>OZ021702.1:6772748-12639461 GCA_963978495.1 Athalia circularis
TGTGAAGTCTTCGCTTTAGAAAATGCATTTCTTTGACCAACCATGGCGATATTATTCCTCAGGTGTGTGCCCAAAGCAAACATAGCGTCGCGTCGCGTCGCGTCGCGTCGTGCGACGTCGTCTTCGTTTCAACGTGACCACACAAAATCTGACCGCATATATAGGTAATGTCCACAGTTTATCCGCGCACACTGCGCAACGTGATCGACGTCCACGGTACACAAATCTATACAAGTATACGATTTACGTATATATAACTAAGTGTGCACGAGTAGTTTTATTTGTGTACGACCGCAGCGAACCAAGTATATCGTAGCTGATATGTGACGAGGAAGATGACGAGGACTGTACGGTTGACGTTTGAAGGGAAAACATTGAAAGATGCGTTCGAAGGAGAAGAAAAAGATTGAGTAAGTCGGAAAGTTTACGTGTTCCTGCGGAGCAGTGCACGGCTACCGTCACGATTTAGAGTCCTGCGTTACATGGACGCGATAGTCCAGACGACGACGCGGACGCTACACGACGAGACGTTTGCAGGGTTTTTAGTCCATTGACTGATCTTCGTTCCTCGGTACGCCTTACAGAAGCTCCAGCTACCTGGCCAACCACTCAGCTGTATCAACATTCCGTACATGACATTCCTCTTTTCCATCTTTCTCAACACCGTTTGATCATTCTACGTAGCATGTATATCGGTACATATATTTATACATTTCTGTATTCTTCGCTCAAAATTGACAGGCACTGCTGCAGCCACGCAGAAAGTGTGTAGATGGGTTATTGAAATAATAATAACCGCGGACTCGTCATTTACATTTTCATTTTCACTGCGGAAAATATCACGTGCAGTCTGGGTAAAAAATACAAGATAGAAAAATACCCAAAAAAAAAAAAACGTACTTTATACATAACGGATTCTCATTCCATTATTCGCTCGATTTACGCTGCATATACGATCGTATCGGGCTGCACTGTGATAATAATTAGCTCATTAATTACCTGGCTTGTGACTCCATCTTTCTTATTATCATTCAACTCGCTACGCGTCAACATTATATCCATATTGCCATAAGACTTTCGCGAGATAATCCGAACCGGAAGTGTAACGCGGGTTTGCCAGTTGATATTATCCAACTAAACCCGAGGCGTGCACGCGATCATAATATTATACAGTATATATTTCGAGTGGCAAATAGTTGAGTGACGTGTGTGCCAGCCATAAGACAAGCTTTTGGATTGGTTATATAGGTGCGTAGCGTACGTATGTTATGTATAATTTTTCGATCATGTACACGTACATACCTATACCGATGTAGAGTGCATATTGGGGTGTATATAATACACGAGTATATAGATGCGTTAACCGTAGAGAAGTGCAATTACGGGTGACAAACTACGCGATGATCTTGATTGACAATGAATCAAAAGCATGCACTCTGCAGTGATGTAGAGAATTGCACGTCACGCGCACAGCATCACGCCACTACTTTAAAACAATTTCCGGCGAAATGAAGATTTTCAAACTATTGTATTATAGGCACATACACACGTGTATTACATGCGCAGAGTATGTAACTGCGGTATATACTGTGTTACGTCGCGCCAATGATTCAATCAAAGATTTATATTCGATTAGCGGATTGTGTGCCGGGTAAAAAAAATCGGGGAAAAAACTTTTAAATATCAGGTCATATATACCCTACGATCTAAAGGGTGACCCGTATTGAAAAAGAGAGAATTAAATAAACCACCTATTACGCCGCGGAATAATGTTCAATTTTCATTCCCATGTAGCTGATTCGAGACACATTTTCTTTTTCTTCTTCTTGTATAGGCATTATATATCATAAAATGTAAGTAATTTTACCGAATTATTTAGTCTTCTATAAATTATATATACGAATACTGCACCTTAAAATATGACACCCTACAGTGTAAATCTACTCGACAAAAGGAAAAGAAAGAAGAAATAAAAATGAAAATGAAATAAAATAAAATAAAAGAAGAAATTATCGTTGAAATCTGTATCACGGTTATAAATTTTTCTAACGAGGTAAATATAATAAATATACATATATATGTAATACAGCAGCCGCATGCTCGGCCGTCGGGTTTAATTAAAAGAGATTAATTTTTAACTTTTTCTCCAGTGTATTTATATATATTTATAAGGTATGTATATGGGTATTCATATATATATACATAAAGTACGCGACTAAAAATTGAGGGAATTACATTAAATTGTTGTTACATAAATTGATGTAATTAACTAAAAGCTCTTTTCCACAGTACGAAGCGGAAGAGGCTTGATAATATACGTACCTAGCTATGCATATTTAGTGTTCTTATTGTTATTATTATTTTCATGCATATTATAAACGTTATCGCGAACGAACCGAACAAAAGCTGCGTAAGTATCTCCGCGTCGAGATATATTCAGAATATAATTGCTTCTATATAGGTCGTAATGATATTGTATTATTTTATGAAATCGTTATACGCGCAGGTAAGTCGGATCAGATCGTCCGTAGGATCGATTGAAGAGTGAAATTGAGATAAAATATTACTATATAGTCGGACATTACAAGTTGGGGTGGATTTTCTTCTTAAAATATTGGGAACCATTTCCCGTCCGGAGTAATTATCATATTAAAGTTTCGTTGACAGGATCAGCTCAGAGATCATGACAGGAGTTGCTGGGGTTGACTGTACTACCCCCGGCAAGATGGCGACTGCATCCCTCTCCTCTCCTCTCCTCTCCTCTCCTCTCCAGCTTCATTTCGTTTCGTTTCGTTTCGTTCGTTTCTAGCTGCTACAGGGGAGAACGACGAACGTTCGCTTGCTCCGGTACTTGAGATTTTTTACCGCCGCGCCGCGAGGGGGAAATAAAATAAAGCGAAAAATAAAAGAGAGAGAGAGAGAGAAAAGGAGAGAAGAAAGAGAAAAAGACATACACGTATATAAGTATATGTAGGTACACAAGCAAAAAGAAGAAAAATGGAAGAAAATAGAAAAAAAAAAGAAGAAGCTGAGAGAAAAAGAGAAAATCTCGGGACATGCAGTATATGTATATATATATATTACGCTGATATTTAGATACGAACTATATACGTTTTATATGAAAATGTAGCATACGCGCACACATTATGCATGTGTTATATATGCGTGAAGATTCTGTAGCTTTTATTCCACAGTTATTGTACAAAACTCTGATAAAACTTTGCGTTCGCATGAAAAAAATTTTACACATCAAACGCGCTGTAATTATACGATATTTTGAATCTTTATCCAAAACTATTAAGAAATTGGAATCAGAATTCATGAGAATTATCAGATTTCCAACGTGCAATGTAAGAGACGGATGATGAGTGGACAGATTTAATTTATCAATTATTTTGAGTAAATTTTTCTTCAATCGACGATTCCGTCGCGTACCTTACAATACCCTGCGTATGAAGAAGAGAGAAAAAATTTCTGGTTGTTTGAAAAAAAAAAAAAAGATTTTTTTTTGGATCTATGTACAGATGTCTAATACGTTACAGTTATTGTATATATCTACCGTTCGGTGGTTTATTTCATCTGGTGCTCCGGAGCTCATCGCATTATAATAGAGGGTATGTATGTATAATAAATGAAAAGAAAAGTAGCTATATACACGATACATGTAACCTATTATTGTTATAAAATTGTCCTAAGTGGCGTACAATTTGTCTATAGACCCTGTTGAGTATACACACGGTTATAGATTAAGATCTGAACCTGCATCCATATCGTCATTGCTGCACTGCGAGCGTATATATCTAAAGGGCAATAATAGAACGAACGAACGAATGGCGTTGTGTGCGTTCGCTAGTGACGAACTAACGGCAAACACCATTCAATATTAACCTATAGCGCGCATATATTCACATCTACATATACGCACATCGCTATATGTACATTTAACTACGCAAGCTCCGCTTTGCGTGGCTGCAGCCCTTACAGCGACGTGCAGGAGGGGGGTGCACTTGGAAAGGGGGTACCACGCTTCGTCGAACACACCAGTCGTCCATAATTCCCTCGTTAGCAGCGCGATCCGCCCGAGGGAACCCCCGCACGATTTCCACAAACATCGCGGAGAGAAGAGGAAAAAGAAAAGGATCAAATCGAAAATGAAAGCGAAATAAGCGCGGCGGAGGAGAGAAAGTTTAAAATCGCCAATGATCGTCGCTGATTTTCATCCGCACTTCGCGCGGTCCAGGAGACGGCACGGTTACAACAATATGCGGTACTACAGCGAGATCGAAGCAGGTTAGTCGAGTTTGAATTTTCATGTTATCCTCAAATCCGCGTCTCCTGCCTTTTTTATTTCTCTCCACTTTTTTCCTCCCATTCCTTCCCGACGACGATCAGAAGCATCGATTCAATTTTTGGCTTATATACTTCGGATCGTCATACGATCCTCGTTCGCCTGCGTTTATGTATCCCGAGTCTATGTTTACCCTCAGATCGTTTATCTACATTTCTTCTCATACAATCCACGCAAAAGCAGCGGTGCACAAGTTTAACTGACGCTAGTTATACAAATGTAATCTATGAAAATCTTTCTCCACGTGGACTACTATATCATTCAGGTACAAGTAGAAGAAGCTGTTTACTTTCGAATTTCTATTTATATTTTTTACTGGTAACAAAAATTATACGTATTCTATAACACTATGTATAAATATATACGGTCTTTTTCGTTTCTTTTTTTCTTTCGATTATTGAAATCTGCACTTTCTATTTTTTTTTCTTTTGTTTTGTTTTTTTTTTCTTTTCGTTTCTCTGATCGTGAGCACGTAATACGTGTTTACACAGCATGTATAATGCATCCGGAAGGATATGTATATGTATAGCAAATATATAGTATATATATACGCGTCTACACGTACGTGACGTTGCATACCTTATGTAATATATATAAATGCATACATAAACGTATAGATAATAATATCGTATCAACCGATCTGCGAAGTACTTATGCGGGTTGACGGTGACGATTTTTTTTTTTTTTTCTTTTTTACTTTTTTTTTTTTGGAAAATATTTCACCACCATCGGACGGACGGATATAGACAGACGGATGGATACGGACATTTGACGATGCATATACGGCGTCACACTAAAGATCAAGACACGGCACGCTCTGAATTATAATGTCTTCCAACCCTCGCGAAACTGAAGACCCTACCCCACCTCCTCAGCTACTATACGTGAAGAGAAACGTCGCGACTACCGCGTCGATTGCAACGAATAGCAGAATATGGGACAATTTTTTTTAGCAAATAAATCGTGCCCTGCAGCTGAGTTATCAGAAATTTTGAAAATTCGTACGTTGAACGAAAATATAGAAAACACTTGTTGAAAATTTTGTCGAAGTTTTACTGTATATAATTAAATAATTGGAATGTTCAGATTTATAGCTCAGCTATTATTATACACGTCCTTCATTTTCGATTAATTATATATGTTGTTTCCGTTTCAATTTCAGATGCAGTTCGGATCGATACATAGATGAACGTAACATATATGCTGGATATTGGTGAGTTTTATTATCTTCAATTTTTTTTTTTTCACTTTTTTCTATTCATCGATTGTATAACTGCATTACCTACTATAGAAATATGGAACAGCTCTTACCTGATTCTGCGCATTTTGTTCCGCCATCGCCTTTTCTTTGGCCTGTCGTTTGCACTTGTATCGGTGATTCTGGAACCAGATTTTCACCTGGAAGAAAAAACGAAATCAATAACTAAAAAATCGCGAATTAAATATGTTATCTCCGTACAATCACGAGACACAGTCTGTGTTTTTCTCCAACTACAGGTATAGGAAAAAACGAAAGGTACGCGCATCGATACCATAATTTTTGGGCATCGTATAATCGAAGCTAACTTCAGATAACATAGGTACGAGAAATATCGTGCGACGCTGCGGGTATATGAGATTTAAATAATTCGCGCCTTTTTTTCGGATGATCGGCGTGTTTCCGGCTGCTGCAGGATGGTGCGGCGGACCAAGTTATGGGGTGTTTTCGTAGGCGCGCCAAAATCGGATTCTCCATAAGTCTGTACCACAGGTATATATACCTATACCTATACATATCCTAGGATATAAGTGAGTGAAAAGCATTTGTTATTTTTTTTTTTCTTCCTGAAACGACCTGGCGCAGACACCCGAAGTTAGGGGGTCCTGCAGGGCCTAATCCCATAATCCGCGTTAAACGGTCCCACCGGGCTCTACCTATACGCCTCTCGTTTGTAACATATTACAGTTCTATCTTCTTGTTTTTTCAAGTGCCACTCATCGACGTGCGTTGCACAGGTTCCTGAGAATATTGAAACGTTGTAAAAAGTGCATAAAACCCTGAACGGCGATGTCTCTCATTTTTTCTTTTTTTGAAAGATTTTTTCTTGTCTATCTCATAATACGTGGCTCTCGTTTTCCTTTTTTTTTTCGTTCATGTTAAATTGACTCGTCATTGCTCTATGGAGGCAATATTTAGAATCATGTTTACTGTTAAAGTTAATTAAAGCGAGATTTTGAAATCGACGATATTCCAGAAATTCAATTGAAATTAATGCGGCAATAATTCCTTTTAATAACTGTGAAGGTATGTCTGAAGTCTGCTGCACCCTTTATAACGCGCATAGTGTGCATATATGTGTATAAAAAATGACGAAGTGGGTTAAAAAAAAGGGTTTGCGTTAGGAATATACGGTACAGTGTGCGCATCATAAGCTCTGCCCCAAGGTACATAAAATGTACCTTGTGATGACCTGCGCTATTTAATACCTAATATAAAAGCTATAGCGTCACGTTCACCGTGAACGGGTACTATTGTACATAATCTGAATGGTATATAAGTACACACTATATAATAGAATATTGTCGAGGCATTTGAAAAAAAAAAAAAAAATTATTTTCTATTTATTTATGTATTTTTCTTTTTTTTTTCAGATTATGACACGTACGATGCTGTCACGGACAGATGCTGATTCCGATCCCCGCGCCTGTACTATGGGAGATCTTGAGGATAGGGCGATTTATCCCACCCTGTATAGTCATTCAATTGCCGGAAAAGCTACCTTATATCCGCAGATGTATATTATATCGCACTACAATACAGATGAACGACCTACAATGTTCACGCTTATAATATTCAGTGCTGCAGCGAAATTTAGGTCGTCACGTGCGATGGTCATAGAAGGGCGTAAGCCGCAAAAAGTATAAGAAATATGTTGGGAAGAAAGAGAAAAAAAAAAAACAATTAATGGTCAGATCAAATATAATTTACGCTTTGTTTTACCGAATTTCATCGGCAGATGCGAGAAAATTGAATCGAATCGTTTTGGTTTTGTTTTTTTTTTTTACGGAAAGGGCGGACAAGTTGTACGAGTTTTTTTTTTCAAAATGTGCCACGTATATTACGGGCGCAGTGCACGTTTCGTATAATGTACTCTTATACGCTCTACGTAAGCCAAGAAAATAGAGTTACAGACTGCGTTACACCAGAACGAGTACGAGCACCCCGTGTATAATGGAGGCTTTGTGGTTACGTGCTATATGCGCCGACACGAAGTTAAAGTACCGCGAAACTTGAACACAATAACGGAACATACGTTGCATCGGTATTATAGTGCAGCGAGCGAGCTGCAGCTTAGCAGAGAAAAAATGAGTAAGTGGCCGGCCCGTATAGTCTAAAGTTTCCTAGCTGGTACAAAATTGATTCATGTTAGCATGTGCGAGTATAGGTATATATACGTCACACCCGCCATATTTATATGACGTGACAATTTTTCAACTGTTCGCGAACATTTGAAACCGGGAATCGCGAAACGTATAATTCGTCGGTTTGATCGGTATATATATACGTCTGCGCATGAGGATATTGATAATATGTACGCATATACGTGAAAGGATAAAGGATTATTATTGTATACGTTATATAATTTTGGGGTGCGGTTTATCGGTCCGTAAAACAAGTGAGCGGGTTCGCGCGTCTAATTCGTTGAATATTAACCCCGTATGGCAACTGTATAGCGCGGGGTGATTTCAGCAGATAACTTCCGCGTGGTGAGATCGCAACCACAACGCACCGGGAACCCCATAGAGCCACCCTTCAAAAATCACAATATGGCGCTCGCGGTTATTTTGGCCCGTATATGCAGTTGATACGCTTCGATTCGAATTTTTAAGTGCAGATTCTCAGCTCCGTGATATATTGCCGTTATTGTGATTTTTATCGTACTTTAATAACGATCAACGAATATGTTGAATAATCCACTACCTATATAAATGTATAATTTTATTAATTTATTCGTAGAAATTACTATTGATAAAATTCTATACACGCGAACTAATTATCGCATAGCGACGAGAAAACTGGAATTTGTAATTTTCTTTTTTTTTCTATTACGTGTATACGTGAAACTGAAATTTTATTACTATATGTATAATCGCATACACATATACGTCGTTTGGAAGAAAAAGTTTCTGCATCGATTATATTAATACCCACGTGAAAAGAACTTATTGATATTGCTGAATCCGTACGTATAAAATGAAAAAGAAAAATAATATATTTCTATGTACACGCATCAGTATGGTATGAATAGAACTGAAAAGCTTTTAAAAATTCAGGCACACGAGCTGCAGGACGAGGGCGAGATGGAGTTGGAGTTGGAGTCGGAGTCGGAGGTGGAGGTGGAGATGAGATGAGATGGAATGGAATGGAGTATATTATGTACACCACACCATATACCTGTATATACACTCATACACAGCGAACGTAGGAAGGAAGGCGCTGCAAGAAGATGACGAGGAAAGAAAAACGGGTATACGTTTTGCTGCAGGTTCCATAAGCTGCTGGGGAACAACGCGACGTGTTATTTCAACCGAGGGACGGCTTCGCTCCGCGTTCATTCGTTTTGTCCGTTTGTCCGTTTGTCCATTTGTCCATCACCGTGCAGCGGCAGCGGCGGCACCACCACCACCAGCAATGCCGTGAGTAAACACGCGCCCGTTTTTCAACTCGGTAGAAGCTACGCGGAAGAAGAATAAAAAAAAGAAACAAAAAAAAAAATAAATAAACGAAACGTATAAAAAAGAAAATAAGAAGACCCACGGCTGTTGCGGGCCGAAGCAGCTCTGCCGATCCATCCCCCTATGGATCGGAGCTCGTGTACGTAGGAATATTATACACACGTTATTCACGATGTATAATCGAAGGTCAACGATTAAAAAGTTGCAGTCTGGAAAAAAATGAATTTCGGTAATAATTTAATTTTTTTCATTTTCTAAGTCATGCCGTTCATGCGGCTGAGAACTGAAAAATACGACGGGCATAGCATGCGACTGCAGTGGCTATGTCGCATATCACGACGATATCGTATATGTATGCGTTTCTCTATCAAAATGCAATGAATCTCCCCGATCGCGTTCGACCGCGCGGCGAATAGGGTTGCTCCACACCTCATGTAATGATAACAATAGGGCGAGTATATCTGTTATGGTGTATATCGGAAATCGGAGTAGGGCATCGGGACATAAAGCGACTTTGACTCCGCGGCGGTGGCCCGGCCACCGCACTTCGTCATCCGATTCGTGTTCGACATTATATAAGGGCCGTGTCCTCGCTCTCTATATACCTAAGGCTACACACTGTGCACGTTTAAAGGGCGGGGACAGGCGATTGATTGAGTTAGACTAACGCATAATTGGAAGGGTAAATTCGGGGGCTGTTGAGAAATTATATACCTATATATCTACGTTTACATAGATATATTGTATATTTAGACCAACGGAGTTTGTATATCTACATAGACGGTCCGCAACGCCCCCATTTATTTAATCTATATTTTATGGATATGTACGTATAGATATTTCGAAATTCGGTGGCACGCATGCCGCATCTATCGAAAACCGCAGAAAATGAAATAATGAAAAACAAAAACAAGAAACACAAAAAACGATCGACAATTGAGAAAAAATTCAATTAGTTAATTAAATTAGAAGCACGGCTGATATATACGTGTAAATATTTGTATCGTAATATTTGTACTTTTATAATTTTTGACGTATAATCTTGTATCATGTTATTTCTGAATTGTCCACCCGGTACGTAGATTATAATTTAATCTGCATGTAGATATACCCATAACATAGGAATGTAATTCTTCGTCGTGTCTGTTTTCACGTTACACGCGTTGATCGTTACGGGTATAGATCGAGTAATAATTACGTATTGCGGTAGAAATATCAAATTATTATTAGGGGTTGTTTAATTGGCGCGTGTTGACCCTGCTAAGTGGTACCTCGGAGGGCCGACTCCCCCACGAACCTCGAAGGAACGAACGAACGAACCCCCACGTGGTTTGGTGTTGTTTTAACAGAACGCCTGCACCGAGCCCTTCGACTACAATACATTGTATTGGTGTTCGTGGACTGGACGCGATGACTTGCCGATTTATCGCGTGAGCAGAACCCCGTAAAACAGGGGGAAATGGGGAAAATGACTTTCGTCATTCCCACAAATTCTTTCGTTCTTTCTTTCTTTGCTTTTCTCTTCCTCCCCGGCCATTCCTCTTTTTCGAATTATTTTTTTTTTCCATCCGCGAACAACATTCGAAACCCAATCATCGTGTTTTTCTTCCCAGGGAGAGGAGTCAACCTGTGCGTTTGAAGAACAAAAAATTTCATCCGATATTTGGCTCGGCAAGTTTTCGAGTAATCTTAATACAACTGCAACGTTGTGGAAAATTAATTGCGTGTAAGAAAATTTGTCGAAAGCGAGAATGAAACGCTACAAATTATTCCTCTCCTTGAAATTCCTCGGAATAATGCATGCGGATTGCGCGATAAAAGTTGAAAGTGCACAAGCAGAAGCGGCATGTGAAATTGGACGGGGCTGCATGTGGCCAGCGATAATTGCAGTTCGCGTAGCTAAATCCCCTACGGTTCCTACAGCCTGCAGACTCGTGTGCACGAGCGGAGGTATATCTATACATTTCCGTGTATATGGAGATTACAGGTGCCTCGTCGCTGCAGATATGCAACGCGCGCGTTCAATTTCCGCCCTACCAGAATTCTTCAGCAAACGGCGGCTGTGTCCTCGCGCGCTCCGCACTTTGCCGGAGCCTTTACCATATGGCCGCCTCCAAGGGTGCATACATTGCCGAGGCAAAGAGACTCCGGACACACCTTATAACGTACATTATGAGCGTACTGCGGCAGCCCGTTCGTTCTTTTCCATTTTTTCTTCTTTTTTCTTGTCTTTTCCTTTCTCCTTTTGTTTCCATTTCCATTTTTTTATATCATGCATGTGCTTTGATTCAGTTTGCTACCAGTTGGTACATAGGTATGTAACACGGGGTACATATATACGTGCAGCTTGGAAGACCAGCTCGTTTTTAATTTTTCGTTACGCCAACTTTTCCCCCCGCAAATTTCGATAAATGGGATGTGCGTAATTTGAAATTTCATTTACCTTCCGTACTGCTTTTTTTTCCTCGTATTCTTACTCACTGGTTTTGAATATTGGATATAGTCGGACGACAACTTCATGATATGCTCGCGATTATGTGATGCGAAAATTTCGAAAAAACTGACATTCTGAATTTCAGCGAACGGTTTGCGTATAGTTCTTGATTCCCATATTTTATAGCAGGGTTTATTATACCGTATTATCTTTCTTTCGTCCCACGTAACGGCATTTCTATGACAGACCGCTGCATTTTTTAAGTCGTACAGTGTAAACTGAGAAACCTCGCGGACAACGAGACGAGAACGCGACGTGCCAAAATAACTGTGTGTGCTTAGCCGCAGGAGCTGCTGCAGGAGCAGAATGAGGATTGAGGCGCTCCCCGGGGTCCTGCACCTTCTCTCTGTGTAAATATATGCACATTCCCCCTGATGCACCAATCCTCGCGATCACAGCTCTCCCCTTATTTCTCTCTTCCTTCTATATATTTATTTACATTATATACCCATATATACATACGTATATATATATATATGTACATATCTCGCTCTCTCGTATATGTATATCTCATATAATCACCTATGATATTATATTTTATTTCTTTATTGCGTATAATATGCGCTGTTCGATTTTCTTTGCCGCTTTTTGTTTGTTTTTGCTTATTTCATACGAGTATCTTTTTACGAACGTAAATTAATTCTCTGTGTATTTATTTGTAACTGCAAGGCAACTGAGAATTCTATATGCCAATATCATCACATCGTCGGTATATTTTTAAGTATAACTTTAATCGAAAAAAATGTTTTGAAAAACAAAAATAAAACAGTAACAATGATTCGCTGTTTAATGATTGTGCAGTAGATAATATGTAGGTATATACCATGGGATAGATATATGTGTGTTCACATATAAATGCGCAGAATGTATATATAAAAAAGTATATATATAGGATACGCGGTTGCGGCGAATGGTCGGGACACAGATGCGACCCTCCATTTTACGTTGGCATTGTTACTTTAAGTGGTGCAGTCGGGGCATTGTTACTGCCTGCCCACTCCGCGGCATTGTTATTACCGTTGTTGTTATTGTTGTTATTATCATTATTGTTACTGTTGCCGCAGCAGCCACCCAGCTGCTAGCTGATGTTGCTCCCATGTATCCATATATGATTGCCCACCGGTATATTCCTGCGATACCGCCATCATCGCCATATAATATAGCATACGCCTATACGTTGCATTACACAGCTACAAACGAACATTGATGGTGATTTTTTCAAAAACTTATTTTTCATCTCGTCTTAGTTTGGCATAATTTTAGCCAATTTTCTGCCGAATTTGTGGGACGTACGTCAAATTTCTGTTCGCGCATGTTCCAAAATGGCCTCTGCATGGGATCGTTTTTTTCGTTCCCTTATATAATTTGCGTGCATGATATACTATACCGTACACATAATTGCGGGTGTGACGGAATAGATTTTAGTTTTGTTCGAGCTCCGAATAAAAGAAGAAGAAGAAGCGAGCGGTGATTGCAGCAATCAAACGTTGCCGCCGCGGCGAGGCGAAGTACCGCGGACTTCCGTTTTCCTCGCGCCCTACTCCTGCGGCGTAACGACGCAGGCGTTAACGATTCTAAGTAACAAGTTGGTCGGATGGCACTCCGTGCATAATAGCTGGTACCTAAATTCATAGATTTTGTAAATCTTTGAATCGACGTCGCGACGACAAATAATAAACGATCCATCCTGATGTAGGGCGCCCAGTAAACTGCACTCCAACTTTTTACGACAAATAAATCACCCCGAACGATCAGATTCTCGCGACGACGTTACTTATATATTACAAGTAACCCCGGCCCTGATGTGCGGGATTTTTTTTATACGGCCTGTACTTTTTGAAAATCCGGGCTGATGAACACTGAAAATTTCAATGTTCATTTAAATTCTACTTCAGCTACCGCACGATGGAAAATATAGTTCGATTCTTCCCGCAATGTTTTCCCGAGGCTCGCACGCGGATCAGCTGGTTGAAAAAAATTGTCCTCTGTGCATGTGGCTTTGATAATTTTGATCGTCAATTATTCTGCAGGACAGCAAATAAATCTCTCTGCGGCTTCAGCACGGCACGTAAGGAGGTATATGGGGGTGTACCGTAGTTATTGGAAAAACAATCGACAACCTGCAAGACACAATGGAATATGATCACTAGAGATCACTTGACGACTAGCTCATCGTGCTTGAGTTCTTCGTCCTGCATATTATAGGCTGCAGCGACTTCGCGTCGGGTTTGGCCAAATCTTCGATCTTTGAGCTGGACGAAGTATAGATACGAGGGTAGGTGAAGGTATGGCATGATAGGCATATGTAAGTTATCCATATCGTGGATAATTATTATTTGTAAAATTAGGTATTATGTGGTTGTATAGACGATATGGCCTATGAAAGAACGTCTGTCAAATTATACAGATTCGTAAATTATGCGCGTTTACGATTCACATGTGTGAAAAATTAGCCTCATATACATTTTTTTCGCATCCCTATGCATCGTTCACATCGCATATTCGTATGTACCGCCCGCGTCTCTCACCCCTTTCAATGAATGTCGCGTAAACGATGAATTATAAGGAGAACGAAACGTTTGAATCAATATATTTTCAATGAAATGAATGGGATTGAAAGCGATAAAATACTTCAAAAAAAGCGAGGGGGGAAGATCGAAGAATCACGTATACGTAAATGTTGGTTATCGTAACAGCAGATAATGTATATTATACCTATATAGACTGCAGTACCGCAGTATCATGGACACTTATACCCCACAGCAGACATCCCAGGGGTCGAAGAGGAGAAAGGGAAATACGTACGCCGGGAACACAGGATGCCAGCAATGAAGGCAACAACAATTATTTATTCTTGTCAGACTATATATATGATGCTATTATATATATGTATGTATATGTATATATATATATCAACCTATGGATCGAGATGTACGAATCACGACGAGAAAATATTCTCATTTTGAAAGAATGTATAAGAAAGACAATAAATGATCCTCGTTTTTCATACGAATCGAACAAATTTTTCTTGTCTGCAAAATTGTATATAAATGTTATATATAGGTATGTATTGAATAGTACGAAAAAATCTTTACCGTATAACGAGAGGTTAAAATAAAAATAAAAAAAACAAAAAACAAACATTTTGCTCGGACTTTGTATCGTTGTAACGTTCATAGTACAATTGGTTTTTATACAGCCCTGCATGCTTCTCCCTGTATGGCTTGGCACATGTGTGCATTTCGAGTGCATATTTATACCTATAGCGTTTAAATGGAACGCAGCGACTCGTAAGATTAATTGTTCCAATGAAAGCTCATTGCAAACTCCCCAAAGCTATATATCTGCCGGTATCATGGGAACCACGTTTGTGAGCATCTCGTATTTGCATTCACAATTATCTTTATACATATATATGTATATAAACCGATCTTACCGATGATTCGAATGAAAAAGAGATGGGAGAGAAAATAATTGCTCCGATAATTATTATTATATTAATTTCAGGTGAATGAAGCGCACTAGTATCTGTATAGTATATCAAAATATATATATGCGACTTTCTAAATTTCTCCATCTAATTCTATTACACGAGATCGTCGCTCCACTTTAACTTCATGTGGTTATATAGCCTATAGTATACGCTTTACCTTATTATACAATTGAAGAAGAGTGGGGAAAAACGGACGACGAGTACTCAGATGTACCTATACATATAATTATATAAACTTTCTCTTCGAGTGAATAGATAGAAAATCGCGGTAGATATAACGTAAGTACTGTATACATAATTTATATGTTTATGTACATCAATTACGCGCGAAAGGTTCGAAAGGTACAGCGTACTATATTAATTCTGCACCACGATGAGAATCGCTGGAAAGAATCCGCTGCAGCCGCAAATTAGGTGCATAGGAATCATGAGATTGGGAACGGCGTTTTCACGTTGTCGAAATGTTAGGCGCTTAGTATAAGTTTCGCCTTTTTTCTTCTATTTTTCAAATTTAATTTCGATTGTTTGTAACCAATATGGTTTTTGTAACATATCTATGTATGTATGGTGTGTGCAGACGTACCTGAGTCGGCGTGAGGTGGATAAGCGATGCGAGATGTTCTCTTTCCGGTGCGCTGAGGTATTTTTGTTGCTTGAATCTTCTTTCGAGTTCGTAAACTTGGGCTTGTGTAAAAAGTACGCGACGTTTTCGTCTCTGGGCCAAAGGAAACTGCATCGCGCCGACGCCCATACCGACGCCGACGCCCACGCCCATTCCCGAAGACTTGCTCATGTCCCCCATTGACTGACCCACCGAACAACCCGCCATGTTTGATCCCGCGCCCGCCGCCGCTGCCCCCATCAAACGCGAAACTGAAACATTTGAGAATCCTTAATTAAATGTATATCTGTATAGTTATTATTTCGGGTAATTAGGTCTTTCATCTTTTTATTAATTACACAATACTCGTGTTTAATCGTTCGTTTGTAACGTTATCTTTACGTCGAATCAGGGCTTGTATATTGGAACCGGAAGAGCGTATAAACTCCGTCGAAAAGTTACACGCTGTAGAGAAGCTGCCGTACAAAGTCGTCAAAATTAATACTATAACGTTGAAACGAAATTATAATGGAACACTTGAATTTATACATTAATTATACATGATTCGAAAATTCAATCTTTTGCATATCATTATCTTTTCATTTTTAAATACACCAACCATATAATATTTGCTATTATGTAATTATATAATCCCACGATCGCGTGAAGTTAACGGATCTATAGTATATAAGTATCGCAAAATTTGGGAGAAGAAGCAAGAAAAAAATAAAAATAAATAATAACAAAGAAAAAAAAACCAAATGATGAGGATTATTTTGATTTCATCTTTCGATGAGATTAAGTGGGGTGCCACAGCTTCTATACGTATAGCTGCCCTTGTTGTTTCTCAAGACCCAAAGCAAACTTGGCTTAATTCTGGTATTAAACGTCACCCTATCGTATCATCAGGTATATACATATGTAGGTATATATAGGTATATGTAACGTGCAGTATATATAACTGCAGGCTTATCATAGTTATCATATTTGCTAAAGATACAGACGTAGCGAAGGAAAAATATTCTACCCCTATATATCAGCGGATTTTTGTGCGAAAAAACTTTACTCGCAGAAAAATTAAGATCTCATTATTAATACATATTTGCAAGTATGTAACAAACGTATACAGTGGTTACATATGTAAATATGCCTATGTATAATCGAGGATCAGTGCTGAGTGGATGCAAAACATTAAATTCAAGGAGACCGCGAGCTGCTGCCGCAGCTGCATGAGGCCTGCAGGACCTACTACTCGTGATGATGATGGCAAACCTTTTTCGAGATATCTCGAGACTCCTCTTCGGCTACCGGATCTGAAACGCCTCCGGCGTATAGGTATGTAACTGTACATATTTTATACCTATGTACCTGTACGATATTTGTACGACATCTATTTTATTTTATACCGTATATGTATATATATATTAAATATGAATGCAGAAGATATTACAGATATATTATAAAGTTGGAAGCTGTGCACCGCCGCGGTCCTCGATTTTGTGTTATATGCGGCAGGAGAATTTTACCTTTTGCATTTTACTTCTGCAGCAGACCTGAGAAAACCGAGAGACAGCCGGACAAAAGGTTCATTTAGGGATATACCTATATGCGTACCTATACATATACATATGTATGTACATGTATATATACGTACTATATATGCTCCTTTGCAGGAGTTCCTCTTCGTCGACTATATACTATTATGCGCGGTGCAACGAACCGTC
The DNA here is from genome assembly GCA_963978495.1 of Athalia circularis. NCBI lineage: Eukaryota > Metazoa > Arthropoda > Insecta > Hymenoptera > Athaliidae > Athalia > Athalia circularis. The sequence continues at coordinate 6,790,125 of OZ021702.1, forward strand.
GTTATTATATCGTCATCCGGAAAATCACCAAGTCATGACAACCACGGCGCAGCACGCGGGAGGTCCCAGAAGCCCGACGGGATTGGAATTGAAGGATGAGAAAAAAAAAATTTTTTTTTCAATATCAGTGCGGGCTTGAGGTGTAAACTTGTATCCATAGGTACGTTATACGTACGATGGTATCATACGAGGTATATGTAATTTACATCGATATATCGCGCAAGAAAAATACAAGGGCGTAACTGACGGAAAAGTCGGAATTGCAGTATTTGATGCTCAAATTAATCGTATCCTTAGAAAAATCGAGACGAAATTACTCGTCGATCAATTGTTTGAAAATCGTTCGATTTTTCCAAGGGTTTTACCTATTAGTACTTGGAATTTTGAATCTCTCGTATTATACTGCAGATGAATTATGTATTACCTGTAAGCTTGATTTTTGTGCGAGCGCGAAAGGATATTCCCGAAATTTGATGAGCGCACATATGATTTTGTTCATTCTTCTGGAAATCTGTACCAAACGTACATATAATAGAGGCTATTATATAATTATGTATACGTATATTAATACATAGCTGGTGTATATGTGGAGAGTGACGTGATTGCGCGTGATGTTGATGTTGATGAGATGGTACATAAGGTGTACATATTATGTTAATACATATAAATCGTTTGATGGACATTTGAAAAGATGGAGTTATATATATAAGCGAGGTAACGATCATCTCTCTGTAATATATTGCGATAGAAATCAGTGAAATTCCTGTCAGCGCGTAGCGGGGCCGCATCCAGCAGCTCGTTAGCCCTCAGGGACTGATGCTGCTGCTGCTGCTGTCTGTGAGTACGTCATGGGCTCGATCTACGTGAATGAAATATACAAATATCATTATCGAGTATCCAAAAGTTGAATCTACTTCGCTTGTTTTTCCATGTAAAAAAAAAAAAATAATTCGGTCCCATAATTGATAGAAAATAACTTTCAATTCAGCACGCTCGCGTCGTTTCATATATATGTATATGTTATTATATATCTGTGTATAGTATATACCGGATACATAAATTCTGCAGTGGTCGCACGCGCGCAATACATTAGTGTACACATATGTACATATATATATATATACATGCAATGTACACGTATCCGCGCGTGCAGGAACTGGACATCTCGGGATGGATTTTATAGTTGAACAAATAAAAAAGAAATTCTCGCGAAGCTTTACACTGTACGTTCGTGTTATATATGTTCTCATTTTTCGTTTTCTTATTCTTCGATCCTACGTATACACCTACGTGTAATACACATACGTAGGTTTGATATGTCGATAGAATTTCAGCGACGGACACGCCGCGGATGCATACAACGGCTGCTGCTATGGGGAATTATATTGGGGATATAAGCTACATTAGGGAGGGTTGAAGTTGTCGCTTCTGATGCAGGGGGTGAGTTGTAACCGGAGGTGCATGAGGCGTACGTAAGACGCGGATATCGTATCCCAGGCACATCTCGTTGGAAATGTGTTCAGAAGTAGGATAGCTATTTGTATATCTATATATATATTTAATCGCGAGTCGCGCCCGCCGTCCGTCGCTTTTCTACATTTCACCCTTGTATGGTTTTTACTCGGACAGACGTATTTTATTTTCAAACGTTTTTATTCAGTTCCGCATCAACTGTAATTACGTTATTACACCGCGCATATATCCTATAGATATCTATGTAATAATCACGGGCATAGATCGGATAATAAAAAAATTTTGAATCGCTCATAATTAACGATTAGGATTCGTTAGAAAATAAATCATGCAGGATTATATACTTATACGTATTTTGGTGTAAGAAAACCATGACATAATTATTAACTATACGCGTGTATAGAATACTTCCCATTATAATCGTGTGTACTTATATATTAGATATAGACGTCAGTTTTACTATACAATATGATATTTATTTATTCATATGTTCGCAATAATGATCACGGGAACTCAATTAGCAGTCGAAGGTCGTTGGTGTTCCACGACGAAGACGTAAGCTTTAGTTATAATCACGCATATATAAGTGCAAGGTATAATAAAGTAGATATATATGCATATATATATATATCTGTAGTAGAGATTTGAGAACTTAAAACTCATCTTCTTTATAGTATAGTAGGACATATTGTGGATGCTCGAAAGAGTGACGTAAAAATCTAGTCATAGGTTAGAACGCATATATACACTATAATATAGGTAGATATATGTATATGCGTGTAACATAGCTGTGTGTACAGCTCGTAACTCAAATAACCTCTTAATAAATTTCAACTCACTTTACCTTTCCTAATCAAGTATATACCTTACCTATATGGCATACAAGTCACGCCTCTGGCTAATTCGACTCTCATCTCCACGATTAAAATCGAGGACTCTAGAATATTATGTTATATTTGTATAATAGCCTTTCTTTTTCATGCAATAATAGTTTGAAGCGTGGGTGTGACGGCTGTCTTTTGAAATTTGACAATTTTTTTTTTTTTGTTTTCGTTTCTCTGGTGTTTCGGTAATATTATACCAGCTACATATTTATAAAATTTTAATATCAATATATTATATATCATTTGGCTTTTAGAGAATGAGCGGAATTAATAATTATATAGTATAGGATAATTTTCATGTGGCGTCGAATGCGATCGGAACTTTGTTGGAAACTTGTGTAGAATTCGACCCGTGTACCGGGGCAACCGACGCTTGCAAGGAATTTACTAAGAATTCAACGACGTTCCGTAGGGAGTTTCAGGGCTTACAACGGAATTTTAGGCACCTAAGTTTCTCGCGCCTATTTAAGCCGCAGCTATGTTGATATATGTATACGATCCTTTTAACTGCTTCTTGGCGACGGCCGTCGGTTTAAACGTCTTCCCCACCATTTTTTATCATGCTTTTTGAACTGTAGTATAATAGTAAAATTTAATTGATGCGTTTTCTAACAATCCCACCGTGCCAATAATCATGCCGTAGAAAAGCGCATGTATAATAAATCACAACGTTTGTCCAAAAAAGCTCCGATAATCATTCCGTACGAATCAAATGCAAAAAAAAAATCAAACAGCATAAAGAAGGTGAAAAAGGTGAAATTTGGATTTTCCGCAAACTCGTGCTAAAAATTTTAGTCTTTTGAGATCTGTCACTATTCCGATATCAGCTGCCGCATAGGCATGTCGTCGATAATAATTTTTATCGCAAACTTTTGTCTAGGATCTACATGAATTATTTTCGTTCTTCCGTGTGGACGGCCGCTTGAAATCAAATCTCTAGATATAGATATAAAAGTGATCGAAGTGGCGGTACTCACTGGCAAAACGTGGGTCGTTTGTGGCCGGGGGTGCGGGTGCGTACCAAGGATGATGATGCGAAGATCTCATGGGGTCGGAAGCGGTGGCTCCGCCACCAACCCCGGCGCCGGCATGGTGATAGGGTGATAATTCAGCGGCACAATATTGGTACTGTGAAGTGAGTTGCATCGTTGCATAGGGATTACCCATAGCTCCCATGCCTCCGTTACCACCAGCACCTCCCAAAGGTGGACCAGGAGTTGATCCTCCCGGTGTTGATCCTCCGTGAAGAGGAGGACTTCCGCTACTAGCACTAGAACTTCCTGCGTTACCACCGACTCTTCCTCCGCAAGCGTTTGCGTAAGGCGAACCCTGAGGATGGGTTACAACTCCGACACCGACGGCCGCCGCTGCTGCAGCTAATTCTAATTTTCTATAAGATTCTTCTATCGGACTTAAAATATCGGTAACACTAAATGGGGTCGTGTGAGCTCCGCCGCCTGCTTGTACGTGGGATTGATGCTGTTTTGGAGACAAACTCATAGCCAGATCAACGCCGTTTAGATCCGGCAAAAGGCCGGCTTGCTCCAGCTGCGACTGTTGCTGCTGATGATGTTGGTGATAAGATCCTGCGTTATTGTTCCCTTGGCCACCGCCACCGCCACCTCCACTGCCACCGCTCATTTCCGATAAGTCAACCGTGTTTATCCTGCCCAACGGTTTTTTCGATTTTTTTTTTCAATCTTCGTTTTTGTTACTTTCAGGCACTCGGCTTTCAAAGCCTTTTCAATAACTTAACAACCAAATACATATATATACATATATATGTATATACCGGTATTAATACATATGCACTTTATCTCAAACACCGGGGTTAAATACCCTCAGTATTAATAATATTATAGTTCCGCGGCATGATCGATGCCACTTATTTGTTGACTTAAATTTATACAACATCCAAATTCCACCTCACCACTGGAAGGTATGAGATAAAAACGTTCGACATTTCGTCGCTGTCACTTTATACTTTTTAACCAAAACTTAAATCCCATTCAACACTTGGATCATCACTGTTTTTTACATTGATAACACTTTGTAAGTTGACGATTTCACGGAGCACTGGATATATAAAAACCGCACTTATAAGTCGTTGTACAAACCGGTGTATAATGTGTGTCAGAGAACGATTGTCAGGTAATTTCAGGTATGAGCGACTTTTAGAAAATTTGTGTAATGTCCGAGTTATAAATCGTTGCCGGTTAAAGTTGACCGTTTGTAGAAATCATAGGAATGCTGCAGCTGGTTACGTCTTTTTTGTTCCCTATACGCGGACGCAGACGTCGAGTGTAACGTATCATGTTGGTCATTGTTTTGGCGAACGAAATGTTTGTATGTTTGTTAAAAATATTTTTGTTTTAAACGTTCCCGATGGTACCGAATCCGAATGTGATGATCGATGGCAAAGATGATTTTAGGAGTGGCCGGCGGCCGGCCGGCGGCCGACTGAAAACTCCTGCGTGGAGTCTTTTGGTCCTTTGGACTCGGTTGGTCGTGATGTGGTAGATGTAGACTCAACTTTATACTCTCAGCCTTGGATATACGTTTGCCGGAGCAGTGCTATGGATGGATGGATGGTCCTATGGTCGGATGGATGGATAGATGAATGGAGGACTGTTGGGCTCAGTGGAGAGTCCTCACGACTCCTCACAACCGCTTAGAACCACTCGACCGTCGCAGGTCGTTCGCTCGGCCCAGCCCAGCTGCTTCGCGAACCAGTAGATGATGCGATGAGTACCCACTACCGAGAAGTGCCTGGTAGCAAGAGTCGAGTTGTCCCCTTCCGCGAGACCCGAACCCGGGAGAGGTCCTTTTCGGGGTACGGGAGAGGTGCCACAAATTCTCCCCACCATTTTTACACCCCGCCAATCCGACAAAACTGAGCCTAGCATTGGCTCGAGGGTTCCGCGAAGCGCCCTCTCCACCCCGTTCGATAGGCAACGATCAAAAAGGGGACTTTCCCCTCCAAAATCGATCCACCAATCGCCCGACGCCCCGCCCACGAAAGGGGCGAGGCTTTCGGATGATCGCCATGGCCACCGGACCCGCGGGGCCGTCCCGAATTGCAGGTCTGGCTCCTTCCTCCCCTCGCCGTTTGTACAACCCTTGGCAAAATTATTGAATATATGCGCGGAACGAGACGCGCCGGAAAAACCCGTTCGGAATCAACGAACCAAACGTCCCAGGGGATGCAGACCGAAATTTACCCTTGGCCGTATAAACTCGATGCTTGACCTCCACGGGATACCCGGATATTCGTACAATTATTATATAGGAAATTTACGCTCCGCCGATCTTCCTCGAACTGCACGGTTGGCCTGCCGAAGTTTTTATACCGACTGTACCAACCCCTGAAACTCATTCTTCAAAGAACGCGAAACACGTTATACTCTGATGCACCTACATACATACATCTACGAATCCTGCAGGAGGAGTCCTGACCCTGACCCACGCACCTACATTTCTCGTATAACTGAAGGTGGAATAAAAATCTGTTTCGTGTAGCCGAAACATTGTCAAAGGTAAATTTTATTATTTCTTGAATTCTCGGGCCCAGTTGCTGCTAATTTGTGTGTCAGGCTGCATAAGACCATGATAGGAGATATACTAGCACAGTCATACTCGCATTATTATACATTGGCATTTTATTTTCTATCCTGCTTAACCCAATATACATTCTGCGAAGTTATTTATACAGGAAGAATGAGAAGTTTATGAATTATTATTTTTCGAATACCTACTGACCAGAGAGTTTTTATTTGAATAAAATCTTTCGTTTCTTCTTTCAATCGAATTGTTGATATTTTGGTGATTTAAATAAAAATCTCAATCATTTGGGGTGAATAAAAATTTGTAAGTGAGTAGTAAACCCCATAAGGGTCGGCCAGAAGTGCCTGAATAACGGCAACTGGTAGAACGTCGATGTATCGTGGACAGATAATTTAGAAATCTGTGATTCCAGGCGCAGTACTGTATTCATTGACGGACCTTGGTTGGAACGACCGAAAGTATTGAAGGAGATGACACCCGTTCCTGTCGATACCCTGCAGGATAACAGCAGTGGTGAACGTGGTGTGAAGATTTCTGACGTCCAGACAGGATATTATCCATCGTGAAACTACGAGGTTTGTTATATGTATAATTATTTGAGTAGCTATTTGTAGAATTCACATCGCGTTCGACTATTAGCTTTCAATGACTGGTGTGATATAAATTTAAAGCTATATTTTTTTAAAAGAGTGATACCTATAGCAGGTTACCCACAGTATAGCAATTATCACTCCGGTGATATCTTGTGAAAATTAATCATCGTTTCTAATAATATTAAATACTACAAAACTTGACCCACTGGCTTGATGCAAAATCAATGGTGTGTAGATAACTAAGAAAACGTGATACCTCGTGTCGGTTGTACTATTTGCAACCGGCTGCGTATAGACTTTTGAGCTACTAGTATGTATTTCACCTCCAAAATTTGAATCCATCGAAAGAGTTGAGCCAGAAATGAATCCTATCGAGATAGCGTTATTTTTTCACTTTTTTGAGCGATAAATTAGCGATAACTTTTTCAATTTTATGAATAGATCAAGTTAGCTTGCGGATTTCGATTCCTGGTCTCAAAATACATAAGAATTCCATATGAAACCGAAGAAAAAAATTAGTTGAATTTTGGTCCAAATTTTGAGAAAAATTAAAAGCTATGGGCTTGGGATTTTTGCGATTTTTGGAGCGGAAAATGAAGTATTTTGAAAAACGATTGCAAGATGCTTTTTTAACATACTTTAACTTTAGGAATATGAATCTGTTGAGTGAAATAAGCTAGGAATAAATCCCATCGAAATATCTCAATTTTTCAGGTCAAGTCGCGAAGTCGGTGATAACCTAATGACTCAATAATTCTGTAATTGAGTTTATTCTTGATCAATAACTTTTTTTCTTCTGTTACAGGAGGAGAGTTGGCAGCCTCGAAGCAACTCCACCCTATATCTAAAACACAAGACTCGTCGGTGCATCTGCATAATGGTTCATTATACTTGTGAACTAAATATGAATATAGACATACATTATTTATCACGTAGCCATAGATCATGTACTTCCGGAAACAATTGTAATGTTAATTTAACGAAAAACCTATTCCATTGTTAGATTCATTGTGAAAGGAGATTTTTCTATGTGAATAAATCCATAATATACCTAATATTGTGTTAATTTATGATTTCTTTTTTATTCATCCATCACCAAAGAGCGCTCTCAAATTGATGGTTTGATTGACATTGAATACATAATTAACATTCTTCATAAGTAACACATCACGACATCAGGCCCTGACTCAGAACGCCTTGGCGCATGCACATGATAAGGCATACATGCATACATGTAATTGCTTGATGTTTCGGACTGGCTCCTCGCCTGTCCTGTTCTCCTGATACCAAAATGAATTTTTGGGCAAAATTTGCTTTGGGGCTGATATTGTAGCGCTCTACTTTATCACTTCCGGTTGTGATGGAGCGTGATAAGATACACATGCATGCACATGATGAGGCCTGCACTCTGCCGCATATGATCTATTAATCATTCGGCACACGAGTATGATTCGATACACATGCATACATATGCATGCACATGATGGCTCGATGTTTCGAACTGGCTCCTCGCCTATCCTGTTCTCCTGATACCAAAATGAATTTTTGAGCAAAATTTGCTTTAGGGTCGGTATTGTAGCGCTCTACTTTATCACTTCCGGTTGTGATGGAGCCTGATAAGATACACATGCATGCACATGATGAGGCCTGCACTCTTTCGCATATGATCTATTAATCATTCGGCACACGAGTATGATTCGATACACATGCATACATATGCATGCACATGATGGCTCGATGTTTCGAACTGGCTCCTCGCCTATCCTGTTCTCCTGATACCAAAATGAATTTTTGAGCAAAATTTGCTTTAGGGTCGGTATTGTAGCGCTCTACTTTATCACTTCCGGTTGTGATGGAGCCTGATAAGATACACATGCATGCACATGATGAGGCCTGCACTCTTTCGCATATGATCTATTAATCATTCGGCACACGAGTATGATTCGATACACATGCATACATATGCATGCACATGATGGCTCGATGTTTCGAACTGGCTCCTCGCCTATCCTGTTCTCCTGATACCAAAATGAATTTTTGAGCAAAATTTGCTTTAGGGTCGGTATTGTAGCGCTCTACTTTATCACTTCCGGTTGTGATGGAGCCTGATAAGATACACATGCATGCACATGATGAGGCCTGCACTCTTTCGCATATGATCTATTAATCATTCGGCACACGCGTATGATTCGATACACATGCATACATATGCATGCACATGATGGCTCGATGTTTCGAACTGGCTCCTCGCCTATCCTGTTCTCCTGATACCAAAATGAATTTTTGGGCAAAATTTGCTTTAGGGCCGGTATTGTAGCGCTCTACCTTATCACTTCCGGTTGTGATGGAGCCTGATAAGATACACATGCATGCACATGATGAGGCCTGCACTCTTTCGCATATGATCTATTAATCATTCGGCACACGCGTATGATTCGATACACATGCATACATATGCATGCACATGATGGCTCGATGTTTCGAACTGGCTCCTCGCCTATCCTGTTCTCCTGATACCAAAATGAATTTTTGGGCAAAATTTGCTTTAGGGCCGGTATTGTAGCGCTCTACCTTATCACTTCCGGTTGTGATGGAGCGTGATCAGATACATATGCATGCACATGATGAGGCCTGCGCTCTTTCGCATATGATCTATTAATCATTCGGAGCACGCGTATGCTTCGATACACATGCATACATATGCATGCACATGATGGCTCGATGTTTCGAACTGGCTCCTCGCCTATCCTGTTCTCCTGATACCAAAATGAATTTTTGGGCAAAATTTGCTTTAGGGCCGGTATTGTAGCGCTCTACTTTATCATTTCCGGTTGTGATGGAGCGTGATCAGATACATATGCATGCACATGATGAGGCCTGCACTCTTCCGCATATGATCTATTAATCATTCGGCACACGAGTATGATTCGATACACATGCATACATATGCATGCACATGATGGCTCGATGTTTCGAACTGGCTCCTCGCCTATCCTGTTCTCCTGATACCAAAATGAATTTTTGGGCAAAATTTGCTTTAGGGCCGGTATTGTAGCGCTCTACTTTATCACTTCCGGTTGTGATGGAGCGTGATCAGATACACATGCATGCACATGATGAGGCCTGCACTTTTTCGCATATGATCTATTAATCATTCGGCACACGCGTATGATTCGATACACATGCATACATATGCATGCACATGATAGCTCGATGTTTCGAACTGGCTCCTCGCCTATCCTGTTCGCCTGATACCAAAATGAATTTTTGGGCAAAATTTGCTTTAGGATCGGTATTGTAGCGCTCTACTTTATCATTTCCGGTTTGGCAAATTTGCCCAAAAATCGAGTTTGGTATCAGGAGAACAGGACAGGCGAGGAGCCATTCCGAGACAGAGCATGATGACAAGCATGCGTGTGTGTGATCATGTATGCCATCATGTATGATAGCGTGTACTGAGCAAATGATGAGGCCTGCGTGTCCGTATGCATGCATGTGATGATGCATGATATCATGTACGATATGATCTATGCATTTTGCCAACAAGGAATATTAGTGAATGAGGTGTGCAGGGGTGTGATCAATAACAGTTGAACGATTGTGTATTGATAGTAGTTGATATTTATTGATAAATTTACGTTCAAAAATACATATTAGGACAGCGTAATGACTAATATAGATTTATTCTTACAGATACATTCATTCTTTTATGATCATAACGAGTCACAATAGTTTGTAGGACAATATTTCTATCTCGCATAACATCAGGTTATTAGTTTGATAGTTTTTGAAAAATAAATAAACAATTTGTATACAGGATGATCTATGTATATCATAACTTATTTATACAAATTATATGCGCCGAATGATGATGATAGGCTACGTAGATGCTCTAAGGATAGTCTTCTATTCCTGATGAGGGGCCAAACTGATTCGTCGGCTGCTCGTTTGTCTCCTGAAAAAAAAACGAACAGAGGTGAGTATACATGATAAACGTAAATTGCACTCGCGGAAAAATTGAGTTATCTCAGAAAATAGTACTTCTAGCCTAATTTACCCGGCGGGTTCGTGTTCCTCAAGCAAAAATTCGTAGGAAAAGCGTCCTCAAATGAATTTTGCAATAACTTCATGTTTTGCCCCAAAAATTTGGAAAATTAAGGATATCCCGATGGGATCTGGTCCCAGAATAATTTAATCGACGTATCCGTGTTTCTTACGCAAAAGTAAATACGAAAAGTGTCCTGCAATCGATTTCAAAAATACTTTAATTTCGCTCGAAAAATCGCAAAAATCCTAAGCTTATAGCCTTGGATTTTTCTCAAAATAGGGGCCGAAAATTGAATATTTTTTTTTTAGAGTCTTACATGGTATTTCTCTATATTCTGAGCCCAGGAATCCGAATCTGCAAGCTAAATTGATTTTTCTGTCGAATTAACGAAGTTATCGTCATTTTATCATGCTAGAAAGCAAAAGAATGAGATATCTCATAAGTGTTTCAGGGATTTCATTCGACGAATTTGTGTTTTTGAGTTTAAAATACAATGAAAACTCATTGCTTCAACGATCTGGAAGAGACCCATTTCCTAGCTCCAAAGATCGTCCAAATCCTAAAACTATGTTCGTTGATATTCTATTACCTAACTACGGATCAAACTATGTCCAACCCTTCACCTGCTGGCGCGGTATTGTTGTATGCAATTCAAATTACATTTCGATTGAGCCTCCCAAATTGCCTGACAGGAAACGCCGACTTTTCATCACGCTGTCAACGAATGGTTTGAATTCGTTGGCTTCCTACTTCAGAATTTCGATTTTATATCGAGCTCACCAATGGTCGTTCGACTTTGGAGGATCGAAGGATTGAAAGCGTATGGCGGGTAGATTGTGCTTTACTCGCCTCAGTCGCCTTAACCACTCGTGTTTTCGGAGTTCATAACATAAAATAATGTTAAACAAGTTTTTTAAAAACGAATAACAATTTAGGTTTAAGTGTAACATAAGATAATGGCTGCACCTGTAGACGTTGCATCGGTAATTTGTATTCAAATGTTCAAAGAGTCGGTCCATCATTAACATGCCAAGTAACCTCTAACAATATCCTCAATGCTTCCACATTTCCATCGCTTTGGTGAATTCATGAATTAATCAGTAACAAATTATCCATCAAATTACTAAGAATATTTCTGGTACATCATATTATTACATATGATTGGGATTTCGGAAATAGAATTCACAGTGATAACCTCCAAAAAACCAGAATCCATGATTATTAACCTGCACTGAACTACTCATCTCTTATGAGCTGAACAGATTTAAAAATAAACAACTTCATTGCAGATTCGGATGCAAACTTTTTTGCAATTACCTCTGGTACAGAGATGTCGTGAAATTGCCACGCTCATAGATGAATCAAGTACAACCGATCTTCAGCATGTATTTCCCGTCTTGGTGGACTCCTTGTTTGGCGTTAGCGACAACATAGGATGGGGATTGCATTCTATTAACCTCAAGAAGCGTCAACATGAATACGAAGTGCTTTGCCACTTTTTGGGTCCTCAGGGACCAATATTTTCTCTCTGTTATAAACTTTTACCAGACTGTTACTTGAAATATAAGTTTCCGCTGTCATATTTACCGGTAAGACTTTCCTCCAATATAAATTGTAGATTAGTTGATGAAGTGAAATTCAACATCAAGAAGCAGTTGTAAAGCAGAATTGATGGTGCCCATTAGTTTTATTTTTCCACAGTCAAAGATACGCCTAATGCTAGAAGATGGGATCGTTCCACCGTTTTATTCTGACAAAATTAGAGTCGACCAAAATACGAGACTTCCAAGTGCTTTGTTTATGAGTATCCTTTTGCACGTAAAAATAATGTCAATATTCGTTTCCATTCATGTGTTTAGATTTGTTTGTACCCAACAATTATAATATCTTTCCTCAAGATGTGCATATCCTTTTGAGTACTACATATTTCACTTTGCTTACCACTTGACCAACCCGTGGTTACAAGTGCAACAAGAAGATAATGTATGGGTCAATTGGGAGACAATATACGTGCAACTTGCACATACTTATCTCTATCACTTTTTACCCAGAGATAATTCACCAGTTTTACCAATTATTGGACCATATGTTAAAACTCCACCACGAAAGTTGATGCAATCACCTGACTCCAAAAGGTTTGTCACTGAATCTTTGCTATAAACTGTGGCATGTCTACTCATGAGCAACAATCATTCAGTAGAGTAACAAAATTTCTTGTTAGAAGTGATCCATTTTATATTATCTCTGGAATTTGCGATGATAGGCTTCAAACTCCAAGGCTTTTGAAGACTTCGATATTATCACCGGGGCCCACTAGTCCAACGGCAGGAGTACCTCAGCAACAATGTTTACCACAAGTCTGGAGGAGCGAAACAATAGTTCAAGTATTTCTAGATTTTTGGCTAGAGTATACCGAGGAAGAAGAGCTGCCGCCTTATCATACTACGCGTTTCCCTGGCACGTTGCCTCGCAGAGTGAGTAATATTCCAAGATGTTAGATGAAAGAGTTTTATTCTTTATCAAGCAGCATGATTGGATAATGATATAATAAAACAGATACCTGGCAGGTTGATCATGAACTTAATATTCCAGCATAGTATTCACTCTGGAGAACACATTCGGTTGGTGCGAGGGTTTATAAAGACATTACATGAATTTGCCAACAGTGCAACTGGTGATACGAGTGCTATGGATGAATTGAAAAGGTGATTCTTGAAGCAATCTCGAAAACTTACATAAATCTGTAACGTCAAAAGGTAAACAAGCACACATTTTATCAAAGGTAGACTGATTTATAATTCTTTGATTCAGGGTGATAGTTCCATCGGTACAGGGAAAAATTTACATCTTTTTACGTAAAGCAATTCACCACTGGCCCTTGGATAGCTCTTTCAGACTGATTCTGGAAGCATGGCTGAGCTTTATTCAGCCCTGGAGATATATCCCAGGAGTAGCGTACAGCAGCACTGGGTGAGGAAAATTATTTTGAAAGTTCAAGATACCCAAATTAAGGAAACTTATTTTAACTCGGTAGAACTACTGAAATATAGCCACGCATTCTGCGTCAGCTTTTATACTTGCTAGAGATGATATTTCCATTGTTCAAATATTGAATTAAAAATTGCTATTTAATGGATTATTTGAAGAAAAATTCAAGAAGAAGAAAGGGGAAAGATCACAGATGAAACGCGGTGGCTGTCTTTTGTCGCGAACAATCTTTTAGCTTACACGGCAATTTTTCAACAGTTACTGCCCCGTTTCATGAGAACAGATCTTGTTGCTCCGAAAAATTCACTAATGCTGTTCAGAGTTACAAAGGTATGTGCGTTGCAAACATTTTGAATGCCACGTTTCACAATATTTGATTTTTGCGTTCTTGCACGCCAGGTACTCGCTCAACCTAAATTGGCTAGAATGTTATTCGAAATAGAGAGCTGTATGGATGACGCAAGACTGAGTAGAGGTAAAGTTTCAACTAATCAATGGTCTGCAACAGTGCGTCAGCAAATAATAGAATTAGAAGGTCCCACCTATCAATATGTGCCTATGTTTTCACCTGCTACTGTTTCTCAGGTATTTATTTGGAATACTCGTTATGAACAAAAGCTTGTACGATTGATGAGCACTTGAGATGTGATATAAATACTTCAATTTTTGTATGAATCCCAGATTGTTTGGTTCCTGAGCACGATAAAACAAGCTCACTTGACGGCAACAAGTTTAGTCGATGCTTTAGAAAAGAGGAGGATAGGCAGAAGATTATTAGTAATGATATGGGAATTCTTTTACGGCGAGGATCACACTTCTGATGATATCAGCTTGGAAGAAAGACGACGAGTTCCCGGATTCCTTGCAAATGCTCAACAACAACTCATGGATATATTTCAAGTAATAATACAACACATAATATGGTGAAGAGATTATTTTTCAGCAGTCACATTGATCTCAACTGTACAACTTTTTTAGATAAAATTCGAAGATATTCCGCAAGTGGCAATCGTTGCCGATCAAGAGTATCACGACAGTATATTGTCAACTTCGGTCTGTAATCAGTCACAGGTAAAAATGTTAATGATATGATATTCAATTTACAGATATATCATTGCACGTTTTGAGAGACAATAATTTTTTATGCTAACTTTATACGTCGTGTCTGGATGTATTGAAATTGGCCGACATTTTAGTATAATGCATGTCAATTATTCTCCATGAATCATGTAATATTTTTGTTCAGATGGATACGAGCTTAGACACTAGTAGGCCAGGAGTTTATCTACAAATTCAAGAAAGGCGACAAAGTTGTCGATACATCGAGTTCATGGGAGATCCTGAGTTACAACCTGTACGGACTCATGAAAACGCATTCCTAGTTAGATTACTCTTTCAATTATGTAATCACATCAACACAAAGGTATGATTACCATTTTTAATTAACCAGTTGACACTCAATTTTGATAATACCATGCTTTCAGTATCAGCTTCAACTGCAAACCGCGTATGATAGACCGGATATCGTTGGCCGTTTTATGAGACGGATATTACAACCACCAACAGTGGTAAAACATTTACCTAAAAGAACGTTCAGTGGGTTTTCCACAAGCGAAGAAACTCACATCCCACCTCGGCTCAGTCTTCGAATTATGGCTAGCCACAGATTTCTGGTACCCATGTTTCTAGGAATGGTAATATTATGGATCTGTGGGTAAGTTGTGTTCGTTATAACGGCATAATTTCCTATGATCATGACCATTGTGGTATTTGTGAATTAAATCATTGGTCATTGTTTCGTTAATTCGAAGGCCTTAGTCGAATAGTGCTGACTGATTTGTGAAAAAACCATAGATACGGAGTTTTGACAACCCTCTTTTCCACATTCTGTGTTTGGATGTTATACAACTTGTTGCTTGCGGCGCTTGAACCATGGATCGGCACTCGCAGTCATCATGTGCGGCCAGAAGCTCTCGCATATCTTCATTAAACGACGAATCTGTGAATGATGTATAAAGAATAAGAAATCCAACAAGTTTTTGAATGATGCTAAGATATCGGTTTAACATTGCTGAAGACATCCTCTTGAATATCGATGTAACATGTGCACTGCTGTTTTTATCGATTGAGTATTTTGCTCTAATAAATTTTTAATAAACTAACAATGAATTTCAATGGTATATTCCATAACCTTAGATCAGATCCTCATCATATCTGCCTTCCTGTTTCCCGCTGTCAGGACCACGTTTACGGATTCTCATTCTCAAGCTCATCTTAAAATTAATTGTGGGCATACACGACTTTCGTTTTAGATATTTTTATTACAGACAACATACTTGCGCGAAGATAACGCTTCAAGAATAATATATGCCCAGTAAATTATATGTATCTATAGTTGGAAAGCACACGTGTTCAAAGTACATACATACGGTACAGTACGTGCAGTTGAAACGTTCGTGTGTCTGCGATTTTTATTTCAAAAAATTAATCTTCCATTAACTTTATCATTTCACGTATCGATGAAGTGGAAAAGTTTCCAAATTTGCGTAGTAGGACAAATTGGGCCCGTGTGGTCTAGAGAGTCACAGGAAAAGAAGGGAAGTCGTTGAGCTAAGGTGATTCGCTGTGAGAACAATTACCAAAAAATTTGTTTTCAGTTTTTTTGTAGTTAATATTTTCCGGTAATATTTAGACTCGCGGCAATATGAAAACGATTTTGCTTATCGTATCTTTCCAATGATACAACTGATGACCGAAGCATCACAGGGTTAATTTGTACAGACCCATGAAATTTCACCTGCATGGGTAGCGCGACAATTGAACATTAATGAACGGCGCCGATTGAACGCTGATTCTTTTCGCAAGCGCGTTAATAATAGGTTTGCGATGTTGACTATAACGAATTAACGAACGTCAAGATAGATCATACATAATATTGTTTCTTATTGACTGTACATGAGTAAGAGGATTTTGGTGAGTTCAATTCTTTGCTTCTAATTTCACCGAGATCAAATTCGCTAGATAAATCTCAAGCGAGCTCGAGCGTGTTCGATGCAATAACGCACAATTCGCTGCTTATTGTTGGGCAGATACACAAGTGTGGATGTGACGGTGTGATCGGAAGTGCAGAGAAAAGAAGAATTGCTCAACTTTCACAATTTTATATTGAATTTACTACTCACAGATGTTTCGTACAAACTTCTGTACTATAGTAGAAAGTTCCTAGTTTCCCGCGACCAATCTTCACTTGAGTACATTTTATGGTATATAGTTCGTCGTTCAATACCACGTTATAGAGCGTCAAATCTATGAGATTTATTGTTAGTATAAATAAGTTAGGATAACTGACATTCCTTTAATCATTATCGGTATTGGGCCGCTGCGTCAGCATTTTGCAAGTCGGAATATCGCTACTTTCGATGCGATTTGTCGTATAAATTAATTGATGTCTCCCAAGCATCAATAAAGTGCGAGTGATCAGGGTGCGCCATATGGCGTCATCCTGTCAATCTGAGGGTTGAAATAAAGCCCTCTTGATATGATATAATACGTGTTTTCATTTTGGACATGCAGCAAAAAAAATGGCTGCCTCGATTTGAGTTGAACTAATATAGTTTTCACTCTCTCCCAAACAAGTGTACCTAGCCTTATGTAAAAATTAAACAGTATTAATTGAGAGCAATTTCTTTCAATCGATATATTTCGTTCGTAGTGAATAACATAAAGGTATAAGCTGCTAGACTATCACACGCGTGTATAGCTTTATAAATGAACCCATTCTTGGCGTGCGAATCCTATATACGAACGGTTAGCCGCAAGATACGCATTATAGCTTATATAAATAATGGGCGACGATAAGGCTTCCTAGGAGTTTCTTAATATCCTCAATGATTAGACGAGCTTAGACTGACCCTGTGATCACATTCACTTATGCACAAGTTGCAAGAGCACATAATTTATTCTTTATGTAATGCCAAACGTTGACCATTGTGCCCCAGTTAGAGCGGGATGGCATTTGAATAGAAGTACAATTAGAGAGTATCAAAAGGTTTTAACGAGTCGTGCCTTTGCACACATACTATGTATATTTACGAATATATATGTATGTTTACATACACGACGCGTATTACGAATGTATGCAACATACACATACGCATATATTTTAGTATAGCTAATTCAGCCTACGTTTTGCGTTAATTCAATACAATTGAGTAGCGAAAGGGGATTATTATAACGTCTCCCTAACGAGTTTTGCTTCGGAATGACTCAGTAAAAATGTCCTATACGTATATATTTTCTATACGTCACGTGGCGAATCAAATTATACCAACTATGGCATAGTTCCTGCTAACTAGGTGCATTAACCTATTATCACCCTGATGATTTTATTAAAGCCATGATCCGGTATCCCTTTCGGCTTGATTTCAAAGTTTCTGCAACCGACCAACTCTGCCAGCAAAACGTCGTTATCAGCACCCCAAGGTACTTCAATATAAGGTAAGAGGTCTTGCAACTTTTATCTCTCCTTAGACGGATTTCCAGGAGCTAGCAGTTGAGAACATATACGTACATGCATCCTACTGCTCTTTTACGGTCGATGCTTTTCACCGGACATTACTGACGCATATTTTTTAATCAATTAGTTTAGGGTAATGAATTTCCTGTGCTTCTCAGTTCGACCAAATTCATCGTGCGCTACTTGATCCGTTAGCGCAGGTAAGAAGGATATGAACATTAGCTATCGTAGCTTGATGAGGTAAATTTATAATACGAAGTTCTTTGTGGAGGGTAAGTGGGTGTTCGGTTAACTGGAGTTTTGTTTATTTTCACATTTTTCGTGTCTAGCTTCCAGTGTTAACGTAGCTGGAAACCTAATTAGCAGTTATCTTTAATCAGCGTGTAATTAATTATATCGTGACCCTCGGAGACTCTAATTAACACACTGCTCCTCCTTATTATATGCATAAGAAATTTTCTTTTCTCATCTTCGATAATCCCGGGGGGCGGGGAGGGGGGAGGGGGGGGGGGTGCATTTCTCTCTTGTACTCTTATATACAGATTGCACAAAAGAATCATCTCAAATTTCTCATAAGATTTTCCAAAGCACTATACCGCACCTCGCATAGTTCTATAATAAAAATTTTCTACGACCGCATGGATGATAATCGTATTTATGCAAAGCATTGTTATCTAATAAAATCTCGTCACCATTCAACCAATAGCCAGTATTGAGTTATCCATTAACCTCGACGGTATAGTCTTCGAAATTGCAGCTCGTCGACTGACGCAAACACAATTTACGCTTTACCCAGCGATCAAATAAGGACAATATTTACTCGATGAGATTTCAAAGCGAAGATTTCCGCAGATATGCTGGCTGGAGGGGTTGATTTTATTAATTGAAAAACGACGTCGTCCATCGCGACGACCTCGCTTATTCAATACATCGTTAGCCTGCACGATCCTCTCTAGTTTCGATACGAGAAGCACAGGGTAAGAAGAAGACAAAAAAGTTTCCAAAGTTCAACCAACCGCACAGATACTTTATGGGGTTTTTCGCAAGTTTAACGTATATTGGGAATCGAAAGCTTGACCACAACGCTCGGACGACCGTGAACGCCCGCGCGCATCCGTGGTAACCAGGCGCCCGCGTCCCCACCAATGTGGCCGCAAGTTCACCACCATCATAGTCATCGGCGTCCAGACGCCCGGTCACACTTGTTACGCGGTTTGCACGCGTCGTGCAACAACGAAGGGTTCAGCGTCGGAACTTTCGTTTTACGATAGTGCCAGGGGTACGAGATCCGCGTTGTTGTTCGTTTGTTGAATTGTTGTTTTTTTTAAAAAAGGACAAAATAAACTCATACTCTCGATTCCTTATTAGCCCAACAAAAAGGGTGATGATAATATCGAAGAAAGTGTCTTCGACGGTGTTAAAAGTTGAAGAAAATGTGCCCACCGAAGATAATAATCGGTCCAGTGTTCACCGCTGATTGTGTGTAAAAATTTTTTGGCGATCATGAGAGTTCTCTTTTATTTTTATCAAGAACGATGTCCAATTCTTACTGACTTTGGCTCGGCGTCGGGTCGGAATTAATTCTTTCGACCGCTGCGATAAAAATGAAAATGTTTTCCACCCTTCTCGCGTCCTCCTCGACCTTCCAGGTCCCACCAACGCCCACGACGACCTCGACGCCGCCTCATCAGGTGTGTTTTCTAAGCGTGACGACTCGGCGGTCTGCTCACGTTGAATCGCGTGACGATTCCATTTGAATAATCCAGGACTCGTGTTTCCTTGCTATAAAATAAAATAAATTCCACCTCGGTGTTGGCGCAGAATATACGTAAATCCAACGTCTATCGAATCCAGCTTACTAATTACGTGAAATTTATTCCGTATATACTATACACGCCAAGACAGTATATTGGGCCGATTAATTAACCCGAAGTGGTTCGTGTGCGGGAAGTGAAGCAAGTGAATTATGGACATTGATCGATGAAATTGAGATGGAAGATTCGATGACCACTGAGCTAACCAATTGCTCTAATTACAACGTCACGGACAATTACACAACTTCCGAGGAAACAACCGGACACCTTGCCGGTTCTACGCTAAACGTTCCTTACGCGACATGCGAAGTCCTCGTTGCTGTTTCCGCAGTTTTTGGCAACGGTCTCGTCATCACCGTATTTGCGAGGGAACGACGACTTCGTCGGAGAACGAACTATTACATAATCTCCTTGGCCACTGCCGATTTACTCGTTGGTCTTTTCGCCATCCCTTTCGCCATTCTCGCGAGTATCGGTCTGCCAAAAAACTTTCATGCCTGCCTCTTCACCGTCTCTGTCCTCGTCGTTCTCTGTACGATCAGCATATTTTGCCTCGTCGCCGTATCCGTTGATCGGTATTGGGCGATATTACACCCCATGGGATACTCGAGGACTGTGCGGACAAGGACTGCCATAGGTAGTTTTTCCCTTTGATAAATTTGAGTAAATTTCTTCTTTTTTTTTTTCCACGAATAACCGATCAGCGTTCACCGCGCGACAATTGTCATAAAATTTCTCACGATCAGTTTTGATTCGCAGATTGGTTTACCGAACTCGAGATTTTATTCACGCCGACCCGAAGTGCAGACCAAAAAAATGTTAGACTTTGATAATCCTTATCTGATTGTTTAACGCGTTACACTTGCCTGACGAACAAACTGGAATGATTCGACCGGTGTACGGGTTTCAGGCTGTGATATGACCGCTGAACACAATACGTATCGCAATTATCGAGGGTAGAGCACCCATACTTCATCGGAATCGATATTCAATTAGGGCTCGTTAAAATTTTGAGATATCATTATCGCTGCAGCATTATTCTCGTATCATTCATTTCCTTATACTTGACAGGAAGAACGGACGATAGTTGTGATATCGGAGAAAATAATAAAAAAAAAAGAGAACTGAAAACAGAACAAAAGAAACACAATGAATACAGACAACCTGCACCGGAGAAGAATCGTTAATAGATCAAAGGCGGTTGATACCAACCTTTGCGACGAGTGGAACCCACGCTTATCTCATATCGTGGACAACGTATTGCTCGTAGTGCTCGTTGTCCTCCAGCAATTCACCGTCTCTTGTTATCGGATCGAAGCGAAATTTACGTTGCTGCAGATTGTTGTACACTTGAAATGGAAAAAACAGAGATATTTTTTACATCAGTTGTACAGGAAATTGAATAATGACGGTCATGGGTAAAGGAATGAATATAATGCTCGTTCGGAACTCCAAGGTCACGAAATTGTGTCTGTAAGGCACTAAGACATTATTGCATGGCAGTTATAATTAAATAAACTATGTAACCAGTAGAGGTTGTTAATAGTCCGAGCGAAGAAAAACGTAGTTTGCATTAGACCATTCTTTATTTTCTTTGACGAAGTCGTCGGTGTAGGCGAGGTGATAAATGGACTCCCAACAGTGCGTTGACTCCAATAACCTTGTTGTTTCCTCACCCTTGGTGTACAGCTATTGAGTGCTCTACGTTAGTTTGAAAACGTTAATTGTTAGTTAAAATGTAAAAGAAAAACAAAGAAAAAAACTGTCGGCTAGATGTTCCGTTGCATAAAAGATAGAAGCGGACCGAGCCTAGATTGCAGGGGAGTTACGTTTGCATTATAAAACTCTGCACTTATGTTAGTTTCGTAATCGACGTGATATTAGTAACTCATTGAAAATGAAACAAGTGTTGTCTAACTTTGTTGTTTTCTTTCGCCTTTTCTGCTGTTGTAGGGATAATTTGCGTGTGCTGGATCGCCGGTACTTCGGTTGGATTTCTTCCTCTGATGGGATGGAACGCTGGAAAGAAATCCGATGAAAAATGTCTGTTCACCGAGGTTATGGATTACAATTATCTGGTCTTTCTCTACTTTGCCACCATTGTTTTTCCGGCTCTTCTCATCGCTGCGTTTTACGCCCACATTTATAGGGTCGTTGTGAAGCAGGTCAGTACGGACATGCACCAAACCTATCTTGTACTATGTATATAAATATATCCACTTGTAAAAAATGCCAACTGTTTTAATATCGCAAATGTGCAATGTCGGCCATACCACATACCGCAGTGCATAAATCTTTTTCTGATGTAGCGATGCGATGTTTCTCCACACCCACGTGTACACTACATAACTGACATGTTGATATACCTTATGTACATGTAATATACGATATCGATTGCTACACGTGCGTGTCTACGCTTAAGGTTTTTTATACCATATATATTCAGACTTTCCACACGTTATACGTATACTATATATGGGGCATAACACCTCGTTTACCCGCAACTTAATCTACCGATCTTTTTTGATTACTTGAGAAGAAAAAAACGTTGGAAGTCTTTTACTTTTCCCGCCGTTGTAACCTCGCCCCCTTTCAGTACTCATGGCGAAAAGCTTCCGCGGACGGCAATGACGACGTTCGTTAAAATCCGATCCTGAATCGAGCACAACGCGCGTGTCCGAAGATCGTTAAATTTCAGATTTATTGAATATTCCGACTTGAACGAAAGTACTTTCGTGATTTATATAGTGAAAGTTATTCCTAATTTGGCGCAACATTATACGACCATAAGGGATAATTGATTACATCGGCACAAATATATTAGCGGAGTAAGTTTATTAAATTTTATTTTCTGTTTCTAGCTGCAGCAGATAATGACAATGAATCCCGGGCGTCGTTCTGAGAATCAAACAGCCGGAACGATGCTACGTTTGCTGGGAGCGGCGCAAAAACGTGAAGTGAAGGCAACGCAGAATCTCTCTCGAATTGTGATTTTTTTTATACTCTGTTGGTTCCCCCTCTACACGATAAACTGTGTCAAAGCTTTTTGCCCCGATTGTGAGGTGAGCAGTTTTCTTTTGAACTTTTGCATAATTTTATCCCACCTAAACTCCGCGGGAAATCCTCTGCTGTACGCGTATCATTTGAAGGATTTTCGTGCCGCGTTAAAATACTTTATCTGCAAGTTCCTCGTACCACGTGGCGTGGCTGAATCCAGCGGTGTGAATGTAATCAACGATCGAAACTCGGCAGTATTTCGCCAGAATTACGTCAATCAGACCAACGCCGCGACTGCGGGTGGATCGCTTGCGGCAATTAACACCAGGAATTTCAGTCTTCGAGCCGGTCAGCTGACGCGACTTCCGTCAACCGCCGTCGGAATTCCACCCCGCGGTTTCGGGGCAACGAAATTTACCCCGGATTCATCCCCGACGTATGTCCGAGAGGTCGACGCCTTCATCGACGAAAGTCCCAGTAACGGAGTTAGTCCCGACAACAGCGACCGTCATACGGACGAAAAATTGTCGCACGACAATTGCAGTGCTTCCGGTATATCATCTGTAGCGATGTCACCGACGCTCGCAACCCCGAGTCATCTAGAACTTCGAACTTACAAACAATTTTCTCACCTGCATCTGGACAACGACGGAACTTCTGCCGAATCCGTATTCGTCATTGATCCCGACGTCGATCACTGCGCCTCATCCAGAGAACGGCTAACAGCTTCGGATAAACCCGCGCTGCAGTCCCCGGGAGAACCGCAGCCGTTTCGATAACGATACCGAAGGAAATTACACACGTCGCGCCTCTAGGGAAATTGTAGCCTCTCTTAATTCACCCAATTAGTGACTCGTTATCCGAGATTTTCTCAGCGATAAATTTCCTTCCTGTACCAATGAACCTTAGGTCTCAAGGGTCCGCGCAGGACCTGCAGCGGACGAGAGTTCTGAAAGATCTGGCGCGTATCAATCAACCGCCGCGAAATATACGCTCGTTAATAATTTTAATAGCTCCGTAGGTTAAAATTAATTTTCGTATACGGCGTTGTATATCGCATGAGTCAAAATTTGTATCTATCCTTGTCAAAATTATATCGTTCAAAATTTATGTTTCTCACGTAACCAAATTACCCGGTACTATGTTTACATGCATAGGTATATAACATATATTGTTACTATACGTGTTGATCGGATATGTTGTAATACTATAATATCGAATACGCGAAAATTTCGTGTATGTAATCGCGTAAAATAAGTGTCACGGATTTGCAATTAATTACTTTCATCGTCACGAGTAGATTTTCCAATATTTATTTCACATGTGTATTGAATATACACGTAGTAATTTTTATGCTATCATTTCAGTCGAGGACAAGCGCTTTGAAATCGTTTATACCAATAAATGTTGATATTATATAATGAAAATCATTGAATTCAATTTTGAAAACTGTGACTGTGATCTTGCTGAATTCGTCAGATCATTTCTATCGTTTCTTTTTTTCCCCACGTTACACGAGAAAATTGTAAAGTTTACAGAGAAAGGATTTGCATAGATTGCTATATAGATACTTCAAAATCTGGTTTCAAACCTCGGGCGTCAATGTATTATGACTATAATGTGGTTATTTAGACGTAATAATTGTATAATGTATATTTACCTCTATTTTATCGAATGTATGTACGACGACGTTTCTATGTCGTTCGCTTGTTGTATAATTTCGTAAAAAATGTAAACCGTTTTGTATGCATATATGACACGGTAGAATTTCGTCAGTTTTAATATAAGTACGATTTTCTTGGACACGAAAATTGACGGAACGAATGCCCGATTTATATTCTATTCGAACAAGGTAGTGAAACTCAATACACTATTCTTGTGTTTAGTCAGGCCTCAGATGTGTCATCTTTCGCTCGAGCTCGATTATGTATAAAAACTTCAACAATAAATTGAATACAAGAACTGATTCACAAGACTGAGAAGACTGACAAGAGATCGACGATCCGCAACGTGGTTACCTATAGCTCAGATATAACCGTACCTTCAAATGTACCAGGGTTGGCTCGGCCTCGCCAGGAATGTTGCGTATAATGTGACTTCCATCGATATTGTCATTTTATTATTATTACTATTATTTTTTCTATCTAAGGCATAAAACAAAATCGTGGAAATACAAGTTACCGAAATAAATATGTGGCGTCACTCCGGAAAGAAACTCACAATAAACCTGTACAACTGGTATACATAAAGTAAAACGGAAGTGGACATGCCAGTGAATTATATATACGTATAAATGGCGTCATGATAAAAAGATGTGTGAAATAAACCTGGAATTTCATATCATCGGAGAAAGGATCTAATAATTTTTCCTTCCCCCTACAATTAATTGATCGCGGATAACGAGAAAACTGGACGAGCAAAGAATTAAGTTGGCTCTGATCATTGCACATGTTATTATTATGATCAGCGTTCGTTGACGTGTTTGCAAAGTTGACATGTACGTCAACTAGCTGAGCAAGAATTAGGTTCACTTTGAGTTCGATCTCGCTATTTGTTACGGTAAAACTCGAGAGTAAAGTGTAAACGATGGATCACGGTAGAAGAATAATTCATTTGGAGGTGCCGTTTACATCGTTGAGAGCCAAGTCGCCAATCGTTTCGGTAAATAATCCTTTTTGCACGAAAGACAAGCCTGGCCAAGAAAATAATCGGTACAGTATTTCGAAGAAATTGGTAAACAGGCAGTATGACTTTTTCACCGAATGCGGTCGTAAGAGTAAATTAGATACGGTTATAAGTAAGTGCGAGACAATGCGCATTCAGCCTGCAGAGATGAGAAATTTGTTAAAACACGCCAAGTTTTTAGTTCATCCCGATAAGTGGCAAGGTAATCAAATTTTTTCGAAGATATCACCAGCCTCGTCGGATCGAGGAAATTCACACTCAACGGAAGTTCCACCTGCACACACGAAGAACGAGCTCAATTCGATTCGAACCTTCGAATGTGGAAAGATGGATAGAAAAACCAGGGAAGACGACTCATCGAATTTGTCTGGAAAAGTTATTTCGGACTGGGTAAAAAGTCCTCATTTGAAAAAAAATAGTCAAAAAATGGCTGATGACGTAAAAATGCTTCAGTCGGACGACCTCGTGATACGAGGACGAAATTTGATTAATGAGCGGAATGAAAAGATCATTATTAAAACACCGATAATTAGCATCATGGATACGTCTGTCGAAGATCAGAGTTCGGAAGTGGGTAGTGAAGAATCTTTGGATAGCCCTGAGAGGGTAGTAACCTTGAAAGTTGATTGGTTGGAGATAACAAAAAAGGATTCATCTATTTCCGAATCAACGGATCATGACCTTGAGAAAGTTACGTGGACTATGAATTTTTCGAACAAGATAAATGAAATATCTAAGAAATGTATCTATTTTGAAAATAAAGGAACTGTAGCTATCTTATATCGGTGGCGTAACGTTACCCCGAGGACTTCACTGCCCTTTGTCAAAACTAACGCAAGTTTTTATTTCAACAAAAATGAAGCACTGATCTTACCCGGACAGAAAGTAGAGTTTATCGTTTCGTTTTACAAACGTAGAGCCGGAATTTCGTCCGAATTATGGTGCATGAAAACGGAGCCCATAATGTCAAAAGAATCATTTTTTTTACGTTTGCGAAGCAGCGTCGAGTCGGAGGATTCTTCTACGAGTCAATTAAAAGTAGATTCGTACCTGGATCGTTGTATTCGGAATACGGCCGTGCAACAGACTGTCGATAAAATGATTCGAAGCGTACGATATCCTAGAGCCGCAGAGCCGATGTACAAGGATCTTTATTTGCCGGACGAATTATTTTCCGCCGAAAATGCCTCTTACTTTTATCACTCGGATTTGATGAACAAATTTTATCGTTTATACGAAACAGCTTCAGCGTCTGATAATCCACCGGAAAAATTCTCGTTGATCAACTTACGCAAAATTTTGCTAAAAATTGAAGACGTAAGTTTGAGACAATCGGCTCTCGAGGAGTTCAGTGATTTGTGCCAACAGTCCCTGAGACCCCGTTTACTCAGTACGTCGTTTAATCAAAAACACGCCATGATTCACAACGTACTCTGCGTATTCTTTGATAAAATGGAAGAGGAGAGTGAATTCGTCAGAAACAATTGCATCTTAAAGGGTGATAATAGCGCAGAAATAACGAAGAATGACGTCAAAATCGGCGTCTCCTCGACATGGTCGAATGCTCACAGAATCAGCACGAACTCGATTCCAAAGGAAAACGAAAGCTCTGAAACAAATGAATCCACAGACGTTGCCGTCTATCGAGAGATCTTCTATATTCGTATTTACAAATTACTGGAGGATGCGATATATCATGCATGTGTAATTATAGACTCCTTGAACAACCTCGAAGGGTTAGAGCAATAAATCTATTTCATTTTCCCCCCCGCAATTCTGTGCGGTTTCGTCTCGGAAGTGCGATTCATTTTTTTCTCCTCGATTTTGATGTTCTTTTTCTTTCCAAAGCAATAAACTATCATTTCGTATTGAAAAAGTCTTTACGTAAATTAAAATTCAATTCATCAAGAGTGAAATTTCATCGAATTGAATTATATAGTGATGTGAAAGTTGATAGAAAAAAAAAAGAAGAATATTACAAAGAATTGAACAGCCTACGAAAATTATTGCGGCATCGAAAAACCACCAAACCTATAACCTACTTGCATACTTGTTGCAAAATTCTACCCTGATCGTAGGCAGAATTTCGTTACCTGCATCTCCAGAATGCAGCAGCTCACTGATTTATTCTACTGGAACAATTTTTGAAAATCATGACGATAAAAAAGTACAGTAGCAACCGTTAATTTTTGGACTATGGGATTACCGGGTGGGAGAGGCGAGTACCACCGTGAATATGTTCAGGTCGGGTAAATCGTATCGAAAAGATAAGTATGATCGGTATAAGTATTTTCTTACTGATAATTGTTTTTCTTTTTTTTTTCTTACAGAGGAGCAGCTGGCCACATGGTATTGTAAGCGGAGTTGGATTCGTATTACGTTTTGAGAAGCTACATGCTAACGCGTAGCGCTATAATGCGAGTTTCGATCATCCGTGGATTATCCCCACTCCGTTGTAGGGCTGAAGAGAATTGTGGCTCGGGCATCGTATGTGTAATGGAGAACTTGAATTGAAAAGAGATGATTAAAATAATTATATATTGACCGTAGTCATCGTGTACATGTATAATTTATTTAACTAATCATTGCTCTTTATTACCATATATATATAGTATATTTACTTACAGTACACCTATAATTTAATATAGTATATAATGTATGTATACATATATATATTTATTTCTATTACATATATACATACATATATGTATATGTATACATAATATTTCATCTCTGTGTGTGATATATCAGTATTCATTCTTAGGATAATTAATTAACTAATACAATTTTAATAACACAATAAAACAGAGATAAAAATAGAGAGAGAAAGACAAACAAGAGGGTGGCGCTATAGATTATTCTAATAATATGCGTGTAGGCAATAACGAATAAGTGAAGAAAAAGTTATAAAGCAGTCGTGTTCAATATTAATACAATTTTAATTAATAATAAATACTGTATCTCACGTACTTTCTCTTTCTATTTTTTCGGTATTTTAGTATTCATCATATTGATCATTACGTCGAAAAATATTATTATTTTTTTTCTTTATTAATTCTTTTATTTTATTTTTTTTTTTTCAAAGATTTCGCTAGTCTCCGCACTTTTTTCATTAACGATGAGAATTGTGTTATACCTACCAATAATATGAATTTACAACGAAAATAATTATTAAAAAACAGACCGTGATATATCTATTCAGTTTTCAAATCAACGTCAATTATTAATTTATACATCCATTTAATCCTATCATGTAATAATGATACCTATTTTATTATTGGTATTATTTTTGTTGTTGTTATTATTATTATTATTATTATTATTATTATTATTATTATTATTATTATTATTATTGGTCGAGTATTGAAACATATGAATTCTATTCCCGACACTATATGTAAAGTAATACGCGAGTCGTTACGATAGATTAATTTTTTTTTTTTTTTTGTTTTTTTGTTTTTCATTTACATATAATTTGTATAGGTATATCTTTGTAAAACTTCTAGTCGAGAATAGACTCTGTTCAACTTATGTGTAATAAATAATATCTATATCTTATACATATATACAGATAATACGGAGATGCTTCATCTGATTTTGATTCGTGGTCACAATCTATAGTATTTAAAATAATAATACATGGTATATGTATACCCAGGTATATATCACGTATACCTATAATAGCTAAACTTATTTCTGCGTAACTCTAAAGCTGACGTAATTAATCATTTATTTTTCAAATTTGACTCGCATCACATTTTCATAATCTTTCTTTTTCTTTTCACTTGCTTCTTTTTTTTTTGACCTCTCTTCATTCCTTATTTTATCAATTTTTTACTTTAATCAGAATTATACGATTATGACACGCGAATATGTACATTGATTATCTGCAGCTAATTGTAAGTATATTTTTTTTTTTTCCAATTATTTCTACATTAGTAATTGTTTTTTTTTTTTCTTTGTTATTTTCATAAGTACTAATTAGCGCGACTCGGTCGTCACGCCAGATCCTGCAGAAAGAAGAATAGGCTATACTGTTTTCTTTGTTTTTGTGACTCTTTATTTTCTACAATTATCTAATCGAATTTTTGAGAAAATTTAAAAAATGGCCGGATAGGTTTCTGTCTTTCTGAAATAATTAATGCATAATTTCGCTTTGATTGATCTATAATTAATTGCACGAATAATATAGCGAATGATTATCGTGATTTATATAATTTGCCTCACGATTTCCGGTAAAAAATATTTCAATCGTTAATTGTTATTGCAGTAGGTATTGCAATCTGCCTATTATAAATTTTCCGAACCCTAAACCTTTTTCTAACTACAGAATATTGGCGCGGACCAATTGGCGTGTGCCTAAGTAATAAAGCTATAATCCCGGTCATTAGGGAGCTGAGAAATAAGCTCCCTTTTTTTTCAAATCATCATCATCATCACCCTCATCACCGAATCTTCAACCGTGGTATAAACATCGATTAGCACCGGAGCGATTAACAGTAACAGACGGCAGCTGAGATAGATATGGACGTTTTTGCTTTAAGAATTTTTTTTTCATGTAAGGACTTCGCAACGACAGGCGGCAGTTCATAAAATGAAATCGATTTTTGGGCCATGTGAAAAAAGAAATAGATTCCAATTTGGAAAGAAATAATAAAGAAGAGTTCTTGATAGATATTCTTCTCGAGAAAGGTTTCTTGTCAAAATTTTTCCGTCGTCATTATTTCGTGGACAAATTTTCATAATAGTCAAGCAAAAAATTGATATCTGGTTAATGAAATTAGTATGCATGTTGATCACGATAATCAATTAACACAATTGACGTGTAAGGGGGCCCAGGGATTGAATTTGGTTATTTTGGATACCCCGTTCGATTTTCTGAAGGACTGCCGCGTGATATAGTGATGGCGAAGATAATTAAATTTTTCTATGACGTTGGAAGTATAAAACCGTTGTCAAAAATGAATAAGATTGATATTTTTTGGTTGAAGGTTTTCTTTTTTCTTCCTCCACTTTCTTTCTTTTCTACCATTTGCAATTAATCGCACGACGCGATCTTAAGCGGACGACGTATTTGTTGTGTATAAATATTCCAATCGATTTTAATATTTCAATGGTGTGTACCTATATAATATTATATTATATATATGTGTGTTAGGTATGTATCGATGAAAAAAATCGTGCGCAATACTGAATTAGGTAAATATACATATACATATACAATATAATTATGCTTACATATTATACTGCACCAAAGTTTTTGATCTCAGTACCTTCGAATAATTATATATAATTTATATATAATATATTCAGATATTATCTTATATGTACCTAGAATAAATAAGATAATTTGTTGATTTTTTTCAATTTCATCTAGTTTTACAGTATTTTTCAATAAATCTTTATGTTTCTTAGATGAAACTCTGATGATGATAGAATTTTTTTCTCTCTTTCTGCTATAAAGTTGAATTTTTTTGTTGTATTTACTTAATAATTTCGACCCGCAAATTCCATGAATCATTAACATTTCTCTACATAAGTATTAATAATACAATTATTTATCGAGTAGTTCATAGTAATAGTTTTGTTTCATTTTTTTTTTTTTTTTTTCTTCTTGTCACCGATTCTTTTCCGTCTTATAATATTTACATAATATATATAGCATTGATACAGAAGAAATACTACGGATAGGTACATTAAATTTTTTTGTTAAAGCTTTGTCGCAAGATTATATTAATTACTTTACGGTACATAATTCTTTGTGAATTTGGTACATATATTTATATTTACATATACATCATAGCCCCAGTCCAGCTGGTTTCGTAAGCAAACAGATAATTATTTTATTCTTATTACAATTATTATATATCTTTTTCTATTCATTCTTTTTTATTTTCGTCAGAATTATTTATCATAGTTGTTGTTGTTATTATTATTAATATTATTATTAATTATACATCTACTCACGCAATATGTTATATATAAATAATCACACGCCGGTGCTACAGAGTTTAAACACTAAATTATGAAATTTGTATAAGAATTATAGATAGGGAATGATTTGCGAGTGGTTCTTACTATACGGCGCCATATTTGATTCATATTAGCTTCAAAGATATTTCAAAATCACGGAATTTGTATTCGTGATTTCGAAAAATCTCCCTATTCGGTATAGTTTTAATGACGAAAGTTTTAAAAGCCACTATCTGATCGGTTCAATTATACTAAAATAATGTGGACATTAAGTTATACATTGTGCAAGTGTAACGTAGTAGCTATCATAATATTCATCAATTATTTATATATTCTTGGAATTATAATCGAGTATGCGATCTCAGTCTGTCACAGTAATTACTTTCTATATATTTAAGGATCATTAAACCTACGCGTAATTAATTTCGATTATTCATAATATTATTTGTTTGAAAATCATTCATCGATCGATCAAATAATTTCATCACCGCGCATTCACTCATCGATCATCATCATTTTCCATGTCATTTTTTCTTCATTTCTCAATATACTCCTACCCTTACACATAGTTCCTATACATAGTATATTTCTATTATTTTAATTTTTTTTTTTCTTTCTTCTACTCTTCGGCTGTGGTGAGTGATGAATTTTTTCCCTTCTCTTCCTCAGCTTCCTCGCTTTCTTTCTGCTCTTTTTCCTTCTGCAGCCTAATTTCCGCGTCTGAAAAACAATAATTAAATACTAAACCTATGATACTTCAATTGACAACGAAATAAGACCACTTTTAAAGTTTTTTATTTCTCGGGGTCATTTTTCTTTTTTGTTTTCATTGGGTAAACTCCGTACTACCTTTAGCCGCCTGTTCTTTCCAGATTTTTTTGTTCTCCGCGAGACAAAGGGTCCAAGGTTTTTTGATCCTGAACCTATTGTCACCTGCAGTCGCTGAAAATTCAAAGCAAATAAGGGTAATTGTAAGTTGTATAAAAAAGATGAAGGAAAAAAAAGAGAAATCACAAGAAAAATAAAAAGATAAAAAAAATTTATGCTTGTTTCGAAGTTAATTATAACCTGTACCGGAAAAAACAGAAATAATTCATTCCGTCCTGTTTCAGGGGTGAAAAACTCTTTACAATGGTTTCGTTCATGAATGCAAATGAGAATTAGTTTCCCATTACATGGTAAAAGTGAGATGACGACCAGAAAAGAATGAAAAAGAAAAGAAAAAAACGTAAACAGAGTCGAACGAATAATTGCATCGGAAACATTGCAGACAGGGGATGAGATTTGAAATGAATTTTAGATTATTCTTACCAGCTTCCGCCTCCTGTGGAACGTTAGTTTTTGGATTTAAAGGTGCTAAAACCGATTCCAACATATCACTGCAGACTTGCATACTCGGCTCCACGATAAATTCGATAAAACCAATCTGAGATTCGGCCACCAAGGTGTTATTTCGATCGCATAATGGCGAAAAAGGAAGACCTAAAGCTCTCTCCTTATCGCCCTGTCGGAAAAATTCCTCGAGAAGTTGCATCGTCCATCTGAGAATTTGAAAACAAAAAAGGGTTAGATATGATTTAAATAATAGCGAAGCTTTTCAAGCAAAAGAATGTGCCTAACCATTGAAAATCTCTCATCAATTGACTATGCAAAGAATATTTTATTAAGAATACAAAACTCAATGTTCGGAATATGCTGTACGTATCACTTGATATTGCGTTGCAAGGTAGCTGGAAAATAAAAGAAAAAAAAAAAAAGTGAAAAAGAAGTGCAAAAGCTCATTGGTATTGAAAAAAAGTTTCTATACGGCCGCTGCGGTTGAAAGGAAAACTATCAATCTTGTGAAAATAAAACATCTACACTCCGTTAGACTTGAGTTGGGGTAGGTCAGGTTAAGGGTTGTTTACTTATGGTGTAGATCCCATCGCTTCGCAGGGTGAGAAATGTCGCAGCAGTGTAAAACTAGACTGACAGCTTTACTTTTATCAACCGTGGGCTCGGTGAGACTCAATAAATTCTTCATGTTTTTCAACTGTTGAAAGTGAAAGCTCATGTCAGTCGCAAGGACCATGTCAATCACCAGAGATCTGAACTCTCGGAATTCTTCTCGTGATAAATTTTGAAGAATGTTGCAATCCTCCTCACGAAGTATTCTGAAATCGAATCCAATGTATGATACATAAAAAAGAAGAGAACAAAAAAAAAAAGAATTCTTTGACTGAACTAAGGATATATTGGTACTTTCTCCCGAAGTTGATCATAACTTTCTTCGGTGAATAAAAATTGCTTTTGACTTATATACGGGCATTTATAAAATTAGTAAAGAAGTAATTTTTTTTTTTTTTGCCGTTTTTTACCGGAAACTTGCTGAAATGTGATGATTCTCAAGCACGGCTCTGTCGTTATATAAAAGCGCAGTGTCGCTACCGGACATGACATGGAAATTGTTCGTCGTTCCAGTATGTTCAAAATCATGAATAATCGCTGCTACCAAGGTGGCAAATATCTCCAAATCCGTAAGCCAATTCTGCAACAAAAGGAGAAAAAAAAAAGATTCATACCCCCAAAAGATACTTGCAAGTAGAAAAGATAAAATGTCACACTCACCATCAGCCCAGTTTGACACAAAACGTAGTGCATAGTCTGAGCGACATCGGCGGCGTGTAGATTATTATGATAAGGATTTCTATGTCTGCAGTATCCCTCTTCAACCCTCACCAAAAAGCTTTCAAGGACGGCGGGTGGTACTTTGAATTTGTGGATCATTCCGTATCGATTGAGAAGATCGTATCCAAGATACCGAATCGGAGCTCCAGAGGCAGCTTCGTTTAGCGAGAAGACATCGAAGGACCAATCGTCCAACGTCTTTTCAAATACAACAGATTTTAATTACATATAACAATGATACAAAAAAAGAAATAAACAAAACAAAACTATCGTACTGCGGAAAAAGCGTAGAATACGAAGGGATAATTGTTTTCACAAACTAATTAGGCCAGACGCGCGTGATTGGGACATTAAGTAAAGAAAAAACAAAAAACTCTCTCCCAACGAATTTTTGACGTACTGGCTTAGAGGTATATCTCCAGAAGGAGGAGAAAAAAAAACGCTCAATGTTTCTTTTCAATTGTCGTAGAATCGGGCGGTGGAGGATCATGAAAAAGAAGAATCCTTATGTTCTGTATCGCATCAACTAGTAATTGCCTCTCTCGAACTCGTTGGGAATTGAAGAGGCCCCAATTTTCCATTGAACTGCAAAATTTCACGTGGTCGGTTGAATACAAAGCGGAATTTAGGAAGAATTTCTTACAAATTCAAGCTTTCTTTACATTTCAACGACGAAGTTGTGTCTGTGTACGATTTCCTTTTTCAACCTTTGTCAAGGAATTGAACGTAATTATTATGGGAAAAAAAAAAAAAAGAAAAGGAATACAGAAATATCAATAAAAGAATGGCTTCCTTTATATTACCATTCCTCTCGACAATATCACTCATTTTATTGTCCTGTAACAATTTTATTTGTCTTAAAATTTTTTTCTTCTTATTTTGTTATTCAAGCGTTCTTCCATCATTCTAATTTTGATTCTTTTTTTGCAGTCATAACGATGAGAAACATGCAGGGCAAGCGTGAGGTTTTTCTATCCATCGAATCACGCGCGTCTCACTAATTTTTTTTCTCTTTCGTTAAAATTCATAGAAATTGAATAATCACTCGGTGAAAAAATTTTGTTTCACATTGGGCGCATGAAATCCGATCTTTCGCGATTTAACAGAAATTTTCTTCACTCAGCAAAGTTTTTTTCTTCCATCGAATTTCAAATTGCAAAGGAAAGATAAAAACAAAAAAACAATCCGAACGAAATTGCAGCATGGGGAAGGAGCAAAGAAAATTTTTCCTCCGAGTGAAATTTCCATGATTGAAGAAACGTAAATGATGAGAATAAAGAAAAAGGAAAGACTCAAAAATCACATGATCACGACCTTTAGAACTCTGACGACGTCCTCCGGGAATTGCATGAGGGGTGTTGTTGTAACCTTCCTATAAATTCGGTCGACAAAGATTCCAGCACGGATAGCGTGTGCCACAGATCGAAACTTTGGCTTTTCATCAGCTTTACGTCGAGTGGTTGCCAGCTGCCTGGTGAAGGTAGATGCCAACCATTCGCGAACTTCGGGAGGCACCGCGTCCGGCTGAACCTCTGACAACTCGTCATCTTCGTCCGCCAAACGTCTGGCAAAAATTTGATAGAAAAAAAAAGAACAAAAAAAATTTTCTCATATAAATACAAGCGAGTACAATATTTAAACACAGTATATAATTAACAAAAGTCATTTCACCTAATGTGGAAACTATTTTTTTTTTAATATAATGCGACGGTGATAGCTACTTTAAAAGATCAGCAAATCGAATGATCACCTATAATATTACATTACAGGAAATATTTATTATATGTAATTGTTAAAGATAAATATGCATATTTATATGTACACTTCGAATAAGGTTTCGATATTAATTAGCTTTGCTTTTGATGCATTTTGTTTTCGTCAAAAATAATTCGAAAGAATGAATAAGCTAAGCGCTTCTACTGTGATGTACTATTTCACTACATAATATATAGGTATGTACATATTACGAATATGCAACGGTTTTTTTTTTTTGCTTGCTTGTCATTTCACAGACTAGTTGTGAAATTTCAATGAAAAATCATAAACAATTATGAATATTCTACAGAAAAATAAACACGTATACGTGAACTACGTTATATACCCAAAAAGCGGTAATTTAATATTCAAATATTTAAATTATATACATTAATTAATTGCAACGATGATGTCTGCTATTGAAACATGTACTCTAGAACAACAAGCTCTGTTGTACATGGAACACGTGTGGTATTATTAGTTTCATTATTATTATTTTTCTATTATTATCATTGTTATGTATTTTATTCCGTATATCAAATAAATGGATTATGTCAATCACAAAATGATCACTGCGATTTTTCAACACATGCTTATACGATGAAATCAACGATTGATCGAATTTTTTCAAACTCCAAATTTCCACGGTATTTCTAACTGATCGTTCAATCCCGTATTTCCGGTTAATATAAATTAAATAACAAATAAAATATTTATCAAATGAATAACGAATATCGTACGAAAACTATACAACATTATTAAATATATTTCAAGAAGTATTTATCCAATTGACGATAAAAACTCGAGAACATATTCAATCTCAGTAATAGTATACTGTTAAAAAATCCAACAAAAAAATGATGAAAAAAATTAATAAATAATAAGATCTGAAATGATTGGACAAATGGAAAAATACTTTTGACATTCTTAACGTTTTAATATTCGTAATAACGATCAATAATTCATCCACCCGCTGAATTTGATGTTTATTTAATTTTCTATTACCTATTATGCATATGGTATAAGATTAATGGTACCTGTACGAACGAATAAGTAAAACGCAAACACGTTAGTTTTTTTTTCTCTTTTATGTTGCTATTAATGATGTACGTACTAAACACACATATATATAGATATATATAGGTATACAGCGGAATGTACCTATTTTGAAGTATATGTATGTTCGGAGTGGAAACAAATGAACCAATATATCTTGGGAAAACGAAGATGACGTTGAAATACCGAGCAAACGTATAGGTACGTACATTCATGCTATACTTATAAAAATTACGTCGAGAATCGCGCGTGACGCGATGCGTAATTAGAGAGAGGAGCTTTCTACACCTTCAATTTTCTATAGGTGTTTTTTCGTTATTCGTTTTTTCTTTCTATTTTCTCCTTCGTTATTGCTCTCGTATTATTATTTTCCATTTTCTACAGCTGTTTTTGTTTGTTCGTTGTTTTTTGTTTTTCTTTTGTTTTCTGGTTTTTCGAATGTGTGAACAATATTCGAAGCACAGAAGCTCGAACATCACGTGCTTCGGGCTGATAAATCCGTAGAACAAAAGTCCTATGCAGCGAGTAGTGAAATGAATGTGAACTTGCTGAGTATATAGGTATTCAAGTGGAAATGATATCAATGGAAATGAAAATCAATTCCAACAAAATGGAGAATCAAGTGAATCGAACTGTGGAAAATATATTGTAATCGATTTCAACACTGATTTTCTTCTTTTTCTGTTATTACGTCGCTGAGTATCGCATACACTGCGTATAATTATAGGTATTCTAATTTTACTCCTTGGATATATATTTTTTTTGTCTTTCTCACCGCGATTTTTGACCTTTTATTATGATTATACGTACGATTTATTTACGCGATGTATTATGGGGTAAGAATCGTGCACTCGAGATCCAAGCACTAAGGAAAAATTCACTAATTTAAAATACGTGTAACGTTGAAAATTAGAAGAAATTTTTTTTTTTTTTGGTTGGTTCCAAGTTTTTTTGGAAAAATCCAAATAACTCAGTCGCAGTATCCAGAGTTGAAACCCCACAATTCATATTTTACAGAAAAGCTCTAAACAATAAAAAAAAAAAGCAAAAATCATTTCAACTGTGAAACTAATAAAAACGTTTATAGAAAGATGTAAAATATGAGTCACGAGGGCCCAACTCCATGGAACGTTCCATGAATTTATTGGTTTTTACCATATAAATCCTGAATCAAGGAGAAAAAAAACTAATTCTTTCGATTAAACATTTTGATTAAATTAATTGTGTTATACATTCCACTAAAAATATAATGCGTACAAACATTCGAACTATGTAAAATGATTCCCTGTGTACAAGCATTCGTTTAATGTGTACTCGCACACAAAAAATCCTAAAAAAAAAACCTGTGTATACATATACATATACATTATACATATACATATACACATGATATATGGATACAGATATGTATTGAGACCCGAAAAAATCTGTAAAAAAAAAAAAAAAAAGAAAGAAGCTAAATTGGCTGCTCATCAGAAGGCAGGGAGGGTGAACGCCTGATAAGTAGGCAACTCAGCTTACCGACCGAGTAAACGCTTGGGGAAGACAGGGTCGTGTTTGGACGAATGTAAGCGAGAACTGAGAAGAGTGTCGTCTTACAAACCGGCTAACAATGAGCGGAATTTATACATTATATATCTGTATATGTATATATACCATGTGTAACTAAAATGTATTTACATAAACGTTAGAAAACGCATACACATCTGTATCTATGTAGAAGAGAAGCGAGTTATAAGATATACATATATGTAGATGAAAGATATAATGAAGATCAAGAATAAGCGGGTAAGCAGAAACAGGCTATATAGAAGCATCGAGCTTTTGGCTTTGTAGTGGCTTTTGGTAATTGGAGAAACTGGAAAATGGGAACAAACCTACTACAAGGCGCGCCAGGTTGGCGTCGCGACGCTGTCTTCTCTTGGCGTTCCGCCTGATCCCTTCAATTAGGAAAACACCAACCGTTATAATACAGATATCAAAACATCACAAGATTCATAACGCACGTTTAACATTAACACGTCAATAATAATAATTATAACAATATCAATAATAATAAAAATAACAATAATAATAATAATAATAATAATTGAACGGAATCACAGAATTACAAATAATGTAAACGTATTAACCCTGGAGTGTAATTACATAAATTGCATGTAATTGTTACTTTCATACTCGTTACGGTACGTGAAAATAGATCGGAGAAGACGTTTACATAGTATTGAGAATAATGAAAAAAAAGAAATTAACAAAAAAAAACGAAGAATATACGAATTAGCACAGTACAGATATACATATTACAACAATATACAGTTGGATATAATATAGATATAAATATGTAAATTTTTTACAGGGCATAACACGCAGAATTATTCAAGGTGTTATACATAAACATGTTTGTTAAACAATAAATAATGATAATGGATAACAACCAGATGCAATAAAGATGAATAGGCAGACACATCCAATGGGATCCAAGAACAGGCAAGAATTCCTAAGGAACATACTATAATGTTATACGTTTACACATACGATATTACATGGTGTGTTAAATTTTAATGAAAAACGAAACGAGAAATAAAAATCAAATGAAATTGGAATTTTACAATCAATCGGAACTGGAATATTCATAAACTAATCATGCCAGTTATTGTACCGATATACATATGAGATGAAATTTAATGATTTGAAAGTGTGGGAAATGAATGTATATGTACAGTAGTTAGATATATAGGTAAATGGAAGAGATATGGGTACACGATACACAGTAGATTCTATATTACGAATGTTATTGGAAATCAGGTGAATTTTGGCTAATGGTTGAAGAAAATTACACACGATGCGGGTCGCTAATTATTATTCACTACTGATAATATTTCCCTTTCGTCTGATTTGCACGAACTTCGGATTAGATTAAACTTGTTCAATTACATACCTGAGAATAGTAATTACTATAATATATTATTAGTATTATTTGGATTGTTCTCTTTTTTTTTCTCGTCTTTCGGCGTCAACTTAATAATTATAACACACCCGTTGTAAGTGTATGCTTTCGTGTTGCGATGATTAATTATTACGAAATTTAATAACGTGCAACGCTATGTAATTTAAGTTTATTCGATTTAATTAATTTCTTTTTTTTTTCTTTCTGTTTTGCGGTTTTTTATTCGTATCATATAGTCACAACTACGACTACCTGACCCGTAAATAAACTAACTAGCATGCGGCACTCTTAGGTTATAAATATGTAATTTAATCATATGCACATACGAATGTGCATGTGTATTATATTCATATGAAATGCACTCGCGGATTATTAATTAAGAAATTGCATACTGTGTGTATTTCGAAAATAGAAAAAGAATAAAAAAATAAATGAATAAAAAAATAAATAAAAATTTCAATACATTTTAATACCTGTATAATAATTATACACATCACACACCCTCTACCAAGTTTATTTCTACTGCTATTCATTCTCATAACTTTTTTTTTTTTCTGCGTTTAATTAAATTCTTCTTGGTTTTTTTTTTCTTTAAATTCTTCTAACGACATTTTTTCTGATTATGAGAATGTACGTGTGTTAAATAGGATCTATTGACGTATACGTAAAAAAAAAACAAAGGGAATGAAAATCTAGAAATTTTTTTCAAAACTAAACAGCTAAAAAATCAAACGTGATAATTATAACACCGATAACGATAATCATAATTATAATGATGTTAATAATGATAACAATAACAACAAATAATACGATACGTGGGGTCTCATCGAATGCAAATCTTGTTCGTTTTTTTTTTTTTAATTGTTGGGGACGTTTATTTTTTTGATTTGGTTCAAATGTTAATGTTTCGCAACCTTGCCCAAATGGGGGTGCGAAGCTTCCGTTTCTGCGTGACCACTTGACCACCTGAGCCCTCCGCATCCGTTCCACCTTGATTTGTAGGTTGCCCCGGATCCCTACGCGGTGACCTTGAGGAGTCGGTCGCCGCCCTGTGGTAGTGGTTGTTAGTCATAGAATAAAGAAGCACAGTATATAGAACAATTTATTACAAGTTAGCAAACGCATATCATTCGATTCCAATGAAATTTTTCTATTTCATAATTATAACGTACACATAAAACTAATTAACAATTATATTTCCTGTTTTCTTTCTTTTGTTTCTTTCCTAATAATCAGATTGAAATCTCTACGCAGAGACGTTAGATCTTTGTGAATCCAATTTTTGTTTTTTACTTTTCTTACGGGAGACTTCATTACTCATTATTACATCTCGTTCTTGATTTTTATTTTTGACTCTGTAAAAAAAAATCGTCTTTTTTTGTTACTTCAGTTCATTTTTATTTCTTTCTTCCTTTATTCTGTCATCATATTCGTGCGGCTTGAGGTGACGACAATTTTGCGCAAAAGATATGTAAAAAAATATTATGAATTGTGAAATTATCTGCGGAAGCGAGTAGAAAAAAAAACCGAAAAATAGAGGGCTAGTCAGTTCGATAGATAAAAAGTTATACAGTTAGAAACGTAGTTGCTGCTGAAGTAAAAAGACATAGACGTATATTTATTATAGTGAAAAGAGAAAAAAATGAAAGAAAGTGGATTTTCATATAAATATATACATAATATATAGATGTAACACATTACAACATCGATTATTACATATCAATAAGTATATGTTATATGTTGAAATATAATGTGAGCGTAAAAGTTTTTTCTTTGTTGCAATAATAATTTTTTTCCATTTCATGTTATTTTA
The DNA here is from genome assembly GCA_963978495.1 of Athalia circularis. Lineage (NCBI taxonomy): Eukaryota > Metazoa > Arthropoda > Insecta > Hymenoptera > Athaliidae > Athalia > Athalia circularis. Next base: position 6,831,898 of record OZ021702.1, read on the forward strand.
TCATATCGTGCAGTTCGTTTAGTACGACTGGTTTCTGTCTCTCCAAATATACCTGCATAGATAATTCGAAAAAAGTAAAATAAAAAAAGGATAAGTCAAATTTGAAAGAAGTTATTATTATCATTTTTTTTGAATAAAATCGTAACGATCTCACGCGAAGATTTTGTTTGGGTTGAGAATCAGAAGTGCTTAACCCACAATAGGTGAGAAAATAAGTATTAAACTAGTTTGATAAAATGAAATTTACGCCACCCTGAATTGTATTGCGATTCTTTTCATTTTTGAAAAAAGCTCTTCGCATAATCTTGAGAGATTCCGGCCATTATCGTTGCCCGAAAGAAGGAACACGAAAAAAGGAAAGACTGAATTTCGAGACCATTTTACATTCGACACAGGCGTCTTTGAATTCCGTCGAATTATTCAAGTAGCTTGATAGAAGGACGTAACCCTCAAAAATTGAAAAGACTGAATTTTCACAACGTGTGTGTCACGTAAATTTCATATATATTTATAAACTTCGTATTTATTTTTGAGGGATGGGACTTTTTGGCAATTAGCGAAAAACTCCCATCTACTTCCTTCCGGTTCTCGACCCTCACTGATATTCTTTCCGCATGATTTTCACCCCGCATTTGAATTTCCCGGAAATAACGGGCAGGGGTGCAGCGATGACAGGTGGCAATATGTAAACGTAAATATTACATAACATCAAAAATATACAGCTTTATTGCTGCTGCCTCCTGTGAGGATTGAACTCACGACCCCTGGTTTACGAGACCAGTGCTCTACCACTGAGCTAAAGAGGCGCGTACCCTCGTTTTTCAACTCCCGTAGAGTAGCTGTTGAACAAAACCCTCTTCTACACACAGTCAAAATAATTACTCACCACTTCAACGTATAATATGAGATAGAACTCGAGCCGCTTGAATTTGAAAGAGTTACACAGTTTACGAATTTTAATGCAAGTAACACCGTTTTTTGTTTCGATTTCTTTTTTGGTTTTCCATTTTTCCAAATTTACAGGTGCGTATATTTACCACCACGCAGTCAAAGGTCGATTTGACTTCGTTAAAATCAAAAACCAGGCATTATTCCGAATTCGAAAAATTTATCGATCTTGAGCTTTTTTCATTTTTCATACCAGTCCAAAAACTGTTCCGTTAAATTGCATGAAGAATTCTATACTTTTTCAAATCCCATGCCTTCGATTCAAATTACATCATTTATGCTTCGAGAACCGGACTATTTTTCAAAAAATTTCCACAGTGAAATAAAAATTATCCCTCAGTTGTACTGTATCGATGAAGTGATGAAGCAATTTTTTTTGTCAATTCAATTTTCATTTTCCTGATTTCTTCTGATTAATAATTGCACCTACTCGACCCCGTTGGTTGAATACGTGAGTAAAGATAAGCGAGTTTGTAAATTATGATTATTCACCCTTAATTTATAGCTGATTTAATCCGAGGATACATAAGCGCTTTCATGAGAGCTTTCAGCGGAGTTTCAGGCTAAAAACTTTAAGCTTGAAATCGTGCTCCGGGCGACAATAAGTGAAGACCAAAGAGCCGTGAGTACAATCATGATGTTAGTGTAAAAGTATGCTTACATATGTACCGATTACTAGTACTTGTTTAATTAAAATTTGAGAAAGCTATTCTCAAAAACTATCAGATTCATGTTCATTATTCTTCAGAGTTAATATTATACCGTTTAGTGATAAAATGCCGCTGTTTTAAAACTCAAAAAAAGATTTTCTTTTAGGTCAATCGAGTAAAAGTTAAGGTTGAAAATAAAACTACCTAACGATCGGCGGTCTTTTTTTTTCTAACAAATTTTTTCAACTCTACAACTCCTGCACTACTCTGCAATTTCAGTGCGTCAAGGAAAATAAAGCTTGCAACGTTTTGGGTTACGATTATTATATTTCGCTTAAGCTCTCAGGCAGGAATTCTTCCACGGATATTATCCAAAATTCTTCATTTGCGATAAAATTGGCTGCGTCTGAATTTCGTCGCGAGATTCGGCATGGGAAATGGACTCATCAAATTTGCACACGCATTAATGAAAATTTAACAGACCGAGAATCGACGCACACAGGTAGATACAATCTGTACGAACATCTAGCGATATTATTTTTTTTTCTTCAGTTTTTCCTCCTCATTTGCTTTTTTATTTAATTTAATTTTTGTTTTTTTTTATTTTTTATACTTCCACGATTAGGTAATACCAACGGCAGCACGCGATTCCGCAATGAATTTTTCACGCTCATATAATAATTCTTTCTATTTCGTGCTGCGGATCAAATACATCGGATAATTATCGATCATTTTAAATTATCATTATTATATTACGCCCGGTTCTGAACCATTTCCATTTATTTGTGGTTACATTTCCGTTGTACTTATAATTATGAATTTTTCTAAACTTATTATTGTGCTAATCACCCGTCTCTCTGCATCTGCAGTCGAGTCCCTTTTTTATAAATTTTCTTATTCGTAATTCGAAAATTATAAAGATATTTCTTTCTCGATACATTAACATGAGAGTTGATTCTGCAACAGGGAGGTTGGTTGTTGTGATAATCAACACCTGTCTCAAAAATCCAATGCTAATATGAGTCTGTAATTAGCTTCTTGATGTGAATACCTAATTAAAGCGTTTCCAAGTAACGATCATGATAATATGATACGTGAACTGAAGGGCGCTGTAGATACGGGAAATAACGTACGAAACTTCTCAAACAGCTCAAAATGTTACCAAGAACTTACGAGTGAACAAATTATTGTTTATTTAAATTCTTCATTCACAATTACCACCTTCATAATTCCGTTCGACATTTGGCATAAAAACGACGAATGAATATAAATTACATGTAAATAAAAGACACAAAAAATTTCCTCCTTCTATTGAGAATATTATCACCTGTACGAAGAACATACCCATATATATACCTATAGAAATCATCAGTTCGATAAAAAAAAAAGAGAAAAAAGATCACATCGAGAATAAAATTATTCAGGGATGGTAAAGAGGATATAATGAATGGAATGGAGAAAATGTTGGGCATCCGAGAAATGGTAAAAAGTAAAAGAGAACAGAAAAATGAAAATCGATAAATTTGCATTTAGATTTTTGAAATCCCACGACTTACCTGGTCTCGTCGATGAATACTGCTTCCAAAACTCTTGCTGCATAGTGGAGATTTAGCTGTAGAAGTTCAGCAGATATTTCACCGTGTTGTAATTGTTTTAGAAGGCATCGCAATCTGTAATTTGATTTTGCAAAATTGTTTAAACAGAAACGTATGACTTGAAATTCTCACGTTATAACCGGAAAACTTAGCAGCGGTTCTCAACGTCTCTGATTTGATCGCCGACTTTGGAAAAAAAATTAAATGAAGATGGCGAGGATTTCATGTAACCGAAGGCTGAGAACCATGAATGTATACATATATACAGGATTACGGGATACAGAATGATAAAAAATGAACTCACCTTAAGGCAGCCTTGTCGCAAGCGTCCGGAGTATCAACGGCAGGTAATGAGGAGTCTGTGAGAAGCTCCGGATCAACGTTGTGGAATTGAATTTTTCCCCCAGGCTTTGAAACTGAGCAACTTGAAAACCCTGAATCCAAACTAGCACTTCCGGTATTACGGACATTTTTACCCTTTCCGGAACTACGTCTGACTATGGTCAGCGGCCCTTGCTCTGTAAAACGAAAGAAAATAGTGAAAAAGAAAAAACGAAAAAACTGAAGCGAAAAAAGAAAAAAAAAAGAAGGAAAATGAAATATTACATACGATGTACGGAAAAGGCGATCATTTATTTTGTAATCTATTTGTAACACGAGATATAGGGTTGAAACAGGAGACGAAAACTACCGAGGGAATGAGGAAAGGATGATCGATAGGCGTGTGTAACGAAAGCCTAGCTGTCCGCGCGAGTAATGAAAGTAGCTGCAACGTATCACCTCTGTTTACCGATGCAATAAAATTGAATTGATGAGTTTCAATTTTTTTTCCCCCTTCCCTTATTTTTAATTTTTACAACACACCATCGTTCGCAGACAAATTGAATTATAGCATCGATTTGCTGCCGCAAAAAACGTTACCTGTAATTAAAACTATGCAAAAAAATGAAATTAAAAAAATAATTTTATCCAAGCATTTGCGGAAAAAAAGTGTCGAATATTTGTTACTGGAATTTAGCGAGATTTTGCGCATCGCTTTTTTGCGGTAACTCTTGAGACAATTTTTTGAATCAGAAATTTTTTATCATTGAGCAGTCTGTGTAATTAATGATCAAAAGCAACTGAAAAATACGAAAATTATGTCTCTCTCATTGATATCTCAGCTTTTCTTGGGATTTCGGTTTTCCTCATTCTTTCTCCTGTCTTCTCTTTTCTCATCAACGCGAACATTTTCGTCTGGTCATAGAGAAGACCTATATAAAATCCAATATATATTTATACCTACTTTCAAGGCGATAAGAGATCATTTGGGGTTGTAATAACAATCGATATGAGTCACGTGATCTCATCATCGCATTCCCATTGCGGTTTACATCATATACCCATCGATAACACAATAATGATCGGGTTTTCATTATTTACTGGGTTTTCGTGATTGACTGTGGATTAAAGGTGATGTATAGCGTTATTCTCACTATACAAATCATATTTATTTATACGTAACTCCCGTGTAATTTGCTTCGTTAATATTTCATACCTAAATACATACGCCTAAGCAACCGACCGCATGTCTGTATAGGTTTATATTCAAACGTATGAAACTTTGATAAATTAATGGCAAAAAAATGAAAGAAAAAAAAAAAAAACTCTAGTCTGGACGATACGTTAAATGATAACCGAAAAAAGCTACCATTTGAAAGCTTCCACCTAGAAAAAAAGACCAGACAGTAAAAGTACTACAAGGGATGAAGCACGACATATTAAAAATGAAAATAAAAAAAAAGTTGAATAAAAATGTAAATTATTATATGTGTCATTCATAAGTACACCTTATCCACAAAAAACTGTGGACGCTGTTTAAATAAGGGCGAATTCTACCAAAGTGACGAGAAGAAAAAAAAAAATTATCGCATCGAAATTTTTCTAATATAAAGTTTATTTTTCAACGAAATTACATTTGAAGCGATAAAATGTTGATTTTTTTTTCAATTTTTGCGGGATACGCCCTTATGACGGAGAAAAAAACGAAAAATCAGAAGAGTGTGATTAACGCTCTTCTGGTTGTTGCTGGTATAATGGACCAGCATGGTAGGTATAATGGGTACGGTGTATCTGCATTTGAAATTTTCCATGACTTACAAAACTCACGATCCTATTGTTCCCGTGCTTTCGTTAAAGAGCTACATTCTATTATGCATATTACCTATGTATATCCTCTTGTTGTCTTTTGTGTACATTCACTTTGCTCACACAACTGCAAGTATCTTTTATACGAGTAACTCGGTGTCTATTTCCGGCACGCGAACTTCTTGGAGCTTTCGCACCTGTTAAATATATGTATGTACCTACCATACATACGTATAATAATAGACCATCTTTTGTTTTACCATATTACTGCAGTATACGTTATTCATAATTTACCGGTATTTTCACAAATCCAACGTCGGATTAAGAAAAAAGCTGGTATTACCGAGTTGAGAATTATTTTTGAATAAAACAAAAGAAACAAAAAAAATCGGACGACTCTATAGAATTCGAACATTCGATCGGATCCTAATTCTAAGATCACCGCTAAAAATTTCGGCAAAAATACTAAGAGGGAAAGAGATAAAAAAGAAATTACGATCGAAAACTGTATACAAGTGCTTTATATTACACCCACTCGTTCCTTCGATAATTCCACGTGTACATACCTAATCCCTGTTACATTTCGAAGTAAAACGTACTTATAAAAATATATAGGTATGCATGTAGCGTATAACCGTTGGTAAAGGATTATTATTGTTTAATTAGTTTGATCGAATTAGTTTCACGGGGATGGTTCAAAGTAGGGTTTGTTATAGAGGACATTGTGGTAGGACGTTATACGGATCTATGTATGCACATAGTATATGAATATATTGTATACATACGTATTTGTATATTGTGGAAGTCAAGCCGGGGTCAAACGTAGGACAATCATGCGACGCATAAAAAGACTTACTGCAGAATGGCTCACCGTTTTGTCCTGCAGGAGTTTGGAAAGCCGAGGAATAGGAGGAAACGTTTCCTCCCCCTCCCCTTCCTCCTCCTCCTCCTCCTCCTCCTCCTGTACACGAGGAAGCACCTGCAGGACTCGCGACGTCGATTGAACTTGTTTGAGAATTCGCGTGAGTTTGAATTTGTCCAAATGTTGAACATAACGAGGAAGCTTCTGCCAACCCGATGTCATCTTTTGTCACTCTTCTGTCTGGCGGCGATGCGACTGAAATGACAAAAAAATAAAACATAAGATATAAAAAAAAACAAATCTTAACGAATTTTCGAAAGCTGCTTACTGTAATAATTAAATTCTATGTTCGCGTACATGTGCAAAAAGAAGAAAAAAAAAATAACCAATCACTGATCTCACGTAACTATATTATCTTATCCAATTTTTCAACCGTCACACGTTTCTGGTAAATCGATATCGGGGAATTTAATAGGTAGATATACACAGTTCGATAAAGGAAAAAAAATAGTTGTAAAAAACGTTCGAAAAACAAACGACAGTAATAAAAAATTAAAAAATTAAAAATAAGTGTGAATATTTTTATTCTAGAATTGAGAAAAAAAAAAATCAGGGGACCTACGGGGTGTCCCACGCCAAGTACGATTAGATAATATGTGGAGATATCTAATCAGGTTGATGAGAAATGTGCTTCCTTTCGCGATTATTTCCATAGTAACCATGACTCGTATAGGTAATATAGTACCGATTGAATACATCATATCGTAAATTAATCGAAGAGCTGAATGCGAATGAAATAATAACTGGAGTCCGGATCTGGGTGCAGCTGGAGCTCTTTCTTCCAATTTTCTTTGAAACCAGTTGATGTCATTTTGGGAAGAATTTTTGTTCAATATTTTGCTTCATCGCATATTTTGCCGGATGAAATTTGAAATCATACATCTACGAGATCTGAAAGAGCCAGAATATGGATTTTGAAATTTTCAGAAACATTTTTTTTTTCTTTCTGTTATTCTTCAAGTATTACTTCTCTCAAGCTACGGGGATAAATAAATTTACTCTTACCGAGCCACGACCCATTTTCATACTTACGAGCTGTTTATCTTAAAAAAAAAAATAAGAAAAATCTAAAACTCTGCCACTATACAATGACGAACCGATCTACATACCTCTGTATAGGGTCTATAAATTCAGAAAGTCACAAATGAGCTGAAATTTCCATGATATACTTTCCCCATTTTTATATACCTAGCACATACATTATATGTATACAAACCTTTTAACAGACGGAAAATTTTCCGAAAAGCTTATCCCCATTTGTCCTCCACACACACATACGGTGCAATAAGTTTCGAAACTACGTTTATAGATACGTATGTTAAAAAAAAAAAATTTCGTACAATATACTGAATATGTAACCAGATGATTTAGGAAAAAAAAAAAAAAGGAAACAAAAAAAATATCGCAGATATACATGAGCATTAGGAGAAGCTGAGTAGAAGAAGATTCAGGAGCACTTGACGCATTGAATCGCAGAAGATCGTCAGGAGCTCTTAGAACGCTTGGCGCGCGAGACTCCGATATGAATAAAATGAATAATATGAATAACATGAATAATTCGTGGCTCGCTGAGGAGGTGACTGCGGGCGATCTATCCCCCTCTCCATCGGTTTTGTGACGTTCTCCTTCTTCATATCGTATAATCTATAACTATAGATATAATTCCACGACGTGTACATCGTAATACCCATGTCCGACATTTTTGCTCCCGGCTCTCCGAACCACATGCGCCGATGTCTGATGAAAAAAAAAATAAAAAAAGAAAGAAGAGGTATCTGAACGGGGGTGAAAAATAAATTGATAAAAATAAACGTTTGATGGGTAGGTAAAATTCAACATGTAAATTGCGGTGGAAAGAAAAAATAATAAAAATAAATGCAAAACTCGTAAGATAAACTGCAGGAATTACGAAGATTAAACCGTCTGCATGTAGGCGATTTGCAGCTTCGGGCATAATAATATTATTTGGGATATGGATGAATTTTTTTCGGGCTACCACGTAGTTCGACTTGAAACGAACAAAAAGGTGTCGTTCCGACGTTTCAGATTTTCATCCGAATCCTAAACTCTCCAGTAAAAGAATGTGAATTACACCGTTTTAAACAAATGCAAATCTTTTGCGATATTTTCAGAACATTCTTATTTATTTTTTTTTTTTTCGGAAATGCAAATCATCTGTCGGGAAAAATTTGAGACGTCAAGAGATCATCACGAATTGAACGGAATGGTTTATGTTTCAGAAAAAAAAAGAAAGAAAATTTCCAGTTCTTCATCGATTCTCTTCAATTTCACTGTCACCCCACAAAAAACCTGATTGACATTTTTCGATACTTTTTATCCTATGGCGGACTACATTGTTCATCTATATTCTATACGCACGAACGAACAGCGATTGGATTTTAAAGTTTACACATAATATTATTACACCGAAATTCCCGATGCATAAATATAATATTGATATAATATCGTGCAGCGGGACCATCGAGCGATGTACCATATTTATGGTATAACGCTTTGATCTAAACCAGCAACAGCTTATCTTTCGTTATCAAATTGACCTTAAGCTCAACGCGCTTCCTCCACCAAGTTATACGTAGATGTATATGCAGCCCTCGAAACCGCAGTAGAGTATACTTCATGGTTGCGGTGGATAACCAACCTGGTAGACTATGGTGTACGGGAATGGGGGTGTCAAGGGGGAGTATTAGTATGTATGTATTTATGCTATGGGTACGTACACATTTTCCTTTGTTTCACGCGCGTGGCGAGCTTCAACCGACTTAAGCCGAGGGGCTTAAAGCTCCGAAGCTTTAAAGCTGTACACTTAAAATTTTACGAGCAATAACAAAGTAAGTTGATTTCATCGGGATGATGATTCTATACCGACCGTTCTACTTCCCTTTTTCATCCAGCTGAAAATACTAGGGGAGAAAACGACCCTTGTAATATGGAGGTCAACAGTTACGATCATCTTCAAGTTTTACCTTTTGACCCTTACATGTATATAACAAATAAAAATCTTGGAGACAAGGAAACATTTTCAGCTCCATTTCCGTTTTTGTTTTGTTTCTTTTTTTTTTTGGTTCATTTTTTCCAAAAAATTGTTGCTTCACGATTATGGGTGAAAAAAAAAATCGCTACAGTTATGACTAGACTCAATTTGATAAGTTCCGATTCGATCTCGAGCAAAAGAAGAAGCGCACTTGTCAGCGGCAGAATGTAAAGAACGAAATTTGTTGTCTTCAAAAACACGGTGAATTTTCTGGCAATATTTCGAATCACATACGTCACTTGAAACTTTGTTTTTTCACTCATATCCGTCATCGTGCCCAGAATATTAATGCAGTCCGATATATCCAATCAAGTTTTTTCCTCATTCCGAACCATGAGCGCAATTATTGGAGCCGAAGAGATTTTTGATGTCCACCATAACGTGAAATGTGATCACGAGTCGTGTCATTCGGCGATCAAACGGTGTGCGGAGAAGGAATTCGTGTCATACGAGGAGATGATGATAATAATAATGAGAATCTCAATAAAAATCACAATAATGATGAAGAAAAGGTACATATAATACAGTGCCGTGTAGGTGATATAGAACCGGCGAAAGGTGAAATGCGAGAGGTGAGGAGACGTCAGAGGTGGAAAGCTCATCCAATCCCGCGTCTTATCGCTTTTGTCGGCAAGAAACTCCCGAGCTCAACCACCCCCTTTTACAGCTGCAGGGCTGATGCAAGAACTACGCGGAGATAAAAGATCCATTTTATCCAACGCGGACGTGGCCATGGGATATAAAAATAAAAACAATTATTGAAGCCGCGTTTATGATAACATTTCAAACATCGTCCGCATCAATAGTTTCAACATCGCAGGTGCGGCTGATTTGATGTAACGAGAAAATTTCAGAAGGTAACCGCAGATCAAATATAGCCCGAACGATTTATTCTCAAGGATATCTTGTGAACGAAAAACTATTTTCCAAAATTATTTCCAGTTTTGATATTTCTATTTCGACGACTTCCTGTATAGGAAATTATCCATCCAGCTCAAGTTAATCCCACTTCCGATCATGCATATAACTTTGTAAATCATAATTAAAACCACCTGTTCCGAGGTTGTTAATTAGGGTAATCGACACCCTGCCAAACGAAGAATATGTGTTAATTCCTGATTCGAAAATAAGTTTTTTTTAGCAACATCTGTTTTCTGAACACGAAATATTACAGTTCACATGCGATGTCGTAAAGGATTTTTGTCGCGCTTGGTGGATAGGAAAAATATTAGGAAAAAAACAAATAGAGAAAGAGTGAAAAAAGAGACGCACGTGTTACGCGGACACGTATAAGTAAAATCTCTTTTGGCAAAAGGCAGGCGGCTCGCCAAGTAGCAGTAGCAATGCGACCGTACTCTTAGTAATTACCAACTAATGACAGCTGCTCCAGCTCTCCAGGGGGTCTTATACGGCGAGGTTCTGGGGAAGCCATCGGGTGGAATGATTCGACTGGATTTTCGCTAACGATCCATCTATTTCCGGCACAAGAGGCCGCTGCCTTTGACTTACCCCAATTAATTCCGACGTCGACTTACGACAGTCGGTATAAGTACATGCCTTCAAAATTACCAGAACTTATAATACATGTCAAATTTGAAATACCAAAGAAAAAAAAAAAAAAAAAAAAAAATCAGCAACATATCAATTCAAACCACATTTAAAATATAAGCTTTCTTCGATTTCGCGGTATATCTAGTCATTTTTTTATTCCTTCGAACGAACTCTTTAATGAATGTCAATTAATTTCTTCAGATCACCGAGTTGGTCGCTATATTTGCTGAAAGGAATACGAGAAGAGAAGCAAAAAAGAAATAGAAAAAAAGGAACTGATGTAAAATAAAGGCTTTTCTTGCGAAATGGAGACATAAAATACGGTCCTGCAACGGACCGGTTTCCTGGTCGTTTTCGAACCGGGCATAAATATTTATGTTAAATTTCTTCTTTTTTTTTTCTCTATTCTTTTTTTGTCTTCTTTTCATTGTACCTCGATCGACCCTCGGCTGTTTCATCTTGTACATGATACGTGTACACGCACACCCCACGCTATTGTATTTTGCGATCGAAATAAGCTTTGCAATCATTCGTCTGTTCCCCTGTTTTTCTATTCGCCCTTTGCCGAAAACGAGGGAACTGGTGATTCCCGAGAGAATGTGAGGGAGTGAACAATGCGTGTATTAGATATATAGGTACTTGTGAGGTATAACCTCCGCAGGTACATATACCTATGCGTAGGTACATTATACGTTTGGAGAAAGGAATAAAAACTAAAGCCGAAGTTTCTGGGTGAAGTGGAGAGGAAAAGGTAAGAATTTAAGGACGAAGGGCGTAGGAGAAAAGTTGGAGAAGGAAAGGATCAAGAAGGCGCGAAGTCGGAGGATATACCGATGAACAACGACCGGTTGCCATTGTGCTAAACTTTGAACAAAAGTACCCTTGATACCCGGGAAAACGTTGAAAAAAATTTTTGAATCGACGTTTCAACTCTACAGTACCGTGGAACTTCACTGCAGTACAGGATATCTTGTTTTGGAAAATATTTCAAGAGCAACGCAAAAGCTCAAAAAGTTTTTCAGATGGAAGTGGAGGTTTTCGAAAGGCTCCTTATCTGAAGTCTGAATTCTCGGGCCCGATGAGACCCTATTTCTTGTTATGGAAGCTCCGAGGTATTCTTCGATGACGAAATTAACTCAGTAATGATTGCTATTTTCTTACTCTCACACTCGATGCGATGTATCCATATAATATATTATACGATAGAAACGATAAGTAGTGGCGTCGTCTATTAAACGTACCAAAAAACTTTCTTGGGGCCCTTATTCTCTCTGTTTGACGTCGAGGTTCCCATACATCACGGTCTTAAGACCAGCACCGTAATTCTTGGATACGTTCTACTACGGACTCCGAGTCTGTAGCGTATAGAAAGAACGTTTGAAACGCTGAAGTAGTCGCTGCTATACCCTCTGCAATATCTTCTTAGACTTCAGCGATCTTTTCTTCTTCTACACGAAGAGTTGAAGTACAAAAAATAAAAATGAAAAAGGAGTAAGAAAAAAAATAACGAAAAAAACAAGGGAGGAAAAAGGAAAAAGGTAAAGGCTAAAAGGGAAGTCTATGGGGTTCCGAAACCGCGCCACTCGTTAACGTAAAGTAATGAAAAAGGTCCGGTATGTGCGGGTGGAGTGGAAAAGAAACGAAGGTATATATAGTAACAGAAAAACGTGCGAGCTTTTTTTGACGCACACGTTATAGTTCGGAGAAGATAAAAGCCAAAAAGTTGGATGGTCATCGTCAAAATCCTTCGCTACGGTCACAAATTTTATTACAAATCAAACAGTGGGATCAAAAGACTTGGGTCCGATATTAAAATTCCAATTCCTTGATCAATTTTGCTTCAAATATTCTCATCTCAAAATTGGTCAGTGTTTCTTGATCCGCCCCGTACATAATATAGCACATTATATTGGATATGCCGGTCGAATGTTGGGCGAAAATCATGCGACGCTGGTTATAGTCGGTTCAATCAAGCCAACTTTGAAACAAGATTCTTACGCTGGTCGCATGTTCAATGACTTTGGTATAATAATTATCATTCCGGGTTCGCGTTTCCACAGCACAGCCGATCTATGTTCGATTTCGTATACATATATCACGGATGTGAATTATTCTCATGCCTCCGGCGGACGTTGCTACGATTTTTTTTTCTTCTTTTTTCTCGTGCAGCGGATTATTTCTTTTCATGAACTGGTTTTGAGAAGTAATCTTTTTTCTCCCCTTCAATTTCAGAAGATTCGCCGATTGAAATTGTTTTATTTATTTATTTATTCATTTTTTTTTTTTTTTTTTCCAACTGTAAGTCTTCTTCAATAACCTTGTGTCAAATGAAAAACGACCCTCAGATTGGAGACAAAAACAATTGAAAAGCTCGATTTAATCCCTCGATTTTTTGTTCTCTGGAAAGGGTAATAGATCTGAAAAGGACAGATCTGGAATGATTCGGTTGAGAACGTTTTTCGTTCGGCAATCTCTATTTTTCTCAACCAGATAACGAAATCAAGGTTGTTTTTCGCAAAAATTTTCGATAAAATTTGCAACGAGAGACTTGCAGAGGTCGCGTGATAGCCAGAATGAGATAAAACAAAACTAAAAAAAAAAAAAGAAAAAGACAAAGAAAAACGTAAAAGAAAGCGCACAAACTGGATAAAACGTGGATAAAATTCCTCAGGGACAAGCGATCGAACGAAAAATATATCCCTCATCCTAGCCTTTCCTTCAATTTGCTCTTTCTTTTTTATATTTCGGCATCCTTTCTCTTTCGCCCAGTTTTCGCCAATTTCTTCGTTTTCGATATATCCCGTGCCTACTTATATATAGCACGCAATCTTATACTGTAGCTATAAGTATACCCGCTGCAAAAAAAAAAAAAAAAAAAAAAAAAAACAGGTCAGGCCACATACAAATGGATTCTCAACACCTGCGATCAGGCCAGGCTCTCCCTTATGTGATTTACAAAATCAAGCAGAACCGATAAAAGCAAAAACAAAAAAATGAATGAATGTGTTTGAGTCAAAAATCTCCTTCCGACGGAAGAAATTTTTTCAAACGTAAACGGAGCCATAGAACGGAGTTTTTTTCGTGGTTCTCCACACATTGTGATATAGTGATCTTCAGGCTGGATAATATTTGGTGAAAAAACAAAAAAAGTGAAGGGTGATGACGCACCTATATGTACTGCAGTAATGATCGGATGATAGGGAAAATGAAACAAATGAGCGCGTGGTGGTTACGCATGATAAATTTGGCTGGGATTGTGAAAATTGAGGGAGAAACGCGAAGGATTCGATTTTTAAGGGTCAAAGAAAGGAGAAAAAAAAGGACTCCCGAGGGATCAGCAGCCGTTGATCAAGGTGATCAAAGATCGAGGATTATGGGTAGTAGGAGGTATAAGTATCTAATACCAATAAATTTTTCGGTGAATGTGAGATTCGGTTCTTTTTTTTTCCAGCTAAAGTCAGCAGCCAGTACCCATACCACCCACGTTTTCACAGAGCCTTCGATTTAAGCTTACGATTTCAGAATAATAAAGGACTCGAGTATCCTGCCGCTAACGACCCTCGAGCGGTTGGGAAATCATCGGTTTGTTGGCGGGTCGGAATGACCTGAGGCAAGCGAGGGTAACGCGAATTTTGTAGCGAGAGAGGATCAATCGCGAGATCGCAGATCATTCGGGGAACCGAGTCTTCGAATTTTCTTGATATTTAGACAGATTTTTAACGCTCTTTGAAGTTCTAACTCCAAAAACCGAGCGACAATGTTCGTTCGAAAAAAGTTTCTAGCTAAACTCATTTATTTTTTTAATGGCGAAAACTAGACAGCTGTACTGTGAAGCCGTTCACTTCACGAAGGAGCATCAGTCTGGACATAATCCTCAATTTTTTGTGGGTTACGCCCTTTTGATTCTCAGCCTTCAATATATCGTTGGTTGGTGGGGTAATCCGGACACCCCGAGCACTAAAAGAGCAAAGTATGTATAACGCAACCTAGAGGAAAATACGTAGTGAAAATACGTGACTGAAAAACATACGCGACATATCACTCGAGGCAAGGAGAGAACAAAAAAGAAAATGGAACGGAAAGAAAAGTGGAAACAGGGGGTGAAACGATCTCCTTTCCTCTTCACCCCACCCCTACGTCTGCAGAGATTGGAATTATGGTTGAAAATATAATCTCGGTACAAATATATTCAATGCGAACACTCTGAGCGACGAAAGTGATTTTTTAGTCAACGGAATAATGCGAAGTTGCAGTTTTTTGTCGACACTTGTTGCCGCATTTATATGTATATATCTGTATGTATACTCATTTCAATACCAGTTAGTTATGTAGAAAAAAAAGAAAAGAAAACGCGCTTCATTAGTATTACTATCATTTTCTCTTTCCTCTCTTCGTTTTCCGAATCTTATTCTACGAGTAATTAACCTAATTACGAGTTAGCGAAGAAGGAACTTTCCATTAATATCAGCACCCAAGATATATGACATAAAAATCGATCACTCCGACCAACTCGAGTACAAAAATTTTGAGTTTGCAGTGAAAATAAAAAACAATGTTACAAACCGCATGCATGCGCATACGTATTTAATTATCAAATTTGTTACGCAGTAGAGTTCACGGTGTATGTCGCGACTGTATTGCTGGGAATTAAAAATTCCATTTGCAGGTGCGTGTATGCCGTATTCCTCGGGCTATTTACATTTTTTTAATCAGTTTGATCAATTTTTCAACCTAATTTCGAATTGAGTTAAACCTACGGAGGATTTTTTTTTGGCGCCCGCGGTCTTTATCGATTATTTCTAACGAAGAATTCGGATGCATGACTTTTTTTTCAATGTTACTTTGTTTCAATTTTTGAATGATTTTGCGTGTTTTTTCCCCCAGGTATATAATAACATGACACTGTGGGAATTGGATCACAACCCACATTTTAATATCATAAATCGTTGCATTTTGATGTGTGTAGTTATGTCAGGAACTTTATGAAATTAATTGCAGTCTCAGAGAAACTGAGCACATACCATCGTGAATTTAATTCAACATCAAATTTGTTCTTTCCCTTTGTGTAATAAACAATAATATTATTAATGTAAACTTGGGATTGATATTACGGTGGAAAATTATAGTTCAGATTTTATTGGATTATGCATTTATACTTATTGCAAAGACAAACTTTTATCTCATATTAATTTATAAAAATTGTTGAGAACTGAAATGCAATTAAATCATCGGATTTAATTTTGGAGGGTATTTTTTTTCGTGCAAAAGAGCAGAATCTTTTTTTTTTTTCTTTTTTTTTTTTAAAGACAAAAAGATATCTGAAACTTGTTTTTTTGTCAAAGGGTCAGATATTTGGTCGCGACGATTTCATGTGGAATGCCCCATACACGTGAAGAAAAAAAAAAAGAAAAAAGCGAAGAAAAGGTAATGTTTTTTATTTCTTCATTTTACGTGTCGGATGTATTCGGCAGTTATTTCTATTTTACGCGAAGGGGCGAATATCCTCGAAAGAATACCGAAAAAAAAGACCTCAAGATTTCCTTTCATCCCTTTTTCCTATTATTATACTACTCATATACAGCCTCTGATATCGTCGTTACAATTTCTGGTTTCATTTCTCCTCCAATTTGTCATATAGAGGTGAGTATACAACCCCCGGCAATGTTGTAACCGTAAACCTGATTTGAAACCTTTCGAATATTTCCGTGACGGACGTGATCCAAAATTATGTAATACGTCATCTTATATATGTATATACGGTACAATAAATGACGGCGAAATGAATCGCCTGAAATAGTTCACCCTTTATGAGGTGATTGTCGATTTGATGCACCGTTAGCGGTCAACAAGGCTTCGGATCAAATGGACCGCCCACAACAGTAGCTGGGCAATTGAACGGGTAACTGCCCGGAAAATTGCGTCACGACTGTCGTAGTCGATCCCTACGAAGGGAATTCCCATTTTCCCCGGCCTCCAAGCCCCGCAAACCGAATGCGAAAATATAATAAACCCGAAACCGTTGTATAGCCGAATATCAGAAGCCAATTACCGCAGATTTTGAACGGAAAATTTCTGGCAATTTTGCAGAGAAAAAACCAGCTAGGTAGTAAACGGTGAGGAAACGAAGAAGTTAAAAACGAATCGAATGAAGTTGGCTTGATGCCGGTAGTAGATAAAAATATAGTTATTATTTACTTTCAATTTTCCAAACGTTTCAGACTAATATTACGTACACACGCATACATTTTAGATATATTTTATACATCTAGGCGTCTCGCGGAGAGTATAGATGCAGTAAATTCCACCGATTCTGAAGGTTTAGTTCTTTATTTGTGCAGCTGGCAATATGCCAGAGTGATTTCACTTCAGAATATATAGAAATTTTCGCACCAGTAGTTTTCCCCCCGGTACAAGTCGGATGGAAAAACTTTATATAGTATATACGTTGTAAATATGCATACGTACGTAAACCATCAGCACCGATCGATGTTTTATTTTAGCAGTTGTTGGGTGTTCCAATTTCGCATATTTTATTTTATTCAGTATACCCTGAATAGTGGTATGATTTTTGAATTTCGAAAAAGTATTCCGAAATGATTTTCAAAAATTGTCAAGTCAGCAGCAAAGAATTGTTTCCAACTAATTACCCATCAGCAAAATGATTGTGATTATTTGTATGCTCTTTCAATGAAACTTGTAGGTACGGAAAATTTTCCGATTCCAAAATGGTGAGCGCGGTTAGTTACACTCGGTGAAAATTTGCATCTTCTTTTCTCCATAAAAACTCGACGTCATTATACAATTACGTTACGAAAAATTTGGTGTTTTTTGCTAAATAAATTGAGTTGCTCAATAACCTATGCAAGCATGCATAACAATGAAAATCCATTATTCTGGTGATGATGGTTGTGATATAGGATTAATTGGTAGATAATGATCATGCTAATTAATACCCCACACCGCATGTATGGTGTTTTGACGATAAACATTATCGATCGTTGGTTCCTATATACCTACACGTATATAATTTCACGATATTATCGCGCTCGTGCAAGGAATTATACCGGATAATAAAAGGATATTTGGAAATGTTACATGATATGTATATATAAATCTCCAAATTATACGCAACGTGACAAATACATTGGTTTTATAATTGTGCGCACCGTATTCGAATATTCGTGTGTTTGAAAATTTTATTCGGAACAACTTGAAACGCGTGTCATGTTATATACGATATGTAACAGCGAGAAAAAAATCTGAAAGACTGAAAATAATTACTCTACGAATAAACAAAGACAAAAAAAAAAAAAAAAGAACCCACAGTTATCTGAAAACCAATCGGATTTGAACAGCTAAGATTAGTATCAGCACCTCGTATAATAAGATTACGCTTGCGCTGTGAACATAGTAAACAAATACAGCTTATAACTGCCAGATTGGTAGTGATAAAACCACTTATAATATATATCGCGAAGCGATCGTGTTTTTTATTTATTATATAATCAATACTAGAAGTACCGATGAGAATCAGTACCTATATATGATTCTATTACATCAGAAGTACGTCAAAAATAAATTTCAAACGCGTCTCCATGATTTTGCAGTTGAAGCAATGTATATATCATAAATAATATATATGTAAAAATAGGTGCGCGCGCGATGAGTTTTGTATCGATTAGAGACCATAAATTTCTATCGGTAGCCAATCTGTATGATCGCCGCAAATTAGCGATTGTTAAATCAGCCGAAAAAATTCATCCTCCCACCCCCAGCCTATTTCACGCATATTTATAATTAAAAGATTTAGATCAAATTTATTTCGATAACTTATTAAATTTAATACGGACATTTTTCGCACAATCATCGATTGTCGGTTCTCAGTATTCTAGCTTTGAGAAGATTTGATTCTTTGGAGTCTAG
The DNA here is from genome assembly GCA_963978495.1 of Athalia circularis. Classification (NCBI taxonomy): domain Eukaryota; kingdom Metazoa; phylum Arthropoda; class Insecta; order Hymenoptera; family Athaliidae; genus Athalia; species Athalia circularis. Next base: position 6,850,666 of record OZ021702.1, read on the forward strand.
AAGACGTTGCAATTGAAAACAATTATATCATGATATTATGATTTAATTTTTTAGATATAATATAACATTGGGTCATTAAATCTCCAATGAGATCGATTGTTGAAAAGAACATTTTGACGTTTAATCTCGAAAATGATACCTACAATGTACGATCAAACAAGACCGCGACCACGAAATTTGTAATCAAAATTTATGAGAGGTGGTATAAATCATCGGATCATACCCATAAGGGGTATTATGGATGTAATAACCTATAGTGTGAAGTGGCTCGCGTGTCCAAGAATTTGATTGGTAATCAGCTGATCGGAAAATTAAACCATCGAATTAGTTGTTAAGTGAAATAACGTCGAGAGTTTTTATTTCTGGATACACATGATGGCCAATCACATCATCTAAATATTTTCACCACGCCTCAAAATGTGTACTAATTCAGTGAACAAAAATTCCGATCATACGATAAATTTTACAAATTTTACAACATCGCAAGCGTTTCGAAAAAAAAAACAGAAAATTTTCTTGTCATTTTTACGAGCATTGAATATCTTCAGAGATTTGGTGAAGCTTTAGATACATATCGGTCCTGGCAATCACGAAAAGATTCGATTTGAGCCGTAAAAAATCCTTAAGAAATTTTTATCCCCAGAACTTTGAAAATAATTTTTTCAAAGCCTCACGCAACTTGATTTAGAAAAAGAAATAGTGAAGGCTTGCGGAGAGATTCGGCCGTACTTGATCACTCTCCAGATTTCAGCCCCTCGGATTCGAATTAAAATTATTTTCTGCCTTCACCCTGGTCTACATCGTCACAAAAAGTTTTGGTTTTTTTCTTCAACAGTTTTGATGTAATTAATTTTCAAAATTGTTATCGTGGAAAAATTGTATCCACGAAAATAGGGTGTGCTGTGGATTGGTCTTGAATATGGTTTACTAAATGAATTTTATCTAAATTTTCAGACCTTGTTGAATTTCAATTAATCAGTAAATCAATTATATCGGAAGAGGTGATTGTCACTTCAATGCAAAGAACATTTCCTTCGTTCTCGTGAGTCTTCTCAAATGAAAAGAAAAGTGCACTTCCTTCAGCTTTTGTGCAGATATTAATTTTCTCCATCCGCGTCGTTAGTTTTGTATTGAAATGACAGTAATATGGATACGAAGTGAAAATTCTTTTCCAAACCACGTCATGTACAGTTATCTGTTGTTAAAGAAACTTCAGTAGCAAAAGAACGAACTAATCCGGCACAACTTAAGTAGGCAAAAGAAGAAAAAGAAAAACATATAAAAATGACAAAAGAAACTGGACACAAGGTAAAAAGACTGGAGAAAATGATATCCGTCGAAAATATAAAAGCTATACGAGAATAAGGGGATGGTGACAACAAATTCCATTCACCAAATGGGAAAAAATCTAGCGATCCGGTGAACAGGATAGGACCTTCGGCACTAGATTTATTTCACGTAGAAAACACCTCGCCCGAGCCAATTTCGCTGCCAATCCTTTTCCAAGAGGGTGATGGTAGTGGTGGTGGGTAGTGGTGGTGATGGAAAGGAACATCTAAAAGCATCCTCTACAAACATAATACATGTATACATGGAACCTTGGTTAGACCAGAAAAAAAAGAAGCCTCAAGTGTGTTCCCGTATCATAAATGGAGCTATGGCCTAGGTGAAGTGGGTTTGTATAACCTGACTTTTTAGTCCGTGACGTGAAACATCATCGACGTCTGGACAGATCTCTTCTTTTTTTCCTGTTTTCTAAAACACATGTAATGCAGTACGGTGTCTGAAAAAAACATAGATTGATGTGCGAGAAATGCAGTTGCTCCGACTTGAGAAGGTGTTGAAAAATCTCACACTCACACATGTAATTGTCGCTTACGTGTGATGAGAAAATCTGACGATAAACTAACATGTCAAGTGTGCTCTGCAGTACATTCGCCGTGTCTTTAGTCGACGGTTCAAAGCGCGCTTGAACCACTTTTATCGTTGAATTTTCTTCTTCTTTATTTTTCTTATTTTCTTCCCTACTTGTGGCAGTGTTTCCCCGTTTATGGAATTATGTAATGGATGATCAGATCCATGACGATCACCTCACGTCGTTATAAAACGTTATCGACATCTCCAAGCTACAACGTAATCCAGGATTAATAGTCTCTTTTTTTCTACCTTCTCGTATTGGATAAATATTTTATCTTGGGTTTTTTTAATGGATGGAATGGTAAATAACAAACCGTACGAGGCTACTGGTTTCAATTGCCACATCCGTAGATGAGGTAAACAATTGCTCAGGAAAGTAACGTCTGATGAGTTATTGGAAAATTATAACGGCAAAACAATGAGGGGTGTTCTGGTTTTTGGACTGTTCAATATCATCTGTAATTTGTCTGTTTTCATTAACGCGGAATTGGACTGGTGGCAAAGCATGAGCTTGTATCAAATATATCCGAGAAGTTTTAAAGACAGTAACGGCGATGGCGTGGGAGACCTTAAAGGTGAGACCATATCAGAAATACTGTTAGAATTTTCAATCCACCGCGATGGATGAATGATCATCAGTTATTAATTCGGAAATTTATTTATCTTGAAATTGTTCAAGAGTTCAGTCATTTATAGTGCGAGTCTAGTTGTTCGCTACGCAGTCGTTATGTTACGTAAGAATCATGCAATTAGTGTCATAAGTCGCTTATTCGCTGATAGATAAATACAATTTGCTCATACTGCATCAACGGATGTGAGTAATTCGCGTGAACAAGGTGACCAGACTATGGTGAAGTAGCTTTGAGATGTGACCGAGTGGATTTTATTAAAAATTTTTATTCGAATCATCCACTTATCTAATTCCTGTGTAACATTCGTGATTTATTTTTGAGTGGAATGTTTATTTATTTTATTAAATTCAGGAATCGAGAGCAAACTCGAACACTTCGTAGATGCAGGAATCGAAGCGTTCTGGTTGTCTCCAATTTACACTAGTCCAATGGTCGACTTTGGTTATGACATTGCTAACTTTACCGAAATTGATTCAATTTTCGGCACAATGTCTGATTTCGAAGATCTCGTAAGAGCAGCGAAAAGACTGAACATCAAAGTCATTCTCGATTTTGTACCCAATCATTCATCCATAGAACACGAATGGTTCCAAAAAAGTGTTAACAGGGAAGGTAAATACGCGAATTATTACGTTTGGCAAGAAGGATCGGTTGTGAACGGAACACGAGTGCCTCCGAACAACTGGGTGAGTTTTCGAAAATTCAAAGTTTCGTATAAATATAGAACATAACACAATATAAGGACGTTGAATTCAGGTAAGCGTATTTACCGGGCCCGCTTGGACTTATGTAGAAGAAAGACAGGCTTGGTACTTGCATCAGTTTGCGCCTGAGCAGCCGGATCTCAACTTTCGTGATGCGAATTTGGTTCAGGAAATGAAGGTGAGGGGATAGAAATTTCCACAGATAAAGTACGTTAAAAAGGAAGAGAAAGAATACTATGGAGAGTTGAGTTTTCAGGATGCTATGGTGTTCTGGTTGGACAAAGGTGTTGATGGATTCCGAGTTGACGCCATTCCTCATCTCTTTGAGGCTGATGGTTATCCAAACGAACCTCTTTCTGGAGAAACGCTCGACCCAAATAATTACGGTTACACTCTGAAACACGCTACAAAGGACATAGAAGAATCGTATGATATGGTGTCTCAATGGCGAAGAGTCCTGGATGAATACGCGCTCCGAACGGACAACGTCACGAGGATCATGATGATGGAAGCTTACTGCAATATAACATTCACTATGAAGTACTACAGTTATGGTGCGCATTTTCCATTCAATTTTGGATTCGTTTCAAACATTGATGGCAGCGCCACGGCCAATGACATCAAAGTAAAAGTCTTGGATGACTGGCTACAAAATATCCCTGAAGACGCAACCTCAAATTGGGTGGTAGGTACTTTTGGGTTATCCGAGGAGATGAGAGATAATTGATAGTAATTAAGGTGGATGTCTTTTTTCACAGATCGGAAATCACGACAACACCCGTGTAGCTACTAGGTTTGGTTCAAAGCGCGTGGATGTTTTGAACATAATAAGTCTCCTTCTACCAGGAGTCTCAGTTTCTTACTATGGAGAGGAAATCGGGATGGAAAATCGATGGATGTCTTGGGAAGATACGAGGGATCCACAGGGTTGCGGGGCGGGGGAACAAAATTATGAGTCGGTCTCGAGAGATCCAGTAAGGTCGCCGTTTCAATGGGATGCGACGACTGCAGCTGGTAAGTGAAAATCTTTGAAAACCAGCTCTCGATAAATTCACCTGATTCCGTTTTTGATTATCTTCAGGATTTTCCACTAATAATCAAACTTGGCTACCGGTACACGAAAATTACGTAACTCTGAATCTAGCTGCTCAAAAAGAGGCTGAAGTTTCTCATTACAAAGTGTATCAGGCACTCACTACCCTCAGGAAGGAGGCTGCCATAAAATATGGATCTGTAGACGTAAAGGTGCTCAGCGGTAGCGTCTTAGCTTATACCAGGTTAGGAAACTACGAAGATATTTTTTTGAAATCGTTGAAATCGACTATTGGTCTTCTTGATCAATGTCTTCATCTGTCAACTATCAGGTCTTTCATTTTTCAGAGAACTGACTGGATCTGAAACCATCGTAGTCGTAGCAAATCTAGCCGACAATACAGCAACTATCAGTCTTGATGATTTTCCAGGTCTTCCCGATATCCTTACCGTATCTATAGCAAGTATCCACTCATCGTTGACTGCTGGGTGAGTGATTGAACGTATCTTACAATTGATCGTCGTCGGGATGGTGGTTTTTTGGTAGAATGCGAATAAAACCTATCTCGAAATCCTATTTTAATGGCTATTACATATGTCTAGTGATTGTAATGAATCTGTCATGGCTAATTACGTTTCGAATTATACTTCCCTCCGACAGTGCCAAGGTATCGAAAAGCAGCTTTCAAGTTTCCGGGATGGCTGGAATTGTTTTGCGCAGCGGTGCCACTACCTTTACCGCCAGTTTGGTCCTCGTCTTTTTTATGATACTCCAAACTTACTTTCGTCACTGGTAATTAATACTCTTGAATAGAATACTGAGTTCATCTTATCGTATCCTCACGCTATCATACAGCGTGTGAAATATTTCAAGAATTAAGCACCTTTATAGCTCAACGATTGAGTAATATGACTTCGGGTATTGTGGAAAAAGCAATTAGCGATTGAACTCCATGCCTCATCGCTGTTGGTCTCAGGGATTAGGATTATGTTGGTTAAAGACACGAATTAGGTTGCATCGATCACCCGAAAGTCATCTCTGTTATGTAATAATCAAATATGCCCGATAAGCAGAAAATTTTATAGACGTACATGCAATATAGAGCAATAAGATAAGTCACTTAGGGTAAAATTATAAGTTGATTTTATACGCACCAATGTTTTGAAAAAAACAAAAAGAATGTAATTTTTCGAAATAAATCTATGTAATTTACTCAACAATCTTTATCTCATGATCTCGTGATTATCAATCCAGCCTGATTAGGCAAATCTACTCAACATTCCATACGTGAAAGCAACGATGAAACAAAAATGTCATGGGATACCAAAATTTAAGATGAGAATGCATTTGTTTTTCGGCCAGTAAAGTATAGTGTTTTAAAAATGAGTTGCTGGCTCTGATAACTAGCTGAATACTCACTATCAGATGATAAGATCTCGATTGATATTGGTACGTCGGTTAAAACTCAACTAGTCAAAGAAATGGTTAAAATTGAGTGGTTTGTTAAATAGATTCAAAATGATGAAGCAGTACTATCGTAGACAGATACAACATCAATGAAATTTTCATGTTAATTTTCCATGAGCTGCTAACAAATAATTTAGCCAATTGGGAATTCATTATTTTTCGGTTGAAAGAAATGTTCGATACGTATGCTGAAATGTTCGTATCATACTGAAAAAGTGTGTGGGGGGGGGGGGGGGGGGGAGATAATTTGGGGTCTAAGTGTTTCATTGGTCATTATCATTAGAATTATTGTAGATAAAAAGAAATAAGAATGAAAAAATAATTGGTGACAATTTGACAAACTGAAAATCTGATAAAAACCAAACATACGTATACAGCATTTCAGCATTCATATATAGGCGGCGCACTTCAGTCCCGCTTCACATAGCCAGTCAGACCTAGGACGAAGTTTCAGGGATCTCACTCACAATCAGTCAAGGCCTCCCAAGTTATTTGGTGTTCAGCCTTCTGGTTGAATTCATTAAATTTACATTTATGTAATTGGATTTAAATTGCGAGAAGATCATTTTTTAATAAAATATCAAAATCCAAGGTAAGAAGCGTGTTGGCTTGCTCAGTTTTACATCAACCAATTCCGAAATACTGGATGTGTGCAAAACGTTATCATCGGTGTTCCATTCTAGCCAGGATGAAAGGAATTCTGGGTTTTGGAGTGTTAATAGCTCTCATTAGTTGGGGTTCAGTTGACGCTCAAGATAATCCAGACTGGTGGAAAGGGATGACCTTGTATCAAATATATCCCAGAAGTTTCCAAGACAGCGATGGCGACGGAATTGGAGATCTGAGGGGTGAGATTTTCAAATGTCCAAAAGAAACAACAACAATCTGATCATTAGACTCGAATAGTTCAATTCACCGATTATTTCTTGGAAAATATCGTATTCGAGGATCTGCAGATTTTGATTTTTTTCTTATTCCTAGCCTGCTACTGATCATCAGAATAATACGCTGTAATTATTAAGCTGTTAGACACGTTCATGTTAACCGGTGGAACGGCGCGCGTGTGAAGAGAATTAATTGCCGTAGACTCAGCGAAATTATAACTGGAATTCTTCGCCATGATGCACGTTTGGTAATTTTGCAAGCGCACTATAGTAAAAATTCTATCGAAAATCATTTGAAGTGTACGTATATAACATCGATGTACGAACTTGACGGCGCACAAAGACCAGAAATAATACTCACGGAATGTAGTATTTACATAACTAAATGCGACTATACATCTAGCCACGCTTCGCTAGTTTCCGACGTTTGTATACCGACATAAAATAAATATCTTTTGCTCTATACCAATCCGCGTGAAATTCTGAGTTTCCTAATTTCTCAGCACGCCATCCACGTCAGCCAAAAAAGTATCATAAGTAAAAGAGGCCGGAAAAATGTGGATATTTACCAAAAACGTTCTACCCGCTCAATATAGGAATCACAAGCAGACTCCCGCACTTAGTTGATGCCGGAATCGACGCCTTTTGGTTGTCTCCCATTTATAGAAGTCCGATGGCGGACTTTGGATACGATATAGCAGACTTCAGAAATATTGACCCCATCTTTGGAACGTTGGATGACTTCGACGAGCTCGTCAACACCGCTCACGATCTTGGTCTCAAAGTCATTATGGACCTTGTGCCCAATCATTCGTCGGATGAACATGAGTGGTTCCTGAGGAGTTTAGCAAATGAAGCTCCCTACTCGGACTACTACACTTGGCACAATGGAACGGTGGAAAATGGAACGCGTGTCCGTCCTAATAACTGGGTAAATTTATGCATGCATCGCGCAAATGATATCAGTCGTCAAAGTGAGGATTGATTTTAGAAGGTTTGATTATATTGTTAAGGTGAGCGTTTTTGGTGGCTACGCTTGGAGTTGGCGTGACGAAAGGCAGGCTTGGTATCTTCATCAGTTTGATCCGAAACAACCAGATCTTAATTACAGGAACAGCGATCTCGTTCAGGAGATGAAGGTATGCCGCATTTGGTGAAATTTTTGTTCGTAACATCAGAAAACAGATACGGAAGGTCCTAAAACGGAGAGCTTTTTTTACCTCTAGGACGTTTTCGTCTACTGGATGGATAGAGGTGCAGACGGATTCCGTGTAGACGCTGTTCCTCATCTGTTCGAAGTCGAAAGTCTCATTGATGAACCCTTAACGGGGTTGACAGATATACCTACAAACTACAGTTACACATATCATGATTACACTACAAATTTAGATGAGGTTTACGACATGGTCAGCCAGTGGGGGCAAGTTTTAAGAGATTATTCCGACCGAACTAACTCAACAAGAATCATGATGATAGAAGCTTACACTAATATATCATGTACTATGAGGTTCTACGAAGTTGGAGCACACTTCAGCTTCAATTTCGGTTTTATTGAAAATGTTGATGGATCCGCCACCGCGGTAGATATAAAACAAAGAGTCATAGACGATTGGCTGGATAATTTACCCCCGCAAAGTACGTCAAACTGGGTGGTTAGTAAACATGTCTCGACTATGATTTCTCGATCAATTTCATATGTTCTTTCAATCTGATGTTCAATCACCATTATTTCAGATTGGAAATCACGACCAAAATCGCGTAGCTAGTAGATTTGATCCTGGGCTCGTAGACGCGTTGAACATGGTGGGTCAATTGCTACCAGGAGTTGGAGTTACTTACTACGGTGAAGAAATCGGCATGGAAGATCGATGGATATCTTGGAATGAGACGCAGGATCCACAGGGATGTGGTGCAACGCCGGACACTTTCGAAGCTTACTCTCGAGATCCGGCAAGAACTCCTATGCAATGGGATGCAACATTTGCAGCTGGTGAGTTAATTTTTTCAAAATACAGATCTTTGTCTGAAAAGGAACTCAATTCCATTTTTTATCATTGCCAGGATTTTCCAGCACCAATGAAACGTGGTTACCTGTACACGAGAATTACAGAACTTTAAATCTCGCCGCTCAAAAAGAGGCCGATGTTTCTCATTACAAAGTCTATCAGGCCATCACCACCTTGAAAAAGGAGGCTGTTATTCAAAGTGGAACTGTGACAGTGAAGCTGCCCAGTAGAAACGTTTTGGCTTTTACCAGGTTAGAATATCACGAAGCGTATTTTTCTAATACCGTTATAACTGACCAGTGAGTCAATGTATTCATCGGTCAACTATCGGGTCCGATCTCTTACGAACTTATAATAAAAAACTTTGTCTTTCAATGTTCAGAGAATTGGATGGATCTGATAAAATCGTTGTCGTGGTGAACATGGTCAACAGGACGGAAGAAATTAGCCTCGATATGTTTTCGAGTCTTCCCGATACTCTGACCGTATCGATAGCAAGTATCCATTCATCGTTGACCGCCGGGTAAGCAATAGAACGTACTTTATCTTTGCTAGTCATTAGTAAGGGATTTAACTTCTTTCACGAGTTATGTTTCTAAACGAAGTAAATCATCCATTGCTCACAATATATCTAATTAAAACTTTCCACAGAATGGAGGTGTCGAAAAGCAGCTTCGAAATTTCGGGAATGGCCGGTCTTGTTTTGCGCAGCGGTTCCAACGCCCTTACATCAAGTTTGGTCTTGACGCTGTTTATTACACTCTTGGCTTATTTCCGTCACTAGTGACTTAACACCCTGATAGATTAATCATTGTAACTCAACTTTATCGTTATATCTTGACTATCACACATCACATCGAACGGATTAACAAGGTGGTCATATGGATTAAGGGTTTATATTATTAGAAATTACTCTACTAACGCGCTTCGAGCTGTGAAGTGAAGTAACAAGTATTTAGTATCGATCGACGTATCAGAAGACCTGCATATTCGGTACCTCATATCTATTGTTGTTTACCCCCAGAATGACGTAAACGGCAAATGCCTGTTCTCAACAGCTCGATGATTAAGAGATCTTTATCCAAATCCATATTAATATTATGTAATCGCAAAAGGTCCACGTGTCATAACTGCATATAAGTTCGTGCAATAAGTAACATTAGATAACATTCAAGTTATTTTCCATTGTCACTGTGTCGTAGAAGTAGAATAATAAATTCTTTCATGGAAAAAATATCTTGCATATATGTATATCATTCCTCTGTGTCAATCTGTCTTTGTACAATTATACTGAACAAAAATAAATTAACTAATGTCACGTAATAATTTTATCCCGCTGCAGTATGCATTTACGTAATTTCTTTCAATTTCCACAAATCGAATAGAAACGATATACAACGACCGACAATTCTAGCTAGCGCTAACGAAGTAATTTTTTACGAATTCATCCTTCGATATCAACGATGAATCATTTTTTTGTTGTTGTTTTTTTTTTTCTCTGAAACTGCATATCTATGATAACTTTTCTGCCGTACTTGTGCGGTCCGATGCAGTTTATCACTGCATTACTATCACCTCGGCAACTATCAATGCTCAAGAAATTGAAAAAGAAATAACTATTTGAAATTTTTCAATATCTGTTATCGAACTGCTATAGCGTATAAATATCATGCAATGCCAAAGGCGGGGCAGTGCAGAAACTAATCATGGCGCGACTAATCGCCTGTAGTTTGCCGTTTCTGCTTTTACATTTATTTCTGGGCAGTCAAGTATCTGGAACAATTAACAACGTAGGATGGTGGAAAAAGACCGTATTTTACCAAATCTACCCGCGGAGTTTCATGGACGCCGATGGAGACGGAATCGGCGATCTGGCAGGCAAGGAAGTTCTAACGAATTCCGATTCACTACAAAATCTGTTTCGACATTTGCGAGGAATATTCGCTCAAAAGTTTTTATACCTAACTGATTTAAGGTATCACATCGAAGCTCGAGCATTTCGTTGACGCTGGAATCGGCTCCATATGGCTCTCCCCGATCTACGCTAGCCCCATGGTAGATTTTGGCTATGACATTTCGAACTTTCGCGAAATCGACCCGACCTTTGGAACGATTGCTGATTTTGAGGCACTCACAGCGAAAGCCAAACGATTAGGATTGAAAGTGGGTTCGGAGTTAAAAAAAATTCGTGTCACTTTTCAGTGTAAAACTATTCGATCGCTGCTCTATAGGTGATCTTGGACTTTGTGCCAAACCACACGGCGGACGATCACGAATGGTTTACAAAAAGCGTGAACCGCGAGTCTCCTTACGAAGATTTTTACGTCTGGCATGACGGTAGCATCAGTGACGATGGAACCCGATTGCCACCAAACAATTGGATCAGCGTATTTTCTGGCCCTGCGTGGACATACCACGAAAAAAGAGGTCAATGGTTTTTCCATCAATTCGCAAAACAGCAGCCTGATCTAAACTACCGCAGCACCAGAGTACAGACGGAGATGAAGGTCGGTTAATTCCCTCGGAATTCATCCAATCTTCATACCCACAGGGAACGATTCAAAAAGCAAATCTTTTCAACGTTATATACGCCAGAAAGTATTTCTTCCCTCTTGTCTTCATTTCCCTTTCCTCTCTTCCAACCTGCCTCTGCAGAGTTCAATGAGACTTTCCTAAACTTGGTGAACTGGCTGGGGGCTTTTCTTGTACAACCAGCTTCTGTGTTCACTTTTAATGAACCTCATGCCATTTTATAAATTTTCCTCTTTCGTACGATTTTCCACCATTGCTAAGTAACTGCTGCGCAATCTAAATTCTTAATGGTCGTATAACAATTCAATTTTTAAATTCAATTTTTCATTCCCCTCGGTCAAGAAAATTTCCCAATTTAAAATCATTACTTCCCTTTCAGAACGTTCTGAGTTTTTGGCTCGCCAAAGGGGTCGACGGTTTCAGAGTAGACGCAGTGCCTCATCTAGTCGAAGTATCTGACCTCGCTGACGAACCGATCAGAGATGACGTCACTGGAATAAATCCGAACGATTATCCCTATCTGGATCACATATACACGAAGGACCAGCCCTTGACCTATGACATAATGCAAAGTTGGAGAACTCTGCTGGACGAATATGCGGATACAACGAACTCAGATGAAAAGGTAAACTGAAATTATTTTACATTAATTCAGTGTAGTAAAAAATTTTTCTTCTAAATAAATTCATTTGTTTGAAATACAGATTCTGATGACCGAGGCGTACACAAATTTATCCAGTACGTTAAAATATTACGACTTTGGTTCCCACATACCATTCAACTTCAACTTCATCATGGAGATATCGAGCAGTTCGACCCCCGAGGATTTTAAAAATACCATTGATTCCTGGGTGAACAATATGCCGGAAAATTCAGTCGCCAACTGGGTTGTAAGTTTCATAAAATATGTAATCATAAAAATTTCGAACTCTTTATTCCCGAAGGACTATTTTCCCTCTGGGACCCAACAACTTTCAACTGTTTCCAACCCGCTAAAAATGTAGCTTTTTCAATTTTCAACTTTTTCTCACTTTTCGAGTCTATTAACAAATCTCGGAGCTTTCTCAGAAGGCTTTCACTTCGATTCATCGAATTTTGAGTTTCTACTTGACGGAAAAATTGACAGTTGAAAAGATTCCGTAAGGTTTCTCAACCGACCATAATTACAAGTGAAAACAATTATCGTTTTTTTCACAGATGGGCAATCACGATCGTAGTCGTACGGCTTCGCGTTTTCCTAACCGTGCTGATCAGATGACGATGTTGGCGATGATTTTACCCGGTGTAGCGGTGACCTATAACGGTGAAGAAATCGGGATGACTGACACGTGGGTGTCCTGGGAAAATACGCAGGACCCTCAGGCCTGTAATACTGATCCCACACGCTACGAAGCACACACTCGTGATCCTAACCGATCACCGTTCCAGTGGGACACGACAACAAGCGCTGGTAGGACGAATTCGAGGGAAATTCCCAGCTTCTCCTTTTTTTTCTTTAATATTGAGCAGCCAAATTTATTCGAAAAAATTTTATTCAGTCTCAAGACCGCCGTTATTTAGCAGAAACAGGTTTTACTTCGCATGTATTACGCGATGTAGATTGGAGGAGGAAAACCTCGCATCAAACTTTGATACATAGGATAAATCGGAACTCATTTTTTGCTGCTACATCGGAACTCCAGATAAATTGCAAAAAATGTATTATACAGATGCGTTATACATATTGAACAAATTTTTTTTTTCTTCTCGTTTCTTTGCAGGTTTTTCAACAAATTCTACGACATGGCTTCCCGTAAATCCGAACTACATAACTTTGAATTTAGCAAAGCAGAAAACTGATGCAACTTCACATTACAAGGTCTACCAAAAATTGACTAAACTAAGAGAGGGTCGTGTCCTTCAGTATGGTACACACGATGTCAAAAACCTTACAGGTGATGTTCTTTCCGTTTCCCGTACCCTGACGGAGAATGGAAAGACTCAGCGAGTTATACTCCTGATAAACTTCAAGAACTCTCAAACATCGGTGGACTTGGTAGCCTCTCAGATAACCGAGGAAACAGAGAAAGCAAAATTCTACACATCGAGCATTGGTTATCCGGTAGTAGCAGAGTAAGTTTTCCGCGAAATATGTTACTGTACATTAAGAATTTTGAAAATTTCACACATACTTTCTTTCAGGGTGGAAATTAAAGATAAAACGAACATCGCGTTACCAGCCAGAGCTTCGATCGTCATCACTACCGAAAATGGAGCTGCTCAAATTTCCGCCAGTATTGTCCTCGCCATTCTACCACTAATCTTCAAATATATCGTCGCATAGTGTACAAAATGGCGTAGTATATTGTCATTTCATCAGAAAAGAAAAAAAAAACAAACCGAAAACCGAGTGATATGAATTTGTCGAATTATCAAATATTCACTATTTTTGTACATATTACATGCATTCAAATTATTATCATTTAATTGAACATATATCGTAACATATTTAATGCTGAATCCAGTTTGATTGATTTTTTGTTTTTCTGTTTTCGATCTCAAGAAATTGTTACTCACTGCTTGAATTTGCGTAACTAAGATACTATTTAAACTCTCTGTATTATGTACTTCCTAATTTAATTTAGAAATTCTTCTCCAGATGCAAATATTTATTTATAATCATTAAGGTAAAATATGTGTACATTACATGAAGATATATGAGACGAAACATAACTCTAAATTAGTATTATATGTATAACGGTGAGAGGATACAAATATTCCTCGTCGCGATCAGAAATTCAATATCGAAAATGCCGCAACATTTTTAATTTGAAAACTTTTTGACTAAAGTATATCCCCATGTATACATATGTATACCGACCCAAATATATGTAATAATATGCGTCAATATGGCCAAAGTTTCTGCAAAGCCTAAGGGATAACTTTTCACATAACTTAACCACCATATTATACATATGGTTCAGCTGGCTACTATACCTCCGCAGCAGGAAATGGATCTACAGTTTTTCTCAATTTTTCTTCGCCGCAGATATCTCATATTTTATTCTAACTAAATGGGAACCAATAAGCGGCGTGGTTCCTAAATTATACAAGATCGTTTTTCTGCTCATTTTTTTAGTCCTTCGGAAACACATACGTATACCTACATGAGAATTAAAAAAAATAAACATTCAATTTTGATAATTCATACGATGCGGTGGAATATTTTGGAAAATATGACCATATGAAAACTTAGCTACGTGTATTTTGGCAAACAATCTTCTTATGTTTTGTTTTTTTTTTTCGAAAAGTACAATGGCGGGCTTTTTTATTACGAAACGAAAGTTGAACGAGCACGAAGTATAAATAATAAAAAGAACAAGATGAAATGAAAGAGAAAACGAACACGTTCTGGAGCTTGCGTATGAATTTATATTTTCCATTTCTCTCTTCTTCTTTTTTTTTTTCTCCCCTTCTTAAACATTTCAGAAGGATTCCAGAGACCCGTGAGAATTCGAGAAGCAAACTTATTCTTCCTGCCCTCAGAATTCGACCGTCACTTACTTCGTTTTACAAGGTTCCTAGCTTTATACGTACGTATGCGTATGGGTACCATGAGCAAAGGCGGTTCTGTTCTACTTCTAGTTATACTTGCACGGTTAAGCTTTCTGGCTGTATAAGCCACTCCTTTCTGGATATAAATATATAATGCAATCGACGCACGTATCGGAAGGAATTGAACTAGCGCGGCGCGGCGGCTCGGCAGTATTTAGGAACATGTGTGGGTATAATAGGTAGGTAGATGTAGTACGTACCTATACTACATACTCGACAAAATGGGGTTAGAATCTGCGGAATACGCGGAGAAAATTTCTACTCTGCAGGATAACGATTCCTACTTTCCGGTTTTATTCACATGTACCTTCCATCATCCCTCCAGCTACATGATATATCTATATGTTTTTTTTTATTGGTACGAGAAACACCAACGTAAGTTCTACGGAAAGATTTTCAAAGTCGACTTCAACGATATCCATCAAATCTCTCTACCATTTTTGTTCTGATTTCCGATTCTTTTTCATTAAATCTTTTTTTCGGTTGCCTTTCTCTATCGCGCGGCATGGTTACTTGAGTGAAGAAGAATCAAGATATTTTGAATATCACACATTTGTTTTCTCTTTTCGATTTTCGCGAATTATAAATGCTTCAATTACAAAAAAATTAGAATCAATTAGCCCCCCTTATTTACACGTATACTTCGGACGATAGGTATACAACGTTGTTTATCCCCGTGTCAGAAAATTGGAATAATCGTTTATAAATAGAAAACAAATTAATCGAATTCGCGGTAATTATGAAAGGCGTTTGATTTCGTTTTTTCTTTTTTCTTTTGCCATTTTTTCAACATTATAGCTATATAGAATCATAGAAAAGATCACGTGATCTAGGTTGCAGCGGGATGTCGTCGTCGTGACGTTGGTTAGTAATTTTATCGAATCAGTATATAATTTCATCAGCTCACTATATTCGTCTTTCTTCTCCGCAGAAGAGACAGAAGAGCAATAAGAAAAAAAAATACCCCGTGAGATTCTCCCGACCAGAATATAAGAACAAAGTATAGATGCTATAATTTTTTCTTATGTTATAACGAGACTGCATTTTTTCAAAATTCCAGATCAATGTAATTCAGATTTGATATCGTCCAGATTTCGACCGTTATTATACATTTTGTTTTCACTCTTATTTTTTCAGACAATAAGTAAAAAGTACTCCGAAATCATGTGAGAAAATTTTTTGTCTTTTTCTTCTGGTTCAAAATCATTTTCAGTATTTCACTTTAAACCGATACCGTTGGAGTCCGAGTCCCTTTGTAGGAGACATCTTATCCACCTTACCTTTTCACCCACAAAGAGAGTGATAAAAAATTCTGCCGCGATATGATTTTCTCATTCGTTTATTTATTCGTTTATATTTTTGTTCTTCTGTTCTCGCAATTTTCTTTTTCCTGTCCCCCTTTTTTCTCGTTTATGGCGTGACAAATTATTACAACGCTGTTATTTGTCGTCGTATTAAATGTATTATCGGGTAATCTTTCTGCTTCCTCCTCTCGCCCCCGTTTTCCTGACTTTTCTGCCAGCTAAAACGAGCGCACGTTCGTGGCACGCGATTCGTCACCGCGATACGGATCTCACCGAGAATGGCAGCTGCTGTGGAGAATAAGAAAAGAGCAGCAGCTACTGATAAACGGAAGCTCGAAATTTCTCTGTCAAATAAGAAAATATATGTGTACAAAAAAAAGGGGAAAAAAGTAACCGCGTGCCGAAAGTGTAGAATGACTTCAGGGGCGGTTAAAAAAAAATTTTGAAATCCGAAATAAGCCCAAGTCAAATAACCGCGGTCCGCTAAATTAACTGCTAATTGTTACACATAGAATCACATTGCTGTAAATTATTCAAATATTTGTAACTCAAAAAGTTTCTTTTCTTCTTTTTGTTTTAACCTTTTAGTTAATACATGTGGTTGCTTAATTATACCTATGTAAATATACGTAACAATGTTAAAGTCTTCTTCGATTTGACGACACTTTTGAATCATTCGAACTCAGTAAAAATAAGGGTATGATGAAAGATAAAATAATACAAGATTGTTAAAAAATCTAACGCAAATTTTGGCAACCCTTTTTTTCTCTCTCTCGTTGCTTTTTTCTTTATTTTACTTTATTTTATTTTTTTTCTTCGTTTTTTGAGTCGGTTATGAAGCGTTAGCTGCAAGACGTATGATGTATAATGATGTGGACTCAATTATAAAGAGAAAAAAAATTTGTATATTCTGAAGGAATTTCAACGCGACGGAATTACGCGCGCGCTTTAATCATAAATGCAACAGGACGTAGTGAATTATTAATTCTGCGCACAGAAACTAATCGCAGGAGGATTAACGGCGGAAGTAAGGGATGCGATGGGATGGGATAACGAACCGTATATACCATACACTGATAGGGTTGGTTGAATTTCACTCATAGTATTTGGAGCTTTACTTTGGCTTCCACAGATTTACGAACCTCCAAAATTCAACCATTAGAAATTATCCCTATATAGACGAACTAAAATTCAGCTCTTCGCATCGCTAGCCCTTGCAAAATGGGTTTTTAATTTTAAGCAAAAAAAAAGAAGAAAAAAATATACAAATGCGCCCGAAACAATTCGAAATTTAAAAGTGAAAACAAATATTCCGAAATATTCTACCTCACAATCGCGAAATTGTGTATGTTTTAATTGCATATTTTCTCTTTTTTTTTCAATATCCTGACACAAAAAGCAATATAAATAATTGTTAAAAAACGTTTTCATTACATGAATGAACCTCGTCAAAGCGAAAAATCTGTATTGTTCGCGAGTTTACAAGGGTCGGATGTCAACAGTGTCCTCTGTTCGGCAAAAATATGTTTATAAAAAATTAAAATGTTTTTCGTGTGTTTTGACATCGGTCTTGCAAAACTTAATTGAAAAATAAAATCAACAGAGAAAAAAAGTTCGTCAATTTTACGTCCACTTTTTCCCCGAAAAGGTAGAACGTATGTATTTTTTTTATTTCTATCTCTGAAAATGGAAAATAACGTTATAATAAGAATGTTGAACGTACTATGTGGAAAAAAATGACGCTAACTTTAATTTTATCAATTTCTATTGAACAATCATTTCGTTTGTCTATATTTTAATTTTTTTTTCTCTTCCTCTCTTTGGGTTTCGAAGTAGGTAACAATAATTTAGAACAGGAAAGAAAACGAAAATCAGTGATGGTTAAGAACTCGGTAAATTTTGTCATGAAATACCCCGTATATAATAATGAAGCTTGAGATAGTCAAGAGGGTGCTCGTTAGTCCGTAAGAATTGCTCTCTTGATAATTATTAAAGAAGTTATCAGAAATAAGGGAAGCAGTTGTAGAAATGAAGTCGATTAAAAGAAAAAGAAAAAAAAATTGAGAAGAAAGAAAAGTAGATCAGTTTGGCAATATATATTGTCGGATAATATTCAAATTTCAATTTTCAATTTACAGGTAGTAACGTGATGTAATACGTAATATCATCTGTACAGTTAGAAACAAATGCGCAAGGGTCGTCGTTCCAGGGCAGTCCTCTGTAAACAGAGACTATGGAGAGTCGAGTTCAAGGGATCAAGTATATACTACATAGTTATACGCAAAATAGGTATATAAAACACCTATGTATAAATACGTATGTATATAAAGTCCCTCGGGAAATACGTGCGGGGAGGTTCCTATGTATTACGTTATATATGTGATACACATTTTCCTTCAGGGGGTTTCAAATTTAAAATCAGGCCCAAAACTCAATTTCTTCACCTTTCCTTCCTTTTTCTTTTCTTTTTTTTTTGCTTTTCTCTCGGCTGTAAGTTCACGTTATACTCGCAAATATTACCACCCGGGTCGGATTAATTCTGCTTCATCTCCCTTCACGGAACGGGTGGGTGAAAAAAATTTTACACTGCAGTATATTGACGATGAGGATAATTTTTCTAGCAAATTTCAAGTCGCCGTATATTTTGTCAACCAGAAATACATTCGAAACTCAATAATCGTTCTCGCCCTTCATATATTTACGACTTAATTGTATCAACGAGCGTCGCTCCAACCCTCTCGGTATTCGAATACATAAAAAAAAAAAGGGGACGAACTTTTTCATCCGTGAAAATTCACTTCGGATGCTTACACAGCGTGCTTTTACCCGTTATAATTATATATTCAGTATTTATTTTAACACCCTACTAAATCATTGCGTTTATACCGTCAACTTTATACCCTATACTGATTTTACACGTAGTGTGTAATTTCACAGAATTGTAAAAATTTTGAATCGATACAACATAGTCTGTAATTGTACTTTTTCCCCCCTATCGTGGTCATCTTTGCTTTTTTGAAATGAAAGATAATTAATGAGTGAAACGAAAAATTGAAATTATAATTTTACCGATTGTGAGCAAAGAAGAATTTTTTTGCCCCCGATTGATAATAACGATGAAGGAAAAAATAATTCATGAACAATTCATCGTCGACACGATACAATGGCCAGGAATTTTTTTAAGTTCATATTATTGAATTGTAATAATTTCTGTTACATAATACGCTATAAATATGTAAGTGGCTTATATTTTTTTCTCGTTGATAAAATAATCGGAAAATATAATCTACGTTGTATCTACGAACAGTCGAATTTTGCGATGCCTCTTTTTTATCACTCGAATAACTTTTAACAATATTCCACAAAAACAAGCACGGAAACTAACAAAAGAAAGGCTGTCTTTTGTCTGAAAGCTGCAGAGATCTTTTGAATGAAGCTGCTGCTCCCATCGCTGTTCTGATTTCTCTCATTAATTGTGTAAGTTCCAAACACGTCCCTTTTGTGATTTTACATTCCTTTAATACCCGCCCCATCAGCCTTATTACATAACTACACGGATATAAATATCATCCGATTCGAGCGACACGAACATTGATAAGGCTATGGTATACGCGCGATAATATTTCGTTATTTAAGCGGAACTAGCTAGTTTTTCAAAAATATTTATTCCATCTCATCAAACCTCAACGATTCCGATTTTGGACTCTCGAAAAGATCGTGGAGATTTTGTGGAAATCATCAAATATTACCGAAAAAGTGACCCCTTTTGCAAATGTACTTTACTACAACAGAGTGTCTCAAAAAACTCGAAAAAAAAAATAAACTTCGTTTTAATCATTACAAGCTTGGGCAATGAAAAAATTTTATCGAGTTAAAAATGGAATTCTGTCATCGAAATTCACTGTGTCCCATATTCTGTCCGAGGATTTTTATTTTTAGTTTCATCAATTTTTCACTTTCTTTTTACTTTGTTTAATGTTTTTTTTGTTTTTTTTTATCGGACAGCCGGTAACCTTGTTATGGATTTTAATTATTTGTCAATATCAACGGGAGAGAACGAGTGTTGAAATCCCGATAACTTTTTTATTTCCTTTAGTGTCTCCGTCCTGCTCCGGTCGCTTCCCGCTATGATCATTATTATTATTATTATTATTATTATTATTATCATTGTTATTATTATCGTTATTTTTCTCAGACACCCTATAAACATGTATAGTACGATACTCTATTACTGTACACTCTTGTTTCATTATCAAGAGGTGAGATAATTTCGCGCAACACTTTTCGCTTCAAGGGGAAATAAACAAGGGGGAAGAAGAAGATATATAATATAAGTAGAGAGCGCAAAGGATAGACGGAAAAGGGAAAAGGGAAAAGGTTGAAGGGGGTGCTTCGGGATACTGGCAATCTCATACCGAGACTGGGTCTAATAAAGCTTCAACTTAAGTGATGCCCCGACCCAACTAAGTCAACCGTATTGCTTGCTTAGAGCTTGCCTCTGATGCGATATCCTTGCAGCGTAGCGAGAGAACAGAAACAGCGTCCCTCAGGATTGCTTTCAACGAGTATAGGTCTATATTTCGATACCTCGCAACCTCCGGATCACCTTTTTTCATCTTATTTAGTTACTATAGATAATATATACATACAGGGGACGCGTAGAAAATGAAAGGATTATCGGAATTTCCACAACGTTGTCCTGTTACTTTTTGTCCGAGAAAAAAAGGAGCGGATAAAAAAAAAAAATTAATGAAAGTGGAACGCAAAGACTTTAGAAAAACCTCGAACGAGCTTCGAATATATTTTGACCGATTAGAATTTGTCTTTTTCCACCCGGTGAAAACGTATTGAATTCCGGGATGAAACTTGAAATTAAAAAAATAGAACTCAAGTAATTTCAACAGTTTGATAAAGAGAGAAAAAAAAAATTGATAGAAAAACAGATAAACAGAAATTTGAAACGAGGAATTTTCAATTTATCTTATCACATGTCTAGGTAGCTTCAAATATTCTCGTTCCTTCCGATTATTTGACATAGGGATCAGTGAAGTCGAGTTATTTGAAAAAAAGAAGAAGAATTTCATACGAAATACCTTTCATGTCAATCTATATAGCAACGATGTGCCCATCAAAGATTTTTCAAATTATCAAATAATCCCGAAAAGCTTTTTCTTATCCGGTTTATATTTTTACGCGCTGTTCTTTATCTGGAGCAAAGATGATCGATATGATCGTGACTAATATAATCCCTTGAATGATTCGACGGTTTGCCTGGACCATTTCCTCCGTAATAAACAAAAGAGGGTCGTCGCCACGTACCCTCGGAAATAAATACATATAGTATGTAGCGAACATAGATCAACCCTCTGGACGTTCAAAATTCCACGACACATTATACATCACATTTATAGCACGTGTATAACCAAAAACTTCCCTCATGAAAGGATCAAGCAAAATACATATGTATATACGACTAACCTGCAGAGTCCGAATTTTCCGACCCTTTTTTTTCTCTTTCTTTTTTTTTTCATTTTTCATATCTTTTTCTCAAGACGGTCGACGCGTCAGGTACATTATACATATCTATGTATGCGATTTCTGCCCCGGAAACGAATAAATTACGAGCGATATAATTTATGCGAAAAAAGGATAAAACCGGACTAAATATATATATTATGTAAAAATATGCCCATATGAAAGGGTTGAAGAAAAAAAAAAAAATCGTCCCACGTAAAAAAAAAAGAAGGAAATTCAGTGTGTCCGCTTCATCATGATTTTTTTTCTTCCCATTCCCCCCCCCCCCCCCTCTCCACCGCCACCGCCGGGCTTTTTTTATTCCTCTTTTATTACAGAATCGCTTTAGAAACTTATACATATACATACGAATGTGTAACTTTTGAACGCTATTGAACATGTATAGTTTTAAGGGTGGTTCGCGCTGATAACTTTGCAAAGAGGACGAAATGAAAGAAAAAGGAATAGAAGCAAAAAGTTTACTTCTCTATCCATATGTGTAGGTACTTCTGCACACACCGGGTGTGCAGAAAAATACAGCTAATATATCGTCCCGCGTATGGAAACATTTTTTTTTTTTCAAAGATTTCAGCATTTTATCAGAATATTTCATTCTAAATTTGCGTGTTTCTCGAAAATTCATCACAATATAGATAATAGATATATTTTTTCTATTTAAATTTTCGAAAAGTGAAATGAAATCTTACAGTTGCATAATTATTCCACCTTTCACGCGTACGAGAATAGTTTTTTCCCGGGTGCAAATTAGTTGATGCGATCAGCTCTTACGTTGAGATTTAATAATTGGCATTTTTTTCTCCGGCCCACCCCGTAGATTGTAAAATATCATATGGAAAAGGGGCATTTATAGTAGTGCAAGCGGAGTAAGTATTCCAATTAGCGTGTTATTAAGCTATACCCCGGCCTTTCACAACGCGTTGTTTTATCTCTTCAATCATATTTTTCGTTAACTGATGGTAGTGGTGTTGGCTGGTCGAGTTTATAACGACTATAGTTTGGCTCTTATAAGTGTGTAGGTGTATATATATCTCTATAGGGTGTCCCGTTTCAAATGTTTCATTCGCATGTATAGGTTTAAGCGCAATAATTTGAAAATAAAAAATTGAAACAAAAAAAAAAACAAATTGCATGGTTAATGATTTTTTTCTTTCCGATTCACATGTTTTCCGCCATTACTTTCCCATTGGTCTGAATAGAATGAATGAATGGAAAAAATTTAAAAATAAATAAAAATAATAATAAATAAATAAACATAAAAATTGGACACCTTTTATACATACATCTACGTACTTCTATTATACCGTGTTTATATACCTGTACGTCTATATCGACGAAGTATAGGCTACTGCATTGCGCAAGGCTTTAGTACCGTCATTGCATTGTGTAACTTGAAACTGAGAACCCGCGGGCTGATCTGCCGGACTGTAATAATCTTTAAGAAAAACAAGTCTTTAGCAACATTCTGATGGAAAACAGTAGGTTGGTATCTACACGGATGTCTATGTGATATGATGTGTATAATATACGTTCGCAACGTAGTTAAATAAATTTTTGAAATTATAATTGAAAATATACCGCATTAAAATAAGAAACAAATTACAATTAGTTGAAAATACCCGCAGGGGTTCGGGTGCAGAAGACAATTGAGGAAAAATGAAAACGTGCGCGGGGTGGAGAGCTTACTATACCTATACCTATACCTAAATTGCATCAGTGGCATATCTTTTCTCTTCACTCGGATGGGAAATGAGGCGCTGAGCAAGTTAAATTGGATTCGAGTCACGGTTGATTCAATCCAGTTATATTTCAACCACGTGGGATTCAATTTTTAACCAACGATCAACCGTCCGCTCGTTGAGCGTTCCTACTATATGCTACGTACATAAACCGTATATGACTATCAAATGCGGGTGGTGAGTGAAAATTTGGCCGATGAAAATATGTACGGTAGGACGAATCGCTGCTATACTTTTATTCTATAATCTATCGTCCCTGTTGTAATAATGCGATATCGATACGATACACCCATCACCCGTCAGAAATTCAACTTCCAATGAAAAACTCCCACATTCGATATATGCGAAGAAAAAACATGAAAAAATGGCCGTAAGGTATTCCAAAGAAACACCTCAAAGAAATTGCGAAACGATGAAATCCCCATTGATATATATAAAATTATTATATCCATGTTATCTTATTTTCTCGACACCCGCACTGCGATTATAACCGGAGGCCGTTCAGTGGTTCTTGCTTAAAACCATATACTGTGCAGTCGCCTGTTTACTTGCTATACTACATAGCTTTAGTTGCATGAAAGGATCTGTCTATATATCATCAAGCGGAAATCTATTATTACTATTCGTTAGCGGGCAAACAAACGTCAAGTAGAAAGTGAGCCTCAGACGCCACGGATAAGCTCCAAGAGCCGCCATCTTGTTTTCATCAAATCACTCTGCAGTACACATAATAATATACGTACATATGTATAAATGTATATATATATATAAAGGTATATACAGGCTGAGCTTTTGCTTTGTACCAACGATTACAAATAATTATTTTGCCAAATCCACCCAACCACCCACCCCCGATGGGGGGATTATCCGCGAAAATTGAAAGCAGTTCAACATTTATGTATAATATGTACAACGGAATTGAAGCGACATTTTATCTGTAAGTTTTATCTTTACTGCTTTTGCTAATGCAGTTTTTCATATTACGAGTAATTTTATGAATTTTTCATCGATGGATAATCGGATCGTTATACGAAGAAATCTGCAGTTGATTGGGGCCGTATACAGATGTGTAAATTTCATGAAACCTATACACCGGAGTCTGAAGAAAGTGAATTTCCTCGGTGTCTCAATTTCTCTACCTTATTCCTAAAAATTCAAGTCGCGTGTGAACCGAAAATTGAAGAATACCTGAAAAGTATAAGTAATACGAGCAACGTGAAAGAAAACAAATGATAGCTTTTGTAGGATCCACCCCAAATTCCAAACTCTAGTCATGAAATCCGGAAGATCTGAAATTCAGAATCAGAAAATTCTACCCTGCAGCACATATTAGATATACAATGAATTGAGTAAACTCTGGTTGAAAAAAGATCTTGTAAAATGTTCCCTACGAACTACGAATAAAACCTATCGAGACGCATGTGACTTGTTTCGCTTTAAAAAGTGACAAAGTCGCGATTACTCGATCATTTCGATAAGTAGATCGATTTAATTTGCAGATTCGGATTCCTGAGCTCAAAATAAATGAAAATCGCTTATCAAACTCGATCAAAAAAAATATTGATTTTTGACTCCAAAATCGAAAAAAATCTAAGGTGTACCCCTTTGGATTTTTGGAGCAAAAATGAAGAATTTTTAAAATCGATTGTAGGACACTTTTCTGAAGTATTTGGACCCCAGGAATATGAATCCGTTGAGTAACTTGAGCTACGAATAGATCCCAGCGAGATATCCTTATTTTTTCACTTTTGAAGCGAGAAATTGGCGATAACTTTTTCAATTTTATAGATGGATTAATTTAGCTTGCGGATTTCGATTCCTGGGCTCAAAATAGATGAGAATACCCTATAAAACCAAATTTAAAAAAATGTTGATTTTTGACCCTAAAATCGAAAAAAGTCTAAGGTATACATACCCCTTTGGATATTTTCGATTTTTGGGGGAAAAATGATAAAATTTTAAATCCGTTGTACCACACTTTTCCAACGTATTTTGTCGTGAACACGAATCCGTCGAATAAATTCATCTAGGAATAAACCCCATCGAGATATATCTCAATTTTTTCACATTTCAGAGCGATAAATCGATTATAACTCAATAAATTTCATAGATGGATCAATGTAGCTTGTAGATTCGGATTCCTGAGCTGAAAATACTTTAAAGTAGCGTATATAAACGCCTATTGAACTCTATTTAAAAAAAAGCTGATTTTTTACCCCAAATCCAAAAAGAATCAAAGGCTCCGTCAACTCGACATAACATAATGGCGTGCGTGCAGTGCTAGTGTCGTATATTTTAATAGGTGATTTTGAGAATTGGTTTTTTATCAGTTGTTCGTGTTGCATGAATTTGGAAACGAAGAAAATAAAATAAGAACGCGTTCGCGTTGTACTCGAATCTCGAGTTGCGACCTTTTATATTACATCCAAACCTATATATACCGATAAAATACGACCTATTCCCCCAGGGACAGCTGGTGAAAATTTTTTGACTATTTCATGATCAGTTTCGCGGAACAGCTGACCTTGACATTGAACAATAACGTAATACTATTTTTTATACGATACCCGGAAACGTGGATATTATACCGGTTCAAAAAGATGATCGAATTCCAGATTTTATTGCTCGTCGTTTAAAAATTTGTATACTCACTATATAGTCATTACAAAATAATAACTCTTGGGAAACGATCCTCTTTCTTTTGTCGCGAAAAAACAGATTCAAAGAAAAAAAAAAAAAAAACACGTGTCTTGTTCCAAAGACAGAAAATCCTATTGCCTGCCCAGGTATGATACATTAGGATGTAATATATTTCCAGCTGAATATTCTGCTGACTCCAGGAATTCGTATGGCGAATTTCTATGAAATACTCAGCGATCATCTGTGTACGACGTATAATACGATATGTGAAGAGTTTAGCCGCACGAGATGGTAGTACACGGATAATATAGATCCTCCGTAAAGGGCTGCTAAGGATACTCCGGACGTATAATCAATAATCAAAGATCTAGATCGATCGATAGATCGTTAATCGAGAGACAGTAGAGACTCTGGTATTAATACGGTGTGTCTACATT
The DNA here is from genome assembly GCA_963978495.1 of Athalia circularis. NCBI lineage: Eukaryota > Metazoa > Arthropoda > Insecta > Hymenoptera > Athaliidae > Athalia > Athalia circularis. The sequence goes on from OZ021702.1 coordinate 6,877,087, forward strand.
ACATGTACAAACAGGAATATAGTAACGTACGTTATTCTATCGGCTGGTCCGAATTCCCCGTACAATCTAATTGTTAGGTTTGACACGTGTGCTTCGCATGCCATGAGCGTGTGTGGCAAGTGGAATTAGAATTAGCTGAATGCAGGGGGACAATGCGGGTTAAGGGATCAATCGAGATTTAGTAATTTCTCGATATCCAGGAGGTTTTCACCCAACTCTGGCATTTTCGCCAGTAGGTACCGAAATACCTCGTGTACGATGTACCTTACTATTATTATACCATATGTATTTAGCGTGGGAGTGAAATAGATGGGGTATTCCAGGCGATTGATAATTCGACCAATTTTCGTGCGAATATCACCACTTCTAATTTGGCAAAAGGTTAAAGTCTTTTTTCTCTACTTTACGCATATGATAAAATCTCTACGAAATCAACGAGATATACGGAAACCGTATAATCGATGTGATATATTTTGCTTTTCGACATTTTTTTACATTTGTAGATTCCAAAAATTTGACAAGATTTTTCTTTTCTTTGAATCTTCGAATCGGCTCGAACGCCAGTTTTCAACAATGGTATCGAGAGATAAAACTGATGATCTAGCATCGGGGTGATCGACCCGAGAGAAAAGATCCAGCTCCGCGCGTTATGTATAAGGGTTTAATTTATTTCTGGTTATATCGTCGAAGGGATCAGACAGCAGGTTTCGAAGCGTCGTTATATTCGTGTATGGTATACGCAGGCATGTATACTACATTATAATACAATCATTATACACATATATACGCGCAGGTTTTCGTCCAGCTGGGCATGATGGATATTATAGGTGTACTATACGTATATAATTATAAGCGGCTGACCAATTAATTTTCGGAAGTTTATAGCCGCTGCTTGCAACAATAACTCAAACTATACTTATTCCGTATAGAAGGGTACAGGGCATTTTAGGTCCCCTAGAAATAATTACGTTCTGATTCGAAATATTTTCTTTTTCATCGTATCCGTTGGTTCATTTGTTTATTCGAAGAGGTCGGATATTTTCGGAGCGTTAATACATCGCTGAAAAACACTGAAACAAAAGAATACGAAATGAGAAAGATAGGAAAATAACGAGGGTCAAAAAGTGATCGATCTGACTCGAAACTATTCGTCCCACACGCATCGCCGCGACAAAAGCAACAGCAAAAGCAGCGGCTCTTGTTATTAAAATTATCGAGTTCGATCCAATAAGTAATAGTAGGCCACGTTAACTTTCAGCAGGCGAAGCCCCCACTTTGTTTTTTCGAACGTTGTACCTCAATTATTAACGATTATCACATGCGACAACATAAAACGACGACGACGACGACGATATTGTTGCTGGTGCTGCTACAGCTTCGGTCGTAATTCGAATCATCGAGGTTAAAAAACTCGCGTCGGGAACGAAATCTTTTATACAAAATTTTAGAGTCTCTTTTCCCTAAAGTTATTCCGGAAAGAGTGAAAATAAACAATGCTCGTCTAATGCTTTGATAAAAAAAAAAATATATACATACATATATACATACAGACACATAAAAACTGCCATTGATCTTAGAGTTCTTCAAACAAAACAATAAACGTTTATTTATACGGAGTCCAGACTCACGATCTACGCGTCCGCAAGCTCTGGACATACATAAGAAGTTTCGATGAGAAGTGGAGAAAAGTACATAGGAAAATAGAACTGTTCCGTTCTTTTTTTTTTCTCTTGGTTTTTTTTTTGCTTTTTTTTTGTTGCCGAACGTGTGATCTATTTTTTAAATCGTGACATTATCGAATTTTCTTCTCGAATTATTCTTGCCAACCTTTCATTAACCGGCGAGTTCGATGTGAAGGTGAATTTCGAATCAAGAATGCACAATTAGAAAAACACACTTTCGTTGACAAAAAAAAAACAAAAAAAAAATTACCTTTTCGAAGGTACATCCATTTACTGGTCAATTCAAACCTTAACTATACCGATATTAATGTCGAAAATAGAAATCGATTAGAATTTTTTTTCCATTATTTGAAATATAGGGCAATCTATTTGATCACAATCCATACTCATGTCAGTATTCATTGCTCACCCTATTTACTCGTCAACGAGGGGTTCAATTTGTCAATGCTCGCTATGCCCCTTAAACCTAGTATATATTTTTTCCATACAACTATTTCGAAGAATAATTTTTTATTACTTTTTGATCGATGATTATTTTATCGAATATAACTTCATTTCAACTCTGCGAATAGAAAATACACCATCTACAGATCCTGATTCGAGTCGTTTTTGAACGGTTAAGTTTTTCAAAAATTCCGATTTTTCACTTCTTCACGCTTCTACCGGTGAATTTAGAATTCGCAATTCGGATCCCATACATCCAAATATTTATATGCGAAAAATATCATGTTAATAAAAAAACATGTGGGGGTACAGGGGGATGGAAATTTAAAAAAATATATCGTCCACAACGAAATTTTCCGTGGTGCGCCTAATTTTCGTCATGCGACTACCCGCAATAACGTCACCTCGAAAATTTGCATACTTATACTTTTTTCAAAAATTTTCTAATACCAACAAAAATTAAACTCACCAATTACATAGCTGTACCCGTCCAAAGTGAGTACGCATTTTCTCGTGGCCGGCGTTAATGGCGGTGCGCTGGATGGTAAGTTACTAATAATTTTTCTCGAGATCCTTCTATTCGAAGTACCCCCGCCGATTGCAGGAGGGATTGCAGATCCTGCAGAGTCACTATTTCCACCACTACCACCACCACCACCAGGATCAGAGTGACACTTGTGCACGGGATCTTTATTTTGGCGTGACATAATATGCCTGTCACCTCCAGGTTAATTTTTTCGTTTTTTTTTTCTTTCTGTTTTCTCCGTTCCTCTCTCTAATTAGGCTAGACCCGATTAAACGTCGATAGTATCAGAAAATAATACCATGGCGGACCTCGATAAAAAGAGGTCCTACTTTCGCTGTCTCCCATTGCTTCTCTCATTTTTTATTTTTCCTTTCCTTTTTGGAGATATTTCGTTTTGACTTTTTTTTTTTTTTTGTTTTATTTTTTGCACGTTAGTCCGTTTTTGACGATACCCTCTGAACAGAAATCATTCCATTGGAATTGATATCGTAATTAATTGTTTCGCAGACATTTTTCAAGGACTTCTCAGCTAGTGTTCCTTCGAAATCGACGTTGATTTTCGGCTTATGACTCGTCATATTTTTTTTTGTTCGCCTCTTTTAAAATTCCTCTGTTGCGACGAATTTTTTTTTTTCTCTCTTTGGTTCGTTAAACTTTTTTCGAAAATATTATTTATCGATCTTGATTGGATTATGATAAAAATCGTACCATATTCTGTGAATAGGACGTATACGAGATAAATAATCCTGGATATATGTCGAAGCCAGGAAAGATCCCATCCACTTGGTTAGTTATTTCACATATACTTATAGTATGTACCGGTCCCTAACAAGCCACCTTCTTCTCTTCCTCTCTTACGAGATCATGGAAGGGCCGCGTATTTTTTTCGGCGAAGAGAAAAAAGGAGGAAAAAAAATAAGGAAAAACGAATTTATGTATCCCTGATATAACGACCACTTTTATCCACTCCGTATGGAGTATTAACTTTTGTATACTTATACACGTAACATCTCCGGCAAGTGTGCGTGAGAAAATCAGAGAGTTACGTAAAACTCGAAATTATTTATAATTTCCAAACTCACTTTCTTTCTTTCTTTCTTTCGTTAAATTCACTTTGTCAATATAAAAGCTTTGTAGAGGGTCGTGATCGTGAAGTACAAACAAATCGAGAGAAACAATGAGATTAAAAATACAGTTACTTGATACATCTAAACGATGATTTTTTTTCTCTATACATACAGTTAAAATTTTCTTCTATGTCAAATCATCGCCCTTTGATAGGCTTTTTTTCCATCGTTGATTCGTTTCATCATTTGATCAGGAAAAAAAAGATGATCAAACAGTCGCGCACGATGACGCGGGTAGGTACGATAAAATCCCTTCGGACTAATTAATAATTTTATTCCCTTTTGTTTCGAAAATTCAGCTGCAGCTTTCCAAGGGGAAGGGGACGGTTAAGCCGTACATCACATGCTGTGGTCAATTCAGAAATTGATAATCAATATCCGTCGAAACAAACGACGGCGAGAATATTCTTTTTCCTTTTATAACGCTCGCATATATGTATAGGTCACGTATGGACGGAGTGCAGTTTCAAGAACGAGAGTAATCTTTTGCACGCGGCGTCCACTTTATACGCGGATCCGAAAACTGGAAATAGTTTGATATTCAAAGTCAACCTCGTTTCATGAAACTTCAAGCTCACACTTTTCACATTTGCTTTTAAAGCTTCGTCAAATAGCAAAGTTCATTGAGGAAGTTCGCGACGTTTTTAGTAGTAAATCTCATACTGCATAGGAAATCAAGGCTCTTCTCCGCGTCCCTTACATTTTTGCAGGATTTCAATTTATTCCATTTGATCGTGTAGCGGAGGAGAATTAAAGAAGAAAAAAAAAACAGAAAAAGAAGAAGAAAAAATACTCGCACTTATCGTAGCACGATTTTGTTGCCCTCACATTAATCGAATCTCGTTTATTTTTCACACTTCATCATTATCGTTTCGTGAATTTTTGTTTCCCGAATCGGTGGATGAGTTTTTGTTTTTTAATTTCTTCGTTTTCCTCCGGCGATAAGAATCATCGTTGGCGAACTTGTTTTACCGAAAAATTCATCTCTCCCTTTCCGCACGTCGACAATGTGCATTCCGGTGCCGGAAGGACGGAGTAAGCGAAGAACTGTGTCGAAAAAATGTCACCATGGACGAATTTCTGCGGTTGATGGATACACGCGGGAATCTCGACAACAACCCAGTGAAAAAATTTTGTCCGATATCCGTGATTTTTATCCTACAGATCCAACTGAACGAGTGTCAATGTTAAAAAACGAGAACATAAATGATTAAAAAGCACGAACAATTTTCATCCACGTCGCGCAGCACTTGATTAAATTCACATTTTCAATTCAATTTCCAACTTCCGTTCTTCCATCATATTTTTCACAGTTCGGTTAAAAATTCTAAAAAATTTCTCCGGCTCGACGCACTGCACGTGCGGTATTACGACGACCTATTATCGTATTACCCGGGTCTAATGAATTAGGGTTGTAATTTTCGAGGTCATCGGTGCATTTTGGTGCACTGCAGTATTTCCGAAGCTTTGCAGGTATTTTGTATTTCGTATTTTTTACCCTCCGATATATCTCTGTCTCTAGCGATCATAGGCGCAGGTGAAAAGCGAATGGAAACGAGACGAGATTAGGGGGTGGTTAAAAAAATTCGAGTCGTCGAACCACGCGGGGATTCGCGAAAACGACCCTCGCGACCGACGCGAGTTTTAAACCGACGTAAGCACGCGGGTGGCGACGTAGTGCTGCTACCCGGACAACGGAGGCGGTACGACTGCTCCTGACTGTCAGTCTGACTAGAAACGACGACGCGACCGCGCTCTGAACTGCAACCCTTCCCCCCTTCCCCCCCGCCAAATAAAACCACCCCAAAACATCCCGCCGCAAGCTCAAGTCTGCAGAAATATAAGTGAAGAGAAAAAAAAAGAAAAAACAGAAAAACCAAAAAAGAAAATACCGAACAAATGAAAGGCGTTTTTTGTACGCAAGGTATTCAACCTCCATGGCACCTGGATGTAACTTTCTTTGCAGTTTTCCGGAACCCAGCTTTCCGATTTCGTCTCCCTTTTGTTTTTATCGAGTTCGAGTTTATGCTGCACCATACACGGGATTTTCACTTTTCAGTAACAACTGCGTTGCATTCGATATAAAATTGATCGGGACACGTTTTTCCTTTCCATTTTTTTTTTTCTTTTTTTTTTGGACGACGATGACAAAAAAAATGGACCAACTCGTTCGACCGAATCCCATTCACATATCTATATTTGAAATTGCATTCAGCGGACCTTATTAAAAGTAGATTAAAGGTTTGAGATCGCCCACAGGTGTTTTTAGTTTTTGCTACTTTCTTACCTTTCGATTTTTTTTTTCCATCTTACTTTTTGATTTCGTTTTTTGCGTGGGTCGTTGGATTGTTACGTGGCTCATATAATACGTAAATTGGATACCCGTATCGGCATCGGCAGTGATGGTGGAATAAGATGTTATAGTGGAACGATATTACAGTTATATCTATTCCTAGGTATACATACCGAACGTACATATATATATAAATATGATTCAAATGTAACGGCGTTGGAATAACTGTCTTTAATATTTGTATCGACGAATTAGTCGCAGAATTATGCCGTGCGGTTTACATAAAGGATACCTACTTATATACCCAGATTATAGGTACAGCCTATGTACATAGGCTATATTCCTAGCTCTGTTTTTTACACATTACAGTGCTTACGTAACCGTGAAACTCGATATACTCGAAAAGCGGGCGGACGAAAGACGACGACCGTAGATATGTTATACATACCTATGCGTTGTAATATTGAAATTTCTGTGTCATGTATTTGCGTGAAATTCGATGTATATACTCAAAGTAAATTATACCAATGATACACGCGTATGTATTTCTATGTACATATGTTATACGGGTAAATATACCGGCGATATTGATAATTTGCGAAATATCGTATACGCGATCTTGAAGGGAAAGAAAAAAAAAAGAATTCTGAGACGACAGGTTCCTTCGAATTTTTGCAAAAAAACAAAATTGGTATTGGATTCCAACGGGCGATACCTTGTGGAATTTGAAAATTTTGCAATCGACGATGGCGCTCTTTTTCGGTTCGGTTATGTCATACGATCATGTTTGCTGTACACACAGGTATACGTATACGGTACATAAATTATCTACCTATATTATAACTGTGTGCATGATATTCTAGTTTAGTTCGTTCTGTTTTAACGCCTCGCCTACTAGTAAAATATGACGTAAGGCTTCTGATCGATAATTAAGTTCCCCGCTGCAACAGCGGTTATATAGTTACTGACCCGTGTCCGGCTGCGGCTGATGCTTCTGGCGGTGTTATTATAAGTATTTCGTAGATATACATATGTAGGTACACGCGTATATATCTTAGCTATCCCATTGTTTCGCTTTTTTTTTTTTTTAAATTCTTTCCCGTTTGCCCAGAATACGATTTTTTTCTTTCCCGCCAAACCGTAAGTTCGGCTGGAATCGATCAAAATCATTTTTCAAATGCGTACTAAATGGAAAATTATCTAATCTGCGATATTTCAAATTTCATGGAAAAATTAACTTCCATCAGTTTCCTACATGAATTTCAAAATTCAAGCTCGACTGTAAATTTAAAACCATTTTTTCAGAATTATTAATTATTGCTTGGAAGGAGCTGCGGGATTAATTTGTTTTTAATGAGAAAAAAAACGAATACATACGGACATGCAGGCTACGTGCACATGCGAATTTTTGTTTCTTGTTTCGGTATCGTCGTTTTTCTTTTTTTTGCACTGCTAAAAAATGTAAACTAGCTCTATACCGCATCGCTGTATGGAAAAGCAAATCGGAGCAACGGCCGTAAATCACCTGAAACCCTGCATCGGCATAAACAGCTGCTGCAGTTTGTTTCCTAATATCCCTAGTAACATATTTCTGCTGCAGGTCATGCACCGTGGATAAGTTTTTGACCGACTATCACGTGACTCCGAAAAACTTTTGTTCAGTTCTCGAACTACGTATTCTCTCCCTCCCCGTGAATCGCTGGAATCTCAATTATTTCTTCGATTTTTCAAAACTAAACGATCAAAATTGTCGCATTTATTACGATTCTCTGGTAGAATACGTGAATCGATGTGTCGACCCGTGTCGGAGATTAAACACCGGATCGGATGGAATTCAAGCAAAATCCGTTTAATCTTTTGTAATTATTACGATTACGTAACAGCTGAGGGTAGTTTTATTCATGGCCTTGTAATCGCTTCGTTTCTCCATTCTCCTCCATCGACGAATCTCTCAATCCGTTCTGGCGTGTTATAATTATTGTTATTGCTGTACCGTTGTTGTTATTATAATCATAGAGTACGGAGTCGGTTGCTTTGATCATTCGAACGGCAAAGTAAACACGGAATTTACTTCGGTAGCACGTCAGGTTCTCCAGCAGAAGTAGCAGCAGAAACACGAACGTAGATAATGAAGACGTAGTCATGTACGGATGGTATCGCCGGTGTACGTACCGCACAGGGTATAAGTCATTCCAAACTTCGATAATCGGATACAAGACTGATTCGGTCTTCTTATCCATTCAACACGCTTCACCCGCGACAAATAAGATAAGAAGAGTAGGAAAAGCTGCCTCGAAATCAGCAAGCTGCAGAACGAATAGGGGAGCCCGACCATCTGACGAGTTTACCTCCTCCTCCCAGGGGTTAACCACTCGCCGACTGAACACTACGTAAACTCGAGGACGAACTTATTCACCGAGTCACCGAGTCAACTTACTTCGTTTGCCTTCAGCTAATTTGAAAATCGTTAGTCAGATGTGACCGGCTACATTTCCGTATACGATGCGGAATATCGATATATCCGTGTGCAGACGTAGGAACCTACCTAAATATCGATATACATATCCGTGTGCAGATGAAATGCGACGTAGGCACCTACCTATATTGCGTCCATGTATTCGATCGCGTGTCATTCGATCATTGTGTGAAAATAATTTTTGAAATTCTACTTTTTCGTCATTTAAATTAAAGTAAAACATACCTCAATTACTACACACTCCCCTCGTGTGTATCGGTTTGACATATGTTCGAAGACGTTGCCCGCCGCATTCTGCATTCCGGATCCTTCGACACTTTCCACCGTGATAATCAGCATCGACAATCAATAATTTCACTCCGATTGTATACTAGAGTCCGGCACGTCGACCACTGCGGACTGAATCCAAAAGAGGAATGAAAAGGGTGCTCGGAATAGTGTTTACCTTCGGGGAACGACGTAAACGGCAAAGTCGAAAGTGTTTACTTCTGCGTATATCTTTTATTACTACGACTCACGATTGTATTTGGCGCTGCACGCACGTTTATCGGAAATACATATTGTCATATGTTCAGACGACAGCTCCGGGCAATGACGGATTTTTTTAAAATTTCTCTACAGCTCTCTGAAATGCAGATCAGGTTGAAAAATGACATCTTCTATCTCATGCGTATAATGCAGGTGCTTCTTGTCTCGGTAAAAAATTGAAAATCAACTCGATGGCATACGACCAGTTTGCGTCCACCCCATGAAATTTTCCGAGTCGGATTTTTTGGAAAAATTGAAACACGTCTTTTTGTGACTGAAATTTTTTTTTTTTTTTTTCCAATCAATTCGTAAAAACAATAATTCCAATCGTGGGTGAACATATTTTCTCATCCAAGAGAAAAAAAGAGGAGAATCGGAAGGGGGAGAAAAATCGCTAAAAGCAACAGTTGGAAAAAAATAAAAATGCCCAATCGTTGGGATAGTTTGGACGCGATATGCGAACTTCGGTGGTCACTAAAGTAATATTATACATCTACCTATACTGTACACGCATACCAACATATTTGGATGAAACGGTCAAATATTTATACAGGATTTAAAACAGCGGTAGAATGAATAGCTTTGATGTAGTCTGAACATACATGCACCTGATATACCTCATATACAGTACATTTGAGCTTTTTAAGCCCTTCCCAGTGAGTCCGTGCGCATCGAACGAAGCTTATTACAATTCCGACGAGTTATATATACGCAGAGTTTGAGGGTCGATCTTTTTTTCGCACCGATGTTGAGTTACATATTTATTTATACACGTATATGAGATTGGTAAACATTCATCGATACGTTTAGAACCTGGAGCGAAAAATTTCAAACCGTTTTTTCTACGATCCTTCATTTGAAAGTTTTTTCTTCTTTCCGTCGTCCGTTATTTACTGCCCGCCTTATTTTTCCAAATGCTTTCTAAACCACAGAATATCCAAGCGTCACGACGCGGTCCCCTTGTACCTACTACAGGTATATCTTTCGACCGTATCCAATTAGTTTTGTCAACCCTTTGACTTTCCTAACGACGATTATTAGCTTGGATCGCGCATGTCGACGGATAATGGAGGTTATAAAGTTTATACTTTTTTCATCAGATATGTAACTGAGAAAAAAGTTCAAGTCCGTGACGCCGCTAATTATTAAAAAAAAATTTTTTTTTTCAAAAACTTCTTCGCACAAATTTTTATTCATAATTTTTATAATAATACGTATACTTTTCTTATACATTATCGTGACATCATTTCTAACTCTGCAAATGAATTTTTGGCCCCTTTTTTTGTTTTCGAGAGAGAACTCTTTTGAAATCACTTTCCAAACCGCAGAAGGGATTCAAATTTTGATTAATCGACAAATAATCGCATAAGTTATATCAATACTACGGGCGCGGTACAAAAGGAAGACGCATATGATGAAAAAAACCTTCAAGCTCGTAAGAAAGCTGATGGATATATTATGTATAAACCTATATGCTCGCATTGGGTATGTACGTCGGACGTTTATGAGTGAAGGGATGTGTAGCTCGTATTGTTCATTTTTGGCATTATCACAAGATAAATTATCGTGAAGAAAACTAACGAAGTTTGTCAGGAGACAACTCGCGGGTGATGATCGATGCGCCAGCGGGAGGTACACTCTAGTATATATACACATGTCTATATGTATGTCCATATGTATATGTATAGTATTAGGTATTACCTACTCCAGAAGTTTCGTTTTGCCTTGCGTTTCGAGTCTCTTATATACAACAACGTCGCTTCGCGTAGCGTCGCCGATTTACGTACTCCGGTGTCTCGTGTTATTATTCAGGAAACATCAGCCCTATATCCAACCCTCACAGGGCGTCGCGAGGCGTCGCAAGGCGTCGGGACAAGGGTGGTGGATTATGGTTTGCAGCTGGGTGAGCACGCGATACCTGGAAATTAATTATATACCATCCTCTAACTGATGAAGGCCGCTAAAGGGCTGAACCGCGCAAAAACTTTTTCGAAATCAAAATCAGACCCGTGAACATATACGAAAATTCAAATCTCTGCATGTGGTCTGATCAGAACTCGCTGAAGATTATAATTATTCTCGGACGTATCAAAATCTTCATCGCGATGTCGTCAAAAAAAGGAAACAATCATCGAGGTGATGAAACTATTTCTCACAAATGCTTGAGCAAAAAAGGTGTCTGTCGTATGAAATTTTGTTACCAGGTAAACGACAAATTTTTTTCACATCGATTTTTCCAACTTCAACAATGATATAATACCACCGTATTTTTGCTTCGAACAAAATGATTTCAATGAACCATGTGATTATTATGTAACAGTTAACGACGTATAGCTAAAGATCGTTGCGTGTAAATAGGTACATAGGTATATAGCTAATTTAGGTAAAGTACATGTACTTAATTATTGAGAAACTTCAAGCAAGTTAATTAACTAACAAAATTTGTCAACCCTCCGCATCGCTTGAGGATCGGATCAAAGTTTCAACAAATTTTTATATTAAAATCCTCCGTACTCCGCGGCTGTCCAATTTTACACTAGGGCGCATATCAGCATTGAAATTTTTACCACATCTACGTTGAATTTCGATAGAATCACAGCGTAAAAAATTAAACATTTCTGGGTAAAAGTAGAAAATAATTACTGATAATTCTAATAGAAGGAAAAAAAACGAAAGGACAAATTCAAAAATAGTCATGACGATATCAGTAGGGTTATGAAAATAATAATATGAGGAAAGTGCTGATCAGACCCGCTGATACGTTTTCCACTTCCCCTCGCGGTTACGTTGAAATTTTTTTTTTTTGTTTTTTTTTTGTTCTTTTCCGGTTATACGGGACATATACGCGCGTAATTGTCACGCATGCAACTGCGGTAGCTTTTGCTTTTATACTATCTCATATTACATGCGTATATAAAATTAAAATATTCATTAAAAGGGGGAATTAGAAGATGGAGAGTGGAAAATGCGGGGAAAAAAATGAATTAAATAATAAAAACCGACGAGCACCGGTACAATTTTCTCAAAATTAAGCTTCCCGACGGATTATGATTGTAATAACTGCTGCTTTAAAATTAAAACCAACCGAACTTCACACCGAGTTTGTATCTACGTACCTGGGTACCTTTTATACATTGCGTGACATGCATTTAACTATCGTGCTTGAAAAAAAAAAAAAAACAAAACAAAACAAATGTTAAAGTTTTATCGGTTTTTGCAATCAGAAAAAACGCATTCATATACGAAATTCGTTCGAATTATTTAATTATTTATTCATTCCAGTTGTGAAAACAATTGAAATGGCGCGTATTCTTCAATAAATAATTGACGGTGGATAGAATTTGAAAGAGAAATATCTTTTTCGATCTGATTATAAATTATCATGATTATTATATTATGTATACTTTATTCCTGCAGATAGGTAATATTTTATTCGAAGCTTTGATCATAGCTTTGATATTTTTCTGGATTTGTACATCTGTATACGTGAACATATATATATATATGCGCGAATTTGCGTATGATAATTTTTTTTTACGTTTGAAAAATCCTCACGAAAGCAGCGCGAGATATGCAAATATAGGTTCTATGAAATTAGAGATGGCCGGTCAATTACTAAGTATATTTTTCGAGTGGTACACATTTATTCGCGCGATCGAAATAATACTGAGAAGGCTCTTCAAGTTTCTGGCGAACGCAGAGAAATTTAAAAGAACATGGAAAAGAGACAAAATAAAAATATGTTATACAATGAAAATCTTAGATTCATCGTCTTGAAGAAAAAAATAAAAAATTTTCTCCATAATGTATTTTTATGCATTACTTCGAATGATCTTTGAAAGTTGGTAGCAACTGAAAAAAAAAACTTTTTTTTCTTAATGACTTTCATCAAGGCGTCGAAAAGGTATCGAATTGAAGCCAAGTAAATATATAATTCTCTGAAAAATTTCTCTGCCGACTTCGGTTGAAGTTTTGTACAAATATTAACTCGATGGAGTTTCCACTAGGTCCCGAAAAGCGCGTTGAAACTTTATATAAGCACGAGTTTTAAAGTGACGATGGTTAAAGGTGCGAGGTGACGAAAGTTGAGGAAAATTTCGGTGAAGTTTCTAACTTTTTACCCTCCCCTTAAAAACCGTAGGAATAACGACATGCTCACATATATATATATAAGTATGTATAGTTGTTCGTGGCACGGATTTCTTCCGATATTTTCCAGTATTGCAAATCTCTAGCTGATTACTTTTTTCATACGTGCAGCGTAAAAATTGTTCACCTGGATCTTCACGTCGTAAAGAAAGAGCAGGAGAAGAGAAAATAAAGTCAAGTTATTTTTGAGTCGTTCTGTATAAGGGAAATTTACACAACGTGCGGTAATGGATTCTCTTGTCAGTTAAACAAGTCGACAAACAATCAGGTGTATTATGCGGATCTCATTCCTTCGGAACTCCGCGCATGTAATTCCGCTTCGGTTTTCGGTTTCCGGTTCCCTACTGTGTATACTTCCTTCTTTTCCCTTTCCGAATTTTTACGGAATTCAGAGAATGATGTATCAAATTTCTCGTACTAAAACGCAGAGTAAACACAATACCAAGAACCGCATCTATTATTTCGTTGTCCTGTTTACGCCTATCGCCCACTTATTTTCCTTTTTATCTAGGTAATTGTCAGTGATTTTTTATCTTCGTAATATAATGATTCCGCACATGAGTTGAAAACAGAAGAAAGTCGACCCATGAGAATAACAATACATCGAAAAAATTAAAAATACACAAAATATTAATGGATCGATTGAAATTTGAATTCTTAAAGACGTGAAAAATTTTCTTTTTGTTTAATCACATGATATTAATTTTTGTATTTATTTTAAGCTGAACTTTAGAATTACAAATGCACCCTGTAACGCTGTACAGTTATGAGCGGAATTTTTTTTTCTGTCTTCGCTGATCGAACGGCGCAGTTTTCTGCTTTTACCCCCTGCGGCTAAAACACAACGCCGTCAGAACGCCATCAGTCCGTACAGTCCAATTTCTGGTACCCGCAAAAGCAGCGAGAACTGTGAGCTTTTTCCTACCAACAGCGGATTGAAACAAAACAGAATTCTGCCTTACTTGTGCCTCGTGACATCATCCCCTGAAAATTTCCAGCCGCCAATTGTGAATCGAAAACGCGAAATTTCCCTTGAAGTTTATTAATCTTGATTGTGATCGAAAATGACAACGTCAATGGAATGTGTATCGGAAATAATCAAAAACCAATTAAGGGAGATGATTGTCATGCGGGGAAATTTCGATCATCCCTTTTCGTACCCGTTCACGTTAGGAAATTACAAATTATCGTACAACACGGCCCGATTATGTTATTTGTGTTATAACAAAGGTGGAAATATGTTGACGTAGATCGAGGTCGGAACTTTTCGATTTTCAACTTCTAATTTTTCATCTCATTTCAGAATTGCTAAGTTTTCGTTGCACCTAATCGCTCGCAATTTCGACCCCACCGAACGATTATTAAAGATCGTTGCAAAAAATGTCCAAATCGATCGACGCGCTTTTCCGTTAGTTGGCATTACTCACAATCAGAGTGATTTCTAGGCCTGAAAGAAGATAAAATCTCGCTTCAAAATAATTGCTATACAGTACTAAGTGAATGCCTCTTATCTCAGTGTGGGATCGATTGCATTTACTTTTTTTTCTATTTTACAGTGCAGAGGATATGCACCTATTCTTGGCAGGTATGTCTATTTATAACAAAGTCTATCTAGGATCGATACAAGTTTGGTATTGATTGAACATGAAGCTTGCACTGCAGCAAAGTCTTCTTGGGTTGAAAGTTGGCGGGTAGCCAACGTCGACTCATCGTAATAGGGTAGCGTAACGTGCAAAAGCCAACGCCAAAGCCAACTTTCGACTTAAAACCGAAACGAAAAACGTAAATGTCAAATCCATTATAGTAGAAAAATATTTTTCTCCACGAACTACACCACTATAGGTATATACCTATATATATTTTGTCTAGTTTACAGCTAACTATCCACCGTCCCAATTATTTATATTATGTGTACAGGAAACAAACGATCGAAAAAAGGAAAAAGCACACATGAAAAAAGCATCTATATGAAAACTCAAATTCTATTCAACATCTCGCGAGACTGCTGCCGAGATTTTTTTTACTTATTTATTTATTATTCTTTTTTTTTTTACAAACTTGGCTCAATCCACCTCTCTACCTACATCCGAAGAAAAAGCTTTCTGCAGAGTTTTTTTTTTATTCCCCCTTACAACAAGTTCCGAATATCGAAGAATAAAAAACTTTAACTTTCCCTTAGGTGCTTCAATTTTTTTTGTTAATTTTCCTTCTGTTAAACAAAGTTGCGGATTTGAAAGAGTGATCAGTCGTGTTTTGTCGATGGAAATAAATTGGGAAATAAATTTTTGGAAACGTCCAATATCGGGTTCGATTAAGAGTCAATGGGTGGTTTGTCCAATCTTGAACATGAATATAATGGTAATAGATCCCGCGGGAAGTGAGGCGAGGAGGACGGAAATAACGGAATAAGAAGAAATATAGAGAGCAAGAAACGGAGGAAGGAAGGAAGGAAGGAAGGAAGGAAGAGAATCGAGGCTTACGTGCCATTTCTGCCAGCCTCGAATTACAGATTTCCAGGGAAATCCTCGAAACGGATTTGCATAATCGAATGAAACTTCGGAGAGTAATGGTCATTGCGTTTTAACGTGAACTGTGCTTATAGCTGTAACATTTACAACATCCGCTAAATACCGTATAGTTATGGTCGTGCATTGTATGGGGCATTCCGTGTCGATAACTTAACGAGGTTTTATTACGCTCACTCGACCTATTTTTTCAAACTCTTCAATTCCTAAAGTTGAGAAAAAAAAAAAAAAAAAAAACACTTTTTCAAAAACCCAAAACCCCGTTAACGGCAAATAATTGAAATCAACCTGACTCAAATATGTCGAAGAGCGAAAAAAAAGTTCCAAACAAAAAATAATTGAAAAATCAAAAATTCAACTAGCCAAATCATGGTAACTTTGGAAGATTCTACTTATATCCGTATTATTATCCATTTCGAAATACGTACGATTTTGTTTATTTGGGTAAATCAACGAGGATATATTATCATGGATCATGTTCATCTCCAGGGTCACGTTCCAAATGATCCGAAGTTATAGGAGAGAAAAGTAAATAAAGCAAAGATCGCTATAACAAACATAATAATAGTTTATTAACATTTCAAAGTTCCGTATATAATATATCTTCCGTACTATACTGCAAGAATTCAAATCACGTCATCTCTTATATATACCTACGTAATACCCGTAATAAACTTCCGCGATCGCGCGTTGCAATGTAAAATAACATTCAAATTTTCATTTCATTTTACTTGAAATTATTGGTTCTTTTTTATTTATCTTCCTCTCCACTTATACTTGTCATTCTTCACTCAAGCTTGCGGGGCATTTCCACATTCGATTTTTTAATACCTCCCGTTCCCCCCGCCCCCTCAATTCTTGAACAGCTTTCAAGAATTTTTATAAGCGCCCGCAATCTTGACGTTCCATAATAACACACTCTGTTAAATTTACGTCAAGAGACACGATGTCAATTTAATTCCTGTACATGAAAACGTTTACCGAATTTAAAATCGAGTTATAGATTCTTAAAAGCTAATCTCGCTCAGCGAAAATATACCTATACAACCGTGGCTTATATAAATTCATGAGATGATATATGCTGTGCATAAAAAAGGGGAGGAAAAGAGAAATTGATAATAATAATAAATGACATTGAAAAAATGTAATTGATTCGCTTTTGAAAAGCGGTGTGACTATTTTTGAACGTTGTATAGATGATATTATTGAAAATAGAAATTGTTCCGATTCAATTTATTTAAGGATTACCAATAACGTGATGCACGATAAATTTAAGGCTGATTAGAGTGGATAATAAACTTGAAGTAAACCGCGGTCGGTTGAACTACAACAGAAATTTATACGGACGTTTAGCAAACTGGAACTGCAGTTATAGCAAACTGCTGCAGTTGCATTGCGGAATAATTATGCAGTTTGCGGCGTAACGCATTCCGCAGATTATCTTATGTTCTCGATATGTTCGGGTGCACTTTGTACTCGTGCTTTTACTACGAATATACGTATACCTGCATTTCGATAGGGAGAGCATAAAAAAAGTAGCATAAACGAAATGAATACGGAAATCGAGTTGAGTAACTTCGATAACTACAAAACATATGGGTTTAGCGATTCTCTTCGTTGGAAAAATTATAATAACGTCGCACCATAAAAAGCGTGGGAGAAATTAAACATTTCTTCGAAATTATTTTCCCCCAATTACAACAGCTCCAGCTGCGGTTTACAAATCGAGCTTTAATTCTACCCAAAGTAATATTAAACTCCTCTTAGCCGGCATATTTCATCCCCTAATTGAGCGGCTCCACGCTAATCAAAGATTTCAAATAATTTCACTATTGCGCGTGTCTAATTTTTTTTCGATACAATTAATTAGTTGCAAAAATTTACTTGAAAATCAAGGAATACGAAAAAACAAAATTTCTCCGCAACAATCTCTTGATCGAATCCAAAATGGCTGCCTACAACAAATCAGTTGCAAAACTTGTCGTTGTTCGTTCGTAAACAAAATGCATCACCTTAACCTGAGGAGCATGAGACAATTCTATGTTGTGGTACATAAAGCCCTTTAAATGGTAGAAATTTAGGGCAAGGTAGATAAATATACAAACATGACGTTGACATATGGTTGAGTAAGTCCGTAAGTAAGTAAGTAAGTAAGTAAGTAAGTAAGTGAGTAACTGTATCAAGAAACCGTGTGGTAAATGTGGCTAGGAAGGCTATCCTCTATGGTAGGAAGTAAATTACCTTAGGTTATGTTCCCGAGTTTCTATGTATGAGGTATAGATTTTGGTTCTAGCGTTATACGTAGGGCCTGTTCAAACATCTCAAGTAATATTGGTACTTTGGGAGGTTAGCAAATTGGAATATTTGCGAGGTGATGTGTAGTTAACTGAGTTACAAATTTCGAGTTTCAAGTTGTACACAAAACGAGTATTTAGTTTTACCATGACTCGCGGATAGAATAAATTAGGTGTACCACACCTATACGTATATTAACACGTGTTTCCCAACCATTTTCTTGTAGGCTTAAATTAATTAAATACACGAAGAGTAAACCTTCAGACAATAACCTCGTCTATACCGCGATTAGTGGCAACATTTCAACCTTATTATCCCTACGAAAATTTTCAACCGCCGCCCCCAAGAGAAGAGAGAAAAAAAAAAAAGAAAACTAGCGTCACAAGATAACTGTGACGTCTCATAAAATATTGTGATAATTTGACTCGGTGACGAGAGGGAAAAAAGAAAACCAAGAAAAAGAAAAGAAAATAAGTTGAAACGTGTAGAAAAAAAATGATGAAAATTTTGTCGAGATTGCAAGGGATGAATTAAAACGATAAACTAAATTATGTCGGCTTTATCTAGTAGTCCTCTCAAGCGCGATTGTGCTGCAGTACAGAAAAACGAGAAACTTCTTCAGGGGGGTTTGAGGGTGTAGGTTGGCGTTTTTTTTCTTTATTTCTCCCCAGACTAATTTAAACAACGCGGACGACAAGGCTTGCGAATAATTGGAGAGATTTCAGTGAAAAAGTGAGATCCACGTGTTAGCTTCGCTTTTTTTTTAATCATTTTTATTTATATTTATTCTCTTTGTGTTTTTTTTGTTTTTTTTTTGTTTCTCTAATTTCTCCTCTCGAAACACTTTCCATTGTAGTCCTCGGGGGCTTTATTCAAAGGGTAGATTACAAGGGACATTTTCCAAGGGAAAACTCTGTGATAATGTTTTCTAAATTATTTCATACAATTAGTACATAGGTATATACGTATGACCTTTTAGACGAAGGTATAGGCAAACTATAGCTCGCACTTTCGCAATCGCTGTATAATAATTTAGGAGTTTAAGGATTAAGAAACTTAACGGAACATCTTACCGGAGGATTCGTTGTCCCAGTTTGTAATCCACTTATCGATAGCCTTTAACTTCTTTTGTCGCCCAAAGATATTTGAGAATTAGTTTCTTTTGATTACAGTTTTTTTTTTCCACCCGATTTTTGGAATTAGCTAAAATTAATTGCTTTTCAAATATATAAATAAATAAATAAATAAATCCAGGATCATCGGCAGGAGAGAAGCAAATTAATTAACCTATGATAAATTCGTAACGAATTCGATATATACCTACCTTGAAATTGCGACTAAATTTATCTGACGGTTCGATGTCGATATTCCGTTGAGAACAATAGAAAAAAAAAAAGAAATGAACACGAAATGAAAACGAAATTCCTAAACGTCGATTGATATTCGCTGTAAGAATGCTCCTCGAACGTTGATTCGTCGAATTGAATGTGGGGGTGGCGGAGGAGGGCCTCGTATCTTGATAATTTGGCGAACTTTTGATGTTTGCAGGTAAAATTAAGGGTGACAGCAGGGGGTGAAATGCCGGGGTGGTATAGCATCGACGAATTCACATAGAAATCTCATAGCGCTTAGAGAATTCTAATTAAAGTACCTTGTACATCGTGTATACGTATCTATACATACCTATATTGGTGTATAAACATACACCGTTCGTGTTGAACATTGAGTAAAAAACTGTTTTCTTCTTAATTTGTTTATTTATTATTATTATTATTATTATTGTTATTGTTATTATTATCTATTTTGTTTTTTCAATATATATAAGTACGTTATTGTACGTACAGGATGACGACGGCAGTATAAGCGACGGTGAGGGAGAGAAATGAACAGCGTAAAAACAAGCCATTGTTTACTTATCTCGAAGAAACCCCCGGGGAGGTCCTGCCCTGTTAAGGGTACGCCTGAATGTATTGCTTCAGGATCGATGAACGTTCCACGTATAAATTTTGAATGTATAAGGTACATGCGTAGGTGAAGCACGATTTTCGTATAAATAAAATCATCTCTGTGTGCATCAGGTGTTGAAAGACAAAAAACTAACGCTGCAGGGCGTCCGAAAATCGAGGCGAACAAACCACCCCATAAACATTCCTTGTACATATTTCAGTACTTTGTTTTTCCCGAACCATACATATTCTTGGTAATCATTTATTCCTTGATTTCTGTTGGGTGCAGGACATTAATATTTTGCACGGGTGATTCGAGGTTCGAATGGAAAAAATTAATCGGGTGTTTTCCAACACCACTGAATGTTCTCGGCCGGAACGAAAATTCGACGTGTATCCCGCGATCACGAATAAAATGAAAGCAGTAATTTTTGAATGTGCGAAATAAAGAAAATGGCCGATTTCTTACGTGGGCGACACAACGGTGGTTAAAAAACCCCGTAAGTACATGTAATAAATATTGTCAAATAGAAATAACGAAAGAAGCAAAAAACGATTAAATATGAGCTTTAGGGTCACTTTGGAGAATTGATATTATAATATCGTTTTAATTTATGCAAGCGAAATGAAAAAGAAATAAAAGTGGAACGTGCTTTCCGTTTGATTCACACATATTATAGATGTATGCAGATAAAATATGTATAATGTAAGTTAAAATATGAACAAATGATACCCTTGTATATTATATATACGTTTATGTATAGGTATATTTGAGAAAACGCGAGAGAAACCCGAGAGTCGGTTTTGCAATGTGACTGTAAGTACAGAAAATGGAAGGTTTGCTGATTCCCCACGCAAGATTTCCCGGATAACTGAAGCGAGAGCAAATACCTTGGAGACAAGATGAACAACCGCAATTCTCGTTCATTTCAACACGTGTACGTGCTAAAGATACGCCCCCAAAGTTCCTATAGTCACCGCAATGATCCTGCGGTACCGCGGCGGTATAACCTCAGCATGAGCGATTTATCCTGCAGCGAGGATAATGACGCTGGAAATTTTATTACCAAAACGCGAAACCAGATAAGAAATCATGAAACCCGCGGGAATAATTAGGATATACCGCCATTACTATCTTGAAAAAAATGTGTTCACTCGAACCTGCACGCTCGCAAATGTATGACAAAATCATCAAGAGATGCTATGTTGGAATGTAAAAGGCTATCTCTCTTTTTTTACTTTTCACTTTTTACTTTTCACTGCATGAGTAGAGTGTATTTGCTGGATTTCTGACCTCGAAACGCATATAACAACACATGATAATGATACGAAAAAAAAATTCGTTTTTTACCCCAAAAACGATGAAAAATCAAGGTATACCCCTCTAGATTTTTGCAATTTAACATTTCTAACAGTTCGAGATATCTCAATTGATTTGCAATCATCAAAAAGTGTTGTTACTCACCATCTCCATTTGTCGTGTGTGAAATTTTCAAAAATCTAATATTTTCCCATACCTGCGAAAAAAAAGAAAAATTTTCTATCAGAGGTTATGCAATTATCGGTGCCGTGAGAATTATTATCTCGAAGAATTTGTTACTTTCATTCATTGTACATTGCTGATAGTATCAATTTTGCTTTCTCGAAATAATTTTTAAAGTTGACTACCAGCTTACAGAAAAGCTAACGATTCTTTTTTTTCCTGTACCAGATTCGGCTTCAGAGCTGTATTTTTTATCATAATACAATAAGCCAAGTGAGCAATGACGTGAAAAAATCTTATACAGTGACAGCTAATATCGTAAATGTCTCAACGTGTGACAAATCACTTTTCTTTTTGCAGTGTACCCACTTTGACGAAGCGTAATAATAATCCTAATCCTAGAAACGGCTTACATTTAATAACAAATTAATCAGAAAAAAGCGTTCAATTTTCTCTCCCCAATATCGGGAGCCGAAATCCTCAATTTCTGGTATTATTTTTTTTTTTTTACATTATACAGAGTCTAAGAAGAGAACAATAGCATAATTAATGCACGTAGCAAAGTTTCCATTTTCATAACAATTATATCTGTTTTTCTTCCAGTCAAACGAATCGTTGTGCACAATCATCACGTGTAAATTATGAACATGGTATATAATTCATTTAAAACCGATATAATTTTTCTTTTTTTTTAACTCTCTAATCAAAAGTTGAAACGCCTTTAACATCGCTAGTTGTATACGGCATCTATATACCTGTATATAGTAGACTATTAGATATTATTATGAGCAGAGAGGTAATTAAAGTCATCCAGGGCACACTTAAAAGCTGCTCATAATTCTCCCAATCTTAAACGCTCTTGATTTATCACTCAGAAAGTAGGACTCGAATTATCATGAATTTTGCTGAAATATATAGGGTGGACCCATAAAATCGCACATAACGTTTGTTCGCCCCATTTCGAGAAAAAACGTAACGACAAATGATTTTTCAACCATCCTGCAGATCGCCTGGATGAAACAATGTTTTTTTTGTTTCAAAGATTTTTGCATACTAACGATGCGAACCGAGAGAAAAAAAAAAAAAAATCTCATCCGATCAGGATCTATTGAATTTGGAAATCCAAAAATTTTACTTTTCTGATCGGGTCTTACGACAGAGTTAATTAATTTGGTGTCAGACTTGAAATGATATCTTCTTTGCCTGATCAGCCGATGTAGATATATTTCTGCTTGGCATTCGCCGTTACAATATGTGAGTATAAAAGAAAGAAAAAAAGAAAAAGAAACGGACATTTTACTAACGAGTAGAACTGTTGACGGGGAATATATATGAGAACACAAAATGAAAGAGTGCAAAAGTCGGATAGTATGTTAGTTTCTTTTGTTTTTGGTTTTTTTATTTTAAATATTCTACAGAAAAGCGAAGTAACGCGCGGATGTTTGAATTATGCATGCGAAGCTTGGAGTCGCGCCATTACGAAATTTGTTCCTGTGCAGCATTTATATTTGCGACGCAAACGTTCCCCCTGCGCACCCTCTCAGTCTCTTACCACCTTTCGTCCTTTTTTCCCTCCGCTAATTCTTGTCGCGCAGTATTCGGTGACGTCAAGTTAATTATTCCAATGAGAATACCCCGAAATTGAGTTAAACTTCAAGCATGCTTTGTCTTTAAAGGATGAGGATGATAAATTCCGCAAAGCGAAAATTCCAAAGATATTATATTTATGTAAAGATAATAAAGGTGTTCGGGTGAGGTGATTATATATGATAATTAAACATTGCGCCAGTGAATTAAAAATTTCATCAACTGCGCGTGTCAATTATTTTGGAAAAAAAAAACTCAAATAGAAAATCAGGATTCTGATTTTTCGTTTGCGTTTTAGTACTGTTCACCATTTACTTGGTAATTTCTTATCTTTTTCAAATAAATTATGAAGTGATACAAGTTTCCAAAAATTATTATCCCCCTAATAAACTTAGAATCCAAGTCTTTTAAATTGAGTTTTAGTTTTTAACATTCGAGCAAAGATTCATTATAAGTCTTTCGTAGGACCATAATTTTGTTTCATTTCGTGCGGCCATTTTTCGAAGAGGATATAATATCGTTACGTCTATTAAGAATACAATTATTCATAATGTTATTATTACTGTTATTTTGATTGAGTACTTTATTTTTTCTTCAATTTAATCAATGATAAATACGCAATTTCTCATGGAGCGTACAAAAAGAAATTTTTATCCCCGCGCAGATGTTTCCGCCGCCGGTTATTAAAGGTATATACGTATTGTTACGGTATACCTAAATGCAAGACTTCTCCATCGTCGTATTAAAAAGGAAGACATACTCGAGTACATGACGTTCTTCTTATTCATACTTTTCCCGAGGGATATGTGGAAGAAAAAAGAGAAAAAATAAAAGAATAAGATAGGAAAGAAGATTCTAAGCAAAACGCAATAATTTTCGACGACATAATATCGGTACAAGCACAACTCCAACGATTTAGTAATCTGACAATCAACCCTAGGCAACTTCAACCCGATCTAACTTGAATATAGTTTTTCTTAAGCCTGAGCTAAGTTTGGTCCAACCCAAATAGGGTAATCTCAGTCCCGCAACGTTGAACTAGCCAAACCCAACTTCGAGCTAATCCAACTTGGTGCTGTCCAGCTTCATGACAAATGCAGAAAACCAAGAAGAAACGGAACTGCGATGCAGAGACTTTGATAACACGTATACCTGTATTATACGTATAGTGTCGTAGTGGCGTATGCCGGATCCTTTCGTGCTCTCGAGAATTATTTTTCTTCTTTACGGGATGCAATAAAGAAGTATAGATACTATAAGGACGGAGAAAAAAGAATCAACTATTTTGAGCGGCTCGAATCCCCTGCATTTGTTTCTCTGGCCACGCCTTATCCGTGTTCGTGTCCGTTTTCGCATTTATGTCCTTCGCCGCGAACGATATAACGGGGTCGGTTCTTGGTGGAAAAAAATGTGGCAAAAAAAAATGAAGAACGTCTAGAAAATCAGAGATGATTTATAGAATATATATATACTTATACAACCTCAGAAAATGTATCGAACTTACTATCTTCTTTCTTTTTGTTTTTTAATCCGTCCCGTGAGAGAATTGGGATTCATAGTTCGGAAAAATGGTCGTTTTATTTCTATGCAAAATTTTTGTTCGAAATGAACCTCTTGAAAATGCTGCTGTGAAACTGATTTTCAATCCAAATATCGATGTGTCCCGTAGATATTGAATTTCATCAAATTACAGAGATTGCGATGTGTTTCGCGTCAAAACCTGGGATCTAAAATATGGTATCCAGTATCCCATTCATATTAAAGACGAAAGAGAGGAATAAAGTTCCGTTGTAAAAGGTACGAGTGGTTCGTTGTTGCTTCTTTTTAATCCAGCATCTGCTAGCATAAGAGTATCTCGTATAAAGTATCGTCGCTGATACGGCTATCAGCTGGTACACAGGAAATGAAATTTGGTACTGCTTCGTTATTGGATTTGAAAAGAACGAAGGTTACGGGACCAGATTCTCCGTCGTAAATTTTGTAGAAATACTTGAACGGTCTTATGAAATGTGATTACATATCTTCAGAATCTCGAATCTCGAATCTCGGCTGTCCTACGGGATCGGAAGTCCCCTGCGCAAACCTTTCAACGACATCCCGTTATCATCTGATAACCCCGTAGATGGACCCCTATAGATGAAAATCTCCTTCTGCTGCTTTTTTTCCTACTTCTCCGTCTTCGTCTTCTTCTTCTTCTGCTTCTTCATCATCATCATCATCATCGCCATCTCCTTTTTCCATCCCCTCAAGGTGGCCATCTGAAATGTGTCACGTGGAAAGTATAGCCGGACGCTATTCGGCCGATGATTTGCGACGATAGGTCAAAATTCAGACTCATATTTCGACGAGATTGGACCGATAGAGTTCAATAGGGCGAATATGAGGTACTGCTATCCGAGAAGAATACCATGCATGATATGGCGGCCCTGCAGGTATAATATTCTCAGAATTTTAGTCCTGAATTTATGGATACATACTGTGTACACCTATACCAACCCTGCAGTTTTTAGGGATTCCTTTCATTCTTTTTCCTCCATATATACATATACCTATACAGGTAAACATGCATTTATGCCATGAAATATTTAAATATATCTACTCACTACGACCTATCTCGACGCTCATCTTCAAACGACGTCGTAGCTTACCTTTCTGTCCCTCTTCAACTATTCAAAGAAAAAAAATCGAGGAAATTTCTCGTCCCATCCTGGTATAAAATGTCATCAGGTAATGGATATATCATTCTTGATATCAGATGCATCGAATTACATCTTCTTATCATTATTCACAATAAACTTATCAGCAACGGCACATCGTACTATTTCAAACTTTGTATGGTCGATGCTTAATTTCTGGCCCCCAACAACTGATAATTAAAGCATTCGGGCTGATTATCAAACGCTGTTGTCTGCCAACTAAAATCTGCAGCCGGATAAGTGAACGAAGTGCTTAATGGTCGATCTCAATCCAACACTGGGTGATATCTGATCAGCGGTCATCGAAGGTGTAAAATGAAGTAGGTATACGTGCCGAAAAGATTTTCAAAAAACTGACGTTCTGGTCAAATGACGTTTGAGAGACTGAATTTTGTATCGGATGCCGTTTGTTTTGGTAATCTTAACGAGTGTCAACGTTATTCGTTTTTTGCCGCAGTCCGGACCGCCGTAACTTATACGAAACCATCATTCTACCGTACTATGTGGAAGTAAGATGAACGGCGTCGGATCTCTTCTCCGGAGAAATGATTTTTCTAACGACACCATCTCGACAACCTCACATTTCTCAAACCGCCTTGCCTGTACCATTCCACCTCCACTTTCTTCCCGTTTATCTTCTATACATTTCTATGCTAATTTACGGATCTGCAATACATCCCGGACTTCCAGAGCACCCGCATTTAACTCTTTTCTCTCATCTCTCCAACATGCACATTTCCTCAGAGCATTTTATTATTCATTTCCTTCGCAATGCTACTTCCCATTTCAATTCTGTCCCAATTAAGACGGTACATATTTGATGGATAACAAAAAAGATGGAAAAATTGACTTAAACAAAAATGATAGTATTCTCGGATGATGCGATACATCGATTACTTCGTTCGGTGTCGGTTATAATTCTGATTTACTGCGTTGCAGTCAGGTGTGCTGGGGGGGGGGGGGTTTATAAGAAATGATCCCTGAGGAGCTGGAAATCCGAACGAAAAGCGTATAGAGAAAAAGAATCAGAAATCTCATATATATCAACAATATGTGATAGGACTGTGGAAGAAATAAAGTCATGGGGGGGGGGGGGGCGTGAAGAAAGGGGGAGGGAAGGCACGACAATCTTAACTTTAAGTAAAATCGAAACGGTATAGAAAACCGATGAGATATTTGATATATATGGGACATGTTATACTATACATCATCGACGCGACAGGCACGTTCGGGAAATAAGCTGTTCATGTTAGCGCGAATATCCCACGAGAATCGGGGTAGAGATTCTCAGTTCACTTTTTTATATCTTTTCAGTCTTCAGTCACGTATCCCACCGCCTATATCGATACACGTATACGTGTAAATATAGAGCTACACATATATCCTTTTAAAAAACGAGAAACCAGATACAAATACGTATATTTATGTATAATATTTTGGTATATACCTATATGTATAATACGTGCATAGGGATATCTGGTACAGATATACATGACATTCGCGAATCGGAACTTCACTCCATGAACACGTGGATAAGAATAACCGAAACAACCTCTGGGAAAACTGAGCAATCGGTGCGAACGAAGGGGGAAAAAAAAAAACTAAACTAATAAATCAATGAAACAATTTAAAAAAAAAAAAAAGACGGTATATGTTTTTTGGGAAAAGGCAGCTGCGCGTACTTAAGGTGTAGGCGTGTCGTGGAAAATGAGTAAAGGAAAAATCTGGAGCTGGTATAAATTGGTTGAGAAATAATGAAAATCTCCGGAAGTGGCTGGTGAGCCTCACTGTAATGAATACGAATGGACGGTACTTTTCTGGAAAAAGGGGGAGGAAAAAGAAGAAGAAATGGATGAAGAAGGAAACGAAAAAGAAGCTGGTGACGAAGGTATAGAAAAAAGGCTCGGCGAAAGTGGCCACCGCTTCTTACGGTAAGATAGCACACGCGGTAATTTGTAGCTATGTATGTATATAAATAAACTCTGCCGCTAAGTAAGAAAAATATTGCGCTAAAAATCAGGTTTTACTTTCGCAGTAAAGAAACCCGAAGCAAAACGACCGAGGCGGCTATGCTGTTGTGAGAGCGACCAAGGGAGAGAGGGAGAGAGAGGAAGATTTATTTGATAATTTAGCGATAATTGAGGCCAAGAGTTTTTCATCTTTCATCAAATAATAAACGAGAACTGCAAGCTTTTATATCCCCAATTACGATCACACAATGAATTTATATGCATGAGCTTGATCAAAATATTTTTATAAGTTCAGAAAAACAGACGTCCGATATTCTCAAATCCAATAAGAAATTCGAGCACAATGAAATTCTAAATTGCATCTGGCCCAACTTTGGCGGCGTTCCAGTTCACCCCGCATTTATTTAATTGTGCAAAATTTGCAGGCAATAAAAATATTTCCTTCGCCTTATTGCTCGCTCGATTTTTCTGCCAATTTCATAATCTTCATTTCCGCCGGTTCCGATCGGCAACAAGAATAGTTACTTCCCAAGCAATTAGCCTGACAATCATATCAATTGCCAAAAATACCAAAAAACAAAAGAATTATGTATATGCGAACGTCGTGCCAACTATCGATCTATTTTTGCTTCACAAACGCAGTGACATTTTTACTTCAAACAAAAGAGCTCTGACCTTTTTCTTTGAATACATCAGAAACAGTAATGAAAATTAGAGCTGTTCAGTTACGAGAAAAAAAAAACAACACTGAATGAAAAAATTCAAAAATTTTTCATGTATGCGAGGGGATTGTATCAGAACTTTCTAATTGAATCCTTCTGCTAATTGTCATTTCCAAAACTGCCCCCTTGCGTTCACCAGCTCCAATTATTCCCCGAAGTATTCCAGATAACATCGGAACCACAGTGGAAAAAAAAAAATCCATAAAGCAATAAATCAAATCAGTCTGACAGCTGATGCGTTATGCATGTCATGTATCGTACATCGTATAGGTGCGCATATGTATAATGTATACTGTGGTAAATAGTTTCCGTCAATAAAAATCTCAGGAATATCTATACCGCATCCATCACGTGACTCGGAATAGGTAATATTATACATCGATACACAATTCATGTAAATGTGAAGTCAAGTTTTGGATAAAATTCCCATAGAAAATTATCAGAGGAATGTAAAAGTTTTTTCGTACACAAAACTTATCGCAAGACTGGATATGAGAGAGAGAAGAGTTCAAATTTGTTTGTATTTATTGTTATTATTATTTTAATTGAAAAGTTTCGGCACAGGATGCAACAACTGAATGCCGAGATCGGGATTTCGTTGGAAAAAAAAAAAGAACGGTGGAAGCCTAAGAAAAATAAGTTCGAAAGTTTCCGTCTGCCTAGAAAAGCAGGATAAGAAAGAAAAAAAGCACAGGTAGTAGGAAAAAAATGGACGAAAAAAACAAGAAACTAAAGAAACGCAAGGAATAAAAGGAAAAACTTTCCCCGGTCCAAGTTTTCGATTCCAAATCTCGCGGGCAGAAGAAACTCGAAAAGATCGGAGAGCGAACCCTTTTTGCCTTCCTTCTAAATTTTTTTTTTTCCCTCTCTCCTTTTTTTTCTGTCGATATGATCCTCACACCCCTTCACTTTATAGGCAAAAAGGTAGTGTAGCCGTTGAAGTGGATCGTTAAGTATCGCCATGCTACCGTCATTACGACTCCTTTCATTCCCTCATTTTCATCTTTGCGCCGATACGGAGGTGGCGGTGCGAGCGATCGCTTATTCATCTAGTACATATTGCGGAGCCCTACCTACCCCTTTTACTTATATACCGCAGACCCTATCTATTCGCAGATAGCGATTAATCGGCATATAACCTATCTATACGTATTCTCTCTTTCTCCCAAACATTCGCGAAGACCTCGTTTTTTTTTTATTTGTTATTTATTTTTCAAAGATGTACACAGGGTGAGTTAGTTGATTTGGATTCATGGAGTGGAGGTGTCCGATTCGTCGTTTTCAACTCATCAGCGCGTTACGCTTTGGAGAAATGTGAAAAGTGGGCGCCAGATAAGCCAATTTTCGAAAATTGTATCGAATGGATGAGGAGACCACGACTCCACGACCACGAACTAGGTCCCTTCCGATTCGGGAGTCAGAGGTAACTAAAATCACCCTGTATACGCATAAAGCTATTCCCAGGAGACCGACTTACCGGAGCTTCGCCATTACAATGGGTCAGTATAAGGAGCTTCCGAAACGCATCCGTTGATATAGATTCGGCTTTTCTAGCCCCGTAGATCGTACCCTACGCTCGAACCCGAACCATCCGACCATGAAAGCATTCGCTCTTCCGCCGGATATCCCAACCCCCATGAGGCGTTTAGCTATATGCAAAATGTAGTCCGAAGAACGAGAAAAGAAAAATGGTCAGTTTCCGAACTTGAGTAAAATTAGAACCTATTGTTTTCACTTTGTTTTTTACTTCTTCCCCAGTAGTGTTCAATTGAAGTATAATAAGTCGTTCGTATTTATTTACTTACTTTTTGGCAAATTGTTTATTTCATTATTTTTCATTCTTCTGTGGAAAAGACATCGGATATAATACAAGATGAAGAAAAGCACGTGACGTGAATTAAGCCGCAGGTTGTAGAGAACGGCGACAATAACTGCAAATTCGTATGCAGGGACATGCATCTATAACTGCTGCCCCTTGCGGCGAAATAAGTTTTACCCTTATTTCTGTCGTTATATTCTATTGTTGAATAGTTGAGTGCAGGTCTGTACGTATGTGTATACTATAGGTGGAAATTCGTTCACAACTCCATTTACTACGGAAGAAAGTAGTAACGGAAATCTTTTGTTTTCTTCCTCCTCTCTGAGCTGCGGTAAGTACGTACGTAATAACTTCCAGATGTAAAAAGGGGGGAAAAAGTTTGATCATCCGGAAAACTCAAACGATCTATAATACAGAAACCGTGAGAAAAAAAATTTCACGATATTCAGTACAGAGTGCTACCAGACAACACGAAGACAGTATCATCGGTGATTCGATTTACTCATGTATGTATATATGACCAAATTGCAAATAGCGCGAGTTTGGGGGGGGGGGGGAGGGGGTAGAAAAAAGGAAAAAGCGTAGAATGGAATCAATTGTGGAAAGTGGTTCTTGGTACTGATCGGTGTTTGCTTTGGTTAAAATTGAATTATTTGTTTTGGAATATGTAATTACAAGAGTACACCCGACGCGACGTGGTCGTATAATATATAGAAAACGTGGTAGTTAGTTCGTTAGACGTGAATAATGAATAGAAATGAATGACGATTTTGAATAAGTAATTTCGTGTACGTATCGCAACTGAAAACTCGAAATATGTCATCTGGATCTGCGTGAAAATAAATTCTAACATTTCTGTTGGAATGTAACTATGAGTATAACATAAATAAAGTACATACATATCCCATGGAGATTTGATCGATTCTCACGTCAGCTGTTCAACAGTATCCGTTATACTGTACAGATACAAATTTTCACAATCAATTTTAAATTTATCGCCCGTCGTTGCAGACCACTGCAACAGCTTATGCAAATACATTTTACAGTAACGTTGAAAATTTTGAAATCCGCTACACCCACGGAGAGAAAAAAAATTCTTCTATTTGCAAAAAATTACATAAGATAAGTGGAAAAGAAAAGTACAAAGTGACCATGAAATTATTCGCGAACTTATTACTATGATTTTTGCACCCATAGAATTCTCCGCGAGGTACAATGAAACTTTTAAATGGTACTGTACCAACCTGCGTTTCTTGCAGACACACATATACCTGTAAGTAGTTGATATGATGGAAAAACATTTTTCGAAAAATATATATTTTATAATCTCCCATCATTTTCCGTTCATCTCAACTTTTTAACGTTGGCATTACGCCAGTTGGAATATAATACGAAGTATTCATGATTTATAGGGTTCACTTTAGCGGCTAATGCATCAGACATAGAATACACACGATTAGATATATTTTTGCACAAAATTTTCGCGATGCGAAAAGTGGCTTTCGCGTATGCAGTTCGAACTTACAACGACGGGCAACAATGGATATTAAGAATTTAGAAAAAAACAAAATTGCAGAAAATTCTTCAAAATTAATTCAGAATCTGAAATATCATGCCGATGAACTTTTTTGATTGAAAAACTCACCGTGTATTCGAATCGCATCGCACATTCCGCAGATTCTTTGAATTTGTTTATCTTAATTTTTGAGTCCGATATTCAAATAATTCCACAGCTCTATCGACGAGCATCCTTTTTTGCCAGCCTTGAACGTGTGGGGTACTAAAATCGGAAGGGGGACAAAAAAAAAACAACAAGAAAGAACGAGAGTGGAAAAACGAAAAAGAAGAACCTTTCGAATACCCTATATTTTTCCACCTGTAAAAATTTCCTACAAACGTTGTACATATTCATCATGTTGAAAAGCAATGTTTTGCATATCACCAGGATACAAATTCACATTATATATAGGTACGTACTTATGACGTACCGATGACAGCGGTTTTTGATAACCCAACGTTTCACAAACACTGTAAATACATGTATAGAATATATACATATCTGGGCCGTAACCCCTTTTTGATAGACGCAATCGACAGACATAAAACCCTTGCTGTAGATCATCCGTTTTATTTGCATAGAGCGAATGATCAAGGGAAGGTCTCAGTCTGTTACAGTTGGTCGAAGTATCCTACGCGTATATACTGTGTTTCCGCATATAGGTACACGGGGTGTATCACATTTCAAAGCGTATTATTTTGCGATCGTCCTTACGCATCACGGACGGAAAGACTTTCTTTTTCTATAAATAAGATGTTATGAGAAAAATAAAATACCACGTAAAAAATTGTCTCGCTTAATTTTCGTCCCCTTACGAACCGCCATCTGTGTTTGTCACACAAAATTCAGCGGTTTAAAAAAATTATAAGTTGTCAAATTTTTCAGCGACCACTCGACGTGATAAGGGAACACGCTATTCCGCATGTCCCATAAATGAGATGAGTAAAGTGTAGAGAAGAAGACGACATCTACTGCACAGGTCTAGAGCTAACCGCATCGGAACTTTGGCAGCTGAATATGTTTTTTCTGGTTTCGTTTTTAGGTGGCTCTACCTATACGTGTAAATCTGCATGCCAAAAATAACATTTTCATTTCAACGTCATTCCCATGAAGAACATCGCGAAGCGATCGCTTTTGGATGATTTTTTCGTAAGGGTAAGAAAAAGAGAGAGAGAGCGAGAGAGATGGAAAGAAAAAGGAACGACCAGCGGAGGAGCGAGGTTTGGGGATGAAGGGTATTTGGGACGCGTTCGCCGGGATGCGAGCAACCAGGTATGGAGTAAAAGGTAACAGGGTAAGGACACCTCAAAGCAGATGCTCTCTTCCACACCCTGATGTTCTATCTCCCATCTCTTCTGCCCTGCCAGGCGAGCAGCAGGGGTCGTCTTCCCACCCCTCTCTGGACTAAAATTAACACGATTCGGTCTTTGTAGGTAATATAGTCGCATCAAATTAGGTTACACACGACGGGCATTATATCGACCCAAACTGTAGGTACGTACCTACTCTGTACAGAAGGACCCTTTACATACGATACACCACGTAAAACTAATTCTTTTGACGATCCGTAATATAGTGTACAAAATACCAATCACACCGATTAACGGGGGAAATCTACGCCCATATTTGATCGGGTGAAATCGGCGAAGAACAAAAATTTTCAAAAAAATAATCAAATTTTCTACAGATCAATCATTTATTATTATTTTTTATTTGTTCTTGTTTGCGAATATCGGAACGAAAATAATATAATCGAACGATTAAAAAACTAGATGTTTGGAAATAAAAAAAAATTTCACCGGTAATTTCGATGAATCTTTGAATATATGGGTGCGAAAGTGGTGAATCAGAAAATAAATGGCGAAAACAAAACAAAAAAAAAATCTAAAAAAGATGGGTAAAAAGAGAAGCACCTGTAGAAAAAAAATGACGACAGAAGCGTTTGTGAGCGAAATATCGGCGCTGTATCTGCATGATAATACTTAGATCGATTTCATGTAAAACATCGTTCGAAATCCGCGTATTTATAACCCCATGAATTACATCCCCGTATTGTCGTTCCTGGTTCGGAAAGCCGATTACAAAATTTACAATTACTACCGAGAAGGGTGAAACTCAACGTTTAATACCCGCGGACGTTACGGAATTTCATTTATCCCGAGGTACTGACAGATGAAAAATTTAAACGACCCTGAGTACAATTTTGATAAGAATGAGCAATTTTTTATCGCTGTAATAATTGTCCTCTTTTTTTCTTTCTCTCTCTCTCTTTCTCTGTTTGTTTAGTTTAGTTCTTATCCATAGTTTTATATGTTCGTAGTTTCAGCACGTCGATAAAAAAAAAAAAAAAAAAGAAAAAAGTTTTGGTGAAATTACACATCAAAATCTGTGAGTACAATTTTGACAACGATCTATATTTTTCACAACCGGCGTAATTCACTTTTCTTTTTCGATCGCATGTTCCGTTTTGATTTTATCTATTAACGTTGATTTTGGTTAAAAAAAAAAAAGGAAATCAAATGAATTAACATCGTTACTCATAGCGTGCGTTCGAATGAAAAAAATATTGAGCGATGTGTCGTCTGCTAATCGGAGGACAGCTCATTATCTGTATCGGAGTATCGAGCGTAAAAAATAAAAAAAAGCATGTAGTAACTCATCGATATACGTATAAGTTTACGCTTACTATAGTTTTCATGATAAAATTAAAAAACATAACACATATAATATCCAGACATTTGTCGTTTGGAAGTGTTGTCATTCGGATGACAGAAATTGTTACATTCGTTTAGTCGGCAAGAGAATCGCAATAACATTCCATAGATGTTATTACTAAATTAGAGGGTAGAAACCGTAAACGAGAACAGCTAGGAGGTAAAGTCCTTTGTATGTACTTTACCCGTGGAAGGACGAACGTAAATCGACTTCAGCGTCTGACGAATAATTCATTTGCTTTCTGCTACTTTCATTTGATTCGTTTATATTTAATGATATGGTACTGGTAGCCGGCGGATTACCAGGTATAATAATATTTAGTATGTATGTATTATACCTATATACATACACGCGTGTACTTACTACGTTTACTAGAATTCTAAATGGTCGACGTTTTTAATAATTCAGAAACAAGGATACGTCCGACTTTTGATGGTCGGTATAGGCGCTACGGTAAAATATCCAATTCGAATAAGAAAACCGGCAATTTGTGATTTCAGAGAAATCGATCGGCTGATGTCACCAAATTTCAATGAAATTACAAAATTCACCCATGCGTGGTTAAACCTTATTCAAAATTTCATTTCACTTGAATCAAGTCTCGATTATATACCTGAGAAAGCGTTCAGATGATTTGCGACAGATCCAAATGAACGAATATTTCATTGCACCCCTTACAACCACGTAGATGAACGTAACGCCGATATATTCGGTTGGCTTTCGAAGATTCCCGTAAATTTTCAGAAAAGACAAAATTTGAAGATCATTTCGCGAAGAACCGTGCATTGAGCGCCTCGGTTAGATTTTGAAGAAATAATAATTAGGATATAATATCGAGAACTGTGACGGAATAAAAGTTATCATAATACCTATGGTGTATGTTGCCCCATCAATTTGGAAAGTTGCACTTTTACATTTCTTGAGAAATCTCGGATGAGGATGTTGAGGCGGTGGCGGTGGTGGACCTCGCATTCCAGTCTTATTGTTAGGATTAACGAGACGTTTCGCGGTCTGATCACTCATTTTTCAATCGAACACTTTTTATCACATATTTTCAATCAGAAAGAAAAAATCTCAACCAAACACCTCATCGGTAATTTTCACACGCGTACAACGTATACAGTTCGAATTAATTAAAACGTCTCCACCGTAAAATAATTACACGTATGTATTTATTCAACATCAACCGTAAGACGGAAGCAGCTGTATCTTGAAAAACGAGGAAAAAAGGAAAATCCAAGTTAAACCCGCAACGTCTGATAATTTTCAATTCCGACTTTGAATTCGAATCAAAGCCTTCGCCGTCGTCGACAAATAAATTTTAAACTCTGCATTCGACAGCAAAGGTAAAAACGTTACGTGGCCTCCAGGAACAAGAAACAACCAAAAGGACCTAAATCGTATAACGTCAAGAACAAATGTACAAGCGTAGGTTTCAGTTCACTTCAATAAACTGGACGAATTAATTCGGTTATATCAAAGCAAGTTGGTTAGGTCGGGTCAACTGAAATTTCTCACAGTATCCTATGCGTTTTCGTCTATCCTGTCCGTATGCACGTGAGTACGTATTTCGTTATATAAAGGAAGTTGAACACGCTGGACCCTACAGGTCAACATTCAATTCCGCGCGAGCACCTCTGGCTATGCATACGAGGTCAAAGTGACCACTGATCCATCGTCACATCTCGCACGCATATCAGATCAACTATCAATTCCATTCAATTAAATTTCCGTTTCCGTTCGACGACCAACTTCACGTCACACTCCCGGGTATCCAGTGGTATCACACGCCATACCATACATAATCTCAACAGAAGGATAGACACGCCGAAAACCGAGGTCAAATTACTAAAATAGATCTCAACATTAATATCGGATGATCGTTGATTTTTTCAACTTCCTTTTTTTCCGTTTTCCGTTCTTTTCCCCCGACAGGTAAATAAATAAAAATCAGGATTATCGGTGGTCGTTAAATTTTATTAACGTACATATATACCGAATATATACCGGTATATATATCATACGAATGATTTATATTTCCGCAAGGTTTTCCAATTTGTTATTACTATATCGATCTTTTGCATTTTTTTTCCTTTTTCTTTTTGTTTTTTCGAATACCGCACTCTTCGAAACTCGAGCTGTTAATGTCGGACGATCAGCTCGTCATATTTTACTCAACTTTGACTATCGATCGGGATGCATGCGACTAACTTTACCCCGGCAAGCATATGCAATATACCTGATTATACATATCTGCCCATCAAGGCGGTGTAAAGTTCGAGTTTTCCGCTCGATTAAAACTCTGCACGTACCTATAGAATTCTATACTTTTACGGTCATATAACAAGAGGGGAAAATTGAACAGGTGGTACGAAACATGATGAACGTTCCGACTTTTTCATGACCCGTCAAACACCTATAGGAATATTTTTCTTTGTCTATAATTTCGAGCGAACCTTTATCCTTGAAATTTAACACGGCACGTCGTCGTAAGTTATTAAAATTTATCGCTGTCAATAGTGAGAATGTAGTAAAAAAAAAAAAAGAAACTCGTACACACGGTATAATATACCTAATGAAAGTCAAAGTTAATTATAACAAATAACAAAAGAATATATATATAAATTCTGCGAGTAGATTTATAGCGACAGGTAATTACGTAGAGTAACCATTGTAATTAACTGTCGTGCGGTTCACCTACTCGCGATAGTTGAAAAAAAAAAAGAAGAAATAATTAAACAAAGAGGAAAAGAAAAAAACATTTTTACATCGTCATTTCAGTTGGAATGACATTTACATTATGGTAGGTTATATTACGTAGGGATATAACAGCGTGACCCTCGCTTTTTGAAATTGGTGTGATCTTCCGAGACTATAAATGGAGAATTTAAAGAGATAATTTTTTTTTTCCTTTTCGTTCGCTTTTCAACGTCAGAAAATTGAAGGTTAATTACAAAGAATGGCAAGTAATTTGGGGTCAATCCGAACCTTCGATCGGTAACTTGTTCTCCTCCCTTCAAACTTCGTCATGTAGATATCATGAATATATATATAGATACAGTCACCTCTAATGAAGTTGGAAAAAAAAAATTCAACAAAAAATCGAAAGGGAGAAGAACAGAAAAAAACTGGAATGAGCCCAATTAACGTTTACGCGACGGTGATGATTTAATTAAAATTCAAACTTCGTCGAGTAGGGAATATGAGGTAGGGGTGTATAGGGGTAGGTAATGTTACACGTATATGAACGCGGTATTTTGTATCTAAAAAATCATGCTTTTGTTTTCCGCCCGCTATTCGAAACTGTGATCAATTCTTAATTGAATACTCCGCTTTAATTATTCAATTATATTTCTACCGCAATGCCCCGCGAAATATCGTTACCTGCGACCCCTTCTTTTTATGTTCTATTTTCGGTGAGCTGAAAAAAAAGGAGAAAAATTTCAGAACAAAAAAAAGAACGCACAACGTACACGCGATTTAATCCGCACTCAACACTTTACCGGTATTATTTTAAATAACCAATAATTGTATACCTATGTAATTTTATATCAAATAAATTCATCAACACTTTTTCAAAGCACTGTGAAAATTATCAATGAATGATTATGATAAATCTTTTTGATTTTGATTTTTTTGCTTCCAGATTTTGATTCCCGGCTAATAATCCGCCTGACCGATATGATTTTGGACGTCGCTCGACGTCCTCTCGGGGCGCGTCTCCACGTGGTCTGTCATCCCCGCGGCGTAACCAGGGTGCTTTCGCCCACTCTTCGCTTCGTTCGTCGCGCAAGCGTTGTTCGTTCATAAACGATTGACCAATGACGTTATAGACATGAGAAGAACCGCAAAAATTGCGTAGTATAATTTGATATTGAAAATAATTCCCTCGGGTAAGCACGAGTATTTTTTTTTTGTTTTTCGGTTGAGTCGACGGATATTGGCCATTTTGCGTATCATTCGAGAACTGTGCGGTTCCGTTAACAACATGAGCGAAGCAAAAAACTAAAACAAAGGCTAACAACTAGAAGAGCGTTGCTATGTTTTTCTCGAATCTATTATTCGCCCAGTATTAGAAGATATTTCAGCGTTTTGAAAAAGGATCGATTGGTATTGCAAAGGCGGAGTATTTTTCTCCAAAGATTCGATCTAGGAACTAGATGATGAGTTTCGTGCGATTAATTATCTTGGTGTCATTTCATTTGTTTAACGCCCCATTTAATGGCGTACCATCGAAAGTCGGCAAAGGAGAAATCGACCTTGGAACAAAGTGGGCAGGTGATCCAGAATTATGCACGATATAGGGGAGAGTCGTGTTGCAGGTTTTGATTATCGAAATGATTGTTATTATAGATTTTTCAAGTTGCTGCGGTTAGATTGTTGAAAATTTCATGATAAGATTCGAAACGTCAGTCGAAAGGCGTGCACAGCTGACAGCTATAGTCAGAGGTTTTCAAAATCCTACATCCGCGTATCACGTATAGAACAGGTAAAAAGGAAAAGCGAAAAAAAAAACTAAAAACTGGTTACTCCTTTAATATCCCTTTAATAGAACCTATATTAGGCTGTTTCGGCATTCTGATTGCGATTAAGTAAGATTAGATTAGATTCCGTATTATCTTTCGCTCGGTGCTTACGTGACTGGCGAGTTAATGATCGCCTTATACACCGTCAGCCTGCCTTCGCGCTGTTAAAGTCCCGACGCGACGCGGCCCTCCGCGTTTCCGAATCCCGGATTTTCCTGTAGGTTTCCTATATCCATGCATAATAAACTCATGACAACGTACATGCTTCTTTAATTCTGAAAGAACGTTTCGTGTAAATTAACTCGGTTACTTTGCGTCAGAATCAAACTCATCGATTGTACAAATATAAACGTGTAGATACCGTGCAAGCACCAACACAACGGTTTCAACGGGGCGACCCGAAACAGACTCGTAAACTTTACCCACGACATCATGCTAATATCAGTTGGTCGGGAAAATTTATCTACGAGGGGTAATAAATCGCTCGCTAATTACGAACAATAAACCCACGTTATCGAGTTTATGATGCAGAACTCGGAAAATACGAGACGTCCATGATCACCGCGACCCTCGAAACAATCGAACATCCATCGCTAAAATTCAATTGCAACTCGCCAGTCATTGCACATTTCGGTTAACGGTTCTAATGCCAAGGTTCTTTTTTTCAACCGTTTATCTAGTTTTGATAACAATTTAACCACCGACCGCTCGGAGAAATTAAGAGAAGGGCTCAGAGGTACGTTGCCGTAACAATCTCAACCTCGTTTTATCAGGAAAGTGCAATCGGAGAAAAGTTGAAAAATAAGTATAAGTGAAAGAGATTATCGTTGCAGCCCAGCGAAACTCACTGTGAAGGTGGCTACGAGTGTAGGTATAACACTAACGTAATTATGTGAAGTTCTCCGCAATTGTTACCGCCATTGTGGTTGGATTATAGGTCGGATAATATTATACCTTATATAACTGTAGCAGAGTTTTGGTGATAAAAATTCTCTAAAAATAAAATTAGCTGATATTATACGTAGCACAACCGCAGCGAAGAAAACCGCTTATACCTATTTTAGTATACCTATAGAGTGCAGCAGCTGGGAAAGTTTCACCTTCAACTTCAGGACGACTTCACAGCTGCGCAGCAGCTCAGTATAATGCAATTACATAATTATCGTACCAACACGTCGCTGCTAATTGTCACAGCAAATTTTTTTTTCCTTCTTTTTTTTCATCCTGACCTCTCTTTTATGTGTAATTCAAGGCCAGGACCCGAGTGATTATAAATTTTTTTTTTAATCATCTCAAATTTGAAAAAAAAAAAAATCAAAGGAACGATGTGAAAATGCGAAAATTTGTATTATTAGAACCCGGACAAGTTAACCTACTGAATACGCTGGTATTTTGTTTTTGAAAAACAATGGTCCTTTTTCAGCCCTACGAATTATATTTTGTAACTTTATCGCCAAAAATACACACCGATTGTAACCATCGAGAAAATAATTTCAATGTTTTTTTCTTTCAAGCTCAAATAGTTTTGTTCGAACAGTTTGTTCAAAAAATTTAAAATAATTAACAGAGATCTCCTTGGTGAAATATATAAAATATTTGCGATTGATCGGGTGAAATGACGTATTTATGCAATAGATAAAATTGATTCTGACTATTCTAACCTCTGTATTATGATGCAATAGGTTTTGTTATATACATACAAATGTACGTATAATGTAGTATCTATAAGCCAAAATAATCGCAACGAAGCTGACGGTTCAAGTCCGTATTTTAACCTATATGTATACCTACCCCGAGGGCGCAATTCGCTTGCGTTATAGGAGTATAATTTTGAACGGGGAGTAACCTGAAGGCGAGACAAGTTAGCTGAGATTAAATTATTCCAGGTTGAATTTGAGAGATGTAATTTTGGTTACTGCAGGCTAACCGAAGCAGATACCAGATTTCAGAATTATTCGGACTTGAAAACCTGCAGGTGCGTCAGGATGCAAAAAAAAAAAGAAAAATTAATCAAAATAAATAATTAGCCGTCCGATCGGAAGCACGCAGGAAGAAGAAGAAGAAAAAAAAGGCAGAAAAAATTCTGCTCAAATCTAGATTCATCGAAATCAAATCCCTGCGTAAAAATTTTACTCGTCTATATCCACAACGAGAAATGAAAACGAAAATTCACATGCCACTCGTACGAACGGGGTAATTCCAAGTATGCGCTTTTATCCTAACATAATCCTTGAAGACCAGCTTTCATCGGCTTATAACTTGGCTATTATGCATGTGCAATGCAAACGTTCGCGCAAATTTTCTGTCCAACCAATGCTATCGTAATACAGTTCACCTATGTAAGTATATATAGATTTACATTTACTAAGAAATGTAACAGCACTCTATTCGACCTACATATATATAATATATGTATAATGCCGATATATACATTATGTTCCCCTCGGAGTACGCGAAGCGCCCTCAGCTGTAAGAGCCACGCTTCGATGCGCTAGCAAGCTTTTCCGCATTATTGGACTTCGCACCCCTCCGTCGCTGCTT
Organism: Athalia circularis; assembly: GCA_963978495.1. Taxonomy (NCBI): domain Eukaryota; kingdom Metazoa; phylum Arthropoda; class Insecta; order Hymenoptera; family Athaliidae; genus Athalia; species Athalia circularis. Next base: position 6,918,695 of record OZ021702.1, read on the forward strand.
TCTACATAGACTCGCGATATATATACTTCGCAAACTACATGAGTTGCTGTCTACGTACAACTCACATATATCTACAGATACTTATCCGACAATTCCTCATAATATTGCTCATACCTACAGCCGTCTGCCTTTTACTTGTTGATTTCTATTTCATTTCAAGAATCTTAATTTACTTCTTTTTTTTATCCCATTTCTTCGATAACTCTATTCTATGTGCAGAGCGTCGATATCGTACGCACATCGAGTAACCAAAAATCATAAGGTGTGAAATTTTCTGAGGGATAGGTACGTACATCCTTTTTGTCTGTTTCATTTATTTTTTTCTTTTGATCTTATTTTCGTGTTTCAATTATTTTTACGACAGTCTTAAAATATTGATGAGCATGTAATGACAAACCCCTTTCGGTTCAGTTAACCTGATAAAATCTTCTCTCCTTCGCGTTAGGACCAGAAAGGAGAGAGAAAAAAAAAGCAAAAAAAAATCATCCGGCGGTGGGTTCCATTCAAGCGATGACTTCTAAAAATATGTACCTTCTTTTCTTTACTTTTTACTATTACATTTTACATTTTATCATCACGAGTGTGTTTATCTGGGATTTTCCCATTTTCATTTCCGGATATTTTGGTCTCGTGTAATCGATGGTTTTTGAAACCGAAAATTTCGTATAGATTGAAAATTGCTGAGTTCGTTTTTGAGGTTTCCAAAATCGCTAGAGTATAATCAGCTGCAGTAGAGAAAAAATAAATCTGAAAAATCTCGGACAATTATATTCTGTGAAAAAATGATAAATCCGATCAGAGATAAGAAAGGGAAAGCCGTTAATCGAGTTCACGTGAAATGCCTCGTATCGAAAGATTCCTCTTTTTGTTAAATCTCTATAACGTGCGATAAAAGGGGTTGAGTATAAGAAAGAATATCCATCTCTCAAGGATCTGTTGTTAGAGGAGCTGATGTGAACGCCTTAAGAAATTACTATAACACGATAGCCAATCTCCCTTACGAATCTTGTATACGTAGAGGATGCAATCTCGCTTGAATTTTTCTCATCATTCTTTCCGAAAGGAAAAAAAAAATTACAAAAATCACGAAGAAAAAAAATAAAGCAAACGAAGAGAATGAAACCATATTCAAAATTTAGAAAATATAATCTGGAGGACTGAGTCAGACGTGAGTCGAAGCAGATGTATTTTAACTGGAATATTACGTGACCTGACGGATCATATTGTTGCGAAGTTACTACCGGTCGGTGAAAATATGTATATACATCGTCGTAATACACATGTGTGTATGTTACATCGTACAAGGTATGAGTAAAGCTGCAGCAGAACGTGATCCGCGAAATCCGCGAGAAATGGAAAATATGGGGAGGAAAACGCCCTTAGTCGAACCTATTTGCGATTCCGTAAGCGCACCCTCCGGTTAGGTATGTACGCCATACATAACGTATAATATATGAATGTACGTCACCGCACGTTGTCTCGTTTTAACCCCAACAAACATACGAACGACGATACCAACCGCAGGAAAACTTTCGAGGGTTAGGTCGAAACTTGAAACTCAGCTGGGCGGTACCAAACTCCCTATGGGATCATCCTCGCTCTGTCATTCTCGGGACAGCTCGTTCGCTCTGCAGGTCTGTTCATTGCCTCGGGGTTGACGGGGAAAGTCTGAAATTCGTTGTTTGCGCCGGTTTTGCATTTTTTCCACAACGAAAGGCGCAGCGTGATTTGTACGTGTGCAAAATACCCTATATGCGTGCGTTCGGTGATACGTATAAATCGTATCGATCATTAAACTCCGTATGATTTTCCGAGACTTGAGACTTCAGAAAAAGGATCAAACTTCGAAAGATTCCGCGGGATTTCATGCAGGATTTTATATACGAATCTTCACGGGATATCGGAATATTTCATAAGGACCTCGTAGGGATTCTTCGTGGAATACATCGCGAGACTTCACGGTCTCCACACGTTTTCAAAAACTTTATAGAATTTCATAAAGTTTCACGAACAAAACTTGGAAAACCTCGTTGAACTTATCATGAAAATTTATGGAAAATACTTCTCGAAAAATAGCTAATGAAAATAGCCAAAGTCCAAGTAAGACGGTTCGCACCTTTCCTGAACAAATGCCCGTCGCCTTCGTTGGAAACGACAACGCATATAGGAGCGAAACTTGGGGGATGTAAATCGTAGCGCGCCCTTCGCCTTTCGCCCTCCGCATAACGGGAGGTTAGAATCCCTCAGCACCAGGAATTGAAATACCTCGCCCGAATTCTTCTCCGCTTTCATTTCTCGCGAGACGTTTCTTCTCTTTTCCCCCATTTTTTCATTCTTTTTTCGTTGCTCTTTTTTTCTTTTTTTTTTTTCTTTTCTTATTTCGCCAAGGTTGTCCTACATACAACCCTCCGTTTCAATTACACCACCTTCGGGGAGAGAAGGTCCGGCAAAGCTAGAGGATAGCGAGTTTCTAATTTGCTTTTTTTTTTTCTTCTTTCATTTTTCGTTCTCAATACATTTTCGGGAAACGGAAACTCACTGCGCACACAAATAGAAAATCTAACCCTGTTTTTCACCTATGCAACAACTTCAGCCACCCAAAAATAGTAGCGATTTATCGTCTGGCAAGTCCGTGAAGGAGCAACGGGAATTGCAATAGAGCAGCTCCTGTCTAGTCTGTCCGACGTATAAAATAGATACAAATAGCTATACACGGAGTTTTATGTAAGTAGTGCCGCAGCAGCGTGTACGCTCTATTTCTCTCGGTAGTTATAGCTGTCGGTACTTTACAAGAACTACCCAAACTATACGACCCATGCATATACATGCGAGATTCATCTATGGAACAACCGGTTGTAACTATGCCAAAAAACGTCCAAATTACGACGTGGATAGTTTTCATATATGGGGCATTCCAACCAAGAACGTCCTCGAATGAATTCGTCGTGCTTGAATTTTGGTTTATTAGGTTTTCTTTTTTCTTCACATCATGTGGGGCTGGGTAAAATAAAATCTCATTCTATGATTTTGACGAAAAGTTTTTAGCTAAACGTTTCTCTTTGATAAATGAAGTATATAACTGAAAAAGTGTTAAATTCATGGCACGAATTAGAATTCTTTTTTTTTTCTTGCGACGACTCATATGGTCTCGTATGAAATGCTAATTACGACTCGTAAAACGTGGAACATCTTTACCTAGTTAGAAACGAACAATTGCAGAATAAGTTATCAAAACGAAAAAATAATAATAATAATCGATTTGATCAACCCGAATGAAAAATTCCTTCGACAAAAATTTTTACGCTTCTGTTTTACGAGCGTATATCCTATGTCCTTGTTATATTGCACATTGCAGTAAACTGTATATATGAGTATAACGCATACATAGGTACTGCAATTGCAGCGAGTGAAGAAATTGTCAAATGCCTTTTATTTTTTAACTTTTTTATCTCTTCTGTTTTTTTTTTTGCCAACAACTGCTAATTCTTTGAATTCCCCAGGGAAACGCGCGCGGCGTACTGTATTTACAACGAGAGAGATTTTTGTTTCTATTCTTTTCCTGGACAATATGGAAAATTTTCTTTAACTTTTTTTTTCTCCTTCTCTTTGCTTGTGCATTTCAACGCGGCACATTTGCAAACAAAAGTCTGGCTGGAAAAATTCTCTGGAGTAATTACGTATTCTCTAAACTCAAAATGGAGGATAAGAATACGATTATACGACTTTCGCGCGAAGCGAAAAAGAACTTACCAACCTGAAATGAGGATAGTTTTGAAAAATCGCCATCGATTCAAATTTTAAATCTTCTACAATTTCGGTAGTTCTTTTTTTTTGTCAAAAGCTGTACTCGAAGCTTCCTTCACACCTGTAGATTTATACATTCCAAACACTGAAAAATGAAAATAATTCTATGAACTTTTTTATCGCATTTCTGAAGGCGAACATTCTTGTATTAGTCAAGGTTTAAATGTCCCTGACAAGATGCAAAGTATTCGACATACTGGGAAAAGTACCTACCTCGATTGCGGGATTTCTTATGCAATTTATTTTCCTCTTATTATCATGAGAAGAAAAAAAATTTCACGTTCATTTGACTGAAGTCATTCTTTCACGGAAAATTAACCCCTCGCATGCAGTCATGAGGAATATATTGATTACCTGTACACCCCAAAACAGCCTTCCCCCCTCCCCCCCCCATCCCCGAAAATTTTCCGGAAAATCAAACCCCGCATGTGATTCCCGTTAAATTTTAGGGACGACGATTTTTCCTCCCCTCCCTCCTGCTCTCCTTGATATTAAACTCAGCGCTTCTATGGCGACGAGCTTTTCGGGTCGTTTAGGGTGGAAATTCTTTCCGCCGAGAAAAGCGCCACGACCTCCAAAGCTTACGAGGTCAGAACTGCTACTGCTGCTGCTGCTGGATTCGCTGTTTCGACCGTGAAACAGCTGCTTCTGATAATTTACCGACTGCGTTTCAACGTGAGAAAAGCCTTCTTACGCCTGTCGGAAGCCTATCGTCGGCAAGTGAGTTCTTGTGAACCACCCCCACCCCCCGAATTCTTGGAAAGTTATTCGCTAATTATCGCGTTGAATTTATTATTGATTAGATAAAGATTTCTTTTCCTTACGATTCTATTTTTTTTTTTTTTTGGCAAATTGGTTTGTATTCGGTAGTATATACATGTATATTCGGCGGATCTGAAAGGGGGTGAGATTTTTTCGAATACACAATTTTCCTTCTGTTGTTTTTACCTGAAACTTTACTGGGGAATGGAGAAAAATTTACATGACGAGTAATAAAATCGCCAGCTATCAGCCGAGATGATGGATGACTGATGTTAGAATAATAATACCTTCATGGCACTATACCTATATGTTATATTCAGGAGAAGAGGCGCCAGCAGCTCTTGCATCGCGCGTTACTAGCCGCGGCGAAAAATATCGCTGTATAAAATTCGTTGGGAATTTTATTTCATACAAACGAAAAAAGTTAAATAAAAAACCAATCTTCTCGTATATATAGTCTCGAACTGTGAAAATTCAAGCAAAAGGTCATAGGAAAAAAAAAAAAAAAAATGAAACAGAACGATGGTCACGATTTTTTTCTTTTTTTTTTTTATCTAAAACGAATGTTCGAGTAACTTTGATCCTGTGTGAAGGAATAATCCTATCAAAATCGCGGTAGCGATTTTTTGCTTTTGCATTTGTATCTATGTATTGCCTATATTTTTTTTAAGCTTAATTGATCGGAGAACACTTTGCAGCGATGGTATTATAACAGCGCATTGCAGAACGATTCGTTTAAGTTTAAAATTTCTCGAATGGCTCTTCAATTTCTTCCATCATTGGAGGATTATTCCATGATAAGAAGATAGGACGATGAATGGAACGGCACCTGATTTATCTCTCTTTTTACGTGCTCCTACCTTCCTCTCTTTTACGTTTTTTTTTCCACTTTTCTCTCCCCGCGCGTCTTTCGTTTGCGCGGGGGTATAGGTGATATACATATATCGTACAACGACGACAGGTTAGTCACGCAAAGAGGAATTCCAATCCGCGGTCGACAGACAATATTGAATCCGAACAAAGGGTGAATGCCAGATCAGCACATTACGAGCACCAGAGAGAGCTGCATAACCTAATCTGACGGGAGAAGAGCAAAGCGAATAATTTTACACCTTCTCCTGCTCCCATATCAGCTCATTTTCACGCACTCATTTCACGTCAATATTTATGCGATCGATGCGATTCCCAAATTATAAATGGAGGAGAAATTATAATCAATGTTTGTTTGAACGAATTTCTGTTATTTTATATTATCTGAAATAATTACGCTTATAGTCTAAAAAAAAATCATAAATAAAAAATATCATCGCCAAAAATTTTACCAATTTTTAAACGAACGTCATGTACGAGAAATTTCTTTAATAAAGAATAAACAAATTCCGAAATTCACGTTGAAATATTTTAGTCTCAATTATCATAATTTAATCAATAATATTTTATACATCATACGGATTTTCGGTTGAGTAATATTATTGTCGTCAAATCAAGACTATAGTCTTATCATTTACGTTTAAATTAAACTGGATTCTCCCTCATTGCGCAAAACATAATATATATATTATTGTACACAAATGAAGAGAGAAAAAAAGAAGAGAAGAAAAAACAGAATATTCATTTCGCGTGCCACTTTCGTCGGCGTAATTTCCTTGCCGCGCTCTTCTGATAATGAGCTGTGAGTATGAAAAGCACTGCCTTAATATAGGTAGTAAAAGGGGAATAAGGGATGGACAAAAGGAAATAACTTTAGGGGAGTAAAGCGAGAGAGCGGTTTTGTGCAGAGAGAGAAAGAAAGAGAGAGAGAGAGAGACAAAGTAAAGTCCTCTTGAAGGAAATCTTCAGGAGTGTCTTCTCTTTAGGGAAGTGGTCGGGATCGGCGTTAAACAATATAAGGACGAAGGTCCAAATAACTTTCTATTCTATCGAGGATATTAAAGAGGTAAGCATCAGAAGCAGGGAGGAATAAAAAAAAGAATCGCTTATTACCTCCTCCGTATCTCAGCTGCGAATTATCCGCCTGATATAACGCGTCTTCTGTTTTACTTTTCTCACATGTAGCTTTAGGGTGTTGACGATGATATTAAAGGCCCCTTGAGGACTACCTTAGGAAACTCCTGTAATTAGTCGTTTCAACAGGCTTCCTAGTAGCTATTAAGGAGCTCGTTTAGCACCGGGCATTTATCATCCCCTGGCCACACGTAGGGCGACTAAATCCTCTTCTTACTCTGGATATATACCGGAGCTACTGAGGAGCCGCGCGATTCTAGACTAATTTGATTCTGCAGCGGTTCAAATTTAACTATGACAATTGCAGCCGCACCCCGGAGGATGTACAGTGACGCTGCAGACGTCGCAGCTTCTTCTGAGCTCCATATTATACTCAATCACTTCGATAAATTATCATGCAAGATTTCACTCCGACGCGTTTGCCATCGTGATCCCGAAGACTATGCTACGCTAGTACTAAGATTACGGGCAAGGAAAACACGACACACGATTTGACGGGGAGAATTCTCTTGCGTAAATTATAAGACGCCTTGGATGTGCACCGCAGGTCTAGGCGCCGCGACGCCTTAATTCGCACAGACTATAACGCTGAGACAGACCTGAACTTAATCGAGGTCTTAAGCTAATTTTACGGTCGTCACGGGGCGCTGGCAAATTTCCCATTTCCGGTACATTCGCCGTGTAGGTTAGAAATCAACGAACATGGTCCATTTTCGAAAAATTCTATGACTAAAATTCGTTTAAAAAATCATAATGCGGAGATTCCCGCAAAGAGTGGAAAATTATAAGACCTCTTTTCATCGATATTCTCTTATTTATTCAATGGAGCGATGCTCTTTATAAGCTCGCAATTCTCAATTTTGAGTACCAAAGAAAAAAAAGAAATTTCTCACGATTCTGCATTTCCACCAAAAATTTCTGCAAAATATACGGGGCATGTAAAGTTAGACTCGGTAGATAAAAAGCGATTCAGCTCGAATACGGAATTACGAGAGTAAAATTTCACAAAGCCTGCACAATGTGAGCTGCAATTTTTCAACGGCTATATGCAGTACACGGCGGCATTCAAAAAGTAGAGATGGATTCTGAACTGCTAGTTTCAATGAAAAAAGGGTAGGAAATTATGATACAGTGTATAACTGGTTCCAAAAAAAAGGACAAAAAAAAATAAAAACATCGTACGAGACAATGCGCAAGAGGATTGTACTGCCAACAAAAAAAAGAGAGAGCTTTTTTTCTATCATCTTTCACGGGTTGATTCGCATGGAAAAATGAAGATGAAAGAAAAAGTAGAATAATTAACGCATCAGCTAAGCGCCTATTCAACAACGAAAGCTTGCAGCAGTAATGAGCATACGATTATTGTAAAACAATTGTAAAATAATGTTGAATGAGAAGAATTGAAAATTATCGAATAAAATTTTCTTCCTCACCGTAAAAGCTGATGGTACAGGGTATCTAGCCTGATCGTTGCCAAGCACAGTTACATTATGTATATACATGACACACATATATCGTACATTTGTACATATCTATACCTATATAAATATTCTCCGAGCTAAACGAACCGGCAATAATAAGAGCTCCTGCTGCACCTTACGAGCTGCAATTAAAGATAAAGCAGTTTTGCAAGCTACGCAGATCAGTTGAAAAGATAACAGAAGTAAGAGCTTTAGACGGGAGACGCGACACCCAACGTCGCGTCGCGACGCTTCCGTAAACTCTTTGAATATACAAACTAGTACGACCTAGTAGAAAAGTTTTAACATTTCTGCAGAAGCGTTTAGGTAATCTTTTAAAGGGTGATAATTAAGAATTTCCAGTAATTTTTGAACGTTGCAATATTGTGTAAGATGATCAAACGACAAAAAATTCAAAAGAAAATTCCCCAGCTTTTCCAGCCCGTCTGCAGCAGTTTCCTCAATCGCGGCCCTCTCGACATTCGCAGTTCCAGACGAAAGTGAAATAAAATTGAAAAAAAAAAGAAATAAATAAATAAAAAGGACGAGGAGAAAGAAAGGGGGGAGAAATAGAGATAAAAAAAAAAGAAGAAAATCGCGCCGCTCACTTTCGTCGAGGAGGTTATATTGACACTTGGCATAATGCTGACGTAATCGATTCCAGCAGTTTACTTTTATATAAAAAAAATTTCCAAGGGAATAAAAAGTGGCCACTTATCGTTAAACCAAAAGTTGAAAAATAAATCGCGGAGCTCTTTATATTCGACTTCTAAAGGTACAACGTACGAACCATCTGTATTTCAATTTTCGGAGAGTACGAAAGGGTGTATTTCGAGCCCCGTTCTTTTCTTTTCGTTTCTTTTTTTTCTTATCCTCTTACTTTCATCTTTTTATTTTTATTCTCATGGGTATATCTGTTTGGTTAGCCATGACATTAAGGCCGATTGCATCGGAGCTTCCTCTGCGGTGGAAAACGCAATCAAAGTAATGACCAGATCGCGAGAAATTCTCGAGGTTCGAAGTAGCAGCCATATTAAAGTTGCGTTAAATAAAGTTAAGGAAAAAGAAATAAACTACATAATAGCGAAAAATCTGACGAGCATTATTATTAAATATTACAGTTTATACGTTATCAAACAACTCGTTCACCACGTTCATTGTCCTAAACAACTATTAAAATGTTGAAAATTATTCGGAGTCGTCATTAAAATTTAACTCATAGCGTTACTGTACCTCTTAAATAATCGGATGACGAGGAAAATTTGAACAAAAAAAGAAAAAAAAAAACACCAACATACTTGTTTTTCAAAATTCAGACAGGTATATGAAGACACGCGGTACCACAACGTGAATAAGAAAGAATTAACGATAAGTTGTGTTTCTTTTTTCTTTTTAATTTAACTTTCGATCCTCCCGACTCGGAACTGGAAAAAAAAACTGAAAAAAAAATTAGTAGTTGCGGAAAGTTGGCAAGTTTGTGAACCGACTTAAGCTGCACAGCAGCGACAAATTTTTTCTATCTATATATATATCATAGGTATAACACAGCCGAAAACGACTTGCCCAAATTGCTACCGCTTGTCACGCTATACCTACATGTACAATATGTACGTACACACAAATATGCGTGTGTGTGCGCAGGTGGTTTATATATGTATGGCCAAAAAGTTTGACATCGCCACTTGTTAGCCGGGCAAGAAAATAAAGTCCCATAGGAACCGTATAACATATTTTTTTATGGTTTACTTACGGGACGGTGTAGGGCGTATATTATGAAGACACGTCGCAACTTTGGAATTTAATTGTCTTCTTTTTTTCGTCTGACCCGCCGCGAAATTTATAAAACGCTGCGCTCAGCTGGCATCATACACAGGTATGATATTAGAAATGTATATAGGTGTATGGACGCATATAAATTGTTTTTTTTTTTTTTTTGGTTTTTTCTTCGGAAATCAATCAAAGTTACGAAAAAATTTTGTGTTTCCAAATCCTCTCCGATATCATATCTTTTTGGGGTTACTACAGAAAAAAACAGAATGCGAATCTTTGTGAAGTCTCGTTTTTTTTTTTCTTCTACTGAACTTGAAAATAGTAAACCTCCGATGCCGTCTGGAAAACTGCTCTAATATAGTGAAAATATGTGAATATAATAAAACGTTATGCAGCCAACCGAACACTTCGAAACTGTGTGGTATTCGGATTGTAGATAATCCAATAATAATAATATGTGACGCCGAAGCCGACCAGCTCGAGCTGTAAGTGGCTTAAACTTTCGCACGAACGTCTGTCTTCAGTCTACCTCAATACCTAACTAGCTACCCGATGGAATTATCACTTACTATACATGCAAAATACATACGTTCAATTATCCTTGGGTTATACAATGAAGATTTCGTTAAAAACTGATTGTAACATTCGACATCCCAATGAATCGGAGAAAAGGCTGATCATAAGGAAGCTCTAGATACTTTTTTTCATTGTTTTACTTATTTGCATTTCTCATTTCCTTCCGCTGAGTTATTGCAAAGGTATAACTCGATAACAAGTATCTGTTCATTTTCCCAGAATTCCTTGCAGGTATGTATACAACTAATAAAATAACTTTGCGAAGGAAGCACGTAAAGGATTTCGTGATGTGAACTTTTTTTTCTCTCTTCTTTCAACAATTCTCGACGAATTTCACTGCAGTAAAGGTTCAAGATCCCTCGGGATTTATTAAATCTTTAATATCCCGTAAATCAGCCCGACCAGCCCATCTTGAGAAAAAAATTTCAATACAAATAATCTTCCCTCTAATTTCTTCACCAATCAATACGAACATTTCAGTTTCTTCCTCGGATTCCGAATTCTCCGCGGTTTGGGAAATCTCATTTCAGACTTAAAATCATCATTTTTTTTCATCATAAAATCTGCGCAAATTCTTTAACTGGTACAAACAGTTACGTTTTCGGAATAGCAGACATAGTTTTTTTGGGTCAGCAATTATTGTGAACGTGAATTTTTTTTTTTTTTCAATCTTGACTAGTCAAATCACTGGCGGCATGATTTGGCATAAATATGCCCCATATTTATGTGTGAGTAATGTACATGTATATCACCCTCTTTGCTCGCAAAAGCTTATACTGCAGTTTCTCTATAGACACGATGAGTTCGCAAATCCTCCAGGCGTGGACGATAAATCCTCCGAAATAAACCGATCTCCTTTCTCATCTACTGCAGAAAGTTTTTTTCAATTTTTCAAATTTTTTTTTCCACTCCACACTCCTTCAATTTCCTCTGTGTCTCCGAACTGAATTACATAAAATTGCCGACTGAGCTCAAAAAAAATTCGGGGAAAAAAACTGCAGATTCGAAGATCAGTTAAAATGTTACCGTATACAGCTAGCGAACACCTGATCTAAAAAAAAAAAAAAACAAAAAGCAAGCTTGCTGAAATTTGCGGTTCTCATTTCCATTATTCAACCAAATTTTCGTTCCCCGTCGACCATGAAAAAAAAGTTGGGCAATTAATTTTTGCATTAAAGTATACGGGACCTGGGTGATGAAAAAAAAATGCCTCATCACATCTCTTGACTGCAAATTTTCCCAGAATTTTTTTCGGTTATAAACTCAATTCGCACACGATAAATTTGAGATAATTATCGCGTCTCACTGAAAAAGAAAAAAACAAAAGAAGAACATGAAAGTTATTTCGTTCTCCTGCTGCAGTCGGTCGGAAACCGATATAGATATCGTTCGATTTTCGTTCAATTTTCACCCGATTTTTCATACATAGAATTCTATTTATGCACATAAACATAATAATTCAACTTTACATATATACCAGCGGAGTCTGTAAGATCCTCGATTTTCCACTTCGCTAGACGTATTTCTTACAAGTACTATAAGTGTATACCTAAGTTTGTATACCGTCGTGAGTTGTCTCCCTATTATATTACAGCTTGTACGAACGGTAGCAGACTCGAGTAGGAGTCGTCGGCGAGTGAAAATTATCGTTTCAATTTAAAACGGGCAAGTAGAAATTTGCTCGATTTATCGGAGAGGGGACGAGTGCGGAGGGGAAAAGGGGTGAAGCGAGCAGGTCGGTATCCAGCCTCATAGACCGCGTACACTGTAACTGTGAGGCGCGTTTCGCGAAGACTGAAACCAAGTAAAGGTACGGTTCTGGAATTTCCGACGTTGAAATAACGACAATATAATAAAGTCGAAAAGCCATATTTATTTATTTCTTTCACACTCTACTTTCCATCTTTTCTTTCACCGGGTCTGAAGAGACGGTCGACGTGAACGAAAAAATTCCGAGTGTTTTTTTTTGTTGATCGTTTGTCAGAATTGCTATATTCTTATCTTTCTGTTTCTCCAAGGAAATATTTGCACTTGTAAAACTTGAGACAAAGGTATTACGTATATATGTATGCACAGTTTTTCGTTTTCTCAAAATCCTAATCCGATTAATGCGACACATAAGATACATGGACGAGAGTTGAATCCGTTCTGCAATTTTTGTTGAAAAAAAGCAGCACTTGAATCTTTGAGATTCACGCTTTTAAATGCATAGCCACTTATAATAAGCATCGGACAAGAAAGTGCGGATATAACAATGTGCAAAAATGACAACGACTTTGCTCCGCCCGTTTTATACAACCTTCAGCGACTGTGGCACAGCTCGAGTTTCCATTTATATCGACTGACGACGATGAACGCGGTTATGAATGAACCAAGTTTCTTCTTTCTACCTTTCACTCCAGATACCTTGAATAGACGATACATCAGTTGAAAACCGAGTAAAATGCGAGAGACGCCGTTCCGCAAATTCATCGTTTTGTTATTCTTATCGCATCACTTTCACTCTCCCTGCAGATTCACCGGCTACACGATCCGATGAATAATGCAAGGGGGATAATGTATTGTGCAAAATAAATGAGATATCCAGAATATATACACCTACACCAGCACATTACCGCAATCACAAGATCACGGTAATTTTCGGCTAAATACATTTTCGAAACTTCAAATTTCAACCCAAAAATCGATGCCTTTGCTACCACCGAAGAGAATAATCTAGTCATTATGTGCTAAAGTGAATAAGGATCGTCTGAATCACTCGCAGTTTCACAGTGTTTATTCTTACAGGCATTAAGATCCTTGATAACTTTTTAAAATCTTTTTTTGTCTTCGCCCATCCTCCTCGTCGTCGCATCAACGCTCTATTTTTCGCGACGATCGTATCCCCTGCCCCAGCTTAAAGTGCCTTTCTTACATCCGATTACCGCGCGCGTCAAACCAGAACAGAATCTCCGCGATCTTCGGATAGCGCAAACGCGACTACGACGGGATTGAGTGATTCTCTTTTTTTCAATTAAAAAATAAGTAAAACCAAACAAAGCGAAACGTGAAATAAAAGCAAATATTGTGATACACTTCCTCATCCTTCATCCAAAGACCTTGCTAAGAGATATAAAAAAATATGATTTTTAATGATTTTCATCCCGGAAGCGCGCGAAATATCACGACTATAGCGAAAATGATGTTATCCGCCGCAGCGTTATTTACGGTATGAAATTCAAGTTTGATAAATTTATTCCGGTTTATACAAATTTTTTTCTTCTTAGAAATGCATATATTTACCTAACGTATACAGGTTCCATATTTCTCCCTGCCGCAAGAGGTGGTATGTCTATATGGTTTGTTGGAAAATTTTCAGATCCCCTATATACAGCGGAAATCAACCGCTCCGAAATTTTGCATATTTATAGTATTCAAGTTTAGCTAAATGAAATCCATATGATCATGCACAGCAGCCGCAGTTCACGTTGGGTGACCTCCGAATATTCGACCACAAATTTCTATGCTAATCGGATTGAATCAACTCGCATCAACCGCGGCTGCCATTACCGTCAAAGTTTTTAACCGCGTTCGAATTGTTTTTCAATTCGACAGCTGTCGAGTTATGTGCCCGAAAGAGATAATCCTGACGTCAAATGTTGTAGGATTATAGTGGATGAAAAACAGTAAATTTAACCAAAAGCAAAAAAAAAAAGGGACTCTTCCCGTCTTTATTTCGCGGCCGTCCAGGAGGGGTGAGGATTTCATTGGGAACACTCATACCTTAGATTATCAAAATGTTCTTTCATTTGTCGTTGCCTTCCTTCAGGGAAGAGGATATTACTGAGATTACTTTCGCTTCGGTACATTAAATAATTCGACTTAATGCAAGATCACGAGGGATAAACACAACGAATAATTAATCCATAAAGATCACCTCAACTCGATCGTCCCGGTGGCGTCGATGTTCAATCGCGGACATACCTACAGCGTGAAAAAAAAAACAAAAAACTTGATCGAAAATTCTTCTGTTTCGAATCAATTTTTTACCAAAAAAATTTGGCTGCATTTTATTGAAAAAAAAATAAATAAATAATGAAACCGAAAAATAGAAGAAAAAATAAGTGAATTTCGGAGCGATGCGTCAGACGAGTTTGGGCTTCGTTTTTTACGGCCTCGGAGGACAATAAAGAAAATATATATTCAAAGCAGAACTGCGGGGATTCATGATCGACGTAATAATGAATTTGATCGAAAATAGGCGGGGCCTAATCAATTGCTGTACGACTATACGTCTGTATCGAGTTCAGAAAAAAATTCGCCTTGTACGTACATAAGGTAATATACTGAATTTTAGATACACGTATATGTGTATAGGTGTAACTATAATATGTATAATCGGTGGTTTGAGTGGAAACCGTAATTACGAGCTGATGGTGGGCTAAATTTGATGAGTTTATGGTGATTTATGCAGAACTTGACGACGCCGCGCTGTTATATCCTCCAGTCTGTAATTCAAAGCTCACCCCCGTCCCCACCTATTCGCCCAACTGATATGATATATTTACTTCGGTGATACACTTCCGCATCAGCTGGTCTAAGCTGCGGAATATCACAAGCATTACACAATTGTCACTATATAATTGTGCGCGTTTATTGTCATCTCGCATTACTATAGGACAAATAGGTTATGTGGCACCATTAGGCATTTGCCGATTTCCGTACAAACGCATCGAAATCAACCGCAACTGCGAAAGCCGCAGCGGTATAACCGAGGTGAAATGTAGCGTGCGAAATTGAACGCGGATCGCCACGTTCGTTGAAAATAAAATTGAAATATTTTGAGAACGCTCTGAAGAAATTTTCATCCGCCGCTTAGTGGGCAATTATTTTTTTCATCCCGCAGGTACAATCACTCTGCAAGACGGGATATACGGACCTGATCTAGAGGAGCTGATGTAATTCGAAGAAATTTATGATTATTTCGCGAAGATTGCGGAATCGCGTTTTTTCAATGTCCGCCTTTTTTCAGACGATATATATAATTATCGACTCACGGTTGGATGTTATATACCCAGCGGCGAGTCGGACAGAAAATCTGGAGATAAACCGAGGGGGTGAGTATGTACTTTGCTTTTGAACGCTGTCCTGTAAAAAAAAAGTATTTCTTCGTAAAAATGAAAATACGCGATTTAATTTCAACGATTCTTGACCCCAGACACTGTGCTTATAAATTCGAAGTAGTTAAAAAAAAGGAGTTCTCAATTTCAACAGCAAAAATTTTTCGATCCGATCCAACACAGGCTGACTTCCAAAGAATGTAATGAGTGCATTCGGGTGTTTCAGAACGTTACACCCTATATATAGATCCGAGTATATGGAATAAGCAAGATACTGCGAAAGTGAAGGTGAAAACGTGAAAAGGGGCAGTTTATCTTCGCCCATCGGGTTTCCCGTCACGGTTCTGCACCGCCGGTGAGAATCCTGAGGGATATTTGAGGGTAAAGGAAAGGGAATGAACACATAACGAAAATCGGAGAGATAACTAGTGCGGCTGGAGGCGACTAATTCGTTCAAAGAAACATAATCATAGGTAGAACATACGGCTGCAGGCGTAAGATAATGTACGTATAAAATATATCATACATTTCACCTGCCTGCCGGCGAAATTACCGTCATTCACGTTGTCAACTGTTTTCTCTGAACATTTTGCTCGAAGATGTGGATTTGAGTTTGAAATGCACGTTGACCCTGTTCCAACGAACGGCACATATAGAGTGTGCGAAAAAAAAGGAAAAAAAAAAAAAACATCGATTTCAAAAAGTGAATAAAAGCTATACGACACGCGTAAACGTAATGATGATATAATGTCATTAAAAATGTATGTAACGAAGGTTCCGAAAGGTATATATATCTACCTATAATACACACGATATACCATCCAGTGACAAGAAGGTATATTAATCTGGTTGCTGCCCTCTTGGGTAGGGTTTTCAGGTCACTTTGATGATGGCCAGTGGTCGGATGGCGAACTTTTGCAGGTGGTGCCGGGAGGGGTGGAGAAGAGGGAAGGTGTAAAAGATAAAATAGATCAGGGAAGAAGCAGAGAGGGAACAGAGAAGATGATCGAGAGCGAAAAAAGAAGAAAGAAGCTTCGGAACTGGAGCCATGCCGATATCAGAGCATATCACTGTAGAGTAAATGTGTCGCGCCCCAATAGACAGATTGCTCAGATTATCGTTTACCGATACCGATCCGCGCCTCTGGATATATATCTACACTGGCGAAGCTGAAACGTTAGGAAAAGTTGGATTGTCAGATATACTTTCGGAAAACAATATCCGACGAAGAGACGCATACCGCACGATGCACTCAAAGTTCCTTGTTAAAAAAAGTGAAGTAGACCGAAACAAAATATCTTTGGATGTAACCTGCAGTTCTCATACCACAAACCGATCGCCATATTGTCGTCCAATTTCTTCACCGATCGATCCGTCATATCGACCGAATTATTCGATCCCGTTCATCTCGAAAAAAAAGAAGAAATTAAACATGACGAAGATGATATCTTTCCTGTGAGCATTTTTCATACATCGATATCGAAGATAGCTGATTATTCGCCGGTGATTTGCCGGTGTACTGCGGCCCCCGTAATACACCTTGGGGCCTATTTTCCACTCGTCGCACTTACTGCACGGTTATACTTATTATATATACCTATACTCATCATCGCCTTTGAAATACAAAGCTGCTTTGGCAAAGGCTATATAGCTGGCTAGCTGGCTATAGCTGTAGGTACGGCTGGGTAGATGTGTATAACATTTCCCTGAAAATCCGTGAACCTCGCCACACGGTTGAAAAAGAAAAACGATAAACGAAAAAAGAAAAGAAAACAAAACAAAAAAAAAAAGAAAAACGGAAAGGAAGAATAACCAACATCACCTCGGAACATCTCCTCTCATCTTACCTCTTCGACATCAGCTTTTCCGCCCTCTATATTTCTATGAGCTGAGGGCGTTGTCGTTCATTCTGTTAAGATTTAAATCCTTGGAAGATTTTCATAACCTGATAAACCTGGTAAATTTACCAATTTTCTAAGCATTGAGAAATTTTCATTTCCACGTAATGAAACCCCTCACAATTCGGTCGAAAAATTATTATCTCTCGCTCTCATTATTCCCGTTCTGACGCACCGCTTCTTCTCTTTCACATTCTTGATCTGCTTCGTTTATTCAGGTACCAATTACCCACGTCATGTGACGGTATTCGTACACGTATACAATTACGGTTCCGGCTTATTACATCGTCGAGGTAGTTTTGCATGCACAATATATGTATACGTACACGTTGTACATATTCTGTACAAATTAATAAGCGAATAAAGTTACATTGAATGCCTCATATTCATGAGTACCTATGTGTACACACATACATCTTGTACATGCACATGTGTTATTGAAATATATAACTTTTTCAATAAAAGATATTCGACTCTCTCTTATTTCGCTACATGCTTTTGCTTATGAGCTATACGCTTTATGCTGACTCGAAACTCTCAAAGTTGAAAGTATCATTCCATTGGTTTACACAGATATTACATAAATGTGTAATACATACACATATTACTAATATGATATGAAGAGACGCGCATCATCATGCGCCGTTACGTAGCCAAGCCTCATAAATCGGTGAGGAAGTTTTGCACAAGTATATGAGGCGCATTATGCCAATTTTTTTTGCAAATAATTCTGCACGTATCAATTTTTTTGTTTATTTTATTTTATTTTTTTCTTTTAATACTCAGTTTGCGGTATCGATTTAACTTTTCGATCTCCAGAGAATTATCGAACGTAAATTTCCAGAATAACTGAACGAGCGAATTTGAACTCATTATCAGGTAAGACACGTAACCACATCTGAATTTACTCAGGCAAATTGTACTCGACACTTTTATTTTTTACTTTTTGTTTTTCAGAAATTCTCGTCTCGATCCACGAAGCCCAATCGGACCGTTATTAATTTAGATCGCGAATTTAGAAAAACAACCAAGATATGAAACCAAAATGGCGACACGATCGTTCCGCCTTTGAAATATTTTGGAGCTAGGCCCGACAATTGATGGAAACATTTCGCCCTACTTTCCCCTAACAATGTCCGGCCGAGACTAAATTGCAGAGGTTTTAAAAAAATTTTACTCAATTTCTGTCTAGACGGCGTATTGCACATAGAGCGTAGGATGATCGCGAAAATTGTTCATAAAATTTAGCGCAACATCACGGCGGTTGAAACATTCTGAAAAGTAAAGCCATCGCGAAACATTCTCAACTCGATTCTGGCACCGCCTCAGCTAACAAAATACAGAAATTGAATTTTTTTTACTTCCTCCAGAAGTGGGTCGTCTGTATACAAAAATACATAGTACAACTAGAAATGTACGTATAAGTCTACAATTCCGATGTTTCGATGACCTGATTTATTTCTAGATACGCTATTTTTCGAGTCGATTCACAACGCCTTTTATAGGTATCTGTGGTACAACAAAAAATTTGGCAGCATTATTTCGGCAATTCAGATACGCTCCGTGGGACAACCAAACCTGATTTACAATGGATAATTTTGAAGCCAACCGAATAAAATGAAAAAAAGCTTCATCAATTCACAAGTCCTACCATTAAAATAATTTTGTCTGTGTGTTTAAATCATAAAATAATAAGCAGTAGTTTTTTTGTATCGATTTATTTGTTTGATGATGTTTTCATTCATTTTTTTTGTCCCTCTTACCTCGAGCATGCCGAAATTCTTCCATATCTGGCGTAACTCCCGCGTGATTCAAAGGAGTCAGCTTCCGCTCCGACCGTTTTATTTCTTCCTCTGCACGTTTTTCAGCCTTTTAGAATGCGACAGCAATAACTCGTCACGAATCTTTATCTGTCACTTTTTAATCTGCATTTTTCAAACTTTTTTTTATCCCTAAAACTACGCTAGTCATTCGAAGGAATCGTCGAAGAATTAAACTCGTTTTTCTAATTTAGGGGCGCGTTTCAAAATTATTTCAAAGGTTATTTTTTTCAATTCTATTATTTTTTTTTTTTTTCAATTACTGCAGATCACTAGGGGACGATGATTATTGCGATGAATCGTGACGAATCGATTATTTGAAATCAGGTTACGACCGTCGGGGCAAGAAACGAACAAAAGAGAGACACAAAAAAGTGAATTGCAGATACTCAATTGTTTTTTTTTTCCTTCCAGCCAAAAAGCACACACACATATACATACGCGTAGGGTGATAATATCGGTTGGCCTATATCTTTATTGAAGAAAAAAAATTTTGGACCAGATTTACAAATTTCTATGCAAATCTGAACAGATATTCGGGAATTGCACGCTTTTATAATTGGAGGAGGGTAGATCGGCGGCAAGTCCGAGAATTAGTATAACGGAGAAAATCCCATGGACTTCCGTTCGGATTTCAAATTATAGAAAAATCCCGCATACTTGTAGAGACAACTGAGGAGTTATACCGGGAAAAGCTCTCGGCTCAGCTTTTTCCGTTTAAAAACTTTCCGGGAAAAAGAAAGGAGGAAAAGGAAGTGCCCCACAAGTAAGATAAAAGCACAAAAGCTTCACCTCTTCACTTTTCAGCTCAACTTTAGTACCCATAAAACCTCAATAAACGATATAATAGAAAAATACATGGAATTGGCATCCGACGTAACGCAATTTGAAAAGCTCGGCAATAAATTTTTAAATTCACAAAATACATATACGGATCAGTACGGAAATTCAAAAAAAAATTGTATTTTTTTTATTTTCATCAGTAATAAGACCTATGCCAAATAAACAACATAGAATTTCATTCGGTCCAATTATTAATTTTCTCTTTGCTTCCTTGAATTTAAAAATTCTAACCATAAAGGTAATTAGTTAAGCTGGGATCAACGTGCGAAATGAATGCCAGTTTTTTCTAAATTGCATAGAGTGCCCTGCGAATTTGGGCGGTTTAGGATCTCCCTTATGGAAAATAATAAAAAATAGCAGCAATGATAATGACAACAATATTGATAACGATAACAATGAAGGATTCAGATAAAACCAATAAAAAAGCAACTCAAAAAATTAACTACAAGTAAAATGAGCGACAGGTGACATCGAATGTAATTATATGTGAAATATTTAAAAAATTCATGAAATAGGATCGAACGCACGAGTATCTAATGTGATGTTCACTTTGTCATTGTTTTATACCATTTTTATAGACATGGATATATCTAAATATTATGTCAATTATTTGCGTATAGAAATGCACAAGATATCGTCGTTTTTGATATTGATTTAATTTTTTGAATCGCTTTTTATTTTCGACTCGTTAAAAACTGAATATAAAGAAATAAATGAATAAATAAATGAGATGAATATCGAAGCGATATTATTATTTTTTTTTTTCTATTATTTCTGTTTTCCTTTTCTTCCTCTGTTTTTTCTCTATGCACGCGATATCGATAAGTTGCGACGTTAGAGACGTGGTGTTCTCTCGGGTTACGTCGACGAACTGACGGCGGGAACGCGGAACCAACTGATCCCTAGCTAAAGAATTGTCAGCGCGCGCCGTCGCAGGTATATAATATTGTATAATGTAACGCCAAGTGAGGTGGAATGAAATTTTGTATATTTCAATGGTTTCTTTGTTTTTTATTTTTTCAAAAATTTAAATGTTCTCGTCTTGCTTTTTTTCAGCTACACAATTCCGCGCATCGTGCGAAGCTGTTCAGAAATTTGAACTGAGGGTACGTCACATATTTTCGTCGTTCATCATAATTTAAAACGATTATTTTGATATTTCAAAGTTTTCATCCAAATTTTCACGCCTTTCAAATTATTTACACCATAATTTGCTCTCGAAAAATGATACGAGACATAAATGCACTTCTTCGAGAAAAATAATTATCGAAGTTATTTCTCACGAAACTTCGAAGAATTCAAATCTATTCGCGATCCGATTGCCCATAAAACTGTGCACAAAAAAAAAATTGTTTTTGAATTCTAAAACCGTTGACTGTTTTTTTTTTTTTTCTGAAGTAGTTTCACAATCAGTCTACCCATTTTTTGTTCAAGAGTTGCTAAAATGGAACTGGCGATTTCCATTCCTGCGCCGCAAAACCGAAATAAAAAAAAGAAACGGATGAATATATTTTTATTTCATCGCAGATAAACAAAAGGTCGGACAATCACCGTGGTTAGGAAAATTGGTTACTTGAGTTTATCCGTCAAGAAGATCAACGATTTCTGTATTATGCTGCACGATATACGTAAGTATACGTATCTCACAATGGCTGAAGTCGGAAACCTCTTTTCAATTTCTCCTTTCTTATCTTAATTTTTTTCTTTTCTTCATTTATTTTTTATTTTTTTTTTCTCTTTTCTTAAATCAACTCGATTCAACTCTCATACGATCAGAGCAGAGCCCAACGCATCAAAGGGTTTGCTCAACACGCTATAGAATTTTGTGAGAATTGATATTAGCGAATGGAAAAAAAAAAAAAGAAACCTGTACAAGTGAGCGCTTTGATGGAATTTCGGCCTGCGAGAAAAAAAAAAAACAAAAATTAAAATTAAAACAAAAGTAGTAGAAACTGGTAGAAAATTTAATTATCATTTTCAAGGTTGAATTGAGTGATTCCCTTGTTAAATCACAGGCAGATATATATAAAAAATAATGTCACCGTTTTTTTTTTTCTCTTTTTCTTTTTCCTTTTTTTTCTCTTTATATGATATTTTTCGCTTTGTGGGTTAAGCTACTCTCATATACTCGACCCTTTGCGTTATACGCCCACCCTTACACGCCCTCTTTTTTTGCTCTTTGTCTCTTCTCTCTCTCTCACTCTCTCCTGCTATATCCGTCTTTGTTTAACATGAAACATATACGTGCAATAACACGCATACCTAGTGAACGAGGCAACGTTTGCTTTGCCGGTCAACGATGCGTAAGACCGGTGTACGTGCGTGCGTACGCGTAAGTTATGTACCTACTCGTATGCTGTATATATATATTTATATGTATATATTTATGTATATATAAGTCTAAACGCATGTGCCCATAAACATTTGGCTGAAACACCTTCGTAAAGGTATTAAAGAGGATGAGCCTGATGATGAATTTGTAAGTGATGTAGGTATTAGCTTTACAGACGGAAATTAAGAAAATTATACCGATAATTTTTAGGTCGAAACACAGGAGAATATAATCCTGGAGTACAACTGAAAATTAATTAGTCATCCTACCGTATGAGAACCCATATGTCCACTGGAAGTTTTCGTACAGGATGACGAGAGAGCTTTGTTCGACCAGAAAAAGATTTTTGTGAAGTCGGTTCTTTAATTTTGAAAAGGCTAAAAGAAGCGTTCTTATAAAAAGGAGGATTTGTGCGTGCAACGATCATTTTTTAATCATATTCGTGGTTTACACCCTTCTGGAAGGATCCCCTCCACCATATGCATAAATGAAACTCATTATTATGTGATCATGAGTAGGAGTTTCAAATTTCCGGTTACATTTACCCCTCGGAGATTCAACCTTCATCCGTGGTGATGATGATGATGATGATGATGATATTATCAAGAAATACAGAAATTGAAAATTGAAAAATCTTTCGTTTCATTTCGAGACACGAGAAATGTTTAATGATGGATTATAACGAAATAATTATAGACGGGGGTGGAAGGTAGTGAAAAGGAAAAATTGGACTTTCAGAAAAAGGGTAAACTCACATAATTCGACATGGGGAGATCATGCGCCGAGCTTTTGTCTTCATAATATTTTATGACACTGACCCTTGCCATTTTTCAAAGTTGACTCCGCAGCTAAGAAAGTTTTTATTATAACGGACCGAATTGGCTATGCAAAAGTACCAGTTTTAGGAGTGAACGATCTATGAGTAGGAATTTCAATTCATATTTCCATGAACAGAAATCCAAATGCTCATTTTCTGAACACGCTTATCTCGCCCGCCATTACACCAACTTCCTGCAAGCTCATTCTTCAAATTCTCATAAGTTAGGAACTGAAAGCGATTTCTTAGGTTTTTCAAAAAGTTAACGAAAGCCACGTCTCTCTAGTTTCTTTCGGAAAATTTTTTTTTCAAAATTGATCAACGCGCTCAAATATTATCCTTGTTGAAAGCTAACCGGCCTTTTCGGTAGTTTTCTCCCTTGCCACACTGTTGATCTGCAGCGAAGCCAATATACGCAACTTTTTGCGCAATATAAGATCAACCGATCCCAAAGCTTTGAAAATTTTCGCTCCATCCCAAGGAACATGTGAACGTTATGTGTACGTATGTATAATATATGTATATATATATATATATGTAGTTATATCAAAGAAACGAGAGCCTCTTTTTGACACCTTCTTTCAAGAGTTCTCGGTTATACATAGAGCTTCGCGTCTTTTCGCGCGTTTTCTTGATGTAACCCCCCTCGACGATACCCAATGACGTTCGTTTGTGAATGGCGAGAATCTTCTCACGCCCTATCTCGAATCCCGCCTCTACCTCTTTTCGCACAGCCAGATAGATGTTGAAAAAAGATGGAAAGTCATTCCGCACACGAGAGTTTGATTAAAAGTTGCTTTCATAGCGCGCGGCGCTTTTGCCTTCATCCCACTCCCCACCTCGAGCTTTTCGTTCATCTGAACGAAACGACGCAACGACTGAGGGGCAACTGGGGGGTCCGCGAGCTGCCTCGATCCCCCCTTTCCGCTTCGCCGCAAATAACGTCCGCTTAAAAAACGACTGATTGAAAATTTTTGCGAACCAATTTAACCTCGAGTATCTCGCTCTGGTATGTTTTTTTTGTCATGGTCATCTTATTTTTTTCTCGTTCTCATTAGTTTTCTCTTATATTTTGTTCTCCACTTACGGAGCATCTTCTCATTTCTTTTTATTTTTATTAACTGGAATGAATATTTTTCTTCCCCATCTTATACGTCTTCATTTTTTTTCTTTATAGAAAAATTTTGTGGCACAGCGAGATATGGACCCATAAATGAGGGACTTATAAATAATTAAACACCCCATCACTCTCGGTGGTATAATAAAAATGTCAAAAAATTGAAAGTTAGACTCGGAATACCCCGTAGTCATTATCCTTGAACACAATTGGTGTAATTCAATCGTCACCTTTTTTTCTGTCTATTACGTTCCTATAACGGAACTTTTCGACGCTCCTGCCGGGGCAATTATACCATTAAAGTTGACTAACTTTTATCAGGCTTTTAATCAACCTTGCCGTATACGTAATTATATTATTGTATCACCCTGTATATAGATTTTATTCATTCTCCTTTGGTAAAAAGTTCATGTCCAGGTCGAGACTCGCGAAATCTCGCAAAATTTCAAAATACTCGAGTACATCGTTCTCGCATGACGTGCTGATATGAAGATACACGTTGAAGGAGAACCGAAAAAAATCAATAGATAATTGAATAAAGATAAAATAAAGAAAGGAAATAAAGTTCTGTACAAGTCCGGTAATTATTTTGTGTATCCGGTATCAGATGTTGCTATCGAGATTTCAAGTTTCGTATAAATATTCGAGGGGCCGGAATAAACCCCCGGAGGTATAAAGAAGATTGTTTCTTCTTTTCAAATATTTGCACGGTCTGGGATTTGAGGCGACCAAAATTGTTTGAACAAACGAAAGGAAAGCAACGGAAAAAAAAGTCAATCTGCTCGAGGGAGGTTCAAAATTACATAATGCATATAAATGAAGATAACACCGCTGATGTTCATTTCCTATATAAATTAATTTGCCGATGAACGTTAATACCGTGTTATCCGCATGTATACGAAAAGTGTGCTAATTCAAAAATGAAAAATGAAAAAAGTTAAAAAGATTCTTTTGGTTCATCTCCTGGTCTCGAGACCGTTTCACATCCTTCAAAAATTCGATCCGGCGAGTTATCCGTCCAGTTTCAATAATCGTTTTCATTGAATTTTAGACATCCCTGGAACTGGACAAAATTATGATTTCAAATTGAAAGTGATTTTTTATCCGCGAAATTATTTTTTTCTTTTCAACGAGACGGCAATTTTTTGAAATATTAATGCTGAGAAAATAAAAAAAAAAACCTTTGCTCGAGAGCTCGAAAAATTAAATTTTTCGGCAAACATTGTGATATATATTCATTTTTTACCTGGTCTCTTTGTTTTCTTTTACATTTTGGGTATTTGTTTATTTTTAAACATAGTTCAGGGAGCGGAAAAAATTTCGTGTTACCAACAGAGTCAGAAGATTAAATTCGATTGACAATGTTTCTACTTAAAGTTGCGCCTTTTTTCCGAATTCGATGCAAACAAATCGCGAGCAGTGAATTGTCGCAATGAGAAATGCAGAAGAAGTTTGAATCGTATATTCTCGCAAGTTTGTATGAAAATAAGAACAAGTGAAATTGTGACCAAGGAGTTGGGTAATAAGAAGAACCAAACTACACGAACCTATAATACTGCAGCGCAAAAAAGATTCGGTTTTATCTGTACAATCCAGCTACGGAGTTAACAACGTGTGATGGTAGCTTTTAGTCAACGAATTGGAAGGCGTCGATATATTATACCACGTTTGGCGCAAAATCCGATACGATACTTAATTCACTGACACACTTTTTAGTTTTGCGAATGAGGTGACGATGCAGATCGCACGAATCACATATGTAGAGCACATATATTCAGCGCGAATCAAGGGTGAGAAATAATTCATCCTTCCGAAATGAAAAACGTAGAGTTTTTTTTTTATTTTTGTTGTTTTTTTTTTTTTTTTCTTAAAAATGCGAAAGAAATTGGAAAACTTTTTTCATTTCGAAGAATTTATATGGTCGTATACAATCGATCGATGAGTGATCAACATAAATCTGCAGGTATCGTAGAGATTGATAATTATATTATATTTATTCAATTTTTCATGGTTTGTCTTCAGATATTTTGTGGATCCGATTACGGAACAAAGTATCATCTCAAAGGAGATAAAATCATTGGAATAACGATTCCCTGCAGGGAATCTCTAAGCGCGGAGCTTTGAAATTTCTCTTATCTAAATAACGCAATGAAGATTTTAGAGCTACCAAAATTTCGATTCTCTTCAACTTTCAGCAATTAGGAAAAGCTGTCCTCAAAATTATTAAACAGATATACCTACCTTTGTCTCATGACGCGTCTCGTTAAATACCAAAGTATAATACTGCCAATGTTGAAAAAATTGAGAAAAATTTGCATAAAAAAAAAAAAAGAAAGAAAAGTGAGATAAGGTAGACCATAGATATATAACAATATATATGTACCATTTTCAGTAATATCGCAGTAATATAATATAAATATATATATTATGTGCAGGTACCAATTCTCTTGGTATTCAGGGAATCGAGCTTAAGGAATCTCCAATATCTGAGGTGAATAATGAATAATTCTTATGGTGTTTCCCCCTACTGCCCCATATTCCACTTCGCTATCCGTATCGCTCCCATGTACATATAGATACTCGAAGCGTTCTTGTCTCCCTAATCCTAACCCTCGATATTCGTGGCGATCCTTCCCATCTCTTTCCTTTCGCTTTTCCGCAAACCTTTTTTCCTTTTTCTTTTCTTTATTTTCGCAAATACTTCACTTTTTTTTTTGCTTCATTTTCACCGAAATCCACCCTGCAGCTGTGTTACAGAATACAAGAAGAAAAAAAATTCTATACGTACGTATCGATCATGTATCATATTTCAAATCCAGGCGAAATACTTTTTCTTCGTTTCTTCGAATATCCCGCAGATGAAGCGTGAATTTAAAGAATAAAAAAAAGTAAGAAAACAAAAAAAAAACGCGCTAATTGGTGTTTTTACACGATCGTTTCAATTTGGTGGGGAAGGTTCGCGAAAAAATCGCTCCTTCAGTCATATAACTGATCGATTTCCGAATTACGAAGAGCGTTTTGATAATTTTGATTTTCGGCTCTTCTTCTTTTGCGGTCTTCTATTTTTTTACTTTTTGCTTTCATAGCCTTGTCGTCGGTAATATTATACGGGTGTAAGTCCATCTCATACACCGCTCGAAAATGTATAACAATTTTATGTATACGTATAGATTTCACCCCTCCCTTATCCCTCCCTGAAGTTAGCTTTTTTGATTTTTTCTTTCTCTTTTTTTATCTCTTCTTTTCTTTTTATTCGGTGCACATAGTAGTGCTTGACCTGGTAATGTTAATTACCAACAAGGTTCTAGCAGCAGCAGCAGCAAGCAGCGTATTAGAAGCGATGCTGCTAAGCCGCGCTGCAAAACACCTGAGTAATAAAACGAGGCTTACTTGTGCACGTCCTACCGCCCATCGTCTCTATACGTTCGTCTAATTTACAGTGAACCCCGAAAAGAATGTTTAGAAAGATTCGTAAGAAAGATGAAAAAGAATAAAATAAAATAAAATAAAACAACGGCTGCAACTCCCCTCCATGGCAAATGCCTGCATGAGCTGTAGTTGAATAGCAATTTTAAACAAATAATTTTTTGATGAAAAAACAAACAAAAAAACAATTGTATTACTTTCGCAGATTTTAGATGTCTAATTACTATACACGTATATAATGTTCGGAAAATCTAATTTGAAATGGAGGGCATATGCATGGATAAAATTTTGTTCGGGTTTCGAGGATAATGGCCTTTTTATTTTAATGGAATTTGACTTTTCGAATTGCAGCTAGTTTTTGAAATTATTTGACAACGATAAAATTAAAAATCGACAATTCTAGCTTCGAAAATGATGGTTCAAAAATCGAAAAGGCACCAGTTAGTTTGCAACTAATTTCACCAGTTGGTGATTCCCCTCGAAACAGAACAATGACTGAACAATTTTTGAACTGAAAAATCGTTTCAACGATAATCGAACCATCCATTTGGAAATGGGACATCCTGTAAACATGTTGCTATAGAATATAGTATTTTATAGACGTACGTTTGTGGCATCGATTTCCAATACAAATTAATTACTCTTTGGCAGAATTAGCGAACGAACGAGATGTACGAACTTCGAATCCGTGGAAATGATGTTATGGGTAGATATAGGTATGGGTGCATAAACATACACACGTGTGTAAATATCATTGAAAGAAAATTTTTTCAAAAAAATACCACAGGTTTAATATTTTATGATGTAATGTTCAATTACGTGATTGAAAACTTGACTCCCGCAGATTTTTTCCAACCCAAAATCTTTCATTTATTCCCGCACCTCGATCAGCGGCCTACTGTAGGTATGACCGCGATTTGTAAAAATACTAGAAATTAGTTTCTGAATCGCTATAGACAATCGATATCAACGGTGTAATTTTTGGAATCTGACGAAAATTTTGGGTGTTGCAAGCTTCAAAAATTGGTAATTCCGACCGACACGATGAGGGTTTCTCGAAAAAGTATGGAAAGTTTAAAAAAGTATGGGTTACACCCTTCTAGTCTCGTCCTCCGATGTATTGAAGTGATGTATGAGGTTAAGTTATATTCCAAATCGGCGCGATTTATTACACATTAATATATAAATCTTTTTCAGATTTGTTGAGCGGAGATATCGTGCGATAGAAAATAAAAAACGTCGGCACTCTAGACGATCGCTGATTCGAATCCCCGTGTGCAACGACCCTGCAACAAACCCCTCCTGAAACAAGAGCGATGGTCCCGCTACTTGATCCTCGATAAGAACACACGTAATTTATCTCAGAGACCGCAAACTACGTATAACCTGTGCAGCCTAACCCTAACTACCCACCTATATATATCTACACCGCGTGCCGATGCATCGACTTCCCCATCATCCCCCTTATCTCGGGATAAATCGTTCCCACTTCATCCATCGCCTGTACGCTCCAATTCGGCCGACTCATGAGATTAGAAATCGCGTAAAAATGTGGAAGAAAAAATGTACACGTCCTTGACATGTGTCTTTGATCGGTTTGATTATTTGAAATTGATTAGAAAAAAAAAATAGAATAAAATAAAATAATCTTTGGGCGACGCGCGTCTTCTCTTTATTCCTCGATTTATAACAAAAAGGTTTTTATCGTTGATTTTATTTTCCCGCGTGTTCAAATAAAAGCTGAAAGCCTTACGGACATTTGAAGGACCTAGTGTATAAACATAGGTTGAAGGT
The DNA here is from genome assembly GCA_963978495.1 of Athalia circularis. Taxonomy (NCBI): domain Eukaryota; kingdom Metazoa; phylum Arthropoda; class Insecta; order Hymenoptera; family Athaliidae; genus Athalia; species Athalia circularis. The sequence continues at coordinate 6,948,217 of OZ021702.1, forward strand.
CAATGATCCCAAAGTCGAGACACAACGAGGATCCGTGTATGGGGTCGGAAAATTGAAAAAGGTTTTTGAGAACAAAAAGTTTTTTCCGTTTTTTTCTGCACTATTTGTTCCCTTTTCTTTTTTTATTTTATTTGTCCCTGCAGCGAGATGAGCTTCAGAAGTACTTCGACAAACAAAGTACCGGACCTTCGAGGGCTCGGGACGGTGGGTTCCCTGGGATATTGAATCCCGTGGGGAAAAAGGGTAGAAGGTAGAAAAAAAAAACAAAAAAAAATTCAAAGTAAAACAACGAATAAAATAAATAATGCATCGATTCGCTCAAACAAATCATAGAATTGATCCTTGTGCGATAAAATAATCTTCCGAAGATCGGTAAATGTCTACGTGACATGCAAATAGAAAATTTTCGACGACTTTTAGAAACTTTTTTGAAAATTATACGCTATTTTTTTTTTGTTTTTTTTCATTAATTTAGTCTTCAACGCCCAAAATATTTTATGCAACGACGTAGTCGAGTACGGTTGATTCAAATTTCGAAAAAATTCCCAAAAAACTAGATTAATTCTTTGGAGCCATTAATTATGACGAAGCGTGTGAGCATGAGCTGTAATACCAGCTACCACTCGACGATCTCCGAGTGTACTTTCCACCCTCGCGCCCCATAGGAATAAATACCAACCGCCGAGCACTTACGTTAATTCTAATTCCAAACCCCATAACTCACCGTCAAGTTGTTAACTCTAAAACACAGCAAACATCCGGAAACTAGCCAGCGCCGTTATTGTTATCACAAATGATGTACGCACATTAATGCGGGCGTAGAATTTTGCCGTATGATTTTTTGTTCGTTCAGTCAAATCGTTCTTCTCTTTTCTAGTAGATTCAATTTTGTAGAGATTTTCGTCCGACGATTGTTGAGAAAAAAAAAAAGAGAAAACAAAAGACGAAAAGAAAATTTCTCACCCGTTTAACAATTTATTATTCTTTGATCGGTGTCTTTTTTTTTAACTATGTGACGTACCTACGTGTGTATATATAAATAAATGGATTATGTCGAACGTCTTACATAAAAGCACAAATAATTTCTTTTCTTATCCTCATCCAGGACACACACGTCGCCGCATATACGAGCGGCTCGTTTTTCTCGAATCCTTCTTATCGGAGTTTTCCACGGACAACTATAGCAGATATGGTGGAACACAAAAATGCTTTTATTCCTAAGATAACTAATACACTATTATCTCCTATACCCAATCGTCGTCGAATGTCTGTCCTGCGTCGCCATGACGTACGAATATTATACCCGTTATGACACATATAACTGAGAGATGATGAGTTGGCGAATTCGTTCGCGAATAAAAACACTTCTCAGATTTTATATGATAATTGAGATGAAGATCGATAATTTCTCTATCAAACTTTTTTCAAGTTCACGCATAGGAGAGGGTGAAACGAAAGCGCTTCTCTTTTATATTTTTTTCTCCTTTTTCATTCAAATCTATTTTTGGCACCTTTAATCTTGCCCGCGCCTACTGCACATACAATCTATGCGTTACGCCCGCCTATCGTTATACTATATACCTGTATATAACATCTACTTTTTGCCTCCGGCGATGCAAACAAATTGCTACATCGCGGCAGTTGAAAGATAGAAGAATTTATTCGACCCTCGGGGCAGAATTGATCGAATGATATATACCTATAACTTTACCCCATAGTGCATTTGTAATACCACCACGCGGTTGCTCATCGTGCGATCACTGAGAGAAATGAGGTTTCTTTTTGACGATTTTTATTTTTTTAGCTTCCGTTAACTGTCAGGAACCGAAATTTCTAATCCACCCGTTAAAGTGAATCCAGATTAATTCAGTTATTCATTGATTTTTTTTTGTTGTTGTTTTTTTTTTTGCACGAGAAATAAACACGTCCTTGTCGGAAGACTTACCTACATTGAAGAAAAAAAAAACAAACCCAAATGAAATTGTCCATTCAAACGAATCGGTAGAAACAAGTGACTGTTACCAATAAGACGGGAAGATTGATGATAACCTGAAATTTGGATATTTTTTTTATCCCGTACCCGGATTCTCCCAGTGAATTGTGAGTTTTGTGGAAGAGAAGATGATGCCAAAGATGGAAAAAAACGGGGGGGTAGAATTCAAACAAAACGGAAATCAGCAATAATAGTACGAACAGATATGATGAGGATGAGAGTGAAAGAGGGTTGCGTTTATTTGAATGAAAGCTGCAGGTAACAGGAAAACTGAGGGATGAGAAAATGGGAAATTGAGGAAAGGATTAGACCCCAACAACTGGAAAAGAGGAATGAATTCAAAGAATGGCTCGCTGCACAATCCAATTGTGAAAGTAAAATTAATCATCTTAATAATAAAAAAATAGATGGAAGACTAAAAAAACACGGAGCTATTTTATCTCTTGTATAGTCGAACTGGATCAACCGATGTGAATTGAGCACTCGTCTGAATTCGAAAAAAATCGGAAATCCTGAAAAGGTCTTCTTATCAATCGATATGATTTCGACTCACTTCAGCTGAATTTGAAGACTCCAAAACTCGAACTCTGAGTGATCTTGAGTCAAACTTACGAGTCAGTTAAAATCACGAAGTCAGAATATTTTACACGAAGTAGACACGCCATTGATTCGCCATAACAATCGATTGATTACTCAATTAAGAAATCAATTAATTAAATAATTAATTATCGATTAACTCGAGGACAACTAAGTAAGATTATACGAGCATGCGGATCATCTCTTCGAATGTAAGTGCCCCTATAAAGCTGAATTAAAGGGGATCTGATCTTGACGATTCGAGGACCTTCGTTATCCCTGGCACGAGTAAATCGCCGGGTTGTTTTATATTGCATGTACAAATTGGGATACGTTAAAGACGATATTTTTTTGTCTCAGAGAAAGTTTTCTCTCGATACTTTCTCCCTTATTCCGCATCGATGGTGGTTTTGAACGTCGACGAAAATTTGCAATCAGCTATTCAATAACACTTTAATAACTAGATGTGAACTCACCGTTTTTGTATCTGACTCTCTGCTGCAATCCCCGTGCCTGATGTATTTGAGGTAAGCAATCCGATCCGGTGCAAAGTCGGGTTAGACTCTCTGCCGTCGTTGTTGGTAAACACACAACGGTTCCCATTAACTCAAACGTTCAGATTACAAAAACCAACGAGGTACGAATACGAAGTATAATTATCGAAAGCGAAGGGAAATTCATCGATAAAAATCAACGCACTTGCCCGTAGTCACATTGAATTCCAAATGCGAAAGACCGAACGCCACAATCTTCGGACTAAAACACAGCGAAAGGACACTCTGTGGAAAAATGATCTGAAACATAGGTATAAGAATAAACGTATAAATATATATATATTTTTTTTTAATCTCTTCCGACGTATACGAGTGAACTATATGAAAAATTTCTTTTTCTCTCAATCGTAAAAACAGATAAGGGATTCTTCGGGTAAATTTCATGTTTCTTTGATTTTTTCTCATATTTATTTATTTATTTTTTTTTGGGTAAAGAGAGGCGAAGTCTTTGGAAATACCTAGGTGCTGCAGACGTTACACAATTTGAATAATTCGATCGGTGAAGCGGCCTAATTCATAAGCAATATCCTGAGAGTGAATAAATCGATACATCGAAAGCGTCAGCAGCCTCTTTGCCGATAAAACGATTAATCAGGGAATAGAGGAAGACGAAGGACTAGCTGCGCTGATCACAATTAGAGCAGCGCGCTCTGCACCTGCTGCTGCCTCCGGGACACAATTGTATATATCTGTAGATATTACCCACCAGCTTTGCCAATTTTCCTCATAATTTCACTAAATTTCTGAACTCTATCTTCTCTCCATGTTGTAATTACCATTCTGATGTAAACAGAAACAGATTTCAAAACCGATTATTTCAACCGAAAGCGATACAGATTACCTATATGCAATGCAAGAGAAATAATTATGTGATTCAAAGTACCAAGATTATCGAACTGATAACTTTTTTTTTTAAACAATTAATCCCCGATCAAGTTTTCCAGAGAATAAAAATTTTTCAATCGTAAATCAGAGATGATACAACATCAAGTATCTGCGAAAATTGTTGACTCGCAGTTAACTGGAATTTTTCATAGGTATATCGTACCAGTTATTTTATTTATACAAAAGAAAAACTCATATTCAATTGCGTATTAACTGTTCGAAAAAACGGATGAGAAAAAAAAACTCGCCTGTACTGCTCTGTCGTTTTTCTCATCGTAATGAAGAAAAAAAAAAAAAAAACTCGGCGAAAATCAAAAATTCTTTGATCTTCAATCGAGCGTTGCTTTACGTACCGATCCTTCATTCTCTTCTCGAATATTGTTATGAGATGTTTGGTATGAATTTGTTTTTTCTATTTTTTTACTTTTTCGATTATCATTTGGGAGAATTTGTGAGGCTCATGAAATTATTTTACAGCGGTGTGTTCTTGTTACCGCGGTAAAACAGAAAATGAAAATAAGAAAAATAAAATAATAGTAAAAAATGAGACAGTGAACGAAGCAAATATAAGTATCAAAGGAAAAACAAATGACCGGTGAAATTTCTCAGCCCTGCAGATTGATTATCGACACGATGTGCAAGTCTATGCAATCTATAACAACCGCATATATTGATTATTTCTGTTCTCAATGGTTTTTACGGAGCGTTGCTTTTTTTCTGACATTTCTTATTAAGACTCCTTTTAATCATTGGTCGGTGTTCCCCTCCCGAGACGACGGCAACTTGAGAGATAAATAATTTAGGAAGAGTGACGCCGACATCCTTATCACATAGCCCACTGACAACTTTCACCTTCTCCCCAGCTTTGCTGCACGAATAGTAGGTACTACCGGAAAATCTGTCGTCCAGTTCGCATTTCTCAACACGCGGCGAGGTCGAAGTTGAAGAGAACCGTGCACACAGGGTGTCCCATTTCTTTTTTTTTTTTTTCCGTAACTCGTGCCCGTGTAATAACGCGTGGCCCAATATGTTAAAAGAGCGATGAGAAAATTCTTCTCTTGATATGCGAGGCATTTTAAAGGTATATGTGCAAAATGACGTCAATAATTTTTTTACACAGTGAAAGAGGTTTTTTTCATTTATTTTGAAACGAATCAATGTGCCCGAATATCTCGTCGTCATGGCCATTGACTTTTTCAACTTTTTGGAACATCAAAGAATGGAGAACGGCAGCTTTAATTCTCTTCGAAACAACCCTCTATACGTTTACGAATGCGTTCGACTTTCATTAATGTTTGAAAATTTGCGTTTTGTTATTTTTGGCCAACCCTGTAGATAGGGGATGCGGGAAGAGGAGTTGAGAGCGGTATAGTATAACTCGGAGGGGGATTGAAAGTTGTATGGAATCGAATCAAGCATCAAGGAGTTGGTCGACGTGACTTTAGCGACCACTTACGGAAGCTGAGGCTAACGGTAGGTACGTACAATATATATTATGGACCTACATGTAATACATATGTACAAATACATGAGTATACGTATACCCAGAATCAAAATCAACTCGCGCTTCAAACTTATTTACAGGTTGGTACGAGTGAAGAGTTCATTTTCTATGCATTGCAGCTGCAGCAACAACACCATTAGTTCGACCACTGAACAACATTATATTGGCTTTTCCCTTTGTTTTATTATCTACCAACACCGATCTGTTTTTCTTTTTTTGTTTTTTCTTCGCCCCTTTTTATTACAGTTCTCATTTTTCAGTCCGTTAGGATTTTCTCAATCACCTTTTATATACCGTAATATTAGAAGTACACGCATATTGTTTTACCCCCGGAATATTTTCCAATTGTTTTTGGTTTTTTTTTCTATAAACAAGAAAAATTTCTTACAAACATATTTAATCGACTGGAGTTAACTTAAGAGAAAGTAAATGAAAACAATAATTTTAATTTTTTTTTATTTTTAACTCATTGTCAGATGCGCGTTTCGTTTTGTGAGTCGGACGCGAAAGACGAAAGGTTAAACGGAAGCAAAAAGTAATTTTTTATGAAGGAATGAAAAACAAGAAAGACAGAAGAAAAAGAAGTAAAAAAATGGGGGAAATGAAGCAGGAAAAAGGCTTTATAATAATGATGTATGTAGTAGAATATCGTAACGAAAACTCGACGTTTTTATAGTGACCCTTCCGAACAGTTGGTGCCTGAAGTATACGTGTAAGGGATGTGAAAAATTTTAGCTCGTTTACTCGCAAACTTTTCGTAGACATAACGAGGTATGTAGTTTGCTATCGAAACTAACAATACTAAGTGGATATCGATTTCGCAGTAATTTTTAACTGGCAACGGTTACGAACCTGGTGTAATTTTATTCAGTTAACTAACTCATAGTTCAAGGGTCATACCACGCGACGTATTCCCATAATAGATGTATATTTATATACCAATTTATTTTTGTTTTCCTTTATTTTTTTTCTCTCTCTCTCTCTCTGGGGTTGTTTGAATATTTGAAATAGAGTCTTTATTCAATTTCTATATGAATCCAGAAAAAGATATCAGCAAATGAAAATTTTACAACGCATTTTTCGAAGGTAATGTAATTATATCAAAATTTAATTCAAAACTATCCCGGGAAAATGAGAAACAATGAATTATAGTATTGACAAACTAATTTCCAAATACTGCAAAGTTCAATATTTTTAACGAATAGAAAAGGTCATCCAAAATCTGTCGATTGTAAAATTGTCAAAATCAACATCGCACGGAATGCTCCGTACAAATAAAGCACCGTAAACAATGACGTATGAATGTCGAACAAACGTAGGACGGAAAGAAGTAGTGGAACCACGTGACTTCGCCCCGCGGCAAAAATGTCCAAATGAATGCTGTAGATATGGTTTATACTTTCAAAAATGACAAGAAAATAAAAAACTTACACCTTACTCGCGACGCAGATTCTTATCCCAAAATTCTTCCAAACAATGACTATACTTTTTCATGAAAATATTCGAATTTTTATCGATAATTATAACTGCCGACTAGATTGCAGATGAAAAAACAAAAGAGCCGAAAAACAAAAATTGTTTTCAAAATTTTCTGAAGCGATTCATATACGTACGTTATATACAACGCACAATCGATCCATCGATCTACCATGTGTACAGATTTTTCTTTCGCGGTCTATACATGCAAGTTTAATGAAAATCCAAGCGGTAATGTCGAGAGATTTTATTGTACTTCGTTAATACATTGAAATCCTGTTTCCGTTTACGAGTTCATTATACCGGATCGTAGAAAAAAGAAAATAATAAAAATAAATTACAACGAGGTAAAATACAGAGACAGATTTATGATCGAGAATTGAGGAATAGACAAAGACGGCTCATGCTGTAGAGAACACACATACATATAACATTAACGTGGATAATTAGAGTTATTAAATCAGTAGTGTGCAATGTACCTTCAGGTAAGGAAACGCTGCGGGTTCGCTCGGAACTGTAAGGCCTTTAATATCACCGGGGCTCAAACCCTGGACCAGCTGATTTCACCGCGCATGTACCTGCAGGACTACGAGCCAACTGAATATCTATATAGACGTACACCTCTGAAACCCGAAGTCTGACGGAGACGAAAGATTTTCAGGCGACTCTCGACGCCCCCCTCCCTTCCGCTCTTCTTCTCTTCTCCAGCCCTTCTCTGTCCACGCAATTGGCTAGTGATATGAACAGGTGGGGGAAGCCGGGACTGAACGGTCCTCCCACGTTTGAATGTAATTTTGAAGGAAGCAATACTTTAAAGAGAAAGAAAAACAAATTACAAATAATTTTCTACAACTCATCCTCACCGTTCTATCTAAACCGGAGGATGATGAGTTTTAACCCTATAATATCGTCTCGTTTCATTTTTTGTGCATTCGACTTGATTTGTCTCTCGCTTTTTCATTTCTCCGTTGCCTTCCTCTCCTTTCCTCTACCATCTATAAAAGGTGATAAATTTTTTAGCTTTCATATTCCGTTATGGTCAAGCATGATCTTTATGACGGAAAATTCGTTGTAAAAAAACGAAAAATCAGTCAGTCTACTACGACAGAAAATTAAGTAACAAAAATTGCACTTCCAGTGTGACGGTGCGGTAAAAATCGAGACTCACGTGATATTAATACCACCGCATGTAGATTGTAGATACTACATTTGTAATCTATCGCCAAAGCTCGTGCCGTGATATCAGAGTAAACATCATTTTCTCTTTGACTTTCTGTTCAACGAACACGTTTACCAGCAAACCGTACTCTTGATTTAAAAGAGACTCGTGTTCCGCGTTTGCTACCATTTTGTTTTTTCTTTTTCTCCTTCTGTTCTCGATTCCACAACCAGCTCATCTTGCCAGTGCCCTGCAGTGCATCCGGATATTTGATAAAATGAAAATAAACAAAAAATCTTACCATTTGCAAAAACTAAAAAAATCAATACCCGATGAGGAAGGGAAATTGGCAATAATAATGAGATTTGTGAACGATAATTGAATATAATTATACGTTCTAATAGAATTGGATAAGATTATAGATAAGAGATGAAAAATTAATGATTTCTTTTTTCGTTTTTTTTTTTGTATTTTGCAACAACTTTATTAGTGTTTCCTTTTTTTTCGTTTTTTTTTCTTGTAATTTTTCCTTACACTTTAAATATGCTTATACACATTCACAATTGTTGTGCTTTTTTTTTTTTTAATTCGTTAACGATCATCGTAATATATGTGTATATACATATATATATATACATCATATTGTTGCCAAATATTTAAACACGACAATAATATATTAGTAAATTTTTTTTTTTTTTCCTTCCTTTATCATTCACATTTTTAATTATCCTTCCATTTTTAATTCGTTACTTTTGTTTTATATAATTTTCTTTTTCTTTTTTTTGTCATTTGAATGAATTTATTCATTTTATATACTTTTAACACATAGCTTCTCAATTCAAATCAATTGGACATAATTTCATCGGCATTTTTTTTTCAATATTTTTGATATCGCATCGCGACAAATTTATGCTAATTGGAATTTTTCTAGAGACTCGTTAGAACTCGAAATTCATGTGATTATTGTTTTCGGATTGTTCATTCGTTACTCTTTCCCTTATCGTGCAACGTATCTATTATATACGTATCATTTGTTTACGAATAAGCGCAGGTGAAAATAATTTCGAAGGATTTCAATAATCTTATGTATAAAATATACAGATACAAAAAATAGTTGAATCCGGCATGGATTTTACTTGAGAAGCGATGACAAATAAAAAAAACAATCAACGAATTAAGATTCACCGTATAATTTTTAACTAGACCATGTCTAGGAATGGACGATAATAATGATAATAATAATAACAATAACCATCAACAATCATTGGACTCAGGTAATTTGGATGTTGTCGCCGGCGTGGCGATCAGAAACGATCAACTTCTACCACTTTTTAGACAGACGACGATAATTATTCTGTTAATTCTTCTTTGTTATCTTATTGATTATTATCCTTATTATTGCTCTTTTTTTTAAATCATTATTATAACACTGCAGCATCCGCAGTACATGTACATAATAATATATGATTCTAATATATCGGTAAAATAATTTATATGCGTGTATTTATTACACCATAAATAGAACGTATTATAAAATATTACAGACAATTATAAATAATTATTTCATTATTATCGATTGATCTTCGATAACTAAATATTTTGCGATCAAGATCACATCAATTTATACATTTTACAGATTGCAGGTATATCTCAGCGGAGTAAAATTCAGTTACGTAACAATAATAATAATTATTTGTTTTATAATATATATTATTATAGTGTTTCAAATTTATGCAATCAATATATAATGTTATATTATTTGAGAAAATTCTGCGTGATCTCATGACATATATGGTTCTATATATTATGTGTGTCTCGTTAATTGAATATTGAATTTTCATATACTAGTTATACAAGTATTTTTATTGTTTAATTTTTATTATTTCCATTTTTTTTTTGCCTAACCACAAATTCCTTTTCTTTTCTTTTCTCCCCCTTTATCTTCTTTTTCGTGATTATAATAAATATATCTGCATTCCTCTTTATAATGAAAACGTTAATTGATAATAATTGAAGTACAAATAATTAATAATAGTAAAAATAACAATAAAAAATACAAAAAAAAATAACAAAAATGACGATAATTAGTTGGGTGGCATATAGAAAAAAAAAATTACAGACCATTACAATCGCATCGATTATCGTCATATTATAATGGTAATTTTTTTTGTATGTCGTAATTTTTGAGTATTATTATTATTATTATATATAAAAGTTCACGTCAAATCTAAACTTCGTATGAAAATTTTTTATGTTTAATTTTTTTTTTCTTTTTTTTTATCTTCCCAAATTCCTACGCCTTAAATAATTAAGCTGCTTAATTATCATCGTAACCTTAAAACGTTGGAAATATTGTAAGGTTGTTTCATTTTTTTTTACTCTTTTTTTTTATTCGTCACAGAAACCTTCTCTCGTCCTCCGAACCTATTATTAATAATATTATTATTATTATTATTGTTATTACTATTAATGTTAATATTAATGTTTTTCTTGTATTATACCGATTACTATTAATTACCAATTACCAATTACCAATCATCAATTATATCGATTTCCTTTATGGATGTAATAATATATAAATTATTTTAATTAATTATATTTACGTACCCATATCAAAGCCAATTCGGTCATTAACTATTCATCATTATTTATTTAATTATTAAATATTATTACACACATGTACATATATTCCATATAATATATATGTATATGTGTTTTTGTTGTTATTTTTTTATTTTTTCATTGAATTTAATTTTAAATTTACGAAATTTTCACACAATATTCATTATTTTATTTCAAGTTATTTCAATTTGTTTTTTTTTCTTTTCTTTTTTTTTTTTAGAACATAATTATATATATTTTATTTCATATCATTTTTTATGTATATTATGTTATTATGTATTAGCTATTTGATCACGAATTAATTAATATACATATATCATGTCATATATATAATTAATTAAGTATTGTAATTCATGGATCAATTTGCAAAAATCACAGACACATCGTTCGCTTTTTATTTATTTATTTTTTTTTCCATTCTCGAAGGAAACTGTTTTAGCATCTCAGTCGCAACGCAAATCATCATCATCATCATCATCATCATCATCATCATCATCATCGCCACCATCATCATCATCGTCATCGTCATCATTTAGCATTTTCATCATCATCAGCATCAGCATCATCGTATTATCTCATATAATTTCGTTTTTATCAAACATCTATTCCATCATCATATCATAAAAAAAGGAAGAAAAAATAATTCTACCCCCTGCCTGCCACATACTCCATTTATAATTTCCTTTCACTCGTATTGTCAGTCTCATTCTAACGTGAGAATTAAAAGAGAAATAAAAAAGAATTATTCGAACAAAAAACAACATATTTGATTTTTTTTTCTACCCTTATTACTCTTCGTTTTCGTCTGACCCTTCCTCATCGCTTTTATGAAGACTAGCGATTTCAATTATTTTATACTCTCCCCGGCCGTCAGAAGAAAAAAAAAATGAACATTGATAATCGATTACCAACTTTCTAGTGAGTCCTTTTTTTCCGTTACAAAAACGATTATCATTCTTTATACAAACGGCTTCTCCTGCACGCTCACCGGAACATCAATCAATCAATCGTAACTGCATTGTCTCTCTGTTTTCGTTTTGTTTTTTTTTTTTTTTTTCTCTGTTATCAGATACGTTCAGATCGTCATTAAATGTAATTTCCTTCACGTCCAATCTCCGGATTATCCAAGCCGATTAAGAATTAATATACACGGGGGTCGGAATCATTTTATACCTTTCCAACAATAATCCGATAATTTCCAGCCCTGCTATTCTCACAGAATTGAATTATTCCTTTTTTTTTCTTTTCTTTTTTCGTTTTGCTCCGCCATATGCAAATTCCAACCTCCCGTATTTTTCATATTTTATCTATTTAATTATGATCAATCGAATTACAAAATGCTTTCGAATGATTATTCAATTTCACATACATTATACAATTTTATATAGTATACATGGTGATTACACACATCGATCTGTCCTCGTGAAATAAAAATTTCCATTTTATCATTTGAACAATTTTCCCAAACTCTCTCGAGAACAAAAAATTGACTTTGCACGTAATTATCAACCATTGAGTAGTTCACCTAATTGTTCTGCAAACGCGCGTATTCATCCGATTGTTCAGTTCATCTTTTTCTTTTTGGATGCTAATTTGATAATTGTCTTAACGAAATTATGTAATTTCAATTGTTGAAAATTCGGATGATCTCAGTTATTTCCACAGATTAAACTTGAGGAAATGAGAGAGAACGTTTTTTCCTACACGACTCGAGATTTGTTGTTCACACTATTCCTTATCCTGGTCACTGATCTGAGCAATATGCAGACAGATATCAGAGACAGGCGGACAGACAGACAGACAGATACACGCTGCACATCGTAAGCATTAATTTCATCCGGGCACATTGATTTTTCAGCTTTGATAACATGTACGTAATAATGTGTTAATTTATTGATTAGTTATCTTTTTTTTTTTTTAATTATTATTTTACTTTTTTTCGCACATTGAACAGGCATTATCATAGTTTGTGAATTTTATGTTTTTTTTTTTTGTAACTCTATTTAGTACTAATATTATTTTCTTTGTTATTCATCTTGTCTTGACTTTTTTGTTTCTTCCCTTTCCTCTTTTTCTTCAAATCGATCATCAATCATTAATTTTAATTTTAAACTCACATAATACCGACATCACTACATAGGTTTATTATACACGTATAATCGAAAATTTAGTAGAATCCGAAAAATAGACGAATTGCATACTTTTTTTTTTATCGTTTTTTTACCATTCTTTTATAAATTTTTCTTTTATTTTCTGCTTCCGTTTTACTTAATTTACCCTGTAGATACACACGTACGCATTTTTTCCTAAATTTTACACACACGTGAAAATCGCAGGTTTTCTTTCTGCGTGCTTTTAATGATTCTTTATTCTGTTCCTTTTTTTTTCTTACTTTTGTTATCACACGCATCAACAATGTTCTATTACATTAAAGGTAATCAATAATTGTGCAAAGCGATGAAATCGTGCGATTTTGAGTGATGAAAAAAAAACAAATTATCATTGAAAAAAAGAGAAAAAAACAAATATCATCCATGCGATTTCACATCATGTTTCCCGACAATTCACGCCGCGCGTCCTGTTCGGCGAGATGAACGTGATTTGGGTTGCCCAACAACAGGCGAATTTAGTATAATTAAATTTTTGCAAAATCGCACGACATGGTATCATCATTCTTATGTAATATACGTATTTTTACATATTATATGCAAAAAATTTTTTTTTAGTTTTGTTTTTTTTTCTTTCACTTATTGAATTACAATTATACGCAATGCTTACATTCACGTCTCGTTGTACTAGAATTTCACGTTCATAAGTTTTTCGCCAAGTCAGGGGCACGATCTAATATTTATATAAATAGACTTTTGAAACAAACATACAAAACCAAAAAGAAGAAGAGATGAAACAAGAAAAAAAGAAATTTTCAAACATGTACTAGCTAATTTTTAATAATTTTTATTCTCTCGTTATCAGCTTAGCTGTATAAATTATAATTTTTCGCTGTATTTTGTTCGTTCGACAAATTTGTTTTCTTTTCTTTCGAACCTTCTACAGCGAAATTTCTCATTTCATTTGTACGGTTTTTTTTGTTGTTTGTTGTTTGCTCTTTTTATTTTACCAAATTTCGTAAAATTTTTATTCCATATTTTATGAAAATCACATTAAATTTTTTGTACCACAATATCTACACGTTAATTTGTGTTTTAATTAACAAATTATCCATTTTTCTTAATTATATTTGGAAATAAAATGAATGATTTCTACTATCAATCTTATTAGTTATTTTTATTTCTTACATCGATATGAAACCGAAAAAAAAATCTTATCTCATTATTGGATTAATTTTTTTTTTCTCCTCTAGTAAAATTTTTCATTTACTTTTTTTCCTCGTTTTGTCTCTTATGCACGGACAACAGCGGATACGATCGTTTGTTATTTGTCAACTATACATAATAATAGTAATAATAATTTTACTACCAACGCTTTTTTTTTTTTTACCTTTTTTGTTTTTCGTTTTCAATATTACGTATGTCCAATAACCTGTCAACCTTACCTATTTAATCGTTATATTTGTACCGGTCATCAAACACATCTGACTTAATTAACAATAATTTATTAATAATTTTGAGGTGCCGATCCTTGGGGTAAACAAATGTGCATATTTTATGATAATAATAATATATGCATGTAATATTACCTATACAATAACGTACACCTATATATATAATATATGTATATATATATAATAATATTCAAGATGGACGGTCTTATGACTACTAAAAGCTGACTTTCATCCGCTTTCATCACTTGGATAATCTGCCGCCGATCATATTACTACAATTATTATTGAATTACGTCTGTTACTATTTAAGTTATTTATTTTTTTTTCATAATTTTTGTTATTATTCTTAATTACAACCTTAAAGAAAAAAACGAATTTCTTTATCATTTCATGACCCATCAAATCACGTGTAGTGTCTACACATATAATTGTATGTATATGTATAAGTGAATATTTTGGCGTTGGAATTATTTTCATTATTTTACTTGATTTTTTTTTCTCCAAGTTCTCTAGAATTTTCAAATTCAATCCTTTCGTAATTTTTTTTTTTTAGTAATACGTGTTTTATTGCTCGCCTTTATATCGGCTTTACAAACACTCAGGTATATTACCACATCTTTATAGAGTGTTAATATTTTATTTTATTGTGAATTATTTCCCTTTTTCTTTTTATTATCTTATTCTCTTCATATTTTCTATCGAAATGGTGATTGTTTTATCGTTCAGACCTAATCGGGCTGGTCGAAGAAACAAAAACAGAGTTTTAAACGAAATCGAACCAAAAGAACTGGAACTTTTTCCCCCCCTCCTACTTCCCTCAAATCTGCACTCTTTTTCATTGGATTTTATTATCTTTTTCCTCGACGTATGTTGCTGATCGGATAATTAGTAAAAATTATCCACTGGAATTGAAATGGTGATCTATTATGCGAATGCATATGTGAGTATTATTAGATTCTCCATAATTTACCGAAAGTGATTTGAAAATGAACAAATTTTTCTTCGTTCTTCGTCACTAAAAATTAACTTTTTCAGCATTCTGGAGTTTTCATCTCTATCGACAGTTCTTTGTTTTTCTTCTTCTGTTTTTTGTCATCGCTTAATTTTTGAAATGCTCTCAACAATTCATGTAAATGAGTGAAACAGTTGACAAACAAATCGTTATATAAATGACCGAAATCAGATTAGCTATAATTATACTGTACACGAAACAAATCGAATGAATAATTTGATTTCAATTAGATACCATAATTTTCGTTTATGCGATAATCACATTACGAAAATTTCCATCGCCTCATTTTTTTTTTCTTTTATGTTTTATTTTTTCTCTTTTGTCGTTTGTATTTTTCAGTTATAATTTCTATTGCGTATATAATAATACATATACATCTGATTATATTATATATAACCTTAGCGTAAATTTGTACATGAATTGTA
The DNA here is from genome assembly GCA_963978495.1 of Athalia circularis. Lineage (NCBI taxonomy): Eukaryota > Metazoa > Arthropoda > Insecta > Hymenoptera > Athaliidae > Athalia > Athalia circularis. The sequence continues at coordinate 6,963,985 of OZ021702.1, forward strand.
CTATATATTTCGTGTACATCATGATAATAATAATAATAAATATGATAATTATTATTATCATTATTATGTGTAAATGTCACACGCACGTTCACGATAAATACGGATAAATGAAAGGAAAATAAATAAAGCGTAAAATGAAATTTTTAGTAATTTATAATTATAATGGTAAATTTGTTGTTTTTTTCCTCTTTCTTTTTTCGTTTTCTTTATCTTACAATAATTAAACATTTATTAATAATAATCTGATTAAAAAAAAAATCCAATTAATTTATACAAACAAAAGTGTGTTACACTCAATTACGTTTATGTAATTATAAATACATATATATGGGAAATATATATATAAATATGTATGCATACATAATAAGAGGGGGTTACTAAAATGATTATCGTCACAATCGCCGCCATATTGTGATTTTTTTGTTTTTTATCTTTTGGTTTTGCTCGTTTTCCCTCGTTACTATTAAATTCCATATGAATGGATCAATTAGAAGTACAGGGGGTAACGATGCGTTTACGAGATACGTATATTCTGTTTGACTTGATTGCAATTTTTTTTTTTGTATTTTTTTTCTGCTTAGAAATAATTTTGTCACACTCGAAATAAAGTACCAACAGCAACAACAACAACAACAACAACAACGATTGTGATAATCGGAAAAAAAGAAAAGAAAAATTGAAAATTAAAAATTAGAATAAGGCACCTAAATTAATTTTTAACGTAACACTTTTTTTTTTTCTCTTTTTCTTCCCCTTTTTTTCTCTCTCTCTCTTTTTCACCTGGACTCCAAATTGTTTAAACTTAACTTTACACACCGGATATAATATACCAGATATATCATTATTATTATTATTATTGTTAATTTTATTAATATTTTCATTATCATTCTCATTGTTAGTATTATTATAATCAATATTCGCATCATCAAAGAAAAAAAATCATAAATTTGAAATTATCATAATCGTTATTATTATCATTATTATCATTAATATTTTTAGTTTCATTAATATTATCAATACCGTTGTTGTTGTTACTATTATCATTATTATTATTATTTTACTATGCAATCTATGCAGCAGCAACAAGACAATATCTCATCTATTATGAATTATTAATTATTATAATGAAGATAATTTTTACTATTATTATTATTATTATTATTATTATTATTATTGTTATTGTTATTGTTATTATTATTATTATTAAATTGAGAATTCCCTTGAAATTTTGTTTATAGACTAAAAAAAAATTCAAAATTGGTAACAATAATATGGTAGATACCTGTAAAGGTATTATAATTTCCATGACTTCACGGTTCTTTGATTTTCTTGAATTTTTTTTTTTTTCCTCCAATAAGTTGTGTTTTTGGTGTAAGTACGTTTGATGTCCTGACTTTTGTTTCGTTTATTTGTGAAAAAAAAAAAATTTTGTTTTCTCTTCGTTACTGCGCGTGATGCAGTTTTTTCAGTTTGCATAATCGTATTTTCGTAGTATTTTTTCATGAAAGCAGATACGAAGAATGGAAGAGAGGAGAATGAAAGATATCAACGTATGGTAATAGATCAGTGACTATAGCTATGAGGTATCTTTATGTTTGTGGTACGTTGGATCACATAATTATTTATCGTTATTTAGTCAACTGCAACACGGGACTCTAGTAACACGGGAGGGGGGCTCTTGATTAAAATTCTAACGCGTAACTATAGTTTTTACCTGGTTTTTTGCATCTTAACCAATAAGTCGCAGAACTAAATGTCTTCCGTGTTAATATCATTGTTATCATTATCATTATTATTGTGAATGATATTGTTTCGTTTTTGCTCATATTGACGTTGACAAAATTGATGGAAAATAGAAAAATAATTCTTTTCCTTTTACCGATATTTTGCAAATGTGGATGTCGGATGTACGTACGGTGGTATTATTTTTATTACGCAGATATAACGATATAAACCGTTACGATGGTAATGATAATAGTAATAATAACAATAGCAATGATAAATGAATTATTATTGGATAGTACATAAGCGCAGTGATCATCAAACGCGACCAGCGCAGTATATAATGCGGTATACAATCCGTAATGTCCATATGATTAATTATTATGTATATAGAAACACGAATAAATAAATAAATAAATAAACATTGGCGTAGCTAATTTACTCGTACGTGTCGTATGTACTTATATACGTAGATATATAATGTGTACACAGCGTATGTATTGTACGTACATACATAATTATAATGTATGTATATCGCGTCGCGTTCGGTTGCCACGTTATAATACTAAAATAATACTTTATCGTGTGTTTAGTTATAATGTGAATATTATTTTTCATTTGTTTTCATCTATTTTCATTTGTTTCATTGTTTCTCACTGTACATAACTGCAACTTATTGAATATATACATATATATTTATCACGGTTACCCCTATTTATGAAAAAATGGTAACATGATTATTGGTATATGTATATAAAATTATGTATTGAGGTAGAGGCGGTTGGTATACGTACATACATATTTACCGAACGTATATCATTTATTATTAATATTCAATCTATTTCACTAATAAATAATATTAACATCGTTTCAATCTACCATAGAATTATATCGATAACGCGAAATCTTTTTGTAAGGGTCATTCAGCAACGAGAGCCAAGAAAAAAAAAAAACGCGGATTCCCAATAACATTATGGAGAACGATTATCAGCTTGTTCGTAACTGGCAGTGGCGTTTGAATCGCGGGTAAAATATATGTTAAAAACCAAAAAAATAAATAATTCCTTCTATAATTCATGTATTATGTCGAGTACAATCGTACATGGCGCTTATGTCGGTATTTGGCAGTGCTGAACGTGGTTTTATTTTTTATTCCCTAACTTTTTGATTCTTTTTTTTTTCATTAATCTTCCTTCGTGAGTAATAAGTATATCTCGAAGAGAACAGATTTTCTAATTTTCAATGTGATATCAGCAAGAGAAGTAAAGTACACGGTGATCATTGAGAAGAAATAAAGCATTTGGTTCGGTGCTTGAAATGTGGTGTTTTTTTTGAATTTTTCATTCATTCTTCTTTCTCGAAATATTTTCAACCGATGTTATTCGAATCAGCAATCGGAATACCCTACGTAATAGGATTTTTAAGAAATATTTCGGTCAGTTTCCTCTTCCTTTCAATAGTTCTCTTGCATTTGTCGGTCTTGTCGTTGAAATTCTTTCTCTTGTCGCGGTTTATCATTTCCTGTATCTTAACATCGATCGTATAGATAAACTCGTCGCTATTTCATAATCTGATCATTTCCGTAGATACACAGTAGCGTTAGCGGTAAGAATAGTAGTAACAGCGGTAAGGTTAATGCATAATACATTCGTGCACTTATAATAATAACTATTATATTTTATAGATATTTGTACTTGATTTTCAATTTCCTGAGAAATAATTGTATATCTGTGTGAGCCCCGCCATTAGTAATAATTATACATCCTGAGTCACCCTAAATCGTCATCATCATCATCATCATCATCATTCTCTATGTATATCTGAACCCGCACATCTATCCAAATACGTACGCGTTCGTGATTCTAGTTTATTTGGTATTCCTCGCGATGTTATTTGAATAATAATAATTATAATTATAACTATTTTATAATAATAATAATAATAATAATACCGAAAATCCTTTTTTTCCAACGAACAAAATTTTCTTATTTTCTTTTTTTTTTCATCAGCATTGCGTTACATATTCTTTTCGTATTTATTACATCATCGTAGGTGTTATGTACAAACATGTGAATTATAAATATGAAATAAAGCTATTTTATTTAATTCAATTTTCTCTTTATTTTTTTCTCTAACAATAAATTGTAGGTACCGTAATTATCGTTATCATTATTATCATTATTATTATTAGTACCTGTGCAATGAATTTTTGTTTTTCAAAGATATACATATCTATATATATATATATCTATATATGAAACTTCAGCGCACCCTGTATTGTGAGGTAGCATTTGTACTAGCGTGTCAATAAAGATTGATATTTATAATATAATAATATATATTTGTTTTATTCATTTATATAAAGTATATGTAGGTATAAGTAAACTTACGTATCATATATATATGTAATACACCTATATGTATGTCTATAATCATATTATCTTAACGTACGAGCAGCAGCTGGTGTCATTAATAAGTATGTGAACTGCAATTGATCAGTTTAGGTGTATGCGGAGGTATACGTCGTTTGAAAAACTGATCAATAAATAATAATGATAATAATAATAATACTAGCAACAATAGAAATTCAATCTATTCGAACTGTACACGAATGTACGGAGGATGTTGTTTCTGTCGTATTACAATAATTTTCTTGAATTTTTCAAACGTTCTCATTAGCTTCCTCGTTTTTTCTATACAACGAATATTATACATACACAATGACAATAATAATCGCATGCTATTTGATGTTACAAGGAACCGCATAAATTACAACTCTGCTAATTTGATTGTTCATTTAGTTTGTTTCTTTTATTTTTTCATTATTCAATGACTCTTAGTGTGAAACTGACAAATATTGTGCATCAGGTACATGTCCATTATGAAGCTGACTACGATCAAATATAATTGTCGTACCTTCGGCGTTGCTGATAAATAATTTTAGTATTGTTACTATTATTATCATTATCGTTATCAGTATTCAAAATATTCGACATTCATATTATGCACACGTACGTAGAGAACGATCAAGATGATGATGAGATTTATAGTTTTTTTCTTTTATAATAATAACGAGAGTAAGTAATGTAAACGGTTCAATTAAATATCGTATAAATATGAAATAATTGCCCAGCACATTAATATATATATTGTGTGCATATATAATATTATGTGTATATGTATAGGTATATATGTATATATGTATATTAATGTTATATAAACTTTTTATGTGTATAGCTATGGAGAGTAAATTTGAATCTGTACTCACAGATATGTGTATATTTACATATCCTAGATATATATTGAGTGAAAATCATTTGAACATTTCATTTTATCATTATTACTATTATTGTTGTTGTTGTTGTTTTATCATTATTATTCACTATTGTTTAACATATTTATTATCATTATTGATATTACTATTATTTAATGTTATTTCTTATATTCATTATTCATTATTATTATTAGTCTATTTTGTACTATGAACCACGGCTCTTAAACCGCTTATCCCGAAACTAGAGTCACGAGTTGCTTTTTCCTGATTGGTAGTTAGGTAAAAATGATCCGTGTTTATTAATAATAATCATCATCATCATCGTTATATTCAACCGCATTTATTTCCTGATAATTTTTTCTTTCTATTCTTTCTTGCCTTTTATGTCATTCATGGGTATAATAATTATGTGTGTGGTACGTAACAACTGAAATAATGGATAATTGATAATGTCCGTCACAATTGAGTTAAGTTCGTTTTCTATTATTCTTCTGCTTAGTGTTTCTTTCATTTTTTTTTTTTCAATTCAGTACTTTTTTTGTGGTGAATCATCATCAGTTATGCATGATCGTATTTTATAGTTAAGGGTATGCGGAATAGACTTCAGCATTTACATCCTGATTAATTGATCTTATGTATTATATTTACACAGCATTTAACAATTACTTTTTCAGCAAGTATGATAATCGCGAGTAACTACCAAAAAAAAGAAATCTATTTTACTTATCATTTACCTTTCAGAAAATGATAACGATTACATAAAACCATTGATCGATCTTAATCAATGACTTGCCGATGCAATTTTCTGCAATTATTCGAAATGTAAATACTTCAATAATATTCGCTTTCGCGCACGCATAATATTTGTCACGTAAACGACATCTACTCTTTCATTTTTTTTTTTTTTTTTTTTTTTTTTTTACTTTTTTCACTCTTCACGTATCTTTCTTTTCCTTTTACACTAAGGATTTTCAATCCGTAAACACATAATAATATACAATAATCAACTTACACAACATATTATCCTATATTATGTACATATATAATAATGTATATTTATAAGTTTCTCGATTTTCAATTCTGATTTGTATGAGAAAACAAAAAATCAAAAGCAAAACGTAAAGAAAATATCAAATACAGATTTGAGTGTGAAAAAAATGGATGTATATCGTGTATGATTCACCTTATTTATATAATATTATCAATTAACTTGGTTTTTGATTGAAAATTTGTCACTTGTTCATATTATAATGTATAATAATTTCTTCCAACACTGAGTGTATCTTTGCTTTTCTGCTGTAATTTTGTTTTTGTTTTTCTGTTTCTTATTTCTTATTTTCCTTGCCGCAGTGAAAGATAAATTACTATTGATAAAATTATATTGATCTAATTATATCACCAGTATATGATCTTTATACATTTGCAATATGCGAGTGACTATTTTTCAACCTAACTCAATGATCACGAAAGACTGCGCGTCAGAATTTTTCCAAAGAAAAGGCAAAATAAAAAAAAACATTATATCAGTGAATACATCATTAGAAAATCAATGATCATTTTACGAGGAAAATTCCAAGATGAATAGACAGGTTTTATGCAAACGAAGTTAGAATTCAAATACACGTCACGGAACATCGAGAAATATTCCAATAATAAACAATTATCAATAATTAAACTCCGAATCTTTTCGAAAGATTCTTTTCATCGATTTCTTTCTTTTCTTTATTAATAATAATGGTAATAATTCATGAGCGAGATGATATAATTTTATTATTCATCTCCGAAAACAACTTTAATAGAGCAGTGTATAACAATATATAATGTATAGAAAATAACTCAACTAAAAATAAATTAAATACCAAAAAACAGGAAAAAAAAATGAACAAAAATTACAAAAAAAATTATGGTAATTCTGACTACCAGCGCTGCCATATTATACATATCTATTATCCGTTTACAAATACATTTACATAATTATAAACAAATTCTTTTGTTTCTTTGTTTTTTTTTTCTTGTTTTTAACATTCTTCTTATGATTTTTTTCCAAATTATTTTTTATTTGCATCTTCATTTTGCTTACGGTGATGACAATCCAATACATAACTATATCTTAATTTTTACAATAATAATATTATTAATATAATAATGATAATAATAATAAAATAATAATAATAATCAAATAATAATAATATTACATTCATTAATTATTATCTAGGTACTTGTTTTTTTTTGTTTTTTTTTGTTTTGTTTTTTTTTTGTTTTTTCCACTTACAACACTATAATAGTACGCTTATGGATAAATTTTATTTATTTAATCAATCATTATTTTATTTAAAGACGATTTAGCAAATCCTGACTCATAGTCAGTTATATATATTTATATGTTCATTTTCATTATTTAATTAATTTATTTTTTCACTTTTTTTTTTGCTGGATTTTTTCTTTTTTTTCATCTCATTTTTATTTTTGTTTTACCCCATAATAACCATCGCATGGCAGGCCGGCACCGTAACCTTATAATCTTATAAATTAACCACGTCCATTATATGCCAAATTTTTTTATCCTCAAATTTTCTTAAATTTGTTTTATTTTATCTTCTCTGCTCAGCAGAGGTGCCGAAAAATAATATTTTTTAGTTATAATTTTTTAAGTTCAATTTTTTTTTTTCGTATTTAGTTTTCTTACACATCGCATATACATCTATCTACATATGATAATATTGATGAAAATAATAATTACAATAATATTAATAATAATAATTACAACAACAATAATAATATTAATAATAATAATAATATTAATAATACGTAGATATATCTATATACATATCATAGATGTCCGCGTGTATTAATTATGTTTACTAGTACGTAACGTGTTTCTAGTTTTCTTTGTTTTTTTTTTTAATTTATAAATTTAATTTCTGTTTCTTATCGAATTTTTAGTACGTAATTGGTTTTTGTTGTTTTTTTTATGCCTTTTTTCTTTTGTACCGTGATTTATTTTTTATTTTAATCGTCCATTTTCTTTTTTTTTCTATCCAGTATCGTTTTAGTTTATTTTACTCTGAGTTTTGATACAATCATTTCGTTTCATCCGAGCGATAAAAATATTAAAGATAGTATTTTTGGAACAAAGAAAAAGAAATCACTTACTCTCGTCTTTTCAGTTTGAAGTATTTTGACGAGGAATTTTGTTTTTGTTTTTTCATTTTTTGTTTCCTCCAACATTTTTGCATCCACGAATACAATAATTATCGGCGATTTCAAATAATAATTTTTTTTTTTATTCTAACGCCGGTGTTTTTACGTATGAATATATACGACGAGCAGCTGAACGGGTCATCTAATGTATTGGTTTTTTATCGATTTCTTATTTTCTATCTTATTATTTTTCTCTTTTGTTTCATATAACATGGTATTGTATCATGGTAAGAAAAATTCTAACGCGGCTATTATTTTATACATTAGTTTTTAAATATAGGTTCATAATGTATGTATAACATATTGTATGTAGAGGTAGGTGTCATTAATTATTTATCTTTCGATCATATCTATTGCATTGCGTGTATGTAGTAGTAATAGTAGTAGTAGTAATAATAATAATAGTAGTAGTAGGTAGTAATGTAGGGTTTTTTTTTCTCTTTATAAATTAATGAGGTAGTAAGTTTTTAAATTTACCATTACTTTCGACAGATCTGTTTTTGTTTCTTTTAATTTCTTTCCGTTTTTGTTGGCTACTTTTGTTTTCTGTTGTTTTTTTTTTCTCAAATCATCATCATCATCGTCGTCGTCGTTAGAAGAATTGACTTTTGCATTATTATTCAGGTATTGTATAATAATATTATATTATGTATTCTGTTTATTAAATATACTAAATAATTCTTTACTATTTAAACTATTGTCTTTGTAACTTATAATAGGCATATCGTTGTGAGGTAACAGTTTTTTTTTCTTATTCTTTGTTATTCATTTTAATCTTGTTTTTCTCTTTTGCTTTCACTCCAATCTTTAACATCATGTTCAATAATTGTAATAATAATAATGATAATAATGTAATCATAATAATAATAATATTAATAATAATAACAATAGTGGTGGTGGTGGTGGTGGTGGTAGTGGTAGTAGTAGTAGTCGTAATGGATAAGAAAACAAGAAATATGAAGAAAAAAAAAAATTTGAGATAAAGTATCCAAATGAAACTGCTTTGTTATAAAATAGTAAAATACTGTAACAATTAATATCGTGGATGCCACACTGACTAGGGGTTAGGTTTCTTATTTTCATTATTACCTTTTTTTTTTTTTTTTAGTGTATGCGAACTAACGACTGTCATATTCAAATAATTTTCTGTTGCTTTCTATTTCTGTATTTCAAGAATGAATTACTTCATCTATTCGTTTTTTATTTTATTTTCGTCGTCCGTCAGTAATTTGTAAATCACGGTTATGGTATAATATGTATTTAATTAACTATTGCGCTCTCTATTGTCTCGGACAAAAGTCCATTGTATTTTATGCATAGATATTTGTATAGATATATGATCAAAACAAAAAAGAAAGAAAATCTATAAACTTGTTAGAAAAATTGAAAAACAAAAGCGAAGAATAAATAGTTAAATAAAAATAAGACCTGTATGTGAGTGGTAAACTATTGTACGTATTATATCTGGACCTGAATGCGCTATATCTTCTATATCCTATCATTGGGCTATAAACATGAATATAATTTATCCCTGTATAATGAAACTGTGGTAAACCGTGAACCTAAGTAATCTTTTATTTGTTTAACTCTCAATTGCACAGTCTACCCCATTCGTTTTCTTTTCCTTTTTTTTTTTTTTTTTTTATTCATTTATTTATTCATTTATATTTTTTCTTTGTTTTATAAAGAGAAATAATTATCATATGATTCTATTATCGTAGAAAATCTTGTTAAATCTTATGTGTTTTGTTTTTCGTTTAAGGTACTCAGTTCCATCCTTCCAGTACATATATTACATACTGTATTAGGTAATCTTTTGTAGTTCTTTTTAATAACCGCTGCCGTGTAATGTAGCTAAGGTTCAATATTCATACATCGTCGTTTCATTTATTTCAACTTTAGACCATCTTTTCTTGTCTTTTCTTTTCCTTCCTTTTCTTTTCATTTTTTATATTTTCCTATCATTCATACAGCCGTTGTTGGAGTTCTAGTTTGTTCAATCGAGATTTTATTAGCTGAAATTTTTTCGTGTATTTTTCAACGGTTAGACCATTCATACGATGTACCAAAACTTTGGTCTAATCCTGTAACTTTTCGGTTTTGGCACTGTACGTGATATAACTTAAACTTAACCCTATAAGTTTCTATTTTCATTTATCATTCAATAATTTTTCATTATTTTATATCGTCTCGTCAACTATGATTTACCTTTAATTTTGCAGTAATATTACGATGGTTAATATTAATTGTTATCTTTTTTCTTTCAAATCATCATCATCGTCATCGATATCATTATCATTATTATTATCACTATTATTATTATTATTATTATTATTATTGTTATTATTCATATGTTTATTATAAATGTTACTATTATTATATTATTATTATTATATTATTAGTAATATTATTATTACGATTATTATTACTATTCATATTAGTACTATTACTGTTATTGTTATTATTATTATATTATCATTATTTAGTAGTTTGTAGCATTTGTATCGCAGTACGTATATATGTATAGATATATATTATCATTATTACAATGGATTAATTAGCCAAACCTGGTCACTTTTTAGTGAACCAAGTATTAGCCGGTTTACCTGAGTTGGTTTTGTTGCAGTTATTTCGATTTGTTTATAAATATTTCTATTTCTTTTTATTACTGTAAGGTTTTTTTTGTTGTTTTCTTGAAATTTTATTTGATTATATTTCGTCATTTCTTTTTTTTTTGTTGTTTTTTTTTTATTTTGTATTTTTTCAAATATTTTTTGTTTCGTAGATAATAATCGATACTTCACCGTTGCACTTTCATTGACTAGTTTTGTGTTTTGTATATAATTAGAGGTGTAATAAAATACGCGTTTTGACAAAATTTTATGAAATTCCCTTAGAAATGGTCATTGAATTCCTAATCATCCCCTCCTGATTCCATCCCTGTTTCTTGAATTATTTTCTATCCACGACTCGCACACCCCCGTAGTTTTTTTATGTTATCTCTTTTTGATTGCTTTCATCTTTTTTTAACCTTTCTCTGTTAGTTCACTGGGGTTTCCGGACTATTTATGAACTGTTCTGCATATGCAACATTTTTATTCGATTTTCTATAACTCTTTGAATCGTCGATTCTAATGTTTCATTTTCTTGAGATATCGTTTTTCGTATATCTGGAATCCTGTCAAGTTTCTTAGACCACCCTCATATATGTCATTGCCTCTATTTTCGCGATGGGATAGATCGTTAAATTTTGTATTCTCGTCAAACAAATGCCAAGCTTTGAAAATTTTATTTTACGCAAAATAATAGATGAAATCAATTAATTATCAATTATCACGTCATTTCAAAGCGAGGCTTCATTTCATATTTACGATAATAATAATAATGATATTAATAATAATAATTTATAACAACAATAATGATTAACCCACCGTCTTCTGTTTATACCTACATTCGAATTATAGGTATAGTGTTTCATTTTTGCTCATGTTATTGGTTGTAATAATTTCTTCTTATTTTTTTTTTGTTGTTTGTGCAACCTTTATAACATTTTTCATTTTGAGTAAGACATATTTCGCCCGAGTTTCAATTTTATCAACTTTGTTGTTTATAAATTTTTTCTTTTTGTGTTTGTTATCAAATTAACATTCGCAATCATTCGATTTTACATAAGCTAATTTTATTTTATTTATTTTAATTTTTTTTTCTGTTTTTCATTTTTAATTTTTTTTTTCAAATTTTTCAAATTTTTCATACGTTTTCGTCCACAATCCCTCTATTACGTCGTTACAAAGATTATTTTTGTGAATTCTTTTTTGTTTGAACTTTTAATTTTAATTCATGATTTATTTTTTTTGAGATTTTTTTTGTTTTTGTTGTTTTTTTTTTCTTCTTACAGATTTTGTTTGTTTTTTTTCCAATTATTTTTTATTTTATTTTTTTTTATTTTTCTATTTTCTGCAAAAACTTGATGATGTTTCGTAGCTAATTTCTAGTATAAGCCTTCTCTATATTTTACGACGATCGCGTATTATCCGCTTGTTGCATATTTCGTAGTTATACCAATAACTGTATATCATCAAATATTATACAGTACACAAGCTGTATAACGAACAGCAATAATAACAATTCCGTATTTTTAAATATAATATACATATATACATCATATATATATGCATGTGGGAGTGTACATAATATGCGTAGAGTTGAAAAAGTATTTCAATTAATTTAAAGAAAAAAATACAAAAAAAAAAAAAACAAAAAGAAACGATCAGGGATCAAAATTTGAAGAATATAACTCTGAAATTATTCGAACATTTTTGTTTTTCTTTTGTTGTTAATGTTACTATCATCATGTGACGAAATAAAATGCAGAGTAAAATTCTTCGGACGCTACAATAATAAGTATGTATTGAAGACCGTAGATTATATATCGATATTTATATACCGTATCGATATCGATAGTTTCATATAAATCAATATCAGCTCTTTTAATTATTATTTTTTGTGTATATATATGTATATATATACTATATATATATGTTTATACATACGTATGTATTATATACGTATTATTCTTTGGTAACCGCGAAAACCAGCCCCGCTGTTTGGTTAAATTTGAGCTCTGGCATACGTGAAGCGTCTATTTTGAAACCCTTTTCTGTTTTGTTGTGTAATCATTTTTCCCATGTTCTCACCTTTGTTTCAAAATACCTTATTTTGTTTTTTTACCTCATGTAGCATGTGTATAATAAAGTACGGAAAAGAAATCGCCGTTGTTATATCATCGATTTTGTAAATGTTATTTTTTTCTTCTTCTTTCTTGTCTTTCTCATATCATTTTTGGTAGCTACTGCAACGATCGCGGTATACTCGTCATGCCTTGATGATGATATTGTTGTTGTTGCTGCTGCTGCTGCTGCTGAGTGCTTCTATCGTTTGTTTCGTTGTTGCCGTTGATGTTGGTAAGATTGATGTTAATGCAAACGAAGGTTTTTTTTTCAACTGTTTCTTAAGCTACTGCGTAGCTGCGTGATTGGATTGCTGGTACGCCTTCAGGCTTAACTCGGTTTTATGTTCCCTAGCGATGTGTCGTCGTACCGTATTGTTCCTGGTAAATGTCCTTGAACAAAATGGACACGGTACTCTTATACCTTGATGACGTTGCCTTATGTGAGCCCTTAGATTCGTTTCGTAACCGTAAAGCCGTTCGCAGAATGGACACTTGAGCTTTTTACCTGAAAATAAAACATACGCAAAATATATTTATGTGTCAATTTTTCATTCATCTATTTTCATCGAATCAATAATCTACAGTTTCATAATTGTTTCGATTCACTTGTCTTTTTCTTCATCGGCTGATTTAAATGCCTGATCTATTTTCCGCAGTGCTCCGAACATTTTTAAAAATATACATACATCAGAGACCGAAAATACTGCAGGAAATTGTTTCGCACGGAAGTTTGCACGGTTTGTTTTTACAAAACTCGAGGATGAGAAATTGTTCGGTGAAATATGGATTCCAAGTTTTGAAGAGAAGAACAGAGAAGAAGATGAAAAAAAATAAGTAAAAAAGAAAAGGTTGACCTTCGGATAACCTTGGGAACCTTGGGAAAAGTTATTAAAAATTGAACAACACGTTTCTCTTGCCTCCTTCAGAAACCGGCAATTGTATTCATTGTCGTTGACATTTTTTTTTTTTTTTCCATATAATGTTCCAAAATGCATCGACTGTTCTAAAAAATATTCTGCAGCAGTTCGAACGAGATAAACCTTGCGTAAAATGCTTCGATAATACGTATAATGAAGCCGGTGCAGCTATTGAAAAAAAGTATATAAAAAACGCAAATGAAAAAATAAAATCGAATTATATATAAAAACGACTCGTACAAGGCGTGCTGTATGTATCGGAATAAATAATAAGGTCTCTTCCCTCTGCTCCCACCGCTCCCTCCGTTCCGCCATCTTTTTTCGTTCTGTCTCGTTTCAATTTTTCTTTCTTTTTTTTTTCTTTATAATATATGTATATATATACATACATCTATTTATTTTTTGTCGCTCATACTTTTGGTAAAAATATATATACATATCTATCCATTATGTATATGCACGCGTACACGCATTAGAATAATATGTGTGCACACGCATGTTACATACATGTAGAGATAGACATGTCATAAATTGCGTGTAAGTACATTACGCATCCGAAAAAATATGTACGGTGTGTGCGTACGTGATACGTGTGTGTGTGCATAGTTGTTATCCATACGTGAACATACGTCTTTTTTTGTAATAGGTTAGGTTAGGCCCTTGCCTTGCAATCTCGGTTGCGCAGGCCAATGGCTTCTCGGCGCGTGCAAGGCCATCTCACATATACGCTAACTAATTCACTTCCTTCTAACTTGATTAGGTCACCGACTAAAGGTCCGTACACAACCGAAAATAAAAAAAAAAAAGAAACGAGAGAAAAAAGCAAAAAGCAAAAAGAAAATTATTTAATTTATGTATTTGTTTGTTTCAATTATTTATTACTTCATTTTCGCTCTCCTCGTTCGTTATTTTCGAAGATCCCTGCACATACACATGCAATATAATCATATAGATATATGACATTTTTTTAATCCGTCTACAGATACGGATCGTCCAATATACACGCGTGCATCGTTGAAAACGAGATGTGTAGACATTTGTACATGAAAATAAAATTTGAAAAAAAAAAAAAAATTAGAAGGATACACGTGTATAATATAAATATATATATTATATATACATTTTGAAATAATTAATTTGATTATATAAATATGTATATTATATATATTTTATATACATAATACGTATAGTGCAAATATATTTGCACCGAGAATTGACGTCATGCTGACGCTGGCGAATGCTGCGCGGATATGTATTAATATGTATTATAATATTTATATGTATATACCGGAATACATATTACGTACATAAGTTATTTATCGAATTAACAAATGCAATTATTCATATTTTTATAATACCGTTTGAATTTTTGTCTCTAATGTAACACACCGCCTCGTGTATGGTTTGAAAAAATATCATTTCCATTCTTTCATTTGCAAACATTATTTCTCTGTACGCATACAGACGTATGTGCGCATGTATTACAAATTCATTACATAAAAGAGGAACGAAAACGCGCGCGCGAAACAGTCTCTCTCTCTCTTTCGCTGATTTCTTTGTGTTATCTTTTTCTCCCCCGAACAGCTGATCTTGTACGTTGAATTTTTGAGGACAGAGACCTGCACGTGCGGTTCGAAAGAGTGTCTAATTTGAGAGCAGGTGGAGGATAGAATATGCCAAGGCGGTATGTGTATACCCTTTATACATGATGCAGGTATTATGGCATTGAGATCTTTTTTCGTATATCGGTAGGTGTATAAGAGTATATGTACGCAAATACATACATTAAAAAAATATATGTATAGCTACACACAGATTTAAAAGTATGTAAACCCGGTCTTCATTTCTTTGTCGTTTTCTTTTTTTCTTCGTTCTTTATTTTTTGGGTTTTTTTTTTTTTTTTTTTTATAATTTAAAAATAGAGCCACGCGCAGCTGATCACGAACTTATAGGTATATAGGTACGTACCGTGTACACAGATATAAGCATAATCGTATACACATATATATTTTCACGTGTGAGACGTTGCAGAATTTCGCGTTCAGAAGAACATGAAAAAGGAATGAGAATGAAGAAGAATAAAAAAAAACATTGATAAAAAATCACGAAGACGACGATTGAGGTGATAAATAAGGAAAAACAAAACAAAAAATGATCAAGTTATTAATCAATTGTTATCAGCACATGTATGCAGCAATATCTACAGATATAACACCCGTCCATGTGTATATGTACATATATATACATGTCGTACAATAAGCGGCATCAATGCGATTTACTATACAGTAAGTACAAGTAATATATACACAGCTGAGAGCAGATTGTCGTACAAACAGGATGAAGCTCTCTGCGAAGGTCATCGAGTAGTAGTCGCAAGTTATGAGCTTACGTCACTACAAATATATATACCTAGTCCATGGCCCTTTGACGCATTAGTTAATGGTTAGAGCGCGTCGGCGTTTGAAGGGCTAGAGCGGCAGTCAGCCTCGAAACGTGAAGAGTGGAGATGAAGATAGAAGGAAAAAGGTGCCGTGGGAGGGGGAAAGGGAGGGAGGGGGAGGAGGAGCCCCGACGCCGCGGAAGAAGGTCAACTTACGAAACAGCTACCAAGGTCTGCCTCATTCCTTCCCTCCCGATCCCGCCATTTATTCGGCCCTCCGCGAACAAACTCAACTTCAACTTCTACTCCCCCTCCCCCCACCCCCCCGGACATCGGGAGTTTCTTTCCTGTTCCTCCCCCGGCGTCATCGGCTGTCGCCGCACATCTACTCCTTCTGCCCTTCTTCTCTCTCGCCGATGCTGCTGCACACAAAACCTATAAGGACGGACGGAACAAACCAATGAGAAAATGCTGATACGGCCCTACCGCAACTTCAACACCACGCGGTGGTCGACGCGACGGTCGCTGCTATTGCTGCCATAGGATTCAGAGAAACTAATTAAACCATAATGATTCATCTACCGCGTTAATTTGGGCTGAGGAGAGAAAAAAGAAAAATTTATTTCGAATGCTATTTTTTATCTCGGAGATAAGTTCTGTAACGTTATACTATACTATATTTTTTTTCCTTCCCATATAATTTTTTAATTAATTAAAAATTCGCCATCAGCCCGTAAATTCTTTTGCGAGCTCGAACTGAAGACTATTTTTGTTTGTGTGGTAATTATTATTTGACAAAAATTTTTTTTTTTTTTTCATTAAAATTTTCCACGTATCACCAAATTTTCGTTAACAGTATCGAACGAATTTCAGTCCGTTGGATACCAGAATTAGCTTGATGAAGTAAAAAAGAAAAAGGAAAAAAAAAATTGGACAAAGAAAAAAACTTTTTTTGAACGTCCTTTTTGATATTTTTGATCTCGCACATAAAGTGCGCGATGGCGTCCCCCTCGGATTTGACGCAGTAGACGGGGTGGGCTGGGATTTTTATTTTTTTTTTTTTTCTCTCCTCGTTTCACGATCAGCAATTTTCCATGTTTTCCGCGCGTGGCGATATATATTATGTATACATTCGTGTGTGTAGCGATATGGTTATCCACGCGTCGGTGGCGTCTTTCGCGGCTATACGTTACGTTACGTTGCGTTGCGTTGCGTTGCGTTGGCCCGGAAATAAAGAAGCGATGCGTGTAACGATCGCGGGCCTTGACCTATTTCGACCACGGCGCCAAGTCAACGGCGGACGTCATTTAATCCAATGCGCGCATCGATGAAACAAAAACGAAAATGAACACTAAGACTAGAACTACATATAATACGAAGACGAAGATCAGGTTGAATAGAACAAAAAACGGGTCTTGTGAATTAAGAAGAATAAATAAAACAAGACGATCGATCGATTCCTATAAATTCTATCGATGCACTCGATCAAATTCGAGAATGTGAGGGTCGAAGATCTTGCGGTTTTTCAAAACGTTACGTAAACTTTCCATATCCTCAAAACTATTGTGAATGTAGGAAAATCATTCGGATACAACTTGCCAAGTTGATCGCACATGGAAAAATCATGTGACATGTTATTCTGTGACACAGTTGTTGGAAGTGCCAAGGGGTTATTGATTACGTCTTGACTTTTTTTATTTATTTTTTTTTTCTAATTCTCTTACTCAGAATCGTATAGACAACTTTAAGACGAAACTTACGAATAACCTCGAAATTTCAAAGTTAGAACCTTACAAAGGTAATCGTGCGATGTTAGAACTATTGCCATTGAAAAATTGAGAGAATGTCATTGAAAATTTGATCAAATTCGATCGGTTTGCAAAAATTTTCTTCGAGTCAACTGGTACTGGCCGAATCGCATGTTTAAATA
Source organism: Athalia circularis (assembly GCA_963978495.1). Taxonomy (NCBI): domain Eukaryota; kingdom Metazoa; phylum Arthropoda; class Insecta; order Hymenoptera; family Athaliidae; genus Athalia; species Athalia circularis. The sequence continues at coordinate 6,982,141 of OZ021702.1, forward strand.
ATTGAAGGGACAAATTCCCATCTTCATAGAGTTTAATGGCGGATGAAATAACTCATCGATTTTGTTTCCAAATTTTCTCGAATTCCAGATTACAAGATGCCATATCATGCCGTATGATTTTCAGCTTTGGCAAATTTTGAAAAATCTCCTGTTTTCTTTTTTGAGCTGATAAGATGGGAAAATCTCTTCTGTTAGCTTTTTCCCGAACACTTTTAGGATTCATAGTAATAACAACTATAGTAAGACGTTCAATGCGATATCGATCTATCCTGAGAACTTCCAATGGTACGACATCTTGAAATTTTCCTCCAAGTAATTACAACTCCTTAAATTTTCGCCTCGAGGGCTTTTCTCTATTTTCAATAGTTTCAATGACATCTGGTTTGCGATACTCTGTAACGACGGTAGAAAATAAAAAAAGGTAAAAATAAAAAAATTCCCCGTAGGCACAAGGGATGGATGAAAACGTCAAGGACTCAAGGGCTTCAACCCTTTACGTATGAAAAAAAAAAAACAGAAGAAAAGAAAAGGAATATAGAATGAAAGCATGAGAAAAAGAAGAATAAGGGCTGCGCGGGGGGGAGAAGGTGGGGGAGGAGAGAAAAAGAGGAAAGCTTCGGTCGCTTTTAGGCGCCAAACCGCCCTGCAGAAACCTTTCGCGCCCCACCATTGCGTTGTGGTCCGTGACCATAACCTGCGCAACGGTCCCTTCGGTTCTCCTGGTCCAAGTACCCCCACAACAGACGTCAAACTCCCAAACAAATCCTCCCTTGCTCTGCAAGCGTAGTGATCAAGAGTGATGATGCCTGGATTTATCTCCCTTTTCCCTTTTCCCTTTTCCCTTTTTCCTTTACCTTTTCTCCTCTTTTCTTTTCTACCCGCTAATATTCCTCATTCCTATGTACAGCGTCAATCTACTTCACCGTTTTTTTTTTCTCTTCAACTGCCTAGTTTCTTATTACTTCACGCAAAAGAGAAGAGAGAGAAAAAAAAAAAAAAACAAAAATTAGAACCTACCCCAATCAAGATTTTTGATACTGTAAGTTAGAAAAAGATAAAAATGAAGGAGAAAAAAAAAATTACCACGGTCTAGTAATAATTTTGATCGTTGGCAGTTTTTTTTTTTTACTCTTTCCACAATTTTCGAATAGTTGAAATGTAACTTTTCTATTTTTCAACATAATCGGCTGATGTAATCGTCAACCCAGTTCCGAGCTTTATCCCGAAACGGAAGACTAACCAACAATCGGTCAGACTTTTTCCTCACTAATTGATAGGGAAAAACGGAAAAGCGTTAACAACTGCACAATGAACTCGAGCAAACCGCTATCGTATTCTATTCAGCCTTTTCGATAAGATATTACTACTTAAAGCGTATAAAATAAGAGGAAAAAACAGATGAACCAACAAAAATGAAATCGAATGATTAAAGTATCCGCACAACTGGTAAGGCGACGTATAAAAAAGAAAGATCGTCGGAAAGTATTTACAAAGCTTTTTTGCTTTATTTAACCGGATTCAGTGCAGATTCGTAAAAAAGGATAGAAGAAAAAAAGTACAAGTCTTTTTTGTACCAAAAGCTCCCCGGGCACATGGTATATATCCATTTCACGAATTCCCCATTTCTCTCTCTCTCTGTCTCTCTTTTTCTCTATACGTACACGTATGCGATTGAGAGAGCCTTGCTACGGTTGTGCACCGTGGGGAATATCGTTTCGAGTACTTTTTCTATTTTTGTTTTTTTTTTTTTCCTCTTTCTCTTTGGGAAGCCATAAACCGAATAAAAGGAGGTAGAGAATGAGGAGTAGGTGGAATAGGAACGATGGCCCGAGGGCTGCACGACGCGAGCCTCGATTTCCACCCTTTTATATGGATCCCAGAAATTCGGCACTGCATGCAAGAGGGAGGGGGGGAAAAGTACGCATCCGACAAATCCGCGAACGCATTCTCGCGGCCACGTATCGATTTCGAGTTTTCTACTACCACGAAGGTGCCCAACCAGGAAGTGGTGCCTCTGGCGGAGGCATTTCTAAGTTTCTTCATCATCTGCATCGACGAAAGGGCCCGCACGCAACAGCGGCGCATTTCACGCACTTTTCCCATACTGTACATGTACTCCAATACATACATGTACACATATTTCCCTATTTACAGGTACATACGCACTTGTATATATGGTGCATTCTACGTCAAATCGGTCAAATTATAGTCTCCGCGATTTAAAAAAATCATTTTACCTCTGACTTTGTATTTGCACTATTATTTAAAAACGATTTCGAACAAATGAAAAAATATACTTTGAAGAATTTATGTTTTTCTGTTTTCATTGTTCCGAATAAAAAAAAAAAATCATACAAATAACGAAGAAAGCAAAAAAGATAATATTAACAGCGGGGTAAGAACCTCTGCTGGAGTTGCCACGGAATGCCCCATACACGCAAAGATATGGACATGTGTTTTTTCCATGCGTGGATAATTCCACGCACAGTCGCGTTAATAAACGCGAACAATCTACACGTGAAATGCGAATTTCTGTAGAGGAAGTTGGGTTCCAGATTTTAGGTATATAGGCATTCTGCTATGAGGTATGTACTTGCGAGTTGCCCGGTACTCTCGGGCCCTTTTGTCTGACGTTAGGGCATCGCGCAAGGAGAAGAAGGATGGGAAAAGGGAGAGTGAGAGAGAAAGAAGAGGATAAAGAGACGCGGTGGGAGCGCACATAAAATCGCGGGGGGATGGTAGGGGAAATATTCGAGGATGGAGCCAGGATATAGAGTTACGCATTGTGCGTGCAAGTGCGCCTCAGAGAACAGCAGCGTCGTCGGTTGTCGTCGTCGTCGTCGTCGTCGTCGTCGTCGTCGTCTAAAAAGCTTATAGGGCCGTAGAACCGGCATGGCGCAGTAATTACACGCGTACCTACGTATGTATTATACTTGCATATAGGGATATGCGCGTGTACGTACCTACATCGTATGTACTTTCTACTATGTACAATGTACATTATATATATGTAATATGAGGGGAGAGAACGCAGAATGCAGATATTGGACTACCCGATGCAGAGGGAATATCGTACGGAAATGAAAATCTCCATGTGTCACGATTTCACACAATGCACAAAGAATTCATAAGAAAAAAGAAATATACATATAAGTTTACCGTTACCTTGTTGTTTTTGTTTTTTGTTTTTTTTTTGTTTCTAAACGGAAAAAAGATTTCAAAGAATTTTGTTTTTCAATCGAAACAGCGGTCGCGTAATTAAAATAGAAAAAAAATCCTGAATAAAATTTTCATTTTTTTTAAATTACAAAAATTCAACCTTGTGAGAAGCGCGGTGAAGAAAAATGAAAAATATCGATTTCAGACAGATATACGAAAAAAAAAGTCTCTACTACGTACACAACGTTACTTGCGCGTTAATTTTTTCTTTTTTTTTTTATTATATGGCGCGCTCGATAAGAAAATATCGATAATTTTCGTACACGCGCGCTGCATAGTAGCCGTTACGTCACGAACAAATACAATTCTAGATCAGAATATGAAAAAACAAATTTCCGTTCGGATAATTTTTACGGGGTTTTAACCGAGAGATAATTTTCATTCAATATAAACGTCAGCGTTGAACCGAACGGAACGCTTTAAATCTTTTACCATTTATAATCAAATTATTCGCATACATCACGTGTATAGTTGTGTGGTATGAAAAGTACAGCGGTTGCATGATTCGCTGTATTTTGTAATCAGAAATTTTTGACCATCTACACAAACGTAGGTCGTATAAGTATAGACAGAGTTGCGACTGTGTATGTGTAATACACACACACAGTCGTACAGTATAGTACTACGAAGACATTCGGTGTGTTTATTACACACCTGTATGTACACCTGATTCGTGTATAGCTGCGCTACTCTACCTACTTCGTGTAGAGAGGAGTTTGGTCGGCTGATAGCAGGGTGTACGCATGCAATGACAAATTTAGGTCACCAAATAATTCATAATATCGACGCACGCGGAGCTCGCGGCTCCACTTCCGATTGATTAATTGATGAGCAGACCTCGGAGTTATTCGTACAGAAAAATGCGCCCGCGTCTTCGAAAAACGCACGACACGTGAACGCGTATCTCCGATAAAATGGTCGGTTTCTGATAATTTCAATAAAATTTTTCGAATACACGCGTATATTTTTGTTTTTCATCCCGATCAGGGGGGAACTTTTCGTAGGGATTTCCTCGTACCGTTCATTAAATTTTCTCATCATAAATTCTGGCGTCAACTTTGATATCTATTATTCGTTCGATCTGATCGCTCTGATAAAATCTAATTCGTGAATGCGAAAAAGAAAGAAAATGAAAAAAATAAATCAATCAGGTACAGGTATAGAAATTTCAAAGAGGTTTACTAAACTTCGGTGTTCTTTCTGTCTTCCGAGTAACATTACATGTGTATATAGTTGGGTCGATTTCTATATTGATTATTCAACAACATGCACAGACTGTCTTCTTTTTTTTTTATACATATGTATAATGGGAATGTATAACACGAGTTATACTAGGTCTACATGAACTACATATGAGGCATTTTTCGTCAACCGGGCAACTTTATTTGATCGATGTCATTGAATTTTCTTAATTTTTTTATGTTTTTGAAATCGAAGATACTTAATAATTGATAAGAAATTTACTTCTAACGAGTCCTGGAAAGTGATTAACGAAAATATATCCATATAAAACACTCCGAAATTATAGTGGCGCATTTGACGAAGAATATCCTATAATGTTCGGACGTGGGCGCAAGGCTACAATCCTCTGTTCGTTATGCGATGATATTGCAGTTATATATCAATTTAGGCTTAGGGTGGCCCGAAGTTTTCGAAAAGGTATAATACAAGGTGCATATAATACAGGTATAAAAATACGTATATACGTGTTACGTAATTGTTACCAGCGAATCATACGATCCGTACATCCATTTATCCGTCCAACGAACAATCAATCCATCGATTGGAAAAAGAGTTCATGATGATAAAAGTAATATTATTATAGTAATAATAATATGAATTGGTTTCCCGAATACGACGGGTGCTTTATTATGCATTACGCGTAGAACTGTACAAAAGAAAAGAGAAAGAGAAAAAAAGAAGAAGAAAAGAACAAATGGGGGTTTAATAGGGGAAAAGGTATAACTCCTGATTCTGACTTAATACAGTCTTCTATAATCAGATAAAATCTGCATATTATCACAGTTCTTTCACAAATTAAAAAAAAAAAAAAAAAAACAGGAGAAGAAGAAAATCCTTTGAAATAATTGTCACCGTTTAACTTTATAACAAAGATATATACCATACGGTATACAAGAGAGAACTGTGCATAATATGTGTGTCAAGAAGGACGAGAAGCAGAAAAAAAAAAAAAAATCGTTGAACAGGTTGTGAAAGCACAGTAGGTAGGGAAAAAAGAAGAACAAAAGAATACCGCATATAGTAGATGATTTGTGCCGTAGACTTGGATTTTGATTTCCTCCTTCCTTAACCCCCTTTTTTTTGTTGTTGGTTGGGTTAGTTTCGATGCCTGCAGCAGCGGGAGAGGAGGTTTTCAAAATGGAGGAATGGTAATGGTAACGGTAATGGGAATTGGAACGGATAAAGGGTGAAGGGTGAAGAGTAAAGGGTGTGTATGAGAAGGGATAGGGAAGTGAAGTGGAGGTGTACGTGTTGTACAGGTTGGCTTGGGTGGCGCAATGACGTGCATAGGCGAACGCGAGCAACGTATTGATCGCGGGGCGAACGCAGTCACCAGAATTAGACCCAGCCACCAACCAACCAACCAACCAAACCAACCAACCAACCAACCAGCCCACGGCCACCCGCTAACCGAACAACCGCCGCCGCCAAGCCAGCCCAACTCGCTTTCTGCCTCCTCGTCTTCTCGTCTTTTCTCTACCTGCCTCATGCCTCATAGCCTCCTCTGCAACAGCCCCTACCCTCCTATTTTTCTTCCATCCCTCTCTCCGTCCCTCATTTTCCTCTTTCGGGTTCGTTTGCCTAGCCGGATATCAGGAAAGCGCGAATTTATACTTGTTGTATAGAGAAGGAGATATACCGGGAGCAAAAGCAGTAGCAGTAGCACCCTCTTTTACTCTTTCCTGCATTTTCCCCACCCTCCGAAAAGCCCTCCGAAGAGGAGGGGAAAAAAAGAGAAAAAATACTCGGTGCCACTCGAGCATCATCTACACGCGGTGGAGTTTTCATCGCATACCATCTCCCACCCCCTCAGGGTTTGCTTCTTTTCAGGTTTTTCCTTCTTTCTTGCTCTTCCTCCTTTTCTTTACTCTCTCCTGTTTTGTTTTGTTTTTTTTTTCCTTCCTCTTTCGCTCTTTATCCCCGAGTCCATTCTCTCCTCAGTTCCCTTCTGTGCGTGCACACAGAGTTTTTCAACCCTGCGGACTCAGCTATTTTTGAGAATATGAGCAGATACATGTATACAGCGGTGCGATGCGGTATTTCGTTATAAATAAGCTGCAAAAGCACGTTTTCAACCATCCGGTTTGAAATCAACCGCGATGAGGAAACGTGAAAATGTAACCAAAGAGGAAAAAAACAGTTCACTTCACATTCTATAAAAACTATACGATATCTATTTTCCACCACTTCTCATCCATCGACCGTTTTATTAAAACGTAAAAATCATTATTTTGTTACGTTCGGAGCGAAACAGATGGGGGGGGGGGGGGGAACACTAACTATTAAATGAATAAAAACTGATTTCAATACTAATTGAATAAATTAAACGATTTTGATTTCCCAACCGTATTGCAGCTGTTTTATAATAAACTGAACACATATAATATACATAAATATGTCGAATAATTTCGTAGACAAAAATATATCTAATGTCAGACACATATTTATATCAGCCGCTGATCGTGACTCAGTCTATAAAAAATACTAGATCGGTTCAACGCAATATAGCGTTTGCAATGTTATATACTAATACTACAAAATCGTTATATTCGGAGCGAAATAAACGAAAAAAAATCTATAGCCAAAGGTCATGAAATCCAAGGATTTATAACACGCTTTTTATCGTCATATTATCTCAAGAAATGCAGATCTAACTGCGATCGATAAAAATCCTCACAGATTCTCCCATATGACGAAAAAAAAAAAATTATACCGTTTGACTAACTCGTGTAATGTATTTATGAATTTTTTGCGGTTCTGTACAGCTGACGATAATTTTCACCGAAGTTTCTGGTACATGGGATAAAAATTCTTTCTTATTCATTAATTTCGTCGCAATTTCTACCGTATCAACATACCCATATATACCTTTATACATAATTTACACGTTCTAATCGTGCAACAAGTGACCGCTGACTTAATTCTCACTTCAGTTTATATGAGGTATTTACCTATATATACATGTATACGTATGTATGCTACATATGTATCTTAACTTCCGGGAAAACCGCTAAACCCGTCGTCCTGGAGTGATTAATTCACTAGACTAATACATAGGTGTCTTATGTGTACATGGGTACGTGTACCTACACGTATTTACTTCTATATACATATGTGCGTCTACCATAGGGAACGCATCAGCAACGCCACACGGAGCGATTCCCGCGACCCTCGATAACAGAAATCGATAACAACTTATTACTAATCTAATATAGCTGTATACCTTATAACCGCGCGGCTGCAGAATCCCTATTTAATTATCTTCCGTATGTACGGATTTACTTTATTTCTTCAGAATTTTTTCCTTCCTCTCAACAGCTTCCAATTTTTATACTTATATTATACATCGATAAATTTGTGAGATATAAATTTTGAAGAAAAAAAAAAAAAAACAAATACAAAATTCCTGCTCCGATATTCTTTCATTGGATCGGCGAGACGTCGGGGCGAAGAATTAGTTCATCCTCCTTCTCCTTTCTGGATTTCGTTATTTCTTTTCTTTTTTTCAGATTCGTTTTTTTTCTTTTTTCCTTATATATTTCATTATTTTTACGATCGTCGAAAAATGCCTAGACGCATAGAAAAACGCACACACATGGGAGGGTTCTACATGCGCTAAATAAATACTGCTATGGGCTGACAGCGAACGACTCGCTAGCCCTGACCCACTTAAAAAAAACTCGCGGTTTGAGCAGCAGCAGCAGCAGCAGCAGCAACGTTAGACGGTTCTAACGTTGAACAAACGCGTCACTTGGGCATACGCTCCAGCCTTTGCGCAATAATAACAATGATAATCTAATTAATACATAATAACAATGATATATTTGTATCATTAACGTTTAAAAACGATAATTAAAAACTCAAGTATTGTATACACTATATACCCTGCAAATCTCCCTGCACGTATATCATTAAACTTGCAGCCATTGAACAACTCGAGATGTGAAAATGATTGGGTGAATTAATATTGATTTGGACGTTTTATTTAAACAAAATCTTCGCATAGATTTTGAAAACAAATAGACTGATTGAAAGAGAGAAAAAAAACAATGATAATTCAAACGAATAAATGAATAGATAAAATATAAGATGGAAGAGATAAACCCGCAGATAAAATAACGGACGTCGTGCAACAATTCTCAAATGATCTTACGGATTAAAATATAACTATTAACGAATCTCCCGAATGACGTTCTAAATGAGTCAAGGGCGGATTTTTTTTCTTTTTTGTTTTTTTCTTTCATTTATTTATTTGGTAAATGACATAAGTGAACGCTATTATAACTCTAAAGAATTTTATATGTATATACGTTATATGCGTGTAACGTTAGAATGAGTTGGCTATACTTGTTATTATAACACTACACAACCTTCGACCAGATTATAATATTTTATTCGATTTATAAATAAATTTTCACAAGTTTTTTATATAAAACGAACTAGACTTTATAAATTATAAAGCGACAACGTTTATTCATCACGTATTTAAGAGATCACTTCAGATTATATCTTACATAACTTTATCGAAGATCGCTTCATTCTATTCCAGAATAGAAACGAAAAAAAAATAATACTCAACAAAATTGTCTACCCGCGGTTTGAAGTTTTTCCTTTTTCCTCTACCGCTCGAATCTCATGTATTATACGTAACGGTTGATGAACCCTTCTGGAAATATTAATTACTACCCGCGGATCTGATTATTATTATTATTATTAGTACTTTTGCTACGACAAAGGACGGCTTCTGTCTTCCACAGGATATACAAAGATAAAAAAAATTGTCTATATGCGTGTGAAAGAACAAAAAAAAAAAAAAAACGGGAAGAAAAGAAAACGTACAAAATCAGTAAAAAGGAAAGTAAAACGAAATACAATTAAAAAAAAAAAGAAAAAAGCCAAGTAAAGTATACGCTCGCATATACATATTGGGTATAACTATATGTACGATCGTTCTTTTCTGACAAAGGGTTGACGGCTGGTTGTGTTCGTTGAACTTCCGCAGGTGCAACGAGCGAGTCCCCGAGAAGAGAAGTGTCCTGCAGGCGTCTAAAAAGATCTCTTTCCTCAAAACTCCAGGTGTCACTGAGTTCAAAACTCCAGGTGCACTTATTTTTTATTTTTTTTTCATTCTATACAATTACTTCCTTAAAATGGGGAGGAAAAAAAGGAAAAAAAAAAGGAAAAACCGCATCGCCATAGACCAATAATCCAATAATTACCGTAATATAACCGCGTGTTATCTGCGTAGCGTCAAGGAAAAAAACCGACAAAAAAAAATCCAAATCTATTTAGTTACAAAAGAACGTATTAAATTTTTTTCGCCACCATATAGCTCCCACGCTCCTTACACTTTGCGGTTAAGTATTTAATTTTTCGCTATTTTTTTTTTTTTTTTAATCGTTATTACCACTTTTTTCTAACTCGCTATAATTCACGTAAGAAATCTCATCTTTTAATTGCAAAGAGAAAGAAGGAGATAGGGCAAGAGACTAACTATAACGTGTCTCTGAGTTTGTCGTTGTTATTGTTATTATTATTATCCTTATTGGAACAAAAATGTTTTTTTTTTTAATTTGTTTTTTTTTTCCCCCCAATTTTTCAAACAAATCTCATCACGCGTGTTAAGAGAGAACCAAAGAATTTCAGAAGACTGATTATATGTCTTTTGAGTAAGACAATTCCGATGATGATCTCTAAAAGGTTGCGAGTCTAATGTTACCGCGGTTCTTTTTGCTCATGTATCATATGTTTATAACGTATATAGCTAATACATATATATTCATATATATAGTCAGGTACATAAACGCTATTATATGCAATACCGTTAGATGACTTGTACGCGTCAATCAAAGTCGCGGCGGTGGTTTCACTGCATTATACGTATACGAGTATGTATGGTAAAGGTGGGTATCATCGGGTATTATATGACACCGACTCTTTCATTAGAAATATTCAACTTCTTATTCGGAATCTCTTTCGTTGTGAGATAGATCAAAGAGGAAAAAATTAGAATGGTAAAAAAAAATAAAAATAAAAGGAAAGAAAGAAAGCAAAGATAGAAAAATTAGCGTGTTGGAATAATTGCGCGAATATTAACAGTTGAAATATTATATTATGTATGTACCTATAGCGAATGTTGTATAGTTAGACAAAGATGAATTATGGAACTCGTTATAATATTTGTAAGCATGTGAACATATTTAGTTATAATTGCACACCGTTTAACGTGAGAAGAGAGAAAAAAGAAAAAAATAGTTTTGAAAGTCCGTTCAACTGTAATACCCAAAGCTGTCATCGTGGAGAATGAAACGTTTAATCAGAGCTCGCGGGGTTCACTGCGCCGCAAAGATTAAAATAAAACATCTAATTGTATGTTAGATAAAGAATTGAAACGACGGAAGGGAAAAAAAAAAAATTTTAAATTCCGTTTTAAACAACCTCTGCACCCACACATATTGTTATATGTGGTAATAATATTCCGCGTTCTATTAGCCCCCATTAGCGATGATAAAATTGCATATTAGCAGTGAAGCAAATAACACGGAAAGATGACGATCGCGGTGTTTATGGGGATGGGGATGGACGGGTAGGTATCCGCTAAAGGGCAATAATCGCCGGACCTCTGGAGCTGTTAGGCTCGAGGGGGAAAGCAGGAGCCAGGGATCGATCTTTAAGAGAACGGAGGCTAATTTCACGGTTATATGAGAATCGAGAAGAGGGTCGTACTCGGTCATGGTATACCCACTACCACCGTTTACTTGCGGCGGCGGTACCGAAGCCAAAAAAGACATTCTGCATCCGCTTTTGATCCCTTCGTGCAACGTATTAAACGTAAATCGTTGCCAACGAGGTTCACGACCCAATAACCTCCTCTCCTCTCGACCCGCCAAAAAACAAACACGCGTTTTCAATGAAATTCTTCAATCGCAGTTCGTATGTAAGGCAATTTTTCCAATTCATTTTTTTCAGATCCATGATTCTTGTTTTTTTTCTTTTTTTTCTCTTCCGGACATGCAGTGTCGCTGAACTGCGATGAAATAATTTATCGATCGTACGTGACGTGGAAATCAATATTGAAGTGAAAATTTTCAAACGTTTTGCGAAAAGAAACAAAAAAAGAAGAACGTCGTTCCAAGACGAATCAGAGAAAAAATTCAAATCGGCAGATCTGATTTCACTGCAGCAGGTCTTGGTCTTGAAGCAGCCGTTTATATTCCCATAGTATATAAGGTATATAGCAGATTGTATATATCAAACGGTAAAAGATTCCTCGCTAGGATTGCCCGGCGGGGGCGGTAAAGAGGAAGAAAGAGGCAAGGGGGACGTAAATAGGTAGAGGGAAGGGGGATTCTCAGATTGAAGATCGTGTGAACCTGCGGGGCCGAAAGTTGTGCGGAGAAAGTCTTAACCATCATCAACGGTTCAACCGCGTTGCGTTCGTTCGCTCGCTCTGTTGCAACCGCCCTTTTCCTTATATCCTCGTCGCTATTATATACATCTATATTTATATAAATACATAAGTTAGCGATACACATAATATGCATACCTATATATGTAAAATACTATACGGTACAATATTCACTCTATTCCTTATATACACTCGATTTGTTCAAATTATCAAATTATGCCCCGCGATACCCGCGTATCTACGGGGAAAAAAAAACTATCGTTTTATGACCATAACCGTGATCGAATGAGTCATAAAAAATTTTCAACGCACTAATGAAATATATGTTCGATTCTCGGACAAAGAAAAAAATACAAAAAAAGAAAAATTTTTTTTTCGCTTATACACGCATCGAAATCTATATTTCCGACTAAATGTCGATATGAAATATAACTTTCTCGACCATTTCCAGGACAATTTATTTTAATCACTTATATTTATATTCGAAGAAAATATTTTCGAAGCGTTTCAGAGATGAAAAAAAATTGTCGATCTTTATCGAAAATTCGTTCGTATACATCGTCGATCTCCGGATCTGTAATATAATGACTTCCCGCATCGTGTAGTACCGGCGGGTATCTAATAATCGGTATTATTTATTTTATTTCTTTGATCGGGACGTGTCCATCCGAGCGCGATATGTCGCAACGAAATAAGATTTGGCCCCGAAACGTAACAGCGCAACGCAGCCAACGCGCAGCAACTCTGCAACAGGCCACCACCCCCACCTCGATGATCTTATGGTACATAACTCGTAAATAGGTATATACATAGATACTCTATGTGTGCCTATATCTATCGGCGTGGGTATTGGTTATAATGTAACTAAAGAAACGAAACCAAGTTTTGATGCAGGGCCGTCGTTAGAAAGCCAACTATCGAGCTGCGCGAACTTGGCCTCGATCACATTATAGGTTAAATTACAAACTTATTTTATTACACAGCTGCAGCAGAAAGCAAGAAGAGACCATAAAAGATGGATACGAATCTCCAGTGACATCGATGCCGTACGCAAGCATACATACTTTAAAGGAATTAGATATTTTCTAATTTTCAGCATATCATTCAAACCCCAAAAATCCTTTTAACGGAATCAGAATTCAAAAATTCGAAATTTTCGTACCAAGAATATGTCACACCCCATTTTTGATTCACGGTTCCAAGTTTCGAAATTACAAAAATGATATTCGAACCCATAACTGTGAGAAAAACAAAAACTACACATTTTTTTATTCATCAAATTCAAAATCGCAATTATGGTCAGTCCACTCAGGAGGAAAGAGGACGATTTATTCTTCCTGCTCCCGATATCTCGCTACTTATTTTGCGTCCTTAATTCTTTCTATCTTTCTTACTTAAAACCGCCGGCGAGTCTTTATCTCGAGAAGAGCGCGAGGTGTCGGGAGTGTTGCTGCAGAGGGGAGAAAGAAAAAGAGATAAACAGCTGGCGAAGAGGGAATCCAGGGAGGAGGTAGGTAGAAGGAGGTGAAGAGAAGATCGAGGGAAGTTGCAACACCGAACAGACTCCACGTGCAGCAACGCTACGCGATGTTGCAACTCCCCTTGCATTTTGTAACCGTATAGATCTAAAAGAGTTAAGCATCTGGCTAGCCATTCCATCCGATGCTGCAGCAACGTCCCACTGTTAATGGCGTTGTTGCATAGGTTGCACGTCCAACGGGTCCAGCCGATCATCGCCTCCGATCACTGTCTCATGCATATCTAACGAATACATCGCCTCGAAGTTTTATACGAGACAATAATTGAGTCGTGCACAAAATTTCTTTCTCCATATTTGTTTTTTCTTCTTATTTGCCAGCGTTACGCGCGCCGCATCACGTCATTGCGTTATTACTTCAGCATCATTTATTGCCAGTTGAGAAATTTCCCGATTCTGCCAAGCAAATTGATCTGTCCGTTAAAATGATCGAGTTAGAGTTAATTTTTCCCTTTTCGAAGCGAAAAACTTAGTCAACGTATTCGTGTTTCTGAGGTTAAAATATAATGGGAACCAATTGCTCGGACGTTAGAAAATACGCAGAAATCGCAAAAATTCCCTCTATATATATCACAGAAAAAGAAATTTCGCTCCTAGTGAAATCTGTCATTTTATCGCTCGACGCGCAACCGACATACGTATCTGTATGTGTACACGAGTGCTGAAAATTATGGGATATAATATTATATATAATACTACACGATGCGATACTACGATGTGATACCAATAATCACGTGGGTCATAATATGACGAACGTAGTTATTATACTTATATAGATCATTGTACTCGATCCCCTCCCAGATTGAAAATAATCAAAAAATAAAAGAATGGAAAAACATGTTTTATTCTACGTATATAGTTGGAATTGTATGTACATACATACAATACGCTGTCGTATATGTATAAATAATATACGATATTTCGTGCGGGTGATGTGGATCTCACAGAGGTTAAAATTTCGATGTGAGGGGAGAGGAAATGGACATCGCGACACTACGACCTCTCAGCATTTATTCACGATTAGCTCCAGAGATTCCCGCGCTTTTTATTTATAATTAGCATAATCAGAAATTACTTCAGTTCGCGAATCTGAGATAAATGATTTTGTTTTTTTATTTTTATTTTTTCTCCTTTTTTCCGATCTCTCATTCGAGCCTGTATATTTTTGCACACATCGTATACGTAAGCCGATATGGATATTCGCCTATACATGTTCGGTATAGATATTTTACGCATGTATACGTACGCTTTGTATGCAGCTCCGTACTGACATTGAAATAAAATCGCACGTGCCTGTATCTAGTTCAACGAACCTAAATTTATACTATACATATATCTACACTACGGATCTCGAAATTCGAAGGAAAATTTTCTCATCTTACACATCCACACGAAATGATATAATATGTATATGCAGTGTAAAGCTGCTACATCGTACAACCACCGATTTGTGACTTGCAACTACATTTTCGAAGATAATTATTTTCAAGGTGATGACGTTCGTGTCACGATACGTGTATCTTATACTCTGTAAAAGTTTTCGCAATCACGTATACAGTGAGATACACACGGTACAGGCATATCTGCATGAAATTATAAACACGTTAGCGCGGTCCTTGATCGGGTGGTGTTCGAATTTCAAAATGCTCCCGCGGGTTCGAATGTTTCCGAATTGATCGCGACTCCTCTGAAATTTTGCACCTGCGTATTATAGGAGGTTGAAAATATTGAGGATAGACTCACCGTCTGGCGTGGATACGGTGCCTGCCTTGTTGATCTTTGAGTTCCACATGGCGGGGGTGGTGGGTGCTGGGCTTAGGTCTGGTGTAGGCGGGTGAGCCGGTGGCATGGGCGCGAGACCGCCGCAACCTTGATGGCCCAGGTGATCCCCAGGGGTATTATACGTCCCGGATTCACCGCCTCCACCGCCGCCGCCGCCGCCGTAAGATTCTCCCGATGAACGCTCCGCGAGCCTCTCCGCCCTTTCTCGATCCGTCAACGCACCGGGTTCTTGTTTTATTCGTAGATCTGTGCGTCGATTAATTCAAATCATGATTAGCGGTAATATTAAATGATAATACAGGGGCGAGAATTGGCGGCAATGGAATCCTCATACGACAACAGGTCACGGGATACTGGAGAGTTAGAATTGAAAAGAAAGAAAAAAAAAAAACAGAACGAAAGTTGCTGCAAATTTTTTCAATTATATACTTCTGGGTAACTTTGAATATCATGTTTTCCATGAAAGACCAAAATTAACCACTGGTCAAATCTGGGGAAATACATTGCGCGATGAACTCGACCTCGAACTATTCAAATGGACTTGTATTTGAAAAAAGAAAACGAAGGAAAAAAATGGAAAGAAAGAAAAAACGAACCTTCAGCCCCGTTATCCCTGTGTTCGCCATTGCCTCTTTCCTCTGACCGGTCGCGTTCCAATTCCTGTTCAAGTTCCGTTGGCGTATGTGGTGCCGTATGGGGATGCGGAGGTTGGTCCGTAGGGTGGGGAAAATGTGAGTGCAAAGAACTGTCTAAAAGAAGAGGATGCGGCGCTGAGGCTGGACGAAACGCTGCTCCATCCCGCAGCACACTTGCTCGGCCTAAAGCGTCGACGTCACTTGGTGACCTACAGATTTTTTCAAAATCCAAACGTATTTTACCGTGTACAAGCGGAAAAATGTCAGAAATCACCGATATCGTGGTAGATTCAAAGAGAACTTTGGAATCACGGAAACGGATGTAATCAAATGTAAGGTAATTTGCACCACCGTTGGACTAGGACTACAAATTGCATTTTCAGCACACAAGAATCAAATAGATAGATTCTCAGTGTTCAATGGACCAAATTCCGCTCATTTCCGTACAATATGACGGGTATTGGAGACGCTAACATTCCATGGTATCGATTCTTTTTTTTCGTCTCGTTAATTATTTTATTGTCATCATATCTGTTTTACTTTTTCTGTTACCTCATTAGCCTTTTCCGTGGACTGTCGTAGTAGTGTTGGGTAGTGGCGTGTGATGTGGGTACGGTATAAGTAGGTGCTGTTGAGGGCGTCGGGACGGGCGTCGGTGACTTCTTTCTAACGCTACCCCCCGATCCGGCGCCAGCGCCTGTTCCTCCACCCGCGGCACTGCCATCGGGTGAATTGTTGCTTTCAGCAGCGTGCCTTTGCGCGACCGCCAATTTTTCGTGTTCTATTGAGAGACCTTTGACCTAAAAATTGTAGTAAGGTGTTTCAGAATTCGATTAGGAAAGAGTACAACGAACAAAAATAACGAATGGAATAGAAATTTTGATTTTAGTTTTTCCTTTATTTTTTTCCCCATAATTTTGTTTTCAGTCCTTCAGTATTTTCATTGAATACGTACTTGCAGACATTCGGCGGCCTTGAGAAACGAGCTTAATGATTCCTGGGAGACGTGAACCTCACCGCGGTACATGAATTCAAGAAGTGCCGCCATATTTTGGGCGCTGGTACCGTCCAAGATGACGATTAAACCCGCCGGCGATGGAGGCATACCCTCAAATAACTCTTGAAAATGTTTGCTACATGCTGCTAGAATCAATCTATGCGCCTTGAACGTCACACCTAAAGATAAAACAGAAGCAAAGAGTGAAAGAAAAACATTAATAATAACACCAGCGTATAATTGATTGCGGGGAATCGACCGAACGAAATAAATCTAGCTTATGAAAATTAAGGGTCAAGACGAATAGTTGTTTATAAAAAAGTATATGGTATCTGAAAAAAAATTTCATTCGTCTAATTAAGCGCAATTCCGCTTTCAAAGATGAATGCAAAAATCAGTTTAATTTTATTCGCCGCGCAGGTAAGTTTGATGCGTACGATATGCTATTAAAAAAATATAAGTAACCGAATAAATTAAATTAGAAAAAGGAAAAAAAAAAGAAGTAAGATAACCCTATCGGAACCTTTTATGTACGTTAATATCGCGATGTAATGGACACGGTGAGCACACTCTGGATGTAGTTTTTTCCCCTTTTTTGTCTCGTCTTATTTTTTTTGTTCAATATTTGAAGCAGATGGACGCATATATGTAAAATGAGCGCTGTTAGACGCTTGGAAATGTGCGTTCGATAAAAATCTTCGATGGTTTCGTAACGCATATGCGTATGTATATAGGTATGTGTAATGCGTACGAACTCATATATCTATTATAATACACATACAACATGTATATAAGAGTATATACATAAGGTAGTACCAAAAGGGTTGGCTGGCTCCCACTAATTAGAAGTAGCGATCCGATTAACATATTCACCGTATTTTTATACATGTCCTTCTCCATCTTGATTTTTTTTTTCTTTTTTTTTCACTTTAATATTTTTTGTTTTTATTCTTTGTGTTTTGTTTTATTTTAAATTGCCCCGCTGTTGGTTCGCCCCTTCATTTCCGCATGTCGGTAGGTGGATGGGTAATTTTATATAATGTAAGGTACATCGAAAGGTAGGAATAAGGTATATATACGAAGTAAATAGAAGATATATGTAGGTACCTTATCATACATATGACCGCTCGCGTTACACTATTTTCATGTTCCATTATAATATGGAATACATTATAAATATATTCCTAATTAGCTATTTACCTTATCTGTGAATTGTCATCATTTTAAGCATAAAATTTAATAATTCTATTCTACACGAAATATTCACCGTCGAAAGCGGATGCGAAAAATTCGGAATCATCGTTTTTTGCATACCCGCAAAAATTGTGCGATTTTGTAAAATGAAACGTACATAATGTACCCGGTTTCGAAAAATTCCATATCGTTTTTGGTCCCCCCCCCACTCGGGGGAAAAAAAAAAAAATTGCGAAGAATTCTCAATGATTTTGCAAACAAAAGATTGCATCGTTCCGAACAAAGGGCAGAGCTTGCGAGCCAAAAACTCGCATTCGAAAAAAAAACAATTCAACACAATCCAATTACAGATTGAATTGTCATACGAGCAAGTTTATTGGAAAAAAAAAACGAGCGCATTAATTTCTGTTGTTTTTTTATATTTTCCTCAACATTTTGTCGGATAGTCCCGGACATAAAGTTCGATATATAAAAAGGGTTGAGGAAATCAAATTTCAACGAATATCCCTGAATCCCTGAATCGCTGAAATCCCGCATCAACGCATCCGCCTTTCGAGCAGCATCAGCTGTAAACAGCGTGGCTTCCTATACAATAATGCTTCGAATTTCGAACAAATTCCACCTGCGGGGCCACTTCCTGTTAACCACCTGGTATGGTACAACGCGCAGTACAAAGCACACCACCTTCTCACGATATCATCCCGCGGCCGCTCTCAATTCCGCGTATCCCCCCCCCCCCCCCCCATCGCGCTCTTCTTCTCCTCGCCTCCATCCTTTACTTTCGTTCCCCACGCCGGCCTTATAATATCCTGGTGCATTAAGGAGCGGTCCGCGTAGCGCACGTAAGTCACCAAATCGTGGCCTAGATATTCACCGGAGAGTAAGAATTTCTCGGGTCGGGTTCGCCGCACACGCAGCTGCGAACCAACGTAACCGCGTACCACACTGCAACGTAAACGTCGGCACAACGAGCGTTTTACAAGATGCGCGGTGCAGAGAAGGTTGACAGCCGGTTACTTGACTTCCTCGAAGAAAATTTTCCCCCATAGATTCTTGCGGCTTCCTGTCCTTATTGCAGCGTGTGATAATTATTACATCGTGTCGCGCGTACACGTAGATATTGTCATTATATTGTACCGTAGCGATCGTCTTAATTATGCCATTTTTTATTATCGTATTATCATCGGAGTCCTAATTCGGAGACTCGTCACTGATATTTCATTGTTATTTATTTTTCATTCTCTGACTTCGCGAGTTTCGAATTTCGCAGCGAGTCAAATGAAACGAAAATATACCAAATGGTAAAATAATAATTAGCATACGCGTCATTTTCATTTTTCATTTTTTTTCATTTTTTACCAACTTTACCATTATTATGTATTAATCAGGCAACGACTCCGGTATACTATATATGACAAATTTATTGTGGCTTCGGAAACTTGCGTGGTGAATCTTACGAGTGACAATAATGATGATGATGATAATAATGATGATACTGATAATATGGTAATGATGTAATTTACAACCTTACAAGTAACTTCCTATATGAATACTTATTAAACCCACCAAGTAATCGATCTGCATTATTCACTCTTTTAGTCGGACATCTCGCCATCATTTAGAAGGGTTTAAAAGTAATGATAAAAAAATAAATGAAAAATCAGAACTGTGCACAGAAAATGAATGAATTACGGTTGAATATACTTTGACGACATTTTTTCTTCATTGCGTTTTCAATGATTATTATTTTATTTTTTTTTTTTTTCACTTCTTACGACTCTAAGAGGATTGTTAATGAAATACCGATCTTCCCACGGATATGCGTGTAGCACTTTTCGAATCTTTATTCACCACAAGTGCTTATTTCTGGGAAGGAAAACATTCACGCTAGCTTACAAGTGACAAAGTCGATGGCGGAACGGAGTAAAGAAGTACATCGTATTTTTAAAACAAGGAAGTTTCCGCCCGAAATGCATTCTTTCTTTTTCTATTTTCAGAATGTCAAACTTTCAGTTTGCACTAATTGCGAGTGGGCGTTAACGGGATAGTGAATCGCGCAAAGTATATTATATGACGTCATCGAAGCAAAAGAACCCGGAAATGGCGTGCATCGTTTCATGAGATTATCAGAGAATTGGGTATACGTAATAATTTTTTAGCAAATAATTATAAACAATAACTCTAATTCTTTCGGAGAATTCATATTATTTTTTTCTTTCATATAAATCGTAATACGACCCTGTATACTTTATAATTCAACGTTATAAAAAAAAAAGAAAAAAATTGTTCAATGTGCCGCGATTCAACCGCCGATACACTAGTACAGATAAAGTTTATTGCGGAACTTGAGAAAGGCATGCAAATTTTATTTTATTTCCTTTCTTTCTCCTTCTTTCTTTTTTTTTTTTGTTTCTTTTTTCTCAAACTCGTCGATGTGTATTTTTGCAAAGTTAATAATAGATGGCGCATGACGTAATAGATATGTTATAACCTATGGGTAAAAGAACCGTGGTAGAAGCGGTGTAATATATACACTTAAAACGCGTATTTTCGAATGCGTTAGTTACGCCAAAATGCGTGCGCACGAATCAAAGCGTTACAAAACCGTGTTGAGAAAAAATAGAAGAGGTAAAAAAAGGAGAAGAAGGAAAAAACGAAGAAGAATAGACGGAAATATATATATACCGAGCATTTCATGCCAAGTGACCTATAGTCGGTGACCCAATCACCATAATTACACTCTTTCGAGGTATTTCTTTGTTTTTTTTTCATACAAATTCTCAATCCAAAAACCAAAGCATGAAACTCAAAAAAAAAAAGCTCCCGAAAAATCCGCCGGATCAATCGTGGATATGAAAGATGAACAAATACAAATGCAGAAAAAATTGAGATTGAAAAAAAGCTCCCGAATTTTGTTTCAGTTTTTGGGATGAAGACTGTTATGTATGAAAAATAAATAAATAACAATTAATCCAATTCACATGCATATAATGATTCAGCATGGAATGGAATGGAATCGTGAAAAGGATAATTTATGAGAAAAAAAAAACGGAGCAATGTTACCGATTTTTTGTCAGAAGAAGAAAACTGAAATTTTTCGTTGTAAAAAATCGCGCCTAGTTTTAATCGTGCGAATAATCGTGCACGATGCGAAGTGAAGGAAAAATAAACGAGGGAAAAAAAAAAAAAATGAAAAAAAAAACTAAAAGAAAGAAAAACCAAACGCGCCAATCGCCCACACTCGGTCATTGGCCTCAACCGGCGCAGTAAACGCACGCGTCTTTTTTTGCACACGCTGTATAACTATATACTGTAGAAAATGTATATAGGTGTACACATCCGCATATAATATACCAGTACAATCAAACGAAAAACCTTCGTCTATGTATATTTTTTATTTCTTTTTCTTAATCTTTTTTCTGTATGCGTGCAGCGCACGTGTGCGTTTTTTTTCAGCTATTGCTATTGCTGCACGGTGTAATTCAAGTTCGCGCCAGCGTGATACTTGCTCGTCGTTGTCGTCGGTTTTAGGTTCGTTTTGCGTTTTTCCTATACATATGCATGATCTGGTACACATGAAAATAATTTCGTAGTGCGTGTGCAGCTGCGTATTTGTTTTTTTCTTTACGTGCCATATATACGTTATACGTATATATTTTTCTTTGTGTGTCGGAACCGCCGCTATTAGACTAGGCATATGTATAGCTGATTGTGAACTAACTGCTGCTGCTGCTGCTCTGCGTCACGCACATCGTCAGGGAAATTTTTTTTTTATGGTCAAGTCGGATCCCCCCATATCGCATGAAACCGAAATACCCTGTATTATGTATTCTAACGTTATCCTGCACCGCGAATCGAGAAAGAAATAAGTGAAAAAAGAAAGAGTGAAATTGGAAGATTTCCGAACCCGAAGAAAATAATTGTCGAAAATTCTTCTACGCATTATAAACGTTATACCTACGTACTTAATAAAAATCAAGGTCATCGTTACACGTTGTAATATATGCTTCGAAAACCAAAATGGCTGTTGCACGTGTCTTTCCGATCTTTGCAGCGTAATATGAGAGAAGATAAAAAAAAAGACATAAAAAAAAAAAACTTGTTTTACATTTTATGAGTTTTAATGTAAGTGCAGCATCTAATAAGTATATATATATTTATTGGATGTCTTAATGATATACACCAATAGATATAAGATTTTTTGGCGTCACTCCGCGAATCGTTGCGCGCGCGGTTTCAATGATTTATGAAAACCGTTGCGGCACGTGGCGTGCAAAAGACGCATAGCAGCTGCTACTGTGATGTATATAATTTCATCATATATAAGTATAGGCGTGAATGTACGTACAATGAACGAATCATACATATTATTCGGTTCAAATTCGTTGCAAAATTGAATGGTAAAAAAAGAAGAAAAAACAAAAACAAAAAGAAAGAAGCAGATTAGAAATTGGAAAACATTCATCCATCGCGTTTCTAATTATTTCGCGGACTAATACAACGTATGAAAATATTCACATATCGTATTTTTTCCTCATTTTACACGGCGACCATTAGAGTCAAATATAAGATAAAACTCACGAGTCGTTAATTATTTTCTTGCGACATTTTATCCTCACATGTTACAATAATATTCAAATTCCTTATAGAATAAAATGGAAAGAAAAAATTAAATATCACGCGTTGCAAAAACTGCAGCTAATGTGACCCGATCTCAGTTTCGCATGAATTTTATTAGTCACCTAAATATCGCCCACGATAGATATACATACGATATATACGTATATATGTTATACATTTTTCTCCGAGTAGGAAGAAACAAAAGAAGTCATCGACGTAGGTGTACAAAATCGAATATCTAACGCATGTGTGTGAACGTTAAGCACATTTTGATAAAATTTCCGTACATTTTGCTATCCGTTTTCGTCCACGCATAAAAAACTATCCTGCATTATGTGCGTACGGAGAAGCTAGTGGAAAAAAAAAAAAACAAAGAAAAAGTTTTTGAATTTCTGATTTCGTTACGGGTGATCGTGCGCGGGTGTATCATCTACACGACGATGGGGTTTTATGATTCGGCGATGGTGTGTAGAAGAAAAAAAAATAAACGAAAAGAAAAAAAAAATAACTTATACGCACACGGCAAAAAATACGAGAAAAAAAATCCATAAAATTTGTAAGGGTATGAAAAAAGAGGGAAAAAAAAACCAAAAAAAAAAAAAGAAAAACGCGAGGCAAAAAATAAATATATATAGTATATATTTCAAAGAAAACAGCTTACGCAAGAGTGCAGTGCACTCTCTCCCTGTTCTATTCATATCTCAAGGCTAACGTAGGTCGGTGTCGCGGGGGATTTGCCGCGTTCGCAGCGCGAGATTTGCGCGCGATTCGCGTACCGCCGCGGCGAATAGCATCGTTGGAATCCTTATAGTTGCTGCTGCTGCTGCTGCTGCTGCTGATGATGATGTTGCTGTTAGTTCCCGATGCTATTGCTGCTGCTGCTGCTGCTATTGCTTCGTTACATAATTTCAAGGCAAAGAGCGACGACTGGTCCTCCTCCTCGCCTCCTCTCGCCTCCTCTCTCTCTACCCGCCCAAAAACCTAAACCTGCCTGCGATTCTTGCACGTGGAGACCGAGCCGCCAACTCGCGAAACCAAACGACGACTATATTACAACGTTCGAATTGAACTTGAAGTTTTTTCAGTCCAAAACTTGAGGCAATTTCGTAGAATCTTTCAATTTTTCTTACATTATTTTTCTCCTCAGTTCTGCGCTAGTTAATTTTTACTTCTTTAATTACAATACTTCGTTTGCGCTGCCGAATCTGGAAACCGAACAAAACCTATTACATCATGTTCAAGTTCAACTTGAAGTTTCGAATTGAAAATCAATCCACGTATACTATTCATTGCATTTTAACATTCCTTCTTTTGAACTCGACATCGTTTCTTTCTTTTTTTTTTTTTTTTCTGCAAAATCTTTCGCACCGTCAATTTGCAGAGCCAAACGACGAGTATTATTCTAAGTAAGTATAAATTACGGTTAAACTCAATTTTTCGACTCGAAAAATTATCGGAATAATCATTTCAATTTACTACAGATGCTATTTACTGCATTTCCATACACACTGATTTTCTTCATTTTCTCCGTAAGCTGGATTTCAGTGGGTTATCGCGGTTTTTTTCATGCCGTGGTGTGGGGGGATCCGAGGGGTGGCGCGGAAAACCGAGTAACGACGATACTGCACGATATATGTTATATCACAGTTAAAAGTTCTGCTGCTGCTGTTTATTGCTGATATTAATTAAACGACATAGTTGCGTTGCTGGAGAGCTTGATGAGAGGGAGAGAGAGAGAAAGAGAGAGGTAAGAGGAGAGTGAGAGGAGTAGGGGGAAGACGAGGAGAAAAACCTTGACGACGACTAAAAACTTCGTATATACTGCGCGCGAACGATAGATAAAATAAAGTCTCTCTTGCACAATAATATTTATGAATGGCTTATACATTACGTTTACACTTTACTGTATTACATAGGACATATACAAATATAGTCCGTAACACCATCTGATTGTGAATTTACTCATTCTGTACATCATTAATACGCGCTTAATATGGTCATATACATAATACACCTATGTACGTTATATATACTTATGCATATATAAAAGTATATGATATCTGTGATAATGATAATGATGATAACGATGATGATGATGACGATGATAATTTGCCTCAACGAAGATGATAATCATCATCGTTACGCTTTTTTTTGTCACCTACCTTTCCTTATATTCAAAATTTTCATGCAAACAACCTTTTTACGATAGAAATCTGAGAATTGCAATAATATCAAAGAATCGACGATAAGATAAGACGAAAATAAAAAGAAATAAATTTGAAAAAAAAATTAAATAAAACGAAGCGGTTGTCGAAATGCTGAAATTCAACGAAACATTATCGTTGCTGTTTTCTCTCGTTTTTTTTACATTCCATTTCTGAAAATTTGACAAAATCTACGTTAGACTGGGTTTCACCGAATGAAATTAGAAAAAAATCAAATAAAACACTTTGAAAAATTATATTATGTTGAATTCGATAAAAATTATTCGTCTTTTCTTTTATATTTTTTTATTTTCTCGTTCCTTGTCATTATTTCCTGCAATCATCAGATACACACGCGATGGTAATAACGTATGATTATTAATTTTTGCAAAACAAAAAAAAAAAAAGTTTGAAAAATGCTATTGAATTTGGTGTCAAATATTTCAATTGCGTAGTAATATGAGTACAAAATACGTATGTAGGTGGTACACATGTTACATATAATAATTAATGATATACTGCAAAATTTACGTAATGAAATGTAATTACGAGATATGAACCACACGTGGATGATGATGATTTGTGAATTCCGTTCAAACTTAGCATCTGATAGTTGGCTGAATTTTTTTAATTTAATTTTTATTAAACTTGAATTTTTCTCTTCTCTTTCTTTTCGTTTTTCATTTTTTTTTATCGTCTCATCGTTTTGACCGGAAACGCCGAGCGTTGCGAGTTTCTGAACGGAGTTCTGCATCGCAGCGGCCTTGCCAGGGCATTGGCCCGTCCAATACCAGCGTCTCATTGGCTCGCCGAGTTTCTATTCGAATATTATTAAAAAAAAAAAAAAAAAAAAAACAACGAAAGAACATAAGTGAAAAAAAATAAGGAAAAACAAGAAGAAAGATGAAGAAAAAAAGAAAAGGAAGAAAAAAAAATCTGCCGCATAACATGTATATAAACTCTTATCTTTTCTCGTAGAAGTTCGCGCGCGTTTTTTAACCGTATACATATCATATATATTTATATAAATATACAAATGTATAAGGTTTGGATATAATATAAATCCGGCAGAGATAAAGTAAAAAAAAATAAAATAAGGAATAATTTTTTTTATTCCACGGCGACGACTTTAAGAACTTTTATCGTCACTGTATAACAGCAACAGTATAACGCAGCAGCAACGTCCTACGAAATATCGATTTCATTGCACGAGGTCGCTAACTTTTTGAACGTTGAACCTTTTTTTTTTTTTTCATTTTTTTCTAATTTACAACCTGTGTGTTCAGACAATGTATAGGCTATTACGACTGGTGTTCTTTTTTTCCCTACCCATCTACCCGTATATATATCGTATAAAAATTATCCATTCTAAATTATGCGCGATTTTTTTTTTTTTCCATTTCTTTTTCCTTTTCGGCAGAAACTCGGTTTGTTTTATCAAATTTTTATTCGTATGTAATATACCTAAATTCTAATTATTATTTAGGTATTTTTTTGGTTTTCTCACTTTTTGTTACGGAGAGTAGCAACTCTCTGCACTGTTAGAGGGGAGGCTGCGTAATTGTTTTATGGAATTTGATGAAATTTCACTTATTCATCGTCTCTTTCCGTTATTATTATCAATGTCATCTCCCTCGGATAACACGTGTGCTTTGCGCTTTCATAATATATACCCCCTCATATTACGCCCGCATATCAACAATTATTATACGTGAACGCTCTTATCGGCTGTGCATCTGGGGATTATTATGATTATTGTGATTATCATTATCATTATTATCATTTTATATTCCACTGCATACATGCTAAAGGTAATCTGAAAAAACGTCACGACGCCAATGCAGGTGGTTGCGTTGATAGCGGTCGCCTATATGTATTGACAACTAACGAGTGCTGCTAATATTAAGGGTTTATCTGTGGGGGGAAAAAAAAAGAAAAAAGAAAGTAAAAAATCGTCGAAGTGACGCATGCACGTAAAAATATTTGCCGCGGATGACCTCGTCTTGGCTCATTGTCTAATCTGATAGGGAAAGTTATGAAGAGAAAAAAATTGAAAAAAGTATGCACATTATATATATGATAATAGACACGTATAAAACTAATAGATATAATATTGTTTCGATGTATAAACGCTGTATTGTTAAAAAAAAAATTACAACCTTGAATTTGTAATCATATCGATTTATGAATGGAAAAGTTTGCTTCGACTTAATTTTATTCGAGTGCAGAGGGTCTTCCGAAACTACATCGGGCGGGATCGAAAGTTTTTTTTTTTAAGTTCGCTCGAGAGTCTCGAAAATCGATCATCGAATGTAGAAAGATAAAAATTTTATAACAGATACTGCAAAATATAAATGGTGTCCGATTTCCGCGCCATTCACCCCCTGAATAAAATTCAGTCCCCCTGCAGCGTATATGAGCGGCGTCCAGTGAATATAAATTCAAATTGCGCTTGCAGTATATGAGTACATAAAAAAATACACGTTATGATATCCATGTATGTATACGTACCTACCATGTATTATTCCACGAAATTTCAACGTTTATGACCGTGAAAAAATGAGGAGAGAGATAAAAAGAAGAAAAACCATGAAAAATGAAGAAACAATGTATAATATAAAAGATTATAACACAAGACGTTGAGTATATCAGGTATACGTACTACTTATAATATAAGACTGCAGATATAGTATAGGTACCGAACTCGGATGCAGGTTGAACGAACCCGCAAAGTGTATCTTATATGGTAGGTAACTCTAGACTCTAGACCCGATAGCATACGCAGCAGCAGCAGTAATAGCAGCAAAAGCAGGGGTAATGGCCGGCATCCTGTTGCATCAGAATCATGATCATAGTTGCGTATTATTATATAGTCGTGAGTTTTTTTTAAGTCCGAGTCAGCCCACGATCGAGGGCGTTTGTGCAGAGTTTGAGGTGAATTTGTAAAAAAAGAAGAAAAGAAAAGAAAAGAAAACGGAAGAAAAAAAAAAATTTTTTTTTTTTTTTTGTTTCAAAAATCTGCCTTACCTGTCACCGATAGAAAAATTTGTCCAAGATATTATTTCCGCATCTATGTATGTATATGAGTCGCAGTATCGTATAATAAGTGACCATGTTTAATCTCATGAGGATATAAATTTAAATGAAAATTATTACACATATATAGTGTAGATTTTTATTGTATATGGTCAGAGTCAAAGCGGTATTGCATAGGTATAATATGACTGTATATATATATATGTAATAATATTTTGCGATGTATGCGAAGATTGGGACTATACATAACGTTTGAAAAATATATGAACCGTGATCTATAACCTAAGCTAGGCGGCATTAAGGAGGCGAATGGAGAAAAAGAGGGAAGAAAAAAAAAATTGTAGAAAAAGAAGAAAAAAAAAAAATGCGCGCGAACGTGAACGCAAAACCAAACGAAAACGCGAACGCGAACGGTGAGCGCCAGCCTTGACTCCAGGAAGTGTACTTTGGTTGATCGCAGCAGCAGCAACAGCAGCAGCAGCAGCAGCCGCAGCAGCAGCAAGTACGTAAAATGTAATACTGGTAAATTACATTAGTGTTGGTCAGAGTGCGTTCACTTCGCTCAGTTAGTGACTCTTGCCAAGGTCTCCTACTCCTCATCATAATTCTCTCTCTATACACATCCATATATCTGGTTCCGCGCTATGCTCGTTATCATGTATAGGTGATAGTCGGCGTGTATATTGTGCCCTCGCACGCGGTGCCTTGCACTCCTTATAGGTTGGGCTTAGATTTACACCGTGTTGCGTATACGTGTGTACCTGAAAATATACACACGACTTGTACGCGCTCACACACGCGACGCGGATAAAACGAATGGCTATGAGGAACCAGCGGACTACGCGATGCTTGCGGGGCCGCACCGTATCGAATTCCTTATGCGATCTTATCCTACGGATCACAACGTGCGAGAGACAAAGGGAACCCGGCCACGATCCCATAATGCGATGATACACGTGTATATAGAAAAATATCTCAGGGAACCGGCGGCGTATCGTTCGACGCATCATCCTCTTTTTCTTACGGTTGCCTTTTTTATTTTTACTTTTTGTTTTTTTTTTAAGTTTTTTATTTCTCGTCACTATACCCTTTTTCAATCCGCATTTAACGGATCCGAGAAATCGAACCGCGACGTTTTTTTTCTTTTTCCTACCTCAAAATTTCTCTGAAGAATTTAAATACATTCGCGGTTATCTTTCACAGTACGTCACCATTCGAAGTACCTACGTATCTACTTTTCTTCTTTTTTTTTCTCTACTTTGTTTTTTTTCTCTACTGCAGCCGAGACGTGCGACGGATATTGTTGTATGGAGTATATTTATACTTGATTGGGAAATGGAAGAAAAAAAAACGTTAACAAAGTATCGTGATTTCATGTCTTGAGCTAATTCGTTTAAATTTAGAATATCGCGAATATATCCAATGAATCCCATAAGGAAGCGAAAAAATATTCATCGTTATAGGTATTTTTTTATTTTTTTTATAAGGATGCACGTATATGTAACCGGTTTGCTAAAAAAAAAATATTTCCGGTTTCTATATACATATACATATATATAGATATTTTTTTGAAAGTGTGCGCGTGCGCCTGTGTGTAATTTTTTTCCCATTCGAAATGCATATGCGCATAGTTTTATTAATGTGGAGGAATTTTTTATTTTCATAAAAGATTTCAAGGTTGAAATTATGTAGGAATTACATGTACCTAATATTATACGACCATCATCAGACATTGGCCGTTGACCATTGCCACGGGGTCATTGAAATGCTTTTATGTAAGTATACTTTGTATTACACATGAGATATCGCGACGCGTGTAAATTGGCAACGTTGCGGTATGCAGGCTCGTCATCGAGCTGCTTTTTTCATTCTACTTTTTGCATTTTTTTTTCCCCCCTCCTTTCTGCCATATCTTTCTCTTTTTTTTTTTGCTAAATGCATATTACATGCGGACGATACACACCGTTCATTTATTCCTCTCTTTTATTCTTCACCACAATTTATGGCATTTGCTGCAATCCTTTTCCACTTTCGTCATTTCTAAATTTACATGCATATATAAATTTATTATACGTTCGTACATACGTGCAGGTAATATATTTTTCGAGTTCAACATTTGTTACACCAATCATTCAGTTTGTAATGAAAAATATTCATTTCCCGTTAAACGATATGTTGAGGCGGCGATGCGCGATTTATGTATAATGTGGACGGTGCAACGAGCAACAATACAAATAAAATATCATCGATTTCACGATCTTTGGAAAAAGTATCGGTTATACGTTTTCACAATGATTTCTAGAATATTGCTTCTTTGCTTCTCCAAATTTCACCCCGAAATTTCACGCACACATTCGCTGAATATAATGAAAATTACTTACGTGCGATCAAAACAAATAATTAAATAGATTACGAAAAGTTTGCAAGAAATCATTATCCATTAATCGATGATAAGTAAATAGATATATAGATAGAGCTGTGTAGGTTTAATGACGATGACATGTGGCGCCGTTTGCAGCGGTAACGGTAGCATCATCGGAGCCATTACACATCTATTTTATATACAGCGGCATACGTTATAAAATTCATATGCTATATATACGTATATGTATGTAAGTGCGATACGCATATAGTAGGTCGTTGCTGCAACACGTCGTCGTGATAGCGCAAAGGAACGACCCGATTCTCACATGATACAATGAATAAAATAAAAAACCGAAAGAAAAAAAAAAACAGGCAACCCAGCCAGCTATGACCCAGTTAGATAATGCTATATCGGTCTATACTACGCACCTATACCTTCACCACCGTTACATACACACGTATTATATATGCATACGCGTGTGTTAAGTATACATAAACATATGCATACGTGTCATATGTATTTACGTGTGCGAACGCCAGTCGCGTTGCACCAGGCCCTACGATATGCGCGACCTAGATAACCGCGAGCTGCAGTTGCGCATCGTCGTTGTACCTACCTACGGCGGTACGCTGCACCGAGACTTGGTTTTTTAATATTTTTTTCGTTTGGATTTTTCATTTTTGAATTCGAACTCAAACCTTTTATCCCCGCCATGGGCGAAAAAGAAGAAAATAAAGAGAGCAGAATAAACGGAGGAAGAAAAACGAGAGGAAGGTTTCGACCTAATGGCTGTGCTAAATACTATCTACTTCGTCTGGTGTGGCGTCGTAAATGCATGCGTATAATGTGCATGCTTATTTTTATGCGGATGCGTGTAATGAGGGTATACGTGTGACCCATATAGGTGATGTGTTTGGTATTTGAGAAACTATCCGCGCGCGACACCGCTACGATAATATAGGAGAATAGCAGCAGCTAAAACGGCAGCCAACGTGATTCCTGGATGATATCGTATAATAGTTATTACGTAACGTCAACTCTCGAACGGTTAATTTCCACTTTCGAAATGCACCGATAAAATGGGTGCATATATTACGCACCGATATACATGCACGTGTTGGTTGTACGTCGGAACGGTAGAAAGAAAAAAAAAATGCTACTAGCTTTTTTTATTTATTTATTTATTTTTTTCATTCTCATGATATCAACAAATTCTTGTGATCCGTGATTAAAATCAACGACAGCAGCAGCTGGATAAGCGTAATTATTATTTTACGTATGGGACATGCGAATAACGAAGATATATTAGGAACGAAGATTATGTCTTTTGAAGCGGAAAAGAAAAATCATGTACGTGTGCGCCATGGAATGTGAAATAACGTAACGTAGAAGTTCAAGTTTTTGGCGAGCCTGCGAAGGGGAAACGAACGGCGAATTATCAAGTCGCGCGATAGCCGATGGCACTTCACAATCAGCGTGTATAGCACTGCCCGAGGTACTGCCGCATACGCAGCTCATATTCCTATGTAAGATCTAACTGTAACCCAGACCTACTTTAATCCAAGCCTAATAAGAGACGCGATGTTGGACGAAACGAATACGAACCTACACTACAAAATGACATGCATTCTATTTCATACACACGGCTGTTAACGAACCTGTAAAATTCAGATGACTAACGCATGACTGGCTCGAGAGATGAACAAAAAAAAATAAAAAAATGCGATTTTTTATTCTTGCGCTTTTATTAATTTTTTCAAATCATTCACTTATTAGTTGTTGTTTTTCTTTCTCCTTTCCCCCCCTCGCCCCAAGAGTCTTGAGAACGAAAGAAATTGAACAAAAAATAAAATAAATAATTAAGGCGGAGGTGAAAGTTAGAGAAAATCAGGAATGTCACAACGTATCATCCGGTTATCAACCGAACGACAAGTGCGGAGGAAAAAAACATAATGAAAACAATATTCAGCGTTTTTTTCGCGCCAAAATCTTCGACTGATTTTTTACCATCGGCACGAATGAACAGATGCAGATGTATGTTGGAAGAAAAATCACGCGGGATCCAACCGATTTTGATCCGCAACGTTCTCCACTCGATTTTATTTGCATTTTTCCCCCCTTCTTCTTTTTACTTTAATTATTTAGTGTTTTTTTTTTCTTTTTTTTTTTTTGTTGCGAGCTGTCCGCACATCAACCGACCATCGCCCAGTTTCTAATCGTTAATTTGCAGATATTTCATTGAATCGCTAATGACGCGAGCACCTGCCCATATTTCGTGTGAAGATGGAGAAACTCGTTTTGGCAAAAACTAAAAGCTACGTGGAAAATAAAACGAGTCCATAAGAGACATAATTAAAAATCGACATCGTAAGCGACGTTGGAATATCGCTAAGATTCTTTTAACCGATTGAAATAATTATTAAATCATTCGATGTACCAAATGCAAATTCATATACATAATATTATCATTCTATATGAAAATTTGTCAATGAAGATGATTTTTTTGTTCTTTCTTCACTTTAAATACAAAGAAAAATTAATCTTGAACGAAAAAATAAAACAAACAACAACAATAAATATAATATTATGCACCCAAAAATTGACAACGTAGATGATTCATTTATTCATTCATTTATTTTTACCCATATATACTTAGTTAGGTACAAAACAGTATCATTATAACATCGCGAAAAATGTTCGATTCTTGTCAAATCACACACAAAAAACTGATAATCCAAAATATTGAGCAGCACAAATTGCGCGAACTTTGCATCCGCAATTATATTCACATATAAATCACCTCACTTTAACCACAATTTCTTTTTTTTTTTTCAATGAATAATTACTCGTGCAAAAATTCGGTGAACGCACCTCATTTCAATTCGTGTAAAAATATTGATTCTAAGCTTTGATCAAAGTAATTACGTTTCATAAACGACTAGAAAAAAAAAACAAAAAAAAACTCGTTAGTATCTAGATACACGGTACATGAGATTAAAATTTTGATATCTACGTAATTTACTAAAGTTATATTTCTAATGGCGTTAGAATTAACCGATTTTAAAGCTTCGCTCGATATGGTTTTCAAAAAACTTTTATGCCAAGGTTCGCCACTAATTATCTCAAGCGACGATTAATTAGCCCGATTATAACGACGAGTTTTCAACGAATTTGTTTCGCAAATTTATAGAACGACTGCTAAAAATTTACGCAAATTTCAAAATTATGTTTACGGTTCAGCTAAGCTTAAGTAGTTCATTCGTTTGTTATTTATATTATTTCATTTCAATCATTTTTCTATTTATATTCTAACAAACGATTGTCGATCTTGATGCAACCCTTGGATCTGCAGGGCGAAATTTTCACCATCTCCGATAAACGGTTTAAAATTTTTTTTCTCAATTACACTGGTCTTTTTTTTCTTAATTTTCGTCACATTCTTTATTTTATATTCCAAAGAGTAACTGAAGATCTTGATGATGCGATGCTAGTTTTCTGTAGAAGGCAAGAAGAAAAAAAAAGAAAGAAAAAAAAAAAAACCCACCCAGCACCGCAAAATCGCAGCGACTCTCGACCGTTCGGTTGCACCGCTGCAACTGCACTGAACCACTGAGGACTGAGGTACAGTGTGCAGTGTGCAGAATATTATGAGTGCAAAAAATAATCGTCGTCGACCGTGAAAACTATCGTTGGACGGGAAAGGAAGCAAGAACCGCAGCGCTTCCCAGACTGCAACTGATCGTAGCGGCACAAAATGCAAACTGCAACTCAACAACTGTGTGCAGAAACAGTGCACGAGTGTGTCGTGTACATGTTACGTGTAAAATGCAACGCCGATTCCACGGTGCATGCGTAGTGGATTCGCAGCAAGTAGTAGAGGTAATTCGCGTTCGGGCAGCCGGGGGTAAAGAAACTAGTGAAACGAGTCGCGAACAGGTCAGACATCGAAGCCGTTGCGGCGCTCGAACGGATTCGAGAAAAAAGAGTTTCGCTTTTTTTCATTCATTTTTTGTCTCTGTTTTTTTCTTCTTTCGAATTCTTCCACTGCTTTATTCGGAGGAGCAGAAGTCGATCGTAGAACACGAATGAAAATCGACCGAGAAAGTTGGTAATTTTTTCTTGTCGCGAAAAACTTTCAAGAATTTCAGAGAAAATTTTTAAGCGATGTCAAGAAATATTATTCAAAACGACCAACGTAATTTTAGTATATTCTTAATCGATGATTAATTTTCCTGTTGTTTGTTTCGTATTTCGTTCTGATATTGAAAATCCACTCAAAGAAATGACAAACTCCTGGTGTTTCGAAAATGAAAAAAAAAAAACAAACAAAACGGTCCATCTTTAAATTGAATTTCAGTTCACGTTTTGATTGAAATTTACCATTTTATTTTTCTTCCTCAGTTTTTCGGCTTATGCAACGCGTTAATGCGTCTTGATAATTATCGCGGTTTGGATTATGATCATTATCAACGCGATTGCTAATCGTTGTCGTCGACATAACTTTTCGTTGTGATTTCAACCGTGTCCAAATAATTTTTTGTACATCGTCTTTGCAGTGACTATTTATTATTGATAAACTTCAAAAACTTACCCTCGCAGAATAGGGTGACATCCGTGAGACTCTCACTTTTGAAGAGGTTCGAGAATGCTGTGGCCAAATTACTACCAAAGCTGTTCCACTTCAGACAGAATTGTTGTTGATTAGAGTCCATGACGCCACCCCTTGGCCCACCCCCGCCGTGACTTTCGCCACCACCCCTGTCACTGCCACCCTCGAGTAGGGACCTCTCTTCCTGATCGTGTCCGTGCCCTGCAACTGCTCCTCCAGCTGTAAACGTAAAAAAAAAAAAAAAAAAACAATTTGAATTTCTTTTCTCTTAAATTGCGACCATTAGAATGCAACAGATAAAACTGTAGGTATATATATAAAGTAACAGATAAATAAAATAAACAATTTATCGTGTAATTTTTGGCGTGAGATTCTGATATGTTTTTTTTTTTTTTTTTCCGTTACACAATTTTATTCGGCATTTCAAAACGATTAGATCAAATGAGATTGTAGCGAGGAAATCGAGAGAATTTTGTTTATTTTTTTTCTTTTTCTTGTGAATCTGATAAATAAAAATGTAAGCGCCGTCACGATTACAGCGTATACAAATCATCGATTATTACTATATACATATGTGCACGTATGTGTATATCGATTAATTTAGTACGGAACAATTGTTATACACACTTTCAATTTTATATCGAAGTTGGTATATCTAATCAACAATTGATTGAAATGCGGAGTGAAAAGACGAAAAAAGAAAAAAAGTTATTGGAAAAAATAAGCACGTGGCCGTGCTAAATTTCCTATCAATGACGACGTGTTATTATACATATATTTCGTCCACATACACAATTCCAAAGTATGCATTACTTCCGAATCAGTTGAAACAATACGTGGTTGTCGTTGGCGTCAGCTGAGTTTGCAAATATGTCCGAGTTTGACATCTCCAATGCATTTCAAGGATAATTATTCAATTATTTAGTTTTATCTCTCTCTCTCTCTTTATCAGATGTTTCTTTTTCTTTACTTCCAAACACTTTATTCAAGTTATATTTCACGATTAAAATTTTTGATTAAAAATTAATAGAAATTTCGAAGTAGAAAAGAACAAAATTATGACAATAATTGCATCCTTTTTTTATACGATGCAATAGTCTATATTCACCGTGTATATTATATTTTGTGTAATCTTATGTTTGTAAATTAATTTGGATACACCTAATACAGACATAACGTTGGTTAGGATGATAATTATATGCAATGAATTATAATCGTAAATTGAATCTCGAACAGGTATATCGATTATTAATTGTCTTTATTTTTACATTATCACGTAGGAAATGATCGATTATTTATTTATATTACTGTAAATCACCGATTGATGCAATGGTATTAGAAGAATGATAAAATATAGTTTTGTCAGGACACATTATTACGTATAAAGCACTTTACAAAAACTGCATTTGCACGTTTCGCACAAAACACAAACGATGTAAAGAAACAAGTTTTTTTTCTTTTCTCCAGTTACATCTCTATTTATCTTTAATCTATTTTCGTTTTTATCCTCGCAGAAAAATTCATTTCTTCTCTTCTCCGTCCGAATTCGCACCGATCTCTGTGATACTTGGATTACAATTTTTCTGCAAATTCCTTCCTTCCAGATTTTTATAAATCAATTGAAAACTTCTTTTTCAATTATTCATTTTTTAAATGTTGCAACGTATCGAGGAGATTTTTTTTCACGCTGTGTTGCATTTCGTTTAATTGCGTCACTGATAAATGAAAAATTTAAAGAAAAATAATTTTTAGTCGACAATTTATCAAATAAATATTATTCATACTGTTCCGTGAAATAAATGTTGATGTAACGTGAGCATTGAAATAAAAAAAAAAATAAATAAAAAAAAGAATCATCCACTCATTCACGGGCGCGATATTTGATATTTCCCTATTCCCAGTCAAATAAAAGCGCAGGGAGTTGAAAAAAATGTGTACGTATGTGTAGCGTATACGTATGTATGTATATTATGTAAACATATAAAAACACGATTGTGATTATCGATTGTGATAATATTGGAAAACCGAAACACTGTAAATTTTATCTCTTTTCTATTGTTATTATTTGTTCATTTATTCGTTATCATTGTTATTAGTATTTTTCGTTGCCAACTTGTTGAAGAATAAAAAATGAAGAAGAATAACAAAAATACTCGTCACTGACGTAAGAAGAACATGTTCGTAACTCGCGATCAGGCGCACAACTATCAAGTATATGAACCACGGTGAGCAACCAGCAGCAGCGCAGCACAAGCACGAACACCGCGAACTACACACCACCGTGCATACTTAAATACTACATACCCATGTACACGTACATACAACCAAATAAAATGAATCTACTATACCGAACTTCTATGTACATGGCCTGTCATTAAGACCTCTGTAAAATAATGCTCCGATCATAGATATTTTATCGATCTTTATCCCCGTGCAGGTGAAAAATTAGCAATCGATTATCATCGCTTGTGCACGACTACATGTGAGAATGGAATGAACGTAAATATGGGAACGAGGAACGAAAAGGAAAAGTTTTCAAAATAAATAAATAAATAAATAAATAAATAAGTAGAATACAGTTTGTAGCGTTGGTAAAAGTTTCTATGGATCAAAGACACCGATATATTTATAGATCGACCGTATGTATGTGCAAGTATAATCGGTATTGGTGCGATTGATGAAAATTTTGATAAATATTCTATGTAATACTGAAAATGTTGAATCATATAGAAAATAATGAAAGGAAGAAAGAATGTATGTGGGTCATCGAAGCCGTTGCAAATGCGGTTAGCCCGGAATCCTACTAGGTGGTATGTTTGCAAGAGTGGTGATTTTTTTTTTTTTTGTTCTTCTCTTTTTAAGGTTAAATGTTTTTTTTTTTAGTTTAGTTAGTTTTTTGTTGTTTTTTTTTTTTTTTTCTCGAGATGGTATTAGTGTGCTTGCGTGGGGCGCTTGTTCATCGAATAAAGAGAGCGAGAGAGCGAAAGAGCGGGAGGACGATAGGAAGAGGAGGAGGAGGGGAGGAACACTCGTGGAGAGAGAGCTACAGAAGTGATGTAGAGGGGCGGGTGTAGAGGAGGGTTGGAGGGAGGGAGTGCCGATTGCCTAAGGCCAGGATTGCCGAACTTGAGTTCGCGCGTAACGTTGCGTTGCCCCGGCTACCCAGTTCTTCCTCCTCCGCCGCCTCTTTCCCCCATCGCCCCTCTCTTCCTCTTTCCACCGCCAAAATCGCCCCCTCTAATGGTTCTAAGGTATCTATCTATCTATCCCCGCCAACGCTGCGTCGCTGGTCGGCCTGCAAACCTCCAATCTAACACGTGCCAGTAACGGACCTAGAATATTCCCGGCCCCGGATACCGAAAACCTTCTCGCCTCCCTCTTCGGCCGGATCAAAAAGTAACAAGGACACAATGCACGCTGCAATATACACAGAATTTTTTTCCGCTAACAAAGAAATTCACGAATAACTTGATTATTTGATTGAACTGTTATTTTCTCCGAGACAATTTCGAGGATATGTTGACATAGAATTTTCCTGTGCTGTGAAAAAAAACAATTTCTGCAGTTTTTTCATCTTGCAATTTTGAAAGTGGAATGAACAGTAAATTGGACCGATTCGAATGAGAAAGGATCGAGATTCTTGAGGATTCGCCAAACTTCATTGTTCGTTACGAAAAATAACCTCTCACGATGTAAAGAGTAAATGATTTTCTGTGTTTTTCTGTTTTTTAACAAAATTTCAACTTGTAGAGATGGCGAATAAATTTTTTCGTTATTCTTCTTAAGACCTGATCTTTGGCGAAAGTTTTTTCCGTAAAGCAAAATCTCGGATGAGCAAGAAAATCCAAAAGTTCATCGTCAATCCTTTAAACCGCCTTAGCAACCACCCCTATGATTCTCAAGGGAGTTAAAAATAGAATGCAGATATAATTATGTAAGTAAGTAACAGCGACGATTACCATATGGTGAAAAAAGAATAATTTTCAGCACTTATTGTTAGTATGTAAAATGTTTTCCCACCCTACTTTGCGAATTCTCGAATTTTCAATTAACCGTCTGCCCCTGTCGAGCCACCATTGCCCTAAAATCGTCGATATCCATTTCTGGTGCATCAAAAATCCATGGAAAATTCAGTATCTGTATACAATACAAGTTAGTTGGTTCCTCGGTGTCTTGCCAATACATTTACAATTTTCAAGCTCACATTGCCGCGTGTGCAAAAAGTACTCCACGCTCTACAGGGGTGGTGGCGGCAGCGTTCCAGAATCGGGAAAGAGGGTAGGTGGGTAGGTAGGTGGGTAGGTAGCTGGTAGGTAGGTAGGTACGAAGGTAGGTAGGTGGAATAGAGTGGAATGGAGTGGAGTGGAGTGAAGTGAAGTTGGCATGGGGACGAGGTTGCAGAGAATTGCTGTTGCTGCTGCTGCTACTCCTAGCAAAAGTATTAGTGGTGGTAGTAGCGGGTGCTGGTAGTGGTAGTAGTAGTAGCGGTAGTACTAGAGTAGGGGAAAATTTTGGCAGTGGAAGAGGAACTCCGAGGGACTTCACCTCGGAGGGACCAGAAGCACATAGAGAAGAGGGAGGGGATGCAACCAGGCAGGCGGTTGTTGGGGATCGAGTGACGAGGGGGCTGAAGAGAGCGACAGAGAGTGAGAGAGCGAAAGAGAGCGCGAGAGAGCGAGAGAGAGAGAGAGAGAGAGAAGAAGCAAAAGTACCGGAGAGGGAAACGCGAGAGGGGAGGGGGAGTCGAACGAGGAGAGTGGCAAAGAGTAGAGGGACAAAGAGGGGGCAACAGCGAGGCTCAAGGTCGCTGCGGGGCCGCACGCGCGCCTCTGGTTACGCACACTATGCGGTAAAAGCACACGGCGCTCACGCACTCACGATATAACCCCATATACTCTACACACGTTAGGGAAACACACACGCGCCGAAAAACCACTTGTGTACGAACGAATCAAGGTTGTGTGTTTGTGACCTATACATATGTGCACTGGATAGGATAGGATAGGAACCCAAAAGCCTTTGCGCGCTGCAGAAACGCGGGCACCCGGTTTTACTCTACGTCGCTCTCTCTCTCTCTCTCTCTATATCCATCCAAACCTATCTTTTTCTCTCTTCCGCACGAGCAACTAGAGACACAAACGCACCTCGTAGGCACTACCTTAATACGCGGCCAGAAAAACACACCCGAATATCTTGCAGTCTTTTATTTCATATTTTTATCATTTTCCCATCTCTCTACCTCCTTATCGTGCTTCTTTCCTCTATATTTCTTTCCGCGTCTCTCTCTTCGTATTTGAATATGCACGCAGAATGGTGAAGCTCCTCTCCTGGACGACGCCGACGTTCGTACATACGCATCATGTACACGTATACGTTTGTGACGTGCATGCTACGCGGACGCAACGCAACGCGAAGTTGAATCCCGCGCGACATGTTCCGCGCCAATTCGGCACACCCGCGACCGGCGGAAACCAACCCAAAGAGATATGTAACGCGGCAACCCCGGGACTTATTATAATCCGGGAATTTCAGGATAAAGTCTAGTCTAGAGTTCGCAAGCATACGTCATCTTTATGGAGAGAAAAAAGGAGAAAGAAAAGGAGGAAAGTAGTCGTGTCTGCATACCGATTGCAACAAATCATCATCCCCTATTAAAATACGCCTACAAAATCGAGAAGATGAAAAAATAAAAACTCAAAAAACCACAATTTGGTTAAAGGAAGATTCAGAACCAAACCAAATCTCCGGACCTCGGTCAAATTTTTTCCTAATTCCGTATCGACCCCCCGAGGAGAGCTTTGCAAAAATTGGACAAATGAAAGCGAAGAAGAAGACCGGTAAAAGTTATTGCCTAAGATTTTTTTTTTCAACCGAACAACAACGATGATCGACAGTGTCTCTCCGCATCGTAGATCGGCGCTGTTGCAATAATTTTAACCAATCGCGTCGACGCAGTTTTTCAGAAAAAAAAAAAAAACAAAAAAAACTCAACGGTCGTCATCGTTTCGGGAACCGTAGATGGTGAGAGGATGGAGAAAAAGAGAAGTAAGGATATGTGAGAAAAAATTAAAAAACAATTTCTTCCTCGCACACGTATAATATGAAAAAATTAAATGGATGCGTCCGAGCCGTTTCTGCTACATGCATGAAAAAGCGAGAAAAAAAAAAACAAAAAAAAAAGTAACGAAATATATCACGGCATAATATACGTA
This sequence comes from Athalia circularis, assembly GCA_963978495.1. Lineage (NCBI taxonomy): Eukaryota > Metazoa > Arthropoda > Insecta > Hymenoptera > Athaliidae > Athalia > Athalia circularis. The sequence continues at coordinate 7,023,201 of OZ021702.1, forward strand.
CATCGTCGCAATGGCATCGCATACATACACGTATACATATGTCGTGACGTTTAATATTGCTAATCGCTTATCTCTACAAAGCGGACACAAGTATGTATATAGTGTGTATAGGTATATACCTACATGTGCATAAGTTTACACGAATATCTACACACATATGAATCAATAGTAAATAAGTGTCGGTTGCGAAAGACTCGCTTATAGATGTATTACGCATATCACACGCATGTAAGTATGTGTATTTTGCATAGGCCTGAAAAATTCTACGAAATAAAAATTCGCATGTATACGGAATGTGGTACACCACTAAGAGACCAACCGAGCTAGGCGGGCACGCCTGGTTCGAGGCAGCTGCTTTTCACCGTACGCGAGCATTACGCGAATCCATCGTCAAACTACCAAACAGTTATCGCTCGAAAATATCTACGCGCGACTTCAGATATAATATAGTCACCATATCCATATCACGTATGGTCTGAGAAACTTCTAATTTGCATGTAATAAAAGTCACGATTCTTTTTCTCAATCGTACATATTTTTTCCCATATCTGCATATTTTTTCTTGTTTCGTCGCAAGATTGCAGTTTTCTTGATTTTCCGAAATTTGTTTTCTTTCGCTTTGACGTGATTTCAGAAGAAATCAAGGGTAGTAGGTGTGCGAATATTATCGTAGGAGAATCGGTTGAAAATTAATTGAAATATTTACAAATTTGACAAATGATGGAAAATTCGCGAATCTATATGCCCCGTTTCTTCGGAGTGAATACACGTATACACTACACAATTTGATACGATGTATCTGACAATGATAATTATTATTATTATAATCCACATCGCGTATAAATTTCTACGTGTTTGTATGCGTGTACATTTTGGGGGGATGATAACCTCGTTCTCCATGAAACCATGTATGTACGTCTAGTATTTATACCTGGCTTAATTCCACGACGCGCAAGAACGGAGAGAGGAGAAATTGCGAAAAGCGAAGAGAAGAGAGGGGGGGAGAGAAACAGACGAGAAGAGAAGAAGTACCAAAAGCACGAGAGAGCTCGTGTAGGTTGAAGGCGAAACGGTTTCGCGAGGGAGGGAGGGAGGGAGGGAAAAAGGGGAGGAGGAGAAAACAGGGGTTGGGAGGGGTTGGAATATCGTCAATACTGCATCCAGGCTCGACGCCCCCGCTGATCTTCTCTTCTCTCTCTGATTCTATACTCTCGCTTTCTCTACACCAGCAGTAGATTTAACAGCAGCAGCAGCAGCAGCAGCAGCATCCTTTATATATCGTATCTCCCCACCTCCCCCTTCCCCCTTTCCCCTTCCCCGGCGAATTGTGGGAGCTTTTGTGAATCAGAAATCTGCGAATAATTGCTGCGAATGAAACCGTTATCCCCCGAACAGAAAAAAAACAAAAAAAGAAAAAAACGAAAAACGAAAGGGGTTTTCACGCGATGAAAATGCTGATGAAAACGCAAATTTTGCACAAATTAGAAAACCCAAATGTATATATACCACCTACTGCTGCAGCAGACTGGTTCTTAATAATCTTGTATACATACATAATATATATGTATACCTATATACATATTTACCGTACCAGCTGTTTCTTCAATTATATATCATCCCTTAAAAATCTAAGGCAACGTAAGTGGAAAAAAAAAATAAACGAAAAATGAAAAACAAAAATAACCTTCCACTTCTTTCTTTTGTTAATTTCGCAATGATTATTATTGACGCGTAAATAAAACAAGGGTAAGAAAAGAAAAAGAAGTGCATTTGTTCATGAAAGTGTTGGAGAGAAGAAAAATTCTTTTATTCTTTTTTCTTTCTTTCTCGCTCTTCTTCTTTTTCCTTGTAACTCTTCCGTTTCATGAAATTCTATACTCGTATCTCCACCTGCACTGCAGCCGCTGGAATCGATGACGCGTCTAACCGCGAGATGAGAAGAAATGAGAACAAAAAAAAAAATTTGGTGAAATAAAACGATAAATAAAATAAAGGAATAATGAAAGTGACGCAGTATGTCGTAGCGTGTACAAGTAAAAAAGAAATTCGAAAGATAATTTTTCGATCATACGAGGAAAACAGAAAATGCGGTGCAAGCGCGGGAATGGGTGAAATTTCGAGCTTCTTTTTCTCAATCTCTTTTTTTTCTCTTCAACGCTTCTTTTGACGAACCGTTTTACCATACAAGGTATAATAACGTATGTAAGTACACCTCATCCTAACACCATCACTATTTGCAGCTATTTCCGATTATCTTATCTTTTCTTTCTCTCTCCACATCCGCGTACATACCAAAACCGAAACTTCCGCAAGTTTCACATTTATTGTTAATGTTAAGAGTAACTGTTAGGATCGCTTTACCTATACATACACAAGATATATAAACTCGTATGTATTTACTCCAGTTCGGAACGGGGAAAAATTGCGATAGAATTAAGAAGTAGGAAAGGAAAAAAAGGGAGAGAAGTCGCTGTCGAATTTGTCGAATATGTCAAGAGTGCGTTCGAACAAAGTGGTCTCGAGTTATAGTTTCGTTCTTTCGACCAGAGGTAAAAGAGAGCTTTTTTTATTTCTAGACATCGTATTATCCACGTGTAACAGCCGCAGCAGCTGCTAGTATAGTTTCTGCTGCCAAGTAGAAGAAAAAAAACTAAAACTATCCAGGCGTTTGTTTGAAAGCAAAAAAAAATTCACATCCGCCTACGAAGAATGCATAATTGCGATAAATCGAGTTTGATAGTTGGACTAATAGAAAGAAGAAATATCAGGTATTTGAATTCGATGATATTTCGTCTGAAGCTTCGTTGCGGGTTGCATGATGAGAAATACGTAGAGCGAAAAAGAGAGGATAGATGAAATCTTTATAGACAAAGATAATAGAAAGGCAAAAACAGAAATTACATTGTACGAGAAAGAAAAAAAGTGAAGAAAGTTAACTCGGAAAAATAAACTACTAAACGTGTTACATACCCATGTAGATTTTGGTATGCATATAGTTCGCGAGTAATGCTAGCTGTAGGAAAACATTAAAGCTGCTGTGTTTCTATTGCTGCTGATAAAATTTGTAACGGATTACGTGACGTACGCGAATGAATGTTTTACGCGTAGTCGAAAATTCCAAATTCCGACCAATCAGAAATCGATCCAACGAACATCATTGGCATTTCATTTAACGATCGGTATCGCGCCCAAAGAGTGTAATAAAATTTGAAAAAAAAAAAACAATAAAAAAAAAATAACAAAAGACCTTCAAGATAGCGGAACAAGGTTTTGTTTATACAAAATAATATATGTGCTAATCGGTTATAAAATTGATATAATTATGTGCAGAAAAGATACGGAAAAAAAAATAAAAAAAAAAATTAATGAATGAATGAAAGAATCAATCAATGAATTTATTTATTTAGTTTTCTTTTTTCAATATACTTACAGCCAATAACGAAAGAAGCGGACTATAGGTAAACCACATGTAAAGTACCAATGGAATAGAACTCCTTGTAGATGATGTTTCGAACACACCTTCACAATTATTTAATCAATTTAATTTTATTCTTTTTATTACTCTTCACTTTTTTGTTGTTTTTGTCGTTGGTTTTTATATATCAGTATAGTAGTACCAATAGATCACTGTTAAAAGGAACAATATTTTAAATTACAGAGAAAAACCAAATCACCCTTCATTTATTTGAATATTTATTTAATATTCGAACCGATGATATTATATCGGTGACCTTAACTTGGTAATTCACAAAACAAGGAAAATGATGTAGAGAAATAGAGGAGGTATAGAATAATAACAAGGGTCAGAGGACGAACGCAACACGACTTGGTGTAAATTTTTTTTTCTCCGTTTGTTTTGCTTTTCAGGTAAAAGTTGAGTTTAGGTTACGTACAACTCAATGTGGCGAATTTATTGAGAAATTATTTTCCATCAGACGCGTGTTTCTACAGTTTGTTTAATGTGGCGGGAAAATTAACACACTCGCGGGTCTCTCGTTGTGGAAAAAGGCAACGTGACTTTTAAGATGAGAAATAGAAGAAGAAGCGAACAATGAAGAAGAAGGAGACGACGAAGATGAAAAGAGAAAGAGAGAAAAGAGAAGCGTGATCTGAGAACGTACGGATATAGATAAAGATAAGGATAGAGAGAGGAAGATAGAGAGAGAGAGAAAGAGATAGTGAGAGAGAAAGGTGAGAAGGTTGGTGAGACACACGCACAAACACGTACAGCGTTGATTTATATATACATATATATATATATATATATGTATGTATAATATATATTTCAATATATATAAATATATATAGATTGTTACGTTGCTTAAGTTCTCCTTTTTCCAAGCGTATTTCTCTTTTTTGTTTTCGTATCTTTTTTATATTCTAGTTAAATGTTAAAATAAATAGTGAGAGCTCGTTTGATAAGATTTAGTCGAATCCGCGGTTGCGCGACGAGTTAAGTCATAGCTTGTGCGAGCTCTGGCTCTCCGGGCTCTTGCAACCAAACTAACTAGGAACCACGATACAAATGACGATAGGAGCAGGCGGGCAGAGCCTAGGCTAGGCCGCGCGGGTCCGCTGGCCGGCCCTACGTTTTTGGCGGCCTTGGTAGTGGAACCGTAGAACCCTGGAACCCTGGAACCACGGAACCGTACCACACAACACAACGAAACGAAACGAAACGCAAACGCAACGTCGCGCCGCGTCGCACGCTCGCACACTTTTACCGCACGACTAACACCGCGCCGTTCAACAGCAGTTAGAAAAATATCTATACCGACGTAAGTTTCGTGCGCCTCTTTCATTATGTATACGCATAGCCAACGAATACATACGCGTTATTTTACGTGCACACGGACGCACGCACACACACGCACGCGTGTACGTATACACGCGTTTTTCGTGCATGCGGTCATGTTCTCCACTCGCTTCCGCATTTTCGTATACCTGATACGTTATGTACAAGTTTTCAAGTCTTGCTTGCCCCCTAATATTACCCATTTCCCCTCACTGCCTACTTACCCCTTTTAACTACCACCACCCTTGCTCCTCGCCCCTCGCCCCTTTGTTTTTCAAACTCCTTTTCTACTTCCATTTGCTTCTCTTTTTATTGGTCTTTTAGGTTTTTTAGTTTTTATTTTCACCTCGCCTCTACCACGACGCGATGCGCGCGTGTCGAACCTGGATTTTGTGCATATTTTGTAAATGTATTACAGGTTTTTTTTACAGTATTTGCCGAATATAATGAACACGTAATATATGCAATATACATATTACATGTGTACCAAGGCATACCGTATACGATAATTAATGTGATCACAGAGGATTAGGTTTGAGAGAACATAAGGTGAAATAAAAAGTCGAATTGCGATGGAAAATCTAGGGTTTAACACAAATCTATTTACTCTGCCCGTTCGACGCTGTTGTTTCTGTATAGTAGTTAAACCTATTCGATATTGATGGCGGTTGAGATTTTGTCATTCATGGACACAGTTTTGGTACGTATTTTGTGATTCATCGTAATTGTGAGGATGCGATGTACGACGTTACAGCCGCAATACGCGTCATGATATGCGTGCGTATGATATAATATTACACGTCAATCATTTCGTATTATGTGAGGGGAAAAAAAAAGAAAATGCAGAGGATATCAAGAGAGATACAGATAGAGATGGATGAAGCAAAAAAGAAAAAAAAAAAGAAGAGAACAATCTCACGAGCGTTAAATTCTGTTTTTTCTCATTTTTCTTTTTCTCCTACATAAAATCAATCTATGGTGTTTCTCCTCGGATAAATTTCCGTGAAATTAGTGTCGCTGATAGGTGGAGGTTGAGTTGCATGTGATGAATATTTATACAGGGCATTTCACGCCGAACAGCCTCGCCCGAACGCGACCTCGATCATTTTCTATTATTTCACTCTTTCCTTTATTATACGCCATTGTAATTTTTGCTCTCTTCCAAATGTTGAAATCACAGAAATTTTTTTGCTCTCGCAAAATCTTGTACCTACGTGAACAAAAATTGTTATTTTTAAAAGAAGTTTAAAAATTGAAAAAACAAAAAAAAAGCCCCCGAGGCGCACGCGGTCGGTGCACTGCAGATTATTTTCTTTTCAGTCCGATCCGATCTGATATGAAATAAGGGAAGGGAGTACAAAGCGGTGTAAGGCTGTTAAAAAAATTTATGAAATTTTGAGAGCTGGTTATTTCTTATTTGGATATCAACAGCTATGGTGCACCTGGGAGTGAAACGAACGAAAGAAGAAAGGTGGGAATGTGCGTCGTCACTACGTATGTATGCCTACATATACACACCTATAAATATATAGAATACTATTTCAATACCAGCTGATAGTTACCTAACGATTTACGGTACGCATATACTATTCGGATATTAACTATACCACGATACGTATAAGTGTGACACGGTTTTGCTCCCGTATGAATAAAGACAGCAAAACAAAAATTAGATTGAGAATTAAAAAGAAAAAAAGAAAGTGTAGCGATGATAATGATAATGATAACGACAACACGATTAAGCGCGGTTCTTCATTTTTGCGACACCCTTATTAAATATACGCACAAACGAGAACGATGCACGATATTGTAAGGAACACAGACACGCACGAACACACCGTATTATATTTTATTAGGCGTAAATAATCAGCTGACGATGACGACGACGACGACGATGATGATGATGATGCGTTCGCAGTGTGATGATGGTTCCAAAAATTTCACAAATTTTAACCGTATACTAAACCTGATGAGGATTTTAATGATTAGATTTCGTAGCGCAAGAATGAAAATAGGAGTAAAAACAAAAAAGAGAGACAGATCGTTATTTCTGTGCACATATGTAACTAATTATTTTTTAATATGCATGAAATTCGGCATATAAGTTGCGGGTGAAAAAAAAAGAAGAAAGTAATTAGGAAAAAATAATGGTAATAATATGATGAATAAAAATATTAATAAGAGAGAGAAAAAAATAGAGTCGACCGGCGCCCGCGGCATCGATATAACAAATTGACACAAGTCAGAAAAAAAATTAGAATACAAAATATAAGGTTATCCGTTAGAAAGGTGATATTATAATACAATATATGTAGAACGATAATAAAACCAGCTGTTAAACAGACGCGGTATAATGAATATATATATGTATATACGATGTGCAAATATCATACGTACGGCGGATTTTTGTCGCCAATTCTTGGTATTAATTATAGAAAATATTTGATGTTGATTTTGAAAAATAAAATAATTATAGAGGTATGGGTAATAAATTGTATGAGAAAATAAGCGTATGCGTTCGATATCCGACTAATATATAAATGAAATTATGAACCACGAAAGAAGATTACAATATAACAATGGAAATTGGTGGTATTTAAATGTTCGGTAAAAATTTCTTTGTATCAAAATAAATGGATTTCGTAAAAGACGCGAGCGGTCACAGAGGATATGGTTTATAATATAACTTTTTAATTTCTACATACTATTCGTGAGTGAGTGCACAGCGGACGCGGAAGGATGAAGAAAAAAGAAAAATAAGATGGATAGAGAAAAAGAAAACAGGTAATTTGAGAGAGCGAGAATAAATTAATGAGAAAAAGAAAGTAAAATAACAAACGATTGCGGTATATAATTAAAGAGAATCTTGCAGCTGGTGCAATATTAACCCAAAAGACCGAGAAAGGTCTAATGTCAAGGCCGAAAGGAAGATCCGTCATTCGGATCTAAGAAGAAAACGCCGTCGTCACGCAGAGAAAAAATCGAAGAAAAAATAGCTTCGAAAAAACGGGGCAGGAAATTTTTTTCTTTCTCACTTATCGCAGTGAGTAATAACATCGTATAAGAGGAAGAGAATGGTGCGAACCTTACGACTGAGCTTTCTTTCAGCTGCACAGGTTTGGAAAAGGAACAAAAAAAAAATTGTGCAACACGGATGTGATGGAATTTTTTGGTTTGTTTTTTGAAAATTCACGACAGTATTTCTGCAGCTCGGATACAACGACGCGGAGTCTCCGTGCAATTATTCATAGCGAAGAACGGTGGATGTTTGTACCGTTTTTTTTTTTCTTGTTGTTTCTTTAAGGGATGATTTTACATATTTTATTTATCAATCGAGGGTCGTTGACGGAACGATTTGTGGAATATAATACAGACGAATGATCGGGGTTAGGTTATATAAACATCGGGCAGACGAATAGATAGATAGATAGAAGGATAGATACCTGACGGATGGACCCACCATGGATTGACCAGGGGTAGTTGTTGGTTGCTGGGGCCGCCAACAGGGGCGTACATCCTCCCTCGACTACGTCACGCCCGTCACTGCTACCCCGCGTTGCACCCCCGCCTGTCCCCGCCCCCTGTCCTCAGCCTCTTGCCTCAGTCTTCCCCACCGTCCTCTATGGCCGTCGAACTCCCTTCCCCTCCCGTTTTTGCTCTATACAAAGACACGGAATGTCCCGTCTACGGTAGACACGCATTTACACATTCGCAAATAGATGCGTACGCCGCGAGTTTTACCCCCACTACAGAGATTTTCCAGAATTTCTCCTACCCTCCCTTATCCAGAGAACCTATACAACCCTCTTCCCGCTTCCACCTCCCTTCGTTCAGGCTTAGCTTTCCATTTCGCTTTTGCTTTCGCTTTCGCTTTCGCCTTCGCTTTCGCTTTCGCTTTCGCTTTCGCCTTCGGCTTCGCACGCAAGGGGGTTGCAAGGTTACTGCTTCTCCTATCGTCGCTCCCACTCCTCGCCCTGCACAACCCCTATACATGTAGATGGTTTTCAACCACTCTGCCGAGCGCCCTCGACAACCTTTTCTCCATGTGTCTGTGCGCGTCGTAGCTATGCTATTCCGCTGCTGCTGCTGCTGCTGTTGCTGCTGCTGCTGCTGCGGCTGCTGCTGCTCCGCCTAGTGGAGGGAGGAATGTACTATATGTATGTATATGCTATCCCTCTACGTACAGGCAACCGGCGCAGGCGAACATCCCTCTACGCGAAAGACTTTCAAAGATGTGGTTGTAGGCCGCGTATATTATATACCTATACCCACGCGACCATCACTTTCGCTAGAAAGTGCGTTTCAGGGCACGAGGGAGACAGGGCCGGCACTAGAAATTAAACTAGGGTGTTTTTGGTTACACGAATATTCTTTTTTTTTTTCGTTCTAGAGCAGAAATTTTTTATGGTTAGGAACCTACGATCTCAACCCGTCAGAGACTTTGACGAGAACTATATGTTTTTTTCGTTCGATTTTTCAATCACTGAATAATGTCCGATTCAAAAATTATTCCAAAAATTATTGTCGCACCAGATTCGAACATTTTTTTCGCATACACTTAGATACCATAACGTTAACTTGGGATTGGACTTCACTTTTTTTAGTACACCTTTCCTAGCACAGGGAAAAAATGCGAGATAGATCTTCGGTCTGAATTTCAATGAAGTCTACCCTCGAGATGAATAAGGAAAAACGTATTTATGTTTTGAAGAAGTAAAGGTTAATTTCAAGACATCAGCGCAGGTTAAACTCTGTCGAGCGGGCTCGAGTTTTTTGCAAATTCTTTTCATTCGTAGAAGGAAATTCAGTGAATGAGACCTGGACAATTTTGATTCGCAGCAAACGCAGACCTCTACCTGGCTTATTATCCCATTTCCAAAATTGGACGAGCAACGATTATCTAATAATAGATCATTTCCGTCGTGATACAAAAAGCTCCCGTTCGAATGGGAAAAATATAAGAAAAATAAAATTGTTCTTTTACGTCGGAGTTGGAACGTTTTTCGAGCATATTGACAAATTGAATTGTGCTCAAATAAACTGTTTTCATTACATGTTTGCAAGCCGATTAATGGATAAATTTATAAAAAGTTGATAAACATTCTTTGAACAGAAGAAGATATTCGATCACATTCGCACTACCTCGCGCCGAATTAATATCGGTAAAAATGACACTCCATTTTTGGCGTATTTTGTACGTGTAGGTGAAAACTACCCTTACAAGGTTCGCCCCTGACCGCGTAGATTCGCGAGGAGTCAGTGGAGGGGAGAACAACCTTGCAATATCTGCCTCCTTTCCCCTCGTGTGGAACGGGGCGTCCTCCGTTTTCCGTCCTCCACGTCCTCCATCCTCACGTCTCGAGGAGTGGGGATTAAATTTTCGGGGGTTGATGGAATCGCGGGCTACGGTGTATGGGGTGGAGAATGGCGGGCGAGGAGAGACGGTAGGAGGGAAGGGGAAAAGCAAGCAACCTGCACCCGGCAACAGCCCCGACCTCGGAAGAACTAATCATTACCCTCCTTCCACCCCGCGCGTTACCCACCAGGCGCCACCCACCCTTAACTCCCTTACTACCTTAGATTTACCTTTACCTACATACCCTCTTTCTCTCCATCTCCATCTCTCTCTCCCTCTCTCTTTCTCTTTTCACTTTCTCTCGGCTATACTTTGCAGTACTGAGCTCACCCTTTTCAGCCCCCTTTTTGCACCCCTGCACCGCGCACCGCCGGCAGCCCTCTTCTGCTAAAGTTTCAACTACTCGAAGACTCTCGCGATTTCATCCCTCCGCGTCACCCGGTCACCCAGTCACCCAGCTATAGAGGCACCTGCCCCGTTCGCATGTCATGCGACCCTTAAGCAGTTACGCTACTTTTATCCCTATCACCGACCCCGCTGCCGCTGCCGCTGCTCTTCCCACTGACAAATTCGATATAGATATACATGCATAGTTTTTTATCATTTCGTCCTCACTTCCTTCCGGCCCTTTAAATATCATAAATGCTCTCCTAAACGGAAAAATTGCATTTTTTCATACACATCTATGGCGCAAGACTTCCAAACAAAATTGCATCGATTCGTTCCATCTTCAGTTGGCTTGCGATTCTTCTTTTTTGTTCTTGAATTTTGTTTCATGCACGCCGTAGTTAATGTTAGAAAACATCCAAAAAACAGAGCTCAATGAACGAGATTTTCAATTCAAGTTGTGATATAACGCAAACGTTAAGCATCCCCTTTTTAAACATCCATATACGGAGAAAAGCAAGGAGAAAAGTTCTTCCTAAAAAATTTCGTAACCCTTCATTTTTCAGTCTTAATATTCGTTCGATCGTAGAACGATGTATATATTTTTCCTTCTCTTTCATCAATACGTTTGAAAGCTGTGAGCTGTAATAACACGATGTAGATGTCTAATTGAAAATTTATGTTTTCGTAAGATTTATGACAATTCCGCTGGATACGTTATCCGTTGAAGACGTTCTTGTGTCTTCTGTATGAAAAGGTAGTCGAAAAATTTTTACGACATAGAATTACCGCGCATATATATAATATAACACGATATATACCCCCTTACTCTCCGTTAATATTCTCATCTCTTGAAGGAGAGGAGGATCAATTAATTCCAATTCCATTCGTTTGAATGGAAATTCAATAATTGTCGTAAACACGCCAACTGATTTGGAATTTGTACAAACTAATTTCAAGCACTCCGGCACGTTATATATCTATATTTATCTATATCTATACCTATGCGTATTATATCGTAGATGGCGAACGCTGTGTTCTGTGTTATACCGAGAGAAAGAGATGGAGAATTATTTGAGGGAGTGAAAGAGAGCCGAACAAGCGAGCAAGCAAGCAGGCAGGCAGGCAGAATGAAGGAGGGAAGTATACGGAGAACAGGGAACAGGGAACAGGGAACACGACCGAAGCCTACCGAGGTGCAACACGCATCTATTGATTCCCCGGCCTGCCTCGCACACGCACCGCGCACGGATGAAACACATACGCACAAAAAGTGATGTGCTCTGGTATGCAGTCACACGTATTTTACCTTTCTCTCTCTCCTTCTCTCCCTCTCCCTCTCTCTCTCTCTCTTTTGCTCGGTACCTACGGGCATACAACCCCAGAATGCGTGTCACAAGGCTGTCAAACCTTTCGTGTGCCGATAACGACGCAGCCTACGCAGAATGTAGGTAATCCTGCTACCCGAAACCCTATTTCTCCATCATGTATATATGTGTACGTATGTATATCGTATGTATGGTATGTGTACATACACAGATTTTCAATGTATTGGTTTATACATGGCGTGTGTGAAATTCACATGCGCATTTATATTATGTACATACATACCTGTTTCATACTCTCGTCTCTCTTTTATATAGGGTATATATAATATAGATATGCATGAATCTCTTCGCTCTTCTGTATGCATGTAAAAGAATTTACTTTTATACATCTATAAGTATACGTACGTGAGTACAACGAAGTGGATATATACGCGATATGTATGAGAAAAAAGCGGTGCATTATAATATAATAGCAATAAAAGTAAAAATGGTGATCTGGATATAATGTATGACATTTTAGTTGAAGAAAAGTTTCATGTGGTTCAAGTTTCTTAACGTTAACCCGACGGAAAATAATATATTTATGCATGTATATAAAAAATTTTCATTAATTCCTCCAACTTGGAGTTTGAATTTCGTGAAAATTTGACAAATTATGCCGTACATGCAGATTTCTATGTTATCGTGTCGGAAAATTGTGCACCGCATTTTGTGCTCATTTATGAAATGTCGCAATCTTGGATTGAAAACGTTTTTCTTCCCTCAAAGAAATCATTTCCCATTTTGCCTCAAAAAAACGCGATGAAAATAAAGAGATATCGATAACTTTGTTTATATGGCTTGAAACAGCTAACTTGTATACGTCAAAAGTTGGTCACTTTTCACGTGATGATATGAAACGATGCAAAGAAAAAATTGAAAAATTATGCAGAAACAGAAGATAGAACGAATGCAGAAAACTGATGGGAACCGCGCGATGGCGCCGCCTTTTTTCAGAGATTTTCAAAGAGTGCATCTCATGAAATAAATTGTACACTCAACGAGTTCGATTCTTGCACTTTTCTCTCATTCACGGTCTGATAAATTTACATATATATTTAAAATTCTTACCGTTAACGGAACAAAATATTCTTGATTTTTGGTTTGAAAGTTGTAATAACTCCGAATAACGCGGTTTACACATAGAAACTTAGAAAATATAACGAGCCGTTATACTCGGTTGAATCAAATTCTGTTGTGCAAATATGGATTTAATCTGACGTACAATAAGAAGATTTTAGGACGCATTTCTCGACTTTACCATATGCTTTGAATATACATAGCTTATGCGATGTTATATTTCAAGAGAATTCTCGGTATACCTTACATTAAATATACGTATAATACATTGGAAAAGGATAGCGTGACGTTATGTATGGTATAAACGCAACAACAACTGTGACCCGGAATGACAACGACGAAAGTCCTTATTATGAGATTCCTGAAATTCGTAGGGGCAAAAAAGAGAAATAGAAACCAAGTCGGTTAGAAAAAAGGAGAACACCGCATCTATTATTGATGGGGATACGAAGAAATATATGTACATAAAATCTATGAAATAATCTCGGTATCACAGGCAGGTTCACATGGATAACGGTAAACTATATATGATATACCCCTTTCGTGGATTCACGTTTATAATATGAAGATAAGATAATAACAGATATCACGTAATGTGCATCAGCAAAAATTGAAAAACTAATGCTTTGTGCATGACGATTTCTTCTTTTTTTTTTCTTCAAGTGTTACTTGGAATTCAGAAATTTCGATCTCCAACGATATTGAAGATAAAATGAAATAATCTATTCGACTTCTTATTTTAATTCTATGCATCTTCGCTAAAACCTATCACAGGTACGAGTTTGCATAATTTTTGTTATTCTTTAGAAATAAATTTAAATAATTGTAAATGTAACGGCTAAAATTTAATTCACGTAATACCTGGGCAACGAATCGCCCTTGACCTGGCACGGATAGTAAATCGTGTCACCTGTAGCAGTGTCGAATATATTCTGATAACACGATACTTATCGATACGTTATACTTTGTATTATGTGTTTGCGAGCTCTAGATATTTTACGTTGAGTACGTTCGTTCATTCGTTCGATGGATAATAAAACTTGCAAATACGATGCCCCCGGCGTTTGGCGAATCAGATAGAATTAAATAAACGTAGATTATATGGATCAGGTGGATTATAAAACGAAAGCTGAACACACTGTAAGTAAATATCTATGAATTCAAACTGAAGCTGAAAACTTGATTTTTAACAACAGCACGCGTGACGACGCTCGATATTCTATGCACATATTCATAAAACCGTTATTGTTGTCCTATAACTTGAGAAAATGAATATCAAATTGGAACGTCATCCTGATACATGCATAGATATGTAAAATATAAATGAATATTAAAAAATGTATACTCACGATAAACAATCCACCCCGTGATTCTTCGTATCGCAGCACCATGCAGATTTGTTCTTGAAAAAATTTTTCGTTCAGGCTCAAAATAATAATGACAGTTGACGTTATAAATTTCACTTCCTTATTTCATTTCACTGCACTGCAGCGCACTACAATTCTTCGATCTAACCTGCAGTGAAATTCCCGTTCCGATTCTGACTGCAGCAACAACATACAGCACGTTCCATTTATATCATAAATTTTACCATCTTCTTTTGTTATCTTCCGTCGACTGTTCCGTCACATGATTTGCCGAAATCTAAATTGAATTTAGAACTGATGAACGTTTTTTTTTTTACTTTCTTATGATATTTCGATTTTTTTGTTCCTTTTCTTTCAAGAGATATTTACATCTGATTTGAGCTATTAAGTAACACGCGGTTTACTGCAGCGGGCCGAGTGTTTATAAATTTGAAAATTTCACCTTAGTGTTTGATGTATAGTACGTGTTATACCTTGAACGAAAACGAAAATTTTGCTCGCCATAACAGGCGCTCCCTCGCGGAAGCGGGAACTTTATTGTTATTATGGAGCAGCAGCAACTCTATGCTGTATTTCTCCTATATTCTCATACGACCATACCCTTGCTGCTTGAAAACCTTCGCGGAGGGGGGAACAACCCCTATAGTGGGGAAGTAAATTTCATACGCACTCTGATCCTGATCGCAGTGCTGCTGCGAGCGTGGAAACTACAAAACTAGAATCAAAGGGAATTCTATTACTCTTTCAGAAAATCCTAAATGTTCGGCTCAATAGGAGAAAATAGCAGCATGACGAGCGAACATGAATATGAATGATACGATTTCATTCTAAATTGATCATAGACAATTAATTTCTCCTAATCGCGACGCGTGAGGAAGTCGCTGAATGTGATAAATATTTACTATTCGTGCCGGATTGTATCTCTACTCTTATTTGGCGTCAATCACTACAGCTTGTATGAATTACTTGAGTTGGATAATTACAGGAGGACATGGAGAATGAATGAAACTCTGCAAATCGGGAAAGTGGATGAAAAAAATGCAAATTTCTAACTGTCAATGTAAGCAAACCAAGTCAATTCATGTTGATTGATTGATTGATTGATTTGAACCAAACAGAAAAGAATACCTGTTGTTCTTGAAGTTTGATCTACATAGATGAATTGTTCGTTTTCTCGCTCTTGATGTTTCATGTATTTTATTCTAGATTTTAATCTGTACAACTTAGTTACACAATTAAAGGATGTTTTCTTTCTTGACTGCGATTTGTCTGAAGTGCGCTCGCGTTCAACGGTATAGATACATAGGCACGTCGCAAGTTAATCAATGATGATCAAACACTGCGAGACGATCATTTCTGATATAAATAAGGCGGTATTATAATCGCTGGTGTCGTTGAGCAGCTGTAGAGTAATGATTATTCTTGTTTAAAGATGGTCTATAATTCACTAAGTCTATTTTGAAAATCTTCAACCAAAACTGTCTCTTCGATGCCAGCAAAGATAATTCCGAGCAATGGTTATAACATTTATATTTTTCAATATTACGTCAATTTGCTACTGATCCCTGAAAAATAATTCGGACCTTAACCGACTATGACGGTGTCTTCGACGAACTCGTACTCGGGAACCTCTAGGTTGAGAGGTGCTGGACCTTTCCTGATTCTTCCACTAGCATCGTAGTGCGATCCGTGACATGGGCAATAGTAACCGCCAAACTCCCCAGCATTAGCTATCGGCACGCATCCCAAATGGGTGCACACTCCTATCACGATCAACCACTCGGAGCGCTTGACTCTTTCATCGTCGTGCTGTTGGTCTCGCAATTCCGCCAGTGGTACGCTTCGTTCACGCGCGATCTCGTCTTGCGCTCTGAAAAATTGTTTTACTTACTTATTGGATATTCGATATCGTGTATAATTGGTTGGGAAATTTTTCAAATCTTTGTAGAGCGCTCAATTCGTTGAGTAGTCTTCCTTTGCTTATTCGGAACGATCTCAATTATCGAGTAACCTTCACTGATATAATTGTAATTGTTACCTATGCCGAATGAAAAGAGGCTTCCCACGCCATTTGAAGACAACACTTTTGCCCTCCGGGATGTCTGATAGTTTTATTTCGATTTTAGCAGCGGCTAAGACATCCTTCGATGCTGACATAGAAGATACCAGCTGTGTCACGACAGTCTTGGCAGAATATGCACTAGCCACAACTGCAGCTGTAATACGAAGTTCAAATTTAGGTTGTAGGTTACCACTGTATGGAATCTAAAACTATTATTGTGATTGATTCGACTAACCTCCAGTAAATAGATAAGAGAAGACCTGGCGAGATGGTGCGCTGTCCCGATTTGAGACGGTTGGATCTGTCACACTATCTCTACGGTAAGCTGTGAAATCTGGGACTCGGAGATCTGTATGTCCAAATCGGATTTGTTGGATCGGTCCGCTCGCTGTAACAAAATAAACGAAAGGATAAGTTGTTGACAGATGTTAGGCTAGATCCAGCTGATATGATGGCAATACAGCGAGTCTAACATCATCCAGATTGCAACCCACATCTTTGAAATAAAGCCAAATTCTGAAAATGCAATCATACTATACTCCACATTCGAAGCTTGTGTTCAAGATAGTAGTTGGATTTGTTGTATGAAAATCCCCAGTACCTGAGATTGAACATTAACCAAAACATTGCGTGCGCTTCCATTTTGATACAGTAGGTTTTGAAAAATACACAGAACGAATGAATGATTCGAAATAATGGTTTAAAGGGCAAAACTTAGATCAGCTGAGTGCTCAATGGATAAAATAGACGTCACGAAGTCATAAGTACTCTACGCGCAGTTGGCACGGTATATACGATGGAAGTTACATAATATGTGATCCAAATTTCTAGCAAAATGATTTGGAAACCTCCAAAATCGCAGGTGGCGAGTAATTAGCACTGCCACCAGTTCACGTACCTGAAATTCCAGAGCGAACTCGCAGCTGTCCCGTAGGAATTGTCTGACTGAGAGAGTAGCTGGTATTCCATTCGACCTGTGAGCCAACCGCAACTTTTTCTTTCTGTACTTTACCTGTTCCGGGGACTGGCCTCATACCATTTGGTATTGCGGCCACCGAAGCCTTCAGGTAAGGTGCCAAGTTTGACGTTCTGGATATCACGTTCATTTTTGAGTTTAAAAACTACCGAAACTTAAACCGACCACACGCCCGAGATGAGCGAAGAAGTAACGTCCGCCCTCTTGGATTTTGGAGTACGAAGAGTAGTTCTAGCAGACGACACAGGGGGCTCGAGTTGATTCAGCAGTCGCGACCCCTATATTTGAGAGAATGAAAAATCATCTCTGCTAGCTAGACGGCTGGTAAGGCAATTCGTAGGTTGCATGGAGACAACTGAAGATAATTAGTGATTAATATTGCCATGTTACTAAATGTTTTCAATACGAAATCTTTTTTTCCGTTGGCTAGCATTGCATTGTCGAGGTCAAAATACATTACGAAACAGGCGCTTGCAAGATTTAAAAAATATTTAAAATTTGCCACCGAAGATCGCAAAAATACCAAGTCTATGCCTTTGATTTTTTTTCGACTTAGGGTTCAAAAATTTAAATAGTTTTTTTCCGGTATATTCCAACGTATTCTGAGCTTAGCAATCCGAGTCTGTTATCCAAATTGATCTATCTATGGAAATGATCGAATTATCCCTAATTTTTCACTCAATGGAGAGGAAAATTTGAGATATCTCGATTGGTTTTGATCGTAGCTTAGTTTAGCCGACGGATTAGTATTTCTGTGGTCACAATATGTTATAGAAGTGTCGCATTATCAAGTTTAAAAATACTTCATCTTTGCCCCAAAAATGGAACAAATCCAAAAGGGTATACCTTAGATTTTCATCGATTTTGAGACCAAAAATTATTGTACTGTTTTTAGTGTATTTTAAAATATTTTGGGCTCAGGAGTTCGAGTCTGTTGACTAAATTAATCCATCTACAGAGATGTTCGAGTAATCGCTAATTTTTTGACTTTACAACCGAGAAAACTAATATATGTTGCTAGGTTTTCGCCGTCGCTTGATCTACTCGACGGATTCGTGTTACTCAGGTCAAATTCCGTCAGAGAACACTCACTCAAAATATTTGCAAAATATTCAACTTCTGGCCTAATCCTTTCCATGCGCATTACTTGTGAACTTTTATTCAGTCGTATCTCGATAATTTCTGGTCACTCGATTGAAAAATGATAACAAGCTGCACAGCGTGCAACTTGGCATATTCGCTCGGTGCAAATTATGTCTGTAATGACATACCTTAATACCAACATACCTGCACGTTCTAGGTCACAACGTTTCTGCAACACATGATAGAAATAAGAAGAAAAAAAAATAAAAGATCATTTCCACTGCAGATGCAGATGACGAATTGCATTACCGTAAATTCAAAGTCTACACCTGATATACGTCAATATTGCCTTTGTTATCGTATAGTTCGATACATAAAGTTAGCGCGGTGAAGAAAACGGTCATCGTGAATACAAATTATCCTAACCATTCCACGCTAAACAATGAAGTCGTTTTATTTGAATCAATGAACTGCTGCAACTGCAGCATCGAGATGAAAAGCACTTCCATTTCATTTATTTGCCGTCGAAATGATTACTCATCATTCTTAAGTTCGCGTTCAAATATTTGAGCATAGTCTAATGTAAGGATAACAGTTTTTCTTTTCATCTGTTTTCCTCCGTACAAATAATTCCCTCCGTTTCAATTCCATCCAATGGCATCGACAACGTGTTAATTTTTTCGCGAAACATATTTATATTATTCACACCTCAGCTTGCGTCTAATATCCAGATCAAAAATGCGTACTATTATTATTGGTATTTTTTGATATTAGAAACAAACCGGGTGGGCAAAATTTTTGAATACATTTCATACTTATAGATTAATGTCAGCTGGCCGTAATTTATACTGTGGAATATGGTCAAATCAAAAAAAGAAAAAGAATAAATGAATAATCTAATTTGGATCACTAGATCTTTGGATCCGATCATTTGTAGGAATTATGGAATAAACGATCAACAATGATTAGCATACTCGCGGTATCTGATTTACACATACTCATATTTTTCTGATTCTCAACTACACACGGCAATATTTCACAATAAATTAAGCGTCAATGACGAAAATTACTAATTTATAAATCCACTGATTTTATCTGTTCCACGAAAAACAATTGTCTCGGTATTCCCATGAGGGTTTGAACTCGACTCAGCGTTTCAACCACATTTTTAATAGAAATTGAACAACTTATTGGATATGCAATATACCTCACGATTAATCATGATTAATGATTATTTTAATTAGTCACAAGGAAGAGTAATGATTGCGTACATTGTAGGAAACATGTTCCTTGAAGAAGAAAAAAAAAATTGCAGCAAGACAAAGAGACAACTGAAGTCGTTTATCGTTCTCATTGTTTCCCTCTTTACTTATAATCAACCGCTGTCGAAAAAATCCTAAACAAAAAAAAACGCAACTTGTTGAGACTAACGTAGAAATTATAGATTAATTATTGTTCATCGATGGGGAAAAAAGACAAAAAAACCAAAACCATATTATCATGTAGCACATCACCTTATTAGGATTTCATTGTCGATGTCGACGAACTGCGTCTATGTACGAATACCTGTATGTTTCTATGATTGAAAAGGACTTGCAAAAATCGACGAAGAGAAAAAAAGAAAACATAATGTACTTGCGGATTCGAAAATAAGAAAAAAAACACAAATAGATAAAATAAAAGACATAACCTGGCCTCTGGGCATCGCGAAAAACGACATACCGCATCATTACAATTGTGTGTATGGGTCTGATAATTACATTTATGATATCTATGCTTGTGGTAAATTATACACAATTGTCTGATTGCCAGTTTATGATATATGAATAATGACGATTTATGAATAATAAGACCCATGAACAAGTTTAAATTTATTATGTCTTCTAGATATTCAGGTATAGGATAAAATACCAAATGAAAAAAGAGAAAAAATATCATAGAAATGCAGGGGGGAAATACGAACAAATCGAAAACGAACGACGCGGATACGAACTGATTCTGACTAAAATTTGAATAAATCATATAGAATCAGAAAAAGATGAGTTGACATTTATATAGCTATTAGCGTGAAAGGCTGACTGTGTCAAGGTGGAAAGTGACCAAAAAAAGATGCTTTTATAAGTAATCGATTCCCGTCGTTTTATAACGTTATCGATTAATTATCAGATACGATGTCAACTATTTCTATAGCGATCATCGAGAAAAAAAAATTAAAAGATTTTCCTTCTAATATGACAAACAATCTCAATCTCCGAACACGTTTCGATTCGATCTTCTTTGTTTCTCTTCGGGAACGATTTTTTCTCGCTTCTTATTTTTTTGACGAAAAATTATGTGTACCCACATCACGCCGTTTCCCCATGTGTGTAAAACGTGTT
Organism: Athalia circularis; assembly: GCA_963978495.1. Lineage (NCBI taxonomy): Eukaryota > Metazoa > Arthropoda > Insecta > Hymenoptera > Athaliidae > Athalia > Athalia circularis. The sequence continues at coordinate 7,044,052 of OZ021702.1, forward strand.
GGCATATATATATCATATATAGCTATGTACAATATACACGTGAAGCGTACATATTGGCGATCACTGTTTATAGGTATACACGTAATATGGCTTCAGCATGAGTGGCGGATCGGGAACTTGGGAAGAAAGGGTGATTTGGAGTGGGGAATCAGGGGACCTATGAGGATATAAGAAGTCAAGCGTTGATCCTACACCTTCACTATACCAAACTTCGAGTTCTTCGATCGTTTGTCCGAGGGTTTTCTTTTTTCGCCAAAATATTCACACTGATTATTCTTCAGACAATTATTTAGGTGAGTAATCATCATATCAATCGATTCCTCATTAAGTTTCATGATAATTATCGTACCCGATCTCAAATACCAATAAATGACGCGGTCGTCGATCAAAGTATCAATTACTCGCCATTTTCATACCTTTTTTTTCTTTCTTAATGCAACATAATTTCTTCGAAAGTAATCGTCTAGAATTATATTTTAATTGATACACAAAAATGTACGGTTGAAAATCTTCGAACACTTTGTTTTTTCTTGCGGTTTTCCCATTAATATTCGATGATGCATATTGCCAATATCCATTCAATTGAATTCACGAAGTTTGTGGTGCAGTTGCAGCAGGGACAATTGAATTGAATTGCACCACATTGATTGCATCCGTATTAAATTGTATGGAGGTTTGAATATTATAAGAATAATTAACGAGCATTTTCCTCAAGCTGTATCTGCTTAGCTGAAAACATGCAGACGGATTCAAAAGACAGAGAGACAGATAGTCCTGCAAAAGCAGATTACCAGTTTGCTCAATAGTGAAAGCTGTCTCCGTAATAGGCGATTGCAGCGTGAAGAAATCGAGAGGGATTTCTGAAATTAACAGCCTTATTGTAAGGAAAAAAATTAAAAGAAACCAAAATGAATAATTAATAAGTTATTAGTGTTATCGAATTACGCATAAATTAACGTAGTTATTCGCCGTGTAGGAGCTTGATTCAATTTTTGAAGGACTTACCAAATCTCGTGATTCTCATATTTTTTTTTATCACGGGTAACGTTTGAAATTATTTCTTTTCGAAACTATGACCTTTTGTTTTCTGGTGGATCTAATAGGATTGACAGAACGAATTCTATCGACGGTGGTTATATTTTTGCAAAAAAATGTAAAAAAAAAAAATTGAAAGTGTGTGGCAAGTTTCCTTCCGGAGAACACGATAATTTAGCAGTTATCCTTTCGCTGTACATATAATATCGTGCGTGACATTGAAAATGCTCTCATTGCCATAGGTATACGTACATGGTTAAAGTATAACAATATTTGATTTTAACCTTGACTGCAACAAAAGCAGGATAAGTTTTTTTCTATTTTTTTCTAGATGATAGTTACAAAGGGGAACGGTTACCTGTAAGATTAATTCACGATGTAAAAATTACGGGGAACCTACCCAACTGAAGAATATAATAATTATTTATGTTGGACCTTTCCTGTCTTCAATGTGGAATATACCACATTACTATATATGGCCTACCTAACTTGCGTGTCGATGTAAACCTTGACGCTATAATTTCCCGTCGGTATAAAATACTGCAATGAATATAATAACTGCAACTATATAGTGAGTAACGTGGTCTTGTTGCAATTATTTAACTCATGGAGTACGCATACATGTATGTGCATGTGCATGCGTTTGGTAACACTGGTATGGCAATTTTTAAACAGCTTTTACGGCTCAATGAACGGCCGATAATACGGTTGTATAGTGTTGGGGGTTTTAGACGATTTCAAGTACGACTACAATCTCTTTAGGTTAGAAATGTAGGGCCTTGAACTGTCCACCGATCTGGGATAGAATGAAATTACATGAAATGACTAGACGAATGGCTCGCCTCTTCCCCCAAGGATCGCGCATTTCATTATAATTGAAAAAAAAAAAATCCTGTTTTTGTACATGCAGTTCGATCGTTGACAATTTTTTTGAGAGACTGTAGAAATTTATTTCTCTGCTTTTTGTTTTCTCAGAATGTTCCGTCTTTTGATTTTCATCGCCGGTGTTGTTGCCGTGGCAAACGCTTTCGGAACCGGTGCACCCTCAACTGTTTGCGGAAACCTCACGCCCAAGCATCCTGCAGAACCTCAGAAGGGCCAGTCCCCGTATTCCATCTCCATAAACAAGGGAGCTATAAAACGAGGCGATGAAGTTAAGGTAAAGTAATAACTTAAAGGGGAATTTTAATTAGAATATTATCGTAGAAAAATTCAAGTTTGAAGAAGAAAATGGCGTCCGTTGAATGTGCGATATACTTGGCAAAATTTCAAGGAAATTATCATCTTGGAAATTTTGAAATATTCGGCTTAAGTCTTGTTGACATACGTTCCGAAGATTCGAATCACCCGCAATTTGTAGTTTCTTTCTTTTGTTCGTTAATCAACGTCCCGCCCTGAAGCGCTGAAAGTTTCGATACATGCTAATCGTCTAATTAAATTGAGTTTGATGGCGTATTTCTTCAAAGTTCATATTTGGAAAGAAAGCAATTATGGATTTTGGAAAAACGTTGTGGGGATTTGAAATTACGAATGTGATGCTTGATTTTTCAATATATGACATTTGTCCACCAATATCACTTTTATGAATTATCTAAATGTTTGAATATATTCGACATAACTTTTTCTTACGTTTTGAATAATTTTGAGCCGAGTAAAAAGAGTAGGATTACGTTAGGTTTATACCGTAACGTTCTAATCGCCCAAATAAGCTGAATGAACAAGCATAATCGCCGATCAGATTTGCATAGATGAAGGAATTATAACGTGCTAATAGACGAACCGGTTTTGTCATCGATTTCATATCGTTAATGTGTAAGGTGATACAGACTCGAATTAATTATATTAAGTCTCTTTTATATGTATTTATTTTTTTCTTCACAGGTCACTCTGGAAAGCATCAAAGAAGAGGATAAATTCAAAGGTTTTCTGCTAGAGGCTGTACACGATAATAAAATCGTAGGAACATTCGAAGTCGATCCCAGCGACCCAGACGTTCAGACTATCAACTGCCCCAACGGACAAAAGGTCAGTAATCAATTTCGTCGCATAATTTATCTAAGGGACGAGCTGCTTCAAATTTCCAAAATTTTAACCAGCCGTCATCGATTTGTCGAATTATTGCGCATGGTTTTCGAAGTTGTGAAAATTGTAAAAATGAATTTTCAATTGATTAAACTCTTCGTGAGAAAGTTGAAAAAAAAAAATGATTTTACTTATATGTTATAGAACGCCGCCACCCATCGAAGCCCCGAAGAGAAGTCAAAAATTTCGATAAACTGGATCGCTCCTGAAGATCTTGAAGGAGTTGTAGTCTTCAAGGCGACCTTCGTCAAGGATGGACTTACCTTCTGGGTTGCCCAGACTTCTTCCACTCTCACTGTCCACCACTAATTGTAGTAATTCATTACCGAAGCAGTATAATCCAGGAATTCAATGCGGAATTTCTATTTAGGGTGCAGGGTGTAGATCATAGATCATAGATCATAGATCGGAGATGTCACAAGTCACGGATCACATCAGGGATACAAAATTCCTAAATGTAATTAGTTTTATCTTAGTGTTTCGCGAGTTTGATAAACTTTAGAGTTTTGGTATAGAAGCCAATAGATTTTTGCACGCACCGATTCGTTATAATCTGTCTTTACCTTGTTCTTCAATCTTTTTTTTTTCGTTTTTTGTCTAATTTGATGGCACTAGAATGAACATTTGCACGTAGTTTTAATATTTTAACAGACAATTAACGATAATGACAGCAAAAATTAAATTTTTGTACCGCATAATATGTAAATAATCTGCATGTCATTAATATAAAAAAAAAAAAATTTGAAAATAATTACTTCTACGAATCACACGAAGCTAGTCAGACGTTGAGATGGCGATGTGTGTGTCGTATATTTTCATTTTTAGATTGGAATAAAATATATGTATGCACCGGACTTGACCAAATATATATACACATATATATGTAATATTATTAATATCGAAGCTATATTTGATAAAACAAGAATTCTCATTACGCCTCCGAGGGGTTTTCGCAGTAAAGATGCTCTGTGCCGACCCGTTCTTTTAAATGCACTTGGCGCGAGACTCTACCGAGTCTCTTGATCACACGTACATGTGTGAACATAATACAAATATGTTTTTCATATCCTGAAAACAAAATCAGTGAGAAAATACATATGGTGAAACTTGAATCCGTCTAAATCCTTACCAGGTAGGGTAAGGAGCGTCAAGTCTCGAAGAGTGGGGGAAGGGATTTATGAATTAATCCGTTATCGTTTTATTGCAGATTCATCTCGACGATAGACGTCAAAGTCCTTTGCCTTTCGATGTTCTCGAGAGAGGTCGCTTCTATGACTCTTTCGAGTTTTAATGCGAAAGGTAGATCGTACAAGTTGAATTCTGAGAGTATATTTAACTTTGGCTCGTTATTGGCTATATCCTATAACATGTCAGAATTGAATCCTACACGAATACTTACATGTTTAATAATCATATCCACTTCCCACTCCTCATTTTTGTCAACGTATAGGAGCGGCAAATAAAACCACCTGCACACTAGCGCGCGTGTATGTGTCTCATAGGAAAGGTGTATAAACTACCGACACACATAGGTGTGCACACCTGTATTTATACATACATACCTGTATACGTATACATGGTTATAGCATACTTTGCAAAGTGAGATTCAAAAGCAAGCGATCCGAGAAGTGATCGTTTGACGGCATTGCACGGTTCTGTTAATAGAAACGTTTGCTCATTCGTTGGTTTGACGATTAATGTGATCCGACCGTTTCTTCTTCTCGTCGTATTCGCGGTTCGTTCGTTTATTTTGTTGTCTGATAAAACGTACGTAAAATGTGCAGCGACGAGCAACAAACAACAGCAGCAAAAGCAAAGGCGAGCGGCGATCGGGACGGCGACGGTCCGTAAAAGCCGGTCCGAGTTTAACCGGATGTAGCCGAGTCTAGACGACGTATCAACCGCCAGAGTGCAATTGGCTAAAAAGTATTGCGGCAGGTGCGCGCGCAGCCGCTTTGTTTAGCGTACGGATACAGCAGGAGCAGGAAAACCAGCAGCAGCAGCAGCACCACCACCACCACCATCATCAGCACCAGCAGCAGCAAGAAGCAGCAGCAGCAGCAGCAGCAGCGAGGCTCGGCGTTGCCCGCTGCATATTTTCAGTCGGCCGCTGAACTCGGCGTGCGCCGTTACGAAGTGGGAGCTGTTTTACGTTGCAGATATTTATTTACCTTTTTTATTCTGACAGAATAAAAGTATTCGTTACCGCGTTATCGGTTTTCGGACAAAAAACAATAAATAAGGAAAGCCCTCGCGTACGCGTGTGACACCGTGAATTATCGTCGTAATTAGTTTTTGTTTTTCTTTCTGTTTCCATATCGGTTGGTTACATTTCCCATTATTACCAAGGTCTGCCTGATCTGCAGTTTAGCTAAATAAACGCTAGCTTTTTTTGGGATTTTTATCAACCTCTACAAACTGCGAGAACATCTCTCAACTATCTCTACTAGGACCCCGGTTTCTACCGAGGAACGGAAGCGTCGCCGGTGCAGTGTTTTCAAAATATCCTGCATGGTGAGTTTTATCTACATATAAATTCAATTCTTATTATCTGTAAACACAAATTTTTTTTTTTAGTTTTCTTGCATTTACACAATCTCAAAATTAATATGAGATGGCTGATAGAAAATTTTTATGAACAATCTGTACAGAAACTTGAAAGTAACGCAACTTAGTGTATTTATCTATTTTTTTTTTACACTTCTGCTCTCATAGGTGACTTTGGAACAATTTTTTTTCTTGTTCATTTAAACACGAAACAATCGTTAGACAACGTGAAAGATGATGATCGTTTGAAAATGTGTGTGATATCGAGATAATTCGATTATTTTTTTGGTTTTTGTCATTGACCTTGCGATATTTGTTGTAATCTTTAATGAAAGGGTTGAAAAGTTGAAAGCAGAATCGTACGAGGAAGGGTAAGAAGGGGAATTTTGATGTTTATGCGCGTGGGTTCATCGCGCAATAAATAGTCCCGACCTGCAGTAAAGCTGCAGCATCAGGAATACCAGTACCAGCAGCAAAAATAAAAGAGACACTCGTCAGAAAAAGACGAGGAAGTCTCGCTACTCTTTTCTTTGGCAAAAATCTATGTAATTCTCCATCTTGACGCTGCGGAGACGGTCCGATTACGTTTCCATTAAAATAAGATATTAATTTTATTAAAACCTTTGGCGTTTTTCCATCGTTTGATAGACGAGTAATCGTTGCTTGGATGTAAAAAGGATTAATAACCTTTTTGGATGATCGATGAGCGACCGGAGTTCGAAACACCCAGATCTGATCGTGACTAGGTCGGCTTTTTTGGGGGGGAAAAAATATTCCATCGGAACGTATTTTTTGAACAGCGTAAGTTTGGTGAACACTAAAGATTGCCAGTCGGAAACTTTGAATGAAAAATAAATAGGTAGAAAATTTATGTAATCGATTAGGCGCGATGATCGTGATTTCGATTCGTTTGTGTCTGAAAAAGAATTTTTACCCCAAATCAATGGTGAGCCTTAGAGGCTATTAATACCCTTCCGTTCACTCTGAATTTCGTAAGAAAGATATGCATGAGATATAAATGATAAACCTCGACTTCTCTCAAGATGCACAAGCAACGCGTGCACGTGTACACATACATGTACATATTTTCACAATGTATAAAACACACGTATGTATGTATCGAGTGTACATGAACACCATGCGCTATACCAAAACACCCTCGGTATCTTCTCCTCTCAGCGCTTATTCATGTTTATGTTACACCCACTTCGATAACAAACACCAACTCATGAGTAAAAAGACTATACCAGACCACAATATAGATGTATGTGTGTATACGTGTGGTAGAAGTTACATAGTTTATACACACAAATGTTACGACATCAAATCTGCCGAAGCGAATGTCTATCGGATGACTTGGATGGGGTTATTTATAAGTTGAACGAAAAAATAAGGACGTCAGATTGTTCGGGTTGGAACACAATGGTTCCGTTGATGTCCGATATGTTTTTTTTTTTTCCTTTGATTTTTTCTCTAAACCTTTATAGCCGCTTTCATCGGAAAGGGTTAATCTACACTCGCCTGCCTCGTGGCGTGTAAAATCCTCCGATGGCGACCCCGAAAGGGGTGTCGCAGTACGACAATCGATATGGCAAACCAAGTTGGCGGATACAATGAAGGTTAACCATTTCCCCCTTCCCCGTTTGCCGAATGTGTGTGTATATATTTCATGACATGTATTTCTCTATTTTAAGAGCAACTTTTGCTTTCTCCTTCGATCGTCGTTTCATACATCACATCCTCTGGAGATATCTTTTTGAGACCATGTACTGCGGATTAATGAAAACTGCGGCAGAAATAAGACAATCTTCGGATGGTTTTCTCAGATGTTTTCCGATCGTAATTGACGTAATGTGTAAGATGACAAAAGACAACGAGCACGGTGATTATTGCGAGAGGGACTTGACCTTAAGTTCGACGGCACTTCCGGCTCCGGGCTGCGTTCTAAAGACAGACAGACGAACAGACATCGCGGTAACCTCCTCCTTCTTTTCTGTACCTCCTTCTTCCCCCTCCTTATATTCTTCTTGTGAAAACGTTCAGAGTCTGAGTCAGCTATTACGACAATGAGATGAGAGTGAAAGATAAGGTTCAACGTCGCGACACTTACGTGCGCGCGGTGAGAACGTCGAAAAAAAAGAAAGACGAAAAAAGAATATAAAAACTGACGAATATTCGTAACAAACTTTTTTGGCCTTGCCTCGCCTTGCTTGCTTTGCGTCCAATCATCAACATCTCTTCTAATTCTGGAGTATTTCGTTCATAAAGAAAGTACAAAGTCGTAGAGAGCTGAAAGCCTCTTTTACGATATCGCCTTTCTTCTTTTCATTTTCCGAGTAGTTACAGTATAGTATGTCATTATTATAGGCGGTGAGTGCGGAAAAACCTTCGCTCTCTTTTATCATTAACTTTATAGCGTCGTATTCGGTCGTATTCGTGGAATTCAATATCCTCGAATCAGTGAAACTGCACACAAGTACTTTCCCATACATTTGTGGACATAGGAAAGCAAACTATCAGCCAAGGTTAGCTGAAACTGAAGTTGGCCAATCCCAGCCGGGGGTAAATATTTGCCCTTCGGATCGATGCGGTTTTGTCATTTTCAATCGTCGGTTTGTTATACCCGGTCATAGTATCGTCGTTTGGTTAAATTCCTTGCTCAGGTGACTTACATGAGCTGGTCGTTCGGATATGCAGTTGTGTATTAGGACTACATAGAGTTAGCTGAAAGAAGGCTTACACAAGCACGTGGTTGCGCCGGTCGGTCGGTCGGTCGCTTGGTTCACTCCCGGGGTACTTGTATAAAGCCTAGATTAAATCTTGGACGACCTAGATCGCGCCAACGCTAACTTTATATAGTATAACACGTACACCATTATAATCCTACTCCGGGATTGATGCCTTATACCTTTAACACCCCCAACCAACCGGCCAGCCAGCCAGCCAGCTCGCATCAGCAGCATTGTTCCTTATCTGATTCAGGTAATCAATGACGCCAACGACATCTCTATTTCCCCTTCTTAGTATTCTTATTATAACAATCATTATTATTATTCACTTCAATATTATTTCAAACGAATATTAAAACTGCATACAATTCAAAGTTCGATCATAAAACATATCTTATCCTGTTCTTCAAATCATTGGTACGTCAAGCAAATTATTTCATCGATTAAGTTTCATTCAAATATTATGTACAATTAAATTACTGAACATCTTTCTGATTACTTTCGACTAATTTGTTGTAAATTATTTTCAGAGGTAATGATGAATTCAGTTCACGTTTTACTTGTGCACGGGTAGAATTTCGAATTGGAACTGCGTCAAGATTGTGTAGTTGAATCAAAATTTAAATGTTATATTTTTGGTAATCAGGATTGAAACTTCATCGAATCCACATCTGACATAGTGTATTTACTTGCTCACTAGTACTGGGTATTTCTTGATTAAAATCGTGTAAACGTTACCGAATCCGCAACAATGGGGGCCTGTAACGTCATGTTATTAATTTTTGTTTTTTCTGGATTTTATCAAGATTCCGAATTTGGTAGAACATATTTTTTGTCGAACTTGTATCGTATCGAAGGTCATACCCATGAAAAGTTCTCATCCTTCTATAGGTGATATTATCGGGTCCCTGTTGGCTCCCGTGCCAAAGGAGATTCCAGAGCCTTCCTTATGACAGAGCAACACTTTAGATCGCGACTTGTAAGGCAATCGAGTTGCGTGGGCGGTCGAATCGCGTTCTGCCACCGCTGCAGTTTTTTTTTTTTTTTTTTATTCCTACTTCATCCACTGCAGAGTATAACTTTTGTATAAGTACTCTGCGATTCGTACCCTCTTGCTTTTGCTGCTGTGATTCGCTATAGTCGGTAAACTCGACTCCAGACTCGACTTCCTCATCATCAAATTCGCGACCCTCACCTCAGTCCCTTTCATAATTCTTGTGTGCAGGCTTTTCTTTCATTCCGCATCGCAATATAACAGCACTATACTTGAAATCCACCTGTAGTCGACTTCAGTTCATTAACGGATTCGATCAAAGAATTATTGAAAATTCTTATTCTAAGCGAGTGAAAAAATTCGAGGTTCTGATGTCATATAATCGTTTGAGGAACTGTGCTCAGTTCAAAGTCACCGAGATAATTGGAATGCTACTCTTATCATTTTTCGTCAAGCTGTGTTCAGTGAATGTAAACCATAGATATTTCGATCCGCGATTCATAGAATGACCGTGTCACTACATAATAGATGATCAAAATGCAGTGGGAATATCGTGAATGTATATGCGATTTTATCTTCCGTGTGCAGAGCATTATATCGCGTGGGGAGACGACGGCGGAGAACCGAGTGAAAGTGGGTACCACACTTTTAGTGCTGAGAATTGTAGCCGCTGTGCAGCTTTAGCTTTAGCTTTTGCCTGCAGGAGAGTCGAACTTCGAAGGTGGTAGGTAGCTATCGAAAGGGATCCCTGCAGAGCTGAGTGTGGAGATCTCTGGGTGATCCTTGCGCAACTTACAAACCAGCCAGCCAGTCAGCCAACCTCTTTCTTTGTCTGCCCATGCCGGTTTTGTCCAGCGGTCGCGGTCGCCAGTAGTTCCTATCCCAAGACCTCCAGGCACTGTCTGGTTCATCTGTCTGGTTTCTAGCGTAGCATTTAGCACTTTCAGATCGCTTCCGAATTTAAGAGTTTAGTGGCGTGTTCTGAGGTTTTCATAAGTTGCCAATTGATGACCCTCCGCTCGTGGCGTGTCCGGGAATATTTTGGACCACCTCGTTGGCGTTGATTATTTTCACGCTGACGGACGATCGATGTCGGCAGGGCTAGCTAAAGTGCTTCCCGGAGTGTGTTATGCGCTTAGCAGCTATGTTATATCCTATAGTCGTGTAAACATATCCCGGACAGATGGGCAGCGTCTTGTGCTTGCGGTGCAACAGTGTGGCGGCACTGCCGCGGTTCGTTTCGTAGTAGTTTTCAGGAATGAAACGAGGCTGAACGATCGTATAACGGAGGAGCCACGAAACTGGAGTTCTTTTTTCAATTTATACTTATTTCTCATTTTAACACGCGTTGCTGCTTCTAACTATATGCGTGTGTGATGGTAGAAATTGTGTAATAATAGTTATACTCCGAAACGAAACGAAACGAAACACTACTGGTAAAATGGATTTAGGCGAGAAATAATTTTTTTTTTTTTCAAAACACACGACCTGCACGCGGCGTTTCCGGTCGACGAGAAGGAGTTGTAGCTGTAATAAAAATGAGTCTATTCACTTCTTTAATTATAAATATACGAGAGACGAGTTGCGTCGAGTAGTCCAGGAGCCGCTTTAGAATCCAAGAAGAGCATAGAGGGGGAAATGGGAAGAATCCGTGCAAGTGTTTCAACTCCTTAACTGATGTCGTTTGTCGTCGAGTCCAAAACCCCCGGAGTTGCCGCTGTTGCGCCTCGTCTTCCGTCCATAAATTCCTGCAGGGGATTTCTATAACTATTCTTTTGGGACACCGTAGAACCAGCTTACATAGCAGCCAGTCACTTATTGCTCTCTACAGAAACGAACTCTAGAGTTCAACGTACCACGCGACGGAGGAAGTGATTTCCATGATTTTCTTGCTTTTGTTTTCACAGTTGGTGCAACGTTGAAATATCGAATCCATCTATTGGACCGAGCGGACCATGAAAACTAAAATATTTATACTGGAAGAAAAATTCCCAGATGTTCGGTTAGGCCGCCCTCGGCGACCGACTTCGTTGGGGGGGTCGTTAATGTTTCGCATTTCCGCCATCGTCAAATTACTACGGTCGCAGTCTGAGCAACAGCAACTCGTGAGAACGCATTAAACCATGTTTGATGAAGTCGCCTGCAGTCTCAGTTTGCAGTAGCGTAAACCTGCAGTGTCGCCAAGATGCTGCTTCGCGTCGGGGTGAAAGCGACCCGAGTTCTTCGCAGTTACCAGGGTTAAGTTAGGCCAGATATATTTAACCCCCGTTTGCCGTAAGAGCTGCAAAGTCTTGCTTGACTCTCTCGCTCTCTTCATCTTATAGCTGCTTCTCTCTCTCTGTAGAAGAATTCCAGAGTGCACCACGATTCAAAATAAGTTGTGCCGAATACCCAGCATTGCATTGCTTAGCCGCTGCTACTGCGCACTTATTGCGAGGAGGAGAGACCAGACCCTCTTATACATCCTAAATTTGTTTTTTATCACTCTGTATATCATAGCTAAACTTTTAAATGTACCCATTAACAACTTAGTTCTTGCGCAATGCAATAGTAATGCATGAATAATTGTCAGAGGAAGTCTTTACCGAATGGATGGTCGAGTAGATAAATCGAGAGAACTGAAGTGGTTCTCTGTTTTCGCTCGGACCGGTCAATTCCATAGGTTCATTTGAGAATTAAACATGTTGTATCACATTGATCACATTCCTCAGTTTGATTAATAAAACTCTTTAGAAAATATAAAACCACTTCGATTTACTTGGCAATCGAAATTCAAGCCTCATGATTGATGATCAGACAATCGCTTGGAATTAAACTGAAGTTAAAAAGTCGTACAATTTCAGTTCGTGTCTAGAAGTTGAAAAAAAAAAGGAAAGAATTATTAAGATGACTTTACACGTATTCCTATGACCTAAAACATCTTTGAAGAATTTTTAACGACACCTTTATGAGATCAGGAATAGAAATAACTTGCATAGAGAAAAGTCTTCCGGCAGACAGTTGAGATCCGGCTTGAGTTGTACCGGCGGTAAGATAGCGTTGCGTTTATCCTCCCGGCAAAGAGTTTACCGGTTACTCGCAGTTACTAGTTTCTGGTTTCAGAGACATCAATGCGGATACGTGATTTCGCGTTTCCGAAAGCGTATGATCGCCGAATCAAAAATCGCGTCTGTCTCCATGATGTTTTCCTGCAGGACTTGATTCTGCGCAACCCATCGCCACTCATATGTAAAAATATCCTTTGGTAGTTGAAAAAAAGAGAAGAAATCGAAGCAAAAGTCGAGGAGGTTTATAAAATGAAAAATTCTCATGAGATCAGGTTGATATTATTGTCGTCGTTTACCGAGACCGTTGGTTGGCTGCGGTCGGGGCTTGACTTTTGCCCCTTCGAGAAGAAGTAGAAGAAGGAGTTAGCTGTGCGCTTAGTATTTCTTCTGCTCGGTCAAACTCGTGTATTGGTTAACTTGTGTGCGCAACAGCTGCGAAACTGCATCGACGTTGACAACCTGCTGCAGCTAAAGCAGCGGCACAACAGTAACAACACTTGGGCTGCAGGCCTAAGTCTAAGGTTAGGTTATTAAGCGAGCATGCAAGCAGACGTAAGTCTCCGTAAACTAATTGTTCGTAACAATTCAAGCGGAATATAATCTGCGATCGTTGACGTTTCAAAATCTCGGTCTCTTTGCAGACTTTTTTTTTCTAGAGTTTCGTAATTCGAACAGTTCACGAGGATTCTGAACTATATTAATTCAGTCGTATCTTTCGAACCATAAACAGTCATGAGATCTCACTGGTCCTGAAAGTCGCATCTTGTTTAATTGAATTCTCTTGATTGGTCGCCAACAAATTTGATCGTACTTGAAGTCGTGAATGAATTTCAATAAGTGATTGAAAACGGTTGTTCTGTCAGATCGTCACATTCTACTTTATTAATTAAGTTTCCGATGTTTGCACTCTGTCGTACCGAGGAATAGTTCTAACAATGCTGTTTGCAAGTAAGAATTGAGTGTTCGATTGGACTATGCATTTCCCTCTTCAAGCACGGTTCGCCTGATCCCTGTACGTCTTATAAATGCAGGTGACACGCACATCAAGATCAAGAAATCTTCTTTTCTATCCTCTATGTTATTAAACCAGTGACAGAAATAAATCGCCTCTCACTCTCCACGGGCGTTATAATACGTATAAAATAACTTATCTAGATTATAGGCTAAACAGCAGCAGTCGGCTACTTATAGTATACGAGGGCTTTTTGCCCCGCATCGTTTACCGTCCAGATAACTCTTCTCGTCGGCGCAAAGTGGTCCCTACAACTTCAAGGAAGGTTTGGGGGGGGGGGGGGGGGGGGGGGCAGAGAAAAAAGAAACGACTTGGCGCACGTTATTAAAAAGGCACCATTTCTGCTCCCTGTTTCCGTTTACTGCATCCAAGGAGGATCGGTCAGTTATTATTTCCACAGCAGGAATAATGCCACTCTCTATTATACATACGTATACCTGATTCCAAAAATTCTTGGATATATTAAAGCAGTGTTGGTAGTACAAACCATACGTGTTAAAAGCCATTTGCTACTATGTCACGTGTTAAGATTACGATGTCATTATCACTCGTGACTACATAGTCTCAACAACGAGGAGGGAGCAATTAAAATAGGGTGCGAAGGTTAACAACTCATGCGGGCTTTTTATAACGTAATTTTACCGCTTCGCGGATTATTAAGGAATGTATCATGTCCAGAATTTCCTTAATTCGTCGGATGGCCGCAGAAATCACTCGTTATTACTATACCATTCTGCTCGCGTCGTAGTTACACAAGAGGGTGCTCTAAACATGGACACATAATACCCACGCACACACGTCTGTATAAGTAAAATGCCACGCGCACGCACCCGTGATGCATCTATCAACAGGTTCACTCATGAAGTATTATATCCCCTTTAAGGAGACACACGTACGATAAATTATAAGTGGACATCTTTTGAGGGCTGTCACCTAGTCTTGGAAGGGAAGCACTCAATAGTCGATGAATAAAATTTTCATGAACACGTGTTATGCTAGTCGGAGAGCTTGGCATGTCCTTGAGAATTTTCAGTGGGTGGGGAGTGAGTAAATTTAATCTTGAAAAAGTACATTAAGTGCGTGGAGTGCTCGCGGGAAAAGAATAAGTTAGTGGACTTTGTGTGCATGTTTGATATTGAGAGTTGAAGATATAGACTGCATAGGCGTAACAAAGACCACTAGAGCCTGGCAACAGCAGCGTGGAGTCACGCCGATGTCGTAGTTGACCAGCGCTGGCTGGACCAGCTGAAGAAGTCAGAGAGCGTTGTGCCTCTTCCTTCATATATTTTTCCTCCTTCTGATTCGCATTTCGTACTCACTCGCACCGAATGAGGGAGAGACGAAGAAGTGGAGTTCGTTCGGTGGCACGAGTTGCAGCTTCGAACTGCCCCGCAGTATATCGGGTCACAACACACAATGAGCGAATTATGAGCTGCGGAGGATCGATCAAAAAAAAAGGGAGGATGCAGGCAGAAACGAGAGAGAAAAAAACTGGATGAGTTAGTCCATGGAAGACGAAGAGATGCGGCGTTCAAAAATAAAACGAAAGTTGGCTAGAAACGACCTGCAGATGCTTGATGCCTGATGTTGATGCCGATGCCGGGAGCATGCAGGTGAAAGTGACCACCAGACGTGACTAACTCGTGCGGAGAACTCCTTCCTTCTCACTCGTTCTTGTTCTCTTTCTGTCTTGCTATCTCCTTTGTCGTTATACTTGTATACTCTTTCATCCAGAATTCACCCGCGCGATTGGTGCTGCACAACAAACCTGCCCATTACTAAACCCCAATTTACTACAACCCTAATCGCCGCGGAGGACGCGCGGGGATTATTTATGCGTCTACATTTTTATCGATTATATATTATACTCCAGGTTATCGATTGTAACAATAACCAACGTCTGAACACTGTGGTGCGTGAGTTCGGAAAATTCGAAACTCGCGGACCTTCCAATTTCGTTCTATACGCTTTTGATCCAGAAGTGGTGGACTCGTCATTCGTCTCTGGCTGGAAAAAACTTTTGATCACGAAGGTTCTCTTCTTGATTGGCAGACGACCAGGTGCAAATCAATTCTAGTCCTTTATAAATAATTGAAGAAGAATCAGGTTGTCGTGAATTCATTTTGTCTAGGGTTGTCAAACTTACACAGTACGTGTAACGTTTACTTTAGTTAACACGCGGCACGTTATTATATGGTCTTATCGAGTTGATCAGCTTCGGGGTGGTGGTGGATGATGGATACAATTAAAGGGGAAGGGGGCAACTACAATTTCTCAAGAGTCAAGTAGGTGTCAGGTATACATACGTATAGATACTCAGGTATTCAACGTACAGTCTGGTCTTCGTCTCTAGTACGCACGGTACAATCTGAATGTCGAATCTTTAACAGCGTCGCGACTCGCGCTCGCTGCAGCAATTAAACTAACCAATAGCGTCCCCGTGATGGAGAAAAACAGTACAAAAAATAAAAAATATCAAGAGAAGACCAATCCGGTCGCAAGTCTTGAAGTAGTAACGATGAGTATAAGAAACGTCGTAAGGATGCAACGGTCGAATGAAGAAAGAGAAAGAGAGAAAGATATTGACCCGGAGAGTAGTAGGGCTAGAAATTAACTTTACGACTTTTGAACACAAGGAACGGGGTGTCGTAAAGTTCGAATTTCTTTGATCTTTTCGTCGTCATTTCACCTGATGCAATATCAGTACTTGCAGCAAAGTATGCAGTACGCCTGCATAAAACGTGGGACATGTTTATAGCAGTTTTTGAAGCTGTCGTGCTTATAATACAATATATGAAGTGCTCGATGATGGTGGTAATATAATAAAGGATATGAAGAACTTGTAATAACGATTTGACGAGGATTTTTATAACGACAAGATCGGTCAGCAGTGACCGTTTAATTTTTGACTTCTAAATTAATATGATAATTCTGATATGAAGAACCATTATATTTCTGAACAAGTTAAACAGTGTACACCGCTATACGGGCTTGGTTTATGGAAGGACCTTTGATAGCCGGTATAAATTTCAGAAGTACAACAAATATCACCTTACGAGTTATCGTCGTTGCGACGACTACGCTCAGTTTATTTCTCATGAGAAAGAAAAGAAAAGAAAAGAAAAAACAAAACTAAAAAGATAACCAAAAGAGACTACCAAACGAAACCTAAAGATAGGCATTGCTAAACTTCAGTAAATATAATTCTCAATCGCCGTATTCAGGTAGATTCTGCTGAATCGTAGGGATTTTTCTACCGATTGATTCGTATTCGAAGGCAGCTGGTGAATTTTGATCGAGGAGAACAGCTCGCGCAGCCTGTACCTGCAGGTTTTGGATCTCGGGGACCTGCAGGTTTTGGCCTGTCGGTTCGAAGGAAAAGAGTCCCGACACAAAGGCTTCTCGAGTCCCTTTTTAAGGCGGTCTCACGCAGGATTTTACCAAACGGTTGCAGGGCGCTTCGACATTCTAGAATCAATTGAATTTCGGAAGAACTCCTAGGTAAATCCATCTCAGTGAATCCAGAATTATTGTTACTGAAATAAAATCTAGGGTCCGTTATGTTGAATGAAACTGAAAAAACAATTTGAAAGTTGAATTAAGTGTTTACCTAAAGTTTTACTTATCACCATTTCTGTACATACGAACATACTTAGGGTATGTACACTTTACACGGTTCGGAGGTTTTGAATCCGAGATAATCGTGTTTATACGGCGTTCCATGAGGTAAAGCTCTTGAGAAACCTGAGACCTGCTTCATTGTCAGGTTATTCGGTACCTCACCTACATACTACCCTGATGAACGTGCTGCTACTGCTGCTTCTGCTGCTAGGAGGTCCTCAATTCCGGACCAGCAGGTAACGAACGACTCTCAACTGGAGATGACCTTCGTTTCGTGTTCTATTCCGGCGCTTTACTATCCATAAAAATATCCTGAAATATCGTTTATCTTCGATTCGAGACCGCGTGAATTATTACAGCGTTGCTAGCTTCCTGTTTTCCGTTTATAACCACGTATGTTTTCTTCGGGATTTAATTGCAACCGTTATTCATTGTTGTCACATCTTCGTTGAGCTGTATTCTAATTATTCAAGGAAAAGCCAGTGCGTAATGTTTCCAAAAATAACATCCACTAATCGGCTTTGTCTTCGTTTTTGTAGTCACTATGGGTTTAAATCCGGTTGATGCAAGCTCAAAAATCGCTCTTCTCCTCCTCCAAAGTATGGGTATGGATCCCGCACTGTTGCGCTCCAACCCGCATCACATGTGACGCATATGTTCAGATGTCAGTTGACAATTCTGGTGGCGATGCAGTTTGTAGAGATATGGTGGTGTCTATGGGACTATTTGGTGAATGTCATGAGCGATGTTTTCATAACGTAGAAAGACTGGAGGCAACTCACAATTGAAAGAAAAAAAAAAACTTTTCTTATCCACTTTGTGCGTGAGTAGTCGTTAGAACGCGTTAAAGTCTTAGCGAAGCAAAAATAAAAAAAGGCTGAGAAGATTGAGCGGTGCGAGTAGGGTCGTCGTTGACTCGGTCTACGGGATCGGTTAACAGATAACCAAAAAGTTCATTGCACCCGTTGAAGAAGAAGAAAAAGATGGAGCGATTGCATGTATTGCAATATGAAATCTGGCGATTTCTGATTCATAGAGGTGCTAGTTTTCATTGAATCTCATGCGATCCTCATCGAGTCCAAGTATTACGATCGTCAGATGAATTAAGTAT
Source organism: Athalia circularis (assembly GCA_963978495.1). Lineage (NCBI taxonomy): Eukaryota > Metazoa > Arthropoda > Insecta > Hymenoptera > Athaliidae > Athalia > Athalia circularis. The sequence continues at coordinate 7,062,230 of OZ021702.1, forward strand.
TAACATGAAACGCGTAGGTCTTGGTTATTAGTCACTGTGTGAAATGCCATCGCTAACAATTATAGAACTGCTACAGATTTTGCGACTATATATATATGTATACATAAATTCTATAAATAAATTATAGTGGCATTTGCTTCACTAGTGTTAGGCTTATTGGCCGCGGCTATGACTAATTGAAAATCTCAAGGCGATTGCTCCGGTGATATCACGCGTCATAAACTCTTCTACTGTATATATAGGTACAGATGTGTATAACACATATATTCACTATGTGCCGGGTATACTTTATACCTTATATTTTATCGATGGAAAGTGAAACGGTTATTATTCTTTTTCTGTCGGATAATCCCGTATACTTCTATTCCTGAATATGGATGATAATAAACCCCCATCTACATACATTTCACATACCCGTTATAAAACTTTTCACTCTTTTCGTGAGCTCGTCAATCAACATCATCTCGCTGTATCTAATTATGCAAATTATACACTATTCACACGTCCAACTGGTCAGCTTGCATATTATCACCTGTCATAAAACAACCATCGAATTTATTATTGAGTTAGTTAACTTTTGGGCATTTCTTGAAAAACAAAAAAAGGCTTGCTAAAAGATCACCGAGGAATTTCTGTAGTACGCAACTTGTCATGGTTCTAAACTGACGATCGCCATGCCACTCGATCTCAGAAATCGGTCCAGCTGGCTACTTAAAAACTCCGCCGACAATCACGTCCGGCTCGCGTTTGGCATCCATAGAATTTCCTGTTAGCCCGAGACATGCTATAGTTTCTTCGCCGCCAAGCATATGCGTGCACTTTACAGACGACATAAAGTCTGCACGTATTACGTCATCGTTTCTATGGTACGTACACATGTATTTCAACAATTGAAATTAAAGGGTGATGCCGCGGCTGACTCGATCTACGCACAAGAACACATAAAGAACGTGGCTCGTTAAGGTTCCGAAGAATTAAGGAGGCCTAGATTCTAACCGACGAATAGAACAAAGACAAGACGCCAAAGTCGAATGCCTCGAGGGTTTTTTTACCAAACAAACGATGCTACAAAACCATGATAACTGAGTTATGTCCAGTAAAAGCCGCGGGAATTTAAGAACAGCTAATGACGTTCTACGTAACCCCGGCATTCCCATAAAACCACGTCAGATTTGATCAATTCGAATTTGAACTCCTCTTCGCGGTTGAAAATGAAAGCGTATGTATAGAGAGTGTAAGAGCTGTTGTTCATTTTTCTTAACGGCTAATTAGTCGATCTCCGGCGTACCTTTTCTTTTTGTCTTCTCTTTATTTTGTTGATCCTTTCCAAGATATAATTCCAAATGGTATAGGTAAAGCTTCGTATATGCAAGTATCGTGTAAAGCTAACAGCGGTGGTTGGTACTCTCCTCCTTGCTTTCGACTCTTCGCGGCCTACCGACCGGGATAACCGCGACCGAAGCTCCCACGCGACGCGAACAAGACCAGCCCGTAATATATTGCACCTTCTACCGCAAGATAAAACATGAACCGCAATTTCACAAACACATACAAACAAACGGAAACACATACAAACACGAAAACTACTCACTTCGGGCGACCCATTCCTTCCATTGGACAAGTATGAGGATACACATACACATGCATGCGCACATATACATACGATGTACATACATGTCTGTAATATACCAGTGGTACCTGAACGCCTGAAGACGTCTGATGGGGAGACCTGGGGACGCCAGGGGCCCCTGCAGTTATTACACCAGTGTTGGTTCATGGTTGAAAACACGGCACGAACGACGTCGCGACGCCCACGTCTTCATGCGAGGTATTGCCATGGTATTAGAGTACTTCAAAGAGTGTCGTGGCGATATCCTTATGGAGTAACAAGACTTTGGTGTTGGTAACAAACACACTAGTCGGGTTACACTGCAAGCGGTACACGTAGTCACTAACACATTTGACAACGTTCACCCACCACACCACGTCACTTACACCACCGCAACATGATGGGGTGTGCGTGGGGCGCAGCGTAACATCAGGTGATATAATGTATCGTAATGTAACCCAACCACTGTACCTCGTAAGGTATACGCCCACACTGTGGGTACGGGCGTAGGTAACTTAGGTTCTACATAGAATTCATCTTTGAAGTGTGCGTAATATGCGTGTCCCTCTGTCTATCTGTCGTGCAGTTGTTGTTGCATAGCTGGGGTAGACTGAGAATAACACGCGGAAAGCAAGAGGAAAAAAATGAATTAAAATGAAAAAAAAAAGAAACTCGAGAAAAGAATAAAAATGAGCGGGGCGAGCGCTTTCACTCGGTGAAGAATTACCCGCGTCTTTCTGTGGTGCGTATAGACCGTCCAGAGGACGTTGGTAATTTTCTTCACGCATGCGTTAATTTGTTCTATGTTGCTCTCGGGTTTCTGGAGTAGCACATCTCCTCGCGAGTTTGTTGATCGATTGATCGATCGATTGATCGATTGGTACGGGCGATGGATTTGGCAAGGCGTAAATTATCGAGTGTGTCGGGAGTTTCACGGTTGATGAAAATTTCACCGAAATCACATCGGCTATTTTCGATTCTACGTTCATAACCGATGGTGAAGTCGTGAAGCTAAATCAGTAAGAGGAAAAAAAAACAAGGAAAAATTGTATTGCAACTTGCTGCACGCGCAGTTGGTAACTGCGTGTGCAGACCTATAATGTACGTGTGTGTATATTTATACGTATATACATACAGATATACTCTACCGTATAATACCTACTACTTGTCTGTATCATCGGGCTTAATGGCCCCCTCGTACGGACGGCCGACGTCGCGCCAAGCCAACCCGGTGGGTATCCACCCTGCCTGGTCTCTTCAGGTATCTCTTCGGTCCCCCTCGTGGATAGCTGTACACATACAGAGTTTCAACGGTGTGTAAAATGTAAGTGTTGGTCAGGGTATACGCGTGTGTTGTACAGAGAGCACCATGACGGCAATGACCCGCGGCTGGCCTTGCTGCTTTGTTCTTTTTCTATTTCTTCCTCCTCCTCCTCCTACTTCTTCTTCTCCTTTTCCTCCTGTTTTCTTCGACTTCTTACTCTTTTTCTTCTTCACTTTGTATTTTTCTTTTCCTCCTTCTGCATGGGACGGACATCGGTAAGAAGACGAAAAACCTCCGCGTGAATACCCTGGACAGATCCTGTACGTACGTACGCGTATATATCATCAACGGTATTGTCAGTGTCCGAGGGAGGAATTACGTATAGTTATAGTTACGGATACGTTGTAAACGGGGTCAAGCGTCAGTAGTTCATGAACGACGCTCTTCCAACAGCAGCTATCGAGTCTCGTCGTGTCTGATGAAACGTTCATCCCGTCCCGTCCCACATTATTTTATGAACTGCCTACTGGAAGCTGCACATCCAGGCGTCACATTCATACCGCGATATTGCGATGACCAACGGCCACGCAAGTGTTGCATATTATGAGTTTTGTATGGGCGATTCTTTCGCTTTTCTACCACTAGAGAGCTGCTGTTGATGTGATCTTGCTGCTTGGTATACTTAGAGGCTCGTTACCCGACTATAAATCAAAATTAACTAATGTACATACCTTATACTATAACAACTCATGGTGACGCTGGATATACTCAACACTGACTCACCAGTATCTTAGGTATTCTTAAGTAGGAATCCAGCTTTCAACTCGACCACCCGCTAAACCTCCGTCAGAATTTGGCGTAACTGTATCTCTGATTTTTATTCTACTATTGTTGCACTTCAAACCGACTTCTTCAAATTCTTTGGTTTTGCGGATTTCATTGAAGATTCCGCATCTCGATTTCTGTCAGATTATCGTGTCAAATGGTTCTCTTTGTTCTGGACATGGTCAGTCAGCTATTAGATAAATTCACTCGAGAGTAAAAAATTAGAATTTTGATCACTTCGGTGCAAGTGATATTGATAATTTTTGTCGGTTCAATTTGTCAAATCTCTTGATAAGCGAGGAAACAAAAGTTAAAGAGTATTTTTCCCAACCGGTTATCGACGTTCACCGATCCGCATGACATTATATGCACGGCGTTGTGTTGCTTCGACATGAAATTACATAAAGCAACTTTCTTCGGGTTGTAAAAATATGTTTTGATCTAGTGTAGGCAGACGTTTTGACGTTTGACATCTGGGTATTTGGTGAAAGAAAAAAAAAAAAAAAAAATGAAAACGAGAGAATTTGACAAAAAAAAACTAGGGCAATATAATTCATCGGTGCATATATGGTTGGATTTTCGAAAGATCGGTATTTCTTTCTTATATAATATCAACTGGAGTTGAAAGTATATATGTCTTAGCTAATTAATTTTGTACTTAATTTTTCGTGTCTATATAGTTGGTGACCGTAAGTATCTTATGTATATCTAGATATATGTAATAAGTCGCGTGTCGCTTTTCAGAGGACAAAAAAAAACGTTGAAATAAATCTTAACGAATTTCATGGAATTCTTGACCCTAACGCGCTTACAGCTGCTTACTCGTTTGATGTAGGCGTATAGGTATAAAACTCGTGATTTGTCACGGTGAAGATATCCAAACACGTATCGAGATCGGTATCGCCCTTGACCCGTAACCCGTATATACCCTCCCATATATATACTCGCTTTCTTCTTAAGGACTCTGAACCTTACAGATCCACAAACTGAACTTCATGCAGTGCGCAGATTCGATGTACGGAATACATCGCATCAAGTATCCGTGAAAATCAAGATGAAAAAAAAATCGGAAAGTCGGATCTTATTGTTCTTAAATCATCTGCCGCTGACTTGATCCTGATAAAGTCTGCTGTTTGAAATTTTGGAAATTTTCATCGTTTGTTGTCACGAAGTATCAATTATTTTAAACACGACATATGTACACGACCACTTCCTTCCACATGCACATTATTTGAGTATATTACATACGTATATATATGCTTCCAATTACGGAAGATGGAAGACACGTGCCTTGTGTACGGAAAGCGTGAAGCTGAGCTGTTGCTTCGTAATTAACGGTGATTTTAATTATGAATTGCCCTGGTTAACTACATCGCATGCGATGCTCCATAACACCATATATTTTATATACAATGCAAATACATGGACATCGTGTATATAGTTCAATAGCAACACACGCAAAGAAATTTTATTTCCTTTTTTGTGAAAAATTGAAATATCGTTGGGCCAACACAGAATTTTCTTTTTCTTTTTGAGTACTGGGAATAATTCCCCGAGCATATTAAATTTTGATCCCGAGTGATGGATGATTTTTTCATCCACCGCAATTGAATTAATGAGATGAAAAAATTTTGTGAATTTTTTTTTTTACCAAGGGTGCAACAATTAATTAACCCGGCTTATAGTCGACAGCTGCGAGGCATCTTTCTTTCCACGTAATGTATAACGTATAATATAAGAAAACAAGTAAATCTGAGCCGAAAGGCTAATTCTTACGCAAAACTGCAACAGCTTTAGGGTTCGGGTAACGCGTTGGTAATTTTATACCGCTGCAACAAAAGCGTATAAGCAGTAGCTACCCGATGTTGTGCACATGCAGTCTCTCCGGAAACAATGACTGAAGCAAACGAAAAATATACAGAGTTTCTCGGCTATAATATGATTGAAATACAAAGAATTTTTAATTTTCTTTAACACTCATTCGAACGATTGAAAATTTGATGCATAGATAATATCTATGAATTTGAATTAGATGTTTTTGAAAATTTTTTGATTGCGCATATACAAATATGGCGCTTGATCGATTTTTTGTTTTTTGACGTTTCGGTGCGCAATTCATGTGATTGGTTTTCGGATCATGATTTCTATGGTTATTATCATCAGCAATTGTTCAAATCCGGGTTTTAAATAGAAGTAGGTAAATCAGCTGCATTTTCTATATACATGTAATAAAATTGGTATTGTTATGTGCAAGATATTTATGCATTTTAATGCACGATGATGATATGTAAGTAGTCGGGGCACGCTCTGCTTACGAAGATTTCTAATTCGTCAAATTGTTATTATATATAAATATAACATATATAACATATAAATACTGGCCAACTTGTTCGTTCGTTCGTTAGCTCGTTATTACATATATTATCAAAAGGAATTTACTTCAAAGCACATATATATATTTCGAAGATTTGTTCGGAGAAAGTTTACCACATATTACACCTATGTGTACTCCACATCCAGTTCTACATCAACATCATAATGTTAGTTCAACAAAAATAGATCAGAGTGATAAAGATAACCTCGATAAATTCAACATTGTGATGCAGTGAAAAAATTTCAACAAATCCTGTTGCGATTGTTCTTGGAATTTTTCGATATTGAATAATCGGAACACCCCACGTAGCCATTTTCAGAATTAAATCTTCACACAAAATATCTCCGATGTCAAAAGAGCTGTAATAGGTTGTCAGATATTCCAAGTAACGTATAAAATGAAAGTAACATAATTAAAAAATAAATAAATAAATGTTCGATGTTCGCAGAGGTCAGATGATTCGGCATGGAATGTTCCGCGTGTAGTACAAAAAAAGGTTATGCGGGTTTCCAATCTATCGACCAATCGTTCAACGAGCAAATAAAGCGTTGCATTCGACATAACTCAAGCGGTTCTTTTTCTTCTTCGCTATAATCTCCGTCAGAATTGAACACGACATTTATTCTATCATATATTATGCACTCTGTACGAGCCTATATATATATCTATATGCGTAATCTCATGCCGAGTCCGATAAATTTGATCGGCGATTTTTATTACAGTTTTCCAGCCCCAACGCTTATCTTACAATTACCTACTCTGCGAGTTGAAATTATTTTTCCAGTATTTTGACACGTGTGAAAAAACGTCGTTTTACGCCAGCGTAAAAACGGTTGCGTGTATGATTCAATCGTTGAAAAAAAGAGTTGTGAAAATGCTTCGGGTGTATGAAACAGTGACGAAGAAAGCAAAAAAGAATTTTTTTTTTCTCCCCCCCTCGACAAAATCGGAAACGGCTCGGATTCGAGAGTTGTCGATTCGACGAATGAAAATCCCCATTATGAATATAAATGAAGGGGTGGCCGCATATACCATATCCACACGGTTATACCTAGTCGGAATAGGGTCTCTTAGATTGTCGTCTATCGATTTTCCATCTAGAGTAATTATTTCCCTAAAGCCCTGCCTCTACTCCTCCTCCCTTTTCGCCCTAGTAAACCACCCCAACAGCGTGGGAGCTGCATTAGCTGAGTGTCTCGTTCCCGCAGTAGCTGCCTGCATGATCGCCCACCCTACCTACCTTTTTCCCTCGGGTGCTCGACGCACGCCAAAACTCTATTACCAATCGACTATCCGTCGCGTTGGCGGCGGGATACGTTCATACATATGTATACTATGGGCGAATAAATATGTGTATGTATAGACGTATAGATAATTTACACGCACATGTGTCCGTGTAATGGGAGCGAAACGTGTACAAAACCACGGGCACTACTCCAGACGCGGAGGTTGGAGAGGAAGAGGCGAGCGATTAAACAGGGGACATTTATCTCGGCGATTAATAAGGGATAATGTCCCCTTCCTTCGAATCTGTATAATAGGTACTACACATACACATCCGGTGTGCGAATATTGATATCGATCTCTTGTTCGCGAAAACAAATATTTCAATTATCGTAATAGGTAATCGTAGGTGTTTCGAACTTTTTATACGAATTCGGAATTTTCAGTTTTACGCAAAATATAAATGCTCGGTAAAGGATGAAAAAAAAACAAAACAAAAAACGGAAACCAAAAAAAGTTCCACAGAGTTTTCTGGACGGTCGAGAAATATGAAGCTTCGAAAATTTTATTCCGTACATGTAGTTACAGAAATTGTGATGATTTTTTTTTTGTTTTTCTCGCATAATAGTCGGGGAGGGATAAAAATCCTTGGAGAACGTACATCGGATTTTATTTATATGTACGTGTGTAATAATTTTTTTTTTTTTTTCAGTTGAAACTTCAATATTAGCCAAGGCTTTTTCTATGCAATAGGGAGAACTTTTCGTTCGGTGTTGCTTCACTCTTGCGTGTTGTTTCTTCTTGTTGTTGTTTGGTATTTTTATTTAATTAACCACCGTAATCCACCTGTTAGTACGACAGTGATGTAATCATGTAACATACGTACGATATGTGCACACATACGAATGTGTATCGTATTTAAAACAGTCGAATACCGTAAATTTTGTATTACGTACTGCAACGGTGTATGAACGTTACGTACAGCTGTGTATATGAAATATGATTTTTAAACTGTAGATTTCTAGTCGCTTTATAACCGCCTTCGAGTATATATAAATCTCACTTCCGGTAAAATTCTATACTTATATTGTGCCGCGTTTTTCTTTTATTTTTCACTCTAAACCCGTAAATTGATGAGATTCGTTACGCAATTTATACCTACTACTAATTATCTATTTGCCGCGTTTCAAATTGTATTATTTTCATGAAATTGGTGCGTGCAGAGCTCATCCCCGATATATCGAATAATTGATTGTAGTCTCGTGATAATTGCCGGAAACTTTTTAAACGTCGTAATTAATATGGGTAAATTGCTTTTTCCATCGGCGAATTTCATATTTCTTCCGAACGTGAAGGGATCTGTATATTATGGGAAAAATTTTGCTCCTCGTTGTTATATCGAGTATTTGGAAGATTGGAACAACTCTGAAAATGGTATAACATATACCAATACCGCCTCTACCTCCACCTTCACCTCCTCCACGGCAATTATCGCCGACGCCGAGTTGTCTGGATCGAATGCCTTCGGATACGCTTGACCAGCCGCTTTATTGTACCCTGTGGGAAAACCTTACCAGCAAAAGCACACCAACTTATAAAACTCTCATAGTTGAGTCTGTCCCAACCGGTCGCGGGTCGTTTTAGGCTCCTCATTACCTATTGCTTTTTTTCATCCTCTTCCTTGGTTCTTCATTTTTCTTCGTTTATCTCCTTTTCCAAATAGTGCGCTGCAGAGGTTCCTGACGCCGTTGCAGCCTCCGGGTTATCTGTGCGGCATAAGCTGTCCCAAAATCAGAACAATGCTGATGCGGGTTTTTCGTTCAGCGTTATTATTACTCTACCTCCTACTAGTCCTCGTCCTCCTTCTTAAATTTTCCCTTCTTTTTCTTTGCGTCGTTCCGAACCGGAGAGAAATTCATCGCTCAAAACTCCGAAACACTTCGTAACGCGAGCTGTCTCTGAAAACAATCGAGAGGGATGGTATTCTATGAAACGAAAAAAAAAAAAAACAGTTAAATTTTCGTAACGGACGCATGGTATTTTTGCATTTCGTAGTCATTTTTTTGGAAAAATATTTCAACGGAAATTATGAAGACAATTTCTGAGTGAAAAATAAAATCTCCAGATATCCATTTATTCTTTTTAATACGCCGTCAATTTATATCATTTTTATGGCTCGGTAGTCCATATTAGTCCAGAATTTCAATCTATTGCCTCGGGCAACCCGGGGTTTTCACATAGCTGGGGTAGAAATTTTATTTCAATTAAAAACAGTCGGATAATGTTTTTTGTTTTTCTTTTTTTTTGGCTTTTTGTTTTTCAACTCACAATCGGTCGACCTCGTGGATATTTTTTCAAACTTCGTCAATCTGCATTTTAATAATATTTTTTGAACGAACCTTTTGAGAGGCTAAAGGGCCTGCTATCGATAGCACAGAACACAAGATTATACGGAAGTGAAAAATTGATAGTTTTTTTTTTTTTTTTGGTTCTTCAAACTTTGCGCTTAAATTCGGATCGGATCGAAATTTTTTCGATGCTGCTGTACCCATTTTCGGCCAAAGATGAAATCAGAGAATAGAATATAGAATTTCCGCTTATAGTGCAGAAATCACTAATTGGCTCGTGCCTCTGGATTTCACATCATCAGTGATTCTACGTATACCCCATTCCTCGTACAGTTATAACCTACAGTTCATAGGTATTTAATGTAGGTTCGGTCTGCGGGAGTGCATTAGTGCTATTGATCCCATCGCGGTATAACCCCGCCCTCCCATCAGCTTCAAAAACCCCCATCTGCATCCCTACACCAGGAAGTCTGGTATAGACATATCTATACATACACGTAACCTGCAGGGTAGGAAGCTATAGCCTCGTCTATTTTTGGATCATTCATATTCCTCTGTCTATACTCTCTCCGTACACATCGACTCCGCCGATATATAGTAGCAGTGATCTTTTTTTTTCTTTTTTTTCATCTTCGAGAATTCAACTATGCTCGCTGCTGCTACGGATCGGAGTTTATGAAAAAACAAAGTTGTGCTTTTATGCTGCGAATTCCCTAAAATCTCCGGCCTCTATGGAAAACCTATATAAAATTAAATGACCTTCCGTGTTTGTCTTTTGTTATTCATATTTTCACTACAAATACGTTGTTTACGCGGGGATTTTTTTTTTATTCGCGTGATTCGGAGGGCTCGCTGCGATAACGATTTTAAACAACTTGCAAGAATTTGAAAACATTTCCAGAAACCCTTGCGGGATTTTTTAATGTTTCATATCCGAGACTCTTGAGGAAAAACAAAAAAAGAAAAGATTATTATATCGTGTAAATAATAAACGTAACGATTGTGAAAAAACAAAGGTCGGCGATTGCAGGTGTGCAGCAGATTTTAAAGGTTTTCAACCTCTGGTTCTATGAGTATATTGGAATAAAAAAAAAAGTAAATAAACAAATAAAGAGACATGGTTTGACAACCCGTTTATGGTTTCGTTCTACATATTATACATCCTTACAGGTATATACCGGGTTTATCTCCTATCGGCACGATACATTTTATAAATATCTACGTAGCTGAATCTATGTATTATACATTCAATGCACCCGAATTTTGGCGTTTCTACCAAAACCACCCCATCGTGATAATCCGAGCTGTATAAGACGCTCCTCCAGGATCGCGGGAATTTTAATAGCCGGTGGATTTATGCGCTTTTCTGAAGGGTCGAGCTGATTGTATTTAATATTTCCTTGCTCCCGGGGTAGGGTATAGGGTCGAATAACCATGTTCTATATTCTGTGCACACCCATACAGCTACGCACATCGCGTGACTGCATTTCAAGGAGCATCGGTGAACAACGACGATGCCGGTTACGTAGTTTCACCGTTGCAGGTTCGTGGCAATTCTGTTGCTTCTGTCCCACTGGGCGATGTCCCTGCGTATGTATAGATTTCCAACCTCCGCTAGCCTTTTTACCCTACCCTTCCACGAGCCCTCCCTCCTTCCCTCCCCTCTCTTTATTCCTCCCTTATAATATTATTACAGTATTAGTCCATCGTATAATACATACATACATTTTGTGTAGCTCGGAAACCTTCTCTCTTGATTATATTTCTCGTGCTACGTTATACCGACCTAGTCGTATAGTTAATTGCGCTTTGACATCGTTGAAATAATTGGTTATATACGTTGTGTGTATCGTTTACGTGTAGATTGTATACCCTCGTATTGTTATTTATACAATTATTATTGTATATTATATTATATTCCATACACCAATCGTTCCTCGCAATTTCAGGGGTTTCTTTTTTGTTTATTCGTTTCTCTTTTCAAGGGGGTATAATAATTATTAACCGTCGTAGAATGGATCTATTAAATTTCTATGTACGCTACTTAAAATCCAGCTATAATTATGCTCACGGTATCGCAATTACTATAATATATTGCCTATGGTATACCTATATATAAGTACCTAATCATTATACTAATATTATATGCAGCGGGAGCTTTTGTGATTTCAATTGATTTACACGATTTGAAAATTTGGCAAAATTTTTATTCGCGTTACGGGAATCTTGACGGATTTTTTTTCTTCTCTTTTCTTCTTTTTGATAATGTCGATTCGTCGTGAAAAGGACTATATTACACGTGTGCGACTGCAGACTTGCTTTACCGTCTTCGTTTGGATCACGAATAGAAAATTGCTACCTCGTAGTCACGAAATATTCTCAATATGGATATTGGATAGATATATCTTCTGAAAAGTTGGCGTATATCGTTCTACGTACGTAAGGGACATTGAATATATGATAAGTTGAATGCTGTTGCTGAAATTCTTCGTGTCCAGGGAGTGGCGCGGGTGTATCCCTGTAATAAATAGAAAGGATTTCACCCTAGAATTTGACTATTTTGCATGACTTCTGTATGAATAATCAATCTACAACGATAAATGAATTTACATACGACCTACTCACGTTAGGAATTCTTGAAATGTAGTTTCGAGTACAGAATTACGCGTAACGATCAGATCAAAATTTTTCTTCTAGCAAGGGTGAAAATTTGCTTCGTATTCACTGCATCATCGGATATTCAACGACAATTTATGTCACTTTATTCGTTCAGCTTTCCACCAATATTTTCTTCTAGATATCAAAGATGAAAAAAACAAAACACAATTCGAAAATGCGCTTTAAATTTTCAATTTTCGTATTGTTTCTATGAAAATTGATGCTGTATAGTAAAGGGGGACATCTCATGAGATACAAAATCGTGTCAGCAGATGCGGTTATCGCGTAAAATTTTCTCTTGCATTATAATAACAGCGGCAGTGGGAATATAATAAGGTATACATATATACGTATATAAGCGTGATCTATAAAGCATATGTTGGCAAGATCTGCTGCAGACGTCAAATCTTCCGGTTCTGTATGCAATGTATATATATATATATACACGCCATGTATGCAATATATATAAAATGTTTTTTCTCATTTTATATGTGTGTGAAATTATGTTCTCCGCGTTGCTGCACCAGCATCCGGGTGGACCCGATTCGGTTGTCTCGAAGATCCGTACGACGGCGTATTCAAAATTTCCCCAAAAATTTGTACCATCTACCGGTACGAATTTCCCATTGAAGGATGAATGAAAAATGAGAAAAAATAAAAGAAATTCTAAAGATATGACTATGTTATTCGCCGTTCCTTCAACTGGGATCGTTATGCACGCGTGTATTATAAATACGTACGAAATGTTATCTAGAGTGTGAATACTGATTATCCTAATTACGACGGACGGACGATCTTTCTTCTAATAACAAACCTCACGCGCGATAAAAATCAGTGCGGCAAATATCTTATTCGTTGAGTGGAGGGAAAAAAAACGTTTTCGTCGAGAGGAGGGAAGAGAGAGGAAATGGCTGAAGATTAGTTCGATGCAGTTGCCACTCTTCGCGCGTTTCTCCTTTACGTAGCTCTACGATATTTTATACAAAATAATCAAATCTAATTCAGTGTAACGTTGTCTTTGTTCGCCGGAGCAACAGCTCATTATTTTGCGTACAGTATACCGCGCATAGTAGTTGGATGGATCGACCGCGAAACGCGAATATTATTAGAAACAAAGGAGAGTTGAATAAAGAAATAATTCACTCAAAAATGAAAAACTGTACGAAACACAACGTACGTACGTCCCCGTGTTATGTGAATTGTTATCACACCTATTGCGTGTACTGTGATATTTAATCGCAAGAATCGAAGAAATTTGATTTTTTTTCTTGTTCTATACTTCCTTCATTTATTTTCGATCGATGATCGATGATCTCGTGGGTGGGATTTTTCGACGCGATGTGTTAGAACGTCATCTTAACCTATGTGTTGTGAATTTTGATTGTTTTACGTGTGTATGTCAAATCTATCAATATATAAATCATGAAATGTTCATTGTGAATTTATATAACATATAAATAATGGGGTAAAATAAATTGTGGTCGGAATTATTATATCAACGTATTAACGATTTTCTTCGCAAGCTTTTGTTATATATTAAAGAGTTTTATATGTACAATAATAGGTATACGTGGGTATAAACTATAAATATAACACTTGATAATACTTTGTACTCCTTTCACTGCACGACGACGCTTTGCAGACGAGGATCTAAAGCGCTGTATGTATATATGTGATACACATGTACATATATTCAATGTATAATATGTACATACAGCATGCATTTGCATACGAGTTTTGCTACTCACGAGCTATTATATAATATTTCTGTACATATGTAACATGTAATTATATTCGCTTTTATCTTCGCTAAGTTTTATTATATTTCATTTTACAATTATACCTGCAGCACATCCCGCAGCAGGGATTATCGGGTGATGTTAATTGTGATTAATTTTATTGTGTCCGTTAATATTATGCGAATTTTCATTCTAATTATTATTATTATTATTATCATTTTATTTCTCTACACACGCTACTTTTACTATTATACTTCACGTACCCATTCGGTATTATGCGGAGTGTTCGACCTCGGCAAAAAAATCATTGTACAAAATGATTAACACTTATTACTTATTTTTTGTTTTTTCTCAATTTTTCTAAAGCCGTGTATTAATCGTATAACAGTTTGTGATCTGCAGTCGCGGTCAATAATATAACTATCGCAATTCATCCGAAATATTCGAGGTAATATTGAATTTTAAATAGGATAGGAATTTTTTGTAACCGTATTAATTATCGCGGAAAAAAACATTCACTACGTATGTATATTTATACATATATATGATATAATATTCACTAAATTCGAGAGCGACGCGATGTTGGTTTTGAAACCGATCAAGACCATCGAGAACTATACGCTATTTGGTTTACAGTTGCGGTTTAAAATCGTTTTTTTTTACCAATTTTTTTCTTCGTGTTTTTTCCCTTTATTTTTTTCTTCTTCGTTTTGCTCTCTTTTCGATGTGTTTTTTTTTTTTTTTTTTTTTCTCTGCTCCTTTATCTCTTAATTTTTTCTCACTCTTCTACTTTGCGTATATACCACTGTGTATTTATCCGCGTGTAATTCAATCCGAGGTAGGTAACCGAGAGCCGTTTTAGTTCCGGCAGTTCTGCTGCCGATGATGGCTGTTCAGTGTTCAGGTACACATACAATACGTAGATTTGTAAAATATACTAATGAAATATAAAATATATACTATGTATACTCCGACGGCGATACAGTTGTTTGAAAATGATCTGTTAAAAGATTCACGGATTTTCTATACACGTATCTAAACCTGTGTACGTTGCAGATTAAAGTTTTACTGCGCCAGTTAGCAGAAGCACTACACTGTTTGGTTTTAATTAACGGTTCCGACTTTCTTCGCTGCAGATTCCGGGCGTTTGCCCCGGTGAGAATAGATTACGTGACCACGTAAGATCGTTTTAACGGAGATTAATTTATTAAATTTTATTCTTTTTCTCTATTATCGTAGAGACGAACAAAAATCTCGAACAGATATCCGAGAATTTTTTAGATTATACAATTTGCCGCCTCTTTCTCTCTCGGTGTAATTTTTTTTTTTTCGTTCTCTTTTCTCCTTCTCGCTCGAAAATCGGTTTTACCTCATTCTTCAGAGGGAAAAAGAGAGAGATAGAGAAATTGTAAAAAGAAACCTGAGCAGAGATTTGAGATGTATAGAAATTTTACGGCAGCCCTTGAGGCGATGAAAAGCGGTGGCTTCACAGAAAATTCAATTTCAAATGAATGAGGGAGAAAAGAAAAACTGGATTTATATCAATCACATTTAATGAACGTTAGATTTTGGTTTAATTTTTTTTCTTTTTCTTTCTTCTTCTCCTTCAAACTGGCATAATATCCTCGAAGATTACTGTGGCGATGCATAGCCCAGATATTGAATTATAGGTTTATGAATTATGAGAAACGTAAAAACACGCGAAATTCACCCTCGTGACGATGAGTTTGTACGATAGTGAGAAAATATTTAGCTTTGGACCCAACCAACTGTTTATTTATTTCTTTTTCTTTTTCGTAAATTAACGCCGTTGATACGTGAAAAATCTGCGAAGATAAATCAATTCTCTCTTTTTTTCTGATTTTTATTATTATTAATTCGTATCTTGCGGCTGATATTTAACATTTCTGAGTTCTTCGCATATATGTATAAGCTCGATCGTGTCGAAACAAAAAACGCACGCGCTACGGAAACACAAATATTTGGGTTAACTTTTCGCTCTTCTTTTAACCAGAAATATGTCTTTTCCCCTTATTTTTCACGTCTAGGTATGTGCATATATTATGTGCATGCATACGTGATGAAGCAAGCGGATTGTAATATACGCCTTTTTGACCTTTCGCTTTCTTCCCTTCCCCTCTTTTACACCCTTTAACCCTACTCTTAATTGTGTGCGTCTTAAATGTGCATTTTAATTACAGTCTAGACGGTATTAATGAGGATACAGAACTTCCAATATCTACTTAACTCTAGGGGTTAATTATTTCAGAATAAAACTTTCAATCCTTTACTAATCACTGCTACACTTATAACCAGAAAGCGTAATCCCAATCACGAAAATCCGACACTATTATTTGCTATAGTTTTTATTTTTATTACAATTTTTTTTTCTCTCCACCCTCCGTCCTCTCTGCCCTTATTCGTTTATTTTTTCATTTATTTATTATTTCATTTATTCATTGATTTATGTACATATCGTTATATTACACGTCGCAATCGCAAATTCTGGAGCTTCATAAATCACCAAAAAAAAAAAGTAGAATGAATAAAAATAAAGAAAAATCGCACATTCTCGATCATAATCATCACGACATTGATCTATGTTGTTTAATTTATTACGTGTACGATCGATTGATCAGAACTTGATTAGATATTATCGATGTATCTGTGTTTAGTTTTAAGCAATTATTATTTATTTAATTTTTAGCAAATTCATAATATCATTATTCATGATCATATGCTCAGTTTGCAAAGTCAATTATTAGTTTAAGTTATTTAATATTTATTTTGATTTTTATAACCCCTACCTACCCTCGTCCTGATTTTTGTTACAGATTATGAACGAAGTCTGCCACACTTGCCTTACGTCGTGATTCTTCTAAGAAAATAAATGAATAAATAAAAATCATCAAGGTCCGTCCTCAAGTCACTGCCATTATTAACGAAAAAATAAGAGCGAAATAGCAAAATCATCGTAGGAATAATAATAGTGATAATAATATAAACGGAACAAAAATAAGAAAAAAAAAACAAACCATAATCGAAAAATGATACTGCCAAAAACAACAGAGTCTGAAGTTGAAGTAATAATAACTGGTAAATATAAATCAAATTTTGAAGAACCTAGATAAAGGGGCGACCAAAGAAAAACTTAAAAATTAAATGAACTTGAAATACGACAGTATACGAGATGCTAGGAGTCAGTCAACCCACAAATCCACCGTCGAGTCTCAGACACTCGGCGAGTTTTTCATGCCTTCAGAGAGGCGCTGGAGAAGGTCATAGGGCCAGGACATCTACTTTACCTCAACAACCGAATCCGACGCAGATAAATGGAGTATCTCAATACGTTGGGTTGGGCGGTCTTCAGCACTCTGCGACTTCCTCACCTGCCCATAAATTGGGCGATTCGAACGACGATCATCTTTTACAAGTTCAAGAGTCAAACGAATACGGATTCGCGAGGACGAGACCGAGGTTGAGAAGTACCACGGGTGTACTGTACGAAGAGGAAACCGTCGGTAGCTTCAGGGAAAGTCTTCATAAAGCGAAAGATCGCGATATCGAAGTTACTCCGATAAAAGGTCGTGATTATCCGAAGAATTTTGTATCGAATAATCCGCTCCGAGGAGCACTGAACCTTCTTACTACGTCAACGTCGTCATGGTGGAAGTTCAGACCCCGCGATGATATCCTGAATACATCAAACACATCGGCGATATCGACGCCAGACCGGAAATGGTCGAGTGGCTCGACCGTGACCTCGACACCGAACGAGGCGAAGTGTTCACCTTTACAATCATCGGGTTCAAACCTTTCGTCGAATGTAAATAGCGAAAGGAAATGGTCGTTGAATTCATCTTCTGCTACACCATCGGTAGCGTCACCTGGAAATGAGAGAAAATGGACGACGGGATCTTCGGCTTCATCGGCCTCGAGT
Organism: Athalia circularis; assembly: GCA_963978495.1. Taxonomy (NCBI): domain Eukaryota; kingdom Metazoa; phylum Arthropoda; class Insecta; order Hymenoptera; family Athaliidae; genus Athalia; species Athalia circularis. Next base: position 7,080,211 of record OZ021702.1, read on the forward strand.
CAGGATCGAAAATGGCGATCCTTAGGCGCTTTGCTCAGGACTCCGGTTGGAAATTCTCATCAAGTTCAAAATTCATTTTCACAACATGGAATTGGGACTACTGGATCACCGGGTACCGAAAACTCGAGAATCGACCCCAGAGACTCGCTACCGAATTCGGCTTCGAAGGTCACAAAGGTCACCAGAGTTTCTCATAACTCGCAAAACTCATACTCCGCAAGGACCTCAAGGACATCTCGTGAACTTTATAGAGAGAGCTGCGAGTTCACCGTTCCACAATCGTCCGAAAGGTCGAAGGTCAGTCGACGTCTCTATCAGGAGCAACAGAGTGTTGAAGTGAACGGTGAAACGGAAGAAGTTCAGGATCAACGCGGCTCGTCCTCAGGCACCAGATCGAACAGAGCCCAGAGTTTTTATCTTCTCGATGATTTTCTGCGGCCTCAACCCGGGCCCACGTCTCTATCGCACTCTTACACCTCCTCATCATCTTCGTACGTGCCTACCAGTACCCTTCGAAACGGCGTTGACTCGGTTAAGCACTCAACGCACCATGGAGTCGTTGGTAACGTTATCAGCAATGTCACGCCTCCTCGAAGGCATAACTCAAGTTCCGACAGTCTTGAAGTTGCTACGAGTCCTTTACCCCCACCTGTACCGCCACCTCCACCGCAAATCAGCACAAAGGATCAATGGCGGGACAACAGGGCGAATGAAAATAATATTAGAGAAAAGGAATTATGTCCTTGTAGAATGTGCAGGACGGCTAGACATCAGAAATCATTCGCCGAGGAGGTGAGTTTTCTAATTTATGTTTTATTTTCTCTTCATTTTTAACTTCCCTTCCAAAACTTGTCCAGTCACCGTTATACTCGAAACAAAGGACAACCGTTCTAGAACCCCGCAAACATCTAACGCCGAGATTTCCCTTTAGATATTGCCCTGGAATTGTGAACGTTAAACTCATACAAATACCTATACCCGAAATTTTCCTACAACCGCATCGGCTGACCATGTCACGGGTTATATTTGAACATGATTACCGCATTTATTGTTAGATCCTTCAAGTTACGGACTTGAGTTTTAGTTATGTGGGCGTTTTTAATACCGGGACACCCCGTATAGTGGGTAAAGTTCCGTTGCTCCTTTGTGTAGGGGCGGTTATATCTACTCCTGAGATCTCTGACCGCCCCGTTCCGATGCTTTTGCTGCTGCTGCTCCTTCGGCTTCGGCTGCTGCTATAGCTCAGAGGCTCGCGTGTTTCTACCTATATCAGTGTATAAGATTTGTGCCGACGAGGTTGCCGATGGTCGTGCAGTCCTGTTACCGATTGGCTTTGTATGTATACCGTATGTAGTCGTCGTTGGTTTTCATCGCGTTTATAAAATACAACGAATAAATCTTTCTCTCTTTCTGTATAAACGCATGTATTATATACATAGTTTCCTAATTGCTTCTACACCGGAACATTCTAAGGTATTAAGAAAATTTTCAACAAACTGACGAATCAAGAAAGTCACGATATTTCATAGCAGATTGCGAAATGCCTAAAGGCTAAACAGTATGCGTGTTTTTCCGACATTATGATGATCGGCTGAACGTAATCGATGACAATATTACAAACGAGAAGTTGACATTTTCACTAACCGGAAATTATACTTCTTAATATTGAAAGTATTCCCTGCAAAGTTCATGAATGAGGACACAAACTGGAAGATGTTTATCAGGTTCTAGTTCAATTTTCTTGGTAGAAACTCAAGTTTTCGACCGAATTAAATGTGTTACTTGAAAAACTCTTTTTCCAATTGTCATAACACTCCGGACATCCGGGCATTATCTAGTGATTATATTTTTTGATTCTTCGGGGTTGGTGGCCCCCGTTGCGGGTCGCGCGTGGCTTAGATGCAGCCTCCGTTTGCATCTATTTTTGACGTTGCCCCATGCGTTGCGATCCCTTCGAACAGTGTGTCCAAAAATAGTTGGCAAATAGGCCAAAAATACCGGGAAACGAGGACTTGAAACATAACGGTTCTTCGTCACTCCTCTCTGCATGTCGTTCGTTCATTGCTTGAAAAGAAGAAGAAGGAGTTAAGTAGTAGGAGGAGATCATCGAGGTTTAACGGCGTGCTCAAGGATCTTCCTTCCTTTCCGCGCTAAAGTTCTATAGATACTCATACATATATAGTAGTACTCTCAACTCTGATGCCGATGCAGGGAAAGGAGTTGATCGGTAATGGTGGGAGAAGAAGGTCTGCCTCTGAATCTGTTGCAGCTCTTACAGTATCCGCGCTCTGACCTTATAGATTTCAATATTGGTATCCGTAATACTCCACCTTCGAACTTCCGACACGAACCTGCGTTCGGTGGTTTTTTCTTTTCGTTTTTTTCTTTTTCTTTTTCTTTACGTTTGTGCTTCTTCTCTTTTTTCTTTACAAAGTTCAAGTCACTATATTCCGATGCCGCAGGATATCGAGAGCCTCTTCACAGATCCCGATCTGTTTTATCTCATAACTGTACCCAACCGAGATCTACGTTTCAAAACAACGCTCTTGATGCATTCGTACTTATAACAGCGACGAAGAAGAACTTGAAGATATCACAATGTTCGAACGAAAGATGAGTAACACTGGAAGAGATAAGGTCAGGGATCATCTTGTTTCCGTTCAAGCTTCATGATCAGGAAACTTTTGGAGCGAACGTGTACCTCACGTCATCTGGTTTCTGCAAGATCGAGAAAAATCGCATTTGGATCATTCGAATGGAAAGGTGAAGAAGAAGTTGGATCACCGATAGATCATGAGACATCAGAATATGTCTCCGTCTTTCAGGTCTGAAACGATCGTAGATGTTACCAAGGAGTCATTGCATTCGATTGGTTGAAACTCTATAATATTTCAGAGAAATAGAAGAGGAAAAATTAAAGCATCTTGGTTAGCTAGGCAAGTGGGAAAGGATAAGAGGAGAAGGAATGTGACGGCAGCGCTGTCTTCCTGTTACCGAGCGACAGTAAACTGCAAAACCGACTACTGAGCGACCGTCCGCTTGAACAAAACTGTGGACGTTCAGATGGCGTTGAATTCTCGCTTTGCCGACCTAGACAGTCGTTCGATAATAACTGGAGGTCATTTTTACCAAGTTAACAGATGGCGACAGCAATTCCAGCCAGGTATATTGAGTAGACGCGGAAGAAGGAAGCGACAATTTTTGTCTCATCTCGTTTCATCACGTTCCGGATCAGCGACGATGACAATGTCCATAAGCAATTTTTTTTTTTTTATTTTCAACACCAATCTCATCTTCCCTTAATCTCATTTTCGCCGGCTTTTTTTACGTGCGAGATTTTTTTTTTTCCGGTGATTTTGCCTTGATTTACTCGAGATTTTTTTCCCCCTCTATTAATGAGACAACAAACGGAGCATGTTGATCAAGATTTCTCGACGTCCGGCATCACTGAAATTTCGAATGATTCCTCATCCGACCTATTGGGACAAAGTCTAAGTTTCAGCAGCTATTTTTTTCATCGATGTCGCAGCGATTGTCAGTTTCGTTACGATGTTGCTCGCATAGAATTTAAGGGCCCGCATCTGCAACAACGGGTTTTACTCGCGTCGCGCGGTTATCGACCGTGTCGAAGCTGCGGTTCGTGCACGCCCTAATCTGCACGCATGGCTATTTCTGCGTGTATACGATGGGAAATTATGTCTTAATTCTTGTGCCATGAGAAAACCGCGAAAGCGGGCCGATTATAGAAAGCCGCAGACCGCGTCTAGGCACGCCTATAAAGTCGTGTCTGCTGACCCTTGTTTTAACTACCGACCGCACATCGAAACAGCTGCCTGTATGTATGCAGTTCGTATGGAGGTACGCGTATCACTGCTGCAACAGCACTTTGTCGATTTGGGCGCAATGAAATAACTGCCGGCTATGGCTTTATCTAGTTTCTAACTTATCACGATGACGAGACGCTAGGGAATGACGTCACGAGTCTTCACGACTACCCCTAGGGTCATACCTAACCTACCCTAACTACCCTCTCTCTGTACCACAGCCACTACAGGGCTCGAGTTTCAGCATTGATGGGAAAACGTTCCCCCTATCGAGGGCTGACTACCGAAAGGTCGTAACTCGCAATTTTTTGATTCCGGACCGTCGCACTGCCCAGAGGGCTTATCTCTGAAGATTTAAGAACTGTGGAAATTGTTGCGAGAATTTCATGTTATAACATTCTTCAAATTTTTTTCAGGGTAATAACGACTTTTTGGCAGATGTAGCTTCGAGATATTTGAAAAAATTTTCAAAACTCCTGTGCCCTCAAACAAGGAATATTTTACCCCAGTTTCAGTCAACCGGGGTTTTGAAAATTTATTTTTCCTAAAAATGGTCCAAAACGGTCTACGCCCTTCCGGCGGTACGGAAGGCTCAAACTTTGTTCACTTTTTCAAGCATACGCCCTTCCGGTTCTTGGCCGACGATATAATCCTTCCGAACAGACGAGTCCTTCTTCACGTCCGAATTGAGAAATTACGAGGCTGACTTTTCATCAGAAAATTCAATTCCGCAGTCACATGCCATACAGCGACATACTTTTATTCAAAATTTTCATTTTCATTTTATTCGTCTATTCTTTTCTTGCTCCTTTCCATCTTCTTATTGTTATTCACATATTTCGTATAACGCTTATTCCAAAACTTTGGAAATTGAAAAGTTTGTACTTACAGTCGAAAGATTTCGAGAAGAAGTTTTCTATACACGCACCTGTTATATGTTACTCGAAGTTTCTCTACTTGCAAAACGTCTTCGAGTAGATACTTGGATATTTTAGGTATATTTTGTCCTTTTTTCGCTTTCTGGGTTATGTTCTAATCTAAAAAACTCCCAGATCGTATGTTTTTGCGTACTACGTCCTTTTTACCATAATTTCAACGAAACTCTAATTTATCTATTTATTTTTCTTTTTCGTAAAAGGTTTCGACTGGAAGGTTTAGATTTAAACGAGTTTTATCAACTCCATTAACTCTTCGTAATCAAATACCCCGCGCAATTTATACATAAATTGGAATACAAGCGAACTGTGTGTAAGCGAAAATTATGTATGCAAATAATAGGAGTATATAATGAAAAACTTCCCTTACATCGGATCCGGTAAGTAAATCATTTTTAATCAGCGTCCAATTATTTCTTCCGCCCATTTTTATTCCACATGGCGTAGGTTTTTTAACCTTTATCGAGCAATGTCTGATTTCCCGGGGTTTCTTTTTTCTCCCTATTCGTACAAGTTTTCGTTTTCGTTCTCTCATTGTTTTTTTTTTTTTTTTTTTTTTTTATCTTCGCAAGAAATATTTCATGTATACCGATCTCTACACCGTCGCGTTATTCGTATCGTGGGTAAGACGTATAATTTAATATGGAAATTGTTTTCGGTACCCCGTTACGTACTAGTTGATTCGAAGGGATGGAGATATGTGTATAGATATTATACGCACACGTCTGGATTATTTTTGCCGCTGCACATTTTCCTTCGACCCGTTATAGATTCGTTGCCCCGATATTATTGTCGCGACGGGGTTGTTCGGATGCTGTGCAGTAGGACCAGGGCGGGCAGAGAACTTAGGGTAGGGGGTTCGCTATTACATACCCGAGTATCATACATAGGTTTGCACGAGTATACGGGGACGACATAAACCGTGATCTATATATTTCTGAACCCAGCATCTCCGCCTCGGGTTGTTCTCGCGCGGACGATGCTTGAGCACGATATCACATACATATACTATATATATTATGAGTGTAATGTATCGGGTATGTAAGTAAAATACATGCAGGATGTATGTGTGTGCATGTGAAGGTGGATACTATGTACCTACTATGCGGAGGAGTTAGACCTGCGCGCGAATTCCCGCCTTCTGCACGTTCGGGAGAAGCTCATATTGATCCCGTCCGCCCCTCACACCCTCCTCGCTCCCGACACCCCCAAGCTTATCACACAGAATCAGAGAATCGCGAGCTGCCGCCGCTGTCGAGGGAGAGAGAGAGAAAGAGAGAGAGAGAGAGAGAGAGAGAAACGAGAGCTGGTCCATCCGCCGAATCGTCAGTCGGTTGCGGCACAAGACCGAGATCGAGTCGCGCGTCTCTTTCGAACGGGTTTGATAATAATTTCATGTATGTGTATGATACGTATGTATATATACGCATATACGCAAATCCTCAAATCCTGACCATCGACAATATTATTATATACCTACACACGTATATATGTGGATAATACACACGCACACATATACGGCCGTACATAGTTCTCGCTAATTGTTATCAAAATTAATGTTAATATTATTATCATTGTTATTGTCATTACATGAACAACGCGCGGAATGACGAACGCACATCATCATCGGATGACTCGAGTGATCCGGATGTAGTAATGCTAAAAACCGAAAGACTATAGGAAAGAAAAAAAAATCAGATACCTAATAGATGTAAAATCACACGTAGAACGCATCTATAATCTCCTATATATCTCGGGGGGAAAAAAGGGGGAAAGGGAAAAGCTTTTATGTATCGAGAACATCAAGCGAGTGATCAGGTCAGAGTTCAGACTTCAGAAGGGGGTTTCTCAAAGAACGACAGTCGATTCAACCCCTTTACAACATCCGCTGATTAGATACACGCCGCACGATGCGGGTGTCTCGTCGTTCAGGGGACTGATTAGGTGTTGGTTTTGATAATAGATTATACGTAATAATGATAATAATAATATTATTGATAATCAATACTTTTCTTTCGATACTTTAATGTTATACCGGTGGATGTTATAAGTATTCAGATTTCTGGCGAGAAAAATTTTCAATTTCATTCACGATCCAATTTTTCTTTTGAGTCTCATTCAAATATTACACATACCTACCTACGTTGTAGATTAATTATGGAAAATTTGTCGAGTATTTTTCTTATCAAATCACTGTTACATAAAAATTTATTTTAAATATACATCACATCGTTCCAACGATCGAATATGTCTATATATGTGTGTGTGTGCGTGTGGGTGTGTTTAAAAAAAATTGAAATAAAAAAAAACAAACGAGAAACGAGCGTAGAATTTTTTTTTATTCATTTATCGAAGGTGAATCGAAATTTTGAAAGGAAACGAGAATCAAAAGAAGTGCGGGGAATGTGTGTAACATACAATATAATTAATTAATCACCCGATAAAGGGGGAAACAGAAAAAAAGCGGCGACTTAAATATAATAGATCCGTGAGTAATCAAAGTCTGCTAAACTTCTGAAAGTTCTGAGAGGAAAAAATGTCGAGTTTTTTTTTTTTTTTTTCTTCTCCTCATCGTTTAAAAATCTTAATGTTCGCGCGTGCGATGGTTAAAAAAAAAAAAAAACTAGCAGAAAAAATCCCAAGACGTTCAGAGACGTGGAATTCTTTGGAAATTGTTTGAATAAAATTTCAAACGGGGGGGGGGGGGTCCGGTGCCTGGTAGAATTGACCTGAAATTACTCGTGTATATTTCATATCAGCCATCGTAAATATTATTTAGTAATCAATTACACATACCTCGATCATCGAGGCGTGAAGCTGGTACGCGGGGGTTAAATCGGGTGCGCAATCGATTCATATGTATAATCGAGATATGTCTATGCGTGCAATATGTATCTATTTACCCATACATATATCTAGAGCATAATAATTCACTCAATAAAATATATTCGTATAAAAAATATACGTACACCTATGTCGCGCACCTTCGTACGTATATGAATTTCGTATACCGACGTGTAATGCGCGAATTACTATAACAGATGGAAAATATAGCCACAGATATTATTTGCACGACTTGTCGTTAGTCGCTGGTTATACTTACCTATCTCAATATTATCTTATATGTTTAGATCACACACATGCGCGTTATGTGTAAGAAAGCCGGAAAAGTTGTTACCATAAAGTTGCGGGCCTCGCCCAACTACGCAACGCCGTCCACCGTGAGATTAATTTCATCCTACTGCAGCTCCAGCAAGTAGACGGAAAATTTTTTTTTACTTCAAATCCTCACTATCTATCCGCTGATATTGCCTATAGATATTTCATACATTTATACTTCCATCATTGAATGCTCGATGCGAGGATATTGTAGGTTTGAAAAAAGGATCGGTGGAATTAAATGAGATTTACATGAACGAACGGTAATTTGTAAGTTCGCATTTTTATTGGATCGAATTCGATTTGAGTTTTTGCTCGTTTTTTTTATTGATATATATTTTTTTGTCTCTATGACTGGCACTAAAATCTTAGCTGCCAGTCCGAATGAACCAATTTTTCTTCTTTTTTTTTATCGCTATTTTTGAACATCTTATGATGTATGGTTTGGTTTTTTTGTGAAAAGAGGATCGATCGCGATTAGAACAATAACAGGTGATCCCCATCGGCATAATTATATACATCATATATGTATGGAGGTATGTAGTTAGATATGGATGTAATATAGTTACAGAAATAATTCCCGAGAAATCCAATCGTGCATAAGTTAAAGTGGGTGATCGGCTGTATTATATTCAGAGTGAAATCAATTCAAGATAAAGATGAAGACAAAGATGAAGATAGGGAAGAAGAAGGAGGAGACCGAAGACCACTTATTCAATTTATTTCACTCGTGAAATGACAGGGAGAATCTGAAATTATTGTTGTTTGATTTACTCGACTCTCCATTGATGAAACAAAATCGAATCGATCAGATCTGAAATAATGGTCGATCAACTCTAAATTACGATATATTAAGTGTTATATGGTGGCCATATTTCACATTCTAATTTTTCATTTCTAGTCACAGCTACCGGGGGGGGGATCTCGATATTAGCAAAGGATGTTTAGAATTCGGTGCATAAAATGAGAAAAAAGAAAACAAATTCTATGATTTTCGTAAGAAAAGAAAAGGATAAAAAATCAGAGCTGAAAATGTTAGTCACCCTATGGTTATTATGGTGATTCATGCAGGTCAGAAGAATCGTAGAAATGACCTTGCGATTTTTGAGGTCAAAACCCGCGACGCGTTTAACACAAAGACGAGTGCATCGTCCTCTTGTGCAGGACCCCGTTCAGGATATTAGTCTTTTTCAATCCTGTTTCCTTATTATAAATGCCGACAGCTTTAGGATTAGTTTCGAAACTAATCGGAATCGAATTTTCAAGTTTATTTTTGTTTTATTTGTTCGTCTCTTTATTCGGAAATTTTTAATTTGCATACCTTGCTGAACACGTCTCATCGTCAATGCGAAAAATTTATAATTAACTCAGACAACTAACTTTTATAGGTAACATTGATTCTTCTTAAGAAACCGCCGCAGGTAAAGGCTCGAGTTATCCCCCCCCCCCCCCCCCCCCCCTTGATGTTGATGATGAAAATCATTGAGAAAAGCAAATTATTTCGGACTTTTCGGCAAGTGAATTAGTGATCCAAAATTTTGTCCACTTGTTCGAACATCGTCTTTTTAATTTGCTTCGAAATTCTAACCAGCAAAACGAATTCTTCTAAGTAATGCGATGTAATGATTCACCGAATGTTAATATTTCTTTTAGCAAATAAAATTCGTAAAGGTTTTTTAAAATTAATTAATTAATTTATTTTTTCGATTGATGAAAACAGATTTCGAACTTTTCAGAAACTATAACAATATAACCGCACGCGTTTTGAGGTCAAAACAAATGTGAATTGACCGCGATTGATTAATTTATCGATAGGATTGGTTTCGTTTGTTTGACAAGTTTAAACATAACTCGGTAATATTTCAGGGTAAATTTCCCTGGGGTACACACACGGTATCTATACGAAGAATATAAATAAAACAAAAAAAAAAAAAGCCATCAAAATTAAAAACGGCAAGTATTCTGTCAGTGAAACGGAAAGCAGAAATCAAAATCACAGTATAAAAAAAAAAAAAAAAAATTAAATCAAAAATCTATCAAATAAAAATAAAAAATAAACCAAAAATCGACGAGTCATTACCGAGTGTCTGTTATTAAAAATAAACACTCCGTGCAATCGATATTGTATTGAAAAAGAAGGTAATAAAAATTTCAATTATAAATAAAACTTCAGTACACGTGATTTTCATCGGTTAGTCGCAGTCCTGAAGTTTTTTTCATTGAATTTGGAAATATTTTGATAATTTTATTTCATCGGTTTCTACCACAGACGATCTCAATATTGGTAATAAAATAGTTAAGCCTGTGATTTGTTGTGCGACAAAAACATTCGAACTGAAAATGGATGCTTTAGAGTTGCAAGCGGCGTTGGTAAAGCTTGATCCAGCAACGACTGTGACACCGATCGGTTCCGGGTTGAAAATTTTATCCCACAACCGAATCGCCTACGCGGTTGACATCGACGATCACGGTGTCGATCAGCAACTGGCGATTCAGCAGCAAAATTCACAACAAAATGGTTGTTCGAACGCGATGCAGATAAACGGTATGGGCCACACGGTCACGGTGCAAGATGAAAATGTCGTCCAAATTCAGGCGTCTAAAAAGACTTGTGGTTTCGGATTTGGAGAAATCAGGTGACGCCAACCTTGTTCCGCATTCGGTACCGTCGCCCATGGCGTCTATCACACGTATCCTCCTCACAGGGGAGATAAACACCATGGGAAACATCACGCCAAGGAAAGAAGACACCATCATCATCAGCACCATCATCATCATCAACAACATCAACATCACGGTGTCAGAAATCATGCGGTAAGAGTTCATATCTGTAATGAAAAAAAAAAAAAAAAAAAACGCACGAGATGATGACGCCGATTACAATTGGTCATCGATATAATTTCGATTCATCATTCATCCTCGTATAGTTAGTAGTGACTAACGATTGTCGATACATCGTTTCCTGATGCAAAATAAAAAAATTGAAAAGGAAAAAAAAATTACAATATAGGTAATGCGGTGACGTCAACGTATCGGAAATATAAAACGATCGTCGTATATCTTCAAGTTCAAATTATGAAATTCAAGTTTCATCCCCGTTGTCGGTTTTTGTTGCAAAACGTTGTAGGTATAAACTGTGTTTGCGAAAAATTGGTCTGGGTACTACACGAGATAAACCGTTTGAAAAAATTGTAAAAATTTTGGATTTCGTGATCCTATTGAAATCTTGATCGGTAAAAAATGAAAATTCGGGTACGATTTTTGTGTTTCATTTCCAAATGATTACTGACGTCAGTTTTAATTTTGACGAATTTTTGAAATCACAAAACACCTTCTGTACGATAAGTCGTAATTTCTGCTGACCACCCGCGTGTGCGATGTGGCAAGTTGTGCAGGATAAATTCGGGTATTCAAATTTATTACGTCAAAAAAAGAGATCAACTTGCGCGAAAAACAGGCTAAGACAATTACAAGTGTAATAAGTATAGTCTAGTTTATATCTACAGCAAAATTAACTAACCTATATGGATTCACATGTTTTCATCACGTGTCCAGACATACAAGCGTATATCAACGGAAAAACGTGACGTTCAGATTTCGTTCCTTTCTTTCCTAATTCAATGTCACGCGTAGTATAATCCGAATGCTAAGTATAGATTTTTTAACAATACCAAAAAAAAAAGAACGAAATTCTCCAATAAAGTCTCGCTTCGTTCTGTAAGGTGAGGTACCCATCATGCTTCCGCAAAAGTTCTGTTGATTGATTCGATGAAAAAAAATCAGGAAAAAAAATAAAATTCAAAGAAAAATGAAAAAGTTGATTATTGCGATAATATATATTATATCCAATACCGTTCAAGCGAAGAAGAGACCTTCGGGTATTATATTTATTATATAAATACTAGTTACCAGATAAGGTAAGGCTTCCGGTAATTACATTGAAAACGAGTTTCGATATACTATATCTGGAATTTTGTACGTTGAAATACGACTCGCTAAAGGAAGAGACGGCTAAACGCGACTTTTTTTTCACCTTTTTTTCTAAGCTTTTTTTTCCAATATTATTTTTACAAATCTATACGAACCATTCTGTAACCATTACCGCAATTATGGTACGAATTTAACCACTTCGGTGTACACGATGCAATGTTTAATAAAGTTTGACCTTAAAATCTTTCTCGAAAATTTTCCATAGGTCTAACAAAATATCATACGACTTTCGTGTTTTCGAGTAAAAACAAAGTCGCGCTTTTCGTCATTCGCAATATACCGATGCAAAAATCTTGCGAGTTTTCCTGCTAATTTTTCATCCCTTCGGAAAACCCTCGTTGGATCTACACGGTATACGCGAGAATTTTATAATTCCTACAAAGGATCAGGTTCTCGATTAACAAAGTCAAGGGGATGAAATATCGTGGGCGCGTACATGTCTCACCCCGTATAAATATGTTGTATAGATGAATTGCATTGTTATACGCAGGTATACCTCACGTATACGCGCCTCCAGGATTCAGTGAAATTTTCATTTAATTCAAGCACCTAGCTCTTAAAACAGTTAATTGAAAAGGGGCGCTGCTCCTGCGCAATTCCTCGGATATTGCACAGCATCAATTTTCACGCATCGTAAATCACTCGAGTGTTCGTTTTTTTTTTTTTTTCTTTTTTTTTTGCGATCGCGGTACACAAAGTTATGTATCGATATGTACACATGTATCCGTATAGGTATGTACGAAATATATGGATTTTACGTACATACCTATATGTATAATATATTTATTGTACGAAGAGTATTAAGTGCACTGCAGGCAGGATGTGCGTGACCAATCTTAAATTCCACGTATGTTACAAACGTACGTACCCAGAAAGAGGAGGTAATTCTTTCGCAATTCCATACGTTACTCCACAAGTTTTACTGTGTAAAATTTGTACGTATACATGTGCGCGTGTACCTTTACATAGGTAGAGGAAATAAAATAAAATGTATATACATACCTCATTATATACACAAGTAATTGCGCTGCAGTTGACGCTAATGATAATTTAGCTCCGCATCCCTCGCGAACGCGATATATAACGTATAAGAGTTTCGTCGAGAAAAGAAAGCAACGATGGGAAGGAAGAAGAAAAAATATTAAAGGACAAAGTAAAATGGAAAGAATATGAGAGAAAGAAAACTTTGCATTGCGCTGCTTTGTTACTACCCACCTATTATCGGAACACGCCATCGTAAACTTATCCTGTATAGGTTAACGTGCGGAAAAACTTAGGTATACATATTTAGCCTATATATATGTTCATATCCTTTGGGTATAAAATTTATATCGTGAGGGAGTGCGGAGTCGCGGTATAAGTCGGACGAAAAAAAGGAAAACTAAAGATTTAAATACCGTGTCGTACCTTTCTGCTTTATGTCGTCTGCAAACATATAATCATGTGCCCAAATCTTACGATATTCGAAGTTAAGAAGGTTATAGGCTAGACAACAAAGGTTTTATGACATATGTTGACCGCGGATTATTGAGGTTTCCAAATTTTTCCTCCGCAGACAAAGAAATGAATTTCAACAACGCCATACGGGCATACCTAATATTTTTCTTATTATTTCGTAAATGCTGAATAATTTATTCGCGCGTACGGTTCGCAATTAATTAATTCGGACATCTGGAAGACGATCATCAGAGAAAATAAATTTAAAAAAACTATGTTCTTTTACGGTTTTATTATATCTGTACCTACGTGTTTGATTATTTTCATAATTCGGAATTATTTAGACCGTATCTTCTTCTCTCTTTCGAGATTTCGAAATTTTTTCTTTTCTGTTTTTTGTTTTTTATATTTTTTTTCTGTCAACACTGCAATGCAAACTCGAATATTCTGTCTTTTCACGTTAAATATGAATATTAATTTGCATAAAAAATTACTCACTCGCTGCGTTTATACATCGCGTTCCAAGATTTATTAAAATTTTGGGTCTGGGTCACGCCTCTTCCCTTTTTTGGCTAAGTTATACCCTCGAGCTTTTTCATTCTCATGGTCTGCTTACATTGTTCTATTTATTTTTTTCGAAATACTTCTTGGAATGAAAATGGGTAATATCTACCTAGAAATTTATCAAATAATGCGAGAATTCCATCTAGTCTGCAAAAAAATCATCCATTGTTTTTTTTTTTTTTTTCAATCATCAGATTTACAAATTATATCAGTTCATCTTTTAGTTACAACCACTCCTTCGTTGCCCTCCTCAACGAAATCTCGGAGCTGATAGAAAATGGCAGGAAAAAAAAGGGTAGGAAAAAACGAAGAACGTTGTTAATATCAGATGAGATCTAATGCGCTGTGCTGAACAGAATTCTATAGTTTCGTCGGTGTCAAGGCTACGCCCTGCAGACACAGTTGACCCGGTGCAGATATATAATATTAGTTAATATTAATAACGTCCGCGCGAATCCCGCCGGACAACGCCAGCTCCTGTCCCAAGAGATCGTGAAACTTTTCCTTCTGCCGAACTATAACTATTTGTAAATGGTAATGCGCTGAGAAAATGAAATCGCTTGGAATGTTTTTTTTTTGGCACAAGAATTATGCTCTGAAAATTTAATGAATTAATTAATTATGCGGCCGTGATTTAACATAATTAATAGATGTATGTTAGTGTCCCTACTTCATGGGAGACTGAATATTTTCAGACTCGCAATGTACTTTCTTCACTAACTTCTTTGCCTAGTATAACCTTCTCCCTGTGCTTTTCTTTACTTAGCTTTTATTTTTTTGGCGTACACGTATTTTCCTTTACTGTCTAGACTCGGGTTTTTTATATCTAAATTTTCGAGTACATGGCGCACGACCGTGAGGTGTACACATACGCAATGTTATTAATTCCTATATAGTATAGACATACTTAGACCTATAGAGTCAATTTTCAAGGTCTATTTTCACATTCGTTTTTATTTGTAATCTTATTTGAATTTCTTCGGAATGATTGACATGAAAATGGTGATGATGAAAAAAAAAAGAAAAAAAAAAAAAAACTTGATGAAATGAATAAATGAATATAAATGTATGGAAACTATACGGGATTAAAACAACGTATGTACGACCACCTGTATTAATTCCTATACATGGTGTCTGAAATTCCATTTCAAATTTTATCACTTTCTCAATTATTTACCGCATATACGCGCCTACATATATTTGATATTAAAATCGAGTCTCGCGGCCGGATAATACCTCCTCCTGTTTAACCATATTCATCCACGTTACACACATATTATATGTATACATGTAGATCTGAGCGTCCACTTTTTGGTTTTTTATTTTACCTTACGTATTCTTTTTTTAATTCGTATTAACATATACCTACGTCTTCAAACGGTAGAAAGTAGGAACGGTTTCGTCCGTGTGCGGAATTATGTGCACATATATAGCATTATAATATATATTTCTAAGCTGGATGATTTGTATAAGCCGATGGAATATGTTTTGCGGGGCAGAAACGGTCTGCGGCCGATATATAAGGTGCATAGTACCAAAGTCGTCGGAAGGCACGTTAGACAGGAAAAACAAGATGCAGTCTATTTTCTTACGACCTCGCGCGTCTGTCTCTTCGCGCGCGGCGTTGCACGCGTCTTCCGATAGGCAATACCTTTTCCTATATTATAGATACATAGGTATCCATTTATGTATATATGTATATGTTATACATACACTCGCATACCTGTACACTACACTGCACTTCGTGGTGCACGTAAGTGCAATTGAAATATAAACCATATACATTCTAATTGATACGCCACGATGCACTCTACTTGCGCAGTGAACGCATAGATATGCGATGGGAAGTGCAACAATTAATTTACATGTAACACTGCACCTTATATATAGAATCAGTTTTGAAAATGAATGAAACAAAAAACAAAAACAATAACAAAAAAATGATGAAAAAATTAGGAATGTCGGAATAATGAGTGAGCAGTAACTAAAAACCCAAAAAAAAAAAAAAAATCAGATTTACTGCGGGACTGCAGATTACAATTTTTTTTTTTTTTTTTTTTTCTAGATGATCTCAACGGTCCAAAAATATTTCGGAAAAATGATTTTTTTTTTTTTTTTTTTTTAAGTACAAGAAGGTTCTCTCGTTACCTTATTTCTATCTTTCAGAGATGGTAATTACGACGAAATTTTTTTTTTTTTTTCGAAATTGCTTTTCGAATTTTATTCGATCGTGCGTAATTGAGTGCAAAACTACGCGTCGACACACACGTGCCTAACGTTTGAGAAATTTATGTGCAGCAGGTCTAACGTTATACGTATCACGAATTTCTGATTCCGAACAATTTAATCGTCGTATAGTTTTAATTGAGCATTCGAAACATGAAATAAGATCCCAGGAATTACAATGCTCACGTGTATAGTTTATTCATACGTTTGTCTATAGATGTAACCTGCACACGTATTCATCTGTGGTCTGCAAAATTGCCCACTCAGACTACGGTAATTATTTCTATGTTTTAAACATTACTAAATACACTAAAATCTTCAAAATGTGTACCGCGGATTTATTAAGGACGAAGTATATAATATACCTATGTAGGACGTACGGATAAATATATTTAATTGTGGATAGTTAAGTAGCTGCAGCAGCAGCGCTTACATTATTCGCTTTGGAATGTCAGCGACAAGTACCGAGTGTCGCATTCTTGGTATTCATCCAACTGGCAACTATGAGACGACTCATGACTAGATCCTAACTTCACACGTGTGATCTGACTTCACTAGACCATCCCAATGGATTGATTAATAAAGGCGGCTCGAGAACTCGGAGAGATGTGGATAATTACGAGTGTATATTTAACGAAGGGTATATCGTGTCAAATCGAGGAATGTCGTCGTTCGCAAATTATTTTGTTTTTGTTCTTCAATTAAAAAACGGGGAAAAAAATCCAAACTAATCTTAATTTTGGAAAATTATGAAAAATATTTGTCACTTATTTCTGAAAACTTCGACGAATATTGAAAATATTTGGACTGAAAAATTTTTTGGTAAAATTCGTTGTGGAAAAAAAAAGAACCATATGAAGCGTCGAGTTGACATAGAATACGCACCTCCCTGGTATACATATATACATGGTACACGTGTATGTATGAATAAACATATCTTATTGAAATATTCATCGATTTTCACCACAGTCATTTATTTTTATGGTTTTTTGTTTTCGTATACCGAAAATGTTTGATGAGGTATTATAGCTACTGATCAAATAAGTATCAGTTGATGGTTGATTTTAGAAATTGGGATGGGCTGGTGCAACAGCTGAAATAGCTCAAGGATTTTTCGACGAGTTTATGTGATTCACTTTTCTTATGAATTTCATTTTTTACATTTCTAGATAATTTTTTTTTTTTTTTTTTTTTTCATGTACATATTACAAGTACACGTTATTACAGCTATGCTTCGTCACGTACTTCAATTGACATGTATTTTTAACGATTCTGAGTAATGAGTGTAATTATAGTAGAATCAAAAAAAAAAAAAAAAAATTCTAATTCTCAACAATGAGATATTAAAAATGCAAACCAGCTATAACTTTGGACAGTGATAAGTTATTTTAAAAACTTTTATTTTTATTTTTTTGTTTCCGTACAATTTGCATCGAAAATTAATTACGCATTTTTACTAGCTTACCGAACAAAGTGCATCGTCGCATATTGATTTTGAATAATATTTTTAAACGGAACAAGGCGGGTGTAACGTGACAGTCTCGATGATCATTTGTCAATTAATTTATTTATCATACGGCGTATTGTTGTCGTATCAGGTTGACCATTGCTAACAAGATACGTATAGGTAGATGATATGAATTATCGTACGAAATCAATTATTTACTCGTCTACAAGACCGCACAAGAATATAAATAATTTCACGTCTGAATGATGCACGCGTAATTGCAGCCGTGCAGGTATAAGCACAAAAGAAATGATCAAATATTAGTTTCACATGTCGACATAAAATTATTAATAATATGTATTATTGATTTTATAACATTCGTGGCACAACACACGTATCTACATTGATATATGTTCAATATTGTTCGCGACTCAAAATTTAATAAATGCAATTTATTATATTATTATATACCTATTTGTTTAAATACGTAGTAGCTTTATTTACTTGAAAAATGTCGCTCGCTCAGACTTTGGAAACAAAAAACAAAAGAACAAGGAAGAAAAAAAAATAATTTCGCCGGCAAAATATTTATCGCGATCAAACAGGACGTGAAAATTTATTTTTTCACGAAATAGTACCAATTATTTTGTTCTCTATTTTTTTTCTCTTCTCGACGCGCCAAATCGAGAACTTTTTTTTCCTTCAAAAATTCCCGTGGCCACTAACTTGAGTTCTCAATTCTTTGTCGTCAGTTTTCGAAAAGTATGCAAAACAAGAAAACATTTCGATACAACTTTTTTAGAGCCTTGACAAATGTAATCGCGGAACATCAAATCGAATCGACTATAATACGGTGCGATGACCTAAAAATTGTTATCGATATAATTCGTTAATTGGGTTGTGTATACTTGAAAAATTTGCTCGGTGTTTGGTATTTAATTTTCGTAATGATACAAAAATTTATCTATTTATAAATGTATCAAGCATTTTATCGCCGGATAAATCTATCAGACTTTGGAACAACACGATTTTGTTATTTACCAAAAATTCGATCATGTACCTATAATAACACGTGTAGAATGCATACGTCATACGTACACATATGGTATTATATTACATATGCATACAATAAAAGAGCGTTCGACGTTTCTCACGTGATACGATCTTAACACAAGCGTGTAATAAACCGATCATGGGCATACTCTGCAGGGATACGATCATCGATGCCTCGCGTATAATTTAATATCAAACCGACGTACACGTATAGCTACATAATATCTATTTACACCTTGGGAGGAATAAAAAATGAATGAAAAAGAAAAACTAAAAGAAAGAAGAGAAGCAAAGCAAAAGAATTCCGGACCGACACGAACCGAGACCTTAGACGTACACCGGATAATGTTATATAGGTAGATGGGCAATTGATCCAGGAGAAACCGTCCGGATTTCGGGCATTTTTTTAAATCGTCTTGTCTGGTTTCTCCTGGAATTACTCGTACAAATATATGTATGTTTACGTACACACTCATACTCGTAGATATCTATGTGTATACTTCATATGTACCCAATAGTCTAGCGACTGTCTCAGACTTCGTTCAGTGTTTCACCGACCGGCCTGCCAGACGTTTCACTTCAGTAAGGTGTTTATACGTGATTAGTTACATATACAATAGATACATACGGACAGCAGTACCTATGTTCTATTTGCATACTGTATACATGCGACTATTGGTGTAAGTTGTGTGTAATAGTCGTGCGCGAAATCCATCGGTATAGCTATCGCACGGTGTAGTGCGCGTTATCGGATCGGAATTTCTGATCAAGTGTGTCGTAAAAATCGAGGAAATTAAAAATTGAATAATAATGAAAAATCGACGCTTAGTCAACAAAATGAATAAATCAAAGAAATGAACCTGATGAGTCTGCGATAACTGCAACTGGTTTATCGGATCGTTCGAGCGCGGCTGAATCCGGAGAGAAGACAAAGCAAAAAAAAATTGAAATAGAATAATTCAACTCGCTGATTAAAATTTGAATGAAAAAAATTAAAACAAATAAATTCTTCTGCAATCGATACACGGATAAAAGTTTGATGTTGGATTCCATGCTGATGCCATCGGTTGGTTGACACACTAAAACTAACTTGTAATTATTTTATCATCGCAGCTCCGCAAGAATTTCAAATTTCTCTTCTCGTGAAAACGAAATTAATTATAAGATAATTTTCTATACATCGCGTCTGGATTCATTTGAATTTTTTCTTCCATTTCAACTCGAGACTAAAAAACGAAGAACTTGTACACGGCTCTGATAAATAATTCGATCAGTCGAGCTTGCGCATCATTGAATTGCTTTTTATCTTTTCCACTTTAGCAAGTGCGGATGTAGATATATCAATTTCAAATCTCTCGTATTCGGTGAAAATTTGGAGAACGGCCGTTAATAAATTTATTACATTTTCACCTACAGATGTAAAATTTTATCTGCGATATATTTTATGTGCAGAATTCTAAAGATGGAATTAGGCAGGCGGGCGCGCGCGGGTTATTTAGAGCAGAACTATGTTACTATTATAGAGGTTGCTGCTTAGGTATACATCGGCGTTCGAATTGGTTCATATATATATGTATATGCACGTAGTATGGAATACCTGTATACACATAAGTGCAGTATTAAACCAGTCCAAGTTGTATTATTGGATTATACTGCTACCTAGTGCTGCAAAATCGCGAGGCGTGATGGCTGTAAGATTGTGTTGAATGAGTACATAGAGTTTATCATATATATATAATATTATACACGTACATATCTACGTACATAAAACAAACTGTAGCGTAATTTAATATAGGAAATGTTGCACATGGAAGAAGGTCGCGTTCGCAACGAGACGCGTTGCCGCTTCTGCTTCTGCTTTTGCTTCATGATTCAGATTCAGCTTTCTGCTGTAGGTCTTCGCTCTATAGCCAGCTGCTCTCTTCACTTCAGAAAACCGTCGCGTACATCGCGCACGTTCAACAGTCCCTAACAAACTCTTGATCCGGACGGTTCATTAAATATTATATACCTTGCATTTCTTATACATACGTACACACGAAACTATCGAGTTAATCTGGTCCCGGATGCGGATTTTCAAATAAAACGATATTCATTTATTTCTAATAAAGAATGAATAAAAATTTTGTTCTAAATAACACACACCGCGATTGTCGGGACAATAGAACAAAAAAGAAATAGAAAAAAAACTACGTCGCGAGTGATTTTTTTTTTTTTTTTAATTTTTCAAATTGTGCAGTTTTTATTGCAATAATTTTCATCGAATTTGTGTAATAATAATAATTATTATTGGTATTATGATAACAACTTACAGTGCCGAACAACGAGTTCTTTTTTCGTATACTTACAAAAGAGAGACACTTTACCTGGAATTTAAAAGAACGGTTGCAGCTTCGTTATTTGGCAGTTGATGGAAAAATATTTTTCACCAAATTTTTCATTCTAACAATAAATTCGTTTTATTTTTTTGTTATTTCCAATTTTTCGCAGTGGACATTTATCTGTCATGTATAACAGCTGGTATACGATTTGTAACGGGTTTAATTAACGAGTGCACGAAAAAAAAGTAACGTAAAAAGAAGAGAAGAAAAAAAAAACAATTTTGAAAAACTGTAAAATTCAAATTTCATGTAAAAAATGTCGACGTGTTCCTTGATGCCGGTTTCTCTGCAGGATATTTTGGTAAATATTATTTTTATTTTTACTACAGATATATATATATACATATATATATGTACGCAGTTACTGCCATACACAAGGTGTTTCTAATCAAAATTGAACGGTATAAAAATGGAGTGATAAATTTCGAAAAAGATCGGAATAATTTTAAACTTTGAATACGTGAGTAAGAAAAAAAAACACAAGAAATTGGTATACTTTTTTTACACGGTGAAAAAAATTATGCGACCGATAAATTACGGAGATAAGTTTAGTTGGATGAAAAAAGAAAAAGAAGAAAAAAAAAATTAATGCAGAATACATCAAGTTTGGTAGTACACGTGTACTAAAAAATTTTATAATATCGTATGCAATTCATCGTTGGCTCTTTCCTGTCCTACATTTAAATTCATCTTATGTATTATCACGTTTAATCTGTACGAGTAACTAAATACTCTGATACATGTATGTGTATAAGTATAGTAGATATATGGTCATTACCGGGGCATGTATCTAATAATAACCGACCACTGTGTATACATATATGTATGTGTACATGGTCATTACGTACATATGCACGAGTATGTATTCGCGATGGAAATTAAAGCGAAAAAAATTACCTATTATTTCATTCATTAGAGGACACAAGTCCGTTACGCTAATTCGCGCTACATGTTCCTGTTTTTGTCGTTTGAATAAATTCAAAATGAAAAAGAATAATGAACTTATAACACATTATTTGCATATATATATTTTGTCAAGAACAGAACTAGGATATCGATAATTTTTGTTACTGTGGTAAACGAAAATTGAAAAATTCATTCATCGTGTATCATACAGTTAAAACTTTTTTTTCCGTTCAATTTTCAGATTAATTAAGGAATACCAAATGATTCTAAGAATCTTTCTCTTTTTTCTCTTTATTTAGGCGAAACTGCGTTGCAATACAGTATAGTTATATTCTTGTCGAGTTTGCGGGCAAAAATGAAAAAAAAAAAGAAAACAAAGACTGGAATTTCGTTTTCTTTTCTCCTCCTTTTAATTTTTGTGAACCATACGTATGCAGATTATATTTACACCGTTGCGATATAATCCTGCAAAGAAAGTGTAAATGCGCGCGATCGAGCTGCAGTTGAACATGCAGAAGAACACGAGGAATTGAAATCGAGTTTGAGTCGAAGAAGTGATGGATAATTTTTTTGATAACAATAACAATGAGAATAATGATAATGATGATGATAATGATCGCGATGACTCGCGAGTGCCTATCATGTAAGTTATAATCCGTTGTCGGAGTTCGATGACCGTGATCCGATGGTATAGTAAGCGAGCGTATATATCTCGTGATCTCGATTCCACCGTTGGCATATCAAGAGTCTTTCTCTTCTCTTGGTTGATCGTCGGACTTGCACAGGTTAGGTCGAACTCACATGTATACTTTATATAGATATCCGTATACGTTGTTCGGTTGGTTTGTTCGTCCGTCGCCGTCGTCGTCGTCGTCGCGTCGTTGGTTGAGAGAATAAACTGGGCAGGTCGTTGTTAAACTGGTTTTAGCGAAAAGGAAAAAAGAAGAAAAAGGAGAAGAAAAAAAGTTCAGGGTGATTTCGCGGCTGAAGCAAAATGCGAGAAAAACTTGAACTTGAGCCAATGCTGTTGCTGTTGCGCTGTAGCTACTTCTTTCTTCTTCGATATTCTCTGCAGCGTCATATTTTATTACTTTTGAATTTTGAAAATATGCTGGAATTTGCTGACGTATTTCTATTGTGAACGAAAAATTTGACGAACCTTGGAAATCGACGGTCATTGGACCCTCAGGATCAATGAGGAAATCGGATTTTTTGTTTTCGGCAAAAATTTTTCTAGTTTGAAACGAACGGCTAGTTTCATTGAATTGTACCGGAAATAGTTCAACAAGTTTCTTGGTCAAGTTGCGGAAAATATGAACAATCTAGACGCAAAACGCATCGTCAAAATACATTAGGAAACATTCGCTCGAGCGATTCAAACAATGCATATTTCATTTTTGGTTTCCGAAAATCGTAATTTCTTTTGATTCTGCAGAGGTAAAAAATCAAGTCTTTTTTTTAATAGTGTTTAACAGGCTATTTCTATGTTTTTTGAGCCCAGAAATCCGTATCTGCTAATTAAATTGATTAATCTTTTGAATTGATCGAGTTATCGCGAAATTACCGCTCCGAAAAGTAAAAAAAATAAGATATCTCGCTGGGATCTATTCGTAGCTCAATTAACTCAACGGATTCGTGTTCGAGTAACCTATACCTTGAATTCTTTTCGATTTTGGTGTCAAAAATCGACATTTTTTTTATTCAAGTTTTCTGTGGTATTCTTACATATTTTGAGCCCAGGAATCCGAATTCGGAAGCTAAATTGATCTAGCCGGCTGTCCAATTTTGAAACACAGTAAGGGACAAATTTTTCAAAATGGATTTTTTAGAATTTTTCGTACTGATAGAGTCGTGTGAACGTGATTCAATTGACATTATTTAATCATTCACTTTTATCGTATAAATATCAAAATTGATAAATCTAGTAAATGCATTTCGTGCGGCTTCAAGAAAATAGGTTTTATTGATTTCCTGGAAAATTTTATTTTCGTCCCTTACTGTGTTTTAAAATTGGGCAGCCGTAGCTACAAAATTGATCGAGTTATCGTCAATTATTCTCTTTTCGGATCGGAAAAATTGAGATAGCTCGATTGGTTGTAGTTGATTGGTTTCACATCAGAACAGTGGGACTTGGTCCAGAACCAACGTCGCTAGGTGTATAGAAATATGGTTTAAAATACATTTATCACTTTCGATACGAAAATTTATCAATTTTTTACGTCGCAATCTGAAATAGTGCATTACAAGACTGACGACAATTCATCAATTCATCTCCGACCCTACGTTCATTCGCACCATTATTTGTCTTATCTGAAAAAAAAGAATTATCTATAATTTTATCTCATCTAATTTTTCGAATATCTCAAACATCTGTCGACTATTTGACTTTCTTCCGAGATATTTAAAAACGATTTTCATAACTTGAAATTATCATTTCAACGCGGAATGAAATATGTGTATATTAGGTAAGGTAAAAAACAAAAATGAAAATCCAATATTCGCGGGGAAAACACATATCACCAATAAATATACGTGTACGTGTTGGATGGCCTAGAATTTTCTATTCCCAGATAACAAAAAAAAAGAACAAACAAATTCGAAGAGGAAAAAAAGCTACTATCGATCCTCAAATCCTCAGCTGACTCGCGGGAAATTCACTATGACTATACCGCTGGTATTATTGTGCAAATAATTACATTATCGGTATAGAATTGTAAGAGTTCACGCGGTACGGCGAGTAGACGGACACATATTTATACATATGTATAAAGTGTATACGTATTTACTTGTTGTATGTCATATGGATATACGTATAATAATTCCATTACTGGAATCTCACAATCAGTGCCCATAGTACTGCGTATTGCGCACTGCGGTGCGTATCTATATATTTATAAATATTTTTTTCATGTACATATGTGTGAGCTATGTACCGACTCGTTATGCTTTCTGTGCCGGAAGTGCAGCTTATTTTTCTTTTTTTACAAGCTTCAAGAACATGTAAATATGCAGTCTACCTAACCCGCGTACGTCAGCATTTATATACCTACTTTAAAGGATTTATATAAGGATGCTTTTGGTATGTATAATACATATTAGGTGTCATATATGTACATGCACTTTACGGGATTGCACAACGGATTCTTGAACTTGAATTATGACGTAGTCTGTCTGCAATGACACGGAAATTTTTCATTCTCACAGTTCTTTCGTTTTATTCGGATTTCTTTTACTTTTTCGTTTTTTTTTTGTTTTTTTTTTCCATAAATTACTTACAGAGTTGATACGAAGAAGTTACTTTCTCGCTGATCAAGTTTTGAATAATCTCCCCGAACTTAATAACCGAGAAACAATTATTTTTTTCAAAAGTATAACAAACAAAATTCACATTTCCGCCGTATGTAATACATACTTAAAATCAAGTTACGTAAATTAATCGATACACGTGAATCATAATTAGCACCTGCAGGAAATTATCATACATAGGTATATGTTACGTTAGTCCCATATTTAACTGTAATATAGAGTCTTTTTTTTTACATTTTTTTTCTAACATCCGGATTCAAAATTCGAATCAACTAATCGTAACGGGGCTTCTCATAATATTATATACCTGCACAACACAACAGGCCTAATTAGTTACACAGGTTCGGTATATTATTTTCTACATGAGTGTGTAATTTACCAGAGAACTTTTTTCTTTTTGTTCTTTCGTTTCATTCATCTATTTATTTATTTATTCATTTAGTTGTGATTATTTTTCATTTAACAACCAACCGAAATACGGTGGGCAATAGAACTGATCGAAATCGAGGTATCTTTTTTGATCATATCTTGAAATTAATCCTAACTAAATAGAAGAAAGAAAAAAAATTGTCGCATTTAGTTTAAGCTTTTCTGGAATTCAATTAGTGAGAATTATGTTCTCTACTGCTCGTATTTGTATCTTTGTACGTATACGACGTATGTATGTGGATCCATTTTCAATTTAATTGGGTTCGCCAGATTGCCTGTTGGAAAATTTATCCTATACGTGATGCAAATAATTGCATAACTTTTGGGAGCCGGCCGACTACCGATGCTCTGAAAATTTACAACCGGTGCATCGTCCTTATTATATTCTACTATGCAAATCTAGGCGTATTACTATAGAGAAAAAAAAAATAAAAGTATTATGTGTGTTACATAATCGTCGTTGCCAAGTTGCTCACCTGCTGGCACGTGCCCCGCGATAATCCGCAATCCACGCGACTCTGCATATCTTATACCTACACGCTATCGCATAACGTGTGTTTAACTGTATAACAGTAAGTTTGACAAAATTTCTTTTTCAGTTTTGGCCTAGAATCGAATTCTCGAAAATCGGTATATGTTGGGTACAATTATACACATGTGTTTAGCTTGTGCGGAGCTGAATTATAATCAGGTCAAATCAAAATTATACAGAATTCGATTAATCGTTGAGGTCGCTAATTAATGAACTAATAAACGCGTACATACATACTGTACGTGTGTATACGTCTATGTGAGTACGTGTATATAGATGTGATGTGAAAAGCGGTTTTGCGGCTAGAATTCTGCGGTCAGCTGCAGTTTCGCCGATACGCCGGGGGTGGCCCTGCAGCTACCGTGTAGCTCTAGAGATATTTTGGTTTTTGGCACCAGGCTAAGACCTATATATTGCCTCACGAGAGTTGGCCGCATCACGAGCGTCGCGATTACATGGACATCTAGATACGTACCATTCGCTTCTTATTATGCAACAATTTTCGCTAAACCCGTCTCATTAGTTTGTTCAACCTAATATTCTTCCGTCACAAAATGAAGTTGAAAAAATATATCAAATAATTATGGCCCCCACGTATTTATGTTCCGTACTTCCGATTATTCGTGGAATAAAAATGGAAGATCGTAATTTTAACGAAATTCTATCCTGTCGTTAATTTAGCTTTGGATTTCGAATTCTAACCTAAAAAAAAAGGTGTCCTTTTTTTTGTAATGCCAAATTTCAAAGTGCGTTTCAAAAGAGAGAGAGATCAGAAAGAATGCAATAATTTACGGAATTAATTATTCAAAAAACGTGATTTTGGGATGATGTATTATAACTAAAGCGTCTGGACGCGTAGGGTATTTGATTCTCAATTTTTTTTTTTTTTTTTCTTATCTTTTTCGACGCATTTCCGTTTCTGCAGTGCTGCCGATGGAATCGCGTTCTCCTGAAAGGATCGTTTTCCTCACTCCCTTGACAAACTGCTCCCTATATATCTTTGAGCTTCTTCCACTTCCACCGCCTCTTTCTTCTCCGATTCGTCGTTGAGTTCGAGAACACTCGAAATACAAGCACCATGCAATACCTTCGCTGAGAGCCAATCAACTAACTCGATTTTCATCTTGATCCTTCTTCCGCAGTAAATTCTGATACCGGTGCTACTGCAAAGACACACTTTAGATAAAACTCATTTATAGGATCACATGCGCACTTACTTACTTACCTACCTACCTAGCTACCTAGACGCGTTATTTTACACCCTGTATATTGCGTACCGAACGAGTAACTGCAGAACTAAAGTAGGCTGCTGCTGGTGTTAGAGCCGCAGTTTAATTTTGTTCGCTTACCTATACCTACGGTGTCTATGATAGGTTATAGAAATTATTTTGAAATTTTAACGTCGGTATAATTATGTAATTATTAATTACATGCATTTTATCCGAGTGACAATGTTTCAAGTGTTTTTTCTTCACTTTCGTTCGAATACTTGGCTTACAAGGAAATCTTCAATAACCCTGATTGTCGATAAGTGAAGAAAAAAAAAAAAAAAAAAAATTATCGCTGAAGATCTATAAATCTATAAATCGCTGAAATCCAAAATATAAATTTAATTATCATACTTCATGCTCGATAATTATTGCTTACGAAGTAGTTATGAAATTTCTCGTCAAATACACGGATTTTTTCACAGTGAAATTAATTGATCCGGTGAGAACATTTTTTTTCCCCCTAACTTTTGTTCAAATTATTCTTATTCTTTTTTTTTCAGAGATTTTTTTTTTTGCCAACATTATACGGGGTGTAACTTGTGTATAAGTTATTTCATTGTACAGTGATTTCTCGTGTGATGGAACGAATTCGAGGTTAATCTGTTCGATATCGATTGAGAGAAAAAATATCATCAATATTATTATTATTATCCTACATGGTCAATTTCAGTCAGAGTTCGCGTGATCCAGAATCTGCGTTATCTCGAGGCGACCGATTTTTTGTTTTTGAATCTCGCTTTTTTTCTTCATTGCATTTGTATCGTAAGATTATCTGTATATCGTTTAGAAACTTTCTATAGACGAGCTACATATTTACCTAATACGATGCGCGGTTGATTGACGAAATGGAAATCAATCGATCGATTAATGGAAAGTATAATTAATCACCTGACTTTCATTATAAATATAATTATACCTATTATGCTAATTCGAGATTGAGATTAATTAGGTTAACTGAATGATATGTGTCTTCACTTTGATTTGATAAAAGAAAAAAATCAAAAATGAAGGAAAATCTTCTGCACGATCACAACTGATGGAAAAACTATATATTATATACATCGTATAAATTTTGCGAGATTTCATAATCTTATGAAATTCAGTATAACGTGATTATTTCATAATTTTCAATATTTGAACCTACATATTGCATTGGGAGATTTATTATTTATTTATTTTTTTGGGGAACATGCTGCAGAGCTAGTTTATGATAGTAAACCGTGAGAAACGATAACATCTCCTCTCTAATTGATTTAACGACAGCTGATGAGGTCGCCTGCCGAGGATGAATAAATAGATAACAGAATTACCGTTTTATACGACGAGTATGAGATAAAATATATTTCACCTATTCATTTATCCATTTATACAAGCGAACTAAAACCGAACTAATTGTAAGATCAGGTTAGGTACGATAATTATACGTATATAGGTGAGGCATAAGTGTTGGGTATACCTAAGGTAATTTTTGTTTCTTCCTTTTTTTTTCTTTCTTTTTCATTGAGTTGATCCAGCAAGATTGAGAAATGAACCGTAAGTTATTTTGTCGGTTTTATGTCGATTCCCAAACACGCGTGAAATACGCTCAGCTATCTGCTGTCTAGAAATTATAAGATTATAAAATCGACGTTTTAATATTATTAATGTACGATTTTTCAGATTTTCATATCAAAGAAATCCTTGTGCTCGAATTCATGTTACGTACGGCGTTATTCATCTCTATTATATGGTTGATTTCACGCCAAGTCTGCGCTCAACATTTTTTACCATCGCCGATTTATTATTTTTTTTTTCTTGTCTTTTTGTTCCATTCCCATCATCGTAAAATACTTTCCAAAAATTTTTTCATTTTATTTTTCATAACCTATGTATTACGAAGTCAAGATTTCATGACCTCCAGTCTAAAGGACAGGCCCATGCCTATGCTTTTCTCTGTGGAATCAAGTAATTGAAAAATTTTTCTATTTTTTTTTTCCTCATCTTTTTTTATGTATAGTTTATATAGTTCGGGGCAAAAAAATTTCGACTGCACACAGCTGCTGTGTATATGAAGTAGTCAGTGAGTAGTCGAGTCAAGTCTGGAGCGTGAGGCGCGGAAGCAGAACACGAGGCGCGGGGGCAAAGACCTCGTCGCTCTGCAGAATCTCCTCGTCAAGATCAATTTAAGGATTTAGTCTGTATGGGTAGGTAAGCGTGTGCGATATGTGCGGTGAATTAGAATTCGCAAACAATGGTCAAAGTCCACGGTATCTCATGTCCAGTGCAGCAAGAGTGTGAGAGCAAAAGCTCTGTAGAATCGGCTGACGATGAGCCGATCCGCGATGTTATGCGATGCGGTACGATTCGATTAGATTCGATGCGATTAGACATGATTATATGTGCTCCTGATGTTAAACATATTATTGCTATTCTCCAAGGCTCATCGACGGTCACGTTATAGGATCGAGGATTGATTTTTAAATTCAACAAAAGTTATTTTATGTATACAAAACGATCCTGCAGCTCGTTTGCGAAATATATATTACAGATTAATAGGCGTAACATTAAAAGCACATTAAAATTCCACACTTCATACGATATCCCAATAAAAATATGAACACGGGTTACATATAGATATTTTTTAATATCATGTACGTTTTTAACGTACAAAACTTTCGGGAATTTTGAAAATTCAGAAGAGGAAAAAAAAAATGAATTCTGTTCTAAACTACGATGAAACGTCAAATTCAGGTGGAGCGTGACGCAAAAATGGACTTTTCGAATATTGACGAAATTCTGTTAATGACAGAAAAGAAAGTCAAAAATCTAAATTTTTTGATCAAGTTCACTTTCGAACGACAATCTCCTTTTGTTTTTTGCATTTTCGTTCGCTTCCTGAAGAAAATTCTATCACCATCATAGGCACGGTATATTTCATACCATTAATAATGATCGCACTTTCTGCACATGCGAACGAACAAAAGAGTTGCGGATGGATGAGTGCGATTTTATAGAGAGAAGAGAGAGAAAAGCAGAGGATGAAAAGGAAGGGAGGCGCAATGAACTTTGGCCCACGCAATCGACGCGTCCAAAGAGAGACACGTACGGTCGATTACATGCGTAACGACAAAACCCCTTCCCTTAAATTCCCCGCGCATCTCTTCCCTCTTCGCCTATTTGTTTTTTTTTTTCTTTTTTCTCAAATTTCCTTTTTCTATTTTTTTATCTTATCTTTTTTTATTTCATCTCGTTTTTTTACTTCTTCATCTTTTTTCCTTGCTGCTGCTGTTCTTGCGCGTGGCCTTGTCCCGTAATTAGGAACCAACGACTCTAACCGAGATTCTCTTAACGAAGGCGGAGTGTTCCCGTACCACGTACATATTTTCTGCACCCTTCGGTCTCCCTTTCATCCCCCTCTTCCCTCTTGCCGTGACTCTCTCTTCTTCCTTCTCCCTTTTTTTTCTTCTCTCTTTGGGAATTCGCCACTCGATCGTGCGACGCCCACGGGCCCGTTGCTAGATGGCATCACTGTGGGGAAAAAGGATAGAAATTCTTTAGTCTGAAAATTTAATATCATATATGCAATTTTCACATGAGTTATCGCTAATTTATATTGACGCTGTTATTATAGTATTGGTGATACCGATGCGTTGATTAATTAGTTAATTAATTACAATTTGCTTAATTATTTGTTTCAGGTGAGTAGCCGTCGTCGCAAACATCCCTCGTCTCCACATATCTCGGTGGTTGATAGAGTGAGTCATCATTTTATACGTCTTTCCAATACATTATTATTATTAATAATATATTCACGTTAATTTAATTATCCGTATTCTGTTTACCTCGTTATTATCATACAATTGGTAAATCTATGAATCCGCATTTCATATTTGCGGTTTTTTTCTGTCTCTGCACTTTCTTTCATTTTTTTTCAACATATCATTGGATATATAGAAGGGTTTATTCCAAGTTTTGAAACACATTTCCATTTACAAACCCTATTTTGAAATCGTGAAATTTCAGGTGAAACAATTTTTCATACGCGTATCTGAGCCATAAAAGTGACCCTTAAAAAAAAAAATCCTAGAAACGGAAAATTAAGCGGTAACGCGATCAATTTTCGTTTCTTTTCTTTCTAACTACTATCGGATCGACCGGAAGTGGATTGAGGTTTTCTTTTCTCAATGGGGTTTCGTACGGCGGTCTAATTATTTTGGAATGTTTTTTAAAATTGGAATTATTAGGGCGGCTGTAGAAAAAATGTGTACGTGTGGTAGATATAATGCAGGTATAGTGAAAAATCGTTGTGACAACGACATAACACGGATGTTATTGCTACCGCTGCTGCTGCTGCTGCTTCTTCATCTTCTTTTTCTTTTTCTTTTCTTCTGGCTCTTGAGTGTCCCAACTTCTATAAATAAATCCCATACGTACGTATGTGTCTTCCTTACTACTATGTGCCATTGCCTCGCAAGTAACCGAATCTATTCAACTCGAGCAATACTAAATTAAAGCTTCTGTCTAACATCATTGCAGTGTGCTCATTTAAAAATATGTTATGTATATGTCCACATAATGAAGCTACTCTAAAATTATATAAGAGTAATGTCCTGTGGGTGTTTTTCAGTGTTATGCATATTTTTTGTTTTTTTCTTTCAATTTTTTTTCGTTACCTACCCTACCGACCGCGTACATCCTGCACGATCTATATCTGTATCAATTTCTTTACCGATAAATCTGACTAAATGTGACATAAAAATTATTATTACATGAAAATCAATAGAATTTGCGACAAAGATTCGCTCCAAGTTCATATGCATTACAGATTTTCCTTTTTCTTTTCTTTTTTTTTAATGGAACATTTGTTCGATACCTACGATCGGCAGTAGGTATAAATGACGAGAATAAATTTTTCATGCAAATAACGATAAGAAGAATTGTTATTCATTATATTCTTCATTTTTTGAACTTTGATTATCTCGGTGTATAATATCATTGTCATTTGTTTGTATAAATTATATAATACACATGAGGAAATTAATCACGGTGTACATAGATAATTACGTATAAATATATAGGCGTTGAATTGGTAGGTATATAGGGGGGAAAAAACCGTGTAATATAACGAAGAGGAAAAGAGCTGGAGATAAGACGAGATATATATCCGGATACGTGCGTACACATGTAATATTACATTAAATATCTATGTATAATTGTTTATTAATTAATCGATCGACATCGTTGAATAAATTATGGCCATGTATCGAAGTTACTTTGATTTATGGCTCGCATCCAGAGTGAAGTTCTACGAACTGGGTGGGGTCAAGTCGCAGCATACTGCACTTGCAGTGCATTGAACTTCTATCTTCGATCGAAATAAATTGAAAAAAAAAGAATGGAAATAATTTTTAATTACAACGATCCAATGGCATATCGCGACTGCTTGACTGTCTTTTGGGAATGCCCATGCTTCAGGGACGTCGTTAAACGTATTTTCCCTCGTTGAAATCTCCCCCTCCAAAGTGCAGTGGAAACAATCAAAAACCGCGGAAGATCCCTGGATCCCCAGAGTCGCGAGGATGTGACTCAACATTGTCGTTGTAATATCGTACGTGTATACGTCGTTTACGGAAGCTGTGATAACAGAGTTTACTCGACTAATTAATGATCATAATTTGGCAAGAGTAAAAAAACATTAGAAAAAAAATGAATAAAATTCAGAAGTGCAATATATCATTAGAATATTTAACGTTGGTTGAATTGACATGAAATTCTCCTCATGCATTCTGAGTACATTGTACCAAACAACGTGTTGTAAAATTACGAAGTTTTATATTGATCTAATTTTTCTCAATGTCTGTACAAAGATTAAATGCAGTAGCTTGTTTTATATCGCACTATATATACCTAACAGTTATCGCAACATTATTTATTGTTATTTTATTTGCTCTCACTTAAAATCTCATGTATGGTACACATATACTTATGGTGTACAATAATGCTTTGATAAACTAGGCGACGTATAGAGTTAAGACGCGTGTCATTAAAAATGTCTTTTTTTTCGTCATATCGTGTCAATGTTTTGACTGCAACTACAATATACACGTATATGCGTACCGTATGTACAAATACATATGTTAATTGTATGGTAGCCAACTATCTATTTTATCACTTTGTCGAACCACACCTCTTCTTTGCGCTGCAGTACGTGCTTTCTTTTGATTTGACAGTTTTTCTTTTTTTTTTTCCTTCACGTATCGAAATTTCTGATCATACAGTGCAACCGTACCCATATATATTCGGTTATCTGCGGCCGCGTATAATTTTTTATTAATTTCCTCAAAATTTTCACATTTTCCAAATTTTTTTTTGCATGAGAAGAATTTTCTAAAACGACTTCTCATGGTGACCTCTATGAAGCGCGACTTTCCTTGTATGTATAAAGATTCTGGGCTTCGACTGCAGATATAGAAGAAGAAAAAGAAAGAAAATAAAAGGAAGTGTGTCTGTGTGCGGTTAGAATACGTAAGCCTGAAATTGCGATCTCACGTTTCTGGAAATTCTAGTTTTACGTTTAAAAGTACGTTAAGTGGGTCCCTTTTATTCTTCACACTTTTCTTATACGTTACACATCTCTATGTACTTAACATACCTATATAAGTAGGTGACGTATACATACGTGTTACATACATATGAGATATTCTCGAGGAATCCAACTTTACTTTTCTAATACTTGAAATAAAACATTTCACGTGCATAGTTGATTGTAGTACATCATTTACATCACATACTCACACAGGAGTGATAAATATTTTAGAATCGAAATCGCGTCGAATGAACTAGTAGTTAAGGCTGATCTGACTAAAAAAAATCTGTCCTAATTTTTTTTTTCTTCTATAAGCTTAAATAAACACAAGCTAAAATCGCATCGCAAAATCGTACTAAAAAAATAAGTGATGCAGAAAAACATGAACCTAAGTAGAACACACGAACAAAACTAGGCGACCGAATTCGAAGCTGCAAAAAAAAAAAATAAAAAAAATTGGTTCCAAGCTCATTTGTTAATTAGTATATAACATTATGATTGTACTGTATAATACGTATGATAATGTAATTGTGTGTAATAATGGAACGTCATAATTTGCATATATTGCGAGATACTGTACAAAGGATAATACGTATATCGATGACGTATTCGCATCGAATCTGATGTACAATTATATCTACACTCCCGTACGAAGGTATAATAGAATGTACATATAATACGTTGTGCGCTTACCTATATAGTTTAGAATTACGTGTCGCGTAGTTTGCAGATCAGCGCACCTTCGCTTCGTCAACCTAAGCGTGGGCAGTTTCATTCATTCATATTTATTCGTTTGTTGTTTCCGTTAGTTCATTCATTCATTTATTCGTTTATTCGTCATCCATTCATGCCGCTGTGTGCAGTTTATTCGTAAAAGTTATTCTCATCGGTAAGTCACTCGAAACTATAATGCGTATACGTAATAGTATAGTAGTAATCATTACGCGCGAGTCCAGCTAGAGGGAGGAAAAAAATCACAGATTTATACACGGGACATTCCACGACAATCATATTCAACATTTTTTTTCAACCTCGATCATTCTGATTTGAAAATTCATTAAGAAGAAAAAAAACAATTACATTCTCGTGAGACTTCATTCGGAAGTGTGCCTGAGGATTCTGATAATTTTTTGGATTTAAAAAGAAAAAGGTTTTCGTCGATCCGCGGTAATTGAAAAAAGGAAGAGTATAAATAAAATAAATAAGTAATTGAGTAAATAAATAGATTCGTAGAAAGTTTTGTCGAACGGTTTTTTTTTTCTTCTTCTGAAAATTGAAAGAAAGCCGGTACACGTTAATCGATCAGATTTCGAGAAACTGTTGCGCAATCATAATATGCATCGATGGAATTCCTGCTATATAATTAATATACATAATATCACATGTACCACGTATTTATTGATCGGTGACCTATCACAGCTGACTCATTGCACGTAGCTTGGAGAATTCTAAAAATCGAATACGTATGTTATAATATATGTATAGTGGTACAGTACAGCTCATCGCGGCGCCTAGATGCGCAATGATGACGTACGTCGTTGTCTCGACGCTGAATTTCATTATCGCGCGTATAAACCAGATTCTGTACGATATCCAAGCGAACGCGAATACTGCTACCGTATATTTACTTAATTCTCTTTTCACTTTTTTCTGGTATATTTAATAAGCAAATATTTTAATTATGTACATCAAAATACGAATATTTATTTAATAGCTTAGCGAATATACACGGCGTGATTCAAAAGTAAAAACCGTACCTACCGCAACATATTATTTCGAAAAGGTCACAAAACTTAGAGCTTGATTATTTTGTTTGTTTGTTCTTTCTTCAATAAAAACTGCAGGATTATTTGACTGAAAATTTTTAATCAGAAGTTTTATATTTTGATGAGATATTCTCGCATCACTCTGTGTGTATCAATAACAATAAGGAACGTTCGAAATAATATTGTGCACGGAATCCCAGTTAAAATGGTTTCATCCAAACGAAATTTATACGAATAACTACGTCAGTGGGTAATTTGGACTCGTAAGAGGAAATTTTCTTTTCATATCAATACAAGTTTAATTTTAAAAACTCTAAAAATTTTACTACTCGCACATAATATTATACATATTATATGTGTATAGATATATGTGCCATGTGTACACGAAATCTATTTTTTATTTTTTTTTTTTAATCTTTTCGCATCAGATGCTCTATATATTTCGATATTGTGTATAAAACCACGTGCAGTGCCGGGCTACGTATAGTTTATCCTTGTTTGTCAAGCTTTACTTACCGATAAACTAATCTTTTCGCACACATGAATGAGGACATATCCATTACATATGTACGTACACATATTTAGTATGTAATATATAATATATCTTTGCAGAGTGTGACTTACGCGTTAGGTATATAGATCATGTACGTAATTGTGATTCAAAAGTATCGAACGAAATTTGAAGTGTGAATTTTTTTTTATCATCATACTATCACAACTAAAACAGCTCTACGAAATTTACAAAAAAAAAATCAAGTACTTTGTTATATATAATCACGCAGGTCAATCAGAACATTTTCATTATCTGATTCCTCATTGAAACTTGCGAAAAAAAACCAAAAAAAAACAATTAACTATTCGAAACTGCGCTTGATATCAGAAATGATTTTTTTCCTATATCTGAGAATATGTAGATTGAATTTTGGATAGGTTGTAGAATATTTCGAGACGCGAATCAGGGACGACCCGAATAATGCAGTGATCAAATTTCAGATCGATAATAAATTTCTCGTGTTACGTCGCGTGGTCGTAAATTTTACGGAGCTCTCGGAATAAAAATAAAATAAAATTTAAACGAACAGACAATATGAAATAGTTCAAGGAGTTAATTCGTTAGGTTATGTCGTCTGTCTCTCAATGACAATTTTGTAAAATGAAACTGCAGGGTTTAAAGTACGAAGAAGAAGAAGGAGAAGAAAAAAAAATAATCGAAAAATATACAACGTATAATCTAGTGCGCGTATATAGTATTCTGCGAAAATATATTTCTATGCACGCGGTTAAGCGTTTTTTGCTCGGTGCTGCTCTTCGAGGCTTCCGGATGTTTGAAAAATCGTGATTCTCGACACTTTCCACCGCTTTCCGAGCTTTTAAAACACTAGAAACTCTCAATGCGAAATGCATACCTTGTACCGCACGATACGTTTTCGTTGATAACTTTTCTTAGAAATTTTTGCATGCGAAGTTTTGCACTGCAGGCGTCACTCTAAAACTTCCATGTAGTATACGGTGAGTATTCGTAGTTGAGAAACAATAATTGTTGGACCTAGAACTGTTATTTATCTATTTATATTCATTCATATTTTATCTCCGCTCATTATTTCATTCAAATTCTTCTTTTTTTTTTCCTCTTTAAATCTTTTTCCTCCGCTTTGATTTTTAATTGCGATCGTATTAGTCTGGATTTTGTGGAATTCGTTCCAACTAGGCGCCAGTTGCTGCAGATATCTGAAAATGATAACCACGGTTAGTCGCCACCGTTTTCACTCGCGTCTATTATGTGGCGCGACAACAATTTTTTTTTTTTTTTTTTTCACTGCTATTCCTCGTACACTAAATTACCGGTTATAAAAATGAACCTGCGAAAAGAAATTTTTCTTCTTTCGGGGTGTAGTGGATAGAATTCTAGGCATCAATGTCTCGACGTCTTTAAAAACAAAAGAGAGAAACAAAAATTAATGAAAATAAAAATTCTCGACCGCGTTGACGCATCATTTTCCCGAATTGTTGCACGCGTGGATTCGCCAAACCTCCGCCCACTTCGTCTGATTTTACGTTATCTGGGTCACTATCAGAATCAGCAATAAAATTCGACGATTACAACCGCAATATGAAACTGCAACTGATCGTGATAGAATTTTGAGAAAATATATAAACACGCTTGTATAATGTTGTGTATATCCACATTCGCGAGGTGAACGCGCGTTTCGTTGATCCGCGGGTGAGTCAGTTTTAAAAGGCGAATTTTACCTGGCTTGTATCAAGCGAATGATAATGATAATGTTTCGTTTACTTAGTTAAAACACGCTCATCTGAAAATGTTTTAGTCATAATTTTTGCACAGTCACATACAAAACAAAAAAAAAAAAAACAAGTTAAAGAGCAGCACATACTAAATACCGAGCCAAACTCCCCACAACATCTTCCTTTTTGAGTTTTCTTTTTTTTTCTTCTATTTTCTGATTTTAAATTATTCGTGTGTAACAAGGTAAACTATTTAGCGTTTTGTTTGCTAAAATATTTAGCGTGAGCTGTCCGTCCATTGTTCGAGTTGGAGACCGCGGTGACCACCCGCTTCTGGCATTTACGCGGGTATTTTAGTTATCCTATAGTAAACTTATGCCAGTTATACTACATATTTGACCCTGGTGAAATTGAGACGACGATTGTGTTTAAAATTTCGACAAAAGTAAACGTAAACCACAGGTATAAAGACTCGCGCGAGGGGAAGGAAATAAACGTGTAGTATACGATATATTTTTTTGTTTTTTTTTTTGTTTTTGATACGGTCAAATGTTCAGCAGGACATATCGTTACTGATGGGAAAAAAAGTCTGTTTTAAAGAAAAAAAAAAATTCACAAGCCTTCTAAAGCCCAAAATAAAGCGATGGAATGTCAACTATTTCTTGTGGGAAGTTGGTAGATACACGTATACATGGGGTACCTTAGTATTAGAAAAAGTTGGTATATTTTTGGGAGATAAGATTATAAAATGACCTATTCGAACTTCGGTTTCGAATTCTGAAATACGTTGATGACTAAAATATCGCTGCTAATATGACTCAATTTTCCAGGTATGCAGAAGTCTGAATCTCGCACTTATGGCTCACGTTATAAAACCGGCTTCCGGTAGGACAACTCGCTGCTGCAGCAACTTAAACCGATTTTCGAATTCTTTAAATTCCTAACTATATGTAAACCGGCGTCAGATAGACGCCGCCAGCCTTTGCAGGCTCATAGGGCACGCAACATGCGACTGAATATTCTGCATTTCTCAGTTATAACTTAAAATATCGTAAATCAGCTGATGGCATCACTATTCTTATTTGTCTTTTTTTGAATCCTCTTCGAATTCCGGATTCTCGGATATCGGAATTCTGAAAATAAAAAACATCTCATTCGATCGTTCTCGTATAGTTCGATTATTCTTATCGTTGAGATTTCGACTGACTATCCTTATTATTATCATTATCTTTATGATTATATTCCAAAATCCGATAAATCGATTTGCAGCGTTTCCCGGGATTTTATAATTAACAAGAATTTTATACTTTCAAAAGAAGGTGTGTCCGTATATATTCACGACATGTAGTTGTCGTTGTACAGTGTGAAAATAATTACGGTCGATCGATGCTTAGAATATAATCAAAAAAAAAAAAAAAAACCATGCGGTAAAGAATAGACAATGAAATAGAAAATGAAATTAAAAGAAAGAAAAAAAAACCGAAGAGATAAAAAGAAAAGAATGAGAAAAAGGATAATCGAAAAACGATTGGCGAGAGACTTTGTTTCTTCACCTTGTCTGGATCGAATTTGGGTCACACGTATCCAGGTACAGCTATCCCAAGCGGCAATTCGCACGTGAACGCAACTTAATTCTTCTTTGTTAACTCGCGGTGTTTCCAGAGGAGGTAGCGGCATAAATAAAACATAATAGGAAGAAAAATAAATAAAAATAAATGTAGGCGGACGGATTATCGCTGCCTAATAACTATGATCGTCTTTTATTTGTCGGGTTATCGCGCATGTGACCCTATCGTGTGGTATTAAAAAATTATTACCAGTCCCGTTTGTCATCGGAAGTAGTAATTATTAGAAAAGAAAATTGAACTCATTCAGAGTCAGACTATCATAGAAATATGAGAATTCCGAAACCTGATGTAGTATAGTACGAAGTTGGAATGAACTCTGCAGATGAACTACTAGATTATACGGTAGTGGTTGCCTGACATGATGCGGAGTTCGTCGCGTTGTCAGTTTTCATGATCAGGAAAGCGAGTATATAAGGTATATAATGTATACCACGAACGGACGCGTAACAGTATTCGCACACCGTTTCCCTTTGTCCACTTTACGGTCAAAGTACTCTCGCGCGGCTATATACGACACATGGAAATAAGGCAAACAATAGAGACTGTCACAACCACCACGCGGATACGCACTATATGGACTCCCCTGCACCGTCATAAAACACCGTGCACAGATACTACGCTGCAGAGACATTTACACGTAACATACGCATACGTTACGCCGCCAATAGACCGCTCAAAAAAGTTTATTCGAATTTTAGATTTTGTTACTCGTACAGATTTGAGCTAAACTGCCGATGAAAATGCAAAAAAAAAAATACATTCGAGAAGAATCTGAACTGAGGACGTTTGTTTTTTTTTCTTTCAACAAATTCCTGTGCAAAGTTGATCTTTTCAAGAGAGAAAAAATAAAAGAGAGTAACAGTTTCAAGAGTTTTAAAATTCATGAATTGCAAAACTTTTTAGTACCTATGTTAAATTGTAAGTTTTTTTTTTTTTATTTTTTTTTTTTTTATGTCCAGGATACCGAAATCGATGAGTAACAAAATTTTACATTCCATGTTGCAATGTGTCGGTGTACAACGGAGTATCTTGACATTACACGTATGGAAACTGTAATTTTTTTTTGTTTAATTACACTCCAGTTATACACGAAAGCGGAATGTCTTGTCAGACCGTGGTTGCACCTTGAACAAGATC
The DNA here is from genome assembly GCA_963978495.1 of Athalia circularis. Taxonomy (NCBI): domain Eukaryota; kingdom Metazoa; phylum Arthropoda; class Insecta; order Hymenoptera; family Athaliidae; genus Athalia; species Athalia circularis. The sequence continues at coordinate 7,121,011 of OZ021702.1, forward strand.
AATGTTTTCTGGATTTCAATCTTTGGGCTCTGTCTCATTAAATTCTTTACTGCAAAACAATGTGCCGGAAGTCTTGGAGCCAATTAATATGGGAATGTTCAATTTGTGTCACTGAATGCAAATGTCCTGAAATTCCATTCAATGGATCCTTGAAATTTCCTCCATTCGATTCTCCTTATTTTTCGAGGATCGAACACTCCGTAATCGTCATGAAATTCGGAGGAATCTATGAACTGCTCATTCTTCTTGCATCATGAATTCTGTTGGAGGGTAGATTAGGATTGAATGAAATTTTTTTTTCTATAAGGATTCAAAAAGCAGCATTTCTACATTTTTTGGTAACCGCTTCACAAGAGAAACCATATAACAGTTTGGTATTAATCTGAAATTGGCGGTCTACGGTTAAGAATGATGGAAGCAAAATGTTTCAAATTATTCAAAAAATGGAATCATTAGGTTTTCATTCCGAACAGCCCCGAGTATATTCTCTACCATCTTACGTATTCAAGTAGTCTACGGCCCAAAGTCTCTTCCAAAGGTTACAGTGGAAAACTAAATATCCACTTTTTCATCAAAACACAAATGACTCATCCGGATCTACGATGGTTCCCTGGAAAATCTGATGAATGTTTCGATGAAATCCAGGAATCGGTTCTCTCGTTCTCGGCACAAGGCATTCGATCATCATCGCGGCACGCGTATCATAAAAGTCTGGGACGCAGGGTACCGGGTCATGCGTGAATACCAATCCATGTAAATTCATACGTGTGAATGTGAATGTAGTGAAGTGATAGCAGCGGGCGTCGTCGTCGTCGTTGTACGGGAGACTCTTCTACTCTTGGTACTTACAACGGGTCTTGTCCCCACCACTAATAAAGTTCAGACTCGTGCTCGACTAACACTGTGAGTGGATACGAAAACGTCTCAGTCAGTCAGTCAGTCCGGCAGCGGTGTAGTCAGTGTGTTATGGTCTGGCGTTCGGGCGCCAAGGACTGGAGAACACTCCGATCGCGATCAAGTGGTGCATTGTGTGTATTCTAGTCGTCGTTAAATCATCATTAAATTTCTTTTCGTTATTTTCCTCGTCAGGACAAATTCGTGTTCACTTTATTACAGGAATTCAAAGAAATCCTGGAGCTCTGAAATTGTCCCGGGCGATCGTTGAAAGTTTGAAAAGTTCAAGTGAGAAAAGCGTAAAAAATCTATTATTGACATATGAGTGCTAATAAAATCGGCGAAAGTTACTACAACATTTTCAAATATCATCGGGAACTGTTGAATGAACGAAAATTTTTATTCTTCACAAAAGTCTCTTAAGAATTGTTCGAAAAGTGTTCCTATAGTAAAGAACACGAGCAATATCGTTCCGTACCGATACCCCATTGGCTTGTCAGATAATTGGATAATATTCCCGATCGGTATTGTCTAAAATGCCGAGTCAAACGACGACTATTTTGTTGAAATGTTCAATGGTGGACGTACCTGCCCTTAACCACGTGAAACTGAAGTCCCTCTACGCTGTGAGTATAATTTTACTAAACCGATTTACCCGCCTGGCTTTAATTCCGATACTCACCCCCGCGATGTATCGATTGTCTCAACAATGTCAGAGAAAATATGAAATGAATTTATTCACATACTTTTATAACACACAACTACACAAGTACGGAATTATCAGTTTTACAGTGGAACTGCACCGTATAAAGTCTAATGAAACAATTCACATTACCTACCAATATGTTTTAGTGTAAACGTGTGGTATTGGTAAATGAATAAAGAAATCGTGGCTGTCTATGACCGCAAAGCATAGAAAGAGAGGAAAAAGATAGAGAGGAAGAGAGAGCTGATATGGGGTCGCAGAGTCCCTTTGTCCATTGCTTTGTCTTCGCTTCATTATCTCGTACCGTTTACACACACGAAACTGTCGACAACGGTCGCCAGTGAAAAAGGACAGAAAGATAGAAAGACAGAAAAGGGAGATTATTGTCCCTCGTCGCATGTGATGTTTTAGACTCACGTGTGTATAAAATAATATAGGCACCGTACATCATCATCATCATTATCATCACCACCATCGACATCGTCGTCGTCGTCAGTGGGCACGTGTCTTACGTGGGATAACGAGGCAGCAACACTCTATGATGCACGTTCCATACAGGGTGTTACTCTTCTTTTCTTTTCTTTCTTTCTTTTTTTAATTACACAGCGAAAGACACAGGTCGGGAAAACTAGGTTGGACACTAAAGTGTTTCGAGTCCATCTCGCTTTTGAGGGGGCATTCGATGGTAGCGTTCAAAGATTTATTCATCATAATTTTTTTTTTTACCCCTCGACGTTCTCGCGATATTTTCAATCTCGATCTATTACAACAAATTTTGCGGCTTAGAAAACATGGAAATTACAAAGATTTCAAATTTTGAGAATGCCAAATCGGTCTTTCACACTTTTACTCAGATGTTGATTTGCTGTTCAAAAATTCTGTACCTTCACCATCTCAATACTTGGTCATAATGTTTCTCCTTTATCCATCGAATATTATCGTTTATATTTATATCATTTATCCACGTAAGTTGGCGAACGGTTATTGTCAACGACACTTAATAATCGCCGCACACTACGCCAACCACAAATTTATACGACGTCTACAAATTTTACAATGGCCAAACGCCTCCGTAGTTAAACTCTCTAATATTCCTTGACATTGTGTTCCTTGAGAGAATATACACTGTGCTTTTTCAGTATCAATGAAAAAATGTTGAAAAAATTGAAAGACAAACTAAAAAAAAAAAAAACGTACATTCCAAACAGCCACACATAGATCTGGGAAGAATTTATGGAAAAGTTTAGAATTTTCAATATTATCTATTTTTTTCTTCGGTCAATTCAAGTGCCTTCTTATCATCGAAACTGAAACTACGTAGAAAATTTTTTTAGGTCGTGAAATTTGAACTCCCGACTCTGAAATTTTGTTATCTCTTTCTACCTTCGCCGGTTGGATTCTACTCCGGAAGATAAATTTTATTTATTTATGTTATTTTATTTTATGTTGTTTTTTTTTTTTTCTTTCTTTTATTGTTCCATGCACGAGTGTGTTTTAGGTGTAGAAGTCATTGAACCAATGAGTTCGTCGTTCGTACTTTTTTTTTTTTTTCAGATCTCGTGTACCGATTATATTACCCGCAGCCAGCTATATTTGTCGTAATAATGCGAATCACCGGGTTCGGCCTTTTTTTTCGTTCTTTTTTTTTGTGTATAGATCCTTTTTTTCAGCACTTTCAGTTTTAACAGAATTATAATATGTGGCCGACAGGACGGGAACGGGTTTTTTGAATGTCAGCAGCAGGATCGGTAGGCAATTCAAAATTTAAAATAAACTGGTATATTCAACGGTCGTCCAAATTTTTAAAACATATGCTACACCTTATTCACGCTTTTGTAGCTTTTGTACATAATATATACTTTTTTTTTATTTATTTTTTTTTTTTGCAGAGAAACCCAATTTCGGTGACATGAATTTTGTATCACATAAGACACCTACACACATGGCGCAATGACGTTTTAACTTTACATTGAATCCGAATCAAATTAAAATTTTCATTTCCATCTCTATTTGCAGTTTACGAAAAATTCGTTCGACATTCTTATCTCCACATGTGACAGAAATTTTTCATTTTTTTTTTCTACGCTCATCTATAATAAACGGCAACAAAAACTGCATGGGCGTATCGGATCAAGGTGATTAAACTACTTGTTGAAATTTTTTTCGTTCGTAAGGATACTTCATGGTACAGTGTTCGGCGCGGGAAGAAAAAAAAAAAATAAGAAATTTAAAAAAATTAAAATTATGTTGAATTAACTTCTGTCCTCTCGGCGGTTGTGGAAAATAATCCTTCCGTGAGGATTATAGATCGTTGGGAATAAGGTCAAAACCTGCAAAATATTGCCCCGGGTGTATCGTTTTAATTCGATAGCAGTTTCGGTTTTTTCCATTCAAACTTTATAATTCCACGCCCTCATCTCCTGAAACAGTATCATACATAAAACGACAGGTACGTACCGACGATCTCTCTCGTTTCATATACCCTCAGGTAATTTCTTCGCGGACTCTCTCCTCTGTTCTCTTCTCTTTTCTTATTTATTCCCTTACTCTACTTGTGCTACCGCTGCAGGTTTTCAGCTCCCGCACGTCAGGGACCGGCTTCTTCACCCCAAGGCTGTAAAAGTTCAGTTGCGAATACTTGTTCCATAAAAACATATTGTTAGATAAATTACGGATATGAAACCAAACGTTATTCATTCGTATTTCGATAATACATGTATTGATCCTGAAGCGTGACTGGTAATGGGTAAGAAATAATTCATTCCATTCGCTGAACAGAATTTTTGTAAACGGAACACTCTCAGTCTGTTCAGTGGGTAAGATTCAAAAGTGGCATAGTTTTCTCTGCGCATCTGACGAGGTTCAAACATTTCCTGAAAACTCTTTACAACGAACACGAGTAGGAGCTTCTAGCTACTACCAAGTGATCGTCATTCCTTGTACTCCCCGCATTAAGGGCTGGTAATGAAAATCTGGACGGATCAAAGTTAGCTTTTTATCTTTATCCTCGAGTAAAATCTGTGCTTTGAAGTTCTTTTTGCCATCTAGAATTTTTTCGCATTTTTCTTTTCATCCCCGTTTCTCCCTCTTTACAGTCTTCAGATTTTTATTCATCCGTGCGCGATAACTCTTCCTCTTCTTTTCCATAATTTTGTGCTTCAGTTTTTTTGTTTGTTTTTTTTTCTGTTGATTTTTAAACAGTCGTAACAGTTGAAGATATAAACGTAATTCGTAACGTTACCGCGCTGTCGGTTTTACTGCACTGGTTGAGATCGACGACCACAAAACCAGCAGCTGCACTTCGTTAACGTTCAAAGTATAATGTACGTTTACGTATGTATAAACGCTCTTCATGTAACACATGCATAATGCGCATACGTTGATGGTAAATATCCTTGGTACAAATACACGAATAAATATATGTACACATATCGTGACTCGCGTGCGGACCGCGCGTCGTTTATTATCGAGACACTTTCAGATGAAGAGTTTAAAGCTCCGATTGCTTGTGATATGCTCGGCTTTTAATACGACTATGAAAAGCTCCTATACTACTTGAACTGCAGAAGCAGCAGCAGCAGCAGCTGTTGTCGTATAGAATTTTCTTGGACATTCAATTGACGCTTCATATGCTCGCCTTGGATTTCAATCGGTGCCAATTCCGTTACAATTCGTTATTATATCTGTATCACACATTGTTCAGACACAATAACATCAGTGACTACGACATTATCAAAATCCTGAACCGACAGCCGTGAAAAAAGATGAAAAGAAAAAGATCGTGAAAGAAATATTGTCAATTGTTAATAAATTAAATATTTAAATGTTAGATCTCGCAGTATGGAGAGAGAAAAAGGACAAAAAAAAAGAAAACAAAAGGTGAAACTCAATTAACTAGTATAAATAATATATATATATAATCTACCCGACAAATGTTGGGGAGTATAATTGGGTCAGACTGGCGAGAAAGAGAGAGAAACATCGGCAAAATTGAAATGAAGAAGAAAAAAAACAGATGATGATTACAAAAATAATAATAATAAATAAAATTGATAGTCAGTCGAAAGTAAGCAGTATTGCTGTTCATGATTATGATGGTCGTGATGATGCACGTTGATAAGTTTCTATTCGACTTTCAAACGTTGGAACACAGTTGATCATTATATTGGCGATTAAGGACATGGGATATTGTCGAGGGCAGACACGGTACATTCGATATCATCGTGGCGAGGATAAAAATTTGTAATGACAAAAAATTGAAACTAAAAATAAAGGAATACATAATGAAATTATCGGCGGATAATCGCGGGGATCAGATCAGATTAGATGAGATGAGATGAGATATGAGATCGAAGGACGAAGAGAATGTTGAGACTTTATAGGTATAACTATAGCAGTTGCGCGGGTTGTTTCATTATACTTACCTTATATTTCTTGGAATAATAATCTATAGGTTAGGTGGCGCGTTATTTCATCCCGTGCAACTTGCAAGAAAATTCTACTCCTTCGTTCTTCGCGAACTGATGCGCATCAAAAGTGATATTTAATACAGGTTGCGATATACCTACTACCTTAACCTTACATCTTTTATATCTATGGCGTACAGTGTTGTTTTGCTGTTGCTCTTCTGCTGCTGTAACGATGAAGCCAGAAAACGTGCTGAGATATCCTTCCACCTACCTACCTACCTACCTACCTACCTACCTACCTATCTACCTACCTTCCTACCTGCCATCACAGTAGTCTTGCCTTTTCGGAACAGAAAACTCTTTACTTAAACGTACGGTGAGTTGGGTTCGATCCTGAATATTCCGCTGCAGCTGCTCCCATCATCCTTTCTCTTTGCACCTTGAACATCGGCAGCGCATTGTGAATATCCTGAATCTAAAATATACGTACACAAATACCTGTGCATTTCGATCCTGAATCTTACATTAAATCTGAAACTGCAGGTGTCAGGGGTACCGAAAACCTGCAACATCTGCAGCGGTACCCGACGACTTAACTTCATTTTTATTTTCTTTCTTTCTTTCTTTCCTTCCTTCTCTTTTTCTTTTATGATTTGGGATGTATGGGTAGGTATCGACCGACAATTTTCATTATGATTATTATCAAGATGGAGGATCTTTGAGATACACGTACGGAAAATCCGAAGAAACTATCTTTGCCCGTTCACCTGCCACACTCCCGATCCGCAGGCCAGGTGCACTCGGATGCATGCGTACGAAACAAGACTAGAAATAAAAAGGAAAAGAAGACAAGAAAAAAAGAGGAAAAGAAAAAGAATCCGTATGGAAACGAGATATTAGCTGGTTGCACAGGTTTTCTGTTATCGCGTGTAGGCCGAAACATGGTGCGTTTTGCACCATGCACCTTCTCTTCTTACTGCATTAATTTATGATTCATAAAAACATTGAGAAAAAATAAAAGAAAAATCGTGTCGAATCTACAACTTTCAAAGAAATCTCATATAGCTCGCTTGTGTAACCTGCGTTCGATTTTATTTCACACAGTTTTTCTCTTCTCATTTATTCCGAGTCATTTCCACTCTTTTCCAAAATGTGTAATCGAATCGAAAGAATTTATTTTTGTATTTTTTTACGTCTATCGCGTAATTTAAGGCAAGCATATACATACACAACGACCTTGAGCGAAGCGAGTCGTATCGGGGAGCGTTGGTTTCTTTTATTTTTCTAATTTATTTTTTTTTGTTGAGTTTTTCGATTCAGCTATTGAGTAGATGATGGTTGAAAAGTTACTCCTATAAATGCGGTAATGGCGTTTTTAGTACGCACATATAGTAAACGATTTCGAGTTGTGTTATAACAAATACCACAGCTGAGAGACTCATTTATCTAGGTATATATTATACAAACTCTGGGTGAAATTGTAGTATACCATATGATATCTCTTTGGTATATAGAAACTGTGTAAATACGCGCATGTATACGTAAATATACTTTACATATAGGTGCATACGGTGTATGAAATACAAAGGCTCTTTTAGAGTTCCGGTCTGATTATTACGAGGGACTTCTGAACCGTGAAACACTCCGCACACCATGTATATAAAACTATAACTATATACGTATTATATAAATGTATAGAAAAGTATATGAACTAAAACATAATACCGTAATACGCGAAAGAGCTATAGATAGGTGATTGCAGTTAACCGATCGTCGCGGCTGAAAACGAGCCATGCCGTCTCCGAAACTGTCACGAGGCAACAAGAAGAGAAAGAGAAGAAAAAAAAAAGGAAAAAAAACTAACGGAAACAAAGGAACAAAAAAAAACAATTAAAATCGCTACCCAAGTGTTTAATTCGCACTATATGATTAACGAATGTAAACTTTAATTGAAAGTAGCTCATGCATTATCGTCATTATTGTTATATTATTATAATTATCGTTACTGTTATTACATCTCGGTGCAGGCGACATTGCGCGATTTTTGTTTAGAATTTTATTTCAACTCGAAATCGTTTGTTTGTATTCGAATATATCATTTTACTGCACCATTCCACCAAGGCCGGGTTGCGAAGCGACTGCAAATCGTCATCGATTTTTTTCTCGTTTTCTTAACGCACTCTTCTTTTTTTCTTTTTTTTTTACCCTCAGACGGTGATGATATGATTTACAGGCTAAGTTGTAAAAAAAAATCATCTCAAATCAGCTGTATAATGTACGTTTGTGATCGCAATCGTGGCAATTAGTCGTTCTTGCAGTTTATTTTTATATATAATTATCAATCGACCTTCTGTTAAATTCTGCGGAAGAAACGCCTTAACTGCACAGTATTTAACGACTTTTTTTAGTTTCTGACATATCTTGACTCATTTCCGGTATATATTTATTCGATTATATGGAGATAAAAACTATTTGTATACGTGGGTATAATGTAGCATAAAAAATAAACGAAATGAAAAAATTCAATTAAAAGCATGAGAAAAAAATCCTTGAATTTTTAATATGTATATCGAGCCATTTAATATTGTCATCTCGTGTTACTTATAGCGATTCCAAATCGGATGTAATAAATAATATCTCTAGTTCCGCGTATTAATAACTTGCGTTTCGATTCACGATGTGTGATTTAATTACACAGCGCAATCGGTCGGGTGAAATTTGTGCGATATAATTCGTTTGAAAATTAAGGATACCTTATCACTCCGCGATCGATGCGGTCAACGATATGATAACAATAATAATAATGATGAAAAAAATATTCAAATATAAAAAAAATAAAAGAACACTGTAGAAACCGGGAGACCTGCGGGAAATCGAGATAACAATGCTTAAAATTAAACGCCGACGTTAATGTGTCTGCTGCTTTCGTCGTCGCGATCGCCTCCAGTGGTGGACGACCTAATGTATTATAAATCGCGCATCGATACGTTCGATATCAGTTCATAGCTCATGTTCGATCGAGAAACTTATGTGTATCCTGCAATGCACGCACCTTTTCGTTGTAGGTGTAAAAATGTCTGAGAAATTCCAACGGTTTATGTGTTCGTATTAAATTCACATCAGTGCTTTTAGATTATTTATTTATTTTATTTTTTTCAAATTTTATCACGTTATAACCCACATAATTACAGTGATATGGGTGCATAATATGTGACGATATACAAAAGCGGTAATTGAAAAAATATAAAAAAATATGGTTAAAAAAAAAATTAAAGTTAAAGAACTGATTTTTGAGTGCATGTGTCTGAATCAATCGGAAAGAGTCTACAAGGTACATTAGAATAATATAATTTCGTTGCGGTAATTTTTTTTTCTCTTCTTCTTTAATAGAAAGGTCGTTTTTTAGGTTTGATTGTTCAAGCCTCACGATATTATAATAAATTACCTTTATACAGAATATATAAAACCTGTTCATCAAACGAGTGATAAGAGAATACTGAGAATCATTATCTTCTTCACCTGTGTAGCCGTGGTCACGCTAACCTAATTGAATGCCGATAATTCTGATCATATTTATTTTATAACGTTTAGTCAATTAATACGCGATGATCATTGTAACGAGAGTGTCGCTATTAACTTCTTTTTTTTTTTTTCTCTTTTCAAATATTAACTTCTTTCAAATTATGAAAATTATTTTTCTTTCCACGATTCTAGAGATTAGACATATTTTTTATTATGATTTCATATTAATTGGATACAATTATGCGCATAGGTACCGACTCACCCATGTGTTTCGATTAAAGAATCATCACGAGTGTTCATTTGTTTCTTATTTATTTAATTATTTTTTCACTACCAACGTAGAGGGACAGTTTTTCTTTTCTCTTTCCTTATCCTTTCCATCTTGTGAAACTTGTAGAAATATCATTAGGCATATATGTATTTGTATGATGAATCGAAATTTCCTCGCTAATTAACTCCTGCGACGTATACGTGTGCCCGAATGATTTGAATTTATTCAGAATATTAGCTTGCACTTATCATCGTGATATTAATGATATACCGGAGGCATGAAGCGGTCACGATTTCATGCGATGTATACCTATAAATATCGCATACGCAAGTATAACTGATATAATTTATACGCCTTTCACACTTTCCATCCCATCAGAATTACGGTAAACGCGAGTTTTTCTCACCTGCATCGCGACGACGACGAGGCGACTGTAGATATGTATAAACTTGATCAGAAGAAACGATCAATTCTCGCTGATTAATGTATACCATTTACACTATTTATCGAGTATATAATCTGCCTCCGCGGTATTTAGAAAAGGAAAGAAAATAAGAAAAATAAAGAAAGTATCGATCAATTTTTCCGTGACGATCAGAGATAATTTTCACATCCAAAGGGGTATCTCTGCGCATACAGAGAGAGAAAGAAAGTGCAGCGTTTGCTCAATTTCTATATAACATACGTATACACAACGTTCATATCTATAACTGTGCAATAGTTAAATAATCGCATTGTAATATTTTATAATAAAAATTCCACATTTAAATTTCGTAACACTACTGCACATTATACAACGTATATAGTACTGTGTACGTTATAGATCAAGTGAACTTCGGATAGACGCGTGAACAATATTATCAGAATTATTATATGCAGCTATATAACATCGTATATATGTATATTTCGTGTCATATAGGAGCATTCACATAGCTACAGTTAATTCTGCAGCTGTATTATGTGTATGCACATGTGAGGTGCAACGTATGTTGTAACAAAGAAGAAGGAAAAAAAAAAAAAGAAAAACCATTAAAAGCAAAAGAAAAAAATCGCATGAGTTGCAATTCGCGCTAAACGAATATAATTACGGTGTAATATATACCGCAGGTTAATATACATGTATATTTATATAGGTATTTTATGCACATACGTGGCTCATTTGTTATTGTTTTGTAATAGTGAGAACTTAGTTGTTGTTAAGCGAATTACCACACCTGCAGATACATGCAACTCCATATAGCATAATAACGTGTTATGTGCAGTCTGATAACTGCACATCAGAGAAAGAAAGAAAGAAAGAAAGAAAGAAAGAAAAAGATAGAAGAAGAAATTCAATTCGATGTTGTATGCATTCCTCTACTATAAATCACGATCGTTATTTTCAGTGGTTATTTATTTATTTATTTTCATTCCTTTTTTTATAACGTAATGAATACAGTATAAGTGAAATAAAAAATCTCACCCTGAAGTTTAAAAAAGAAAAAAAAATCAAATCAAATTATATCAAATTAAAGTAATTGAGAGTACTATTTAGCCACGGTCTGATCTAGCCATATTAATCGATGATCGATCGATCACGAGCTATTTTATGGGTGTTTTGAAATACGTGCACTAATTAGTTTCCTTTTTTTTTCTTCGCTTGATTTTAGAGTCCGGGAGCGTTGCACAAAGATGTTGGTGGAGGTGGAACGAAGGCTGGAAGCAAGACGGTCGTTGGCGTCGGTGGCGTCGGTGGCGTCGGATCGGCAACCCTTACCTCACTGTCGTCGATCAACAATTCAAATAACGCTAGCCGAACTAAGAATAATTCCGTACCGCACGAGGTGAGACGATTTTTTTTTTGTTAATCCTTTTATTCCCCGTCCACAACTGCATTTCAATTACGATCCACACATAAGTGATCTGTAATAAAATCGATGGTTTTCAAATAGAGAAAAAAAAAACAAACAAAATGCATTAATAAGTGAATCACAATTATCAGAGTGCGAAGAAAGCGACGTTGAATTTTTTTTCTTTTCATTTCGTAGATAGGATTTTATTTTACTTTCAAATACTGCACAGATCGCTGCACAGTGGGAGGAGAAAAATCGCCAATTTTAAACATCGATCAGAAACTCACCCCGCATACCCCTTAAACTGATCGCAATGATGAAAGCACAGACGCAATTAGTGTGGAAAAGTTAGAAACGAGAGAAAGACAATAAAAAAAAAAGAGAAAAAAAAAGGAAAGATCTAGTTAGTCTGGGGGCAGGATTTCAGCCCGTATACGCATAGTCATCAGTCAAGGTCTAATTCCAGACGAAGAAAAGTTTCGTGTTTTGTTCAAAGTTTCTCAGACTGCCTTCTAAACCTATACATAATATAGCATATATATATACTTCTAACAGTTGCATACCACATTAGACGCGCGAGATTCCTGAAACCCTATTCGTCAAGGTCTTCTCTTATTCGATTGTTTACTCGAGTTTAACTTTAGACTTGGCATCGAGAACCACCGAAGAAGATTACCTAAGAATATCAATTTTTTCTTCCTTCTAATTCAATTTTCTTAATTTTAGTTCCCCCCCTTAATTTTTTTCTACATTTTTATTTCTCTCGCCATTGTTTCAAAGTTATACGATACGTGCGCGTATTCTTTCTGTATATAGTCACTCTAATTGTGAGTACGTGTACATAAATACATCATATATATATATATGTGTATTTACTTACATACCTAATCAGGGAAACTTAATTTTGATTATGTAAGTTCGGGGTAAGTTTATTCGTACTGTAAATTTCGGAAGGATGTGAGACGAGTTACCGCACGTATGTAATGCTATAACGTAACACGTCAAATAATTCCCATGCGAATTTATTAATTATTTCATACACCGCGAGTTATATAACCGTAATTAAGAAGTAATATATAGTGCCGCGCTGTGCGGTACCCCATATATCCAATCTATGGTACTTTTATTAGGTATAGATATTTCGCTCTCTCTCTCTCTCTCTCTCTTTTTTGTTTTGTTTTACTTTTGGTTCCCTTTTTTTTTTCTTTTCATTTTCTCTCTTACGTTCTTTTTCTTAACACTCATCGAATGTTACGGGTACGACGTGTTGCAACCGCAGTAACAGAAAAGCGACTAGTTATAATACCTTATAACATAGAATAGATTATTATATACATCTTACATATTTTGTTACGTGACCACCATCGCCGCCGCCGCCGCATAATGTACGCTTTTGCATTTCTGCATGAGAATTTTGCAGTAATGTATGTAGATATACGTACCGACATAGAGATATAACTAAGTAAGTATGGTAAGAAACACAGCTGATCAGAATTCGAGTTTAGAAAGCGCCTCCGCGGTTTGCATCCCGCTAAAGATTATTATCTCTTATATATATATCGTTGATTAGATCTCCCTCTATAAAATATACTTTGCACCGTTCAACGCGTTGTATGTACCCATAAAGCGGGGTACGTTGAAAATTGAAAATTGAAAATTGAAAAAAAAAAAAACTGAAACTAAATTAAATAGATAGCGATACGTCTTTGAACTTTTGTTGGCTCGGTAACCCTCATCTTCGGAAATTTTTCGATTTTTTTTTTCTCGTATTATCGCGATTCCAACGCATCACAACCACATAGCATCATGTATAATTGATAAATTTATCCTTGAAGAACCTTCGTTAGTTGCAGTTTTATAAGAATTACATTTTACCTTGTAAAGTATGTATACTTGTACCGCGTGTAAGGAGACCGTGAGGAAATAAAGTGATCAATGTTGCATGTATGAAACGTGGCAAAGGGGAGATTACGTGATCACGCAATTACCGTATAAGCTTGAGAAACTTTGATCTCAGACATTCCTCTTCGCCTTGTATTCGCTGCTCATTTTCTTACCCTTTTCTTCACTCTTTCTCTCTCTCTTTTTTTTTTTTTTTTTTTTGTTTATTTTCGTTTTTGGTAATCTCAGCCGCGTCCCTCTCGTTCATTTTTTTCAAACGTTCCAAGTCGTTCTCTGGTGTATATGTATAACGTAACCTTCGTACTATAAACTCTTCGGTAACCCTGGTCCAGAAAATTTTAAACGTGTTAATTTTTAGATTTCGCGTAGGCCAGAACCGTAGGTTGAAACGAAAGAGACTCACGTCCCAGCATAAGTATACAGATGTATGTACGCGTGTATTTAGCTATCCATTTATCTATCCATCTCATACATAACTCGTAATGGTCAATTTTTCGCCACTGCGCCGTGCCGTATGGGGCAATCGTGAAAATATTCACGATCTCCACCCGACATTGACCCGATCAGATTTATGCCTTTATATTTCAAACGTTGCATCTGCCGACGTCATATACATAAGATATGTCAATTTTCAGGCCAAATGGGAATTTTAATCTTCATTTGATTTTTTCCTCCATTTTTATCTCTCGAATCGGACAAGTTTGTAGGAAGTGTCCGAATTTACGTATATTATTTCGCGAGTATATCATGATAATGAAATGTTTAACGTGTAAACTCAAATTACGCACGGATTGTAGAAATTCTTCTTTTTTTGACCCATTTAAATGTCAGGTTTAGTTCCAACAGCTGTGTGCATGTTAACGATTGAATTCTGCCTTCTTTGTAATCCTTGTAAATTTCAATTCGCTCGTATAATGCTAACAATAATCGTAGCTATATAGTCACAATGAAGTGAAAAGCGTGCAAGCGTTGATATATCTCAGCTACCGGGTGATACAACAACGATGATAATGACAAGGATAATAATGAAAATCTACCGACACACAATCGGTTGAATTTGTACGTATCGGGTACGTGCACGTAAAATTTTGAAGAAAGTGGGACATGTCGATTCGCCCGAAGTGGATCAACGGTATATAATTTTAAACGAAAACTTACCCCGGAGCAAAATTTAGCTGAAAATAGTCGACGGCGTACGTATATACGAATTATGTTTCGAGAATTGTCACAAGTATAACATTGATTCATATCTGGATATCTTTCGCCCGTATTTCCATGTAGTTAATATAGGCGTTACCCAGCTGCTGCTGCTGCCGCTGCTTCAGGGTCAGGCCTCGAGCCATTGCGCTAGATGATGAGACAGACAAGACGTATGTACCTGCGTTGTATATAGGTATGCACATACAACGTACATATATACATCTCTAGGTACTTTGGTACTTTAGTTCGAGGAAAGAAAGTCGAAAGTATAATGACAGAAGCCATTAACGCTATCGCTCTGCACGAACTGCTCGCTGCTCCTGTGCACCTTATGCTTCGGCCGATGCTGTTGCTGCTACCGCCACTGATGTACTTCAAGTTGTGTTGCGTAGAGACTACCACAAAGATCACCGAGAGAGATCTCTTTTCAAGGTCTTGGGTTTGAAAATACTCGGTGCTTGTTGCAAAGGATCACGATCTGCTGTATATTTTTTCAACGAGTGATATACATTTCCCTTTTTATTTTCTTATTTTTTTTTTTGTTTTTTAACACTACTGTATACTCCGGTACCCGGTGTATACAGATATAATCGGACGAACTTAATATCCCACTCGGTCAAGATCCTTTGGCAGAGATTAGATACGTACGTATGTGCTGCACTTTTGCAGCTACTTACAAGCGTGTTAAACATATTAAGAGCATTCGGTATAAACGTAGATCAAGTGCTAATTAGGATCGGCGGGAA
Organism: Athalia circularis; assembly: GCA_963978495.1. Classification (NCBI taxonomy): domain Eukaryota; kingdom Metazoa; phylum Arthropoda; class Insecta; order Hymenoptera; family Athaliidae; genus Athalia; species Athalia circularis. Next base: position 7,136,493 of record OZ021702.1, read on the forward strand.
ATGTTCATTTGTTGGTTTGATCTTAAAGATCGTGGGATTTTGCGGAGAAACTTATCTATTTTTTTGATTGTCGAACGATTGTTCGCGAACGGTTGCACACGGGCATCTCCATTCATAATTATTCGGTTCTCGAATCATAGCCGTGTCGCTTCTTCATTCTGATTATTCATTTATTTCCCTCTTACCCCCCGATATTTTGTTACGCCGAAGAACGGCTACGTAAAACGATTCGAAATATCGCTGCTGCTGACGCTAACTTCAGTGGGAAAAAGGAGATAAAGAACCTCGACGACGGGGCAGGACGATATGCGGGCTGGAAATTCTCTTCCCGTATAGATATCACTACAGGTTTATATACCATATCGTACACTGCTCACTGCTGCAGGGCTGTTAGATCGTATTTAAAATCGTATAATAGCCAATGAATGTATCATGGTGGACGTGATTTCCTGGCAGCTCAAACTTGAATTGCTGTGAACATAAAATCGACATTCCGTAAACGCAACTTACCCAGGGCCATGCGATAAAGCAAGGACCATTATCGCCTGCAGCAGTCCCAATTCCTGTATCGAGATCGCTTTATTTGTTGTATAATGCGGAATTGAATGTCATTCGACGAGTTTTTAAAAAATCAAATCCAATCCAGTGTATTCTAGTTCATGTAAGAAATTATAATTATTTTTACGAATTAAAATCTGCAAAGATGAAAAAGAATCTGACCTCGCCATTATGCTAAACTTATCGGAATGGAAGATGTAATTATTTTTTTTAACATTGCTTATTTAGGACTTTTAGTATTTTATAAAACTTTCTCGAACGAACTTTCGAGTATAGTCACATACAATTCTCGGTTCACTTGCACCTTTTTTTCTTCATCTTTCGCATTATGAATTATAATTTAGGTCCAGCGGAGATCGGTTCGCAGTGAACTTTGAATTGCTAAAGCTAATAAAACCGAAAACTAACAAATATTATAGTGAGTTGAAAAAGCTCTGTCGTACGGGCAGAAGAAAACAGATATGTAGATGCGTGCAACTGTACCGAAGGATAAAAATAATCAAAATTTTCTTTTTCGACCGTTGAATCGGTGCTGCTATGAATGTTGTATTCGGTTCTTAATGATTATTATTCTTGAAACGTACATTATACGACGTCGTCAATTACAAAGCGCATTGTTTTCTTTGCAGTATTATACCGAGTATTATGTATAGCTGCATACACAGAATACCGACGGAAGTCACGTGACGTCGTTCTTTCATCTCTTAAGAGTATTCCACGCCGGAAGTGATGTCAATATAAACAGACGTTCGCTATCTAATTATATGCAAGCAATATGTGCATGCATTTATTTGTAGGATATATTTATAAATCAGAGAAAGGGGTGCAGGAGTCACTTTTTATCGGATATATCTCTTTCTACACGTGACTTTTAAGTAGAATAACGATGATAAATCTCGACCTCCCTGCCGTAAACGTCGACCCTAACCTTCTCGCGTTATTTCTTTTCTCCTACATTTTTTCATTTTTTTTTATTTTCACTCTATTTTACAACATGTTCGATCATTTTGGTGGCTTCCTTTTTGTTTTCTTCTGTTTTCTTGTTTTATATCAACGTTCGCAGCTTGAGGAAACAAACCCGCCGGGCTTGCTTAAACTCTAGTCTGGTGTGATCCTTGATCAGAGTTGACACGACTAGTAACACAATTCTTCGAATCGATCGCGAAATTATTTGGCTTCTAATTCCTCGTGATATCCAGTTGAAGAAATTTCACAGCAGCCGATTCTTTAAGTTGCCAAAGTTCACGCTCAATCCGCACCAGGTCTACGATCTGTTGTACAGTTTGATCGATACGCCCTTGAACCCACGAAATTCATACGACAGATCTTCTCATAAATCCTCCGCCAATTAATCGCAATTGAAATATTATTTAAATGAAACGCACCGACGCTAGACGATATGTAGTCTACGTACGTATATGCCTATGGAGTGTACAAATTTTCAAGCGCATGGACAAAAATTTTGTTCGTTTTCAATATATTGTGACAGAAATCGTCCGAAAATTGACACTAGGCGCACCTTTCACTGTACACTAGATTTGACAAGCAAATATTTCAAAATCGATGCTCGGTTTAAAAAAGGTTAAATATTTTCTCACCACTGTATAGATAGAACTAATTATGTACAGATTGATAATCTATCGCGCAGATCAATCATTCGAGCACTCAAAAGTTGACAAAAACTTGCTTGAAATTAGTCGCCCTACAGAGTTTCTTTGACCTGAATATTGGGCGTCTAGTTTTAAAACCGTTAGATAGTTTCATCGTATAAATCGTCTGCAAGCGATTGACCCATGCAGACATATACGAGTGTAAAGAAAAGATAGAAAAAAAAAAAAAGTCAAACTAAACGTACGCGAAGAGAAGATAGCAGCAGCAGTCTCAGTCAGTTCCGGGTTTCCAATTTTCTTTGCTCAAAGGCAGCTGACCTCTCTCTGTAGGTACTCTGAGCTGATTTTTCTCGCAGTGATTTCTTATATATTATATATATATGTACGTACATAGGTGTATTTTCTATATACATATAAAGTATATATAAGGAAATGTGGAACCCTCTTTTTCTCGGATTCTATACAGTATACGGATGCGGGTATACGTATATGTTACTTATATAGGTATAAAGTTGCAGATTCAGGCCACCATCAGCTAATCGAGTATAAACTGAGTTCGTTATCGATAATATATATTTACCTTAGATTCTGGAGTAGATTATATTCATGTAAATATTCGCGTAGGTATATGGGTATTAATATGAACAGCCTTGTAATTTTTTTTCTTCTTTTCTTTAAAGAGACTGGATATAAAGAAAAGAACATTGACGAAACTTGATGTTTTTCGAAGTTAACGTTATTGAAAAATGCGAAACATGAGTGATTTTTATCACGTGCAGAATTACACATCCATATAATATACCTGCAGTATATTAATCACGATTTCCGAAGCGTACGATAAAACTCTCGAAGAAATATCTCTTTGTTGTTACAAACGAGAGAGAAATTCCGACGAGTCGCGCATTGTTGCAGCGCGAACACCACACAAGCAATTCTCTCCTGGAATGACGACTGACTTTATAAGGAACGGCATGATCTGGGCAAGATATCAAACCGAAACCCGCAGATTGTTACTTGCGTCATTTCAGTTAGCCAGTAATGCAGCTCACTGTATAACAGCGGCATAAACTCAGCCATTATGCTACTGCAACGGAAATCGCAAGGGATAAATATGTTATAAACGGTCTGTAGCTGTCATTTTCTGATAAAAAAAAAAGAAATAAATAAAATAAGAAAAAAAAGTCACGTACAATTCTTACGTCATTATATTGGTACTTCATATACATTATATGCTACACATAATACCCCAGGTGGTCGTATACGCAACATACTTAGAGGAAGCAAATAATCCTGACCAAAGCCACAGAGGACAGTTTCCAACTAACTCCAAATAAAGGAGAAATGACGATATTATAATTGGCTCATATCCGGTTCACATAATATCTGGAAACTTTTGTACTTAAAGAGCGAAGGCCGTATTGAGGTTTAATTAACGCTAATTCGAAAACCTGCAATTTTTTTATAAACCAACAATTTGGATTGCTTGAAACAAATTTATTATTCAATTGTTTTTTCAATTTGTTTTTTCCTTCGTGTTGCGAAGGAAAGGCAAAGTTGACAAAAAATGTCCTTGCTAATTCCTTCTTAAGTATAAATATAACTGTACGATTGCAGCGCGAAAGCAACGGAAAGTTTGGCGGGTACCTACAGTGTACAGTACTCGCGGGTATATATTATATATGTATATTGTATGTACTATGCTGATCCGTAATCATATAGCTAAGTTAGAAAGGTAGTTGGTTTATCTAACCGCTACCTACACGACCCACTGGCCACTGCAAAGATGCCGCAAGGCAAGCCGCATAACTGCATAGAAAATCGAGTCTAGGGCGTAGCCGTTTCTATGTGTGTATGTGCGCAGTGGAAAACCTCTGTGTACAGATTATATAGGGACGGTAGATATAGGTATATTTATATTTGTATCATGATGGTGGTGGTTCAGGTTCATCTTGAAGCGAGTCTGCGCATTTTCAACATTCCGACGTGATCAAATTTCGCCTAATTTTGAAAACGTTTTATTGCGTATACTTCAATTCCGCGAATATCCTACCAATGACTATAGTAAGTTTCATTTGCTAGTTTCGAACGCTTTCAGCCACGTAAATACCTTGACTGATGAGTTCCAACCTTTCATGATCTTCGAAAACGATCTTTCAAATTTGAAACACTTGCAGGGAGCATCTTTTGATTATTGAGAGTGTTGGAAAATGGGGGAAAAAATTAAAATTACCAATATAGGATTGATTCCATCATTTTTCTGCAACTTACAAGTTCAGCCGATATTTTACGGTTATTTTACATCTGCTTTCATTTTCATTATTTCAGAAATTGACTTCTCTGGGATTAGCTAAAGCAACGAGACTTGAGAGACATGATAACAATAACGGCAACAATGGTAACAATGCAAACAATTCTACCATCAATAACAACCACAATATGCTCCATGATCCTCTACACGCAGGCACACATTTCGACGCTTACGGTAAATTATAAATTTCAATTAGATTATATCAATTATAGATGCTAAACAATCATGTGACGTGTAAATGATAATTTTTTTGGTCCTTATTTTTGAAATTATTTCGTTTAGGGAGGAGACTGCCCATGACCCCTCAGGAGGCACTCAAATATTATGGGGCCAGAATGACGGAATTTGAGAGAGCAGAGGTGGAGAAATATTCTGAAATTTGGTATTTGGGATTAGAGGCATGCAAAATACACGGAGAGGAAGGCGCCACACAAAACGGTGGTTACGATGACGACAACGGGAGCTATAATAAGGTCTTACACGACCATATCTCATACAGGTAAATCACCGTTCCTTGAGTTTACTTATTTAGTTTGATAAACCGGAGTAAGTCCGGAGTACAATTGTTGCTGCTCCGATTGCTACTGGCGTCGCAGCAAAAGCTTATACATACCTATATCCTCTGTGATTACCAAAGTATACCCTGCGTGGTCGAGATACCGGAAAAAAGTTGTTTTTGTTATCGACTTTTTTACATTTATAAACCAAAGATTAGTTCCCTGTTCTTTGTAGTAGTTATTCAAGTTTTAACAATCGCAGTCTCTCCCGTATACCGTATCCTAATATCATTTTATTTCATTTTATTTTCTAGGTACGAGATACTTGAGGTCATTGGAAAAGGTAGTTTTGGACAAGTAATCCGAGCGCTGGATCACAAGACAGGGCAGCACATCGCCATTAAAATTATAAGGTGAGATTGAAGGACTTGGTATAATGTGATCATATTTTCTATTGCAAAGATAACGTTTATTTATTTATATTTTGATATTTGTAGGAACAAGAAGAGGTTCCACCATCAAGCTCTTATCGAAGTCAGAATCTTGGACCATTTAAGAAAGAAAGACCAAGAGGCTCACACTTCACATAACGTAATTCACATGCTGGAGTACTTTTACTTCAGAAATCACTTATGCATCAGCTTTGAACTCATGAGGTAAGCTTGGCGGTTTCTTTACAGATGTAATTACACGTGCTATTTTTGACTAGAACTCTCACTTTCCCACGTTCCCTCGCAAAGCAAATAAATTAACCTGAATTACTTGCGACAGTTGAATAATATTTCTTTTCATAAATCTTGTTACAGTTTGAACCTCTACGAATTAATAAAGAAAAATAACTACCAAGGTTTCAGCCTGAGCCTAATCAGACGATTTGCGAATTCGCTTATACAGTGCCTAAGACTGCTGCACAGAGAGAACATCATTCATTGTGATTTAAAACCTGTAAGTACGATTATTGACGAACTAATGAAGTTTAATGGATTAAAATTCATACCATAATAACGCCATTATATGAACGTAGGAAAACGTCCTTCTCAAACAACGGGGAAGCAGCTCAATCAAAGTGATTGATTTTGGATCGTCGTGCTACAGCCACCAACGTGTTTACACTTACATACAATCGAGGTTTTATAGAAGTCCGGAGGTAATTCTTGGACTTCCGTATGGCACGCCGATCGACATGTGGAGTCTGGGCTGCATCTTGGCTGAACTCTACACGGGGTTTCCACTTTTCCCTGGTGAAAATGAAGTGGAACAACTTGCCTGCGTAATGGAAGTCCTGGACTTGCCACCGGAGCAGCTAATCAGTCACGCTTCACGACGCAGACTCTTTTTCGGTAAATTTTTACCCTTACTAACCTAATTAATTTCTTTTTCAGCAAATTTAGCTTCTTATTCTTCAGATTCCTTTGATGTATATCGTTCTTGGTCTTAGTCACTTATTGAGACTCTGAGAGAGCTTAACGTTGATCGTTTTTATTTACTTCGTTCGTTTTTTCACAGATTCAAAAGGAAGCCCTCGATGTTTGACAAATAGCAAGGGAAAGAAGAGGTGGCCTGGAAGCAAGAACGTTGCTGTAGCCTTACGTTGCAAAGACAGACTTTTCGTAGACTTTGTTAGCAGATGTCTAGAGTGAGTAGCAAAATATTTGATCTCAGAGAAACCTGTTTAAATAATCGTAATGCAAAGTCACAGCTACGATAACGTCTGGAATATAATATCGGCACCCGACCTAAATATCTTTCTTCTTATTTCTCTTCAGATGGGACGCAAAGAAGCGTATGACACCGCAAGAAGCCTTGTGTCACGAGTGGTTGAATAGTTCTTCATCATCAAACCTCAGTTCTTCCATGGCAATGACGTCCTCTGTCGTAAGTTCGGTGGTCAGTACAGTGGTCGAACCTCCTCAGCCAGCTCACGCGCAGACTGTAATAGTTACTGCACCTAGGCAGCGAGCGACGACGATGGAGGATCCACAGCAGCAGTATTCCCTCTACAGATTATACAGGGGGAAAAAATGCGTATCTAAAATTTCAGCGCCGATCGACACCACGGATGGAAACACCCTTGGAGTAAAAAGTAAACTTAACGGATCTGCCAGTAGCCACGCATTAGCAAGTGGCGTTCAACCTACTGCTCCTAGGCATGCATCTACAGGTGACATAGTTGCAAGTTTAGACCCAAATTTAGATGACTCTGGCACTTTTTTGCCTCCGATATTGTGAAGCCAGGTATGCGCTAGCCACTTTTAAACGTCTCTTTTCAAAAAGTTTTTTCTAACTATCCAAACTCGTAACTCGTCTTCGTCCTCGTCTTCATTGTATTCGTATTGGTTTCTTTTACTTATTATAAAAGTTTTTAAACTAGATGATGTTTGAAGAACCGTGGTACGTCATACGGGTGTAGGATGAGAAAAGAATAAAGAAAATAATATAGACGGATGAAAATGGCCAGCCTGGCTAATGATTATAATGTGCAACATTTTGATTGCACTAAAATTACTGCCGTAGTCGCCTGCAGTAATAAGCAATTCTGAGTAACAGCTAATGAGCTATGAGGCCAAAATAATTATATAAAAACTAAAAGGAGGGCAAATATATAAATCGAAACATCGACTGTGACATGTCCTAGGTATAAAATAGTGAAAATTGATGCATGGAACTCGGATATGCGTGTTCACGAACTATAAGCCGAATAACGCCTAATAGCGCACGCGCCTCCTTAAAATGTGACAGATGATTTCGCAGAAAAAATAATCTACGTAGTTTTAATGAAAACTGCTCGAATATATTATACATATATACAAGCCTAAAGTGATTATGTATCCAGAGTTTAGTGTTTCGAATGCTATAAAATCAGCAGTCAACTGATTGCGTACATACATACATAAATGAATATAATGAAATTTTCAAAAATAAAAATAAATGAATAAATAAATAAATCAATACTTACACGATTTTATAACATACCTATGTGTGTATAATTTCGACAGCGGGATCTCATTACAGTGCGAGCGGTTTTATTCAAATTTTATTCAAATTTTATGTTTTATTTTCTTATTTCTAGCATGTCCATACTATTCCTATATAACACAATTAATTCTGTTCAGCAAGCATGCAGCAACAAAATGAAAAAAATAAAAAACTCGTGTATCATTATACATTCATAAATTCATAAAATTTTGAAAAACTATTTGGTACGAATTCTTCTTTTCATTAATTTATTTTCTTCTCTTTGTTATATTCATTTTCATATTTATTTATGTTTATTGAATGCAATTTTTTTTTCTACAACCGATTAAATTACTATCAACGACTGCGTAACTGTATACTTTTATATCATTTGAATTAAACAAAATATTGTAAAAGAAAATAGTTGAAACATTTCTCAAATACATACTATTATAAACATAATGTATACAGATAATATACTTATATTATTATTAACTACTATGTATACACTTAGGCGAGGCTGTGTAGTAGTTTCATCAAAATCGATGAGTTTTGTCGGGTATTTCAAACAAAACTGGCTCAAGGCCTGATTAGTACTATTGTGATATTACACTACCACTGTCTTACTTAGATCTCCAATATTGAAAATATAACTAATAGTAATTTTAACACGATTATTATTATTATTATTATTATTATTATTATTATTATTATTATTATTATTATTATTATTAGCATTATTATTATAATTAATCCATTGTTATTTTTTCATTCATCATCATCAATCATTATATCATCAATATTACGTGATCATTATCAAATAATAACATTAAAATACAATCATACACCGTTACGAACTATACATATATAATAATGATAATATTGTAACTGAATACATTATACACAAATACATACATTGCATACATTGCATACATTGCATTACATATTATACGTATATACATATATATATACACATACATAAATAAATATATGATATATAAGTAAGTGGATATCATGAATTTAGATAGTATATTATGTAATGATGATTTTAATATGATTAAGATTATTTCTAAACAATACTGGTTCGCCACTGCCCCATCATTTTTATTTTAACTGTTTATTGTTAATTATATATTGATCAACGAATGCGCATTTTGATTTCCTTCTCATCATCAATTACGAAAAATATATAAAATTTTACATTTTTCATTCAATAATTATGTTTTATTGTAAACGAATAAGAAGAAGAAAAAAAGAAAGAAAATGAACAAACTTACAAACAAAAGCAACAGCAAAAACCCCGAAGCATAGAACGTTTAGGTATACACCGCTCAATAGTTGACATGATCGTATCACCTTTATGAATGAAATTTTTTTTTTCTCATAGCTAAACGGAATTGCATCTATACCATAGAAATTCGGTGGCGCGCATCGCTACCGTGAATCTTGATAAACTTGAAGTGAATCGGGCTTATAACCAATGGAAGATTTTATTTTTCTTTACTTTGTTTAATTATCATTTTTACTTCATCGCTTAGCTGACGTTAAATAAAGAAGCAATTGGTGCCACCGCTGTTCGTTAAGCTCTCTGATGACTAACAATGTTGTATATAGTTGTAGCTATGTCTATGATTTGTTAGCTTGCGATATCATAGAACTATTTATCATATTACCGGATTGTTCACTTACCTACGTAACCGTGACATTATAGTTATGTTCTCGTAGTTTTCATTTATTATTGTTTTTTTATTTTATCTTTGAAATACCTAATCCCACAATTATAGAGCTGAGTTAGCGAAATATTTCGAAAGTCAACTGGAATTTGCCCCGCGTGACATAAGACTGAATAACAAAAATGTTACGTAGAATGTTTCTATACTCGCATTATACGCATTGTATAATTAATGTATAACCGCCATTTGGAGATTGAACGTCAAATGAACCGTAGATATTTTAAGTGATTTGTAATAGAATTAAAAGAAAAAAAAGAAAAATAAATAGATAAATTCCTGCAGGTACTAATCGAACGGGGTAACTTTTATTATAATCGATCATCGCGTTAGAAATTCATGGAAGCAAATAAAATGAAATAAAATAGTTCTTTTTTTTTTTACATTTTTTTTCTTCAATTTTGAATCAAAGGTAGTAAAATTGGAGAACATTGTAGAATCGATGAGATGAATACACGTAGGTTCTTAATTAAAGTTATGGTTGGAAAACGATCATCGTTAAATGTAACAATTAAGTATGAATATCGAATGAATATGTACGTTTTAGATACTATTGGATAAAAATAATAATAATAGTAATGATGATTATGATAATGACAACAATAATAATGATAATAATAATAGTTGTTTCATTTTTCGAATAACGAGTTTCTTATAACTAGTTGATCAACTAGTCCGTAATATTTAGGGTATGACCAGACCCTGTGTGATTTAAAATTTTAATTTCGAAATTTTGACGGAATATAATCAATAACATTTGCCTAAACCAGCTGAATGGCTGACGTTGAATCAAAGAGCTCTCAAAAATAAAAAGAATTACCTAGTAATATCAAAATATTCAGAGAATTGTCAATAAAAAATAGCAAGACAAGAGAAGCGTAGCATTATAAAAATACTAGCAGCTGCAGCTTATTTTTGTAAAGTTTATTAGTAATTATGAATGAATATTTGTCTTTGTTCATATTAAAAATTTATCGTTGTATTGAATTTTGTGTAGAGATATTCTATGAAGCGTGAATAATTTTCGCCTAAACGTAACTCCTGATTTCGATCATTTATGTATCATTTAAAAAGTCTAACAGTGATTATTGATTTAAATTAATTGATTTTGTCGGGTTTATCACCCCGCACGTGGAGGATTGCAGACGTTGATATTTGAGTATTTTTAAACTACTACTTAATATCATGATATAGTACAGGGATTATCGTAATAAGATATATCTCATTGTCTTATTTATACATTCTGTGATTAAATATCGGATATGAATATCTAATTAAACAATAGTGAATCGTACCACATGTTATACAATAATCCTGTGAAATTATTTCTCATTAAAGAATGTATTGAAACGGATAGGCTCAGAAAGGCGATTCTACATATAATACATGCCTTCAGTTATTTAGAGAGAAAATATCAAAACTGTCGTACATGCATGATGTGTAAAATATACAAGTATAATATAGCGTGGTAAAATTATAAGTTTGGTATAAATGCACGACAGACAGACCTGTGGAACGTTGACTAAATCACATACCGCATCGGACAGACTCTGACGTATTTGACGATGATAATTATATCTATTATTATGGTAGTTGAGAATGATCAATATTCAATAATTGTACAGTTTTACGTTTTTATTAGTTATTTTCATTTACATATACAGTGGGAACAAAATTATGTGTATAGAAGAGAATACTTGTAATATCTTGCAAACATACATACCTATTATTAGAATAAAAATATTAACTGAATACCGCATATACCTATTGTATACCAATAGTAATTAATACTTGGAGAAAAATGTAGAACGTATTATACCCAAATGTAATAAGGTTGGATATTAAAAATTACAAATCGTAGAATTACATACCGACCAATTGACTTGAAAATTGTCTGTGGAATGGGGTGCCTATCCTAACGGATAATTTCTTATTTACGGAGATTTGTTACGACAAGTAGTCAGCTGGCAATATAATAACTGAAGTAGGCTGTACAGTAATGTGATATAACAAATTCTGTGAAATATATTCGTAAACAATGATCACTACAGCTCCACCATTTCGAAATTTTTAATATTCAATGAAAATTAAGCTTTGATGAAACAATAAAAAATAAATAAATAAATGAATAAAATACCATCTGTCATAGCCTTTGGTATCGATGTACGGAAAAATAAGAAACAGGTAACAGAAAATGTACGTAACAACATTAAAATTCAAAATCTAAGGATAAAGATAACTTGATGCGGCGTCTAATACAATAACAATTTAACAGTAATTGTGAAATCTATTTAAGTAAATGTATGTTACGATACGTATAGTCATTTAAGTCTATTGCCAAAATTCTTCCTTTTTAAAATAAAGCAAATCCGAATAAATACATTAAATTGAAATATAATTAATTCATTAGATAATTAGACCGTAGACAATCATATGCGCATAATCTTGCGTCATGTATAAGTTAGTTAAGCGATAATATTCAATTTATAAATTATAAAATTAAAAAATAATTAGTGTACGTTCTGAGGCCGTAGCATTATCCAACGTTTAGCTTAACCAAGGTTTATTATACTTTATAGTCATACGTGCAAGAGGTGAACTTTTACCTTCTAAATTATCATCGAAGGACCTAATTGATGCACGATGTGCATATTATAATTCTCTGTGAGAATATATTACTAATAATTCTTTGGCAAAAACATTGGGTCTTGCTATAGTGCAATATCATAATAAATTGGAAAATTAAAATTTTTAACAGTAGGCTATATTTAGGATTGTATATACATAACGCAATTTACAAAAAGTATATTATAAATGAAATATGCACGAGAGTAATGATGCGGTATAGCGATGTGAAATTATAACGCCACATTGCGGCCCACAGTTAGAATATTATAGAAATTAAATAAACACATATAAATGAATGATGATAGATGAAAATTATTATGGGAAATTGTATCTCGCGATATATAGTATATTATGTAGGTATTTGTAAACTTATCCCACAATTGACTGTATCGTGTATTCTTAATATGGTATCATTGAGGAAAAAAAAACAATCGTAATACTTTGCTTGACTTGATATAAATATTCCAGCATCATCAGCTTTTTCATCATTTATTGTTGGTTGTTCATTTCACATTAAAATCTTTTATATTATCACTTATTAAGATGACAAGGATTTGACGATATCTTGTGTGTAAATATACCAATAAAGAAAAAAAAATGAAAGTTTTTTTTTTCTCTCTTATTACAAAGTTCACTTTCCGATTGATCAATTATGGTCAAGCAAAATTGGATTTTCATTTGGTTTATTGTGAACAATTGAAATTATCTCAACTGTTGTAACGTAAGGGGATCTGAGTCAGGAAGTTACGGGGTAGAATGCTGCACAGTTGGAAACTTTGATTCAATATGGTCCACTGAACAACCTGAGCATCTAGGCAGTCCGATAGGATCGAAGAAGAACTGCGTGGCCAGAACAAACTTGCCTGCACAGGAGATTGATTCGAAGGAACAGATATAGTAGTTCCCGCTCTGGTGATGGAGGGCATTCTGATAAACAGCTTGACAAAAAAGTGAGCGTTCCGGTATAACTATATTTCAGTGGTCAAGTCCTTACACCTAACTGGTTTTCACAAATCGCTTCAAAAAAGAGGTAAACTTATAAGAAACATTGTGGCATTTTAAAATTCACTATTGAAGTGTTCATAGCTCTGTGTTGGATGAAAAATTTGATCATTGCTTAATCCTTATTGCATTTTCCTGCTGATTTATATTAAGATCGTTACAGACACCCCAATCTGCCGACTTGATTGATCTGTCTGCAGAACTAACTAAGATAGAACCGAAAAAATAATGACTCAATCAAATTAATGAATAGATCAATTAAGTTTGCTGCAGATTCGAAATCCTGAACTCAATATACACCGGTGAAAATCAGAGAAATTAATGTGATTGAGAAAATTGATTATGCTCAGAATTAATTGTGCAAGTGTTGCCTACCGTAATTTCATGAGAAAATTAGGCTGGGAATAAATCCCATCGAGATATTCTTGTTTTTTCTCTTTTTGAAGCGATAACTTGGCGATACCTTTTTCGATTTTACAGATAGATCAATTTAGTTTGCGGATTTCAATTCCTGTGACCAAAATAGTTAAGAATACCATATAAAAACGGATAAAAAAATTGTTGGAGTTGGACCCAAATATCAAGCAAAATGAAAAGCTATATGCTCAGGATTTTTTCGATTTTTGGGAAGGAAAATTAACTATTTTTGAAAACAATTGCAAGACGCTTTTCTCACATATTTTACCTCTGGAATACGAATCCGTTGTGTGAATTAAGCTGTGAATAAATCTCACCGAAATATCACAATTTTTCCGGCCACAAGTCGCAAAGTTGGCGATAACCTAATGACTCAATAATTCTGCAATTCAGTTTATTCCTGATTATTAACTTTCTTCTCTTCTGTTACAGGAGGAAAGTCGGCAGCCTCGAAGCAACTCCGCCCTACATCTAGAATACAAGACTCGTCGGTGCATCTGCATAATTGTTCATTATACTTGTGAACTGAATATGAATATAGGTATACATTATTTATCACGTAGCCATAGATCATGTACTTTCAGAAAAAATTGAAATGTTAATTTAACGAACAATCTATTTTATTGTAAGATTCATTGTGAGAGGAGATTTTCTGTATAAATAAATCCATAATGTACCTAAAAATGTGTTAAAATTTATGTTTTCCCTTTTATTCATCCATCACCAAAGAGCCCCCTCAAATTGATAGTTTAATCAACATTGAATACATCATTAACATTCTTCATAAGCAACACATCGCTACATCAGGCGCTGACTCGGAACGCCTCGTCGCATGCATATGATGCGGCATGCATGCACGCACGTGATGGTTTGATGTTTCGGACTGGCTCCTCGCCTATCCTATTCTCCTGATACCAAAATAAATTTTTGGCCAAAATGTGCCTCGGGGCCGATATCGTAGGGATCTACCTTAACACTTCCGGTTTTAATGAAGCATGTTACGATACACACGCATGCACATGATGAGGCCTGCACGCATCCGCATATGATCTAATAATGATTCGGCACACCAGTATGCTGCAATACACATGCATACACATGCATGCACATGACGGCTTGATGTTCGGACTGGCTCCTCGCCTGTCCTGTTCTCCTGATACCAAAATAAATTTTCGGCCAAAATTTGCTTGGGGGCCGGTATCGTAGCGATCTACCTTATCACTTCCGGTTCTAATGAAGCATGATACTAGACGCACGCATGCACACGATGAGGCCTGCAAATGACCATATGATCTATCAATCATTCAGCACACGAGTATCATGCGATACACATGTATACACATGCATGCACATGACGGCTTGATGTTTCGGACTGGCTCCTCGCCTGTCCTGTTCTCCTGATACCAAAATAAATTTTCGGCCAAAATTTGCTTGGGGGCCGGTATCGTAGCGATCTACCTTATCACTTCCGGTTCTAATGAAGCATGATACTAGACGCACGCATGCACACGATGAGGCCTGCATATGACCATATGATCTATCAATCATTCAGCACACGAGTATCATGCGATACACATGCATACACATGCATGCACATGACGGCTTGATGTTCGGACTGGCTCCTCGCCTGTCCTGTTCTCCTGATACCAAAATAAATTTTCGGCCAAAATTTGCTTGAGGGCCGGTATCGTAGGGATCTACCTTATCACTTCCGGTTCTGATGAAGCATGATACTAGACGCACGCATGCACATAATGAGGCCTGCAGATGACCATATGATCTATCAATCATTCGGCACATGAGTATGATGCGATGCAAATGCATACACATGCATGCACATGATGGTTCAGACTGGCTCCTCGCCTGTCCTGTTTTCCTGATACCAAAATAAATTTTTGGCCAAAATGTGCTTCTCATTTTCAGGGCCGGTATTGTAGGAATCTACCTTATCATTTCCGATTTGGCAAATTTGCCCAAAAATCGAGTTTGGTATCAGGAGAACAGGACAGGCGAGGAGCCATTCCGAGACAGAGCATGATGACAAGCATGCGTGTGTGTCATCATGCATGCCATCAAGTATAATAGCGTGTACCGAGCAAATGATGAGGCCTGCATGTCTGCATGCATGCATGTGATGATGCATGATATCAAGTACGATATGATTTATGTATTTTGCCAACAAGGAATATTAGTGAATGAGGTATGCAGGAGTGTGATCAATAATAGTTGAACTGCCGTGTATTGATAGTAGTTGATATTTATTGATAAATCAACGGTCCAAAATACATGTTAGGACATCGTAATGACTATTCATTCTTACAGATACATTTATTTTTATATGGTTATAACGAGTTACAATAGTGTGGACAATACTTCTACTTTGATTAACATTAGATTATCAATTTGATAGTTCTCAACGAGGTTCTTAACAAAAAAAAACAAAATGTATACTGGACAATCATATGCACATACATCACAACTTATTTATACGAATTATTAATTCCGAACACATTGTGATTGGCTTTGTAGATGCTCCGAACACAGTCCTGTATTCTCGGTGAGGGGCCAAACTGCTTCGTGGGCTGCTCGTTCATCTCCAGAAACAAAAAATCAAACATGGGTGAGTACACAGGATAAACGTAAATTGCAGCTGCGAAAAAAATTGAATTATCTTGGAAAATATTACTCCAGGCTTGATTTACTCAACGGATACGTGTTTCTGAGATGGGAACACGTTAAAAAAGTGTACTGCGATCGATTTTAAAAATTCTTCAATTTTTCCCGACAAATCGCAAAAATCCTAAGCCTATCGCCTTTGATTTTCCTCAAAATTTGGGCCAAAAATCGACTTTTCTTTTTATTCGTTGTTATAAGGTATTCTTATGCGTTCTGAGCCCAGGAATCGAAATCCGCAAGCTAAATTAATCTATCTATAAAATTGGAAAAGTTATGGCCAATTTATCTCTTCCAAAAGTGAAAAAATGAGGATATCTCGCTGGGGTCTATTCGTAGCTCAATTTACTCAACGGTTACGTGTTTCTGGGGTCAAAATACGTTAGAAAAGTGTCCTGCAATCGATTTTAAAAATACTTCAATTTTGCCCGAAAAGTTATTCGTTTTTACAGGGTATTCTTATGTATTTTGAGCCTAGGAATCCGAATCTGCAAGCTTAACTAATCTATCTATAAAACTGAAAAAGTTATCGCTAATTTATCAGTTTGACATGGGGAAAAATCAGGATATCTCGGTGGGATTTGATCCTTCATTAATTTACTTGATGAATTCGTGTTCCTGAGGTCAAAATACACTACCTCATAAAACAATTGGAAAAATTTATAATTTCTTTGTCCCAGAATCGAAGAAAGACAGAGACTGTAGCCTTTGATTGTTTGTGGGTTCTTGGGTTTCAAATTCTTCTAGTAATTGGTTTTCGTGAGTTCAATGTTAGGCAATATTAGCAAAGAATTACGCGGAATTGTACTTGCGATTCTTAGCAGCTGAAATGCCTCGTGTCTATAAGGCATGTGCCTCGCCAACTATTGTACTCCCACGTAAAACTTGTGATCTACAACGATTGTACTGCTTTAGATTCGCAAGTTCCACGCTAAATTTTTCCAGAGAAATTTAAACGAAGGTTGTGAATCAAGTGGATAGTCCATACAAGGGTAAATGAATGGTGACTGAACTATCAATATTGAAGGTGACTCACATTTATTGACAAATCAACAATGTTTATTACACATTACCATATTATAATGCAGATTGTGGAATTATTGAATCAATGATTACTCTTCTTTTAACGAGATGGAACCAAGCACTTTCTGAATCGGAATATGATAGAGCGTTGTCACTTTTGCTATTCATGATCAAGAAGACTTATTTTGATTAAACTTGAAGAATTATATTCAGTGTGGTTTTTCTTTCATTTGATGGTTCAAAAGAACTTCTCATGGAATCAGGGGATTTGCAATCTGATTGTAATTTGATTATTTTCAGAAGTTGTCGAATTTAGTTCATGACTTTGGATTTCCAAGCTAAAAATACATTAGAAACTTTTCTTTTTCAACGATTTGGGATCGATGGGAAAATTGTGGGACTGGTGGTGTAGTTCGTATTTTTAGCTCGAGAATCCGAGTCCAGTAAATCATGGGTTATATCCCAAAAATCTTCAAGTTTCGTTTTTTTTCGATTCAATTTTTTTTTCGCAGAATCGTTACAACGTGCATTAGATGCCTCGTCGCAAATTCTATACAGATCTATCTAGAGTTCATCATTTTTCCACAGAGGAAAGAAGTATAGATAAACTAAAAAGCCCGTAACTTCTACAGTTACATAGGTATACATATATGTATCCAGCGGCAATCGATCAGTGTCGAATAGCCTACTCTCTAAGAATTTTCTAATTTTTTGCCTAGGAATTTTTTTTTCGAATTGACTATTTTTCTTTGGAGAAAAGTAAGATTTTCCCAATTGTTACTTATAGTATTGCATGTGCGCAGATGGGCAGATGGATATTTGAAAAATTCAATTCATCGCGTTATTATTACCATTCTTAACAAATCCGACCTTCCCTTATGGCTGCCATAAAGTATTACAGTTTTCTAATTTAGAATTTTAATTGGGTTCTCTATCTTCATATCAAGATTTCCCTATGACTAGGCTACGTACATACATATTAACATACAACACGTATAATTTCAGAAACATGATTCGGCACAGCTCCAAACGAAAATTTTGAATGTTTATTTGAGCTCGAAGAACAAACTAGAGCATCACAGAGCTCTAGTTTCCACAAAAAAGTCCATTATCACCGAATAAAATTTCAGGTTCAAATTATTTTCCAGCCTAAATTTTAAGTTTTTGTTGGCGAGTGCAAAAACTAAAAATTAAATGTAGAGTTGATTTATAGTTTCCTATGCATATCGCCGATCACAGAAGATTGCCTAACATTGTTAAGCAAGTAATGTTGTATACAGAACTATAGAAGTATAATATTTGTAACTGTAAAGAGCACCTAATTACGATTCCTTCTCATGTAATTAACATAGTAAAGTCACTAACTGGATGCATGCACAAGAATAAATATTTATTACAAACATACATAAATGGGTTCCAGGGCTAGGGATACGGGAATCTGTTGTTGCATCCATACGTAATTATCGGCAAGAGTATTGCGCAATTTTTTTTCATAATAATAGCGTGTTATTTCTACAAATGTCATGTGCTACCTTCGACGTTCACCCTTCTGAGGCTTGCGCTTTTCTTTTTTTTCCTCTTTGAGCTGCTTTTGCTTCTCCCTAGATAATTTGAATGGGATGAATAGTAAATACGAAAGGACAACCTTAGTAGGCATCGAAAATTAATGAAGTGGCATCCACTTCTATTAAGTTGTTGCTATAAGGATAAAAAATTACCGATCCTCCTTGTCCTTGTCCTTCTTTTTCTGACTTTCAAGCTTAGCTCGTTCTCGTCTTTCTCTTTCCTGGTGAGCGATAACGGCGGCGTTCATGTTCTTTTCTATTCCGCAATCCCCACCAACAGCACCTTCCTCTTTACCTTCACCTTCGCTTTCTTCATTATCAGACATTTGACTGTATTGTGCAAGAATCGCTTCCCTAATTCTTCTTTCTTCTTCTGTGTAGCTTCTCATTGTAGTAGTTGGCAGGCTTTGGGATTCGAGCATCCTTACGAGTCTTACATCAACGTCTTCTGCTGGGCTCAGGGCTTCAGTAGTCGACGCATTTTTCATCGAAAGTTCAGCCCATGTTGCCAGGATTTCAGACACATGTTTTTCGATGTTATTCTCCTAAAATAATTTTATGTATTGTTGTATTATAGGCCTACTGGTGAAGGCTATATTTATACTCAACCAAGCTTTTTTAAATTGGTTTTCAACTGGAGCATCGACCTGACACTGTGATATTGACAAGATCACTTGATCATCAGTTCTTTGAGGATTTTTTTATTCTTTATTCATAGGATATCAGTGGAATATTCACATGATTTTTGCCGGCTATTCTAAGGAGGGATATTTTGGATGTAGTGAGACGAGAGCAGGAGGGAGACTTGGCTAACCTAAAACAGTTTATTCCTCACCGTTACGCCGGTAAGGATTCCCTCCAGAGCCTCTGATTTCTCGCTATCTGTTTCATCTCCTTCTAATATTCCTTTGATGTACGAACCGAAAACTCCCTCGTCTGTATTTAACGCTTGTAATTTTTCACTCAGCCAAGAATCGAAGGGATCTGTTGTCGCTGCCATGTTTCATCTCACGTTCATTCTCAATCAAATCTCGATGAACAGGCAACTCGACGCGTGCGTGGTACGTGCCGTTTTTTAGCAGTGACTTTTAAACGCTTTTAGTGCCCTCGAAAGATAGAATCAAGAACTAATATTCTCAGTTGCTATGGATACGAAGCTGCGTTGAATGTCAGAAATAAGATGCAAGAGCTTTATGCAAGTGTAAGCCTCCCTTGAAAACTAGAACAAAAAGTGGCGAGAAAAGTTTGTCAACAGGTTCGTTAGAGTTAGTGTTTGAAGGACAATATTGACATCTGAGGGAAATGAAATTAATAAAAATTTTATTGCTAAAAAGTTAACTCCATGCCATGATTTAACCTATTTCTGTACCGACTTTGCATTCATCACCTATTCTATGATGCTGTATCGTAACATCATCTTCCATCGATATCAATTAATATTCATTATTACTGCTCTAATGACAGATCAGACTATATGACATTTTACAATAGTTAGAGCACTTTTAAAAATTGACTAGCTATTCTGTCATGTGAGGAACTTTGAAAAAAGCTTCTAAGCCCTATCGATTCAAGTGATGATATTATTCAAGCTGATCAGTCAAAAACTCTCTCAGTCATCAATTCAGAATTTTGGATATTGTTGACTAATTTCAATTCCTAAGCTTGTCTATTAATGTTATTATATTGTAGTTGCAGTTGAGTAACATGGAGCATCAGCAAAAAAAAATGTCCACAGATTATGGGGAAAGATATACATTTGAAGCGGAGTGGTTTGACACAGTTGCTTCAATGTTGAGAAAATTTATTTTGTATTATTACCCAGCTGACAATACAGTGGAGATTGTATGTCTGATTGAATACTCTACAAAGAATTATTTTCTGTGTAAATAAGCTTGGTTGTAATGTAATCTTGATATATTTTTCAGTACGATGTTAAAACTAAAAAAATGTTTCTGCGTAGAACTAAGTGTGAAGGTGTAAATGCCAAAGATCTTTACATCGGAGGAATGGTCAACATATTTTCAAGATGCATCAAGATAACTAACTTCGCAGATCATGCTACCAAAGTTAAACTCGCTAGTCGGATGGAAAGGTATCTATTATAATTATTATTGGTCTTCCATTTAGGAATATTGTAAGATCTTTTTTTTTTTGTACAAATAATTGCGTCATAATCATCCATACAAAAAATCACAGAACATTCGCAATGATTAAACCTGACGCAATGGATAAAATGGGGGAAATTATGAAGAGAATAACAAGGAACAACTTCCATATCGGAAATATTAAAATGGTGCATATGACAAGGGAAGAAGCAGAGGAATTCTATGTCCAACACAAAGGGCAAAGCCATTTACCGTGAGTTTAAAAGCATAATTTTTGATGGATTGTAAAAATCAATTTGATTTCACCATTTTGACAGATCATTGCTGAAATACATTACATCAGCTCCCGTCTTAGCCCTCGAACTTATTGGTGACAGAGCAATTGAAAAGTGGAAAGAACTGATGGGGCCACCAGATTGCATGGAAGTTCGTGAAGAGGCCCAGAATTCAATTCGCGCCTGCTATGGAAAAGATAGACAGCAAAATGCTGTACACGGATCGGATTCTGCAGAGGCTGCAGCTAGGGTATGGAATTCTGAATAAATGTAAACTGTATAATGTGTTATGACATCCTATCTTCAAATCTATATTCAGAAACAATACTTTAAGATAAGCATGATGGGCTCTTGAATTGTACAGGAATTGGAGTATTTTTTTCCTGCCCCGAAGAGCAAACATAAAAATCTCAGAAATACAGCTACCCTTAAAAACTGTACATGCTGCGTGATCAAACCGCATGCCGTGCAATCGAGACTTGTCGGTAGATATCTTTTTTCATGTCAATAATCCAGATTTGAATGAATGAAAAGTATGAAGGAAATTGTACCTACAACATTAGTTTTCACACTTTATAGGGTACATAATCGACGACATACAAAAAGCTGGCTTCACGGCTTCAGCATTGCAGCAGTTTCTTGTGGATCCTACAAATGTTGAAGAATTTCTTGAGGTTTATAAAGGCGTACTACCAGATTATGGGGTAAGGATATTTGGGAGTAATACACAGTCTCTGTAAAAGTAAACTGAAATTGGCTCGTGGAAGTAGTCGTAAATTCACATTATGATGCTATCGCAGGCAATGGTCACTGAAATGCAGTCCGGTGCCTGTATCGCAATGGAAATTACACACAAAGATAATAGTAAAGATGTACCTACAGAGTTCAGGAAATTATGCGGTCCTATGGATCCTGTAAGTTTATTTTTGAATTACTCTCAAATTTGTTCTCATCTCCAGTCATATCACCGCGCGATCATCAGCACGCTGTTTTTGAAGAAATAAGCACATTCAATGCCTCTGTATTTGCGCAGGACATAGCCCGGCAGTTGAGACCAGAAACTTTAAGAGCAAGGTATGGAAAAAGCAAGGTCCAAAATGCTGTACACTGTTCGGATCTACCAGAGGATGGGCTTTTGGAGGTAAAATTTATACTCTTCTTTCATCATGCTCAGGCTATTCGAGCGTAGATAATCAGACAAACAGTTTTTTCGTACCTGGAACCGCTGGTATCATTACTAACCGCAATTGTTGTTCTGTTGTTCTGATTTCTTGGAAAAATTTCGATTGATACTAATTATAATTTCGAATGTTTCAGGTTGAATATTTTTTCAAGATTTTGGCAGACTGCTAAAAGCCTCCAATGTCACACAATCGTTGCATCGTGATTCAACTCTATTCAAGGAGCGATCCGGAAAGTAAAAAAAAAAGACAAATAACGGATTATAAATTGTATTTTTTATTATACCAATATGCAATAAATTTGCGATTTTTATTTTACTATTTCCGTTGTATACACATATACTATGTGTTCATTTATTTTTAATTCTAATAAGATTATGAAATTCATCAGCAACCGTGGGATATTGAAAGAGTAATCGAACTGATATGAGAACCCTGAATCTATAATTGCACGGTTTATTTGCAATTGTGGTAGGCTAGCTTTGTGTTATGCGAATAATTATTATCGTAATTGAACCGTAGCAAGTTTAATGACATTGCTTGTAGCAGCTTAGCTAATTACGTAATCTAATCAGCGGCTTATCGAGAATAAATTAACGAGGGTCAAGGCTGTTACATCTGAATGGAGTAAAAGTGACGGGCAGACATACAGCTCACCTTATTTTCTACTCTCCACACATACAAAGAAAAGAATTATCCTTTATCATTCAGCATTGATTGGAGAAATCGTTCTCGATTAACCGCAAGAAGTGCGGTAATATAAGCGAGAATAACAACACAAGTGTGATAAACTCATACGTTTGACATGCAACGTTATTCCCGGTTCTTCACCGTGCCAAGAAATAACAAAGCGCCGTGCAGAAATGTGTCGACAAAGAAGTTGACACCTTCAAGTTCATCCAAGTTTACGCTACACATAAAAATAAATTATAAATGTATATATGTTTGGATTTTATCTCGCTGATAAACGAAAAGACAAAAGTGACGAATGTTACTAAATGCGAATTTGAGAGTTTATCCTGTTTTCTTCTCTTATTTGTTTGTCGACGTTCTATAATAATTAATCTATTCCTTCTAGCCAATCGTGCGCGCCAGGATGTGTTAATTATTTCTCCGTTTTTATATACCGATGTAACATTTGACCTAAAATATCGTTATGCATCTAATTGTTCACCTGAATCGTTTCGCAAATATAGTTATCCATGTCCCTAACTGAATTCACACATCGATGCCCGTTCAGATCCGGAAAAAATATATGTATACGTTATAACGTTGGGTGGTCAAATTGAAAATCGCGAAATTAAGCATCTGGCATGCTGTATGAAAAAAAAAAGAAAAAAGAAAAGACAGAGCACGACTTGCGGAGAGAAGAAGCACAAAAATGTCGGCGCTTTTTTACGATGTCCAATTTTTAAAAATACGGATCTTGCATCCAACGTATAACTATGAACTAGGTACATAAAATTGGATACGATGTTGCAATATACATATTATTCATATGTACCTGTAACGATTGCACGATGACATTGCCACAGTCGATAAGATTTTAATTCCCTGCAGGAAGTTTGTGCGCCGCGGTATACTTCAATTATAGCGCAGATATTCTATTTCAGCGATTGTTTGTAAGAAATTAGAAAAAACAAGGATGAAGCAAAAAAAAATTCTCGATGATTTACAGATCTTTTGCTGCAGAGTGGATTCACAGAAAAGAACTACATATACATAATATCTGACTCCCAATTATTATATCCTCGCAGCACGTTATTAAGTATATTATAGTCATTTTTCCCCTTCTGTATCTAATTCTTCTGCATGTCTAGAACTTACGAAACAATTTTTTTTTGTTCTTCTTTTATCGCAGATTTACCAGGTAAATCACACATCATCTAATATTATAAATTTATTATAGTTCTCCGACACATCTCGTGTTATTACGTTCAACGTTGTAAATAATTACAATTGTCATATTCGCAGCAAAAAAAAAGAAGAAGAAGAAGGAAAAAAAGGAAGAAAAAAACGTGACACACTTTCGTCATTCGATCGTATGTATATAATAACAAATTATGTACGTATAGATAATTAGTTTAAATTAAATTATACGCCGTGTAACGCGCGAATTCTGACTATAATTGAAAAGAATGCCGTCCGGTATAATTATAATTCCGCATGGAATAAAATATTTCATAATGCAATTTTCCGCCAATACGTCCATCGTAATAATGCCGTCGACTTAAACTGCGCAAGAAGTAACGCCGAAAGTCTTCTTATCATATATGGATGGTGCATACAGCTTTTGAGGTTTCTGCGATAAAAATCTCTACGTACGGTAAGTGTAATAATTTTATTCATCGTTTAGATTTGAAAAATATTCCAAAAGATTCATGTACACTACTGTAAAATACAAAAATTATAGCGTAAAAAATTTTCTTCGATTCACAATTACGAATTATTATATACTGCATATGCGGCTGACCAGGTCACAAAATATTACAAGAAAGAAAATACGAATAAAAATTAAAATGTCGAATCGATATCAATGACAGTGATTCAGCATCAGATCTGATATTTAATAGTTTTCTAGAAAATATCTAATTAGAGAATGAAGAAAATTATACATTTTATAGCGATTGTGTAAGATCGTTATTCAGTATGCATCGAATAAACATGTATATATGTATGTATAAGATCGACATATATTACTGCACCACGATTGTGCAGAGGTTTCAAGTTCGCGATTTATTTATCACAATTGTAAAACGATATTATCTGTCGTTTTTACTATTCAAGTTCACCGCGTTTAATTAGTACATGTATACTATATACATATACTACTCGCCGTACAACTTCCTATACTTATGGCATAGAATTAACGACGAAGGAAATTAATTAAATTCATAATCCGTGCTACACATACGCAATCACATGTTATAATAACACGTCTGCGAATTTGTTCGTACAAGGAACAATTTTTATGCATCATTATTATATATTTTGACTTCCTGAACGTTACGCCTACCAGAGGAACAGAAAAAAAAAAAAACACATCAATGTAATTGAATGAATTCCGAAAAGAATGATACGGCATGCATGATGATGCACATATACTTATTTCAAAAAAGAAATAAACATAAAAATAAAAATTTATTGAAGACGTAGAAAAACAACGCTATATCTAGGCTAGAGTCTAGACAATAAAAATCCGAGTTATATATGCAATTGTGACACGCATTTATTCAAATACAAAGATGAAAATAGAGGACCCCGCCTTCGAATAAATTATTACATGAATCTACACGTGCACTGCAGTAGCTGCAGGTTGGACTAATTTCTAGCCGACCTTATTTCAAACTTCGAAAAAAGTTCACAAAATCAGGTCTTTGATAAAATGTTCGATTATTAATTCGTTCCAATAGATCAACGCCCGAAAGGATGAAAAAAGGAAGGGTTCAATACGTATAACGTTTAGCGAAATACATAAATAGAAATAATTTCTAATTATAGGAACGTATGGGTGTAAAATAACTAACAAAGTTTACGTCGATGGTCAACGACTGATTGAGGATCTATGATCGCAGATGCAGTACTGCAGGACACACATAAAACCGGTTATATCCTATATATGCGCATATAGATCGTTAGCGAGATCAACCGCGGGTATAGCGTCGAGATATAATTTGCAATAGCTTGTATGCCATGCCTATGTATATATGCAAATTAATTGTAATATCCGTACTAAATACTCGTAATATTGTGTGAAAATTCCTGGAAGGACGATCGTTACTTCCTGCATACGATATAATAGCCGGTTTTGCAAATGGAATTTGAAAAAGGCTGCAGTTTTTCCAGATAACCTCATCGATGACGTCATGTACTTTTTAGAAAAAAAATTTCAAATAGATATATCTGAGTTTTCAATAGCCGAAAGAGCGGTTCAGTGAAACTGAAGTAAGAAAATAGAATGAAATTTAGTTTTTCCGGCATTAATACTCACAATGAAATTTCGACGAGTCCAAAATCACCTTAAAATACAGGTCGAGGGAATCTCAAAGCGATTATACAGCCGCTGCAGGTGCAAGAAATCGGAATCCAAAATGACAAAACACATGATAGGTGTATAAGTTATACAAGCAATATGGACACGTCATGCAGGTAGGATATGTAATACCTATTTTGCTTGTGCTACGTTCCTATTTTCTATGTTGGTATAACAACTTTTGCCGTGCCCTAGATTTGTGTGGATCGCGGATCATATGCTCCTGCTGCTATAGAGCGAAGAGAGAGGAATATAGCTATGATTCCTACACCTATCTAATTCTTGCTATAACTGGAGTTAAATAAGATCGTAAATAAAGTAGCTATAGTATCTAACAAAGTGGGCTAAAAAAACAGGCTAATTTCAAAGAGGAAGTAATCCACTTTGAACAAATTTTTTTAGTCAGCAAACTAGAAAAGCGTCATTTTGATTTTGAGAATTCAAAAAATTTCCACCTGTTGTCGGGTGAATCGCGCCACATGTAAATGAAAATTCTGAAAAAGTCGCTGTCCGCGGAAGGACGCAGATAAGAATTATTCCGAGTTTCACCCCAGCATTTTTTCAACCCACGCCGCTAAAATTTCTCCCCAGTTACCACAATGACATTTTTTGCGAAGGAACGTATCTTCATTCTTTTTTTTTTAATAATTGAGATCAGTTCATAGTAATTCAAATTGCTGCTGTAAATTTACGTAGGACATATCTTTGCTATCGGTAGCGAAGTCCGAAAAAAACGAAGGTCATCAGGTTAGCTTCTATATACGCAGTGATATTTCATTTTCAGGAATCCCGTTTGCGATACTTCTTTCGGACATCAAAAAACAAAAAAAGAATTGAAAATTCAAAAAACTACTGTAAGTAGAATAACACAATATTTTCCTCGTGCGTCACCACTGCGCTCGAAAACTCCATGGGATGAATAATTGGGGTATTAATTAAGCTTAGACTTAGGGTTTGGTCCTAAATTGAAACTTAGTGCTTTTGTCCGCGAGATTGTCCAAATAAAACCTTTAAAAAAAAACGCGTCGTATCGGTTACTACATGAAATATTTGAGCCGCAGTAAAATTTAGATGACGTTGTGCATTTTTGATTGTTCGGTTCGTCGTTATAATTTACGTATGCCAAATACCTTCAGGTTACACTCGTGCATTTGTACAATTAGTGACCGTGCAACCTCATGTATACGCACATACTCTGTATGTACATAACTATTTATGTATGTATGTTACATACGATGAATACATAACGAACGTTTTAGAGCGCAACGGTTGCTAAGTTACACTTAATAGTAAATATGTAATCATACACATAGACACGCATTATGATGTGTCATAAAATCTAGCGCACAAAAGATAAGCGAAAAAATAATAGAACAAAATTGCATGACATATGAATATAGGTGGTAGTACGATGACAATGAACACTAGGCACATCATATGATAGCTTATAGGAAAAATGAGCAATTCGTGTTTGTCGTCCGGTTGACGAAACAGACAAATTGCCATGGCATGACATCGTCAAAAGGGCAGAGTACGTATAAGAGGAACCCATGAGAAATGAAAAAAATTAAACTATAAAATAATTTAGAACCCATTACACTAAGATTTCGAGAACGTAATTGAAGCCTTAATATTCGACTAATAGCGACACAATTAATTTTTTTCACGAGCGAATTGTACAGAAATTTTCAGGTAATATGAATGTCGGGGAATTTTGAATTTGCTATAAAACGCGCACTGGAACTGGAAATTAATGAGGTACAAAATGGGCACCGTGTAAGACTAAAACTGTTAATTCTATCGAAATTTATTTGTTCAGTATACGTGTGAAAATATCCCCAAATCTTTTTAAAATAATCGAATCGTAATCTGGTTGTAAAAAAAAAATTCCGCAATTCAGTTTTGTTGAATCGAGAATTTGAATAAATGGAAAAAATTTGTATTGCAGACAAAAATCATTCTCTCCCATTATTCTTTACGAAAATTCATTCTAATTTTTTTAATTGATCAAGTTTATCCTACATTTTTTTCGTTGAAAAATCTCATGGGGAGAACGCTAATTGATGTGTAATTTTCCGGCAGCATTTGTCAAATTTAGCTTACAATTAGGTGCGAAACGTTTAGTCCCTCCTCCTTTTTCCTAATTCTATAATATTTCAATTGTTTGTCATGCTCCTCGCAAGATTACCTTCCCCCGCTAATTTCTCGCGGTTAAATTATACCTTTTAAGTACACGCTCGTCGCGTGTATATGCAATATTGTACATATGTATCAAAGGTTATACCTATACGTACATATATGCAGAGTTGCGAGGTATTTGCGTACGTGTGTGCAGGTATAAGAAATATACAGCACGCCTCTGTACAATTGGTTTCGGTGATTAGAAAATAAGTTTTGACGCAAGAGCTGCAGAAGAGAAGAGTAACTACCGAGTGGTATAGCTGTAGTTAGCTTGCAGGACAAGACCCATCGTAAAAGCCAAAGCTGAAGCTAGCTGAAGTCAAGTCACAAGTTACAATAGAGGATAAATTCAGTCAGTCAGTCGCGCGACTGGCACCGCAGTGTGCGGACCCAATTATTGCTCTGCAAAAATATATACATATATGTTTACAATAATTCAACCTCCAAGTAGATAAATTTTAATTACATGCACAATTACTGTACAGTATTTTAAACAAAATATAAATCAAAGTTTCCTGTTTCCCCCAATTAATTGAATTTTGTTTTTTTAGTAATCGTTTTATAGTTAATTGCGATTGCTTTTTTTATAACAATTTAAAAAAATGTGTAGCAAGCAGTACGAGTTGGTCGTATTTTTTTAAATCCAATACAACGCCTTCTTCTTCAGTTCAAGTGGTTCTTTTTTTTTTGAATTCAAACAGTGCTAGCCTAATACCGCGAAAAATCAATTTGAAAATATAATTTCAAATTCAAATAAACTGCACAAAATTGATTGCGAACTTTCTCGAATTAATTTGAAATATATGAATAATAATTCGCGAAGGATTTAACAGAATTTTCATTCTTCAAATTCAATTAGTAATTATTGTCAGTGCGAGTGACGAATTGACAAACACGTATAATTATTCTAATTATATACTATCGAGTGAATCAAGTATTTTATCATCATCGGATTACTTGTAATCGAATAATTCGAAAGGTAAGATGTTTCTATGATAAATTTCATCATTAAACGATTCCGGTAGATCTTTTTTTTCTTTCTAACGTAATTGTTTCCGCTTACAAGTAGCTAATCATATTTCCATTTAACGCGATACGCGACAGCCGTGATCGATCTGACGCGCGTAAATTTCAATTTACCGCCAGTTTTCGTTTCTGTTATTCATTTCCTTTTTTTTTTCATTCGTCTCCAGCCATCTACCCGTTCGCCAATTCTCATGCAGAAAAACACATCGCAGTGAGCAATCGTCATCGAATTTCTTCCAAATTTTCGGACGTTTTTGGCCCTTTAAGAAGAAAATTTTTTTTTTAAATTCATGCGGTCTAATGAAGAATTTTCACCCTAACTTCGTGTTTAAGTTTTAAAAACTGCAAAGAGACAGTCAAAATGATAATTATAAAATATCGCATCATCGTGGTTATAAATTCAAAGATGATTAACGAAAAAAACCAATAAAAAACAACATTTTAATTCTACTTGTATTTCATTCGGAATATCTTTTCTCTCAACTGCAGATAGTATAAGCATAGGTACATAATATAGGTGAAAGTATACTTGCTCAAGATGTACTATAGATACGTTAAACATACATTTTTTACACAGATACATTTTTTTTTGTCATTTCTTTTCTTCAATTATATATCATTTCGCATATAAGTGAAATAAGCAAGATACGTGTATAAAAATATTAACATTGGAGCGGATAAGTACCGGTGGTATTTGACCTAAATTTATAAATCCCGCGCGCTGTCGAAATATATACCTATATACATAGGTATATATATATATGTCATGTACATAACCGAACGATAATGTAGGTACCGGAGAATCAAACGGTGGGCACTTTTACATTACATTTATGTATACCTATACATTTATGTTAGGGAGAAATGAGAATGGTCGAAGCTGTATTGCGGATATGATATGATATTGCATAAAAATTTAATTTTTGGTACGTGAAATAATATAAGGAAGTGTTCAGCGAAAACGATAATTATTTTCAGTCAGATATCTGTTTTTTATTTTTTTCATTTATTCTTATTTTGGAGGAGTTCAACGAGGCCTCTGAAATGAGGTTGAAAAAAGTCACTGCGCTGTAGAAAAAAGTTGAATGGTTTTCATCGGAAGAAAAATTTTTACTTCTCGGTTAATTACGCGTTTGTGAAGCACCACAGAAGATCCTAATTATTGTCACGTATAAAAGAACCTGAAAAACATCGAGAAAATTATTTATCAACATTTCATGAAAGAAATATATGTATAGTTAAAAATGATGGAACATGGTTGCCAGTTGCATAACTTTATATCTGCAGCAATATATTTGTCGTGAACGTAACCGAATTCGAGTATTCGCTTTGTTTTTCTTTTGTAAAACTGAAAGTTTCAAAATATATTTGTCAAATGGAAATTAATCGACCCACATCAGCAGTGTGTATAGCTATCTTAAGAGAATATCCTTCGGAGGATATTCCGTCTGGAGGATATTTTTGTCCCACCTCTGCGGAGTCTCTTGATGACCGAATAAAAACGAGTCTTGCGAGAAATTTTATCTCCAACTTCATTCCATTTTTGTTTTAAATAGAAGGTACACACGTATGTTTAATAAAATTCATGTTTCAATAATTATCGGAGTGTAAACGTGAAAGTTCAGTCGAACGTTCTTTACTAATAAAAAAAAATTCATAGAGTATTTTTGACGGAGAACTTTCGACGAATTAAAATCGTCTCTCTCGGCCGGAGTTTCTCGAATTTTCCGAAACAAGATTGAAGCTTTGCTTCTCCTTGCACATATTTCATCGGAATCAGTTCAAAGTTCACATCGTCAAATACCACGATTACATCGTAATGAAAATAAAATCAAGTACATGCAAAGCAAAATTTAATTAATTTGATTTGTATTGAGGAAAAATTGTTAGTTATAAAAACCACATACATATAATGAAAGCTTCGTTTTGCTTTACTATATTTTGATTTTCCTGCGCGATAAAAAAAAATAAAAAAATTCCGTGCATGTTGTTAAAATATATATGATCTGCATATACTTGCGGCCTCGCTTACTTATACTATTGTACGTATAATCATCCTAATACATAAATAAAACACATGTACATGTACCCAAAAAAAATATACAAAAAACATACACGCACGTCAGGTCTACCATATTGTACCATAAATAAAATAGAATTTTCTACTTTCAATTGTTTTCGTCTATTCGGGCGGATCGCGGTTCACTAAACGGAATTGAGGCTGCGGTTATACGAAAAAAAAAAATTGAAAAAGTAAAGGAAAAAGCAACACGGCCATGTGTACAGTTTTCGTAGACATAAATGAAAACCAAATAGCACGCTGTACCACTCGATGAAACTTATATATGTCGAAAAGAGAATAAAAATAAAATTGAACATTTGAATACGATTAGTTTCATTGATAAATTTCAGCTTGACCTATGAATTATAAAATTCTACTACAGCATATCTACGTCATAATCGTGTGTTTTAGGACATACCTACGCGGCACAACCTGCCGAAGCTTTCACTCCGCTGGAACGCGCAGTTTTACACTGCCAACAGTTATATGCCGATCGATTCATCTAATCGGGACTTTGCGCGATCGGGTCTCAAAGAGTTTCGACAATTTACGGTTTGTAACGTTACGCCTTGATCGTTAACTCGTAAGCCGTATATAACCGAGCCGAGCTAATCGTAAAGGAGACATAAAATCAAATAACGTCACGAATTAAATACTGTGATATATATATACATGTACACATATGTATGTACATAAAGTAAATATTATATTTTATATAGAAAATCGACATGTTTTTCTATATTATACATGCTACATAGCAGCTCACGATCAGTTTATGCTAATCGAAAGAATTTCGGCAATCGAGCACAAAATTTTTGACACAACAGCTGGAACGTTTTTTATTTTATTTTTTCTATCGGTCTTTTTCCCCGAAATAAACGATTGTCGAAAGTTACCATTCGCTGTGTACAAAAAAATAAATAATCGATAAAATGAGTAAAAAAAAAAAGGAAAAAGAAATTTTTTGATAAATAGAAAAATATTTTCGTGTGACGTATATGTACTATAAGTATTTTTTTCAAAATTTACATTCGTGTCGACTAACTAAATAATATCGTTCTATGTTGTGAGAAAAACAAATGATCGATTCTCACATTTGACTGATGATTTACACTACTGTGATAATTGGCACGAATCATACGGTATAATATCGAATGATTTTTAACCCCCTCCCCCCCTCTTATTCATATTTGCAAGTATACACGCTTTATAACAATATGTAATTTTTTGTACAGACTTTCAGAATAAATGAAAGAAGAAAAAAAGAAACTGAAGAAAAATAAAATTTTCTATTGCGTGTTAATCATTGTGTTATTTACGACAATATTTATTGTGTACACGTATATACTAGATAATATGTATGCCACATTATATGTTATACGCACGAGATTAATTTGCTTACGTATATTTGAAATATTGATTAAAAAATGTATAATTGTTCAGATATTCGACGAGGAAAACAAGTCACCGATTATTGTAGTGTAAAACAGATTGTAAGAATAAATATAAATCGACAATTTCATGGTCGCATTACGAGGGTAAAATTTATATCAAAGGCAAGGAAATCGGACACCTGGATTATATAATATCCTTGATCAGTATTATAATTGCGCAAATCCGATGAATTACGATAAATACGAGACTTGAGTACATCCCACGTATGTGTGTGCGTGTGAACTATACCTGCAGTGTTATACCTATAGCACGATGATACCAGCTAGGTGTGGAAAGAATCGACACTCCCAAAAATCGTCTGCGTCGACTGATTGGATTATTTTATGCACCGTGCTCATTCGAACGTTTGAAAAACAATAATCACGTATTATAGGTACTTTTGAGTTTTTAAATTATTGTTTTTCTCTTCTTCAGCTTATTTATTGTTGAAATTGTCCCAAAAGCGATCTCAACGAATCTTGGACCATCGCGACTCTGCAGATTATAGCGATTTTTTCTTTTTACCATATCATAATCATTTTATTGGTGAAAACTTTCGTGATTTTTTTTGCAGAACTCTTACCCTCGCTCACGTTGTAATTATTGTACAAAAATTACCTTTTGTTTTATCCTCTCCAAACTCGAATGATATGCGATGTTAGAACTCTACCGATATTTTTCAAATACTGTCCAAAACAATTACGTTCGTGCACTTGAAAAATAGTTCGAAAAAATTCTGACGGAAAAAAATTAGTAAAGAGAGAAAAAAAAGATCGTTACTGGTTTTGTAATCGGAGATGATTGATGACCGGCTCGATTTGGCGCATGAAAACCTGATCGCCTTTTCTAGGATCGTTCGAGCGCGTTAAATTTCAATTCTGAAGTACGCGCTATTCCTTTGCGGTGAGATATTTAATACAATTATGAGCAGATAAAGAGATAAACAAACGTCGAGACGAAGATTCTTGGTATTTGTCACGTGTATGTGACAGAATAACGCATATTTCATACATTGATCAAATAAGCGCGCGGATTTGAGGTTTACCACAAAAATTATCGCGTTTCTGACATTGAGGACGTATAGGTACGAAATCTGTAGGTGCCAAAATGACCGAGAAAAATATGTCTTGACGGTTGTACTTGTATTATATTTCGGAAAAATCTGCTGTGAAGCGATTACGTCAATTTTCTCATTACCCCCAAAAAAGTGTATAATGTCTAGTCGACACGGCGAATGAAATTTTTATTTCCTCTCTAAAAAATATTTGTCTAAAATTTCTCGACATATTCGACGCATTTTATAACCTCCGAAAAGCATGTTGCGATAAATACTTACTATATAGCCCGTGTAATTGAACTTTTTCGAACCACCTTCTAATGATTGGATTACCACTCACTCGCCAATTACAAGCTCCTACCATTTACGGAGTTTCATGTGATTCACACTGTAAAACGTTAGAATGCAAAAAAAAATCGAATCCAGTTTGTTTTTTATTTTTATTATTATTATTATTATTTTTTTTTACTCCAATGAACGTATATTATAGGTATCAGGAATATGGAAGAGAAGAATTACCGATAACTGTAATTAATGGTCATAAAAATAAACGATCATTTTTCTCTAATTGTTTTCTTATCTTTGTTATTATAATTGTTCGTTGATTTATGTTCCCCTATTTTCAATACAGTAAGGAATTGTAAACACAGCGTATAAAGACAAAAACATTTGAGGTGAACAAATGACGATGATAGTCTATCGACGATTCTCAAATTTTGTATGGCCACTACTTTAGACTCACCGTCCTGATCTTTTGGAATCTGATAGAATACACCCAACTAAAAATGATCGACGGCGATCCCCCGAACGTCGAAATGTCAAGTTTAAGTAAAAACTCAAATTTGGGGTGGTTATACAAAAACTTATATTTCTGCTTTGTGTATGAAGTCAGAATATGTTATGAAATGGCGGTCAGTGATGCAAACAGAATCGCCAATTGTGAATTCATTTTGTTTTTTTTTTCATTTTATATTTTTACTTATTCATTATCACAAGTGACAGCAAGTTGATATTGGCCCAATATACCGGCACGACTTTGGCTGACGAGGTCGGGTGGCTATAGCTTATAACCTAGTCCGAACTCGACCCATATTATGCTAATATATTGGCAAACCTTTCATGGGTTGAATTTTGAAACTTACGTACACGAAAAGAGTAGGCGCACTTGATTGTATCGCGATATTTTCAAGTATGATTTAGCAATACATGCACATTATATGCGACGTGTAATTCCTTCAAGCCAATGAAATTACAATTTATGAAGATTGAACTTATACACGAGGAAAAACTATTTTCTCTCTCTTTCCGACCGTCCGTCAATTTTCTCGTATTCTTTTTTTTCATTTTTTTTTCTTCCTCTCTCCTGTCTTTATAAACCATTGACAGTATCGATTTTTTTCTCGAATAACCGGAGTCGATATATAAAACAATTATTTTCCTGACACCTACTTTTTTTTCGTTTTTTTTTTTTTTAAATCGGCGAAATAAACTTTGACCCGCTTCATGGTCTCTATAAAATTATGCGAAGGTGAATGTATGAGAAAATTTTAGTTTTTCTTGTATTTTTTTTTTGTTTCAATTCAACCAGCGAATAACAAAACACGACTCGAATGTTTAAATTTCCTTATTCTCTGCCTCGACATATACCAGGACCTTCGCACGTATTTTACTGGAAAGAAAAAAAAAGAATGGAAATTTTTTTTTACAACTGTTTGTTGATTGAAAAATACAAAAATCGGATCGTGACTGTCGAATTCAGACATTGAACCGCTGTGAAATCGTATAGTGGGTCCTGCACCAAACCATATAAGAGGCAATGAAAAAAAAAAGTAGAAATAAAAAAATCTGCACGAATAACTAAATGCAAGATACACTTTTTTTTTAACGATTGTTCTGCGATGCGATAATCGATATAAGAAAAAACCTGAGCAATATTACGTTTTGTCCGGGGAGTGCGTCGCGCGTTTTAAGAACGTCACTCGCGCAATAGGCGCCGCAGACATCCGAATGACGAGACAAACGTAACCGTATAAAATGAATAATTGGGGGTCCAATAACTCTGATATATCACGAAGTACGAGTTCTCCACTATACATGGCATCTAAAACGGGTGCTGTCAATAGAATCTTTTTCAACTTTGAGTGCCTTGACCACGTGAAGAAAAAAAAAAAAAAAATGAATACATAAAATAAATAAATCGAACGATCGTTCGTATAATTTTGAATGAGTCTCTTCTACCGATCCTTCGTAACCCGCATAATAAAATCACCACACTTGACCAAAAACAAAAAATTGATCTTCGATATTCGATCGAACAAATCGTTCTGTTGAAACGATTTTTAAAGTTTTTTTTTTCTCTCCCCTTCCGCAATCTGAATGAAAATAATTCGCCCGATTATATAACATTTATAGCGTAGACGTAAGATATGACATAAAGTAGAAATGCGCAGTGAGATTGAATTGCAAAATATGTGTGTGTATTCGTTTCTTCAAGTATGATTGAACAGACATTATCATGCAATTGGTTTGCCGTTAATTAATAATGTTATTTCTCGTTATTAGGGAAATTGAAAGTTTTTTAATTTTTATTCTGTTATTTTTTGACGTTGAAAAATTCTGGCGGCAAAATGACTAACTACAATCCATTTTCAAGTATCGGTTTTGCGTACGTCTGTGAAAAAAAAGCTTTGAATAAATTATCATAGGTGCAGGATATCGAGCCTGCACGCGATTGTGTAACAGGATGAGTTCAACGTCCGATAACAAATTGCCGCATAAATTTGAATGCTCAATTATAAAGTTAGTTCATGTAGCCACGATTGTTATTATCGTCATCATCGTCGTAATCATTGTCACTATATACTCGTATTTCTTAAGCATTCTTAAGTATATTTATCTCTAATACGGTTGAACAACTTATGAGCTATAAGTACGAGAGTTCGTAAAGGTTGAACGCGGAAATTTCATCGTCCGCAGCAACTTTCGAAATGCCCGTGAGTTTCGCATTTAATTACATGTACTAGGTATGCGATATAAATTATAGCTGATAAATTATAGGTACGCGTAAAGTTTGCCCTCGAAACTTGAAGGACGCGATAATGCAGATTATACACCAGAAATGTGCAATCAAAATTTGCAAACATTATAGGCATAGCATTATAACTGTAAAAAAAATTTACGTTATTTTTTTCAGTGTTTTCGATGAAATTCTACCGATCTCTAAAAATTATTTTATGAGATAAAAACTGGTGCGGAATTATAATTAAAGTCGATTTCCTGCAGGATAATTATTCGTCGTAATTATGTAACGGGTATCATAGACTGACATATGAATGGAAAAAAAGCAATAAATTTAAATAAATGTAAAAGGTATGTGCATACAATACAAGTGGAGGGATTGTACGGGAGATTGTAACCTTATTTGTGCAACGAGGTGAAGGCAATAGTCAGGTAATGGATATTTCATCTGTGAGCTTGAAAAGCAACGGTGTAATTGAGCTCTTCTGATGCAGCTACAGGCTTCGAGGAAATAAAATAAATGATCGCGTAGGAGGGCAGGGGGTGGGAGAACAAATGCAAAAAACTTATCTTCTATAACGAAGAATCCGCTTCCGGGTAACAGCTGTATAATGAAAAAAAATGAAACAAGATTTTCTCGATGTTCTTCCTTTTTCATATTATTTTTTAGTGATTATCAGAATATACTAGGTCCAGGTCTTGTAATCGAGAACGAGAAATTGAATTCAGCGCCTCGTCCTTCAAAGTAAATATACTAAAACGTTTTTTTACGGTTTTATTTTTTACAACTTGTAGAGGTAATTGAATGTCAAGTATATACCTATGTGTAAGTCTTGATAAATAGATACTCATATGTTATAAGCAAGTGATTATCGTAAAAATGAATTGCTGCAGTCACAACACGTAGTTTTCAAAAACATTGAATTATATTTGTCCATCGATTCTTTTAACGATTGTATTTATCATTACACAATCATCATGATTTTGGGTTTATATATTCATGTCTCATGGATAAGGTTAGCTGGAAATTATCTTCGCTCGGTAAAATATTACGAAATCAATTTGTATAAAATAATTAATCTTACCGAATCCATGTACTCACGAAATTAATGAATTCAAAAATTACAGCGATTCACTTTTCATGTATTTTATTCACAATAGTCAATATGGAATCAATTCGATGGCTCGCTAAATATAGTCGATCGACGGTTTCGTTGAATCAGTTCGATTTAATTTTTTTGACCCCCATCGATGTCTTGAAAAAAAATAACAAATTTACGCTGCTTCCCAAGACATCAACTGGACGTGTGTCTGAAATTTGAAACGAAAATCTGCTGAGGTTTCGCCTGTTTTGCGAAAGATTCAATCGCTGGCAAATTAACCGAAGACTTTCGTGATTAGCTCATTATTATTCTAGTTGAGGAAGATAAAAAAAATAGTTCAGATAAAAAGAGGAAGATGAAAGATGTGTGCCATGGTTTATAGACTGGACGTTGTTAATCTACAATTTACGTTTCTGCATAACTGCATGAGTGAACACTGCAGTGTCTGGTATTTAAATTCTAGCCTTTTACGTAAGCGCACTGTATAATTATATTTTTAAGTGTACGTCCTTATACGTTATACCTTATCCTCTTCTTTTATTCGTTACGTTATGGGATCGTAATCGCCAAAAAAGGTTGGCCAAACTGATGTTAAAAGAGCGTTTAATTTTTTTTGCTCGTAGTTATCGAAACGCAAGATGAAAAAAAAAATACAAAAATTGTTCGGAAAAGCTGGAGTTGAATAATGAATAATTATCAAAAGTGAAAAGACGGTAGCAATGATCAACGATGTGAAGCTCTTCCAGTACACCTGTGCAGCTTGGAGTAACACAAAATATATCGCATAAACAATCGATAAACTCGAAGGTCGGAAGATTTTTATTTTTAACTGATTTCATTAAAATGCGAATCCAGTATTCAGATATTTTGGGCATTTCAGTGGTGCAAATGCCGCATAAAAGCTGGAGCGAAAAAATGGGAAAAAAAAAAATGTAATCTTCCTTTTGTAATGTAGGTAGGTTAAACGGCTTTAAAACGTAAAAGATGCGCGTTTTATTTTCCATTTCCCTTTATTTTCTATTCATAAGTTTGCATAATAAACTTTTGTTTTCTTTGTCACATACCACATACCACATCAGCTGCAGCACATCATTTGATGTACCAGCTATGTATATAGAGTATAATATCTTTGTCAGGAAGACGGTTGTTAACACTCAACTTAACAGCTCCACAAACTCGCAAGGCCTTATTTTCCCAACTGTGGTTACGCAATAATTATAATAACGACAACAATAATAAAAATAATAATTTTGTCGCGTGCTTTTTGCTCAACTATAATTCTAATAACGTTCATGATAATCTATGAGTGAAATATATTTCGACCTATGGATCCTTATTGATTTCGCAAATTCGAACATTCAAAGAATATTGGGGTTTGGTGCCAGGTACGTGTTGGAATTACTAAAATTTCGTTAAAAGTTCAGGTTCGAAACACAAAAAAATATAAAACCTTCGGAAAAACCGTATTTTGAAATAACGTTCTTTTGAAATTTGAACAAAATCTTTGCAGACTGTTTCCTTTTTACCTTCCTCTTCTATCTCATCCTCCATGATTTAAAATTCAAAATAGTTTTCTAGAATTATTCCAAGAACTGATCAATGACTTTTTTTTATCGTGTTTAAAACTTAGTATAAACTATGAGACATTCGTGTTGAAAAAAAAAGAAAAAAAGAAAAAAAAAACAATCATAGAAGCAATGTTGAACGAGTGTAGTATTATCGTATATTTATGTGTGCACTGACATGTACAGCGGAATGCAAAGACTTTCGATAACAAACATCGTCTGCAATTTTAAACATAAACTTTACCAAGTGCACTTGAACACCTGAACATTTAAAGCCGAGATTATACGCATTGAATATAATTGCAGAGGGAGAAAATTGTCCTTATTTTCTTTTGATTTCGCATAGGTATTTTCTCATCTGTAATTTCAATTAATCATACAGTTCGCGATGTATAAAAATATTTTCATTATCAATCTTTTTTTTTTCTGTTATTATTAATTTAATCATAACTAACGATGTACGTGAATTCGTTTCCGGATTTTTAAACTGCAATTGTTTACCACTGGAATCTGCTGTATTTCTACACGATAGAAAATTAAATAGCTATAGGTACTCATCACAAATTCCGAGATGTATTAATTCATAGAAAATCAGTATGCAGTTATCAACAACGAAATTATCCTATACTATGGAGTACAGAATGAAAAATATTTCGTACATCGAAACGAATGAACGATGAATCATGTTCATTCGATGCGAATTAAAAATAATTTGCAATTTTCAGAGGCCATAACGAATCCTTCGGGGGCCAAAGATGAATAGCATGAAGTGGCTGCAGGTTAAAGAAAAAACGATAAAAAAAAAAGATAGAAACATTTTTAATATACGTTGAATTCGTCTGAATTTCGTGCTCTGCAGTGTGCAACTTAATTATAGTGATGTGAGAATAAAAAATTAAACAATATATTCTTGATGAATCACTGTAATACCATACGTAGGAATATAGAAGAATACTAATTGATTGAAAGAAACCGTCAGCATGCTGCAGACATTTGGCTAAGTGATTGATTTTTGTCTATAATTATTCTCGACGATTTTAATTAACATAACAAAGTAAAGTGAATGGATTTCAACAGATTATGACTAGCGAAATTTTCAAAAAATGTTCAATCGCTATGAGGTACATCGCTGTACGTACGTATAATTAAGTGCAGATTACACAACTTATTTGGCAAGGTCGGTGGATTTCGAATAGTGCTATTCAATTTTACTTCTTTTTTTTTTCATTGCACGTATGGACACACGAACCAAAATACTTCTTGTCACGTTCATCGTGATTACGCCACAGCTTCAAAAATATATAATACAAGTATTCGTGATATACTTACAGAAAAATAAATCTGACAATGTCGATCGGCAATTAAGATAAGCGAGGCTGTAACATTTTGATACGTGAGGAAATAACACAAACAAAAAAAATTCTATGAAATTAATTGCCCCTGATCATGAATGGTCCTAGTTTGATCCAAAAAAAAAACATAAAATTCACAATTTTACGGATCGAGTATTTTTGTTCAATAAAAGTTTGGCACAATCGCAGATTTCTTTTAGCTTTTAACCGCAGCCCAGCTAGTGGCATAAAAAAACGAATTTCTTTGGCCTTCTCATCTTTTCGCAATTCTTGACTGTTTTTTTCACAAGGACTTTTTACCTCGATATTTTGAGACGCTTACAATCGAATAGTAAAAACTGCAAAATCTCAATTGTTAAGTGCATCCCGAAAATCCGGAATTGAGGAAGGAAAAAAAATTTCACGCCGGAATAATATACAGAATTGGACATAACAAAGTCAAGTGCATCAGATCCATTGAATAACTCATATCTATGGCATACCTATGCAAATTAGTTTTCAAACGATGCTGCAACAGGTGCAGCAGAATTCACCACACATATATACCTACCATGATACGGTTATGCGTGCCGCGCTATAGATATTTGCGATAAAAAGAATATAATGATAAGTACGATAATTAATACGATCGCTGCTAATTGAATTCCACGACGACAATTGAACTAGAGTGGGAAGAAAACCAATCTTTTATATGTAGCGATTTGCAGATCGGTATCCAGGAATGGAATTCACATGGTTGATTTTTTTCATTTACTCTGTACTTGAACTGCACTGTGCAATGCATCG
Source organism: Athalia circularis (assembly GCA_963978495.1). Taxonomy (NCBI): domain Eukaryota; kingdom Metazoa; phylum Arthropoda; class Insecta; order Hymenoptera; family Athaliidae; genus Athalia; species Athalia circularis. The sequence continues at coordinate 7,178,637 of OZ021702.1, forward strand.
ATGGTGACATTGAAAATCACGTGCAATGGTTAGGCATCTCTTCCTAATCGCGCGCTATGAATCTGCAGTCCGTATACCGATGTACAGGGTGTTTTTTTTCAAATCCTATTTGATACAATTGAAATAATTGGATGACTGATGTAATAATTTTGTAATAAAACAGTTTCTACAAAATGACAGGATGAAAATTGTAACAGAAAACGGAAAATGTTGATGTCGGTTTGGTCAGAGTTTTGCCTCTGCTCTCCGGCAAAAAGTATTCTTCCAGACAAAAAATCTAAAACTTGAGCATTTTCTATGCACAGTCTGTTTTACACCCTGTATACAGATATCCACCTACATAGCATTTAAACACGAAAGAAGTCCGATACATGTGCAGGTTATGTAAAGTTTTACAGTTTGCATGACCATCATGCACATAACCTACGATTTCAGGGGCAATGGCTGTCGCACGCCATTGATGTCTGGGTCATTCAAAATCGTGACAAAACTTCTTGTCTCCTCTCTCGTAAATCCAACTAGGCGCAGCTTCAATGTCGATTCCATGAGCGATTACAGGTCATCATTCATACAGATCTGCATTTTAACAAAGATTTCAAAGTAAACAAATTTAATGAGATTTTTTTTTTCTCTCTTGCTTCACTTACACATTGGAACAATTAAGAATGAACTCAAGTATACTAGCCGTGACGCCGCTCTGCTAGGTAATTTATTGGAGCTTCAGCTCGAAGTTTTTTTTTCTTCCGTTGTCTGAAAATGAGAGAAGTAATCCGCTCGTCATGAAAAACAAAAATTTCATCAGATCTTGAACCCGGAAAAATATCACGAAGCCGAAAGAAAGTGGGAGAAGCAGAAATAATTATTCGCAGCCCTCTAATGAGCCTTTGAATACCGATGATTAATTATTGACGATAGAAAAATTTCATTTTCAATTCCAGGGTCAAGGTCAGTTTTACGGATTATATTTGGGGGTGATCTTTTCCGAACTCCATTCTTCACTTGACAGGGTAACGACACGTGGATTACTGTGTTACGGAAACAAAAAATCATAAAATGGAAAAGATCAGGAATAATAATAAATAATAATAATGAATATCCGGAATTAACGTAATGACATAATAGATATATACAAGGGCGACACAAAATTGAAACTAATAATCGTATCACGGTCTACGTTTTTACGTCTGAAAAAAAGGAAGCTTTAATCAACAAACTCTTAAATTGGCGGACCAAGAATATTATTTTTCGAGGACAAATTATAACCGCCTTAACTTAACCTTATGTACATAAATACATAAATACACATATACACATGTATATAAAGATGCGTAAATACATAATAATATATTTAATCAACGTATATTTAAAATGTACTTAAAGACGCGCTATTTTGCACGGTGGAATTTTGTTGTCGACTTTTTCTTCGCGGAATAACCTCATGCTAATCACATGCCAAATTTATTTACTTATGTGTTCGTGTGCGTGTGTATTTGTGTTTTTTTTTTACAATAATCTCCCATCGTTACTTTATATACGCTGATATTTTCTTTCTAAATATTTTGGGGATTCACTGCCGGCTAAAGTTGAAAAATATACCATCTGCCAATACATATGGGTATATACCAGCTACAATTATGATTGTTTTAATTTTTTTTGTTTTTTTTAACTTCTTTTTCCAGACCGAAAGCTGCAACGATGACGTGGAGATCGAAAACGTGATCGTCTGATCGATACATTTAATCCGAAAGGGAAGAAATTTTCGCTCCTGCAGCCGCGCTGTCTTATTTTTTCACATTTATGTAACGAAATTTCTACCCCGGCGATCAGCATCATTTGAAAAGTACAAAAGAAAAAAAAACAAACGGAGAAAAACAAAAACCGTCAAGATGACGATTATCAAGAGTTTCTTCAGGCGGATAATCAAGGATTTCCAGCACAAAGAGTTACTTCCCCTGAAGTTACTTTTCTTCGTACAATCATCCAGTAAGTTGTAATTATATTGTTATAACGTAGGGCATAGACGCGTACCGGTTTTGGTCACCTCGGTCCAGTTGCGTTGCCATCAACTTTACTTGTATGTATTTTTCAAGGCAATTCTAACGTTAAATATAAAATCAAGGAAAAATTGTATGTAATTGTTTAGTTAATTTCGTGAAATAAAAAGTAACAATGAACGAGTAAAAAAATTTCTGGAACAAAAAAAATGTCCACAATTGGTATCAACGGCCGAAACCGGTATATATACGTGTACCTAATTGTTGTAAAAAATTTCAATGAACAAAATAGATAAATAAAATTACTTAGTTTACAAAAACAAATTCGCTATACCTACGCGAGAGTATAGATACTATGAAATTCAAATTGTTAGTTTCATTCGAATGGATTGCACAATTTTTTTTTCTGCCAATTTTTTTTTGTATGAAAAAATTCATTCAAACATACATCGCCTTTGGCTGTCACTCAATCATAATATTAAACCGCAACGCAATTCATTTCGCTCAAAGATCTGTGCCAAGCTGCTTGATGTTTGTCTTTTTTTGGGACTAACCCCCCCGGCCCCTTGAAATTTTTTTTTTTTTCGAGATCGCCTTATTTGATTTTAAGCAAGCGGTGAATCGACTGACTAACTAACTGACCGATGATGATCCATCATATTGTATTAAATTTTTACTATTCTATTTTATTTGTATTTTTTTTTTTCACTTCGTCTCATGTGGGAACTAATTTGCGTCCTACTTGTCTTGTTTGCGTGAATAAAATTGATGGATTAAGAGACTTACTTTATGACGTACGTATATGGAACGTTTGCCAAACGGTAATCTGCTGGTGTAAATAAATTTAAGAGATTTGAATTAGCTATACAGTCAAGTTCAAGGTAAATTACGCGTGCGGAGTTGTACCTGAGGCCTGCCAGTGTTTGATTTTTGAAAACGTCAAAGATAAATTACCTTCTTCCATTATAGGTATATGCTTTTGGATATTATCTACTGAGATTGCGTCACATCGTGAGACTAGAATGATTCATCATATGATTTACACTAAAATAGTATCGATGATGTGAATTTATAGGAGAAATCAGATTAGAAGTTTGGAACAAAAACGGGCAAGTTCACATGTTTAACCGAACACTGTTTAGGAATATTTTCTTTTTCTGTAAAAAAAGTTCGATTGAAAGCTGAAAAAAAAACGAACGTCTGCCGCGATTTTTTACCGATTTAGTTGTTGTACTCGTTTCGGAATCGATCGATTTTTATTTTTCTTCTAGGCCCCCTGTATCCAAATTACATAATTTCTTTGGATGATTTTACTCGAGTTCAATTTCAATGACTTGCTGTATAAGATAATAATCTCGTGGCTATATTTAGTCGTCGGTTCTCTCTCCTTCATTATTTCTTTGTTTTTCCAATTGCACAGCACTCTTCGTTCTCTATCCATACCTGACAATCCACATGCGAGAGTTGGGCATAAATGTCGAGGAAACTGCGATAATGAGCGCTGTGACCCCCGTCGTAGCAATTGTAATGCCACCGTTGGCAGGGATGATTGCTGATCGGATTGGCAATTTCAAGGTGAGTAAACGGTGGATTATTTTTTTGTTTGCGTTTTTTTTTTTCTTCAAGGAAACTTTCGAGAGAATAATTAACAGATGGCATTTCGTATTCCAGATATTGCTCTGCGTATTTTCTTCCCTCGGCGGGGCAGCGTCTCTTTTACTTCTTCTAGTTCCAGTGGGAAGAGTAACCGTCCAATTTCCGGAAAGAGTCGTCATGGATCTTGGTTGTCCAGGTGTAAATGGCGACCTAGTTTACACTATGAGTCAGGCAAATCCTTGCGAGAGTCAATTGGTGCCGGAAATAAACACGAATATGGAAAGCTGCGGGTGCGTCGAACTCTGTTTGTCATTTTTCAGTGATCCTTTCATTTTTTACGTGCCATCGAACACGGGGTAACGATATGGTAACCTGAGGGATAATGTTTAATGTATACGCATCACAATGATGATACGAAAACTTTAATCGTGCTTACGTGTGTTTCAATAACAGAAATTTGCAGAGTATAAGTGAACGGGTACTTTGAACCCGAAGATTAATTTGTCATTATTAATTCTCAGATACATTTGCCACGCGGATTTGCACAACAACACCGAAGTCGAGGCGATATTGGCTGCCAGAGCGTACACAGTTAGACATTTTGATCTTGCGACCGGCTCAAATGTATCCTACAAGTACACCATTTCGAAATCTGAATTACCTCAGGTCAGTGTCTAATACGGCAGGTAGCAAAAATCTATCGATTTACAGAGCATTTATTTCGTTGCGTTATAGACGCTGACTATTCCGAAACTATATTGCGGTAATGAGAAAATAAACAAATAAGATGCGAAAATGTTAAAAAACAAAGGACAAAGTTATGCCGAGCCTGAAAGAGGAGATATTGCGATGCTATCCAGAATCTCGTTGCTGAAGGTGTGCGGAACGATGTGAAAAGATAATTTCGAATTTTTTCAATGAAGTCCAAGAAAAAATTGTGAAATTACGTCACGTAACAGCGAACTCGATATAAATGCAAATCTGTCCATAAAATCTTTGGAAGGTACGACATGCGACACTTTGGACGACAACATGTAAACAATGAGCTTATTCAGTAATTGGCAGTCGTAACTCTTAGAGCTTTCAAGGTCAGATTCACATTTTGTTGAAAGATGATAGAGAAGTGATTCTAATCGTTAACTTCGCCTTGGCATTTCCCTGATTTTCAATTTCCGCATCATGATCTATGGACTCTTCGAAAAACAATATCTTCTGTGTGCGTATCTCTTTCATCTTCAACTAAGATGGACAAACTCTCTCTCGTTTGATATGTCCTTAAGCTCAGATAATAAAAAAAACCTACAAGGTTTCATAAAAAAAAAAAATACATCGCATTGGCTGTATAACCACTTCAGCGACAAATCATTTTTTTTTTGTTTTGTAATTTTTTTTGTTTCGTTTTATTATCAGGCTGCCAGAACAAAAGAAGACATGAGAGAACGTCGTTTACTAGCAAACAATGAATTCTACAAGACCTCTATAAGACAGCTTTCAAAAAGTACTTATTTCTTTCCGACGAGTAAACTTTACGAATTTTCTTGCACCGAGTCAAACGCCACGTTGAATCAGACCAATTGTGCATTCGGAGAATTCGGGGTTACGGTAAGAAAAGAACGAGAACGTCAAATTTTGTACATCGTGGTCATCGCTATCGTCGTATAGTTTATTTTGTTAAATGTTAAATCTTTTTGCAGAAAAATTCAAGCAATGATAATATAAATCATCGTGGCTATAAATCTGAACTCAAACTACTCGACGCTACGGACATCGATGTTCTAGAAGCGAAACGTCAGTACATATCAGAGGCGATATCTTGGACCGGAAATTACGGATTTCAGAAACTAAAATGTGCAAATCCGGATCGGAAAGAACAAAAAATCGCACTCACCGTACCGTTAATTAATTACACCACCGGTGTTGACATCTATAAATCACTTTACATGGAAGGATGCAGCAAAAGATGCGTCGTTACAGCACCTAGAAAAGAGATCTGCTCAAACAAGGACACCGTAATCGAATACAACATCAAACTTACTTTTTGGCTTTATCTCGTTATAAGGGTTTTCATAGGTGATTTTTTCATGAAAGTAATACAGACCATCTGTTTAATTTAAAATTGTTTTGAAATTCGAAACTGACTTTGGTCGTTTTGGTTCCTTTTATTTTTAGGGATGATCGGAGGCACCGCGTTCGCGATGTTCGAAGGTGCCGTCATAGCGATCCTGAGGGAACAAAAAGCGGATTATGGATTACAGAGAATCTACGGTAGCATAGGTGGAATGATATCTTCACCACTTTCGGGGATGCTAATTGATTACGTCAGCAGTGGAAAAGAGTACACGGATTTTAGGTAAGTTGTTGTTTACGACAACCAGTCTCTCGTATTTTGACAATCGTCAAACACCTAGTTTTTAATAATTCAACACGAAAACTAATCACACATTTAATTTGTTTACCACTTCAGGCCGGCTTTTTACCTCTACGCAGGTCTTAAAATCATTTCTGGTATCCTTATGCTCTCCATGAATCTAGAGTTCAAGGCACCAGCTAAAAACGTTGTAAGCGACGTTTTGAGCGTTCTAAAAAACGTCGAACTCGTAGCTCTTTTCATCGCTTGTTTCATTTTAGGTAAGTAATTCGTAATCATCATTACATGATAGTGCACGTTCATATAATTGATAATACATTTTTTTTAATTAGATTAAGAAAAACTTTAGTAATTGAAATATCATCTATTCATTGAAATTGTAAGTTATAATCCTTGGCCGATCAGCTTTTGTCATAATAATTCACTCGTCCCAATGTCATTCGCGTGATATCCGTGCGTGGAATACCGATGTCTTTTTTTATCAAGTATGCATACAAAGCTACTATGAAATTACCAAAGTATGAAGGTACTCTATCACGAATCGAAGTGGTCTGCTAAAGTTAGCAAGGTAACGTCGACGATTGACCGCGAACACACATACTGGCAATGACAACGTCACAAGGCAGTGTCAACAATAACCGGATATTACGTAACGATCATATATCGCTTAACTTCCGTCTCGCTTTAACGCACGAACAAATAGTTAAATTATAACATTCACATTCATCGTGTGTAAAAAAAAAAAAAAAAAAAAAAAAAAAACTCTGTACATACAATTGCAGGTTTTTTTTCCACGGAATTGCCGATGTCTGTTTATCTTTCAGACGGTGCACTGATCACCTCTAATTGACGTTTGTTTGCTTCTTTTTTTCCAGGAACCGCTTGGGGTTACATCGAATCGTTCCTTTTCTGGCTGATCCAAGACTTGGGTGGCTCTAGATCGCTGATGGGCATCACAATAACGGTTGGAGGAATTGCTGGAATCCCGTTACTGGCCATGTCGGGTCCGATAATCGAAAAAATCGGCCACGCAAACGTGCTTTTTATAGGTTTCATATTCTACGCCGTCCGACTAGTCGGTAAGCAATGACGAATTTGTTTTCCATTTATGTTGAAACTTCGTCTAATATTTCTTGACTACCTACATTTTTAACAACTTTCTAGGATACTCACTAATTTACAACCCATGGATGTGTCTTTACTTCGAAGCTCTAGAATCCGTCACATCTAGTCTAAGTTTCACAGCAGCCGTAACATACGCAGCCAAATTATCTACGACTACAACTGACAGTTCGATCCAAGGACTATTGGGTGGACTTTACTACGGTGTTGGTGAGCAACGAAATTTTAATGTTGGATTTACCGCCCGTAGTACTCATCGTCAATTCCTAATCCTGATGTTTTTCATTTTAGGCAAGGGAACCGGAAGTCTGATCGGTGGTTATTTGATGAAGAGCGTAGGAACGCGTCCCACGTACCAAATATTGGGTGGAGTGTCCTTTATAACAGGAATTGTCTATTTCTTGTTCAACCGGCTGTATCTGCGAAAAAGACCCCAGGTCGAGGGTAACGATATCGTTAAAAAGAAACCAAAAAAGAGGGACGCCGAAGTCGCTGATCAAGGACCGGTCGAATTGGTGGAAAAATCGGACTATAAGGAGAAGGAGGAGAAGCGGGATGATAAGATTTCTTACGGTTCTGAAAACAAAGCCTTTACAAACGATGGAAGTGATAAGATAAAACCAGAAATTTCCGATATTCCGACGCAGGACTCGGAGGCAAAAGAAATCGAGGCGATAAAAAACGCTAAGAATCTTGACAGGATAGAAAAAATTGATGAAGTAGAAAATACCGAAGTTAATGGAAAAAATAAAAACGAACCAGCAGTTGAAAAAACGGGGACTGACGACACGAGCAACTGTAAAAAGAACCTCCAGAACGGAAGCACGAATCTTGCATACGAAACCGAACAAGATACAAACGCGGGCAAGTGTAATGTCACTATTGAAAAAGAGCCCGATGAAAGAAAGTAAGAGATATTTGATAAGGTGGAACTCTAGACAAATTAATCTCGACGAAACAAAAAGAAAAATAAATAAATAAACTATTGTACAGTAATTTTTACCTACCGAGTAATGATGGAAAGTTATCGATGTATAACATATCTGAATGTGTTTGATTATTTATGTATTTTTAATAGTAAAACTGTTGTAATTTGTTATACAAATGTATAGATCATTGAACATCATCAATGATTATCATTAGTAATTAAGGTCTTTAGGACTGAAACATCTGATAAAGGTATGGAGACATTCCTTGTATACTACAATTACCGCATAATCACCCATGTAAAAAAATTCCAATGGATGTGCGTCGAATTATCAGTCGGAATTGGAACCTCGACACTCAGAAATATTTCAGGAAATTTGCGTATTGAAAAATCAAAACTCCCAACAAAATTAGATTCAAATTATTTTGCCATTACTTTCTGCGCAAGGTTTCACAGGATTCCTGAAAATCCAAGAGTAGAAGATCACGAAATTTCTGAATACTTTCTACAATTTGAAAAAAAAAATCTCAAATCTAATTCAGGCTAAAAAAAGAAAATGTCAACCCGTACCCCACTCGACCGGATTTTGACTAGGCAAAGTTTGTCAACTTTGGTGATCATTGACGTTCGATTTTGTATCAACAAATCTATCGCGGTGTTCCAAATTCGACTGATCAGATAGTCACTCATTGGTTGACAATAATCAGAGATAACAGTTGTTCTCAATTATAATCTAATATCGCCTGTCCCAAAAGAAAAGACAATGGATCGTAAAATAAGCCGACAAATATTTCCGACTTGTTGATTTAGTTTTTACCCTGGTTATGCGAATTAGTCAAAATCAATCAGTTACCAACGTCAAAACAATTAGGTCATAACTATAAATTACAAACAAAAGGGTTCCTATAAAAGCAAAACGCAATGCTGAAATTCGATCAGATATTTGATGTTTTTTCCTAACATACAAAAAAAAAAAAAAATTTATGTACACATATTTTTGAAACTATATCAGAACCTATGATGAAGGTTATCAAATAAATAGTGATATCACAGTGCAGGTAATAATGCGATATGCATTTAGATTTTAGTTAGTATCATCTGAAGTTCAAATAATATGTAGATATTACGATATAATTCTCTCTTAGTAAAACCGAAGAAATACAATAAAAACGCGAAATCTAGTATACCGATAAGTCTAAGATGTATTATTAAGATTTGCATTATAATATTAAAATCGGACGGAGTATGGAGGAGACGGAATTACCTAATCTTAGTAAATGATGACGATGATGACGATTTTTATTATTTCATCAAAAACTTTCAATCGCCGCTTGCGTCTTGTCTACCTCAAGACCTGTAGGTTATATCATCAGTATTTAAAAGCTGACCAATTGTTGTACGCAGTTGTTAATCAGCGATTGTTAATTAATAAAAATAATTACAAATGATCGTTTTCAGCGTACCTCTAATATTTTTCCCATCTTTTCTACGGTCCTCACCATTTTTTGTTTATTTACTTTTTTTTTATATTCTCATTATATCAGACTGATTTACAACAGAAGAGAGCTGAAATGTCGAATGACTTTATCAATACTCTGATAATCTAGATCTATATAAATACTTGATCGTCTGAAGGAACGTCTGTGTAACGGTCTGTTACAGTTTGTAAAACAAATTAGAACAATTTCGTAAAGAATCTTTGCAGTAATATTTAGCGCCTATAACATCGTAGGCAGAAAATGTTTTGACATCACAATCACTATCGCAAAGCATGTCCGCCGGAAATTATCTGGAACAATTTTATATCAGTGCTCAATCGAACTGGTATACCTAGAAGTTGTGAAATATAAAAATCGATTGGCTTTTTTTGCTGCCGATCGGACACTGTAACGATAATAAGAAATCCAAGTTCGACAAAAGGCTCGAATCTCTAAGTCTTTGATTCCGTAAATCGAGTAAATTATTGTCGATTTATATTTGCTCTGGTTTTGTAAGAGGGTTGGAAACGGCGTCGTTCCTGAAGCTGCGTAACGTTATGACAATAATATTACGACTGGTTGCTGAAAGTTACAGTTACGAGTCTATATATAGGAGAAGAAGTTGGTGGTCTGGTCATTTAGATGAAAACCCGTAGAGATGAGGTTTCAGCTTCTCATCTTGACCCTTTCAACTGGGTTTGTAGCACCTGCAAGTTTACCGGAAATAACAAGTTACGCAAAAGTGACTAAAAATGGTGAAGAAGCCGTCAAAAATCATAGCGGACCACTCAGCTGGCTCATGAGGTGAGTGAATTACGACCAAGATGAAGATTTTCAAGTTTCCAATATTATTTGTTTTCAAGGACCTTTGCCAACCTGAACACAACGAAAGGACCGGAAGTTATCGAGGGAAGAAGCGGTTCGGACATCAGCATAACAGTTTCACCTGTCTACGTTCCTCCGAAAATTCCGGAACTCCACAAAGGCGAAGCCGTCGATTATCCGACGACCAAAAGGTGAGCTAATCAATTGCAGAATCCTTCGATCCTGACCAAAAATTATACCTCTACCGATTACCTCTTTTCCCCCAGATATTCAACACTTGATGAAGAAATGATTGCTCAATTAGACGCCAAGACCGCAGGTAGATCTAGACCAGCTCAAGACAGATTCCACCCTCCAGCGTCATTCCAACACGATGTGGCTCATGCAAACGCCGCAAGGTTGCAGCAAATGGCAGGAGGCAGTAGCAACGGTGGGGGCAGCGGTTCATCCCAATCTTCATCCGCTCCTACGGGATCTGGTTCCGATTCATTTAGTACAGGGCCAGGATATTCTTCACCGGTATTCCCAGGAAGCTACGACTATAAACCGCCAAGCTTTATCGACGCAAAACCATCTGCAGTGATGCCATCCTCCGTGGATACTTTTTCGGCACCTGATTCATTCCCCAAGGTAAACTGAGGAAATCGGGATAAAATCTATTGCAATTAACAGAGTTGTTTTTAATCGGCTAATATGATTTTTTGATTCCACAGAGTCCCAGCTCTTATGATTCGTTCGGGCCATCGCCGGGGTCTTACGGTCCTCCGGCGGATTATCCTGATCATGAATCACATGACCATGAACATGATCACGATCACGATCCTGAAATCACCAAGGAGCTTCATAGTTCGAGCTACGGATCTGTACCAATTTATGGAGGCTCAATTCCTCCAAAGCCTGTAGAATACGCTGGTCACTTTGACCATCCATCTTTCGTAGACGATCCTTACATTCACGATGATCACGACTACCATCATGATATAATTTACGACCATTTACCTGATGATCACACAACACCTCCTCCAGAAATGATGGACCAACGTCTGAGCAAGAGACCGTATTCGTACTACTACATCGGAAAGAAATTGTGGTACATTCCACTCTACTTCAGCATATATTTCATCATCTATATCGCAGCGCTGATTTTGAAGAGCATTGCCAGGCACAAAATAAATTTTCCTTCGACCCTAGCAGCTGCCGCAGCTGGAAGTAGTAGAAGCGTCAAATCGAACGAAGCTCCAGGATGGCTCGATATGACCGTCAAAGTTCTAGAAGGCATCGAGACCGCCAGAAAAGCCTTCGTGAAGAATTAATGAAGTTCTTTTTTCCTCACGACTGACAATGTGCTAAGAATTGGATATAACGACACAAGGAACTAATAGATTAAGATATTCACGAATATCCATTTCTTTTTTTAACTCCAAACAGCCTTTTCGTGACCAATTCTTGGCTCGAAGAATTCTTCGCGATTCGGCTAAATTACGTTACATAAATTTAATATATGTGGCCATATTTTTTGTACAGAATAAATCTAAGTATAAGTTGAAAAAAAAATATATAGTCAGAAAAAAAGAAAATAATCAACTTTGTATCATATATATATGTATCAAAATAAAATTACTTACATAGCGTTATTCCAATGAGTATCTTTTTTGTTGTCGTTTATTTGTGGAGTTATTTATAAACTACGTAAAGAAATGTGAAGAAGAAAGATTCATTTGCTTTCACTATTTGATGGAACCTAAAAATTGGATCATACCTACATTGCCTAATTTGTGATGCAAATTCGTTAAGTTCTGCTACCCAGAGGTATTAATATACAGGCACGCAAATTCTAATTTTGGGAATTACCACGCTGTTATTTGGACAACGTACGATGACGATGATGCAGATGACTATATCATCATGCTGTATAACAGAACACGCGTCGTTGATGACTTACGTCTGTTGAAGAGTTCAGAGTCCTGCCGTTGATAATTATCACCCTTGTTTAGAGTATTATTTCAACGGGACTTGGTTCAGATCGCTAATCGCCTGTTCTAACGTACCATTTCTCAAATATGGAACACCTAACTGATCCTAGTGAACTTTATTTACTACACCTCAGTCACGACCATACTGGATGGTGCAGAACCGATTGATAATTCCATCGACAAACTTTCAAAATTTACTATCAATTCCAAAGGCAATAAGAATCCGTCACGACGATCTTGCAAAAAGAAAAGTGACAAGCGTGATTGCAGAAAAAAGAACTAGATATTGATACATCAGGATTACATAGAAAATTCGATTCACCTATATCGCCAGCTCAATCTGTCAAGGGCCTGTAATTTTTACATTTTTCACACGAAAAGAAGTAAAAAATTGAAAACATGCGCTGCTCCGTATAAATTAATTGCATGTGAAAAGTCTGTTAAGACGTTTGGAACTGGACAATTAGGTCAGAATAAAAAAGAACGGAGGCTCCTGTAGCAGTGAAAAGTATTTGGTGAATATGTTTGAACAACGGAAAGTTTTAAAGAGCAGTCTGGAATTTTTGAATGGAAATGAATTGAGCCAATAAGAATTTAGAGCAGTAGCAGTTCCCATAATGATGTTTGATTCTCTCATTTCATCCTTAGCCCAATAAAGCGATCTTCGCGCCTAAAATATCGGAGGAAAAAAATAGTATACCATTGAATAACATTCCAAGTTAGAAGATTTTTACAATGTCCTTTTTTTTTCTTTTCTTTCGTCAAGGACTCGCTGTCAAAGTAACAAACAAAGAAAAATGCGATCGTAAAAAATGTAGTTATATTCCTTTTCGATGCATTTCTGTCGAAGATGAAATCATTTTTCTCCTCTCTTTTTCAAGTCCAAGCCGCTTAATGACCACGAAATTTTTAATTGATCTTTTCTGATGCTTCTCGTAATTTAAGATTTTTTTAACGTGCATCAGTCAATTATATCTCTACGAAAGGCGCGTATATAAGTCGGTAGAACTCGTTAAATTTGTAACAATTAGGATATTTAACACCAATTGGTTGTTTACCTAACGTTTCTTGTGATACAGTTACTGAAGAAGCGCAAAGAGCACGAAAAACGAAGCAAAGAGCGTCTTCTGCACCCTCGTCTACTGGGAAGCTCAGTTCGATTTCAGATTTTCCCTAGAACGCGTCCTTTCCGTTTCAAAATTTGTCTCGATTATCCGCGGATTCAACAGCTGTGATGAAAAAGAACAGAAAATAACGAACGATCATTAGTCATAGGCACGAATTTGTCGAAGAACAAAAGTTAACTAGCAAAATATTATGCGGATATTAAAACACGAAAACAGTCAAGATGCTTTGCGATTAAAAAATTATACTTTCATTTATCTCGTTCGAGTGCTTCGAATGCTTTTTTTTAGATTATAATTTGTAAAACTAAACCAAGCTTGTGCGGGCAGTGATTGAAAAGACTAGTTAAAAAGTTTTGTCGTATTGAAAAAAAAAAAAAAAAGTTCTATCTAGGTGAGTAAGTTTCGAAAACAATATCTATATTATAAAATCACGTTATCTATAGAATGTCCATTTGTTTCTGGAAAGATATTACTATTTTCTTTTCATTTTGTTTCATATATAAAGTATACTTTATAAATTGATTTTTTGGTGTTTAATTTTAATTTTTTTTTCATCTTTTCATTTTTGTACCGTCAAGTCAAAATGAGAGCGAAATTCCTGCACGGGTCTCTGGTCATCCTGATTTTCGCATATCCTCTGATAACATCAAGTGCGCCGACCACAGAAACAGAAATAGAATCGATAACAGGAACGAGGGAACAAGAAGAAGAAGAAAGTCTAAGAACGACGACAGAAGTTAACTCAGCGGTCGCTACGACTGCCCAGTACTTTCGGTACAGTAGAGATAGTTTAATTACCTATTAAAATAATAATTGAAATTATTTTAGTCGAATTAGCATTTGAATAACACAAACTCATCATATATGGCAGGCGCTTTGTATGTAACCACAGTTCAATTCGTGCAACCACAATCCAAACTCGATTAATATATTCAGGATAATTCCTGATTCAATTGTTTATGCTTTGAATTTTTAGGTACCTACAAACAATAACCTTTTGCATAAATTACAGACAATCCCGAAGGTACAGACCCGGAGGTTACGAGAGAGGAGGACACGATCACGACGACTATCATGACGTCCCTGACGTCCATCATGACGACATGCACGATCAGGACGATTCCAAGAACATGGTTGACCAGGGAAAAGGCGATTACTTAGGTGGATATTATGACTTTCTGATAAACGAAGGAAGCTATAAATTTTGGGCGGTATTCCAGGTACGTTCCCCGTAAAAATCAAAAAAGAAACGTAAAATTTCGAGTCTCTTTTCTTTTAAAAATCTTTGATTCTATTTTTTTTGTTTTTCATCTAGCTTGGGACGGCAGCTTTATTGATATACAGCGGTTTTGCTGCCGTTTACTTTGCCAAAGTCAATCCACCTACGACCGACGATTATGAGGATTATTTTCTTCGACGGCGTCGTTCAGTGCAGCAGGATATTCGGCCGCCTCAAGAAAGAACATTTTTGGGTTTAACTCCGGAAGCATTTCAGAGGATACTGGACGCAGTTGCAAGGGAATTTCACTGACAATCTACGAGTAGCGCAATTATTATTTTATCATTCAATTATTTTTTCTTGAAATTATTTTAGTCGACGAAGCAGTAGAAAAAAAAGGAGAAAGAAAGACGAAGATTGCGTGAGACCTCAAATTGAATTCCAGATTTTTGAAGCGATCATAAAGATGCAGATGATTTTAAAATAATTGAAATACTTCATGCAGTTAAGATTGACATGTTTTCAAAGTTAAGGCATAAATGTAGGTATATATCTAATGTAATAAGACCATGATGTGTGCAGGAAATTTTCCCGATTCGATATCGTGTATCCATAATATCATGCCTGGTTATAACTATGAGCATGGCGAATCGTAAAAATTTCTTCTTACAAACTAATTAGGAACGATCTTGCATCCTTATACCTGTCATGCAAGGTAGTTTTTACTTTGAATGAATAAAATCACCATTGTTATAATATTGTAATAATCTATGGTATGCAACGTATGAGAAATCGAAAATTATGATACCATGTTATGAACATGTACTCATGCTTTTTTCGGTAAGTATACGTAGAAATTTAAGTATCGCGTAATCACATATGTATAGTATATAAATTATTTGGACGCTTGGTTACAATTAGTTCCATTTTTTGTTACGCCTTTGATATTATTATAGATAATAATGATGTATATATATTAATTATAATATTATACATTGTCGGGTGTGCCGAAAATACAGATAATAAGATTACCGAATCTTCCTATTTTTCGAAATAGCTGATCGCTCTGTGAAGTTGATCGGAAAAAAATTTATTTCCCTAACGAAAATTTGTCGGTGTTTGAAAGCGATTCAAATATTCAATGGAGGGTTCAATATACGTATGTTTTAAATTCCAAGTCCGCGCGCACATGTGACGACGGATCTTTAGTTTTATTCAATAAAACTTCATTTCTTCGACTTCAGTTATTGTCATATCAGTTGTACTATAGTTTTTCGATTGCATGTTTTCAAAAATTTCCTGAATCTGCTAACTAAATTGATCTCTTTATTGAAACGATCGATTCAATATAGCGTGGTACGAAATTTAAACAATAACATACGTGAGAAAAACGAAGACACGAGTTTCATCGCTGCTACGAACCACCTCAAGCTTACCTCGAGACTGCCTTTTATTTATCGCGCTACGCTGCCTCAGCCCATCACTAGAGTGTCATGCGGCGCCATCTAACGCAATCTGTTAATAATCTTTCGTGCATTCGAGCTGAATTCGTTGACTTTAATTAAGAATATCCAAACAACGACACAATAAACAATTATGCATGCCTATACCCTAAACACTCCCATGCATCATGCAGAAAAATAGAAAAAAAATCTACTTCTTACGAACGAAACGCAAATCTGATGGATGAAATCGATATTTATGACGGAAATTCTCTTACCCGACACACTCGGTGTGCGATTGTTGCCATCACAGAAATCATGCATTTTGAATTTCTACTTACTCACCATCGCTGGCGAGCTCGCACTTGTCACAATTTGATAACAACGTCTACAGAACGACAATTTATGACTATTCAATTTCTGTTGCACAATATTTAAACAAGGAATCTGTAAATAAGTAGGACAAAAAGACTTCCAGCCGTCCACAGAGAAATTACAATTGCCCGATTGTTGTTTGTCTCCCGCGTCATACCCGCGGCCAATCAGTGAACGAGACGTTCGGCGGCCGCATTCGAATGCAAATAATTATTCGAACAGGATAGAAAAAATTCTACAAGCGATAATAGAACGCCAAAATATACTATGCATGTTATATCCGTGTCATTACCAGCCGGAAAATTTCGACATCTTCGTGCGAAAGGAACAAATGATTCAGCGTCGATTGCATTCACTGAATTGCGTCCCTTCCACCAAGTAGATTAGAGAAAAAAAAATCATGCACCTAAGTTTGCGGAATAATTCATTTTTTTTATCTGTAAAAATCAAAATGAGATAAAAAAAAAAATTGAAAACTAATTTTGACCGGTCAATTTCAGAGAGCTGAATTCGATCCTACGTATAATGGTATTTTATTTTTATGTTTCCTGATTTTCTATTTAATTATATAGCTGAACTTGTACTGCATCGGTTTTTCTATCATGTTGTTAGATGTCAATTCCTTCTTAGTTCTTTTATTTTAATTTTTTTTTAATGCATGTGCAGTTCGTTATTTCTTAACGTCACCCGGCTCAGCCGATCGGGTAGGTATACTTGGAATTGGATAAGTATAGTTATGTGTACATTAAAAGGAACCGCTAAATATTCAACGGATTAAAGGGCAATAAAAAATATATGTATTGAAAAATGCCGCCCGATAAATCTACCGGAGCTGAAGGGTCGCTCGATGCAATATTATAGGTATACGTATATTACATATCTACATGTATCGTTGCAAAGCTGATCACATGAACTTTTACAGACTCAAATAATATATATATAATTTAGGTAATGTGTATATGTATGTATATGTATAGGTATCGAAATGCTACAGGTTTACAATACGAAGAGTATAATACACGTACACAGATGCAGCTCATTTTTGGAGCCCTCGAAGGCAAATTTTCTTGTCCGAGTCGAGATGGCGTATAGGTCGTCTGCGTGTAAAGCAAATTCGCGGCTGTGGTAGAAACGGCGTTGCAGAAATAAAATCAGCGAAATTAGCAGCAGCAATCGGAGAGAATCACGAGCGGATGATGATCGGGTGCAGTGAGATCGTAAAAAAAAAAAATCAACCGTGGCGCTCCGCAGAAGGTATAAGGGAGCGAAAAAAAAATTAAAAAAAAAAAACAACAAACAAATGGAAGAAGAAGATTTAGCCCCCCAAGTAATTCGTTTCTTATCCTTTTTTATAAATTTTATACACCTTCGTTTATGCTTACCTCGATCCGTCCTGTGGCGAGAAATGCGCCTGGAGGACCCAAACCTGCGTTTCGCCGTTCGTCGTCAGTTAAAGCAGAATCGGGTGTTCTAGAATACTCGCTGTGCTGCTGCTGCTGCTGCGTGCGGAACGATTTAAAAAATAAAAATAGGTATATATTCTCAGAGATAAGCGCTAAGTATAGGGTTCGTGCGGATGCACCGCGACGATCGGGATCAACTGCGTCTGCATGCGGTCTACTACATGACGCGAAAGGACCGCCCGAGGCTATCCCAATAACGTTCAATATCGGGACGCGAGATACTGGGAAAAATTTTAACTTCAAATACACCAAAAGTTACGTGAATTCAATTTTTTATACTCGACTATTATATATGTAGTCTACTGTAACCCGATCGCATTGTCCTTATTCCGTGATCGCGGAAATGTCAAAAAATCCAAGGTTGCATGGTCCGACTCTATTCTTCAATACGAATTCTTTTTTTTTAGACTTTGAAAATTGAAAAAGTGGTCCGTTAGAAATGCGGTGATATGCGTGTGAAAAACAGTGAGCGTTATCACGATTCTATCGACGCAAAAAAAAAAAGATCGATGCGAAAGTTTCCTTATCTTATTTCTGATTTATTTTAAAAGCCGATTGCACTTTACAGCGTACTGGGATGTTGCAGTACCTGGAGAATCGTTGTAAGTCTAAAGAGAGGTTGATGCGAGGCCCGAGGGGAAAGGGTTAGTAAAAGTTGTCCGGGTGATTATGACGGGAAAAACGTTGATGGAATGTCGAGGGAATTTGGTCGCATTCCTTCCCCTTGCAGCGGCAACTCTTGCCAGGCGATTTAGACGCGGTTTTGAGTAGGTACGTGTACATAAATGTATAAGTTTATATGGATACACACACATACATGTGTACACGTATGTTTATAGTATATATACCAACTGCAGCAAAATGAAGGACGTAAAGCCATGGCGAAGATTTTGATATCACGGATCAGATGAAGGGGATCTGAAAGCTGATGAAAAAGATTCGGAAATACCTAAAGTCATGCGTGCAGTGATATACTCGAGCAAAATTAGGTATAGTGAGTCAAATCTATATAATACTGAAGTAAATCCTCCAAAGTTGATGGCATCAGGGAGACGCGAATGCATCCAAATCAGATATGAACTCCGCGCGCTCGACAAATGCCAGTTTTTTGTCTCTTGATCCGCTGCTCGCCCATGATACGTTTTGTTGCCAACCTATTTAAGTGATCCTTGATTTTCATTTGTTCGATCTTCAACATAACATTTTTTGTTATATTCATCCGCCATTTACGGAGATCGATATTATATTCGGGCTCTAACTCATTTCTTACCTTTTTTTTTTTTTCTTTAAATCCAGTTTTATGCATTTTATACCATGATACTCGGGTTGAGGAACTGACACGCATTCGCACTTTCGGCATGAGGTATTACATATTTACATTGAAGTGAATGAAAGCTATTTTGGTCTTTGCAGGAAAGACTTTAATCGACAAAAGTAAATTTGAAAAAAGTTTAAATCGTCATTGAGTTACAGGACAAGTCATATTTTATGCACCGGAGCGATTTCAAAAATTGTAACAGCAGTGATTGATTTTATAAATCTAAGCTAATAAAATACTGGCCGTAGGCCCGTCAGGGAATACTGCCCAGCCAGAGACTGCCAAGTCGGGCAAATATTGTATTTTTATATACCTATAATATTTATTCCATGATCCGGGGGATGGATCTGCATGCGATCAATTCAAAACTGCAGCAGGACGTGAAACAGAAAAGTTACACACGTCCGTAGCATACGAGAGTATAGGAAAGTCGCACGCGGGTGGGTTAAATAAAAGCGGTGTATCCAAAGAGAGAAAAACAAAAACCCCGAAGAAGCAGCATTCGATGTGCATAAAAATGCCCGCAGGTAAGAAACAATTTTGTAATTTCTGTTTAGCCAAATTGGCGTACAGGTGTGCGAGCATCGGTATTTTATATCAAAAGGAAACCTCGAAACATAATATAGTACGTATATAAAGCGATAAATTATAATATCTTTATATCGAGAGTAATATTGGAGTATCGGTTCGCAAATTCAATCTTTCAAAGTATTGAATAGATGGCAGAAGGGTGTAACCCAGAAAATTTGATCCAACTATGTGAAAACGAATTTTTCAAACCACGAATTAACTTCAGTCCGATTGTCAGTACAACATCATTATACCGATTAGATCCTGTTACTGCAGGAAAAGAAGAGCGTTTTCCCCCAACATTTTTATATCATTATTTAGAATTGTTTGAATTGCTTTTATACATTTATTCGACAAGGATCTTTACGCCTGGTAATTGTTATATTTTACTTCCATATGTAATATAAGTTGATTCCATATTTCAGGAGCGTTACCTCACTTGATAAAAATGATCTCTTCTGTACACGCGAGGAAAGAACAGACGAAAAAAAAATAGAATAAAAATAATTCTTGTGAAGCTCGTAAATATTACCACCTACAATATACCTAAAAAATAAACCACATATAGTAACTATACATAATCATATGTATGGGAAAAACGGTATATTATACACAGCCGTATAAATACAAAGGTATATATTATCCATATAAATATTATATTGAACACGTATATTACGTATGTATATTATATGTCTGTTGAACGTAATAATGGCGCGAATTGTAGGCATGCGAAAGAAAAGAGAAAAAGAAAGAGTCGCGTAGATTTTCCAGCGTTATAGTCCGAATGTGAGAACAAAACATATCTGCGAGTTAATGCACAGCCAGCGGATTTAATTTCATTCTCCTCATCCTGCTTATGATCTTACAATTATATGTAATCATATCAAGTATTTGAATCATTTACGTACAAGTATAGTGAATATATACTAGGTACGATTGTATGGGGACTTTTTTCACAACTATTATAATCAACAATTATTTATTTATTTTTTTTTATAATGATGCCCCGTACAAGATTCGTAATTCGGTAATCGGTTACAGGTAATAATTTTGAGACTTTGACTCGACAATTACCTGTTACAGTCTCGAAAATAAATAATTACTCATTATACTCAAAAAATACACCACATGCAAGTGTTGTTGAGCTGCCCCTTAATTTAAACAGGTCCGTTCCGTGTTATACACAATAAATAGAAGAACAAAACGAAATCGTTGATAAAATGAAGCGGCGAATTTCAATGGTCTGACGGATCGAAGATTTCCTATGAAAAGTCCCATACGCGCATGTATTTTATCGTCAACGTCAATTATTCAAATGTGAATAATTGAAGAAAAAATGGTAATCTTAGGAGTAATTATATATTTATACCATCACGCATACGAGCGCACGCAATCTCGAGCAATAATAAAATACTAGGCTTTCAAGCTGCGGCGTAAAACGGAAAAATGCATCAAGTGCAAGAGCAAACGCAAATGCGTTGTGCACGTTTATATCTATACGACGTGCGCTACAGAAGCCGCTTAAGAAATCTACAACTCGAACTTGTACTACTCGAACAAGTATCGCGGTTTATCCAACTTGCACTGTGGGAAACAGCCGCTGTGCATATGTTTAATGTCCACATACGAGGCCATTTCATGCCTGGTGTTATAACTTTTATGTATAGACTGAAAACGGGAGCGACATTCCGTTTTTTTTTCTCCATTTTTGGTATTTTACCTGGACAATGGACATATAACTACATTTTTGCAGGCAAAAAATAGGGGAACTGATAATTGAGAAAAAAAACAACACTAGAGTCGATCGCATTTTCCGTGCATATGATATACGACTTCGTTATTATGTACCATGAATATTCAGATCTGCAGGGGTAAGTTTGATGTTCGACTGGTTTTAATTATACCTACATGCTATTCATATCATATCGTTAAAATCGTAAGATTTTTTTGGCTTGTTATTACATTGAATATGTTTTGGATAATTAGTATCTAAGAAAAACGTCTGCAGACTAATTTTGGCATTAAGTAATGTGCAAAGCGGCAAGGTTACACACGCGTATAGTACACTATGGTATATTATACTACCTGATTAGTCTAATTCTACAATTGAATAGTTTCACATACTATCCTGAGCTATTTGATTTACTGTTACTCATGCACATAGCAGTGTGCCTCGACCTCTATAATCCAGGGCTGCTGTGCATACGAAGTTGACCTAGAAGGTTTACATAATGAAAATTTTCTTGAAGTATATATACACGGGTGTATTAAATATAATGTGAATAATTTAATTAGCATTATCTTATATTAATCAGAAAAATAAAAATTCACTTCAAGTTTAACTGAAAGAATTATTTCATTAACGTAATATTAATAAATTCAACTAGTTTCGGTTCGCCGCGTAATTTCACATGGCATAAAAATCCTTCAAACACCCGAATCCCACCCCCGCTTGGGTCTGAAAATGATCATTTTGGTGTGCGATATATACACCTTTGCGTGAATATTCTCGAGCGTGTTATTTGAATAAATAAAATCGATTTATTGAAATAATAACTTAAATATTGTATATACCTATTCGAATGTAAATATATAGTACTTATATATATTCGCTCCAATAGGTATAATATAGGCATAAAAGTAATATCTCACATGCTCAAATCGTTCGAATATTATCCTTAAATATACCTATATACATATATACATAGACATACATAATAATAATTGTCGTGAGTTGGACGACGTGAGAAAACCGGACCGTCTCGCGGTCAATGGCTGTGTAGTTCACTGCCAAGAGTGAGCAGAGTGAGAGAGAGAGAGGGATCGGGAGGGAGAGAAAGATCGAGAAAGCGAGAGAGCAAATGAGAAGGATGAAAAAATAACGAGCCGAAAAAAACAAATAATGAAATCAAGAAATTGTGCGCCGCGCAGGAACGGCAGGTACACACAGCGTAGAGCTATATATACCACATATAGTACGTTATACAAACGCGGTTGAGTAAAACGCAGGTATACATTAATTCGTCTAGTCGGATTCTGAAACTGTTTATTATCCTCTTTAAATTTATAAAACGGCTTCATAAGCTTCGGAATTCAATCAAATGAATTTACAAAGTATAAGTTCCAGCTAGAGCACGTGTAGCTTACGGTTCAAAACCGGGATTGCAGACTATTAGGCGCTACGCGCGACGTGGTGGGGCGGTCAATGATACTCGCTTATGCAGGCGTCGAAGTCTCCAAAGTTCATTCCGTACACACGCGTTCGATTCTCTCGCTGGTGTTACGTTAATTGAGATTCAAGGGCCATATCACGGACGATTAGAATGTATAGCAAAAAGAACACTTTCCTGTGGCTTTTCTTTTCTTTTGTTGCACTACGTCTGCACTTTTCTATGCATACAGGTCCGTGCTGCATGTATAATTTTATAAGTAAGAAAGAAATAAAATTTTTTTTAATGAACAAAAATTAAATTGTGTACATTATATGTGTACTTCTTGAGGTATACTGTAATGAACTATAATAAGGATATGAAAATAATCAACTGTTTCCCGTGTTCTATATTTCAAGATTTCGCATTCTCATGGTATGCGCGTTTCATATAATACTTCATTTTCTTTCATTTCTTTATTTTCGTTTTCAAATTGAACTATATGATGTGTGCAACGTAAACAGCTGCAACAATTATATGTGGGATTATTTTATAAAATTCTGTCGGTAAATTTTGCTTCACTTCCCAGAACATTATTTTGTTACAATACTAAATGAACGTCATTTCATGACTCTAATTCACATATATGTATAATAACATATCATACGATTCATATACTATATGTACACAGTCTATAAAATAAAAATTCTGCGCAGTTGCATAGACCAAAATAATAATAATAATAATTCTTTCGGTTTTTTCATTGTTTTTAACAACATTAATGGGTATGCGCTAATGGGGTATTTAAGATAATATTGAAAACAACAAGGCGATGTAAGGATATTTAGCTGTATCGCAATAATATAGTTACGACCAACAGATTATAGCGATCCTCACAGCGTGGTATAAGCCCGACTTATAGCATGTACAGCGAAGAATGAAGATGAAGAATAGCAGAGCTAGCTGTGTTGTGTGAAGATCTAAGGATGTCAGTTCAGTCGGTGGTCAGCCGTCTTCGAGGAAAGAGCTTCACAATTTCAGAGGTTATTTAAAAATAATTCATCTTCCGTCATGTATATTTCGCTGTTATTATAATAATTTGAATATTCTGCATAAACATGCATAGTGCGGTCAGAGTATACAGATGATGAAATTTTCATATATATTTGTATTATTTCATCTCGAGCCATATTTTTATGTGTCAAGAATATGATAATGAAAACAATAACGAAAAACTTCAACTCGTTATATCTAATCGACGCTTAATTTCCTGAAACGAAGTTATAATTAATCAGAAGAATCAAAAAAGAAAAAAAAAATCATTAATAAAAAGAAACTTATATATAAATTTGGAAATTTAAATATATCGTTAATTTTAAAAAATACCTGAATTTTAAATATACATTCAAACTGCACGAATTAACAGTTATCAATCAGTGCTTCAAATTTACACAGATAATTCGAACGCAATAATAAAATTTCCATTTAATATATAATATAGAGTGAGAATATTTTGTGAGCGCATCAAGGACGAATGTTACTGCACTTTATTGACGTAAACTGTAATTATAACTTATTACGCGAATAGTAAGGACATAGCTGATCGTTGATAATTAGGACAGTTTACATACATAAACGTATTATACGTTGATTACGATGAAACAGTTATACTTATAACCTAACAAAAGACAAAAATTCTGGCATTGTATTTCATCTGTTTTTCTTTGTCTTTCTTTAAAAGATAAATATCAAAGTGCATTGATTTGATAATATGACTACTGCAATTATATAATAAAAATAAAGAAAATTTTCATCGTACGAATTATACTATTTCTCGTCTGACGCGTGATTAATGTACACCTATTAATTATAATGTCACCATAAATAATGTGCGGGAAATTTTTTAGTGGTACAAAATAAAGAAGAGAAAAGATTGAAAAAAAAAAGAAAAAAATTAATTGAAATTGAGACAGAAATAATACGGTGTAAAATATATACCAATAAATAATATAAAAACATGGCATCCATGTGCGGCAGCACCAAAAGTCACCCGGCTGCTTTGACTACGGGCAGTTTCTACAGACCGGGAAATAATTATCCTTACCAGGTAAATGGATTGAAAAATTATTACTCATAATTGTATAATTCAAGTTTTCAAATCAAAAACTTATAAACGATCGATGTATGGGTATTTATCGTGATAAGTTTTATGCTACGAGAATTCAATAAATGCGAGAAAAAAAAAAAATTCAATCCATATTTCATGATCATCGTACACGCTTGTATACATACAACAGAGATTATGGATTTTCTGATGTTTTACAATAACTTTATACTATGAAGTTTCCTGTTTATGAAATCATTGTGCATAAATCCGTGCATATAGAGGAACGAATAATTATTATATACATATACACAGATATCGTTATCATAATGAATTATTATAAGAAAGACTTGAATGACTTCAAAAACAAAACTGCAAGCACAGCTGAAATATACGTGCAGCGTTTCGGCATTGAATGCACCTTAGATATACTATGTGTACATATACGAGTAATGGGACGTGTCATGTGGCATAAATAATCACGCTGGTTTACCTCATGCACCTGTATTATACATTACCTGGATATGAATTATTAAAGTTGGACTTTCGGTGTTTGAAAGAAAAAAAATGAAGGAATAAAAAAATAAGAAAAGCGCGTCGCGATCAAATCAGAGATATAGAGATTACGATCTCGACGGGATGCAGCTCTGAATCAAACTACACTACGTTCTTTTAATACTTGCGTAACATTTTCTCTACTTATACGATAGTTTATTCCGCATAACCGAGCCACTATATGAAAGACAAGGCCAAGGCCCTTGCGCGGAAACACGTGGATAAACGTATATAACTTACACCCGTATTATAAATATAAATGCAGTGCTCACACTCGGTGTTCCATTGTTTTTATAATAACATAATCACTTTAATTCATTCCACATAACAATGAGTATACAACGATCGTTCGAACAGATTATACACATACGTACTTATATATTTACACGCACCTCGCTCAAACTTGCAAATTAATATATGCGGATTGAATATAATCTATATAGGTGTGTACGAAATGAAATATTCATAGAAAAAAAGAAATAATGATAATAGAAATAATAGAAATAATAGTATAAGTAACAAATTGATGAATCAAAATCAAACAATTCGACGTATCGGTTTCTTCTTTTGATAAAGGAATTTAAGAGCTGGCTAGGGATAATTTCGTGAAGACGCACATGACACGATGTAATATAAGTTTCTGTGAAATTGCAGCCTGCAGGCCAAATGTTTGGTTTCCAAGGTGACGATATTACCTCGAATTTATTAGAGGGTAGATGCATAATATTATGCCTGACGCATAGGGACGAAGAGCAGTAGGATGAGGAGTTCGTTTCTAAAGAAATACGGTCGACTTCACCTGTCTGACTGTGTTGACGTAGGCGGAACAAGACTCTTTTGTAGTCTGTACTAAATCAACGTTTACTTAATAAAACAAGCAGTATAAAAAGAGAAATAATAAAAATTCACCAAATTGTCCTACACCTATAATAATAACTATTACAAATTACGATACAACGTAACGTCATATATACGTGTAAACGAATGTCGGTTTGTAATAGTTATTGCCGAAATGTCTGCTATTTGCAGGATTCGATCGTAAGTATGTCAGTG
The DNA here is from genome assembly GCA_963978495.1 of Athalia circularis. Taxonomy (NCBI): domain Eukaryota; kingdom Metazoa; phylum Arthropoda; class Insecta; order Hymenoptera; family Athaliidae; genus Athalia; species Athalia circularis. Next base: position 7,205,296 of record OZ021702.1, read on the forward strand.
ACATAACAGTACCCGAGCGTAAAGCGAACGGTCTTCCTAGACTCCACGATTATATCGTGGGCGTAGGTGCGGGTGATAACGATCACGATGATAATAATAATAATAACAATAATAATAACAAATGTTCGATCATCATTGTTATAATCGTAGCAGTATAGCTACTCGAGGTATACATAGCTGTTATACAGTATCGATATGTAAAGCTAGGTCAGTGTCGTTATTTAAAAATCAAATCATGTATACTGTTACGAATCCATCAGAAATTCAACGGGGATTCCGAATCGCAACGACCTATAACCATTTTCAGACCCTCGCCACCTCGCATTGTCAGATTTAGTAAATTTTTTATTTTTTTCTATTTGTCAAAGTTTCTGTTAAAGGTTTGCAAACTCGTAGGAATTTTATTTTATTTTTTTTTACAATCTTTTCTCGATGACTTTCGACTGGATTTCAAACTAATTAACGAAAAGAGAATACGGGTAAATATATATCGACTAGATAAAAATTTGATTGAAATTCGGCCGTGTGTAAATAGTATATCTAATAAATAATATCGAGTGAAGAAGGCGAAACAAATTTCAGGCTCTGGATATCATAAGTTTATGGCTTCTTCTGATCCGGTCAGAAGAATTCACGACCGTTATATACCAGCTATAAAATCAGCAGAAGCTTTTTTCCTCTTCGTTTTTCGTCGACCGTTGTTTTTTTTTTTTTTTTTTCTTTTTTGTTTTTCTGTATATTCTCGGGTATATAAACGGCAATCTCATCACCCTGGGATAGTTTGATGCTCGAAATTACACAGGTAGAAATATGGCACGGCGGATACGTATATTTGATAAACTGCAGATCGCATGTATAATTCTAGATTCGAAGAAGGAAATTTTGTTTCAACTGAGAATAAGACAGAAATGTGGACGATGTAATAAATTTGATGCACAATATCACCACCGTCCGTTCGGGTTATTAAAACTAGTCGACTTTGTTGAGATCAAGGAAGAGCGTAAGTGTGGTTATAATAGGGAGGCGTCTATAAATAGGATGGAGAACGCCAGTAAGCTTGGACTGTAAGAAAAGTACAGGTATAAAGGTATGCAGCTATAAGTATGAGTATAAAAGCTATAGTCGATGTGTCCAACTAGAAAAGCCGGTACTGTGGGAACTCGCGACCTCTTATAGGGACTCCTCGCGCTCGCGGGATGAAAGAAAGACACGAGCTGTCGGAAAAAGTGGTATCGCAGCTGAGGAGGAGGAGCAAAGAGAAGAAAAAAAAACCGAGGAGAATAAAAGAAACGAAAAGAAATAGAAGAGAAGAGCTGGTTGATGCAGGTCGATGGTCAATCCTCGTACATTATTATAGTAAAGAAACTGGACGTCAACGTCACGCGCTACACGACCGAGTACACATATAATGCGGGCGACTCGAATACCTGGTGAAAAAAATGGGGGGGGAAAAAAAATAATTTCACAAAAGGAAGGTAAAAATGCAACCCATTTTTTATATAATTCAAAACGCTGAAACTCTTCGAGAATGTAAAAGAGAAAAAAAAAAAAAGAAAAATGAGTATACGGGGAAAACCGAAATATTTGTGAAGTTGATCCAGTTAAAAATTTGACCCGCATGAAATAGGTAACTGTAGTATAATGTGCGTGCCCATGTAATTTTGAAAATAATATAAAAATGTTTGAATAAAAATTTTTTCATCGGACAAAATGACTACCCTGTATAACAAGCGCCACGGGTTATCAGTTATTGAAGGACTTTGACATCGGGCTGAGGGTCCCAGAGTATAAGCTTTTTTTGTCTAGCGATGGGCATCACAATGATTCACAGTTAGGTTCAATGTACCTCACCCAACCTGTTATACATATACCTATACCTATATACTATTTACATACACATGTATGTACAAATACACGAACGTCGATATCGGTATTATATAAGACCACATTTTATACGATAAAATAAAAAGCGCAATTTTCAGCTTAACCCATGCAAAATAATTAAATTATTCAAAGAACCGCAGGCATAACTGTTAGTGAAATTTAATTTATTTTTCTCCACATCATCTTGAAACTTATTTTATTCCTCGGAACTTTATATATTCTTGTATTTTTGAATATTAGGAGTAAATTTTCTAAGGATAGTCGCATTAGAAAAATCCTGTTGCTGCAGACACGTATTGTATAATACGAGGATCGACGCAATCGATATAATTATAAACGATGACGCTATCACAATGTATCGATTGATTGCCAAATTAAGAATGAATTAATGTATATAACCGGAAATTTAATAGATATGTGTGCAAAGAATTTTTGCTGATTAAGGTCTGTCTACGTGTTTCCGTCTCGTACAATGCATCAAATAGCTAATCATATGCAACGATTAAAATAATACGTCACGGTATAATAATGGTGCGGATTTATCTGGAATTTTTCATAGGCGTGATAACCACGCCGGAAATATACGGGGTGGCAAGAAAACGAAAGAAACAAAACACAATCAAGCTATAGATATTTTGAACCCCGGACAGATTTGTCGATATTACGAAGAATTCAATCCACATCGGTCGCTTTACCTCATCCTCATTTACAACAGATGATCAGAGTCTCATTAACCTGACAAGGACTGCACAGCAGACTCACGATCAACTTATATATAGGTATATAAGTTTATATACGCGACGACCTTGCGGGATCTTTGCCCTCGCGGTCTCATCTTGTAACTACACATCTTTATATACTTGGAAAACTATCTGCAAGGACGGGATGATGATAATAATAATAGTATATTGATCATAATCATGATGTAGAAATGCTCATCAGCTGCACGAGCGCAGCATCCCCGCGTGATGAATTTCTGGATAGAAACGTTTTCCCCATTGGTAAAATTAATTCAGAATTTCCTTATATCGCGTCTCATGTGAATTCAATTGAACTCCGTTTTTCTTCAATTTTTCTGCCGATTTTCTCTTTCCCTTTTGCTTTTTCATCGAGAAAAAGAAAAAAAGATCCTATGAAATTTTCAATGCCTTTACATCGGAAGCAACCGCGGTTTATGGTTATATATATTTTTATATCGTGTACTTCCTAAAGAAATATATAATTCGTGCGCGATCGGAATTCTTGAGAATTTGTCGGTGTGCAGTAGGAGAAGCACGAGGATCATATTATATAGCATCACCGCGTCGTCATGAGAGACGTGCAGCAAAAAGTTTCGTATAGTTCGTATGGCTGTGTGCGGTGCAGTTAATGCGGCAGGTAGATTCCTCTCCTCATCTTTATCTCAAGTATCCGAAAATACAGCTGGCGCATTATTTGACAATGAGATAACTCGTGACGCAGTGGAGTTATTTTAAAGAGGATATTTAGCCCCTTTTTCTCATTCAATTCCACGAGTTCGTCGTCAAAAGCAGGAGATATAAATCCCACAAATCGGATCGTTTAGTTAAGTTGAGACCATCGAGTCCACGCTTTGTCGGGCGGGCTGCTCGAGGTATAAAAATTTAGCTATGTACAGGGTGTTCAATTTTAGATGAATGGTAGGATTAATATATCTGAAAAACAATTCGTCGTATCAAAAATAGTTTAGATCAAAATTATGGGGTTACCAAAAAGACACCATAAATAAAGTAAAAATCGAAAATATACAAGACTGCACTAGAAATTTGAAGGATTGTATTTTTCATGTTTTCTTCTCTCTAATTGCTACTCGATTTCTTTTTCTTCTAACATCAAAAATACATCTGCTGCAAAGTCGAATAAAAAAAAAAAAAAAAAAAAAGACTAGATTCAGGCACCTGCTCGTAGGCAACCCAACATGCGGCGGCAATTTAATTTGTCGTAAAATAACTTCTAAATACGTCTTTGGAGTTAACATTTTTAAAACTTTTTCCGTTTAGTTTGTCAGCGAACTAACAACTCTTGATTCAAAATTGAATGTAAGTTTTTTTCTATTCTTTAAATTTATTGAAATTCTTAGTATTCAAAATCGTTTAGTCTGGCATCTATAAATTAACATTCTCCTCCTTCTTCGTTGTTCATCCATTCATTTTTCACTATGCTATATGAATAAGATAAAAATGGCATCCGAAACTTTGGTTCATCACATATAGTGTACTTTATTTAGTTATAAAAATATTTCATTTTATGAATGGTTTTTTTTATTTTTTTTTTTTCATATACATACCATGACGTACATTTACTTAAATAGGATCGCATGATAATAGTATAACCATAATCTTTTTATAAGGAAGGAACGCACGTGTGCATCCCGTAATTTTTTTCCGTCTGCAGCAGTGCAGCATTTATTATAGATAACCCGCGTTATATCGTACTATACCATGTTTCATATACTCTATAAGTGGTAAGAAAAGGAATAAAACACGCATAACGTATAGTAGTCTTCAGTTGTTTTTTTTTTTTTTTTTCTCACGACAAAAATTTCAACGCGTAGGTATAGCTTTTGCGTTATGTTACCTCGTGTTATAGCTGTTACCACGCTTTGCGATTCGTGTAGTTAGTCGGACATGCACGGCGTACCGAGTTAACAATTCTGCTGAAATTTCATGCAGCGCAGGGGAAATGCTCGGTGTATATATTAAATGTACAACCCGCAGTGCACGTTACTATATGATAAAGGTATAATCTAGTAAATATATATATATATGTGAACGTATAAAACAATAAAAATAATGTAACACAATAGCTCTTCTGCTCAAGTGTTCGTCGCACGCGCAAGCGGTGGGTGAAAAAAACCCTTTCTCCGCAAGGGCCTTACAACCGCCGCACTGGCTGCGAAAAAGAAGAGAAAAAAAAAATTCATGTATATAAGAATATTACCAGAAAAACTGGAAGACGGAAGTCACGCGCCATGAATAATTGTTTCCTTTTTCTTTCATCCCCCCCCCCCGGTTTAATGGACAACATCCTCGGATAATATAAATACGGGGTATTTCGCAGATCAATTCCAATTATAAAAAATCTGATCATCGCTCTATCTGTTCGATCGGATTGAGAAAAAAAAAAGAAAAAGAAAACTGTGAGTTGTGCCTAATCAGTTTTTCTCTGCCTTTTGACACTCTGAAAAGCCAGAAATATTGAAACGAATTATCAATTGGAAGAAGAAAAAAATTTTTGAATCGAGTTAATCAAATACAACTCATCAAGCAAATTGATAGTTATAGCTATAGATACAGTTCGGGAATAACGAAAGTGCAGTTATACATATAATATTTCGATTTCATACTTTCCATATTAGAAAGTAATCGATTTAATCGTCACGATCTGATATGAAACATCCAGATACATGATATGTTGTAATATCTAATTCTAACTAAATTAAAAATCAATGTCACCACATAATGAATTCGTGATTCCATAATTCGGGTTCATTAGTAGCGTGTATCTAATTTTCTCACGAATGATTAAATGTATATTTGAGTGTTTCTAACAATGTTTCCCTTATATTTTGATAATTATTTTTTTATTCTTGTCTCTTCTTTTTTGTATATTTGTCGTAAATTCTTACTTCGTCATTGCGACACCTGTAGCGTTTTAAATTTGCTTCACGGCCGTCAAAACAGTGTCAAGAAGAATTCCGTTATGGAAAGACACGTAATTCCTGCAAGTTCCAACGTCCCGTATTGATGAATAAAATATATAGATATAATACCAGCTATATATCGGCTTTCATTAATTAGCTCTTACATATCCGAAGCGTATATGAAGTACTTACGTCTACGTATATAAACGCACGATACACACGTCCTTCGTAATCTGTGCCAGATCGATAATAATTCTTTGTTGCATTTAAAGGCCGATCGCATACAGTCTTAAAAGCGTAAGTACCCATATGTACATCATACACATATGTGTAGATAATTATAATGACAGCTTATACGTATAAGCTAATTACATCTCGACACACTATAATTCTCAGTAAATGACTGCACATAATATACTAACACATGAAAAACGAAAAAAAAAATATTATCAAGAGGGAATTCAATCATTTCCACGAGATATATTGTATTCTGTGTAGAATATTTTGTAAGCCTACAGAATCGAGGAATTTGTAAAAGAAACAAAAAAAACAGAAGCACAAGGGAAGAGTAAGCAGAAGATTGGAAGGATGAAGTAGAATAGAAAAAGCGCATTGAACCAGTGGCCCTGACAGCTACGTGATTGGCGGTTGATTATTCGGCGTACAACGCAGAGAATGAACTCTAAATGAGCAATTATTATAAGTTAAAGTTACAACCGAGGAGAAGGACGGGGTCCGTTGATCTTTATGTCTTTATTAATATATCCGGTGTTAAATGCGCGGCAGTTCTTTTTTTTTTCTGACCTTTTTTTTACATTTTAGATACGAAACAATCGAAATAAATTCATCAGAACGCGGAAGTTACACTTTATGGCTTGATTAACAATTACGCAGCGCTGCACTTCGTTGCGTTGTTCGATTTATTGTCGGTTGTGTGATAATTTTTCGTTCATGTTTTGAAAAATTCCCCGAATCTGCAAACCAAATTGAGGTATCTGTATCGGTGTTGTAGCCTCATTTAGCCGTCGGATTCGTGTTTTTGAGATCGAAATACATATAAATACATTAAAATACTGCGCAACAAAAATCGGGTGCATGATTTCCATTCATCGTGAAAATGCTGTTACTTGATTAAAAAAACGTCGAATATGATCGAATTATATATCGGCGAAAGAAGAAAAACATTTTAATCAAATACAAGACAATTTTAGCATGTCGAACAGGTGCAATGTAGGTATGTTTTGCCTCTAGTTTCTCCTTCCCCTGTATAGCTGGAAATCTTTTAATTTAGTTAACGGGAACTTCAACTTCGATTCATACTGCATGGTTGATGATATATTCATATATAGTCAACCTATTTTCTAATCAAAGTAATCGACGAAAAATAAAGTATCTAGGTGTAGATAAATAAATAAAAGCATATGTAAGGATCAATAAATTCTTCGCGGCAATCCAATGAATCGATTCAGTAATGGTTATTGATCAGCAGATCACTCAGGCGTGCAAACATCTAGGTATATTACATTGCTGTAGGTCAGTCATCAGCGAGTGCAGAAACCGGAAATAAGTGAAGCATCTTTCTTTTTTCTTTTTTTTTTTGTGATTTTTTTTCCATACGAATAGAATTGCGGATAAACTGCAGAACAAATTTCGTGTAAAGAATTACCTAATTTGCGATTAATCATCTTGCGACTTTATTATAATTAAATTATTCGTATAGTATCGCATCTGCGGAACTAATTTTTGAAAATTTTTTTTTCGAATTATTAATATGTACACATGTCCACAGTTGTAAAGCGACGAATGAAATTTATATACTGAAGTTTACCAGCTGTGTACGGCATTACGCTTCGTTATGCCCTCGTAAAATACGGAGTTGAATTTCGCGACGCTCACCTCTTTGACGAAGACCTTGTCCCCAGGAGAGCACATATGCGGTTCACGTATGTTGCGGTAACGTCTCGGACGCCTGAAACCCTTGAAACGGTTCGTTAAGAACAATAATTCTTTCTCATTCTTCGGTCTCCCCCATCCATACAGTCTACGCGTTTTGTTTTGTTGTGTTTTTTTTTCTGCAATTCTCTTCTTTTTTTTTCACTCTGAAATTTAGCACGTTCCTGATTACGCATCACGCGTATCAGTCCATACCAAAAACATGAAGTATTGTGGGATAAAATAAGATCGTTAATTTTTTTCTCTACAATCGTATACATTGCAATGACGTTATAAATTAGTTGTATCGAAGGAAAAAAAATAAAAAAATTTATTATAACTCCACGTAGTCGCAGGAGAATTATTTTTTCGACACGATAATGAATGATGTGACCAAAGATTTTTTTTCCTTAATTCATCAACCAAATACCATCAAGTTCGAAAAAAAAAGATGTATATGATCGAATCATTTAGTATCAATTTCGCCTTGAATTATAATTTCATCTATATAAATTGTCGATCTCATAATGTGATATAATTATTATCCGAATAAATGAATCGTAGGAATTCAGCGAGACGATTCTGTATTGTTGATGCTGCTGCAGGTATATACACAAAAGTTTCTGTATGTTCTTTTTGGCTCGATCTTTCTACAGCTTCTTTAGCTCATGATGCTGCAGCTATTATATTATGTTCTTGTCCCGCGTATCGTCGTATAATAGTAGTTATATTATAAAAGACGTATATGCTGGCACCGCAGTGCAGACTAACGTATGTAATACGGTAATTAAGTTGTCACAGATCGTTAGGTACACGAACTGCAACCTGCAACCTGGATCCTGCCGCGAGTTGAATCGTATATGTAATAAAAACAATGAAAAGATTTCTTTGCAGAATTGAATCGCGCGCGCAACGCAAGAAATTCACATAAATGCATATTATTCTACTATATGCTGCACGTATACAACACGGTGTATAGAAATTAAATCACACGTGGTATAACAAGTTCAAGGAATTTCTTTGGCCTGCACAACATCTGCAGTGCAATTTCTTCGAGCGCAGAACATCTCGTTGAAAATAAATAGGCAAAACAAAATGTATGCAATTACTGCAATAGGTATAATTGCAGATTCGCTCGTTTATTTTCATAAGAAAGAAAAAAAAAGTCACTCTCATCTTTCCAGACTTGATTGGCAATTTTTTGTTCATTTTTTTCCCCTGCTCGATGTATATCACTGGTATACGCGCGTCAGAGAACGAGTTTTTAATTTTTGTCACAATTTTTATATTTCTTTAGCGATTCGCTTTCTAGCAACACGATTTTTCAGTTTCGAATTCAGAAACACGACGAGCTCACATCTACATTTTCAATAAATCTCACATGTTTTTATAAAAGATGAAACTACATTTTCGGGTTCAAAATTTCTCTGCATCTTAGGGCTCCAACTGTCATGGGGTACAAGTTATGACAAAATTATGAACGTTAATATTTAAACGTGTAGATTAGGTATTATTCTGACATAGGTATTGTATATCTATGAAGTATGCGGCGTGAGATACGACATGAATTTCTAACGGTTAATCCCACCGAGAATAATATCGTTGGGGCTACTGCATCAGCTGCGGAAGAACGAGAGAAACAACAACAAAAAAACAAAGAAACGGAACCCAAATAAGAATAAAAAAAGCAATTCAAAATTTATAGAGTTTTTAGTCGGTCTTTGTTTTATTTGTTTGTTCTTAACTTTTTAAGTCCTGCATCCACGAATGCATTATGCAACCGTCTACTGTTTGCCATATTGAGCTGCGTAAAAAGCTTTGAAAGAGACTATGTTAATTTCAATTTTTTTCAATCTCGTTATTTTGTCGTTTACAATTTTTTTCTGGGCGGGGGTCATATAAAAGAATTTCGAAAAAGCGAAGAAAACAAATTTGTTTGCCAAAAATATATTGGCTGCTAACTGTTTTGACATTACACAGTTCTTTTTTTTTTTCTCAAGCAACTTTGTGCTAGATTTTCGACGCATTAACTGTATACACACATATGTGGATGGAATTATTATACTCGAGACAGTTCCGCACGTTTTGAACCTCACAATCAGAGACTTTATGCAAATTATACGTTCACGTATACCTATACCATAACCCTATATAACAGTAAATTTGTTCCTGCGATGTGACGAAACCGGCGCGATACCCGTTTATCCTACAGAATTATTATATACATAGGACATCAACGTTTGTAATGTATTGCGAATGTTACGTGTACATAATAATACAGCGATGAATATGCTTGTGGACATTCAAATGAGCGGTTGGAATTTACGAATGATTTTTTAATAGAGAAAATGCAATTATAACATGCGTATGTTGCGATCAGGATAATGGCTGACAAAATTTTGACAAGCAACAAGGTTGTTAGTTTGGAAAATTTGGAGATTTTTTTTTAAATCGTCCTAGTGCTGCAGCGACAGGAGGCGGTATCAGCAAATGATGCTGCTTGAGAGTGAGCAGGAGGAATTTCAAATTTATGTTTACCAAGTCGTTAAGCTGACGCCTCCGTTAGCGGAACTGTTTTAAACTCGCCTCTTCAACTCGCTTACTCCCCGCAGTGCGAATGCCCGGTCAGTATGTATATGAGATAACTGCTCGCTGTCCGTTCCTGCTGTTGCTGCTGCCGCTGCTGCTGCTGCTTCTCTTATAATCATCGCAAGCATTCGTGATTCGCTTTAAGGTTTAATGTAATGTAAGCAAAATTCACTGCCATCTTGGAATCCCGCAGAGAAATAACAAACAAAATGCAACCACCGTCGGCCAATCCCCAGACATTTTTATTCATCAATTTATTAATTCATTTATTTGGTTATTCATTTTCAAATCAATCACTCCGATCGATAATTGGTGGCTAACAGGGTGGTCTGAAAACTCTTTACGAACAGATGCGAAATACTGCAGAAATATGAGGGTTTTTTTTCTTTTTCAACAGAGAAATCATATACATTTGTCCTGCATAATATTTATAAGTTCAATTGCAGTATTTAGTTGAAATTCATCAGGTATGAGCGAGAAAAACTTGGAACTCGCGGCTTGTAAAATTTATATACTCTGCAATCAGAATGAGAAAAAAACTACTCCGAAGTCGCAACTTTCGTTTGGAATAATTCTCGTTTTTAGCTAACGAGAAGAAATAAAAAAGAAAAATCTCCAATCATAAGGTCATCAAACTCCGAATCTAATTTACAAAATACGCAACATAGGTAATCTAATGACTAATTCTCAAAAGCGGGGGTAATTAGCTACAATTTATTTCAAGCGACGGTAATTAAATTATCTCATCGACTTTTCAAATCGTGGTATTAAAAATTTATACGTTCGTCTTTCTGTAAAAAAAATATACATGTATAAATCAATGTTCAATTGTTTGCAGAGTGAATATTACCTGCCACCAAGGTCAGCTTGGTACAGGGTACCGCCACATATGAACAAAAATGGAAAAAAATCTAGAAAATGGAAAATCAGCAGCGCTGTTTTAATAATAGCTGCAATGCTCGTACTCGTCGTCGTCCTGGCAGTCGCAGGCCTGGCTTTATGGATGGGAGGTAAGTCGGCCAAAAAAAATCCAGTAAATGAGAAACAAATATATTAAATCGCAGTGAATTGAGATTATTCATTTTTTTCCCCTTGAATTTGTTACAGCTCTCAGAACGGACCCAAAAAATGGTACGCGATAAAATTTCTATTTCGATGCGTGAGGAGAAGTATTGTAAAAAAAAAGAATAAGAATTGAAAGACATTGACAATTACCATTCATTTTAACAGCTGATTTCAAAAGACCCAAAAATCTAAGCATAATTCTTTTTAGCTGTTGCGGGATTTGCGTGCAGTTTTCGCATCGTACGTGGAGAACGGTACAATCCGATGTTGAAGTTAAACACCAGTATGGTGTTCCGTGAGAAAGAACGGAAGTACAAAAATATAGTGAGTGACAAATTGACGTATTTGATGATGCGTCTATTCTGCTGTTTTACATTGAAATACGTACGATGTAATTTTTTTTTATTTTCTGAAAATTGACCGTAACTAAATTTGTTATAGTTCGAACTAATGTTCAGAAGAAGCGTTCTCGCCGGTGCGTATAAACAGACGATGATCGACAAGTTTGAAAATGGAACGCTTAAAGTATTCTTCAGACTTTATCTTGACCGCAGGAAGGTACCAAAGTCAATTACTAACCTTGAAGACACAATTGCCGATATTTTAGCTAAGGAAACATACTCGACCACTTCACTCTTCAAAAATATGGAACTGGACCTGACGAGTATTTCGGTTAAAAGTAAGCGTTGGTTTGGTATACTAATTCATAGGAGAAGGTCTGAAGAAGAGCCACATAATGGCCACTAATTCGTTTTAAATTCATTTATCTTGTTTTTATGCAGAATTGGGCCAGGAAAATATTCCCAATCCAAAACAACAACAGCAGCAGCAGCAACAACAACAGTCTGGAGAAAAAAAAAATACGATGATAACGAAAAACGGTTTATTACGTCCAAATTTGAGAAATACTTCTACAGTTGTGGCGACAAAAATTTTGCCTTCAAAATCATCAAAGATTGAACCTGACGAGGCTGACATCGACTTTAGTAACATACCGACAATCCAAGGAACCTACAAAGTGACGAAACTAAACGAAACTTCGACTCGAAAACCTTCTGGAGTCGGAGTAACTCCCAAGAGAGGTAATGCAAAAAATAATACCACGACTACACAAGTCCCAGAAAATTTTGACGCGATCGATAAGGTAACGGAGAAATCCAAAACGACCCGGAAAGAAGTAGAAATGACCACCGAGAGCGTTACGACCGTTAAATCACGAAGGAATTCAACAGTTACCTTGAAACCCAAGGTCACCGCAGACCACACGAGGACGACCACGCTGATGACACCTTCAATGGCGCCGGAGAAAAAACCTTACAGAGATTTCGTTGACCCAGAATTTGAAACATCACCATGGAGGCCGATTATTCCAGGCTTTGTCAACACGGAACTTAAACTACTTCCTGTAAATGGAAATGAAACTTCTTCAAAGCATGGGTCAGTTCTAACAAAAGCTGATTCTAGCACGGCGCACGGCGATCTAGATATTAAAGGTACAGGTGAAAACGTTGCCACGGTTTTCAAACAGGGACAAATTTTAGAAAGGCCAAACTTTTCCGAAAAAGTTGTACCTGCGATACCGGAAGAACGGCTTCCTTACGGAGCGTTTCCCGCGGCTACCGGTAGCAATGGAGAACCAGTTTTACTATCAGAGGACAAAAACCCGTTTGAATTTATACCCGAAGAATCTATTCATAAATTTAAGGATGCTCCGGTGGCAATCGACATTCGTAGGGATGATCTGGAAGCCCTTCCTCATGACAGAATCGTTCCACAGGAAATGGTAAACTTTCGCGTCAACGGAAAATTCAAAAACAAAATACCAACCGGGCTGATAGAACAGGAACCACTATTCGAAGATGGAGTTCAGGATGGCAAAGAACGTATCGACGCCATTGAAATCTCCCACGTTTTACCACTCCAAAAAACTTACAGCGTTCACGTGAGTTCTTCGGGAAATTTTCAACGTACCACTAGCGATTTAGATCACGTGACTATCGCGTACGATGGGCCAAAAGCACAATTACCTCCTGAAAATTTCAAGGCTCAGTATTTACAGGTAGGGATGGGGATCAGGTCAACGCCAAAGACGCCAATTGACCTGAAAAAGGTCTACGTCAACAATAAACCCGTCAGCGAGTACCCGAATTTTCAACTTCCAACTTTTGAAATGAACGCGCCGAAAGTGGAAATCGCGGGTGTTGGGGAGGCAGAAGTTGTTCTTGACGTCGCTGAATTAGAGCCCAAAAATCGGTATTCAGAAATTGAAGCCCTTGATGATGATGATATTTTACGACCTGAAAATTTGATGCAAGATAGAAAAGCCACGCAAAATTCTCCGTCTAGAATTATCGAACCCATTTACACTAGCTATAAAAGTCCGGATTTAAACGGACAGGCAAAACCAAGCCTTGTCGAAAATCCTGGAACATTAAGACCCTTCAGACATACTATTCCCGTCGATAAAATAACTGCTGTAATTTTAAATACAAGTCAGGTAAATTCAACGCGAGAAATTTTCCCGCACGAGGTCACACCCGAAGAACGATTTCATAAAAATATTAGTTCCGAAGGCAGAAAGCCTCCCCCAACAGATATTGTTGCAACAACGGATGATTCGGCGGAATTAATCAACAAAAACGAAGAATTATACGACTACGAGGACGAGGAGGATACCGAAATCGGAACGGAAGTCAGCGATAATATTTGGGAGGAGTCATCTACGATATCCTGGAGTGAAACGGAGAACGTTTCGGGAGTTCCTCCAAAAAAATCGAACCTCGAATTGGCAGATAATATTCCCCCTGTAAAGGTGGAGGACTCTTCAGGCGTCATGATAGACGATGAAAAAACACTGAAACACACCACGACCGAAGTGTACTCCGAGATGTTACATCCTTTGAATAATAATGGTCAGAAAATCGTAGCCGTCGAAGGAAATCACGAGACGGAAGTCCGACTTCCGTTGACTACAGCGATGGGAAGGAATTCGACGTTTGTTAAAATTGACACGGTTAAATATACGCCGGGGGATTTTCCTGGGGAAGATCATCCCCCGAAGGAAGAGGTTAAATTCAAAGTCTATAACGACACTCTCAGGGCTAACGTTGTAGAAAATCTTGTTACTCTTGCCCCGGCAAAAAGTAATAGTGGTGTTGGAAGGCCTGTGAGACCGCGGCCCAAGATTAACGGAAGTGAAGTTGAAGAGAATTTTAACTCAAGGGCAGACAACGCGACGGAAGAGACTGAATTTAGCAACGATGAAAGCAGCGAGGCAGTAAGAAATTTCAACGAGTCCCCTATGGAGCAAATAGTCGAGGTCATAACATCGATCAGCACTAAAATTTCTTCCAATGAGCAACGGAATGGCGACGGGGAATCTGCGCCACCTAAAAACTTTTCAGTTAATTTTGACGAGATTTCCGAAGCGAAAGATGTAAAGAGGAATTCAGAAAATCCTGAAGAGGATTCACAGCCTTCTAGCGAAGAGGGAGAAGAAAAATTATTTACAGAAGTACAAGCTCCTCAAATTACCGGGGATTTCAAAATAGCATCGAATTCTGATAGGAAAATATCCAGCGACCAAGAGAGCATAATGCTTTTGGAGAAGCTGAAACAATTCGCCAAAGTCAGAACAGACACTTTGACGATATCTACTAAACAGGACGCTGAGACGGGAGATAAATTCAAAACTATAACACCAATCTCAAGACCGGAAGTGCAGGATATCGAACATCCTACTAATTTTGAAGAACTATCAAAACTCGCCGCTATTTCAACCGGAAACAAAGTAAATGTAAGAAATGAAACAGCTGAATTTACTCTCAGCAGAGACGGGGTTAAAATTCTCACCAAGGTCCTTAACAAAGCCGAAGAAAGGACGGAAAAAATGCGGTCCAGTACAGAAGAAACTGAAGTAAAAAATCTCGGTAATTAATTGTATAAATTATAACAATTGATCGATTCCTTATTTTTTTTATGCATTCTTATCAATTGTTCAAATAATTCAGATATCATCCCGGAAACCTGCGAGGGATTTCAATGCAACGATGGAAAATGTCTTCCGGCTGGGGCAAGATGCAATATGTTAAGAGAGTGCTCGTCTTCGGAAGACGAAACGAACTGCAGATGCGCTGATTTTTTGAAAGCGCAATTACTGTACCAAAAAATTTGCGACGGTACTCCAGACTGTTGGGATTATTCGGACGAAACTGATTGCGGTATGTAAATCGAATCGCAGAGTAAATGTGATAGAAAAAAAAAATTGATTAATAATTAATCGTTCGATCGACAGAATGGTGTAAAGAAGGGCAATACGTATGTGGCCACAGCAGGGCCTGCGTAAATCCTGATAAAGTTTGCGACGGTTTTCGAGATTGCCCGGAAGGGGAAGATGAAAAGAAATGCGCGGCTTTGATAGACGATCATTTTTCGATGAACGAGAGCAACAATCTAAGCAGAGAAAACATCCCAGTCGGAAATATATCGCTGTTGAAAATAGGGGACGAAGAGAAACCGGAAGTCGAGCGAGGCGTCGACCAGATTTCGACAGTTCTGGAAGGAAGAAATTTTGCAGCTACTGAAACCGATCAGGAAATGATGGAGTCTTCCATTCTGGAGACTACAACATTCCGCATCGTTGTTAGCGGCGATATAAAATCAAATTTTAGTGAGGCGAGTACGCGACGTACGTCGGATGGATCTCAAATTATTCACCCTGCAGTTTCCGGAAGAGAAATAAGCGCAAATACAAGATCAACAGCCGTTCAGGGTAACTCTTTCAGTCACATTCAGGTGAAAACTACGGAAAGCATAAGGAAAAATGAAGTGAACGACTACAACGATAAGGGATTCTTGAGCGTCAGGAAAAACGGAAAATGGGGAAAACTTTGTCTCACTGGCATGGAGAATCTCCTTGAAAGAAAACGGACCATTTGGACTATCGAGGACCTAGGGCAGGCTGTTTGTAAAGCGATTACTTATCAGTGAGTGATCTCTTTTTGTTCATTTGTTTTATTATTTAATGAAATTAAAAATACCCTGTGCATCGGATTATTCAATATCTTACTTTCTTAATTCTCACAGAGACTATGAGAAGGTTGAAAAGGTGAGACTCGAAAGATCAAAGTTGACCGATGACCAATACTACAGTTTGGTGTACAACGAAAAATCAGCAGACAAGACCAGCCTCACATTTAAATCTTCAACCTGCCCAAGTGGCGAGGTGTTGAGAGTGAAGTGCAGGAATTTAGAGTGCGGCGTCCGAACCCAGACGCCTTCCCAGGCCAGGTAAGTGAAATATAGTGGCAAAGAAATTTGTGAGCAATAATGGTTTCGTCAAAATTGTACACAGTCACTTCACTGCATAGTCGGAAAAAGAAATTTAATGATCTAGATGGACTTTTTCTCGGCGTTCCAGAATCGTGGGAGGAGGAAGTTCTACCTCAGGAAGCTGGCCTTGGCAAGTGGCGCTCTATAAAGAAGGCGATTATCAATGTGGTGGGGCTCTTATCGGCGACAAATGGATTCTCTCCGCAGCTCACTGCTTTTATCAGTGAGTTTTTCTAGCAGAATTAGAAATAAAAAATGCATGTAGCCGCAAGAACTTTTTCGCAAGCTCATGAGAATCCGAAATCCCTGAATTATAGATTCTATCGATAGAACTTTTACGAAGAGTTTTAATTTTTAGCGCTCAAAATGAGTACTGGGTTGCAAGAATGGGGACAACTAGAAGAGGTAGTTTTCCTAGTCCACACGAACAACTGATTCGTGTCGATCAGATATCCTTGCACCCTGACTACGTCGACAATGGATTTATCAATGATATCGCCGTATTGAAATTAGAGAAGCCAGCAACATTCAGCGACTATGTGAGGCCAGTCTGTCTTCCAGAAAACGAGCCCAAGGGTGGCGAGATATGCAAGGTTACTGGATGGGGTCAACTATTCGAAGTTGGCAGGGTGTTTCGTAAGTATATTGAGAATTAAGAAGTGAGAGAAAAAATTTGTAGCATCACAAGATTAAAATATCTGATAATTATTACAGCTGACACCCTTCAGGAAGTGGAACTACCAGTTATATCGACAGAAGAATGTCGGAGAAGAACATTATTTCTACCACTTTACAGAATAACCTCAGGCATGCTGTGTGCTGGACTGAAAGATGGGGGCAGGGACGCCTGCCTAGGAGACAGCGGGGGACCCCTTGTCTGTCCCGAGTCAAACAACAAATACACACTGCAAGGTAAATTCAAGCGTAGAAAACGCTTATTCTTCATTTTCAGATTTCACGATCGTTTCTTTTTTTTATTTGGAAACCTTTATTCATCAGGCATTACTTCCAATGGCTACGGTTGTGCGAGACCTGGGCGACCAGGAGTGTACACAAAAGTTCATAATTACGTTCCTTGGATTGAGCGAGTTATGGTTCAGCAAGAACCGTCAACGTCAACATCACTGTGCAAGGGTCATAGATGTCCCTTGGGGGAATGTCTACCAAAATCACGCGTTTGTAATGGATATTTAGAGTGTTCGGACGGTAGCGATGAGCTGGGATGCTCAGTTAATTAATCAATTGAGTAGAATCGATTTCTAGAAAGAATACAAAAACAAGTGCATTGCATATCAAGTACCTAAATCATGAGCAATTAATTATTACATAGGTTCGATCATATGACTCAGAGGTTTACGACCCACGTTGATATAATAAATTTGTAAATAAGTCAAAGCAAACTTCGGAGAGATGACTGAAACTATAAGGTACTTAAGCCCGATAATAACTAGTAAGCTATCTTATTCCAGAATCTAAATTAGGCGTGATTAAATTATGTTAATATAAATTTTAACTAGTGTAGTTACTTTACTAGCTCAACGTTACGAGCAGTCTTGAGGATCATTCTATTAGAATGCACCATTATAAGTATTGTGCAATCTACAGGAGTTAGTTCTGTCCCAACTTTAGTTAAAGGACCCTAAAGTACGGAAATCGAGGACATACTTACAATTAGCAACTTACATAGTAATATTAGTAGAATAGCATACGTGTACCTATCTTAAAAAACTTATAATGAAAATGATTATTTAATAATGTGATATACCTATGACCGATGTTCAGTTTTAAATACTGAGCAATGGTAATTCTCAATTCCTTATGGCAGGGGTGCTTGAGGGAATTGTTGAATTGCTCCTGACGAAAGCCTGGCAATTCGGTTTTTATTCTGAAAAGACAAACCCTAAGGCCATGTAATTAGAATAACTGTTTTAAAATTGATTTCGTTTTAGCCTTTTATCGGGCGTATACTTATACCTGTCTGTAAATACTTATATACTATGTATAGCAATAGTATGGCAAAAAAAATAAAATTTATTTGTAAAACAAAATGTATCCCGTCTGACCTAAAGAAGAGAATTTGGATAATGGATAGAGTGAGGGAATTACTTGAGATGTTTTTTTCTATGGAATTGCGTAATTACTTTTTTGAGTACACACTTTATTTGACAAAAAAGTTTGAGTTAGACACAAAATGGAAGGTAATTTCCACCGATAACTGGTCGATTTTTTAATGTTGAAAGGTTCAAATGATTGAACGGATGTAGAAGCTAAAAATAAAGCTGTTTACGTATGCTTTTTTCCTAAATTGTTTCAATTTGAATCCGCAACAATCTCTCCACTTTAATTCGATCAAAAATAAAATTGTCGGTATTAAATGATTTTGAACCAGTTATTGAATTAATACTTTCGAACAACTCAGCTAATACCTTATTTTAGTAGTTTTAGTTGTTGATTTTGGTTACTTGAATTACTTACAGTCTACGACTTACACCTAAGATTATACTGAAAGTTAAGAATCACATATTTAATCCCAAAATTATTCGCCGTTCTTACAAATGGAATTGAAATTCAGTTTTACGTTTTCGGGACCAGATGAAAATCCTTACGCCATACGGAAAATGCGGTCGCATTTTTTATCACGATCATTGAATCTATGACCAACGTTTGGTTTGCGATAAATAATTATCTTAGAGATGAAAAATATTCTCTAAGTTCTGATAACAAGGATCATAAAACTCCAAGAGCAATCCAGATATCACACGTCTGATAATATTTCATTTTCAATTCTCATTTTTTATAGCTAAATGGTCGCGAAGCAAGATATTTATATCGAGGAGAGAACTGTTTCATGTCTTACACGATCCAGATTTAAGTCCATCGGTTTAAACATTTTGGAAGCCACTCGGAAGGAACAGCCAATGTTAACTATTTTTTGGAGATAAATATCGATTGTTGGACCGTTTCCAGTTTGGGCAAAAGTTTATTTACGGTAAAAAACAGTGTAAATGTATAAAAGTGCAGGTGTCAGGGCGGGAATAAAACTCTTGTCCAAACGTAACTCACCCATACTTAATTGGTGATTTCTGAAATGAGGAATATTTCATTGGTTTTTCCCATACATATACCATTTATATGTACGAACGATCACTACTCAGATATTTACTTGCCACAAGTGATCCAATTTTCTTTATCAAATAGGCTAATTTTCACTTATAGTATTCAGAAATTTAACTCTAATATGATATATCAATCACCATTGTATGGGATCGATTCATCGCACAAATTAAGCCACAGGCGCCTGAATGAAATACGTAAATAGTAAATACGTTCGGATATTGTTACCGACATCACCTGCGGGTTATTACAACGATGTTTTTGTATATTAAAACGGAGTAAAATTTCCTATACTCTTTGAAAAAAAAAGTTATTAATAGTAATACAAATTCTGTGTAAGGTGTAAGGGTTCAGGATTTCAAAATATAGTCAAGTCCCGCGCATATGATATATAATCAATTCACTGCAGTCAATATTATAATAAATAATAACTTGATGATGATTTATTTTACGGATAATATCGTTACCGAGTCGTATTCAAACGAGATGTTTACGGTAAACTTATATTCAATTTCATTTAACCCAGAGAATCGACAGCGGTTGTCGTAAGACCCATTGAGCCTATGGTAGTTTTAAACTGCTCAGGTACTGGGTACTCCGTCTGTAAAAAGTATCATGTAAGAATAAGAAACAAATCTCAGTTGAGATGATGCGTCTGCGTTGTTCTACAGCTTTTCCACACGATGAAAAGTGCGACGACAATATGAAAGACACAATCATTTCATGAGAATAATTTGATTTGAAAATTACTTACATAATCCCCATTTCCTTTTGGTACCATTACATTCATTTCGCTAGATTTGCTAGATACAAGTTCAACTTGAAGCGAGTCTGCGCTCAGATACATCTGACAGCCGTCAGTCTTGTCGATAGAAATAGTAGGTACTTTTCCCAACACCTGAAAAATAAAATGAATTACATTCCTACATTGCTATGCAACTAATGGAATTTTTTTTCATCATTCAATTGTTCTAGACCATCATGGCTTCAAAGTGAAAACGTCAAAGGTAGTCGCAACTTTTTTTTATACTCAACATCTTGTCTTGCACTTTTGTTGGTGCACAATTTTATTATTCATTTACATACGTGATATTTTTCACACGAATGGGCAAAAATGCGGTGGCATTTTGGTGAGTTATATGATAATTATTAACTTTAAATTAGATGAGATTTATACTTGACGATGCAGGTTGTGCGAACTGACAGCTATTTTATCTATTTTTTTTAATCCCGCATTTACTTTCCTATGCAATGACAAAACAAGAAATGCTAATCAGATAAACTTTTTTGACAAAGGAGGTAATTTACAACCAGTTCGAATGATTTGTGAATATGATTGGAAAGAATGTCCGATAGCCGTCCTCAGTTACATATGGTCGGAAATAGTTACTGACGTCGTTGAAGGTCTAACTGGGGAGGGCCAGTTGTGGCGTGTGAGTAATAAAATCACTGATGGAATATCACTCATATCTCATGCATTAATCGAATCTACTTATAATCCGATCAAGCTTTTAGCCATCATGGCCTTGTGTTCGATGCTGATACATACCGTGTACTATAAAATGAGGTGGGTCAATCAAAGTGAACATGACTCTACAAGAGATCACTTAATGAAAGTTGGATATAAAATGCATGAGTTAGAGTTGAAGATTAACATTTTAACGTACAAAATGCAGTACGGAATTTGGCCTTTACCTCATGAAATACCTAAACCCAGCTTGAACCAGCTGCAGAATGTTAAATTAACTTTGTCGAATACGAGTAGGCAAAATATGTGGTCCAAACATCATCTACATGGGTAATTATAAAGGATAACTTTTAATATTAATCGTGATGTAACGTAAGAGAATGTTATTGTTAGGTTTAGATCAAAATGCATGCAGAACTCGGAGGACGATAGATCGATGAATGAACAGTCATCTGCAAATGAGCAAATGAAATTAGCGCACCAAAACTTTTGGTCGCAATTTGAGGACAGAAAAAGTGATTCAGACACTACGAATCCTCGTAAGCTCAAGCTTTTGCATGGGGAAACTGTTTGCGAGAATTATCAGAGGCTACTACTAACAGCTGACGAGTGCAGAAAGTACATAGATGAAATCAATGAAAGTAATAAGAGTCTGGGATGGTTTGAGAATTCAACTGATATGAGCGATCATAATTGCATTGAGACTGAGGTGAGGCACAACCTGACATTCATAAGTCGAAATTATTCAGGTATATTGTTGCTTTCCGTTTCTTCACCTTCCCATTATCATCAATATTTCAGTCCGAGAAAAATTACCATCGTTATTTAGTAGACCCTAAAAAATGGCACGGAAAACAAAAGTGCAGGAATGGAGAACTTGGAGAACTGAATGAAGGCGATTCGACTACATCAGATCAAACGTCACCCCCATTTAATTTGAAGCACAAGTGTGCTGTTGATAATGAGCGATACAACGAGGAAAGATCTGAGAATAAGTCAAGACTATTACCTCCTGGTTTAAGTATCACATTTCTCTCTGATAAATTCAAAACGCTTCCAACAAATGAAAGAAGTATGAAGATAGAAGATGGAAAGGAAATTCGGAGCAAGGACTCTACTAATGAGACATTGAATAAGGTGAAGGAAAAACTGAAAAGCTTGGATAATATCGGACACAACGAGAAAAAACTCGAGCTTCTGTGCGATGCTGATGAAGATATAGAGAATAAAGCAAAGTCTCATAACATCAATGGCGAATATGAGAAAATGAGTACAAATTTACACAGGCGAAGTGGCAACGGCAGTAAAAGAGTGGAAAATAGTTCAACGCCAATCAAACAGCAAAGTTTGAGTGCAACCAGAAATTTGAACTCCTTCAGTGAACACACAGATACGCCGAAAAATAGTAGTAGATCTTCAAGCAATCTTGGGAACAACGCAATCCCACCAAATCATAAGGTTAGCATCGCAAATCTTTGGGAAAAATCCATATCTGAGGAAAGGAACAAGCACTCAGTCATATTTCCAAACAAAATAGCATTGTCAGTTAGCAGCCTGACAAAAACTGCACGGCCGAATGCACTTGGAGAAGACAATTTATCACTGGAAACTAATTCAGATGAATCATTCGAACAAAATTCGACATGTGTGCAGGAGAATATTATGAATCTACGAGAGAAATCCAGTTTGTGCAAGAAAAGACCCATTGAGTCAAACAAAAATCCTTCGATAAATATGGTCAGCAATAGCAAAAGTTTAAAAAATGATATAAACGTCACATCAAATATCTCCACAGATAGTATTCAAAGAATAAGTACAACATACGTCATGTCACCTAAACAGAAAACAGTTGATCAAATTCCAATGGATACCGACGAAGATCAGATACTATTATCTCAGACCTCAAGCCATACTGAACTATCAAAGGACAGTGATACAGATGACAAATCAACAACAACGCTGCTGCGAGAAGCACTGGAGTTCAAGAAAGTTTTGCTAATGCAAATTCAAAAAGAAGGCAAAATTGACAACAGCACAGGTCTAAAGAATGAAAGCAGTGAGTATGACTCCGATGTCTCGGCCAGATCAAAAACTGATAATCGTTTCCGATCAAAACTTCTGGATATTATTTCCGAGGAACAATCTGCCGGCAGTTCAACAGAAAAAACAAGCGGGACTTACATACTCGCAAGAGCAATCAACAGAACAAATCTTCATGAAAAGTTTGACGACACTCCGAACAAAGACACCAATGTAGCGCCTTTGAATTGTCCGAATATTGAACTCAATGACGAATGCTACGGAGATGTAAAAAGCTTAGTGACAGCTATCTCATCAGAATATTTTAGTATCACCAACATATCAGATAGCAAACAATCTAACGCACAAAAACTTAATCAGTGCATTGCAGATGAAGATGCTCTGAGGGAACAGCAAAAAGAATACGCCAGCCAGAGGCTAAAAGGCAAATTGACATCGGATGAGATAGATGATGAAGAAATCAATATCATTACCAAGGATATCGACAAACAATCACGAAACAGATCTGGTACAGAAGAAAATTTGTTTCCTGGTAATGAATCAAACAGTGTGTTAAAAAAATCAGAAGATATTAAGAAAGTTGAAAACCCAGTTGAAGAAATGGATCGCTTGCAACTTCTGCAAGGAAATGATGAAAACAGTGTAGATTATTCACTAACACTAAATAGATCACAACGACAAACAGAAAAAACAGAAAATATTGATAACATCATTACACGGGTTAAAGAACAGCAAAATGACACATTAGAAAATATTGCGGCGCAAGTAAATTCGATAACTGGTAACATGACAGCCGACAGCGGTACGAATATAAAGTTTTTTAGAAATTTAAGTTCAGTGGATTCGGAAAAGGCGATATCGTGGAACTCAATGAGTGAATCATCGAGTAACGAAAGCGTCGCACATTTTGTTAATACTCTGATAAATGTCGAATCCAAAAGTATTGATACAGTTGCAAAACAGAAGCTGATGATGCAAAACTCTACGGACTATGAAGGACGAAATTTTGCAACAGCTGGTGAAGAATTGCAGTATATGTTCGACTTCCGTACCAAGCATCCCCAGAATCTCGTTTCGATAACAGGAGTAAACGTCTCTACCAAGAACAGAGACGACATTGTTGAAGAGATTTCAAATATGATTACAGGTCCAGCAATTTTTGAACAACAAAAACTGGAGGCGCAGGTGAAAATTTCACCATCTGATAGCAGCTCGCTGAAATTTAATCAGGAAAAGCTGCAGAGGAAGCTGGATATATTAAGCAAATTAAAGACTCTAGATGCATTTACGAAGCCTTTGGATATTAGTGAGGGCAATGCGGAAAACAATGATAACGACGAAGACTCTAGCCCTCTAACCGGTCGTACGGTAGTGTACACTACCAATGATCAACGAGAAAATAACGTTAGCCAAATAGAGCCTAGAAAACAAGAGAATTTAGTAAACACTAAACATAATAGTGATAAAGTGAACGGAAATCCATTACAATTAGGCCCTGAAACAACTTCTAAAATTGGGAACAATAAGGATTCAGAAAGAATTTCTAACTTTACAAGGAAAGAAACCATTTCACATTTGAAAATGGATCAACTGCCAAAATCAAGTATAACTAATTTTAGTACCGATACATCAGAGTCGTACTTTGACGTGAGCAATCACGATTTTGCAGTGTCCAGTATAATTTTAACTTCGCAAAATTCAAATCTTGCTGATAAACGGAATAACAAGCCTGTGAGGAGTGACATGTCTTCTCTGTACGTCGATGCCAGTGACCATAGTTCAAAGCTAGGAACTAATTCAACACCGAGCAATACAACAACAAACTTATCTCCGAAGCAAAACTGTTGTTCTGAATCGCAATTAATAAAGTCAAATGCTGATACGTCTCGGGAAGTTACAGTAAGCCCCACTAAAATACCAAAAAAAGATGTTAAAATGCACCATGGTTGTGATTCGAAGGACGATTCATTGATTAAGACGCGACGTATACCAAAAAGTACATCCAGCTTACTAATGAATGATCGAAAGTCTAAATTGCATACCGAAAAAGTCGGAATATCAACGAGAAGAAGCCTGAGTTTGGAACAAGGGCGATTGAGAACAAGGGGTGTAACGAAAGATCAACTTTGTGGTCATAGCAGCTCTAGTTTGAATGAGGGAGCTTCAGAATGTGATTCTAAAGTCATCTCTGCATTACCAAAAAGTAGGGCTCTATCGAAATCATCTATCCCAATTTTAAAATCCAGAAAAGATGTTTCAGGCAGAGAAAAATCAATGGAGCCGGAGGCAAGATCGCAGAGTCCGCCTCTTAAATTAAATACGCCTAGAGTTAAACACAGAAAGAGTACATCCCAAATGGAAGCAACTAACAATAATGTTAAAAATGAAAACGATACTGGACAATCACTCCATGGGAGTAGAAAATCATTGAACCGAAAAGAATCCTACACTGTACCCTCCAAAAACAATGATACCAAGGAAGAACACTCAAGAGCAAGACCTGAGCCTGTAGAGAATACGGACTATAGAGCTATGAAATCAATTTCAAAAGAGTTAGCCATCACGCCGGAAAAGTGCAATTTATTAAGCACTTCTGGACATCTAACTAATGAATGTACAGTCATATACATAAATATTATATCAGACAGAGATAAAAATGAGCTTCAGGGTGCCAGTGCCGAGGAACTCATCAAATATGTTAACGACAAACACTTGATTCCTGGGGATCGGAAGTTAAGTCCATTATCTCTAAAATATTCAACATCAAATGATTTAGATGGAACCCAAGTAGTTGATTCAGCTAGTCCAAGGTTAAACACTCAAGTGTACGAAAATTCGGGAGACAGTTCAAAAAATAAAATGGATAAAACTAGAACCACAACTACAGCTTCTTTTGAAATCAAAGAAAAAGTTCCAAAGGCTTTAGGTGTAATGGGTTCAACTGAAATTTCAGCATTTTCCGAAACGACAGCGAACAAACTTTTATCAACGAGTACCTTACAATTATCGAATTTACTGAAAGTGGAAAAGAGAGAAATTGAAGTTTTAGCCACGCCATCGGTAAAAGATACTAGTACATCAGTGTCCGATTTCCCTGATGCTACTGAAGGAGAGAAGCGTTTGACTTATAATCCAAAGAATGAGGTGTTTAATGTACCAAAGGAAATGGTACAAAAGGAACAAATAGTGTTATCAGAACTGTTAGCCGGCGATCTGGACTTTTTTGAATGCAAAAAAACTCATCGATTCTATAATAAACTCGGACTTGGTTTTCAGGAACAACCAGAACAATGTTAGTTAGTTAGCCGAACGTTATGAAATTGTTAGTCGTTGGCATTATGACTTTTTTGAGGATATACTTTTATTTGTTTCTGATGTTATACACGTATGGTTCAGTGTCCAAAGTGGATGAATAAAACAGCATGAAATCAAATCATATTTCCTTTCGCAATAAATATAGTCAGAGAAGGCAGATCAATAACAAGATAAGTACTTTTCTTGGAATGTTAAGAATAAATGTTGTTTGACTTCATTTTGCTAGGATCAAAACGTTTCATGTTGTTAATGATAATTTGGTCTTTTGTAGATAGCGATATGATATTCGTCAGAAGTCATTAAGAGCTGTTAACTTCTCTAAATTCACGATAAACAAGTCGTAAAAAGTGTATGATGTAAAGTAACATACCTGCATTTGTACACTTTGGCAGTTGACGAATTCAACACTTGAGACCAGCGAATCAAACACAACGGAGGTCTTACGGCAGGAATCTAAGACGATAGAGTTGACCTTGCCCTTAACTACTAGTGTACTATCTTCGCAACGGAACACATAGACCACGTTGTTCATCTCAGCGTTTTCAATCAGCAAGTCCTTATTGCCCTTTTGATACTCCTAGAATAGACAAGTTGATATTCGGACGGAAATTATGACACGAACTATGAGTTTTGCTACATTTAGTGCTTAAATATCGTACCACAAGCCATTTCTTGCCATCACGTGCAAAAACAGGGGGCTTGTTCAGAGGCTTTGCAGGTACGCTGGGCGCAGAATTGGTCTTTCCGCTGACAGGTGCTTTAAAAGGTGCAGGGCCAGTGCGAAGGCTAGCATTTTTATGTGTTTGCATATCCGAGGTAACCTTCTTCAGGCCTAGATAAAATTGAAAAAAAATATGACAAAAGTTTGTTTGGATGGCTTGTGTGAAAAATGAGAAGTAGAACAGACTTTCAGCGAATGTTCATTAAATGATGAAAATGTGAACACGTTATTTTCACACTTACTTTTGGTGATACCTTCGCCTTGATTTATTTGGGCAAAAAGAGCACTCCTGTCTTCTCCAAGATCTGCGGTAACATCTCCAATGGGCATGGAAGGCGGTGGTGGTGGGGGAGCACCAGGAGCAGCAGGGATTGCAGAAGCTCCAGACTTGGCCCAAACTACACCGGTTGTATGATGTTGACGCACATATTTCTGGAGTTCACTCAATGTCTGAACCCAAGCTTTGCACCATTCAACGTGATTCTTGTCCCTGATAGATCAATCATTGGATTTCAATTGAGACAACAGAAAATGGGTTGAAAAAGATGAATTGCTGAGAACTTCTTCGTACTAATTAATTGAATGGGAATTTAGAAACAATTATTACTTCTCCTTCCAATCTTTTAAAACACGATTGGTGTAAAACTGTCCAGCATCATTCATTTCCTTGACATAGGGTGCTGGCGCAGGTGATACAGCAACCCACCCCAATGCGGGTATACTTTCACTAATAGCAGAAAGATGATTGAAGAAAGATGACCCTCTGTTCTTTTCTCGGAACTCTTGTATTTGCTGAATTTGAGTTGAAGTTGGTGTTAGAAGAGCCATTTGTTGGGACTGGTTTGCAGGAGTAGGATGTGACGCAGCCGTTTGAATAAACTCTAGCTGGACTCTGCGATAAAATTTGAAGAAGAAATAAAAAAAGATCGAAAAATTAAAAAATTAGAGTTTTCACAATTCAATTTTAAATATAAACACCATACTAACTGAAACGCTTTTTCGACAAGTTTGCTATGGGTCAAGACATCGCCACCAATTTTTTGACTGAGTTGCAGATATTGTTGCACCGGCCCTGCGATGATATCTTCGTAACCTGCGACCGACATCTTAGATTGCAGGGATAACTCCGTCACCAGAGAAGGCTTATGCACCGGAGATGGTGTTTTGGTTTGGACTGCAGTTTCCTGTGTTTCAGCTGCGTTTGGAACTCTTTCAAGCCGCCTGGTGACGTTTTCCAAACGAGTTACCAGTTCTTCGAGTTGTTCTTCTCTGCTGTCAGGATCACAGCCTATGAAAAAATTGAAGTATAAACAAATCATCTTACTGAACAGAAATTGCTTGAGTTGTTGCAAAAAATTCAATATTCCAGCGCTTCTGCCACTACCATATTAGAATTACAAGGCAAGCTACGTACATTCACTACAGCAGATATTGTTCAATAAAAACTTACACATACTTTATGAACTAAAAAATATTAATTATAATGCAGATGTTTACAATTCAAAGAGGAAATAGGAAAGAGGGGATAGAAGAGAGATAATTATATAATCACTCAATGAAGAGGATGAATATTCACCAAAAATTCGCACCACACGTATTATAGTTATGACATATTTGTCGCTTGAACGAAAGTAGAGCGATTTACTAAGAAACTGGGGTAACGTTACAATGATTTAATATCAATTGTGTGAGTCGAACAGATCAGAGATCGGTTTAGTTTAGTCAATGTTTCAAACTAGCATGCAATAAGTTGGTGAAAAAAATTAGTGAGAGCATATTTTGTTATGTTGCAAGCTACATACTTTATAATAGAATCAGAATGATTCTGGACACACCTATTCACATTCCCGAAACGGGAGGGCAACTAAGATATCTCACGAATGATACAAGATGCCAGAATATACCGATCTATAATTAGATAACTAGCAAAAACACGGAGCTCATATATGCGACGAGTGTAGGCGTTAGTTAACACATAGATACAAGGTATGTATTTATAACAATTGCAACACTTTCGATCAAAATTATTCGCGAAATTCCAATCTGCACAACGTTATCTTTCGTTTAATTCTTGTAGGAATATACGTTTGGTCGAAGAACTATTTCATTTCAGTCAATTATCCAAATCTTTTCACCGCACTTGATGTTCTAGCTCACCCCATTAGAAATAATTATGACATGGAGTACTCTAGTTGGTGGACTTTGCCGAAGAATTATGAAAACTATATGCTAGATTATAAGATCGTTATCACAAATATGCAACATGCAACCATTTATTGAAGAAGGGTATTATATCTTGGCCCCTAACCAGCGTGCACTGTTGGTCCTAGTGGGTCAAATCTCACTCTATGTACAGAAGTGTTTTGCGCAGCTTCAAGTAAGTCAGAGAAAAATCTGTGCCGACGTAATGCTAGTTCATCTCTAGCTACCGGGGTGGCTGGGGGTTCTTGCATTCCTCCACATCCTTCGGATATATTATCAATCTCTTCTTGTGATAGCCATCTCGTTAAAGGTGCAACTCCTTTTGTTGGTAAAATGTGTTTATTTATGTTCTTGCGATATTATGAAGCAGTTGACTAATGTCAGAGACTCAACATTTTCAACAGACCACAAATACGGAATCGCCAAGGTTTCTGTTTCTTCACTTTCTAAAAGCTTGTATCATCGCAAGTAATAGACAGAAAAAACTCAAATAAGGTCAACAAGAGTAATACCATATGGAGTATAATATGACATAGTCTGTTTTCAGAAAACCAACTGCATCTAGGTGCTTTGACGAAGAACAGGATTGCATTACTCTCGTCTCGTAGTATTTGGTTACCAATCTAATATCTACAATTTTTAACATATTGTATATTCAGTGGTCAGAAACTTTTTACCAAACTCTAAATAATGATACTTATTGATCTTACAAAGTTTGCCAAAATGTCACAGATTTTCCTTCAAGGTATTTACCATCTGCATTAGTCGGAACGATACAACCTTTGAGAAAGTGATATCAAATTAAATTTTTTAGGGTTGTTGGATAACAGTGTCAGTTTGCCAAATTGGAATATAATTGTGGAAATCTTCCAATGAAATTCAATTTTTCATAGAAGGAAGAAAAGTTGACTTGATAAATTACATTATGATAAATGACATTAAAACAAATGACCAAAGAATGAATAAATTAATAATCTGATAATCTAAGGGATTCTGAAAGGCAGACTGCAGTGTACACCAACTTTCTTCGAGTTCATTTCCAAAAATATACCTGGTAACGATTTTTTGGTCAGATTAGTTTCTATCGATGGTGGGCCAGCCTCAAAAACAGAGTCGTCTCCTTCTTCTTCTGGTCCATCATCAATCGTTCTTTCAATGTAAGCAACATTGCCATACAAGAAGTCTTTCTGTGGACTAGAGAGTTTGTTTGGCAATTGCTCGGAAGAAGTAAATGCTTCTGTCAGTATTTTCTTCTGTGAGCTTTCTTCAACATTATTTTTGCTATTTTGATTTCCATTTTCTGTATTATCTGCTATATTCTGATCCTTAATTAGTCCCATATGATCATTTTTACCATCAATACTCTGATTCATTTCATTTTTCTCTAGCTTATCACAATTGTCTTTTTTTTCCGAATCGCTCGTGCTGTTCAACTTTGCTCTACTTCCACTCTCCCCATTTACCTTGGTCTTTTTTCCATCGATTACTTTGTTTGTTTGAGTTTTGTTGTCATTTATGGCTACCTCATTATTAGCCCCTTCTTTCTTGGCTTTCTTATTGCACACGCAGCATTTAAACATTGTTATAGATTATTTTTAAATCTCTTTTTCAAATCAACAATTCAATATAACTGCGATTAATATTTTAATTCACTTATAAACTATTCAACACTGCCAATAAATTCATCAATAATATAATAATTATTTCAACAATCAATAATAATTAATTAGTTATAGTGAACTTTAAGAAAATTTGTAAACTCTGATTTGGTGTTGATGTTACAGTAGAGTTCATTTCTTTGATTTTTAATGTTTAGCGCCGTTCAAATAGGATGTGTCTCAAAAACTAGACGATATAGCACTATAAAAATGAGGCTATTATTTCATAGTGAGTGAAATACTATTGAAACAAAAATAGTTCGATGAACAAGCAAGCTCAAGTTTTCTCACCTCTAAGCAATATTTAATTTTTTAAATTTTATCTAATCAATATTCCACAAGGTGTTAATAATTGAGGTAGTTTATGGTATATGTGATTAAAATTTCACACCAAAGCGTGGATATGAACAATTGTGAAGAACTTTCAACAATTAACAACAGCAATCAAAGTTGAATGAGAGAGTCTTTATCAATTAAAAGCACCGTTATTTTTTTATTTTATGAAGCTTTGAAAAATTGGCTAAAAAATTCTGCCACCGGCATAAAAACTATATTTGACATTTGTGCGTGTATCTTGTGAGGTGTATAACTATACATATATGTTTTGCACCACTTCGCCGCTCCCCGTCGTCGTCAGTCCAAATAAGAAGAGATATATTCTCAAACATAGGCTTGTCACATCAGCGTTAAAAATCGGTGAAAATCCATTCTTGTCATCGATTAGTTGTTTCTTCCGTTAGTGTTTAGTTTGTTAATATATTAGTGGAATTAATTCGTTTAGCACCTTTTCTATAACTTGCCTCTGAATATTTGTATTATAATCTATCAGGTACACCCAAAACTGCACTTGTCAATAATGTCAAAAAAATTCTGCCGCAACGACACCACTTGGACGCCGAAAGGCGAATGAAGATTAGAATGAAATGAAACTCTACCCGCAACCCGGGGTGTTGGGGGGAATCAAAAGGGAAGAAACGAACGACGCATAGTCCGAGAGTATCGAATTCAAGCTAGACGGCGGAACTTTCAGGCGAATTTCCACGCCGGAAGAAAATTATTTTCCCTCGCCAGCGAGCAATTTCCGGTAACGAAATTTCAAACGTTCATACAACTCGATTTTTAGACTCAACGCTGAACCATCATGAGAGGTAGTACCTAAATGAAAAAAAATTATCATTCTTATCTCACGGCCATTTTTCTGTCGAAATGATTTCTATACATCTGATAATTTTTTTACACTACTTGGAACTTGAATTACAAAATATCTTCGGGCCAAAATTAAAATAGTTACGAAAAGAAAAAACGAAAGATGATCACGTCCTACAATTACCGTGTCATTGAAGAACGGTTAAAGTAACCTTAACACCAATGTATGTTTGCAATCGAAACAAATTTCCGAGAAAATGTTTACTTACGATTTTTCCAAAGCGTTAGCAAGTCTTTGTAATCCTCTGGAAACATTCTGGAGCCACAGTCTTTCGGTTCTAAGTGTGGCATCTTATCGCGCAAAAAGCAAAAAATGACTAGGCACCTTATAAAATCGCAAGATTATTATGACCGATGATCATCAGCTGATAAAATTGTTATCAATTTTCAACGTGTGCGTATGACGTCCAAATATGAGGTACGATGATGAGTAATAACTTTTCAATTAGCCGAACGATAATCCCTTTGCGGCAAAACGTGATTCAAAATACCGTGCGTTTCAGGCAATTTTGGCAATGACAATCGCGTTTTATTTTTGGTAACGTATCACGATTTCCCCATGATTGTTCCGTGACAAGTAAATTCCTTTTTCTTCCACAAACAAGAGGTAAAATACAGTGAATATGTTTCTCCGATCAGAGGTAATCTAGAACTGAAAATTATGGAGAATTCTCTTGAGCCGTAATCTTCGAAAGAAGAACGGTTAGAGAGCTGCAGGAGATATATTAAGATAATATGACAATTTTGCCGTTACTTTTCTACCATTTACGAGCTTCTCATTGGTCGCTAGTGATGAAGTAGCCAAATTACTTTTCGTTAATTATGCGCATAGCGAGTTTATAGCGATAATCCAGCATGAATGTAGAGGCAGTGAATTGGATTTAACAGTATTTGAATTACCTAGCCTTTCATAAAAAATTCTAGAATCCAGCTCGATAAGCTTACTCGTACTTGCAGAGCCTATAATTTATCAAGTGGTACTGTTCGGCTCTTGATTCGAAAATAATTATTCTGTTTTACTGCAACATACACTTCTTCAATCCAATTGACGACAAAACTCTGGCAAATAATAAATACGGATCGTAGTAAACTCGATTCACGCTCTACGGGATGTTTAATTTAATACAGATAATACCGCGATAACTGTACATCCGTTATATATTTTTTTATGAAATTCCAAGCGATACGAGTAATTTTCTTGATCTGTTTCAAAACTAAACGGATTCTGCTTGAATTAGTAACGTATGTATTATAAGTAGACGTTCAAATATGGTTAGTTGTATTATTCATCTCCTTTTATTGTTGATTGCATCTAATTACCTAGATGAATCAAAATAATTATTGCATGTGCATGGATGAAAATTTAAGCAAAACGCATTCACCCCTGTCCCACGTTTGGTTTCCGCATTTCTGCAATATACTTCTACATTGGACGAGCGAATATTACAGTTAACAATACCGCAACGGTATTTGCAACAATTATTTATTAACTTGACTTGATTTCCTTCGTATATCGAACCATTCGAAACAAGCCTATGTCCGTAATAAATTGATCATCCTGTTGTCAAGCCTCGCTAAGCATGGTTTGTAAATTAGAATAGTGTAACATAATAATAGATGATATAACATAATAAAAAAAATAGCAAATTGGATACCGTAAGTCCAGGCCATAATTTTAAATATGGTAGACAAATTGAAACATTATATATCTTAGTTTGAAAACCATTAATTTCATGACCGATAGTCAAATTCTTTGAAAGAGTAACATCGTAAGACATCTGTCAGCTATCTTGACACATTCACATGCCAGGTGCCAGGGTGAGTCATTCTAAAGCAGGCAGGGAAGGGCAACTCGATGGGGGGTATGAGACAGCAGGGATTGCATTTTTGTCTGATGAGTTTTTTGTATCATCACACATGATTTACCAGGAGTCTTTGGAGCCTCTTTGCTTCTGTGGTTCAATGACGATATTGAATATACCAATTTGAAGAGCCGGGCTTAAAAAAACAATTGAATGGAATATTATGCAGATAAAATTGCATAAAAGGGATGCAAGTGCAACGTTTTTCGGAATGTTAGTAGGCTATACATACAAATCAAATATATCTACGTACTATAAGCCGCTACAATACGGTGTAATCTAATTAGGAATAATTTGCTTACCAAATTACGAAGTAACCGAAAATCAAAGACACAGGTGTTAATGGCTTAACTGGTTTTCGACTAATGATATGCTAATAAATTGTAAAAACGTTATTAAAATAAAACTAAAGGATTGACCGATCATAAGTTTACAGTGACAGGGCGTCTGCCGGATATAGTAACCAGGAGTACGAAGTTAGAACGACTTTGAGAGACGTGGAACTCACACGAAACTCGATGACAGTTCATATGACAATTCAACTATCGGAGTTTTCTCTAAGCTTGAGTAATACGACGTCTGTACGACGTGAGTTGACTCGCAATGAGCGAAAAATAACGTTCTCACACCTTGTCAAGAAAGGGTAAAATGAAAATTTCTTTTGATAACCAAATCATTATCAAACCATATCATTTGGTATATGATATCTTGCAGTTGAGAATAAACGGACAAATTTATCACAGAGCTCCTTGATTTGTGACGGCCTCTAGACGGGGGACTGTTGAACAAGTGATCCAGAATTTGGAACAGGAATTTTTTGTGCAGACCGCAAGTAGTAATGGAAGCAAGTTTACAATAATTAAAGGCTAGGTCGGGTTAACTCGATTGTTAAACACTAAATTTGCACCTGCCAGGTTGGAAAGGAGAGTCAAATAGCGATGGCGTCACTCCTCAATAAAGGTAATCATTGATTAATTACAATTCCAGCCTACCATGACCCCAAAATAATTATTTTCGTTCTCCATAATAATTTCAACCGCTTTGCGCATTCAGTATTGCGCGTGCGACAGACGGCGTGACTTCTGCTTTCGTTTCGTTTCCATCATTCCCCCCAGTTGAAAAGCGTGCACCGAAATAAAACGTAATGGCGAATGCGTCTGTTCTTGATTATTTGACAATTTATAAACTTTGAGTTATTTATTTGATAATATAAAACGTGTCTGAAATTTTATGACGCTCTTCTCACAACGTAGCACAGTGTGAATACTCTGTTAAACAATTTCTAAATCGTTATCAAAGTTGAAAGTGCACTTATTATTGTGGGTGTTGCTGTTGCTACTGGTGCTGGTGCTGGTGCTGCTACTTTATCCTAGTGAATCATTTGGAACGAAGACTATCGCACGTTGTTAACAATCGACCATAATCTTACTGATAAAGACTTCATACCATTGGAAATTACTGAGATATTGCCCCTCAATAAAAATACAGAAAACTCTCATCTTTCATGAGAGCATTAAGTGTTTACAAGAATCAGTAATTCATCAATCACCTAGCAGTTGAATTGCTACCAAACAATCTCTACATGGAGTAATTAGTATGAGCTTTGTTTGAGCATGAAGGTAACTGTGTGTTTTGACAATATCAGAGTAGTCGTACCCTGTGGAGATGGGACGCTACTTGTCAAAGACTTGATGCGCGAGGCAACTTTGAGATATAAAAAAGCAACGGGTAGAAATGACGCATGGCTGACAATAAATAGTCTCTCATCTTTGACGGGTGGAGGTTTACTAGATCCTGACGACAGGCTGCGCGATGTAGCCGATGACAGAGAACAAATAGTAGCGCATTTTGTTTCTGGTGAAAGTCTCCATGCTGGGGGTGATGGTGCCAGCTCTGTTGGCACGAATAGTCCAGATTTTTTTCACACAGACCATAAAGACCAGCATTATGTCATCAACGCAAGAGCTGGAGCTACATCAAGTCATATCAAGCGGGAAAGTGCCAAAAGATTATCTATGCATTCCCTATCAACCAAAGAACCTTCACTCTTAACGCCTTACTCAGCTCAATCTCTACCACGCGAGTCACGTCGTAAAGAGCCATTGGGCCAAGATGCCAAATCGTACTTTGACTTCATTGTTACAAAAAATGATAATTATCGTCTCAATGGAGCTTCTGATGTAGAGGAAGTTATGATAAAAAATGAAGCTGGACCTTTGGGACTACATGTGGTTCCCTGCTATGATTTATTAGGCAATGATCAAGGCCTCAGAGTTGAGAGGATAGAGGCTAACGGACGGATAGCCCGGGATGGTCAGATCGAGTTGCATGATAAAATTATCCAGATAAATGGTCATAATTTATTACATGTTCCATTCTCTAAAGTTCAGGAAATTTTTATGACTGCAATGAACGAGCCTTGCCTCAAAATATCTGTAATGAAAAATAAGAAATTAAAGAGTGAGAAAAATGCAAAGAACTATAGTAGTCATAGTAATGACTCTAAAACAGAGACAGAAGAGGGCTTGAAAAAGCTGCAATGCAGTAACTATAACTTACTACAAACTGCAAACACTAGGAAAATTGGACGCATGATCGAAATTGAGCTTACCAAGGGCACTAATGGACTCGGCTTTAGCGTTACCACAAGAGATAATCCTGCGGGTGGCCATTGTCCTATTTATATAAAAAATATCCTTCCTAAAGGTGCAGCTGTTGAAGATGGCAGGCTCAGGCCTGGCGATCGTCTCTTAGAAGTAAACAACATGGAAATGACTGGAAAAAATCAAGCAGAAGTCGTTTCTCTATTACGAAGCATTCCACCAGGAGGAAAAGTCAAAATGGTTGTATCACGACAGGAAGAGGTCACCTCTGGAACTTCAGATCCTCAATTGATAACTTCATACGTACCTAGAGAATTAACAGTGTCATCTCATTCTACGGAAAGCACAGAGAGCTTCAAGTACTGGAATACTCCCAACCGTTCCCCAACTAAGAAGAGAGAGACTGAAGAACCTGAAAAAATTGATTCACATAGCTACAATCAATCTACAACTAAAAGCCCAAAACCTGTGGATGAAATTGTTCTATCTCCTCGAAAAAATCGCATGATACTAACATTGGACATTCCTGTTCATGATTCTGAAAAGGCTGGGCTTGGAGTAAGCGTGAAGGGAAAGACTACGAGCACGGATGATAATTCTAGTGTAGACTTAGGAATATTCATCAAGAGTGTCTTACACGGCGGGGCAGCCTCTAGAGATGGACGATTGCGTACCAACGATCAGCTGCTGAACGTTAATGGAGTATCACTGTTAGGATTATCAAACTCTGATGCAATGGAGACCCTGAGACGTGCAATGCTCAATACCAATAGCTCTGTCACAGGCGTTATTACCCTGACAATTGCTAGACGGGTATCTTCCTACGATATTTGCGATAAAGTATACATTGACTCCGTAGCCAATTCCAGATCCAAAACGAATTTGATTAATAGAGTATATATTGGGGAATCTACAACAAAACTCAGTGACAATCGCGTAAGGGAGAAAAATGATTTGAATTGCCAAACAGATGCAGTTGACAACGGGCAAATTAGCTCCAGTACTTCTGCATCACCTTGGAACCCGGTTATTGATAGATTGACAGAACAATATAACAAGAACAGTATTAGAAATGAAAGCTATTGTCTTGCCACCAACAAAACCTGGATAGATCAGGGCATTAAGCCGCAGAAGTTATCAGTAATCCACAAAGAAGACTCTTTGGAATCCATTCTTGCCGAAGAGACTAGCCAGGATAGAAGTCAGGGTAAAAATGAGTCAAAGAAACATCCTGAAGATAAAGACAGTCAGTATTCTGAAGACCCCACCTACGACAGCCAGCTGTCCCTAGAGGAATTGAATTCCTCTGGAAATAAGTTCTCCCGTGATGCCTTAGGGAGACAGAGCATGTCAGAGAAAAGACATGCAGCATTAGATGCAAAGAATACAGATACATATAAAAGAAATAAGAAGCTCAGAGAAGGTAGAGAAGGAAAACCTGTAGTAGAACCATCAAATCCCCACGAGTCATCGGAAGATCCTCCAGCTCCAAAGAAATCACAGAGCGTTGAGAATTTTGATAAAATCAGAGCAAAAACGATATCACAGGAAAGTACATACCTTGATGAACAGAAAAATCGACAAAAAAAGATTAACGTAGATTCGACAGAGTCCGAATATTTGTACACAATTCCTGGACGCAACAAATTGATTTCTCCAAGGAAGCACTGGCTTGTCGATGATGTACAGGGTGAAATATCTGACGCCAATAATTACAGAAGTGATCACGATGGATTTTCGAACAGTCGAGGAGACGTGAAGCAGGCGTCATTAAACTCTGCTCTTGATGATAGGTATAAACGGTCGAGGAAAAAGGGAGGTATTAGATCGATGTTAAGACTTGGAAAGAATAGGAAGTCGCTCAATTTTGGTGACAATATAGAGTCACGTCAAGAGGCTAATAATTATTGCAGTGGCACTATAAACTATATAGCATGAATAATACTTTTACAAAATTTGTTCAGAGTGCCTTAAGACATATTGAAAACATTATGTTACATAGTATATTGTATATGTATATAGTTTTATATTCAAGTTTAATTAATACTAATTTTTAAAAGGAATATTTCAAAACCGAGTGGAAATTTTTTATTTGCAAAGCTATTCTTTGCAGGCAGAAAAAACAAACGCAAAAATTTAATTTTATGTACATTTAGATGTTTAGATAAGGACGTAAACCACCAAAATCTTACTGCGCTATTCAAGTAATACTGGTTGGGATTATTAGAGAGAATGAAAGACACATTTATTCTGTCCATAATACAATGAATGCGATCAATTATTGATGATTATATATATATATATATTTTTTACACTACTTAATAGTTGCGAGAAGCTACCTCCCTACCTATATGTATATGAAAGATGAAGCAAAGAAACGCAGTTCTTCAATAATTTTTTTTTTTTTTGATCGTTGATCTACTTTTATTTCTCTGTTGGTAGTTTCAGCTTTTAAACAGACTTGAGAAAATTGTAATTATAGAATGAATAGTTATATTATGTATGTACATATAATGAGGGAAATGACTGAAGAGAATCATTTTCCTAAGGTGCGATAGGACATAATTTCTAGTTTTAATCAGTATAACGTAGCCATTGTATGAATACGCTGTTATATAATTTTTGAAAACAGTATCTGAAGTATTACATCCAATATCCGTGCAAAGTACGATGATTTATTCAATCAATGTACTTTTTTTTCTTTTGATGTTCTCATGAGTTTCTCATCAATTATTAGCTCAAGTTTAATTTTACACAATCAGCTGATCATTAAGTGAATTTAGGTATAAAATTAATTAGAATTTTCAATTGTAGCAGCTAATTTACATGTGACTGTATTTTTTTTTTAATACCAGCTCATATTACGTATTAACAAACTTAGTTTTTTTTTCTTCCACATATTTAAGGAAGACATTCTGATTAAGGTTTGAAAATCTTTTTAAAGATAAATAAGTAATCTATCATTTATAAACGCTGATTTTTCACAACCGCGTTCCAATAAGATTGAATGAAATATCGATGATATCTGATTTACACATTTGATCGTTATAATTATGTATATCGTGTGTTCATTTATATCACCGTACCATGAAATGAGTACTCTAACAGAGTTAGTTAATATTTATATAACTCAGTCTACAGACTTACATCACTCTTATCGTCTGTTGCTGAAAGATATTTCGATACGATGGCCTTTAACGAGACAGCAGAAAATTTAGGAATTAAATAGAATCCCTATATACATCTAGGTACATTATATAATTTATTAAAAAAAATTTGCTATAGTTTTTCTTTGTCAACTTTACATGCATAATAATGAATTTCGTTGTACTTAATTTTATACAGATGTTTCATTATTATTTACGCGCAAAGAAGGTCTCGTCTCTCAGGAGCTCAAAATTTTACTTGACGCAGTATTGTTATAAAATATCTCAGCTATATTCCATTTGTTAAGACTTTCTCGTCATTCCATTTCAATCTTTCAAAATAAACTAGTGCGGTGAAATTTTTTCTGTAGCACAAACATTTATGTGACTGCAACATATTTTAGCTATTTTTTTGGCGTAATACTTAAAATGATAAAAATATTTCCAAATATTGTTAATAAATCAAACTTACCAACTCAACGAAATTTTTTTACTTTCTACAAACTCCCTCTCCCTACCTCCATTTCACCATCTTCTCAGGATCAGCATAACTTCCAAGCACTGACTACTTAATGAATAATGCATAACTACCATTAAAGAAGAGTTCAACGGTCTTTTTTGAGATACTTTACAGACGACTAGCATGTCTTCTGTTCTAAATACCTCAGCAAATAATTATCACAATACTTCCAGTTTTCTTTATTTTGCTATAATTCCAGAAAGGAAAAATTCCAGAATCTTCGTCCTGCACTTAAAAAATGATTTCGTTCTGTTGCAGCTTGGTTGTTACCACCGAGACAAGTGATTATACAACCAAAGAGATTTCGAGGAAAAATAAATATCCAGAAGCCTAAACCTCCACACTTTGAGCGAGCGAGGGTCTTGAAATTTGTAGAACCCGTCTATGCAAGCTGGAAAAGAGGCAAGCCTTTAGACGAACTATGCAAAAAACCACAGCAGTCTGTAGGTTTTCCAGAGCCAGACAACCCTCTGCAGCGAATTATTGCTCGCGAGGCTTACAACTGGTTCAGCAGTTCGCGAATGGTAGCGTTTTTTCATTTAAATCCAATAACAGCGGACAATAAATTCAAATTAGCTGTTGCTCTCAAGAAAGTTAACATGCACATAAAAGTTTACGGGCGTGATACACTAGCGATAGCTGTAGAAAATACCCCATATAAAGCTATTCTCCAACTGTTCACCTCGCACAACATCATTGTGTTCAGTCCAGAACCAAATGTTAAACAATTATTGAAAACT
Source organism: Athalia circularis (assembly GCA_963978495.1). Classification (NCBI taxonomy): domain Eukaryota; kingdom Metazoa; phylum Arthropoda; class Insecta; order Hymenoptera; family Athaliidae; genus Athalia; species Athalia circularis. The sequence goes on from OZ021702.1 coordinate 7,246,353, forward strand.
GTCCGCAAAGTACCTGCAGTTATCCTTATGGGTGAGTATTCTTCAATCTCCTACAAAATAAAAGCATTGAATAACTCTTTCGACTATATCATCCACAGCTGGAATACTCGATGGAAAGTTTGTCAATAAAAATGAGTTTGTCAATTATGCTTCACTTGGTGATCTCACAGCAGTAAGAACAGGACTTGTACAGGTGCTACAAAATGCAGGCGGTGTAAACCTCAACCGTCAACTGACCCATCATCAGTCATTGCTTGTTTCTCGTTTACAACAAATTTCATCCCCAGAATCAACTGAGGACAAAGCTGAACCAACGACACCTACAGCTGACGCCGCTGTTTGATACTGCAGTTCGTAAATACAATTTATTCATCTCAGAGTTACATTAATTTTTCAATAAAAATCACTCAAACATACAAAAATGTAGGAACGCAATCGAAATAATGTTGTATGTATGTTTTTTCATATGCTGACATCTATTAGTTTGTAAACAATGATATCGTCTCGGCGTGATAATTCTAAAGAAGACATTAGTTTTCTTTTTATTCTGTTCTTTGAATTATCAAAGCTTTATCCCTGAAGAAAATATTTACATAATTATTTCGTGTATAAATATATAATGGTATATCACGTTTTTCAATCCTAACTACAACATCTACAATTTATAGTTGCCTTGATTTTTTCAGACTGATTTTATCACATTAGTTACATCTGACGCCGATCATTGCTGTTTTTAACACTAATGTAGGTAATTCAAAAAGCTCGAACAATGAATCCATTTTACGATCTAATTAAAACTGTAGAATACAATCGTTTTCTTGCCAAATAATTGTTTGGTAAAAATATAGTGACCGTGTATACAAATATACAAATTTTTTGGTATTTTTTATTCCATCAGCTATCATCAAAAAAGGTATGTAACAGAAAAAGTAAGAACGTCATTGCTTTTTTTTGCTTCATATATTGATGTAACCATCAGAAAACAGTTGCCTCCTGTAGTTCAGGTATGTGAAAATATTGAACCAATGATGAACAGTACAAATATCTGGACGTTGACTTTCTCTGAGAAAAGAATCAAAGCATTATCGTTGCCGATTCCGCCAATCACTTATCTATTTTTAATCGTGTACTCGTATTGCTCGTTTACTGCCACCGATACCAATGAAAGTTATTAGTAAAAGTTATATAAAAGGATGTATGAATCAAACAGTACTAAGCGGTGAAAACACGGCATTCATCGATTTTAATAAATCGGCTTAACTAGTATGTGATTACATTTCAGTGGACACTCTTCAATGGCAATAGTTACAGCGTGGATGACACTTTACTCCGTTCTCACCGCATTTGCAGCCTCCAGAAGTGTCTCCTTTACCCTAAATTTAAGACATTCATTAGCCAAAAGTTAGGGAGTTCTGCCGTCCTATGTTCAGAGCAATTAAAATCTGAAAGACACTCACGCCCGGGCCCCAACGTGGTCCTCTCGTCACCCAGCATATCTCAGTCTTGCACATTGAGCAGCGAAGCCAATCGCAGCCCCACTTTTTCATAAGTACAACCGCGCAAGTTGGACAAGCCAGTGCCTCTCCACTTTCAACCATCTCCTCGAGTACGGCTGCAGTTCTTTTTGTCTCATGATCAGTTTCTTTCAAAAGTCGAATCTCGTCCTGGTATTCTCGACAATTCTTATTTGTATGAATAGCCTTTTGAGATCCATGGAAAAAAAGGTGAAAATCATGTTGGTAAACTTTTTTACTATAAATGTCAAAGAATATTAATAACATGTATTGTTCTCACAATCAGTCGAACTCACCTGACATGTAAGGCAATTGTTAACTCCGCATACAGGACATAGAAAAACATTGACGTTATCATCATAAATGCACCAGCCTCGACAATCTGGTGTTTTGCAATGAAAAGCGTTATTTCCTGCATTATTCTCTGCCTGTGATACCGATTTCGCCAAATGCTGTTCGTAGATTTCAGGAGAAACGAGCTGAAATTTGTATACCATTAGCCAACACTGAAATTTCATTTATCGATTCAACATTTTTTCTTGATTTTCCATGCTTTACCGCTTTGATTTCACGCTCTTGCAAAGTCGACTCGCATGTGTACTCAGGATCCCTGAATGGACATTTTACCTCAGCTTCTTCACAGTACAGGATTGTATTTGCGATGCAAGTTCTGCCAAAGATAACAATTCTTCAATCGTATTGACATGATATACGTATACGAAAACGAAATGTTCTTAGAACCCATGGGATCTTCTAACATTTGTCCAATTTCATTTTCATTTATACGAATTTCATTTTCCGAAGCGGCAATGAAAGATGACAAGATTATAATCCACGTTACCTGCAAAACATGTGTAAACAGTCCCTGAGAATAACTCCTTCGCAGGGTCCATAAGGTGCAAAACAAATAGGGCATTCGATGGGCACAGAATTGGGTATAACGTCGGAGTTTTCCAAAGACATTAAGTGCTCGTATCTCTTCAATTTCAATTCTTCTATCGTGGGTTCTTTAGCATCAATCGTATTTGCTTCCTGAATTTTGATATCTCTCATATCAGTTGTATTATTCTTAATTCTACTATTTTTACCATAGTTTCTACCTTATCTCACCTGCAAAACAGCTTCGAGTTTTACTTCTGCGTCTTCTTCTTCGACGACTGGAACCACTTCTGTTCTTTCCTCAACAGCCGCAGTTATTTTCACTTCTCCAGCAACCTCTTCTTCAGCAACCACTTTATCAGGGCGAATTCCTTCTTCGTTCTGTAAATCTATGAGTTATGAAATTATTTTAGTATTTATAAACCATCAATTATGACTGTAATTAATAATACCTGGTGCAACTAGGTAGAGAAATATTGAAGATTTGTCTAAGGCGTTGAGTTCGTTTAGAGTATGATCGTCGTTATCAGCTAAATTCTTTCCTATTATCCAACGTTGTACGTTAACTGGTATATCAAATTCTGCAAATACTTTTTTCTTGAGTTCTGCGACTGTTGAGTTCAAGGATAGCTGTGAAAATAGATTATGTATGTAAATTACCAGGTTTATTACTTGATTTGAAATATAGTGAATTGCGGTGCATACTTGCAGCGGTATAGGACCTTGGTGAGCCAATTTATCTTCTATGTACATGTCTACGGTGATTATGTCCGATGTTTTGATGTTACCAGACCGTTGTCGGATTACTGAACAGTGGATTTTTAGCTGCGCAAGTTCCTTGGCAAGCCCAGCAGCTTGCTGATGTTGACCGGATGCGATTGCACCTTCCAATTTTCGAAGCAATCGATTTATCGCTACGGTGTTCATGTTGGTTTCCGGATTCTGCTTCTCTTTATCAGCTTCTGTGAAATAATGGGACAGAAGAAAAAGAAACATTAAAATTGGACTATAATTAGCACGAAATGAGCCCACGAGTCGGTTTGAGTCTTCCGAATGAACGGGGGTTGTTTGTTTTCTCACACAACAAAGATTACCTTGATCTGTACCGGTCTTGGGATTGCTCAGAGTCAGAATTTTTGGATTCTGTTTCTCTTCTTCTACCTTGACCTCTGCAACGAAGTGTTGTATATTTTCGGTTTTATTATCGCTGACATTTTTCTTCTCATTAATAGCAATTGCGCTTCCTCCAACTGCACCAACTTTGTAATTTTTAACGCTATTATCTTCCGACAGCGAGTTATTAGATGGGGATGAAATCACGGTATTTGCATAAAGCGAGTCTTCAATCACGTTCATGTACGTATTTTGACCATCATTCAAAACCGAAGTTCCTTTTTCAGTTTTCATAGCCTCGATACAAGCGAAATCTCTGGGTCTTATCAGCTGGAAAGTATTCCGGGTCAGGCCCGCACCGGTGATCTTTCTTCCGTTCGTAGTGTATATCGTGTCATCGCGTCTCCATCCGGACTTTGGATTATGCCGATCGTTGATTTTCTCTCCAGATGAATCCTGATCGATTTTCCGTAAATTGGCACTAGTCTGAGCGGCCGACGATACTTTATTTGCTTTCGGCCCCTGCTGTTGTAGAATTTGAACTACAATTTCTTCAGGGCGTTGTAAAACTCCCGGTGATCCTGCAGAGCGTAAGTTTGACTCTAATTTGCTCAGGCGGTTTGAAGTGGCAATTTTAGATTTCTGATCTATGGATATCTTCGAGGATTTAATCTGAACGTTTTCATTGTTCCTTGATTTGGAGACGGGTGAACACTGTTCATTCTTGGGACTGATCGCACTGAAAGGTGCAGCTACTTGATCGCTGCTCGTCGTTGCAAGATTATTGGATCTAGCCCCGGATTTCGCTTTCGGTCTTTTAGGCAGCGAATGTTTCATTTCTATGAGCATTTCTTTCAAATCTGCACGTGAGAGTTGTTCCACTACTGTATTCGCGGCGATTATTTTTCCTGAATTTAACTTTTCCTCCTGTTGCAGCCGCCTGCTTGTCCTGTTATCCCGATATTCAAAGGCGTGATCAACCCGCGAAGAATTATCGCTTCTAGATTGTTTTGGTTTATAAGAATTTCCGGCAGCTTCCTTTCTCAGATTCGTTGTAGTGGCTGGTTTTTGATCTCTCGATCTAGACCGTTTCTCGCTTCCGTTAGCCGCAGACGATGTCCTCTCGGGAAAGTATCGTTTTATCTTTTCCTCCCAGCCTGTAGCACTGGATCTTTGTTCAGTTTTTCGAATATCATCAACGATATTCTGCCTCTCACCACTGCTAGATCTTGTTTGATTGCAGGCTTCGGCTTCAAGACGTCTAAAAAAATTTATAGACGAAACATCCCCTATTTCATTTATTTGCTCGGTTCCATCGTACAATAATCTTTTGGTAACGATTCTATTATTTTGATTATAACTACTCAGCCTGTTACTCGTCTGCGCCGGCTCTCTTCTGACGACGTCAATTTTTGTCGGTTGATTTTGTTGGGCTCCAGATTTAGTAAAGAATGTCGCGTTCACTGTCACCTTTGTTATGTTGCTGATTGCATTGAATTTAGAGATCAGTGCCCGGGTCCCCCGCCGCTGTGGTTCAACTGAGGAGGAAACCATCTCGGATATAATTTCGCCACTGGGTGTTCTGTTTTCAAACTCGGCTTGAAACGACCCTGAAGATCTTGCAAGGAATGCTTGATTCCTGGCCTGTTCTTCTTGGACTATAGCAGCAGCTTCCCTATCCAATTCGCTTATGTTAGTCAGAATTGAAAGGTTCGATTTTCGTTTTTCTTCTTTATTTTTAGAAGGATTTCTTCCTCCATGTTCGTGGTCTCGTCTATCAGTTGTTCTCCCAAAAAAATTATTTATTCTTGAGAACGAAGATCTGTCGAATGAAACGACGTCAGCGGCAGTTTCGTGGTTCGAGACAGGCGCCTCATGATTACTAAAAAACCGGCTGTTTCTATCCCGAGATTTTGAGAGGGTTGGAATCTTGAGAACATCCCTTCTAAAAGAGCTGGAAATGTCTCTTTCACTTAAGGTTGTATTGCTTCTTTTGTACCAAGGTCTTGGAGCCACGTGAGTAGTTTGCAAATTTCCACCCTGTATCAATGAACCTTGCTTTTTTGATTTATCATCCGAAGAGCTCTCTCGCAAGACGTCCATATCTATTAAAGAAGATTTACAACGAACCGGAACTTTATCGGTGTCGGTCTGCGACAATTGTGATGTGGAATTTGATTTTGTTGGAAGCAAAACTCCGCCTTCTAGTTTTAGGGTATCGTTACTGATTACTAAATTCCGGTCTGAATCTTCTTTGTTTTCTCGCTCATCTGCAGATCTTGAATAACCAGGTATGCTTTTCTTTTTTCCAGTAACTTCTGATTCACCAATTTCTCGGTTTGTCAATTTTGTCAACGATGACCCCTCTGGGCCTACTGCGAGCGTTGATGTTGTCGCAGGGCATGTCTTATTTCCAACTGTTTCTGAAGACTCACGATTATCCCCTGGAGGTTTGGGTGCTCGTCTCTTTCTTCGTACAGAATTAACTCCGGATGAAATAATTGTATAAGTTTTATTATCTGCACTACTTCTCGCCGCTGCTGCAGATGACGTGAATTTTGTCTTAGTTTCCTCCGAACTGATAACACCTGGTGGTTTCGGGGCCCGACGTTTACCTCTAACGTGAGAGTACCTTTTTTTACAGTTATTGGCTAGGTCAGCATTTTTACCGGAAGTTGGGAGGCTCCGATAATGATAGAACGGTGATTCTTGTTTAATGAGTTCGCGTTTTTTTTCGTTGGTCGGTGAACCTTTATCGTTTTTATTATCGTTAATTATTTTTCCGGTGCAAGGTAAATCCGCAGCGCTGCTAACGACGCGATATTTCTTATTATTATTCGTTTTTTCAGCTACACTGGAACTACCCGGATTAGTAGATGATAACGGATCGTCACTATCAAAAGGGCAGCTGCCGCATGACGATCTTACCGCGAAATCTTCCGCAGATGAGTGTTTACGAAAACGATGAAAACGGGCGCGTCGCCGATTCCGTAAGGATTTTCCGATCGATTCAGAGTTCAGATTACCGTTTGATAATTTCGTCTTACTTTTGCCAGGTCGAAAAGTGAAACTATGGACGGTCGCCGTACTACAAGACGTGTCAACGCTGCATGAACTGGAATAAAGGCTGCTCGGGGACGTATTACCCGGAGCTGCAGTGGTCACTGGAATATTCACACTTTGCCTGACGGAGTTCGATGACCCTTTAGGGTTTCCTTTGTTTCCCCGAGGATGCTGTTGTTCGTGGATTTCGGGATCAGTACGATTAGCAGTTTTTTTGAACCAATGAAACAGGGAAAATCTTTTGCTCGCGTTCTTTCCCCGCGGTTGAAGCTGTTGAAACCGACAATCAACGGACGCAGACGAGACGGACTCACCACGATCATGGACGCCGGCGAATCCCAACGTCGTTATTTCTTCTCTTAGTCCGACTATTTCTGTTTCAACTTGGGGAAATTCCTCGACGCTATGCTGCAGTCTGACCGAGGGTGCAGTATCATCGTCGAGAGAACTCCCGTTTCTCTCACTGCAACCAGTATGCAGTACCATTATTCAAACGTCGCTGCATCCCGCTTTGAGGAGCCTCGAATTATCCTATTGATATCTGTATATTTTTTTTTATATTCAGTACACTGTTATCGTTATTATATAACACACCGAATTTGAATTTCGTTGTTTTATCTGCAGTTTTGAGGCGTGGATATTTCCGCCGCTTGCGCAGATGATGTGTAACTAAAACACGAGGTCAGCAGCATCTTAATATAATGTATAACGTGAATGTTTAATGGTGTTTATTGTTAAACTAACTGCAGGGACAATGATCGCGGAATTAATTGCGTGCGGGGGGGAAACAAAGAATAATTTTTTCAAACGCGTATGTAAATATAAAAGCAGGATTTTTCCCTCCCGTGATATTATACGCTGGTGAACTCCCAGCAAAGATACACTAGTTTATACTATAAATAACTTATGCTCCTCCTATAAATGGTTGCCGGGTTATTTTCACAACTCGTAACGCTCAACGGTATTGGTATATACGTTACGAAGTTGTTCATGATGATGATTATATCCTGATGAGAATTTAATCAAAGAACATTATGACAGACTATATACCTATTATATTATTTTCATCGACACGTCCCACAATATTATATGATCCCTCTTTACGGTACGAATTTTTCTTTTTTTTTACGATACATCCAAAAATTATGTAGTCAGTCGAAAGTTACGGGTATGAATGTCTGATTTTTTCGTTATACTATGAATTGACTCGGCTTTGCAGAGTTAAATTGCGAAATTAGTTCACGGACGGCGTTACAATCGCCGACGTACCCATTCCAATTGTGATGCCGATGAACCGCCAGTTTCGCAAATTATATTCAGACACCAATTTCAACAATATATTGACCCTGCTTTTTCATTTACAACAAGAATTATTGTTTGAGAATTTTCACACTATTCATAGTGCGCTGCAAATATTTATGATCATCTCCCTGTAATGGACCTCAGCTGCAGTCTATGAAATCCGCGGAAAAGGAAGACGAAATGTAAAAGTAAAAAAGGAAAAAGTATGATTCTTAGACGTCCCAAACATTCCTTCGTACAGAGACGAATTATTTTTAGTTTCCGCGGCATGTGTACCTTACAATAGCACTTTTATCAGGGAATTTGTTCAATCAAATGTATCTTCAAGCAACGCTTCAAGTTTGAGACTCGTTCTGAATGGTTCTAAGATTCTTCCCTTGTGTTCGAGAGAACTTTGAAACGAACTTAAAACCGTTTCTAAAAGCATAATATTTTGTAAGCGGTACGTTTTTGTCTTGTCTAAGTACATACAAGGCAATAATGAAGGCTTTCTACGGTGACTGAACTGTCAGAAGTTTGCCATATTTTTGAAATCTTCAACAATTGCGTTCGCGCTGAAATTTCAAACAGTCTCGCCCCTGCAGCGCTTTAACAATCGGGCGCTAGACGTCGTGATTTACCAGGTGTTTTTGAATTTGGGGGGAATTCGTTGTTGGGAGACTGTAGAATCCCTAACCTTTCTTCGCTGATGCAGTGCGGCTTATTTTGAATACAAATAAATATCGTCGAGGATGGGAGATTCGGATTTTAACGAGCTCCTTCGTTCGGCGGAGCAATTATCAGCGGCCGTAGAGGGAAACGGTGAATTGCCACAGGTTGAGCGAAACTTAAGGCAGATTTTAGAGGCTTCAAACGAACTATGGTCGCGTGTTGCACAGCCCGGCAGTCAGGATAATCAAGTCCAAGCGTAAGAATCTGAAATATTTCTGTCACCAATTCACGTTATCCACTGTAAAACTGTTTAACTGTACTGTTAAAACTGTATACGATATTCAGACATCTCCTCCTTGGTTCTCGTGGGGTGGACTTACCGCAGATATCTCAAAAGTTAAATTCTTTGAGTGCAAGACGTACCTTCGAACCATTGGATCCAGTTGCAGACACAGACATTGTAAGCTACTTGAGAAATGAGAAAGAAAATGCAATTCTTGGAATCATTGAACAAGTTCACAAAGATGTGAGTACTTTGTCAAATTCTACAGAAGTTTGTTTTGTAGTTTGTGATGAAATATCACTAGTTGAATGTACAAAATTGTTTCACAGACATTTGAGCTCAACAGAGTTCAACAACTGCAGCATATGCTGGGAGAATGGAAACAAATGCGTTTTGAGATAATGAATGCAATGACCGCTCCATCTGGAGAGTTAGTTGATTTACGTGGGGTACCGCAAAGAACTAAACTTGCTGGGTCAATAGTCAGCGGTTTATCCAATGTTGAGGCCGCTTACGCTAATGCAATACAAAGCTATAATGACCTAGTGTTGAGAGGCATATCACGTCCAAGCCTGTTCAACGTTCTAGCAAAGGCCTCAGAGACTTTCAATGATAAAAAGGTAGCAGATATTTGGCAGATGGTAAGATGCATGATTGATATTCCCGTGACACCAAGAGGTGATCAAATGAAATCAAGAAGCAGCACTCCAGTTGAAAGGAAAATAGTCTCACAAGCGAGAAAATATTTGGAAAACCGTTACAAAGACTTTATGAATTCTGTCATCAGTGAAAATCTTGCACAAGCGATGCGTGGTGGAATTCCTGGAACTTTGCCACTGGTCAAGAGCTTTGTTAGGGTAAAAATACAATCAACGTTGGGGTTGGAAGGAATACAAGTTGATGGAAGACCGCTCTGGCCATTGGTTTATTACTGTATGAGAGCTGGAGACTTCAACGCAGCCTTGCAGTGCCTAAAACAAGCTGGTTCTGGAGTTGACGAATTTAGAACAGTCCTGGAAGAAGCTGCGAATAATGACAATAAGCGGCCCAGCAGTAGAGCGGAATCTATTGTTAAATTGCAGTATAGAAGACACGTGCGGACTGCTACTGATCCCTATAAACGAGCCGCTTACTGTATCCTTGTTCCTTGTGATCCTGACGATTTACACTCCGAAGTTATGTCTACTGCTGATGATTACTTATGGCTCAGATTATGCCAGGTCAGAGATCAAGGTGATTCTGAAAATAAACTCACCTTGGATCACCTACAGACCACGATTCTTGAAGAATATGGTAATTATTCGGATGTTTTATTAAATTATATTTGTACATCTAATTTTTCGATTATGATCAATCATGATTTCTATAGGGGAGTCTTATTATCGCGCAAACGAGCAGCCATTCCTTTATTTTTCGATGCTGTTTTTGACCGGACAATTCGAGGCAGCAATCGAATTTTTAGCACGTGGTGCCGGAGCACGATTATTACCTCATGCTGTTCATTTGGCTGCTGCTATGCACGAACATAATTTACTCGGAGTCAGTCAGAGCGTCCTGGCACCTTTGATAAGTGTTGATCCTATGGACAAACCCCCAGCAAAAAGGCTGAATTTTGCTCGACTGATACTGCTTTATGTTAAAAGATTTGAAGCTTCCGACCCAAAAGAAAGTCTACATTATCTCTTTTTTTTGAGGTGAGCATATAACTGCATTCTTTAAGGATTCAAGAATTCGAGAAGAATGGCAAGGTCCTTCATATTAATTATATTCCTTCCCTTAGGTCGATGAAAGATCCGTACGATCGCAACATGTTTGCGGCATCTGCCGCAGAAATGGTTGTTGATGCATCGCCAGCTAACAGAACTCTATTAGTCGGAAAAATAGACAAGGACCAAAGACTTCCAGGAATATTAGATCAATTTCAAATAAACACAGAAGACGTAATAAATATTTGTGCCGATACATTGAATCGCAAAGGTCTTCTCGAGGATGCAGTAACAATGTATGACTTAGCTGGAAATCATGAAAGAGTTTTAACTCTGATGTGTTCCCTACTTGCGCAAGTCGTTAGCCAACAAGGATCTCCTGGCTCACTCAGGTCTAGACTACAAGCGACTGCGAATGATTTAAGTCTTAGGTATGTTGAAAAAATGGAAGAAACAAGAATACCTGGTTTGTCATGAAATAATCAAAAATATTAAAAATATTTGTCGACAGATATCAAGGAACGACGATACAAGCTCCATCAGAATCTGTTGCCACTTTTTATACTCTGAGGGATCTTATGGTCTTTTTCGATCAATTCCATACTAAACAGCATCAAAATGCTTTGAGGGTGAGTTTTCTTTCAAATTTTCATTCTAAATAATTACCTCCGAATTTGGTCGAGCCAAAACAAAGTCGAGGCATTGATTGGATAACTTACTGTATTGTGAATCGATAATACCAGAATGTAAACTTTTTCTAGACTATTGCCGACTCTAATTTATTGCCTCTCCACGTCAGAGAAGTCGATGAACGTGTTACGGGGCTCCGTCGAATATCCCCTGAAATAACTGGTATTTTGGCGGATGTTCTCCTTGCTACGATGACCATTCTCTATCAACTATATCAGAAATTACGCTCGACTGAACCGGGAGACGAGATGGCCAGAGAACAACAACTTTCTGATCTTAGAGAACAAGCGAGAGCTTTAACCAGTTTTGCTGGCACCATTCCATACCGTATGCCAAACGAGACAAACAGCAGACTTGTTCAAATGGAAATTCTGATGCATTAAAAAAAAGTCTATACATCTTATGTCGGTAGACTAACAGAGTCGTATACCTTGGTGGAACAATTGCTCGGTTTTATACTTTTTAAATACCGTAATTACAAAAATTGGAGAACAATAAAAGTTCGCCATAATATAAATCCAGAGTTCATTCACATTCTTGCGCACTTACATATTACAATTACTGATATAAATATAAAGAATTCCGATTGTTTCAAAATACATGCAAAGGTTTAAATTTGAGACGCTGGAGGACTAGCCAGCAGGCTCGTTGCTTTCTGAACTCATTGATTTGATAGATGTGATCGAAATCCCGCTGCTGAAATCCTCCACTTTTCCTTCTTTCACCTGCAACGAAAAGAGAAGACGGACTTTTTCAGCAAGTGCTGGCTGCCTACTAATCAGAAAATTGCTGAAGTGCTCAATAATCTGTGCGTAACCAAAACTGTCTCACTGACCGCCTTGTAATCCAATAGCATTTCTTTGAATGCTAGAAAGTCTGTCAACGTTGCAAGCACTTCGAAGACTTCGCCATCCAGTTCAGGTCCTCTTTCACTGTAAAGAAAGTCAAACAATTGGTAGAACAAACTTCGGAACCGGAAGTTTAGTACAAAGAATGGTAGGTCTGATTTTGTACTTTAACTGATCTAGAAAGGTAGCAATTGAGAAGTTAGGCACAGATCTCTTGAGCTGTTTAACGATGTAGTTTTCAACTTCCTGATTCTGCACAAAAAAAAATATATATGAGACGGTGAAAATATCATTATCATCCAGTACACCTGAGACATACTAAAATTTCATCACTAGGAACGAAACTTACATACTGATTAAATATTTCCATATAAATGAGCTTATTTTCTTCCTCAGGGCTAAATATGTGCCAATAGTTGTCTAGGAACTTCTGTTGAATCTCTTGAAACTCACTTTCTGAAACAATGATGTGCACATGCATATTGAACATTCTATATGGAAAAAAAATAATCTGTACCCATTAAAAGGTCCTCTATGTGGCCAATGATTCTGTCGAAACTTGCATCTCTGTCACCCTTTGTTCCGTCATGGATTCCTGAGTCATCGGTATCCATAGGCATTACAGTGATATCTAAAACATGCGGTGATGACTGCCAGTAGTTACTAAATGAAAGGTTAATTTTTCACTTTCTGAACAAACCTATGGTCTCCTGATTCATCACGTGTCACAAACTCGAAGAATTATACTCAGATTCTAATAACACGCGTTCACCACTGAAAATTATCAAGAATCTGAATTCAGTGCAGGGCTAATGGATGTCAGTAATTGAAAACTGTCACAATTTTTGTTTACAAACGAGATGTCACGTACATTGTACGCTGGCCCTCTTAGGTATCCTTGGCAACGGTACGATTCTCAAACGCCATTGGGCGTTTGTTCAAATATCAATCTCCTTTATTCGTTCGATGAGCTTTAGGACTTGTAAAATTACTTCAATCAGCTAAAAACCCATAAAAAGTCGACTGTACGCAAATTAAATCATTTTGGACTGTAAATTTCTTTATAACATTCTTTCTTCTCTATGCTGAGTGTCATTTGCTGATTATAATATGCCGCTTATGTGGAAAATCTAGCAGACGATGTGGTGGCACTTGTCACGCACTTGTAACGGATTTATTTCATGTGATGTTTGTATCTCTGATCTCGCATGAAAGAATCGTCGTTTTATATTCATAAATTGGTCTGAATTATATTCGATAAATTATCAATGGTGTTACTGAACAGAAATCTCTTAGCTTAGCCCGACAATAAAACTGAGAAGAGTATCAGGAATGGCGATGGAAATATATACATTTGACAAAAGTCTCCAAGAACGGCTGAACGAATACACAGAGATACTGTCAACGGAAAAAATAGTACCAGCATCTCAAATCCGCTCAGAATGGTCCTGTTACGTCGAGTTGGTGATAGAACCCGTAGGATGGCGAGCTCTTTGGAAAATTCCACGGCTGACTTGCCAAGACTTTGAGATCCACTATCCCACGATTGTAGTCGTCGAGGTTGAGAATGTCGAGTTCTCAGAGCTATCTGCGTTAGTGAGGATCGTGGCTGTTCAAGATGAGATACAGTTACCGGAAAAGTATGATGTTCCTCTGAATGAGCTTTACCCAACCCATCATCAAGAGAATGAAGTCCTTGATATGGTAGGCACAGCAAATTGCATTGACCAATTAAGATTCTTCTTCAACTATCTATGGATGCCATGGGACACAGATGATGATGATAATACTGACTGGGTCGCGATGCATTTGGAACCTAGGATAAGGTTGTTCTTTGACATGAAACGTGGAGTTGTTACCAAAGAAACTTCTGATGTTATTAGGAGTTTAGTGAGAGAAGGAAAAGACATTCAAGAAAAAATTGTCAGGCTTGAAGAAGATATATCAGATGAGGAAGAAGAACATGAGGACTTGTGGGATGAGGGAAAGGCTTGTCAGCTAATGAAGCTTCACTTTAGACTGCAGCAGATCAAAACTGAAATGGAAGTCCTAGAAAATCCTGTTATGAGAGAAGTGCTCACCAGAAATAAAGGTGTCACCATGACGGACAAAGAAGTTAGGCGGCGAGAAAGTAGGGGTAGAAAGTCCGAAGGATATTTTGTCTGGCTTGGAGGTCCTGTCCAGGACATGATATCTTCATTGAATGGAATCCAGGCTATTCTTGGTAGAGATATGTTCTTGAAGTAAGTGGTACAGCAATTCTGGAAGGCCATAAGTAATTGATGCACTGTAAAGTTATTTTCATATAATATTCTCAACTTTTAGAACTTCAAATTGTCTGCAAGAAGCATTGGATGCTTCTGAAGTAAATGACATCGTCGTTCTTGGCAAAGGCGACCATCAGATCAGGGGTGCTGGGGGTTTGGAGGAAGGAGGTGTAATGAAGGGGCTAGATAGTCCTGAGCACACTATCATTTGTGGTAGAGAAACCGAGTGTGGACCATCACTCATGGATTTTTCTGGAGGCGAGGTGCTCTTTTTTTTTTTTTACCAGAGTAGCGTTGCTTATATTTGAACTTATGATCTACATGCAACTTTGTAATGAATTAAAAACTCTTATTTTGTCAGGTAATTATAGAAAGTGTTACTATTCAACTGGGAGAACTTCAGATGGGTATATTAGCACGTAAAGGAACGCTGCGCTTGACGGGATGTCGGATATTAGTAGCAAATAAAAGCGTCATTAAATTAGGCATTATAGTTCTACCGGGAGCTAAACTGATTGCACAGAATACAGTTTTCGAAGGACTGGGAACTGCAATCGTCATTCACTCTGGAGGTGGAGTTACGCTGAATGAATGCCAGTTCAACGAATGTATTGAGGGGATTCAGGTATAATGATGAAATCTTTTTGATTTTTATGAGAAAAGATGGTTTGCTATTGAGGTATTCTTTCATTTCAGATGCATGACGATTCTAATTTAGCCATGACAAACTGTGCCTTATCAAATTTCAAAGAGTACAGCATACGCATGGAAACACAGAAGTACATGAAGGGGCCAGAAGCAAAGGTCGGAGGTACTGAGTTATTAGAAAACATTTCAGAAGTCTGCATACAGGATTGTATATTTAAGAACAATGGTAAGGGGGATATTTTACTCCAAGCTCAACCCTCTGCTGCCCTTTTAGCCAAGCAGGAAGGCAGCACTGCCATGGTGTCATGAATAATCTGTTAGTATAATGTCGAATTTGGTGAATATATTTTTATTTTGATCAATAGGTAAGAAATTATTTGATACAAATAGTTGTTATATTTCATTTAGAGTATTTGACGATTACTGCATTGCTTACGCGGTCGAGAAGCCAGTCAGTGAAGGTTTTTGAGCATTACTCATACGTCATGTATGTTGCTTAGAATATACGTTATTTATGGTTGGTTGTTACAATTTGGTAGTTATACATGTACATAATACTACAATGTGAATCATAAGACAAATAATGGAATAAAAATAATCAGCTTTCTTCGAAAAGTAATACGATGAGAAATCTGTTGAATTGAATGAATCAACCCGTTGGCCCGCAATATTTTCGAAAAATCCTCAAGTATTTGCGGCGTTGGCGCACTAAGCAATTATGCGTCGATACAAGAGACGTTTGATATCCGCGCTCTCGACAAGATGGCGCCTTCAGTGATGTTAAGGGTTGAGGTTGAAAGCTTTCGCATGCGGTCTGCTGATTGAGGCATGCCTGTGTAACGTGAGTGTGTTAGTGGTAATCAAATACACATGAGGATTCTGAACAATCTGTCTATATTGGTAAAATGCATTGATAAAACTGTCCATATTTTAAAAACTGTATGTCCGACTTATAGCATTCGATTTATGAGGGGCTCTTTAACCATGAGAAAAAATGTATTCCAAAATTTTCTTCCCGGGAGACAGAATTTATAACCTCAAAACCCACACCGATACTTTTGGCCATGTTTCATATATAAAATATAATTAAAAGGATACGATTGTTTCATAT
Organism: Athalia circularis; assembly: GCA_963978495.1. Taxonomy (NCBI): domain Eukaryota; kingdom Metazoa; phylum Arthropoda; class Insecta; order Hymenoptera; family Athaliidae; genus Athalia; species Athalia circularis. The sequence continues at coordinate 7,262,428 of OZ021702.1, forward strand.
ATTATTGAAATTCATTAGTTGAAAAACCATCTTGGTTTTTCTTCGCGTTCACTACACCTGTGAACAAAACTGTAATGTGATTGTTATTTGTCACACAATGAATTGATTGTTGTTAACAATGTTTGGTGGCCGAAAAATTCGGGAAAAAACTAGGGAAAAAAAAATTTGCATTTACTTATGATGGAATACTCCAGTGTGTTTTTGATATTCTTTAATTCCTTGGAAACTGGAGTTTCGTAACATCACCTGATTTGGATACGTTGGATCTTTATAATATTGGCATCATTTTATATGCGACAATCAATTTAGAAATTTCATTCGATAAATTAGGTATTGCGTATGCGGTTACGTGAAGATTCGTATAATTCGTGTCTGGACCAAAAGTATAAATGTGTAAGGTTAGCTTCGATTCTGAAACTATTTCAAATCAGCCGATCACAAATTACATAGTTTTAGAATCCAATTCTCTGAGCATATACAAGATCATAGAATAAACAGTGTACACGTGGTATATTTTTAATTTTATGCCCTCCAACCCAAATTTTTGTACAATAGTAAAATGAATAATAGGCAACAGCTGTCCTCTTTATTAGTGGAAAGATAATCCATTAATCTTAATTCATTGTCAGGTGTGATACACACGTATTCTGACTGACCATACATTATCTCCAGACGCGGTTGTCTACCGCCCAGAAAACGAAAAAAAAAAATCTGCTTATTACGTAACAAACACATTGTTTTTTGGCGGTCTGCAAAAATTTCCGAGAAAAAAGCGCGTAAAAAAAAACACAATTACGACGATCTTTCCTGGTTTTGCTATTAGAATTTTCAATTGCCGAAAATATTCCATAAATTGGTCGTGATATCACTTTGAACAAAAAATGTAATCATAAATCTTAATTTCTTATTTTCAATTTCTCTGCTTGACTCTAAATGTATTTTTTGCTTTGAATGTCTATTTCACTATTTTCATTTTTGATCTGCAAAAATTCAATTCCTGAAGAAAAGCAAGAATGATAGGAACGTATTGTTATGTATAATATATGTTTTCTTGCTTCTCATTTGTTGAGTTTGGTAATGGTGTTTCACGTATATATATATATTTATATACAATATATATGTATACATATGTTCACATACCATAAAGCGAGTGTTTATTGTTGTTTCAGTTATTCAGAGACGGTCAACGGTTTTGTCTATCTCTTAAGAAGCATAGCAGAACCTGGAGCTTTGGCAGCACCGCATCTCTGTCACTATTCGAATTACTGCGGTTTTATTTTCCGTATCGTAGTAAACCTCGTGCGCAAACGATGGTGGAAACTGCTGCTGAACCCGATAAAGTTGAGGACAAGCAAACGCAGTTTGGGCACACAAGGGTTTTAGATTGTTCCGACTGCATTTTTGTCTTCCAGGACACACTCTCCGACTATGAAGAACCCAGCTCCGATGTCGAGGTGAGTTAATAACCAGATTTGAAATCTCCGACTGAATCAATCCTGCCTTTATCATCCCTGACCCGTAGACCTTTTCTCTTTAAATGCCGAACTTGTGCCTCGACTCGTTGCAACACACGCGACCCGTAAAGGTCTTTTAGCATTTAAATATATTATGTGCAATTAATCCTCCTTTTCATCGATGCCTCTATACGATTCTGCTGCAAAGTCGATGCTGGAAAAGCGGTAAATGAAAGATATGTATAAGGAATTTATACACATCCAACAAGGCATGCGAGTCGCTTATTACCGGTTTTTGTCGTCTCCGTGTTATTCAACTAGAATTAATATCCCGTTATTAGAATCTTGTATGCATGTAGTTATACCTATCTATTTATATACTTACAGGGTTGTTGATGATTTATCAGCTGACATTTATCCCATGCATTTTCGCATAATAGATATTTCCACTGGTTCGAAGTTTGGAAAATCGTTGTTCTTCCGGATTTTGGAATCTTGTCAGAAGATTTTCTTTCATTAATGCCCAAAAAAAAAGCTGTAAATCAAAAATTCTGAATTGATATGCAAAAATATTAAGCTTTTTTTCAACCGACCTAATAAACAATTTACTATGGACCACATTATACTACAATAGATAGCACGGATGCAGCAACTGGTACCCACAGTCCAAGAATAGTCGTTCTCTGCTGGAGCGCGATGATCAATCACTCGAAAAAGAAACGTGCTCGTCTCTAAATAACTGCGTATACCTAAGGGGTGTGCGACCCCGACTTCTCCTTTTCTCCGGTTCCTCTTCTCCTCTTTTCTCCTTCCTCCTCTAAACCCGGAGGGTAACCTCGAACTTTTCTGACCGTTGGACGTAAAGATACGTAGATATACGTCAGACGTCAAGAGTGTTGCTTTGCTTTGGCATTTCCGTTTCCGTTTACGTTGCGGGTTCGCGTTATATTGTACACTATATATTACTTTGTTTGTGTTTTATATACACATACGTACGTCAAAAACGTCCGTATAGTTATGACGAGTGATCCCTCTTACTCATCTTACTTATATAGGTGTATACAACTATATTCCATTCTGAAAAGGTCATTTAACTTGACCAAGACTGACATTTTTCTTCTCTCCAACATTTTCCTAAATCTTGGAAAATTACTCTTATTTCTTGATATTTCTTCACCCTTTCTGGTAGATTTATTGTCATCTCAATCCATCTTGTTTCTATCACATTAGTTTTAACCGTTAAATGATCCACGATCGATTTATAACGTTGACTAGTATTGCACATTGAGATTTTTCAAACGTTGTGGCCTTTGATTTTTTTCGATTCTGAGGGCAAAAATCGAATCTCTTTTTGTCAGTGTTTTTTCATAGATTTTGAGCCCAGGAATCCGAATCTGCTAACTAAATTGACCCATCTATCGAAATGATCGAGTCATCGCAAAATTTTCGCTTTTTGGAGCGACAAAATTGAGATATCTCGATGAGTTTTAATCGTAGCCTAATTTTGTCGACGGACTCGTGTCTCTCAGGTCAAAATACGTTAGAAAAGTGTCCTACAATCCATTTAAAAAATAATTCATTTTTGCCCCAAAAATCGAAAAAATCCAAAGGGGTATACCTTAGATTTTTTTTTCAATTTTGGGGTCAAAAATCAATATTTATTTTTTCCACATATTTCGATGTATTCTTATCTATTTTGAGCTCAGGAATCCAAATTTGTTAATTAAATTGATCCATCTTTCGAAATGATTGGGTTATCGCCAATTTTTCGTTTGTTGGAGCAAAAGAATTGAGATATCTCGATTGGTTTTAGTCGTAGCCTAACTCTTATTCGCTCGTTCGTCATCTTCATCTAACTTGACTCCACAAACCCCCATTTTTTGTGAACCTCATTGCCGATCGGCAAGCAAATGTCCGAGTGCGTGAATACAAAAATGGGTAGCAAAACTTGCATTCTTTTGATTTTCAAGTTAGAATATAGGATTCCAGTGCAATGCAAACTACATAACGTATACTCGTTTTGTAAATTCCAAGAGCATCAATTTGGATAACCTGCAGCAAACGACAGCTATTAATAACGATTAATATCTAACTCGGTTTTGCTCTGCGTCCGTCACTACTTACGATGATACACTGCCGCTTGGGCATCTAATCAAACAACTAACAGTTATCAATCATCGCGTTTCAGGCTTATACTCGTGTACATAACATGCACTTACACATAAGGGGCATTTCATTCAAACTTGACCTCAGAAAATAGCAACCTTGACAAATTCTAAAATTCCTCCAACTTCAATTTTTCAAAACAATTAGAACGAACTGCAGAATTTTTATCGTTTTAAAAAATAACCGTTTTTGAGACGGCGTTCTGATCCTCATCGTTTCAGAAAAATTTCATTTGAAAAAAATTCAACTAAATTTTTCTCGCCAATTTCCTCAGGGTTGCGGTCGCCGGAAAAAAAATTGGATAGGAAAATAATCCAACGAGAATTAGAACGTACTTGATGAGGTACTTGACTTGACAAAGAATGCCCCATATATCTGTATGAGTACATGGAATAACATGGCTAGTTTGCTCTATGACTTAGGGTAGTTATATGCCCATACTCATGTCGTTCACCTATATCTATAGTAATCGCAAACACGGGGGCGTCGGTACGAAGGAGGGGGCAAGTTTGGGAGATTGTTAAGAGGGAAGGGTGGTTAAAGTTCGAAGCGCTGGGAGATTCTCCGCCTGAGATAATTTCGGCTTTGCGCGCATAAGGAATTATTTATGGAACCCTCCTAAATTACCCATTCATCATACCCCCCGCGGCCGCATTATGACCTTTTGATTTTCGAGACCGAGAACATTGCTGATTATATACACGTATATATACATGTATATGTATATATCTATAAATATAAAACATACATATTACCATCGTGATTTACAAACCATGTAGTTTAGTTATACCCACCTATTTGTGCACGAAAAGGACCTAGCCTAACTTTATACTCTGTATTCGCATGCAGTAGCACTTTACTATACGTATAGATATGTATACATATAGGTATATGTACAGTAATCTTCTGTCTTATAGCATATTATCATATGATGTACTGTCGTCGGAAATTAATCATTTTATTTTATGTCATATGCACGTTTTACGTTATAATGTTGCTTCGTACGTAGTTAAAAATGGGCTTTTCTAAAAAACCTGCGTACTGTGTATGAAATTGATGTACAAATGAGTTATAATTAGCATAGAAAAAATATCAAGTATACGCACTCATTTTCTAATACGCATAGAATTATGTACTTGTTTTTTCATGAGGCTTATTTCGTAAATTTGAGAAAGTAACGAAACAAAGAAGATATACAAATCAGGCTTATTTCCGCGTTAGTAAAAAAATCAAATGGATGTAATTTTTTTTTTTTTTTTTCTTCCCATTTTACGGTATTCTTCTGCTAATGATATAAATTCCATTGGGTCGAAAGTTTTCGGATTATTTAAGAAATCTATACGTGTGTTTCGAATATTTTAACATAATTAAATGACGATCAGGTATGCGGTAATCTCGTGAGAAATGTTTGATCGAAAGGAACCTGTCGTGCGGGATCTGATAATTTCGTTATATACGTACATTCAGAATTTCGTGGCATATTTTCAATAAAGAATTCGAACATGGCTAAAACCCTTCATTCGAAGTGAGACACCCTGTATATAAATGTGCGATGACTCGCGGTCGTTCAGAACGTGTAACTATTGAGTTTTTTTTTCTGTTTTCTTTTTGCCTTTCATTTTTTTTGTTTTTTTTTTAAATTTTTTTACCAGTTACGTCACTTATGTTAGTTATACCCAGTAACAGAAACATCTTTTGGATAAGAGGTCAAGTACGCAGTTTGCAGGTGAATGTTTTGAGAGTGAAGACGATCGTGGTCGTATCGTATTATATATATTAATGAATATTCAAAAAGTAATTATTTCGAGAGAGCATCGTCCGTTACAAAACCATATACATAAGCATACAACGTCGTGTTCATTATTATTATAATTATCATTATATTATCATAATCTATGAGATCAGTATATTTTAGTAAAAGCTTAGACAAATCGTGTTAATTATTCAAAACGTATGGAGTAGGTTCAATGACTCTGAAATTTTTCTTTTTTTTTTCCTTTTTTGGTCCATACGATGTTTGAGAATTATTAATTGTCGTTTGACAACGGGTTATTAGCCCCCGATATGTAACATTACATCGTACGTATACCAATCTCGTGTGATATTTTTGACTGTAATAATTATTGGGTGAAAAAAAATTCTTTTTGAAAATCCTTTGATTCGAATGAAACTATTTTCTTGTTATTGTAAAATGGTTATATTATAGCCTGTTGCCTGCTGGCTTTCAATTTATTGCTTTGCAGATCTAAAACTTAAACTATTCAAGAAACGTATACGTTTTGTGGTTGGCCACGATTAGACCGCGTGTACCGCCCCGTCGTATTCTCTACAGCCTCTCTTCCGATTCTTAGGAACAGAGTATAGCCCGACTATACATCCAACTCTTTTCAGTTTCGTTTTTCTCTCTCGCAGACTCCCCCGCATCCCCCGTCCGTCTCCTCTAGGTACATATATTCCTTCTCGAACCCTGGCTGGGCCACCTCGTACAATACCGTCGCGACGCCTGAAATAAACCACAGCTGGAGTAGTCAAGCGTCGCGCAAACTATCAATCAAACTACTATTTCTTTGCCCCCGGAACCGATGTGGACAAATTCGTAACGCCGCGCCGCAAGCTCTTCTCTTGGTGTCTAGTTGCTGCAGTGGTACTTGAAAACTAAAACGCCTATCTCATCTCTTTATTATCAGTTTGTGCAATTCGAAAGAAAAAAAATAGAAAAAAAAAAATGTATACGCATAGGGTGAAGAAATTATGTTTCAATGTTCATTTATTTTATTTCATTCTTTGAGTTATATAATAGCGATCCGTATAGTTATTCTTTCGCACATTCTTTTTTTACAACGCATAATTTAGGTGATGTGAATTTACATTCATTCAATTTGAAAGATGAGGGAGTATGAATGATTATTTAAAGCGTGTTTTGAGAGAACGTTAACAAGCTTTTTTTCCTTCATATATCATCCGATATCGCACCATCTTCATCTTTCACGTTTTATTTTTTATTTCACTCTTGTCTTCTGTGATGACGACCGTTTAGCATTATTAGGACAATTTACTTCTACAGTGACTCCTGCGCTGTCTTCGTTTCTTTTCGATAAATCTTATTGTATCAGAAATTTTTTTACCTCCACTAAAATGAGTAAAATTTTGGTGTCAGTGTTCGAAAATTGGGGATAGTTAAGAAACTTGTGATCTCGGAATTTACGACAGATTTTTTCTTGTCTCCTAAGAACTGGAGAGATCATCGCGACTGTCAATAAAAACGGATCTATATTAAGACTGACTGATCTTCGTAAGTCTTTTCTGCATTGTAATCCGACGATTTCCGTTCCGTAACGGCACACTTCTTATTTCCGCTCCTTGATTAGACGCGTCGCGTTCTATATAATTTGACATTTTGCTTTTCGATTTTTCACGCATTATAAGTATTACATGTAGACATATATAAATGACACATTCACATTTCCGTTCCTTAGAAATACGTAATATCTATATGACACGTTTACTTTGCTGTTCATCTCGATTAGCACCCATCATCATCAATAAAAATCTCCACCTCTATCTATACCTACCAATTTAACATCGTCTGATCATTTGGAATTGGCGTTTATATTACACCGCATTTCATTGTCGCAGTTCATTAAAAAATATTTTCAATCTCTGATCTGTCATTTCCGGTTTACAGTGATATACGTATACCATTCATTGTTGAAACATTGACATATAGATCAGTAAGATCATTCTAGCCATCTGGACAATTTTTTCTGTCATTTTTTTTTTTCGTTACGTAAAAAATTTATAAGACGCTTAATTTATCTGTACGGTTCGGTCTCAGTGAGTTTGATTTTGATCATATAGATATACTTTTCTGCAATTATGTGCTGCTTTGATTGCGAACGAGCAAAGATAGCTCAGATGTATCAGCTGGTTTTCATCGCTTTTTTTTTTTACCGCCAACGTTTCAGGTTCTGTCTGCTAATTAAGTTAACGTAATCTAGTGAGAACTTGCGATTTTGTTCATCCTTTTTGCAACAGGTTTCTAGTAATTTTTTTTTCTTACGTCGTTTGGTTCCACTCTACCTTCCATACATCATGATATGTATACCTCAAGCCTAAAATATGTCAAAATCTATAGAGACGACTCTCAAAATGCGGTATAGATATATATATTTATTTAAAGAAACGTTAACCGTCGTTCACTGTCTGATGCACAGCTGCACAGAGTGAATGCCGCGAAAAGATTGTCTTTGAATATCAAATCTTGAGATGTACCAGACGCCTTAGTCTAATGCGAAAGCGTATACGTATGGTTATATACATATCTTACATACTCAACACCGCGGTGAGAAGTTTCACGCTTTATTGAGCCAGTACGGCTGCTATAATATTTTCCAACTGCAGAGTCACGAACGAATACGACGCTGATTGACAACCAGGAAGGAACTGGAAACCGAGTCAAATTTACCATCAGATTTTTGTGATTTCATTTATTTCATCTAATTCATGAATCCGTATCAATTTTCAAATGTACTTTTCACAATACTTTCTTTTTACGTTTTTGTCAACTGTTTTTTCGAATCGACTGAGAACTCGCGATCAAATTGGGGAGTCGAAACAAAAAAAAAAAAAAATCTCATTTAGCGGAGATCGATATCATGTGTACTACACACATGCCTACATATTATATACGGGGTGTTGTTGAAGTTTGCGTGTAATTTTGAACGCAAGTCATAATTTCTCGCATGTGTGCGTGAGAGTATATAACTCGTAGGTAGAGTATGTACGAAAATAGTTGCGGGCCAACAAGAAGAAACCATCATCGTATCCGCGGCGGCGGTGGCGGCGGTGTTTCGTATAGAATAGGAGAGCGTCTCGACGACTCGACGACTCGCGACGCCGCGCGCCGCTAATATATCCCTATAGCTACCTAAACGTGCGCACGTGTTCGCGTCTATTCCACGGCTATGTGGGCTGCACCAGGCCAACTTTGGGATAATTTTAAACATCTCCGCATTTGCCTCTTCAACAATGCCCTCTCGCTCCCTTCCTCCCTATCTACCCTCTCCGTGCATCCCTTTTATGAGCCTGAATTTTATATCCTTCGTCTGAACCACTTGAAACTCTGTTTTACTCCCATGCCAACATAGGATCTACCCCTCTTATCTATTCTCTTCTTATACTCAATATTATTCCTTCATCTATTTTCTGCACACACAATTTATACGATGGTCGTTGAATTCCAATTAACTTTTCTATTGTCGCGACGGTCCTTGAATTTTCAGATTATAAAATAATAAATGAGTACACAATTATACAGGTAGATATGAAACAACTCGGTAGTTTTTTTTTTCAAAAACAATGTCTTTATTTTATAATCATTTTAATTTTATTGTTGAAACAAAAAAAATTGTTTTATTTTTTTTTTCTCAAGTTTCAAATGGAATGCGACGCATGTTTTCCAATTTGAACTCGCAAGTAGATGAGACGTGGAATTTTTCTCAGAAATTATTTTGCTCTCTGAAGCAGAATTGTAAAGCACCGCGACGCTTACTTACCTATATTAATACGCTTCAACGAGCACCTCCTCTTTGATCGCGAAGGCGTAATCTCACCGATATTATAATTAGGTGCATCTCACGACTATTTTCTACACAAGTATTTTTATTTTTTCTTTCTTTTCTTCTTTTTTTTCATATCCAGTCTCGAGTATGCAATTTCACGTTCGAAAAATTCACGAACATCCTACGATATGTGTATATCACATTTTTCGTTCAAAAAAATACTAACAATAAGAACAAAACACAATAGTCGTATAGTATATATACAGCAGATATACTGTAGTAATAGCTTAGCAGATAAAATACAAAGCGAATTAACGATTTATGTCATTTACGCTGATGATGAGTTGTAGAGTAACAGGTGTCACTTTGATATACAATACACGCATCTATACTATGATGTAAAACATGAGGCGAAAAAAAATCAAATTTGTATTAGATGCTAGAATTGATAACTTTTATGTTATTATAGGTTTTTGAAATCATATGCCGTTGAAGATCTTTTAAAATTTTCTCGAGGTAAACAGATAAAAAGTGTGCCAATTTTATCAAAAGATAGAAAGAAAATAATAGAACGAAAAATCAAAACTAGACCGTGAAGGGGTTTTCGGCAACATTTTTTCTCCACTTTATTCCGGCGATATTTGAATCTATGGGGGGAGCGGGAGGGGGGGAGGGCAGTAAAATTCGAATATGACCTATAATTACAGACTACCTTAATTTGTACAGAAAATAAAATTTCTAGGTACTCCATTATACCTTCACATTAATGTATAAATAGGTTAGTAGGTCGTGTAATGATATATATGAGACGGGGACGAAGGAGCCTGTGTGTACAGAGACAAAAATTTAGAATTTGAAAACTTTTCACCCCGAATTTTTGGAAACACGTACCAAGTGTGAGACTTTGACTTTTTAAATTTACAAGTTTTCCTCCCTTTCTACTGAACTCCCCTTCCTCCGGATATCAGTATAAGCTCCTTGAAATTCGACAACATTTCGTCGAATCTTTTACGCGTCATTCCTTGACCCGTATTAATTTTATTTATAGTCCAGGTTAATTATTCGATTAATTCGGTAACAGATAAATTGATGTCCGATTCTGCTCTTGCTGCAGATGGTTATTACGCATAATTTCAATCCTGATTTGGATTTTACTACGCGCCATGCAAGATTTTCCATGCTAATGAGCATTAGAATTTCGTCGTTCGTACCATAAGATTGATAGTCGTACGTTTCAGCATTACGACGTAGATGCCTTAAAGTCCTGTATTTTAATATTATAACATACAGTCCCAAAAGTTCGATGCGTTATTTCCTTTATTTTTTAATTTCAGACTCTCATTATTACATCTGCTGCAGGTGAAAGTTTCTAAGATAAAATCTTGATTGCAACGTTTGCGCTTGGTGTTCCATCAAGCTTGGGTAACAATATGTACGCGATTGCTTGCGATGTATAATTCGTTTTTTTTATTCTTTTTTTTTCGAAAATAGTAGACATAAATTAGACTAAAAAAACAAAAAAAAATTATTCACATCATTATATGCGTAGAAAATCTCATCAGATCAAACTTTAAATTGAAAACAAAATGTACGTAAAAACCGAATTTCTTTAGACACGAAAATGGGAGCTTCATTCTTCTACTCTTCATACAACCTAGTTCCAATTCGTCCAGATTTTTGAAATCGTTCAACCTTTCATCGCATTTCGAAATTTGTCGTTTTTTTGGCCCACCCCGTATATTCTCAACAATTGCGACATTTACCGCGCATCTCATTACTAATATATATATAGGTATGTTAGCATGTGTTATATATGGTTCGGTTCATAGATATGTGTACATAGGTAAGTATACAAAAACTATTATAATATAAATATATTACAGCATACCGGACAAATGAGCAACGCGGCTAGACAATTTGGATAGAAATATATACATTTAATAGTATAAATTTAATTGCATTATACATCGATGTACATGAAAGCATGTACATAGAATTCTTATGTAGTCTGCGTTGAACAATTTCAAGCGCACGTTATGCATGATACACACGTATATGTAGAGTAAGGACCAATTAGGTTAATTTTAACGTTAGTTTTCGTATACGTACATGACGTACACGCGGATGTGTTGAGTTTAGTCCAACTTGAAATTATAAGCTAACGGGCAAAACGATCAGTTAGTATAACCGCAACAGGTTAGGTTATGCGTTTATATCTATAGATATATACGTTATGGGTGTACGAAACCAAATTCATCTTCTTGCAGTGTCTGAACTACTAATTAACAATTATCACCCCGCATGCGCCTCGCTTATTGCAGTATAATCCAAGCGGGGAATCGCTCAGAAGCTGTTACATAGATATACGTACAGGGTTGGCAAAATAATTACGGCTCAGCTAACGTTTGTATTATTATCGAGATATATGAGTTTGTATAGGGTGTCCATATTGGCTGGAAATCGTAGAAATAGAGTCGCGAAGTTGAAGACTTTTGATTACGTCGAAATTCCATCATGAAACTGAACGTTTTTACTCAATTATTTTCTTTCTTTTTTTCAGAATCTTGATTTTTGGTAAAGTCCAATAATTTGGAAGGTCAACATTTTACATCATCCGTTAATTAAGATCAGATAAAATAGTAACTGAAAAAATTTTCGGCAAGAAAAAAAGTTCACATTTCGAGTTATTTGATTGATGGTAACAAAAAGTTCTGTGCTCATTTGATAATTAAAGTATAAATCATTTGTGGCGAGTTGAACAACCAAAAAAATTGAATTCATGTAGTAAAAAAAGTTGAAAGGAAAAAAAAGGAGAAATTCGTTCGAAATCTCGTTATAGGTATATATATATATTAAAGTACGTACACGTACCCCTTCAGCATATCCTGAAGGGAAAAAAACAATTCGAATTTTTTTCTCAACTTTTTAATTGCGGAAAACTCTTAATTTACTTAACTACTATATGGTGGTGCTTGCGGCTGTATTGATTTTGTTTTTTCCTCGCACATCGTATTCATTAATAGGACATAAAAAGTAAAAGAAAAAAAGGGAAGATGATCCATTGTGGAAAAATGAACTTTTCGCCTGAAAAATCTCGGATATATATAATGCATGAATTTTATTCCAATAACAATATCGTTACATGGAACTCCGTAAGTTTCGAGTTCCGAGGAGTGAAGACAAAAGTTTTGAAAAGCATCAACCAAAAGATACAATAAAAAAAAAGAAAGAAATGAAATTAAATTAAATTAAATTAAATTGAATAAAAATTAAATTAAATTTGAATTTCACAATGAAAATTACCCAAAAAGAAGAAACAAGTGATTGCAGAATTTGTTATTCCTTATTTCATTTTTTTATTTTTTTATTTTATCTCTTAACGAGGCTCGGGACGCGTTTGATCGAACTTTCTTCATTGCACGGGACTGCGACAATACATTTATATATTTTTTTCCCCCGGTGATATTACACCGTGTGAAGTTGGGTAATGCAAGTATGATATATTTATGTACCTAACCTGCACAACAGCAAGCAATATAGGTATAATATAAATAATATAAATATACATATATATTTATAGTATTGCGCGATCCGCGACCCACGAAATGTAACCGCGAACGAAACCAAACCAAACGAGTACATTGCTCGGAGTTATACACGCGTCCTTGAACCAGAAAGTCGAAAGTAACCATGGCTGAATCTACATATTAATGTATATATGTGAAATAACCCGGCAATTTGCAACTGCAGTCATTTACCGGCAGCTCCACCTACTCGCATTTATACCTACTCACACTCCTCATAAGTGTCAGCACATTTTCTCGTAGGTGTTACACATACCACAGTGAATTTTCAGTCTACCGATTGTCTGCGGAATGCAATCGTTCTTTTTCCCCTCGTCTGGTTTTCCTTGGTTTGAAAAAAAAAACAAAACAAAACCGCAAGAAGCAAACAAGAAAAAAAAACGGAAACCAAAGACGACGCGACGTCGAGAAAGCTTTCATGATTTGGGCATGGGAAAAAAAATTTCAGTTGAACTTTGAAACGAAAGAATTACCTGAAAATTGAATTCAAATTACGTCTAAATTTGTGTGAGAAAAATTTGACGACGAACGACTGTCGCAAGATAAACACATCTTAAAAATATTGTATTAATATGTAGGAACAAAAAATTCTGAGCACGTTGAAAAGTATAAGCGAATCTTGGGATGCGGTGTTTTAAGATTGTGTGCGATTTTTTTTCTCTTTGCTCTTCGAAAGTGCATTTTAATAATATTTCGTGATATCATCATTGCGATTTGCATGATGTGAAGGATTTTTTCCAATTTCATGCGCAGATCGAAATCACGAGATATTCTCTGCGTTGGTACGAGACAGAATTTTTTTTCACTTCCAGTTCTTTTGCCAAATGGATTTTATAATGATTTTGACGAAGCCTATTCTGCCAGTTCCATTGATAGATTTTCAATCTTTCTGATCTACGCGTCATTGAGGATGGTGAAAATAATCGATTAAAAGCCGCTGATGATTTCGTTTGATCATTCCGACTCCGGCTTAGCTCGTTGGTAGGATTCTAGGGTGTGTGAAAATATGCAAATATATACATATATACATGCATTATGTATACGTATACGTATATATGAATAGTGTCGCTCTAAAATCGTTGCAATCCCTACAAATAATCGCTCTGGAGCAGACAGACAGACAACCAGTTATCATTTTCACGCGATCCAGTTTAAATTGGAACATGGCCAGCGAGTCAGTCAGTCAGCTAGCCAGAGCTACCTAGCCAACATCTTTTGTTGGTCGACCTAGGGCCTCCGCATATATCGTTCTTTACGATCCTCTCTCTCTCTTTTTGTGTCTCTACCTATTTTTCTCTCTCTCTTTTCCTATTTCTCTGTGGTTAACGAATAACGTCTCTAAACGCAGCTCCAGGTTGGCACCATCGAAATTCTGTATACGTATGGACCTGGCCTGCAACACGTCCTCACATATGCATACCTATATACCGGGGCAACAGGTTCCGTTTCGTATATTTCCAACTACTACTTTTCAATGCTGTCGTTGTGTTGGAGTAGTTTCTAGATGCCCGGGCGCGACCACGTGCTCCAACTAAATATAGTCTTCAGTCTCTTGTCTGTCGTCTTTGCTCAAAATTCATCGCTGCTTCTCTTCCTCTCCTTTTATTCTCCTTCATTTTGTCATCTTTTTAAACGGAATAAACTAATAAACCGACTGGCGATACAAGTCTTCCACAAAATACCAGTTTTTTTCTCCGCTTCCCTTGTTCTACCGACCGGTCGATCGATCGATCGGCATCAATTTAAAACGTCTCGCCGTTTACGGCATATGAGTGAAATGTCTGGAAAACTATTGATTGAAAAATTGCACACTCTGTACCAGAGTTCTCAATTTTATTGTCATCATAATTTGCTTTCGAGTTTTTGAATTTTTTTCTTCCAAACGAAATGTTATCCGGTCGTGAACCGACCGACTGTGTCCATTCACTTTTTGCGGATTGATCGATATGCTATGGGATCTGGATAACTGGAGGGAGGAAATTTTGGTAGGTATTTATACACGTATCCCTAGGGAAGAAATGTCTACGGTATTATGCATGTGCGCTGGTTCGCAGTGATTTTTTGCTCCAAGTATATTCTGGCGGTGGACGTATTATATCTGTACGGTTTGATGGGTATGAAATTGAGGGTGATTTCTCATTCATGCAAACCGACCCGCGTACCGTTGTAATAATAATTCAGAGACAGATGCATGTCGCGCTCTCGCGAGAGATACTCGAAAATTGGCGGAGGCACTTAAAGGTGTGCCAACCCCTAGCAGCGTATCATCATCATTCGATGCCCTCTCCTCTCATCTCCTCGTTCTCTCATCAACGGATCTTCTGATCTTCTCTCCTCGTGATTCTTCAAAAACTCTGACTGAGTTCAGAATTATTCGTTGGCGCTCCTGCCGCCTGCCATGATAATGTATAATACGTACGTAGGTAACCAACCTACTCGTGGCGGTTGCTGCTTCTTCGTTCCCCAGACGACACAGAGGCAGAATGATGTTTATATTCATAGAATATAAAGGAGATCGCATAACTTATAAACATCTACGCACTGCAATATTGCCTACGACGACCCTTTATTACGCTTGTTGTCTACCAACTCGTATAACTAATTGCGGTTATTATACCGGGTAGTGAGATATTATATACTCACGCACAACGATATTCGCGAAATTGGCGGAATGCTTCTAGCGAGAGTAATAATGGAACCCGCATCCAATATCATGAAAATAAGCTCAAACTGTCCTTTATATTGCTGCATGAGCTAACAAATGTTCTCGTACAAAAAATCGACCGTATACCAACTATACACGGTGCTATTGAGGGTGTTTCATTTGAACTTTCGTTGTTCTTTTTTTTTCTTGTTCTCCGTTTTCCGGGCTTTTTTTTCTTCAGTTTTTATTTCACGAGCCACACGCGAGAAGGGTGTCACTTTTTGTTTTTTTCGAACATTTTCATCGTCCCTTTTCTACAAATTTATCGTTGATATACAGACCGCGCACAGGTTTATTGTCCAGTTGAAAAAAAAAAAAAAAAAATATATTGAAATTGAAATCATTAATATAATTTGAACAAACACTTCCATTTCACGGCATTGTGACTCACCATTTATGTTGGTTCCTATTACACAACCTTCTTGAATATTTCGCATTTAAGACTCGAAGAAAAAAAAAAAAAAAAAATGTTTCTACGAAGTTATGACGTGTAATAGGTACAGTGCACGCGAATTTTTTGCTGTTATATAGGCTAAGTGATATGCAGCTGGGAATATTCCGTGGGTTGTTACAAGAATACACTGAAAATCGATGACTGTATATGTCAAATTATTATAAGCGTATATTTCGGTGTTTTCAACCCTCCGATCTGATGGCGGCGTATCTTTTTTGATATTGTAGCTTTTTTGTTATAATCAATTTGCGCGGATTTATGTATATAAGGTAACACTATACGCATACCTAACTAATTCCGTGCGGTTAGCTGTTTAAATTTTAAAGCTCCAGCCGATCCTCACGCAAGACAAGGCCATGCTAATTATGGAAATTTGAAGAATATATGTATACACATATGTATATATCCATTACTTTTTTCCGTGAATGATACGGAATTGCAAACTTTCAATATTTTATTTTATAAAAAGGCCTTTGACCGCTAGCGTCCGAGGTTCAAGAACCTCTTCAAATATATAGCTAGCTATATACAATATACATTCGCTTCTATCAGTATATCACAGGTATATACTCGTTTAATACACACGAACATTTTGTATACATGCGCTTATAATATGTATACTAATTTTATATATTTGCCGATAACATTCTCGCGCACATATTTATTTTCCTGTGTACAAAGTGTATACCCGGTAGACCAGCCAATATATATTATCGAACTACTTCACGCGCGGCTCAAACCAGTTCGATACTTTCTTCTTATTTTTTTTTTCTTCTCTCTCGAATGTTCCGTTTTTTCCGTGTTTCATCGATTCGGATATATATTATAACACGTATGCTCATTACGAATGTTTTTACATCTCATGCGCAGAGAAGTTTTCCTTCTTTTTATTTATTTCTTCTCTTTTCTACCTCGAGATGTCTGGGTGTATTTCACTCTTTTATTTTCCCTATAAGTGGATTTTCAAACCTTCGATAAAAATCGTCGTTAGTTTTGTTCCAGTCATACCCTTATTGGAGCGTATACAATATATATTATGTTACATCAGATCCTCAGGAAATTTTCGAGCCTAGGTTTTGGGGAAAAGTCTCGTAATATTGGGGTGAAATTACGGTAAAGGTTGGTGGTAAAGATAAGGTATAACCTAACCCAACCTTACCTGTATAACGGCAGGAGATGAAATATGAATTATTCGGCAGGTGTTTCACGGATTTGCGCGGCTTGTGCAATTTTTTTCCCGATGGATCATGATATAAAATAGAATATTATATCTCTGTAACTATAATATATGTATACGCCATATATGTATACGGGTCATTTCGCGTGTTACTTCTTTTATCATTAAATAAAGAAATATTTCATTCGTCCGAATGCTCATTTTTTGATTCGATGTAATTAAAACGTCTAACCGGTGTTACTGACTATACGTGAAATGCCCCATACACGAATTTATTGTGTACGGTTGGGGGTAAATTTAGGTATAATATATATCTATGAAAAGAGGTCACAAATGTATATAACAGTCCGTGTTAACTTATGGAGCGTTTTTCCGACCGCGGTGCAGGAAAATCGAGTTTTCACCAACGAAATACGCCGAGCATATAAGAGACTGAAATAAGCAAAATTCAGATGCTGTTGCTGTTGGAAGATATTCGGTTGCTGCCCTCTCGGCTTTTCAACAACTTGACTTTGCAGGACGCGTAGGTATAATCCATACATCGTTATAAAGTTTCACGTATGCCTAGGTATGACATATATGTGTATACCTATGTATATACATAAATATATATACGCTCGCGTTGCGGGCGCGGATTTCCGCGCTTCGTTCGTCTATTCGTGAAATTGAATGTTCTGCAATGCAGTAAAACAGCAGGGGTAAACTGCCGTCGCATGTTTAGCCTTCGCCGTAGCATCATATTTCACCTTGTATCACCTTCTTTCTCTTCTATTTCCTCTTCTCCTTCTACTCCTGTCACCCTTCGCATTTTCAGCGATGTGGCACGGTGCACATGATCCCTGTATAATATGTGTACAGGGCTTTCCACGCCAACCCGGTGACTCTGAATCCGTTGCTTCCCCTGTTTGATCGGGCATTTTTATTTTTCTTTTATCCTTTCAAAGTAAAACATACAATTCTCAAATTTTTATTCGGATCTGTGCTTGGATCACGATTATCCAACCCAAAACCAACTCGTTTTCGAGGATTCTGGGGAAAAAATTCTTTAGTCGACGACGGATACCCCTTGAAATTCAAAAAAGGATCCCTGTTTTTTTCGCGCGTATATTTAAATATTTTTTCGTTTCATAGATACACGAAAAAAAGGTAATTGAAACGAATTTCGAACACTTTTTCGAAAATCTCTAAATCATTAATATCGGCTTTAGTTAGCCTGAGAAAACTCAATTCGTAAGACATATATTTGCTAGCCGAAATATGTTAATTTTTTTTTTTTCATTTTTGAATCTTGTTTTCTTTAAATCACAAAAAAGTTTGTGAGGTGGATCGGTATGGTTATGTATATATAAGAGAAATGGTCGATGAAATCGGAGGAGTATGAAAAATTCAAAGTTGTCGAGTTGGCTCGGTAGGAAAGCCCCGTATCTATAACTCGCGTGCTGCAGAAGCAGAAGTCGAAGATCTACGCTGACAATATATTCCTGCAGGAATATATCTATATAAGTTTTACTTCACGTATAGGCATACGGTGCAGACTTGGGATCTACGTATGCAAATATGTCGAGCAGAGCGCATGGGTATGCGGTGCGACATGTCCAAACGTACCCCAGAACTCGTCTGTTAGAGTGAATATAGTTTCGCTTAGCTTCATGAAGAATTATTCCATATGAGCCATGAAATAACATTGGCATTCCACTGTTGGAAATTTATTTAAACGGCATTTTTTGTACCGTTAGATCCACTGACATTTTTCCAGTCATCAAAAATCAAAGGGGCAAGTTAGAGTAAAATCGCGACGTTGATTACATCGTCTCATCGGAATTCGATCGCTCTATCTCCCGTCATCGTCCTAAAACCATAACCAAGTACTAGTTTTGGCAAGTATCCACTCGATTCGTAATGGTGCCATTATTTCGGCGTTGAAAGTTTCGCGGTAAATCTAACAGTCCAAAGTATAAATGTTTCATAAATGTCACAAACGTATGCATCCTCTCTGTGAATGTTATTGAATAATGGGAAACGAATGTTCATCATGAAATATTGACAAAACGTTGAGAACGAAACTTTTCAGCAACTCCTCACTTGCGTAACGTTTTCGTGAAATTGTGATGTATACATATTTCGAACGTAACGTCCTGTATAGAACATTTACAGTACGTTAAAAACAAATGTCTTGTCATCAAAGTGACGTACGCGTGAAACAGTTTTTCACTATCGTTCAGTTTGTTCGAAAAACTTTCAGATTCCATGCATCGTACGTCGAACCGAACGATTTTTATCGCTAACGCCATCCATCCGTTACCCGTTTGGATCACGGGAACACGAAATTTTCAGTAGTGTGACAATCTACTTTGAATTCTGATTGCTGTGATGCTTGATTCCATCGGATGATGTTCCCAACGAGTTATTCGCGCATAATACTGTAGGCTTTGGCTATTTGAAAATGGCTGGTTTACAGATAAGATTATTCAAGGTCGGAAAGTATACCTATATTTTATAATAATCGAGTCTTTAGTTTCCGGATTCTGGTGATGATGGGGGCACGCGCGGGGGTTGGAAATTCAAATCTACTTCGTATATCTCGAATAATAAGATCGCTATTGCTGCGGTAATAACGAGGACGCTTGACGCGAACTGAACAATCCACGATGTGAACGGAAATTGTGCCTTAGATTCACCGTTTACCTCTTCATGCAGATTATCTCAATAGCGACGTGTCCGCGTTAAATTTCTACGAAAATTATCTCGGGACGTGCGTCGTGGTAACGAAATTGTTGTGAATGTAGGTTAGATGTATAAGGTGTGTATCTACACGTATATCTATAACGATGTACAAACCCGAGCGAGGGATTTTAACGTATAATGGAAACCTCCAGGGGTTCCTTCGAATCCAGATAGCTCGATGTATCATTGAATGATGCAGTTTGACGAGAGAGGATAACGACATGATACAACGGGCATCAGCCCCTTTCACGATAACCGCGATTCGCATCACTTTCTTTTCCATTAATTTTGCCTCTAGAAATCCAAAAATCGTGCACCAATTCTGACGTTGAACAGCCCTAAGAATTCAATAAATACATTACCGAAAATTGATGGATTCGGGCATATAAAGCCTTCCATAAAAAGTCGACTAGCTAGTCTGATGAAACTCCGAACGTTCTTTCCGTTGGTATGATGGTAGCGCTGCAAGAATATCAAAAGTTTTTCGTTGCTTTCGCGATAATCTCAAAGTGCCATGAGGGTTCAAACTACATCTTGAAACCGCCGCTTTTAAAAACTGTATGAAAATTTCTGAAAATTCGCTATTTCTTTCAGAATATTTTTCGGCCTCCTTCCTATCGTCCTACATTTTCCATTTTTTTAGCAATAAATGGACTATACATTTATCCGTGGTGAAAATTTCAAGGAGAGAATTCTGACAAAAAGCGGTCGAAGTGAACCTGCACTAGGGCTGAGAGCCAGAAGGGCACATCCTTTGAAAAGTGAAAAAAGGTTCACATATTTTCAAATCATGTCAATTTTCCAGGGTCACGGATGTGCCTTCGGAATCCATGTAGAATTTTCTCACAGGGCCCATGAACTTTGTCCCCATTTCCTGGGCCTCGATGTATACCGAATTCCCAATGATTTCTGTTTGGTAAACTCCGGCGGAATCGCTCTCTGCTATTTTGGCCGTACTATTTATTGCGTTAAAGATCAGCCAGCGGCAACTTGTAGCTTGCGGATACAACCAGCATCAACATCGGTATGAGTAGAAGAGACGAGAGTGCGTTCCACAGCACAAAAGCTATTATCTACTGTACATATATATGTATGTAAAGTTAAGTTAGAGAGGAGGGTTTTACAAACGGTAAATAACATGTGGTAGAGCGTGCAGCCTTGGACAGCTAATGTGACATCGGTAGTGACAAACCGAGCGCAGCTGACGCCAACGAATTCAAATAGCTGTTCGACCTGCAACGCGCGTCTGACGACTGGCGGCCATTTTGGTTAACGTTGACATCTACCTATACACAGAAAACGTCGCGAAACAGAAACTTACACCCTACCCAAAAACTTCGCACCTACTTACCTGCAACGATTGCCGAATAAACTTCACAGACTAACAGCTGACGAACATATGCACTTCCGGTAATCAGCACTCGGATGAAACGTGTAGAAAACTTTTTTTCTCGCCTTCATAACTCTCAATCTCAATTTTTCATCTTCATGTAAAATCGCATAGAATCTGTATTTCATTTCAGCTAAGATTTTGGCTCTAGATTTGATCAGCTCTCAATGAAATAGTTTCCTAATTTTAATTTCATGAGTCTAGTTCGGCATTGAACGTTTTTTTTTTTTTCTCTCTCTTGAAAGATATTTTCGGATAAGTAAAAATGAAAAACCGACCGATGATGAATGAAAATCGAAACGTTAAATGGAAAAAAAAACCTTCGGATCAGAAATTTTTCATGTATACGTATAATACATTAGAATCAAAATATTTATTTTTCGCTCGCCTTTTTGTTCCTTTTCGAGGATGCTAAAACAATCTCGTCGCTATTTTTGCCCGACATGATTTTCTTGAGGCATACCTGGCTGCGGTCGTGCATTTTTCTCTCTTTCTTCATTTTCCTCACAACCTTGCCGAAGGCTGAATAAAAGAAAAGGTAGAAAAAAGTGAAGTGAATTATGTGCATTCAAGTACGTATTTATGTCAAAAAAAAATAGGACGAAGAACTTCAACAGAGATTACCAGCTTTTCTTCCTCTCTTATTTTTATTTATCACAATGTAGGTTAGGTAAGATCGGGTAAGATGAGATTTCCAACTTTACCTTTCTTGTTTTTATTTTTATTTATAACATGCAGGTTAGTTCAGCTTAGGTTGAGTTAGATTAGTTTATATTCTTGAACTCTTCTCGACTGGTGCATACCACATGGGTCTGGATGGGAGAACCTCGAACTTGCAGAGAGCTTGCGAGTTTCAATCTGAACGCGTCGTATGTATAAACCTATGTTTGTATACATATATATTATATATGTCTGTACATATGTGCATCGTATACGTAATATATATACTGTGGAAGTATGATAGCATAGCTTTAACTCGCGTCACATCTCCGTCGGATTTTCTTTTTCCGTTTCTTTTATTCTCTTTTTCTTCATATTTTTCTCAGTCCGCATTGTTTACTGAATTTCCGAGTTACATACGTACGTATGGTTATGTGTGCATAATACGCGTGTATTATATCTTGCTTCCGACGAATATAACTCAGCTTGTGTTGCCCCTGGTCAGGAACCCGAAAATGTCATCGCCTCGTTTCGCTTCTTTTTTCACTCTCACTTTTTCTTCTTCTTCTTTTGATGCTGCGCTGTATCAACAATTCGCTTTCTTCGTAGCGCACGTATGCAATGCACGTGTATGAAGCACGAAGTGTTCACGCTTCCGCATATTTCCTCATCATTTCATCACAGATTACAACAGTTTAATTTGCACTATGGTTCACCTATAAGGTATATTTCATGTGAACTATAGTATAAATATACTCGAACATACTTCCATGAAGTTATAATAACCTTAAGACTTCGTGCTGCAGTTTCTGTTTCGAAATCCATGATTATACCGCTGCAGTTGCTGTTGCAGTTGTTACAAGATTCTCAGAGACAAACTTCAAGACGATCACTGCGCAGTGATCTTCTGTTACACGGTCGTATCGTATAGTGTACACTACTTATAATACACCATTATATACTCTCATACTTATACAATATACATCACAGAGCTTTGGAAGCGTAGAAATAAAAACCAAAGATGAAGAGAATAAGAAATGAAGAAAACAGAAAAAAAACAAAGAACACGACTTTGTCGAGAGTTCAAACCCCTAAAGGTGAAAAGTTTATTCCTATAAGGATGCCACAACCACTTAAATGAGATACAAGTATAAAGGTCAGTTTGAAGCGGGAAGCTAAAGCTGGTCCGGTGGATTTTCTCCTAAAACTCCTAAACTTTTACGTGGAATTGACTCGACGAGATATTTTTCCCTTTCGAATGGTCTTTTTTTTATTCTACTTTTTATTCATGGTTCTTTCATCTTCCAATGATGCACGGTCGGTGCAGCCGGTTGTTTTTTTGAACCTGTAAGGTAAAAAGTATCTCTTTGAAAAATATGTACGAAAAAAACAAACATCACAATTTCTGATCTTTGTGAAACAGATTTACAGCAAAATTCTCGTAGATATCACCCTGTATAATATAAGTCGTCTGATAGACATACTACAGTATTATATTTGCACAGATATACGTGAAATTATAAAGGTCATTACGTAATAATCAGCAGCTCTCCAACTCTCTAGTACCTCACTAATTCGTTACTAATAATATTCTGATGCAGCACGCTCCGCAAGAAGATCAGAGAATCACGTGTGCAGGCTTCAAATGGAAGGTTGATTTCGTCTTCTAGAAATTGTCAGATTCAATTTACGCGTAGCTTGATATACGTTGGAATATATTCACGAGACGAGAAGCCGGGGATTACCATAATCATAATAATGATGATGATGATGATAATGATAATCATGGTGATGAAGCTATTTTTATAACACTACCAAAAACTTACGTATGGGGTCTTTCACACCAACGACTTACCATTAGAGAAGTTAAAGACCATAACTATTTCGGATAATATTAAATCACCCCGCATCGAAACTCGAATAAATTTTGGTAATCGATTTGTCAATTGCCAACAGGTTCATCAGAAAGTTATTGCGGAGATGATCGGCAGTGTGCGATTTTCGTACCCACGATTTCAGCCGAACCGCTTGATCGGGATTTTTCGAGAATTTTCAGTAAATCCATTTCGCGACAGCTGCTTAACTTTTTTTCCTTAATTACGCTCGTTCGTTTCTAAATAAAAAGTTTTTTACGGGTAGATTAATTCTGAACTTGAACACATCCTGAAAAAATCTATAAAAAATTTTTCAGTCTGTATCCTGTTAACGAGAATAACGATAACAATTTTTCAGTCTTCTTGCGCGAGTAAAATGAAAAGAATTTAAAAACAGGTAAATTCAAAAGTTGAAACAGAAATAGAAAAAAAAAAAAAAACGGTCTTCCTTGAAATACATCTGTCGTTTGTCACTGGCCAAGATGATTTTCGAAAAACAAAATCATTCAATCGAGAGTGAATTTTTAGCGTTTGTGAGAAAGTCCTAATTAAAAAGTCAACCCGAAAACGACTGGTAAAAAATTCATGAAGTGTTTTAAAACCTGAAACAATAGTGAGGAAAAAATTCATCCATCAAATCGGAGATGGGAGATGGCAATGGTCTTGGTTGCCGAGTTATTGGCATGGAAAGCCTCATATATAATACGCGAGGGAAAGTTCTCGAACGACCTCGACTCGTTAATTGCTAACAACTCAACGATCATCGAGTGACGCGCACCGGACCTTCATACGCATATATATTCATACAATTTTATCTATTTACAATGTGGGCAATAAGTGAACACAGCGAGTTGAATTCTGACGCAATTTACAATTAAAATCATACGTTGCTTCCAGTCCCAGAATCCAACTCATTTAGTGTACTTATATCTAAGTGTATATGAACACGTTCAAAACCTAGCGTTGAAATCGAAGGTCAATTTATCACGCATATGTGCGTACCCACATACCTCCTCATTGTTGGCTACTAATTAAGGTTGACTATCTTCTGTCCTTTTCTCTATTTCACACACTCCTGCGGGCTCTGTGGTATATGATAAGGAAAACGAGACACGTGGCCGATATGAATGCTTCACGTCAACCTGAAGGGGATACCTTATACTAGTCTCCCTAAGGAGATACCGAAATAGTTAAATTGCGTCATGAATAAACCTGCAATGCACTTGGGATATCATGATTAACCTGGAGGTATCTGAAAATTTATAACCAGAATGAATTTCACCCTCAGACAAACGAATTTTTCCTACCTACGTGACAAAGAAATTTCGTAAGAACTTACTTGATAATAATGTACGTATATTGACTCTGAAACATTATTAGAAATTTTTAATTACTTGTGCAAAAAGATTAGCTAAAAACTGCGACTGTTGACGAAGTTCGATGAATTTTTAGCAACTTATTCGTGCAAATTAGGGGGGACAAAAATATATCACGGAAAAAATTGGAATCGGTTGGAGTGAGTCTCGTTATTTTCAAAAAGATATTTCTCTGTTTATCACTACTAGTCGAAAATTTTAAGTATTTTATGAACGTCCGAAAGAAGATTCAAAAACAAAACAAAAAAAAAACGATAAATAAAAATAACATTTTCATCCCACTGATTTTGTTTAAAAGCCACGTTTTGAAATCGCTTTTTGAATTAGACATAAGCTTAACAAATTTACCGCCACAATCGACTTTACGCGACGGTTAATAAAATCGCTGAGTTTATGTGCAAATATCAGAAGAGATAGGGGGGGGGGGGGGGACATAAGAACTTGAAACAGTGAAAATCATCAGGAAACGGTATCTTTAACGAAGATCTTTTGGATCTTGAACAATATTCAGAAATACTAATCTTAAGCCACACGTGAGCCACTTTTTTAATCGACACTATACATTTATCGTTTGTCACTTCCTGCAATTGTTATTTTTTTTAATCATTTTCTTTATCGAAACATGAAATAAAAAGAAACTTTACGGTGTTATTATACACGAGAGCAACGTTGATAATAAAATGAAACTGTTTTTCCGGATAAATTTTAGCCGATTATTAGTGGTGGGTATATACCTATAGCGTCG
Source organism: Athalia circularis (assembly GCA_963978495.1). NCBI lineage: Eukaryota > Metazoa > Arthropoda > Insecta > Hymenoptera > Athaliidae > Athalia > Athalia circularis. Next base: position 7,288,297 of record OZ021702.1, read on the forward strand.
CTAAACGTTGAACTCGCGTATTAAGAAAACTATAAGTTTGTTTTAAAACTTGCGGCAATTTTATATACGGCAGCTTTACAATCGCCTAGTAGACAGTGAAATCCTACCTAATGGATAGCCTCGAGCTGCTGTTGCTATAGATAGCTTATAGGTAGCTAGCGGCTACGTTACAATAGTTGAATAGTTCAATTTTATACGCAGCACAATATTATATGTATAGTTTAGTGAAAAGTATTTTCGAATAGAAGAAAATTGTTGAACGGTTAACGATAATAAACGAAATTCGGGATTGAAAATGATAAAATTACCGCCGAATTCATGAAATTCAATATCAATTTCTTTAGACCGATTGAGTGAGTGCGGTAGAAAAAAAATTTGTATTCAAATTTGACCGTTGTCCAGCTCATCGTCACGTTTAGATGAAGTATAATTTTAAAGAAATTTTGTTCTTTTGTTGAAAAGTCCAAATTCGCGAGTTTTTACTTACAAAATTTTTGACGTATCTAGTCGATGGTCAAGAGGAAAAAATAATAGTTAAACAAAAAATCAATAATAAAGTAGATTCTCGTGCTGGAATTTCGTTATTATTCACGGTGCGAAGGTGCGCGGGGAACATTATAATTTGAGCAGCTGCCATCTCATCATTCGCGTGTATATATATATCTATCCGAAATTATAAGTATAATAAATATTTACTGGGAGACTCGAAAAAATCGGCTTAGTTTTTTCAAGTCAATTCTAAATTCGTTGCCGAGTAACCTAGTGAATAGTTTTTCTTTCTTACAAATTTTTTCCGGTTTTTCTGAAAACATTTTATCGGCAAGGGATAATGAAATACTTTTAGAATTCCATTAACCTAATGAGAGCTTTATGCTCATAGTTTCCAGGAAAAAAAAAAAACAAAAATTAACAAATAAATACGTCACGATTCACCCTGCGGGCTCAGCTTTCGGATCAGCTGTTATCTGATACATTTCAAAATTACCCGGTTTATTTTCATGGAATTTTCATTTCGTTTTTCTTTTATTCTTCGGCCACCCTGTACACAGGTATCGTATCTATGTACATCATCTGTAAGGATGAAATAATTAATTGAGTCAGATTCGATTTACAAGGGATAATTTCGCCGACGCATCTCTCCGCTGTCGTGTTACGGTAATTAGACCCTTGTGCTACACACCAAAATATCCCTGATCGATGGGATCCCCCCCCCTCTCCCCTCCTTTGCTTTCGCCTCTTTTAGTCAAATTGACCGAGAGTAACAATCGACCTACTTGATATACTATATATACGAATAATTATAACAAAGCTTACAGATTAAAAAAAAATTTTATACACAGCTTTATTATCGATTTCTGCAGTAATACTAGAGTACCGTTTAATGAAAATTTTACAAAGTTTTTAATCACTGAAAAAATTACTTCTCCAACATGGTAAAGTGTTCGAGCAAAATGTTTCTCTAATACATATATATGTACACGTGTATGGAAATGTCTAGGAAAGTTTTTTTTTTTTATTATTTATTTTTTTTTCTAAATGAACATGAACGAATAAATAAAAATAACGACGACGCGCTGATGGAAATTCATTCTCGAATGCGTGTGTATAAATTTTCGCGTCACGTGTATAATATAAGATTGCGATCCGTTACAGATACACATTGCACGATATAGGTATGTACAGACGTATGTAAATGTATATAGTATATTTTAATGTGGTTCGCGTAGCTGCGAAAGCGGGTAAATTTTCGCGAGAGGTATATAATATGTGTACAGGGTGCCTGGATACATACATATATTCACCCCGTCTCTCCACATTTCTTCGCCTCTTTTCTTCCGTCTGAATGACCTTCTAAAGTGGTCGAACTGGGTAATAAATCTCACTTTTCCGATTTCGTGGTGGGTAGGACGGCGACGCGATCCGTTCACGTTGCAAAGAAAGAAGCACGTGCTTCGCATCAACGACGTATAACGTTATATACGTACGCGTACATAGGAGCGTCGCGACGTCGTCGAACGGACGAGGGAGAAAATGAGGGAAAAAGAGAGGACGTCGCGCCGCCCCCGCGCTTATAACTTTCCTACGATTCCTCTCCCGTCTTTTTCTCTCTCCCTCTCTCTCGGTTAGTTTTCTTCTGTTTTTTTTTTCTTTTTCTTTGCTTTTCGTCAAAAAAAAAGCCCGAATAAGTGAGATGAAGATGGACGAATGAAAGAAGACGCGATAAAAAAAAGGTGGTCGGAATCGAATGCCGACATAAGTCTAGGCGTTTTCAAGCGTCGCGTAGCTACGATAGAAAGAGGAATAGAAAGAGAAAAGAGGGGTAAGGCGTAGGAGGACGGCGGCGGAGGAGGGGGAGTAAATAAGGGAAGGGAGAGGGAGGGCCGTCGCCATGTGCTCGCTCGGAGGGACGCCTGGTGTAAGCTGTAATTTTGCTCTCGGTATTCAGTAGTCGCGACGCGCTCCTACTGAGCACGTCGCACACCTGTCGTATATTTCGCCATTGTCCTGGATTGTTAATTTGAATATTCAAAGAAATTGCAGTATCAATATTATAAAGAAAGAAGAAAACAATCACCGTATAAATCCAGAGTTGAAGTATCGATCGGATTGATACAATTAAATCAATAATAATTAATCACATACGCGATTGTTCATCGTGACGGATAAATAAATGGATGAATAACTAAGTAAATAAAAATTTTAAAAAAAGTGTCCGTCGATTAAAATTTCGACAATTTTTTTTCTCCTTTCCTCTTCGTTATTTTTTTCTCAACGCTGTCTGTAGTTCGTCGATTAATTAGATCACTGTACCGTGATTATGATCGACTGTAAAATTAACTGTCATTTCTTAATATAGAATTGTACAATTGAAAATCGGTGTAATTATAGTCGTGAATAAGTAATCGATGGGAATCATTGTAACATAACAGTTTCGATACGTTAAATTTAAACGTGATACCTTGCCTCCGATAATTCTTGGCTGATTGTAAGTTGTCTAATAGTTCTTTCGCAATTCCTCGTTCCGATGATGAATGAATAAATAAATCGATCGATAAACAGCAGACGACAAAATACGAACTGAATAATGAAAGTAAAAAGGGTCAACGATGCATGAACTGTTTACCGAAATTTATTGGATACGTCGACGTACATAAAGTTTTTCCGTTCACATGTTGTTATTTAATTTTCTGAAATCACAAAAAATATACGTAGAAATGGTTAAATGGAATATGGAAAAAAGTGTTCATTAAGAATAATTCATACGATTTAATAAGACAATTACCATCGGCATTGGGTATCCCCGATTCGTCTCCTTCATTTTTGCATTATCAAGATTGCACCGGCAACGAAGGATCTTTAAAAAAATTATCCGTTAGTAAATTTTCGGATCATTCAATTTTTCGTGTCACACGTCGTGCATCGGAACCAACAGCGAGGAAAATGCATCACACGGCACCTTGGTACCTGCCATGGGGTTTAAAACTCGTACCCCTACCGATACCACCTGGACATCCTGCCTCCAGTATACCACATCCTGGTTTACATCTTTTGGCACCGTTACCAGGACTCTACGCTCCGGATCCCCAAAAGGTAGGATTGAAGTAACCCAAGAAATGTAAAAATATATTGTCGCGTAAGGATCGTAATTTTACAACGATGGAAAAAAGCTTGGACAACGATGCAGAAAACGAAAATTTCATCATTTCACTTTCACCCGATATTTCAATTTTAATTTTAATTTTATTGTTCGGATCTCAAAACGAGGTCTTCGACGAAACTGTTCGTCGAAAAGGTAAAGGATCCGAAATTATTTAGCGTTCCGTTTTTCTCCTAGGTCAGGATTTTTTATATCCCATTTCTGAACGAGTTTATCTAACACAAGTCGTCTCGAGAATTCATGTGGATCTTGGGAACACTCGAGGGGGCCACCCTTGGCATCAAAGTTTAATCCAATAGGTCAAGCTGTCTGAAAATGGTGTAGGACATGTCATGTGTAGTGTTTCGTTAACTTTGTTCCGCGCCGTTCCATATAGATCTCAATTTACACACAGAGGATCGAGGAACCCTCCATTAGGAATGAATCGAAATTCGAACGAAATTCCAATGTCACGTCCGCGTATCTCCAGCGAATCATTTTTCCGATAGATAAGTTGGTGTTTAGCAATGAAGAGAAGAAGAAAGTAAGCGAATGTTGAAATCACGAGAAAATGACGCCGCGGGAGGATTAGCCCGAAGATCGAAGTGAAATGGAAATTAAATTACGGATCCTTTACTTCCTCTACGTTTCACCGTGATTCTCACCCTCGCTCCGCAACATTGTGGGTTTTAAAGCTTTTAAGGCGAAACGCTTTCGGGCATCCCCAATAAGTGCACTCTGTCCGCCACCACTATACTATCAACACCAACACAATCATCGTGCCAACCTCACCCGCATTTAAACAACCAGGGACTAAATCGAATGATCATTTTTCTTTTTATTTTTCATAATTTGTCTCAACCTCGCCGCACTTTATTCGAATTTTTTTCGAATGTTCTTTTTGCTCGATTTTTAAAAGCGGAAGAAAAGAAACGCTTTCGGCTGTTCTCGTGCTCGTCTGTGCGCGGTTAAAAAATTACCCTCATCTGGATCATTATTCGAATCGTTTAAATTGCGCTCCGTGGATTCTGCAGAAAATGTATATGTACAATAGTTAGGTTTCATTTACTGAAAAGAGAAATTGTTGATATTATTCTTTCGAGTTTCGCTTCTTTTTTTACTTATTTTTATACAAAAAGATTCTATTCGTATATAATCTGTGCACATAAAAAGAATCGCGCACATATAGATGAAGAAGCTTCTCGGTTAATTTCACCCTGCAAAAATGTCTTCTTTTTTTTCTTTTCATGGCAACAGGAATATAGCAGTTGGCACAATGGTTTTATAGTGTTGAAAAATCAAAGAGTACGAAAAAAATTCTGAGTAACATTGGCCTGCAGTGAGCGCAAATTTAGATGCCTCCATTTTATGGCGTACCTACCTATACACGTATATGTATATCGAAGCTAATAAGTGCAGTATTGCAGTGCCGAGGACGGATTCATCGATAATTGTTGCAGAGCTATTATCCGATTTATATGTGCAAGTCATGCGAGCCACTGAATCCTCTCTCTCTCTATCTTCCTCCGTCTCTCTCTAAGTTTTTGCAGAAGATCGAGAACCGAGCACCTGATCAGTTAGTTATACCCATCTATAGGTAGGTGTATTGTACGTCCGTGTGTCCATATAATGCATATATGCAACGTGCCAATGTTTGTGATGTAACGTAACTATTATACCGAGAAAGCACAAGGTTATCAACATCGCTGTTACTACCTATATAGGCATGAATGTAGTCATGCGGACGATGATGATGATGATGATGATGATGATACCGCCGCCGCTGCTGCTGTTGCTATTGTTGGTATGGATGTTTACAGAGTTTGTACATAACCCTAACTACTCAAGACTTGTTTACCAGACAAATATTGCACAGTATTATCCGTGCTCGATAAAGTTACTGGATGTGTTCAAGCATTGGCAAATTGATAAGTTTAAAACCCGAAGCAGCGGCATCAGCCGACAGCAGCGCAATCAATCTGATTTTTCAAATTGAATCGTTTTTTCTGTTTTTTTTTTTCATCAATGTTTTCAAATACTGGAATTTTTGAATATTTTTTCATCGTTTGCGAAACGATGTTCGTATAAACTGCGCTATGGATCGATTTGGGAAATTGTTTTTTTTTTTCCTTTTTTTCATTTTTAAGTAAAATGGAGGTGATTAATTCGTGGGAAAAGGTGCAGGCAGGTCATATGATGATCTTTCGTATAATTATCAGAAGCCGCTCAATTTGGTACGGTCGATTTATAGCAGTGTTTTTTGCTCACGATTATTGCCGAGGAACTAATTTAGGCGTGACGATTCCGAAACGTAAACGTGTTTCTGATATTTTACGATGCACGAATTATTTTCAATCTTATAGATTGAGCTCGTTCCGAACAAAGGTAAGAAAATTATCTGAAACGCATTTTTAATCCATTCGAAATTTTGTTTTTCAACCTCCAAAATGGAAACAGGTTTTTTTTAATAATTACGGTAGTTAGTATGTTATAAATTTATTTTCGGTACAATCACGTTGTACGTGATGAAATATTCAATGAAAACAAATGATATTATTGTTATAGATACTCAATCCTGTACACATTAATATTGTTTTTGGCAAAAAATTATTGGCCATTTTGAAAAAAAAAAAAAATGGACTTTTTCAATTTCGGAAATCTTGTGTCAAATCTTTTTCTCACTTTACATAACATCAACCCATACCTCGTAGTACATCATAATTGTTATATGTACATATACGTCAAGATTTCATAACCCAATGCTAATTTAATTCTATATTCGCTCACGTCTGCAACGGTTCAGTCGTCTAGTATATGTTTGGCAGAGATTCGATAAAGAGAAGAGAAAATCTTGAAAGTTAGGAAATCCAGATACTTATATATATATATACATAAACTCATTCTCCATAGGATCTTCCATGAGTTGTTTTTTTTCTCTTTATCATTAATTTTTTTTATATATATTTAAGCTCTAATCGATCGCTAGATTCGTTGGATTTTTTTTTTTTCAATATCAAGATTTCACCATTGTTGTGAGGAAAAAATTTATATAACATCGACGGCGATTCTTTGGATTATGCAGACGATCCTAAATGATGCGATGCGGCATTGATATTCGCTTATGCATCTACCTTCGATCTATACGTCTATATAGGTGTGACCCGAATAGTTGTGTTACAACGTTTCGGCGATTAACTCGTCGCGTCAGAGTCATGGCTCGTAAATTTACCAGATCGGAATTATCTCCTGTCCACCGGGGTCCGCGGTAGTCGCCGCCGTCTTTTTCTGTCGTCCCCACCGTCTTTTTCTGTCGTCCCAAAGGTGAATTTTACAATATTTATACGGTAGCCACCGAGACCTGCACCACCGTCACCATTACCGTAGCTCTTCGCTTCTCCCAATCGTCAACTCTCGACGACTTGAAATACAGCCAAATAGTATTCCCCCCCTCACCCCCCACTACCATGTCTAATTTGGTGAATAGGGTATTAGCGAATACCACTGGCTAGTCATACAGGGTGTCCGATCTTAAACGAGTCATTACAATCCACAAAACAAATCGATTTCCCTCCAATCGGTTGACCCCCAAAATCGAAAAATCGAGACACACCCCTTTAGATTTTTGCCATTTTTGGGCCGAAAATGAACTATCTTTTAAATCTATATGTACACAGGTTGAACTTGTTGAAAAAAAAAAAATACCAAGTTAGAAATTCATCTCTATTATACACCTTTACACAGATATAAAAAAAAAAAAAAAAAAAAAAAAAAATAGAAGAAGAAGAAAAACAAACTCGCGATAGAAAAGAAACGAAGAGACGAGTAACGTACGGATGAAGAAAATAAAATGAAAATTGAAAAAAAAAAAAAAGAAATAAAATAAAATGTGTCTCTCAAACTTTAATCCTACTCCGTTGGACTGAAAATTTTCGTTGGTTATTAAAAAGTTTCTCTCATGCTCATGCCGCTGCTGCTCTTGCTTCTGCTTCTGCTGCACAGATATATAACCGGCAAAGCTTCTCATCTCTCTTTTTTAAATTCTACTTTTGCCGCGTTTTTTTTTGCTGATGTCCTTTTATCTCTTTCTGTCTCATCGTTATCGGCTTTCAACTGTCTTCTGCGTATATTTCCCATTCCATTCCAACCTACCCGGGCACCACCATACCTTATGTGATATATACACACCCTCGAGTGTTGCCCCCGACTATTATACGTCCCACTACCCCCACGCGACGTACTGAAATAAACGTGAGAAAAACATTACGTGGGTATTAGCTACCTGAAATTACATCTCTCCTCCATTCTGACATCTTCTGATGCATGTATATACAGGTATACGGTACAGGTATTTAGATAAATTTGTCTCTCGACGTCTCACTTTTTTTTATGCCTTATTTTTTATTATTTTTTTTTTTTCGTTTCTCGTCATTCTACCGAACGCCGGCTTTGTAACTGAAGAAAGAAAAATGACAAGAAACATGAAAAAGCGAAAAAAAATAGTTGCATATTTTGTCTCCGTTAAATTCTCTCTACAGGTGCTTCGATAACGAATCGGTTTATTACAAAAGTGAGAGAAAAAAAAAAAAAAAAAAAAAATATGCAAATCTGAAAACAATTTTAAACGCGATCGCGGCCGTTTCGATTTTTGGATTATAGATTCGCATCGATCGTCCTTCGGCCCATATGATTTTTTTTGTATCTTTACATCATGTCAAAGGTTGTAACTTTTTAGCGCGAGTTGCGAGTTCGAGTGAACATCAGAGTTTTTTTAATAGAGGACAATTTTTCACCTTTACGTACGTACTAACCTATGTACCTGCACTATAGTTATTTATTTACTTTTTGAATATTTTACCGTACACCGTGTTATGGGGCAGATAGACGAAATCGATCAGTCATCGCGTTTCTTTATAAAATTTTCACGAGCAGAATTCTCTATGGTGTTCGTGGTGCTGCCGCCGTTGCTATACCGCGGGTGCTTGCTTTCGCTGTACACATATCCGGATGTATGTACACATACCTATGTAAACGTTAGTATATAGGAGAATCTGCACTGGGTTATCGATATTTCATCCCCATCCTTTTCTGTTCCCCGTATATTATAACATCGAAAAATTTACCCTCTGGGCACTATACGCGCCGAAATTTATATATAATTTAGTCTACGTTACTTATACGTACCGTATTTTTTGTGAGAAATTTAACTTTGTTCGGCGATTTTTACGATTGATACGAATGATCGACTGATCTTTTTTTTTTTTGAAAAAAAATAAAAAAAGAATAAAAACTGATCGAAAATGAAAGAAGAAAAAACTTGTATCTTTCGCTAATCGAATCTACGAACAAATCTTCATTTTTTACCAAAATTTATGTTTTTTGAAAAATCGTGATTCCGCATCCACGTATGTTCTTTCGTTTTCATACATTTTTTTCACGTCACTTGTGCGGGCGTAAAAACGAGAAGAAAAAAAGAAGAAAGAAAATTGGAAAAGAAAGGTTCAAGGGTCGTAGTCGCTATGTCTCATATACCGCGATAAATATATCTATATTATATACATGCGGTAATCGTTTATTGCAAGGAAAGCTAAAAGAGAATAAGGTTTAGATAAGGGAAAAATTATAGTCCTTAATTCGTATCTTTATCTTTATTGTTTTTATACCGTTCGGATAACTAATTGTATTATCACACGCCGTGCCTTTTGCACATACCTAATATACCTGTGTATATGCATAATATATAACATACGCACACTTCGCCGTTGCTGGAAGAAAAAATACTATCCCACTTTTCACCTTCTCGAGGGAGGATATAAAAAAAAAAAACAAAACAAAAGGGAAAAAGAAAAAAAAAACACATTATGACCACCCCTTTTTCTTATTCTAAACATTTATTATACGCGAATTTGCAGCACGTACCTACCTATACTCTATGCCTATGTATCTCTATGGGCGCAAAAATATGACCCACGCGACAGAGCATGACTCTTTTTTTCTTAACCCTCCTTACAGTCTCTTCCTCATCGTCAAATTTTTTTTTTTTTTCTCATCTGTTTTCCTCCGTCTCTTCTAATTTTTCTTACCCTTTACATTTATTTCCTCTCTCCACACGTGTGCCATAGGTTGGCAGAGGAAAAGAAAAGATGAATGAATGAAAATTTTCTTTTTACAAATATCGGACACGTACATGTACCATTTTTAGTTTATATAATATTGCAAAATATTTTGACAAACGTTTTTTTTTTCATCTCATCATATTTCGTTTGAACGACCGGCTTTTGTTGTTCCGATTTTGCTCACTTTGGTTCGGTACGCTCTTGTGCGTAAAAAATAGAAATGGAGAACAAAAAAAAAAATTATTATTGACATTTCAAAAAGTGAGGGTTACGCCCCATTCCGTTACACTTGGCCCTCGATATTTATTTATTATTATATTGCGTACAGCGAACGCATTTCAGTCAGAAGTGGAGTTACATCATCCTTTGTCAGTTGGTGTTTGGCAGCTGGTAGCTGGTAACTGTACGGAATGTTCTTCCCTTCTCAGCTGATGAACGAGAAGCGAAAAGCACCCCTGACCGGGTTATTGAATACCTACTTCTATACCCTCTGCAAAATTGCACAACGGAGAAAATGGATGGATAGATAGATGGGTTATATAACTCAATTAGAGCGATATAGCCGGGATTCTGCCCCATAGCTGCAGGAACCCCGCGTTGCGTATCATTTATCGTTTCATACCCCTGCAGGAAAAGGGTTTTCGGGACATCGTGCAGGGAACATAACCTCCCCTACCTCCTTCACCCTATCCTACAAAAAGGGCCAGACTTTTCCACTTCCGGTTCAACAGATTTTATCTCTATCTACCGCGTGGTTTTGATCCGAAAATTGAAACACTGCACAGGATGCCCCGCAGTAAATATATGCTGCAGGTACACGTATAAATTCACTCGCAAAATAATTGTTTTTCTATTTCCTTGCTTCATTTATGCAAAATAAACGAATAAATCAATAAATGAATGAAATCAATGAAAATCAATGAAAATCAATGAAAATACATCGAGATACGTTGAAATCGAATAATTATAAATCGGTGGGAAAAAGGACATACGTGCACAGATAGACGTGGCACATGCGAACTTTTGATGAAAAATTTGAAGGGGGGAAAAAGAGGAGAACATTTTTATTCTAGTTTACAACTGGCTGCAGAAGGATGTGTAACGATAGGGATATTATACTATTTTATATCCGCGTCATTATTATTAAGATAAAAATATATTTGGTAGCAGATGCCATAACCGCTGTGATCATCACCGTGCACCCTGTGCCCGCAACCCTCTCGCGTTTTTCTGCTATTTCTTTAAAGACGTGTAATTTTTCTTCGGATAGTATATGTTATACGAGACACGCGATCAAAAAACATTTCGTAAAGATAGGCCGTGTGTTCATAAAAAACACATTTCGTCCCCGTTCCTCATACTCCTCGTTTCTACCCGTTCTGACGACCCCCTGCAGATTGATTTCTTTAAAAACCCGGTGCTATATCATACGTATGTATGATCCAAAATCAAACCTCGTGTATTTTTTTTCATGCGCTAATTTTTTTTTATCGGTATCTACGTTATCAAAAAGTGCCATGAAACTCAATCCAAATTTAAATATTTTCACTTCACGTGACAATTTCATTATGTTTGTTGTTTCGTGTATATGTTTTTCCTCGGGGAATATTTCCGCGTTCAGATGTTCATCAACTCATTTTTATCGAATTTTCTTCTTTTCTTTTCTGCCATTATTATTACAATTTTTTTTTCTTCTTCTCTCATCGGATGTGCGTTTTATACGATTCGTTTTTACTTTGGCTATATTTGTGGAAATGAAATGTTTCAATTTTTATCGTCTTGAGCCATGAGGAATATACCTACGTTATACTCCGTTATATATTTTTGTTTCACCTCGTATAACCGAAGAAAGTACCTTCCTGGAGTAATATTGCTTTTGTAATGTAATCAGAAGAAAAAAAAACGAATGGAGAGAGAAAAAAAATAGAATGAAATAAAATAAAACGACGCTTGCAGTCTTTGCAACTCCGCTTTACTTTTACTATATATACTGCTTACAATAAAAGCTGCTTAAATCTGTCCTGAACAACTCGATTTCATTCGTAAAGTGATTTATTATTTACTGCCGCTTGACAGTTTTACGTATCCTGCGTGCCTCTTTTGTTTTATTTTTTTCTTACTCTTTTTGTTGTTTTCTTTTTTTTTTTTTGAATTTTTTTTCTCTCTCCGGTCCCTAACATTCATATACTGCATATCTGGACACGTATATAAATTTATGAAAAAATGTCTACATATCCGGTTTGCGATGCCAAAACGACGCTAATGCCCCTGGATTAAACACAAAATCAACTTATAAAGGGTCACTCGATCCTCGCACTTGATTTACTATAAATTTTTCGCACGTATAGAAAAATATATAATATACCCGTAATATTTTTATTGATTGAAAAAATATCGACTTCGTTTATAAAAAAAAAGAACCGGAAGACCGCCGCGGCCTTATATAGTTTTCTCAGTCTTTCTTTGGAACCGAAATTTAACTTTTTCTCAAATTTTAGGTAAAAAAATAATGCAGAGACATGCATACGAATAGGAATTCTAGTATATGTAAGTACAGATATGAATTTTTAGCGACCACCTTGTATATGATATAACAAAATATCAGACATGCCTCACCTAGCCAGTCTAACCTTACATTATACCACAGCTACGTCAGCGCAAGCTCCTGCAACAGCTCGGTTAGAATTTTGTACCTCTGTCATGACGCGGTCATAAGTCACGCGAAGTCAAGAATCGGTGGGTTCCTTTTTCTCGGCAACCACCCTATCCCATGTAACAACAAAGTTCACGAAAATCTCAGAGCTTTTATACCCCCCTTCATACCAGTCTCTGTATACGCGTATGTAGGCAGAAAATGTCTACCGAATAAGAAGAGGAAAAAAAAGAAAAGAAGAAACAAAGAAATGTTATAAAACAAAATAGAAAAATAAATCTTCGAGTCAAGGAAATATACGGGAAACCAAACCCACCTGTTAAAGTAACTATAATTCACGATCAGAAATCTGTCGTACGTTTCCTTTCTTTTTTTCTTTTTTTCTATTTTTTCCCCCCCGTTTGTTCGATATTTTTTCCTTACAAAACTTCTTTCCACATACCCTAGCTCGTATAAATTTCTTCACTAAGAATGAAATAACGTATGTGCAGGAATGCAAAGAAATAGATTAAGCATAAATTTTGTATATTTATTTTCATATACTGCTTGAAAGTATTTGATATACATATCGTATGTGTATCAATCGGTAGGAAAAGTAAGAGCTTCGGACATTGTTTTATCATTGTGAAAATTTATCGACTAGACCAGCGAGGTGATTGATTTATATTTGGATGATCTGGAATGTGTATTAGATTATAATTGTAGGTGGGTGAGGAAAAATATTTATTTTAAAACGTGATTTGCAGGAGAACATCCGATGAAAGATGGATGGACGAAACGAAAGAAAATTTAATCGAAATGAAAATAAGTTCGCGTTGATTGTCCGATGAGATTGACGCGATGATGGGATGAAAATTATCATTTTTGTACTTCGTTTTTTTTTGTTTTTCAGAATAATATTCGCACTCAAATTTTCCGCGAGTCAATTAAAGAGCAACGGCGTATCTGGGGTGTGTGAGAGAAATGATTCGCAAAATGACGAAAGAAAAAGAAATAAAATGAAATTAATTATAATGAATATTTTTAAGGTGGTCAGGGTCACAGACTGGGTGATTTGGCATAGAATGCACCTTACAGATAGGTTTTGTATGTATCCGATTTTTGAATCACTGCCAATATAATTATTATATCGTACGAACGCGGCTCGCGTCTCAAGCTTTTGCCCATGCTTTTCTATACGTCGGCTGAAAGAAGGAAAAGAAGGAAAAAGAAAGAAGACGGTGGAACGGCGGGAGCAAGGGGGGATCGTGGTTGTGGAAACTCACAAATCTCTTTACTCAATTCTGGAACAGAAATAGAGAGGGGGGAAGGAAAAAGAAGATAAAAAAAAGAGAGAGGAAAAAAGTACGCCTATAGTACACGCGGTGTACGGTTATACACGTAAGAATCTGCGGGAGCTTGAGTGACGTGAAACTATTTTCAATTTCATTTGGCTAATGCATGTTCTATATCCGAAGACTGCCAACTGAATGACAGCGGTCTTATGGAAAGACCAAAGACATATACATATGTATATACAACTAGAACACCATGTACACCGTATACATGTATAATATCTTTCTTAACTCGCATCACTCAGAAGTAGTCGGGATATGCACACAGAAAACCTGGGCCAATGCAATCCCCTTTCCTACTGATGCACTAAAATACCTTCCACATAATATATTTATATCATACGTATAGGTGTGTAGATATACACGTATATGTAGCCTTTGACAAAATTTATTACGATATATGTCACAGTAATGCCATTACATAATTACATTTCATTTCTTGTGTTTGTTTTTTTTTTTTTCGCTTGCTTTCTCATTGAGGTTTTTGTTTTTTCAGCGACAGTTTTTACTTTGTTAGATTTTTTCCACACTGCACAGGGGTGACTGGGGGGAAAAAAAAGAAAATCGAATCGTTATATTTTTACTACCTCATCACGTTTTGAAAGTTGTATATTATACGTGTGTATACATGATATATAGTATATAGTTTATGATGTGCGGGTTAAAGTTCGTAAAGTTATCTGACGCAACGAATTAATTAATATTCTTGGAAAATTTTATATATTCTAAGGTTTGAATCCACATAGTTATACTATAATCATTATATGTATAGTACAGAGTCTGAGCAGAATATTTTTTCGAATTCTCTAATAGGTAAAGTGTTTTTTTTTTGTTTATACTTTGAAACATTTTTAGAGTTGGTCAGCAGCTACTGTACGCACGTATGATGAAATTAATCGCGAAATATTGTTTGAAATTTCTTTTTTTTCTTCTAATTTTATTTGTGAAAAACTGGCGTTCACAATTACGGATGGAAGCAGGGGAAATAAGTTGTTCCGTAGTTTTTTCACACATACACCCTATACGTGATGTAATTCTTGGCTGGAGATATTGGCGCAATGACACGAGTCCATTTGATATCTATAGGTACTTAGGTGTGGGGCAAGAGAAAACGTGAAGAAAAAAAAGAAGAAATTCGACGTTTCAATTTTTTGACGTTGAGTAAGCTCGTATGTAAGTGAATGTATTTACCTATACTTATCTTGAAACGAATTGGGGTAACTTGCCAGGAATCATTTCCAGGAACCGTCTATACCCTTTCCTTTCTTTTTTGTACCCCATTTTTTTGTTTCTGTCTCCTGAAAACATGTGACCCAAAAAGTGGCAGATCATTAATTCATTCTGCAATGCAGATAGATTACCAGCAAGATAGAAATTTCTCCGATGTACAATACTTCATACCGTCGATGGAGTTATCGGACAAATTTATGCAAAGAATTGCAGTACAAAAAAAAGAAATTTGTATTTCGGTCGTTCTGTAACGTGCGGTACGAAATAAAAGGGAATTGGTTTTTTTGAGGAACATCTCCACGTACGTCGAATAGCGGCCGTTTGTTTTATTTTATTTGTTATAATTTTTTTTTGGCTTTACCTTTTGTTCCGTCGCGAGTCCTTCCGTGTCCACGTGAGACTTTTCTCGGCACTGTCAATTTCGTTCGGGGTCGTAAATCGATCGACGGAAATAAAATTTCCGTTCTTCAATACCAGATACCTATAACGCGTTTTATGTTTTATCGCAGGTTAAGGAATCCAATCGTCGTGATGATGATCGTATCGGAATGTGATAATTATTATAGAACGATATGAAGTGGGCTGATTCGAAAGTACCAACTTTAATTATATTTGTATTGCAATTATATTATATAGGTGGCCGACTCGTTATAATTGAATAATTATATTCAATTAAAATTTGAATACGCTCTTGATGATTAGAATTATCGCTTCCCATCTTAACGTCCGACCCCATAATACACGCCGATACTCATGTCAAATTTTTATACTGTACGGAAAATTATGCTAATTATTATTTTTTCTTCAATTGAAAAGAATTTCTATGTGATACTCATTATTATACTTATCGAAGATTGTGCAGATTCAAACCCATGTTTCCTACTGAATAATTGAAACTCTTTTTGATGACGGATTATAACGAGTCTAATTAAGACGAAATTACGATTTCGCGAAGCCGAATTTTTAACGATTTAAAAATATCGTTCGTATAAAATCTAATTTTTTCTTTTCTTTTTTTTCAATTCTTTTTTGCGCCTTTCAAGGACAAGAACGCGAACTATTTATAATTTCACAATATTCGATCTTTCGTGAGGCACTCGACCAGGTTTAGTTTTTAGATTCCTTTTTCTTCTTTTTTTCAAGTTTTCTTTCCAGTGATTAAAAAAATTTCACTCGAACGTTAATCAAATGTGAAGTACGTGCAAGTATACCTATATATATAATATATATTGAAAATAGCTGACAAACTGATATAACTTTTCTTCAAATTTATGTCAGTTGCGAGATGGTATTTTTTTTTTCTGGCTTCGTACCAGAAACTAAAAATCATAGAGGGATAGTTAAATGACAAAAAAAAAAAAGGAAAAAGGAAAAAAAAACGAAGTAAGCATCGGTACTTTTATTTTTTCTTGTATAATTTTTTTTCGGAAATTGATACAGATTCGCCTTTAACCGAATCCTCTACTTTGCACGTTGCAGATGTGTAAGAATATGTTTATCAACAATTAAAGAATAAAGGTGGGAGGAAAGTATGCTAAATTTATGAGGTTCTTTGTACAATACGATACAGATATACGCGGACTCTTTTTCTTTTTTTTTGATTCAATTTATTTTATTCATTTATTCTCATCTCAAACTTGACGCGTATCCGTCGGGAATAAAGAACAATCTTGTGCTCTTTAAATAACGCTGCCATATGATCAGCGGAAATTTCGAGTGGTTATTAACGGTATGCATACTGTAGGGTATAACCGACGACTATTACAGACTCTACCATAAATTCACCCCACGTTTGACAGCTTCAAGAACTAAACAGCTAGGGCTGGCGCAATCGACAATCGTTGTCTCTCTTGTTCGTGCCACGTCCATATCTTAAATTTAGGTGTGTGTGCTCGGCCTATTATACAAGTATCTATGCGTATAAATAGGTCTCTAGGTATCCTCAACTCATACAGGGTGATGGGCAAAAAGATGAAGTGCACATTATCGTGGAGTAAGTAAAAAATCTATTTTTTTTCACGATGTTCTGATTTTTTGTTTTTTCTTGTTTTTCTCCACCCTGTACATCACATACGTACACGTATCGTGAACGCGTGTATCGGAAAAAAAAAACTATGCACAATTTTCATTCTCGAGATGAGATGGAATATGTGTATATAGGTATTTACACAGTGAATATATGACGCAACTTTATTATAAATATAACGTGAGTACATAATAAGAGGGATGATAAATAATAAAACACGTATTCATCGTGCGTGTAAATATATTGCTTATTATATACTCGATATTTTCTCCAATCTATTTACTACGTATTTACCTTCTTTTTTTTTTTTTTTTCTCAGATACATATGCGTTGCGTTAGCACATGAATGTATATATACTCGTATGTAAACGCAACACAATAACACATAGTCACTCGTTTTTTGGCACCATATTATATGTATAAGCGGAAATCAGAAGTGACCTCGTACCGTTTATGTAATAGACATATGTACCGTCCACTTTGTGTATTTATATATATATGTATAGTTCTTAATTTTACGCGTGGTGAACGTGAAAATTTCCGTTCCAGGCATACTACCTATATAATCACGTGTGTTTTTCTAGTCCCAGATTTGAGCTACGCGTTAATTTCTCTACGCATGTATTTTCATACACCTCGTATATCGACTCTTCGCAACGAAGGTGATAAATTATATCTCTTATAGTCTTGACTTATTTCGTCACTGATTTTTAGAATAACTCTTCTCACATATCCTGATTTCAACCGTATAAGGAATATAGAATTTTATGGGAAATGACGACCGTGTAGTTACCGTCACGGCGCGCCTGCCGGCAATTGTTTAACCTGCGCTTTACATAGTTACATAGATATACATAGGCCGATGGTACATACACATGTATAATATCTCGAGGCGATATCTTAATCTCGTATTGATAGAGGAGAGTAGGCCTTCCACCTCTCTCGTCAAATTCCCTGAGGAAATCTTTACGTCATTCCGGTTGACCCCACGGCCCGCGGCTTTCCTCTTCTATGCACATACCTATGTACAATACATATATGTATATGTATTTATGTACCTACATATTCTACATATTATTATACACCTATAGATACGGTAGGGATTGAATTTATTAGGAGGGCATCAACCGCGGCGGGAGCCTGCATCCCTTCTGGAGTATTATAAACGAAAAATTAAACGAAAAGTGAGGAGAAAAAGAAGGAGAACTTGGAACTATGTATATTTATAACGATAATAAAATACGGACCATGTCCAATTACTTTATTAAATATTCGCGGCAGAATTTTTTGAAATTTCGCCATGCGAAATCTTCACGTACCTACGATTTTTTTTTTTTAAGTCCTAGTATTTTTCGGCAATTTATCGTCACGAAGCCAAAGCTCGAAATTTTTTTTCAGAAATTGAGAATCGCACATTTTTTTCAGTTATATTATTTCCGAAACTACCGCAGCAAAATTATGATTAAAAAAAAATAATTCTAGAAGAAAATCATCGTTCGAACAGAAGGTAGAAAACAATTGAGAGTCCATTTCACACGTCTTTCCTTCATCTGCTATTGCAGCTGGCTCGGATTACGTTTGTTCTTTTCTCCAGGCTCTTCTAGTTCGCTCTAACTCTATATACGATATACGTACAATAAATAAATAAACATTAAACATATGCAAACGTACACATATACGTCTACTTTATTATAAGTACTAAAGCAGATATAACCGCGTTCTTAATCCACTCGCTGGTTAGTTCAGTCTATAAGTCCGAGATGTATTAGGCTTCGGCGCGTTAGGATTTTTCCCCCCTGCTTTTCTTTTCTTTTTTTGCTTCTTCATTCCCTCTTTTTTTTTTGTTTTTTTTGTTTTTGTTTGTTTCTTTTTATTTTTTACTACCGCCGCTACTCGTTCAACGATGCAGAGGATGTTCCAACTAAATATATAAACTATATAGCGTCAGGATTTCTGCTCCGGATTAAATTCGTTCGAGCTTCATCAGATATAGCCAGGTTAAAGGTGTATACGTAGATACACACGTATATATGTGTACATAAAATGTGTATATGTACGTATAAAACGTACTCGCCTCTAGTCGTGCCGCCAACGGATTAAGGGAAACTTTTTTCTTCTCCCTCCGATATCCATCTGGACGTTGCGGGTACCGTATACAGGGTGATTCTAAATTCAGTGCCGAACTTATAGGGGGTGACAGGGTGAACCGAAAGAAGTAATTTGAGATAAGCAACCCGTGGTCGGAACCGTCGTGTTCGGGCGCTACAGGGCATCGAAGGTCGCGAATTATGTTGATTTTCTATAATAATTGAAAACTAAAAGCCAACGACCAGGCTCTTCATCCGCGACCTTCGGATGCCCTGTAACGCCCGAACGCGACGCCTCCCGACCATGGGTTGCTTATCTCAAATTACTTCTTTTTTGGTTCACCCTGCAGTCACCCCTCACAAGTTCGACACTGAATTTAGAATCACCCTGTACATTCGCGAACCTCATTTTTTCCATCAGTTTGTTGTTGTTTCTTTTTTTTTTCTATTTTTTCTCTTTTTCCCTTCTTTCTTTCTTTCTTTGTCACTTTTCTTTTTTTCTCTAAGGGCGAACTTCATTCTCTGAACTTTTAACTGATTTATTATCCTGTTTTTTTTTTTTGTATTATGTGTATACATATAAGTATATGACGCAACGTCATTTTATGCGAATCAAAGTGTGAGATGTATCCAGAATAACTGCGGAAGAGAAATGAGAATTTAGTTATGAATGAAAAAAGAAGAAGAAGAAAAAAAAACTTATCATTTAACCAAGGCACATACATATACGCTTTACTGGTTCGAACAATAAAACAAGTTGTAATTCGTCTCTCTGACGTAATAGCGTCTCTGAGGGGGGTGTTAACCACCCGCTGTGCGATGGTACTTAATTCTTCTTTTGTTTATTCCTTTTCTCATCTATTTACTCCGGTGAAAAAATAGTAACGCCATATCGCTTGATAGGTAACCACGCGCGTGACCTATGTGACGTGATACCTATATGTGTATTCTATACATATGTATAATGTGGATACGTATGTGACGCATGGCGTGTTGCAGCACGTGCCATGATTATAATTAAATACCATATATAATAATATTATGATACGCACGTGGTTTTTTGCTCCAACGCACGAATAACGTCATATGATTTTATTATACTTATATACATAGACACGTTCTATAACCGTATATCGCTATACATAGTGTTGGAATAATTTTTGGCTCTAATGGAGTAAAAAATAAAAGACTGAAATTTCGACATAATATAGGTATGTACGTAGATTCAATATCCCATGTAACAAGACTTCTTTTTATTTATTTTATTTTATTTTTTTTTTCATTTTATTATTTTCCTTAGCATTTTTGGCACATAGCCATATATCTATATACCATCGTTATTTATTAACCAGGATATCGGGATAGTAAAATGGGAATTGGCTTCCCAAAATCAATTATTATTTTTATGATTATGTGGGTCGGATATAGATAGATTATGTTACATCGATATCTCACTCGTAATAGTTGATGCAGGATATCATTTATGTATGTATCTATATATATATATATGTATGCTATAAACCTTAACCTACAGGGGATGATTTCATTATTGACGATGAAAAAATGAAAGTAAAAAATAAAAAGAAAAAAGACAATTCTGCAACTTGAGATCAAACAGAGAATCCCGTTGATTATTAATGAAATTCAGAAAATACGCTCACATAACCAGAAAATCTATAATTGAATTTTATATTGGTCAGCTTTTTAATATTTCAATTTATTTATTTTTTATTTTTGTTTAATTTTTTTTGTTTTTCCTTCAACTTCATTATTAAATTCCAATCCTGGTTGATCACAGTTCATATTTTTTTTAATTCCGTTTTTATCGTGTACTCCATTGGGTAATGAATGAAAAATAAAAAGAGAGAAACAAAAAGCACATCATAAAATCATTGAAAAAAGGCGATTACACATATCTATAAACTCCAGTTATTGTGTAATAGACGTCGAAACGAACGATACGCGGGTGGCGTTTGTAAAGTGCAAACAGCCGGTGGCTCCAGGCAGAATCCCATTATTGGTGATTCCATCTGTTGCATAAGCCACCTGCAGGATGCCCCTCACCCTTTTCCTCTCCCGCTTCGAAGCTCGAACCGCGGCGTTGTCGCATTGCAACGCTTTGTCTGCCTTTCTAGTCTGGAATAGTCCAGTCAGTCTGCTCTCTATTATCAGCCGCTGTAAATGTTCTACATCATTCATTTGACCTTTGGCGAGACTAAAACTCCAATTTCCCTCCCACCTTCCGCCCTACTTCCTGCGCTACTTTGATATCTTTCAAATTCTGTAGTTCCGCTTATAAAAAATTGATCGTGTTCAATTACACTTCGATATTCTTCAAATACCTATATATATTCATTATGCAGTTCAACCTTCAATTGTAACATATCTACTCATAATCGATTCGTATATCGTTCACGATCACTTGTGGTTTCACGTCTTGCTTTTTTTTCTGTCGAAGGATGTTTTGTTTCTTTTTTTTTTACATCGGTTTCTTTCTTCAAGGCCTTCGTTGCGCGTGAAGATTTGTTTTTTCTTTTTTCCAATTCGGTCTGTGTAAATTAATTTACAATCTTAATAAATATGCGTTCGGTGGGCGTTTTGCAGGATGATGATGAGAAGACGGCGAAAGAAGAAAAAAAACCTTTAAACCAAAAATTGGAAGGGTGGCCTACGGTTTTTCCGTCCCTTTCTCAATTCCTTTTAATCGCTGTTTAATTAATTCAAGGTGAAAAGAATTCAGATGAAATCATTCCGAGAGAAATGTATTATATATATTTATTCAATTCATTTTATTTCACTGACTGACCTATATGCGAGCATTTTCGTGTTATCCGTGATTCTGCAGAACATTTCGCTCCTTAATCTTGATATTATTTAGTCGAATAAACAAATTTAAGGAAAAATAATAAATGTGTAACTCTGGTGCTTTTTTGTAATTTTTGTAATTTTTGTAATTAATTTTTCTTTTTTTTTTTTTCTTTTAATTTCGGTCACTCGACTTTGCCATTTATTCTTGAGAGAACTCCGCTGCAATTTCGAGATGGGAAAGTGACGCCCGGGGCACTTGAATTCTCGATCCAAGATATATTTGAATGTAGTTCGAACAAGGCTGATTTTGCTCGACCGTCCCTCAAACTACTATATCGACTGCCTTGGCTTGTTCTCCTCAACAATCAAATTCCTCTTTGATATTCGAACCGGGGTTACGAAAGTTGGCTGACGATGAGACACGAAATCTTTGCGCAAATCATGAGACGCCGGATGGTAAGGTTTCCTCTTACGTATCTATCTTGCGATCACCTTCGTCACGCATCTCTATCTATATGTGTGTATTAACAAACTACCAGCGTGTATACCTATAGAAATTTCCATGGCAATTTGGACGAATCTTTGATCTTTCCCAATCTCCGATGCAAAGCAGTCGAAGAAAGTAAAAATCGTCGTGATCTGAAAGCATGCGAAAAAATCGATTGGCATGCACGATAGACAAAAAAATAACTGTAATGAAATGAAATTGGAAAGAATCATCGTAATTTGTAGTATTTGCAAATGCCAAGTTTTTTTTACAAATTCTTGTCCTGCGTCTCGTCCATTTATATAACCTTGATTGGAAGGAATACCTTTCATGACTACTGGCCTACAATGATCACTCGTTGTCCGTTCTGTTCGGATTATGTCGTCTTCTTCTTCTTCTGCTTCGTCCAACTCTGGGTTCGCCTGTGTCCGCCTTGAGCCGTGCTATGAATACATTGTTCGAGCTATATAGAGTGACAGGTATATTTATGCCGTTGTGTCTCCGCGTCCCTCAGGCGACCAAGATTTGACTATTTTCATCTAAAATTAACCCACCACTTCGTGCGATGTTCGTTATTATACTACCGTTATTGCCGCTTCTATTGCTCGACTCCTTTTGACTGCATTATTACCGTTCTCTTTTACTTTTTCTTCCCATCTCGTTATTACTATTCTTCTTTGTAGAAGTTTTATTGCCCCCAATTACCTCGTAATCTCAAACTACAAAGCGGTTCCAACCCTTTCATCACTTCTGAAAAAAAAGCTCTTCGATAATTGTCTTATCATAAATTCATCGGAACCTATTACACATCCATTGTTGACTAAGCGAAAATCAAAGTAAGTCAATGATGAAAAGAATAGTAACTATATGAGTATGGATCGTGAAATTTCCCTTTTTTATTTTTCGTCTTTTCTAGTTTTCACGAAACGAGTCGATGGAAGTTGCATGAAAAGCAAGCGAATGCTTTTCATGCAACTTCCTGGTCACGTGATGAAAAAATAAGTAGGACTGCAAATAGGCAGTGGGTCGTATTTATCTAATAAAGATGCCTGAAAGGTGAAGTGTGCGGTGGTATCTTTTTTTTTTTTGTTCTCTCTTTTTTTCTTAAAAAGTGCAGACCAACTCCACACACCTCTGAACCTTTTACAATATTAAGCCTTCAACCCAGAGGCGATGTAGTAAAGGGTGAAAGGTCTCCGTGGGGTTTCTACTTGCCTCGTATACTGACCCTTGTTTGGGAGCGGCTTGTCTTCAAACAATGAAAACAACTCAAATATGTAAGCACCTGATGAAACAACTGTGGTTTTTGCCGAGTTCTCATACCACATATTTTGCGTGCATGTTCCGCATTTTCCGTATCATCGATCCATCGTTCCGACACATATCAAACGTATGTGATATGCATCGAATAAGGATGTGGAACGTGCGCACTTGTATATTGAAAATTATCTATTCATAGCGCAACGCTACGTAACCCATTGGAATTTTCAAACCACAACAGATTTTGATGAGGGTTGAATTAGATGAATGAAAGGTCAGGGTTGGGCAATAATTAAATTTGCATGTCAGGTAAACTTATATGGCTTCGTTTGGTGAGATTTATCTAGGCCGTCCGATGGAGAAGAAAAAAGTAATTATTCAATCTCGAACAGTGGAACCAGATTCACGTAATCGATTAGAAGAATTCTCATACGACATGAATCAAACTGTGCAGGTATAATCCGTCGGTTGGAAAAAAAATTATCTGGTCCCAGTGGTGAGAGGAAAATTTTTCCACTTACGATCGAAACAATCCGTGTTGCTACGATCGGAAAAATTTCGTGATGTGATTTTGTTGCGACATCTTCGAGTCGCAATACTCAACCCCTTGACGATTAATCGATACTAACCCTTGTTTCATCCCTCGATATATATATATAATATATCCGTATGTATATACCTATTCCATAGCAGGTTCCTCTCCTTTTTCCTAATCTGTCTCTTGGCAATAAGATTTCATGGGGTAACCCCCTTTTCTTGGACAAGGACACAAATTCGGAGTCCAGTCCAGTTCAGTTTGGTTTAGTTCTGTGACCCAATCTTCTGTATCTTGTTCCTCTGGGACAACGCATAAGGTTAGAATTGCCGAAACAGCGGAGAGGTATACAGAAGGGTCGATGCGGTCCTGTTGCTTTCAGGGTTTTAGGAACTAGTCTCAAAGTTTTACTCTCCTCACAACCCACTGCGAAATAAGAAAGAAAAAAGAAGAAACCAAAAGAGAAGAGGAATCCCTCTCCCTCTTTCTTTTCCCATATACGATGTTCTTTACCCACCAGCTCCTGGGAGTCCCAACACTCCTGAAAATCCCGCCTTCACCCCTAACAACTCCTCGGGATTTTCTTTCCGTTTTTTTTTTTTTTTTTTTTTTTTTTTTGTTTTCTTTTTATCCTCCCGTGTCCTCTAAAGGACTTGGCCGCCGACTACTCAGGGGGATGTTACTGCGAGCGATGATGCGGGGGTGGAATCTCTGCGCTACATAAAACGGAAGGGGCCGAATCGGATCGGAAAGGGGAAAGTGGCGAGAGGGGTGTCTAGCCTGTCAAGGTCACGAACCTTTCAGGGTGACCGTCTGGCGTCTGAACATTCACACAAACTATGACGTAGCTGTGCACGTTGGATGCAACGAACTGTTGAACGGTCTCGAGAGTATTTCTTGTTATGTGCGTTTTTACAGGGTGGTTTCTTTCGAAATATCTACCCTCCCGAAAACTAAAACGGATGAAACGCAGTTTTTTGAATTACAAATACTTTTCTTTCTCCATAGAACGAAACTATCGAAGACCGTTCGGTCATTCCCTCTGCAGTATCATATACCCCGCCGTTTCGTATTTGGCAAAGTTTCAACCTGATACGAATCTATTCAATTTTTATTTTACTCTCATATTATTACTTTCATTTTTTTCAATATCTTTATATTACACGGCATCGCATACAAACACTTTCGAAATTGGATCCTGCGGCACCCGCAGCTAAAGAGTAAAATGATTCTTTTCTCGTCGCCTACAGTTCAGCTGAGTTTTCCATTATTAAAGCTAGACGTCAAGGCGGGCAGCTCGCAGCTTTTGTCTATAGTATATATTTATCTTCTTATATTCCTCAGAGGTAAAATCTTATACGCCTAACACGATATGGATCGATGCATCGATGACGTAATCGACAACAACGGAGGCGACGTATGCATACATGTATCTTTTTTTTTTTCTTTTTTTTTCAATAATCTCATTTCTAACTTAACATTTCCGAGATCCTAATACGGTGCGAAATTCACCCTTTTTCTTATCTCATCACGTGCACAAGGATGTCGTATGATAATACAGAATACACGTTATCAGGCGAATATCGTGAAGATCTCGAAAAAAAGGAACCAAGGGGAGGATTCAGTCTCCCCAGTTTCTCATCTATCATAGATTTTATTTTTTCTTTTTTTTTTCATTTTCTCTCATCGCCGATGTGTGTAACGTATAACCAACAGTTAAATATACAACGATAGTATATATGCACAGTTGCAGCCTGCGGAGAAAGTATTATAGAGAACGGGGTTCTCGAATACGCGGTGGTTCTCCGCGATCCAATTCGCCATTTTTAATCATTTTTCACCTGAGCATGAGTTGCTGTTGAAAACTAAGCGTTGCTCCAGGGGAATTAAAACGAGGTTCTTTTATACTGAATATTCATGTTTTAAAGGGCGCGGTATATAACTATGTGTATATAGATGTAGATATGTACAGCCATAAAATCGCCGCTATATGCGTAGTTATATGCCGAGCAGATCGAAGTACCGTACAAGTTGCGGCGGTATCATTTCGGGTTTAACGTTTATTTGTTGATTTTCCGCGGACGATATCCAAGCTAATTTAAACCTTCAATAAAGGCGCACCGCGAGGATCCCCTAACGCGGTAATACCCGCTAAAAATAAGAGTGTGAAAAATGGAAAAAAATGAAACAACAAAAAAGAGCCACGCATCCCTCTTCGATCTCACATAATCATCGTCAAGTTGTACTCACGGTATATGCGGTGTGTAATTTATTACGAAATTCATTTGTATAGAAGGGTCTCTGCGGTAGAAATCAGACCAAATTGAAAACGCTTTGATCAGTGGTGTATACGCTAACACAAATTTACGTGGACACCTCTCTTTATACCATGGACGCACCCTTCGAACGGTTTTTTAATTGGCATCGTAGCGGAGGGAGATAAAATAAAAGAAACAAAAATTTTCTATAAACTCGAAATTGAAGCCGCACAACCCAACGCGAAGGTATATTTGGTCGCTATCATTGAAATTTCAGCACCTTGTTACACGGATGAAAAAAAAACAAAAAAAAAACATAGTAATGATAATAAAATAAACTAACTCTCACAGAGGATCTGGCTTGGGGATCGTTTTTTTTTTTTTTTTTTTCTCCTTCATTAGACATTTTTTTATGAAATTTTCGCCATACATGAATTTGGAATATTTTTATGAGCTTCTTGTAAAATTGCAAAATCTTAGAAACGGGATCGTACAAAAACATGACATTTTTTTTTGTCTTCGGTGCCTCTCCGTCCCTCCATCTCTCCTCGAAAAAAAAAACAAAAAAAAAACATCCCTCATTTCCCGACTATATGCGTTTATATCGAGGTAAACCAGCCGCCTCATCTCCCCCTGTATATGAAACTGTTACACACATTACACACATACACATACATATACCCGACACTTTACACTCGACATAAAACGCGTGCCCGCGCGCGGTTCTTTAATATTAAATTATATCAACACTTTGTTGAATTAACATTAAACGCAGCAGCTTATAATCTCTCGAGTATACCTAGCGTTTTTTTATCCCTTGGGGTAAAAATGTATACCGTGGAATTGGTGTCCATTTTTTTTTTTATGTTTTCTCAAATCATATACATCTAGTTTGCATATCAGACTGACTCCCGCGCACACACGCGGAGTCAATGTTTTTTGCAAATAATTTTTGGTAATAAAATGTTCTTGATTTTATTCTAATTATTTTTTTTTTTTTCATAAATGAGAAAGAAGAAAGTGAATATTATAAAAGATCAGGTTAATTAGGCGGAAAGAAAAATTTCGTTACAGAAAAAAAAGAGAAAGAAAAAAAAAAATCAGTGAAAATTGGACGATCCGCTCAGCAGATGCTTGAAAATTAATCGATGCTATGATTTAATTCATAGACTTTTTAAAGCTATCTGTTGATTCACATTGTATAGATATTTGTTTCATGTAAAGAAAGCAACAAGCGTTCTTTCCCCAGTGGCGTTAAATCTGCGCTCCAACAATATAATCCGAGGATACGGCAGTCTTTAGCTTCGTAATCGTTGGAATACTTGGCTAGAATATTTCTGAGGGACAGCCCATCCCTATCTTCCTCTTTCTGCTTTTTCACCCTTTCCTCCTCGTCGTCGTCGTCGTCTTTCTTTGCTTTAACTGAGACAACTAAATTCTTGAGGCTTTGGCAGCTTCAGTTATTTCTCCTACCTCTTCTTACCCTCAAGCTCATATACACATGTAGGTGATTTTCATACCGGCTAGAAAACTTGGGAACTTGCAGTAATTTTATCATTTTTTTTTTTTTCTTTTTTTCCAAGAGTGTTACATACGTCCGAAATGATCATTTTGCCAAATTCAAAAACCGTGATTTGTAGTTTCTTCGTACGTATAAAAAATATGAGAAAAAATTCTGAAAATCAAATTCCAAGTATTGTACAATAACATGATACGGGTTTACTTTTTGCAAAAATAATTTACAAGTCTCGTTCGATACGAAATTTTTTCGATGGCAGACGTTCTTCGTCATCGGCCAGAGAATTTAAAAAGAAAACTAGAAAAAAAAACGATTTCTACTTTCACGAATAATTATTTTCAAGCCCTGAAAAAAAAAACATGAAAAAAATGTTACAACAGTAATTGCAGTGTATTATACAAACTGCGAAGTTAGAAATCGTCCAACAGCAGCGTATGTTAATGGCGTCTCTAAAGGACGTTTTGGTTGGTTTTATGTGGTATGTTTGTATACATATGTAGATACGTCTGCAGCGAAGCTGTTGCCAACCCCTTTCAGTTTTGTCGGTGCGTCTCTAAAGATCTACGGAGCGTTGCGTCGTCACGCTACCCATAGTACAGAACTATATCAGCCGAGAGGGAGAAGCCGAAGGAATGGGGCGCGAAGGAGAAGAAAATAGGGGTAAAAGGATGTTTAGCGTATCTCTGCAGGGGAATAAGAGCCTTCTCAAGGGTGTTTTTTCTTTTTTTCAATTTCATTTTTTTTCTCTTTTTTTTTGTCTTTTGCCTTGCTTTTGTTTTTAATTTAATTTAATTTTTCTTCTATTTCTTTCTTTATTTATTTTTTTCTTTTCTTCGTTTTTTTCCGAACCCTCTTCTGCCGCTTACCGAAATGTGGAAACTGGGTGGCGCGCCGTGATGTTCTACACGGTACATATAGGGTGCAGATTCTTCGTTCCAAGCGGTAGAACGCGATTCGCCAAACGGCGCGGCGTCGCGACGCGCTAATTAATGCGCCACCGCGCTCCTGGCACCGCGACGCCACGGCCACCACACCACCATCATCACCACTACGTCACGCGGGAACCTAGCCGGGTATCTAGAATTGCTTGCAAGAGTGAGATTGAAGCTTCGCCCTCGCCACCCATCTTCCCTTTTCCACCTTCCCTTTACACATACATATAACATTTCTCAAACCCCCCCTTTTTCGTCCACATCTAGGGAGCTACGTGGTGGCACGCGAGGTGCCAGCGGTACGGTGAAATATGTACGGGGTGATCGGAAAATTTATTATATAAATATCTTCACCATACTGTCTCAACACCGGCGAGAGAAATCGCGTCAGTATCGGATGCGCGGTGGCGCAAATCGAATCTCCTTTATTTTTGTTTTTTTTTGTAGCCCAATTTGTTCGATTCATTTTTATTTTATACTTCTCCGGCCCTTTTGTGCCTTCCATCGATGCGAGGCGGTTTGAGAATCTTCTGACAAGATTTTTCCTTGTTACTGCGTATTATTTCTGTTATTTTCATATTTCTTATTTCACGTAATCAAATACATGAGATCGTCAATCGAGCTTACTTTCATACAAATGTATAACCACCCCTCGTATATGGTTTGCTTTTTCGCGAAGCCTTTAAATCTTTATAAAAAGTGAAAAGAGAAAAAAGAAAGAAGAAAATAACAACAGGGAAAAAGACGAATAAAAGAGGAAAACAATAACCTCGAACATCGCGTGAGAGATGGGCGTAAGTTGCTCGGTTCGTTGGTTGCAGCTAAAGTACGTCGTGTATATGGTGTGGTATGACACACGTGTATACCGTATGCCATGTCGTATTATTTTATACCGATAAAGTAGAAAAAAGACAAAAGAAAAAAAAATTAATAAAACAAATTTGAAATTAATGTGAATTCGGTCGAAAAGTAGGTTACACTCTGATTATAGACGGTAGAAATAATTTAAAATATTTAGAAAAAAAAGATTTTTTTACATTTTCTTCCTCAACACCCCTTTTTGTACGATGAATATGTACCTAATTGTAAAAAATGTTGCCCTCGCTTTCTATTTTAATTTGCAATGACTCGAAGAAAACGAAAAACAAACGATGATTTTAGGACCAAAACGAAATTTAAAAATATTCAAAGTGAAGCTCGAAGTGAAGGAAATTTTCAGTTTTGTTCACAAGGAAGTTTTCTCCGAAATACCAGTCTCGCGTTATTATATTTACCTTCGAGATATATATAAGTACAGAGAAAAATGGTAGCAAACATAAAATTTTCCATTTCATGTTGAATTTATTGAAAGTTAAATATTAAAATCCCTCCCTACCATGGAGAGAAATGTAAAAAGACAAAAAACCGAAAAAGAAAAAACGGAGGTACTCTGTCCTTATTGATATATTTCCACAATGAAAACAAATGGTGTTTTTGATATAGGTATATAGGTATAACTAATGTGTATTCGGAAAAAAAATCAAGATTTTCTTTTTTTTTTCAATTGATTTCAATCAAGATGTTACTGATTCATTTGCGAAGGTATAATATAATAGCTTTTGTCTCTGATATTCTACTTGCGTTCGTGTATTTTTCCGACCCCATGAAAAAAAGAGAAAGAAATCAGAAAAAAAAACGAGTTAAATATTCTGCAGGGTATCATTCATCGAAGAAACATCCGGCTATGTACGACGTACTGGTTCGGCAGATCTTTAATTCTCCTACATCAGTTATGCCTCTGATGTTCTTGCTTTCGAAGCTTTTCCCTTTTCTTCGCCTTCTACCTTTCCGCTCCTGAGCTACGCGGGGGTTAGCGTTTTATGTGTTTCCGTATATATCCCTTGAATAACGACAGCCGAGCCACGGAAACTGGCGAAAATATTGAAGGTGTGTATCCTCGCGGAATGTGCGTGTAGTTGGTGTACCAAGCAACACCACGACTTTATGTATATATGTATACGTAATATTCACATTTATATACCCTTTATGGGTACACGTATGGGTGGTAGGTATATGTATATACCTATAGTCGGAAAACCCTGCGTGGGTTCACCTAGGTGTACATAGACATATGTATATATTATATACCTGCGTATGTGTATATGCAAATACATGTACACATGTTCGTATATAAAATACACTACATTTACGTGCATATAAAGTGTGGCATGGGTGATACAGTTGCTGGGTTCTCGAAAGTGTGGAAACCTAACCCATGCAAAAGCATAAGGGAATGTAAATGTAGATATTAATGTACTTATATGGGGTAGCCCGTTTTAAACGAGTCATTAGAAAGGATATCTTCGAAACAGTCTGCTGCAGGAAAAAAAAAAACAAAAAAAAAAAACCCAACAAGATTTTCAGGCTTGAAAATTACAGAGACACGAAATGTTGTAGATCCCACGAAATAAATTTGTACAAATTCTTTTATAGGGTGACAAGGTTTTTTTTTATCGATGTCTGTGTTTTTTTTTTTTTTTTGTTTTTTTTCCCCTCCATCTCTCGGGTTCCACGAATGCCCGGGGTAACCTGACGACGAAACGAATTCTTTCGCGCTCTTCAAATGGAACACCCTATGTACACGTGCGTGCGTGTGGGACGTGTGCAGTAAAACTGAAAAGGAAAACAAAAAAACAAAAATGAAAAACAAACGCGCAGGGAACCAATCCTGACATCCCTCTGCGCTAGAAAACACCTTTTAATCCAGTGGCAATCTTTATATGTACAGACAAACGCGCGCGCGCGCGTATATGTGGCATCCATATAACGTAGAAATATGTAGTTATATACATTCATACGTACATATGGACGGATACGTTTTACCTAGGTATGTATACGTATATTGTAGTACCTGTGTCCGAATCCCTATTACTATGGGCTAAGCCGGTCTCGCAAAGCCACCGGCGCGTTGCTGTCGGTCGTTTTGCCGTTGCCGTTGCCATTGCTGGTTGCCGGTTGCCGGTTGCCGTTGGTGCTCGCCTGTGTGAACCAGTTAATAAGTTTTGCTAAAGCTTGTAAAAAATGTTCGGCTAAAACTTTAGCTTTGATTAGTTTTCCGGATAACGAGGTTTAGCACCGCTGAAACATTTGCGGGCCAGTATTATAACTATACGTAGGTATACATATAGGGATATGTATTGGGTATGGGCATATAACTACAAAGCGAGTGAAAGAGAAAGATTGGTTATAGGAGGGAGGTAGGGGAGAATAAGGGAATGTATGGGGTTTTTGTACACGTTTGTTGCGTCACGAAAGGGTGAAAGGAGTAGGAGATAATTTATCGTATTAATCCGAGAAGACAACCAATGCATTGTTAACGAAGGTGATTTAGGTGGATTCGTGTCATAGTTAATGAATATTTCATCATTCGAGCCAACGGGTTTAATGTCAAAACTTTGAAAGACCAGATAAAGTTCAAAGACTTCTCGAAATTACTGAAAACTGTTACACGATTTTCGATCATTTCGAATTTCCAATGTTCAGCCACAAATTAATCGGACTTTAGCTTATGGTATTTGCGCGCAAACGTAATGGATAAAGAGCAGAAAAGAAAGTGAAATTCTTCATTCGCTGCAAAGAGAGAAGAAAAAAAAAATAAATAAAAAATTTCTCGGTTTTATCTTAATCTCCTTCACGCCACGAAAGTAAACATTTCACACCCCTCGGGTTGAATAAAAGTCGTAAAGGAATCTGACCGAGAAAACTGCCAGCGATTGGTCGTGAGGGTAGAATAAAAAAGCGGAAAAAAACAAAGAAAAAAAATTGAAAAAAAAAGAAAAAGCGACAAAAAGATGGGAGGTAAATTGAACGAGTTATTTGCCAGGTGACCAGATTATCGATCCTTGTTAATTAACCCTTAGGGTCGGATGGCCCTTGGGTCCTGTTCAAACTCGACTTATATCTACATCGTTTTCTTCTACAAATGATCCGAAAAGATACGCGGCTATATTTTTACCCCATCGCATCCCGTCGTCGAACCTAGAGAGAGAGAAAGAGAAGAAAAGAAATAGATTTCATCGTTAGTGAACCGTGCGTAATACTCGGGTCTCTTAAAAGTGAAAAAGAGAAAGAAAAAAAAAAATCATTTTCTCATCCCTCGTTCGTTTTTAATTCTTTTCGTGCGGCTGAACGCAACGCGGCGTTACTACTACGGCTACGCATCGAGCCGATCTCGTATATCTCCCAGTAGAAACGACCGGCGATTGGTAAGCCAAGTCCGACCGCTTTACGACGTTACTACTTATTCCCATCGAATCTCACGACATTCTTGTTCGCTTTTACTACTTTTACTCGGCGCGGCTTGTCGGCCTGCCCGACCTGTTACCGACCCTGACTACTGAATGATTTTTCTTCCAACGCCGCCGCGCACTTTACATTCTCCCTTGATATGACGCAATTATTTTAATATATAAAAAAAAAAAAATAAAATAAATGATAAAATAACAGAAATAAGTAGGTGATATGTAAAACGCTCGTGATTATTATACTTTCTTGTCGTAAAAATTAATATAACGTACGTCGGATTTTGTCTGAATTATACTTGCAGAATTGAATCCTTATCTGATATTAATCGAAAGAGAAAAATTTCAATGCTGAATGAGAAAAAACTGTCACTCTAACCGAAGTAACTGTACCGCACGCGGTGGGAAAAATTCTCGGGGTAAATGTTGTATTTGTTAATTAATTTTTTTCATTTTCTTTTTTTCTCTTTCTACTTTTTACTTTCTTCCTTTGAATATCTATCTACTCGATGCATTATGTTTTTGGAATACGTGTGTACATAGAATTTCAATTTATTTAAAAGCAATTTCTTTTTTGTTTTCATTTTCATGCACTTCATACGTCCGAGGGGGATGTGCGTATAGCTTTTGATATGAGACAAAAAAGTAAGAGTGGCTCTTTACATTCGGCTTAAGAATTTAAAACTCTGTTATCATACGATCCCCCGCTGCCTGGACTACTCATGTGATAAATATGGTGGAAAATATAAATTTCCTCCTTTGTTTGTTCCTTTTTCCCCCCCTTTCTTTTTATCATACATTTTTGCGTTATGTGTACGTATAAATACGGGAAAAAGGTGGTAGCTGTTGGTTAATGTGAAGTAGGAAATAAAACGGACGCTTAAGCCTCCCTTTTTCATTTTATAGTTTTTGTTTTATTCGGCTCCCACTTTTTTTTTGTTTTGTTATCATTATTGTTTCTTTTTTTTCGTACTTTTCATGTAGTTTTATACCCCGCAGTAGGCGAGTATATATACAGATATAACCAGTAGGTTAATGTTTTAATTTTACAACCGAATACCAATTATGCAGAAAAACGATCTACCTACCATAGACTTTTATAGCACCGACATTACTGTAGCACATTTTCTATAGGTATAATGTATGTGTATTCTAGTTTATTTCACTATAGCAATCAACTCGGTCTCTGCAATATGCTCTGCTACTGCTGCTGCTGCAGAGGGTGAAAAAAAAAGAAAAACGGGGGGGGGGGAAGTGCAGCTTTTTCTCCACTTATTCTTACGTGCTTGATATGCACCATGGGATGAATATGTATACGGTTTTCCTAATCATCAATACTTGTAGAATTCAATTTTCTTTTGAAATAACCTTCGTCGGTGAAGTACGTTTAAATGAAAAAGAAAAAGAAGATCAAGGGTGACTGATGAAAATCACTTCGATTGTTTAATGCTCAGAACGCCTGCAACCATGAAGAAATTTACAATTAAACCTGGAGGTTTTAGCCGCAGGATGTACATAATACGTATATAACGTAACGTAACGCGGTGGCGGCGATGACGGGAATATGTGTAGATATATACACACATAACATATATATAGATGTATATACCTTTTTTTATTTAAGTACAACGTTGAGGACGATGGAAATTGTCATTCGGCTCTGCAGCAGTAAACAGCAGTCAGCAGCAACCCATTAGGTAATGAGGCTTTCCTGTATAGCTGCCCTAACAAACTCACGATTTGGGGTAAATTTCTTTCGCGCGGATATCATCACGTAGGTATAGAAAGAAAAGAAAATACTGTAGCTGCCGCGTATAGCCGCGTCGAGGAATGTGTATTCTGACATATTTACGAGTCAGTGCCGTGAGCGGAGACGCGGAAACGATGCCGGATTTTTCCTTTCTTCTTTTTACTTTTATTTTATCCCCCCCCCCCCCCCCCCCAGCGGTTGCTTTTGTTTCCTCTTATCCGGCTTTTATTTATTTTGTTTTGAAACCTAATGTAATTACCGCGGTGGCGTACATAATTAATGGAAAGTCGATTAGCAAGTTGCGTTTATACGTCGAATAAAAAAAATATCTACATATATTGACGAGTATTTTTTTTTTTTTTTTTTTTTTTTCATCTCCACACCGCAAACAACAGAGCCACCCTTCTATGTGGAAACAAAAGAGAACTTCTGAAAATCGTGGAAGAAAAAATGGAAAATCAACTCGATGTAGAGAAAATGAAGACGAAAAAAGAAACGCATACGATTAAGGGCAAGCGCTTAATTCAGCCCTGGTTGACGACGATATATAAGCGTTTGTATGCAAGCCTTAGGGGAATCCACCTCTTCATCTAGCCGTCAAAGTTAATATCCAGGGCAATAGAGAGGAGGAGGCGGATCCAGAGTTTGTTAAACGGGGAACGGTTAGGCACGAGGCTGGCTTCAGGCTACTAACGCAACGGGGAGGACTGCGCGAACAAATTACTCGTAAAAGTGAAACGGGCCGCCATTATCCAACGTTCTAGAACTTTCCTACGATAGTTTTGCCGCCCGTACCACTGCCAGCTGCAACCGTGCTTCTATAGGTTAGGTATCGTATATACACACCTATTATATATACAATAGGTTTACCTACGAGGTACATACAGGTATATCGTATATACCGATCGTAGTTTTAACGATCAAGTTTATAGAAGAATGAAGAAATTTCTAGATACCCATAACCTGTTATACCGATATTATACCGCGCTTATATCCTCTACCTTCATAACTATTTCATTGCATCTGCTCCGAAGAGCGAAAGAAATTATATTTGCGCCCAATGGAATCGTGAAACAATTGAGCGAACTACATACCTGTTCAGAATTGGTAATTATCGAGATTCACCTGAAAATTGAAATTCACTAGAAATTTTTTGTCAGATTTTACAATTAATTCACATCCGCAGCGTCGGAAATCGCCGTACATATATACGGCTTTCCAAAATCCTCGCGAATGGAATTGCTCACCAGATTCATGCACGGTGGTGATTTTCACGGTTTCTTTTTATGGGGTTGCTGAAAACTTACGTGCGATGTCAATTCTGCTAAATTTCATATTTCTATAGCGCTCGAATATCATTTTTCGAATCGGTATAGACTCAAAATTTTTACCAACGAATGAACTAATGCACGTGTACCGGGGATGAAAAGAAAGAAAAAAGTTGATCTAGTTTTTTGTCATAGTAATAATTGAGAATACCAGAGCATTGCACGCGCGCCGCATCGCAATGTTCTGTAATTTGACAAATTTTCATTTTCATTCTTTGCTGGATTTTATATTCAGGATCATGCGATTTTAAATTCGAAGTAATGGAAATAGATATACTACACGTCGTAAATGGTATAGATTTTTTGTGCAATAACATGTTTTGTTGGTGAGTTTGTAGACGTATTATTATACCTACATACATATATACGTGTCAAATTACTCTTCGTAATTACGATTGTTTGGATACACAGAATGTATACATAGAAATGTTGAAATTGATGCATTAGAGAGTACAAAGTTGACTCATTGCCGAAGTAATTTACTGTAGAACGGTATAATAAGTCAACAACTTTTCAGGGTCTCATATTTCATTTTGCACCAGTTTTACAGTATCTATATAGTCCTTCCTATCTGCCTACCGAACGTAGGTATCTCCAGTTCCCTCATTTCAGTTTCGAACCGTGTTACAATAAAATAATGTTGGTAAAACTCATTCAAACACGCTGCGGTGAAACTGTAATTGAAACATATCGCAAACTGTTTTCAATTATAAGCGATATGATACGTGTTTTTCTTTTCATACTAATTATTCCGTATATATGAACTGAACAAATGAAAGAATTAGTCCAAAGTTAGGTTTTTGACTAGCGTTTCTTTTTTTAATATTTCTTTTTTTTTCTTTTCTCTGCCTTATCTGTACGAAATTTTTCATTTTCGATATTGGTATTGAAAGTAAATGATAAAAAGTGTGTATCAAATTCTCTACCAAATTTGCTCAGATCAAATCTCGGAATCATCTCTTTCATGTTCTTTTTCTTTTTTTTTTCTGAATACGTTTTTGATTTTTCACGCGCCATATATACTAGCTGGATCGATCGAGGTCGGGCTTTCGGAATTCAGATAAGGGTTAACTTCGTTGGAGGGTCGAAGAAATGTCGAAAACGCGCGATTCGTGTAAGGGGTGAACGTCCCTGTCTACTCCTTCAGTTTTTCCGTTCGCCGCTACCTGGTGTTTTTTTTTTCTTTTTTTTTTTTTTTGACATCTTTACCCACACGTACCAATTTGCATCACATGAAATACATTACACTATGCAGTTCGGTGAGAATTGTGAATATGTTTTGTAATTATATAATATATTTTAATTTGATGTACGAAAACAGTTGTTATCCACCTACCACACTCATATTTTACAAATATCAGTGTTCAAAGGGTTCTAAAAATGAGACACCCTTATACACCTCTGTAATTGGTATAGTCAGATATCGACGACTAGACTTTCTAACCTTTAAATTAGTTAACTGTTTAGATAGGTGTTGGCAGGAGTAGGTGCCCCTGAACCGATTGTCTTTTCTTAATGTGTGAATGAGATCAACTTCTTATAAACAATGTAATTTATTCAAAGCTGAAATCATATATACAGATAAATTCATACGACACAAGTAGATCGAATGTGTTTTAATAGATACAAGTAGACCTATTAACCGTGTTATTGAACTAAGCGATATGACTTATCGTTAGCCAATTGTTATAAAAGGGTATAGTGTACCCAGCGAATCGCGTCCTTACCGGGGTGTACGTTCACCAGCGGATATTTGACGAAGACTGTTTTAAGTTAACTAACGCTAAGGCTATGCTTCGGACTGAACCCAGAGGGTGGGAGGCAATGCCAAATACCGCCATGCATGGTTTATTTAAGGGGTGGAAAACCCTCCCTCGCACGGCTTGGCGTGGGACCCTCAGCGACCAGCCAAGGGACCACTGCGTCTGGTGACCACTTGAATGTCATAAATTTGGGACGTTGGAAAGTCCCAAATTGTAAACAGCACGCGATGCAGAGCACGTGCGAGTTCTGGTTTTTTCCCTGGTTTTTCCAGGCATGGTTAATTTCGCTAACAACTGAAGTGCGTTGAATAGCACTGAAAATCCCGAAGGGTCCGATTTGGCCTGGGATTGCCTCCCCTCAAGAAATGGAAAATTCTGATAGTCCTGAGTCAGTCCGACAGTTATTTGATAATTATATTAACGAATTATTCTACATGTATATCTATTTTGTACGAGACCGAACATTAACTGATCTGAATAATTTAATTTCAAAGTTCGATGCTTTAACGAGTTGAAAATTAAGACTGAAGTAATTTATATGAATCGAATCAACGATGGGGGGGGGGGGGGGGAGGAGGAGGGACTGAATCCCTTGTAACTCAAGAACTTTACATTAAAAATTTTTCTTTCATAGTTACTTGAACGAGAATCGATCTTTATTTGTTATTTTTTCACATAAATTAACTTGAAACCCATGCGGCATTGAAATTATTATTTTATTTTTCTTCGAATAAAATTCCGAAATTAGCTGATACAATGGAGCCATAATTCGTAGAACAAAATTCTCCATCCGAAGTGAAACACGAAATTTTTCTCTTTTCTTTTCTTTTTTTAAATATTCTAAATTGACAAAATTTTTTTTTCTCACGTCTGTTCAGGACCTTTACATATTTAAATATATACAAACAGCCGGGGGTGCAGGGCCTCTGTGAAGAAAAAAAGAAAGAAAAGAGTAAAAATAAAAAGCGAGAAAAGAAATAAAAAATTGCATAAAAAAAAAAGACACGTTTTCACCAGATGTTTGCTCAGATTGGAGACGAAAAATTTTCTCTATTTGGTTTTACTTTTTCCCAAACGGTAGCTTATATATATACAGCCCGCGCTTGCACAAGTGGTGGGTGCATAAATTTTCCACGCGATCTCTAAATCCCACAAGGTTTACTATCTATCTACCTATATATATACATATCTATACGTATATATTTACTTTACTTTATTATACAAACTATGTGTACATAGGTATATAAATCGTATAATATAATATCTACTGCAATTGCGCAAAACTTTCGACTATATATGTATATATACACATATATACGTGAGTTCGACTTCGTACTGAATTTTCGCACAGTTATAAATAAAATACATATACGCATAAGTATATAAATTATATACGTGTATAAAATATAATAATATACATATACAAAATAGGCCAGCAGCGTTATGAGTTAGCTAATTTGTGTAATCTGCAAATTAGCAGATGCATAAATTTCATTTCCGTCGTACAGGTTATATAGGTATAGCATTAAATTTAATAATAGTTAATGATTTAATAACAATTTAGTATAAACAGCACGCAACGAGTTATTCAAATCGTATAGGATAACCCAACCTAACGTATTTGTCGTCGTGTAGCACGTCCCGATACGTTTTGTTTCCTTTGCTTTTTTTTTTTTTTTTTTTGTTATTTTACTTCTTTTTTTTTGCTGTCGTGAATTTTTTATTTCTCGCGTTATCGCATCGTTTTTCACACCCTTTCGCACGAGCTCTACTTTGACGAAGCCTTCTTCTTTATTAATTTTTTTTCTTTCTTCGTTTTCATCATCTCGGTTTTACGGTTATTAGATCGAAATACTGAATTTCCTTTTACTACATCTAGTTTAATTTTACAACGTTATATCTTTACCGGGCTCGCGTGTCTCTGTCTCATCGCTAGGGGTCTGAGAAGAGATTGGGTAGGATTCGCCCCTGAGGTGCTATCACTCTAATTTTATCTTATCTTTACACTCGACTCACCTATTCAAATTTCTAATCTCGCCCTCTATACGTAATATGGAAGAAATTGGCGCATATAATACACGCAGACCTTGGTACAGGTATAATATCAAAATTTTATCAATCACTCAAAATTTGGGCCATCCAAAATTAATCATAGCCCAGACACTCGGAGTCTCCATTTCATGACATGATCATTCAGCTAGTCGTAGCTGTCGATCTTTTTCCCCTCCTCTTTTGTTTTTCATTGAAATGAAATCGGACCGATATCGGCGCGATGTTTGCGTTGCGAGTCTGCAGACGAATGTGTGGAGGCATAGCTAATAATATATCCTATGACTATGTTGGGGTTGAGCACTGCATTGCAGGTATAAGGACGTTGTCAGGGCAACCCTTGCCACCTGCAGGGGCAGCTAAACTTGAAGGCTAGATTTAAACCCTGCTGTTGGGGTGACCAAGACTTGATTACAGAGTTATTCCTGCGCTGCAGTGTTGATGCATCGCTGACGATAAACATTTAACATATCGCAATCTTTCGTGTATTTGTTTCATCGTATAATACCAGCTGCTGCAGGAATTATATCCGTTTTACATACGTATGCAGTAGGTAGGTATACTATATGTAACGAGGTTAAATTTAGACGAGGATAATTAAAATTTAAATCAGCATTCATTCGATTATTTTATCGCTGCACTTTTATTTTCAAACGCCGTTCTATACTGAAATTATTATCGTGGAAGTTAATTGTAATTTTTATTAATTTTATTATCATTGATTATTACTAATTTTAGTTTTTTATTTCTCGCGTTCCTTTGCCTTCAGGTTGACTTGAAGCCCATTCGAGAACCTGTGATAACGACAGTTGCTCCCAAACTTACGGAAAAACGAAAAGCGGAGGATGCTGACGCCAATAAGGATCTGAAAAAGGTAAATAATCTTCGATATTTTATTTTCAATCTCAATCCTATGATTTTTTTTCTTTTTGTTTTTTTTTCCTATATATTTTTTTTAGCTTTCGGAATCTCAATGTGACGTAATCAGAATTTCAATATTTAATATGGTAAATCTAATACGACGAACCGAATGCTACAGAAATACATGGTATTCGTGAGAGTCGGTGTCCGAGGACCGTACTCGAAATTTTTTAATCGAAATACGATGTGAAAATGATTTAATTCATTGAAGTTTGGAACATTTTCACCAAACCTGCATATTGTATGGGTCGATCGAAACGGGAGAATAGCGATAGAATAAAAAAAAAAAAAATTAAACAAAAAAATTTCCGTCTCTCAATATTATTCATGCCTAAAAGAGATGTTTGAACGCTGGATGTGAAGAGTCGCGGAAAATGAGAGATAGATAAAGAAAGAAAAAATGTAAAACGAAGGTGCGAGGGTATTCTTCTTCACGTGTACATAGATATTATACGTATACATACTTTATAAATATATGTAGGTGTGCGCATTTCGATGGTGGCAAATTCTTTCCGGGTCGATAAGACGCTCGAACGATCGCCCATTCCTGATTTACGGATTTCAAGGAAAGAGCGACGCGTGTCGCAGCCGTGCGGCATGTAGTTCTTCCCCATAGTACACGGGGTGGTTGTGAAGTAACCAACAAATTCAAAAATTCCATATTTCAAGAACATATTCAACCAATTTGACGAAATTTGCAGCTATAGTATTCCACAAGGGCTCGTTAATCACGGCACGGATTTTTGCAAAAAATTTCGACAACTTCTTTCATTCGTTTGATTGAAGAAAAACAAAAACAAAAAAACTGATACAATAAAAATACGCCAACGATACCTCGAAAATCAATGAAGCAAGTTTTATTAAAATAAGTAAAATCGTATCGAAACTATTAAATATATATATTTTTGAAGTATAAAAGAAGTTATTTTACTACCACCCTGTAAATTCGAGTTACGCCAGTCTCGCGAAAAATTTTATCTTCTGTTACTACTACCCACTTCTTCTGTGACATTTTCCTGCCGATCCCCGCACGCATCCATACACGGAAGGTATGTAGAAATGAAAAATAAAGTATAAAACATATGAATAAAATACCCTGCGAACGAAAGAACAAAAAGAAAAGAAAAAGAAGAACACGGGCACTTTCCAAAGTGAAACAAGCGTTTTCTGTAAAATAACACCTCAGAAAAATGTGGAAAAATAATTCTGAAGAAGTCAAACTTATGGTCGTAAAAAAAAATTACGTATGTAAAGTAGAATGAAAACTTATTAACTTCATGCAGCTTGCATAATTATCGATCAGATTATGTTTGACACTCGCCTACTACCGTTGAAAAAAAAAAGAGCATTTGAAGAGTGACAAATGAAAAGAAAATTACTCTGCATCCGTCTAAACGATGGTAATTTTTTCTCATTTCAAACGATATTCTTTTCGAAGGCTTCCCTTACCGTTTTTTTTTTTCTTGTCGTCATCACGTCTATAAAGATATACCCTGAGCTTATACATATTTTTGTTCGGTTTATTTTTGTCTCGTCAATATTTGACGGGCGTATCTAATGTCGCCCCGCCGCTGTCGTTCGCTTCGTCAAGCTGACGCCTTTCAAACCTCCACGACCACGAGGACAACCCTAACCAAATACATCTTTCGTTTAAGTGGAAGAAAAATAAAATCAATCTAAAAATTCGAGTTATCTAAAAGTTTGCTATAGGTTCGGTTGTGGGTTGAAATAAAATTTTCCAGAAAATATGAATATAGAAAGAAAAAAAACAACAAAATTCGAAAGCAACGATCAAAGTGAAAAATGACAGGATCAGTATCAAACTGGATGGTTATACAGATTTTTCTGCCAATTTTTTTATTCTACAAAATTTAATTCCAAATTTTAGCGGTAAAAATTCTCTGTTGCTAAATGCAGTTTAGTTTTTGACAGAAATATTTTTCTCGAGTTATTTCACCGTAAAATTGCTAATCGGTTGTACACAGTAGCCTGTAATGTGTTGAATTTAACTCGCGAATTCAAGCGGTTACCAGAAAATTATCCAAATTTCCTCAACACTTAGCTGGACCAGAGTTTCTAATTATCACTACCTTCTTCGGATCGAACGGAGAGTTTCAAAGCCTCCTTTAATATGGCTTTCTTCTGCTTCCTCTGCTTCATCTTCACCGTATTTTGCTTCTTGTGTATGCCCTATAGCAACAGGCGTTCGAAGCTTCTCCAAGGGTCTGTCTGGCTAACGACCTGACTTTGAGCCGGAGGGCGTTTGCAGCCTCCGAAACGGTGCCGCGCCTTCCTTTAACGCGCACAGCCAACTCAATTTTAGCCTTTCAACCCGAGGCTTCAGACTTTTTCATTTTTCTTTCGTTTTTATATACGTTTCACTTTTTCCCATCTTTCTTTCTACTCCTTTTTCTTTTCTTTTATCGCCATCATCTTCATCGTCCGACCAAAACCGATTGCGTTATCTTCGTCGCCTCGTTCAAATTCATTTATTCAATTATACCCATCGCATCGAGGGCTCAAAAATAAAAAGACGTAACCCACAAAAAATTGGGGAACACTACTGTATCTCGTGTGCGGATAGTAATGTTATTAACGTTACTTCAAATTGACTTCAATTCGAAAATTCAAAGTTCGCGAATTTTTCTCATTTCATTTTGAAATATTTATATCCTTCTAGAAAATAGTTATGCGTAATTTAATTTTAAAAATCTAAGCCTCGAACTTGACTCGAATTCGTCAAGATATGTATCGCTAAATATCTCTCAGAAGGGTGTACCCCTCAAAATTGAAAATTTCCAAAGCACATTCTATTGATTGAATTGACGTAATATCCGTATGTTTTTTAATTCAGTTCACTTTTGAAGGAAATGCCTTTATAGCAGAAAAAGCAAAATAATGCAGGTCACGACCTCCTCATTTTTAGCTCTTGATATTATTTAAATTGTATTTATAAATTTCGCTCATCGATTTTTTATAATTAATATTTTACAGCTGTGAATATTTTTTATCGCAATTGTTTT
This sequence comes from Athalia circularis, assembly GCA_963978495.1. Taxonomy (NCBI): domain Eukaryota; kingdom Metazoa; phylum Arthropoda; class Insecta; order Hymenoptera; family Athaliidae; genus Athalia; species Athalia circularis. Next base: position 7,332,290 of record OZ021702.1, read on the forward strand.
CACTGATTAATATTTCCATTACGTTACTCATATATTTTTTCACACTTCGCTGCACGCTAACATTATACTTCCAACCGTTTCACTCAGAATTTTGTTTTTTTTTGTTTTTGCCGTCGATTCTTCAGTTCATTCATTTGTAATTTTCCCTCCTTGGTTTTCACCATCTTCACGCATACTTTATATACACAGGGGGGGGGAAAAGTTAGAAATAAAATAAGAATAATCGCAGAAATTCCGATTACGTGATTTTTGCCGACATGGGTATGTAGCTATAGCATAGACAGTGAAAGTGATTGAGAGAGAGAGAGAGAGATATGATCACCCGTCAAATAAAGTAAGATAAGAATAAATGAAAGAGAAAAAAGAATGATGATAATAAATAATCAGAAAAGAAAAAGTGAAAAAAGTTGGAAAACCCGCGGTGATGCCCCAGGAGCACAATTCGTCCTCGCGACAAAAATAAAATACAAAGAGAAAAAAAAAAGAAAAGAAAACGGGGAAAAATGTCGGTGCGCGGAGTTTCGGAGAAAGTAAGATCAGCTTATGAATACGAATCACGTCGGATATAAAAGTTCGAAATGGGTTCAAGTCCATCCCCTCCAATCACGTATACATATATATGATATACTGTATGGGGAATTTCAGGTCAAATCAAGCTATCGTGCGACTGACCCTTAATAAAAAATTTTCAATTCAACGATACTTATGAAAATACCTAATATCATGATTCGAGGAAGTGACGATGATTTTATGTTAAATTTGAATTCCCAAAATGGTCTGTATATTAATTATTACCTTTTCAATTGAAATTATAAATTTCTCTGCAGTTCAGATTTTAATTAAAACACCGATATGCCACTAAAACTGTTTCACTTATTGTGGATCTAAGAAATATTTGTGAAAATCAATTTTTTCGATTCACCTTTATCAGAAAAAAGAATAATGTCATACCTAATATTGCTTGAGGCAATATGATCGCATGACCGATTAAAATTTTTTTTTTTTTAAGATTTCTGTTTCTCCAGAACGTTTGCATAGGTATTGATGGATCTATAGATACCAATTTCAGAACCGAATGCTTGTGCGTCGTCTCTTTTCCCCTCCCTTTTCTGCCGTTTCGACCCTCGAATTTCCTATGAGGTTGGAATATCTGCAAACCTATCAGGGATGAATATATAGATAGCGAAGGATTGAAGGAAGGACCTTTATTATACGATATCCTGAGTTAGATTTTATATACAGAGTAGCTGGGAAAAATCGATATACTCCAACCGGAAGTTGAGAACACCGCAGTTTAGAGATTTGATGATTTTCCGTCATCGCAAGCCATATGAATTTTTTACGTGAGTTTTGAAATTCCTAAAATGAACTCAAAATATTGGCTACCCTCAACCGAAAGAAGTAGATTTCCATTCACGGATTCTCGTGTCCATTCCACGATAATCATTTGTTTTTCATTTCAACATCTCGCTCATGATGACGAAGGAGGGGGACGATATCGTATCGAAGCGAAAGCGAAGGTCGATCAAAAGGAATTCGATCGGAAGAGATTTTTTTTCTCGCGATGGTTCTCGCAATGGCGTTGTTTCGTGCGAATTTGTGCAGATAAAAGATGGGTTCCGATAAGTTCAGTCTTATAACCGTATACCTATAGGGATATCGGATCACAAGGGCACGTGACTGAGAAATGTAGGTGTACCAAAATCTCTAGGAGCTTTTCCTTCACGTCAGCAACCACTGACGCAATGTTTACTCCCGGGATTAGCGCCAAGTACTACTACCATCAGCTTAGAAGGCGGCCATTCTCAAAGCAACTCCCGTTTCTCGAGATGATGTTGATGGTGCTGCTGTTCCTGGGCTGCAAGCTATGCTCTCGTCGTTCATGCAGAACTCGACGATTCAATATCTGTGTTTTTTTATATCCAATCTATGTCCAAAAATGGAATAGGAAAAGGGGCGCGAAATAGACACACTTGCAGGATATAGAGCAATTTGGACCCCCTGGTTTATTTGAAGTACGGGAGAAAAGGGCAAAATGGATTCCAATCGACAAAATGGGAACACAAGCAAATCCTACGTATTCTTCTTACAATTAGAGAATAATACCATTTCATTGTGTTGTTACTTTCGCTTCATTTATTTTCAGTTTTGTGACAAAATTTCGTTTCTACATGTTCTCAAAAATTTCCCGAATCTGCTGATTAAATAGATCCATCTATAGAAATGATCGAATAATTATCGCAAATTTTTCGCTTTTTGGAGCGGAAAAATTGAGATATCTTGATCTGTTTTAGCCGTAGCCGCATTTAATTCACAGATTCGTTTTCCTCAGGTCGAAATTCGTTAGAAAAGTGTCCTAGAACGATTTTAAAAATTCTTCATTCTTTGCCCCAAAAATTGAAAAAATCCAAAGGGGTATACCTTAGATTTCTGGCGATTTTGGGGCCAAAAATGAAGTATTTTTAAAATCGATCGTAGGACACTTTTCTGACGTATTTTGACCTCAGGAACACGAATCTGCGAGCTAAATTGATCCATCTATAAAATTGATCGAATTATAATCGATTTATCGCTCTGAAAAGCGAAATTTGAGATATCTTGATGAATTTCAGGGTTAGCTAACCTCAGTCCATGGAATCGTGTTTCTGAGGTAAAAATCCTCTGAAAACCAGTCGCCCGAACGTTTTAAAAAAATTTTAATTTTCGGCCCTATAGGAATCTCAAAAATTCAGACTTTTAATATATCGGAATCGCACGCGACAAGATTCAGAACGTGTATACATATCCAGTGTTCATATGTCGCTTTTGAAAATACTTCGTCCTGTATTATTCGTCAGAAAATCTCTCCTCGAACACCATAATTTTTTCTTCTTCTTTTTTTTTTTTTTCATATATATAACGGGAATAATTGTCTGCAAAGGATAACCCGACGCTATAGCGCACTAATATTACTATAGCGCACCTTATATGTATGTAAGTATAACCCATATAAATACCTACCTCGGCAAAATGGCGCCCCATGAGATTAAATGCGACGAGTATAACTACCGGCTATAACTGTAATTGAAAGACCTTTTTTTTATGGGATATTATATCCGGTGCTCTCCAACGAGACATTATATTTCATTTCTCTATAACCAGTTCAACTCCTGATGATGCTTTTGCTGCCGGGGTGTAAATTTGAGATTTGAAAACCCGCGTGATTTGAACCGGTATATAGAAATTTTCATTACACCGATATTAACTATCCATCCTAATTGACGGTAAATATAATTATATTACAACTTTCATATTCTTGGATCGTATTACATCAAAGGTTAAGAGCCATAAGGGTGCCACCCACCATAAAGTTACAGGCTATGTATCGCTACGCTGAAAATTGCAAAAGGTTTGGTGATAACTGCAAAAGTATTAATTCAAAGAAATGAAGAGTGAAAAAATATTTTATCCAAATTTTATGGCGAGGTCCAATTGATCCCTATAATTCAATCGAATCAATCGCCAGTATTGAATGATCAAGATTGAAAAATAAAATGATTTTTCAACGAGATTAATCGCTATGATTGTATTACGACGTCCGTATCAACGCGTATTTATAAAATCTGAATAATAAAACTTAATACATGGATAATGAAGTCGCGTAGAGTAAACTAATTAAATATCCACATAGCGTATTGCAGTTTCCATTAAATCTAATTGCGATTACTCGTCATAATCTGCGTTATACATATAAGCATATGTAGCAGTTCACATGCATGTGAACGTCATACGTACGTACATGCGTTTTAGGTATATCACATTATGTTATAATGCACATTGTAGACAGAAGTCATAAAACGAACTGCGTAACGGTGCGAAAATTACAATACGGATATGGAATGGTATGCAAATAAAATCTGCACGTATATGCCCGTGATATACGCGCCAGAGTATGATGAAAAAAAATGCAAGCATAAAACAGAAAAAAAAAACAAAAAACTAGTTATTATGAAAAATTAATATTCTCTTGTGCGGTGGAATTAAAGTCAAGTTGAAGACCCATAAATGAAAATATGTCACTGATTTTCTTACTTTTATGTATTAATTTTTTTGTGTCTTTGTTCTTGTCTGTTTCCAGGCAAAATTAGAAACTAAAGCACTCAAAGCTAAGAGGCCCGGATTCACCGATGAGCGGTACAATGAGACGAGCTACTACGTAGAGAATGGTAAGTTCAAACTTTCTTATTGTGAATCGATTCCATATTTTACAATTCCCACGATGAGTCTATCAAAACTCTGGCGCGATCATAAAATTTCGAATGGTAGAGTGAAAAAAAATTTTGAAAATTATTACATAAATTGAGCGACAATGTTGAATGACAGAAATTGTGGTAACATTTTTGAAACGGAGTTGAGAAGATTTTGTTCGAGAAAAGTTTCCGCGAAGAAAATATGTCGTTGAATAATTTTCACGTAGTAAATTTGCTGCGCCTTGAAATTCATATAGTAGGCGTGTGGATCGGTTTCACGTCAGTCTATAATATAATAATAATACCGCAGGAAAGCGATAATTTTGCACTCAAGTTAAGCGGGGACAATTATTATTTCACATGCGTGTGTCGTCGGTAGAAAAGAGGAGGCGAAAGGGGGGGAAGATTCATAGATTGGTACGAAACAAGAGTGCCGAGAAGGGGCGGGAAGAGGGAGTGAATAACTCTCGTTTGCGCGAACTTTGAAGATTCAGAACGACTGCACAGCGACCGCTGCACGCCGCGTGATTCTGAAGGGAAACAATATTTGTGTGACGTTCGAATATCGACAACCGATATCTGTTCCATATTCAAATAATGGAGACAGGAATCTCCGGTACACGCGGGGGCAGGGACTCCTTCCTTCAAACAAAGACCTATTAATACTGCTCCCAGGCAACGTCATCTATACCTTCGCTGGCTGTTGCTACTGCTGCTGCTGTTGCTGCCTCTGTACTCGTATCTATATGCATACCTATTTCTATATAAAAAACATACCATATATCTATCCCTCTAATGGTATCTAGACTCGTATATTACCTGTCGCAGAGATTGGGGTAAAAGTTTACCCCAAAAATCGAAAAAAAAAATCTGAGTCGAATGGGGTACTTGATCCTTTTTTTTAATTTTTGATCAAAATGTTCATTTTTTTGTTCAATTATTCTATAGGCGCTACTGATTTTGGTATTAAAATTCACGGTACCCCATCTCTGCCCCGGTTTTGTTCTACTTAATTTTTTTTTTTTTTTTCGGATTTTGGGGTAGCCTGTTGTATATCGTATATTTCATTCTCCCCTGATCTCCCCTACGAATATCTGAACATCGGTGAAAATTAAAAACACCATGTGTAGAAATGTATGGGATTATGTGGGTATAGATACATAGCGGTATTTCGTAAATATATACATAAGAACGCCGATATTGTACATGGCGGGTGGTGCAGGGTGATCGCGATGATGATGGGGGGTGTGAGAATACGTGATTCAAATCTTGATTCGATCACATCTCTCTATACCCTATCAACAATCTAAAGTTATTGAGCTGCAAGAAAATATCCCGGGGAATGAACTCGCCGACTCAGCTTTATACATATATACTCATCCAATAAAAAAAAAAAAAAAAAAGAAAGAAAAAATATTCCCCGATTTCGTATAGCTGTATTGAGGATTTATTTAGTAAGAAACTTGCAGTAGATCATATGAAAGAATTTTCCATTAATCCCGATTCTATCTTTTTTTTTTTTTATCTTTCATGTTTGGCGAATTCAAATCTCATTTTTTCCGAGCATTTCATTTGTGATGAAATTGTTTGTATTCGGAAACCGAATTCCCGATTTATTTTTTCCAAGGTACTGACAATGAACGTGGAAAAAAAATTTTGAGAGCCGCGTTTCAAAGAATCGCTACTTCAGGATTATTTACCGCGTCAAACAAGACAGACAGCTAGTTGGAATTTGAAAATAAAATAATGAAACTATTCCAGAGCTGACTAATGAATTTTTAAACAGAGCCATTACTCCGCTACAAATAAACCGATAACTCAGCTTCAGAATTTCTAGGTAAAAAGATTCCTGACAAAACATATTTTCTCGCAAGCCGTATAGTTCATTTTCACGATAGTTTTTTTGTTTTTTTTTGTTTCTAATTTCGTGAAATCCAAGAAAAGTTCACAAACCTACTTTAGACGATGTAACGACAATGGTGATGTTGATTTTCATAACAACAGTATAACAACATCTGTAATGATAATACTGGTTTTAATCACCACCATAGGGTGGTTTGAAACTCGATCGAAGAATTCATCTTTGCAAAGGCTCTTTGGAAACGTTGACAAATATACAAGTAGGTATAAGGGAATGTACCGGCCGTATATACGTATAAACTAAATTGTTCAGAATTGATTTACATACATTTGAATATTGCGGTGTTACCGTTAATTGACGTCAACCCTATCGGACGGTACGCGACGACGACGACGACGACGACGACGACGCCATCAGTCATGCGATGCTATTCCAGCCTTTTACCCAACCCACATTATTATTCGACGACTGTTGCAGAAAGGAATCGTTGGAATCGGTTTAACGAACAGGTATTATACCAACCTGGTGAATCGATACGCGAGTTTCCATCCTCGTCGTAAACCTACGTATGGGGCATTTCGTGCCAAAATATACCCGGCACTATTTTACGATTTTTACTTATTTAATTATTTATTTCAAGCATTTTTTCTGGATACCTGTAACGGTCCTCTCATGCCAAAAATGAATTTCAATTAATCTCGTTATAAATCTCAAAGAAATTCTCAGATTTCACGCGATAAAAAAATAATGATACCTAAGAATAATAAAAATAAGTGTCATTCTGGAGGGGACGGTAAGACGTGTTGGAAGAAATATTTCTTTTTCTCTTTTCTTTGCCATCAAGTTTGTTTCAAACGAGATTTCCGCTTTATTTGTTATTTTATAAGAAATTGTGAAATACCGAAAATAAATACAACGAAGGTTTTGCAGTTACGGCTCATAGTTAAATCATTTGTTTAAAAAAGAATCTGAACGGAAAAAAAATATTTTTTTCCTGAACAGGTTGGAAATGTCCTATACAGATACGTATGTTCCTCCATTTTTCTTTATAACTATATACCTCCGCTTGTCGCATCTCATTCATATCCGATCGCTTCACGTTTTCGAGGTAAATTGAAAAGCAAAAGTTATTCATCATATTTTATATTCGCGAATTCATCCGTTCAATTTTTTTTGAACCATTAATTCGAAAAGTACTGATACAGTTTTCAATGCGGATTTTAATTTTTTTTCTGTTTATTGTTTAAAAATGTATTATTATTTTGTTTTTGTTTCGTTGTAAAATGGGAGTCGGAATTATATAAATTTACACTTTTGATTCTTGATAAAATTCCCCATTGATTTTATGGTAACTTGAAGCTATAATAAATTCTCGCATTAATGTCTAGGTGGTTTACTACTAGACGTATAGGTACATGTGCATACCTATTCCCTCTCATGATGCTCTCGATGTTTGACGAGGACATCTTGAGCTCTTTTATCTCTAGGGTCTTATGATGTAGGTACAGGTATGTAGCTATAACATGGAAACCCATATAAACCTTTGAAGCTCTACGAATGAAATACAATAGAATAGAATAGAATAGAACAGAATAGAATAGAATAGAATAGAATATGGAACGGAATGGAATGAAATGGAACGGAATGGCGTGGAATGGAATGAGCGTGATACTAAATACTAATCCGAAACTTGTGGAGAACAAGAGACAGTTGACGACTCAAAGCCAGCCTAAATAGCAGTTCACACACTAGACGAACTTACCGAACCCTCAGAGATCCAAAATCCACCGGAAAAGGAAGCTTTTCAACGAATAGTCAAGTGGAGCCTCCGCGGTATAGGCTTCCCTCATACGCTTTTCTTGTCTCTCTTCCACTTTTCCCTTATCATTTCCTCTTTCTAGAAGCTCTTATACTCCGCACCGTTTATCCCTATGGTTTCCGTGTCTCGGCCCAGGCATATGTATAGGCATCATCGTATACCGGTTCCTTTTTACCTCATCCTCCACCAACTCGCTCCTCCGCTTGCGGATTTCTCACCACTTCTCTCCCTTTCCGCGTATGAGTATATAGGGTATGTAATAGGGATCTTTTCCTGAGGGGCTTAGAGTCCTCGTTCTCACTCTCCCGTTTCTCGATTTCCTTCTGGTTATTGTCTGTAGGGATCAGTTCTTTTTTTTCCATTTTTCTGCCTTTTTTGGCAGCCAGCGCAATATTAGAGAATTATTCCTATTATTTTTATAATGTATACATCAATTATCGTCTGTGAAATGTAATTTTTATACATGCGGTAGTTTTGCATAAAGTAAAAAAAAAGGGAAGAAATATACTGAAACATCGCGATCGTGAAGTTCCGTTGAATTGCAACGTTGAAAAAATAATTTTGATGAAATATTTTCGGATACCTTTCACAATGGAGTTTTAAGGTAATTCCCGCAGGGACATGTTGGAAAAAGACCAGATGTGTAGGTACGGAAATATTATATTATCATCATGCTATTTCGACTGACTCGTGTTCGCTTAGTTTTCTCTCCCCATTTCTACCTATCTAATCCTCCCGGGTACCCACGTACCACAGTCCTTCTGCATCCTCTTTTCCTTCTCTTTGTTCAAATCTACCTCAAGATTTTTACGCGCACGAATCCTATTTTTTTTTTTTTTCCTCTACATCGAACTTTCTTCTTGTCCCCCATACATAATATTACAGGTATTTTTGGAAGGATAATTAATTTCCTAGCAAATTTACACGAACAATTAACAAATTATTGAAAATCACCTGACGCCAAATTTTGATTTTTTTTCCACTTTTTTTTGTCATTCTTCTCGAAATGATATTTGACGAATGAAAAAATTAATTTCTGATTTGAAAACGTGCACATGATAGTTGATTTGGAATACTGTAAACACGCGTGTATCCAAATAAAGCATATAGATTATGTATAGATTATTCGAATTAATTTAGAATTTCGTATATAAATATATGTATAAATGTTTTATTAAATATCATTCGTTTATCATCGTTCGAACTGAAATTATGATAACGAATATTTGTCGAAGAAATTTAAACTCTGCAAAATATTGTTTTACACCATTTAATGTACGTACGTGTAAGTATAGTAGGTGCCGCACACATTCATATGTATGCGTATAAAATTTCGTTTCCAATTGCAGCGATAGAGAACAAAACTCTAATGAGTTTATAAACGTAATAAAACAATGGTGATTTGGAGTATAGGGGGGTCGCGGAATTCAGTTTGTAGAAAGGGAGGTTTATGTGACGGACGTTTTGAATACGTAAAAACGTGAATTGTACTGTAGAGGTGGATGAGAATTCAGAGAAACGGCAATCTGTGCGCTAATTGATACGCTGATAAAGCAAATATCACGCAGCTAAAAGTCAATCCTCGAATTCTATAGAGTCTACAACGGTAAACTACGCTCGCCATATATACATATTGATACAATTGACAAAATATAATTTGATTATTTTATTGTTGATTTTATATAAATATATTTTCTCTTTTTTTCCTCTCTGTTCGACTTCCGTGTCAATTATTTATTTGCATTCATTTTTCAACGTTTCTTTCCCCCCCCCAAAATCTGGCGAACCACATATCTACCTTTATACGTTTGTATTTATTTCCTACAACAATTTTTGCGTTATTTGATAGAACGTTTTGGATTTTATTATTATTACTATTTTTTATTTAATTATTTTTGTTCTTTTTATTCTTTTTTTCTCACACGCGAATTCCAACAATTCCGAAAAATATATCACTGAAAAATTGAATATACAATTTTTGCAAAGAAAAGTACAAAACAGAATGGACGACTACACGACTTTTGTTGCAGTTTGAAATTTTAGCAACAACAGCAGTTAAATTATTAGAAGGTTTTTTTGACCTCGTTAATATTTTTTTTCTTCTTCGGAATTGATTGAATCGGTTCATGCGGATTTTCAACCTATATACCATCGATTTGATTTCAAACCAAATGCTGCATAAACTTCAAATAAACGGCAAAAACGGAGAAAAAGGGGAAGAAATTAAAGAAGAAACGAAATGGCACGTGCCGCGATCACAATACGCAAGATTTTCTAGGTCTGATTTTTAAAATGGAAAATAAAAGAAAAGAAATACGTACAGATAACCGATAGTCATTATTCAAAATGGGATTTGTAAAAATTCCTTAGCCTTGGACAAGGGCCAATGTGTTGAGCCGCGGAGTGGGTGTTAGGAATTAGAAAAATAGAAATAAAAATGAAAAAAAAACAACAAAAAAAGAAAGAAATGAAAGTAGGGGGAAAAAATGGAAAAATAGGTCATGCGGTTCAGTTTTGTTTCTGGCAGAAGCTAAAAGCACCATATATGCAGTTATTAAATACAGAAACGTATTATGTTCGAGATAAAAGCGCACGTGCGACTCGGATAATTTACGGAGTAATTCGATAAAGAGGAACGCAGCATTATAGAAAATCATATTAACGTCGACCGATGGAAATACCAAAAAGACAACGAAAAAAAAATCGGAATATAAGACGATGTTTCGCCTCGCTGAAAATTCTACCGTGCAGGCTGTTCCATATAATATTTTGTACCTGGTATATATTTGATCGCTGCAAGTATAAAAGATTCTTTAAGATTTCACGAAGTCTCCGAGGGATTGAGGGAATTGAATTGTTTCCGGGTTTTTATCTTTTTTTTATGCCCGTTAATATTTTATGAGATCGGAGAAACAACGGTGTGTGTGTCTATATTTTGAAGTCTCATTGTCAGGAGAATTATTAATTTTAGTGTTACCGAGAGCTAGAAACCGTAGCAAACCCTTTCCAATTATCAATGTATACAGAATTTGTCGTACGTAAAAAAATTGAGGGAAAGAAAGAGAGAGAGAAAAGGTGGACACGGGAATTGGAAATAATTGATTATTCCATTGATTGGTTCCAGGGCTGAGAAAGGTTTATCCGTACTACTTCACCTTTACAACATTTACGAAAGGTCGATGGGTCGGTGAAAAAATTCTTGAAGTATTTGCAAGAGAATTCAGAGCACATCCTGCCGAGGAATACGAAAGGTGCATCAAGGCTGGTACACTTACTGTCAATTATCAGAGGGTTGAAATTGACTACAGACTGCGACATAATGACCTACTTGCGAACGTCGTTCACAGGTAAGTTTTTAATTTTTCAGTTTCTTTTTTTTCTATTTTGGTTTTTACAATCTTCGTAATCCCCAACGACTGAACTCGAAGAAATGAAAATAAATAAATAAACATAATCATCGTGAAAACGATACTCGACTACGAAGAATTCTTGTAATATCGTATAGAATAGTGAGAGGAATTAATTGGTTTTGATTTTTACTTATTCGATTCCATTCTTTCGATGTAGAAAATTCTATCTACAGAGTTGTTGAGTTAACGTACAGAAAGATTCTTTATTCTGCTTCAACTTCAGATCCTTTCCTTTTTTTTTCTTCTCTTTTTTTATGCATACATATATTTTTCCCCCAGCGAAGTGGATCGTTCGTATGAAGAGGTTTTTTTATTTGATTGATTACATCCCACTTGTTTAGTATTCGAACGTGGAAGGAGTTATGAATTTTCCTATTGCCTCAGTTTTTTTTCTCTTCGTTTTTTTTCGTATCACTTATACCCCTGGGGTTTAAGAATAATCCATAATATATCTATATAGTCCTCTGGGATAACTTGAGGGCTGGTATATCGTCCTTTTTTGGTTTTGCTTTATTTTTTTGTCCTCTCAGTCTGATAAAACAGTGCAGGACTGACTCGAAAGTTGTTTTTTTTTATCGTCGCCCATAACTGCGGATGCTGCAGCCATTTAATTTCAATTAATTTTCGAACCACGTTTCACGAACTGTCGTAACATTAATTTTTTTTTTTTCCCCCTCCCCCACTTTTGTGGGATACGTTCTTGCGGTGGTATCCATTTTTCTTTTATTCATTATTATTATTATTTTATTTCAATTTATATTTATATTGTGGATTGCGCCCGTCTCAATGTTTAAACCCTCGATATTATATTATTTATCGTCGATGAAGTAAATTACATAAAAAAAAAAGGGGGGGGAAAAAAAGATGAAAAAGAGGAACCTTCACTTACACACAAAGCATAGGAAATGAGATGATCCTTGACACATATGATCAAATGATAGCGCGTAACGTGAAGTTAATGTTAAATAATAATAATAAGAATAAAACAATAATAATAATAATAATAATAATAATAATAACGTAATCTTCGCGAGGTGATGAGCTACAGATGGAATAAGAATATAGAGAGATATGGTCGGTTTTGATGTACTTTTAAAAAAATAGTTCGCGTATCAATTTCCATCATTATTAAAAAAAAAAAAAAAATACTGTGCGTAAACCGTAGCACTTTTTCGTACATCTATATGGATACCTATGCTGAACCATTATGAACGAACTTTGAAACAAATAATTGTTTCGCTTCAGACACGAGCGGGACAATTTGAAAGCCTTTGAAGTGGTTGGTGATGTTTTTTTGTTTCATTTAATTTCTTTTTTTTTTCTTAAGTCCTTCCAATGTTGATGAAACTTTACAGTATTATCATGTGTATAAATATTTTTGAAATCGGACAACCTGTATATAAAATGCAGTAGCATCGTGCACTGCGTATAATGAGACCTTGCGAATAAATTTATTATTGTGTTGTTATCTCTAACAACTTTTTCTATAATTGTGGATTCTTTTTTCTTCTTTTTTTCTTTTTCTATTTTTCAACTCTATGTCTGTGCATCGCTCACTGACCTTTAGTTAGATCTTGATTATTTTACACGTCGTATATTATATATACCTATATGTACATCGATGCATTTCATTATGTCTACATCGTATCTTTCAAGGACACGCTCGCGTGCTTATATATCGTATATATAAATTGTTCAAGATATCAGTTGTTATGCCATTTGCATATTTAATTATATACATATCTATCCGAATATATAACGAACGAACAATATATAACCGGTTGCAATTCACAAATATCGATTGTTAATTATTCACCTAATTAAATATTATCTGTTTGGACAGATAACGAGAGGTAATAGGAAAATTTCTCTTCTCCATAACAAAGTTCGTGAAACGAGTTGAAAAAAAATCCTTATGATCCTTCAGAGTTGGATAAAATAATTTATGAACCGAAGGTAAAAAAAAATTTGGAATCGTCAATCCAAACCGGATGTCGAAGGTATACCAAGGTTGTTGAAGTGTTAGCCTCGGAAACCCGGTAATAATATTTTAAAGGTGCATGCAAGTGAATAATTACGTAAAAAAATAAATAATTAAATAAATGAACGAATAATGTTTGTTTAAAATCCACTGTAAAAAAAAAAACAAAAAATAAAAAAGTTTTCAAGGCATAAAAAAATATGGCTTATCAGGAGAAAATGACTGAAAAGTTTTCGTACCTGCGTTCAGGGATGAATTGTTCCTTATTAGAGGAAAAAGAGGGAGGGAGAGGGTTATGTTAAGCACCATAATTATACTTCATTTTTGTCGGAGTTTTGAATAATTTTCTGCTTACGATTAATTCAACCCAACGTGTATTCTAAATATAATGTGGGACTATAACGAAACCCCAGAAGGGATCGAGAGAAAAGAGAGAAATAAATAGGGGTTGGTATATGGATATAAAGGGTGGGTTAAAAAAAGAAAAAAAAAAAACGTCCTGAACGCGTATACTTTTAATTTTGCCAAAGCATTTGCTCTTTATTTTCTATCTACAGTGCTTTCGTTACGATCAACTATATATGACCTCAACTATGACCATTCGAAAATTCTTCATTCGTCGACGTAAAACATATGATGCCCTTGGAAAGAATAAGGTTTTAAAAATTTTTAATTTCCATGACTGCACACTATTTGGTACAATGAGAAATATACGTGTATTTTGCTTTAAACCCTTCATGGAATTTTGGCAAATTTTTTACCCCCATCAGATAATATCGATTCGATTTCCCTGATTTTTTTTTTTTTTGCCGTTATCATTCGTTCATACAGCAAAGTACTTTTCGCTATTCGATTGATCATTTTCAGAGAACCGTTGCGAATAAAAAGGAGGGAGTTTTTTTAAAATCCTCAAAAATTCCGTATTAAAAATACACGTAAATGGATACACACATATTTGTCGTATAGTATACGTTCGTCGTACGGTTTCCTTTGCTTTTTGAAGTAGGTATTTCGTTTAATGTACATGAAACGTTTTGTAAACGACTTCTGTTTTACCGATTAAAATATTCACGTCGTAAAGCTCACGGAATCAAAGGGCATCCCTTATGAATATCAAAATAATGATAAAAAAAAAAGAATTAAATAAAAAAAAAACGAAATAAATGAAAAAACACAAAATCAAAGGTGGATGAATAACTGAACTCTCTATCTGTTGTGGCTTATTGTCAGACGAGCTTGCGGCTTTTTTGGTTCACAAATTCTCTTTCATCCGTGTTTTTATGTACCCAACCCTATGGTACAGCCCTTGCACATTTTATACACTGTATGTAGATATTTATACCTAACTTATACTTTTAAAATCGTTGTGGTCCCACCACATGCTATTTATAAGTTTATTTATTTTATTTCAACTGTAATCGCTAACATCGTCCTTTTAATAATAATTAATAATCTCGTAGAACAAAAGAAGATGATAATTTTCATTGAAAATTCAATCACTCAATTCCGGATTCGTATAAGAAATTCTCATCTCCGGGGTTGTAATAAGAAAAAGAAGATTATGTCGAACTGAAGTTCCGGTCTGATAGTGAATGATCCTTGATAAGTAGTTAAAGAAGATTACCTTCTACAACTGACATTTCAAAAAGCAGTTTCGCTTTTGATCAATTCACAGTATACGGGGATGTAATATACGTATATCACTTGTAACTCACGTCATAGTAACGGACCTCATCCGTGATGGGGCTGGATGGACCCTGAAATTTGAAAACCAAAACCCTGTCCCACATAATTCGACGCTTCGCTGCACCATCAACGTTTTTTTTTTTCTTCCTCTGTTTTTGGTTTTTTTTTTCATCTTCTTCGACATTTTTGTTCCTTTCCTTTGTCACGGACATAACATCGTCATAGCAAGGTTTCATCTTTTACGGTACGCTGACGACGATGATAACAAACGCGAAACGACATCCTTTATCTCTTTTCCAGTGTTTTTTTCTTTTTCCCCCCCTTCCTCTCTCTCTCTCTCTCTCTCTCTCTCCTTTAGTCTGCTAAAATACATCACAAGATCCTATGGGATAGAAATTCGACCGCAGGATATATAGAGTTTTGTCTTTTAATTATTTATGTTTTTTTTTAGTGCATTCGAAAAGACATCAATGAAATCATCATCCGTTATAAACTTTGATTTCTGCGTTTCCATTTTCATTGTAACCACATCCATTTTCTCTTTTTCTCCTTTTAACCACTGCTTGAAAATCGTGTTGCGTCACATTCACTGATATTAGAAATTCTCGATAAACACATATTAGGTGGGTGTACAAATTATATTGACCGATTTTTTATTTAGGATTTTTTATTTAGGATAAAACTGCAGAAATTGCCATTATTTTAATTGCCAAATACGATGCGCATAAATAAAACTTCAAATAAATAAATGTCGGTATTATGTATCTGTAGATATATAGTTAGGTATGTGTAGAAAAAAAATACCTCTTACTATTTAGTACATAAATCTGTGACCTATGATCGTATAAATAGTGCAATTATGTGCAAAGGTGTCGCATAGTTCGACGAACAAAGCCATGTTAAGCTGGTTACGATTCGTGTGTTACAGACACGAGGTGCCGGTCACCTCGGAACCCATCACGGTGGTGCACATGGACGAAGACTTGGTCGTGGTCAACAAGCCCGCATCTATCCCTGTAAGTGGTGTACTGCTAGAACTGTACTGCCAATTTCTCTCTCTCTCTCTCTCTCTCTCTCGTCTTCTTTTTTTAATTTGTTTTTATGTTTTTTTTCTTCCATCTCCCGAAATTCACCGCTTCTTCCTTCGCCAGAATAATTGTTAGAAGCATGGTTTATTATACAATAAGGGGGTGTGGGTAAAAAAAAAGAAATAAATGTTTCAAATAAATTCTGCTTTCTTCGTAATCTCTCTTATTTTGAAATGCAACCTCATTACTACATGTATAGAATTTTTTGAAACTTGCGTAGATGTAAATAGATATATGTGCTACATATACAGGTATACACAAATAAATAAAAAGTTTAAGAAGCATTATTTTACCTTAACCCAAAGTAACCAACGCGTTCTCTCAACTTCCAAGGCTATCCAGTCATTTTGAAAGTATAATTTTGACACAACTCGATTCTTGGGATCTATAATATAATAATATTATACATAATACACGTTCAAACGTCATATTTTTCATGAACTCGCTCTATTATTTATTGTACACCCAGTATACACGTTTATTGTGTAGACTCATATAATTATTAACGTTCAAAGTACGAAATTATAGTATAGTATGTTTATACAGAGACGCACTCATATCTTTAATTTATTCTTCGGTATATATATACCTGCAAGGAAATAAATATTTTATAGAAAATCGCGTTTGACAATAATTTCATTTAAATGGTAAAAAACTAACGCGGGCGTTGTTTTTGCCGATTCACTTGCAAACTTGCATCTGTGAGGTTGTAACTTATTTAAATAGGTTATAAACTATGAGAAAGAAGTCTATGTATATAGATCAACTGTAAGGCACGTTTAAGTTTCATAACATTGTAAATAATGTATACATGTATATCAATATACTACGCGGCTTTATAATATTATCATTAAAGTTCCTGCACATCCCTCAAGAAAAGAACTAGGTACACACATATTTTAACTTTAGTACTTTTTCTCATGCATGTATGTGTGTATAACAGAATCTTCATCTCGTGTCCTACGTGGTATCTTGAAGTTTACGATACACCCGCTTTGATATTCAATCTATGCGGTTGCATAATCAATTTAAAATTACAAAGGTGATTTTTTTTGTACGTAAATAGAATTGTTTGTCGTGCGTACTTTCTTTTTTGTCATTGATATTATAACGTGTCCATCGACGACCATCTTGGTTTTTATGTTTTTTTTTTGTCTTTTTTCGTAATTGGGTTATAAAAATTTCTTCACGGTTGATCAGTTTCAGGATGTTATGCCTTGGATCTTTTAACTTTGATTATAAAAAAAAAAATAATGTATAGTATTTATATAGTTCAAAGGGAATTTCTGCTCTAATTTATGATGCGACAGAATCCGATGGGATGATATTATGTCGATATGAAGTTTTCAAATGAAACGCCAGCCACGCTATAAACGTTGGAATCGGTTGAGTACATCTTAAATGTCGAAGGGATCTTTCCTCGCACCCTTGAATTTTAATTCATTCCCTTTTCTCTGAAATTAAATTGCGCCCGATTCCCTCGCGTTTCAACTCACAATCAGAGCCTGTTTTATCGATCACGCATCTCTTAATTAATCTAAAAACGGCGCAAATTATGAGAACAAGAGAATATTTTATATACACATCGAAATTCCGTATATTCCGATACGAGAGAGGATTGTTCTTTATAGACGAGATCCTATATTATATATAGTGAAAGAATAATTCGTTGTCTCTCATACTTCGTTTCGCTTCTTTTTTTTCCCCCTTCCTCAGCACTCGTTTCCTTTCCCTTAATTTTTTCTTCTTTAATTACGTTTTATTGTTAGTCGCGCAGCCTCGTTGGCCCCTTTCCCCCCCTCTTTCCCTCTTTCATTCTCATTGCTTGCCCACTTGAACTGTGGAAGACAGTGACTGGTGGAAAATTAGGTAAAAGTTTATTATCAGCAACGACGGACCGACACGCTGCGAGAGCCGGTCAACCTTGACCCACATGTTTTAAGCCTTTATGTGTGCTGCAGCCAGTTTTGCCTTATTATGTCTCCTTTACCTTCGCATTTGCTTTCCCTTTTAACTTTTCCCTTTACACAAAAGTGTGTTTTTTGTTTTTTGTTCTCATATTTATTTTATTTTATTTTGCTGTTAATTATATCCGTGTCTATATACCCGAACACCTTTTAATCTGAAACAAAAATTTGCCTCGCCAGCTAGGCTCACTCTTTCGTAAGAATTAATTGGACGAAATCCCGAGGGTATAATACTATAGACGCGGCTATGGGGACTCGAAATCGAAATTGGACTTCCCAATGGTACCGTTATTTTGTGGCCAATAATTAACTCCCTAAAATAAGGCAGCTCATCCCCCTTCCCTACGCGTGCAGGGTAACAGCTGTTCAAAATCCCTGTAAATATATGTATATCATGTGTATCGTATCAAGTTGAATCATGCATGCGCGATTAAAATTTTATATCTCTATTTATGTTAGTAGCGTATTTTTCGAAATTTTCGCTCAATTTCCTTAAAAACATTGATAAATACATTTCTTCTTCATACGTTTATTAAAATTGTTTTTTTTTTCAAAAATTTCGCAGAGCACCATATAAATTTGTTTCTGAACGAAAGATATCCTTTTACTCTGTTTCGAGATTTATTTAGATCACGTGTTTTATAGTTGCGAGGATAATTTTTTTTTTCCTCATATATCTATAGTTACGACACGCGATGAGATAGTTTCGTGATCAGTCTACGTGCTGCACGGGGTTATTTTGTATGTTTTAATATCGGAAATTGGTAGCAAAATATCGGGTCGTGAGCTGCTACGTGTTTTACGCATGAAACGTGCTCGCGGATTATTCAAACTTCTTCTTACCAAATGCTTGATGCTCAGAATTCGTAAAGCTGTTCGGAAGTTTTCAATCGTATTACAGTCTTTCGATGTGTCAGCTGTTTCCTCTGAAAATACCTGAATACCTAAATACATTTACTTTACGATCGCTATACGCCTTCCTGTTTACACATTCTATACTGTTATCATGAGTATTCCTTATAAACTCGACGTTCCCCATTCAACTGCCAAACGCATTATATACTTGCGTATATATATTTGAATATCCGGTATTCATCATATGCCACGATTTCTGGATGGATTTGCTAACGTGATTTTGTTGGTGATCCATTTTCAATTTTCACTATAGACGGTTTTTTTTTCCTTGTAATTTTTCATCGCAGATTAATCAAATTGAAAGATTATTGTAATTAAATTATTGTTTCAGGTTCATCCTTGCGGAAGATACAGGCATAATACGGTTGTCTTCATCCTCGCAAAAGAGTATAACTTGAAAAATCTTCGTACCATTCACAGGCTCGATAGATTAACAAGTGGTATATTGCTCTTTGGAAGAACCCCTAAAAAAGCCAGACAAATGGAACATCAAATAAGGAACCGACAGGTTGGTATAGAATTTTTTTCTATATGAAAGGTAAAGGATATGAAAGAAATGAAATATATCGAGTTGTTACTGAACAACATTTATAAGATAAAAAAATATCCACCTTTGCTCAACTTAATCACATACATTAGTTCTGTTGCCGCTAATGTACCGCTATCCGCTATGGTTATTAGATTTCTCCTTCGATATACTTCAAGAACTTCTGTAACTATCGTATATTACAAAACTGATATACCGCACATGTGTGTACATTAACGACGTAATTGTTGTCTGGGGATTATTAAATGGCGGCGGGGGAAGGAGGAGGATTTTTAATTCCATCGATATCAATGATTATGCTTTGAATAATACATATAATTTCTTTATATCTGTTTTCATTCAAGGTACACAAGGAATACGTTTGTCGAGTAGATGGTGAGTTCCCAGAAGAGGAAGTCATTTGCGCTGAACCGATCGAAGTGGTATCGTACAAAATTGGTGTCTGCAAGGTATCGGAGAAAGGAAAAGACTGCGTGACAACTTTTGAGCGTCTTAGTTTCAATGGAAAGTCTTCGGTTGTACTATGTAAACCTCAAACAGGCAGGATGCACCAGATACGTGTTCACCTACAGTACCTTGGATACCCTGTTGTTAACGATCCACTTTACAATCATGTTGTATTTGGCCCACTAAAAGGCAAGGGCGGTAACATTGGTAAGACGGATGAAGAACTTGTCAAAGATTTAATAGGCATACACAATGCTGAAAACTGGCTAGGGATGGACGGAGACTCGGAGATGAGTCTTTTCAAGCCGAAACTTGACATCGAAGACCAAGTTTTAGCCAATCCTGATAAAGAGGCATCGCCGTCGTCTTCTCCTAGTCTACCCGAAGAGGACCTCAAGGCCCTTAAAGTGACAGTTGGAACACAAACAGGATCAGAACCACCAGATTCTAGCTTTACCAATGAAAAAGTTACCACGGACCCTCACTGCTACGAGTGTAAAGTTAAATACAGGGACCCCAAGCCCTCGGATCTTGTCATGTATCTCCATGCATGGCGCTATCGTGGTCCAGGATGGGAGTATGAAACTCCATTGCCTGCCTGGGCCGGAACAGATTGGACAGGCGGAAATGTGGCGACTGAGGATTGATAATAACAAAAGATGTCGCACATATTTTGACATGAAAAATTTTGAAAATATCCCTTTTTTATATCCTACCCCGTGCCTTCCATTCGTCGTGAGCCGGTCGTGAGTTGAAAGCCTCCTACATAAGACTCGTTTTTTTTTCTTCTCTATTTGTTTTTCTCTCTTATAGACCGTAAATTTTATAGTTTTAAATATTTTATTCAGCTACATCGTCAATTAGTGCGATTCACAGTCTTCGCTGCACGAATATATGGCCTCACGTTCACCACAGCAAATTATTTCAGCGTGTACATGCCTAACAGTTATCGATATTAAACATCAATATTATCATAATACTCAATACAGGTGTAGTTTTTTTCTTTGTTTTTTTTTTTTACTCATTTTCGCTCATATAATTCAAATCACGGGGTCAAATTTACAGCGTTAACTGAAATTTTTACTATAGATATCATTAGTCCGGAATTGGGAACCCCAGTTTAAAATGAAAATTGTTCTACTGCATACATACCTATATATGTATGAAATTTTTTATCGCGTTTATAATTAATAAGTGCTTTAATGTACGGTAAAACTCGAGTCCGGCAGGAGGAGGGTTTTCCAACAATCAGCATAATCTTCCCGTGCCTCGCGAGAGGCAAACATCAGCGAGCTTACCATATCGTAGAGTCGTCACCAATACGTAATAAATAAAACTAATTATCGCGTATTATTTAATAATCTATAACAATGATTCGGTATTATTATTGTTGTTGTTATTATTACTATTATCATTATGATCATCATCGTCATTATTACTATTATTATTATCATCATTACAATGCCGCAAAAGTTGCGAATAAAGTATTAATTATTTTTTTTTTCAATTAGACCTCCGTGATCGATGGGTGGAGATAGTTTTAATTATACCAAATCATGACTTTACAATACAAGAGTGTCGTGTACGGCACAATTTCACCCTATTAAAAATATTACGAATACGTATTGATTTTATGCGGATTCCTACAACAAATTATCATCTATATCATCATTGTTGTCATAATTACCATAACTTTTACTATTATCATTATTATTACCGTTATTATTACAATATTGTTGCTTGTTTAGACACGACGAAGGTCTCTGCGTTTGCGATCTGCTATAATCACCATAGAGAAAATATCAAAAATTTTGAAAAAATAAAATTAGTGAACAAAGAATCTATACATACGTATTTGAAGTCAAGGAAAATGGGGAAAAAATAAAAAATCATTCGAAAAAAAAACAATAAAATCTATAACTGTAAAGAAAAAACGGAGGAAAAAAGTACCACAAAAACAAACAGAAAAAAAAACTGATAATATATCTTTTCAACTACAATAATAACAGATACCTATCATAAAAGACAGTGTGCGTGCTTACTAATCCGTAAATAATTTTAATTAATTAATATACAAAATTAAATGTAACACTTATGTTATATTTTAATTAAAATACCTCCTAACGAATACATGATTGCAAAAAAGACAGTCCATTTGTATATGGCACAAAACTAGACATCAACGTCTGTTTTAAGTGAGGCGAAACGCTTTTGTATATATTGTATACTTGCGCATAATTCTTATTATAATTATTGTTATTATTATCACTATTATTATTTTTATTATTATTATTATTATTATTATTGTTATTATCATCATAAAAATCGTTATACTGCATATTCAAACGATATGCATGCATGTATGATATTACATCACGTTACGTTACGTTACGTTACGGTACGTTACGTTACGTTACGTTACGTTACGTTACGGTACGTTACGTTATGTTATGTTAATAAGTTATTATTGTATCGTGCAGTAGTCTGAAATACTTCAGGAGTTAGTATGACTTTCTTGTACAATAAATAAATAAACGCAAATTTACGTTTTAATCTTGCTCGATATCCTCGGTACGATGCGTTGATCTTTTAGATCTTTCTTCATAAGTTGATCCTTCTATATCTGTGTAGACTTTTCCTTTGCGATTATTTGTGAATGAAGATTTCAGATTGATAGACATTTTTAGAGCGAGATTAAAAATGAAAAGTAATTTAAAAATTGTGATAATAATAGCTTATAATTAATTTCATTTTTAATCTAAGTCCCAAATTTTCCAAGGGGTTTGTAAAGTATAACATGCGCGAGATCGTATTTGAGAGTGTCTTAATTGTGGTATATGGCTTCAGCAATTATAAAAAATTCAACCCTTTCTTACTGTCAGAATTAGGTGCGTCTGGGGAAAAAAAACTGAATCATGAATCGCAAATCATGAAAATCATTCTTCGATTGAATTAACATTGAAGGATATTTGCATTAATTTTCTTTATTGTATATGCCTTATATATGTTTATGAATTCCCGTCACTCGTGTCATGAAATGAACAAATTTTATACTATAAAATTCTGAAGTTCTTCAAATATCTGAAGGCTAGTGTCGATTTCAATATCGGTTTAGTGAAAC
Source organism: Athalia circularis (assembly GCA_963978495.1). Taxonomy (NCBI): domain Eukaryota; kingdom Metazoa; phylum Arthropoda; class Insecta; order Hymenoptera; family Athaliidae; genus Athalia; species Athalia circularis. The sequence goes on from OZ021702.1 coordinate 7,355,361, forward strand.
TGAAGTAAAATAACTTGGTAAGTCGTTATTGCCGCCAGCATCTGAAATGAAAAGTTCCTAAAAACTTCCTAGGATACGTACAGCGCGCAACTTAAGTTATATTCACCGAATGAAGCAGCGAAAAGTCTAGAAAAAAAAAACCATGTGCTGAGAAATTGAGGTTTTCGTGTAACAGCCACAGTGAGAAATGTTCGAGCTGAAATGAATAAAAGTAGGTAATACTTTCGAATGGTATTCAAATGGAATCAGTAATTAGAGTACAAACTTACCTCTTCTCTGACACTTTGCGTCGTTGTAGTTAACAACAATTTGTGGACAATGTGTCCGGTTAAATTTGCCTGCAATGAAAAAAAAGAAGAAAAATTATTGCAAAAAAATTCAGTTAAAATACCAGGCTCTATTACCTGTTTAACAGTCTCTGCGACATTTGAAAATAGCAAGTGGAATGGATAGAAAACGATTAATAAGTTCGACATCATGCGCAAACCCGATGCAAATGTCATTTCATGATTTCGTAGAAAGTGATGAGCAATTGCAAAATAAACATTGCCAAGTATGGTTCCCAAATTGATTGCTACACAGGGTAAAATAGGGAAAGAAAAATATTCAGCTATATCGCGAGAAACTTCGGACAGCATAGCACGAGTTTTATGAAGCAAATTGAGACCAGATAGAGGACTGAAATTATAATTATTTCTTCGTTTAAAACCCGAAGATTCCGTAAACAACACAGGTGTTGAACGACTGCAATTGAAGTCTTTCAATTTGGATAGTTTGTAGTTTAAATTTTTAATTTCACTGCCTGTCAGACCAACAACGATTGAATACTGTACAATAAACCAGTACATGACTGTGCCAGCTGAAGTGTTACAAACATGATATATATACGTCGGTCCTCTTATTGAAACTGAACCCAAAAACCACGATGCCCATATAAAACAATTTAAAACACTGTGTATGGTCAGAGATAACACTCTTTTTTTATAATACGGGTCTTGCTGGTTTTTAACGGTAGAAAGTGAAATCTCAATATCTGATAATTTATTCATTATATTCGAAGCGGCTTTTTGCTTTAGTCCAGAGTGAACAATTATGACAGAAGCTACTGTTACAGCGGAAAAAGTTAGTAGCACGTCATAAATTCGCATTGTAGGAGTAGCGTGCGGATATTCCTTGTCCAAAAATTTAGGTATCGCATATATCTCCACGATTATTAATTCTGTTACTACCAAACAATTATAAATCAAACCGGATATTGAAGGTGAAAAACTCCGTCCGCTACTAGCTAGTTGAGAGGTTTTTACTGTTATTTCTGAATTAAAACAAAACGGGGCCAATCCATGAACTTTTAACACATAAACTGTCGCCGTGGTGATCCATGTGGGAAATTTATAAATTTTCGGACGCATATTTATCTATTTCAATTTAGAAAAAAACAAACTAGAAAACTCGCTCACGTGAAACAGCAAAAATTTTTCAGATATTTTGAACGAGTGTCATATTCATACTGAATTCTAACTTACAAACTAGTTGCGATCCATATCTAGAGTATGACCTTTTGTTTTTTCACTTCGATTAAGCCAATTGACACATAGCGTGAGGGTGAAACCTGAATCTTTCGATGCGTTTTATAACGATTAAGAAATCTCTCGATCTATGATCGCATCGGTTTAATATTGTGAAATTGCATGATTAATAAATATTTCACGAGGCTAAATATGTTTCCATTACGGTTGCAATTTATAAAATTTCATAAAGTTATAAAATTTTGCTGATTAGCTGTACTTCATTTGTACCTGATAAACTCTCATTTTAATTTGGAAACATTTCTCCAGCCTGTTCGGTTTCTCCAGAGCTGATAGTGTAAACCTCTTCCTCATTTGGATACGAAAACTGAACCAGGATAACAAGATAAGTCGATATGGCACCAACCATCTGAAATTTAAAATCAGCCTTCAATCAAATTTATTTTCTCAATTAATAATACATTGCAATTTTTTTTTACTCACCGAATAGAGCAGCGTGAAATCTAATGAGAAAAAATCATACGCTGTGAAGACGAGATTTTCGTGTAGCAACCACATAGAAAATCGCTCGAGCTAAGGATGAAAAAAATTTTAATACATAAAAATGTATAATTAGATCAGTACGAATAACCACGCCCAAGCCGAAATTATTAACGTTTGAATTACTTCTGATCTGACGCCATTTGTCATTGTTCTTAGTAATAATTTGTGGACGATGTGCCCGGTGAGATCAGCCTGTTACGTATATGAAAATGAATCAAAATTTATAGCACAACAGCACATAAAAAAAAAAGAAATTGAAAAATATTATCATAAGGTACAACCATTACCTCTTTCACAGTTTCCTCGACGTTCGAAAAAAGAAAATAAGTGGAATAGATACTTATGAATATCAGCGCTATGACATCTGTACGATAAAAATCTTCAAACGAGTTATGTTCGATCATATAATTCAAGACGTAAAAACTGCTTCCAATAAGGGAGGTGAAGCATTTTGTAATTGCAACGAGTATCGCTAGTGAAAACAAATTTATCAAGTCCTTACAGAGCTCGGAAATTGTGACACGAATTTTATAAAGTCTTTTCAGAGTGGCTACTTGTTTCCAGTGATTTGGATATCGATAGTCGAGAAGAGAAGTGCTGGTTGAAAAATTATTTTGAAATTCTTGAAATTTAATCAAATTATCGTTCAACGTCGCAAGTTCTTTAGATACCAGACCGATGATTATGGCGTACTGTACAATGAAGCAGTACGAGATCATGTGTAGTTCATTGTTCAAAATCCATTTGACGAACGTTGTGTTTGTCATTTCGACAGGGAGTGGTTTCCATATAACACCCCATAAGCAACCGTTAATGATGATGTGAGTGACCCAAGTTAAGGACGTTATTTTATTAGACGAACAATGTTTCAGCCCGGAAAGCATCACATCAACTTCTAAAAGTCTCTCTATGATACTGACGGCGGTTTTCTGTTTTATTGCCAACCAAAAAATTATGAAGTAAGCACCGAATATACTTTGAGTTGTAAGTACAATGTGTATCGAATGAAAAAGAATATTGTCCATCACAGGATAAATTATTTTCAGCGTATATTTAATAGTTATTCCGTTTACTATTAGAAGAAATATATTGTAGGCCAATCCAAATTTTGAAAATACGAACGCTCCCGTACTGCTAACGATTAATTCAGTGTCATTTGAGATTGTTTTCATTTGGATTGAAAACGGAGCCAATCCGAAGATTTTGAAAAAGTAAACGATCGACTTGACCATCCATATGGATTTTTTATAGCGTATCGGAAGCACCCTCATTATTGCCGACCAATACATACAATTAGGACAAAGTTTATCTCCGAAGAATTGTTTATAGCGATTTTTCTATAACGCTGATTTCATCATTTGTGCGATCGAAACAAGTTAGCTTGCGAAACTGACGTGAGATCTATATTTGAAATTTTTCAAGCATTCAATGGGCGCTAAATGTTATTACGGTTATCGTGTAATCTCGCATTTTTATGACCGTAATTTAAGCTAATAGCTGCATTGCGTGATCGGAAAGTCACCATTCGATTCATTTTAAAGCGATTGAAGGATCCAGTTCATCTGCAGCTAAGCTCTACGATAGTGAAATTAAAGGACATGTATATTCTTATACATGTACATAGGACTTTTTTCCAGAAAACGAGTTTGGGCGTATCCCATTCGTCTTCAACATTTTGCGCCACAAATTCGAATGTATCAAAAGTTTATTTGCTCGCCAGATCGCGCTCCCTGAGCCACAATCGTGCAAGCAGAGATGGAGCTATGAATAATATAAATTAAATATCGGGCAAGGGATTACGAAACGATTGAAAAGCTTACTTTTCATCAGGCATTTATTTCTTATACTTGTCATTTGACTACCAATTACATTTTGATTGAACCTATTGGAATCATCCGACGAAAAATATTGAATACTACTGCTATTTAAGAATAATTTCACTATGTTTAGGTATAACTAAGTTGAATTTTAATTGTTTGAACGAAAAAATGTTAAGACTGTTCTCTTCACACCATATTTTATTTAAACTGACCGAGCGCTTCAGCAACGACTTCTCGCATGAGTTGGAAAGGTTTCTCCTGTTTTTTTTCACATAAAAAATATTTTTACTCTCCACGTAGCAATATGGTTTAACAAAATCATACAACGATCGTACACAGGCACTGCAGCAATTCGCCTAAACAGCTGGCCACTGATATCGATGCTGCAAAACAAGACTGTTATACAAATAGGTATACATATATGCGCATCCATATGCGTATCTATATGTACTGAAATTTACGTGATATTTTCGGTAGTAGACGAAGATATACATTGATTTTTGACTACCGTAAGTCCAAATATTTTCAATCCTTACTATACGACGCATAGGTATAATTCGTATACGCTCGTTTTACTCTATACATATTGTGGAAAATGTAAATGAAAAGTTAGTGTCACGAAATGATAATCATAATCATCATCTTCTTTGCAAAATTATGTGAAATACATGAACCCTAAACTTTCTGAGAATAATCCATTTTACAATTCATTGGATTACAGCTAATTGAAGTATAGTGTCTGAATCCTCGGGATATCGCGTACCTATGCGCCTGCCTCACATGCAAAAAATCGGTTGTTTAATTGAAACTCGATTCACAGGTTGATGAAAAATTATCGAAAAAAAGGAAATTGTAATCCTCGCTATTATTTCTACAGCGTAAATATTTTTCTCCAACTGGTTTTGTAGCGTGTTACTTATGTAGATGTATAGTAGAGTTGCGGCGTCAGGGCGTTGCAAGCTTCGACTATTTTTAAAACATTACGAAATTTTGTGGCATTAAATTATACGAATAATGTTATGTCCTGACCGTTAAAGATGTATACATATCTGTCATATTGGTTACCGCAAAAACAAATCCGACTAAAAAATAAAAAATTAACACCGATATTATTTTTCTCGATTTTTTTCTTTCTTCGTCACATTTACCGAGTTATGTCAAGCGTATTTTCAGTATACTTATTGTACTGTGCAATGGAAAATAACAACTGTTTTTTTCTCTCTTTTGACATGAATTTATTTTTAAACAGACATTATTGGATAAGTTATCGTTGTAAAATCGTACTGAAAAAATTCATCTATCGGTGGTTTGAAAACATTTGAAAAATGCAACAATTTGATCATTAATTAGATAAGTTTGCTAAAATGTGTATTTTATGTCCTCGATCGCGGTTATTGTCGGTTTAGGAAAAAAATGAGAAAAATTTGAACGACTAAATGATATTTTCTTGAACGTGGAAAAAAAAAAAAGAATCACTCAAAACTCCAATTATCTGATCATGAGTGATCCTCGCTGATTTTCTGATCCGTTTGACATTCGAAGTCGTAGCGTCGCGCGAGGGCGTCTCGACGGTATCTTTTCCTGCGCGTTTTCCGCGCCTTCCGGACGCGGGCTATTTTTGGTTACGTTGCGCCGGCGCTTCGTTGTCCCCCCTGATTTTGGTCGGCGAGACCTCGATTGAATACATATACATACCCAAAATCTACAGCTAGAATTATATGCCAAGAGGCACAAGTGTGGCCGTCAGCCACCTAGCCAACGGAAATATGTTAACGTTAGTTCGTTATACTATAGCTGTCGAGTAAGGTAGATGAAAATAACTATATCCTACCCCTGCAGCATGCGATATTTCTCACAACTCAGTTCTTTGTGTAACGCCAACTTTTTAACAACGATTTCACGTCCAGTGCATCGCGATTGCAATTTCAGAAAAATTAGACAAAAAAACAATCTATCAATGCCGGTACCCACCGGATCTGTAGTACACGCGGAAACGCTACCAATTACTTCACGTCAAATTATAAAATAGAAAAAAAATGATGCAAAACGGAATAGATTTGTAAAAAACCATTTGATCAGCCACCTGATAATACAGCATCCAATTGAAACAAAAAATTAAGTGATGAATTATTTATTTAATTGTGTTTCATTCGAAAATGCAGGCGGAAAGTTTGAATGTTACGGTGATAAGTATTGTTATGAAGTGTGGCGTGATTATGATGACGTAGCGAATAAATTTTAATTAAAAACATTTTGAAATGGCAGAAGAAACGAGTAACAATTTTGAAATGTCGGATTCGTTGTCATTGAAAAATAGCGAAGGTCGTAACGATGATTTTGGCATCGAAATTGGTTCGAAAAAAATAATACCTCAATCACAAATGAATCCGTCACGTGTTAATGTTACGTCGAGACTTTCTAGGCGGCGTACAAGACGTAAAGAAAAATTTGACGTATCGCGTTTGCCAACACCACCACCAGATCCTATACCTCCAGATGACAGCAATATATTCGAAGAGGCATTTGCTAGACATAGAAATCGTCTTGAAGCTGAAACACTGAGAAAAGAAGGAGAGTTTTTAGATTATTTAATGAGACTTCCAACGCCCAATGAAAACCAACAACCTGCCCAACTATCACAACCTGCATCTGTTTTTGCTGCGTCTTTGGAAGCTGAGGATGCTTTCGATCATTTGGACAGATTGTATACATTGATGGAGCAAGTGCTGTCTTTGAGAGAACAGAATTCAAAACTTGCTAGAAGGGTCAGGGAACTTGAACATTTGAGGGTAATGAATGATGCTCATCAAGCCGCGGAACGTGCGATAATTGTCAATGACGATTCTCCTATTCCCGAGGAGGACACTACCATGGCTGAGAGTTTATTAAGTGCTATGTTATCGGCCGATTATGATCATGCACAAAAAAAAGTACTCAGACCACCAGTACCCCGTCAAAGAAGTCGTTCCGTTGGTGTCGAGGGCACTACTTCTTTACTCCATGAAATTCCTCTCTATAGACAAATATCGAGTAAAAGACGATCTTCCGGTGTTCAGGGAACCCCTAAAGTATCAAAATGGACAAAGGTTAAGGCAGCTTTTAAATGGGAAAGAGCTTATACCGGTGGTATAAATGATTCGGATATTACGAGATACTTGAAAGTACCAGAAAGTCCTGTTCAGGAATGTAATTTTACAGCTACAATTTCGACACCAACACCAACACCTACCCCACCGACTCCTGGGACTTTGTCTTCAGCTTCATCAGCGGAAGATATTGACGGAATTGGAAGAGGTAAAATTATTATTCATCATTCGAAACATGCTTCACATACAAAAATTTAAACATCTGCGGTGTATTAGAGACATTTCATATCACTGTACATTGCTTTGCGAGCATTACACTACATGGACTTTGACTTAAACAATCCTGACGGATGATGATTGCCAGAACTGTTTTATTAGTTTACAGAAAGAAATAAATCTAGAAATGAGTTCAATGCGCGTTGAAAGGTTTATGCTTTCATTTTGCATCGATATAACTATAATTTATAATGTTAGATTTCGATGTAATTTAATATTTAAGTTCAATTGATATTGATGTGATAAAAATTCTATTTTTTTTTTGTCAATCGTTTCATGGTTGTTGATAGCGTCTGATTGATTATTCAACACTCAACAGTGTTAACGCTGAAAATTGTACTTTTTCCAAGTATGAAGTCGATATTGTGAATTATCCAAATGAAACGAAAACTGCATTCATTTGTTAGATTGATATTTTTCTTCTATTTCAATCTCAAATCAAGGTACCGCGTCTAATAGTTCGATACCCGTGATATCTCGGGGGAAAGACGATCTGCACAGAGATGACATCGAGGATATCACAACAAACATAAGGCAGAATTACCGACCGCTCGTTGGAGATCGCGCTTTTTCTGGCTCAAATCCATTTTCCACGCACATGTCGAAGGTACAAAAATACACTTTCTCACAATGTTTATATGCGTTTAAATTTAATCCACCATACCGGAATATACTTGAACGAAATTTAACAATGAGTGTTGAAATCAGGCCAGTAATTTTATTTTATTTATTTATTTTCAACCCTTATATCGGTCAGTGAGAATAAATATTAGGATGAAACTTACACTTCGGTATAATTTTTGGTCCTCAAATTCTTACCTCAAACACTAATTAATGATCAAAAATTTATTGATTTAAATACATTATAATCGTCAATTAAAAATTGCTAAAGAATTCCGAAGGTTATTTTTCAAGTGCTTGCTAGTCTCTGTTGTTTATCTTGTCCGGAGAGCCGCGCCGTACTTAGAAATAGAGTCAAGCATATATAACGTCGCATTTTTAGCATGGCATACCTTGAGATTGAATACCAATTTGTATTGATAATTAAAGAACAATTTCATTTTTGTAAAGTAGTTAATTCTGTTAGTTTTTTTTCTTTCTTCTGTTTAAATTGAGTAGATGTCAAATATACAAGTAGTAGTAATAGATGAGTAGATTAAAATAAAAGTGAAGATTTCTTGTAAGCGGATGATCAAAATATTTTTTGCATAAGTTTCTAAAGAAGAAGAATGGGAAAAAGAAGAAAATAAATATCGAAGGAAATATTCAACAATATCCACTGTAATTGGATTGAAACAAATATTTATTCAATTAAGAACTCGTGGATGCGGCAGATGTCAGTCATTCTGTTGTAATCAGGAGAAAATAGATCAGGGAGGTCGAAAATTTAGTCTAATATAAAAAGTAGAATAATAAACATTTACCGACAACTTCGATAAATTTCATGAAAAAGAGAAAGAGTTTAAAAAAAAAAAATTACAGTTGTAAACACATAAAACGAATTAGCTACCACGCCAGTTCGCCTGAAATCGAGAAATATAAATGTATAAAAAAAAGTCCGGAGTAAAATTTTGTAAAAATATCATAAGTGACCCGAAAATTTCTCATTGCCCAATCATTAGACTCTGAAACTTTGAGGATAATCTCCGTATATTACAGTTGGAAAATTGTCGATCAAAAATTTCGACGACAAATCAATCGACGCAAAAATGTTCAGTAAATTTACCAACGACGAGTGTGACGAATCGTTGTGCTGATCTCGCAGTCAGAAGACAAAATCCAGCACTAACGATTACTGTAACTGTACCGTCAAATGAGGAATTGCGAGGTACTACCGTTTCATCTCCTGATTCTGTATCACCGTCAAGATCTCCAGAAAGTTTTGATAGTAATTTACAAGAATGTAGCGCAAGCTCACAGGCACGTCAAACACCAACGGAAACAGAACCAAGACAAGAGGCGTCTAATTCTAATGAAATATTCAAAAGACAGGTAATCGATTTTCTTCCATTTTTTGAAATGATTTTATTCAATTTTTTTTACTCACGAAATCTCACGTCCACTCGTTTAATTATCATTAATTGATCGTTATTTAGTATTCGGCAAAGGGTGAGTCTCTGAGATGTTCGCCACAAATGCAACGCCACAATTCAAAGTGGTCAAAAGTCAAAAAAGCTTTTCTAGCGGGCTCTATGTCGGTACCACCAAGCCCTAGTAGAGCAACATCATTTTTCACTGGTATGTCTATGAGCATTTGTATGTTTGCTTTTTTGCTTGATAATATCAACGTCTTATTTGATAGAAGTCAGACGTGTGAAGACAGCATACATTATATGCGATTTTTTGCAATGCTTATATAATAACCAGATAGACCGCAAAAATTATGTTGGTATTTCAAAACTTAACTTCGATACAACGTTGAGTCGAAAATTGAAGAATTACTCCTGGTTACACGATTTTTTTGTGCAGTCTTTGGATTGTTATTTGTTTTATTTTTTTTAGAATTGGATGGTCTGGAAAGTGACAATGCAAGTGTTGAAGATTTAGATGATAGATCATCCAGCTCTAACATCCAAGCAGAAATTCAAAGAAATTATCATATCCTTCACAAAAAATTGAGCGTGGAATTTTATGCAAAGTACGCAGAATGGGAAAAATTGAAATCTTCAACACACGCTACAGATTCCGTAAGCCAAGAGCTCAGCAATTCTCCGTCGCGTATTGCGTCAAAGGGACGTGATGCAATGAGATTACAATTAATGGGCAAGGATCAACTCAGTCCAGACTTCAAAAAAAAGCTCGAAGAATGGAAACGAATAAAAAAAGGTTATCACAGTCCGAGTGGTGAACATCCAACTAGCCGTAGACGGTTCACTGATTGGCAATTATGGAGGTCACCTTCCAAACCTGAGACTAAATCGGATGGCGAACAATCGAAGCCTCATCTATCGGAAGATTTTATTAAAAAAATGGAGGAATGGAAGAGAATCAGAGCTGGACAATTCGATGATGAACATTATAATAATATTTCTAATAAAAATTCATCAAATTCAGCTCGATCAGAACAGAGGAAATCAGTTTGTACTAGTGATTTTAGACAGAGTAAAATGTACAAGCCTTTGGAAGGTATGGGATTCCATTGTTTGGATAAAGATTTGAATAAAATCGAAAGAGAACCGCAAAAGGTCGAGAGACAGAGGGAAAAGTTGCTTGACAGAGAAGCCAGGTGATGATCAAATTGATCGTTTATTATTTATTTATTTATTTCTTGTATCTTTCTTTTCACCTAGTCGAGCAGTACAATTAATTATTATTCGAAATCTTGCGAAGGTTGTCAAAGCTGCGCCGTGTTGTTGGGTCATCTCCGCAAAAAAAAGAAGTACTAGTTCAAACAGCCACAGGATTTTTCAGATTTGAAGGAATATCCCGCAAGTTCACAAGGAAACTTTACGAATGGGAAAAGAGTCAAGGGATATCAGCAGAGTCCTCGACTTTCCGCCTTTTAAATTCGGGGTCAAGACTTGGTACTAATTTACCGTCGACAAATGTTTCTTGTTAGTTCAATTCAAACTACCTCCTACGCATTTTAGCTATTTTGTTTTTCACCAGTGTTTTACCAAACCAAAAGAAAACGCTCATTTCTCATTCACCTGCAGATGACAGAGGAATGCGGTGTACGATGAAACGTTCGAAATCTGTAGGAAGTATGGTAGAAGAAGGTACAAAAATGGAAGCACCAATCAGACAACCTTCGAGTTTATCACTGAACGACGTAGAGGAACTCGAAGCAAAGTGTATGGCTGGTAAGTGCAGATCATTTTTGAATTGGAAAAAAAACTAAAAACAAAAAGCAAACAAATAGTGCAGTTGAATGAAACCAACATTCACCTTCAGCAGATTCTCGAATAAGTTCGGAGCACACGATACCGGACAGTACCGAAGAAATGGCTGGTGCACTAGACGATTACGAACCTGAGGCAATAATAGTGGACATAGAAGATGTTATAGAAGAAACTGCCAGCCCTTTAACTAACGTCCAACCTCATCAGACACCGATATATTCCGTAGCTACAAGTGAAACAACTAGCATTGCTGTACCATTAGGAACAGTAACTTCTAGTCATCAAGCATCTCCAGTACGTTTGGTAGAAGCTGGAGAATCATATCCACTTGTGGCTAAAGGTACATTCAACGGAGCTAGCAATGAAAATTCATCTTCTACAAGGTCACCCTGCATCTACCTAGAAGGACATCGAAGTGAATCTGCACTTCAGTCCAACAAGGACACTAGACAAAGCGTTGAGCAACGAGTCAATGTAGGAACATTGTCGTGAGTTATTTGACGATATTAATCAGACTAAAAAAAGAAGAGCTGTGACGAATTGTTTATCGATTAGATTTTACATTAATTGTCTGAAAAAATAATATACTCATTTAATTCTAGTCTTCGTGCGAGTGAATTTTCGAGAAATGAAAGAACATCTGTAGACAGTTATTGCGATGCAGAATTCACTGGTGAGTGTAAAAATAGTGGATAAAGTCTGTATGTTTCACCACACCAGAAATATAATTTTCGTCCAATAGATTTACCAAAAACTGATTCAATTGATGATGATGAAATGAGTAATGCCAATGGAAGCAGCGCAGCCTTTGTAAAGGGTGCTGATGATCCGAAGGTATTGTTTTTTGATTTATTGAATTTTAATAGTAACCATTTTATCAGAAGGCATAATTAAACTCCATTCAGCCAATTTACAATAGTTTGCTATTACCACTTAGCGCAGTTTGAGAATTAGGAGAAAGAGAATTCGCACCCTCTCCCAAAATAATAATAATAATCTTTAATTTTAGGAAATTTGGGACATGGTTAGCCCTGCCTAATATTTAGTTGCATTAGGAGGATTGTTTTGTTGAAAATTATTCACTACTCCACTCACATATGCTTCGATTTTTGACGCGGGTAATTTTGGTAATAATCGGCCTTGTTGTTGTTTTTGTTTGAAAAGCGTGCTCTGCTTAACTGACAAATTATAATTCACGATTCTCTGTAAAAGTAAACCATAAATCTAATTATTAAAAAAACAAAAAAATTCAAACTTTTACAGAGCAAAATAGCATTCTGAACTTCAATGAATCAAAGAAGACAAATCCATTCATCTCTTCCACTAGTACGTCATATTAGCTAGTCTTCAAATAAATGTGAGTGGAGTTACATTTACCAGATAATAAATTCTCTTTAACTACTTTTAGCACGATTTTCTTTATTTTTTTTTTTTTTTAGCGAGTAAATGAAATTGTGAGAATCAAAAAACATATTAAGTTTAGAATTGTCGTACAATCACATAGATGTTGTCATCCCTTGTCGACTGAAGAAAAAACAAAATAAAAAATACAGCCGAGAAAAAGTTTTAGATTCTCTTGATTAGGATATTTGAGTGATTGTCATTTCCATGAAATGCAGGAGTAAACTTCATTAAAGTAAGACTACAACCTTTTTTTTCTATTCAGAAGACTTTATTTATTTGATTCTGGCAAATTTGTTCGCAGGGTTTCACGAGTTTTTGAATACAGATTTCTTTGCGTTCATTTTTAGACGAAAAATACGAACGATGGCCCATCGGCACTCCGATGGACAACGAGCGAAACTAATCCCGAATTACAAGAAAGTATAATCAACTCGAACGCAGCTACAACTGAATTACTTTCACAAGATCGAGCCAATAAGTCTCAGATGAACATTTCAACAGGTCAGTTGTCGATTGCCTACAACAAATTACAATAAAAAATCGCCTGTTTACACTAATCTTGTTCATTTTATTCATGTGCAGTTACAAAAATCCGACAGACAAACAATGACCTGAAAACATCCATAAAATATGGGTCCAGTAATTCAAGCGACCTCATGAAAGAACAATCGGTAACTTGTCAAGTATCTAGTCCGCGGAAAGTTGGTCACGTGGCGAGTTTGAAAATACAATCTAATCCCGAATGGAATACCCTCTTGGATGCTACGGATAATAGAGTGACCGTTGAAAATCAGCCAAGGGAACCAACAGATTCTACTATACAGCAAATTTATACAGACAAAACTATCAGTGCACATGATTCTGGTGAGTCTGGCTACTCGCTGCGAGAGTCACAGATAGAATCACATCAATTACCAACATCGGCATTCAGCGATAACGTAGGCGTCGAGAGAATAGTTATAAATGAAAATACTCTGGATAAAATAGTTGTACGAACAGCAGTTAATGAATCCAGAACTACAAATATTCATAGAGAAGATGCAGCCGCAACATTTTCATGTACCGTTGACTCCGAAATGCCTTCTACAACGTCTGATTGTATTTCTAAGAAGGAAAAAATTGGACCACGCAATGTGTTTGTGAAAACAACACGAATGATATTTTCTCCGTTCAGACGAGAAGGCAAAGGAAGAGTAACGGATAATTTTTGTAATGATGGCGGTTCTCAGTGTCAGGGAGAAGTAGTTAGAAGTGTAGAAAATAACTGTGCTCGTACAATGCAAGAGAGTAAGACAGAATCCAGATCTCCACTTGTCTGGAGAAAAAAAATGGAGGAAAATGAAGATAAGCGTGAGCCTTCCTCCAGGCGTCCTCCGTTACCACAGTCTCCGGTATTATCTCGGAAAGAATATCATAAAATCAACTCACCCAAAGACGCATCTTCGAGTATAAAAATGATGATTCAACGCTACAATAAAAAACTTGACGAAACCGGTAGCCCTGCAAGCAGTGGTAGCGCATCACCGATCTGGAGATCTCCGACTAGCGAAAGAAGAGTTAAATCAAGAACGGAAAAATATTTGATAGAGACTAAAAAAGCGGTTTTAAATCCTTCGAGAAACGAGATTACCAAATGTTCAAGTGCTGGAGCGATCAGAACTAGTCGAAAAAACTCTCCCACGGTATCTACGGACGCAAATACATCCTCCCAACAACCCTCTGGAGTGTTAAAAAGTCCGAGTGCAGATTCTGTTAGTACAACTAGCCTCAGTTGCACCGATCAAGGTCAAGGTTTCAGTAAACGTTATTCTCCCAGATCAAACGAACCAAGAAAATTATTGAACGTCAATGAATCGCGATGCGGTAGATTATCGCCAGCTTTGATTCATAAGTTGACAACACTCTCTGTTGCGGCAGCTATGAAAGAAGGATCTCTCAATAGTCGCTGTTCAGATTCCTCTTCCCACTCTCTGACCCATGAAACGAGTGATAAAAACCATCCAACAAACGTCACTGACTTTTTAGAAAAAAAAAATGACCGTGCCTTAAAAATTAAAGAAGCCAAAGAGAACTTCCTTTCATTTGGCCCAGGATTCTCTATTGATTCCAAGGGAAATTCTAACTCTGATGTTACAGAATCTGATAGAATGAGTAGCTGCAGAGAAACCCCGGTAAGATTAGACCTTATAAAATCAGCAAGTGCAGGAATGATAAACGTCGATGTTGACACATTTGAAAGACTCTCCATGGATAGAGGCTGCGAGTCCCTTCCAAGACCATCGAAACGATCCGGTGAATCTACGAGCCGTTTTACGAATATAGCAAGTAAATTTAGACGGGCTAGATTGAGACGTGGTAAAGATAAGGACAGTAAAATGACAACTATTTCCATGCTGTGTAGACAGAGTCTTCTCGTTGACATTCAAGGTGATGAAACAACAAAAAGTTGTCCATCAACACCAGCACCTCAGAGAGATGATGAGGAATGTTCTTGGACGAGCAGAACTTAGTGATTACGTTATTTTTATACTTACGATTTATTAATTCTTGAACAACTGTCTTTAATAGGGTGCTTCACAAATCATCCAATCTTCCTTTTCTCAGTCTCGTCATCGATAAACTTAGTTTTCGGCCTGGAACAAAATCCCTCCCAGGTCTAGCAACGATGTAGCTTGACTTTACAGCTTTTGGGCTCGAAACTAACTTTTTACCTTCG
Source organism: Athalia circularis (assembly GCA_963978495.1). NCBI lineage: Eukaryota > Metazoa > Arthropoda > Insecta > Hymenoptera > Athaliidae > Athalia > Athalia circularis. The sequence goes on from OZ021702.1 coordinate 7,370,574, forward strand.
ACCAGAGTAAAAAAAAAAAGAAGCTAGATTTTTTTCGATCATGCTTATATTTATAAACGCCAAAGATAGATTTTTATTATTATTAATAATACTTGAGTCGTTTCGGACAGAGTACAGAATTTTGCGAGGAATTGGTATACCAAGATGATAGTTTTGACAATTCTATTCGATCTGGAGAATTGTAACGACAATTTTTATACTCCAAAACTGACGCCAAAATCCCAAATTTCAGAATGCTTTAGAGATCGAAAATAACATTTATTACTATACATATACCGGACTAGATTTATTTCATAACAACGTTTGAATATTTACTAATGCAACTTGAGAGTATAAAACAAGTATTATGGGTAATTTGTGTTAACTGTTAATTGTAAATAATCATATACTGTAAAAATCATTGTTACTCGAATCACTGACAGAAGTTAATTGGTGGTACGAATTAAATTAAGCAGATATATTCTTAAGTTATTGTTCAGAAATTTTTATTCATTTTTTCTCCAGTGAATCCTATTGTTTCAAGTTTTTGAAAACATTATAATGAATTCTCCGTCAATCGAAAACTACGTAGAAAATTTGCATCTTTTCTGATCGTCTCTTTCTTCAGAATTACAGTAACATCGAAGAATTGTCGGATGTGTTTCGAATTTTACCGATCCTGGACCTAAAAATGAAATATCCACATTAATCCTGCAATTGCTCATGATCATTGCCGTTTCATTTGATAATGTTAATTATATATTATCATTTTTGCAGTAATCAAGGCCAAAGTCATAATAGAGGACGAATTAGCGTTCCTATGCATATTTCAATATTCCATACACGTGCATAATCTCAAAGCTGAACCGGATGTGTGAAAAACCCCAGCTTCAAGAAAAGCCGCAAATTGTCACTCGGGAAGTCTAAGACCTCATTAGAGACCGCAATTCTTTGCTTCAAGGTTGCAAACTGAGCGAAAGATATGATTAAAAATCTCTTTATTACGATAATTCATCGTTACAATCGATACAAATTTATACGATGTGTACAAAATGCAACAAACCGCAATTGTGTAAATGTTGTATTTCATCTAGTTTTTAACAATCCCTTGCTTTCTTGCAATCTTACATTCAACGTGGAAAAGAAAAGATAAAAAGTGTTGTTCTGAATTGAAAATAATATATTTCCAAAATTCATTCAAAGTTGGTACACCAACTATCGATTAAATCAAAAATCACTGTGAAATCGGTGACATCGCGTCTTCTATAAATTACGGTAATTATCAATAAGATGAATTAAATACATGATATTATCAAATACGTCTGAAGCATACCATCAGATCATTAGTGTAATCTAATTTGATGTTTAAATGTGGTGAGAGAGATATCTGCATAACACTACCACAAAGAAACCGACGATTGTTATGGTTTATTATAATCCGCCTGTTTTACGTCAAAGTATAACTTACATGCATGGAAATACCGATGTACACGTAGTGGTGGAAGGACCCTATCCTATATAATCGGGAAAACGATCAACTACGCTACAGTTCTATTGAATTTCCAGTCATGTTCAAACACCAGACAATCATCGTCTTCGCTGTGCTCTTGGCACTCAGTGCCCAGACTCTGCTCTGTAAGTACAAACCACTAAAAATCAGTTATGACAATTTGCTATGATACTTTTCTCTCATTGAGTCGACAAGGCCAGTGAACAAATGTAACAAAAATAGAGAATGAAGACAAAAATTTACCGCAAATCAGATCAATCAAAATTGAACGCAATATGAATAGACAAATGTTTCTTTCACTGCAGTGACTGAGGCGTGTACAACCGTTGGAGGTAATGGGGGTAATGGCCGATTACATCTCCGAGTCACCCGTTCAGTTGTCGAAGGATCGGCGCTGAAAGTTGTCGCTGATGCCGGAAACCCTGGACCAGTTGCCGAAGTCAAGTCTACAGTGGATTTAAAAGGTCCTGATCGAACCCAACCGTAGTTTAAATGTCAAGAATGGTTTGACGGATGCCAATGGACTCTAGAATTCGATTTTTGTTTAATATTTCATCAACGAAATTTCGAATAATTTCAAATAGTTTTATGTTCGAACATGTAGAAGTAGAGAATATTTTCTCCTTACTTGCAGATGAAGGAATCGCTACAGGACATCCCGCTGTCGTTGTCAATCCGAAGACTTCAGCACGTAAATAGACGAAGAAAAGTCAACGATATGCAACATAGGCTTCATACCTGACTGTAATTCTTGTACAAATATAATTCGAAAGACAACATGAATACGTGCGATGTTGAATCCATTTTTTATGTAATTTATTGGTTTTACGTTCTATCAACTTTCTGAAAACTCCCAACGTTCTGTTATCCCGGGGATTTTGTGCCCTCAATACAACTAACAATTTATTGGGCTGGTTGTCGAATTAAGTAGATACTAATGCACAGTCCTAAAAATATAAGTGAAGTTTATTTAGTATAACAGATATTCTTCTGGAAGTACATAGGATGAGCCTTATTCAATTACTACATACTGGATAAGTATGTCGTGTTACCGATCCCGATGTTCTGACTCAGAGTGCGTGTTCGTTCCGGCTTTTATTGGTTATCAGGAGGTAAATACTACGTCGGCGGATTCCCTTGTATTACACAATGCGTAACACATTACTTTGTGTCACCTCGATGTGCGGCGTCAGCGCATAGTTTTGCATTACGAAATGATCTTACTTCCGAGTTACGGCAGTATTTCGTGCAGAGCCTGATCATCGCTTTTGTCCCCAAAATTTGATCGTCCCGAAAATGATTTATTTGCCGTAGATTTCAATGATTTTCTTTCGATGTATGGTTTTCATTACGAATTCCTTAATCCGACCTGATCAAGTGACAGGCGGAAGATGAATTACAAATCGAGGTGTTTTCTAGGACGCAGTAAAAATGTAAAAATTGATGGGGTCGTAAAAAATCTTTTGAGTGAGATTATAGAAGAACTAATGTAAGAACTAATTCTACGACGAGAATTCCAAAAGAAAATTCAAGCGGGACGGATAGAAACCCTTCCATTTTTATACCGTTCACCTTTTCCGTCCGTTCGAGTGTCTATCCGACAACTATTTCTTTTGTTCTTTGCAAAAACTCAAGAATTATCTAATATTTCTCATGTTATTTCAATCAATCCGACGAAATTTGATTAGATAGCATTTGATGATTTCAGGCTTTGCACAAAATTATTCCTTAAAGTTTTCAGAAAGGGGAGGATTCAAGGAGTCGAAATTAAAAAAAAGAGAGAAATTTGGATTAGATTATATTTTTATGTTCACATTCGGTCAATTGTCGTGTACAAGCTCACAAAAAATACGATTCGTCGTAACAAAGGAATTTATTAATTTTTTTTATTGCGCTGCGGTCGTTTTAGAGTTGGCAGTTGGTGCAACAACACCGGCGTATCCTGCTGTGGATTCTGCATATGCAAAGAAAACAGAAGAAAAACGGTAAATTTTGTATTTCTACTTATTCAAAGGTAAAACTCTTTCATCTTGATAATGAAACCACATGAAGGGTCCACTACAATAATGATGAATGTCCCAAATTATTTCAATTCTGAGTAAGTACGTCATTCGGACACTTGAGTGAAAATTTGACGAATGTCGTACTTACTCAGAATCATAATAATTTTGTACATTCATCAATATTGCAGTGGACCCTTAACATATAATTAATCCCGATCAGCACCTTTTGCGTTCACTGCAGACTTGACTTCAGCAACTGGTCCAGGATTCACAGCATCAGTGGCAACTGTTGGCGCTGATCCTTCGACAACTGAGCGACTTAGTCGAACATGGTATACGCCCCTGTTACCACCATCACCTCCTTGAGTGTGACATGCCTCAGTTACTGTAAAAAAAGGATAATTAATCAGCTTGTCATTTGAAATTCAGCGTGAAATTATAATTTTTTCTTATTGTTAGTTTTCATCATATTTAACTTTTATACTCGATCTCAGTTTTATGTTATTTTCCTACTCTTTGTCGCGATTTTATTACATTTAAGAAAAATTAGTTCAGATTGCGAAGATTTTGTAGCAAAAAAGTTTTTGAACTCAAACTTACGCAGAGTCGAGGCGCTGAACGCCAAGAACGCAACAAGAACGACGATTGCCTGGTGCTTGAACATGATTGAAGACTGCAAAGTATCAACTGTGATATTCATGCGCGAGACCGCGGTTTATATACCATGAGATCTTCTCCCACATTTGCATCCAAGAAAATTTCAATGAAACCTTGACCCCACCACAGCAAATTTATTTAAAACAAACAGCAAACTAATTGCATCAAATATTTGTAAAATAACTCCAGGCCAATCACAGTCTCGAGGAGAAGGGTCCACTTTATACAATTTTACATCAGTTTTCAATCGAACGATTTTAATGCGAAGTTTTTTTTCAAATCTGAAACACACATTGAGTTACATGGCAGTAAGCTAACCGTTATGGATGTTGAACAAAACGAGTGTTCCCTATTTTAATTCTAGTGCTCAGTGTGCGAATTTTTAATCAACGGATTAGTTCCTATAATTACGTGCAATAACGATTGATGAATTAAGAATGAATTTGCATCACAAAATTTTGAAAGCAGTTCCAATTTAGCGTATGAAAAAATGTGCATATTGCGGGGTTCCTTTTCACAAACAAGTTGTTTGAATAAAAAGAATTTCAATAAATTTGAAAACCCTGACAAAATTATACGTAGCTACAGAAAATATTAATTACTCAATGAATTCAGAGCGTACGGAAATTTATGAAATATTGTACGAAATTCCGGCCGGCAAATCGCAACTTCTTGCAAATCCCATCTTATCCCATCGTGTAATTTCCTTTTACTCGTCGTCAAAATATCAAACATCGATCTATGGATCGATCAACAAACAATTGATTGTAAGAGTCAGTACCTACATGAAATCGCAATTTCTTTGCCTAGCCAGCTGCCACTTAAATAACTCTATCAGATTTAGTAACAACTTTTTAAGGGGTACGACTAGCGTGAGATTTTCAAAAAATCGATTTTTTTCGTTGCATTTCCCGAATGTTTATACTATTAAAAATAACATACTCAAATTTTAAGTATGTATCTTAAATAGTTTTTGAGCTATAGTTATGAACTATGGATAGTTTATACCTATGGGATTAGTAATCCAAACTTCAAACGCGTTTATCTCAAAACTACGTTTTTCAAATTTGCTGCGGTTGTAACTCCAAAACAAATTATTCGATCAACCTTTTTTTTTCTCTGTTTTTGTACTTAATTAATACAATGACCCTCCAGTTTTTAGATCGCGGAAAAATTGTAATTTTGGCAGGCCAAAAGCTATCAGATTCTCAGGCGAAATTTTGACTTTTTTTTCAAAGCTCCGCCATGTCTTCAGATTTTAATTTTTTTTTCTATTCTGGGTCATTGTATGGGAAATATATTCTAATTTAATTCTTGGTTGCTTAGGAGATATCCAATAACTTTCAAACTATTCAAAATTTTTGTTTGAAAAAATTTGTGTATGTCTTGAAAGGTGTAGAAATATCGTGAAGTAATCGCTTCAGCAAATTTCTTTCAAAAAATCCCCAAAATTCGCCTAATTTTAAGACGGTCACACTGGTCGTGCCCCTTGAATTTTTTTTTATTCGTTATGAAGTAGTATTTTATGAACTTATCTTTTATTTTATCATGAAAATTTGTTCTCTAGAGAGGCTCTAGAAATTTTCATGCACTGCACGAAGTCATTAAATTAAGGTTCCAGGGTCGAGTCAATCCAATGAGTCAAAACGAATTACATTAGATTAAATGATGATATATTTTTATATTGACATTCGAGTAATGGTTGTACACAAGATCAAAAAAGAATATTTAGTTCGTAGTAACAATCGATTATCCTTCTTTACTGGACCAGGGTCGTTTTCGAGTTTGCAGTTGGTGGAACAACACCAGCATATCCTGCATCTGCGGAAAAGAAAATAACAATGATTTACATTTTGTGCTTGTACGAAGGTAAAACTATTTCAAATTATTTACGAATTTGTAGGGGAGAATTTTAAGTAAAAATTAAATACCATACAATAATTGACATGTTTTAAAGCAACTAGATAAATATCAAACTACAGTTGAACTAGTTCAGCACCTTTTGCATTCACTGTAGACTTGACTTCAGCAACTGGTCCAGGGTTTACAGCATCAGGGGTAACCTTCAGCGCTAATCCTTCGGCAATTGAACGGCTGACTCGGACATGGTATAGGCCGGAATTTCCACCATCACCTCCTTTCGTGTAACACGCCTCGGTTACTAAAAAAAAAAAACAGAAAAAGGGATCATAAATGTTTCACATAGTTCAATTTTGACATCCTCTGACATTAAAATCGTTTACTAATATTGCAACACAATGATGAGTTGATCAGAATTCCGGTAATTTTTGTTCATAAACTATTTATCGTTTCATCAATCCTACCGATACAATGATGTGATAAATAAATCACAAAAGAAAAATTAATACTATTCAAAATACTGATATTTTGCTGTTTATTCTTACGCAGAGTTTGTGCGCTAAACGCCAAGAGCGCTGTGAGAACGATAATTGCCTGATGCTTGAACATGACTGATGACTGCAGAGGACTGTGTCCTGCAACAGGAGTCTACGAGTTATATAGGAAGAAACCATCCTACCCACTTCATCCTTCTCCCGCCTGTTTGCCAATCTGTAAGTCTGCTTACGCAGATTGCACAGATTGTTATTAAGCAACAATTATCAGTGATGAAATTTAATAAATTATTACATTCAACCATATTATGTAGAAAAATCTGAGCAACGTTAGTTTGTTAATAGGGAGTACAAAACCACTTTTTTCCTGTTCGCATTATCCTTACCGAGTATTTGAATATCTGGATGACACAACATCAGACTGCAGACATGAATAATGAGAATTACTCGAATGAAGAAGAATTTGAAAAAGTTAGAGATTGATAAGGGACTATCATATCCCTCTCGCCTTTTACCACCCCATCTAGGCTCATAAATTTTTTAGACTAAAATATGGTGTGAATACATTTTCTTAGCATTTATTTTTGAACCACGTTTATAATTGATGACAAAAAATTTTCAATTAGAAGAAAAACAAAACGATCGCATATTGAAACTTGCGTTGAAATATTATAGAGATTGTTTGCATTTTTATTTGTAATTTCCCAAAGATATTTGTAACAATTTACCACTAATAAATCATGCAGCATGCAAAGTGGACTATACGTGGGTGTGGTAAAGAAACGAGGAAACTCATGACAATATGATTAATAATCGTGTCAAATTGTCAGAACTAAATGGATAGAATGGTGGATGACTTGTTATTATAGTGACATAGGTGTGTAAGGCATTTGAAGGTAATGGTGGAAGTGGCTTATACTATCTTGGAGTCAGGCGTTCTTGATCGGAGAATCAATGCCCAAAGTTACTACAGATGCCGTAAACTCCGGACCAGTTGCCGAACTTAAATCTGCAGCTAATGTAAAAAGTACGTACGTTGATAAATCGAGCCCATCATTGTTATGTGGGTACCATGTGATGGATATGAAAACGTACAAATTTTTATTCATTTTATAGTTGCTGTTGTTGAAAACCTTGCAAGACAGTAACTTCAACTTGAAACCTACTGCGCGGAAATGATGAAAGAAGGATTATGCTGTTTCCCAAATTCCGATGACAAATGGTATCAATTTTTTTGATTTTGTAAACCAATATTCTTTGAACTTTATTAAGTACAATTCAATTTCAAATAATTTCTCATTTGAAATTAGTTGCGACCGTAATATCGTTTAAAAAAAAAATCCTATGTATCTGTCATCCTAACCACCTGTTTCGACGAACAAATTATATTAGTCTCACGCAAAATGAGCTGTGACAAGAATGAAAAATCGTTGATTACTCAATTGGATTTCATTTATCGATTTTCGAAACAACAAAAAATGCGTCGGACAATTTCTAATGTTCACGTATAAACCGATAATTACTGTGAATTTATTTGAAAAAATAAAAAATTATGAGTCGCATACATTTTTAATAAGTTCATGCCGGTACCGTCGTAATTTAACGATATAAGTAAAATAAACGAATAGGATGTTAATTTCATTCCGATTTGCAATTACCCTCACCGCATAAAAAATCTCCATTATACGAAGCATGAATTGATTTGCGAAAATCATACGATGAGTTGAGTACATTCTTCAGCATCAATTTAGCTATGAATTTTAATTCTACGATGGCAACAAGCGATTATGTTAAAGTGAAATTGAATTTTCATATATGTAGGTAGGTCGCTAACTTACTCGTCTAAATAGGCATATCTGATAGAAAAAATAAAATATCGATGATCAGTGGTAATTGAAAACTTTTTATTTTATGGTGATCAATCAGTTTTATTCGCATATGAAATTTTTGGTGAATATAATATTACCGGATTATAATCTACCGGATTATTCTCCATAATCTATTTACGTGCTGCAGTTTTTGATGTCGCAGTTGGCGCAACAACTCCGTCATGTCCTGGTGCGGTTCCTGCGTCTACAAAAGAAATAGTAAATTGTAAAATAAATTTACATGAATCAGATCGTTGAATTGGTTTAGCATTCGTATGAAATAATATCGACAAAAAATTCATAAATTCTAATAATCATACGATTGATGGATTGATTGATTTATACGAGGCAATCTCACCGTTTGCATTTACTGCAGATTTTACTTCAGCAACTGGTCCAGGATTTACAGCATCTCCCTCAACTTTTGGCTCTAATCCTTCGACAACTGAACGGGTGACTCGGAGATGGTATACACCATTACCACCATTACCACCATAAGTTTTACATGCCTCCGTTTCTGCGATAAAAATTCAAATCAGAATGAGCAAATTTTAATATCTTTGAATATAATTGTTGTTATTATTTGATCAGTAGCGAATGATGAATAACATTTTCTGTGTTTTAAACTCACGCTGATTCTGGGCAGTGATTGCCATTAGCGCTACGAGAACAAGAACTGCCTGGAACTTGAACATGACTGCTATGATGACTGATCTGGAGTCAACGATGATTGCAGAGTAGAAATTGTGCTCTTCGTGTAGTAAGGCGCAGTTTATATAGAATCTGATCCTCCCTCACATTCACACTCCGAAGGTCCAATTAGTTCTCGACTTCCTCTAGAATCATTCTACAGGAAATTCATACGACGTTATACGCAGCAAAATAATGTCATCAATCGGTAAACGATAATTCCATCGAATAACATTTGAATTCTGTTTGATTTTTCAAGTCAAATTGTTATTGGTTTTGCAAACTGCAATTGTGAAACCATATTTTTTCATTTTTGGTCTTGTTTTCTGTTCATCGTTTTTTCAACTCTTCACTTCGATTTTGCGAGTGAGCTATTTTAATTCTGCAAAGCAATAAATAAGGCATGAAAATTTGTCAACTTCAAAATAATATTTGAAATTATGTCATGATTGAAACCGCTTTAATTGTTTATAAGAAGAAAAAGATTTATAAAAAAGCAAATAATTATCCTGCCTAGATTAGTGTCTATTTTTACAACGGAAGTTCGGTTTCCTCAAGAAAAAAAAGAGGAAGTGCGGTTTCAAAGTTTCCATGAACTATAATAAAGGATCTCCTTATCGAAGGAAAATTACTTTTCTTTTTTTGAGGTTGGGATTACACTCCGAGACTTTATCTGTTGATCTATTTTTGAAAATTAAAAGTAAAATGAACAAATGGATAACAACTAGACTAGGCCATAAAATGAATGGTATCAACCAAAGGAAAAGTTGAAAATCAAAATGGCCTCCAATTCTGAATCTGAGGACCTCTAAATTTGCCCTTTGATGATTCACATAAAAAGATTGGATGAAAGCTGGACATTTTTTTATGTAAATTTAATGACAATAGGAGGATTTGTTGATAACCCGTTGTTTTTTTACAATTTAGAAAATTCCGAGATAATTTGCCAAGGCTGTGTAAAAAAATCGACTCAGATTTGCTTCAATCATTGACTTTTATCAATAAAATACGAGTCGAAATTTGCAATGAACAGATATAAATTGTTTGGCTCTTTCTTTTTATTAACGAATTTGATGCAAAAAAATTTTAATCGACTATCAAATATTGGGAAACAAGAACAGAAACAAATTTTTCAGGGCAAAGAACAGAATTTATTTCTAATCACATTTTGACTCTAATTTCATTCATCGAACTCAATTATCGATTATTTAATTGTTACAAATTTTCCGATGACTAGAAATGATGAAAAAAATAGTTGCATAGCCCTGCATTTGAATACGTATACCCATCCATGCTTGATCATACTTATTTCATCAGTCTATCACAAAGTGTCATTGAAGCTAAATAAAATCAGGCTACAGCAGGCTACAGTCTGGCTACAGCTACAACTCACCAAGGTATGTCAATTTTTCCGCTCCAAAAAGCGAAAAATTGGCGATAACTCGACCATTAATTTAGACTATTTCTATAGATAGATCAATTTCATTAGCAGATTCGAATTTCTGATCTCAAAATACATTAAAATAGGGTCACACAAACAATTTCAATTTTCTACTCCAAAATCGAAAAAAGCTAACATAAGTTCTTTCAAGGATCTCTAGCCGCGCCTAATTATAGGCAACCCAACTTACGCTCCAGCAAAGTGGAAAAAATTCATCAGAACCGGCGCTCCTTACGGCGAAACAAGCAGCTGAGAAAACCTCGTGTTATTCTGACAGATCAACGGACAGATTTACGGTAATCATCGAAAGGTTATTTAAGAAAGCAGTATGAAGATTTCACGACACAAAAAAGTGCAAAAGAATCTCAGCTTTTACGTGAATAATTTTGGATTCCGACAGCCATATCAAGTCCTTATAGATGGTACCTTTACATTCGCAGCTCTTCAGGTAAGCATAACCAATAAATATTAGGAATTCCCCATATATTTGAATATCTTAATATTCTTTTGTTTTTTCTTTTTGTATTTGTCTATAGAACAAATTAAACATACAGGAACAACTGCCCAAATACTTCCAAGCTGGAACCAAACTTTTAACGACACAATGCGTTATTATAGAGACAGAAATTTTGGGTCCTAAAGTTTACGGAGCAATGCTCATAGTCAAACAATTTGCTGTTCACAAATGCGGCCACGAAAAAGAACCTGTATCAGGTTCTAAATGCCTACGGTCCATGATTGGTAAAAATAATCCCAGCAGGTAAAAATTATTCCTTAAATTAAAGTTAAGCAAATGAAACTTGAAAAGTCATTCATCTTCCCAGAGGCAGAAATTGATGCAAATTTCATCGGTAAGAAATTCGAACTCATTCCCTTATTCTAGGTATATAATAGCCACACAAGATAGAGATCTCCAAGAAAGCATTAGAAAAATTCCAGGAGTTCCTCTTATTTATCTACATCAAAAAGCTCCGACACTTGAACAGCCCTCTTCAGCAAGCCAGAAACAAGCATTGGATCATCGTAGCATTTCAGTAGGAATGAACGCACAGCAATCAGAGAAGATAGCTCTATTGAAAAAACAATCAGGTTTGTCAGAAGATAGCGAGAAGCCACTGCCAAAAAAGAAACGGAAAAAAAGTGGGCCAAACCCGCTAAGTTGTAAAAAGAAAAAAAAAAAAGCTATTATTCCTACTCAAATTGAGAAACAGAAAAATACAGGTAAAGTTACGAAAAGAAAAAGGATCAAAATTCCACAACATGTTAAAGAAGTTTTGAAAAACCAATCTGTCTAGAAATTTTGTCATAACTTTTAAAACTTACACAATTGTAACAGGTTGGTCGACGACCGATGTAATCATAGTTCTGTGATTTTTATTTCACGATTCTTAATTATGGTCTGCAAAATAATTTGTACCCGTCGGTATATGAAATCAAATTTATTATTCAATATTTGTGATAATAAAGTATTTGCTTAAGCCCCAGCCCCACTGAATTGTGCATAATCTATCTGTCCTTTACAATATGCAATCAATAGGGCAGTGTTCTTCTCAATAGTTAGGAATAGCGATTAAATTTAATTACATAATGAAATGATAAGATATTTAGTAACAACATTAACGTATTAGGAAGGTACAGGATGCGTCGTCTTATTTTGCGTTCTCTTCTCCTTCAGTTAGTTTTGTGCTAAGAACGACACTTCTCTAATTAACATTCTACCTGATATTGTACGTATTTGTACATACCCAACGTTATTACACAGGAATATCTGCACCATAAATAGCTAAATAATGCAAAAATGGCTTCAATTCTGATGATTAAATCTATGGAGACTGAGAAAATTTTACGGGAATTGTATTAAAATACAACTACATATATACGAAGACAATTGCAGAGATTACATTAACTAAAACTATTATCATAATGGAAAAAAGAAAATGCAAATTTCTTTTTAATGCTGAGAATAATAAACGCCCGATGCTATCGTGTAATGAGCATGCAAAATATGATATGATTGAGAGCGTTATTCCGCAATTCAAATTCAAGTTTGCAAATTTTTTTACACGTTGAAAATGTGTATACTGAATACATACATACATACGACGGTTGAAGGCGTAATAAAGAATAGCACAGAACAAATGAAGCTTCTTTAATTCAACAAACAATTTCGTTCGACTCAAGAATAGGATGAAAATAATTATAAAAAAGAGAAACAAAATTGTAGATCTAGATTCTTCGAATGTTCTAATTGAATATTAATAAGTAATACTAATATTTCTATTACTGACTTATTTGAAGGATACCTATCTGGTTAATACGCCGGTGTACAAAGATCTGCAATCGCCAAATTTTAATAGTATTTTTGAACAAGAGAAAAAGTTCTGACACTCATTTAGCTGCGTGAGTCTGTTTAAGCTAAAAGAAATTTCGATCTCTACTCGAGCTTCGGGGATATCAGTTCGGAGAAAAATTATTTTGAAAAAAACTGAAGATTAAAATGAAAATGAAAATTCGTCAAACGTATTCAAGGTTATCATCAAAGTCAACAAGATCGTATCACTTAAATAATTCTTAGTACTTGTTTTATGACTCACAATGCAAATAATGATTAGAGATAATTACGCTTGCAGTCTTTGATGTGCTGTTTCATTGTTATTTTTAAACATACACAAGGTCACCTCGGTCTTTCTTCTTAAAATATGAACTTAAACTACAACTGTCTTTAACAAAATTTGAATCACAGACTTTGGGTTCGTAGGGCTTTAGCAGCCATGGCTAGCATTTTCATCTGCCTAGCCGAACGGTGAAGTGGATTGGCAGCCACAAACGCTGCCAATTGATTCTGCAAAGTCAATAGGACGGTTCCCATGTGTCCATGAGTTACTGGGTCTTCCGGATTCAAATTCATCACAGCTTCTTCCAACCACCTGAAACGATTCATGAATCTATACCTTCAGGGCTTACATATTGATACTGAGTATATAATTTTTTCTTTCATCTTCAAAAGAGAAAGCAAATCGAGAAACACGAACGTGCTACTATCAGGATGAGGTTACCTGTATTTCAATTCAGTTCTATGTCCCAAGTCAGCAGATAGTTGTTGTATCAATGACAGAAGAACGGGTTGTTGAAGTAAGCAACGTGCACCACCTGGAACAGGTGGTGCTGCAAACACTCGGCTTGGTTCTGTACGTTCGCAAACCAGAACAACAAGGTTCAAGTCGCTAGCGCTCAGTGCTTGCTGGAATGCTGCATTCAGCTGACCTCTTTGTAAGAGATTTAAAACTCTCGCTTGAGCATCAGCCCCTACTGGAGTGGAAGGACCGGGAGTTGTTGCCCGTGATCTGGAAATAATTTTCAGTTTTTTCCGTATGAGATTTCAGTAATGAGATTTCACGAGAGTTAAATTGAAAAACTTCAGCTCACCTTGCACCAGATATTTCTGTAAGATGCTGGCTGAAATTTTCTCTGATTGTATCGCGAACTACTCTGGTAGTTCCCTCCTGTATGACTCTGACTCCTTTAGTAAGTTCGTTTTGTAGTTCCTGACGAACCGTTGCTGCAAGGGCTTCACTTTGCTGTTCATTTCTTCGCTGTCTTTGCTTATCTGCTACTGCATCAACATTTTGAATGTCTAACAAAAAGAAAATGATAAGAGACCGGTATGCAAGCAGTGTAAAACAAATCTGTTAATAAGATAACAATAACCGGAGCTTCATTGAAATCAAATATTTGATACTTACATTCACGTGTTCCTCTGGAAAAGGCGTCTTGAACTTGTCTGAACATAGTCTGGCATGCTCTCTCCATTCCTGGAAGGAGTACGTTTGTGAAAGCTTCTTTAAACACAATATCAAGTGCTGGTTTAGCGGCATTAGCAGCTGCCAAGGTAAGGGTATCGCGTATGTGAGCACCGTTCACCAACTGGGTGAGATTTTCCTTCATGAGTTCATCCATGTGAGAAACATCGAGGCGCAGCTGATGCCTTAAGGGATCAAGTACACCATCTACTATTTGTGGTAAATTTTTTTCTAACTTTTCCGTAATAGTGCTTTCGAGGGAATGAAGTACCTCCTGTTGGCGAGACAGTTGAACAAGTAATGTTTGTTCCATGGATGTGTTTTGCTGTTGAGTAGCTCTGGCTAATGCCGACTCAACCCGATTTGCCATGGGAGTATCTTGCCTCAATCTATTAACTTCAGATCTCAATTCTCTCAGTTCCTGCTGCTGGTCTTGAACCATTTTCAAAATAGCATCAAGCTTCGTAGTTAGCGCAAGAATATGTCCATTATCTGTAACACGCCATTTGTTGTCTTCAGTTCGGGTGGTTTCTACTCGAGGTTCAGGTAAATCAATCTTTGGTATCTTATTTGCGATTTCTGTATCCTGGTCGTTGGCAGTAAACTTCTCAGGTTTTTCTATATCTGGGACACTAACTTCTTTTAATAACTCAATAGGAATACCAGGCCAAATCTCTGCAACAGCTGTTTCCGAATCTGGCTTAGCTTCCGCCTCAGCTTCTGGAACACCCAGAGAAAAGATCTCTCTGACTTCTCTGGAAGGGCTGCTTCCTCCGCTGGCTGGGGCTTGCTCTCCTATTTCGCTTGTTGCTAAAGGAGGTTCAGATGAATTTAGTGCCTGAACAACTTGCACAAGCGAAGGACTCGCTGACAAAACCGCCCCTAGATCAGGACTCGCAGAATTGGAGTCTGAATTGTTTCCTTCTTTTTTAGCTGGTGAGCTAAATGCATCAGGTGTCATCAGGTTCAGACCAGTATTGTGATTGGAAGATGCTGCCTCAATAGCTGCAACGACCGTCAATTCCTCATCTCCGTTCTCTTCTACTTCACCATTTTGGTTAACGGCAGCTATACCTGGTAAGTCTTCCATGTAGTCTAGGGAGTCATGGGTTAAAGTGTCCATTAGACAATGACCGTCAACTTGCATCGCCGGTCTAAATGCAATATGACACTCTTGCAGAGATTTTGGTTGAACTAGATACATCCTGACTACCAGCTGATCTTCCGATTCATCTTCTAATGGACATAAATCTTCTAAAGATTCTCCTGTGGGTCTAACCCTTCGTTGTCCAGCATCTACTATACCAAAACTCAGAATTGGATAAGGCAACAAGAATTCTGATATTGTATTCACACAAGCTAGGGCATCTGCGCTATCCTTGGCTAGACTGAGTATGTACAAAACTTTGTTGTATATGTCGGAAAGAAGAAGATACCCGGCGCTCAAGTCAAGTCCCGCTTTCAAGACTGGTGTTTTCCCGTTCAAAGGAGCGAACTTGATCGTCTGTAAGCAGGTCCAAGACTCGCAGGACCAAACTTTTAATTCAGAGTTATTATCACAGCCAGTTACTGCAAATCTCCAGAATTGTGCACTATACAAAACCAAATAACGTAATGTGAATTCTATTTACGAGAAACAAGATAAGAAGCTACATACGATAAACAGAAACTTACTCAGGTTGATAACTTTTGTGGTCATCTAAAAAAAACAGGGATGAAATTGGACGGCCAGCATGAGGTCTCCATTGATGCAGGCACCTCGGTTGTTGCTGATTGCCATGTTGGATATTATTGCTTTGCATGTAAACTTGGAAGAATTTTATCTCCCCATCAAGACTTGCTGTAGCAAGAGCAGTACCATCTGGACTGAACGTTGCCTCAACTATTGTACCAGAGTGTTGATTGATCTCCATCATTCCCCCCCAGCCTTCGTTTTGCGCAACGTCTGAGACCTGCTCAAGGAGACGATGAAAACAATCAGAGATTTATCAAAATGATAGTTCAAAAAATTAGAACAAGTTTGCAAATTTTTATCATCACCTTAATGGGTCCTGGTCCAAGTCTTGCAGCAACAGCTGCGACTGACCAGAGTTCTGCCTTAGATCCACGAGTCAGTACTAAAAGTTTAGATACTTCATCACCTTCAGCAGGTTCATCCTCAGGAATATAAGGACACCATATGACACGATGGCTAGTTGGGGATGTGTCCTCCGCATCGACTTGTAATATCAAAGTACATACTAATTTCAGAGGCATAGATTCTATGGAATGCACAAACAAACTTCCCGAATGATCAATGCAAGCCAAGAGGGCACTGTTAATGTGTGCAAAAGCCAGATCTTGCACGGCGCCTTTCATTCCTCTAAGCAACGCACGCTGTTCTCTGTCTTTGTACACGACCCGAACAACACCTCCCCCTGTGCCTCCTGCTGCAAAAAGGTAATATGATATTGTAATATGAAACCCTTAAGCTTTTCTTATCTCTAACAATGATCCTTGAGAAAAAGTTTAATGGCAGGAAGTTGTCAATGGCACCTTTAATGCCATAGGCAAGATATTTTCCAGACATGTGAACAGCGAGTAATTGTCCTGTGTAGAATCTGAGTTCCCATGTAAAATCGACAATGTTTTTAAGCTTGACTTTAGAACTTCCATGATCGTGTCCACCAGGAGATGGAACAATGGTAACATCAGTACTGAATAGTTCAACTGAGTGTTGGTCTTCATGACCATTGAATTCTCTGTGAAAATGGAAACATGTTTGATGCATCAGACTTATTTTCACCAAGAGTTTATCATGGCAATTAGCTATTGCAAAAATGAATCTTGAATAATTTACTTACACAGTTTGCGGGTATTGGAAAGGCCTGAGATTTTCCTCGTTTGGTTTAATCATTTTAAGGGTGTTTGATGGTTTTCTGTAACAGGTTAATTTTGTAATAATTAGTAATAAGGAAAGTGGATTCGTAGTATTTTTTTTCTTTTACTCCTCAATAATGGGGAGGATTCTAACCCCTAACCGGTGACACGCTACCTGGTTAGAAGTTTGTTGCAAAATAAATTATCTTACCCGTCGCACAAATGCATACAAGAATATACAAATACGTCTATATATTCATACGTTCACACCAAAATTTTGATTCTTTATTGACTGGCCAATATTCACTTAACGAAACATCCCTGCACCGATCATCTATCACGTACGGATTAACTCTGTATCGGAACTTGGATCTTGGAATTTTGGCAGAGGTTGAAGAACTCAAGTTGAAATGTCAGGATTTCGCCATAGACCTACCGTGTGCTAGAAAAACGTAACGCCGATATAGGCTAGAGTTCTTACGAAAGAACAGTGTGGCGAATTTTTACCTAGGTTTGCCAGCTATAAGGTCTTTACCACCCATGGAGTTCCATGTTTTTACCATAGTTTTTACCTGTTTTTACCTCACTTCGCAAAACGAGCAATGCTTCGACATGGAACTACTTTGAACTACTCTGCTTCGAACGATTCGCCATATTTTAGAAAAACTTCCGGTAGAATTTAAATTTTGTACCGCCAAATATCGAATTCGGCCCGCATAATCAGTTATTATCGTTGAGAACTCTCAACGTTGACTGATGATTTCTTCAGTCAACGCTCTCAACAGTATTATCACTCAATGACTTTAGTGATGGAGATTTTGATTGAAACGTAAATTTGAATCAGGCAATTCAGTGATGATCTCGATGAGAGCGTTGAGTGTAGATAGCTGAAACTAGCTTTACAATCTTCAGTCGGCGGCCTGAAATTGAAAATGCATACAGAAAATGCGTAAAAACAAGATATATGACAGATGATCTTTCGATTATGGTGCAATTCATTGAAAAAGAATCCTATAAATGAAAACGGATATTCAGTAAAAATTCCTAAACAGTTAGTAAATACGGAAAGAACCACAACAAATTTCAACAATTTCGTCATGGAGGGCCAAATAAGTAGATTACTTATAATGAATATACATATTACATGATATACCGTAGATAATATTGGAATAAGTATGAAATATAATTGCGAAAAGTTATTATAATGCTGTGCACGGACGATCTCCTCTCATCAATCGATGTTTGGAGTAATACAGTTAAAGAACCGCGGTATTCTGAACTAAACAAATCTGTGATCGGTATTATACTTTGAGACCATCCAACGTTCTCTACTAGGAAACTCAAAAATTTCATCATAGCATGCAAAAAAGTTGTTTTTTTTTCGGAGAGCATGACCTATCCTGTTTTGTATTCAAAATTTTAAACGCGTACGCAAACCAGTAAACAAACGAATTAACATAGACAATATCAAAGTTTAATCAACGGTTTTTTGTTCAGAAAAAAGTAAATCAGGTTCTTTAAAAATTACAATATACAGGAAATTATTGTATCACTTCTCTTCTACATCTGTAGATCCGTACGGGTTGTTGATCCAATGAAAGACGTAATACAATATAGGATAGTGGCGTAATGGAATGAGTGATGCCACAGTATAAGGCGCTTTGCTCTTTATACTGTGGTGATGCTTAAATATGCAATGCAAGATACTCAGTTTACTAATGTACAAAATTATTTTTTTCTGTTTCTTAAGATCCGTGGCGCTATTGGCGGAGAGCTTACTGGTTCCGGTTTGGGCACACACTGAAATAAAAGTTATTCAAAGGTAATTGAAGAACACAGAAATATTAGAAATATGGTTCGCTGAGTGCTGACTACCTCGGATGCTTCGAGATCCAAATAATTATCTTCTTGAAGTGCAAAGAGTTTTTTTTTTCTTGGTTTTCTTTTTTCTGATGAAGCAAGGGTTGGTAGTGCTAGAGCAGTTCGTCTCGTTACTCTCCTGAAAAGAAGAGTTTAGTTCACTTGTCAGTTGGGCAAAAACTCATACGAGTGATAAATCAAACAAGATAAAAGATCAACAAGTGCTATTGCATGGAACAACGATCTTAGATTTTTGATGTAACAACTTGTAGTTTAACCGGCTTATTCATTTCCCACATAAACTGTGATGCTCTCTACTTACTTTGACTCACTACGTTCAGAGCCAGACAATTCAATGTCTGCACTTTCTTCGGCAATTAGAGTAGGTGCGTTTTTTCTTCGCTTTTGTTTCGAGCGCACCTCATGTTTGTTAGTTTCATCCTCTGAGGTATGAACCATATTTTCTTTCTCTTCCTCCATGGATCGGGACTTCTTAAACTAGTCAAATAAATCAGAAATCTTTAGTGGTAGCCAAATATAGATTTTTACAAGTGATGAGATTTCAGATCTAGTTATAATTTTTCTAATTTCATCCCTGCTCTTACCTCTCCGGTATTCTTACTGATGTCCTCTCGAAGCTCTTCGACCAAAACTTCGTACCTCTGAATGGTCTCATCTCGGTTTTTACTAAACGATTCCATTTCACGTTCTTTGTCATCAAACTTTCGCCTTAACTCATCATATTTTATTCTCAATAGTTCGTTATCAGCTTCTTTATCATTTGCACCTCCATGCAGCAGAGCTAGATGAGTAGCGTTTTGTTCTAAAGTCTGAATTTGCATTTCCAATTTCTCTATTTTCAATTGTGACGATTTATCAAGTCTTATTAAAGCGGCCTCAGTTTCAGCGAGAGATTGCTTGGTTCTTTTCAATTCCTGCAGCGTGTTTTTCACCTCCTTTTCCATCTCTAAGTCTCGTGAATTAAATTGAATCAAAGTTTTCATCTCTGGAAATATCGTATAAAAAGTATAAGAGCTAATGAACCTAACAAAACTTTAGTATTAAATGAATTAGGAAGCATTACCTCTTTGTAGAGACAGATTTTCTGCTTCTTTATCTTGTTCACGGCTCATTGATGCTTGTAATTCATTGTCCAATGATTGTAACTGTTTGTATTCCTTATCCAGTTTTTTCTGCAAATCAGCTTTTTCATCTTCACATATTTTCAATTGACCATCTAACATTGTTATTTTTTCCTTCAAATCACCTATTTCTTCAAGGTCCTCTTCAAGCTTTGTAATCTTGCCAACGTGCGTCTCTAAAAGCTGAAACAATTTAGTTTGATGTCACATTATCATCAAATTTCATTCCTGTAGTTTTACTTGATGAAACAACTGAAGATATCACAATCTCGATAATTGATGGAAACCTACCTGCTCTTTCTTTGCATCTCTCTGCTTGGCAGCAGAAATATCTTTTTCCAGATTGGTGATGTAATTTATATGTTCCAATACGCACTAAAATATAGACATAGGTAAATATGAATAATCAAACAAAGTACATGTCAAGTCCAGTGCTACTGGTGAAGGATAATATTCATACTCTACCTTCGTGGATACCTCTTGTAATTTTTCAAGTGTTTCTGACAATTCAATTTCCAAGAAGGCAACCTTTTCCAAAGCTTTTTCCATCACCTAAGAATAACTCAATATTAGCAAAATTGCTTGGCAACGTTTTGAATCATATTTCACATAGTTTTTTATATTGTTATATATGGTAGAATTGACTGTTTTACTTGTAATATCCTGGCAGTTCTCACCTCTGATTTTTCCTTATCCTTATCTTCCCAACATTTTTTATAGTTTTGCAATTCCAGGAGCTCGATCTCGTACTGCATTACTTTAGTTGTTAGGGTTTCTTTTTCGCGTTTGGTTTCTTCCAACTTTTTAACAGTATTGATCAATTGGGTTTCAGAGTTTCGCATTTCACTTTCAATCAATTCTAACGAGTTTTTATATTCTGCAATCTCTTGTTGACAAGTTTCAAATACAGTTTGTAAGGAAACGTACCGCTGCTCGGCATCATTCAACTTTTTGCTCAGTTCTTTCACTTGCTATTCTCAAAAAATTAATTATTCCAAATTTTTATCATCACTTCAAATTTTTGGGTGTGGATAATAATTACCTTCTTTATATTGTGAAAATCAACTTACCAAAGTTTCAGATGAATGTTCTGCTTTCAGATCACCATCATATCCTTCTAACTTCTTGACTTTTGGGCTCACTATTTCGTCAACCTTATTTCCGTTGATTCCTACATCAATCTTTTTGCTTGAAATCACTTTGAGAAGTCTATCACTTTCATCCTGAGATTCATACTCATCATTAATCAATTCTATCTTAATGGTGTCCCAATTATCTTTTTCATTCGCATCATCGCTAAACACGAAGCTAGTTTGGCAGTCTGCGTTTTTACTCGCAGTTTTTGCTGCCTCAACATCTTTCAAACTTTTTATTTGCTCTGTAATTTCACATAGCGTAGTTTTGGTCAAATTTAATTCTTCCCTGAGGACTTTTGTGTGATTACTGCTTTGAAGTAATCTCTGCTTTAGCGAAGCGTTTTCGTTTTCCCCGTCGAGAACCTTGGATTTCAGGACTTCCATCTTCTCATCTTTTATTACAATTAACTCTTTCAACTCCTTCACTTCCAGAGTTATACTACCAAGCTCATCTCTTAACTTTTCGAGTTCTAATAACTGTAAAATAAAATATATTTAATGCAGTGAGCTGTAAATCTAGCAAAGTTTGAAGTTAAAAACAGAGAGAATTCAGAAATCATTTATCGATCCTAAACCATGAGACTCCCTAAAAATTATAAATATCATTATAAAATGAAGCACAATGAGCCGGAAAAATATAAGAGGTACACCAGACCAAAGCTAAACACAAAAAACAAACCTGTGGACAAGCTATAAGTACAGGTAGAAATTAGAATAAAATGAAATTGGAATAAATATATTTAGGAAAAGAATAGAAATCAATCATAAAATTGACAGTTAGAAAATGAATACAGGCTTTGTGAAGAAGATACCATGCATTCTGAAAATAATACCTCATTGAAATTCATCATTGAATGAAATCATACCTGTTCTTTCTGAGTGGAATCGTCAGCAGCAGTATTTACTTGCCTATCTTCAGCGCGTGCTATCTCCTCATCTAAGTATTTCTGTAACTTCTCTTTCTCGTTATGAAGTACCAAACAATTAGCATTGGATTTATGCCATCTGTCCTCAGCATTATGTGATTTTTCCTCAGCATCGGCTAAGATCTTGGCATAAGCCTCAAGCTTTTCTTCAAGATCCTCAATATTCTTTGTACTACCTACTAAACAAATGTTAGCTTGCTCAATTTGTTCTGAAAGATCAGCTATTAATTCTGTCGCTTTCATTAGCTGTTCATCTCTCTTTTCGATGGTCTTTTCCAGTTCTGATTCAACCTCAGTAATTCGCAACCATTCTGCTTTTGCCTCATCTAGATACTCCTTCAGGGACTAGATAGAACGAATTAGAATTTAAGCGTTGTAATAGCCATATTTTTGAAACATTATTATGCTTATTTACGCGGCATGTGAAAGATAACTGAATCTACTGTACCTTAATTTGCTCCTCTCGAGCAGACAATTGTGTTTTGAGCTCTTCAATAATTCTCCTGGGTTCTTCACTGCAGCCAATATCATTTTGAGCAGCGATCAGAAGAGTTCTACAATTCTGCAGATCTTTTCTCACCAGAGAAAGTTCAAGAGCAATATGATTATTTTCTAGTTTTAATTTCTCTTCAGATTCACGGAGTTCCTTGACACTTTTTTTCAGAGTATCAATTTTAGCTGTGAGTTGTGCATTCTCAGCCTCAAGTTCTTCGATACTCGCATTTTCTTCAGCATCAACACTGAGACTGAGGCTGCTTTGTTGTCTTTGCGATAATTGGTTTAATTTAGCCTCATAATAATCTTTTAGTTGTTCAACCGACCATTCGAGCATCTCTTCTTGTTGTTCTTCCATATCTTGTAACCGATTTCTACAATTATTACAAAAATTTACGTAAAAAATTTACCAACGCTTCAGGCAATTCTAAAAAAAAAAAAAAAATATGAATATATGTATATACTTAAAGTTCGTCTCAAGGTCTGTGATTATAACGGAGTACATTTTTGACATTTCGTCACGAATCTCAAAGTCTGTATTCAGTAGAGATACTTTTAGCTTTGCAATTTCTTTTTTCAATTTTTTATTCTCCCTCACTACTTCATCATATTCTTCCAAATGAATATATTCAACTCTCTCCGTGCTTGCACAAGATTCATCCCCTACTGCGAGAAAAACAAAGATTGATTGTTAAGTAACACATACAATTCCAATTATTCTTCATGAGCAATACGGTGGGACTGAAATCATCCTGAAAATTTATTGGTTTTTCATTTGCTTTACTCACTGATGCTCTCAAATTTGGTCAGGTCCCAGTCTGTAACAGTCTTGATACTCTGCGAGACAAGTTGCGAGAACCTTGTGCTAGAGGTTCTCCTTTTTGTACGAGCGATAGGTTCGACAACTATTTGTTTAGCGATTGCAGAGAAGTTCAGAACATTTTGAGTTTCGACATACAAGTCAGGAGAAGGATTAACATTCACAATAAGAGCAATATGTTCTTTTCCCGACAAAGCACTTTGGAATAACCTAGTTAGTTTGGACTCTCTAAATGGTCCTATTACTTCATACTTGGGCTTGGCCACCTGCCCTTCAAAAATGGATTTCAAACACCTCCCAAGAACTAGAAGACTCGTATTTATATTTTGGGCTTCTTTTAAACGCTCGCCTGCGTTCAGCGTCTTTTTCAATCGCTCTGATCCAGCCAGATCGCAGAATGAAAATCTGAGAAAAAAGATTATTCATCTATGATCAATTGTAAGTATCATGGAAGTGAGAATATCTGATACCAGCTCCAATACATAAAATAGTATAAAGGCAGACAGTCCAAACTCACGTGCTGACTTCTACATGTGCCGGTGAATTTTCCTTGTGATATTTCAACAGTTTCACAGTGAAAATGGAGTGAGAGCGAGAACTTCGTGCATTTAAAGTAGTAGCTGCCACTTTCAAATTATATTGACCTGCCATCAAAAGCTGATATGCCTCTGAGCCAGAATTTACGCATACCATTTTAAGACCTTTAATGAATGCCTTCCCATTGCTATCAGTGGCTAGTTTCAAAGGTGTCCTCTTTTTTGGGCAATCATTTGACAGCAAATCATGAATAGTTTCGTTATATATTTCAGCAAATGAGACCCAAATTGAATAATCAGTGGCACTGATTTCGCGAGGCTTTTGTGGCGACTCATTTTGTAAAATTTGTTGCATAGCCATATAAGCTTGAATGTATTGATTTTTATCTATTGGTCCAAGCGAAAGCAGTTTTGTTTTCAAGTCCAACTCATAGGCTTGATCGCTTGCACCAAGACTAACAACTTCTGTGTTGTAGAGAGGTTTATAGCACGGAACAGGTCGAGGATTCAAATTGGTAAAAATAAATTCTAACGCTCGGGGTATTATACCTGGAGAGGACGTGATTCCCTGGAGGGTATAAGATTTTCCTGCATTAGTTGTCCCTGAAATAAATATCCTATGATAAAATATTTAATGGATAGTAGAAAATTTCCACATAGTTCGACTCATTTCAATTTCTGTGGAATTAATCATACAGAACAATTCATTTTTATCAGCTAATTAAATATCTACTTACCATAACTCATTACAGTTCCAGTATGCCCGTTTAAAAAATTGATCATCTGTTGTTTGATTATAGTCTCAAAAAGTTGCCGTTGAGTTGTTTCTGGTCCAAATGTAGAAGTGAATGTAAACTTTCTAGACAGAGTGTCGTTTCCCTTGGGTTTCTTGAATGAACTACAGTTAAAGTCTGGACTCGGAAGTCTGGTCAATAAAGTATTTGAATCCAAAATCTCATAGGCCATTTCATGTTCTTTGGTCAGTTCTGCTTTCTTTGTTATTGGCCTCATCCTAAGGTAGACCTTAATAGTACCGGATAAAGCTGATATTGATTGTAGTGAGGTGCACGATCCTCTTGAGTCTGATTCCTCATCCTCGAAAAGAGATTGTAATTTTTTATTACTCTGCTCTAAAGGAACATTCATCTGCCCGCACGCTAGAATACTGGGGTCTCTTTGATAGATGACAGACTTCTGCATTGTTTCGTTACTCGAGGGTCTGATCGACGCCAGGGTATCATCCATCTGTAAAAAAGCAAAGATCCATTAAATTTATAAGGCTAATCAGAAGATTGAATCATATGAAAATAAGTCACAAGGATCCTGGATGAACCTATTTGTATAAAAAGGTTCGAAGGTTTAACTAAGTATCAAAAGAAACTTTTACTTGTGTAGATGACATGGTAGGCGAAATATCACAGCACTTTGGAATCTTATTCACAAATCACATGATATTTGTTACTTTCTGTAAAAGTTCTGAAAAAATGAATGTTTCTATCGACGCGTACTGCAATTGTCAAAACGGTTCCACCATACTTAAGAATTTCGAATTCAAAAACCGTTGGTATTACAGGTAATTCTTGTATTTCATTTTCATTGGCTGCACAGCTGTAATTGTTATATTCACATTCACTTGAATACAGCTAGCGCCCCCTTATGATAGTTCTCTCCATTCGGTCCGACGATCAAAAACTACGATTTCAGTCGTAACCAGTCGTAACGCCGCGTGACAGTTTCTGTTCCACGTTGTCAGGTACCCAAGTGAAGTGTTGACCTTCCACGTAGCTGATTTCGGTGTGGGGACGCTCTATTGGGACGTTTCGCATTGCTCGTTGGAACTCATGTGTAGTTACCATTTGTTCGCCGTGCGGGTTTTGGCGTGACATTTGTGTGTTAAAAGTACATGATTGAGGTGTGAAACAGAACTAAAAGATACTGAAAAAATGAAAAACTTTATCCTATTTATACTACTGGCCTTGCCAGCCACTCTTCTCACAGTTAATAACGGTAATATATTTCCCGGGTGTTCATCCCTATCTTTTCAATATGCCACATTTTACTCCTCTCTCTCCACTTTTGCATGTATAACTACAATTTTGTGCCTAATTTGAAATCGTACAACATGAGTTGCCAGTATCATCGTGTTTTAATAGCTACCAGGTGAATTTCAACTCTGACTATAACCAAGCACTCTTGTTTTTGTACATAATTTCTTTGCAATTCATGACATAGCTTGTCTGTGATTTTGATACCCACGGGATGAAAACAATTATGTCATAATCTAAAGATTTGCGTGAATGAAATATTGGTACGAACGAACGTACGACACTATATGTCCAGGTGGACTATAAGATACAGCATTAATTTTCACATACCCATATGTCAGAAACACAATGTGTCGGTGAATGCACTATTTCAATTGAAATTCATTGAATGTTCTCAATCACTTAAAACGGCAGTGATTCGTCACAGTCAAGAACAAAATTTCATTACTTCAATCTTTCAGGACCTCTATTGGCTTATGGTCATGAAGATGAGATCGTCGATGATACGGTTGAAATTGAAGGCGATGACGGCTCTGTTGTAGCAGATGATGAAATAGAAGAGGATACTACAAAGGCATCAGCTGATGCTGAAACTGTAATACTTTTCACAAAGCCTGTCGTCTCCTCTGCTGCAAATCTAGGTAAGAAGTTAAAACACAAGCTGAGTTCAACTAATACATTTCTGAGCGCAATGAGCTCTCTGTCTCTTCTACTCATGAATATTAGAAAAGCTTTGAGTTTGAAATGCTGAGGATCATAATACTGAGCACACTTTAAATGAGACTTGTACCATCAGTTTTACATTAAGTTAAACTACTTTCACTTTATTGAAAAACAACTACTGAGCATTCATCTGTATTGATTCTTCATGGCCTTTACTTTTGTAGAACTACCTGCTGGAGTATTAGTCGAGTTTTTGGTTGGTTTCACGAATAAGGGTGAGGTGGATTTCACTCTGGATACTGTCGATGCTTCCTTCCGTTATCCAATGGACTTTAACTTCTACATTCAAAACTTCTCAACTATTACGTACAACAAGGTTGTCAAGCCAAATCACGAAGCCACAGTTGCTTACTCATTCATCCCATCAGAAGTATTTGCTGGAAGACCTTTTGGGCTCAACATCAATCTCAATTACAGAGATGCTGTGAGTTTTTAATCCTCCTCAATATTCTTAAACTGCATTAAAACCACAATAATTGGTCAAAATAGAAAAAAAATGAGATACACATAACAACCCTTGAGTGAAAAACATTGATTTTTAACTGAATCGTCTATTTTACCCCCTTTCAGAATGGCCTGTCTTTTACTGATGCAGTTTACAATGAAACTATACAAATAGTTGAATTGGACGAAGGTTTGGATGGTGAAACCGTGTTCCTGTACGTATTCCTAGCTGCATGTGCTATCTTGACTCTGGTCGGTGGTCAGCAATTGCTGTCTTCCTTTGGACGAAAATCCCGGTTCTCCTCATCTCGTAAGCCACCTGTAGAAATGGGGACATCTAATCCGAACAACGTTGATTATGACTGGCTGCCCAAAGACACTCTCAATAGGCTAAGTATGTATTTTATGCAACAAATTAGGAGTCAGCTGTGTTGGAGTTTTAGAAGAGTTATTTTTTTCGGAATTGTTTTCACCGCACAATTTACTGATGACGGTACTTTCTCTTGCAGGCAAATCTCCAAGAACTCCAAAGCAGAGTCCAAGACAGCGAAAGGCTAAGCGGGCGGCAGGGTCCGATGACTGAATTATGTTTATGTAATTTATACTAGCTACATTTTGAGATTGGTGAAGATAAATTGAAAATTAATTGTGTAGATATGTTAAGATTCGAAACAAGTTCTGTAACAACATTGTGTCAAGTGTCAAGAAGACTCATTCATCTTTTTTTCTTTTTTTTTTCCTCTGCTATTCATTTTTCTTCTTTATTCTTCTCTTTTGGTGAATTGATGTTTTATGCTTGAAGACATTGAGATTTGAAGTCTAAAGAAAAAACCAGTTTTAATACAACTTTTTCTTACAAAATTGAAACCAACCTTTCTATTATTTATTTCACGTTCATATACTCGTTTAAATTAAGTAACCAGCTATCGGCAAAAGGCTAGATGAGGCCACCGCAATCGCCAAGTATGGCTGGTTTTCATTCATTCGTTGAAAACAAATAATGAGTTACATACGTATTAGAACAAGAGTATATAAAAACATTCGATACTGCGATCAGATTATGATCGGAAAAGTAATAAGTTTGTTTTGTGAAAAACGTGAGTTACCCCAAGTGCGGATGAAAGTGTTATTTACCTCGCCTTTCAATTATTGAACGAATAGTTGGAACAAATGCAATTGCTACAACATTCTACATAATGTGAGAACGTTGTAGGGCGAAATATTCGATGAATAAACATTTGTAATGTGAAAATACACTTAATTTAGCGAAATCACATGGTTATTAATTTCCTAGATACATTCATCTTCCTCAAAATCATGCTGTGCCGCCATTCAACAACATGGATGAATCCGGCTACGCGGTGGATGCAGCAGCATTAGCTGTGATGAGTTACTTTGTGCAGATAATAAGTGATACATGTAACTTATTCAGCTTCTACCACTGAAGATAATTTAAATATCATTTCAACTATGAGTGGCTGATATACAACAGCCTTTTCAATTCACTCTTGCTATGATTTTTGCTCTGACCATCCTGACAGTGTGTCTGCACATAACTTTCCACTACCTCAAACTAGATAACGTAGAACCAATTATAATTCAAAGCAGGTACGGAAATATCAGGAAAAACTTCTCACCAGTGCATCTCTTGTTGATCTATGAGTTAGATGCCTAACAGTGTTTGTCAAATATTGACATTTGTGTTCAATTATTGCAAATGGAAAAACTTACAACGTTTAGGTCAATGTTGAATATGAATCAACACATTATCTCGATGAAAACTGGGAAACAAGAACATTAGAAGAATTTGTTCACTACCTGGTTAATGGGACTGTCAAAGAAAGAGGTGTCTGAATTTTATTATTGACACAAGGAAGGGAGACTTGTCGACTAATTTTGGCATTACAAGAATGCGCAAACTGAACTACATAATTTCCTGAATTGGTAAATAAATGCGAAAATCAATGAACTTTAGGAACAGAGATCTAATTTAATCACATAGAATATATGAAGTGTTCATAATCACAAGAAAATACAAAAATTTTATCAGTTCTTTAGATAGACGTTGGATAACTAGAGAAAGTCACGTCAAGTTCGACGTTATCCAACGTCAAAATCAATGAACTTTAGGAACAGAGATCTAATTTAATCACATAGAATATATGAAGTGTTCATAATCACAAGAAAATATAAAAATTTTATCAGTTCTTTAGATAGACGTTGGATAACTAGAGAAAGTCACGTCAAGTTCGACGTTGTCACTAATAACTAGACTACATTTGAAAAATATAAATTTGGCGTGTAAAAAACGTATAGCTCTCATTTTTCATATAAAGTATTATAGTTAGGTAACTTTGTTCAGCCACAGCTTTAATCATTTTACTATGATGTTATGCAGCTTCTCGGAATGACTATTTCATGGGAAAAAGAATGATCATCGCTAACAACTGAAAGATATATCATGGGAAAATATTAATCTTTCGCATCTGAAATCTGGTGTATGATCATACCATGAACTTTGTTTAAGTAATAGCGTAATAATACCATTTTTGCACGATGCTTGTAGGTTCTTTGTTGTCTTTATGTAGGCCTATGATTTTCATAGTTAGGCTTACTTATGTAGAATACTGATTTGCCATATCTTTCGTGTGTCGTAAATGACAAGCCGAGAATAGCTGCTTGTTGCTTGAAACATTCTAATTCGCCTTCGTCTAATCCAGCAGGTAAAGATTGTCTCAACAAGTGTGGATTATCTAGTAAATCCTGACATATGTTACGAACACAGGCCACGTACTCGCTCATTTCCTCTTCTTTTTTGACACTCAAGCATCGTGACCAGAGATCTTTTTCGGTTGTTTTGTACTTTCTCATTTTTGAATTCAGCTAAAAGTTAATTGTTAAATTGTCAGCACTGACATAAAAACAAAAAAGAATGACGTGAGCGCGTATTGCCATGAACGAAAAATCAATTTACCTCCTTGATTTCTTCAATTACTCTGCGATTCTGTGGCTCCATCATCCTAGCTTGATGCAATTCTTTCATTGCTTCGTCATATTCGCCCATGGCCATTAGTGCTTTACCATGTCTGAAAAAAAATATTTACAACACGTGAGTTTGTAGGCTCTATTTAGTAGGCTTGAAAGATAGTTTCTTGAATTACAAGGGAACACTTTTACTATCAAAATAATTGCATACGTAAAATGTGCCTTAGCATTTGGTATTGGGGCATTCCTGCATGCTAGGCAGGCTCTGCGCGGCTCGTTCAGCTTGTTATAACAGATACCCAAGTTCACATAAGCTTTGCTTAAAGCCTTCTGCTGCTTATCCTGCTCTTCCTGATTTTTCAAGTGAACGTTCTCCAAAATTTGTACCACTTTTTTATACCTGAGGATTCAGTTATTCAAAGCGTAAGAGAATGATATATATAATGCGCAAGTGATCGTTTATTATCATCTATCTCAGAAGTGACGAACCCTTTGATAGCTTGTTTGATCCGTTTTCTATTGAAATCATCATTAGCAGTTGTATGAAACGCCATGGCCTTGGGGAAAGATATTGCCAGAGATCTTCTTTCTTCTTGGTCAAGATTTTCGTATGTATCAGCAGCTGCGTTATCAATGAAATTCTCCAAAATTACGATAAACATTACGTCTTCATTTGGAGGGATTCTTGGTGGGCACCCCATGGCCCCAAAAGCATAATCGGAATCTATCACGAACACCGACTGCTCGTGCTTCTTCATTGTCTGAACCCCAATGTCCAGCCCCGGAATCAACATTCCTTGGTTTAATCGGATTCTTTCAGATGATTGGCGGAAAGCTGATGAATCGAATGGTTCATCTCTGTACTCAAAGTATCCCCAGTAAGTTATCGTGACCATAGCATCTTTTGGAACTACATCACCGACACCTGGTCTTTTTACAGCCTTAAACACCTATGCAATATGACAGAAAAAATGTTGTAAAAGAACAAGAGTAATGCCATCAAACAGATCTGCTACCGAATTTGGTAAGAAAGATAAGATGCACGTTAGAATTACTTTTTCATTGCCAGAGATATCAATCATGGTGGCTCTTAGTGATTCAAAGCTTATCCCAACTGGGACAATTGTTTCATAATCTGCCTGATCATTATCTTCGTCGTCTGTATCCTCATTGATGTTAAGCAGTTTCAGCATTTCAGAACTTGACATGTTTCGAGTACCGGTGAAACCGAAAACCTCATCTTCTTCTTCATTGTCATAGTCTCCACCTGCTTGTAAGACCATATTTGGGTTTTGGATCAGCTGGCTAAAAAAATTATGGGAATCAAACATTTGCATCTTATTGTTAGATGAATCCTGAAGCGAATAAATTATCAATATATGTCAGAACAAGTCCAGAAGACTAGTTGTATTACAAATGGTATTTTCAAATGCGAAGGAATATTTACGCAATTGTAAAGCCGCGCTGGCTATGGACGTTGACTGAAGAATGGCTATGTAACTCAGCCATATCTTTTTCTCGATCGGCGTGTATCTGTAGCTTGATTAAACTTGTTAGTGCGGCTCGTTGAATTCAAAGGCGAGAGGACGTAAGCGTTGTGCGTGATCCGCACCTATGGTACGATTCTTTCGGATTGTCCTGAAACTTTGATTGTTTGCTTTATTTTTTTTTTCTAAAGTTGAAACGATTTTCCGACGATTTCAACGTCTGCCACACACGGTGGTCACGTGTGCTGTTACAGAATAAAACTCTTTGGCGCTGGTTAGAATCAGAGATCAGGGGGTTAGAAAGCTCTAACGGTGCGATGGTGCGATGCTTCACAATAGAGATCAGTGTTCAGTATACTCCACTGATTGTAGTTATACTATATCGGTGGTATACTCCTTATGCTGTGGTATGGCATGGAGGGTCATGGTATGTGCTGTGC
This sequence comes from Athalia circularis, assembly GCA_963978495.1. Classification (NCBI taxonomy): domain Eukaryota; kingdom Metazoa; phylum Arthropoda; class Insecta; order Hymenoptera; family Athaliidae; genus Athalia; species Athalia circularis. The sequence goes on from OZ021702.1 coordinate 7,402,774, forward strand.
ACTGAAATCTGAAATATGTGCTGTGTTCTGTGTTGCACCCAAAGTTCATATAATGGACATGTGGTGGCTCTTCCGCCGTGGAGCTATGAATTTTGTTATCGAGGCTTGCCTCTCCTTCAAAGGTTCCTTTTCCGGCCGGTTTGTAGTTGTTGCTTCATCCGAGTAACTCCGGTGCTCCAGCAGTTCGGTAGTTCGTCTGTTGCGTACTCATCCGTTCGAGTGGGTTGTGACATTTTTTTCTGTTGTAACAAGATGTTTACATGGTCGAACTGTGAAAAATTTGGCAAAAATTTAAAAAATTCAACTTATAAAACTGGGATGAAAGAATTACGGGAACTCGAGTAATAGAGAGGTACGTGGTTTGTGCTCGTTTGTGTGTAGGGTGTGTTTATAGCCTACAAACCCTGACATAGCAATGGCGTTTCTGTCTATCCAAATGCTGTGCCAACAGTTACCAGCTCGTTATTTTACTTTTAATGACTCGTCCGAGATTTTTATGCGCTGCAGGATATCCAACAGTTGTCAAAGATCGAATCAAGTGTCCCTAATGCTTTCGTACGTGTTATTAGTGAATGGACATGATCGATGATTCTGTTGGATATTCTTGGTCGCTGAAGTTTTGGATCGTAGTGGGGTGAGCGCCGACAGCCGACTGGACGCGAAACAGATCGAAAAGAGCCGAACTCGGAATTGCGACCGCCGAGTTGAGCGGTTCCCGATGCCTGCGCGATGTCGCGAGCCCTCCGGTCCCGTTTGCTCCCGTTGCGGACTTCCCAGTTCCCGCCCTGTGTCCCATCGCCGACCTTTGAACCTCGTCCTCGCCTTCATCCTCTCAAGCCACAGAGCGAAATCTGGGCATAATGATGAGCATGTGCTCGTCAACGCTGTTTGTGAACGTTCAAGGGAAAAACTGACAACGCCGACGTTGATGTCGATTTACATTCATATCCTTCATCTGTGACCAAAATAATCAGTAAACACTATTCTCAAAGTATCTATGATCACCCGTCGGATTTTCCAACAATTACTTCATGCCTAGGTAGTAACTTACGCTCATATGAAAATGCAATGGCTCGAGCTAGAGAATTTCCATCTTCAAAGTCGTGTGAAACGAGATTACTAAAGTCTTGTGAGATTACTCAAATGTATTAAACAAGTGAGTTTTTATCGTTTATATTGTGTGCTTTATTTTTACCATTTTGTCTTGTCATTTGGATAGAGAGAGGTAAGTCCGGGCCAAGCCATGGAGGACGAAGAACGTTTGGAAGGGGAGGAAGAAATGGATCTGGATGAAGCAACTGATGGCGAAGATGACGACGAGGATGCCGGTGGAATCCCTATTTCACCAGCAAACTCTGATCAACTACTTGGTCCAGTTTCAACCCCTGGCAACAGTTAGTATCCATATAACATGCATCACGTTTGCCATCTATTTATTGTTTATGATAAGATCACATTTTGTTTTGAATTTGAATATTGCTCTGCTGAATCGAGGTTGGAAAAGTCTTAAAAACAAAATGGCAGCCTGGCTGGTACAGTAATATATTAACAATGTCATTAAAAATTTTACAAAGGCATCGAATTGCTAATGATAGAGGTCAAGTGTGAATGGTCAAAAGGTTTGGGAAATTCCATGTATTCTAAGTCAGTACTTGTTGCAATGGTTGTGATGATTCAAATTTGAAAATTGTTGGGTTGCATAAAACTTAGAAGTAATTTATTTCAACAGGATTCGTTAGTATTAATTTGAATATACGATTGTGTCGAAATAGTTTTCTTATGATTCACAATTGTTGCCAAAATTTTCAGTAATCCAAGATGAGGTTTTCCATGATCCGCTACGTTACCAAAAATTTCCATTTCCTGGAGGAAAACCACTGAACATCAGGCGAGGTCCTGGCAGGCCCAGAAAAGAAAGACCCCTTGTACGGGGAGTGAGAAGTCGACCATTTGGCAGGGGAATGACCAGGGGCAAGGGGTAAGACATAGTCTGCAGAAATTCTTTGTTATCATTTTAAATCTCATTTTAGAATTGCAATAGCAAACTCGCAATGAAGAAAGCAAAGTGCTAATAAATTTTGACAAGCTGCTAACAAACTGCAACACTTAATTCTAGATTTGGATACATGCGAGGTATTCCACGCCGTACAAAGAGTAAAGATGATGACACACATTCGGAATCGCCAAGCCCTCTGCGGGCTAGTGATGATCTTATGGGTGACGGTGAAGGATCTGTGATGGACCGGTCAATGCCAGCGCCGGAGGAACCGCCATACTTTCCAGAACAATGGTATGCCCTGAGAATATTATGTAGTAGAATAAATGTGGTATGATGTCCTGAATATATAGGATATCTGGGAGATGAAGTATTCTGGTCACCTAGATGAGCGTTACCGCCACTTACCTCTAATTACAAAAGCTAAGATCAAAATTTTACTCAGGCCAGGGAAGGTGTGTTCTTTGTGCAATTTGGGGGAGCGAAGTCAACTGGGGCAGGGTGAGCTGCAGCGATTGTCCTGCCCCGAAGGTTTCACCCCAGAGAAGAACGTGATCAAAGAAGAAATATCTGAAAGTCTGTTAGACATTTCTTCCACTGGGGACAAGAGCCCCCGTGCGGGTGGTTCTGGAGCCGTTACCTGTCGTCGGCAAAAAAGTTTGGCCAAATGCAGGTAGCATACATTCTTCATATATTTCCTAAGTTGCTAAAATGTGTATGAACCTTGCGTTTTAGCTTTTTGATTTGTCATCTACTAATTTTGTCATGTCAAGAGCAAGAAGCAAGTTGCACTTGATATTTTAGCTGATAACTAATAATTGCACTTTCTTGTGCATAGAAACCCTAGTCTTACAAATTTTACGGAACCGGTGGAGGAATTGAGTATTGTCGGCTACTCAGACGAACCAGAGATAGGAACGCTATTTGAACCTACGCGACACTTTTACATCCATAATTCGTGCGCGGTTTGGTCAATCAGCAATCAGGAGTTAGTACCTGAAACTGTGAGTCGAGCAGTCGTGGTTGGTTCGTCACGCCGTTGTGCCTACTGTTCTCATTATGGGGCTAGCATCCCTTGTAAGGTTAGTATTTAATATTTTTTTGTGCTAACCCCACACCCTCATTTTGGATCACACTCTCCTACTTTATGTCATTCAATTGGCTCCAACCATAAAACGAGTAATCGATTTGTCAAATTTCATGACTCTTCTATGAAATAGGTGGGATCGTGCAATCGTTATTTTCATTTGCCATGTGCCGCAGCGTCTGGTTGTTTTCAAGATAGCAAAACATTAAACTTATTCTGCAGTCAACATCTGGGCCAAGTTCCGCTTTTGTGTGAGTATAACCTTGTCAATAGTATCAATCATTTATATAACAGTGATTGCCTGAATTGAAACACAATTCTCAGCTCGACATCTAACTGGGATAGTTTTAAGGGGTTTTGCTACTTCTGAATCCTGCCAGGATTTCATTACTTGGTTTAAATAAGAATTGTCAGGCTTAGGTCTATCCATACCAATGACAAACTAACACCATATGTCATTTCTACAGTGAATGGTGATGTAAGTTGCATGCAATGTTTCGGCATGGGCGATGTTTCCAACTTGGTGATGTGTTCAATTTGTGGACATCATTATCATGGCAGCTGCGTTGGCCTGGCTCTTTTACCAGGAGTCAGAGCAGGCTGGCAATGTTCAGCCTGCCGTGTTTGTCAAGTGTGCCGCCAGCCAGAGGAGGCTTCCAAAGTTATGCTGTGTGAACAGTGCGACAAGGCGTATCATCCTGGCTGCCTGCGACCCATAGTCACTTCTATACCCAAATACGGTTGGAAATGCAAGTGCTGTCGGGTGTGCACCGACTGTGGATCGCGCACTCCAGGTGCGGGTCTTTCTTCTCGATGGCACGCTCACTATACAGTGTGTGATTCGTGCTATCAGCAGCGTAACAAGGGTTTTTCCTGTCCACTTTGCCGGAGAGCGTATCGTGCGGCAGCCTATAGAGAAATGGTTCAATGTAGTTCTTGCAAAAAGTTCGTCCATGGTACATGCGATGCTGATGCAGATCCGATAACTTATCAACACCGCAAAGATGCGAAGCCGGAATACGAATACATTTGCCTGCAGTGTAACCGAATGGCCCTTGTCAAACGTAAAGACAATACTGATGATTACGGAGGTGATTCGAGCCTTACCGCCTCTCAAGAGAGTTTGTACGGCGACGGGGATTCTTCAGAGTTTGATTATCAGGGAGGAACAGAGGAGGCACTCTATTCCATTGGATTAGGAAAAGGAAAGCCATTCTGTGCATCTAAAATCGCAAAAAAGAAGCTCGGTCTTGGCGGCGGAGTTATAGGTCGACCGAAAGGGGTTGGCAAATTAGGTTATCAGAAGAGACAAAAAATGACAGAGTTTGGCCGGAAGAGGGGCCCTAAGGCTAAAATGCGGGGTATATTTGGTGTACCTGGATTAGGATTACAGGTGAGCTGTTTTGTCAATATTATTCAAAGGCGTGCCTGACCGCCTTACATTTACGTTTATGCGTCTAAATAGAACAAATTGACACCAATAATGAAACTAGAGTTCAATATACGGTTTCTACATTTAAAATTTAAGAATTTCGAACCAGTATTCATTCTATGTGACTTTAATTGAGGCTATCATGACGATGCCTGTTGATGACGGTGTTTTTGTATGTATGTGAATTTCGGGTTGCAGAGGCCAATGTCGGATTCTTTTTCAAAATCGGAAGAGGAGCCAGGTGTGGAAAACAGATTAGTCTTATGCTCAGCAAAAGATAAATTTGTTTTAACCCAGGATATCTGTGTAATGTGTGGGGCAATTGGGACAGATCAAGAGGGTTGCTTGATTGCCTGCGCGCAATGTGGCCAGTGCTATCATCCATATTGCGCCAATGTTAAAGTTACAAAAATCATATTGCAAAAAGGATGGAGGTGTCTTGACTGCACGGTATGCGAAGGATGTGGGGAGAGGAATGACGAAGCACGGTTGATACTGTGCGACGACTGTGACATCAGCTATCACATTTATTGCATGGATCCGCCATTAGATTACGTTCCCCATGGCACTTGGAAGTGCAAATGGTGTGCCCAATGCCAGACATGCGGTTCAAACGACCCTGGATTCAACAGTGATTGGCAAAAAAATTACACTCAGTGTGGACCTTGCGCCTCACATACCGCTTGTGCCTCCTGCCAGGAGGCATATAACGAAGGCGAGCTCATCATTCAGTGCGTTCAGTGTGAGAGATGGTTACACTGTGCCTGTGATTCCATTAAGACAGAGCTTGATGCTGAGAAGTGTGCAGAAGAAGGTTATAATTGTATACTTTGTCGTCCAAGAGACGTTCCACCGCCTCACATTTTATGCAACTTACCAAAACCTTTACCCCATAAATACCCACGCTCACCGCCGCCAGTATCCCATAGTCCCGAACTGTACAAGCCATCTCCACAGCAGTATTTGGTAGATGGTGTTTATCTGTCAGAGGCTGGAATGCTCCACATCAAGTCACTGACTTTTGAACAACAGCAAACGCGTAAAAAGAGGAGGAAGATGTTGCCTTTGCTTGACAAAGAAGCAGGAATAATGGCCACGATCGAGTCCGTCGTTGCTGGTGGCAGTCTTGATAATTCTCTGGAGGATAACGGTAAATTGGATTTATTAGACGTCAAAGAAGAGCCAATTGAAGTACTGAAAGAAGGCATGGTATGGACTGCGCGAGGAGATCAACCACCACCTGAAGGATTCAGCATCTATACCACCGAGAATGGTGTTACTGTTCTGAGACGTAAGCGTCAAAGAAACTTGCAAAAACTTGGCATTGGAGGATTTGTTGTCCGATTGAGAACTCGAAAGGAAAAGGAAGAAGATGGAGATGGAGATAAACCATCTGACGGACTGTTGGGGATTGGTGAGGATAAGCCACGTCGTAAACCCCAGCGGAGGAAACCAAAGACAAAACTTTCTGAGTGTTTTCCACTTTATATGCAAGAAGCATTTTTTGGTAGGGATCTGATGGACACTACCAAAGATAAAGATATTGGTAGTAGCAGTGATTCCGATAGCGAGCGTAACGTTTCGAGCAATGCTGATACGATACAACTCTCGCAAGATGAACTCAAGGCGATCGAACAAGTCAAAGCTAAGCAAGAAAAAGAAGAAGAAAAGATGCCCAGCGAATCATCAATCAAACGTGAAGAGATTATGGAAGATGAAGGCAGTGACACTGAAGCCCTTGGTGATATTCTACCAATTTCTGGTGATTTGTTGGACAGTGATCTCGTTAATACCATCATGAATGAACCTGATGAAGACTTGGCAAAAGCTAGCGAAGCTCTGGAAGAACTGGAGGACACGTCAGGTCCAAGCAAAGATGAACTCACTGACATACTAAGTCCACACTTCAACTTGGAATCAATGGTCAGAGATACCGGTGAGTTGTCAACCTTCTGTCATGTTTACTCTCTCTTGTGCTATCAATTGGGGACAGATATTACGGTCCCACATGCATCGGTAATTGCAGATGCATATTTGAAATTACTAATTGATGTTTACAATTTTTAGGTCTGCCAAATATGGACAGTAAAGATGTTGAAGAAATATTCAAGGGGGTACTAACTGATGAATCACAGGAATCTCAAGAATCATCTGTTTTCGCTGCACAGTCTCAACCATCACATGCCCCTTCTTCATCGACACCGCTGGTATCACCATCACCTCATCCAGGTATATGAATTTCGGTGCTAACTGTTGAAAAAAAATTTTACATATTGCACAGGTATTCTTTATTATTAATACAAATCATAGAGCAAATTGGTATAAAAATTTTCATGCACTCATCATTATAGGATTGCAATCTGGTCTAAGCCTAAGTAGACCACAGGTTTCTGTTGCGCTGCCCCCAGTTGGACAGCCTAATCTCAATTCCCCGATGAGTTTCCCACCACCATCTCCGTATCATTCAGAATATAGCAAGTAAGAAATCACCACGTCCTTACTCCAATATTCTATAATTTTTACTGGATTAAACTGCCTGAATTACTATAAATTTTTAACCGTTCAACAGCAGTCCGCAATTCAGTCCTGCTTTTTCTGAACCACCCAGTCCTTGGTTAAATCCAGAAGAGGAAGTAGTGGTGCCTACTGCTGGTAGCGGTGCAGCCATTACGTACAATCAACGAAGCAACCTCAAAATGGAGGCTGATGAGGCTCTTGGAAGTGGGGCAACTATATCTGCAGTCTTGTATGCAAACCTTAACCACCCTGAATGGAAATCAGAATATCCAGGTAAAACAATTCACAAATTCCGGGTACCCCTTATTCCTAATTGTAAGCTGACTCGAGCTGAATTTGAGAATTCATATTGTGTAATGGCCATTGTATAATCAGTTCAATTATACCAAGTTTCTCTGAATAATTATATCTCGCCAAAAGAACCTATTAAAATGTTGCATTTCTCAGTAGGTTTTAATAAACACATTACCGCAATGTTAATTATAATTATAGTGAACAGAATTCATTGTTAGGAAGTTTATTAAAAGTTATTTTTCAAAATACATGCATCCACTGCTTCTGTAGGGTGATTGACTCCAACTCAGAGCAGGTACCAAGGGTATGATGCTCCTACTTTGTTTTTTACATGTAATCGAATCCGTAAAAGCTCATGGACATGGCTTTTGATGAATGTAACAAAATACCACAAAGTATCGACACTAAACTCAATTCCTCTATATGGTCTAATTTATTACTCATTCTCACTCTGTCATTTATTCATCGTCATCCGTTCGCCAAATCATATTCCAAATGTCGCAAACTAGGATTCTTTTGTGTTAACAGATCTCATGAATTCACTAAAAGTGACATGTCTCAATAGAAAAATGACTGCACTAAATTTTCATCGAACTATTCTAATTAATAATAATTATAACACATTTCAGCTTGGTCCGAGCGCTGTAAACAGATACTGAAGAGATGGCGTGCCCTACCCACCGAAAAAAAGGCCCCTTACCTGACTCAAGCTCGAGACAATCGAGCAGCAATTCGAATGAAGAAAACTCAGCAGGTATGGATATTATGTTTTGTGAGAATAGCCGCATTTAATGAAAAGTAAACGGTAAAACGGATTTCACATTTTACTGTAATAAGTTGTGTCAATTTTCGAGGGTGTCCTTGTGCTAACATACAAGTCAGACTAACAGCTAGTCCTTTGTGTTACATTATGCTCCACTTAGTATTATTCGCTGTAATTAATATCTGATATTTTTCATAAGCTTACTTGCATACCGAAAGACTATGAAATATTCAAGCAATACTGGCTTTATATTCGTTAAAATGACAAGCACGGTGTTATTAGCACGTCAATGAATTTTCTCTGCACAAAAAAAAAGTTAATCAAGCCACAAATGTAAGTATCTCAGTCTTTGTGCAGTTTTTTTTTTTTCCTCGGTAACGAAACATTAATCCAACTGGCACCCGAGATACTTGTATGATCAATTAATCGAATTAATAATTCTTTAATCGGTATTTCAAAATCAATGATACATTTCACATAATTTTTAGAAATTTTTCTGATAATATTATTTTGATTTTATTTTCGATTTTTTTATCGGGTTATGCTATGTAAGGATCAAGTATAGATGCGCTAAAAAAAATTTTCAATAGAGGTTCCCACCGAAGAGGAAACCTTGTAGGATGAATGTACTGACATAGATCGATGCTCATTATGCTCAAATTAAGTTTATCAAATTTTGGTATTACATATTTGTTATTCTCTTCACTCATGTTATTTTACACATTGATAACCTAGTTATTGTAAAGATGGTTAGTAATCATGTGACCGGAATTGTTTGATACCGCCTTTGTCTCTTGACATACCGCGAAGACCTATGTCTTAAACTATTGCTGATATAGTGTTCTGGAGCCTTATAAAAACCACAAACTAATATATATTATTCATCAGCTAAAAAAAAAAATATCAGATGCAACTTATTTTCAGTTGTATATGCTACTTTGATACATCAGCATGAAGTTACTTGCATTGTTGTACTCAAATATCAGTGCCAAAAAACCACAGATAAATTGTTTGTTGCGATTCATACAGACAGACAAAACACGAATCAAGCTGTCGCAAGCATTGCTTGAATAAAATTTGTTCTGTGACTTTGAGTACTTTTAGCCGGTCTGCGCTGGGTTTTACTCATTCTTATCCAAGTTTTCAAATAACTACCATAGTCAAATTTGACTATCTTCCCAGCGCTTCTCATTGCCATAAAAATCATGGTTTCAATACGTCACAACCACCTTATGGGTAGTCTAGAGCTTCCTCGTTACAATTTTCGGGCGCTTCAGTACAATTAAAAAAAAAAAAAAAAAAAAAAAAAAACGGTGTAGTTTGTGACCAAATATTCTCACTTTACTAAGTTACATACTAGCCTGGCGGGTGGGCAGGGGAGAGGATTGATCAATTTTACTTGGAATTACTGATATTATTCGGATCAAATGTAACTTGAGCATTATTACTATTACTATTATTATTATTACTATTATTATTATCATCATTAGTATTATTAGTATTATTATTCTCATCAGTACCACCACCATCTTCATCATCCTTATTGTCACTGTTCGCATTATATTGTCAGGATTATTACGCTATTGATGACATTATGTAACATCGTAATACGCATCGGTTGTATTCATTTATATTATATAGCTTGTCATTTTTGAAATGCGCCATTGCTCGTGAGATGAAATTGAAACTAGCAGGCACGCAGCTATTGGCTTTGCCCTGATGTTATGATTGTGTCATGAGTTGTGACACATATCTTACGCCGAGATGGGAGAATATTAAGTTCTAGAAAAAACAAACCCATGAAATTTTCAATTGTAAAAATGTGTGAATGAGGCACCCCTTGAACCGACAGATACCTAAGGATTTACCAAGCACGACCCCAGTCACTGCAACAAGCGCACCTACCATCACCACCAAACCTGTCACAACTATAACATCGGCTCAAGTATCTTCAGTAGTAACAATGGCCACTAGTCAAAAGCAAATTGGACTTTTGGCCTCTGTCATCAGCGATAAGTCACAGGAGAAGACTGGGGTAACTGGGTCTGCAACGGCAGTGTCAGGGGCGACACCGAGCAGTGTTCATCTAGCGGAGGTGTGTGCGGTGCAGGGACCGCCGAGGCAGCTAACATCTCTCTCCCCAAGCCCATCCCCCACACTTTCCATGCCACCTATTGTGCCTAGACCTAACTCTGTCAACTCTGTGAATTCCATTAACAGTCTGGTACACCAAGAGGTAGCCGGTGGCCAGGCTAGAATAGCACAGTTGCCAGCCACGCCTTGCACAACAGCTTCTTACTGCAACCCAGGGGGTGGTGAAGGGCAACACGATAAATCACCGTCTCCATCACCCTCGCCATCACCTTCACCTTCGCCATCTCACCAACGTCCCATACCTATTCATCCTGTTCACTCCATTAACGCTGTCCATTCAATTCACCCTGTGATGGGTACTAGCGGTGTAACTAACAATATCAACATCCTTCAGGCATCCCCCCAGGTGGGGTCTAACTCTATACGCCAATTATCCTCGATAGACCACCAGATTAGAGTACTCACCCCATCTGAAATCATGCGCACACTCCCATCCCTCAGCCAGGAGCACTACGATCCGCCACCCACTGCAATTATTCACACTGTACCTGTACAGGCCCCGCCTATGGTGAGCCACCCATACTGTGCCTACAGTGTCTTGCCTTGTCACGTATCTGATCGGAGTCTAGTAAATCACTTTAATTTGTTATTATTCAGGCTATTAAGACTTCTTCTTCTCTTCGATCTTTCTTTATCAGCATTTTTTTCATATTTTTCTCATAGTCAGAGCAATCGAGTTTGTATGAAATCTTTATATTGGAGTAAGAAGTCGCCTTATCGTTATTTTTGTTGTACGCATACATACTTGTAATAGGTATGTATGCACTGATTTTATTCTCATCCTATTGATTGTTATACAATAATTTTTTGGAATGATCGGATTATTATTAGCAAGCCTTCTGTTATTCAAAGTACCATAAGTTTTGAGTGGCTGTTACAATTTAGTTCGAGATATGGTTGTGCTTCAGAATCCGTTATCATTATTATGGTTGTCGTCGTGATGATTATTAATATTGTCATTCGTTTAGTAATATAAAATTTATTCTTCATTTCTCAAATCCTCCTTGATCCAATGAAAATCAGCTCAACCAAGCTCTTATCCTATGGCATGTTCAAGACATCTGGTAGCGGACTTTTCACACAATGTAAAGGTCATGAATTTTTGTCCATTCATTTCAATCCTCGCAGATCTGCCGGAGTGAAGCAACCCCGTTTTTCATCCACATTGTTTCCCCACACTCACTATCCTTCAATCTAACCATTCCGCTTTTTTTCCATACTTTTGTGGGTGAATATAGCTTTGTATTGTATTGTTGTATCATTAATTTATCGTTTGATCCATAATTAGGTTGATTTCATCATAGCTCATCGGCTACCGTTGTTTCATATTCTCTTCACTTCTGTTGAATGAAAATTCTACATCTAAACTTTTAATAATATTCACTTCAAAGCTCTTCCTTGCCTAGTAGGTGTACTCCACAAGTTTTGAGACTTTAGTGGCCAAATTTTGAGAATCTCATTGGTAACGAATCTTATACCATAAAGTGTGGTGCAATCACGTTTCATCTTTGAATGTTATCCCAAACTATTCACATATGCTGCAACAATACAGCAATAGCTCAAATAAATGATTTTTTGTCTGCTTTAGTAGTTATCGCCAAAAACTGGAAAAGGGTTCTAATACAGTATGCAAACAGATGTCTCGTATTGAAAGATGCTGTTGTTGTAGAGTTGGGAAAGTTTGTAGGCTTTGTAAAGAATACCTATGTTTTCCTGGCCCAAGAACATAGTGGCAAATTATATGTAACTCTGAATGCTTGCTGTGACATTGTCTTCTTCCAGGCTTCAATTGGTTAGGCAGGGAAAGCTTAACAATAAACTTCAACCTATAACTTTTATTCTTTTAAAGTCTTGGCCCAATACAAATTTCTGACTATAGCTGCAGATTTTGCTTATTAATCCAAATATTCATGAAATGAAATAGAGGACTTTTTTTCTATTCCCGATTCCTTGCATGTACTTTGTTTTGTATTATGGTATGATCAAAAATCAGGTTCGCTGATAATTTTTTCCTAGTGTAACAGGACTTGAGTGTAAATCATTTCTTGTTTGTAATTATTTTAGATGGTGGCTGGTTGTTGTCTCCGATATGTTGCTGAACATATTAATTTATTAACATATTTTCATTGTGTTGAAAGTTGAGATTTTGAGTTTAATTTTGGCTGGTTGTCATTGAAGCTCGCATTCTTTCGCAATTTAAGTCGCTTGACTCTGTATCTAGCCACATGATCATTACAACGTTATCAGAAAGCAAACCAATAGTTTGGGGACTATCACATTTTATGAACCGTTTCAGATTTTCCTAATAATTCAGATGAGGAGGATCAAAAACATCTTTTTGCAATGTCACTGCTATCTTTAATAACTAAATTAGTTCCATTTTTAAGGAGTTCCAGCACAATATTAAATGATCCGTAGCATTTTTGCATTTCCTCAAAGATTTTTTGGAAAATAAAGGGCTGGAGGAGGAGTGGTTAAGATTTTCAAACAATTTCTGTTGTAATGATCATGTGGCATAGTTTGAGGCAAAGTATAATGATTTTCTTTTAACAGGAGCAGGATAGGCTGTCAAACAGAGATCGGTCGAGCCGAGAGGCAGAGCAAGAACGACAATGGAAACAACTCCAGGCACTTCGTCAGCAGCAAGCGCAAATGCAACAGCAAGTTATTCACGAACAACGTGTGCACGGTAATCATAATCCTTGACAACCCATGAGAAAACTTTTCTTTCCAAGAGTTTCATCAATCAGAAATTTTCTCCGAGAAGTTCGCTATGTTTTAACTTTTTATTCTTTGGTTGGAAAGCAAGTAGTAAATGATATCTGAAGTGGTTGATAATGATTCATTTTTTTTTACACTTTATTTAAGTTCTCACACGACTCACGTCTCATATTTCTAATCTACACCTCTAATACTTTGTTATAATACAATAGCTATGGCTAGAGTACACAGGCAGATCAATGAAGATGGTACTACTCAAATGACGCCTGAAAATCCGCCTGGATTAACAACTCAATTACAAGTCTCTACAGCTCAGGTGAATATCCGAAATGGAATATAATCTTGAATTAATACTCTTCAGTTTGACATCAGCAATATATTTGATTCATCTCATATTCTTTTTGGAAATAAAAGTGAATCACATTTATTTATTTCTTATAAGGATGTTAATCACTTGGGTCCAATGGCATCGCCCTCCCCTGGATCCCGTGGAACGTTTGCAACCCCTCCGATCAAAGTTAACAGAAGCGTAGCTCCGCAAAGTCCGCTACAAGGTATAACTCGTCTGCCAAATCAACAATGCGCTACAGTCAATCGGCCGGTCAGTTCTGTTGTACGAGCTGGTATGCCCACTAGTTTTGCGCAACCTCCATCCCCTTTCTCACCGCAAGCCCCCCAATCTCCTCATGATTTTCCGCAATCTCCGGCGGCCTCTCAACCGCAAGACCAATTTCAGCGCTTTGAAACATCCGAACCATTCAATCAAACTCCTCAAACGTCAAGGCCGCCATTTGCGAGTACACCTTCTTATGTCACCTCACCTCGAAATGATCCTTTTCCTCAACCCCCCGGTACTCCTCGTCCGCTGTTTAATGCTCCTACACCTCGTTCTTCACCACACGTTTACGCCCCATCTCGTACTCCTGATCCTTACAGCTCTCAACCGCCCACTCCGTCCTCGGCTCCCAGTTATACCTCACCTAGGCCAGATTCGAGACAAGAACCTCAACCACCAGAGCTATTTAATCAACAACCGGAAGTTAATCGACAACTACGTGATCTACTTCAACGACAACACTTCAACAAAAAATTGGAACCCCTTGGCACGTCGTGGAGTCAAGGTACTTTGCAAATGTCACAATGGTCCTGTTTCATCGAATAGTTGTACATCATTATTTGTTGATATTTATATAGATGCTCATGGTGGGAACGAAAATCCCCAACAGCAATTTGATGGAAACCATGCTCAGCTTCCTCAACATACACAACCACCGGGGAGCACTGGAGAGGGTACCTTCAGGCAACCGCTTCCACCTGGAATCGTGAGGCCACGAATGCCAATTCAGCCTAATGTTCTCATACGCAATCCTACCGGTATAATTACCTTTGTTTAATTATTATATAATCCTAGATCTTGAGCAAATTTATCATGAAACATGTCATCTCTAGGAATAAATGTGCGATTACCGGTTAGTGGGAATATGGATGCCAGGTTACAAGGCATTGAATCTCGTAAGAGAATGCTCTTGCAACGACCGCCAGTGTCTGCTGGGATGTCGCAGCCGCACTATCAAGGCGGGCAACTTTTACAGCAACGTATGCCTGGTCCGCGGAACCCACTAGCAGAACAGTTCGATATTTTACAGCAACAAAGGTTCCCAGGTATAGGATATTCAAGACATTGCTTATTATAATTAACCCCTGTAACATACGTCATACAATAGTTGATCCCTATTATTTAGATGTATAATCAATTAAAATGATCGAATCCTGTGCAGAATCAACGCAAGTACAAGGGCTAGGCCAGCGATTAGTGCGACCAGGACTTGATAATATGAGCCAAAGCATTAGGATGATGGGAGTATCAGGGATAACAAGACCCCCTGTGATACCTTCCACTGTAACAGAAGCCAATGTAACTACTTCGGAAGCTTCTGAAATTCCAGACAATGTGACAGCAGAGCTTGAAAAACTTGAGCAAGAAGGTGCACCAATGGTAGAAGTAGAGGGTGTCAGTGCTATTCTAGGTGACTTGGCTGACGATGATGACGAGCTTTTAGGTAAAATGATGTGTCATATTTACATTCGGGTAATGATATTTTATCTTAGTAAACTAAGGCTTCTACTGATGACCTGACTTTTCATTCTAGCCGAGATGGGCGCTGATTTTAACATATTGGAGTACGCAGATCCGGAATTAGATAACATGACTGGAGGTGAAAAGACGAATATATTCGACCTTGACTTAGAGCAAGTTGAAGTGGAAACTAAAGAAGATAAGCGAAAGAAAGGGGTTAAAGAAGAACCAAAATCTGAAGATTTGGGTGGCACAGCAACTGCCCATGCAGAAATTAGAGAGACAACGGCCAGTAATGTAGCACTGTCTCCACAAGAAACAACGCCAAGTATGCGATCACAGGTGCAAACGTTGTCTTCAACCCCGCAAACAACACTCCAACAACAGCCACCAATTCTGCCGCAAGCCGCTAATCCACAGGCTGCAGTGGTGCAGCAGCAGATGCATCAACAAGTTCAACAAGCAGCGGCTATTGGAAGACCAATGCCTGCTGGCACCAGACTTATTTCACCCGATGGAGCAGTCGGCGTTGTTACTTCCTCCAATACTGTAACAGTTAGCTATCCTTCAACATTTCCTCGTCATCAGCAACGAGTACCTCAATCTCATGTACAAAGTAAGTATACTTTTACAAATTTTGTATGCTTGGTAAGGTTCATACTAGATGTTTGCAGTTTTAAGTTTCATGGATTGATTTCCGTTCACAATCTCAGACTTTCGTGACAATCAATGTAATATAGTGATAATTGCACTAATGAAACTACTATTTGTTAGCAATGCAGCAGCAACAGCAGCAGCAGCAGCAGCAGCAGCAGCAACAACAACAACAACAACAACAACAACAACAACAACAACAACAACAACAACAACAACAGCAGCAGCAGCAGCAGCAACAAACACAACAACAACAGCCGCAACAGCAACAACAACAACATCAGCAGCAGCAACAAATTCAACAACAACAGCAAACGCAAAAACAACAGCAACCACAAAAACAACAACCACAGCACCATCACCAACAGCAACAACACCAACAACAAAAACAACAAGAACAACAACAACAACAGCAACAGCAGCAGCAGCAGCAGCAGCAGGTACAGCAGCAGCAGCAACAACAGCAACAGCAACTACAGCAGCAACAACACCAACAGCAACTGCAACAACATCAGCAGCAGCAGCAGAGACTGGGAATGCGAGTGGGTGCTGTTCCTGGTGTTCCAGGTCGTGTAGTATCCGTTGGACATATTGTTGGACCGCGCACACCGTTGGCACCTCCTCCACCACCGCCATATCCTGGACCTCCGCCGCCATATCCAGGACCTATACCGGTGCGTAATTACTAATGTTCTTTATATTTTTTGGACCCATATGCATCGCTTTCAGACTATCTGTTTACAATATATGTTAACACGTTTGACTTTAACTGTCAGTTATTCATTCCATGATTTTAATCAGATTAGCCAAAGATTGCTTTGGATATTTGGTGGAAGTTATTTTTGCTATTCTGAACAATTTCACTAACAGTGTTTATTGAGGTTTGGATAGCTTGGGCTTTTGGATTTGTGGAGTTCTTTTATCTTTTATTCAATTAGAGTACGGAAAAATTCGAAAACGAAGTCTATCAGAAAGTATTGATATAAATGAGTTAAAGATGAATATAAATGTACACCAATTCATATTTTATCACACCACATGTATACAGGGAGAGTCACCAGAGGCATCCGAATAGGCGGTGATTAATCGACGTCATTCCACGCCTATATAGCCAATGAATGGTGAGAATAATCCCACAAGCAAAGGAACATTCGATAACACAATGCAGAAAAATAATATCAACACTATGGACTAGCTATCGTATTCATTGATACGCTCACACAACTATTAAAATTGATAATCTAGAAGAATCATGTCGACGTATTCATATCTTGTGAAATTCATTGTACGATTGTATGGGATAGAACTCCGCAGAAGACTGGCGAGTAGTATCACTTGTGAAACCAAACGCGATACAGTTCAACCTGACGTACGTAGGTATTGATGGGGGAGGATTATCAATTTCTATAGTTCTGTGAGTGCGTCAATGAATACAATAGCCGAGCTATCATTTTGATATTTTCTTCCTTCATTATGTCATCGGATGTTCCTCTGCCTGTGGAATACCCTCGCTGTTCATTGGCTATAGAGGCGTGGCATGACGTTGATTAGTCTCCTATTTGGACACCTCTGGTTAGTCTCCCTGTATAAATATAATATACGCGTAATATGGGTACTGGCTGGTAATATGGTGTTATGGGCTGGGTGTTTGCAATGCATTGGTGTTGGTGCATGTCTAGATGGGGCTGTGCACCGGTGGGCGGGGCTTGGTGCGCCCCCCGGGCCATGTAGGGCACTCCGTGCCAGTGGTGGGCTCGCCGCTATCTCATGTGGTTCACGCTGGTGTACCTGGCATGCCACCGCATCCTCACCGAAGACCCTTGCTTCTGCAGGTGAGCAAGCCTTGAGGCATTTTCTTTGCAATAGGGGAAATATCTCTAATGGAGTAAATATTCTTTTTTTCAATTATCTATATCATCGTCATTACAATTTATCAATAGTCAAAAATAGTATTCGTCGTCTATGATTTGTTCGTTACACAATATAAGTGTAGCTCAATAGTGTTGATATGAAAACATAATAGAATTGGAGGCCTTAACATTTCATTTGTCATGTCTGTGAATTGAGATGACTGAAATGCATATGATATGATGAATTCAAGGCTTGTTATATTACCCAATATCAATTTTTGTACGGTGTGCGTAGTTACAAGGAGCGTGAAATGAGTCAAATAAGTCAAATTTCAGTGCAATCAATAAAACTTTCCTCCTGTATTTAGGGTACTATGATTTTTGGTTATATATTATGTACTGGCGAGATAGAACTTGATGGATAACTGAATCAGTAATTGGAGGTCACATGAGACCTTTTTTAAATTCCTTACAGGATGATTAGACTTCTTAATTTGTGTGCTTCTTTTTTCGGTTAAACATTCAAAATTGAAAATTTCGAATCAATGGAAATCCTGAACTGAAAGAACATATTAGTTTTAACAAAGTCACTAAACCTTCAAATTAAGGTTGAACTTTCGCTAGTTAGAAATTCATCTTGGACTTCGTCTGTTCATTTATTAATTTTTCTTCTGTGTGGGAAATAATAAACGCATAGAGGTGGTGGTAATCCTATGGAAGTGAAAAATGTATTGTTTATTCCTTGATGTGCTAATAGACAGCTGTTAAACAATTACATATTTCTTTCTAGCATCAATTAGTATTTGTTACTTCATGTTTGACTATTCATTTAATAATTGCTCCTTCTCCTATCATTAGTTAATAATTCGTTGTCTTGGTGATAGCTGATGCTTATCTTGAAGAGTGTTACTGCCAATTTTAAGTTTGTTGGTAGTAAAGCCTTTTTTTTCTTGGTGATTTTCGTTCATATCTAACGTATAGCAACTGTAATGGTTACAGTAATGATATTTCTGCATGACATTTGTCCTTCAAACTAAATCTTTCTGGTAATATATCCACTGAGTACCACATTCGTTATGCTTGGGGTTATACTTCATTTTTATCAATTGTACAATTGTTCATTTTTTCAATTACCTACATTTTTACAAACATTTTTATCATAAAAATTATGTTTAATAATTTCCATTGCCATTTCTGGATTCATCTTACATTTGTCAGTGCCAATAGGTTTTTTAAATTTGTGCTGATAGAAAAAGGTGACTAAATTTACATTGCCGCATTTATTTTTAGAGCACATACAACCTGTGAAATGTTCAATCTGAAGAATAAAATAGATAGTCTTGATTTTAACTTCTAACTTACATATTCCAAATTATACCAATATTGCTATATTGACCATGTCTTGTTTGACATGATGTCTAGAGATAGTTACGCTATATTTTTTAGTCTCTAAGTTCTTCTGCTTTACTCAAATGTTCCATCTACTAGATTTGGAAGCGACCTTAACTGTCAGTAGTCGTGTTCACAGGAGCAACCGTTGCTGCTGGAGGAACTATTAGAACAAGAAAAACGAGAGCAAGAAAAACAACAACAGCAACAACAACAAACAGATATCTCAACACCAAGTGGAGCTTTACTTAGTGACAGCGAATTTGAGCGACTCAGAGCTGATGTTCTTGGTTCCGCTCCTCTCTCTTCTCCACCTCAGAGTCTTGTTCCAGGCGGAGGAGTGCCTGTGATAAGGCCACCTTGCCTAAACAGACCACCTTCAACTCCAGGATCACTTTGGCCACAAGGACTTCCAGATGCTGTTAAGCTGGGTGGACAGGCGCCCAGACAACCAATTGCCACACAGACCCCACCTGAACGTTAGTAACCCAAATAATAACAGCAACAACGAATCAGTAAAATTATCACATGGTACCAATCTTTGATCTCATAATTCTAAACAAATCACAGCGAGGGTGGCAAAGTTCAACATCCCTCAACTCCCAGCCCCGCCAGCGCCTCCGGAAAACATTGCAACTGAACAAGATCGTCAAATCCAATTACAATATGAACAGTGGCTGAACCATCAACACCAGATTCTTTCGCAACAATTGAAGTATTATGAAACAGAAGTTCAGAAGTTGCGAAAGATGAGAAAAGTATGTATTTCATTTGTTGTATTCCATGTTTTACATGTTTTATCTCTTTTTAAGAGAGATTCCACGGTTTATCCATATTGAAACTTCTATACTCTGATTGTTCAACCCTCAACCCCCTAGCAATTTAATTATTCAGAGTTCAAAAGTTATGAAAAAATTGATAAAATACCTTCCGAGCTTAGGTAATCTCGGTTAATGATTTTTTTATTTTCATTCCATAGTCTCTGAACAGCAAGCAACGACAGTTGCGGAAATCAGGAAATGAATTGACTGAGAACGATGCCGCGGAGTTGCAACGTATCTCCAGTGAACAAGCGATACTACAAAAACATCTGGATGCGAGTCGAAAACAAACACGTCAACACGGTATGCTTATTCAAGAGTATCGTGGCAAGCAACAGCAACGGCAGCCCCAAATGCAAACTTCAGAACCGTGTTCTCCACTAATGTCTCCGTCCCAACATTCTTCGCCAATGCACAGCCCTGCACCTCTTGTTTCTCATAGTCCCGGACCCGGAAGTGTGACCTCTAACATAATTCAGCATTCTCCGGCTAACTCCATGATACAGCACAGCCCTAACCCTCCGTTGCTGCAGCACAGTCCAGGGAATCCGGGGACAATGTCACCTCATAATATGCAGTCTTCACCAAGGATCGGAACCCCGCACTCCCAGGGCGAAGAAAGCCCTTTCAGTCCTGGTGCCATGCCATCTCCGGGCATGTGTGCAGCGACGTCGACGAGGATGGCATCACCACAACACAGATCCGTTATTACGGGAAGGGTGGCTACGAGTCCTGGCGCTTTCTCAACAGATGGGCGAACCACTCAACAAATGATGGTAGAACAAGGGGTCAGATTACATACACTTCCTCAACGATTTGTGCGACCTCCTCTTGGAGGGGATGCTGGGCAGCGACCTCGAATGCAGTTACAAGGTAGCATAGTTTATGGACAACGATCTCCACTTGGGAGTCCTCAACCATCTCAACAGCCAATGATGACACAACAGCAACACCAACAAATGCTCCAACGGCAACAGATGATCCAGCAGCAGCATGAAGTTGGTAATATCTCTCACCAGGAGACCCAGAACATCATAACTCAAAGAACATTGCAAATGGTACAGCAGCAACGGCAGCAACAAATACAGCAAAGGCAATTTATGCAGATGCAACAACAACACATGATGCAGAAACCACCAAGCTCACCAATGGTATCTCAACCTGCTAATTCCCCGAGTCCACAGATGCACCAACAGATGCAGCAGAATTACGGACAGCCACCTAGTTCTCCTATGCCTCGCAGTCCGATGGTACAACAAACGGTCGGCTCTCCAATGCTTCAACAACAACTGAGCCAAAATTCACAACCACCTAGTCCAATGAACAGCAGAATGCATTCGCACCCGCCAAGCTCACCAATGATACCGCAGTATCAGCCTCCGAGTCCAATGTCCAGAAATCATCCCCCAACCTCACCCATGTTGCAGCATCAACTAAACAGCTCTCATCACCCTGTGCCACCTCAAACTCCAAACTCTCCAATGCCTCGTAGTCCAATGGTTGGAGGATCGCCAATGCAAATCCAAAGGAGACAATCAACTGGTAACAGCCCAGCAGTGACCGATAGACCTCAGAGCGTCGAAAATCCGGGAACTCCACGAACACCACATACACCTCACACAGAATATAATTCGCAAGGCAATAATCACCAAGTAGGAAATGACCAACAGCAAAAACAACAACAACAACAGCAGCAACAACAACAACAACAACAACAGCAACAGCAACAACAGCACCAACAACAACAACAACAACAGCAGCAGCAGCAGCAGCAACAAGATCAGGTTATGTGTTCCGATCTTGTAAGTAGAGGGGGTGGAAATCCACATAACCCATTGAATCCTTTACCACTGCCACCAAGTTTTGGCAGATATGGATATTTCAAATTGGGTCTTAGAGGTGGATCGCCCATGTGGTCTATGAAACCTGAGTCAAGCAAAGGAAAAACTGCTGAGTCTCATCTTCCAGTTGTCGAAGATAAGCCGAATACATCTGGAGGTGTACACAGAAAAACTGGCATTCCGCAGTCCAAAATAAATTCATTGGTCTGTGCTGATTACAACGACTTTGATGACGATTCTCATACACCTCCACAAACTCCGCCAACAGAGGTAGAACCAAAAGCAACATCATCCCTAGCCGACTCTACTCCGGTACCTCTTGGCAGTCCAAGTGACAAGCTTGAGCCAATTCCAGATACAACAGATTATGATGATGACAAAACTATTGTGAATACGGAAGTTACCTTAAGCTCAACAGCTCAAAGAGACAGTGATGATATGACAGTTATTGAGCAATTTGGAGATACCGAATTGGGAGATGTTATAACTAGCACGTTGGAACCAGACATGCAGGAGGAATATGTTCTCTTTGAGTCAGATATGGTGGTGGACTTGTCAGTCGACAGTAATGACTCTCTCAGCCATGCGCTGGTCAATGATGGTAGTCAAACTCATGATTTGGTTCAAATTTTAGAGATTGAGGATACCGAAACACGAACAGATGAGGGAGCTTTGAGCGATGAAGATTTGGTTCCAACCCAAAATCGAAATAAACAGGGTCTGCATCTCGATATAGTGAGAACCCTCCAGCCTGGAAAGAAATTAGTAGCTGTGACCGACACGCCCGAATCTCCAGATCAAGAAGAGCTGAATGTGGATCCATCTCCTGGACCTTATATTGATGAGTCCCCGGATCAGCAAATCATGGTTTCTCTAGTCGACGAATCAGAAGTAGTAATTATTGACCCGAGTAGCAAATCACCAGAAGAACGAGTTACCAAGGACTTTGTTTGTGATGATGATACTGGCAAAACTGATGCAACAGAAATGACCTACACTGTTGAAGGACACGATGCTTCGGAGTTATCAAAAAGTATGGACACCTCGTTGGACGAAAATGATAAGCTCAATAATACGTCGTTTAGATTTCCAGAAAGAATTGTGTCAAGCGAGATGCCAATAGCTAGCTTACATCAAACTAATATCGCAGCACTTGATGTAACTAAACCAGTAGTATCATACACCACCATTTTGACCAGCACGTCAGCTTGCGCTATGACAGTTGTGTCTACTACCGCAGCTGACGATGTTTCGAGTAATACGGTCGCACCAACTTCTTGCTCTAGTATCACCAGTCCTAAAGAGAACACAGTTGTCACAACAGCGATGTCACCTGTACCCACTACTCGAATTATGTCGCCTTCGACTATGGCAGGTATTGTGGCTGATGCTAAAATTGCTGCCAGATTATGTCAAGCAGCTGCAGAAGTGACTATAAGTTCAGCAGTTGATACAGTTTCAGTATCAGTAGCGGATCAGGAAAACTCTGAAAAGTCTATTACCGCAACCACAACCAGCACAACTGGCGATCATTATCTTAAAATCCTACAGGATGTTAAAAGTGCCGATCAAACATACCCACCGAAATTAGCAGCAAACGTTGAGCTCACATCCGTGACTTTATCCACACCAAAAATGTCTATATTGGATTTACCCTTTGACGAAAATGTAAATAGTCCATTAGCCAATGTTCAGGACAATTTATGCAAAGAATCTGAATCTACCGAGGACAATTACCAAAGTACTAATCATGTCAGCCATGTAATAAACACAGAGAAGAATGATGCCTCGCCTATCACAATCAGTGATAAGAACTCGATTATGGAAGATATCAATCGAGCGGATGATAAAAAATCTGATACCCTAAATACCACAGATGAGTTGGAAAGCATGCTTGAGGCGATTCATAATCCTGAAGATATTGTTGATGGAGGTGTAAAAGCATTAAAGTCTGACATCAAAACCACAGAGTCTGGTAGTTTGAAACGAATGTCGCCTGTAACTGATGATTTATCGCTTGTAAACATTTTAGAGAATGATGTTGAACCATCCGCGGCAATGAATAAAAACCGTGTGTCGTCGATTACCGGATCTAAAGATCAACCTGTAGATAATTTTAGACCTGTGACATCCGTCGCAAGTACAATGGCTAGTTGCTTGCTCAAGAAAAGAGCAGAGAATGAGAATGAGATTGATTTAAACAAAGATTATTTACTGAATCCAAATGAGGAAAAGAACTTAATGGACGAATCATCTGATGAAATAT
The DNA here is from genome assembly GCA_963978495.1 of Athalia circularis. NCBI lineage: Eukaryota > Metazoa > Arthropoda > Insecta > Hymenoptera > Athaliidae > Athalia > Athalia circularis. The sequence goes on from OZ021702.1 coordinate 7,426,636, forward strand.
TAGATATGCTACACAACATAATATCCTCGAAACCTGAAATGGCAGATACCAATATTTTGCGAGAAAACAGATCAAGTAAACCAAGTCTAATTTATCCGTTACCAGCGACATTGGACACTTTACCATTGAATATTTTACAAGACTCTCTACTCGACTTGGAGCAAGGAACTGGAGATAATGAAAGCCCTTTACAAAAGGAAGTAGAGTTGTCTAAGTCAGAGAATTCAACCACTCCCTCTGTAGATATACCACCAAAAAAAGTGCCCTCAACGCTACCGCATGAATCGACGCCAATAGCTGCAAGCGCTGTGACTCAATTACAAAGGAGCACTATAGCCGTGCCACATCTCTCACCACTGTCAAAACCAACCGAACTTTCTTCGAATGTGGCTACTGTGTCCCATCAGTTGCGAACATTGTTGTCTTCCCTTCAGTCTAATCACTCACAGGGGTACACAATTGCCGAACAAGCAAATGTACCAGCTGTAACGTCAATAACAGGAGCTACCAAAATCAGCACTATGGTTATACCGACGAGTAGTGTATCCACAAACTCACCAGTGATTTCTTCAACGGACAATAGTCATCGAATGCAAATATCCAATACAGTTGGGACAAGTCTTAATTCTAAAACAGATATGGAAGTTAATAATACTTCCAATCAGATTATTCAACTCAAAGTTACACCAAGTTCTACTGTCAGTGTGATATCGACGATCTGCAAACCCACTTCCAGTGATCAATATTTACGTATCAATCCTAGCACATTGCAGGCACAAACAGTAAACAATTGTTTGTCGAACACATCCGCTATTGTCTCTAGAGCCGGTACGAATTCTGGCATCTCTATAACCTCTAATGCAATGTTGAACGCTATGCTTGCTGGAACAAATTCGGCAAAGCCAACCATTGCCGGGCACAGGGCTAGCACAGCTCTTACTCCTACAACAAACTTGCTCAATTCTGTCCCATCTTCTTGCGTACAACGGACAGGTAACAAAAATCTTCAGGCAATATTACAAGTAAGCACAAGTGCTTCCTCCAATCCATCAAGAGTGGCAGTTAGTTCCACGTCAATGCAATGTGTGAGAACCATAGTACCTCCAATAATCACAACGACACCTATGACAATCAACGTTACAACAAGCATACTTCAGTCTACATTGTCACAGGCCCCTACATTACTTCACACCCAATTAACCTCAGGCCAAACGCTCTACAACAAGCCAGTGGCACTTTCATCGATTGACAACAAGTCTAGTACATTAGAGGGTCTAATTCAAAGTGCAACTTTCAAAAAAGAACCAGATGATTCATTAACAAAAATCCAATCCAATCCGGAGAAGAATCTTTCCATCTCTAGGTCTGAAACAGAATCTAATAAAGTTGGTGTCAATTCATCGAGAATAGAGGAATCTCAGAATGTACTCTTAAAACAGTTGCTCCAAAACACAGCCTGCGCTACTACTATTTCATCTTCGGGAAATAGCCAGGGTCCCAGTTTACCTTTGGTACCATCACTCGAGGCACAGCTGGACCGCCCTGTGCCACCAACGCCATCATCCCTTATCCCTCCATTGCTCAATGAGGTGCCGCTGAAAACTGGGCCCAAACAGATCTTGAACAGGGAAACGTCCTTTCTATCGCATCCAAATGTACCTTTAAAATCGCCAAGCCCTGTAATAAAAGAAGAACAGCAGTCTACACCGCCGCCATGTACACCTCCGTTATCCGTATCTTTAACCCAACAATCAGCAACTCGAGTCACGGATACACTGGCAAAACCACAAGTACTGGATCAGCAACCAAAGATGAGTGTTGCTCTGAACGCAACGGTTCAACAACCAACGTCCACGACAACAACTAAGCAAACACCATCAACACAGCCAGTATTGACTGAGACAACTGGTTCGCCGCCACAAAATGCTTTGGCAACAAAAGCTAAATCACCTGTTAAACCTATTGTTGATTCAATGAATGCAAATACCATGCAGACACTCCAGCAACCCTCTTCTACGACGTCACCTAGTTCTAAGGTAACCCCACAATTGATGAAACCAACAACGGTTACCGTGCCCTCCAATCATGGGCAGGTTAAACAACAAGTGGAAACCACCAATCAATCTGTTCCGACATCAAATACCATTCCGACATCAGAGTCACACGTATCTCAATCCCACAGCCAGGTGCTCCTACCACAGAGCATTTCTCAGATGCCTCAGATATCTTCGCAGGTTAACGTAATTCAACCGTCAGTGCCTCTTCCGGTATCCCATCAAATGGGACGCCAAGCTCAGCAGTCACAGGGTGCTCTTACACAACACGCAGTGCCTTTAGTGGAAGTAAAAAAAGAAATATTAGACGAAGTTCTTTCGGGTAGCACTCCTACCCATGGCACTGAAAGCAAAGACTTTATCGTTGCCAGGGATGAGTTCGTTGAAGGATCCATGGATGATAAAATTGGTAAGTAACTCTTTCAAAATACTTGCCTCTATATCTCAATGAAAGATTCTTTTCCCTTGATAAAAAATTGTTTTATGGTCACGAATGACGATCAGATAATAAATTTACTCGGATGGTCAATAAATATAGAGTGAAGATATTTGTGTTGTCAGGTAATGCCCTGGTGAAGACAAACACAAAGAATCTGTCTTGTGGCATTTTATTCTGCCAATTGCCTAAATTTGCCGCTGCAGTAAAATTTGTAGGATATGTGGAAAGATTGTATTCTGATTCAATACTTTCTTTATTTTTCCCCATTACATTGAAATTCTTTTTAATCAGGTGTTGGGTACATCTTGATTTATCCTTAAATTGATTTCAGATTTGAAAAAATTGAAAAGGCGTCAATACCAACAAAAGCGTAGGCAAAGCCAGGGAAAAGACGCTACAGCTGCTCCACAAAAAAAGCGACCCAGGAAGGTGTCTCGCCTTGATGAGGATTATGACACTTTTGTTGACAATCTAATGTCCCAACTGCGTCAATTGCAACCTATGGCGGTACTCGAGCCATTGCTTGGCAGAAATTATGGAGTCTGTTCTATATTTGGCTCTGGCGATTTATCCAAAATCGGCACACAGAGGGATTACAATACTCGCACGGGAGATCTGATTGGTTCTTATGGCAATGCATCTCTGCAAGGCACAGCTGACCATTACAATACCGAACCATTTGGCGAATTAGAACCACTTCCAACTCAGCAACCCCCTTCTACCCAAAGAGGCTTTTATGACCAAGAGTTTGCACCTTTAAAATTAGACGACTGTAAGTTCAACCTATTTCATTATTATGAGGTCATTTCGATCACTTCCTAAACGTTGTATAAATTTTTTTCCTCATTTCGTATTTGGGAATGATTTGAAACTGATTCTTCCAATTCTAATAGGGTGAAAATTATTTTTCCGTTTAGCAGCTGTGAAAATTTCAAATTGTTGCTAACTTTTGTTCACTCTGCAAAAAAGGCATCTTTTTGATTGATTTCTATGTAGGTACAAAAGTGCTGTTAGTTGATGCTTGAACACTGCTACTTTTTTTCAGCCGACGACAAGAAGGATAGCTCTTTGACTATGACTCGTGACGTTGATACACCTGATACAATTGTTAGCTCATCATCTCCCGAATGTGTAATACCTGAGTTTATACACCGATTTCCGGGATTAAAATTAATAGAAGAGGAATCCGATGAGGAAGCGGATTGGCTGAAGAGGGTTTCTCCTGTTATACCACTTGTTTCTCCAATTCCAATTAGACTAAAGCCAGGCCTTGCCAAGGATACGGCTAACATGGATAAAGAAAATTTTGGTGTATCAAGGTAATTCATAAACAGTTGAAATGCTTTCTCTATGTGAAAGAGACAAGTTTTATTTACAAAAACTGCAGTCTGTCATTGTTATACCGGCACACTTAAGCATACAGAACGAACTTGTTGTTATTTCCAGAGTTGGAAAATCACCCCCCATGCCATTGCGGGATAATAGTAATGTCACAGTGACATTGACCCTGAACAGCCAAGCTGCCGATGACATCTTGGGGGTACTGAAAGACTTAGCAAGTGTCTTAAACATTGCTCCACCTACTGGTTATCAAGTGGTTGAGCGAACAACCACTCCACCAAGCCAAAAGTTAGGACTCTATCGGACGAAAGGAAAAGATGGCAAGGAAGGAGGTATGTTTTTGGAGATTTCTTTATGTTCTGCTAAGTATCAGGATAACCATTATGTGCTGGGAATTACTTGATTCTATCCAATAATTGTAAATTCGATCCGTGAAAGCTAACGTGATTTTTGATAATCATAAGACTGGTATTTTTATTGCAATTACAGCTCCGATAGACATACAAAGTATTCTGAATGGGGCAGCAAAGTTCTGTCGTCACTGCGACGTCGTCATTCTCAACAGCTTGATACGAAAGAAGGTGTCAGATCTACCATTTTTGAGCAAGGAAGAATCAGAACCTGGTGAAGAGTTGTGTTTCTGCTCAGCAGCTTGCTACATGCAGTTTGCTCTGATTCACAGGTCTCCAACAGTAACTCAAGAAAAGGTATGTCTGTCATGAAAATTTTGGTCAAAATATGCCATGCCAGTAAATGTGGATAAGAATATTTAACACAATTATTAGAGTTTAAAATCAATAGGAATAAGATATACCTAAATTTTTGATGGATTTTCTATTTAAAAAATGCGCATGATTAGTAATCGTCTCAGTATATTAATTGAACATCCAATAAACTTAGGTCACTATACCCATAGTAACAAACTATAATACGTTACAGGCAGCGGCAATTGTGGACCATTTGTGCCAGAACTCTACAGCAAGAATCACTGACTCCGAATTAAAGAAGGTTTCTCTAGAAAATCGGTGTGACGTCAAGCAATCTGCAGAGCTTGTAAGATGTACAAAGATCGAGGCGATGGAAATTGACACTGAGATTAGAATAAAAACTGAAAGAGACACAGACTTAGATCTTTTCGACAATATCCGCAGAGAGGATTCGCTTGATGAAAAACGACCAAAAAAACACGCGGCTACAGAAGAATCAGCAATTGAAGATTGCCTTGATCCCCCAGCTAAAGTTTGGCGAGGGCTTCGTTATAAATCATGGGCTCTTGGTGGTATACAACCAGCAACAAAGTACAAAAAGCCTACCGACCGCGAGATCACAGAGGTTAATAATTGTTGTCGTTTTGTTATTTGAAACAATATTGCTTCATTACAAAATTTATTCAGCGACCCAATCACACACAAGATTTGAACATAACAATTCAATTTGATTAATTATTTTTCTACAGATGCTCTTCCGTTTGGGCGTAACTGTGATTCCCGCAAAGGCTGATGACAGTCGGCGTTGTATGTTTTGCAATACTCAGGGCGACGGTGCTGCAGATGGGCCCGCCAGGCTATTGAACTTCGACGTCGATAAATGGGTGCACCTCAACTGTGCCTTATGGTCGGATGATGTATACGAAACTGTGAATGGAGCCCTCATGAATCTTGACACAGCGCTGCAACATAGTCTAGTCCTCAACTGCATGGTTTGTGATAAACCTGGAGCGACTGTTAAGTGCTTCAAAATACGGTGCACGAATGTATATCATCTTGGCTGTGCAGTTAAGGATGGTTGTGTTTTCTATAAAAACAAGGTATTACGTGTAACAATCATTGATTCAAGAATTTCGGCCTGAAGCCGTTTCTGATAGTACATTACGAGTATATGTGTGGAGAGCATCTACTACATGAATTAAATGTTACAGAGTACGTACTGCTCACATCATGTGCAAAAAAATGAAAAGGACAACGAGCTGACAACGCTATCGGTGTATCGGCGCGTGTATGTTAATAGGGACGAGAACAGACAAGTAGCAGCCGTGATGCATCATTCGGAGCACAACCATCTCCTACGTGTGGGAAGCCTGATATTCTTGAGCGTCGGCCAACTGCTACCCCACCAATTGACCAATTTTCACACGCCCAACTACATCTATCCAGTTGGTTATAAAATAGTCAGATTCTACTGGAGCATGAGAAGACCAAATAAACGATGCCGATACGTATGCTCTATTCATGATGTATCAGGGCGACCGGAGTTTCGAGTACTAGTCCAAGAACCCTCTCAAGAGGATGTCGAACTTCGCGATGCAACACCTCGTGCAGTTTGGAGTCGCATTCTAGAACCATTGGCAGAACTGCGTCGTACCACACATAGCGTTCAATTGTTTCCCCGCTACGTTTCAGGGGAGGACTTATTTGGCCTGACGGAGCCTGCGGTTGTCCGTGTACTTGAAAGCCTTCCAGGCATTGAAACGCTTACCGATTACCGATTCAAGTACGGGAGAAATCCTTTGTTAGAACTGCCATTGGCCATCAACCCAACTGGTAGCGCCAGAACGGAAGCTCGACTGCGGAATCAGTTGCCTTGGAAAAGGCCACACACACAACGTACAGGCTCTTCAGCACGAGCAGCTTTTGTCCCCACAGCAACTGTAGCTGGCGAAGTAGCCTGCCCTTACTCAAAACAATTCGTTCACTCGAAAAGTTCCCAGTATAAAAAGATGAAACAAGAATGGCGAAATAACGTTTATTTAGCAAGATCGAAAATACAAGGACTAGGATTATATGCTGCTCGAGACTTGGAAAAACATACGATGGTCATAGAATATATTGGGGAAATTATCAGGTCTGAACTAGCTGAAACGAGAGAAAAGCAGTACGAAGCGAGAGTAAGTATTTTGTTTAATCATGTTTGTGTTTCATCTTATCTTAGTAGTGTTGATGCTGGGTCATTATCTCCTTCTGAGTAAAGATTATGACATTTAATTGAGGAGTAGAGGATATTCTGTAGGAATCATAATTCATTTAATCGAAAACTTATAATGCCACAGCACAACCGATATCAGCACTTTCATAGGTATTAATAACATCAGATTGACTTTGAATTCACTGCCATATGTGCTAGTTTGCAGTTTCATTAATAATAAAAATAGTACATATTTCTTGGAATCTTACACAATAAATATGCTAGTGGGAGCATAAGGAAAATTGTAATAAATGTTCGAATTGTGATATTGGCACTGGCTACCCTATGATCTTCGATAGATGTGTTGTCACCCGAATCAATGTCCATTTTGTCCCAAAGAATAAGCCACTATCAAGAAGTGTACCTGCTGTGTTTCCGAGGGTAAAACCTGATTTGATGGAGGGCTCTTAACATGATGGTGTGTTTGACCGTTACAGAACCGTGGGATCTACATGTTTCGCCTTGACGAAGAACGAGTAGTCGATGCAACACTGTGTGGAGGATTAGCTCGTTACATCAATCACTCGTGTAACCCAAATTGCGTAGCGGAGATCGTCGAGGTCGAGCGTGACCTTCGAATCATCATCTTCGCAAAGCGACGTATCTCCCGCGGTGAAGAGGTAAACTACTCTTAACTACAACTATACGAGTAACAACACGGTGTGCTTAATGTCACCCTCTTTTTTTCAGCTGGCATATGATTACAAATTTGACATCGAAGACGACCAGCACAAAATAGCATGCGCATGTGGTGCGCCTAACTGCCGCAAGTGGATGAACTAAAAGTCCATACACTGTTGTTATTGTTGCTATCTATGGAATAGGTTTTACATGGATCACTTGCGAGTGTATAAATACACGCATACGCATACAAATACGTATAGTACGTGCGCAAATAATGCGTGCAGCTCCTCTGTCTCTCCCGTTTTCTATGCGGAGGTATATGAATGCGTGTGAATATACACACGTATGGAATGTATATTGTAAACATTATTATAATATTTAAAATTTAAAGTGCCATTGTGGTTTTACTGAGTGATTCGTCGCAAAACTTGTGCCGAGCCATCACAACATTCCTCCAAAGTTGTACAATATTAGTTTTACTTTACCAACCGGGAGTCTTGATCGCTTGTACATTACCGTAAAACTGTTAAGAGGATGAAAAAAACTGATGAAATGATGAAGTTAACGGGTAGTTCTGTATGCAAGGGAAGTTTGTATCTTTGTATGTTGAATGTACTCGATGATTGTCGACCAGATTGTAATATAGGATATAATTTAGTTACTATTATTATTACCATTATTATACAAATGATTATCAGTACTTTTAATGCATATACGTTGCACTGTATTTGTACATAGGTAGAAGACGATGTTATTTCAAACCACCAGAAAATTATGTAAAAAAACGATACCTAATTTAGCATTATATATTATTATTACTATTTGAATATACAATAATAAATGAATCAATATACCAATAAACTAATTAATGATACATCGATACTTAGCTCTGTGCATCCGAAAAAGAATATTTTACCCGAATGAAATTTATACCTATACTAACGCTATACTGGCTACGGCTTGAACTTGAGTGATGTCAGAATGCCTAACGATAGTCGCCAAGAATTCGAAATCTAAATGCAATTCAGAACGAATGCGCAACGATAATCTTTTGGATTGCTGAATTCACTCGACAGCTTCAGATTCCTAGGATGGAAGAACAATAAAAAATAGTTGCGCCAACGATTTGGAAAATATTAAATTGTGGTGTGCAAGAACAACTCAAAATTGGAGGCCTTGGAATGTTAGGGCTTCAGAATATTTCCAATTTTTGAAGCGCCAAATTAGCTACATTTTAAATAATTTGTGCAAATGTTTCCTAAGGTACTTTGACTTGAGACCAATAGATACATTGATCTATTTAGCTTGCAGATTTAGATTCCTGGATTCAAAATACATAGGAGAACTCCATAAAAGAAGTAGTTGACTTTCGGCCCAAATTTTCAGAGAAATCAAAGGATTAGGATTTTTGCAATTTTTCGAGCCAAAAATTGAGAATTTCTAGAATCGATTGCAAAACACTTTTCCCATGTATCTTTGCGTAAGGAATACATTAAATTAAATTAGGCTGGGAAGAAATCCCATCGATGTATCCTTGATTTTTCACTTTTTCCCACGATAAATTAGCGATAACTTTTTCAATTTTATAGGTAGATCAATTTAGCTTGTGGATTTCGATTCCTCGGCTGAAAATACATGAAAATCCCATATAACAACGAATGAAAAACATAGTTGATTTTTGGTCCAAATTTTGAGAAAAATCAAAAGCTATTGGCTTGGAAATTTTTCGATTTTTGGGGCGGAAACTTAAGTATTTTTAAAAACAATTGCAAGGCGCGTTCTTCTTACGTATTTTGACCTCAGGAATACGAATCCGTTGAGTGAATTAAACTGTGAATAAATCTCACAAGTCGTAAAGTCGCCGATAACCTAATGACTTAATAATTCTGCGATTTAGTTTATTCCTGATTATTAACTTTCTTTTCTTCTGTTACAGGAGGAAAGTTGGCAGCCTCGAAACAACTCCGCCCTACATCTAGAACACAAAACTCGTCGGTGCATCTGCATAATTGTTCATTATACTTGTGAACTGAATATGAATATAGGTATACATTATTTATCACGTAGCCATGGATCATGTGATTTCTGAAAAAATTGAAATGTTAATTCAACGAAGAATCTATTTCATTGTAAGATTCATTGTGAGAGGAGATTTTTCTGTGTGAATAAATCCATAATACATCTAATAATGCGTTAAAATTTATTTTCTCCCTTTTATTCATCCATCACCAAAGAGCCCCCTGAAATTGATAGTTTAATCAACATTGAATACATCATTAACATTCTCCATAAGCAACACATCACTACATCAGGCCCTGACTCGGAACGCCTCGTCGCGTGCATATGATGAGGCATGCATGCATGCACATAATGGCTTGATGTTTCGGACTGGCTCCTCGCCTGTCCTGTTCTCCTGATACCAAAATAAATTTTTGGCTAAAATTTGCTCTAGGGCCGATATTGTAGGGATCTACCTTATCACTTCCGGTTTTGATGAAGCATGATGCGATACACACGCATGCACATGATGAGGCCTGCATATGACCATATGATCTATCAATCATTCGGCATACGAGTATGATGCGATACACATGCATACACATGCATGCACATAATGGCTTGATGTTTCGGACTGGCTCCTCGCTTGTCCTGTTCTCCTGATACCAAAATAAATTTTTGGCCAAAATTTGCTCCAGGGCCGATATTGTAGGGATCTACCTTATCACTTCCGGTTTTGATGAAGCATGATGCGATACACACGCATGCACATGATGAGGCCTGCATATGACCATATGATCTATCAATCATTCGGCATACGAGTATGATGCGATACACATGCATACACATGCATGCACATAATGGCTTGATGTTTCGGACTGGCTCCTCGCCTGTCCTGTTCTCCTGATACCAAAATAAATTTTTGGCCAAAATTTGCTCCAGGGCCGATATTGTAGGGATCTACCTTATCACTTCCGGTTTTGATGAAGCATGATGCGATACACACGCATGCACATGATGAGGCCTGCATATGACCACATGATCTATCAATCATTCGGCACACGAGTATGATGCGATACACATGCATACACATGCATGCACATGACGACTTGATGGTTCGGACTGGCTCCTCGCCTGTCCTGTTCTCCTGATACCAAAATAAATTTTTGGCCAAAATTTGCTCTAGGGCCGATATTGTAGGGATCTACCTTATCACTTCCGATTTTGATAAAGCATGATGCGATACACACGCATGCACATGATGAGGCCTGCATATGACCATATGATCTATCAATCATTCGGCATACGAGTATGATGCGATACACATGCATACACATGCATGCACATAATGGCTTGATGTATCGGACTGGCTCCTCGCCTGTCCTGTTCTCCTGATACCAAAATAAATTTTTGGCCAAAATTTGCTCCAGGGCCGATATTGTAGGGATCTACCTTATCACTTCCGGTTTTGATGAAGCATGATGCGATACACACGCATGCACATGATGAGGCCTGCATATGACCATATGATCTATCAATCATTCGGCACACGAGTATGATGCGATACACATGCATACACATGCATGCACATGACGACTTGATGTTTCGGACTGGCTCCTCGCCTGTCCTGTTCTCCTGATACCAAAATAAATTTTTGGCCAAAATTTGCTCCAGGGCCGATATTGTAGGGATCTACCTTATCACTTCCGGTTTTGATGAAGCATGATGCGATACACACGCATGCACATGATGAGGCTTGCATATGACCATATGATCTATCAATCATTCGGCACACGAGTATGATGCGATACACATGCATACACATGCATGCACATAATGGCTTGATGTTTCGGACTGGCTCCTCGCCTGTCCTGTTCTCCTGATACCAAAATAAATTTTTGGCCAAAATTTGCTCTAGGGCCGATATTGTAGGGATCTACCTTATCACTTCCGATTTTGATAAAGCATGATGCGATACACACGCATGCACATGATGAGGCCTGCATATGACCATATGATCTATCAATCATTCGGCATACGAGTATGATGCGATGCACATGCATACACATGCATGCACATAATGGCTTGATGTTTCGGACTGGCTCCTCGCCTGTCCTGTTCTCCTGATACCAAAATAAATTTTTGGTCAAAATTTGCTCCAGGGCCGATATTGTAGGGATCTACCTTATCACTTCCGATTTCGATAAAGCATGATGCGATACACATGCATGCACATGATGAGGCCTGCATATGACCATATGATCTATCAATCATTCGGCATACGAGTATGATGCGATGCACATGCATACACATGCATGCACATAATGGCTTGATGTTTCGGACTGGCTCCTCGCCCGTCCTGTTCTCCTGATACCAAAATAAATTTTTGGCCAAAATTTGCTCCAGGGCCGATATTGTAGGGATCTACCTTATCACTTCCGGTTTTGATGAAGCATGATGCGATACACACGCATGCACATGATGAGGCCTGCATATGACCACATGATCTATCAATCATTCGGCACACGAGTATGATGCGATACACATGCATACACATGCATGCACATGACGACTTGATGTTTCGGACTGGCTCCTCGCCTGTCCTGTTCTCCTGATACCAAAATAAATTTTTGGCCAAAATGTGCCTCGCATTTTCAGGGCCGGTATTGTAGGGATCTACCTTATCATTTCCGGTTTGGCAAATTTGCCCAAAAATCGAGTTTGGTATCAGGAGAACAGGACAGGCGAGGAGCCATTCCGAGACAGAGAATGATGACAAGCGTGAGTGTGTGTCATCATGTATGCCATCATGTATGATAGCGTGTACCGAGCAAATGATGAGGCCTGTATGCCTGCATGCATGCATGTGATGATGTATGATATCATGTATGATATGATTCATGTATTTGGCCAACAAGGAATATTAGTGAATGAGGTATACAGGGGTGTGATCAATAATAGTTGAACAATCGTGTATTGATAGTAGTTGATGTTTATTGATAAATCAACGGTCAAAAATACATAATAGGAAATCGTAATGCCTATAATGGATTCACCATTACAGATACATTCATTCTTATATGATTATAACGAGTTACAATAGTGAGGGCTTTGTTCTACTTTGATTAACATTAGATTAATAATTCGATAGTTCTCAACGAGGTTCTTAGCAAAAAAACAAAATGTATACTGGACGATCATATGTACATCACAACTTATTTATACGAATTATTCACTCCAAACACATGGTTATTGGCTTTGTGGATGCTTCGAAGATAGTCCCGTATTCTCGTTGGGGGGCCAAACTGCTTCGTGGGCTGCTCGTTTATCTCCTGAAACCAAAAATCAAACATGGGTGAGTATACATGATAAACGTAAATTGCAGCTACGGAAAAATTGAATCATTTCGGAAAATATTACTACAGGCTTGATTTACTCAACGAATTCGTTTTTCTGGGGTCAAAATACGTTAATAAATATGGTAAATCGATTTTAAAAATACTTCAATTTCTCCCGAAAAATCGTAAAAATCCTAAGCCTTTGATTTTTCACAAAATTTGGGCCAAAAATCACCTATTTTTTTTTATTCGTTTCTATGGGGTACTCTTATGTATTTTGAACCCAGGAATCCAAATCTGCAAACTAAATAGATCGATTTATTTATTGGCAAATTCGTGTTTCTCAAGTCAAAATACGTTAGGAAACATTTGCACAAATTATTGCCTATTTTTCGACTCTCGTTCTTAAGATGTAATTACGTTTTGATAATCTTTCATGAGTACCCAATATCTCATTACTCACTTTCATCCCTTGTGTGGACAGCCTATGAGTCTCCTCTTCTCTAGTCATCCATCGGACAGCTACAATGTACGCCTCAGGTTTGATAACCCAGCATACATCTACTTGAACTTCTAAGGACAGCTCCTGCCGTGAGTTGGCGCCACTGATTTTATCGCGATAACTGCTAATTGTGTTGTGGAGTTCCCAGTAAGTACGCGTAATGTGGAGTTTGGCTCCAGCTTCCAGTAATGGAAAGATATTCCGTAGTATTGTGGTGCAGTTTTAGCCGATTGTTGCTACAAACCTGGTAATGAGAGTTCATTTTTGGGGGTAGTTTACTGTTAATAACTCAATAGCAGAACATGTGAAGACTTACTTTATAAGCCACCGGATGAGACCTTCTCTAATCGTCGTCATTTCAACACTGTGAATCTATCCTCGTAAGCCGACTATACTACAACGCATCTCTGAAATTCTTAGTTCATACTCATATCTAATCTTCACTCAGTATTCCTATGATTAACTTGTTATTAATCAATTAACCTTTTCCCTTAATGTACTTCCAGGTTGTTAGGCCAAGTCTAAATTCATCAACACTCCGAACAAGATCTACACAGCTATCTACTCTGGAGAATTCTTATCTCTGAATCGATATGGCCGTATTCGATTCAAGCCTTGCACCGTACAGGTTGATAATACCAGTAGAGCTGATCGATGCTGACGTATTAAAAGGGATTGAGGCAGACTTAGAGCTCTTTGAAAAAATCTCATGTCTATTTCTTTTGATTGAAGACTATCGTCTTGGATACAGTCTGCTGCAAGAAGTGGAAATGTATGCTGAGACGGCTGAAAGACAGATTTTATCAAAGTTTGTTGGTGTTCTCAATTGGCAGGACAAATTACTAGAAGCTGTGTGCCTTCTAAAAAATGAAGAAATTCTCGTTAAGCTTGGGATTGATCCTCAACAGGCACGAACAATGTTTTTAACCAAAGTTCCTGGATTAGAATATAAAATCAATAAGTATGCAAAGGCATTCTACCACCTGTTTGAAAACATGTCCAAAGACAAACAAGAAAAGGTTTTGACAAGGATATATCGTGAGATACCCAAACCCAATTGGAAGATATCAGTCTGGGACAATTTCTTAGAGCTTCACCTGTTATGGTGGATTGAGAATAAGTTCATCCAGATCTCCCTGGATCAAAGTCAGTGAATATAGAATATTTTTGAAGTAAAGAATTGTTCACCAAAAGTTCAACAGCCTTATTTGCATTTGATCAAATTTATCAATTTTACAGAAACTTGGCAATACAAAAAGCTATTAAATATTCTGAAGGCAATGAAACTCACAGACATGACAGCTTATGAAACCCTGGAAAATTTGCAGAATATTAACAATAGCCCTTGCCATTATGATGATAATTCAAATAACTGTGACATGCTAACTAACACAGCGGAGCCTCTTGGTAATATAGAGGAGGTGGCGCCTACTGAACGTTACAAAATTAATACAGGGCTGGTTATTATATTCAACCAGATGAAATTCAGCGGCCCTATTGAGGTAATTTTTCCTTTGCATTTTTTTTTCATGTATTTTGATGAATATGGGCAACGTGTACATTGTTCTTAGAAAAAAAAGTATCTTGTTATTGAAGTGATTACATTGGTTTTTTGATGAAAACAATTGTAATTAGTAGAGTTGAATTAACTTAGCGTCTTTATTTTTCAAAGTACGATTACAGGGATGGATCACAAGTAGATTGCGATCGCATAATTACTACTTTTAAAAATAATTTCGGTTTTGATACGATAGTACATACTGACTTGAAACAAGCAGGAATATACCACTTCCTTGACGATCTTCGTAATTCTGCTAAGCAATATGATTGTATCGTTGTATTTATCCTGTCACATGGGACGTTAGGTAAGTGGATTCTCCGCCTTGGGAATTTCAAACTATATTTATGATTAATCATGCCAATTTTGTACAGGTAATGTGATCGCGTCAGACTGCAAGGAATGTCCGATAGCAACCATACGGAAGAAAATCTGCTGTAAGGCTCTCCAAGGCAAACCTAAAGTGCTTGTTATTCAGGCATGCCAAACAGAAGAAGACAAAGGTATGATTCATTTATTACACGACTGACTGCACAGTGGGTTGTGTTGAATATGTTCAAATGCCTAAAGGTACAAAAAATATTGTTTTTAATCAGTTGCTCATCTGACAACCGACGGACCAGGATTAATGCATAATGGTGCAGATGAATTCAGAGACTTTATGATGTTCAATTCTACAATACCAGGTGATCTCTCGGTGCGACACGCGATATTAGGGACATGGTTCATACAAATTTTATGCGAAGTATTGGAGGAGCTGGGAATAAGGTATAGGTCTGTAGAAGATTGCATACGAGAGGTAATCAACCGATTTTCCAAGAAACGGGACATCATTGATGGAAAATCGGTTGGGCAGATCCCGGAAATCCGGCATACAATGGGAAAGCATTTGTTCTTTCCCCGTAAATCACAAGCGATTAACGGAAAAATTGGATCTGTAGGATCTTCATGAAAATCAATTTTTGATTTCGTTTTATCATTTATTGACATATATGTATACATAGATGTATATTTTCCATGTATTTTTACGTTCGTAATATATTTATCATAAAAAGTTAACCACAAAAGTGTTCATTACAACTCCTAATCCTCATCCATCGCCGTTATATCTGCGGATAAATTCCACATTTGTATGGGGGCTTGCAAATTTCAATGTCGAGTGGAAAATATCATAAAAGCGAAAGTTTATGACAACGATCGATTGATAATTGTAATAACTGTACACTTCGCCGGATATAGGTATATCAATAATGCAAAAGTGGCGGCTGCGTAGTTCAGTCATAATAATAATATAATGAATGAATAATCACGTACACATAAAATAATTATAGGAAAAACCCGTCCGTTATCCATTGGCTACCACGAATCGTGCTCACATCCGTCCTCTCATTCTGTCACTAAATATATCCGCTATCAATCGGATGGAGAAGAAATATATCAACTCGAATCCTGACATTAGACTGAAGCCTGCGAAGAGACCGAGTAGCCCACCGAACGATGCTGAAGAAAGTAATATTATATTCATTCATACTAACTGCGTATACGAAGAAAAGATAAATGGTACAATAATTACTCTCACCGAATAAATTGTGCCAATTGTAGTAAATGTCACGACGGTATTGCGTCGACACAAGGTCACTAAAGAATACGTGTAAGACGCTAAGATTTTCCAGCTGAACTCCTTCACTGTAAAAAGAATGAAGAAATAAATAAAAAAGAAATTGTATGATAAAAAAAATGTGTGCGATTGAGAAAAAAAAATCGAAACTGTATTGATATTTCGATCTTAAATTACTAGAATGCAAGATCGTGGTATGAATTATTGCGGTCAAAAATTCCTGCTGAACTTTCCAGAGGGTATCGAAGTAGGTCACAATCTGGTATACATTTACAAGGACGTCCTGCAGATTCGCTGGTTATTCTAGCTGGCAAATGGTCGCTGGTAACATTCGTCCCGGGCCATGAAGTCTCGAACCAGTCTGCCATGAGGGAACAAAAAATGGAATGAAGAAAAGGCACAACAAATTTTAATTAATGATCAATTCGAATGTACGATAAATTGACTCACGACGATAGCGATAGGCGCAGTCGACGTCTCTGAGATTGCAGATTCTCACTGCACGACTATTATCTGAAACTTCATAAAATTGTAGACATAATGACGTGCATCCGATTTGCTATTTATAATCCTAATATTTCGAAGAGATAATAATCTCAACTTTATTCAAAACATTTCTTAACCCGTTATTGAAAAATTTGATACAGACTCTTCTCAAATCGTTAACATATTGAGCCTTTGCAGAAAATTCTCATCTCTTGAAATGTTGGGTAATAATTAATATGATTAAAAATGTTATTATTTTCAACATAAGCTACCATTCTTCGAACTGTTCTGCATATTATCACGTACGCGAAGATCCTGATGATAATATGGTACGCATCCACATTTCTCGAATATGGTACTTAATCGACAAACAGCGAGGCAATTGTGATAAGAATATCGTCTGGTAGATCTTCCAAGATTACGTCTTTCGTCAGAAAAAATGCAGTTTCTTTTCGATACTGGAAGGCTACGGACATCATCCGTCGAATAAGTTACTTCAGGATTAACGCTAACGAAAACTTCTGTCCCAAGTCCCATCAATTTATTCTGAGCGTTGCGATCTGGGTAGTCGTAAGGATCGTGAAGCATCACCTTTTTTTTTATAATCAAATGATTATCGGAATGAAAAACAAAACGCATCGGAGAACTTGATTTATTCTAAAAGAAAAAACAAATTAGACTGTTCGTTCACCTTCACTCCAAAGCCTCCTAAAATCGCAGCATGATAATCCTCAGGGGCATTTTTTATCAAAACCGTTAAACCCGTCTGATATCCGCAGGCCGTAACTCTCCGCGGTTCGCGGCTATAAAATTAAGGAAAAAATTTTGTTAAAAATAATTAAAAAACTTAATAACGTGGGTTTGAAGATAAAGAATTTTAGGAAATCGAATATTGATAGCAAAAGTATAGTACCTTCATGTTTTACTTTCAAATTATACGAAACTAAAAATTTTCAATACACATGAGTTCGAATAATTGATTTTCTTTTTACTTGCCCGATTTTTGAGTGCGATTTGGAGGTAGACTTCGGTTTGGACGTTTTTGTGTTTTCCGAATTTGCTTCGTCAAAGTAATTAAAACTGCAACACAGACCGTCACGACTCAAAGAAGTTTCAAAGATAGAATTACAGGGTTTTATATAACCCTTCCATTTACATCTGGCTATAATCTCGGAACAGTTTCTCGTAACCTGTGATAAAATAATTATGCATTACGCATGACATAATTCTTTTTTCTACCATAATTAATCTCCATAAATATATTACCAATCGTATAACGTTCGGTATAGTAAGTTGATTAAAATCGAATATATCTTGAAGTTTCGTCAGATTGGCCGTAACATTGCGGCCAAAAACTCCTGGATCGAGCAGTTCATTCAACAATCGCATTTCCATCACAAGTTCCTCTCGAGAAACATTACCGTTTGGTAATTTTCTGTTAACAGAATCGCAAAAATAACATAAAATAAAATAAAGCAAGATAAAATAAAATAAGGTAAGGAAAATACTGACAAGTTGCGGACGAGATCGCGAGTACGGTTAAGCGATACTCTATTAATATCACAAACGGTGACTGCTGGAAATCTGTAATTCCATATCCCATGATGTGTTGATTCGATAACCGTAATTGTTGGATGTGATGCGTTATATTCCCAGGCAATTTGCATCAAAGCTATAGCGCAACAAAGCGAAACGATAACTCCAACTGCCCACGTTATTCTGCGGGACATAAATCATGAATATACGATCAATTTATGATTTTATGTCTGGATCTAAATACAAAAACACACACAGGCTTCTATATAAAAAAAAATCTGACCAAACCATCCCAAAGGATTTTCCTAAAATAAAAATTAAACAGAATTCATATTTTTTTTTAAATTATAAAATTTTGAAGTACAGTTTTCTTGAACTTTACGTGAACGGGAATGACATATGACATATGTATTATTCTTGTGAGAATGATCTGAAACTTTTTTTTGCAAAAAAAAAAGCCCGCACGATTTTATATTCATCCAGCTATCATACATAGTATGGGCGACCTACTTAGGTAACAAAAACAGCAACAATAATAATAATAATTATCGCAATTGTAATAAATCGTATAAAATTCTCTATTACCTTTCAGCAACGGAGCGATGAGCCTGAGCGATATATTTGTAACCGTGTAGTCCTGTTGAAAGACAGAACTCCTTGGCCTGATTGACAATGATTTTTTTCCATCCGGTAGTTTTTTTTGAATTGCTTATTTTCCCCCCCTGTAATTCGACCATCGCAGTATCCCGGTCGCCGAGTAACTGTTCGAGTAGTGCAGGGTAAAGACAGAAAAGTATACCGCAGGTGTCCGTTATAGAGTGTCTGCGGTAAACTCCCCCTGGAAACTGATGTATGGTAGATTACCCTTTTTCATATTGAATATTTAAACGCGACCTTCCGGCATAAGCTATATGAATAAAATTATAGAGCTTGCAGTTTCAATGATTGAAATCACGATAATAAGTGTAAATGTATTTGTTTATCGTGCATGTATATATGTATACAATGTGCACACAGGGTATGCGAGGAAGTTTGAGTGGGATTTAAATTTTTTATGGACCTCACCGCATGTACTTCTAAATCCGCCCAACTGTGATTTTGTTTTTCTTTTCATTGAAAATAAGTGGACAAATCGGGACAAATATCCCTACATTTTGCAATTCTATTTCAATACGACTTCTTTCTTTTTTTTTCTTTCTTTCACGGTGGTTTTCATTAATTATGTACTCATCTGCGTTGCAATTGCGTTTTTCTTTTGTACTATCAAAGGAAGAAAAAAATTGATATACTTTGAATTTTTTTCAATACAGTTGTAACGATCCACGTTAGCACTTGTTTTCTAATTTAAACTGCGAAATAATTGCAGCCTTCATGTACTTCTTTTTATTTCACTCTTCACGCGACCTCCTTGCAAGCTCAGAATGTACGATTCTGAGAACCTTTTCCACATTATTAGGTCTCGCGCGCGGATATTAAACTTTCGAGATCCCGTATACTAACTATATATTATGTAACCGAAATATCTATGTACTTGATGCAGTACATAGTGGTCGACTGACTCAGCAAACGTCTGTCATTAATAACCGCTCTACAAGTACATAACTTGTATGCCATGAAGATAGCTATATAAGTATACTAAGGGCAAAGTCTCTCTTTAGGGCTCTCAAAGTCCGGCGACCTTCGCCTTCAAGTTCTTCGCCTTCTCTCTTTCCCTCCTTCTCCCTTTCTCTCTTGCTCTCTTGAGGGTTTATAATACGCTAAAGGATCAACGCGCAGGGTTAAAGGTGCCACGCGAGGGGATCTAGAAAAAAAGAAAAATTAAAAATAAAAAAGAAAAGAGAAAAGAAAAAAACAATCCCCTTGCACTAGTCATAAGTGAAGATCGAGGAGTCGTACATTGTTCGAGGTTCACATTTCAAACGGCGTGAAGTTATGACTTTTCGCATACAATATAAGGGGTGGACCCCCCCCTTCATATAATTACCTCTGGGTTATTTCCCCTCTTTGAAGAAACTCGTTGTTTCTCTAAATAAACTGATGCAAAATTAAAATTCTGTACACGCATCGTTTGAAAAAATTATTACAGGTATATCCAAGGCGTAACAATTTCTTATTTATACAAATTTTAATTTTCGCAACTTTCGCTTGTCGAATAAGCTAGTTTTTATAGAATAAATTTTAATTACTTATATTTGTAAGGAAAATTTTCTACCTCGATTATTAGGTGTATATACCCATTCCTTGTTCGATCCGAAGAATTTTTTAATTGCACTTTGATGATCCCCCCGCCCATAATCGAGCTAGTTTAAAATTGACTAGATTTTTGGGCTGATTTCTTATTATTATTACTATTTTCTTAAAATTATGGCCGATGAAAAAGTAATTTTATGTGACTTTTCTACCCTATATTTATGTGACATACATGATCGTGTATTCGTTTAGCGTGCCTGACAATGGGACGATTTTAATTACAGAGCTTTAGGGGTCTCCCCGACGCGTCGCGTCGCGACGACCGAAATTCTCTACCCCCTGTAGACGCGTGCGGGTTAACTTAGGGGTTGGGTAACGACGTATTATGCTCCTAACCACAAAATCCCCCTTCTTCACCCTTCGTGTAACCCCCGCGACCGGCAACAATTTGTTAACTGCCGGAGAATTGACTCTCCGTTATATTATATACATATATACATATATACCGTACCTACATACATATATATACGATCTACTCATACCAAGATGACTCTATGTCTCTTTGCTCCTGGAATCTTGCAGATTTCAGGGGCAGCGAGTGAATTATCACAACAAACATGTTATATGGAATTAGTAAAGCATTTCTTTTTTTATTTTGTTTTCTTACACGCATGGTGCCGAGCAGATCAAAAGATCAGGTGAGCGTTTTGCCACGAAAAATATTATTAAATAACGAAAAGCGAGAGAGTGAGAGAGAGACTGGGCTGATAGACTGACGATTTTTTGGGAAAGGGGGTAGGAATCCAAAGGGAAGTAAATAGGTATATACATATATATGCATACACACGTATGTGTATGGTAAGAAACTATACTGCAGCTCGAAGACTCTGCAAGAATATATAGGGATGTATATATACATATATATAGTATTATAGGGGCGCGCTGCGAAGAAGAGGCGGAAGAGATTTTATGGGGGCCCCGCGAGTATATTTCCTGATTGAGCGAACTAATCCACGCAAAGGAGTTTTATCGACGAGGTTGAATCGCTTCAGGGAGCTGGGGCGAAATACTCCCTTCACATACCGTCTCCGATCGCTACATGTATATTATGTAGGTGTATATGAAAAAAAGAAAAAATGTACATGTATATCCATATATATATATATAATACGTACATACATCATGATATTTATATAACACACATCAGAATTTTCTATATACTGTATGAAGATTATATCCAGGTCACGAATGCAGATGCAGCGGATAAATTCATCATGTCTTCCGGATGCGTTCATTCTTCGTAGATTCAAAAAAGCTGTGACACGAGAATCGCAAAATGTTTCCTATGATCACAAAGTTTTCTGAAAATCTCCTGTGCAGGTCGATTGTGAGCAAATTTTTTCACGTAATAGATACGAATAATACAATCTTTACTTTTTTTCAAATGTTTTTTAATTATGTTGTTTTAAATGTTTCGTCGACTGCAGCGCTTCTCAATTGATTTTCTATGATGAGGATGTACATATGTGGGTATTATGTATACACCCTGCACATCATCTTGTGAAGATATACACAACATACCTGACTGCAGTATAGAGAGCGACGATACGGACTAAATACGAAAAGCTTTGAAAAGTTACGATTTCTGAAAGAATCTAAAAGAGGAAGCACGCCCCCGCCCAGGACGTGTCGCGCCTCGGACTAGTATCCCCATAACCCTGAAAAACTCCCGTCTTAATACTATACCGCGTATACTACGTATTGCAAATTTACATATTCCACGATTTCACTCTGCGGGATGCAGGAGGGGTGATGAAATTTCTTTATATACGGGGAATTCGTCGATTCCCATTCCTCGTATACGGGGCTATCGGCGAACTGATGTCGAATTTTTCCTACCAATAAAACAGCAGCGGTCCGGTCATCGTTGCGCGATGAAAATCAGTGTAGTGATCCATCCGCGAATAGTAAAATAGAAGAAAAAAAATCAATAAAATATTATTCTAATAAATTGAATGTAAAATGATAATCTTACGTAGGTATAATTAACGAGCAATGTTGGTTTTACTACGCAGTTGATTTCAGTCTGATTACCACGTGTGATAAAACTGCTACAATTCATGGACATGACTGCATTATGGGTATACGATAAAATTTCTCAACATTTGTTTCCATTAAATTCTAGAAAAACTAGTTTTCAGTCTCATTACCATTCGTCATCATAACGCGAGAATATAACATCGAAGTGTATGTATGAATGGAGAAACGGGTTGCGAAAATTTGTATATAGATTCAGTTCCTGCGGATAGGCGAATCTTCATTTGGAATTTGTAACTCAATTTTTTAATACCTCGTAACGCCTAATACATGGGCTACATACCTATACTTACGCATCGATATATTTGACCGTCCAATAAATCGTGAGTGTCCACCGTTTCCACCCTCATGCACGTTCTCTCGGCGACGCCGTCGACGTCGCCGTCGCCCTAACTGCTGCCGTCTATACGTCGTGTATAGCCAGAAGAGGTGGTGGAAAGTTGGTGGATAGGACAGGAAGGGGGTGGAAGGTGCAGCTGGGAAGGGAAACGAGTGATCTATGCGTTCCCTATAACAACCAGAATCAAAACATCGGAGTCCAGTAGAAATGGGTAGCGACGGGAAAATCGAGCCTCGAAAATCTTTTCCACCCTACAGCTCGCTTCTTCTTTCGTTCATCTCATTCTCCACCACCACCCCCAACGTCGACGGTATAGACGGATCTTGCCCGGAAAACGTACTCTCATAAGATTTGTGGACTCGGGGCACTATTCCGAATCCTGCAGTGCTGCAGGACAAAAATATAGCATATAACTCGCAGATTATAATCCTGCAGATATATATATATTATAGTTTTACGTTACAATTTCGCGACCGTCGATTGAAAACTGACAATGAGACCTGCTTAGAATCACGATTGAGCTGAAACAAAAATCTGTCAAATTTTCCCGTCAATTTCAAATGAAAAATACAGTATAACAGAATCTTATATACCTATACGCGCGTTCGGCCAAAAAAGAGTAGTCACAATCGTCTCTTGTACGTATGAATCAAAAAAAAAATAATTTCACATGATATTTTGAAAATTATAAATTTAACGTACGTATTATACGATACATAGAACGCGGGCAGGTCCCCAACTTATAAAATGCATTCGCGTGTAGGTTATAAGCTCACGATTCTCGACGAAGCGAAATGAATATTCAAGAGCAAATATACGCCGTATTATATCTACAATATCTATATACATACATATATTTATATACTACAGTTTGCACGCCCGTAGGATGGGTTGTTGTCACTTGTGCGGATTCCAGATAGCAGCTGGGGATTATATAACCCGTTCTCCTATGGTCACCTCAGAGGGTCCTTGTTTATGATATCTATAATACTGGTCAAGCACCCTGCGACCGCTTATACTCGTACCTTTACATTTTGCGGTATGGCTTGTAATCTCCAGGGTTAAAAGCTGCGAGCAAACGTTGTACAGATACAGCACGTCGCTCGCTTTGCCTGCGAACTATAATAATATGCTTATGAATATTGCGCCTAAATATGTGTATATATATAATATAAAATATATTACACGTATCTTTGAATTATACAATATTATACTATACGTATTTTCAATTTTTTCTCTTCTACATATAGTTTCAAGCATCAAGTTTATAGTTCATAGTTTTCTAGTTATTCGCCTCAGAACATCGTACGTGGAAAATTGTATAAGCTGGCGAATTGCAGTTATAACTGGAAGTGTATAGTATAAGAGGAGAACGAACGCGTATACCGAATACGAAGACGATAATAAAATATGATAAGATGATATTTTATTGATATTGACGGACAGAGTGCCTTTTGCGGAGTAGAATAAAAGGAATGGTCAGTTCTAGTTACCGTTTACATAAGTGATCCATATGTGTGTGTACATATGTTATGTATACACTCGACGTATACACATGTGGTAAAAATTTCTGTTTGATTTTCCCTGTCAAAATATATTCAAAAATAGGATCAGGATCAAGAGCAGACATTGAGGCGTTGCTGAATATGTTGAAAAAAATTCTCCATGAAAAACGCAGCGTTTTCCACGCGTGCGAAATATATTTTTTACAACGTATAATACGTTCTTCGAATACGTAATATGGGTAACATTTGAAACATACATATTCACATGATATATATTCGAATCGACGCGGGCTGATAAAAAATATACGATTTCCAATTCATGTATTTCACGCCTAATTTCCCTCAAATTCTTACGTTATACACACGTATATATATATATAAGTATACAAGGTCTATTCCCGCACGGATCGAATTCCGCATCCTGCACTGCACGATGCGGGTGGTAAATCGGCGTTCTATCATATTTTCGCGAATGAACAGAGTCGAAATAAAAAAAAACAACAATCAAAAAAAAAAAACGTAGAACGAGAAAAAATTATCCCTTCGCTTTTCTACAAAATATCTACTATTTGTTCCTCAGCCTTCCCTTATTATCATGCAGGTAATAAAAAAAATCAAAAAAAAATCAAAGCGAAAATTTGACACGTTATCCGAGCGGATAATAACAATAACAATAACAATAATAATAATAATAATAATTCAGTTGCACCAGGAACATAATAAGTATTATAAGAATTAAAACTAGGGTCGAATATAAAGTTCGGCGTGGTTTGAATAAGATAATATAAAATTTTCTCCCAGCTTTCCCTTTACCCTCACAGTGAGGGGGGGGGGACAATGGTAGTTATAGTATATAAGGGCGGATGGCAGGTAACTCTGGCGATGTAAGATAAAGACGTTTTTCGGCGATACACCGCAAGTTGAAACGAAAACGTAGCGGGGGGTAGAATTTCTTCCCTTATATAGCTTAGGATTGTAGAGGAGCTGGTGGAAAGCCACGGAGAGACACGACCGCCGCGAGGCTCTTAACTTTGGCTCAACTTAAGAGCTACATAAACGTAACAATAAAGGTTTTAAAATAATCCCATCTAACGTTCGGTCAATTAAGAATATATATACCTATATATATACACGCACCTATATACTCCACGCTTCCTTCATGCATACCGATAACAATAATAACAATGATTCTCCGCATAATTCTTCATAAACAGTTCTATGTATAAATACATAAATGTTTTTTCATTGAAGTATGTAATACGTACATATAAACGTAAACGTACACCTAATCCGGAGGAGGTAAATGCACGCGAATAGGGCATATAATGTATTCAGATTCTCGTCTTCGGGTCAATCTTATTCGCGATATATATATAATTCCATTCGAAAGCGGCGAAGCTTACTAACAGGTCGTCTCACGACGTATATATGTGTACGTGAAGCACCCTTTGAAATTGAAATTAATTTCCTTCAGCAATAATATTCTCAGCGTTTGATGATGACCACCGTCGTTTCCTTCCTTCGCCAAATTCAAGTGGGATTAAGGAATGTATACGTGTGTAATACGCTCCGAAATTCCCATTCGATATATATTATATCACAATACATCGATAAAAACGTACGACAGAACTACAGTAAATTTGAAATACCGGTCGAGAGTTTCAATATTTTTTTTATTTTTTCCGTTCTTTTTTTGTTCTTTTAAGAACAATAATTATACAAACGACGATAGGTACAGGGAGATGGAAAAGAAGTTGAATTCTTGAAATTTTACGCACGATAATTGATTTCTTGAAAAATAAAAACCATATTTATACGCTGATGGGTACAATAAAATAATCAGCTTTACATGTAGACAGCGATGATTGTGTACCCACAAGTATACATATATGTATATATATACATATAAATATGTGTATTCCCTATTTAATAAGCGCGTTAAATTTCTCCCTGTAGTTACTAATAACCCCTAGAGATCGTATATACGTCGCATTTGAATTAATTTCGCGGTTGGTGCTGTAAATCAAGAGACTCGACTCGACTCCGACTCGCCACGCGGTTCGGTTCCCTACCCTACCACCTCCCTTTTCATCCTGCAGGAGTTCGTAGCAGGATACGTATAGACTATACATATATATATACACAGAGAGAGAGAGAGAGAGAGAGAGAGAGAACCGAATCCAACACCAACTCCAAACGTGGTATAAACGTCTATATATATGTGCGCCCTAAATCACAGCATGTAATTGCATCGGGAGAGCTACCGTTCCCGTTTAGTTCCCGTTTCGGTGCGATGGCGAGAATTGGAGAGCGTTACGTATAGGTATAGAATATAGTTGTATATATATGTACGTACATCGCGGTATACGTTGTGTCCCGATTGTCGTTTATATAAATTTACATGCGTGTACTGCAACGCGTGAAACAATAATCGTCCCGGAAACTTCCCTTTTTTCCCTCCCATCCCCTAATTATCATACCGTATGGGTTTTTTTTTATTTTTTTTATGTACACCTATATATAATAATGCAAGGGACGCGACGAGGTGCGACATGCAGTACGTGTTCCGCAGATTTCAATATACGTTTATACCTACATGGGTATGTATGTATTTATATGGGCTTCCGGGAGACCCTTATACTTATGTACACATCTTGCGATTTTCGTTCAAAAATCACGTATGCCCTTTCCGCCCGAGGGCACAATTTTCAACCCTATAATACTGTACGCCTTTTTTATTTCGCGAAAAATGAAATAAAACAAAATAAAAAATAGGAAATTTTTCACGTTCTCGATGTATACATAGATATATTTCTGATATAGAAATTTTATAATGATTTTGGAACGCGAAAATTGATCCTTGATCCTTTCGGGATAAATTACATATGGTACGTATAATATAAAGTAGAATCGTATAAAAATTTTTTATCGGGACGTAATTTTAGTTTCGCTGCTGCTTGGACCTCTATGTGTGTATACCTACATAAGGTTAGCATTCGTTTTTCCTGTAGTTTCCGCAGGGTATATATGGCGTTCCTGTAGGATGTGATGTGCGGTGTATGTGTGTGTGTGCGTGTGTATATATACATTATATGGGGTGGGTATAAGGGGAGGTGCAGGAGTGTGGCTAGTGATTGGATTACAGTCGGGCAGTCCCCGCGGACTCGCCAAATGACCGGGACAAATTGCCCCTTGCCTTCGGGAATACTTATACTCGTATATATACATGTATATACCATATACCGCGCGCCTTCAAGATTCGAAGAACCAGAACTTTACTCTTTTCCTCCTGGTACTGCAGCACGTTTCGTTTTTCGTCTCGTCTTCTCGTCTTCTCGTCGACACGAAGACAACCAAACGGGGACCAAAAAGGATCACCTTATTCTTGATCGTTTTCCTTTGTTTATGGCTACCTATATATGTTTAGGTATATGTACATAATGCGCATACATAAGTTTATCGACTATATATACTTCTGTACATACTCGACTTGAAGATCGAGACTTACATTTTATGCGGTAAGTCAGGCTGACAACTTCTTTTTTTTTTTCAACCGAAATTCCCAATTTTTAGTACACTTTTTTTTCTTCCGAAAATTTGACTATTCTTCATTCATCGATATTTGAGAAAAAATGTGTTTATGGAAGATTGCAAAAACTTTGGCGCGCGATCAAACGTTCGATCTTTTATACGATTGAACGTGAAATTGTTTAATCGGATAAATTTCCCACGGTCATACGCTTGTAATTAGTTTTCAGACTCTATATGAGTACAGCAGGACTTTTTCCTGATCTGAAATTTATGAGACAGATTCGATACATCGAGTATCTTTGGTCGTGTAGCGTGCGCCATAAGGGACTCGCTATATACAGCTTTCCTTGATTTCCCTTTTTTTCATTCTGCAGTATTTTTTTTCTTTCCTTTTCGTTTTTATGCCCCACAAGTGCTCTGTGCGACGCCCCCTATAGATATACGTGGAAATCCTTACGTACTTCGATATACATATATACTCGCATCTGTCGCTATCCCGTAGTGCCTTTGTTTTTTTCCCTCATATGAGTAGAAACGATATCCAGATCCTGCGCAGCGAACATTTCGTCATCCCAGATAGCGCGATTTCCGAATAAAAAAAGAGAAGAAATAAGAAGAGAACAATCTCGTGCACTGGTATAATACATATAAAACTATACATACGTATATACTGCACAACTAAATAGTACATAGCCGCACTTATGTACTAAAAATATGTATATACTCTACCCAGTATCCCGTTGAAAACACTGATCATGTAAATCATGCATGATGGGTCACAGTGCAAATATGACGAATGACAGGGGATGATGTGACGTGGAATTAATCCCATAAAACTATATAATAAACGCCTGCAATCGTTGGGGTGTTTAACGCGCCCCTTCGACTGTAATATTCCATTCATATACATACAGATGTATAAAATCCTTATATGCGTGTGCAGGTTCTGGTTGCGGAATAGTAGTTGGTATAATGTACGTGTATAAGGTTGATCGGCGATTAGTGGGGTCATTAGCGGTGAGATCGAGATGATGTGCGAAGGGTGGTAATATAGTGGAATGCGGAAGGCGATAGAAATGAGAGAGAAAAGAAAGAAAGACGGAAGGAAGAAGGAGGAAAGAAAAAAGAACAGAAAAAAAAGAAAGAATAAGAAGGAAAAAGTATTATTATACCTGCGCGCGGGGAGCCCGTTATCTCCGCGGTCAATTAGACGCGTAAAGAATCGTCCCCGTTCCGATTCCCCTCTCCCCTTCCAATCCCTTCGCATAGATACCCTGCGGGATTGAGATCCTGCAGGAATGTGAAGGGAAACCAGGATTTCTTTGTCCAGCCAAATAGCGCTATACCCATAGAAAATCATCCCATTGCACCGCCTGCCACCCCCGTCCCTATAAACTTATTGGTTACTCTTATTCTAAATTTCCGATATATTTGAGGTACCTGCGAAATCGGTAACACGACGTACGTAAATGCCACTTGCACGGATCGTGATGTGTGGGGAAAAAATGAAGAGGGAAAATGCAATTTGAGTTTCATTGTGTACGAGAAAGCGGGAGGAAAGAAAAAAAAAAAGAAAGAAGACGAAATTTTCCGTGATTTGGTTCATCGATGCCATCAGCTGAAGATATAGACGCGGATATACAGAGAGCCTGGTTTTCGGTTGTCCATTCTTCTAAGATTCTTCGATTCCTTTGGTTCTTTTTTTCACCCCATCCCTCCGCTATACTGTAGGTCCAGTTCAGAACGTTTCCGGAATAGCGATATCCCCGTCCACCACTTCTCCCTTATACTCCTCAATTGCTTCGGAGTCAATCTCCACAGTTTCCCTTCTCTCGATTCCTCTCTCTTTCTCTCTCTCTATATATACCAACTTGGATTTTTATGTAGGTGTTCCACGGAACCCGATCGCGGTTACAGATAATATCCACCTAAAATGAGTGTTCGGTTTGTCAGATAAAAAAATTCTACACACCAATCAATTATATCGATTGATGGAATGAGAAAAAAACAAATATGCAGGTGGCAAAATAAGAGATGTCAAATTTTAATTCCATCTTTACACACAACGGACATAATTAACTTGGAGCAATAAAGCTTACGTTCTGTTTTTTTCTTTCTTATGTTTTTTTCATCTCATCAAAGTTTTACTCTA
The DNA here is from genome assembly GCA_963978495.1 of Athalia circularis. Taxonomy (NCBI): domain Eukaryota; kingdom Metazoa; phylum Arthropoda; class Insecta; order Hymenoptera; family Athaliidae; genus Athalia; species Athalia circularis. The sequence goes on from OZ021702.1 coordinate 7,456,906, forward strand.
AATAGATGTCGATGTATCTAGTTTGGGGAAACTGTAGAATTTAGTGCTGTTTAACCCCCGGAAAGTTCTTCGATAAATAAAGACGTCGATGGGGCGGCAGAAAACGGGAGGTAGGGGGGGTGGGGGGATCGGGGTTTGTTGTCCCAACCGAGGCGATCTGATTGCCAGTTAGTGGAGTCAAGTTAGCGCCACCGTTTCCAAGCTCAACGTTTCATCCCCGTATTCTTCTTTTCCTTATTTTACTTATTTTTCTTCTTCTTAGCTAGAGGATGTAGGGCTAGAGGAGTTTCTGCGAGAAACATGGGGGTGCGAAAAGAGTCAGGCTGATTAGTACCAGTGGACAATCACCCGCTGATTTCTACCCCCCGTGCGTGTGTAGCGGAGAAATTCGTCGTTTACTCTGTAAGGGTATATTCAATATCAATTGATCAAGAAGTTTATCCCATAACTTTATCAAGTGAGTTACAAATTTACTGTACGGTTTTTTCACCGAATTCCATGAATTCACAGGAAGTCATCGATAAGACGACGATCGGTGCGAAACAATCTGCAGATCGAGGGTTAAAACAATTCATATCTATTTATTGTTAGTCACTTAGGTTAATAGTTATTGTTCCAAGATTCAATGGTCGTTTGTCTTTTATGGTGAATAATGTTGCGAAGTATCTTTTTCGTTCCCCGAGGTACATCAGCTAACGATCCTAAATGATCCAGAAAACGTATCTACACTATAGGTATATACGTCGGAGTGCAGGGGGCTGGATCAGAAACCGTTGACTGGATAACCAATCCATCAGTTTATGAAATATTGGAATTGCCATGGATTTATAAGGGTGGTAAATCCCATATCAGAAATAATCGTATATGGTTCGAAAGCTTCCGGGGATTTGCTGTGGGATCGCAGAAAGTCGAAAGATGTATGTATGAAACATACATACATAGTAATGTTGCACTCACATACATCCACGTAGCGTGCGAAGTTAGGTCAGAGAATATAGTTTCGGACGGGTTTAACACGGCGGGAGTCAATTTCGATAGGATCTACTAGTAAGTCATAACCACGCTCAACTCTCCACCAACCCCTTGTACCAGTTATACAGAAAAAAAAACTCTATAAAAGAATGAAGAAGCCCGTCAATTACTTTGCGCGATAGTTTTGTAAAAAAAAAAAAAAAAAACCCCATGCGTTCCGCCAGAAGTACAGAATTCCCATATGGCGTCTCACATGGAAAAGTCCGAAGAAAAATTGACTCGGGAACAAAATTAGAAACAGCTATAGGTTAGACATAGGATGAGATTTTCCGAATCAAATAAATCACTTGAGCGGGTAGAAAAGAAACTTTCCATTTTATACGACGGAAAAGAAATTACTCCCTCATAATTCGAAAGTTTCGAAAAAATTTTTTCGCACCGAACGGCGTAGGTATCGCGGTTGAGATCCAGCGAGGGATATTGTGTCGTTACATATTCATATACCATATATATGATAAAAAGTATATAATTCGTGTATATATATATAACAATTTTTGGCGTAGTAAAGCTCTAGGCGTAATTCTCGGACAAAAGCGCAGCCCTTCTTCAACCGGGTTGGATGTATTGTCGCTCGTCAGGCGCGGGTTTATTGTCGTCGGCCATGACGGTCCACTTGATCACGATCTGCCACCGTCCTCTTCAAGATCACCGTGGATAACCGCGCAACGACGATAAGAAGACTTAAAATAGTACAGGCTATAGATGTGTCCGACATGCATGCGGCGTAGCTCACACTTTATTCATTGGAAAAGAAAAGAAAAAAAGAAAAAAACAACGTGTCAACCGCGAAGTATGAGAGAAAGAAAAAAAAGGGCATGAAAAAAGAAAAAAATGTATAGAGTGTCCATGCAACGACAGGAATATAAAGAGATTCTACGACGCGGCCGATAGCTGTCGCGCGTTAACAAGCCGTCTATTGACAGGTCGTCTTATGAGCGCAGGTTTTCGTGTAGAAAATATAAGGATATATATATCTATACGGTGGGTATATATAGGTATATATGGGGTGGGCGTCGCGCGACGTAGTCCACATACTAATGGGACATTACCTTAACGTGGTCCGGCCGGTCCCGACTCTCATTCGGTTAGTTACTCCTCGGGGATGAAGTCGCCCTGCGGACTACCCCATTCCATTATACGCTATATATACGTCCAACCACCTACTCACCCCATGATTCAGTAACGAAAACGAACCCCCCTGCTCCTGCTCCTGCCCCTTCCCAGTCAGTGCGGGCGCGGGACACCGCTTTGGTTCACCGTTTTCACCCTTAGATTCCTACAGCAGTTCCCGTTTGCTCCCATCACCGCGTGGACCCCGGGGAGAGAGGCGATGAATCGGAATCCGATGCCCCCAGACGACCGGACATTATCGCGCTGTATTTTTAACCTCGAGAAACGATCCCTCGGGAGTATAATACCCAAAGCTGGTAAAATTCTAGCTTTCTACTACTACCCTTCTCTTTTCTTTTATAACTGTATATGCAGCGAACTGAATACCGGGTTATTGTAATTGTACGGAATAGGAAAAAACGAAAGTAGATCGATCAGCGATCGTTGAGAAAATCCGGAACTATTCGATAACCTCATCTGTTTTGTTTTTTAACCAGATGTTTTAAAAAATATTGGCATAGAGTCGAGGGAAAGTTGGCTCCTTTTGGAAATGTCATTCTGTATGTACAGGTATACCTATATATCGGCGCGGGTTATGAAGATACTCGAGGCTCCCGAGGCCGGGATGCTGCAGGACTTAATTAATATTTAAGACGACCGGGGACTTTAAGCTGCCATTAATTCACGTCAACGTCTTCCTATCGCATTTTAACGGTGACTTGCATCCTTGTTGCCAAACTGAGATAAGTGGTTACCCATACCTTATATATACGAGAGGAAAATCAAGGGCCCGCCCAACCAGTTCCGCAGTTTAAATTCACCTCAAAATTTTCCCACTCCGATTCTCCTTATCTACAAATACGCAACACGTTACAAACCTACCTACGATATATTAACGTCACATGTATACACCAAATTTTCACCCCGTTAGCCATTCAGCCCTATATGCAGGGTGAAGTGAATCGGAAGCTCGTGTCTTCCAAAAATTTATTCATCTTAAAACGAAAAAGGAAAGAGAAAAGTTTGGTAAAAAAAAAAAAGGATCAGCGAAGAAAACTTTTTATGTGATTGTATTCTATTATATATAATATTATCTACGTATATATACCTGTATGTATATGGCTTGAGCCAGCAAGAAATGCTTGCGGGTTTGTACGAAAATTGAAATTTATAATCCGTAAAAACAATTACGGGATCCCCAACGGGCGCACGGCGTATCCTCTCACCAGACTCCTGGGGTTTTCTACAAAAACTGGCTAATATCACCCGGTTTGATTTACACACCGAGGTGCCGGACCGCGTCGAGTCGAGTCGCGGAGCTGGGCGACGAGGCGCGTCCAACGATACCAAAATCCACCGTATATAACGTCCTCTATACATATATGTATACATCTGAATCATATACGCCTAAAAGTTTTCGCAAAAGTTGAACAAACCAAGTTTCACTTTTTGTCGAATTACGTATTTTTGTAAATCGAAATATTATTATATTTTTTCTAAAATTTTCAATACACTCGCGAGAAGTATACATGCCTATAATACATAAAAGATTAAACATTATATATGCGCGAGACAACAGTTTAGGTATATATGTTATACATATGTACATATTTTTGGTATATTATACGAGAAACGGACCCCATGTATCATCTGCCCAATTCAATAACTCGACCGCCATAAATATCCCACAGGATATGTCATCGACGAATTCGACTTCTAGGAATAATATTATGTGCATACGTATCATCCGAGAGCTGTGAGCACCAGAAAGGCGTAACCCACAAAAACATACGGATACCGTCATAAAGGGTTGCGGTCATATCGACTGAAAAACCCAACTATCCAAAGTACACAAGTGAAGAAATGGAAACAAATTCTACATAAAATGATAAAGGGGGTGTTTCGATGCACTGCAGCATTAATTATTACCGTGAACGCGAATAAATTGTATTATAAATCGCGCATGATTATGTATCGTGTAAATTTTTATACGCATGCTTCCCAACACATACGTACAAAAAAAAAAAACATCTAAAAAGAAGGAAATCTGATCTGAAGCGCGGAAACGCGTGCGGGATAATATTTTTTCGCATCGGCTTCCAAGAGCTACGCAGCAGAAATATCTGTAGGGTAATAAAAATGGGCTGTGGGCAGTTCTGTCCACCGGTGGCTATCGTCTTATTGCATGTAAAACATTTATGCCTTTTGTGGTACTATATATATTCAATGTATATGTATCCCAACGATTTGCATATATCTACTTCCCTTTTCCGCGGACCGCCACCTCCAGATTTCCTTTTTCAGTATAGGGTGTCGGCGTGTCGCACGCCGTAAAAATGCATCACCCCTTTCTCCCTTTTTCGATATCAATAATTAAAAGCAGATTGCAGGTGTCGAATCAGCTTTTTCCAAATTTGCTGTTTGTTTCGCGAGGCCGTTTGCTTGTTTAGCATAGTCTGAACTATGCCGTCATTCTATCCGTCATCAACGATTTTCTCCCTTCTGCTTTATAAGCTGGTCTAGTTATAGATAATTAAATGACTGCAAATGCGCGATCGCGTGCATGTGCGGCTGCGTGACATTCAACAGTTGCTATAGATATACACGTGTTATATATACAGTCTGCAAAAAATTTCACCGCGGTCCAGAATTCGCTTTATATATTGTATATTGGTAGAGAGCTATATATACCTATATACAGAGTAAATAACGTATCATATACGTGTGTATATACATATATCTATATTTCCAATTGCTGACGTTTTCACGGGCGTGAGCCCACGATGTTGACGAGTGACGACCAGATTAGCGTCGTTACGATATACTTCGATTTCTAACATCATCATGTACAAGGAACGCCCTTTATACAACCATCCCCCCTCGTTATATCCGGTATATAATATACAACGTGTACGCGAGGGATACAGTTATACAATACATATTTCATACATATAGACAGATCAAAAACTATGTACATAATATATTTTATATACAAGCCCCATAGAAATTCGATTCACTTACCTATATAGTATTCGACCTTGCATTGGAGCTGCAGTACTATATACCCAGCATAGTAGCAATATCATTTGTCGCGTCGCGCGAGTCGCCCTTTGGGACCGTTTAAATGCCCTTTACTGCCTATTTTAAACAATTTTTTTAAACCACCCTCCGTAAAACGCGCCCCTTTCCTAAAAAGGAAAAAAAAGAAGAAGAAGAAAAAAAAAGGGGAAAAATCTCTCGTGATAAGGCAGGCGCACTGCGTGCTGATGCAGTGTGCGCAGGGGGAGGAAAATAGAGAGAGGATTTATTGAGGCGACGGAACTTTTGACCCATGACCCTTACATAGTCGTACCTATACGTATATATATGTGTCTCACAAGTATATGTATACTGCATTTTCTATACACATAATTTAGAAATATACTGATCGAATTTCGTTTTTTTCAATCTTTGAGTTTTTTCATATATACAAATTATATATTGGAATGCGAATTAGTATAAGGAACATCGACACATCCGGAGTGCATACGTGTGTGTATTGTGTGTATACATATCTATATATATATATATATATACCTGTCTATGGGGCTTCGTAAACATATATGTAGGTAGATCGTGCAGCTCGGTTTGCGACGATTTTTTTTTTTTTTTTCTGTTTTATTTTTTCATTTATTCTTTTTTTTTTTTGCCTCCAACAATCCCCTCTGCTGTGCTGCACCTACGTGGCTTCGTTATATACTTTATATACGGGGTGAAAAGGCATGTTATAAATAAAAGGAAAAATAAAAGAAAAAAAATTGAGGGAGAGAGAAAAAATAAATAAAAACACTGCAAATGTATGTGCAGTCCGGTGTGAACGGGGCCCATGTACACTTGACCTTTTAATATTTGACCCTGTTATTATACTGCGCTCAGGAAAAAAACAAATCAAAATCAAACCGTGAGATGTATTATAGTTTTTTTTTTTCTTTCCACACGCCGCGAATAATGTACGTGACGCGAACGGAAATAAAGGATAAAAATTATCCGACGAATTTGATTCGAATGAATGACAAAAAAAAACAAAAAATGAACAAAAAAAATCAAAAAAAAAAAGAAAGAAATCTCGAATGAAGGAACGTAAGGGGATGATCGGTACCTTATTATATCCCTGCACCGGATGGGTCACAGTAAATTTTCTTTTACGGCTTTAGTCTGTAACATCATCGTCACCCATAAAAAAAAAATCCGCGGGCGGACCATCTTTTCCTGCAGGAACTTTCGCCCGCGATGCCCGGAACATATGCAGTATAGGTATATACCATAATGTATGTATACATAAAGTTTAACCTCACCTATGTATTTGTGAATATAAAAAATACTTTTCAAATTTATATCAATTAATTGAGGGGGTTGCTGTATACATATGAGAGAAAATTAGAGAGAAACAAATTTTCGTAAAAATTCATTCCACGGGCGAATAAAAATTTCAAGTTTTTGGTAAACTATGTATACTATGTATATGACGTTGATATTATGTACTTATAACCTTTTCGTATTTACTAGCCCCTTCAATTGTTACTTCGAAAGCCTGTCTAATTATATGGAATATGTCGATGAATTAACTGTAACAAATAATAAGTATATACCTGAATTAGTCGAATTTCGTTTTTTTCTCCTCCTCGCCCCTCTGCAAATATATAGGATGATGTATATATCCGAAAATCCTGAAGTCCCGAAATTTCACGATTCTTTCTATAGTACTATACGTAAGGAGGATACCGTTCGAATAGGTATACATCAGCCGCATGGTCTTCTGACTTATCTGATCGCTTCGGTGCTATCTTTATGGAGGAGCCATGAACGCAAGCCATATATGTAGTATATACATACATACATTTATATGTACCTACACATAAAATACACACCCATACACATTATACATACACATGTGAATCACACTGTACATATATAAGTCACATTGCAATATACTAGACGACGTACGATAAATAAGAAAAAAAAAAAAGAAAAACAGCCAAGTTTCGCGCGTCTCAATTCCGAACTCACATACGTCGATACGGTATACATACACCTATATATTTACCTATACGCTATATACACACAGGCACACACATAGATACACGTAAAAATATCGAGGGCTATTGATATCCGCGGTGATATCTATAAGAGGCGCGCGTGTCTCTAGCATCTATACGTGTTATTGTTTCCGATATGTCCACGATGTATTCCCGATATCCCGTTTTTCTCTCATCCCACTTGTATATATTTGTTATCCCATGCGATGTGTGCAATGCGTATAATTTATACGTAGAGAATTTATTTGTAGAAAAAAATTAATTAATAAACATATCATGTGATACGTTATACAGTCTAGGTATATTTGTTATCCTGCACTGCGGTATAATATACTATTCGTACATGTGTATTATATATAAAGTGGCGAGGAATTAATTCGTATGTATAAATTATGACGAGTAGAACTCGGTGGTGATGGTGCAGTAATTATATCGTCGTGTTCCGGGCTAATCCCAATTACAAGTTTGGGGAGGGTGCGAGAACTGAAGAGGATCAGAGAGTCATATATATACGTCATACAGAGCTGGATATCTTATTACTATGGGGATAACAACAAAACCCCCCATGTTTTAGGTCAACCTATCACAATTCAAAAGAATTTATCCTTATAATATTATCGTAGCCGTGATTACCCTAATCCTATTATATGTATGAATGTATATACCTGTAATCCCGTGCGAAGTATTGTATGATTAAAAAAACTAAATAGACAAATAGAGAAAATCAAAATAAAATTACAAATCGCAGTCACCCGGAGTACCCATCAAGTGACTATTCGTTGAAAATTAGCCGCACTCCGTAGCGCCAGCTGATGACTTGCAATCCAAATGGTGGCGCTAAAAAGTTAGCGTCTGTCGTTTGGGTTGCGGATAAACAGGCGCTCTCGAGTGTCGGTCCCTTTGCACGAATTGTTCAAAGTAGATGTACACATGAGTTCGAATTCGAGGGGGGGAAAAAGCTGTATTATTAGAGACAGATCAGTGTTCGGTTTTTCTGGATTCTCTGCGTAGGCTAGGAGCGGAGCAAATTTTCGGGGGATGCCAGTGGAGGGAAAAAAGATGGAAGATCCTCCGGGTCGCGTCTAGCTCTGCCCATAACTACAGCAGCCCGCAGCGTCCAGCAGCACGCAATAATACTAAAAAGATAAAACCACCCGATTCAACTGGCCCCCGTGCGTCGCGGAAACCGCCCCCATCGACCCCCTACGTGTAGTATAGCTTCCCTCAACAAATGCGCCTGAACATATACGCGCATACACAGCCGTACGGTATACATGTGTAAATCCCGTTTCCCGAGCCGGTCAGCAGCGGCTGCCTGCGCTAATAACGGAGCAAGTGGTAGTGGTGGTGTAGAACTCGTACATATATATGTAGACAGTGAGATGGAAAAGAAGGAATACATATACGTGTGTGTATACAGGGAGTTCTGGGAAGCTCGTAAGCCAGTTGACCGTGACTAGATAAAAAATACTGCCCCACGTACCCCTGCTCCCGATCATCTGATCCGCCCCGCGTATCCACGTATTATACACTGCAGCAGCTTCATCTCTGTTTTTCACGTATAGGATGCGAAATTTAACTTTCTCGTTCTAAGAATTGAGGTAGATTTCTGTCGTGCTGAGGCAATATAATGTGTTAATGTGTCGCGTATACAGAGTTATGTGTATTACCATCGAAAGTAAAAGAAGAAAAAGAAAATTAATTTCACCGGCTTACCAAATACAAATTCATTTCCAATGTACGCCCGGTTAGGTTGGTTCTGGATCGCTCCGCGGCCAAGCGCGCGTTTTGGACAACTTTTTCGTGTAGCTGGGCCGGCTACGAAAATTTGTCCAAGCGAGCTTGGCCGCGAAGCGATTCAGAATCAACCTAACCGAGCGTACATCTATGGACTTTACGTACATACAGATTGCGGATAAAACATCGCGCGATAAATTAATGCATGTCTGCGCAGCATATAGTATGTGATAGCACCGCAAGGCATTGGTCAGTATAAAACCAACACCCGTTATTCTTTTTTTTCGTAATGCGTACATATATATGTGGATATACACCTATGTAATAAAATAAACTGTCAGCGACATACTCGCATAAAAATGCTAAGAAGGAGCTGCGGACCGGTGTTGGACGTCTGCACCTACATGGACATCCATCTATATATAGATGTATATATGGTATATCTATGGGGTCACTCCGCGATTACGACCGGGATGACCATATCCCGGGACCCCAACAAGACGCGCATATTATGTTGATATAGGTAAATGTGCAATAGGCACATCGCTGCAATGGATAGGTATATATATATGCATAAATGTATTAGTTACATTCGTGCAATATACATATGTAGAAACTCGCACGTAATTGGGGCTTCGGTGTGTAGCTGGCGCACCTTACGTAGTATAACCTACAGTTCTGCCGCATGCGAGCTTCGATGCGATTCGGCTGATTAATTGAATTAAAAGCGATCACAAGGTATGTATACTCTATATATGTCTCTCTATATATTATACTTGTGGCACGCGAGTGTATATAGGTGTGTGATACATGAGCTTCGCAATATATGTATATACACATATACGTGTATTATATATGTATATCGGGATCAAATCCGCGTCGATCTATCGCCATGTAGATATATAGATAGATATATACCTATACACATATACGCGATCGTATCTCATCGTCGTCGATGCAGAGCGCGCGCGGGGCTTCGTAAATCATTGCCGATACATTAAACCGTTATATACCTTACACATTATGCACTATATGGTACACACATACATGCATATCCACATGTATATGTACATTCGAAGTAATGCCTCTGCAACGTGCGACAAGGAAAAGGAAAAACTCGCACGAGCTTTGATTGAAACTTACGTATAGGTAACGAGAAAACACCCCTAGAAAAGGTTTGAAGAAAATTGAGCCAATCTCTCAGAAGCTGTGATCGAGATTTATAATAGCTCTTTAGGGTTTAACACGGCTGTGCACAGAACTACGATATTTTCGTACACTAATATTTTTTTGTTTCTTTTGAAATTTTTTTTTTCTCTTCCCCTTGTCAAGGATCGAATGAAAGAAAAGTAAAAAAAGTAAGTTTCATCGATATTTCGAAAATGTGAACTTTTTATTTTCACCCGGACATTTGGTGCAATTGAAATATATATTCTTTTTCGTAGGATTATACGTCTTTACGGATGCTACAAGTTCAGCCGTCGACGCGTGCGTTATGCGGAGCTACAAAACTGCACACACACGTACGGTAAAATATCCTCTATAATATCCACCGCGTCGCGTTTTCCGCGCGAGAGGAGGAACACGGGGTGTTTTCAGCAGGTATATATAAACGAATCCAGAATCCTCACGATACAGGGTTAATAACAGTCCACCACTGGTGGGGAATTGTATCGTAGGAGGCGGTGCCTGTCCTCCCGTAGGGCCGAGTTTCAAGAGGACCGCGACGGCGCAACAGAAAACGGGCACTCCTCCCATTTATATGTACATAAAATATATGTACATGTATACACACACATGCGGTATACTACATATCCTCTCAGTATCTCTTCCTCCCTCGCTTTTTCCCTCTTTCGTTCAGTGCCCCGACCGAGAGGACCCCCTGCAGAGATGTATATACACATATATATATATGTATTGGTGAGTATATATAAAATCTCACCCTCATTAATATTCCTATCGTTCGGCGACCTCGTTGCGCGAGGTTCGCGATCCTTACATGGTGTGTATATAGGTATACGTATATTATACGGTGGGAAAATATTCCCTCCTGCGATGCTGCAGCAGTTATATATATGCTGCATGAACTCTGCTATACGTATATATGAGGTGCAAATACACTCTGCATATGTATACTGTATATATATATGACATAAGTACATATGAATATACCTATATATATCTATGTGCTATATATATACATAGAGTTTACCTCGCACTGCAACTTCTAAGGGAAAGTGAGAGTATAATCGGAGGGGTTAGACGAGACAAAAATCGTGACACTCAAAACTTCAAGGACGTTCTTTAACATTCGCCCCCTTTTCGGCTATAGAGCACGCGTCACATACTTGTATATATATGCTGCGGTCTTATAGGTGTATAATATCAATATCTATGATAATCTGTATATGAGAAATTTTATGTACTGCAGCGCACATTTTTTTATTGGTATTATTATCCTCTTTGAAGTAGAATGAATTATAGAATTCGCGGATTAACCGCGCGTATATATATATCGAGAGAATCAAAATCCGAACGTTTTGCTTGGGTCGTAAAAACTTTTCTGACGTACGCACTTAATTTTCTGTACATTAAATATAAATAAAAAACGATGCAAATCGACTCACCCCTTTTCATATGCGGTTGAAATTCTACAAACAGCTGTGATCGTAGAGCGATGAGAGAATTTGGCCGTGGAGTATTGATCCAAAAATTTTATACATAGAGAATTGTATCTGTCCATCCGTCAATTGATGTTTCGATCGCTCGCATATATATACGTATAGTCTCCTTTCGCTTCCCCCCGATGGTGGTGGTAACCAGATCATCATCGTCGACCGCGCGCGGCCGATATCAACTGCTGCAGTCGCTGTGTAGAAAAGAAAAAAGAAAAACCGTAACAACGTTAATATGAAATCAGAAAGAAAAGAATAGAAAAAAGAGAAGAAACTAACCGCTCCAGCAGTTCACATCGAGCCCTGTAACAAAATCAGTTATAGTCACCTCGTTGCCCATTCCGCAGCTGCGACTCACGCGACGACGCTGCTGTACATCGTGCATGCTGAATTAGATAATTTGTCATCTCCCGCATTGCTCCGCACTTCTCAATATCAACTCGAACATCACCATGAGAAAGATATTTTGCAGGCTATAACAGAATAATTATATGAATGAAATGATCTTCAGCTCTGCAACATGATTTATAAATGTTATATCTGTACATAGGTTTATAACGCGAAGATTATAGAAGATCGATCATCGCGGCGATCGCGTTCAGCGGATTAGCGACGTCTCGATGCCTCGTCCTGTAACGTAGTGTATATCAAGTTAAACTTGCATTGAAAAGTAAAAGTAGTAGTGGTGGTATATATCGGTGTTATAGTATAGAGTAAAAATGAGAAAAGTGAATTAATTTATTCCCGCTCTTTATAGTCGCCCGGTGCAGACGAGCTGTGTAAGGTGAATCGAGTTGGGAGGCGAAGGCGTCGGTTCCTTGATCCTCGCCGCGATGACATGCGATATATTTAATATCAGGCTATAGATTAAGGTATACGTAGCGTATATATCTATGTGTATATGTACATCGCACAGGCTCGAAGGTTGGAAGGTATATATGTAAATTGTATATACGGTGCAAAAGGAGTTCCGATGTAGTTACGCGGATAAAATGGTTTGGGACGATCAGGTTTGAGGATGAGACAAAATCGTCGTCAACGTCACCCCGCGGGAGTTTCCGAGAGCACCAACCCCTCTGGATCACTCGGAATATCTGCACCCCGTACTACACACCCCATCCCTCTCGACCCCTCTCCCCCTCTCTCCTCTCTTTCTCCGCGCCCGCGAGACTCGAGAAACTGTTTGACTTAATTTTACGAGAATGGGCTGGTGGCTACCGTGCGCGCGATTTTAAGGGGAGAAAGGGAAATAAAGTTATATATACATGATATACCGAACTCCATCCAGAACCTATGTATGTTTCTACCGCCGATGCTCCGCGCTTCTGCTTTTGAAAAGGTCTTAAAACGGATAAAAATCATCCCTTTATAAAGTCCTCCGAAAGCTATATATAGACATAAATATATACTCGCCATATGGGATATATATCTGCACATTCTATTTAGAAAAAAGCTATAACCATAGTACAAATAACAGAACAGATTGTACAAATCTATATACAAGGTCTATATGCCTGTATAAAATATACATAGCAATGCATGTGCATATTATATAAAGCGCATCCTTGGATCATCGGTATCGCAGCTTTTATATGTATTCCAAACTATCGTGTGTACCATGCATTCCAATTATCGTTATGATTTTTTTTCACCTATGTACAACGAGGTATATATATATTTAATATAGTATATGTGTATAGGTATATATGTGAAGCGGTTTTATCCGCGGCGGTAAGGGATTGAATTACGTTCGGATGACAAATCCCTCAAATTCTCAACTCGGCAAAATAAGAACGTTAAATCCAACCGACCTTATATAATTCCGAATTTCTGTGCGTCATGTATAGTACATGTGGTATATGCATTTATATACCTATACCGTATGTTACGTACATATATAGGTATATATACATCGGCTGAACCACAATCGACTGCATCTGACTATACCCATTGTTGTATAATTTATATAACATTACATAGATTATGAAGAAGAAGTAAATTATCGTATTTGTGTGGGATGAAAAGCAAAAAATTTTTTAGACGAATTTCTAGAAAAATTATACGTACGCTTGCTTCGTATGTATAATATATGTATATAGCTGCACATGTGTACATGAGGATATTCACGATACACTGCGCGACAGTACATCAGCTGATTTTCGAAAATCGATTTGATCCCCTTCGCCTCATCGTTTCGACCCCCTATAGTCTTTCCCCATCACTATGTACGGTACCACCTATACGCATAGTTCAGTTCATGACTTTATTACGCGATTAATTATACGCGTATATACGAATTGCGTAGATTTTTTATTTCATAGGTATCAAAAGATACTTTCACGATTCGTCCGATCGTCGATATATTGTGACGATGAAACAAGAAACTCTCGACAATTATTTATAATTTCAGCAACGTTATAAACCCTTGTAATCTTTTATCATCTTATGTATAGACGATCATGCACGTAAAGCATAGGTATTATAATTACATGAAATTCATCGGACATTACAGCGAAATATACATACGCAGGTATATACAGACGATACGATCCTACATGGCGTACATGTATATAATGTTACGACGAATCTACACCCCGATAAGGACCGTCACATACATATACATAACTGTACATAGATGTATATGTATATATATAAATACATATATATTTCCGACGTGACGCGCGCGGGGTTCCGGGTATATATAACAACTGTTGATCTGATTAGCGAGCATCGATCCCGCCTGGACACGACAATGATGTATTATATAGGTGTAAGTATGCGTGTAGTTATCCAACTTGCAACTCGAAGAACGTCGCGCAATAATTTTTATTGTACGAATTATGATGATCGGGCATCACGTGTCCGCGTGCGACGAATCATCCGTTGTGCATTTGAAAATTTTCAAATCCCAAAAAACTATCACATTTCATATTAAATTTGTCAAAAATGCGAATAACTGAAATTCGGAAAAAAATAAAAATGAAAAAATCATCTTGCATGTTATACGTTCCACATACATACGCTGCGGTAAAACATTCGTGACGTAATAATAATAACGACGAAACACCAAAACTATCCAACTGCTTCGGAAGAATTTTTTCCATCAAATATTGATTATGAAATTTTACTCTCAGCTGCGGGTATGTGCAATTGAACTTGGTGTGTATAAAATCACCGCAACGATAGCTGAACTTCATAACATGTATGATATAATGCGATTAGATTGTAATAATAAGTTGCTTTGGCTATCGTTAATTTACATTCTGCACGATTAAACCCGCCTCTGCACGAGTAGTTCATTCGTTATAAGCAACGCGATATTTTCTGTGTATATATGTATATAATATTTATACCATAGTGTGTATAATATTTTTTATATACAAAATATCCAGGTGTCGAGTAACGCGCTGTATAATAATATAATATATAAACTATAATACCTCGCGTAAAGATATACCGTAGTTGTTAAAAGTACCGAGAATTATAACGTTGCCCGAAACCGATCGGCTGCAGCTTGCATATAACGGTTCAAATTGTTATCGTCGCCATATAGTTATATTAATATTGTTAAAAAATAAAAAATACAAATAACAATACTTGTGTACATACCACATGTACATGCATAAAGTGCCCTGGAATGTCGTGGCAAAGTAGGAAAAATTATTATACGATGAGAAAAACTCACCGCCGCGCCGCGAAGCTAGACGCTGCAATTCCATAGCGTATCATATGGGTACGATAACGCCAATTTTCTCCACAATTTCCGTACACGTTCGTAGCATCTCACATGTTGCATAAACGGGTGCAGTTCGCTATGAAGTTTACAGGATGTGAAGTACGTCGCAAAATAATTTCATTACCGATAATGTACCAATACATGTGTATGTACCTATAGGTAATACTTATAGGTAGATGTTACGTCCCTGTACTACAGGTACAGTGTTGAGTGGATATTCTCTGCCGAGACTCGTCGTGTACTCTTGAATGTTTGGAAGACTGCGAGTCGTTTACACGTACATAGAGCCATGTACCGTGTGTATGTGTATGGTGTATGTGTGTGGGTGTGGTACGTAGAGTGCGGCAGGGCTCGGTCGACTCTCGAGGTGGTAGTTTCCGACGAGGGTGATGAGTAGAGATAGTACACGGTTGCACCGTGACTCGACAATACGGCTCGAAACTAGACCCAGAAAAAGAGCCAAGAGAGGAGGGAGTGCGGAGTGAGTAACTAAGTAAGAGAGGAGAACCGATCCCTCGAGCGGCGATCATCCCTCCCATCCTCCCATCGTCGCAGGTGTATCCGGCGATATCGATCGAAAAAATCGATACACTGAAAAATTAAACAAAAAAAGATATACATTTACGCATTTGAAATTATTTATGTAATAAAGACGATATTTGAAAAAGCAAAAAAAAATCCTTTTTTTCTTCAATTTTCAGCGTCGTTTTTGTAAAAATAATTTTCTGAACTCCACATGGATCGCGGAGAGAATAAAAATGATGATGAAAATACAAGTGAAAAATTTCACATTATATAATAGGTACACGCATAGATTCACTATGGCGATTCTTGATTGCACTCAACGATCATTAAATTTATGTACAAAAAAATGTCAAGAAATTCACTGTACATACGTATGGAAAAAAGAAGCCGGATCGAAGTGCTACAATATACATAAAACCACCTGCATCTACTCTACGAATGATAATAGCAATAATAAAAATAATGATAACAATGTTAATAATGACCTGTTGAAGTTGTCCCCAAGGTTGGTGGTGGGCTTTTTAGCCCGAGGGAGACATCACTCAAGCTGTCTAGAAGTCGCGACTGGACAGAGCGAACGTTTGCCGTTTACCAGGCAGAGGCCGAAGGGCAGAAGTCGAAGGGCGAAGGGTGATGATACTCTCTAGCCCTCCCTCTCTCTCTGTCTTGCTCTCTCGTTGTCAGTTTAAATTCTCATTAGTAACGGGAGTCTCCGTCCTGTCTACAAATACTCCTCTGCAGCGTATACAGCTCGTTCATGGGATGGTTTCGAAACCGTTGTATATAGTCCCATGGTAGGGAGAAAATCATTTTAATTGACACACCGTCATCGTCATGAATGGTATATACATTTGTACAAACTATTACACCCCCCGCCCCCGCCGCCGAACCCAATTTGTTATTATGTATCTGATGTATATGTAACTATATACAGATGTTACGTGATTTAATCGGATGTGGAAAATAAAATGGGGATTAACGTTTCAGGTTTATACAAATGTGCTTCCACGGCGAAACCAGTGGATCGACACTTGGGTTGCCTGTTTGCAGGCGTCACTGACAAGCCCCTAGTTTCAAAATGCAGGACAACGCACATATTTTTTTTGTTATTACGTACCGATCGCTCGTGTGTAATAAATATGTATATACATAATAATACAACACATGAAGCGACCATTTACGTAATAACGTATACAAGTGCGTGGGCAATTATTTTTTTACCCTGGATTCTGTGTGATGAAAGAACCAAAAATTTAGAGAAATTTTCACATTCGTTTTTATGCGAAAGTGTCGGTTGCCGACGTTTATTTTCCGTACTCATATATGTATATATATATATATATATGTATATATCACACCAAAAGTGTATAATATAATCTAATATATACATACACACATTAACATACTTAGTATATACATATAATACATATGTGTATGTATATACTTATATATATATATATATCTATAAATTATACATCACATGCGTGTATAATATTATATATATGTATAATATATATAATATGTATATAATTTTTTTTTTATTTACAAGTTTGGTATATATTATGTATAGTCGCACCGCCAGCGGCACTGCAGCATAAATAAAACACATACATTATTCAAAATGTATACGTATTTCTATATAACTGCAGCGCATTATTTATATAATACATATATAAATTAATATACGCCTGCACATTTAAAATGAAAATTTATTTATCTAATAATAATAATAATAATAATAATAATAATCATAATCATAATCATAATCATAATAAATGGTATTAAAAATCAAGATCGCATCGCTATAATAACGGAATAATTATTTCATTATTGTATTCATACCTATTATATATAATAGGAGTTAATAATTGCACCCGCGAGTTTCACTCTTATATGTATATAAAGTACGTACATATGTTATATAAATTCAAATATTTACTAATATTGAAAAATATAGGAATTGCAGCGAATAATTCATATTAATGCGGAGACTAAAGTCATGTATATATATGTATAAATTGGAAGAGGAAAAAAAAATTACGGAAAAATTAAAACACCATACATACATCTATATACAAGCTATATACGTTATGTATACTACGCCAATAGGAAGCCTTATATATATAATACACTAGACTGTGCGGCTGCGTTGATCTATTTGGAATAAAATATACCTATATATATATTATGCGATGCATAAATTCAAAAAAAATAATAACAATATTTAATAATAATTATGATTATACTATGATATAAATTCAGTTAAAGTCTCTGATTTAAAATTAAATAACAGACGCGAAATAAATATTAATGACAGCAACAATAATAATGATAATAATAATAATTAATGAAAATTAATTATTTTGTTCTTGGTTTTTTGTTTTGTTTCCTTTGTTTTTTCAACATGTATAACATTAAGTGGCAAGTGTTGTATTATTACTTGCGATAAAAATTGCACGTATATAGTGTGTATATATTATATTCAACGTATATATATTATTATATATATACGATGTATTTATGCATGGCGTTCAGGAATATATACATATCTATAATCCTTGATATTTATATAAATACAATTATTCGCGATTATACCTAAACAAGTATAATGTAATACATATCTACATATTATATTTATATGTAGGTATATCCTAAAATTATTTGTGCTATAATGCGCATCGTATCATAATGCCATTCCGATTCCTGACAATTTCCTACTTTTCTTAAATCCGTTTTTTTCTTTCGTTCTCTTTTTTTTTTTTATCTCTCACATACACCTGTATCACTACTATATGTTCATTCCAATAAATCACGATCGATCTCTCATGTATATGTACCTATATAGATGTTATAGCCTCCTTCGTGCACCTTATTGTACCCTCCGTTAATCGCCTACATAGTGATACCATAGAGGAGTCAGAATAAATTCTACAACCTCCCCCCCCCCCCCCCCCCCCCATTGCGCCACGGTCCTCCGCCCCCGCACATACCAACATACACCTACGTACGTTCATCAACAGAAATATTCCCAACGTATACACCTCTACAATGTGCGCTTATTCTGTATGTATACAAAAAATTTAGTTATCAATTTTCGAATAAATTTTTCATATGCATATAATACCTATAAAGTATATGTCCGATTCAATTTTGATATACAATTTACCATTTTTCACGACGTCTCCCCTATATGTAGCTCAATTTTTCTTCCTTCTACTAGTTTTTTTTTTTTTTTTTTTCATTTTTATTTTTCTATTTTTACATGTGCAATATCGTTCGATTTTTCGCGAAATTCATGATTATTATTATCGTTATCGTTACTATAATATTTATGAAAATTTAGACCGTATATATATATATATATAGATCGATGAAGTTTTTTTACACTATGCTTGCCCTATGTATGTACCTCGGTATATATACCTATAATCATCATTGTCAGACCTTATACACCGACCATCTAACAAACTATTTAACGAACCAACTAACGAACCAAACGCGTCTAATTACTGGCCTGATGCAATTCTACCCCATAAACCGAATATTATTTTACATACGTATTGGAATTATTATTATTATTATTTTTTTAAATTTTTGTATGTTAGTTTATGGTATCTAACTAATCGATATAGTATTTATAGAAAAATTTTATAAAAATGAGGACGACCGTAATTTTATTTTTGCTTTTTTTTTGTTTTTTCTTCTAATTATACGTACGAATATCAAGACAATATATAGGTAGTGTAGTATAGTAATATAGTTACATAATATATATCACATATAACATATATACGATGTAAAATAATACTATATATAACCTATATATTTACATGATAACTAATAGGTATGTATAACATAGTTTTTGTCTTTTTGAATTTTTGTTTGTTTGTTATTGTTTCTTTTAATTTGTACAATTCTGTACGTAATATATGAAGCAAGAATTATCATCACCCAGATATTGTAATATATAAAACAATTTCTTTTATTTTTTTTTATGCACCTAATCACACTCATCGACTCTCGAATATGCGATGCTTTTATTATACATAGATATATACTTTATGTATGCAGCGAGAGATATAACTATATGAATTTTATCTTCGTACCTGCGACGGGTATGCAGGATCATAAATCCGCGATGGCGGCGATCGAATATGCAGTATAGTATATGTATATAACAGGTGGCGCAAAATGGCCGGCTATTGCCCACCTTATATAGATACGTATTTACATGCACATCACTCGTACACGCATGCATTGCATATATACACATGTATGATAAAATGATGCTCTAATCTGTCCAGCGCAATCTGCACACATATTCAATTAGTTCGATCGTCGATCTACGACGACCTTTCCAAGTATTTATATAATGTACCTATAAATTTACCTCATTTAGATTAGGAGGCACATTCAATTTTTCGAGGAGTTATTTATGAAAGATCATAATTTATACGGCCATTTATTTCCACATAACTGAACGTGATGAATTCTGATGGATTGCTACACTTGGGTAAAGATTCCATGGAAGCTCTTGCTTTAATTTTCATCCGGAATGATGAATATTTTCTCGTGTTTTTAACTCCAAAAACGAAAATTCACACAATTACAGGTCACGCCGTATATTATAGGGGAAAATCCTATTCGTCGGATTGAGATAAAAATTGCACCACGACTGATAGAATATTGGTATACACAAATTGACGAACCCGGTCCCTTTCGGTTGATATCGGGTACATTTGAATTATTTTCTACCACCAGATCACAATTCTTTGCTCGAGTGAGAAGTTCTGGAATCTTCACCCATGTCGAACTTATTTCATCTGGATTTCAATCAATACTTCAGAATTTTATGTACCCCCATAAGATGTCATATTATATAGTATACGATGCAATTATTGCACTTCATACCCTCAACAAGGTTAGACATTAGACATGAAAAAAAAAAAATTCCATTCGGGCGGAGCAAAATACCATCGCAGGGGTATAAAACAAACCTGAACAAAACAAAAAAGGAAAGAATATTTCTGTTTTTAAGTCCAGCAGGTTCCGCCACGTCGTTGTCTATGTCACAGATAAACTTCTGTAGGACTTGTAGGTGCCGGTTGGTGAGGTGGTGGTGGTTGTGGATTTTGTTGTGTAGTTTGTTGTTGCTGTTGTTGTTGTTGGGGTTGTTGAGATGGAGGTTGTGTAGTTTGTTGCTGCTGCTGTTGTTGTTGTTGCTGTTGTTGCTGTTGTTGATGATGATGATGATGATGATGATGGGGTTGATGTCTAGTCCTGAGCATCTCGCATTTATGTTTATAAAGATCCCTTTCCTGTTGTACGCGAGCCAATTCAATTTTTAACCGTTGCATTTCATTTTGTAGATTACGATTTGTCGTCTCCAAATCGTGTCTCTGTTGAAGTCGCTTACTACGACAGTTCTGTGCGTAACCACGATTCTTCAACGTTCTACGCTTCTGCTTCAATCGCACCACCTTCACGTTGATATAAAAAAAAAAAGAGAAAAAAAAAAGAAAAAAAAAAAAAACATCCGTCCGAACCGTAAGTCAATTATGCACTTCATCTGAATACAGGCAGAACTGGGGGGCGAATCTCGAACGCACCCGAGGCGACGCGGCTGCACTTTTTTCGCTTTCGTAAATTTCTTACAATACGTTTATCGTTCAAAATGTGCAATGAAAATCAAATCGAATATGATATACGCTTATACCTCTGCGACAACCCTGAACCGTGAGGTTGTCTAAACGTTATATAGTGTATACTTATATCGTAGTTCATGCAAGATTATCTACTGAAGTGTTTTGCCTGTTAATTAATAATAATGATGATGATAATTATAACTTTTTAATTTTTCAAACTCTTTGTCGCCTCGGGCGAGCGCGTGCGCCGCACCAATACGTGTAGCAAGAAGAGACCTGACTCACCTCCTCCCTGGGGCAGCCGTGGAGGCGCTTGTTCAGTTCCCGGACGGATAGGGACATCAGGAGTTCGTCGTTCATTAATTCATCTGGAGTTCCACTTCCGCAAGTAGAATAGATTCCTCCGGGACCACGATGGGGACTTGGACCACCACATGAACTAACGGAACACACGCTCATTGGACGACCAGGTTGCATAGGCATTCCTTGCATGCTGTCCTCCATTCCTTGCATAACACCACCTCCGTTTACGATTCCCATACCCGCTGGACCTCCACCTCCACCGCCGTAACTGTATTCGATGTGACTTGCCACAGCGATGTAGCCGCCTGCAACCAGACAACCATCTGCACACTCCTCGTCTTCTGGAAATAATAAAAACAATTTCCCTGATCTTCGTAACGATACAACTAGATACGTTGTCTATTCGAAAATTATTAGAGTCTCGCCTCGAACAATCTATACCTGGTTGCGAAAAATAAATAAATAAATAAAAATCCACGCAGAAGTTCTGACTGGACAAAAAAAAAGAAAACAATTTTAAACATCGCTGTCAAGCAGTTCGAAAATTTAGATAAATCCAATATCGATATCGTTTCATTTTTCCATTCACCTGACCTTCGTCATCAGTGATGTGTACAAAATAATCTATAGTTATTTCTTTCAGTGACATGAAACTTTGAGATTCTCTTAGCCCAATTATATGAATTTCTTTTTTCACTCCGATTCAAACACTTCGAGCGAGCTTTAAATATTTATTGTCCGGCTAGAGCCTTACGAAGATTTTTTCTTCTTTTTTGTAACCAGGCATTAGTTTTCGGGGTAAGACTTGAAATCAGAAAATAGATCGGAAAATTCCGGGTGTACCCTATATCACATTATCTAGAATCTTGTTTATCCGCTGATGATAAAGTTTTACATAATTAAGTGTAAAATAAAAGAATAATACAGTGTAATTCCAGGTCTTATAATTACCATAATCTCGGTAAAATACGATGAAAATCGTAAATCACAAATATAAAGCCCAATTATTTTTACAAGTAATTTCTATATATGTATACACCGCACATCATGCATACGCAGGAACTTATGTTTTAAAATTAAAACTCACCTGGGTGTCTGGCGTGTCTTGGAACGTGTTCAAGGTCCTGAAAGTGGTGGTGAGATGGCCAAGAATCAGGAGGTGGTTCAGGAGTTTGATCCTGAGGGCAGTGAGGCCTAAGATCTAGCGGTTCCTGCCTGAGTGACTGCGTAAACCATCCCATTCCCCCTCCACCAACAACCTGCATATCATCTTGAGCTAAAGGACCTCCCGGTCCTTGTTGAAGGTGGAGACCCAGCCCTATCCCCAAGGACGAAGCGCGATCCCTATGATCCCGGGAATCTCTAGCATCGCGGGGGTCACGTTGTATATCTCGAATATCTCGGTTATCCCGTTCTCCACGGTGAAGATGAATCGGAGGGGGCGACGCGCACTAACAGAATTTTTTCTTATTGCATACACGGAACATCATTCAATACCGTATTATATACGATTGCCCATAAAATTCTGGTACATTGGTAACACTTATATGCATATATAAGGTATGCGTTGGTTGAGTCTGCAGTCCCGGTGTGATACCAACAATTTTTTTGCATTCAAATAAAAAGTGCTACGAACAAATTTGAAAGTCGAATCATACATATAAGGCTGACTTGAACTACAATGATGTATTTTACCACTAAGTGTATATGCGGCAACTTGGGGGAAGATAAAAGGATGGAAGCATGGTTTTTTTTTGTCGAACACTACTGCAATTATTTTTTCGTTTTATTCATTGACAAATACATGACTGTATGATTTGATTCAAAGATCATCGAAACTGACAATCCACGTTACCAGATATTTCAGAATTTACCGGGCAATCTACGACGGTATTGTAATTTTTGCCGTATTGGTTTTTTTTTTTTTTTCGTTACGCTGTCATTTAAATGCAGCGAATAATAATTATATCATCGTTGTATGTGTCAATTATATATTTTTTTGTCTTTACCGGCGGCGTGTCCGGCGGCGTTCCAGGATGGGATAGGGTTGTCAACTGGGGTGCGACTCCTGGGGGTGCTTTTACCAGGACACCGTGCTGCACCTGGATATGGGGTTGTCCATAGAGAGGATGAGGCTGCTCGAGTTCATGGGCTGGAGGGGTGAGCGGAGCGAGTGCGATACCCTGACCGACTTGACCCTGGAGCTGCAGGACACTCCCGCTCACCGTAACCGACGGTGAACTTAACCGGACCTGCAACATCCGTGGGGGTTGCACAGGGCACGTTGTAAAAAATTAAACAAATTTATAATCAAATACGTGCACGTAATCCGCGCACAATATACTCTATACTCCATAGGATATTTAAATCCGCCTTATTCCGCACATTTTCATTTGCAATGCACCCGGTGATTCTTCTTATCAATTTTCATGCACGTATCTGCACATCCAATAGGTTTTCAAAAGAACTTTGTCTAGCTTGCGGAAAGTTGGCGTTATTGAATCCAAATCGTCTATATACATATACATCTATGAATATTGTCCCTGAATTGATATTTATATAGACCTGCTGACATTTTTATGGGGATATAATGTTTGCAAAAAATTCGACTCACCTCTCGTTTAACGTCGGCGGGATCCAGGTGATCCAGAACAAATTCCTGGACGTATGCCCTAGCGAGATGATCTTCCGCTTCCATTTTAACGCCGTCCGCCTCCGGCTCCACCGTGGCTTGGGTGTGGGCCTCCTGGTCCACCTTCGTAGATTTCACCGTGAGATCGCCTATCTTCTTTTGTTTTTTTTTTTCTCGCAATATATCCCTATAATAAGTATATTTCTGCGACGCCCCCGATCATATGTATAATCGGCGACGCTGCCGCATGCGGAATATTTCAATCTTGTTCTCTTCCCCCCGCGCGGCTTGTATGTTCGATATTTTTAATTCAAACTACCGATGAATTAAATCCCGATATCACACGGATTATTATCATGTTATGAATGATCGTTTATAAATATTAATTTCATAGAAAAGTATATGTCTATATGAAGTGTAATTTTATAATTTTGCACCCTGCACAGCTATATATTTATCGTACACTTTTTGTATGTATGATGAATAGATAAAAATTTAGTGAGAAAATAAGAAAAAAAATCTTGTTTTTTTTTCAATTTACCTAGGATCTATACAATTTTTTATGAATAATTACTGCACAAATAATATTTTGTCGTCTCTTCGTGAACTATATGTATATGTATATATACCTGTATATAATATTTACACAATTATTTTTGCACATGATATTATTATAAAAAAAGAAGAGAAAAAAAAAACACTCGATGTAGGTAAAAGTATAATAGAAAATTAAAAAAAAAAAAAAAAACAAAACAAAACCAAAAAACCAACTCACACAATTGCCTTTTTTTTCTATCACTTTGAAGGTTTGCACCAGACTTCGAAATCGCACAAGATATATGTATTATATATATGAATTAATTATTTGCTCTCCTATAACGTTGCACACACCAATAATTGAATAATTAGTAACACACAATAATATATGCAATTTTCCCCATCAGGTCCGGATATATGAGACAACCGTTGGAAAGAATTAAGTCTCGAGGTCGCGGAGAAGGTCGTCGTCACAGAAGATACGGAGCTTTACAATTTGTATATATGTATACATAACATAGAACCATACGTATAGTTATAAGTAAATCGTATCCGTGTCTCTGCAGCGTATAAGAAATCGCGATTCGTGGGGAGCTCAGGGCGTCCCGCGGTATTATCACCGACTGAGGATGAAACTCGGTTTCCGTCGTGTGTGCGGGATAGACGTTACGTCGCGACGCGACTCTGTACGAGTTTATACATACTTGGGGGATGCGCAGGTTCAGCGTCGTAGTTGACGTCATGCGGGGGCGTCGACTTCACGAGCCAATCCTTCGTCTGGCTCTTTTCCGATTGGTTAAGAGACACCTGGGCCGCCATTGGTTCCTATACATACAAACCATGAGATCGCGAGTCAAGAACACATTAATATTTAAAGTCGTTATTATAATTTTTCAACCCGTCGCGCCCTCTCTACTATATATAGGTATATATATACATATATATAATATCCTACATATACACAAAATTCTGCACCCTGAATCTCTGCGACCTCCCCCGAACTCTACCCCCCTGCCCTGCCCCCTTCTCCTCTTATCCCTCACCACCCACTGCGCGAATTTTTCTTTTTTTTTCTCATTTTTTCATTTCCTTTTCTTTTTATTTTGCGCCTTTCTCTTCTTCTTTTTTTTTTTTTTTCTTCTATTCTTTACGGATTTAAATTTCACCGAGGGAAAAATCACCCTCCAACCCCCAGCTGAAGCAGTTAAAACGCGCGCGCGACCGCGAAAACTCATTCTACTGTATATATATTTCGTGCGCGCTAATGCTGCAGACACTGCGGTAATTATATTACAGATATATATATATTATATATCTATATTCATTTACTCTCAATTCTGTATAAAATCTAACGCGAAATTTAACAGCTTGAATTATAGATGATAAATATATATTTACGGGAGTAAAATTATACGTCGAAATATTTATATATATTTTGCTGTCTATGTAATAGGTGCCATTTCCTGTTTGTTGTTTTTTTTTTCTTGCATCGTGCACATGTACTATAATGTGATGGAAGAAGTGCCTATATGCTTATAATAAAAAGTTGCGATTTTCATCCCCATAGAAGCATCAGAAAAAGAATCTAAACTCGTGTAGATTTCCCTATATGACATGGATGTATATGAATGTATTATATACATAATTTAAAATTTGTTCAGCGTGTGAAATCTCGCGCCTATATATATGTTTAGGTATGTAATACATATATGAACGTATATATATATATATATACATATATTATATGCTGCGGGAGAAAATAGAGAGATAAATCTAGAGGCTGTGTAGATCTCAATTCTAGATATGAAAAGTTCTATATGTATAATAACCGATGGCGGTAGTTTCGACGTTTTCCAACTGTCTCATATTGCCGCCTTATTTTTACGGAAAATCCCTAACGCCTTTTTTATTTTATACGCCCACGAATGTTATGTGTATTATATTTCGTTCGCGAATCATATATAATTTTGAATACGGTGAAATGAATATTGGTACACGCTTTATTTTGATGGAAAACAAAAATACGTTAAATAAAATTGTGGTCAACACACTATATCTTCTACACGGTCGTGTTCGTTTTTTACTCGCATTGTACCTATTTGCAATTGCATAGGAAATCGCATTGCATATAGGAAACGAACCTAATATCTGCATCAGATTTCAAATATACCTAATAATGATTGCAGCGATGAGATGAAGAAGACTCCCCATAAAAATGGCGGCTGCAGGTTGAGCGCATAAAAATCGGACGTTGATTTGCAGCTAAAAAAATATTTGTGTATATATATGTATTATACCTATTATAAGCAGTATACGTCCTGACCGACATCGACGTCGCGCGGTTTGCTTTAAGGTCTATCCTTCCGGACGTGGAAAACGATTCGTCGACGTCGGCGGTGATATCGTGTCTCGAGGTCGAGAGTCTCGTCGTCGTACTTTCGGAAAGGCTCGGGGAAAGCGCAGCTGCTGAGTCCGCCACCACAGCGACGATCGAGGAATTCGCCGACGTTGCGTCCGTCGCCGCCACCGACGCGATCTCGCGCATTATATTTCTAACACCTATATATATAAAATAAAATATACAAATAATATACTCCAGGTATATATAATTTGTATAATATATGTACGATAATATATTGAATTTGTTGTTAAGTTTAAATTCTTCGAAAGCAGTCTCCGAATTCATCCCATATATAAAATTTCTATCCTGTACAATGTACATATATAATAGATAAATAATTTACCTGATATATGGTTGGACTGGTTCATATAATATTTCGAGCCGAAATCACACACTTATATTATGGATATAATTTTGTTGATCAGATCACCGCACACTTTTCACTAGAAAAAAGCCTCATAATATATAAGTGATCGCTCGTCTTCTTTGGTTCGAAAATTATATACTATCGCACCGCTCTGAAAAAAAAATCAAAATTATCAGTGCCAACGAAAGACAAAAAAAAATGAGTCATCATAAAAATAAAACGCACGGTGCAAGGACCTTGTGCGAAGGATATATCCTGGAGCACGCGGTGTGTATACAGGATATATATATAGTATATATACCCCTAATGGATGCCAAGGTCGTCGGTTTACGATCTGCACGCCATCAAATGCGCCTTGCAGAAATATAGGTAGGTACATAGAATATAAGGACGCGCGTCGTGGATATGGGCTTGCGGAGGACCATGCGACGAACTCTGAGAAAGTAGAAAACGCGGGTATATAGGATAGAATATGCTGAGCCAGCAAACGTCTGCCAGCCGCGCATCGATATAGGTATTCAGTCAACCAACTAACCTCAACTATAACCATTCAGTCAGTCTAATTCTATCCCGGAATCAGGATATATATTTAGGTAGAGGTATATATGTATGTATATATGAAGAAAAGAAAAACAACGCCAAAAACTTTTCTTTGCACATGCGAAACCTGTGGCTGCTGCAACCGCAGTGCACATGAGGATGCTGCTGCGGACGCGCAAAGAATATTATATTTTATAGATGAATGTTTCCCAAAATTTTTTAATTCAAAATTTTATTCATCTTCAAGGACTGTCACCTTCACGGTATTATATAGTACGCCATAATTGGGCCAAAATCTAAAAACTGTGGGTTATACCTTTTTGGTATATATTCTTACCTTTCGATATGTTTAATTTACATATTATATATGCGTAGGTACACCAATATATAGAATCGCGTATTTTTTCCTGTATACGTAATTCTCTGTCAATTGCAAAAAGTATGTAAATAATATTATACATACGTCTATATGTACCTACCCATATATATATACATATATCTATTGCAACGGAGCGAAGTATAGGGAAGGGTTCTGGAGCATCATCGGTGCAGGATAATCCGCGAATTATTTGCGCGAGCTACTCAGACGTTCATTATTGTTCGCACACAGGGTAGTCGATCCCACGCTGCATATTCCATCGACGACGACGACGGCGACGACTACGACGAGGACGAGGACAATTTGATAGAATATGGTTCGGTAGGAATATATATGGACTCGGATGCAGAAGTACATTGGAGACTGATCTGTTTGCGGATCCAAACCTCCCTCCCAATTGCAGAACTTCCGAGTAACGTGAATACCTATATGTATAGAGCTATAATATTGGCTCCTGCACGCGGGATGATCTCTGTATCACGATTCGTGATCGTGTATAGGTATATATACCCGATACGCAGGGTATAAAAACTCGATGATTATTATCAAACTGAAGACAGTAAAAAATCATCCTAACTCGTAATTCACCTGCGGAAAGAATTATGAATACGTATACGATATATTATAGATATTACACAGTATGTATATAGGTATATGTGTATAGATATGATCTGACAAAGCCGTGATATTTAGGTCTTTTCTATATATTTACCTTAGGAATTATGTATGTTTTAGCTTCGAAACAAATGACAATCGCGGGAACCGATCTATAGTCCTGCAGATGATTCTACTTGTTATATGTACCTTGTATACATCCTTGTGTGCCTTCGGGATGTCTTATACCACAGGTTCATTATGTGTACACTTTTCCCAGGAATTTTGATACCATACTGGAAAGAAAAAAAAAATTAAAAGAATAAAGTATCAAGCAAGTAATTAAATACGCGAGTAGCTATAGAAATTAATAAATGATATACAATATAATAATATAAAATATGCGACTTACATACATGTAGGTATAGGTAAAAATATGTATATTGAGAAACTTATTTATCGCGGACAATAACCCGATGTGTAACTTTATTACTAAAATCAAGTTACCATGTACTAAATAACTTTCGAAACGATATGTGCGTATGTATAATGTATAATTCTTTCTACGTTGTTGATGAATTAAATGAACGGCAATATACATAGAAAATTTATACACACACATACACTTGAATTGTGAGAAATATTTTTCCCGAACAAACCAAATACTATATAATCCAAAAAAAAATTTCGATCAAACAACAAATATATTATACTCTTTCAATGTGAGAACGAATCATATATTGTGTCGATTATAAAAAAAAAAATAATGGAGAAAAAGGGTAATTAAAAGAAGAGAGGACAGTCGAAGATCGAATTAATATATTCTTCACGGTCTTATATATAGGAGCGCCGTTCGCGGGGTGTAGAAATATGTACGTTATCTGTACATAAATCGTGTGTCCGAGTAAAAGTATGTATATATACTATACATAAGCTTATACATCAGGCAAGAAATCATATCTACCATAAATGGAGGGGTCGTAGCGAGTATAATGGCACTGCTGCAGCAGGAGTCGAGCGAATGCAGACCGGATCATGGTCATTTTGCGGTTTCCGGCCAATGACGGAAGTCCCGCCATATTTGTCATCGAGATTTGAGATATTACCTACATACACCAAATATATATGTAGCTATTAACTACCCTCAATTTTTCACCCCATTGTTTCAGAGGAAATTGATTGTATATATCATATTATAAATAGTACCTCGTGTTGCAGGCGCAATTTTTGTTACTTTCTATTTTTCTTTTTTTCGCTTTGTTTTTAATCGATGTAAGATGAAAAACAATATTACACCTGATGTGTAATAAATTCAGATCATTTGTGAGTGGACTCGATTAAATTAATTCATATATATAATAAGATTAGAATAGTATTATTACATAGAGTCTGCGCTATGCTAATTAATCTACGGTTTGCATTTCTTATCGGATCCGATGTCCTCTGACCTCTTCGAAACTGTGATCTCTATATATACCCGCTGCTGCATCCTTTTCGATCTCTTTTTCCCTGAATTTGCAATACAACTATATATTTACACATTTTAACACTAAAAATATCAATTACTTTACCTGTAATAACGCATTTTCTGTTTATATTCCAACCTTTTTTTTTTCTTGTAAACCAATAATTCATGTACGAGAAATATATAATTGAAAAAATTATCAATGAATTTATTTTAGTGTTTCATTGTGCAGCATGAGTTGTAAAAATTCTATACGTATATAATGACAATAATATTTTCATCGCATCGAGTGAGAAGAAACATAAGAAGTGTTCATAATGATGTTGAACACAGTGCAGAGCTGATCTCCGTAGCATATAAAAGAGCTAACGATGAGAGAAATAAAAAGAGAGAGAGAGAGAGAACAAAGTCAGGGTAAAGCGAGAGCCAACGGGGGCACGGTACGGTGTCAAGTCGCATCTAATATACCCTACCATCTGCAGCCGTTTACACGCGCGGGTTTGCGACCACTGACGTCACATCCGGTCGAGGAGGCGCGACGTAAGCAGAAACTATCCGAGTTACCGAAGTCACCTCGTGTATATATATATTTTTTTTTTATATAGACGAAATGCATGCACACGTGTATGATTGTATACATGTGCGTATGTGATAATGTCATCGATAATACGAGTACATTATTTAAATAAATATTTTTACACATAAATATACGAGGACGGACTATTTCCAAAAAGATATTTAGGGTATTTCATAGTATGATAATATATGCAATATGCGAAGAGCGAGACGAAAAGTCACGACGATGCAAAGCTGCATGCGGCGGAAATTGAACGTTTTTATTGATATGTAAAGTTGTAATTTTTAAGAAACGTTTGTCATTTTTTTCCCTATATGTATATATGTCATAAAAGGGAGAATAGCGATCGACGCTGCTCGATATTATTGCATCAAATCTTGTCATACGGTTGCTATGCGAACTTGGTACATCAATAATCGAAAAATTGAGAAAAGAATTATATGTATAAAATGTAAATTAAAATATTCTCCGCGTGTGTTATCGTAATTATTATTCCACGATTAGGATAAAAAGTGTGTTATCATTGACAGTTTAGTGCATGGGCATATTACACGGTATAATGTACAAAGTTGCATGCGTGCAGCGGTATAATTATACATGTATATGTGTACATAGACATATGTATGTAATAATTAAGATTAGCGGTAATCATGAAAAGTATATAATATAATAAAATGTATCTAATCTTTACTATTTAATTATAACATAGATATAAGACCATCGTTTGACGACAATGTTGCAGTTTGTATCGCGCGTAATGAGATGCAGATATAACATACCATACATATATAAGTATACCTGTATACATACACTATACATACATAATAATATTGTAACATTGTATAGCGAGCGGGGAACTTGAGATTAAAATGTCTCAAATCGCTCGGGACTACGTCCGAGCTGAGGTTATCGGATATCTCAGACCTGCTAACCCCTTCGACCGTATTCCCCCCACCCGATTTTCTTCTCTTCATGTACCTCAGTTTCCCACTTCATCCCCCATATTCTCCCATCCCTTCTGTAAAACGGCGTTGGGTGAACTACTGCTGCAGTTTAACAGAGAGAAACTATATATATATATATATATATATATATATATATATATATATATACAAGAACCCCCAACGAAAGGATGCGCTCTTCGATGCCGAGCGTATAATTATTGATGTATGCCCAACGAGGAAACCATCCTACCTATATATTGCTACTATATACCATTACTTGTATATATCTATAACTTGTACATTTACTTACTCTCTAATTGTCTGCGCCCACTTTATGGCTGCCCGGTTAGACAATATTTGCCGCGATTTACATCCAACTAAACCGTACGCGCAAATGGATATGATAATGAATGCGAAAAGAAGGAAAAAATGAAAACAAAATTGAGAAAAACAACTATTGGAGTAAGAGTTCGGAGCTATTGGAAATACATATACATATGTAATGCAGATTTGTACCGAGAAACTTCGCTTTCGTTATCGTACAAGATAATTCTTTTTTTTTTCATAAGGTAGATTTACACCCCGTATAATTACGGTTTTATATTGAATGTGTATGTATACATTATATATGAGTTGCACATCACATTGAATGCGCTCATCGCAAAGGTATAAAAATGTTTTTTGCAGTACTTGCGAAATTAGATCCTAGCAGCTTCTCCACTTTCCTCTATTTTCTTCTTTTTTTTTTTCATGCACCACTCTTCCTCTCTTTATCTCACGCTCCTGCGTTCATATCTATATGCATATATATAGGTATATATATTTTAATTTCCGTCCGTCCCTCATCTATGATTCTATTACTTTTGTTACAAAAAATTAAAATATAATATTCAGCAAAGAACGAATTTGAACGAATTTATTTTTTTTATCTTCATCGTCAACTCGTAATCAAATACGCTTCTCGACATTATATGTATATACAATGACAAAAAAAACTTTTCGGAGTTAATTTATCGTGATTCGTCTTTGGCAAAAATAACTAAAGATTTCGCGTTTTTTGTCTGTACTATCTGCTATCTTGCAAAACAATGTTTCAACTATTTTGACATAAAACTAGTCTGTTGCACCTGTAAAAGTTAAAGTTTAAAGCATGAAAACAAATGTCATCTGATTAAGTGGCCATCACAGCAACCTTTGAATGCTACCTTTTTTCGAAAACTACAGCGCCTGCACTATTACGGAAAAAGTGAAATTGTCACTGAAAACTAAAATGTAAAAATTGGACTAGTGTACATCACATGAAATAATTTTTTTTTCTCTTTTATACCTATGGAATCAGAAGCGGTAGCGAAAAGGGTTGAAGAGGGCGAGGGTGTTTTGGGGGCAAGGGTTTTGGGCGCAAACATCGTTAATTTGCACGCGGCTTTCCGTGGACCAAAAGGTCAACACGAGGTCGGGCCGGGTGGTACACACAGAAGAGGTGGTTTGCTGTTCGATGCCTTCGCAAATATTCCCCCTCGACGAACCGTGTAATTCTGGTTCTTGAACGCCAGCCAATGTGTGACGGGCTACGGCACACAGCGTGGGTGGTACGTTTCCGGCAACCCTTCCTTCCTTCCTTCCTTCCTTCTTTCTCTTCAGTTTCCTTTTCTCCCTTAGGGATCCGATGCGCTCGCGCTATAGCCAAATCCATGGAGGGGGGGGGGTCTCGTGCGAAGGCTGATCCTGCGCCAATTCTCTAATTGGCAAATAAATCGCTTTGTTTCCCATCGTTCAGCTATCTAGATGCGAGTTGCCTCCTGCTTTTGATGCTGCATACTTGCAACTACTCGGCTGAGTGGCTCATCGATCCACGTTCCCGACGATGTTTAGTTCCCGTTATTTCCCGTTTGAGTGAAGCACTAGACATCTATGTTATAATATTCTGAAGATTTGGAGAAATTAGATTGAAGGATGATAATTTAGTTTTTGAAATTATTTCTATGTTTACCGTTCAAATTGATCGTAATGCCGTAGAATGAGCATTGCCAGGACCGAGTGCTTGTCCCTCAGAATTTCAGCCTGCCGTTCAGTCAGGAATAGGAGATGGGCGAGCTATTACAGCGAACAATGCATTGTTAGCCAAATTTACCCCGTCTATTGTTCTTCAACGTATACGTGCACGTAGCTAGATTTCCCGGTCGAAAATACTGGGTGAAAATAAGAGATGATAAGATTCTCATAACTCCTAATTTCGTTGCAGTATTTTTCAACGAAAACAGATGCGTATATAGGTCGAGAAAAAAATTACAAGTTTCATTTGGTTGACGAATGTAATATGCGGATGAAACCGAGAAAAAAATTATCGTTCTAATATGCAAGTTCACATGGAGAATGATAAAAGAAATTATAATTACATACGTGAGTCGAATATTTGATAATTTGCGGAGATAAAAAATTTAAAAAAGTTCACAATGTTTAGGATACACAGCTGCCATCTGTGGCAAGACTGCGAACTAGTTTCGCCGCAAATCTCGCGTAGATTCGGAATTTTGAATTTCAATGAATGCATACGAACCAACTGCAATCGATCAAGAATCGAATAATTCAGCTCGGAATTCCAATTTATTCGGTTGTATTTATTAAAGCCCTTGCATGTAGGTAAGTATATTATTTTTCACGTTTTTATAAGTAAATAAAAATCTTTTCATACTGTTACATAAACTGTACCTTCACTACGCACCTCATTTACATAAATACACCTACCTGTACATAAAATATACATATCATCTTATGACAATGTTGAAAATATTATTTTTTATTTAAAGCTAAAAGAGACGGAATACGGGCAGATGGATATATTAGTCGTTGGCGGGGTACCGTGGGTACCAATACCTCTCGCTGAATTTATACTGTTGCCAAAAAGTAGGCAAACAATTATAATATTAATTGTATCTGTCTCCAAGGCGTAATGCGTTGCCGTTAAGCTGATTAGTTCCACTAATGATCGATGATTAACCACTTGTCTGTCACTTGTTCGATTTGTTTAGTAAGAATTGGATTTCTCAACCTTATCTTGACTTCTAGCTTTCCTCCAGTTGCTTTCCTTCCGTCCATTAACTGAAATTAATTAGGAAATATGATTTTCAGATCCCTCGACAATGCCTTTGCCCAGGCAACGTTTACACGTTGATTCAAAACATTGCGTAGAATTATTGCTTACCGGAAACGAATCGTGGAGGATACATTGCGTTTCCAAAGGCTGCAGTTTAACCGTCACAGTACCAAGGAGGCTATCGCTGCGGAAAAACCCTCTAAAATCAAATTTAAAAATATAAAGACATAAAATTTGTTCGATCATTATTTCTTGATATTTCATGACTTCTAGAAAACTAAACAGCTATTTTTGTGATCTTTCAGGCCAAGGAGAAAGAAGCTTGGAGTTTGGAACATGGATATTTCATACAGCATGCCTCGACACATCGAATGTGTCCACGACTAAATTTGATTATATTTTACACAGGACAATTTCCTACCTTGGGTGAGTGCAACACAGGATGAGGTTCATCGAGCATCTGCAAGCAACGTCCTATTCTATTTACTGAGATAATCTGTATGGGTGTATCATTCAAAATAAAATTTATCTGTTGTTAAATTTTCAACTTTCACAACAAACCGATCAAAGCAATGTACAACTAGAGATTCCGGTGCAAGATTGTCAATATCTAAGCGAACCATTGAGAATAGATAGGTAATCTATACTCAATGAGCGAACTATGTACGAATGTGAGTTTGAACAAGGCGAAATTAAGGAGTTGATAAAATGACAAATTAAACGTTCTGTTCATAAGTGGTAGGTAAAGGGAAGGAAGAATCTGTGAAATACCCGCGGGAATAAAAGTAAGTTACCCTTTCGACCAGACTTGGCACTTGAGTCCATGTCTTTTGAAAACCCGCTGGCACTGCCTGGAGCTGCGCTCGATCGCCCCGGTCAGAGGAAACACCGCCTCATACTCCGGATTGCTACTTTCCCTAATTGTAGATGTTCTATTCGACAATGGGCTGTCTGTCGGCCACGGAAATTCGAACATTACGTAGGTGTCTGCTTCTCGAGGATAATTAACTCCTCTCATTATACTGATCTCTAGGTCGGCGTCGCCTAGATCTGTACAACTTCTACATAGTAGAAGAAAAAAATTTGACAAGATAAAATAAGGTCGTTTTATCATTACTCAGGATTATAAATTATGAGAAATAAATTGCTCACTGGACTATGGCATAGGTCTTTGTTTCGTAATGATGCACAGGTGGAGGAAGCGCGTCTCTCCGCTTAACTCTAAGCATATCCAAATCGCGAGTATATCCCAATGCCAGTCGTTCCCAACGATTATATCCTGGGACATCGCCAAGAGCCTTGGAATGATCGCGTGTTGACAAACAAGTCTGCGAAAGAGTGCCAGCGTATTTTTCAAAATCAGAAAAAATATTCAATTATCTAGATTTTTACTGAATTGTTTATTATCAGTAGAAGTAAAATTTCTTGTTCCTTTCACCTTTATTTGTTTGACGAGTTGATTCTCCATATTTTCATATATCTGTTGATCAGTGCCACCACCCTCCACGGATGCAGGATCCTGATTGACGACGACAAAAGTGTCAGAATCGCTCAGTTCATCCAAACGCAATTTAGCAAGCGGTGAAAGTGGTACCGAGTTCATATCTACTGGTAACCCACCCACACTAGCTTGTATAAGAGGATCCATGCCTTTAGCCTGCCTCAAATAGGTCCTGGCCAATTCCAGGTCACCATCCTGTTTTGCCGCTAACGCAGCTTGCTTCAGTTCATGTTGACGTTGCTGCAATTCCGCCAACTGTTTGTCGGCCCGTGTTCGTCCTTGTTTCTGCGGTTTGATGCCTGAAAATAATAATGTAAAATAATATTTGTCATATACTTATGAGCTACCAATTAAACTTTTTTACCTTGCTTTGTTCTCGGCGGTGGCTCAGGAGCTTTTCTATTTGGCGAAGCTGCTGGTCCTGACTGTTCGGAGGGTTCTGCTGATGGAATCGGTTCTGATCCAGGATCTGTATTTGATTCAGACTCTGTTGGTAAGGGTTCCGCAGAAGGCTTAGGGGCGGAAGCAACAGCTGGTGGAGGTCCCAAGAGAGTGGCGAGTGGTGGGAATCCAGGTGGTGTAGGTAAATCCTCCAGGTCGATTGGCTTACCGCGCTCGTGCTTTTTTATAGCGTCTTCAAACTGATTGCAAAGGCGCCCATACATTCGTACCTTGGCTCCTTTACCATCAGCTTCTGCAGTAACTTTTGAACGCCTATACACTTCCAGGCGTTCTTTTAGGGCTGAACCTAGAACGTCACCATCTGCGGCCGTAACTGCTGCTTGCGATGGCGGCGGTGGAGTTTCGTTCTGTGTTTCGGAATCCTCTTTTACAGACGCAGCTGGTGGCGTATCGCTTGCAGCTGAAGATATGGTTGTAGGGAGAGATGGCGAGGGTGGCATGTCCGATAAATCTACCGCATTTCCTGCACCGAGCGCCTCAAAAACGGCATCGAACTGTTTAGAAATCCGAACTAGCCGTAAGGCTTCGTCACTATTTCCTGCTTTCTTCCAGGCAAGTGCGGCTAGCTTATATTCACGCTGCCTTTCTTTGAGCATCCTTAGATTTTCTTCCATAGCCTCACTGGAAACAGGGGTACTCTCCGGCATCTTTACCTCTGTGGGACCTTCAGAAGCAGGTACTGGAACATTTGGCGTATCATCTGCATAATACGGAATGAAAAGATAAATACAATTCACCAATTTTCATGAACGTTGTTTGCTAGATGATTCACCTGGACTAGTAACACCTGTGGCAGAAGGTGGCAGTAGAGGTGGAACATCGGCAGTATTTATAGGACGCCCGTGTTTAGCATCAGCTAGCATCCCTTCAAGCGTTTTCAAGCCCCGAGCATACCTACGGGCTCGACCCCCCTCGTTTTCAGCATTTGCTTTCTTTATAGCCAGGCTATAAGTGTCAATTCTTTCCTCCAGAAGTTTTATTGTTGCCCCAGCTTCGTCAGCAGATCCATCTTCTGGAACGGCTGCAGATGGCTCATCTTCCTCAGGGATTGCAGCTGTTTCAGAATCTCCTAGTGTCAATTCATTTAGCTCATCCTGTAACACATGTATAACAAGCTATAGCTATCAAAATCATAAAAATCCGAATGATTTCAGTAAAACATAATCCTACCAATAAGTCTGGATCATCTTCATCTCCTGAGAGTTCCTCATCATCTCCTATGTCCCTCATACTTTCAGCAACCATGGCATCCAGACGTGCGCTCGGAAGTACTTTTGGAGGTGCTAAGAGACACCAGTAAAAAAATATCAATTATATTATGTGCGATAGTCAAATACATTTGACAAACAGTTAAGAACATTGATTGTGTTGACAATCTATGGATAACTCAACTGGGGCTAAAGATGAATCATTGTCTTATCTACCTTTACGTTGTTTAGGCTCTGCCCCAGTGCCAGAAGTTAGGGCGGCCAGCTCTGCCTCAAAGTCTTCATCGTTATCGTTGTCATCAAAGCCTTCCATTCCACCAACATTACCCAAATCATTCGGCATATCGAACAAACCATACTGGGAAATAATCGTACCGTGATACGGGTTGTTTGACAGATTTCGCGGTCAGGATTAGTAATCAGAACCAAATTTTCGGTTAGATATATTGACAATAGTTAATTACCTGAGCCAGGCTTCCGCCACGGCCAGCAGGTCTCGCCTTACGTTTCACTTCCTTCTTTCCACCGAACATATTTGTGTTTTTTTGAGTCGGTGCTATTGATTAGCAAAAAGTCAAAAATACAAACGGGTACAACGAAAGCGCAATTGGCACATAAATTGGCATCTCGTCTGGAACTGAACCACAACTGACCACAACTGTACATAACCAGTCAACTGTCCTCTGTTAATACACAGACAGATTTTAGGTGGCGGCACTAGCAAAACGTCTGAAGATTTCTGAATGCCATTCCAAAGGCCACGAAAGTAGCCGCGAATTGCAATCGGCGCACTCGACGAAACTCGACAACGTCACGTTGTCAGCTGGTCATATGATCGACAAGCTAAAAAGTGGGCGAGTCTAGGCAGATCGCCCGAGTGTCTTTTACGTCAAGTCCCGTATTCCCCTGAATTTTTTCTCACCGCACGTTCACAGTAATTGGATTTAATTTCGGTAGTGAGTCGAAAAACTAATAACCAGGATGAACGGGTGCATGTTCAACATCGATGGGGGATACCTGGAGGGACTTTGCCGTGGGTTTAAATGCGGAATACTACAACAGAGCGACTATCTGAATCTGATTCAATGTGAAACCCTGGAGGGTACGTACTTCTCTCAGATCCAATTCGGCTGATCAACTATTTCCGGATTTGCTATCCCCTTACCAATGTTATCCATGAACCCCTCCACACAAGGTTACTCAGCCTCTTCTCCATCCCTCTTTGTTGTCAGCGTTAGGCAATCTTAGCGAGCCAATGATTTACAAATTGTGCAATGTTTAGATTTGAAGCTGCATTTAGCTGGCACCGACTACGGTAGCTTCCTTGCAAATGAGCCGTCGCCGCTTTCAGTCAGCGTTATCGATGACAAGTTACGTGAAAAGTTGGTCGTCGAGTTTCAACATCTAAGAAATCACTCATGCCAGCCTCTTTCGACTTTCTTGGATTTCATTACCTATAGCTACATGATTGATAATATCATTCTGTTAATTACTGGGACACTCCATCAGAGACCGATATCAGAGTTGATTCCTAAATGTCATCCATTGGGAAGTTTCGAGCAGATGGAAGCTATACATGTAGCAGCAACTCCAGCTGAACTATACAATGCTGTTCTCGTTGACACGCCACTCGGTTAGTTTTCAACGCCAATTATTTTCCTATTACATTCGACTATGCTTGTTTAATGTTCTCTCATTATCCTCAGCCCCATTCTTCGTTGACTGCATCTCAGAGCAGGATCTTGATGAGATGAATATTGAAATCATCAGGAATACCTTGTACAAAGCCTACCTGGAGGCATTTTACAAGTTCTGCCTCGCAATTGGCGGCACTACTGCCGATACCATGTGCGAAATCTTAGCGGTAAGTTTCAGGAATTCAACTCTCGAGTTTTCTTTGAATTTCTCCAGAGCACTGGCATTTTACTTCTTAATTATAGTTCGAAGCCGATCGCCGAGCCATCATTATAACGATCAACTCGTTTGGCACTGAATTGGGAAAAGACGATCGTGCTAAGTTGTACCCCCGTTGTGGCCGTTTGAATCCAGATGGCTTGGCTGCATTGGCTCGAGCCGACGACTACGAACAGGTCAAGGCTGTAGCAGAATACTATGCGGTGGGAATTTTTCATTTATGCGCAATTCTTTAATCAGAAATTGACTGACCTTTCCTAATTGAAACTATTCAATACTTACAGGAGTATAGTGCTCTTTTCGAGGGCGCTGGAAATAACCCTGGAGACAAGACTCTGGAAGATAAGTTCTTTGAACACGAGGTGAGGCCATTTTTTTTTTTATTCCATACCAAGGTTTTATTGGTTTTTCAAATGATTATCACCTTTATTTGTTCCTTCTTGTTCCAGGTTCGATTGAACATGCACGCGTTCCTGCAGCAATTCCACTTCGGAGTTTTCTACAGCTACTTGAAGCTGAAGGAGCAAGAGTGCCGTAACATCGTATGGATATCGGAGTGTGTTGCGCAGAAACATCGTGCCAAGATCGACAACTACATCCCGATTTTTTAATCAATCTATCACCGCCCCGGGTCAATGCTCTACTATATCCCACGTATCGGCATCACTGCGTAAAATTATTCATCCGATCGATGGAATTGCGGCAGATTGACCAATGTTTCACCCCAGTATCAACTTCCGAGTTAGTTTAGAATCCGTCAACCCAGCTTGCACCGTGTTCCGATTCCGGGGCGACTTGAGGAGCCGCGGGCTCGTCGTACAAATTAACCGTCATTTCACCTCCAACACAATTATTTTGGTATTATTCCCGGGCGCCCCGGTTCACATAAACAAATGTTTACTCCAGCATAGAATTATTTCATGTATATAGTGTATTTTATGGTAGCTTTCGGCAGAAACCAATTTACTTACCGTTGTTTGTACATCCATACATACATACAGGTATAGATTACGTATCCACGGTATTATTTCGCGGTGTGATTGTTAATTTAATGACTACATATTGTATAAAAAATCGTAAGTAATAAAGTTATAACGCATTCCACGTCAATGTGTCTCTAATTATTTTCAAGTTCATTTTATTTCTATTTTTCGCATTCATAATCAAGGCTGCTGGAAAATATCTCGTATAATCTCTCGCAAAATCATCGTTCTTTACATAAACCCCGCGTAGGAACAGGTTTCCGATTTGGCATTTTTTGTCACCATGCGTCTCTAGCTAATTGTTATGGTACAGTATACTGTCTCACCGAAAATTACTCTGATGCTGCCGTGCGAAAAAAAACCCGCGAAAAATAACGGCAAACCGAAATCGACGGGAAATCCGTCTTCGCTGGGGTGAATTAAATAAGTTATTGCTTAGGGCGACTCCTGTCACTCTCGGGTTGGTCGCACTGCATTTTATGTTTATCCATATCTTGAATTCTCTCTACATTACTGTCCTCAGCAGTTGCGTTCAACGCATTGAGGGCATTTAGAGCATTTGGACGTCCGGTTACAGCTGGCGATTTGTTATTCATTTGACGATGCGCAACGTGACCTGGATGCACTACAAGCCCCACTGGAGAAGGAAGAGGGGCGCTGCTTGGAACGCTTGATGGCTGGAAAGTTGCCAAGCTCTTGAGTCCTATCACTTCGGGATTTTCTTTCCAAAATCGATCACCTATTATATCGTCCACCAAAGCCACAACTAGGGGTTTCAGTCTACCGTTCCCATCAGGCACAAGTTTCCGCACTAGAGTCGTTCCTTTCCTGAACGTGGGTGGCTCGTTGTTGTAATTTATCCCAAATTCCTGAAATAATAATTCATTCTTGTGCGCAGCAAGTGTTCCTCTCAACTTCTCCTCTGCCTAGAAATAGATCAAAATGACGATATGTTAGACAGTCAATTTGTATAACTACAGGTAACTAGATCATTGCAAGTGATACTTACTTGAGTAGGAGTCATTTTTTTCTTGAGCACGAGATTCCAAAAACATGTGTTGTACAAATTGTTGACATGAACGTCGGCTTGGCGCCAGGCGAGATAGTCTCTCAGATTCTTATCAGTCGGGTAAAGTACGACTCGAGCATCAAATGAAGGCGGGTAGTGAAGTTCTCTGCCACGAAAGAACCTTGGCCAATGATAGACATAGGCAGAGGTGAATAGAGAATTGACGTTGGACATCAGCTTCGAGCCTGAAAATGAAACAAGTGGTTGAAAACACGATCAACAAAGAGGTTGACAAGATTGAGTAAGTAAAGGGTAAAAACAATAGGAGCATATTACCTCTACGCTTAAAGAGCTGCGTGTCTTTCCTGAATACAAATGAGTACTCATCGCTTTGACCATAGGAAAGGACGATTTCTCTAAAATCCTCCATCACGGTAACAGCAGCCCGGTTCATTAGCTCCAGCGCAGCTATGTCGTTTGGCTTGACGAATTGATGGGCATCAGCAAACTTTGAGAAACCTCTACCGTCGATACGGACGACGATCCAACAGTTCGGCAGGCACTTATCTTCGACCTCAAAATCCTTGACGTACTCGTACTTACTTTTTGCCATGGTTAATGCAGTCAGACTCAGGGGCTTGTTTATAACCATTTGCGTACTGGGACGGATAACGCTGGTGAAGAGTGTCGGTTTCATCCGTGACTTTTATTGTTTACCTTTGTATTATTGTCAGTTGTCATTGTTTGGAACGGTTATGTCGCCGCGGCGCATCTTCGATTCCTCCCGGAATTTTAGGTTATGCGAAGCGGCGAAACGCGCGATTTCAGGCGCTTAACCGTTGGCGCTCGGGTACTGGGATTCAAATTATTCAGTTGGCAATCCTCCAGAACCTCAACGCCGCCTCCTGTGCAATTCACGAATATGATCCGGATGCCGATGACAGGTACGAAGGTGTGACCAGAATTGCGTCCGATAAATAACTGATTCGTTGAAATCGCAGCTGTCAAATTATAGCAAAAAATTAAGTGCCAGTGCGACTAGTCATAATGTCGAAGAGTACTTTGAGCTCTGCTTTCCGCAAAATCGATGTAGATCAATACAACGAGGACAATTTTAAGGAAGAAGAGGCCGACGGAGGAACCGCTGGTCCAGATGAGAATGAAATCATCACATTACTTGGACAATATCCTTTACGTTCGACTTACTTGTAGTTAGTTACTCATTTTTCACAAATAAATATTTTCCTTATCACAATATTAAGGGAAGGAATGTAGATGCTTTGAACACGGTGCTCAGATCGGCGCCGCTAGGATGTAAAAATCAGCAAGTCAAGGTAACTGGCTCAGTCTTCGTTGCCTTACCTTCTACAAAGATTTATAACTCACAATGAAACAATTACTAATATAGGACAATGCGTTGAACCTGACACTGAGGGTGTTGCTGAGCATAAAATCAAACCAGATTGAGGATGCAGTGGCAAAATTGGACAGGGAACTCGTAGACGTACTGATGAAGTACATATACAGAGGATTTGAAATACCTTCAGAAGGGAGCAGTGGACATTTGTTGTTGTGGCACGAGAAAGCGTACAATGTGGGAGGAGTTGGAAGTATAGTCAGGGTGCTTTCTGACAGCAAGCGTGCTTAAATTGACCATCAATCAGAGAAATGTTGAAAATTTCATGCCTAGAGCAATAAAATATTCTATGAATAAATTAGTGCATAAGAATTAAATAATTTTACCTCGTCAAATAGTTGTATTTTATTTAAACCTAAGATATATGTGGGGACATAGGACAGTAGGTGACACAGGTAACATATGTGGATCTATATAATATTTGATTAGTCAACAACAATGCAATACATCAGAGATACTCCACTACATAAATTTGTAGCTTTCTGCCAAATACTTTGCCCAGATCGAGCCTCATCCAATATCTGCATCTCTGTACGTTATATTATTAATTGTATTTCTCCCAGAACAGTTGCCATTCTTGCCTATACTCGTTTATTCGCACTTATTCTTCACAGTAACCATGATCATATTTGTCTGATGAATCAAATAAAGTGCACTAACAAACACCGCGTTTGCTCTGAAAGAA
Source organism: Athalia circularis (assembly GCA_963978495.1). NCBI lineage: Eukaryota > Metazoa > Arthropoda > Insecta > Hymenoptera > Athaliidae > Athalia > Athalia circularis. The sequence goes on from OZ021702.1 coordinate 7,501,453, forward strand.
AGATTAATAAAATAGGGTGAAAATGTTTGGTGTGACAATGTGACTGAAGCTATACGGTGGAAAAATACTTACTGCCCTTCCTTAAAATATTCTTTTAACGTATTGCTGAATCTTTTACTATACTTGACAAACTCTCGCTTGCGTTGTTCTAAGGCCTGCTTTCCAGCAGATCCTGGTATAAACCCAGCAACTTCATTGACTGCATCCAACAACTTTTTGATCGCACTTGCGATTTCTCTGCAGAAAATAGTACCAGTGAAGAATGAATGAATGAAGGAATTTTGTCATATCTGTCTGCCAATGGAAGGAGCAGATAGTTTACTCACTTGATTGTTTCCAAAAATGTTTTTCTATCAGCAATTTCGTCAGGGATCCTGCTCAATATTTTTTTCAGTGAAGCAGACTTTCGATTCAATTCCTGAAATGCATCCTCCGATCGGGCCAAGCGATACTCGACTACTGAACCATTGTTGATAAATATTAGTATGCATATGATAGCACCTATAGTAATAAGAAACGTTTTGTCTTTTTACCATCAACATCTGAGGCAATGCCCTGAAGTCGCAGGATGCTCTCATTCATGTTTAGATTCAGGTCTGCTCGGCGGACGATTCCCAGTACTAGATCATGTGTGACTCCAGGATGTGAGCTCTCTGCCTTGGAGAGAGCCGAGCGTAGTGTTTGGGCAGCGCTCACATTTTGTCGTTCCAACTGAAGAAGAAGAGGTTTTAAAAGATTGTGTTTGAATCTTTTTTCTACTCATCAGACCATGACTAGGAGATAAAGAGACGCAAAGTCGTTTGCACTTCTTGATAGTTTTGAGAAGGCAGTAGAGAATTATGATGTGGTGGTAAATTTTAGAGGAATAGCAAAATCTGGCGGTGAAATACCTTTGATAATATTGGGCGTAATATTACGGGAAGTACGAGTGATGTAACTGGGGTCTCATCGCCCATTGTCATCCTTCACGAATTTTTAGTTCCTCAGGAATATCCGTAATAAACATACACAAACGACTCGAACCTCCACCCACTTACTAGCAAAGATAAACGTCAACGAAAGATTAGATAAATTTTTTTTGGGCCGTCAGATATTTATCGAACTGTCAATTACGTACAGGTGTATACATGCGACGTATAACGCAATATGAGTTCTTCGACAGATTCTGACAGCTGTCAACAAAACTGGTCATTAAATAAAACAAGGTTAAATTGGGGATTTGGATGGATTTTATTGCAAAACCGACGGAACGCGTTTAGCTATCAGGCGAGGACAAAGAAGTTGTCGATAGATAAGTCTGTGTTTTTGAACAAGGTTTAAAAAACCTGAAGAAACCTGTACAATCAGCAGAGAACGGTTGCCCCTTAAACGTCGACTAGTTTATGCCGTTGGTTTATGCCTCGCGAAGTGAAACATGACTGGATACCTCATAGTATATGGACTAATTTATCCAAAGTTGTGTGATGTCGGTGATGTCGAATCTTGTTGAATGCTGGGATGTGTGATTGAGTCATTATTACTCTTACAGAAGTAACGAAAGATATTTCCAAAAATGCGTGTTTTGTGACGGTTCGACGATTACTGAAAAACTCAAAGAAAAATCTTAACATAATGTGCGATCAGTTTTGGGAACCTCTAGCCGAAGTTTATATCGCCGAGCAGAGCGAGTTCTCTGATCCTGATGCTTACATCTATTGTTTGTGCAGCAGAGTCTTCATAAAGTAAGTAGAAAAATATTATTCATTAACAATATGACAACTGCAAACTACAGTAATTTCCGCGATTGGCTGTGTCTTTTTTTCTCATCCAAAAATACCGGGTGTCTACAAAGAAAGAATTGTTTGTCATTATTGATTGGTAACTTGGTGACAGTCTGAATTCGTTGTTTGAGACCTCTGTTCTAACTTAACCTAACGATATTTAACTGAATGTATCTCGTCATTAAGTTAATCGTGATATCTTTGTCAATTTTTCGAGAAGAAGTCCAGAGAACTTTGCTGTAGCCAACACGGAGGATGCCAGCGAAGATGAAGATCTCGAAAGAGATCAAGTCGGTGAAATGTTGGAGCACCAAAGACGAATTTTGGTTGAAACGCAACTTCCAGGGAAACATGACGTAAGTGGCAATGTTTGTCTTTATAACGCTTCACCATCTGTTTTTTTGATGATCATTTGTTCGTTACTTATATTATTCTCATTTTTACCTCATTTAAAAGTGATGATTATGCTCTCAAAATAATCCTTGTATGATTACATGGGAATAATTTGTTGATCAAATAGGAGGAGCCAGTGAGTTGTTACTGCAGTGCTTCACACACGGACAACAACTATTCTACCGATGAACATGATTCGATTCGCGATTCATCACACCGTCCACCAGCAGCACCTCTAACGCAAAAGCTTGGCTTGCATCAGTCAGATTCTGGTGCAGATTTATCGGAGTACCATGATTATCACGAGGCTAAGAGCATTCAAAACCTCTTTGCGGCTTATGGCAAGACTTTTAGCACTGGGGATGTGGATGACAGGAGAGAAAGCCCAGATGCATTTGAAAAAATGGGTCGACAAAGTAAAAAGATGTTCCTAAAGTATAGAGAAAATGATGTTGAAGATGTGAGCTTAGAAGCGCTGCAAGCTGAAGTACACCGCAAATGCCAAACTAGAGATTTGGTGGTCAATGCATACAATAAACCAAATGCTGAGTCGAAGAAACAAGAAGACGAGTGCCAACTGCTAGTCTCTGATGAACCTGGGGCCATAGATAACGAACCATCTCCACTTGAAAATAATTCTGAATTCAATGACTGTTGTACCGAGCAGATGAGTAACTGTCACGGATGGCGAAATAATTTTAGCACCCAACCGCAACGCACGTGTTCCAAAAATTTTAGTGTAAATACTCAAGGTACTGATTCAACTGTGATAAAAAATGATAGCCCATGTAATAAAGATAAAATAGAGAAGCTTTGGGGACAATTTTGGTCTGAAAATGGGGAACAGCTGATATGGGCGTCTTGGATTGAAAAATATGCTGACTATATTAACCCAGATTACATGCAGCAGTATCAACTTCCAAGTGGGGAAAAACGGGTGGATGTACAAAAACAAAAGACTGCCGCCGAAACTTTCCCAGAACAAAATACATGCTTTCCAAATCGGGCCCACCAAAACTGTAAAATAAGCCGTTCCAATTTCGAAGGAATATTCAGTAAAACTATAAAAGAGCCGAGCATAGTGAACCATACCTGTCAAACGGAGGATACCAATTTTTCATTTCAAGATACAAGCCAAATAGTTGTGAATGACAATGATGCAGATGAAAACAGAAAGAAATTATTTAATCATGAAATATCTCCTGAACTGGGTGAGGGTTGGAATCCATTGAGTCCGTTTAGCTTAGAAGAGAGTTATAATCAACCATCAAACATGGAAGACGAACGACTTCTCACCACATCTAGGTGTAGTTCCATCAGTGAGTCTATTGCCAACACTAATGCAACAACTGATTCAATGACCGATGTCACTAAAATGACCATAAACAGCTCTAGTTTTGATTCAAATTCCATTCAATCTTCAAGCTTGTTTAGTTCTACTACTAGCTCAATAGAAAGTAACATCACAAGCAGTAGCTCTGAATTGGAGAGTGAACCAGGAATGGAAGATGCTGATAGGTATTGGCAGCAGTTGTGGAAAGAACACTTTCAAGAACAGTACTGGTTGCAATGTAAACTTTTCGTCGAAAGATATGATCAGGAACTAGAATTACATCTGGATGGCACCACTCATCAGATGATAAATGATCGTATTGACGATGTTGCAAATAATTGCGAGTATTATAAAAATGCTGACGATGTTAAAGACTCACATAGTGATAATGTTGAGTCTCATGAGAATCGCCGGGATTACACGGATCTAGAACAGGTGAATGCATCCATGAATGAATTTAGCTCCACGAACGATACTGCTGAAATCCAGAAGGGTTCCACGGTCTTGCCGATAACGAAAAAATCGAATTCACGAATGAAGATGATGGTTATGGAATCTGTTGGGACACTTATGCAGAATCTCACTATGCATTCTGACGAAACAAAACTTATAGATGGTGAGACACAACCAAATACAGAGAATAGTCATCATGCAGGTAATACGGAGAATAGCCAAAGTCCTAACACGCCGGTTGATAGCAGTGAAATGAGTAGACATCAATGCAATCAAGGCTTAAATTCTTTGAAAAATTCATCTGGTGCTGGGGATGGTGACAGACGTAATGATCAGAAGCCAACAACATTGAAAAGATGGTATTAAGAAATTGACATAATGTGTTTCTAAAAAAGTTGCTCCAGTGCTTAGCTTTTCCAGATATTAGAAGTCTGTATAATGATCATATGTATAGCCGGAATGATTATCATTATTTAGTGCAGCTCCGTATACTTAGCCCCCCATGTGGCCGGATTAGATTGCTTCTTATCTGAATCGATTGTAGTTCGTTTGTAGTTGATTGTAGACTAAGTCCGACGTTTGTTAGTTAATCATTTATTAATCATGATGAAAACAAAATCGCTTAAGGAATTTTGTGATGTTGGCCCCTCACTACCATAAATCTTGTGTCATATAGTACTATATGCTCTAAGCCGTGAATCTCCACCAAATCCAATATCTATGTACAGCCGTTTGTAGTTCGTTTATAGCTTACGGAATATCTACTCGGGACACTGATATATATATACTAACAGTGACTCGGAACTATTGCCAAACAAAATTGGGAAATTGATGATTCTGCTGTCAGCAGCTTCCGGCCTCAGGCGGCGCACGCCCAGAAGGCTATATTGATATTTCTTTTTTCGAATAATTTGCCTAATTTTGTTTTGCGTTTTTATAGAAAAATCAGTTGCTAGCAATAGTCTCGAGTAGATAATCCGTAAGCTACAAACGATTGCACGTAGATTAAATTGGATTTGGTGGAGATTTACGGTAGTGAGGGGCCAACATCACAAAATTCTCTAGGCGATTCGGTTTTGATCAGTTAGGAAATGATTAACTAACAAATGTCGGAATTAGCACTACAATCATCAACAAACGAACTACAATCGATTTGGATAAGAAAAAATGTAACTCAGCTACCTGAGAGGCTGAGTATACGGAGCTATTTAGAGCATATGTATAAATGTGGTCCCAAATCTTATGTCCCTAACTTTGAAACTGTGAACAAAGCCAAGAATTCTTTTCAGCCATGAAGCTGACTATGACGAGAGCAGTGAGGGATTGGAGACTGTAAAAAAAGCGTTTTCTTTGATGGGATATACTTTCACCAATGATCAGCAGCAAACCAAACTACAAGGAGAAGTGGTGTACAGAAAACGTAACATTCGATTGCAAAATAGACAACTTAAAATGAAATCCAACAGACCTAGGCCCAGTAACAAACATATATATTTCGATGACAACGGAGATGAGATCACAGATACTTTGGATAAGGTAAGTTGCTACCTATCAATTTTCAGAATATATGCATTTGTTAAATTGATTGCATACTCTGTTTACCGAGAAAATGGACTTACTTTGCCATTGGCGAGCAGAGTGGGAAGAGTGTAGAACGCCTGTAGTGAGCTATCCAGGACTGTGCTCGTAAAAACTAAATGCTCAGGCTGAAATAAATTCAGGACTGTGATGTAATATGAAATCTAAATTCAGGTACAATCATCCAATTGGATAGATTAGTCATCAAGTTGTTAGAGATCATATAAATTAGAAAAATTAGAATATTCATCACAGAAATGAAAATAATTGCAATGAAATCACATGTGTAATGTAATCGCTGTTTGTATCAAACTGACGAGTTTCCATTCCAAAACAAAGTCCATTCCGTTGTCGGATAGAGTAAAAAATATCCTATTTGAAATAAAATGAATTAATGATACTTTGCTATTACTGGTGAATATTTAATATGATCCGACGGTAAATAGATAAAATTATGTTTGGCATATTCTCCGATAAAGGTTGCCGATGAACCAGCCCCTAAACCAAATGATAGAGGATCTTACACAACTCTCTTTACCTCAAGCTCTGATGAAGAATGTAATCCTACGTTTACCGCAAAAACCCCTGCAAAACGTCTTCTATTCAACAAATTAAGCACAGGTTCAATGGACTCAAAACCAGAACCAAATAAACAAATTTCAAGCAGAAACAATCAGGTAATGAGTGAAGAGGAACACTTGCCAGCTAAAGACACAATAAAGGCTGTTGATTGTATTCAAGAAGCCGGTTCCACAAACTTGGGCAATGTGGAAGGTCCCAAGGAATCGAATTGTGAGGGCAGTTTGATTAGTGGTGGGGACAAAGTTGACAATACTCCAGGACTTAAAATTCAAAATACGGAGATGAATTTGTTGGATGATGTTTTTATGGATGTCGATTTGAAGTCTCCAGACGATGTATTTGAAGTCAAGGTCTATGACGATGATCTCACCAAAAGAATATCGAAAAAGAAGAAAAGGAAACAGAATAAACGAAACATTAGTCTTCCACCAGAAGTGGCTGGTGACAGAACTCTTATGAAGTATTGGCTTAAAAGATATCGTTTATTCAGCAAATTCGATCAAGGAACTAAATTAGATCGGGGTGAGTTCTCACTATCAGTTCACTTACTGTATTAATAAGGTCTCAGATTTAAGATTGGTGATCTATTACAGAGAGTTGGTTTTCTGTAACGCCGGAAAAAGTTGCAAAGCACATAGCCAATCGGTGTAAGTGTGATACCATAATTGATGCTTTTTGCGGAGCGGGAGGAAATACAATACAATTTGCCTTCACTTGTGAAAGAGGTACAGTATCCATTTAATGGTATCACAAGTAACTAAAGATTGAAACAATGAATGAAATCTTACTCCATTTTCAGTCATTGCCATAGACATTGATCCAGCGAAGATAGAGCTGGCTCGTCACAATGCGAAAGTTTATGGCGTTGCAGATAGAATAGAGTTCATAGTTGGTGATTTCGTTGAATTATCATCAAAGTTGATCGCAGACGTCGTTTTTCTCAGCCCTCCATGGGGTGGCCCACAGTACTCAAAAGACGAAACTTTCAATTTGAATAAAATCTTACCTCCGCTGGGTGGAGCAGCTTTGTACAATGTATCGAAAACTATTACCGAGCATATTGCCTACTTTTTGCCACGCAATGTTGACACCATGCAGGTCAGAATGCTTGAACTAATTAATTATTACTTCAAGTAACATTTTTTTTGTGAACATGAAAATTGAATTTTATTTTTTTTTCACAGCTTGCGATGCTGGCTGGCCCACGTGGTGCTGTAGAAGTAGAACAAAACTTCCTCGATAAACAATTGATAGCATTGACTGCTTATTATGGTGAATTACTCAATGAGTGAATGCTTGATGCACAATAGAAGACGTCTGTTACCCTATAGCAAAAAAAAATTCTGTGGTGTGTAAAAAGTATAGTATGATAGTAATGATTCATATCGACTGACAATGACTGACATAAGTCAGAAGTACAGAGATTGAACCGTACACGAATATGAAGTGATGCTTTTACAACTTTAACGATCATTGACCAATATTCTGACTTTCGTATTCGATGGCATTCGATAATTCACGAAAGCGGTTTCTCCATTTATTGCTGTATAGCTGTATATTATATATTTCTCGGGTTTGTCTGTATAATTCTATTCCTCCAGGTGGCCTAATGTTAGTCAGGAAAGAATTGCATTCAACATGATTGGCATTTTTGAATGTAGAATTCGATCCAAGAATGTCGGTTCAATCCAGCCGTGTGATCCGTTCATTATATCTTCCGATATTTTAAAATTGCATCAACTTTACTTATGTATGTGTTATAAAAATAATACAACGATACAGTGTGCTGAGCTAAGCATTGAGACCAATCGCTTTGAAATACTTGCTTTCTCTGGTATTACATATTCAGGTGAGAATAATAACAGCTGACTATAACAGAGGAGATAAAGAACCAAAAATTCTGAATGTGATCTAATAAGCTTGAAATCAGGGAATACGATAAATTATTCTCTTTATATTTTATTTTATCATTTTTCTTTTTGCACAACAAGCCGATCTAGGAACCCAGATGACTAAGTTTTACTCTAATGATGTGTTTGATAATTGTCATATTGTGTTACATTTTTTATACAAAATACAAGTATTACAGCTTTCTATCTATACGTCTGTACTCAAATATTTAGTAGTTACAGTTAATTTGCATAATAAGTAAATATTAGCAATAATTTTTAATTAACTGTTCGGTTTAATTTGAAACAAAAACTGTACAAGGTGAATGTGAGGTTGAGACCAACCCGCACAATCACTCTTTACGCATTTATAATTGCATGATTGGTACAAGTGAGTCTGCATTTTATTGGAAATTATTTGCACATCATCAAAAAAAAGGATCTTTTTTTTTACTGTTGGTTGATATTTACCCTTTATACTGTTTCACTTAATAAAGCCGAATTTTAATTTTAAAAATCAATTGCGTTTTCCAATATACACTCTTGAACCGATAATTTTGTAGAAAAAGTTCGACCCTGTTTCCAGCAGCATGAAGAGATAACTACCATCAAAAGAAAAAGAAGACTTCGATATCATTGTCAGACAAATTCAATTCTGAAGTCGTTTTTTATTAGAAGAGAGAAGTAATGCGAACGAAATTCTTTTAATTTTAACTGAAGATGATTGCAATATCAGATAAGCTCATCGGTCAAGCGGACATCATGGACAGTAAATGTGTAGTCAATCTGCAGTCGACACGTCGTTCTCACCGGAGAAACGAGTACAGCTAAATCTAAGAAAAAGTCGTAATCTAAAAAAAAAAATACGTTGACAGTAGTTCGAATTCATAAGTATTCTCGAAATAGTAGCGGTAGCGAAGTAAACACTTTGACCCCAATGCGACATTGAAAAGAGTTTTTTAAAAGTATCGAGCTCCTGCATAAATACAAAATTCAACAATCCACGAAGAATGGCTCACCAAATTTTCCCAGCCGATCAAGATACCGTTGATCTTTTAAAAAAGAATTACCCCCGCGATCTTGAAATCAAATGCGTCAGAATAAATGGAGCGTTGCTACCAGAGTATTACATAAAATCCATTGATCTTGTTGAAAATTTTCAAATTCGCGACGACGATGTTTGGGTTTGCAGCTTTCCGAAGACTGGTATGAAATTAATATATAAATCATCGTGTTGTTTTTTCGTTTCTTTGAAAAAGAAAAAAAAAACGTTATAGGCACGACATGGAGTCAGGAAATGGTGTGGTGTATTGCCAATGACTTGGATTTTGAAAGGGCTAAGGTTACGCTAACAGAAAGGTTTCCATATTTTGAGTAAGTTGAAGTTGAAGTCAGAGAAATAGTCGTACAGTTTTGAGAATTTACACGCTCCACAAACCCATGATATCAGAAAATAATCGTGCAAGATAACGTGGATGAAGGATTAGATTAGATTGCTTACTCCGAAATTTTATTCTCCAGACACTTTGCCGTCTTTGGAGGAGAGATATATCCAGAAGGGAAACCTGACAGTAATGTACCGGAATATTTTGCCGATGGTATTAGTTTTGTTGAAAAATTATCATCGCCACGTTTCGTCAAAACTCATCTTCCGTTCCACCTTCTACCGCGGCAGCTTCGCACTGGAGAAACAAAAGCAAAGATCGTGTACATCTTTCGTAACGTAAAGGATACTTGCATTTCCTCTTACTATCACGCACAATTATTCGACGGTTATCAAAGAGACTTTGATAGTTTTTGTGAGCTCTTTCTCGAAAATGGATGTTAGTAGTATGAAATATTCAGATCATTCGTAAAATCAATGACTGTCGCTTTTCGAACCGGAGATTTTTTTTTCTGTCTTGGTATGTTTTTCAGTGTGTTATGCACCATTTTGGGATCACGTGTTAAGTTATTGGAATTTGAGAAAACGAGACAATTTGCTTATTTTGAAATACGAGGACATGAAAAGGGTGAGCTCTTATGGTGTTTACATGCATTTCTAATTATTCGATGCCTAATGAAATTTTTTTGCCACCAAAGGATTTACCTTCAACAATACAGAAGACCGCGACATTCCTTGGTAGAAATCTAACCAGTGATCAAGTATCAACGCTTACACAACATCTGAGTTTGTCGAGTATGAGGGGAAATCCGGCAGTTAACAATGACCAGCTTTTAGCTCATGTTCAAAAAATGATGCAGATCAAACGTGAGGGAAAATTTATAAGATGCGGAGCTGCTGATCAATGGAAAACGGCCATGACACCGGAGCTTATAAAAACATTTGACGATATGACCGCACAGAAATTAGAGGGTACCGGATTATCATATTATTGAGATATAATGCGGAGGCTTCTGGAATTTTATTCCGATAAGTTACGACAGTTAAGAACTTACGCATTACTTTGGCGTGTCATGTGTATTACTGTATGAAAGAGCAAATATCGAAACGCCCGCAAATTACGAAATTATAGTATTATATTATCTAATCGTAAGTATTTTATTTGTATATATTTCAAAAAAATCGAGTTTCTGGTGTTGGGGATACTCTTACTAAAAAAAAACAAAAAAAAAAACAAGAATCATTTCGTATAAAACCCCAGGGATAAATCTCAGTGCAAGCGACTTTCTTTGTTTTCTATTTTTCTATTAATCAATTAGTTGACATCTACTCCAACACGCCAATTAATGCCGGCGAGCAAGTAAAAATGGGACTGTAAAAGTGAGCTGTTCCGAATATAGAAGTAACTTGATGATTGAGTTATACACATGCGAAATTTGAATCTTCAATAGCAGTGATTGGAATCACAATCGCAGTCACAGATGGCATTATGATATTTTTGATCTTCAACTCGAAGTAAAAAGTCGGATTCAGATTCGCATTGATTATATAATACCTGAAAATTCAATATACCATTAACCAATTAGGAATGATTCTACAATGTAGTTCTTTGGTTCAATGCCCTGAAATGTGAGACATTAAAAAAATGTCCAAGACTGTAATGCACATAATACATCATATCGCGGTAATTATGTTTCCAACCGTAATTACATTAGATTAAAAAAAATCATTTTAATCAATCGCAATTAGGGTAGAGATCCAATCCCCGTGATTGTAGTGTGTTGCAGTGTAGATTCTATATTCTGTGCTACAAAGGTCATGAACTCGCATCATTTAAATTGCGTCTCGGGATCCTCATCACGCAGATGTTATCATCATCCGTCATTCAACGGTTTCTATCCGTTATGTGCAATGTACACCATACACATGTTGGGCATATAATGACATAATGACGAACAGAGAGAACTCCAACTTCGTCGGATAAATCAATTAATCAATGCACAAAATTAGCTAAGATAAAATGATTATTTCTTATCTGATCGTTGAGAATAAGGCGATATGTCTCGATAGATATAAATTATATTTCCGGTACCATGAACCATTTAGTCGACCATGACGCGTAGTACCGACAAATATGATCCTGACGCTTTAATGATGACCTTGAAGCTCTCGAGTGTCATGATGAAGAATTTCCCAGCTGAGATATGTAACGGGTTTCCAGCACGGACCATGACGAATAGAAGGTCGCGGGCAATCGCTGGCGGCAATTTGTACCATTGACTTTCGTACGCCGCGTAAGCTAGACCAAAACTTTGATTCTGAAGATGGTCACCCGCGAATGAATAAAGCAACAGTTGCATCATCATAGCCCACATGAAACACATGTATTTACTAGCTCCGAGTAGATCTCCATTTTCAAGGCACAATATGAACTGAAAGCCTGTTGAAAAATAGATTAGAAACTTTCGGACACGCTATTCAATCGAGTACAAAAATCGGATGAAATTGCTTACCGATTATGCAAATCATGACTGAACTAACGAGTAGCTGTCCGAGTATCATGATGTTGAACGTGTCTTCCAAATGTTCCGAAAATCGGATCAATTCAAAATGTCGTTTGGTTAATGTGGCTATTTTCTTCTGCAAAATAATCACCGCTTTCGGTTCTATAGTTTCAGGAATAGAATCGAGAAGCGTTCGAAAGTCTATCTTGAGTAGTTCTAGTTGTCCGCAAACGTGCATTGTGAGAAAAAATATGAGAGCATCGACACCGTAGTTTCCAGTACATGTTATTATTCCTTGAACAGTTTGTAAAATGAATACGATTTCATAAAGCGGCGAAGAGTCCGTATTGATAAGGTAATTCGCACGCATCGGAAACAATTTGCACGATGATCCTGTGAAGTTTTTCGCTGTACAGTCCGTTGATATCGTTATTACGATTGCTAAGATCACGTACATGAGCATGGTGGTGTACAATAACGACATAAGGCCGATAAAAACGATTCTTCCAAGGCCACGGTGATTTTCCATTATCTGACGAGATTCCATGTTCCGAATACTGTTCCAGTCCTTTACCACAAAATTTATGCAATCGGCCATACTTTCCCTATGAAGTATCAGGGTAATGAGTTTTATTATCACCATGTTCACTACCACGTTGCTGGTCAGATTTTCTATGGTGTTGTCCAAGTTTCCGAAATTCGATAACAAGTTGATGTGTTGCGAAATGGCGAGAATGATCTGGATCCAAAAAATGTATTTATCGAGACCAGAAATCGTGAAAATTCATTATTACAAATGCTAAAAATATTACCTGAGAAGTGATGATCACTCCACGGTGTACCACTCCTTTAAATCCTTGACTTTGAAACGGCCATACGCCGAGAAAGGACAAAGTCAATTTGTACATGGTCAGTGTTGATTTGGTGTCGGAATTCCAGATAATCATTTTGATATTCTATGAATGCGGACAGTTCAAACACTTAACATACTCTGACCGCCTGTTAAACTCAGCTGAATTCAGAGGAAGCAAATAAAAATTACTGTACATTCAATTCTGTTTAATAACTCTTTTTTTTTGTATTTGTTTATTGAACAACACTTTGTCAAGCGTACGGTATAACTTGGCTTTGATGTGTCCAGTTTGGAAGAGCGATCGGCTTCATAAATATAGTATCATTGAAATTCATGTCGAACGTTCGCTCGCACAGGGGTAGTTCATACGAAATTACTACTTTCCATTTTAGGTGTATGGCATATATCTACGTTGAATATGTTATGAAAAATGAATGCTAACTTTCATCCACTTTTCAATTGTACTACAACGTCCCAGATCGGGTTTCTTTCAAGTTTTTTAAACTGGTACAAGTTATAGGGGGATGAAAACAAAAAGTTCAAACAAAGAATTTTTCGCCTATGTTCACCGTAAAAATCTAAAAGGCTGTTAAACTCAACCGACGAACACCACGTGAGTTGTGTACCAACCGATGTTGGCAAAGGTGAGGACTTAATGCTCACGATTAAATATACTAACGGGTAGTTTAACAGATATTTCTACCGAACGTCTATGAACTTTTGATCGCTGTTCATAGACGCTTGCGGCATATATTGTCCGACGCCGGTCATATTTAATTTGTACGCCTGCAATTTACGATAAATGAAAATCAGAAGACGATGAAAAATAAAATTTTACAATTACAAACGGAGAAGATCGGCGTTGCAGACGAGAGCATGAAATTCCTGCACGATCGATCATAGCGGTTATGAATTATTCGTTTGATGTTTTATTTGTTTTTGTTTTCTACTATTTGAATTCGGTAGAAATGATCATCTCGGTCAAGTATAATTTGTTGTCCAGGTAAAATATTGTTGAACAACGGTAATGGGTAGGTATACGAGATGAGTATAGAATAATTTACCCTGGAATCTCTTCAACGAAAATTACCTCTGATCAATCGAAAAGCAGCTATTTTTCAGTAAAGTTCTTTACCACAAGGGTCGGATTAGTTGCGTGAGTGTTAAGAACGTTTTATACCTGCAGATGTATAGGTATATGGAGGACATCGCAGGTAGGCCTCCTGACCGTTCCCTAATTTTCATCGGGTCAGTGACTCGCCTACGTAGCGAGTCCGAAAGTCGTGGTGGACGACGTCGGGATAGAAGGAGGAGGCAGCTGAGTAAGCAGAGTTCGTGTCGGAGGCTTAAGAATCGGCGGCTCGTAAGCACCAGGTATGAGCACTGAGAATCAAGCAGTTCAGAGCCGGGTAAGTACCGTTGCTCAGGCCACCTTCAATGTCAGTATCATCACGGCGCTCGCCTCGAGTGCATCGACGTACATAATATTGTTCAAGACGTGATCCACCTTGACGATAGATAGCCAGGAAACCGAAAATTGATAAAAAAAATAAAAAATAAAAAATAAAGAGAATAAATAAATAATACGATCAGTGATCAGTCTGGCTTTTAGAAATCGTTATTCATAAAGTTTATCGAACCAATTGTTCCTTTATACTTTTGGAAAACGAGACGGAGACGACTTTGAAAAGAGGTATGTGCATCGGATTAAAAGGTCTTGAAAAAACGGTCCCAACGAAATACACCAGCTTCACCTCATTGACAAAGAGGTTTCTTCTTATTTTATTTATTTTTTTTTCGTTGTAAGATTTCTAGGTTTAGCATAAATGGTACGTGAAACACAATCTCTAACGGAAAATCAATTTTTCCGCATCGATTAAATGTAAAATATAACGGGCTTTTTATGATTGAAATCAAATACCACCTTCTCCGATGACGTTGATCCTTCAGTTAGAATTCTAAAAAAAATAATAATAATAAACGAGGTCAATCGAAATGCAAATATAAAAAAATTATATAAAATAAGACGATCAGAAAAATATTTGTATACGGTCCAGATGATTCAATATTATTAGTATGTATGTATTCAAGAGGTCAGAATAAAAATGTACCTGTTTGAACAGTTTTCTTTATTCTTCTTTTTATCTTCAAATATTCGTGCACCAAATTTTCATAATTTTCTAAAAATATTTTTTAATTGTCCTAATGCATCGAGTACATGGCCAACATCGGTACATTTATAGTCATCAAATAACATCGTGCGATAACAATAATTACAAATGCAAGTCGTTATGATTAAAATTCAATGCGCACCATTAAAAAAAAAAAAAGAAAAAAAAACCGGTTCCACGACCCTACCAGTAACTTGCAGCTATCTGTTACTACGAAAATAATAATGACAAATTATAATCATAATGTAAAAATAATTTTTGAAAATTTTATGTATTTATGATATAGCAACAGACTGGACACGTATCATATATGTATACCCTGTTGCTTTTGCGATAAATATTTCTTTCCTTTTTTGGTGACATTCATATTTTCATTTTGACTTCAACAGTTATTTTTACAGACATCATGAATATTTTCTAACTGTTGTACGCTAATTGTATACACATAATGTTCGATGTATCGGGCTGAAATAACCTACTCAGACGGTGTGAGACGGTTTAAAAATTGACAAACAATTTTGAATTCGATATTTGATATGTTTTAATCAAAATTCAATGAACGTCTTCATTTTGCATTTTTATATCACAATTATCGTTATCAATTACCATAACGAATTCCTCGTATATAAACGCGGTAGTGCAGTTTGGTCAAATTAAAACCTCAAGTAATAGATGCTGGATCGTACGTCACTTTGAAGTTTGACAAAAGTATAATTTGTTCGATTATAATGTTTAATCAAATACGTCATGATATTCAGTAGCGGTGTAGTTTATATTTAAATATGGCCTCCGATTTTTTATCGGAATGTTCGAATATAATCGTTCAGGTATATCACGTGAGCTGGCGCATTAAATTCACCATTGCTAGAAAAGCCGTTACATATAGCGGGCTTAAAACTATGGGTACTATACGATACTAAGAGATTGCTGTTTACTCGATGTAAACGTATCTAGGAAAGTTCAGGCAATAACTTTTTTTTTTTACTGGGATATGAAACTGACCACGCCATAAGACACTTCATACCGCAACTATTATTACCGCGACGCGATTATTTAATATTTTAGCTGAGAATAATTCATAAAAACTATTTTAAAGTAGTCCGATACTATAACGCGTTTTTCAAATTATTATACATCATTCATCTGCCCCTGAGATTAGAAACTCGATTTCGTTGGTGAAAAAGTATTCAAGAATATGACCCAGTAATGTAGATTGCGATACGATTGTCCATTTTACAAAACTGGAATCTCATTGTTGTCGAATTTGAAATTTTACGATGATATATATAATAACAGGATATTGAATTCGATTTAGTATGGCAAAGAGATCATCATCGTCAGGTGCAATTTATCTGGGTCTTGAATGGGAATGGTTTTATTTTTAGTTTTTTGTTTGCAACAAAGCTAACGTCAAGATAAAACTGAATGCGAATCAGATATACATTATAACACATTCACATTATTATAGTCAGCATTCGTGATGACTAAGAGGGTACCGTTGTTCCGGACACCTATACCTGTAATATGGACGTTTCGGAGAAAAAAAAATTAAAGACAAAATGAAAAAAAAAACATGACTTTCCAAACCTACAAGCAGTTATTTTAACATCCGCGAATTTGATATCGGTTCGAAATGACGTCATTTCAGTGAGTAGCAGTTATTTTATTGCCAAGCGACATGAGAATCCCGTACGGAGATCAACGGTCGTAATAAAAATTAATTAGCCGTGGTAACAATATTTTAGATTGAAGCATCAATTGTTGGGACATCGAAAAATAGATCAGTTGTTGCATAGCATGCAATTTATAGTAATTAGGATGCTCGTTAGTCTTGGTTCGTAAACGTTTTGTGTGCAGGTCACTCCAAGTCCCGCTATTATAGGAGAACGGTAAAAAAATTTAATCGGTGAACCACTTCCTGAGTTGTGGGCAGTGCAAATGATGTTATTTCAGCAGTTGACGAAGTATAGTTTTTCGGCTGGTATAATAGGAGGGATAATTTTTTCTTTGTTGAATATTTTGTAGAATTCCAAAATGCGACTTTCGAGGATAGCGATTTTTATACTATGCGTTGGACTCACCTCGTGCACCGAAGAAAGTGCCGAAAGTGATGCGGCGACAGCGTTTGTTGAAGCGGCCCGAGCACTTTTTAATGATAAAGAGGCCATTGGTGGACTTACAGGGATGGCTAGCGTGATTATGCAGTCCAATGCAGGAAAACAGGTAAAATAAAACACAAACATAATATGGTTAACAATAAGACGTGACGATCAACTCCTCAAGTTCGACATTTCCGGGTGCGTCAATGCAACGTCTCCATAACGGGACTTTCGTTCGACTATAATGTAGCAAGCAACATTCGTGTCAATGTCGAATGAAATACTGTTCGAAGGTCAAAGAAAACTACCGGGGTCTTCGGTAATCAATGGCCCTTGCGTATACCTATTTGAAATTAAAAAAAATATATATATACGTTATTACACAGGTAAACGAAATGTTGTCTGGTGGCGACGCTAGTGCAGCAGCAGGTCCAATACTATCCGGTATTGGAAGTCTTTTAGCTAACGCTGGTAGCGGTGAAGCTCAAAGTGGAGAAAATCCGTTCCTCAGCAATATGATCGACAATTTACTTCAAAATATTGGCAGTGGATCGAGGGAACAAAAACCGCAATCTTCTCAAGAGGCAGGTGGTGGTTTCGATTTTGAGACTATGTTGAACATGGCCAGTATGTTCCTAGGGGAAAATGCAAACGCTGAAAGTATCATGGGATTTTTACCAATGTTGATGCAAAACTTTGGAGTTGGTTCGAGCGAGGACAGTACAGGGCTTAAAAAACACGATCATTCTGGACATTCTTGGTACCTTCCACCAATTTTGGAAAATATTCACATCATGTGGGAGCACTTCAGGTAATACTTGTTGAACATTTTTTTATCTTAAGGATTTTGTTTAATCATATTTTTTTTTTATACGTTACAGAAACTCTGAGTTGGGTCAAACACTGTGGAAAAACAGTGGACTGGCCAAAATCGTTGGATCGATGATGGACGAGGATGGTAATTTGGACTTTGAGAAAATATTGAACAGTTTTGAAAATCCGGTTCTCAGACGGAGATGGGTAAGGAGTCTAACAAACTTTGTTTCCGAATGGATTTCTCATATTTCTGATCCAACGACGCGGCAACGATACCTTACGACGGCTCAGTACGTTGGTAATGGATTCTTAAAATCTCAAGGTTACCCGAAATCCGTTATGTTCGACCCTGTTAAACCGGCAGAGAGTCTTTCAAGGTTCGTATACGTGACAATTCTATCTGAATTATGTCACAATTATGTTCAGTATTGATAATCCCACATTTTTTTTTCAATTTAAATTTCTTCAGGATTGTTGACGCCATGGCCAAACGCTACATGAACATGCGAATTGACAGTCAAAAGTATATAAAACCTGCCATCGCGTACTTCCAAGAGCTGGTGACTTTGGCATCTGAAAAAGGATTTGTAATGTCTCACATAAACGCGAACGAGCTCAGTAACAAGCTCAGCGACACTTTGAACAACGAAATAATCGAGCCACTTCTCAAGGTAAATGTGAAAAAAATATATCGCGTTACAGCGTTTCTAATTAATTCAAATTTTCGTCGCCATAATTCCACCGCGTTTGTCTTTTTTTTTTTAAATGAGATACGATCTTTCCGTCTCCAGGTTTACCGTTCCTACAAGTGGGGCACGAAAAGACCGGAATGTGCTGCTCACATTCTTTGTACGATAAACGAGAGAGAATCAGACTCAACGACATCGCTTCGCCACGGGGTTACAAGAGTGGCAAGTTATCCAGCTGCGTGGTTCCTCAGTAACAAAACCGGCATCAACTTTTGGAACTTATACGCTGCCGTGAGCGAGAGCGAGCGTTGCTTTGTAAGTTAGAACGACCTCGTCGCTTCAAAATTTTCTATTTCCATAATAAAATCCGTAAATTTCTCTACCTTTTTTTTAACCCTTGTATTATTCACAGGCAAAGCACCCGGTCGACTGTAGTGACTTTCATGAAGAGGAAGTCAGAGTGACAACCGAAGCTGTTCACAGTGAACTTTGAGCCCACAAACCAAAAAAAGAGAGAAGAAAAAAACCTACGACTGTGTTCCCTGGTGATAAAAAACTTTAAACGTTATTTTCGAGAACATCAGAAGACGTCTAATTTTTCATTTTTTTCACGCTAATGTTTGTAACATTGGTGAAAAATGACTTTTTATTATTATTATATATTTTTTTCACTTTATTGAAACTTACGAAAACTATTAGGAACGGAAGAGCCGCGTGCAAGACTTCCGGTTAATGAGTGTTAGTACAATAAAGTAAAAAGAGGCATTTCTGTATACTTTTAAGAATACATTTTTTTTCTCGTTTATAGTATCATTTTTCACATCACGTGTTGATAATTATAGATACTATGTAACTGGTAGCTTTTTTCCAAGCGACTTTTTTTAATTTGTGCAATATAATTAAATGATGATGATATAATAATATAATGATAATAGGTGCTCCGCGCTAACTCTAAACTGCAGTTTGCGATTTAATCCACTAATTAAGAATAGTGATATATATTATTTACTTACTTCTTTTCTTTTCTTTTGATTTGCCTTACCAAAATTTCCGTACAAAAAGGCACTTTCACGAGGCACTATATCAACTTCGATTATTCACGCTTTAAAATAAATAATTAAAGTCGCAAAATTCTACAAAAAATAAATGATTTTACTGACGGAAGATTATTGACTAGATTCATATCATATGTTCAGTGCGTCGTCAAATATTACCATACTACTATAGCTTTGGCTTTTCTTTTTACAGTAATTATTATTACTTTTCTAATTTTTTTTTTTTTTCTGTTACGCACGCCATTTTGATCTAAGTGTTTCCCCGAACGTGTAAATATATATTAGATGAAAGCTGCATGACGAAACTTACGTTCATGCAAAATAATAAATTTTATTTCCCACGAAACGTTTTCTCGATTTTCCACCACCCGCCTATCAGAATTGATTTTTTTTTGTTAGTCAGAAAATTTCTATAAAATTCTTACTACTTTTTCTTGATACTCTTACACGCCCACTCCAAACCATCCTGCAAGAAAAACGGTGATTATAATTTCGATTTTTTCCAACAAATAGAATTAAAACACCTGACCTAATAAGAGCTGACCTTGACACCTTTGCCTTCCGTGGCAATGCAGGACTGTATCTGCCAGTCTCTGTCTTTAATATTGTGGAGTCCTAATCCTTCGGCAATTTCGGCAGCAGTTACAGCTTGGGCTAAATCTTGTTTATTGGCGTAGACCAATAATGGAACGTTTCGAAGTTTATCTTCCATCAAGAGTTCCGCGAGCTCTTGACCAGTCTCTTCCAATCGCTTTACATCTGCGCTGTCCACTACGTAAATCTGCAAATGGAAGGCTAATGAAATGAAATAGAATTATGTTTGGGGGTCGTAAATCAATTTCGAAAACACTATGATTTTTTAATTTTGCTGATGCCAAATATGATCAGAACCAAGTAGCCTGCAGCATCCATTGTTTTTTCAACATATTCAATTCGGAAGTTTTATGAATGTTTAATATTGATATATGTATAAACTAACTAGAACGTCTGTGTTTTCGAAGTAATTCCTCCAGTATGGTCTGATTTTTTTTGCTCCTCCGATGTCCCAGACGTTCAATTTAAATCCTTCGCTCTGAACGCTCTTTATGTTGAAACCTTGCGTGGGTGTGACCTTGCGGAGATGAGAAAAAAACAAAATAATTTTCATCTAGTCGGTGATTTTAACTGGAAATCAACAACACGTTGATAAGGTATGATCAAATCACGATTAATATACTGATGCTAAAAATAAACATCTTGCATAATTCTTAGAGTGACCTGACATTTCACGATAAAGGTATCGATTTACAATCCAGCAAAACCTGAAGCTCATGTCGCTCATGCATTACAAAAACCATGTACCTGTATGTATATATTTACACAATCAATGCAGGCTTTGATTTTTGTATTAAAAAATACTATTTCAATAATCGATCGATTATTTTCTATTTGTAAATTTACCTGGGTGATGTCTTCGCTTGCTAGTGATTTGAGGAGGGTTGTTTTCCCCGCATTGTCAAGACCAAGTAAAAGCAGTCTCAATTCTCTGTCTGGATTTGAACGCAGCTTACGAAGTATTGACAGAAGTCCCTGAAACGTGTTCAACTAAGCAGAGCATAGAATTAACTTTGGTATTAAGGCACATTACGGGACGATTTTTATTTCTCAGCAAGCGTATCGTGCAGGTGCAGGCGAATTTCACATCAAGGAATATTTGTCTGCTTGAATAATTAAATTTACAGGATGATCAATTATAAATATCTTTTATACTACTGCGCGTCTGGATAATTGTGCAAAAAATCCTTTTGTGAGTGCGGATAATGAAACTCTGCTGATGATTAAACGCGAGTGGATTCGCGGTACAGACGCAGTGGTGGTGCAGTTAGATCAGAGGTGGGGGAGAATCGAATAAATTCTCATTTGAAATTGAATTAAAGAAAGGGCCCACCATCAGGAGAAATCAATAAAACCTTATTTCGTTCGCAATTAAGACGCTCGGATATTTTATTCGCGTCTTATATTTCTCTCGAACGTTCGTTTCAATGGATGCGAAACAAATATTGTATACGTCAATATTTGAATATGACGTTTCAATTCTCTCAGATGTTAAAACCATCGAATATTGAATTTTCCATGGTTCTTTATTTCTCTCATTTGAAGTATTCAGTGGAATTCGTGAATATTCACGAATTTAGACTACAAATATTTGTTTCAAGTAACCGTTTTATTCTCACTAGTGTAACACAATAAATTTTATGAAAACGGTATAAGTACTCAAATGCCTCCTCTTTGCTGAAAATAAATGACTAGTTCAAAGTGATCATTATGCACAATCGCTTTGGAAGGTGAATCTTACGATTGGATTCATGATATTGTTTGAAAGATAATCCGGTGAGACGAATTACTCATTTGCCTTTTCGTTTTATTTTGTTTATTCCTAATTTATATGTTTGTCAACAGAATAATTAATTCCTATGTAACATCGCGGGGAATACGTCTCTGACATTGCAGGACAAGGGAATTACAAGAAGATCTTTTAAATTTCTGAGCAATATTGAAACAGTTATCGAAAACTCCCTGTAAATGCGATGAAAAAAATTTGATGCCTTGGTAATGAGATTGAAATTTTTTTTGGACACACGGTATTGTGTCAAATCCGGTAACGCGGCCATTTCTAAACAATTGTTTGGGGGTTGAAGGAGTGACAGGTTATGTCAACGACAGTGATTTCGTGAGACATTGTGGTAATGAAGTAATGAGTTTTTGCGTGCTTTATAAAAAATAAGTTGGTGAGTATTGCTTTGTAGCTGACATTACCATTGTGCAGATATTTCGGGCGTTCACGAGAGTGAGAATGTACGATATCAATGTTGATTGCGTCGTAATAGACGACGAGTCTCGCGCACACCGCTGGTCGTTTGTTGTTATTCTCATTTCACCGGTAACCAAGATACCTTGCGCCATCTTTCGCGATTGACACAAACTAGTGAATGCGCGCTCTTCATCGATTGTACAAATTCCGTCTAGACTGTCTTGAGACGTTCGACTTTGCGTTTTCCAGATATTTTAAAATTAGTTTAACATACGTCGAAAATTATTTTGGGATATCTTGTTCTGAGGAATATATGTAGTTTTTTTCCCCTCCTTGTTTTTCATTCATGCTTTTTTACTTTTACAGCAAAATGAAAATCTATTACGCTGGTCTAAATAACAGTAAGATGTTTTGCGACGACGAGGAAAACGCGGAACCAGTAATTGAGCAATTTACGAAAGTGCCATTTGCTGGAATTGAAGATATAGATATAGGATGGAATTACATGCTTCTATGGCGAAATAACCAGCTATTTGTTTCGGGCGAAATATATCTAGACGCATCCGGTATCTCTAATAAGTTTCCGGAGCTCCTGGAACCATCAGAAGAAACTGTATCGTGAGTATAACGTGATTCCAGTAAGGAGACTTCGCAGATCTTGAAATGAATAACGAAAAGAAGAAGCTAAATTTTTATCTCCCTTTTCCTTTCTACGGCAATTTCGTTACCGTATAAGAGTATCCTGTGTCTTGTAAAAGTGAAATTATAATTGAAACCAGCGCCGCGCGTGCTCAGGCGTATGGGATTTTATAAGTCCTCGATTCAATGCGTTCATTTAATATAGCGCTTTGTTGAGTCAAGATATTTTTTGCTTTTCTCATTGTTATCGCAGTTTTAAGAATTCCTTGTGTTTGTTCCCATTAAAATATCTTGTTAAAATGTTGGTTTGTCTCGTACTATATTATTGTATTACTTTACACTTTTCTGTTCTACAGATTTAAACAAGCCATAGCTGGTAAGGAAACGATTACTGTTCTGTCCACCGCAAATGAAATTTATCAGTACAAGATCTTTGAAAGAAGATGGAAAAAAGTTATGAATTTTATTCACTTTAACGACGACGACGATGCTCCAGATCACGAATACCCCGTTCAAATTTTTCAAGGAGGTTGCACAGTGGCATTGACGAATCTTGGTAATTGCGTTGTATTCCTCTGATTATAAAACCATGAGAAATTTTAAATTTATCATGCCGACTTCATGAGTATGTCGCTATATTGCAGGACGCGTATACAATATTCCAACACTCGTAGAAATGCCAAAACGGGTGAAATTCGTGGACGTTGCTTGCGGTTTCGATCACACCATCATGTTAGCTGAAAATGGCGACGTTTATTCAATGGGCATGGGAACGTCAGTACAACTATTTAGCATAAACAATAAAATGCTTTTTATAAAACAGACATCGCGTAGAATTTTTTATTATCACATCTTATCAGATCTACTTAGCTCTCATCAGATGCAATATATTTTGAACCCATCAGATCTAATCAAATTTGAGGTGGGACTTAATTAAATCCTATTAGTCCTAAGGTTGGATTGCGGTAGATCTGAACTCTCAAAACACAGAAAAAAGAATTGCGGTATGAATTGCTTTTAGACGCGGCCAGCTAGGTCATGGTGATTTAGAAGACTGTGACAGTCCGAAAATAATCGAAGCATTAGCAGGACTAAAAGTTATCCAGATTGCGGCAAGTGGTTGGCATAGCGCGGTTGTTACGGATCAGGTCAGAATCAGACGATTCTCGATGAATAATCATACTAAATTTCCTTTTTTCAAGTGAAAAAATAAAATCAATTCTTTAGGGTGATCTCTACACATGGG
The DNA here is from genome assembly GCA_963978495.1 of Athalia circularis. Taxonomy (NCBI): domain Eukaryota; kingdom Metazoa; phylum Arthropoda; class Insecta; order Hymenoptera; family Athaliidae; genus Athalia; species Athalia circularis. The sequence goes on from OZ021702.1 coordinate 7,525,688, forward strand.
GTTGGAACAACAATGGTCAATTAGGAATCATTGATGACGATACAAAGGTGTTCGCGACACCAACGGCAGTGGATATAACGCACAAAGATGGCAAAACTCTCGATGCAGGCGTCAAAAAAGTTCAATGCGGGAATACATTCACTATTTGCATGCTTGGTAAAAACGAAAAAACAGTTGTTTTTTATTTCCACAATTTTTATATACTTTTAATTAAGAACGTCGAATTTTTATTTGTATACCGTAAAAAAATGTTACCGTACAACTTTTACAGAGGACAATTCGATGTGGGGATGTGGATCGAATAAATACGGACAATTTGGCATGCTAAGATCAACGCTGGAGAGTTCGAAAAAACTTGTGAGGCTAATTACTGGTTTAGATGAAAATACCATCAAGGATTTTAAGTGCCGGGAGTGGGGTAGTGCCATAGTAACAAACTAGGAATATCACAAAGTATTTGCTCATGTTGTTAAATGAACAAAAATAATGAATAAAACTCTATGGTTTAATTCCCAAGGTGTTCGACTCACATTATTGTTGTATGTGAAGTATTTAATTTGAATGGTCAGATTTTGCGTTTCCCTTTCTTACCAGCAATTTTGGATACTTTGATAACATTTTCAGTTGGGATTTGTGGAGCGTATTTTTCGAGAAGATGAGATGCCTCATTAGATTCCATGAGGGGTAAAATCCATGCCCTCTTATTATCCATAATCTCATCATCCGTTAAAGTTGGGCCAACTGCTGTTGGTATTTCTACAGGCGATTTTGGTTTGCTTTTTTCTAACTTACCTAGCAAAAAATTTATTCTATCGTATAAGATCTGAAGCGAGCTGTCTTTAAAATTCCTTAAAGTCAAATTCTATTGTGAGTTTTTCAATATCAATGACAACTCGCGTCCTTGCATCAACGATAAATTCTACATAAAATTTACGATTACCTTTATTTTTCCCGGAATTTATTTTGGTTTTTTCTTTCCCAGTCCCTCTTTGCGAAACTTCTTCTACTTTTGCCACGTGCGGAGTTGTTGGTCGTTTAACGGGTCTTGGAATACGCAAGGTGTATGGAAGTTTGCACGTATGGATTTCGACCGGTTGAGCAAATGCTGCGTAGATGGTCGCGTAGTGAAATGCGTTGCCGTACCTGTATCGAGTTATCATGTACATCGATATAAAAACGATATCGGAAAATCCGAAAAAGTACAACTGAATCGAGTCTAACAAATTGTAAGTAGATTCCACTATAGCTTCGAGGACATCAACTGGGCTGTCTATGATCGAATGGGATGAAAAACCTCTAAAATATTTTTCAGTGCCATCAGATAAAGTAGCCAGACTTACTTTCGAGTTCTCATGCTTCATGGAATTTTCATCTGACGCATTAATCCTGCAGAAAGTGTTAATTCAAGAATATGCAAAAAAAAATAGCGTAAAGAGAAAACGGGAAATTTACCTAAGTTCTTCAGATGGTTTTAGAACATCCTGATCAACAGATTTGTCTTTTTTCATGTTTCCATCAGACGCCGGTTCCCAAATTTGTTCCCAAAACATCAGAGGGTGACCTTGATTCAATTGATGGAACATTTTGGAAAACACACAACTCATTTCATTGAAAAATACTTCCCTTGTGTACCGTTTTTCTGTGGATTCGAATAATCGATCTTTAAACCATTTCATCTTATTTCAGACTTTATCTGACCAGTCATACTTTTATACTGATTGAAGTGCAAAGATCATCTTAAAAAATCTGTATACCTTGAATAAATTGAACTTCACCCGCAAGCCAGCTGACCAGTTTAGCGAGATTTACAGCAGTCATTCTACGTCTCAGTTGTAGAACTTCTAGAGCGATTGTGTCGAGAAGCCAAAATATTGCCATATTCGTACGAAAGTCGTTGATACCCAGCATTTCACCAAGCAGTCTTATCCAGAATGAAAACCTGCCTCATTCGGAGTAAAGTACGAAAAAAAAAATGAATACAAATATAACTCACTCTATAATTTCTTGAGGATGGTTAGTCTCGATGTCTATTGATTTATCGATCATACTGTTAAAGCTGCTCGGTAAAGTCTGGAAGATTTCAGGCGCTGGTGTTTCCAATAACGAATCCTGCTCAAATTTTATTGAACTCTTCAGTGATTGAAAATAAAAGTTATGTAGTCTCAAGTTCAAACTTGAAAATTTTATACAAATTTATGCAATTAGGTTATAGTTCCTTTGGGAAACTTAAACAAAAGTCCAGATTTTCTCTTCGAATATTTCAACAGCTTTCTTACTCAAAATGTTTGTCATGAATGTTTATCCTGATTATGAAGGATTTTTTACAAATGATAAAGAAATTATTTGATCATTATAAAAGATTTTTTTTTCTCATACTAACATCAACTGGCAGGATTTGGTTCTTCGGAGTTTTCAACATGTTAATTCTAGCGGTTTACTAAGACTATATTTGAATACTACTGGATCTAACTGAAAAGCTTTTGCCATGAAGTTGAAAATGTCATTCAATTTTCAAATTCAAATGTCACATTTTGCGAGTCTTTTTTTTAGCAAAGCGAGTGTCATCTCGCAGTGCGAGTTCAAGTGAACATCAGTTTTTGATTAGAGGATTACGCCTTTATTGGGTTTATTGCACAATGCGAATAGAATAAACATACACACAAGAGAGTGATTATTTTTACTTTTTATTTATCATTTTTATTTCGTTTTCTTTTTTTTTTGATTTTTTTGTCATTTCATTCTTTTTTTTCTTCTTATTATATATATATATTTTTTTTGGTATTTTTGCATGTTTTGTTCAATATTTTCAGAAAATAACACTCCAAAGCGAAACACCGTATATTCTCACCAATCCCAATGTGTATAATATATATATTATATTTTTCACATATAATATATAAGTTTATATAAGGTATGAGTTTTTTTTGTTTGTTTTTTTTTTCTTGTTTCTTTTTATACTTCATATATATATATTATATAATAATTAATCTTATGTATACCTATGTATATATAGAGTAGCGCACACTTTAGACTGTTAATGGTATCGATACTGTTATATGTGTTTGGTTTTTTTTTTGTTTTTTCTTTCTTCGTTTTGTTTTTATGTATTTAATATTATTCATATATTTTTATTCTGCTCACTTTTGTTTTTGATCAGTTATACAAATATTGAAAAACATGAAACAGATATTATAGAGTCGTGAAGAAAGAAGAAAGTTTTGACACCAAATTATTTCATTTCATTTGTTTAAGTTGATACAGTAAAGCACTAGGATTCGCAAAGAATATTCTAAGAACACTTTAAAAAATAGATGAAAATAGATTATAAAAATGTAATACTATTTACAAGTAAGTTTAACGCTTGAGGTACGATTTATATAACGAAAGTGAGTATTTTTTGAAATCGAATAAAATTTGGTGTCGAAAAATTCGTATTATACGCTCCCTTACTTAGATTTTTCACACCAAAGTCGAAAAGGCAATTATGCTTGTAGCCTTAACTAGCATGTGTGACATTTTCTTTTATTTCTATATATTTTTTCTTCCTCTTAGTTAATGAAATTTATTTTTTAAATCTATTCGATCAGTGTTCATGACTGTATACAGCTCAAAATTTGAAATTTGAAATACTGAATAAAAGAGACCAAAAAAATTACCGAACAGTAATAACGATGACAACAAAAAAATTAAAATGGAACACAATAAGGTGAGTTGTGATTTCAAAAATTTCCTTACCTACATGTATAGTATATTTATGTAATTTCACGTATGTATGTACAATAGCTCTTATATAGGTATATTATGTAGAAGGGGATTGGAACATATTTATAATTTTAGACATCAATCTCTCCGGTAATTCGTTATCAGAATATTATTGGAAATAAATACGAAAAATCAAACGAAAGATAATGTATGAAAAAAAATTGCACAACATTGCCCAAAATCACTAAGTTCTAAACGGGAACTTGCTTTTGCATTGAGCAGACTGAACAATCATTTAATTTAAGAAGAACTTTCAACGATTGTAAATTTTTCACTAAATCTCCGTCAGATTTCATGACGAATACCTCGAGTACTCATGTTGAGCCTACACAAAGGCAAAATAAAAACTTCTTTGTGGAAATATTTTGAATTGATTTTATTGAAAATAATACAACAAAATGTCTCATGTTATTAATAATCATAATAATAATAATAATAATAATAATGAAAAATAATAATAACAACAATTATTATATTATTATTACTATTATACAGATACGTACTGCACTCTACATTCTATCTAAATAAAATTAAATGTCTTGAACATTGCTTATAATAATAATCATGGTTATACGAAATAATAATAATAGTAATAATAAAAATAATGTTATATATATTTATATCAATTTATGTATACCTGTAATTATGTTCGATAAACAAATGTAATTAACTAAATATTTATGATCATGATTATACTGAAGTGTTTAACAATTCCTTCCAATGCAATGGAAAGTAATAATTTGTAATCATAGTAATGATAATCATAACAATAATAATAATAATCATCATGTTATCCGTAATAATAATATAATATAATGGAAATCAAACTATTAATAATAATTAAATCATATTTCTTGCTTAGATATGCACGTAGAGTTAGAAAGTGAATTTTTGGTCCCACCTAACTGCAAACAGTATATTCACACATTTTTTTTCACCTGCGGGTGTGCTTGTAAGCTATTGTAATAATATTAGATAATAATAATAATAATAATAATAATATAATTGTCTTTCTTTCCTTAAATTTTGAATTTGATAATATTTTCACAAGTATTTCGTTCGTTAATTTAATTCAATTGAATCTCTTTTTTTTCATTTCCATAACTTGAATGAAAATTTGATCAATTACTCATTATTTAGATTATTACTTGATAATATAATTTATAATTAAAATACATTCCTCGAAATTTTGTAATTCGAAAGAATTTTTCTGCAACTTGCAAAGATTCGTGCGAATTCTTTTTCTCACGCGTATACCTATCACTGGGACGTATTTTTATTTAATTTTAATTTTTGTCTTTCTTTTCAAATTTAATTTATTTATCATTAATTATCGATTTTTTGTTTTCCATTTAAATCTCTTAATATTTCCCTGTTTTTACAACTGGCATATTTGTTTAAACTAACTGACTAAATCCTTACTTCCTATGCTTTGATCAATACCTATGTAGAGCCAATTTATTGATAACTTTTGCTTCCGTTTTTTTTTTTTTTTCATCCATTATGACGGAAGAAATTAAAAATTATTTTGTTTCATTCTTTAACATTCCTTATTACTTAAACCCTACGCGCTACGTATTTTTTTCCGTTCGTATCAATACTGGCATTTCAGTCTCATTTTTGTCTGATTGTTTTTGATAACTATTAGGCATTCAACTGTCTTTTTGTTTTTCCTTTTTTCATTTTTGATTTAATTTTTATTCTTCTTTCGTTTGCTTATCCTTATCGTTCATTGTAGCGATGGTACAACGAGATCAGGAGATATTTTTAATATGCAAATTAAAAGATCACCTATAATCACGCGTGTTTTTTATAGCGACGTTTGATCACAAAACCAAAATTTATACAGAATAATGCCAGTTGCATATCTTGTGGGAAGAAAAAGTTCGTAAAAATATGCTGCATAAGTCATATACTATGAAAATATGCATAATAATCGTGGTTTTGAAAGACGAAAAAAAAGAGAAAAGATTCGTATGAAATTCGATATCCGATCGTCGATTTCTCACAAAATAATTAACAGCATATTTTTACAAAACAAATTTTCTCACGTATATATATTTATATATCAGTAACGTAAAATACCTACGTTTTACTCCACACAATTTAATAACGTTCACAACCATCTTGACAACGATCAACCATATCGATAACAAACTGTCTTATCATTAAGTCAATTTTTTACGTTTTTTTCCCCCTATACATTATCGTTATTAATGAATCACAATTTAAAGTGATCTCCGTTTTTCATTATCGTTAAAGACATAATCGATTTTTTTTATTCCGGAATCAATTCGTTCTTTCTTTTCGCTCATCAATTTCATTCTAATTGTGAGCATAACCGGAAGTGTTCAATGTTTATCACCTATCGCGATTCCGAAGGATTAGATCCTTCGCATGTTGATTTAAAAATTATTCATTTTTTTTTTTAATTCAATTTCGAATTTCTTTCGTGTCGGACTAAAAGCCAATAATTTTTTGTTTGTTTTTTTTTAATTGTTTTTTCAACAATTTATTACTAGGTATGTACCTATAATTTTTTGGATTCCCCTCCTAGAGATTTTTTTTTTTTAATGTTTCATTTTTTCGAATACTTCGCACAGTTTTCATCATTTCTATATCAGTCGTTTGTAAATTTCAGTCCTCTTTTATAATGCACCATATTATTTCGTTCGATTCGTTAAACGAATATCATCATCATCATCATCATCATCATCATCATCATCATCATCATCATCATCATCATCATCATCATCGTCATCATCAATATTGTTATCATCATCATAGCTAATTAAAAACAAGTCAACAAAAATTAAAAAAAAAATAAAATAACTAATACTCTAAATTAAACGATATTATTTTATACAAATTTCACAAAATGTATCAATATATTAATTTGCAATTATTTTGGTCTATAGTGTTTCTTTTTTTTTCTACTAATTGATCATTAATCATTGCGAAACCTAGACGTAGGGCACCAAAATCTACAATTAACTACATTTTTTCAAACATTTTTTTTTCTCCCTTTTTTCTAATCATTGAATGCCTACAAATTTATGATATAAAAAATATTTGTTAAAATCCTACCTACCTAATCACGCTATAGATATCATCAAACGTATATATATGTATGTATGTGTATCGTGTATTTTTTATTGTTGTTTTTTCAATTTTAATTTTTAATTTTTCATAATTATTTTGCGTCATTTTTATTCTTCGTTCTTCATTCTGCTTCTTTTATTATTCTTTCTTTTCACGCGTCAAAATTAAATTATTCCATACAGTAATACGTGTATATCTAATAATGATGCATGTGGAACTTCAGAAATTTTTAATTTCAGAGATAAGAAGAACAAAATATTATTTTTCCGATAATTTTACAGAAGTGTCTTCGAAATTCCATATGAAATCAATAATCGTCCTCCGCCAAAATACATGGTCGGTACAGTCGGATGATCCTGACAACGATAATAATAATAATAATAATAATCAACGAACAATCAATCAACATTTGAAAACGTATTTATTAGTAAAAAAAAGGATAAGGATGTTATGAACAGTAATAATAATAATAATAATAATAATAAGAATACGTAATATAAGATAAAATAAAACACTGATGTGGGGGAAACTAATAGAGAATACTTATTTGAATGTTAATAGGTACGTTACGACTGCATTGTACTTGATAAATAAAATTAGAAATATAATTTTATTATTATTATTTCTATTATTGTTATTATTGGTATTATACACTAGTTGTAAAGAAGTCTACGCATATAATAGGTCTACGACGTCGTGCTAATAATGATTTGTAAAAAATAAAAGAAAATGAAAAGAAATCGAATTAAAAAAAATGGAAAAACGAAATAAATTATAAGACACACGCGCCCTACGTCAAGTGACGTCAGACCCAATTTTCTAAGTATATATATATACAAGATGATATATATATTTATATTTTTATATATGTATAACATGGACATAGTGGAATCGAGTGCCACATTCGGTTTACGTTCAGTACCTACAGTGTTATTCTATGTAATTTGATTTAGGTATTTATAATTTATGAACAGGAAAAGAACAGAAATCTACCGAATTCTTCTTCTTTCTTTCATTAGCCATTTCAATCGATTCAAGAGAATCGTACTTTTTGCACTGCACATATCATAAGTGAAATATGTTGACAATGATAACAGTGAAAGAAAACGAACGCTCATTATATGAAACTAAATGGCCAAGAGGCGCTGAGATTTTTAACAAAAATGTATGCAAGCATCATGCACTTTCTTATTCTCTTTCTTATTTTTCTTATTAATATTATTGTTAAAATGATCGTGATAATAATAATTATTATTATTGTTGTTATTTTTTTTTTTTACGCAGGGGCATTTATACCGATCACTCATACACGCCATGCGATGAAATATTTGTTGCTGCTGTTTGTTTGTTTTTTCTTTTCTTTTAATTTTTATACGTGTAATAAAAATACCGTGGTCGTAATAATTGTATAACATACATATAGTGTAGTTAATATATCAAATATACATGTATAATATATCTACACGTATATTCATAGAAATTAACGTCATATATGTATGTATATAGGTATGTACAGAGTTGTTATTAATTTTTCAATTTCTTCTCTTTTTTGTTCATTTTATATTTATACATACGCGTATTTCGTGCGAACTACACGGAGATGCAGGGGGTGCTATTCAAATGGGTCAAATATTCTCCTTTTTTCAATGGTTTATCGTCTATTTGTTTGGTTTTTTGTGTTGTGTTCCAGTTATATGTGACCAGGTGTATATTATACAGGGTGAGTCGCCACAAAGGTCTAATCCGGGAGGAGCTTCGATTGGCTGAGGCTCCGCCTTCGTCCATTCGTACCGGTCAACTTCAAAATTCCGACTAATAATAGAAATATTCGAACGTCGTGCTACCTGATCGTTGATTGGCAACCGAAATTTTGAGAATACCAAGTAAGAATGGACGAAAGCGGAGCCTCAGCCAATCGAAGCTCCTCCCAAATCAGACCTTTGTGCTGACTCACCCTGTATATACGTACGCCCGGTTAGGTTGATTGTAGCGCGCCGCGAAACGATTCACAATCAACCTAACCGGGCGTACATTCAGTTGAGATGATTTTCAGGTTATATGTACGAGGTTAACTTTGATCAACGATCCAACTAGTCTACGAAAATTGTTACTATTTTTGGATTCGTTTTTCGAGTTTGTTTCTTTCATAAAAATTATACAACCATCATTTGTATATCACGCTATCGTTGAGGCAGAAATAAAAAAAAAACTTCAAATATTGATAATAATTATAATAATTAAAAAAAAAAAGTTTCACGAATCTGTGAAAAACAAATCAAAAAAAATTAAACACTACAGTAGTCTTTGTGTTCCCTCCTAAAATTTACAAAATACATACATCTATATGTGGAACGGGTGGTTACGATTTTTTTTCAATCCATGTCTTATGTTGAGCTTGTTGATTTATTTATTCTCTTGAAAGAGATTTATCTATCAGTCACACCTGACAGCCATCTACTGTGATAAATATCATATGAGAAAACGTGGATTTTTAATATGAGAAAGAACATGAAATATTAGGCATATTATTACATCATATTGGAATGATTTTGGAATGAAAGTTTGGAAAGATATGGAAAATCAAATTTAACGTACGTATTATACACGATGTATGAAATAATGAATGTGAAACCCAAGGCAGGAAGGAGACCCCAAGAAAAAAGTGTTATGCTTCAAACGATCAGGCCTTGATATCAATAATTTGTAATAAAAATCACTGAGGAATGAATTTGTCAGTTGAATCATTTGAATACGATAAGATATACATGCATACATAATTTTCAATCATTTTTAAATTTAAAAGATGAGAGAAAAAAAGAAATTCGAAAAGTTATCGGTTTCATTGAATTTTCAAAAAATGCGCAGGTAATGAATGAATTTTGATAGGGATATCGGTGGCATATATTGAGACTTGGCGAACATTTTCATATAATCTATTATTTTATTTTTATTTCGGTATCATAATTACCTTATTGAAAATATATACGTACGTATGTACATATATATTGGTATGTATATAATATATATACCAATCTATATTATAATAAACAATAAAACATAATATGAAATTTAAATTATCATCAAATTTTCATTGATTAAAATTATTGCTGTAAAGTTAACCAAGCCTCTGTTTCATATTACATGATATAATTTTATATATGAACACATTTTACTTTTGATTGTAACTTCATAAGTGCAACTTCTTGCAAATAATTTATTAATTCATCATCATCATCATCGTCGTCATCGTCATCGTCATTATCATCACCATCACCGCCATCATCGTCATCGACATAACAACAACAACAACAATAATAATAATAAAAATAATAATAATAAAAAATAATAATTCTAATAATAAGTATAATAAGAAATCCTCGCGATTGTATGATCGTTAGATCGATACCGAGATCGATACGGTGTAACTTTTTTATTTATGTTTATTTATTTTTTTTGTTGTTTCTTAGCATATGTGGCTGTTGTATATTATATATATATATATATACAATTATTCATTTCAACGTCACACGTATGTTTATTATTATAAAAATGTTCGTAAAAAAGAGAGAAAAAAAGATTAAAATCACGTGAAAATTCATCCTTTTAACTTGTCCACGTCATACATATAGATACATACACACATACATACGTGTATATAATGTTATACACGTTACAGGCAAAGGAATGCATCAGAAATGGAATATTTATCGAGAAGTTTTAACGTACGCGCTATTTTTTTTCCTTTTTTTTTACGAATAAAATCGAATAGGACGAATCGTCAGTTTTTAATGATAATAAAAATTATAATAATAATAATATTAATAATAATAATAATGATAATAATAATAAGGATAATGATAATAATAAAAATCATATAACAATAGCAAGAAGTGTGTAATAATTTACAAACTGAATCCGGGCGATTATAATCTGCCGTCTTTTATGAATAATTTGATTAAAAAAATAACTTCTGGCTTTTTTCTTCTTTTTTCATTTATATTTTCAATATAGTGCCTTTATGAATAATTTTTAATTTAATTTATTTCTTTTTACATTTTTTTTTTTTATATCTCTAAAATTGGTCTCTGCCATTTGTAACATTACGTTTATCCGTATACATTGTAATACATCGTATCGATTGTTTGTAATTTTATTTTTTTTGGTTCATCATTGTTTTTTTTTTCTTCCTTTACATGCCCTATGACGTTGCTTTTTCTTCTGTTCCGTTCATTTCTTTTTTTTTTCTTTCGTTTTCACCTGTTTTGTTATAAACGCCCGGATTCAATATACACATTAATTTTACTCATGTAGCATGGTATGTATATAGTATACTGTTATAACGCAAAACGGCCATATTAAGCGATAATTATTATCGTTATGTATAATCATTTATTTATCAATTTATCAATTAATTCATTCAATTATTTATATATTAAATTACGAAACAAATAATTCAACGTCTCTTATATGTATATCATGTAATAATATTATATGGATTCCAAGTTTATATAATAATATAACTAATTATATATATATAACCTTAAAAATTGCACTGTTGGTCTCATAATATAGTGTAGACGTATGTGATATAAAAAAAGAAATAACAATAATAACAATGATAATAATAATAATAATAGTAATAATAGCGATAAAAAGAAGACAAAAACCACAAATGATGAAGAAGAATCAATAAAATTTTGACGCACGTTACATTTTACATAATATATATGCTCTCGTGTTATAATGAACGACCATACATATATTCGTAATGGCAATCTCAATCAATCGTTCGATCGATAATATGAACATGAATAATAATAATAATGATAAAAATATTAATAATAATAATAATAATAATAATAATAATAATAATAATAATAATAATAATGTAGAATATTCTTACAATAATGCAGAGATGCGTGTGTATCAGATATATATATGCAATAACTTTTTACATGTGCATTGTAAAATTTTATGTATATATATATATAAATATATATATGTATATATATAAATATATATATGTATATGTATATTATGTATACATAAATACATAAACACAGGACAATATGGTTCATAGGTATGTATGTATTGATATATCTGTATAGTAAAATTGATTTTTTTCTATGCATTCTTTTTTCTTCGTGTTTTTTCTTTTTCATTCCCATTCAATGCTCGAAATAATATTATGATAAATGAGAATATTCCAACAAACGTATTGTATAATTTTTATATACTATGTATATCTGTAACGTACATAGCTATGCATAATATGTATATGTAATAACGTTCATCATATAAGCATCATCACAACGTCGTGTATATTTATGCATATATATACGTATATGTATACATTATAATAAATAATGTACATATATATTTATAATACATATATTGACGAATTTATATACCTAATACACGGTATCCCCCCCCCCCCCCCCCACGATAATCTCCATTATTTATTCAATTTTCAATACGTTCGAAAAAAAGAAAATCACAGGAATCTTCAGTTTTTCTTGTTCCTTTTTTTCTTTGCTTATTTTACTCTATTTTTTCTATAATTTTCACGTCACCGTAATTGTTCTCACACGTAGTCGTCGTAATGTTGTAATTTGGGTACCTACTATATGTATGTATATGGTAATCGAAATGATGATAATAAAATTAATAATAATAATAATAATATTAATAATAACAACAATAAAAATAGTAATGATAGTTAACAATATTCAATATAGTGTGATCGATAGTGTTTCGTGGTTGTTATTATTATTATTCTTTTCTTGTGTCTTCGTTTTCTCAATAAATGAAGAAATGTATTTTGACAAAAAGCAAAGGAAGAAAAAAAAAAGTAATGTTATAAATTCTTAGATATTGTACGGCATTGTTGTACAGGTAGTAATCGTTTGATGTAAGCGTGATCATTCGTTTGTCGCACAAATTTTATGGGGTTCTTGCTGTTGTTTTTTTTTCTTGGTTTTTTGATTTTTTTTTTCTCTTCTCTCCTCATCAGCCTAGTAATTATGTGTGTTTTTAGTTGGTGAATTCTTGCTTCGTCTCCTAAATATGTTGGGGGTTCGTATATAATGATGTATCATAAACTAATAAATGATTATGAATCGTTAACCATTATCATATTAACTATTATTCTATTAATTTGTTAATTCAGTTTTTACAATTAATTCATTTAAATTATTCATATTGATTTTACGCGTTTTTTTTTGTTTTTTTCTTTTATGTCACTGCACACGTATGAATTCTATATAATAATATTACCTGCGTATTACCTATATATTATATACAACTCGCTTGTCCCTGACTTCATTTATTATGTTATTTTTATAGTCAATCATTTTTATTGAAAAAATCACCTTTATGTACGATAATATACATACATGTATATAGTTTGATTATAGTAAAAACTTGAATATTTAGTGAAATCACAAACTCCATAGAAAATTATTATTCACGAATCAAACCTTTGATTTCAATTCAATTCAATTCAACTCAATTGAAAAATAATCAATTGTATCACTTGCATTTTTTTATTTTTATTTCTTTCTTTCTTTTTAGATAGAAAAATTTTTATGAGACAAAAAATTCATATTGTTGTTAATTTTATTCTCAATTTTGTTGAATCGTTTCAAAATTTCTCGCGTGACGGGTCAAGTTTTATTTATTCAAATTACTTCAATTTTCAGCTATAGTTATAATGATCGCAAATTTTTTGAATAATTTTTACTTTCGAAATGAAAAAATATTTTGTTTTTTGCTCTTCTCTTTCTACCTCATCCCTTTCATTGTTAATTTTTTATTTTCGGAAATAAATAATTGCAAAATCTGATTACGACGCAGCGGGATACCAGGTTTTTCGGGTTCTTTTTTCTCATCATTCTTATCGGCTGAACACTCATTCATATATACATATTTTTCTCAATGCTATCGATTTTCATTATTTCAAATTATTCGAAATTCTGCAGGGAAAAATAGCGTTACACAATAGTTACGGTGATATTATTATCATTGTAAATTTTTAGGTAGGTAATTAAGAGTCCGGAGCGCGCGGCGTTATCCAACCATATTTTAATATTTATATAACAATTGTGAAGTGGTGAGGCAATCTTAATAATAATGCCCAAGAATGTCGCGAAGTAATTGAACTTCTATATATTTGTTTGTTTGTTTTTTTTTCATGCATCTTTTGTTGCTTATTTTTCTATTTTTTTTTCTCCGTTGTTCTTCTTTTCGAACTTCTGCTTATAATTTCATTTCGTTTCATGTTTGTTCAATTCAATTTCTTACAGTTGATTATCGTTATTATATTATTATTATAATTAGTATAGGTATATATATAGTTGTTGACTATATATATATTTATAATTCTGTAGGTATGTTTTAATTCAATTAGGTAATTATTTTCTTCCTGTTCGTCTTTTAATCGAATCAATAATTACGAAAACCCTCTAATAATGTGCTGCGGTAAATTTTATCATCATGCATTCTATTAGTGAAGTAGACGTCGTATTTTTGACGTCACACTCATATCCGGTACAAGAAAAAAATGAACAAAAAAAAAAACGAAATACCTTTTCGTGTAAGTTAATGAATTAACATTTTTTTTCTATTGTTCCTGATGTGAACTACTACTGATGTACGGAATAAATAGGTGTGTTGTATTACTTTACTGTATACTATAATTACATCGGATGAAACGTGAATAAAAAATAGAAAAAAAAATATATAATACATAATATCAATAATAATAATAATAATATTTACGTATAGTTGAACTTAACAAAGCATTTACTTATTAAATAACATATGGTATAATATGTAAAAGTAAACGTTACTAACTCAAAGTTAGGCAAACAGCTGATGTATACAATTATATATTTCAGTTAAAGGTGTGTGTAGGTTTTTTTTTCTTTTTTCTTTTGTTTTTGTTTTTTTTTTCTTTTTTTCTTTTTATCCATTGAGTTTATACGGTCTACTGACAAAAAAAAAAGATTGAAAAAAAGAAAAAAAATCAAACTAATAGCTTTTTGCTGCAATTACGAGTCAACTATTACTTTGTTCAATATACCTTCCTTTTACGATATTTAATTTCTTGTTTTTTGGTACGTTTTTAATAGATTAATTAATTAAAAAAATTTTCATTTGTTGTTTGTTTTCATTTTCTTTTAGTATCTTGTTATATACTGTTTATTACGACAATAATTACAATATTGTTTAAGAGAATATAAAAAACTGTGTGGCACATTGACGGTTGGAATGTTATTTTGTTTGGTTTTTTCATCTTTCTATTTTTTTTTGTTTGTCTTTTTTTTAGTTGGTTTTTTCTTTTTTTTTCAATTTCATTTTCTTTTTTCAATTTTATTAATATAGTTTCTTTAATCATTATTGTTATTATTATAATTATAATAATAATTATTATTAATATTATTTTTAATTAATTATTATTGTTATATATTCAATATAATTTTTATGTATGATAATAATATATATGTATATTTGTTTATATACGTATATATACCTTTATGTTTATTATAGTAGTTTGTTTGTTTGTTTTTTTTTTTTTTTTGCACAATTATTGTTCATTCTGTGCGACTGTAGGTTTTGTTTTGAAGGGATTTTCGCCTGTACTTTGACTCGATTTTTTTAATTTATTTATTCATTATCAGCTCAATTTTTCTACTGCAGATTCCGTGCGGTAATCGATATATTACGATGATTATTTCAGAAAATGATAATAAATAAATTAAAAAAAAAAGAAATCGTTCAAAGTTCAAGCGATCCGATTTTTTACCATTCGTTTTAATTCCTGTTTGGTAGTTTATTGTTTGCTATTGTTGCGGTTTTTTGTTTTTTAATTCGCTGTTGGATATAATGAAGATTTTCTATTATAATATTTAGTTCAGACTGTTGAGTGTTTTTTAATATAGCACCGTTACGTTGACTAACAATGCTTGTCTATATAGAATAGTTGCTGTAGTGTTTTGTTTTGCCGGTATTTATTTATTTGTTTCAGTCAGGGCGAGTATTCAACCCTCGACTTCAGCGACAACGGTGTCTGACCATAAAATTAATTTAATTAATCGTTCATTAATTTCTGGTCGTAGAAATATTGGTAATTCGATAATTTATTGAAAAAAAGACGGCAATAAAACAATGATAATACAATCGATTATCGGTACGAAAATTAAATGAAACTTCGATTATTAACGTGAACAATTTCCGAAGGATTATATTATATACTGCAAGCAACAGGTACATTCGACGCTCTCATATAACTTGATACGTTATTTCTATATAACCTCCATGATATGCTGTTTTATTGGTCATGATCCTTCCGATGGAAATTGAAACGATTGATTAACTCGAAATAAATGAACGTTTTGATCAGATCGAACAAATTGGAATAATTTTAGAAAAGTCAAAATCCGTTGTCGCTTCATAACTGTACGGAATCGATTTTTTTTTCATTTGGATACTTTAACATCGCTGTATAAAGCTGAGAGCAGACTGTTGTGTGTATTTTGTGTAATGGGTTTTTTTTGTTTTTTACTATTTTATCTATTGTGAGGGTCACGTGGAATAATCAGGTGCTGAATTAACATTATTATACTGGGTCGTTTGTGTATGTAAGTGGGGGTGACGTGGAAATTTCAAGGTCCGGTTTTTTCTTCTGTGGGAAATATTTATATACTAATATAATATTATTTTTGTTTAAAAGTAGTACATGTAGTTATTTTATTTCAAGTTGTTTTTTTTTTCTTTCTTTTTCTAGTCGTTATTTTTCTATTTATATATATAATATATATAGGAGCCGCGGTTTCCGTGCAACGACGAGACGAAACGTTTGATTTTTTCTTTTGCATTTTATTTTATCCCATTTTTTTTTCTCGGAATTTACCTATAACATCCCCGTGGTCTAATTAGACATGATAGAAAGAAATCAAAAAGCTACGAGTAATTTTCATACGTAGGTAAGCCAAAATTGAAAAAAATGAATTGTCGATTACTTGCAAAAAGTTTCCAATCACTCTGCATCTGCCAGAAATTTAAATTATTGTGGAATGGTTGTTCTTTTTTTTTTCTTGTAATTTTCTTTTTCTTTTCCGTTGTGTATCTTGTTCCAGCTTTAAGCTTTTGAAGAATTTTCGTCGTTTGCCGTGGATCGTCGCTTAATTTTAATCTCCTCATCGACGGCGAGGCACCGGTATAGTGGTTTATATATAT
The DNA here is from genome assembly GCA_963978495.1 of Athalia circularis. Lineage (NCBI taxonomy): Eukaryota > Metazoa > Arthropoda > Insecta > Hymenoptera > Athaliidae > Athalia > Athalia circularis. The sequence goes on from OZ021702.1 coordinate 7,542,791, forward strand.
GTATATATATATGTATATAGACTATAGATTGAACAGTATGTATAGAAAACACGGTACAAACAACTAAAGCGCTTTTATACGAGTTTTTGCTGGTACCAGCTTCTCGATCTAAACTACAGAAAGTAGGCTTTTAGATGCCGTCACCGGCGCATTTTTTGCCAGTTTATTACTTCACTTCGATGTTTTTCCCGTCAGATTTAACCAAATTTCGAAAAGCGATCTGTGATCAAATGATATTTTCATGTCATCGTAAAATTCGAACATTTTTCAACGTGAATTTTGTTGACTTGTAATTTTTTCTTATTCATTATTCGAAAAGGTGATTGATAATTTAGAATGAAGATGATGTTAAAAAGTGAAATTAGATTGTTCGAAAAAAAACTGGCAGGCAAATGCATAAGTGATGACTTCGTTATGTTGCCATTCTCGCGTTCAAGAATAAACTTTCGATGTCGCGACACTAATTTGATGATACTTATCAAGCACACCTTATGCAAATTGTTATACAGCGTTTTAGAATGTAACTAATTCTTTTTTTAGTTATTTTAATTATTTGTTTTATCTTTCTTCATTTCTTTGCTTTCAACATTTTTAATTGATTAATTTTAGAGTCATTGAATGACTAGATCCTAGTTACGATTAAAGCCAATTGGAAGGTACAAAGATTTTTCGAACAACAAACAATACAAAATTCGATCCTTTACTTTTCTTTCCTTTTCTTTTTGTTTCCTAAAAAGAAAGGTTCAAATAACTTAATCACGAATTATTAATTACTTATATTAATAATTGTTATAAGATTTCTCATCAAATTTGCGCCGGAATTGTTATAAATGGAGAGGCCTGCATTCGATGACCACGAAAATCCCAACATTCGAGATGAATTGTAATTCAAAATATAGAACTTACTATAATATAGAAACGGTAACCTATCCAATAACAGTTCGTTTAATTTTATGTCTTTTTTTGTGTTTGTGTATTTTTTTTTTTCTTTCCTTTGTTTCAAGTTTTAACGTATTACCTAATTGCACTTATTTTGAGACAAAACGGAAAACGAAAATTGAATCCAAGATGGCGCAGTGCTGTGGCCCTGGAATGCAGAGAATGTAAAATATTTCGAAACTATGAAATTATTTTCATCTTTCGTTATATATTTTTATACTTGAACTAAAAAAATAAGAATTGAGAAGATATAATCAAAAACTTAGGCACAATTTGGAACTGCTTAGACCATTTCCTCCATGCTCCGTTGCCAGATCTCATGCCTTTACGATTTTCCGAATATACCTAAGTTTTTTTAAAAGTTAAATTATAAATCGACCAACTGCTGGTAAAATATTTTGCCAAGGAGATTTCGACTGAAAATATATTTTTTTTGTAAATGCAGTTATTATTTTTTTTCAAAAACCATCAATTGTGCTTGCGTAAGCGCATCAGACCTAACAATGAGCCGCGTCACATTGAACCATACCAAGCATGACGATATTGTGAGGTAGCTGACTTTTGAGCAGTTTCAGGACCAAACAGGCCAACCAGTTTTCGCATTTGAAAATTATTATTTTTACTTTGTTTTTGGTACTTGTACCTATTTTAGTAGATATAATATCCTTGCTATATTGCAATTATTAATAAATTAATAAATAATTGCGATGCGAAATTTTGAAAATAACAACTTTGTATTATATATCGTAATATATTTCGCGTTTTATGTTGCTGACCCAAGTTCAAAGAAAAATGTGCGGAACGCTACGAGAAGAATCAGTCACGCGGAAATGTAATAGTGAAATTTTTTGGAAGAGAGAAATAATAAAAAAACACGTCAGCGTTTATTAATCATTCTTGAATATACGGTGATGATGATATATATATATATATATATACCGATCACGATTAAAAATAGGTACACAATTCGTAATACAATATTCGCAAATTCAGGCCCGACTCTCCGCGTGAATTCCGCCATCTTGGTTTCGTTCGACCACCGGTGTGGACCCCGTCTTGTGATTATTTAATTAGTTTTCATATATATTTATATGCATATATATTAATTACAATATTATCATAATCTTATACATATACACTAGCTGGTTACAATGTTTTGTGAAAAATATACATCCAAATTTTGTTATTTTTTTACATCACAGATATTTTAATATAATTTATTTTCATATAATCTTAAAAAACATTTAACTAACTCATTTCACTTGGTCGCTTCAGTTTTTTTTGTTTCTCTTTAATTTTTAAATGAAGCACAACTGGGATAATATTAATATTCGATAACGTCGCAGAATGGAGCTTATGGAAATAAAATTCAAGCTATAATAGACACTAATTTCAATATACACGATCGATTTTCAATTTTAAACAATGTTTCTTGGTTTCCACGTTCGAAAAATACAAAAGGACAGTTTTCCTGAAATCTAAACAAAAAGAAAATCTGTTCTTTATTATTATTATTAGTTTTTTTTTTAATATGACCGGAAAAATTTTAACTCCTTTTGATTTTGGCGTGGCGTTACGACGGCCGCGCGATCTTCGATCTGTAAAACCAGGTGCAGTTCGATTTTATTTTACCCTTTTCTTTCTTTCATTAAAACATGAAGCGACCTCGAGTTGCTACGATCTCGAATGACTCTTTCTTCTCATATTTACTTATCGAACACATTCACGAACTCTGTCTGCTTTTCTAACTGTTTAACTGTTGCTTAAATACTGTCTAGCGATGTCCTCGCGTATACATATATCTGAGTTTAAACAAATTAGTGTGATAATTCAACGATAACCAAACGTACCGCCAATTACGTATGCGTCTGTATTTTGGCTGGAAAAATTTTTCTTATTGCTCAGTGATCGGACGATAAAATGTGTCTATTGAGAACGATTGTGGCATTTCATTTTTCTTCTAATCATCGGCAAAACGAAATCCGTTCGATGATCAGACTGATTATATCATCCTGTAGAGTGAATAATTTCTCTTTTTCTTTTTCTTTCTTTCGGATACAGTGTAAAACAATGTTCATCGCTGGGCATTGAGATACATTATCTATAAGTATTCTGTAGCTACTTTTTTGTTTTATTTAGTTTAGTATTCTTTTTGTTTTAACGTCGGCATAACTAATTTATAATACATATAATATATAAATGTCCGTCGGTTTTCAGAGCGATCGTTTAAATTTGAATTTTCATATTTTCTGATCGTTACACGTGATAATGGCAAATTATTTAGAGAAACGATAGCTCTGTTACCCTGAGCACAGTCACTGATGGCAAATGAAGGTACGTATGGCATATCATTTTTCAATATATTATTATTATTATAGTTTTTACGCAAAATAGGTTATTACGAAGTAAGGTTAAGGTAAAGGTAAGGTTAAAATACGATCGAAAGTGCGTACAAATGCATACGAGCTTATTATTTTTTATTTTTGTGTGTGTATGATATTTCTTTTTTTTCGGTTTTGTAGTTTTCTTTTAATTGGTAGGCATTAAGACTGTGTGTGTATGTGTGTGTGTTGCTTCTCGGCTATTTTTTATTTCTGTTTTGTCTATTTTTTGTTGCTGTATAGTCAATAGCTTTGATTGCGTGAGATTGTACAATTATCGTAGTATTTCGTGGCATTTATTCATTATTAGATGATTTTAATAACGGTCGCAACGTCTTGTTTTCATTTTCCTTTCTTCTTCCTTTCTTTCTTCCTTCAAGTTTTTTTTGTTTTTTTTTGTTTTACTTTTCATTATAGCAATTGCGTAAGTCCACAATATATACCTATATGTATGAACCTACGGACAGGTTGTGATTTATGATATATATATCATCATATTGTGAAAATTTTATTTTTTAATCCTCTTTTGACCACGATAAGTACCGATTATTCATTTTATTTAATATAGTATATGATATTATTATTATTTTTTCCTTGTCGTCGTATGCAATAATATTAATTTTCACATCTAACGATAAATTCCAAGGGGGGATGGGGGCAAAAAGTTATATTGTTGTTTTCATTCCATTATAATTATGATTAATATTATTGTAAGTATTATTATAACTATTATCATCAATATTATTATTATTATTATTATTATTATTATTATTATTATTATCATTATTACTATTATCATCATCGTTATTAAATATTATTTTTAATTGTAATTATTATTATGATTAATTATTCTTATTCTTATTCTTATTCTTATTCTTATTATTCTTATCTTAATATTATTACTATTATTATTATTATTATTATTATTATTATTATTATTAATATTATTATTCTCTTATTTTCATGAACATTTAGAATGAAGTTCAAGGTAATAAGAAGTTGAGATATACACCAAATGACTTTTTTTTAATGGTAAGCGTACACACACACTCATGATTATTAAACCCTAAGCCTTATAATTTTTTTTTTTTTACATTCAATGTTTTTTTTTGGTTTTTTTTCTTGTTTTTGTTTTTGTATTTTTTTTAAGGTTCAAGTTAATTTAGTTTTTTAATTCCAAAACACCGAGAGCATAGTTGCGTATGTAATTTTTTTTCCGTTATAATTTTTAATGAAAATGTAATTTTTTTGTTTTTTTTTTTAGTATTTTTTGTTTTTTGATTTTATAATTTTTCCTTAATTTTGTTTAACACCGAACATATACATGCCTTATGTATAATACAGCCTAAAATTTCAGTCGTATAGAGTCATTTTCAGCATGCGGTCTGGGCTATGAGAAGTGCGCAAACGATAAAAAAAATAGATAAATGAAAAACAAACAAAAAAAAGATTTTTTTTTTCAAATTCATACTTGAATAAGGAAAAAGGTTTCTTACAGCAGTTTCAATCATTATCGTGTTACTTTTATGGTCATTCGTAGATTAACGTTCACTTGATATATTTTGTGTGTGTATATGTATATAATATATAGATTTATGTTTTTGTTAAATAATTTTTTAATTTTATCGTTATAGTCAACGGTATTTATTCATTTTCTTTTTTTTTATTTAAATTTAATTTAAGTTTAAGTTATTATTATTGTTATAATAATAAGTATTATTATTATTATTATTATTATTATTTGTTTATTTTATTTTATTTTTGTTTTCATTTTGGTCCAACGGAAATAAATTCTCATCTGAACGCGGGAATTACGTCGAAGTACGTCTCTCAGATAAATATTTTATCTCAAAGTGATAGACAAAAAAAACTATACACATCAGATGCGTGTGTATTCATTCGATCGATTTCGAAAAATATCAAGATGAATCGACGTATCGTCAAATATATTTGTTGTAATTCTCGCACAACACGCATTTCATATAGTTTTTTCAAAATCATCGAAGATTTTTACTATTTTTAACGCAACATGGTTGTGATTCCGTACTCTGATATCTCGAAAAGAAATTTCCAGAAAATATTTGTTTTTTAATTTATAATAACGTATCGAGTATTTCATTGACATCGAGCCCCCTTATCATGGTATGTATTTTTTATTTGTTTGTTTTTTTATTCTTGCATTATCATAGGCGAGAAGGGGAGGAGGGTTTTGATTTACAGTTTCAACGGTGAAAAATCTACGCGGAATATATGCGTTATCCCTAAAGTTCTAGAAAAACTTCTTACATCGTTTTATTTTTATTTTTATTTTCTTATATTTTGCTCTAACGGTAGAAAATTGCGATTGTACAAAAACATCTTTTTTCATAGGAAAAGTATTTGTAGGGGCTCGAGTCAAGATCGCGTGTCTATTCTGTACTTACGCACGATTTATGGTAATACTATGAAATTTTGAAAAAACTTGGTAATTCCGAAAAACAAACTTAAAAATTTTCGGTCGTTCATAAAATACTCATTATACATGGAAATTAAATAGCGAATCATTTTTACGGAATGGGGTCGAAAATTGTTGATCAATTTGTAATTTGTTAAAAAAATTTCTCGGGTTTGTTCGATATGGAAAAATTTCGTAGTGTTACCACACATGGACCATAAAATGTCTGTATAGAGACAAGCGCACCGAAACCTCCGCGGGCTGGAACCGTGAGTTTTTTATTTGTTTCTTTTCTTTTCTTTTTGAGAATATTGTCGTCGTGTGAAAACAACGCCTTCGTGCCGACAAAATATTTGGCTTATCATCATTTTTCATTCTTTCATTTTTTTTTTTCGTTTTGTTTTTATGACCAAAAATATATATTATTCTTATCTGATAATATGTCGCTTCTTACAAGTAGTATATATTTAATAATAAGTATGTATATTAGGTAGTTTCACATCGATAGAGAAAAAAATACGTTGTGTAATTTTCTGCCTTCATATAATATAATTAGGTATTAGGGTAATAGGTATGTGGGTGGCATGTGTGGATATATATTCGTTCTGTTGTTTTTGCTGTAGTTGATATTGTATTTTACTATGTTTATAAGTTTGTTTTATATTTCTTTTTATTATTGGTTCTTCTTATACTTTTGTCCATTTCTATTTTGTTTTCGTTTTTGCTTTCTTCATTTGATAAATTGCCATGATCGAGAAGATATAACTTAGCAATGAATAATAATAATCATCATCATGCTTTCAATTTACCTGAATAGGTATTTGCTAATTACACCAGCCCGTTGTCACGATAATCAATTTTATCAATGAGCTGATGTATCTAAGTTACGTGAGAACACGTGGCCAGGTTTTATTTTGTTCGGGGTTAGAGTGGAGCCGGATTTCCGTGTAACGAATATATTAACTCACCCTGGCCACAGAAGAAATGTACTATGATAAATAAACCGTCTGAGTTACAGTTTCAAACTGTATGACTTAGATCGGTTGGGATGTACAGCTAATTGCTGTGTCATCATTCTTCTTCATACTATCATTTGTTGTCGAATTTCTTCTATGGGGTTTGGGTGAGGCGTTACCTTATAAGAGAGTACCAAGGAGGGTTTAGGTTACTTTTATGGTAACTTTTTAGGTATTATATCGTATGAGAACTGTACTGACTTTGTCTACTGGTCTACCGAGTCTTCCATTTTGAGGACAGTCGCACGTTCCATAAGATGGTTGCCCTGCGGCTGCTCACTTGTTCTTGTCGTTGGGTTATAGTCTCTTTGAAGTTGAGCAACTAGACCACCGATCGCCCCATACTCAGATTGCTGCTGCTGCTGCTGCTGTTGTTGTTGTTGTTGTTGTGGTTGTTGTTGTTGTTGTTGTTGTAGTTGCTGCTGCTGCTGCTGCTGCCGTTGCTGTTGATGTTGCTGTTGCTGTTGCTGTTGAGCCTTTTGACTCGACTGATCTACTATAAGTTTACTATCACAGGCACTTTTGTCAGTTGATGCGGCGTACATGTTGTGTAAGTCCGGGTAGTGATTGAGCTGCTGTTGCAGCGTCATAGTCTTTCTTTCCCTGTCCCTATCCCTGTCTCTTTCCCTTTCCCTGTCACCTCGATCCCGTTCTCGTTCTTCTTGACCATTATAAAGGTCCCGTTCCCTGCTGCTACCGTCGATTCGCGAGTCTCGGGTTTCCTCATCCCTGCAGCTCCCTGCACGTGAAATCGAAGATGGAGTTGGTGGTGATGTTAGTCGGTCGCTACCATCATCGGTTCTTGCTCTATCGGAGGGTGAAGGACTCAAATCGACGGTTGGTACTCTATCCGGTCTTTCTGGTAACATTCTACCTTGACCCCGATAATTTTCATCTTCACTACTGTCCTGAGGAATTCTCGGCAATGGCGTTCTTCTAGAGTTTCTACACAACTGATCGATCAGCGCCTTATTGCTCATCGCCTCAGGATGATGGGTCTGCAACTGTTGGTTTCTGGCCTCTACCAGAGCCCTTTGATCCCTTGACAAACCCGTTTCCAAACTGGACCTAATCAGGTTATCTAAAAAGCTTCCGTTCGTTCCCGTACCATCATACAAACTTTCCGCCATTTCGCGCGTGCTTTTAGGCAGAGCAGCACTACTCCCTCTGGCATTCGACGTACCTGCCGAATTCAAAGGAATGTTAACACCTTCCCTTTCTCTCTGTTGCAACTGTTGCTGTTGCCGCTGTTGGTGTTGGTGTTGGTGTTGTTGCTGTTGTTGTTGTTGCTGCTGCTGCTGCTGTTGTTGTTGTTGTTGCTGTTGTTGCTGTTGTTGATGGGCGATGACATTTCTTTGTTGTTCTTGAAGTCCCCTCATTCTCTGCGTGGCAAAATATTGCTCAGGTAATATGGTAGGGACATTGGGGCTGCCAGCGATGAACGGCGAAGGAATGAATGGCGTTGGGCCCCAAAAGTTGAAGGGGTGAGCGAAAGGTAGATGTGGCATGCCATCCATGAAGGGTGGCATCTTTAATCCATTTGGTCCAGGCATGGGTCCCGGTGGCGTAAAAGTCTTCTGGGGTTTGAGCTGTGGCTTTTTCTCTTGTCCAACTTGTCTAAGAGCCGCTGCTGCTACGGCTTCTTTCGCCTTATCGTCCTGCGGCTTCTGGTCCCTCTTTCTCGGCCTCATAAGGTGACGTTCCTTAACTTTGTACTCGAGTGTCGAATGTGGCACGCCGTAATAACTTCCGGCTCTATGGACGCTCATTTCACCTCGTTGAACCGCTCGAACTGCTTCCACGAGACTATCCCTATCGTAGTTTCTATACTTCCCTCTTTTTGGCCGCGTCCCTTTACCACCTGGTCCTGGCTTGGCTTTATTGTCCTGCGTTGGTTTCGGTGGTTGAGATTGTAGCGGTGGTTGTGGCGGGCTATACCTCCCTCTTTTAAAGGGGTTCGGATCTTGCATCATTTGCGCTTGTCCAATACCTTGTGGTATAACTTCTTGAAACTTTACACTGATACTTTTTGCTATAACATCACGGAAATTAACACCAACTCCTTTACCAGCTAGAGAATTCGTCGGACTACTTGTACCAGAAAAAGCTGGGCTCGCTCTTTCTAAGAGACCTGGGCTACCCGCGGCACTTGGAACGTTTGCAAAACTCTGAGCAAATGCCGCTGACGATGGTTCACCGTTTTTACTCGATCCGGGAGTATTCGCTGGTTTGTAGGACGGAATTTTCAGAATAGCTCTACCCTGAGCGCTGTCGCTGGCCTCCTCCTCAATACTGGGATTAAAATCGTCGTTCGTTATTGGTTCCTGTTGCTGCTCACCGTTAAGATCTTTGCTGAGCCGTTTATCTTCACTCATTAGGCGTCTCATAACTTCGGGAATACGATAATCTGAAGTTTCCATACCTGAAAATTGCACAATATTTAGTCACCGTACTAATACAAAAATTAATTTAAATGTTAAAAAAGTTGTAGAAAAATTGGAGTACTTTTCATAAATTCAAAGAATTTAGAAAACCAGTACCGCAATGAAAGCATTCTGTTAAAACTTTCATGACATTTATCACAGATTTTTATTACTCGCAAGAATGTGTAAACAAAAAACCACAGTTCAGCACCAAAAAAGTTCGCGGGTTTGCCTGAAGTTGAAGGTAGACGGGATAGAATAAATAGAGAAAATAACAAAGACAAAGAAAGGAGCTAAACAATTAGAGACAGACCTTTGAACGGTCTTGTGGCAGCCAGCATCCTTTGAATGTAAGGTGCAATTGCTTGTTGTTCGAAGCCCGAGCTTTCGGCTCCCGTTTCAGGTCTTCGTTGGAGCAACGCCCTGAGGGATTCTCCATCTCCACCTTTAAGGGCGGAAAATCTCAAGAAATCATCGAAAGAAATCAGCGGCTCCAGTAGAACTCTTTCCACTTCTTTTTCCTCCTCTGCTCCGGATAATTCTTTGTCGTCGCCCTGTGAAAACAAACGTATAAAAAATGCAGCCGCACTAATATTAACCGAGTGCAAGGAGGCACAAAAAACTAAACTATTTCAAACGTCAGTCCTTGGAGTCTTTCGATTTGAGAGAAAATTTCAAAGAATACTAATCAACGATGCCTTTACCATTAGTAATTGATCTCTACGGCACTAATGATGTTCTTTTGAGAAGATTTGAGAATTTTTTTTGGTTCACATTTATTCAAAATGGCACCGTAAACGTTGATTAGTGCACATTGAAAAAGATATAAATATTTTTAACCGATCTCTTCGCAACGCGAGACTATGAGTTCAAAACACATCGAATGTAAACTCTGACTGATCACATCAACGTTACGAACTACAATAAGTTTATGATACAAAAATACTGATTAAATTCATATTTGGCTTTATTCCTCAAAAGCAATCCGGTCTCGATAAAGTTACCAGGTTGCGTAACGCGATCCTTAAGGCAAAATTTTTGATTATATATTTAACTAAAAATCAAACCACACGGCCGTCAAACCACACGACGATAATACACGCTGTGGTAATTGGTTTTTTTTTGTCGCGGATGGAATTTACAAAGATTGTGATACTCTAAGCTAATACTGCAGTTGGTCTACATAATATTCACTAATATATAATTATGTAAGATATCCCAATTGACCCGAAGTTTATTTGCGATAGCAATTATTTTTTATTGATCTCTTGCACTATTTCACAAACTCTATTAATCTTCGACCTCTAGTTCGAGTATTCATCAACGTTTTCTGCAAAAACTTTTAAACGAGTCGAATTTTGTTTCAACTAGAATATTACGTAAAACAGTGCCAGGCGTCTTATATACATATTCGGAAATTGGATTGGTTTGTAGACGGCTTCCGAATGGTCTATTGGTCGACTTCACATGCTGTTTTGTCGAGGTGCCGAGATTTCTGTTTGTGAATTTCTATTTTTTCCTTTATTTTATTTACTTTTTTCCGAAAATAGACTTTGATAAAAAGAAAAATAATGATGGAAAAAATCAACGCATCACTATGTGACTCCCTCACTTGCAACATTTCAGGACTTTTATTTTAACCTAATGCTGCTGCAGTTTTAATGCAGTTCAGGATTCTATGTCAACACTGAATTTCGTACGAGGTTGGGTTGGGTTTTATTCAGGTGATATCAGATTGAGGGGAAATCGGATAGGTGCCGATATGTCATTACTTGAAGCAATTGCAGTGTGACCAAGCATCATGCATTCAGGCCAAACTAGTTATTCATAGTCTGACGATATATGGTAAACCGCGAGTGACTGTTTCAAACGTATAAGTTAGATAGCGATGTCAAAATCAAAATCAAAATCGTGGAGGCGAAGGAATATTTGATATCGATAATATTTACCGCAAATCAGAATTAAGAAAACAAGGGGGGGGGGGGGGGGGATAGCAGACAAATACCAAAAAGGAAAGCCGTTTCCTAATCGTGTTTATCGGTTTATGGCTTTTTCTTTGCTTTTTCCTCAGTTCAGCGAAGAAAAAAACAGAAAATAATCATATGCTGATGGCTTGACGTGGGATTAGATATTTTCCTTCCACTAAAATCAACGTCAAATTAAAATTAAATGCGTAGTTCAGATCACATTGGGATGAACTCGTCAGAAAAGACCTTGGCAATAGTTAAATCAGTAGTGTGTCACGTGGTATTTAAAACGATAAGCTCGAATGTATTTACGATATAGTAGTGCAAATGCTAATAATTGAAATTAATTAATGCATGCAATTAATACATCAACGTCGAATAAACAATCATACGAATTCCGAACGTGCAACAATATATTGACAATCAAATATGTTCATTGTGAAATTTTTACGTTTTTTTCGACAAAAAGAAGGAAAAATGCGATGCGGGTATGACGAACAATTTTTTCTACAGATAATTTCAACGCTCATACTATCGTAAAAATTTTACAGCATAAAGGTACGTTTTGAGTTGGTTTTTCAAAATTGATGAGTATGTTGACGAGAATTTCTATGATAATGTTATGGATAGAACGGCGGTTTTATAACGATCTTAATTATATTTTATCATGTTTTCTTCCCAAAACTTACCTCTTCATCTTTGTAGATGCCAATGTTAGCGTTTGTGTTACAACATACATGTAGGTGTATAGTGATGATAAAAAACTTTGGTAATTATTCTAGCCCGTGCAAAAAGCGCAGGACACTACATAGTTCACGGCAATAGTGAATGAAAAAAGTTTGTAAACATATTGAAAAAGATGGGGGAAAAAACAATTATCTACTTAGATTCAAATCCAGAGTATTATGCTTCTACGCTAGTAAAAATGCATAAATAACTTCAAATATTATCAGTAAAATCACCGAAGATTTGCAAAAATAATATAAAGTCATGCACGTAGCGGAACCTTTTCACGAAGCACTCTTTTGTACTTTCATATTCTTACAATATCCTGCAGTTCTGTAAAGGGAAGCTAAAGCAATTAGTGAACCTCAATATTATATATAATAAATAAATTTCGATGACCTGTAACTGTAAAAGTGCATAGCAATATGTCATGTAAATTTGACGTTGAGGTTTTCTCAAAGAAATGAATTTACGGATTAAACGTGAAAAAAAAAATGAAAGTAGTCAATGTACTCGCAGTAAGGAGCCGCTAGAAATAATTTCTGTTCCGAAATGGTCATGATGATGATGACGATGATGATAATATGGTATATCAAAGATGGAGGTATAAGAAAAAATAAATAAATAAATAACGAGGATAGACACAATTGAGATACCAAACGAGTCTAACAATAAGTGGTTGCAGTACAATGTAGATGTAAAAGCATGACTAAACAAATCTACACAAGAATTCTTCAAAATTGCCGTGGTAGAGGTATGTTTTGGGGAAGCATCTCTCGTTCTTCCTAACCAAAACCACACTTTGATAATAGTTGTATACAGAATTAATTCATTAATATAGGTAATATAATGCTTTTGAATATCGCGCCTATGTGACAGACGATTATTTGATCCAAAGAACCGTTGATTGTCGTTTTAAAATGAGAATATAGGTATGTATAATTTACGATTTAAAGATGATAGCTACCGATTACTGACCGATTGACTCAATGTCTTTTGGTAAAATATTATCGCTTCGCAAAATTCGAAGTCGTCCCCAAAACCTACCTCGTCCGCTTGTGGTGACGGAGTGGCAGTCAGGCAGACGGGCGTGGAGACGGATGCGGAGACGATTGGAGACGCATTGGGTGTAGAAGGCACAACACTGGTCTCGTGATGATGATGGGGATGTGAAAGCGATATCAGGGACGTTTCCCTTTCTCGTTCCATCGCTAGCTTGTAGACCTTATTTCGGAGGGTGCTTCGTGGTATTCCATAGATAACTGCAGCCCTTCTAGTCCCGAGTTTTCCACTTTGTATATCCCTTAATGCAGCCTGAAGTTCTTCTTCCGTGTAAGTTCTTCGCCCGCCACCAGCACCCACCACTCCGTGAACACCTCCCACACCTCCAGTACCGGTCACACGTGGCTTCGCGCGGTAACACGAACTGCTAAAACATATAAAAGGGTCCTAATGAAACGCCAATACGCACCAGAGTAACTCTTACTCGAAAGCTATACATCCAAACAATTTGGCGGTATACGAAATTTCAAAAATTTATTCAACTAACGGGACAACTATTACCATCGAAAATGCATCACGTGGTAAAAGAATAATTGATTACTCCCAACATCAGAAGAAAGAGTAGATTGATTCAAAAACATTTGTCGATAGAGTTTTTTTTTTATTTAAAGTAAAATTACAACATTGTAATGTGTCCTCAAACCGGATAACATTAATGATATTAAATTTTTGAGGAAAAATATTCGCGCGCCAGCCCTCCGCTCACCCCTGGTCTAGCCAAACCTGACCTGACTTAACCCTAACCCAACTTAACTCTACCCCCACCACATCCTAGCGGGGTCAACGAACTGCTCTACTCAGACAGAATCCAAGATAAAAGTGCATTTCGTACGCATGTGTACACATAAACGCATTGCAGCCGAGGACGTGTGACTATGTGAAGTGCTGCACATACCTACTGTATGTATATTCTACATATGCGTGTGTATACGTATCCGTATAGCTCATGAAGCGGTAGGCTTATCGCGATTATTTTGTTATTATTTGTTTTTACACATATCAATTTAAACCTTGTGTCGCAAGGCGAAGGAAGTGGTCACCTCGTTACACAAAGGCTTTCAGAAGACAATCTTGGCGATGAATTTTGAAAGCAAGTTTTCTTCGAAGTACATTCCCGCAAGTTTGGTTTGCATTGTTTTTTTTTTTTTTTCTTTTCTTATATCCATCAGCTGCCGAGTGAGCATTGAATTGCTAAAGATAAAAAACCGACAGTCGTCCGATATTCGCTATTTTTCCGTCACCCTTTACCAGTAGCCTATAAGTTCGCTTGATAATTTCATATTCTAATTGTAAGTGAGGAATGAAAGTGTCGACGGTTTCGTATGTTTGGCAAACTGCGGTTATATTCAAGTGCTGAAAACTTTGATAGTTATGGGAAAACCAAATACTAGAAGAATTTTTTCAAAGAAAGCGAATCGAGATGAGTTTCGAAAAATTTATCGTCGTGAACTTATGCATTTTTCAAGTGTTTGACACTTGTTATCCTATACCGCTTATCATGTTAAAGTATGTGTGTTCGTACTTGTGGTGTTGAGAAAGAATTTTGACTCAACCATTTGTTTCGTTGTTCTATATCTTATCAGAAAACTGGGCTATATGTTATGCTGCACATGCGCTTTGCGTGAGAAATGAATAATGTGCAACGTACTGAAAGCTACGCAAACTGCTGCGGTTCTACCTCGATGTATTGAGGTGAAGATAGACTAATAATAAAATACCGATAAAAATAAAAGAAAAAAAAGAAGAATTTGATGCGCAAAATGTTATAGTTGCCTTGAGGGAGAATAACATAAAAGATGAAATAAAGAGTATAAAAGAAAGAGAGAGAGAAAAAAAAAACAAAATAAAAGTGCATCGATCCCTCGAACCATCTTTTATGGTGGTTCAGAGTGGGGCGTTTGAGCAACGCGCTAAAAGAAGATAGCTTACCCGCCAGCTACCCTGCAGTTCTACTAAAACTCGTCCATCTCGCATGATTCTCTTCTCTCGTATGTTACGTACAAACACCGGCGACTTTGCACCATTTATTACATTTCCTCTCTGAACTGCACTAAAGTTCTAGACTGAATCGATTCTTCTAGGAAACTTTGATGCCATGTGGTAATTTCAAGAAAATTTTAGTAAACAAACCAGAGCTGATAAGGATTAAAAAAAAAAAAGAAGAAAGAAGAAAAAAGTAAAACGAAAAGAAAAAAAAACCGCAGCACGTGAGCGTTACAACGATGGCATATGAAATTGTTGCACAACAATGCTTCGTAACGACATTAGTCATTAGGGTGTGATTCATTAGAGTTTCCAAACACTCAATGCAGATTGTTTAAATTAAATTTGCGTCTCGGATTGATATGTAAGAATGTAGAATCGAATTCACATCTCTTTTAAAATGATTGTTACATCATAAGAAAAGTTATAGAGGTCGAAGTAGACACGGTACAACAATCAGGGTCTTATCACCGTGTAAATTTTCACTCGTGACTTGCAATAGGAGGAATGAATGCGTCGCGCATATTCCAAATCAAAAAGCAATTCAAATACACGATATCAGGTTGACCGTTAATTACTCGCATTCTCCTTCGGTATCGGAAATCGCTGCGTTGCACCTTGCAGCCCGGAACATTCGCTGATGTAATATTGATTAAAGAATAAGAAAAAGAAAGGGGGAAAAAATTAAAAATGACACTTTAGTATGCTTTTTTTTGATTCGTTTGAATCAAGTGTAAATCCCGAATTTGGATTGCACGACAAAATGAACGATACGAATATGTTTAATGAAATAAACTTACTTGAAGATGCTCTTTGGATCGATTCCAGTCGGCATTCTCAGAGGTATTTTTTGTTGTTCGAGTAGAGATATGTTGTTATCCTGGAACAGAAATATTGCAGGCGTTGATTGATGAAATATAAAATACCGCTGGAAATATGATGAAGACATCCCATACCACAGATTGCGAATGACTAGGTATATGTTTGGAAGATTCTGAAACTTCTGCGTCGTACGGTCAAGAATAAAACATCAGATTCATTCTTTACTTTTTTTGTAGTGACAGTAATTTCGAAGAGTTTTGAAGAAACTATTCTTCAAGACAGCCCTTTCACCCCCAAGTCTTTGATCATGAATCGCCGTGCACTTTTTGATATTGGTAGAATTGAACTCACCTGAAAGGCTCGGGGTTTGGCTGAGAGGTCAAGTGGCTGATCGACCACAGCCGCGCTTTCCTGATGGGCTGGTACCCCGACCCGGGGTGCCTCCCTAGGGGGCAAACACCACTGTGGTAAAAGAGTTGGATATCCAGCAGCACCTCCGGTAGCACCACTAAGGGCTGCCACCGCCGCCAACGACGCGGCCATCGCCGGGTCCACCTGAACCGACATCGGGGATTCTGCAGATCGAGAACTACTACTGCTCTCACTTTGCGGACTCTGAAAAGTCGAATTTTTCACCACGGAATAAAGTCTTTGAATTTCAGACGAAGTCGTTTATCGGACGTTTGGATTCGATATGATTAATTAGCATGGACTGGAAAACTGATTTTGTTAACCGAGTTCAGAGCAACTTTTTTAATAAGGAAATGATATCGAAATCTTTTCACGAGCCAATAATTTACTATCAGCAAATAGATCATCATTTTACTCACAAGGGGCGGTTGTTCGTCGTGCGGCAGCTTGCCATCGAGGCAGAGGTAGCACTTGTCCAAGGGCTTCCAATCCACTGGTGGAGGACTCGAACGTCTGTTCGATATACCGATTCCAAGATACGGTGATTGTTTGACCCTGTTCTCCGTAGCGAATCTTGATTCCTCCACGTCTTTGCCCACTGAGGTTACTGACCGTATCCCGTCTTCTGTACAAGATTGCAAAACTCCCACAGAACTCGGTACTTCCTGAAGTTCCTCCTCTTTCTTCACCCTCAAAAGTCCTTGTGTCCCCTGTATCCGCTCCAACGCGATTTCTTCCGTTCGTTCCTGATATAAATTATTAATCTTAATGTGACGAGAATTAATATACATAATATTGAATCGAATCACGTGAGGAAAACATTCTCATTTTATAAGCTGGAACGAAGAAGCCAATCGTGAGCATTCTGTTTATATTTAAACACACATTATATGTGTAAGTACGTCGAAAGAGAGATATGCATATATGACTGGCACGTGCACGAAGGTTGGAGAAAAACGAAAGACAGTTTATAAGCTCTTGAATGACGTCGGTCAACGTCGATACGATTAACCAACAAAGTTTGAATTTTCCAGTATAGTTTACCAGTAAATAGATGAGGAGTAGGTATTCAGTGAACAGATTTTCCATATCAAGACACCTGAATATTATTGTTCGAGGTTGGGAAAACGAGAACAAACAACAATGCGTCGAACTTTTATTTTTTTTCTTGTAAAGTGCTCTGTCGATCTCCGAGACATTGATTTCAACTTTAAAAACAATATAAATGAACTGACCTTGACCCCGTCCGTGTCGATAATGTTGGATGGGTTTTGTTCTCGAATGAGTGGTGAGTTCAGTGTACGCAGAGGGCTCGTATCCCTCACGTTGTCCTCTACAATTTTGTCCTCTAAATCCTCCTCCTGGCCCTGGTCCCGATCCGCAACTTCTACCTTTATGTCCTCCGACCTCAGTCCTATAACCTCCTCCTCCTCCACCCGCTTTTCCTGTTCCTGCAGATCCTCGCCGGCGCAATGATCGCGATTTTGAATATGGGGTTCTTGTTTCACCCTCTGAAATGCAACCGTCGCAGCCCCCGACTGCACTGTTTGATGGTGATGATTTCTGTTGACGGTTTGATCTTGACAGAGTGATGGCGGATGGAGATGGTGTGGTTGGGTTATCGATGCACTGCGACTGCTGCTGTATAGTGTATCTTGGTAAAGCTTCCATCTCCTACGGCCCATCAATTCTTCCGCTACCCTTTCTAGACCTGCAACACCACCACAACTAAATCAAACAACGATGAGCGATTACTTGAACCGCAAACGTTCTATGTTTGTGTCCACACACTAGTCATCATAAATGATTCACTCAAAATCTTGACTGCAGTTTCACGAGGAAATTCTCTACAATTAAGCAAATTATTCAAAAACCTATTGCAAAAATAATTGTTAGTTCAAGTAACAAAATTCTTTTTTTTACAAAAACATGAGTGTATTTTCAAAAATACTTTTCCTCAAAATTCACTTCACTCGTCTCATTCTCACAAGAAGAATTGGGAGTGATGTAATACAGGGTAGGTAGGATATCGGTGAGCAATTGTGACTTTTTTATGTTACCTTTTTTTTTCAACGTTTTTTTTTTTCATGAAAATTCTTGTTAATCGACAGTTTTCAACAGAATTCAATACCGACAATATAGCATCTACACGTGCAAATCGTTTATGCACGAAACTTTTTAGTTTTATTGTCATTCAAAGAATGCTGATATACGGTGGGTTTGGAATTCCGTTAACAAACTTTATTACCACGTATACCAATGTATTGTACATATAAATTGCCATGTAGTCGGTACGGCTGCGTTAACTGTTCGTAAGTTTCATCGATATATTCATCAGTTCAAATCAATCGTTGCACGCATAATATACTTATCACGAGGTAATAATTAATAACAATGATAAGGTGCGCAAGATATTTGTTTGGTTAATTCTTCATTAATATAGTTGTAACGAAGACTGGGGAGTAACGTTTTAGCTTCTAATTATATTCCACCGAGTCGTTATAATAACTGCAGTAAAATGAAGAGATAAAATATGTGCAACGGGATCGCGGCGATCTCGATGCAACTTTTTGTCGCATCGCGTGAAGTTCACTATTCTGGGTAATATGGAAAACGGAAAACGCAATATCCGTTGGTGTTGGATTCTTGATAAGCATGAAACAGTCCATCTTTGGGATGAGGATGGAGAAAAAAAAACGATGTCCCAGGTTCCACGACGAGACTTGTGGTTTGCTTCGGATCGTGTGGAAAAATAAAGCAAATAAAACATTCTCATCGTTGAAACACTGCATGCAGTTAAGATGAACTGCATTTTTTGAAAATATGTTCCGGCATCACGTTTGAGAACGTAGAAAAAAAAAAAAACAAGAAATGATTTATCAAAAATAAAGAAAAAACAAAATCGATAACAAAGGCACAAAACACGTAAGCATTGTATTATCACCCTAGATTTAGTCTTCTTCTTTTTTTCTCTTTTTTTTTTCTTTTAACGCGTGACCCGTTAAATGACGAAAGCTTTGGCGCATGCAGACATGGCATGTTTTAATTTGAATAATGAATTCAACGATTTATATTTCAGTTCTGCGAAACTAACCAAATGCAAATGCCTAAATTTATTAATCCACCTATGTAGTACGTATGAATAGTCCTTACCAACCATGTCGAGTTAGTCGATGATGCGATTATTTTTTTTTTCAGTCGTATAATTCACCTAATTGTTTTCCAACAATGATTCATTCAACGATAATGACAAACGATTTAAGAATCGATTACTTTGAATCAGAAAGGGAATTAGGGCGATTATATACATGCTACTGAATATGTTTGCGTTTTATCTGTTTTCAACCGTCTATTATATCCTGTTGATTTTTCTGTGAAGATAAATATTCGAATACAATGATTAGCGAACCACCGGACTAAAAGCCACTCGCTTTGTATGCACGAACCCCCAGCGGTGTTGCACTCGGACAATTTTTCATACCGGTACACTGCAGTCATACGTCCACATATACTTATACATACGTTCCATTTTACTGCGATTGATTTTGTTACTTGGTAGGTATACCTAATGTGCAGTAGTTGCGCGACACCTTTGGTCATTAGGGGCGCCCGCGGATAAAACACGATTCTAGGAAAGAGCTGGTGAATAAAAGGGTACTATGTTATTCGTCGAACTGGATTAATGACTCTGGTATACATATATATATATAAAATTGGTCGTCTCATAAATCTCCTCAAACAAACCAACAAAAAAACAAGAATTGTTAAGGAACTATATCGATTACGAGGCTATCAGAGATGCTTTGCATCGAAAATTCGATTTTAAAAACGATGCTTCTGATTTGTGTGAAACTTTTTGGAAATTACATATTATTTTGGCAAAAAGTAATCGATTATTAATTCTCTTCTTTGAAATTTTGACGAGAAAAATTTTTTGCTCGCGTACAGTAAAGAAAGTCTGAAAACAGCGTTCCGATGATGAGAATCGTCAATTTTCGCAAGCGACTCGATAAATTTTGACGAAGTTTGTAGAATTGATTCAGCCGAATCCGGCAGAAACTAGGTATCAAGTATTCTGCTTTTTCGTAAATTCAGTATAAAAATATCCTCAAACAATTTTCCCAGTAAGTTCCGATCTCTTATAATTGAGATCAAATATTATCTGGCATCAACGATTTGTTTTCATTACTTCGAAATTAGTCATGGCGATAATTGATGTTCGGTAGGATTATAACTATCCGGTAAAGTAAGAGTCATACTTTATGATACTGCTTAAAATTCCGCACGTGTAATCGTCATCACAACTAATTATAAGTTTTCCACTACCACCGCCGAGTGACGCCACCTACAGCGTTCGACATTCAACATAAATTATTTTGAATGGTCAAGAAATTCAATCGAAGAAAAACCAAATTCAAATTACGACGTCACAGCTGTTATGACGACTCGATTTTTGGGGCCCATCTCCAGAGACGTTTCAAAAAATTAACGCCTGCAAGCAGACCCAACGACCGGAAACGAAGAATTGAAGAAAAAAAGTACACACCGATGATTTTGTAATAATCGATCATCGTTGATGTTTATAATAATGAAAATAACTGAAAAAAAGATAACACAGTGCACAGGAAACAAGATAAAAAAAAAAACTCGAGAATGGAAGAAAAAAAAAAGACGGAGTGAATGACAAAAAAAAAAAAATAAATAAATAAAATCAAAAAAAAAAAAAAAAAAGTAACAAGAATAAAACGTCTTGATTAAATGAATTTGTATGAAGAAGTAAAATATCTACAATTACACTCCCGAAGCTGCAAGTTGATCGTATACATGCATATGTGTGCACATACGTTATACTATGGTGAATAATTATCATCGAGTAGCTCGGCGGTGTCGTATTGCATTATCTAAATAAACGTACATGTATAGATGCATGCATATTGGTGCTGCACAATGTCATTCGCCTATATAATATAAATGTATGTGTAAGATATATACGATATAGACGTGGCCTAATAACAAGAAATATAATAGATCGTCATCATCATGTATTAACATTGTGCAGCGTAAAAACTGTTTTCGCGTGTGAAAAACATCTGAATAAATTATAGATGTTTGTCAAATGTTTCAACTAATGGAAATTGCTATAGTGCAGGTTGTAGGGATAAATTTACTATATATACCTATATATAAAAAAAATAAAAAAAAAAATAAAAAAATGTATAGATATATTTTGTATACCGCGTGTGTATCGAGCTGTGTAAACCTTTACGTGGTGCAGTTACCTGCATGCATGTGTATCCACATAACATATATATACACGATTTCTATTGGAATGGTTGTTTCAATTCTTTTTTTTCGTCTACTTCTGGTTTTTTATTGCAATGTTTTTTTCCGTTTTTTTTTTTTTTTTTTTTTTCTATCATATCTCGCAGGTAAAGCTACGTATTTACCAATATTGTTTACCCGATCATTTTGACGTCTTATCTGCAAACTACCCACTGTAGAAATAAATTGTACGAGTTCGCGATCAATATTTTTGTCTTTTTCTATTTGTTTTTTTGTTTTTTTTTTCATCGCTATATCAAGGAATTCAAAAGTGAATCGCGCATATACGTAAAAATATTTAACGCACGCGACGAACGGTGGAGAAAGAAAAAAAAAAATTCACCACCTACAATCTTGATAAAATTTACGAATGAAAAAACTGAAAAAAGGAAGAAACAAAAAAATATATACATGGTTCTACATCGTTGGTTATTTTTTATTTTTTAACACAGGAAATACCGATGCAGTTTTTGGCAATTGCCATGTAGGTATTTCTATTTTCTATATCGATATAGTAAAAGTTTGGTGTAATAGTACCTGTATCAATTCATGCAACGATATGACTAGCTGCTGCAGATCACGCTGCCGATCAACGCAATGCGGCCATGAATAAACGCAGTCGGGTCGTTCGTAGTATTATATCGGAACTCGCGCATTGCACAGCGGGACATAAGGGAGAAAATGAATAGGCGATAGTGACCTCAAAGCTATGCGGGAACTGGGTGGTTGTGTTACGTGTTCTATACATATAATACAAGTGCAATAGTATAGGTAGGTATAACTATGCATTTGTGGTAGCCTTGTCATACACCGTGCAGGATCTACGACGAACTGTGATTGACTTCAGAGCCAATAAAATTGCCGGCGATAACGGCCACGAGCGACGGTCCACAACCTGATGCAAACGATGTAATCGCCACGCGGTATAATACGGCTGTATATTGTCGTAATTGTGTAGATATTTTTGACGAATTGAAAACGATCGTAAAAATTATATAAGGAATAAATGGAATCGTGCGACTATCAACGGCTTTCGGAACACCTCGTATATATAATACTCGGTGTTTGAAGAAACGAAAATAATTTTCTACTTTTTTTTTTTTTCCTGACTACAAAATGAAAAGCTGCAAAATGTTAAAAAGCTTGATATAACTACAGTCGCGAGTGTGAGGTAAACAAAAGAATATGTTTCCGGCGCAAATGCTGCTGCTGTATAATGCCCTGTATTTCAATATACGTACACTATACGTTATACAGGTATGCACGTTCTTCGAGCTCGCCGTGCTAAAAGTTCTTTCCATGGAGTACCGAAGCACCCTGTACCGGCGGTATAATACGTATGCCAGTTTTCATTTTTCACTTACGTTCAAACGTCTCTATTCGTTAACGAACTCGTCATTGCGGTTATATGAAAGAAGAATTTTCTTTTTTTTTCCATTTTCGCAAGAAGTTATCGTTCACTTTCAGGTCTTGTATACGTAGGTATGTAGGTACATAAAATCTATAGTATGATGATAATTTTTTATATATATTTTGTATTTTTTTTTAACGCAGGTATAACCTACTCAGAGTTGATGAATTAATTATATGATTTTAAGTATATGAAAATTCTTCGACAAAGAGAAAAAAAAAATAAAAATAAATCAAACAAAATCACATAACGTGCAGTACGCAGGAATAAATGTATTCTGTTAATTAATGCAGGATTCAGACTATCGATAATTATTTTTATTTCAACCTCTGAGTTTAATCATCAATTCACCAACTATGTCTATAATACGGACGGCCTCTACACATCTCACATCTCGAGTGAGGAACTAAATTGCAATTGCAGGCTTCTTCTCTATGACGCAGTAGGCCAAAATTAGTGCCATTATATCTATACACAAATACGTATCTACATACACTCGTGCGTATATAACGATCAATTTTCAAATAACATTGAAATTTTATTCTGACGCAATTCTAACGGAAAATAAAAGAGAAATAAAACGATAAATGAATGTAGGTAATATGAGATAATTCCTATAAAGGCAAAAAAATGGGAAATCAGCGGAAATTAGAAAAAAGATAAAAATATATGCGCGAATAAAAAGATGAAAAAACATAACTTTTATAATATTATTTTGCAATATAAAATCCCGATGTAAGTATAGGTATATTAGGATATAAATTACGATGTTGTTGCAAAGGTTTGATTTTTTTTGCTAATAGTACTCGGAATTTTCCAAAGCATCAAAGTCTGATATATATGTACAGCGAAGTTATACCACTATATATAGAATAAGAACTGCAACAGGTTGAATATTTAATATTGTTAATTATTGTAATTAATCTATAGATATAATATCGTAAATGTCTATAAGTTACAGATTATACTCGTATACATAATCACGAAATCGGAATAATTCTCTACGTTTTGGTGACATATGATGTGCAGCGCTCGATTAGAGATTGGCGATTGTAAATTGTATAATAATAATCGCGTTATTGTTTTACTATTCAATGTATAGAGTTGTTCCCGGGCTACATTAAACATGTGAATATATAGTAACGATACGCGTGCGTTGACTAATAAATTAATAGTATAATGATAATAATAATGATAATAATTCTAGAAGAGTTTTAACCGCATAGATAAATAATATTATATATATATATATATGACGAGTTATACGCTGCAGATGCGGGTATACAGGACAGTATTATATCGCGACCTTGAAGTCTTTGCCTGAATCTACATAATTATATTTTATGTATGAAATAAATGTTGGTATAATATTACTATACATGTGATTCACGGTTTTACGCGCAGATTTATTCTAGAAAACCCGAACACTTCCGAACTTGGGTTGACATTATTATACGCGCTTTATGTTCGCGACTAACCGCGGACTGCAACTTTACGCGAGATTATACTTTTCATCGATGCCTCAGAATTCCGCCATTTTGTTTTAAAAACACATCATAATTATATATATATTATATTCGAACATACATGTATGTACAAGTATATATTGTAGATATATTATAGACGCGAGTATAGATAGCGCATTCGGCAAACTGATTAAATAAGCGCGATGCAGGATTTCTTTTCTTTCTTTTTTCATCCTAATCTCAACGACGAAGTTATATATACATAATGTATCAGCAATGATTAATCGCATTTCAAATGTATAGAGAATCAAATAAGATAATATATTATTTCGACTTATCGACTGCACGTCGAGTGAGAAAAATGATCATTCGGTATATATATACATATATATACGCGTAAGTCGCGAATTATCTGAAGTAACGATCAGAAATAATGCAATGTATGTACGTACAAAGAATTTCGCTTGGAGTTTTTTTCAACGATTATCCACTTTTTAAAAAAATCTTATTTATTTATTTTTTCTTCGCAATTTGATAATTTAGTAATCAGACGAAGACGTATATTCGTGTAGCACTTCACGCTTATCCTCAATTGTGCATAGAATCGAAGAAAGCAAAAAAAATTTGATTCACCTACATCGATAGTTTTTTTTTGAAAATAGGTACATCGTTATCCTTCATAATTGGTTGAATAAGATAATGCAGGCGATGGTAATGGCGATATTTTTGATTTTACTTTATCGGATTACGTAAAACATCGATAACGGGTTTAAGAAAATGACAAAGTGGACACCGCGTCAGATCCGCCACGTTTGATTTTGAAAAGCCAACTTCAAAAAAAAAAAAAAGAAAAATTGTTCCGACGTTTCTCGTAATATACTTATATAGATAAATATGTTTCGAGAAATTTCAATTCGTCAAATCCTAGTCGGGCAACGAAGACCACGAACACCTCCTAAAGTAATTTCTTTTTTAACTGTACATCTATATACGTATTATACGTGCGAAATACATCTCGTCTCATTTAAAATATATAACGCAATGAATGCGAGGGTCACACGGTAAGAAAACCGGTTGTCCGTTTATATCTTTCTTCAGCGATCGTTAGCGTATAAACACGTATATATATATATATGTGACATATATATATGTGTACATAGATACGCACATACTATCCTCTTTACATACAACGATGTATATAATTTTGCAGTTTAGTAGGTTTAGTGGTACACTTTAGGACAAAGAACAGCCTTGTGCCGTTCGTACGTTCGTGTATAAATATGTATATATATACATATATTTTTTTTCACCGCCCCCTTCTAATATAATGCGACACTATATAGTCGAGCGTTCAGGTCTAAGTCAACCTCTGATTGGTAGAAACCAGATTAGAATCCTTCGCCGAAGAACTGGCGGGAGCCCGGGTGCGGTGTTATATGAATGGGACGAAAATTGCCGCGATACGATTGGCCGGTTTGGAGGCCATTCGGTTCTGGATTAGAAAATGGTGTGACGTTAGGCACGCGCCCACATTCCGCAGAACGCGAACACGACTCCGCGTTTCACTCACGGCTCGGATGAGAACTCAGATTCAACCAGAATCTTACAACAATTACGCGTATTATTTTATTTTATTTTCCATTGTTATTATAATTCGAAAAATTACGCTCATACGACGGATATTACATAACATTATGGTTACAACGAAAATAAATATTATTTCAACATTAAGAAGAATATATCCAACTAGATTGCTGTTTATCTTTTTTTTCCCCCCCTGTGACGTCAACGCGAGATTCTAAATTCTAAATTCTCGTGATATTTAGAGATAAAATTAAAGAAGAGAAGAGGAAAAAAAAAACGACCAGTTTACGTGTATCAGGGAAACGGTGAAGAGCTGCGGAACTTTATATACGGTCCTTCTGACCTAGTTTCTATTATGGGGTTATATTACATTATGGAGAACACTTTCGTATTAGTTAAGAATTTTCATCTATTCTGTTTTTTTAATATCATACAAAAATTTTAAACGTCATAGAAAACGATAGAAGTCTTCATTTGTATTTTTTTTTTCTGTTTATCGAAAATTCACGAGTGTGTATCGGTCTTTATACGAGTATATTCATGTAGTGCAAAAATATATTGATGATAATTATTAATCAAACGAATAATGATTAAGAATCAAAGAAAAATTCCATTAGCTGTCTCATACATACTATATAGGTTATGTGATAATCATCTATCGTACTTAAGAATTTTTTTTCTCAGTTTCATTTTTTTTTGTTCTATGAACAAACACCGTGTTTATCCGTAGGTAATATACCGGCTACCGCAAAGTTGACAGTCCGGTTCAAAGTCTCTTGTTCTTATTAAATAAATTCAGCTGTTTTTGTACCTTACTCATATACTTGTATGTATGTACTGATCAGATCATCGTCTGATGAGGTCAGTATATAAGTTTTATATAAACGACCATCGAGAATTTAAAATCAGCAGTAATTGATATCGCGATAACCTCCGCCGAGGTACTTCACGTACACCGACGACTTGGAGTTCGGTTTCCATATTCGACTAAAATTCTTGAAATCTGTTCCAATGAAAACAGGCGAAGGCTATACGCGACTAATAATTAATGTGCTTAATGAATCGCTCAAAGACTTTTGTTCAATAATATCCGAACTGCAGATTCAAAATACAGTATATACCACTTGACTATAATAAATTTAATCAGAAATGTTGAAGTAGGTCAGGAATAATGTATAATGTTGATAACAAAAGAGGCCAGTATTTTTAACAATTCAATTAGTCACGACCACCTGCTTTACATGCTTCTGAAATAAGAGAGAAAAGACCATCGCTAATTACGTGATGTATTATCCTCGGTCATATCTGCTCAATATATTCGCTTTACAGGAAAACCATTCTCACGATCGATCAGTGATTACGAGATAATTTTGTGAACTCTCTTGAACTTATTTTTGTCTCAACATATCCTGCACAGGACGTAACGAGTGCGGCGATCACTTTGAAATTGATTCGATCGAGTTAATTATCGCGTGGAAATATGAGATCGGTTAAATTTACAAAAATTTAACCGAGAATAAAGGGGAAACAAATTAGGAGGAAAGAAAAAAAAAAAAAAAAAACATCACATCCTCGCGTAATCATTGATTAGCATAATGGCGAAATGACGAGGCCGCAGACTTCTCAAATAATTATTGTGACAATTGAACTAACTATAATTGTAAGTGCGGACGATTAAAGTCAAAGCGGTCGAGCCGTTAGCATAGGCAAGAAACTGAACGAAACACGTTTCGCGTAACGTAATGTAACTTGAAGAGGAAGTGCAGGTTGCGGCATTGGTTCGGCGCGGCTGGTCTGTTGGGTACAGGTGGTTGCATGGCTGCGCGTGACGGTGTCGCAGTGGCAAAATCAGAGGCCTACCCCAACGTGAGAAACGACGTCGTGACGTCACAGACGTATATGCGTACCCGGACCCGCGCCTACTTCCAGATTCGCAACGTTTTAGGCCGACTTATACGTATACGCGATATATATAGCGCCTCGCGCGCAGCTGTTTTCGACGCTCTGATACTTGCCGAAGAGGACACTCTATATGTACATACCTACAGGGAAGATCAAACAAGAGCTTTTCTCGATCTGAAATCATCGCATGTGTTATTTATAAAAAAAAGCTCCGTACGCATGCGGATGATTAAAATTCACGATGTGTAAAAATGCGGTATATTTATTGAATTAACAAACAATCGGAGTTTATAGAGCGTTGAAAATAATTTTATATAATGGTTTCGGAATCAATTTGAATATTACACACAGCGTGCAGCTGACCCCGCTACGATTTTACGAATAATTCGTGTCTCGCATCTACATGAAGTCCGACAACATTTTTCCCTATAAATAATAAATACGTATACCTGTACTGCGGCGTGAACCGCGATCACGGAATTGAAAATAATGGAACATTGGACGATCGAAACTCGATTGAAATTTTGCGCGAAATTTCACGTCTCTTAATTTGTGATTTTACAAATTTTTTATCTCATCGTATCAGTTGCCTGTACAATATACAGCGATCAATCATTGAATTTCGCGATTGCGAAATAAAAAAAATGTTCACGTATTTGATTTTTATCGTTTGATTAAAATATATGGTTATTATTAATAATGAAGCAAAAATACTCGTACCCTATAGGAAATGACAAAGTGGCTTCAGAAACTATACGTTAGCTACCTAGATGCAGCTTTAATCGATATCAAGGGTGACGACACGACGCCGCTAAGAACCCGTACACCGCACCTATAGATTTCGTTCTGAAACTAAAGACAAGGAACGGAACTGAAACTAGATCTACAACCAAAACTAAAACTGGAAGTGGAACTGGAACTGGAACTAGAACTCTAGTTCGTTTAGTTGCATTGCCACAACTTTCCTATGGGGTAAAGAGAGAAACGAAGGGTACCGGGCAGGGAGGGAAAAGGAAAGGGTGGTAAGGGGGTTACTAAGATGGTATATTGTAGTAGCCTTGGATCGAATAGTTTGGAGAGAGATGAAAGTGGAAAAGTTCAATGGGGACGGTCGCCATTTGAGAGATATGCGGTAGTGCCCGAAATGCACCGGAAGTACACGAACTGCATTAACGTGTGCACAAGGAAATGCATCAAAAAACTACACTTGCGATCAAATCTTGCGTGTGGATTTTTTTTCATTCTCTCCAAAAATATGTATAACCTTCATTTTTTGTGTTTCGTTTGTCGTTCTGTACTTTCCTTTCAAACTCTGCACGTCACATTCTGTAATCTTTTAGCCGATGATTTAGCCGATGAAATTTCCTAAAATCATTCCCAAAAATCACTTACTGTACGTACAACTCTGTACGCATAGACCTTTTTCATGAATAATCACGTCTAAAAATCGACGACAATTTCGAAAGAAAAAACTTATTGTCGGATGTCTTTTTTACAATCAATTAGTGTACAATAATATCGCTAAAACGGTGTTCATTTTATCCAGGCGTATGTTCGCAACATCGTAGATAACGTTTCTTTTTATTTCTTTTTTTCTACTTTTTTGTTCAATGTTCGTTACACGTGAGTAGGTACCTAACCGAAGGAACGGAACTAAATAACTAACAAAAAAAAAAGGCGCCTATTACAATCCTTGACAAAAAGAAGAGAAAGTTTGAAAAGAAGTAAAAAAAATTATACGTCTGTTAATCACGACCCGTATGAATAAATAAATGTAACAAAAGACCAGTTGCTATATTCAGAGGGAGGTGAAAAAAAAAATATGGTTACAAAAAAAAATGTGACAGAAGAAAAAAACCGTGACAAAGTAAAGGAAAAATGGGAAGAGAAGAAAGAAAAAAAAAGATCTATATACGATCAATTTTTATCGTTAATAAGTTCCGCACTGTTAACAACGGGGTCGATCATACTATTTTGTCTATTATATAGAGAAAGAAAGGTAGAGAATCAGATGAAAAAAAAAGTTGTGGGTCTAACAGTTCGAAGTCACGTATACATAGAAATAGATGTATGTATACATATACATGCTACATATATATATATATATATAGTAGGGTTGAACAACCCGCACCAGATCACGGGCGTTTAGGTATATATATATACATACAACTTGTTGATATTATCTACAAACTCACACACACATAAAGCACAGTTAGAGATATACACGGGACATTATACATATGTATGTAATCCAAGGAAGAGACGTAACTTCCATATTCGAACTGATGAACGGTGCAGAATTGAAGAAAGAAGAAATATATATATTTCACACGTACGTCCCGTTTATATCGTTGCCTGCCTAAAGTTATCATCGAATTTACACTCGCCAATTTTTCGAATACAGGTGTACCTGTATGATTATTCATTTTTCGAAACTATGATAATTGTCGTTAGATTTCGTCGAAGACTTCGGTAATTTTCTTTCTCTTCCGTTCAAATTTTTCTCGCGCTATGTACGAGTGTAAAATTTTCGAAGATATTTAATATTATAAAAGTGTCGAGACAAATTTGACGGTTTTATTGCAGGTAAGAGAAGAACTAGAATAAAAAAATTGCAAATTCATCGTATAGTAGCTGTTCATTGTTGAAGTCACATCAGACATTAATATAATCAAATCAATCTTTACTTACACGTAAAATCGTTAGACTTCATTTAAAGTTTCTGCACACATTTCGGCCTTTGTATAAATCTTATTTTTATTCATTCATTTTTTTTTTTTAAGTTTAATAAAAAATTACTCGTGTTATTAATTGTAAATTATATCTCTGCTTCTCCTTTCTTCTAATTACATTTCTTTTTTCACTTAATCGATTAACCAACAGTTACAACCAACAACGTTTGTATTTATATCCACAACAACAGCAGCAACAAGAGTAACGACGACGATGATAATGATGATAACAATGATAATGATAGGGATAGGGATAACGACAAGGGTAATAACGGTAATAATGACGATGAGAATGATGATTGAAATTATCGTCAGCTGAGGGAAGAGTGAAGAAATGAAAAGTATGATCGTTCGTTCGTGTGTTTAATAAGGATAAAAAAATAAAAATAAAAACAATAACAATAAATAATACGCGTGGATCGTAGCACCAAAATATGTGTAATATTCCGAATATGTATTTCCAATATATAATGCAAGCCGGGTTGCAAGAGCTAGTGCAGCGGCAGCAGCAGCAGCACAGCAGCAGCAGGTCTCCTTTTGTCAAGGCGTTTGCGCGGATGCGTGCAGCACCAAAGGTTTTTAGGAAGCGATTTTCAAGGCGTTGCATCGGGAAGAAAGACGCGTCATTTTTGTCAATTTACCCCCCACGGTCCTTTCCCCACCCGCCTAGAATCTCCCGCCACCCCCACCCTTTTTTCACCGTTACTGCCGCTGCCGCTGCCGCTGCCGCTGCTGCTGCTTCTGCTGCTGCTTCTACTACCCCTCACAAACCCGAAGCGAGGTCAATCGACGGAGAGAGCGAAAGGAGGGAGATTGAGGGGGTGTCAGAGGGGGGAGAGGGGGCGCCAAAGACGACCCTCTCCCACCTTTTATGCTTCCACAACCCCTCGCTGCCGCTGTCCCCACTCACAACCGCCGCCCAATATCGTTTCATTACGCATCTCAACCCAACTCCCACGCGACACCTCCCAACCCCCCAATTTCAACCCCGTCCACCTCCTCCTCCTGCTCTTTCTCCTCTTCACTAACACCAACACCGTCATTCCGCACCCCTCATTGCCCGAAGAAACACGAAGCGCTACGAATTTTTATTATTACTTCGAGCGCCGGGATTTTCATCGGGGGTTCGCTTTTTTGCGTTTTTTTTTTTGTTTTTTTTTTTTTCGCTAGTAGTGGAGGGAGGGTGACGGTGAGTTGTTCGTTTTTTTTTTTTCTTTTTTTCTTTGGTATTCCATCGATTTATGCATCAATTCAATGTCTGATTATTTTATTTTTTTCAATTAAATTTCTTTGCATAATTTTATATATAGTTATTATGTATAGATTTTTTATATACGTGCAGCCTTCCTTCAGTCTACGGGCGGTTTCGTTCGGAATAATTATATCACGCTGAATTAGAAAAAAATCAATCGAATTCGTTTGAATTTTTTTTCTCTCTTTTTTTTCGTCGACTGTTCATTCGAGGATCATTAAATGAACTGTGGAATGGATTACAACAGATTTCGGGCTGATTTGGCAAAAAAAAAAAAAAAATCGTTTCGGTTTCACCGAAATTGCAAACATTCCCACAGATGATGCCGTATGACTCTAATTGTCGGCGTAATTTTTCACGTGTACTAAAATTCATGAACGAAAAATTCCAACGTTATAATATAATCTAAATTCAATTTGTTGTTTTTCCGTTCGTCAATTTTTCTAATATAAACTATCCTTTCGTCTGATTACGGCAAAGTGAAATGAAAATAAAAAAAATAACACCAACGAAAAAGTGGAACAAAATCAAATGAAAATAAAAGAAATGTTTAAATAAATAAATAAACAAACAAATCTGCGACATGTGACATAAAACAGAATTTGTAATCGTCGTTTCGAATTAATTGTCAGATAACCGCGTGCACGACTCTCGTTTAATATGCATTTCTATACATATGATCATCATGAGTATACACACGCATGTATTACGTATAATATTTGCGTTGATGGAATACGTGTGACGCGGTATACAAGCCATACACATATGTAATATACGCGACGTGATGCTTTTAAACCGAATTTGAGCGTACGATGTATATAACGGTTATCACGTTTCGTATTATATATTTTACTTTCGCGAATATACATCCCAATATTATAATAGAAATTTATAATTGTGCAACACATCGCAACGAAACATATCTCCGCGTAGTCCGTCGCTCCTCGAAGTTTTGCCGAGAAAAAAAATCACTCGAATTTCGTTATTTCCTACGCATCTCGTAAACGCGTTGCACACTGTTGGAACTCGATGCTGCACATGCAACACGCGTGCAGTGTTGTCTGCACTTGTATATGTTCACTCACAATCAGTCACTCGCTCACTCACTCACTTACATTTTTTACTACAATAAATCGTTCACTAAAACTCTCACCCAACACTGTCGGTATGCAGAAGAAAAAAAGAAAAAGAAAATTTGATTTTAGAAAATCAGAAAAACAAATTAACCCTTTCACGCACTCACGAGAAGAAATGACGTGCGAGTAGATCGGAGTGGATAAGAAAGATCGTACAAAACAGAGTACCCTATATATTTTATATGCGAATAATACTGCACGATTTATGGCACATGTACAGCTCGTTTCATATACGTACGAGGGAACCCGGGTGAAGTAAACGGCGAAAAAGAAAATAGAGAAATAAAGAACAAGGAAAGAAAAAACAAGTAGATTTGGAAAAAAAAAAATTTCGTTTTTTTGTGTGTATGTTACATTGAGAACCTTTCGGGCGGCGGCTGGGACGGCTGGTTGTCTGTGGTCAAGGCGCGCAGCCCGTGCAGTACTCCGCGCTCTCCTGACGCCCGTCGCGACGCCGGCGTCGCAACGCGGGACACGCCGAGGGGAGGGAAGAGGGATAAAGTGCGAGAGAGAAAAAGCGATATAAAGAGAGAGACGGAGTTAAGGGGGGAAGACCGTCGGACTCGGTTCTACCCCTTTTCCCGCGTACGTCTGCACTTCGTCGCGCACGCAAATTTTGCACAATTTTCTGGATGCGTAAATTCTGAATTGTTAGTATTTTTTTTTTTTTTGTTTTTTTTTTTCACTTTCTCCCACAGTGGGCTGGGCGGGTAGAAAATTTTTTCGGAGAGATTGTGCCGCAGATTATGAAAGAAATAAAATATTCGACCAGGATCCGCAGATAAATTACATTCGACCATCGATCTCGATCGATCGTTAGAAAAAATAAATTAATTATTCTCTTTCTATGTATCAGAAATAATAATTATACCGTAACGAGTGTGTTTCGCGCATGCCATCATCTTATTCTAATGAAATTTTTATACGACAGAAAATTTTCAACTCTCTTTCATTATATTAGCGAGTAAATTTAAAAAAATTATATTTAAAAATGTTGATTTTATATGATTCTTTTTTGATTTTTTTTTTTTTTTTCTTTCTTGTTTTTTCTTCTTCTTCTTCTTCGCTAACCGTAAAATCGTTGAAATCTAATAATAAAACGCTACTCGTATAATATACATATCTATACATGTATATGTAATCTGCGATATATACTTTTTTATACATATATAAGTATATGTAAAAGTACGTCCCGATTATCAAACCGCGGTAGTATACTATAGTCTGCTCGGACTTAGCTTATCGCGCGTTATTCGATTCCTCTGTTGGAAGCTTAAATATATATATACTGTAGGTATATCGAATATAATATAACGCGATGTTCAACCGTCTGGGATAAGAGGGCACCTTCATATTCGTATTATTAGATTATAGTCAAAAATCGTTCGTTCGTAACGTATACGGTCGCGATAAAGAGAGAGAGAGAAAAAAAAACAAAAAAATCTAATCAAATGTAAAAAAAAAAGTTCAAACTTGCAACGAAATTAAACCAACTGAATTCGGCTCCTGATATACAATTATACGCCGATCATGTCGTTCGGATATCCGAGTTGAATAATTACATAAATTAATTAGCGTAATTATATGCAAGCTGATTGTTTTATGTAAGTTGCACGGTGGAAGGAAGCGTGGTGATCTCGTTGCGAGAGAAAGAGAGAATGAGTTGCGAAAAAAATGAAAAAAAGTGAAACAAATGAATAGAGATAAATAATCAATGAAAGAAAATAAAGGAGAAAAAGATTTCCGGTCGAATGAGAAAAAGAATAGTTTCTATTAAGTTCTTCCTTCGTCGATGTATGTTACCTATTCGGACGTGGTGCAGTCGCTATATAAACGGGGTGCATTGGACGCATGACGTAGCATTGCACGGATATACTATCCTATCCTTGGCCAAGATTCAGCATTTTGAATCGCAACAGGTCGCACTAGAGACGCACTAACACACAGCCCACAAGGCTCCGCAGCAGCACGAGGATTCGTCGCACACGAATGTAGATATTTGCAGGCGATGTGTGTCTGTGTGCGTATAATACTCGTGTGTATTGTGGAGCTACACGTTGCCGGCTGGCGGTGCCTCCGCTCGGATATCCAACACAGAGAAAATTCGAGAGATAGGCGCGCGCGGCGGACGGACACACGCGCGCACTCTAAAGAGAAGCAAACTCTCTGCCGGTGGTTGCCGCTCGAGAGGACAGTACATAGCAACGTGGAGCAAAACGTTGGCTCCTCATGTTGAACGAACAAACGAATGAACGAATCGCACCGCGTCGTATATGTTCTTCTTCCCTCTTTTCAGCTCTCCTCTCCTCTACTTTCCTCTCCGCTCCTCTCCTCTCCTCTCCTCTCGCGGTATCGAAGAGCATGATAGGTGCTGCACCACCGGCGAGAAGAAACCTGAAGGATTATTAGTACGGCACATGGACAAGTCCCCGCCGCTACGCGTATAAATACCACCGCTGGCAATGCGACCGCGACTGTGTCATCGCCGCGGCACAGTGGGGAGGAGGGGGGGTCATTTCTGCGATCAGGGAAACACTTGCACTTCGGTTTTACGCCGAGTACGATGTGACGTAAATTTTCATCTCCGTTCGACCACGTCACGTGTGACGGATAACGGGAAAACTATTCACGCTATTTAAATCCACGACGAACGACTGGACCGACGATCGGCGATTCAAGTTCGAGTTGCTCTTCCGTTCGATCTTCGCTGTTTATTCAGCTGAATTTTAACACTTACTGATCCCACATGCGTGCCGGTATCGAATGCGAAGAGACAGAATACAGAGAAGAAGTGAAAAAAAAAGTCAGATACATTTTTCGCCGATTCAAACGAGGGATGATCGTCGTTGAACTTGTGTGCATGTGTATAACGGTTTGTTTGGCCACGTTGCAGGGATTGGGACGAATGGTTCGAGGGGATTTTTTGGAAAAAAAATTTTTTTTCATCGCATTGCGTTAACACATAACATTATTATAGATTGTTTTCTTTGTTTTTGTTTCCTTTCACACCGAACAAACTTCTTTTACTCACCGACTACGTAAACCATATTCTTCGTCCATCGCAGTAGCTCCCTTCGAATGCGTCGCCGTTCCTGTATGCAACGGGCATAGGAGCAATCCGCCATTTTTGAAATCACATCTTAGGATGTGTATGTATTTGCCGTGCGCGCTTGTACCTCCGTTATACACACGGTTGTATGCGTGCAAGGGGAAATGCACCGGGTAGAGAGATGCCGTGGGGTCGTCGCGTTATACCGGGGGTGGTGGTGGTGGTGGTGGTGGTGGTAGTAGAACTAGTAGTAGTAGTAGCAGTCGTGGTGGTGGTGGTTCCCTCTTTTCTGGGTGGGGATGAAGCCGTGAAGGACTCGCGCGGCTTCGAGAGGAGAAATATAACTATATATCTATAGTACCTCGTGCCCGTGTCGTGAGTTCCCTCGTGACGTCACGCGTGACGTAGCCCTCTCCTTCTCCTTCAGATTTCTGGAGAGGGGATATGATCACTGCCGGTGCAACACCGCACGACGGGTGAGCGACGAACGACGAACTTCGGGAGGAGGAGGAGAGATTCCGTAGAACTATGACTGAGGGAAGGGGCAAGAAAGGGGGGTAGAGAGAGAGAAGAGAGGGGAATATCTGGAGGAGGGAGAGTCGGAGAGAGAAGGACGAGTTGCCCCGAAGTGGGGTGATTCCTGAGAGAGTGAGAGAGCGAGGAAGCGTAGGTAGGGGTAACGGCGGAAGTGCAGCACCGTGGTAACCGGTAGGGGATGACGACGTTGCACACTTAGAAAGAGGAACGTAGGGGAAAAAAAGAAGTCGGCGAAAGAAGGGAGAGGACTACGGTCTTCGTCCTCCTAGTGTGTGAAAACTGCAAGGTTTACGCCGTGAGGAATAGTTGTGTTCGATGACGCTCGAGTAGCGTTCGAAGGGTACGCGCGTTTGTCGTATATATATGTATACATATATGCATGTATAATATATATATATATATTTATATATACATACACAACTATGCTGTACGTATATGTATACTACGGATCGTAGCCCACAGGACGATTAGAATGCGAGAGTTACTCTTTAGTTTTTCGTTTCGTTTATTCAGTTTAGTTTATTTTCAGTTTCAACTTTTGTTCCTTTATTCATATCTTTTTTTTCTTTTCATTCAGTATTTATTCTTATTTATTTATATCGTTATCTATTATTTTCGTTCGTTTCCCTCCTTTATACAGTGGTTCTCGTTCATTTTTCTTTTGATTATCTTTTTCTTTTCTTATTTGGTATTGTGATTATTTTGTATTTTCTTATTATTTTGTACAATCTCGCGGTATTTCTCACCAACGATTGCCGTCAGAGCCACATCTTGTCTGCACAACACCTGAAAGCAAACAAGCAATGACCAAGGGTGAAAATGTAATCCCTGTTTTTAACGGTGGAATAAGCATTGAATAAAATGTATGAAAATTCGAAAAAAATTTGCAAAAAAATAAAGAAGGAATTATTGCGGCAAAAAACTAGGCGGCCGAGGCGGCAGGATCGTGACGGTTCATTCGGCTCTTGATTCGTTAGATTAATTTTTATAACAAGAAAAAGCTCGGCCAAATTAATGAGCCGCCTGCAATTAAACAATTCGTATGAAATTCGTGTGAAAACAAGGAGGTGGAATTCGAGTCGATGTAACGGTTGAGGGATTATTGAGGGTGAATCGCCGCAGCACTCGATGTACAAACAAGCAAGCAATTGTACCCCTAAAAGTTTCTTCCTTCGCGCTTTATCTCGCGTAAGAATTTCGCGTATTAATCGATCAGGCCGATATAACGCGTCCTGCAGAACTATTTCAACGTTCTGAAATATTTTCGATCCCGCGCGGCAAAAACTACCCCCAATGTTGAAGGACGGTGAAACAATGGATATTGAGAATAAGAAGGGGAAGAGATGCACGCGTACATCCGACTTTCCCCTCACCCTTCTATTTTCCATAACCCATCCCCCCCGGGTGCCGAACCCCCGGAAAGAACAACCCCACCCCGAAAGTTCATCGGGGTTTGGTTCTCTTCTTGAAATGAAACATTGCCGTAAGAACGCGGAAGGAGCGGGCGGCGGAGGTCGGAGGATTGGGGGTCGACGCGGCGCCTCGTAGAGGTGGAATGGGGTGGCGTCGGGCGAAGAGAGGGAGGTAGTTGAAACCGGCGGCGGCGGCGGCGGCGTCGGCGGCGTCGGCGGAGCGTCGTGCACTCCTACCCGACGTTGGCGATGGTGATGGTGGTGGTGGGGTTAGTGTGGGGGAGGCGTAAGGGACCGCGACGGGCAGAGCGCCTAATATGCAACAAGAGAAAAAGAATTACCGATCAATAGGGTAGTAGCTGGTAACCATCCTTTCATCCTAGGTTGCCACGTACCTCTCGCCTCTCGACCCCTCTCTCCTCTACATACACCAACTATACATATACCTATACCCTATATACCGGTGTATAGCTCGCGGATTCTCAGCGGCAACCCACCCACGACGCCTCATCCCAATTTCCTTCTTTATCTATCCGCCCAACGGCTATCTCCGACGGTAGGATCTACCTGTCCCCTCAACCCCCTCAACGCTCGCCCCCCCATCGTCCTTCTACCCTTCGACCTCGCCATACCCGGATTTGGAGTGCGTCAGCTCGGTGCATCTTTCCAAGAAACATGCTGCACGTACGGTGGCATACAGACAGGAGTAAAAAAACAAAATATACATATATACACACTTTTATTACAATTTTTTTCAAGACACGCGATTCTTTTTTCAGAAAGTCACAAGTCACGGCTGTGACGCCGTATAATAATTTTCGAATGTCTTTTTGATGAAACACTTGTTTTACGTTGAGAAGGAAAAAAAATTATTACTATATAACAATACGTATCTAATATTTGTGCAGTTATTGTTTTCACCCGAGTATAGTAGGCCTGCGTATGACCCATATATTATACTATATGTAAAATGTGTTTTTATCTGAATATTATTTAAATGTGTGTACGCTGCCATTTATCTAACTCCATTTTTACACCCTTCCACTTTTTATTCCCTTCCCGTAATTTATATCGGGACCGGGTACATTGTCGTAACAAAACTGCAGCACGCAAAGATTTTTGTTAATACAGTTCCTCATTATAAACGTTAAGACAAGACGACGATCAAACACGCGATCAAACTCTGTTCGGTATATGGCGTGCTCCGAGGTACGTACGTAATACGATGTATCATATATACATTTGCTAACTCAAAACCGCAGGATTTCTTTCTATTTTTTTTTTTTTCAACAAACTTTTACACGTATGAATAATTAATTCTTTCGATTTAGTTGGCCATTGAAAGAGTATATCTTACGAACTCGTGTTGCACAATATTCGGTAATCGGTAGTTCAGGACAAAAAGAAATTACGAATTGTAGCAAAACTCGCACAAAATTTTGACCTTTTATAGTGACGATGTTGACACGTTTGAATATTAATACACCCGATTGAAATAGAAAAAAAAAAAAAAAAAAAACAAATTACCCATTAAACAATCTAAATTACTAATCGCTTCAAGCGCGTCGCGCCTGAATATCAAGCATCATAATTTCAGCCATGTACGTACGTACTACCTATACAAGAAAAGGGAAGAAAAAATAAATCCCTAGCTCCCCATACAGATCCCCTCGTACGCATTCAAAAACGCCCTTTTCACAAAAAGAGAAAGAGAAAAAAAAAAATCGCCCGCGGTTATTATTAGAGGGCACAGACTTTGTTTTGGCAAAGGGGTAATGAATATTTCGTCAAAGAGTTTTTCTTGCCATTTTCTACTTTTTCTTTTTGTTTTATTTCGTTTTTTCCTCTTCTCTCTTTCGATTCTTCTTGCGATATTGTAATTTTCCGAATCTAGTGCCCAGGTATAACAAGGGTTGCGGTACAGCGTAACGCTACGACGGGCGTCGATGGGGTGCGGGTATAGCTGTCGAGGTATAAAAGGTATAAAGGTACCATCGCTACAGCGCAAGTTGAATGTGCGCGGGGTGCAGGTTGCAGCAGGAAGAAGGACGAAAAAGCGACCGGGGTGATAAGAGACGAGGCGAAAGGCGGAAGGCGGAAGGCGGAAGGAGGAGGGAGGAGGTAGGAGGTTAAGAATATAGCGAACAACCCGCAAGACTTGTTCCCTGGAAGCTCTCGCGAGGCAGGGCAACGCCAGACCAAAGCACAACGAAGCATAAGGGAAGGTGAGACGAGGCGAGGTGCGTCAGATTCGGTTACTTGGCCTCCCTCTTCCCCACTTTTCGTTCTCGTCCTTTTCCTCCTCATCATTCCTCCCTACCCCGTCCCACCCCTCCGGGAACTTGATGTTTTTTGTTCCTTGATTTTTTGTTTTGTTTTTTCTTCTCCCGTTTTGTTTTGTTTTTTGTCTCAATTTTATCTTCGTCCTTTTTTCATTTTACGTTACTTCTCATTTCTTCTTGTTTCCTTTTTTAACGGAGGATCCGCTCAATACCTCGGCTGTCATAACCTTCTCCCCACCTATGCGCTCCTATTCGCTATGGCACAACGTTAGCTCCTCTCTCTCTCTCGTAACGTTTTCCACTTTTTAATGTTTCGTTCGACGTTTCCGTTCGTTCGGTCCCTCAACGACGCGAACATTCGCGCGCGCTTATGGTGCACATAGGTATACGTAATATATACATAGACTTCGGGCGTCTATATATCCTACGTGCATATATACATATATACACTGCACATAACCTGCCGCGTGCACCCTGGAAAAACCTGGAAGGGTTTGCCGCCGCGGGGATGAACACGAGCGAGGAGCGAGGGAGCGCAGGAGTTGCTAAAGGGAGGAAAAGAACGGGGGGAGGATGAAGGGGAGTGCAGGTTTGGTCGTTACTTTGTTTTACGGGCAACCCCTTCCTCCCTATCCCCTTCCTAAGGGAACTCCTATAGCTACTCGCTTTTCGCTTCCCTCATCCTCCCCCTCCTGCCCCGCGTACATACCCGATTCCCTCTGGATGCATTCGTGTACATAGGTGTGCTGCAAGGGTTCAGCTTTTTTTTTACTTTCTTTTCGGGTTTCTTTTTCTTCCTTTCTTTTATCTACAAACTCCTTTCTTTACCTCCTTTCTTTTCAAACATATACACGGCTATATTCACCTTGTTCGGTCCATTGGCGTCGGGTGTTACCGAATGGAAAAAGAATCTTATTTCCTATCAGGTGGACATGGAGAATTTTCGGTGCCCATAATTCATGACTATTTAACGGACCGTACGTAGGTACGTCGTACATACCTATATGTGTGTGTACTTTGTAATTTAATTAGCGGTGGTGTTACCTTGGAGAATATTGCGAATGTGCACATATAATACTGCAACCTTGTAACGCTGCAGTTGCATACGTCTTTCTTGACTCGTGCTTATTTATTAAGGTTTTCAATCGGAATGACGTTGACGGGAAACGATAATTTTCGAATGTTCATCGGTGATTATTTGATCCGAGGAAGATAAGAAGAAAAGCGTCGATGAAAATAGTTCATTATTTGATATCGGCCGCTCTGCGGAAACGAACAAAAAATAAAGAAACAAAAAAATGTTTCGGCACGATCGACAACGAGTCTAAAATCATGACGGAGGATAGGAATAACGGAATCATATAGAGTATTCCTGAACAATCCACCTGTTTGCCATCAGATTGGCATCTAAATTGCAAGAGTTGAAAACCCCTCCTCCCCTCCCTGTATGTACAGACCATGCGCTCCAGCGTGCACTGTACTATAACATCAGCTTCACCGACATGGAATAGTGCCAACAGGTTCAAGTCGACCTCACGGCTTTGAGCATAAGCTACAAGTAGCTGCATCTGACATATATATGTATATGCTCACATGTATACACGGTTGTGTCGTGGTGTGCGAGTCTAGATAGTATAACTTCAGAGTCTGCAACGGAGTCTAGAGTTCTTCTGTGTTGTACGGTACAGTATAGGTAGAGGCCAGTCAGCTGCGGGGGCGCGACGAGTTCTAAGAGTCCGCGTAACACTGACATCAACCAGTGGTGGGTCAACTACCACGGACTAGGCTAGGCTGCACTAGACAACCAGCTCTGCTCTGGCAACCGTTCGCTTGTAACAGTTGGCTCGTTCTTTTGCAAGATTAGAAAGTATCGGCGGCGAATGAATTTTTCTCTATTATATACAGGAGCTTTTTGGACGAAAAATTTGTGGAAGACTGGTCGAAAAAATTTAGCGAGACATTCACCTCCCATAAAATGTACGGTAATTTTCAAACGCCTCTGCACGACGACGTGCCACACGCCCCGAATTTTATGTGAATGAATTTTTCCAAGGACACTCGAGTGTACGAACTCTGGTGAAAATTTTAGGTCAATTTCTCAAGCCGTCTCGCTTGAGATGGCTGAATGAGTTGCTAATTTTCATGAATACCCATGCACTTGGTATATTTTAATAGCGGGTTACTCGTACCGCGGATTTCGCGCATTTCTCAAAAGAAATGTGGATGAAGCGAATTTTCGGCAACTCTCAACCTGAGGAGATTATGGGTAATTTTAGGTAGACATGCGAACGATTATTCACATCTCATTGTCGGATTAAAAAATCGATGACACATAAAATTAGGACGGCAATCGCGTGACAATTTTTTGCAAGTGATTAAACATTTTTGAAAATTCATTCGCAACCTTCGATGCGGTGAAGTGTTGATTCGGTTAATCGAGGCATTGCGACGATAAATTCTGCGAACGCAAATTATTGGGAGAAAGGTGCGGATGGATTAGTCGCGCGTTATTGCGATAAAAACGCGGGAGCCAACGCATAGGTGTGTATAAAAACGGTGTAAATCTGTATCATGGTTGAAAGCTCGAAGTTCCCGCGCTTCCCGTGACGCGGCTGGTAGAAGCAACAGTTCGCTTTCCCTCCCTCTTTTCCACCCACTCACTCCCTGCTGCAACCTCCTCATCCTACTACCGCTTCCCTGTCCTCTTACTTCTCCTTCTCCTCTTACTCCCGCTTCTCCACCCCGTTGCGTTTCCGCCGAACGGCCCTGAAAGCACCACCTTTGCCAAAGCAAAGCGGTCCTCCACCGATAGTGGCAAATACGACAGCACAGCGTATAGAAAGGGAGAGAAAAAGTGGAAGAGAGAAACTTTATTTTGGATTAGTCCACCGTTTTATTTCTGCACTCCTTTTTTTTCACCCCCCTCCCCCCCATCCCCCGCCGCCGTTTTGTTTCGTCTCTGCAGAAATAATTCGCGAACTATTGAGCATCATTTCATTTTCCGGTACACGCATCAAGGGAGATCCGGCCAAACGGACCACTTTGACTAAAAATTAATGATTTTATTGAAAGAAAAAAAAAAAAATCCTATTTCTCTCGAAATCTGTTCGAAAATCATTCGTTCTTTTAGAAATCCCTATTCTTTTGATGTTTCTTTCTCCTGAATTGCATATTCGTTTGAAAAAAAATTTTTTTTTCGTTTCTTGACTGGATCATTGTTTTTCCTTCCTGCAACTCTTGAATCTTGAAGAAATAATTTTTCAATTTTCAGCTGAGGTATCGACTTTACCCTGGAATCCCTTTATAGGTTTTTTCGCAATTGAGGTCGAGCGATAATCTAATAGGTTATAATCTGCATTCCTTGAAGAGGCTAGTGGATTCAGATTTGCAAAATATACCCGAGAACTTTTTTTCATAATTACAGCAAAAGATTGTGTCAGTTGATTTACGAAATTTACTGCTTTTAAAAAGATTAGTTTTTCTTTTTCTATAAACCCCGAAATTATAAAACATTTACTTGGATTTCAAAGAGAAGATATCGATCTTTTTTTAGTCCCTGCCATTAATAGGGAATTTTTTTATCCCGATTAAATCCTCAAAGCGTTAAAAATATACAGCTATAGTCGACGTATTTTTCCAATAATTTTTTTTACAACATCTCGCTCGTTTAAACATTCTAGGAAATTGTGGGAACGTCCAGTTTTCTACAAGTTGCCAAAGCAACAAGAAAAAGTACGTCAAGAAAATTTCCTAATAACAAAAAAAAAAACAGCAAAATGGTTGCATAATGCATAAATATTTCCCAATTAAATAACGAAGATAAGGAGTAAAAAGAAAAATCGAAAAAATTACATTCAAGTCGATTCTCCACATTCCATTAAACGCTTTTCTTATGATCCTAAATTTCAGATCTTGTGTAACGTATAGTTTTAGGTTTGTTCGGAATTTCATTCTGCATTTTAAACTTCTCGTTTTAATTATCATTAAAATTTTTACTTCATTCATTTCAGTTTCTAGTTACATCACCCAATTACAATTAGTGCAGTGTGAATCGTAATTAGATTCCTAATTAAGGGATGCGATTGATACTGGAATGAAATTTCTAACGTATACTATAAAAAAAAAATACGTACGTAAGTACATCGCAGTGCATATACGGCGAAAGAATGATCTACGAATGAGTTAATGAGTAAAAAAGAAAAAAAAAACAAGTAAGAAAAATCGAGAAAAGAAAAGGAAGAGCTTTTTCAATTTTTCAATTCGATTCCGCACGACGCACATGCACACTGGTATCTCCCTCTTTCTCCTCGAAGGAGAGAAAAAAAAAAAACAAAAAATAAACGAACAGGCCGAAATATAAACTTGTCATGTCTCGCCAGTCGTCGCGCCCT
The DNA here is from genome assembly GCA_963978495.1 of Athalia circularis. NCBI lineage: Eukaryota > Metazoa > Arthropoda > Insecta > Hymenoptera > Athaliidae > Athalia > Athalia circularis. Next base: position 7,587,431 of record OZ021702.1, read on the forward strand.
TTCCCCGCCGCGTCCGCCCCGCTTGCAACTTTCAACCCCTACGGTGTGTACGGAAAATCGCATCAAAGAATCCATCAAATTAAAAACGCAATTATAAAAAAGCGTCGGGTTCTTTGTCAAAAAGTATGGTTCCTCCCTCGTCTTCCTCCCACCGCCATACATTTTTTTTCTACTTTTCTCACCCCACCTTCGTCTGTATACGCGCTCTTGACGTTTTTTTTTCTTTTAATTTTTTGTTTGTTTTTTTTTTTTTTTCTGTTTGTTTCACCTCCTCGCACCAGGAGTCGCGCGTTTTTCCTCTACCCCGAAAACTCACACACTTGCTGCAAATATATCGACACCTATATACACGTAATATACATTCACGTATGATGTAATATGGATATATATGTGTGCACACATACGGGAGTTGCGACACACATCTATCAGCGAGGCATACACCCCCGTTGAGTGGTGCGCGACGCCTCTTTCCCCCCCCCCCCCCCCGCCCCTTCCCCCTGCCATTTTCCTCGCCGGAAACCTTTCCCCCCTTTTCCTCCCTTGATATATACCGTTCGCGCAAAACCTTCCCTCTTCCCTCTCACCGACTCTTTGCTGGTTTCTCTTCTCTGCACATTCTTTCTCTTTCTCTCTTTCTCTCTTTCTCTCTTCCTCCCCTATACTCCCTTTTTCTCTTTCGCTCTCACACTACCTCGGCCAAAAAATGCTATCGATCCCTCTGGTCTCAATTATGAAACACTTCAGAACGTGCCACCCTTGCTGCTGTTTCCATGGGGCATTGGCCAAGGGGGGGGGGGGGGGGGGGAGGCCACGTAAAAAAACCCCCAAAAAAAAATAAAAAAATTGGGGGTGGGGGAGGTCTCTTCTCTAGATCTTGCTTTAATGTTTTCTTATACGTACTCGTTTTCAAGTTGTTGGCAATTTTTTTTTTTTCTTTATTCTTTGTCTTTTTTTCTCTTCTTCTTCTTTCTGCAATTTGATTTGGAAACGTCAAACGAAGCCGCACGAAATAAAATCAAACGAAAAAACAAAAAAACAGGAAACAAAAAAATTTGCATCCTTACGATTAACGTATCGTAAATGATCGGAAAAATATTTTTGGCTATACCTCTTAGCGGCGCAGTAATCCGAAATTAATTGCATTTAATTTTTTCACGAATGATAATATGTGAAATGCTTGATTACCAATATTACTGGACGTATACCTGATACGTGCGTATACACCATATGTATGCATGGGTTGTAGATAAAATATAATACATTGCAGCAGCGAAGGACTCGTCGGTATAGAGATATTCTAGAGTTCCTAGAAACTACTTTGAGCGATTCAAGTTTCCGGAGCAGCAAACTACGCGCATGTACAACTATTTGTACACGTATGCACCATACACGTATTCCATAATACAGGTGATGCTCTACAGATACTCACGTGTATAGGTGATTCATAGATTTACACACGTAGAAATTACCGGCTATAGGTATACTCGTGCATCTTATATCTTGTACCTATTTACTTTAGAACAGGTAGTAGATTCTCCAACGAAACTTACTTAGCTGGCTATGCCGTGCACTTTATACACACATACACACGTACGTGCATGCAACGATCGGTTATTAACGTGTACATTTTCATTCTACGTCACAACATTAAAGACACATCGTAACAACATTAGATTCAGTTTTTTTTGTTTTCTTTCTTTTTTTTTTTAATGCTTTTATAATTATTTTCCGCGATATATTGCAATTTTTTTTTATTTCTTTTGTTTTTTTTTTTTAATTTCTCAACTGCTGTACGTGCGTGATCAGTTTGTATTTTTTAATTCTCAAATATTATAGACGTATATATAATGAACGAAACGCGAGTGAAAAAATGAACCAATAAAGAGAAAGACATGCAAAAAAAAAAAAAAAAACGGGAAAAAAATGAATTATAAGTGGATAATTTATTATTATTAATAATATTTAATCTAATTAGGTGAAGGAGAAGAGATAATTTTCCCTCGAATCATTATTCTCCATACACTAATTAGTCGATTTTCATACAACATGTCTAATGAGCTTTTTCAGAAAAAAAAAATTGAATTAGAAGCGGAAAAAAAACGAAGAAAAAAAAACATTGCGATCGTGAAGAATAATAATATCATTAATAACTTGTTCAATCGATTATCCCATAGGTATATTATATACCTCCATACTTATACCTGATGTAATTAGTTTGAATATTTTTTTATTAATGCAGGCCAAAAATATGCACACTGCACGATGAAATATGTGTGTATTGACTGACGTTCTGTATCGGTAACCAATATCGCCGAAATCTTCATTCCTTCGTACGGATATTAATGGAGGTTATAATAATGGGCTATATTAATTAACTATTCACCGCATGCCGCAGTAGTTTCTGAAGCACATGTCATGATATTTATAGTGGCTCACGACCGTCGTGTGCCGCTACCGTATAGCAAAAGCTTCGAGCTTTCGTCATCGCTCTGCACCAATTTTTCAATTACATTCGCATCCATTTTGTTTTCTCATTTTGATAAAGTCGCGTGTTTTCTCTTGTTAGTTTTTCAATCCTTCTATCGATCATCAAGTGTTTCATGTGTATTTGCTTTTTTGATTTTTAAATTTCCCTCTTCTCTTTCGCCTCGCCGAACCAATATCACAAATTAAAATTGATCAACGGAGATCTGGAGATTCTAAAATAAACTATACACGTATATTTCGTCGAAAGCGAAATTCGTTCATTATCGAATAAAAAATTAACATCGGATCAAAAAGTGGGAACTTTGAACAAACATGTAGTCTCGGTCGATTCGCTGACTTTAAATTGATGCAATGATAATGATGACGATAACGATAATATGATGATGTCGTAATGATAAATTATAAGAGCAGAGGAGATATTTCCTGGATGAAAGAGGTTTGACAGATCTCGTAATATTAATTCTACCCCTATCTATACGCGGCTATATATCTATCTCTCTTTTATACCTCTTCTTCTTCCTTCCCTCCCTTACCCTCTCTGATCTTCTCCGGCAACTACCTTCCTTCTCTCAATTTTTCTCCCCACTTTTATATTTCTTTTTGTCGTTGGTTTTTTTGTTTTTGTTCTTTATTTTTTTTTTTCATATTTCTTCTGTCTTTTTCTTTTTTTTTATTTTCATTTTTGCAGCTGCACCAACGGCGCAAGCAAGCAATCCTATTGATCGGATATTCAAAAAATTTCAGAAATATCAAGGTAAGTTATATACATATATACATACATATGTATATAATACACATAACATGTATACATACATATGTATATTATGTATTATATAATCAAAGTAAAGGGTGGGGCTCGCGCCTGCAGAACGAAAAGGTGACGGGTAAGGGGTAGGAAGTGAGCAGGGCGACGCGCAGGGGAATTCAGGAGGGATTTAGGGATTTCAGGGAGGGTGCAACGAAGCAGCGGCACCGGAGGTGCATGGAAGAGGAAGAGGGGCAGGGGAGAGGGCGGGGGGGGGGTGCTAGGTTGGTTCGGTTTCCTCGGTTATATAGAGAAGCGGGGGTAACTATTTCCCCCACCCATAACACAAGATGAAAGAGGAAGGAGGAAGGGGTAGGTTTTTATTTTTACCAATTCCTTTTTGTTTCTTCGTCTCGCCTCGCCTCGATTCCCCCTACCGAGAACCTCTTTCGCTTCCCTTTCCCCTTCATTTCATTTCCACTACCCTTCTTTGCAAGCCCACCTAAAATATGAGTACGATATTACCTTCCGTATATATATATACCTCCCTTGCATTTTTACTCCCAAGTTACTATCCCCTTCGCACCCCCATTTTTCCCTACTCTCTGCCCAACCGTTCGCCAATCTCGGTTATTCCACCCTGAATTGCCCCCCCTCCCCCTCCCCCTTCCCCCACCCTTCCCCATCCACCAATGCGATCGTTCTCTGTCGTATTTAATTGCTAGCATTTTATTAAAAGTATCGACAGCGAAGCTTTGTTTACGGCTTTGAAAAAATTAATGTTTCACCGTATATATGTGTGTGTATGGGGTATATGCGAATATGGCGAATTTTTTTTGGTAGACTCTTTTTTTTTTTTCTTAGCTTTTTTCGTTTGTATAAAAAATTCACGTGTTTTTCAGAGAAACGAATGTGAAATGAAACAAAAAAGTAGAAAGCTCGTAGAAAATTTGTATACGTATTATATACCTACATCGCACTGTATTCGTTACTGATTTCGATAATTCTAACGATTTACGATTGTTCTTTTCTCTTTCGATCAAATGAAAGGGCAATTTGATGTCGGCCGAAATATGTTCCTGACATGGACCAATATCAGTTCATACAATGATCCGCAGAAATCTTCATTTATTTTCAGCCTTTGTTGGGATATTGCGTAAACTCATAAGTATACGAGTACAATTCCATTCTACTACTATACTCCGTTTTCATTGATATTACAATGATAAATTGGTGTTTTTTCATTAAAAAAAAAAAAAAACTAAAAAAAAAAAAAAGAAGAAATTATTCGGATGTGATTGTTGGGCTTCCATAATACCACTCGCAATTTCTGTTCGAAATTTTTTTTCCCTCTTCTGAATACATTTTGGTTCCCGAGCGATATTTGAACTGTACGTATATACGTTTAAAATTACCTTGCACCCTGTGTACCCATACAGGTAATAGTATGTAAGGATATTTCATAATATAAGGTGTATAATCTACACACACATGTACCGCACATAGTTGAATATGTCTATATATATATATATGTATGTGTAGTTTTATTTACTATTGTAAACCTCTGCTGGCACCGGTGAACTTCAACGGTGCAAACACTTTCTTGCCACTTCTCGCGTCGAGTGCAAGAGGTCTGCTTTTGTGCGTTACTGTACCCGCGAGTGTCATCGTACAGCTTAGAACTCTTTCCCTCACCACCACGCGACATTTCTTTTTTTCCTCCTTAGTTTTTCAATTTATTTATTTATATTTTCAACATTTCTTCGCTCTCCATTTCTTTCTCCTTCCATCAATTTTCCACGTAATTCGTACGCGTCGTTTTCTCGATCGATCGCCGATGACGGTTAATTTCATTTTCTATATCGTCCAATGACGTATGTATCGTGTGGAAAAAGAAGAGAAGAAAAAAAAGGTTTCACCCATCATCCGGAGGTGGGAGAAATTCTTAGGAAGAAAAAAAAAAAAAGAAAAGAAATATCGATTTATGTATAATTATGTATAATTACATCTTTAATACGCGTATTGTACAATCTTTAGATACGTGGTTGGAAATAAGTTTTTCATCAGAATTTTCTATCGTGTATGTAATATGACTGCGCATGTACATATGTATATGTATAAGTATATTTGCGAGAAATTTTACGGTGATGCAAATATGGGTGCAAAGTACATAATTAGACTTATGCATCTAATTGACGCGAATCGTATGATAAACGTGAGACAAAATCTAACCGCGATTGCAGCAACAGATTTCGGGCGTTGTAAATTGACTTGAGATTTCTTTAATATACGTATACAGCTGATTTAAGTATATAATATATAATGTGATAACAGGCGTGCTGCGTGTGAATAAGTTACGTTACGGTTCTATTCGTTAATTACTTCTGTTTTATCAATAAAGACCATTTTGAAGCTATGACAAACAAAAGCGAATGATATCATATCTTCCAGGATTCAGGTATATACTCTGCGAATGTTATATAATGTATTTGACTACAAAATGTGATAAATAATTCTATTTCATGAAATTATGCATTGTAAAATAATGCGCGATTTTTTCTATTCAGTTTTTAAAAATTTTTTTTTTTTTTTTTCAATTATCACGTTACTGTTTTAAGCGCGCTGCACTGCAGCATTGCGTTGTTAATTTGGCTACATTTATTTCATCAGTTATATTACAAGACCTATAAAGCCTTGGATTTTTTGGAAATAGTTTTTTGGTGTATTCGTACGTATTTTGGGGCTGCAAATCCGATTCGGCTAGCTATATTGACCCATCTATCGAAATGATCGAAATATCGCAAATTTTTCGCTTTTCGGTGCAAAAAAATTTCGGTGCAAAATACGTTAGAAAAGTGTCCTGCGATCGATTTTAAAAATTCTTCATTTTTGGCCCAGAAATCGAAAAAACCCATAGGGTTTACCTTAGATTTTTTCTCGATTTTGGGGTCAAAAATCGATATTTATTTGTTCCGAGTTTCCTATGATATTCTTACGTATTTTGATCTCAGAAATTCGAATCTGTTAAATAAATTGAGCTATCTGTAAAAATGATCGGGTTATCGCTGGAAAGCGAAAAAATTGCGACATATCTCGCAACTGCGTCGATTTCTTGCAAATGCGAATTTTTCTCAAGATAGGATTGACAAACTTTTCTAGAAAAGTCGACAATCTAAATGGTAAGGAAAAGAAAGAGAAAGAAATCTTTGGATTGAGAAAAAAAGATAAAAAAAATTGAATTAATAAAAAATAAAAAAATAAAGTACCGCGCCAAAATATTCATACATGTTAAGTAAAATCGTCGAACGAACGTGCGATACGAACTACATAAGAGGCGTATGTAGAGCCTACATGAAAATAGAAAAGGAAACCAAATACGAACGCATCAGACAAAAAGAATGAAATAAAAAGGAGAAGAAAAAAAAAAAAAAATACCGGTAAAAATAGGGAGAATATAACGCACTCGGGGATTCGACGCCGTGTTGTATCTCGTCTGGTGTGCAGTATGTATATTTTGTGGGTGACACGAATTTTTTCATTTACTTTCCCCCCTTCTACTTCTACACTCCAACTACTCCTCCGCCTTCTCTCTATTCCCTCTTCCCCTTCGTTCAGACGTATGCACGTACGTGTATAACGTATAATACCTACCCCGGTGATGCTGCAGTTTATTCACATTTCCAAATATATCGGGTACTTTTCTTTCTTGAATTTCATTTTATAAAAATAAAAAAAAAATGCAAAAATCATCAATATTTGCAATAGGTCTTGAATTGGACCGGAAGAGAGAGTGCGCAGGTGAAACTTCTTATCTCTATTCGACGGGATATTTCTACGCACGTACAAGTTTGAAAATATTTGCAGCGACATATTGGAACCGAAAACGTCGTATAATTTTTTTGAAAATTATGAATCGGAAGCATCACGCGCTGTGTAAATTTATTCAATGCAAGCGCCTACCAGGTCATACGTAGATTGGGGCGTTGCGTTAGAAACAAAAAAAAAAATTTTTTTTTTTTTTATTACTGTGACATAAACCCGTACGCTTATCTGAATACGCGGGGAAGGAGGGAGGGTCGCGGTATAACCTGCAGAAAGTTGCAAAACAACCGAACAGAACAGAGAAGAGTTCGATAACCTAGTTTCAGAAAATTGCGACGAAAAAAAAGCGAGACTGAAATGCAACGAGATACTCAGCGGCGTAAAAAAACTCAACTGATCTCGTATTCCAAGAGATTCGAAACTCTGATTGCAGGTGATAATTTATGCGACAGGTAGATACGTACAAACGTATACGTAAACCACGTCATACAAGAGAGACAAGTAATAGTCGCACATTGTGTATATGCAATATAGGTACGGGATAAGCCATATGCACAATGTTCTGAAATTTCAAACGAGTGTAAAATTGTTTTTTTCATTTCCTTTGTTACAATTTCCACGAATTTTCCAGTTGCATTTATTTATAAATGAGATCGCGCAATTCGCCGATGACAAATCGCGGAAATAACATTTTCTTGAAAAAAAATGAAAGAAAAAAAAAAAAACCCAGAAAACAGAAGAAAAAAACTTCCTCAAATCCGGGTTTTCGAATGACGTTCGCGTACACATTTATGTATGCACATACATGATACATACACATATACAGTTCCGACGAGAAATCTAGGAAGGTAACCTCAGTCTGCGTGATACATGTTTGACGAAAAAAAAAAAGAAAAAAGAAAAAAAGGGGTAAAAAAGAAAAATCGTCATTGCGGAGCGAGAATCATGAAAAAATAAGAGACAATAAAACAAAAAGAAAGCAAAAAAGAAAAAAAAAAAGATTGAAAAAAGAAAAGAAAAAAAAGGGGGAAAAAATGAGCTCCGCGCTGCAGTACCGCGCGGGAGAATTCATGCAGCGATGACGATGACGACGACGTCGACGACGACATACACCCCTGCATGCATGCCTGCCTTCCTTCCCTCGTAGCCCCGACCCCTCGTCATTCGCCATTCGCCATTCGCCCCCTTGGTCCCCTCGCGACGTGGTCACGAAACGGCCTAATGTTTTTAACCCTGTTAGTAACTCACGGTGCATATATCGTATATATGCGCTCTAAAGCCCAATTGCATGTATACATACGATATGTACATGTATAATATTTACATGTATAGGTATAGCAATATGTACATGTATATCTATATCTATAGCGTGCATAGCACTGGCAAATGTCCTCATTCCCAGTTTGGCCGTCTATATCTTCGACCCGTGCAAGCAACTCCGTATTCTAGAATCTAGATTCTAGATTATCTAGATTCTGAATTCTACTGCACTCAAGATTTTCCCGCTGCATCAGCTGACTTATGTAACATATAGTGTAACATGCGGTGATACCCGACGCCGCGTATATTTACGGTAATGCGATAATATTTTTTTGGAAAAAAATTTTCAACCCCGTCCCCCCCCCGCCCCATCTTATTCTTTTACTCTCTATCGCTATACTTGCATGGTTTGCGGACTCATACGAGGTGATTTTAATTATCGTTACCATGTATGCGTATGCGATAGCTACGGCGATAAGAAACATTGAAATTCAAAACGAAGATAATCGCGAAGGTTTATCGTAGATCATCATCGCAGCGATATAGTTTTAGACCATGCAGCGCTGTAATTTGATTAATATTAATTTCGCTGCTCTAAAATCGACCGATATTGTTACGAGGAACTAAGAAATCGTGTTGGAAATTTCGACGCAAGTTGATGATCGTGAAGAAATATCGTTGAGATTATTTTCGAAAATTTGGGGTCTCTAAATCCTCGGGAATTTCTACCTTACGCGTGCATTTTGTCGAAGGATCGAGCAATCGTGCAACACATTAAAATGAGAAATGTCAAATCGTCAATTTTCATTTCTATTTATGCGTTTCTTTGTTTTACGTTCATCGATTATTTATTATCGATTAGCTCTCATCGTCAGTCAATGGTAAATCGAATGGCTTGGATATATAGTTATGCAGCAATCTACAGACTCGATACGATGCAGAAAGGGAATATAATTAAGATTAATGCAACTAAGGGTGAAAAGAGAGTAAGAGAGGGAGAACCGCCGAAGTTGGAGAGAGAGAACCATAAAATCTTTTTTAATTGAAAATTCTAGTCGTTAGAAATTTCATTCAACGAGGCCATGGGCAGCCGTATACCCCTCTACCTGATTGAAATTTTCCGCAATTTCAACGAATTCAAATTCAAATTTAGAGTGCAATCGGCGGGATAAATTTCTTTTTTCCTTTTTCGTGATATCCAATAGGTTGAAATCACAGCGACATAATAAGACTGATGTAAAATGAACTAAAAAATAATTTCGCTCATTGAGGTACGTACCTATATATATACATAAAGTACGTCTGATGAAATTATTATATTATACGTATATTTGAATAATATATAAAATCGGAAATTGGGTCAAAGTAATTCTATCCGCAATTTCACATTTCCACGTTTGAATTATGTGAGTAATACCATTTTCCCAATTCTCGAACAACTTGCTGTCTTATTAACCCAATTTCCATCATTATCAATATTAATTACATTCATACACATATTATACCTATACAACTACCAGATAGTTGTCGATTAATCATTTCAGAAAGCTGAAGAGAATCTCTAGTAGAACCTATGCAGCCGCAATAAAACTAGGCCAAATTGATTTTAATAATTTTCTTTTACTTTTATTTCAATTTTTTTTTTGTATCCATACGGTCCTTCGCTGCGCTCTAATCAAATCCGTATCTACATAACACAGATCGTTGCCACCGTTTACCTGGACAAGAAATTGCAACCCTTGCAAATAAAAAAAAAATGATCAAAAAAAATCTGACTTACTAATAATACAATTACAAAAATCATATCGTATAAAAAGTGGTTACATATATGAGGTGTCCTTGAAAACGACCTTGAATTGTAAACGTGCGCGTCCGATATGTATACTCAGTTTGGTAGAGAAAAAAAAAGACATTATCAAAAAAAAGTTACATCCGTGCGATTCATTGCTGGAGCGGAGAAAAAAAAAACTATATGGGTGTTTTATTGTTGCTAACAAATTCATGTATAGTCTGAGGGAAATAGGAAATAAATAAATCCCCTCTCTCCCTTTCTCTCTCCTTCTCTACGCGTGCACACTGTACTTATACAGTGAATATAAACATGTATTAGGTCGATATCTAATCACGCTGATAACCATATGCAATGGCAGTAGATTAGCAGGGTCTAGATCTCACGGCGGTCGTCGTCATATGTGTGTGGGGTATGTGTGATGTAGAAATGCAGCAGGCAGGCAGTCGGGCTGCATGAGAGTTATAAGTGTAAGTACATATAGCGTAGTATGTACGTTACACTTACTAGGTACACTGCACTCTCCTCGAGTACACATAGTTACATGGATGGTTTAAAGTCGCATACCGCTAGGTGCATACATGGCATACACATATATATACAGAGACGCACATATACAACAAACTACTCGCCATACTGTTACACAGAAGAAGCAGAAGCAGAAGCAGAAGTGCCAGCGCCCATGAACTTTGTACCCGCGCGTTACACTTTCGTCGGTTGTCCCCCCCCCCCCCCCCCCCCCCCCCTCAGTGGTGGTTAGGTTACATATATATATGCGTATAATAATCATTGTCATATATGTATAGGTATGTATGAAATATAGAAAAGTAAATGTATATATTTTTATATATTGACGATTATATCAAAGAGTTCAGTTCATTTATTCGCGCTATAATACGTATATGTGATATACGGACAAAACATTATTTTATAAGCCATGAAAAGAAAGAGATCGTATGATATGAGAGAGTTTATATGGTTGTATGGATGCGATAATATTATTCGTCGATTGATATGGCCCTCGATAAAAAAAAAAAAAAAAAAACTGCACACGGCGAAATATAACGAAGAGAATAAAAAATCGTAAAGTGTGCCAATTCTCGATCGAATCTTTGTTGCGAAAAAAAAAAATATAAGTAAACAAATAGAATCACGAAATTTTTATCTTTTTTTCATCTCGTTCGGTATATATACATATCCTCATACATGTATATTAATACACAATTCGATATTTATAAAATCTCAAATTTTCATCATTTTCCACCGTCATCGGATGCATTACGGCATAGTTTCCAACAATAACGTTTGCAACAACAATTAATTCGTTCCCATTATATTCTTGGTTTCAATGTAATATAATAACCAAAGTCTTTTCTCTTTCCAACAATTCCCGATGGTCGTCGCGGCACCACTCGGGGGCCACGCGGCGTTGGAAGAAGAATTTGAAAAAAAAAAGATGAATTTTCTAGCTCTCTCTCTCTCCATTCCGCGACCCTGCGCATCCATATTTGGCATATATATTAATATAATCACCTACCACGAATATAGTTACATAAGTCTAAATCTGTCGGCCATTTTGTTAACTAGTGTCTAGCAACCCCCCCCTGCCCCTCATTCTTCTTGCCCCGCTGTTCCTCCTCTCCTTTCGATTCCTCTCCCCCTCCTCGCCCCCCATCCCGGATGAGGCTCCCACCTTTCCTCTCGCCACTCCTCTACTGCCATAAACTCCTCTGTATTTTATCTTTCTATCTCTCGCCCATAGTGGGCAACCTATATGTAATACTAGCGGCCGAACAAGTTTTAATACCAAAGGCGCGCGGGGATCATAATGTATAAGGTATGTATGTACGAATCTTGAATGTCAACGTAGTTATATAAATTGCAGTTTCGTGCATTAAATGCTACCAGTTATAAAAATTATGGTTTAAATTCGCGAGTCGCGGTCGGCGTCGATCGCGGGAGTTCTTCCAATTTTGGTGTATAAAACGACAATTTTTGTTATTTTATTTTGTCTTTTCCAGTAATTCATTTTTCATAATCACGATGACGAGTTATATCGGACGGAGTCGTTGGAAGGTTGAAATTGATCAGATGATTTGGGAAGATGCGGCTGGAGAACGAATTTTTTCCTATTAATTAGAGCCGAGAGTTCACCGAATGCCCTGTATATGCTTATGGGTGATAAAATTTTATCGATACGTCATCTCCGATGGAAAAATGGACCGAATCTTCCAATCGGCCATATCCTCCTCCGAATTCATTCTGCATGCAAAAAAATTATCTCATGATCTTTCCGAAGAAATTGAGAAAAAAGAAAATCTGCAACGCGCTACGAAAATTCCCAGCTATCGCTGCATGCGTAGTTTCCGCGCGTCTATTTCGAAAACACGGAAGACCGAATATTTGTCGAAGCAAAAGAAATGAGAAAAAAAAAAGAAAACGAAAAGAAAAAGAAACATGTCGGGTTAAACGCGAAAATTGATAACAACTTATAATTATTTCAATCAACCAATTATTTTTCCACAATCATATTTCATGTGTTCAAGAATGTTGTGGAAACAAAGAAAAAAAATTAGAACGATAAAAATGAAACCTATAATACACCTATCAACTATACAAGTTTGAGAAACTTGTATAATTTTTTCACGCCATATAAATATACATATATATATTTTTTTCTTTCTGGTTTAGGAATTTTATCGCTGAACCGCTTATTATATGTATACCTATACAACTACTACTATTACTACTTAGGAAACTATGTTTTATGTATATATATATATACATGGCGAACAATTGACGGCGCTGACGGGATCTGCTGCTGCACGTTGAAATACAACGGTTAGAAATGTTTTACCTCCTAGTATACGTATACGGACGCCTACAACCTACATTTCGGGCAACAAGTCGCTGCTAACTGTGAACTATATGTATATCGTCCAGTGGCCGGTCCATCCGAATACATATATCTACCTAGCTGCATATATCGAAGCCGCGGTTTGCTCTACATAAACGTCTCCGTTTATGTATACGTGAAGTATGCAGTACACTGCACAATGCCTGACCATACAACGGATTAATCACGGACTGCAGCGTGCGCACCACCTTCTCTTCTCTTCTCTTCTCTTGGCGTCGCGCCGCTTTTATGTATTGTATATAATACGCATACACATACATTTACATATATATATGTGGCATTATATGGTTTCTCTATAGGGGAATTTCGCCGCTCCTTATTACTGTACGTCTACGTAGAACACGTGATTATTGCTGCGGCGGTGCAACGGGGTAGCCTAAATTCTTCTTGCACTTTACAATATTCTTCATCGTATTTTTCGTACACTGCGTCTGTACAGACGAAACACATATGCGTATGTGGGATCGGGATAAGATGTCGTATGCAGTTACGCATGGACGAATCGGTAATATAAGTATTAACTATTAACGTATAATTAGAACACACATGTTCTTTATAGTCATGTCGGGTGATCGATATAACGCGGAATTCCTAATCCGGCGGCGCATGTACATTATGTGGATATTTTCATCGCTTAGTGCACATTATATATCTCATACAACTCGTACGACTTATACGGTTCCCGGAAAGGTTTGGAAAATAAAAAAAGAAGAAAGACCGAAAAAGCAAACGCTGTATGTATATAATGCATGCAATATCATGGATATATAATGGCGAATCGCACATATAACGCTTCTCTCGTTGATTCCTTCTAATATGGCCTCTGGTTTTAGAAAGCTAAATTCGCTGTATCCAGTAGGTTAAAGTAGAAAATTTGGTTTGACCTCGATTTAGATCCCAGTATATATATAAGACGCGCTCCAGTCGTGAACACGCGGACGCCAAAGTCTTCGCACATGTATATGTCCGCATGTGTTTATAACATATGATATTCAGATATATTGCCGTGTATGATTTATAGCTATTTCATAAACGTGCAGCGTTTTGAAGCGTGCGTATGCCATCTATAATAGTACTGCGGTATAATGAATAATCATTCATTTCTCCGATTTTTAATGACAATGCGCTATAATAACGCGTGCATTCTGACGATAATAGTACAGCGAAGAATAAAAATTATTCACAGTTTACGCGGAGGTTATGCAGGATATGAAATTTCGAAGACGGCCATATTGTTCATTATACACGTAACACGGAATGTCCTCTACTTCCGGTACATATAACTCCGAACGAACAAAATGATATACGTATAAGCTCAAAAGTTGAAAAAAAAAAAAAAAAATCATTGACGGCAACCGATTTGTATTCACATTATATAATACCTTTACACGTAAATTTTCGGATGACGATCATTTCTTCGACTTGCATTTTGATTGTTCTTGCAATTGCGATCAATTAAATCTAATCGAAGGATATTTATCCATGCGATGATCTTCGCCGAATCATCATTATTCCACGTACGTCTGCAGAGCGATTGGAAGAAACATGTCTGATTTGCGAACTTTTTTTTCATCGTTGCATCGATTTTTTTCGTCGATCGTACGTGCCAAAACGTATACTTCTGAAGAGTGGTGTATATAGCTGTACAGAATGTGTAGATAAAGCAAAAAAAAAAATTTGTTGAAAAATTTTTTGCACCGCGTTAATTGGCACATTAAAATTTTAAATAGCGAAGTATTTCGATAAATGGTGTACATGAAAACGCACCTATGATTTTAATCATTCTGTATTACCTTATGTAAATTTGAAAAATAAATTTTTCGTCGCACCGCGGTCACAAGATCAATTTTCACAAGTTTCCAATCGATGAAATGAAATTTTACTCATTTTTCTACCTACAGTATGCAGTTTTGTAAGAGCGGCTATATAATTCTGTGGAGCGTTTATACAGTCGTGACGTCATACCATGCGACCCCCACGTGGCTTTCGATACTCCGGCGGAATCTCGTGTACCATCAGCCCCGATTGACCCGTTCTATTGTCATGAATTAGAATAAAACGAATGAAAAAACGGAATTCGGTTTTTGACAAACACGACGAGTGATCGCTCCGAAAATATTAAACATCCTTTTTATTGTACATCAGAAGTTTTAGATACGGGACAATTCCAGAGGTGCAGATGCACCGACGATGGGAAAAACGAAGAAACGAAGAATAGAAAAAATGAAGATGATCATCCGCGACAACCGTGAAATGAAATCCCAATAGACGTAATTAATATGTCATTGATATCTCGTTAAAAATCCGGCACGATTTGCGTACCATACACGATATATGGCTGGTTATTTTACGAAGTGCATGTGTAATGGATCAGTTTGATGAACAAATTAAATACAATATACATCGAATCGTTATATTGAATGGAATTTATTTTCGCGCGTAGACAAAACATTGATAATACGGGTTTTATATTAATATATTATATGTATAAAAATAACAAGTGAAATTTTCACGAATCCCATATCATCGCCGGCGTATATGTATACTATATAATATGTATTGCAATAACTTATGAAAAGTATACACGGATATATGTGTATGGAAAATGTATATGCATTGGTATTATGTATTATATCGCTCAAGACGCGTTGCGCGCTGTTTCAAATCTGAAAGCATGGATTAATAACGAGTTCCGGTCGCCGCGCGGTACGCGTTATAAGTTTCGGCCATTTTGGTGCTTAGAAGAAACACTTGTTCTCCAAGACGCTGCAATCTGACTCGTCGTACACCGAACTTCGTGATAATAAACTATGTATAATGTCCACGTTTACAGTTCCTTCTTCTTTCTTTTCTCTTTTCCTTAGTATTTAAAAAATGAACACTTTAAAATTTTTTTTTCATTTCTAATCGATGTATACGTGTACCGTAGATATAATATATTAATGAAAAAAAGTAATACTGCCACGCGATACGCAAGATTATCACAAATCTGGTACCGGAAGTAAATTCGTATATAAATTAAAGTTGTTCCAAAAAATTATCACCATGTGTAGATATAAATAAAAAGTAATGGAAAAAAAAAAAACCTACTCACTGTTTTGAAAATCGATGATTGATCCTCGGTGGAACTGTAACCTCTTGAAGATAACTGTTCACCCGCGTATAATAATTGGTAAACACCGAACATAAGTATATATGTATATATATTACATTGATTAAATATATATAATATTATATATACATATATATAGATATATAAACAATCAAAGTCGCACTGATGAAGCTACCGGAGGTAACTTGGTCTGAACTTGCAGATTATGTTTATTAATTTTTTTATCGGGAAACATGATTGCGATGAACAAAACGAAACAACAGAAACAAAAAAGGTTAAAACCACGTTGAGCAAACACCTTGTTTCAGGATCTTTCCGCTTTTGTCTTACAATTTGAAAAATGAAAATATTCAAATTTCGTGCCCGCAAATATGTGTGAGGATGAAACGAAGTATTTTAGTCTATTGAATTTTTGTTTTGTTTTTTTTTGCAATAATAATAAGTGAAAAGCTCGATTGCACCGCGGGCGCAGTAAACCTCAGAACAACACACTGTCGCGGATCCCTGAACGGTAACACCGATAACAGTTCAATGTCGACGCGCACGCAACCCCCAACTATAAGCGGGAGTATCGGGCCCCGCCTCCTCCGTTCCAAAATGATAAAATCAGCAGCAGCAGCAGCAGCACTACTACCACATTCTGCTTATATGTGTCCGCGAGTTTCGGACTTCCCCTTCGAAAAGCAAAACTTGAACAAAAAAACGAAAAGAATTTGAATAAAAAAAATTGAAGAATCTAATTTCTAATGTCACGCCTTCTTCAGTTTTTTTGTTCTTCGCACACCACGGGATTAAAATAACCGATAACAAGTTTACGATGTGGGTACATCGGAAGTATAAAAAATGAAAATAAACGAATTGCAAAAAAAAAAAAAACAAAACGGAAGAAATAGCAACAACAATTATTCAAACAAAACTGAAACGTTTCCTCCAGCACACTCACGTATGTATATATATGTGTATGTATATATATTTATATATATGTATATATATATAGATATATATTTAATTATTACGTTTAATTATCGTTCACTATAAATATTATTCACCCTCAATTAATTCACCTCGATTCTTGAACCATTCGCAGATTTCTTTTTCAACTGGCATAACCGATTTTTCATACCTTATAGTTAAACTTATTTATTTATTTAATTTTTTGTTTCTTTTGTTTTTTAATTTCTTTATTTGTATTTTTCTTTAAGTCGACTTGTATCGTTTGATTTCAACCCCTTTCTTCGTATATACTATATACTCGCGATTAACAACTCCTCATTTATTTGGTTCAATATTTCGTGTATTAATAAGTTTTTCTTTTTTTTTTTTTTTCCAAGTTTATAGTATTCGTTATAATTAATATGAAAAATTAATGTTGAATAATTTTTTTATCTCATTTCATTTCATTTCATTTATCCTCGTCTTACGATTCAACTAATTAATTCAATTGTAATTGATCAATCAAATTAATGAAATTTGTTTATTTCTGTTTATTTGTTTAATTTGTTTAAATATTGTTATTTTATTTTTTGTTTTCGTTTTTTTATACGTCTTATTAAAATTCTCTTTCGCTATATATTTATTACGTATATCACGGCCGAACAGCGGCGTGCACCGCGACAAGAGCTGGCGAGTGTTGTCAGTTGCGACCGGCCGCGTCGCGCTAGCGTAACTGCATTGCTAACGACGACCACCACCGCGCCACTGGCGCACCATATACTCACCCCACTATCGTTGATTCTCCCGCTGCCGCTGCTGCTGCTGCTGCTGGCTGCTGCTGCACCGCCACCGCCGATGCAACCAGGCTGCCAGGCATCGTTGCTGCGACAGACCCTTCCTCCTTACTCCTCCGCACCACTTTGCCACGGTCGTCGTTCACGGTGTTCACTAGGTTCACCACTCGCCCGTAAGTTCTTGCACGTGTACGTTTCCAGTCGTAGACGTTTGCGTGTGCGGCGGCAGCCACCACCACCTCCTGCTCCTCGTACGTACGCAGAGCGAATTCGTGGTGGTTTCTCCTATGCACATCGCACGCGTACGTGTTCGTACTTTCGTGTATAATACGTACGAAACTTGCTGGAAGTGGAAGTGGAAGTGGAAGCAGCCAACGCGAAGCTGCTGCACGTATGTGTGCGTCAAGAGGGTCCCGCTCTCTCGGTTGTACTGGTGCAATTGCACATTTTCCGAACACGGTACAGAACACAACAAAAGTTGCACCGCCCTACACAGACTCCCTACGTGTACGACGCGTATAATCAGATAATTCATCCTAGACGTTTCTACGACCAAATGTTAGGCGGCACTTTCAATATATGAGTTTGATTGAACTCAGACCGCATGTTCCAAACCGCGGACATCCGAAACCGTCGCATTATAGCGTTCGTTGCGACCTGATCAATTGTACTGCGAGCATTTTCGATCTTCGGTCATCTTAGACAGACGTGAAACTGTAGCAGATGTCTGAGGATCACGCTCTGTATCGGTCCTGCAGTTCTCATCTATAGTCGAATCGGCGATTGTTTGTTCAAGAGTTATTGGAGCAATGACCTTTGAATTATTGAAATTCCGCAAAAATTCATCCTGCGATATCGATTCGTGTGGACAATTTTCACCGCGGATTTACATTTCGTACACTTCCTCTTGCGATTCTCATCTTCCTCGTCCTCTCTTCATTCTCGGCACACATACACATTCGCACAGCTACGCCGATGCAGCTTGCAGCTGCTACAATACGTGCACCAGTGCGAACGCTCGCTGCAAAGTTTGTCGGTCAAGGTCAGACGCCTTCGGAAGCTGCGACTCTGCTCTATATGTATAGGAAACTACTGCTGCTGCTGCTGCTGCATGGCTGCACTTTGTTGGCAAGCAAAATCCACGCTCGTCGAGTTGCAGCTTGCTTCAGGCCTTTGCGCTTTTATCATATATATACGATATATGTACGCTTCGCGTTGAATGCCCGATATTATGTTCGCCGCCTATTTGTTCATTCTTTTACTTTTATTTTCTCAAATTTTCTTCAATCGTCCCTCTTTTTTTTCTTCACAGTTTCCGAAACTCTCCCCTGGTTTTTATCCGGTATTGCGAAGGATACGGTCGTAGGACCCATCCAGTTCGCTTTCATCTTTTATACCTTTTACTTTCCGGCAACTGCCGAAGGACTGTCTATATTAAGTCCGAAGGTCATTCAAAGTAATTGAAGGGTTTAAAGGTTATCCAACGCTTCGAATCCGATCCAACGATCACCGCTGAGCTTTTCATCAAGTTGATTGCAAGACTTTTATACCATAACTTTTCCATATAATCTATTTCAAAATGGCATAACATGCGGCATTCAAGTCTCCAGCGATGTATATGCGTGTTAGGGTAATTATAGCCGCATACCATAAAAATTCTGTTTCTTTCTAGGTTTAATTTCAGAATAATGGATCTGCACATCATAATCGACGCGTCTGAAGCGGGACGCCTTTCGCGTACTGAAATTGCAGTGGTCTAAGTGGCGGCGCGTTCTCCATCGATGCATTTGGTTGTTAAAACGTATAACACTGTACATAACGTATAGTATGCATCGCGATTTTGTTAGACGCGTGTTCCGTATCTAACCAGTTCTCATGGCTGCTCATACATGTATAACGTGGGGGCTTAGCCATGACACTTTTAATAGAAAATAATTTTATTCAGTTGTCCGCACCGCGATTTGAAATTTTAAACGTTCTAATAGCCCATGCAGTCTGGACAAAAACGAAAAGCGACTAAAGAAAAAAAGTCCGACGTTTCATACGGAGTATAGGTAATTTTCACTTGTTCCTTTTTTTTTTCATTTGTTTCCATGTATGTAGTATTTATGTTCGGTATTACTTTCATCGTATTCATTTTATTCGAGAAAATCTTCATGTATAAATATATATGTGTGTGTAATGCAGCGGTGGTTATATTCCTGATATCAACCTTGAATCAAAAACTCGTTCGTTTATTTCGTGTGTTATATTATAGCCGCTGCAGCACTTGAATGCGCGCTTTTCTGCGATCGCGCTGTTGCACTGTCTCTTCGAATAAGAAATAACATTGCAGTTGAAGAACGTATGCGTATATGGAAAGTATATACGATAGTATACACATGTAGCTCTATATCGTTATATTCAAGATGTGACGGCGATACGTTCAGAAATAGAATTGAATAAATCGTGATTGATTGTATTCTGTATACTGTAGTGCAGGGCTCTATATTCTCAATCGATCCGCACAGAAGCGTCGTATATCACTCAATCGCGTGTATGTTCGGCGATTTTAATTCTCCACAGAGTTTTTGTTTTTCTAAAAATCAAAAATTCCTCAAATTTAGACGTTTGGTTCGATCGTCAGATTTCAATCTTCCAAAGTAAAGCAATAAGGCTCCGAAGTAAATCGTTTGTACCATTAAAATTGGAAGCTAAAATTATGCAAGAATCAAAATCATATAGTCGCGATAAATTTTATGAAGTATAGTCGTCACGCTGTGTACCGGCGGACGCAAAAATTAAATATTGTAGTCATATTTGGTACGCAGAAATGATTATTTCTCGTCGTTATTTAATCGCATCTCGATAAAACCTGTGCATGTATATGTTAGTGCGGATATATCGGACGGTTGATGTTTGCCCGTGAGAATCTTGGGGCCTTAATAGTTAAGTTTGAAGTCGGCACTGAACGAGCAGGCGCGTCCAACCAGCTGCCTTTCTCTTTTAAGCTAATACGTCCCTCGCGGATCCAAAATATGGCGACGCGGTACGTCCCGCGTTGAATTGCGGCATAATAATGTATAGGTATGTACGTAGGTACGTAGGTACCGAGCACATAATAATCACATAAGAATCTAGATTGTATACATAAGCCGCAATCGGTCGAGCGAAAGAGATTTAGGATATATACTGCAGAACTGAGATCAGCGGTTATAGATTCGAATATCTACATGCGCGCCGTATCGCGATGCATTATATATTATTGCGCGATCATTAAAATATTTGAATCATAATGAATTCAAGTTAATTCATATCCGCTGTACCTGCAATTATATTTTTATGAAATTTCGATTAATTCTCCAAATCATCTATACGTACCTATAACTATAATGCACTGTATAATCCATGCATTGTATTTTGCATCAACGCGTACATTATAATCGTACGATGTGCATAGATGGTTGTTTATAAACGAACGTTTGTTCGCATGATGGTGTGTTGCTAAAATTTTAGCGTGTTTGTATTTTAATATTTGAAACGTGGGTTGCGTAACGAAGATTTACGTAACCGTATATATATACGACGAGCGTCGGTTGGACCGTCGTCGTCCATCCTACATTATGGCTCTCGACACACATAGTCAGACTGTATGGAGATAGTTGCACATGTATTTTAATGTATACACACAAAATGAATGCATATACCTACGAGATAATGCACGCGTGTATGACATTCGCCAAGTCTAAACTAAACGACTAATAGAATTCGTTTGTTGCAAATTGATGCCCAAGAATTCCCCTCGCTCTAACGTGTTATATATAACGTAATAGAATATATATAGGTGTGATTTGCATCTCCGTACCGCACACGTTCACGTTAATATGTGAATTTTCATTAACATTAGACGCGTCACATTATTCATCCACGTATTTGCTGAAATCAAAATATCTTCGCGAATCAACTGATATAGTGAGATTTATTTTATAAAACAAAAAAATTTGAAAAAAAAGGAAAAGAAACTGTGTATAATTTGTATTGTCAAACTTTGCGCTGCAGAATTTGACGTTATCGTTATAGTTTATAATATAGGTACTTTCCTTTTTACTTTCACATATATATATACATGGCCTTTTTTTGTTTTGATTTTTTTTCAGGAATTCTTCTTCGTTTTTCATATTGATAACGAATCCATACGGGACGGACGGATAGACAAGGATTGTCGTGGTTTATAAGCCGGGTCTCGTTACGCTCGGTCACGTGACGTCTAAATTCAGTCTGTCAGCCATTTTGGCGCGTGATTCATTTGTTTAGAATGGGTCGGATGGAGTAGGAGGCGGGGCCTGCTTACGAAATCTTCCCAGGCGTTAGATTCAACTGAAAACTACGCTCCGCCGTTCGTTGCTACGTTCGGTTCAGCAGCTCCCTCTCCAAACTTGTAGCTCGTATTGTACATGCTCGGCCTATAAGCTTTTTGCTATAATATTTCAACCCGTATCACACTTTGGTCACGACGGAAACGGGGACCGACCATACTTTTCCTGTTAAATTACAAATATACGACCTCGAAATTTTAAATTTCATTTGCAAAATACAGTATATAGTATAACGTACGCAGTACGTATCCAAGCAACTTTATCCAACACGATTTCATGTAGGTGTATAGGGGCCTTGATTGATCGATTTTGTAAATCAAGTTTTGATTATGATTTTTCTTTTTTTTCTCCCTCATCGACTCCAAAGGCGATTATATTATAGGCCGGATGTTGATCTAATCGGAATTTAAAATAGTCCATGCGTATTTGAAAGTATAATTGTCACATGTGTATAATCGAAATTTAATTCATATTGAAACTGTCATAGAATTCAGGTGTATAATGTGTTAATGTCTGAAATTTATTGATTAAACTGTACAATAAGTATGAGCATCATTGAGCAAAATAGCTGATAATATGACAGTTATTTTGCACTGTATGATATTATTCATATACATACAGCTATATGGTTTTAGTGTCACTACCTACTATATATATATATCCGCGCGAGTCAACGCGCGATAGCAATTAAAACTTTGATATGTAATAATTATCAAGCTATATACTTGACCGATTCAATATGTTGTACGCTGCATTGCACCATTTATTTTAAGCAAGAAAATGTGATAATTATTGTTTTTGTGACGTACAGCAAAAAATTTCAAGTAATATAATAGTAATAGGATTAACAGAGTACGGATTAGTTAAAATCATATATGATTTCATTCTACCCAGTGATCACGCTTAGATCCGACATGAAATACTTTTGAAAAAATCAAAATCAAAAATAAATAAATAAAAAACTAGCGCTGCATATCTATTTATAAAAGTTTTTTTTTTTCAATTTCACCTCCCATAGTGCCAATTTTTCTGGGGATATAATGGATACGAAAATATATGAAAAAAAAAATCAAAAAAAAAGAAAAAAAAATTAAAAGAAAAAGTATTTTCATTAACCTAAAACGCGCTTACAGAAGCCCGCAGGGTTATGTGGATACCTACATGTGATGTGTAGATTCATGAAAGTACGTATGTAATATATATGTACTGTAATATTTTGTGTTTTGAAATTTTTTGGAAAACGCGTAGATATAAAAGTGTAAATACCTGATCAATATTTTTTCATACACTGTATGCATTCCATCGCTTTAGAAAATGTCGAAAAAAAATGAAAAAAAAAAAATTGATTATACGTTATCCGCCTCTTAGGCAAAATCTAATCGTCGCGTAGTATTATAGCGCAGAATATAATGTGATAGAACTGCATCTGATTGTGTACGAGCTATGGTGACCTTGGAGAATCATATATTTATAATAGCTCGCTACGCTTTTACGGAGGTTTGCGAACTATTCTCCTTGAGAAACCCTACAGAAGCGTCGTCTCTACAGTGGTATGCAGAAATATTGTACGAACGGAAGCGAACAGAGTTCGAAGGAATTATCTAGGCGTCGCGACGCGGTGCAGCAACGCAATGTGTAAGAAGATTCGTTGACTGCAGATGCAACGCGGGACGAGAATATAAATGTAGCGCGCGTCTCCGTTTCTCGACACTGTAGTACAGTGTATATACAGTTGCAACAAACGACAGGCCTTGACCGTATCTCGCTTATCGGCGAGACTTAAGTATCCAGGTGAGGTCATCGAGGGAACGACGAAAAAGATGAGGAAAAAAAGTAAAAATTTATTTAGCAAAAAAATTGCCGCGGAGTCGACAAAAATTTAATTTACCATACGTGTAGGTTATACGTGTGAATTTGATGATCCGCTGAATCTTCGGGTACTATTTTGCGGCAGTTTTACATGTACGCATACGGAAACATATATATTTTATGTACAAGCGTACCAGGTTCTCAACATCGGTCAGTTATTCGCGTTTCTTTGTAGCGCAACGCGCGGTCGGCACCTCGTGCGCGCCAACGCAGATTAAGGTGTTCCTTCTCATAACATTCGACGGTTTTCACAACGTGACTCATAGACCGCGACCGGACTTTGGACTGCTGATTACGCACGTGCAGCTGCAACAGATGTCTTTGAAACTTAAAATCATTACGCATTTTCATTACATTAATTCGTCCTTTTTTTGATTATCATTTTTCGTCATTTTATTTTCATCGACTAGCTATCATACGCCATTCACCGTTCGTTTGATTCTCGATTAAACATTAATCGATATCACCGACGTTGAGTCAATTATTTATGAAACGGCGCATTTCGTGTAAGAGGTGAAACATGATTATCTTTCAATAACTCGCGTATACTCTTGTTATCTTTACGTATAAATGAAAGCAAATAATATACGCGTGTGAATCATCGTTAAATATTTTAATATTATATTCCATCTTTTTAAGTGCAGTAAAAAAATAAAGGAAAAACAAAAATGATATAAGAAAATTTGGTTTCTCATTTTCATACAAGAATTATTCTATATGATGGAATTTGACTGATCGAGAATTGCGAAACAATCTTACGCTCGGGTCGTTCAAGATATTCGATGATAATCCGAACCAGCATTGATTCGACCTGATTCTGATCCAATCGCAAAACGATGAGATCGAAGTAAGTTATCTTCGTTAGGCGTAATTAATTTGTCGACTCAGAACGTCGCTTCGTATATAGCCGAATAAAGCTAGATGTCATTCAAAACGATGTCTAGCGGATCTTGAGGTACAAGGTGTAATCCTGTGATGTGGTAATTTTACATGGCACTAGTACGTTCGTCCTTGGTGAATTTAATGGGGCGAAAGGGATCTCGCGGTTGTCCCAATGATTCGAACGCGAGCCATGCCTGAAGTTGTTGAATACGTGAAGCACATATCGCATACGTATACCTACAGGTAGACCTTCAACGAGAGGGTTCCGAATTATCCAGAGGGAAAATCGCCCCGTACAACCCAGCTTTCCACGAATTTCTACAAACGTGCATAGCGTGTGTACTACCGCTGCACTTCTCGCGCGCGATTCGAGAGGATTTGTGAATGCATTTTGGACATGGAGTCTACTTGTTGCGCATCGAACGGGCACATGCACCTTCAGTGGTACTCATTGAGTGGATGAAAGGAACCAGACAAAAAAACGAACGTCCTTAAAATTGTAACCAAAATCCCTCGAACCGGACACACAATCGGAAGCGATGAATCGGTGAATAGTTACGAGACTTTGAAACACTTTTTGCTAATATCATTGGATTTGTTGTGCCCCTGATAGATTAATTTTCACATCGGGTTTTTCTGATTCTTTCCGTTCATTCGTATCCGTGCCAATTCGGAGTTCATTTGCTTCAAAAGAGATTATGGTGCGCGAATATAACAGATGAAAACAATTTTCGCGAATGTTTGACAATCCCTGCGCTGAAGCTTAAAACAAGCGTTGGATGGATATACCCATATGTATAATGGGTATACATATATAACTATATATATGTATATGTATTGTAACGTGGCGTTTTGCACCGCCCGTTACCACGGCCCCAATCTAGGACAAATTTAGGAAAACCCGACGAGAAATGCCAAAGAAAAGCACTCCAAAGGTCCATCGCTTAAGTTTTAAGAATTTCGAGTTAATTTAGTTTGGTTTTATATTGTATTTATGTGACGACGGACGACGGGACGAGAGGGTGCTGCCTTGCCGACCAACTACGACGCTCCCGACGACCCGCTCGATGGCGAAACACCTGGCGTCGCTGCCATGCCCCAAAAAGGACCCCGAAGATCCCTGGTTGCGGCTAGGAAACCGCTCAGGGATTCGCTCCGGACAACGACCGGTCAACTCCCGCTGCCGCTTCGCTACCGGCGTACAAGACCGCACGGCCTACGTGTGTTTCTCCCGGTAGGAGGTGGATGAGGATGAGGTGCTCCCGACAACGAGGTGGATGCTGTGGAGGCGGCGTACAGGGTAGCGTGGACTGAGAAGCGCTACCTCCCGCCCCCCAACTTCCCAGCCTGGCGCTGGACCACGATTTTGAAGAACTCCCGACGACGAAGGTGGCTCCCGCAAGACGGAGGACAGTGAGGCGCCTCCCGAAGGCGATGGGCTGGCGGAAGGGGGAAAATTAAGGTGAGCGAGGCAGGCAGGTTAGCCCAGCACCGATAACAGGTTTCCCCGAGGAGGAAGGTGACCGCTGCGGTAATGCCAGCCCTTCTTCCCGGACTCCCGAGGGAACGCGAGGCTCCCGGGATGGCCCTGACGCCCGGCGGCCACAGAGGGACAACGGAGGAGCAGAAAACGGCGAGGAGAAAATGGGGAGGCGACGCCACGGCAAAGTAGCCAGAAGCGCGGAATTGGCATGGATTGGGGCAATTACATAGTCGCCGAAACAATTAGGTCACGAGGTGTCAGGCCGTGACACCGGATAGGCGACCTAATTATGGAGGGGGCCCAACCAACCAGGATCGGCAAGGCCGGAACGTCGAAGAAGAAGAATCTCGTCTCGTCCTACTCTGCGCCGTATCGCCAACGTGGCTATCACGTTTTCATTTTTCTCCCGTTATTTTTGGTTTTGAAATTTAGCGATCTTATAATGAAATTTATTAAGTAGTGCTCCCGTCGAGCCTTAAATTTTGTAGCTTATTGTAGAGTCAGTTTTGTGCCAACCTCCCGAGACAAAAAGGTAATGTCTTCAGTTATTTTGTAACGGCCACGCAGTTACCACGCCAGCATTAGTTTAGGTTTTGTAGATTTTGAGCTACCGGACTGGTCAATCCTCCGGGTAGCTCCTTGGGTTTTGTTTTGTAGATTTTGAGCTACCGGACTGGTGAATCCTCCGGGTAGCTCCTTGGATTTTGTTTTGTAGTTTTTGGATTTTGTATTGAGTAATTTGGTTAATTTGAGGGCAGTGGTGACTCCGTAGCAGATCGACAGCTATGTTTTTGGAATTATTCTGTTGAATTTTGATCTCCCGTTAATTGGAGAATGTTTGATACGAATTAGAAGCATTTGGTAAAAAGTATTGACCCTTTGGAGTGACTTAATAGGATAATCGGGTTTCACCGATAAATATTGTTTTGTATTATAATTGGATGGCATTTCTTGGATGGTGTTACGCTGAAGATTTGTATAATCGCTTTATAATTCTCTCCCGCTTTGGTGCGTGCCGCTTATCGGCCAGCTTATCGCTTGGTAATTTAGACGCCACGATTTAGTAACATTTTTGGAATAACGAACCCCCTTTTTGTGTGAACTGAGTAGGTCTGGTTAAACAATTTAGTAGTTATCGTGTCAGCGCAGGGTAGCCGCGGAGAGCAATCCACGTCACTCGTTGCACCTCGCCGATAGCGGCGGGGCCTTCTTTCTCCCGTACTATCGTTGAAGAATCACTCCCGCTATTTATCTGGAGCCAGAGCTCCCTTCCAACTCTCGGGCCTTTATTTGATCCGGATTGCTTCTCCCGCGTATAGAGTTAATTAGTAATAAGGACTTTTGTTCCCCGAAAGGGCTAATTTAAGAAATGATGTGCAACCTCCCGACGTTTATTTTGTAACTCCCGAATTGCACTGATTCGACTCTCTTACTCCCGTTTTTTTGAATATACGGGCTCCGCCTATTGAAGGAAATTGATTAGTTGTGTTGCTTCGCTTTATTTTGTTTCGTCCTTAATTGTTGGCCGCTTAACCCACGCCACTCTACCAGCTCGCGGATGTGCCTGAGCCTAGCCAGCCAAGCCGTTGGATCCTGTGGTTATTTGTTGAGTTTTTGTAGTTTTTGAGATTTTGAGGAATTTTGGTTTAGAGAAAACGACGTAAACGTCTGGCGCCCAACTCCCGCAAATTTTGAGATTTTGTTGAGTTTCATTTGGATTCTGATTTTGGTGTTTAGTTTTGAGGATTTTGAGTTTTGTCGAGTTTTGGGGAAATTTTGGAGAAAACAGGATCGCGACGAAGTGTCGTCGCCGAATTCCCGGGTAAAACCCGCCCGGGGTAAAATTCGCGTCACAGTATATGGATATATAAATATGTACGTCGCCATACCAGCAGCAGCAGCATCGGTAGCTACCGCTGTTGGATCTATAGGTATAGTTTGATCGCCACAGGTTGTGCTTGCACTGAAGTACCTCGACGGCACACGATTGCCACACCTATACATAGCATAGATATGTACATACAGGTATATACTTGATTCGTTTGTCTGTGAGGTAAACCAAAAGTTTCATGAGGTAATTCTGTAGTTTTGCTAATTGGACACGTGCCGCTTTTATGTTGCTCTATTATCGTTCCATTCAGCGAGGTGGATTCTCTCGACATGATCTCTTGAACGATAAAATCTAACCTAACTACACCGTCTATGATCTAACATTCTGACTTTTTATCAGGTACCGTTAACCGGACAATTCGCACCGCGGTCCGTTTACCATGAATATTGAGCTTTCGTCCCTCGAAGATCAAAATGTCACCCAGGAAACCATCTCGTACTTAATTGGCTCGATACCCGACAACATTCGTTCATTCATTGATTTACTGAAAATCAAAAATCCACCGAAAAGAAACACTGCCAATTTTGCACAACTTCGATCCCAATCGACCCCGGTAAAGCTGTCGTAATTGAACTCGTATATTATTTGAATCCTGCCGCAGTTTCGAATTTCCATGTATTCATTATCCGTATACTGGAATTAATGACCATACCGTACGGTAGTTAGATCGAAAAATAGAAGACTTTTCAATCAACTCTAACTACTCTAATTCCATGCACCCGTTTTGGTCGATATTGTACCATAGATGGACCAGATAAACATATGCCGACTGTACCCAGAACCACGTGCACCGCAAACTGCATTCAAAAACTTTTCGAACTAAGCGGTTTGAGCGAGTCCTGTAAACGTATATAATCAAAATTACGTTTTTTTTCATTGTATTATACAGACTAATTATACGCAGCTGTAATTGGATTCTTTTTTCGTCTCCGCAAATCATCGCGAATGATGTGGATATAAAATATAAGTAGATATTGCGTGATTTGAGGTGGGAAAAAAAACAAAAAAAAAAAAAACAAACAGAAAAAAGAAAAAATAAAGACGTATAATTGCATACTAATTTTTGTGATGATTAGACGTCGAATGAAACAGTCATTAAAGTATAAGACAAAAAGATCGTTGCATTTCTACATATACCACGGAGAGAGACCACAGCGAAGGCGAATGCATGAATGTATATGTTACACATTGCGAATATACCGTAGTGCAGAAGTTTCGGTGCAGTGTAGTTCAATTTAAAACAGCTGCTGCTGCCAAATTTCCCTCTCGATCGTGAGATAGAAGGAGAGAGCGAAAGTGGCCCGCTAACGAAAAGCGAGAGTGTGTTCCACATAGCGTACCTATGTATTATGTATGGACGGTAGGTACATGCATACATACATGTATAATACATGGAGTATGTACCTACTTTTTACATATGTACCGAGCTCCATGTACTCAATACTCGTACACCGGTTCACCCGTTCACTCGTTCACCACGTATATACTATATCCTACGCTCGTCGTCGTTTTACGTCTATGTATGCAACATTCGCGCGCCTGCTGCCACCGCACGCTGCAGCCAACGTGGGCTTTGAATGTATGTGTGCGCAGTATATGCACATATATTCACATATATTCATGTATGGTTTATACGTGTACATTAGATAGCCACGGAGTCCGGTAGCGTATTCGTGTTGCACCGCCAGCCAGCTCTTTACAATCTCGTACAAATCCAAATTGCATGACATGCGGGATCCAAAAAAAAGCTCAAATATGGCAATTGAGGTCAGTTAAAATATGAAAAATGAATATCGGTATTTAAGTGGGCATATAAATGGCGGAGTCAGCTGTATTGTAGAGCGGGTTGCGTTCGAATACGAAGAAATCAAAAACAAAAAAAAAGAAAAATGATGCTCGTGATAAAAAATACAAGCTTTTTTATTCTGTTTATTTGTATTTTTTTGAGACCACCTCGAGATCTATGTGTTCAACTTCTCTTACGTATGAGGAGAGAATAATTTTCAAACATTTCTCACGAAATCTGTAGATATAATGCGTGTACATGGGTGATACTTTTTCAGTAGTAGTGCGGTTCCGACTTAGAAATTTTGATAACTTATACTCTTTATGAAAAGCTACTTTTCGTTGGTTTTTCATTTTTCATTACGAAATCTGCTGGTCTCCCCCATTTACTACTCACTGCAGAAAACCATTGTGGCAATTAAATATATTGATATATATGAGTACCTGAAGCTTTTTTCTCAAAAAATTCGCTGAAAAAAATTTCTCTTCATTATATGAAATTTTAATGTTCCAGGTTTGTGCAGCGCTGATTTTTTTGGTCGAAATTGTTGGTCATATCCTCTTCTGATAATAACTGCGTCATTTTAAGATTGTAAGCGTAAAGTTTGCTTTCCAAAATGAAAATTTCAAAGAACACGAAAACCAAAAAAAAAAAAAAAGGTAGAAATTTGCTCTCGATGTACACGTACATTCAGAGGTTTCGAATTGGTTAGAATTCGCCTAGAATTCGTTGTGGAAGAAAAATTTTCAACGAGCTAAGAAAATTCAGCGTAGATCGTCGTGTCCGGAAGTAGCGAAAGACTGATCGTATTTAGAAGGTTAAATTTTCTACCGGCACGCGATCTAGATTAGCCGGTGCGAATCCCCCTAATTCGCTGAAAGCTTATCGAATAAAAATGGAAAATTTCGCTTTTAGTTCCCCTGCCAATGCGGGATTATAAACATCTCGACAGAGCGCACCCGAATGCATGTTAGTATTCGTATGTGAACCGATGTTTTTTTACGTATAGTCAAATGTATCGTAAAGAGGGTTGTTTATTGATTTTCTGTTTCGCATGCCCCAAGCGCTTACCCAGAGCTCGCGGGGGAACAGAAAATGTGGTCTACCTTACACAACATTGGTACAGTCTTTATAAAACGCGCAACAGCCAAAACTTTCGTCAAGCTTGCTCGGTGCACGCTGTATAGGTACAACGTATAACCACACCGTTTTTTAGTACAACCGTCTGGGGCGCGCTGCACGCGTGAATAATTCACGCTGCAATGATTCCTTTCCTTTTTTCTTTTTTCAGTTTTTTTCTCTCACTCCGCACTGCAACGCGTCGTGCGTATATATAATGCACACGAGAGAATTAAGCTCTCAATTTTGATTGATTAATGACGGTAATGTAACTGTAAAACAGACATTATATTGTTATATGTGAAAAACTTTTTTTACCCTGCAGATTTTTTTTTCCTTTCTTTTTTTTTTTTTTTTTTCGAATTTTAAACGCGATTGAAGAAGCTTGCTCGCATGATTATTTGACAAGCCATATATTTATATGTGCAAATATAATATGGAGGTATACTTATTTGCCGTGCAGAATGTGCAGACTGCAATTACCGTGGCGGCTCTCGCTGACACTAATGCAGATTTTGCGTGCGTTGTAAAGCGAAGAAATTGAACAAGCCTAAACCTAAACCTTTTCCTCGAGATTGAAGATAAATAAATTCTGTATACCTATGTGTACGTTCACTCGATTTACTGTTCGTCGAAAAATTAGCGCTTTTCGACACGCTAAATTTTGAAAATTCAGACACGCGTTGTACGCCTTGAGGGCTCACTTGTTTTTTTCTTACTTTTTGTAGTTTTCGCATAGTATTTCACTTTTGAACCTTCGATGACACGATGACTCCGGATCAGAAATTTTTACTTTTCGAAGCTTGTGTCTCATTTAATACAGACGACGCTCCGCGTCGCCGGACTGCACTGTACGATCTGATAACGGAAGTGTACATATCATATTAGCGTATTAATTTATCAACGAGGTTGAATTATAGCCGGTCTACATAAGATTGCGCGGATTATCAAATCTCAATAATCGCCGAAAATATTTTTTGTGTGTCCACAATTATAATCCCGGTATAAACGCATAGCGTCATTGCGGGTATATTATACTTGACAATATTTTTACACCGAGAATTTTTTCTTTTGATTTTTCAACTCTCTTGATTCGAAGACGGTTATACCTCATCTATAGAGAAGTAATGAAATTTCAAATATAAAAAATTTTACGGAGTGTCATCTGAAAAAAAGAGATAAAGAAAAGGCAAAGGACCAAAAAAAAAAAAAATTAAAAAAAAGATGGTCTTACCAATTATAATTGCATGTGAGAATTGGAGCAGGATAAGCAAACGCTGATTTTTCGAGACCCCTTTTCCTTTCCCTGCAGATGGCGACGCGTCGTCCATAGCTGTATAATAGCCTTCTCTTTCGGGATCGTCGTGCAGAGCACATAATCCATCGCGGTTTTATTTTGGGCCGGAGCAGAATCTCCCCCCCCCCCCCCCCGCCCTTGGTGCCCCTCAAACTCACCGTCTCTCTTTATTCTCCTCTTTTTCTCTTTACTTCACGCTATTTCTCTTCTGCGTTCCTCTTCCTCTCCCTCTGCCCTCCTCCTGCTGCCCTTCCTCCTTCCCCTTTTTTCGCTCCCATTTTTGCAGCAGCAGGAACTTAGGGAGAGCTGCTTCTGCTGCCTTTGCCTTTGCTTTTGCTTTTGCTTTTGCTGCTGCAGGGCGTGCGTGTTTCTCCTCTTCGAGCATATGGCAGATTGTGGTCTGCACGGTAGGGGAAAACCTTCACCGGAAAGTTGGGGCTGCCACCTCGACCATCTTTTTCCTATCCCCCCGTACACAAGCGCACATTGAAGTTAACTCAATATATATGTATCATATATAACACGCGTAAACGTCTCACAAACTGTAAATGTTGCTAAAAAAAAAATTCATCGATGCTGCAGCAATGTCACGGTACACGTGAAAATTTCAAGACTTTCCAAAACTACCTGTAGTAAAGGTTTTTCAAACATCGCTAATTTTTTTTTCTTTCTTTCTTTGGTTGTGTTCTCGAAAATTGGATGAAAATAAATAAAGTTCATCGACATCTTTGATATCCTTTCATTTCTACCCACGCCCAGGTATATACAGATATTCTAATTTGTTTCTTAGCAGAGTAGAAAATCTAGATAAAAAAAAAAGGAATGAAAAAATGACATTTTACTACATTGTAAATGTTGAGCCGTAAAAATTATGTACACGCAGACAGATCATTACCTAACAGCTAATATAGAGTGCAGTAAAAATGAATTTAATGCGTGCGCGAGTCGTGTGACTGCATCGGACGACGACGACGACGACGACGACGACGGAGGCGACGCGACGCGCGGTCGAAAGCGATAGCGGAGGAGCGGAAGGGGATATGGCGGTGCAGTTGGCGTTGGCACGGAACGCGTTGTATGTATTTTTGGCTGGCCGTGGCCCTCCTTTGTGTTTGGGTCTCTGGGCCACTCGGTTGCATTCTGCACTGCACCGGGCCATGGTCAGGGGAGGGGAAAGGAGGTTCGATGCAAACCGGTTGTGCAGGCTCCATTATTCGGCACCGGGTTCGCTCCTACCGCACGCTATAAGGTTGGCCCAGGTCAGGCCCGGGTCTGAATCACAAACCGCGTTCTTCACGTGGCCATCTTTTATGGGGGAGTAAGACACGCCGTCTTATACATGCACACGATGCAGGATGTGTGCATATTTGTGTACAATATAAACTAGTATAGATATATTTCTGTTTCATATACCGCACGTGTATGCGAACCTTCCATTTTATGTATGCTTCCCTTCGTCTTCTCCATATAACGTTTCTTCCGCTTTTACACTTGGCATATTACGTATGCCTCAGCTTGATTTTTCTACTTCGCTCATGTATCGTACACAAGCTAAACGAATGTCGCGATACTTTTCTTTGATTATTGTTCATCTTTTTTTTATGGTTTTTATTTATCGCGAACGGACCAGATACACCGTTTTGATATCGTCGATTTTTATTCGGACCGAGATGTGCGATAGATGCGAATTTTTCTGAATAAAAAAAAAAAAATGAAAATTCCAGAATTATATTGGAAGAGTTTTGAAAATTGTCTGAGAAGAATTTATTCCGAGGAAATTGCGGATGAAGTTTGAGTCGATTGTAGCCAGGATATACTGGTTCCAGGAAAAAAAAAATTAAATCATTTTTGACCGCGATAGTATGACGAAAAGAACCTTATTCATTCTACTTCGTATTATTATTATTCGTGTTGTGTTAAATTTCCATCAATTTTTATGAACTATGATCTTTGAATGATCGCGGTTTGTGAAATTCGTTGGAAAATTTTTATCGAATACTATGATGTTTAAACGAATGGTAATTCTACAAAATGCAATCTGGTCACATTATCGCGTAAGATTCACCGCACGGTGTGAGAATAATTAAAACAATTTGGTTCGCGTTAGGAATAAAGAAAAAGAAAAAAAAATAAATAAATAGAACTCCGAATGTGGTCAATGAGTGTGGTCTTCTAAACTAGTTCATTATGGCCATACCGAGTGGTTTGATGCTGTGACCACTACAATACAAAGTTCATTTAACAGTTTCTTTTTTCCAGCTTCCACGGTCATTGAGATGGCTGATGAGGATTGGCGTAATATTTCTGGGAGTGAATGTGGTAAAAATGATATCTGAACCGAGAGAACCGGAAGGGCGTAACGCACGAAAGATTAGCCCTCGACGTTTGAATCAACGGCGAGTGTCAATTACGATCGTGATTTGAATAAAATCACAAATTTTCCACAAGTAGGTACACAGAAACCAATGATTCAATTGATCGGTCGATGTATAATAATCGGAAATTTGCAAAAGCACGCCGTATATATAATCGTGGTGACTGGAAAATCTGTCGATCGCATTCGGATATACGTGTATTCAGTTGAATTCGTATGCCACTTTCGACTTTCCACATAGTCCGTATAGTGTCGATAACGTGAACGTATATAGGTACATGATTCACTGGGTGTTATTCCCTTTGAAATTTTCGCTCTCCTGGGTCAGAATTAATTCTGTAGGACCTGTACCGTACCGCAGCTGTTATCCCACTATCAATAATCCGTTTTATTAGTTGGTCATGGTTTTTTCACATTGCCGATCCGAATCAGAATCGGATAATCAAATAATAATAAACAAACAAATGATGAAAAAAAAAAAAAAAAACACATACCCCGCGTTGATCCATTAAAAAAATCAAATTCCTTTCAAAAATTATTTTTCACATTCATTGCTGAAAGTGGTTTTCGTTAAAGACTAATTAAATGTTCACCGCATAATAAAATGA
Organism: Athalia circularis; assembly: GCA_963978495.1. Taxonomy (NCBI): domain Eukaryota; kingdom Metazoa; phylum Arthropoda; class Insecta; order Hymenoptera; family Athaliidae; genus Athalia; species Athalia circularis. The sequence continues at coordinate 7,622,954 of OZ021702.1, forward strand.
ACGAGAAAATAGTAAAAAATAAAAAATTGAAAAATCATCTTTTTTTACTCACTCGTTCGATGTTGTTGAAAATAATCCATGACCTGTGTTTATAGGTACTATACGGTCCTGCGGAATAAAATCACTTTAAAAACCGTTCACGATAAATGAATAAATATATACAAATGAAAATTATTCATCGATCACCACGAAGAGAGAAGAAAAAAAAATTAAAAAACGACCGAAAACCGAAAATCTGTAAAATTATATTTACGTTTATTGTTCACAATTCAATAAATGTGATACGAACTCGTAAAAACATTTCAATATACGCATGTATCAACATAGCATACGGACAAATGAATTTTCGTTGTTGCACGCACTTGAAAAATATTTCTTTACTTTTTTTTTGACGCACACACAAAATTATATGTACGATCAAGTGAATTCGCGAAGGCTCTCTAAACCGTCTGGATCAACATGTTGTTCCGCACTGATCCAGAAAATTGATTCCCTAACCTGCCGCACGCTGTACACTATGTTTTCATTACATTTTTTTTTCCTTTTCTTTTCCCTCCGTTTTCCGATACTGTTCTTATTGTTGTTACTGTTATTATTATTATTATTATTGTTATTATTTTTCTTTTTTAATTCCGTTATCGGAGGTGCAGACCCGCCGAAACAACTGACGCTATCGGTCAAAGTGAAGGCCACACAGCGTCTGGCGACGAAAACACGTAGTATTATTTTTGTTTTATTTTATTAAACTTTTTTTCTCCGTTCGGTGTACGTTTTTTTTTTTTTTTGTTTTATCTTCTCTTCTCGTTGAACGGGGATTAGGTTGGTATCAACGATGCACACATGTCGTCTGGTGCATTTGGGATTATAACCAAATGCCAATCATAAAGAGATATATATATTTATACGTGTATACGTATTCATATAATTATATCTACATGATATACTTTGGCTAAAAGATGCGACATCTAATGGCAAGTAATATATATATATATATGTATGTATTTAACAGTGTGCGTATCACCTCTCCCTCCCCTCCCTCCGGATGGGGTATATGGGGGGCAATCCCAGTTGGTTAGACGATTAGAAGAAAGATTTCAGAGAAAAGAAAAAAAAGAAGAAAAAGAACCTAATTCGATGGAGAAAAGACAATTATAATGCCAAAGATAACGAAAAATATTTCAGTGCAGTGCCCATCCTGCAAATATATATCTTATCGATTACACACTTTCGATGATATATTGACGAATATATACATTATACATATTCGTGAACTGATTCATTTTGATAAAGTTATTTCTATATTCATTCAAGATTTCACATCGCATCTATACAGGCGTGATACATATTTATTTTATTACAACGCAAACATCGCAGACATTCTGTCTAGACGGGGTTTGGCGATTATATGAAACGACGAGGAGCAAAAATATGTGGGTATCAATAAAATTACCGAAAAACAAAGAGCAAATACAAAAAAAGCAAGTACGAAAAAAAAAAGAAGAAAATTTAAATTGAAGTAAATGATTGAAGATTGATACGAGAAAAAAAAAAAGAGAATTTCACGCACTGCGTATAGTAGTTTTGCTATGTATGTAGTACCTATTCTTATTATATCGTTGAAACTGTGTAGCTTTTAAAAAAATTTTGTCTTCAATTTATTTTTTGTCTTTCAAGAAAAAATTCTTTCATCAACCGTGCAACGTGAGAACAGCGGTATCATCGTATTGAATTAAAAATAGAGAAAAAAGAAAAAACGTACACTTAGAATTGCGAAATTTACGAAAGTTACGAATTTTTGCTGATTATTATAAATATAACGAATACATATGATTTCATGCACCACAACAATTCCGCGAACTTACCATATCCTCCAAATTCTCATCGGGGATTTTAAAGGTTATCTAGTTGAGCCCGGAAACAACGATATATTAAAAAAAAAAAGATATGAAGTAAAATATGAAATAAAAGTTGTACACGATTCGCTGCGGTTTTTCCTGAATGCATTTAATTACGCGATGATTCTTGAATGTCGAGTTAATTAGGCGCACATTTGATAATATTCGTAATTTCCTCACGTTATTACTTTTTATTTCCAATATTCAGATGAGATTTGAAAATTTATGAAAGATAATTTTTTGACACGAGGAGTCGTCACGAAATTCTTTTTTTTTTCTTTTATTTTTTTTTTCGCCAGACGGGATAACATCTCGTTGGTGAAAAAAATCTTAGCCGAGAAAAGATGAAATTTTTTAGAGTGATTAATTTAATGATTGTATTCCAATTACAGGCGACAGAAGTTTCAATTCCGTGGTCTTTCGTTCTTTTAATTTTTTTTTGTTTAATTGTTCTTTCTCTTTATTATTTTCTTTTATCATCGACTCAGCTGTGTCAATGACCAATAATATAATAAGTCGATATTCAATCCATTGCAACCTTGCTTTGCAGTTCAACGTTTCTAACGATATAATAAAACTTGTTGACGTCAATATATAATTCAAAACGAAGAGAAGAAAATAAAATAATAATTTCAGGTGATTCGATGATGATGATGATGACGATGATTATTACGAGTCAAAGTTACCAGTTTTAATTTTGTTTTTCTTCCCTCGTTCGAATCCGTTTTTACGACGATATACGTTGAAAAAATAAAAACAGACGATTCTGATCGCAGTGAGCTTTAAACCATATATATTATTTTTTTTTGTACACGAACAAAGGTACGTTTTATATACTATGTGAATAATTCGTCTAGACAATTACGCGACGAGATAATTTATAGTAGTCACGGAATTTATTTATTAAAAATATGTTTTTTCTTTCGTTTTTTTTTTTTCTTTGTTATGTTTACCTGAATTGGGTCGAAGTAGATAATGTGTTGGTACCACAATCTGGAATGCGATGACTCGCGATGCGCAGCAATTACAACAGGTGACGAATAGATCCTTGGTTCGAAATGTTGATCACTTTAATCCTCGCTGTAAAAATATCGTAGTTTTATCAATAATTCACATTACGCGATTAAATTTTCGAAAATGAAATTAGAAATGGTAGTTTTTTAGTTTATTTTTTGTTTTATTCTGAACTTGTTAATGCACGATTTGAACTGACCTATAGCTCTTGCGAAAGGATTTGTACGATCTGATGATGAATGTAAAGTCCATGGTCATTCCGTAGCGCGAAGTAATTGAGAAAACCTCAAAAATGATACGCTGGAAGTACGAGGAGTGGGGAGGATCTAGAAAACATTTCCATTGTGTACGTCTCACAATCGGTCATGTGGTGAATTTACCACATATTTCGAAAGACATAATATTTCTAGATAAATTTGGTAATAATTGTTTTTATGCTCATTAATTTTGTTCTTCGTTCATGCAGCCAAGATATTGAATAAAAATTCACAGGTTTTCATCCGGATCGATAAATAGTTATAAATAGTCAATGGAAGATCATGGCTAAAGTGCAGCACGTATGATCTTTTACTATAGTGAGTTGAATTTTAACTATTTCTCTACGCGAGATTTCATTAACGGTTCGAGTGTCAAGTGGTTTCCGTTTTTGGTGAACACCGGATCCGTTTCCCGACTCGGTTTAACATTCTTATCGTGGTCCTGTTTTAGTATGGGTGACTCAAGAAAATAAAATTCGGTGGGATCGTTCCGTCGAGTCCAGATCCTGTGCCTATATTTGGAAAATTTATAAACGATTTCGAGAACCTCAACGTGAATTTTTTTTTTTTATTTTAAATTGAAAATTCTGAATAATTATGACTCACAAATGTTCTAGTGGTTTCATCGCTGCCTTTTAACAGTTTCTACTAACCGAGAATAAGAAGTCACTCAGATAAAAGATGGATGGAGAAACCGGAAGATAGATAGGGAAAAGGAAGTGGAAAACCTTTAGTTTACATTAAAAAGTGTATAATAATTCGAAGAAATCTTTCCACCACATTTTATCAACGTTGAAGGTATCACGATCCTGCGTGGTAAAATTTATCCAGAAAATCGTTGTTCCATTCATAAATTACCGATATAATAACGTTATCCTCGTACATCGCGAGCATACTTACACCGAGATTTATACGACCGGCGTTCGGTCATCTTACTGAAAGGGCCCCGCTAGTCCGTTAATATTACATCTGGAGGTTGAGAACCCGTTTATTCCATTGACTTCTTCTCCACGAACGATAAAGAAACGTTGAAAATGCCACTTTGGTTACTTTATCGATGCCTGTTGGTGGATAGTTACCTATTTACCTGCACGGAGCTTCTACAAAGACAAATTTTATCCGTGGGACGTGCACAGTAGACACTCGAATACCTACTCAAGTGTACCGTTCAAAAAAACGTCAGTGATTCGTTCACGTATAGATTTGGAGTCATGAGGTCGGAGCGTTCAAGGATTCCGCTGAAGAATTATTTAGTGAACACAGAATTATTCGCCAGCCATATAACACACCGCGTTATCTGATGGTCGCTGAATTTTTATTGCTCGCAAAATAACATTTGGCTTCTATCGCGTGCCCTCGGAATTTCATTCGATGGTCAACGCTGAATGTTATTCAGAATTTTCTTCGGTGGCTACGGAATTTTATTAGGTGCAGTCAGAATCTTATTCGGTAATCGTGGTAGTCGTGGTCATTCTCCGGTGCATGGCCACAGAAAGTTATTTGGTCGTGATAAGATCTCATTTTCCGTACTTGCAGAATGCGTTTATGATGGCCCGAAGAATGTTGTTTATTGGCTGTTGTTCAATGTTATTCAGCGTCCGGAAAGTAATTTTTTTTTTTTTTTTTTTACATCGGGTGGCTGCAAAATATTCCTAGATTGCTGTAAAATATCACATACGATGACCATAGAATTCTTCAGGTGGCCTTATATTATGTTATTCGGTGGCCTTGGTATTTCATTTTGTAGCTCGTGAATGTCAATTATTACCTGCGGAATATTCATCATGTGATTTCAAACGTTATGCGATGGTGGTAGAGTTCCTCGATGGCCATAGTAGGAACTGAATAGTATTTGATGTCCGTACGCAGGAGATTCTGTTAAAGAATGTGAAGTTTTCACATCATTGGCATGCATAGAATATTATCTGGTATTTTATCGGTGGCGTTATTAGAATCAGTACAGGTGGCTCCAATAGTTGTTTTCGTGATTGAAGTTGTAATTTTTGAGAAAATCGTTAGTGATGATCATCGCGTAGGTGATCGTCGCGGGGGTTCGTAAGATCCTTGATCAGACTGTGGGTGAGGTGTGAACGAAAATCAAAGGATTGAATATATGAGAAGATCGGCACAGTAACGTGGGGCAGGAAACAGGAAGGGATACTTCAAGCCGACTTGACAGAGCTATCGGCTTGCTCAATGGAAGTTATGGACGAACATCGAAGGAACTACAGAAACTTGAGCAAGCGTACCGTAGGTACGTAACCTATGTAGTTGCACTTCAAGGACGAGATTCAACTGAACTGCAGCACAGTGTACAACGGAACTTTGCGTACTTTCAACTCCTCCGACTTCGTGGAAATTAAGTCAGATTATACTAACCGTTCAACGAATGGAGTCTAATAGGATTTTGAAATCAAATCTATCGCCGGATATGTGATCCTGATCCCCGATAACTTTTTGGGTAGGTAGTATGTTTGAAATTTTCACGGTGAAAGAAGACGATCGTTAAAAAGGGGCGAATTGTTATACGTGCGGTTTTCATGTTACGTAACATATGTTTCGCAACATTTAGTTTAAATTCCATGTATTCACCTCGATTTCATCGATTAGATCGGTATAAAGGATTAAAAAGTATAAATGCATGGGTATATATTCAAGTCACTGATTTGCATATCCATACTACACTGTGGATAAAAATAATACACGCGCTACTATATTAGATGAAACGATAAATGAAAATGGCCATTAGGAAAATCTCTTGGTAGAAATCGATCTCACCTTCAACACACATTATAAACCAGTCTCTTAATTCGAACTGCAGATGCAGTCCGATAATACGCTGCCACTACGCGACTCTCCAACGTATAGGTATATCTATGCAACGTACCCATGCAAGCAGCGGTATAACGCACTAGACTTCGCGGTTATGGTAAATAGCATCGCGCAACTTATTTTCAACTTTCACCAATTTCAAATCTGCACATCTTCCCCAACTCAACCATAACGTGTCTCCTGCACACTTTTTGAGTACATTATAAGTCGAATTGATCGATGAGTTCACGTTACCACGTTGCAAAAATTAAATAAAGGGGGAAAAAAATGTGAGCTAGATTTTTTCAAAGAAAATTCCAAAAGCTAAAGGTCGTGTTTCAGTTAATCGTGGTACAGGATTTTAGAATATCAGAGGAATTGAAATACAAGGGACAAAAAATCATGTTGAATTTTCGTTTTCTTTCGCTGTATTCCATGGAACCCGAGTCGCCGCTGCTGCTGCTGCGGAGTGGCAATTCGCTCGACCGAATCGAACGCAAGCTACAAAGGACACGGGGGCAGGAGTGTACCGGTAGAGATGCTAATGTCGGCCTTGTGCCACATACTCGCACGAATACAGAAAGAAACGTATATAACGAATTATATTATTTATACTAAAATTCAGTTAAACAACGCCTCCAGACGCGACACGCACAATGAGCCGTCAAAAACTACTGCATTTATGGAACAAAATTCTTCGTCCCATACACCATGCGCGGGGTCACGCCGCACCTTTATTTTTTCATTTGTCTATACCGCTGCAAACGATCGGAAGAGGATTTGGCTTTCGATCCAAAAACGGCAACAGATTTTAAAGAATCAACGACATAATGTCAAATTCTCGAATTCCCCTCGAATCGTGATTTCGAACGCAATTCATGTATTCTTGCATGTGTTTTTTTTTCCTTTTTTTTTACAGATAAAAATTATTCGCAAAATATTAATCGGAGTTTGAGAAATTTCTCCATACCGGAACAGTTACGAAAAAAAAATCGCACTTCGTTATCCGGTAGTGAAAATAGTTTCACCGATAAGAAATCTACATACGATCGAAAACGAAAGTACCATTCGTCAATCCATTCCAAGCAGAATGCAGGTTGCATCGCGTTTATGGAGGATGAATAAATTGGTAAAACAGTTCTAAAATGTAACTCAAACAGCGGTGCATATAGCATTATGCAGCAGTGCAGCAGCAACAGCAGCAGGCGGGTGATATACAATAAACATACCTGCAGCAGCATACACACAAAAGTTTGTTTATACAATTGCAGGTTCCCTACGTCGTTCCACTTTTTAAGTCAAACAAATATAGCCGGAGACAAGCGAAACCGCGGATGCTCGGATCGTTATATCGGCGAGCTGCAAGGCATGGAAGTAATCGCGTGTGATTGTATTTCAAAAAATCGTCACGAAAAAATCATCATTCATCGATCAAAGGGATGATGATTGGAAAATTCGATCGTCAATGATCGTCGAGATAATTTTAGGCGCCAAACGTTGCCACTGATACAAAATGGCGGGGATATAGGTTATGTATAGGCTTGGTTTGTGCGATATGATATATAATATGAATAGTAGCGCGATATACCTACGTACAAACTTTAGTTTTAGGCTTACAATAAACCTCGCGGTCGATGATACTTGTGTATACATACCACGGCTCTTTGTCCGTATACCACGACTTATGTTATTGAGGGCAGACTCAGAATTGAGCGAGACGTTCGCGAATACTCCATAAGACGCTGTATAGTTCAAGTATTATACATCATGTACCTTAGGTGTGTTACGTTTTGATATACCACATTGAGATACCATTTCAAATTTGGTTCGAAACGTTTATATTATATTTATACGCGTGACGACCGTTTTTTCATACGAAGGATATATTCTAACCGAAGATGTTGAATCATAAGAGACTGATGATGAAACGAGAAAAACAATTTTGAAAATAAGAAAATGAATCAAGATATGAGAGAAAACACGGCTTCGGTGTGGAGAATCGAATAATATCGGTTGAAATTCTAACCTGAGGCGATCGTATGTTATGAAAAAAGAACAACGATTTTATTCCATAATTATTGAAGGTATACACGCGTTAATGCGTATGTGGACCGTATGACCATGTGGAATGAGAGACGTATTTTCAGTGGCAGTAGTATGAAATAAGGTTAGGACGCATGAGGCTCGCGAAAATGTATGAAAAAGTTGCTGTCCTAGAAACGAAGTAGGCGCCCGGCTAGCTATACCTAGTGGGACGATACGGCAGCAACGGATTCTATGCTCTGTCACGATTCAGCTTATAACGTCTTTACACTCAGGGCGATATGCGTGCTGTGTATGACGTTTCATCGCCATCGTGATGATTTAGTGTTGAAATGAAGTATCCAAAAAAATTCGTAAGTATATTATTCGCTATCGATGTTCAAAAATTCCCAATCTCAAACTCGCGTACAATAGAATTGTGAATAGGTATGATACTTGATTGTATAAACTTTTTAATAAGATTCATGTGCGATTGCTTTACGATGTTTCATACCTATACATGTGCGTATGGATATGAGGCACATCAGAAATAATTAGCATATTCAAATATAGGTATGTGTAATGTTAATTGACAATTGCATATACAGTCACGCCGGTGACGATTTTCAGCAGTGATATTCATAAATCTATCGTCAGGCTGACAATTTAAGACATACCCCTTTAGATATTTTTCGATTTTTAGGCCAAAAATGAACACTTTTTTTCCGCATTATTTTTAGGTTTTCTCATGTATTCTGATCTCGGAAACACGAGGTCTCTATCTCTGAAGAAACGCAGCGGATGAACTTCTCTAGACTTTAATTGCTCAACATTCGACGATTTATATACCTTCTATAAAGATCACTGTCGTGAGTACGGGTCACGTGACAAAACACTGAAAGAATTCATGAGAACAAACCAACGAATTGAATATCTCTCGTCAAATTGTGCAAGAGAAGAGAAAAAAAGAACGGCTTAGATATAACGAACATGCAGAGGAAATATGCTGCGATCGAATTTCATTCGCATTCGTATCAAAAACTTTATCAAATTTGCCCAGGGCATTTTTGTCACGAATTTGGATTCATGTCGGCAAATGTAGTTCCGTGGGCAATCCGTGCCCTGATGTGACGTAAACAGGTGTGCATGTCGAAGCTAACGTCATCATCTTCTCTAACAAATAATATATTTCGTTACAATCGATCGATTTCCATAAAATGGTGTGTCCGTATAATAATTAGATGAATATTTCGCAGTCTTCAGTATTGAGAATTCGTTGGGCACGCGCACATACCGAGGCGTGTAATTCAATGTACCATAGATGTTCTATACGTGCAGAACTATTCAGCATATGAATTAATGTTGTCGATGTTATTATTATTGTTGTTGTTGTTATTATGATTTTTATACGGATGCCTGGAGTGAGGATATTTAGCAGAACGATGCGAGGCTGCAGGCTGCTGAAGCCTGTAACGATAAGTAATAAAGCGCGCGATTCAAGCGTACAGTATAAAGCATAGGTACGTACCTATATATCTACGCTGTTTCTAATGCAACTTGGGAACCGGACGGCCTCCGCGTTCGAATATCTCCCCCACTTTCGTGGCCCCGATGCAGGCAGAAAATCTAACCAAGCCAAACCTGACAAAGAACTTCTGATGATGCTTGCTCATAAATTTCATGTACACACTTCATTGCTACCGGGCGACGTAATGAACTTGGTACCTCAACGTTCTTCCCGGAACCCCATGACTCGGATCGAAATATTCAATCGCATCTATTGAAAGGAATTGTGAGGATAATGAGAACTATAATAAGCGCCTCGAGCGATGATCGAAACGAATTAATTTTGCAAAAAAGACAAAAGCTGACAGAAGGCATTTATCTGCACAAGCAGGAAATACGTGCGACCATCTTATACCTATGTATCGATCTATTGGTCATCCCGATCGAGAGGGGAAAAAATCAATCAACAAAATAAATAGAATAAAAATTCCTCATATCGCGATGTATAGCTTTATAATTTTCGCACGTAATACATATACATAATGACGCGCGTTAACAAATATAACGTAAACCGAATCTCGTTGAAATTCAAGGAGAAAATTGACTTGCCTTATCTGGTTACTTCTTTTTTTTTCTCCTCTTTTTTATCTCAACTATATAGCACGCACACAGATGCGCGATTGATTAGAATGCGGATTGATTTTTTTTTTCTTCCACTTCTACCGGTGAGTTTGTGGTGCGAATAATTTTTTTTTACTTGATGTGTATAGCTCTGAATTGCACGTACTCACACGTAATACAGACATCGGAGAAAATCGGTGTTTTTAATCCTTACCAAGAATCGTTTACCGCAAATTTAAAGGAATAAGCTACGTGAATAATGACTACGTGCAGTTCGAAACTTTGCACATTTGACAATTACAAACCAATGAAGAGATTGAAAAAATGAATGAATTTTAGTTTTGGGAATTCATCTGTTGAACCGGGAGTCGTGTTAACTATATAAAGTTACTTAAAATTATAAAGCAAAGTAATTTTCGTTCCGATCAGAATGGAAGTTCGAAGTGATAATTCGATAATCTCTAAATTGGATGGAGATAGCGGAAGTTTTGTAAATTGATAAAACAATTGAAAAAATTATGCTCAGTTCCAAGAACGAAAATTTTGCAATCGATCCGCGTCTAAAATCGAACGACGCACGAGAAATTAAAAATAGTTTTGGAGAATTTGATCGAAAGTAATTATCTTTGGTAAAAAAAGCTAGAACCAAAAATCTCAAGTTTCGCTGTTCACTATCTGAGGGTACGAGTATTATAGGTAACCGCAAGTTGTAAAATAAGGTTGAAAAATCATCTAGGAATTGCGCTAAGGAAACTTGAGAACAACCTTGAACAGTTGATGTTATAAAATGCAGGTTAAATATATAATATAATTCACTCGTAGCGCACAATATATTACTGCACCATGTTCGATACGACACACATACCTACCAGATCTTGATCGTCGTATTTTATACACCTATAACTACGTCATATGGGTACAGAATTTGTTATGCAAATGATTATCAATTCTATGATTAGCTGTGTTATATACAGTGTTAAGAAAATGTACCAACTTCCGTAGTGAATTTAAATGTATTATTTTAGTAGTAGTTTGGGAAGTGGACGAATGAATAGTTTGTCGTACGTTCCGAAAACATGTAATTTGCATACTCCGATTGCAACTTGAACGACGTACTTGGAAGCTCGAATACTGCGGTATAATAATCATTGAGAAAGTGAACCGTGACAAATGACAATAGTTGGTAATATTCGTCGTCTGATGCACGGATACGTGTATACAACATACCTATGCACGCATATACGTAAGTCGGGGTGGATTGATCTGGGATTGGTCATTGAGAAGCTAACTTTTTCACCGGGCGTAATCGGTATTTTTAATTTTCCCTTTAAACCAACATATACATATATTATCCACATATGTATTTGCAAACATCGATTCTGAACTCGAGTTTCAAACAATGGTCTTATTTTCTGTTTTCAATACCTATTGTCAACCGCAATGTCGCATGTATGTATCGTAATACATACATATATAGTATGTGTGTCTGTACGTTACTGCACGGCAAATGATTTTCTTTTTGCGCAACATTTGTCAGAAGAAAAAGCAGATTATTATTTGATGCATATGCCTATATATCGTATTTATTTCTCCATTTGCTTTGGCAACGATCGTTTAATAATCGGAAATTAACGTTAAAGTAAAAATATGTTGACGCCGGTATACGAGTTATAACAAATTGCGATAACATAATTATAATATTCGCGCATATTTAGCAATAATCCATGCATGTTGATGTAACACTCAATTTTCCGACCTTAGAATCATTTTACGTTGCTTCTCTTTATCCTCTATAAAAGCGAGTTCATTCCCAATGGGATACGCGTATGAGGAATTAAAATTTTCAAACTTCAAACTTTTTGGATACAACAATGATTCATCATAATCGTGTTATTTACTGCGGAACAATATTTACTGAAAAAATGTATTCAATTCTGTACAAGTCCAAAGAAGAAACAATGATTGCTCGTGGCATTTGTCATAATATTGAAAGTTTGGATTTGGTGGACGTAATTCAAACGATATCGAATATAATTTCAAGTTTAAAATTTCAAACACCTGAAAAATATTTGTTCGTGATTTGGTATTGTGTATGTATTCGATTTTTTCAAGATTAGTTAATTTTTTATTTCAAAAACTCAATGTCGCTGAGTTTATGATAAGTCTGTAGAAAAAAAAATTGAACCAAATCAATGAAATTGACCCTCAGAGTTTAGATTTTTTTTCAACCGCCCCTGAACCGTGAACAATTCCAACATATTATATTATATTTTTCCTTTGTTTTCTGATAATTGAAGCTCAGTCAAAACAAAATGTGAATAATTGTTATTACGCGACGACGATTGTCTTGTTTCTTTGTTCTTAGCACAGTGTATAATACAAACTCGAAGAGCGAGACGCGTGTGGTTCGTTGGTCTCTTCGGAGAAAAAAGACGAAAAAAAAAAACATTATCTATTTCTCTATTAAAAATTTGTGTCAAGGTTGATTTTTCAAAACGTCTTGCCACAACGCACTCGCATCGAGCCAGTCAGAGAATCGTGAAAAAATCATCGTTGATGTCTCAAAAAATTTTGATCTGGATCTTCTCAGTTGGCAACCGCGTGACGTTATCGCCCCCAAGAATCACGTAACAATTATCGTCGTATTCCGTGAATTTAAAAACTCATTTCTATTGTATAAATTTTTCAGAAAAATATCACAAATATACACACAATGGATCTACGATCTACCCACGATTGGCACGACAGTCTCCATTCGACATTAAATTATACTTTGCAAGAAGTTACGATCAGGCGTACAGGAACTTTTCTTGCATATAGGTAGGTGATCATACTTCGATAGAATTATAGTATCGAATACGTAAAAGAAAGAAGGAGGAAGAGAGAAGGAGAGAGAAAGAGGGGAAGAGAAAGATGGAGACACTGCAACAGCAGCAGGAGCCGTGGGTTCGCAAAGTTAGCAAACCCGAGTGAAAGTGTGCAGTTCTCGACGTCTTGCCTGCCGTTCCCGTTCGCGGGACCGCGAGTTGCTACCACCAGGGCTCTGACCTTGTCCCGAATACTGCGCTTGCTTCGCCTCTCTGTTCTTTCGTCTCCTACCTTCCCTACCTTCAGTTTCATATATATATATACATCAATTTTTTTTCATACATACCTCCTACCTCCTCTCTTAATAATAATGTAGTGTCCTCTGCGTCTGGCTATGGGCCTACCCAACGACCCATACCTGCACATAATAATTCCCACACATAGGTATGTATTTACCATGTGTACATATTATGTACGTACATTATATACGTATGTAGTGCGGGTAAGTACCTATGGAGCAGAGCGTAGCCAGGAGTCGCATATGAGCGGGTGAAGGGAAGGGGGAAGGGCTAAAGAGGGGACAAAGAAAAGAAGCCCGCGTATTGCCGTATATTTACTTCCTACCAGTTTTTTTTCTGTTTTTTTTTCTCGATTCTTTTTCAGTTCTTTCGGCAATGATTATTATTATATCCGTATGCACGTTCAATTAACAATTATATACGTTATATGTGGTCATATGAAATTTTGTACGTTACACAGAAACGCGTATTATATAGGTATATACATATCTGCATCGGTTCTCTCCGACCGCGAATGATATGAAATTTGAGAGACTTCAATTTCTATTTTGTGAAATTGTAGGAAAAATGCAAAATTGGTTTTTTCAACCCGTTATGACTTTTGTAACTGTAGTCCGTATCGGTCGGAAAAATTTGCCCCGAAAAACAAATTTTGATTCACTAATAATTGATAAACTTTTGAGGTGATGTGCGAAAAAAGTAATAGCATGCGGGGCTAGATGATTTGCATCGATCTATTTTGATTGATTGATTTATTTATTTATTTTGTTCAAAGCAATGGACGATTTTAATTTTCAAAGGTAATTACACACCTCTTTACCGGAAATTCAATATAGTCGAAGCTGATGGAGCAGGAGATTTTGAAAAATGGAGCGGATGCATCGATCCAAATTGCCATTCTATTGAGGGTCGTCTGTAAATATAAGCACCGTACACATGAAGTCAGCCATGTTGTCTAGTTTCTGGTCGACCATTGCCCAAATATTCTAATCGTTGTGTAGTTGGCCGCCTCCACTTGTAGCTGCGCTTAGAAAGGGGGACCGTTTAGAGCTCAGCCATTGGCTGACAGAATACAAATACCTACTATATTATACTAGAGGCACAGTGTGTTGAAACGTATTTTAGTTGTTCTGACTCCCCCCACTTTTTAATTCTTTTTTTTTTTTTTTTTTTTTTTTTAGAAGGGTCTGACGTCATCGATGAAATGCCGAGGTCGCCACTGCCGCTTCGGAAACTTCACGCGGGGTCTCCGAACCGAATCGCTGTGTACGAAATAAAAGTCCATGGATATCATTAATTAGATGTACGCATATAATCCAATTCTCATTTATAGGAAGTCGATTTTCTCCAAATTTACTCACGCGAAAAAAAAACTCGAAATTATCGCGCGAGCCGGCTTTTTATTCTCCTTCCCCTTTGAGCTTTCGCTTCTTATGCGCTCTCATCGTGTAAAAGGTGATATAAGAAAGATGCACGAATTTGATGGTGATGTTCATCAACGGGATCAGATCTCCGAAAAAACGATGTAAACATATATTCATAGGCATAGATACGTACACCGAACGTGTGAAAAAAAAACTTGATGGACTTTTTTTTTTCTTGATATGTAAAAACGGTGACTAATTTTTTGTTTTTTTTTGCTCTTGGCACGTGCGCATTGCCACGAGAGTCGCAGCGAACGCTGACGCAATATATGTATATGTGTATAATGTAATATACATAACAGTCGTGTTCGGTGTTTGTCAATTTGTCGAAGGTAACCGAAGATCGAATCGCGGATCGATCGCCTACACCGCGATTTTGCACCGCAAACTATAGGGAACATAAGACAATGGACAATGGGACATAGGCACGGATTTATTTCGAATATACGTATATAACTAATCCTAATGCATATGCAGCGACATTATATATACACGTATATACCTATATAAAGGTAGCTAAGTAAGGTAGATGTCCCACTCACGTCGCACACAATTCTGACTTATTTATTGATCGATTTTATGTATTCATGTTAGCATTATATATTATACACGAGAATTCTGCGTAGGAATAATGTAACACCAGAATATTATAAAACGCGTCTCACGCGCCACTACGTTATACCGGCAAATCATTACAATGATAGAGAAGGAACAACAGCGATGAATGGATTTGACGGAATTTGTTCATTAAAATCCTTCAGATTTTACCGGAGATGAACGATTTTGAGGCCTGATCGGACCGATTTCCATGCGCATTTATTATCTTGCTGAAATAATTTTGTTCTCTAGCTTTAACCGTAAGTCTTTTTTTTTCCTTTTATTTCTTTAGATTCGAGGAATGATTCGTCGAACTATGTGTTTAATTTATTTATTTTTTCCCGGTTGAATTTTGAAGAATCAGGGTTCAAGTATCATTACATTGGTACATATTGGGTATATATGTTTGAAAATTCAAGTGCACATGCGAAACGATATATATAGGAACAGGAGCTCTTAGAAACGATTTTCTCTCTGTAGCTGCAAATGCCGTATAGTTTCCACGAGCATACCGTAAATCGCAAATTGCAATAGAATTTAATAGTATCGGTAAGTCAGCAAACCGACAATGAATATCGCTCGGGTACTTCGACCCGTAATAAAGTATACGTGACTAGAAATGCGAATCTAATTCAATTAGGAATATATATATATATAGAGTCAGCGCGTCGCATGTGTAGCGCAGTGTGCGTTGAGCCGGAGCGAGATCGGTATAACATCAGAGTGGCATATAGCTATAATAGCTGCCGGACTTAGAGGATGCATTTGATAGATCTCAGCGTCTCTAAGAATCGATGCAATTAAATCAAATATTTCAGACGGTACCATTTTGTGCGGATCGCCAACTATAATTCCGCGAACCGAACCAACCGGTCGTTCGCGTTTTGAAAGAAACTTGGTCTCATCACGCTCGGCGTTGTCGGGATCTCGAGTAGCTTCGGCCGCGTCGATCGCGATGCCCATCGCGCCGATCTCGATACTCTTCGGCTTCTTCTTCCTCTTTTTTCCTCTTCTTCTGTACTTCAAACCTGTAGATCCGATTCTGATGTTACAAAAAATATGTATTATACAGATATTCGTATCGCCCTATAGCTTAGACCACGTGACTTATGGTAACAGAGGTCACCTCGAATGTCACTTTTTTTGGTATTCTTTTCTTCGAATTTTACATGAATCATCATCCTCGGAAATATTATACAGTGCAGGTCCATAATTGCGATCGAGATAGAAGCATAATTATGTCGTTCAGATGCGACATATTCATTCATATAATTTACAGAATTCTGTGGTTCCTTTGCAGTGAATCGGTATAAGAGGGCGCGAAAAAGGATACGGAAAGATGTGGCCGCATGGCGCAACTTTCGATTCGTCTTTGGAGCTGCTGCTGCAGTTCAGAGTGTGGTGGAGATCAGTTGCTGGGAGTGGTTTGTCCACATCGGTGAAAAACGGACAAAAGCCACGCTGAACATCTGCTCGAGGAGATGCTTGTAGTCCAAGTCTACCCGCTGAAGGGTTTGTCCGATCGTTGCTCACCAGCTATATGGTATAATATTATGGCCGCATACGAACGCATACCTGTACCTAAGTATTATGTACTCACGTGTACGTATACATACGTAGGTACACACGTATAGGTATTTGTATACCCAACCTAACTTTCCAAGACATCTGCCGGGCGACGACTCAGTTTCCTCGATGAGTTATACGTGAGCTTTATAAGCAAACTACGTTTATTACCGAACGATACTATACCTTTTTTCTTTTCAACATCATCCTTCATTACATGGTCCAGATCATCGAAGTGTTCTGTGCCCTAAAAATGAAAGAAAAAATCAGGATCATCGATCGAAGTTCAGTCTGCTCTATAACATCAATTGTATTCAATATACATATCATATTCAATACAATTAATATGAAAAACTTGGACACTTTGAAATCCCGATGATAATTTTGATAGTGGAGGCAAAGTGCCATTTTTCAATATCTATAATACCACAGGGAGGGTTATTCAACCGATGATTGGAATTAATCGAAGTCTGTTCGGACTTTTCAGATCGTGTAGTCTAAATTTTATAAGCACGCCATTTTTACGGCGGACCCAATGGGTCCAGAGTGGCTATAGGTATGTATATATTATAAGAAGCAGGTATTCCGCGGGATACGTCTCCACCCACTTCTAACTCAACTGCGATGAGATTGGTCGGAACGAGAATATCCCAAAACTTTAAACCACCGATTCTGTTTCTTCTTACTTTTTTCATATGCCTATCATTCTTTTTTGTCCACCTCTCCAAGAGATTTCGGGCTTATATTTCATTGGTCGATCCAAAAACCAGTATCTGTGCAGGTTACACATACACAATGCAGCTATTATAAATTACATCTGTACAGGTGGACAAAACCGATGCGAGGTGATCCCCGAAGGCAGGATCTGTTGAGAAGAAAAGAGAGAGAGAGAGAGAGAGAGGGTGACGGGTTGGAGGGAAGGAGAAGCCAGCAAGTTGTATACGCGACTAGAATCGGGACCGCATTGCTTCTAAACCGGTCGTTGTAAAAACCAGGCATGGCCTTCGGGCGGCCATTTTAAAACATTCTAACATTTGACGGTCACACGGCCTCGCTTGCCTAACAAGCAACTATTAATCAATTATTCATTAGTCAGATATACCGACTTGGTTGCGCCGCGCGGACGCACGTATAAGTGTTTTTTCTTCTTTTTTTCTTTAATTTGATTTTTTTTTCGTATTTTTTGTAACCATATCCATGTATATATACGTATAATCTACGTTGTTTGTCAAAACTTAAATCAATTGAAACGACAAATAAATTTTCTAATACAACGCATACGAATTAGATACGCAATAATATATTAAAAACACCTATCAATTATTCCCAAATATTTTGAAATCTCAACTCCCGCCCCTGCAGTTCGTGTATTATGTGAATGAAATGTACATGGCTGGAACGGAGTAGGTATATATAACGTATAATTGTCGGGAGAGGAGAGAGAGAGAAAGAAAAATCGCCTATATATATATTCTTGGCTCATTCATGTATCCTGCGTTCCGCACGGGGAAAAAGAAGCTTGCGATCATTTTTTTCTCGTTTTATTGAATGTTTTTTTTTACTTCTATTCCACAAACTACAGCAGCGTCGTCTGCAGTCTCGCAGGTCCTCCCCGGGCGAGGGGTAACGATAATACTTAAGGAGAGGTTGGTACCCCTGATGCAGTTGAGGTAGGCCGCGCGATCGCAACGATGTGACTCCGCCGGACTCTCCAACTACTATTGCAAGGGACTGGGACTTTCGAGTGTCGTGTATACTTGCATGGGACCGGTTTAACGTTTTGTTGGTTCTTAGTCGGTTTGTATTCTTCTAGTTTTTGCTCAAGAATAAAGCCACAGCCGCTTCTGAACCTGCACAACGGGGCAACGCGACTCAACATAACGCATGTGTATATAGGGTATTATACCTACCTGCACAACGCATATTTGCACTGCCTCTCAATAATTTTCCAATTCAATTAAAATTTATGTCTTTCGAACTAGGTATTACATGCAATTACTTGCATCATTGTTAAGGGGGAAAGAAAAAAAAAAAATGAAAAAAGAGGAAGTTAGACAAAAACACATCCTAAACACCGGTAGCTGGTGTATAAATACGTGCTTCTCTGCGATTCTTTTTTCTCGATTTTTTTTTCTTTTCTTTTTTACAGCATTGGCACAATTATTTGCAACACGGATAAAGTAATCGGGATTTCATTGTATTATTTTTTTCGTTCGAAAATATTTTTTCATCCGTTTCTCGTACGTTTTATAGTACAGTTTGTTTCATCTGTGAAGTTTCGTTAGATTTAAAATGGAGGGATCGCGTCGATCTTATCCTCGCAGCGAGGACCAAATAAAAGAGTTTTGTGGTTTTGAAGATGCAGTTTGATATAATAATACGTGTATATATCTTTTATACTATACATATATATAACATGTTGAGTGCACTCCTCTCCTCCTTCTGCCCCCCCCGGCGCCCTGATGATTTTTCTTTTTTCGTTTGTTTTTTTATAGAATCGGTTATACTATACACACGTCGTTCGTGAATCTTTCTCGAGGTTTTGCACCGAACCAAACGACTATACAGCAATTCTGTTGGAGAAGTAGTTGAGCCTGCTACAAGAGGTGCCCGTGGCGGGACTTGGACGGGGATGGTCGATGAACGTCTCTAAACTGGCCAAACTGGTTTTCGCCTCGATTCTGATGCTACGGTGATTTTGATGGATCTCCATTTTATATCGCTGCTGCTCCTGCTGCTTCTGCCGTTGGTGCTCTTCATGCTGCTGCAACGGAGAAGATATCCTCGACCCGAGCTCCACTCGTCCTTCCTACCCCCTCGTACCCCTGGTGTGCATTAGCCCGACAGCGACGAACTCGACGTCTCAAACTCCTCCTATCATGCTGTGGACATAATATACGTGAAATATTTCGAGGGCTCGGAAGCAGAAGGACGTGGGTCACAAGAGATTGGTGACAAGAGTAATATAACTATTTTACCCGCACACCGTCACGGGGCGTATATAGTCGAAATAGAAATTGACAAGATAATAAATTATTACAGCGGAATTATAGAATATTCATAATCAAGTGTCTGAGATGACGCGAAAATTTCCCTTCTTTGGGCAAACCATGCAATTTTTTAACAAATGCCTTGTATTGAGCACGATGATTTCAACCGCGTGCACAGAAATGACGTCTCTGTACGTATGTGTGTATAATATACATTTGTACATATATATACATTCATTGGTATACATGTGTACAAAGGATGACGGAAAGGTTGCCAGTTCATCAGTCATGCTCGCTGCAACAGTCATCGCTCACGCGTTGGCGAACCCGCGGCTGGTATGGTTTATCTACATCCTATATATGTGTATGGCCGAATATATACATACATATGTACCTATAGTACCTAGAGCTCATACGTTCTAATGACATGTGCGTAACTGCGTATCCTTGTGTTGAAAACGTACGTGGGGTAGGTCGTGATTGTCGAGCGATACAAAGGGTGGACAATACCCCTCTGGGCTTCGCTACCTATTACGCTATACTCTACGTATACGTGGATACATGTATTTTTTATATCTATATATGCATATGGACGCATATATGTTCGCATAAAACCTAAATACATGTACTGAACTTTCACTCCGGCATGGGGCGAAAGAGAGGAAAATAAATCGCACGAAAACAAGGAATATAATCCTGCAACGATTCCTGGAGCCATACATGCCAACTTCAACCCCCTCCCCCGCACTCCGTCGCACATCGAAACGTTACCATTATACCACATTCTTTCATTTTTTCCATTTTTTTTTATTTTTTTTGTGAGCCGCAAATATGTCTTTTTTACTTTTACCTCACGTAACAGATATTCTTTTGAACTCTTTCCATGGATTTTAGTCAGTCGTGCATGCACTGTGTGTGACTGCTTTGTACGAACGATTTTAAATCCGATTCACAAATTTTTCAAATACTTAACCCGTCGAGTTTCAATAAAATTGGACACGGATGAGAGCTGTAAATGTGACAGAGGGGAAGGAATAAAAAAAAAATTGATCCGGAATTTCAACCTATACGTGATAACATCACCGTATCAATTAACGTTACACAATCAATTTATTCTGTGGAATCTCGAACGCGCGACACCACAAAAAATAAAAATAAAAATATGAAAAAATGAATCAATGTCTGATTCAGACTCACTTCGTTATATTTACTTTGATTTGCACGCTCTTATTTATTACACACAAATATAACATTTATTTATATGGGCGGCACTCGTATTTAGATAGCACAATTATTATTTCGATAAGACAGCTATCTTTTTCATCAGGATAAGATCCGCAAGGTTTATGTAATAAAGGTTTTCAACTTGCCATTCAATCTTCTCGTAACAAATGAAAAAAAAAGTGAAAAATCTGATCTTTCGCACGAAAGGTATCCGTTTTAGAATTTTGGGATTTTTTTTTTTCCTAATGAAGAAACACAACGCTATAATATAGAAATTATTAACTGCATAATGGTTTATTTTTAGTGTCATTGAGATTGCTTTCCCCCATGCATCTGCAGCGGAACGCAATACGCCAATCGTTGATAAATTCACACTTATTGAATATAATACTATGTATAATAATAATCTTATTTCACGTTTATTAATATACACCAGCATTGCACGCGCATGCTATACTTTGGCTTCATTTATTGTCAATTATATTACAGTTTACCGTTTTCATGGATCAAGAAATTTACCGAATCTGCAAGCTGAATTAATTTATCCATTGAAATGATCGAGTGATCGCCAATTTTTCGCTTTTCGGAGCAGAAAAATTGAGATATTTTGATGGGATTTATTCTTAGCTTAATTTACTCGACGGATTCGTGTTCCTGAGGTCAAAACACGTTAGAAAAGTGTCCTACGATTGATTTTGAAAATTTTTCATCTTTGGCCCAAAAATCGAAAAAATCCAAAGGGGTATGCCTTAAATTTTCTTTCGATTTTGGGGTAAAAAATTAACAATTATTTTCGCAGTATCTTGACGTATTTCCGTGGATGTTGAGCTCAGGAATCCGAATCTGCTAATTAAATTGATCCATCTTTTGAATTAATCGAGTTATCGCTAATTTATCGTATTTTGAGTTATCTCGATGGGATTTATTCGTCGCTCAATTTACTGAAAGGATTCGTGTTCCTGAGGTCAAAATACGTCAAAATTCAACCTTAGATTTTTGTCGATTTTGAGGTGAAAAATCAACTTTTCTTCTAATAGAGTTTATGGGCTATTCTCGTGTACTTTGAGCTCAGGAGTCTGAATCTGCAATCTAAATTGATCCATCCATCGAAATGATCGAGTTATCGCTAATTTTTCGATTCCAAAACCGAAAAGATCTTAATATCTGGATAAGTTTCATCCGTAGTTTGATTCACGTTACTCGATGAATTCGTGTTTCTGAGATAAAAATACTGCAGGAACTAGTCGCTCAAACAATCTTGTGTAAATGTGGTTTCTCAATTTTTTTATTTTTATTTCTTCTATCGCAACGACTGAGAAACTTTATTACATCGCAATGTGGACGACGAGTCGAGGACGATCGGATCTCGCCAAGAAAAATCGCTGAACCTTGCAAAGGAAAGTAAAAAAGATAGCAAATTATATTTATTAAGTTGCGAAATGTCAAGTACGTATAATACGAAATTTCCAGCTCCACGTCCGTTGAAGATTTTTTTTATATATTCGAAAGTTTTTTTGCCCGATGCGAGTTTCTTCTTGCATTGCGAGGTTCGAATGAACATGTCTTTTTTGAAATAGGAACGTTTGTTCTGATGGAAATAAAAAAATAATAAACCCAAATATCAGGTAATACAGATACTTGTGTATGCGTGTACACTTTCCCGAAATTTCTTTCGAAATGAAATATCTATACGAAGAAGTAAAGTTTGGAGAAAACATGTTTCTATAAACAATATACATTTGTCAATAATTTGGGCAGACTTCATTCGATGACGTCATCATCAAAATGGCCGCTAGAAACAACCAGGGCATTGTACTCAAGTGCAGCATGCTGCTGCGTTCAGTACGCCTTCGTATGCGAATTACTCGCTAATGTCGCCAGCTGATAACACGCGGTGTTTATGTTTCCTCATCTCCAAATACTCAGTCGTATATAACGTACTCCTGCTTCACGGGTCATTGACCCTGCTTCAGTGAAGTACAACCCAACCGGGACCTCAAACTGCATAATTTCTTCGGAATTTATTTCTTCGTCTCAATATGATGCGTAGTGCAGGAATTATAACCGACGATCGAGATCGAGTCGCAAACGTTTCCACGAATTGTTTAGTCCGATATAATTTTTTTCATTCTTTTTCCAAATAACTATAATTTTTCTAATCGAATTAGGTTAGGTAAGAAGTATAGGTAATCGAAAAACAAAAACAAAATTCATAAGAATATCGTTCTAAAATTATATACGAACATAATCGAACATTTCAATTCCGAATGATATAAAATTTTTTAAGCGAAAATTTGAACTTGAATTAATTTTTAATCGAATGGTGCAATTTCCATTATATGAAGAATTCGTTGTATGGTTTTACGCAATATGTTTGACGATGAGTTATTATAAATTTGCGTTACGCAATTCTTTGGTATCGTCTTTTCTTTTTCCTTTTTTCTTTCGTTTTATTTTCATGTCTTCTTCATCACCGTATGCAGACATCTGCAAGGATGTCGTGCGGTCGATGCCATGCGCCGCTTTGGTACACCATAATATAGGTATATATGTATATCTATAGCATATATATAACGCAGACTGCCACTAATTTATGGTCCCGTTTTTGCGATCCAAAGATTTAACGCACAAAAGAAAAGCAAAAAAAAGAAAAACGGAAAAAAGAAACGAACAAAAAAAGAATAAAGATAAAAACCACGATATAAGAAAGAATGGAAAAATGAAAAAGCAGGAAACTATTATACATACGGTGCAATATGCATCGCCTGATGTCTTATGCCGCAATCGTCTCTGCAAAAAAGTGCTTTAGTTATACGTACTTTTCATACTTTTGTTATCCTCTCTCGAAAATCCCCCTCATATTGTAATATACTCCATATAAATACGAAAGGCTCCGACTGCAGCTTGTCCTAATTCGTAATTGTGTAATAAATAAGTAGAACGAGCACACGCGGGGAAAAATTTTTACATCTTTGGACTTCGCAGCGTGAAAAAAAAAAGACTTCTTTTTTTCTCGTTTCGCACGGATGGAAAAATGATGCGTTCTCTATGGAAAATTATACGACGATGACTAATGTGAGAGGTGAGTATTTGGCAAAATGTAAGATACGGCATACCATATCGCATGTATATAGGTATAATATCGAAATGATAAAAGTTGAGTTGCGCGAGAACTAAATCGCGGCCATCTTAGATTATTTGTATAAATGTATGCATATGTGTGCGTGTACCTGTACAGATTTAATTTCGTAACTTGATCCATCGGCGATTGGCTACTATTACGATGGTGCATATACTTATATATTATATACATATATATAATATATACGACTAAAACTCGCCACAAACATTGCACTCTTCTGCGTATACCTACCGATCATTTCGTCAGACATTCGTTATAATTATATATATACACGTATAATATAGTAATGAACAATATATTCGCTGCATCGCAGCCTGATCTACATCCACACGTATTATATAGAAATGTACGTTATACAGTCGATGCTGATATACGTCCCCATATATAATTATACGTATAATGAAATGATTGAATATATTCAGATGTGTCAGTTTATACGCGTGTCTCCCCGCACATATTCATTGTTTATAATTAAAAGCATAACACCATCGACCGCGATAAGTTAACGTTGATATACATTGGCGAAGGGGAGACTCTGCACTTCCAAAATCTGAAGTTGTCAGCGGTCAACAGCCTGCTATCGAAACTGATACGAATGTGTTTAGTGTTGGTAATAATTGCGTATACATATACACACGTGTACGATGCATATTCATTTACATATAATACTAATTATGTTCGTATACGTATACCTACTTAGTCAGGAATACATTCGTGCGTGTAGGTTATACAGACTGCAGTCCAGACACTTGTCGTCGTATTATAAACCAATCCACTTCGATCGTATTATAATAACGTGTCACGATCGAAGTTGAAATTTGATAAATAAACGTGTCACGTATGCGGGACCAACCAAATCTACGAGACGATTGTTATGCGGTTGCGAATACACCTCGTATATGGGAACACTTGGCGAGATCATAAGTGGCGTAGTTAGACAGAACGCGATGAGATTTAGGTTGGCATTAAATATCCCTATAGTGAAAAGTTAATGCCAACCTAAATCTCATCGCGTTCTGTCTAACTCTAACACTTATGATCTCGCCAAGTGAACCTATTAATTATCTCCAAGATTCGATGAAATTATTTCGAAAGAAATGCTAGAATTTTAGTAGAAAATTTTGCATCGTTCGTCGAAATTTTAGTGCCTTATTACTGCGAAATCAAAAACAAAAAATAACTTCAAAAGTGATTCGCCCATACTCTTGTGGGATGAAATTTTTCTAAAATTGCGTGACGCGAGTCATCCCTTAAACTGAAAAAAAATCTCTCCAAATTGTCGTTTCAATTACAAACAAAAATTCCCAAGGATCTTTTACGTGTTCTACGTGAAGCTAATTATTTTGTTAGTTTTTCAAATTCCGAAGCACGGCGCCACTATCTGATATCACGTATACGTGAAATATCAGCGAATAATCTTACATGAAATCTATCGGAGTAGGTGTCGTACCGTGTACCTGCAGAAATGGTTTACAAATATAAATTTTCCGAGAATTGCAATATGTATCGGCGTGACCATAGGCATTAGAAATACGCCGGTGCATGCAGCAGCAGCAGCAGCCTGAACGGCAGTAAATAGTAATTAATCTGAGCGTCGGATCTGCAAATATTCCTGTTCCACAAAAAAAAAAATGAAGAAAAAAAAAAACTAAAAAAGAAGAGAAAAAAGAAAAATTGCATCCATTGCCTATTAGATATTTCTCGACAGTGAAGTGGCGAACAAGCGCTCCCACGAACGGTTCATGGTCTTGGGTTAGCAGCACAGATTCCTGATTCAACTATCGCCTTGGTAACAGAAGGACTTTGGTGGTCCAGCCAAGATTCGAGAGAGTTGCGTTCCTCTGTCACAAACGAGAGCTGTTGGCCTTGTCGCGTGAAAGGCATACGGAAACCACGAGAACACACCAACCGCGTCCATCTTGTTACGTAACCATCAAGTTTTCATGAGATCTATGTCCCGCCGAGAGCAAATTCTTAATTCTCAATTCTAAATCCTAAGCAAAATAGGGGCAAACAAACGCTCAACAGGTACAACGGATACTTCTTATTTAGTCGCGATGCGTGCGATCGAGAAATTTTCATGATTCGGTCGTTTCGTGTTTTTTTTTTATTCGCATCACCCCATCAAAAAAATGAGAATTTTCTTTCTCTTTTTCTGGAGACTAGACGGTTTTTGAGTGATACGGCAGGTACTCGCAGTCGGTGGAGATTTCATTTGCATACGGTGGAGAAATATGATCTCGTGGGGATGTGGATTAATTTTATAAAATCCTATGCGCCGTGGGATAGCGATGCAATATTGACGGAGCGATGGATATCGTCGTCGTCGTCGTCGCCTCGTTACGATCGTCGGTCGGTCGGTTGGTTTAAATATATATTATTGCACCATATTATTTAGCGTCGGTGCAACAGCCTCTTGCGAAAATGCATGGCCTGAAAAAATACCTACCACCTACCTCGATAACGAAACTCTAGATAATGTTTGTTATCGTGTTTGCTATGGCGAGCGATAACGCGCTTAAAGAAATGACATCCGCAAAAATGAGGCTAAAATTGCGAAAACTCTGGGTTTTGTTCCGACATACTTCGCTGAGGATCGCGGTGGTGTAGATTATGGTGTAAATAGTGTATAGGTATTCGTTTCTACGTATATGGTCTTATATATAGATATAAGGTGATTACAAGAAAAACCATAAAATCATACACACAATTTCAAACAGATTTTGCGGTAAAATTTCATGCGATGACGCAATTTGAGGCTTTTAGTAGTATTATCCAGGATTAGCTGTCCTCATATTTTCTCAAAAAGTAGAAATAAAAGAAAAAAAAAATTTCAACTGCAGCTCCATAACAGTTTGTGGTCGAGGTGAAGGTATTCAGGTTCAAACGGTTTCATACGACGTGTGAAATGGAAATTTTTCATCTGAATTGATAGAATGTTCGTCAATTTTCCGATTCTGTTCACAAAAGATGGCTTTATTGAATTAAATCACCCAGTGATCAGAGACGAAAATATTATTTTCTACATCTCGAAGGCCAATTAATGATGTACATTTTTATCAAATGTTCGTACAGATCATAAATAATGAAAAAAAAGATGAACAAATGAGCAAATGTATATAATCCTTATCCGGGTTCGAGTTAATTTTTTCAAAAAATAACGTCCATCGATTGTAATATATTTTTGACTTATAAAATGAATGAACGCTGATTGTTTATCTGTAACATATATCATTAATAATTTTTAATAATTTCGATTTAATTTTCAAAATGCATACCTAATTGAGTTCAACGAAACTCAAGGTATAAATGCATACGAATGTTGTTGGAAGAATTCCTAATAGCTTTTATATTGTTGTTAATACAGCTGCGTTAGAAGTTGGTGGTTGTTATCGGAGAGTCTACGGATAAAAAAGTCGCGGAGTAAATACGTGTGTAAGTATAAAGTGCGTGTTTTCAATATTGTCGAATTGAAGAAGAAAAAATTCGTCATCATCTGTTTTCATTGAATTTTTATTATCATTTTTTTTCCTTATTTTCTTTCTCTTTAAATATAATGTTATCGGAAGTAATATATTTCGCGTCTGAACCACACCTATGTACCTGCTATGTATATGTACGTGAGGATATGTATATATCGTAAAAAATAATTTCAGCAGATAAATATATTTGTGTATCAAATGTACAAATTTTTATTTAATTATTCATACATTTTTATATTCTTCCCGTACAATGTTTATAAGTATATTATATACGTATAGTGCGTCACCCATAATTGGTCGAATCAGTCGGGGGTCAACGAACCGCTTTGTCGGCGGATCACACCGATTGGATCGCTAATTTGGATTAATTAAAACACAGTACAATTACCAACCGGATATTGTTATTCCTTTTTTTCTTTCAATTCTTTAACTTTATTCGGTTTTGTTTGATTAATTTTTATCAATTTTTTCCTCTTCGTTCTTTTGCTTTTTGTTTTACGCACTCGCGTCGTACCTACGATCGCACTGCACGTTATGATACACGCGTATTTTATCCGCGTATAAATACACGTCGACGTCCGAAAAACTCGAGTCACTGCACCGATCGCAAACTTGCAAACGACGACGCGAACGTCACGTAGCGACGCGCGATTACACAAATAATTAACTCAAATCTACACGACGCGACACACCCCGTTTTTACGGTTCGATTGACGAGCGCGTAAATATATTTTTTACAAACATTTGTGAAGAATTTCTGATAATAATTACCGTTCGATTGACCTCCAAAAGAAGAAGAAAAAAAAATAAAGAAATGCAAATATTTTTTTAATTCTTGCATATCGATGTACGATTTCCTTGTTCATTATCAGCTCCGTCGAGACGAAGACGCGGGTATTATATATCGCGGCGCGTTGAAACATTTTTAATTTCACTTGAAACTTTTTATTTGTTATTGAGATTCACTTTTTTTTTTTCTTATATTTTTCAAAATTTATAGTAGATTATCTAACCGGAATGATAACGTACGAGACCTAATCTACAGATTTTACAGTAAACCTTCGTTTTTCATGGATAGATATACGGGATATCTACCGCTGCAGAACAAAGCTGGCGGGGAGACAATCGTTTTCTGAATTCTGAATGTGCTTTGTATATTTCGTTGCTTCCAAAAGCGCGAAATTATGTACATTAATTTACCAACTCTTGAAATTAATATCAATGTAGTATATTTTTTTTTGTTACTTTCGAACAATTGTATGCGGATTAAGGCACTGAAGAAAATTTCAGGATCCTCCAATTTTTAAATCCTTTTCATAAGATCTTAACAATCAAATGAATGAGGATCCTTCGGTCCTTTGAAATCTGATCTGATCTCATCAGTCTCTCATATTATTATATAGCTGCAGTAGCATCTGTTTTTTTGTTTTTTTTTTTGTGCCTTGCAATAAACTGCACATACATTCATGAGCATTTAATCGATTGATTAAACGCTCACCGTATAAATACACGTCCTTGGATCCAGATTCGTCGGCTGCATGATCGTACTATTATACCCGAATTGACCGCAAACTTCAGACCAATCCGATGCGGCGGCAAAAGGTATACATATAAAATGTTACATGTATACCAATTTAACGGGCTGCAGCGGGCCACTCGAAAATTGAATCGAGGGTATGCACGCACGATGCTGCAGTGGGCAGCGTGCGCAAAAAAAGAAGACCGAAAAAATAAAAAAAACCATAAATAAAACATGACCCAGACCTAGATATATTCTGCAGTGAATATATACGTACGCGTATAATACCCGGCGCAATTATTCGAGGCCAGACTGACTGCACAGTTCGCCGAATGCATATCGCCGTGGTCATGCAGGTTGGGTTAGCCCATCTCCGTCCTTCGCCCCGGTTAAGCTATAACCACGACCTTCGTTTCGATTTACGCGAATATTACATTGTAATCTATGTTATAACGATCATTATCATTCCGCTCATCGTGGGCAGAAAATCATGGATCTTTTCCACCGTTTTTTCAGCAGGAACTTGAGTGGGTAATTTGTCTAAATTTTTCATTTATCTCGATCCCGTGGAAAAACGAATAAAAATAATTTGGCTAATCTCTCTTTTTTTCTTGCGATCTTCACATTGGCTTGTCCATTTCTTTCCCTCAAATATAGATAATTTCCTTATACAGTTAATGCCTTCAAAATGAGACATCCAATTACTCATGATGAGGTAATGCAATCGCTCTGCATTATTTATTGAACAATGCGGGATGCTCTTGCATGTTGCGGTCGTTGAATATATTTATGCTCGAGGGCATCGCCGTATAAATTGGGCATGTATAGATTTGGGTTAGGAGTATATATAATCTCTTTGATTATCCATCAGAATTGAGCAACAGGTTCATCCGGAACGATAATAGAGTTGTTCATGTAAAAAATGGAGTTTGCGGTTAGTCGACATTCGGACAGGATATGTAACTTTTTTTTAAATATATTTTTTTTCCCGTGGTTTATACTAAGACAAATTTATACGTTATCAAATGTATCAGGAATCTCGCAACGCTAAACAGCCTCCCGTGATACAGAGCTTGAAACGATTGTGCCACAACGGAAACGGTTTTTTTTTATCTTTGTTTTTTTCCCCTCTTTTCTGAACGTCTAATCATCTACACAGCAGCCGCAAAGTCCTGTATAAATATTTAATAAGCACGCGGAGAAAAGTCTGTTGATCTTTAAGCTGAGACGACGATTAAAATGTACATGAAAATAATATGACCAATCTATATATGTATGGTAAAACTATTAACTTATATAATATTTTATTATGCTGGATCATAGGAAAATTTTCTTTCAATGAGCGATAATTTGTCCACAATTATATCTTTACAGATAATTCGATCGGATGTCCTTGTGATTTTTTTTATTTCTCATGAAGATGAGGATCGATCATAATTCAAACGATTATGTGATCGTTGTTCAAATTAATTACGCATGTTTGAGGCATGTGAAATAATCAGAATTCCTGTTGTCTGACGTGTCAATTTCCGATGTTCGATATAATCTACGTGGTACGATCATAATGATTTTTAACGAATATTAGAAATGATTAATAACGCGGTGCGACTGGTTAGACAGATTGTGGAAAAAGTTACCGATGTAGATTCACAATGATTCGAAAAATTGTTTTACCGTTGACGGGGTTTAAAATTATGCGGAAGAACCTTCGACTGGATGAACCTGCGTCTCAGATGACCAGGCGCCAATGGAATGGAGGTTCGATGTTTGCTGTGAGAAAATATGCTGTGGAACCGAACGGACCTTCCAGTTTCATAAATTATAAGAACGGCGACGATATCGTTACATGCTAATTAACCTACACGGTTTGAAGTTTACCGCTAATTGTACATCACCACCTTAGCTCGCAGTTGTCGATTAAATAATTCGTTGTTCGGATTTTCAAATTAGTGTTTTGCAAAAGTCGTTGCGTCGGCTTCTGATGAAAAAAGAGAATCTTTTCCGACGTCGAAATCAATTGGGATTGGGGGTCTATACCTGTAACACATGAGTTTTTTCATGAAAAATGGAACGAGAAAATTGCTAGCACACGATAGAAAAAAATCATAGTGGCTCGAGGTATATGGATCTCGATTTTAAGTTCGGAAAGTAATCATGATATGGAACTATACATTCATCAGATATAATTTTCTCAAAAGAAAATTCCACCGGATTTTAAAGCTCCCCGAGATAATAATTGTTGGTGCATGGCGTTTTGTTTTATAATTCTCTTGGTCTAGCCGCAATCGCGCATTTAATTATATCTTGTACTATCGAAGACGATGGAATTTCCAACCACAATGAAATCTGAATTTTCCTTATGAACGACAGAATAATCTTCGCTATTCGGACAATTTACGCATCAAATGCTCACAATGCTAAACAAAATGAGTAAAACGTAAGAACAGATCAGACGGTATTCAAACAATCTCGAAAAAATGAAAATTGCAATTCATGTAGGTAATGGTTTTCATTTTACTTCTACAATTTGATGCTTGGATGTGATCACGAAATTCTTTTCTTCGACAATTTTGTTATTTCGATTTGCCTGTCATGTCCTCCTCTTGCATTAAAAACAAAAAAAAGAAAAAACGAGAAAAAAACGTTCCCGCCTCTTCAAGATTACTATTGGTTCAAAAATAGCCGTCCAAAATGTGATGGTGGAAAAAAACACCCCTTCCATGAAAAAAAACTAAAAAAATTTTGCAACCGCTGGATAGCAGACCGGTCAGCGAAGGGTATTATAAAAATAAAGCTCCATCGTTATCTTTTTTTCGATTCACCACACCGTTTATTCCTTCGTTCGTTCGAACGAACGGGTTGGCTGTCGGCAAAAACAAAAGACGCGTTGGCTCCTCCACTCTCCTACAAAAAAAGAATAGGGAACCAAGATGGCTGACGTGTTCTCTACCATGAGAGCCAAATCCACATGCGAGAAAAAAAGAAAACGCTTTAAAACTATTTCGGAAAAATTTCAGACATTCAATTATTCGTCCGAATTTTGACTTAGCTTCACATTAGTTAATTTTCTTTGCTTTTGGGGCAGGATTGAGGAGGAGGTGGGTCACGCACACACGATGTATAAAAATGCAACTGTACATTTGACGGATATTTGCACATACGAAGTGAAATTCACTGGTTATAAGTTGATTTTTAAAAAAATGCGGGCACGCATATATCCGTCGCTGACCTGCAGACATATAATGCTACACCTTGTCGTCGACTTGCATCTATATTTCCCGAATATCAATCGTTCGATTATCGTAAAAATGCTTCGAGTCCATGCGCAAAGGGTGTATAAGTACGCGACCTACGTATGTGCGGATGGCAAAAAAATAATTAAACAATTTCGGAAGGTGCTGAGAATTTAGAACGCAGGTGCAAATTTTTATCGGACTACGCCCGATGATCGCAATAATTAACCGTTGCCCGCATCTGAACTATATAGTTACGTATGCATGCGCATATGTATACCCATGTGTTATACCTACTCGATGACCTTAAAATAAAAAACTAGTAAAAAAAAACGATATATATCACACGCGCGCAACGGGCTGCTGCAGGTGCATCTTATTTCCAGTTTCCGTCACATTCCGCGTCGCGGAGGTCACGCCGTGTATATATGTATACACACATATATACGCAGCAGTTGTATGTATACATAGACGGTTACGTTATATTATATACAGCTGAGTATATATTTATTCCCCTATAAAATGCTACTTCTGTAATCAGACGCGGCAACCCTCTTTCAGTGCACAATTATTATACCTATGCAGCCAAACGATTTTACATTTGCTACCAATAAAATTGCAATTGCGAAAGAATATTTGACGTGTTTTTTTTTCCGCACATTACACGTGCTGCCCAAAGTCATTCCGCATTGCCGAACGAACAAAATTAATGAAACACCGAAAATTTTTGGTAGCCCTATTCCTGACATGACCCTATATGTGTATCTTTTTGGATTAAAAAGTAATTTTTAAATCAATCAGCAACAACCGAAAATCGGTGGTGTATCAGCACGTGTTTTCGTGAGTTTCGTTGAAAACTAGATGTCTGAGATGAAAAAATTCGAAGACCTTGCTCTAATGTAATTCTTTTTCTTTTTCGTCCGATCAAAAATTAGCAAAACTTTCTTCAGCGCAGGGGTATGTAAATTATTTCGAAAAATGGCGACAGAGGTGAATCTGAGTCTCGGTGCTAAATTCTTTGTGGACTTTTGGCTGGCAGTGTACGGAGTGGTGGTTGGGTGAGGTCAGTGTTGGCGGGTAGGACCGGGCCTTAGCCCGTCGCCTGGTGTGCGTTCGTTTGTGACCCTCTGAGTCTGCCAGTGTTCGCCAGAGGTGCATCGCCCTCCGTTTGCGTCAAGGCCAGCGAAAATATACTCGCACTAGCTCGTTCGTTCGTTCGTTCGTTCGTTCGTTCGTCGGTTCGTATACGTTGGTTCGTTCGCTTTGCCGGCGGGCGAACGCACGAATACGGCGAGGATCGGCCCGAAACGAGTACACATCCGTCGAGCCCGAGCTGTTGATGCGGCCGCGTCTGAACGCAGGAAACCAAGGCTAGTCGTGGATAGTCTAACACAACCTTGTTCGAATACTCTTCCGTTCCCCGACGGTTTATCGTGGTCACTATTTTACGTCGTTCACCGCACGCACGTCTTTATATTTATGTATATGTTAAATAAGAAGACATATTTTCGAGATAACGCCATATACAGACTCTTCATCTCGGCGTTTTAATTAACTTTCGATATCACGCCACAGCATTACTAACACGACTTTTCAGCGTAGAGTCGATCCAACGAGACGTCACTGCAACTGATCGTGAAAATGTAAAATTTTCGGTTGCCAGAACATTTATTTGGTAGACCCTGACACTTGCATAACGTTATGAGAACCGGCGCTACACCCGTGTACCTTGAATTTGTTCGATTTTTCAAAGAATATCTCCACAGGGGTAAGAAATCAACACCGTAACTGGGAGACAATTATTATCCTGCGATCCTTTCAATCCGCAGTTATAACGCTGGTGATCCGAAGGGGTTAAGATCAAGGTCAAGTGAATTGCACTGTACAGAGAATATAACTGGAAGGCGACTCAACGACGCAAATGAAGCAAACTCGGTGCGTTAAAGTAATAAATGTTTACAATCTTGTTCCTTCAATCTTTCATGCTACTATTCAGCTACTGTATAAAGCAAAGTTACGCATACAGACACCGTAGTCACAGCATAATCGGCGTCGGAATCATGCAATCCCTTCAAAGTTCATGATTCATCGATAAACTGCCATAATCTTCAGGCCACACAATTCTCATAATGGCGACAAATAATTAACTGAAAAAGTTTCTTAATGATATACTTATCTTAGCGCTTCTCCGGCACGGCCGTGGGAATGTAAGAATAATGTTACGCAAGTTTCTAATTTTTCCATGGAATAAGAGAAGAAAAAAAATACAAAAATATTTCCTTCGGCAACTAATAATATACAGAAAATATACGTACATATATCTACAGTATGCATATGTATATATCGGTAATTTGGCGGCAACTCGAGCGTTTCGTACGTAGATGCATAAATAAATGTTGAGTGCCGTAAAGGTAGCCATTGTGGTTACATACCGGTATAAATTAATAAGCACGTTAATAAATTGCTTAAAATTAGCCGTTGTGAATTGTAGGGTGGTTTCTAGGCGTTCACGTATTCAACGTCGTGCAAATATACCGATGTGTGTATAAAAAGGGATATATTATAAACGAACTGCATCAGGAAAGATCTGCTATCGGTTGGGGAATGGGACACGAGAATGAGAATGGGAATGAAAATAGTAATGGGAATGGGAGAGCGGTGGTTGTGGTTGTAGCGATGCCCCCGATGTGGAGGTAAGGGGAAGGTTGAGGGAGGGGTTGGCAATGGGTGGCCAAAGAAGGAGGCGGCAGGCGGCGGAGAGGACAGCTGCATCGTCATGGTCACCGACTCTTATGATTATATTTCTACCATTAATTTTTACGACGAAAAATAAACACGTATTTCGCGCCAAATTAAGCCGCGGAAATTGCACCGGATCGCATAAACTCACCGAAGAATTCAACAATTCGCAACAGAAATGAATCTCAAAGATTTTTACGTATCATTAAAAAAAAAAAAAAAAGGAGAAGAAATTGGTAACCAAACCGACATCGGAAGCGGGAGTATATGTGTCAACCGATATTTCGCGCCTGGTTTAATCCGTTTGCAGAATATTTACACACGCTGTGTAATAATGCTATCGCTGAAAATGAATTTTATAGGATATGAAATCTGTATTACTAGATCGGGCATAAAACGCGTTACTCGTGGTGCACGAGTCCCGATTGGCTCTTGGCCAAAGCATGATACGCGTAGTTCACTCGGGCAAGAGTGTTGTAAAATATAGTATGTATCTATAAACTATAGTGAGACCAGCTGAACCATCCGATGAATATGATCGCTACGTGTAAATTACTGTTCAATACGTTATTGCTCTACGGATAACTAAGATAAATCGGGTGAAAAAGTTGTGAAAAGTTTAAACCCTCTCCAAATCTACTATCAACTTGACATTGTAGGCCGCATGTATTTGCCTTTGGGTCGATGTTCTGCTTTCCGCATCTCGTTCGCTCACAGTTCTCGGTTCTCTGGTTCTTTCGTTCTTTGGTGACGAGTTATTGCAGTAGGCGAAACTGCAGCGGCACGTCTCGGTACTTGATCTATAGCGCGTCCACCCCATCCCGTCCCATCCCGTTTCTTCGTTTCGTCCCGCGCAAATCCACTTTTTATCACGACTGTACCGAAGTTGGCGGGTTAACAGACCAAAGGGAACACACAGTGCAGTTGCTGCAGATCAGTACCTTGAAAGTATCCGACCAGCCTACCAGCCCACAAACCAACATACCAACCTCCAAGGGACAAAGAGACGCCGCCGGCTCGAACGCCGATGCAAAAAAATGAATAAGAAAAAAAACAAAAATGAATAATGAAAATAAAAATAACCGGGTGTACCGAGACGCCGGTCGGCAATTTCTGAAAAAGTAACGTGCTTCACGGTGTACACGTAAATGCCGCGTAAAGTTTCGAATATACTGTCACCTATGTTCTTTAGATATTATCCTAAAAACTTCTTGACCTATGCGTCGTTGAATCTGCATCATGAATTTATGCGAATACTAAAAAAAAGAAAGAAAAGAATCTCGATTTCCGGTACAGCGCAATAGATCGTCTGAATGAGGGAATCCTACCCTTAGACTTTACCAACAATTAGAACGCACGCATTTCTTGTTCGAAAGCCATAGGGAACGAAATAAAGAGAAAGGAAATAAAAATGGAGCACTGTTGCTGGGGCACAGAAATCACCGAACTTTTTGTTAAATTAAGATCGAAGGGGGAGAGTTGGACTGCAGTGTAACAGCGGGTAATTGTGGCTAGTAATGAGTTAAAACCTGAAACCTTGGCGGTTCGTGCAATGATGCAAGGACATGAGAATACGGAGCAACGACCTGCTTCCGACGGGGTCATTACCAATCGCACTCACTACATCATCGTCACTATGTACGATGTATGTATGTATATATAAACCTATGTATGTACGGACAACCGATGCAGGCGTTACTTGCCCGATATGAGACTTCAGTACCACTGAAATGTACCTTTTAAAAATATTAACGCTGAGGGACGTAAAATGATCTATTTAAAGTTCTTTGGAAACTAATGTGAAAATTTGATAGAAGATATTTGTGATGCTGAAAAAAGTGGCAGTCGATTTTTTTTTTTTCTCCAGATATTATTCGATCAATGAAAAGTGTATTTCCTAGCCGTATAGCACGAACATTGGATACAGTAATAGAAATGGATCAGTAAAAATTGTACCAGATTTGTCAGGGGCAATATATTCCTTAGACTGTATTTCAAGGCTGAAGTAATCCTAAAACGAATGATGGCGCTTGAAAATGGAGTTTCTTAGGATGGATCCCTCCAGCTCGCCTTCTGCGCGGCGCGTTCTTGGTATAGTATTTTTTAGCAGCGGCATTCTTCTATCCCTTACCCCCCCGCGGCCCTCCTTCTTCTCCGGACCCTTCGCCACTTTTTCCCTCCCCGTTTTCCCCTCTTACCATCCGCTTCGCTCGTCCCTCCCGGCGGGAAGCGACGCGCCTCGCTCGGCAAAATCGCATTAGGGCAGGTTCGGGTTCCCGCCTGGGTTCGGGAACGCGCAACAGCGGCATCCACGCTCGCATTCGTTAGCGGCCCGAAGGCCGGGGTCAATAAACTCCGAGCTTATGCCGTAGGACCCAGCACGGGAGGCCCAGTTTACGGGGTGCGAGGAGGACGCGGGTCAGAAGAGTGGGGGTAAAGTTGGGTTGGCACTCGCCAAAAGAGGAGAAATTCAATGGGAGAACTCCGGTTGGGGCCTTCGAGTGTGTGTGGCCAAACGGAAAGGGCCAGTCGCCTGCACGCTCAAAGTCGTTTACTTTTTTATTCGAATCTTTTTTCGTTTGATTCAAATAAAATAATCATAGCGGTGGATCGGTTCTTAGATCGGTTGAAATTTAATCCATGTATCATTTTTTGGAAAACTGCGAATATTTTGCATTTTTAGCAAAATTCACAATCGAATTCACATGATTCATCAAAAATTTCGATACACAAAAGTCTTCAGGTTGCAATGTTTTTTTCTTTTCTTTTGGGTAATTTTCGGAAACCCCATTTTGGATCCGTACAAAAAATGTGGCAGTATTGGATATTGTTTGATTATTTTTCGACGACCGATCTATCAACAGGTGAAAGCTGTTGGATAATTAACGATGTACCCGCGTATTTTCTGAACCGTATTGTAACGGATCGGGAAGAGGGATTCCCGGCACGAGCCACCGCGCTATGCAAAACGGAATTACGTGAGATTATTGTAGGATGATTGCAGTATGTAACATCTGACGATCAGTGATAGGCAGCCCACATATTCACCGATGCAGTTTACGTTGCTTTTATAAATTTCATCAAACGCCCATAATACTGAAATATTACAACGCCCGATGCGAATTTATTTCAATATTAAAACCAATCTAGTGTATTCGGTTTTCCCCATTATTTTCCGCGCCTTCACAAATGATCGAATAATTTTTTTTCACGAAAAATTTCAATGAGTCAAATGATAGACTAACGTAACGATAGACTAGGTCGTAACTATATGAGTTGGTTGTGGAGTAAGACCCGCAATTATTTTATTATTTTTTTTTTCTTTTCAAAAAATTAAATTAACATACTTAGTTCC
Organism: Athalia circularis; assembly: GCA_963978495.1. Lineage (NCBI taxonomy): Eukaryota > Metazoa > Arthropoda > Insecta > Hymenoptera > Athaliidae > Athalia > Athalia circularis. The sequence goes on from OZ021702.1 coordinate 7,661,458, forward strand.
TTAGCGTGATCAATTAACGGCTCAATTAACGCGTTGTAATTCTTCATATTCCGTATAATTTATTTATGCGTACATCGGCGTGTTTCCCTATATGGAATAAAAATAAAATCCGTGGAAAAATATTCTTACAATGTATAATAAGAGCAACGTGTATGTAGTGCGTTATCCTAAGTACGATCTCGAACGAATCCTAAAGTTCTGAAAATAACCCGTATAAGTAGACACAGAAAGGGCGCGCCTTGATGCGAAATCGATGATTGTGGTACAAATTTATCAAGGTCAACTCCCACGGCAAAGTAGAGGGAGTCGAATCTCATCTTCTCCGATCGATCGAATCGGATATCTCAGCACCGACAGTCACAACCATAGAACGGGTGCAGAGCTGATGTGAGTACCACGTGGAATAAATATAGTCGGAATCAGCGCGGAATCACGGAGTCGCCGGAAGCCGGTGGGACTTAGCGATAGGTGGGGAGAGTAAAAATCCGGACCTACCCGAAACTCCCCTCCTTTCGCGTAGTTGGGCGCAGTTGGTCCCACGCGCGGAAGAGAGCGAGAAGCTTCTTCTTCCCAAGCCCCCACCCTGAGGCCCCTCGATCCGACAAACGTAAATCCTCGGCTTCCACCACCACAAAATCGTCGGCTAGCCTAAAGCCACGAATCAGTGGAAGAACGCCGTTTCCCCTCTTCTTTCGTTTTGGTCCTCGTCTAGAACTCGCACCACTGTGGTGGTATCCTCATCCAGGTATTCACGCACATGAAAATGATCACGTCACAAATATCTTCGTGTCTGTGTGTTTCTGTATTTTGTAGGGTGGCGCGGCGTGGCGTTGCAGAGTGAATTGTGGTGTTGGTTGTTCGTATATATGAGCTTGGGCCCAGAGCACGCATTGTGTACGGGTCCTTGCCTTATTCTCCGTCTTCGTCCTCCTTCGACTTTCTTCGTCTTACCTCATGTTCCTTCCACTTTAACTTTACCCTCCGCTTTTATATTTCACGATGGAGCAAAATCATGGTACCGGCCTTCCTTCCTATCCTCGTCGCTTGGGCCTCCCGGTGCAGTGCCCGCGCGCCGTATCGTCGCGAATTGTGTTGTACGGAATATCCGAACGAAGGCGTAGACATGTAAGATGATTATGTATGTGTTTGTAATTCAGTTACGTGTATATGAAAAGCCCGGTATATATACTATTCGTTGCAGGTCCCCGGAACGCATTCAAACTCGTTTGAGAGGATGCGCGACTTCGTAATGCGAGGATTGTTTCGTTACTCCTTTGTTCCATCTTGGTTCCACCTTGGCTTCACCTTTGTTCCAACGATTTCTTTACGCCGTCTGTCACCTAGACTTTATATTCTTTTTTTTTCTCTTTCTTTATTTTTCCCCTCTTCCGACTTCTAGCCATACTCTTGTCCATCTTTACCACATTTTTCACTTATTCTATTTTTCTTCCTTTTTTTTCACATCTACGTCCACATTGTTCTGTACGCGAACATTATTTTCCCCGCTGATGATCCCGCGATTCAAATACCAACCCCCTCTTTTATTACACACTTCAAGATCTTACTTCATTTATATAACTACGCGTACAACTTTCAGATTGTTTTCTTGGGATTTGTTATTTTTTTTATTCCAATAGTTTTTTTTCTTCACATCTGTCCATGGAACTGTATAAAAGAATATACTTTTTATGCAGCACGATTTATAGAAAGATCATTGCACTTGGTAAAAAAAATATTCATGCTGCATTTATGGGTAAATTAATTATTCCCATGCAACCTATGAGCAAGCTTTCGTAATAAAGGTCACTCGTTTACCTCGAGGGCGCAGCAACGATCAATCTTCGTATTACTCATTACACCAGAACGAGCTAATTTGTAACCCGGACGCCACCTTTCACTTTTGGCCACCCCAGACCTTCGCTTCTGAGGATCCTTTTTCCACAGAGCGGGCTCACCACCGAAACAAAATGTACTCTTTCATTCACTTCCCTCGAGAAGACCGGTAAAGGGTTGACTTAGGAAGTGGTTTCAAAAAATCCATATTTATCGAAAAAAAAAGAAAAAAAATACCGTGGAAGTCCACATGTCGGACGCACTTGATTTTCGCGATCGTATCGTGAGTTTTTTCAGCTAAACCCAAAGATACGCGAAGGTGTCTATGTAATGAACAGTAATGAGTACAGAGCAAAGGAAGCCGAGTTCGTTTCTCGCATACCCGTGACAGTTACCAGAAGAATCCGCAAATCGTTTAAACCGCAAGGTCATAGAAGCGAACGCGGAACGCTGTGTTACACTTTTTACGTATTTAAATTTAAAAGAAAAACGAGTTCTGGGATTACAAGCCATAAGAATTTCATGGCCTGGGCGCATAGCAACGCTTCAATATTTTTTATCCCAGAGAAAAAAAAAGTAAAAAACAAAAAATACACAGCATCGATTCTCTACCCACTCCAGGAAAATGTACGACGATTTTTCCTCTTTTTCTAGAAATTTCTGTGCAAAAGCACAAAACCTCATAATTTTTTTCACGACGGTGAACGTAAAAAAAGTTCTTGCATTTTACTTCACTAGCAATGAAATTTGAGCGTTCAGGTAGAGCGGTGTGATAGTTTGATTCAAAATAACGTTGAGTTGCCTGAAAAAGAACACAAATTATTTCGATCGATCAGCCTGCCACTGCGTGTATGTAACATGCCCATCCACGTGTACGTACACATATGATACACACGCGTGTGCTGTGCGTGCACATGAACCGTACATTCTTAGGCCTCCCCTAACTCTGCGCGCGTTGCACCGGCCGAGAGTATAACGTCGGGTTACTGTAGATTGCACGTCCAGTTCAAATCTAACGGGTGACTCTCGAAATCGATGTGCCGATATTCATGAAAATTAATCAAGTAGAGAAACAAAGGAAACAAAACTATTATGGTAAAAAAAGTTCGAGTTCAGAGTGGACGATTTTAGCGTCGACGATTGATTTGCCAGCAGCTTTTGGATTCTTCGATCGGAACGACGTCAGAATTTTTCCATATATATTCTTTCAAAGCAGCTTGTGACAATGTTGTCGATGTCCTATGTCCTTTTTTTTTTCGTAATAAAGCAACGGACTACCGTTCTACATCGGGTAAAATATATATATTATCGTACGGAAACCTATAGTTATTTTTAAATGGTTGGAACATGCGAAATATTTTGCAGCTGATGGCATGGTCAGTGCACTTTGTTGATTCCATTGTTCTGTGCACTCTGCATGACACGCGCCAGTACGCCCATCAAATATATATCGTACTAGTTACGTTTGGTCAATTCAATCGTGACAATAATTATCGGTAGGAGGTTATTTCCATTAATCCGACTTCTCCGGTGTAGTCGATACAAATTTTTTCATTCGTCAGGATCACCTAGAGATCGTTGAGGTATCGTGGTGTTCGTTTTGGTTATGTTTTTTTGTATAGTTTATCCTGTTTTTTTTTTTTATGGGGCGTGAATGATGGGACGCTATAAACTGGTTTACAAAATTTTCCAACCTATTTGAAATCCCATGGTACTCGATATGCTGAGTTTACCTTTCAGTCGTGGTAACGTTTTCCATTTCCCGATAAACAACCCTCTCGCCGTTAAACCCGTACCATGAAATTCTTTTGAATTCTTGCTCCTTTTATACGAAAATAATACCATAATACAGAGCCACTCATGCGAGAATGATGAAAGAAAAAGTTGAGCACTATTTCATTGAAAATTGATCAACTGCGGTTATATTTATACGTCTATGTGCATGAACAGTGTAATGAATTTCATAGCCAATTTTGATATGTTGGACGCAAAAAATTAAATTAAGAGTGAAAAAATGGAAAGATTCATCGCACAAACGAACACGAACTTATTTTTTCAATTTTAATGAATGTCAATTCATTCGAAAAAACGTTGACTAAATAATCACATGAAAACTTGATATGAGGTGTGTAATTTTATGGTATATAGTTGAGTGTTGGATAGAGCCGGGAGAATGGATGTGATGTTCGACACTTCGAAGTCTATTAAAACAGGTGTAACTAATTATTATTTCAACGACTAAGAATTGATATAGCGAGTCTACTACTAGATAGTGCGTATAATAACTGTTTTGCACACCCTTTCCAGCTAGCTGCTTTGCATGTGTCCAACTCTCACGGGTATATGACGCTACTTTCCAGCGTCAACACTTTCCTAACCAATAAACTATTGAAATAGGAGAAAATTGATCCAACGTGTTTGCGAAAATCCAAATAATTCACTCTTCCGGAAATTACTGACTGGCCAAGAAACGATCGATAATATACTTTAATATGAAACACGCGATAACACCCTTGTAATGATTATACATTTTTCCCCCATAGCAAACGAAAAAATCTTCAGAAGATTCAGAGTAACGAAAAGAACATTTTTTTCTCCCCAATTTCGGTTACTGTTCTGACGATTAGAAGAACACTTGAATTTCCTGAAACGACGAAGTCCTGATCTGATGATGGAATATGTTATTAGAATCGAAATTTTCTGAAGTACGAAAATCGAGTGCTCTAGTCCTTCTGATCCGGGGTTATATTTTTTGTACTCAGGTCCTGGTGGAGCTGGTGTTGCAAAATATGAACGTCGTGTAGGTATACTCCATAATAAATGAAGCGCATTAAATCATGACATGTAAATGACATAGATAGATAAATCATCGTATCCATTTTGCAGTTGGCTATAGGTATGGAGTATAACGTACTCCCCATACGCATATATAAGCTTTTGATGATTAGCTTTGGCGTGCGCTGCGCATCAGAGTCGGACCTTTGAAATGTTTTCTCTCACCGCATGAACTGCTGCCGACTATATATCCACCCTCCGCATTTTTACCCCGTCCCGTCCCGTCCCGTCCCGTTTCGTTTCGTTTCGTTCCGTTCTGATCTTCCTTGTTTGTGTATATAGTAGCTACCTACCTGTATGTATAAAACGCGATGTTTACAGAACCCCTTGCACGGGTCACTCGGATTGATTAGGGGATGTGAAACACCCTGTATCTGTATGGAAGTGCGCGTGCATCGAGGGTGCTGCACTGGGGTACACGAGGGTACGTGAGGGCGCCGCCCCCGTAGGTTTATGCCGTTGGGGTAGGCCTGGGTCCCGTTGGGGTGGGCGGCGCCAACTCCACTGCAACGTTCGCCACACGCCCGCGCCCGGGGAACGTAATCCATCCCTCTGTCGGAAAAATTCTGTTTCCCTTTCCCACGTTTCGTTTTCCCCATTTTTTTTCTTCTTTTATTATCATTTCCTTCGTTTTTTTCTCTTCATCTCTTTTCCTTCTTCTACGCTCTGTATAACCTCCATCTTCTCACCCCTACCGTCGAGAGTTCTCAACGTACCATTTTTTCCATGTGAGAATTCAAATGCATGGGTGCATGTGAGACCATAAAATGTATGTTTGTTACCAGAGTCCCTATACGGTGAATACGCAAACTGCTTCTTCCTTCTGACTCACTAGTACCTGGACGCGTAGGGATCCCCTTTGAAATCGTGTAGGTATTAATAGTTATGCAATACCGTCGTAGGACCTTCGCTACTACAATGTACAGTGGATAGACAAACGCTCACCAAGTAGCCTACAGTCTAAGTATATTACTAATATTTGCTTGGAGGTATCTATAGAGTCCATATAGATACAAGTCTGATAGTCTGACACTGTAAAACAGTTGATATTTCATCAAGTTTGATCTCCAAGCGCTCATCTTAACATCTCATACTTACAGTAGTTACGCAATCATTTGTAGGTTCCGGTACCAAGTGCGATGATTTACAAAATGATGCTCGTGGTTGTCATCTAGCTAACTAATTGTCCAACATGTGGCTGATAGTGTTACCTCTGAATCGTACGCTTGGCTAACATCTGCAAGAAACAAAAATTTATGGATATTGAAGTTCCATAAGTCGCCATTTCATAGTTTTCGCTTCAGTGGACGTTACGGTATGTGAGGGTGCAATCGGTCGTCTGTCGAGTTATAAAAATATTATGGCATCATTAGTCGGACTACGAACCTCAATAGTTCCTTCACTTGACTCAATACCAATTGGCACTCGGCAGTTCTATACAATGTCGGATTAAGGTCCAGTCGACGATTTTGCATTTTATTTAAGAACAATGCAAGTAAACGAACTGCTGGTGAAATAAAAATTTCATTCATGAAGCCTGAATTCATCCGAGATAGCGTAAGTTCGATCGTTCACTCGCCATGTGAACCATATGCGATCACAAATTTCAAAGTTACGAAACGCATTGTATAGTTATAAACTCGATCAAATTGCACATGAATATGGAGATTGCTGTACCGATAGACACAGCAGGTAGAACTGATTTCTAACAGTAGATACATTGGGCCGCAATAATGAAAGTGAGGCAATCGTCCAGCTTCGATATGTTGCGAAGTTGTGTTATTCAGGACACAATAACTTGGATATGATTTTTGTTTTTTCGTATAACTGCATGATATGAATCATTGAATCAAACTCGAATAATTACATCATTTGTGATCTCCAATAATTTTCAGCATATAACTTTAGAAGCGAATTTCTTTTTAGAGGTGAAGCCGTAACACCTTTCGGGAACAGATGCGAAGAAGGGTAACGAATGTCAGTACTGGAGCGGAAATGGTAGTCATTGGGGCGATCAAATACAAAGATAGTGACCTAATTGACTGCACTTTTAAAAATAAACACCTCGCATATTTTATCAAAGGATTGAAAGCTCTCCGAGGCGTTTCACCATGAAATTTTCTACTCGCATAATAAATGCGCAACCTTCCAGTTCAGGCAAGTCTATTCGTTCGGATTAGGTTGGGTTACGTTTGGCTCGGCAGACCCTGTTGGTTGGCCAGTCGAAGGGGCCTAACCTACCGTAACGTTGCAAAAATAATAAGGCACGATGCCCCCCTCGTTCCTCATACCACAATGTCGAACTAACTCCTCTCACTCGCGGTTATGTTCCCTCTTTTGATCCTGCAGAAGGGCGTACACACGCATTCGCTGTAGTCTCTCTCGCACCTGCGTGAAACCTGCAGGAACCATGCGCATGCGTACCCTCTGTAAATGCGAAATACCTGTTCGCGCGTTCTGCATGAAGCGCTGAAAAAAAATTAAAAAATTCATGATTATTATTTTCATCAACGTATTTTTTCAATACACTTCAAACCAAAGGCTCGTATTGGATATTGCGTTCTGGTTCATCAACCGTCATCGCATCATCGAAATGAAACAAAAAAAAAAAAGATTCGATTTTCATCTGATGATGTTAACTGAAGTAGTTTGAAACTGATTTGCATACTGCAGGGGATGAAATTTTCGAAAATTCATCGATCTTACAAACTGCTGCATTGATCACCTTGAATGATGTAATTTCCCTTTGTTTTTCAGTTCTGTTCGTTTTATTTCCTTGTTGCATTCGATCGAACAACCTGCAGATATCAGATTGACATCCAACTGGATTTCTTCTCACCGTTAATGAGGATTCAGTGGGAGTTGAGGAAAAGAAAATACTCGACGAAGAAGGGTATCGAATTTTCAGATCTTCTGCTACTTCCCCCCTCCCCTTGTTTCAACATATAAAGCTATAATAGAGTTTCCAATATGGCCATTTCCGGAAAACTTTTGCCAACGTTCAGAAAAAGTTCGACATATGCCGTTTTTATCGGTACCAGCAGAGCAAACGGTGAATGTTAAGATTTATGAGGTACTCTTGACGGTCGTTATGAACTCTTTTAGGGTTTTGATATGGCCATAACAGAGTTTTAGCATTCCCAAAATGTGGATGGAACTGTTAAACGAAATAGTTATTCAAAAAGTTGTCAGAATTTATTTGAATCAATTTCAAAGGATCGTTCGATGCGCAAATCCAAAGGAAATAAAAAAAATTGGAATATCGACTCAGGGATGAAAAGACTGTTGTGTTCATTAAAATTTTCGGAAACTAAGTAAGTATAAGTAGAAATTGCAAGTCAATCTTTCGAGTTTATCGATCGATGATTCCTTTTTTAATACGTAATTAAACTGCCAGTCAATAACCAATTAATTTTGTAACGGGTAATCCGACTTTCAACAGCTGCCTTTGTTTCTGAAGATCACCTCACTTTCTGTAATTCCGAAAGACCTTACCGAAAAAATGAAATTATCCATGAAATTTTCCTGCTTCTAGAAACCTGCGAAAAAGAATGGGGGCAGAGCGGTATAGAATTGTATATAAAAAAAAAATCGACTCCGTAGATTTGTGAACGTACTTGTTACTTTCAAAAGTACACTCGAATCCGAAGTACTCGAAATCATAAATTGGCGATCGCTGCGCCCCAGTTAAAATTAAAAGCTCCGTCAGCTTTGCAAAAATATTTCCTTCGTTTAAATGTTGGAATATTTGCAGATAAAACACAAAGCTTTGGTGCAAAAATATATATATATGTGAAAAGTGGATTCGCAGACAAAAATTTTTGAACAATTTTCATGGATAACATGAGTTTAAAGTGCAAACTCAGGCACACGTGCATAAGATATTACCACGAATGCGAAAGTTACGCAAACTTCTTGATGGTCAGTCAGCGGTTATGATTATAAGTTCTTGGCAATGCAACGGCATGCTGGGTAATCGGATGAGACCAACGTGTTGGTAATGATAATTGCAAGGGCAGTCGTGGCGAAGTGGTGGGAAAGATGCAACGGAGTAAAACGGGAATGGGTATATTAAAATAATAGCTATAAGCACGCAGGTAAACGTCCGGAAAGTTACGCGAACACGACTCTAAGATGTGGAAATGTGTAGAAGAGTCAAAGCGTCTTCCACTTCCGACTACCGTCGTAAAAATTTTCAGATTCCATCTTTGATTCGACAGATTTACTGCATTTTCGTTGTTTCATCGGATGATCAAAAAACAGCAGTGTTAAAGTCGACGTTAAATTACGTGGAGGAAATCCGAGAGTTGGAGGTCGTAGGTTACAGCTGGCAAACTTGTGTAGTTGTTATAAATGCTGTTGCTCCAGTAAAAGCGCGCTCGGTGTTTACCCGTGTAATCAAATACAGCGTACATGGAACGTAATTCGATCTGTATGATCCAAAGGTTGTCGAATAGATGAAATCCGGAGATTCGATCTCTTCGATTATGGAACTGGAACACGAAGATCAGGTTAACGAGTCAGTAGCACAAACTCCCCTGTGCCCTTTAGGCGTTGTGCGGTCCTAACAGAAGCGCATTTGAATTTACACACAAACCTCACACACACACACAATCACATGATATTTTGCCCATACGATTCCGTGTGCTCGAATGGCAAAAAAAAATCGCAAGAGTTGCTAAAAATGCTGTGAATGCGTTCCGTTCAGATGTATTCGAATTCTGGCTAAAGAATTCGAAATTTCGCTTTCAAAGTGCCTGAACCGTTTTTAGAACCAACAAATAACGTTTTCCAAATTCCTCGATGACTGTTTCACCGTGCTGTGTTACATCGGCAAATTATTCAGCAATAAAAGTTCAAATGAAGTGTGAAAAGTTTGTCCGTATGGCCATATGTTAAACTTTCCACATTTTCCACAACGTATTTATTCTATAAAGGGTCATTTTTGCACCCTCCACACCACAAAGTTATTACCTTAAATAATCTACTCTGCACCATCCCTGTGACGAATCCAAACTACGTTTCAAGAAATTTACATTTTGGCAAGTGACATTAACGGGTGGTGGGTCGACTACTGTTCGACATTAAATATTCGCGCTACGCACTGCACCGGAATTGGGTAACGGTATTTTGTGTAAAAATTTCGTCTGTCAGGGAAAAAAGCGCAAGTCTCATGGCCCGCGTACTCCGATCGGCAGGCGGATTTACAAAGTGACAATCCAACCGGCTGAAGCATGAGATAAGCAGGAAGAAAAGACACAGAACTTTACTTCAGCGCAGCATCTACACGTGTCCATATTGCACCCATGTGTTTGCCATATATATATATATATATACACGTGCACTTGTACACGTATAAACATAAAGCTCAGTATCATGTAGACGTATCCGGGGTGTTTATGTCCGCGCCCATTGCCCCGCACCAATGCATATCTACGGAGGTATGAAAGTATGTTGTATGTATGAAGTGTATCGTTCGTGCGTCGGGGGGTTGCGTTTGTTTCCAGGTATTAGTCTCGGTTTAGTTTGTGTGGGCGAATAGACGGACGGGGTGTGTGTAGGCGAGAGCGGGTGGAGTGCAGCTAGCGAGTAGCTCTTGTAGGGGTACGACGCGGGGCTCCGCGGCGACAGCGGCCCGAGGCAGCGAGTTATAAGATCGATAGCTGATGTGATACCACCCACCACCCTCCCCCCCACCCCCCCTGCCACCCAACCCAACCCTAGACCTACCCTCGGTTCGTTCACCCCCGCGGCACATTCGACCCATTATCTGTTCCAAATGTCGTCGGAGCGCCGAGGTCGTTTCGTTTATAGCTGACGACGCCTCACCTCGCCTCGTCTCACCTCACCGCAGCTCACCTCGTCAACGTAAGCCGTGCGCTCTTCGCCATCTACCGGCCTACTTTTTATTAAGAATGAGTGGCACGGGCCACCTTCGTCAACTTTATTCATGATTTTCATTTCAACATACCCTGGTCATAGTTGCGGAAATTGCGTTGGGTGAATAAAAATTCATCACTATTCTTGATACGTTTTTCATTCGCTGTTTTTCGATTCTTTGAAAAAAATTGACTCATTCCACGTATGAAAATTTACCGCATTCCGCGGGCAAACACCAGAATGATAAACCGATAATGAAATCTCTGGGGAGTCGAAGATCCGAAAGTTTGAACCGTCCGGTAGGGATACCGTACCAGGTATGGAATATTGAACCGAGCAAAACTTCCGCGGTTAGAAAAGAAGGTGGAAATTTTCATCCGGCCCGCGGAGCCGAATGGTATACGTATATACATCTGTTTCGCCACGAGGACGAAACTTTTGTAAACCGTTAAAACTTTGATCAAGGTGGTACGATAAATTTGCCGTACCGCGGAACGTAGACATAATTCAAGACATCGTATAGATTATACCCATCCATGTGAAGGTGTTCAGGTCCTCGATGATGCAGAACCGATCCCTGGAGTGGGATGGTGGAGTGGAAGGTGAGAAATAGTCCCACCAGGACAAACTGCGAGATCGCAGAGGGACGTCTCGGACGTCGTCTTTGTCGTTTCCCGTTAAACGCCCGGCTGCGTCTTGTATCAAAGGTCGGCGAGGTCGAGTGTTAAAAATCGTTGCAATTTCATAAACAAATCGTTGCCATTCTCCGTTCCTCGTCGCCCGGGCGCGCGCGCGTCTCTCTGGGCAGGAGCATTTACGCCGTGTACACGCTGTACCGTGTAACTTGGCCGTTCTTCTTTTCCCTCTGTCTTCGCGCGAGCCTCCACTGTTTTCATGGCCGTCATTTAGTGGGTTCGTTCACCCCTTGGCGGTTGGTGGGTTTAATGGTGGGGGGTACCAGACGGCACGTACTACCGCAGGGTGCGACTTGCGGCGGTGGGCGCGTTCGTCGCCTCGTCGCCACGTCGTCGTCATCGTCGTCGTCGTAGTTTCAGAGGATTTATAAGTGAGGGAAGAGAAGTGAGTTTGAGGTAGGTCTGGGCCTCGCCGAATATCACGGCGCACAGATGGATGAGCTATGAAGGCCTGTAAGCTTCGACGCAGGTATACATGAAATTAGAACGAGTCACGGGGTTTTTCTTTTCCTCGCTTTTTTTTTCTCTTCCAGAGATACCTACGTTACATCAGATCAGCCAACGAATGCTCGTGATCTTAAAGGGCGTTGGGATGCTGTAAAACTGTTTATGTATTGGACTGGCTTTACTATCCGCACGCACTACCATGCGGAACGACGTTGTAAAACCGAAGAAGCCGTCGTTTCGGTTGCTTTTATAATATCTACCCTGCTATGCAACGGATACGAAATAATGTACGGTGTGGGCAAAATATTATCGGATTCGTGCGAAACTTGGTTTCACCCTCGATACCATGCATTCGTCTGGGATCCTTCGAAAATAATAAAAAAAGATAAAAAAAAATGTGCATCAAATAACAAACGCTAAACGAAACATCGCGCGAAAGAACGTAATCGCCTGGGAAATAAAACCGGTGAATTACTGAATCTGACAAAAAAAAAAGAAATATCACGAACCATCCTCTGAAATAAGATCGATAAGGTGGAAGGTGATGAAAAGTACGATAAAATTTTTTTTATCGACAAAGTGTGCGTTACAACGTTGGTTCTAGCTTCGCTTGCAACATGCAGCAATCCGGGCAAAAAGGTGGTCGTTCGTTTTTAACAGGTTGTGCAGTACGCACACCTGAGGACAAGACGGATTCAGGGCAAAGAGATAACATTCTCTGGAATTACTTCGTGGTTGGTGTTGTAGTGGAGCTGCAAAAATGTTCGGCTAGGTGATTCGTTCGTTATGTAAAATATCTATAATGCGCCAACTGGAGATGAGAAATTTTGCAAGAGATGTGAAAAACAAAAAGCAAAAATAGTGCCTTGCAGTTCGATTATTCGTCCTGGCTAAATTTTATTGTTTTTGTGGAGTTTGTCGAGTAGCGAAGCATTAGTTTGTTTGGACTCAAGGCACGCACTTGATCGTAGAGTATTATTTTTCTACCCAGGTATGAACGAATCGGTTCGGGTTTCATCGTAAAACTTGTTAGTATAGGAGCTGTTTTTTCGCATTTTCAATTGTTTTCAAATCAAGTGGTCATGGGAACTAAGAATTCCGTGTGTAACATTCAGAGTAAACCATCATGGAAAGAATTAGTTGCTTCAAATAAAAAAAATAAATAATCTCTTAGTTCTTCAAGATTTTTCTCTTCTTTATTTAATGCGAACGAATGATAATTCTTGGCGAATATCATCGTAAGAATGAATGTCTGCACTTCTGCGGTAAAGCGGTCCTGTATTCCCAACAGTGTAGAGAAGCTAACCGGTTGATTGCACTTGCGAACGAGCTCCGCAGACAATACAAGTTGTCGAGATTGCCAAAGCTACGCTCTGATATTTGATGCACAATATGCGCATAACCTTTTGTATAACAACGATTTATTCCCATAAAGACGCTACTGATATTCGTGCTTTACTTCCTCTTTCGATACAGCAATCACTATGGGACGGTTCGCGAGATCATTCGACGGGACCATTGAAATAAGAAATGGAATTTTTTTAGTCGATTAAAAGAAAATAAAACCCACGCAACTTGTTCCAGAAAATCACTGCGGTTAAACTATGGCGAAAGAAAATAAAACAAGAAAATTGTACCCAACCATCCATTCGAATATGTACGATTACTAGTATTATTGTAATAATTGAGTTGTCAGTTGAAATAAAATTCACATCTCACCCTGCGCAATAACATAACGACTTTGGCACGTGGCTCTATCTGCAAAGTAGGTACAGATGAGGATAAGAGACCTTCAAGGGCAAGCCGTATACTCCTCGTAGCGATGAATGGATGGGAGAGATTATAAACTCAAGACTAACTGCATCGTGTAGTTGAAGTTCCGTACGTAGCCTGCCTTCCGACTTCTCTCGGACTTGCCATTTATATACGTATGTATGTTGCACTTATATATCATCCCATGGATCCAGCTGATCGTCGCGTCGTTGCCCTCAGAATGTACTTTGCTCTGGTGTTGCGTCATTGAATACCTACGTTCGCATTTCTGACATTGATGGGAAGATAGAGTTTGACGTTCAGAGCCGGTATACAGGATTCAAATTTCTTCGGATACGTAACGTAAATAAATTCACTATAGTGCAGGGATTTGTGCACGTTGAAATTTCAGGTGTCGAACCTGGATTGCGATCTGCAAATTGAAATTTACGGACGTTTATTTGACTGCGATGGTATTGATGCGATCAAATCACTGATTCGAATAATTTGTTCAATTTTGAAAAACTGGCTTTTCGGTTGCTTTGAACTTCCGACTATATTCGGCCGTTCGCCCGTACTGTTGTTTAACTGGAATTTGGACGAGTCATCGAGAGGCAAGTCGTTTTCAATTCTGCATTTCATCGAAATAGGTTGATTATAAAAAGTCTCTCTAGACACCCTTAGAATTGGTGAGGCCACGTACGATTACCTGAACGTTGCAGCTGAATGAAAAGTGGAAGACTCCAAGACGACTTCTTGGCTAGTTTCCAAGTGCTTCGCAGAGTCTGAACTGTCCACTTTGGTGGCGTTAAACGTGCGCCAGCGTTTACGTATACGTCGTCTATTTGAATAACTAATCGTACGTACGCACCAAATAAAATAAGAATCAGAATAAGAATCAGGTGGTTGAATCGTCGACGTTGCTACGTGTTCTTAGCAAATTGTCCAATAACACTATCTCCGCAAGTAGTCTGCAGGCTAATGATTAAGTCGGTCAGGCGCGCGCTCCTCAACGTTGTCGAATGACGGAAGCTGATCTTTGCCAACCGACGTGCATTGCCTAATTGCGGATACTTGGTACTGTAAAACGTTCGATAAAAAATAGAGAATCAAAAATAACTCAAAGTATTTCAGTTGGAATAAAATATCAGTTGAAATTGTAGGAAAAAAAAGATAGAAAAACAGAAAAAAATATAAATTCTCGGATTGAGCACGACCTACGGAAACGTAGCTGTTGCTGAACTGCAGCAGCTTGTCTATGTAATAGAACAAAACAATTTAAGCCACAGACGACACTATGGCTTCGTATTTAGGTGAATAATCCCATTACCAACGCTGCGTCACGTATCATGGTAGGTACCAGAGAACTGCATATCCATATTTGTACATACATGGGCATACATAACGCATATATATGTATACCTAATATTCACGTGGCTCTTCGTAATATGCAAATATGAATATATCATATACTATTATACTGCGTACATATCTACATCAACGTAAATAGATGTATAATATACTCGTATCGTTACATCGTGTTCCGTACTATTGGGTCATGCGTGCAAACTTCAGGTGTCGGGGGATGATTCTGATAAACCCAAGTAACTCGAGCCAGATATACCGTTCGATTGTACTTTCGAAACGAATTAATCGGTATCTTTTCTTTTGTTCAGTGGCGATCTATTTTTGACGATCGATTCCTTAGGTATGAAAATTTCCGAACTAACCCAAGATTATGTTCCATCGGATTAGCGAGTTAATCTTCCGTCTCTCAGATGTCCTCATGCACCATTAAGACGGACGACGACGTGGACGTATAATTCATTTTGCAATTCAAGCTGACTACGTTGTCTATTATAATTAAACGATAACGAGCTACACACATGGTTGGATATCCAGTTCCAAACGTCGTGACTAGTCATCCTTTGACACGACCCGCTACTAATGGCTGCTTCAATGACTTTTACAATTAATTATAAACATCCTTGTTTTCATCGCCTGCTGTAATATAATTTGAGATACAATGATTTCGCAGCATCTCTTCAATACCAGTAGAATCTCGAAGCTTTCTTAGTGAAAATTTTTATTCGACCCAACTGCCGTTGTAGAAATTATCCCGACCTTGCATTCACTCGGCATCGGAAATTTGAAGGTAATATTTTTCGAGTTCAATCGTCAAACTTGACTGATCCGATCCGGGGTTGCAGAATCAACATTGCGACGGTCCCTTAGACTTCTTTCAATGGGTGAAAAATGGTAAGTATAATATAACGACTTCTCATGCATGACATACAAATAATAAAAAGCCAAGGGTGAAGGTTCGAGCTTCTCTTTCGAGCTGGGGTAATAAAGTATTAAGAAAAAAGAAAAATAAAGAAGAAGAGAAAAATGGAAAGAGAGTATTTGTTGGGAGCTTAAAAGTTCTCCGAGTACTTTGTAAGTGCGTATATCAATGTACGTATATACATAATACCATCTAACCGGTGAGTATGCAAGCAGACAGACTGGCAGGTAGGCAAGCAGGGCGGTAGGGCGTAGGGCTGGCTTGAGCCGCGTCGAGTTAGGTTAGTTTTGGTGAGCTGGGTCGGGTGATGCTGACCCAGGTTGGGGTAGGTTGCGGGATAAATAAAGGCAAGTTTTTAATAGCCAATACTAATCAATGAAATACGAAGCTGGCTCACGGTCTCTGCATAGCTCTCGAACACGGCTCTACAAACAAAGGGTGTACGTACCTTCGATGTTGCCCTCAGCTACTCTGCGCCTAGTCGGTGAACGCGGACCCTCCTCATCCTGTCCTTTACGCTACGGTTACGGAACAGTCAGTCTCTCTTTCTTTTTCTATTCCCCTCTCCATTAAATCTGTCTTTCCTTCTCTCTGTATCTCTTTCTTCGTCTTTTTCACGTCTCACTCTCTCGGGTGCGGTATTTTTCAGGACGGATATTTAACACGTTGCGTAGGTCAGTGCCCTGGTGATGCCGGCGGTCCCCTATTGGCTGGCCGGTAACCCTGCTACGAAATGGGGCCTTGGGATTGGCGACTTCGGCCCCTAGACTCCGGCTTGCCTTCGCTGCTACCTCACACGCCACCCGTGGTACGTTGGTACTCGTCATATTCCGTCGCTCCAGCGAAAAACTTCTTCGGTTAGCCAGACTCGCCGTGATTTCTTCGGCCATCACGTTATTATACCATATTATACACAGAAGCACAGAACTAATCTTGCCACCGGGTACCCACCTCATGCACACCTCCTCCTATCGAGAGTCGAGAGACCGTATATTGCGAATTACACGTAACGCGCGTTACGAAATTTTTTTTTTTTTAACATCAAAACATTTATTCTTTATACGTATTATACTCAAGTTACACATTCCGAACACAAGTGCAACGCGCTCTATACCACGGGTATGAGGTTATCACAAACGAGTTCGAAAATATGATTGAACAAATTTCAGCAAACCTTGAAATTAAATTCCATACGCTTTGTCCCGTCCGAAACACACTCCGTAAGGTGTCCGACGATAAGTTGGGTCTCGATAAGTCGTTCGAAAAAATAAATTACAGTTCCGAAGATCGCTTCGCGTGAGAGCGGCAGATGCTACGAACGGTGCTACACGAGGAACAGAAATTAACTGAAATTTCGCGCAATTGATCTGAAAGATCAACGACATTTTCTATTATCGGATGGCGCCATCGTCGGCGGGACTCCCTTCGTGGTACCGAAGCATTTTAATTGGCTACGGCGTCCCGTTGAAGTCCTTCGGCCATTGAATCACGGTGTAAAATAAGGGTGGATAATTTTCATGGCCAGATGTCTCCTATGACGGTAGACAGTGCAGGAGCTAATTTTTAGTTTTTTTGTTTTTCTTGTTCGCAAGAGTATTTCGCATTACGTCGTTACACGAGGATGCGATGTTCTCGAGTTTCAGCGCCTCCAACCGACCGATATGGTATGTAAGTTGTACATACGGATCGCCCCCAAAGGTAACTGTATATTGTTATTACTGTATACCTACTCGCGCACCCGCAACTTACAAATGTTGGTATAGATATAACGCACGTATACATACATATATCCATGGGTGTATGAATATAATGCAAATGTATGCCGGATAAAGAGAGATAAAGAGATATAGATGGAATGGGAGGAACTTGGGGAGTATGACTGTCATGCGTGTAACGCAATTACGCAGCTATTTACATGAAATTATGTAAATCATGAAATTAAGACTATCCCGGCACACCGCGGCTCGCTGGATGGGTCATACGGACGTGGTTAGTGATAATTATTATTGGTACATACAACTATGAGGCAATTAGGCTAATAAAATCGGATGAAAATTATATTAATTAAAAAAAAAGCGTTGTTGGCCTACAGGTATATAATGCATAATCGCTGAGATGGGTCACGACATACATAATTCACACCACGCAGCGAGCGAATCGACGTCCATTTCTTCGGCGCTCTTATTACATCTGATTATATGAAATATTATACTGGAAATATTTCGCCAACATTATCGAAATCGTTGTTCTGATAAAAACCGTAACTAAAAATCGAAACATTGTAACGTACGATTCGTGCACTTATCGATGTGATTTTCAATCTTTTTTTTTTTTCTTTTAGTTTCCATTTCGTTTCACTGTATTTTAGAGTTTTCCGGATTTCCAGGTATCTATTCGAATACTCAAAGAGGGTTACAAAATTGTTACGAAGTATCCCTGTAATTGAAGCCCCCAAACACTGTCCTATATAGGTGACTTCTTTGATAGGAATTTGCTTCCTGAATATTGCGTAATATAGTTGGATCGAAGAAGATACTTTTTTCTTCAACTGTTTTTGCCCGAATTCCAATTCTTTGTGAAAAAAATGAAAAGCAAAAAACAAGAGAGGAAGAAGAAGAAGAAGCAACAGTTCGACGGCACGTGTAAATTGATATAACATCACAATTAAATCTATTATTATGACGTTCGCAGAGGCTTGATTAAGATAAGATAAGCGATTGGCAAATATAAGAGTCGTGGTTTTTTTTTGTGGTTTAATCAGAACTATTATGGTTTCAGAAGTGTACCAATTAAAAGATTTGTGAGCTACAGTACGCTCAATGTTGACGACATTTCCTTTGGTACAAATATACGAACAGCAAACCTATGGATAACAGAAAAAAGATAAGAAAATAATTTTTTCAAAGAATACCGAGAATTCTATCTTTTTCATTAACAATTACCGCTACCGTACTACGAAAGGGGAATTTAATGTGGTTAAAAGTTCTCTTGATATTTTACCACATGTTCACAAATATACTGGTAAGAATATATTATTGCGAAACTAGGATAAACTACAGAGTTAACTATATCTTCGAGAATATTTTATTCATTCCGTTCTAGATTCCTGTGAGTCGATCACTTACAATTCATTCCAACCTTTCGCCGTTGAATCGTTATCAAATATTAAGCCAGAAACATGAAATAATTGAAAATTATTATGCGTCAGGTGTATCGTCAAATTTGAAGACCAACTTAAACAATTGAAGATTTTTTAGGATCAGGATTTCGCTAGTTGAGTCAAGTGTTATTCGGTTGATGTTCCATTTACTTTTGCTCTCTTTTTTTTCATTTTTTTTTTCACCGAACTCACCCAGATGTTCAAATGTGTCCATGAGATATTGTTTCGTTTATATCCGTATGATTCATATCGAATATATAAGGTGAATGGATGACGTCCGGTGGTAAATTTTGCCCCTTTGCATCGGTGATCGGTATCCATGTAGTAATTCCATTTGTTCATATACCTATTTCCGAAGTTCCCATTACGACAAATGAAACTGGCTGTCAACGACCCTGAAACAAATGAAAGCGAGGTGGAAATGGTGCCCGCGTGACGTCACCCAGCTGTCCCGAAGCTGTTGCCATAGTGATCGCCACATTGCACCGGCACTTACGTGTATCGGACTGTCGTTGCCCACATTTCACTGGTTTCAGCCGAATTAATACGCTGTACATATTTACTCGTATATAATGTATGGTATATATTTAAAATATTCAATTTCAATGGAGTGGTCATTGCTCCCGTACAGAAGCTTATAATCATCCCGCTGCTTTCTTGCGTAAGGGGGTTGTTTTCAGTGACGTAGTAACCGGGAGTGCTTTACCGGAATACCGCATGCACTTCTTTTCGCGCTCATTCCGAAATCAAGAAATGAAAGAAAACCAAGGGGGGCATGAACATTAGGTTTTTGCCCCGACTCAGAGCGATTTCGTTACATAACGTTGCCCTATACAGTCTGGTCAGTTGTGCGAGTGAAAAATAACCCTCTTCCACACATGCAGATGTAAATCTTACGCATAAAGTGCATCGCTAACATTTACCTCGTCACAGCGAAGTTTGCTCGATTGATATATGAATAATTGTCACTGTGCGCGTTCCAACGATTCGATATTCTCGATGACCACTGTTTTTTCACATCAGGCGAAACGTTTCTTCAGACTTGAGAGGAATTCATCGATTGCCCAAATTTTCATCGATATTGAATCGTCATTCGGATCACGATTACGGATGGCCAGTAAAAATCGTATCTCGTTGTCCTCGTGGACATTTCTTCACGGAGTCGAAAATTTTTAGTCGGTCCGTCGTCTGCTGAAAGGAAAACCATGCATCGATCTATACAAGTGTGTGTGTACGGCGTGGGTGGACACCCATACCTGGTGCAAGGTGAACAGAATGAATATAGGTAAGCCGGCGTCTGACTGCGACGGGTAGCACATCGAAGGCTTGAGTCGTGGGGTGGGGCGGGGGGAGGACTTTGGAAGGGTTGAGTCGCCGAGGCCTGAGACGAGGGAAGATAGTCGTATAGCTCCCGTGTCAGTGGGACAGAGTAGTCACGACTCTTGGACAACCAACTACCACTTTATCCGGCTCGAGTAGCACGCTCTCCTGGAGGGGCAGGTGCGACGAGACTTAAGGGTTGAATGAGAATGCGAAAAAGGGAGAATCCTGACGTGGTAGGGCGCCGCCGCGCCGTATGCATAGCTCCACATCGTATAACGTATACACTGCACCTCGAGCCATATGTGCATATGTATACCTTCGGTTGGTGAATAGAAAGTGGTAGCGTCGCGACGCCTGCACCTTATGATTAAGTATACAGGGCCAAAAGTACCTATCCTACGTACGCCTAGTGGCCATACACGTATCTACCTTTCTCGACTCACACACGTTACAAAAGTATAACCGTAAATTTTCATCAGCACTCAACCTTACACACTGCGAATTTCAATGGACAGTGTTACTGTTTTTTGTTTTTCTTTCCTCTTTCTTTTTTTTTTTTCTCTCATCGTCATCATTCTCATACCGAGGCGATAATTGTCGCGTATTCCGTTTACATTGAGGAAGAAAAACGAAAATTCAACGGTCATAAATTTCAGATCATACCTTGGTTTGGCCTACTGCACAAGACGTTTCGCAGATATCCGTTCCAGATCGCTGCACTTTTCGTATCGGGGCAACTCGTTCCTGACCTTCATTAACTATTCAGGAAGCTCGGAGAGTGGTCGGTCCTACGCATCTTACAAAGTGTATATATGGACGTGAACATGTGTGTATGTGTGTCGTACGTATACCGTATACATGATCATCAGGCTTTGGCCATCAGGGTTAAAGTGGGTCACGTGACTGACTGAGAGGCGCTCTGGTGTCAATGCCACACGTCCGAGAAACCTCGATTCTGCAATTCATTGACCGCTACATGCTGCGTTACCGTGTCAGATCTGTCCGATGACAATTATCCGGATGAATTTACGAAGTATCGAATTTTAACTGACCCAAAAATATCTCCGCACGACCGTCTGGATTTGTTTTCTCTTCATCATCGCAAACTGTGCACAAGAAATGGAATTGGAGAAAACGATCACTCGAAAATCTCGGTTACGAGTCCGAAAATGGGTTAAGAACTTTACGGTAGAACTCACTTCTTATCGAAGTGTAATCCGTATCGGACCTTTTGATTTTTTTTCCCATTCCTTTCTCAGGAATAGAAATCCTATCACATGATTTCCGATCGTTATTATTGTATTATAACTTCTTACATATTATACTGCACAGTAAAATTCGCACATCCAATACTCGCGAAAATGATGATAATACACGTGGACGTATAAGGACGTAGGAATTACTGAGATCGTGATTGACCGGTATAATGTTGTCGATTTTGTACATTCATGTTACAGTATATATGTATAATAGCAGGACCTGGAAACACAGTTTTCTCATATAAGGAACACATTGCACTTACATACCTATACACACGTGACCATATCTACCTACGTAATAATATGCCTGTATCGTAAACGCCATGTGGTGGTCAAATACAGGGAGCTTTGCGACGACGTATCGCGTATTCCTGTCCGGTTTGTATATTGAAGTTACTGCGACAAGCGATGCGATCGTATTAAAGACACTACCGTATTCTATAAAGTCCAGTCAAGTTTACGGTTGAGCATCGAGTTTTTTTGAGATCTCTATCTGCAGTCTTCTTACTTCAAACAATTATAAGTGTACACCGAAGAACGGGGACTTGATTATTTCAAAATAAATATCACCAAATTATTTGCCTCGATAAAAATGCATCGCGATGATGATTCACCGAATAGTAGTGGAAAGAAAAAAACAAAAAAAAAAAAAAAAAACATCATTCGCGAGGTCTTGAAGCCTGTGAAGAGTGGGGATGAAAAAAAAAAAAAAATCGCTACCAATAAGCGAATGAAATAAGGATAAGAAAAATGTTTGAACAGCTGTTGCAGAAACGATGATGGTTACAGATTATGCTGGTACGGTTCATAAGCTTCTGGATCTTTCGACGCATCTGATGCCTGAGCGTAAGCCGAATGAAATATTCCCCACACCCTCACAATCCCCATTGACGCACCGTCCGCTTTTCCCCTTCCATAAGCGTTTCGCCATGACCTACCCGAAATTCCCAGTTAGGCCTCTCGTGCCGAGTGGTGGGGCGGCATCATTTTCCCGGCTTCACGTCCGGACACGACCTTCCCCAATCTACTAACCATTGGGGGAGCACGCGACGCACGCCTCCCTCGCTGCCAAATTATTGTCCGGATGTATAAAGCCGTTTGCCTCGCTATTGGGGAACCGGGAGGAGTTTTGGGGACGAATCAAAAACCGATTTTTTTTTTTTTTTTTTTTTTCTTCTCAAATAGAAATGGACGAAACATGGATCTGAGTTGTATATATGTATAAGAATTGCAGAAAATCGTGAATCTTATTCTCTACGACCACAAAAATTTCCGTGAGTGAGATTTGGAGATTAATTTTTTATGAGAAGACTTTTTTCTTTTTTTTCCATCACTTTTTTTTCTTCAAAAAATAAGAGAAACTTTTACCCATCGACGAATTGGAAAACAGATGCTATACGAATTTATTGCGCCAACTTTGGACGATATTTCCTCCTTCGTTTGCTCCGAGTCAAATTGAATCTTTAATTCTCATTGCATCCGGTGAGTCGTGCGCGCATGGTTTTACGACTATCATTTTTTTCCATCAATTCTTCGTAATTGGGGTTCGGCCGATACCCCTTTCCGGTATGAAATGTAACGCATAAAAAGTTACAGGGATGGCGTGTACGCGCGAAACGGCAGGCGTATACAGCGCGACCAAGAAATAATAAAATAATAGAATAAGAAAAAAAAAAAAAAAAACAGAAACAGAAAAAAGGAACGGCAGAACTGATACATATGCATATATGGGTAAGTCTTGAACCTTTCGTACGAGGTAAAGACGAAGCATTGTAATTTTAAAAAAGTTTCCATGCCGGTTTTTTTTTTTTTTTTTTTTTCCATACGGGGATACATCACCTGCTACCTTTTATAAGGTTCTATGGAATTGGGAATTCTGAATTGAATTGAGTGGAAAGGGAGAGCGAGCGTTTGTTACGATCGCTTTTAGAGGGGCGTGTGCCTTTTTACAGCTGGTTTTACCCAGGCTACAAGTTTAACCCCAACTGAGCTTGTCTCGCCAATTTATCCTTTACCTCAGTCAATACACCTGCCTCTAAAGTTCCACCGTTATCCAATTACTACGTTATTTTATAGACAGGCTCGTCGTCCTTTGTTGCTGTAATAGGTGTATAGTGTATAATGGGTTTACGGATCAACCGAAAATAGAGGAAAGTTCAAAGTAGAGAAATAAAAAACGAAAAGAAAAATATATCCAGTACTTGATTTGGATTTCACCCCTAAAACTCGTACGGCAATCGATGATGGTTTTAATATAAGCGGTGTCTTCTTTTTTACTTCGTCTTCGATTTTCTTCGTGATTTTATTCCATTTTAAACGCAATTTTCAAAGTTCTCGTGCCAGAAATTCGATTAAATCTTCTCTTAGTTTATTTCAAATTTGGAGTTATTTGACGGTTTTTGTTCATCAGTTTTCACAACTTTCAAGCCCAGGTTCATTTTGAGTAAACGGATTCACTGATCGTTCCATATAATGGAACCTCATGATATATCCGGATCCTTTCTCAGAATAATCCCAAAAATTTTTCCCCCTCTGGATTGGAAAATCCGCAAGCACGTGAGCATTGAACTCCCTCTTGAACGAAATTGTTGTACGGGCACATTACTCTACTCTCTAGTACTCGTAATTTAAAAAAATCATCCAACAAAATGAAACACGTTATGTTCGGAGTAGTTTATCGTAAAACAAGTTCATTTTGAAAAACAAATCAACCAGATTGACGCTATAAATTAAGCTTTCCCATCATCGTGAAAGTGCAAACAGTAAAATTGGCATCATATATCAAGTGCTCCATGACCCTTTATTTATTTTTCTTTTATTTCATTTCCCATGTAATGAACGATTGTTTGAGCTGTCTGTGAGCGTCAAACGATCGTTTGCAATATTCACGCAGTTCACGTAATACTGACGTGTTTCACATTGAATCATACAAGAAAGTTCTAAGCGTCGAAGATTTGATGCGATTTTTACGTCATTGACAAAATCGTTGCTCCCAAATGGTTGAATGATTTTTTGTTGTTGTTTTTCTGTCGTAGCTAGTAAAGGATAAATGGAACGAAAGAAATTGTAGAAAATAATAATTATATGAGGAAGAATAGAAAAATAGCATCGTATTACGAGAGTACGGTCCGCATATCGTTGCACGGAGGCTAACGCCACTGTTATTTTCTTTTACTCAAGGTTATATTTATAGCGTATTGCCTGCAACTTCCAATCTCATATTATACCGTGGGCTGGAACAAGACTGTATTTTTGCATAATTGACTGGTTGCAGTTCGCCCCAGCGGAAAGCAGTTGAGTTAAGTTGAGTCGAGTCAAGTCTCCTCAGTTGGCGCTATAGCACTGGGGCGCGCTGTATAGGCTGGACAGCGAGCCGTGTTCACGTATATTCGGTGACTGACCTGCCCTTGCTTCTCAACAACTAGCAGCCAAACATTTTATACGCGTACTGTCCGACCTGAAAACGTAGAGTCCCTCTTTGGGACCCTGACCCTCCTCTACGACGTTCGCATCGAACACTTCGCGACGCGAAATATCTCGATGACGATACGCATGTTGGGAGCGAATAAAAAAATCCACCGAACTTTACATTTCCCTTCCCATGGAGATTGCGCTGTAAAAAAAAAAAACAACGAACGAAAGAGCCATTTTTTTATTTGCAAAAACTTCTGAGGTTAAATTTTTGAGGAATGGCCATTTTCGTAAAACCATTTGGTGCGTTTTGAGATTTTTGGTTTCTCCACTTTTCTGAAAAAAAAAAAGGAAAACATTTTGACCCGCGTGTATTTTGCTGGACAAAGAAAAAATTTGAAACGTTTACCAAACTCACTGGTAAAATTTCAAACTTTGTCGTAATTACTCGTTAGCGTTTTTTTACATCTACGAAATAGAGACTTTTCATTACCAGGAAAATAAAAATCAACCAAAGAATGGCTTTTGCGTATTCGACACGATTCGACAGTTTTATTATAATGCGACCCCCGTAAGACCGTATGCATAATAATCATACTTTTACCAAGTTATTATTGAAGTGCATGTACTGAGTTTTCGTACGCACTTATAGTGTACTGACTTTTGCGTATTATATACATGTATGCGTGTCGTACACCTGCAACTCCACAGCCCGCGCGAGTGTTCTAAATTATGCAGCGTGCATATTTTCCGGTCTGTTTGTTGAGTTCCAAAGCCTAACTGGCAACCCATGTCACCGCTTCTCGCTGGCTAAAATAAAAATTAAAATGTAAATGAAAAAAACCAAAAAACGTAAAAATGGAAACAAAAATATATGAACTAAATGGTAAGAATATGGAATAAAACTAGCTAGTAAAGTGCCACCATCGAATCACCAGTTCCACAGAAAATATATGTTAGGGTGATCATGAATTCTATTTTGAAATTTTTTTTTTTAATTCTTTACCTACTTCAATTACGATTTTTAATGTACAGCGATCGTGTTCGATGGAAATGAGTGCAGTTTGTGCGTTCGTCTCCATTAGACGATTAACATACCTAATAATGATATGATGAATCTGGATGGATTTTTTTAAACGACAGTTAGAGTTGCGCTCTGCACTTATGACATGCAACTGTAACTCGCATGCCACGTGAGTGCGCCTATCTAATTGGCTACCGAATCAGACCGAGGCCTGACTGCCGTGCTCGACAATTTAGCGTAACCTAAATCCTGGAAAAGTACATAAATTAGTTGCCGTCCGTATGTATAGTTATAATAGTTATGCGGCCGACCGTCGCAAACGTAAAACTTCAACGATATAATAATCGTGGTAGTGCAGAAGAAAAACAAAAAAAAAAAATTACGAGAAATTTATATCACACGAAAAATTGGAAAAAAATACAAAAAAAAATGTGACCTTGATTGGAAGAAATGAATCGTTCGTTCGATGATCAGGTTTTGAAAAACTTCTAACCGGTATATTATTGACCTATATAAAATATAGCGGGTTCAATGACTTTGATTGAGAATTCAATACTGATGGTACAATAGGGCTCGAACGTAGAAATAGAGATAGCTGTTTCGAACATCGATAAATCCACCTTAACCACCATACTCCATCATTCGCGTTCAGGTCATCGACGAAAGACCCTATATTCTTGTACCCTATAGTCCCGATGTGGAAGGCCTTGCGGAGTTCCTATTGGTCAAATAAAACTCCATATCGTAACGTAGATACCTCCCTATATCGTGACCCCTGCAGTTTCAGAACTCTTCTTGTGAAACGTCCCCCTCAAAACTGACCATAACTCCTATTTATACGTAGGGGTGCCCTGCCCCTTCGAGTAGTTTCTAATCAATGGCTGATTGACGGCAGTGCTCTGTGCTTTATACCCTGCCACACTTTTCATCCCTCGTTCCGTTCAATCTCATCCGCTGCAGTTCCTATTTATATTAACCCCATAATACGAACTCGGTGTTTTTTCTTTCTTTTCTTTTCTCCTTCCCTCGGTTCGGTTCTCCGTTTCAAGTATATATTCAAAGCTGCATGTGGATGATTCAGGTTAACGAGAGACGGTTCGATTTCGTGCGTGAAAAATATTTATTTATTTATTTTTCGTTAACTTCTTTTCTTTCTCACTTTGCTTATCGTCGTTCGTTATAAGCATCGAATTTTAGTTAAAAATCTTCTGTCGATGTAAACTTAAATAAGACTAAACTGAAAGAGTTGAGCGGAGAAACTATACAAGTAGATATTAATTTTGATAAGATAGCGGTTTACCACAAAATGCCGGTAGTCAAAGTGCGTCAGGGTATATGTAGGTATACATAAGGGACAGTGGTATATAGAGTGAAGAACGAAAGAGCTTTGAGAAAGTCAGCTGCTTTTCAGATAGAGAGAGAGAAAAAGATGAAAATAGAAACGAAGAGAAAAGGAGACAAGATGTTAGCGCGAAGGGAGAAAAAAGTGAAGATTGGCCGAGATAATCCCTGAACGTAAGGGAGCGAAAGAGAGAAAGGTGGAGGAATGAAGATGAGGATGGCTTTTTTACACTTTGACGTCATAAGTGTGCTCGTCGAGCTTGTAAAGTTTATTCCTTCGAGTGTCCAATCCACGACAATTTGACCTCTTGAAATAACAGTGAATTATATGAAGACTTTTTCCACCCCTAACTTCAAAAAATTATCAAAAGACGATTAGTAACTGTATTAACGCTACGTATTTTTTATCTTTTCTTCGCCCGGAATGTTATTTGAAAAATGCTGATTATATTATTCTTCACTTTGCTGCAATAATAGGAAAACAAAAAAAAAGCACAATCAGTTTTTGAACGACGAATAAATTTTTTTTGTCGATTCTAATGATTTTTAGGAGGCTTTCATGGTTTACTCCAAAACTACCTTTCGACACATCGACCTTGGTGTAAAATGAAAAAAAGTCATCTCAATTTAGTCGTCAAATCTTATCCTAATCCTCGCGTGATGTCATTTGGAAGTTTGGAGAACTTGTCGTAATTTCCACCCCTTCAAAATCAAAGTCTGAAGTTCAAAGATCCTTCTGAACGGTAATTACTCAAGCCAGTTAGTTAGCATTAGTTCTCATTCACCTCCCCGAGGACTATATTGATGCGTCCCCAAGCCAGGATTAGAATTAATGCTACTAAATCGCAGTTACGAAGTACTTTGAGTTTTTTGAAACGTTTTAAAGGTTCTTAATTACGCCACTTAAAAATTTCTTCAGTTTCACGGTTGTTAAATGTTCAATATTTATTCGCCTAAAAACGAGCAATCCTATCCGCAATTTTTATTTAAATTCGTTGACGATTGTCTAGTGGATGACGTCATCATTCGATGGGAACTGCAAATGAACAAAATATTTCTATCGATATACTTTTATAAGTCAAGATCTGACATTGAGAATATCAACTTAATTTCAAATTGAAAGATATCAAAAAATCTTGTCCATCAAAGGCAATGGGGTAGAGAATTAATTTTTTCTTCTCTTCGATTCAGTTTCAGATTCAGTTTTCCGAAAATTCGAGAGCATTCTCTTCGTTCCCTCATAAATAGGGATAGTTATCCGAGCAGTTTTACACGAACAAAATATGTTTACTGATTTTTATCCCGAAACTGTGATCCATTTCCAGAGTCGAGTAGACATTTTGAAAACCTACCTCACTAGGCGTAAACGATACCATCATAGCAGATGCATATGCATAGGAATAGCCGAGCAACGGTGCGTGTTTCCCTTGGCGAACGACGCGTACGCCACGAACGATCAAATAAAAGCTTGTGCTTTTCCCGATATTGAACTGAGCTGAGCCTAACTTTGCCCAACCCCTAGGGAAGGCCGACTTGCCCGCGCGGTCAACGACCGCCACGCATAGCTATCCTCTTATACTCGTATACGTTCGCTCGGAGTACGCTATAGGCTTCTCAGCCCTCGACAACACTGACTGCCGGAATACGAGTTACGAGTCTTATATCGACAGTCTTGTGTTTATTTGTATATTTATTTATTTTCCTTTTGTTCACTTCGTTCGCCAACTTCAGGTTATACCATCGGGCTGTCCCGATTCAAAAATCGTTCAGCACTGGGCCAAAGTAGATTCCGTTTTTTATTCCCATATCTCGCTTGAATAACGTCGACACCGGAAACAAAGATAAAAGAAAGAAAAAAAAAAAAAACGTACGCCAGGGTATGACGTCGATGTGACATTTTGAAATAAAGTTGACTTTTCATTCGAATCATAAGGGTGCACGAAAACAGCACTCTTTTGCACTTTTAGTTATACGGATTCCGGCTTGGTCACCTGCCTGGTGTTATTGGTTAATTGCTTTGGCTTCTTATGGCATGTATAAAAAAATACTTTGCAAAGATTGTCTCGTCTAATCCAGATGTAGGTTAAAAAAGCTTCACCACCCCGAACTTTTTTTGGTTTGATTGAATATTTGAAATTGGTTTGGAACGAAAGAGCCGTAATTCAAAGTTTAGTTATCCCTGGTTACATATCAAACCAAAAACGACTCGTATCAAATTTCGCCGTGCGAAAATTAAGCTCCTGCAGTATGATAAACAGAAATCGATGTCATTTTACAACTTTCTGTCGCTAAACATTCAATCACCGCGATAGGTTATTACAGAGATATTTGTTCGCGATATTGACGTTATCTGAATAAAAAATAAAAAAAAATAAAAAAAAACAAAACCAAACTGCCTCGCGTGTCGTGCATTAATCCACACATTTCAACCGTAAATATAGTAAATCCATGATAGATCCTATCGGAACGAGTGTAATAAATTTTTCTTTCACTCTATTTTATTCATTTTTTATTTTTCTTGCAAATTATTGCATCGTTTTGTGGCGGAATAATTGCCCGTGTATTTTATTCCAGCTGCATACACAGAACTGTATGTAAAATCTATTCGAACATGTCACGTGTTCGAACGTGCTTTCCAAAATATACATGCAACCCTACGACGCAGCTACGCGGGACCTTCGAGAATCAGGAGACTTGGAATGAGCTTTTCTACTATAAGCTAAGTTCACATAAGTCACGTGTACACGTATACACCTGATATAGTAGGGGTAGGTCAGTGCTGCTCGTCGCCACTGACGCATCGGATGTTACGTTGAACATTGGAGGGTTGAGTTGAGACTCGGAGGACTCAGCTAGTACCCTTTCCCTTTACCCAGCTTTCCGCTCCTTTTTTTTTGTTGTCGTTTCGTTCTTTTTCTTTTTTTCTCTCAGCCCCCGGCGCACCTTCTGGATCCTGACTCGGCGTGCTTTGCATGATAAAGGCTTTGCGTGACACGGCGGATTCGATTGACGTCCAGGAATTGGGGGTTCGGCACGTGACTGTATGACCAACAGCGGTACAAAATCGAATACCCCATTTGAACGTCAAACGACACGTGTTTGTGGTTTATATATTTCACGTATGTTCATACCTCACTTGAGCCATTCTAATTAGTAAAATGAGCCTTATACTGCAGTGGCCTGTGAAATGGAAGATCACAGGCATTTCGATTTGGGCTTTCACAAAATTCGTTGGAAATCAATGTAATTCAATTGTAGTGTATGACGAATCGAAGAATGTACATGCACTGTATGTTTGAAATTAGAACGCACTCACTACTCCGATTCAACGAATTCTGAAACGTTTCCATTGAACTTGTATTTTGAAATTGATTGCAAACTAATTTACGCGATACATTGCTAGTCTTTTGAACAATTCAGATACCTTCTCACCCTGTCATATGACCATGTCGAGTCGAGTAGGAAAAAAGTTACTCTCAGTTTCACATTTCTACATACCTATATATTATTAGTGACAATGATGAAATTTCACTCGATTCACTACAAAGGTTTCAAATTGTTTTTCCGGATATGATCCACTTCACAACTCCCTGCAGAGACACGACGGTGAGCTGAAAAAAAAAAAACAACAACAAAAAAATATAAACTCGAACCAATTACAACAGGGGAAAAATCTGAATAAAATGTAGGTACCTATAGCAAGTACGGTGAGAAAATGTCATTGAATCTTTTTTTTTTTTTTTTCTAGAAAAAGAATTTTCAAGGAAACAGGATGTGTATCGATTGTTGATCATATTCTACACGAATAAAATTCTAGGACTTGTTTGAATTGCGCAATATGTGACACGTGGAGAATAATTGGGAGGGGAATTTCGAAAGCTCGAGCCAAAGTACAATTAGGGTTGAGATCGACAATGATATAATTTGAAAAAAAAAAAAAAGACTCAAAGAATGCGTTCGATAAAATAGATCAAATAAATGTATACACTAACATAAAGGTGAAAATAGTAATAATAAATAAAGGAGCGGCGAGGGTTTGGTTGCATGGGGACGACGTCGACTAGAGGGAAGGTAGGCGAGGACGAAAGGTAGCAAGCCAGAGGCGCACTTTATTTTTATGCAGTTATTGATCTCCGTAGACCCACCCTGGGATCCCCCCGCACACGCCCCTCCTGCCGCCGGGGGTTCGGAGGTTCAGGGTAACTAGCTTATCAAAAAATGGGCGTTTCCTCCACCACGCGGCGTCTTCCATTGTACCCCGAACACCTGCCCTCCTGTGCGCCCTTTCTGGTACCAACCGTTCCTCTCCTGCTCGCTCGCTTCCCTGCACCTTTTTTTGCACCACCCTACCTACACACCAAGTTTCTACCCCTCCGAATCCCTCCCATCCGCCACCTTCTTCTCAAACTCCTGGACGACGACCTGGGTCGAAAGATAAGATGTGCCGAAGTAGTGGGGGGTCAGAGCTCGGTTCTAGGGTGGCTCCTGTAACCTCTTCCGTTTTCTATTTTTTTTTCTTTTTTTGTATACATACATCGCCGAATTTACCCAGATAGGGGGTTAACTACACCAAACCTGCACCCGCGGCTTCCATGTCTTCCAATTCTCGATGCCTGGGTGACCTACTACCTCCGTAACGTCATACTTCGGGTATATGTGACATACCCACCATCGAAGTATAACGGACTTTGTTGTGCCGAGCCCTGCATCTGAAGAGGAGTAAGAAGAAAAAACAAATGAAGATCATTGAATTCTTCAAAATTGTCCATTTTTTCAATATAGGTAACAATTCCAACATCAGTCAGATCGACGTCTGAAAATAGCTACCTGACGAATATCACGAGTGGTAAAACTTTAAAAAAATTTTAAGTACGCAACGTATTACAATGATATTGAGATCCGCTCGGAAACAAAGCAAAATATGTGGGTAGGGGTATTTCGATATAGTTGATTGCCTTAATGATTGTCGGGCCTCGATGGCGCCACTCAAAATTACGTTATACGTGGGTAACTCGTACTAATAGACGGTAGGGTCGATACAGTGATTAGTGAAACCGAACAATCCGCACTTAAAACGCCACGTCTGTTTTTCTTTTTATTTTTTTCTTTTTTCAAAACCCCCCCATCGACTTTGCAAATGATCATGAAAATTTTACAAATTGCATACGCGCCATCGAGAGTACGCGTTCTAGATTATTACCGTTGTTGTTCCTGTCATCATTGTTAATATTTTCCTGAACCATTTTTACCTTTTCTGTTCCAAATACACACGCATAATCAAAGGATTATACGAGCATATCTGCATCGATCGTACTTTATAGTTTGTCGCAATATTATTTTACAGGTTTAAATACATGCAGCGATATTTATTGACAGCTGAATAAAAAGTGTACATATCTTCGATACTTCATACGTACAGAGCTTGAAATGCATATGAATACTTTTTTTTATTAATAATAACAATAGAAAAAAATTTTGGTAACCATTTATGATGAATGTCCGGAATGGAATTTCGACAGATACAACAAGCATGGGCAGTAAGTGAATTTCCAATAGTTGAATGACTAGTAATTTTTCGCTGAATACTTGAAATGTTGGGGTAAAAAAAAAAACAATGTCAAATGTAACAGATATTGTATTTGCTGGCGTTACGTCGCAATGGTATAAACTATGAACTTCACATCATACGTACATGCATACCTACTTGTTAAGGGGTTATATACAGTTGGAAATTTCAGAAAATCGATTTTTTTTTTATGGCATTTTCAGAATGTACATACATTTGAGTACATTCTCTGAAAATTTCAAATCAATCCAGCAAGTAATGTCGGAGTTACATGTTATTTTATGATTATTTTTATCCATGTGTTCACCACTTTTGAAACTTTGAACGCGTTTATCTCGAAACGATGTTTTCAAAGTCGGTGACCACGATTTCTCAAAAATGGCTCAACCGATCGGTCTGCAATTTTAACACAACTTTCTCAGATATATTCTACTGGGATTGGACGTAGGAATAAGATTTCCGAAAATTATTTCTATTTTTTTTTAACTATTGAACGACCAAAATTTGGTTAAAAATTGAAATTTCGTCTTTGAGGAGTCGCCATTTCATGAAAATTGCAAATTCCAACTATTCCTACGTCCAATCCCAGCATTCATCTATCCACTAAACAAATCTCTTTGGTTTTTTAAATTCAGCTAGTCCAAACGGGAGATTTCATGGTCACCGCAAGACGCCTTTTTTTAGAGGACCTACAAGAGATCAACTACAGGAGCTATCTGGAGCAATATTTTGTTGAATAAAAAATAGCGATAGAGAGTTGAAAGATGACACTCCATTTACTTCCTTATGCTTTTCCTCGTCAAATAAAATCCCTATCCGGAAAAAATTCGTAAAAAAACGAGTTTTTTTGGCCTTCCAACTGTATATAACCCCTTAAGAGGAGTCTAGACTGGAAACGCTGGAGGGAAACTTTCGTTTTTCATATTACGTTACTGACATGTACTTGATTAAGCATTGTAACCCTATCGCCAGTAACATTGAAGTTATGCGGCCAATCATATCTCAACGTTTATTTACGGCGTGTGAAAAAATTTATAATCGATAAAATGATCCGAATAATTTTGTTTCACAGTTACAGAAAACCCCGAAATTATACGTTGACGAATTTTTAGCAGTCAATTGCACGTGGTGAATGAAAGAAATTCATGGAAAGTGGCGAAAACACACCAACCGCCTTAGCAATGTTGTGAGCTGGCACTCTACCAAAATGCTTTGGGCGTATAAAAGTAGTTCTAAACGTAGTTCTTCTTTTCTCTCTATGGCAACAGGCGTCTATTGGAACGTTTGAGGAAAGATGGGATAGATATAAATGTATATATGTGCATGTGTTTACATATGTGTGTAGTACATACGAGTATCGGAATCCCAGAAATTTATTCTGAATATCCGATAGCCAAATGTGTTCCGTGAACCTGCACAGTAAAAGGAAAACAAATAATATATAAAAATAGAACGAGATAAAAATGAAACTAATCGTCGTGAGCAAAGAAGCAGCTTGCACGGATTCTTGAACCAGATCAAATGAGATCGTTATCGCAATTATCGACGAAATCTTCAACATCCGATGATAGGTTTCAGTGGACTGGATATTGCCAGTCAATCTAATGCCGTGTGGGAAATCTAGTGTTTGGATTAATGATTTACCGGCGGTGTATCGGCTACACATCGGATCAAGTGTTCAGAGCTGAAACCGCGACTTGTTGCCATGGAACGACGTCAGGAATAGTTCACCGATCTACGATGGGAGATTCGCTGGATCGTTTGAACGATGTCTCGAAAGCTTTCGAATGTCGTAGCGTTTCGTCCAGGGGTCGAACGTGCATCGATGAGCTATCCTTTTCCTAGATCTAAACTATACAGTCAGCCGCTCGCAACAATGCCTACCAAAGTAGCTAGATGTTATAGGTTTTAGGAAACAAGGCTTGCGCCTTGACAAAAGCACCGGATGATCAGTAGCATTGTACACCCCCTTATACCGCCTTTACGCTAACAAAACGCTGCGATGTGGCGTCGTCGTTGTAGGGGCGCCGGGATGAGGAGGGTAAATCACAAGAGAAAGGGAAGGGTTTTGGAAGGGCGTTTGGTGGCGGGGGTGCCGGTTGGTGCGAAGGGAGAAAACTAAGGAAGGAGTAAAATTGGGGATGGTAAAATTGCTGGAATGGGCGATGAGGTTGATAGTGGATGGGGGTTTGAGATTGGGGGATGAGAAATGGAGAGGCGGCGATGCACGGGGTGCACGACCGGCACACTACGGGACATCGAGACGCAATGCCAGCGACGGGGAGGGTGCGCTGGCGCATTGTCTTACCTACGAAAGCCTTCAGCCTCCCCTACTTATAGGACGTCGACGCTGCACCTTGTCCAAAACTGCGACCTCGCCTCACCCCCACCCCCACCCCCACCTCCACCTCCAACTTCGCTCCCTACACCGCTGCACTTGATGGCTGGGGTAGGTCGAGAGGGAGAATAAGGGGAAAGGGATGTAGAGGGCACCGAGGGCGGGAGAGGAGTGGAAAGTGCCAATGGAATCTATATCGATATCGAATAGCACCATTATTATGAACCGCTCCTAGTGTACACGCCACGCCCGAATGATAACAAAATATATTTTTATCCATCGCCAACTGAAATATACATATTACTCCAGGGGTGTATATACATATATATGTATATATATATATCTTCATGATTGTCTATGTTATGTAAATTACATGAGTTTTCCGCTCTATCATTGTTTCTATTTCGATAGAATATTCATTTTTATCCATTCTAGATATACGCGATCATTTTTAAAACATTTTCGTTCAATTGTATCTCAATATTAATTGCAATCCGAAATTTCATTTCAACAGATTATC
This sequence comes from Athalia circularis, assembly GCA_963978495.1. NCBI lineage: Eukaryota > Metazoa > Arthropoda > Insecta > Hymenoptera > Athaliidae > Athalia > Athalia circularis. Next base: position 7,697,129 of record OZ021702.1, read on the forward strand.
GTCACAATAAACATTTTACATCATCACTTTTGTGAGGTTATTAAAATTTACGCGGTATACTCTCTGATGTACTTACGCTACCGATGAGTTGGAGCGGTTTTTTACAATTATACAATCCTTTGGTATTCAGTAACGTGGAAATGACGTCGGGTGTTCCGTAGCGGCTTCAAGTAAAACTGCTGCCGCAGTTTAAATCGAGGTTGGCGGGATATTCATTACACCCGATTGAATTGCAAAAACAAATTTTTACACATTGGTTCTACAATGTTGCATACATATACATAGGGTCAAAAAATTGAACAACCGCCGAACAGTTTGGATGAAATAAAAAATTGAAAAAATGAAAGAAAAAATTAATCGCGTCCGGCTTTTGAAAACTGATTGACCTAATTATTTGGAACGAAGAGGTCAAGGATCAATTTGATTTCGCAACAGTTGACAGCAACCTGCTTGTAACTCAAGAATCCGACTAGCTAATCGAACAACAAGTGTAACACGACGGATGTCATTTTGCCTGGATAAATTCAAAGCTCGTTCAATCAATCGAACTGAATATTTCATGGATCCGAAAATACGATGAACTTGCCCCGCATAGGAGGCGATCAATTACCTATATAAAATACCATGTTATGGCAGGGTAGGAATTGCAGTGTTCGCATGTCCATGTATTTTGTTGAAGTTGGCCAAAGTGGTGGTATGCGGTGGTGGTTATAGTTTGTAAACGTTGACGTTTGGCGATTGCACAAACGGCGTGGATGCGGTGCGTTATGATAACACGGTCATGCTAAATATTGATTATTCTATATGCACGTGACGCCCGTCGGCCTGTCGGCCCGCCCGCCGAACCGACGACAACGACTTCTGTACTGCAATGAGAGAGACAATTCGCGCGTAGTTGCCGTGGATATCGATGACTGTGCACATATGTCGTTCGAGCATGTGTATATACGTACATATGTAATCGTCAAAGTAAATTTAGGTAATGTACTGTAACCGCGTTACGGTCGATCACCCCATCCATTATATAATGATTTGATTTTCGACTGGAATTCGATAAGGTGGAACAAGATGTTTGTCACAAAATCATCACGCGTATAGTGACGTGAAGTTAGTAGAATTTCATCTCGATACAGATTTACAGCATTTCGAAATCATTTAACTCTTTGAGAAAGCAAGTCGAACAACTGAAAAATCATTTCAAAACTCCTAGGTACACCAGTTTTTTTGTTTTTTTTTTCCCAAGTTCAATTCATTTTTCAAATTCAATCTCTTTTTTTATTCAGATCTTTAAACTCTGAAGTTCGGTGTATTAACATCATACTTCATTTGTTTCGCGTACAGTTCTTTGTACCAAGGGAAAACATTCTCAATGTAGAACGATCTTATTAGGAACGCATGAATTGATACTAGTTCGAATTATCTGTCATATAGCTTTTGGTTCGGCGTAAATTACCATAGATTCGGGATCACAGTAAAATTCGTAGATGAATTCGTTCGTATTTGTACATCTTTTTGGAAGTTTCTGATTTCATCCGACATCGAAAAAAAAAGCTGATAATTTCCGAAATGACAATTTGGGAAAAATATTTTTACAATGAACCAAATCAACGCCGTCCGCTCTCTTGGGGCAACCGACGTAATCTTGAATTCTAGTTGCAAGTGAAACAACTGCTGGTATCCGTGTGAGATGCAGTCGGTGAATGGTAACTCAGAAGTCACTCTTACCGTTTCCAGGCAAGAACTCGATGCATCGCTGCATTCCCATTTTACCACCCTACGATCCGACAGCAACCCGACACTGCACTTCTGGTGTAACATCTATTTCAACGAAAGACCAAAAATAACTTCACGAAAACTATGAGGTACTTCGGCCATTCTATCACAAACTTGATTGTGTCCTTTACTGCATAAATGATTTTTTCAACTTCGACCGGAGCGAAAGTCTTGATGGATCATTCAATTTTTTCAGGTATAAATTGGTACGAGAAAAAACCTCTCGTAGTCTGAATAACCATGTTTTGATGGAGTTTTTTTCTTTCTTTGAGGAAAGAAATTGTTGGACAGTAGAACGTTCTAAAAAGTACGTGAATTAGCGTTTTTTTCTTGCGTACAGAATTCGGAGCTTGCATGGATCAATGACAACGCATGCTAGGCGTGGTAATATGCACGCACATTTTATGTACAGGGGAAAAAATTCTGATGATTTGTTTTATTCCCCCAGGTCACAAATATGAGTACGATTACAGTTTGAAATAAGTATCGAATTATCTGGAGAGCGGTTCAAATTAATTGGAATTTTGAAAAATGGTTCGGATATTATGCAAAAGTGGGTCGAATATTTGCATTCTAATTATTTATTCTTATATAAATATTCTTATTCGTATTCTTATGTAAATTTTTCGATTGCGTAGAATTTTATTCATCTATTATCCGAATAATCAATCAATTTCAGAATGGCGACTTGTAATCAGCATTTCAATCACTTCGGAAAATTGTGAATCGCTCTAGGGTGAAAATTTAAAGTATATACAACGAAGGGTTGATGGATTCACAACTATAATTAAGCGAAGAGCAATCCCCCCCTGCCCCCGCCTCACCCGACCATCAACTACAGAGGAGTAATCAATACATGCATATGAGTAATGAACAGAACTCTGCATAACAAGAAATGTTCATCTTATTGTTAAACTCTTTTTCGGGATTTTCTGGCGAATGAAGATACCGAATATCAGCTCCTAATCAATCGATGATTAAGAAACCCCATCGAGCATCGTCGTACTTAATCTTTCAGTCACGATCATCTTATATGCGGGATCATGATTTCCGAAAAAATATCCACGCTCGGCGACTTAGAATAGATTTTTTCGGAAAAGAAAAATTTTCATTTTTAATTTTTCCGTCGAGTCAAATCGTGTCCTTTGACTTACTTAATTTCGATGAAATGGAACAACTAGGATAGAATTCTGCGGCAGAAGGATATACGCATCGGCGGCAAACGGCGACGGACGCCGGCACCGGCGGCATCGGCGGCATCGGCGGCTCCTGCGTTAGCAGCCTACCGGTACAAAAACAGGCCCCAATTCTTGGCCGCTTCCACTTGTCATTTGGACCTTGAAAGCACTGCATATACGACGCTCGCGGATCCTCTTAATCAACTACGCCCTTCGAGACGAATAACTAGATGTGTCGATAATTATTGTTCATTTCCGGTGTGATACGTCGAAATTCTACAATTCTTTTCGAATTCAAATTTGAAAGACACTTTGAGTTGGGAGAAAAAAAAAATCTATATGATGAAGTTAATGGGCTGGTGAGTAATGATAATAAATTTTTGATTCAATGTGTGCGCTGTAATTAGGTCATATATTACTATTAGATAGATTAAACGTTTGTAGATTGTGAAGTTAATTTCTCTTATTGCCGTGCGAATGAATAGTCTTCAAATAAGCTGATCGACTAATTTCAAATATTTTTTTCCATCGGATTACGAATTAACATCCTAAATAGTTTCAACAAGATCGTGACATGTTTTCATTTCCGATAATTGTCGCTGTAGTATTATCGTGAAACGCATTGCTGTTTGACTTTGTTTTTGCTGATCTTAGCTGATAATTCTTAGTCTTTCAAATTTCAGTGATGGCAACTTTTCCTTTTTCTCTGACATGCCGAAAAAAGTCATCAGATTATTGAAATGAACTTCATACCTACTGGGATCCATTCAAAAATGGGCGAAACGGCGATATGGTAATAAAACTGGAGCATTTAGATAGCAAAAACCAAAAATAAAAAAATAATAAAAAACAAAATATAACGTAAGAGTGAATCAATCTTCACCAAATCTCTTCGTCCGGGTAAGTATAATAATATATCGGGTAAGTACTTTCACTATAAGTATACGTATGTATGTGTCCGCTGTATAGTTGATCATGTTGATATGAAAAAGTAAAAACTGGGCCAATATACGTTAAACTTAAGTATATTAAAAGTTCGCAATTTTGTTCTATTAGACTATTTTCAAGCAGAAAATAGTCCCCCGTTATACCTAAATAATTCGAAATCATTTTCAGCACATAACAATTATGGTACTTTTTCATATAAAATATGAAATGAATGTTTCTACAAATAACGCACACATTTAGTTTTTTAAGAGAAAAAAAAAAAAAATGAAAATTTTGCAGACTAATACTTTCATATAGGTATAGTTTTGTGCAGATTCTGCATGATTGGCCTTCTAATATCCACTCCCACACGAGTGAGTAGAGATGAAAAGATGAAAGCAATGAAAAAACTTCTTTCTTCACGAAAGAATGGATAGTTACTATCCCTCGTAATGCTTAGAATTTTAGGTCACAATATGTGAATAATTTTGGGCAATAAAGGTCGTGGTTTCAGGTCTAGTTGTAGTTTCCGTAGTTAGTAAGAGAGAAAGAGAGAGAGAGAGAGAGAGAGTGAGGAAGAGAGAGCGAAAATGACGCTGTTGAATAATTGATTCCACAAAATGATGCGTGAAAAAATCATTTTGTTCAAATTTCAGAACAAAATGCGGCCTGGTGTCGTGATAATTATAGCAACCGTAGGACTACTATTTACAGAAGGAACAAGATGCTCGCGTAGTTATAACCATTTTGTCAAACATCGTACAAAGCCAAGAGAAATTCGCGGCTTCAAGCCCGAATATTTATCAACTGCTATCGGCTTTGGAAAACGAGATACCCCATTCGGTCTCATCAAGCCTCGCAACCATCAAAATGTTCTTTTGGCGTTATTACAAAAAACTTCTCAAAAGTAAGCGATCATTATTTATGATTATTCCCTAATGCACCGCATATATTCGCTGATTGCATGTATAATTTTTTTTTTTTTTCTCTCGCAGACTGGAGAAAAGAAGAATTTTATGCAAACAGAGGAATGTTCACAAAATTGCTATGTGTGACTAATTCACACGGAACAAAAAAATGGGGACAAAATAAACGGACGATGTGTTTGTCTTGATGAAAAACAAAATCAATAATAATAATAATAAAATGTGCTATATCTTTTCTTGTAACGCCGCTTATGCCGTATAACATATTATTAATTATGTCAGTTTTAGCTGCAGTAATTGGTGAAAATTCAAAATCGCGATTAATGATATATCTCCTATGGAATGTTTGTCTCATTCGAATTCTATAGAAAAAAAGTAATAACGCTATGATCTGCATTTATGGTTAAACTACGAAAAAATATGGTAAAATGGAATCTTAATCGAACTGAAACATCATACACCACTTGACCTCATTGTCAGACTCAATGATTATGTTATACTTAATGAATAAAGCACTGCAAAGAGAAAAAAATGTAAAGACGTTTAATCTTCCCCGACCTCTAAAATTTTTTGAAATTCATATTCGCTGCTTGAGTTTTTAGGGGAAAGAAATTTCAACTACGACGTAAACTGCACAACCTTGGCCTTCGATTAACCGCGATTGAATTTTCGAACAAAAATTTTTGTACAATCGCATGAATCAAGGACAAGAATTTTCTGCCTTGTCATTAGACGAATCATGGCCTGTGCAGGAAAATAATAATTTTTTTAGCTGTAAAGTTAGGAACAGGTGGGTTGAGTCATGAGTTATATAAGTTAACGTGTGAGTTTTACCGATTAGAGGAAAAAAAAACAAAAGAAAACACCGAAGAGTTCGATATTATGGTAGGTTTTGCTTAATTGGTATGACCGCGCTGCTGATTGAAGGCCGAGACTTTTTGTACCACGGATATATGTTATGAGAAAAATAATCGATCGAAAAGTTTCACTTTACTCATTGATTTTTCAAGGACTATAACTTTCTGATCTCGTACTTTACCTCGTTCAATATATGATAATGTCAGGATCTACGGATCTAGAAAAAATATCCCTTAAAATTTTGTGAATCAATGACTTTTATACATTTCAACTACATACATTGAGATGGAAGAAACATAAAAAAAAATAGATGAAATGTTCGTAAAATAAAAAAAGGGATGGAAAATTCAATTGTCTTCGAATGTGGTAAAGGAAAATTATTTCCACATTTTTGGATTAACCCGTGGAAATCAACGAAATCATCGTCAAGTTTTTTGTAGACGCCAACAGTAATGCGAACTTTAAATACCTAACTATGTTTTGTCTGAAGTTCCATTCTTTGTAGACCAAGGGGTGGGAATTGTGTGCACTAAACCGACTTGATCGATCAGCTATAAAAATGAGCAGATCGGCGTGAACACGGCATTCTATTTTCTGGCGTTCAAATTCACGCAGCTATCGTGAATGAACGAGTGTAGTCTAATCCAGAGCCACTTTATGTGCATATTTATGAATCTATGTTGTGAGTATATTTTTCAACCGAGGCATCGAGTCGCATAAGAAATTAATTATTCTAATGATTTTTCTGATCACAATTTTATTATTTTTCGAGTGAATGCAGTTCATCTATGAGAAGCGGATGACTTCGTTTTTCATCTTTGTGAAATCAGTCCTAGCGTCTCTTATCAACGATCACTATAAATAGATGTCCGCCCGCTGATATCTGATCATTTCGTAATTGATCTATTTGGAATTTAAATCATTCGAAAGTTCGTATAAAGTTCAGGTAAAGGTGAGATTAAATTTGTTGCAACTGCAATAACGTGAAGTGTCGATTTTAGAAACGCAACACAAATTCTGAAAATGGCGCCACTGATCAACCCTGTTAATGGAGATTTAGGAGAGATTTTGAAAAAAACATTCACGAATGATTTTCGCACCGGTTACGTAACCGTGGATGGTGTTTGCCTTCCGAAATATTATGAAAAATTTGCTGACGCCGTTGAAAATTTTGAAGTCAGAAATGACGACGTTTGGGTATGCAGCTTTCCAAAAACCGGTGAGTAGGTACCATGAATCGTTATGATTGTATCTAAAATTTCAGAATTACAATAATTCTCTCATCATGTCAGAGGTATTACGAATCAAGGTTAATTTTTACTGACAAATTTGTTCCGCTCTACAATTGAGAAGGTAATGAGATGAAGGACATTTTTCTTTCTTGTAGGTACAACGTGGACTCAGGAAATGGTCTGGTGTATAGCCAATGACTTGGACTTCGAGGGGGGTAAAGTCCTCCTTTCGGAAAGGTTCCCGTTTCTCGAGTAAGTATGCAACGCTGATGATTTCGAAAATCCAATTTTTTATTCGATATCTAAACCATAATCTCATCGGGTCACCCTACTTTTTTTTTTGTTTTCCCAGTTTCACTCCTCTGTTTGATTACACAGAGATCGTTCAACGGGCTTCTGGATACGACCTACCGGAATTAGTTTTGGACAGTGTAAATTTTGTCAGAAAATTAAATGGCCCTCGTTTTATCAAAACGCATTTACCACTCGGTATACTTCCACGTCAAATAAGAACTGGTGAAAAAAAACCAAAGATAATATACGTCGCTCGTAATGCAAAAGATACATGTGTCTCATATTTTCATCACTCAAAGTTGCTCGAAGGATATCGTGGGAGCTTCGAGGATTTCTGCAAACTTTTCCTCGGCGATAAATGTAGGTGTCTATATCATTCTTCGAAATTTTGTACAAACTGACATTGACTGCATTGATGTGTTTTTTTACATTTTCTTTGTTTCTTTCAGTAAATTACGCACCTTTTTGGAAGCACGTGCTCGGTTTTTGGGAGAGACGCAACGACGACAACTTGCTGTTTCTTAGATACGAGGATATGAAGACGGTGAGTACTCTCTCAATTGTAACGTAAAATTTGACGTTTTCACGGTTGCGAAAACCGAAAAAAATGAATATCGCAAGTGGAAGCACCGTACACATCAGTTCACTCCTATTTTGCAGGATTTACCAGCAGTGATTGAAAAAACTGCAGAATTTCTCGGTAAAAAATTAACCAACGATCAAACCGCAGTGCTTACGAAACACTTGAGTTTTGCTAGCATGAAAGCAAATCCTGCGGTAAACTATGAAGAGGTTGTCGAATTCAACAAGGATTTAAAACTCATCGACCACGATGGGACGTTCATGAGAAGTGGGAAGGTCAATCAATGGAAGGGAGAGATGTCCGCCGAAATCATAGAACGTTTTGATGATTGGGCAGATGAAAATTTGAAAAACACAGGGCTTTCGATCTAAATATTCTTGGAAACAGTTCTGATTAACATTCATGACACATTTTTTCTGTAGATCAGGGAAGATTTTTCGTACGTGATATAATTGATAAAGTTTCTCCCATATTTCTACTAAATAAATGTGAACCTTCACCTCGACGTGTAAATGATATTCGTATTATAATAATATGTGATGAGGTTGAATTAAAACAAAATAAAATAATAAGTTAGCCTGATTGCTATTGTTCATATTGCCCAGTATCCTACCTCAGGGGTTTTCCTTAGAAAAACTTTCCAGAACTAAGGAATTCGTTCAAACTTTTCAAATACACTTCAATAAATGATTCACAATAAACGACGAAAACTGGTGCTCGAATTTCAGGGCATCGTTGCTTATTTTCACAATTAAACATTCATATTTCATAATTCAAATATTACTTTGAACTCTTTGTGTATATCTTCGTAACGTATTTTGAATTACCTGATCTGGAAAAAAGACGATCGTCTCCGAGGTGAACAAAGACTGCCCTACAGCCAGGCTCTCATCATACGCCGAACCGGTCACTTTGTGCCGGCACAATTCACTACTAATTACTGTAGAGAATTCTAAACCTCGCGATAGTCAGCTGAGCAACCAAATGAACGATTCTACTAGCTCTGAATACGAAGAATGTCTCGAATGAAATGTTTTTATTATGAATCGAAATTCCAAGACGCCACCGTGGCTCTGCTCGGAAGTATTTCACCTGTTGCTAGCGCCGGAGCATCTCTGCAGTTGAGTTTTACTCACACACATACGATACGTATGAAGATCTTAGAGCTATTTCTAGCGGATCTTCGCCTATTTCTTACTTTGAAAAACGGTGATAGATGATATTTTCATTCTTTTACGATAAACGTACAATCATCGGGTGCTTATAACTTGGGTACAATAATTCACACGTCAAACAACAGCTGATAAGTCATGATGATAACTGCATGATTCTTCATTGCATGATATCTTCCGTAACTGATTGTGAGAAGCACAGTGGATAAGTATTTTCCATTCAACAAAGACTTTGATTGGTCATCAGAAATTTGTAAGATAATGTTCTCTGTAATCACAGCAATGCTAATAAAAAAAAAAACCCAAATTCTCTTTATGAAGATTAGACGTGTTAAGGATCTTTCTGTATTCCGCATCATCTGTTGTTTTAAAATGGAATCTGTTGATAAAAGGGGATGAAAAAGCTCAGTTTGAACTTGCGTAATTCGATATAAGTATCAAGCTATCAATTGGACACAACATGGACCCAGGAGACTGATGTAAATTCAGTTACCAGGTGTATCAGAATATTCCAGCAATAAATATTCTCGAAATATTTTCAATATTCTTGTCTTCCAAATATAGTAAATTCGCGCGAAGCATGCGAGAGAATTAGAACCAAAAAAAAGCAAGATTAAATTTTCTGTTTGTTTTCATATTATTTTTCCTTCAAACAAAAGTGGGGGATTATCATTATCCCATAATATCTAATCGATGATCACATTGGTTATGAGTGACTCGTAATAATTATATTATGTCACTCCGGATTTGAGATCAGTGATTAGCAACGTAGGCAAATTTCTTGACAAATATTTGATAACCGCTCAAGCGTCGCAATTGTTGAAACCCTTGCTTCTTCCGCGCACCAACATCGCATTGTTCAGGTCAAAATATATAAGCAAATAGTCGATCAGAAGATTAAAAAAATATTCAATTTTGGGGCTCGGAAATTGCCAGAATTTAAATACTGTGGCCCTTGATTTTTTCTTCGATTTCGACCCCTCATCGCAAAGAATTTTGATCAGATTAAAATCGGTCATTGTAACGAATGAAAATGTCATCGGATTTTTATCTTCGCGCCGCTCGATGATTTTTCATGTAAATGCATGGGTTTTTGTTGCTAATTATTCGAAACCGCGAGCGCGAGTTTTGAGTGAACACCTATGTTATAGGTAGAATAGGATCACCGAGCAGATCATGAGGTGAATAATAAGGAGCAAGCCCGAATACTCATTGAATCAAAAACTCGGAAATTTTGAGAGCCAACTCACCAAATCGAAAGCAAATAAGCTTATCGCCAGATGAGTATTCACGGCCTATCCAAAGCTGTTAAAATATCTGATGAAATATCAAATACAACAAAATGATAACTAACCGATTCAAATCTTGAATAAAATATATTCAATCGAGAATCCGTAGGATTACAGTTTTTGAACAACATATTTTCGTTGTTTACTGTGTTATAACGCACCGGTTCTTTTTTCTGCGACGTCATATCTCGAATGGTCACATACACTTGTGAGGTATTTATTTGGGTATTTATCTCCTTCACGATAGTACAAAGTAAGGCAATTATAATAATGATCCGTAAATTATCAGCCTTATATTGATACAATCGTGTTACCGTAATTATCGTTAACTTACTGGATTCGATATTACCTCAGTCGCAATCAGCAATTGCTTCGAGAACTAGTCACGGTAAGAGTGATCAGAATCTTCAAAAAAATGGCTCACGAAATCAAACCGCATAAACCAGAAATAGCAGATCTCCTGAAAAAGACCTTTACTAACCCCTCCCGTAATCCGACTGTGGAACTCGACGGATATACCCTGCCGCAGAATTTGAATATCGATGAGATTGATAATTTCGAAGTTTATGACGACGACACTTGGGTATGCAGTTTTCCAAAATCAGGTAGGTGGACGACAGTCTCAGAGTGATTATTTAAAAGTTTGATAAGATTCAAGACACGCCCTTCAGTCAAACTACTTACTAGGTACAACATGGACACTGGAGACTGTTTGGTGCATCGCTAATGACTGTGATTTTGAGGGAGCGAAGCAGATGCTTAATGCAAGGTTTCCTTTCTTGGAGTAAGTTGTTTCATTATCCAACTTCGAGAGCTTTGATGCTTGACTTGACACATTAATTCGAACTGGATGAATCAACGAATAGGCTGAAAATTGTGACATCGGACAGACGATGGAGTTATTCAATTCGTATATGTTTCTTGATATGTTTAGATTATCGTCCTTATTTGACGTTGAACAGCTCATACGCGCTGATCCTAAGATAGGTCAAGCCGAATTTTTTGTAGACAGCGTTAATTATACCGCAAAGCTGTCGAGGCCAAGATTCATCAAGACTCACCTTCCCTTTGACCTACTCCCGCGACAAATACGGACTGGAGAGAAGAAACCGAAGATAATATGCGTCACTCGTAACCCGAAAGATAATTGTATCTCCTACTTTCATCACTGCACATTGATAGAAGGATTCACAGGGACCTTTGAAGAGTTCGCCAAGCTATATCTCGAAAATGCAGGTTTGTCTTATTGAACGTCGGTCACACCGAATCGGCACAAACACGTCCTATGCTTCATTGATCTGTATATTTATCGAAGTAACGCCCTGTGCATATGAGGTTATCGATAATTCAATCGGGTTTCAGTTCTATTTGCGCCATTTTGGAAAAATGTTCGAAGTTACTGGGAACGGCAGAATGATGACAATTTGCTGCTCATCACATTCGAGAACATGAAAAAGGTAGGTCGTTTGAGATTAACCTGACAAGTCAGAACGGAGATGAAGTCTTCTGTAACGAAGTTGTTCACATCAAATTTGGCTGATGATTTTCGTTTATGACTCCTGTTTTTGATGTCCTATCGACTCGATGGAAAACTAAAGAACATGGTTTATCTGGCTTATTTGCCGATTAAAAGTACGGTGAAAAATAAAGTTGTAACATCTCGATTTCTCGACCCACAGGATTTACCATCAGTTCTTCGCAAAATTGCAAAGTTTCTTGGCAAAAACCTGACGGACGATCAAGTGACCAGCCTGAATGACCACTTGAGTTTCGCAAAGTTCAAAAGTAACCCCGCAGTTAATAATGACGTAGCCATACAAAGAACTCAAACGCTACAAAACGTCAATCGTGAAGGTTCATTCATACGAAGTGGAACCACTGGCCAATGGAAGAGCGAAATGACACTCGAATTAATTCAGCGATTTGATGTTTGGAATCGCAAGAATTCAAATGGAATTAAAATGTCATCACAATAAGAGTTTAATGTAGGTACGGATTGTGATGATACACATTCTTTTCCATCGAAACGATGTACTGTATTTGGAGTAAAAAATGCCGAATAATGGCGATCGAACTATTTTGACTTCCTTCGCAAAAATCTTCCATGTCATACCCGCCATAATAAAGTGTTATGAATGGAATCGAGTGAATATTCAGAAAGTCTGCCATTCTATCACAGGATCTTTTTTCATCTGGAAACTGGCTCTACACTTATATGTAAGGCATGCTTGCGATGATTCACGTTGATCTTCAGAAATGTTGATTTTTCATTTCGAAAAAAGTTTATTCAGATTTTGTTTTCACATCAAAAATATCAACCACGTGGGGAGTTCTATGGGCATACCGCGGAAACCAATTCTGCCGTGAATAATGAAAACATCATTGAGATATTCCAAACACTAAGCAAACGTCATGACAAGAGTGCATCCATTCGAAACGGAACTACTGGCCAATGGAGAACTCCGAAATGAATCAACAATTTGATGAGTGGATTTGCGGGAATTCGAATGAAATTGAAATGTCATATTGAAAAAAGAGCGTACTACGTGTGCCTTAAGACACATAATAAACAATATCAAATGTCTATCGTTTCAGCAGAAATTGAGAACCTCTGATTACACGTTTCTTAATTCGAATGACGGGCCTGCCGCGTATACGGTCACCCCGTATCGGTAATAAATAGATGATAGTTGGTGTAATTTATACGTATATATTGCGCACGTGCAAAATCATGACACCAACTTTTCATGTTCGAATGTTCAGCTCTCACAAATAAACTTTGGGCCAATGAAGAACCATTGTTCATACATTATCTCTGTCGATATACTGAAGACAGCGAGTAGTCGTTTCGGACCTGATGGATGATAGATAGTACAAAGTAAGGCAATGATAATAATGATTCGTAAATTATCAGCCTCAGTCGCAATCAGCAATTGCTTCGAGAACAAGTCACGGTAAGAGTGATCAGAATCTTCGAAAAAATGGCTCACGAAATCAAACCGCATAAAGCAGAAATAGCAGATCTCTTAAAAAAGACCTTCACCAGCCCCTTCCGTAATCCGACTGTGGAACTCGACGGATGTACCGTGCCGCAGAATTTGATTATCGATGAGATTGATAATTTCGAAGTTTATGACGACGACACTTGGGTATGCAGTTTTCCAAAATCAGGTAGGTGGACGACAGTCTCAGAGTGATCATTTGGAAGTTTGATAAAATAGCATTTAAGACACGCCCTTTAGTCAAACTACTTACTTGTAGGTACAACATGGACGCTGGAGACTGTTTGGTGCATCGCTAATGACTGTGATTTTGAGGGAGGAAAGCAGATACTTAATGCAAGGTTTCCTCACTTGGAGTAAGTTGTTTCATTATCCAACTTCTAGAGCTTTGATGCTTGACTTAACACATTAATTCGAACTGGATGAATCAACGAATAGGCTGAAAATTGTGATATCGGACAAACGATGGGGGTATTTAATTCGTATGTGTTTCTTGATACGTTTAGATTGACTTCCATATTTAACGTGGAACACAGCGTGCTATCTTCGTCTGAGTTGGATCATCAATTTTTCATGGACAGCGTTAATTATTCAGCAAAAATGTCGAGGCCAAGATTCATCAAGACTCATCTTCCCTTTCACCTACTCCCGCGACAAATACGGACTGGAGAGAAGAAACCGAAGATAATATGCGTCACTCGTAACCCGAAAGATAATTGTATCTCCTACTTTCATCACTGCACATCGATAGAAGGATTCACAGGAACCTTTGAAGAGTTCGCTACGCTATATCTCGAAAATGCAGGTTTGTCTTAATGAACGTCGGTCACACCGAATCGGCACAAACGCGTCCTATGTTTCATTGATCTGTATATTTATTGAAGTAACGCCCTGTGCATATGAGGTTATTGATAATTCAATCGGGTTTCAGTTCTATTTGCGCCATTTTGGAAACATGTTCAAAGTTACTGGGAACGGCAGAACGATGACAATTTGCTGCTCATCACATTCGAGAACATGAAAAAGGTAGGTCGTTTGAGATTAACCTGACAAGTCAGAACGGAGATGAAGTTTTCTGTAATGAAGTTATTCTCCTGAAATTTGGCTGATGATTGTTGTTCATGACTTCTGTTTATGACATCTTTTTGACTCGATGGAAAACTAAAGAACATGGCTTATCTGGCTTATTTACCGATTGAAAGTACGGTGAAAAATAAAGTTGTAATATCTCGATTTCTCGACCCACAGGATTTACCATCAGTTCTTCGCAAAATCGCAAAGTTTCTTGGCAAGAACCTCACGGACGATCAAGTGACCAGCCTGAATGATCACTTGAGTTTCGCGAAGCTTAAAGACAACACCGCAGTTAATAATGACGCAGCGATAAAAAAATTTAAAATGCTACAAAACAATAATCGTGAGGGTTCATTCATGCGAAGTGGAACCACTGGCCAATGGAAGAGTGAAATGACACTCGAATTAATTCAGCGATTTGATGTTTGGATTCGTGGGAATTCAAATGGAATTGAAATGTCATCACAATAAGAGTTTAATGTAGGTACGGATTGTGATGATACACATTCTCTTCCATCGAAACGATGTACTGTATTTGGTGTGAAAAATTCCAAATAGTGGCGAACGAAATATTTTTACCTCCTTCGCAAAAATCTTCCATGTCATACCCGTCGTAATAAAGTGTTACAAATGGAATCGAGTGAATATTCTGAAAGTCTGCCTTTCTATCACAGGATCTTTTTTCATCCGGAAATCGGCTCTACACTTACATGTAAGGCGTGCTTGCGATGATTCACGTTGATCTTTAAAAATTTTGATGTTTTCTTTCGAAAAAAGTTTATTCAGATTTTGTTTTCACATCAAAAATATCAGTAAAGTGGTGCGTTCTATGGGTATCCAGCGGAAATGTCAAATTCTTCTCCTTCCTTCTGAGTTGAACATCTATGTTACATCAAATCACCTTGAACAGCGGTGATTAAGTGTGTCAGTAACGTTATTTTGATAAAAACTTCAGAACTCATTGTTTGTCAGATAGGTTTGTGTTTCAATCCATCGTATGTCTACTGGAAACTGAAATTGCAAATGTATCGGTGGATACACCTATCTAATCTGCGATCACTTGAGCTCCCTTTGGCGAGTGACAGTAATTTTTTCGAGAAAATCGGCCACCGCAAGATAAGTTTCTCAATTGTCTGGAGACAAGAATCAAGTATTGCTAATCATATCAATATTCATAGAAGTATTGGTGTTCACGGCTCACTAATAGTGATTTACGTGTCCTGATGGTAATAGGGTTACCTGTATTGTGGTTATGCCGTTATCTTCGGCAGTTGCTACGCAATAAAAATTCTTTCTGATTACAATAAAAATTAGGTGCAGAGGATAACGGGATATATCAAAGTAGTCGCAACTAGCAATTTATTCAAGTGCACAGTGTCGTCAGCATAAAACACCCCTGTAAAATGGCCCACCAAATCAAACCGCATAAAGGAGAAATAGCAGATCTGTTGAAAAAAACCTTTACTAACCCCTTTCGTAATCCGACTGTGGAACTCGACGGATGTACCGTGCCGCAGAATTTGATAATTGATGAGATTGATAGTTTCGAAGTCTATGACGATGACATATGGGTGTGTAGTTTCCCAAAATCAGGTGAGTGGGCAAGAGTCTTTGAGTGGTAATTTATGATTTTATCGGCATAACATTTGAACCACCCCCTACTCTAAAATTACTTACCAGGTACAACATGGACACTGGAGACTGTTTGGTGCATCGCTAATGACTGTGACTTTGAAGAGGCGAAGAAGCCTCTTACCGAAAGGTTTCCTCACTTAGAGTAAGTTGCTTTTTGATCAAACTCCTGATGTCTTTCACCGATCTATGTCCGGATTGAAAGTTGCTTCGGCCGTATAAATCAACAAATGTAGAGACAATTTTGATTTGACCCAGTCAAGTGGACTTTTTTGATTTGTTTGTGTATTTTGATGCGTACAGATTATTCTCTTTATTCGACTTCTCTGAACTCAATCGACGACTTGATGCGTTTGCCTTTCCGCCGATGCTCTCAGATAGCCTTAATTTCACGCGTAACAAATCAAGGCCAAGATTTATTAAGACCCACCTCCCATTTCATCTACTTCCACGACAAATACGGACTGGAGAAAAGAAACCCAAGATAATATGCGTCACTCGTAACCCGAAAGATAATTGTATCTCCTACTTTCATCACTGCACTTCGATAGAAGGGTTTACAGGAACTTTTGAAGAGTTCGCCAAGCTATTTCTTGAAAACGCAGGTTGATAACTCACATAATATTTGCATGTTGCTTGTAATTTGTAACTTGTCAGACGTCCGTAGAACGTATGTTAATAGGTTTGTATGTTATATTTTTTTGTTTTTTCGATATATTTGTCAAAGTGATGTTCAGAAGACGATTCCCGAATAATTTGCGTAATATATTTGTGGTCCGATTAATTGATCTGTTTGTCAAGGAACGCGAGTGATCGTTTCATAATTTGCAATCACATTCCAGTTCTTTATGCGCCGTTTTGGAAACATGTTCAAAGTTTCTGGGAAAAGAAGACCGATGACAACTTGCTCCTCATCACATTCGAGAACATGAAAAAGGTTTATTCCTGATTATAATACCTATAACACAAGTATCTGTATTAAAAGAAGACAAATATTCACCTATATACTATAGTTTGCGAAGTTCAACTTTTTGATTTCTTGCTCTCAGGATTTACCATCAGTGCTCCGGCAAATCGGAAAGTTTCTTGACAAGGACTTGACAAATGATCAAGTGTCCAGTCTGGTTGAGCATCTAAGTTTCAAAACTCTCAAAACCAATTCCGCCGTGAATAATGAAAACATCATCGAGGTATTCCATACACTAAGCAAATGTCATGAGAAGAGTTCATTCATTCGGAACGGATCTACTGGCCAATGGCGAACTGTAATGACACCCGAAATGAATCAACAATTTGACGATTGGATTCACGAGAATTCGAACGGAATTGAAATGTCATATTGAAAAAAGAGCGTGCGTGTGCCTTCAGATACATGAAAATATTGATTTACATTTTATTTTCCTGGAATAATGTCATGTGTGTGGTGTAAAAAACTCCAAATCGTAGCGATGAAAGTTTTTTTTTTTTGATCTATGAATTTTTCAAATACATTTTGTAAATCCAGGTTCATAGCTCGAATATATTGGGCTGTTCTATCGAAATTGAGCTACATGTATGTGTTTATATCTTGTAACATTTAAGCTCAGTTTATTTCACTTTTTGTAGCGGTAAGAAAATTTTTATTCATATAAAAACATGCGTGAGTTTATATAATTGATTTTTATAATACCATTCGTTATCTTTCATACTCCTTCAAATTTTTCACGATCTCTTATCGCTTGATTTTGTCCATGACAATAACGAATTATCTTGCAAACAGTGTTACGTAATTTTTTATCTCATTGTCAGTGTCACAAGTACTTTTACATCATCACGATTATTCAAATTGGATATACCAGAGCAAATCCAAGTCAAGCGGTGGCACCTATTCAATAGGAGATTTTATCTTTCCGCTTCGTATATGAAGCAAAGAAAAATTCTCAGAAGACATGCTTTTCCTCAAAGTGGGTAGGTCGTATCCTTCAGATTTTCACGCGTCCAGTCATCAAATCGTTGAATAAATTCCGGACTCAAATATGTCTTCCACTGGTCAGATGATCCACTTCGAATGAAACAACCCTCTGGTTTAATTTTCAACGCTTCGTGACAGAATTTTGTAAGCGATTCATTATTAACCGCGGGATTTGCTTTCATATTTGCAAAACTCAGATGCTTTTCTAAGGCTGTCACTTCGTCAGCGGTCAGGTTCTTTCCCAAGAACTTTCCAGTTCTCCTCAATACCGATGGAAGATCCTATTAAGGGATATAAAAAATTGTCTCTTTATCATCACGACAATTATGATTACATGCGGGGTATTTTTGAGAGCGACCATTCCCAAGCGCCAAAACGAAAGAAATGCGTGTTTGTTTCGACTGCCGAAATCTACAAAATTAATAATTATTTACGGAATCAGCGTTGGGTTCTTGGGAATGTCTTTTTGTTGGTACCGATCACCAACGTTTTTTGTAAACACACAACCAATTTGAGCATGTAACGCACCTTTTTCATCTCTTCGTAAGTCAGGAACAGCATGTTGTCTGCGGTTCTTTTTTCCCAATACCCAAGTGCGTGTGGCCAAAAAGGCGCATAATATACTGCGGAAGCATATATGATGATTATAATAATTTGGTGCTTACGATTAGTGCGACCAAAATTTGAACGGGTGAAACTTACGTAGACCGGCGAGGAAGAGTTCACAAAACTCCTCAAAGGTTCCTTTGTAGCCGTCTAATAACACGCAATGATGAAAAAATGAGATGCAAGTATCCTTCGGATTTCGAACAACGTATATCATCTTCGGCTGCTTTTCTCCGTTTCTTATTTGCCGAGGAAGAAGATGAAATGGAAGATGCGTCTTGATGAATCGTGGACTGGGTAGCTCTGCGGTGTAACGAATACTATCGACCATGGAATCTGAAAATCCTTCACTGGGGTTCAAGTCTTCTGTAAGCTCGAATAAAGAACTGCACCTGTTCAAAAGAATATTTGCAAATTATCTCCGTACTCAGTGTTCTCATCACGAATGAGTTGATGTCGAAGAACCGTACAGTCCGTTATTCAAGGTGCGCAATTCGGTCACTTTGAATATAAAAAGTGAAAAAGAACCCGCGAATTACTTCATCAAAATTGCGACGGACTTCTAACTACATGAAAACAAGTAATTCAGTGAAAATTTGAGTCTTTTCGGGTTTCATACGTACTCGAGAAACGGAAATCTGTCGGAAATGTCAACTTTCGCTGCTTCCGATTCCATGTCATTACAAATCGACCAAACCATCTCCTGTGTCCAAGTTGTACCTAATTGAAAATAGTAAAGATACTTTAATTCTTCGACGGATTTCCAGTCAGTAAGGAAGAATTAAGTGTGTTTAAAAAGCGTACTCACCTGTCTTCGGAAAGCTGCAGACCCAAACATCATCGTCATGAACTTCAAAATTCTCGATAGCGTCGATGGATTTTCGGAAGCATTCCGGCATGCAACACCCATTAATCCAGACCCAACCGGGGAAGTTTTCGATGGGAAAGTTTCTGGTGAGAGTTTCCCCTAAATCACCTTGGACTGGAACGATCTCTTTATCCATTCTGTAATCGATCTCAAACCAAACTTACGTTCTAGAGAACTATTCCGTAGACTAGCCTGTCGACGAAGCCAATGCCAACTGTCAACTCCAGTGTAGACAATATACACCTATATTACGGAGCTCAAAATATGCGAGAGGACTGTCCTCTGTTTATTCAGTTAGACCAATCCCAGGAAATAGGGTATCTCTGGTAGAACTTATACCGAACCTGATTACGTTTCATGAGATAATAAAATTGGATAATACCATCCTAACTCTCTCACGCGATGGTAATCGTTGAAATATCAGTACCTTTAACACATAATCAGCTGTTTCGACATACGTCTATTGTACTAACGCCAATTCCAATCTTAAGTTGCGGTGCGAGTTCGAGTCAACATCAGTTTTTTAATATAAGAGACTTCGTTAAGTTCACGTTTCTCCTTTTATCTAATCATATCAAATCCGTTGGAATATTTCTGATAACTAGTATTCGAATTTCTATGGCATATGGAATTCATTTGTTCTGTAATATAATTGTTGATACATCGATTGAGATTTTGGTTACGTAACACATTGCTTTTGCTCACTGTTTCAGAATATACAATGAGGTCGGTTAGCGCGCGTATTGTCGATTACAACTTTGACTATTCTATTATCTGTGTTTAGTCTATTCATTCGATTGTTCTCAGTTCACGAGATAATACCATTGGCTTTTGGCGTTCTCGTTGCTCCGTAACATCAAATCAAATCGTTGGATTCGATGACGTGACTTGAAATCTGGTCTTCATTGCAGTCATCACTCGATGCTAGTGATAAATAATATTATCACCTTCTCAATCTAGCATCTTGGGTCATGAAATAAATGGACAAACAAATAAATATGTTAAACGAATAAAGCTAAAACGAACTTTGTTATGAAATAAAACGATTATTGTGGCATAATTCGATATCATATTACGATAAGGATCAAATTTTTGTCAGGTAATTTAGCTCAGTGATAATGCCATATCTACAGATCTCGTTTCATCAAGTACCATGTGGAATCTTCCAAAACATTTATGCACACTAATAAAAAATTTAATTCTCTCAGTTGATCTAGGTTCGTGGTAGCGCTGTATCTGAACATGATATCAGAATTACCCACATCGCCATTTTGGCTTGTTTTTCTTCTTTGATTAAACATTAACGCGAAGTCATTCGATAGAATTTTTATTTGTTTCTCTTATCGGATTTCTGCTGCATGACTGGGCTCATATTTGGCATGAGATAATGAGCTAATTTGCGATCGGAGTATCTAGACGGTGCGCATCAAGATTACTGCCATAGTTTGTCAAGAGTAAAGCCTGTTCTTCATGTTTCCGAAGTATCGCTAATCTGAGCGCGCTACATCCAGAGTCATCAACGGATGCGGGATTCGCACCATTTTTTAGCAGAGATTTCACTGTCGTTATGTTAGAGAGTATAACTGTGAAAATTTTAATCAAGAATGAGTATCCCCATTCACAGAACTCTTGGCTTGAATTAATTGAACAAATTTCTTTCTGAATTACCTGCGATCATCAAAGGTGTTCGACCTTGTTTGTCTCGTGATTCTATATTCACGCCTGATTCCAACAGGCACTCTACGTTGCCCAATCTTTCTCCAACCACCGCGTAATACAGACAATTCCATCCTCTGCTAAAGAGGTTGATATCATTAACAGAAATTCGACTACCTTTCTGTGATCAAACATATGAACAAAGTGGTTTTACATATCAGTCTTTTCTACATCGGCGCCTCTTTTTATGAGAACTCGAAGAATGTCCGAATTTCTGCTCACGTAGGCTGCGTGCATCAAAGCAGTTTTACCAAATGGTTGGGTTACAGTCGAGTCCAAGATTTGTGCGGGATAGCTGTCCAATAAATTTACTAATATGCTGGTCACTCCACGATCAATTGCTGCCGTCAACACGGTCTTCAAAGTTTTTGTAGGGTAATGCAAATCCAGGTCTGGTCTGAAAAGTCAATTCATCAGGGAATGAAAAATAATTATTTTTTATGGCGTGCTTTGAAAGAAGGGGTAAAATTTGTTGAGGCTTGAGAAAAAAAACTGAAGAATCAGGTATGCGTACTTCGTGCGTGTGAAATCTGCGATTCTTTCCAATGACGCAAACGCCATAAGTCTTATGAGCTCTTCTTCATCCGGTAGAGCCTCTGAAATATAATTTGTGTTAAAGTAATGGCGTGAGAACATAATCAGAAATATGGTTCTAATTACAGATTCCTGGAAAGAAACAATGTTCGGTATAATTAAAAAAACTTTTTTCTTTTGTAAAAAATTTACCAAAGTTACATGCCAGAATTGCCCTAAAATTTGTTTTCAAGTGTTTCCGTTCCACTTTGTCGAGTGACATTGGTACTTTACAAATCTGAGGGCGTCCAATATTTTCTGCGTCAAGAGCAATTGAAAAATCGTTAACTCGATTTTGATTGGTTCACGCGAGAATTCACTTTTTATTATTTTCTTTTTGAGCTTTATTAAATCCACGCATCATTTAAACTTTGATCAATTACAGTTCTAGTCGCACCTATGCGCACTTTAATTTTAACTGTTTTCAGTACCCTCGAATTCTCTACGATTCATGCTACACTTTTGTTCAAAGTTTTATTTAAAACACCAGAGAGTATTCACAGTCTTTTAGGCTTTTCTTCCTATCACTTTCTGATTTAAAAATGTCATGTCCAACTACACGAGTGAATCGACCAAACGCTGCCCAAGTATAAACTATTGATTCTGATAAATTATGCATCAAGTGTCCAGGGACACGCTTGGGAGTAAACTTTTCTCCTTCTTTTCCAAACCTCTCTCACGTCACGAGATCCCTACTTCCAACTTTTTCTCAGATATATAGACAGGTGGCATTTGAGGCCTGAAAAGAGTAGCATTAGAACTCTGGATAGTTCGGAAAAACAGCAAGATTCTTCGTTATTTTTTTTTCTTCAACGTCAACGGGTCACCCTAAAACGATCTCAGATCGCTACTGTATCTTCAACGAAGTTTGTTCATGCTCAGGATCAATGCGTTTTTGCTTTTTTAAAACAGAACTTTCTCTTATATTGTTCTTGATCGAACTTGAGGCAGCAATTGATAAAACTCTCTTGTTCATTTCATCTAATTGAAAAAAAAAAAATAATAATATTCGACTATTTTTTCTTTTTTTTCTTCCGAAAGGTATAACTCTATTGAGTCATGTCCCAAATTCGACTATTTCAGACTTCGTGGAACGTTAAATCCTTGAATTAAATTGATCACTTGATCGATCGCTGCAAAATGCCGTGAAATCTGTCTCGTCTGGGGTTTTGGTAACACAAAACACGTTGAGTTTCTTCAAAAAACTTTTAAGCCTGGAAAAAAAAGACCGCAGGAACAATAAAAGTATACTACAATTAATAATTCCATATATTTTGTTTATATATTTACAATTTTATAACAAAACTTGTTTTTATTTATTTTTTTTCACTCAACCGTGTCACATGTATCAAAAATCATCAGGAGGTGAAACGAAAATCCAGGCAAACGTGACACCAGATAAAATAATTACTTAATGATAACAATATCGATAATAATAGTGATAATATAAACAATAATTTCATAATCATCAGTATGGTGTATACGCATGTATATATATATATATATAATATAATTTGAATTTCTTAACTGGTTTTACTTTGGAATATTCTCTTTCATCTTGATTAATTAATAATAACGAGTGTGTTATATTTCACTACACTCATCGGATTGTCCATATTTCATGATATTACGTTCACGATTTTACCCATTCGTCGTCGCCCATCTCGAATAATACGTAGGTGCGATTCACCTAATTTTAATTAATATATTCTATCGTCGATATTTCTAACCATCAGAAATGATATTGTATAAAACAGTACTATTCAATATATCCAATTTCTGTTAGGTTGTTGTTATCATTATTATCATTATAATAATACGCTGAACTTCAATTTCGAAGTTCATAAAACACCGAGTGATTTTTGTTTTCGATTAGTTATCTATTTTTATTAATTTATCATTTATATTTATATATCCATATTTTATTATTTTTTTTTCTTGCCGTTTGAAATATGTACATTTTTTTTTTTTTTTTTTTATTTATTTATTATCTCTGTACTTTATATTATCTCGCTTAACGTTCTGACATTTGCTGTAATTAGAATTGGTAAGAAATTAAAAATTTTAGTTTCAGTTGTCATAATCTTATGGCAGTGTATAATGTGTGTATCATACATATATATAAGTTTAAAAATGATCTTTTTCATACTATGGCTCCGCGTACTATACCTTTCTTTAATTGAGGTTTTCTTTTTGTTAATAATTCTTGAACAGCAGCAGCGATAGATGAAAAAATGAATCCTTGTGAAAGTATGTGAAAAAAAAAGACAACCAATAATCCGATCAGAACAGATGGATTTTTGTTGGTCTGCCGTGGAACTATATTTAATCACTAAAATAATCATATCTAAGTTATTTCTTGATCAAACAAATTACTAATTAATTATAATTTGGTATGTTTTATTATAGTTCAACAGCCAACCAGCGATCAAATATTCAATTAATCAATTAATCGATCAATTTTCTTATTTCATTAGTTTTGGCGATTTATGTTATATATGTATACTTAAAGTCTTCATTCACAAGGAACATCTAATTGAATTACGGTAACATTCCTACACGGTCTCGCATTTTCGTATCCAACCGTATTCAATCGTGAATTGTTTCGATAATCATTTATCCATTATTAATTAATTAATTAATTAATTTATTTACTTATTAATTTATTTATTTAATTATTCTTTTTATTTTTCCCTTGCGATTCAGTCTCATTTAGATAATTTTGCATAATCGTTCGACCTCCTCCATCTCATGAATTTCATGATCCGTTCCATTGTCTCCAGTTCTATTAAAAACCGAAAAAAATCGTCCATGGAATATTGGGGCACTCGTTTCCACTGTTACGTCGTAAAAATTTTTTCACTATTCTTATATTTTTCCGATAATTTCTCATCCCCTTCCACAGCGACAGCACTGCTTTTTTATGTCATTCTTCTTTCCGAATGTTGTGAAGTGACTGAAGAATAATATCATTCTTCAGTCGTTTGTGCAGACCAGTCCAATCAGCGGTCGGTGAAACCGTAAAAATAATGGATAACCGTAATATCCTCCTCTCGAGTACAGCGGTATGATATTCCTGATATACCTGTGGGACGTCTTGATATCGCATCTGATTCCCTTTGTTCAGAAAAAAATTCGTTCAAATTCATCTATTTTTTTCTTCTATAAAAGGGTTGACGCAGTCAGGACATCTGGAACAACTGGCTTCGGAGGAGGTTCCATACATCAGACTCGCATTTCACTCATGGCCGTTTGGGGTACCCGGCTGGACACCGTCGCGCCTTGTAAAAGTGGTTGACTTTCGGGAGGACTTCTTGCTCTTGGCGGAGGAGGCGCTCGAGGGATCGACAAGTGGATCGAACCATTCGGAGGACCCTGAAATTAAAATCAGAATCAGCATCGAAGGTGACGTAATCCATTTACGTTATCGCATGCGACTTTTAATCGGTGGACTTATTTTTTCCTCTCTCTCTTTTTTTTTTTTTCCTCACTGGCAATTAACAGAGCGTGAGTATAAAATTTGAAAGCGCTCCTGAACGTCTCACCTATATTCAAATTAAACTAATTTGAAACGCGGACAATTAGGAGTTTGAATTTCACGATACTTTTTCGTTGGAAATTCTTCTTTTTTTTTTTGTTGTTTCGCTTTTATTTTATTTGGCCTCCTTTCTTTTTCCGCGTCGCATCCAATTTCGAAGTGACAGAAAGAAGGTAGGAAATGTCTCGCTACAGCTGGAAAACTGTGGACTCTCATCCCAACTAATTGAGGTGCCTGCAGTGGGCGCAGGATATATACCAGAGAGAATGAATAAAATTACGAGAAAGAACGAAGGCTTACTAATTTGTTCAATTTTAAATGTTTTCGAGAGAAATCACCCGCGTATACGTATAGTCATATACTACGTATATACATAGGTACCCGACTTATATTCTATGGCACTCGCTTTGAATTAGTCTGATCGAAACATATAAACTGCAGGCAATCGGGGAATAGAGATATTACAAAATTCAGGGATTCTTCCAAATATAAAATGGAAATATACAGAGAATTGGATCGTGTTTTATCCTAAGATTATTCTCTTCATACCAACGGATTTTCACGACCTGCAGTACAGCGGGTATACGTATATATTGCTGTTGTTAGAGTAAATCAGGTACTCGTTTACGAGGGGGAATAGCAGAGCTCCCTGACTGCGCCATGTTTTTGTTTGTTGTTATCTTAATTTCACCTAATTTCGACGTCCTTGTTGTTTACATTGGCAAAGTGCACAAGCTATGCGCTTTAGTGCAGTATCGCTGCCATGTCAGCGTGATGTGGGCTGAGCAAACTGACGCCATATTATAATCAGCAACGGTATCAGAGAAGAGAAATTAGATATACATGTATACGTGAATTTATATTTCGAATCAAATTATGTTATTTCAAAATTTTCAAACACCACCTCCGTTGAGAAAGAAAACGTCTGTATTGTATTTACAGACAGCCCTGAAAAATGAAGTTATAGCTGCTCTTCAAAAGAAAATATATAACCTCAATCGAAGGGTGCACGGACGGTTTTCAACCTCCTCCTAAAGGGCGATACGTCTTTTTTGACAACCGAATTTCGCAGGTGTTTCGTATTATTATTCGTTTTCATCAGGTTCAACCAATCGTATACATGCGCGTTTCTACCCTTTTTATTCTTATCGGTGTTTCTTATTTTTGAAAATATTCAAAACATTCGATTCGTCATAAAATTCTTCACTCGAACAATTCTGTGTAATCCCATTCGTAAATTCCCATTCAAAGTGTTCGTACTATAATATGTATCTATAAGATGTTGAAAACATCATAACACCCCAGCTTCGTATTCATGTACGATATACATATACGGTTTCAGAATTTCCACCTTACACATCCACTCAACCTACCATATCGTAATTTAATAACAAAGTTCTATTTCGCTATTGATTGTACACGTGGTAGGCATTGCTGTTCACGTTTTCCACTGCTTCTATAGGGAACATTCGACCGGCTACCATTCCGCATAGATGCGGGCACACTGATTGCTTCTCTTTGTGCCGATTGCTAGTGGCAAGGATTTCAACCTTAATTATGATTAGAGCAAATTTCACCAAATTTAATACTCGGCTTGTCAACAATATAACTATCATTGTCGTTTAAACATCGAGAAAACTGACGATTTTTCATTTGCTGAAGTTTCGGGCTACGCTATAAACGAAGAATCGTCCATTTCGCCCGCATTTTCCGTCTGTAAGATATTCTTTTCTTTTTCTTCCTTTCAAATCGAAATCGCACAGCGTTGTAAGCTCGCGTCGTATAAGTTGTCAACTCAAGTATAATTTTTCGCTCCGTATACCTCATTTAAGCAACGATGAAACGGGATGAGAAAAGCGCTCTAGACGAGAATGAAAAAATAAATACGTGAAAGCCGGTCGAGAGAATGAGGAAAAAAAAAAATAAAAATTATGCGAGAAAAAAATGGATGCCTTGCCCTCTTTCCGCCGGATCGTAGCGGTATTGAAAATCATCAAGTTTTTCATTCCGCATGCGTTGCGCTATGGCTGCTGACGGCATATCACCTGTGTACGTCATAACGTACCTACGTGCATAAGTAAAAACGCCGTACATACGCACCTGCATTTGAGTATTTATGTTTATCTCTTGTATGACGGCTGCCCGAGGCAACGTGGAGTGCTGCTGCTGATGATGTTGGTGCTGGTGTTGCTTCTGGTAATGATGTTGATGCGGTAAAGTATGGGTGGCTTGACCCTGTTGAAGAAGTTGTGAATTTGGACTGCTAGGGGGTGCCTTCATAGCGTTCCTGTAAAGCGTCGAAGAAAAATATTCAGAATAAAATTGCGATAAACGGATGAAGAATTTATTTATATATTTGTAACGCTCTGCAGCAACTCGCTTTAACATCGATTCCTTCCCGAAGAGAAAGGATTCACCTGGATCAACGGGATATAAATGGGAAAGGGTATTCGGGATACATCCAACCGTGGATACCGGAATGAGCCACGTCAATTTTCGGTGTTCAGTCAAACGACCGCCCGTAAAAATAAAACATGAAATTTTTTCTTCCGATTTTTCATTATCAATATTATACCGCTAAAAACGATTCGATGCGAACACATCGTTGGATTCTGGTTACGCGGGGTCAGACCTGCTCCCGAAATGTGACGAGGGTAAAACGCTCGAATTTTCTTTTCAACTTGACTTCATTTTTGCAGGTTCACACCCGCCAAGCGAAACGACGTGAAATTGTTTCGTTAAATATCGAGATGAAGGGGAAAGAAGAAATGAAACAAAAAACGTAATGCACGATCCTATTGTAATTCGGACATTTTCATTCTCCTTTTTACTGGACAAGACCAAAAAATTTGAATCCGTCAACACACTCGAGTTGCCCTGATTCTGCATATTTTACCTTCTAAGCATTTCGTTCTCGACGTCAACGATGACTTGTCCACCTCCAGGGAAATGAGAGTGGGGTGGTGGGGGTTGCTTCAATTCGTTGAAGCTCCTTGGCCCGCATTGTTGATTGATCATTTGCTGCTGCTGGAGACTCTTGACCTCGAGTCGTGTCTTGTCCCTTTGATAGTAAACCCCAGCGAAAATGAGGACGTTGAGTATAAGCAAACTACAACCTATTGCGATGGTGACGCTCAAAGCTGTCGAGTATGCCGCGTATCTGGAAAATCGAAGGTAAAAAAATTTCAAGTATTTTCTTGATGCGTTACCGATTTTCATGCCATCACTTTTTTCTGCATTCAATTCCTCCGTACCATCGAGGGATGAAAGAAACAGAGTGGATAAAAATCAACAACAAAGATGGAGGAACAAAAGGCTAAGAGTACCGACACCAGCATCAGCTTTTCACGTAGAAAGCGAGGCTCAGAAACGCCAGTCATGTCTTGGATAATAAACTTTGGTTTCCATTGATCAGTAAGTAATTCAACGATGAAGTTGATTTATGAAACTACTATAATTAAATCACGAGGCGCGAAACTCGACTTTCTCGATCGTAACTTCCTTTCCTTTTCTTCCGTTCAATTTTATCATACATCACAATAAGCAGTACGGAATAAACGACATGCCTGAATTTTAATACGAGTAAAACTTACCCCGCGGCGTCCAAACTAGCCAAGGTATCCGTGCTTGCGTTGTTCATATTTTGTAAATTTGTGCTTTGAATGAGACTGACGCAAGTTGTGATGCTAAAATCGGTCGTCGTCGGGGATTCCGTGGTGGAATTAATGCGTCGGAATTCTTCGCTTATCCTACTCAGGGGATCAGGCCTTACTGACCCATCGTAAAGGGCAGGATCAGCGTGACTTCTGAATAAGTTGTGTTTTGGCTCCACATCTTCCATTCCAGCACGATGAAGTTCTGGTACCAGTCTCAGCCAGACCGAAAGCTGATGAGCTCTGTAGTGATTTTTCATCTTCGGCTTCATTCCTGAAAAAATGCATATCAAAGGGATGCATATATAAATGTCACGATCGCACAATAAACCGAAAATTTCATTACATATTCGCTTGGAAATAAATCAAGTTCACGGAGGATATTCATCTCAGTGGGTATTAATATTTTGTTGTTCAATTTCTAAATCTGTTTTTCACCTTCTTTTTTTTTTTCTAACGCTCCTTACTCCGAGGTCTGTTTTTAGTGCTGCATACATGTATACATACACACATATTTTTTTCCACTTCGAAAGGATTTCCACACATTTTTATTATACCTTTGCACGCGGTTCTAGGGGTGATCTTTGTTGAGTTAAGGCTGGCAATCCCTTTTTCCGAGCGTTCCGGCAGCAGATAGCTTGTTTTTTTGTTTTCTTTTTTTTCAACCTAAAGGATTTGAAATCGAGGTATATACGCGAGGGGTACGTTTTTATTTCTTGATCGCATATGTGTGTAAGCCTGGTTTAACGTTATTTTTTACTTCTGCATTAATACCTAATTAGAATAAAATTTCGAATAATTCAAGCCAACACGTGTCGTAATAAATTATCTGTGAAAGTCATGGTTGGTTTATGGTATAAAAATAACGAGCAGAGCTGATCTGCCCCTTATTATTCACTGGCATTCAATTTCCTATATTGGAAAAATGTTGAGTGACCTCCCATGACCCCAACTCTAAAATTCAGAATCGCCAAGTATGGGGGGGGGGAGGGGGTAGAGGGACAGGGAACCATTTCCGGCGCGGAAAGTTGGCTTCCGGTACTCTGCGGTCTCAGCGGTACCCGGTTTGAGTACATAGGTACCAGCGAGTGAGAAATGTCATATGTTTTTAAAACCATGCGATGATGTGGAGAAATTTTTTTGGATTTTTATCAACGCACATATTTGTTTTATAAATATCAAAACTATAATGTTATGAAATCTTCAAACCCTGACCCAGAAAATTAATATCAAGGATACTGTATAATATGAATATGGAGAACGTGAAGATGATGTTTATTAGAATTACGTAGAATTGGATCGAGTTTAAGCATTTCATCTGCCAGCGTAGCAGGATGATAAGGCTTCGTTAACGGGAACGAAACGTATCTTGGTAAATGTGCTCAAACGTAAGCCTTTGCAGGATATAACCGTCACGCATACATGTAAATGAGTATATCAAGCTTTCGGAATAATCATGCAATTATCATACTCACCCTCCTCTCTCTCCCTTCTACCCCCCCCCCCCCCCCCCCCCGCCCCCCCGCCCTTAGCATGTGTACGTGACTTCAGAGCTTCAAACAAAAGTATAACGGATCAACTGACGAGAGGATAAGTCGACGATGGGTCAAAGTACGGGTGGTTAGGGCATCGAAGAATTTCTCTAAACTCGAAGCCCTAAGTAGTGCCATTTTTCTTGTTCTTTTTTTTTTATAAACGATTCTCGAAATTGAGTGTTCGAATAGTTTGAATATGGTAGTGAAAACGAGAGGCTGATGTACGTTTAGTTTTATTCCTTTGTCCGTCCGGGCGCAACAGCGCGAAACAAACTGGGAAGTTCGGTCTCTTGGTAGAGAGAATGAGGTGGGTACACGCACCTTTCACCTACCACCTCGATCTACCTTCCGCCGTAGTTTCTAACCCTTTTGTTTTAGAAGGGTAGGTAAAGTATGGTCCCAGTGAGCTGGCCTTTTTCCTTTTGACTTTTTTTCACTTCTTCCTCTACCAGCCCCTCTATTCGCTTCAGTACGTGCGAAAGGGAATCCAACCTTCAACTAACTCCGGTCTCTCCAGGGAGGCATTTTTCCCTCCAGCTGGCCATTTAAAGCAAAACATGGCCGAGTGGGGTCGAGAGAAGGAAATGGAGGCGGAGGTGGAGGAGGTATCCTCCTTTTTCTACTGAGGGATAAGAACACCGCGCGAATGTCGAACAATTTTATTTTATTTAATTTAATTTATTTAATTTCTCATTCATTTTTCATCGATTTTCAATCGGAAAGATATAGAAAAACGAAATAGTTGCTGGCAAAGAGATATAAGTAAGCTATATTCATATGACATTCGTGCATTCGAACGGAGCCGCAGAAATCCTTGCACGATTTCTGTGAAATACCATAAAATCAATAAGTTACCAGCTCTTCGAGTGAATTGCCTGATTTCAAACCGCGAGATAAGATTTTTCTATTCTCTTCTGTTTCAATCGTCAGAAAGAGAGAGAGAGAGAGAGAAAGTACTTTACTGTAAAGTATGGTACGTACCTATGTGGTGATATTTTATTCGCACCATTTTCAATCCGCGTACAAGACAAAAGAATTTATTTTCTACACATCGACGTACCGGAAATTCTTCGATTTACTTCGAAATCGTGGCTGATTAAATCACTTGCGATCTTTTACTTCGTGTGATTCAGGATCACGTGTACCACGAGGTGTCGCTTGATATTTATAAAATGCGTCCGATTTCGGAGAGTTAATGCGTTTTTTATTATACGAAAAGTATACGCTCTCGGATAATATCGTAGCATAAAAGCTGGTTTTTGTAGCTCAAGCATTTCTACATACGTCTGCGTGTGTGCGAATATATACCTGGAAAAGTCAGAAGCTATACGTAATAATACGTGAGGTGGAGCGTATCTTGGATTATACTTGCGTGTATACGTCTCTGCGTCGGCGTCGCCAGAATCCGGAGGGTGAATACAAAGTGGTTGTCGCAGCTATAGAAAAGCGTCGACGGGAAATGGAGGGGTTGCCATGTGTCTTTGGGTTAGACGAAGGAAGTTCGGCGTAAGGGGTATGTAGCGAGAACGGGAGGAAAAGGGCACCAACTCGAGCGAAAAAAAACCTCGACGACTGAAAAAGGAAGAAAATTCAAGAAGAATGATCCTGAAAATATTTGGCCAATTTTCCTTGGGAATGCTGCAGCATCCCGGAATCCGAAGATCTTGCCTTCGGTACGTATGATAGCCGCGTGTAGATTTTTTTGTCGTGAACTCTAGAGACAAGAGACGAAAGACGCCTGGCTTGATGTGTTTTTTTCTTTTGTGTTTTATTTCAGTTTTTATTTCTTTTGCATCACCTCACGATCGATGTTATACCTACGCGGTACCTTCTATAGTTATTTTTAAATTCTGAAGATCTTTTTTTGTTCGCGTTCCTTTTTTCTTTTCGTGTACATAGGAAAATAAAGATAAATCCTGATAAGACGCATGGCAGAAAATTGTAGAGGAATGAAAAGATAGATTTTTGATAAATTGCAAAGACTTTTTCGTGGTATATAATCAAAATGAATTGAAAATCGGTTATGCGAACCTGCACATCGGGAGAATAAGTTAAACTGTTATTATAGTTGATGGTATGTCCATCCACCGTAATTTACCTTATACCATAGTAACTTTTGGCGAGCGGATGAGAAATTCTGTGAAAGTTCAGAACTCTCCTACAGTATAACGTGAACCGCAATCAGAACTGAGGACACTGCGCGCATATATAGGGTTGTTCGCTATGGCAAGCGCGTTACCGCGTCACGTCTTCGTCGAATCGAACCCGAAATAACAACGCTGACGATATCTAGCCAATTAGCCACGATCGTTTGGTTCCGGTTAGTCATTCCACCCGAGAAACACCGAATCGACAAGTTAGAGCCGTCATATATATAATATGGTATGGTTGTGTAACGGTTGACCACTGCCCATACTATAGTTTCTGCATGCGGAAACTCTAATTGGACAACTTCCTTTGACACACAACTGTATTGAGAATGTTATTATGCACGCGGGGTGCGTACTGTACACATACTTCGCCATATTCCTCTAAATGTTCGTACACTTTTCATCCATCAGCTGAAAGCTTATAAAGTAAGCTTTGAACATCGCGAACAAAGGAAACTTGACGAGTGGTAGGTATTCACCGAATACGCGTTATTAACTGATTGCGGTCCACATGCGGTTTGTGGAAGGTTATAACTCCGGCTGTAACAGAACCGCTTGAAATTTCAACGTTTGATGCTCATTAAATAGCTCTGAAAATCTGCGCGAAATCCACTCGTGTCTGAATTGATGAAAAATCCAAAAAATAGAGAAGAAAAAAAAACACTTTTTACATGATTGCACAAAATTAATGACCGAAAATGCCGTGACCGAACATAGTATATTGGGCTAGAATTTTGTGCGGCAAATAACTTTTTGTCAGCTAATGATATCGAAGACTTGATGCGTTTATAGAGGCGCAAGTTTTACACCACATATTTCGGTATAGGTACGATGCACAAGCCAGAGTTATATCGAAGCTTTTTTTTGCCATTAACGCGTATCGAATTTATAACAACATAAATTGGCATTGAAACGGTTGGAATTCACTCAGGCGTCAACATCCCACCTCCTTACATTTCAAGATTGTGGAATCCGTTGGATTATTCCGAATACAAAGGACATTATATTGCACGAGCACGAGGGACTATCGGGATGTATAACGCGGAATTCTCAACGTGGCAACGTCTACGTTCAGCTGGGATTATACTCTTGAAATAAGGCAGAGATTGTCTGAAGCGCTACAGGACGGTGATGTCAGGTACGGATAGAAGGGTAGGAAAGAGAGATCATCAACGCCTCAGAGCGACGAGTAAACACGTTATTCGAATTCCGTCTTAATATCCGTTCCTGAGTGACTGTAATATACATAGATACAGCTATAACCGTCGCGTTGTCTATCTTGCAGGACTACTACTTCCAAAGGTCGACATGATCGAGGATTTCACAGAGTTGGACTACCTATCGGCCGACAAAGCGAGAGGTCGTCATGGGTGGCAAAACCGTCCTAATTGGTATTGAATTAGTCTGGATTACTCAACCTCCTTCCAAATCTAGCAATCTAGGTGGTGCTGTTCAAACATGGTTGTTGAATCACATATATTAGCTTAGGGTTTCTGCATAGTGTTCTACCGGGGGTCTCTACACAGGTATATCATGTCGTCCATACGTCTATCACCGATGTTTGCACGAACATTCTAGAAATTTCTACCGGATATTGCAATATTGCACGGACTCAAATTTCATTCACGCCGATGGATACGTGGGTCTGATTCAGCATCGGTGATACACTGCAGTCTGATGACGTGTACAATAAAAGATTGGATTCATCGTTTTCCGTAAAATATGAAGGAAAAAAATCGATTCTCCATCGATATTCGATTCAATTTTGTTACAGTTGGTACGATAGATTTTGACATCAGACTCAAACGGCCATCGGGCAACTGTCGGCATTAAAATATCCAGCGAATTGAAAACGCGTGGAATTATCAAGTAGAAGTATTATGAAGAACGGAATAAAAAGAGCAGGTTCAAGGGTCGTAGGGTGGGGATATTTCTGGTAGGTTCTGTCTTACTTTTTCCAACTCTTTCGATGCTCACTGGATTGAATATCCCCACGCGCAAATAAAGAATGAGGATCGCACGAGGAGGGATGAACCCCCTGAGATTAGCAAAATCGTATCCGACTTTTAGCTGCCGGAGGCTTAAAATCCTGATGTCGCGATCCTTAAACTGTACACGAGGTGTAACATGGCGTGAAAATTTAAAAATGACGTGGTTGGATTTCTGCTGAGCAATCGGACGAGTAGAAAACAAAAACGCTTATGTGGATTTCATCGGCACGTGGAAGTAGGAAGGAACGATACGGCGAAGAGAAAAAAAAAATCGTATACGTCAGCGAAAATTTTTTCGTAATTTTTTTATTCCTACCTTCAGAAACAAGACCGAGGAACCAAGGAGAAAAAAAAAAAAAAAAAATTACAATTTTGAAGAAAATATGACACGATTAAAAACCAAAGGATTCTAAATTCAACCTAATATTTTTCCGGAAATTTCTGTCTCTTGAACTGCAGCATAGCTCTAGCAGAATGCGTTGAACTTCTCGAAGTTAAACACCGAACACTCCGAGTCAGGTAACGTAATATCGTCAGATCGCTCGCAAATAAATTCCTCATATTAGCTGAAGGGTAGAATTCTCTTTTTCCGGATCTATACCCGATTTCACAAGCTAGATATATACGTACATGAAAAAGCTACAGTTGCAGATTCAATATTTGTAACGCAAAACACGTTTGTTCTATGGTTTGTCATTTTTTTTTCTCGATTTTTATTGTTTTATTATTTTTTGTTCAACGTATGAGCATGGCGAAGCATAGTATCAAAATATCAGTTACAATAAAAATGGTCAGCTACATTTGAAATTTTTATGGGTGAGAACAAAAATATTGGTTTTTGCGTATCGGTTCGAATAAAATTGCGATTCAGATGATGTTCGCTATAGATAGCGGTAGGTGAAATAATAATGGACCATTGAAATACGATAATTTTGATCTCATCTGACGCAAGTCACCTCATCATGACGTATATTCTTCCTTTACCAGGTGGCCAATCGACGACTGACCGTACGAGACGGACGGTTGAATTCAGTGGCGAAGTCATGTGGCGTTAAGAATAGTTGTAAAAGAAT
Source organism: Athalia circularis (assembly GCA_963978495.1). Taxonomy (NCBI): domain Eukaryota; kingdom Metazoa; phylum Arthropoda; class Insecta; order Hymenoptera; family Athaliidae; genus Athalia; species Athalia circularis. The sequence continues at coordinate 7,732,723 of OZ021702.1, forward strand.
TTTCGATTACATCGAAGATTGAAATAAACTCCGAATTTCACAGACAGACTTCTCATTATCTCTTGAATTTAGCAGAGGAAGGCTCGAGTGCGAACTGTATTCAGACGACGCGAACGTAAGTATAGAACCGCACAGCGCGGCGCCCGAATGTCACTGAAATCTGAATAGGGTGAGAATCGATTTCGATGACTCCTGGGAGTTCGCGGAATTCAGAACCTTGGTTGAACGCAATTCACGTTGCAGAGATTTCATCAAATTAGCACACCTATCAAGGTTTCAGCTGTCGGACTCCGTGGTGTTCCACAAATGTTAATTACCTAATTTTGATCGTTCTCCATTTGGGAACACTAAAATTTCTAGTAAAAGTTCAAATGAGATACAAGAAAATCTGCTCACTTGTTGGATCTTTGAAAATGCTTTGCTCACAAATTCCTCATTTTATTAAAACTGTTATCCACGAACCCTCGTAAATTTCTCTATTTTTTTCTTTTTCATATCGCTTCATGTGACGTGAAATTGTTCTCAGATTGAAAATATATCGAAATTTCTGGCCAATTTGTTACCAAAAAATCACGCTGCGCATTTATGAAAGTTTATAGTTCCACTCGAACATTCCAACCGATTTGGGGAAGGAAGTGAAGTATGGGAAAAAACCGGGACAATTAGCTATTTTGCTTTTCATCCGAATGAACGTTCCGTGACTTCAAGCTGCACGCATGATTATTGTTATTATTATGAGGATATTGAATATAAAATTCCTCGGTATGAATCAATTCTACCTTTAGGGAAACGAGCGTTGCGAGGCATATAGGGCGAAAGCAAAAAACGGTATCACACATGAGGGTTCTTTTATCACGTGAGCTTTGAGGTTGTACGTGTGTATCCGTGACGACGTTTGTTCCACAGCTTTTCGTCCAGTCGCGAGGATCCGTCAACGGGGCTCGGATCTATAGGGGCGGTTTTTGTTCAGAAATTTCCGAGACACGGTGCGGGTGAAAGTCTGCAGCAAATCGCGTAGCAATCAACTATCTTGTCAAGATAATAAAATTCCCCAGAAGGTTTCCTTAGATATCGCGTGTAGTCGTCCTTTCATTTTTGACTAACGCGTGACCGTTCGTTCACCCATCCATTTTCCAGTTTAAAATATCATCCGAGGTAAAAGGAATATTTGCATTGGGAACGAAATGGATTCCGCGACGAAAAAATCCTTATTGCTTATCTAGGGAAAAATGGAAATATTCATTTTTTATGTCTAAAACAGGTGAATGAAAAACGCGAGCACGTTTATACGGTAGAAAAATTTGTTCTCCCGAGTGAACGTAAGCACAGAAATACAGGGCATAGAAATGCAAGTAGATAAATTAGAAGGATGTCGGGATATTGGGATGGATAGTGCAGCGCGTAAATGTCGCAAACAGAACAAGCCAAAGCTCGGTATAGCGCGAGGCATGTTTCTGCTGTTACACGTATGTCGCACCCTCCGTGCGTTAGGTTTGTGACGCATTAATTTGCATCTTGGCTAAATATGTTGTAACTCGCGGATCGGATGTTCAAAATGTAGTTGCTGACCAAGTCTAGTAGAATTTCCATGCAGGACTTTTTCCCCCTCTAAACAGGAAGTAATACTTTATCTGGTAAATGCAGTAGCTGAAAATCAAATACGTAAGCTAGAGTTGAATCTACATCTTATGTAGTGGTATTTAAGGGTAGGAAATGTGAAGTTTTATTCCCTTTTGCCATCAGTTCCTAAGTCTGTGGGTCGTTAAAATCTCAAGTTTCCAAACGATGACGAGGTCATCCGATCTTCTTGGTTCTGTACAAGTATAAGATGGTGTTTTCTTACTCGAGGAGCTGTATTTCTTTTTCCGCAACCGTTGCTTCTTGAATAAATTTGTATTGTAGGTTGAATATTTATTACTCAAGAACTCAGTCTGAGGAATTTCTCTACTGGTTTTGTTTTCTTAAGGATCGACAAATCGGATCTAGTTCATTAGCGAGAAACTTACTCTATGGAAAATATTTATAGTTATGCGCATCTTGACTCGGAAGGGGAATGAAATTTGATATAGGAATTGAAAATTGATTACTCTGAATCAAACTCGGTCCGAAAACTGTATCTTATCGAGCTTGTATTCATTTTACGCTCTTCTGGCAGATAGGACCACGTTAATATTCTCGAAAATTTGAACCTACTTTCATGTGCCAAAAAAAATCAACACTGGAATTCGAAAAGAATTGACTCAATTGACTTATTTCTAGATCCGTTCACTTTCGAGAGAAAAGAACTTCTGGTCTAATTATTTTATTTTTACTAAATTATCAATTCAATTACAATTGCAGCGACTTTAATAATTCAGCGTTTAATCTCAAGTCCAGATTCCATGGGGCCAGCAAAACTGCGAGTTCAGGATCTTGATGTTTATTCAGACAACTTTTTATTTGTTTATCTTCACTCCCAGAGAAATCTGTTGATTCTTATTCCATTACAAAGCATCAAGATTCTACTACCATCGTAGCGAATCGTTACAAAGGAACTTGCCTGATTATTAAACTGCATCGTCTATTGTTTGAGGAATATTAAAAGTGAGTGAACAGCGTAAAAGCTACTCCGATTATCAAATGCGAAGGGTCGGAATTCCATGATGCTATTTGTAACAGCAAAATCTTCCAAGCTTATACGTTAGGAAATGAGAAGTCTGCTTGTGTATTGTTCTGCCCAGACTTTTTTTGTTACATCATTCCGTTATTCTCATCTACTTGTTACAAAATATTGCGAGTTTGTTAAAGACAAAGACAAAAAACATCGAACTAGAAAATTGTCTTTGGGTTACGTAAAATCAAGAAACCATTTGACTGATTTATGTCATTGTGTTGTGTGACCGCGCAACGAACAATCGTTCATCGTGAGTCTGTTGGTGGATGTAAAAACAAGCTAGCTTTCGATTACTTTTATGATACATCGATTTATTTACTTAGAAATGAAAAATTATTGATATTCTATCACAATTATATGGGATTCATTTGAATACGCACGCGTGGAAAACGTCCCGCCACTCTTACACCTTGAATAGGTGTGCATTTTGAAGGGAAATTTATTGTTAATTGAATTTGTGGTACATCAAGCTTCTAACTCGCTAATGGTTTATGTATACCCTCGAGATTTTAGTACAAACCAACGTTCCGTGAAAGGTGAGCTACGAGGGCTATTTAGTCGTCTGATGTCTATGTTATGCATTGATCATGCGGAGTTACATCGAAACCGCTACCTCAAAGCGACCTTTCAATTTATGTGCGGAACCACATCGAGTCTTGAAATAATTTAAAAATTTGTCCACGAGCCCTGAACGAGTTTTGAGTTAGGATGGATCCTTTAATTTTCAAGGTTTGTTTGGTAGGTATGTATACCTACCAGCTATCTCTGATGGATTATTTTGTTAGTCAAGTCAAGTGAAATGTCAAGCAAAACTCCTGGGAGGGTGAATCCTTTTGATACCTTTGTCGTATCAAATAACCTGCCTGGGGACATTCATAGCCCGTCGAGCGCGCAAATTGTGCCCTGATAATTCGAACTCCGCGGATACCATCAGCGTTACCAGGTATAATTGGGGAGACTGTTTCGATACGAAACAACGCCAATGATTAAAATGTGGTTACAAACGGAACAAAATCTAACGTAAGCTTACGATCAAAATATTTGATGTTCACTTGGATCTAATTGTCCTTTACAACCTCTTTGAAGAGACTTGTTGTTGATTTTTGAACGAAAAATTGCAAAAATCTTAAGGGGTATACCTTGAATGTCTTTCGATTTAGGATGAAAGATGAAAAATTTTTTTTTGCATTACTTTGATGGCTTCTCTCGTATTTTGAACACGAATATGTCGACTGAATTGAGCTGCGACAACTGCTAATTGATATATTTCAATTTTTCCGCTCCAAAAAGCGAAAATTTGGCGATAACTTGATCATTTTAGTTGGCAGATTTTGATTAAAATTTGCCGAAATTTCCGAAAATCTCTGACAGAATCTGAAACTAGAATGACCTGCACTAGATTTCCATAGCCAAAGTGGAGGATGCAGAACTCTCGAAACAATTCTAGGACACGTCCAATTCTAAACCAGTATGCCGGTTACGATAAGGCAAATGTATGTGTAACTTGATTCCTGGCATAGTAAATCGCGGTATAACCAATGTCAGTTCTGAAAATAGTTTTCAGATGTATTGCATATTACCGATCACCGTAATGGTCTTAGTTCTGGTAGAATCGACAGTGATCGAGTTTTCCTTGACTCGACATCTTTGCAAAAATCATGTGAAAAAAATAAAGTGCAATCATGATATGACGCAGGTCGCTCGACAGGCACCTAGTTTTCCACATAGCTGTAGTTGCTATCTATTTTTCACCGCAATGCATTGTAAATGAAAACACATAGCTATACACGCGTAGTTATACACCGAGAAATATATCCGCACTTACGTATAGTCTGTAATCCAATCACGTAGGTGTATAATGCTTCCTAGCAAAGTGATACTCAGGATATGGTGGTTGCTGGAATTCAGCTGAACTTCATATCAGTAAATTACTGTACCGAACTTCAGGTATAATACAGAGAAAATAATACGCGCGGGTTGTGGACTTTGTAACGCAGCGTTCAGTTTTTTATCATGATTATCAAAGCATACATATGTAATTAGTTTTCTATTCACAGAACCAAAGGGAGAGGAAATTCATTCAGTTTCATATGATTACTAGAGTACATCGCGTACATGATTCGTGATACGTTTTATAGAAAGAAAAATAAAACAAACCAGTTTGCAATACATGAAAATGAAGTTCAGTATTGCTAATATTGGCTTCCGTATTTCGACTGAAAGTCATGGCGCTTTTTATTTCCATTAATTGTATTACTATGGAAACTGCACAGATATTCCACGAAATGGCGAAGAATTTATATTTATAATATCATGCACTGTATCAATACAATAATGCATAAATTTATGGAGTGTACAAGGACAAAGATTGAATATTGAACCACTTTCTCGATTCAATGATTTGAGTAGAGGCAGGCGTGTTTCGAAAGTTCAACTGATCAGCCTTTCTGAACCTGATTTCGAGTTTAATTTGTACAAGAATATCAATAATTCAAATGAACTCTATCTGCTTGCAACCTACAATCTTTTAATTTTTTGTCAAGAAGAAGCTCGGGAATTCAAGATTTTTTCGGAGCGAACGGTATCCTGTGAGTTAGAGGAATGAACCATTTATAACAAAACTGAAAAAATAAAATTGAAAAAATTCTGTCCCACAGAAATTCGAGGAGGAATAATAACAGAATCTTTTAGCGGTCGCGACAAGGATGTCCAGAATATTCAGACGGCGACTTCCTATTTTGTAGGAAATGTTCGACGCTCGGTAGGGGGTATTTCAGTTCCATTCAAAAATGGAAAACTGCGATACAAGACCTCTGGTATTTTTCAGATATTTATTTTTTTCAGCGCTTCGAAAAATAATCTCATATATGCAAGAAGAACGAACCCGGATATCTAACGTTATTATGAGCTGAGAGGCCTCGAAGAATTCACATCGGTTATTCAGCCATACTTTTTTTTTTATAAGGAGACCCTGCGGCAGACGAATTTCATGTATTTTATTTACCCTTGGATTTATTAAAAAAAAAGTATCATTTAAAAAAATTCAAGTCCGGCACAGATATCAAAAAACTGCACGAATAAGCGAGCATCATAATTGCCAATTATCGATAAAAATTTTTCTGAATTTCGAAAGAATTTCATGCGTCGATGTTCATATTGGAAATAAGCATGAAGAAGAACTGCAATTTTCGACGCTCCGCAAGATAATCACCTCTTGTGAATTGACCTTAACGGCTACCCCATAATGAGCATCCATTTCTGTTGACTGACCTTTTTAGTCATCCAGCAGCAAACATCTAAACAGAGTGGAAACGTCTACACTCATCATTCTCAGCAATGGCAGTTTTTAAAACGTTGTGTTCGGCTGACAGCTACACCAGCGCTCATAAATGCCCAATTTCGAACACACTGAATAAAGAGTTCCACCTATCAAGAAATAGGAACTTTCCGTGATCACTTCCCCTCCAACGATCTATATCGACTAAGGATCCTTAGCCTACTTCCGATTTTAGTCACGTTCGGATGCGTCGTGTTTCGGTTTCTGCGTAATTGATTGAATCAGTCAATCGTGCGTCGTTTCTTCCGCGTTAACTTTTGAAGGAAGTTATTGCGGGGATTTGTACATACGATCGATCAGTGCTACGTAAATCTGAATATTTCTATTTAGCAAATTAGATTTGTATGTTGTGAACGATGAGTGTTGCGTGTAAATCTTTTTTACGCTTCGATTCAGTGTCTGAGCAACCTAGGTATGTTCCAGCTGATTTTGGTGAGTTTCCATCCACAATAATTCCTCGGAGATTAGAATCGCGTTTATCTTTCTTTTCTACTTCAAGTTAATTATCGGTGACCTCGATACAGATTTATGACGTTATGTCTCGATCACTAAAATCAATTGATTCCGTTTATAAGACTATTCAATAGATTTCACGAAATTTAATGAGCTTGAATTGCGATTGCCGCTCATTGCGCAACTATATTCGTCCTTGAAGTATCGCGTATCTTTCGTGTTAGCGTCTCAGGGTCGCGAGCATTGGTAAGTTTGTTTGTTTCGACTTTCAGAGTAGTGTTTTGGTTGTCATTTTAACGCACTTCGGCCTAGTTTCAACCCTCTTCTGATAGGGTCTCGTTGAGGTGCACTTAGAATTTTCAAAAAATTGATTTTTTTTTTGCATTTTCTTGAAGTATGATGTTTCGAAAATATTCTCTGCAAATTTCAAGTTGATCCGATGAATAATTTCCGTCACGTTTATTCACTGGCCCTAGTTTGACGGTTTGACTTACCGCGATATAGCGTAAGCCTGACGCTCAACGGCAGGCAACCTGAGACACTGCGGTGTAAAACGCTAGGAAACGTGGCATATAAATCAAGTGTGAAATTGAAAACTTTTCCAGAAAAGTTCAAAAACTTATGACTCAAAAACTATGAGCTTTAGCAAAATTTTATGAGAAATACTTTCGTTTTGAGAGGGCCCAAAATATAAGAGAAACTTTGAACGCGTTTCCCTCGAAACTATATGTTTTTCAAATCGGTGACCACTATAATTAAAAAACCACTCGATGGATTCTAATGAAATTTGGACAGCTTGTTGATAAAATTAAAAACTAGTCCTTAATCGAAGTATTTTTATTTTTGTCGAAAATTTCTATTTATTTTAACCAATAAACTAATGATTTTTTGGTCGAAAATCGGAAAAAAAATTTCAAAAGCCGCCATTTTGTTGATTTTGGAAAAAAAAGAAAACCTTCGATTCAGGACTAGATTTACTATTAAACTATTGATTCCCATTTTTTTGTTAATTTCTGATGAGCCAATCAAATGATGTGATGGTCACCGCAAACCATGTCTCGCCAAACCGATCAGACAAAGATGGCGATATCTTCCTAAATGATTTTTTTTTTTCATTTCGTAAGAATTGAGTAGAGATATATCGAAAAGACTCTGTCTTATCAGGTTTAGAAAAAAAAATTAATGATTAGGAAAAATTTTTTTTCGAAAGTACTCCTTTTTTCATGCCTCTGACTGCATCTCACCCCATAAGCCGATGATTATGCAGAAAAGTTCGACCCTGTTTCCAGCAGCATGAAGAGATAACTAGCATGAAAAGAAAAAAAAGACTTGGATATCATTGTCAGACAAATTCAATTCCGAAGTCGTCGTTCTTTATTAGAAGAAAGAAGTAATGCGAACGAAACTCTTTTGATTTTAACTGAAGATAACAGCAATATCAGATATCTTATTGGTCAAGCGAACATAATGGACAGTAAATGTTTAGTCGTTGTGCAGTCGACACGTCGTTCTCACCGGAGAAACGCATACAGCTAAATATAAAAAAAAGTCGTAATCTGAAAAAAAAAAATACGTTGACAGTTGTTCGAATTCATGAGTATTTTCGAAATAGTAGCGGTAGCGAAGTAAACACTATGACTCCAATGCGACTTTGAAAAGATTTTTTCAAAAGTATCGAGCTCCTGCATAAATATAAAATTCAACAATCCGCCAAGAATGACTCACCAAATTTTCCCAGCCGATCAAGATACCGTTGATCTTTTAAAGAAGAATTACCCCCGCGATCTTGAAGTCAAATGCGTAAGAATAAATGGAGCGTTGCTACCGGAGTATTACATAAAATCCATTGATCTTGTTGAAAATTTTCAAATTCGCGACGACGATGTTTGGCTTTGCAGCTTTCCGAAGACTGGTATGAAATTAATATATGAATCATCGTTTTGTTTTTTCGTTTCTTTCAAAAAAAAAAAAAAAAACGTTATAGGCACGACATGGAGTCAGGAAATGGTGTGGTGTATTGCCAATGACTTGGATTTTGAAAGGGCTAAGGTTACGCTAACAGAAAGATTTCCATATTTTGAGTAAGTTGAAGTTGAAGTCAGAGAAACAGTCGTACAGTTTTGAGAATTTACACGCTCCACAAACCCATGATATCAGAAAATAATCGTGCAAAATAACGTGGATGAAGGATTAGATTAGATTGCTTACTCCGAAATTTTATTCTCCAGACACTTTGCCGTCTTTGGAGGAGAGATACATCCAGAAGGAAAACCTGACAGTAATGTACCGGAATATTTTGCAGATGGTATTAGTTTTGTTGAAAAATTACCATCGCCACGTTTTATCAAAACTCATCTTCCGTTCCACCTTCTACCGCGGCAGCTTCGCACTGGAGAAACAAAAGCAAAGATCGTGTACATCTTTCGTAACGCAAAGGATACTTGCATTTCCTTTTACCATCACTTACAATTATTCCACGGTTATCAAGAAGACTTTGATAGTTTTTGTGAGCTCTTTCTTGGAAATGGATGTGGGTAGTATGAAATATTCAGGTCATTCGTAAAATCAATGACTGTAGCTTTTCGAACCGGAGATTTTATTTTTCTGTCTTGGTATGTTTTTCAGTGTATTATTCACCATTTTGGGATCACGTGTTAGGTTACTGGAATTTGAGAAAACGAGACAATTTACTTATTTTGAAATACGAGGACATGAAAAGGGTGAGCTCTTATGATGTTTACATGCATTTCTAATTATTCAATGCCTAATGAAATTTTTTTACCACCAAAGGATTTACCTTCAACAATAAAGGAGACCGCGACATTCTTTGGTAAAAATTTAACCAGTGATGAAGTATCAACGCTTACACAACATCTGAGTTTGTCGAATATGAGGGTAAATCCGGCAGTTAACAATGACCAGCTTTTAGCTCATGTTCAAAAAATGATGCAGATCAAACGTGAGGGACAATTTATAAGAAGCGGAGCTGCTGATCAATGGAAAACGGCCATGACACCGGAGCTTATAAAAAGATTCAACGATATGACCGCACAGAAATTAGAGGGTACCGGATTATCATATTATTGAGATATAATGCGGAGGCTTCTGGAATTTTATTTCGATAAGTTACGACAGTTAAGAACTTACGCATTACTTTGGCTATTATTGCTATTACTATCAGCAATAATTTTTAATTAACCGTTTGGTTTAATTTGAAACAAAAACTGTACAAGGTGAATGTGAGGTTGAGACCAACCCGAACAATCACTTTTTACGCATTTATAATTGCATGATTGGTACAAGTGAGTCTGTATTTTACTGAAAATTATTTGCGCATCATCAAAAAAAAGGATCCGTTTTTTCACTGTTGGTTGATATTTACCCTTCATACTGTTTCACTTAATAAAGCCGAATTTGAATTTCAAAAATCAATTGCGTTTTCCAATATAAACTCTCAAGTACAATATCTAGGAATACAAGTGTGCGTTCAACTCACAACTATATACGCCTAAATTTCATCTTTGGTAGGGTGAGAGATTGAGAGCTAAATTATAAATTACATTTCTCCTCATATAGTCAAGTTCATCAAACTTCGAAATGAATTGGGTGGCGGATACGTTGTGATAATATTTGATTCACATCTAACATAAAGTACAAAGTCGTGTACCAAGTTCATCGTACGGCAGTCGCTTATACCCGCATACATAGGAGATTTCCGACAAATTAATGTCACTCGAATAATAAACATGATATGAGAATGAAAATCAGAAAATACTCATAACCGTCGTCATGGCTTGAGACTTTCAAGAGCAAATCCGCCCCGTAAAGTCGAAACCTGAAGTTTTGAATTTACGTGTTTAAAATAAACAGACGAACGGGGAAAAGCAAATTCCAAAAGCAAGATGGGTATGTATATAGTTTCCAGAGTCGTGGTATCTTCCGTACTCGAGCATATATATTCACATCGGTTTTTTTTCTTTTTCTTTTGCTACAGTTCTGCCATTCGCGACTTTGGCCTGCAGTCGCATCTTGCGTGACAAGAATACCTTTTTATTCACATGATTGGTAACTCGCGTGTTCCTTGCAAAGGATCTTTACCCACTATGAATTCTAACTAGCTCGCATTTACACCATACTGCAATACACGTACATACATCGTGTTCAAGATATTCTAATGACGAAAAATACGATGATTGCCGTAGATTTGAAATTTGTTAGTCTATAGTTTTTTTGGTTTTTCAAATAAAAATCCAGGAGCGTCATTTGAAGTTCGCGTTGCAACTGCGCTGTACGAATGGAAGCTGGACGTGTTTTGGGTACACCGTCACTCGTACGTATTTAATGTGATTCCCGTCAATTTTCCGTCTTGTCAAAATTAAGGCAACACGCAACGATCATAGGCGAGTTTATGTAACGTACCGATAGTTCGCCCAATCATAAACCGAATCGTTTTCTACTCCGCGAACGGAAAATGCGTGGGGCACGTAGTAACGGTAGTATGGTCTACGTGTGCCAACGGCTAAGTGATGCTACGTGACGATTCAGATGATGAGAACGAAACGCGGCTACTCTACCGCACTTTACGTAAGGGTGAAATTCCCACCATCCTCCTATGTAAATAGGTATGAGACTAAATTTAATCCAATATGGGTTTTAAGTAGAAATTAGCAATCATAAATGCAAACAGCGTCAAACGTTGATCAGACGCTGGCTTTCATGGTCGAAAAAAGATCAAAGAGCGGCCGACGGGTGCAACACTCTTAATGATTTTAATTCATATTGGAGTGCACTTTAAAAAAAAATGGAATCGATATTACTTTTTATAATATCACATCGTAGCTTCGAAAGAACCGCATATTTTTTATTTGATTGTATATTACACGTGATACTGGCAATATATTCCACAGTAAGGAACTAGCATTTGAAAAATTTGAAAAAATTAAATATTTCTGAAAGTTTTCAGAATTTTTATTCAGCGAATTGTTCATCGATTGAAAATGAAAACGAAATCAGTTCACAATGCGTTGTATTTTACATTGTAGTTTTATGTTCACCGGTATGTTATTAATAATCTAGCGTATAGTACTAAATATGCACATAATTATATAATGTAGAAGACATGCGGGAATAGAAAATGGTGCCATTACTCTACGTCACAAGTTTTAGTCTAAAATGTAATTTATAAAGGTGAAGGAAGCGAAGTTATCGATTTCACGGTACCTCGTGAGTAACTGCAGGCCATACAAAAGGCATTATCGTTGCACCGCGTACATGACTCGAGTAATCACGAATCACACGTACGTATAGGTGGGTATAAAAAAAAAGAAATTGAAAGAAACGTTGAATAAAAAAGGTATTGAAGTTATTCATCTTGAAATATGACGAACGATTTCCCAAGAGCTTTATACGTCTTTATTCGCCGAGCTAGCTGCGCAAGCTGCAGATGCCGTACCTTCCTTATACAATGAAATAAAGATCAAATTGTTTTCAACCTTCGATCCCATACTCGCATTGAATAAAAAGAAGTAGTTCTCTTAACCTATTTACCAAATCGGATTACATCATATGACGCGAATTCCCACGGTAAAATTAGTCAGAGCCAATATTGTCCTGATAATATTTTCCAATAATTTAGAAAGTTTCATTGTACAGGATATCACGATGTACTATACGATGTGTTGTCTTCCGCGCAGCTAATCTCGGTAAGAGCAAAGTCCTTCACGAGCTAGTTTAACTGAAACTTTGTGCCGAGCATAATAGCAGCGCAGGGTGAGGTGAAGTTTAGAGCTTAATAGGAGAAATAACATTCTACAGAAATCATCAATAACGCCGAACTGTCCCAGAAACTGACGCCAGTTATTCGACCAAAGAAGAAAAAGCACATCGACTTTATCGAGAACTATACTGTCTCATGTATGTAGATATCGCAGTGACCGCAGCAGCCGCATTTCTGCAGTTTTTCAGTACGCTTGTCGAATTTTCCAAGATTTCGAGAAATCTTGCTGTGCAGTTTCAGGGTTATTCGGACCAAACAGGTTGGCACCTCTGGCGCGTGTGCTTGGGGGGCGCGTGTTTCAGCTGGTTAAATTAGTAATCTGGTTGTAATCTACGGTGGTACGTAGGCTATGTATACCGGTCCAGGTTATTCGCCTGTGTTCCCGTCAAGCGTTATGAAATACGACAGCACCGTGTCGCGTCAAATGTCAACATATATCACGCGGATGAACATTACATCTATATCTGTACCCCCATGTTCACCCACACGATTTGAGTCGTCTATAGCGTGCGCCATTCTCTTTCGTTATACGTACACGTATACTTTTATTTAAACCTGTGCCAGGTGGTAAACAAATTCCAGGAATTTTTTGTTAATTTTTGTTGTTTTCTATTTTTTTTTTGTTTTTTTTTCCATTTCAGACTTTTTATCGAAAGTATTCAAACAATCCTCCTCGCGTGACGTCGCATTTTGATGAAACCGTCTCTACCATGAAAATTTATCGTTGCAAATGTATCTATAAGTATATTTCTACGGCATAGAAAATAAATTTCACCATCACATGTAACCCGATTTCCTTGGATTTTTTTTGTTTTCTCTTTTGTTTTTTTATTTGTTCTGCCTACAGGTATCGGTATCTCATTTCCACTGACCATTCGTTACGTTCTCAATATGTATACCCAATTTGTTTTCTTTTTATACATGTACGTACATTGCGATGGAATTTTTCGGTTCAATTATTACCGTTGCCTGCAGCAAGGCTTGTGTAATCCAGTTCTGCAAAGGAACTGTTCTCGATTAGACGACAACCAGGTGAAATATGCGGTTCAAGAAGATGAACAAAATCGTTTGTTACGTAATGAAATATTTCAGGTGAATATAATACGTGGATATTCTTATGGAATAAATTTTAATATAAGAACCAGCTTCCATAGTATTACTTCCATAGTATATAAATATATACCGTGATATCGATTGAGAACGTTCCCAGCTGTTTTATTTGCTTTTTTATTATTGATTATTCTTTATTTTTTCATTGTTTTATTCGATTCCCCATATTCTACATTCTTCACGAAATCGAAGCGTAAGTTATATATTTTTTATATTCCTGAATTTTATTTCGTCGTCCGACTTATCTTCAGTCGCATTCCCATCGTAGGTCTGCCTGGGTATCCGTGTAAATATGTAAAAATCTATGTACAAACATGAGTGAATATACGCGATGTCTCAGCTATACGTATAGTAGACATTTGTTGGGAAAAGTTTGTTTTTTTTTTTCAATTTTTTTTCTTTCAGTGATAGCAAAAGTTGGAACGTATAAGCGCAATATTTCAAAAAGTTGTTGCCTGATACAGATGCCGGAGAAGTTATTTCAGCAAAAGCGTTTACTGTCTGATTATCACCTCATACTTTAGATTGATACGATCTCATTGTATCGAAATATTTACAATTCTCTTCATGATTCATTCTTCAAGTGTCAAATTATGTTACCTACAATATTTTGCCTCATGTATTTTACGCGTTGTCGAAAGTTGGGCACGAAAATTTGTTCACATCATCGGATGTATTTTTCCTGATAATATCTATAAATGTCAAGTGAAAGACTTTTTCCCTTTTTAAAGAAAAAAAAGAACAAAGACGATAAGTAAAGGTGATAAAGGTGTTGAGATATCAGTGAGGTGTTGTGCGCTAAAAGAAGTTGATTTTTTTTTTCAATTTATTTCTCAGGAATTGATTGTTATTTTTAAAAGCACTAAATGATCATTACTTTTCGCATTAAAGATTAAAGAGAGTAATAAATTTGTAGAACGCCCGCTAACGTTTTGCTTCTTTGGAACTCAACGCATTTAGTTACGTGACAGACAGAGCTAAACAGATGAAAAAACGAAACCAACAAAGAAGGGAGGAAACTGACTCTGGAATGAAAGAATAAAACAAAAAAGAAATATACTAAAAATAAAAGAATAATAAATTAATCATGACCCGGCAAATTTTTCCGGTACATTTTTCTTGGTTCTTGGGTATAACAGAGCCGCCGGTGGAGTGGTGGCTATCAGTTTTTGTGATTTTTCATCTTGAATGAGAAATGGGGGTGCGCGAACCATCCCTCGTCGGACACGCGTGCGCGTTATACTTTTATAGTAGGTGATTCATTATCGGATTGCATCTGCAGACAATGTAACCGCAGTATACATATGCTATGAAGATCCCCGGAGCAAATTAATCTAGTCATAGATGGGAATTATTACCTTACATTATTGCAAAAAAAATAATTAAAATTAAAAAATTAAAACAGCATCATAAATTAAGACGTATCAACGCGTACTCCACTGATTAGACTGCAGGTATAAGAATTGAAGAATTTTAATGAAATGAAATGAAAAGAAAAAATAAATTGTATGCCTCGCTACCAACTTCAAACTGGACTAAAATTTCTACTTTGTATTTCGCTTGTTTCGTAACGCTGTGATTCACGGTCGAAATTCTGCACTGAATAATTATTATAGTCACCAGCTGGTCAACCGGGCTCGCCCTGCAACTACACATAGATACGCAAGCACCACCTGAACTTGTTCCAAAACTTGTAATGACCCAACGTACTGCGGCCTATGTTTTTTTTTTTTTTCAATATCCTTTTCTCACTAGTACTTCACAGCTGTTCTTCCGAGGCACAGTCAGGGGTTGAATAATGTTGCACAAAATCTTCAGTGCACTTTGAGTCCCTAATTGATAAAAAAAAAAAAAAGAAAAAAATCTATACATTTTTCCACGTGATCGAACATGAAACAGGGAGTTCCCTATTGACGTGGGCCCTCCATTTTTTTGTTGAGTCGGTACTTTCTTTTCATCATTCTATTTTTTCTCTCATCCGATCGAGTATCCTGGACCGTCTATAATCAATGTCTGAGAGGATTCCGAGGAAGAGGTAGTTAACAATATGGCCGGCCTTAAATTCCAGTGATGAAAATTTATCGCGTTAGTTTTCCGACAAAACTACTCTTCCTTTTTTTTTTATTTACACCCCATCCGCCATTCAATTCACGATCTTAACCGGCGATGTGGCTGAATTTAGAATTATACATAAAATCCGAGATGTTACGTATGCCTATAATATTCTTACGTGATCAAAATTTTTGGTTGTTTTTTTGTCTGTTTAAAACTGGAAAAAATGCTGACAAAATAGAAAATAAAATAACACGTGGTAGCGAAGAGAAGAATCGGGTGATAAGGAGAAGGACGAGCTAATACACTGCGAGCAAATGAGGGTTCGTTGCTCGGCTAAATTACTTTTTCCGTGCCCACCGGGGAAAATGGGTGAAGCGAAACGAGGGCTGGTAAAGCATCGATACCTGATCGTCTACCCTTTCTTCCCCAAAAGCTGTCAATACGTATCAGAATTCAACGATGATAATTCTCATCTGCCACGCCCACCCGTCCCTGCCCATTCGTTTTCGACGTCGGACTTAAATTACGACAGATAAATGATATATTTAATTGATTATTTTTTATCTTACAGGGACCAAGGTCCGGTCAGTACATCTGATGTAGATTATTTCGTCAGTCGATGGGACTTTGATTAGGTGAGTTTTAAGCTTTAAATATTTAATAGATTTAGATAGTAAATCGCTATTTAGAGCGTAAAGTTTGTCGACCGGATCCGCCTTGTCAATCACAAATTATTTCTCCATCGATCTTAGAATACATCCATCTGCGGAGGTTCGGATTTTGGGGTAGGTATGGAAGAAAAACAAAGAAAAAAAACTTCTATTTGAGGAGGAGAGAATTATATCGAGTGTCAAGTGTCACTACAGTGAAGATAGCGCTACTTTTCGCCTTTATTTTACTTCGTTGAACAGAAAACTGATACGAAAATGTTAGAGTCATATTGTCGATTTAGCATCAACTTCTAAAACAGACCGATCCCAATTCTGGAGAGTGTTATATGAGAGGTATTGAAAGAAAAAAAGTTTATCAATTTCTCGTATTATATTTGACTTACCAATTTCGAGGTATTTTTGATGCACCGGATCATACTGATCCCAAATCAGACCGCGATATTTGCTTCTCTCTTTGTTAGCCAGTGACGCTTTGTCCCCTCTTCCATGATGCTCGTTGGCGTTCGGATTTCTGAAACAAGACCCCAGGCATTTTCTTCAATTAAAATATATTACAGTCAACGTTTGTGAGGATCAAAAATCATTTCATTATATTTTAGCCGAGGGCAGAAAACTCTGCGGTTATATCAGAGGGGACGTGTTTTCCGAAGTCTGTAGAGTCTAACCAACTAACGTACAACTAAACTAAATAATGCGCAGCGCATATAAAGGTCATTAACTTAAACGCCGATAGTTTGGTCGTTGAGGTCTTCCCTGGGTCGTTATGGTATAGATATCGGATATTCGGTGCACGGTTTTGACATAATTTCCGATCGAGGACGTTGATCGTCACATTTCCAAGTTGGACAGTTTCGTGGCTGGCAGCTATACCACTCGCTATAGGTCAAACTGTTAGGGTAGGGAAGATATCTACGTATATATAACCTGGAATACACCAGTTTGGTCAACCAGCTGCAGTCCTGCGCTTTCACCTCGTGTCCTGTATCCATTTGGTGAACGCCCGAACAATCTGCTTTACGTACCTGTTACGATCGAGGCCTGACATCCTCCAAACACGTATTATGAACAGATGCTTCTGATTGAGAACCCGCGAGTCTCATACCAACTTAATCTCATCGCTATTTTTGAATTTTCGACTCTACTTTTTGTAATTTGAACGACGACAAGTTTATGAAATGCAATACCAACGTCTATCGAAAACGTCGTTTTCAATGTTAAAAACATTGTCACGCTTTTTCGAAGTTTGTCATGAAACCAAATAAAAAAATCAAATCCTTCCATTCTCATCTCGATAATATACCTAGTGGAAGAAAAAGAATACATAAAGTACAAATGCGAGTCGCTTTTTATGAAAGAAAAGCTGCGCTATAGAACAGATTTCTTCTCAAGCTATAATTTTTTGGCTTCCTCAATCCCTTAAATTGTTGGTCGTGGAGCGCGATGACAAAACGTAGTGGTCGGTTGAACTGTTTGCGAAAGACTTCATAGATAGAAGTTGGATTTTTATTCCAAGCGTGTTGCCCGACATTGAATCGTGAGTCGGAGTAGAGGTTCAATGTATTTATATAAATATATTTATATTTGTACCTTTTAGTGGAAATTGTATCGGTAGATTGATATATACTGGGCACTGGTCACATCGCGGGACGGGGGATCACGTGAGTCACTCTTTGTAATTGTGACCATTTGTCGTGCCTTCAACGCCGACGAAAAAGGAAAGTTCTTTTGAACTTTTGATCGCGTTAAAAGACCTCTAAACGCAGGTGCGTGACAAAGGCTTTTCCTCGGGTACGACGCTTTTAGGCTGACATTGGCGAGTTGAGGTATTAAATATTAAACGAACCTTCGTCGAATGGGCATTACGCATTTTCGGACGGGTCTAGCAAATACATAGGAGAAAGTAGGGAGATTGGACTACCAGGTAAATTGGACCACTCGTTGCTTACATACAGAACGGTCCAATTTATCTGGTGGTCCAATTGTTCCATCATGGCTATTTTACTCTGTACTAGACAAGCTCCCAGTCTGGACTCGGATTGCGAATTCATTACGCTGAGGATGAACTTCTATTTCTATTGTGTAGAATTCTAGGTATAATTGTTCGGACCGAATTTCGGGAATAGTAAATTGTTTGAGAAGCCAGAAATGTACGTGAAAACTGATACTGATTGCTACCAACGGATGCAAGTTATATACTCCACGGCAGCTGTGGCGCCTTCAATTTTGAAGCGAACCTAACAGAGAACTGAAAAACCGGAGATAGAAATTTGCAACGAACGATATCCATCGCGTTTGATGATTGAACCTTCACCTCGTTCACGTAGTATATATACGCCGATGATGATTCCGTCTGTCGGAGTTTTCTACATTTACATTTTTCTTTTGCTTCTTTTTTTTTTTATCTCCTCTATAATCTAGCCAAGTATAAGTCATATAATAAAGTTCTGTAATTAAATTTTGCCAACTCTCTCTCATACATCTTAAAGTTCCTATCTAATTTGAATTTTGTGACGAGATCCGTTAACACCTGGCGCTTTCGACGGAAACTTTACTCACGGTAGCAATCAGAGCATTCGATATACATATATATATACCTATATGTGTACGTAGGGCTGATGAATTTAAGGGAAAGAAGAAAAGAACCGTTACGTATTGTGGGAAAATATATGTGTATTTGTTTTCCTCCGTTTCGCACCTACAATTAGTGAAAATCGAAGAGAAATCAACGTGGTCCGTGTACGTGTGCCGCGAGACACGCGAGGAATTATTTTATACAATTTCCCTCGAGAACAACGTTAAATTGATTGCAACCGCACGGCGGTTCACGTCCTCCCACACAATTTTCACACATAGCCAAAATTCACTAATACTCACGTATTCCAATATCAAATTATACTTCGATATCAACGGAAACGATGTTATATATAACCAATGTGACTATCGTACAACCTCATAGGGAACAAAAAGGAGAACTCGTTATTCCCTTGAGATGAAGGGTTTTGCCCTCCCTTTCTAACTTCTCATCTCTTCGACACAAAATACAATCACTGGCACAGTCAAAGGCCATGTTGAAATGATACGACATAGCAAATTGCAAATGTATCCTTGACCCTATTTTGCAGAGATTATTCCGCTGGATATCTTATAGAGACCTCGTGATCTATAACGGGAAATAGCCTGAGGGATATTTCTACTATACAATAAAAGATTTTCCACAGTTCTTAAGGATGAAAATAAAATTTGTATAAAAATTATTCTCTTCAGTGGATTCGAGCGAAACCCACAATAGGTACGGGGTTGCTATTCCACTGACAGGATCAAATGTCTTTTCTAGAATTCCATTCCAAAAAAGTCGTATTCAAAGCTTCTGATCGTCTCAAAGCTCAGAAAGATCAGGCTTGTTACTCCGAAGCTACATCCAGGAGAAAGTAGAGATTATTGGACCACCGAGTAAATTAGACCACTCTATGCATATAGAAGATACATTACTTGCCCTGTGCTTTTGCGTGTAACAGTTGAATTCACCTGTTTGCCCAACAACCCCTACTTTTCCCTAAAAAAAAAGAAAAAAAATATCGGAGATTTGAATTTATAATTAATTCAATGGGCGAAGTGTAGAAGTACAGACGAGGTGAAGACGCGTTCATTGAACGGATACCAGACTGGAATTCATGTAGTGAGAAGGAAAGGTGAACTAGTAACGATAAATAGATGACGAGGGTGACAAGCGATGATGTCGCTAATGTACCCGCCTTGTAGTGCAGGGTGCGGTCGGAACCGCAAAACCTCTCTCAATAACGTCGACCCAACCGACGCGACGCGTTGCGACGAACGCCATATATACCTATGTATTTAAACACTATGGACATAGGTATACAAGTAGACATTGCATATTGCTAGAGTTCACGTAGGACGAGAAATGCGTTAGGGTTGCGTACAGTTATACTGCTAAAGCAAGTATAGCCTATGCATAAATGGCATGTATACATATCGCGTTGGGCGAATGGCGGCGCATAGACGGTCGACTGCTATTAGTGGTTTAGAAGGCAGGCTAAAACGGTTAACACTAAAAGCCATGCTTTATGCTACCCATAGTATAATGCGATTACGGACGTGTGGGAGTTGAATCGACGATTCTAGAAAAACCGATGAATTGTTACCATATGTGCATCAGAGACATGCGCACAGATACTCGGAGATGATTGGTAAAGAAAAACAATCGATGCGGACAGGCAATTCTTTATGTCGAACGTGTAATTTCGAGTCCCACAAATTACCTTTGATTGAACAAAAAGGTATTTTTTTCGCCGTGGCGAGATAGCCTGCTAAATTAGCTACGGTCGGCTAGTTTTTTTTCTTGCAATTTCTTATCTCCTGGTCTTTGATTAGATTAAAACATCACGTGATGGTATCATAAACTGCAACAGCTGTGATATGGATGAGAAATAAGTTCAGTTAACATTGAGAGTGCAGAGCTCTGAACAGAATCGTCATATCCGAAAGCTCTTCGAACAAAAGAAGATTCAATGAATACTTCAGAATTTAACTTACAAGCGTAAAAATCTGAATTCAATCGGGCATCATTAACGACAAAACACGATGATATACATAGTGCCAACGTTGATAAAAGTCACGTTGCTGATCTTCTAACCGAATTGCACAGGCCTTCGATGATTTTTTTACATTTTATTCTTTCTTACTGGCAGAACCGGACTTGTGCTCATCACCGTGCAACGATATGAAAATGAGGATCAGGTATATATGAATATCTACGCCATAATCCGATGAAATTCATTCTATAAATAGAGCAAGGCATCGTTTAACTATGAATAAAGATATCAACGCTGGCAACGATCGTCATTAAAATAAACATCAGCGCATCAAAGTTTAGTTATCATGAAGCAGCTAGGCCCATACCACCGCAACGTATGCCCTCGTTAACAGCTTCGCAATATCGCTCATCTCGAATGGACTAGAAAACTAAAATCCTATCCATCAGTATCATCCTTTGGATCAGCCACCTTTTTACCCGCAATTATACCTACTACCAACTGTGACCTATAGATTTACAGCTACGCAGGTATATCCATGTGTACGGAGTGTTCCAGATTCGAATGTACGGTCAATCTGAGAAGAAAAACCCTGGACATTGAAAATTGTGCTCGATTAAGTAAAACCAGATTACTAGCATTTTCGATAATTTCGAACTTCTGTAAATTTTTGTCCGAACTTTTTCTTTTTCAAACAACACGGGTGCGTTGCCGTATTATTTTGGGTGGGACACCATCTACCATTCCTGATAGCCGGGCCGGGCATCGATGTAATACGTTAGGGTAGAGGCTTTGCATCAACGGCTGATGAGGAAACCTTGATATCCTCCGTAGAACCTTGGTTATGCTAGTGGCGTAGGATAAGGAGATGCGGGAGAGAAACGCATCAGTGTTTTTGCTGCGGCCATAATTTTGATGAATTTTTTGATGAGGTGATCGGTGGAAAGCGGTGGAAATCATAGGAAACAACTTTGTTCGTTTCGCTTGTAGATATTCATCGTAAAGTATCCATTTAACCGGGTAACTACTGCAAAGCTAGGCTGGTGTGACAAAAACTTTGAACTCGTAGTCTTTTGTTGGTCGTAGGTTTTACGTATGTGAAATCTATTGCCAGCCCCGCAGGTAGTAGGTAATACCTACTTGCTTAAGCGAACGAGAGAACTGAGCAGATGCAAGTCGTCTCGAAGGTTTGTTCGAGTGGAAAGAGTTTCTCTGCACTGTACCGTTACAGGGTGGCGCTGCGCTGCTTGTCTGAAAATCCTTGAATAAGTATTTATTCAATTTACCACGATTCTCGCATACCTATGTGTTGGCAAGCATACAGTTTCATGTACTTTCGCTGTATAGTAAAGGGGTGTAACCAAAGCAGGGTCTTCATATTTATTGCCACTATGTTATCGAACCTCGCTAGTCGCGCGGGGTTTGAAAGGATTCGCAGTATTCAAATTTCGAAAGCCTCCGCGTACTTCGAACGTTACAATTTTCCACGGAATTGAAAGTATACTGGATACACATTGCATTTTCAGTTTAACTATCGGTACAATGCGCTTCAAACACAGAGAATTCTATCAAGTCGAACCGAAATCATCAGGTTGAATCGTAAAAACGAGATTGGTTTAAGGTAATGCATATAGAATTATACATCGGTACTTTATTTTGAGACAAAGATCTGAAATCGGTGCCACCCGAATTCGTCGTTCTGAAATTCATCGAGTTCAAAGTGCACGGGAAAACTCACAGTGGAGCTCTAGCAACAGGTATCGCACTTTTCACACCTTTGACCAAAATGAATTATACATGTTTAAATTTTCAAATAACGCTGTACGGACTACTGAACTGCTCGGTTATCGAACCACAGAACCCAAACAATACTACGGGTATTAAATAAATGTAAACTATTAAATTGCTAATACAACGTTCAAAGTTTCTGCTTAATCGCGTTGCTGCAGCGGTTTCGGATCAACGAGAAACGTGAAATTCCTCTGAGACTGCAAGCTTAAAGTTTTGCTCGTATGTCGACGTAATCACATCGTTCTAACATTATCAAGATACTTTTCATCTACTGTTCAAACTTCCGGCGTGCCTATGGTCGGGGCAAGTGTTTCATCTCATTGTCGGGAACTTGCCATATCTATCCATGTCACGTCATTTTGATATGACTTTTCTATCTAAGGATAATCAGCAATTCGGAAAGTAGAAGTGCGCAGATTCTGAAGTGGACTTTCTCCGTTGGCTGGCCACATGAGGGCAAGGAATTAACGTCGCCAGCGCACACGGTTCAGATGGTCGATGAAGCCGATCAGACGTCGGACACGTTCGCTGAACAAATAGGACATAACCGCAATGTATGTACAATAATTTAGCATAATCGTTCATGCTGTACACAACCTGCCACGCCCGTGCAGTAACAGAACTACCTACGAACTGCAGGGCAAATCGCAAACACGTACTGTCCTCGTCGTACTTTGGAGAGGTAATCCCAAAGCAAACACCGCATAATGCAGATGTACTCGGTCGACGATTCCCCATTACGTTATTACGTTTCTCACTAATTCCTGCGAATGGACGAATTTCACCGACGTAATTACGCACGGTAACTATTATTTTAACTCGCTAAATACTCGAAAACCCGTAGAAACTCGATAGCGCTGTTTTCCCATTGGATCAAATGCTTGTCACGATTTATTTCTCACCATTGTATTACCCTATATTTTCTTATTTTATCCTTCGGAAATTCGTCACATGGTTATCATGAGAATTTTCAAAGTTTTTAGGAATTGGAAAATGTGAATGAAGACTGTATGGCGCGTAATCTGGATTCCAGAAAGTGGATTTCATTAGAATTTGAAAACTTATCTGCCGAAGATGATTAAGCCATAAGAATGTCTTAAAAAATGTTTCGCCAGAGTTTTTTTGACTCTTCAGATTCAATGTATATAGCTGCTCTGATCATTGATCCCAATAATCTCGTTTCACAGAAGAGTTCAACGCTCTTCATGGGACCATCGCAGAAGATGAAGTTTTCGGCTTTTCCCACAGTAGGACCGATCAAAGATTGAGGAAGAAAAATAAATAAAATTAAATAAGTAAAGAAAAAAAAAAAAAAAACAAATAGCGGGAAGATGCTCGTCTCTAGGTAGCGTTTTTTCTTTATCTTTCTCTCTTCGGAAGGTCTTTGCTACCGAGATCAAACAAGATCGTCGTGGTGGTTTCCTTTTTGTAAACGGTAAACTTTAAGCTCTAAGTAATGATTGAATATAATATCGGCTTTTGAAAAATCAATTACGTTCTAGATTCCTTCTACCCGTGATGTACAAAAATTTTTGTCGATGAAGTTCTGAATTCGGAATTTCAAAATTTTTAAGTCAATAAAAAATTGGCGCGTATCCTAACGAGTCACTTTAGCATGATGTAACCATGAATTTATAGAGAAAACGAAACGAGAGTCCAGCTTTTCTACTTCTCAACTTCCGAGTGATCCTCTTTGGTTACTTTCTGTGTGTAAATAACGCAGTAGTTATGGGATCGGTATAGATATATGAATATTGTATTTATTATCAAACGCAGACGAGGCGTAATTTGTCATAATTTACGATAAATAGGGTGTACCGTTGCGCGTTGCTCGTAACTCAAGTTGACTGACGCTAACTCCGTAGGATTAGCCCCTTCTCTTGACTACCGCGGCGCATCCGCGCTATCCACTCACCCCCAGCGATACCACCCCATCCCCCAACTCATCTCACTACCACGCCCCTGCAATTTCGATATAGATTAACTAATTCGATTTCTGTTCGAGTTACTCTTCCGTAGAATAATACGTCAACCTTTTCATATTTTACCAGATCAAGAAACCGCATTTATTAGACGCTAGCAAACGAGGCTGATCTAGTTTCTATGGGAGTTATGGAATTGAAATAATTTATAAGACTCAGAAAGTCTCTTTGAATCAACTGAATTTGGGTTCTGAGAATCTATTCTTCTCGCCAGTGGTTTTATTTTTTATTTGTTTTTTTCACGA
The DNA here is from genome assembly GCA_963978495.1 of Athalia circularis. Taxonomy (NCBI): domain Eukaryota; kingdom Metazoa; phylum Arthropoda; class Insecta; order Hymenoptera; family Athaliidae; genus Athalia; species Athalia circularis. The sequence goes on from OZ021702.1 coordinate 7,757,346, forward strand.
AAGATTATGCAGATCTGTATAGGAAATAGATATTTGTAAACCACAATTTAATATCTGGAATTACTCGTCGAAAGAATTCAATAGAATGGAATTATTTAAACGTTTGTTGCAATTTTCCAACACAATGAACAAAGTTTCTCACTCATGAACAGGTGGAAACGTTGTTTTTGCTTTGAAACTCGTCAAGCAGTTAATTATCATGCTGTCGTTTGTAAAATGGTGGTTAAAGAAAACAAAAGTGTGCCAATCAAATATCGACACCGTTCAGAGTTGGTGAAACGGAAGACTAAAGTGACGAAAAATGCAATCGCGGAAACGCGAAATTCGATATCGTCTTTTATTCTCAATGAAAACAGTAGATGGTATTGAAAAAAAATTCAAAAAGCCAACGACGCGTAGTTCTGGCAAAAATCGTTCCGTTAATTGGTACAATAATCGAAAAAAAGAAACAAAAAATTTGAAACATGAGACAGCCCTGCGAAAAATGTCACGGTGAAAAAAGATTTTAGATCACTGATAACCGCATTGATATCTGTCTTTGCAAATAACATAAAATTCCAAATTTAAAGATGCAAAAAATGCAAAATAACATCAAACCTGACTGAAAGAATCGACGCGGAAGAGTTCGTGTGTTTACAGAGCTACAGCACTGGTGGTAGTTACAGGTTATATTCTTGCTTTTTGCGGTTCTTTTGAAAAAATGCAAATCTTCGCATACCTTCTTTCTTTCTTTTTTATTTTCAACGTGGAATTAAAATGTAAATTTGTCTCGCGGAATTATTTTAATTGCGCTAGAGGGAAATAAAAGTGTCGCTCTAGAAAGCTTGCCCTCGAGTCTCTGCACGGATGTTGCGTACATCGGAAACATGTACAATTATTTATCTGACAGGAAAACGTAGTTAGTAATTTGAGAAAATGGAAAAAAATTAAACAAAATTTAAGACCAAATTTTATCTATTATTCAAAAATGAAGCGATGAGTGATCCCTGCACGCGCGTGATTAACTGATCGAGTTTAATTTTTTGAATCCGACATTGTTCGTAAAAAATCGACGGTACATGTAACGTCCATTTGATAAGTTAGCTATTTCCATTCAAAGGCTGATCGTCAAAATGAGTTTTCCCTCTCACGATACATCTGCACGATCGCTGTATATTGACCCGCATATGGAAAAGCACTAAAGCCCTTGCCTAGGTTAGTACCAGTAAACTCTAAGTGTTGAGGCGTGAGCGGAATACACATAGTTATTATTTCCGTCCCGTTCGTTCGGGGTACCGCTCTCTATGCACCCCCGACAACTTGCGTGGCTAAAAAAAGAAGGGGATCAGAAAATGTGGAATCACGTGATGCGAAGAATACGCAAATTGTATCGATGTTACGCGTAGAGTAAAAGCGATACCGTACCATCGGCGCGTCGCCCGTACCTAATTGTTAAAGATTAATTGGGAGCTGATTACTCGCTGCGTATGTGACGGAAATACGATATGCGGGTCAAATTATTCGATCAAATTGAAAATATAATTTCACTCGTTAAGGTAGGTATATCAGGTAATACGACGCGTACTACATGCCGTTAAACCTAGATGAATAGTGATGTGGCAAGTAAGACGTAATCGAGAATCGCGGGGTCTCTGTATAGCAACGTAACCCGTGAATAATTGGTGAGTAATTGTTTTGTGTTAGACTTTACCCGAGGCAAGTCAATCACCGTTAACATGTACTGCGTTAATAAATTTACTCGACTAACACCGATCAATCACGATTTACAACTCTCTTAACGAACAGCTGAACCCACCTGAGCCGAACTAAAGTGTGATGATATAGCTTCATTTTCAGAAAGAAAAGTTAACGAATATGAAACGTGAAATTATCTACTCACATTCTTATACGCCCACTTTTGTTTTTTACAATTATTTATACTATCGCGATTATGCGTAACAAGATCTGATCGTACCACGAGTCACGCGTGCATGCGACGTCCGCATACATTTTACAATTAACGAGGAGATGACGGATGTGTCGAGTAAAAAAAAATTAAACATGTATATAGATCGTAAATTGCGCAGGAATTATAAATATACGAGCTTTTAATTTCTCTTCGCCAAAATTTTTATCTTCTCCTGACTGACCACGTCGGGTTGAACTGCCGTTTGATTATGATTTATTCCGTTCGGATGCCGGAGGGTCAAACACACCAAAGTCCCACCCCTCGTGACTGTTTTTTTTTTTTTTTTTGTTCCATTTTTTATTTTACCCGTAGCGCTTTTATGCGCTATTTCGATTCTCTGAAATATGTCGTTGATTTTATTCAATTGCCTTTGTGTGATTTCATTCGAATCAGTTTTCGGCTCATAAAGGATATGTTGAATTCCAAACCTAATCAGAGATCGAAGCTCCAAATCCTATAGAGACTTTTTTAAAAAGATTATACCTGAACCACCTTTGATTTTAAAATTTTAATTCGATAGACCGAAAATCTCGTACTATTTCAGGCTGTCCGAGCGTGAAATATTATAGGGAGCTTTGTAGGAAGCTCGTTGTTCAACGGTCCCTTCTGAATATTCATAGAGGTGCACATATGCCACCAATAACTTTGTACACAAGTTAGTATATACGGTAGGTGTACACAATTCTGTGTATTTAAGCGCACATATACCTGTATTTGTGCACATGCATCAGATATCGATGTGCGTGACGTATGAGGGAGAGAAAGAGAAATCGGAGTTTTCGTCGATTAATTGATACGCAATTTCCATCGATCGTTGTATTTTACAATCATGAAAAACTTTTACAAATTATATTCCGAGTGTAAATTGAATTGTGATAAGGAGCGATTAAGTGAAGATGAAAAAAAAAGCAGAAAAGAAAGCAAATTTGGTGAGTTTACTCATCACCTGTCTGGCGGATGTAATCTCGAAGTAATGAAGCGGAGTGTCCGGACACTCCCAATTATCCTTGAGAGCAAATGAATATTTACGTTTAATCTTGACCCATCCATACCACCGCACAGCTGCTGTTGCCCACTCCACCTTCCCTTCTTCAACAAACGGCCCAGCTTACAAACTCAATCATCAAGGTAGGCCGATGTACACCTAACGGATCTGTTGATTTTTCATTTCAATTCAGTGAAAATTACAATACACATTGTGTTTTCAATCGATTTCATGTAACGCTACAATGTCAAGATCATGTTTACGAATTAAACGCGCGGAAGTTACTTCCTTGAGTTCAACGAGATGTCAAGGAAATTTTATCCAACGAACAATGCTCCTGATAATTAAATACAAGCATAAAAAATTGGGGGGGAAACAATATCCGCGACAAATTCCGCAGCAAGAACAAAATTACGGTCAGTCCCGAAGTTCGATGCAAATTCAATGATCACGCTCACGCTATTTCAAGGTTGTTTTTACTGGGATGGTTGAATCAGAGTATGCTTTCCTTCGCTCGGACTGGCAGTCAGTAAACTGCTTCTACCAAGGCAGCTTTACCTTAACTATTTCTACTGCTACTGCTATTGATGTTATTCCATTTTGGTTTTATTCTCTTTTCGAGTTCGCTTACTCAGAATCGCTTCTTTTATCCCAAGTGAAACTCAATCTCTGTAGGTAAGCCAATCAGGAATTGTATCAGAAGGTGAATTTTACTTGCGCACACATTATAATTGTATAAACTCGCTCTGACGGGTTACTTGACGTGAAATCGTATTTGTTTGTAGAATTTTTATGCAAGGACGAAACGTGTTACATTTTTCATAAGAATCGTGCCCCGAAACTACGCGCGACTGTCTTTGTTTTTCTTTTTATATTTTCTTTGGGGAGAGACAGTTCGAGATGGGGGATCTCTTTCTATTCATTCAAGTCGGTAGAATTTTCCAGAAGTGATGATGATGGATGAATAAATTCTGTGAAAAATCTGTCGATCTTCCATAGAATAAAGTTTTCTCAAAAGATAAAGAAAGGAAGGGGTGCGATACACGAAATTTAGAGGGGAGTTGAATAGCAGCAGCTGGGCACGTTCTAAAAATAAAACACGAGCCTAAGTTTTGAAAAAAAAGTTTCATTCGTCGATCTAAAGATTTTCAGTTCGATACCTTATATGTACAAAGTGCAGATCCGAATCATCGGAGAACTAAAAACTGAGAAAACTTTCAAAAAAAGAAGTTGCTGTCGGAAGGTCTGCGCAATATGGTTGTATGGAAGGATAAGATATTTGTTATTTTAATCACAGCTGCGTGCTCGACTTCCAAGGCGACATGCTTCAACGCTGTGCGAAATTTATTCTAAGCTCGTTCATCAAAGCGTAATCGTTGTAGACAGAGAAAAGTAAAATGAAACATGGAGTGGGGCGGAAGAACCGTGTTTCACCTCAGTCTCACTTCTACTCGAGTTTATAGCTTCGAGTTGCACCGTTTCCAACAGAAACCATCACCTCTCGGGTCGTTAGCAAGATACGAATTTACATGTCGATTAGAAATTCAAAAATGTTAATCGGACAGACAGATTGAAACAAAGCAGAGTACGATCGACCCAGGAGACCTTGTAAGCTACAGACGTGAGAATTTCGCCGAACAAGAAAAAGCCCAAATGCTTCAATTCAATTCTCCCAACAATGGATTGCTGTAGCTGTACACCGATATACATGAAAAATTACGGAAACACCACATGCGTCGTTGCCGTTGTTCTATGGGATTATGCCATACGATCGTACGACCGAGGCAGCTTCGGATTCTATGCTAATAGAACAACAATATCGCGTTGCCATCAAAAGCTCGACCCGCGTAACAGCCATCGTTAGATATCCGTTGATGTGAAGTTGTATCATCAAAACGTGTATGACGGTGGCACAAAGAAAATAATAATAAGGGTTGTTGTCGTATTCTAGAAAATGGTTTTCAGGAAATACTCGATGGTAAAAATCACATCAAAAGCTGTGGTAGAGCTTACGAGCTTATCAGGTATTTTCATTATATTCCACATGAATCTTTGATTTTTTCTAGAAAAAGAATTGAGAAAATCTTGTATCTAATTAAAAGTTGGTTTAATTTCTTAGTCATTTCGAGACCAATGATTGGTCTAGACCGTTGGTCAGTAACATCCAATATCTTGTTGGCAGTAAAATCTTCCGCCCGGAAATCGCAATTTTACTAACATAATCTTCAAGTTTAGAACGAATATATCGTGTTTTTTACATTTTAGTATACAGCTTACAACATTATTCCACGTTATAGACTCTCATAATGATTAGCTCAAACTACGCAGACTAAGGATGATTTGATTAAATACCTTGTGCGGGATGGTAACATGCCATGCTTCGCCGAGATTGGCTTCAGCTAGGTTTGAGGTAGGTATTAATATACTATCGATTTTTCAGATATAGCACTGTACCGCACAGTTTCAGTAATTTCGGAAAATAAATGCTCCTTCATTGCTCAAGGGTAACATGTTCTCCAACTAAGAATATTACTAATTGTAAGAATCATCTGCGACTTTTTTTCAGAAGGATGTTATCTAATCAAATTGGATGAGATGTTTCTGTTTCACACAAATACCCATAAAATATTTACGAATATCAGTATCGTTCAATCATTATATTAAGAAAAGTACGTCTTTACTCAAAGTACGAATCTTACAACCTTTACAATTCTTGTTATCCCGACAACCCGGCCATAAAAAGTCAGAACTGCCCACGTAACAAGCCATTAAAGATGAAACAGCGTAATTTCCTTGAGTTCCTTTTTCTTTCATTCGCACGGAACGCACACCGTAAACTGAGAGCATGAGAGGAATCTGCCGTTCGATCATTGTGTTCGATTATTTTTTACCACGAGTCGTTACTGAATTACCACATTAACTCTGAGTTACGGAAACTTGATGTTGACTGATACGGATATGAAACATCACGCGATGTATGAAGTAATAACGTGACAAATCCTTCTCTGATACAGGGATGAAAGTCAATCAACCTTCGAAAGTATGCCGGAAAACAAATTTTACAACCTTGAACAAAGATCCAAAAGTTTAATGTCTAATCCGACGCCATTTCGCCATCAGTACGATTTTATTACGTGTAGTCGTGAATGCGCGAAGTGTTTCCACACGTGCAATAAAACGCAACACTCTGCAGTAATGGACACTATACAACCAGCAAATGGATTCTGTGTATGGGTTTCTTCGTCGGCAATGGAATTGGAACACTCTCGGTTCAAATATACAAATGATCTATGGTGTTATAAACGATCATTCTACGACGAGATTTTTCAAGGTTTCTCTTTCCCGAAATAAGAGAGAAAAAAAAACAAAAATGATACGGTAAAGCTAAAATATCCAGAGGCTCAAAGTCTTTGAAATCCTGAAACACTCGGTTCAGTTCTTGAATATGCAACGAATTGCAGAGTGTCGATGTTTCTTTTTTTTTTTTTGGTTTCTATTTTTTTGTTCCTGATTAAATTGATTTCGAATGAGTGGGATTTCTGTAGCTACACAGGGATAATTTCGCGTCCCTCAGAATGTTTTCATTTGAAATGCAGATCAAGTTTTTTTCTTTTTTTCTTTTTTTTTTTACCACTACGCCATCACACTATAACCCTTCTGCAGAATATAAGGCATGGGTATTTCGCTATTATAGTTTTGAAAATATTAATTCCTATGAATCTGAGTTACGTGACATTTTCGAAATAGCGCTTTTGCTGATGCTCCAAAGAGTTGTATCTGAGCACATGCAAATCCACTTGGCATATACATCGAATAAACAGGTAAACTTGATACGTGCTATATTAATTTTATCGGTGTACAGATTCCGTCTAAGAGTAGTTGTGGCGGATCTCAAACTCTCGAAGTGTATAAACTTTCCTCTATCTTGTTAACGAACTGTATAAATTTCAAGATTCTGTCACTGGTATCAATTACCGGTAACTCGAAGAAGGTTCTTCAGCTGTGCGTATAACGAAGGTAAATGATATTTCTTCTTTCTTTATATATATTTCGTACATTTAGCTACCGTAATTGTGATGGAAATTATTAGAGTTTACTTTTACCCTTAGGTTTCTTGGAGATAAAAAGGGGAAAAAATTCATTATGAATTAAGGGATCATCCTGATAATTGATAATTAGAGGTGAATAAAAACTCGGGATAATTATATTAAGACTCACCCCGCTTTGACGAAGTTTGCAAAGTACAGAATGATGCTCTCCGATAAAGCGAATTCCGCTTTTGTGTAGTTCCGTGGAAAGTGTCCAAAACCCTCGACAAGTGGAGCCCCAAAAACGTACGGCAATTCGTCACCGTGCACGGAACCCATTCTCTGTAAATTTATCAAAAAATATGAAATTTATTAGACATCTATCGGTATGGATATTTTAAATAACAAATTTATACTGGGCATAATTTTAGACAACTTCAAGTACACGCCCTACGGTGTATTGGTTTTCATGAATTCGGGAACCGAACACAAAGCCAGTTACAAATTCTGCGAATAATGGCGGCTTGAAACTGTCAACTTATTTCGATGAATGATTCAAATTTGTATACTCATTCATCATGGGCTTCGCCGACACGGAAAATTTATTCTGGTTCACCATCGCTAATCTAGAGAAAACAAATGTGAACAATGCTCTTGATCTTAGTATATTCAAGTTGAAATGTTTATTAGTTCATGCTATAAAATGCCGTCAGTCAAGAGAAATCATCACATATAGGCGTAGAGGATCAACAATTTCAATCATCAAAGAATTTGAAAAGATTTTCCGGAATATCGTTCACCAGTATGATTAAGTTATACGTGGTTGAGATCAGTATTTTTAGATTCGATTTGGACATTTGAATAACGAAATGAAATGCATTTCAATCTTGCGTTTTGTAGGAAATATCCAGAAATCCAACGTTCGATCAGCGAGCTTTTGTGCACCTTTGTGAAAAACGGGCAGAAGCATTACGGCGTGTAACATCTGTCACGTGATTTAACCTGTCCCATGTTGGTTTCGATTACCTTCCTCAGGTTGGTAGGGTTGAGATTGTGTCTTGGTTCGAGATGTTATTTCCTTCTTCTCTTTGCCATACCTACAGGATTCTCTTAGCACGCGTTGAAACTGATTTTCAGAGTGGCATTTCCGGATAAGAGCTTGTCGCGTATCTGTCACTGTCCCAACCTGGAGTAGGTTTATCGGAGCTGTTTCCTAAACTAGATTTTGTCATTGTCGAAAAGTTTTAGAGGAATAACTTCACGCGGATAAACCGAAAGCTCGGATTTTAATTGAGAATACCGTTGAGAAACTCGCGAACGCAAATCATCTTTAATTTAATTTATTTTTTATTGTTTTCCAACAATCTCGCGTAGAGAAAATCATGGAGATTGAAAATTCGATTCAGCTTCTCTTCGGTCTCTCAAAGACAGAGACAAAATTTTCTTTTTCTTATTTCTCCGGTTGTCTTCTTTAATTGACTGCCCAGTACAGTAATCGGATCAATAGGATCTCTCCTAGAGCTACTAGAAGTTTTCGCGTAATAACAGAGAATTTTATCGATAATTCATTTATTTCGTACAAGGGTCATCCGACCAGGACATCGGGGAAGAAAATTCTCCTGGTACTTCACACAGTGAAGATCCTTCATCCTTCAATTCACCGCTAATAGTACAGTAACGAAGTAAAAACGAACATTATAGCCAAGGAAATTCTTCACCCCGCCTACTTGATGTACCTTTTTCTGAGTTATATTCACACCGAAAGGATTCTGAATAGGGTCGAGTTTTCAGTCCGGTAGGACTCCGTTTTCGTCCCACCACTTGACGATGCGATACACCTTACGCTCATGTGACACGGGTATAATTGTCATGGGATTCAAGAGGTAGACTTGAAATAACATTTCTCTTCAGTAGGCCACGAATATATCTCGAGGGAACAATTTTTTAAGAGCTAGATTCTACACGAATATACTTATATACTTACGATAAAAAAGACAGAAAACAAAATCAAAAGGAAGTAACTATAGAGTATAAAATTCTGCGACGTTTTATGAGGAGTCATCGGGATATGGGGTTGGAACAATATGATGGTAATTTAGTACGAAATGGTTATAGTTTTGCTGGATTCTACAAGACGTGTTCTGTCTCAATGGTAATTGCACGAACCCCTTCAGAGCAGTGAACTTGACGGATGGGTACGATATCATTTTGAAAATGTGTGGGTAGAATTGAGTCGGTAGATCGTAAAGGTTGAGGATATTCTCACAGTGGCATAATCTATTGATGTTCACTCGGTTGAAAACAGCTGGACTACGGTCTCAGTGAATTCACCCGCATTAAGCTCAGGAAATCCTGGAAATCCTGAAACTCCCCACATTGGATACAATATAGCTGTATAGGGGAGATCGAGGATCCGTGAAAAATCCACTTATACCTGTAGAAGAGCGGCTGTACACGTAAAACTAGATATAAAGACGTATTATCTACGGACGTTCGATCGTACCTTTAATTAACATTTACAAGATTATTGATATTGGTTATTGAAATATTTCGCTGTATCCATAGAATTCGCTCGACGCCGATCCTCCCTCGATATCAAATCAAGATTTCATTCGGAACATGACAACGTTACAACAAAAGGTGAAAAATATTGCACTGCGACTCGCAGAAACGCAAAGCTATTAATTTCTCAGAATTTGTATACAGAAAGTTGCAATATAAGTGCGATCACAAGTCACGATGCCTTTGCAAAAATAGAACCGATTTGTATCATGTATATTCCTACAACTCGTGTCGTATGGAATGAATACGTTATATCTACGTTCGTCTCTCCGGTTTCCATACGCGATTTCTCGTCGCATTGAAAAATTATTCGGTTCTCCCGCGGGAAAAATTCTTCAATAATTTTCTTTCAGATTCCTGTTTGTACATGTACAGGGTGGCTGGTTTTGAGTGAAGCACAGCGATATCTAGTTAAACTCAGAGTCGCACGAAAAAATATCTTGTATAAAAGTTGTAGGAATTAAAGAGGAAAAAATCCGATTTTTCGTGTGAAATTTTTTACGCTATTCGATTCCCGAATCCCGAATCTAGTATTTTTAGGCTTTGATCTGACCCAGACAAAGTCGTTTCGAAGAAATTAGATAACACCAAGATTTTTCCCTCTCCGATTCCGACAACTTTTGAAACAAACAATTTTCCAGTGCCATTCAAAGTTTTCTAGACACCACGATGTTCCAGTCAAAACCAGCCACCCTATATACATACGTATACAGTTTGTTGGAGATACGCAGCGCTACGCAGCTACCCAAAGGACATCACGACACAATGCTGCAGGTAGCAGGTTCCTTTACGGCAAACGACTTTGGGGTTAAAAAGAAACTTTCAAGTTTAAAGAACACGACGCGCAACGTAAACGAGAAACCACTGCTTCTTCGGCATGGGTCACTATGTGTATAGAGCTATATCGTTACTATATAAACTACCAGACCAAATCCTAAGGTACAAAACTTTTTCCTACAAAGGGCAGGAAAGACACTTTGGATTATTAAAAAGGCCGGGCCTTCTGCTCTCGCGTGGTCCTCGCGAATTTTATACACACATATATACGTACATATATATGTATAAAGATAGTATATATTTCTATACATACAACTCTACTACGTAGCTATTCATGGAACGTTGTATTCGCGACATAACGAATTCCTTCCTTTTTCTTTCACGTTTTTGAGGTGCACAATATTCAAATTCTACTACATAACCGTTGGCAACGCTTCTCGGCTGTCATTTCGTAGTGATAATTGTATTCATTTCCAGATCAGAATTTCAAAAACACACCAATCAAAAATTTATGTAATATTTAGCTGGCCGTGAGGCCAAAAAACTGATTTTTTCTCAAAGATTTTTTTTTTTTTCATTATGCTCATGGAAATACTAAAAATTCAGAATCAGCTGCGTGAGAAATTTCTTTGAATAACTCAAAAATAAAATTCGGCTTCTCCGAGCCGTCAACTTTCTTGAGCGAAAATAAAAAAAGAAGATAAAAAAATTAACGGCTGATCAATGAGTCGGCTCAAAAATGTTTTCACCGATACGCTGACACGTACGTGCGGTACATACATGGTTATAATATTGTTGTACGATAATTTTCGCTCTCTCCACACACCATGTCCTGCTTTAATCAGCAGCAGCTGTTCACAATTCGAATGCGACAACAATAAAGCGTTGCCACGGTATACTTTATTTGCTATTATTTCACCCGTATACCGCGCCCCTGTAATAGAATTTAAGCTTGTCCCGCTCAGTATCACCACCCCTGTGACTACCTTCTGTATGTTTGTTGGGTCAGTAAACGTGTTGGCAACCAATGTAGAAAGGTATATAGCGTCGAAAGTACATCCTCAACCGAATGAAACGACGTTCGTTGTTTTATCGCTCATGCAGCTCGCAAGTTACGCCCTACTTCAAATCTTCAGAGCACAACGTTTCAAATTGAAAGACCACCAGCTTTCCTACTTACCTCAATTTCATATACCTACGCGTGGTTTCCCTTGGGTGAAACGAAGAAACCTCTGATATTATCTGTCTCAACACCGATCTTCGTTCTTCTTTTTCGAACATATGTTTCTCTTTTTTTTTCGACTGATTTATTTAACATGTTATTATTTATCTCTGGTTTTCATTTTTTTTTTTCAAATTCTCTTACCCTTAATGCTGAATCACTGATGTAAAATTTATCCCGTATCTCACCGCCACCGTGTAAACCTATTCTCAGAGCCCGGATTTTCCAACATCGATTTTCTTTTCCGCGGCTATACAGACAACGTGCTTAGCGTAACGACGATGGCGTGAAAAGAGAGAAGTGGGAGTGAGCACGCGGGTCATCCAAGTTGCACAAAACTGATCCAGGTGGATCGAGAAATCTCTAGATAGTTGGATCGGAGAGTTCAAATTGTTCCCGAGAGAGAATGGAAAGAAAAAGCATCAATCCAGAGAAGGGTTTCCAACTGGAATTTCGCACCAAATAATCGCTCCCTAATTTTAACGAGATATGAGAAAATATGCCATTTGAAAATTTACTTTTTCAAACTGGTTTCATACTCTTCACACGATGATTCTCGGTGAACTTATCATTTGAACTAGCTGATTTTTTCCTCTCCTTTATTTTACAACACGCAGATCGCCGGTGACGTTTGTAAAATGGTATTAGACCTTCGACTTTTCCCTGCGAAAAGCTGTTCGCGAAAAGATTTATAGAGGGACATCGGCATTTTAATCACGTTATAAATCCCCGATATCTTCGTTCTCCCACAATCACTTTGTTTCCAATATATTTTTAACAAATTCTTTCCAATTTCGATGCGTGTAGTCCGTGAGAAAAAAAAAACAATCTAAATTCATATTGATCAATTATGTTATCTCACTTCTATTCCGCTGCCACACGATGAGCCACCACGTAATGATCTCGGATGTTGATTTACTGACGTTGAATTGGGAATGAAGTGAAATAATGAAAAAAAAAAAAACGAAAAACGAGTGAATAAATCAATGAATAAATAAAAATAAAAAGAACATTAACAAATCAGAGCAATCAACTGAAATAAATTTGACTCACTGATGCAAATATTCTCGTGCAAATATCGATCATCCGATACAACAAATAGTAGGTACACTGTCACCAGAATTACAAGCATCGGATATATATTTTGAATACATAGAACCTGCAGTTTGCACCTGTTAATAAATTTTCAGATACATTGAATAAATTCCTGGAATATATATCGTTGGGAAATCTATGTCCACCGGCAATGTCCCGTACAATCAACATTCAACAACAGCGCTTTACCTGGATCGGTAAACCGCGATAACCGTGATTTCTGAGGGATTCAAATGTTTTTTGTTTCTTTTTCAAATTTTTCTTTTCCTTGTTTTTCCACAACGATTTCAACTACGAGATATAACATGTGTACGAAAATTGACCCGTATCAATTGTCCAGAAGAATTGAAACTTCAACAATTTGTTTGTAAATGATATATTTCCAAATCGGAGTGAACTAATATGCATATAATGGAGTTCGATAAGGGACAAGATTTTGTGAATGAAAAAGGATAAAATCGATCTGTGCAGGGGTGTGAGAACATGGCCTCATTCATTGCACCGTCTATCCATCATCTCTTGGTTCTCGGTGGTAAGATTTTCGACCAGGGTCAACTCCCCCCAGTCTTAGTTCTCAAGGGACTATTTTTCCCTCGGGGGATGTTGTCAAGCTCGTGATGCCGATCAAACCAATTCCCTCGGGGGTTAGATTCGTGGCCTCTTGCCGTCTTACCCAACACTTCGGAAACTCGAGATTAATCGATTCTCTTTACCTAAGATTATCACGGTACACCACCCTATATACCTTTCTTACAACCGATATCTTCGATATATTCATTCATTTCATTCACCCAAAATTTTGGCAAAAAATTTGACGATTCACCGGAATTTTCATTTTCACCTGCGATGATATAACGTTAAAAAAAAGACGATCTCCGTCACTTCGCGGATCTAACAATTCGATTTATTGAATCGTGGAAGCAAATTTTTTCACGATATTCTTCTTCTTCCTTTTTTTTTTAGTCACAATACTTCGATTTATCATCGGTTTCAAGAAATCAACTGCGAATCACAAATTTTTCGAAAATCTTGTTTCGATATTTTTTCAACTGCTGTGCTGGGGAAAAGGTCGGAAAAACGCAATAGGTTTGTTGATGATTCCGTCGATACCCTGGGCCAAATAATTTGGATAGTTATTCAGATGAGGGTATAATCCGCGAGGAGATATCATGCCCACCAACTGCATTTCCCGCAGATTAAATACTATTTCGTAGTCCATTGATGCGCAAAGTCCGCGGCAACTGAAACACAACGTACTTTCGATGCTGTATAAATGTGATTGGTGACCCGTTCACAGCGGTTTCATCAAAACGTAATAAAGCTCACGTGGTTGAAACGTCCCTTCCACCTTTCCGCCCCCCTTCCCCCTGCGCCCTTTAATCTCCATGGGCAATATTAGAATGAAAATTTGAGACTGTTACCGAATCGATAAGTGCACAGTGAATCAGCGTAAATTTCACATACGATTTTATGGACATATTAGGGCGGATTCGAAAACGTGTTCAAAATTACCACTGAATGCTACCACTAAATTCGACGTGCAATGATCTGGAATTATAAATTTATCGGGACACGTGGTCGTCAATTTGAATCGCACATTCTTCCGAAATTGAAAATTCGGAAGACCCTTTTTTTTTGTTCATCCTATATCGAACTATGCTCTACCTACCGGTGAAAAGGTTTATAACGTCGTATCGTCCTTGTGAATCTTGACTCCTTTTTTCTTTCGAAACCAACTGGTTCCTCCTCCCCAGAATAATTCTACCATTTTAGTACACCGTGATTACAAGACATAATTCGCAGCTACGTCGTCAGTTGTCTCTGAAGTTCACCGAGTAGCTAAGGCGGCAAATCTTTGGTAAGCGTCAGCTGTGGGTGTAAAAGCATCCCTCGAGGTAAGGGATGCCGAGGGCAAGAACATGAGGAACTAGGGGGTTATTGTAGAGGCTTCCGTCTCGTTGACTCACGATTCTCTTACTTAGTCTTCCAAGGTCGTATCCCATAGGGTCGCAGCGGCGGCACATTACCCCCAAAGATTTTCCAACCCTTTATATATCTTATGGCGAGAAACAAGAAAACAAAGAGAAATAGATATACGTGGGGGAGAACGAGATGGAAAACGGTCTTGTCCCATCGTACGATACGTCGCACAGGATATAACCACAGAGGGTGTTTTTCTCCGGGAGAAATATTCCGACGACCGGAACTTCGCTTAACTGATTTTTCAAACTGTACACAAAACTCCATTGCTACTTCTGTTGCATGTGTTGCAGGAGCGACCGGAAAACCACGCGACACATGGGGTGGATCAAAGTTATGCATCTCTCTGAAAATAACCTCCTTTGTGTGTATAGCTACGGCGCAGTGTGATGCGGAAAAGTGCTGTTTTTTATTCATTTCTTTTTTTTCCCCCTTTTTTCTTTACTTTTTGCATCCCACAGCGGGTAATTGACGCGTATCGGTTGCGCTCGACTTCGTGTTTTATACGGGTAAATGGTATAGTCATTGTATACCTTAGATCTTTAGCACGTAATGGCAGCTTTAATTAACTACCTGATTCCACAATGATGGGGGCAGAATATGCGTACTTGAAATGATCCAGGAGTTGAATTCCGAACTGCTGAATACAGATCTGGCGATATTGGGGTGCGTATGTGAACCCGCAGAAATGGAAAACGTAAACAACGTTGTGTACGGGTGGATGTCGAGTCCAGAACGAATACTTGCGTGCTCCCTGGATGTTCCAATGGGAAATGTAGGTCTGTACCTCCCTTGAAATTGTCGGACTCTCGTCTAACGTAGCGATTTTACAACAGCACCATTGCATATATCTGATGCGATCCGATGTATTTGGTGAGGGTAGAACCCAGATCAATCAGAATCTCATCCGTCAATCTATCGCTCATGGAACATTTTATTTTTCTACTTTTGCGTGTATCATGCTTTCGCAAGTAATTTGAAATCGGAAAATCTTACACTCCACTCTAATTGAGTTATCAAGAATCGAATTCAAACTGTTCCCGTTTCTCGGTTCTTCGGAAAAATGGAGATACTGAAAATGCTACGAGTGGCGAGCTTCAGAGTGAGGAAATATCGGATATTTTTCTAGATTGTCATATAGCCCGGTCAGCAAATCCATTTTTGATACTGTACTCTTCTGTATGCATATATAATATCTATATACACATACATATATGCAAAGTCTTCTTATTTTTAGCTCTTGCAAGCTTCCAATTCTGTGCACCATTTTTGAACGCGGTATTATAGATGTATGTAAATAGTGGAAAAACTTTGTCCGGAGTCATCAGTTTAAAAACTCGTTGCTCTGGTACAAATTTTATTGTTTCGCTTGACAGAAATTGAATGTAAAAATGAAAATTTGAGCTTGAATAACAACAAAAAAAAAAAAAAAAGGAAAAGAAATTCCTTACACTAGACCCTGTGGAATGTCACGTTACTGCATTTATAAAAGGTCATAAATCGAGGAACATTAAACGTCTTTAGAAATAAGAAACGGGATATTGGACTTCATAAATAAAGCACTAGAAATGAGACGTCAGACACGAGGAATCGAATATTCTAGGCATCAAGAACGTAGCATATAAAAATTCATAAGTCACAAGCAAAGCACCGGAGATGAGGTATCAAAAATAAATTACTGGAAAATTATGCAGTGATAATAAATGAAAAGGAATGGAGTTATAAAAAATTAGCCAACAAAAAAGGTTTCCAAAACTGGCTGACTTCCGTTTTTTTCGTGTACGATTTCTTTTGCATGGTTACTGCATCATAAAGCTCGATGAGACATCCCATTATGAGGCGCGCCCTATCTCAAGAAAATAAGATTTCGGTAACTTCGACGGTAGAATGAACCGAACAAGTACTGATATATATTCTAGCATCTCCATACATGTTACATTACGCGTAAACTTCATTCGTATTGCTTCGAATGGTTTTCACTTGGTCGTTGTTCACATTTCATGATACTATCGCGAGTTAACTAACAATCCAGTTATGTGAGGTTTGCATATACCTATGTGAGTATGTTATGATCGTTACAACAGCAAGTTGTAATAATCAGACGTAGTTTTGCAAGTTTGGCATTAATTAGCTCGCGATGACAGAATGCAAGGTATTCTCTAACGTGCGCCATTACGAACGTGGTAAACAAAGGTTCCGTTTCGATGACGTAAAATTCACGTCCCTAATTATCTTTGCATACAAATCAGTGCACACGACACGAACGAACGGGACCAAAGTTCTTGCAGCATTGCATTGTCATAACCAGACACATCACGTAGTCGTGGTACGACCAACGTTTCGTAGGATTGAACAAACTTTTGCTCTTTTATTTTCTTGGCTTTTTTTTACTCTTATTTTTCGGTACTTGTTTGCTGTTCGTGTGAATGGTAAGATGGAATATTCTCTCGATGCTTTGTACCCTGCATCGGTAAATATTTTAACCATCAGAGCGGAAACGAAGCACATACGTATTTTGTAGCAAGGAACGAACGAAATACGAGAATATAAATATAAATATAAATATAAATATAAATATAAATATATATGTATACAAATATACTGTATGATAACTAAAAAATTGCAGCCATTTGGTTTGTTGAAAAATTCAGGACACTCCCAGAGTTTCTAAAAGTGGAGTGGCCGAGCTTTCCTTTGGGAGGAACACAACTGACTCCGGGGAAAATACATTGTTTAGAATTGCCGGGTGCTGGCAAATTAATTTGCGTATTTTTTTTTTTTTTTCTTTTTTTACACGCTTGTGATACCCTGCACTACAGCCCCTGCAGATTCGCAAAAATGAAAAAACAAAAATTATTTCCGTATTTTCTTTTAATTTTACATCACTGTTTTGTTAACTGATTCGGTCATGCCGAAGAAAACGAATTCGTCAATCAAATAATGTACGTATATTTCGTTCGACTCGTGATTACTCTGGACCCCAACACCAAATTGAATTCATAACAAAAACATATTTTTGATTTATTTTTTTTTTTTTCTTCTTTTTTTACACCATGTCCCCCAAACGACCGACCAATCGACCTTCCCATGACACGGAGGAACGCCTATGCGGGGTGATCATATATTTTTGTATATATATATGTATAACATACATTGTATATGTATATAGGAACGGGACAGAATGGCGCTCACTTTATTGAATTCCAATAAATACCAGTGATGCAATAATTCTGCAATAAAGGTCCAATAAATTCTTCCGAGTGGACACTCTTCAAACAGGTTCGGCACTTCTCACATTGACCGTTGCAACGTTCACAGATACTGAAAGCTGCCGTCAGCAAGGTTGGATTTTATTTACGCGCACCGCCGGCATTAATCAATTTTAATTCAATTGATGGGTGATCGATTATTCAACTTGCTAACTGCAAAGGGTCTAATATTACGATATCCACAATTAATGACCCTCATGAAAATACTGATCGGTACGATGGGGTATTTCGAAATATGAGCTGATAATCGATGAATTGTCAATTATCTTCAACAGTTTTCGACCCTAGATTATTTATCCTTTTGTTATTCCCATCAATCGGTACCGAAAATTAACTAGGTATTTCCAATTCGTATGGGATACTAATGAAGAGCAAGACAATCAACTATTTGCTGACAAAATTCTTGATTCATCAGCCTCTGAAGTCGTACGCAGGCTGATTTTGGATCGAACCGAGAAGTTGTATGGGTTGGCTTTGGGGCAAAACTCCACGTAATTGATCATGATCGTATATACTCTGCGCTCGGAGAGTGTTCGGAAACCGTGGACAACAGAAACGCCAAGAATGTCGCGTATACCGTGGCCCGCACACCGTCCACGTTCGGGGTCTGAGCTGGCTGAGTGGTTGGTTGTCGTGGTAACGCAGAAGTTATACTAGTCTACATAAATTGATTTTCCTTAAATCGTCCGTAATACCGCGACGTGGTAAGCCCTTCACCTTCATAACGCTGGTGACCTAGGCGTTGAAAATGGAAAATACAGGAATTGAAAACGGGATTTGTGCTCACTGTCTTACCATTATTTTGACTGGCAGTGAAAGACTCTGGAATCAGTGATCGAATGGAATTTAAATCGAAGTGGCCTTCAACTATACGTCGCCCTTCGATCACATCTGTAGTATTTCATGGTACCGCGTGGTGTAAACGCTAAAGTCAGCTATAGACTATATTCCAGGTAGTTTCGCGTAATATATAGATATGACCAGCTTTCCTCGGAGCGTCTGAAGCAATTTGGAGAAGAGCGATTTCGTGTAATTCCCTCAGTAGAGCAAATTGAATATTGGCCCTTTGCGACCTTGGCTAACAGAGTCGAACGCCTTCTAAGGGTATGGGGGTGAGTATGGGGATTGGTTCGAGGTAAATTCTACGCGCGTCTATATACGACTGTTTCCCACAAGGAGAATTATTCGTCGTCACCTTTGCGAATCGCTTCTATAAGCTCCGAAAGAAAAGAAAAAGACAAAGAAGAAAAGAGGGAAAAGGGATCAAGGGTGGCGCGCAGTGAGGGTAGTGGGGGTTAACGGGATGGAGGCGACAGGTCGATAGGCCAAGCTCTGCAATCGGCGAAAGAAGCAAAGGAGACCAAAATCCGTAAGCCACGTCGGCTAAGTAATAGAATTTTCGAGGAATTGTCAACGCTGACTTTGTGACTCTCTATGTCCACCGCTACGCTATTCTCCTGATAGTGGTGACCTCGTTTTCGCGCGGGGTTCCAATTCGTGCAAAATTCTTTGCTCAAATTTTTCTTACCCACTTCATACAAATCTCTTACGGTCCAGCCGTTTTTACAAAATCAGGTGTATACATGGGGTTAACCACAGCACTCAGCACTCGAGTTTTATACAGCGGTGAAAGTGAACGCCCCAAATTGTGAGGGTGAAAAATCATGCAGAAAGGGATCGCGTGATCGGTAAATTATACAGCTCGCGTGCCTGAAATTAACGACGAGGATTTATGCGAAACACTCAATCAGTTGGTCACTTCAAAAAACTGTTTGGGCGACTAATTCGGATAGGCCCGTGCCTAATCTTTTAAAGCTAAGCACACGCATTATTTCGTAACGTGTCGCACCTCGTTCGAGACAAAAAAAAAATTGGATCAATAATAGCAACAACAACAACCACGCCTTAACAAATACGAGGATTTCCTTGTCGCTCGTATTTATATCCTTTTAGCGCTCGACGCAATTTGCAGAATAAAGCTTTGCAGTGGCCTGAAATGCGGCAGCTATCGATATCGTTCTCACGTCCATGATTTAATACGTCAGATTTTCCGTCTCTCATATAAATGTGTCACTCATATATTAATACTTGAATCACACGTACCAATACATTTTCCAAACATAAATTTCTCGTTCATCGAGAGCGTACCACGTTTTCCCCCAGCCCCTTCAATTATCTCTGTGTTTGCGTTCAATTATGTATAAATTAGGGGATGGTCACGTGGACAGCTACGTTATTACATGTGTTCAGTCCAAACGATTTCGAGGGTGGGTATGGTGTGCACATCTTGAATTCAATATAATTGTAGAGCAGATGCTTGATCACTTTACGGAGAGTGGTCGGATTAATCTATGGAAATTTTAGTATGATAATTCCCCAGTTCTCCTGGACCTATTAAAAGTTTCAATTCAGCAATTAGTCACCGGCTAAACTGGTACATAGATGGACATCACTAAAAACTTTTAGATTCCAACGGATAACACGTGAAACTAGATGACTTAACCGAAAACGGTATATTTCTTACGATTCGATGTTGAAATTTTCGCAGTGCTTAAAAGCGCAAAAGTTTAGCGCATAACCACCCGCCATATCAGATGGATTTGATTGAAGAATTGGAAGGATTTTCACTTCCCTTATTGGTCTTTCATTTCTTTTTTTTTCACATTTTTTAGAAAATTTACGAGTTTACTCACTTGGGGATATTCACCGTCCTTGGGTTGATAGTCAAAGACGTAAAAGTAGGTCTTCGGCATAGGTTCCTTTTCGTTTTCCGGAACAGGGGCGACGTGTGGGTTGTTTGGTTTCTTAAGATGCCTCAAGGTAAAAAGGTCACCAGTTTGTACGAGTGGTGCCACGAATTGGGCGTCGCTAAGAGCCTGAACGCAAGCGTCCCTTGTGTTCACCGGATGCTGAACTGTCCGTTCCCAGTCCGTATACTCGTTAACAACCTAAAAAGGATTGGAGAACATCATCCGATAAAATTCAGGCTTCTGGAACATCGTTTCAGAAGATTAAAAAGAAAAAAAAAATTTTTTACACATCAACTTTCGAGCTCTTATAACTCCATTTACATCGATGCTACTCATCTCAAACTTCATGCAGGGACTTTTAAGGATAACAAGGACGCTTTCCAAACAGACTGTCAAACTCACCGTGTAGAATATCTCCGTTAGATGGTAAGTATACGCGTTTCGTACGTAGGTCCTTATGATCCTATCTCTCTTCTCACCCTCAAAACCCTGCTGGACATCCTTTTCGGCGAAACTCCAGAGTGCCTCGCTGGTTGTGACCCCGAACAAGAGGTCGTACTTGCTGTTGCTAGTTATGGGCGCCCCATGCTCTGTCCTTTTTAGCTTTTGTCTGTAGCAAGGAAGAATGACGGTGTTGAAGTTGGGTTAAAAAAACAAAAAAAAAAAAATCATACAAAGACCCGGGGAAATTTAATTGTTACAAGGGTCGTTTTCACTGTAATTTATGTCAACGCAATGAATTTCCCGCAGGTTTCAAAAATAATGAAAAAGCTGAAAAAAAAAATGAATAATGGCCGATAAAAATTGTATTTGATGAATGGATCCTGCGAGGTATATAAATTTTATGCGGAAAGTTTGAACCTTCAGAGGCGAGAAGGTACGAGGCGGGTTAGACTTACCCGAATCCTTGAAATTCAGGGCCCAAATACGAGAGCAAGTCTTTTTGAAAATCAGCTTTTATGACCACGCCATCAACGCTCGGTCCAAAGGCACTCAAAAACGTCGGTGCCTGGATGTCAATTTGGAGAAGATCCTCCAGGCTAGCCTGACGTAGACAGTCAACGATCAGCTCGTTGTCCTTTGCCAGGTCTTCGGGTATCGAACAGTTGCAAGCTTTTGCTAGCTTTAGAGCATAGGATACTGGATCTTCAACGACCGCCCAGGAGGAGAGCGCACTTCCGGAAAGTAGAATTGCTCGATTGAAGAGACCTGTAATGTGAACGAAGAGGTTGAACTGAAGCAAAAAGCATGAATGCATGCTCGAGAATTCAATGAAAAAAAAACTAGAATGAAGGACTATTGTAGAAAAGCCGTGATTGCAAGTATATAAAATGCTCTAAAAATTATTTCAGAGTTCACATATACTCTGACGATCTCTATTGTATGGTTCGCAATGATATATATTTTTGCTTCGTTTTCATAGTTAGCAATATTATATTTCCAGAGTAATTTCAACCTGGAAATGGGAAGCCGGATTCGATGGGGAAAAAGATGAGTGAAAAAACGTAAATTACATTCCCGGATATGATGAAATATTGATTATCCATAGTTGATGGTATGGTTCTCAAATTCACAAAATCAAAATTGTTGGTTTCGCCATTTTTCGCTTTGCGCGTCGCGCCATAAGACCGTAAAAACAAGAGTGACGAAGGTGTCCATTTTTTCAATAATTGTTTCACTAAATCCAGATAGCACAGTGAAGCCGTTCTTCTAGTTTTCGTTACACATTTACATGTGATAAAGTTACGCGAACTAACTTCATTCTGGCGTATCGATATCTTGAGTACAAACTTGAAACACACTGATTAGGTAACTCCATAGCCATGTCTTCTCAAACCACAAATTTCAGGGACCTATATTGATCGCATCAGATGAAAGCTCCGAACGTGCTCGCTAAAACATTTTCATTATCAGTTGGGCGAATAAATCGGACCTCCTATATAATTTGCTACGTTTATCAGCGAAAAAATCGACCAAAAAGGTGAGAGACATCCCATTTGTTGATCCACCCGTACCCTTTTCTCCATATTTTTGTACGACTAACAATAAGTATGAAGAAATCTATAGATTTGTTCGCACGAATAAACTTTCAATCGGCTATTGACTTCGACTCTTATAGGGTCTCTAACCTTGGTGAGTATTATCACCGTGACCTTGAGTGTCCCTGAGCGCGAAATGAAATCGATATTATCGTAGTAGTGAAGGAGTCGCTGCCCTAGGGCGGAGAGAAAATATGCCCAAGAAATTTTGTTCAAACCTAATCTTGAGGGTGGTTTCAGGTTTGTCCGTGCTTTTCCGAAAGCGTGGAATTTAGGCGTATACTTAAGCGTTTCGCAACAAATCGTGCGGGTAAACTGCTCAGGCCCTACGGGTTTTGAGAAAGCGGTTTGGTGGAGCGAAATAAATTTTAACGAGCAAGAGATTAGCGCGAAAGAATATCCCGCAAAATTATTCTTGATAAGTTTATCTCTGCTAATAACTTGTGCAAGTGTAAAAGTGGGGTGCGAGAAGACAGCGTTATATGTAATTTTCGACTTTCAAACGGTCATAAAATTGACCTTTGCTTCTGTACAATTCCACGATTGAGACATTGTCACTGCGCTTCTGGTTCGCCAGCATGAGAAGATTCAGCTGAAAGATTGTAGCGATACGTGTGCCAAACGAACCGTGCTACGAGGGTATATTTCCTAGCGGATCGTGTGTCGCGTGTTTGATTAGTCCCTGCCATATCCGAGATCCCGACCCCTTTCCTTTCTCACTTCAGTGACGAACATTAACCCCTTCCAAAATGTGGCTTTAATCTTTTTCGTACTATATTATATGTAGAAAAGAGCCTCACACTGACAGATGTATCTACGCGACATTTTGACGTATACATTCATGTAATCTTCTTCAACCTCTTTTATTCTGCATATCATGTAAATTCGTTCTTTTGGTAAAGCAAGTCTTTCGACCTGGACAACCTGCGTGCAAACGTAAAGGCGGAGTTGATAGGGTCGAGGGTGGAAGGATGTGCTATCGTACCGGGTGAATTATTATGTATCAAAGAAGGCGCACGACTTTTCAAGGGGAATAAAAAAGCAACCCTGAAGTACATAAACCAAACAGTCAGATGCCTTGTAGTAAAGTATCTAGGGAGTCAAGGAAACCGTAAGAACCAATGATTTTCAACTGTCAAGGAGAAAATTTAGGCTTATTTTTACATTTCTTCCACTGTGCAGCTTATTTTGTATTCATCCCTTGTAGAAAAAAACAGACCGACGCAAAGCAGCGGAACATTTCTTTGTACGAGAAAATGAAACAAATATACGAGCGGGCATCGGTGAATTCGACAGAAAAATTTCAAATCCCCCATAACAATGGGAAAAAATAATTCCAATGGCCTTTAGCTACTGTGAAATGTAGTTAACGGAAATCGAATCCGATTGCCGACTATAATGAAAAATATTATACGTATATGGAATATATGTATCTATAGAATAGGCGATAGGCGATAGGAGTAGCAACCACCCGAAGGACGTCCATCTCATTTTGTAGAACGGTAAATACGTGTAGCTAGTAAAATTCGAAGATTTGTGGGGAAAGTAGCACGTGCCACAAGCTCTAGCCAGGAATCGTTAATCGGAAATGTTGGATTGACCTTAATCTTGGCTACGATCCACACGCAAGAAGTATAATAATATAGAAATCTGTTTTCGAGGTAGTAAGATATTCTCGGTGAGCTTTTTCGACAAATATGCAACT
Source organism: Athalia circularis (assembly GCA_963978495.1). Taxonomy (NCBI): domain Eukaryota; kingdom Metazoa; phylum Arthropoda; class Insecta; order Hymenoptera; family Athaliidae; genus Athalia; species Athalia circularis. The sequence continues at coordinate 7,781,706 of OZ021702.1, forward strand.
CAACGTCGTTATGTCATATCAGATCGATGCCGTAATTATGCACCTGCTAACCGGAACTCCGGTAGCTCGTTGTTCACACAACAACGATGAACTCTTGTCTTTAGACGAATGCAGACGGGGTTTACTTACAGCGTGTATACCACTATACACGCATATTATGTTTAGTCAGGGTTTATAGTGCCGCATCCCAGAACTCCTTCAAAGACGTCGGTAGAAGCAACAGCAGCAGCAGCAGCAGCAGCAGCAGCTGTTTCTCAGAACCGGGATAGTGGAGAACGAGTGTGTTTGATAATGTCGAGCACTGAGGTGAAATTACGTTTGCGTTCTAACGGTGGCCCTTATTATTTGCGCTTCTGTATTTGGAGCACGAATGCACGAATGCAATTGTACTTCATTATACTTTCATGATTACTGGCAACCGACGATCTGTGTAACACAAATAATATCGCATTATGTTGGATATCGAATATCTCTGAGATTTGCGATTTTGATCATTAGAATAGTACGACATTGTATGATATAGTCAGTATCTGAAATTTATGAAAATATTGTTTTATCTTCGACAAACAGAAGGACCAACGCGATGTTTGCAAAAAATTCCGTGAAACTTCTCTGGAAACGTGTGGCCTAGATCTTGCTCACTGGACTGTACAACTTTGGAGTAGACGTGAGACGTGAATTTTCGATAATCCTGAGTAGGAATTTGACAAATTCTAACGTAGGTACCGTTCGTTGAAGAGGCGATCAAAATTGATGCATGTTAAATATCTGATAGATTTTTTCGTACTATAAAAAAAAACTTTTGAAGAATCGAGAACGATAAGGTACCCCAAGTTTGGAGCACTAAAAATTAAGTATAATTTTTCAGAGGGTTATCAGAAGGGAGAAATGATGGTGGCGCGTTATTCGATTTACGGGCGCAATGAGTATAAAGACACATCTTCTAATATTCATACATGCAGATCAATCACCTTGAGATTTTTTCTCATCGCTTAAGCGATACGAATGTGACTGGAAAGCATCATCCATCCTCCGTTGACTTAATCAATCAAAGATGATAAAAAATATAACGGATCACCGCTATGAATGAGAACAAAAAATTTTTAGTTTACAGAATCTATAGATACTCATAGATTAGAAATGTTTCCAATGTATTCTTTTCACGGGTACTCACTGGAAAATTGTTATTATTATCATAGTCCCATACATTCGAATTCTTTTATGACTTCAAATTTCTATTCAAACTCCCAAGTATCCCAGAGAGATGGAGTTAACGTAGCGGCCTCAAGCGTTATCGGAATCGTATAAGAAAAAGAAGATTGTCCTCTCGCCTGGTGGATTTCATCCCATCCTAACTCTATTCGAAGAAAACTATGGAAAATATATGGAAACGAGTCCGACGTTATACTCTCAACGAAAGCTCTCATTACCAAGCCAAAGTTCTAGCCTCCACATGTTTTCGAACTCTAATCGGAAAAAAATTTTAGTTGCAAAACCAAATTACGTAGATGTTAGATTTCGGATCCAGTTACCAAAAATGTGACCTGAGGTGTTCGCTATCGAAATACACGCATCGTCAATTTTGCTAACGAGATAATGGTCATGACCATTCCACCAGTTCAAACTCCTAAAAATTGTATATACGTGAAAAAATAATTGTCAACGAAAGAAAAGCGCCAGTAATTTTCTACAGGACCGCCCTTTAAAAACCATAATGGCCACTACATCAAATTTATCGTTACCATTAAACCGAATGACCCAGTTTATCTGGTCAAGTATCACACTTCTGTATGCTGACCAATTGATGGACCGGACTATGTTTGAAACTGTCAACATTTTATTATACTAAATTAACTACTTCGCGAAAATCTGCAGCTAGATAGGAATGTGTCTTTATAAAATCCTGGACGTGGCTCCTATAGTGGCTTTAATCGATGAAATGAGATTCAAATGTGGCAGAACTTCGGTTGGTGGATGATGAAGAAAGTTCAATCTCGATTTTTAATTTTTTTGTCTTTCGCATTTTCTTAATTATAGCGTAGCCGGATCAGTGAGAACCTTATCTGGCTTGTTAAGATATCGTGGTATGGCGTATCACACTCTCTCGCATGTTCAACACTGTGAAAGTGACGTTCAGGGTTCCCTTCCTCCTCAGTTTCTAATGATCTTCGCACAAAAAAGTAGGGGAACAGGAACGAAGCTTGAATGTTTTAGCCATAATGAAATTCATAAATTCAACCACTGAAATTTAAAACTGTGAAAATCAAAACTAAGTCCGATCGGTGATGGAACGAAGCATTTTTCTACAGTTACTTCGAACCTGATCGTCACGGCAATCGCGTGTCACGTGACGAGCAATATATTCCAGATAGAGTAATATCATGGGAATATATTTGGCGTGGTCGCAATTCTGAAAGGTGCATCCGGATGATTGTCGCGGCGACGGACGTTCTTCGTGGTGCGAAAAAAGATATGAAAAGAAAGACATCAGCAATATCTGCACCAGCAATGTGCCACGCCCTAACCCAACCAGTGGCAGCATGCTGCACGTGCTTTGCGATCTCAAATATTGTCTTCCATCCCTCGCCAAGTGTATAACGGCATCTGTAGATGGACTTTCAGCGTGTGAGAAAGAAAACCATATCAAGATTGAACAATTTCACCATCGGTTTTTATAAAGTGACCGAGAGGGTGGTCCGTGCACTCCGGAACAGATGGCAAACTGGTGACAATGCGATTGTCCAGATCTGTTTTTTTGGCAAGACAATTTTAGGTTCCAGAAAATTATATATACCCATACCTTGCGGTATTTTCAGTTCAACTACGACGAAATATTTAACACGGTGTCAGTTTATTATTTTTACTCGTTACGCTCCGTGGACAATATTGTAAAAAGGACTGAAATTTCCATATATGCAAACACTATCTTTTGTGTTGGTTCCCATAAGTATTCCCAGAAGTCATGCATACCTCGTAGAACTGCGTGTCGTGACATTGTAGGTTCAGCCGGGTTTACATTTTCCGGACGAAGTTGCATGTATAATTTAGAAAAAAAAATAATAAGAATAAAGAGTCTGCAGGGCCCGAGAGAAAAAGTTGTGAAATAGAATACTTCCCATTGGATAGCGGCAGATGCAGGCTGTATTCTCTCACCGAGGGCATCAATGCTGGATATATAAACCAAAAGTATAGAAATGGCAATTCAGTGAAAAACCGATATTGCATCGAGCTTTGAGAGTTGAAACCAGGAGACCAGGTCATAAAAGATGGGAACTACGGAACCACGCTCCGTATGCATAATGCAACAAGAGTATAATAACTGGATAAATAGAAATTACATACAGAGATACACTGGAAGAGACCTGCTGACGAATGTGTATCTATGTATTGTACATATTTTCCTTTTGACAAGAAACTTGGGCATATAATTCGTAGTTTTAACACCGACCGTAAAAACCGACTTGGTCGAAAACTGAGGAACCGAAGAGCTAAAGACGTGGTAAAGAAATACTATGAGGAGAAACTGTGGAAAAAGATGGACGCTGATAATTTCATTACATCAGAACGACCCTGACGCAAACCCAGGATATTTACCCTCTCAGCGTAGCATCTGGGTTGAGTCTGGCCTTGGTAAACTTCATCTTATCAATTACATCAGTCAACTAGCCTTGGCCAACTCCTCTCGAGCTTCGGTCTCTAGTTAAGCCAACATTTCTGGCCGATTTCGGGGCCCAAAACAACAGAACTGAAAACACACGAAACCTATACAGACAACAAATCCACACACGGTTACTTCGCGGTTAAGCGGTACTGACCACACAGCAAATGACAAACCGCGTAATATACACACCCGGTGGAAAATGAAACAAATGAAAGTCTAGCAAATGAGCAAACAAGGGTGATCCTTGCGTGATGGTTGTGAATTAGTTTGGTGTTTGTGGTAACAAACGCGATACGACGACGCGACGCTGTGGTCATTTTCGTTGTTACGAATCGCTGCCATATATAGCAAGAGAACCAGGCCTAGGGGAAGGAAAAAAAAAACAAATATAAAACTGAGTAGTGTGTAGGATCAGGGGTTGTTAAGAGGGAAATTGCAGCTGGCACAAGTGCTTTAACTTTTTGACACACTGTGGGTCATCGCTATCAACTACGATTCATTAATTTTACCAGCGACGTAGATCGCTATTGCTCAGCCCATGCTACCCAACGATTGATTTCAAGGATTCCATCTTGTTTCATGTATTCATTTTTTTTTTTAATTCACTTTTTCATTTACACTCGTTGACCTTCAAGGAACAAGAGAATTACAGATCCCTAACAAATAGATGAATAAATAAAAATAAAGACGTAAAATTGATGAGCTTGGAAAAATAATTAGCAAAATTCCCATGATCTTTGGATTCCTACGCCAACAACGGGCTGCACTTGACGTTGCCCAATTTAACTGACCATGTCTCTCGCGTATCCGAAATTCAATTAGGAATGGCGAGTGTTTGTTTGCCTCGTACTCGTCGATATACGGGTAGAACACTAAATTCAGCGGACAACACGTATAATGTACGTACATATCCATAAGTCACGTGTCATTATTCCCATGAATAAATAATTTCATTATTTGTTTGTTTTTTTTCACGGTAGTTTTCGTGCTCCGAACTTGTAGTAATTATTCACGGCCCATTGATTCTCGATGTTGGATTTCACCTAGTTTAGAATTAAAGTATTGCCTTGAAGTAGAGGAATGAATTTAGTGTTAGAATTGCAGCATTCACTGAAGAGAACTGCACTTCCCGAAATTGAACCGAATGTGAAAAAGTTGATGTATATCTTCTCGTGAAAAGTGATGGAATGGTGATGTCAATAAACGTATCGTGTTAATTGGCAATTCATTAAAAACAAAATTCATGAACGTCGGATGTAAATTCAAGCATCATTGTGGTAATAAGTGCCGTTCCGATATAATGCCATGGAGTAAATTATTGCGAAGATGAGAATTAGAAAAGAAAAAGGGAAAAGTGAGAGCACGCAGGCAATTGAAAAAGCTGCTAAGGAAAGAAGGGGCTCTGAACCGTGAAAAAAAAAATATCCACCTTCCTAATTGCTTATTTTTTTGTCCACCCTTTACATTTTTTCGTCTGCCCCTCCTTGCAGGCCGAGTTTCTTTTTTGTTTATTTGTTTTCATTTATTTGTTATTTTTTTTATTTTCATCGGGACGGCCGTTACCCAATTTGTTCTCTAGGTCGGCGGTCGTCCCGTGGCATCCCATCGGGTAGGGGGAATATAAAAATTCTCATTGTTCGAAAGGGTGGAGATTAAAGGTGAACGTATTGGCTAAATTAGACCACCTCCATGACCTAGAAGAAAGCCCTGTTTCTTTTTTGATAAGATTACTCGAACCACTTACCACTTTGTCTTTTGACCCTTTCTCATTTTAATTCGTTCGCTCACTCACTGTTGAGTTGAAATAAACGCACACAGATACGACTCGTCTCTGAGCTTCCACTATCTACAGCCCGCTGCTGTTCAGTTTTACGATGGTAACGTACTTTTTACGATAAAAGTAACCGAGTGGCGTGCGGCTGTCGCAGTTTAAAAAAAATATCATTACTGCTTTTACCTCTACCCGCAGGTTTACTGCCACGATATTTTTCAACCGTTCCAACACTCTTGAATTGTGCTCTTCTTTTTGCGACTGCCTTTTTGTTCCTTTTACTTTGTACCCTGCGAAAGAATGCGAGAGGGTGTGGTACTCCTATAAACACGGTTTGCACAGATTTTCACTTTACTTGTACCTTCAAAATTTGGTAAATCTCTCTTCAATGTGCTGCATAGAGCACATTATAAATATAGAAATGGTCATGTTTAAATAATTGATACGTGCGAAAAACATTAACGTTAATCCAACGGAAGGAAAAAAAATTTGTCTAAAAATGAATAATTTCAATATGTATAACGTAAAACAAATAACACAGCTTTTCACAAATGAAAAATTAGTATTATTTTGATGGTTTCCCATTTAGCTGCGTTGAAATCCACATCTGTATGGAAAGTGTTTTTTGCTTACTGCGAGGTACGGCGATTATAGTCGATAGTTGCCGGACTGCAAAATTGCATCCGTGGAAAAAAAAGGAAAATAATAACATTCCGGCATAAAAGCTGCGCCATCGGTCAGCTGACGATGAGAAAAAAACCGAAGCTCATCACCAAACCTGATTCTACGAATTTATAGATAAATAATGAGAGTTCGTTGAAGACGAAATCTCGGTTTGGATTTTTCGACTAATTCTTCGATACTGGTTTGAAATTATTTTTTGTTTTCATTCAAGTTTTTCTAAAAATGAGTGCAGAGTTGAATAAAGTCCCAAACTTAGTCCGTTCGCATATTTCCTGTATAGAAATTATTCCAATACCACTTCGTCCCGAAAACAATTATTGCTATTGATATATAGGCGGTGAGAATTATTCGAAAATTAAAACAATCGAACAGCCATAGGTATATGTAGTACATTTGTATGCACCTCAATGATCATTTGCACGCGCGTTGTACGAGGTCCGAATGAGGGCGGAAGGTCATGACCCAATAAGCAATGGCCCGCGAGCATTTTTAGATATCATGAATCGTATTTTAGAAAAATTCAACACGCGTTTTATCCTTCGTAGTTCGTTTTTCAATTTTTCAAAGTAAATAAAACTTGCAGTTTTTATGAGAAATATTTTTGCGGTTCTTTTCATTCGATGTGATTGATGAAATTACACATACCTAATTTGAATTCTTGTTTTCTATCGGCTATGGAGTCAAATGTAGTGAGAAATTATGATTATACCAATCATAATTCATAAGCGTGATGAATTCATACAAGCTATGGATTATTCACGGCGAACTCTTGCGACGCTTGGAGGAAAAAAAATGAAGAAATATAAATATAAAAATAAAACAAATTTCCCTACGTGAAAAAAAAATTCTCGAGCTCTTCATTCTTTTATCTGCTATTCATGCTGCAACAATCGCGCGAAGCTTTACTCATTCTGTGCTCTGTGATTTCAACTCTACATATAAAATAAACTTGGAGATATACGGAAAATGCAACGCTTTATACAAATTTCTGTAATCAACTCAGTTCAAGAGTATACTACTAGTTAAAGCTTGACTAATAAAGTTATCTGTATTATACTAATTGAATAATTTGTGGGAAAACCTTCCGCTAAATAATAATTCCAGTTCTTGCTGTGCACTATATCTCTCTCTTTATCTGTTGGCACAAAGTTCGGGGAAAAACATTTGAACCTTGAAAGTTTAACGGGAGAATCTAATCAGGTCAGAACGTGCTTAAGTCTGGCCAATCTCACGCGGACAAGTTCGAAATTTAGATACTCGTAATAATTATACGGGGCGTAGTGCAGCCGAAGTATTTCGTTCGAAACTTTACAAGTTCTTGCGGACTTCTACTGCAGGTAACACACACCCATAACCTATATGCGTGTATGTATAACTTCAGAGTGACGAGACTATTAGTTTCGAAATTTGGTAATAATTCTTCACGAAAGTAATATGGCGCGCTTGAATTTCTAAAATATTATTCGATTAGTGCTTTCAATTAGGGTTGCAAAAACTGAACGAGACAAGGTGTCGATCAATAAGTTGCTACCGTCGTTAAACTTGACTCAGAAAATCATCATTCGCTTGAGGGTATTTTTCAGTTCTTGGTTGTTCGATTTTTTTCTTATGTTCTCTGATACGTTCCAAAAAATAAAAAATGAATGAATGAATGAAAAATCAACTCACCTGGCATTACAGTGGGACTGATGGCTAAGAAGTTGACGCATGCCGCACCGGTTCCATGTCCAACTAAAGTGACATTTCCAGGGTCACCGCCGAACAGTTCTATGTGTTGTTGCACCCAATGTAGGGCGGCAATTTGATCCATGAGACCATAATTCGCAACCCTTGCTTTGAGGTGCGGAACAACGTTGGCATTTAAAAATCCAAGGACGCCCAGACGGTAATTTATCGTCACCACGACCTGATCCGCGTAACTGGCCAAAACGCTTCCATCGTAAGGGTTGCCGCTACCAAAATCATAGCTCTCACCGTGAATGTAGAGAAATACCGGATGCCTCCGCCCGCTGTCGGTTAGTCCTGAAAAAAGAGAAAAAACCAGACATTTAATTTAAATTCTAGTGCATTCACATGACGTGAAAACAGCATCCAACCGATCATTCTAAGACCCCAATTGTGATTTTATTCGACTCCAATTGAACCGCTTGTTTTATTTTCGTGTTTTTCATGATCCAGTTATCTCGATTCAATTTATTATTCTTTTGCACAATCGAGTATTACCGACGGCTTCGTTTTGGAACGTATACTCTTTTTACGCATGTCCTTTGTGGTCGTTCATGAAAATGATAGCGTTGGAGAACATACAGCTGGGTTAGGTTTGTACAGCTAGTTGCGCGAAAAGAAGAAGTAAAAAGGAGGTGGGTTTGGCCCTCGGTTCTCCATTGGCATCGTTAAGTTTGAAGTGAGCGGTTGGGTAGAAGCGGCTGAGAGACCCTTATCGAAACAAAGAACGATGTTGACCGTGTGTCTAGCCCTATAGAAAAGTTGCAGGTACCTCCAGAGTGCGCCAATTACACTGGCTTTCCAAAGGGTAAGGAAGAAAAAATAAATGAAAGAAATGTATGGGAAAAAAAAAGAAAAAAATTGGAATAAATGGGCTTCCTTCTTGTTCACCGAAGAAACTGGTTGCAACTAATTCGGCCAAATAGGTTTCAACCGCGCACGTAGAGCGCAGGGCATGGAGATACTGAAAAAAAATCTCCCATCTTTTATCTCGCCACACAAGTACGTCTTTGTCAATTGAACTTATTCCACCACATACAATACGCACATGCACGAAAAAATTTTAAGCCAGATCATGTCAACCACTTTGTGAAGTGTGAGAGATTATTTTCTTTTTTTTTTCTCTTTATATTACTCTGTTTTTCGGCTTGCTTCGTGCTACTGACATAGAGAGGCAAGAGTCAATTCCGTTGACGGAATAACAAAAGGTACATATCATTGGTGAAAACTTGCGAGGCGGGAATAGGCTATTTTACAATTGGAAAATTTTTGTTGGAGGAAGTAAATACCGGATTACGTATTGAATCCCCTCACTCGTTATAACTGGATTTTACCGCGCCCGCAATTTGATTGCCTGTCACCAAATCGCGCCTTGTTCATTCCGTAAGCTGCCCTTGGCGTCTGATGAAATGAAAAATAGTTGGAAAAAATGTTGACACCTTTTTAGTTTGATTTTTATTCAGTTTTTCATTTTAATCGTTTAAAAATCTGGGCAATCAATGCACGGAATGCTGTTCCGGTGAAATTGCAAATCCGTTCGAATTGAAACAGAAAATAAAGAATAAATAGCGATATCGGAATGCTTCTCACACGACATAAGTGCGGCGCGAGGACACAATGGAAAATCAAATATCCCTGCAGACGTGTACATAGGTATGTATGTTGTCAGTTCATATATTTCTGATCCATTGGTATCGGAAGACTTTCATATCTCTGGAGAGTTATTTGGTATTCTGAATAAGTCGACTTCTTGTTATACGCTACTGAAAATTCTATGAAGTGAAATCCATGAATGGAAAAATGGGGATTTCTCCTCCCTCGACAGGTGCAATTGTTAAATTGAGGTTAATTAGTGCAGATTCAATGAAAGGGTTTCATACATGCATTTAATCAATGAGGACATCGCGATGTAGAAGAGATTTTGAGATCCACTTTTAACTTTGGAACTTACGGCGCATCTATTATTATCGTTCTCATGACAGGACTAACAATTTTTGCCATACTACGCTTCACCTGTTAATAGATTTCCACTACTGCGGCCAGTTGCAGAGCTTCGTTTGAGTTCCAAAGCTTTTCATAAATTCCAACTATTTTAACTTAAAGTTCCGTATTTGAGGTCAAGACGGACGAGAAACTACGCAAGTTTCACACTCATATATCTCCATACACGTTTTGTTCAAGCATAGCCGCATTCGTTGAGTTGCAGGGCGGAGAAAACTTGGAAAAAAGTGCGGAACAGGGTAAGAATTCCTGCTGGCTCGTTAAAGTTTTACCTCTCTTAACTTCAAGTCTCGGCTGCGTGCGCTTCGCCCTGCTTTCAGTTATTATTTTTCTTATTGTTTTGTATCTGTTTTTTTTCGCTTTTTCTTCGTTTTCATTTTTCCTCTTCACACAAATTTTCTGCGTGTATAATTTGTGCAGGTGCAAGTCCCGCACATGGAAAGTAAGTTTTGAAAGTCGATGTAACCTCGCAAAATTCAATTCACTTTTTACCCCATCAGGTGTTACCGATACTACTAGTCAGAACTTAAAGTGGCTGGTTTTTCACGTGACTTTTGGCCGCTGCTGATGCTGTTGCAGCAGCAGATTGGGCTGCTGCGTCGAGACTTTCTAACCGCGCACACGTCAGTCTTTGACAAGTTTCGAAGTAAACCTGTCGTTTTCACTCGCTAGCCGCTAACTTTTTCACTCGAGCCATTCATTTTTTGTTAAGACCTTCTTTTCCCTCACCAACTTCCTTTTTTTCTATCACCGCAAAGCCCAAGATTCTCCTTCAGTTTTATTCTGTCATTTTGAACCCGGCCTGCATGGAATGGGCGTCGCGACGTCCTGCGATACAACGTCGTAGTCTGCAGTATAGACAAGAACGCTATAAGCCTTTGCTCCTTCGTTTTTGCGCCCTTTACTTTTGTTTTTACTGTATAAGAACTAATATTTTGCTACGTCAACCGAGAAGAAGCCTCTTCAGGCTTTGTGCTGAGAGCTTCGATAAAATCGTTTATAAACGTATAACGTTTAACGAAAAAAAAAATTTCTATAGCGTACACATGTACGCGGTAAGTAACCGTTTTGCCTATAAATGCAGAATTTTAATGTGGGCGTACATGCATCGGAGAAAGTGGGCGGAAAGAGCTTGTCGTAGAAGCGTGGCAAAATTGTAGAGCTAAAAAAAGAAACAAGTCTGCATAATAATCGAATGAAACCGAAGCAAAAAGAGACGGTAAGGAATTACCGCCGACCCATTAATTTGGTTAGTATCCCTGAGTTCTTCACTCTGATGAGGTCTTATTTGTGATTTAATTTTATATTATTTGCGTTTTTCTTTTCAACAGCAAACAGTCTACTTGAAAAGATAACCCTCGAGAAAATTTCTTCGCGGGATCTACAACAAAGAGTCACGAAACGCAGCTTTTCGAGTTGTACATGGTATATACTTTATGCGTTATGTAGAAGTAACGCACATAGCTTTGCCAAAGAATTGTTGTAATTTCGTTTGTTTCGTGCTTTGCCGAATCGTTTAGATTCGCTCATCACATTTTGTACGCATTACGCCCCAGGGAATAAGAGGCAGCCATGTATATTTCTTTGCTTCCTTTGACCCGATTGTAAAATTACAATTAAAATTCAATCGTAGCGTACGTATACCTTATATAACAACAGTGTGATACATTTACATTGGTACCCGCTGTCGCGTGTACAACGTTATTACTAATCAATAATAATTCGATTTTGTAATCAGGTTTAAAAGAATCGTTTCGGCGATCAATATCACGTGTTATGTCATGAAATTCAGTCAGGTATTCATAGATTTATTTTGCTTGACTTTTCGAAACAAAGTTTCTTTCTATGGGTATAAACTGAAATTCAAAGAATTTATCGAACAAGTGCAGTAAGATTGAATATATATTTGAAAATACTTCTATAGTTCAAGTTTATATTTGTCAGAAGTTTATATGATGTAGAGACTGTCGACCTCCTTATCTAGTGATCGTGTTCTTTGAAATTTCACGCAGAGTTTTCTATTCGTATGATTCTGTATTATAGATTTGATGGTTTAAGACGGTCTATAAATGTAGTTTTACAAAGTTCGTTCGGTCAAATGAATTTATAACTTTACGATCGAGGCAAACATAGATTGACATAAATTTTACTGCTACTAAAACATTCAAGAAATAGGTATAGGGACAATTTCCATCAATTTCGCAGAATTGATGGCTGCAAAAAAATAGTTTTTTTGGGATATTCGCAATGCCTTGAAGGTAAAAGATGAGTCAATTGGTTGTGTATTACGATGCGAAAATTTTGGGGATGCTGAAATGAGAGAAAATTTCAATATTTCTTCACATTTAGTATCCCAAAGAATAATGAGGAGAAAGTAAAAATTCGGTACATCTATATCGTGATGATTGCGCTAGACCTTGACCTGTTCAAATGTTCACCCTGTGAAGGGATCTCTTTCCCATCCACGTGCAACGGTTTATGTGCGACAATTTGTGGAATATGATTAACGAGAAGAGCGAGCGACGTGGTAGAGCAAAAGTCGTTAGGGAATCGAGAGGAGAGAAAATTCTCGTCTCTGGTTACGCGATTTGTATGGGTTGTGATGACAGTTTTCTCTCTCTTTCCCTCCCTTCTTTCTCCTCTTCTCTCCTCACGGTTCCACCTTTCGGCAACAATAGCTTTGAGTTGTAGGCTCGTAAATTTTCAGTAGTAAAAATAATTTATCTCCAAATAAACCGATTATCTTCCCTCTCGGGTAGCTGAACACCCCGCCTAACAAACATTCCCCGCATGCTCTATACCTGCACGCGCGTTTACAAACTCGAAACGCGTGCCAAACACGTATCGTTTATCCCACCAACATCCAGACCATAGTTATGAATGTATGTATATATTCCATGTGCGACAAACCCCCTCCATCCATATTGTCGAAATTTCAGACCAAACCATGCAGAACTTTGTGTACTGAATTACTAGAATTACCATAGAGGTATACGCATTTGATACGACTTTACAATGAACACCACACCCGGTTATGTCTGCCTAAAATATCGTGCGATGTTCATAATTTCGTCACGTAAGGTGCAATTCACTTGTTTCCGGAAAACAAAAGTGAGGGATGGGTGAGTCAAGCCAGTTTACGACGGAATGGTATTTCAGTGGGACAATGAGACGTCTGTCCGGATGATCCTGATGAGGAATTTTGTATTTATTACAAAAGCACAAAAACCACTCGTTTGTATTATACGATAATCTACTTATTGAAAAAAAAAATAAAGTGGACATTGATTCACTGATCATCCTGGGGTTGGTATCCAAACGAAATAACCATTTCGTTGTATATTGTATAGCATTACAAGATGGATACACGCAATTTGTCAGCTGGACATTCTTTGCTATCGTGATCATCATTGGTTATGTCAGCGCGTCTGGCGATTTCTTATATACTTGGCCCACCCCATTAAGTTGAGTACCGGTGATGGCAAAGAAAAGATAATCCTACGGTGATATTTACGACCTTGATCCGACCTCGAAGTGAACGACGCTATGGTACTCCGACCATTGACTCATTTCCTTCCACAGAATATTCCAACTTGGTATCTTCGCCGTTGGTCAGTTGGAATAATTTGTTTTTGAATTATATATCCTCCATGCACGATATGGTCGAGAAGATGTTGTAATGGGAGTAACTATTGAGCGATCCGATGAAAGGATGGTTATTGGTAAGCCTGTATGGGTTGATAGGTTGTGGGATAAAATATCCTGAATTATAAAGCGTGTTGTATAGCAGCAGCAGGAGCGGCATAAAAGCGTTGTTAAACTCGAAGATCATTGTGAATATAAATGAGGAGAAAAAGCACATCTAGTGATACATGGCACATCCCTTATTCGAAGAGGTTCGATCTGAACCCAACCAAGTCTCATCCAACCTAACCCTTAGATTCTCGGTGTATGTGATGTGGGTCGTCTCCTCGCCTATGAATATGCGATATACTATGGTATTATAGGTACCTAAGGGACAATCCAATTTTCTCCTGATGTCTAGGTAATAAAATTGTGCGGTAAGACTCACCTTTGCCGCATTGTTACACCACTCGATGTATAATCCTGCAGCGAATAGACGGCACTCTTTTTTTTTACCGGCTCCTTCAATGTCTGCTCGGGAACGATGAATGAAGCTTTGTGAAAAATCAGTGAGAACTGCTGCTTTAATGTATTCGCAAAAAAAAAAAAACCCGTAGGTACGACACTTACAATTAGAGTCGAGAAGGTGTTTTAAATAATCGCAAAGGCAAATTACAAGCCGACCGCAATCTCTAAAGGGGCATAATGTAACCTATCTACATATGTATATTGCGACGAAGTTGCTTCGAGATATACAGCGAAGCTCTCTCTCTTGGAAGCTCTGCAAAAGTATCGTACCCTCGGATTCACAAAGTAATTTGAAAATTACAGGCGGTATCGCGCTGCAATTTCAGGACTTTGTGGAACGCGGTCACACGTACGAGTCTCTAGCTGATTTTCCGAAGCTTTTCCGAGCTTCGCGTAGAAATCGCTTTCACTCCCTATCACATACATGTTTCAAATATACGACCTGCAACTCTGGCTCTAGCTATCGACCGTGTACGGAGTATACGGGTTGCTTGATCTATCTCGCAAAAATTGTCTAGGAATATAAAGGACAGATAGCGGTATCAGCAGTGACAAAAACCAACATGGAAAGCCAAAGAAAAAAAAAAACAAAAAAGCAAAAGACAATAGAGGAGAAATAACTCCAGCGGAAAACGAGATGTGTGTACCTAGATAAGAAAAAAAAAAAACAAAACAAAACGAACAAAAAAAATACTACCGTATAGTTTACAGTAAAAAGTTTTCCCATCCTGATTTCAGCGGTAGAGTTCTAGAAATAAAGTGAATAGTATAAAAAAATATTATTGTATGCTTGCATGCTTGCAATCGAGAGTCTCGCAGCTCGTTATAAAATAAATTGTTAGAAAATCGAAATAACGCAACTATCTCCACTTGAAATTCAAACTCACATTAATTGGCACCGATCTGTTTGTGACAATAAGTTCACGTACCTATGTATGGGTAAAACGTAATGTGAAAGCGAAAAAAAAAAATACGTATCCCGACTCGAATATATCCTATTTTTGGCCGATCTTTTTCAGAGGTGTACTTTTCGGAAAATGAGCTGGGGAATTAGGAGTCGCGTGAGGAAACAGTCACGTTGTCCTAATAGGCTGAATGCGGGGAAAGCTGTAATCCTACAACAATGTAAAGCTTTGCGTTTCCACTCGAAAGCCAAGACGCAGACGCAGAAGCCAGCATCCCTAGAATCCTGAGTATCCTTGACGTTCTGAATCTTGCAGGATATAACGCCCTGCAGTGAAAGGCGATGATGAAACATTGTGATTTCGAAGTAAAGTAACGAATATACTGCAGCACCTCACGCTGCACTCGTCACTTCCCCGAATCACGGGTTCACGAGTACTCTTTCAGCATTCCTATCCAACATGATTGTCTTATTTTCTTCTTTTCAATATCAAGCCATAACCCACGCCATCGCGGTAAAGACGCATATAGCTGAGACTTTTCTCTAGTTGTGGCTTACACTCGAGCTCAACGATTCACCAGGGTTTGTGACACAACCATCGTACTCGGGAAATTCCAGTCGCTTCTATTGCAGAGTCAGCATTATCATCGCACCCGGGTTTCTCGATTTTTATCCTAACCACGGATCACTTTAGGCTCATATCTCAAGTGTGTCTGAGTTTCTGGTGATCTAATATCATTCCCAGAGGATGCTGATGTAGTGTATGGAGTCATATTTCGAAATTTGATATCCAAACCCCGAGTCTACTGGGGCCAAACCTTTGACAGATTACGAGAAACGTTGATGCCCATCGATCCAAACTTTGGTAAAAATGATCCACGCGTCAAACACGTTGTTCGGAAATTTATTCTTCAGGATTCGTGCCAGCGCTCATCGAATTGAGTATGATTCGATTCAGATTGACAAATTATTTCGTCGGAAGCAATTACGGACAGAGAAAATAAAGGCGAAGTTTCGGTCGCGAGAAGTACACATTTGCTGGATGACAATGAGTCGAAACACCTTGCAGACGTGAATGTTAAATATGCGCGTATATACCCACAGATGAAATAAGTTAGTGGGCTAGTATATGAGGCATCTCGATGCGCGGACGGAGAGAGTCTGTCGGTAACATCTTGAAGCCCATGCGGTACACCGTGCCATACTGTCGTGATCGTTACACCAGCGGGAGGTGGTTCTTCCTCGAGAAGCTGAGAAGTAAGCGTTGCATATTTGATAGGACAGTTCAGAGTTCTCTACCTCTACTATTCAAGGGTCCCGTTTCCCACCGCATTAGCATAGTAAACATAGATTTGCATTATGCCAACGGGTGTTGCCACAGCCTGAACACTCACGGATGCCGGTAGCACCCGTACCCGTACCCATATACCTGCTACCCTCACGCATCTTCGTCTCAACACACACTAAATAGTAGAACTGTGCCGTACTTCGTCGTTCGGTTTATGCGCGAGGAATCATCGTCACGTCAGGTAATTGTTATACGTATAGTTGCTTACTTTATAGTCAAGAATTGGAAGTTATTTTCCAAGAGTCGAACAGCGTGGAAGATTCTGAATAGAGTAAAACTCGAAACAGAACCGATGGCGAAATTTGTAATTCAAAATCTAACAGTAAAACCGTTGATGTCTAACGCCGCAAACCGGAATGAATAGCGTAAGAATTCGTTGTGTGGGTTCTTCGTCTCGCTGTCTCGGACGTTCATGCTTTTTTGGAAATTTCAAACAGTCTTAGAAGTCTAGTTTTATTTATTAGTTTTCTCAGTCGCTTTTTCGCCCATTGAAATCAAGGAATCTGCTTGTAGAGAATTATAGTATCGACGCTGTTTTATTCGTTTTCTTTTTACTGAATTCAGCTAGCGAGTTGATTCGACTTATATTGAATCTACAGAAGTTTGAAGTTCATTTAAATTCTTCAAGTTAATTATTAGAGGTATTTGGCATTAGGTATACCCAAGTTGAGTTAAAGTGGAGCAATGAGTCATTCGAAATTATATACGATTCACGTGACACCAATCGGACGAAACTAATTTCGCGGTGGATAAACTCGATCAAGTGTTAATCGGAATCGATCTTCTATGTACCGTTCACATTGACTTCCTTTAGCAATATATATGATGGTATCTATATACATATTTATATTACATACAGAAGATAACTGAGCCAAAATTTCTTCGCTGATTTCAAAAATAAGCGAAGCGTTACCAACGAATCCTCGGATAGTCAGAGATATGTAATTTCATGGAGACCAACCACTAAAAGAAAAAAATTGTGTTGATGAATTGCGTATGAAAGAAACTGGTGAATACTTTTGTCGATTTGAATAAATTTTACACAAATTTTTGCAACCTTACAACCTTAGCATAGTTGATTATTACCAAATATTTACATACCAAATTATTGTCAACCCGATAAGCTGCAAGTGTGTTCGTACATGTACACGTATAAATGAATAAGTTGGTATCAAGATGAGAAAGATGAGGGAAAAAGATTCTCTTTTTAAATAAATAAATAAATAACAATACGGTCGTACGTTCGGTTCGTCTTTCGTCATTGTGCGGTAGACTCGTCAGCGGGGAGCAAACATCGATCTTTGTACAAGTTCAACTCCCGGTATTACCATGTGAAATATCGGAACGAGCCTCACGCAGTATTTGCAGCACGCGTCCCGGAATTACTTATTGTTGGCTGCTACTTTAAGCCACAATACTAACCGCCTATGCGCAGTATGTATATAATACAATATCTGTACATAATATATATATTTATTGATTATTCATACACATATATACATGTACCCGTCGTATATATGTCTTGTCAACAATGAATCTTCATTCTTGATTGGATGCACGTACCAATCGATATTTTCGCAAAGCATCCACTCACAGCGAAATATATCCCTCCTACAGCAGAATTCGAAGCGAACGAACCAACCCTAATACTGCAATGGGGCATCAGACAACGGAAATCCAAAGCAATGCGTTCTGCAGATATACCAAGTATTATATACCTCCACCTATACGCGCCAAAATCCGCAGATCGAGCGCTGGCTTTCAGAATATCGGACGGTCAATGCGAATGAATTTATCTTGAATGCAAATGGAGCGTGTAGCGATTGGGAAAAAAAAGTTTTTAACCAAAAGTTCACACTTATTGCTACTAATGAGATTCCATGCTACTAGAATCTGCTTCCATAATTAGATAGAAAAAACATGACCGAACATCAAAGAAAAAAAAAAAAAAAAAACCTTTGCTTGATCTTGGCGTAGTGATGAGTTTTCGAAAGGTTATGAATAAACTTTGAAGCGATTTTTAATCACGAAAATTAAAAGCTGCTTCCAATAAACATTTACACAACACACACACACACACAGACATATATTTATGTACATTTTTCTCAGAAATCGTTCAACCCTTAAAACTTTATCGCGTATATTTATCTATATATATAGGGTTATATAATGTACCCTACCGCAAGAGCACATAACAGGGAGCTCAGCTGCCTCTCGGCAAAAACTTTTCAACCAACAAAGTTAAACAATATATAATGCTTTTTATTCGCCTAGATTATGTGGGAAATAAGATGATTATTAAAATGAAAGTTTTAATTTTTCTGCCTCGTTGTTTTTTTGTTAATTGTTTTATTTTTATTTGTCATTACTATTATTTTTTCGTATTTTTCCGTTAAATGAAAAAGTTTTGGTGAAAGAAAAAAGAAAAACAGAAAAAATTTATAAATAATAAATGGTAGAATAAGAATGAAAAATTAAAATGAAACAATGCTGTACCTACAGGTATACTATATGCAGACGGATGGACCCGGGATTGCTTTGTTCAGAGTCTGCGTGCAGTTAATAATTTTTGGATTAAAAAAAAAAAAAATTCGTTGCAGCTTGAAAATTTTTTTATTCCAACTGGGAAATGTGCAAGCTTATTTTAATTCCTGTTATCTGTAATATGCATTATACAATTGCTTGGTTTTCATTCAGTTTTAACTGGATATTTTTTTTCGTATTTATTATACTTAAACCATATTTTCCTAGAGATTTTTAATCCTCTTTCATTTTTGGAGACAATTATAAGTAGCAGAACAAAAGTTTCTCTTCATTTGTACTTATTTTTCATCTCTGTGGTGATGGATTTGATCAGTTAGCCATGTCCGTAATTTCATGACGCTTGTTATTTCATACGTGAAAAAAAACCAGTTGAAATTTCGATGAGAAAAGTAGAGAGAAAATAACGATGCGATCGAGTCGAAAACTCTTGCGTAGGCTGGATAATAAAGCATGAATATACTTCACACGTATACTATACCATGACGTGATCTTCATTCCCGCACTTTTCAAGAAAGAGAAAAAAAAGGAAAAGCACGAGAAGCGCGCGTAGGGAAATCTACTATTCGTTACAATAAAACGAAGAGTACTATACACATGCATCCTGAGCATATGAGATACTCGATGTAGGCGAATGATATTCTCATCCGCGAGAACTTATTCTGTGGTTTTTCTAAGAATTAGTTGAGAAAATTTCAGATCGAAATTGTTACCGTTTTGCGTTGTATGAGAAGAGCGAATCTCGAGAGTTGTGTTTTTTGGACCAGTTGAGATGAAATTCGCACAAACCTTAAATGCGCAACGCACCACACGCGTGGGTTGATATAATTTAACACTGTGTTGAAATCGAGACCATGAATACCCTCGAGGGACTCGTTATGTCTGTCGTGGAATACGCGTCGTATGGATATTTCTAAGGATAGTAGACTTAATGTTACGTTATGACAGAATCGACTTATCATTTTGGATTTATAGATATAGTTACGGTTTGGATTTTTATGAAAAATCAATGGTCTGTAACGGGATTTAACCCCAGCTTACCACCCTCCTGGATCTGTATTATTAATCTATGGAGATTCGAAGGAAAAAGACGTGCATTCGTGAGCTTTTTTTTTTTGTTCTGATATCAAATTCCATCAAATTTATGTTGAATCGTCAACTTTTTTTTTTCTCGGTAACTTTACCAACGGATTTGTGTTTCTGAGGTCAAAATACTCCGAACGATGTTAATCGCAGTCTCCAAGTTCTCATCAGCCAATCGAGAAACTAATAAAATATCACCCAGCACGTCTCGGTTTTCGATCTTACATTTCGTGTTTTGAGATTCAGTGGGCTTCAACTTTTTCTTTGGTTCAAGAAAGGAAATAGTCGTCAATGGCACTGATCAAAAATACTTGAGTGATGAGTAGATATGACTTATAATTACAACAATTTACACGTTTTGTCAGAGTGACGATGAGGTGTATAGGAACGAGCGATCCTTGGATGAGACTGCGATCGGATGATAGGGGTGTCGATGAGTGTTGAAATATATGACGTAGGTATAGAGATAGAAGCCCTCGTCAAAGTGAAGGCAAATTTAAGCGCGTTCATGCACATGAATAGGTAGAGCATCATCTCACCTTAACTCTGGTAGAGCAATAGTATACACGTCATACATATGTATTACATGTATATACCGCATGTACTGTATGTATGTTATACGTATATATGTATACATGGATACACATATAGTTCGTGGAATCCCCCATTTCGGTGAATAACTCTAAGCTAAGCGAAGGGAAATGAAGTTAAGGCTCGCTCAAGGCGTGTGACGTGGTAGGTGAGGTGTCGGAATTTTTGGAAAAATGTGTCCGGGCAAATGGTAGGACCATGACCGCACACGAGGCATTTGGGGATTCGCTTTATGGGGGTTTCACGTTCTACCCGGCAGCCCAGAGAACCGTATTCCATGAACCTACATGTACTGCACATATATATTATATTTACCAACATACCACCCTTTACAAGCATTTATATATGTGATTCGAGACCACTGTATACGTGTCCTTTCTAGCCGGGGCATACGCGGTTACCGCAAATCTTTCACCCCCGTATAATGACGTGGTCCTCGAAAGGAGAAAGTCGTACGTTAATCAGAGTGAGAAAGAAAAAAGAAAAATTCTTGACGGAAACGGTTGAGCGATAAAACTATGATCCGGAGGTTTCTAGGTACGTGTCGAACATTGTGAGAACATACCGGAACTCCTCTTTGAACGCTGGACCATTAAGAAAAAACTAGTCGAAAGTTTTCAGAAGTAACTTTTTCTGGTCTTAAGCTTTACGGAAGCAAAAGTTCGCTTGTAAAGTTGATCCAAGACCGCATTTAGTTTACTTTTCCAATGTCGTAATGGGCAGGTACACGATAGGCGAAAAAAAAAACAACAAAAAAACCGTCCCGATACGAAAAGCATGAAGCTCTCTTCCTTTCTTGAAAATTTTGAATAAATACCTGTTCGAAAAATAAGAATTGAAATATCGTCGACGCGTTCAACGCTTATAATTCCCGTTCAGAAATCGGCAAATTTTTTTCGCCCCACCTTGTATACCTTTGTCATTAATAGAGTGATCGTTCATCTGTGGCAGTTTGCACGGTTTTTACAACATTTGAATTTCAAAGTAAGGGTGATCGAGTTGCGCGGCGCGTCACACTGCATGACAGCTTTCAACGTTGCCGGACGAATTCAGTAGTATAAGTCAGGCTAAGGTCAGACACGAAAATAGACGATTACACTTAGCTAGCAGCTGTATCAATAGACTCCGCGTTAACGTCGGTCAAGGTAAACCATCCCAAACTTCGTCGAGTGGATGGGGTATTGAGACATCAGAGGGAATTCGTATAACGCCGAATGAACAAGATACCGAAGTAAATAATCGGGCAAAAAAAAAATATTGAGGGAGAAAAAGAAAATGGACGAACAGGGTCGGTTAGGGTCAAGAAAGGGTCAGATCTCCATTTTTCCTCTACTTAATGCCCTTCCGATCCTTCCCTATGGGGTGGAAAAAAAATTCGTCTTATCAATCCTTTGAACTCGAGAATCGATTTCAAAGATGCAGTGGTGAAAAAAACATTTTTTCTAATCAGGCCACAATCAAGTAAGTAATACTGTGTATTTATTAAATTAGGATTTCGGAGCGTTCAATCGGACCATTTTCACTGCACTTGAAAATTGTAGATAATTGAAATCGACAAAGCAGTTCGCTTGTATATCCGGTACGAAGAAGAGGATCAGCTGTAAAGCGGGACATCTAGATGTGACAAAAGATTCTGATTAATTTAATCGTCGTTCTTTTGTTTTTCTTTAATTTATCTCTCTACCCTTACGTCAGGGGGAATATTATTCTTTCGTCATTAGACTCGTTCAGATTTTCTTCGAAAACTTATCCAACTTGACATCAAGCATGAAAGTTAAATACTTATTCCCATCCCCTGTACAATATTGCGGCAAAAACGCTAACCACTTAAAAAAGATCAACCATTTGTCCAACGATAAAAAACCACAACTCTACCATATACTTATACATATATTGCACGTATTCCAGGACGAAACTCTTACAATATATGACCATGTCTTAGAAATATATTTTTCTACTATTATTACCACTGTTGTTGCTACTATTATTATTATACATAAGGGCTGTACATATATATTATACATATATGTATATATGTACTATATTGTGTATGGTGAGGCGCGTGTTTCGCGTTCCACAATATACCTTATATATTCTGAAATGACGTCGTTTGAGAGGGTCTAACACATACGTAGAAATAAAAAAAACATTGTAGAAAAAAAAAAAAGATGAAAACGAAATGAAATAAAATAAAAAACTATAAGAAAGGAAGAAAAAGGAAACGAATCACGTCATTTCCTTTATACCAGGGAGTAGATGGTTTGGGTACGATATATACATACCTATATGTGTATAGCATTTCGAGAAAGTGGAGCGATTAATTTTGACCTGACGCACAATTTTGCAAACCTGAAATCTCGAAGTAAGGCGATTCTCTTTTTTCTCTGTTCCATTTTCATTCGAAGGAGTCGGTATAAAAACCGTAGTGCGGTAGGGAATCAAATTCGAAGAATACATTTGTTTATTTATTTTCTATGCTTTGCCGGCAGTTGGCTACGCGCAATTTTATGAGATTGCATCAACATTTCGTGCTGCAAGAACATGATAACGAAAGAAGAAAAAAAAAAAATTAATCACGATGATCGAAATATTGCAGAAGAATGAATTTTTTAACCACGTTCCACACGAAAATAATGTAATTGTTGTTTTATTCACTCTTGTGAAATACACCCTTTTTTGACGGCATGGTATCTTGATTTTTCGTGGATTATTACAGCATACGTTTATTTTCTGAGAATGAAACAAATTAAACGAAATTACGGTGGGCATCCAGCTGCAGGGGGTTTGTTGGGTTATATCCATGTATCACAATATCCGCCAGCAGTTATTTCACTAAAGTCGCACGGGGAATCAATTCAAAGAGCGAAGGACTCTCGTACATAGTAGTACCACTACTACTGCCACTGCAAATACTATACGAAAAGGAGAATCTGCAGGCGCCCGCGAAATTTAATTAAGCTAAACGAAAATTAATTGTCGTAAAAACGAGCGCCTGGCTGAGTATATAGCACACGCGTCTACCTCCTAATAATACGCTTGCAGCAAGCAGAAGCTATAACACTTTTTAATTCATTCTCTCCTCTTTTCAGACTCTCCGTTTATCAACGTCCACGTATTTAAGTGGATACACAGGTACAACATACGGACGTACGTTGGTTTGTTCGATCGAACTTGTCAGCTTCTTACGTTCACATAAATTAGATACACCCGCGCATAGGGAATACGCCGATAATCGAGGAACTAACTATAAGGACGAGAAAACGAATCGGTTCTTTCGGAATTCTCACGTTTGGATTGGAAAGTTTCCAAAATCGAACCCTTGCGATTAGATAGGACGCGATAAATGTGTCGGTTGTTTAAATTTTTTTTTTCAACCTTGAGATGTGAGTGTTAAATTTTCAGAAATGAAATCTCTATCCTCACCAGTTAGCGATCCTTACTGAAAAAAAAAAAAAAAACGAAAATGAGAAAAAATGGGTTATGTATTGTGAACGGTACTTATCGGCAGTGCCTAAATCTTGCGTGAAAATTGATTGGGAAAAAGTTTTGATTGAGTAATTTTCGAAGCTATAAATAAAATTATAATCAATTTCCATAAGTTCTATGATGAGTATATATGACATAATATATATATGTACTTATGTAGTGGGTATATAAGGAAATGCGAAAAAGTCCCGATAAGAGAAGAGAAAAGAGAAAGAGGGAGAAAGAGCTCCGTATATGTAAATGTAGGGAGAGTCTATTGAGAAAACTTTTTCAAGGATATTCCAAGTTTTACCCCCACAAGACTCGATATTTCTTATTAAGAAACGAACTCAGCGAGACTTGAAACCAACCGGTACGCGGATCGAAGTTATGTATATATATATTTTATGATATACAATGGAAATTATTCAGCCCGAAGAAACGATCCTCGAAATTGATAAGCCTTCGCTGCTCGAGATATAATTTTCATCTTCATATTACTCCGCGAAGGTTCATTCTACGATGACCACCCTGGTCCGGCTATACGTAGGTGTAGGTCACGTTATGGTTGATGTTCGGCGTAATCAAAACTCCGTCATCGCTCCGATATATCGGTCGACGATCGATCGATTATAATTTACATATATCGCATGTCCTGCAGCACCAACACGGGCCTATACGCAGTATATTCCAAAACGCGCGCGGGGTCCGGATGGGACAGGTATGTATACTGTGACAAATCGCGTTAACCAAGATTAGCTTAGCAGCTTGGCTAATTGTCAGTCAAGGGATCGACTCAGTAATCCTACCCGGCTGTTACTAGACCTTCGTATATAATATGTGTGTACGTCCGAGCCACTCACACGCTTTTAACGACGATCATGCAATTAAAATTATCATTTCAATGTTCGATCGAACAGCTCACTGGGGTGAACAGTTAGTTGTAATGTTTAATTTTAATAGTTTTTCTCCTTTTTTTTTTCTCACACGTGATCGATAACCATATACCGTGACCTTGGTGGAGAACTGCATGAAATTTAGATCGAGAGCTGGAAGAATTATTTAAACAAGTTCAAACTAACAAGCTGGTTCGTTTTTCCAATTTCGTCGAATCTGGATTTTTGGACTCATGTTAATAATTAAGCGCAGTTTCTGACAAAATTTTCCAACCTAAAGTATAACGATTGAGAATTGAAAGACCAAATAAAATTGACGAAGAACAAAAATCAAATCTATATATATGTATACACATACATGTACATGGGTGTATGTATAAGCTGTATGCACATATATATACTTCAGCGAGTAGGAGCTTAACAAATAGATTAATGAATTTTTATAAGCTTCCGACCGGTTTAACGGGTTTTTTATTATACACCGGAGCAAAACATAGATTATGTATTTACCTCTCACGTATACATACTTTGGCACGCATCCTTTCTATGTGCAACACGTGTAAATTAATTCTCGAAATATCCGTAACGGTCATCATCTTCATGTATTTGTGGTTATAACAAATGGGGGGAAAATCTCTGGTGTTTTTGAGTGGAAAGAGTAGTATAGAAAAAATATATGTAATATGTGTGTAAAATAATAATGGCTCGAAAAGGAGGCAACCCATAACTGTAGGCGTATACCTACATATTTTTCCTTCAGCAAGCAATCGTATTCAAATCGAGGCTGTTCGAGTTGTGCAGGAGTTTCTTCTTTCCCTGTGCGGCCAGCTGAAACCACTCGGCTTGAATAATGATAAGGCAATAATACCGGCCCAATATTAGTCTCATCGGTAGAAGAACGACAGGAGAATGACTGATGTTGAATTTCGGGGAAATATGAGGCCGTTAACGGCTTCCTCCTTCGTTTATTTCATTCCCACCTGAAGCTATTCAGGGGATACAAAAGTACCGAATTTTATTCCGAAGCTGTTAGATAGATGAGTATTCTCTCATTGTAATTGAAGACTGAAGTTTGTTCGGGAAAAAAGTCCGCGAAGCTTACGATTTCAAAGATATTATATTCTCAATTCCAACCGATCATTCATTTAGAGCCACCTCTCGTTCCATCAATCCTTATATTATCGCATTAGGTCATGCGTGTATACGACGAAATGAAAATGCAAATTCTTTCAGATTGAGCGGACCTATTTCCAATTTTTGGCACGAATCATTGTTTTTATTTATTTTTTTTCAAATTAGTATGAAGAAGATATCGAATGCGCACAGGAAAAAATTGGGTTATAATTTCTAACAAATCTAGTTCTAAAGACTGAATCGAAAAACAAAATTGTTAGAAGAAAAAAATGGGCATTTTTCAAATTTAATTTACAGACAACTTTGTACAATCATATTTTCAAACTGCGTATGAAGTATAAAAATTACCCCTAGAGTTGATGAAATAAAATAAGTTGGTACCAAAGACGTTGGACGTTGGCCTTGAGAATCATCATTTCAATCCAGATGGAATCGTGCCTCACAAATTGTAACGCGACTTAACGTCGTTTTTCAAATATTTAAGAACCTATTATATATACAGGAGATTCTCTTTCATATGCCTATACAATATACATATATATACGTATATAGAAAGGCTTGAACTCGTATAGGGTTGTATGTATACATAGGTCTAAAACCTTCGAAGCCTCGAACGGAACTTAAATTTTCATTTCACCCGCAACGATTTCAACTACTAAATTATTCCATCTCAATAACAACGGTAGCATATGTATAGTCTGCATTTTTTTGGTCTTGAATATTATAGAATTCTCCCGTCAAATTTTCGACTTTTCCTTCTTCATCTTTCATCACTTACACTGATAAAATGATACAAAATGAAAACGAGATTTTTTTTTGTCATTAATTCACGCTCCAGGATATCTTTTTCCATAGAGATGGAAGGCTGTGGTTTTTCGTGGATTTTTCCCTATTTGTTCAAAGCCGATACGTCGTTTCGTCTTTGTCAAATTTTTCATTTTTTTTTTTCTGGCGTCACCGTGCTGCTATTTTTTTCATGTAGATACATACGTACGTGTCTATTTATACTGTATACCTATGTATTCCTAAATGCGGTCCACAACGCTGACAAGAACTTAGGGGATAACGGGGGTACACCGCACCACGTCGTTACCTAGATTTCACCGCAAAACAAGGATAGAAAAAAAAATTAAAAAAAAAACAAAAACTTCATCCTTAGCGTGTCTCTCGCGATTATCATTATAATTTATGATCCGCCCTCACGCAGTTGCTAAAACGTTTGATTCGAATCCGGCTACACGTTGGCGGGAGCTGGGAGAGTTGAAATTCCGTTAAATCACTAGATTCCAGTTATTACTTCGTGACTGGGCTGCGTTATTCGAACGAATTCCTCCTCGTTTCTTTGACTTGAAGTTTTTTTTTTTTTTTTTGTTTGATTTCATCTTTTTTACTCCTTTTTCGAATAATAATGAATCAACCGTCTTCCAAATGTATAATATGCTCGCATTCTTTGTACTCAATCCTTTTACGTGTAACTTAC
This sequence comes from Athalia circularis, assembly GCA_963978495.1. Taxonomy (NCBI): domain Eukaryota; kingdom Metazoa; phylum Arthropoda; class Insecta; order Hymenoptera; family Athaliidae; genus Athalia; species Athalia circularis. Next base: position 7,809,142 of record OZ021702.1, read on the forward strand.
GGCGTTCTGAAAAACAAAAACGTTGACGTGATGAAAGTGTTCGAGTTTTTCAGGTCTTCATAATATACAAAATGGTTCGTGCAAAGTACTAGCGACAATCTTGAAGCATTCAAATTTTTCGGCTATTTTGTTCCGAGTAGGAAGCAATGGAGGAAAAAAGAAAAGACACGATGAAAATAATTTTTTCTTCAAACCCGACAAGCATCTCTTTTTACTTATCATCTTGCAGTTTCTATGACTTTCCTCGCGTTCTTATTTCAGATTCGAAAACTTAGGCTTTGAAATATATCGAAGATTATTTTTCAAGTAAAATTTTTTAATCACTTCTGAGCGATTTTAGAAAATGGAAATATGACGTTTTTTACTTTCAAACTCATTCCATGCGGTAATTAATCTTTTTTCCTTGACTTGTCGCAAGTTTTTTTTATTTATACCGATTCATCATAATTTTCGGACCACCCCATTATTTTTTTCAAACATTATCGTCGGAAACGAATTAACGAACAGCTGCTTCATTAAAAAACAAAACACTGTAATGGATTCAGACAAATTTTCAAACAGAACAAAACGAATCCATTGTATTCTCAGAGCATTCAGAAAACGACCAACGCTTATCCGACCGTAGTCACGACAGGTACGAATTGTTGATTTTGAAAAAAAAATTGGAAGGAACTCTCAGTATGATTAACAAATATCCGTTTAATCAGGAAACTGCAATTCTAACTCCAGGTAAGTAATGGCTATCCCTGGATACTTCTTGTCCGCGAATGATTCTCTGTTAGTTTGAGGGAAACGATTACAACTTTGAGACGTCTAGATGCTGTAGCGTTTGTAACTTCATTTTCCTCGATCAAATACACGCTCGCAAACATTCACAAAGGAGTAGCTGGTGATAGTTTTAACCTACGACTTGAAGAACATCCCTTTGTTATAATTTTTGATGCGTCAGAAATGGTTATTATTATTTAGATACAATGGCAAGTTGAAATCCGTTTTGAGAAATTGTTAAAAATCTACGGGAAAATTGAGTTCGGGCAAAATGCGCGGTATGGGTATGAAAGGGATTCATATAATCCAATTCGACGACCCTAAAGTCAAAGTGTTAGCCAAGTGTGGCCATTACAGGACGTCTGAAATAAAACTTAGGACCCGCTTCTGGCGGATCCTGTTAGCTGAAAAAGCGTAAAAAGTTGAAAAGTTTACGTTAAAAAATTTAGCCGATACTTTTTCTCTTACGACTTTGATTTTATACAGCTGTTTCAGGCAGGTAGCAGTAGCTAAGGTTTCGTTGGTCCACCTTCAAGATTCGAAATTCAGTTTTTAGTGTTTATCAATCATTTTTGTTCTGGTCTCCATCAATTTTGTTGAAACAGGGCGATATAATTACGTGGGCCCTGAGTTATTTCATTTCGGAATATAATCCCAAATTTAATTTCCCCCCATTAAAATGAAGCGAGTGTATATATGAGAATTTGGCAGCGGCATATTTTCACCGTGAATCTGTGAAACGATAATAATAAAATTTTGCCCGGTAATGAAATTAATTCGAGAACGATTTTCATAGCACTCTGCACTCCCATCACATCATCGTCGCTTGCACGCCATACGTATAGTTGGTACCTCTAATACGAGATGAAAATTTAATTTTAATCCTCTACGTTCATCCCAAAATTAACGGACCGCACAATATCCTTTCCATAATATCGATCCGACAAATTATCAAACACTGACGTTGTATGAGGTTTCTTTTTTGTTTCAAATTTTTTTTTTTTTTCTTCCGGCTTAATTTTCCGTATCATACGGATAATTGGTTAACCATGCTGAATGACCTTGTCGCAATTAAGATGTGAACATAATTGTCAATCAAAGTGATGTTATTAGGCGAAGTGTGGGTTCATATTTGCGGTCAACTATTCTCGGTTCACGGTTTTGTCGCGTACAGGATTCTCGGTTATAATTAATAATGCCTAGTTAGTCTCCCTGTAGCTATATAGTTCCTAAACTTCTGCTGACACGAAATTCACATTATTTCTATCACATAATACTACGATCATGTATGTCATGAATATATCACTTTGAGGACATTCGCAATTAACCTCCGCCGTGACGTCAACGTTCATATGTGTAGCTCATAAGTCGGTCGTGAGATTTATATAGTAACTTTATTCATCGATTTTCTGTCTCGTCCAAAAATCGTGGGATCAATTATTGCTTCATTCACATTTTTATATTTTTTTAAATTATTCACCTTTTATTCAAAAACAATTGGGAATCAACGAGCACCTTGAGTGACTTCGGAGCGATTTTTTCACGCGCTATAGATATCTTAGGAGCTTTTTCTCATCAAAGTTGACCCTTTGGTGTGAGTCTTGAAATTGTAAAATAGCGCCCTTATTTCTGCTGCTTTAGCATGCGAATGATGGGAGCTGAAAAAATTATTCCGATATTTGCAAATTTTTGAGAATTCAACTAATTCATTCCAGAAGGTAATTTCGGTAAACAGCTATAGGTGTATGGGGTTAATCGGATGCCGATAGAAGTTTCTGATTCTGATTACCGTTCAAACTGTGGTGAGCCGGGGTCGGACTTTAGTCTATCTCATCGATGATCAGTTCGAGGTTGAGTTTTAGGTCTCCGCTAGGTATATATCCATGTATATGTATATTACATTAAACATAGATGTATGGGGGTAGCCGATGGTCTTAAAATTGAACGGTTTCGTGCTAACCTAGACCACAAAACGGACAATTAAACGGGTAACCGCAGGCAGAATACAAATGTGTGCGGTCTGTGCTTTACCGGTAAACTGTACTATGAGCGTTGGATTATACGAGGGACTCGCGGTGTTGCAACTCCGATATAATTCACGAGAGTACAACTTTTAATTTCCATAAGAACATTTTTGGAGGATAAAACTTTTCGTCTCTACCTTTCCACCGCTGCTCGGGACGCGCGGCTATACCCATCAGCGTTGGAAATTTAAATTTTTGTCTTATCTAGCCCGCGCCCGGCCGGAGCGAAGCTGTCTGAAATATTAATTTTTCTTTTTTCTTTTTTTTCTCTCCTACCTAGTAGTTTCTTTTTTACTTGGTGTAGAAAATTTAACCCCCGTGTCTTAATTTTCACGGTTTTCACCCAGCTCGGGCAACGTATATATACAGGTATATACAATACCGAAGAAAAACGGGGTTTGCTTGAGAAAACAAACAAGAATTGTAGGTAAACCATGAAGAGAAGAAATGTATGCGCGGATATATAGTCGCTTATTACGGTTCTACTGTAAATGACTACGCTTTATATTCTCCCCTTGCGGTATTATGAAGTCGCTTCATTCATATCCATACACCACACGTATATCTGTACAGCAGACGCTGCAACATCAAAAATTTGCAGATGTATGGAGATATACCCTATATATTAATGACCATTCGGAATTTTCTCGGGAGTAAAATACCGTGCTGATATGCCTCTGAAATAACGAGAATCGAGCTTTTTATTATTTGAATTTACCGTTATTCAAACTTCTCAAAACTCTCCCTTTCAGACTTTAGAATACCTTTATATACCTATTAGTCAGCCGTACGCTTCCGTGTCAGTGAGGAAGTTCTGAAGTATAAGGAACGTTGGAATTTTTGTAAACTTTTTAATAATCGTATCGACGATCCTAATTAATTCAATACTTTCGCTATTCCTTTTCACTCCCTGAATAAATTAAATTAACATCCATTTTAGTAGATATTTGATATCAGGTATTCTTTTCAATTTCTCTTTTTATTTTCCATCGGCTTCGTTTTCATATCGAGAGAGAAGTTTTGCAGCGTCGGCATATACTTACACTTCGAAGTGTCTCCAATAACTTGATCCTCAAAGTGAGGCTTACTTTTAAGTTTTAACCCTTTTGAGATGGTTAACTTCAGGGAAGGAAAAAACAAAAAAAAAACATGTAGTACCTGCTCAGCCGGCAACCTCTATAAAAAATTTGCCCATCAAAAACACCTAGCGATGACCTAAACCCGAACATAAAACTGCTGAGATGGCAGTTGAGTGGAATTTTTTCTCAAAGAGTCTGAATAAAAAAAGAAAATTGTGTATCGGGTAGTTTTATTGAATCTTAGGAAAATGTTGATTATTTCACATAGCACAGTTTCTTTTTTATTTTTTTGCCGAATATGAAATATTTCTGAGAAATTTTTATTTTTCTTTCCCTGACTTATAGGGAAAGACCAGAATTTCGTTGAATAAAAATTTCAAATCATTTACTTTGACGGAATTGGACAAGTATAATTGATCAATTAAATAATTTGGTTTGTCGGGTTTGGCTTCTGTCCAGTATGTCGAAGGTCGAAAGCGTCGAGAGAGGTTAGTGAAAATAGCCGAGGGGGTTAATTTGAGGTAACTTTCCTTTGTCCGAAAAACCTTCTTTTTTTTCTGTTTTTTTTTTTTTGTAGCATGGAAATGTAAAAGAAAGATACACCTATATACGCCTACGGACCAAAAAGTGAATTACCAATGGCTGGCGACGTCGCGTCGGTTACTCTGTGGAGGCATTGTTCTTATACAATGAACAAAGGATATCAACCTATACACCGCATAGTACATTTTCACTCTCATTCTTTTTTCGTGGTCGAATAGACGGCTTGTAGCGTCCGACTCTCGAATCTAACAAAAGTTAAGATTTTTAATTATTGTACTCCGACTAATTGCCATGGGTATGATCTCTAAATTGAGGATATTAAACCATTCGGTCCTACTTAACGACATTTTTAAATGATGGAAATTCATAATTTTTCATCAAAGACAAACAAAAATCACTAATACCGATTCGTTTTTATCCTGAAAACGTTACGAGATAATGAACACTGGCAACAATCCTTTGATGTTATACGAAACACTGGAAACTAAAAACAAAGAAGATATAAAAAAAACCGTGCACCGGTGGGACTTATCTGCCTGCATAACATCGAACTTTGTTTTATATGAATCCTCCGATACGCAGTTCCGCGAATTTACAAGGCAAAGGAATTCGAAGTAAAGTAATTACATCGTGTGACTCGTGTGGTGGCTACTTTGAAGTCAGTTACGTGATTTATGATGCTCGGTACTTTGAATTTGAATATCCCATCGCCTGCAGGCGTTATAAATTCGATGACGAGAATTGCGGAAATGGCGCTGAAAGCAACCTGCGGTATACGATAATAATTCAATGACCAAGTTAATCCATCCAATTTTAGAATCAACTGTTCTGAGTTTACCGGACGCATACGCTTTTTGGCCAATAGTGAGTTGAACAGAGAGAGAAAGATGGACATACTGTCGAAAATAACATGAGGGAAAGAAAGAAAAAAGAAAAAGCTTTTATTGGTAAGGACAAATAAAATCCAGTAATCGTAGGACGTGTTCACTGAACTGCAAAAGTGCAACATATTTCCACACAGGAATTTGCTGCTGTGACCTCTTTCTGCTCCTATTCAAAGCTCAGCGATACTTCTCACGACCGCGACAAACCTCTCCCTTATATATGTACGGCTTTTCAATCCAATTCTCAATGCACCTTGCATTAGAAATGTGCTCCCTATGCCGTCTTTCAATTCTCGTATCTTTGATAAGCCCCGAGAACTCGGATGAGCGCACAATCTCGTCGTTGATATTACTTGGCACAAGTATGTATGAGAGTGGAAATACGAATAATCGTTGTCACGTTGAAAGAAGAGAGGAGAAAAATCTCATCAGGTAATTCTCAATGGTTTTTATGGTGTTTTTCGGAAAAATTATGATATTAAAATGCAAGAATGATGAAGTTCCTTCACCTTGACAAAGTCTTTATATGAAGCTGGTGTGTTATCTTGCCGCATTTTCATCGCCCCTTTCTAATGCCCCATCCTGCTGCAGGCGTGGCAACCTCAGTCAAGATAATGGAAATCGCGAGGATAGTCCTATGTATGCTAATCTGGTTTGGTAGTAAAACATAGGAAAATGTTACCGAGAAACAGTGGAGATTACGTAGCTGTGGAAAAGTTGCAATTTTATTCAAAGGCCTACGGCTTCCATTTGCCATTATGCATATGAGTCGTCTGGCGTTGGGGAAAAAGGTCTTAAGTTCAAGGATAACGCAAGGTAGAACTGGTTAGAAATATAATTGGTGAGTCAAATCAATTGTAGGAATAGAACTTGATCGGATTAGCTAGAGGGTATGATTGGAAAATTGAAAAGCCATTCAGATCGTGAAAACATTTTTTGACCACGTCTTCACCTAAACCGCATGACTTGAGCAGATGCAATGTGAGAATCGCCTGGGTACTCCTAAGTAAATTTTTGTAAAGAAACAAGTTAACGTTTCGCATATGTGGATATATACGGAAGTTGGCAATATCATGCACTGTACTTTATGCATCTCCACGTATGCTGTACGGGTATTTCTAACAATAAGAGACGTCGCGATCTCTCAAGTTCTGTTGGGTTTTAAGCGTGTTCTGCTAAAACTCACGGACGAACGGAGCTGAACTCCTAAGAGGAAATTCTCAAATGGTGACGGTGCATTCCGTAGAAAGGTTGTCTAAGATTTGTTATTTCTTTAGATCAGAGACGTGAAGTTTATACATACACATGCAGACATTTATTAACATGTAATCTTGAATAATTGATTCTTGCAAAGTCGTATTACCGAAGCATTTTCCTTTGAGCAGTGATGGAAAATGTTGAAAACTTCGATTTTAAATCTTGTGATGTTTTGCTTGCCAAATTCGAATTGTTTAATTAGTGCAACTTTGTTCTGATTGTTTTTGCGGTACCTTCCCGAAACCGCAACTATACTCGCGCCTTAAACCCTTCAGCCATTAATTTCAGTAATTTCTCTTACTCGACTCAAATTAAAATGATACAATGCTTTCGTGGCTTGCGTCTTTATATCTACTAATTAGAATTTCTAATTCCTTTGCCACGTTTGCTCTAACTCCCGAAAACTTGACGCGCCCTACTCTATCCTTCCAAAATATTCTCTTTTCTTATCCCGTTCAGCTATACTCTTTTGCTTTTTTCACCCCCACTCCATCCGTTCTCCCCCAAGAAAATGGAAGCAAAACATTGGATAATCTTCCTGGCACTCTCCTGAGTCCTGTAAACTCCAAGATGGCCAACGTTATGGTACATCGAATCTCTCACGTTGACGGAGCCGGTCACGAAGAATTTCGCGGTTAATGGAATTGGAAGGTTTTCCTCTTTCTAAATCTCCATTCCCTCAAAAGGAATAAAGCCCAAAACTGTGCTTTTTCCTGCAAACGAAGAAACTAAAAGTAGGGTCAAACATTTCTCGTTCAAATGCGTATACATATATATAAAGCTGTGGCGAGTCTCTACCGTAATAAGAACAAACCAGAAAATCGGTTTGTCGGGAGCTTCGGGGGATCGCGGAGTGGGAGGCAAATAAAGCTGGAATGGAAGTTAGGCAAGGGCGAAAAGCACTTGATTTAAAAGCACTAAACACTGATTCCCCGTAACTCTGAAATACAATGCAAACCGGATGTTCCGTGGTCAGGTGATATATCCGGCTATCCGCCGTATTACTATCCTAATACTACTAGTACGTCTAGTTCTTTTTTTTTCAAAAGTACGACAACTTCCAAACGACTTACTGCTAACGACTTTTTCTGTACGACTTTTACTCATTGTCAGAGCTATTCTTTTTTCTTACCAGTACCTCCAAGTCCCACAGATTCTAATTCTATTCCTAATGGTCTTCCATTCTTACTGGGTATGTGGAGATCCACAAGTTCTATCTCCTCCGCACAAGCTTGAATCTAGAATATGGTATGACCCATTAAAATAATTAACTAATAAGCCTTTGTTAATCAGGATTCACGGTTTTTTCTATGCGGAATAATCTCCGACCTAATTTTTTTCTTTTTTACAAAGAATTGTACAAAATTACTATATAACCTCAGCCCTTGATGATTCACTGCTATTTTAGCTCAAATTACTGTAAAAATTTTTCCAGAACGCACGAAGGTTTCCGATTATATTTTGATTTTTCCCCATGCAAAACAGTATCCTAATTCATTCTTGAGTTTGTAAATTTCCTGAATCGTCACAGATTTTTATTATAATTCGTAAATCTGAATTAGGTTCATTGAAATACGGTGAATACTGATGATCAAGAAAGTTTATCAAGTCTCAATAAATGCCTCGGGTTGGTATTGAAGGGAGACTGGAAAAAAAATAAAAGAACGAAAACTTTGTACTCTTTTTTTAGCAAACATATTTTCGGAAACGTAATTTTAGCATTAGTTTTTATCTTTTCTTCGACGTACCGCAGTGTGTAATCAGATATGAAGCCAGAATTATGGAGTGAAAAAGAGAACGAAGTTGAGTTTTCAATTCTTCGTTTGCACGATGACCAATAACGATACACGCTAACGTCTCTGCCGCGAACTATCGATCAATTTTTTTACGCCGTAAATAAAATGCGGAAAGTTATGAAGTTTTTCTATCGCACATTGTAAGAACTTTATTTTCCGATCTCGTATTTATTTATCAAAGTATGAAAGTAACGTCGGAACGGCCATGAAAAAAAAATTCCCGCGTTCACAGAGCAAATCAATCGTGTGCGGTACAGTCGACAATTCCATAGATATTCACGTCACAATAGAGAAAAATCCGAAGTGTTCGTGATAGCGTCCTTCAAAGACCATCATTCACATCATTAGTGAAAAATCACCCTAATCTCTCGTGTTCCAATTTTCACCGTGTTACAATTCCACACTTGAAAGTTATCCAATTATTTTGTTAAATAATAATATAACTACCTGATCTACATACACGCAATCAACTCGCGAAAGTACCCAACATGAACGTTCAAAGTTTAACGCACAACCATAACGTACTGTCTGTGGGGAATATTAAAAGCTTCGCACGTTTGCCAATTGCGTTTCCCCAGTCCGCCAATTGTGGATATACGTGCATAAGGGTGGCTATGTATCATATACATGCGTACAGGACGTAGATACAGGTATATACGTAGGTACGTTCATGTATCCGAGAAGCACAAGGAGATAAGGGCTTGTCTCTTGAGAATCAAAACAAAACCTCCAAAACTAGGTCTAATAAAACATGCGCATTTACATACAGCGGATAGCGTTCGTATAAAGGTAGGGAGGTTTATAGCACGCCGCGAACGAACCCACGAAGACTTTTGATCTTACATCCCTCGTCAAGATAATACCAAAAAGTTTTAACCAAAAGCAAGCTATAATATGTGCAGGAAAGATACACGTACGGAGCGTCCAAATTATAATGGAACCGTAAAATAGTAGTGAGTAAAAAAAAAAAACAAAAATCTATCAGATAATTGGAAATAGTATCAAGGAGTATTATCTCCAATTTAAATCACATTGATCAAAGAAACATGTTGCTTTTGAACTTCTGAAGTCAAAATTCCGCTGAAATCGGATTATATTTTCGATCACAAACGTATGTAATTTTTAGAAAATATATGAAATAAACTTTTCATTTTTGACAAAAAATATTGTTGTTTTTTTTTTTTTTTGTTTTTTTAATAATCTCTTTTTTCTTTCATCTTTTTTCAGCTATTCCAGTGTGCATTATACATACATGTCATCATGTACAGAGTTACCACGTGTATCTACCTATACTTTGCACTCACGTGTATATGCGAACTTATGTACAATCTACGGACATACATTCTGTATAATGTAAACACACATAGATACCTATGTTCACGTATACGACGTATAGGTGAAAGAGAAGATTGGTATGTGGTAGTTCGCCCTCGGGCAGGTATGTACATTTACTTATACACACATAAGTGTATGTATCTCGTTTCAAACCAGGATGATTTAGCGGGCAAGTTTTGCGGGTACCGCGCGTTATTTCCACAGGCAAAACGTGAAATAAAGTTAAAGAGAGAGAGAGAGGGAGAGAGGGAGAGAGATGGACAAATTTATTGAATCTCCCGTGAAATTACGAGTCCCTTAAAGAAGAGCGCATATTACATCGGCGTTAGACATATACATAATATCGGTGAAAATCTTACGTAAACTCAGTTCTGGAAGTATAACGTACGTTACGATAAAATCTAGATCACCGAACTATTACAATAATACTGACGATAATAATCAGCATTAAATTTAATCGCGGATAATATTGAGTCGTTTGTTTATCTTCACGTGACTATACATGGATTGTAAATTTATATCACCCTGCGATCGTCGTTTGTCAGTCAGTAAAGTAACTCAAAGTGGAGCGTACCACCCCATATACGTACGATGTACGAATCTCGTGTGCGCGAATGTCGCTAATTGGTTCCTCGTCTGTGGATATATAGCATATATAATAGGCATGTACGTATACGAATACCATATCTGCATATGTATATATATATATATGTATTCTTGCGTATATAGTTTCTGCGAAAGTTTGTCAGAGGTTTAAGCTGAAACTACAATTAGAGCCATTCAAACGTGTAGCTATACGCTTGTGGTTACCTGCATGCGTTATACGACGACAGTTTCTGCTGATAACATTATACATATATCAGCCGTGAAATTCAACGTTTTGTATCCGTATATATTAGGAATATTGATCAAAGAAACTTTGACGTACATTCCTTATACAGTCGTAACTTTCCAATTCCCATTTTCACCCTGTTTATTATACTATACGTGCGCGAAATTCTAGTAGGTCTATGTATAGGTATGAAAAGTGTGTTAAAAAGTAGCTCTTCTTTCTTTAAATAGATAAAAAAAGAATCATCATTCCGCACGTCGATTTTCTACCCATACCGATTTTCGAAACATTCGTGCGAAATTTCAGGATGCTCATAAATGGCTATAAAGAGTGAGAAACTGTGCTTGAAAACAAAGAGGAAAAAAAAAAGAAAAAGATAACAGACCAAAAAAGACGTAGAAAAACCGTGGTTAGATTTACGGAAAACGCGTCGCATTTTAACTTTCGTAAGTAGCGAAGCTTAGCGTTAGAGTTTGTTGCAACTGCTGTTGCGGTATTAGTGTTGGTGGAAGAGTTTAAGCCGGCAAGTGTACCGATGGGAATGTAGTATGGAAGGGTACAGGAAAAATAGGAGAAACTGTAAAATACAAAGGAGAGAAATGGAGGAAATAAATTAAAAAAGAAAGGAAATAGTAAAAAAAGATATACGAGAGAGAGAGGAGAGAAAAAAAACGGTGTGGTATGAGCATGAATGTTGCAAAAAAGAAGGAAGGAGGTAATAAGGGATGGTGGAAAAGAAGAGTTGGAGGTAACGGAAACCGCCGTTCGTCAACTAGACAGGAAAGAAACAAAAGACGAATGTCGCGCAATGTCGCGGTATAATGGAAAAGACAAAAGAAAACCAACAACAAGCTCACATCCCAACTCGGTTTCTTCCTGCAACGACGAACCTAAGCGCAAACATTGACGAATCGGTAGCCAATAAGGACTTTGAAGAAATAGGTAAGCCATTATTTTTACTATGAGAGTAAGTTCGCTTCTCTTATATTTTTACACCGAGATAATATTCTTTAAGTGGTTCTCGATAGTTTTCACTCGCGTATATCGATGAGATAATCATTCCAGTTTATCGACTCGACAATTGCGCGGAATTCAATCAAAACACATAATTATTGTTCAGCTAACAAGAACACGATTATGATGGATAAAATTCTACTCGATGTGGTAGGAAAATAAACTCGTTTCGATGAAATTTTTCTAATAGAATGACGAGGGTGTTTGTTTGCTGCAAGGTTGAATGCGCGAGAAGATATGTGTTCTCTCTTTTTATTTCTCAACCCTCTTGCGTATAACCATTTTTAGATGATGGACTCGATTACGTCGTGATTTCAAGTTTTTATGTGCGATAACTTTTACAGTCCAGTAATACCCTTGATAGGGGGTTTAAAGCCATCTTTTTTAAAACGAGTACTGCCGGGAAATTTCAACCCTTGGATTCCCTTAACATTTTAGAGTCATAAGCATTTCAAAAGTAATGATCAAAATGGCAATTTGAAATCGAATTGATGTACGTATAATTTTCATGTTATTTTGAATTGCTTCGCGACGATCTTCTTTACAAGTTGTATCTTATGGGATTTTGATATAACATCTGAAGATTTGGAGTAAACTAATTGAAAATTTTGCGTAAAATTTGCAGCGCACAACCAAGTACGTATGCGATCGTTGTAATTTTGACGGACGTGTACTCCGACATCTGGATCGGATAAGCGTTATAGTTTGTTAAAAGTTCATGGAGGAAACGGTTAATGGAAAATTAAGTGCTGTGTGAATTCTGAGGTATAAAGACGGTGCCGAGAGAACGGATAAAATACGAAGTAGACTAATGTAGAGAAAGAGAACTGCTGGATGAGGAGCTGTTACAGTAGCCCAAGGCTTCTTCTTTTCTCCCTGTCGTCCCACGGGGGAAGCTGGAGAACGAATAGCAAGAATTTCTCCACCCTTGGGAACGTCTGAGCTTCAGAGATGACCTATTCTTTCATTAGCTTTGTCTTACTGGTTGTCAGCTCTTCCCCCCCTCACTGATTAATTGGGTCTTCTGCACCCCTACGAGACACTATTTCTACCCCTATACTCTTTATTATACCTTTACTTGAAAGGTGATGTTCGACCATTGTATTCAATATTAACACGGACATGTATACAATGGGACGGAGAGGAAGTTCGCAAATTGCGTTGATCGCGCTTGGCCCTAGTGCGCAAAAATTACGCCTCGGCATCACTAGAAAGTTTCACAAAGGACCTTAACATTTCCCGTTTTCGGAAATGCCTTGAATTCTTCATTTTTACAACAGCTCAGTATTGAATAAAGAGAAGTCAACCCCAAGTTTGATGAAACATTTTGAAATTCAGTTTTCAAAATCAATAGCATAATTCCAATTTTATTACAAGATAAAATACAAAAACGAAAGCTTCCAGACTTACTTTTCAAGAACCGAAAATACATATCGATCGCGAACGTGCGAGTCTTTTTTTAACAGACTTTTAATTATGGCGAAGATCCACGCGTAACATTTATTTCATAATTTTCCTACCTCTTTCTTTTTCTTAGCCATAGATTAGCGGTAAGGTCACTAATTATTTTAGTTGAAAATTCAGGCTTGATACAGGTTAATATCTGCAGGTAGTCGTGAGTTGGACTTCAAGACAGCTCTTCCTAGAAATCACGTCAATTCCATCGCCATCGTAGTTATAAACATACTCACTATACATGTGCTGTAGTGCAACTCTGAAATTGGCGAGGGAAGCCAGCGAAACTGGCAGTGGAATTGCGAAAGCAAAGTCAGACAGCAGCGAGCTCGGAACTAACCGACTAATTACTACTTAATTCTAAAACACACTCTGCCACTGGCATACCAAACTCTCTCACTTTCTCACTCTTTCTATTCAGCTCTCTCTACTCTTATACATACAATTTCTCACGGCTAACGAACGGAGTAAAGTGAATGTGCAAGACCATTTCACGAACACGTGTGCCTACAAGGATGAGCACATAGTGCACTTCCAAAGTGCTTTCGGATTGAAACTTGCAGTCAAATTTGATTTAAGAGATGCGAAGCTGCTTTGATATTTTGGTAGAGAAACGGGCTGAGGAACGATCTCGGCCGATTGACGTATAATTTTCAAAATTTTTTACACAGTATGATTTTCCGATTTTTAATCAAATTCGCGTTAGTTCAGAAGAACCCTCGTCACAGGGTTGATTCGGGTGGACATCCAAATTAACAGACTGATTTTTTATTTTTGCATCAACTTCCACCGATCGTGTTTTTGAGTAAGGAAAAATCTCATTAATCATATTTATAGAACTGGACTGCACTCGAAAGAAAAAAAAATGATGATAGGAAAAATAATATGATAACAAATGGCGTTCTTCCGGGTGTTTGGTAGATTTAGCAACACGAGTTTAAGGTAGTTGAAAACGTAGTCTGGTTCACACTGCAGCCCATGGTATAGGATCTGGCTTCATATTTCCACGGAATTTCCGGCTTTCAGCATTTATGCGGGTCTTAATTAATAATATATCAAAGTGACGGTTTCTGCAGAGTTCCCTGCAGGCTGGGAAGAGATGACTACAAGGACCAAGGACCAAGATCCTTTCCTTTCTTACCCCTAGGACGAGGTGCTGAGTTTAACGGCCCGTGGTATAATCGAGGTGTCGCATTTCTCTGGTCCTAAAGAATTTGAATTAAAATATATAACATCATAATTTCGAGATTAAAGAATCCTTACTGTAATCATCGAAGTGTGGGTACAGTCGATTCACTATATATCATGTTTTAAATACATATTTCTAAAACTCCGAATCAGATTCCGAGTTTGAAATTTTCCGTAATAGCTGACGATAAGTACGCAGAAAAGGGCATGTGTGGTCCCAGTGGGATGAAAGGATATGGCTGCAAAAATTGAACGTAATCTGCTTAGTGTCGTGAATATTTTTCCTTCCTTCTTTTCCTTTCTTTCCTTTCTCAAGCGAACTTTGACCTCGCGTACGCGGTATAAGTCCGGCAGGCTTGTTACACGTGTGCCGCATAGTCACCGTAAAGTGAGAGAAAAAAATGCAGGGGGTGAAATAGGGGCGGGGGAGTAATATGGGGAAGAGACAAGCATCGAAATCTAGAGAGGATGAAAGCTCTTGGAGCTTATATAGTCCGAGCGTAGAAAACGTATCTCATGCTTTTCTTAATCTCAGGGGATTTTTCTATTTTCGGATTAAGCTTTTATCCCTCGCTACGTTTTCCTATATACGTGACGAGCTTTTTTACTTTTATATCTTCAACTGGCGGCTTATACGCCTCGCTTGAATTGTAGATATAGCGTCACCAATAAAATACCAGACGCGACTCAACAGCAATATACATATGCGTTTTCACTTGTTTTGCGTTTTATTTTTGTGCTTTGTTTTTTTGTTTTTTTTTCCTTTCAATTTTCACCCTGCAGCATTGTACACACGCAGAAGCGCGATCGTCTCAAGCCCCGTTTTCTTTTATTCTTCCATGACAAATCAGTACTTGTACTTTTTTGTTCTTACCTTTCTTCAGACCTTCGACTCTTCGGTACCTCGAGCTTTCTAAACGTCTTTTTACCGTATATACAATCAGAATTACACATGGATGGAGCTAAGAACGCGCTACAGGTATGCGAATTTATTTCTCTGGAAAAATCATAAATCGGTGGTTGGTTTCTTTCAAATGCAAATTCTAGTCTCAACAAAAGTGTAGTGAAAAGTCCGCTGAGTGATACAGCCTTCGAGCTTTTATTTTACACTCTTCGCTTCCAACATTTTTACCAGCTACCCCGCCCTCACCTACCATTCTATCCTTATTTCTTACTTGTCGTTATATATGTATAATATATATATATATATATACGTACTGTGTGGGCACCTAAACTACATACCTTTTATTTCCACTTAAAAGCTATTCATATTTAAAGTTGTATCCGCCCCAGGTAAGGATTTACCGCGCCGCGCTTAGAGTAGGAAGTAAAGGGAAGAAAAAGAGAGTATCAAGGATTGGCTAGAACGGAAAGGCACTAACCACGAGGTTAAAAATTGCAATGAAATGAATTTTTCTCATTGTCTTTTTTTATTTTCTCCTTTTTCCTGCGGCTGCGAAACGCGTTATATCATATTCCGTTTATTTATCGCAATACCATCGAGATTCTTCATGTCGATACCGTTAGACATCATGATTGCGAGTTGTGCCGGAAACAGAAACAAAGTAAAGCTCCCCGGGTGAAAACAGAGGGCATACATAATTATTTGATTCGGCGTCGGAGTTGAATCTTTTCTCCGTGTAATTGACAATTAGTAATTGTTAATGGAGGGGCAAACTGTCTTTAGACCTTTCAGGATGAATTTGAGAACAGTCAGTTAGGCTCGTAAAATCCCTCTTGTGAAATACTTGGAGAGCTCACTTTTTAGCTGCCCTCCTTTTTCCGGGTTCTTATCCTTTATTTAGGAAGAAATCAAATGGCAGATTGTAAATCGAATCGCACGAATTGTCGAGGGTTTTTAGGATACTTGAAAATATCGACGAATGAAAAAGGAACTCCTTTTCATCGTGGAAAACTAAACATATTTGCACTGTAGCACAAGATGAAGTAACTTTTCAAATCACATCGAAGAATGTCTTTTTTATATTTCATCCACGGCCCAAACTTTCAACACCCACTCTATTTTGATGTCTACATTACGTATGCAAAAGCACTGCGCTCAGCTCAACAGATCATTATCGAAAGAATATCGAGAACATGTTTTAAATAGTTAAGATATTTGAACGAAACAAAACCATGGAAGGGCATGACGCGGGTTTTGCGGAACCTTTCCGTTTTCGAAGCGGTTTCGCCCTAACAATTTAGGCCTGAAAACGACTCTCTAGAGAGCCATCTACCATTGTTTATTCACAGAGGGGAAAATTATTGTTCTTTCCCGATTTACTGTTTTATTTGTTTTTTATCCAAGCACGTGACTTTTTTTGTTCGGGGATATTTTTAAGAGTCTCTGAAGACGAAGACGAAGACTCGGGCGTTGAGAGCACGATCTGATCCGCACTGAGAAACTGAATGAGCGTTGTGCAGATCTTAGAATATAAAATGGGAAAGATTGTCGAAACACCCGAATCCTTAATTCAGGACCAAACTTAGAAGAGTCACTTCATAAAATATACGGGGCGTTCCGTCGCAAACTCACACAATTTGTTTTCTCTCTTTCAATTCTTTTAAAAATTTTCAAGGCATCATTATTATGATATACAAGCATTTCAAAAACACGATAACTTTCTTTCGATTCTCTCAGTTTCCAAAGTGTCATGAGCGTTTAAATGTTTTTTGAAAATATGATACAGTTGATTTAAATGTTTTTCAAATAACGTCAATATTTTTGTTTTGGATTCAAATCATTTACGATTTAAGAAACAAATCGATTGGAACTCGTTGAATATAATTGTTTCGCTTGAAAAGCGATTTCCGGCAAGTAATATGTACAATATCTGACTGTTTTTGAACGTAATAAGTCAGAATCAAGTTGAATTTCTTGAATAAAAGTTCTAAATCTGATTTCAGCAGGTGGGTTTTCTACAGCGGAGCCATTATTCTCCACTTGCAGTTGCAAGGATGTATAGTTGGGCACCAGATTTCCTGGATTAGGTATGTGCATGTATACATTTTCTATGTGTATATACATTTCACCACTCCCATTTGCAGAACACCTTCGTCTCACCTCACTTCAAGCTCTCCCTACATAAATTACATCATTCGTCACTCAGGCTCGCATTGTTCTTTTGTGTACTTGAAGCGCTATATCTTCGACCTGAGGAATTCCAAAGTTTCAAACCTCTAATTATAAATGTAACATGTATGTGTTTGCGTTATGTGTACCGTGTCTATACTGTCTTTACATGGGCATGAACACGCTCACTTCGATTGTTGAAAATGTATATTTAGTGCGTGGTGAATGAAAATGATAACGAAAAGATATAACTATGAGAAAAACATAACGTCGATAAAAATAAAATTCGAAAATAGTTTCCAGAGAATGATAATAATTTAAAAATCTAGATCGGTATTGATCTTGTTTCGTGGCGATTGGCGGCTGCAGATTGGTGAGCAATCCCGCACGTGTTTTTTTCGTCTTTGTCATCGCAGCTTTTTCTTTATCTTTTGTCAGTTCCTTCGAGGATTCAAGGATTCCGTTTGTGATAGATTGGTACCCTAAAAAACCGGAGATCTCGGTATTACCACGTCCTGCAAGATATCAGTTGAATCTCATTCTAGATTGTGCTTTATTACCTTTACTTTTCTCTTCTCCTTCTTTTCTCGTTTGACCTTGGAGAAAAATAATTGAAAAACACTGACAGAGAACGTACATTTGTTCGAAAGGGTCTCCCTCCAATTGGGTAGTATTATAGGATGAATTTGCAGGGCGTAGGCTCTAGTCGACAATTGGTAAAGCTTACGAAGCGAAGTTGGCCCCTTTTATTCGGGTTCACGTGGTCAATCGTGCCACACCCATTCCTTATATTCTTTTCACACCCTTTTGTAGGAAGGTTCAAAAAGGTTTAGTCGTGCGATTGTATTTCTGAGAATAGGAGAAAAAAAGATGAGAAAAAAAAGGAGAAAAAAAAAAAACTAGTAGCGTACCGCACACGTTGGTATAATACGGTCGCGGACGTTCTAACTTATTCGCGGCCGCCCTCGTCGCTCACTTCCTATGCCTCGAAAAAAGGCCTTGGCAATAAACTCTAGCAATTTCCCAAATGCATAAAACTCTTGAGGAATCATATCAGATAAGTTAGCAAGCTAACTTTGGCCTACGATCGTATAAATAAATATACACCTATACTAAAGTTGCACCATCTTCAATCCGTCTTCGTGAACGTCTTTGGCACTGTAGAGCAAACTCAAAAAGTATATCGAGGATATAAACTTGCATGTGAATTTTCAGGATCTGTGTCCTAAATACTATACTATATACATGTCGGAGAAATTTTTTCTTCAACTGAATTTGAAATAACCATACGGAATGCAAGATAATGTAATTTACATTTTTGCATTCTCACATGCAGCGATTTATTTTTCCATGTGAATATAAAACTTGGCGAATAGCTCTTCAACTGGAAATGGGATTTTTGCGTGAAATCTAACAACCGTCTTCATTTCGTTGCCAGCTGCAATATTCATACGAGAATCTTCACCCCTGCGAAATATAATATCTATCTTCTCTTCATCTCGTGAGAAAATGTTTTTTACTTTTTCTTTCGCTGCACAGATATGTGCAGCATATAAGACTTCTGCGTCTCTCGTGTATTCATTTTCTATGCGGTTACACCGACGAAAAAAAAAGAATATGCGGCGGGAAAGTTTGTTAAAAAATTTTTGTCTCGACCGAATCCGGTGTGAGCTCGCGGTATATCGATTTTAGAATTCGTCGATGATCTTTGAATTTTTCGGTCCCGTATCTACTTCTCAGTTACCGCGAGTGATGTAATACAAGTGAAGGTATAATATAGGTAGACAAAAACAATAGAAAATCGACTCTATGGAGAAAACCACTTTCCGATGTTCGCGCACAAGCATTAACCTTTCCGGCCTACCCAGCGCCAATATCTAACACCCTTCGCGTCGTAACTCAAATTTAAATCCGTTTCGTGTTACGTGGGTATAAAGGGTGACTTTCGGGATAACAATAAAACTACTCGAGCCGTCCGCCAATAGAAAATTTATGCTCCGAAGAGAGCAGCTTTCGCTCTCTGCAATGGAGAGGGAGGGTGAAAAAATAAATAATAAATAAATAAAATATATGAAAAACAAAAAAACAAATACAAAATGAAAAGTATATTTCAAAAATAGTACCATATCACTTTTCATTCTATCTCTCCGTCTCGCTCTCTCACCATTTTCTATTTTTTTTGCTCTATATATTTACATCTATATACCCTATACCTATGCATATATTTACCCACCTACGCTCATGTAAATATACTTATACATGCACATATAGGGATCTGCATACGTGTGCATGCATGAACGTGTAACATATATTACAGAAGATACGCGGTGTACCGACGTGTGCAAAACCGTCTGATATACTTACGTACATATATGTATATATATGCATATAGATATACTTGTGTACATATACGGTTATACGTGTATTATATACATGGAGCTGCAGAGTGCCCGTAGGATACGAGAAGCAGAGTGTTATCCTAACACGCTATACACCGTAAAACATCCTGTGAAAAGGAACGCCATCCAGGGTGATATCTAGCTGGAGATAGACGAAAGTATTCCTTCGATTTTCTCCCCTTAAACTCCCCCTACGTCTCGATTATAGTCCCCGAAAAGTAGTGAGGGAGACAAACGAACCTCGAAATCTTTTCGCCGTCGGAAATTAGCCGGGAATTCCGTAACACGGAGCGATCGTGAGAATGAAAATTCCTTATTCTCCGCGATCGGGACATTACCATTCCCGATAAATTCTTGTGAGAATACCTTTTCCCCGCTTCCGGGTTCCCTTCTTCTTTTTATTGTAAAATTTCAACCGTCAAAAAACGTGAAATTTAACGAGCCTTGTTCGTATCCATCGCTCGATGAGAAGCAGCCAAAAATCGACGAGAGAAGCTTGGAGGACGTATATTTTGATGTGAGATACGAGCCATACATACAGATATACACCTTGTTTTTCTATACCTCCAATGACATGTCTTTCCGAAACTGATGGCTGCAGTCAATCTGTTCGCGGCGGGTGGTTCCATTTCCTCAGCTTACTAATGAAATACGTCGTTTATTGTGAAATAGACTATTTCGTAATTGTAAGAGATCCTTCTCATTCTCTCTTCGACTCGTGACTTTAGTTATTTATTATTCGATGATATATTTTTATTTTTATTTTTTGCTCTTATTTAGAAATGAATTTAATTTATAATAGAACAAAAAATGTAAAGGGGTAGCCAATAGAAAGTACTAGTGAAAAATTTTGAATTTCATGAATAAATTCGACAAAAATTTTAATACCCATTCCTCAAAAGTTCATTACTCGTTCAGAAGAAATATCTGATTTTCAAAAATCCGCAATGAAAAATTTAGTCTGCCGATAATTTCTATGAAGATAAAAAGCAAGCAGGCGATTGGTTGATCCGTTCGAATTTCATCAATGTTCTCGTGCTGACCGGTATTTTTCAGATTTTTCTCCGTTATCAAATTTCACACAGAAAAAAATGTAAGAATTTCGAATTTTTTACCAGTATAAAAGCTGCGGATTGATGAAGAGCTTTTTGTGCTGGAGGCTGCAGTTTCATCCTCCAGAGGGTCATCGACATCAGCAAGTGAATCTCAAAATGTGTTTCTACTATAATGAATAAATAGAGTTTCGTGATTCTGTGAGCCGTGACAAATACAATTAGGTAAAGCCACAACAAATACAATTCGAATCAGAAATAGCCGAGGGTTTGTATGAAATAAGAATCCCTGATGCATGTTTACATAACAGGATCTCCACAGTATGTAATATGAGCTCTTTTTGTTATACCTTTTGCGCCTGATGTTTTTATAACCTCTATTTATTCGAGCGCCAGAATTAAATGGAAATCTCCCTCGTTCGTTCTCGTATCTATCGGAGCGTGTCCGATTAATTACTCGGCTCATTAATTTGAACCAAAAAAAAGACGATAAAAGAGTAGCGAGAGTCGGAAATAACTCGAAACCGTTTACACATCAAGTCATGTACATGTTACATATAGCGGTAATTTCGACCAAAGTTGTATGAATTATAAAATTAATTTAACGAAATAAATTATTTCATTGAATTAATTTAGGTACATATTAAACGCGGTTCCGGATTGAATGAAAAATTTCTTGATTTATTCCTGAAAAAGCAGTTGACAACCGCAGGTATCGAAAAAGTTTCTTAAAAATTGTTAATGAATCAAAAAGGGCTACGATATTGTACGTATTAATATCGCGCTTGTTTCCCTTTTATATCTTCGATCTCTTGGCTCTCGTTGTTGACAAAGACTTCGAGGCTGTTTTTTCTTCTCTCCTAAAACTTGATGTAACGAGTCCCTTTCATTCTTCTTTATGTCAATACATAGTCCCTTTTTTTTCTTCCTCAATAACTGTTGATCGTTATTTCATATCCGTTTCTTGCTGTGCGTAGAACGTATAACAAAAACATCAAATCAAACATTAAAGCTCGTTCAATATCGTTTTTGAACATCTAAAATGGGCAGCAGCAAAAGCAGCGGGAGCTTTACCTGAGTGAATATTTTTCAATTTCAGCGCTTGAAAAGCGGCAGCATCGGGGGTGGGTATCTGGTAGAATTTCGAAAATTATTACTTCCGAATTGACATAAAAGATATGATATCTTTTCATCAACTCGTAGATGGGACATCGTTGCTAAAACATCTGACTGATTTTTATGTCGATAATTTTTACGGAAATCACAGTCGCTCGTATGTCAAGGGGAGTGAGAAAAACATTAAGAAAAATTGGAGGTCAAGAAACAGGTACAAGAAAACAAAGATGCGGTACAACAGGGGAGAACAGAGCGATGTTCCTTTTCGGGTAGAAAAATCCATGCGGTCAAAAAACAGTTGGGCGGATTTGGGGCTTAACAGTGATCGTAAATTACCGTTACGCCGATGCTTGCGGTTTGCAGTACTTTTAGCGAGTTCTAGCTGCCAGCCACGCGTGTCGCCTTCAGAACAACTTGCAAAATCTATTGGCTGCGGAAAGCTCTTGCCAAGACGTACTACGTTATTCTAGCTGGTACGTATTACAGCTCTCGGAGTAAAAATTGAAAAAGAAAGAAAGAAAGATAGAAAGAAAAAAAATGAAATGAATAAATAAAAAAAATAAAAATATAAAAGAACACGAAAATTGAACTACTGCAGGTCGGAGAAGAATCTCCCCGAGAGAACAAACGTAGTTGGCGTCCTGCCGCGTTCTGGCGTTTCGCCCGTATTATACTTTTACTCGCATAATACAATAAACGACATAGGTAGGTAGGTATAATTTTAAAAAGTTGACAAAACTTGTCAGCGACAAATCATGAGGAATGACTTGAATTATTTCCACGTGCAAGTATGTATATTACTAGTGACGTATTTACACTGGTTGAGAAATATACGTATGTCTTGGAAAACTAGACAATGCAGCGGGCCGGAAACTGACGAAAGAAATCACGCACAGTTTATGGACAACTTCCGAGTACGTGCCAAGCGTCGTGTCCTTTCAAGGATTTCCGAGCCCAGGTGACAGAAATTTTTCTGAAGAGGTCAACGAGTGGCGATGTGTAGTCGTGGGAAAGCGTTGTGCTTTTGGAAGACGACACCCGGTGGATGTGTTCGTAAAGAAATATATTTTACCACCGAGGGTTAAACCAAGATTTTCAGGCCAGGCACGTAGCAACCAGCCTTCATTTATTTAGTTAAGAAGATATGCCGGCGTCCTGCTGCAGTGGGTACGATAGAGGTGCCGGGGGGCATGAACGCGAAGACGATGCCGTCGCTAAAGCGAGCTAGGGATGGTTTTGCTTTATTTTATTTTCACGGGAAACGGTGGGAGGCTTAACAACGACTGCCACTTCCTACCAAGAGAGAAAAATCTCTTGGGAGAATCAACGGTATACCTATCTTGCTACGCGCGGTGATGATGAAAACTAAGATGAAAGCTGTCACCTGCCCCGGAAAACGGAAACCCCTCTTCCAGAGCTCACTCGGGCCAGGAAACCTCTTCCTTCGGGATCAAATAACGACTCACCCATCTTCTTCCTCTTTTCATCTTATCAGTCAACCAACCAAGTGAAATTCCTACGATCCCATCGAACTTTCATCACAAATACCCCCAAGCGATTAGGGGCACACCGATCATGAAAAAATCAGGAACAAACAAAATACATTACAAAATCTTCTGTTCTAACTTAAGCAAACTTTACTACATTCCTACTTCTGTTGCTGGTCGAGATTTTTAGTAGTTTTTTTCTTTTAATAATAGCCTTCTCAACAAAGATTTTTGGCCTACAAGAAATTGAATTGTTCATGTCATCTGTGGAAGGTTGAATTTGATAGTAATTAATCAACCCTCTTTATGAGATTCGATTAAACTCATGAGCCTTGCAATGAGTATATTTTTCATAGGAATCCTGAAGTTTTCAGAAAATCTCAAGTCCCCAATGTCACTCTCATCTCACTTCAAAACCTCAATCAATATCATCTTGAGGTTTCGGGTAAACTTGAAGTGTATTCCGATGATCACATTGAAAGCCTTCGCAATATATACATTTGAAAAAAGCCTCCGCGAATCGCCTTTTCTCGAAAATCGAATCTCTTTAAAGCATTCGTGAAAAAAATTTCCCTCGTCCTAAACCTTCGCGAGAGCCTTTTTTTTGTGCCATATATGTATTATTTTTTTTTTGTTTGAGCAACAAAATCGGAATCCCAGGCGTATTGTTGAGCCGGTTTGCCAGAGGTTTACGTGTACAACCTGACCTCACGCTGTTTAACGAGCTGTTCAAGACCGGAAATCCGATGCCTGTATAGTGTGACGTGGTCTTCCAAGTCGCCGTATATTAAGGTGGTAGTTACGTACGTAATAGATCTCTGGTGATTATAAACAGTGCCTAACACGTACGAGGGGACATTTGAGAAGAAGCTCGGCTAGTTGAACCGGTGGACGGGCTTCCGCAATCCCGTGAAGGTCTTCAACCCTGCGGAAGAAGAACCGGAGCAATGTAAAGCTCTTGCTTGTACGAAACGGTAGCGGCCGTAACCATTAAATGGTAACCAGTCACCGGTAACCGTAACCGCCACTCATCCCTGCCTAGAGAGCGTAATAATTGGTAACTCGATGCTACCGCAAGAGCGGAGTCCATCTTGTCCCTTTTCTTCTCATAGGTATGTATGATTGCGGACAAAACCCGCATCGTACGTTTTGTACATATCGTACTCAACCTAAATCTTCAAGGATCACAAAAACAATGGTAGAAACTTCGAGGTTCAAACGGCCATCCGGTATCATCTGAAATAATTGCTTCCGCATCTGAAATTGCGCGGAAAAAAATTCTGTCTAAAATACCGATGTTGTTGTTTTTTCGGTTTTAGAATTTTCAACTTTGCGTCAAAGATCCCAGAAGCATTCGGCTTCAAAATATGGCAATATTTTCACTGTACAAACAAAACCTTCTACGGTTGCGAAGGGCGCGGACGCGTACGCTAACCTCTGAGCCTGTGGTCACCTTATCCCACCGAACTGATGACGGGATTTTTGCGGTCGCTGAAAGATAATAAGTGGATACATTTAAAAGTTAATGTCACGTTATACTCAGAGCTTTTATTTGCGAACCGGCGAATTCCAGACACTTCCAATGAGCGAAATATGTTCCCCCTATTCCTCTCCGATGTTAATATAAATGTGTGTATACGAATAACGCACGAACGGATCTGTGTATAGCCGTTCCAATACTGACCAGGAAACCTCTGTTCGAATTCAGTTAACAATAAAAGCTTTTAACTCTCAATTTACCAACGGTGAATGGAAGAGTATTCCTGTGCAGTGCCTCTCGTTGTTCCAAGTAATCCAGGAGGTTCAGACAACGCTTTGGAATACGCAAACATACGCACATTTCTATAATACCCACATAACGTGGAAGGGTTTTTATTTATTGACTCAATTTTTTTACAATTTTTTTACAATTTTTTTTTCCCTTGTTGTACTCACTTATACTTACCGAAGGTAAAATAAACTGATAAAACACCGCTCGATCATTTACGACCGTCGAAATAACAAGAACCGTAATATACGAATGCGGAAGGGTTCGGTATAGAAATAAGTGTGTGTGGGTATAAATGTATAGAATAAAAGGGGTGAATCATGGTATCGAAACGGAAAAAGTTCTGTGCCTACCCAATTATAAAAAATATTGCTTCGTGGGTAGATTCTCTACGTATTTCCATCCACCTTTGATGAAACCACGAAATCACATGGTGATTTTTTGTCGACAAAGTATCGTCCAGTATGACCACAGGATCATTGGAAATGCAGTCGATTTTGAAAGTATAAGGATATGAACCGCGTAGAAAATGAAGTTCCATGCACAGGAAGAGAATTATTTAAAAAGCAATCGAACTTGACTAATTGGTAAGTAAGCTACAAAATTTCGAGCGTCGTTTTTGCTCGTAATTATGAAACTCGTGATCCATCCTCTCTCTCTCTCTCTCTCTCTCTCTCTCTCTCTCTCTCTCTCTCTCTCTTTCTTTCTTGGAAAACATGTATGGGGAACATTATAATTATACATCAACTCCGCCCAGTATGTGTTTGACAAATATTCGCGCGAAATTCAGCATCGAATATTCAATGTAACACCAATACAAATTTTGCCTGCGTACGAGCACATAGGAAGTAAACATCAAAGGTACTCTCTATTGTTGTATAATATGAATAATATATTGTTCCGAGCGAAAGTTTATGCGCCAGTAAAATTGATTTCACAGCTTTCCATCAGTTGTCAACTTGTCCGCGTCGTGTGCCACGCATGTAACGCAAAGAAAAGAGCTAATGAAAAAAGAAAAAAAATTGCGCTCCTTGAGACATCCTTCACAAGATAATGGTACGTACACATGTATTCTATATACGTGTGAAGTTGTATCCATATACGCATGTAGATATATAGCCGAAAAGCACACGGCGCGTGACGCATATTTTGTCTCGTAGCGCAGCTATAGGCGAGCTTTCAGAAAAAGTGTGTGATATGAGGATATATCTGAGGACAATGAAAGTACATGGGCTAGTCGGAGCGAAAATTTAAGGGAAAAATAGAACTGCACGGTCAATAAATTAAGTCCCCTGATTTTTTTTTTTTTGGCCCTGCAAGAGTGACCGTAAATCTTAGTAGGTATACGATACGTTGAGAGAAGAAAAAAAGTGAAAGGGCGAAATACTTTGAACGGGGTAGTATAAACGGAACCGCAAGATTTTAGTCGAAATGGTGGTACAAGTAGTAATATAGTGCGGCGTATGTATGTGGCGGAGAGAATGAGAGAAGCTGGGGGATCTCTCGCGATCAAGAGCTACCAGCGAGATAAGAGAAATCGAATGGAGACACATTATAAAGTAACAATACAACCGGGAACGAAAATCTAGGGGATTTCGATGCTCCTCCACGCGCGTGAGGCCGCAGCGCAGTTCTTATCGCGACTGATTTATCGCTCGCTCTAGGTATCACGATCTTGGATTTACCTCGATCGAGACCTGTCTCTAGATATTTCCGAAATACTGACCACTACCGCCTTGTGGTCACCCGACCAGTGAGCTCAGCATTCTCCCTTTCTCTGTTACGCTTGATTCTGTTATATTATCCCATCCGATTGAATGAAAAGATAAAACAAAGTTACCCTGCAGTCCGTAGCGAACCTCAACAATTTTGTGAATTATAACCCTACTGTACTTCGATTCGAAACACTCATCTTCATTAGTTTATTAAAAACAGTGATTCAAACATGACGGGCAGAAAAATATCGGCGATTTTGAATTTCTGTATTTTCAGTGCCAATTCGTGACGAAGTCAAATCGAATCACTTTGCTATTATAGTTTGTTACTTCGGATTTCGAAAATCCAATAGATTCTCATTCAGCGACCACAAAATCCAGTACCAACATTTTTACGCATTTCCAGGACCTTTTCTTCAATACGTGTTATTTTTCGTACTCAAAATGTTTTTCCAGATTCATTTCGTTCGCGTGTTCGTAATATTGCACTATATTGTCAGCACGTAGTTGCAGACTCAGGTCTTGAGGGAGCATAATTAATACGGACGTAATGGTAATAATCGGAAACGAAGGGTCCTGTAGGGGGTTAGTAGTGGGCGTTGGACTCCCGGGTGTCCGGTCGAAAGTGAAAACGCTAATGGAACCGGATTAGGGACGCAGCCACGGGCCGACTGATTGATGATCATTGATCAGTAACTCCGTCCACTACACACCCATACCATAGTCGTGACAACCTTCCACAGATTTATGTCGGTTCATTAATTTTTATTTAGGGTGCATTGCACAAGATTTGTTTGCTGTTCTTCGCGCGATAGCCAACCGTAGGGATATCGTGTCGACGCTGATCAATTCAACACTGTAACGTGCGCAGCTCTGACGTCCTGTAAAGGAAATTATACTCAGGGGTGCGTAAAAAGCGTCTTGAGTTCCTTCGAGTCTCCGAGATAGAAAAATATTATACTATGAACTTATGCATGAGGATAAATCTAGTCTTATCGGGAACCGCGCACGTTCACTTGCGTCTCCGTCTATGTGCATTACATCAGACATTCGCGTTACCCTGACGATCTGACGGGTGGAAAACAAGCCGTTATCGGCGAAACGCAGCCCATAGACAGGTGAGGCATATGACGAGATCTGTTTATTCATCCATCAAGACATAGGGTTATAGTCAGTCAAGCGGTTATACGTAGACGTCAATATGTAGCTCATCTACATATAATAATGAGGTGATTGTGAAAGTGAGACTGGCGCAGGCCACGAAAAATAGGCAATACGACTGATTCATATGATGGCAAATGTTGTCTCATTTTTAGCCGCAAAACATGGTTCTGATCCAAAAAAAGACAAGTAGATGTTTTTTATTTCGAATGGGTACATTTTTCAATTATATTTTGGTGTAGTTTCAAATTAGAATTTCGGTATGATATATTAACGCCTAATTTTCTCCTGCATACGATTGAATACTTTGAAGTCACACGATAGGTATTTCACATCTCGCATGGAACGGCGGAATTAATTTTCGTGGAAAAGGCGAGATGAAAAGGGGGGTGATAATATTCGTGCCACTAGATTTCATCTGAAAAGTAGAGCTGCTAAAAAAGGAATTATTTATTATAATGATATTCCGCGACGTATAAGTGAATCGAAAGAATTTAATTTGTCAATTTCTCATAATTGAATCACTAGATTATTCAATTTAAAAATGCTGAGACAAAATATCAATTTTCACACATCTGACTCGCGTTTCACAGACGTTGCGGAAGTTTCAGTTTTGGGCTACGCCACACAAGAGTACATGTATTGTCGTGTATAGACTGACAATGAGAACGATGTACGATCATTTATTTGTCAAAAACAAATAGGTATAGCCAGAAAATAACCGGTCCTTCCGTTTGTTGATATATCAAGAAGCGATTTTATCTCATATGTGTACACATCGTGAATAGCTTATAACTTCTCAAAACTCTCGTATATTCCGTTGTTCGACAAATATATGAAGGCGAGGGTGGGGAGGAAACACAAGTTCGTCATCAAGACTCTCTACACATGGAAGAGAGGAAAAAAAAAAAAAAAGGAAGCACTTCCGATTAATATTTTCCCGGAAAACTCCACTGAAATAAAGATCAAAAATGAAACCGAGTTCGAGGGGAACGTACAGGGAAAAAACACAATGAAATCAAATACTTTGTTCTTTTCACTCCATAAATTGGTGGTTGAGAAAAAAAAAACAGTAACCTACCGTATAAAATTTGGAAAAGAGTGGCCGTTACTGGAGTGACTTTTGATGGTGACATTATTGCCGTGTTTCAAACACTGAAAAGGTTTAGTAAAACAAGCGAAGTCGTACTGTACGAAAAAAGTATATCACAGCCCACGGGAGCGGAATCGGTCGTGAAAGATATAATCGAATTGGGTTTTATAATCTGTTCGGGGTTGGTTTATTCGGATGAGTCAAGGGGATCTTCAAAGTAGTCACCGAATCGTACAAAGAAACAGCTGCACGTTTCAGAATCGACTGAAAAATTCAGTTGTTCATGGTCTGATGCTTGCGGGCATATAATAAATAAGTCTGTGGTTAGGGCGATTCGGGGAGTAAGGTCCTGCCTCCAGGATCTGTAAAGCTAGCTTAGTGTCTTCGGGATAGTGACAAGAGTTCGGACGTTTTATTTACTGATACATGAAATCGTGTCTATTTCTGGTAAACTTCAAATTGCTCGATAAATCGGGCAGCGTGAATGCCTTATCGGCGAGAAATATCGCAGCTCTTATACTTGCGTAAAGTCTACAACCGTACAGTCTAGAATCAGACGCGATAGCGTGGAATCAAGGCGTTGGCGTATATGCTCTCAAATCCTAAGATTTTTCTTAAAAGCACGATTCGCTGTCCGTCGATCCAACAATGGAAAACATGGCGCCCGCCAAAGTACATAACAATTTCTAGATTTTCATTCCGCCAAAGAAATCTCGAAGTTCGAACGAATTCATGACGCGTATTACGCGCGGGGGTATTTTACAGGGTATGGAAACTGAGAACATCACTCGGACGATTTCTATATAGTTTGTTACATCGGAAATGAGCGCGGGTAATTTAGGTGAAATGTTGAGAATTCGAGGCGCTTGCAGTTTTTTTTATACGCTGTTGTCTCTACGTCGACATCCTTATGTCACATGCTGAGCGCGAAAAAAACAAAAAAACCCGAGGCGAGAATATGCCCGAGATATGGGGGGAAAAAGGAAAGAGGGCAGAGAGGGGGATAGGCGTGTAAAATATGAGAAAATATATCGCCTCAGTCGGCAAAGTGTTTCAGTATTTCAGACTTAAGGTGGAATATATTTTTCTAAGCTGAGTCATCCAGTTTTATTCCTACTGGTTTGCGCCCTGGGCGTCCCCGTTAACCTACTAAGACCTCAAAAGTCGACCCTGCAGTGGATGTTTGAAAACTCCAACCATGACGCCGATCAAAAATAAACGGCTCGGACCTCAATAAGCCACCAGTATCTGAGACTCGCCATTGTGTTGAATCACCGCTTTCCATTTTTGTATTATACTTCGGGATAAATGTTGAAAATCTGTCAAATTAAAGCGAAATTATGAAAATTGTTGACGATTCATGCAGAATTATCTCTGAATCCCTTAGCTCCAATTTCCAAAACTTCATGTCACTTCGATGCGTCGGAGAAAGGGGAAAACTGAAGGGATAAGATATGCGCAATGGTAGCCTGTGACCGAGAAAAAAACTGGTCGATTCATCCTGGTAACCTCGGCCAAGGGCGTCGTGAACCCTCGGTTACTTCCCTTCTGCGCTTGAAAGTACGGCACATTTGGCAGGAAATGCACCAGGAGAAATAGCCCGTCGCCGTCTCTTTCCGGGAGCTTCAAGAGCAGATAAACGAGTTTGTAGGGACTGGTATAGCCCGAAGGCAGGCAACATGAGTTTGGATTCATCGTCGTCTCTTTTGAACTTTTCGCAAACGTTTCTCAAGTTTGCACTACGGTTACCACAGTGTAAACAGAAACCGTTAGTTTCGTGTCAACTAATGTACATATATATACACGTACTCGTTGTTTCAGATTCGAGACTTGCCCGTATTTTACTACAGCTGCGACTCACGGCCTTGATTTATTCTGGATCTAAATCATCCGTCCGAAACCGAAGCGAGAATGGAACTAGGTAAGCACTATGGGATTTGAAGTAATAGTTTCATGTAGGAATATTTTTCGAATTTGAACATGTTTTACGCCAAGAAAGATATCATATTTCTCTGGATGAATGTTGAGCTCGTTTTTGGCAAAAGGATGTGCAGCTTGATCTCGTTTCCCACATAAGTTGTACCGGATTTAATGTCAAAAATGAAAGTAAGACAGCTTAGGCGGAAGACACACCGTGTTGACGAATATATTTAAAATGAAGAAAAAACAAAACAAAAAAAAAAAAGAGTCGGAGACGAGTCTTTGGGGAAATACTTGGAAAGGTGGTCAGCGGTTAGGTGGTACAGATAGGATAGTATGAGGACGGTCAGGTATATATGGGTATAAAGTACGGACTTTAAAGGCATCGGCAAAGTCCAGGTTGGTTTGCCGATGTGGTTACCGCATCTCGTTTGACGCCGAAGCCACTAAGTCCTGGAGATTTAGGGTTGTAAAGGGGAAATTGCGGGGCATCCAGCTTTTCTGGCCCACAATTCGTAATAAAGACGTAGTGGCCGGACGCCGTTGGAATCATGTCGAAAGAGAGGATAAAAAGGCTCTATCCGCAGGGTGCACACCCCGCAGAACGATACCCAACCGGCATTGCCACACCACGGTATTTCACACATCAACCTTGATTGGTCTTAATTCTCGCCTACGTGGCCCGCAAGCTCAACTTCGCGAATATCGCGTACCCGTCGCGCAACGCGTTTTCTCAGCGCACGTTCCACCAAATCGCCAGCCCAAGTTGTCAAGCCCTGTCAAATCAACGCCGACTTATAACCACGGTTGAGTCCTGTTTCTACTTTTCTCGTTCACTGACATCGCGCCAATGATCGGTCTTCGTTTCAACATCTGCGTCGGTATAATAATCACCAGCCAAAAAACTTGGAGGGATGGAATTAACTACATTTTTTACGACGATATTTGTCAAGCCGATTAATTCTTGTTTTATTTATTTATTTTTTTATTTGCTTGGCACGTGACATCGTTATAGAATATATAGGAAAACGATGTTGTGTAATACGATCACCTTGTTGTACAGCAGGGAGAAGCCTGCAACGTTTTCGATATTATTATTTTGGGCAATTTGTCCGAGCTGAAAGTTATTACATTTGGGAGGTTGGGAGCGAATGGCCAATGGGAGTGAAATTAATTTGAACCCTTGCAAGGTTAGATGGGAAGAAAATACTCGACTGGTATTATGGCACGAACCATATATGAGTACGGAATAACCATAGAAACGAATTTAGGTTCAGCCGTGAAAATTAGGGGAACCGGATTATCCTAGCACAGGCTTTACACGCTGACGATGAGTTAGGAAGGGAACGGTGAAGATCTTTTTCCAAACCAAACTTTGGCTTTATTTATTGTCAATTATATCGCAAAACCTCGTTTAGGTACATGTTTTGAAGACTTTCCTGAATATTCATTGAAATGATCGAGTTATTGCCAATTCGTAGTTCCGAAAAGTGAAAAAATTGAGATATCTCGATGAATTTACAACCGCGAGTGCGAGTTTTGCGAGTTTTCCGAGTACACCTCTTTCTTATTATAGGATATATCTTTATCAAAATCAATTCGATTTCCGAAACACTGTACGAGGGTGTAGTAAGGTTCGTGCTTGACGTGATATTTCATGACCTCAAAATCTCCCTTTGATTTGAATAGCATCCGCAGAGTAGCTGAATCAAAGGTATTATACTAGGCGCGTCCAAGTTTGGTCGAACTATACAGTGCATGTATATGTGTATGTATACGTATCCCATGTACAGCAACAAAATTCGTACCCTGCAGTGTTCCCTAGTTAGGACTTTGCGACTATCGTGAGTTACAACCAATCCTTCGGGGGTGGTGGGAATATCGTAGAACTAGTAAACTGCTGTTACATTCGGAGTGTGTAGGGTGTCGAGTGAGAGTCGGAGCGTCTCTACCTCGGGCTTCGCTACGTAATTCTAGATTTCGAAAACCCGACATGGCTGGTATTGGTAACGTCTGTCAGGTGGACGATCCCTTTGTCTGCAGCTGTATTTAGCGTACAAGAGGTATAAAGGGAAAGCGAGAGGGAATGAAAGGAGTGCAAAGGAGGATGCGTCATTGAAGCTAACTTCATTCACGCGAACGGACAAATACGCGTTAGGGTAGCACAGGCGCAGGAACCCTTCCACCTGTAAATTTTAACTCATGTGGATCGATCATCCCATTTGAAAAATTTATCGATCCATGAGTATTCCAGAACCATCTTCCTGCGAAGTTTCGTCAAATAGAAAAAAAATATATATATGAAAAAAATTACGTAGAATCTGTTGAGAATCCAATTACGCAGAGATTTTCGCCACATATGTATATGTGTAGGTATCTTGGTAAGTACCGTTGGAACTTTCGCAGAATCCTAGCGACGCTCTCTCTGAGGATTAATATCTAACGACTAATTATGCAGCACGGCATGGCAGGTAGAAACGGTTTTCTCCCATATAGGTATGTGCGCTACATAATTAGTTGTTTACATAACGTCAGTAACTAGTTTTGTTCGTACGTTGACGAATTGAGAATATAACTTGGTGCGATGTAGCACATTTCACTTGCATTTTTTTATTTGGTTAAAACTTTCGAACTAGCGAGCAAATCAACCAATTAAACCGAAAAACAATATCTAAGGATATGAAATCCTTTGGATCCTGTATAAAATGACAGACTTTTCATCCGAAAAATATTTTGAAAAAATAGTAGAATGAAGAATGAATCAATAAATAAATAATGGAAGGTATTTCAGATTCAAGGAAATCTCTGTAGAGGAATTTCGATCGTTCTTGTAGTCACTTATTTCACTTAAGTATACAGGAATATGTATACATAGAAATATGTATATATATGTATACTATATCTAGTACTACCAAAATAACCTCTTGTGCAGTGCGGCAGCAGCAGTAGCATCAGTGTATGCGAGGAATCAGAAAAAGGAGTCGAATCGTTTGGTTGAGTACTCTCGAGAACGATTTAAACTAAATTGCTTCTTACTGTCGAATCTCCTTGAGGCAATGCGCTCACAAATTTCGTCCGATTCTTTGTACGCTTTACAGTTTTGAAGACTCGATGTAGACTCGACGTTCTCAAAACTTGCCCCTCGATCTCTCATCCGTCCTTCGCCGGAAGCTCTTTTCGCAGTTTTATTTCGACGATATAAACGTCTTCTGCATTAAAAATCTCTCGTTAAGGTTCTCATTTTATTACTTCATAGTTTATTCCAATTTCTTAACGATGTTTTTCTACGTTTATTTAAATTTTCCTTTTTTTTTCTGATAACGCTTTGAAAAACCTCGTCAAAACTATTTGAGTAGCTCCTGGGGCTTTGTGCGCTCAACTACAAGCTCATTTTCATGTTTGCCTCTTTCCATTCTTCCATCAATCCTTCTTCATCACGTTAATTAACCAATTAGCTGATCGTCATATCCTTGTAACAAAACCCGGATAAATCTGACGCGATCGAAGCGAATTTTCCCTCTAATTATATAATCACCTCGAATCAAAATTCTCTTCAAGCTTACGTAAACTATATACGTTCCTCGAACGAGATTGAAGATCTTTTCAGCGGTTTGAGAAAAAACTAAGACCGAAATCACCGTTGTTTCTTCTTTTTTGTCTTTTTCCCCCCTTTGCGACCGGGACTGTTCGAGGCATCTTACTTCTATTTTTCGCTAATTTATACTTGATAAATCACGGAAGATGAATCGCCCATTTTCCCGATGTGCCCAGCAGCGAACTACATTATTTACGAAAAGATTGACTGGTAATGCATTATTTATATCACGGGATAGAAATACCCCGTAAACCTTGCTTATGGGGGCGCGACCGCCTAGCCGTACACATAGATATACATATAGGTACGTCTGTATATTTATAGGTATGCATTTACTTATTTATGTACGTTTTCGCACCGCGGCACGGCGTGTGCTCCTTTAGCTTGGCAAACCTCGTGGAATCTTTCGTTTTATATGCGCGAAAGGTGCCCGTAATATTTTGGCATTAGTAGA
Organism: Athalia circularis; assembly: GCA_963978495.1. Lineage (NCBI taxonomy): Eukaryota > Metazoa > Arthropoda > Insecta > Hymenoptera > Athaliidae > Athalia > Athalia circularis. Next base: position 7,844,150 of record OZ021702.1, read on the forward strand.
CACAGGATATGGTGTATGTACTTCCATATATACAATACGTAAATTGTTATATAGGAATGTCAAGGATGATACATCAAATTTCTTATCTCCAAAGACAGCTCACACGGGCTTAGAGATATGGTAACCTTAACGACCGATCGGTAAAATAAAATTGAAATAATACCCACCAAAAATCCTTCGAGTTCCTCTATTTTTATTACCTCATTCTTATGTACTGTACTTATATATACGTAGTACATAAGACCACTTCTTCAACTTTCTTCCTCTTATTCCGCACGTATAAAGCGTCCTTTACAGTTTTATTGCCGAAATTAAGGACATAAAGATTAGACACAGTACATTTGAGATTGCTGACGGGTTACGCCAAGTATAAGATACATATATAGCTATATTTCTATGTATATAAAAGATGTGTATATACTGTCGTGTCTACCGCTATTTCAGGATTATGTACTTTAATTCTTTTGATAAATCAAAAGTTAAGCTTCTCTTTTGGTCTAAGTATAAGCTTGTCTCAGGATAAACGTGGTAAATAGTTATAAAACTGGATAATCATCCAAAACGGGGAAAAAAAAAATTAGATACATTTTTCTCCTTCTCCCCTCTTATCACTCGCACCGCATCTCGCGCAAGCTCTTCCTTCCGCCGTAACAACCGTATGCCTAATCTCTTTTGCTAATACCAACACGGCAACCGCGAATAATTTTAAATCATCGGATGACAAGTTTTTTTATTTACGCTCTTATTCGATGTGATTCATTCTCGTTATTATTATTAATTTGATGTAAAAATGCGAAAAAAGAAAATTAGCCAATGAATAATCAAAGCGAAACATGATCTGCAGCCAAATATGTAAGTTAGATGGATCCACGTAGTCTGTGGGCTGACAAGTGCGAAATTAAAAAATGTATTCGATGCGAATATGCTCATACATACTTAATATTATATATGGTGTCCGGATTTTCGCTTCAGCTGGGAATTATCTTCCGTGCAATTTGCGCGAGTCTAAAGGAAGTTAATAATATGTAAGTTCCAGAGCTAGCGGCGCCCGCGGTTCGAAGCAATGGAGATCAAGTGAATGTGGGAACCGCAAACCCGGCGTCCCCATACCCTTATCCAAAGAGGATCTCTTCTTACGGGGAAAATGATATAGAGAGACGGGAAAGGCAGGGGTGAGAAGGAGAGACCAACGGTGATGGATGACGAGAGTAGAAGCTTTAGTTTGAAAAATGTCCGAATGATCCCGAGCACTGAAAGAAAAATTATGTTTTGAGCCAACCGTACCGAAAACCAACCTGACCTAAATCTCACAATTTTTTCCTTCTTCAAACATATCCCATGAAATTTATATTATAATTTTTATACACATCGTAAGTGATTTAAAATATATCGTACATTCGAGAAGGAAAAAAATGCAGGAATTTCCAGTTTCTCATTTTTTTTTTTTTTCAATTTGCGTAGATTTTAACGAACTCGGATGTCCGAGATTTCTAGAGAAGCTGTACTGTACTAGAAAATTTCATTACAAAAATTGTGTGGACAATAATTTCCGCGAATCCGGGAGTAAAAGTCAATAGAGAGTTCTTCATTTGTTTGAATTCAATTTCATCATGTTGCCACGGAGATATCTCGTTATCCGCTATCGGATTAAAATATCGCTCTAATAATTCAACGATTTACAAATAATTAAATCTCATGTCGTTATATCGAATGAATATATTCTCATATTAAATGAAAGTAGAGTATGAAATGAACTTTTCATTTTATCCCCTCTAAAATCTACCCGTCATCCGTGACAAACATCGTCTGCAAGTATCAAAAATATTTTTTTTTCATATCGATCATTCGTTTCCTCCATCGTTTTACGTTCATTGAATCAACCTTATCGCTCTGTCATGTACGAGGACGAATTGCGTTTTTGATCGCCAGTTAATCGTTACAACAAGATAAGAAAGACGGTTAGAAACAATGGACGATGATTTAAATGTGTATATATACATAGAAATGTATACGTTGATCCTCGTAAACCTCGAGAGATTGGTTAAGAGATTAATTTCAAAACTTCACCGAAAATTTGATCAAAGCCAAAGTTCAAGCTGAAAGATAGTCGTCTCGCTCCGGTAAATTTTGAGAGAGGCGATCTGACACATATCGTCTTCAGTTGTCCATGATGAATATAATCATATTTACACTCACCCGATCTGTTCAATAATAATTATTCCTGAATAACGAGAATTCGGAAATGAGCTGCAGGTGACTGCAACCCTTGGAATCCAACTCAGTTTCGGTAAGGTAACATACAACGTGTCTCGTAAATTGAGTTTAAATTCACGGGCTAGTTCGTTGACGTTACAGTCCACCTCGCATATTACTGTACATAAATACCCCTGAATTCTGGAAGTCAGGAAAACGGTAGTGGCTACAAGTGTCTCACTTAGTAACGGATTTACTACTAGGAAAACGTCAAATTGCCACTAAACCACAACTCGACGGCAATCGTCGTAGTTTTCATGTTAAGGTTACACCAAATACCAGCTCTGAACTGCTGAAGTTCGTGAATATTACATGAAAAAACACTTGCGGTGCATTATTTTTTTACCGACAAAAAAAAAAAGATGAGCATTTTTTCTGCCCCATGAAATCTAATCATAACCCGGATTTCTCAATGCAGACTCTATGCTCGTTTCAATCATTCATGAAATTGTACGATCCCACCCAGAATTTCACAATTTTAGTCAAAGACTGGAAACGACATTGTGACACCTGTTTTCCGACGATATTCTTAGATCATATTCTCCTTATTATAAATTATAACAACGAAAATTTATTGAATGATATATTGAACGAAAATCATCAGGATATCGCAGAAGTTGCACCTGATAATATTTTCATTTCTACTCGTTCTTTCTCTTTCTGTGAGAAAATGAAAAAAGAAAATTCATTTTTTGACCCTCGATTTCTTTTGTCGAACCCACTCGGGTCCCTTCTTCGGTGTCAGAAGATCGTTACATATCTATGTAGACAGTAAAACATGTTTGAAAGGTGCGTCCACTATAGCCATTTCCCAAGAAACTCAAGACGTCGGCGGAATAAGTCGGCTTCTTAAAATTCCGCGCGCTACGTCCGGGTATTCAATTTGGCGAAAAGTTTTTTTTTTTCTTCTCTTTTTTATCTTTTATTTTCTTTCCCCTTTCTATACTTCCCCACCTTTCTTTCTTTTTGTTTGTTTGTTTTTTCTTGCTTTCTATCCTTTTTTTTATATGCTTTTTTCCTGTTTTTTTTTTTTTCAAAACTACAAAAAGTTGCCAGTCATTTATCCTAGGGGCGTTGTCGGAATGGGATGCAGGGCTACAGAAACCTCGGTGGAATACAAATTGGTTTCTAAAAGGTTACTCGATCCCTGCACATCGGGCTGGTGTCCGCCGACACGGTCACTGTCGATCACCGCGAGCGATTCACAAAAAAAAAACGAAGTCAATATCTGAAAACAACAAAAAATCAGCAGCTACATTTTACGTTGTGAAGAGTCTCACCAAATTCTACAAGTTTGACACACAGTTTCATCCAATTCTTATAACCATTTAATCCTGTTAAAAGAAAGCTGGTGCGATCACTAGTATATTTGCTATTTCCATTGCATACGAATTATCCGATGGAGAGAGGTGGTAATTTTTTTGGCTTGTGAAAATGACAGTATCGCGGATTTTTCCATCGCTGAGAGGACGAATGAATTTCTATTTGAATATATATTATGAATAATTGAAAGTCGATGCTTTTAGCTCGTGGAATAATCTCCATTGAGAAAAATGACAACAGATTAATCTTGATCCGCATTGATATTCGGAGAGATATATTGCGATTTGTCAAATCTATTCGACACAACGAACGATGAGAGGGACCATCGAACTATTTACATACGTTTATTCATACAGATATATATACATGTGAAAAGTGGAACTGAAAGGGTTTGAAAAATTCACTTTATTGCGAATATTTTTTATGTAACGCGCTGCAAATGACGTTACTTATCTAAAGCATATAGCACATTGTGTTCCACGTACCACGAATACAGCTTATCTCTACCATTCGCTAATCTTTAATCCGCATTCCAGAGGGGAAGCTGATATACGCGAGAGAAATTTGCTTCAATATTTCACAACAGCGTTCCACCTTGTCCGCCTCCTCCTCTCTTTCACCTTTTCCCAAGCCTTCTCTCGCCCCATCCCCGCCCCCATGTACACATTTACATGGGCTTAGATATGTATGAATGAATGTTATGGTATGGGTTTAAATGCACATAATATAGATGTATATACCTATATATCATATACCATATACCAGCCTTGTAGGATGGAGCTCATTTGTGCCGTTCAATAATCTTTAATCCGTGTAGCCTGAGGTTCGCATGTGGCGAGACAGAATCCGGGTGGAAAACGCGGGAGAAAGAGAAAAGACGAAGAAGAGAAACAAGGGTCGGAAACTTTCGAGCCACCTTGGTGTATGGAAAAGGAGCTCGAAGCTCAGACTTTCAGATTCTTGATTATCAAAGCGTGGGCTGAACAAAATTTTTTTAAGTAAACCTCTCGAAGCGAACAGAAAGAGGAAAAAAGCAGCGTTCAAGGGATGAGGATAGGATTGCTTTTTGAAATATATGTGTCGATATGTTATCTCTGGTAATCATTTCAAAGGCATTGTTTCATTGCAATCTGTACGCTATACTGCAGTAATAAAATTAGAGACGCTTTGATATTGCCAATAAATTGTTTGCGGGATCCACGTGTTTTTGGATTCCAGGAAACTCGATGTAATTTCGTGACCAGTTATTGCTTGATGAGATCATTATTTCCCGATGTAATCAATCAGACACTTGTGAAGATCGAGATTGATTCTCCGAAAATTCATCGAATCGGTAAAACGATTGAGGATAACAATTTTGGATTACTTTGGATCTGAGGCTTTACTTTTTTCATCTTCAGGCTTAGAAGGCTTTTAACAGGCACTTACAATCAGCCAGAAATGACGGGAAAAAAGGGAAATCACAAAGGATTTTTTTATCGACGTCATAATTTATGTCCCAAAGAAAGTTAAAACCTGATTAAAAATATGGCGCGTTATAATCACGAAGTTGTTATTATCAAGGATTACTGAAAAAGTTAATTTTCGGGAAATGAGGATCGCCGGGTGAGGTATTAAATATATATATATATATATCATATCTTCTACGCGAAAAAAAACTACCGCTTCAAGCTTGAATCGCGAAAGTTGTGGATATATTTCACCGCGCTAAGTATTCGAAAAACTTGTAAAGTCGTTCCGTGAAAGGAAAGAGACGAGAGAGAGAAAAAACCGAACAAAAAAAAGTGAAATTCAGTTGAAAAAGTAAAAGAGCTACGCAAAATTAAAACTGTTACACATTATCATTTATCCAAAGGGCAAATATTTATGAATTATTAATTCAAGCAGAATTTTCCATTGAATATGTTCTCTGAAATCTGTATCATCGCCGTTAAATTACAGATGTGAAGATCAAAGAGAGATTCGATTTCCATCTTGAAATAGAATGACGACGAGATGCTTCCTGCTTGTTGAGATACTTGAATCAGATCTCATTTGATAGCCGCCTAACTGTCAATGCCAAACGGTAACGTGATATTCGGGTTTTCTCCTTGACATTTACCAACAATCAATACAATCCTCCGCACATTGTGATGTTAAATTAAATCCTTACGAATCTGTCGCGCGGCTGTTGAGCTCCCTTTTTTTACTGATTTCAACTCAATCCGATGGGTCTACAGTGAAGTTTGACAATGTGAGGCGCGGATCCAAGCGCGAGTAGTTTGGATCCGGGTCGGGTGTTAGGTTGGCAGGCTGCCTTTTATTTGGCAACGACATGAAAGGCTTGATCGATGGTAGAGACCTTGTGAGCTTGTAGAAGCTCAAAGCATTGCGTCTACGATAAGCGTCTTATCGACTATAGTAACCCTACGTACGAAGCAAACTCTGATATAACTCTGAGGTAAGAAGGTTCTTCCGGTCACGCTTCGGGGGTCACTTCCGGTAAGCTCGAATTAGCGATGAATCAACTAAAAGTTCAAACTCGAGTTACTACCAAAGTCCTCAAGGTATGCCTACCTATCTTTTCGAACTAGGGGCACCGCCGGTATCCTCGGGCTTTTTAAGGGGCACCGGCTGAAAGTGACGCAAACTCCCGAGCTCAGCTGAGTGAGAGCTTAAAATCTCGCACAAGTTTGCCTCGAGGATCGGATAGAATAACCTTTCTCTTTGTCGTACGGACGATGATGATAATGAACGAAGAAAAGTGGAGTGCTACTGGTTGAACCGTATCTCGAAAATCCAGAAAACAATGTCGACTGACTATACGTCGACGACGCGGAAGCAGAAGAAGAAGAAGAAGTTAGGGTCAAAGAGAGGCATTATTGACGGTACCAAACAAAAAGTGGAAAATCCTCGCTGACGACGCTCCAAACTCTTATCGGCAGCACGACAGGCGACGCGGTTTTACTGTCACTAGATGGCGAGGAACCTTGAGCTTCGAGGAAAAGCCGGTATACCTGACGAATGAAGACTGTTCTTCGACCTGGGGCATTGTCGACTGGTCCATTGTCGGGGTCTTTGTCGAGAAGGGTGAGCTTCAGAGTTGCAAGTCCGATCTGCACGGAGGCAACTTGACTTTCCGTATCGAGAAACACCGCCGTGTACGTTACGTACACTTATGCGATTCGCAATTGGGATGGGAAACACTCCATGTGAGAAACTCGGACTTACTTAGGTATACCAGACAGATTCGGACAGATCGTAACGACTTTCCGTTTGTGGAACTTGTCATTTATACGGTATTAATACCGAATAACATAGTCTATATTATTGTTCGGGAACTAGCCACAGATATAACCAAAGCTTCTCAGCAGCTATGGAGGTAAACTTTGTTTCCGTTTCGGAAAGTCGTGGAGAGTTTCTCACCATTGATAACTTCTTAGGAATTTAGCCCCGGAATACTGCTCGCCACGGCCCTAACATTAACTCTGTCAATAACACACACGGATATTAGAGATAACTGGATACTCTAACTTTTACCCTCTCTAGACCTAAAATTAACCAATCGCCACGTCTTATCGATGATCATTATTATACCGACAAAATTAACACTGAACTCGTTACTTAAGGATTAGATCATCCTAATTAAATTCTAACGGAACGCAATATTTACGTGAAGGGTTAGAATTTTGATTGAGTTGATATTAGGAATTTGATCTGTAAGGTTGTTTAAATTTTTTCGCCATGAACTCTTTTTGCTAAACTAGCTTTGTGGATTTCCAGAAAAAGCGAGTCTTTTGTACTACCGAAATTGGGTATCCCTCAAGAATTGTAAAAATTGAATTTCCAAACCCCATTCAACTTCAACTCATCTAATTTCCATGTTTTCAAATTCCATGAAATTCTTTTGGGATACAACCGGCGTTACTCGTAACAAAAAATGTGTGGGTTACGCCTCTTTGGTTCCACGTTGATAGGATAAAATTCACATCGATTTAGACTGTAAATTGAGGGTTGAAACGATATTGTGATATTCCCGATTGATGTTCTCTGATAGTTTGAGTTTTCATTTCTACACAATAGAATATTGACTCGTTATATAGATTTCCATTATACTATATCGACATTCCGTACAACTATTTATCTCATCAGATAATCAAGTTGAGCCCATCATATACTCATGAAATATACATGAATACGGGAACACTGTACTTCATTTAGTGAGTTTCATCGGTCTATTAAGATTAATGTAGCGATTGACATGAACGACGAAAAAAAGATACAAAGACACGAAAAACAGTTCAAATTTTTCATAGGGGTGGAAAAAAAATCTCCCGATATTTTTTTCACACACATTTTTTGAATTAACAATCAGATATATTTGCTACTAGATATTTTGCATATAGGTAAAACGAAAAAGATAGAAAAAAAAAGAAGAAACTATTCATTTGTCGAGGCGAATGAGCAAGCTCGAGTAATGCAAATTTTGAAATAAGCCTTAAAATCGAAGGAGGCATCGGAATATAGCGAATATAAGCTGGAAGCTGGAATAGGGTTGGTCCCGGCACTCCCTTTATTTCTGACATTTTATTGCAAGATTATACGAGTATACTCCGAACAAACGTATGGGATTGTATATGAGGGCATAATTTAAGTATTTCATTTGAAACCTTTGGTAGATATAGAGAGAGGTTGTTTAATGTGAAAATATCAAAGCAACTTCTGAGTGGTCCGATGGTACTAAAAATGACAAAATTTTACGATTACACTCGTTTTCATTCCCAAGAGATTTTACCTTATTCCTTCGTTCAAACTTGTTTTGTTCCGTATTTTGCCCGCGCCAACCGCAACAGAGCTCAGTTACCCAATTCGATGAGATGAGATTTCAGAAGAGCAATTTTGCAGTTTTCTTGGAGTGTACAGACGCGCAATTTCAGGTGGAATGTGATTCTTGACACCCTTCACTGAGGTCACGAAGAACTCAAGGCTATGCATGCGAAAATTTATTCCTTAATTAGCTCCCCACTAAGAATATTGTATACATGAAAAGCCGGTGATAATTTCTCCTAACAATGATGGTTTTCATTATTTCAAAACCCACAAAGATGAATTATATTATCTCGTATTCTATCTCGAGATACCGCAAAAATAATTATTATTTTGAGGTCAGGTTCGTAACTTATTTAGAAAATCTGAAATTGCTGAAATAATCAGCGATATAGTTTGCGCCGGCATAAAACAAAAAAAAACAGATCAGAATTTTTTTCAGAGACACAATGTATTAGTTTTTATTTCATATACGTGATGCGATTATTACCTCGTCAAATATTAATCGTTGATTTTGAAAGGAAGTTTTGTAAGCTCGTTCCACTATAACGACTGGGACTATTTCATCTACACACAGTCAACGTGCCTAGCCAACATAATTTTGGACGAAAGTGGGCTAGTGGGAGCAGTTGAAAATTTCATCTGATTGCTGCAGGATAGCCATATCTCCAATGCAGAGAATCCTGCTGCAATGAATATGTTTGGGTCAAATCTGAGGGGAAATGAAACTCGATAATATTTTTGATTTATAAAATTCCAGTATACATGAATGTAGATTATAGATTGCTGTTGGAAAACTCGACCATTTACCGTAACCGATAATCTGCTTTTCAGAGCCATCGGCTTTGATTAATTGGCAATCACCTCTTTGTTTGAAGGGATTATTTTGAATTAGAAAAAAAAACAAAAAACACAAACAAAATTCACTTTATGATGTTCATTCTCATCTCACATCATCTGATTTAATCGGATTGTTTAGACTGATCTCAGCTCAGGTATTTTCACGGTTGACTAAATGGGGTGAAAAAAAGTTTTCGTTTTTTTCCCCCGGTATAACTATTGGCGGATTGAGAACGTTCAGATTTACCGTGTTTGAAAAATCGCTACCTACACATACTTTATATTATAGGCATATGTTCTTATATATGCGTCTCCGTTTGTCTCGGGAAAGTTTATCCCTTTCCATAAACCGCCCGGAGTTCGGTGTACTTTTCAGAATGTTAGCAGCAATGATTCTTCGAAAACAAGACAAGAAAAAAAAGAATCAGTGTACGTAGAAAAGTTCTAAATTTGTTATCAATATATTGCAGCTTACGTACCTTTTTTTATTTTTTTGTCCTGATTCATTGTATAATTCTATGCCTTTTTTATCACGCGACTTGATGTCAAAACCACGCCAAAGTCTTTCTTGCTCTTCATATTATTTGTACTAGGTATTTTGATTATCGTGTGAAGAAAAAAAAGAAAAGTGAAAAAAAAAAGAAAAAGAAAAATGGAATGTTATATTTTGGTAAAACTACTAATCGATTTATTGAAATTGACTATAGGAGCTCCGTATAAATCGTAGAAACGTGACTCAATTTTGTAATTCCCATACCTGTATCTGTAGTACAGATTCGCTCTTTTCTCTCACCGATTTAACGATCGAAAGCGGAAAACAAAAGCTTTCAACTGTTAATTCGTCTACTCGTGCAAACCTTTTTACGAGACTATATTCAGCACCCGTCGATAGAAATTGTTTCGACAGAAGCTTCCAGCCCCTACCTCCCTTCCGTCCCACCTGGACCATCTCTTTTTCGCTCGCACTTTTGTTCGTTGTAGGAAACGAAATAAATCGACTGAGTAAACTCTAAAATATTTACCAACTCTGATGATATATGTTTGTGGTCAATATAAATCAAAGCGGCCTTCAATCTATTTCGTGCGTAACTGATTGCGACGAGTAATTGAATATTAGGCACATACAAACGCATACACATCATGTGTAACGTGTGAGAACACTAATTATCTCATGGAAACACTGTTGTTAGCTACAGTCAAAAGCAGAGAAATACAGAACCGAACTGCTTTGACGATGAGCTATCGCAAATTTTGCTCTCAGCTCTCGCGAAATATCTACGGTAATACTATACGGTTTCATTTCAAAGTCAAGTTTCGTTTGGGAAATCAATTTTTAGAAACGGCTTCGTTTTCAATCAAATGGATTGTCAAGATTCTCAAATGTCCGTTCCTGCAATGTGATGGAAATTTACGTATTCAAATATTTCCGTCCACATATTTCGTCCAGAAGAGCTGGCTGGAAGCTCGTGTGGTTCTTCGCAGCAAAGCTGCAATGGCGATTTTCTGTGACTATTTCGTCAAATCCAGGGTTTGGAAAATAAATTTCTATTCTAAAACGGAACACCTTGTATATGCGTTAGTGAGATGTTTGCGATCAGAGAAGCAGAGGGCCATTTATAGCCATAGGTCACCAGCTGTATGTTCCGAAATCGCAGATACATGGCTATGTATGTGTGCAAACACGTATGTATACCGACCAAAGCCCCTCTTCTCCTCTTCTCTTCGTCTCTGAACTCTCCTCATCTAGTAGCCGAAGGGGTTACGAATTGCGGTGCGCTGTCGCGACCGTGACAATTCATACCCGCGTATATCATCCGAGGTAGAGGTGACCATTGTTATCTTTGACTGCATCAACCCCATGCTCCCTGAACGCGCAACGCGGTACCTGGGAGGCGAATCTCAGGGTGGTGTTGGTGCGACCAAATTTCATATGGGAAACGTAGATCACCTCTATATTTTCGTGTAGTAAATAAGCTATAGATCACACAGATATATTCGCTGTAAACATTTTACGTACACGTAACATTGCACGGCATATAGTTGTGTATATTTGGCGATACAACGTAAAGATTTTCAAGAGAGCGCGTGTGGAGTGATATTTGATCGGAAAAATGTTCCCCAATTAAAATGAACTTGTTTTTTTTTTTTTTTTTTTCTCTAATATCGAATCGAGTCTTTGTGAATTATTTTTGGTTCATCCGCTGAAATGAAATATTATACCTATCTCCGGTGAGGGTATTTTGGATTTTTTTTAATGAAAAAGCGAAGAGACTGACTGAAAAAAACTTAATTTTCATCTCTACATGAGCTTACGTAAGTATAGGTACTGTAATACGCAATTTTATGGTTGATTTTTTTTTTTCTTAATGAATTTAAAAAGTACTTCCCATAAATGATAATAAGCTCATGATATAAACCCAATAAGAAACTAAAATTGCACTCAAGGTGTCCGCACCCGCGGCCGCGGTCTGAAAGTGCAACAAACTACACTGCTAGCGAAAATGAAATACTACAGTTTTGATATATCGTTCATATAAAACTGCAGATATTAAAAATTGCAGCAACTTTTTTATCATCGTCCATAGTACATTTCTATGTTCCCCGCTTCTCGTCTAAACTTATATTTATTATTTCTGACTGCAGTTCATATTTTCTTTTTTTCATCTTTCTCTCCTTCATGCATTTGAAAAAAAATAACACTATTAATTATTTTACACCGTCAACGGATCTGGAAAGTTTTTTTTGTCGCTGTCCTGGGTAAGAGCCGATGGCATGAAATGTCAAGTAGATAAAAATAGAACGAAGAATGAAAAAAAATAAGAAACAACGAGAGTACGGAAAGATGAGAAATACAAGAAAACGTCAAAAACGTTGTGGTAGTTATAAGTTATGTAGTTGAGGACTCCGTGGAGCGTTAGAAGCAGAACTAGAAACGTTGTGCTTGCAAAGTTTGGCTCGAGATCATCCCACTTCTCAAATCTCTATATATACATATAAAAAGATACGTGAGAGTGAGGAGATGTCGTAGGGCGAAGGGGGCGTATTTTGCCACGGGGTGTTTTGGAGTAAGGTATTTCATCACGTGACCCGACGTCTTCTCACCCTTTCCGCACTGTAAATAAATATTATATATGCCTATATTTCACGTGTACACATATATCTTTACGCCGACGTATATACATACGGATATATTCACTGTGCTACGATTTCAAAATTTTTCTTTCTTTTTTTTTTCCTTTTTTTTACACAATGTTTTCGCAAAACCTTATAAAGATTTTTTTTTTTTTCGAACCACTACTGTACATGTACATATATGTACATATATATCTCTAATATATAGCGACGCGTTGGGCGCATGTTGCCAACTGTTTCAAGCACTTAAGCTTATACTTTTCTCTAGCTGTGCAAAAGTTTTGGCGCCAAAACGATACGCCCACCCCATTGAAACCGCTATTATACCGTGGCATGAGTTCAATTCAACGGTAGTGTCTAATATTATACAACGCACGTGTTAAAACCAAAAACAAAAAAAAAAAAAAACTAAGTGTAGAATAATTAGTTTGAAATATAAAATCCAAATGAACGGTAATGAATGAGAATTTTTGTAATCATAAAAACAAAAATAAAATACAATGATTAACGACAGATGGTAAAATAGAACATAGAAACAAAAAAATCCACCGCAACACGTACAACGTCCGCAAATGTAACGGAACTGATAGAACAGTAAGAAGTTTTTTTTCCCAACAATTTTTTTCTCTTTTTATTATACGTATTCACTGTACGTTTTATTTGCTGAGAATTTTAGATTGGAGATTCTACCCCCTTTGGGATAACTTGTGGGCAGAGGCCGTCCGTAGTACGGGGACGACAGGACAATAGTTTTTCAGTAATGCGTAGGCGGAGTTTCCTCGCTATAATTCAAGTCAGACACAGAACTCTCACTGAAATGCACGCTACTACGAGTATTACATAGTGTGTCCGCCTCTCCTGAGTTGCTGTAGAAAATGTTCGACGATATTTATTAAATTATTAATCCTGTTTCGCCTGTTTTTCTAGCGATAACATAACGGGTGCAGCACACCCTTCGGAATTACACGGTGTAAGTAGTGCTGATCCACTTTCAGTACCGCGCGAATTCGCAATCAGAATTTTATTTTTTTCTTTTTTTTATTTCATTTTCGGATTATTTTGTTTTTTTGGTAATTTTCGCTCCAGCGGTACTGGATATTTGACCCGTGAACGAATAATTGAAAATTGAGTACGTGGCCAATAATTAAGTAATTTGCAATAAAATGCTAGAAAATCACGTTTGGCCGCCGATTCGATATAATTATAGACGAATTCTGAAATACTCATGTATTATACATAGTTGGTGATTTTTGGTTGCACCGCCGTTTGAAATTACATTTTTCTGAATACATGCTCTAAATCTCCTCGTGACATGGCCGTGCAAAGTTAATTCATGTTTGAATTTGCGTGTCCACGTGCGTTCAATGCTTGCGTACAGAAAACTGTATGGAATATCCGTTTTATAATGTATGGTGTACATCAGGGAGTATGAGGGGGTAAATTTAAAGGTTTGTAATCTCCCCCGTGACGCTGCACCGGATGTATCCTGTTCACATTTTTTTATCGCTCATTTCCAGTTAAATATTACCGTACGCCCATAAATTGCTTTCTCTCATGCGCGGTTCGTTTTTTTTTTGATTATTTTTGCGTCCATGTCACAGAATTACATGATATATATGTATATATAATGTATCTACATATATGGATGATTTTTTCGAACCCTGATACGACTTTGAGTCTCATAATCTCCGATTTCTCTGTAACTCCATATCAAACTTTGACCCGACCTACAATTAATGAGTGATGTAGAAGTCTAGCTCACGGTGAATTTGTATAGATTTTTTATTGGATCGATTGGTCAGTGGTCATGATAATAATAAAAATAAAAATAGGGGATGATGAAACTGGATTAGGTACGTTGGAACTTGGAGAAAAAGAAGAAACAAAAAAAAAAACAAAGGTAAAAAGTTGGGGAAACATGATTTCGGAGAATTCTCGTGAGTCTGAATCGACAGAAGAATTCGTTGTGTCCGTATTTCTGGTCCTTCAGTGTTACGATTTGTTAGTCCGAAGTAACATAGGATGGAGGAGTTTTTAGAATCACGAAAAATGGGCAGTGAAAGTTTAAATCTTATTCCCGTGAAGTATTTTTTTTTTTTTTTCTTGTTCCTCCTTTTTCACTTTTTATCTCATACTTTTCATTTTTCGAAAAGTTTCACTTATTATACCATACCATACTAATACAATATCTTCGCGGTTTTTATACCCCCTATAAGTATATAACCTATATACAGCGCTCACTTCAGCTGTAACTTTTCCCACTTAAAACGAAACTGGGTATATAGGTATATTTTTTACCTTTATATACCCCCATGATTATTATATATATCTCTTTGAAACTTTGGTCGTCACGTTTAGGGGTGTCTTTTTCGCTGCCTTTTCTTTCTCCCTTTGGTCCGTCACTTGGGCTTGGAACTACCATGATTCTAGGCTTCTTCAATGTCGCCCTTATTCTGCAGTCGTGAGTTTTTACAACCACCCCATACACAAGGAAAAGTGCCATACCGACCCCTCTCTTCTGCAGACTTGGCTAGGACGGGACGCCGAATTCAAGCGAGGGGAAAAACGTTTCACCACACCTACACCTTGTATCCCTTACAGCTCTTCGCTGAAAAGTCACTTCCGCATTTCTTTCCCGAAGTCACGTTTGCGGTATCGCCTATTATTCTTGTGTGTATTCCATGTACATTTATATATATATATATTTTATACTATGTATACGCGTTTACTTTTCACGTGTTGCGCTCGAGTGGATACGGGACGGTACCAGCTTCAATTTTTCTCAGAGACGCACGTCTTAAATTTTCGAATTTTTTCGGGTATTGCACATCCACGTATCTCTGCATGTAAAAAAGCAGCTACATTATATAGGTATATCTCTACCGCGAGCTACGGTGAAGTCGATTTTTCCTTTGTTCCTCTTTATTTCAGTTTTTTTTTTTTTTATTCTCTTTCCTTCCCTCTCGTCTTTTTGGAGCACTGGGACTTTCGCAAATCGTTGAAAACTTTTTATTATACGACTACATAAGCCCGAATGAATATAACAAATTGGGGAGAATTTTTCCTTTCGGAATTTTGTTAAAAAGTTATTGCACAGCTGTGGGTCCGACTAGGTATGTATACATACATAGTTAAGTGAAATATTTCCATCAAGTTTCTGAATGCAGAAAATGAGCTTAATTTTTGTTTTTTTTATGTACAAACACTGCACGAATATTATTCTGCAGTGTAATTGGTTCATTAAAGTGAATAGAAAATAGTTTTATACTTACATTAATCAATTTACAACACTGCCGCAGTATTATAATTTCATCGGAAGAACCAAAAATAAAAGAACCTACTAGCGGAAAGTTCGAATAGAACCTAGAAAAATGTTCACGAATGCATCAGAAACTTCAACCTCCGCTATTTCGCGAACCCCCTCCCCCCTGATGGATATATACGTATACACGTCTATACCGGAATTCACCTCGCACCTCACCTCAGGGTCAGTTTCTTCGACCAGTGATTAAGTTCCGAACTTTCGGACCTTCCAGCTCGACTTTACTTCCCTACACCGCAACGGCTAATCGACCGCAGAGAACATAGCGTAGCTCTTTCGCGGTTCCCGTAAGTTTCGAATCTCCTACTTTTCATCCTCTCACTTCTATTTTTTTTTCGTTTTCTAATTGCATAATCCGAAGGCCGATTGAACATCTGATCGGGTAAAAATATGAAGAAAAAAAACGCATCAACAAGAATGAAAAAATATGAAAGAAGGATTGTAGATAAGTGACGTGAAAAAAAGTATAAGACGCTAAAAGAAAAATTCCCGTGATGAACCTATTTGAATAGTTATAAAGCGGACGCTGTATGGGGATAAATCCGTGGATTGTAGAATGAAATAGATATGCTGTATAAAACACCGTGCAGAATTGTGATCACGTGACGGTATTGTCATATACCTATGTGTGTTTATATTTATATACCTATGGTGAGGAATGAAATGTGCGGATATTCTGAGTGCCTGCGCAACGAAATATAACTGGATTCGGAATTCAGCTAGCTGCGATGCACGAGTAGGTATATATATATACATTTTTCACTCCATCTTTTCAAACTCACGTTCACATACTGCGGTATGCTGCACATCGAACCAACACCCCTCAGAGGTATAGCATATAAATATGGTAGGGGTAGAAGTAAAAGCAGCAGAAGCTACTGGCTGCCGCTACCTTTTTCATGGAACTCTATTTATTCAAAGATAATGCCTTCGCGAACCCCCGAGAAAATGGAATGTTCATCTTATTTCAAACTAATGCAGGAACAGTTGCAACTCCCCGGGAGATTTAGGAGCACCGAATAGAGAGAGAAAAAGATTTCTCCTCTTTGTGTACCGGGATATAAAGAGGGTATATAGGTACGTATATATACACCTATATATACCTATACATACATGAGGTATAATACGAACTTATATTGGGTTCGTATACACCTATCATTGGCACAGGGTCTTGGGACTCCTAGTTACCCTCATATATCTGGTGGCACTTTCTTTAGATGATCAAAGAAAAATTTCCTTTTTTTTTCTCATCATCTTGCTTCTTCAACTTTACACTGTATGTTGTACTAGACATTTGTCTTTCTCACAGTGTTATTCCCGAATAAAAATCACAACGTCCCAACGAGACTAGACATATTACTGTTCCAAATTTGCAAAAAATTGGTGCAATTACCTAATAAATTAGTAGATCATTTCATTGATAATTCACACTACACTTCGAGTCAACGATTCGTATGATTAATTAATTAATTTCGTTGTATAATTCAATATAAATTCAGACGTAACTTCTCCGCATCGTGTCATGTAGTTCGGCAACGTTTGCACTTTGGCGACAGCTCGCAGATGTTCCTTTTGTTTTTGCCTATCATCATCCACCCTTGTAGATCGTTAGCTCAGAGCTGAGAGTGCTATCAATTATCAACCCCGTGATGGTACTTATGCAGGGCCTTGAAACACAACCCTTCGAAGCAAGGTTTACAGGGAAGGAAAATGGGAAAAAAGTGTGCGTGAATTAAGCGAAGGAACGGGCAGAGGGGGTGGGAAGCTTTAATAATAATAATGATAACTGTAACGATAATAATAAATCAAAAGATTAAAAAAAATATGTACAGGGTGGGTAGAAAAAACTTATTTTTAAAAAGCCTTTTTTCGTCCGATTACATTTTTTTTTATATTCTACACAATTGCAAATTGAGAAATTGAAAAATTGATTTTTGTTCATCGCCATAGCGTAAGATCTTTCAAATTATACACGTAGCAATCGGAAATGGGTCGAATCTTTTAGATATCGTATTAATACGTCGATTGGCAGGAGAGAAGAAAATCATATGCAGATGAGTTATTTGATGTCGTGCATTTATATATTTCATCGTGATGATATTTGTCGGATATATTAAGTCATTATATGTTTATTATGCGCAAGTGCATACGATCATTGTACAAATTATACGGAGAGTAGGTATAATAATCTTGAGTATAACATCAGCCAACTGCATGCGAGGAACTCGAAGTACATATAATTACTTGAGGACGTTAGTTCAGATATTTTAACTCGCTTACTCGCCTGGGTTGTTGTACACCAGAATACGGCCACGTAAGGCAAAGTCGAGCAGGCGACGCCCAAGTCCCTGTGGTACGCCAAAGTTGGAAGCGAGACCATAAATTCATAAGTATTCGCGACTGTGAAATACTATAGCACGGACTTTGGCGTAAAGTACAATTACACGCGACCCCGCGACGACGCGGAACGTCGCGACGCGGTTGCTACTTTTTTCACTTCTTTTGCAGCTATATACACCTACAATTCTTACAGTCTCCGCTGTTCGTTCTACCAGAAGAGGAGAACTGGAAAGGTAAAAAAAAGAAATAGAGAGAAAACGGAATAAAAAAGAAAGGGTGAATTATAGAGGAAGAGAATAAATTTTACTCCGATGGTATACGTATACTTTTCCTGCTATTAGATTTTCGCCAAATACTACAGCCGCGGATGTATTTTTAAGCAAATTATACCCGACGTTGAAATAATCAAGCGAGACATTATTCAACGAAAGTTCGGCGTTAATAATGCCACGATGTTGATTATTTTGTAAGAAAACAAGTCGGACATGTTTTTCTTTTATTTAATTTTTTTGATTTCTTTTAAATAAAATTTTCGAATTTACGTTGAACACTTGATGGTTAGCTACATAACATAGTACACTCGTACTGATTGTGGTGGGAAGTGCGACTATAGATCTTTTTAATCACATTTTCTTGCAGCGATTTTTCTTTCAGCTATACCGCAGGTAATTGACGCGATATCGATTCGATTCTCGCACGTTTGTAACGCTATATATGTAATTACTTCCAACCCCACAACCACTCAAGGTTTTCTACCTTCTACGTCGTGTTCAGCTTGGTATATATGAGAAATCTTTCGAAGCACTCCTGGACGTAATTTCGATTTAACCACAGATTGAAGCGATTCTAACCGATCGAAGAGCTCAACAAACTCGAAAAAGCGACCGTTTGTAGGCTAATGTTTTACAAATTTTGATGATCCTGCCGTGTCGTAGTTTTATTTCTTGAATTGAGAAATTCGAGAATAATGAGGGTTGGAAATATCCGAATTTTTAAACCAGACTATCTCCACGTGCCTCGTGAGAACTACAGAATGAGTAGCTTTCGAAGCTTGAAGCGCGGTAAACAGATCAATCATTTTTCTTGGCAGGTAATTTGATACAGATGTTGAAAAATTTGCCATTGACGTAAATTGTAGATCGATGTGAAACCATTTCAAGCTCATCTTCGCGTTGGCATCAAAATTTCAAACGCGTAATGGGTTTAAAATTAAGTTTTTTACTCGCTCATAATTACTTTGTGAAAATATCCGATTAGGTAGAGTTCGAAAATTCGAAAATATCCGTAGAAATTATTTTTGAACTTTATCATTCGGAATTTTGCTCTCAAGGCCAGTTGATCTCATTTGCAATGAAGAACCAGATGAACATCGATGATAATTTGAATTATTTGTATGTGCGACAATCATAGCGATAATTAGAAGAGTCATCGCAATCTCCACTGACTACTGACTGTCGCTAGCACTTCAACAATCTTCACTTCCAATCGAATTAATATACATCAGCTACGGAACTAATCAGCCTATCGCGTTTGTTTTAATTGCATTCCCACCTGTAGCAGTCTTACCCGTTCCTCATAAAATTGTAGATACATATTTTATAGGGACGCTTACGACCGATAACTACATCAGTCTCATAACTTTCTCCTGCAAGCACAGTCTCTTCAAATACGCTCTTTAAAGACCCTTTAAAATCACTCTGCTCAATCACTTCTCATTAACTCAAAGTTCAACCCGATCAATCTTTTATAGGTTCGAATTATTAATTAAATTCTGTGACAAAGTTTTACATGTAATATATTCGATGGGTAATTCATTACGTCTATAAAAAATGGAATTTGATGAACTGCGGTACGAACCTCCAGAAGCGATACGAAAGATTCGAAAATTCGTCCCCGCAGTGATTTCGGGTTGGGCGAAAATTCATAAATTTTATATCGATAGTTAGCAAGTTTTTGCATCCGAAAAGGTTTCGGTTGATATCGATTTAAAAATTCATACCTAACCCTTTCCAAAAATAGTCTGCAAAATTTTAGTCCGAGGTCTTGATTGTCTTTTTTCTGATTTGAGAACATTCGATTGGTTCAATCATTGATGACCTACGTGCATGTTTCGATCGACATTCGAGTAAAAGTTGAAAAATATCCCGTTTTTTTTAAACGTATAAAAGAAAATTGACCGGACGTATCTGAAAAAGATTTAATAAATCTCGCGGGCAGCGTAGCTTTCTGTCCGGGATAACGAGGTTGTACTCTTGGGACCTGATTACGCTAAATCCCAACCGTATTCCATAGTTCACCATATACTCGTCCACGCAACAGGGCTAAGTAAATACATGTTAGACACACATATACACAAATACTTGATTAAAATAGGATAGAATGTCGAAAACAAAATTCGAAAGCAGATGTATGAATATAAAAGCGTTTCATTTTACCGTTGCCGCGGTAGAGACCCCCCAGTGCCTTTGTAACTTGGCCGGACCACCTGACAAAGGGATGTTATTAGCTCGTGTGGTCGGAATCAAAGTCCTGTAGGAACTCGTCGAATAAATTGCTTTTTTCAGTGCCGTTGCCTTCTATACATATGCCACGTGTATACGCCTATGTTTGTATAGCTATACTGAGCATATATACATCTACCTTTGATTACTCTATTTCTGTTGCACTTCGAACACTTTGCAGGACTAACGATGAATGAAATTCCGCAGCATTCTTGCCAACTAAATATGTGTGAAGCATAAAAATAACGAAAGAATGGGAGAATCATGAAGAAGAAGATTGCAATTCACGTAACAAGTAATTCGTTCGTATTGTCCGAAAATTGTGATGGAATATTTTTTTTCGATCGAGTTTCGAGTCTAATCGAACATGCCGATTTGACTAACCGTCTCGTATCTCTGCGTGCATTGCGGGATACAGGTTTATAAAATTACGTTTATACGATACTTGAGTTCAGTCAGAACACGATTGTAATTTCCGGACTCTCCCAAGCAAATAGGAAGTACCGACTGCTATTCCGGTACGAGTCCGTCCGTGTCGCGTCGCCCTACGTACTCTAAGTGCGCTCAACCTGCAGCGGGGGATAATTGAAACTTCCGCATGTATGACCAAAACTTATATCTCGACCCTCAATGGGTTCCGAACAACTTTGAGTGGTTTTGACTAAACATTTTAAACCGTGTTACTCGCGTTGCATTATCGGAGGTACAAGCGCGTACATCAGGATAACACCTGTTTCCAAAGTGTTCGTTGTATAAATTTTGAAATTTACATTCAACGATCGCTATCAAGGATTTCATTATGACGTTGTTATCGTAAATACGAACTCACCACTCAATGCACGTTTTTTTTTCCTACCTCATATTTTCAACCATATATATACCTGCCCACGGTTTCCGGTGCGAACACAAAAAACGACCGGATGATCGTACCTGAATTGCTTCAGCACGAGTACAATTTTGCATGTGAATGCCTTCCGGAATTTTTCTCCTTTTTTTTTCTCTCTTCCCTTCGCCCTTCTTTTTCATTCTGCATAGCTCGACTTTCTTGTTTCATTTTTTAATTTATTTTTTTTTCTCTCTCTTTTTTCTTTTCTTCTACCATTTTTTGCAATCTCGTGTAGTTCTCCCTCTTAACTTCCTCCATCTACCAGTTCAACGAAATTGCTCCATTTCTTTACACGCATAAGAATTTTTTGCGGATTGAAAGTAGCTCGACTAAATTTTCAGCTATACATCGTACGTACATCGTCGTCTGTAGGTAAAGTACCTTATTTTTTTTCCTCCTATTATTCCCAAAGTGAGGCGATTGTCCAAACATCATTTCTACGACGCCGATGTGTTTCACATTTTTGCGGAATGAATACCGCATCCGATATTGTTTAAATTGCGTGAAATATGTAAAATAATCTTGAAAACAGTTGGAGAAGCTGTTATCTCAATCTTAATTGTATTTATATCCTGCTCGTTAAATATGGAAAATTGTTTTCAAAGTTAAATTATTCCTTAATTGAAAGTAAACTCTGTCCTCATATCGTCGGTATTATATAGTCTTGAAGTGCACGGCGTGAGTTCACTTTCACGGTAAAGTATTCTGCTCTGCGGTTTTCGTCACTGCAACCACCAAAGGAATTTCAACTATACTATGTAATTGTCAAGTGTGCTTCAAACTCGCGAGTGATTGAATTACGAGCAAAACTACACCCGGCTGTATATTCGGGCGGAGGTTACGAATCGTCGTAGTTTACGCCTGCAAACTCTACCTGCTTTCGTTTAAGCAGCCGCACCGTCTGTGAATTATGATTTCTCCAACTTGAAACAATTATAAAAAAAAAAAAGAGCAAACAAAAAACTTTCACAAGTTTTGTTGGATCGAATGATAAACTTAAGGTTTCGAAAACTTCGATAGAAAATTAAAAATTCGTGGTGTTATGGAAAAAAAAAAATAAGAAAATCGAAAATAATCCGCACACAAATGAATATCGCAATTTGAGAGGAAAAACATAGAACACAAAGTTTGTCGAGGGTATATACTTTGGTTTAAAATTCGAGTTTCGTTTGTCGTTACACATAAGCAGGAGAACGTGAAGCTTAAAGTTTTTGAATCTCCTCTAAGCCCCCCGTGCTAGCTGTTTTCTTAGGTAGGAAGTGAACTCACGGACCAATCCTCGATAAATTAGTACTTAATGCGAAAATAGGTGGTGGAATACTCCCTAGACGTCCGAAAGGAAGCGGAACGCTTTTCCCTAATGAATTTTTAAGTTTTAACGTCCGCCTCGGCAACCTGAAAAAGTTCTTTCGGAAAAGCTACGTTTCATTGAAAATTACTTTCACCCTCCGATCTCCTCTTCACCCCTAAGATCCCTCTATTTCATTCTACAAATTAAATAATTAATATCAATTGGTATCAGACACCAGACGCTGGATGTTTTCGTTCCAGGAAAATACTATTCTATTCTCCGAAGCTATAGGGTACTTCATTTATTTTCTTTTTTTCTTTTCTCCAGATCCTCGCCATTCAACAAAATTTTCACTTTTTATTCATACACTCTACGGTTGAAAAAGTACTTCGATAATGAGGTGCGTCATAAGAGTCATTTAGTAGATCGTTATAAAATACATCGCGTCTATTTTCTTTTTTCTAATTTTACATTAATCATCTAACACCTATTTTATCACAAAAAAAAAGTACCAAAACGAAGGAAAAAAAAATGTGAACCAAAAAGAAATAGAAATAAAGTGAAAAAAAAGAAAAAATCTTCCGAGGGCTATTTTTCTTCGGTGGCATTCGCTAAAGAATAAGGAGTGCCGAAGGGGCTCTCCCGTACGTCTGCTGTAGGAAGAGAATGAGCGAAGAGAGGTAAAAAAAGGGAAAATAAAAAAGGAGGGAAAAAGGGGAAGAGAGAAAATGAGAAAGAAGGAAAAGAGACGATGGCAACTAGAAAAAGAGAAATGGACACGCCAGGCATGGCCTGAGCGTCGTACCCGCCATCAGCGAAGAGATTGGTGGTGCTGGCGAAATGAATTTTCTGCTGAGAGAAAAATTTAATTACTTTTAATTGATACCGCGAGAAATCTACGCGACCTCCGCAGGCAGCACGTTATACGGTTGGAGAGTTAAGTTCGGGTCGTCAACCTCCAACCCGCAATTCATCCTAATACAACCTCGCTACTTTATACCTAATATCTTTTTCTATATTGCTGTCTGGGAACAGAAATATGTACCTACTATGATGAAATATATTTTTGCTTCTCTAAGAAGTGCAACAAACTTACTTTATGAATTTTTTTCGAGTAAAAATTCTATACCATATCTATTCGTTTAGAGTGACGCAGTTTTCGAATCGTCGAAAAATTCCGAAAGTACAATAATAGATTTTTATTCTATGCAGAAGTTCTCTTTTTTCTCATCGGTAAAGATAAAAATGAACGGTTATGGAATGGCTCAAATTCTCGAGGAGTTAAATAAGCAGAAAAAGACGAAGGGGTCGTCTCGATGTTAATATATAAAAATTCACAGGAATACAGAAAAAGAGAAGACTGAGGAAAAGGAAAAAAATGTAAAACGAAAAAGGAAAGTCAGGGTGAGAGAGAATCCGCGCACCCTACGAATTCCGGATTCCGTATATAACGCGGTGAGGAGAAACCGGGGCGTTTTATTCCTGGTTCACGTCGTATATCACAGTTTCCAATAAAAGTTTTGAAACTCAACTTAGTGCTCCAATTCCAAACTGAACAATTTCTCTTTTAATTTGGCTAATTGAAATGCGGACTAAAGAAATAATAATCGGAAAGCAAACGATTATTAATGCTTGGTGCCAGTCTGGCGTGTTTGTCTCTTCGGCATATATGTATAGGTAGCCATCACAAGTAGTAATATTCAGTTATAGTATAAATATATAGTAAAACAGCTTACACACAGTTTTCCCTGGTTAAAAGCAGATCTAAAACTCCGTGACTCGGAAAACGTACATTTATATATACATATAAATATAACCAATGTAACCCACACGTACCGGTGTCTCGTAATTCGTCACGTTTTGCAACTTCGATCTCTCACCGGTTTGAAATTCCCGGAACGTCGTTTGTACATATATAGATATATATCAACGCAAACCTGTTTTCAAATTACTTTGAATTTAAATACCTCGGCTTATATGTACGTATATACACGTGTGTACACATAACCTGAAACGCAAAACTCCTTGCAAGCGTACATATATAGAGATATATATGTAGATTTGCTTTATATAGGGCGTGTTTAACGGGAGCCATATTAAGTATATACATATATACTTATATAACATGCAACCACCGTTTCAAACCACAAAACGCGCGTCAGAATATTAATTTATCAAAACGTCCAGCTCACATTTTACCAGTTCTCAACTGCTGTTTATATATTATACGTATAGCTAAGGGGCATGTTTTTGTGAAACGGGTTGACATTGATTAAAACCACGCGCCTGTCGCGCTTTTGTTTCTACCAATATCAACGGTAACACCCTATTCGTGGTTCTATCGGCTGCAACCCCCTACTTTGCGCGAACCCCCTCAAAGTTACATTTGGAAAGATAAGGTGACGTATCTACATTTTCATGAGGAATCGCATTCATTTCGATTTAACGCTGTGTACGAGCTTTGAGATTTAATCGCCGATATTTCCCCGATATTACGTTGTCGTATGGAGAGTCCGGTATGAATAGATCGGTACATGCCTTTGAATTCAAAAAAATTTTTTCATCCTCGCGATCGTGATTTTTCAGGCAAATCTATTGGCGTGACGATTATACGCGAGATAAGGCCACTTTTCGGCATGGTTGAAAAAAAAAGAAATAACAATAAACTGTGTAACGTGAGGTGAAAAGGAGTCGATTTGTAGTCGTCAACAAAGTTTCTCCTATTTCAGATGTATCCCACTAAACCACCCGGTAAGTAAATTTTTCCAGAGAAATCTGATACAGACACCTGTGTACGATCATCGGAAATAGCAGCGGAAGTTGAAGCGTATTGCTGGTGATTAATTCACGTTATATCTTTGTACGTGTAAAAGCGATGTTGATTTTTCAGTTTTCTTTGCTCTTAGTTTTTTTCTCTCCTTATACCTACACAGGCTGTAACGCCATTATGAACACGGAATCGTTAGCCTCCGTAATTAATAAAATGATTAAACGAACACTCAACGTACCCCATTAATTACAACAATCCCTCTGCTAGACTCAGCTAATATAATTTTTACGACGGATTATTTTAACATGATCGTGACATGACGCCATGAAAAACTATGCTGCATTTACTTGCTACTTTACTTGTTCCTTCAATTTTTTCCCCCTATCTTTTTTTATGTCCCGTTAATCCAAGCTCGACAGATATTCTCTCTGTATCTCATTTCTGTACCTTTAGTTAATTTCACATGGAGTTCGAAATCAAGTTGGAGCTTAAATATCTTACTCCAAGATGTAGGACGTTCGGTGCAGGGATCATGGGGGTTTGATGAAAACGAGTCTCAGGGGGTATTACTGCGGTGCAACGTCTCCTCGGCAATCGTGCAAAGGGTTCGTGTAATGAGCTTAATTCATTCGTAGCAGGATCATGCCAAAGGGAATTAATGTTGAATCGAAATAAAATACATGTGTTGAGAAATTTTTTCATGCATATAGAATTATTCAGATGAACGAGCTTCGTTAATTCAGTTTGTGTGATCATATGAGCCTCAGACATAACATCGTCTTT
The DNA here is from genome assembly GCA_963978495.1 of Athalia circularis. NCBI lineage: Eukaryota > Metazoa > Arthropoda > Insecta > Hymenoptera > Athaliidae > Athalia > Athalia circularis. The sequence continues at coordinate 7,870,397 of OZ021702.1, forward strand.
CGTTGATGATTTTAACGTGACACATGAAAATTTGCATGTCTGCGTGAAATTAGTCGCGTTTTTTAATTGGACAAAAAAAGAAGGAAAGAAGAAGAAGAAGAAAAAAAAACTGACAAAAAAGTATGAGGAAGTAAACTCGACGTTGGTTCGTATAATATACAGCCATCGTCTGAGCGAAGGGAAGGCTTGGCAGCTGGGGGTTATGAGGAGACACTAGAAACATGATGGAGAGCGGGTTACAAGTACGGAACAAGGAGCAACCCAGACAACGAGGGGTCAAAGTGTACTGGGGTTCTTCAACCCTTCCTGATATCAATCTGGAGGCGTTAATTTGTATCCCTTTGTCGCGCATCCCTTCCTGTACGTTGTCGCACCTCCTCGTCATCGCCTTTCATTCAGTTTCATTTCTCTCATCTCTTGGAGCGTCAAGTGTTTTCTGTAATTTTTCAAATCACCGTAAATTTAAAACATGGGGGATCGGGATATCCGCGAGCGAAACATGGAGAACGTAGAGATGTCCCATCAAAGTATTCGAGCTCATCATATTTTGATAACCAGTTTTTCTTGTCGTGGCTTTGAAGTTTCGGACTCTCGTCGTCGTTCGTAGGACATCAAAGCGTTTTTGTTCCACGTTTTTAAAAATCTTCGAAAATCTCATTTCTCCCACCTTCGGTGGGTCAAGATCCGATTCGATTGCGTACACGTATATGTATATAGATAATATTTAAACGTTCTATTGTACTATACAGAAGATTAGGATATGAAATATTAGTGAATATGTGAAAGATATACGTATAACGTATAATACGTATATTCGTATAACGTATAGGTGGCGCGTGCGCCTCAGTTATAGATATGCGGAAAGTGCGGGGAACGAACAAGAGATAGAGAAGAGGAGAGTTGACCCAGATGAACGAGGTCGACCCGGACGTAGACCCGGGGACGACCAGGAGGACCGGGACATATCTATTGTGATTTCGTATAGATATATCTACGCCGTGCGTTGTCAGTGCGGAACAAATCGCCGAGTACCTTTTCATCCTAGAGACACAAATGCACGGACAGCGAGTACGCCAGCGTAGCGCTGTGGTTAGAAACGTTCTCCCTAATTAATCGCGCCCCTTAATTATAATTATCGAAGGATCGACTCGGAAATGGGACATGACTGCGAACGAAATTGCGATAGAAGAGTTTCTTATTTTTTCATTGGTATTTCGATGCATCGAAACTTTTCTTACTCAACTTTGCGCGGGGCTTTAATAATTTCAGAAAACTCGTCATAGACAATATTGCGGACTTTTCAGACGCTGCGCACCCCCTCAAGCTTCCGTAAAGCAACAAAACTTACTTCTGGATTTGCTTGGAAAACTTTTCTTACTCCAAGTTTACTAGGCACATCTTACTACCCTTATACGTGGGAGGGTGAGAGCAACGCGGTACTTTGGTTAGGAATTCTAGAACCGCTGCGCTGCATAAGTACATACACATAAGTAATAGGTGTATGTATTTTATTCCAATACGAATAAGATGCAATATGATATATTATTATTGAAAACGTTCCACGTCGCTCGAAGTCTACGTGCTGAGAAAGTGAAGTACATAAATATATGCGAATATTTGCTATATACGTGTCGTACATATACATATATACCCGCCGGGAAATGAAAAGTAAGAACAAACGAAACCCTTGTTGAAAAATTGTGCGCACATGTGCACTGACGAAACGCGTAAAGAATTGATGGTTTACATTCCCTCACGTTCTGTGGAAAAAACTCCCGCCACGTTCGTACCTATACAGGCTATACACGTACGTATTTCAGGTGGTATTTTCTCACCTTCAACAAGATACGATCCCAGTATGGTGTATATCTTTTCAACCATTTTTAATGTTAACGGAAATGGAATTAAAAACTTTCAAACTCTTGCAATATAATCTTGTCAACGTTTCAAACTTACATAAGCTTGTTTTGAAATAACGCTCCGCGTAACTTTAATTTCAATGTCCTTATTACGGGGCTGCAGTCTGTACTGTTATAACATTTCATAACCTGTTGCAGATTTTTTTTTTTTTTTCAATTATATATATTTTTTTTTCCACTACTCATGGCTAGTACAGATGTGCTTCGCGGGAAGTGCCCCGAGCTATGTTGTACCTATGATTATACTATATTATTATCATGCGCTATAATTTTCTCATATTTAAATATACGCAACGGTTATTAAAAGACTCACCCATTGCTGGAGCGTAAATATTTAGATAGAGGCAATCTTCGCTCTGATTACGAAGATAGGGTAGTAATCTTCTCAAGTATTCCACTCTTCCTTTTGGCATCTTTTCTAATGCTTCCTGCTCGTTCGTTATATCGGGAAGTTTCTGAGGGCAAACCGGACCGACAGAGTCCGATAATCTGGAAGAATTAATAAACTTTGTTTGATTTTGTTGTTTGATGAAATTAAATTGTAACGATCGATCCGCAGGAGAGCAATTTTAATTATAATTTCGAAGTAGGATTCACGGATTTGAAACGGCGATACTCGAGAACAAATTATTCTACTCTGACTAGTCTTGAAAAATTTCAGGGGCTCATAAAAGTTATCGCGTAATCAGTTTCAATCTGTTTGAAAATTTGAATGTTCACTCGACTAACGTGAATGAGTAAAATCCTGTGATTAGTCGAAGGTTTGACGACCAAGTTTTCAACCAATGATTTCTGCTCTTGGTGCTTAAACTCCTACTAAAAGTCAACTGATTTAGCAACGACTCACCTGATTCCGTCCCAAGGACTCGGTGCTCTCGTGGGTGAGAATCTGTTACCTCCAACAGGTGGAGTTGCGTAGGGTATACCGAGGTAGACTTCGATGGGCTTCAGAAATTTGAGTGATTCAAAAGTCTGGATAAATCCCTGGATGCGACCGTATCTCGTTTGCACTATTCTCTGGTTAAGTTTAGTCTTTATTGAAAGGGATAGAGTCGGAGGTGTGATCAGGCAGACAAGAATGATCAAAAGTTCCATTTTGAACCCAACGTTCCTTCGTTGGACTTGAAAATTAATAGGAACTCAACAGTTCAAAATCAAACTAATTTATCTACGATTATTATATCTCGAATATTTTCATTATTTTTATTATACCAGTTAGACTTTTTACAGTCGTGAAACTTCTGAAATACTTCTTGTTACTCGTTAAACCGCACTTTATAACGTACCTCGTTTAAATTTCTTTTTTATTCTCACTAGTTTATTCGAAGTTTATACACATTTCAGCTTTGTCGATCCCATCAAATTCCCTTCTTCTTTTTTCCTTTTTTTTTGTTTTTTCTCCTTCTTTTCTCTTAACTTGATCCTAAATAAGCCTGAACACGCGAATTGTTGTTGAAGTAGCTTCGAGTATTCATTCTCCAAACGATTTCTGGAGTTAAATCAGCTCCGCCTTTATCACGAGTATTTGATATTCTTGCGTCCCTGATATTACCCCAATAAAATTCAAGTATTAAATTTTATGTTTTATGCATTTAACCTCGTCATTTATCCAAGACGGACAAAATAGATTGGAATAATTTAAGTCGGTGGTAATTGGAGATTGAATTGTCATCTAAATCATCGAAATACCTGTACGATACCTGATCCGTATTTACAATTCCTAACAGTGAGACGAATCGACTTTACTCTAGATCTTCGTACTCCTGTAAAAGAGTTGAAAGATGACACACGCGGTCGAGACTGCAGGACGCGAGGGGATCAGAAATTTGTGAATCTCGGAAAGGACTTCCTTGGGCGAGAACGTCGAGAAACTGGAAACGCGGACGTTGTACTATCCCCCATTTAGTAAGCAATTGGTCTTAATAAGGTCCTTTCTAATTCCCCAAAGCGTCTACGCTGTTATCCCTGCAGAATCAGCTCAGTCACCATCTCAAACTCACTAACATTACCTATAAAGGACGCGTGTTAGTTCTCCCGGGATTTTAGGACGCTATATAACAAAGCACTATGGACAACCTCTTCAAACTGATAGCAACGTTCGCTCGACAACTTAATTCAATCAGGATTCGTTCTATATTATGTACCTTTGATTTCTTGAGTATATTTTAATTGATTTAGAATTCGAGTTCCGTTGTCGGCTATTATTTTCCAACGAAATTGGAACGTTGCAGATTTATAAACACGAAATATAATTATTTACGTCATTCACTATCACTGTAAACGTAACTGCACTGCACTTTATGACCTCTGAAACAGCCGGAGCAACTGTAATCGCTGTCGTTCCTTCCCTAGTGGCACATTGTCACTAGCTGCTAATGAAGTAATCTGAAACAAACAAGAACAATATTCATTTATCATGAGGTTTCCTCATTCTATGTTCTACTCTTTCAGTTCACTCCTATCTGAACCCATACACCTATTATTATCAGGAGCGTCGCGCCGCTGTACAGCAACGAAATTCTAGAACTTTCTTCTCGCCCCTTATTTTTGCCCTTATCTTACCACCCATTCGTTCTTCATGCAGCGTTTATTTTAGTATTTCTTTTTCGGTTTTTTCCTTTCATTTTCTTTTTGTCTTATTTTATTTTACATTCGCTCTACGTCCCGCACGCTATACTCTTTATTTCTTCCAGATTTTCTATCTTTCCCGCGCGAGTCTTTACTCGGTATTATATATAGTTGTATTATATGCATTGATAAAACACGATCGATACTGCTGGGAAACTATGCTCGTAATATTCTCTCTCCAACACCCGGAAGGGCAGGTATATCTTCCATCGCTTCTGCTTATCGTTACCGTCGACCTCGAGTTGAGGAGCTTTTCGATCCTCTATATGTCGCCCACTACGACGATCATAGACAACGCGGTGAACGGTTTTCGTTATATACTAGAGGATAAGAGCAGACCGAGACTTTGTAAAAAATATGTGTACGTATGTATAGTATATACTGCAGGATCGTTTTTGCAATATCGCACAGCTCCGCTCCCAACTAAACTGATAGTGCAGCAGTAGTTGAGATTTTTCGCAACAGTGTTATACGTAACGACAAAGTGATTTGTGCGGAAGCCTTGTAACACTTTCAACATTATCCATGCCCAGGATCAGAGAAATATACAAATAATATACGGGATAAGAAGAAAGTCTGAAAAATCCGCAACCACTTGGTGATACGTTTTCTCATAACTGACCGCAGAAAAGAGATGGCAGAAGGCTGAGTTACAATCTATGAGGAAAGAAGCGTTTTTCCGATCAGTGAATCCGATTCGTGGTTGGCCAGACTGCTTTCAATAAATTTGGTAGGATCAATGCATCATCAAGGCATTCTATCCAGGAAACTTGGTCGGTTCTGGCATAGAAACTTCTCCTACCCAACAAACTTTTCATTCCATACGTATACCACATATGTACCGTACATAAATTACGCGTATATGGTTCCCACAAGGTACAGTAGGTTAGAGTAAGAGAGAAATAGACCTTCGAAACGGTATTGGAACGCTTCTACTCTCACTGATACACTAGAACTTTACAAGTGGTATAGATAACTGTTTGAGTTCACCAAGTATAGTAATGATTGTTTAGGCTACGATGCTGCTGTGGCCAAAGCGAAGGTAAAAGCAAAACCAGAACCGGTATATGGCTACTGGTCGGACCATTTGCGTAGGTTCGTTTGGGTCGTACCGTCGAGGTCAGGTCGAGGACGGAACTCGACCCTAAGGATTACGGCCAGATGTTTCGAGCGCAAAGGACTATCGGACACTGAAAACGTGGGGCATCAGATCAGGGTGAGCTCACGCGGACTTGTATAGAGGGTGGTTCGGTTCTTCCTGGTCAGAGGAATAGCTATACCGTTGGATTAATTGATAACCAAAATGGTAGGTAATTATGAATAAGTGATAGGAGGTGGAGGTGGCCAGCCGGAAGAGATTTTCATGGGTTCTGGTTCTGGGCCTTAGTTTCGTTAGAAATGTGGCGGGAATTATACTTGTTAGTTGGAATAATCAATGAATCTGCGTCAAGGTACTATGCGCGAATGAATGGGGGTGTAATTAATTTTGCAAATAGACCCCAACAAATCTGGATTACTTTTATTCGCGTTCGAAGTCTTCCGTGTTGCTGATATACCTACATCCACGAGGGTGAAACACAATTTGCCAACAGGAATTATATACGCCGATATTACAGAAATTTAATAACGTGGAAAAAAGACAGAAGAGAAAAAAATCAGTATGAGAATTCGCGGAAGACCATCCATCAGTGGATAGGATACAGGGAGTCTATGACGATGAAGTGGAAAAGTATTGTCCGCTCACTTAGTTGCTTTAGAGATGGATTCCGTTATTTAGTTTCAGAGACAGGGCCTCCACTGCTTCGGGCGTACAATCTAATTGAACAACTTTGCGGCTTCAGCTGACTCCGCGGACCCATAAATCTTCATTTTCTCTGTGTCAGAGCCCGCCATCCTTTGCCTAACGCCAATATACATGCCCATCCTTGCTGCAAGCGCAACCATTTTTCTAATTCTTTCATCAACGAAGAGAAAGAAATTAAGCAAAGTGCTCAAACTTGAATGTTGGAAATAAATATCGAAACGTAATTTCCCTCACTTCTCACGGGATTCTGATTGATTGACCTGAATCACGTAAGACATCGATTCAAATGGCGATGGAAACTGAATTTTCAGTTGTGACTATGTGTATAGTGATTGATAATGAATCTTCAAAATTCGATACTCAAAAATTGACCTACGGCTACACGCGGTTAGCTTTGCGATTCATTTACTCACAGTAGTGACGCATGTAAAGGGTGGTGTATTGAATGAATTAGTTATTCCAAACTGTGATGATCCGGCCAATTGACACCGATTACTTTTGTAGAATGCGTTTCGATACTGTTAACTTTATCGCTATACGTGATCGAAACAATTTTCTTTAGCATATTTATCATAGTTGAAGATAAATCTCGAATGAGAATTTCGAATCAGCACTAATCTCCGTAATGAGACACCGTTCAGAAGTTGGCCTGATCGGAGCTGACTGACATTCATTCGCCCTCATTTTGCAGATAATTCTTTTCCAATGAATGCAGTGGAAATTCAGCAGCTGAGTTTGGCACACATATCTGTTAGAAAATGGAGTAGCTCTGATCAGCTGACAATTAAAGCTTCGTTTACTGTTCCGCGTTGTCTAGTTTTTTTTCCTTCCATTCTTTTCGCCATTTCATTTCTATTCTCGTTTTCCGTAGATATCTCGGAACTCTCGAAGCTGGGTAATTGTTCCGTAGGTATACGTGGGAATGGATCTCGTTTGGAAATAGGGGATAAGGTTGGAGTGGAAGAAAATCTTAACCCCCAACTCCAGCGGTGCGTTTGTGTCCTGTAAGTTTGCGTATAGCGTATGCATGTATGGGTATTTTGCGATAGTATAGGATGAGATTCTCCCTGTTGCGAGAATGGAGAACTGGCACTGGGGAATCGTATAGCGAACTTGGAACGCGCAGAGACAATGCACATTTTGGTGGAATGTCCTTGCCAGGACTTAATTAATATAACAGTCCCTCCCAACGGCTATGTTTTTGTCTATATATAACATCAACGTGTATGTATATGCACGGAATGTATACAACCTACTTTAATAGTATCGGTGTGTTTTCGGCACGCCGCAATTTTGGCAAAGCCAAGTGCAATTTTCTGACTTGATACACCGAGTGTTCAGATCCCTTCGTGCAGCTATTCAAAAATTCAAACGTCGCACAAGCTCACTTTTGTTTCCATGCATATATACGACGCGAGAGAAACGCGTGGGACGTTACCTACTGTCAAAATTTTATTTATTCATTTTCGTCTCCCTCTTTATTTCATCTCGCTGTTTTTTCTCCTGCGTTAACCGGCGCGTCGTTTGGAGTAAATAAGAAATTATACGCGACGATGATTTTTTTTTGTTTCCCGTCGCTTCCGCGAATGAAAAATTGTTTTTCATCTCTGGCACTTTAATCAGCGTACATTTATCATGGTCTGGTTCTTACAGATACACGTACATTGACTGACGAACAATTATTTTTCACGCAACGAATTTGATCGTTTTTATACCGTGATGTTTTTTAAATTTTAATCCCCATGTTACCAAAGTGCGAGGGAATAATTGAACAGTGGTGATTTTTTCTCACCATTACTTTCTCAAATAATGGAGTCATATGCAGGACGACCTAAGAAATGTCTTGGAGAAAATTTATACTTTTCTTGCACCGTGTCTCGCAGCTGGTCGACTGAGAAGTAGCTGAGCAGCCTATTGTTGAATATACAAGGAGTTGGGTAGCATGGTAGTTATTATGATCATTTTCTCATAGTGCTGCTGCAACTTCAACCTTTCCTCCCTTCGAAATATGGGCAACGAGAGCAAAATACTGACATACCTGATATACCTATATACGTATCTTCATTCCCCGTAAATCTCATCTACGTGTATATTTATGAAAAATTTTCTTCCAACTTTTGTAAAGATGTGTTCCATTTAATTAGGGAATTTCCAACATCCATTCAGTTCAGCAAACCATAACCCACTGCCACCAGAACTCAACTGTGTGGTAATTAGAACGGAATATTCTTCATTGTTCAAATTGCGGAATGTGCAATCATTCATTTCGTTCTTTTTTTCTTCCTCTTCTATTTGCCGTGAACATCCAGTCACGGTCGACATAAACTTTCACTATCCGTCTGATTCGGTAAATATAACGACATTTTTTCAACATTATTGAAAATTTTTCAACGATAATTGTAGCCGAAACATCTGAATGTATTTTAAGTTCGACATTCGGAGACTCGGAATACTTTTGTGAAAATTACATCGATCTTTTGCATGACTTTTTTCTTTTTCTTTTTTCTCACATGAACCTATATTCGTTTCATGTGGTCCAATAAAAAAAAAGTTGCCGAATTATCGGCCTACTGTAGTATGAAACGTCGAACGATAGCCTTTGACGAGCTGTGAAATGAGAAAATTTAGGGTGGAAATTCTCGCACGAAGAAATTGAAACCGGAGTTGAAACTCGTGGAGAATATTGTAATGGTGTCAATCGGTGTTTTCTTCACTGTGAAATTCAAATTAGCTTCAGTTCCTTACAGTCGAAGGAAAGGAAAAGGGAGGACGTGGGGAGATGATTTTCTCTTTAACGTTTCACGTTTCGACAGTACGAAGGTACACCTTTAGCGTATTGTTATCCGATTCCGTAAAAAAAAAGGGGGGAACGGCGTATCATATAACATCCCTGATAATAATTCGTTGTAAACCTGATGCCTGAGTAAACGAACTCTTCAATTCAAACATATAATTCTGTAGTAGGTTTCTTGGAAACATATCACGGAAATTATAGAATGAATTGAGACGAACCGAATGTTCGTATAATTGATTGCCAAGCTTGTGGTTGATTTCGATCTCAACTTGTGCGGATAATACCAAGTATTCTAAGGGCTTCTTCAATCACTTGTAAGTTTAAACTCGGCTCAACTTGCTCGAAGTTTGTGGTGGAAGTTGAATCAAGAATGCACCGCGGCAATCGAGAATCCCCGTGGATTGGGTATGTCGTCGAATAGTCTGGTGGATGGAACGAGCGAATTTCATTTTCATATTTCATCCCTTTCTTTTCAACCCTCTATGTATTTTTGGAATGTTTGGAATATTGATTTCTATAGATTGATTTGTTTCGTCCCTGAGTATTGAACACGCGTATACATGGGATCAGGATACAGTTTTTTTTTTTTTCTATTTTTCTATCATTTGGAAGGATATACTTCAGATGCTGAAATTCAAGCTGCATTCTTTGTCCGAACGCGACGTCGAGGTTCCTGGCAAAGATGCCTTTTCGGGTTGTTCAATGACCTTCGTGACTCGGAAGTACCGCGCGTGCATCTAGAACAGACTTCCGTATACCGACCTAATGAGGCACAAAGAAAAGAAACTTTCAACAGAGGAGAAGACCGAGTAAACCTGCAGTGCGGCCAACACCACCTCCTCAGGCGCTTGTTACCAATCTTGACGATGCAAAAATAGACACGTATACCGGAAAATGTGGATGGGGGTCGTCGTGGTTACTTTTTTCATTCCATAGAAAAGGAGGAAAATAGAGAATGGGGAACGTGGGGATGTGCTCATTGTGGAGCCTGCCGGGTGTATAATTGAAAATTACAACACAAATTACGAAAAAGGACTTTTTTTTTTCTACCCGCCTCACGTAATTCTGGGACGTATATATCCTAAAAGTCGTACGGAGCTACCCTATCTATTTCAATTCCGCACGAGCAGTTTAAATTCGATGTCGTTTTTTTGGCAGAGAAAATTATAGCGGGAAATCTCGGTTCGCCCGTATAAGGTGAAATAAAATTATATTCAAGGATCACAGATCGCGCTGCAGCACAGCGACTCAAGTCGTTGGAAAAAATTAATAATCAGAAATTGTATGTAAACTATTGTATAAAATGGATTCGAAGATCTCTCGCTACATTTAATTCGCAGTCAGTTTAACATTTCTCTCACATTAAAATTCTCCTCAACATTTTCCATCTCAATTTCACGTTCTCTCTCTCTCGATTATCGATACAACGGTATGATACATTTACTCTCCAACGTTGCATCCAATTCTGCACGATGAAGGAAGAAAAAGAGAAAAAAAAGGTTCAACTCGTTGTTCAGTGCCAATTAAAATGATCGGCGGAATACGAATGAAAGTATGAATTTATTTTAAAAAACGAGCGATCGCTTTATCGATGACAAAACGACTGGAGCAACGATTTCCTTATTGGCGGTAGGTAATTAAATTGTTCGTCATCACCATCACTCGCATCCATATTGAAATTTTATTTCATTAATGAATACAGTTGACTCGATGATACAGACGAGGTCACAATACAGATAGGGTCGAAGTAGAGCAAGAAAACTTGAGACGAGCGTGCTAGATTTCGATATGGTCTACTATTATATCATGGGTACAATTTATCGATGTAACAAATTATTTTACAATGACAAGCTTGCTTTAATAGCGGGGATGATGTATATAAAGTATAAGGTGCACTAGATAATAAAAGTTTTTGAATAAACGCGTTCGAAAATATTCCCCACAGGGGTAATAATGGCGGCGTAGCAAAGTTATAAAACGCAACAATTAATAACAGCTCCATACCGCTGTACATAACGTACATCGTTTCCGAGGATATCGCAGCTTAGGTTACGCCTGGTATATAACAAAAGTATATATATATTTGTAAGGTGATGTTACATCGGTGCAAGTTTCTCCCGACAAATTTAATTAAGTTTTTGCTGAGCTGCAAAATCAACCTCTTCCCTTTTGACTAACATATACGCTCTGTATGTATATTATGTTATACACATACATACACCCCAGCCGCACCAAGTACATAATATATCACGATACGCAATCGTGCACTTGACGTTTCTCTTAACCATATTATGTATATGTACGATATTTGATGCACGAAGTATCCATAGAAATTATTGCATTTTCATCGCGGCGTATAATTTGTCATTACGTTTATTCAAACGTGTTGGCATTTGATTTTTTTCGATACTGGGACCAAAAATAGAAGTAGAGTTTCTTGGTTATTTCTGTAATGTTTTGACCTCAGAAACCCGAATCTACTAACTGAATTCGTCCAACTATCGAAACGATTGAGTTATCGCTAATTTTTCGATTTCGGAGCAGAAAAATGGGGATTTTTCGATCAATGGATTCGTGTTTCCGAGATCAAAATTCATAAGAATATGTCAAAATAAATAAAAAATTTTTTTTTTTCATTTTTTGCTCAAAACTCACAAAATTCCAACGGGAAATACTTTCAATTTTTTCGAATATTTGGAGCAACTTCACGTCGTCTAACGATTTTCCATGCATTTGCAAGTCTTTCCATTTGGTTACCAGACTTTCCTCGCATCGCTGCGAGGTTCGAGCGAACATCTTTTAAGGGATTCCGGTATCGTAACTTTCGTGCACCACAGCTCGAAGTACATCGCTTATTCGTCGAATATCGTATTTCGTGACCACCATCGCGGGCTAATTAACACAAAATTGTGAAGTATGTATTATAATTATATACAAGAAGCTTTCTACAGAAATTTTCTCGGCTCTGAAAAGTACATACTTTCGATGAAAAAGTTTGGACGTACTTATTGTATATCTTCGTTATAAATATATGTATCGCACAGCTTTTGAAGAGCTTTCGTTCCGAAGTTACGGACAAGAATATAGGAATATTCGAAGATTATTCATACAAGGACCAAAAATTTAGGCTGAATAAATTCTTTCGATGAATTCAGCTTTTTCTCCAGCTGATCTCATTGTGCAACGTTTACGAAACCAGAAAAGCGATACTTCCGGGCGTTTTTTTTTTCTCTTCTGTTTCACTTTTTGTTCGTTCTCCATATTATATACTCGTCAAATTATCATCATCGTGCGTTAAGCTCCACTCCAACCCCCCACCCCCACCCCCCACTCCCCAACTCCTTACCCGTGCAGCAGAAAACTCGGCTCACGTTTGTTAACACAACAGTATAAACGTGCCGTGTAATACTAGCTTAACCCGCCTCGTATCCCAAAGGTTCTTTCTCGAAATTTGCAGCCCTTTTCCCTTTTTTCCCTTCTTTTTTTTATTCTCCACTTTACCGTTCCCGTTTACCCTCCATGACTTCGCAGCTTGTTTCTCGCTGCCTACGCATTCTATGTATAGCACGTTGAATTCTTTGCGCAAGTTGGTAGCTAGCCCGATGTAAAGGACGATGAGAGAGCTGATGGTGGCGCGCGTCGCGTTGATCTCCACTGAATTACGAGTGGCAAAGGACGCTCGGATAATAATGAGTACAATAAAATTCTCCGGGTCCATAAGGTTTGTACCCTTGTCCCAAGGTGAAGTTATTCTGACAAACAACAGCTCGACTCTGCGTCAAAAGTATAACGCGAACCATGGTAAGGAAAAAGGAGATCCCGGCAAAAGGTGGAATTAAAATCAAATACGTAAAAGCCAACGAAAATTTGAACACCGCAAAGTGGCGTAGCTCTTCATCTCTGGTAGAAAGAAGGTGGAGAAAAAATATTTTCGCTGAGATCAGCTGCGCAAACGATGAACACGCGTAATTGATAAATGGTTTATTTTGTAACTATCATGGTGAAACAAAAATTACTTCAGATATTATCCCAGGTGATGGCTGCCTTCGTGAGTTTATCTTTCTCGATTATTGGAATTTCATTTTAAAGCTGCAGAATCATTGATCATCATTCATCATTGGTTTTCTTTTTTTTCCTGTATCATCGGAATACTTTAGATGATATGTTCATCACGAGCGTCGTTGACATACAATTACTACGATGAGTCGGCAGCAGGATGTAAAATAAAATAAAACAAAATAAAATAAAATGAAAAAACCATTGACAGATAGGATCGATAGTTAGATTTTTTTATCGATCGTTAAAAGATCTTTCTTCAATAATCACCCACGTGTCTAGGCAAGGAGAAACCATACGTAGTTTCCGGATGTTCGTTTTATTGACAACGAACACGAGAAATGTTTACGATCCGTACAGTTTCTACTTCCGGAATATGTACAACAGATAGGTGGAAAATTTTTTACCAGATACCTATCATCAATTTTTAAGGGGCATTGCATTCTTCGATATACACATATAACAATGTTTTATTCCTTCCGCAGCGACTGCTTATATTTTACTCTACAAATATGTTCTATTTTATTTATTCATGGACCTGAAACTCGGAAAATTTTTCCTAATCTCTCAGTTCAGTCTCATCGCGAATTTTATGCAATTTAGTAAACGACATTGGAAGGTCGGACCTTGAGCTGTGACCTTGACGGGAGAAAAGGTCGCGGAAAGGAGCGATGAAATTTTGACGAGAGAATGATGTATAGATGAGGGTACGGTATGAATTGCCAGTTTTGTGAGAAAGTGTAGCGTCGTTGGAGAATCTTATTATAGTGATAATTCAATTACTTCGATCGTTTACCAGGCGTTAGTTGAAATTAGAATTCATACAACGGTGCGGGTACGTTGTGTAGATATATGAATCCATTGAGCAAGACTGAATTGTATAAATTACGATTTTGAACGCGAAGATCACTGCAAAAAATTATACCTTCTTGAGACTGATTTCAAACAGTACAGATGCTGGTAGATGGAAATGTATAAGAGACATATCCACTCCGATTAGACTGATCATCTAATTTCACTACTTCTGATCTGATTGTTAATTTTTTGTACGATTAGTCTCACTTTGGAAATAATTTCTGAATATTTTCAGCTATATCAACGACAAGCGGTTGATTATTCATAAATTCTGAAAATTTATCGGTTAGAATAATCTGTCCATCTGTTTTGAGTTTGGAAATTCATTCATATGATTAATAATTCATCAAAAAGAATGTACAGGACCCAGATATGGTTTTTGGAGTGAGTGCGATCGAATAATATATAAATTATATATAAATCAGGTCATGTGAAACGGTGCGGGCGAGGATCGTTGGCTGAATTTTTGCCACTGCCGATACCTATTCTTAACGAGACAATCGCTACCACAAGCATCATCTTATTTAGAATTACGTTATCGACGAGTTGCTCGGCTTCTGCCAAATGACGTTGAGTTCGAAAGTGAAGGTGAAAGACAAAAAGCGAAGGTAAAACCGAGAGGAGTTTAATTATCGTTGGACAGTAATTGGCCCGTAGGCTCAAGTACCGTAGGGTCTTCTTTCGGTATATTAAATGCAGTCTTCCGTGAATTTAATTATTCATATCCTACGAATATAATAATTTTGTGATACACCAGAATTATTAATCCAAGGTTTGAGTATAAGTACCTAGTTAAACACTAATTGGCACGCGCCGGATTCAGTTATATGTATTATAGTAAGTCCTTGTCCGCCTACATTTTCTAATCGATTTTATTATCCCCGTTGAAAAATATAATTGAAATTTTATCCTTCGTACCGAATCTAATTTTTTTTTTATCCTTCTCTAATTTATTTCAGTTATTATTCCAGATGAATTAACACGAATGTAGAAATCATAAGCACAATGTTCGAAAAGTTGATATTTCAGAATAATTATATGTATTTCTTATAAGATTCAATAATTGGGTACAATTAGCGTAATGGCGTTTTAATTAAGCTACTTTGCCACAGCCGATTAATCTATCATTATTTCTCATTTTTCGTAAACAGAAAGAAAAAAAAAAAAAAAGAAAAAATGTATGCGAACGCGGTTGAATAAAATGAGAAAAATAATCTATCACAACGCGAATGTATGCATGCTAATAAACACCACACAGATCTCGTGCTTGCAGGAAATAAAAAAGAAACATCAATTCTTCCCACTCGTACGACTGAAGTATAGTCGTTCTCAAGATCAAAACCGTCCCCGCGATCTATGCGACAGCTATTGACTCAACGTCAATAAAAATTATACCTAAGAACAGAAGCGTCATTTGTTTTTACGGATCGTTAAACAGATCTCATCTTTCGAGATCCCTTGCCAGAGACCCTTGGCTTCGACTTGCGGTCGATACGCGATGACCTAGAAAAGAACAGACGTGGCGAACAGCGACGGCATTTCTCACGTGCGTATATACCTACGTGTATACGTATGTGTGTATTCAGCTTTTATATATACATATATGCTGTGTGTGTATATATGAATGGGTATCTATACCATCTACTATTTCCACCCCCAAAACTCACCCTTTGCGGCAATTGCTCTCTGCTGCGCTTAGTGTTTCGTTTCGTTAAGTTTCGTTCGGTTTCGTTTTTTCCTTCTTTCTTTTTTCTTTTTTCTACCATTCCGCAGTTGAGAGAGCAGAGCAGCTATTTGGTGATGAACGTCGTACGAGAACAAACAAGGATCGATGTAGCTTACGATGTATACGAACAGGACTGTGAACCGAATGGGACAGACGGTAAACGTATACGAGTTTTCTGTCAAGCGTTAATTTAATTTAACTGAATACATTTACTCTTGGCAAGGATAGTGGTAGAATTATCTACATATACCGAGAACAATTCTTCCTTTACAACCCCGAAAACAGGTTACACACCTAGCCTATACCGAGGTACACTTGCCTACTTTGATTCCGGAAAAAATACGACACACGTCAGGATAATGCAAATAAGGGTGGAATCCAACTCACCGGTATTACATTCCTCGTACGGCCGTCTTTTTATTTACTTTGTCTTTTGTCTTTTACTTCAACTTTACCAATTTATAAACTCGTTTCCTCAAATCCTGAAGAATATCGTGACTTGTGATATCGGCTTCTTTGCTAATCGGATAAATCAGTCGATCACTTTCTTCATTTTTTTAATCCTAATTAGATCTGAATATGGAAAACGTAGTCACCCGGTAGTGAGGCGGCCCTCGAGTATTCGCTGGCTATAAAGATCGTGTGATAAAATTCAAAAAAATCCGTGACAGTTTATCCCCAGAATTTTGATTCCGAATTGATTGACGCGTGCAGTTGTGGTCACTGAATCTTCCCACCTTCGCATTAATATTTATACTTTACCTATAAAATATATCCATGACGTATGAGGTTCTTTTTTACGTGTATACGTCATCGTGCACGGTTGCAATATGCTAGCGATTCGACATGCCCGATTACGTCCCCCTTTTGCCGAGGGATTCCTTTTCCCTCCTCCTTCGGGCAACTGCCATAGCTATATTCGGTCTACCTCATGGTAGCACGCGCCTTTTTTCCCTCTTTTTATCGCATCCCCCGACTGACGAGAGTATATAATATATATCTATATACACGTATATATATATGTAGGTATCATGATGCCTATACGTGCGGGAATATCATCGCAGATCGAAGGGGTAGGTAAATTGTACCAAAAGTGTAGCGCATATAATGTGAGCGATTGACGCATGCGATACTGAAAAATGAAGTTCAACGAACTATAATAGAAATGCTGCACGTAGGTCGAATTGAATTTTTCAAAAAATTAAGTACGTATCGTACATATCATTTCTCATCACGTATATCCAACATCGTCAAAAAATAAAATGAAGAAAAAAAAAAAAAGAAGAAAAGTAGAAAAAGCACCGGTGCGAAATGTTAGCCCGCGTCGTTTCTAAATATTCATACCTATATATAGCTATATTTGTACAGCAGTATGATAATGAACGTTCGGTGCTAATCAACGAGTGTAACGAGCCTTAACGAGGTGTGTTTAATTTTTTTCATTTCTTTTATTTATTTATACTTTCAACCGCTTTCCCCTGTTATACCTATGCAGAGCTATGCGGTGGTTCGCAACTTCACTCCCCCCCCCGATCTCTCAACCCCAAGCCGCCCGTCACGACCCCAATCGGTACACGTGGACGTTGTTCAGTGTACCGTATGGTCATTTGATTAGCTACTCTGTGTGTGTTGCGGATCAGCAGGCTATGGTTCGTTCAAGGTAAATCTGCCACAAAGTTCTCCTCCTGCTGATCGTAGTGTAACCATGTCAAATGAAACAGACAAGCTTTACGTACATATAACATACACGGGTAACGTTAAGACACCCTGATTAATTTTTATCATTTTTTTTTTTTTCCTTGTTCAAGTTCACTGGAATTAATTTTGGCCGAAACATGCTCTATTGTACTGGCTAGGTTGAGGAAAAAAACGAAATTTCGTTTCGTTTTCAGTGGATAGTGGATTAGTATAAAGCTTCAAACAGAATTTGAGAACGTCTTCATAACATCTACGGCGACTTTTCCGATTTTCTTAATTTTTTGATTAGGTGTGATAAAATCTAGGAATGCTGCAGGATTTTCGGATAGAGCAGAACTTCGTGTAAGATGAAGCGAGGACTAATATATGTACATCCGTTGACGTAATAAAAATAGAAAAGACCATCAGTGAAATAATCAGAATAAAAGAAACCTGACAATATAAGAAGAAACCTTTTTCGGTTTGAAGTAGCGATCCCGGGAAAGGGACAGTTACGTATATTAAGTATATATCCTTGAAATCTCTCGCTTTCCTGCCTGGTAATGTACCTCATCTTTTACTTAACGCGAACGTCGCAGCGCAATGTGAGTGGATTTGATGCGTACGAAATGAATAGAAAAGAAACGAGGAATCATTTTTGAATTGAGAGTATTTTTGTTCGTAGCAGTCGAAATGTGAATATACATAATTCAATGCCCCTCCTAGTATGCGTATTGACGTTTGCTGTAATATACAGAAACAGAAACGAGTTTGCAAATCGTACCTAATGTTGACAGTTGAACGTTCAATCGGCACTCAAACAAGCTAATTGTTATCCTTGATGTGATGGTGCTGACAATGAGTTCAACAATGTCCCATTGAAAGCCCGGTTTCATATGAACTGTTGCTGAACGTAGGTGGATGTACATTTACTAAACCAGTAACAGCGGTAGTGTACGGATGAAATTCATATTTGCACTTTTCAATGCAGGTAAGCACTTCTTTCTCGTTTACAAATATGACCAGGTGTTCAGAATATTCAAGCGTATTGATGGTGAATTTCGATTTCAATTGCATTTTTATCTGCCAATCGAATAATCGTCTGTATGGAATATAGTAATTCCTACCAATGGAATACGTTCTATTCAGTCAGCTGTCGATGTATAGCTGATTCAGTTCTCGAAAAAACTATTTCTCTTCTATAAATTTTGATCTGAGCAAAAGAAAAATACGTGTGGAAAATTACTGTCGGGTCCACACCTATGACTGACAGCAAAAGTTCACAGGCAACAAGACGGACGGGATGGACGGAAAAAAATGAAACAATAAAAACGAGACGAAAAAATAAAATAAACTAGAGAGTTGTGTGTATATAGTAATAAAGAGAGTTTTACCCACGTGATATGAGCTTTAGTTTTAGTGCGTTGGCGGTATAGAGAGAGTTTGCGAGAGGAGGTACGTGGGCGAAACCCGTCCAATGCTCGTCGTAAAACCCATATCGCGTGAGCTTTTTACGCCGTTTCCTCGCAGAGATTCGTCGTAGCGAAGTAAAAAGAAAGAAAAAAAATGTAAAAAAAAACATGAAAAAAATAAAAAAAAAAGGTTGTCCTGGATAACTCAAAATCGCACATACCTCCCATTTCATCCTGCCACACCTATCTCATCACTCACCTTTTAGCACGGTTGGTATCCGCAGCCAGCTTCGCGCTGTAAAAGCAACGACGTACACCTACTTTTTATACGTGATAATTATTTTGTTCTCTTTGGCTTTCTTTTTTTTCCAACTGTGGAATTTTCACTAATTTCGTTTGAATTCATGTGAAGGTATTGAGCGCCGAAGTGATAGCCTTCATATAGTTTTTTTTAGAAAAAAAAGGTGAGAATTTTTGGATTCCGATATTTTTTAAACATTACCCCACACGTCTGTGGCAGCCCACATTATACGGCGTGTGAATATTTTTTTTTATACCGACGATGTCTATATTGCGATTTGGACAGGGCGAGATTGCAGTTGAAGTTTTTCAAATCGATCGATGGAAATGGCCGGAAATTGAAGAAGAACCTATATACATAGAATTTCAGTTGTAATACGTGCTCGGATCGTGAGCTGTCAGAGACGAAGTGGTCAGTCTGATCTATTTTTGTGTATACGTGCGGTACTGCAGTAGCAGTAACAATCACTAAACACAATTTCGCAAATGGGACGAAGCGGGGATAGTATTTTAATTTTTTTTTCTCTCTTCTCTACTCTTCGCTGTTTTTTGTCGTGCGGAAAAATATTGTACATTTTAGCATGACTCGCTGATATTACGTGAACAATCAGTGAAGAGTAACAATCCCATCTGACCGTAGTCCCCATTTACTAGACAGTCACGTGGTTCTGCCCAGTTTCAAGCAATCAACGTGGGTTCAACCTCAAGACATCAAATTAACGCTTTGAAACGATGTTAGCTACGCCCTTAGGCTTGCTCTTGCACGCGCGTTGATCGTCGGTCCTAACCTCTTCGGCGGACTGCCGCTTGGCAAATTGATCAACTCAACAAACATTGAAATTTAGACTTAACTTAGCAGTTAGTTGAAATTGAAACAACGGAAATTTGAATTTAATTGATCCTAATCTGGTGATATTCAGCTAATTTTTGCTTGAGTTAAACGAACAACTATCACTACATACTTTAGCTCATACCTTAGCTTTTTTGTTCGATCGATCATTTCTAATCGCGAATCATCTTTCGAGGGTGTATGTTCATCTCATATCCCTCTGATCGCAGTAATTTGATAAAATCTATAGCGTCGTTACAAGACCTAACCGAGTGCAAAAGTCTCGGTAACGTACGTACCGAACGTTGACGTCGACTTCGAACAAGACAAAATGGACAGATTAGAACCAACGTTGAGTCCCTTGACAAATCGATCGTACCAATTTATCTATCGAAAGATTGATTTATTTTTCCACAGGAGAAGCAAGTTTTTCATCCAATTCTATCACTCGAATAGCGATTTATAGTACATGAGCATTATCTTTTGATTCCAAAAATCAGCCGAAGTATATTTTTGACCATCAGAATTGAAAAGTTTCATTCGCCCTAGAGATCGTGGACTCAAGGTCTCGCGCACCTCACGATTCCTCTAAAAAATCGAAAATTGAAAACCTAGCATGAGATAAGCGAATTGAGAAAACAATGAGTTTCACGATTTTCAGATGATACAAAAATTTTCTAGCCCCTTGAACGTCTTTCAAACATTTTTTTACCGGTCCAAATTTTCTTACGAAAATTTTGTTTTCCGTAATCAAGTATTGATTTTCAGTATGAGATTTGAAATTCAGAGTAACGCGAGCTAAAAATAAAGCTACTCTAAATATATTACAAAATACATCGTTATTTGAATGACGCGGGTACGTCGTGCTTTGCGATAACGTTAATGGGAATTCTGGATTAGTTCGGATGAGATTCTGGAATATCCCCTTTGTTCGATTTTTTTTTCATTTCTAGAGTCTTTTTTTCCTTTTCTTTTTTTTTTAACTTGCACAGTTTCCAAGCGATGAAAATACCCACATAGGTATACACGGTATAAATACGCTCGGCACAGCTACTCTTCGCTTGAATTCAGGGTGGATGAGGTGTCAAGGCGTGGAAAAAAAATGCGCGAAAAATCGCTTCAGAAATATAGCATGTAGGTATCCAACGGGAAAGGGGAAAAGGAGAGGGAGAAGATGGAAAAAAAACTTGGGGTGCGGCTCTTCCCTTCGATGAAGGAATGGTGCTCACGCTTGCCGTACGTGTGCCGTACGAAGACATTTCTGAGTGATACTTCAGAGCGATGAGCTTATGTAAAGCTCAGAGACGAAAGCTGCGTAAATTCGTTTTTCCCACCACCGCATTCGTGGTTATATATATATGGACGTGGTTCGATTTGCGGTACAACGAATTAACAGAATTCCAATACCAAGTTCTCGCAGCGGCATCTCTCGATTTTCTATGTGAATTATCAAAAAAATGCAAATTTAATTTTTCTTTTTCACATAATCATAATAACGCGGGTCTCGTCCAACTTCCATAAGTATCATGTAATTAATTAGTCAGAAATATTGTTGTTCAAAAACGGACCTCCGAAGTAACACAACCTTTTTTTTGTAACATTTTTCGGTGTATACCATCGGCATTGTTCGAGCTTAAATATAAACCGGTGTGTAGAATTACCTCAAAAATGATGTTGCGGTTACTTTTGCTTTTAACTTTGTTTTTGGCATGAAATTTTACCTGGAAGTGTCGTGATGCTGGAAATCTGGTTATCAACGGTCGGGTGCCGGCGAACTACACGTTGTAGGTGTGAGGATTACGCCGAGAGGAATAAATAAAATAAAGAGAAGAAAGGAGAAAAAAAATTAAAGTAGGAAAAAAAAGGGAAATCTAAATGGGAATCTTATCGCAAAAGTTTGGTGTTAGTGGAATTTGCTAATTTACTTTTTAACCGGGACTTCTGGGGCTGTTTGCAAATCCCCAAGCGCAGTTCTCCCACACCCAGCTATGGCGGAAACTGTGCCTCATGAAGCCGCAGTACAACGTTCCGTAGATTCAATTGTTGACATTTTTTTCATTCTTGGCTTCGTAATTAACCAACTGTTTCGAATTATCAACGATATTTGAATGGAATATTCCAAAGTTTTTTGTTACAACAGGTCTCATTATATTCGACCGATGCTCTTAGCGATTTTCGAGGAATTCAACTTAATTTGATCCCGTATCCCATTAATTGGTAACAGTAATTCTTCCGGTCCTCTTCATCGAAATACAAATAATATACCGCCAGAAGATTTCTTTTGATCATTCAATGTAGGATTACACGCATTAATTTCTAAAATTAACGAGGATGATAGGAAAATTATCGTAGCTATTTTTTGACAGTCGGAGTGGTGTAAATTAAATAATCGCGAACGACAACAGCTGCAGTTTTATTTGGGTATCAAATTTAATTTTTTTTCTCCTTTTAGGAGAAAAGAATTACATGAAAAATAAATAAACAAGCAAATGTTAATGGTCTTTTGAGTATTCTCGTTTATGCACGTTTTTTGTCGCTAAGAAGCTCCTCAGACCTGGGCTTTGGAGAAGATTTATATAAGGGGTGTGGCGCCGATCTACTTATCGTTTCCTCATTCAAATAACACGCGAAACGATCATCATCGCGTTTTTCTTACCTTCATCGGATAAAACTCCAAACAGTTTGCAAACACCAATTCACAGAGTAAAATATATATACGAAAATGGGAAAGGCTTTCGAATTTCCATGAAACATCAAAACGATTCTTACAATGAATTTGTTTTTAAAATAAATAGTATACTAATTAGTTAAAACAATTATATAGAACGAATATAATTCTCACATAAAATAAGTTCTGATTGAAAACCGGATGGCAAATTTATCATACATTAAATACGAGTTACATGTTAACAAACTTTTTAAATGTTTTAAAACAATTCTCGCGAACTTGATAACGGTGTTCGATATCTGAAAGAATTTCCCTCCTCTAAATACGATCATTATACCGTAATACTGATATACAGGGTTTGCATTTCACTTTGTCACGCTATTGGTTTTTTCCCCGCCATCTCTTAGCGCATTTCCTTTCTCGCTTTTCTCTTTTCCATCTACTTTTTTCTCCATTTTATATCCTCCGATCCCCGTGAGCCGCGTAAATAGTGTCGCCTATCGAGGGTTGTATCTTCCGGACGTTCCGGTTTCACAAAAAAGTCGCTGCAGGGAGGCTTGAGGTAGGTACGGAAGGTGGGGGTGGGGATGCAGAGGTAGGTTGAAAGAAGAGGAAGCCATGGCGTGTCGTATTTCAAAGTCCGTTCTGAAACATTAAAGGTGGTGAAAGACAAAAGACGGACGATCGCTCGAAGTTGGTTGAGACAGGGTAGGAAAAGAGGGCGCGAAAATAGCACGATACTGGAAACGGCAAGGCTATAGGTTTTCACGATGGCACGACGAGGCATGTCCGTGAGTTGAGGATTTTTAGTCTGAAGGGTACGCGAAGGGCGCGGGGTGACACGACACTGCAAAGCGAGGCCCCCGGCATCTAGAGAGTGATCTTGCACGATACATTTTCTCCTTCAGCTAGCCCAGCTCCCATGCTATCGTGCTGCAGGCGTCGGTTGACAGTCTTTGCGGCGCTTTCTTCCCCCTATTTTCTCGTTTTTTACTTTTCCGAATCTTCTTTTTTTTATCTCTTTTTTTTTTATTCTCATTTCTCTACTACTCTTCACTCCTATATTCTCTTCTCCCTTTTTTCTTACGCCAGAACGGTATACAGTATTTTCTTTCAAAGAAGCTAAAAGAGGCTTATACGATTTATTGTCAAGGTTTACGAGAAGGGAGCCAATATTAAAAGAACTATTTATCGTTGAGAAGATAAAAGGAAGAAAAAAGATTTCACAACGGAGTCAATATGCCGGCTTAATATCGCACCTTATTTTATCTATAGGGGCAGACACCTCTGCTTTTAATAGGCAACAGCATTATTATACGTCTTGATTTTTTTCCATTCTGATCTTTTGCGCTACCTTAATGAATTTACCAATCACTTTGCATAGCTCACGCCTTTATACTTTTGTCAAATTTTGCTCCAGAATATGTGGATGGAAAATTTTAAGAGATGAAATTCGCTCTGAGCGACGGTTTTCCGATGTAGCTGGAAAATGTGAGGAAAACGGGGTTCAAAATAGTAGGGAAGGATGTCGAAGGAGTTTGGCTGTCCGGAAAGAGAAAAAAGAAAAAAAGATGTGCGAGGGACACGCGTTCGACTCAGGATAGTCAGATCGTGCCGGGCGTACCAAGATGTAAATGAAAAATGCTTTTATATACCTAAGAGTTTCAGGAGCTCTACAACCTGCATCGTCGATTCTGCAAGAACGCTTTCTTCGCTAACTCGACGCCATCCTTAAGGATCATCCCCTATATTTGAATTCGAAACGTGGTATCCACTGAAAACGACGATAAGAACCACTCTATACCGCGTGATGCAGCCACTATATCGAACTCAAAAGATTCGTGCAAAAGTTATGTGGATGAATAGTCTATGGTTCGATTTGTACTTCTCGACAAATTGATCTCCAAAAAACGATCAGATTGATTGAAATTTTGCCATTGCTTGTATCAAAAATAAGTCGATAACAAAGAAGAAAAAGAAACAATTTTACAATTTACGCGATGAAAATCAAAATTAGAAAACCGAATGCTTCTGTATTTCGTACACGGGACCAAAATGGTGAAAAATCCTTCCGGGATCAAATTCCTGAATATACTCCGGATCGTAGAATTTGAAAATTGGCGCGACTTTGAGGAGAGAAGAATATTGAGATGTTGATAAGCTGATACGTCGTTACGAGTCTCATTTAAAATAGTTTATGGTTTCCACATTTTCTGCCCCTGCATCACATTAAAATGGAGGATATTCATGAGATTGAATAATCTTTTTATCCTTCTTTGGTCGAGGAATAATGACATCGCGTGGTCTTGGGAAAGAGAAAAAAAAAAGAAAGAGTTTCGTGTGTACACCGATGAAGGTAAACCACCGCAGTAGAACGAATGAACGAAAATCACGATTATACAATGCTGAAATTTGCATAATTGAGCCACGTGCCTGTCGCAGAGAGAAAGAAAGAGAGAGAAAGTAAGGGAAGCTTTCTGTGGTCGTATTTTTTAGGATCCCAGTTCTTATTTGCGGTAAGAATTACCCCCTCCGAGACGTGAATCTTTATCACTCCTCTTAGAAACGGCAGGAAATTGTGAGAATCGTTGCGCATCGGTTCAATTCTAATGTTCACAATCTCTGAATGTAGTTGTTGCTGGCTTCTGGTGAGAATATTCTCATAGAGCTTTTCGCACGCTTACTACTTTTCCTGCGCGACTTCGTACTTTTCTTCAAACCTAGCAAGCAATCTTTGAAGTCAAGCTGCTGTAACGTCGCGCGCACCAGGCATTTCACGTCTCATTTATCCTCCATGATAGTCATTT
Organism: Athalia circularis; assembly: GCA_963978495.1. Taxonomy (NCBI): domain Eukaryota; kingdom Metazoa; phylum Arthropoda; class Insecta; order Hymenoptera; family Athaliidae; genus Athalia; species Athalia circularis. The sequence goes on from OZ021702.1 coordinate 7,895,872, forward strand.
CCTTTTGCACGAATGCCAAGGGCGAAAAAGAGATTCCTTTTACATTTCTTCTTTTTTTCTCTTTTTCTTTCTCAGTTTATCTTTTCTTTTTCTGTTTGTTCCGTTATTGTTATTTGTTGTCGCGGTTACACGCGATGAGCACCAGCTGCTTCTTGACACAGCTCGGTCAAAAAATATTCACCTACTTCCGTTTGCGGGGTGAAACTGAAATAGGGGAATAGGGGAACGAAAATTGGAGAGCGGGTGGGAAAAGGGGGACCATTCCAAGGGTGGTGTATAAATGAAAAACATTATTATGCCAAGGATATTAAAGTACAAAGTGTACTCAGGATGCCGTTGAAAAGTTTAGTCGCGTAAGGGAGCCGCTGGTTTGCAAAGTAGCTAGGCAGCTGATATAAGTGTCTAACCCAAGTTGCGTATATATTCAGGACAAAGTTTTCTCAAACTTTAAAAATATAAAGCTCGCGGGGTAGTTCCTCCAAAAGAGGTTCTTTTTTGCTGCAGAAAACGCCTATACGTTCGCCGTAGGGTACGCGTACTTTTTCAAACTTCTATGATATCGCGACAAAAGCAGCTGAGTTGTAGTTGAAACTGTCTCTGAAGCGTACGGAACATCTCATAGCAGATCACCTGTCCCATGACTCTGGCCATCAATTATTAGGAATTAAAACAGTTTTTCGGAGAACGAAAAATTCATGAATTCTGCATGGGATGCTAGCTCAGACGGGCACAAATGTGACGAAGTACCTCACATCGTGTACATCGATGTCGTTTGACTAAATTCTGGCAAATCGTATAAAGAGAGAAAAGAATATTATATGTAAATAAACCTCCGGGATCATGTCTTTCTATGATACTCATTGAAGTGTTTTCATGTGCAGATAGTAACCAACCAAGTGAATGATAAATTCGAGAGACGATTCAAAAGACGAGGTTGAAAGGCCCATAAAACACGCTTCCCTCTGCTACGAGTTCATCTCCCAGCCGTACCGTGTTGGTGTCCAGAGCGTCAGGTCGTTCGAACAAATTCTGTTCCAGTTTGACACGATTTAATGACACAGCAAAATGTAGGGGTGAAACTAAGCGGACAGTAATCCGTGGTAAAGGCGTTTGTTTTGTGGATATAATACGCGGTTGATATATGTTAGACAAACATACATACATTGTCAAACAAATTATGAGGGTAGTTTTACTCTAGCGTATCTTTGAGTTTATTGTCGGTTTGCTAATGATCAAGCGATAAAAATAACGACCACTTAACTCGGCTGAAGAACGTAACATACCTTAATGTTTTTCGCTTTAATAGAGAACACTCAGTTCCTTATATAATATATGCGAGTATAAATTTATTTTCGCACGCTTTTGAGAAGTTTTTGTTTTTCCAAAAAGGAGAAGAAAAAAAAACATGGCTCTTTAGCACCGCGGAGAAAAATTTGAAACTCCGAGTATCTGGATGTGAACTTCTTATCTCCAAAGCGATTTTGGATAATTTTTCATCTCGTGATTCTCATGCGTTAGAATTGTCGAACTTGAAATTCGACTTTTGAGAAAAAAAAAAAATCTTAGGATACAAATTCATGTGTTCCCCAAACTTTCGTTTTAGTGCAGTATAAATCGCAGCTTGTGGTAATGTATCACCGACGTCCAATTACGCTCTAAAAGGTAGCGAAAAAATGAAGTAGAAAAAACGAAAAAACATCGTTCCTCGCATTTCTGCAGAGTCGCAACGAGCATTTTAGCGCGTGTGCGATGAGATTGAGTCATCTCGTCGATATTATTAACAAAGCGGAAAAATGATGATCACTGCGCACGGCTTGATCGCACGAACTTCCTTCCGGTAAAATTTGCTGTATGGTGTTGATGTGGATCCACGCAATATGCGTGAGTAACATGAAGAGAGGTTGGTTGAATTTGATATACGAAGTGATACTGTCAACCCTCGTCGTGAAATGGCGTTTGCAAAATACTTCCGATAAACGATAGTCGATTATTGATGCCGTTACGTTATAGTATACATACGCACCTCATCGTCCCTTCGTCTGTTTTGTCAACGTCTCGTTAATGGGAAATCCTATGTACAATGCATCTATATACATTGGGTAATTTTTCATATACCGGGCTTATATAATAATATCTCCTTCGCTCCTGTTCAGGATATCCAATCAACGGATTCGTCAAAATTGCTGCAAGTTCAGGGGATACGGTAGCTAGCCGTTCGGCCGAAAAGAAAATCGCTCACCGAATCTCATTGAGACTTTATCGAAAAAGTAAAAGTACTTTATCTTTACTAAAAAAAACGCACACTGTATATAATTGTGAAACATGTATTTGTAGTTCGCGTAATTTTCATGACAATTATTTTTTTCTACTTTCCCTAGGGTTCCTCTCGATTGTTAATTGACGCTGAATAATGTCGTGAAAAATTTTTTTCCCAAATGAATTTTGATTGTATCATTTGAGTTATAGTCAGCTGTATACAGAAACGCCTTGATTCGCTCGTAATACATCATTTGCCGCGCTGATTAACCATTTGTAGAAATTTTAGTCCCGGCGTTTATAACTTGTAGATAAATCTGCAGTTAAATTGTACCGTGAAATTCGAAGGAACTTGAAGTGGAAGGAAATATAAAAAATGAAGTAAAATGAATCAGGCACTCTCCAGGTGAATTCCGAAATATCAAGAAATAAATGAACCTTCAGTGGTAATTATCATAAAAATGAGCGAATGGATCGTGACAAATGATGGAATTTTCTTCGCAGTACCTAGAATGGTGTACATAGTAGATACGCCCTCGCAGTATAATTGTAGGAGATATAATTATACGACGCCCCTTTTCACCCGCCTTCGGGATTTCAGGAAACAACCCTTTAATAACTGTAATTCCGTTTCACCAAGTGTACGTTATTAGTAGCCTATAGAGTACGTGAAAATATTGTGAACAGCTGTTATTATGCGTGGTGTTTATTATAACTTTTACAATTTCCATCATGCTCAAGTTCTTTCTCACTTTAAATTATCTGACCATATTAATAAACCTCCAAAATGGAAATATTATTTTAAACTACTCTAAATAGGGGTGTGTTCGAGAAAAAAGTTAAATCACCGTCAGCTGTAATTGTTCTATATTTCATTTTCAAACCCTTTTTTTCGAAGTAAAAGCTGCCCTGAACTCGAGTTAATCCGCCCGGGCTTGGAGCATTGTGCGAAAATCTATTCCGATGTCAAAAAGCTATTTAGCTTCCGGAAGGTAAAAAGAGTTTCATTTGAATTCGAAATGAACGCCTAATTTTCCCGCAATTAGTTTCAGATTTCATCAGGATTCATTGACGAGTCTTGCAGTTTGGATTCATATTGAAAAATTTATCCATTTTGCTTCAGACCGCCATGTGTGGTTATTTATTATCGTTGTATAGCGTGATTGCTGTGTAATCGTGAGCCATTTATCGAGTAATTTCATTTGATGCGAAGGGTATAATATATACATATATTCGCGAACGATTAGAGTTCAATACAAGGGAGGTTGGAACATCGGCAATTGAACGAACGCGCTATCAATCAATGTTGAATGCCGATCAAACGGGATATGTGCTTTATAGTAATAGTCATCGGTACGTCCGTCTATCCGTCGTGATCGGTCCATCCGTCTATACGTGCAGGACTCATCCGGTCGACCAGAGCATAACTCAAACGCTGCATGGTAATGATAATCCAAACGTTATTCTCTCGGTTCACCGGTCACGTTCACCGCACTAAAATCGAAATTCACACCAAGATCAGCTGCCTTGAAGTTTCACACCATCAAATCCAATGCAGTATAATTTCATTCGGAATAAACATATTCGAAGACCTCCTAATTCGTGTCATGAGAATTTTTCACTTGCTCTAAGTATAGAGGGAAACAGAATTACAGAGGAGAAAAAAGTAAATCACGAACAGTTCCCCGGTTTGGTGGGAATAAAAGTTAAGCTTTTCTGTTTGTGTTTGCGAATTTCATAATATCGGGTCATAAATTGTCGTTTTTACTTCGCGGATTTTCCTTCTGCTATAGTTCGCGAGAGGTGTCTCGGGCTTTAGAGTTATACGATTTCGTGGACGAAAAAGCTCACAACGAGACATGGTAGCCGGGATCTAACGGAGTTACCTGAACTTTTTCGCTATTTTTTTTTTTTTTTTTTAGTTCGTTCGGAATGTTTGTAATCTAACGGCAAATTAAAAATAACATTACGTTCAGCTACGTCGGGAGCTTACGATTTTATCGATCCTTGTGTTTTGCAGCTAAAGCTCCTTGAAACCGTTCAACCTGCAGTAGCTCCATTAACATCAACCCGTTCCTATAAGTAATCGCTGAATAACGAGGGTTGAATTCACTAGCACAGCTTAGAGATTTCAGACTAGAAGAACGGGCTAAAAACAATCGCAAATTATAGACTACTTAGGCTGTTAATTTCTCATCGCAATCTATTTCAAGGAATTATATTTAGCAGTAGAAATTTTTGTATGTAATGGCTCACGGTTGTATAGTAATTTAGTTTGAATATGTGAAAAAAATGATGCAGGCATCTCAGAACTGGAGGCGAATGCAGCACAAGCTCTGCGAAATACAAAAGTGTCTCTGAAAAATTTTCGATGAATTTCAGTTGAGAGTTTTCAACGTCAATTGTATCGCGCTGTTTCAAAAGTTCACTCTGCTGTCCAGTAGACGTCGAATCAACTCGCTAACGGTTGACATATCCCGCGCAGACATCCAATACACATGAAATAGATGAGAGGATGCTTTCCGTGTGACTTAAAAATTTTTGTGTTAAAATCATCCTCGATTTGTGTGGCTTGGAACTGTAGGTTAAAAAATATGACAGTATTTCGGAAATGCGGTTCCCCTGAAAAACACAAGAAAATAGTTAACGGATCGGACCTGACTCATCAATATCTGCGACAAAATTGAACGCTCCAAGATCTCATTGGAAAAATGTGATTAAAATTTTTCATGCAAAGTTGGAAATATGTTCAACGTAGTTAAAACGAAAAGCTTTTTAACCATAAAAAGTAATAATACCTTACTGATTTTTAATTACATTTTCAAGAATCTGAAGAGGGAGGACAAATTATTCCCTCCCCCAAAAATATTTATGCCATTCACGAAACATCCGTTCAAAATTTTCCTTTCGCAATGATATATCCGAACTTTCCATTTCGTATCCTTCCCTTCAATGTCCTAATTTCTTTCACATCGGTTTTCTCTTTTGCTGCTTTTTTCTTCTTTAATATTCCCAAGACTTGTTCGAGACTCGATGCCTTTATATTGAAATAGCTTGGGGCATAGGTATATATGTACATATATACCTATATACATGGTATTCAAGTCATTTGTAGCATTCAAGATAGTCCCTTGTATTTGCTTGTTTTTCCCCTTCGCTCGATGATATTGTGGAAGCGAATATATAAGGGATAAGAAACACGATCGAAAGTCAAGGTAATTGCGCTCGTTTTCCGGGATCTCGTAAGACCTTCTATATTATTCTAAGTAGAATCAGTCACGCGAAGCATTCTAAGTATAAGGGTCCACTATTGCGTTGGTACACACACATACAGGGTGTCCCATTTTAAACGAGGCTTCGATTATCGCGAAAACGATCCGTCGCATCAAAAAACAGTTCGGACTAAAATTGCCGCAGGATTTAGAGAGGAATACAAACTGTTGGAGTGGTACCACTCTGAAGAAATTCAAATGACAGTAACACGCGAATGACAGATGATTTGAAAATAAAAATTTCGATTGATTTGCAAACGAATGGTAAAAAAAAAAAAAAAAAAAAATTACGATCTTGCTGTATCTTCAGAGACAGAACATCTAGAAATGACTTATTATTTCGTTTTTCATCTACCGCAAGGCAGTGAGCTGTCGTTATTGTCGACGTGAGACACGACGACGACGTCTTATTGGAGGGCCTTGCATGTCATCTGTCCTAGCAAACAACCCCCGTCTCCTTTGGCTTACTTACCTACCTTTTTGGTACCGCTGCGTCGTCTCGCTTATTTTAGCAAACACTCGGATACACTAAGCCCGAATGACGATCTTATAGACAGTGAAATGCATTGTTCGAAGATACTGCTGTGGGTTTCCCTAACGGCTAAAAGATTTGTCGAAGCTGAAACTGCCGCGGCTCTCAGTCAGTGGCGGTGGTGCCGAGTGTATAGGAAACTTACTTTGAGCTTTACCTCCTCCGCTTTTGTACTTTACTATATACTGTATAGTTATACATGGTATAAAGTACAACGTTTACTAGAAAGCTCAAAGCTCTTGTCGCAGAAACTTGTAGCGGTGCCTTTGGGTGCACGTAGAATCATGTTACCTTTTTTTTTTTGTTTTTTTTTTGTTTTTTTTTCTGTTGTTCTTTCGTTGTTGTTCAGGAACACAGTTTCTCGTAGAAGTAGCTCCGTATAGAGGGTTCGGGGCGTTATTATAACGTAGTTAATTAATTAATTTTATTTTTACACGTATATATATATATATTATAGACATAATTTTTTCAAACATCTTTTACATGAGTATACGCTCAGAGAGTTTGAATTATTAAAAACTTCGTTCAGAAGGGTCCAGCGTCGTAAAAGGCCGGGGAATATTTCGCGTAATTTAAACTTGTTTTCTTCATGAGCTAAAATTGACGGTACGTTGTACAACCGCCGGGGGTGCTGAAGGAACGACAAATGTATCTCATCCTCTTCGTCAACGTTTCGTTTGCCAATTAATTTCTAACTCGGTATACATGTATGTGTCATACCAATTATAAAAAAAGGGAACTGTATTGTAGAATTAATTGAATTTTTATTCATTCCCACGCCTAATTACATAATATTATTTATATATACACATTTTTCATTCTTCACAATGACAACGAGCAACTAATAACACTGAAGCGAGAGATGCCGAGAAAATAAGACAAAGTTCATCCTTCTTTACTCAGCTAATCGTGACTCCTGCCGGGTGAATGAGAAAAGAAAAAAAGAAGAAAAAAAAAATAAAACTTTCGTTATTACCCTAATTTAGGTGAAAAGAAAGCACTGTCGTAATCAGTGCTCCTGTTACCGAGAAAGAAAGAAGCATCACCGCCGGAGCAAGAGACTAACACACAAAAAGTACAAGTTTCTCCGCACTTTTTGCTTAATAATTTCTTTTCCTCGACCATATACATATATACAGATATATATATATATTATGTATCTGCTGGGATTCGCGACTCACCGCAGCTATATATACGGATATTTCTCTGCACTCGTTAATCTCCTCCATAGCTAGCTCGCTTCGTGTCGACTATTATGCAAATCAACGAGGTTGGTAGAAAACTTAGATATATATATATTATATTCTTCTAGGTACAGTGCCCATATTATACAGAAAATTTTGCTACAGATATATACATAAAAACGCAAAGTTGTTTATGGACTTAGCAACAATGGCAAGTATTCGCCAGCCAGAGACGGGAAAAATGAATTGAAATTTCTGTAATAATATCTCGCAGTGGTTTCCCTCGGCTTCTATCAGCGTGCAGTTGGGATAAAAGTCGTCGTTTATTGTGGCCACTAATCCTTTGTTTTGTTTCAGATTTTTTTTTGTTTCGACTCGTAGAAAGAGAAAAAAAGACGAGTAAAAAGCGTACAACCGAATTCACCTCTCTTCGTTGCTTCTGCCGCGTATCACGTGCATTATAGCGCGAACATTACTTACGCAAGTTTTGGCCTCCCACGCGCAATAAAACGAGTAACAGAGCTTTTGCCCGACCAGGAAGTAGACCGAGTTTGCGGGTATAATTGTTGCTCAAAGATACAACGTGCCTCCTCGTCTCTAACTACACCTTTGTATATAACTATGTACAAAGGTATTCGTATCTAAACCGAAAGTTTGCAGCAAACTCCGTCGTAACCGCACATATATACTATGGGTTTATATATACGTAAGTATGTATAGATCGCAATTACTTGCTCCCTGGAAACCATTCGCCCTGCAGGGGTGAGTGTCGGGATATCACCTACGTAACATACATGTGTATATATATACACCTTCTACAACCACCTGGAAAACAACCTATTCTTGCAGGGCAGATGCGCCCGCGCGCTCGTTGGTAGCTTGTTAGACGTGGACGTAAAAACTAACCAGTATTTACCGTCTGCTTAGCGGGCGACCGGCGTAAAAGGCATTAGGTATTATAGTAACAAACTTTCACTATAACCAAAATTATAGGAGTAACGTACGTAAGCCGTAAAGTAGGTACACCTATACGTGGCTAGTACATGGTGATTCGTCGGTGCTACAAATTTAATAAATTCTTGGACGGATGGATGGAATGAAGTTTTTGAATTTACCGATAGAGCTTGGCATTGGAAGAAATGAGTACATTACAGAGGGTGAACGTTATTACCTGTAGCTGGAGGATTTGGTTATAACACTTCGTGGAATATCGAAATCTATTCATAGCGATTTCCAGAATCGCTGGACTTTGAGGGATTCGATGAAGCAGAAATTAAGGCTCGTGAATTGGTCACCAACTGCAGCTGTCTGAGACCCATAAAAGCTTTTGCGGGATATCGATGAGAAGAATTATTTTAAAAAATGATCCTGAAAAAAATGTCACTAAAATCATACGCTAAAGGTATTCCAAAAATCGATGAACCAAATTTGGCCTCTTCAAACTCTAACTTAAAATATTAGAGTACGGTAAATGTATACGAAATGAAGAGCTTTAGATTAAATGAAAGTGAAATAAATACTTGGATGAGAAAGAGGGAATTTCGGAGAATGATAAAAGGGAAGTACAGTACTTGAGTCCAAGTCGAAACGACGCGAAACATACTTTAAAGGATGGAGGAGGGGGGGGGGGGGCAAAGAAGGCAATATCACAGTCGACTAGCACGGTTCGTTCCGGCATACTAAGCGGGTCGGAGTGATTTTTAAAACAGAGAAGACGAAGAAACGGCGGGAATTTTAAATAACAGATACGGGAAATCGAACACCGATGCGATCTGTAGGGTGAAGAGCAAGAAATATTCTCGAACGGGCGAGAGGGTAGTGGAAGGCGAGTGACGACCCGGGAAATTGGAAAATTGAACTGGAAGTCGAATGGCGAGGGTCGAAGTCGGGGGATATACGTCGCCCAGTCACTTTTCTTCACCTCTCCTTTGCCAGCTCGCTCACTCAATTTCTCTCTCTATCGTTTTTTTTTCTTTCTTTTTTTTTTTTGCCGTATTAGGAGACGTTCTAGGAATTCAAAGCGACGTCGCGACAGATTTCTGGCTGTCACCACCGCTCGCCGCTTCGCACCCCGAACAAAAGAACATCCTTCTATAGTTGATGCTTCTGCTGGTGCTGGCGCTGCTGCTGTCGTCGGGCTTCTTCGTCGCTACCAACGTCATCCTGAAAACTCACAGTCGCTGCGGTGATATCCAGCTTCTACCAAATGTCTCCGAGTGCCATTCAACGCTTTGCTCAATCGGCTAGACCGGCAAAACATCCGCTGAGACGAGCGATTCTACGAATTGACCAAGATCGAATTCCACCTCCACGTCATTCTCTTTATGTCTCTTCTTCGGACAGAATGAAGTCGCCGAATTCGCTTGAACGTCCTCTGTTACCATCGAAGTTTAAGTTAAACCGCATAACACATATTCGCGAGGAACAGATCTTTACATTGTTTTTTTCGCCGGGGCATGAAATGTTCTCAATTTTTCATCTGACAGTTAATTGAAAAACGGACTCATCATCCGGAAAATTTGCAACGTCATCTTGTACCCGATTGTATTACGTACACATGCCGCACCCGTCGATACTTTCATCGATATCGATACGTCTTGCAGCTGCTTTTTCATATCGCAGACGTGCGGTGTAATTTAAAAAAAATTTGTTATTAACCATGGTTGAAATAGAGATCTCATTTGATTTTCACGAAAACCTGTTACAATTGTACGAACGTTGAATTTTTTCATCAGCTCGAGGATAGATGGGAACTTATAGAATCGAGTAGTGTTTTCCGCAGCAGATCTCAATTAAACATTCCGTAGTTTTTTTTTGGCTCTGTTAATTAATTCACAAATTCGCCGTGACTTATTCCATCGTAGTGAGATTCGTGGCGAGGAAGGTGCCAATGTAAGTCACTCGATGATATATACAAATCCAGCGGATTTACACATCGAATGTCACGAAGAATTAATTAACGAGCGAACATACCAGCCGTTTGCTATACTAACTTGAATCAAAATTAAATCTCTCGTAAGTTACGAGACCACGAGTTAATTAATAAAAAAAAATTGAGGACGCGTCGACAAACTTCTGGCTAAGATTTCATAACATTCGAATTTCATGAAAGGTCCAATTATCCTTCTGAATTTCTCGTGTATCGTATGCCAATTTCATTTTTTACACTCAAAAGACAGCGTTATCATCTACATAGGTATATATATGTATATATGATGAATAGAAATCAATGTTAAATATATGTATATATATCAGGTTGAGAAATTTCCATTTAGATTAATAACCCCTAGTATCTGCAAAATCGTTCCGTACAGTATAACATGGTACACATACATTCAATATACATATATATAGACATTCAACCCCTCAGGCGAGCCTCAACTCTCTGCAGAGCTCTAACATTCGGATCTGTATAGTAGCTCCGATTTCCAAGTCGCGGTAGAATATATAAAGAAAAAAAAGGAGATCGCTTCTTTTTTTTTCATTTCTTTTTTGTTTATTTTATATTTTTTCGTATTGTCTTATCGTTTCCCCATGAGATGAGTACGAAAAGGTAGCTTGTCTTCCCCTTACCATATCGCATATATATTTTTAGACCGAGTGGGATCCATAAAAAAAAAAGAGCAGCGCTGCGATACACTATTGACGCATGGGTTGTCCAGGCGGAAAGTCGCGTTTCCATCCGAACTGTAGAGATGAGTACAAAATGTCGGGGAACAAAATAGCTGCAGGTAGCTGTACGGAAGTGAATTTTGAACATCAAGTTCTTCAAACTAGGTTAACATTTGAATTTTGAGCGGGAGAGACCAACGTGATACTTACGTACTGCACGTAGGCAATGTCTGGGGGGAAGAGGGAGAGCTTCTTCTAAGTTTTGGGCGTTCCCAGAAGACAAGTGGAAGTAGGACATGTGTGTATGGTATATATGTGAATGCATGCATATTTACTGGGAGAGATTCTTCCCATACATGAAGCCTGGGGCAGGATGGCCGCACAACAGTGGAGCTTCGGTAGCTCGCGAAAGCCAAAGCTCTTATCTTAAGTCTGACACGCTCAAGTCACCGGTTTACTGAGATTTCGTGATACTTCGAAATCGATCGGAAAATATACATAAAACTCGGATGAATTAGCCACGAGCGATATGCACGACGGTGTGAGAGCGAATCAAACTTTTTTTGGTTGAAAATTTTACCAGGAAAAAGAATTCTTAAATTTTCAACAGATTTGTGGCATTTTTCTGGTCTGACTACCCGCGTATATATGTATGTGAAGACACGCGAGTCTGAATGCGATTGGAAATATGTGACATTTAATGCGACCCACATGTCATTCACATTCCAATTTTTTTTATTTTTCACGCGCGAACCCATAAATAAAAGTGACGAATGGGGTTTGTTTTTTTTTCGGCGGATATAAAAAAAAAATGAAAATGAAAATGAAAAAATTGTTAGAAATGAAATAAACAAAAATCCATTCTATCATATACATCCACGTATATATTCACGAGAGTATTAAATCAATTACAAACTTATCATCCCCCTACTCCGTCCATATCTACAGCTGTCTCTGCCAAACTTGCTGGCCTTTTATCGCCAATATATACAGCAAATATTTATAGATTAAGTGTGGTATACGTAAATTTTGCCATAGCGTACCCATATTGAAGGTACACAGTAAACTTTTGACATGTTATTGCCAGGTTTGCAGTGTTTGAAACAGTTTACAGGTGGGAGTATAGAGGTGAAGTTAGTTCGGTTCGAAAATTCGATATACATACATGTTGCATGAAAAACGGTGGTGAAACTTTGTCGTCAGAATACGCTGTATATTTGGTGAGCATCTTTTACCAAGCGGATCACTTGAAGTCAGAATGAGATGGATTGGTGGAACGATGCTCGGTGAGTGTGTCTCGTGGGAAGTTATACAGCGTAAAAACAGAAGTGCGCTTATTCCTTTGGGGACAAACCGGGGTATGGGATTATTTATCAAGAGGAAAATGATGCATTATCTCGTGAGGGAAAATCCGGAACAAAAAAATGCAAAGCAACAAAAAAAGAAAACTCGTTACAAAAACCTCTGATATTAATATTTAGCCGAACGGATGTTAAAACTTCACGTGGTAATTTTTGACCACCGATTAGGTGGCTTAACGTAAACTGGTCGGCGGTAAATCTGACGTAAGAATTTTTCGTTCTCGTCGTCATCCACCACGGTCGCAAGATTATGAACTTTGGAACACGAGATTTCAAAAGTTTGTTAACTTTAATAGCGACTGTCGCCAACAGCTTCGCGAACTCACTTGTGGCCATGGGGGGCTCGGTCGATTAAAAACAATGTAGGTACACAACCCATTCATGCGAAATCTAATATCGAGGCAAACTTTAAATTCCCAATTTTTGCCATAATCAATTTATCCACTCCAAACGCGAGTGCACTCCCGCTTTCAATCCGGTTTTTGATTTTATTTATTTCTTTTCCCATTCCGAAATCGGTGAGTGAAGTCGTATAAAAATTATCTCGAAAGAAAGTGGGTCAAAGTTGAAGGTGGAATTCGTACTTTGGTATCATTAGGTGGGTCGTATAACCTTCATAGAATCACATCTCTAAACTAAACTTTGTAGTATTATTGCGGCAGATGGGTGTAATATATGTCGAGCAGTATCTATGGGGTAAAACTGAATCTTAAGGTATTAAATTCAGTCTTCATTTAGAAACAGGATACGGAAAAGCTTTTAGAAAACAAAACTAGATATATTATATACCCTAACCATCTGCGTATCTCACACACCGACTTAATCTTCAGCTTTTTCCCTAACTGCACGTATGTGTATACGTATCACTACCGTGAAGCAGAGCAAGCAGAAAGTTTTTAGTCTCTCCGCAAGCAACTTGGTAGAGTTTTTCACGGAGAAGAGCTTCGAAACATAAAACGTAAAGTAGCGTCCCTAAGTTTGCTACCGTAAATGGTAGTAACTATCTGAAACCGCCACGAATCTTTTGGTAAAAGAGTAAATCCAACACGTTCACCTCTTTCCCACAAAGCCATAAGATAAGGGACAGGTATTAGGAATAGTGGGACGAATCTTGAAAATCAAGCTTTTTATGGGAATGCACTCCATTCACGTTTTTTTAGTTTGAATCGGGGAGTCAATCACTTAGATAAAAGAGCTAAAAGTTTGTACAGCAAACTTTGAGATTCATGGGATTTTCATAGGACTTTATAGGGGCTAAGAATGGAGTGTTATGGGACATTGGGATCAACGTCATAAAATCTTCAAGTATTCCATTTTACTTCAGAAGATTTTGTACAAAATCCCGAGGACGCGATGAAAATTATACGTAATTTCATACGGAGTTCGATAATTTTTTACGGTTGCGGTGAATTTCTTTAAGATTTTTTGGGATAACCCCACAGATATTTCCGAGATATCCGAGAAATTCGAGTTACTTCGCTGTTCAGAGATTTCAATCCAAGATCACATGAACTTTATGGGAAACCCGAGATAACCTATTGAATTTCAAGCAGCTATAGTGATTGACTCCAAAAGTTGAACATTGTACATGTTTGTGAAACAGTACCCGGTACTCGTGGATTTCAAGGTACCTCGCAACTGCAATCAACATTATTATCGATCAATTGCAATGTGGTCATATTCCAGAGGAATCGTGTTTCTTTATATTTCAGTTTTCCATTTGATCTGCACACCATTACGTATACGTCAACCGCACGACGCGATTTGAGTATAGGTACCTAACGGTGCAGTAAACGAGCTTTTTTTTGTAATGATACAATAACTCATAACCCATGCAGCAATTACACCATTACAATTGGATAATTTTTCTGAAACACAGCCCTTCGGTCGTGTATGCGAACAAGGTACTATTACGCACGCTGATCCCCTTGGCGCAAAGATGAATGAATACGTGAGTGACGATTTGCGGGATTGCAAGGGATCAGTCACTCGGTACAGTTCGGTATACATGATGTATACTATATCTATATTTAATAAACATATACGCGCCGGCGGGTGTTGCATGAGCATTTCCATTAACCACTTAACGATAATTATCCCAGCAAAAGCAAACGCCCGTGCCAAAGCACGACGCTCTGCGCGGGCCCAAAAGCTTAACCACAGCTTTGCAGGCTGACAGCTCTCACCGCCAGGGTGGGGGTGGGTGTCTGGAATCACGGCCACCACCTCGCGTACCTACGGCTCGAGGCGCGCCAAAAAATTCGCTCGGGAATTTTCAGCTCGTTCTACAAGACCAAAGAACCTTAATTAACAAAGGCAGCTGGTTTATGCCGTGCGGCTCACTTTTATTGCGTTAAATACCTTCAATCACAAAAGCAATTTATATTCGAACGTTTTGACTTGGCGAAACTAAAAAATTCCCTTTGATTTTGATTTTCACCTTGAAGATATTTTCAACGATGATTATCGTGCAGATTAGATTATTAATTGGGACAAGTTTGGTCAAGGGTGAATTCGAGAAACGGACTCTCTTTGTGATAAGAAGAGAGATTGAATGACTGATTGAATTAAAAAAAAAAAAAAATATCTGCAAGCGAAGCTTCATCATCAAGCGGTGCGTCGTTTATGCGTACAAACGTGAAGGGAACTCGGTGCCGCCTCTATTATACAGCGTGGAAAAGAAAACTATTCCGTGAGAATTTAAATTTTGGGTATCAAATATACTGAAAGTTATTAAATTTTTTGATACCGATTACAGCCGCCACGGGCGCTGAGCGTAGATCGTTTAAAAATTATTGAATTCATGTCCCACCGGTGGCATAGAGCGAGGAGAAACTGATCGCCTCGAGCTAATGCAGAATCCTCAATATTATCATCTTTGTCGGGATGAATTATATCCCAGCGATCTTAGGGGCCCCAAAGTAAGATGGGTATAGATATAGTAGAGTAACGAAACGGCCGAGTGAACGAATTATTGCGACGTCCCTGGGCGCCGAATTTATTATGAAATTGATTTATTAAATCAACAAGAATTTCATTAAAACCCGTTATGGAATTTGTCTGGGAGAAGAAGTTTATTTCCTTATGTTTGTCTTTACTCGTTATCATTATTATCTACTCGTCGCTTGAAATGAATTTCAATAAAGAAAAAAAAAAAATTAGAGAGAAGTTAGGTACATATGTACATAGAGGGTAATTAATTAAAGGTTCGACATGAAAATTCAAGTCATAATGTTGTATGAAGTCGTGAAAGCCGAGCAATTATTATCAATCGAAGGAAAGTTTTCAGCCTGCGTAAAGTTTTATCAAGCCCCAATTATGTATTCAAAGAAAACAAAACAAAGCGTCCGGATTGTTCCGTTCTTTCGGAATTTCAGTGTGACTTATGATCCTTGATCCTCCTAGCTTCGTCTTCTTGTTCATCTCGAGCGTCATCTCCGCGTCGTTGACTTCGCTTTTGGACGGCTTTTGCCATCTGCCCTTTGACCTTTAGCCATGAGATGAACTTTGAGCAAATTGCCAATTTGCAGGAGCGAGCGGTATGGGATATCACAGTGGTGAGGGGAAAGTGAAGGGGAACCATTTGGCTCAACCCATAGTTACCGATAGGTCATAAACTCACCAACTTTGATTCAACTATTAACATTTCGAATGCTATACGCTCGAAAATTCAGACATGGAATTAGAATCGATAGATAGAGTTATGCTACATATGCTTGAAAACATCCTATTTTTCGCGCGTCCCATTGAATAATTGGAAATCGATACTATTGAACGTACATTCTCTGACGTTTAGAAATTCACTTTTATATAAGTCGCTGCGCCGGTTTCTATCAACAGAAACAGGTTAGTGGGAATACGGTAATTCAGATCGTGGATTGAAAAGAAAAACGACTCGACTCAACTTGCGCATTTAACACTAAGACTAGTTCAAAGAGCATTAAATAATCGATCCCGTACGTAGAGTTTATACAGCGCAACGCGTCCGCACATATACCTACATATATCATTCCTACTACGTTGATAAATATGAATTGAGCTACGACGCAATTAAATGCTGAAGAAGAAAATTCTATAGGGTACGTAGAACGCCCGGCTGAGGATTATTACGGAAAAAGCGCGATACAAGTTCAAAACTGAAAGAGACTTTCGAGATTTTTTTTTTTCATTCTCAACTTCGTCACTCCGAACTGAAATGGCGCTATACGCATAGAGGATTTTAAAAACATCCAAACAAGCCAAATATTCGTATTCACATGGTTTATAGATATTTTTTTTATATTCCGCCCACTGTGATTATGTACTTGCTCAGCAAAAACCGGACGGTCGTTTGTAATACGGGTCAGACATCCGTGTACGAAAATTTTCATTTCAATTTCCACGTATTTGAAATTTTTCTAGAATTCCGTAATCGATAATTTTAGGCAATCGAACAAGAGAATAAACTGTAGCACACATACATATATGTACGCCACAGTCTTATAGGAATTTTCAAATTCCTCGGTATCGCTTGGAAAAACTATTTGGTTATTCTATAATATATAATGATGATAACGCCTAACGAGGATATTGCCCACGTTTATTTCGTCGACTTTAATTGATGTAGTCGTCGATTGGTCTGCAGCCTCTTGAGGTGACAAGGTGTTGATTTGATTTGTATAATTGTACGCCAATTTGAATCAATTATTGACAAATCGTACTTGACTCGGCTGTTTTCGGACACTTGACTTCCCCCGAACTTCGATCAGATGAGATGAGGCTGCGTATATGTATATAGATACGTGTATAACCACCACGTAGCTCCTGGGTGTCCCGCCGCTAACGACGAAACTTTCGAGTTGAGAATTCGCTGATCAAAGGGACAAGAGTCGAGTTGTATAGCTGGGAATGTCAGCACGTATATCGGGGTTCAAAAAGCACGCCCCACGGCAACGGATGTGCAAGCTCAGAACTCAAAGCCAGAAAAAGTCAAAGAATTCACGAGGATGCAATAAAATATGAGGGGAGAGAAAAGAAAAAACGAAACAACACAGAATGTGCAGTTTTCAAAGTTGAGTGAACAAGGACGTGGAGATGTCTTCTGCGTAATCAGATTTTTTCTTTTCATTTTTTCTTCACAAGGTTTGCGTGAAATCAGCGAACCAACGACAGAATGAATACCTGTATACATATTTATGGTTATTTTGGAAACCCGGATGTGATATTTCTTAACCGCACGATGTGGTGTTATCACGGTGGCATGATTGTAATAATTAACGAGCCGTGAGCGGCGTGAGCAGCAACAACAACAACAACATCAACAAGACCGTTGAAAGTTCAAAAGACACATCTACCTTTCTACCCACCAACGCGACACGGCGTATCTTACAGAATGAGAACTGTTGAGGTTGGGATTCACCGACCGCCTCGGGGATATATTCCGCAATGGCGTACATCCGGTGGAAACGCGTCCTCGAGTCTTTAGGGGTTGAGCTCCCGGCGCCGCTCTGCTAGCTACCCTTAAATATGCCATTGTGAGTAGCGTGTCTCGAACCGGAAGCTTATTGTGATCACGTGGTGCGCGGTGTCCGTTTTGCTCATCCTTTGGCACCGTGTCTCATAATATTCACCTTATTTAATGCTGAATTTCACCGTGCCCATTTAACTCTACCGCACCTTGTTTCTCACGCCCAGTCGCCAAAAACGTCTCTGACCCATAAAACGGGACACGAATTAGAATTAGGCGAGTTCCTGACTGCGGGATCGGAATCGAAATTAGGAGCCATGGGCGTTGAAAATCGGCGTGTAGCAGTCGTGCTGGAGCTACTGCTACCGCTGCTGCTGCTGCTTTTCCGGTGGTGAGACTTTAGGGATGGTATGAGGGAATAAATTGGGGACGAATAGGGAAAATCGAGAGGTCTTAAGGGAGGTAGCGAACGTTCCGCGAACAGCGTTGGGATGGGACGGAAGAAAACAACGGAATCCCCTCCCCATTTTACCCTCTTCCTCTTTTCTCTTTCCACCTCGTTTCCATGGAAACGTTTTGCGTGTCTCGGTACTACCGACTTTACCGAGTTGTACGCTACGCGGTGGAGTATAATTTATTCGAAGCATCGCAAAATCGCGAACAATTGGACGTGTGATTAATATTATTCCTCCGCATCCATAGCCATAACCAGCGTTAATGGCAGGATGGATTGATCTCATACTCCCCTGGTATTTCACCGTATACTTTTTATACTTAATTTAGATCTTTGCCAGTCAGCGATGCGACGAAAAACCACATGACGAATGGATCTGTCTGTCCTTTTTCTTTTTTTTTTTTTCCTTCAAGTTTTCTCACAATGCAATATCCGAACCCACCCATTCGAAGGAAAAATTTTGACTGAATGTTTTCCGGTTGCTTTAAGTAAGAGCGGAATTCGCACTCGCGCGAAATGACACCTCAGCGTGGCGCAGAAGTCCGGCCGGGTCCACGAAGCTGTTCTAGAACTCGGAAGAGAGCTCGAAAGAGTAGTTTGCCACGAAGGGATGAATGGATGTTTTCTTTTAGTCGAACCTTTATACACGGAACCCGATGGAGAGACGTGATTTATAGAACTCGCAAGTTTCCGTTTTTCTTATACCAGCAAACTTGCAAAGTGTGTTTCACTCTCGAATAGGTATATTTTTAGGTCAGTCTAAGTGCCGGTCGTTAGATATATATTCAAGAAGATTTTTCTCTTGAAATATACTCGAAATCGTTACATCATCGCTCTACACTCAGCCCAAGGAGCATTAGCCCTCGAAAATACCATTAGATAACCCTTCTTGTAACAGGCCATGTACCAATTTTTTTCCTTGGACTGTCACATCTTTTTTCCAACGCCATCGCGGGGTATATCAAATATAAAACCGGCGAACAAATGACACTACCCTTGGTTTCTTACCATTTCAATGTTCGCTGTCATCACACAGCGGCGGATATAGTTTTGTGTCGATGACATGGCGTGATTTTGTGTGCATTTCGTACACGGTACGTCATTTAATGGTCATACCGAGGGAGCTAGTACCGTTTCATTGAGTTGAAAAGAACCTTTAGTGAAATATGTTGCAAGACTAGATCACTGATAGTGACGAAAAGTCATAAGAGCTGACGTAGAATTGTGCTCTTGGTTGGGTTGATGTACTTCAACATCAGACAGCGTTCAACTCGTTCATTCCACCTGAAAGTCATTTTGAGTAACTGGCCAGCCTTAATCATCCCCATTGCATTCCTCCAGGAATGTTACTATTACTGTCTAGCTTTGCTATTGTTTCCGAAGCTCGCGTTATACTGTCTCTGCCATGTCATCCTCCTCTTTCTCTCTCTCTTCACCAGTCGCCCCTTCGCCGGCGAGTTTTACTCGCACCCCGCTCCTCATTCCTCGTTTCTTCTTCGAGCGTCGCGACGCGTCTCTTGGTATATCCCCCTTTGTCTCCATTTTCTCTCCCTGCAGTAGCAGCAGCAGCAGCAGCGGCAGCGATAGCAGCGGCTCTTCATCGTCGTCGTCTCGCGGACTTTTCGCGCACCGCTTCATTTTAATAAAGCTTTCAACTTATTTGACAGCGTGCCCTCCCAAAACCAGCCTTTTCCCTTTCTCTTTTCCTCTTTCCATTTATATACACGTCTTTTCCTAACCTTTTCTCTTGGCCATTCCGGGGGGCCAAGACATCCAACACCATCAACCAACGCCACGTTGCCACTCATAGCTAAGACCGTTCATTTACCTCCAACGCTCCAAGAATGTCAGAAATAATGTTGCCAAAATTATTTTCCCCTCTCACAGATTTTCGCAGTACTAATATATGTGTATATATACAGGTACTATCTTTCTCGGATAGAAGGTGAAGAGAAACGTTCTTTAACCAAGTCCCATTCTGTGGTAACCCCTACCATTTACATCTTAATTGTACTTTATTATAAATATTTATCATACTCACAGCTTAACATTGAAACAGTTGAGACATTTTCACGGTTTCATATAAATACCTCTACGTCATACTGTGCCTATACATTTTTGAGTAATTATTTTCTGAAAACAGAATAGAATCTTTTTTTTTTCTTCTAATAATCGGTAAAACATTCGCTGAGAAAGTTGATTTACCATTGGCAAAAGTTTCGTCGTCTAAGGCACATCGATAAGGAGAGTGGTAGCAGCCAAAGTGATTGCTACTTCGTATCTTCTACCTACCTATAATACTGACTGACCACTAGAAACTTGAAACTCAAGCTTGCAGCCACAGAGATTGAGGCATCTATTCAACGAGCAGTGAATAGGGGTGCCCCATAGCAAATGGGTGTACGCTGTAAAGGTTTACTATATAGGGTATGTAAAGTAGTAACGACAAGCCTTGATGAAATGCATACCACCGACTGGCTTTCCATCTTCAACTAAGAAGCCTTATACAAGACGAAAGCTCTACGTCTTCACCGCGTATATCCGAACCAGTGTGGTGCTTCCAGGTATTCAGATCATAACGTTATTATTTGTATTCGTTTTCTATAATCATATCAGACTCTTGCCTGATTATTATTTACCATGAGAAAATAAAATCGTCGTACATGATCTCGGTTCAGTTACTTCATCTTACGCTTTTAACTTCACCCTTTTAAAAAAAAAAGGTAGGAAAAAGATAATCAATGTATCTGTACGCCTCTCCTGTCGTTCGGTTTATATCAGGATTTTCAAACAAAGTCCTCTACTCATACACATGAAAAGTTTTCCTCACGGTATTTACGAAGTTTCGCACGCGCGCAGAGGATGAGTGAAAGAAAAAAAAACAAAAAAAAAAGCTGCGTGGCTGGGGAGCGCGGGCTACAGAACCTGAACGAGATTTGTTCGAACGCCGGGTGTAATTAGGGTAAACATTTCCGCCCTTGGAGAAGACTTCGGCAAGTGCGGGAGAGAACCAGATCTAAAAAAAGGAAAAGGAGAAGAGGAAAAAAAAAGAAATGAACTCGAACAAAAAAGCGGAGTCTCTAGACTGAACACGAACTCTTATTTGGTAGTCTGGGGCCGATTCGAAGCGAATTAGTCTCGGTAAACAAATGCCTTTCGTTTGTCAAATCTACCAAACTCTCCACCCCGTACAACCGAAGAACGTTTCTCATGTACCACTGTGCTATCTGACTTTTTCTCTCCAGTTTTTTTTTTCTCCTTCCTTTACTGCGATTTCTTCGACTTCACACCACGCCCATTGTTTTTTTGGACTATCCCCAACCTTTCCCACATTTCTTATTTTTGTTTAATTTCTTTTTAATTTCTTTTTTTTTTCTAAATTCTCTACTTCTTTCTATACTGTACTTTATAAAACATCAAACGTTGGTCCGTAACTTAATTATACGTTGAGAAGAAAAAAAAAAAAAATATGGAGGAGTGAAACTCTCGGAATTCGTTTGTAACCAGTCTAATTGCGAAGGAAGTGCTCCTTGACAAAATATTCCGCACTTCGTACGGCGCGGTCTAGCTGGTATATAAGTCGAAAGGCGTAGCAGCGGGGGTGACAATTATAAGTTTTCTATACGTGCAACCATTAATTCTAAAGTTTAATACAGATGTTGAAATATGAACCGATCGTGGAATATTTGGGAATACTTCAATATCGCGAAAATTATTCATCTTTTTTTCGTCCTCCTCTCAAAGGGTATTTTGTCGCGCAGTTTTAAATTGATGAGAAGTTAATTGGTCAAAAGGATTTGTGATTTCGAATCTGGATTATTTCAAATATCGAATAACTTATGGGCGTACAAATGTAGCTAATTTACAGCGTACAAAGCGCACAGAAAACAACATCCGGAAACAGAAATTAAACATATGGACGAGTGTAGGTAAATCTACGCGAAAAGACCGTGGAATATTTTCTAAGATCTCAGTTTGCCAACAAATTTTCATCTCCGATGGGTAAACATATGTATACTTCACAGTTAAAATGTTGAAATTAATTACAAAATCTGCTACTGAAGAAAATTTATCTTCATATAAGCTACGTGGGTATTATAACTATAATACGTATATTACGGTGTACTTGCTGCCGTTTCTAATTTGTCCTTGCATTTCTAACGCTAAAAGTTTAATTACGCGGGACTTCGTTCTGTTCTTTTCTTTATTTCGTTCCATTCGTCCATCGTATAATTATAATTTATTCATAATTATTTTTTCTTTCTTTTTCCATCATCTTCAATGTTCTAAGGTTACACAAAATGTTCACGTTTTACACGCAATATACCTGCAAGTAAAACCGCAATAAAATCAGATGGTTGAGAGCTTGCAGCAATTCATGAATTAAGAAACGAGCACGTTTTCGTTTAAGTCGACCTCGATCTTTGCGCTATACGTACCTAACGTATGTCACGTATTTTTGTCGATGAATGTCGTACTTCGCATTTTATACACAGAAATTATAGAATCTTATTTTCACGAAGGTATTCAAATACTGCTGAAAACGGTATGAAGCAACGGAACTAAAAACAAAGGTACGTGCATAAAAGAAAAAAATTCAACTTTGTTTCTCCGTTGAGATTTCCAGTCAAACACGAAAACGAAGAACAAAAAAAAAAAAAAAAAAAAGGAACACGACGGGGCGAAACAAAAAAACACAGACTCAATATCGTGGAAATAATGATCGAAGATCGAAGTTGTATTCGAGATCGTTTCTGGTAATGGAAACGTGTATCGGTTTCGAAGCTACATGCCGTATAGCTGAATTGCGAAAAGCAGTTTATTCGGCCGCAGTTTCCCCGCCATTGTTGACTTATCGGTACGGTAGGTACATATATAAGCGCGGGTGAAAAGTAGTCTGTATTTTTTCCTGCTTTTCCTTCCACCATTTTCGTTTTTATGTGTGTTTCTTTCTTTTTCTTTCCTATTTTTCTCTGACTCTAATAATTTTTTTTTTCTTTTTTTTTGTCAAAAGTGCTTTATGTATTCTCGAAGCTTCCGGTTTTTGGTCGCAAATATTTTTTCGACGTGATGTGAGTATCCTACTTAATGTTCGTTTTTACATTCGTCGAGTGGGCAGAAAGCGAGCTTTTTTTCTTTCGTCCCCCTCATTTCATTTTGAAGTAGTACTGTAGTTTCAATTGCGGTCAAGTCCGCCACACTCTGTACCCCAAAAAGTTCGTGAGCTTCCAAGTAAAGTTGGATTAGGTTCGAGTAGTCTAAAAAAGACTTTATTTTCTCTACATTTTCAACACACTAAATACCTACATATCATTGTTGAACAATAAAGAAATAAAAAATCAGGTATAAAGAAAAAAGTAGAATGAAACAATATCGGTTGTTGATAATTATCTTCAAAATACCCCCACACTCATCTATACTGCTTCAAATTACTTGAATCAGAAGACCCTAATTTTCCACTCAGCTATTGCAGAAAGCATGGAACAACAAAAAGTCCATAAATTTTTTCAACGAGTCTCGCCAACGAAACGGATCAGGAAAAAGGGTAATCGGTAAGCCACTCAATTGGGCTGCCAATAATTGCTGGTATTGTTCAAGAGAAGCTAGGAATTTCCAGTTTCATTACCGCGTATCTGGTCGTCGATGGTCGGTAGGCAACAAATATGTTTCTATTTTTTTCATTGTTCGTAACTTTTAATCGCTAAATCCCGTGGATCAGGAAGACAAAACACATGAAAAAGAAATCGAGTAGAAAAATTCATGGAAATGTTTTCAAGTGTAAAATTGCAATGAATTGAAACGTGCCACGAGTTTATAGCAAAGTATTAGAGTTGTAATGCTCACCACTTACTCTGTCGGCTCCTTGCGGCATGATAAAGGTGAGCACATTACACTATAGGTATTTCATTTTCATTTTTTCATTTTTATCATTTTTTTATACATTGGTCACACACACACAGACGAGTTTTTTTTTTTTATATTTTTTTTTTTACATCAACGACGTGAAATTAACAATTCCTTGGTATGACTTTTTCTTCTCTTCCTCTTTTGGTTTTCAATGTTGGTAATTCTTCAGCATCACACTATTAACTCTTGGCATTCCAATTTCCGGGATGAATCTGCGTTGTGGAGAAATTCTAATCTCCCAATTCGATTCTCGGTAATATTAAGAGATAAGTGAAAATTAAAGTATATTATGAGGATGGCTTTTGAAGGGTAGTTTAGTTTTAATTGGGGAAAGAAATCACACTCGATTGAATCGCGTAAATAAACTTTTTCGCTGTAATTTATTTATTTAAGCTAGTGTCAATTAAAGTTTTCTCCTAATTTAAATTTTTAGAAGCTATCAAGTCAACTTTCATAACACTGTATCACGGATAGTATTGAGTTTGTTAAAACTCTTTTTTGTTCCTATGTTTTCACAATTTGCGCTCTGACTAGGCGCGTTAATTTAATTTTCTTTGATAACGTCATCGTAGTAACGAAATTTCATGAAAGGGTACCTATATGTAATTTTAGTTGCTAAAGCTTGAATCTAATTATCGTATAATTAGTTCATTAAACGGATATTAGAAGAACCAATTTTCAAAATCAATTAAGACTCATAGTCCCTACCAGGCATTTGATATTTTATAAAATTTCCGATTAGTTGGATGATTTGTAATGTCGCGAAATTTGTCATTTTAACAAATCACATCCCATTCAATACGATTCAAATTACAAATAACACCACGGTCTTACATTAATACACATATCATTGATTAATCCCCAAGTTTTCTTCCCAGGTTCTCCACATGATTTCGATTCATGCATACAAACATATTCCCGTCGCATGTAACCGTTTGCTCCAAGGTCACAGCACTCGTTACAGTCACCAACGAGATAACTTCAACCCCCGTCGCGTCCAGATGGTACTTTCCAATCGTCTTTCCAATCTGAACTCATCAAGGTATATTGGCCTTGGTGTCCAAATAATTTCCACGATTATCGCTGGAGTCAATCATGAAATCCAGCTCGTTAATAAAATCTGAAGAAAAAATTAAAATGAATAATAGTTTTTCTCACAAATTTGTCTCCTTATTAGAAAATTTTCTAACGGATAAAACAACTTTGGAACTCAACATAAAATAAGAAAAATTAGCTAAATTTTTACACTTTTACTTGATGAATATTCTTCAACATATTACGACCGATTCACGCGACACAATACTTACTAGCTGTACGACATACGACGTACGACACGCGCGTACTGCAAACTCCCGGAACCCGCGCCCGGTGTTCTCAGGATGAACTTGGACACGGGAATGAACTGGAGCGCCTGCTGTCGCCAGAGAGAGGGGCAAAGACTCCACTCGGTCGTACGGGTCGATCGCGCGGGTTACACTTTCCGTAGTGGTGGTAGTGGTGGTCCAGGGATGATGCTGCGGTGTAATGAATCTCGCGGGAAAATTCACTCACCCTTACAGTCGATGAAAGCTTCCCGTCTATATCATACGCGAAGTGAAGGGTATTCGATAGCCGTTCGTTGAAGATACATTTTTCACGCGATCAACGACTTCGCGAGTAACTCTAATTTGTGGGGCTTCTGAAAACAATTATGAAGGCTTTTTACAAAGCTCACGAAGAAGCGCTGAGCTATCGAAGCCCCACCGCTGACACGAAGTATGTTGCAAGATCCGTAATTGGGCTAATTATCGGTGAGAACTTTTCAGTTTTTTCTGAATCTGAAGTTCATGCTTTTGTCATTCCAGTACCTAATTAGGCGAGAGTTGAAAGCTTCGACATTTTCCAAAGCTCGAAATTTCATATCGAATTTTCCAACTTTTGCAAGGGATAAACGCGCGGGTTGAGGCACCCTGTACGAAGTGTAATCGAGCCTTGTAACAGGAGTGTCTGCAAGCTCCGAGGTTCATGCTTTACCAAAAGGTCCCGCGCAAGCTCCGCAGGACGCGCGCGGCGCCAACTAAACCAAAGGATTCAGGCGAGCTATCGATTCGGGCCTGCCAACGTTGCAGATATTATTTGGTGGCTTTTGATCTACC
This sequence comes from Athalia circularis, assembly GCA_963978495.1. NCBI lineage: Eukaryota > Metazoa > Arthropoda > Insecta > Hymenoptera > Athaliidae > Athalia > Athalia circularis. The sequence continues at coordinate 7,922,031 of OZ021702.1, forward strand.
TAGGGATTTTCCAACTCCTCAAAGCTTCAGATTGAACACCGCGAATATTTGAATGAAGACTTTCGATCGTGAAACGTTCCAAAATATAACGCATTCACCTACGGTAAATTTGGAATATCGGAACAATTTGTAGTCAGCGATTATATGGCGGAAACAAACGGTAAAATCAAATTCTTATCTCTTTCATGATGATTTATCTTGTACAGCATCGTTTTATCAGCGAAGTTAAACGTGCAAAATGAAAAAGAAAAAGACAGTTAGTAGTACATATGTAGTACATGCACGTCCATACTGCTGTGAGAGGTGCAGTAGTATTCTTTTTCAAACCCGACAGAGCTTTTGCAGAAGTACGGATTTTATCAAAGCGAGGTGCCTCAAGAAGAATTCAATTTCATTCAAATATAATACCACAAAGATAGAATGGAAAAATGGAGTACCTCGAACCGACAGACAACAAGATGGACGCGGCCAAAGCAATGAAAATATTTCCCAAGATTTCATTACGGATAGCTCTGCAGCAAGGGAGTCGTTTTTTTTTCAACTGCAGACCACCCTCTTCTCGTGCCTATTCATCCCCGCAGTATTTTTACTAATACATTTTTCATCTGTGTGGATTCTCATCGTTCACCTTAACCAATTTCCAACTGAGAAAAAAAAACCATTTGAAGAGCAGATTTTTTTGCTGAAATTTCCAAGTTCTTTTTTTCTCGTCTGAATTTGAATAGAGAAACGATAATTCCTCATCGTGCATTATTTATGGCTCTTAGAAACAGAAACAAAGCGAATTTAGTTCGTACGGAAAATCAGACCATGAACATTAATTAAAATTGCTTGAAAGAGCTCGGACTATGATAAAGACAATTTGCCGTGTTCAGAAGTCTTTAAGTTGAGGTGGTCATTTATAGAAGTGACTTGAAACTGCATTGAAATGCCGGCCAAGGTTAGGTAGGTAGGCGAGTGAGTTAAAACGTCTGCAAACTCACAAGCTGATCTCACTTTTTGTTCTCCGCGGCGGCAAAACGTTCGTGTGACACGTTTCCTCGTAGACTTATTACCCCAGGTTCCTCATTCAGCAACCTCCTCGACGCAAACTGTGGGTAACAATGGTCGACGAGCTCAAAAGATATTAAAGAGCCGGAGAAAAAAGAAATTATAAAAAAATTGAAGGAAATAAGATATAAAAAAAAGAGGTGAGTGTTCTAAATTACGTGGAGAGTTTGGCGATAATGACACTTTTCCGATACCCTCGTCGGCTGAATGAAGTTGAAGTCGGTTTTAGGGTGGAGAAAAATCACTCGAGAATATTTTTTCCGTATTTTCCAATATACGTATACCCGCATATAAGAAGGTTTGATTTTTTTCAACAGGGTTATATTGTATAGCTTCAATATCTGCACCTGATCTTCACGATCAAAAGTAACGTGATTCTATCTTCAGACACATACGGAGATGAGGGTGGTTTGTGTCATCTCCTACCCTGAATAGTAGGGAAAAATTAATTATATCCAAAGGGGATCGCTTAAAGGTCGATAAAAAAAACTTAATAAACGTCAGGTACCGTCAAATGTTGACGCTCGCCAGGTTATAGGAAGATGGTGAGAAATTTAGGGCGTTTTGCTCAAGGACAGGTATTTTCATTTTCTTCTTTTTTTTTTATTCAATCCGTTTTTTTTCTTTCTGTATTATTTCTCTTCTTTCTTCAAAGCAACGTATAGAAACAGTTTCATCTTACTAATCTCATTCTCGTCTAATGAAAGCTACAATGTATTTCGATTTATTATGCGTCCTACCAAATCTCAGGGGAAGAGTTCAACCGAAATTAAAACATATGGCTGATCTCAGACCATTCTTAGAGCATTTCGTTAATTAGCACAATGATCATTAAAGTAAAATATTTCCGAGAGAGCTTCAAATAAGTTACACACGCAAACGGTTGAAGTTCATTTGTAGAGAGCAAAAATTGCATAGATTGAACAAAAAAATTTCAAAAAATAGAATACTGCAGTTATTTTTACAGCAGTAAGTTTTATTTGGAGTTCAAATGAATATTGAGAAATGTGAATAAGACGAATTTTGCTGAAGTTAAGTTTGACCGTAAAGTCATGTTGGTAAAAATTAAAGAAAATCGCAAAGAAATTAAAGAAGTGACGTATACTTTTCAATATTACGAATCTATAAGGCAGTTATATAGTTCACGAGCTGCAGATGTGCCTGAAAACTACTACTAAAAAGGTAAATCTCGGGGGAAAAATATCAACCGAATATGTAATCCCACGTTAATCGCTAAATTTGCGTCCAGCTGCTGATCCTTTCCAAAGCTTAGAAGTGCCGCGAAGCGCATGGTGCAACTAATACGGCGTATAATAATTTTATAGGAAGCTATAACTATGAAATACTCGTAGCAGTTGCAGGATTACTTCGTTCCGTAATACGGTTATACTTCTAACGTGCTTTGTAGTAAATCGAAGTAAATTCCTACGCCGTTAAGGCTGAAAATGTCCACTTCTATTTTTCATATTGTACGCACGCGTTTGAATTCCTTTTTCTGCTTTTGGGAAACCAGCTGCGTAGAGTGGTACTGAATGGTCGAACATAAATGCACTGAATGTAAATGGTATGTAGATAGAATATTGAGTGAAGTTGATGATCCATGACCGATCGATGTTTAGTCTTTAAGCTCGCAGGCTCGGGTATTAATCTTTCGTGCGAAATGCTCAAATCGTCCATACGATCGTTTCCCGAAATATACACACATCGCCGGTGACTCGAATCGAGCGAGTTTGCAATTAGGAAACACTCAACCCACGTCTGAAGTAACAGCTGGTCTATCAATGCATTAATATTGGTTTGACGGGCTCGGGGAGATGGCGAGATGGTTTATCCTTTCAAGGTGAAAACCATTGTTCACCAGAACAATACTCGCGTTGGATGGTTAATGTGCACAGTATACACGGATATTCCCTACTATACATACCCCATACCAATCTCTATACACTATAACAAAGAACCAAACGCAATTTCTCCCTCGATTAATGAAAGATTATCCCGACACGGAGCTTCTCTCACCTCCAACCCCTTACTTCCCACTTTGCCCCCCCCCCCCCTCACGACGCTACCCACAAGATTTCAGTTCATGCAAGCCAACTGCCCCACCTCCTCGCTTCCTCCCTCTCTCCCGCCGCCCTACGATTGAGAGCTAATCGATAATACCTTTGCTCTTTCGTCGAATGACCTTGAAACGAAACCCTTTGCTTCGGAACTTTTCTCCCTGATAATTTAAGTGCTGAATAAAAAGTGGATGAATTTTTTGTCTCCAATTTTTTTCCCCCTCTAATCTTCACTTCATTTTTATCAGTACCAACGTAGTGGATGTACAAGTTTAGTACGGGGGAGTAGTTTCAGGTCTTTCAGCGGCTAAAACTGTTGTTCGAGTTTAAAGTTCTGGACGTGACTCCGCCCCGCGCCTAAAGGCTTTAAAACTCAAGTTTACGCCATTTTATACGTGATCAAGGAAGATAATGCTTCCGGGCTATAAATTTCCACGTTTTCGAATCTATACTTCGGAAAACGACGAAACCATCTTTCACTGGAAACAAGTTCATCTAGCCCATATACCATTTCCCTTCACGGACACGTGACACCGAAATTTCATCGATTTTTTTCCTCTACTCTCATACTCCGTGATCATATCGGCTTCAACGATGCTTTTCAATACGCGAGACATTTACGGCCGCTTTACCTGCAAGAGAAAGAAACAAAAGAAAAAATTGAATAGGAATAAAAAATAATAGAATGAAAAAAAAAAGGATGCCTGCGTCACTGCAGTCATCTGATAGCTCCAGTCTATTACTACTAATACCGTAACCCACTTGTCTCTTGGCAAGCAACACCGTCTTGTAATTACGTCGACAATAGGTACCTGACAACCTGCGGCCACAGACGGTCCGTGATGTGCTTCCGCATAAGCTCCGCACTAAATTACTAATGCATTGTGGCCCACGACGCGCTAGACGAGGCGACAGATTCACGGTTTACTACATCTATACCCGCGTACTGTAATATCACTTTCGAAACGTCCACGATTAACGTACCAACGTTTCATTGTCACGGTCTTTGCTTATCGCAGTACGGCGTCGCTGACTGACCGTCTGACTGATCACTAAATTATACGAGGGATGAAATTTCGAGATTCAGAAAGTGGAGGTAACATACAAGACACATGGAGCTGACAATGAGTCATATTTACTCTATGGAGGTAAATGCGACAGAGGTTATTTCAAGGTCAGTTGAAATTCCACGTAACATGCATTTCGACCGGATACCAGTCGTGAAAATGGTAAACGAGTATTACTTACATGGATTGACTTGACACAATCTGGTGTGGACGGGTTTTGAGGTAGTCGATGCTTTTCACGGAGTGCTTTTTAATATGAAATGCCTCGTTTGCATTAAAAGCTGGGTGACAACGTAGTCATTTCTATTCATCCAAGTGCTTTCGTACAACTACAGCAGCAGCTTCGAAACCACCCTCGTCAACGTCTATCTCATTTACTCAGCAGCTTATAAGAAAGCTTGTGATATTGGGGTTAATATTTCGATGAAATTATACCGTATATGGAAAAAACTTGATGAGGTGATAAACTCTTGAACTTTCGTATTTCATGGAATACTCGTACTTCAGACAGTCATTGTCTGGATGTTTCTTACAAGTAATGGATCTTCTCTCCTTGAAGCATAACTCGTTTGTTGGGTAAAAAAAGAGCATACCAATGCACTCCTAGAATCTCAGAATTCATAATGACGGAGAAAATGAAAAGCTCGAGGTCGTATAACGCCTCCTAAGATCATCGACCTAAAATACAAACGAAGAAGGTCCTTTCAAGGTCGTAATCAATCTTGATTTTCATCCAGCGTCTCAATCTTGATCTGAAATTCATCGCGGACCAACGTTTACGCATCACTCGATCATAACGATGTTATATATATACCTTCATATCTATACACGCACAAGGTGAAATATATGCATGCACAAATGTTACATTACATGGTGAAGTTGTGTGCATACGTGTGTACTAACACGTGTGACGGCTCTTTCACCATGAACCTACACTCGGTTACAGCTCGTATCATCCCCTTATCTCACCCCCTCTCTTTTCCCATTTGCTACAGGGTGACACCGTGGCGTCGGCATATGTGTGTACATTGTATATCTGTATACATGTATCCAGCCAGCTACCTATCCTGCACCTACATATACACAACTTCCCGAATCTATTTGTCTTCTGACAAATTGAGCTGTCCGCTTTTCTCCTCCTGTACAGGCTCCACCGCGTCGCTATCGTCGACATCTTTAATGAGATTCAGTCACGGAAAACACGACCGCAGCTGTAACGCCCTCCACTTCCACTTCCACCGCCACCTCCATCTCCATTTCCATCTCCACCCCAGTTCCGACAACGCGAACGGGACTGCTAGAGAAAGACGAAACGCGACGGCGACATGATGGACAGGGATGAGAACATTGAGAGGGACAGAAAACACGACGGCTTATTACACTACACTACACATATGTACCGATATTAGCGACCCAATGACGACGTATTCACTTACCTTACGAAGGAGACCGAGTTGATGCTTGAGCACGGAACTAAAGCTGCTGCTGCCGTTGCTTTTCCTCTTCCTCAAGGGTTCAGAAATGGGAATATAATGCGACGAACTAACTCAACTGACTGAAAACCCACGGTATATTACAATATGTCGTATTGATATTTCACTGTAACAAGGAACATTGACCTGGTACCTCAAACTGTGCAGTGGATCTCACCACAATGGAGTATTTCTCCTCCATTTCAAATCACCCAAAAGATCTATCGGAAGTACTGCAGTCAGTGATTCGAAGTATCTGAAACGTTTCGAGGGGTTTTCAAGACTTTGCTAAAAGCCCATGGTGAAATCGAACAACAGTCGACCGAAAGACTCTTTTCAAGTAAAACGAACACAAAGCCCTTTCGAGTATCAAAATGACAAAAAGGTATGTCAATTAGCTAATCTCATCATCTGACCAGTTGAAGATAGAGCTTTTATTCTGTAAAAATATTCGTTACTAGATAACGTACATTAGTTGATCGTTATGAAACTCGGATCGACGTTCTGCTGAGGGAAATTTTTTTTTAAGAGATAACATAGTTTAAGGATCGAGTGAAAAGTTGAATGTGAGGAAAGTTCATACGTATATACGTCTGTGAAAAAGATCGTTGCACCGCACTGCGGGATATGGGGATTGGAAACAGCAAGCGAGTTCGAATTGAACGAGAATTGCTCTTTAGCAATGCAAATCTTTGATCCGGAATACATTTACCGCGCACGCGGTCATATCTGCATACCTCCATACATGAATGCAGAAAGGTTCTATATAGTTCACGGTGATGTTGATATGTGCGTGAGAGGAGAAGGACGAAATGAAATGGTATCGGATATGTTGGAGGGAAAGTGACGAGAGAGGAAAAGGAAAACTGGGCAGCCTATACATTTCGCCTGGATATGTGTTCAATATATATGGAAATATACGATCCTCTCATTTTATATGACAGCTCGTGATCGAGAGCCGCCATTTGTGCACTTTACGCGATAAAGGTCACCAATTCACTTGTGTCCAATTATTCGGTGTCGCGCAAGAGCTTCCGCCCGGCTCTTTGCTCCCGGCTATACGATACGACGTTCGTTTCGATTCGTTCCTTCCTTTTTTCTTTCATATATCTCACGCACTCTTTTCTCTCTTCACGGATAGGGTTAGGGATGTTATCGCTAAGCTTCTCTGCCCTCGGCGTTCACCTACCTGCAATGTACCGCAATCGTTAGTTGCCGCTTCTCCAGCTCTAACATTTTCCACCTACAATTTTACCGTTCTAGATAATATAATGTCTTTCACCGTGAAAGGTTTTTAAATTTCAAATATCAATAGAAATTTGTGGATGAAGAGGAGACAATGAAAAAAAAAAATGAAACAGTCGCCGGAAACTGTATTTGAAAAATCGAATTTCAATTTATAAATGATATAAATTTAAATGCTTCCACGTTTCACTCAGGATCCCGATTGCAACGGGATTTAAACTTTCATGTTGCAGTATGTATAAAGTATGTAACAGTTATAATCGACGACGTTGTTGCGAAAGGCTTTTCCTTGTAAATACCATTTTATAAATATTTCATTGCCTCCCTTTCCCTAACCCCTTCCGGAAATACTCGTATATTCCCCGGTCATAAAAGGTCCATAACTCGCCGTAGAGCCACCGCGGCATCTCGTTATTCTGAAGCATGCGTGCAGCGCTGAGCCTCTAACCTAATAAACAAAAATGAAACGAAAAATATAAAAATGATGAAAAAAAGGCAATATGAAACAAAAATATTCATTTCGGTATCCATATCGAAGTTAGGAACGCTAACCGTACCATGACCTGTCCACATCACTTCCAGCAACGTTTAAAGCCGCACACGGTTTCCCAAAAATGGCTGGATTTCTTTACTTTTATTTATTTATTTATTACAATGATTTATTTTTTATCATCTTCTTTTATATCGTATCATATTTCAAACCCATCGCCGTTTACAGCTGACCTTATACCATGACGTTCACACAATAACTGAAGAGACTCGAATGGGCCAAGGCCTTTTTATAATTTAACGGTCATGACGCAACGCTTTTATTGTATAAGCCCCGAACAAAGACTGCGCCACGTTCACGCATGGGTATGGATTTTGCGATGATGAATCATTATTTGAGAATTTATTTGTCAATAATTGAAATTGATTCAACGACGTAAACCATTATTTTTTGACAGATTCGAGTAATTGCATACATCGGAAACGCTTGCCACATTTGCCAAATCATTAATCTAGCCTCGATCTGGAAAATCAATCCGAATCCGATGAAGTAAAATAATTATCAGACTCTCAAGAAATTCTATTCAGTATCATTCTTATCATTCTTTTACGGTTAAATCTATTTTATTTTATTTATTTATTATTCTATTTCATTATTTTCTAAAATACTCACGTACCATACGAACAGAACAAGCCATCATCCGGTTCACTCAACGCATTGCCAGAAGTGCTATTTTAGCTGCCGCGGCCGCGCGTTGTTTTTTCGCTCAGTGACTATTGAATTGGACATTTTTGACAGCTGGTGCGATACGGACGCTTAGCCTGTCAGGAAGGCGTGGGGTTTTTGGTATAAAAGGGTGCAAAAAGTCATAGCGACGCGCTTGATGTAGACGAAAAAAATAAAAAAAAAAAAAACTGCGTACAAACTATACAAACAAATTAGGCGACAATGTTCTGTTGAATAATTTCATATATATGTATGTATGTAACTTACAACAAAGACCAATTTTTAGCTCACCTCATTTCCCACAAAACTCGTTTTACTTTCAATCTTACCATTACACAAAAACGAACAAAATGAAACTAATAATAATAAGAACAACAATAATAATGATAATAATAATAACAACAACAATAATAATAATAAAGGTAGATGAAAAGAACAAAAAAAATGGAGATTGCAACGGAGCCTGCAGGAGAAGCTGTAGTGGAGAAAAGTTGGAAGTTGAATTACGCAGTCCTGCTTATTGCTCTCCGAGTTCTCGCTGTACTTTGAAGGTAATAACGTATAGGTATACATACTGTGCCATTTTGAGTACCGCAGTTTGACGAATATGGGTCAAGAAATTTTATTATTCTCGTTTCGAAAAGTTCGGAGATCGTTTTGATTACAAGAAATACTTCATGAAACGTATATATGGATATACTGAGTGAACCGCCGAGAGTTTATTTATAATATACTTCATATACTTTTCCTTGGCTTTCTAACGACAAATGGACTTTGTTTATCTTGACAATAAAAATTCATCGACTGGAGGAAAACTAATTTCATCATTCTCCAGCTTCTGGTTGCTGCTTCAGCTGCCAGCAAACTCAGTTCTCTCAGCTTTCACTGAAAGGAGAAGGAAAAAAAAATGGGGCAAGGGGAGTATCGTGAATTTCGATTACAAAATGAGCAATATTTCTCGGACTCCACATTTCCTTCATTTTCAGAAATGTTTTTCAGATACCTCGCAGTTTGCCCCCCCTCCCCCCCTCTCCTTTATTGGACAGATTACAACATTATTACAGACTTTAATTATTTACTAAAACCAGCAGGAAATTGGTGTTGAAATCTCGTACCTTCTACACGGTACGCAGATATACGATAAAAGTCTGGAAAAAGTTTTATTCATTTCTCTAATCGTATTACAAGTCAAAACACGTAGAAAAAGCGTTTATAAATATGTAGAACAGTTATATCTAGATACTAACGTACGTATTCATGTGACTGCATTTAAAATATTTCCGAACGCAACTGTAACTGTATTCGGTTATTTTATATCGATCGTTATGGGTTCATCACTGGAAATAATCATCCTAACGACTTTTATATAGCGGTAATTATGGAAAAACAATGCACGTGAAACAGTTTTTACGTGACGCTTTTTGTCACTCTTTTTCCACCATCTTTTTACTTCGGTTGTTTTTTTATAGTCCCAGTATTGGAATTTGTTGTGCTGTTCGATGAATCGGTACTTGACGATTTCTCGCTAGTTTTTTTGGCGAACATCGGGATTCCAGTCCTTCGGTCCATAGTGGGTGTGAGAGGTACTTCGGTGACTTTGTTAATTGGTACAGCCTCCACCTTTTGTACGATCTCCGCTTTTTCGGGATAAACCGGGCTCCAGGATTTTTCAAGTTTGAATGCCTGATCGTTTTTATTCCTCTTCGAAAATGAAGGTATCCTCGTAACGTTTGGCTTTTCTTTCAACAGCGGTTTTTCCATCGTAGGTAGAACTACTGCTACTGGCTGATCTTTAATAGGATCAAAATTCTTTTTATCGTGATGCGATGTTTGCTGCTGTTCTGTATTTCGAAGGTTCTGACACTCTGGTGATGGAATTGCTGATACTTTAGGAATATTTTTGTTCTCTCTGACCAACTTCTGAGGATTCGTTGATGGCTTTATTATTATCTTTGGTTGCTTTAAATTCGCGGCTACGTTTCCTGAATTATTTGGTGTTATAATTATCTTCGGTTCCCTTACTTCCTCTTTTGGACCCACGACTATTGTCCTTTGTTCCGATACTGGAAATACCCCTGAAGGATTAAAATCTTGTGCCGCAAGTGACTGCGAATTCGCCATAGGCGATACCGATACCTTTTGACCTTCATCTATGAGCTTTCGACCGGAACCCCCCGCAATATTTGACAAATTGTGGCTCAAGCTTTGCCCTGATTGTCCCAGGAGGTTGCCTACCCTAGGTGTGATAATGATCTTCGGCTCCGCAGGTCCTTTTGGTTCCCAATTTTGTTGTTGCTGGGAAGGGTTTGTTAAAGTTTCACTGCTGTTAACCGAGTTGGAGGAGTTTTGCTTCAAATTACCATCCCCTAGGAACGTGGAAGGTTTACCGGTGTTAGTTTCCCTTGTTGTTATCGCCGTTTGTGTCCCGCTGACAGGTGGAATTGTGATAACCGTTGGTGAAATATCGCCATCACTGCGGCTGCACGCAGCCGTTACGAGAGGCTTGTACCAATTTGGATTACCTATGCTAACGTCTGGGGCAGGAACATTTGATCCAGCGAGAATCTGGTGTGGTCGAGACGTACTCAAAGAATCCTTTGATCTGTACCAATTTGGATTTCCCATGATCCTCACCGGCCCTTTTCCACTCACAGTCGCTAAACTCGCAGCTTCGTTCAAACTCGGTGCTGATAATTGCGAAGAATCACCTTTCACAGTCCCCAAAATATTGGCGCTAATATTTCCAGAACTTTGGGATTGATTCATCTTTGCATTATCCGTTCCATGACTTTCCTTGCGATTTAATGTCTCAAGTAAATTTGGATCTGAGTTGTTTCTGGCAGTCGAATCCTGACGTTTGAGAAGCGGACCCACGTGAAGATTTGTCGTTATTGGCTCAGCTTCTTGCTGAGATGAATCCTCTTCTGCAAGATCCAAGCTTTTTGAGGTACCAAAAACTCTGGGTGGAGGGAGAGGCGGTAGAAGTTGACCAACGGGTGAATTTGGCTGTGAATTATTTTTGTGGTCTTTCAGTGAATTCCCATGCTGTTTGGGGATAAAAAGGCTATTCGGAACCGGAAGTGACCTTCTTTTCTCAATGTCCGGTAGAACCTTCGGATATTTCCGACGTTTTATAGTTTTCAGTGCTTCTTCGGGACTGATAGAATCTCTCTCTTCCGTAGGTTCGCGACAAGTGACGTTTATATCGTCACCTTTTACCTTGCTTCCAAATGTCGTGAATTTCGGGGCTGTTGTTTGTCCGTATATTTCCTCAGGAGAGACCTGATCATACAGGTTGTCACTTCCAGTATTTTTAGAACTCGACGTTGTGGTAGTCAGTTCCTCAGAACTTTGGGGTGATCCTATTCTCGGCAACCTGGATTTTAATTTTGGGTTTGCTTTCGCGTACAAACTATTTACACTACCAGATTCAGATTCACTGATTTTTGGGTGTTTGTAAATCGCGCTGACCATGGGAATAGGCTCACTTTTGGAGTGATGATGTTCAATTATAACAACCTGTGGAGTGGTCAGTATTGAACTTGAATCTGGCGTCTCTGATTGAACTCCTTCCGATCGATTCGCAAACGATTCTTTTTCGCCTTGGGCCAATTCGATTGGTATTTGATTCAATACCGACTCAGTTCTGGTCGCTGGAGTCGCATCTATGGCCACTGATACCTTCGGAACTCTAGACGTCTTTAACTTTTTTCCAGGACGAACAATGATCGTTGGATTTTCTTCGTAAATCGGTTCCTCTTTTCTACTCATCAATTTCTCAAGCTGCAATTTTCTCCTTTCTTCCTCTTGCTGTTTACTCAGTTTATCTTGATGCTCTTTCTGCAACGTTTCTCGAGTCTTACGAAGAAACCTCGGTGAACACCTGTCAAAAGAATAAATAATAATTTCAAACGAATTAAACGAACGTCGATTTTCCGCGAGACTATAAAAGCTATTCAACAATACCTGCAACAAACCGCTTTGTATGAAATAGAATGGCATTCGAACCGGAAAGCATTGAAAACTAATATTGGTTATTGCAGACCAGAAGAAAATATTGTTTTAGAATGTATATCGGGTGAAACTATACCGCTATATTGTTGTTTCGGTTTCAACCCGCAGCAGCCAACAGCTGCTACTATACTACTACTGCTCTACTCCATACTCGTAGGAATTGAATAATGTGAGTGTCAAGTTGTTTGTATAATACGTGAACGTGATATGTATCCCCCGAATTCCACGTTTCCGCGGTATATCATTACTCAGTAATTCGCGAAGAAAAACCTTGAAGCGATTTGAACACGTGGTACCATCCAGAATCTAGTACCCAACATCCTGCCAGATGCTACTACTACTACTACCACTAAACCACCACCCCCGCCACTAACACAATCGCTTGCTGTAACTTGATCTCGAATCCGTGGCAACTTGGACGGAAACACTTTTGCAGGCAACTCGTACAAAGCTGGCTTTTCACAGTGTTCGAGGTTAATTGAACTCCGCGGCGCAGTGGATATAAAGAGTAAGCGCGCTGTTACTCAATCTCGATATTATCACTCACTGCGGGTTCAAAATGTATAAAAAAAACACGGAACATTGTCAAGAGAACGTGCAAGGTACATGGGATAAATTGTCCCGCAAGAATCGCACTGCCTGAATTAACAAATTCTTGTAATTAAAACTACGAAACACCACAGATCGATAGTACAGCGACCACACTAAAAACACTTTGGAAACTGTTAATGGCGCGTAAAAGCACCTCTTAAACATCGGGCAGGACGCATTATCGTAAAGTGCTGCAGCATAAAATCTTTTGGCTTATCGATCAACGACACCGCCTGGACTCTATACACTCTATACTATATCTATACAAACTATATTGCGGTTGGTATGGTGTTTTCGATGACCCTCTAACCATTGGCGATTACCGTGAGGGAGTTCGAAACCGTTCAAAGACGTGAAGCCAAAAGTTGGAACAAGAATACGCTTCTGCTATTAGCATGTTAATTTACAATTAGTGGAGTTACTGACCTGTGGACAATTTCCTGCTGAATCCACTCTCTGACTTTGATGTGAGTGTCGATGGTGGAGGTTGAATTTTGCCTCGATAGTTTCGAGCGCCGTCCAAAATTTGAATTGTTATCATAGGCCTTGTCGTTTTTGAGTACCTCATTAAGGTCAGGTCTGCTATCATGTTTGTTACCAAGTTCTAGATTCTTCTCTGCGGTCTGTTTGTCTAATTTAGAACGTTTCGATCCTTCGTCCTTTTGACTCAAACGTCTTTTGAGGCTTTTCTCTTTGGTCTTCAAGTTATGACGTTTGTGATATAGATAAAAAAATGCTATCAAATTGATCAGCAAAAATACAACGCCAAAACCAATGACCAATGATAACGCTGATGAATTTTTAATCGTACTAGATTCTGGAGTTGCTGAAACATCTTCAACTTCTACAGTACTGTCCGACGCCACTCCATCAGGGAGTATTACTCCGTGGTGTAATTTAGACCCATCTTTAGTCATTGTTCCCGTTGATCCTATCATCATTTCTCCCTCTTGGTGTGTCTCGACCATCCCATATTCCATCCCTGGTCTCGTTTGGCCAGGGTACTCTGTTATTCCGTCCGCAATGTCCAAAATTGCAGGCCTATTCCGCAATGGTTTATGCGTTGCTTGCACCGAAGGAGGTTCAACGTTTGGACGTCTGATGAGCTCTGGTAAATCTTCATTCCAGAATTTCATCTCTGCTTTTCTGTACCGCGAGCCTACTTCCGGTGGAATTGCTAAAATCATAGCGAGGATATCCGTCATTTTGATATTCAGATGTATGGATATTCATTCCTGTAAATTTGAAGCGTACGCGTGTACGTTCATACTTACTGAGGTTGAAGTACGTCTGGTTTTCAGGGTCGTATTCTGGCCAGTCAAGCTCGTACTGCAACCACTCCTTTGGTCCATCGGTCAGGAATGTTGATCTTCTTGGGGCGTTGGGATTCCTGAACAAACGTAATTTAGCCAAGTCAAGATACGCACAAAAGGCTGCTAAAATAACACGCGCAGAGGATTAACAAACAACGGCATAACCAGACAAACCTTTCTAATTAATTACTATAGAAGCTATAAATATCATTCACCCTGTAAAATTCCCGTTGAGATCATTGGCTCAAGCATTATACCAAATAGTTCGAAACGTATTTTGGATACGTTATAAAATTGATCGAAAGCACCGCGTGCAGCGAATATAATGACGATTCGCTATCGTCTGCGGAGTATTCAGTGGGGCTTTTTTTCTCCCCTTCAAACTGATACCATTGCTGCCGCTTCGTCGTATAGTTTGCTTAGGGTGTTTGTCCGGCAATATGGAACTGTTGTCAACCGATCCCAAAAAAACATTCAAGTGAAATTTGCCGCGACAAAAAAAAATAAATAATTAAAAGCTCCGAGCTATCGAAACGCTATTTTCTATCTTGATTCTTTTTTTTCTGTTATTCGAAGGCTATCAAAATGAAATCATTTCCACCAGCTTATACCCTCACGATCGCTAATTCGCGTTAGAAAAAATATTCAATTCAACGTATATTATACGTATTTTTGGTGTTATTCAAAACTTGCTGATTCTGAGTTCAGTTTAAAACGCCATAAGAATATTCTGACTAAAAAAGGAAAAAAATTACTTCTCTAGCAGTTTTTAATTACGGTGTTCTGGATGAAATATTTAAATGAACAAGATGGATTCGGTCTAACAAGCCAGCGGCATTTTATCTATACAAGTTATAATTTTCTGAAATTTCATGGATTCTGATTAGAATATGGAAGTATTTTTTATGCGTATCGCGATCATCTCATCGCCGAAGAATAATATAATTTATGGCTTGATATCCGTGAGCAGAATTAAACAGACAAAAATATCGAACTTCAGCTTTAATCAAATGGCATTCGGATGCTGTGCTGAATATGATCGTTCGAGATTTGGGTTGGTATCTCTGACTTGTTTGAATTACGTGGCTTTGTTCTCAACCTGCTCCTCGAAACATTTCGACTCTGATTTTATTTTTCTTCTTCAGATATATTCCAACTCGCCGTCTCCGTTACGCTACTTATAATGTAACAAGAAATTTGAACTGCGAGTTTGCGATGGATCAAGATCTTCGAATATTTTTAGTTGATTAAGATTTTTTGTAATCAAACTTTGGCTAATTAGATGCCCATAATTCGATACACGGTTTGCCTTGCGCAGAATCGTGACTCACACCTACTACACAACCAAAAATATTTTTTTCGAGTAAATCAATATCGAGTTGGAATAACAATATAGCCTTCACAATTGTATAGTCTTTATACGTTGCGCGATGAAAACTATTTTTACAAATTATCTGCCGTAATCGATTGACTGACCAAATCACTCTAATTTTCAAATCCGCCTGTAAGTATATTCTCATCGAATTGTTTTTGGGTTCTCGAGGGGGAAAAAATTCAAGAAAAATGAGCTATTTTCATTTGACCGTATAAACCTGTAAGTTCTTGATCTCTGGAAAACGCGATTCAACGGGTAGTCCAATAAAATTATGTTATATTCTAGCGTATACGAATTTCAAAGAGAACTTTTGCGTCATTTTGTGGGTTTTATACGTGGAAACTGATTTGAATTTTCATTTTCGAAGAAATTTCTATTCACGCGTAGGCTTTATTGCTTATGTATACATTAGATATATGCATGTGTAGTAACCATTCATGTGTTTCACGTGTCTGTCGTCTGTCTGGCTATCAGCTTTAGCTCTGGTTATATTTCTCTTGCTCTTTTTTATTCTGACAAATTCCAATTACCGGTGAATTTTCGAGTTTTGCGTTTGGGCCGTAACAGTTTTCCGAATTTCACCGGCTGCTGTTATACCTACCTGGACTGCAGAGCCTGCCTGCTGCTACTATACTGCTGAACCGCGAACCACCGTTCATGATATATTTGACGGGGATAATGGTTATTCCACCTATTAGGTTTCACTCGTAAACGGGTTGAAATTATATTCCATGTTCTGACAGTTCATGTATACCGTTCCGTACGAATTTCAAATTCATTGAATACATGGAGCTGTCAAAAATAAACTGTGGGTATCTACGATGATATTCCTAATCATAACATGTAACCTGATCACCGTTGATAATTACGTATAATTGGGGGGAAAAAACTGAGAGAAGAAAAAAAAAATTACTGAAACGTAAATCACTTGAGAAAAAACATAAATATAAATAAATGCTGAATAAGGTATATATACTTTCAAGTTTATCAGCGGACCCTTTACATCGAGCTGTAGAGGGTCCTCCCTCGAGAATATAACGCCGCTAATTATCTGAGCAGATGCGGTAATTGAAACCGTAGTTAATTAGCTGCCTCTGTAGCCACCATCAGAGCTGCTGTGATAAAGATCCGTGATGGAATTCATATGTTATATATATATAGAAACGGCTCACCCTGTATGCGCAAAGTTACACCACCAGGTCATCATCGCCTCTGAGAACAATGCCTCGCCAATGTTATATCTGTCTTGTAAATGGTACTTTCCTCCACCCACCGGAATTCCAAGAATATAGGCCAATTCCTCCCCATGGACCGTGTGCTGGTGCTGCTGCTGCTAAAAGAAAAAAATTGAATATTTGAAACCCGGAGGTAGTCTCAGTAAATATCTGAAAAATCTGGAGTAGATTTCACGAGTTCAATCGATTAGTTGGCGTCGTTTGATGAATCTATAATTTTGTGATCTAATAATCGTGAGGAATCATCGGACAACCATTTTGTATTTCATCGGGTATACAAATTAATTCTTCTTATATTTGGATCTGAATAATCCGTTATTATACACGGTCTGGTTTGCACGCAAAAACGGAAAACAAATTAGTCACATAATTTCAACTGGTAACCTATTATTTTAATTTCGTGAAATTAACGATGTGAATAATTCGATGGGATATATTATGTGAGTTTTATGAACAACAGAGATAACTGAAAAGTGATAAAATCCAAAGTAAAACGTGAGTGAAACAACCTCTATACTGATCGCGGTATTTGTCTAGTATACGTATATTTATTTGAATAAATCGGTCTCCAAAATAGCCCGACATTTGTGCAGGTACGTGCAGGATAGCTGTTGAAATTGGCGCAGTTTTACTCACTCCGTAATAGTCCTGCATTGCCCTCGGGTGAGAGAAAACGTACATGTAGCTCTTCGGGTTTACTCTAGCGTGCATTTTTCCAGTCAACAAGAGGGGTGCGACTGTTCCGCTGTCGGACAACGCCTGAAGCACGATTTCGCGATTTTTCAACGCGAACTCGTTCGTAAATGTACTCGAATAACCACCGTAGTGCTCGAGAAGTTTCGACAAAACCATTTCCGGTTCAAGCTCGTGTGTCGCCTGTAAATAAAAATACGATTCAAATTTTCATCATTTTTCAAAACAAACATACACGAGCTATTTTCTCCGCACACAATCGATGGGATCGAAATCATGATGATGAGAAAAATAGACAAGCTGCATGTCTTCGATTTTCGTATTGACCTTCACGTGATCTCGCAGAAATTTATCCCTCTCGTGGTCCAGTAATCCGTGCAATAAAGCAACTGGTGGTAATTCGTGGAATTTTTCGGATTCCGTAACACCGTACATCAAATCGTACCTGAAAATCGAGGTGGTGATTAAGAATGGGAGAAAAAAACCTCTGAATGCAAAATTGAGTTTCGTTTATACAATTGAAGCAAGAATTTTTGAAAATTTCCGAGGGTGATTGACAAGCAACCCTTTCTTTTCGAGCAAAAATAAATGTCCGTTTTCTTTTTTTTCTCTTTTTTCGGAAGCACTCAGACTTCGAAAAATCTGGAGACACCCGTATCCAGGTGAACAGAATCTTTGGTTCGAGTATCCCTCGTGAATCAAAGTTTCCATTCCCATGAAGGGTCAAGGGGGTTGTGTCTTATACCTGCCAAATATCTCAGTGCTTTTCATCAAGTCCCAGGGGTTCTTCGGTACGACCGCGCCGTCTGTCAGCGGGGCGTAAGCTGGAACGTGTGGAGGCTTATCAATCCGTACGTCCAAGAGGGAATCGAGGGGTCGATTCTGCAAGCAATTTGCCAAGTCTTTGTCGGTACCTGTCGGGCAATTCAGAGCGTGCGCGACCTGCCGAAACAAGAGAATATTAAATTCCCACCGGAATTAATCCCCATTACTGATATATTATTTGAGTGTATGAAATAATTGAGAGAGGGTATTCATGCGCCTTTGAATCAAGCGATGTCGGAAAATGGGTACCTTCTTTTTTTCTCTCTAATCTGATCAAAAAATTTGTAAGAAATTCTCATGCTTCCGTAACCGGAGTTACCTTACGGTCCATAATTTCTGACGTGAAACAAATCTCTTTCGCAAAGAATTCGAGACGAAATAACTAAAAATTATAATGTTCATGGAATTGTAACATTCCAACACTAATTGACAATGTGAATGAATAGAATTTCACAAGGATTCCGAGTTCGTAAATAAAAAGTTATAATATTTCTCAGTTGGAATCCCGGCCAAATCATTTAAGATTTTATACGCCATCTAAATAAATTATTACAAGGATGTTTGAAAAATTTGAATGAAAAATTCTTGCCTGTTTTGTGACCTGGAGAGGTGCTTTGCCGATGGCATTTGCGCTTAATGCTGATCCAGACATCAGAATACCGCGTTTGAATAATCCAGCACCTGAAATTAGCGGCCATTATAGTGAACTGCAAACGAGGATTCTTTTTTTCTTTCCTTTTTCCGTCAATTATAGCCTCTACTTCACCGGATATGAGCAGAAAAATATGCAGAACGAGTTGTGTATCAACAGAGTGGGAGGGAAATGTGCTTGCGTGAAAGTATTAACACCTCGTCACTAGCTCCTGTGGTGTTCATGACATTTTCTTGATTACGGTTCTCCGTGCGCGGTACCGGGTTATTCGCACGAAGACAGCAGAGTACGTATATGTGTGTGTCTAATACGTATGCTGTGCTATGTGCAATGCGCTTGAAAACGCGAGAACCTGTGCACCGGAAACGAAACCGAATCGCTCTCAATAATTCATCACGTATATAATATGCATGATGCTTGGTATAAGTTCCATTATACGACTGTCGGAGAACAGAGTATATTGGAATTTTGAATAAATTTCGAATGGTTTTTCAGATGAATAAGCATTAGGATTCACCCGATAACGTGAGAAACTAAAATCCACCTTTGCAGACGGACAGTGACTCGTTTCTATTTTTTGTTTTAAAATTTTTGTTTTTTCAATCCTGAGTTTCGACCGCGAGCATCAGGTGGTATAAAAAGTAGTGAACTGATCTCGTCAGTTAAAATTAAAATAGTTTTCAGAATTCAATATAAATTTCAACCTCATTACGCTTATCGGATATTATGCCTAAGGAATGTAACTAAAAGTTTTTAGGTCTGTGGGTAGACCTGTCTGTGGTTAAACTTGAGAATTTTAATTGAATCTAATTATTATTAGAAGCATATTAAATCTCTACGAAAATTAAATCCTGATGCTCAGCCGCATGACCAGCGCCTGCATTTTTATTACATACCAACAGAAGCTAGTTTGTTAAACTATAATAATATACATATGTAAAAACTGCCCGGTAACGACACGGAGTTCTACACGGGATGTAGGTCAACCGCGGACGCTGTGCCTTGATAAATAGCCGGTGACAATATATTTTAGTCTTTAATCCTTTTTTTTAATTTATTTGTTGTTTTTTTTTGTTTTTTTTTGGTTTTCCTGCAACACTCAACTCACCCCTGCTAGCCACGGGACTTATGAGCAATAGGTTGGTGAATATCGCGCCGGTTCCGTGGCCGACTAACGTCACACTGTTCGGATCGCCACCAAAAACGGCGATATTTTCTTTGAGCCATAAAAGAGCTGCCACTTGATCAAGAAGTCCAAAATTGCTAGATGTGTTGTCGCTCGTTCCAGGCCTGAGAAACCCTGAAAAAATCCTTTTAATGGAATCTTCAAATCTCCACTGGAATTCACTCAAAATTAGTTTCCATTATTGGAAATCGAAATTCGGAACAAATGATGAAGGAATAGCGCGTTTTAAATAAATTTTGGGACCACGCAGAAGAGGTAATTTTACTGGGGGGTCAGATTTAGATCCAGAAGACTAAGCTCAGAGCTTTCATGCATCGTTTGGGTTTAGGTTCAGAAGGTTATTGGGATTTCCCCACGCAGGGTGGGTCACGGTTCTGAGAGAATTTCTGCTTGTGAGAAAAAACCGATGTTCGCGATAGATGTAGAGGGGGAAAAAAAAAAAGCCATTTGACATCATTTTACCGGGCCCTTCAGTATATAAAATCTCGTGAAAATGACGAGTGTATGATCGTGAGTGTCGGGAATGAAAATTAATTCCGCAAAAAACATCCGTTGACAAATTTTTTTTTTTCCCCTTCGTCAAACTACCTTACATCCACTATTTCACTTCTATCGGCAATTAGTTCGATGAATTTAATCAAAATATAGGAATCCAATCAGCAAGTTAAAAAAATCGTTACCGCGCAACTATCACGCTTCAATGAATAGCGATGTGAAGAAATCCGAGATCCAATAATTCCCCACTAAATTTTCTGGCACTCACCGCACGCCGATAGCTACATTGACCCAATTACGACCTTCAAATGATCGATACGATTTCGATCCTTACGCAACGTCGAGCACTCTGCAGGGGTCTATACATTTCTCAGCACATGTCCCGCTGCCAAGATGAGATACTCCCGCCCCTTATTCCGCCCCCTTGCATTTGCCTTTTTCACCCCTTAGCTAGCTGTATCTATGCGCCTCGGTACGGTGCTAAGCACTTCCCCGGCACTTGAAACTAATTTATGATTATGGTTCCGTAGTGTGTTCTTTTTTGTTCGTTTTTTATCCTATTTTTCTTGGTTGGTGATTTTTTTTTTGTTTCATTTTTTTTTTCTATCCTTCCTTTTTTTTTATTGTTTATTTTTTCCTGGCTTATTTGCCACTGCATCCGATCTATAGGGTGACTCACCCTTGATATACCTTATTTTCAGGCAACGAGCTATTTCCGAAATTGTCCTATAGAAAATTGAACCAGAACTAGACAGGCTCCTCCTTATCCCCGTACTCCCGATGCTGTGGAAGCAGCCAAACTGTCCAGACCGGTTATTTCACATGGTTCTGAGATAATCGAATCACCTCTGAAATTGCGATGGCCGTCATCAAACTCTGTTTTATCTCAAGCACCAAACGATATTACCTACGCCTTTTTTTCCAAACCCCTTACATATATACTACAGTATAAAAGGTTCATTTCTGTAAGACTTGAGGATTTTCACACAGAGTTCTGAATCCCCAATTATGTTACATATATATCGCTTTAATTTTTCAGATAATTCATACATAATTCCAATAAAGAGGATACTGTGGAAGGTGAATTTGAATATCTATAACATAACACTCCTGGTAAAATGTCACATGTACTATACCTATACATGTATAACTTGCATATACATTAGATAGAAGTGAACGGCGATGGGATATAATCGGGATTAAATTATCGGCGCGCAACTGCAATTCTTGTGCATGGATATATTGCAATGGATTATCCAAGGATTATCTGTGCCTAGGTAAATACTATGGCGTCGCGACGCCCGAACAGTTGCGAGGGTATATAATAAGCTGCAGAGCCGCATTATATGCAATATATATGTATATATACTCAATAAATTCTTACGACAGTTTCGATTTTAACCACCCGTTGTATCATGCAGCGATGCTTTCACAGCTGCCTCTGTGTGCAGAGTTGTAGGAAATTTATAAATTCACTTTGCTCTGTAGCAGTGACTTACGACGAAGAGCAACACACTTTTACCCAACAACATTTTTCATCCCGTCCTCGTTGCGATATATACATCTATATTGCCTGCACGCATATTTGCAGGTATAGTGTAAGCGCATGTTGCCGATGCCGCCTCTTAGGGCTTGAATCTCGGTAGAAAAAAAAAATCCCTCAACGCCTCGATCTGATTAGATTCGGTACAGAGAAAATTAGTTTTCATTATTGGTTTGCCTAGAATTTTTTAATCCTGTCTTCCGGAATTATCAACCTAGAAAATGAACACCGATTGTTCTACATTAGAAATGAGTTGTATTTGCGATATTCTGATGATGTGGATTTTTCCAAATCTTTTGATCCGCATCTGCTAATTGAATTGATCTATCAAGAATCTAAAGGGGTATCCTTTAATTTATTCGATTTATCGTTCACATAATCCTATTCTAATATATTTCGGGCTTGAAATTTCGAGTCTGTTTATTCTTGTGAAACTCATTAATTTAATTGGATTTTACGCGAACATCGATCGGTTCGTTTTCTTCAATATCCGAGTATCGAGTTTTTACATATCTCTGTAATGGAGTTTGCGAATGAATTTCTGACGGACTGGCCATGATAAGCTATTACATATATCTGGATATATTTCATGGTATTGAAAATTCATACTTCTGAGCTTCGACGGAGTAAAATTAACAACGCTGTTCAACGTTATGTAAATTCTATATCCATCTCTTTGTGTATATGCCGGTTAAATTAATCCATTCGGCATGCAGATGAATACAAGCGAGGTTACACTGCAGGTTTGGTGACAAACATTATTATATTATATTCGGTAGTAACGAACACTGTAGCACAGCTATACCTATAGAGTACGTGGATAACAATGCAGGCTGTACTCGACGTGGAACCGAAAATGGGAGAGAATCAGACACAGTGCAGTATAGGTGGATGAGGTTAGTGTAACAAACTTGGATGCGAATAAAAACTTCATTAAACCTCACCTAAGATACCCAACCGGAAATTTATCGTAACAAAAACGACGTCTCCGTAGCTAGCCAGCATACTTCCGTCGTAAGGGTTTCCACTATTCCACTCAAAACTCTCCCCATGGATAAACACCATCACCGGAAATCTCCGCAGTCCACGTTGACCTGAAAAATACAAAAAGAAAAAATTCAATCAGCATTCCTGCAGTAATGTCCTGCCGTCTCAGTCTTATATCCCATGGAAAAGACCTCAACGCATGAATTCAGTTGACATTATTTTCACATGGTGGTTTTTCAATTCTTTTCTCCCAGATGTATTGAGTATGGATATGATTATATCGCAGACTGCACGTGATGTGATCTACCATGTTCAACTCACAATGCGCGCGATCAAACGCAATTATAATATGTTGAGCTAAAATAACGTAGCACCGCATCTATATACGCATACATAACTTGTGCACTGCACAGTTGTAGAAAAAAGCTCGAACAAACCCGCGACGTTGGTCGTAATATATTACGAGTATAACGCAGTTTTTTGCTCCAAGTCCCCATTATACCCCGGTGTGTTTTTTGGTAAAGGGATGTAGATACGTGGTTCGAAAAAGAGGGGGGAATGGCTGAATACGCTGTGCGACACCCCCTCGTTTGCCAAACCATACCATGATATCACTTTCGATTTTCCTACGTGTGGTCAACTTTTTTCGCTCCGCACTATAGGTATATATGCATAAAGAGCATTTCATGCCGAACCATTTAGCATCTAACCTCAAATATTCTGAACTTTTTGAATCATCTTTTTCATCGTACTCTGAGAACGATGAAAATGATGTCATCTTTTTTCCAACCGTGATTATTTTTTTTCCGAAATATGTATCATTTGATTTTCAGAGTACGACTGAAAAGACCGGAGAGATAAAATTTTTCGCAAATAAATACGACGTGTCTCGATTGTTGATAAATTAAAAGCCTATGATTACTTTCACTTCTGGGCAAAACGGCGCGAGCTAGATATTGGTTATTTTTTAGATCTGACTTTCCACCATCCTCAAAACGAATGTTCAGGATCGTTTCTTTCCTCTGAATGCCCGAAATTCGGGGGGAAAAATTCAGTTTTTTGTTCTTCTTTATTTAGTATTTTTTTTGTCGTGATTTCTGATGTACCCAACCATTGTCACTTTTCCCTCTTTTAAAATTTTTCGTCGCGTTCGGTTGAAAATAAAAAGTGTAAATTTTGCCGTAGTTTATGGGGTAAGGACTAATACGTGATGTAGACCGAAAAGAATTTGAAAAATGTTCACAGGCTCGGCAATTTATTTAGAAAAGAATATCCGAAATACCGTTCAGATATACATCAAACCTATACGTTCTATAAATTTATTATTGTCACGTAATTAACATATTTTTTCTGAATCAAACGCTCTTCGATGAAATAAAATAATCAGTTTAATGTTTGAGCTGATTTCTAACTTTCATCGACCGAACAGATTCGTAATAACCGTTGAATGGAAAATCTCGGTGAACGTCCTTTCGAGGGAAACCACAAACCATCCAAAATATTCCTATTTTAAGAATTTTCACCTCTAATGTCATTCGTGTTAACGCCACCCCCTGCAGTTACGCCGCGTAATAGATATTGCGAACTACACACGAATACACGATTAATATCGTACGCGCGTATTACGCAGTAAGCCTACTATAATCTCTTTCTTTGTTCGACGCGTAAATGTAAACAGAATTTTCAGCCTATTCTTCAGTATTCTGTGAGACTCAGGTCTGAGCGTGCGGTGTGCTGGATTATTGTATAGGTAGTGACGAATGTGAAGTGATAGAAATTCTCGTGCTCCGGTAAGGATGTCGAAGTATCA
The DNA here is from genome assembly GCA_963978495.1 of Athalia circularis. Classification (NCBI taxonomy): domain Eukaryota; kingdom Metazoa; phylum Arthropoda; class Insecta; order Hymenoptera; family Athaliidae; genus Athalia; species Athalia circularis. Next base: position 7,946,857 of record OZ021702.1, read on the forward strand.
GAAGAAAGGACGATCTCTTCGAGATGTTCACTAAACGCAGCATCATTCAGGTGAGTTTTTCACTTGGAGAACCATAACGGAAGACAATTAAAAATGTTAAACAATACCAGGTACTCGCGTTTCATATAGTCGAATTCAACAAGATTCTGCCCCTCTTATTTTGAACTATACATAGCGATCTCATTTGTTGGAATATTCTGATGCGTTTTTTTTTACTTTACTCATTATTATTTGTCGGTATCTTTCGGGACTGGAATAGTTGAGCACATGCATCGTCATATTTTTTGTTTATTGTATGAGACAACAATTTTTCAACGTTGTTCACGTGATATAGTATAGATATGCTTCGCGTTTTGGTTAGCTAGTCAAGTGTATATGGACGTCGGTATCGTAATTATTGATGTACAGTTCTAGTCGCGAGACTAAAAATGAGTATAAGGGAGCTAAAAAACGTATAGATCAGGAATGATGCCGTACAGTTCTGTTTATAAGCTGCTTCGAATATCTGACTTCCGCAATTTTTCACGGGGTCGCAGTATGGCGGGAGAAGAATCACCCCTTTTAAAATACCGAGCCGAGCGTAGGTAAATACAAATTTATTACGTTAATGCAATGTATAAATTCCCGGCACGAACTCAACTGTGTGTGCAGGTTGCTTGCGAACCGTCAAACATTTTTTTCCCCATTTTTTCTTTTTTCCTTTTGTTTTTACATATCGTCTGACGGTTGAAAATGAATAGAAAATACACAGCGAACGGACACGGGTCACAGGTCATCCCGAGCGCACAAGCTCCCCTAAAAATTTACATAAAAATTGAAACCTAAATTTGTCGCACACAGATCAACTTGCGGGTTGCGGTTGATAACTGTATCGTGCAGTAGTTATTGTTTTTTATTTGTTTTTCATTGTTTTTTTTTATCTGCTCCGCCGGAAATCACCGATACTGTAAATCAGTTCTTCTCATTGTTCATGCCATTGAACTTTTGAGGGGTGAAAAAACAAAAATGAAAAATGAAATACGTACGCCGCCCTGGATTTGTGACAATAATTTCAGACTCCTGAAATTTTGAGATTGGAATACGTAAACTTTTATCCGTTCGGGTTACTATAGGCTTTCGAAAATTGAAATTTTCATTTCGTCGACATGTGGGAAAATTTGCATTTAAAAAATTAATCGATCCGTCTCAAACTTGGAGCGCGAGCTTCTTTTGGTCGTTGTAATTTTGTCAGGTACGAAAGCTGTAAGGTGCTGCGATCTGAACCTCCGAGTGAAAAGCTCGGCTGCAAGCTCGTTCCTGATGCTCGGAGCAGATGGCGATAGGGGATACCAAAATGGGGTGAATTCCATACTCTCCGAAAGCTCCGTAGCTTTCGGTCGAGTCTCAATGGCCGGCTAGAAAAAACCGCGCTACAATTCGAATTTCTGTTATTATTCTCTTGTGATTTTTGTTGATTGTTATTCTCTGTGAAAAAAAAAATTGAAATTGTACTTTTCAAGTTTTTCGCTTCTGGATTTCGTCTGCCAGATAATGTACATCCTCACAAATCCATTCTTCTAATCTTTTTTTAAGGTCAAACCTCCGCAGTTTTCGGAGTTTTCAGTAAAGTGCGAACCTGTGTCACATAAGTTCTTTACGACTGGCTGGAAAATTGAGACGACAGGTCGGGTCGGTTTAGGTGAATGGTTTGAAAACAGGATAAAAAATGCTCGGAAACATTTCACATTTCACATTCTCATATCGCAAGGATATGCGGGGGTTTCTGCTTATACACTGCCTGCACACTATTGTTGCAGACATGGCCGGGCGGAACGCGACACACGCCAATAAATGCACCGCCGTCCGTTCTCATTCCGCAATATGCTACCGCGCGTTATTAACTCCCACCCATCATCGGTGCCTGCAAAATAACATCGAAATTCACCTCGGCATGCAACGTGCTAAGAATTCTCTTTGTCAACGCTAAGAAAACGTATGTGATGACATAAAGAAATCGACTAAAAGATGAATTAGTAATTGACGCCCCATTTTTCTGAACCCATTATACTTATGTTACTTATAATCGAATAATGATTCTGATAATGAACGTGTAGTTTGAAAACGTCGCGTTTCAAAGGGCTTGACTTCATCTTATTTCAGGCTTTGATCCCTCGTTTAATCTTTTAATGAGATAAAAAGATTTTCAGCCGAGCTTGCGATGCGCACAACCGGAAGAGCATTAGAGCGATGTGACGTAAATATATACGTGTGTTCGGAATTGATTGTGTGCTGGATAATGATCATTACGATTAACTAGGAGATTGGCAATTAAAATAATTACGATGTAGGTATTACGTGTATGATATGATATTGAGGTGCAGGGTCACCACACCTTCAGACTTGTGCTGCACGCCGACGCAGGAAAATTTTAAAACACTTTTATTCAACGGCTGTTAGAACAAAATAAAAGTATAATGAATGAAGTTCTCTTCGCTTCTATACGGCGTAGGGTAAACTGCTAGAGTTAGAACCGGAGAAACGGCCTACGCTACTACACTCCAGAAAACACCCCCAGTAATTATTTCCAAGGTTTTTGTTCGCTTGATAAATGACGCTCGTCAGCCGCCGCCCATTTTACCCCCGCAGGGCCTCCCACAATAAGGGAACGTTCCCCGAAGGCACGTGGACTCCACCAAAAGCAACGCGAGGGGTGACCAATTTTAGTTTTATTTTCCATCCCTTTATTCTTTTTTCGTTTTTTTTTTTCTCTTTATCTCTGGTTTTTTCGATCCAGTTGAGTCGCCGCTCGTGAATTTTCGATGATTTAGCCTCGGGCGAACACCTCGAATGTCGAAAATATTATGTTCACATTTTTGTACCGATTCAACAATTGGAAATCTCACCATAATTTGAATATTATAATATTTCATTGTCTTATCAGTGAATTTTCGAAGAATTATGAATATGTAATGTACGTATATTCGTATATGAAGTATACAGTTTACCTACGGCAACCACACCCGTGCTATTTCGTAACTGTTTGGAAAACGATACCACGGAATTTATGGCGTTCTTTATTGCCTATCGATGCTGCAAAGTAACTCAAGTTATCCAACCGAGAGTCGTGGAAACCAGTGACCAAAGCACCAAACCCACCGACTATATTGCTTTACTTTCAAACAACTGTCGACCGGAACAGCAACAGCTCTCTATTTTATTTCGATTAAACCCATACCTATATTGGACTCTCTCAAGAATTCATCCTCCGAGACTCTGCACCGCCGTTTATTTCTACGGGCGAAAAGGAAAATTCACTTTTCTGTGAAACCAAAATATTCTAAGCGTCTTGCGCTGAGTCGATTTGAAATTTACCTCAAGTACCGCGTGATTCGTTGGGTAACAATTAACGTACTGTGTCGCCGGTTGAGTTTAATTTTGACAAATTATGTCAATGGTAAACTTTATTTCTGTTTTTTTTTGTTTTTTTTTGCTTTTCGTTCTTTTTCCCTCTTCACTTCATTGTGTTTGGGCGACCCTTGCGCAGTCGAAAATTTCATCAGCTGGTAAACGGAGTATATAGAAGTGTTACTTTAATAAGGTCCGTGCCAAATGCTTCAGCAGCAGCTTATGCGCGGTACCGAGAAAGAAATTGGAAATTAGAAGCTGTGTAATATATATATATAGAAGTGTAACAGCTGAAGGTACTTAGAAAAGGGTGAAGGAAGGACACCAACGAAAACAACAACAGCCAACAACTCTGGGCAGTTTTCTTGACGTGGCTGCAGAGAAACAGCTTTGCAGAATCGACGGGTTGATTATTATATTTATACACCCCCTTCGATAACGCCCTGATATAAAGTATGATTGGCTACGGGGGAATTCATGCCAAATCATCTGGCCTATGAATTTGATGATCTTATATTCAAAGAAAAATTTCGTTGCACTCCAAAGACCATATTAACCGCTATTGCAATCTTTTAGTTCTTTTGAAATTATCAAAATCAGAATCAATTTCTATTAAAAATCATTTTTATTTTTATTGCTTTTAGGATGGCACTATTGCGCGAAAGAGATTCTTTCGAAGAATCAAAGTCAAATGGTCATAACGTCACAGGTATATGGGTGATTTTTTGATATTCTTATAGCAGCTATCTCAAATATCCCATGGGGACTTGCAGGGCTCAATTACTAAGCTCAACAAATCGTAGTATAGTATCAGTTTGAAACAAATCCAGCCAGTCCCTTCTCAGCAAACCTGCTCTAATCCGCTTTCGGCGAATTATTTTGGTAAGGAAGTTGAGATTCAATTCTCAATCTGTTCCTTTTTTTCTTTCCCCTTTGCTTTATATTTTTGCCTTTTAGATAATCTTTCTCTTTCTTTTTCTTTTTCGCTCCTCTACGCCCCGTTAAAATATCAATTTCACACCCGATTTATGCATCATGTGTCTCCTCAAACAGCAGGTACCCCCTTGTTAGTCTGTGATTATGACTGTCCGCATGTTCAAACACAACGCGTACGTTGAAAATCCAGTCAAAGTGAACTTTTTTTTTTTTCTTTCTTCATTCATCCCCCTTCATTTGAGGCTCGCAATCAGTAAAAAGTAAAAAAGAAAGAAGAAGAAAATTAATTTACGGTGAAAGTTCTCTCATTATACAACAACGAGCTGATTTTTTTTCCTCTGTATTCTTTTTTTCTTCTCTCACCCAATCGCAATGCAGAATCATCATTCCAAATTATATATATATATATTCTTTCGTTGAATATCATCATTTCAATATGTTAGTATAATATTAGCTCAAAGAGAGAAGTGAAAAATAACAATTAATTAATTAATTCTCTTGAAAGAGGTTTTTAATTGAAAAAAGTATTTTTTTCACTTCAGCTCAGCGAAAGTAGGTATGTTTCAAATATAAAATGCAAACAACACAATCAGTTTAGATTCCGCGTTTTTGTAATCAACTTCACCCCACTTCCACCACGAATTTTTTATAATTTTTTTTTGTCACGATTATCATGATTATTTTTATTTTTATAATTGCGTATGCAGTATAACAAATGCTTGGGCCGGACCAGTTTCTAAAAAATCTTCACATCAGATCCTGATAAGAGTTATTAAAGTCTTACACCATTTTAGCCAGGTCGTTTAAATGCATGGCGATGTCCGTGACCGCGTTTAACCGGGTGGTAGCTCTGGTATTGTAATAACTGGTCTGCAGGAAGGGTCTTTTCCTTCCTGCAGACTCAACATGTATTTATATTCTCTTCTTTTCCCTCCCCTTTCCCATCCTCCCCCATTCGCCACCGCTTTTTTGTGATAACTGGATTTTCCTTTTTAAACATGCGGCTCAAAGGCTTAGTAGCTGCGAAAAAAAGTCATGAAAAAAGTAAAGAATGGAAATGGACATTACCGGAGATTCTCGTATGAAAAAGGAAACACCGAATTTGTTCTAATTCGAGTCATTTTGTCTCGGATTTCACCGCAGATACATTATAGCGATTACATGATGAATTTTCGAACCCCCTGCGATTGACTGGTTATACGAGTATAACGAATTCAACATCAGTTCGGATACGCGCGATTATCCTAGGATACATTATCTATTCATCATTAGTTTCAGTCCTGTGGTACCTATTTTAAGTGAGGATAATTAACGACTAATTACATTAATAACAAACGCAACCGTTGAGCAAGTTTTATTGTTTGCTAGATTTTTGTTTAACGTACGGTACGAATGGTACAAGTTTAGTATTATCAAAAAGTAAAATGTAAAATTTTCCCTCACATGCCCCGAGGAGCTGAAACTCGTTGGATCTTCCGATCATGATGTGTATTGGATTTTTTGGAGAAAATGAATTTTTCACATTGCTTTCGATGTTGAAATTATTGCTGCTGGAGTCGCCGATACATTGCATTACTTTCTTAATACCGTCGGGGTAATAATCACGTAGTTTGGTTCTTTTCTGTACCCAACAACGGCCCCTCTCTGCCCCTAATATGTGTGTGGAAACCGTTGCGAATTAACATAGCAATTAATCAAGCGGATCGAATGATCATTATAACAATCATAAGCGGCAAATAGCAGCAGCAGCAGCACATGCACGTCCAGCTCTCTAACGAGAGACAATCTATGTATAACGTGACTAGTGCAGAACGCAGCAGTTACCCTACCTCCACCATATCCCTACATATCAGCTGCGGCCTAACATACCTATGCAGCTACTCTAGCTTTAGGTTTAACATCGAACAGTAGAATCGCTGGCAACAAACAGCTAGGAAGCCCTATAAACGCGTTACGTATACAGGTAGTTATTTCAGCATATAGATATGCAATACACAGGATGGGGTAAAGGAACGTGTAATATTATGTGTGTGTATTTGCTCTGCGATTTGTGCTGTGCAAATTAGCGACGCGAGCCAATTCTATGTGGTACTACTATAGGTATACGGTCCAAGGGTACGGCGATCGTGAATGGACCAATTCACTATATGTGTACGGGTCATAATCGTCCACTTTTGTACCTTCGTCAAATACTCATTCGATAATTACGGAACCAAAAATTATCACTGCAAACATAGGAAACCGAATGTTCGGACAGAAGCTGGTGAAACGAAACTGTTCGCTTAGCTCACACGTGCTTGCGCAGCTTCTCCAAAAGATTGGAGATACGACTGCAGACAGACTGCGTAGACACCGTAGTTGAAAATTTTGTAGTGCGCTGCCATCGACGCTCTTATTTTGAACACGTCTTGCGATTTTTGTAAAAATTTCAAAATTGATAGGGCAACATTCTTATCACTAACAAGAAGGGTATTTTCCCACATCACTCTTCTTTTCAAGAACAAGAAATAATGCATACGCGTTACGAAATAAAGTGGGTCAAGAAGAGGAAAAAAAAACATCCAAATTGAGAAAAATGGCGAAAATGGCTGGTGAAAAGTGTACCAGGAAAATCGGTGTCGAGGGTGGCGATTCGGGATGATGGGGCGGAGAAGCGTGCCGTGCACATATTTTGCTCCCGCACAAAATTCAGCTTGGCCAAGTGGAAAACGACTGACGTCATGAAAAATGATACCATCGCTTTAAAATGGCTCGACCATGGTCTCTGCGGCTGCGGTGGCAGTGGCAGTAACTGGACCAAAAACGAAGGACACCAATGGCAACAGCAGCGCTGTCCGTATAACAACGGTCAAACCCACAAGCTTCTTGCGAGCCTCGTTAATCGCGTATGTATACATAGAATGCGGTGTATTTTACCTATATCATCCGTTCTCTTGGATATCCAGCTATCAAAGCTAGGAACAAATTGAATCGTTTCAGATTTTTAGATACGAACGTTAGTAAACCGAGTTGATTGGCTTGCAAAGATTTTCTATCGCAAGATCGTAACGTTTTCCAACTTCAAAACTCTGGAATTAAATTTGAAACACTTTTGAAAAATTCGCAACATCTGCATTTCGCTTCGAAATTGAGCGACATTGAGATCCGAAATTTCCGTTTGAAAAATGCATGACCAGAAATTCTGAAAAAAATTTCTGTCGATTCCATTCGGAGTAGGCGATCTAGTTATGGAGCACATGCAACAACAGCAAAGCTTTTTTTACTAAAACTAACGCTCGGTTCTTAGATTGATAATGGATCGGTCATTCTGGTTTTAATTCTCTCGCGTATATAAAGTGCGCCAGTTTGCTATTATCTGTAGAAGATGGTTGCTTTCTGCTGCGAATGATGAGATAACAAGTCAGGTGAGAGAAAGAGAAACGAAACAGACCGCATTCAACCTATGTGCTCGGCTAGACTTGACAGTCTCGTCGTTCTGGCTGGCGGTGTGTTGGATCTACACAGATATGGGAATATTCGTTCCACATATACTATGGACGGGAAAGTCGGATTTGATTTCATCCCATCACGATTTCAGTGCAGCCGTATCTGTTTTACCACTTGGCTATTTTCAGCGGCGTGGACCATATATCTTACGGCGTGGCATTTTTTACGAGCAGAGGCGATAGCCTCGTTGGGGATAGTCGGTGTAGAGATGGCTATAAGGCATCCCTCGATCCTGCCCTTTGCCACCCTGGTTCGCGCACAGGGTGTAACTTTAGGGGGAGGAAGAAGAAGGAGGGCGCGCGAATAAGGCACTGCAGCATATTTCAGTGGACTTTAGTGTAGCAATCTGCTGAGTGGTGGACACATACAAGATTCATTCAATGGTCACGTAGGTCACCAGATATTCTCCCCTAACGTTCTTCACTTCTTTTACCTACTATAAATGCGACTCTCAGATTCGATTCCAAGAAGATTTAATAACGAAAGACCCTATTTATTCAGAACTTTCCATCGAATCATTTTTTGCAACTGAAACGTTGAAAATTTTTTCAGCGCTTTCGTCCCAATGACTGAGATTAATTCTCGATCTAGTTATCGTGGATTCATGAAGAAATATTATTTGGAGGCTCGCGTTGTTTTACAAAATCCGAAAGAAGTTGCATTTTAAGGAAAACTATTCATTGATATCAAAGTTCGACGTCAATTTCACGAATGAATTACAAGATCACTTCATTTTACGCAAGGATATTCAATGTACTTGGAAAAGCTTTAATTAAATTTCTGCGAATTGTCAATTTTCGTTTGCTTTTAGTTACTTTTTCGTCTCATCTTGAAAATTCCGTCAACTTTTCTCAACTCATCGAATGTGCAAAACAAAAATCACAACAAAGTGAAACAGATGAAAAAAAATACATTCGGTATCGCCGCTACAACAAGAAATCCGAAAATCTGCGATTTGGTTACGACGATCTTCAGTTCCCCATCAAATTCGACATCCTCTTAATTAGAGAGTGGGAAAAGTCGTAATAAGATGAAGCAAATTAGCCTCAGATATATCGTATTTCTGAAATTAGAGTATCAATCCGGCCGTTACTTGAATCACATCTGTTGATGATCAGGACGTATTTGGAAGTTTCGAGTTTAGATCGTTACAAAAGAAAATCTAATGTAATGACAGTAGTTGTGCAACCTATTCGATGATACTTTACCGTCGAGGCTAATTTTATCTCAAGTCAAAAGCTCGTGCATTTCTACCTACTTATTTCACTTCATAGGCGTGTGTTATGTATACACTTACGCTGTTTGAACCATTCAAAATACACGGATCAAACAAACTTATGTAACATACGGATAGGCTTGAATACACGAATGAAAATGATCACAAACACAAAGTCGAGTCTTGAAATTTCATATCATTCGATCTCCACTCTTACACGTTGAGTGGGCGTAAGGGCTGACGGAGAGGGGGGGGGGGGGGGGACTGTTTATCGATGTGGATTGCAGGGGTGAAAGCAAACAGAAAGAGAGAGAGAGTAGAGAATTCCGACTCCAGTTTTGGTTGCTCTTCCATGAAAATTTCATGTACAGGGAGTTTGGTAGTGGTTTCGGTTTCAACGCAAACGAGAACGAGGGTTTCTGTTACAGTTTTCACTCTCTGAAAATCTTGAGGTACGGATTTAGCGAGATTAGCTACCCGAATATCCAAGAGTTTACGTAAATTAATAACAAAGTCCATGTGCTATGATCAAGAATAAAAGTTTACAACATAGAGTTAAATGTTTACAAGAATTTACGCCTCCTGCTTGCACGGAGATTCGCGGGTCTTTCAACCGGAAATATTGCTTCTCTGATCTTCTTTAAAATTCCAATGTGTAAATTCATATTTTTCAATTATTTTCCTATATCGCGATTCAATGAATTGAAAACAGATTCTGCGGTTAAAAGTTCAGCAGATGGGTCATTGAATATGAAAATTCAATCACTGGTGCGCCATGGTAGGGTAGCAAAAGCTGTACTGCCCTCAATCATTTGAGCAATATTACTTCATCTCGTTCTTATGATTATTTTTAGAACCATTTTTTTTCTTTTCTTTTTAGTATTTTTTGCTGAAACACACGGCTGTATACTGCTTCAATCGTGATGCATATAATTTTCAATTTCTCGAAAATTCTCTAGACGTTGAAATATTTATCTTTGCAATGCAAATTCACAGTTATCGCGCGCATCGAAATTCACTTATCGCGAATTGATCCCCGCGCGATGTTTTCGCAGTCCAGTCTAGGCAGAAATTATTTTAATTTATCCGTATAATATAATCGTCAACCGAAAAAAGATTTGCGACACTAAACGAATACAGAAACTGTTATTTCGCTCTTAAATTATAATCACAGATGTTAGGGGTATTTTTGAAATATTAGACTTGATATATTATACCTTTCAATTCTATAATAGATATTGAAAAACTTATGCAAATATATACATAAAACGAGATATTGGCCGCGCTGAACTTTGAGAAAAAAATCTTGTGAAAATCTTAGAGTTTCTGCGGTTGAACGTTCTCTTTTTGATAATTATGTTAATTAACTATTACCCCATCATCTGATTGAGATGGCGTTTCACTCGGAGCAAACAGCCGCCTGCAGCGTACTTCGTAAGCTCATCCGATTCAAGCTGGTTTAAGGGGTTCTCATTCTCTCCGTGTCTAGATAGTGCCGTCCGAAATTCCCTAATTACTTACTGATCATTGGCTCATCAAGGTTTCAAGATGAAAGCTCTATAGGTTTAAATTCTACGTAACATTTGATCCCCTTTTCATCAGACCGATGGGTAAAGTTATACGCAAAACAAGTTCAAACTTTTATTTTGCTTTGTTCTTTATTCATTTCTTCTCATTATTAATCAGTTCAAAGAAATGCACGTAAACGTCTGAAACATCTACTCTGTAAAATCTGATACTCATAACGTGCCATAGAACTCTTTCGACGTTATTAAATAACTCGGTACGTAGTACGTGCAACGTTTAGGCCACTAATGTATTCAATTGAGTACTTGACAATACTGAAAGGCTCTTCATTCACTAAGAAGCTTCATTCTAAATAAGTTTTAAGTTTAATAAATTCTATTCTACCGTGTTGAGGTTATTAAATAGCACGATTATTATATTGATGGAAGTCAAAACGATTGAACCAGCTCTCCTTTTGTTAAATCCATAACGTTCGCTACAGCACATCAAGAACACTCAAGGGAGTATTTGAAAAGCTACTTACAATTAGTAATTCGTGATATTTGTTCGAATGAATTTTCCCAAAAAGTGGCAATCAAATTCGCATATTCTCACATGAATTCTGAAACTATCTGAATCTGAAATAATGTTGGAAAAATTTCACTGAAAATCTACGTCACATTTCGTACTATTTCGAGACACCGAATAGCGAAACAGGAGAAATTTTTTGCTCCCATGGATTCAAGGACAATTTTATCTCATCGGTAGATTCGATTAAATTTCGATGATAATGAACAGTGAAGAAAAAAAAGAAATAAAATTTCAACTTTCCTTAAATTTTGCGAATTAGCCTAAGAATCTATTTTTCCAGAATCTTGATCGTTTCGATGTTTTCTGCAGTGACAGAATAATTTTTTTCAGCGATCAATCGTTATGGCATCCCCTGAGAATGCAAGGGTTCCTCAACTGGTTGAGAAACGATAAACGAATCAAGTTGCGAACCATTCTTAGTAAAATAATAGCAAGTTTATATCTGAAAGCGCGCGTTAGTTCTCTTGGAAACAATTATACCAGAGAGAGAGAGAGAGAGTTGTGGAGGAATATATTTATATTCATTAGAAACTAAGAACTCTGAGTATTGCTGGATTCGGAGTCGAGTTACTCGCAGGACTATATAATCCGAGACAGTTCGCTTAATTGGCAAATATCTGGAAACAGCGTGAGAGTTTTTCAGTATTTAATTTATCATGCGATCATGATTACAGTATTTCAAAGCCGAGAAAATAGGCGACGAAAATATTCTTCGACCATCAATGAGCTTGAGGATGAAACAACGATTTGAATGTTCACGATATTTGAAATTACTTCGTTCTTGAAAAGTGCGGTTCGTCGATCGATTGTGGTGGTATAGTTGCGATAGCTGCGACTCTTACTCTATGATTATAAATCGATGGAATTATGCGGAAGGGTTGAACCCGCCGAATAAAGACGTAGGTACCATCAAACGCCAGCTTTTGGCTCAAAGCGGTTTCGTCCGCCCACGATTACGTTATACGAAATTCTATCCAAATAGCTCGGATACCATTTCCTGCAGTTTCCACGCGCCAGCTGTAACTCGTAAGGAAGCTTCCTATAACGCTTTTATACCCTCCAAACTATGATAATCGTGGAATTTACTTATATCACATGTATCGGTATCCGCTCCGCATATATTTACCAATAAAGAATTTCTAGAACTCCAAACAAAACTGATCTAAAAAATTATAAAAAAAAAAGAATTACAAGAATTTGCGAAAAAAAAAAATCTTTTTCTGCGTCACATATTTTCACGTGAGTCAAGGTCAAAGATGATCCGAGTTTCCAATTACATCGAATATGTATATCCGAAGACTATTTCGAGGTCCTATGCAGAGGTTGAATTTTGAGCGTGATATAACCGCAGCAATCCTGGAGAATTGATCGTTTAAAATTCGGTCCGTGCTTCGACGGATGATCCAGGATGATCCTGTGTGATCTTTTGCACGCTTTACTGATCGGTGGAACCCCTTGCAGGTTTCGTCGTTTGTAATAAATATATTCCAAGCACGCTGGAAATAATTACGGTTAAGTGACGAAGGCCGCCTCGATTTCCAGAACGTGTTACGCAAACTATACCACGCTCTGCACACGCGTCAATACAACGTTATCTTATAATACCCGCCTATATACGAAAGTCCATCCAAGAATTGTTTCATTCTTTTTTTTTATTTTTTTATATTTTTGCAATGTACTGTTTCACGCGTCAGTGAGAAGGGCCCACCTCATTTTAATTCTCCAAACTCTCCGTGCTACGTTTTAATCGATGGCATAATTTTTTCATTTGATTTTCACCGATTGAATATATAACCGGTACAAGCTTTTATATGTTGACTTAATTACATCGGAGTGAATGGAAATGAATTGCAGTCAGCCGTGAATATCCTTCACTATGTACCCAAAGGCAATCGGCACCCAATATTTTATTAATCGATACGTTTGCCTTACAGATTATTACATCGATGTTATAATTTGATGGAGAGAATCTTGGTAATTTCATCCACACGCATATATTTATCAATCGCAATCACATGATATCCCTCGCAATTAGAAAATCAAACCGCTGTAATCACTCTTTTTTCGATTGTTTTTTTGTTTTTTTGTTTTTTTTTCTACAGCGAAAATGTAACTTATACGTATTACATGGATTTAGGCGTCTCGGTATACCGTTCCCATATTCGATGTTGATAACAGGGCGCATAGGGTTTTAAACCGTCGAATCATTTCTGTTTGTAGAATGTCCTCATTATCCAAAGGTCCACATTGTAAGGATCCCTGTATACTCATTAAAATCGGGCGTATTATATAACCTACCCTTATACGTATGGAATTACAAACAGATTCGTATTCGAAATATGAAATAGGAATTTTCACCCCCACCTCATCCCACTTTTCCTTACCCCGGGGTTTACCTCAAACAGAGCTTTCACTTTGTTATATTCACTCAAGAAAAATTATACGAAACGTTATTTCTGAGAGCACTTCAAGTATGAAACAAATTACATTTTCAGTTGGCGCGTATTACGACAATACGGGATTATTGATACGGTTATTATTGTTAGTCCAGGCAGTGATCAATTATGATCAAGAATTACATGGACTCAATAGTTGGATCCAGTTTTGAATAAATTTTGGGCGATAAATGTCTTGATCTAGGAAACGCCGTGGCAGAAATCGGAAAACCGTTTCAGTCAGCTCAGACCAGTGCGAAGGACGCTGGTGGCGCCGATTCGATGAACCCATGAATGTGAAATATATATTAGAGTATGTATATCTATACCTGGTTTCCTCAGTGCTTCGAAACTTCCATTGTAATGGATCGTGTTCCGGACATGCATGGCCGATTGTGTGGGCACTTGGTTACTTGGATGTACTATGGATGTATTTTTTATTCGTTTACAAGAAGTAAAAAAAAAAAAAATAATTTATCCAACTATATCGGAGAAAAATCTTTTCATCAGAAACCATGACGGTGAAGGCTAACTTTTTGGGATTAACAAAATTGTTGTCTCGCCGATAATAATGCATGAGAATCGAATATTGATTATTTTGATACAAAAGTATGCTACTACGCGAAAAAAAAGTACATAGACGTGCGTGGTGATACTTTCGAAAAATAATACGAAGTACAATAATGTCATCAATCTTATGTGATAATTTGACGTGAAACTTCCAATATAGTACCAGGTGCACTAAACTTTTCAACTCTATAGATTGTAATGAATTTGAAAGCTTACTTTTTTCGATTATTCTGTTTCTAGAACTTATATATTAAATTAAATCGAATATCATTCAGTGATCGATATGTGCGTTGAATCTCTCAAGAATAATGATAACCGTATAAATTGTTATGCGTATTCATCTTCACCTTATTCGTTGAAATTGTTCTCCAAACCGGTGTTCAATGTTCCGAAACATCGGGTTCAACGAGATTCAAAAAATGCACGAAAGAGAACTGCAGAGAGATACACGAGCAAAATATCAGCCTGTCAGCTTGTTAAAATTCTAGAAATGTACCCTGTGAACAGGATGCCGTTTATCGGCGCGAATATCCGCCCGAAATTCGTCTTGATCAGAGAGCTGATTGTGCATGTACTATATATGTATGTTGTACACATCACATACCCATACAGTCGTAGAATTTCGTATGCATGCGATCGTAATTTCGGAGCATCCGCGCGACCGCTGCAAGCTCGCGACCTCGTCATCTATTTTAAGAACTTTCTTTCGAACCCCATCGCGGCTATAGAGTTGCCAGTATGGTCTGCGCAGTAGTACGACTTAGAGTAGGGGCCATGAAAGGAGAAAGAGCGAAAAGCATAAAGCACCAAAGAATTGTGGGACGTCTCGAAGCGGCAGCGGCAACTGCTCGCGATATGCTGCAGGCGAAGACCCTGCGAAGAGATGGTGGCGGAAATAAAAAGGCCGGAGTAAAAAAGGAGAGAGAAAAAAAAGAACAAATAATATAGAAGAAAAAAAAATAAAAAAATAACTCACCGTTCAAACCATTAGACAAATTTTATATATAGCTAGTGGCTGCCTGTCTGCTCTTCCAGACGTTAAAGCTACTTAAAAATTCGTCCTAGCGTTATAGCTCCCGCGCGGAACTCTACTGCACGGCTACATTCAACGGACAAAATTTTTACTCCATTATAATGGCACACGGTAACTTCGGCCTTCGTCTTCTCTTCAACCAACCGCAAATTTAACTGCCCGATTTCTGCTGCACTTCCACCTCAGTGAATTTTTACCGTCTATACTATATGTATACGTATTATAACTGATAATTACTTTTTAATTTCAACACTGAGATTCAAATGGAAATTGTATTATTATAATCTTCTGTACTCTATTTTGCGAGCATTTCTATATTTTATCTAAATTCAATCCTGACCCCTCCTTCAATTTTTCTCATTTCACGTAGAGTGATTGTGCGGATGAGTATTAGAACGCCAGATTTGCTGATACCTATTCAAAATTTCTCGCGCACACAACTATCGGATAAAATATTGATAAATACATTTTTGGAAGTCTTGACGTCGCAGTTATTGCAAGATTAAAGCTGAAAAAATATAAATAAACAATCAAATAAATAGAAAGCAAGCGAATGAAAAAGAACTACGCACATACATCGCGGATCCTGAAAGGGAAGTTCCGAAAGTATTCCATAGATATATACAATATACATATGTATACCTACACATATATATGTATTTAATGGGGAAGGTCGCCCGGGTATATACGGCGAATATACGACATTAGGAGAGAAATAATATCTCGTAAAAATTGGAGGCCGAGTTAACGGAGGCTAGGGGATGAAGGGATGCGTGGTTGGAAAGGGGAAGCTGGGTATAATAATACTTTCTTTCGGGCAAAACAAAGCCAATTTTCTCGGCAACTCTTCAAGTGCTAACGGCAACAACTTTTGACGATCTGAAATCCTAGCAGACTACGATATATAGCCGCGTGACATCGATAGCTGGCCGTGCTACGCTACACTGCAGCACGTCCTTTCTTATCCCGGCTGCTTATATTTTTCATAGGTTTTCACATGATCCTTCAGCTTTATATGTTCAGAAAAAGGGTCCGACCCCTACCGCATTACAAGTTTATATTTTTGGACTTTCATAAGCGACACAAAAATACCAACTGAGTGCTTTGACTTTGCCTAGCGAGATTTTAAACTTCATTTATATATGCGACTTGACGAACATCTATTATATAGCTTTACTCGTAACCATTTCCAACCACTTTGAAGTCGAGATTTAAATATAGAAATGGAAGAATTGTGACCGGCGTGGCATTCCATCGACAAAATTTTTGTCGGAAAGTATTTTTTCTTTTTGTTTGATTATTTTGTTGAAACCGTCAATTTTACTATTTCGTCAAGTCCGTAGGTTATAGAGTCGAAATTTTACTAAAAATTATGAATTGGATAGAACGTGAAATAATCCCTGCAATGATTGCGAAAAATTCACGTTGCCAATAACACCATTGAAATCGATTTCATTCATGTATAATATACAATATCGTTGAACTTGCATCAGGAAAACGCGCGCCAATTAATCTTGACTCGTTGACCTGCAATCGAATCATGTATCTGGCACGGACACGATCGGGTGTATAACTACTACATGTATATATTAGGGTGGTCCTGTACGCGAGGTTTTCGAATTTTTATAGTTCTAGGACTTTGAACGCTTCCAAATCAATAAAGAAGAAAAAAATCCCTAAAAATTTATGAGCGTTTAGGTTCCTGGTAGGATGAAAAATCTAAGACATCCCTATCAAGGACCACCCCGATGTATGTACAGGTATTTGTGGAACAGCGAAATTGGAACGCGTGATATTGTCGCTCGATCAAGGTGTAGCAGACGATGTGATTTGATTGAAATATATATTGACGTCATGGAATATCATATCTTCTATTTCCATCTCTGGTAAATTTAATATCGAATAATATTTTACAGTGGTCCCATCTCTCTTCTTCTTTATCGGAAGAACGAGATCACGTGACAAAGATTATTTGTGATTCTATCACTTTTCAACAAATTCGTGATTGATATCGAACGTAAAACAGCAAACGTATTCGATAAATTTTCTCTCCAAACAAAGAAAGAACGATGAAATGACTTTTCTCTTTTTTAAGACATGCTGAATGAAAAATTATACATAAATTTACATCATGGTCACATTTTTTCACTTCTCATTAACAATATTAACATTTTTGTAAACGCTTTCTTATAGTCCGTAGCTATTACAATTTCACGTTTTTCCAATTCCACGGCAATTAAAAACTGATCCGACTATTTATCATTGCGTAAATCATACAACGACTGCGGGATAATATATTGGGAGAAATTCCCTATCAATTAAAATGCAGTGAAATTCAGTGTATGGAGTAGTTGAAAAGTTTTTGAATCAACTACTGTACGTATGAGTCTAGTTTCCAAACAAAGTAATTAAACTTTGAGTAGTTACTTCCGAGTAGTTGTTTTTAAAAATTCAATTTTCTAATGAATTTTCTCTCATATCTTTTGGCAACATATTTCCTTTTTCTTTTGTTTTTTTTTTTCGTAGCTTACGCTCTGCCCTACCGGATCTTTGCCCTCGATATTTTCATGCCATCTACACTCGTACAACTTTCCACTCCTATACGATCCTTCGAAGTACTTTTGTTTACTCAACTTAAAACACATAGAAACTGTACAGCGTGAGAAAAGAGGGATTTAATCTGTTTCCACAAGACTCGGGGCAAGTATTTTATCCCCTTGAAAAGGGCACCCTACTTGCATTGGCCAGGAAATTCCTGTTGATATTGAAAACAGTTGCGCCTCGACGTCGAATAAGAGCAAAGTACGAGTATATGAGGGTATGGGTATGTATAGCTTCAGTCACAATTCTCTAGTTCTGCGAGATATCGCAACGAGCTTAAGGGCTGCCTGTTTTAATACGTACCTACGTTCAAGTATACCCATAAACCCTACAAACCGAATCGCGAAATTATTAAAGATGCGAGAATTGCTCGATATTATCGACCTATAGGGGTAGTTAACCCGGGTTCGGGTTTTACCCGTGACGTTCGGCTACGGTTTATACATAGAATATATATATTTAGGTACAAGGTAGTCCTTATTCTCCATTTTCAACGTAAGCCCTTCACGTGACGAGAATTCCGATCAGGATCATTGCAAAACTGTAACTGGGTTGGGTGAAAAGAGGAAAAAAAAAAACATATATATTATTTTACGACATTGAAGAGTACTATAAACCGTGATGGCACTTTGCATTATTTGGAGAATTATGAAAAAAAATGAAAGAAAAAAAAGTTAGGGTGAGAAAAAAGAAAAGGGGAAAAAATTATCATCCGGCTGGTGCACGTTATACGAATTTTTATCGAACCGTAAAGGTGCACATCTAAACTACCCTTCAAGCCGCTAACTCTCCTCGTAAATTTTATTCACCCGAAAAAGAATTTATTGGTTGGGACGAGGGTGAGCTTCGGATCGATAACATGGTTAATGAATTTCCTGCAGTTTTATAATCCTGAATAGCCACGATCACCTTAGTTAAGCCTCATCATATCCTCATTGATCGAATTCAGACGTCGGAATGATTTTGCTGAAACGGCTTTGATGATCGAAGTACTTGAAATAAATATTCAAATTTTTTTGTTTTCTTCGAAAAGGTAGATCCTTTTTTCTCTTCACTTTGCACATGTGAAGATATGTATAGGTATATGTATAATGCAGGTTCAGTGTTCATGATTGATGTGGGTACGAGATTCGATTCTCCGGGGCGATGGCGCTGAAATACTTATTTCTAATTCGTTTCAGGCCCGAGGCAATAAATCAATCGATTAAGTCGCCGATGTATCGGACGTCAACTGTCGACCGAAGCGTCGATGATTGAATCTCCCCCGCTGAGTGAGCAAAAAAAAAAGTTATAGTTTGTGTCATATCCTAGGGAGATAGATATTGCATGGGTGTTTATTTATTCTTTTTTTTTTTATATCGAAGTAACATGATCATTATATTATTTGTAAAATTTCAAATTAATTAAATACGGAATGAACTTTGAAAGGCGGTACTCCTCTACTGATATTTTCCCGCTGGGAAAGTACGTATTAATTTCTTGGGTGGAACGGATATTTCATCACTACTAATGCTTCACATAATTAGCGACGGAAGCCACGTAAATATAAGCTGCGTACAGTCCATTGAAAATATCAAATCCTACTAAAAAGTGTTCTCTATATATATGTGCCAATCGTCAATGATGAACTGAAATCCACCGCTATATCTTTCAGATCTGATATTACACTTTAAATTTAATCTTCCCTACTCGTCTATAGATATTTTCCAGTAACACTTAACTAATCCGCCAATCGTCGTTCAATTTCAGTTTGTCAGCTACCAAATGAATATGAGCGACGATTGAATTGAGTTGAAATTCATTATTTGTCTTCCTTTGTTTTTCTTCTCTTTCACGCCGTACCATATATTTCATGTATCCATCTTTCTCTGTTCCGTTGAATATATCCTGTACTGAAATTTTCTGAGGTAAACTGTACCTGACAGGGTGCAATCTGCTGTACCGAATGCTGCAGCCACACGAGTCTCAGCGCAGCTAATAATATAAAGCTTCCTTCTGCTGCATTTAAATGTACTTATTTATTTATGTATGCGTTATACGTATACATAATACATAGCGCAGAACGCGTAGTACACGTATATGGTTGAAAGCAGAACAAAAGTAAAAGGTCTGATTCTCCGAGGGAAATCCGGTGGCACTTCGAGTTTAATAATTATTATTTTGTTTCCGAACTCGTGTTAATGTAACCTCATACGCGACGACAATTATTCCCGATTGTCGGAAATAATGAAGCACCCTTAAGGTTTTATTATTACAACCATGAACACAGTTCCCATACGAATACTGTGAGCGTATAAAATATTACCTCATAGGTATGTGTCACTTTGATTTTAACTTATTACTATTTCTCTACGACTTGATTAATTATAGGTATTACGATAATTTTAATTGATCGTCGTTAGAGTTTAGTTTTAAATGTACATGTATGAAGTGTACTCGGTATTTTAAGTTTTAAAAACTCTTGAGTTCCATCGCATATGATTTAACCGAACTTCGGTATTTTTTAAACGATCGTGGTCGACTATTCAAATAATTGTAGTGTCTGGAATTTTTAATTCTCAGTACTTGTACCGACTTCACTTTGAATTCTCCATTATCAAAGATCGTGGCGAGTTTATTTCTTTTAATTAAACGCGAAAACTGTAGAGAGTCATATTTCCCGTATCCTATGCTTTAATTTTCCTTTATTCTTTCCTTTTTCTCCTATTTTCTCTCACTGTTCTGCCTGCATTTCTTCTGAGCGCTCTGTAGCAAGATGAAAAAAAGCACTCGAGATAGACCGAAAGTAAGGTATCGCGAAACACCGAGAAACTTTTTTCGCGGATCTCAATTAGCGTCCGGTTTTTCGAATCTGCATTCGAATTTTGCATTCTTGCAAATATCCCATTCTCGCACAACCCATGTTGACTCGCCGAAATTGTAATTCAATCTGTGGGTTAAGCTACCGACGAAGCAGATGTTTTTCTCAACCTTTATTTTCTACCCGATATATTTATCCAGCTAAGATGAAGTGAACATGCGGTCGAGGCATTGCGAAGTTTTGATTGTTTCCTTATCTCCGAGATATCACGTCCGAAGAATAGTCTGTTTTCTCATAGTTCCTTGGGGGGGGTCGTGTTCCAGAGACTCACTCAGGGTTCTACTCCGCTCGTTTGGGTTATGGAACAGGAAAAGTTCTATTGAACATCAAACTACGTTGGTATACTAAGCGAAACAACGCATATTATTTTACGCGCCTCCTACCAGAATACTGTAAAAAACAAGCAAGCAACCTTCGCATGTATATTTGTTCGATCAGCATACATGTTAAACTGTATTATCAAACCTCCTTGGTATCCATGAAATATATTCAACGGGAAATTAAACACTCCGAATTTCCCGAAAACTTATGAAATCCGGACTCGTAACTTTTTTTCCACAACGTTATTCCCCACGAAATATTGTGGGGGGTCGCTGACCGATGTGAAGTTATGAACATTTTCACGAAACGTGTCCATTCGTTGGTGGATTGGCCATTCTAGTAGAAGGTATTGTTGAAAATTACTGCCCATTTATGTTACCCTGCTAAGAACACACGGAATAAGGGCTGAGGGAAAATATATCTACAACCAGTGGGCGTTGAAAGGGCAGACGGAGACTGGGGACGCGCTGTTTTCATCAGGGTTATGTGAAACTAATTACAGTTAAGGTAGTTCGCACTCGGAATAATTCATCCAAGCGACGCGCCACGTTTTACCAACCAAATAGACGTTCGTCTGCACGTCCATGCGCGTCACGTCGTCCTGCAGGACATGAACCTTTAGGATCCGATGGATGAACGAAGAACCGCACAGATAACCGAGCGCCAACTTGTGCAAGAAATTTTTTTCTCCGACGAACTGATGAAAATTAATCTTTACGGTCCACTTTTCTACTGTCTTTCACGTCGGTAGAGTAAGCACAGCATCCCACTGGAACAAAACCAATCGTGGGAGTTCAGGATAGCACTTCATGGATTTGTACAGTTCCTGATGGTTCTTAGCAATAGTTTCGCGCATCCAAGTCTAGACCAAAAGAAATGTCGCGCTGACTTATCGTAGCACGACCGATCTGTCTAAATTTGATTTTTTCTTTTTTTTTCTGAATTGACAGTTTTCACGAGAAGTTGTCACGCCATTTTTTTTGGTCGGTGTTTTTTGACTCGGATGCGCGGAACTATTACTTAGAACTATTAGGAATTGTAGAACTCTTTGAAGTGCTATCAGAACTCCCACGATTGGTCTCGTTTCAACGAAATGTCGTGCTAACTCCACGGATGTCTGTCTTTTGACTTTTTTCTCTCTTTTCTTTCTCTGCTCACTTGCAAAGTCAATAAAATAACGGATCACTACGTTCGCGGATTATAATCTGAGAGGGTCAACAACGTAGCCCTTATATAAATATATAACTTGTCTCAAGTTCTGGGATACATCGGTTTTTGATTCGAAAACATTTGACATTGGTCAAATTTCAGGTATCTTACCTTCCGATTGATGGGGTGCGTATATGTTGAGATACAGGCAGTCCTCGCTCTGGTTCCTAAGGTACGGAAGTAGCCTCTTGAGATACTCGTAACGACCCGGTGTAACTTCCATGTGGAGATCCGGAAGTACTTGAGGACATACGGGAGCAAAAGAATTCGAATGACGAACCCCACTCCAAGGTCTTGGGGATTGAGGAGGGGTGAATCTCAGGCTGGCCAAGGGCGGCGCTGCGTATGGAACCCCTGAAAACGAGTGGATTCTTATTATACGTTTGTATTGGTGATTGAACGATATTGCGATATATCCGAGATCTCTGATACGCTGAATATATACCGAGGGTTGAAGATCAGAAGGGCGTGACCCACACTCTTTCGCTTCCGCACAGTTGCCCTATACTATATTAAAGCGCGAAGTCTTCAAATATGAACGGAATTGCATCTATGTTGATTCAAGTGCAATCCGATTCGAAAATTCACTTTTCTGAGATACCTAATTTCGAATTTTAAAAGTAACGGTCTTCGGATGAAAAGAAAAATTAATCAAGAATACC
The DNA here is from genome assembly GCA_963978495.1 of Athalia circularis. NCBI lineage: Eukaryota > Metazoa > Arthropoda > Insecta > Hymenoptera > Athaliidae > Athalia > Athalia circularis. Next base: position 7,969,667 of record OZ021702.1, read on the forward strand.
TAAGCCTAACGAATAGCCATATGCATGAGTTCAATAACACGTTTTTGTAATCACATTTTTTAAGTTTATAGTGAGTTTTTCCTAACGACCCGCAGGAATTTTGAGTACTTTTTCGAATTTCACGAGAAAATCCACACGTGTAGCAGCAACGCCGACAAAAACCGAGACTATATGGCACAAGGGTTTGGTGTCGATTTACAAATTCCGAGAACATTTATACGTCTATATATATAGAAGCAGAGTTTCTCGATTCGAAGACGCAGTGAGCTTCGAGCTTCCCGACCAATAAACTTGCCCTGTCTACTACGTGGCTTTGATATCGCGCGTCCGTGTTGGTTTTTCGGTCAATTTGTCAAGCGACTGGTGAACGACCAAAGGTCGAACGAAGGAATTGAATTCGTACAAGGAATGAATCATTCATTATTTTCGAAAAAATTTGACCTATCAAAAGAATCACGCTATTAAGCTCACGATCAGCTACGGAACAACCTTCTAACGTTGCTTTTCCCCCGATATCCTCGAAAAGTTCCCATATAATCAGCGGATCATATCATGAAACGGTTAGCATTTCACAAATAGAAACTTTAAAAACCTCTGGGCACAGTGGTTTGTTTTTCACAGGTGGACATTCAGATTTATTCAGTTATGACTGTGAGCATTTACGAGATCGTCGCAGGGTAGTTGACTCGACTGTACTTTCCTAAGGGAAAAGCGGAATCGTTCTTTGAATTTTACGATTGTAGCAGCAGTGCGGCTATCGCATCCGTTTCATGTAAACGATTTTTACCCGGATAAACGATCAGCTGCGGATCAGGCTTTAAAATTTTCTCAGAAAAATTCTTACTTCTTTCTTGGTTTGCTCTTTATGGTCTTATTTTACTTTTTTCATCGCTACTTTTTTTCCACGATTTCCATTGAAATGAAAACTTACCGGGTACACTCACTTGGTGTATATTAATTTATATTTACGGGATATACGCGTACACAGTGAGGAATGAACACCGGAAGTTCGAGTGAACGAATGAACGGGCAAATGTAATCACAGTCGCTCACCTGTAAATGTGGTTGAGTGTAAATTAAATGAAAGCAGAAATTCCGAGATTGGAGATACACGCCTCAATGCACACAGTCACGTTCCCGCGGGGCGACAAATCCAACTTGAGACTTAACACAACCACTCCGTGCCAAGGCTACCGGGTCAAATTTAAGGCTATACCCCTCCCCCCGATTTCTACACGGTTTTCAACTCCGTTCGGATAATAGAAAAAAAAGAAAAAAAAAAAGAAAAAAAGAAGAGAAATTTATCGCGCAAATGTGGCTTTGTTTTTTATGAATATTTCAAGTTCAATCAGTGGCAATTCAGGTCGCTGTGAAATTTCAAATAAAATTCTCGATACAGAATTAATTGTTTGCAGAATCAGGGAATTCATTTTTCCTCATCCTGGACCTCGTATGAAAATTGTTTTTTCATTTGTTTTTTTAGTGAGGTATCGAAAATCGTTGCTTCGATCGTTGGATGAAATGGGTGCGATTAGATTATTGATATTCAACTCGGCGTTAACGTCGATTCGCTATGATTTAAGGTTTGCCATATAATAATAGCGAATTTTTGACGCTCGATTTGAGCTTTTTAGCTTTAAGTATACGGCCGTCCTGCAGCACGGCGCGCAATAAATACAGTGGTGAAACGTTGAGGCCAATAAATTGCAGAAGGAAAGTACGTGAGGGTTCTAGATGGTATATAAATTCGCAGAAATTATTTATTTCCGTTACAGGTATATTTTATTATAACCGAGTCATGCATGTATAAACGGACCTTATCAAACTGTCTTAGTCTGCGAAAAGATACTGAATCCAATTTCCCTAATCTAACAACATGGAGAACTACGACTGTAGCCAATTCTGAATGATACGATTCTCATTTCAATCACTTACATTATATTTTTTCCATTTCAATTTTTTCTAAACTAAGTTTGCTCTGTAAAATTGCAAAATGAGATTCTTACCTAGAAAAACATCGACGGGTTGTAAATTTTGGTGTCTTCTCGACTGTACGACAAATCCACGAAGTCTTCCTTGAGTAACGCGTACTTCTCGCGTCATTTTTTGATCCTCGTAAGAATCATAGTGCCGACTTTGGTGGCCGTATTGATTTTGAAAGTTATAAAAGTCTCGATGCTCCGTTAGTATTTGGGTACATGCCAAAAGGACAAGACCTACCAACTCGAGCCTCAACATCTTGGACATTTGTTTTAAACTGAAAATTCACAGATTTTCTTTGGGTTTTTTTACTCTCTATCTTCCGTTCCTCGTCAGCAGCAGATTCTTTTCTTTTCTTTTTTTTTTTTTTTCGTCACAGTGAGGCTTGATTGCGATTTATTCTTAAGCCCTAAAATATCACTGTCAAACTGAAACCACGATATTAATTTTATGTTTCGGCACAATTGGCACTTGAACAAGTCACATTTTTGTTAGAATTTTATATCTTCTCTCTTGAATTTTTTAGACCGAAATCTTTTAATCTGCATCCTTAAAATTCTTGGTTTACGAACTCGCTATTGGTTACCATGTTTTTAGTTCGCTGCTCACACTTCAGTGAGTGAAAAATATAATAAGATTAACGTGAAAAGAAAAATGACAATAAAAAAAAATGAACGCTTTTAGGACGGTCCCGTGATGGTTAGATATTCTTAGACGCACAAACAAGGGTGAACGCACCAAAGGCTTGGCTCTACTGTATAACCCGGTAAATCTCACTATTTCGCTTCTTCATCACACAAATGTAAAGATTTTCAACGATGATCTATATGAAAATTCTTTCGGATCATCGTACCGTACGTCTGAAACAATCGACAACATCACATATCATCGCTCCGTTGTTTTCTTATTCCATTTTATATCTCTCTTAAGTCAACTTTATTCAACACTAGTTGATGGTCGTCACATCGTAAGCACATCTGTCGCAAACAGTTGATGGAAGATTTCAATCACTGATTCTGTCTCCGAAGCCAAGTTGAGTTAGAGTTTGATACCGATCATTACGCAAATTCAACCTCGTGCTAAGTTCAAGTTTTGCATCTAACAATAAGCTTATACGGACATTTTATTTCTTTTCTTCTATAGTTGAAATCACCATGGAAAAAATGGAAAAAAATACTTTTGATAATGAGCAGAAAAAGAGAGAAGAAAAACAGACGTTGCACTGTCAGTAAACTTGATGCAACGCAGACGATATTGGCGAATTTTTACATTCATTGTACGATTTGTCCACCGCCCACATTTTCACACGCGAGACGATCATTGAGAAGTAGTTATGATTCGTTATCGAGATTTTTTTGATGCTGTGAAACGCCTTGAAAAACTTGAGTTTTTTCAGATTTACTGAAACGAACTTTCGGCGTGTTGGAGAACGTCTTCCAAACTGCGGAGTGGAGTGAAAATTCTATTTCTAAATTTAAACATCGAACTCACGACGGAACTGTGCGACGCGACGCGGGAGCCTGTGAAAGCGAGTCTTTTATTTTTGGAATAACAACCGCGGTACACATCAGCTGCATCCTCCACATCTTCGGATTCAATATTTTGCCGATATTCGTAAAACGTCAAGTATATTTATCATGCGGTGATACGAGTATTGGCCATTCCGGTGACTGTAGCGTACAGAAACTTTGGTCTATAAAATACATAAAACAGTATGAAAAAGATTTAAGATCGCTGTCTTCGCCCGCTTGTAAAATATTCAATCAACAAAATGTCGTGCAAAACGTTCACCGTCTACCTTGGTAGACACATATTGTAAAACTTGACTGCGTCGCGATGCCAGAGCTTCGCCTGTTTTAACGTTCCGATACATAGATGATCGGCAGTTCTTTACACTGCACATAAATGGAATCAATAAAAATATGCGTCGATCAATCATATATTATTGTAAGAGGTAGCTGGAAAAGTATATGGAAATATACATTGACGAACGTGAAGTCGATGCGACTTTGTAGCTCTCAAGGGTATCAAAGAATGCCCTTATAAAGAGCTGCTCTCGATGCTCCCTGGATCTTACTTCACTTTCGTTAAATGGAAATGTTTACAGAATATAAAGCTTGTAAACAGGCTTTGTTGAAGCAACAATATACAGCTTCCTCCGGCAGTGTTTCTTTTCTTTTTTTTCTTTCTTTCGAACAATAATTTTGGAGCATCCTTAGTATCCCGATAGGGTGCTGCTCAGCACTAAAAACTTTTTGCTATCAACCGCTTTGCTCGATTCCGTTTTGTGATGTTTAACTGAATTAACCGTAATAAAAATTCCACCGGCCACGTAGTTGCTTGAAAGAGTTAACTTAAAAGCTTATACCGTGTTATTTCAATCGAAGATTACTAACGAGATAGTTTCGGAAAGAGAACGAAATGGAGTGGAGAAAAGAAAAAAAAAACGAAAAAAATCGAATGAATTCTATAAAAGTACATGGCAATTAAAGCTGAAAGCTTTTCCTAGCAACTTTATACTTCAGTTAGTACTGTAAGATTTGAAATGTTGAAAGGCTCACTGTTGCATTCGCAGTCCAGGGTTGGTTATAAAAGCTCCTCTAGGGCATCGATTGGTCAGAGTAATTAAACTGTTGACGTAGCTGGTAAGATATTATGATAGTCGAGCTAAATTACGCGAAAGCATCGCCATCCGAGATGAAATTTAAACGGAAAGTCCCATCCCGGGACCGGGACAGGAATAGGAAACGTGAACGTGCACGTGAACGGTAAGGTGCTCAATGCAAGGCATCCTATTAAGCCCGTCGCACGCGAAATTTCTCCGTAAAGTTTTAATCGAATTGAAACTCTAAGCCTGTTTAACATCGTACTTACCTGCCTAAGTACGCAGCTTTCTCTTTTCGAACGTCTTCTTAGTTTCTTGGTGACGTTCAACTGAAGCGAAGGGAAATAATTATCCGGGGAATTAAAATTTCTATATTAGCTCAACTGATGACTAACTCTGGGTGAACATAACAAATCTTATATGAAAAAAATAAAATTCAACCGATATTTGAAAAGTTTCTTTTCTCATTCGAAAGTTCAGATAAATTTGAGTATATTCCATTACTCAAATTGAAAAATGAAAAATATTCTTTTCTATTATTCCACTTCATCTTATTTTAACTCATTACTAAATTGTTGAGAAATTATGGGAACGATTCAAGAATATGAGAAAAAAAAAATACGTAAAAAAAAAAAAAGTTAGATAAATAATAACAAATGATGCATAATGATATAATCGAGTTATTGATAATGATTGAAAAATTAAAGCCCACAAAAAGAAGAATTGAAGAAAAAAATAATTTAAGTTAAATAAAATCACGACGTTATCGTCGCTTCACTTTACAAAAGCTTCGAAGCATGGTTGTGTAATATGTACATTGTAAGTATACTTAGTAAAATTTCATCAAACTACGTGGGAGGGCAATCGGGTTTAACATCGATCTGAAAAAAATGGTTTGAAATATAAGAATCAAAAGAAACAATAGAAACAAAAAATTGAGAGAATGAATAAATTTCGTGTTACATGAAGTCTTGTCGAGTAGTATTGATTTTGAGGAAAAAGGAAAAAGAACAAAAATTCTTGATATAACCCACGTCCGATCACGTGTTATCGATACGCTATAGGAATTTATTCGTCTTTCGTTCTCCTAAATGACTCTCATGTATTAGCGGATTAGGTATAATAATCAAGCCGAATTTACCCGCACACATATGTAAAGCAATATGTATGTACACAGAATGCGTGGATCGAATTTCCCAGTTTCGATATCGCGAGTTCTCAACCCTGCGTAGTACACGGCGTAACGCGTAAAAAAGACGACCCAATTAGTGGTCTCCGCCGCGCCAACGCTATGTAGGGTACGTTCTGTGGTACGCCGTAGAAATGACCATACGTTAATTACCGAAGCTAAACGTGATACACTGATTAATACCATCCGAATTGTTACGTTGGATCACATCGTGACGTACGAGAAAGAAGAAGGGGCTTAAAAAAGAAAATCTCGCATCAAATTACACGGTTTCATTTTTGAAACAAAATTCGACAGTGACGCGCCTTCTGCGGGCATTAAAATTTGAAAATCTACATTCACGACGTTTCAAAAGCATAGATTATTCGCTTTGATGAAAGAGAGAATTACAGGGTGATATCGAAGAACCCTCGCTTTCTAAATCCAACTCGTGTACCGAAATTTGCTATATTGATCGGTTGTCAATGGGGATGGTTATGGTCAATTGAATTTGTCTGGGAATATGTTTGTGAATCTCTGTACACAGCGTCGTATAATCCGTTGATTCCTCGGTTGATTCTCAATGTTGTATTCGAAAATTTCCCATACGTCGCGTCGGTTAGATTGACTGAAACTGCCAAAATTTTAATTCTGGTCTTCAGTTATTCTTAACTTGTTCTGAAATGGTCTTCGATGAGTCATCTGAAAATTGCAACATCATACGTTGGAGGCTGTGTATGTTTTTTTTTTTATAAAAAACCCCTTTTTCATTTATGGTTGATTTGTTGATATAATTAGCGAAATTAGTCGATGTATTACCATTATTTCAGTTTTATCTATACCATATAACTCAAAGCGAACCTACTCTCAAAGTAAGACTAATTAAACGGAATAATTAGTGTTTTTTTTTTGTTTTTTTTTACTTTGAAATATGAAATTCAGATTTACGAATATATGTATCATTTTATAGAATTCTATGTATGGAGTTATAATTCACTTGTAGGTATGTAGAACCCGACTATACCACTAGTTTGGAGTTTTAAGACTCGAAAACCCTCCTGCCTCTGATGCTTTTAGTTTTCAATCGCGTAGCCAGGATTACGCGTAACAACCAAAGCTTTTGGAACAACAGTTCTAAAGTTGAATGGTTATCGAAGTAGGTAGCTGGTATAGATGGTAGCTGCTGTAAAGAGCCTATACGCAAAACTGGAAGCTGCAACCTTACCAGCTTTCTCTCATTCTGGACGAAACCAGCTAGTCTACCGAAACTATACCTTGTGTTTCTAAAACAGTGGAGAGGGAAGATATTTCCCAGTTTCCTCTATAGGTATATAAGGTAGATGGTATGGGGTAGTGGAAGCTATAATCGTTACGGTTCACAGCACCAGGGGATTCCAGATTTTATAGCCACAGTTCGCTGCACTGTTATTTATCGATGACTTTATTCGGTCGCCTCATTTCCTCGGTGACTGAACTGCAGGACGCTATACCGGTGCAGAGAAAAACAAAAATTTCAGAAAGTCAAAAAGGATTGTGTTGGTTTTTGGGAATTAGGTGTACGGTTTCGTAGCGGAGTAGGTATATTCATTTTTTTTCGAGGAGACGAGAGAGAAAAAGATGCAATTTTTCACTTACTTTCCATCTAATCAAACTGAAGACATCGTTCCTACCGTGAATAGGAAGAAAATATATTTTGACTTGAGTAGCTCGATTGAATTCAAGGATATAGTAGAACGGTATTCGGCCTCCTTATTGAGCCTAGAGGCAGCAGGGCGTTTAGTGGACTGTGAAATAAATACAATTGGGATATTTCCGTTACTGATTGTCTAGACAAATACGAGGTAATGAATGCTCCCTCGATACCCCATTCATGAACAAGGTAAGGAGCAACTTTCATTACTATAATACGAAATATAAGTGGATAGAAATTGAACTCTTATAATATGAAGTCGCGTAAAATGACATTAAGTTACATCGAATCGTATCAAGTCAAAGAGAATTGATTGAAATCGTTCGTAAGCACTGGAAATCGGTTGAAATCAAGTCACTCGGACGAAGAAAGTCCGTTGTCTGAATCTGAAATTCTCGGCACCTCGAAATCAGACGATCGTTCAATCCGGACACATCGCGACTACAGTACCTATACTGATTTTTTGTAAATCTTCTCCAATTATTCTCGATCAAACTAAAATGAAATGGTCCATATTTTTCACTAGACAAGTAAAATCTCAGATTTGGTGTACACCGATTCAACTTCCGGTATCTAGACTTCAGATAGCTCTTCGCCAACGAAATGTAAACCACTATTCCGGGTGTGAATGTCACAGCAACACTTTAGGGATGCCTAGACAACGGCTCAACGTTAAGCCAGCTTTCCAGCTCTCCAGCTCGACCTCAACTCTCCCTTTTCTCTCCCCCCACCTCCCCCTTCTTCCACACTTTGCTTTTGCCTTAGCCTCTGCCTTTGCCCCTGAAATCACGATTTGTGTGCCGGAATAAAAAATAGCTCAACCCTTAAGCCGAGAACCAAAAAGGGGCATAAAAGTCAAAGGCTTCAATTAGATTCATCCATCTTCGTGCTAAAAGACGCGGTCTTTGAAAGAGGGAGAAAGTTAAAGAAGAAAAAAAAATAAAAAAATAAAGGAAAGTACGGGGAAATTGCGTGGATTGAAATCGAGACTGCCTACTGTAACCCGGGTTCCCGGTTTAAGCGTAAGGTGGTGCAGGGTGTTTCCATTTATTCAATTTATTCTGTTTATTCGATTAGTCAAACGGTTGAACTTCGAATAGTCTCAAAGTACTTCACTCGTTATACCCCATGCAGATTAGAATTTCACGAATCGGAGTGAATTATTCAGTTTTTTTCCAGGATTTCCCGAAGGCAAAAAAAAAAAAAGACAAAATTGTTTTTCAACTAGAAAAATAGTGACGTATATCCGCGCTATTCGGAGCGGTATGTATATAATGTACGGTGCACTACACGTGATGTGGTATATGAAATGGGAAAATATAACGAATAAAACTCGTTGGAAAGAGAATCCGAGAAAGGAGTGTGGCTGGGTAAATCTTGAAATACATGACGTCACGCACCGCCACACGACGCCGATTTCTCGAAATGGAATATAAGAGCGAGAAATAGGGGTCGGCGAAAAAAATAGAATCAAGACAGAAGAAAGTCGGTGGAGTGCGACGTGCCGACTACGTGCTTAGACTCGAGAATATTTATATCCGAAAAATCGATATAAGACCATTTCAAGTCTCTCGCTGAGCCCTCATCACGCGGGTTACATATATACCTGTATAAATATGTATGTGTGACGCATTTGAAAATATTTTTACCCACTCTCTTAGCGCAATTAAAAAAACAAAGAGAGAAAAAAGCGTTTAATCGTTATCCTGCAGAACTGGTTGAAATTTTTTTTAATTTTTTTTTTTCCATATTCTCTCGGATTTACCGTCTCAAGAGAGAAGAAAAGAAGGAAAAAATTATCCACAAAATCGTTATACCGTTTACAATTTTTTCACGGATCTATAAATTGAATTTCACGAGATCAATTAACTGACCTGGATGATAGGCAAATAATTTCACCATAGCTTACGTTCTCCCATGAACTATAAGTATTACATGGATACATACGTATATGCATATTTCAAGACAGTTGTTTGTTATAGGGTGGGTGATCAGCCGATGGAACGATTTCAATAAAACTTGGCATGGGACATCGCCAAAACAGATGTGAGTAGTATTTTTATTGGCATAACTATTTGTCAACATCGTCAACTTTAACTGCCATTATTTATGACGATGTATAAATTACATGCTGCAGAGCATATCCCGAATTGTAGAGAAAAAAAAAAATTTGTTGCAAATTTTTTCATTCGAGAGTATCCAGGATGAGAAGCACATGAATTCATAAGCTCTAGAGTTTTGATGAAAACAATCAACATCATTGTTCATTTAATTAATATCGATGACTCAAATTGCACCGACTATCCCAATTATCGTAATAATTATACCGCGATGTAGAGGTATAACAATTGATCCACTACTTTGATAATTAAGAGACGTTGGGAACGCGTGTAATTAAAAATAGAATGAATTATGAGTGCATTAATGATTCAATAAGCAATTCCGATGAGTCATTATATTTTGCCATCAAACTACTAACCTATTATCACTTCATGGTCGTGTAATTCAGAAGTTGATTAATTCCATTATCGGGAATTATCGAATGATTTTTAATTATCTGAAAATGAGTTCAAAAAACTCCCGACCATAGAATAAGGAGTCCTATTTCAAAAGTGTACCCGGATACTGAACAAACATTTGTGGAAATTGTCGAACAAATGAAACGCAGGGTTGTTGAGAAAAGACAGAATAGCGCGGATGTCGGTCAAATTTAAAATTCTATAAACTTTTTGGAAAATTGAAGACTTTTTTTTCGAATAAAAACAGTGAATGATAATTAGCTATTTAGTGATATTTTCACACTCGGCAGAAATCAAATTTCAGCGGTTCAAATATCCATAAATTTCCAGACCTCGAAATTTGAAAATTTCGAATCTCTGATTCTGTATTTTCGAGACTCCGGGCATCCTCAATTAGCAAAACTGAAATTTATCCAAACAACTATGCGTAATTTTGAAAAAGCCCCGAATTTGAAAATCTGTAAATATCGTCAATTTAATATATTTCAGCTTTCCTCTTTAAACTACCTGCGAGTTTAATCGTTGATACGAACCTTGCAGGGGCGGTATAGAAGAGTTTCTTGTAGATATATCGATCAGTGAGTCATTAAAAAAAAGTTGGCCAAGGCAAAGTTTTTAATTTCCCAGCTATAGGATGGGGAGAGGATCGGGGCAAGTAAGCTAGAGTCGAAAGTAGGCGAGGAGGAGACAAGTAATTACTACAGACTCCGTGAAAAATGCACTAGGCATTACCAGCGAAATTGCAACTATTTTCTTTCAGGGATAGGCACATACATTCTCTAGCCAGTGTATAGTATAACTATACACATATAGTTACGTCGATGTTGGTGGCGAAGGACAATTTTTCGTAGCTAATTCTTCCGTGCATTTTATCGGGTCAATACATTTTCCTTTTTCTTTTTTCTTTCTTCTTTATTCTTTTTTCATCACATCTGCAGTATGCGGCACTAATTGTGAGGTAATAAATTCATTTCCCTTCATGTTTTCAAAGGGCGTTAATGGGAATTCGTAAGTCGTTTAACAAAGATGAATTTGTTTCAACGATTCGAATCAACTCTTATCCTTCCCGTCGGCGTATGTGCGGTAAATCATAATTACGAACCTTTACAAATCCAAAACAAAAGAGAACAGAATGTGAAATTCTTTTCGCTCTTTCACAGGATAATTCATTATTATTCGCTATGTATCCATTTTGTGCAGTAGCTAGGTATGGCACTGCAGATATGGGGGAAAATCGACGGAATAATTGCCACTCTGCGCTGTCATCGGGGTAAACAAAAATTCTTGTCTTCATACCCTCTCGTTGGGTGAACAAGCGGTGACAATGAAATCCTTTGTCAACGGGACGGGGAAGGGGAAGGCAGAAATGGCTCATTCTTCACTGCCAATTAACTTTTATTTGCCTGTGATTTGTATCGTAAATTTACAACTACAAATTCTCATCCCCCAAGAATAGACAAATTATTAGCAGTTGTTTACGAACCGTTGATATTGCATTCCAACTCGGGACTTTTTACCTCCCGAGAATTCAACCTGCGATGTGGTCATCGCATAGAATGGTGAAAATGACGAATTGATAGCGACGTAATGAGCTTCACTGTCGTGAATTGATCTTTTATTCTAATCATTTATTCTCTCAATTCTATGTGAAATATGGTGAGAAAAAATTGTGATGTTGATAGGACAATATTCAACGATATCTTATATAATATTTCAATTGAAATGAAGGGAACTGAATGTGAAAAACTGAATAAAATAGAAAAAAAGTCAGAAGTCGTTAAACATAATGTGTGCTATGTTTCAATTGTTTCGAACTTTAACAAGGTCTCTGAAAGATCGTAAACTTGATATACAAGAACCATCTTTGACTACTGTACATTATATAGTTAATTCTTGAGGCATGAATAACGTGAATTTCCTTCCGTATCGTTGGGTAAAAACAACAAATGCAGCTGCAGTCGCAGCAGCTTTAACTATTAAATTCATTCGCTCTCATGTTGTTTGATAGTTACCTCAAGATATACAATACATTTGTGTTCAGTATGCTGCCACCATTGCTGCATAGCGGCATGCGCGAATATATCGTGGTACTAAACTATACCTTGAGAATATGTATTCTCCATACGTATGGAGTTCATACGTCTTCGTATTGTACAGGGTCTCTTATGTTCGAAGTGTGCCGCTACTTTAGCGGCCGATTGAAGAATTATTTGAAAAATTATTTTCCACCAGAATTTCACAAAATCAAACGTAAAGAAGAGGAACTGCGATGAAGAATATATAAAGCTTTTTTTTTCTTTGTCTTAACATATTTTTTTCCTCAAAATATCCTAATACATTTTTCTCGTGTCACACGGTCACGGACTTCAAGTTATGACACCGTGTAGGTATAATGGCGCTCTCAAGAATATGTAACGTGTCAAGTGCAACGAAGGAAAATAAAGGATCAACACTCTATAGTTGCGAAGCCCTTATCCTCTCGTTCTCTAATCACGCGATGCTCATAATAGTTATACCAGCGAGGTCGTAAACCTGCGGCTTCCAGCCATATAAGCACCTTCCGAAGGCATCTTGCTTGAGAAAAGCGAATAGCTCGTGCTTCATCTCTGTGGAAAACTATCCTTATGGCGAAAAATTTCGCGAGAAAGTGTAGACCCCTTTTCTGTACATCTTCTTCGCCATGTTACGAACTCAAAATGGCTACGACATGGCCATTTTTTTGTGAATCACATTTTTCCCCCCACGTACTTTAGTACACACCTATTATATACTCTACAGTCACCTCTTGTATGAAATCTGCATCCCTTGCAGAAAACTTCTTTACCACGACATATTTGACGTGGATACCTACTCACGCACCTGATTTTCTCCTCACAAGAGTAATCGATTCGATGATCGTATCATCGAATTTTCACCATTTGCAAGTGTTCTGGAAAGCTTTATACATTGATACCAAAGGATCTTGAGTAACGAGTTCTCGGAATCGAAAATCTCTCAGAAACACGTCAATCTAATATTCACAATCGATTCAACATTCTCAACAAATGACGAGTTTTTTTCCACATGTTCCGTGCGAAATGTTTCAAAGCTCTAATTTCCCGTCCCATTACGCATCAGACGTTACAGTGTGTAATTATTTTCTATCATGAGGAGCTATTAGAAAACGTAATATGTTTTTGAAGGCTTTATCTGAACAACCAAAGCTCAAGTTTCGAGCAATCCAAGGTCGGCAGTTCCACGAGATAATCGTACTCAAATATAGAGTCCGTTGATAAGCTTTCCCTTACATTCCGTGTGCGAAAAGTTTGAAGCTTCAATTTTCCGAGTACGAGCTTTTCGAGATTCCGGGAAATTTTCGGAATCACAATAGAAAAAAAAGCATGTGAAAACTAAAAACAAAAAATTGAAAAAAAAAAAAAAAAAAATTGTTAAAGAAAAGTCCGCGTCTACGTTTCGAGTTTCCAATCCCAGACTCGAACCAAGTTCCACCCTGTAATTTCAGCCCCCATCTCACCCTCTGCCCCTGACGTATCGACCGTTCTCAACTTCCACCCTTCAGCGAGGCTTGCGCGGCGCCGGCGCAGCTGACGGTAAAGCTTTCGCCTGACGCCAGTTTGTCGGGGGTCGAACCAACAGCCACGTCGAACCCGGAGTGGTGGTCCAGGACTCTCGTAATATCAGCATCTCGCGATTTCGGATAAATTCACCGTGTATGAAACTTTGCCACACAATATTATCAGTCCCTGGATTATAGATCGTCACGTTCCCCTCATTGTTTCAACGACGGTTCTGTGCTCTACTTGCAATTTTCTTACACAAAAATTTTTTTGTTTTTCATTTTTAATTTTTTTCTTCTTCATTCTTTTCTCTTCGACGAACATAAAGACGGTTTTTGACACCGATGTGATAATTTCTTTTCAATCAACGTGGCGATGGTCCCGCATTCTTAATATGAGCGGTAGATTCTTCGAAGTTGTTTCCCGTAGAAATTAAACGTGATCGAAGTTGAATTTCGCGCGCTAACGTTACAAGTGCATGAGTTTTTCATCGTGAGTTTTTTTGCAAATTCTAAATTTTCATTCACATCCATACACACAAATATGGAGCAGGGATAATAGTTTACTGCTGGTGATACATTTTGTTTTCTCTTTTTCTCGTCAAACAAAATTACGGAACCAAAAATTGCAATATGAGAAATTTCGTTTGACGATGCGTCGTGAGGACCACGGTTACTCTTGTCACGTGACCGTTCGTTGGTCGTAAAGAAAAATTCGTTACATTAATAGTGCAAGTGCATCAACACTGACGTTACATATTTTCGCACGTTCATTGCATAAACCATAATAAAAAATGTGCGATGAATAAGGATTAAGACAGAAAATATGATGAACGATTTTAATCGATGAAAAAATCTAGGTGATCACGATATGCTTTTTTCCTTTTCTCTTCAGTGATATAAACAAGTGGAGGATCCGTTTAACCGAGTGAATAAATTTCTGATGTAAAATAAATGAACATCAATGCGTTTTGCGTATCTTCTTCATCATCATCTCGTTGTAGTGAATATATAATTATCTCCGCTGAATCGGAAGATCGTAAACATTCAGCACATTTAGTGCTCCAAAAATATCCTTCGCCGTTGTATAAAAGGTGTGCCCCGCTAACACACCCCTAAACCAGCTTTTACCCACAACGTCGATGAGCGAGGGATAACTTCGAAAGGATAATAAAATTTTCTTCCTACTATCTGCTGAACTTAAATTGAATTATAAAGGCATACTGTACTTTGTTTTCAAGGTCAAATAGCAGAAGGAACTGTAATACCTCGTAATTTTGCTCATCGTTATCAATTATCTACGAAAAAATAAATTATCTCAGAAGGAAAGATGATATGTAAAATAAAGGAAACTCGATGATGAAGTAAAATCATATCGTCGCTTCGGTAGTCATCACGTTCAATATTGTTTCTTTGTTTCTCCACTTTAAGAGTATCACCAAGTCGGTGGAACGCCAAAATTTGGTAACTTTTCAAAGTTTTTCGGACCGAAAGGATCAGTGGCGTTATTTGGCCCTTGTGTCTTCGTTTCTTTTTTTTCCTCTTTTTTTTTCTTGTTCAGAATTTCAATGTTTTCTCTCAAGTGAGTGCAGGTGTTTTCTTCACTCCCACGAAAAGCGCTCTCCAAGCACTACCAGTCATGTATTTTCACCTTTAAACTATGTACGATGTAACATCTACCGGGTAAAAATTTGATATGATAACAGTATCGAACCACCTGTCATTATGCCAAAATTGGTAAAAATGAAAAAACAAAGCAAGTATCCCAAGGTCGGATTATTTTTCAAGATACTAAAAGCCGGCGCATTTTACGTTTATCGCAACTTCAAACACGCAATAAAAAACGAGATTGTGTTTCTGTGACAAAACTGAAATAAAATAAAATGAAATAGAAAAAAAAAAAAAAATAGGATAAAATAAAACGAAATGAATTAATACTTCACAGAAGAACTTGTAATAAATCGCGTGTGAATGAAAACAGGTAAAAAGATTGTTTTAAAAAAAAAATTAGTGAAAAAAAAAGCTAAAAAAATATACGGCCGTAAAATAATCCACGTGCGTAGGATCCATCGAATGATCGATAAATAAAATAACGCGCATAGGATTCATCAAGTTTCATATCAAACGGTGAAAGAGAAGATCCCTGGTGATATCCGGGTTCCGTGATAAATTTATCTGAATTAGTATCTCGGTTAAGGAATTAGAGATCCTGAGGAAACTGTAGACGTTAATATAAAGTGGGCATGCATATGTACGTCGGCGTCGCGACGTTACCCGTTCTTGGTTGGTGGCCGAACCTAATTTTCGCTTAAACCGCTATCTGGGATTTCGCCAAGCAAACTGTGCCACCCTCTTTACCGTCCCTCACCGGCATGGGCATCTCGCGACCGACTAAACTTTGGCTATTTGCCTTTCAAAACGCTGACTTGATAATGTACCGCGCCACCCGCCTAACTTTTAGCTACAAACTATCCACCGCCTGCTTTTGACGGTCCCACCCCGAAGAAAAAGGAAGAAAAAACGTACAAACAAAAATATAGTGTAAATGGATTATCAGCCGAACTAGTGCATGAGCTTCCAAGGACATAAATTCACGTTTGGAAGCCGACGTGACACGTGTAGGGGAAATAAAGAACCTGAAACAAATAAAATGTTGGTAGTCCGGGCGCTTTTGTGGTGCATGTTGTTGAGCAGTTAATCGATAATCAATAATGTTAATAGAAAACATGAACGTGTTAATGAGGAGGTGCAATTCCTGCCTGGTTTGGATGTTTTATTTGTTGGTATTTTTTACTCTGTTTTTAATATCGAGTGGTGAATTAAGCTCACGTATAGTTAGGACAAAGTACGGTGAGCTTTCGGGAGTGATTGTGACCTTGGAACGTTACCTCGAAAGCGTTGAGGTTTTCAGGGGGGTGCCATACGCCTCGCCACCCATCGGTTCACTCCGTTTCATGCCACCGGTCAGCGGCGCCCTTTGGCACGGGGTTAAAGTTGCTGACAAATTCGGACCTGTTTGTCCGCAAAAACTACCTGAACTAAGTGAAAAAATACCCAAGGGACGTTTAGAGTACCTCAGAAGGCTACTGCCCTACCTTCAAAATCAGAGCGAGGACTGCCTCTACCTCAATATTTACGCTCCGGTTCAAGGTCAGTACCATTTCACACTCATCATTCTCTCCTCTTTTTTCCTCCCCTCTCTCTCTCCGTCTCTCCATTTCTCACGTCTGTCTGGTCGACTTTCTTTTTTTGCCACTCTCCCAGTTGAAGAGAGGATAATTAACCGGCGCGCGATGTGGTCACTCGGGAAATTGCCGCCCCTCGACACTCCGAGCTTTTACACAGATGGTAGAGAAGCTGAACGAATTACCGCTAACTATTTATCCATGTTTTTTGAATTATTTTCATTATTATGGTATACTCCTCCAACCCCTTTTCATAACAACATTTTATGAAGTAAAATAAGTATAACAATTCATTAATTGTGTAAACCACTTTGGAATTTTCATAGAATCCATGTATATATTTTCTCTTTGGGCTCACCTTAATTTTCCCAAAGTTTTATACTCTTTGAAAATTATTCACTGAAAATTTCAAAGGAAATTTCGAGAAATTCCACAGCTTTTGGTATTCACCGCCATACCTGACGAGGTACACCTTGACTTAGGAAATGATCTTTTATTGCGAAACTTTAATTGCGTTCTCCATATGGAATCCATTTCATTTTTTTTTCATGTTTTTTTAATCTTGTCCTTTGATTTTTCAGATAATATTCGTTCGACTCGTTTGAAGTCATGAAATAATATTTCGAACAATATCGTCTACGGTGAGGAATATTCAACGAATCTCGTTCGATAAATTTATAAAAGTTATAGGTTGGCGATCGTTTAGCGGATGTATATGAACGGTCAAATCACGCTTTTCGATTGGACAAAGAGGACAGCGACGGGATATACTCGAATTCGTATCGACGATAATTCAGAGTTTCACCCGGAAACTGTGACAAAAAAAAGTGAAATAAAATGGGATAAAAAATCGTCGCACGAGCGACCGTTAATTTGCCGATTTGAATAGGAAGTGTTATTTTATTGCCGGGTCTCTCCAACTACCATAAATTCCAAGTGGAATGCGTTTATGGAATGCAACCTTTTATACCTATACTGCATACAAAGCTTCTCCAACTCTTCTATTTCACTATAATATAATAGACAGTTGCACTTTACATCATACGTAGGTCGTATAGCTGGATTTTCCGATGCTTCCGTCGAGTGCGGTACAGAAATGAATTTTTTGAGGTCGAGAAACCTCTTCGCTATCAATTTTTTCGAAGTCAAGTTGCATCACATATGTATACTTATGACGTATACAATCTCACGTGTGGGATGTACAACTATATAGGCATACCTGTGTAGGTAAGATAAGTGGAGAGAACAGCTAACGAGCTCGATATTAACAATGTGTGATGTTATGAAATTACCCTGCAGATACATAGACGTTGTGTGACGAACGCGTTATTATAATATAACTGCTGGGACGTTTTAATCAATTTCAATATCACACGTTCCATCAACGTTATGAACGTATAATATTTGTACATAAATTCTTGTCGATATTTTTTGTCAATATTCGTACGGCATTGCAGACACGATGAGAAATGACGAGCGGGCGGAAAGCGCGCACGGACAGAAATAATATACGTATAGAGTGATTATCGATTTTAAAGTTTTGTCACGCTTCTGCAGATCGGTTACCACGTGCTCGAACTGATTTAATTAGGCCGTTATTAACGACGTATCATGGGTTATTATTAATAATTTAATATAATTGCGTTACGCCATAGGTATATATCTATGGTTACACATTGCCGACGTCGTGTCTACAACGACGTAACTTGACGTTCGCTTTTAGGCACGTCTACGTATACCACATGCGAACCTATATACCTATATGTGTGAGTACCTACTCGTGCATCAGATTCGCGAGATGGGTCAGAAATTGATATGAAAATCAACTTGAGGACACTTTGAAGAATTATCGCGTCAGCTATGGATAGTTGAATAAATATCCCATAATTGATGCAATCCGAAACATTTATTCGCGCTGACATGATTTTCCATATAACACGACAGCGTGTACCTCTTTAAATAAAATATATTTTTTTTCTTCTCGGTTTATTATTATCTAACACGTCGCTCGTTATTTTTACGCCGTTATAAATATCGAGTTTTCCTCTAAGGTTTACGCCGAGGAAGAGATATCAGCAAGTTTCATATCGGATTATCTCTCCGTCCTCCTCTCTTTTCTGGTTCACGTATAATTTCTCCGATTTTTTTCCCCTTTAAGCTAGTGAACGTGTCAGGCTAGCATTACCACCAGGAAATCATTGCCGTTCTATGATCGTTTTAGTGGCTACGATTTCATGCGGGTGCTCCGAAAATCTGCATAACGACTGGTTAGCATGTAACGATTACATCCGATTGTACGGCTTTCAATTCGTACGCATGCAACATAATGTCGTGGTACGAACTGGTGTTGGTAACCCGTAACAAAAAAATATTAAAAAAAAAAAAATGAAAACAAAAATAATTGACGAGATAAGAAAGATGTAGCGACGCAATGTAGGACTGATCATTTTCACTCGATCGCTATCGGTATATTTATGTTACTACGTGCATTGCAGAGAATTATAGAAATCTGCACTTTCTCATATTGTTCTTTCTGGAAAATTCGTCGGATCCTACGGGTCGAATGAGCAAAAAATCCAAAAACATTCTTATCAAGGAGCACTGTATAAAATGATTGCACCCTAAATGAGGGTCCAAGTTTATGCCGCCTATTATACACATGTTTGAAGAGCTCGTCACGTGAACGTTCAATAGTATAATAAGTAAAGTAGTTGGTGAGTCACCGACTGTAACACTATGACCTCGAATACACGTATAATACAAGGCCATGTAAAATATATAATATACTCAGAATTCTCGTTCACTACCCAAAAACGTCAAAGTAGTCAGCCGGTACCAGTTAGAATATGGCTACCCTATTTTACTTCGCATCGCTCCGCATCTCGTCAGTTTGCTAGTCCCCTTGCCTTATGGGGGTTCGCCGGAGCAAGCGCACGTGTAAATTAAGGGGTGAACCAACCCTTCCAACTAATTAATAAAATTGTCCCTCCGAAGCCCTACTTGGGACAACGCCTAGTGAAACTTGCACCTGCTCGCCATGAGGAAGGTGGTATACTGTTTGGCTCTTCGCACTCGATATTCATCCACGTGGTAGATATCATATATGTATACAAGTATATAGTATAATTCATACTTACTCTCTGCTACAGATCGCGTCACTCACTCACCGTGTTTCTCCCCCTTTTCACCTCGCTCTAGCCATTAATTAAGATTCACGTCGCCCATCTTCACCCTCCGATCCCTTATACCCTTTGTACCTTTACTTTCCTCTCCCTCCCTCTTTTTCTCTCTTTCTTTCTTCGTTACTCGTCCAACCCTCGAATCTCACAGATGACGTGACGTAGAATTCCTTAGGTATGTAATGCGTGTCCTGTGCAGGGAAGGGGGTTGAAAAGGACGTCAATACCTTTACGGGTAATCTTCTCACCCTATTTCGTGACGCGTCGTCATAATGGGTGGCCGAGAGTACAGCGGTTTGGATTCTTATTTTCTTATACAAGCGACGACCAGCCGAATCGAGCGACGCCTTATCACCTCTATCACGGTCACCCGGTCATTTTGTCGAACCTCGGATTCCGGCATCGCAGAAATCACCCCCTTCCCGAAATTTCATCCTTCAAGATTCTCCCGCCTTTCGCTCTCTCTTCTTCTCACCCTTGTCCGTCACCGGAACGTTCCTGAAAAGCCCACATAACCCCAACAATTTGCTTGCTGGCCCGAACTAAGTCTCGAGGTATCACTGGCAGCCACCAGGGATCCTGTCTCCTTCCTCATTCTGTGTTCGAATGCTTTTGAATACTTTCAAATACACCCCGTGCATGGGCCCTGCTGGTCTACCACTTCTCACCGAACGTCTGACCTGTAGCGCGACTCAAATATAGACGTACCCTGAGTTATACGAATACCGAGTTCATACAACCTCGAAGGGTTCCGTGCCGGCGACGCGTGTTTCCTTCGATTTTCACTTTATGTACGTACATCTATACGTATTATATGCGCGTATATATATACAGGCTATACGATGTACATAGGTATTGGAATAAATCATGAAACCCTTTCCACGATTCTCGCTAACAACTCCTACCCCAAAATTCAAGCTCTTGCGAATTTGGCACCGCGATACGATTACGCGATCGACGTCTTTCTTAGGAGCTGATGGGCGAGGGCGCGGAGCAGGTACATATAATATAACGATCGAAGAACACGATAGCAAACTCTCAGGGAAAAAGGGGATAGCTGAAGCGAAGAGAAATCGAGTTATACGTGTACACAATATACATAAATGCGGGATCAGCCGTAAATGCGTTTTTAAATATTACATAGCGGACAGTGAATTCTTTTATTTTTTCTTCTCTATTTTTCAAAAAGAAGAATAAAATATGTAACAACTCAAGCTCACGAAACATCGCCGGTGATGTACTAAATTTTTCATTGTCCTGCGAGTATGCATAAAATAATCATGATTGCGTGGAATGCACGAATATTGGGCTGCGTGGATAAAGCAATTATCAGTGAAACTCTATGAACTAGAGATTCATAGAGCTCTTTTTGTAATTAAAAAAAAAAAAAGTTTCCTATTATTTTTAACTCGCTTAGTTTTACGCATAGTTTCATAACTCGAGGTTGAATAAATTGAATATAATTTGCAAATCGGAAACTCCGAGTATTTTTCATTGGATACGCAAACCATTCATTTTAATCTCTTTATGCCGTGGTACCTATTCTATCATATGATATACTTACTTTATATGTCGAATGTAAGAATACTGAAAAAACTATAAAAATGCTGTCGCTATTTACCCAATATGAACGTATGTATATTATTGATTACAACTATATTTTCGAAATCCATTTTCAAAATATTCTATCTTTACTCAAAAATAATTCACACGAGTAAATTACTGTCTCAGATGACAGAAATTTTTCAACACGCTCTAAAAGCTCAGCACTGTGGATAAAAACGTCGAAAGCAAAACAGGGCATCGGAAAGCGCACGAACTAAAAATCACTCTACTTAGAAATGTGCAAAAATATTGTTCCGATTTATTCTACAAATGAACAAACAACGAACGTCATTCATCCAAGGAGAATTATCGCTCTTATTTCAGCTTTAATAGGACAAAATTTTTCTTCGCTCGTACACACCGGTACAAACACAAAAGAGTAAGAACATTTTATTTATACTGAATTAGTTAAGCTCGGTAAAAAATATTGCTCGTGTACTTTTTTTCCCCCCGACCCCTACTCCCTACACCGACAGCCACAGGTGTGCGGAAAATTATTTCCGACTATCCACTGTGTAAATTCTACACCTTCTAGAACGTATTCTATAAGGTACACTGTCAAGTATATACGTATATAATATAAGAGAATTACTGGGTGCAAGGTACCGAATTATACCCGTCATTTTCACATCACGTGTATTCATTTTAACAATGACGAGCCATTCAATTGAATTATCTTCACGAGGGGGTCGGGGGGGGGGGGGGGAAGGGGTAGTTACCGTCGCACGTACTCTCGAGTTGGGACACAATGAGAGGCTCGAGACGTGAGAGAGATGAAGGGGCGGAGATATTTGGGGAGGGGGAGAAAGAAAGAACGAAGAGTGAAGAGACCCTGCGAGGGCGGAAGAGATGCGCGGAACATCAGGTTGAGGTAGGTACCTACAGTATATAATTCTCGGGCGAAAGCGCGCGCGCGTTCAGTCTAATCTAACTTCAACTTCTTCGTATAGCTAGATACTCGAAAGTTAGTTCAGCCTACGCACACGTCAGAACTATTTAACTTTTGGACAAGTACTCCCTCTCCATGGTACCTATAGCTGGCACTCCGAGTTCTTACTAACAATCGACCACTTTATCTGTAAGAGCACCTGCACTGACCTCTCTACAGCTATTTTTCTCTCTTTTTTTTTTTCTTCTACCATTTTCTATCTTTTTTACCTGATTTTTTTTATAGATTATCTAGAATCCGTTTAATCACTCGAAAAATCGCATGAAAATGTCTCAAGGGCACAGGTTTTTGTGCAGAGTTCAATATACCTTTGAATGGCTTAAGTGGGCATCTTCGGTAAAGTCAACCACTATACCTTTTCCTGAATCAACACTCAGGCTAGTAAAATAAGGGTGGTTTTCAATCCACACATACATTTGTGATGGATCAGATGACACTTGTTTTTTTTTTTTTTATTCTTGTAGGAAATGGGTGAATATGCAGGTAGAACAAACAATCATTATTTTTCTCGCAGAGTTATTCTCGCCGTAAGCTATACGTAGGGGCAATTAATTTTTTTTTCGTTGAACTCGAGCTTTATAATGTTCGGTGAAATATACAGAAAATTGTGATCGCGAATTTAGTGCGGCTAGGTATGCCAGTGGAGCCTGCAGTAGAAACGTGATGAATTTTAGGGGGAGCCGCAAAATGTTTGGCACGTCGCAGCATTAACGGGATTTCGTGAAAGCTCCGAACCTCGTTTTATCTCTAAATTGTCTCCTGGTCTCAACGATTCAACGATATCCCACAAAATCCACTCCTTTTGCCTATATGTGCTCACTAGGCTGTCCATATCTAACAATCGTTTCAATTTTTTTTTTTTTTTAACACACTCGTTTGTCAAACTATAATTAATGTAAATACCTCTGCAAAATTAAGCGTTTATAACTCGCTGTTAACCTTCTTAAATTACATTTTGTGGCTCCTCAACGAGTGGTTAGCAAATTGCTTGGTATCGGTACAAGTATACTCAAGGCAACGTTAAAGAGGATCCCCGCGTATACCAGGAAGAGACGTGAGAGGGCAGGGTCAAGTTTCGAACTGACCACTGCTGTACGGTAAACGGAGTCGTTTGCGCTCCTGACCTCCTTAATTGGAGACAAGCCAGCGAAGACGAAACCGTCACTATGGACTGGTACTAAGGCGTGATGCAGGTCAGCACTTAACGATTCTTTTGAACATCGTGAAACAAAAGAATGATCGAAGAGCCATCCCTTTTCAATCGTTCACGCTCGAGTTATTACGATGGTAATTATCGTTGATTTGACGAGAAATTATGAAACTGAAAAATTCTAATGATGCGAGCGAACCTTTCAGATCATCTGAAAATTTGAAATTCACATTTTTCGCATCGACCTTTTTGTGAAATTCCCTGATATACGTGGTGTTGAAAAATCTTATCGAATCACCGATTTCATCGGATATGATATCTTAGCCCGTGATGTACGGAGGAAAGCAAGAGATCGATGATACTCTCTACAACGGTCAAGATTGGTCGAACTAATTCCGAAATAAAACAGATGAAAATGTACGAAAGACTCAGAGACAACTCGAGTTATATCGAGAGATGAAATTCCGGGCGGCACAACCCCCTTGAAGATGAGTATCAATCATCGCGTTCTCCAAATCTGGTTACGTGATATAACGCTTCTCTTGGGTTGACCCTTGAGATTGGTAAGGAGGAACAAGAGCCACCGTAACAACATGGCGTTCGGCAACTATCAATTTGCAAACTACCTAAATTAGCCAAGTTACTCTATACCGTTTCCTTATTCATGCTGCCAGAACTACTGTGGTAGTCAAGACGCATTTCACCAAGCCCCTTTCGATCGGATACACACCGTCTTTGTTATCGCTGTGTGTATACTTATAAGCTATGGATATTCTACGATACTTGGCTACTCCCGCATTTATTGATATCTGAATCGTATTCTAAACCCTTATACGACTCAATATTGAATGAATATAACCGGTAGAATTTCCGATTTACGAAGTGATTGGTTGTTTCAACACTACCAACCCTGACAAGTACCTTCATGGTAGCATTTTATCAGGATAGTTTGATGCGGATGTGAATCGGCTATGAAAAATCGCCTCCGTTTGCGGAATCTCATCAACTTTGTTTTCGTATTTCAAAAAGTTGCTTGAACGGCATGACGACAATATGACATTCCATTATATGATTTCTTTCTCCTTTGAATCGGAGGTTGAAAGTCTTTGAAATTATTCTGCTACTCAACTTCCGTCCGCCGAATAAACCACTTCTGATGGATCTTTCTGACCAGCTGAATCTTGACAGGACTTTTCTTCAAAAAGAAAACCTTCAGGAGATTGGTGTTCGGGTGAGGTTTGCTATCCGTCGACTAGTGATTGAAAATGAGTAGGTGGTTTCTTCATTTTTGAGAGAACCTCGGAGATACAACATCTTCAGGCAGTTGTATAAGAACCGTTAACAATGGTTGAAATTCTGAGCTCTAAACTTTCGAGGTTTTCGTACGTAATGAATGAAGATATTGAAAAGTTCGAGTCTCTCACGAAAATTCTAGGCAAAGTATGAGCGTATAGGCCGTAGCAATAGCGCGGGGGGGGGGGGGGGGGGGGGGGGGTTCGTCTTTCGGGAAATGAATCCAGGACTTGAAAGTTGACGAAACTTGAAACGGCGGTTGCCTTTTCCGGTGCGTGACACTCGAATCCTGCAAGGTACGGGGTGAACTGAAGGAGCGACTACAATTCCCGAACCTTGAAACTCTGCTTTTCTTTTCACCGACGCAAGGTTACAAGAGCTCTGTATGGTAGCGAAGAGACTCAAACTCCTTGCAAAATCCTTCGCCTTTTGCCCCCACTCGGTTTGCCCTTCGTTTCGCCTTTCGCGGTGAGTATTGTGATTCAACTACGGTATTCAACTGTGTTATTAAATCGCCTTTGTCGGCGGGCTTTCGTGCGCTGCGGGTGAGAGTAAGAAAAAGAGAAGACGAAGTAAATATAAAACCCGAAGTAGGAGAAAAAAATTAAATAAATTAAATAAAATAAGGAAAAGTTCCCAGTGAGTTAGACGCTGGAAAGTGTCGCGTAAAAAAAAAACAAATAATAATAAAATAAAACACGCCGCGAAAAAAGGAGAACGAGAAATGAAGAGAAGTAGGGGAACGGGTTGCAAAAAGATGAGTGCCGCTCTCAACACCGACCGACGTCCGGAGCGTCCCGGGAAGTCAACCGCGGAGTAGGAAGAACGGGCATAACCGTAGTTCAGATTATATATAGTCGTATTTTTAATCCAACAAACTTTTTAAATTATACCTAACTACTCTGAATTACACTTTCACGCTGGCCGTTACTTTACTTTACTCTTAAAATTTTACACCCCCAACTCCCCTCTGCACTACGTCTCGTCGACTCACCAACCTTGCTCCTGAAGCGATAAACGCAAAATTACGAAGATAAGAAATTCGGCAATTAAAACCGACCAACTTTTCTTCCGACACGATCTCCCGCTAGTTATTCACGCTTCTAAACCAGCCTGCAAGCTCTCGCGATTCATTGATTTCTATCCCATCCCCAAGCGTTAAAAATCGAGTAGGGTCACGATGGATAAGAGGTTCGAAAAGATCTCAGGCCCTTGTTCCATCTACTAGCTTAAAAGGGTTGAATGAAGGACTTCAACCGCCAATCCCGATAAATATAAACAATATTATACGGCCAGGATTCTTTCCGTTTAGAATAACATGAGCAGCATAAAGTGAACGGAAGAAAAAGCTCTAACTTGATGATCTCTCTCTCTTAATTTTCTTGGGAATATAATGCTGGTATGAACTTCGTAGGGCGCGTGATTTATAATAGAGTACCTAGTATATATGGATAAATGACAGCTGTTCGTTCGAGATTCACATTTGAAAAGCTATAGAAACGATCGTCCCGTTTTCCCAGTAATCCGAACGGTGCAAGGTAATGCCTTCGTACTACGTATGGTGCGGACCTAGTTTGAAACCAGTTTTGGAACTTGAATACTTGAGTAGCGATGGAAAGTTGGGTTGGAAGACAGAAACGTGCTAGTATAACCGTTGAATTCACGCTAATAAAACGCAGACTACTCGCGCCCGAGACTCACCCTTTCTGCGACTAACCCCTGCCGTTTTCTCTGAGAAGACGACGAATTACGCATTCTCGTCAAGACACGTACTCTAGGGATGGCTTGGGGCGTTCCTAGATCCCTTTAGAGTCGCGTACCGTCTTTGAATCATTCTCACTGGTTCCTCAAACGACGACAATGTGAGGGAGCAGAAAGCTGAACAGAACGGCGTCAAAGCGAAACTGGTGGATATAGGTATACCAATTTTGTACGCGGGGAAAAGGCTAACCGCTTGGAGATGATGGACACGCGGACTTATCCCTCGGGATATGGACTGACGGGACGTCAGGTTGTAGCGATAGGGAACGATATTGCGAGATTTTCGGTACCACCCACCCCGACGTAACGCGGTTATTACTCCTATTTTCTGCGGACACTTTTCCGAGTCTGCCATGCTCCAGGTCTGGAACCGGAGCCAGGGGAGTGAAGGTGATGGCCGGTGCGGTGGACGCCACTAAAAGGTGCAGCAGTAAAAAAAACCTTGTTTCCGTAACGCGGTGGCCTGTGTAACGACCTAACGACGCCCCGTCGTTGTTCAGGAGTTACTCCGTCTGAGGAGTCTTGGTCAACCACCGTGTAGCCGCGAGAGTTTGACCAGTAATCATTGCATGGTATGGCACCCGAGAAAAATCCCGGTTCCTCTAACACGACCGTGAAATATTAATCCCTTCAAAATTGAGGTACTTCACGGGCCGGGAGGTAATCGTAAAAACCCAACGAACAAAGGCGCATTGGCTTGCTGAAGCAAATCGGAAACCTTTTGTGCTCTGTTCCCCTTCCCTTCGCCCTTAAAGTTTTCCTCCTTCATCGCTATGTATAGACTTTTTCTTCATCCTTTTTCTACATCTTCAACTTTCCTCCTCTCTTCTTATTTTTATTTTCCAAGTCGCTATTTTTTGCTCTGCATTCTCCGCTCTTGTTTTCCGGGCCAAATCGTCGAAAGGTTCTGGATTAACCTTTTTAGCTGGCTTTGATTCTTTGAAGTTACCGATGATCAACGCTCCACCGATAATATGCGAAAATTTCACTCAATTAACGAGGCCACTACCAACCGAACATTGAAGTGGGTATTGATCATTTCGAGTAGAAAAATATATTCATAAAATACTACTCCACACTTTTCTACGGGTCACGTGCATTTTTCCGGTTCATTTACGATTATCCGACAAAATCATGCTTAGCGTGTTCTATATGAAGTGGGAAGATTTTGAGATTGCTCAAGTTCGATGTACGAAGAGCTGGTTAGCAACGTTATATAGTATATCGGCATCTGCAGGATTACCGCCGATCACGCACCGTGGCGTGGTTTGCACGAACATAGTTCAAACTATGTCGATTCGTGCGACGTTACAAAATGCCAACAAGGACGTGCCGCAAAACTAGATTAGTGGAGCCCTCATTGTAGTTTGCAAATTTTTATACGAGTAGGTCAAAACATGTTATGGAATGTAAATTGAACCTGCGCAAGTCCCCCAACTGAGTTTTTACCATCTCACTTTCGCGAACCAAAAAATTATGAGAATAATACATAACGCCTCGCAAATATACATAGCTAGAAAAAAAAACAAAAAACAAATAGAGGTAGAAAATATTTCTGAAAAGCACTTTGTCCAAGTACAATGTATACTGACATGGTACATACATTCCATGTAACGCACTGTTGCAGTAGCAGCAACAGTACCAGTTTTTTTTCCCCTCGTACTCTTATTTCAGCTCGGTGCAGTGTATTTTCTTTGAAAGTTTGTTTGTTCATAAAGACGTAGACTTCGTGTAGTAGCTACCAGAACAATCGGATAGAAAGGCCAGAGGGAATATGTTGGACAAGAAATTGCGATATTCTAACATAAGAATCATTGCGGAATCGAACAGGGGAAGTAGCTTTTTATGGCACACAAGTTTATTAATACCTGGCAATCCGATTTTCTGATAGCCCCGTGGATGAGGTTCATTAATGGCGCTATATTTTGTCAGGGTCACGACACACGAGACCCACCGAAATTTTTCATCACTATTCTACGCACTACTGTTTTTTGTTTGCCGATTTGGAATATCGATTTTATCCTACTTCATATTCAGCTACACAGTTAATGCCAGTTTGATTATTTGGCGCGTTTCGAAATGTGTGCGGTTGAAATTCTACGCTTCACATGGTATGGGACTGTTGTCAAGAAATCCAAATCCGAAACTGCGTTTAATATTTTGTTGACGCAGTTTAGATGTAACATGAAACCTCGTTCGGGTCGACGCGGTCTCTTGGATGATACGAGGGCTGATTGTGTATCGCTTGTTTAGTAGGGGTTTCGGTGTGTCACGTGCGTTTCGTTGGCAAAGCAAAACCAACCCTCCCGTTAGAACCCTCGAGTACCTCTGCGCCGCTATGGATCTGGGGATAGTTGATAGGATGACGTCGCGATCTCCCTTATACCGTACATTTACTATACTTACTCCGAGCAACGTCTGCACGTGACGACCAAACTCGAGAAACTACCGGCCTATTTTCAATTATTATTATTACTATCATCGTTACCATTATCATCATTATCGTTATCGTTATCATCACTGTACTAATTCTGTACACCCTGACATTCAAACTTGAGCTGTCCACACAAGCGAGGTGCAGATCGAACTAATTTGTCGTGTTTTCGACTGACGGAAAATTCCAGCTTTGATGTTTTCAAACAATAATTGGATGGAGGTAGAGTAATGAAATTAATCCATTATATTGTCTGGTGACTCGAACGTAGAGAAAAAAAACGAAGAATTTGTGGTGGAAATCTGCAAGTAATAATTTTACCGGATTGGGAAGTAGAGCTTAGAACTTTTATCGACCACGGGTCAAATTGTCAGGGTGGAGTATTTGGATATATGAGAATAACGCGTGGTAATCCCTGTATACCGGCTTTGCGCTAATTGAAACAAACACAAATGATACTAACATTGGCGAAACTCTCGTTGTTCCGGAACAACGAGATGAAAACGTACTATACATACACACTACTCCTGCAATATGAAAAATATATAATTTCAGGTTATTCGTACAACGCCGGATATTCCACCGCTCTCCACAGTTTTGTGCTACGCTTATTTGATATCGAAACATGATTCCGCAATTTTTCGGCCCGCAATTGTTCGCTGTTTAACGGCGGATGATTATATTTACTCGGAAGACAAATGATTTGCTCTTCCGATCCGATATACCCTTCACCGATACAAACTACAATTTGTTCTCGGCATCATACAACAATAATAACTCTCCGAGTATATACGAAAAAAATCCAAAGAGCGGCTACAACATTAGTGTATGCCGTTTGAATTTTGCTGAATTTCATAACACTTTTTTTTGTTTAATTTCTTTTTTTTTTCTCCGGTGCGTGTACTTTTCATTCAACGTTTTCATTTAAATTTCACAACGTTATATACCGTTCCATGTAAAACTCGTGGTACATACGAGTCGGAATATACTCAGCTCGGCGTGTCAGTTCGTATACACGTATATGGAAACAGCGGCGTATGGTATTTCGATGTAGCAACGATTCGACTCGAATGAATAATTATTGGTTTTCGTTAGCTCGCACTCCGCACCCTTCACCACGTCAAATCCATCGGCTCAGAATCTATATATTAAAACAAACAGCACGACACACAGTGGAATGATCATCGCGTCAGAATCGTCAAAAGCTCAATCTCGACGGTCACTTCACGAGGACAAGCATGAAGCGGACTTTGGAACGTCCATTTTCACTACACTATTGAAAACCGAATGCTCAAATTAAAGTAAAATAAATTCCACGATCTGCTGAACGGTGTTACGACGAGGTCCAAGAAATACTGAAATTCTGTATCCACTTTGATACGTATGAATAGACGCTTATTTTTCAGTATATAGGTGCACTTAACCATAAATTCCTATGCAGTTACACATACGTACATCGGTAATTATTCTCGCGCCAATTACTCGTCGGCGTTTGCTAACCCATTGCCTCTCAATACAGTGTTCATGTTGACGCATATCTACCGGTAGTTTAATAACAGTTATTCGTGCGAACAATTGCTGATCTATTTAAATAGTAGGAAGCTCATGCAGACGCATGCTTTTCGAGGTGAGATCGTTGTAGAGAAACGTACGTTTGTAGGATGCCGGCTAACTTATAGTTTGGTACTCTACAACCACCTCAGGCTTCTCAAACTAATGCCAAATGTTTGTTCGCATCGTAGCGCGGCAAGTTCTCTGCAACTAAAACCGCGAATAAGCAACGTTGACTATCATGTACAGGGTGTTTCAAAAATCGATTGCGTTTCACGCGACAAAACTATATCGAGGGTGAGAGAAAAAAACAATTGTGAAAATTAAATGCATGCGTAGTATTTGGTTTCCGTTGATGAAGAAAAATTTCAGTTCGAATTTCGAATTACAACCGTTTCGTCCGACGTTGCGAACTGGTGAGTTGGAAGAAAAAATTACTTCAAAAAATTTGTGAATATAATACCATAAAAGTAATTAATTTATGACGTATATTACGCGTCTTTTTCTCGATTTTAATGCCAACATCACAAATTTTTCGTCACATGCGAGTGGATTTAACCATTTTTCAAACAGCCTGTACACATTATGTCGACAGTGAGAGATGAACATTACATTCGCGATGTTTAGTTGAGCGTATAATTTACTCTGTCAACCCTCGCAGCAGAACCACGGTTCAATTCAACTCTGAAACATCTATTGTAAAGTGAGAGGAAATGAAAAAAACAAAGCAACAAAAAATATTGTGTAGACAAAAATCAAACAGCTAGCTTATATACGTATATATTAATTTACATCGGTTGATTTTTACCGTTTTTTTTTTTTTTTTTTTTTTTTCCCACATACTTAACGACGCTAAAGCGTTTAGAGAGCTTGCAGGACAAAAAGCATAGCCATGGGTTTCTCGTTGGCACTTGACAGCTAGCTGCATCGAGCTGTGGGCTGTGGGCGTGGGTAGCGCGTTCGCTCGTATTACGTGTAGGTGTGTTTCGAAAGAGCTGAGCGAAAGGGGTGAGGGTCGAGGGTCGAAAGGGTGGTATAGGGTGGAAGAGGGTGAAAGAGGAGGCGGATACTTGACACCCTTGGATATTGAACGAGCGCGTGTGCACCGGCTGGTGGATTCTCGCAAGCGATTTATAAGGTCAATAGAATTTGATCTGTAGCGAGAATTAAATCTCTTCGAGATATAACGTGGTGGCTCTTCTCGGCTCTTTCGAGCGGTCAATATTGGAGCTTCACCTCTCCTACAGGTCTATACACACCCCTGATTTCTTCTCCCATTCATTCGTTCATTCTTTTTTTTTTTTTTCTCTTCATCTTTCGCAATATCTATATAAGTGGTAATACGAATGTTCGATTGTACCACCCGACCCTGGGAATGTAATCGATCGAAGTAGTGAAAACGTTCGGTTATATAGGGTCCGCAGTAGAGCACCAGAACCAACATTGTATATGCTGGTTGTACAGGATATCGAACTTTGCCGGTGTACCGAACGGTCAAGTTCCAAATTTATAGGTTTACTTAAGAGTTAACGGAGGGTCAATTCACCGAATTCAGGATGTATAGGCGTGATCCTAGAATCGCTGTCTTGGCTGAATTCAAAACACTTCGCCGATCTGTGCAAGCGGTAGCAATGGTGTCCGAAAACCTTGGGAAGGATGGGCACAGGACATAGAAAAGCGAACAGGACTGTGTTGTATAAGGTCCTCGCGATAAACTCCCTCCATCTCATCCTCGTCGCGCGTTTCGAGTTACGACCTCTCCTCTTCCTGTTTACCCTTTATCTTTGGGATTACTACAGAGCTAATCGAGATTTGTTGGCTACGGCCGTTATACCTAACTAGAGGTACATCCCGATTCTCCCTCTCGATTTGCTTACCGCGATCCGCACAAGGAACCAGCTCTCGCGTTCCTTGACCGTCCCATTTCTCCGACCCGACAAAGTCCCGTGTGGCTGGGTATTAAAGGGACTTTAGTTTAACCCTTAGTGTAGGAGTGAAATGTGGAGCGCAAGATCTTCGCGTGAAAATTGGATACCTGCTATTTCTTATTATATGTGATCTTGCGGTTATTCGTCAATTCAGGGTCACCACAATGGGGAACTTTGAACGAAAAAAAAGTGCGACTGACCTTCATGGGTCGGATTGAGAACTTTGCTTCTGGGTTTTATCAGATTGATTCCCCGATAGGGAGACTTAGTCGCATTCTGATTTGAAACAATTTCAGTTGGGCAGTTGGGTGAAATTCTATCGACTACAAAAAAACCGATCGACATCCGTTAAATTCGCTCTCTAAATGTTTTCATTCCCAGCTTTCCGTATTTTTTTAACTTCAAGTCCATGTCGAATGTTACCGAACAAATTGTATTCCAATCTCAATCGGTGAAAAGTTGGGTAGAACCATACCGGTTGATAGACGTGCATCGTTAAAAATGGTTCTCAACGATTTCTCGTCATCTCTATCAACTTTGTACTACGAATGAGGTGATATCATCTGGGTTGAATTATAGGAGAAATAGATATTCACACACGGTTGTTTTAGTCTTTGTATAATCGTCCAGGATTTTGTAGGGTTCTTTATTTCTGTTGGGACAAATACAAAGACAGCTGTAAACGACGTGGAAATTTTATCGGCGCTTAACCTCTGGCCCTCCCAGTTCCAGCTTTGGAGATTTTGTAGCTATATACACTATCTTGTCCGTCGCAACGTAGTAAGAGTTATCTTTGGTTACGATAAGGAAGTTTTCTGAAAAATTGCAAAACTTAACTCCGTGCCCAAGGACCATGCGCTGTTTTAGAAGAAACACGTAGACCGTTGTAAACGAAAAGAGGGAAAGAGAAAAGGGTCTATATATATGTATAAAAGAGAAGAGACCGGAAACTTTACTTTACAAATGGTTAAAAAATTTTTGGTTAACCAAGATTTGAGATTATACTTAAAATGGATTTATGTTTATTTCCGCCGATTCGTCCGGAGGGTATATAACATTATATGGTGCTTCAAATATTCAAAGAAAATATGAAAACTTGAATGCATATTATTTCCTGTGTTTCACATGAAGATCATGAAGCAAGGAAAAATAATGTCAGCAAAAATAGAAGTGTAGTATAGCTATAATACGCGAACAACGGAAATGTGAATTTTCTTTATTTACTTCGCGGAATTGTTTGCTCTTCTAGTGAGCAACGGTAATATCAACTTGAATTGGATATCTACTTGGGTACAAAGAGTAGTCCTGTTTTTCATTTTTTTTTTTTCAATTTTTTCTCCACGCCGTTGTTGCATAGCGAGAAACTTTTTTTGATGAAGGTAAAAGATGAACTGGAATGAAAAGGAAACTTACATATAAACCTATACCAACCAATCACCTACTCACCCACCACTGCAATAGGTTAAAAAAAAAAACAAAAAAAAAAAACGATGACCCTTCATGCATTATCCAAACCGATACGAGGGGCTCTCAACGAGTCTGAATCGTACGTCACGTTTTTCACCAGTGCCCACCGTGCCCTCGACGTACCCATCCAAAACGCCCACCAACCCAACCTTGGTGTAATACTGGCTAATGGCTATACATTCCTCGGTGAAACTAATCACCAAAAAACTCGGTAGCCAAATTTTTCCATCTTGTTTTCGCGGACAAAGGATTCCGCTAAGCCCAAAACCGCACCGTTGGAAGCCTTGGGTTCGAGTGTTTTTATCGCGAGCCGAACTCCACTTTTTTCCGACAAACATTCTACGGCGTTCGATGGTATTTTTACCCAGTAGGGTATTCACAGTGTAATTTATTCAATTATTTCCCGTTCTTTGTTTTCTGTTTTTTTTTTGTTTTATTTTCCTTGCTTCATGTTCTCGAAATCGCATTTTGCTCCAGTAAATTTTTTGTAAGATTCAAGATACCAGAGCTTTCCAAGAACATAAAAAAGCTCGAAATAAATTACGATCAAAAATCATTTTTTTTTTTTTCAATCAGAAATTTTTTTCCAGTCCAATCTGAAGCACGACACGTTGACCGCTGCAATAACTCGAAGATGCAGGTCGTTTTAAGACTTCAGAAAAGAATTCATGTCGTCTACAGACACACTATATTCTAGTCCACTTGAACTGTTTCGAAAATAATTCGAATAACACTTCAGGTTCGAGGCACGAAAGCGACATTTGAATTTAAGTAAACAGCTGGACCCTGATATTCATTTCAAGTCTCAGTCATAATTTGGACCGCAGACCAGATCGTTGAAGTTTCCATTATTCGGTGAATCATGAAGTGGGACGTAGATAATTGAATAATGCCGCATCGGGGTGGTGGTGAAACTATATAGTTCAAAACAAATCGTGACTTTTTTTTCATACGTATCACTTGATTTTGATGGTTGGAAATTTTCAATGATTGGTCTAATTGTAAGAAAAAAAAAAGTTCATTCATCCCACATAGTAAACTCTAGATCATTAACAATTGATAGAAAAAACAAATTCAATGGACGAGTTGAAGTTTGCTTTCAGTTGATCCAATTTAGTTTTTTTGGTGCTCATCTTGTTTAGAGATTCTTAGGTAAATAAGGACATCACAGTATTGAAATTTATTAAACGGAAAAAATTAAGAAAAAAAAACCTTTCAACTCTGCAGTAGAAGAACCAATTTTATTTTTGATTTCTGTTTGCTGTTGTTATTTTTTTCAACGAAAAATCGACGTACTCCTGGAATAGAAATATTCTGGGTTCTAGTTTAAATAGAATAGAGGGAGAAAAAAAATATCCTGCGCGAGAAGTGGTAGATAGGAGCAGGATATGTAGGTACACAAAGAAATAGCTGAGAAGAGTTGTCGGAAAAGGAAAAGGGAAAAGAGAGGTGGTAGGGATTTTTACGAGGATCTCAAATACGGGATATGCCCAACGTAGCTCCGCCCTAAAGCTTTACGACCAAGAAATAAACTGACCGAATATATCAGTAGACGTGTATTTGATACTATCTTATATTGGTATCTGCCTACATCCCGCACCTCTCCTCTCAAGGGTTCCCGGATAAATTTATTGAGATGAAATTACCCGTGATGTGTAGGCGTTTGCAGATTTCATTATAATTATTCATATATCTAGTTATTTATTTATTTACGTTTGCTACATATGGGTGACATTAACGTTCAATAATCCAACATTTACATATTAAACGGATCGATATCCATAATAGCATTGCCGAATGTGTGGGTATACGTAGCTATATATGGGTCCGTCCACGTTAAACTGACACGGCGAGAAAAAAAAAAATTTCCAAACCTTCAGAGAATATTTCCATAGTACCTCCGAGTATCTGTACGTAAGTTCAGATGTTTGAAATTAATGATTCCGTTTTTCAAATAGGACAGGAAATTTTCTAACAGAAGCTTCCGTGAGAATTTTTTTTTCATTTTTGCCTCGAGATTTCAGCGAATATGATGTTTTTAGCTAACTTTGAACTGCTGTATATCGAAACCATTAGTTTGAAAACATCTCAAATTTCACACAAACACTCGAACTGAGAGAACATTCTCTTGAAGTTTGAAGAAAGATTTTTTTTTCCTATGGACGTTTCGGGTGACCGAAACCTTATGTAATATAGGTATATATTATTCATTCGTTGAATAATTTCCACCTATCCCCTATTCTGGGTGTTACCCTCTGCCTGTTGCCCTCTCATCTTCGTCATTGCTTTCGTCATCGCAAGAGGAGGGGGGCGGGGGGGGGGGGGGGGGGCAATCTATTTAATTGCGAATCTGTCAATTTATGTAAATTAATTTAGCAACGTATAACTCGGTGTGTATATGTATATATTTAGCGTTATTCTTATTATACTTTCCATATTTTGCGAAATAATTTCATTTTCCGAATGATATCTATGGAATTTTTGTTTCAATTCGTTTAGTGAATAAGGGTGGTTGAATATTTTCCCTCGTTTATAATTATTTATTCTTATTTGATTTTTTTATCTTTCTTCACTCTTCCGTTATAATAAATTAATAAAGTCGCGCGAATAATATCGTTCGCGTTAATATCAATTCACACGTATATAAAATATACTTGGATAAGAAATTTTCCGGGAATGAAAACGAAAATTAGAGCACTTGTATAATTATAAAATTTAAGTCCTTTCGAACTCTTGCGGGTCTTCCTTCTTGGCTCTGTTTGATTTTTACTTGGGATTTTGCACACGTATACCGGGCCCGACAGTGGTATAACCAACTGAATTCGTTTCTGGTGAGACTAAAACCGAGAGAGGTAATCACATTTACTGGTAATTTAATTTGAGATTTTCCATCTCTCCGAATTGATTAGTATACCCAACGAAATGTATTTTACTTCCTCGCGTATAACCGTTAGTACCTCGTTAATTCTGGCAAATTTTCACTTCTCACGGTAAATAACTATGCAAATCGCAGACGCAATAGTATACATATAAATATATATATACAGATATGTTCTATGTATATGTATACATTTCATCAAGCTATCATGCTTTGAAAATTACCTATGTACACAAGGTATTATATATACTATATATGCCTACAGTATACAAGTAGGTATCAGTAAGATACCCTAATTAGCTGCTCAAGAAAATCGCTATATCTACAATGATACATAATTTTTATGTAATAATTTCCAATTGATTGAGATGACGGTAGATTTTATTGAAAATACATCATAGGAGGGAATTTTTCTGAGGAAGTAGTCTCCATCGAATTCAGGTCACGCCCCAATCAGGCCCGAAAATTAGCCCGCCCTGTATACATAGTTGATCACAATCGCCATTCGACTACAACTCGATTACGATTCGAACTACTAAAATCATCTGAGACTGATCGAGAAGAGCGAAGAAAAAAAAAGATAAAATAATATCAGATCGCAGACTTGATGAATCAATTTTGTGTTTCTTACATTATATTGTACGAATATTTTTTTGTAATTTTCCATGCGCATTTTGGACCCTTCCCAAATTTTCATATGCCCTCAGTGTTTTCCTTTTTACGGTGCGCTATAGAGTCATTTGTAACGGACAACCGCATGCACTACATTGGATTATCGAGGAGAGTTTATTAAGCGGTGGTTAAGGTCGTTCGTAAACAATGAGATTTCTGAAACGGACATGCCAACTTCCTGGCTCAAGCTCAAGGGGTTTTCTATATACATACCTTTCCTACTGCTACGCGGTAAACTCCGCGAGCTTAATTCTCCGACGGAAACGATTCAACAAGAGCTGTTTCTACTGGCGGACCACGCGCCAACGTTGACTACTGGCATCAACGGCACTTATAACTTAATTTCTACTGCTAAAATTTACGTTTCATAGTTGCCCACAGGATCCCATCTCAATTTTAGTGAATCGAAAAATTCTTTGAGCTAATTATAAGAGAAATACTGGGCGTGAAAATCATAAATCGAATCACTACATAAATAATATGGTCTGTTTAGCATCTTTCTCTTGAAAAGTGCGGCGTTGATCAATTTTATGTACCTATCGACGAAATATTCATTCTGATTGCGGATCGTACAGCTGTTGAAAAAAAAAAAAAATCGAACACCATCTTTCATATAATTCTATCACAGTCAGGTTGAACGGAATGATCTTATAAGATTATAAAACTGATCGGATTTGTGGATTTTTCTTGGACTTTTTTGTATTACCCCTTCACTTCGCATTAAGTGATTGATTTCTTTGGTATATAATCCACGTATATCGGCAGACAAAGGGATAAGTAACTGATGAGTTCGTAGATTGTATATAGTGAGTTGGTGAACAGGTTTTATTTTAACTTTGTCAAGAATTTTTGAAACTTTATGAGCTTCTTATTATATAATGTAAATCAGTGTGAAGTATAATTGCCTCTTCAGAAGTAAGGTATAGGTATGTATATAAGTTACACTAAGCGGGTGCGTATAACCTTCTTCAGGGGTTTTGTACAGATTATTGAAAAACCGAAAGATTCGCGGTGTGGCTGCGTTGCCTAAGGTAGAATACCGCAGCCGATGAGTTTTCTCCAATATCGAGTGTCGATTTTAGGCAACGAAATTTTCATGGGGGTTTCTTTTTTCGCCTTAAGCACTTCTCCAAAATATTTCTCTCCCTCAAATTATGGTAGGTAGGTATGTATATTAAAGAGATTCCTGCCTGCAATGAAGCCGGCGGGGCGGTAATTAAACTCAAGAAACTTTCGAGTATCGGCTACCAACAGCAGCAGCAGCTCAAATGCGGTCATAAAAACGAAGGAAAACTTGGAAATTATTATGTTCGTAGAAGCATATTTCACGCCAACCCTTTCTTTCTCCCTAAAGCTGTACCTCGTTAACGGCTCACGATACTAAACAAGATAGAAAAAAAAAACAAACTCAAAGATAATAATATAAGGGGGAAAAACGCAAGTCAATACTTTCACGAAATTGTAAATCCATGTACCATATTATTTTCGCGGTAATCAAAGGAATCGATGGCACCATAAGGAGAAAAACAAAGAAGAATAATTAGAGAAGAAATTTTTTTTCCAAACTTCTGCCACTATATAAACGTACCATATAATCGGTTGTAAGCTTTTGATCAGAAAATTCACAAAGAATATTATTACTTTTTCACACTTGACACGTGCGATGACTTTCTCTTCTAACGTATAAATAGATGTGCAGTCTAACGCCGTTTGTTACGAAAGGTTCTTGGTTACAGTGCAAATAGGTTATAACCAGTGTCGGTATATGTTTAGTGTTAGAACAGTAGAAGCCACGCGTAAGCGAACGAACGCCTACGTGAAATATGAACTCATTCTATTCGCAAATGTTTAGCCAATCAACCTCTTTCAGGATCTTTGACGTATGCAGACTTTGACTCCTCCCAATCTTACTATATTAGAAGTCATGTGATTGGACGAACGCCTATGTGAAATAACAACTCATAGTATTCGCCAGTTGTTTAACCAATCAACGAGTTCCGAAATCTCTCTCATAATTAGTAAAATGAAGTTTCTCTCTATTTTTAATTACAGTACCTACCGTAGCTCCGATTTTTATACAGATTGTTGCAAACCTCCGAATTAACGAGAATCGCAATTTGTTCGTGGTGATGTAAAAAATAAAATTGATCGCAGCTAAGATCAAACGTATATACCTATGAATATATACTCTGGTCACCCCTAGCTTGACATATCCTTTAAATTCTTGGGTTTGAGTTTTCCAGTTTTTATGTTCGATGTAATACCGTTAGGCGTAAAATATATTTCAGGAAGATTTTCGAAGCATACCCAAGTGGCTTATTTTACGGCCTTTGTTTTTTGTCCTCCCCTTTCCCCTCGTATTTTAATTTTTCATTTCTTCTTCCTTTCTCTTATACATATTTTATATTTTATTTTCAGTCACATCTCGCTGCGATGATTTTACGAGTAAATATCAAAACCGAAACGTTCACGCGTATCCATTTAACGGTGCGACATATATATACACCCATATACCGGGTGAGTCGCCACAAAGGTCTGATTCGGGAGGAGCTTCGATTCGCTGAAGCTCCGCCTTCATCTATTCGTACTTGTTATTTTCAAAATTCCGACTAATAATAGAAATATTCAAATATCGTGCTACCTAATCGCATATTGGCACTAGAAATTTTGAGAATGACAAGTAAGAATGGACGAGGGTGGAGCCTCAGCCAATCGAAGCTTCTTCCAAATCAGACCTTTGTGGCGACTCACCCTGTATAATTGTATACATATACTTTATAGTATTGAAAGGTGCAGAGTGGATGGAAACGAAAAATGTGACCCACGTAAAGAGAAGTGAGAATAAAAAAATGAATACGTAGAATAGAAAATATAGACGAACCCAATGAAATTTTATGGCTGCAAAATCATCTGCGATATACGATGACGCGATTTTCTTACGTCACTGATTATACGTTATTAGCAAAAAACGAAATAAAGTCTTCGCGTTAGCTTTGGAGCTGAAGCAAATCCCAAAGCTATGAAAACACACGAAGCCTCGAACAAGGTAGATGCTGTAATTATTTCTTCTGCCATTATTATTTTACACTGAATGCTGCCTTTTGATTTTCGAGTTTACCTACTAATCCGATGAACAGCGATCACCTGTGCAGAAAGAAGAAGAAAAACTCGAGCGTAAAATACACTTTTAAATATCAACGTAACGGTATGTAATTTGAAAATTGTAATTTTGAATGAAACAGAAATATTTATCCATCCGCGCCTAATTCTTTGGCGCGTCAGTCGCTGAGCCGATAAATACGAAATTGAAAATGCAGATGAAATTTTAACCACCCCAGCGTTACGGTCAGAGCGCAGTATTTTTATGTGAAAATAAATACCTCTGGGGCCAGCGAGGGTGAATATTATTTGAAACTTGGTCCTCTCGAATGATCAATTCTACGGAAAGCTTTTTGATTTTTGTTTTCTTTATTTTTTATTATCTTTTTTCGTTAAGCACCTGCTGAATTCGGTAATCAAACGACCTATGAAAGTTTGAT
Source organism: Athalia circularis (assembly GCA_963978495.1). Taxonomy (NCBI): domain Eukaryota; kingdom Metazoa; phylum Arthropoda; class Insecta; order Hymenoptera; family Athaliidae; genus Athalia; species Athalia circularis. The sequence goes on from OZ021702.1 coordinate 8,010,776, forward strand.
CGGAACATGCTTGAAAACGAATTGCAAAGTCAAAAAGAGTTCTGCATAGAATATGTGTGAAAATGTAGAAAAAAAGAACATCTACAAATAAAAGGGGTTAGACAAGCAGCGCGAAAACCGTTTCATTTGCATTTATAGTTGGTATACGGTGTGACGATGAAAAAGGGGAGAGCGAGTTTGGTATTTTCTGGTTGAAAATCCACCACATGCAGAAACTGCCACGCGCTTATATAATTCTCTCGCTCTTTATTTCGCAGCTTATTTCACCGGGATGGAAAACGCGAACCCGACCGTCGCGTCGCGTATATGTATATAACTCGACTTGTTCTCCGGCGTTGCAAAGCATTTAATTTATAAATATACACACTTTTTACGTCTGCTATGAATTTCTAACACACCGCCAGCTACCCCCTAGTGGCTGGTGTTTGTTCTCAAATTTATTGTTTACGTCGGAGAATTTTTTTATTTCTTTTTGTCCAGAATTAACAAATGACATGAAAATAACAAACAAAAAAATGTCAATTGTACGTTACGTGCACGGCGGTCTTCAAACTCCATTATAGGGGACGCTATCCGGTACAGGTTACAAATTTAAAAATCCCTTATATATACACCCTTTTCTAATCAATCATATTATCTACAGCCTATTCTCACTTTACCGACAGAAGCATCATTTTTTCGGGCTAAATTGCTGACCTATTTCTCGTTCGTCATCGTATAAATTCGGGGAAAAAAACTAATTGCTCCGAAATTTTTTTCACTACCATCACTTTCGATTACGGGGTGTCTATCTCGTTTTTGAATTGCACAATTTTCGGTTATTGAATAAAATACCTTTGCAAAACAACAATTTGAGTTCTTCAAATCATCATCTCCGATTGGTCGAAATAAGGGTGAATAATATTGAAATTTTTTTATAGAAGAAAGTGAAGATCGAATCGCGACTTCTTCTCTCACTATAGCTAACCCGTAGCAAATCGGGCTTGAAGTAAAAACAACAAGAATTAAGGCGGATCACGAGTTTGTAAAAGACTTTAGTAGCTGCCTATTGACTTTCCAGTTCTTACTATACCCCAAAATCTCCTCAGGCGAACAACTTCCGAGTCAATCGCTCGGTCACGGAGTGAGTAAACTCACCATTGATTCGAAACGCGGACTATACACATATACCTACACGTGTACAATACATGCACATGTATACAACATGATGTTTGCAAAGGTACACAGGTGAGTACACGAAGTTTGGAAGTCCGGCTGTGGGGGATAACAGGATAACTGGATAACGGGATAACGGGATCATATACGGGGAACGCATGGTATAGAGTTCTGGAAGAAAATACGACAGGGTATCGCAAAAGATCTTTACGCAAAGCGGAGGAGAATAAAAAACTCTCGTAAAATTGTCTTTTATTCCTTGCCGGGGTTCGTTCCTCCTCATGGGCGCGGGCATAAAAGGGATCGCTTTTATCCTACAGCTATCCTGGATTCATAGATGCCTATATCCATAGCTAACCTCGTTTTGTATAGCCACGCAACGTGAAAAACCGTTGACGTTACACCACGCAGTTCATCTGAGCGTGTACACAAAATTTTATACCTACGGGGTGGCTATACAGTCCGGGGCCCGATAGGAGTGGGGCTTAAATTCGCTGACGTGCGACCCCCTTCGATTCATGCCCTTCCGAATCACACCGCGATCGGACTTCGATGAAAACTTGCCCTGCGTAGAATTGAACCAGAATATTCAGAAGTGCGAAATTTCTCAGGGCGCTATGATCCTCGTAGAATTTTGGTACAAGGTCAAATCAAAGTTTCAAAAGAATCCGTTACGTGGTGTCCAGGTTGAAGTTCATTCTGACTAGGGTTTGCACGCGGTGAAGAGATGGGATAGCCTATGATCTCGTATTTACGGTACACATGCAATGAAAACTCAAGTATCGAGAATTCTGGCTCGGAATAAATTTCATCGTGAGCTATGAATGGCCCTGAGTTCGGAGGTTGGCGATGCAGCAAGTGTTCGCTGTATCGGGTTTATATTGGTAGTCTAACAGCGACGAGGAGGATCCATTATTGACTATTCAACCCCCTCTAAGTGGTCGTTATTTATTATCTCATACAGGTTTACTCGTGAAACTCAATGAAAACTTGAATTTTGCGAGCTGGTAAGCTAACGAACTTTTAAACAACTCTCATTTGGAAGTAAATTGGAAACGCAAACGTCATTTCAGGATTTAATTTCACAACAAGCTCATCGATCTTTTACACCGCGATGTTATTTCTCAAGCCCACTCTCTGGCGCGCTCTACATTCCAGGGTGTACAAGAGTAACGTATAATACAACGTGGATTTGTTTTTTTTTCACATTCATTCATCCCCATCAGCATCTAGTATATACCGGGTAGTCTGAACAATAAACTAACGTTATTCGATCACCCCCTTCCGATTCGCCTAGCGAGTTGGTATATGCGACGCCCAAATTTCTGCTGCCTCCCAGCTGGACACGGGCCAGAAAATTTTTCATATTTTTGGCAACCTTTCAAACTGCATATAACAGGCTAAAATGTTGCGCTACTTCGACCTGTGTCCGTGGAAACGACCCACAATCCGATCGGAAGAGGATATAACCGTGAACAGTGTAGAGAAGTGAGGGAAGGAATGTTTTTTCTCCTTCTCTCCTTTTCTGTTTTAAAAAAAAATAAAACGCCGCTGTAGACCAAAGAACGTGCGGCAGATTGGGGATTCTGAAGAAAAATTGATCGATTGAACGAAGTGCAATTTTCTGCGAACTTTACCGAACAAAGGTGTCAGAAAATATCACAGTCAACGTTCACATCGGGCAATGAAAAATTCAGTTGCTGAATTGTTGATTAAACTTGAAAAACGTCAGATCAACTGAGGTATACGTAATGGTGTCGTGACAAACCGAACGCCATATTATTTATAATCCATATCCTGATGATTATTCGCAGGATGTGGTGTATCCACCATTGTTCCAACATCTTAGATACGTTAGTTTTGCATCATGAACAAAATTTTGTGTTTCCACTTTCCCTGGACTTTTCTTTTTTGCGTGTAACTTGAGTAATTCAGCGAAGAATTTGTGTCAACCTTTATAATGAAGCAAAGTTAGAATCGCGGTTATATGCATGTTATACACGTGAGTATATCTAAGTATCACAGGAGAAATTTCACAACTTTGCTCCACATATTCGTAGTTATTGATTTCCAATTTGAAATACCCAGTTCAAATTGCATTATTATAGTTGATCACCATCATATAATTACAAAGTTGAAGGAAATTTCTATACAGAAGTGGAAATAATCGGGTACGAATCGCATAGCATCATAGAGTTTATTGTGTCGAACGAGTTCGATAATTATAATTAAGTATGACGATCGATTCGACAAATATTTACAAACAAATCCATAATGTGCCTCGCTACAGATTCATCCGGTCAAATCTCCAGCGGTTTAATCTCGGTTGGTTTTCCATGCATCGTGCAGTATGCCAGTAACCTGCTGCGCAACGGCAAGACCATATCCTGTTTATTTACAGTAAACTTGGTTACTCACAAATGAAGTATGTACCAGCAGATGAGAATGATCAGTTCAGTGTAATAATAACTGGAAAAACTTCTGTCTGGACAATTGGGGTGCGGGTATATAGGTATGTATGTTATATACGTATACATGTATATCAACCCACGTTGGGTTCGCCCAATAAAGGCGGCTGGTTATCGTCCCACTGATCAATAGCAAGCGAGAGAGTAAAAGAGAGATGTATGAAGAGAAAAAGAGAAAGAGAGGGGAGTAGTCCTTGTGCTGAAATATCGGTATTGGTCGTCGTCTACGCCTTCGCAAATCGCGCGCGTGGAGCCGCCAAGTATACGTACAAAGGGCAGCCGAGCGTGAGCCTTCCAATGATACCACCACCGCTCCACACCGCGTCACCTCGCACTCCGAAAGCCTTCGTGAGTAATCACCGAGAGGGTGTCCTTGAAATAGTACTTGAAATTTCCACGTAACTTGACAGCTACGTCGATTGAGAGGTCTACCATCTGGGAATTTTTTTTTGTTTTTTTTTTGTCTTTTCTATACATAGTCCTTCGTTCACTTCATTTTTCTTTCACCATTCACTATGTCCATGTAAAGCCCTGGAAAATGTGTCCGTTAATAGCACTGGATGAGTTTCTATTCATCCTGAATAATGCAGCACCTTGTACGCCCTCAAATTGAATTATTCTGAACGGTCAGGCGTATTTAAGCTGTTGGTTTGAGTACATTCTTTCATTGATAAGTTACGATTCGATCGATTGAATCAGATCGGCGGCGTACTCGGCAAACAAAAAAAACAAAAAAAAGGAGCACTAAAATCCGGGACCTTACTCGCGTATAATCACTCTTCGTCCAGAAATAACGTCGCGCGATTTCATTGACAAAATAGTTGTACAGCGCGTCACGTGATTGAACTGCACCGGGGTGAGTGATCGTCAACGATTTGTCTGTATCGTGCTGTATTCGGTAACCATCAGAATCGGTTATCTAGCCTTCCGGGATATGATGACCAGCAGTTTACCCCTAACTCCCCCATAATTCGAGGACAATTATTTTACCGCCGTTACAAACCACCCACATCGAAAATCCCGTTGGGAAATTATTTTTGTGACCTACGTTCCGTTCACTGATATATATACACATACGATATATGTATAAACGTAGACCCCAGTGACGCGATGGAAACCACAGGTCATTTGTTCTCTGTATCTTTATTTTATTTCATTGTTATTTGTTCCTTCTTTTTTTTTTTTTTGCCTTTGTTTTTCATTTTTCATGACGATGATGGAAAACTAGACGTCCAAACTGAAAAGTATATATATGTTATTCATTCGTTCAGCTACTAATTCCAACCCTTTTTCTCACATCAACCCTCGGTGCACTCTTTGCTCGCGAAGAGTGAGCCAACGTTGTACGCATTGACAAAATATCATAGTGCGAAATTAACGATCGAAATGAGCAATCGCGCGAGAGGCGCGAGAGGCTCTTGATATATCGTGGATAATTTATTGCTGTCGGACGGTCGCCTGACCCAGCGATTTCAGATATTAACCGTGCATCACGCGAACTCTGGCATCACTATGTGAAATCGGTGGTAGAGCGACGAGCAAAGGGTTTGAGGGGACCTTGTCTCTATATCTATGATGCGTACGAGAGAGAGAGAGATAGAGAGAGAAAGATAAAATTATATCTCTAGGGTCATCCTGACACCTGACCCTCGACCCTGCGCAACCGGGAAAAGCTTATCCTCCCACTATACTCGACGCTTTTGTTTATCTATATCAGTAGTATAGAATGCTTGATTTTTTCGAATTCATATCTTGACTGCCCTATTTTTTTGCTTTACCTCGTTTTTGGTCTTTATATGGTATTCGGGTAGAGATTCGATGATCACGTCTCTTGGTTCAGAACGAACAGGAAGGCCGTGAAAAAAAGTCTTCCTGTATAAAAAAAAAAAAAAAAATACCAGTACCACCTGACATTGAACGCTCGTTTGATCCCTTAAAGCCGAGAAAATGAGACCTTGGCAAAACATGACCTTGACGAGACATGACCTCATAATCTCGGAATGCAAAGTGGTAAGTACGTGTATTGCATAAAGAACATGACATTAATCGTTCGGGAGTCCTAAAGAGTCCAGTGTATCGTACCTTGGGCTATAGTCCTATCACAGCCAAAGACAGCTTAGAAGTTTCAGATAATGACTAGCCTCGCTTAGGGTGTATTCAATGCCAATACTTCTGCCGGTAAAACTTACGGCGTCGAGGAATCACTTAAGCGTTTGTAGTATCGACGCCCTTGGCAGGTCACTGGTAGGGATGAGCTGCAGAGGAGTAAAAGGACTAGAGGGGTCTGGTGCCCCTAGAGCTTGGGTAAGCCTTCGGGCTTAACCCCACCCGTCTCCCCAGCAACCCTTAGCCGATGCCTCTTATAGCCCGCGATCTGTATATCTTGTAGCAACCACCTCGGAATTAAGAATAGCGTGAAATCCCAGCGTGCAGGATAATGGCCACGGTATGTTATTGTGGCCCAACTGAAGTTAAACTTTATAAATCTTATTAATCCCAAAAGGTTTTGAATTTCATTGTTATCGTTTGAAAAAAGCACGCGAAATACCGACCAAAGAGCTAACGGAGAATTTTTCCAAACGGAAAACAAAGGCGAACTGCATTATTATTGGAAGAAAAAAAATATATCTCATCTTCAACTCTCCATGATCATTATAAGAGTGCGGTTGTTACTTATGTTAGGTCTACTGGTTCCAAGTACCATTTCCATTGTCTAACAATGAGCAAAAACTTGACGCTGCAATTGTAAAGAATCCATGTACTCAGCTCTCGGTGCATGTAAGGTGCTTTCTAATATGATAAATAACATGGAACAAGGACAATTGAATGAGACTATGTAAAAATGTGTGAAGTAAAAAGAAACTTACAAGTTCTTACCCAACTGTGGTGGGTTAATTATTGTCACGCTTTGATAAAGATGTTTTATTATTTGAATCCACTGAAGTTGCGCGAGTTCTCATGTTTTCTCACTTATCATCGTTGAAAAGTTCGAAAAATTGAAAAGAGCAGAGCCACGACTAACACAAGCTCTCGCTTCCTTTAGACCCAGAGCAGCTGCGTTGTCTGTTCGTTCTTCATATAGATCCAATGCTAGATATTGATAGAGCAAGAGAAGCGCATAGCTCGAAAAAGAGAAAAAAACGGTTCGATAAGGTCGCAACGCTCCGACTCATCTCCATATTGGAATTCCGTAGACTTTTCATGGTAAATTTTCACTCCGAGATTCCGGCGCGAGCTGCAAAACGGTTTCGAAGTTCACGATTTCGCAATATCGTCCTGTCTGAAGGTGCGGATAAAATAATCTTCTTTCTAGATATAGAATCTTCGCTTCACATTATTTCATCCTCGTTGTCGGTGTAAAAATCATTACGCAATGAAAGAAACAACTTTTCCATGTACATTCACAAAAGCGAATTGCAATATTCGCGACAATTAAACTGAAGTGGTGATTGGAACGGTGGCTGAAAGTCCTCGAATATTATCGATGAAATTACCGTACAGAAACCCACTATAGATGTCAATTCACCCATGAAATTTCTTCAAATTATATCGATGAACCGTAGAACGTCTTGTGGTTAATCACCGTGTCATTAATTCTCAGAATTATATACCTTTATGACGCCATCAAATAGAGGCAGTTAAAGAAGAGCGCACCGTAAACGAAGTGCCGAACTGATAACTCAGCTAGTAGTATTACAGGGAGAAAGACCTCGAGTATTAGTCAGACTCGGAGCTTTATATTTGCATTACAAATGTTCTGACTTTAGGACCCCCGCGGCACCTTGCAGGTTTCAACGCCCTTATACCCATATACACTTCTGCGACTCGAAAGAGGAATCCACCGCATATTATTATCATCATCATTATATTATTATTATCATCATCGTTATTATTGAGTCGAATTTTCATTGCGTTCGGAGTATATTCCTCGGATCTTCTATCATATTTCATTGGAAGCTTTGAATTCTCGTGTGATGCACGTGCGGTAATGGTGAATCTGTCTGCCTATCGGCTGTCGATTTTGGGGTGACGATTTTCTAATTTCTAATTAATTACTCTCCGTAATGAGTTGTTCGATAATTTATGAGATGTACAAGTTTGTGTCGGGTTAATTCCTTCTCTAGTACCAATCTCGGAAAATGAGAATTACAAGCGTCTCTTCAGTAGGCTTACAATTCGATCTGAAGTATGAACATATACAGAACCTACTGCCCCTGGTATACCTATATATGGTACACCGTCACGTTTGACCGTAGAATATATTTAATAATGAATAATTAATATTTCCATGAATTTTAATGTCCGTCAAACATGATTGAAAAGGCGTATACAGTAACTATACTGGGAGAAAAAATAAAAAATTTCGTGAGAAATTCTGGAAAAAAAAATTAACGACCCCATGGAATATATTCGAGGCGATAATTTAGATTTGAATTTATATCGACCCCGTTCACGAATGTCAAATTGCTTACCTTTTTTACCTCTCGGATGTTGGCGAGTCTTTGTTACGCGAGGTGTTCTGAAATTTCGAATAGTCAAAAATTTTTTTGAACGATCTCCAAACGCGATGTTGTTGAATCTACGCAACACTTTACTGCCTATCAAATATTGGAAGTGAAATATATGTACAATACATTTTTCATATCGTGATGGTGTACCGATTCGCTGTTGAGGTATTATCTTTATTTGTAGCGTAGATGTCACGAGGTAAAATTGGCAACCCGTACGTTCTGGGAAATCATCACTGTTTTCCATCGGAACTGTAATTCGCCCGTTTGAAGTTACGTGTATAGGTTATACGCGCATATTTCTAGGAATATTTATGTCCCATGAGCATTTTGCGCGTATCATATAATGCCAGTTTTACGCATATATATGTGTGCGAGTACAAACCGAACAAATTTTCCTGCATTGGTGGCTGGGTATCGATTCTAGCTATACGCGTCTACATGTAACGTTAATATCGTTAATTGGCTAATAACAAGCCCCTCCCGTACCGTACAAACGGGAGATGATGATCCCTATGGAGTTGCATCACGTGCCGTTCGGTTGGCTACTACCAATGGTGAATGAACTTGCGGTGCAGATGCGAGATGAAAAACTAGGACGGGCTATTACCTAATGGCCTCTGAAACTTAGCGGAGACTGTCTACGCCGTATAGTTAGTTGGTTGGTCATTTTCCGAAACTCTCTTCAGCACGGATTTTCTATCCATAATTACGACGGAATTGCAAAATTGCAACCTGTACCAGGTACATGTATATGCTGTATATTATATACATACGTATATACCAGATAGGGGTGAATATTCCGCGGTAGTACAAAACGTTTCGAAAACTACCGCCACTGCAGTGGTCGCTGAAAGTAATTACGTCCGAAGTTCCATGCTCTGTGGCTGTACAGCGGTTAGAAAATTACTTCACGTTATCGAAAGTAATTCTTTTCTTTTTTTCAATCGTTTTGAATCTTTACACTGAAGTTCGTGCGCTCGTGAAATTATCGAAAATCTTGAACGTATAACTGAGTCTGTGAATAAGAGGATCTTTTATGTTTTATGATGTCTACGAGAAGCGATATCGTAGAGATATCCACCGTCTGAATCAGCGTAAACTCTCGAAAAATTTCACCGGTTTTTAACTCACTCATTGTCAGGTGAAAATACTCTTCGCTGTTTCTGGTAAATATTTCATAGTGAGTTTTAAACGTATTACAATCTGCCAAGGTTTTTCTATCCATCGACAATGGAGGTTTGTCGTTAGTTTGCTATACAGAGGGTATATATGTATAATATTAGAGAATTATATCAAGCGACGCCGACGCCGACGCCGACGCTCAACGTCATCACCCGGCGTACCACTGACGGTGTATGTATACATGTCTACCAGTTAACGTGTTATTATATAACACCGTGCTGCGGTGTTTTCCCGTTTCCCTTAATTGTATTTATATTTAGAAATTGCAAATCCCATGGCGCTGGTAGCGACTCTTAGGCCGCATTTCTTCCCGACTGGAATTGCTACTTTTCCGCATTTAGTTATCAACCTTGTCCTGGCTAGCTCTTAAAAAGGGGAAATGAAAAAACTTTTCCAACTTAAATGATCACCGTGTGTACCACAGTTCGTGTATTATGTATATATGCTGTATATATATAATCAACAATGTACTCAGCACGGCTCTCCCAACTCGATTCCCCGACTTCCATTTTGACCTCGGGACTCGGAGCTCTGTAGTGCATTTTTTTTTTCTTAAGGATTTTTTTTTTTTTCTCCAATTTTCACAGACGCATATTATGTATTTTGGCTTTCTGCTTCCTCATTAGAATCATTACAGAGTTCATCGCCTGATGGTACATACTATACGTATACTTTTTCGAACAGAGGCGCGGACGAGCTTCTGTGTAGGTAGAGTAATGTAAATTATCCGGAAGAGCGAAAGGCAAACAAACAAATAAGCTCTGCTTCATAAAACCGCTGTATACTTGAGCAATTGAGCACCTTCTTTACACAGCACATACGTTGAACTTTCCTAAAGGATTTCGAGGGGGATGAGAGTGAAGCAAATTTTCGGGATCTGAAGAAGTAAAATGGGCGGATTAGCGCGAAGACTCGTCAATGAGTTTCTATTTCGTCTGGTATATCACGTATTCCGTTCAGCACTTGATATATAAAGTTTTACAACTTCGAGAGTTAATTAAATGTTCATCTTCATAATGAAATTTTTTTTTTTCTTTCATTTTTTTCTTATGCTTGAATTAGATAAGCAAAAGGTACTTCAATGGTAGCAACGATAGAGAAAAAAATTCGTTTTCAACGGACAAGAATTTCATGAATCGTGATCATCGATCCTTGGATATGTGTGTCTTACGGATGTGTTTTTGAAAAAATTTCTTCAAACAATTTTTAAAGAGAAGTGAGAATTATCGTGGCTGACGGATGAGAGACGGACTGATAAAAGGTTCGTTGTAATAATACTTTCGGTGCAGCCAGCTGCAGCAAAAAATGAGTTGATAAAGAAATGGCCGTATTCGAGGAGGGTGGTTTGACGTAGAACAGATAGTGAAGCAGTGATAGGAAATGGGGTCGGGATAGAAGAGAAAATAAAAGTGAAATATGCTCGGACCGTTTTCGTTTCTCGTTTTACCCTCTAGAATTGGAATCTCGCATTTGTCTGTTCCATAAGAATTCGGTTTAATTAATTACACACCGTATGTTATCTGAAAATAATTTAACTTTGTTGGAAAATTATCAAGTAGAATAATAAAGCTTCGAAAACATTTCAAAGCCATTAGGAAATTCTGAAAAATTCCATATCCCGCTCTAAAGGCTGATGAAATATTGGTCCGATTCATGAATCGAGTAATTTGAATAATTCTCGCACTTTTCATCGCGGGGAAATAAATAACCTCTTTTTGCCCTTTGTGGGTCGGTTTCTATTGGGGTGAATTTTGTTGCTAGTAGTAACGTATATTTTGGCGTGATTTCAATTTCGTGACTGGCGAGAAATGCATTTTGAAAAGTAAAATTTGAAGAGACGAGATGCGAAATATTCATCATTCAAATATCACGTAATGGTGAACTTTACGCTCTGAACCAGCGGAGTCCAAACTCTGATCTAGATTTTGCTGGTAAAATAAAAACAAGTAACAAGAATAGCGCCGTAACTTCCTGCGCAGCAGCGGAAAAAGCTTTTTGTGTAGATTCTCTCTCGAGTCTAATCGCGAACTGTTTCTACAACGCGAATAACGTTTGCGCCCGACCAACGTTGATACAAAGTTATAATATATTATAATAGATTTGTAGGAAACGAGGTGCAAGCTCTCAAAGTACATATAAATGTAGTCCCATATACTTCGTATATAACCATATTTATATCTATACCATTCATTACATATGTACACCAATATGTACGAAGTTGTAGTCGCCTGGTAAGGTGGGCGGCGGAACAAACCCTCTTGGCCAGGCCAGGCGCCCAGCTGTACCATCGAGGGGTGAGAAATGGGGAGAAGATGGTGTAACTTTGCCGATAATAACCGGCATTTGATTAAATAATTTCTACCCCATTATTCCCGGCTTATTGAACCATGAATTTCTTAGTATACACTTATACGCATACCTTGAGAAGTTGTCGATACATTTTCAAATATTATTTGAAAGAAAAAAGAGCTATATCCACTGTGCTGGGTGTTGCAGGACCGGAAATCGATGACAGACCATCGGTTTTATTTTGTGTGGTTTTTTTTTTTCAGAAGAACGTAACAGTACCCTTACTTTTCTGAACTGCAAATATTGCGATATAAAAACACAAATCCATCAACCAAATTAATCGAAATATCTTCATTTTTCTGCGCCGAAAAGCGAAAAATTGGCGATAACTCGATCATTTCGATAGATGGATCATTTTAGTTAGCAGATTCAGATTCCTGAGCACAAATTGCATGGGAATACCTCATAAAACCCCATTAAAGAAATGTTTATTTTTTACCTGAAAATTGAAAAAAATCTAAGGTATACCCCTTTGGATTTTTTCGATTTTTAGGTAAAAAATCAACTTTTTTTTTCAAGTATTTTGATGGTCTTTCACGTACTTTGATCCCAGAAATACATATTCATCGACTGAGTTGAGCTACGGCTAAAATCAATCGAGATATCTCAATTTTTTCGGTTCTAGAGCCATCAATAATCGGGCGATTACTCGATTATTTTTATAAGTGCAAACGGAAGGTTATTTTTAACAAGGCTAACGCGTCGTATATCAGGAAAGTTTTGCCCTTTATTCCTGGACCACTATTACATTCATGGATATTTATGCATTTACTGTATGCGCTGTGTTCGATCAATAACTGAAATATAAAACGCAAAGTTTTTCAATTTTATTCAAGCCTGCATTTGAAGTTGCGTGGGTTACGACCATGAGGTCTGTGAGATTTTTTTCAATACTGGAGGTGTAATTTAGTTTAAGGATTTAAAGGGCTCGTCGCTCAGTTTTGCTCCAAGTTTATCCAATTACATGCTTCCCTTCGGTATGTCTACTTGATATCCCACGGGATTCGTTATGTCTTGCAGACTCGAGACCGCCCACGTTATGTAAAGTGTACATTTCGTTTCATTTCCATTCAATTCGGAGCCAAAGACGAGGACGACACTTTACTCCTTGATCTTTTGCACTTTTCCACATCACTTTACACCAAAATTTTTGAAGTTTTCAAACGTAAATTATTATCACTAAATGTCACTGTATCTAAAAGCGTCTCTGCACGCGTCTTTCGTCAATAAGTTAAGTAAATTGTTGCTCCGAATTTTAGATGAATATCAAATAATAAAATACATACAATTTTTGACATCACAGAAAATCTGTGAAAATCAGAACAGATGAAAGTCGACAAAAATATAGATCTCACCTGGTAAACGATTCTTCTAATTTGTTTCAAAGGAAAAATACTTCATGTCAGCGCAATTAAAAAAAAGTTTGTACGTCCTGACTGTGTGGCTATATAGCTCCCTTCGCGATCCACGAAAACTAATTACGCGAGCGAACGTTTCTATCCTGTCCTATTCCGTTCTTTTTATACTTTGAATTATGTTCGTTTCTTCACCCCTTTTTGTGAGTTTTTATTTTCTTCTTTAGTTTTTTTTTTTTTTCACCGAGCTTCCATCCTTTCCAAATTTACCGTCTCCCTATTTTATTTATTTTTTTCTTTCTTTGCCTTGTCGTCGTGGGAAAACGCAAGTTTAATTTGTGCTTGGGGCACGTAAAATTATATGACGTAGACGGTCGTGCCTGAGGGGTTTTTTCGGTGATCTTCCATCCTACAATTCAACCTTTTATTTTTTATTTTATATACGTTTTTTTTCGTCTCCTGCCTTTTCGCTTACGACACAGACTACAAATAGACTAAAATAGGCAAAACGGTATAACCAGCACATCGAGCGCGCGTGCCACGAATAAAAAATGTACTTCACGTACCCCATTGAATTATACCAACTGTAGAGACCGACTGAAAAATTACTCATTGAATAACTGGTACTCACTTTTTACCTGCAGTCCTCATTGTTGAGCGTTCATCATTGTTGAGTTTACAATTAGATCGACGAAATGAGTCTATCATAATGATCTCCAGATTGGTCGCCACGCGTGCATTTCGGGAAGGGGGGAAAAAAATCGACCGTAAATTGTCGGTCAGTTTATTCTGCAGTACTTAATCAGCTATACTGACAATTTTCAAACAGAGTTGCGGTGAGATGGGGCTTGCAGAGAAAAATAGAAGAAAAAGTATGATGGATAAATCCCATAGAGAAACAAAAGATAAAGTAGAGATGGACGGAAAATAAAAATGGTGGAGAAAAAAGTGAGATATAAAGCTTAGTGACCGCGTGAAGGCCTCTAACTATATAAGCTGTGCGGACTTTGTGATAAACAATTATATCGCTAAGCTCCAATCTGCAGGATTTAGGAATGAAAGTAATGAGTAAATGCAGCGAGGTTGCACTATTCTATCTAATATCTCATCAGCTAGCTAAAGAAAGGAAAGAAAATAAGAAAGCGAAAGAGATTACGTTAAAGAGTGATGGGTATTCTTTCAATGGTCTGTGAGTTCGGAACTATACCACACAGGTGTCTCTAAAATCAATAATTACGTCAGCAGGCGACAAGCCACGCCTCCTTTTTACCGCGGAATATCATTATCTACACTATATCTAATATAATATTTACTCGATATACATGTATAGGTACCCCCAAATGTGTCGATGATACCCCATGATTTATCTTTTATTTTTTTGTTTCGAATACCGATTTCACGAAAAAGTTAACAATCCCGTGCAGGAATACTCTACGATATTCTTATGTTCTGAAAAGTAGAGGTAACTCAAGTTCTGAATCCATTTTAACAGCCCTTGGTCACGTACCGTACAAAAAGTGAAACGATTTCGTCCAATTTTTCAAGATATCGGAAGCACCCTCAGACCTTGCGGACGATCTTAGAAGTGAAAGAAAAACAGGTTTTTTATACTCTATACGATACATTCAACGGACAATGCAGAACTGTTCGCATCCAACAAAGGCTATAGTCCTCGCTCTAGTCCACATTAAAGTATGTATCAGAAAACTACGTCTCTTGATTTTTTATTTTTTTTCATTTTTTCTATATTTTCGTTCCGTTTTTGCCTTTCCACTTTCGTTATACGGTTGCTTCCTTCCTACGGGGAATGCACTGTATTATCTAACAATAAACCTCCAAATGAATCAACTGTCGTAACAAAATGAAACCATTCGCAATAAAAAATACATTAACAACTTCTTTTCTTCCCTTCTCGATCTTGTCGAATCTGGAAATAACACAGCTAACGAACATCCTTGGGACGAATTCTATGCGAAAACAAACGAATCGATTTTTTCAGTCCAAATTTCCAAACGCGTGATAGAAACTAAGGGATGCCACAGCATCAATGTAACGTAATTTTCGTGTTAACGAGAATACATTATTCAGCAACAGTGCATGGATATAAATAGGGGTCGGTTGTTTAGATGTAGTGATCGAGCGCAGACGAAGAGTTTCACCCCATTATCGACCCTACAGACCTCCATTTCTGACCACGGGACATTCCGGACACGAAATTAGGGGAGGATTTGGCGCAGGAAGCGACTCGCGAAGTTCAAACTCGGTTACGTCCGGCGTTTTGTGGCTTACCTACGTATTACAGTATTTTTTTTTCTTATACTTATTTTTTTCAGGGCAAATGTGCAGGACACGGACTACGAGGTATATAAAAAATTCTATGAATAAAAATGAAAAATTGGACTGCGGGAACCGCGGCTATTTCGCAACGCGGACCAAAACTTCTCTATGAAAAAAAGGCCAGGGTTATATTATGGGGGTCTTCCGGCAGACCGAACGCTTGGGATAAAATCGAGGGTGGAAGCGACGAGGAAAACGGTCGTTTAGGTGAGGAGAAAAAAAAA
Source organism: Athalia circularis (assembly GCA_963978495.1). Taxonomy (NCBI): domain Eukaryota; kingdom Metazoa; phylum Arthropoda; class Insecta; order Hymenoptera; family Athaliidae; genus Athalia; species Athalia circularis. The sequence goes on from OZ021702.1 coordinate 8,026,357, forward strand.
TCTCGAGTCAAGAAAATTCGATTTTTGAAGATCCGGTGAGAAGTTCTGTTAGGGTTATAATTCCATCATTTCCATTGAGAAAGTGAAGAGAAAGAAAATAATAAAACTTACTCCTATAGGTGTATTTTCGGAAACTGATAATGACTGACTATATATGTATAATACTACAGTCGATCTCCGGGGTGTGATTTCCGCTTCCTGCCAGCGGAGACGACATTCGAAAGTTTAATCGAGATCAAAACTGATAATAGCTGACAAGAGAGTCTGGTTGTTGAACTGTATTATAATTACAACTCTGAATTCGCTCCGCGGTTCGCCTGGTAAAATCAAGGTGAGAAAATTCCTTGAAAAGTTTTTGCGAAGTATTCCCTCGAACTACCACCAACCGTGCGCCACTTGCGTCAGCAGCACTTTCCCATTCTCCTAAAATTTCAATAATTTATGACTGAATTGTTTTCTCCGTTTCACCAGCAATGGCGCGTGAAAAACGCTTGACATTTGGATCATTTTCTCAAATTCTATGAAATCATCTCGCAAAAGACGAATGCGCGAGAGCTTTTCGAGTTCTCTTTACTCGATATACCCGCAACGCGTTGCTCATCCTTTTGAAACAATTTCACGGCAATTAGGTACGCGATCGTGACAAGCCACAGAGTGACGTAATGTCGTTTGATGGAAATTTAATTCGGTTTACATCTCACCACAACGAAATCAACAGGGATTCAAAATGGAAGAGAAGGGGACGGGATATTTCCCAAAGTTTTAAAGCCAACCATTTAAAAAGCTTTCGGAAATAATACAACAAAAAAATTCGAGAAAATTTCTTGTTTAATCAACCCGAAGCTTCGGTTGTTTCGCGAACATTCCAAGACGAGAATAAAATTCTTTCAGTGCACCACCGCTAGTCAGCGCTTCTCGAACAATCGCGTGATCTTTTCGGGTTTCTTTTGACTTCTTTTTCGTCAGTTTCGGACTTTGAATTGATTGAATGCGAAACCCCACGAGAATAACTATGTATAGGATGTAGTTTGTAAATCAAGTGATATGTAAACATCCTGAGCGTATTACCGGCGACGACATCAGTTGCTGTTGTATGGACGGATGTATATATAGGGTTGGAGAAGGTATCGGTGATTGCAATCGCAATTGTGGCTCCGGTAGCGATTCGCCTTTGTGTCGTATCCAGAGTAGTGCCGAAGCAATTGTCACCCGGCAACCGAGATGGCGTTTGCAACTTCCGTCAGAAATTCGAACAATGAACTTTAGAGCATTGCGCCACTCCCGTTTCAAACTTCTCAAGCGAATCAGTCCTCGGTTGTCAGCAGAATTAACGACCGAGATAGTTTCTTCCCTAGTTTTTTTGTTTCCTCAAAGAAACGAGGTAATGGAACTCGGAATCAAAAAAAAACTCATTCGCTACCGACGCCTTGCTAAATTAGTATATTTTCAACCTGCAAAAACCACAAGATCGTATGTCAAGTATATTCACCGGTTTTACTGTAATAAAATAGCAGCTTATCAAGTAGATATACATTTTTTTTCAATTCTCGCTTTGCTCGTGCAGACAGCGGATGAATTATTAAGTGCACAATTTATAATTGGAACTGCGGAAAATCTGTGGTAATATTATTTCAATATCAATGAGTAGACTGTATGTAAAACCGTTGGCAATCCGTTTTGCGAATAAATTTATTCTTTTGTTACTTTTTACCATCACGACTCGACGAGAAAACTTTTGAGCTCACTCTTTACCGCAGGCTGATTTTCTAGGAATATATATTTTCCCGCACATATACATATAACAATAATACGGCAAACGTCGTTGCCGCTGGGTTAAGCTTTGTTTAAAATTTCTTTTTTTTTATGGTCTGTCAGATGATTATACTTGTTGTAAATTAGAAGATTCCGCAATACTTTTCTCGCGGTGAAATTTCGCTCTCCCGATCCCGGTCGTGGGCAGTATTAAATTATTTTTTCCCCCTCTCTTCGCCCGGTGGGATTATGTATGATAAATTTTATACGAGTGGATGATCCGATCTAAATGAATTCTTGGCGCTTTTCACGTGAAACTATATGCTTTAGATTTATGTGAAACTTTACAAAAATCACGCATGATTTTGGCGAAGGAGAAAGCCAAGTATGAAAAAATTTCATTGTAGTAATTGTAAAAATCACGTCTTGGCAGCTACATATTTATAACAGATATACTTGGTATACATGGGATACCTAATGAGAAATAATTTTTTTTTTCTCAAGAAACTTGCTTGAGCTTTCGCGGTTGTCATAAAGGAACTCGGAAGTACCGGCCTCCACGTCTTTCTATGTTTCTACTATATTCCTTCGTTCCTTTTTCTATGTATAGCTGTTACCCCCTTCCCTTATTCTCATTCTTTGCTACTGCTACTGCAGCAACTATGCCACTTTTCTAACCCTATACGCCCCGGTCGTGCTGCGACAAAAGAATAAAATTGCCATAAAATTTGTAGGACATTCGTGAAACGGAGGAGTTCGCCTGTGCAGGTTTTCTGGAATTCTCTTCCTTTTCACTTTTTTCTCCTTTTTTTTTCTTTTCTTTTTGACGAGTACTGCCCATAACCAGTGTAAGAAACCTCGTAGCAGTCTGCAGTCCTACGCGATCTGGACAAAGAACTTTTTAAAAGAAACTCGGGTACTACTGACAAGTGTAGAACGTAGAATGTTGAATGAAAAATGCAGAATGTAGGAATTGAAGTATTGCGGGTTGGCCACTCCTTGAATATTGAGCGTATGTGCGTTATTATTATTATTCAGGTGCCTATTGAACGTAGCTGTACTGTATAAGAAAACAGTACTCTCGGAAAAAGTAAAGATGCTCAATTTTCTCACGTTGTTTTGTTTAATGAAATTTTCTCGTTTTCTTCAACGTTAAAACTCCAATATACTCACACAAATACACCCAAATTATGTTACATAGATACATGGCCATGCGTATACTCACATAAAATATGTAGGTATATACTACATATCCAATACCCGATAAGCCCTGCTTTCAGATTTCCGAATCTTTTCGCCCGATGAATTTAGAAGAAAACTGAAAAGGTTCAGCTGTGAAGGACCTGCCTGAAATCTGGCAGTAATCGTCTCGGGGTTGGTTCCAAATGCATTGCGTTTACGACTGGCGGGGATAATCTGAGGCGTCAAAGTGTCGAAGCAGCAGATCGATTTTCGCAACGTCTTATACACCGACGCGGCCGGCATATATATATAACTTCACCCATTTGGTTAGATTTTGCTAAGGGGCGGATAATCCAAAAGGCGGACTTTTTATTATGATTATTGTTATTATTATTTTTTCATTACCATCATCATTATTATATTCCAAGGCGTTATTGATTCACTCGATCCTGTTCACAAGCGGCAAGAGAAAATTTTCTTTCGACATTTAACTTTATAATTATGGTAATATCGTAACTTCTTGAAATGAAACGTCCGCGTTTCTTGGCGTTGATATCAAAGTCGGCAATATACATAAAGGAAAAGTGAAGGAATAGAAAGTCAGGTTATAAGTCGACGTCAAGTATGTATTTGGAAATCTTTGATCAAGCTTATGACGAGGGTAGTTTGACCTGCATTTCACGCAGTCCTAGTATCGCGGAATACATTTCATACAACCTGAATTTTTTATCGCAAATATATAAGTACGTATATCCTGCATACCCACCCCCTCCCCTTTGCCGCCATTATGCCTTTGTTTTTTACTCAGGTATTGTTATATATAATGTACACATGTATACAACGATAACGATTGGTTCTTAGAATTTACAAGTAGATAATACATAAGTGATCAGATATGTATGAACCGTGAGATACAAAACAAACTCATAGAATCATAATAATATAATATGGGGATCAAAAAGAGAGTGGGTATAACAAAAAAATTGAAAAATCGTCTTTGCAAGGATAATTCGAGACACCTTCGTCGTCTACAACTTTTAGAATATTACACGATATAGTAATAATCCCAGAACTGTCAAGTGATGAAATATATATTTTTCACACGACCTTTATCAATATGGCCAAGATCAGTCTGCAGCCGAAAGAAAACTAGAAATACGGCGCGCTCGATTGTCGTTTGCGCCTCGTATCTACTTGTGATGAAATAGCAATGATGGAAAGAAAAATTTATAACATAGAATGAATGGAAAATAATTTAGATTTATAACCTTACATGCAAAAATTACGGCTATAAAAAAAAGTCTTAGCACGTTACGGGTGTAAAAACTGTGCCCTCCAGACCTCAGAATAGGTTTCATTTCGTCCAGTTGACAAAAAAAGAGAAAAACTTGAAAAAGGGGTTAGAGTTGAAAGTGTTATCTCCCTGAAACAGGGGCGGTAAGAGGCACCCTTAAATTCACTACACAAATCGCTGAACGTTTCTTCTATACTTTGTACTGTATCTACATGGCTAAAGTCGCTCAAAAAAAAAGATTTGAAAAATAAAGAGAAACAAAATTCGCATAGCTATGTGCAGCGTTAGCAAACAAAAGATGCGAGGTGAGATGGATGAAAAACGTGTGGAAAAGAGCACCTCGCCGAGTAGTGAGCCGTGTACGGGAGAAAGGAGAAGCCAGATAATGAAAAAGGAAAAAGATAAGGAGCATTGAAAAAAGAAAAGTCAAGAAAGGGGGAAAAAATTCAAAACGAAACCGAGAAGACGATGAAAAAAAACACCAGATACAGATACGTACCGTGGAGATCATAATATATGTATGATAATGTACGATGTGCAAGAAAATACGCAATGGATGAAAAAAAAAAGGAAAAATATAAAAAGTACAACCATACGAGGCCTGCCCTTCCACCGTCATGGAGCTACGGTGTAATATAAAAAGCTACTGAGAAGTGCCACTCGTCCCCTGTTTCCTTTTTCTCCTTTTGGTTTTCTATTATTCACTTTTTCTTTCGTCGTTTTTTACCAAAAACATATCGCCTGTCTGACGAAAACCTGGGGTGGTCCTGTTGTCAATGAGAAATCACCGTACGGATCTTTGCAAAGTATAATGTATCCGACCGTATACCCTATCCATATATGTATACACATATGTATTGCAACACATAACCCTCCGCCCTTACCAAAATGACAGACGAAGACTGAACACAACCTACAGCAACAACTCACGCCCCGAACCTGTCTTTGCTAATGCACGCGTCTCTATATGCCCATTATTTTTTTTCCAACAAAAAAAAAATAGAAACTTAATACACGTGTACGTCGATATGCATGTGTATTGTACATCACGTATACGCTCGCCCTATTTTTGAACACGGAAAAAAAATTTGAATAAAAATTATAAATTGAGTCTCATACGTTATGTGTTTCTTGATTTCGAAATATTAAATTCTGGTTATATTCGATCCGTTTTCAACGTCTTGGTTTTTGACATCGCTTGAGAAAAAAAAAATGAATATGATTAATCGATGGTGAACAGTGTGAAAAATTGTTAATGCGAAGAGAAAACGAGTAACTTGCTCGTTTCTGTTCTTCATACTGAAAAGTTTGACAGACTGACACGAACGAAATGAAAGTCCGAAGCACACTATGGATGATCTATAACTTATTTTTATAAAATGTATCTTCTGTCGCTTGAAAATTCAAAGAATAAAGATGAGCTGGACGTTATATCCCACGTGAAATTTGTTTTTGTCCAAGCGACTCATATAAACGCGCATTTTACCACAACGAAATGACCAAAAAACGGCAGCTGAATCTGTCAACGAAAAATCACATTTACATACAGTAATATCAAATTCTCCCACTAACTGTACAAGAAAATTGAGTCGAAAGTGATGATTAACTTTTTGACCGATTTTTCACTATATTGAAAGGAGAAAAAAATTTCGTCTGAAAGCTCGAGGATCATTCGATTGACTTTTTGTCGCTCATCTCGTGCGCGTTTTTGCCACATAAAAATAGTAGGCTATTTAAATACACCCGCGAAATAAATAAACTTCACACCGGATTTTCGGTTTGAAATTATTAAAAACTGCAGGATTTTATACGTTTATACAAGTATGTATGTTTAGCGGGTGGATTCGCGGCGAGTGCAAATAGCGAGGATAATTCGCAGTTGGATGAGAGAACACGCGATTTAAAGAAGAAAAAAAGGGGTATGGCGAGTAATACAGTATAGGTTATACACCAGCACAGGGATTTCACAGAAGTAGAACCCAGCTACGTTTTATACCGTTATATACATGCATACAAATCCAGAAATTTCCTTCCGCCTCGCCCCCCTTGCCCCTCCGTTGTGGATGTAAAAGTGCAAAGATGAAATACCGCGGGATTTTTCATTTCGGAAAATTCACCCCAGCGCCTGCGGGGAAGAGCGAAAAAAGAAATAAAATAAAAATGGTGTCTCTCATCTGTCGTGGACATTTCTTTTGTGGATTTTTAATCAGATATTTTCTTTGATTTCAACGCACGGCCGAATATTTATAAATTTTTTTTTCAATCCAGTTTCGTATCCATGTATATAAATTCATGTATTATATTTGTCAGTTTTTCGTCCTCTCTTTTCCGCTCTCGCTTGTTCCTTGGATATTCTATACAATATCATACCTGCTCGAATCTCATATTTTACGCATATAAAAACATACATAATATACGTGTTCACGTAGGTATATATAGGTATATATACATATACATAGCGTATTCCCATATGTGTTTGGTATACTCGCTACGTAATATTCGTGGTATTATTTCGGCTACTACCGGAACAGCTGTTTGCGAAGCGAGGCCTTCCTAGATACATATATATATGTGCATGTATCTATATACATGTATAATTTGTACATGTATGTGATATGTGTATGCTCACTCGTATTATTATACATATGTAAAGCTGCATACATATAAAGACAGTAGGTAGATATTTACGCAGGCAATTGCCAAGGCTTTTATTTTCCTTTCCTGCAATGTATCTTTCACCCGGGCTGCTTTTACCGGTGTTTCAAGAATCGCTTTTCTCTTTCTTCCTGCGAGTCTCTAAGCTCTCGTTTTTATCTCTCTCTTTCTATCTTTTTACCAATTTTTTCTTTTCTTCTTTTTTTCTCAATTTTTATCTCGCCCTTATTCTCTTTTACTCGCGAATATTATACTATCTCTATCTTTCACTCGACCTCCAGCTATTTTATTCCGTGGCGGCTAAAACTACCCTTCCTAGACAACAAACAAAACAACGACAACGACGACAACGACGACGACACGAAGAAACAACGAACCCCAAGTGCCTCCTGACATAAATTCCAACTATTATCCCCCAACACGGTATAGCGTCATATACTAGTCTGCAAATATCTGCAGTTTAGTCGTCTAAAACTGCGAAATCATGTAATAATTCTAAGAAAATGTGAAAAATCTTCTATTTTTTCTCATCTCTTCGCAATGTTCAGCGTTCAGATAATTCTTCGATGTTCAATTTCCTGTTCATGTATTCGAGAATTTAAACATTTTTCATTCACTTCCAACTTCACATCGAACATTTCAGGGTTGATTAATTACGACCGAACGGATTGAGTAATACTACCAATTTATCGATGAATATATTTTGGAACGCAAAGCCAATCGATTCGCGAAGTCCGAAGAAACTAGAAATAAGTATGGGAGGTAGGTGGTGAGATTTTTATCTCCTCTTTCCGTTTTTCATCTCTCTCAATTTCAGACGAGACTTTGAAAAGTAGATTTCTGCATCTGACGAAGTTCTTTGCGCTGCACAACAGACCCCTGCAGACTGCAGCTCTTTTTAATTCCATTTTCATTTATCTCTTCCCTAAATCTCATCTTTTTTTTCTTCTTCATCTACTTCCTCGCACTTACGTGTAGGTTAAGTGAAACGTCAGTACGACGCCGACTGTAGCTTGTAGGTATATAAGCATATTCTCATTCTACAATCCCCATCCGCGACTTTGACGGCAGCGAAGTCTTGAGTCTACATTTCTATTAAAACTCGCAATTTCTTAACTTATATTCATCATACCTACTAAATCTTGTGTATATATTTTTTTAATTATTCCTACAGAGTGACAGGTAGATAGTTACGTAGGTACATTAGCGAACTGTCACCAACAATATTCACTCGGCTCAACTTTCCGCAGAGAGCGCGCGACCATTTCGTCCCGACGCGCGACGTGACGACGGTGTATAGCACATAGTACAAGGTGGATGAAAAACATTAAAAAATAGAAAACCGCGTATTCGAAACATATGTGTATAAAAACTCAACGTAGAAATAAATGCTAGAAACCATTCTCAGGGAATTCTGGCAAACTTTTTTCTCGTGAAAACTAGAAGGGTGAAGCTTTCAAATCGTTATTCTAAATAATTTACATAAAGGTATAATTCGCTGACAATGAGTAACGCGCTCTTCGGATGAATCGATTTTTTACAGAAGGACGAACGGTTGAAAATTATTTGACAGTTTTTCGAAGACAAAATAAAAATTTCATTTCAATGGCTTCCATAAAAAACAAGTTCATCTTGGACTGGTTTTTTGTTACCCACTCTGCCCATTACTTGGGTTCCGCTATCTGGACGAATTTCTCTGTCTTTTTATCTTTGCAATTTTTCCTCACTTTCATTTCGAGTCCTGATTTTCCGAAGCTCCTGACTTTTGCGATGCGACCTAACGTCGTGCGACTTTCATTTCCAACTCTCTCTTATTTCTAGAACAACGTTGTGGTTTTTAAAATTGTTTTATATTATACCGTTATAACTGTAGAATCTGCACATAGCTCGCCAACATGTCAACTTTTTCCAACAGTTACCGAGTAACGTGCTGCATCTCAATGAACCTGCACGATGTATTTTTTTCCTACCATTTTATTTGTTATTTTAATGGAAATTCGCATAAAGAACCGAGCATACATGTATACAGTGGTTTTTGTCAGACTTTACGAAAATACCGTTTGTAATATCAAGTTGGTCACGAATTCCGACAATTATTATTATCCGAATTATTATAAAGTACATATGATTCTCTGCAGTACACAACTTTCGACAAAAATTAATAAAAATAAAACTTCACATCGCAGTAGCTTATTATTGCAATTTTTGTGGATCTCTAATTTCCGAAAAACTCATAGAAGATGGGATTAATTTCTTCAACATTGTCTGGATTTCCCAAAAATCCAAGTCTATCATGATATTCAATTGGATAGACGGAAGAATTCATCTAATCTAGCGGATGGTACAATTCACCCAACTTTACACCTTGCACCTAAATAATCTCGATTGAACTCGGGATATCACGGTCGAACGGGTTAATGATTTTTTTTTTCTTCTTCAAAGTAAACAAATAAAAATCTTTTCAAAGAAGTTGCACAGAGTATGGGAAAGAGTTTGTGTAGAGAAGGAGAAATTTCGTTTAACACAATGTTGTCGAAAGTGCGAAAAAGAAAAAAAGAAAAAGAGAAGAACGCCGTAAATAGGTGAAGGCGTATGCCATTAACTAACTAAGTTGTTGCCGTTCGTCGATTGTTTTCTGCTTTTTGTTTTATATATACGATCTCTGAGGCTGTAGGTTATGGGTATACCTATATAGGACTATCCATACAACAAGACCTGGACATCCTAGTGCCGTTAGGAAAAAAAGAACTTCAACTTTTCGAAGCAATATTACAACGGGAGGGATGTCCGGCTCGATTTATTTGAAAACTTCCTCTCTACACCCCGGCACAGGTCATCCTCTCCCCCCCCCCCCCTTCCACTTTCTTCCTGTTCTTCGCGTTCCTGGGAACATCGGGGGATAGAGCTGGTAGTTTCCCTTGTCGTATAAGGTACCTATAGAGAAGTGGGTATATACATATAGGTACGTAGAAACTTACATTATTATACCCCCTTGCAACTCGGTGTCTCAAAGATACCACAACCTGGAAGTGGAATGGGGTGAAACGAGATGTGCCCCAAAGTATTTTGAGGTCAGTTACAACTTTACAACTTCGCTTCCTGCGGGGGAGATCGACTAAGTTTCAAATGAATCGCTTGGCCAGGAATTCGTACCACTTGGTATCCCCTTCCGCGCATTCGCGTTTGTGTGAAACGATGTAAGACCATCGTCTGCTGAAAACAACTGGGAATCATTATTAATTATTTTTTTCAAAATCAGAACTCTCATTCGGCAACAAAAGTGTATCGAGTACCTATTAGTTCTGCAGAATTTGCTTCTACGCGAGCTTCATTTGTACTATATATGGATTAATTTCTGCACGATAGAAAAATATGAAAACGATAATATCTGCAGTTACGAAATCTTGCAAAGCTCGGCTCGACGCAGACAAAAAGGCATGCTAGCCAAAAACGAAAAAGAAACTAAAAAGTAGAACGATAAAAAAGAAAGCGATATCGAGACCTGCTGCTGATCCAGAATTGCCTTGAGTTGCCCGCGCACGTCTTGGATCGTTTTCTTTGGTCATCTTTCGCAGCTCCGTCAACCAGAGTTTCCAATATTTGAGCGGACTATAAGCGTGGCACGTCGAGTTGCTGCAGCCGGGCGGTTTGAGTGGCGTTGTCGAAGGCGATCTACCAGCGCGCCCCTTTTACGTCCGTCTCGACGTGAGCGGAGCGCGGAAAGGGTTGTGAAAAAGGTTGCGAAAAAGGTGAAATCGGAAAAAAAAAGAAGAGAAGAGAAGAGAAGAGAGAAAAAAGAAAACTTCAGAAAAATAAAAAATGAAACCAGGGTGGAGATGTAAGCGGGGCTTAGCCGTGACTTCAATATTTCGCAGAGCCACCACATTGAATATCGCTTGGCTACTGCAATCTGCCGCCCTCGAAGACCCCCCGAAGAATCTCACGACTGTCTACGCGGGTGGGTTTCTTTTGATATTATTTTGTTTCAACTCTCGCCGAAATCACCGACGGATAATCGGATAACGGAATCTCACTCCCGGAAACCGCGGAATGAAAGGGGCGGATGGGCAAGCATCTCGATATTTCGATTTCTGGACGCCTGCCCAGAAAAAGACAAGCTCGAGATATAAAAAAATAAAAGTTGAAAACGTGATCCTGGGGGCTGCGGTATATAGCGCACATAATGGTATCCCTGACTACATATACCCGCGCAAATATATACGTCTGTGTAAATATATGTGTTGAAGGATTTAAAGAAAATCCAGGAGCTGCGGAACCCTCTTCACGAGTACGAAACACACACGCTATGTTTTAATCCCTGTTTTAGCCAGCCGGTAGCTTCGGGGCCAACCATGTTTTTCTGTTTTTACCACTTTTCCGGGCAGCTACTATACGATGCCTAGGGATTCCCCAGGCCTGATTACGTCTTTCACGCGATATTCAACTTCAATCCCCAACAGTTTTTCCTCTCTCTTCATCAGAATTTCAAACCTCCAAGGAAAACCCTTTACATCTCGAAGCCTCATGAGTTTACTTAGACAAATTTACACTAGTGGAGAAATTATCTTCGAGTGTAAAAGTCACGAATAAAATCTTCCATTCAGTGATCAGGACCGAAATAATTACGAACTGTTGAAGAAAAAAATAAGAAACTGGTATAACACATAATTTTACATTAACCTACGCGCTCTCACCGTTTTCTGAAATTCCTCGGTATCATCATGACGAGAATTCTATTGTAATTCCAAAAATATAATCTTCCAATGGTCGTTCTATTGGGATAGTTATACTCCGATGCTTTCATAGCTGAACGTTGTCAGGCAAGGAAGATGGAGGAAATAATTGGAACGCTGGTAATGAGCGACAAAGGCGATGTTATTCGATTCCTATTAACTAATTGAGGCAGATCGTATTTGATTCGAGAAGTAAGAATTAGTGTATCAAAATCTCCATTTACTGTCCGCGTATAAGGTTCATTCGCCGACGTCATTTCGCCGTTACACTTATTTTTCAGGAGTCGCGTATCAGTCGAGTGGCTTTCAAGATTTTCTGAATCTCTCGAAGAATATTGCAATGCAATATGATACCACAGCTACCTCCGCGGTACGCGTAAATATTTTTTCAAGCGACGTAATTTGACATTTCTTTGGAATTTCGGTACAATACCTATTTATACGTTAGAGTACTGGTTGCTCACACATGTACACGTATTGCATGTATATAACTGAATTTGCGTATGTGCCTGTAATATTTCATGTAATGAAAGACACGTTTTTCAACTTTCTTCTTCTTCTCTAAATTGTTTTTTTATTTTTTTTAAATTCTTCATAAAGTATTTCTTATTAAATATTTTTACACATTATTACACACAGCCGCGTTCGTCTCCCTATTCCAACTTCTACAGCTATTTGTCAACACTCTCTTGCGGCATGGAGATTTTTTTGGACTAAAAAAAATTAAAAAACTTTTAACCGAATTCACCGAAACTCTACTTTCCAATGATAGGTACACTCCGTATTTCCACGCAATTGAGAACCCTTCACAGCAAGGTTACTTACTTTTTTTATGTCTTTGATAGTAACATTTTTTTCCTTACTTTTTTACCTGCACATCCAGTCGTACAGGTAGTCGAAATCCCTGCAACGGGCATGTGTCTGGCGTTACGTTAGTGCTGAATGAAGAAAAACAAAAACGAAAATGAAAAAGAGTAAAAAAAGAAAAAAAGGCCTCCTTTAATTTCCGCAAAAAGCACTCAGGCGAAGTTTTTAAATGTAGGGGGAAAGCTGCACGTGTTAGTAGGTACCGGTCTAGGGAGTGATGCAGTTAGGGGGTTGTGTTGCCTGTCATTCGAACCACCGACGCAAGAATGATCGCTTTTCAATCAATTTTAAAAACCAATTACACACTCGTTAAGGTCCGCGGGAAATGGATGGGCGAGGCAACCTGCAGCAGTTTTGCGGAACGTAGGGTGAGAAGAAATTAAAACAACAAAAAACTGAAAAAAAAAATTGATTTCTCTTTTTTCTCTCGATTTTTTCTTTCGGACTTATACGTATCGTAAGTTGTCTAAATATTTTTTGATCTCCATCTTTTTCATACGTGCAACGCCTAATCATCTCGAATGATTAGGAAATAAATATTTGCGTGTAATTATCTCACGCAGAATTTTGTTTAATTACAAATTTTATCCTCGCTACACCAACTCGGCATCGCTTGTAAAGTCCGGTTTTATATGATATTTTATTTTCTCTTCATCCTTTTAACCCGTTGTTGATATACCTGTGTAAATATACTCTTAAGCTAAAGGATTCATCTTTGATGTTATTACTGTACATTTTTACCCCCTTTTACGTCCTCATGGGAATCAGAGAGAGCTCAATTTCGTTCTTTAATCTTCAAGGTAGTTCGAGAACTTTTTCTTCGAAGTAGATCAATTAAACCGTGAAATATGTGTGCGAACGTGAAATCCTGCATTTCTTTTTCGTTATTTTTTTTGTCGATTTAGAATCGGATGACTTCAAAAGTAACCGTCACGATTTCCACGAGCGTTTTTGATGCATCGATTGAACTACACACGTATTTGGACGATCTGTGAGGACACGTGAGTCCTTGGAAAGGGTCAAGCTTATATAACGGTGAAGAATGAAAAGATTTTTTTCCCCATTTTCTCTTTCAAATCGAGTTCAACTCTTTGCGCATGTAAAATGCAGTGACTGGTAGCTGGAGACGAATAAGCGATGCCCGGTGGTGATGAAAATTTGACGACCAACGACCCGCCCTTTTTGCTACACAGGACTTCTCTCGAGGGCTTCTACAGGCATATATACGTAGGATTCCGGGCGAATTTTGAAAATAGCTAAAGACCCTTGGTATGAAAAGCTTCGCGTCCACTAAAAAATCCTCTCTTCTTATCCCTTTTCTTTGTAGGTTGGTTACTCTGCAGTGAAACATCGGAAGACGGGAATCGGGACGAACGGTAACTGTAACGGGGACGGGAACGGGAACGGGAATGGGGGAACGCAACGGCCACCGGACTCGGTAACCAGTTCACCCTGCGGAATCCAATCCCTTGTAAATTTTGCGAATGAATAGTGGATAGCCCTTTAGAGATTCAGCTTTCAGCAGCCACCCGACGGCGTAAGAGAAAGATAGAAGGCTGAGAGAAATGGGGGGGAAAAAGAGGAGGAGAAAGAGGGGGGGTACTTTCGCATCGCCTCCAAAAGTAGCAGTGGATCTCTCCCAGCTATTTATTTATTAACTTTCCGACGATACCCTATGCATTATTTAGATCACGTTTAGACTTTCTAATGCCTGCAACCCTTGACTTGGCACGGGGACGCGCGGTGCGCTTCGCTTCTGAAAGGAACGAAAGTTTAAGGATCGAAATAACAAAAAAATTTCACTCACCACAACTGGCGATATTCTTGTCCCGGGTTAGGATAACAATTGATTTATTCCAATCCGATCAATATACTCAATGAAGATCAAATCGTCCTGAAATTAGTATTGCAGGATGTAGGTCTAGGGGACGTCAATAATTGTAGCGATGATCGCATTTTTGTAAGTTTGCGGTGTTTCGTGGTAATATAAAAAGCGTGCGGCAGTTTGAAATCCTATGAAATGTGTAGTAGGTACGTATATAAGCGAAATCAAGACACGGTTCAATCTTTTTTTCTCCTTTTTCCGGGCTCGCTAACTACGGGGTATAGATAGCTGAAAGTTTCGTCCCTTCGTTTCCTTCCAGCATCGAAATTCTACCCCGAAAGGCGAGCGATTGAATCTACAGACTTCTTTGAGAAAATCTAATCAAACCGAGTCTGCAGCATGACGACCAAGAGGAGAAAGTAAGACACACTCAACTCTCTCAGTGTTCTTTTCCTTTTTTTTTTTTATTCTTCCTTTCTCTATAGAATTAGCTATCAGCGAAGGACGAAAAAACGAAGGGTTAACTTCTAGTAGTATTTATATGAAAAGTTGAGTTCTTTTTTTCCCCGTTCCTCTGTTTTGGCAGTGCTGCTGTTACGATGTTGTTTGTTGTAAAAAAAAAGGTCACATCGCCCAGTTTTGTCCGGAAGTAGGCAGAAGCGGAAGAAGGAAAAGGATGGATAGAGGACCCGGGCTGATTACCTAATCGAAACGCAACATCAGTCGACCGTTTCGGTAATGGAAGCCGCAGAGATGAGGCGTTCTTGGCCGTAGGGCAGCTGCAAAACTGGAGCGCGCTATAGAACTGTGGTATATTCAGGGGACGAAAGGAAAGCGCTATATGTACATGTATATATATAGGAGGTGGGAAAATCGGTGAAACGAAAAGCGGCAAGGAGGGTAAAAAGGAGGGAGCACCGAGTCGCCGTAATTGAACTACTTCCTGCCAATTATAAAAACCGCTGACTGGTGCAGAGTTGTTAGTTGTCAGAGCGAGAGGGAAAATAGTTGCGACAGAACTCATTCCTGACTCGGTGGATTTATAATACTATGTACGGTTTCCCCTTTGACGCCGTTTTTCCAGATCCTCAACGAGCTTCTGCTCTTCTACTTGTGCTTTTGCTTTTACTGCTGTCGCAAATGTGTAGAACGTCGAGGCCACCTTTTTATCAAACGCGCGAACAGGACAAAAGACCGTGAGGCAGTCATTTTTTCTGAGGGTTCGTTACACAGGGTCATACATTTTTTTTTTTTGACTTCGTTTTTGTTTTTGTTTTTTACAAATGTGTTTTACTCCGCAGTCAACATTGCTCCGAAAATATTTTCACATCTTACCAACCATATTATGGTGCACCCTCTCACCCGAAATTAATGCAGTGGATATTTTCGTTGAATTTATGTCCTTGGACGAACGGATTGTCATTTCATTTGATGATTCCGCGATAGTATCGTCATGTTTGAGAAAAGTGGTAACGTCGATTTTATTTTTTTCGGAGTTTTATTTCGAGTATATCCTTGATTTTTTAATTTTGTTTTGCTAGCTTTTACGCATTTCAATTTTAGCTCACAATCAGCGACCACGGGTAAATATCAAAGGTCAGATAATACGCAAAGCGCAGAACCCCCTTCCCTTCCGATCATTGATTCGAACCACCTTTCTCTTAACTTGTCGTCTAATTTATATGCGAACATGTTGAATTAAGGGTCCACGCAAACCTGTGCAACTACGTGACATTTCCGGTGTTACCGAGTTCATCTGCATATAGAGTTTACTACATTATAACCTACTGTTGACGTTTCCACGAAGGTCCACATTGCGGTAAATTTTCTAAAGAGAAACACACCGATAACCGTTATAGAATATGATGAGCGTAGAAAATGTAACCATAGCTATAGCAGAGGTGATGGGAAGTTGCCTGGTTTTGAGCGCCAATAAATGCTCAGAGTTTGCCGGTAACAGTAAGCAGCGTATATCGCGGGACCGTCGTGTACCTACCTACCTACCCTGTCTCTACAGTCATACCTACCCCTTTGTTGAGTTATGTGGCGTGCATACCATAAATTTAATATGCTGAGTGAAAGGGTGTCTGAGCTGAACCAAGGGGGTAAACTCTCCCTATTTCTACACACGAGACCACGTACTACGTCCCGCGTTTTATGCTTCATGCTGTGAGGCTGCTGGGTTAGATTTTCTTGTAAACTTTACATCTGCAAATGTGACATACTATCACGATATCATGATGATAACAAAGTGGAATTTTTCATGTTGTTCTGAGCATCAAATAGTACGGCTTGATAAGCGTGAATATTTTTCATTCTTATTTTTTGCAGGTATATTTATATCCATAATTTTGTAGCAAACCCGATCGGTCCAAGTTATCTGAAAGCTGGCTAACCTGACCTAAGTTAACCCGAAGTAAGTTTAGAAAGTTAAAATACTGAAGGCGAGCAGTCTACCATTTATACCTTACACTGCTGTTGGTGCTGCAGCTTGAATTTGTATAGTAGCGGAAAAGAGAAGACGTGACTCGAAAAGAGTGAAGAAAGTTTACTCGCTTGACGGGATTCGTTTTAAAGGGAAAAATTCTACGCCCTACCACTTTTTATTCAAACTCCATAAGTCAGTTGAGAACTAACCTCGCTGCTACTACTACCACCAGCTGGCTAGTATTTCTGTTCTTATATTCTTCGCTGCTCAAGACTTACAATTACTTCTCTCAAAACTTGGTCTTTCATAAACGCGCTACAAAAATTTTCTAACTCCAGACTCCGTTCTTCATCTCAATCCCGATCCTAAGATGACTAAGAAATCATGGAAACTTTTCATCTATGAGCGCATATTTACTGCTAAACGAGGAAATTTCCGTTATATTTGATATTTCATGAAAGTCACCATAGTGGAACGTGCGAATTGCAGAGAAATGATTTGCGAAAATTCGCCACGTGATTCACGTCGTATAGACCTTAACGTTGAGTCATCATTCTGGTCCAAAGCTCACCCCGCACTTTTTGGGAAACAGTAATATCAGCTCAGACCCACCGGTATAAGGGAAAAATATAAGGGACGGAAAAACGCCATCCGCTACAGACGTTGCCCAGATCAGTCGACAGGGTCTTCGAACCTTCATTCAGATATATCAGGACTAGTGGTGGCAACGTAGCGCCATGGTGATTCCCTAAGAAGGTCACCCGAAGAGAATAAATATATATTGTTACTCGTCGACACTTTTCGTAGAGTAGAAGCGAAAGAGGATAAAGAAAACCTGGGATTGATCAGCGGGGGTTGGCAGGACATTTATCCCTCGACTTTCTTCAGCACAGTAGTTACACCCTCTATACTTTTCGTCGGTATTATCATATTTTTACATAATGGAACCAACCGCCAACTGTAACACATTTTGGCGATGGCAGGAGAACTCCTGCTGTCCTGGTAGAAATCAGAGCAACACAATCGTCGGAGTACTCGCAATATTGAAAAATGGAAGGCCTTGAATGTCCAGACAGGCCTGATGCATTTGGTCAATTTTGCAGTGGTAGAGCACATTTTTTGATTCATGTAGGTTTGGCATTACTCTGGACAATATGTGCGTGACCAAACCGATGATAATTGACCTTGGTCAATTTGTAACTGTACCAAAATACCCGAATTTCCGGCAAATTTCAGACGGATGGTCTGGAGTTATTGGTGGCCAGGTGGTCGATTTGCGTTCAAAAGTTAAGACTCTTGAGGTCAGTCGATCCGACGGAGTCTCAACATCGATCATTGATTGAATCGTCGTCTCTGATGAATTAATTACAGTAATTCAGTGACTCCGTCCTACAATTGGGGTATGTACTAATCTTGTCCACACTGTATGCACACTACACGCAACGTGATATCGTCGGCCGCTAATGCACCGCATCTATATTACGTTAAGTACATATGTACCTATCCATAAGCACATACACAACTGTAATTTAAACGTATACGTATATATCATCCATGTAGCGTATATATGGAGACAGATATATATACGGTTATAGTACCGCGTACGTTAGGTACATACGCAGACGCAACAGAGTACTACTTCGCCTTCATCATCACCATCACCATCACCATCACCATCTCCATCTCCATCTCCATCTCCGTCGCCATCGGATGATGGTCTGTGCAGACTAGAAGGCGGATAGGCGAGGGGTCCATTGTGTTAGCTGACATAACTAATGGCTTCACTATTCTGTCGCTTGAAACACGCGTCTTTCTACCGAAGGTATACTATAGCTAGTGGTACTGGTGCTTTTGGTACCCGAACCATCCGCGTCTCACTAATCTGGAAAATACTGGCGCTCCTGTTCCTGCTTCTCTAGGGTCCTGCGATGGCGGCTAGGCAGTGCAGGGGGTCCAGTTTTGTTGGAATTAGGTTTCGTCGAGACAATGAACGCGAAGACGGTATTGTTTCCCCGTCAGCTTATGCTCGGACAAGCTCTGCAGCCTTTTGAACCCTGCAGTGTGAAACTCACTGCGTACCTCTTTCTACAAAGATCCGACTACATCCAACCCCTACAACCTACCGAACCTTTCCTACGGATTAACAATGCGAAACAGCGACACACGAGCCGAACAATGCGGTCTGTTGGGCGGAACCCTTGCCGAAAGGGTGTGACTTAATTTCAATCAGGTTTGGCGCTGATTAACCGTCGAATTAGTTGAGGATCATAATTTTCATCAGTTGCGACTTCTCTTGAGGGTAGCACTTCGATTTTAATGTATACTGGCTGAATGTGTATAGCTTACGTGGTTTCATACTGGCCATATTGCGGACCGTTTCGTTGAATGGCATTTATTGCAAAACTGATCAGAAGTTAGTCGATCGCCTAAGATAGTGCATAAGTTCTTCGCCAAGCGCGGAATTCAATAAATCGATAACAATGCAGAAAAAAAGTACCTTGCACGCTATTCAATGCAGAGTTTTTCAAGACTCATGTATATTCTACTTCGTCTTTCTACCCACATTCCACAAAGTATGAAAATGGTGGGTTTTGGGAACTCTTTCGGATGAATGTTATGGGGTTATTCTCACATTGCTTGAAGGACATTGGCGTGCAGTTTGTTCGCACGATTGCTCTTCTGGGTATTTAGCGGAAAGGCCGTTGCCTAATCTCACCCTTATACAGCGACTCATGGGACTTAATGGGGAGAGTCAAAAAGAAGCAAAAGCGAAAAAGAAAAGAACCAAAAGAGGGAAAAACTGAAACACGTTAAGGGTAGAACCTTCCATGTTGAGGGTATAATATCCTTTTCACCCCGTTTAACCTCTGTTGCTGCCCCATCCCCTTCCCATCCACATCCGCACCCTCAGTCCTGGCACGTTTTACGTTGTATTTCGACGCTAACTGACCACTCGCTTCCATTTCCAACCCCTACCTTTTCGTTTCTCCTTTCTGCAAACAGTAGCTGGTTAGCTGGTTTGCGAACGCTAAGGGACTAGCCACGATCCTCGCAAGCGGAACGACGTTCATCTCACCTTTGAACCTCCAAGGTTGCCTGCGGCATTGTCTTACCGCCACAGCAACAAATCGCGGACCTTCTCCACCCACTGAACCTTACCCGGCCGAAAACCTCTCGCTGAAATGTTTCAAACGACCACAACTCGCGGTGGTACCGTATTCCATGCAGTCTGGAGAAGATTATCCAAGACAAGCGTCACGTGATACTGTAACGTATAAAAGCTGACGAGGGTAATTAAGGAACAAGTAAATCGCAACTGATCCCAGATCTAATTAACTTGAGATCTAAATAAACGGGTGACCGCCTCGGTTTTGAGTTCGCAATGACGTAGTCTGACTTACAACTTAAGAGGTAGGACACCGACTACCACTACTTTGGTGGCTTTTGAGCTTCCAAGTTGCGAGGGTCTTTTAGCCACGGCAGGTGCTGTCGAGGGCGACTAAGAGGGCATGCAGCAGGGGTAAAATTGTAGCAAAAGCCCGCGTGGCGATATCGTTAAGTTCTAAGGGTTGGTCCGTGGTTGGACTCATGCACGGTAAAGCAGAGCTTAGAAATTTTAACCCCCGGGCAAGCAGACACGCGTAAACCACCCGCTACGTCCGGAAACTCGGCAACCCCACAAACCCCCACAATCGTGCTGTGCTATACCAAAATAATTGTCAAAGCAGTACAATAAGGGAGGGTATTACACGTACCCTGTATAGGGATATATGGATATTTTACAAAAGAAGCTGTATATAAGCGAGTAATTTAAACATTCTAACGTGTTCAAAATCCAGAATCATTTTGCATGGAAAACTCGAACTGATTGTAATAAACCAAATCCAACCATAATCCGAGTGTGGATTTTGGTTTCATTTCAAATTTTCGTAAAACAAGTATATCTCAATTTTTCCCCACTGGAATTTCAGCGTAACAACTGACCTGGAAAATTACACTATAGGATGTAAAATGGTAATCAGTTAGCTCAAAAAATATGGTTTTTCAACAGTGGTATTAGTAGTGGTGTTAGTGGAGGGTATAAATTGGGTTGTAGTGGTAAGCGGGTCCGTTGTCGTTCCCTTTTGTAGCGGACGATAACAATGATAACGATGATAATAATGCCTCTGTAGTTCGTTCACGTGCGCGCCGTTGCTTCTCGCAATAAAGTAGCGAGGAAAATGGGACTGAATTGCTGCCGGTATACGTATAGGTACATAATATATATATGTATACGTACCTACTGTGCCGTTCGGACGGTAGCGTTGGGAAAATTATCTGCCAGGGAGAAACGGCCTGCGAAACTGAAAGACGCCAGCGGGGGGGAAGGATTCTGCCAGAAGACACGTTTCGCGTAACAATCACTGTGTGCAACGGTGTTTGAAATAAAGCCAAATTAAACGCTATTCCTCAACAAACACGAAAGGCAGCTTCTCACCCGTCTAAAACTGTGAAACAAGGGGGTACCCCATAGCTCCAGGATATCCCTTGAAACAACCGACTCGTTTAATCAACGCCAACACGCCAACCAGCAGATACGCCCATCTCCATATTCTAGGTGTTCATTCAGGACACACAATTCAAAGAATTTATTTCATTTCAATTTTTTCTCCCACGTCTGTAACGACGTTGGTCATTTTTTTTCTTTCGTTCGAACATGTGTATATTTGTTATGCCACCTGAAATTTTGATGGTGAAGTGAAACGGAATATTTGAATTTGGTAACGTTTGAAGTCTGTTATTAGTTCGTTAAAAATGCATCCATCGATGCAGCGTCAAATATTATCTACACATACATGAACATGTATGTATACGAGTGAAAATGATGTCCGCAAATAATAATTTTACCGGCGAAAATAATATCGCATGTATAACCCGAGTTGGTACCGCGTTTCATGAAAATATTATTCAATTAACATCGCATCGTCGCGTCCAACTTTCCCAATTATTTGATCATCATTTTTGCCTGACACCGACTGCGCATCCACATTGATGAAGTGTACAAGCAATAAACAAAAGAGGAACAAACGATTGTGAATTGTCTACCTTTTTTGTGTTTTCTCTCTTTATATTCATCAAGTGGTGCTAATTTTAATTCAAGTTTTCTACACCGTGAAGTGGGTGCGTTATTATTGACAATTATTCATTCAAGAAATTGTTGCAACAAGTTTCAAAATACTGCAAATTACAACCCTCTAAAAACAATCAAACGAAATGTGAATCATTTTATAAATGGATGAAAGTAGGTACCGCGCCCTACCTGAAAGCAAACTAACTTTTGGGGAGCTTTATCAAATAAAATAAATATTCGAGCCGTTCTCTTGTAACGATCATAACCCATGAAGTAAGAAACAAAGGGCGGTACGTGCCTCGGTGGTATTTCACTCCGTGAAAAGCTCTGCAATATAACCAGAACCTCTATGTACACATCACGTTTATGCGGGAGCGCGTGTGCGAGTATGCGTACTTCTTTTTTGTTCTTATATTCTTTTTCTATTTTATTTTCGTTATTTTTTTTTCTTTTACTCCAACCTCGGCCCATAAACAAACATGATTTACATTGAACCCGTTTTCCATTTTCCGATCTCCTAACCCTCCCCCTTCTGTTCCTATACGTCCTTGATGTCCTTGTCTCTCACGTTTTTATACGTACGCTCAGGCAGAAAATCTATTGGCCTATCGGTTGAGTTGAAAAATCCTCGGTTTCTTTGGGGCATAAATTTCACACCCGTATACTCACTCTCGTATAGTATGAAAACACCTGCAGCACTCCTGTAAACAAATGCCGATCAACGCGGTATTGGAAGGACGAGTCAAGTTGAAAGGGCGCCAAGTGAAAACGCAACGAACCGAGACAACGAAATCCTAGCCATCCACAAAGACGCAGGAAATGTCCTATACCAGCTATCCGTCCAACCGACCGACTAACCATCCACCCCCATATATCTATCCCTCTATTCCTCTATTCCTCTGGAAAATAGAATCGCACCCTTATCCGCAACGAGATCTCATTATCCGCAAAGACAATAAACAGAAAATCTCGAACCACCCACGCGCTTATCAATAGCTCGGTATCGTTTACTATACTTTATTCCTTTATTTTTTTTCCCTTTCCTTCCACTTATTCCAACCTTTTTCGACGATTCTCTTTTCGAATCAAGTGCGCTCACTTGAGCAAGTAATAACTCGTGAATTATATAACTTCTGTTGCAGAAAGGAACCAATCAATTTTCTATTGTAGTAACCCATTCAGTCTGCAAATAGATTTTCCAGTTGAGGATCCTGTACACCGGAAGTTTTGTGGAATTGAAGTTTAAAAATCGAAACGCACAGGGTATCAAAACATCCTCTGTTATCTAAAAAATGATAAGTGCGTCGACACGAAGAAAAAAAAAAAAACATTGACGATCTGATACAAATCATGCCGATGAGCCAAACACGGGCATCTTCGGGTGAACCGAAGATTTTTTAGTGTAGTATCGTGATTTTATCAGAAACTGATTTATAGCCGCTGTATAATATATAATGTAGGAAATAGGGGTTGTTTTTTTGCTGTACCAACTTGAAATTAAAATCATTTTTTATCCCAAACACGACGGGGAGCTCAAAATAAATTTGTGGTCACCCCCGTCGTGCTACGGCGAAAACAATATCTCCCACTATACACACATACCTATATACCAGGTGTGTTGAAATAACGATACCACTGCGTTACAATACACCGGAAATTTAGATCACAATAACTCTGCTGAAAAGAAATTCAATAAGTTGAAAAAAAGAAATCAAGACAAGGGAAATGAAGTATAAAGCACAATGCAGCAAATTATCGCGCATCTCAATTATATTCGTGCAAGAAAATCTATTTACCCATTTTTTCCTTTTTTTTGTTTCATTCCATAACAAAACGCTGATAATTCTATCGTTATTAGTTTTCACTACGTCAAGCCGTGTAACAAAGACATATGAAAAATGAAGGCAAAACAGGCTACACCAATTAGGCTGAGAATCACAATTAACGGAAAGAAAAAAACATTTACTTATACAAGATCATTATATACTTATGCTGTTTGTCGTTTACCCGGAAATGGAGAACAATGGAATTCAAAAACACACACGAGCAACGTTATGAAGAAATTTTATTTCTCTTAAAAACTACACTTCACGGTTTACCATTTGTATCAACGAGAAAATGATAGCGAATCTGCGGTCAAAATTCGTCGTAGAAAAATTTTTCGTATTCAATGAGATTTGGTATATGATGGAGGAAATTAATATTTTTAGTCTCACCAGTATTACTTCGAGATTTTCAAAAGGTTGTGACCTTTGATTTTCTCCGATCTTGGAACCAAAAATCAAAGAAGTTGTTTCTGGTATATTCTTGAGTATTTTGAACTCAAAAATCCTAATCTGCAGCAAGCTCAATTGATCCATCTATCGAAATGATCGAGCTATTGCCAATTTATCGCTTTTTGGAGCAAAAAAATGGACATATTTCGATTAGCCTTAGTCGTACCTTAATTTAGTGAACAGATTCAAGTTCCGGAGATCAAATTACATGAAAAACCATCAAAATACCGTAAAAAAAATGTTGATTTTTGACCCAAAAAACGAAAAAATCAAAAGGGGTATACTTCAGATTTGTTTTTATGGGGATTTATGAGGTATTCTTATGCATTTTGAGCTCAGGAGTCCGAAACTAAATTGATCCATCTATCGAAATAATTGAGTTACCTTTCGCTTCCCAACAATTTTTTATGCAAATTTTGCAGTTTTCTTATCGCTAATTCCTACCGAAGTGAGTTTTTTCTCGCATATTACGAGTTCCGCAAGTTTCGATGGAACACCTTTTTTTTTTGTACAGGATGGTATCGATTCTGCCCTCACACCCTCACAAGTTTGAACATCTCCCGTTCCATGCTTGTTG
The DNA here is from genome assembly GCA_963978495.1 of Athalia circularis. Taxonomy (NCBI): domain Eukaryota; kingdom Metazoa; phylum Arthropoda; class Insecta; order Hymenoptera; family Athaliidae; genus Athalia; species Athalia circularis. The sequence continues at coordinate 8,051,056 of OZ021702.1, forward strand.
CTATTTTTTATTTCTGTTCTATTTTCATCCCCCGAGGTAGATAGGTTTGAGAGCCATGGTTTTCCATCAAACCTCCTTGTCCACAGTTTGTATGTATATATTTCTTTGAAAGGGTTCTCAAAAGTTATCCCGCTCTTGTTTTTCTTCCGTCTTCTGGCACACACTTCACACCCTCACCTTCTCCACTAAAGAACGACCAAAAAGTGAAAAAAAAAAAGAAACACCTTGTCTAAGCATCGTCGTGCGACGAAAACGTTCCCAGTTTTCATGCGAAATAGTCAGCCGCAGAGCCCTGCAAGTCGACCAAGGGTTAAGGGTCGAAATATGGGGTTGAAAGTAATGTGAAATGAAACGGCCCCGGAGACAGCGTGTAGCAAGTAAGTCAACCTTCTTGCAGCTTTTGCTACTGTGTTACGTGAAGAGGGTCGGGAATTATAACCGCTAACCGCGCGTCGCGACGCAGAAATTGTATAACTCAAGAAAAAACCGAAAAAAAAGACAAGGTGAAGAAGAAAAGGTGAAGGAAAGAGAAAAAAAAAGAAAAACAGGGACATCCTCTACTTGGGAATTGCGGGAGCTCTTAATCCAGATGTAAAACAGTTGTGTCTCAAGGGAGAAGGAAAGAGAGAATAATAATAAAAAAAAATCGAAAAAAAAACCGGAAAAAACTGAGAAAAGATCCTCGCGACTCGAGCTTCTGCAGCCACGGTGGCGAGCTGCGTTCAGAATCAATAGGGATTTATTGGTATTCTCAACAACCTAGCTACAGCACCAGGAGCTCCTCCTCGAGGATCTTCAGGGGTAGGGGGGAGGGGAGGGGGTGTCATCGAGGTGCGGAATCGCTGCGTTCCACTGTACAGGGGTCTTACATTCCTTTTTGCAAAATGACGAAAAAAGACACATAAAAATAGCCACCTTCCGAAATAGTTTTCCCCACAGCTGCACAGAGACGTCTGCAAAAAGGTATAAAAAAGGGAGGGTGTTGAATTCGAAATTAAAGGGCTACACGTGTTATATATACATATAGGTATGCAATGTATATGAAAAGCACCACTTTTATCGAACGAGAAATGGTTTCACAAATGTCGCGTTCTTTCACCACGCGTATATACCTTACTACATACATAACATTATGTATATTTGAATTCATATCTTTTCTGAGTATTCATTCAAAACGAATAGGGAAAAACTTATACGTAACGTAAAAGCTGCCGGATGTATATCTAAAGCATCGGAGAAGCCGAATTGCAACAAAATATCGATAAATTCAACCCCGTTCTCTTAAGCCCCAAAAAAATATGATCGCTGCTACTTTTCCTAATTTTTTTTTTTCTCTTCTGCAGATCATATCTGCAATGCTGCAATATTTTTTCACTTCGTTTTGTCTTGTTTGCTCCACAATAACGTCAATTCGTTCGCTCATCAATTAATTTCCAAGAGAATTATTCCTGAAAGTAACTGTGACGAAGCAATCACAAAAAACTGCAAATTGTTTTTGTACTACGTAATACGGAAAAGTATGAAAAGCTCGGAAAATTTCAAGCTTTTTAGATCACGACGCGTACAGAACGCGGACTCTGTGCGATAGGAACGTATATAGGTACGTGTATAAAATTCAATCGATTCAATAGAGTACAGCTGGCTATCCCGGAAAGTAGTTTCTCGAACACGATCTTAAAGTTTCCAGAATATTTACGACTTCGATATAACCACCCGCCTACTTTTGCCATTCGTTACCCTACGGTAAAAACTATTGCAATGCATAAATAAACCAACCGTTTACCCCCACAGGTATATGTGTCCCTTTACATTTCTCAGATGTACATCTCCTTACCTGAAATAACAGAAAATCAAGACCCGAAAAATAAACGAATAAATAAAAATTAGTGAAAAATGAAAATTAATTTGCATCAAAGATGAACGTCTTCTACACAAACGTAAACTACACACCCCATGAAGTGGCTTGTAACTTCGTCCGTGAAACCACACAGTTCAAATATTTCAAGATTCAGGACCTAGAAAAAGAGAAGAACAAAGGGGGGAGGGGAAAAAAGAAATACTTGGCTATTTGCCCTCTGTACAAAACGTGAAGGCATTCTCCAGTCAATCGAGGTTAGAATTGGTTGTTGTCGAGACGCAAACGACCCCGCAAATCGCCATGCCAGTTGCAGAAACTCCAAGACGCGCGCAAGTACACCGAAGGAAAATAAGGAGAAGCTGTAGCGAGCGTACAGTCGGAACTCTGGCTTTTTCAAGAGTGTGATTTTCTTGTTTTCCCTTTTATTTTCAGCTCACCAAAAAATATTCGTGCATGTACATGTACGCATATATGTATATGGAGAAAATTCATCTGGGTCTAGGTTTACACTGCGTTCCCCCGGGATATTTCGTGCCAGCTATATTATTATAGAGAATAGGGCTTCGAGGTCCACGAAATTCTTTGGAAATATATATCTCTATGTGTATTTATCACTCAATTTTGCAGGCAGCGCGTAATGAGAGTGAAATCAAGATAAGAGGGGTCGAAATGAAGCTAACTTCGCTAGAACTGTGAGAAGAGCAAACGGAGCTGCAAGGGTGAGAGAAAAGAGGACCCTGCCGAGAATTTGAGGGAAAAGAGAACCCTAATGGTTTCACTGCCGTTTGGTTGACTGTAAAGCCAAGTCTTGTCTCGGCAGTGAGATGTTTAACAGGTTAAAAGGTGCCACTTCATCTCACAGACTACAATTAGGAGATGCTTAACCCTCGACGATATCAAAAGGAGGAAGGAGCTTTCACTACGAAACCAGTACAAGCACCAGGTTCTCACAACCGTAAGAATTCGAGCATTTCGTGAATATAATCTCGCTACATTTCGAAGGATAAATCGAAAGTGCCGGGGGTTCTGATATAGTTTTTCAAAAGTTCCGACTGAAATCATGTCTTTCAGACATAAAGGAAAAGAATGTTGTGGGAGCTCTGAAATTAATCGAAATTTTGATCCTTGAAAATCGTCTGGTTTCTTAAAAACAAAAAACACTACGAGTTGAACCTTATGTGATAAAATGAAACTGCTTCTCATCGTCAAGTTCACAGCGTTGTACGTTCCGAGAAGATCTCTCTAAAATCCTGTACAGGATTTCCTACACAATGCGTTCACTGGCCCGTTATAAAGTTAAGTTGGAAACGTTTCCAGGATTCCTGATGTACTGTAGAAGCAAACGTTCTCTCCCGGCTTTGGGAAGTTCCGTTGCAGTAGCTAAACTGGACTAGGATCGACAGGATCTGCTCCTTCTTTGTCATTTTACGCAGATAGTACAGTTTGGTTCCAAGCGCAAGCTACGGTTATTTTTTCTTCTCAATTCTAAGAAAACTTGAACATGATTTTAGTGGGTTCCAAGAAAACATTTTCGAAGTAGCGTTGGTCAGGTCACACTTATTTTATTTCAGTTCAAATTTTGGCCGCCTCACAGTATCGTGATGGGGTAAATTTTTGGTTAACTCGCCATCGGATTACGAAAGCCAAAGAAATTCGATTGAACGCGCTATAGGTAAACGCGGATTGAAGTTACGTAGCGTAGATTGTTCCAGGTTTCAGGTTCGTGTTCAAATCACATCGGACACCTAGCACAGCGGCTGTTTTCATCGGGGTAAAAAGACGAAGGGAATAGAAAAAAAAGGAGAAGAAAAAAGAATGAGGGAGGAAAAGGTCTTGATGTTCCTTTATTTAGAGGAGGTTCTGGAATTGCTACGTCGATATCCTCATCCGTCGAAATCTGGTGCGTGACGGAAACCAATGATAACACGGCTACTTTCCTGGGATTAGATGAGAAATAATGGCGTTCTCATTTTTTATTCACCACGATAATTATACGTATCGTAGGTTTCTGATTATCACATAATGGTCACCTCGTAATTTTATCGGTTGCTAGAAAATTGAATTAATGTTTCTTATTGACTTTGAAAAGTGTTGAAACCAAAATTCTCTCAACTTTTCGTTCTGTACGGTTATAAATACTTGAACGGAATTTTCATTTACAAGTTATAATTGCCTGCCATGATTTTATACTTTCTTAAAGCGTACCCGTACCCACCTACCTACCTACCTACCAACTCTGTAATACCTTATATAATTCGTTGTCAACTATGTAAATTATTTGATGAAGGTAATAACCAGTAGTATACCTATGTGTATTATATTTGTACATAAGGAAAATTGCTATGTAACAGCCTCGATAATATAATACAGTCTAGGAATAATGAACTAAACTTTCTTTCCCGCGATCTCTCTCTCTCAGCTCTTTCTCTCTCTTTCACTTGAGGCTGAAAAGCACGATGTCAAACTTTGAACAAAGTCCTGGAAATTGTTGAGTGTAAACAATTCAGTACAGTGATATGACCTGGAAAGTAGTAGCATGTAGGCAGCTGGAATTATATTCTTACTTTATATCGCTATACATACAGAGAAATTAGTTGCAAAAGCTCAGCTAGCACCTGCAGTAGTTAAGTATGTACATATCACGCAATTAACTGGTTCTGAAGTTTTAATTGTAAATTTATTTTTATCACGTGATATAATCCGCGCGGAGATTTGGAATTGGGTGGAAATATTGTGCTCACAACAATATCGCAGGGTATAACGAAAAACAAAGACTTTCTTGTTGAAACGCGGTCCTTTTATCGTTCGTGAATTTCAAAAAAGGTCGTTTCAAACGGACAAAATTATTTCATCCACACAACCATTGTGACAAATTGCTTGAAATGAAAATAAAAGTATTTTATTTAAACTTATTTTATTATTATTATTATTATTATTATTTTTTCAACAATTCGTTTTGCGTACTTTTATACTGTATGCGGTGTAACTTTTGACGTTATAAAGGCTGACATGGGTGGGTGTTTCGCAGGCTCACTGCGTAACAGCTGCTACGTGATCCTCGTAGAGAGAGAAAAAAAGAAAGAGAAATGTAGAGAAAGAGTGTGTGTTGAATCGGTCGCAATGTTCACGTTGAACGTTCAAAGCATTGCAGTTCCATGCTGTTTGATGCTACTTCACGCGGTAGATTTTATCGTTCAAAAGTGATTGTTAACGTTTACTACCTCGCGTGCCATGGTTTTACAATAAACTCAACTTCATAACCCTCTCAACACTCGCCACCACCTGCTCATCGCGTCGTGCAACATTATAATGCTTTTCCTCCTCCTCCCACGCACTCGACGAATGTTGAATTACGAACAGTCAAAAGAATTTCCGAAAAAAAAAATGTAGAGTAAAACAAAACACAAAGGTACGGTAAAATCGAGAGTGAAATTTACTGGGAACGGCAAAATCGCTACGGAACTAATCGACCGAAAGACAAACGTATGGAATAAAAACAAATGCGCTTTGTGATTTCGAAAGTGAAGAAAGAAAAGGTAGATTACAAAAAAAAAATAAATGAAAAAATAAAAATGAGGCGCCATGGTACGTCAGTTTTTGAAGTACGAAAATTCCGGGCAACATTCTGCAGGATTTAGATTAGGATTTCATATGAATATTTTTAAGAAGGGTTCCGATTTCGATTTCGGTTATGTGGATACAATTCTACTTCTTTTCGGTCTATCTTCTTGCCAAGTCAGGGGTGCGAATCCAAAACGTAAATGGGAAAAGTATAATATAAGAGACAACGAAAAAAAAATATATATATAAAAAATGAGATTCATAAAAAATGACATGGAATCTTTTTTTATTTGTTTTCTTTTTCTTCCCTTCCACTGCACAGTGTTGAAAACTAATTCCGAAACTGTCTCTTCAAAGTCAATCGGAAATACTTTCCACGACGGTAGACATAAGATATGGCGGTATGCATATATTCTTCCTTTTTTTTCTTCTTCATCGTGTCTCGCAGATGATGAATTCGAACGGTAATTCGTCTGAGCTTGAGAAGATTAGAACGGATCTGCGGATCCAAGATTGAGTTTGTTTTACTGTATCCGACGCATGGCAGAACGTGGTCGATATATCAGTCTAGCTGACGTCATGGTGGTATCGTGTTTTCAGTAAACAAAATCCTTTATTTGCCATAGTTTACCGGAAATTGTACAAAGATAAATCAACAAATATATGAATTTAAAAAATTCGATGCAATGGATTCTCTTCGCTCCACGCTTATATTCTCAGTTTGCAGGCTTTTTTTAATTATTGATGTACTGAGAAAGATCAACAATTTTTGACTGATGTACGTGAAAATACGGATAACTTATATACGTGAAGAACTGTATCAGTGCGAAAAATACGTTACGAGGTGAGAAGAAAATTTAGTTTTGAAAAATACGCGCAGGGTATACATTATCTACATCGTACGGAGGAAGGGTGACGGAAAAGGGGTTTGAATGGCGTCTCTTTGAAGAGCCTTGGCTCGCAGCGACCCGACTTTGTACACGTAGTACGTATATATATATGTAGGTATACATATGTGCGTACATGTATAATATGCCTTGAATTAAATTGTCCGTCGTATCCTCGGCACATGCTCTTTGATGTCACATTCACAGGTGGTGTGTGTACGACGTACGTACATACCGAAGATAGTAGCTGAATTTGTCGGTGTAAGAGTTACGTACACCGCCTTACGAAGCAAATTATACCTATGTACCCTTTCACTTTCTCTCTCTCTCGCTTATTATACCTACCTGTAGCTTTTACCTGCGCGTAAATTTCAACTCCAATCTCTACCGATGGGTTCAGGTTCGTACGTGATCTTATACAAAGTCGGTGTTAGTGCTCAACTAGGTTACAGTGAGATCAGCTGAATTCGCTTAGCAATTTCACAAACTAAGACCTTGTTAAATGCGAGCTACTGAATACGTGTCTAGCTATACATATTTCTACCCGACTTATAGACCATCTTGGGAAACGTATAACTGACGATTTTCATTTAGTTTTAATCGTACACAACGGCAGTTAACGCCATCGCCAAATAAGATTATAAAAACGACGAAGATGAGGCTCCAAAGTTACGAGTGCGAGAGTGAAACTCTTTTATTCTTAACTCACGATCAATCCGATTATGGATCGAAATTTCGTACTCCGATGTACACCTATAGCGAGAACGTGATTAATAGCATCGTCACGAAAATTTTCTCAAATTTTATAACCAGGGAAAATTAATAGTAGAATATCAAACAAACTCGGCTTCAATAGATCTAAATTCGACCGGACAGTAGGGAGGAGGAAGAGTTGATGTGATTTCATATTCATTTATGAATATTGATGTGGAAAAGAAGATAAAAATTTAGAGATTTCATTCGATTACCAATAATTTAAAATAAACTTCAGGAACTAATACACCAGATTTCGAAGCCCCGATTAATTAAATCCTCGTGATTGGAATAATCTTCATTCCAAAAGAGAGATTCTGATTTACCGTTATTATACCGGCAGTATCAATTCTACGTTTTCCTTAATTTCACACCTTAAGCCTTTACACTAGCCCAATTAATTTCGGAAACAATCGATATTATGAACGGTTTGGACACCGTTTTATCAATTAGCGTAGTATAAGTCGTTGGATTGTGGGTATAACGCTCGGGGATAGGGAGGGTATAATACTCAAAAGTTGATCGTACCTTCCCTCATAGAAGCTGTTCGAGGCTCAAGAGTAGGAATATCAGGCGGACGAGGACAGAAGTTGGGAACGTGTAACGAGGTCAAGTGCTTTAATTAAGATATAATTATTGATTTTCTGCTCTACGCGAGGGACTCAGGTCTCCTCCCTTTCATTTCTCCAACCTATCTTTCTCTCTCTCTCTCTCTCTCTCTCACTTTCTCTCTCCCTCTCTCTTCCTCCCCCAGCGTTGCAATAGCTATAGTAGATTGTCTATAATAATTTCTGTGGGACAGAGGGTGAGAGAGAGAAGGAGACAACAAGACCAGTGCAGGTCCGTTGCGACGTCTAAAGGCGAGTAGAGAGAGAGGAATATCTACGTTCTAGTAGCGAATAAGGCACCGTGTTGTTCTAGTTGGTTAGGTGCTTTACTCCAGTTGTTTCGGGACGAAGAACAGAGGGGTTGTATTAACGCGACACGGGTTCTTCCTTGTAGACAGTACCAAATTCTCAAGTTGCGACTATCCCTGCTCGCGTCATAGCTTTCCTAGTTTCCTACGCTATAATACGGGGTGAGTCACCTCCAAACTCCGATTCGAAGGATAAGCGTAACTCGATAGATGCGAGATTTTTTCAAGCATATTATTTTTATACTCATCACGATGCCTGGCCACTAGAATGTCAAAAATGAAATCAACAATCACCCAACATTTTATTCGAATACCTCTCTTTGGCGACTATTTATCCCGACTGCATGGGACGAGTTGTGGAATTGAAAAAAAACAAAACGTAAAACACCCTTTTCGACGACAAAAACGATTCGACATAAATCGATACGCGCGGATCCACGTTTCGAATTCGTTTCTCTTTGTTATTTGGTAATATTTCCATTTGTTTTTTTTTGGTCCCGCGGTGCTGCAGGTGTACGAGAAAATAGGATGAAGGGACGGGTGAACGAATGATTAAAAAAGTTAGGATTTCTGTACGATCCCTGAATATTTCGGTGTATGTGATTCGATCGAATGAATAACGAAAACTTTGTTAACGCGGGATCTATTTCAAAAGCGATATTTCAAACAGTCATCGGTTGACGCAATATTTTGAAAAACGAGGGTTTTTTTTCAACTCATTTGGTCGGTTTTCGGGGCAAAAAAAACATATCAACAAACCGATATTATCGTCGATTTAGCGGGGTAAATATTCACTTATCAATCTTTTTTTTTTCTCTCTTCCTTCACCGATGAAGTGAGGACCGAAAGAATTAGAACGAGGGAATGGGTATTTTGAGTAAAGTGGAGGAGGCTCAACAAGGGGTGGTAGAATGTCGATAAGCCTGTAGTCTCTACTTACCGGAAAGTAATTCGTTCATCCCTGTTGACAGGGTACATAATAAATGATTCCAGTCCCCTCCTGTATCTACAGCCACCCGGAAGACCGAACAGAAGAGTCCTCGAGTGAATGACCGGTTATTTCTCTCCGCAAGTGAGAAAAAGATAATATAAAATAAAGTAAAACGACCGAAACCTAAGGAAAGATAAGTATACATACATTTGTGTAAAAAGAAGGAGATGGAAAGACGAAAATATAAAAATACAAAACGAAAACTCGTAAGTAAGAGAGACGAGCGAGAGCCGGAGCTGAGGGAAGAATGAACAATGAGGATGAGCCGCTGCTGCTGCTGCTACTGGTGCTCCTTAAGTGTAAGGAAAAGAAATAATATATAGAATAGAGCAAGTAGAGTGGTAGTTGTCGGCTGGAAGGGGCGGGAGGGGGAGGGGGGGGAAAAAAAGTATCGCGAGATGAGGTAAGAGGAAAGAGGTGTGTGCGTAAACAGATTTGTTGCGTCAGCTCGCGGGGAATAAAGTCTCCATTTGTAATATGGGACGTTGAGGGAGGAAGAAGAACGAGAGAGGGAGAGGGCTGGTTCGTGTCGACGGGACTGAGCGACACGGAGTATCGCGTAATATAAAAAGAGGAAAGAGGGATGTAAAAGGAGAATAAAGAACGAAAGGCTGCAGGAAACCCATTCGTAGAACATGGAAGCACCTCGGCTCGGCGACACACAATGATAGACGGAAAACCCTTTGCGATATATTATCGAAAGTACGGAGCAATCATCCTGAACACGTATTACGATAGATCTACTAGAGATCTACCTGCAAAATAAGGTGGAGGAAAAAAAAGAGAGGGGAAAGAAGAAACCGGAAGCGAAATGTAAAAGCAAGGGGTAGACGTGTGCGAATATACCTCTATAGTAAAAGAGGTAGCAAAATGCGTACAGGATTAAAGGGGAGAATTTCTTTATACCATATCACTTTCTCTTTATCTTTCCTAACCTAACCTACCCACCTCTGATCTCGTTATATCATTATACTTTGAAGTTTTGGGGTAGGTACGAGGTAGACAGCAACGAAAACGCGTTACTACGGCGTCACCAACTCTCTTACAGTTTCTGCTCAATATGTCGAGGGTTAAGACATCGAAGGGTGCGAACTACACGCGGTATTTTGTGACTCGAAATGAGTTTTCAACAAGGTATATGTATATGTGTGATAATGGATGGAGAAATTTCGAAGTAGACATAAAATGGGGCAGGGGGGGAGGGACTCGAAAGGTCGCAATTAATATTTTTAGCGCGATGGTGCTGAAGTAAGAGGGATCTACATCGTTATTAAATACTTGAATGACAAAAAATATCCGAAAGATGTTAAAATGTGAGAAGAAGAAGCCGTGTTTTTTTTTTCACACATAATCAGCACAATTTTGAGTATTTTTTTCATTCCACCCTGATAATTCTGTACCAAATATCCCGACGAATTATTTCTTCGACTTGACGTAATTGACTCTGTACAGCCGTAATATAATTAATTAATATACTTGGACTGAAACAAGGCTTGAGCTCACTTCACAATCCACCCATCCACGTCGATCGAATCTTATATCTATTTCAACTTATACAGTTGAACTCCCGGTATTTGAAAAGACATTCTGTCCTCTGGCTAATGGGATGATTGCAAATGCCTAATCCTTTTATCCCGCGATGGGGGATCCTGTGAAAGGACCTAAAAGTCTTTTGACAGCTGCTCAGACATTGATCAATCAAATTCGTGTGTCACTCGCCAATATTTTTTCTGATTTTGTCTAGACCACATTTTTTACGTTGCGTCTAATTTCCCAATATTTATAGTTCGCTTTTTCACGTTTCAGGTGAGTGTCAAATCTTCAATGACGTTGCGTCTCATGGGTTCACTCGAGAAAATTGGTAATTATAATTGTTTTAAGTCTGAAAAATCTTTAGCCTAATGAAAAATTCACTGAAATCGGAATGCTCTATAGTATTCGACCAATTCGACTTTTCCCAGATTTTAACAAGAGGTTTTCTTTTCCACTGATTCTGAAGCTAACCAATCATCCGTTGATGAATGAAAGAACAGTGCAGCAAATAATTCCAAACTGCAAAATCTATTTGATCAATTAATATGGAATCTTTCTTCACTTACAAATCAAAATTTAATGGTGTTAAATTATCGATGACAATCGGTAAGTTTGTTCAACATTTACATTGTTTGTAGATCGTAGCTTCGATGCGTTATACAAACAATCAATAGAGATTATTTCGAGGGCTTGGATCGAGTGATTCGTTTTACAAATGGTTATGCCATATGTAGTTTATAATCGTCAGCGGGATGCATGCTTTGCCTGTTGTATAGTGGCGTAGCTTTTGAGCGATTCGTGTTATCAATTCGTTGCATTTGTAATTTGAAGTATCTGCAGCGAATGGCAAATGAATCAGCCCATGGTATAATCGTGTTAGAGGGTGCTTTTTTGTGATCAGTTCATGGTTTCGATAAACCAGAATAAAATACCACAGTATATACGTGTACGTGCACAAAATTCATCCTCGCATGGCCAATCACTCTTACCATAATATTGTTCGCTCAGAATCTGTACAGTTTGATCGTAAACACTGATCGATACGTCGAAACTGGTCAGCCAATTTCAAACGTATTGTCGTTTACCGTCAAAACAGAGATGATTCGCTTTATGCCATAGGTGTCATGAAACGGGCTCTCTACACCTGGAAAACTATCTACCCATACTCTAGTTGCTAGATTTTTTTTTCATAGCTTTCACCCCGGACGAACCAATCGTCAAACGGTTCAAGAAAAACTCGATTGGATGTGATTATGAATGAGATTCGAGTTTATGAGAATGCCCAGAGAGCGAAGTTGTAGCTGAATGTATTTTAGTCTTCCAATTCTCTCGTGAAGAAATTAAAAAAAAAAATAACGAAGGGAAAAAACCCTGCAGTTGGAGTGATGCAGGTCGAATGTATTGACTTCTTTAAGTTACATTTGTCACGAACTGTGTCGAATCACTTCCGCTTTTGGAAATCGTGATTCGCTTTTTTAGAAGCAATTGATCCATGTTACGAGTATAAAGTGCGGATCGTTTATCAGTCAATACGCGATATTATTCAGCAGACATTTATCCTTTGTAATATTGTTCGCATTTTCAACGGTCTTGCCCAACATCTGATACGCGAAAGATAAACTTGGAACCATAAGAAGTAGAAAGAGAAGTTGCAGAGCTCACTTCTTGGCACCCTGAAAAAGAAACTCTTAAGGAAAAGGAGGAGGTGAATATTGTATCAACAGGCCGTATAACCGAAACTCCAGATAAGAAAGTTTCGTCGACGGCGCAGGCATCGGGAGGGAAGAAGTGAGGGCGACACGTAGTCGGGCGTCGGGACGCTGAAAAAGTTGTAAAACTGTAAAAACACAAAAACAAAGAGAGAAAAAAAAGTAATAAGAAAAAAAAATGTGGTAAGATGAAAGTGGTGTCGGCGTCGCCGTGACATCGGAAAATAAATATGCCATTATTAATATCAGATCGTAATATTACGGGGTGTAAAATACATTTCGCTACCAAAACACCCCTGTGGCATACCGTGTATTTCCGGAAACAAATCCTGAAGCGGAAGTGATAGGTGAACGTAACAAGGTCCAACTTTTTTTCAACACTATACCACAACCGCATCCGTTACAAACTATTATGGGCATTCGATCACTACTGGGATCTTCTATGGCGATCTTTATTTAGAACGAGGGGGAGGAGGCTTCAAGGTAAAATTTGTAACCTTCCGTCGCACGATCTGCTGGAAATAAAATATACCTAGCAGAAGAAATGGGCCAGTTGCCAATTTTATTATAATAATGTCTTCATTGTTAACGCGCAACGTCTTATATAGAATTTCTTCTCCCTCGTTCCCACGCATACACATATAAATATGAACGCACACACGTGGAAGAATACATGTACGTACAGCTGCGTGACTTTGAATTTTTTTTTTTTTTGTATTTCATCCTGATGTGCCTTTTTACATGTAATTCCATTGAAATTCTCTGGGGTTGGAATACGAGTTGCCAGCGCGTTTCCACCGTATATAGCGCGGGCGAGCCCCGTGGTTCCAATAAAAATTAGGCTCTCGGTTAAATGTACCGCAAATCGAGGTTCCGGCCTCCTGGGGTACTTTTTTCACACCCGAAATGAGAAAAATCAAAAACAAAATGAACAAAAAAAAAAAGAAAAGAAAAAGAGTGGTTTAGCTCCGCTGCCTGGATATATAGGTACACCGTGGAATTGTGTGAAGTAAGCTAGTATAGGAGCGATAACGACCAGCTCGTACGGTATTTAAATCAAACGCGCGCCCGTACCACACGCGGCCGAGCCTGGATTGCCGAACTCCGGCAAATTCCAAGGGATAAAAAACAAAAAAGATAAAAAGTACAAACAAGGAATTAAAAGTAGAATTCCGGAATTTTTCGTGTCCTAGGTTATTGGTACGTACCTATATTACAAGTTAACACGGCGACGTTGCAAAATACGTTGCGGTCACGATGAGAATTTGCTAGTATTGTGCAACGCGCGCAAGGTGTGCAGCTGCAACACGCGTGGTTTGATCAATTATACCGGCTAATTATCGCGAATTCAATGAATGAATAATTGGTAGTTCAATAGCAGCTGCTATCGAATTTGAACGAGCGATGATGCATGATACGTGAGATCGAAATCTTTTTTTTCTACATTTTTTCAGACGTATCGTCCATATGCTCGTCATTTTCAATTTAGAACTGCGGCCGTATTGCGAATAAGTTTTACGTAAAATCTCTGCAAAAACTTGACTTCTTTTTTTTTATTTTTCGTAACGGCAGCTCCAACCAATCGAGTCCTCATGATGCGGAAAGAACCGTTGACCACATTTGTTCATATTCGTTCAACTTTTAGCACTGAAAATCTTTCGTCGAGACTGAGAAAACGTAACTCTAAAGTGCAATTTTTTTCTCAACCGCAACGTAGAAGTGGAAAGCAGAATGAAATATGGAAATTGACAGTCAGTCAAGATGCGATATACATTTCAGAAACAAACTGTTAAGCTGACTTTATGTGTTACACCTCCGGTGTTCACTGCTCTGAAATGGAAACTAATCACTTAGTTAGGAAATCCTGTTCAATTCGATGATAAGTCGCCTTCTTCCGACGTTATTTCGTCATGACGCTCCAACTGTTTCCAGATAGAACAGGAAGTTCCCGTTGTATAGTAATATAATTTTGACGAAGAGATGGATGACGTGGCATCAAATACATGAACGGTTTCCTGTCAAACTTTCTCATCGTAGGTAGCTAAATTTTCAACCATGTCTTCTCTAAACTGCAAAGATCCCCGAGCAGGAGTACAGTTGTACATATCTAGTTTAAATTCGAATTCAAAGATTCCCAACCTCATATCTACACTTTCTAGTTTCGTATTTCGAGGAATTTATTCACCAATAAAAGTAGCCATTCCAACGTTCGATTAGAGAATTACTTCGATTTCATCAGATGATCCATGCCATTTGAATATCGTCAAAAACTATTTCGCTGTAGATAATGAAGCTTATTATAGCTGAGCTGTTTTAGTCCGTACCGGGGGTAAACTAGTATGTTGGGAATCAGGCCATTATACTTTAGTCGAGACCTCAATCCCTGGAGTATCCGATAGCTAAAATACACTTGTCAGCTAATCCCAATCCTGTAACACTAAACCTTGTCTGACCTTGCATAATGAAATGCATAATCGAATGACCTTGACTTTCTCCCTGCCGTTTACGGAAATTATTATTATTCACTTTCTTCCTAATCATTCTGCTGCTCGCAAGGACCATCAGATAAGAAGTGATCTTGGCGGTCGTACTCGAAAAGTTCTTTTAAACGGCGTGGGGAATATTCTTAATTTGTAGAAGAAAGGACGGAATTTCTGGGAAAAAAGTTACCTGCACACCACCCGTAGTGTGAGTATATATAGCAATCGTGCAAAACTATCAGACAGTTTTATTCAGAGCGAATCGCGATGGTGATAATCGCAATAAACTCGGTGATGCGAGATAATTTATTGACTTGGAAGGCGCCGGCTGTCCTCAGGCGCGGAAGTTGAGAGACGACTGCCTTTGCCGGTGCTTTTCTGGATATACTATTCAGATAGCTAGGTCGTCGGATAGCAAAGAGTGAAGAGAGAAACCAAAAAAAAGAGAATGAAAATACAAATTAAAAAAATTAAGGGGCAGTGCAAAGCCACAGGAATCGCGGTGCAACTTGCTAAGGAATGCATCGTCGAACTGACAAGCCTCGGAACTCGGAAGCCAAGCGCTACTAGAGAGTCAAACTAATTACCAGGAACGTGGCATCATTACAGTCCCAGTCCGACTGTTATCGCTGTTTCAAACTACCCCTCTTTTGCCTCTTTTTCAACCGGTTGTTTTTCAACGATTTTATTTTTTTTCATATACCTGCCCTCGATAACGGTTTGCTGCAACGAACTGCGCTGTACGTACGTACTATCGATATTACGAAACCTCGAAACTAAAAACACACTTCAAACTGTAACTAACGAGATATCGTCCCTTCATGTGACACGGATAATTATTGTCATGATGGTAAAGCTGATATCGCCGACCGAACGATTTCGTTATCATTTGCAGAACTGAATTGGTCTTCGAACTTCTGGTCTTAGTTAAACTTAATCGATTAACTCTGGCATTCTGTACATCAGTAACTAGGATTAAGGAGTCAAGTAGAATTAGTTGTGGGTGAATGACTTAACAATCTGGTCCTCAGTTCAAACATCAAAACCGCATGCTTAATTCCAATAATTACACCGCACAACACAGAATTCCACTTCAAATTCTGCGAATGGTGATTCCTTTCATTTTCTTTACTCGTCGTCCGTACCAGAATTGAAAGGATTGAAATCAAAGACAAAATACGAAAGGTCGAATACGTACAATTTTTATAGTGGTCATCTTCGATCTCAGAAACTTGGGAATACGGAAAACTATTAAAAAATGTATGATATACGTATACGAAGTTGAGATATCATCTTCATACAAGACAGCGCGGATGTTTCAGTTTTATTTTGCTTCTGGTTCAGCCAGTAAATGATGAAATGGATCGCAATTCTATCCTATCATATAACAGTAAAACAGATTGACTCTGAAATAACAATTCACGAGAAAGCCATACATCTATACCCTGAAATGCTATGAATAATAATTTCCTGGTAACAAGCCGATGTCTGCTCGATCTCAGTTTTATACACGAAATTGATAACCATTCGCACTGTTCATACGAAAATAGGTATAGGTAGGTACCGGAAATTTTGTAGTACCACTCGAATTTGATTTCTATTAATTCATTTGATATTTCTTTGTTCATGTATTCAATGATATATCGCGTTGTTCATGTTGAAATCCAACATCGTCCATTGTTCCGATTGTGCATCTACTTTTGCTATTAAAAATTTCTATCCTCTTTTTGTGTTCTATCTCTTTTGGTGCAGCTGGTATTATATCACTCATGCGTTTAAAATTCCGAGACCAATCATACATTGACTATATTTTGTATAATAGTCGTCCTCCCGTTGACTGAACAGCATACCCATGATGTCTCCTTTTCGGGTAGCGAAGGCTTCGAACAAGGAAGCAAAAATCAAAAGCGCGCACAACAAGAACGATATTTTAGTTTTAATAATCCCCGAGCGCCTTTCAGGTTTAAATAATAATTGAAGTTGAGACTTGGGGATATCGTAGAAGAGAAAGAGAAAAAATGAGAAATCAACCAGCGATGTGTTACCATATATTGACTCGTAAGAAAAAAAGAAAAAAAATTATACGTATAACATCGAAATGGCGCCGTTTCATCAGCAGCAGGTTTTATAAGAGAAGAGGCGTCATTCTCGGGACACGGAAATGCCCCAGGGGAAAAATGAAACTATAGATAGCCGGGATATGCGGCGTCGTCAATGCGAACTGCTAGTATAGTTATAGGTTGATATAGGTATGGATACGTTGAGAAACGACGGTTTTGCCAGAACCATAGAATTCTAGGGGCTGTGATTGATTGCGACGGTGATCTCGCAGTTGTTATGACGCGCTTGGTACGTACATACGTAGTAAAAATTCCCGGCTATGATTTTACTTCCGCTTTTTTCTGTTTCTCCTTGATCACTTCATCTCTAGCTGCGGACATTATCTGTTCGTATATCGAACGGCGTATCGGCAAAAGTTGAAAAAAGGGGGAAAAAAAAAAACAAATGAACGCTACGCATCAGACATTGCCGCGGCATCAGCGGTTCGCCTGCAGTTTGGTTCGAATCCTTCGCTACCTGGCTCAGTTCGACCAGTGGCAATGTTTTCTGCCAGATAAACATTTTGAAATATATATTTCCAGGCTTTTACCGCCTAACGGATGAAAGCACACACGTACATCGTTATACCAGAGCGTATAGAAAATAGAAAACTGGGATAGCAGGCGCGGTATGTGGCTTTCATATGTATAACCGGTGTGCTCTAGCTCTGCAGGCCATCTATACACCAATCTATCTACACGTTTTTGTATTTACCGCGTTGCGATACTATATCTATAACCATACCTAACCGAAGTTGCGAAGTATCGATTCCACCCCATATTATTTATCATATCTACCAACCTACCGCGCGACGTTCCCCGACACGAGTGGATGGCTGCAACCAACGAGATATCGATATAACCACTCGAAAAAATTACGCTACTTAGCAATTTTCATGCTTTTGCCACGTAATATGTGTGAATAAACAGACCGTAAAAATGACATCAAGAAATAGGATGAAAAAAGATGGGGAAAATAGAAACGTCGATCCGTTGAATCGACTTCGTATGTCCGTTTCATTTGCTATGGAAATCTTTCACTTCTGAACTTTATTCAAGGTTTTTTTTCTCCGCGGTTTAACTTGACTATCGCCGCGTTTCTCGAACGATTTGAATTAAATTGGTAAGTGATCTCTTGCCTCCGGATATCTCAACCGTACCTCAACTGATCTGCACGGACGAATTGGTTCCGGGCAAAAGATCAGAGAGCACACATTCTACTTCAGGTACCCACGTGTGCCTTATAATATTCCCTGAATTATTTACGAAGAATTCAACAACATCGAGATGGGACTCTCGAGTTATATACGTCAGAGAAAAAAAAATCAATAAAAAAAGTTGAAGACCAAAATAAAAGCAACTTCAACAATTTTACGGCTAATGCATGTAAACGTGAACTTTGTAACTTTTGATTAGAATTGTTTCATTCAATTATCTTGATTACAGTTGTTTGCATGAAATGTGGGCACCGCAACCTCAACTCACTGAAGATTAGTAGCACTATTAATTGTACTTTACAAATGAGTTTCATTGGCGATTTAATCACACCACAGCAACTATGCAGTACTCAACAAAAAGTCAATCACGATGATGGTCAACCCAACGAGACTTGTAAAAAACGAAAGTCGCATCGTGACGATGGGAAAAAAACTTCTTCGAAACTGAACCGATTCCATCGGTATATAACGTGACTTTTACTTCACGGAAAGTCGTACCTGTCAAGTTTTCAAATTTTTATAGCTTCGGGTCGAAGTGTCCAGATCGTCTGATCGAGGGTCACGGGTCGGTCTGATTGTGAGTGTTACCAGTGATTCGTCTCGATCGACTACCGCGGAGTTTCCGGATCATAAAAAAACGCGAGAGAAAAAAAAAAAAAAAACACAACTGTCGCACTTAATGTCAATCACGTCGACTTTACCTTGCTGGCAACTCTTGTTTTCAACGCGGCAAACTTCCTTCCATTCGTAACGTGGGTCTTTCGGGGAACTTCCCATCTCACGTTCTTCCCTTGGAACTAGACATCGAGTGGTCAGTGATGCGGGTCAGACAGACCCCACACCTTATATACTCCTCTACTTTTATTCCTAACACACTCTAGTTACCATAGAAACCGGGTAGTTTTCTGTTACTTTCCAAATTTCTCGAGCCTGCTAAACTAATCTGAATGGCAACGATAGTCCACGTCGAAATATTGAGAATCGATTCAGTTCTCTCACACGGCACAAGAAACGCGAAGAAGTTTGTACCCTGTTTTCATCGAAGATTCTCGATAATCGATCGTCGAACCATATCGGCCAAATATTCATGCACTGCACCAACGCACGGTTGTGAATGGGAATAATTTTGTTAAAATCGTCAATTTTTACGGTAGACGTTCGGCGTATCTCAAGAGACATGGAGGACCAGAGGAAAGAAAGAGTGGGAGATCAAAACGAGCGTCGCGAACAAACATTGGCTAAGATACCATCTCGATTTCTATTAGAAAAATGAATGTTTTCGAGACGAATATTCGTCTCATTCTGCGGTATGCAGCACGGATTTTAATTTCAGTCTGGGTGATATTCAGCGCGTTATGGTAGCTCGTGACTTTTTATTGTTGGCTTTATGAGCAGGTCAATAACGCTCGCAGCTGTATGCTCTTACAGTAAATACATTCAGCGGTGATTGTGCAGCGATTCTCGAAGCCAAGAACAAGAGATGGGAGAAAGCACGACGGAGGAAGAGAGAGAGAGAGAGATCGTAATGCACAATTCTATTGGAGGGCGGTAGCGACAAGAGCTGCTTGCCGCTCGCTGGTTGTTGGTTGTTGGTTGCTGCCGAGAGGCAATGAGAGACAAGACTTAGTCGAGCTGTTCTAGTGCTCCCGTCAGACAAGTAGGGTGAGAGCTGTCAGACGTGTAATTAGGTCAGTTGCAATGTTATCGGAACGTGGATAGGTTAGTTCTTGCTCCACCCTCCGTCTAGACTGGTTTGACGTGAATGTATGCCTCTTCGTTCCCCTACTTAATGCCGAATGATTTCAAGTAAAACGATTACGCTCCACCATCGGCAACTTCACACCTTACGTCTCATCTGCGACTTGAAATTAGGGCGAGATTTTGTGGAAATGACGCCGTGAAAATTCTGAAATTTATGAGAAAGAACAAAAAATGTCACAACTTTTCACACGCAGTTTTGAAGATTCGGAAAAAAATTAGCTATCCGAAAAAATAATTGAAAAAAGAAGTCCAATAACTTCATGTAAGTTGGAAAAAATGATGGATTTTTATGAAAAACGGTATCAACCTATTAAAATAGGATAAGCAGTCTACCGAATGTTTTTTGGTGAGGATGTTTATTACGTGATTGAAGATTTGGAGTCAGCTCAGCACACGTCGAGATGTTCTACTGAATAATTCATGACGTGTGACAAACCACGAATGGAATACTTGGCGCGAACGGGATCAGACGTCCAAATGGCATTACCGCTGCTTGCAGATGATCCTCTCCTTCTCTAATTCAACCACTCACCGATAATTAATTCTCCATATGAATAATTCCTCAGCTCCGAAAAAAAAAGAAACCGTATTTCAACATGATTTCCTTGACAAATCGAAAACGAAGAACTAGAAGGGGTTGAAGCTACCACTCACTTTTTCGTGTTTACCCCCAAGACCGGCTGGTGTTATGCAAATTGGTATTCGGTGAGCTCTCCTATAGCCGAATACTATCGATGTTTACGCAGTGAACGTTACATTATGTCCTGCAACACGTGCCGAGGCGTTCCAAACAGGTCTCCTTTCATACAGCCCCACTTCACGTGTAACAGAATTCGACTGTCAAGCTAATTAGTACGATCTCTATCCAAATTTGAAGCCATAATACTCCGATTGTGCATTTTTGATTTTGGAATTCTATGACAATTTCTTCCCACCTCTGCATCTTCTGAATTTTCTTTTTCTCCTAATAACGTGATTTGCGTTCTAATGCAGCCCTAATTCGTGGTACATAAATTTACGTGGTGTTGAAATCGCCGACAGATATTCGGTCCCCTCGTTCGTCTGTCAGAGTCCCGAGTCCCAACTCTGCAGTACAACGTGGACGTATGTATAAGGGAGGACTCTTGTCGCCTGGGGGAACGACATGGACCGCAGAGCTGAGCTATACTCAGTTAATACTACCCCTAAAATGTACCAGCTAGCTAGCTGACCGATTCTCCCAGGGATAATTTACCCAGGAGTACAGCTACTACGATAACTCAATAATTAATTAAGTGGTGGAGATTAATATTAACGACCGCGACACTTCCGATGTGGACCCTCCACATTTCCAAGGCTGAACAGACGGAAACCGTGCTCTACGTTTCATGCGGTTCCCAAGAGAATAAGACATAGTATACGGTATGATACTACGGACTTGGGTCTGGAATCGTTTAACTGAATTTCTCACGATTCAGTAGTTCACACTTTCATCAAGACTTTTTCATGCGATATAATGACGTGCTGCGATGTACGCCGTGATAAAAAATTATTTTCATATATTAATTAATTGCTCCGCCAGGTGATCATTTTACTGCTCTATATCGGTGAAAGCTTCCACAAGCATAGCCCACGCCAAATTGATATCGAAACCTCGTTGAAATTCGAGGTGAAAGTTCTTCTCCAAGCCTAAAAAGTTTTCGTTCAAAGAGACAAAAACTCCGAAAGAACTGCGGGTCACGAACCGACCCGCGTCAATGCTCACAAATACTAGAGCCTATTTGCCTATGGCCTATTTGTTTCGTTTCCATGGAATTATTTCAGAAACGCAAAGAATTTCATCAATCGAAAGTCCGTAGATATCACAAATCGCATTCAAAGAAATGACGAAATCATTGATATGTAATTAATCCTCAAAATTGTTCTAATGTTACCAGACATTTCAAAAATGTGTGCGAATGAAGTACTGGAAACCGGTGTAAACATCTTAATCAAGCCAAAGTTACGAACTCCGAGCACATCAACCTATCGTATCGATGAATGTAAACAAGGTAAACCTTAGGCGAAGTATTTAGGATCAGTATTCGGCTATCGGTCGGGATGGATGGTCGGAATCGTTCTTCTTGCGTCGTAGATACGCGTTGTAAATCGTTGATCATTAATTCGGATCGGTCCGTATGGTGTGCGCGGAACATTTTCGCGGTTGGCAATAGTGCAGTGTGAGTTAACTGCGGAGTGAGAGTAACGTGCAACGATCGCATGGTGCGTTTAATAATTTTCCGTCGATTTAATTCGCTTCAAATTGAGCTCTGTCTGGATACATTTTAACAAAGGTCAAGTTCACGCTGGTCAAGTACCGAGATACAGGTGCAGAATCTTCAGCGTTTTTCTTCACCGGTGAGTCAGTGATAAATTTTATGGCTCGTGTTTGTTTAATTTGCAATGAGACCAATCCTATTAATAAAACCAACATGCGTTGAAAGGAAAAAAAATTTAAAGATAATGACTGACACATTTTCTGCATGACGAGGTTTATTAACGATCTACGGCTAGCGTTTGCCGCTCGACTTATTATTCGAACATTTCTTCTAATTTTTTCTCTTTCATTCACTTCAAAAAGAAGCGGTACTTGTGGGCAAGTCACAAAAGAAAGGATATACATGTATATAATTATAATAAAATAAAAAGAATAAATTAAACAAAAAAAATAACGAGAAAGAAAAAGCTCACTAATTGCCCTCCTACAGAGCAACGTGTGCTGCACATACACAAATATATATATCAGTAGGAAAACTGGAAATGGAAATGTCTTGTCTCTGCCTGCGGTTTTCCTAGTGCTTGAATACCACCCTCTTTCCATCCCCGAAACGTCCAACCGCGACTGCTGCAACGTTAAACGGCGCAATTAGGCAGTGAAAAAAAATTACCGGATTCCTGGTCAAGTTACAGCCGGCTGTTATACATGTATATACATATATATATGTGTGTATAATATACAGGTACATAGCTTTATACTAATTCCGCAGTTTTCTCCACTATAATGGTATGTAAATGGGGGAACTATGTATACCAGCGTTGTTTGTGATTCCGAAAGATAATTCACCGCACGCGTGTTCTTTTTTTTTTGTTTCATTTTATATTTGATTTTTTTTCTTTTGTTTTCTTATTTTTGTTCTCATTTTTTGTTTCTACTATTGTGCAGCGCAGCCTGTGCAACTCCCTGAATTTTAATCTTGAGTTTACTGCCCCTGTCTGGAAAATTGAAATATGCTCAAAAAGATATCCGATTCATTATGTGTATACCGTATATGCATAATTCGCTTGAAAAATCTGGTTTATATATATATATTATAAATATATAGGTGTACTTATGCACTCATATATTCTTCCGAAAAGGATAATATCCCGTTGGAAAATCGCACGTGCTACAGCAAACTGCTCTTATCATTTCTCTGCAGAATTATTTAGAGGGTGGGAGTTTCGTTGGAGCCATCAAAATTCGTGATGTGGCTCTACGAGATATACAGCCAGTTACTGCTTCGAAGTTATATGTGCTCAGCTCTATTTAGTGATTTTAATTGCTGAAAATCTTCCAGTAGAGTTACAGCTAACCTGCACTTTGGGCAACACGCTGTCTATGCTTATTTCCTTGTTATATATACATCATCTGTGCTTCCATTCTCATGCGCCGCACCTAGAATTCTACTCTCGCGTTGGGTATGTAAATGTAGAAACAAGAACAATTATTACTTGCTCTGGAAACGTTTGAATTGATATAGGTATACCTACAATATGAAGGACTCCGATGATATCGCCGTTAACTTTTATCAGCTTCAGGTGCTCAAATCGTGAGGTAGCCAATTACAATCTAGATTATCGCTACTCGAATGCATCAAGTATAATAGCTGTGATGTAGAAAATATAAAAATGCATCACAGCGTGTTCAGAAACAAATGCGAAAAATCTTGAATCGTCGAATGTATGAATAAAAGTAGAACGCTCGAACGAATTTTGGTGAGCTTTTTATTTTGCTTTTGTTTCGTTAAAAGGAGTGTAAAGAAGGAGGTTCAATCTGGCATTTGAGAAATAAAAAACTTCAGCTTGTACTCGCAGAGTAACGAGCACTTGAAAAATCTGCTTCAGAAAAAAATCGCTTCGCACGGGTTGGCGATGTTAATTTTTGAGGAACGTGTAACCTGATTCTTATCGAAGGTTTGAAGCATTCCCTAAAATCTCGAATTAGGAGAAATCGGATTGAATATAATCTTCACTTGGGTATCAGAAACTATATTTTTCGAAAACTTGAATTTCAAGTACTTTTATTTCCCTACAATTTTCTTCTGCGGGTTACGACTCTCTGGTTATTACAAGACCTTGATATTCGCGCGTACAGTCTGTTTTTATCGGAACTTAGATAGGCGAGGAACCCGTAATTCTGTTTCGTGTAATATATCAATTTATTACCGTAGTTTCTTTACACAGTGCAAAAACGAAACCGCGAAATAGTCACGCGCGTAATTCTCTCGATATGTATGTACACTGTGCAGCTACATATACAATTTTAGTACAAAGGTAGATATGGGTAGGCGGTATAGGATAGGTACGGAGTTTTGTAGAGCATCGTATACCTATACGATACGTGCATAAAATACATATATACACGTATAATATATAAATACATATGTATCCACACGCTATATGTTATACGTTCGTGCCAACGTCGAGATACTCTATACATACATACCATGTACTGGTATATGTTGTTCGGTTTTATCTGTCTACGCGAGGGTGCTACAAACGGTTTTTGTTACTAGCTGGCAGCCAGACAAAATGTACACTGCTTTTGCTACCGCTACTGCTTCTGATGTTGGTATACCGGTGGTGCAAGCTATACCTACCCTCCTAGTATCTACTACTAGGCTACTGCGTGAGAATTCCTATAAATATAACTGTCTCGCAAACTGGACTTATTATTTGATGCAAACTTCTATTCTACAATAGTAACCACATGCGGGTGAATTACAGTTAGGGAAAACACAGCTTCCCATATCCTACGAACATACATGCATGAGTGAATTTAATGACCGAGAGAAAGGTGAGACTTTAAGCACTTTGTCTGCACGAATATTCGTAACCTTCAAATAACGAATGTCGTGAAAAGGGGTTATTCAACGACTCTGATCGTTTGGTTTTCCGTACAAGCTCATCGTTTCCGATATTCCATCCAGTATACGGTGTCTGGAGATTTTCCTTATAATTTGAAAGAAATCCAAAAAAGAAAAAAATCTCAATGATGACATCGATGGTCTCATATTCGTTTTCTCGAAAACAATAGTGTTCGCAAAAATCCCAGAGAATCTACGATGATCATTGACAGAATTTTCCACACATACGAAACTGATGGAAATAAAATCCCAGAAAAGTATGTACGACAAAAGTTTTGTTGAAGCTGTTTTTAAATCGTTCGAATCCATCAATTGAATTTTGCATCCAAGCAGACGTCTAGTGACATGAAAATTAATTTTCCATTCAATTTCCGAATAAGCATCATAACGCCATTTCGTCCCCTAGACCGTGTTCGCCGTTTCCCTGTCGAGTTTCAAGGGTGGGGTCAGGCGATTCGGCAAGCGCTCTAAATACCCGAAGCTTTGGAACGTACGTTAACGTTATACGCGTTGAGCTTTTTACAATGCTTTGGCTTCGGAGGATACTTTTGTCGACAAAAAACGTACAGTAAGAAAGACTCCCACAGTAGGTCTGGTGGCGCGACGGTTTTGTGCTTGATATATTAGGGTTGAAGCTTTTTTTTCGTTTTTTCTTTTTCCTTTTTTTTTGTTTTTTAACAAAGATTTGAGTGAAAAGGGGGTTTGTCTTGACAGTTGTATGTGAGTACACGTTTGCAGACCTTTCCAATTACCAAAACCACTCAGCCGACTCGGTGTCATTCGAAAAATTCTTACTCACCGCTTTGACGGAAAATTATTGTTCTTCTAATTCCAGTCACATCGCGACGCGCCAAAACGGTCACATTGTACTTTTTCATGTCCGTTTATTCTTCCAGATACTTCAAGCGAGAAATTCGATTCTGCAATCGCCCAAATTTTTTCCAATTTCAGAGTGCAAAATTTATCTCACCAGCGCAAAAAAAAAACAAAAAAAAAATCAGTCGTACAACGAAACGAAGTTTTTTTACTCACTCTTATCCTACGTTCGGTGAATATCTGTGAATTGATAATTCTGTAGAGAACTTGAATCCTCGATGAATAGACTGCACAGCTATTTTTCCTCAGAAATTTTCATTCTCGTACCGTCTCCATTTTTCCCCAACTCTTGTCAGCCCCTGCAGTTTCCTCTTTTCCACACTTCTTGTTCACCCTATTTATATGGTGGGATTCCCAGACAAATTCTTGGATTCTAGATTCGCATTCCTCAAGTTGGGCGTATCAAACACAACAACCAGGTATATATCTACGAATCTATATGGAAATATAAAAGTTTTATGACTGCAAAAAAAAACACGTTGAATCAAAATGAAAAAAAAAAAAGAAAATACCCATCCAAGTATTTATTCACTCATTGTGGGTTCATGTTCGTTAATATTGAAGTTGATCATTTTGATTTACCTTTGTTTAATCATCGATCAGATTCTATGTCTCATGTTTTCTTCAAAGTACCTTGTCGCTTTATTTTGCGCGTTGCAGTGTATTGAAAAATAAAATCTTTCAAACCAAAAGTAAAAAAGTAAAGAGTTGACTGGCATCTGCGACCAGGCTATCAGGAGTGGATAGTACCGCCTACTTCGAGGGGTTTTTATTTTTCATTTTATTTTTATTCTTTCATTTCTTTTTTTTCTCTATGACGCCTGAACGGCGAAGGGTAACAAGTGCGTGTGTGTATATAATTGAAGGGAGTGATTAATGGTGGTGCAAAAATAAAAATTGCTAACGCTGAGCAAAATAGTATGAAATCCTTTCTCTCTTTTTATCTTTTTATCCTGTGACAAAAAAAAAACAACAAAAACAAAAGTCAGTACAAAAAAAAGTAACGATAAATAAAACAAAACGAGGAGACGAAAAAAAACAAAAATGTCGGACTCGGGTGACGTCCCCCCATCATGGGGTGACGTACAATCCATATATATATTATAGGTATTATGGTAGCTTTCGCGGGACTTGGTGACTTCAACAAGAGTTGGAAGGGTGGCTCAGTTTTGCGCTATTGTTGTTGTTATATTTCACGTCTCAAACACTACTATACACTAGCTTCTCGCGAATACAGCCAACATCAGGAGCAAAAAAATATAATATCAATACTAATAATGATAATAAAAATAATAATAACGATAACACGTCGTGCGCTTCCTGCGTGGCCTCGAGCCAACCATTACTCTGATTAAAAATACACTAGATCACCCTTAACTCTACGATCAGCCTCTAATTACGTTGTAATCAACTATTGATAAGATTTCTCTGGATATATACAATGCACACGAGATAGATTATCCGGTTGGGTAAAGGGTGGATGTAGAGGTCTAGGTAATTAAAGCTCTCTGCAGTATTCGAGATTTTCGGTAGGTATACCTTCTGTCTTCTATACCTACATGGATTTCAACTTAGATTTACGTGTTCGCGTATATTAGATACGCAGATTGAGGGGGTGTATATCTAATTCGATATTCATGATTCAATTTCATCCATTGATATGCATTATCTGATTTCATCACAAACAAACGTCAGGCATTTCCCGAAGAAAATAAAATAAATAATGTCAAAGAAAAATGAAAAAGAAAGAACAAAAGCTTCGCTGGAAAGCTCCGCTTTTAAACAGCTCCACGCTTCTGAAACTTTTTTGAATCTTGCGTTAATTTTTATTGAATATATATCGTATACTTATGTTACTTGGATCGTGTTAAAATTGCAGTTCTAAAAGCCATGTTCAGGATAAAACGATCATTGGGGAACAAATTGTATAATCCAGCATAAACGACGATCGCACGTGCGGTTGCTGTTAAATCGTCGGAGACTAACGCCAACCGAATCGTTTATGGGAATTCCTACCAAGCAAATACTCGACCATGTATTTGTACGATACATATAATTTATATATCAGTATATCTTTCGGAGAAACGGTGAAGGGCGGAAGAGAATGAGGTAGAAAAGAGGGGGGAGCGGGGTCGAGGATTATGGAGAAGAGAAAGGGGAAAAGGGATAAGGGAAAAGATAGAGGGGTAACTGCTGTGTACGAAAATGTAGGTATATGTAGAACGCAGTTGGTTCAAAGTAGAAAGATATATAGGTGCCCATCCTGCTGCAGGACGAAGAGATGCGGGTGGGAAAACACTTAACCTCCATTATTTGTAAACCATAAAGCTCGAACCGCTGCATGCCGTGGAAAGCTGTGACTGAAATATATCAGTGAACGAAAAGCAACCGGCAGTAGAACGCGCGTCACAGGAAAAACCCGGATATAGAGCTGGTAGTTGTAACACCGGACCGGTTACAGTTACGTACATATATACATACGTGTATGTACGGGAATTCGGGAATGGCGCGGAAAAGCGGATCGAAGTGGCGTGCGGACGTAGGTGCTTTGGCGACCGTAGCGTTCCATTCGTGGAATATACGCGTGTGAAACTACTTGCACCGCGTGCCCCTCTCTCCAGTCGTTTTACGAGGCTTTCGCAAATTAACAAATCGGTCGGCTTTATTTTGGGTTTACGGCTGACCGTATAAATGCCAACCACCGATGCAATGAGAAAAAGCTACGAGCTAGGCTCCGGGGCGAATCGCGTTCGGACCCCCCGCAACTCGGCGACTCGATTCCGGCCGCTACCCCATGGGGGATGACTATTGAAAAAACGAAAAATCAGCCTGAAAGAGAGAGAGAAAAAAAAAACGAACGATCGACCACCAGGTACCGAATAAATCAACTGCACGAACGAAACGATTTTCTGCACCATCAAACACCGAGTCTACTTTCGATTCGCTTTTCTACACTATATACTCCCATCATATATATGTGCAGTGTAATTCTCTATACCCTAGCTACCCCTGTTGTGAAACTCCACTCAAATACCGGTCCGCGCTGCAAGCTCTCTGCGCTTTACCTATGGCTGCACTGTACGTTGCTTTTCTGATGTACCCTTGATCCTTTGTATCATATACATAGTGTATCCAGACAGAAACTTGTCCGAGGAAATCCTGAGGACAGGGTTTTTCACACACATCAAAATTTTGAGGTATGATTCCGAAATCTCAATGAACATCGGATGTAGCATCACCCAATAAAAAGTTTTAGATTTTCGTTACGGGTGATCATAATCTAAAGCTCGTTTAAAATTATGTTTCATATTCAATATTCTATTCGGTTTCGCAAATATATAGAGAAAAACTTTGATTATATTTAACGTCCCGTCGCTATTAATTGATTAATAATTTCATCGAGCTGGATGGTGGTAATATAAATGCAGTTTATTCTCCCGACGGCATTGATTCGTGAAACTCTCATTTGCTAAAGTTACATATAGTTTTTTTTTTAATTTTTTTTTTCATACCTATGTACGATTACCAGCGCACGCTGTGAAGCTCGCACGAATAAATTAGTTGGAGTTTAATGAAATTAATACCCGAATAGCACACATATATATATTCAGTAGCACGCTTTATGGCGTCGCGACGCGGTGGATATAGGTATCCGTATGTATATATGTAACAAAAGAATTATCTATCCGTGAAAAGCGCAGGGAGTGGACGTGAATTACGATTCGGTAAGAATAATTTACGACTTCAACGCCTGGTCAGTGGGTCGGTATACCGGTTAGCGAGTTACGGATTTTGGGTCGTGGGGTCTAGAAAAGCGCAAAGAGAAAATGGCGAACAAAAAAAGGATAAAAGGATCGAGGAGGAAGACACCGATTACGAGATAGCTAACTGATTAATTCTTGTGCTTTCGCTCTCGAATTGTTACATAATTGGCTTTCACATCCCTTCAACCCGAAAGCCGGTCTAAGGATAGTGAAAAACAAAGGTAAAACAGCAGAACCCATGCCCCAGGCCTACCGTGCCTAATGTGGTGGTCTGTATAATCACTCGTACGTGACCCTTTAGAAATTTCACCTTTAACCTTTGACCTTTAAATTCTATACGTTCTCTACCTCGTTCATTATATTTCCTGCAGCTGATATATGAATGTATATAATTTGTCACTGATTTGAAAACACGGAGCCAACGCACGGGATAAATGTGCATGTGCGACTGTATATATATACATATGTAGGTATATATTTTATGTGTGGTGTAAATATATATGTATATCTATATCTCGTTGCTACTACCAAATGGCTGTTTAGATCGTCGCGATATAAAACCAACCCTGAATACTAATGGGGTATAAGTTTACAATCTGGAACATTGTTATTATCGGACGTTATAGTAATTAATTATCTTAATTACAAACGAATTATGATTTACCTGAACCGCGAACCCCGGTGACCCTTCTAATCGTTTAAATCGGAACTCGATATTCAACCCTTATTATATATATATATATATCTATGCTCACACATTTACCTGCTGCTGCAGCGATTATCGCACGTACAGAAATACGCTACCGGAAACCGAATATATCTGCTCGTCTTGGCACGGGTTAATATCTTCCATCTTGACTCTCAATTTTGCCCGATGGAATTTATTATAACCCGATCCTTATTCATTGTATTTCAAATATCGTTTTTCCCCCACTAAAGTTTCCTTTCTTTTTTTTTTCTCTTTCCTTGATTTCTTTTATCACACTGCAGTGTGGCAGAGGATGAAAATATCTCGCGAATATTCAACCAAATATTGTGACAGGCATGTCAAGAAATTAAACCAAATAACTGAAACTATATATCATGTTTTCCCCTTGAATATACTATAATCGATAGGTTCTAATTGTTTCTTTATGTTTGCTTCTACTTAAGAAAATTGTGAAATTCGTATTGCATTTGGCAGATCAAAATGTACACTCTGAGAACTACCTGGTGTACTTTATTTAATTGTAAGTACATTTTTTCTTCGAACAGAAGAAGATTTTATTAATTCGTTGAAAAAATTATAAAGATGATTCAAAATGCAATTAGTATCAATTGCAGCACGGTTTGATTTTGAAAAGTTATGAAAAGTAATCTCTGAGAAAAATGAATCTGGCAATTTTGGAACAGAGTACATAAGCCTATACCTACTAATGGAAAATATAATGAAAAAGGGAAAATGTAAGATTATCATGAACTTTCAGGCATATTAAGCAGAAGTTTATCGCTGATATTACATTTGTACAACTTGAGCATATAAAATTCTGCCAACGCGTAATTAATGCGCGGTCATATATATATTTTTTTTATTCCATTGTCAACGCGGTTAATAATTGCGACATGAGAGGGTTCGCCTAAGTCAACTTATGTGCCGGTTTTAATGCACATATATACGCACACATATAACATCACGAGTTGTGGTTTTCGTATCTCGATATCCTTCGAGTCATAGGACGTGTGCCGTTTCCAGGATGGGTATAATTTTCACATTAATTATACCCTGAAACCGCTATCTTATGGCTGTCAAACAACACGTGTACGCTATAGATGCGTAGGTACCCTCTATACAAGGTGTCCAATTTCGAACGTCCTAATAACTCGAAAACTTATTCCTATTATAAATTATATTGTTGGTGTGCGAGAAAAATTCTTTACACGACAATTTACGGGAATTCGACAGAGTAATCAATTTCGGTCAAGTCACTCAACTTCAACTGACGTAATTTCTGCATTTTTCAATTGAACGAGGGTTTGAGGGATAGGTCCTTCTAAAAATACAAAAAAAATAAAAAATGTAAATTAAACTCTTCCAGTTCTTAGCCCTCAATATCAGACGGAAGAAAAATATTCATCGTCGGTCTCACTCGAATTATTCAAATGAATAACCTCGTGGTGAAATTCTGTCGCACTACCGATATTTTATAACGAACTTGTGATGTAGAGTATCTAATGGTAGAAGCGTATACAAGTACCGTTAGGTCCGCTTAATGGCCATAAAATTTGATCGAATTTCTGGTAGCATGCGCGGTGTACGTTTCTATACCTACCCATCATCGGCAAATGGTAGAGTTGCAAATTTATAGTGTTTCAGGGATACCTAGAGTAATTCATGTTTCAACGGAAAACATTATTCACCCATTTATACCTTAACGTCGTATGACAAACGGCATTTTTTAGCCCCCATACAGTTGTCGTCTTTTTAGTATCACCGCGGTATACCTATGGGGTTACTGTATGAGAATCACTTTGATGTCGTTAAACTGAATTAAATTTCAATTTCAAATAACGAATGATATTGTGAGCGGTAGAGTTATAAATTATAAGGCGTGTATACATATATATACTATGTGTAATATACATATATACCTAACACGTATATACGATATTAAAACAGCTGAAGCGGTATATACACGTTGATCCTGATAATGAATATTTAAACTCAGCGGTATTCTTTGCTGTTTCTGTGTGTATGCGCGAAATGGAAAAAAAAAGAAAAAAAAATCGAAAGGAGAGAAAAACCCACATTCGTGAACGAAAAATTTCAATTTTTAAATTTCCTGCTCTTGATATTTCGGTGTATTTACCCTACTTTTCACTCATCAACTAAAATAAATAAATGAACATATGTCATTTGCGTGATAACCGAATTGAAATTCATGCCATGATGAATTAAATTGGCAAATTAATTTAATCGATCAATTCTATGGGTCACGTTTTATTGAGTGATCATCGTACGCATGTATACTATATCCTGTTAGTAAACTGCATCAATTCACTATATATAAATACAATGTATTATACGCACATAGTTGTGGGTAGCAATGCAGGAATATTGCATACAGAGTGGCCTGAACAAACGTGAAATTTTAAAATCCGAAGGAATACTAAACGCGTAAAACACGCCTGTGGAATTTAATTTTTCAATTTTTTCATCCAAACTCTGGGAAACTAAAGCTTTCGTATCATTCTCTGAAGTTTTATTCTTTAAATTCTCCAATGACCAACGAAAGCTTGGAGCGTTATTTTCTTAGCATGTGTTCGGAAAATAGAGAGAAAAAAAATTATCAAATTTGTTCCGACGTTCAGCTTTTTATCCTGATTTTAAAATTGGTCGATCTTGTTTTTTTTCGTTTTCTCTTTTTCGGGTCACCCTGTACGTAGCAAATCCTCCTACATCCTCTGCGTAACTACTCGTACTATTTCCGTTTCTATACGGAACTAGTAACATTTCCTGTTGCACTAGCTAGTAAACTGAAGCGAGCAATACAGCAATATACACGTATAGTAGGTATATACGCGACCGGATCGAGTAAAGCGAAAAGCAGGAAAGCTTGAAAAGCTAGCTAGGTCTGACGGTAAGCGCGGTATATCATGTCGGACGGTCCGGCAAACCCGGGAGATATTTATGTATACCACCGCATCGTGGGTTTTGGGAGCTATACTTGTGCAGTCGGAATAAAATCTATTGTTTTCGGATGTATAGGTATTACATATAATTCTTTTTATTTTATTTCTCTTTACTTTGTACATACAATACTTTGCTTTACTTTATACTCATATTGCTTTGTTTCTTTTACTCAGAATCTTTGTTTTCTCAACAGACCCTCTTCATCCTCCTCCTCAACCAACGCACGTACATACATGAGCTACGTATAATGTATGAATTCATTTTCCCCATCCACGAGAAAATTTTTATACACCCATTCGCTCGTTCAAACTTCAGAGATCCATTCTCATTCGTTTCCAGTGATCGAGAATTTTTTGTCAAATTCAGGTTGTTTTTCACTACCGAAACTGGATTTCGCATACTTTTTTTTTAGGCTCAATTTTTACCAGGGTAAAGAATGCATTTGTGTAAAGCAGAGATGAGATGATGGGTGGAGAGAAAGAGTGAGAAAAATGTGACATCTTATCTTAAGTTACAGTAACACCTGCAACGGGATGGCAAATATTACATGAAAATGATTCCAACTATATGCGTTTATACAACCAACTGCACGTGATGTTGCAAGTTTCTATTTACAGAATAAGTTTGTTTCAGTGTTGACGGAACACAGATGGCGAATTTCCTGTGATTTCATCGGTTATAATTGTTTATGTTTCTACTTTTCTCTGTTCTTTGTGCAAGCACAAGTGGAAGCCAACAGCTTATATATTGTTAGATATCGCTCTGCCATCTCCTTCTTCTTTTCTTTTTTCTTTTTTCTTTTTATTTTTGTATCCCCGATTCTTTTTTCTCCGGAAATAATGGGAAAACCTACAAGCAATGCTTCACGAGCTTTTTTTGTCCTTTGTTTTTTATTCTTCTTTCAGCACTCAGAAACAAATGGTTGCACCGCACGATGGCATATGAATCTTTGAAGAATTCTGTAGAATTTCCGCACTTTTTTCTGTGGGTTAAAAATGTGCTTGTATAAAATAATGAAAACTACGATTTTAACTGCAGGAATTTTTTTTCTGTCATCAGAATTTTCCGGATTTTCTCCCAGATTTTGAAAAACTGTCTGAAAAGTATAAAGAAAAGAAAATCGATTTTTTTCGGGAGAGGCTGCTATCACTGGACCAAGTTTGAAAGAAAAATAAAGTTTGTTAGGATCAGACGCTGGTCGAGTTCACGTGGAATGCCCGTTGCATTCAGAGTTTGGTGACCCCCGTGGGACGTCCGGATAAGTAGTTGTATTTTTTTTTCCATCATACGCCTGCAGGACTCCCTGTAAATTGCCCTTCGGCAACCGTCGACGTGGACTGCGACATTTCCAGGGTAGTCGAGGTCTTCAACGAGTATAAGACGAATCTGTGTTACACGTGTATACGTATGTATAGGTATATCAGAATTTCGCATAGTACATAGTTGGAAGGAGATACCGAGAAAGTTTTCGCGTTTTTCCGCAATCTTACCAGAGCTGCTACTCCGCCAAAACTTTGAAGCGCATTCTTACCTTACTTCGCAGTATTCAGAACGTCTCAGCTGCTACTCTCCGCCCTCGGGAACCAAATAAAGCTCTTTAGCCCGGTGGCATGTATTTGCCACTGAAAGCTATACCGGATCGGCTGGGGGCGTTCTTGGCACGAGTTTCAACCAATTTTGAGTTAGCTATTCCTCTTTCTCTGTTTAACTCCTTCTTTCATGCCTCTTTTTAAACGGAATTTATACCCTTAGAAAACCAGCTTCTGCAGCGATACCAACCAAAGCGAATCTTTGCACATTGATCTGTAACTTTGTTTGTTTTTTTTTTTCATTTCTCTCCCTCTCTCTCCCTCCTTTTCATCAACCTCCGCTCATGAATCTGTACTAATTGTAAATATAAATTCAATCCTTTTTCATGATATGAGTTTTAAAAACATTCAATACGGAACTTTGTTGTACTTTGGGAAAGAGGGCCTTGCAGTTTCCAAATGAATACGCGAATATTATATTTTGTTCCTTTAATATCAATTAAACTAAGTACCGACTTTCGGTATAATATGAAAAACTCATCGAGCAATTCTGCGGCGCAAAAATTGTTACCCACCCTGTTCAGCTTTGAAATCCTGAATTGCCTCCCTTGTTTTTTACCACCTGATTAGTAAATTAATATCGTATCGAGCGGACAATTTGTTCGTTCGCGTGTTAACGGTAGAATAACAACGCGAATTCAAGCGAATATGGTAATATGATGCAGGTTTACTTGTAAGACATATTCAAACTGAATTTTGATAGAGACTCAAGTACGTCGTCAGACATGCAGCAGGTTATCAGTTCACATTCTACTAGCGTAGAACAAACTTGAATTATTTCGAGAGAATGAGCTGATGGTTCTACTGTTGGCACCACTGCTACTACTGGAGAGAATTAAATCGTCCTCCTTTTGATGATTAATGACATTTCATAGTCAGAACACCCATCAAGGCCGGCGATGTGGACGCTAATTCAAAAGTTATACAAGATTCAATCACAGATGTATGAGATTCTTTTTGAGAATTCTGGAATTAAGCTCCTTTGTGAGCAAACTTTAGAAGCTCGTTACATTTGATAGTAAATTTTTTGTTCGCGGAAAGTGAAATCCATATCGTACCAAATGCAGAAAAAGATGTCAAAACTTTAACGGACAGTTTCACAATTTGAAAAAATAAATTAATAAATCAAATTCATCTTGTGAATTTGGAATAACATTTTTCGATCGAGAACTTAAAACGACAGTGCGAATAAAAAAAGACGTCGCCATAATGAATTGGTCAAGTGATTTGGCATTTAGATTAATTTGTACATTCTACTACGTGGTTTCTAACGTGGTCGCCGGAACATGAGCCGTAGGATATGTACAGAACAAATATGTGTATGCAAAATGGTAGGAATATGTTGCAGTTACCTAGAGCTTTCAAACACATAAAGCTAGAGTCGTGGTTACCTGAAGAATTTATCTTCAAACTTGCAAGTAAGAGAGAAGTACGATGGAGAGTAGCTAGCTGGTTGAGTTTCTTGTCCACTAAACTTTGGAAACACGCATCCAACGTAAGAAGTTAAAAGCGCTCTATGAGCATATAAACTTTGCTAAAACCAGTCCTTAGCTCCGCAAACATTTAGGGCAGACGAGAAATTACATAGCTGCCACTGCTGCTGCAGGTTACGCTATGTCTTTTTACTGAAGAAAATTAATTTTCCCTCCCTTCTAAAAGCGAAAAATTTAACAAGTAACAGGTATTACATTTGCAACGTTGAAATTCACAACTATGTCAAAGATTTGGGGGGAAAAAAAACATGCAAACAAAAAATTAAAACATATTTTCTTGAACCGGCAACTCGTCATAATGGTAGGAGGGGTCAAGCTCGTGTAATCCTGACTCTGTTAGCTATATAAAATATGACTTGATGTACCGTGTGGTACGGGAGCTACATAATCGTGCATAATAATTATGACGTCATCAATTACCACGCGGTTCGTGACGTTAATGTTCGCCCGTATGACCGCGACAGGTCCTTGTTACCAGCAAACCCTGTAGTTCGCTCAACTATCCGTGGATATACCGACGGAAGTGAACGAACGTCGGGTATTATATGACCGTCGCTACGAATGTTGGGTAATGTGTAATCATTCTCAAACTTCGATGGTATGCACGAATATCATCGTACATTAAATCATGAATGCAACGGATGCTGTTTTTTTTTTCGATGAAAAGTAATTTCCTTTCACGATACTAATTTTTCGAGGAACGACATGAGTGTTGCCGGATAGTTGTTAGGCATTCTTCGAACTGAGCTCTTCCTTCGTGTGAAATTTCGAAGAAAACACCCCGTATATAACGTAAGACGCGTTAACTCTGCACTGATTCGTCGTCGCTAGCAGACTACATTTGATGTAATCATTTTCTTTGTGATAAAACGTCGCGACGTACGTTTCTGCCCGTTAATTATACCTTCTGTAATATTTCTATACCTACGTATACAGTAGAGAATAGAAGGTGAACTAAAACAAATGAAGATATCACACAAAGAAGCTCTTGACAAATTATGGTACGAAGTCACACTTGATGTTAACTATTGTAACGCAGGCGCACATTGTTATTATCATCATATTCTGCGTTCATTCTATCAAAAAAAAAATTTCACACGACGATCAATATCTACATGTACAGTCTTTTCATATTACAGACGAGATAAACTATTCTCACATTTTTTATCCTATACAGGGCGGTCGAGATAAGGACAAATCGACACGGTGAAATTATTTTCTTCCTTTTTTTTCACCGTGATTTCCTGATTTAATGTGAGAAAATAATAATTTTAATCCATAGAATTTGATCGTAAGATTAGAGAAATCTCCAACAGATGGATAGTCCGAACGTAAACCAACCATCGAACTTTTATTAATTTCTCTGAAAATCTGTTATTCCTTTCGAGACCAGCCGTTTGTGGTGAAACAAAATATTAGTTGGGTGTAAGTAAGCAGCTGGTGCACCAGACGTTCAGAACGTTAGTATAATCCTATAGAGGATCATTGAGGTTCACGATTCTCTGAAGTTCTAACTCACGCTCGGTGGTCAACCGCAAACTTCATGGATTTATACATACGTCTATGGATATGTCTGCAGCGTACGTTAACACGGTGTAATATAATTTGAATGAAATACAGTTTCGGCGTTGCCATATATTTATATATACCTATAGACGTACGTGTGTATATGCATGCATAACGTGTTTCGTCCGCGGGAAAGCTAGAACAGAAATGGAAACTGGAGCTGGTATACGGGAACGACGTTGCCCAGCTTTTCCTGATTAAAAACTGCACATATACGTATAATGGCTATATACACACTCATGTTTCCCCCCACTATATATACCCTAAAGCTACGCTGAATTAACCTCGGAAGAAATCTGCCACAGCGAGTATACCTATGTATATACGTATGTACCTATATTGTACGTATAAATATATTCTATCCCTATAACGAAACGAAGCGAGGAACATGTAGAATGCGGAGGTAAAGGAGAACCGCCTTTGCCGAACTAATTAGCACAAACTACCACCTCATATACAAAACTATCTGTATAATGTACACCCGTTATGTGTTAAATGAAATTAATAGAACCACGCGTTATAAATTATGTAACTATTTAATTGCATAAGAACTATTTTACATTCACATCCAGATGTATAACCGATGCGTTCTTTTTTTTCACCTACAGAGTACGAGTTACTGATGGTAAAAAAAAAAAAAAAAATGCCGTCGACATTCGAGATGTCTGGAAGAGGGTATACTACATGGGATAGGGGGTAGGGGTGAAGGAAAGGGGGAACAATGATTGGAGTAGCAATTGGTTCGGAAAAATATATATCCCCGAGGACTCTTATGTAAACAATATGGTTTCATATACAAACGTGGGAGGGGGAGGGTCGGATTTCTGATAAAAGCGAATGAAAAAATATCGGAATCAATTTTCATGGGTTTCGAATGAGTACATGCGAATATCCGTTCGTTGACTCTTCTGGAAAATATGACTCTCGCTGTACATTTATATGCGATTTGATCACCCGTTTAATATTGATTTATCGCAGAGAAAAAAATCAAATGAAACCGCTGTAGTATGCAGAAACAATTAATCCATTGTCTGTAGTGCTGGATGATAATATGGGAAAAACTAGTTGATTTTATACCGAGGCAATTCTCCTTGCGAATCGAAGCGATAATTTTCTACATTATGTCAGCCGTTGATTCCCGGATGCCGGCAAATAAGAATCGAGATTAATAAATATGAATATAAATCTGAACAAGCGTGAAAGAAGAAAAAACGAATCGGAAGGCAAACGTGCATGGGAAAATTTAAATTCCTGTTTACAACCGTATATTCCTCTTTCGGGGGTTGCAAACAACCTGCTCTCAGCCACCCTCATAATTTCGGAAATCCACCTGCATTGTAACGTCCGACTATAGATTTAAATATACGCGTATTCATGGCTAGGTAGGTATACCTGGTCGATTCGCGAATGGGATAAAAAGCTGCGGAATTTATCGCCCGGTACCGATCAAAGTGGCAACGTTACTATAGTTACAACATTTATTGCATCCATGCGAAACTGAAAACGAATAGATTCCTATATCAAACCCATGGGCCGAAATTCTAGAATTTATATCAGAGCGACCACTTTTCTACCTCAATTTCCCAATTCTCGATTTAACATCCCAGAAATTTTGCAATTTTCAGTAGCCCAGTGAAAATGTTGATAACTTTGACGCGGTTGTCGCCGGAAAAACTCGGCGAAGAACTTTACGTGGAAAAAATAATTGAATATCACGATAGTTGCAGCTTCTTTTTTTGTGTTAATCAAGATTCTATATTCGCATTTTGATCATAAGAATGTTATTGTCCGAATAATTGTAATAATTTTTCATTGAGATTCAAAATTATGGATTTGAGTATTTTTTGCCGATACATATTCTCGTGTTTAATACGATGAAAGAAAGCTATATGGATGGTTATTATTCCGGGCCATAAATATTATCCGAGGACGAGTTTTCAGTATAAAATCGTTATTTTACGTGTACAGAACGCAGATTTTTGAAAGAAATCTGGTGTTGAATCCGAACGAGGAACAAATCTCGAGAAATTCTTCTACTGGAAAATAAAATAATAACTTCATCGCATATATATATACCTATACAGAAACGTAAGTAGTCAGGTTTAATAAATGTATTTTCAGAACTGCACACTCTGTATAAACACAGCACATTTATTACAACACATCAGAAATGCAAGCTGCAGTATTAAGGGGATGAGAAATTCTTCGGCAAATTACGTAATATGGTTGTATAAACTTCATAAGATGATTTTGCGAAGATAAAATCTCCCGGCAAAATCGGAAAAGGAATTCTTAAGAATACTTATCTACATAGGTATGTTATAGCTGTATATAAACTCCCGCGACTTCATTTTTACGCTCTCCTCTACTTATCCGACTTTTCTCTGTACACGTTCAACGATCACATTACGTACACGAATGTGTATAGCTACGTATGGCTCTACCTGTATTTGCTTCGTTTGGTCGAATCAGCCCCGATATTTCAGTCGAACGCAGTTATCGAACCGAAATAAATTCTCTAACGTGACTTATACATCTGCCATTTCTTATATCTATAGATATATTTATTCACTTCGGTACGCTGCCCTCCCATCGCGCTGTCTCTTCTTACGTATTTCATCACCATCAGAGGAAAAAGAGACACCGGAAAAGAGAAAAAGAGATATGAAAGAGGAAAAAAAAAGAAAGAAGAATCAATATAGTCAGACACTGCACGTTTTCCCTTCGAATTTTTGTTCATTTATCAAATCAAATTTTTCAATCGGTATTTTCTAAAATAACGTATAGTGCTCCTTCTATTTAATATTTTAACTGCAATTTTTTCAAATTATTTAACACATGTCAGTCGCTAGCGTTTTCGAGAAAAAAAAATGATTAAATTTCCAAAATTTCGATGGGGAGTTTCTAATTTGCAGGGAATGGAAAGTTTTCGGCTTAAAAAAACGTTCGATAATCAAAATTTCGTAGACGTACAATGCGTCGTATTTTGAAAGAAATTATTGAATTCGGTGACGCGATGGTCGCGTTAGACCGTAATTATAATGAAATTTTGTTTGTCGTTATGGAAAATAACGTCATTATATCAGGACGTGATAGAAATAAAACCGCAATATTCGTCGATGAATTAAAACCTGTTTCGTATAGCTCGCTTCTCGCGTGTTTTAATTACCGAGAAACAAGCTTTGTATACATATGTACGTGTTACAATTAAGAGTGCACGCCTACACTACCTATACGTATATTCATATTACATCATACATATATGCACCTATAAATACTATACATATGCATATACACATGGGGTGAAAAGTTATCAATTAATTCCTACCCACTCAACTCATCATTCGGAATTAATTCTCCGATCTCCTTGTTTAATTATACTAACCGTATAAACCGCGTACCCAGTTGTTTCGCGGTTAACTTGTATCAGCATATAACGCGCTTCCCAATGAACCCATACACGGTTTCACGGGTTTAATGCGTATAAATTGTATGCATGTGTGGATACGCGGGCATAATAATACACACGTAAACTATGTAAGGAATTCGCAGAGTTTTACGTAGGAGACCTCCTTTCTCATTTATTATACACTCCACATATGAAGGGTGTGTGCATGTGTATTGTGCAAAATGTAAACGGCAAACGGTCATTTGTTTAGTCAGACAAACATAATGACACTCGACTTAACGTGAGAGAACCCGACTAACGAAGTACCCACCCTTCGCTACAAGTACTATCCTATGTTTATTCTTTAGAAACCCTACACATGTGTACTATGTATATATGGAAGAAAACGAACGCCAGGCGGCAAGTGATAACAGTAACAGTTTAGTCTGACCGCAATGGAAAAGGGGGCACGACGACGCGTCGCGGCGCGATGCTGGGCGAGACGTCAGGCCCATATAAATCTGCGTTTATTGTAAATGAAAATCTCTGAATGTTTCGTTTTTTTTCTGTTTTCTCCGAATCTATGTCCCTTAGAATTGTGCTCTGATCGTCGGTGAAGTGCTTCATATACCTTCGTTCAGAGATATCGTGCTAACTCACGTGGCCCTTCTCTTTCGTACTTTTTTACTGCGAGTTAATTGCGCCCGCGCAGTGCGAGTTTTTAGTTTTTACAAATTGTATTAACGCTTTAAAAATAACGTGATAAATTTTTTAATGCAAAAACTTTCGCGCACCCGGACATAGGATGGATTTTTCTCATGTGTGTCGTATTGAGCAAACAACTAAAAACTGATCTTGCAGCAGGTGGTATTCGTTGCTGTTATTATGTTTTGTTTTTATCACGTTATTCATTAGATATTATCAGCGCGTGGTTCGCGTAAAAAGTTTTGCCTCTTTTCAGAGAAAGAAAAAGGCAAGAGAGTCAGGGAAAGAGAAACGCAGAGTTTGAGGCGCATAAGAAAATTGTAGACAAACAAAAGCAGATTTGTCGTGAAAAGACTTTTAAAGTTCGTTCGCAAAGTATAGAGAGCTAAATAGGTATATACATTTCATATATCTATATATAAACGAGTGAGGCAAATTGGCGACGAGCTTCACTATATACAGAGAGAACTTTCCAAAGATTCGACTGAAAAGCTGTTACTTCCAGTCATTTCCCTTTTCCTTTTTTTCTTTTCATTGGTTCGTTCTATCCCCTTCCTCATTTCGCTACCGTTTCCCTTCCTCATCCCTCCTTAGGGTTTTTTTTCGGTCTCTTCTTTCCTTGTAGAAGAGCACGGTGGCAGATGAGGCGAGGCGTGGAGTCCTCGTTTAGCTGACGGTAATAATAACGAAACGCGTAACGATCTGGTGGTGATGCACACATCTATATAACAATCCTCTGAGTGACGGATAGTAAATTTGGTCCAACAAGATAATGCGAAATTACGTTCAACTCGTTGTTGTACAGCTCTCATTGTCAGTATTATATACGCTTGACGACGAACAAATAGGAAGGGAATAAACGCAAATTGAATAAGTACTTCTGAAATTGGAAAACACTAACAAGTCACTGTGTATAATGAAGATTTGCATGTTTAAATTGATAGGATAACTCAAATTGTCCTTTTCTAAGAATTAAAATTTCTCCAAAAATCAGTATTCTGACGTATTCTCACGCATTTTGATCTAGGAAACACGAATCCGTCGACTGAATTCGGCTACGACTGAAACCAATCGAGATATCTCAATTTTTTCGTTCCAAAAAGCGAAATATTGACGACAGCTCGAACATTTCGATAGATGAATAAATCTAATCGATAGATCCGGGTTTTTCAGCTCGAAATTCGTAAGAATAAACTATAAAACAGAAAATCAATGTTTATAGTCCCAAAAATTCAAAAAAATCAACAGTTTTGAGAAAAAAGGGAAAACAATAATAAGTTTTGAGAATAAAGGAAAAACGAAAATTATGAGATTATAAGTCAGGTAGGACGATCCGAGGGAAGATAAAATAATAACCTCATGTTAATAGGGATTTTCATAGTCCCTAAATTGGAGGATTGATCGCAGCAAAGTTTGAAGTTTACACAACGAATACTCAGGTATATAATATACATATAGGGGTTGTTTATCGTTTTCACGAGGTTACGAATAATTATTATCTGAGAACAACTCTTCAACCGCGCCATCTCATCGCTGATCATTTTCCCTCGAGTCTCTGTGTAGCACGGTTGAGGTAAAAGGAGATCAGGGTTAAATAATTAATATCGTCAGAGAAACTTGCGGTTTTTGGTTTTTGTTCAATTTCAAAACGATCACTCTTCGCTACGGTTCAAATAGCCATAGCCGCGTTGCTGATGTTCCTCTTCTCCGGTTTCAGTTCAACTCTGTAACCAGCCTGTGCAGTGCATGGTATATAGCCGTGTTAAGGGTGAACGAGAGAAATCACAAGGGTGCTCAATTTGTTTCGAAAAATCCGTTTCTTTCTCAACCCCATCGACCTGAAATCTTTAATTCACATTATTCTGAAGGGTAAGGAAAAAACGAAGGCAAAATAAGAATAGAAAAATCTGTCGACGTCATTACAAGGGGCTATTAAGGCAGCAACGATCGGCATATGACGATGATAAATGGCCTCTGAGATCTGATACAATAAGTTGACCACCCGCGGTACGAATCGAACTTAGTTAAGGGGCCTCGGGCTGACAAGGGTCGCTAACTTTCCTCTCTTGGGTCGAGTCTACGTCGATAGGGAGTGTGGGAGAGGAAAAGAGAGAGAGAGAGAGAGAGAGAGAAAAATGAGGTATCAGATAGAAAGAGAAAAGACTATAGAGAGAAAGTGAGATAAAGTGATGCATGGGGATAGTGAAGAATGAAAGGAAGAAAATTCGAGTTTATATCGGATGGTTCGAAAGTGTGAGAAGGAAAGAGTGGGCGAAGAATTTTCATCGCTCAACCCTAAATAAGAATTAGACCTCATTCAAATGACTTCGTCCAGAATAAGGGATGAAAGGCT
This sequence comes from Athalia circularis, assembly GCA_963978495.1. Lineage (NCBI taxonomy): Eukaryota > Metazoa > Arthropoda > Insecta > Hymenoptera > Athaliidae > Athalia > Athalia circularis. The sequence continues at coordinate 8,095,369 of OZ021702.1, forward strand.
TGATTAAGTGCGGCTTCTTTGAACTCGAAATACTCGCGTTGCGTTCCGGCTCTCTCTACCCGCGCGGGAAATTCTTCAACTCCTACGTCGCAATATATACATATATACATACCTTATCTTTCTAAGAAATTCCCCACGTCTTTTCAACCGTGTCGTTGCCACATACACCCTCTAACCATCAACCCCACCGCGCCTCCCTCACACCGCCCTATTTCTCATCCCCCACATTGGTGGGAAACCTCGCGAGTCTTCCTCCGAGAAATAGAAGCTGAAAACGAGCTAGAAATGGAACGGGATGTTCGAAATGAAGGAATTTTAGCTATGGCCATCCGAATAGCCCCCAGTAAATTCTACATTATTCTACCCATAATAACAACATTTTAGCGGTCTACGAATAGATTAGAATGGTGATAACTATTCGAAAAATGTCAGTATATTCAACAAGTTTTTATGTACGTGAAGTCTAATTATGACATATTATGATGCTAACAGCAGGTGGCTGAAAGTTTCGTCAGACAGTCGTCCGTTCATCTTTTTTATTTCACTTTTTATCAGTCGTCTGTTCATCTTTTTCATTTCACTTTTTATTATCGTTCGTGTGCATTTTTTGTGAAATTCTTGCTTTCTGGAAAATCAAGTAACTCGCCTACTTCTACTTTGGTCGTTCGGACTGAAAGGAAAGAATTTAAAAAAACTCCATTCTAAAACAATACGCCTGCGATGAGTGAAAAAAAAAAAACTTTCTTCACAATTGGATGGCGAAAAATCTGATGTATTTTTTCTCGGTTTAATTCATTTCAGTGATGCGATTCAACACATCAACGAATCGAATGAGAGAGTCGTGGTGGGTGGTAAATCTATAGAGCTGTAAAACCAAGCGGCAATTTCGATATTGCAAAATCTCGTCGATCTAACATCGCGTAAAGCTCCTCGTAAAATTTCATACTTATATACGATCCAACCTTGCCGAACGTATCTATACCGACAAAATCCCATAGCTACCAGAATTTACACCCCATACATATATTTGGTCCTTTTCCTATTCCTTCGTTTTCACGGGTCGACACGATGCGCATCTAACGACTGCAGCTACTTCCCCACGGATAAAGATATAATCGTCCACCGTGTCCTGAAAAGCACCTGCTTCACAAATTCTTCTTTTTTTTTCAGATAAATTCTTAACCTTTTAAAAATTCTACATCCTCGAAAAGTTGCATTTTTTTTTTTCTATGGAATTGGATCTGTGTTCTGGAAATTTCAGATCTGTTTAAATCTGGAAGTTGGATCTTGCCACATCTGCAGATCAAAATAAAAGTCTCGAAAATACAGATCTTAAATATATATTCTGATCAGATCCAATGAAATTTGAAAAAGCTTTTCTCCTCTTCATCGATAGGGTAGAAAATTTTGTCTTACTCAATCTCCAACGATCAATGATGGCACGATGGCCGCCGCTTATTCATCAGTTAATATTTTCCCGCATTAAATTTTGTGCGCGCGTGCTTATGGCATGTGAAGTTACGCGAGTGATTCAATCTGCCGCAGTAGTAACGCCCGTCTGTGGTCAGACACGCTGTTAACGAACTATACGTAGGGACCTGTACATTCGTGAGGTATTTTTAGATAAAAAATTTGCCTCGCTATTTATTTATTCATTTTTCTTTCATTCTTCTTAGATACTTTCAAACTTTTTCGATCTTCAAATCGCACGCATAAATATCGGATTTCTTTAAATTTGATAAAAAATACGAAAACAAGCTTTTGAGGATGTATAGTTGAAATGAAATTTTGAACAGTACTCAAACGAAACCTGAAGCTTAATTCAAAGACAAAAAAGAAAAAGGATAATACAAAAAAGAAAGAAACTGCCGACTAGGAAAACTCGTATCTTTTGACCCTGTCGCGTGTTCTGGTTATTGCTCAACGGATATTACAATCTCGAAGGAAAACACGGAGAGAAATAAAGAAACTAATGAAAGAGATAACGGCCCACGACGGACAGCGATTCTTCTGCGGAGTTTCGAAATATTACCAGCTATAATACTGCCAAATTGCAATCGGGCACTTTCCGGGTGCTATACGCTTTTTACGCCTCACTAATTTAGAAATTTTCAGATTACAAGTCGACAACTTTCATGCAGTTTCGCTCGTGTATAATACATTGTACAGGTTGGCAAAAAAAAAAAAGAAGTAAATTAGAAGCTTCTCGGAGGCAAATGATATTTTGTAAAAAAATTCAAAATTTTCACATGCTCAAAGAATTTTTCAAGTCAGTGATTTTCGTCGGTAGTAGAAGATCAATTATTTGTCCTTGGTTGAATCATTCTCATTTTTTGATTTTTAATCAGCTAACGCGAGAGAAAAAATGAAGAACGAAAACCCCTGTTCAATTAACAACACATAAATTTCCAGCCGAACATCCCTGAATACATGAAGGTGAACATCGACGTGTGCAGTATACTAATCTACATTTGTATAAAATGAAATTGATAAATTCTGTGGGTAGGATCTGTCTCTGTTGGCTATCGAATATGGTGGTGGTGGTGAATTGAAACTCACATTTTTTTCATTCTCACGCATCGGTAATTTGCATTGAAAACTGAAGAGTGAAATATTGCGGGGCTCGTTGGTGACGAGAACGAGGATGATGAGGAGGCGGAGCTCGACACAATCAGTAGGGAATGTTGAGGTAAAAGGTGGAAATCACGTGACGAGTTTACAGACAGAGAGAGAGAGAGAAGTTGGGGGGGAGGGGAAGTAATAGAAAAGCTCCGAGGAGAGAAAAAGAACGAAAAGGAAAAGGAACAAGAAAAAATTATGAAATGACAAGAATTTAAGGAATTTTATTCGCACCAACTTAATTTACCAAGTGTGTATGTATATAGTAAGTTTTTGTGGAATATAAAGTAAACGCGAGCTTTAATTTTATTTACCGGTTTAGCCGAGAGTGAACTTCGAGTGCCCTTTGTTTGCATTAATTTTCCTAATTTATTCGCAACCCTCAACTCCCGGCTCTCCATTTAGTGGTTTAAGATTATACAAAAAAAAAAGAGAAAAAAAAGACATCAACAATAAAAATAAAAGATAGAAAAAAAGCTAAACCACAAGAAGACAGTTTGCAGCAGTCATACCGCTAACGCAGCGTTGCTTCGTCCTTGTTACAATTTCAACATATATAGCGCATAAGCTAATGCGATAACTCCTAAACCGCGGAAACGGCATTCATCGTTGAACAAATAAACCGAAAACTCGACGGCATTTAATCTGCATATAACCTAACCTAACTGCATTAAATATATATTATGTACGTATCCATGGGTATGTCGCCGAATAATTAACCACCTAATTCATCACACTCTGCTAACTTCGTTTACCAAAGTAATTAAAACGACCGGGAAATTGTTTTTGTTATTTCTTTCATCAACTTGCAAAATTCTTAGGTTAGTTAGTCAATTTGGAGGTTTTCAGTTTTCTCTTATCGTTAGCTTGATGTCATTACATTTTCTGAATTACATTCGATCGAATAACTTAGAAGCACGTGTTATTTTCGTCTCACGCGTCTTGTGCATCACGCGCGTCGCAACCATCAAAACTGAAAAATGAATTTCTGATCCATGATATATATCAGTGTCATTATTGTTATTATTATTATTATTATTCGTACCCTTCGGTTCCTGACTCGATTTTAATCACATCGGCACGGTTCAGCGGAGGTGGTGCAACTAGGTCTTCCGTACACACGTATATAAAGTTTATCGATTGCACGGGTCGTGCAAAACGAAGTAAATGTGCTGTGTAAAGACCACACACTACATAATACGACAGAAAAGCTGTACAGAAGAAATAGAAAGTTAAATTGATCGAATGAGAAAATAAGGAAATTTTTCTTTCCTATGATACCAGCGGTATTTTTATTTTTTTTATTCACAGCCATATTTTTGGCTCATCATTTTGAAAAATTGTACAACGTATCTCAAAATGGTAATTAATTTTTTGTCACGTGTAATTCGAATAACTTTTTCATGTCTATATCGTAGATTAGTTCAAAGATACAAGAACGAAGGCTGGTATGAGCGCAGATAAAATTTGCCAGCAACGATCCTGATATTGCATTCACTTACATATATTGACAATCTATATCCCCATATGAAGTGTGAAACGTGTGTGGGCACAGGTTACATACATAACCAGTGCCCATAGATTTCCTTTTCATCAACGCTCTGCGCCCTGCAGCTGGTTTCATAGGCGAAATTGAACCCTAAGGCTCGTTGAAGTTTACGTACGTATCTGTAACCGCTCTATCTGATACTACAGAGAACAGTTAACGCAACTTTCAGATGATCGGGTATTTGCCTTTGCCGAATTTCGCATTCCATGAATCTATACCTATATAGGAGATTCTCAAATTTGCTACATAACTGCGTTTCCGGCCGTGAGATCTCTGCTTCAAATTCATTCTTCATTGACCTGTGTCAACAGCGACAGCCACAGCGACGCATGGAATCGAACTGGTCGGATATTGTAACTGGTTTAAAAGGAGGGAAAATTCTTTAATTTATTTCAAATACAACTTTCTGAATTTTAACGGACAAGGATACAATAACGGAATTTACGGAACGGATAGGAAAAAGGCGAATCCTGATTATAAAATACATTGAACGTATACGAGGAATCGCAGCGCGCATCTCTCTTTCTATTCGTTGAATAGTTATTGTTATTATTATTATTTTTTACATCCATATTTCATTCATTTTTTTTGCAATACTTGATGAAAACTGACGGTTGTACGTGCATTGTTTCGGTCCTCTGATATGTATATAAATCGTAAGAACCACAGAAACAACCACCCTCCATGCGATGAAGTATGAAACAAAAACGATTTTTCGTCCCGTACGTATGCGTAGAAAAAAGCTCATTATTCAAAAAGTCGTAAACCCGGGGCAAAAGTAGTGTACATCGGTCCGTAAGATGAATGTGCTTCGTACACGTGTATAGTAATGAACAAGTACCTATGTAAAGGAATAAAAATTGTCAGACGACACAACGATTGTTATGTAATGTATATAAATTTTATTTTTAACAATAACAAAAACTCACTCCTGTAAAAATTATCCGTTCCACCGCAGCTCGTACCTACCTTGGAAATACATTTCTACGTACTACATACGTAGATGTACGTGTATTATTTACTCGTACGACTAAATCCGTTGTATGTACATTTATTTATATGTGTTTGCTGCGCGGCGGTCGCCGCGATCTAGAAAAACGGAAAGAGGAACGATACTGAGGGGAAAATTCTGTACATTGTGTGGTGAATCGGGGAAAAAAAGTAATAAGGCAATGGCTGAAATTTGTATAGATTACATATGTGGATGCCTGAATGATGCGCATTCGATATATACATATGCATGTACGAATTCTCGGCTATTCACATTTGTCCGGAAAGTTGCGGTTATAGTGGATTTTCTCAAATAATGTGTACGAATTACAATTGCATGGTATGAGATTTTCTCTCAACTTTTCGCTAGCCAAGGTACTTTGTTCTTTGGCTTCTTTCGCTCTAATTTAGGTATGCATTTATTTATTCATTTTTCATTCTCCTTCTATTTATGTGAAATTATTCGTAATCCTCCTAATTGCAGCAGCCATAGTTCGGTATAACTTGCATAAATATGTACGTAGAATTATATTATTACCGATTCTTTTGAGCTTGCAGCAATTTTTACTGAAAAATTAAACGTTTGATGATATCAGTAACTAGCTTTTTATTAAAATCTCTAATCATATTTGTGCACGTATAGATATTGTACATAATAAATAAATGTGGTGATTTTTTTTTTTTTTTTTTTTTTTCATATACAACGGTCATCAAATGTAAGCTGCGTTTAATTCCAGTACACTTTAATAATTGCTCGCAATTTCCACTGCAGCACGCTCGTTCAAATCCCTCGGCGTTTAACTCGCGCTCTTGATGTGTTCAGTGACGTTGTGGAAAAAAAAGCTGCAATTTCCCAACTTTTACTTTCTTTTCAATTACGTTCCTATCGTCGCTAACTTCTCTCTCGTCCCTCAGCCATCCTGTCATCCTCGCTGTATTATACCGTAAGTTGCGAGTCTGCGAAAAAAATTAACCGTGATTCTTATTTCAATATGGATCAGATTGCAAACGAAACAACAGAGTTGTTAAATCTATAGCACGATGGAAAATCTTTAGCGTGATCTACGCAGGTATGCTATTCGTACGTAGGGCATTACATGACAAATCAACTTAGTATTAATCTGTGACTCTGGTCGTTAGAAAAATCATTTTCAATTTTTTTTCTTCCGTCCCCCAACACAACAAAATAACCATTCCTGAAATTGAAAATTTTTGAATTCCTAGCCGAACAATTCACCATAAATATATTTGGAATGAATTTTAATTTTACGAAGTAGGATGAACTCTTTTCGTAATTCTTGGGTCGAACACTATTATATCAGACGAGAAAACAAAAATGGAAGAGCAAAAAAGCTATCATGTACACAATCAGAGACAAAGGCCAGATTTGGCATGAAATGCCCCATATACCAAACGCGCACTGCACCCTCCGTCTGAGAGTGCTGAGATAATCTCAGATGATACTTCTTCGCTACTGCTATAAGTGTAGAGCTTGAAGGTGTAGTTGAGGTTAGTCCGCTTTTAAAAGTTATAAACCTACCCCAACCTCAACTCTTTTACTCCACGCTCACGGCTGTGATTACCGTTAAATAGTTTACTTTTAATTAAGTTTTCCTTAGTCATCATAGCTCGAGGTGGTATATAGGGGACACTTATAGGAGCCACGATGATGATAAAATTTTTAAATTCATTCACTACGCCTTCCATAAAAAGAAGAGGTATAAAAATGAATGAATAAACTATTTATTGTCAATATCATTTATTACAAGGCTTCTTCGCGTAGATTATCCGCTGCACGAAATGAAGGATTCGTCTTTAAAATTAGTTTATCTCCGTGGTGAAAAAAAAAAGTCTACGTGGCAATCGCAGACGGTACAAAAAGCGGTTGGGAAATCTTTTTTCTTTTTTTAATCTATTTTTACATTTCTCTATTTTTTTCAACCCTTATGATACGTCATTATATACACCGAATCGAATAGGAAATGGAAAATGAAGCTGAGAGAAAAAAGGAAAAAAAGCGTACAAAATTCACCGACAGTGGCGGCGGCAGCAGTAGTTGGCATTAATTAACGATTGAACATTCAAAGACGAACGAGCTAAATCGTTCTCGACAATTTACTACCTGATAAATCTTACCGTTTATAACTACTGCAGAGAATATATGTATGTATGTATAAGATTATAGTAATGTGTTACAGAGTAGATAGTATATAATACTCCAAAGTTGAAGGTTTTGTGGGTATGTGTACATAGAGATATCTACGTAGTATAGTCCGTACCTCGAGGCACTATTTCTACGATACAGGAGCAATATGCATATTGGAATGATAATTCTAACCATCATTCGCAGGTGTATCTTGTACTTGGTACTTGTAGTGTACTAAAGATGTGAGTGTCTTCTCCCCGTTCCCCACCCTATAGTACATCCCTCTCTTCCCTGAGGCACCGTCAACTTCCAGGTTGGATATCCATAGAATGTAATTTGCGTACTTCACACACGATCTACGTACGTGCAGTGTGTATTTCTTCGATAATAATTTCCACGCCGAAAAGAACATTTCGATACCCCAAGCTTTTTACCGTCGGTATAGTTAGTGATAATCGCGAACGGCCGAAGAAATATTTTCCCTAACCTTTGCCCGAATATATATTCTGCTCAGAACGCGATAGGGACTTTGGAATTATTGCCGGTCGTGATCATTCGATGAATGCCAAATCCAGCGTATGTAATCCACGGTTCGTGGTAAACGCCCCCTCAAGGATCTGAAACACAAACGGTATAGAATATTTCCGGTTCACCTGGTCTGCGAATGATATATACGTCGAATAAGAATAGTTCGTTTGATGATGGAACCGCGAACAGCTGGAGCTTTGTCTGTCCTGCAACTATATTATCGTCTGACGGATCTGGGATAACGGAGAAATTACTATTATGATTATTTCCATCATCACTATTATCATCATCATCATCATCGCGATAATGCGATTATTATTATCCACCTATTATTATCATTATGATCTGTTCGAAACGCGTTCACATAATATCATCGAGGTACACGTCCAAGGTTCACGTTAATCCCCGTACATACATACGGACATTCTCTTGAATAATTTGTTATCACCTGTGCTTCACTTATTCACCATATTCCTGATTTTATGAATAAGAATTTCAACAAAAACTGCACGGCCATATCAACCTCAATATTTTTCAACTTCTTTGAACGGGTTGGGATAACTCATACCGCCATAGGAATTTTCAAAATCTGAAAGGATAAAAGAAAATATTCTAATATCTAGATCAATTGTAGATCATGTATCTGAAATTAATGATTTGTTTTGAAAATAATCATTTCTGGAAATATGTCGAGAAAATCTTCCATAGTTTCGTTGTTACATTCTCATGTAGTCTGTCGATTTTTTGACAAAAATTCTAAAAAACTTTTACTAGCCACATAATGGTTAATTTTCCAGTGTAAAAAATGAACTTTTTGTCAGTTTTTTGGAACTTTTTAAACCCAACACTCCGATATGCAAGCGAGACGGTATCTTTTTTTTTCTTGTTAAACATCGTTTCCTGTCATATTTCTTTTGTTCTATGGTTGAAGTTTCTCGACGATTACTAATATACAAACTTTTGAAAAAGTTGAACGATGTCTAACTAAAGATTGCTGAATGTTTGAACAGACGGGTTTGAATATAATGCAAAGGTATACCTTACATAATATTGCACATATTTTACATACCTTCTCTGGCTTTATGACTGGCCTGATAAAATTACTGCAATCTTTGAGGGAAGCCCTTGGGGCGATCTTCCGCATGTAAGAAAATGCGAGGAGAAAGGAAAGATTTGTAGAAAAAAAAAAAAAAAAATTCAAATAAAAAAATTAGTTAACATGTACATAGTGAGTACGAAAGAAAAAAAAAGGATGAAGTATAACGGAAATGTATAAGATGAGCGTGCGGTGAGAGGGAGGATGAAATTTAAAAAAATTACGTCGCGAAAAAATGTATCTTCCGGTTATATACAGATGTATACCGTATATACACATAGCTACTAAAGGGCATCGCATACATATACAAATATATTAAAAAAATATATACATACATATGTATAGAAAGGGAGGTAAAAAAGGTAAATGAGGATGGTGAAAGTTTGAAGAAAGTTTACGTCGGTTTTTAAGAGTCTAATTAAAATTAATGAACATCCCTATGTTACTTACTTCGTCTTTTATATATGTATACAAAAAACAGAGAAACGACAGCGTTGAAACTAGTATATAAGTATATAAGCATCAGGTATATGAATATATGTATAAAAATATACTTCATAACGTGAGAGCGTACACCGCACATGTACGTAACTTAGAACTGCAGGTTACCTTAAGCCACAGGGTGATCTGCACATACTACAGAATTTTCTATTCACTGTCATCTTGTGAAGGCTTTTTTTTTGTCGGGGGCAAAAGTTTGCCAGATGCATAACAGGGTATACCTAGTTTTTATTTTAATTTTTTTTTTTCTTTCAATTTTTGTGATTTTTTTTTTTTGTATTTTTCTTCTTATTCAGATTCAATTTGAATGATTGAAAATGAAGAGATTTCAGGAACTCGGAACTTATTTTAATTTTAGAAAATTGATCAGTTTTCAGTTGTCCTGTTCGCTCGGTCGTTTTTGAAAGGAAAAAAATATTAGATGAGAAGAAATTTCTCATTGTGAATCATTTTGGAAATAATAAACCTGAAAATGTTATCGATTGTTTGCAGAATCAAACCGTTCGATTGTGACAAATTTAAATGTTGTCAGATGCAGATAATTCGGTTGTCGAAAATTGTTAATGGACGCCAAATGCACGTAAAAATTTTTTGATGAAATTCAACAGAGTTAACAAACCCAGCTGTCAACGCTTCCGAAAAGCTCAGAGTCCCGTCAGTCGTCAGGTATGACCTAGTAGGCGGGGAGTTACTGTAATAAATTTTCTTGCCAGCTGCATGTTTCCACTGTCAAAGCAGAAACACCTCACATCGGTATATACGCTTGCCTGGTCGAAATATATGTATGGTATTTTATACCCTATATGTAAATTAATGCAGAACAATATAACGCGTTCAGTTGACAGGGAAAACGGAGGCTCGTAATATGGAACCCCATAAATTCTGTTCTTCTGTGTGTTTTTTTTTTTTTTTTTTTTTTTCCACTAATTATAAAGATACAACCTCTCAAACAAAAATGTATACATACATGGTTCGATTCAAACGCGAATATGTCAGAAAAAATGCAAAATTGTTTGGATCTAATCGGATTTGGTTATTTCTGCTGTAAATTGAGAAATCGTTACGGTAAGATCGATTCGGTGATCGTTTGATCTCGAAAAATCTAGTCAGATGAAAACTGATCTGATATCAGATCCGAAAAGATCAAGTTACGTCTGATGAATTTGAAAATTTGAAAAATATGTAGGGTGCGCTTAGAAGACGAACGTAATTCAGATACGTTTGTACTCTGGGCGTATGGTAACGCCGCCAAAGTTCCTCAGGAGCTTTTCAACTACCTACGGTGCATGAATATGTGGTGTATATATGTGCGTGTGTTGTGTGCACGAAAAAATATAGATATATACTTTCTTACCTAGCCTAACTTCAGCCACTATCAGCAGCGGTAGAAAGGAGTCCATCTTGCATGCCTACATATACGTATACGGAGCATATATACGGTTACGGGGTAGTGAAGCTTTCCCCTTAAATATTTAAGGAATAAAATATTGATGCTAAGAACCAAATTGCTTTACCTCGCCGCGCCACGTATAGAAACACTGGCTGGGTTTATTTTGTAACTTCGTGGCTCTCGAATTCTGCAGGAACTAACGAGAGCTGAATTTTTCCTATCGCTCCTTGACCGCTTTTCCGCTTATTCATTTATTTCAAGTAAGGCGGCGCGATCACACGGAATTAATTAAGTGACGACCGCAAAATTCCGAAGAAAATTTTAAACCTCCGGAATGGAACTGTCGAAGATTTGAGCTTTTATGATTATTTTACATCGAATTGATATCGTGTGCTTTACCATTATTGAGGACAAAAAAAAGAAGAGAAAAAAAGGCGAGAGCGTCCTTCAAAACGTTGCGTAAACCCGACGATATTGAATAATTTTAATCGCTCTTTACAGGAGTTTAATAACTTTTCCTCGACGATTAATTCTCGAGATAGCTTCGAGTGTTTTGTACCGATATCTACGACAAGAGGTTTTACATTTTTAAATAAAAATGACGCATGGCTTATAAATAATAGGTACAGTTACCACGAAATGACGTCACATTATACACACATGTATAATGTTAACACTAAAGTTGTCAGGTTTGTATAAGCGTTCGTATTTACAATTCTAATTTGTATTAATGGAACTTTGCATTTCATAATCGTGCATACGTCCAAAACCACTGTCAGAATAAATGTTCTACTCAAGAACCGTCGACCCCCACGAACGAGTTTTTTATGACCTCTCATCGAGGTCACGTGACTATATAGGATAGAAAGACAGGGGGAAAAAATAAGCGAGTAATGTAATGAAAAGATATAATGTTTTCCATTCGAAGCAACGAAATAAAGGACATAAAAAAAAATTATTACTACGATCCTTCTTTTCAAGCGAAGGCCATGCAAGGGAATTTTCACATTACATCAATGTATGATTTTTGACAATACGATCGATGTGTGATAGGGATGGTATGAGAAGGGTATAACCCACGAAACCAGATATTGCTCAAAGAGGACGTGTAGTTGAAAAAATTAAGGAGATGGAAAAAAGTTGTGCCTGACTATAAGTGGATATATTCAGAATGAAGTGAACCTGAAGACTCATCGTGAAAATCAAGAGAATCCAGTACCTTGAATCCTCGGAGTATATTTTTTTTGAACTTTCCTTTCTTTCATGTTTTTCAATTTCGTTCATTTTTTTAGAGATTTGACTAAAAATTGTTCAGCTGCGTCCTCCGAGTTCTGAGGTACTCATAGAGTGATAAAGGAAGTCGTCTTCGCGGTTGAGATCCACTGCCATTTCGGATCCTTGCGCGTGTTAATTAGACATGTATTAATAACAGAGCGAGTGGAAGGACGCGCGTCGACGTAGCGGCGGTTTATGGTGGTGATGGTGGCTATGGTGGTTGTTCTCCCCCATCTCGTCATGTTGGCGGATATTTCAACCCCCTGATGTCGTTAGGTTATCCCAGACCGCGGGAATATATTCAACCTACTCTCTACCGTTTCAACGCGCACATAGTATAAGGGTGTAGTGCGAGGTAGGTGGGAGGGTCACGGGGGCGTCTTGGTTGGGATAATTCCGTTCTGTCACTGAGATAAAACTGCAGATTGCTTTGTAAATAAGCAACGATCCGTGCCGAGCCGAGAAATTCGTTGAAGAAATATTCTCTGCAGACATACCCATATAGTTATATCCAGCGATTCTCTCACAGGCTTTATACTTGCCTGCGCATCGCCTACTTGGGGTGAAAAACGAGAATAAACGTGGAAACTGAGGGCGTACACGTACACGTATATACTTAGTGCCGACGCTTCGGCGCTGGGTCAAGAATTCGAGGAATTGAAAAAAAAAAAAAAAAAAAAAAAATTTACCAAACAAAGTAGGAAAAGATTTGGAATTAAGTAAAGAAAGAGATGAAGCAAATAAGAGAATGGAGTTATCCAGTACGTATAGAGAAGCAAGTTTCGAGTTAACCAATTTCTCCTACTGCACAGCTCATGTGCTGCAGTTACGTCGGCGGACCTTCACCTCGATCGATTTCTTATTTACCCTAGTAATTCGGACAAACAACGACCGCGGGTACTCTACCACTCTCCGCACAACGGCTACTCGCTCAAAAACTTTTTAGCTCGAAGCTTAGGTCAATATTTGGCCACACCGTATAGCTACGGCCGTACAGCATGACCAGCCACAACGTCTTATTCCTCTTCGCTAAACAAACGCGGGTTTTATGGGTCTTGGCTGATATTATACCCGGAGAGCTTCATGGGGATTTTTCATAAAATCAATCCTGGATTTTCAGGATCACAAAATATCCGCCCTACAAAAAGGTTTATCATGATCATGTGGGATATTCGTGTCACAAGGAATTCTGTAAGTGAAACTTACAGATATCCAAAAAAAACAAAAAACAAATTCCTCGGAATTTAAAATAGGTATATCACAAACTGAATATTCTGAAGACCGGATTTCATTCGAGTGATAATCAATGCACGCATCAGTATTCATGAACTATCGTATAATCGTTATATATACATGTATTTATTTATTCGTTCTGTTCGACTTAATTTCTTTATTCATTTATTTCATTTTTTTGTACGATTCTTTTCCTTTCTATTCCTCCTCCTTCTGCGAGTCGTTTCTTCTGAACAAGTTGATCTTTATGGCCGCGGGTAAAGCGGACGTTGAATGTATAGTATAAGGTAAAGTATAAGAGATATCCCGGATTCGCGGGAGTTTGCACAAAGTACAAGGCACAAAGTAGAAACTGACTTCCATCTCCGGGAGAGCAAGAGTAATGCCTAGAGCCGCGAGAATATTCGAACTAAAGGAAAATCTACCCCTTCCAACACACACCCCTCCCACACCACACCTACCTCCGGCGTATAAAGCGATGAGTGATTGAGACGAAACTTTATTCTGATTTTATACTATAGAAATATTTGGATAACAAGATGTAATGAATATTAATTGTATCTTTACACGAATTTAGAGTTTCGGATCTTTTTAAATATAAAACTCAACTTGTGCAAGTCTAGGGTTCGAGCTAATTGTAAGTATTCATTCGATTTTTTGTTACATTTTTTTTTATTTTCGAACTGGTTATTGCGTTAAATTGGCCAAGTTGTGATAATCTCGATTTATGAAAGAATCGGAAAACCAGGAATGACTCGATATATTGCTCTTTTGAGCCGAGACTTGGCATCGAGATATCGATTTCAAAATGGGACCGATGTCTCAATATTTCATGTGTATATGTACTTTATTTATTTATCAATGAATTTATTCATCCAATTTTTTATTTAACATCAATTTTTTTTCGTTTCAATCTAACGAAAAAAGTAACCGGCAAAGATCCTGCAGTTGAAAGCTTTTCAAGCGCGCATTTCTGGATACAGTGAATCAGTATGGCATCTAGGTGTATAAAGTATACGTATGTTGGTATAATAAATAAAAGCCGATGAACGTGAAACGGTGAATTCAGCACAACTACATAGAATTGTAGCACGAATGCTGGTGAGCGGAGTAGTAGAAGAAGAAGAAAAAAAGGAGAAGTAGATGAAGAAGATGAAGTGGGTTGAATGAAGTTGCTCGTAAGGATTTAACCGTTTATAAGCGAAGGATTAAATTCCAGGGTGCTCGCCAACATTCGGGAAATTGCGTCACATTGAATGGAATTTTCAGCTTACTTGATTCGGTTTAATCACTGCTGTAGAAAATGGTAATAGGGGTTAGGGGTAGGGTGATGGAGATTTCAGACTCATTATAATATGCCTACCTATAACTTATTGTTAAAGATCAGGGAAAATGGATCGCGATTAATACTCCGAAACTCTTGATTTTTTAAGTCGGTAAAATTGCTGCAGCTTTTCCACGTGAGGCCTATAAATAAAAAATAAATAACTGATCCGTTCAATGGCGTAGTTGTATCATATTCGTGGCTTGAATTTCAGCGGTTATCTAGGTATTTCTAACATCGCGCTTGCGCTGTATTTGAGACAATTTACGTCCTGAATCAAGAGTAAAAAGGTACGGTTGCCGCTGCCATTGCTGCTGCTCCGGATAGAATGAAACCAACCAGAGAAAGAAGGAACGAAAGAGAAAGAGAAGGGAATACTGACGGGCCGAGTCACAGCCAGACAGAAACGCTCCTGCGGTCGAGTTTTTCATTAGATGCCCCATTTCTCTCTTAGCGTCCTCCCTTCTTCGCCATCCCTTTTTCTTCCTCTTCCTGCTCTGGTAGGATTCTCTTGGAGTTTTCTGCCCTCCTACCACCGCCGCGCCTCTACATCGTTTTTCCCTGCCGCAGGAGATAATTAAATCCTACATTTAGATTTTAGATCATCCGAAGAGATCATTTTATAATATCATACAAGCTGTAGTTGCTTTTTTTGGGAAATAACTTTTGCAGTTCTCATACATAAGACGGTTAATTTTAAGGTGTATCAGGTAGGATTATTATAAATAGATATAGCCGAATTAAAGTGGCGGATAAAATACACCAGCTGCAATCGTTCTATGTAAAATAATGTTTTTTATTTCTCAACGTGAACTACTCTACCAGATAACTCATTACGGAATACAAGTTAAGATCGAGTTCGAATTAGAAGTTTACAAGTTTCAATTAACCCACCAAACCGAGGGTCTATCCCCGATTAGTAAGGAAGCCATCTTAACCAGTTAGAGAAGGAGAAATACGGCAGAACTAACCATAAACTAAGTCATGATCCCACTTTTTGGCCAACTGAGCACTTTTACGTCTCATAGTCGTCGTAAAAATAACCAATTTCACATACCGAGCTTCTTGCCAACCGTTTGTGAAAAATGACAGTTTTTGGTTTTTGGTTTTTTTGAATTTGTGCATTTATAATTAGCGTCGAGGTTTTTTTTTTTTTAACTCCCCTCGTGTTTGGTAGAGACGATACCATAGATATATATTAAACATCTATGACGATACTAAAATATATCAGAGACGAAGCATGGCATGAGTTCATCGGAGCTTTGTGAGTATCTCACCTTATCTGTAAGGAAAGCACAAAACAACGTTACTCGGTATCCTTCGACGCTATTCGAAGACAGACTCGGGAACCCGAATTTCTTATAGATAACAGATAACAGATAGGGGCATTGTACTCATACTGAAATCGATATATGTGGTCAGTCAGGCGAACGCCAACCGCGGTGATGGATCCTCTCACAGACAATGAGGGAACTTTTCACTCGATCCCTACAAACTTCCTCTTTATTCTATCCATTTTTTTTCTTTACTGTTGGTATATATATAGCACACATCCCTATCGGGAGATCACTTTTCATTCTCTTTTTTTTTCTTCTCTTAGTCCGTATTAGGCTAACACGACTGCAAGGATTACGAAATAGGGTTCGAGAAAAACTGTTTCTCAAATTCCTACTGGCGACGAGTAATCATCGTAATGGTGAAGTGATTTTAGCTTTGACCGCCTTGTAAACGCGAATCTTATCAAAAATAATCTCCTGATTCTAATCACTGAAAGATTGAAGAAGGGGTGAAAAAACGTCTGCAGGAGAAGTTCGATTTCTATAAAGAGTTCGTGGTGCATAGTTTAGAAAAAAAAAAAAAAAATAGCGTTTCTATCCGCGACTGCAGAGAGAAAAGAAAATTTTCTCTGGTACATATACTGCAGAAGTTCCGCTCTATTCGAACATTTAACACCCCTTGTACAATCTCCGTAGCTTGCGCCATTGAAAATGGTTTCGAGGATCCCTAAGAAAAATAAGAACGACAAGAAGAAAAGGAGGACATTCGTGATAATATTACCAGTGGAGGTTGAATCAGTGGTAGGTCGGTAGTAGGGGGAAAAAGGGGGGTAAGGGTCGGAAAATCTAGCTGCTCTGTACGAAGAGGGGATTTATTGACCTTGTAATAGGGGGTCGTAGCAGATGTCTGTCGTGGAAGAGTACTAAACTGTTATCACGTTTAAATGTAATTCCACCATTTTGTTACCACTATATTTTACCACCCGTTTATCTGACGCGCCAACAGTTTTTACCAATTTACATAAACGAAAAATTAAAAAATTGAAAAACTAATGCGAATGAATTTTCATATGAAGGCAAATACGTTCCTATAATCCATAATATCTTCGTGACTTTATCGTCTACAACTCTCTTCATATTCCGTGATTTTATTTTATACTACATATAATATTTAATATTAATACGTATGAAATAGAGAACGCATCACATTTCAAAGATTACTTGTACATTAAATACAAGATTATAGTTATCCGAAAGCTCAGGAAGGTAGAGCTGCATGTTTAATAGATATTCAGAAGTCAGGGGCGACGAAAAACAAAAATGAACCAAAAGCAACAAAAACTGAACATTAATTAGGAGAAAAAAATTGAAAACGAAAAACAAAAAACCGCGCATTCAAGGCTCACTGAAAATATTCAGTCTCACAGAGTTAAGAGCCTTCCCTCGCATTCCCTAGTCCATTACGCAAAGGTGATGGGCAAAGTACCAAACAAAAAAGGTAAAAATTCACCCTTTGAGGTACTGTGTAAAAAAAATGAAAAAAATAAAGAACATCAAGTAAATACTTCGCCAGCTCGATGTATTTTGTTTTTTACACAACAAACGATATGCGGCCGGGAGTACAAAGTACTTTTTTCACTCCCAAGTTAATTACGAGCTTTACACTCAAATTAGGTTTTTTAATGTTATTCTTAATTATTTTTTATTTATTCATGTTTTTCCCCCCTTTTTTTTCTAATCAAAATATTGAACGGCTTCACGGAGTTATCAAATTTCAAGTTTAAAAATCTAGAAGGAGTCTCGTAAAAATTAAAAAAAAAAAATAGAAAAAAAAAATATCTAGAAAGTTGAACAGTGGAAGAGTAAAGTATACCCTGTAAATTCGAGATGGTGTAATTAATAACAGTGAACAAACCCTTAAAAATAATCCATTTTCCGTCCCAGGTTTTGAAACAATTTTTCCTCATTACGATAAAAAAAAAAAGAAAGAAATTCGTTTTTGTTTTTTAATCTTCATTGTGAAAAATTTTTCCAAGGCAGCGACTTATCGTGGTATTATATAAAAGAAAGAGTTGAGTTCGTTCGGTTTACTGCAAAGGTGGTTGAGGGGGTTGGTCTCCAACTCAATTTAACCTGAATGGATCAGACAGTGGCTCAAGCTCTTGAAAACTCTCGTTTCGTCTGTCCTTCGGATTTTCCGTTAGCCTTGTGCTTGCCACGGAGCTCCTTCGTTAGCGAAAATGATTAATGCTCCAAGTTTTTGTGATTTGGGACGCGAATTCTCGCCGGCAAGGTTGAGCCCCTCCCAGACGGTTGTGGTAGATGAGCGACGAAAAGGATACGAGGGTTCAAAACCTTAGAATTTGAAGGTTCGGGGAACCCGTGATACCGAGACTTGAGTTCTGGAACATGAAACTTGGTGAAGTCGGAGACAGGGATGGAAGGAGACGAGCTAAGAAAATGGCAGGAAAAAAAAAGTGGAAGAAAAAAATTGTTGAAAGAATCGCTGCCTTTATTTCGAGTGACAGGTGATCCAACCAATCTTCAACCATGTAGGTTTTATGTTTTATCCGAAATCACTAGGATTTTCAACCTTGACGCGATCGTCATGATCGTAAAAAGAAAAATCAGGAGAAGGTGAGCGGCCATTTCAGATGATTCCCTGAAATTCGCGAGCGTCAGTTTTCTTCGTATGGAAACATTTAACACCGAAATCGTTGTCCCAGTTTTGCTATTCATGTCGTTCTCTTACGTCAGGTTGCGCGGGGTGGCAAACAATTGCGAAATGTAAGCTTCCTACATATTTGTTTCTATGATATTGCACTTTCTGACGGTTCTTTCTTTTCAACTGACAAACTCGAGAGGTATACGTACGTATATACACTGTAACAGACCGAAATTGACTCAGTTGCTTGAACATTCGGTCCTGTTTATACAGCGAGACAACATTGCGGTACCATAGAATCTCTCTCTGCATACCTTATAGTTACGTTTACGTAAACTGGAGAGTCAACGTTCTGCAGTTTTACAGTGACACGTCTCTGTGCAGTGAATGTGCGTTGAGGTTCGTTGAATTATTGTCAACGCGTCGTAAACTTTCAAAATGAAGCAACAAAGCCATTCCACACGTTACTTTGACACGAGGTGTAATCGAAATTTCATAGCAATGTTGGAGCTGTTCCCTGTCTACAAACTGAAAAAAAATTAGAAGGATTTTATATACATATGCACAACATTTTGCAAGGTTCGTCAAATTTCGAAGGCCGAAGGATCTCAGTGGTTTCGAAGATTCATGAGATTTTTAGGATTTCAAAATCCCCTCAATAAGATTTGACTATTACGAAGGATTTCACGGTTTTTTTCGAAGATCCTGTTCGAAATTCCTAACTCAAAAAAGTTTTCCAATGAAGCTAAATAATTTGCCTAAGTTCTCATGGGATTAGGAAAGATTTCATTGGATCTTGAAGGATCCATAAAACTTTTTGGGTGTAAATGATTTTCACAGACTTTATGAGATTCCCAAATTTGCGAAGGATTTCAGAGAATTTTCAGAAACTTCTGCGATTGCTCATATCTTGAAATGGTTTTCAAAAATTTTGATGAATTAATAATTTTTCCAAATTTTCGAAACCTTGGCTGCGTTGTGTATCCAGATTTTCCGAAATCAATTCATAATTCCATACGTTGAAGTATTTTGCTGATCGTCGACGATGATGTATCGTGGGGGTCGGGAGCTATGAGAGCGTATCGTCAGAAAAGGATGGGGATTTGAAGTATGTACCAAATGCATTATTAATTTGTCTGCCCAAGAATATCAGGTCGCGGAATAAGACCAAGACCAAGATCTTCCTGTAAGATTTGTGAAAGTAGGTGCGGTGGAGAGAAACTTTTATTCGTACCACGCAACGAATAAATCATAGTCAATCACGCGCCCTACGCTCGATCATTTCAAGAACCTTCTACGCAAAAATGCATGAAATAACAAAACTATTAATCCTTCAGAAATACATCTATTCCATAAAGTTATTTCTCAGACTTAGGTTGAATTAAGAAAAATTATTACGAAGAGGCCGAAAACTGAATGAAAAATTTTAACCCTTTCTGAAAATTAGAACCGACGAAATATCATCCAGTTGAATAATTTCCAAGAAAAAAGGGGCGAAGTATAACTCTGAACATCAATTTCGCATTCAACGCAGGAAGAATTAAAGACAATCTTCCTACGACTTCATGCAACGCTGACTTCATATTGACAAATAAAAAACCAAAAACAAAAGAAGTAAGATAACAAATTCAAAGAAATTAAAGTCTCTCGCTGTTTCCGTCTCGGGAATCAGAAGCGGATGGGCGGTATAAGAATAAGAAGAAACCAAAAAGACGAGCGAATGAAAAGGAAGACAGCCACCCGCGGTAGGGATCCGGTCTTTCATCCCTGGCGAGTACAGGCAACGGATATGCGTACGCATGTTATCATGGAGGGTTTCGATCATGATCTCAAGATTCGGACTCCAAGTTTTTTTTATTTAGACCAGTGGTTGATAATATCTAACGAGACATCGGGAGATACACTCAGCTACTGCAATGTAAGCGGATGCCACCTACGGGGTACACGAAAAACGGTGAATTACGACTGAACCGTAGAAAAAAAATTGAAAAAGAAAAATCGAAATAAAAAGAATTGGATTAGAAAAGAACTACCCCACGATAAAGAAGACTCGCCGTACGTCTAGCGTAATGCGTATAGAAGTCGTAACGCTCTGGAATATATACGATCGCTATAGATAGCAATACTTTCATGGGAACTGTAAAATTGAAAATAATAAATTTCTTCTCCTAGAAAATAGAGGAAATGAACTATAAAGTTTATGGTTTCCGTGCAGACGGCCAGAAGATTTTTAATTTGAATTTTCAAACACAATTTCACGATGGAGTAATCGAATCCGAATTTCTTGGAGTTGCAGTCGATGATTATCTAAATAAAAATATTTAACGATAGCCTCATTACGAATCATTCATGAGCATTGAAAAAAATAATCCATCTCAAATTCCTTTCATTTTTCGTGATCGCTGATTCTTAGGTGCCATTAATGAATATCATTGCAAACTGTCAATTTCTTTCCACTTTGTCAGTCGCTTTTTTTCTGAAGCTCTGAAAATGTTTTAAAAAGAACCGGCTCACGATCTTGAACCTCCTCCGCGCCATGAAAAGTATCATCCTTTCTTGGAAATCGGTCCACCGGTTTTGAATAAATTTTTCTCAAAAATATAAGAAAGGTAGGTATTTTGTAAGCACTTGAAATCTATTTGCGAATATTCCCTTGAATGTTATATATCCGAATAATCCCTATACACGTAGGTCTACCTTATACCACAAAATCGATACTTATGTTGTACGTACGTATCCTTCGAATTATGAAAGCACATACGATGTATATTTGAAAAGCATGCGCAGTATTTTCGGAGGTTACCGCCAATATTTTTTCAATTAAAATTCATACCCACATACATTATACATTACTTGTATACATAGCATGTGGTCCGTTTGGAAAATATCCACATGAGCTCCCTGCACCGTAAAAGAACCTGGATATTCTGGCTTCTCTCTACTGTATACAATATAGTACGAGAATTTATTTTTTCGATACGCAGATAACGATCGCTTATGTTATTAGCAATAACGTGAAAGATATGAAAACTTTTTATTTCTGTTTTTCTTTCATCTTCTTTGTTTGTTTATTTGATTTTATTTGATTTTGTTTTTCCAATTCCTTTGTTTTCTTCTTTTTATAATGTGGTTTCATGTTTTTCGCCCGTCGACTCGATTTAATTGAAATGCAATTCACTGCGTCCGAATTCACAGAGCCGCAAGATAATAATTAATTATTACATGCGTACGGTAACTTACGGTTTCGGGAATTAATTGCAAAATATTGTAGCAACTTTTACAAGCATATACCGAACAAACGTCACTTATTATAGGTTTTCTACATCGAATTGACTCTGATATCTTTCAAGTTAACAAGAAACTTTGGCAGTTACGATAATACATTTGATCCAGGTGTTACCATTTTACAAGCTAACCAATAACTGGCAATAATTATTTGGAGGCGGTAGAAAAAAAAATCCAATAATGGATGATAGTAAGAATAAAAATCTTCTTTTCCAGAGGTTATTTCTCAATATTATTATTATTATTGTTGTTTTTAGTGTTATTATTTGGCATCGTAACCGGAAAATCTCTTTGGGTTCGGTCAGTATACCGAGTTTTCTGAAGTGCTTTCGTGTGGCCATTTCCCTAGTAGGTTTGTTCAGAAACTCTCCGACCGTCTGATATGTGTATCGGCAACATTGTTAATATTGTTATTATTATCATCATTTTAGTGCAAACGGGATTCTCTATCCCAACCCTTGTTCAGTTTTTTTTTTTTATGTTTGTTTTTTATACCCAACTTCTTTCGAGGAATGCCTATCCACCAAATGATGAAAAGTTGAAGAATTTTTTTTTGTTGAGAAGATATATTTCTTACACATTGAAATTTTGAAGAATATACGTGCGATTATGATTAAACCTTACTCCAAATCCGGAATATCGTTATTCAATTTATTGTGAATGAAATAATTTGTTGTGTAAGGTTTGTTAGTTTGTTCGAATATTTTCAACTATTTTACCACGTATTACTTCGTTTCGTGAAATATGATTCCTAAAAATCAGCGAAATCGGTTCCGTATTCGTGGAAACGATTTTTTGGTATTGAATTTAACAAGGTAAACATTATAAAAGTTTAAATTCGATTAGTAACCTGTTAAAATGGTAATTTTCTGATACGATGAACCTTTTTTTTTCAATAATCGAACCCTTCGTTCGAAATAGAACACTTTTTAATGAATATATTTTTCCTTGTCATGCTCGAAACAAAAATATCATCCGTAAAAAAATGAGAAAAAACAAATATTTGGACCAACTGCAATTATCATACCTATATTATTGACGAAGTATGTACCACGTACTCTACGTCATACGTTTTGCATTCATTTGACGGTATATTAATCTGATTTAAATTGCATGTGCACGTCGACATAGCGGAAAAACAAATAGTACCTTATGTCCACACTCGTCGTTTGTTTGCCAATAAGAATACCTTTAGATTATATATATGTAGGTAGTACCTACTACATCCAACCCCAATAATGATTTTCGCTACTAATTATTGCATATTTGTCCCAATTTTCATCTAATTATTGTATTTATGTACTCGTTGTCCTCGAACATGTGTATACAATTTATGATACAATTATGTTAATATTGAAGTTATTTATTTTATTTTTTTCTCGTAAAAAAAATGATAATATCGATTTGATAGTGGAATCTGAAATCGATATTACAGAACGATTCAACGAAACCTCTCACACGAGACCTGTGAATAACATGCATGAATCGAACCGTCCTATTCCCACGAGAACGTTAATGATTCGCGCAAGGTTTCCTAATTCTGCACGCAACCAAATATCCTACCTATATATATATGCATATGTATAGATTTACTCCCATCCCTTAAATTGCAGTAACGGATTTCCTGGATTAAGTTAATTGCCCGGAAAACCTACAACCGAAGTCAATCCTTCGCCAAAGCGTAACTGTTATGCAGATACAATTCGTTGCACTCACAGCTGTTAATTCCCCATGGATTATTCGATATTTTTTTTGGCTGCGTCAAGTTCCTATGAAAATGTATCAGATATATAGATTAAAAAAAAAAAAACAAAAAACTATTATCGCCATCAATAGCGGGATAAAAATTCAGTGATTTTTTGCTAGTACCTATAACAGTAAAAATCTTATTCCGAAAAAAAAATTGAAAACGAAATAAGAAAACTCAGGGTGGTCACTGCGAATCGCCTCATGAATATTCGTGTATATTGGTATAATCAATTTGATTCCGGCATTTCCCAAGTAATTCGTGTGAGAGCCTGACAGATTTTCCGGAGATTTGCGGTTTCCGTAGTACACCGAAACCGCTGGATGGTTTTGTTGCGTAATAGTAGCAAATTCTCATTGCACGTGACCAGATACTAAAAGACGGGTCACGTCTGCAAGCGGGAAGCTGTGCAATTAGTCCGAAAATTGTTGCGTTTCTAGCGGGCAAATCTGCATGCTCAAAATTTCCACCAATTACTTTCCTAGGTTATTTTTTCTGTTTTTTTTTTTTTTTTGTAGTTATGTTTCGTTAACGTGAACAAGTCATTGGATTTTGTACGAAGGCGTAAGACAAAAAATTGTTCAGGTTGAAAAAAAAATGCTAATTCTATTCCGAAGATTGATCGGTTTTTCAACTCAGGTGCTTCAGATTATACTTGATTATAATTGTCAGTGTTCATTGAGGATTGCAAGTTCAGTTCGTAACTGAATTAAAGAGTTTTAGCTACAGTTGAAAAGTTTTCTCGAAATAAACGCGAATAACAAGTATTATCATCTAGCCGTTATTTAAACCTGTCGACTACTGCAGTAAACTAGCTTATGATTAGTGTGTTTTCTACTATAGGGTTAACGGTACTACAATTCCAAACAGTCTGGCTGGCGATGACAGAAAACTTTTCTTACTTGTACACACGCTGAAATTTCTAGAGGTAGACGAACTTTCTAACTTTATAGATACCGTATACTTTGGTCATGATTCATTATTCCGTGACTTCGAAATTCGTGACATTCCACTTTGCCCAACAATTTATTCCAAAAATCGTGCGATACTCGCACCAATCAAACAAATTGTAAAAAAAATTGTAGGATACCAAAACGAAGAAAATTATTCAAATTACCAATGATTGCAGAGAAGTCGTTAACTGTATGGTAAAAAAAACAAAGCAAAATTATGCATTTAGTTGATACCTGATAAAAAATTCGTTGGTTTTGTGTTGATGAAAGTGGGGCAAAAACTAAATGTTCTCACGTTAGCTTTTTACTTCGAATAGACACGATTTTTCTGTAAATTCGTACCAAGGATTTCATGATTAGCTTTCATCTTACACAATTTATTACCTGATGAACGAGCTGTATGGAGAAATCCGCGTAACTTGAATTCTAGGATAGTTACTTACAATTAGTCTGTTCTAAGAGAGATGTAGGTACGGAGGTGTGTACGTACAGGGTGTCCAATTCCAAATGAGGGGTTGGATTGTTTCGAAACTAATTCGTTGCTTATCAAAAAATGGTCCCAGTTAAAGTTCTATGGTCCCCAAAACGACACCAAATGTTGAAATGAATTCGAAACTAGCTAGTGACGCCATTTTCAAAGAATCAGAATTAAGAGGGTTTTTTTTCAACGGACTTTGACTTTTCGTATTGTAAATGTATGAAAAATGTAACTGATTTTGAAACGAACCAAACCGAATAATTGAAGCCAGTTTCTTAGTTTTTTCTTCTTCAAATCGTTTTCGGAGAATCTACAATGTCCATTAGTAGCAAAGAGTAAAATTCTTTTTGTACAAAATGGCCGGTCATTCAAATTTCTCAAAAGCGGCACCTGCGCCTACACGGTTCCAAACTGATTTCACAACTTTGCTTCCAAATCGTTCTCGCGATAATGAAACCCTTCATTTAAAATGGAACACCTTCTATATAGGTAATACGTTGGATCCATTGCCGGTTTGGGCGAACATTGGCTGCGTCTTTGGAGTTCTCATACGCTATTATAAATATAGAGGTTTCGTCGGGCCTGAGAGTTTGAAACGGTAGCACGGCGGACGAGAAATTCCTGAATGAATAATCGTTGCAGGCGCGCGGTAGACGCGCATATCTTATTAGTTCAGCGTAGGAAATCCCTCAACACTTCAGTCAAACGCAGAACTGCCAGCCTTGAGAAATACGTACGTATAAAGGTATACCTTAGCCATATTATATAGTGTGAGCGAGTTTGCTGCAGAGGCACTTACATAGATGTAAATAGGTACATATACATATATGTGTACATATATCCACCCTTGGTAAGGTACGGAAGGGCTTTAGAAGGACATTCCGACTAACTCCATCTAACGTAGTACGTAGCACTTGGCATTATATACGTATATATACCGCATACTACATGCATTATACTCTATTTACGTCTGAATACTGCAAAACATAACGTTATATATCCGTCTGTTTCTAGCGTCGCGTCGCGTAGGGTCACGACGTTGCACGTTGCATTGCATTGCGGAGCTTTTGCTATTCGGTGTCAGAGATTCATAGAAATATAATTTAGAATTCTCTCCTAATTCGTACACACGTATTCGGTTTGTATCAGATGCACATACCGTGGTATAGTATACATTTTAGCGCACGTATTATACGTTGAAGTAGAAATTTTGCGGTACTTGAAAATTATTCGTTAGGAGTGTGGTGAGGTGGTGCGCTGGTACGTACAGAATTCTCCAGGGATTATCTTTTGAGTTAACTTGATTCATTATTTTATTCAGGGTACGATGTTGTTAGCTACGTTTGTACCGTTGAAATGCTGATGATTCGACTTCTAACGAAGAACCGTGTCAAAGACTCGTAATTTCATTACAACACCTGCTACAATCTTAAACCGAATATTCAACTATCGTCGGCTAAGTGCGGCGGGATTATTCAATTACACTTTATACATTTCTCAAGTATCATATAATTATACCGATGTGAATCGCTGATTATCCATAGATAAATTATACATAATTTTTCTCCGAATTTTTTCGCTTTCAAACACGTTTGTGAGGGTAATTTTACATGATCAGATCAAACTCTGGTACGCGCTTTTTCTTTCCGCTATGAAATACATGGAAATGAAATAAATGAATTTCAAGTTAATGCAATATTTTTCCCTCAGCTATACTGTGCTGGAAATCTATATCTTGTACAGTAATTTTTTCTCGTTGAGTGCAGTATCGAGTGATCGGTAGCTTTGCCGAAGCAAAAGACGCTATATGTTCTGCGTTTCAATATAGCAGAGCCATATAATATCCTTACGATTATAGAAAAGCAAGGATTACTGGCTCTTGGAAAATATGGGTATAACCGGATGAGCCGTCGGGTATATCTTTTCATTCAATCTATCTAGCTTCGAGAGGGAGCCTAGTGAGATCGGTTCTTCTCACCCTTTGACCCTCCGCTGCCCCCTCCTTCTTTCCCCCTCTTTGACTCCTTCCCAAAATCCAATGGGCCTTCTCCTGACTGGCGACAATAAAATAAGTGGCGGACATTCAACGCGCCAGCTACGGTCAGATGAGCAATCAACCCCGTCTCATCCCTTATATACGAAACCAACCCCTGAACCAATACTTCTTTACTCTCCATCCTTCGACCTCCTTGTTCCTTATAAATATACATATATATGTGCGTTCATGGTATTATGGGTGCATACTTTACCCTTTATCTTTCATCCCCTTACCCCATTCTAGATCGCGCCTACTTGTATAACGTCATCGTAAATAAAGCGACGTTAATACAGTATCTTGATGGCTGATTGACTTCCAGCGAAATACCCATATTGAGGACATCTAACAATTTTCCTTTATCCCTTAGAATTTTGGATCAGACGACCGTACGTGTGTACAGTGCGATGAGAAAATAAAAAATTAACCGACTATACGTTCCGTTCGATCATGACCGATGGAATGATCATCGTCCTCAGCCATGGTTATGAATTTGATTGAAATTTGATATTCCGCGTAGGATTGTTTGAAATGCATTTTTGAGTTTCGAAAAAATTTATACAATCTCAGAACTCCATTACTTGTGTGATTTCAAAATGATTGACGTTTGAAGTTTAATAGGATTCCTAATATCTGCATTTCTGTTGAAAGTATTCAATGCTGTTCTCAAAATGCATTACTCAATTGCTTGTTACTTTTTATTCGAGAAAATTTACGTTTTGAAGGACACGCTGTTCAGGAAATTGGAACTCACAGTCTGGCATTGAGTATATCTACGGTGCATGAGGTGTACTTTTGATGAGTATCGATACACGTAGCCGCACGTTCGCTAGTTACAGGTATATAATATGCATTTCCAATTTAGCTTCCAAGATTATCCCCGATCCGTGGAAATTCCACTTCAGCCTAATACTGTGCCAATTTCTTGTACGTAAGCCATGTATATATACGCGTATTATATATATGGAATACCTACATAGTACGTATACATAGGATATATACATCAGAATATCGACTCGCGGTTTCTTCACTGCGCGCGGCAAGCTCCTTTGAATATCCCGGGAGACTTGTCTTCCGAGTTTGATGGCTTCTGCCGAAACTACCCTGGCAAAATCACCATCGGTTTCCCACCAGTCTCGAGTCTCTCACTCACTCGCTCACTCGCATCACTCACTCGCTCAACGTCCTCGAGCGGCAGTAATTAGCCACCCTCTTCCCCCCACTCAGCCCCACTCTCCCTTTTATCCTTGGTCCGTGATTGAACCAAACTTTGAATTTTCGAAACGTCAACTGTTATACCTATAAGCCATTCAGATGAACGTTATCACCTCATTAAAGGGATGAAAATTCAGAAGGTGCAATACTTCTCGGTTCATGGGATAATCAGGTGTTTTAACATTTCGTAGGTTATACGTCGCGTATCTTATGGTGTGGGGTCATAAAGATGGATGACAAAAACAGCATTCCGGCAGTAAAATGGTGCGCAATTTGTTGGACTTTTTTCTTTTTTTTTTTGTTGTGTAACGAACGTGAATAACATGAAAATATTTTCAACTGAGTTGAAGTTGGATAATTAATTGAATATAAAACTCGGGTTCCCCGATGATCCGAAATGTCACATCCTGCACTGAGTGATTATCTGCGAGCTTTGCCATCGAAAATGAGATATTAGAAATGTATGATAATGTGCTACCGCCTTGTAATAATAATTCATTGGCATTTTCTTCGAATCCTGGCGGTATTTAAGCACGTAAGCTCATTTTTTTTCTATTTTTTTTTATTCGAGGGTCAAATCTGGGTTGAAAAATTACCTCGCCACACCCGACTCGGATTATTTGTACATCCAGTTAGCGGATGTGATATAATGAGCGAAAAATTTCATCTGAAATACATAAACGAGAAAGATGTTATCTCCTGCTGCAAATATAATTAAACCATATTTCCATGAATTATCTAATTCCCTTTTCTCATCGTCTCTCTCTTAGGTACATGCAGCGGATACCTATGTACGTAGATTATACCGCGCATAATTTTTTTTTTTCGCCTCGCGGGGGATGTACGCGTATTATATATACAGGTGTATTATATGAATGTATTTTGTGATTTAACGAGGATTAATTTATCCGTTTGTCTCTCTTCCGAGTTCGCGGAATTATTTGTCCCGGAAATGTATATATATACACACCTACCTTCGAGGCCCCTGTGTATTATTGTATAATGCCTTCAGGATGAGGGGGAAGAACGATACTCGGGATAACCAGGCTCCTCGTTAACCGGAGAATCCTGAGGTCACCGTGACGTCATATTCATTAATACCTCCACACCCGATGGATTTTATGTCCTTCTATTGTCTCGCGTACTCAAAATCCCTGAATACGCGTAACTGCTTGACCAACGATTTACTAGTGCAAAACGTCTCCGATATTCGCCGTGTGAAATAAATTTCAGCTATATAATTAAGTACGCCCGGATAACCGATTGCGAATCCTATCAAATTTCATCAAAACAAATTCCTGATCTAATGGAAATTGAAGTTTTTTGTTTTTCTTCGAATCAATTATTTTCCGAAAAGAGGCATTTCTTTGGAAAAAGTTCACTGCTAGATTTTGCATCAGTACTCCGAACATGTTTCTCATAAGGAAGCCACGAGAAAAAAAAAATTTCAAACTTGGGAGTTCGCATGGATCAAATTTGCAAAACCTTAGACATACAAAATAATTGTCCTAACTAATTCTTCAAAATTCTCGCGATGTGAAAATATTGAAAAATTTCTGCGCCATCTCGACGGGAAATTTGATGAAATACTACAACCCACGTTGTAACATGTAAGAGCACAGTAGCTGCGCCCTTGTATTCAAACCGCACGGTTCAACCAATCCCCGTAAAATGTAGCACAAAAACCAACGCCCCTAGGCCTAGCATCTACAGGATGATTCGAACATGAGCGAGCTGCGCGGAAGACTGCTGAGGACGAAGAACGAAAAGTACCATGGATCATCTAAGGGGAGAGAAAAGGATAGAAAGATATAAAGAAAAAGAGAAAACGAAGGATGTGACGTCAGGCGAGACGTCGAAACTTAAGTCCTCTTGCCTTGGATTCTACGCACCACATAGGTACCTACACATATACCTATACATATATACGGATAATATCGAAACCCAAAAACACGCGGAGAGGTCTCTCTGAATTGAGCAGTTCCAATACGCGTTGGGTTTCCCTTTCTCCCTCCCCCCTCCATCCCTTATACACTCTCCGTCGCTCTCTTTTCCGTAGTAATATCCGCCTTTTAACCAATTTCACCGGAATTTCTCCCCAAAATCTACACGCGTCGTTATGGCTGCTAGGTACGCTGGCGCATACTTCGCAGCGAATTCCATTTTTAGATACTATCGCTGAGGTGCCTGCAGAAAAAAATATTTTCTCTCAGCATTTCTCTGTAGTTCACGACAAAATGTTTGTTAACCGAATTCGATTGGCTGACCAATCAATATGATCAGCAATTGATAAAAACAAATAATTAATCGATTAATGAATGGAGCGTGAAAAGTTATCGCAGAAAGATTACGTGAATACAAAGTGGCCTGAAAAAAAGTTGGCTGTTTATTTATTTATTTATTTGTTCTTCTATGGAAACTAAGAAAATGAAACTTACATTTCGTTTTTGAAAATTCGGTCGTACCGAGGAAATATTGATCTTGATTTTTGCGATGCCGATTGCTGATTTATTAGGGTAATACGGACGAACGATCGATAAAATTTGTATAGGTGAGAGAAAAACATTTCTTGGTGGCGAGGATTACGGGAAGTTTGTATTCCCCATCGCGTAATATCAGGTTGAAAACGTACGTGTAATCCATTCTTGGTGTTAGTAATGCTACATGTAACTATATCTACGAGCCTTCTCTTATCCTGACTCGGTTGGTACGCCTTACACACTCCTTATGTACTCTATACTCCACTCAAGAGTCCTGCAGGAGCGGCAGGTAGGAGAAATCGTGGCGATAGAGTAAGCGCAGAGCTTGGCCACGGACTACTTGACATGGCCGACCACACTCTGGGCTGAACTACTGGCTAATATGTCAAGGCGTTTATCCCTGCCGGCTATTCAAAATCCGGGCACGTAGGTACTCCTCGACTGCCACCTCTTCATCCCCCAACCCGGCTACCACCTCGTCCGCCCCACACCCCCTCACCTCCGTTTTTTCGTCCCCTTCCCCCTTTCCTCTTCTCGCACCTCCACACAGGACTATACGACGCTGGCTGCTGCACCCCCAGGAATTTCCATTGTCCGGGTATTCCACGGGCGACAGGGTTGGTTTTCTACATTCTTTTTTCATCCCCCTTCATTTTTTCTTCCTTTTTTTCGTTGCATTTCTCTTTCTTTCATTATTCTTTTTACTCTTTTCTTTTGTTTTTCTATCCAACGTTGAGAGGAGAAATTTGAGTTATGTCCAGGCTGAGAGATCTTCATCTGAAGTACCGCGAAGGGATTACAATGGTTTATTGTGCCCGTTTCTAGAGGTGTCCTATGAGAAGGCTGGGCCGGTGAAGAACGAGTAGTTTATGTGTCAGCTGTAATATGTCCTTAGAGAAAATGTGTTTATGGTACAAGCGTTATAACGTATATGGTTTTAAGCGAAAGAAATGATTTTATCGTGTCATTTTCAATGATCCAATTAGTTTTTTTTTTCTTCAATTTCAAAATATTTCTGTTTTTCATTATTTTACGAGTCGATTATCATCGTTGACTACCAACTTACAGAGCTTTTACGCACTTACACTGTTGGCAGAAAATTGAACGAAAAAAAAATTAGTAGGTAAAATCAAAATATAAGTATAGAAATCGCAAACTGGGGTATAGTCGGAATCGTGAATATCACGTCACAGCAACCTCAAAAACATCTCTGGTTCATCTACAACAGAAAAAAAGTACCTCGAGAACGTATTAGCAAAAGCTATGATGAACCCTCAGGGAGCCTGAGAGGCGGATCTTGCGTTACGTGATTTGGATTTTATAGGCCATGGAACAGTTTACTGTTGGTGAAACGATATCGTAAATACATGTGTAGGTACGTATGTTGGCCCATCCTCGATCGCGCAAAACAAAAATTAGAATTTTCAATCAAAGATTAGAGTTGAAATAAAAAAAAAACGTTTCGAACTGAAACTTTGCCTGTTTTATATTTATAAATGATGTTGACGAAAATAATTGGTTATTTTCATACGATTAAAACCAAGCGTTAATTTTTGTTGTTGTTGAGATCGACATCGAAAAATGAAGCAATAAATTTCGCCACCCTGATTGTATGTGAAGTTTCTATAGCGCGGAGCTTTAAAGTTTAACTCCGTCATCCACGTATATAGAACTGATTGTGAGAATTATGCGGTTCTGGGATCTGCGGAGTATTTCGAAGAAAATTGTCGTAGGGATGGGTGTTGAATCTCGTGCGAAGTTGAGAAGTGTCGTTTTAGGTTTCTTCAATGATCATTTACCCAGTTTGGACGTTCACGATCTTCCGGGTTTGTTCTTCGCAGTCAGAAGTGCGGCAGGTATCTTTCGAACAGAAACCCACAGCCAACTCAGCTACTTCTTATAAATTTCAAAACGGTTTCTCACGATCAGTTAGATTTCATACCGAAGTCATACTGATATCTGACTCCTCGCACTTGCCACCGTACACGTATGACTGTATATATATGAATATATATAAATATATATATGAAGCAATACATAGATAAGTATGTATGCATGTATGTAAGCGTGCATGAGGTAAGTACAGTTCCCGAGAAAAACGGAGGTCTGGATACGCCCAAGGACGTTTCAGAAAACCACTCGATATTTACCCAACGTAACCCAACCTCAATCGGAACTTCTAACCCCTTTCTGCTCCTTATTTCCTTTTTCGTACTTTCATAATCTGCGGTCTACGTCCACCCTATATTCCTTCTCTCAAATGTACAGGGTGAACTACGAATTTTAGTGATCGCCTCGAAGATATACACGATGGACATACCATAAAATCCTATAAAATCCGGGATGGTTGGTAAAGGTTATAAAAAAAGCTCAGAACCAAGAAAATCTTTCTGAAGGTTATCTACCTACGTACGTACATACCTACCGGTCAACTTTCATCCCTTATTAGGGGAAGGATCAAAAAGAGACTTCGAACAAAAATTGAAATACAAAAGACAAAAAAATCGGGAGGCTATGGCATTTTTTCTTTGAATCACCTGAATGATTCTGAATCTGTGAAAATTTCAAAAAATGTTCATGTTTTGAAATAAACAAAAATGCAAATATACGGTAATTTTTACGTGCACCTGAATTTTTTCGTCAATATACATCACTCAAATGCAATTAATATTTATGATATATTAAATCGGAAAATGTGGAGAATTTTGACTTCGTCGACAAATTTTTTGTTAGACAAACGAGAGTTCATAATTAATGACGAGAATGAGTTTCTGTATCGTGTGCGCCTGGTGGAATGTTTCTAATAGTTTCGATTGCTTTCGGTCGTTGGTTTCCGGTCTCGTTCTTTCTTGTTATTAGGATAAGTAAACAAACGACTAAGGCAAGCGATGGGAAAACGGGTTGGTAACATTGTCTTTCACAAACTTGGTCATTCGCGACCTAGTTTTAAAAGAATAAGGTGCTCCAAGCGAGTAAATTAAGCCGCTTACACGGAACTTTTCCAGGGCAGCTTCCACTTTATTACCGACATAATGTAATCAGCCCATAAATTAAAATTTAAGCGATATTCTCGTCCACTAAAAGTTCATCCTAAGAAAAAAAAATAAGAGGAAAAAATAAGAAAAAAAATTAATGATGGAATCAAGAACAATATTGGAATAAGTTCTGTAGATATAACAAAACAAAGAATCAAAAAAAGAACCAAGAAATTCGGAAATAAAAAATCTGCATTTATTTTATCTCTGAATCGATTTTGATTCAAAAATATTTTTCGTCAGTGAACCGATGATAATTCCATTGACGATTTTTCCGAAATTTGGGTGTTGTAGTTCAAAAAAGGAAAAATGAAATGAATTTGAAAAAATATTTTACACATCCCTGTGCAATAAACACGTGCATGTATATAGGTGCATACGTTCAGCAAAAATATATATGTATATGCATAGTAAACCCAGCACATATTTTTTTTTTCTTATCGAAAAACTCACGTGACGACGTCAATAAAGTAAAATAAATCCGTCAAATCAACTTTCCATTCATACGTGTTATAGAAAATCACGTGTATAATATGCAATCATCGAAAAGCTCTCCAAGCTTGCGATTCGACCGTATACTTTTATTTTCGAATCGGTTTTTCGTCAATTTTTTTTTTTTGGTAGTAATCTATTTCCTTTCTTCTCTATTTACAGAGTGTGATAGACGTCGGGCACGAAAATTGTTCCAAATCACAACACATGCGCAGATATGGCGTTGGGAAAACAAATTTCCATTGCAAAATCGAAATGTTTGATTCTAGATTGATTCGATATTTGAATAGGAAATAATCGAAGGAAAATTAACGGAAGATATCTTTTCCGAAGAAATCATATATAATCGTAATTGACTATGCGTTATTTTATTTCTGGATGCCACAAAAATAGCACACCTGATCGATTAACAAAATTCGTTCACCTCTATTTCGAGGGAATTCAGATAATATGACTTGCGCGACAACATTATAGTATAATATAATTACCCTTCGCGTTGTACATCATCATTATTTTAGTTCCTGAAATTCTTGAGGGGGTTAATATCCTTGTCGAATAATTTATCATTTGCCAAGAATTTCTATAATCATCAAATTCGGTGTATTATGTATAATAATAATTATCGTTATCTTCGTATAGCTTTTCTTCGACGAAACAGATGCTGCAGTCGCAACTCATTATTACGGGATATTTTCAACAATGCTCATTTTTCCCGTTTCTATTTCATCCCAGCCTTATCGTTGTCTCCTTTTTTTTTCATTTCTCTCGTATTACCTACTCCTGCTAAATTCATTTTGGCGTTGTGTCAGATTACCGTTTGGAATAGGTATATACATGTACATATATATATATGTATAGGTTTTATCTTCGCCGCTCGTTTTGTTTGACGATATCTCTGAATGCTTAGCTTCATATTCCAGAAAACCTCTGAGCCGGTACTCCGGATTCTTATACTTATATAATGCCCATTTTTTTCTCCTCCTTTGATACGTTATATACACGTATATAACTATTACATAACGTAGGTACATAGGTATATATAAGCGACAACCACAAACGAGGCTTTCGGAATTATTATAGCTTGAGGTGTTTTTTTTTTCTCCCCCCTTCTTCAACGTCCTTCTATACCGCTCCGTGCACAAAGACGTTGTTCCGTAGGCAGACGTTTTCTGAATTAAACCGATTACAATCGCTCGATTCAATCAACCGAATTGGCCGAATGCCCTCCGAGCGGAAATTAACGGTACACCAAAATGAAATTATTGCCTATCTCTGTTCCTTCCTTCTGCCCCCTTTCCCAGTTCCCCCTCCCCCTTTCTTCATCACCTTTTTCGCACAACAAAAGGGTGGAAGAATTTCGAGACAAACGACTCAAGATTTTCATCCCCCCACCGGGGATCACTTCACTTGAAGTTCGCAAAATATTTTGGCTAAAAAGATGTGCAAAATTGGGCGTTGAAAATATATGTACCGGAAAGAGAGAAGGCGGGGGAGGAGAAAGGAGCCGGAACACGAATACGGGACGAGATTGTCTCGCAAAAATCCAAAATAAAAAATGAAAACGTTTTCCACCTTTTTTTCGAGTCGTGATTTTTTTTTTTTTTTTTCTAAACTAAACGTATGTGATATTTTTTTTATCCGGTTGTGGAAAGTAGTTTTCCGAGTGGATTTAGAGATTGGTGGTGTTGGAGCAATTTGGTTACGTAGCTATATACTTCTCCAGGACAGGTAAAGTTAACCATAATTCAACGAGGGGGCGTGTTACAAATCCCTAATTCGCCAAAGACCAACAAGGAGCTCGTATAGAAGCTGCGAGGTATAAGGTAACGCCGTGCTTAATGCAGTCAAGAGCTATGGGGTCGCTATAGGTATAAAGATGGTGGTCGGAATTCCTCTCCTATACGGAGTCAGCGTCTCTCCACAATTATTATATCGAGCTAAGGTGAGGTGTAGAGTTTCAAAACTGGCCAAGCTAGATTATAATTTTTCTCTTTTTTTTTCACATGCGACGTTGAAATTCATGACAAGTAAGAGAAAACTACACGTTATCATATGGAAAAATATTTTCAAGTGGTGATAATATTCTTCGCTCTATTTGGAAAAAAAACTAGTGACAGTTGCGGTTGCGAAAAAAGATTTTCGGATGAATTCCGGTCGGAAGTATTGACGAGAATTCTAAAGATCTCTCTGGTGTTTTCGGTCAATTTTCACTCGAACGTTATAGATTGTACGCTCTAGTCTTTAGCACGGAAATTTCCACGTCAATTTCATTACGTACAGCGAGTATAACTACACGTCATTATACGTATTATAATCGATTGTTCGAAACCCTTTGATGAAGTATGGCTAGCATAAGGTTGACAACGAGTGTCAGGTTCCTCGATGTTATGCCCATCGTATCCGACCAAATATAATTGCCTCATCGTTTCTGCATACCAAATAAGACCATATTTCAGAGGGTACAGGTACATAACGAAATCAGTTTTACCCTTGCGTAATATCATACCTAACACAATCAAATACAGTATCCCTTTCAATATGATATATAAATTGTCTAATCAATTCATCTGCCCGTAATAATAATATATAAATCGTATAATGAATTCAAGAAGATTTTCAGAGGGTTATACCTCCATATTTCATATTTTGCATCACGAATTATTTCAGAAGTAAAATAAAGAAATTACTGCCAAAATGCTAATTTCAAAATTTTTCTAAAAATCTTTTCGAATTTTAGCCAATTTTAAAAGGTGTACGTACCCTCTTAATCTCATCCATCTCCGTAGCAAATATTAAATGTAACAATTTCAGAATAGAAACACCATTTCAATCGTTGTTCCACACCTCGGTAGTAAAATTGATCGTTTCCTCAGTTCTACTTCCTCTCCCTCTCCCTCCTCCCACCCCGGCAATCTATAGGTACATACGTATTTCCATCAACCAAGAAAGATTATTCAATTGAATAATATCGGCGTTTCCGTCGGGGGTCGGCATGGCTGGGAACGGGAACAGGAACGGGAACTTGAATAGGAACAGAACGCCCAGGACGACCTCTTTCTCCCCTTTTCTACCTCGTCCTTCCACTTTCTTTATTCTGCTCTTTCCGTGCCGTGCGACGAAAAACAAGGAAATGAAAACTGCGACGAAACAGGAGAAGAGGAAGAAGAAGGAATGTATATAAAAGGATGGAGAGGATAGGGGAGAAGAAACGGATAAAGGAGAAGGTTGAAAAGCGGCTGTATAACCTTTATCTCTAGTTTTCCGGTGAAGACAGCTATATAGGTATACACCTATAGCTGGATAGGATGAGGAAGATAGTTAGTTTTTCACCCCCTTTTCGTTGTCTCTTTTCTTGGTACCTTTAGCTACTAGCTGCCTACTATATGCAGCATGTGTATGTATACCTGTGTATAGATAGTGTAGCTGTTGTGCCAGCTACTGTACACCCTTGACTGCGTAGTTTCTTTTGTTTCTTCTATTTTACACGTGGGCGACAACGTCACAAATAATCTAATATGCTGTTCGACGAAGGTAATATTATAAGACAGATAACAAAATGGAGATTTGCCGCGCAGAGATTCGTTGGAAAAAGTTGTGTGTTACAAACTAAACTCATTCGCCGGCAAAAGTTTTCCATTTCGAGTTGACAAAATCATTTTAAGATCACTTCCATGATGGAACGATTTTTTTTCTCTCTCCCCTCTTCTCAAATTATACACGTGGATGAATGCAGTTTTTTCACTACAAAAAAAATAGCAAGTGTAAATTCATGTTAACGAAATATTTTTTATTTTTTTCTATCAACAAATTCATGTTGTTTTCAAAGCGGTTCGTTTTTTTCTCAACCAGAAGTAATCCCCGTTTCGGATCATTTTTTTCCCACCATTTTACTTTCTTCTTTTTTTCATTCGATTTGTGGAATAACTGCAGCAGTGGTGACGTTCTAAGCTTCAAGACGTATACGAAACGCTCAGGGAAATCTTTCCGGCTGTCAGTTATCCCTAAGAAATCTCCGGCAGATTTTTCTTTTTCTCTTCCTATATTTTCTACTCCATTTCTTTCTTTTCGTCATTCTCTTCTCTCGTCGAGCAAATGGCGGCGCCGAGAGTTCAGATTTGGTCGTGCAACGGCTATGAGGCAGCTGGCGGAAAGCTGTCACCGCGAAAGCTAAGGGATATATACCTGTCCTCGTGATACTTGGCTCAGTGGGCGTCTGAGGGACGGCTTTGGTTCTCGCTAGGTCAAGACTGTAACATTGTTCTTCCGGAAATGGACCGCGACCTTTAAGATCACAGAAAAGAGAAGGGAAAAAAAGGAAAAACAAAAGAGGAAAGAGGCTTGACTGACAGCTGTTCATTACTCGCCTGAAAAACTTCGATTGGTATCCTATGTACGGTATTGAAACTATACCTAACGATGAGGCGTGAATGAATTGCTTATGAATATTCTCCACTATAGAGGATTGTGTTACGTGATAATCGTTGAACAATTTCAGAAAGACGGGAGAATTCGGGGGAATAAATTGTGGTTTATTGATGTTTCGATAAATTGCAGGATATACAAACCCAAGGTATTATAACGAAATATATTCTCAGCGGAACTCGTTGGTATTCATACTCGTTGTTTATGATTTATCATATAAACGGATCAAAGAACGTTTAGAGCTAAAGCTTGTGTATATAATACCGATAAGATTATAACAGCATAAAGAGCTGCGGAAATTCGCTTAGGTGCTTTCCTAAGGTCGTTGATTTACCCTCGAGGAAGAATTCGAAAATGATTGTCTTTTCTCGTACAAGAGAGAATGGAGGAGACGACGGAATAAGAACGAAGGAGAACGAAAAAAAAGAAAGAAGAAATAAAGAGTCAAGAGGTGATCGGCTACACCTATATATACGTGCATAGCTTGTGCTGCAGAAACGCACACTCTTTGCGAAAGGTGAAGATACGCGAATCTTAGACCGCGCGCGCTTTAGTAAGGAAGTAATGAAAACGAAGGCGAGAGACAAAGTAGAAAGAGAAGCGGAGTTCGAGAGAGGTAAAGGACAAAGGGAATGGGAGAATATATACAAGAGCAGAAATAGGTAGGTGGAGAAATGGAAAGGTGAACGGAAAAGGGGCGAGGAGGTCGGGAGAGGGAGGAGTAGCGTGTCTCGTGTAAATACCAGAGCTGTAATTGGGTAATCCAATTAACCTGGCTCCGAGTATTCTCCAAGATTTTTGACCTAAGTTGATAAGTTACAGAGCATAAGCTGCAGAGAGGGAGATGAGTAGTAGTCTGATGGTGTTTCTTCTCATGGGATGCAAACCTCGCGATTAGTAGATAATTTAAATGAGTCTTAAGGTGCTTTCTAAGGGGGGTACTTCGGTGCATAATTCGCTATTAATATACTGACAACATTATAGCGTGGTCCTTTATTTTATATCCTTGTTTCGAGGCACAGTAGAAAAATATTCTTGAGCTCTTTTTTTACCCCTTCAATGTATTTTTTTTTTCTTCCCCCACTTTTTTCTTTTCTTTTTTTTTCTATTTCATACCATCCCCTTATTCTCATCCCCGTAGCGATATCATCTGCTTTATCTTCCTGCAAAGCTTTGAGATCATCTGCCTCGGAGTCTTCGAGTCACGTACGAGGCGTTATCTGTTAATTATCTTTTAATCATCTTGTTTATCTAGGCCCAATGCCTAGCCAGCCTTTCCGTAAAATTACCCCTTAACATTTCGTTTCTACACTGTTATATTGTCCACGTTAAACACCGGCGAGACTTCGTTTTTTGTTTTTCAAAGATAAATGAACTAACTGTATAAATTACAAATTATCTTGCCGGTTATTTCGTAGCGTAATTTCTTGCGGACGCCGAGACGAAAAATGATTTCTCAAAATTTTGCCTTCGAATGTTTTTCGTGAAGGAAAAACAGAGAAGTCAAAAGGTTAAAATTTTTCTCGATCCAATTTATTATTAGACACGTATGCGTCTATTGTCTTGTTGTATTAATAGCCGTGAATCATGAGCTTCAAAATTTGCATCGGAATAGACAGACGCTACATCATTAGATAACGTAACTCCGCCACCCGCACCGTTGGTGCAAATTTTGCAGTGTAGTGCAGAGAAACGCAGAACGCGCTCGGCTATCTTCTAGAATTCCAATCAGCTGTGAATTATTACAGATTGATGTGCTACTCTGGCTGCTATAGCCGGTAAAGCTGCAGTATATTATATCAATCCACCTAGAACGGAAGATGCGCGTTCTACACGTGACAGGACAAATTCATAACACTACGGATTCTGATGCAGCAGTCGCCGAATGTCGCGTATATATGTGGAGGGCATTTCACGCCAAATCGATCTATATATTATGTTATACACAAAAGCCGTACAACTTCAGCCGAGGATTGATTTTCCGATTCATATAAGACGATTGCACTGATCACTTATTCACGCGCAGACGAGTTCGCACACTTATATTTAATAATAAAATTCAAATGACAAATCTCCGTCTGCTCCTGTCTGTATTTTCTAGAGTTATAGTAATCCTCTTTCGTGAGAAAATATTTCGAATAATCTACAGTAGTTGTATAAATCTATAGCTTGAAGAAAATCACTTGCGATTTATACCCAGTGTCTGCAGCATGGGATTATATACGGTGCAAGCCCATTTATTTATTTATTTATTTATTTATTTTATCATTTTCTACTTCATTCCATCTCAGCTTTATTCATACTCTTACGCGTGTGTTTTTCTTCATCATGAATTTCCCAGATTATAATCAGCTCAAGGATAGCCAGATTAAATGTATCGTTCCGAAGGTTTAAAATGAAGATTTTCTGCCCCAACATCGCAAAAAATCAAAGTTCATCGTCTGACAATGATTGTTTCCGAAATTTTCTTAGGCAAAAATCAAATATTTTTTGAATCATTCGGACAAAATTACCTAATAAAATTTCAACTTCGAAAACACGAAACCGGCGACCAAATTGGACTACGACTAAAATCATTCGAGGTATCTCAATTGCAATTTGCTAGTTCAACATAAAATGGGCAAGGGTCACCGAAATCGCTCGTAAGATTTTTCTATAAAATAAAAATGCTGCCGTCAGCTGACCACCGCGTTCGTAATTGGAACTGAAATTGATGTGGCATAAATGTTATATGAATCGGATAAATTAAAGGCTGATTATTTATACAGCTTAACTGTTTGTGGAGAAAGATAAAAAATGCAACAAATTACTCCGGACGCTCTGACAGCGTTCGGAAACTAGTCCTGCTCGGGCAGAAACTCCGGGATGACCAGTATACATATATATACACATATATATTATACCTTATACTAATCCCGGACTTTAGAACTCTCTTTCTCTTTTTCTCGTCTACTCAACCTCAAACATTAAGGGATGAAATCTAACGATAGAAAAAAATCGGAGCCTGCGAGAGAAAACCGAAATTGATCGACTGACCCTGCCTGTTCTACTTATCTATTTATCTTGAATATATTTTTACTCTTCTCCTTAATCTAAATGATTGAGGAAGATTGATCCTCTGTTTTATCAATTTGACTATTAGAGGTTTTTGATTATGGGTCATGGAGAGCCGAGAATTTTTGCGTTGGCACAGCTCGGTGGTTTGCTCACAATTACTCGTCATAGGTTTAATATGTATTTACATGCATTCTAGCTTTTGTATGAGTTAAAAACAATACATATTATGCGTATATTGTATGTATGCTACAAGGGAAACGGAAGTAAATAGAGAAGCAGGAACAATTAAAATGAAAATATACAACGGAACGGAGTATAACGGATATTAACGACATATAAGGGTGAATTAACTATAATAATTCACCCTTTCTACAAAGCAACGAAAATTTCCTAGGCGAATATTTCTCATAATTAAATGCAGGGTAATAAAAACGTCAAGTTTGATTGTGCAGACTG
The DNA here is from genome assembly GCA_963978495.1 of Athalia circularis. Classification (NCBI taxonomy): domain Eukaryota; kingdom Metazoa; phylum Arthropoda; class Insecta; order Hymenoptera; family Athaliidae; genus Athalia; species Athalia circularis. The sequence goes on from OZ021702.1 coordinate 8,137,617, forward strand.
ATGGCGTCAGAAGATAAAAAAACGCGTAAAATGAAAATTGAACTGCAAACTGCGTTCAGAAAAAATCTCATGCTTCCCATAATTTTCGAATTAACATAATTTAGAGCTCTGAATATCTGATGACAAGGTTTGGTTGAGATTAGAACGGCGAATCGATCTCTATGAATTTTTGACCAAAATTTTTGACAAATGCGCAGCGTCCTATTTTAAGTGACTTCCTGGAAATGTCGTAATCGTGGGTATAAAGTGGGAAGATGAGGTGCAGTTTTTGAGTCCTTGCAGGTCGCTGTATGGCCGGATAAGACGTAGAATTAACGATGCCGGATATGACGTCACTCCCATAGCCTGTGGGCTTCTGCCGGGCATCGATCGATCCTTCCATTCTTATTCTCTCGTACCCTGCTACGATTTATGACGTCGTTGCCCCAATTTACATATCTTTAAGATATAATACGCTGGCGTCGGGAAATAATACGCCGACGAAAATCTCTCGCCTCACAAAATTTGTTCCACGACTAGGGATATCCTGAGGGAGATGAAATGAAATAAAAAAATATAAAATAAAATAAACTAGCAGGACAATGAAATTGAAGAAATTCTTGGAATCTCCGTCATCCAACCAAAAACGCGTCTTTTGGCATCACAAAAATTTTCCATGGTCACCGAAAGTTATGCGCTGGTATGTGTGAATTATTCTTTGAATTCGTTGGGTTTTTTTTCAATTTTTTTTTTGTTAATCGATAATTTTGGTGATTTTTGTTGAATTTTATTTTCAATGTATATAGATTATGTAGTTATGGAAACCCGAAGAAGCGTTAAGAACTTCACACACCAATATTGTAGAGCCCGGAAGATTATGCAGGTCGGAAGAACGAATTTTCTTTGATGTTTAAAAGAGACACAGAGTTGGGTGGTTGGCGACCAGCGAATCAAGCGTAATGCGAATTCTCCTTTTGGAAAAACAGTTTAGTCTTTATCTCAGTCCTCCCTTTGCCTTTCTGCAGCGTTTTCTTTCTTTTGTCTTTCGACTGCCCGCGCGCCAGTTTTATCAGCGCGGGTTCTGGTAACGTCGAGTAGGGCAATGTGGAGGGCACCTGTTTTTTTTTTTTTCTTTCCTTGCTTCTCTTTCACCTGAATCCCCGTTACTACAGGCCTGCCGTTCAGCGTTCTCTAGGGCAAAGAAAATGTCTGCAGTATCTGATACCAAAAAGGGGAAAAACGAAACCTGCAATATTCTCACCAGTTCCGTTTGCCTGCGATAGGATATTATTCCGAAACTCGTTGGTTTTCTCTTATAAACGCACGACCAAAACATTTTCAAAACCCGACCTTCTCCGGCCAGGAAATGTCAGGAATTTTCCGCACCCCTAAAACATCTGCGCAACCCAAAAAGTCCTCTTCCTCCCCCTTCTTCTCCATTCTTCGACGATCTCGGCTGTCATTTATTTTTATTTGGACATACTAAAAAGCATCGCAATATCATATCGTTGGAATCTTGAAAACATTACATTTTGTTCCAACTAGTTTACCAACCGAAACGTGAAAAGAGAAACTTTTACTGTAATAAAGAACGCATGTAGTGTTCACCAGTTTTGTAACGTAAAAGTAGAAAAGACCGTAGGTGCAGGTGGTTGTAGAAAATTTGTCAATTCTTTTCGGTGTTAACGAATATGTTCGGTTACCTGCGGTGACAGTAAGAGTGCAAAGAGCGAGTATTGCGAAGTTAAATGAATTTCATTGTCGGGGTGAGGCAATATGACTGTGGTAATGAGAAGAGGAGGCTTACCAAATGGACTGTACGAATAATAATCCTTACGCTATCATCGTCGTCGTCGTCGTCATCATCATCATCATCATCATCATCATCATCACCATCACCATCACCATCATCATCATCATCATTATCATGATCATCGGGGGTGCATGTACCTATAATATACAGACGGCAACTTGACGCCGAGACTCGGGGTGCGACCCGTCCAAGGACAAAACTTTTACAGCCATCTTGATAATTTCCCTCAGGATAGGCTGCTGCCGGTGCCGCTTTCGGTACAACTACACGATGTTCCCCTCCGGAGAGGATGAAAAAGGGAGGGTTAAGGGTGGAAACTTATGCTAATTAAACCGTCGCTTCTCTAGATTCAGAACATAGCAGGGAAATGGGCTTAGCCAAACCTGGTGCTAGCTAAGCCAAAAACAAAGGACTGGATTTTCACTGAAATATAAAAATCACCAACCATTCGAATCCGCTCGGATTTGGAACGTGAGAAAAAAATCAATCGCGCGATTGATTGATTACTACGGAAAATTTTGTTCCACATGTGAAGAGATGCAGAAGGAGAAAAAAATTCAGTATAATTGTCGCCAATTCGAGATGGGAGCTCACCGAAAACGAAAAAAAAAATATCAAAATATCCGAATGACGTAGCAAGCGAAATATAAGTATAATAAGGTTGGAATTAGGTGGATGCAGAAACTAAGCTAGAAGTGGGCCGCGCCGATCGGGGGCAGCGAGGCATGAGTGGCATAAATTTTGTGGTACATGCCAAGGGAGGATCCGAGCATCCAACCCCCTTAAGCCTCCGGTATCCCGAAGCTGGGAATAGAAGATCCGAAGACCGTCCGCGTTGGCCTTGCGCGCCCTGCAGCGGGAGTGTTAAATTAAATAATATATTGCATATCGTGCGACAGCCCCGAATTCTCCCACCCTCTACTTACTTATTTCCGCCCATTTTCATCCCACATTTCCGCTCGATTTTCATCCTTCTCAACCTTGAACCATCAATTGGATTAAGTCCACGCATTTTCTTTGACATTGTTGTAATCCATGCCCGCAGTATGAGTGTAGGGCGTATTGTCGAAGAATTAGCTTTCATTTCTTATTGGGACACGAATTCACAATTAGTGAAAGCTAAACTGATTTCCTCGGTAATCATCAAACGTTGTGAATGCAAAAATCGTTCGAAGCACCTTTCAGGAATTTTTTCCATGGAGTACAGTTTGAGAGGGTGGCGGTTGAGAAAAAAAAACGGAAATCAGCAGAATAAAAAGCTCAGGTCAATTCTTTTCCACAAGCCATAATACCTAGATCGGGTGTTCTTTCGAAACCTCAAATAACCGAGAACGGCCACTACAAACATTCTCACTTTCATTTTCACTTGCCTTTAGCACGTTTCCGCTTCGTCGAGCGGATTAACGACGTCGAGGCTAAAACGAAACGGACTCGGTGTATACGTAACAGTAGCAGTAGAAGCCGAGGGGTATAGAGCCCCACGTATTTCGTCGTGACGTTGCTGCGAACGTTTTACTCGCGAATGAAAAGTAAATACCACGAGTGTGAACAGCGGGAAACCTGGTATAAGGGTTTCTAGGTATACGAGTTACAGAGGAAAAGAGGGAACGAGTGATAAAAGTTGAAGAGAGAGAAAGAGATATTGTTAGATACATACATATATATATTGGTACATACAGTTGTGTCGAAAATATGTACCCACGGGGAACGAAAACTGCGCGCTTATGTCGCCTGTGCTCTATATATACTATAATAAGCAGACAACACAATCCGGGGGAAAGCCTTTATGATTGGATGAACAGATCGCTGAAACCGAAACGAAAACCAAACGAATCGAAACGATATCTCAATTTTTTTTTCATTTCTACGTATTGCTTCATATCATGGTTTTTTTTTCCTACCCCGCGGTACTCCCAATTCTGATTTTGGTTCAGCCCTAATCCCTCCCCCCCCCCCCCCGCCGCCGTTAAAAAAAAGGGATGAAATAAAATAAAGCGAAACGACGATATCTAATAGAACAACATATATTACCATGGTGCTTCATTTTTGTGATTTAATTCAATTAATCGAAATACAAGAATTATTAGAGGTCGAAAACTTATAGGCTTTTCATTAATCCATTTTGTAAAGAGTCCAGAAACTGGTTTTCCACGCCGAATACTTACGGAAAATCGCAGAGTTTCGTGTTTACGAGTTTGTTTACGCGGTTAAAACATTGTTTCGTTATTACGGAATTCCGAGAGTACGCAGTGCTTGAATATTCGATGAGGAAAAAAAAAGTTAATAAATCTCTTCCTCATCCCCTCGCGTTCATTTCCTCCTCGCCATATGGCTGTGCTGTTTATATTTTTTTTATTATATATCTGTTCCAATTTGTTTTTCTCGTTTCGTAACGAGCAGATCTGAAAGAGACAACAAAAGTGTACAACTAATTCTAACCAAATTACACGCTCACGTTCATCACAAAAAAATTAACTAAACAAAGGAACAAAGTCAAATTCACGTTCGTATTCAAGAATAAAGGTTACGCCCACTTCAAACAAGTGAATAATTGTACGGTTATAGGCATTACCTATGGGACATGCCAAAACGAAAATGAAAATAATTATATAGGATTCATTGTCTGAACTCTTGTTGTAAATGCCAGCGATGATGTGGTACAAATTGTACAACTTTGTGACAGAGAATCTCACTCTAAATGGACTTTTCTTCTCAATTGATTGTGAATCTTGTTGCACTGAATTCGTATTTGGAATCAATCGATTGCGAAATAATAAAATTTCAACTTTTACAAAATTATCCGGAACGATATTTATGTCCACAAAATTTACATTCTATTCATTCGATGTGCTCTTGGGAGAATGTAAGCATTAAAGCTTGAAAAAAAATTTTTTTCCAAATTTCATCTCATAGGTTTTTTTTTATTTCGTTTTATTGAAAAGAAAAAAAGAATATCATTTCTGCAGTCGGTTTTTTATTAAGTGCGTTCCGCGCAGGTTTTACTGACAATTATACTTCGCCAAGAGAAAAAAAATGCGAAAATATTATCGTTGTTATAATATAGAAGTCGAAGGATGCGCGGTACGTGCTAATCATGGGGACTAGATGCCAGGGAATTCGACCCCTTAGGACCCATGGAACGACCTTTTCCGTCCCTCCATTCCTAGTCCAGATCAATGAAATTGGCGGACGATTGGGTATTTCGATCCCAAGCATACGGTGCGTGAATCATCGAAATGGTCCAAATTAACGAAGGTTTACCCACAGCTGAGGGATCTGCGATGTTGAAATCGATAACGAGCCCGAATTTGAATTGGAACATGAATTTGTATGCCAAAGGGTGGTCTGAAAAAGAAGTATGATTTACAAATTTCTAAACTTTTTTATTTTTCGTCATAACGAATAATATCGTATAATACAGCCCTCAACTCGGGGGTCAACCCGTAATCTATGGAGGTGAAACCTTTCGATTAAGAGCAAATCTCCGATTAATGGCTACAAATACATCCCTCGAAGAAAAAAGTTATTTTGGATGTAAGGTCACGGGTAATACATAGGAGTATTTGATTTCGAAGAATTCGTACATATTTTATGACGAGCAAATAACGATTACTTTTGGGACTAAATCAAATGAAATTTGGATTAATTTCTTTCCATTTCTTGATATTTATCCCAAAGGAATTCGTATATTCAATGGAGAATCTCAAGGGACCGGGTACACCCCTGTCTTAAGATAGCGTAATCAACGATTTGGGAAAAAAGTGAACTAAACGACAAAAAATGTACACGTATTAAATCGTCAGGGTCGAAGGTTAGGTGATTTGGCACGAGAACGTATTATGCAGGATAGATATACCTCATGCTTTCAATGTGGTACTTTAGATAGTGGGACCATGTTGGCTGCTCGCCCCGTTGTTGCGGTTATAATCGGTGTACCACCGCGCCGACATGGGTGTCTAAAAAGCTCACACGACTTAGCGAAACGATTTTGGCACTTCGTACGGCGTATTTATGACGCTTTGGAAAATGTAATTAACGGACGAGAAAAATGATCGTTAAGTATGTATGTTCAAGTGGATACACCGCCGAAAATACCTGCAAGCTCCGTATTGTTATTTCCGTCGTCAATTAATCAAATCGAGTGAATTGTATCGATGAAGTTAACTTACGATTAAAAAGACCAGATATCTTCAGGGCTAAGTGCAGACATTCGGCTAAACAACGAGCGTCTCAACTAAAATCTTCGTACAAACTTCTCGAAGATGGAATGTTATGATATTCGCGTCATTGTTTGAGAACAACAAAACCCCGAGATGTGGAGTTAGCTTTTACATATTCAAACCCTTAATAAAAACTTTGACTTTTACTTTATACCTTTTCCTTTTCCTTTCGGTATTATTATAACATTTCGGTCCGGATTTTCATCTGTGATTAACGTGTTTTACTCGAATTTGCATCTGACTGGGTATAAAAGTTTCAAATTACTCATCGTGCTTACACAGTTTTCCTGCCGCTCGTGCGTGGCTGTTATGTAGAGTACGGTTCTGGCTCTTCATCCTCGTACCCCCCCTTTTTTCCTAACCTAATTCATCCTTTCTACGTTTTAGGGTTCGTTGGCACGAATTGTATCCAATGACTACGGTTTTAGCTCAGGTTTTGGTTAGAATTTCGCGTAAGTTGGTTGTTAGAAATAGTAGGTAGAGCATTTTAGGATGGTTATACAGCAGTTTCAGATTCTTGCCAAGATAACAAGCTAGAAAGCCTTCCTCTCCTCTGCTCCTACACCAGACGGACAAACACGTAGTTAGCATGGTAAGCAGGATTAAGCGGTGTTATTTGAGTTTAAATCCCACACTCTCTCTACTTTAGGTACCTACTCTTCGCGCATACGGCGATGCCAATTTTACGAATGATTATCAGCGTCCACACCCTGAAGAGGGGCATGAATCGACACTTTTAAGGAGGCTTGTATGAAGCAGGGTGAATAAAAAATTCAATCAAATTCGGGAATCGACTTCTAGATAGCAAAAATTTATTGATTTTTCAAATATCAGTCGAAATTTTGAATACATGCGCACGTAATTCCGACATGGTGGAGAATTGTTGTTTCTTTTTTGATTGGGGAAATATTCGGAATACGATTAAATTTGTATGACGGAAAAATCGAAAGAAAAGACCGAATTGAGTGTATATACATAATATATAAGAACAGCATATAGAAATATGGGGTACGGGATGCATAGGAATCTGAGAATTTATGAAATTCAATTCAGAAGTTATAAAAGTTTGCGGTATTTCCCTTGTTACGAAGTTTATCTGGCTTGTTGTCTTTTCTCGCCGGACCAAATTCGAGAAAATTTCTAAAACGGCATCCATCGGCGAAGATTTCTTAAAGTTTCCAATGACTATATGTTTATAAAATAAAGAATCCTATACAGCCGGAAGGAGATGCCATGCCCCTGTGCGTATATAACCTAAAGTGATTTTCTTTTTTCAACGAATTGACGTACCTACCTGAATATATGGCAGAGTCTGTAACACAACCCTTGAAAAAGTCATCCCCTCATATGCTGGTACTTTCTGCAGGATATTTCTGCTCTCGCGATGGTTATTACATATCCACCAAGGAACGTATTGCTTCTCAACGATTTTTTTGTTTTTTTTCATCAACTGTCTCCACAGCGTATCTCCAAAAAACAAATTCGGTGACGATATTTCCGAAAATAATGTCATTTGATTTTTAACACCTGTTCGCGTTTCATTCTTTTTTTTTCTCTCTCCTCCAAACACTTCTTTTCAATAAAATATTGTTACTCGACAACTGGTGAAAATTTTTCCGAATTTCAAAAACGGTTTATAGGATAAAACAAAAGAAGTTTTTGAAAATTGCTCAATAGCACGTTCAGCTTTCATTCGTATTCATTTTCGTATTGTTCTAATCCTTGTTATATTCGTTTCATCTCGAAAAATACCTGCGTTGACTTTCACCTGGGATTTATTCTGAGAGGGCTTAGCTCAACGCGACAAAGAGAAGACGGAAATAAAATATATATGTATATACGTTTATAAGTGCTTTTTTTTTGTAAATTCTACTTCACTAGGTACCTACGTCTATGGGTTTTTTACGCAAAATGTCGTATGCATCTGGAGAATCTTAGCGAGCTTAACACCTCGCCTGAAATGTAAGGTAGCTACTTTGTATGGTGATTCATGTAAATGTAGACGCAATTTTTTGCAACCATTGGACGAAATTCTTTTCATTTTGTACAGTTCCTGAAGATAAACATATTCTAGAAAAATGCACTAACGCTAGCTAAAAACATTTACGGTATCTTGCCGAAAAATTTAGAATCCATTTTTGTGATTAAAGTGCATATGTTTGGGGCTCTCCTTTCATTTTCTTCTGCTGAATATTCCGTAACCAGTCACCCTATATTTATTCCATCCCAGATTTTGAAATCGTATTTTCATTTCGTTAGTTAATTTTCGAATCGTCCCGAAACACCACATCAAAACGAAAAACCTAATTTTTGATTTGGCAAAGTGTACAATGTTCATTCACACCGCTTAAACTGTGTACACATAGATAACTACATGTATACCTATCAAAAGGGATGTACATATACAAAGAGCATCAATTTACGCTCGGGGCGTCATTCCGGTCGATTAGAGTCCCCATGACGGTCGATTAATCGTTCATGAGTTTGAATTTGCGTTGAAATGTAAATTTGTACATAAGTATATTAATTGGTTCTCCGAATCAAAATTCACAGTCAAAACGATGGGGTTCGTTTGAATGTAATTCTGGAAATTTTGGACCCTGTACATCACGTTTCGACGATATATATCCATCCACAATAAAAATTCGAGCATCACCTTCATCAGTGTCATCTCTATTCCTATCAAACGTCCCGTTTCAAAAGGTAAGAATAAGGTGACCTTTGTACGTATGATTTCCGAATCGAGGAAACCCTAACTGGGGTCATCGTTTTCCTGATCCATTCGGTACACTTTTCCAGGATCGTTTTGCCACCAGTTTTTTTTCAATTTTTTCAATCGTAGCGCGCTGATTGCAGGGGATTCGGAGGTAACTCACCCTGTATAATCGAAAAAAGTGAAGCATAGAATGTGCAGATGATCGTATCGGTACGGAGGTGCGATCTGTGGGTAAACTTGAGAGCCGGCGTCATGAATACGGAAAATCCGTTAAGCCTCTCCGCACGCCTTAGGTAAAATTGTTTGCGCATCGCTTCAGATATTGACAACCTGCAACGGCACACCTCGGGCATACTTTCAAAGAACCATAACGGCGTTTATATCGCCTTGGATGCGCGGTGGTGAAAATTTATTCAACAAGGAAAAATAATGTATCGTCATCCTAAACTCCTCATGTTCACCCTTAGGTATACCCTCTTAAACTCGTGCCATCCGCGGACATCGGCAACTTTTTTTTGTTCTCATTGTTTTTTTTTTTTTATTCTATTTCTCTTCTATTATGTTGAAGCAAGGCCTTAACCGCCCTTCTCGTCTTAACAAACACTTGTCGATGTCGCGACGCGGTCGTGAGTTACGGTGTCTATGGCTCTTTTTGATCGGTTACCTTCACTTTTTGGGGTCTTGACAGTGTACGTCAATCTTATGCCTGCGGATGCTGATCTCGCGAGGTTTGCAGCTTGTATCCTGTCGGGATACACGGATATCGAATATTATCGGCATTGTTACCAACCGCAGCCATCTATGTATAGCACTTCGATTTTAGTATTATTTTCCAATTCTGATATCGATGTAGTTTTTACAAAATTATAGGTGTGTACAGTCGAGTCGATGAGAAATCTTTGTGTTTTTGCCGAATCGCGAAGTGCAAGCTGGCGACTAAAAATAGTATAAGGTTCACTTTGAAAAGAATGAATAAATAAATAAATTGAATAAAATTCACAAGAAAAATCGGGAAATTCTCGTGAAAAATGTACGCCATGTTAATATCCCTGAGCTTTAAGCATTTTCCCCATCCTGGAGCCGATATCGAAAACTTCGCCAACTGATCCTCGGTTCCCTGGTTTTTTCCCTCACTACAAAAGCTTCCTTTTCTTCGTTCCCTCGCGTCGCCACCACTCGCTTCACTCGTCACGAAAGACAGCCGTGAAAATCCTTCACAGTCTTCTTAATTCCCACTTTTCTTCCATATAACACAACGACGCGATGTACCTATACGTATAGGGTGTATACATAAGGCGTTAACACTTCTCCTGCATTGCAACTCCTGAAACGTTTTAAGCTAAGACGATCAGACTCACTAAGAAAAGAAAAAAAAAAAAAAGCCTCAAATTCACCATTATAATACATGCGAAGTCCGAAAGAAGAAGGAAAAAAATCTCTAGCATATCTGAATTCTTTTATTCTTGAAAAGAAGAAGCAAAAAGTAAGACTCTGGTCCGTCTTAATTTTTTTTGTTGGGGTAAAATTTCACGCGATTCTTTCACTGCGCCAAAATGGAAAATTTATAAAGTGACGTTCGTTACGTGATTAAAAATTTCGTGAGTTTCTAGGAAAAACCAGACTTGAGATTTTTTGGTTTCGTTGTAATAACGAGGAAGACCAGAGTAGGATTAAGGGAGGCAGGGGGGGGCTCAGTTAATTTTCGAGTATCGCCGACAAGTTCCTGGGCGAGACAGGTCGTCAAAAGAGGGTAAAAATGCCCCCAGGGTTACATCCCATTAGTTTCCGACAAACTCAATCGGAACCAATCACTGAAATCCATAGAAAATGAAAAAAAAAGATCAGATTCAAAAGGACGACAGCGTAGCTTTTTTATTTTCAAACATTGCGTGTACATATATTGACGGCGCCGACCATGACGAATTCATTTTTCAAATTTGACTGTCTTTAGTTGCTCAAAAAAATTTTTGTTACAACTACTGTGAAAGTAAATTAGAACAATATTGAAAGAGAAAAAAAATCATCTCTCGAAGAATCTAGCCTAAGGAAATAGATCTCCAGCTTTTGATTAACATTTTTTAGAATCGATTTGTTGAAAAAAAAAAAATGAAACTCAGACTGACGATGAGACCTGGTGAGTATCGACTCCGAGCCTCAAGTTCAACAATGTTCCTATTCAGCACACGATTTAAAATTTTTTTTTTTCCATCTATCCTCTATTTACTATGTAGCGGAAAAAATTGGCGAATCTATAGACAGTTCACTTCGGATTATTTGAGGCATAAAATTGAACCGCACCAAAATCCCACGGTAACATTCGATAATCACCGTCTAAATTACTATTTTATTACAAGAAAATCCATAACAATATAAAATAATAATAGTTGATATAAATTTATCGGACATCGTTCACAGGCGGATAAATATTGAAGGTACACGTTGATTGATATTAAAATGCTAACCGTTTTACGCGTGAATCAGCATCGAATGATGATATTCATTGACATCAAACAAATTATTTCCATACGTCATTATAAAATCGATGAATAGGCAGGATATATACCTGTCTATACATACGTATGTATAGTAGATGGCGCGGTAAAATACGAAAATCCAATTTGTGATTGACCTCCGTTTTATTTGCAGCCGCAAAATATTCGTACACGTATACATACAATCCCTATGTGAACTGGTGCATCGTGGCGCAATGTCGCACGATGTGATGCGGGCAAATATTCATTCGCTTCCACCAAAGTTGGACTACAAAATTCGTCGGGCTTAAATATACAATGCATGCATGTATATTCAGGTACACATGATGTTCGATGCGATTCTGTAATGTCTCTAACGAATTCCTTCAGGTGCAAAGTACAAAGATTATTTTATTATTCTTCTTTTTAGTGTCACGTTTTTCACTGCGCGGGGTTTATATTTACATCCATACCGCTTGTATCAGGTCTATCGTTTCTTACAGTTTGACATCACGTGATAAATCTCGGTTGAATCTTAACTGTGCTGCAGTTTCCAGTCAGGTACATGCATACCTCGTATTATACGTATTATACGTACACTTCTGCGCGTGCATACCTATACCAATACCTATATTGCCAGCTCCGCATGTTTACTGCACTAGAAATTTATGCAGTAAGTTTCAACCCCCAAAGCACCCAAGGGTGTTCTAGTTGAGCGTCATTTGGGTTCGTTCACTCGTTTATGGGATCGAGAGTTTTATATAGACCTATACGTATAGTGCATGCGGTGAAAACGACGCGACGCGACCTGGCGATTTTAAACCGTGTCGTTGAAAAACGTTATGATATTTTATTTTTCCATTAAACTTTCTCAAACGTTTCTCTAACTCTGATCTACGTACATACCTAGCCTTATCCATTTATTTTGTGTGAAACAGAGAATAGAAAATAAATTAAAAATTTTCACCGGTAGAAAAAAAGATCAGCCTATCGGATTCTTTGCTTCGAAATTATACATAATTTATAAACGGGAAGGAAGAAAGAATACAGAAAACACAGTCGATGAACGAAGCAAAGAGATCGAATAGGAAAACGAACCGCTGATTTTTTTCATTACATCGAATGTATGATGACAAAAAAAAAAAAGAGAAAGAGAATAATTTATCAAATTTTTTCTTTTCATTTCAGCCGGTTCGAGGGACGCCGGAGGCAGGAGATATCCGGTGATTGTATTCGTCCACGGAGAAAGCTACGAATGGAGCAGCGGGAACCCATACGACGGTAGTGTCCTGGCCAGTTATGGCGGGGTTGTCGTCGTCACCATAAACTACAGGCTTGGGATTTTAGGTGAACATTATGCATACCCAATTCCATTACAGACCCAAGTTACATATGATTACCGGCTAGATATTCAAGTTACAGGCGTACTGCCACGCACGTGTCACCAATTGATAAAACGAAATAAAAGAAATCGAAAAACATTCAATAACGAATAGCAGGTATCTGAAAATAAATTTGAACCGGGGTTCTTCCTTACAATTTTCACAAGTCGGTTCGCAAGTGAAAATTGTTGCGAAACAAGACTTTTGAGCCCAACAAAGATAGGTATCCGATGAGGGCAATTCACGCAAGCTTTACATCTAGACACATCATTCGAGTACTTTATTCGGAATTCTAGAATTTCGTTCCGTCATTCTCAGTCGTATTATAATGTACATTTCGCGTTGTCATTAAATTACTACTATTTGACGTAGCCGTATAGTTCGATATAATGAAGTTTCCATTCTATACAACGAGGATATTGAAGTATGAATTGTGATTGGAATATAATCGAGTATTGTCCCGAGTTTAATGTGTCACTCAATGGAATAACATGTGCGGAGTATTAACCACACAATCTAGTTGAGCCCCAGGTAATCTTGCTAATCATATGGTTCCTGTCATCGAAAGTTAATAAATACAGTCCTGTAGCAAATGGCGGTTACGGGGCATATTTGACATTAATATCGTGTAACCTGTTGTAAGTTGATTGTTTTTGAAAATTCGCAAAAAAACAGTTGAACGAAATAAGATTATAGAGAACTCGCATATATATATATGTGTATAATACCTAACTCTGTGCAGAAAAAAAAACGAAAAAAAAAAGATAACAAGCGAGCTTTCGTTGACGTTGAAAAGCTGGGCTTAAGTGCCATCGATCTGTGTCAATTTCTGTAAGAAAGAAAAGAAAAAAAAAGTGGCAATAATAACAATAAAAATAAAAGTTTATACCGCGCTATTGAAAGTTATTTGGGCTTGGATTTATCTGTAAATTTAGAAAAGCCGCGGATTTTCGGGTAAGAAGATTACTTTATTCTATTTATTTTTCCTTTTTCACCCCCGTCGAGTCACGATGTCACCTGCGCTTTTATTCGCCAACCCTTTTTTCTCCTTCAACGAATCCTGCCTAGCTTCTCACACCTCGCGATCTTAGCTTTTCATTTTAAACATTTTGCTGCCTACATCCACCGCCAACGGTAAAACAGGAATAATGAAATGGATTTTTAATTACTCGTTGCTATAACACGGCGTAACTCACATCCTCGCGAACTACAATTAGCAATTTTATAATCTTTAATGTAGAAAATGTACGTGCCCGTATATAAGCTGAAAATCGAACGTGATTATAATAAAAATTTCTGCTCTTCACATTCCACCCCATTGTAAAGTCATCGACAGGTACTGAACAGTGTTTATTTTGAATGAAGAATAGGAAGCCTCGGAATCCTTTTTTTGCCACATTTTTTACGTAGTAGAGTAGCCAAAAAAAAAAACTGACCCGGTTGGATCCACTCGGGTCTTAATTTCTCAAAATATACATCTAATCAGATTCGATCAGATTTAATAAAAAGCTAAAATCCAGCATATGCTCGGCTTCAATTCGTGCTCTGAAATTGGCCGTTCTTTTTCCTGTTTCTTGCTCAACCTGTATCCATTTACATGGCATGCAACGTAATTTACATCTCTGATGAATTTTAGATTCCAGGATATGTCCACATCGCGTGTTAATTCGCCTTTCCCCCCTGCAAATCTCTTTGTAAGCTGTAATTGAAATTCTAGAAATTAATCTCAATATCACAACGGACGGATGGATGGACGGACGGACGGACGGTACGGCACCTACAGCTCTATTCAATTCGATTCAATTTAACACCCCCTTGCTACACATTTCTATCGTAATGTCTTTATGTATATACGTATACATACGTAGGTATACGTATATACCTATACCAAGTTCGTAATTTATGGTTCATTGGAATTTTCATCCGGAAACCATATTTGAATTCTATTCTTTTCGTTCCCTCCCTACTAAAGTCCGCGTTTGCAAGTAATCAAAAGAGACCATTTTTTTCCCCCGTGTAATGTAATAATTATATTCGAGCAAGTATGCGATGTTGACTTATTACGCGGAGTAAGATTCAAGTAGTTTGAAGTTTTGAAGTAAATTTATATTCACTTTTTCAACATGCGGAATTCATTATAAGTATGTATGTATATAGACGTATCAGGATCTACCTCATACTCTGCGGTATAAATTCACGAGGGTAACCACCTGTATTGTCGGCTACTAGGATTTGAACTGATAACTCACAGCCAGCAGTAATTATATAATTTATCCGTGTACATCTGGGTGTATGTATATATATATGTTCACTCTACACTCGTGCGGGCAAAAGTTGTAATCAATTCTCGTAAAGTTTGGAAATCGAATTAACTCGGCTGGTGTTACTCGTAAGGCCGACTAAAATCTAACGTTAATTGGTATGATCCAGATATATCTAAGTTAAAATTATACGTAACCCAAACTAATACTCACTCATCTTCGATTCTACATATACAACTTGTAAATTTCCAACTATATTCCTTATCCACATGGGATTTAAGCCGTACAAGGTGTCTAGTTTTCAAATGCGATGTATCTGTTAATACGGTGAATGATTTAATGCATAATTCGATCGTATGGGTTTCAAAGATGAGGCGAAATTCGCGATCGATCGTGCATTTCCAAGTTGGAAACCATATATGGACTGCAAAAGTTTGTTACGTATCTTCGAGAAACTCGAAAGCTATAACCAGCTCGATCATCGGATCTTGGATGTTTGTGAATAATTTAAACGCGATCAACCCCCAAGATATATGTATGGATGAACTTCGTTCGCGAGAATTCTCAAATTGCGGAATTCGCTTGGCCTTAGTAGGTAAAAAAAAAAGAAGAAGTTGCGTCCGAGAAGATTTCAGAATTTCAGAGTAGATCTTTCAACTTCTGCCGAACGCTTTCAAGTTTTTATTTTTTTGCTCAACATTTCGATGCTCGAATATTCGAATACCTATCTCGATGAATTTGGTTTCTCTTATTATTATTTTTCCCCGAAAATTTCAATACCAAAGCCTCATTTCGCACAAAGAAAAAGCTCGCTGAAACCAACAAAAATATTTTTAAATTCCGAAGACGAAATGGAAGATCACGATGATCGTAAATGGTAACGAAATTTTTTTTTTTTTTTCTCCTCTGCCGCGCGCAAAGATCCTACGCTACCTCGAGACAAATTTCACCCTACGTGACAGAATTAGTACCCATCATTCACCATCCAAGAGTTGTCGCTACGCAAAATAAATATCCGACGTTTCCTACTATGACACCCTGTATACCCATACAACCATGAGGTATGTACTCAAAATCACCCTCACACCGAACGAAGCCTTGTTTGTTTCTGTTTCCGCTCGGAAGAATTTTCACGGTTCTCGTTCCGGGCGTTGGAATTTTTCTTCCTCTTTCCATTTTCCCGAAGGTTGTTGCAGTATGAGGTCGTTGCGAAGGTACACTATACATATAGCGTGCCGTTCAGCGACCGTGGTACTTCAGCGATATTGATGGGCAACTGGTAGGTGCTGATTTTTCACTATTAGAATTTCCACTTCTTTCCAAGTGGGGTTACCCCCGGAAGGTATGGCGGAAGGTTTTTATATATCTTTTGTTTTCTTTCTACAACATTTTGACAAATGGTTACCACTTCCCACTCTTTCCCTCTCTCTCTTCACCCACCCTCGCCGTCTTTCTCTTCCTCCTCACTGTACTCTTATACAATACCCCACGGAGTATAAGTAGCGGAATTGAAATACCACGACCTCCTTTTATTCATTTCTGCAACGACCCACTAACACAACTTTTATTTTACCGTCATGTGAATAAAAAACCGAACCATACAATTTTACAATGAAAAATGTACACATGTGGTAGGTACACGAATGAAGATTTTCTAACGATTCGGCCAAATTATCAAAAAATTTGTACAAATTACCCGATTTTCATTACGAATTATTCGAGACATTTTGAAAACGCTGATACTTTGATTTGTCAGGAATAAAACAAGACAAAAAAATCAATCAATTTTTACGATAGGAATTACATGAATCGGATTCAATATTTGAAAAAGCATTTCGCAGGAATTCCTTTACCTGTGAGTTAAAATAATTGAAATTACGTTATTCAATTTCTTTGAAAGATGTGTAGTACATGTAATACACAACCAAAATCTCATCCACAATTCAATACATGGAAATGGTAATTTCTTATCGTAGAAGTTTCCCCGAGTTTCCTGCAAGTGGGAAAAGACAAGATTTCGCACCAGCTTTCTGTAATTTGTGGGAAGCGGGTATTAGGTATTATTTGAAAAATAATTTCACAAACTATATAAGATTGTCAACTTTATCCTATATAGATGATATTTGCACATGAAATAGCTGGCTGTATTATACAATTATACTGCTCCTGAACTTTCCATCCCTATAAATTTTCCGTAGGTATACAAAGTAATAATAATATGGTAACACCCTGAAGTGACTCGCGTGTAGGGGAAAAAAAACAAATAAATAAATAAAAGAAAATGCTGAGGTATATATATACACATAAAATACATGTACATAAGTATATACAGGGGAAGAACGTGGTTTGCGCGGGGAATTCAATCCGAGAAATAATTTAAAACGAAAATAAGACGGGAGTGCAAGTGTAATTCGCTCGCTTGATTCCCTACGGGCATGCCAGCTTCTCCCGATTCCCACCTTCTCTTATTCGTTCCATTTCCTCGCGCCATATTGATGCTTCTTTTTTCTTTCTCTCTTTTTGAGATATATATATATTTTTTTTTTTTTTCATTTTCCCATCTGCCACCTTTGCTTATATTCTTTTATCCCACACTCGTTTCCTTCTTCAGCATTTTTCGACATCGACAGGATAAAATTTAATCCGTTAAAAACAAAAAAAAACAAAAACCGTAGTATTAAATTAAAATAAAGATGGCAAACTATACAGATTAGCAGTTCCGCACTCTTTCATGCCAGCTCCTTTTTATTACGGTTTTCGGACTATACGTGTATTTAACGAAATTTAGTTCTTCTCATATATTTTGCTTTTGGCGGTTCAGAATGTCGAAAAAAAGTAAAGTAAAAAAAAAAAAACGGCGCGAGGATGAGGAGATCAGACATAGTGCGTGCGGAGTGCTGCTTAAGCGTTTCCAAGTGTTTTGCACTCAACGATGTAAGTGGGGCGGAAGACCGCGCGCGCGCGAGTAACGAACGATCGAAGACCTGCACCCCGCGTAATCAGGTTCTGGTAAAAGCTTCGTTTGAATTAATAAACGACTTATAAAAACACCACGAATTCCACATTTCATCGCCACATCATATTCTTCAACTGCACCGATACGAACCAACGAGATATAATTCACGCCGTGCTGCAGTTACGCTTACCTAATCGGCGATGGTCATCGAATTGGCATGCGGAGAATTCCAGTAAATATTAGCTTTCTCTTCTTTTGTTTTTTGAGAGACGTATATTTTAGTACAACGCTACACCACACGTACCCATACATTACCCATATACATTTGCTTTCCGCATTGGAAACCAAAGAAAATACGAAAAGAAGCGCAAAAAGAGAGCACGAGGAAAGACGGAAGGAAGATAATAAATATCCAAGATCCTAGTTAAGCCGTTGGGCTGTTTCTCTTGGCGGAATTCAGATCCCCCTGTCGTCAATATTACAAACGATATATTACAAGCTCGTTCTCATACTACACCCGTGAGCTGCCAGCGCGCGGCTTTTGTTGCCAATGCTTTGCTTCGCGCCACGAAGAACGTACGCAGCTCGTATAGCATCATGGGAAAGGTCCGGCATTTTTTCTTTTTTTTTCCTTCATTTTTTTCTTTTTTTTCATTCCCTCCCCTCGATCTACACCTATCCCACGCAACACGCCGAATCCCAAATACGTACGACCCTCGATAAATATTAACGGGGGTATGGAAAGTAGGCTGAAAAAAATTCACTGTATAGATTATGATGGTACAGAAATTCATACATCACCAAATCCTGCGGCAGAATCTCATGATGTCCGACGTTTTCGATCCCTCGTTGCTATCAAGTCATTGATTTTCAGTTCGAAAAACAATTTTTTATTTCCTATTCCGAATCGTTTGAGAATTTGAGATCGTTTGAAAAATTGTGCCAGGATTTTAGCGGGATGAGATGAATGAAAAACAAAAAAGAAACCGATGCGGATGGTTCATTATCATTGTTATGTAAGTTCAACATACCCTGCGGCAGAATTTTTTATATCGTAGTGTTCGACGTTTTCGATCCCACTGTCATTTTATTGATTATACGCATTAATTTTCGTTCTAATGCGAGGCGGGATTTTCACTATTTAGTATCGTTTAAAAAATTTGAGGGAGTTAAAAAAAATAAGTGGAAGAATTTTTGGCGGGACAAAATAAGAAAGCAGGTGTAGCTTATTATACTATAATTTGAGATTGTAAACCAGCCTGCAAGCATAGCTATCTGCAAGATGTCGCTATAATATTACTATTATCATACGCATACACTTTGCGTGAAGCGTATTTGAAACCCTATAAGCTTCTACAGAAATTACATTTTGCCTTGCAGCCATTTTGTGTAGCTTCTTTCCTCCTCCTTTCTTTTTTTCTTCTTCATCCTCCCTCACTTTCATCTTTCGTTTTTCATCTATATTCTTTTCTCATGTGACAGAATTTTCACTACACCTTACGTACAATTCCAACTTATATCTAACCTGATACAATTACTAATCCCTTTTTATTTTTATTCGATCGATCGATCCTCAACTTTTTCATTTCTAGATTCCTATCCCTCGGTCCTGCGATGTCGTTATCAAATTTCGACAAATCCAAATAAAATTCCGCCGTTTGACCTGCAGCAAAAAAGAAGCATGATCGTTTCACACGCTTACGCAGATGATTGTCGGAATCCTAAACTTACGACCGAATTTCTATCCGTTACTTCCAAATTCCATTCTGATTCTCAATTTTTCTTTATCGTTTTTTAACTAGGTATATCCAAGTTTCAGTGCTTTATATTCCGTGACACGTAAAACAGTAAATATAAAAAATTCCGCGCGTCTTGCTGGTGTACAGAGAAATGTAAAAAAGAAAAAAACAGGAATTAATTGAATTGAGAAAAAAAAAGGGCAAGCGTGGATTTTTTTTAAGTGGCACGTGTCGAGCGGTATAGCAGTAGCAGCTGTTTCCCTTAAAACAAACCCTTTTCATCAGTAGCCACGGCACGGGGGCAGCTTCTAAATTGGATTTGTTTTGTTTGTTTCGAATTCAGCTGAGCGCACGTTTGAGATTCAACGAAACATTTACTCACGTCTGTCGTTATACCTTGTGAAAAAAAATAAATAAATAATAACGGGAAAATAATTTATGGAACATATTATAGATATGCCAGCGTGAGATATGTTATCAACGATTGGGAAAGAATTTGGATAAGAGATGCATTTTTTTATCAGAATAAGTACTGTGTTTCATCAGATCACCGAATTTATTCATCGTTCAAGGATTGTATATTGATCGAATTCTCTCTAAAACTTTTGAATTACTTATTACAGGATTTCTCAACGCCAACACAGATGCCCACCTTAGATCGCCGGCGAATTATGGACTTATGGACCAAATCGCAGCGCTTCATTGGATCCAGGAAAATATCGCATATTTCGGCGGTGATCCTGAAAACGTAACTCTTGTTGGTCACGGAACGGGAGCTGCCTGCGTCAACTTTTTGATGACGAGTCCCGCGGTCCCCGATGGTGAGTCGCCTAAGATCGTAACATATATTTTTATTATTTGATTCTCTCTTTTTTCTCTGCTTTCCATTTTACTTTTCTTTTTGAAACTCGTTTCTTGAGGGTATAAAAACGATCCCGCGACCTGTCCGCTGTACCAGATGACGAGAAAACAAGATTTACCGTTTTTATGTAATCGAAAAATTGGAAGCCGTCAACGTATACGTCTCAGCTCTCGTCTCAGCTACATATGCTTACATAATTTTTCGATTTGACGAGGAGCTGTACGGGTATCGGATCCGTATCGAATGAGAAAAAAAATCTGCTCTCAAATTCAACTAATATTTGGTTCCCCGATTTTCTCGAGAATAAATAATGTGATGCTCGGAAATTACTTTTTTCGAGTGATTCTTTGCGAATACGGAGAAAAAAACTTTTCGAATCTTTCAATTACTTGATTTCGTTAAAAAACTAGAAAGAACAAGATGATAGATACCAAAAAATATTATCACTCTTTACTTTTGGTGGTGTCGGGATAGTCATTATTTATTTATTTTTTTTGTTCTGCAAATTATTTTCGAAAAATTGTAGGTAGGACAAGATATTTTACATTTTGTAACGTGTGAATGTTAGGTATGAAAAATATAATAAATCGACAGGAGATAGACAACTCGAAAGAACAATGCCAAGTTTTGTAATGACACATAAGCTAGAAGAAGAGAAAAAACAAGAACTATCAACATCGAGTTTTTTATCGCCGCCACTTTGAAGCGTTAAGACTTCTTTT
The DNA here is from genome assembly GCA_963978495.1 of Athalia circularis. NCBI lineage: Eukaryota > Metazoa > Arthropoda > Insecta > Hymenoptera > Athaliidae > Athalia > Athalia circularis. The sequence continues at coordinate 8,158,738 of OZ021702.1, forward strand.
GGCTCGTCTTATCTTCTCACTATTATATTAGACACTATATACATCGCTATACCACCTCTCGGTATCGCTTTTTCCCGCAAGCTCCCTCCCGACATTTTTCGACATTTTGTGTCGTTGTTTTTTCATTTTCTGTTTTCGTTCTTTTCGTTTTTTTTCGTACGTTTGTTTTTATTGCATCTATCTTCTTGCAAAAAAAAACTTCGCTGTCACGCCAATATCGTTTAGTGAAAGGCTTTTGTTAATTTTTTTTTTTTTTTCTTCTTGTTCTCCGACTGCTCATTCTCTTTTTTGGTTCCTCCCGCGCTACGGAAATGACTCAGCTTTGTAGGAACACCGCGTATCACAGTAATATGTATCGTCATCGTATATATGAAGAAAAACGACGAGAAAAATTTACCTCTTCAATCGCGAAACTTTTATGCTGTCCATAATATGTATAATAATTCTTCCAATTTTGCAAGTAGATATACAGGTTGATTCACCAGAGGTGTTAGAATGGGCGGAGACTAGTCGACGTCATGCCTAGCTCTATAGCCAATGAACAGCGAGAGAATCTACGGAAGAAAATAGCAACACGATAGACCGGCTATCACATTCGTTGTCGCGCTCGCATCACGTCGTTTAGTCTCCGCCTATTCGGACACCTCTGGTGAATCACCCTGTATATAATAGTTGACGAATGTTATTTATTTCCTTTTTTGTTACACTTTTTCTTTCATTTATCAAATTCCATGTATGAGGTTATATTTGACGACGAATCTTACGGGTGTGTTGGTAATATTTTTTCGGAGATTTATATATTTCAATTTTCTTCTTTCCCCCACATCCCCGTATATCTAGCGCGAATGATACAAGGGTGTTGTAAATATATGTGTACACGTATAACGTACGTGTAATGTGGAGCGAATCAGCGCGTGGAATTTCAACCTAAAGGAGATTTCTGAATACATACGTTCGAGGGAAGGAGACGATGATCGCGATGGAAACACGACGCGCGGATCTACCCATTCTCGGATTTCGGGACCGGGGATTCAGGATCCAGGAAGGGATACAGGTTGTCAATACGGCTTAGGGCAGTTCACTCACCCCATAATTCAACCTACAGGGCGGATAATGGCTCATTGTTATCCACAGTTTCTCATTCTATACCGTTGCAAGGCTAATGCAACATAGCTGTATCCTCCGTGATGTATATAAGTTTGTGTACAGCGACGTAGTTGTCAACATATACATAGGTATGTAGGTATATATAGTTAATACTTTGACAAAAGGGATCACTCGATGGAAATCCTGTTCTCCATGATTGCGGTTGAGCGATTTTTATTGCATAAAATGATAGCGAGCGCGCAGGGAACGAAAATTAATTTTTTCCGAATGATCGAAACAATCTTGATATTACCTAATTCTGATCCGTTACGAAAATCGATGCGAACAATTTGCAGTTTTTTCTTTCAGTTATTTGAGAAAAAAAGAAAAGAAAAATTCCAGTGTGAAACGAAGATGTGAGAAACCATGGCGTAGTTGCTCGGCAATAATCTCGACCACGTAAAAAGTCCTTTGATCAAGAATCCCACACGTGTGGAGCTGCATTCGACGCGAAGGGCTATTTGAACTGAACGCTCTAGAGTAGATGGATAGGTAGAACTGATGCTGCAATGCAACATTCAACGCTCTCGGCCAAACCAAGGGCTCTCGATCAAGTGGCAAACCAAACACAATCAGTATCCAACTGTAACGGAACTATATATATGCAGGTACATTGATAGAAGACCCCTTTCGACGCGCTCAATATCCTCCTGGAACTTCCGGAAACGTTCGAAATATCGTTCGAACTCGCCATGAAAATCGAACTGAAAAGTGTGAATTCGAATTTGTTATTTATCACGCGATTCAGTTTTATCCGGCATGGAATGCGAATTGTTTAAATAAGAATGGGAAAAAATTAACCGATTTCTCTAATTTATCGTTTCAGGGCAACTGTTTCATCGAGGTATTCTCATGTCCGGAAGTGCTTTGTCCCCGTGGGCTCTAATCAGAGGGGCCGCAGGGTACGCGATGCAAGTCGCTAGACATCTCAACTGCTCGGCGGTAAGTTCTTTTCAAACGTATCGATTTATCGCCCACATCCGCCTCGCCGTGCTACATATAATATAAATTCTACACCAGACCACAGGGCGCTCCGTATTTTCCCGAAACCAGAAATGAGAAGAGAAAAATTAAATGAAATTCTCGAAATCTGAATTAATTGCATCTACTGTAGGTAGACATAAAGCTAAATCAATATTTTTTGCTTTTCATTTATTTTATTTTTTTCTTCGCGTATAATTCATTTGAAAAGCGACATTTTATTTTTCGCCGAAATGAGAAGTAAAAATATATTATGTGTATATATAGATATGTATTAATTTAACCTCGTTTATTCTCTCTCCACGTTATTTGCCCGTGATCCGAAGCCGCTGGCTCTCGGAGAGACTTGAGGCGAGTTCTAATTACGAAAGAAATCGGCTGGAAGTCCTCTTGACGACGATAATTAAAACTCTTCACATTTTTATACTCGGGACCAACTTGAGGTACGAAAAGGGAAAAAAAAAAAAAATTAAAAATCTGGGAATGATCCGCGAATTATTTCGCTAAAGCTATTATGCAAACGAGTCATAATACGGGTTATATGTATACGTACGACATAGGATATCGCATTTTAAATTAATGGTTCGATCATTATCTCGAAGATGATTGATTATGCTCGTCGAAAAAAATTTAGGTCGAAGTTATGTAGTTCGATGGATTTTGAAAAGTACACCAAACAACCTCGGTCTGAAGTATACTTTGCTATGCGCGGTGAATCGTTTTCGAAATAATCGAACCCTAATTCATTTAAAATAAAATACCCTGTATAAGTACCATTTTTATTATTGGCATGATATCAAAATTTCTACCATGCTCCTGCTGGTGGATATAGCTTGGTACGGTCTTGTCCAGGATTTATCGACACATTAAATTTGACGGAGGGAAAAAAAATCGGATAGAAAAACTGGGCTACGCGTCCTCGGACTTAATTTCGTCTGTTGGTACTCTGCCAACTTAGCAAGTACCCGATCTCGAAATTACGCCCGGATAATCACGACCTAAAGTAATTTAACCTTGCGCGGTTCGTGATCAATTTGAACAATATATAAAGATCGTGAACAAACGATCAATCAGAGATCTATCACAAAGATTGTGTTGATGATTCAGTTCCGTTTAGTTAGATTTCAGGCTATTATTCTCAATCCTTTATGTTTTGCTGATTGATTTTAACTGCGTGGTAATAAATCGAATCAAACAGATTAGCTAATTGCCTAATCAGATGATTAGTTTTTTAATGTAGTTTGAAAATTACGAGATCGAGGAATTTCTCCAGATTCGGAAAAACTTCAATTTGAACGTTCGGTAGAAAACATGATTTGAAATTACGTTACTTTTTACGGTAATTCGTCCAAATATTATTTCCGTTCTGAAACATTCGATTGGAAGATTTTTCTACTTTTACCTTTCTGATTTTTTTTTTATCTCAGAGGTGCCTTTATCAATATGAAAAAAAAAAATTAGTCACCGTTGAACAGTATCAACAAGAATCGTCTCAAGCAAATCTCTTTCTGGAATTTTTCTCATTCTTTGCAAGATTATGAAAGATGAAGAGTAAATCCTACTGAAAAATTAAAGAAGAAGAATTTCTAAAGAAATGAATGGAAATGCATTGGAATCTCTTGAAGTGCGATAAAGTTTTATTCGTACTTTTGATTTAAAAATTTTTTTAAAGTTGTTGGTTAAGTAATTTTCTTACGTAACCAATGGAAAAAATTTCAATTCTTCGTCAACGTGGAAATGTCATTGTCAATCAAATGACAATCACATGATTTGAAAAAAAAAAAAAAAAATAAGAACAAACTGCGAGCAATGTAATTACAACTTTTTACCCTGCCACTTGGAAATTCTCAACTCTTCGAATTCCGGAATCACGAGAAAAATTCGATTTATTCGAATTTCGAGAGCCGACATTTTCAATATCGATAATTTGTACAGCACGTACAGTTCAAAACGATGAGCTTATTCATTGATCCCAAATATTTCACATCTGAAAAAATGATCACGTCCCCAAAGGCGATATGTCAATTATTATATTATAATAGCTACTAAAAATCTTTTGGACTTCTTTCAGGCGGCTGGCGAACCTCAAGATCTTTTAAAATGTCTGAGATATGTTCCTCTGAACGCCCTTCTATCGGCACCAGTTCAAGGACTCGCATTCGCTCCTGCCTTCGGCCCAACTATCGACGGCGTCGTAATCGATCCTGGTGATCCTGATGACCAGGATTTCACTTTACAAGTCGACACAATAAACACCCTGAACAATATTCTATTGAGAAAAGACGTCGTGGCAAAGTTGTCGAGGTGAGCATTGTGTAAAAAAAAAATAAAAACAATAATTTTTATAATAGTTTATCGGCACATTTTCATTTCGTTCCCGTCCGGTATGTTAAAAATAGAAGAAAGAACAAATAAACGAGAAGAATCGGTTTTCATCGGAAAATGCAATTCATACCGAAAATGTGGTGCGGCCGAAATAACGATTTGATTGAAAATACCCAGCGACAGATTGAAATACAGAGAATGGAAAAGTTTAAAAATTCAAATATTGAATTCCTTGCGTGCAGAAATGCGTGTCATTAAACTTTGTCCTATGTATTGGTATACTCTTTGCGATTATTACTATTCGTACAAACGTTTCCAACTAAAAAATGTCATTCCAAAGTGCACAAAAGAGAATTTCCATTAGCGTGAAATTGGCAATCAAACTCGTTACTTCGAATATATAGCATAATAAAATCCCACCACCTACCCCCACCACCGATTCCCAGTTGGATGTGGCATTTGATTGCAAAACACAATAAGAGTCAAGAAGAAAATGACGGAAATAATTAAATAATTAATTAACAATGTTACGGCTGAACGAAAATTGCAATCAATTTTTCTTTGAACGGTACGAGTCGCGGGTTTAAAAACTCTGTGTCGAGTATAAATTAGTATGTACACGTATGCATGCAATTTTTATTCACAAAAACGTATCTGTTCGATAGGGATACAAAAAAAAAAACAAAAAAAAAATTAACTCTACATAGACGGATGTCCGTACCACATATATACCAAATACCCGTTAAATTTTTGTATCACCTGCGTAAGAAAACTTTGGTGATCTGGGTCACGGGGATCATGTCTATCCCGAACATCACGCGACTGTTATATATAATCCAAAGATCAATGGCGCTGGTATAGTTATATCGGTGCAAAAAGCCTGCAGGAAAACAACTGTCATTTAAAACGAGAGAGAAATATGTAGGACAGCTGCTGCACGTTATTGGCAGAATTGTAATTCCATGTATCAGATCAAAACGGGATAACAAGAAGTTCGATAAGGTTTTACGGAACGATGTTCACGATATTTGTCATGTTGCATGTCACGTTGATAACGAATATGTATGAAAAATGAACAAAAAAGGTTTGCCAACTTTTTGCCAATGATGCAACAATTCGCGAATCACGAAAAACCGGCAGTCGAACGGGAGGCACACTTATCTGAGGTGGGACACACAGTAGTAAAAAAAAAAAAAACACCTTATATACCCTGTAACTACATCCAGGTACAGGTCAGAGGAGCATTCCAACCATGATAATAACCCTAGAAAAGTGACTATCTCGTTAAACTTAAAGAGGCGTGATTACACTAGAGAAATATCGGTGGAGAAAACTAAAAGTATCCTCTAAAAATTAACTGCACTACGAGCTGCAAGGTGATATACATGTATATCGTATGTATAGGTCAAAATCACCTACCACGTACCCTTTCAAGTATATTGAATGAGTATACTTGATTTTATCGGTATCACCTTCCGAGCTTTTCGGCAGTTTTCAAATTTTCCGCGGGCACGACGTCTCAAGTTCAAGTTCTCAGGGTACATTGAACATGGCGTGTTAATTGTACAGCCATGTACGCGCGGTTCATTTGTCTGTTTTTTTATTAAAAAAAAAAAAAAAACGAACAAAAAAATAAAAGACAAATAAATTTTCAAGTCGAAATCTTCAACTTCACAGCTATAATTTTCGTTCACTTCAACTCGATGATTTGCAGTCTGATTTTCTGCTGCATGCGAGTGGCATATTATCTCAGAATGATTACCTTAAAAAAGAAAAATTGGAATCAAGTGACAGTCAATTTTCTATCAAGGGGAAAGAGAAAATTATGAAAAAAGAGAGAATGAAAAAATGAAAACGTGTCAAGCGATCGTTAAATGTGTTAATATTCTTAATCAGCACCCGTCAGTCACGCCGTTGAATTTTCTTTCTAAAACAAGAAGAATTAATGAGAAAAATAAACGAAGAAGAAAAATTTACGATGAAAATTTTTTCTGCATCACCCTGGTACTTGTAGCCTTCATCACGTAGAACAAAAAACACCAACTTTGTCATAGCGTGCATAGCAGTAGAAAAGCGCGCTCAGGTCATTCTATGTGTTTTTTTTTTTTTCCTTTTTTTGTACTTTGTAATTTTTTTTATTCGCTTTGCTGGCGAGCAAACTCGCGGTGTGAATATAAATTTTCCAAACTAAAAAGCTCGTAACTGACCTCGCTTGAGCTTTGGAGATGCCTTCACTCGGAAATCTCGGAAACTTTTTCTTTTTATATGTTATGCAATGTAACGTACGTATAAAGCACGACTTTGATGAGAGATCGAGCCAATTCGACGAAGTGAAATTCTACTTAAAAATTTTACGTATCTCGTCGATTTCCGAACACTCACTTAATTTTTCTCAAATATCCTGTGTATACATTTAACGTACACGTATATTTATTGACGTGCATACGAGTGTGCATGAAAATAGAAGATAGCATTTTTATACGGTTACATAATTTTACGTGAAAACGTATATTTTGACTCACTAATAAATATATAGGGCATTTCACACATCGAACCACCCAGCGAGTATAAGCTTTGATTTTTTTTTTTCACATTTCTCTTGGAAAATAGAACAAGTACGAAAAAGAAGGGGCATAAATATTTGTCTCGCAAAATAATTGCATATAATATAGAATTATTAGTTACAACGAAAATCAGATAATCTCTAACCAGCTACTTGTATATTCCGTATATAGCACACGTATTTACCTAACAAAGTTATATACCCGATGTATATGAGCAGAAAATACACATTACTTGCGGAATCTTACGGGTATAATTGAAGTAAACCGTGCGACATACCTATGTGTATGTTTTTAAGGCGTGTGCTACATGTATGTGTATGAAATGCCTCACATACCTGTATGGATTATATGTACTTATACCTGTACCTGAGCCACATTCGATTCACGTTGTTAAATCACCCCCAAGCAGGTTGTCATGGTTACGTATATTTGCTCAGGGTAAAAGAGGGGGTGAAAAAAAAAATCGAACAAAAATCAAACGTAGTTAAAGAAAAGTCTCACCCTTGTGAGCTCGATTAATTTAATCTACCGTTTCTATGTATTTCAGGATTATTTGTTTCTGTACAGAAAGTGATAATTAGGATTTCTAAAAGAGACAATTTTAAAATATGACTCTTCGATTACTGAAAAATTTCTTATTTTCGTTTTTTCGGATTATTTTTTGGAGCCAAGATTTCATTGAACTGAATTGAAATTTATGTGTATGGATTGAATGTTATATAGTTTGTCAAAAAACGCGTAACTTTGCACAACTTTTTCATTCGTCGTCTCTCACAAGCTGGTGCTACTATGCGCTACATGAAACATATATATCTATATGAATATACAGCTGTGCAGCTGGAACTACGCTGATATACTCGAGTTAAAAGCTACTGGCTCTTCACAAAGTTCATTATATTTACTCGTTCGTGCATATCGACGAGTACAGAAAGTATTGCATTTCCCTTCCCATTTCTACTCCCACGTACGTACAACGGTTGTAACAGCTCAACCTTCTCTTCAAACTTCACCTATACCCTTTCTTTTTCATTTTATTTATTTGATCATTTTTTGTTTCACTTTTCTCTTAGAAGAAAGATTTAAAAATAAATAAACAAATAATAATGAAGAATGTAACGAATGAGAATACATCGCGGCATTACTTTGAGATTTTTCGAAGACGGTTGCTATTAATTTTTTCAATTTGGGAACCAGAAATCGAAGTCGTTTTTTTACGTGTGTTATTGTATATACGTATTTTAAGCTCAGGAGTTCGGATCTACTAACAAAATTGATTTATTACTCGAAATCATTGAGTTATCGCCAATTTATCGCTTTTCGGAGCAGAAAAATTGAGATAACTCCATTGGCTTCTAGTTATAAGACAATTTTTTATATATGTAGATTAATAACAAAAAGATTCATTTGTTTGACCACAGGTACGATTTGATGGTTGGAGTCGTCAGATCGGAAGCTTACTTTTCCTTGACCGCTGAAAACGCACAGTACGGTATCGAAGCGGATAGGAGAACAGAAATATTGAGGGAATTTGTTCGAAATACTTACACTTATCATCAGCCAGAAATTTTGGCGACCATTATAAACGAGTACACTGATTGGGAGCGACCAGTTCAACATCCTGTAAATATAAGGTATGCCGGAAGAGGTGTTTTTATGCGAGTACATGATATTTTTTTTTCAAAATGTAATTTTGGGGGGAAAAACAAATTCGTTGCACACGCGACTCGGGTTCATTAAACTGATTTATATGATATCTCTTATGTATACTAAATTGAAATTAGAGTTCATTAATGGGCAATTATTTTTTGGGGTTTATATTTCACTTCCGCTTCTCTGAAAACAACGATAATAAAATTTCACAATTAAGAGAAATTTAGTCGACCCAAAATTCATTTGAAAATTTATAATCCTCAGAATTGACAAAAAAAAAAAAAATAAATAACGAGGGTTATTCAAATATTCAAAAATTTCGCCCAGCATCTTTTTTTTCTTTCATATTTTCTACATAGCTGAATCAAAAAAATCGACTGCACAATCAAAATTGTTGATGCTAATTGATTTTCTATTTACGATGGGAAAATTTTCAAAGTTTCAAACTACCGATGAGCCTGCAGAACTTCATCGAACAAAAACTACATTTTTCGCCAATAATATTTCATTAATTCTCTTGTCTTTTTTTTTTCTCTTCCAATTCTCAGAGACGAGACCGTGGAAGCTTTAGGGGATGCGAATACGGTAGCGCCAGCAACGAGAACGGCAGATCTTCACAGCCAATCGCACCGTAATTCGTATCTCTACGTATTTGACTACCAAACGAAATTCGGTGACTACCCTCAGGTGAGTACAGATTTTATTTATTCATATTCACGTATACTTTCTCTTGTTCCGTATGTTTTATCTTCCGTACGGTGATGTTTTTTTTTTTTTTTTTTCATTTTTATTTTTATTTTTATTTTTTTGCGATACAGCGATAGGCGGAATAAACCATATACAAGGCAATTAATGTCCGCCGTGCGCGCTCGGCGGTGAAGGAAGATAAGGGGGAGATGACGACAAAACCCGCGTTATAGGTGTATACATATAGCCTATATATGTACATTGTTACGTTATGTATCGTGCGTTATTTATAGAACGTTATGCCTTATATATTTTACCTCATACATATACATACCTATATAAGAGACTTCCGGAACCTGCACAGTATCTCTCAGGAAACCCAATATGATAATTACCACGTCGCGTAAAACTAATATCATAAATTCAAGCTAGTTGGAATTTCTCTGTTTCCGGGGGCGGTGGGGATGGGGAGGGGTAAGAGTAAGGGGGTGAGAGTTCCCGGGGTTTCATTTTTTTTCTTCCCATGCGCGCATATCCGACGCCACGGCTATTTCCCGCCTAATTTCCGAGCTTCCGGAATGAGGGATCCCCGAGGCTCGGAGGTGGTTCCAGAGGTTTTCAGTATGTGGGGGTGCGAAAGAAGGTAGCAGGAGATGCAACATGGCGGAAGCAAAAATGCGCCGCTGTTGATATACGTGCTATCTAACTGAGCTTTTCGGACAGATGAACTTTTCTCAGGAAATTCCAAGGAGTACCTATACCAGATGAGGGTAGTAGAATTAGAAAACGAAAATTATTGAGGTAAATTTTGGAAAGATATCGAGGATTTTTTCTAAGAAATATTTCTCTTCTCTGAAATTGAATAATATTGAGATGTTCGTTTTTTTTTTCTTCTTCAACCTTGAGTTTCATTGCTCTGGTTTTCCTGGTTTTCGACGAAAAAGATTATTACACGATCACAAACTATTCATCTCTTCAAATCAACCATTTATCTTTCCCTTTTTTTTTGTGTGAGAGATGAGCACGGAAATCTTTAGAGGATTATAATTGCGAGTGATTTTTATTTTTCAACCGACGTGAGTTATACGCATCACTCGTAAGCAATTGAATATAATACGTTATTTTAATTTTTGAGCAACGAATTGAGATGGGATTCTGGAAATTTTGTCCCCCATCCTATTCTTCTTATCCCCTGAGTTAACGTTATTTTACATTTTCTTGCCTCTTTTTTTTCACTCCTATACCGCGAGGGATCTTGCGGAATTTCGTAATAAATCAGGCGCCAAAAGCTGCAGCAGCAGCATCGCAGAAGCAAATGAATTTACTCGTGACGACATGCTTTTATAAAGATCTTAAATTTTGTTTTTTCCTTTTTCCCCCTTTCGCTTTCCTCTGCCTCCCATGTTAAGTATGATGCGAAGAAATAAGAGAGAAGACACTCGAGAATTTAAAGAGGGCTCGAAAACAGCTACCTTGAAAAGCTGAATCACCGAAACAAGGGGAAGGTCTTGCACCGGTAGTGTGTCAACCCCCAATTACGAAGACGTTCGTTCGCTCGTTCCTTCGTTTTTTCCTTCCTTCCTTCGTTACTGCTTTCAATTTTTTTTTCTCTCTTTTCAATTCTTTTTTTTACACCTCATACCTACTCCCTCGTTTTCTTCGTTCAAAGTTATAACCAGCTTGCGTCTCCTCGTTGTCGTGTCAGATTTTCTCTTCGATTTTTGTTATTTTCTTATTCTATTTTTTTTTCCATCGGCAACGTACTATACGTGTGCTGCAAACATATATAGCTGCAGTGCCTTATAGACTTTGGAGAATCGTTAAACACCTTTGAGTTTGAGCCATGATAATCGATTTTATGTCATCCTGGTTATTTCACCGCTCGAACTTGGCGTAAATCGTCTCGATGGTACGATACCTATATAGAACTATTATAGCCGCAGTGAAGTCTACTGATAATAGCCGCTTTTGATTTAATTTTTTATCACCCAGCCATATGGGGCATTTTGTGCCGAATCAAATGAATAGTTAACCTGACCATTTGCCTTTTTTTGACCACATAAAATTTTCAGTTTTCACATACATGTTCAGCGACGTAATACGAACACGTCACTTACTAGGAATTGATTTTTGCACCCCTTGGCACTTGAGCTTTAATCGAATGAGATTATCCGCTATGACGCGATTTTTTCCGTGAATTTGTTCTTTTTTTTGTTTTCTTACATTTTTCATAAAATTCTGGTGTCAATTTAATTTTGAACCTTTTCAATTTTGAGAAATGATTTTGAATCGAAGGTAACATTTCTCTCTTCTACGCTCCAAAATGAGACACCCTTCATACCGTCTATAAATGAAGTCGGTCGTTTAAAATTGGTTGTAAAATTTCACACGCGATCTGGAAACTGGCAGCGTATATCAAAGAACGTATTTATAGGTTTTACATATATATATATATATACATACATTCCCCCCCCCCCCCCACGTACATAAAACTGGCTCTAAGGAGCGAATTTAAGTGGGTGTCAGATAATAAAATCGGAAAAACGTTAAACGACTCAAGAAACGTTAGGCAGTCGAAACTGACTTTACACCCCTGTATATTTTAGTCTCTCTCGAAGCCTTTTCCCTAAGTCACATTACGTATGAAGAAAAGTGAAGTTGTAAATTTTTTAAAATGCCCCAAAAATCGGATTCACGAGCTACTATAAACTCATACGGTAGCTCTAGTTTAGATGGAGATTGCAATGTGTTTCAGTCACCCATACATTGTCACTTTTTTTTATATATACTTTGCCCATTTCGCTCATGACGGAAATCGAATGTGAAATTTTTTCTCTACATGACTATCACGTTCTTCGCACCCTCCGAACTAGGATTTGAGCGCCAATGAAGATATTAAACCCCCGAACGATCAAACGTCGCAATATTGGAAATAGTTGGGAAAAATTAAATCCCAGTAGAATAATAAATTTTGAGAATTTCCCAGCAACTGTTCTAGGTTTTTGAACTTCATTAGCTATTCATATATGACCTAGTTAAATTGATCTCGTTCTTTTTAATTCTTTCATCTCGCCCAATTTAATCCTTGTACCTTTTTTCCAACCTCTTTTTCAGCTCTCGTGTAGCCGATATTCTTTATCGGATATATTCACGTTACAACGTAGTCATGACTCGATGTGGTCATGTGAACCAACTGACTGAAATTTTATCATATGAAATATGTACGACTGATTTTTCGCTCAGAACGGAACATAGCCAATTTATTTTCAAAAGCTAAAGTGCAGGTCGTCTTTACTACGCTAGCTTGTAGTACAGATAAACACCATTGCTTCAGCTTCTGCCCTGCTTTTCACGGTACATACTGAAGTTTGCAGCAGAAGCAGCTCTTTCGCATCAGAAGTAGGTGCAATATAGCGGATGGAAACGATTCTACTGTGTCATAAAAGACGTCATACATTCGCCAAACGCGTATCTTGGATACTTCTATGTGTAGTATGTGACCCCTTCGCTTTACTAAAGTGTTTGCTATTTTCATATAGATAGACGTGACGATTTCACATTATACAGTTATATATCGTCACATCAGTCGTTGCTCTCAATTATAGAGGAAAGAAAGGCAAAACTAGTACCGAGTCTAAGAATTGGGAAATGGAATAAAAAATCGGACATTAATTAGGAAGCTCCAAGTTATAATCAAGCATGGATTTCTTTTTCTTTTTTTTTCATTCCTAATATCCCGAAGCTTTTTGAGCCAGAAAAATACAGAAAAAAGGAACGAAGAGAAAATTAATTGTCTGTCTTTCGGTAAGAATTTTGCTAATTTTTCTATGAAATCGGACTCATCTTTCGAAGAGAAGAGAAAATGAGTGTAACCAAAAAAAAAATTTTCATTTATATCATTTGATTGAAAATAAATTTCATTGATCGCGCGACTCAAATTTTAACCTATTTTCCTCCACATCAGCTGTATAGGAAAATACACATGAACTCCGGCAAAAGATCCGTTGGATTCCAGCTTGAACCGGGATGGTGATAAAAAAGTGTTTAAAAATTTCAGTACATGATCTAAAAATTCGAACGTGAACGTTTGCTCCGATAAATAATGCAAGAGTTGATATTCTACCAATTTGCAACCGGTTTGTGGGCATTTTTATAGCACGGTTTTACAAACTTTGAGAATTTACATTCGAGTACAGAGAAATCCAACGCACTTCACCCGAGGGGCTTGATTCAATTCGACGAACCTACGCCACGCATCTTTTTTTTTCTCTTTTTTTTTTGTTTGAGTTTATTTTCTGTTTCTATTTATTTTTTGTTTCTTCATTTCTTCGCTCCGTTTTATTTAATTCGAATAAACGTTCGTATTGAATGTGAAATGTTTTCATTGCTCGCCGTTTTTGATTAGCGTGTTCAGAAAAAGCGAAAGCAAATGAGAAGATGCGATTGACGTTCTGAATTTTTCAATACGTGGAATTTTTGATAATTTTTACAGATTTATTCCAAATGAGGGATGTGGCGTTAAATTTGAAGGAATAAAAAAAGCTCTATTTCAAATGTTTTTTATTCCTTGTCTCGAAAGTTTTACATAACCGTACATGAATATAATGAAAAATCACGAAGCACGTTTTAGACGTGGAGCGAATCTGGAAATGGATTTAAAATTGGGGAAAAAAATATTGAACAAGTGATGAAGTTTATTCACAAAATATCCAATAAATTTCTCTCGAATAGACACATATGTATGTAAATGAATAAATATCGTACACACGCACATTGTACGTATAATGTTGTCTGTTTTAATTATATTTATCGTGATAATTTTATTACCCATATACATACGAACACACCGTGTTAACTAACTCGCTGCTGCATTTACACGAAAATGATCAACACAGAATTATATACATACAATGTTGATTAAATATTCATTTATAAATTGTCAACATATTTCGATCAATATTAACGTGAATACAAATATTTGAGATCAACTATATTCAATACCAAAATGCGATGTTTGACATGCGAAAATGTGATGACAAAAAGAACTTCGGTATTTGTATAACCAACGCGTTGAATACTGACGTTACTGCCTGAATGAGAAAAAAAAAAATCGCTTTTATCGATGCCCGTAACAAATTTTCATTTCATCATTCAATTCTTTAGTATTCCGCATCAAGAATATTGACCGGTGTTTGAAAATTAATAAAAGTAGAAGAAGAAAAAAGGATGTCCAAAACGAATTAGAATTTCGAGCTATTTTCGACATTTGCGTCGCGTCGCATACATTCGAACACTTTGGCTAAACGATTCGAGGCTTGATTCCCCTCGTATTTTATGTATCTTTTTTTTCTATCTTATTCCTTCCCGTGGATATTGAGACTGCAGGTGTGATATGTGTCTCCCTATACCATCCCCTTTTCATTCTTATTTCAGTTCTTTGCCATCGCTTTTCCGCCCCCATACCTCGGCCAACCAATCTTTCGTTTCCCAGTTCTCTCTCAAGACCGTGGAAATGGTTGAGCGTAGCGTTTGACTGGACGTCGTGCAGTCGTTATTCTCCTTTTTGACCATACCCTCGTTGACCGTCGCGTCCTGATCGCGAAAGACGACGCGCTTCGTCTACTTCACTCCGCGTCTTCTCCTCTCTTTGACCCAAGACGTGATCTTTTTCCCCCGTTGCATCGCGGGATCGCCTGAAACTCTACAAGAAATATGAGCAAAGTATATAGCATGTATCACATGTGTATGTATACATGCGTTTACAGACCTCCACACGAACACACCATGATCCGTTTGATATTAAGTTGAGCGGGAATCTTTGAAGGATCGCTAGCTCCGGCCGTTTCTAGTTGGACAATCAAAGTACCCAATATTACGGTTCACCTTCGCTCTTCCGTTTGGTATTATGTATACTGTATAGGTATATTATACCTATTCTAGATAATGATCAACCCATGCGAAATGCTACTGCAGTCCTCATATACCTGCAATATCTCGGTAAGACTGATTCAAATCAATCGTTTATGACAATAAATGCAGACACCCCGTTGACCTTCTGCAGCAACTATAGGGACCAGACATAGAAGAACCACGAACTATAACACGAACAGATACATGGTCATTCATTCCATCGTATAATTTTTTTAATTTTTTTTTCTCCCGGTGGTTTGGAAGAGTCGCGGATCATGCGGTGATGGATGTTACGGGTAGGCTCATTCGTACGTGGTATTTAGGTGTGTGTAACATAGATTTAGGATGGGGAGAATGAAAAAAATTGAAACAAGTGTCACTCATGTGGAAAAGTTACATAGTTCGTGTGTGGACAATGACGCATATATGCGAATTTTTGGTATGATATCGTGCAGAGGTTTTCGGCTAATAATATACCCCAGATGTGAAGAAGACGGTATTAAATCCTGACGGACGTGTGATCAGAGCGACAAGGATTTTCCGATTTCGTTTATCCTCGTCCATATGCATATAGCACACATCGCGCGTAGCGTACCCCATTCGCTCGGTACCTCTCGGAAAAGAGTGACGGGATATATTCCGACCCTCTTTTATACGTACGTTTTTTTATTTTATTTTATTTTTTTTTCACGTACGCGGTACAATGTACACTCGATACTCTTATGACACCGGAGACCAAATCACGTGAGCATTGTACATATGTATAGATATATATTTTTGTTATTCGCGATCAGCCGGCGGGTAGAGCGGGTATCATTTGCGAGAAATAATTGACGGCGTAATTTTCAATTTACAACACCTTCGTCCCATTCGCAATTTTTTCTCCATCACTATACAAATCCGCGTATGAGCATATGAGGCTACTTTTTACTCCGTCATCTAGATTTTCAATTAACTATTTCCTATTATAACTGTCAGCCACCAGTCTGCCATTCTACAAAGCTTCCGATCCGAGTCCTTCACGTGTACGCAAAAAGTGGCTATAGATATCCTCGGCATACGCTTGTGGTACCGCCCTATATTACCAGGTAATTTGATACACCCCGTCAATAATTTCCACGCCGCTATGGGCTAACGATTTCGCATATGCAATTGTTTTAAATTCCGTCTGTTTCATTCCACCCCCAATTATGTCATTCAGTTGGCTTTTTTCTCGTACAACTTTGAAACAAAAAAAAAACAAAAAACACATTTGGTATAAAATAAATTTCAAAATACTAAAAGTGATTTAGAGCTTTCACAACCATACGAGACAAAGAAAACTAACCCAAAAATCTCGTCTTGAATCGTGAAAGTTTTTTTTGTCCTCAACGATTTCAGAATTATTCATTTGGCGAATGGAAATCTTCTGAGAGATGTAATCTGTTTGATAAGAATAGAGAGGGACAAAGATCATCGAGAAATTGTAATATTTTTTTAAAAGCTTTCTGATTACCGGATTGACGTACGATATACGTAGTTGATATGTGGATAGACATGATGTATTGCTAAGGGCTGAATATACAGTCGGAAAAATATACTTTGTCGAAAACCCCTTCATATAATGGAACACGGAATAATAAATACCCACCCAAGGGCTCGGTGCAGAAGAGTAGGAGGACAAGGGAAGAATAGAAGGGAAAAATGAAATGAAGAAAAAAAATATGTACATATGGAAGACGAAGAGAAAAAATAGAAGAAATAGAAGGATGGGAATAAGAAAAAAGGGTTGAGGGTGCGACGCCGCGACGTTTTCGCATTTCTTTTCAACCCTGAAACTCTGCAATATTTATCCCGACGACCAGGAATTTCTATACAACCCCAAAATGCATTCTCGTAATTATTATTCCAAGGAATACGCGCGCTGCACTTCATCGATTGCTTTCGCGTCTGAAAACCACACGAATGCACCGTTCGTATACATTCAAAATCCATCGGAATGATCAGAAATGCTTTTATGTGTAGGAATATAGCACGTGTATTCCCCCCCCCCCCCCCCATTTTCATCCCTTCATGCACGACAGGCATATGGAAATATTTGCTGCAATCTCACCGACAGTCACAATCTGACAGCGCAATCCGCGTTCCCTTTTGTAATGTCGATTTGAACTTGGTAAAAATATACTTTTTTGAGAATCATCGGCTCAGGATTATCGATAGCAGCGGTTGAATTCAAGTTCTATATATTTATAAAACCGGAAAATAAAAAAAAAGAGATCAACAACAATCAATGACATAGTTCATCGATTACCGCGTCTACACGTAGACCTATTGTGCGTATACGATACTTAAACGTATGAGAAAAAATTGATCGCTTTTTTCTTGTCACACTCTTTTTTTCGTTTTTCGGGAGGATAACCCTTGATCGTCCTATTTTCAGGGATTTTTCTATATTTTTCATCTGAATGGATACACCAAGTCCGCGAATATCCCGCCGATTCAAAGCAAATCCCATAAGTCATTTGAAAGGTAATCCTGTACCTCAAATACCAAGAAATCCTGCAGCAAGATCTCTGTCATCCACCTTCGAACCTGATTTCATCTGGATTTTGATGAGTATTTATTTTTTCGATGATCGTAACATTCAAATAACAACGTCTTATTAAAAAAAAAAAAAATACAACCATTTTTGTCTCCGCCTGCATGAGTTTTGAGATACGATTCTCACGTATGATTTCTCACGCATGAAATTTTTTTCTTCATCAAATATCCTTTTCTCATTCAAATCCCGCGGTTATTTTGAAAAACATGTATACCTAAACTGCAATACTCCGTATATACCTAGATTATATCGCGTGAAAACTCATAGTTAAAAATTTTTGTAGGTATTTTTAAAAAAATGAGCTCAGTCTTCGTAAGGTCCGCAGAGAAACGTACGACTGCAGTTTGAAAAGGCGTTTTTTTCTCTCTTTTTCTCTCAACCACACGCATACTTTTGAAAAATATATTCGAAGCAGTTCTTATATTACGCAATGTGTTGCGGATATTGCATGCAATTTCGCAAACCAATATTCTTGAGATTATCTTCACAATGTAGCCAACTCTTGCAATTCCCGTGCAGAAGGAACCATCTTTTTTTCTTTTTGAACCACACGGATATTTGTAAAAAATTTATTCGATTCAGTTTTTATCGAGCAATATGCTCGAGACATTGCGAGCAATTTTGTAAACCAGTTCCCAGATTCCGAAGTCTATCTTAAAAAATGAAGCCAATTATTGCGACCCGCAAAGTAAAGCACGGTTTATGAAAAATACAAAAAAAAAATTTTTCTTTCTCATAATAACTTTTTAACGGGCTAGATTCGACTCACTTTGAACTTTTCCATGGCTCCTCGGTTACCCATACTCGCGATTAAAAGGGTATTATCTCTGCCCCTTTCGAATACTTTGACACTTTTTCTTGCGAAATTTCTTATTTTATTATTATTATTTTTTTTTCCTTCCCCCTTTTGCTTTTTATCATTCTCCGAGAAAGTTGCCTTTGAACTCGAGTTTCTACAGGAACCGGAAGAGCTCCTCTGCAGCAGTATCACCAGAGATTGTATATTTATGGGGCAGTTTTTGACCAAGTTTGGTAAAGTTAGCTTTAATGTCTTCGCCCTGATGGAATCCAACAGCTCCCGGAGCTTGTTTGTACGTAGGGTGAAAGAAAACTAGCAATGTAACGAAGTAAGGGGCGAAAGTAAGAACTCTTGGTTATTCAAAAGAGACAACGAGCCTAATTGAACTCACTTTCGAGGTATACCAAAATGAAAAAAAAAAAAAAAAAATACCAGGAAATTTTGATGAAACCGATATATTCGTGCCGATTCTGAAAATTTATAATATGTTTTGAGCTGAAAAACTAAAGTACTTACATTTCAAAAGCCATACCAGAAGGCTGACTCCGTGTGAAAATAAAACGATGAGAGGAGTCGAGATCGGTTGGTCTAAAGCGGGACAATGAAAAAAGCCATTTCGCTCAATGACACAACAAGCATCTCTCTATATACCTCAGTAACAAAGCACTCACCACAGAAACGTTTTCTGATAAAACGTTTTTTTAAATTAAGACCACTACGTGGCGACAAATTCTCCTTCTGCTATAGAATAACTCTCCACGGTCCGGTCATAATGGCAGTGGGAAAAGAAGTAGAGAGCAGATATCTTATTGTCGTTTTTTTCCTATTTTTTTAATGTTTGCTGTATTATCGCAGTGGATGGTTTCCCGATGCAATGTGGGGTCCAAGTTGAAATCTGACCATGCAGTGGTAGAATCCTGAAATTTCATTGACTGCTTTATTAGACGTTTCATGATCTGGGCCAGACCGTTAATACCATTTCAGCAGCCGTTAACGATGTCACGTGATTCTATTTGTCTTCCAATACCATAGCTTCGCAGTTATACGATACTTACGATTCAAAGTGTGAAAATGAAATTGGTTTCATTTTGCTTGGAACACTCGATTCGTATGGGGTGGTACGCGAGTAGAACGTGAACACTACGAACAATTCCCTTCCGCATGATTTTTGCACCGCTTTTTCATCACATGAGCAATCACTTCTGTCGTTCGACATCTACATATTGATTGTGTAAAAGTCTCAGACCCTTTGCCTACCTGAAATTTAATGGACTTCGCTTTTCATTTTTGTTTTTTCATCATCCGCATGCAGAGGATATTCTATGGAACTTTTTTTCGCACGGAAAATTCTTCTCTCAAAATTCCGATTCCGCCGTTTTCGTTTTGATCCGAAAATTCGTTTGTTATTTTTGTTTTTTTTTATATGAAGTGGTACATTTTATAAAAACCGTGAAAGGCATCATATTTTTTGGTCTTCGTGATTCTTGGGTCTGAAAGAAATAAATCTTACCAGGTATTTTGCTGCTGCGTTTTTCGTTCGCGACGACGGTATGGTGGTACAGCCTAAGGGTGAAATTTCTGAAAGTGGTGGGAGCGAAGTGGCATATATAGAAAGTGCTGGAAAGACTGTATCAGAATGCAGATGGGGCCATGAATATTTCATTTTTTACTTCGTTAAAAATATGCTTAATCTTGATTTGCTGATGGAACAAGTATTGCCCTCTATTACACACCCACCACGTTGGTCCATTTTTCAACTCAATATGGTGTAATATACTAAGATAGAATTTCTTGGCGTATAAAATTCTACGTCCTCTACGAAACAGAAAAAAAACTGGTCTCCATAGACAACGGAATATCTACTATTAGAAAGTACGCTGATGATATTATGCCGGAATTGCCTCCGGTATAAAATATTATTTTGGAAGATTATACTGAAGAAATCGAAAAAGCACTCAGAAATATCACTGGATCGAGCTACGAATTCCCACGATATCGTTTGCGATGAAAAGAAATCTTTAAGCATCTGCTTGAACAATTTTCAAATATTCTTCATTATAGCTATTCAGAATTTTCGCAGATTTTTTGATTTCTGTAACTTAGTTTTTATTCTTAGAATGCGAGTTGAAATTCAAAAATATAAGGATACGTAATACCGACATGTGAATAATACCGAACGTCAAAACTTTCCTATGTACTTGTCGAGAATTTTTAATTTTATACTGTTATATTCCCCTTGTACCTCGGCGGTCGGGCCGGGTTTTAGAGCTTCGTTGAATTTCAAATATCACTTTTTATTCCAGGTGTCATTTTCCCAGCGTCGCACCGCCACTTCTTCCTCTCCACCCCCTTTCAAAACTCTCTTGCTGTCCCGCTTTTGGTTTCATTTTCGTCCCGCAACGACTGTTCATTAAAATTTGGTGTTAAAAGAAGAAAAAAACGAGCGTAAAGAAAAGAGAGAAAAAAACAATTATCTACTTGCTTCTCTTCTCTCGCTCAAAAAAAAAAAGTATGAAAAAAAATATTTAAGAAACTGAAAATCGCATCAAATAACAAATTAGCCCTCTCGATTCGAGGGCAATTTGATATTATAAATATAGGTAAGATAAACAATTTTTCCTCAACTCGTTATAATTGGTCGGGCCAAAGAAGCTCTTTTTATGTCACGAAATATATGAGAATAATACTATTATTCTCTGGCTGGAAAAAAAAGAATCTAAACCTCTGAATAATTTTTTCGTTTAACACCGTAATATTAGATAATTCTTCTGTTATATGATAACATCAACATGCCAACCGCGTTAACGTTGAACGCGCCGCGACTTCCATTTTCTCTTTCTTCAATATACCTGCCCTCTATCCTTCTTTCCTCTGCCTTGAATAGAGCGCGTCTTTCAAAGACCATTTGCAAGCTCGACGCGTACTTCAGAACCAATTCGACCAATTGCTTTTGCCAGGTCACTTCCACCGACTATACTATACCCCTACCTGCAGTGACAGTTTTCCACCAGCAAATACGACCTAATCAGTTTAACATCCACATACCTATATGTATTATACATATAGATTTTTATCCACAGGTATTTAGTATATATTTATTTTATATCATGGATACGCCTGATGTATAATATACCTGTGAGAAAGACGTGCAGACCTCGCCTAGCTTTGGCATCATCAAAACGTTATTAAATAGATCAACGTGATACATAGTATTATAGTAAATTAACATTGCCCCCCAGGTGTATGTAAATCTATTCATATAGACATAGATAGTGTATGCATAATACAGGGTGTACCGTTTTCAAACGTAACATCGAGTAAATCGAGAAATAATGTTTGTATAATGAAACAATATGTAAATTTTTCCATACAAAATTTGCAAAGAGTGAAAAGAGGTTGGAATGTTACTGTTATTATCCGACAGCGATTGAATTTCAAATCCAAAATCGCTAGAGCGTGAACACTCGTCTTTTTTTTCATCTTTAATGAAATCAGTTTCAATCACTTTTTCAACGACATTTACGTGCATGTTTTGTCAGAGCAGTAAATTTGAAAATCATGAAAGCGATTTTTTGTCTTCTTTGGTTTCGGTCCATTCTACGTGCTAGAAAACTGTACCTCCACCCCACGCAGATCCATGATTCTCTTTGCTTCTAGTGAATCATTATTCTCGATGCAAAAAGATTACTCTCATTTTATCAATTTCAAATCCGTGATATTTTTTCCGACCGAATCGAGGATATGCTGCCCAGCATCGGATCAAGAACGAATTTAGGTTTCACAATAATTCGTCGAATGATGAAAGTCATTTCTTGATTCCAATTACTTGGCTATTATTAAGTTGGAAACACAATTGCTTTCGTATTCCAGCAATGTACAATGTGCAAATGACATTATTTTGTCGTACAAGAAAATATCAATCGGTTGTCGTCTGGATATTCGATCGAACAGAATTTCGTACGGTACACCCTTTACGTACCCCAAGGTAGGTAGAACCAGAGGGTAGAGGGTATGCAACCGCGTGTAAAGAGCAGCAGCCGCTAGCTCTTAGGTTCAGCTTCCACAGCTTCTGTCTACCTTGGGGCCAAACGTCTGCAGTGATTACTGGGAGGGCAGGGTGGCTCCTGGCTGGTAGAGGTAAAACGGGTGGTTGAACGGAACGGAATGGAATGGAAGGAATGGGAAGGGACAAGGGTGAGCTACATCCGACACACCGGATAGGGGCGGCTCGCCTCGAGGCACTGGATAGATCCAGGGTAGACGTAACTGCAAGTGACTGCAACTAGCACCACCGCAAACTCTGCAGTCTACAGCCTATATGAGAGGGAAACTATACGGATATAGTTCTGTATATCTGGGTATCTGCTGTGGTGTACGTCGACAAGACCACTGGCGAATGCTGTATAAGTATATTCGGTGTAGTTTCCGGATGTACAATCTACAATCTACAATCAACATGATACCGAGGGAAGTGAATAGGATGCTTGCCCTAATTGTGATCTATATACGCTGCATATACTGAGGGGGGTCTCGCCAGCCCCCGTATAAATCGCCGCATTCGTGTCATTTTTCATATGGTATTATTTTCATTTTTCTCCGTTTACATTTCGAGCTTCCGCACAAACCTCACGTCGGTGAATAACGTACGTCATTTTTATTCTACAATTCTGAAAAATCAATAATGCATTCTCATTTACGTTCTTCACTTCCGCACTCGGATAGACAGGTTTAACGAGGCAGATATCGTGGCCAATAGATTGCGCATCGGTGTATTATAAAACAATTGAGATATTCCCGGCCAATATACGCGTTCTACATACGAATTACTTCTAGGACTCGATCTCCGTCATCCGTTATAGCTATTTATTAGCGGTGGTGAATTGGTAATTAGTAACACCACGTCGGTTATATTGAACCGGCTATTCGGCCTGCGGGATATGCTCTGCCTACCTATTCGACGTTATCAATTCTATCCAATAAGAGCTGCACCAATATGTCCACATCATATTACACGGTGATGAAAAGTGGGGAATCTAATTTCATCTCATTTTGTTGCTAGTGAAAAACTTTTGAACTTTGTATGAAATGCTTGCCAATTTCTTGCACGAATTGCAATTTATAATCAGAAACATGTACCTATATATATGCACGGTATGTCCGATCCTCAGGTTATATCAGCCGTTGGTTATGTGTATGTGTGTATATAAATATTCTACACATAGAGTAAATATAATTTATATATACGTAGACACGTATGGTACGTATATCACTTGTCGCGAGACACAATCTCCATGCAAATGCTTATTACCAGCTGCTGCCACCGCCCGCTTCTGTTGCTGCTGCTCCTACTAGAGTTGCTAGTAGATCGGAACCATCTGAGCGATTCCATTGACTTGTAATTGAAAACTCTGAATAGATGGAAACAATAGCTCGTGCAGACTATACGGCACAGCAGTGGAAGACCTCGATATTAATATACCGAGAATACACCTACCTATAATTATCGATCGCGATTCTATACCCATCTCTGTAGTTACTTCTGAGCACGCCCGCCGTTTAATACGCCGTAATGTATGAGGATATGATTACGCATATATTTCTATACGCTATCTCATCTGGAGAGAAAAGACGACGCAAAAAAAAATCAACGTACAAATGAAATAGGGAGGAAAAAATTGGAATATAGTGCGTGAATATCGTTATTGTATTATTAATACGACGATAGATTGAGTCGATTTTATTTCGGTTCTTAGATTTTTAATTTTTTCAATCTCTATGCAGGCTCACCCCGGAAATCGATAATCGTGGACTTATATATACGTTAAACTTCCCTCCGTATAAAAATACTTGGAGGTGACTCAAATGAAAAGTGCCTAAATTGTTTTTTTTCTTTTTATCTCACCGAAATTCGCTGGTATATTATGGATGTCTCGAATCATCAGTTTTGTTGCCCAAAGTTTTGCCGTATTTGACTAGAGTTATAGGGAGTATTTTTTTTAAGTACTACCATTCTTTGGATGAGATTTGGAATAAAAGAGTACACAGAACTTGAAATAATGGCATTATTTTTAAGTGAGTGTGTATTACTGAACTGCAAAAATTTCACGCATTGCGAAGATATGCGTAGTAATGAACCTGGGTTACGTAAAATTCAAGTCGTGCGTGTTATTTCAAAATAAAATGCGTTCGTAGTTATTATTTTTTACGTTCTGCTTCCCATTTTTTTTTTTTTTTTTTTTATACATGTTCCGACGTCCATCAGCGATAAGGGACGGTTCACGTAATATCGAATATTAACAAATACATGGCGCTTCATGCGTGTTCTTTTTTCGTTTTATTTATTTTCTTTTTATTTTATCATGAAGAAAATTAGAAAAAATTGGATTGCATGCAATGACGGCTTTGTTTTTTAATCATGAAACCTGCCCGGTCGATATTCATCTCATGTGCTCGTGATATCATATATAGGAATATAACTTTTTGATTGGAGCAGGCTGTGTTTCTATTTAAGAGTATTTTACACGTTAATAAAATTCTTTTTTGCCACCTTCATTTTTTGCAGAGGCAAGGCTGCATCCACGGAGAAGAACTACCCTACGTTTTCGGTGCTCCGCTCGTTGGAGGTCTCGCTCACTGGCCAAAAAATTGGACAAGGGGGGAACTGACACTTTCAGAAAGCGTCATTCTATATTTCACGAATTTCGCACGAACTGGGTAAGCTGAATATCTGCAAAAAATAACCGTCATCTCTATTTTTTCTCTTTCCTATTCCATTCTCACTTTTCCTATTCTATTTTCACCTCCATCAGTTCTATTTTCACTTTTTCATGCAGTTGAAATTTTCACTTTATTATTCGATCGCTATATAACTTCAAACTCTTTATCACGATAGCTGGAAATAGAGCATGAATTTCACGTAATCTGATTAATTTATAAATTCGCAAACGATTCTACTTTTTTCGATTTCTTCTGAAAAAACCGTGCATTAATGTACTTCACTTAATTATAGGGCGTCTACCGTAATATTTTATGGTGTGTTACATGCATATTGATATCGAGAAATCGGTGAGCGCGACGTCGATCCTCCTGAAATGCAAATGCAAAATGTAAAATGTAGAGCGACCGCGCGCGTCCCACAGGACTAAATTTACCTGCGACAAAAACAAACCCTTTCAATCTATTCGGGTATATTTTATGCGGGGTGAATACAACATACATCGATATAAAATACATTATACATATAAGTATAGGTGCGTATAAGATTCTAGAACCTTTTCATTGTTGGAAGAAATCTTGGTTTTCGAATTCTCATCACTCTGAAACTTATTTCAGTTTTGAGTTAAAATTTTTATCGCAACAATATAGCTCCGAGAAATTTTTACAAAAAAATGTTTGATACCTGTTATTCGATCCTTTGATCTTATCGTTAGTCAATCGATCCACTCTGATTGTACATTGACTACATTAATTCATAGAAGAAATCGCATAGATTAATTATTTTTTTGCATCTTTTCAATATTCATGAATTAATGGAGTCGTTAATTCGTTTTTCCGAACCGTCTTCCGACTCGGGAGCTTAAATAAGCAATAATAGAGGAAAAAGGCGGATACGCTATCGCCGTGATACTTTGATTCTGGCCATAAGGCAGCCCATAAAATTAGCTTACGTCCCATGTTTAAGAATCGAAATGTCCTGGTATACTCAAAGTCCAAACAATGCAATAGCAGGTTGCTGTATGGAAACTCGCACAGTGTACGGAAATAGTATGAACGTATTATACGTAGTTTTACATAAATGTACACATAGATAGATACGTATATACAGATATATGCACGGTGTAAAAGCTGCATTGCGGCGTTAGAAGTGCTTGCCAATTCTCAGTTTACTTTAATTACAATTCACAAGTTAGAGAGTCATGGCCCGAAGCTTTCGATTTATACCCATTACTATACTGCGCCGTTACATATTTAATAGATTACTGGATACATGGAATTCTGAAATTCTCAAGTCGACTTCACCCCTCGGATAAAAAAATTTCTCAATCAACGGAGTCAGAAATTTTTATTTCTCCGGTTCGAAATTTGCACTTATTTCGAATGCGACGAACACGACTTATAGCATACCAGGGATTTTTTCTTTTGTTATTGTAAACGTGCGTTTACCCGATTGAGTTTCCACTTACGAGTTTTTACATACTTTTTCATCTAATTTTTTTCTGCATTCTTTCCTTTATTTTTTTGCAACTTTTCTCATCACACGATTTATTGTATGACCCTCCTTATCCATGCACAACGGGATAGGTATATATACTAATCTTTTTATCTCTTGGGTCCCGTGTGCCGGGATCAGGTACTTTCTATGTAGATGAGAACGGACTAGAGGAAAAATTTTCTCGAGTAGATTTTTGAAAGTTGAGTATTGCTGGGAGATCTAGTAAAAAATGAAGATGAGAAAAAAAATTGAACACACACGTAGAGTTTAGGGCCAACAATATGAGATCTACAGACCGATACGAGTTGATGTGTAGTCGATAATCTGGAGATCATCAGCATATTCTATACCGAATTGCAATTCAATACCGAATTGCAATTCAATACCGCACCCTTTTTTGGGTTTATTAGCAATGCGATTTACTTATATTTCGTGTGTCTCAGAAACCCCAACGAAGGGACACCCGAACCTGGATCCTCTGGGTCGAGACCGGAACGCACGAAATTAAAAAATATTGAATGGACCGCCTACGAAGCTGTCCATAAAAAATACCTCAGCATTGGTGAGTCGCAAATTTCATCTGATTTAACTAATGAAAGATTACAACAGATTATCTCACATTATATCGATTGATCATCGTGCTTTTGTTTTACATTGCAGAGATAAAATCAAAGCTGAAAAATCACTACAGAGCTCACAGACTGTCTTTTTGGTTGAACTTGGTTCCTGACCTGCACAAACCAGGATCGGACGATGTACCTCGTTCTCATCATCTACTCGATGCCGAACAGGTGAATATTGCCTGAAAAAAAATTACTCCTCTGAAAGTGAATCCCTGTGGAGTTACTTCGATTTTGTTCGATTTCAAAATCGTATAATTATTAATTGTTCTCCTGATAGGATCCGTACTGTATCCAGATGTGCAGTTGTCTCGTGCACTAAGTGATACTTAGTTCTTTTTTCCCTCTACAAAATTCAATAATCCAGAGAGAATAAAAACCGCAAATTTTTTTTCAGCGAATGCATAGAAACGGGTGAAAAAAATAATTTAACTTATTTCCTTATCCCGCATTGGTTGGATTCGGGGTTAATTTATGGTTGTTGATACAACGGTACAATTTAACTCGCGTGAAATTGGTCGCCCAGAAGCTGGTTAATGCAATATAACTGTCACTTGATTAGAGCCAATTGTTCTCTCTGTACACGAATTGACCCTCCCATCTACCACATACACATGGACAATGTACATCCGCATTGATCGAGACACCCTAAGCTCCAATTACCTCATATACGAAACCAAATAGCTACTCCTTCGCTTCATCTCCAGTAGGATGAAAGTCAGGCTTTTCGCACCCTGAAGCGACCTTAATTTATTTATTTTTGTTAGATCAATCGTTCAAATTAGAATATCTACAGATTTTTTTGAGACCAATATTTGCACCTAATAATGAAGCGTACTCGCGGATCTCGAGCTTAAAAAAAAAAAGTCATCATCACGACTAATTAATTTGAAAAAAGTTACGGGTTCATCAGGATGCGACGATCGTAATTTTTTCGGAAACTCTGTCTAGAAATTAGTATTATTTTGAAATAAACTGAAACCAAAATTTGTTTCATACATTATGGAATGCTATATGGTTACTGTAATCGTTTTATTTATTTTTTTTCAGGTGCCACCTCGGATAATTCAGCGATTACCAACAACAACTAGACCAACAACGCAGGAAGTGACGACGGAAAAACCGCACAATTCATCAACCACCAGTCCAAGCGAATTAGCTTTCGAAGAAACAACATCGCAACCTGAAGATGGTTTTGCAGCATATTCAACAGCGTTGAGTGTGACGATAGCGATCGGTTGTAGTCTCCTTATTCTAAACGTTTTAATATTTGCCGGTGTTTACTACAAACGTGATAAAAATCAGCATAATTGTCCAAAAAAACGTCAAGAAAACGGTCAAATGCCCAATAATATTTGCGGAGAACTCGAAACTAAAACTGAACGACATCACATTCAGCATATACCTCCCCCAGAGTTTGCCGATCTTCAAAATAACTCGTGTCACGTACCGATGCCGCCACCGCCGCCTAAAAATACAAAACCCGGTAAACAAGGACCAAATTTAATAATTAGTCCGAATCAATTACAACAGGAAAGTATGGCCATGGTAGGAAGTGGCGGAACGCTTAAAAAAGGTCACAATCACCAACAGATCATGGAAGAATTGAGGGTCTGACTTTAGGAGGAGGGAGAGTGCGAGGCGGCCAGGGTTAGGCGACGAAAAGAGAATTATTTCTTTGATCAAAAATAAAATTTATGAAAAAACACTTCCGAGTTTTTCGAGTCCGATTTTCAGGAAACGGAATATTAATCGGGACAGGAAAAAAGTTTTTTCTTCTTTCCTTGTTTTTAACCAGTGAAACGAACAAGAAAAAAAATAACGACGCCTAACTCCATTCTGTCCACAAAACGTCCTTCCAAATCTAATAAAAATACGTATTTTTCCTCGACGATATAAAACAAGAAAAAAATTTGTCGAAAAATTGAAAATAATGAAGAACTATACATATAATTTTGATTGATATGAATAAAATAATTCGCAACTACACGATTGCAGTTGATACGTTTCGCTCGCCCTCTGCCAAAATTCACCTTGAAGTAAGGACTGGTAATTTTCGGCGTGTCCCAAACTGAATATTTTATCATGCTGCAATAATAATTACTGATTTTTAGGGTGTAGTAAGTCTTTTTTTGTTTTGTCACAGTTTTTCACATAATTAAACAAAACGAGTGCAATATATATCGCAATTTTAATCATCAATGATGTCAAGGATACGACGTTGATCGTTAGTAATTTGATATCGTCACAATTTATGGCAGTCGGATTTTTCGTATTGATCTGTGATAATACATAACATAAAATAAAATGAAAGAATAAAACAAAATAAAATAACTAAAACGAGGACTGACTTGATTAGTGAAAATGTTAATGTATTTCATTTTGTCTTACTCATTTGTATGGAAAAAAACATTGTTTTTTTGAACATTTATCCCCCGTCATTCTGTGTTTCGAAAATCTTAGCGATGAAATAATATTTTTTTAATTTTTTTCTTAAATAAAAAAAAAAAATCGATAAATATCTTTCCAACTACTGCCAAATATATGAATTGAATTATAAATATATATGTATATTATACTGTCCACATGGCGTGTGACTTCAATTACGTCTATTTCTATTATTATACAAATAATTATGAAAAAAAAAAGTTCATTAGCTAGACGATCGATTCACCAACATTTTCGTAATATCAATTAAATGTATATGAATGAAAAGAGAGAAAAAAAAAGAAAAAAAATCATTCTATAATAATAATTAACATGAATTATTTGTATAATTATAAATCGCTGTACAAACTATTTTGTATAAAAATAGTTGTGGGCATAATAAAATACTATGTATAATATAAATTTAATATACATTCGTTATTATGAATAAACGAACTAAAAATCTTGTAACGTTACGATGAAAAAAGACTAAACCAAAAACAAACTACCTAAGTGTACACAAATTGAAGAAGAAGATATCCGAGTGTAAATTACAATGATGAACATTAATCAAGTACGAGATACCAAATCTGTTTTAATAAGCGCCTAGTGAAACGCCATATACATATATGTATGTATAGTTCTATAACGTACATAAGATATTAATAATAGTAAAAAAATAATAATAACATATTACATGATGCGAGAAACAAAAAAAAAGTGAAAAGATTAAGAGTTATAATTGTTACCAACATGATTTTAATCGGAACTGTTAATATAGTGATTGTAGATTGACGATAAACAAAAATTTTTAATAATGAAAAGAAAAGCGATGAAATAAAATCAAAGAAGATAACAACTTATGTACATATAATTGCCACTGAAAACAGATAAAAATAATATCTAATAAGATTTGTGAAAAATGTGAGATTTAGAAATTGAGAGATATGATATATAGATCGATGTTATCGATCTATATTTTGGGTAGTCAAATTAGCGGGTAAAAAAAAGAAAGAGAATGGAATTGTTTCGAGGAGCGACGGGGTCCGCCATTATTGGCAGTCCCTATTATATATTATATGCTCCACTTCGAGAACTACGCGCATTCGATGGATTGTTATCTGAAAACCAAAAATTGAATAAACAATAGGCGTAAATATTGTAATACATATATATTTAATAAGTATGAACTTAAAAAAAGAAAGAAAAAAAAAACATTGTAAATAACTGATATCGAAATAAAAGTATATTATATTATTATTATTATCAATGGTGAAATGAAACAAGCAAAATAATAATAATAATAAATAAATAAATGAATGAAATAAATTAAATAAGAAATTTGAAATGTTAATTTTGGAATATTAATTATGTATATTATATTATGAATCACCTGCAGAAATCAAACAGCTCATCTGTATGGGAGAATATAATAATAATAAAATATATCCGATTATTATATATATGTATATATATATATGAAAGTATTTTCTACAGAGTGAATCGATTCAAAATTCGAAACCAATTAACCGAACTCAAAATCGACTACTCTTTTTCTAGGTTTATTATTTGAATAATTAATCATGAAAATTATACATACATTGTCCAGGGCGCATCAGGATAAAAAAAAAACCAAGGAAAAAATCAATGAGCTGCATAAAAAATTGACAAAAAATGTCTATTCACCGCAAAAGCTTTGTGAATATTTTGTTTAAATTGAATGAATGAGTGCTAGCACGATTTTTACTTGTTTAATTTATTTATGTATTTGTATATTTTTTTTCTTTAACGTTGCGTTTTTAAGTCACTGCAGAGGATTTGGAATAAACGAGATTAACTAGCTCGTCGTTTGTTTGCCAGCTACGGGGTCATTTCCGGTATCTAGAACATCCGGACTGCTGCGCATTTCCGGTAAGCCTACGCCTACTATATCTCGATATACAACACATCATAACCGCCGGCGGATGATGACGTTTCTGCGAGTGAAAAGAAAACTAAGTATTAAATTCATGTTTCCGGTTTCGAACTATCCAGAACAAAAGATTATTTATGAAATGAAACATCTATCCGAAGTGGCGGATCCGACGTAAAAATATTATGCCGAGAACGGTGAGATTTTTATAATTTCCAATTAAAAACTGCAAAACCCAGAAATATACCTGTCGATATTATTTATCCGCGAAAAACATTATGTGAAAATAAATTCAGGCTGATTCGGAACGGCGAGGTTTTCAAAATGTAAATTTCAAGCGAAATTTTCCATATACACGCCACCTGTATACTTTTGTAACACTCGTATAATTGTCGTGGCACTTGATTCATATGAATGTCGGCAACCGCTTTTAGAAGGATGTGAAGGACATTTTTTTTTTATTCTTTTTTTTTGTGAATAATATTATCCGCCACCGTCCTCACAATTCTGATTTTTTATCTTTTTTTTCTTTCATATCGATCACTGAAAGTGATCTGCGTCTAATTTCGAACATCACGAAGCACCGTGATTTCATTTTTCTCAATAATTCTTTTTTTCCACCTCCATTTTATTTTTTTGTCTGGCGCTAAAATTGATTTTTCACACACAGCTCAGAAGACGTCTGCACGCTGTATTTTGAAGAGATGCTAATCGTCAGCCTGCGAGGCGTTTTTCAATTGTTCGGTATATATACGTATGTGCTGTATAAGATATAGGGAAATTACGTCTAGGCGACGAGAGTTGAATAAAATAGATTTTGCATCGCAAAAGGTGCAAGCGCTGCGAATGCGATTGAGAGGGTTGCACTTGCGCGTCAGCAAGGGGTTATTTTCCTTAGGCATGCTCATGTAACTCTGAATAGCAACGCTTGCGAATTTGAAACTAGCTTCGAGTAGATCTTTCCTCCATTTTCTAGTCTAAACATTGCAAACATAATATATGGTATGTTAGGTAAAACTGTCGGACGCGATTGCGCCCACGTTTCACCGATTGTTTTACATCGTATCACAAACTTATTCCGAACTCCCATACATAGAATAAATTTTCTCTCACAATCAGTTGTTCTGGAAAGAAAGATACTGGATTTTCTTCTCCCGTTTTAGAATTCCCTGGATTGCTATAATTGTCATCGGCCACAGAATTTTTTCGTCGATCTCCGTTCGATTTATTTTCAAAACCCCTCGTTTTTCATGGTGTACTAGAATATCGCCGACACAACGCGTTACACAGTCCTATTGAAGGTTTATTCAAGTATTTCATACGAGACGATTCATTAGAGAGAAAAGAAAAACGGAAAAATCTTTCAACCGATCCAGGAGTGAGCGATTGATGAGCTGTACTTAGCTCAAAGTCGCTTTCCGCAGCAAGCTCAAAGTTTTCGGCTGAAGAAATAACTTGAACGACGATTAGTAATTTTCTTCAGCCAAAGCTGTTTTCGAGGTGAAATGTACGAGAGGTGGATATAGCCACGGAATAAAGTAGTGTAGGGTGGAGGGCACCCATGGGTACGGTTAATCGTGTAAAATCATTTCTCTTTAGAAAGTTTTCAAAGTCATCCTCGTTGCCAACTGGCAGAGCAGTGTGGGGGAAGGAGAAGAATTTTAAGTTTCGTTAAGTAAGATTGATTCTCGCCTTCGGGGATTACAAATTCGTCCCTGCGGCTCGAGCGCGAGGTCTAAGTCTTTGTAAATAACCTCCTGCCAGATTGTTTGATTTGAATATCGCAAGGTTTTTCTTTTTATTTTACTTTTATTTGATTTATTTATTTATTTTTATTTTCTTTCGCTTCGCCGACATTACCAGCATCGTCAAACGGGTTTCTGTTTTATTTTATTTGCATTTATTTTTTTATTGTTTTATTTTTTCTTTCCGATGTTTTTTCTCCTCTCCTTTGAACCTCAGGATCTGGACGTCTTTGTAAGTCAAATGAAAAATCGTATATGGAAAAGTCTTCAAGCTCCCATTAGTTGTTCGTATGATTTAATTTGAAATATAGACAAATTTAACCACAATAGAATTTATTGAACCCTTCTCTACATATTCACCTCACAATAATTTAGATTAAAAATTTTTAAATCAAAAACGTTTATTTGAAAAATCGGTTTATGGATAATGTATTCCGCATGTTACGCATATATACCTATATTAAGACTTACCCATCGCAACCGTTTGTCGATAGAATGTCTGAGGACAGCAGCTACAAGAGGTGGAAGCTTTACCAGATTCGCTATGTAGTTCATAAATGTATTCCACGCTGTCAATTGGAAAAGTTAGCAGCGAGATGGTGACTAGATTGAGCAAAGACGTTATAAGAGGGAGGTAAGAAAATCCAATTTTAAAGAAAAATACAATTATTTTTTTGCGGGACGCAACCACGAGATAAAAGAACGAAATGAACGAATGCAAAAGAAAGAAAAGAAATCCTCCAGATTTGCACGTATATCATTTTTATAAAACTGATAAATAACATGCAGCAAATCTACAAAGCCGCAAGTAACGTTCTTGATTTTGAACGCTTACAATTTTTGAATCTAGCATGCGAAAGATCACACTTTGCATTTGGAAAAAAAAACGTAGAAATTTATTCAACCAGAATGGATGTCTCAGGCGATCGGTCCAAATAAAAGTCTTCGGACAGAATATTTGTTCCGGCTAATCATCGAGATTCAAACTCATAGAATAGACTATACGCATAGCTGTATACTTTTCGACGCTCTCAAAAAATTTTTTTTTCGTTAGTAAGCAAACATTCGAAGCCGAGAAATTATCACAATAATTTATTGGTCGCTTTATGATCGTCAGGGTTCTTACATACCACAGTTTGACGTAATACTGTCTCACTGTTACTAAAGATAAAAGTATCTCAAAAATATTCTTCACGTAATACAATATGATATATAAATCTGTCCCTATATCTACATACTGAATTGCATCGTCAATCACCGTGTAAAACTAACACTTAAAACTAAACTTACAATTATATAGAGATTTATACGATTTAAATATGAGTTTCCCATTCCTTGTTACTTCTTGTTTCATTTCTTATCTTCTAAATCGAACACTCGCGTTCCCAATTCTGTGGTAGAACTGGCTCCCAAATTTTGAACAACGTATCTAGCATACATGGTCGAGGACAACCAGGTACATTCATCTTATGCGGCTCAGTTGTCTCCGTGTTATTCAAATATAGTATCTGAAATTTAGGACAAAATGTAAAAGGGACTTAATGACGTAGTAAGACGATCAAACTGGACGGTTTTGAATTTCAGATCTTCGAAATCAAAGTCTCAAAAGACATGCAAATCTAATTAGGTATCTGATTAATTCTACTGAAAAATATATATTTTTCTACGATTTTTGAACTTGAAGCCGCGTACCTTGATTTCGTGATTTTGTCCACCCTGGGCAATATGCAATTCAAATATAAGAGATGCGCCGTGTTCTGGCTTCAATGATTCCTCGGTAAAACCCATCGCCCTCAAATTATTGACTAGCGTTGTATCATGAGCAGAGTAAAGATACATTTTGTGTGCGTCCGTTCCGTTACGACGCATCACCATATTCTCCAAAATCTCCTTCAGCAAGTTTCCTGTGAAAATAATGAAATGTCAGTTGCTTTTTTTGCAAATAAT
This sequence comes from Athalia circularis, assembly GCA_963978495.1. NCBI lineage: Eukaryota > Metazoa > Arthropoda > Insecta > Hymenoptera > Athaliidae > Athalia > Athalia circularis. The sequence continues at coordinate 8,194,244 of OZ021702.1, forward strand.
TCTGATCAGAAATATATTTAGACAAGTCTTATTCAAAATATAACGAGCAAATTTCATCAAATCAATTTTGAGATATAAAATACGCTCACCTCCTCTGAGACGTCTTTGCGTCAAATTGCTGGTGAATAACGCCAAACTTTTTGCCGCTAGTTCTTTCATTTTTTCGTTATAATACTTCAACGTCCATTTAGGTAGTTCTAGGCCGTGATCGGACTGAAAAATCGAATTTTATCGAGTGAATAAATGATCGATGGCTGAACGAAAAATTTCAATCTATAACTAATTGAGGTTTAATTAGAGACAGCGTTCCTGAATCACCTGTTGATATTGTCAAATAATTCATTAATTCGCCCATTGGATTTGACACAGTTTGTTAGTTTAATAAATGAGAAATAATTAATTATTTATATACATTTATGTTGTCGACTCTAATAATTATTTTACATCGCGTATTTAATGATGAGGGAAAACTGGGATTAAACGGTCTGTTTTATAGGCTAATTTATCATTTTCTATAGGGCTTAAATAACCTGCATACCCCCCATGAAAATTCATACCTTCACGATATCGTTGGAATTAAACTGTTCCTGTCTAATTACCCTCATAAGTAATCTGTGTAATCAACACTTTATTCTGTTTAGTTTAGTACGCAAAATTACGTACACCGTAAAACAACAGCGAATCTTTAGAATCTGATGGAAATTTTATTGATTATTCAAAATGTAAAACTTTCTTACCTCAATTTCCAAAGTATTGTAAAGAAATTCAACGTCCAATATCGTCTCAATCTTATGCCCAGTGTAAGTAGTCAATTCCTTGCACATCGAAACAAAAGAGTCGTCAACAGTTTTTGAAAAATTGAGGTAGGCCTGCGCAAGCTCCTTGTCAAGTTTCGGACACGGTGCCTTAGAAACGATCAGCTACGCAAAAGAAGAAAGATGAAAGAAAAAAAATTTGATCTGACCAATTTCGAGGCGAACTTTTTCCAAAAAAATTGAGATATCCTTCTCACCTTGTCGATGTTTCTTGGTATACTGTGAACGGGAATCGGACGCCAAGGAAGACCAGGTATAAAAAGATCTTCTTCCGTAGGTTGATAAAGTGCTGCTAAAAGTACTTGGGCTGACATAATACATCTGTCTGCGTAGCTACTGCGCACCAAAAGATCTGAACTTTTATATTTATTCCCCAAAAACGGTCCATACATTGCGCGTAATCTTTCACCTAAGGTATACATCTGGAGCATTCCTTTCTGGCACAAAATAAAAACGTGGTTTTCAGTTGCATAAATTATTTAAAAAAACAAAGTCAACATTTTTTCGTGTTCGTATGTATGATATAATAAATTACCAAAATCGAACCTTAGTCAAAGCACCCCAACCATCCGGCCAATCATAATCCGCCCATGGATCATTTGGGTAAGTTTCCGTGGGATTTTTATCGCCGTGTCGAAAAATCTGAAAAATGATTCCTCATGTAAATGATGAAATAATCAAGGATTTTCGTGAGAGTTGAAGTAATTAGAAAATTTACTCACGATCGCTACTTGCTGTAAATTGTCTACTGTTTCAGCTGTAGAATTAGCAAATGCGGTATAAGCCAATAAAACGCATCCTATAATTCCCGCGGTAATTGCAACCGATAAGCAGATTCCTCGACGTCCCGATCTGCAATTCTTCCGCAAAAATCCTCCCCGGCTTTCCATCTCTTCGCTGAAAACAATGAACTCCGTATAATCACTTTGAAACTGAAAGAAGTAAAAGAAGTCGTGTATATCAGAGAAAAACAGTCGAAAGTCTATATAAGTTGGAATCAGGTCTGAATCTTTGTTTGTTTGTTTTACGCCAATTAAAAGGAGATAAGCCTATAGTCTATATAAATATACACAATGCATTGCTGTCACTTGGTTTTCTCAATTTTCTCTCCGCTGCAATTGCCTTCGTTTGATTCCGAAGTTTTCCAGTATGAAGTTCATAGACTGATATTACCTCATTTCGTTAGAAAAATTGAAAAAAAAAATACGCAAAACATGAAACAAAAAAGATGAAGGAAAATATTCGTGTCAAAATTATAACGGGACTTTATTTATAAAACATATAATTGATTTCTCTAACACAAACTTGTTAATTGATTCAACTATTATCTTACGGCGTTTCTACTTCAATTGGAATGGCTAAATACTCTTCGACTTTTTTATTATTATCCATGATATTGTTATTTTCTATGCACAGTGCAGCACGTTAGAATTCAGTTTATAGCAGAGTAAATCGCATCGCTTCTCCGCAGAATATTTCACCCCAAGTTTCACCACATATTCACATGCGTCGCAATTCAACGCGCGCATTCTATGCAACTGCGCGCACCTATTTCACATTTCGAACCGAGTACGCTCATCGTCAACTCATTGCGAGTGTTGCGAATTTGAAAAGTCCACGTGGTGATCGATATCAAAATATACATCTTTTATTATTACGTAGGAAGTTATCCTTGATTCTCAGAAAGTATTCCGTAATTTTTCTCAATTAGAATATCTAGATCGCGGAGCACGCGATAAATAGTCGTGATATTTTTTTTTATAAACAAATGATTTTTGAAATTTTACCAACCGCTAGATTAATACAAAAAAAAAAAAACGCAGTACATGAATAAAGTTTCTAAGATCTTCACTCAACGTTCTAAGGACCAAAAAAATTTTTTGAATTTAACCGCCTCGAACGCTGTATTTCGAATAGCAACCGTTATAACTACTGACAATCAAAACCCGTGATGTAATCGTCATTGAACGAAGAAACGATAAAAAAAATGATAAACGTTATAATTACTCTACTGATTACTTCTACTACTTACGTGTATTTATTCCAGGATTCAAACTGAGTTCTCCGTTTATTTGAATGTTAACGAAGAATCTGCGGTGCGTCAATCACACTTATCCAAGACACTTGTACGTATCGCTACATGTATAATCGCTGGTAAAGCGCACGCCTATCACCGCCATGGTAACGAACATGATGGCGTGGCGTCTTTACGACCAGACTGGGATTCTAGCAAAGTAGAGAGAGAGTGAAAGGCCTGAACGTACACAGAGACGATCACCATGACGTAGTGGGGGAGATAAACTGCGTTTCAAGAGCTCGAGGCAAGGCGAATGCAATCAACTTTTTTACTATATTTTTATATCTCCGTCTGATTGTGAGATAGAAATAAGGCAACGTGGATATAGATGATGAAACTTAAAGATGAAAATTTTCGTTTCTCTCTTTTTTGTCGGTTCTTTTATTTTATTCGCTCAAGTTTTTCCTTTTTCTTTATCCCGTTGCATGAATTATAGGATCGAAACTTTTTCTCCACAGAACTTGCTTCAGTGAGGCGGCACATGCGAGGCAGGAATGATGGAACAATTCACATCTATTCGGAGGATGCAGCAAACCGACCCGCTCTACTGTCTCTCCTGCAATTTATTGAATCGCAGCTCTGTGGCTATCTATAACTACAGATTCGAACAGAAGAACAGAGGAAACGATGCACAAAGTCAGCGTCGCAAGGGCTCGCCGAAGGGGACCATTGCTAAAATAATGACGTCGTACTCACTAACGAGTATCTCCTTACCTTCAACAGAAAGTGAATTCACATCTGCTAGTTTCCAATTCAGAAATAAATTATCATACATGTATAGCGAATAATTGATGACGTATGAATAAGTCCTCATGTCTTGTATGTTTTAGAATTACTGGAGCAATATTATAATATTGAACTGAACAAACGTCTTGTGAATCATATTGATACATTGTTATTGAAGTAATGAATATTTTGATAAAAGTATTGTTGAATGTATTTCACTTGCATAACTTATCAATAAACGAACAACTACTTCTAAATTGATGACCTGATTTTTATTGATTACACCCCTGCATCCATCATTCATTAACATCCTTTACAAGCAACATATCACGACATCAGGCCCTGACTCGGAACACCTCATCGCATGTATGTGATGAGGCATGCATGCATGCACATGATGGCTTGATGTTTCGGACTGGCTCCTCGCCTGTCCTGTTCTCCTGATACCAAAATAAATTTTTGACCAAAATTTGCCTCAGAGCCGGTATCGTAGAAATCTACCTTATCATTTCCGGTTCTAATGAAGCATGATACTATACGCACGCATGCACATGATGAGGCTTGCATACGACCATATGATCTATGAATCATTCGGCACACGAGTATGATGCGATACACATGCATACATATGCATGCACATGATGGCTTGATGTTTCGGACTGGCTCCTCGCCTGTCCTGTTCTCCTGATACCAAAATAAATTTTTGACCAAAATTTGCCTCAGAGCCGGTATCGTAGAAATCTACCTTATCATTTCCGGTTCTAATGAAGCATGATACTATACGCACGCATGCACATGATGAGGCTTGCATACGACCATATGATCTATGAATCATTCGGCACACGAGTATGATGCGATACACATGCATACATATGCATGCACATGATGGCTTGATGTTTCGGACTGGCTCCTCGCCTGTCCTGTTCTCCTGATACCAAAATAAATTTTTGGCTGAAATTTGCTTCAGGGCCGGTATTGTAGGGATCTATTTTATCATTTCCGGTTCTAATGAAGCATGATACTATACGCACGCATGCACATGATGAGGCTTGCATACGACCATATGATCTATGAATCATTCGGCACACGAGTATGATGCGATACACATGCATACATATGCATGCACATGATGGCTTGATGTTTCGGACTGGCTCCTCGCCTGTCCTGTTCTCCTGATACCAAAATAAATTTTTGGCTGAAATTTGCTTCAGGGCCGGTATTGTAGGGATCTATTTTATCATTTCCGGTTCTAATGAAGCATGATACTATACGCACGCATGCACATGATGGGGCCTGCATGTAACCATATGATCTATCAATCATTCGGCACACGAGTATGATGCGATACACATGCATACACATGCATGCACATGATGGCTTGATGTTTCGGACTGGCTCCTCGCCTGTCCTGTTCTCCTGATACCAAAATAAATTTTTGGCTGAAATTTTGCTTCAGGGCCGGTATTGTAGGGATCTATTTTATCATTTCCGGTTCTAATGAAGCATGATACTATACGCACGCATGCACATGATGGGGCCTGCATGTGACCATATGATCTATCAATCATTCGGCACACGAGTATGATGCGATACACATGCATACATATGCATGCACATGATGGCTTGATGTTTCGGACTGGCTCCTCGCCTGTCCTGTTCTCCTGATACCAAAATAAATTTTTGACCAAAATTTGCCTCAGAGCCGGTATCGTAGAAATCTACCTTATCATTTCCGGTTCTAATGAAGCATGATACTATACGCACGCATGCACATGATGAGGCTTGCATACGACCATATGATCTATGAATCATTCGGCACACGAGTATGATGCGATACACATGCATACATATGCATGCACATGATGGCTTGATGTTTCGGACTGGCTCCTCGCCTGTCCTGTTCTCCTGATACCAAAATAAATTTTTGGCTGAAATTTGCTTCAGGGCCGGTATTGTAGGGATCTATTTTATCATTTCCGGTTCTAATGAAGCATGATACTATACGCACGCATGCACATGATGGGGCCTGCATGTAACCATATGATCTATCAATCATTCGGCACACGAGTATGATGCGATACACATGCATACACATGCATGCACATGATGGCTTGATGTTTCGGACTGGCTCCTCGCCTGCCCTGTTCTCCTGATACCAAAATAAATTTTTGGCTGAAATTTTGCTTCAGGGCCGGTATTGTAGGGATCTATTTTATCATTTCCGGTTCTAATGAAGCATGATACTATACGCACGCATGCACATGATGGGGCCTGCATGTAACCATATGATCTATCAATCATTCGGCACACGAGTATGATGCGATACACATGCATACACATGCATGCACATGATGGCTTGATGTTTCGGACTGGCTCCTCGCCTGTCCTGTTCTCCTGATACCAAAATAAATTTTTGGCTGAAATTTTGCTTCAGGGCCGGTATTGTAGGGATCTATTTTATCATTTCCGGTTCTAATGAAGCATGATACTATACGCACGCATGCACATGATGGGGCCTGCATGTGACCATATGATCTATCAATCATTCGGCACACGAGTATGATGCGATACACATGCATACATATGCATGCACATGATGGCTTGATGTTTCGGACTGGCTCCTCGCCTGTCCTGTTCTCCTGATACCAAAATAAATTTTTGACCAAAATTTGCCTCAGAGCCGGTATCGTAGAAATCTACCTTATCATTTCCGGTTCTAATGAAGCATGATACTATACGCACGCATGCACATGATGAGGCTTGCATACGACCATATGATCTATGAATCATTCGGCACACGAGTATGATGCGATACACATGCATACATATGCATGCACATGATGGCTTGATGTTTCGGACTGGCTCCTCGCCTGTCCTGTTCTCCTGATACCAAAATAAATTTTTGGCTGAAATTTGCTTCAGGGCCGGTATTGTAGGGATCTATTTTATCATTTCCGGTTCTAATGAAGCATGATACTATACGCACGCATGCACATGATGGGGCCTGCATGTAACCATATGATCTATCAATCATTCGGCACACGAGTATGATGCGATACACATGCATACACATGCATGCACATGATGGCTTGATGTTTCGGACTGGCTCCTCGCCTGCCCTGTTCTCCTGATACCAAAATAAATTTTTGGCTGAAATTTTGCTTCAGGGCCGGTATTGTAGGGATCTATTTTATCATTTCCGGTTCTAATGAAGCATGATACTATACGCACGCATGCACATGATGAGGCCTGTATGTGACCATATGATCTATCAATCATTCGGCACACGAGTATGATGCGATACACATGCATACATATGCATGCACATGATGGCTTGATGTTTCGGACTGGCTCCTCGCCTGTCCTGTTCTCCTGATACCAAAATAAATTTTTGGCTGAAATTTGCTTCAGGGCCGGTATTGTAGGGATCTATTTTATCATTTCCGGTTCTAATGAAGCATGATACTATACGCACGCATGCACATGATGGGGCCTGCATGTGACCATATGATCTATCAATCATTCGGCACACGAGTATGATGCGATACACATGCATACATATGCATGCACATGATGGCTTGATGTTTCGGACTGGCTCCTCGCCTGTCCTGTTCTCCTGATACCAAAATAAATTTTTGACCAAAATTTGCCTCAGAGCCGGTATCGTAGAAATCTACCTTATCATTTCCGGTTCTAATGAAGCATGATACTATACGCACGCATGCACATGATGAGGCCTGTATGTGACCATATGATCTATCAATCATTCGGCACACGAGTATGATGCGATACACATGCATACATATGCATGCACATGATGGCTTGATGTTTCGGACTGGCTCCTCGCCTGTCCTGTTCTCCTGATACCAAAATAAATTTTTGGCTGAAATTTGCTTCAGGGCCGGTATTGTAGGGATCTATTTTATCATTTCCGGTTCTAATGAAGCATGATACTATACGCACGCATGCACATGATGGGGCCTGCATGTGACCATATGATCTATCAATCATTCGGCACACGAGTATGATGCGATACACATGCATACACATGCATGCACATGATCGGGCTTGATGATTCGAAATGGCTCTTTGCCTATCCTGTTCTCCTGATACCAAGATGAATTTTTGGCTAAAATATGCCTTGCATTTTGAGGGCCGATATTGTAGGGATCTACCTTATCACTTCCGGTTTGGCAAATTTGCCCATAAATCGAGTTTGGTATCAGGAGAACAGGATAGGCGAGGAGCCATTTCGAGACAGAGCATGATGACAAGCATGCATGTGTGTGATCATTTATGCCATCATGTATGATAGCGTGTACCGAGCAAATGATGAGGCCTGCATGTCTGCATGCATGCATGTGATGATGTATGATATTATGTACGATATGATCGTACAAGGAATATCAGTGAATGAGGTGTGCAGAGGTGTGATCAATAATAGTTAAGCAATCGTGTATTGATAATAGTTGAGGTTTATTGATAAATCAACGGTCAAAAATACATGTTAGGACATCGCAATGACTATTATGGATTCATTTTTACAGATACATTCATTCTTATATGATTATAACGAGTTACAATAATTTTTAGGACAATACTCTTATCTCGCCTAACATTAGATTATTAATTCAATAGTTCTCAAAAAATAAATAAACAATATGTATACAGGACGATCTATGTATATCATAACTTATTTATACGAATTATTCACTCCGAACACACGGTACATAATTGGCTTTGTAGATGCTCCAAAGATAGTCCGTATTTCCGATGAGAAAGCAAACTGCTTCGTGGGCTGCTCGTTCATCTCCTGAAAAAAATTGAACATGGGTTAGTATACATGATGAATGTAAATTACAGCTGCGGAAAAATTGAATTATCTCGGAAAATATTACTCCTAGCTTAATTTACTCGACGGATTCATGTTCCTTAGGTCAAAATACGTTGAAAAAGCATTCTGCAATTGATTTTAAAGATACTTCAATTTTGCCCGAAAAATCGCAAAAATCCTAAGCCTGTAGCCTCTAATTTTTTCCAAAATTTGGGGTAAAAATCAACTATCGTTTTATGGTGTTTTATATGGTATTCTCATGTATTTTGAGCCCAGAAATCCGAATCTGCAAATCAAATTGACACATTCATCGAAATAATTAAGCCATCGCTTTTTTCAGTTCTATAAGGACGAAACATTGCGATATTTCATTATATTCAGTTTTTCTGATTCTTATTTATATCACATGTACATCAGTTACCACTTCGCGTAAACAACATTCTACATGACAGCCGATCATTTGGCTAAATATACAAAAAAAGAGTTGTTATTCCAATACGTATCATACTCTTCATATTGTGCTAACGCTAACATCCTCGACGGTTAATCTTTTTCCTTAGTACAGCTTGGATTTTTGTTATGAAAATTTTGATATCAGGTGATCGGAACTTTGATGACCAGCTAACTGACCAGTCAAGGATCTGAAAGTTACTGAACTCGTCGGTGAAATACGTTGCGGTAGTTAAGGAGAACGTCTTGATTCAGCAGCATGATATGAATAATAGCAGAAGAACGTTAAGAAAAGCCTAAAATTTGTGAGGCGAAATTTTGTCAAGTAATTTACCACGAAAGCAAAATGTTTGACAGATCAAGAATTTCCTTAAATTTAATCCTCCTGGTTTTGAGCTGCGTATTCGTTTGCATCGCCGATAAATTTGCATTAACCGAAGCCGCGGATTACTGTTCGATTTGCAACGGTGCGCAAACGATGTGCCGATTTCCTGTGAGTGATACAAATATATGACTAGCTAGAAATAGAAAAAAAATCGAAGTTTCATCGCGCAAAATAATCCCGGAATGTTGAAATTCCTAATTCCTATTTAACCGTCATTTTAGAGCGATACTCCGTCCGCGAATTGCGATAAATATATCAACGCACCTTTGACGAGCAGCGAAATCCAATCTCTAGTCGACAAACATAATGAGTTGAGAATTAAAGTTGCGGAGGGTAGAGAATCGCGAGGAAGTCCTGGACCTCAGCCTTCAGCTACCGACATGAAGACCGTGGCAAGTCTTGCAGTATTTCTCACTCCCCCAAATCTGTGAAAAAAGAATTAACTGCTTATTAAATTGTTCTGTTCATCACATTCAATTCTGTAGAGTTGGGACAACGAACTTGCGACTGTTGCTCAAAGATGGGCTGATCAGTGTGCTGTAAATCCACACGATGATTGCCGAGACGTGGGTAAGATTTTTCTTATTTATATTACACAATCAAAAGGAGAAAGATAACTTTTCTTTCTTGATATTTCTTGAATTGTTATAGATCGTTTTCCCGTTGGTCAAAACGTAGCAACGCTTTGGAATAGCGAGGAAATAACTGAGCCGGTTGTCAATCTAATAAATGGTTGGTATGACGAGGTAGCGATGTTTAGCAATCAGGACATATCGCAATATCGGTAAATAAGAATATCGAATGAATAACAATTATTGTGTCAATTTTACTCACCTAATAAATTTGTTTTCTCAAATATGAATTTCGTTTTTGCAGGTTTGATCACGAGACGGGTCACTACACGCAATTGGTTTGGGCGAACACGTCCTTGATCGGTTGCGGAAAAGTTAGATTTTGGGACAACGGACGTCAGATGAACACCTTAAGATTGATCTGTAATTATGGACCCGCGGGTAACATCATTGGTCTTCCTATGTATAACGTCGGAACACCCAGGTTTCGCTGCATCAGAAACATCCGCGTCAAGGCCTGGTTTAAAGTCTGTAATTAATGCCCAATTCAAACTGGTGACGTTTGGTCAATATTTAGGATCAAAGTGTTTGGGACATACAGATAATGTAATTTCCAACTTAATTTTTAATTCTCGGAAAAAAGACTCGCGTAATTTGGATAAAAAATATAATCGCTTAACTGACTTATGTCAATCGCAGAAACTCATTATATTATGATCTTCATTTACGGATTCAACCAGTCATCCATTCAACATCAATATCGTTCGTATCATATAATAAGTTTCGCGAATTGAAATATCTATAGAATATTTATGCAGGATATCAATTGACGAAATGGATGTAAATGTGTACAGTTGAAATTTTAGAACAATGACTATTCGATGTTCATAGTAAAATATGTATACTTTCCTTGATTTATCCCTAAATAAAGTTTTTGATTAGTAAATCTGACGCAAAAATTATAAGAGGTAATTTTCATAGTTCTATCGCTTGTCGCGTCAATAATTTTCACGCATAATACTACGTGATATGATACAACTATTTTATTTTTAATGTCGTACAAAAAAAAGTTTTTAAATATGAGCTAAATAATTGTACACATTTAATTCCATGTATGGTTACCAGATGCTGAGTCAAATGAACCGAATAATGTACGATTTAGTGATGGATAGCAATGCGATCAATCACACGAAAAACTTCAAGCGAAATTTTCGTCAAAATTTTTTTTCCATAATGGTAATGTAATTCATTGATATACAAATAGAAGCTACTAGTATAGAATTCTACTGGAATTTGAAATCTTTATTTAGTTTATCACCATCCATAAGCCCTGAACAATGAAATTTTTTGTGGTTATCGAAATTTTTCTGAATAAATTAACAACTGAGGATGAAAATTTAATAATTTATTTCATTACAAATTGAGACAGCGCCTGATGGTAGGTAACCCAAATAACATTAGAATGTCGCATACTTTTACTCTACGCTCGTTCAATCATTCATATCACATGCATATATCCATCGTCTAAATTTAGTCTCGAGCTCATGCAGGAAGACAAACTCAAACTAGCGACTTCTGCGTTAATTTTTACGATTATTTTAATGCATTTAGTCCTGATCCAGAGATAAATTTATCGTGGTGCCATGAAATGACGGCATTTTGAGAAAATACAACAAAATGATCATTAAATTTATTTTGTGATAAGAAAGTGTATCAGTAATATGTGACAGACGCTCAACGATGAGTAAATATCGTGTTAAATTAAGAGATCACTTCTCTCTCATAAAAAGTATCATCCGCAGTCATACCTTGGAATATTTTACACTGTGGATTATAATCGTGCATCATCGGCTCACAATCAGTAATAATGCACCCATAATATCAGAGCAGGAAATCGGTATGTATAAGCAGCTGATCAATTCTCGGCAGATGTTGATTCGAGATAAAAAAAGTTAAAGATTTTTTCATAAAGATGATTTTGTGAAATTCATTAAATATATTAATTATGAGCATCAGTTAAATGATATTAATAAGTGATTTATATAGTTAAACAGGTCGGAATAAATAAAACAATAAAGTATGTATGTAGTTGTAGTTTAAATGAAACGGAAAATAATCGCTCATTAAAAACAAACCCAGATTTACAAACGATCTAATCACCCGGTGGATTCGTCAATTTATTCGTATCAATTTTTTTTTTTCAATGCTACACAAACAAATAATATAGAAAGCCACAATCTCCTTGGCTATTATTGATTACAACTCTAACGCCTCTGTATTAATCTAATAATTTTACGAGATATTGGCAACGTAATAATTGGGTGATCATTTCTATTCAGTTTATATTCATAGCCACGTTAATAATCTCAAGGCACATGTCAACTGTTGTACATTTATTGAAAAAAAAAAAAAACGTAGTTGTGTAATGAAAAAAAAGAAAAAAAGAACGTGTATTACGCACAGCTGCTGGTATTTGGTGTACAAATACAATTTTTTCCGAACTGCTACGTTCACGCGTGGCATTGAATCAAGATTGGTATAAAACCGAATTTAATTTACCTGAGCAAATTCCCATGGAGGAATAATTGTAGCCTGATTGTTGTTTTTGTGTCATTTTTCTTATAGTTCTTGTATTATCTTTTTGCGCTTGAAATCTCTTGTTCACAGAAACTCTGAACTTCTAATTTTGATTGACCTCAAATTACGGTAGAACTGGTGCTGGTAGTTATTACAATTTCAAAGCTCAATTATGCGAATCGATTGGAACTTGTCTTACGCCGAACTAGCGAAAGTTCTGATAATAGAATACTCATGTCGGTGCAAACTAAAATAAATTCAAATCATTGGCAGGAATATGTTTTACACATGAGAATTCATAAACATTTGCCACCTTTACATACAGGGCTATAGTTACCTTTTTTTATCGTAACCGTACGAACTGCCGGAACCTTTGTTGCCGTGGGATGAATCTTGCACATTTTTTGCAGGTCAGGTCTTGGAAATTCGTAAAACGAAGAAGCAATATCTTTTTCTTGTCTGTAATAACACCACGTTTTTGAATCATGGTCGGATAATATAACGCTTAAATAGAGTATAATTCACGTTGTCCGGCTAAATCAAGTCGTGATTCGTATACGTATAATATAACGTTCCAATAAAGCATAAGCTGCGTTCTTCAGATATAGCAAGTCGTGGCTCGGTCAGTGGAGTCTTCGCACATAAGACGTTCGGATAATCGAGGTTTTAATATACTTCTTTTTTACTTTTTTTGATCCAAAATATAACGTAATTCATACTTCATTTAACGAAGTTTTAATATTTACTTCCCCCACATGTTCATGTATACTTGTTAGCTCATCAACCTCAATAATTCTATGCCGGATATGAGTATATATACCACAGAATTTTTTGAGAGAAATAGTCATATTCAGATCGTCGAATTTATAAAGTACAACATGTGTGCCTCAAAGATAATTTTTTTCCTCTTTCTATCAACGGGGCTGCGACAGATCAACGCTAATTCCTATACGGTTAACCCCCCATCTGAATGGTGGCAGACAGCAGTCCTGTACCAAGTATGGCCAAGATCTTTCCAGGACAGCGACAACGATGGAGTCGGAGATTTAAATGGTGAAAAATATGACAGAAAAAATTTCATTCTGATTATGTGTAGAGGGTAGATAACGGACCCTTGCGATTTGCAATATTATCGTAATTTGCCAGATAAAACCGAAAAGTGTTTTGGGTGAAAATATGACGAATTGCAACGTTCGATATCTGCTACCCTTAATCTTCGAATTTGTTCCTAATTTGGTTTACAAAATGTAAAATTGATCCCAGGTATCACCAGCAGATCAGAACATTTCCGAGATATGGGAGTAGACGTCGTCTGGCTGTCGCCCTTTTTCAAGAGTCCATTAGTGGACAATGGTTACGATGTTTCCGATTACCGTGATGTAAATCCGATTTATGGTACTTTGGATGATTTTGACAGGCTCGTTGCTAGAGCGACTGAACTGGGCCTGAAAGTAATTCTTGATTACGTTCCAAACCACACGAGTGACGAACACGAATGGTTCATCAAATCCAAAGCCGGTATCGAACCATACAAAAATTATTATGTATGGAATGACGGTATTTTGATAAACGGAACTCGACTACCGCCAAATAATTGGTTGAGCGTTTTTAATAGCGGTAGCGCCTGGGAATGGGTTGAAGAAAGGCAACAATTTTATCTCCACCAATTTCATGTAAAACAACCAGATCTTAACTTTACCAATCCTGATGTAATCCAGGAAACGAAGGTGCGTTTGACTATAGCGGAAATCATTTGTTTGCCCGTAGTAAAAATTGATCCATCGATTCTAAGAATAAATTGATTATTTTTAGGATATTCTAAGCTTTTGGCTAGACCGTGGCATCGCTGGTTATAGAATCGATTCACTTCCTTATCTGATAGAAGACGCATTACTTAGAGATGAACCAGAATCTGGTTTACCGGGGTATGAGGAAACTGATTTTTACTACCTGGATCATATCTACGTTAAAGATCAACCCGAAAATTACGACATTGTACAAATCTGGAGAGATCACATCGATGAGTATAGTCGAAATGCTGCGGATGGACTTACGAGAATAATGTTCACTGAAGCTTATGCAAATATCACAAACGTTATAAAATACTATGATTTCGGATCTCAAGTACCCTTTAACTTCTTCTACATCAAAGATGAAGAAGGAATCGATCCGGCAGAGATAGAAACGGCCCAAGATTTCGTCGACATTGTAAATCTTTGGATGAGCAATATGCCAGTGAATGGAACAGCTAATTGGGTGGTAAGTGTTTATAACAACAAAATTGTAGAAGACCAAAAATTGCGACCAAAGATTTTCTAAATGTTATTCGAATTTTATAAGCTCATCTTGATGATATTTTCAGTTTGGAAATCACGACAATAGTCGCGTGGCCACCAGATTTGGAGAGGGACGTACGGACTCTGTTAATATTTGCCTATACATACTTCCTGGCGTTGCAATTACTTTCAATGGTGATGAAATAGGAATGATAGACACCAGTCTGACGTGGGAGCAAACTGAAGACCCACAAGCTTGTAACACAGATCCAACTCGCTACGCAACCTTTTCGAGAGATCCTGAACGTACGCCTTATCAATGGGATGACTCAACTTCCGCCGGTATGTTTGAAATTTATTTTAACTTCAATATTTTGAGTTTGGGCAATTAAATATTCATTAGTTTTTATATCATCTTGTCTTGTCCGTCCTTTCCAGGTTTTTCAACAAATTCAACGACAATGCTTCCAGTCAATGAAAATTATCGCACTCTGAACTTAGCAGCACAAAAAGAAGCTGATACAAGTTACTACAAAAATGTGCAAGCACTAATTAAACTACGAAACGAACCAGTAATCCGTGAAGGAAGTTTGAGCATTAAAGTTATTAGCAATAGCATAATTGCTTTTACCAGGCAACTAGATGGCCAACAACCAATCGCGGTTTTGATTAACTGGAGCGACGCACTCGTCTCTGACATTAGTCTCGATGTTTTTGAAGATATTCCTGATAATTTAGTCGTTTTATTAGCCGATATAAACTCCGGTATATCCGTTGGGTAAGCTACAGTTCACTTGTATAAGACTCATCAAGACGTACAGCTCATCAAAATTCATTTTATAGGGACAAGTTCGATAAGAACAACATAGAACTCCCAAGTGAAGCTGCTGTGGTTCTGCAAGGAGTCGCTGCTTGTGATAAGACTGTTCCTGCTGACGAAAAGCCTACGTGGTCCCCTTTAAATCTTTGGTACCAAAAACCATTTTCAAAGATTTTGAAGAAATTGGGTAACAGATCGTCCAAATGGAAGTGGACGTAAATCAAATGCTACAGATCTGTAGCACATTATCGAAAATTTTGTAGATCTGTTAATGTAACTGTAACATTTACATCAATGAAAAATATTATCTAACTTGACTTTCCAGTAATTGAGATTCCTACATTTTACCATAATTTACAATTTAATATAAATTGCTTAATTCTATAAACGCATATTTATTTATGTTTAAAAATAAATATTATCATTAAATACTGATGTACAATATATTTTCTTTATCATTTGTTTTGTTCGTTCTTGCTAATTTGCAGTAATAAATAATGTAAATGGCAGTGAACTTGTATAATTTCATCGGTAATATGATGTGATGCAGTATATACCTACTATATGTAATATTTTCATTTGTTAATTGTCATAGCGTGTAGAATTTATACTTTATACAAACACTTCAAATTTGGCAATTCTTTTATGTTCAATTGATACGATGATTAAGATATTACCTAACTTAACACATAGATGAATTACAAGATTATTATTCTCCATCATTTTCTATGGCACGTTATGCGCACTCCCGCACGCGATATGAATGTATACAATTAATACGACACTATAGTCATGAGAGTGTTTAATTTATTATCAATCTACTTGCGGCACTAGGCTGTCTTTGGAACTGTTTATTCTTTTTCTTTTTCTTCTTTTCTTTCATTTCTATTAAATCACATTCGCGATCATCAATTTTTATTTATATCCCACTCATTGCTGAATTGGACAAGAGCTCAAATGAATGTTATGAAGCTCTGTCATATCCGTCCAATCCCTTCTTTCGCCACCAATCATCACATTTCGTATACATCCATTGAAGTTCTCTCGAGTTGTCAGCGTACCCTTAGATGCAGTTTCTGTAAAATAATGAAATAATATTAACATGATAATCATACAATGAAACTGACGGCTAATTTTTACACAAAGTAATTATCACCTGGTAATCCTCCAATATAAAGGGGACTCGATACGACCCCTTCTCTCATAAAATGGTAATTTCCGTTGTTAGGAAGACCGTATTTTTGGTCCAATTCATCGACCTTAAGTGCAAGCTGTTCGTCGTTATAAAGTGCTTGTATTCTATGCCACCTATTATCGCAAACAGTGTACTGACTGGGAAAACGTTGCTCGACATACAGTAAATTATTATCCCCAAGATCGCCTGACATTATCACTTTGCCGTTATACAATTCTAAAGAAAGCGACGGAGAGCCACCAGCCGCCGTTATAGAAAGCAAAACACCTGAGTATTCTGATGTTCTGAATTCGAGTTGAAGTTCAAGTACCGCACCCAGTTCAAAATTTTTTTCTGCAATCCAATTTTAGTTCATTATACACAAGTCCTTGTAATAGATCGCATAATTACAAAATTAACGAATTAAGCACTGACTGTAAATTGCGTAAGCGTCATCTTGGAAATATGCGCCGCTTTCCACACTTGGAAAACATTGTCCTACATTGTAGGCTGTACTGGTAGATCCAACCATGTCCTGAATTTTTCCATTCACCATCAAACCCCTGATGCAACCTTTCAGAGTCTCTAATTTAACTACAACTTGTTCTGGTATAGGAGTACCACTCTCTGGTAAGCCACCGATATACATCATAGGAACTAGACCAATTTTTTTCTGAATCTTCACCGTTTCAGGAGTTTGACCATCCACAGACAATGTTAATTTTCTTTCATCGTGTCTGACTACCACATGATGCCAGTTACCGTCGTTGAATGTGCTTTTAAACAGTATCTCTTTTTTCTGTCGAGTTTTTATCAACAAGAGAAGCTGCCCATTTTTCACCACCATCATTAAATAATGCTTAAATCTTATGCCCTAAAAATATGATTATTAATTCGATACCTTATGTATATCACATGATTACGTTTAACAACCAACTACTCACCGGAGTGATAAACAGCAGTCCGTTTGGATAGTAGGTACGAAAATCAAATTCTATGGCGTATTTCTTTTCCCAAAATTTTTTAAAATTCAAATAGAGCTGCGTGTGACTGTGCGGCTTATCTCCAAATTTTAAAGCTCCTGGTTCCAATGAGTAATACGGAACTTTTTGGCATCCTTCTGGCTGTGTTGACATGCCACGTGATAATGAAGCAGAAGGTGTATGTGTCGATTGATCTTTTCCCATACTAGGACCTGCTCTCCCGATCGCCGCTCGTTCGAACGAAACAGGTTCATCAAGTCGTAAAACTCTGATAGGAAAAAAGCAAAATTATATGAAACACTTGTACTTTATAAGTCACTGACTTATTGTCAACTTACTCTTCATCAAAGATGATGTCCTTTATCGCTCCAATCAATGGGATGTTCGTGGTCACTAAACTTGTGTCGTTGATGGCACCAGGTAATCCTCCAAAATAAAGTCCTCCGCCTAATTCCGGTGCCCTCACTGCAGCACCTGTTGGCAAACGAGCGCTGCTCTGATAAGCATCATCCACTCTCAGTTCAACGTCTTTTCTGTTTTTCGTTACACAGACTGAATGATATTTTCCGTCATTAAACGTATCGTTGGACTGCAGCATGACTTCTCCTTTTCCAGCATTCATACGGACCTGAATTTGTCCGTTGATTATGGCCACTGAATAGTAGCTGTCCTGAAATAACGAAATTTACATATTTTTTGGCTCAATTTAGCGTCGAGAACTTAAAAACCAGAACTTACACTATTTTCTGGATCACTGATGTCTGTGTGACGTTCTTGATCTGGTCTATGGAATGTTGACAACAACAGAATAGCCGTTTCTTGCAGACTTCTAAACGAAAAGCTGAACGACGATAACTTCTTCTTCAAGGTGTGTGCATGGTGTTCCAGATACCCATTTCCGTAAAAGCCAACAATTTTAATATGCTACAATAAAAGAGTGTTTGATTGAATCTCCTATTCTCAGTTCCCGGTTTGATGTGACACCTACCTTATTACCACAGCTTGGCTCTACCCCATAATATTGTTCCGCCATGGGATCGTATCCTTCTTGAACAAATATATCGGACATGCATCCAAGAAATGATACTGGATTCGGAAGCATAATATTCGCCTCAGTTTTAAAGCTTGGTGGAACTCCTCCAATGTAGTATTTAGCTTGTAACAAATCTGGAATATCTTCTTTCTTTGGCTGAGGTGTTGGAGCAACAATTTTTTTATCAGTATTTCCGCCCACGCTCAAACTACACTGTTCAATGCCATTTCGAAGGTGATACTGTCGGAAGGCATCAATTTTCGTCCAATTTCCTGTATTGTATTTGTGCATTGACAACATTTCCATACTGGTATTGCCACCATATCCAATATGCAGCACCACCCTTCCATCACGCAGGTAAATCATTATGTGTTGACTCTGTTCGATCAAGATAATTAGTCAGCTATAATTATCATTGCATAATATATAAATTGCGCGATGAAGATAATTGTCATACATTCTTTGGATTGATAGCCAGGAACAATAATGCGTTTTCATCG
The DNA here is from genome assembly GCA_963978495.1 of Athalia circularis. Classification (NCBI taxonomy): domain Eukaryota; kingdom Metazoa; phylum Arthropoda; class Insecta; order Hymenoptera; family Athaliidae; genus Athalia; species Athalia circularis. The sequence goes on from OZ021702.1 coordinate 8,213,466, forward strand.
AATGTTTTGAAAGTGATAGAAACTCCAAAGGTGTACTTGCTGTAGGGACCGGAAGGAACTCTGTTTCTCATTGCGTAACCTTCCCCATTGAAACTATACGCAATATCATCACGAGCGTCTTCAACTCTGAAAAGTAAAATATTCATAAATTTCTGGTAGGAACTCTTGAAAGATATTGCAAGTTATTTTTTATTGTAAGATGTATTGTTCTTTTCTTCTCAATTTACCCTTCAACGCAGGCTTCACAGGCCATGTCTGGAGCGGTGGTAATAAAATTCCAGAGGCCTATTGGTTTGCCATCTAAAAGAACTTGGTGAATACAACCTGGTAGACCATTAGAAGCAATGAGTTCGGTTGGACGTGCTTGTGATTCAGGAATACCACCAAGCCATACTCTGTCACTGGGTGTTACATAAAAACGCCCGTATTCTGGATTTGTTGCATTAAGTACAGGAAGATATCTACCTGACGTCGATGTTTGTTTTCTCACACTCAGCTTACCAACATTCCTTATTCTGTAATTATAAATCCATTATTATTACATAACTCTACGACACAGATTTTCACAGAAAAAAAAACTTGTGGGCTATTGAAACAAGCCGCACCTACCTTTCAGCCTCAATTCTATACCAATAATTGTCAGATTGTATATCTCCGGGTTCAATAACTTCCGGGTGTATTACTACACCCGTACCGCCCCCGACATTCCAAACAAATCTTATTCTCCTGTTAACCATTTCCAATGCAACAAAATCGTCCTGAAAAAATTTGTGAATTATGTCAATACTACCCAGACAGAATTCTATCCGCATAGAAAAACGAAGAAATTTCTGAGCTGAATCATGGTACTGATTCAGATTTTATCTGTACGCTTATGATTTCAATGAATTATTCACTGACATAACAAACAAAGCACTCGAGAGTATGATGTGCATTGTTACTCACGCTAACACTACTCGGTAAATAGAATAACGATCCTTGTTTGTGCTTGTTTTCAATTGCCATTGTGATTACGATTGTCGTAGTGGTTCCAGGCTGCAGAGTAGACGGTCTGTATGACCGCACACATTTCTTGGTATCCACACTCTTCAAAGAAATCCGTATCTGGAATTTTTATTATTTTTATACAGAACGATCGTTCGAGTGGTGAGAATATTTATCTTCAATCGAAAAAGAAAAAATCAGACTCACCCCATCTGCTGTATTCCTAGCTTCGGCAATTTTGTCTTTTAAGTATCGAAGTTTCGCGGCTAAAGTATCGTTCCATTTATCAAATTCATTTTTTCGCTTTACCGAAGCATTCGTCAGACTTATCAGCTTGGCGTCTGCTCTCTTAATATTACTCTGCGCTTCGGTAACTGGAAATTATTGTGATAACTACTACAATTTCTGATACAAATAAGAATCCGTTACAATTGATAATCATTGGATAATCGGTTAAAATATTTACGTTTTTCGCTGGCGAGACTGATTTTTGAATCCCCCTCACGTTTTAACTCGTGTAATTTGGGCCTGAGTTGATTTGTGATGAGATCGTTGTACTCGTCGATATCTTTGATGGATTTTTCAAAAGATCTCATCATAAAATTGTTATCTCCTAGTAGCAAACGAAGCCGATCTTGAGCTGTGGATTACACTCAAGTTGGGATTTTCAAACGACACATTACCTGCTCTAGGTATAGATATACTTACATTCAATGCTACTGCTCTTCAACTCTCGTAATTTAACGTTTATTTTATTATCCATAATCCCGGTACTGTTCAAAGTGTCTTTGAGATCAGAGATTCCCTGTTTCTGAGCTTCTAACTGGTTTCTTAATGATATCGCCGGTTTCTCCGATTTCTTGGCCTGGTTCCATAAATCGGAGGATTTGTCGACCATCACCTTGGTCAAGTGTGGTAAAGAATCTAGTTTAACCCCTCCAGGGAAAACCTTGAGAAATAATTACCACCATATTATAATAAATACCGATTAGTTACGTTCCAGAATCATGGCATTTATTATTTTTACCTTTCCATTAGTTTCATCGGCGATAACTTTTGCCTCCAGCCCAGTAATTTTTGCCGCATTTAAAGCTTCGGCTATATTTTTATACGCTTGGCTAGCCTTCAATGGATTTACCGCTTCGTTTCGTGTCCGGGCGAATAAACTGCAAAACGAAAAGAAGAAAAATTATGATCAAATTCGAATGATTGTTCGCTTTTGTTAATAGAGAAAAATGGGGTCTACAAACCTCACGCAATGATCCGCATAATCTGACAAATTTTGGGCGTGTCGTTTTGCGGGTAGAACATACAAATCTTCGTACTCATAGTTCAATCTGTATAAAATTCCTTCTTTGTTTGTTAATAAATCCGTGTAATTTGCTAATTTGGATCTCAAGTCCGGCAGATCCTGAAATTTTAGTAGACAATGTTGAAATAATTTTCTTAAACTGATGAAAATTCAATGTTTCAGTGAATTTACCTGAAAATTGTTCTGACTATCGATCAAAAATCCTTTCCCTTCGTCAACAAGTGTTTTACTTTCGTCAATAGACTGTGCAGTTTCTCTATGCATTGCGTTTATATGAAGATATTGATTTTTAGCTTCGTTAAATCCAATTTCATTTTCTTTATACAGTCCATCGTAGATGAACAAAGTCTCCATTAAATTTTTGATGATCAATTTCAAGTCAGTGACCTTTTCATCGTAATGATTTGTGTATTTTTTCATGTCAACAACGTTAGTCCCCCCATCTTCAATAGAGCTCAGCCAATCGATGTAGTCAGTCGCATTACTGCCGAAATAATTAAGTCTTTTGAATGATATAACATTTTAAAACATGTAAGTTACTTCTGAAAACGTGAAAACTTTATACTAACTTAATGATCGATTCGATTTCTTTCGTTCTCCCAGATAAATTGACGAGTTTGATTTTTTCGAGAAGCTCGATAGCCTGCCTCAAAACATTTTCAACTTCAATCTTCCTGTCCGCATCACCGTATCCGGATAATTCGATTGTTATATCTAAAATTTCGAAAATTCAAAGGTTCTGATTTCTGAAAAAACGTATAATGAAATTAATTTTATCACCTTTCAACTGTTTCTCCATATTTCCAATCTCTAACTGCGCAGTATAAACGTTGTTTCTGATATCGTCACTTTTCGATTTCTGAATGCTGGCTTGATTCAAAGATTTCATAGCCTAGAATGAGAAGGAGTACATGTCTTGAGAATTAATATTTTCAGCTCCCAAACGCGACATTAGAAATCTAAAATTACCCTTTCAAGTAGCCCATGAGTTTGTTTCTTCAGTTTTTTATATTCTCGCCATGGCAAATTTTTTATTCTATGCATCAGCTGCTTCTCGAGCTGAAGTTCTTCCGATAATCGCGTGACGTTATCATTCACATATGAGAGATCCTCCCATGGAGGTGGAATATATCCATTTGATATATGGACCGTTTCCTCGATCAATTTATCCGATATATCGTCCAAATAGTCCAACAATATCCCAGTGCAATTGTCGTTACAAGCTAAAATGAAAATCATTTTATATAACACTGAGTATCCCATCACCACTTTATCAAATATCTATGTCTAGTTCGTGAAGAGAAAAAAATGACTTACAAGTACAAACGTCATCGATGAATACATGTCGTGGTTTAGTACACTGGGAACAATCTCTTCCAGTTGATCCAAGTCTGCAGTTACATTGTCCAGTTTCTTCATCACATTCGTCACCTGAACTTCCAGCTAGATTACAATTACAAGGCACGCAACTTCCACCAGGAACTGTAGGTGCTCCGAAATAACCGTATGAACATCTTTCGCATTTATTTCCAGTATATCCTATCGGAACGAGAAAGAAAATCTAGGTACTCTCCGCTTTTTTTTATCAACCATAAAACTTAATATAAGATATTCAAAAAATTCTAATTCCAACCTGGTTTACAGTGACAGACAATGTCAGTATCAGAATGAATTTCACAGGTACTTGAAAACCGCTTGTCCGCATGAGGACAAGGGCAGGATTTGCAGCCTCCGATGTCAGGATGGCCGTAAAAACTGTCTGCACATAACTCACATCGTTCCCCATTGGTGTTCTCGGTGCAATTCTGGATTAGGAATAGACGATATTCAATAGATAAATGTTAATATCCCTACAATTTAGATAATCGCATTGACAACGAACCAGACAATATCCAGTTTCGATTTCACAGATTTCTGATCTTCCGTTACACTGGCAAGGTCGAGCCTGTCCGATTAGATCAATGACGATAGTTGAAATAGCTTTTTTGTTGTTGTACCAGCGATAATATCCTATGCTGGGATCTTGACAGGAAGTGCCATTGTACTCTGGTGGACATTGACAAATTTCAACATCACTTGCGAACGGTGGTGAACGCGTAGGTGTCAATACCGCAGCATCAAATGTTGCATCTAAGAGTCTGAAGATGTTACAAATTAAACTCATAAGCTATAAAATATTCGAATCCCACTTATGTTAGATTGAGAAAAAAAATTCTCAGTGCTTACACTACTTTTGTAAAAAGCGAATGATCGGAAGCTTTGACCAAAATATGTTGTAAATTTTGCAAAGCGATCATCAAAGTTTCCCTCGATACTTGAATATTTGGTTTGTACTGTAACTGCCAGAGAGATTCATGAAGTCTGAAAAAAAAAAAATTGAGTGTTTAATTTTTTTTTATAATGTCGGAGATACAGTTGTGGGGAAAAAATTGAAATTGATTCCATCGAGTTCTGATACCTGATCTTGTAATGATTATTTTCAACAGGTGAATGTGGATAATGTTCCAAAACGATTTTATCATTCCCTTGTAAAAGCACTACCGGATATCTGAGATTCGAAGGCAGAGGTTCTCCAGATTCCGTTTCAATTTTGAATTGAATAAAACCACCGTAAGATACAACCTGCAATCGAAACACTCGTCAGCGATTATTCCAATTTGAATAACAAACGGAAAACAAATAGTTACCCACTATAATTCATCATGCTTACTTTGTCTCCCAAAAACGATTTCGGCAGCATCCAATAAAGAGGATAATTATAATAGAGTATCGATGGCAAGGTGACGTCTCCTTCCACTCCAGGTATGATAGAATGGCCATTTGTGATATTCAAACCTCCATTTACTGACGGGTACGTATTCGATATACCAAAATTAGTTATCTGATTAAAATTCACAGCAAAAATTAATAATCAAATCACATTTTTCCAGTTCTTTCGAAACTAACCGTTATATCATTAACCGTATCATTGATGTACAAAGTCCTTGGCCGGGGAAGTCTTCTCTGTCCCCAACTTAAACCTGCTTCATGACACGAGGCTGATCGACCGAAACAAAAACATTCCGTACATCCCTTTGGATTATCAAAAGTAAGGCCAAAAGTTCCCGCTTTACATTCATTGCATTGTCTTCCAATAACGTTTTCCTGGATGGAAAGTGAAAGGGATGTGTAGAATATAGTCGGATTTTTGATTTCTTTTTTCCTTATTGCATTAGCCTTTAGTGATTACCTTGCAAGGACATTGTCCGGTTTGATTGCACGGACATACTTGATCGGCACATAAAATTGTACCAGAAGTATGACATCCGCAAGGTCTACATCTAGGATATCCATAATATCCTATAGCACATCTATCGCATCTTAAACCTTCGAAACCATCTCTGCAAGCGCATTGCCCGTCAGCATCACACTGAGCTCTAGTTGCACCTGGTGTACAAGCGCAAGATTTACACCCGATTCCAGGAACAAATCCGTAGGCTCCAGATCTACAGCGATCGCAATTTTCTCCAAGTGTTAATATTGGGCACACGCATCGTCCGGTGTCAGGGTCGCAAATGTGACCAGGTTTGTGACAAGGTTCACAGACTGAAAAATTTATTTTTGATGAGATAAAAGAGACAAAATTTTTTAATCAAAATGACGTTGATGTTGAATCGAGAAGTGGATTTTGTCGTCTTAGAACTTTTGATTCAATAGTTTTCTTACGCTGGCATCCCTTGCCGGAGAATCCAAAATATCCCGGTAAACATGAATCGCATTTGGAACCGCCGATTCCCGGATGGCAATTACAATTTCCAGTGATTTCATCGCAGGAAGAATTCACAGAACCCATTTTATCGCATTCACAGGATATACAACCAGCCCCGCTTGTCAACCCCCAAAATCCATTCTAAAAAAATTCCGTTCTCAATCATTTTTATGTAAAACAGTTTATTACATTTCTATCATAACGATCGGTAGAATTATGTGATTACGACGTTGGTAATAATTTATCTATACCTGACATCGATCACACGCTCTACCAGTCACTCGAGATTTGCATTGACATTGACCAGTAACGATATCGCAGGTCTGAGATGTTGAACCGATGGCGTTACAACGACACCCTGTACCATGGAAAAGAAATCATTGAAAATTAGAAGAAAAAAAAATTAAAAATAATAATAACTTATATTTTTCAGAAACTATAACTGCAGAAAGAGCAGAAAATTTTTAAATTGTGAGTTTATAACCGAGGAATTTCATTCATAAATATGAGTAAGTTTGTTTAGGCCCTGAAGATTTTTTTCTTCTCCTTTTCCTTCTACTTCTCCTTCTTCTACTTTTTTCTTTTTTTTTTCTACTGAGATAAGCTTCGTAGATTCGCAGGGCTCAGGTAACTTTTTTTTCTATTCTTTCAACTCATTTTATACAGTCACGTGTGATATAATAATTTATTGGGTATAACAAACTCTGTTTCTAGAAAATACTCGAAACTTTTCTTAAACATCTTATAACTCTCTTAAATCTGTAAAAGGTAAAACCATACCAAGGTGTTCATATACCTAATATAGATATACATATTCCTACAAGAAAATAAAAGAAGCATCTGGCAATTTGAGATTAAAGGTATTTTCACACCGGGTCGTTAAAAATCTTCTTTGGTTTACATCATACGATATAATTATCTCGTGAATAAAAATAAAGCCTTTGGGTAAAATATTTGTGTTAAAAAAAAAAAGAAGTAGTTCTGGATTATGCAGCGTATATGGAAATGTCTTGGATAAATATATGCTCGCCCACCAAGGATTTCTGGGGCACTTCAGAGCCGAGAGTATTTAGTAAGAAACTTGTGTTTCGGTTTTTTGATATACACCTACTTCTCTCGCGATAACAAACCTTTCAGTTTTACTACCCGCGTATCGAGCGGAGAACTTTTTTTGTTTTTTTTTTTTTTGGTTTTCAGTTTATTTTTTTTCATTTCATTTTCTTACCCAACTACACTCGTAATTCTTTCGGCCAAATGTTCTTAAATTTATACATGTTACCTATACGTAGGACATTCGTAGAAACGAAAAGTGATCTGAGAAATATTCACACTTTTTGATTCGTTTACAACACTTCGTTTATTATTGTATCAAACGTGTTTTTTCTTTTTTCTTCTTCCCGTACTGTGAAATATATTGAACAGAATTGGGGATGAAAATTACAGAGTCAATTTGATTACAGTTTTCCAGATGTGCCCGAAGTTTGTAGTAATGCAATTTGCATATTTTTATAACTGCATTCCACCTATTTATCTTTGAACATGTTATTTTTTCACGGTAAAAGGTATTAGTTAAAACGAATTCTTGACCGAATGCGGCAGAGAATTAGATTAACTGATGGTCATAATTTCTCAATTTCTTTTAAAAAATCTGCGGAATTTGTACAATTTCGCGCGATGACAAATACTCGGGTAATAATCATCAGCTGTATAATATATGAATCGTTTCATTTATACATCAAAACATTCTGACCTGTGGTAAAATGCAATGAGAAACAAGGCGGAAAATTATGCAGTCCATCATAAATTCTAGACGTTGAAGCAAAAAAAAAAAATTAGATAAAAATGAATAAAACCATCAGGAATATAATACCGATTTTATATTCACATGGCTTTGCATAAATGCATTCAATTATTATCGTAATTGTATACTCCCAAGCGTTATATGAATCACAATTATGTATGGAATAATAACATAACGCGTGTGAAAAAAAAAAGAAGAAAATAATTCCTATATATATGATTCGTACGTATAGTGCATGACATTACATGGGGTAATTTGTCACGAAGGTTGTAGTCTTATGATTAGCCTTTCAAACAATACTGGACTCGTGGTTGCAGATTGTTGATCATCATTGTAGTTCATACTGTCAACAAGAGTGCAGCAAATACGATAAATGCGCGAACCAAGACCTCCGACTATGTGAAGGAGGAGCTATCATTTTTGATAAGTGCAGCATAATTTTTATTTATTTACATTGTCCATTTTTACCGTCTTTCTCTCGTTCTCCTTTCGGGTAAATCATCGAGCAATTTATTACCCGCAATTTTTGAAGGTAAATAATTTCTCGAAATTTCTCCAGTCTCAAGTGTACGATAAATATTCATTAGTTTAAATATATGTACATATGAACATGAACTACTCTATTTTATCACCAAGATTTGTTGCGCCATTGACAAGTTTCATGAGAAAGCAAAAACCCATAGATCCGGTGATAAGGTTAGTTCATGTTTGACTTCGAAGAGATAAATTTTATACTGATTTTATCGGTCGCTATGTACAATTAAATATGCGTATCATTGCGTACGTTTTTTAACTTGTATAAGATTTCTTTAGAGTGTTGCACCTGGATACAGATTCATACTTATTTGAAAAATATTTAAAGCAATCACTGATAAAAATGAATCGATCGCAAAAATTATGTTTTGATCAATAGATGACTACTTAGTTTCTTATCCGATCGACGATCTTTTCAGATAAAAAGAAACGTGTTCATAGTAGAAGAGGAAATATAACAATCGTTATAGTGAGCGATTTGTTGTATAAGAGCGATTGCCAAATAATTAATAGAGTGTTGTTTTCCATATCTAGAAAAAACGATAACAAAATTCAAGTTCACTACACGCCTGCGTGAATTTTATGGTAGTTGATAAGACTGCGGTTTGAATTATTAAGCTCAGATTCCCACCAAAAAATGAGAACTCGATAATAATCCCACGATTTTCCGGAGGAAAAAAGTACATTTGTTTGAAAGAAAATGATTCTTCATATTTTCAAAGTAATCACAAGCGACCGCAATTTTGTAATCCGTATAATAATTTCAAGAACAACCTACTAACGCGATCAATACATGATTCACGTTTGTTTTATCTTTATATATGAAGCGCTATTCGATTGAGTTAGATTAGAGAATGTAACATCGACTTCCCCTGTATATATAGGTGTAGTTAAAGTGGTGGATTATCATTAATCGTACACAGAATTTCAATGGATACAATCATGTGCTCTCTGAGGGTGCTTCTTGTTACGGTCGTTTTAACCGCTACGGTAATTAATACCGAAATCATCGGTATTCAGACACCAACGGAATGGTGGCAGACTACAACCCTTTACCAAATATGGCCGAGATCTTTCAAGGACAGCGACGGCGATGGCGTTGGCGATTTGAATGGTGAGTTATTAGAGTAATAAATAAATGAACCAAATCAAAAAAATGTCCATCTGAACCGTTTTCTTTTTCTTCCCAGGTATCACTAGCAAGCTGGATTACCTAGCGGAACTGGGGATAGAAGTCGTCTGGCTTTCGCCATTTTTCGCGAGTCCATTGATCGACAGTGGTTACGACGTTTCTGACTACCTAAGTGTGAACCCTGCTTATGGTACATTGGAAGATTTCGACGCGATGATTGTCAGAGCAAAGGAACTCGGCCTAAAAGTGATCCTCGATTACGTACCAAATCACACAAGCGATGAACATGAATGGTTCAATTTATCCAGACATAGTGTTGATCCTTACACCGACTATTATGTTTGGAATGACGGAATCGAATCAAACGAAATAAATCGAAGTCCGCCAAATAATTGGTTGAGTGTTTTCAACAGCGGTAGTGCTTGGGAATGGGACGAAACGAGGCAACAATTTTACCTTCATCAATTTCACGTGAAACAGCCGGATCTGAATTTTAGAAATGAAAAAGTCATCAATGAAACCAAGGTACGATGAATAAATAAAGTGGATTCACTTTTCGAAGCTTCTTATTCAGATCGTATATTTTTTCATTACGAGAATAATTTTCAGAAAATTCTGTCATTTTGGTTGGACCGTGGAATTGATGGTTTCCGTATAGATTCACTTCCCTACATGGTAGAGCACGCTGATTTACTGGACGAGCCTGAATCCGGATTAGAAGGATACACGGAAACCGATTTTTACTACCTAGATCACATCTACGTGAAAGATCAACCGGAAAATTATGACATTGTGCAAATATGGAGGAATCACATAGACGACTACTCAAAATCATCAAATGACACCGGTACCAGAGTAACATTTACGGAAGCTTACGCCAATATAACGAACGTCATGAAATACTACGAGTACGGATCACGCATACCATTCAATTTTTTTTTCATCAAAGACAACGAAGGCGTAAACAACGCAATCTTAGACACTGCTGACGACGTTGTCGATATTATAAATCAATGGATGACCATCATGCCCGAAAATGCAACGGCGAATTGGGTGGTGAGTGATCAAACGGTGTAAAGAATGTTGGACGGATGATGGAGCGTTGATTAAAAATTTCTCATTCAACTTATTCGCAGTTTGGAAATCACGACAACAGTCGAATAGCTACTAAACTCGGCGAAGGTCGCGTCGACGCTATAAATATCTTATTATTTTTACTGCCCGGAGTAGCAACGATTTACAACGGCGATGAACTTGGTATGACTGACACTTATCTTACTTGGCAACAAACGGAAGATCCTCAAGCTTGTAATACGGATCCTTCTCGTTACGAATATTTTTCAAGAGATCCGGAAAGAACGCCGTATCAATGGGACAATACAATTTCTGCGGGTCAGTGTCTATGCATATTCCATTGAAAAAAAAAAAGGATCAATTTTATCTCTTCTCTAACTGACGTTATTCTGCTCGTTTTTGTTCTAGGATTTTCCACAAATAGCTCCACTATGTTGCCAGTGAATCCGAATTATCTTGAACTGAATCTCGCTGCTCAACAATCGTCCGATGTCAGTCATTATAAAAATGTAGAAGCTTTGATTAAATTGAGAAAAACGAACGTAATTAAAGAGGGAAGTTTAGACGTCAGAGTGCTGAACGATAGCATTATATCTTTTTCGAGAGAACTTGAAAACGAAAAACCAATAATAGTGTTGATAAATTGGGACAACGAAACTTCATCAACCGTCAACCTTGAAGTTTACGAGAACATTTCTCATAACTTGGAAGTTTTGGTAGCTGATATCCATTCTGGAATTACCGTAGGGTAAGCGATAAAACTAATCAAACTAATCAGATTTGTAAATTCACAAAGTATGTGTACACATATATCTAATCTGTAATCTTTGACACCTGTCACTTTGACATCACTATACTCTTGTTTTATAATTCATTTCAATCAATTGCTTTTGTTATTCTATTTTCACTTTTTCACAGAACACGATACTTGAAGAACGAGGTTTCACTTCCACCTAATGCTGCGATCGTTCTAACTTCTGGATCTAGCGCCATAGGATCTATCAATCATTTTGTACTTCCATCATTCGGGATATTATTCCTAACTCTTAGTCGATTTTGAAATTTTAATTAATGTTGAATAAATTATTGAATAAATTTTTTAATTAATAATGTAGTGACTTGGATTGATATAAATGTGATGCATATACGCCCAAGATCTGGAAGTTTTATAGCATATCATGATTGAAGAAAAGAAAGAAAATAGAAAAATATTGAAGGTAATGAGTTAGTATATTTTATCTGTGAAATTCGTGACGTCTATTATCTTTATATTTGCACTATATCAAGACATCGATATGATTCTATTTGACAACAATATAATTGATCAGAAAATTATATTTCATATCCAAACATTTCACACCTGATATTATCTTGCGTAAGATATATCTATAATAACATAATATCAATCAGCGGAAAGGTTTTACATTACAGAAAAATATCCGATCAGGATGTACGTGCGGTTGCTGGGTATAATAATTAATTAGGAACGAAATTTGGTTCAAATAAATGAATGAATAAATAATTAATTAACAGATCTACCGACGACGACGACGACGACGGTGATGACGATGAATTTCCAAACAAGCCTATCAGGCCATAAAATGCGATTCGATTAATCCACCTAAGTAAACCAAATTGGCTTAAAGTATAAAACGGAATGGTAGAAGATTTATATTGAATAAATAAATACTTTTATTAAAGTCCAAGTGGGTATTACGGGCCGTGCTATCTGTAACACTTTACACTATTACTGGTAATAACTGCATGTGTATAATAAAACGCTTTCAATACACGTAGAAATATAGAGAAAGAAAAATGATTGAAAAAAGACATAAGCATATCAGTATACATAAACAGGATCGAGAATCATACTGGAGAAAAATGCGCAATGATCTAAAGAGGAAGAAGAAGACGAAGAAGAGTTAGAAGACGGAAAAGGAGAAGGAGAATTATAAGCTCCTTATAAACGACGACGAAGAAGATAAGTAATTCCTCAGCGCAAATTGAATCTCGAGAGTTTTTAAGAGCAAGATGACGTGAGCAGCACACCAGCCGCCGTAGCATCATAGCTATTTAGTTCTAAAGAATATAAATGGATCTTGATAAACGAAAGACAGAGAAAAAGAGGATAGAAAACAAAATCAGAGAAAAAAAGCATTCTAACATAATAACAATACACCGTTTAAAAAAAAGTTCAAAGTTATTCAAGAGGAGAAAATTTTTCAACGTCAGATTCTCTCCTTCGTTTTAAATTAATAGTCTATAGTTATCGAAATATTCAATGACCCCGAAAATAATTTTGAAAAAATTGTGCGTTGCAATGATCTACATATAAATTATACAACAATTATGTAAAATACGATGTGTGGTCTCGATTTTCAGTTTACATATGAGCCTCTTTTTTCAGCACACGTGACATATACTGTGAGAATATGTTCAGTAATGTCAACTAGTAAGACAAAAAAAAAAGCAAAAAATGATCGATGAAAACTAATAAGCATACAGTACTAGAGTTTTTTAACATTTTTTTTACGCGTACAAAATATATGACACACACGTGTAAAATGAGATGAGAAATATCAGGGCCGTGAGTAACAATTGAGAATGTATAAAAAAAAATAAATAAATAAAAAAAAACGGAAGCTTTTTTTCTATTCTCAAGCTCAGATGTTTGTTTTTTTTTTGTCTAACAAATACGTTTTATACAGTGTGGTGTGTCCGTGTGGGACGATTTTTTCTCCTTTCCTTTTTTTTTTTTTAATTCGAAATTCTTTGAAATAAAGCATGTATTTTTTTTTCTCTCATCATACTCGTATTTCCTTGGCACGGTACTGTATCCTGAAATTCTGGGCATCCATAGATCAAGTGTAAATGCTGTCATAGATGTGGAGAAGGGCTCATAGATCAAATTTATATTGACTAGAGTCTTATATTTGACCTACGAAGTGTGCCTGACCCTATGGTATTATACATATGGTTTCTTCGAATCAATTATACGTTTAACATATGAAAAGAAAAAACCGTTGAAATTATAATTTTTCAATTCTATAAAAGATTGCAGATATTTTATAATCACATGTGCGTAACAAAAATCTGTGAGATAGATTGTTGGGAATAAAAAGTTCTTTACCATTTGAAATATTTTAAATGGTATCATAATAGTTAAACGATATTCAACAACGTGTGTCTATAATAAATCATTGATACATACAGTTTCATAAATACTACAGAGTCAAGTGTTAGGTGATTGAAAACTATATAATCTCTAAGAAATCTACACGTTACCGAGCGCCCTTTATAACGATCTATATTTATTACCCCTGTATATGAGAGCGTGCGGTGTTCATATTATTAGGTATAACGATCCTCATTGTACATCTGTGTGCAGTGTGAGAAAATAAAAAATGAAAATAAAATCGAACTCGAATTTTGGATCTATATTATGTACAAGCGTGAACCGTTATATGTACAGCCAGCAAAGTGGCAGGTGAAAAAATAGCTGTTACTATACCTGCATGAATTTCAAGTTTTCCATGCTGCACCCTGCAGACAATTATTTCTACACGTTCGTATCGATAACTCACTTTAGAAAATATAGATAAATGAAAAAACAGAAAAAAAAATCTCAGAAAGTTCTAGCTGTTACTTACATTCATTCATTCTTTCATTGGTCGTGCACTTGCACCTGATACACGCGATATGCTCATTGCAGGTTTATCACAATTATTTACAATCGTGACATGCGATCATGATTATTTTAATAATTTCAAATATACGTTTCTCCAATTTATCTGCAGATCTGCTCACGTACATAAACTATGTAGATCATGTTAGAGTTTCAAAGAATCATTATATACATGCCTCGAGCGTTGGCACTTTACAAACTCAGTTTATGTATTATATCTATAGATATAATATTAAATTGTACAGTAGCTCCTGTTATCATACGTTACACATAGTATATGTACACATATATTATAATGACCGCACATCATCAGGTTTCTATTTAGTTCCAGGAAATCTAGCGCATCATCGTAGCCTTTTATTTCGTTTGTTTTTTACTTTTTTTTGAACTTTTTCATCGGACTTATTATACGTATAGATGAAACAGAGACGAAGGAAGGTGTGACATAATATCGGAGATGATTGGGTTGGTTTGAGGAGATTCGAGTAATTCAGCCTATTCATTTTACTTTTCAGAGTTATACCCTTCCGGCAGTAACCACGCGATATATCGAGATGGCGTTTTATGAAAAAAGAAAAAGAAGATGTACGGATTTCAGTGGAAAACCCATACAAGTAGACACTGAAGTTTGTGATTATCAACGAGAAAAATGTGAAGTCGAACGTGCATATAATACGTGTAAAATGATAGATGAAAATAAGGGTTGATTCTTATACCGATTCGAGCTGGTCAAGGTACATAATATACCGATGACCGCGCCGATCACTGCAAGTTCTTTTATCGAGCCGCTCGTCGCATTCTAAAACTTTGTTCGCTCGATGACAATCGTGAATCGATTGCTTCGAATAATTTTAATCGTAGAAATAATTTCAGAATAAAAAGATGATCTTTTCACGATTACGCACGTAACGTGTACATGACGGTAAAAAAAAAGATAAAAAAGTTCTCGTCACTCAGTTTCTAAGTTTGAATTTGAAAGAACGATCAACAAAGATGGAAAAAAATAAATACCTAGTCATCGGTAATTATACTATAATACGTATACATATAGACACGAAGAGAAGGAAGATTTAATATTCATGAGTTGAAATATTCAATTAGGAATAATAATTATAATCGTCGATGACTCGTTTGTAATTAATTATCAATTTCAAAGTGTTAAACTATAATTCGTCGTTAATACATTACATGAGGTCATTCATCCGTCTTTTTTCTTCCATTCCTTCTTTATTTATTTTTTTTTTTTTACATCGTCACCGGACATTATAACATACGTAATTGAGTGAGACTTTTTTCCTTTTTTTTTTTTTATTAAACGAATTTAGATAAAAAAAAAATAAGAAGCAGAAAAAAAATAGTGTTGTTTGTAGGTGCAACACATTAGGATTAACCAACGATCAATTACTCCTCTGAATAACTGTAGATACTTATTGTATCTTATTGTTCCCCAGGCATTGTACTTTTCAATCGTCTTCACGGCAACGCTCATCATATAAGTAATTAATAATAATTAACGAAACACGAGCTATATTTCCATCTTTTTTCATCTGACTTTGGGGAGGAAAAATCGAATCAATATCGATGATCACACGTACGCGATGCGACGATCAGATGGGAAGAGTGGAAAAATAAGAAAAATCAAAGAGAAATCGTCCGCCTTTCGATTCCATAGCGCGATATAATCGATAACGTATTATATAATACGTGTGTACGTATATAAATCGATACGAATCAATCAAGAACAGTGAATATACGCTATCGTTACCTGAGACTACTCGTATTATACAGTGGATAAAAAAAAGGTTCAAATAATAATAATAAAAAATAAAAAACTAATGATTATAAAAAAAAAAAAAAAAAGAAAGTAAAATTGTGGCATTCGCCGCAACCGCGAGTCACTGGTCTCTCCCGAGTTGTTACTACCGCGTTCCACTTTTGCGGGAAAATATGTACCCTATTTTATATATTACATACATGTAGGTATATATACCTGATACCCATGTACACGCAGATACATTTATACGTAATTTAACGACTGACTAATTGTAAAAAGATAAATTTTTGCTTGGCTTTCAGATAATGTTCTAAAAATATGCACATATACAGTAAAATATATTTTTATAATATACGAATATTAATCGCATAAGCGATGAGTGTTTTGTATATTAATGTTGTTGTATTTTTTATTTTTCATTATTCGTTATTCCTGTTCCATTTTATCTAAAATAAACGCGTGGGAGTTGGCAGAAGCGGTACAACCCGCCTCTATACATGTGCACAAGCTCTTTGCGATGATGACGACGATGACGATGTTGCCGATGATGATGATGAATGAATGGGAGAGGAAGGAAGTTGGCGTGGAACGGACGAGGGAATACAGATATTGCGAGATACGAAGAAAGTACAAAAGCACGCCGCAACTATTTCTACTAGTAATTGTCATCGTGAAATTTTCACTATTGTATATACATAATATTATATTGATCGCACTTTTCACAATTGATTTCCATCCCAATTTTATAATAACTCTCCGAAATAATCGCTACGAACAAGGAAATAAAAAGATCAACCGTATAACAATTTGTTTCGTTTCAGAGTAATCCATATAATAATTATCGATCAAGACGATTTTTGAAAAAAAAAAAACTCGGCTCATACCAAAGTCTATATCATTGATTAATCGTAAAAAGGAACTATCAATTTGATATTGAATTAAAATTACATATTATAATCGAAATGACGGCGACAAAGTTTGCAGAGGAAATTATTATAAAATTCAAATTAAGGCGTATCGACGTTTTAATATAAGCTCGTGAGTTTGATGTACTAATTAAGGTATTTTATTAAACGATAATCGTACCGATAATATCGTAAAAACGATTATCATAATTTATAACAACGTAGAAGGTAAACGAAAGACATTGTGAACATGGTAGGATAAAATATTATTATAATAAACTTTGCAACATTATTTCGCAAAAGTTTCGTATATAATATAACGCATTATATATGTTTATTATACTCCGCATCTCGCGTCGCACTAACGCTGACGATGAGAAAGCAATTTGAAAAAAACCGCATTCCAAAACGTACTTCAAAAATCACCTGATAATCACTATATACGGAATATTACACACTTGCACGGTTGGCTTGTAATTTTACATACATCACGTGCTACACCGGATCAAGGATAATAGTCGCTATACATAAAGTTAAAAAACTGAAAAAAAAAGACAGAAAAAATTCACGCTGTACAAAAAAGTAATTTAGCTATTCAATCAAGCTCGCAGTTCACCTCATTATCAAATAAGAAGTATATACCAATCGTTTCAAAATTCAATTGTATCACACGGCCTCTCTTCGAAATTAATCTCGTTGTTCTCAAATTTTTTCTTGCAGTTCCGAATAAATTTTTCACGTATATAGCACGAATTACACAAGTGCGTAAAAATCCTTTTTCTTTTTTATTCTATTTGTATTTCATTTAACCGCCCGTTTTATATTTGTTTAAAGAGGTATTCAAGATCGAAGATATAATTGAATGAGAGCTGTGCAGCGGGTGTGAGCCGCGCAGTATACTCATGTATGGTAAAATAAAATAATTCCATTTGGATCTCGGATTCAATTAATGCGATTTAAAATGATCCAGATGTCGACTGAATATTATACTGCAGCTGACCACAGAGATATGAAGTAAATTTCTTTTTCCTCCTTTTTTTTTTTTTGCAATCACACATATCCATATATTACGTATCTGTCGGCCGTCCAATATCCGTTGCATCGGTAAATTTCAATCACCCATATACGTATGTCGCTGAATACTTGGCGATATTGGGAGAAAAAAATAAATTAAATCAAATATGAATGAGACGGAATTTGAAAGAAAAAAGCAAATCGAATGTTACATTTGATAAAAAAAAAACATAATTCGGACCTCATTATTCATTAAAACGTCGCGTCTATCCTCTCTTGAAAAATAGATGTTCGCTCGAACTCTTTTTTTGAGCACGTAATATAAAGCACTTAAATAACCTGATAATTAGCAAAACTAATTGGAATGATGATCGCATCCCACTCGGATTACGGTGCAATCTATAAAATCAAGATAATCGTATATCGTTCGAAGTTTAAGATATACGTACAAACAGGTCTCGTTATTATATTTTATACGCGTATAGGTATACCTATATAACCCGTGTCGAATGGAATCGTAGATGATCACAAATCCAAGATTTTCAATGACTGATACGATCCGCTGTCAGATTAGCAATGAATTGAGAGACAGAAAACGTGCCGAGGATTAACCCGCGAGTCTTCTATTTCATTGACAAGTAGTATTATAAAAAACAAAAGGAAAAAAGTGAAACAAAAAACGAGAGAAAAAAAAACCCGCGTGCGCGCGAGAAGTAAACCGGATATGACCACCTCGTATCACGTGCTTCAGATTTTTCATTTCATTTTTTAATTTCTTTTCTCCTTTTTTTCTGTATTCGCAATATAAATCGTCCATACATCATCTCTCTCTTTCTTGCACATATTTTAACGCGTCGGAGAATAAAAAATTAACGGCAAATTTCTCACCATATTTTAATCCTTGCCAATCGGCCGCAGGACCCTTGTACTTGTACGTCGGCCAGGTCCTAATTGGTTGTTTTTTAATCGGTGGACATGGTTTATAATAGACGGTACATCTGGAAGTGCATTTCGTTGTGGTAATACGGATTGCGTTATTACGATGTGGTTTTAAAACTTGAACCCTTGAATTAGAGGGTTGAATGTGTACGTAGGCTACGGGTTTCCGGCGTGCAGAATAATAAGAAGTGGCGGCAGGATAAGATAAGTATTTATATCCCACGGTGTTTAATCTCCTATTTCTTTCGAGAGGATAATTTTTTACCCTAAAATTCCTATTGGGAATTTCTCGCGTTAATTTAATGTCTTTTTCGGCGTTATTAATCCAAAAATTTTTGTCACGGTAATCGTATGGTTTTTTATCTTCTCTCCTCCCCCGATGATGAATTATATTTAGATCATTTATATCATCATCTTCGGCTGATGTTTCGTCACACATTTGAAATATTAAAGTTATAAATAATAATAATGATATCAGGGCTAGGAACGATCCGTTGCCCCGATAACGTGATAAATAATTGTATCCAATCATCGCGCAGAACTACCCCATAATAATTATTTTTTTGGTTTTCTTTTTTTTTTTTTATTATCTAAGCCTCGTCGTCGGATGTTAAAAAATCTTTTTATTCCGATCAGGTACGTGTGAAAAAATAAAGATCATATTGAGGTATTAAGAAATCTGAGAATGAATTAATTTTCAACTTTATTTTACATGTTCCTTTGATTAAATAATCCACCCACAATTTTTTTTTTCACGTCTTTTGACTTTAGATTCGCAGAAAAATTTATCAAATATCAATTAATGGCACCTTCGATGTGATGAGGATAAATGGGAATTGTATTGAAAAATGAGAAGCACGTGGAAGTTACGTTTTCAGATAAATTCGTAGATTTATTAAATTTATATTGTATTTGATTTTTATTTCAAAAAATATTTTTTATTTTCAAATTAAAGATCGCGTCGTTCTTCCCGTGGTGCTTCGAGTCGCGTAGCCCGCGTAACACTGTTCTTACTTCTTGCAGAGAGCGGTACCATTAGCCTCTCTTCTTTTTATCAGCCTCTCCCTTTCTCTTTCTCTCTCCTTCCATCTTTTATCTTTCCTTCTTTCTTCACGTCCCGTGATTCCTGTATAACGTTATACCCCCCTCTTCGTATATACTCCGAATACTCTCGCCCAATTCGAGGAGTATCATCAGCTCTTTTTCTCTCTCTCGTTTTTTTTTATATAGATTCTTCCTCTTCTTATTCTTCTTCAACTTCATCTTCATCTTATTCTCTTTTCATCTCTCGCTGCATCGCATCGTCTCCAGCATCGGCATCGGCATCGGCATCAGGATCGGGATCGGGATCGGGATCGGCATCAGAGTTCTCTTCGGTGTTTACTATGCTGTGCACGTGGGTGCACCGGGCGAAGATATCGCCAGGGAGTCTCGTCGACGTTCACGGAGTCAAGTTGCACGAAGCTACGCGAGAATCGGAGAAGACTTCTCTTCTTTTATATACATGTATATAGAGAGAACTACCGCCGGTTGCCGGTTGCCGTTTGCCGTTTGCCATTTTCTCGTTTGTCGTTGTCGTCGTTGTTCGAAAAGAGAACGAGAACCGCGGCGAACATCGTCCTCCTACCCCGGTTTGAAACCTGCATCCGTACGGGAATCACAAGGGCGTTTGTTTCGCCGATGAAACGAAAAAATCTATTGCTTTAGCTCAATCGGATCTTTGGGTGAAAAAATTTCCGCAAAAAAGTCGGTTCGCATTTCACGTCACTGCGGTACATCGTTAATACGACATTCCTGTAAAAAATGAAAAACTTCGATCCGAAAAACTATCTCTCATACCGATGATGAATGTTTTTCCCTCTATCAAAGCCTCTGTGATCACAAACTTCGGATAGATTCGTGAAAAAAATTAATTCACAGAATTATTATTTCAAAAACCAAAACCGCGAAAAAGTTCTACAGCCGGCTATTTTTGAAATAGTTTTTAGATCACATAGCGAGTGAACGTGACGGAGTTGAGCACCCAGTGGATTTGAATCACCTGGTTATATACCTGCAATAAAATACGCCGGAAGTTGGATATTTTTCAAATAAAATTAAAAAAGTCAAATGAAATGTCGTTGTGAATCGATAGCATCACTTTTATACCTTAAACATACGACGCCCACGCGCCACAGGTGCTACTATAAGTATGTATGCTGTGTAAAATCGAGTTTCATTCAAGATCTCCGAACGCACACTCCTCTCACTTTTAAAACTGTTTTTAAGGTCGAACGACGTCTGCCGATACAAGATAAAAAATAAAATGAAATAAAATAAAACAAAATGGAAGGGAAATAAATCGATCGGCAGTTTCGCACTGATATACACCGTATGATTTTGAGGAAACTTAACTTTTAACACCCGAACGCCTTTAGGCGCGGGTGCCGGATGAATTGTTCTTATCCCAAAATAACAGTTGGGGCTATTCGAAGTTATGGTGTTGGAATCACCTCAATTTCATTTGGTTCGTTTTATACTTCGATTCTGAAATCCAGATGAAAGAAAAACAAATATATGTATGCATACATATATTTGCTAGAAGAGAAGGGGAGAAAATAAAGAAGAGAGAGAGGAAGGTGGAGGACATCCGGTCGTGTTTCGCACCGTGCAGAAAAAAAAAGAGAGAATAAATACATATATATTCTCTCGCTGCCGCAGCTGCATCCATGTAATCTTTTACTCCACCGAGATGAGGTACACATCACGAACGAACGATATGATAACGTTTCATTTAACTCACACCAAGTTATACGAAAATATATATGTAGGTATTTGTGAAAATATGACTTTCTCATCATGTCAGGTAACGTAACTTTGAAGTATAACTTAATATAACTTAATACAACGTCCACACGTCACTTAATCTCCTACACATATATGAATACACATTATATATGTGTACAATGTGCATATGAAATTAAGTATGGTCGATTAAAACGTCAAGCTGTCATTCTCCTGTGTTTTGGTTGTCCGATTTCGAAGGATAAGCAGTTTATATTCAAGCTCGTATTAAGAATATAAATTAAGACGTTTCAGTTGTTTTTTAGAAGGAAATACATTGCAATAATATTATGTATACTGATATAATATCAAAGTATCGAACGTCGAACGGGGCTAAAAACCCCATAAAATGTCGACCAGGGAGTAATTCGTGAATAAACTAGCCGCTCCTGCAGCAGTTCAGATGCAACTTGTGCAATTTCAAACGCGCATGCTGTTGTAAATATTTCCGCATTTTATACATACAGCTATATTATGTTCGTCAATATATGTCTACTCGCAGTTAAACGCTGTATAGAACTAATTTTCTTGCTCAAAGAATTAAATCACGGAGACCTCAACGAAATCGACAACGGTACTTTGAATCTCACAGAAAATCAGAAAAAAGGCAAAGAAATAAATATTAATGGCGTATTATACGACCAATAATTGAGAAGAGTTCAGGATATTATTAGAAGAATAATTCTATCGCAAAAAATTTTAATAGAATAAACTTAGCTAGGAAAGAAGTCGTTAAGTTTTTGAAGCAGAGAACAAAATGGCCGAGCGAACACAACGCGTATTTTGCTTGTCAAAAAATTTTAATTGCTAATTTATTGGGAGATTAAGCCAAAGCACGATTCTTAGAGATGTTTATGAAACGTTTAAAACTTTTCTTTATTTTTTATTGTACAACAACGTATTAAAACCATGGTTATTAACTAACGATCACGTTCAACGTAGGTATGTAACGGAAATCTAATGTCCTTTTTCTATGGATGAAAAAAAAATAAAAAATAGCTTGAAGTTAAAAATAATGGCATATACCCATCGATGTTGTATCAAATTTTTTTTTTTTTTCTCAATAATTTGATAATGATTCAAAATTAATTACAGTTCGAGATTAAAAATTAATTTTCATCCTCAATACGAATGCTGCCGAATATTTCTGATACCAAAATAATTTTCACCTTGAATCGTACGCCGAATTCAATGGGGAGAGAAAAAAAAATTTAATGAAAAAGGAAGGATATGTGCACATATAATAAGCGCACATTTTTTCTCGCCTTTTTCTCTGCACTGTAATTGCTCTATTTCATTTTTTTATTTCACTAAGTTTTCTTCCATCAGCGTATAGAATACGAAATGAGCATGACATGTGAATTAACTTTAGTAAAATACCGCTGGTAGGATATGTAATTCCACTATAGATCGCCTTTATGGGATTTATTTATTCATCATCCGCGATACAAATGGTTAAAGAGTGCAGCAGCAGCAGCTGGCTATTAAGTTTAGTTTTACGACTTCGTGTTTGTACCATTTGGAATACTAAATACCATAGACCTTATAAAGTCGGTAGCATGTAAGTTCTTCCAACATATATTTAACAGGAAATCCGGAAGCGAAAAACTCTGTTAATACCGTCCTCGCTCTTAATTAGAAAACTCCTCAGCTTTTTTCGAACTTCTCTTTCTATCTTTTTTTCTTTTTTTCCTTTCATTAATAATTTTCATTACTACAAATAGGTGATCAAATAATTTCGGGGAAGAATTCATCGTCGAATTTTATTCCCTTTCTTTGATTTCATGCACATTTCCAAACGAACGTGATCGCGAAAGCTTAATTTATCGTTTTCTTTCAGTTTTTTGTTTTAACACCATTTGAAAATCGTTTTTATACCTGTATACCGTAGATACAAGAATACGAAACGTTATTACAGGTGTTAAGAAGGATTAAACTTTTCAACGCCTGGTCTGACTTCTTATACATTATATAAGTTTACAACATGTGTATACAACTATCTAATACATAAGGAATATTATACTCGGAGAATGACGTAGTGAAAATATTTCAAGGAAGAAATGCGTCACGGAGTCATAGCTGTGCAGGGTATCAAAAATTATAAGAGAAGAGGACTCGAATAATCTGTGCATAGGGATAGTGAAGAAAAATTACGTAACCCCCTGGCACGAGGCTGCTGCTAGAGAAAGATTTTTTTTCATTTTTTTTTTTTCATTATTCATTTTTTATTCGTCTCCTTTCTTTTTCAAACACTATGGGCTAGATTAAATTATTAAGGTCGGTATCATCAGAAGAAATTTTATCCAACGCTTTACCTTCTTACGCAAACATTATAACCGACGTCCGACTTAATTCTTTTTCTTTTTTTCTCCTACCGCTGATCAGTGGAGAATATTTTATGCGTATGACTTTTGTACAAAAGCTGATTTTAGAAAAATTTAAATTTCAAAGATTCAGAAGTTCTTCGTCATTATATCAGAACGTATCGATCGATAATTCTTCTTTTTTTCTCTCTTTTCTCAATAAAAAATGATGGGAACAAAAATTTCTATTAATATCACGTTATCAGAGCTTGCGATATTTTTCAAGTGCAAAGTGACAAGAAAAAAAAAAGAAAAAAAAATTCGAATTCGGGTCAGCGTTTCCGGCATATGCAGCTGATAAGACGAAAACAATTTCACCTTTCTCTGCATAATCTACGGAGTGCACGTATGTATATAAATAGACTGCACAGAGAGTTACATTCTTCTTAATCGTTTGGTAAAAATCATAAAGAAGATAAAAATCTGTGTTAATATGTACGACTTGAAGATAACATTGAAAAATTCATTTTTCCATGCACCTGCAGCTAAGCAAATTTTTTTGTTAAATCTGTGCAGATCAAATTATATTTTGGTATACATAAAGTACGAGTTGAAAAAGCTGCGCGTATTGAAAGATATGTCTTCGATATTCGATCGACTGCGACGATATAATATGTTAAAAGACGCGCGGACGCGAGTGCAGCTCAGAGGCAAAGATACGATCAAAGAATCTCTTGTTTGTGTCCAAACTTTGAGCCCAATATATGTAGGTATGTATAATGTGGTGTATAAAAGCAGGACCAAACAAAAACAATAAAAGAAAAAACTTGGGCACATGGTCGGTGAAGTTTAAAAGTGCACGAGATAAATCGCATCAGCGTATTACGCTACGGTAGTGTTATAAATTAATTAATTTATTTTCTCTACGATATATTTTAATAAACGATCAGAAATGTTTTGCATATGGCGCATTTTATAAGAGCGCGGCGAGTAAGAATTCGTCGTTTGGTATGAGAGCGCGATGGCGCTGAGGGTATATAAGTTCGCCATCTGCAGAGTGTCATACAATGTAGAAAAAAACCTTTTAACAAATAAGAAAAAAGTGAAATGGCAGAAAAAAAAAAAAAAAATCACATCTTTGATATTTTAAATTTGCACAACTGAATTGTGAGAAGTGTGAAGACAGACCTATAAAATCGCCGCGTATACCGATATACATATAAATATATAATACCGATTTTATTTTCTTGGTGTATGTAAGACACAATGATGTATGTGCACAGCTGGTACATGTGTATTAGAGTGAGATGCGAATATACGTATACACCCGACTATCCCGTGAGATATTTTGCCGCCCTGTACTTTGGGCCCATCATCGATTCGAATCCGCCTATTCTAAACACCAGGAATTTCCGATCGCTCCACGCGATTTCGTATACATCGATTTCTTTGTGCACTTTGCGTATTTTTCTACTTCACGTATATATTATAGAAAAAGCAGAAGAAGAATGGAAAAGGTTGAAGAAGAAAAGTATCGTGAAAAGAAAGAATTAAAAAAGGTAAAATTGCTTAATACTCGAGGAATCGAGTACTGCAGCATATACGGTATACGCGGAACGTTCACGATACCGAAAGAGCTTGCGGCGTCCGCTGAAGATGCCCGGTGGCGTTCTGTGTGGACCACCCAGGATGTGATTGCCGTGGAGATGGTACGTGAGGTATATATGTATAACCTATACAGTTAGCTGTACATAAAACTCTACATACCTATGTACAAACATAGGTGGTACGTGATCGCGTTATATACCGCGAAGAAAACCGCGACCTGGTGCAAGTTATCATGCTATATATTGTACTTAGATTCAAAAAATTCAACCATACTTTTTTCTATTGATCCGTAAAAATTGTTAACTTCTTTATTTTTCTAATGATTCATCCTGAAATTTTGGCGCTAGGATATTTCAAATTAAATAATACATAAATTTAATACCTATGACGTATGCATAATGCAGATTAATAAAGATATATGCACAGATGTTAAATATTAGAGAGATTTAATAGCCGCTAATTAATTAGTGCACGTCAAGCTAGATGGAAGTTGTTATTTAATGAAGCTTGCGTAGCTAAATACGTAAGCTGATGTGGATGCTCGTGAACTAGATCATCGCTCAATGATATAAGTTCAAATGAAATGAAACGCGCAATAATATACACGTGCATGTATACATGCTGACTGAAACTTTTCTGCACTTTTTCTTTATTTCTTTTACAGCGGTAATGTCTGAATGTAAAACGCTTAAGCGATTGTGTATAGTTTGTTTGAAAAGCGATCAACCGATTACCGCGATCACCGGTAGATCGCAAGTTTTACCGCCGGCGATCAAACAAGGTAACGAATTATTTTTACGATGCTATAAGGCGATTTGCATATCAGATTATCATCGATCGATCGGTAAATCATATCGCTGGATTGGCACGGAACCGTGTATTATCTGGAGGTATGTATCCACGTGCATATAACTAAATACATTACATACCCATATGTACATCACGGAAGTAAATAAAATCGTATATTCTTATCCCGATCACCGAGGATATAATATATGTTGAAAAACGATCTTTCAACGAGATATAGGTAATCTTATGTACGTATTCCAGTAATACGTGCGATACGAGTACGCAGAAATTCGATATTCTTAAAAATTTCGATAGTTTTTATAATTATTTCTACTTCTGACACGTGAACCTGCGACTGATTATAGAAATCGAAAAGCACATAGGCGATGAAATCAGTAACAGCTGGAATAAAATGACCTCGCGTCCCATATCCCAGGTCAGGAGTTTTTTTTTTTTTCTATAATTTTCATCCATAGAAAATTAATTGAGTGCAATATTGTCATTAACGATCATACGTACATGAGCATATGCCGTGAGTAAATAGGCGATAAAGTAGGTCTATAATTAGATAAATCGGATGATAAATTTCCCGGTGCTGACCTACGTGATCGTAAATAGGCGTATATGAAAGGTTCGTCGCTGCTGCAGTCACTTCCTGTTTAGCAAGGTAAATACTAACCGCGATCCGCGTATAGATATACATATATACTACAAAATATACATATATGTGTACATCGTACATAAGTACTACCATCGTACTGTAGCAGTACGAAGTTTGTGCAGTAAACTGCATAAATTCATTCTAAGAAAGCAAGGTGTTCGATCGTGCTCAAAACCGATTTTACAATGCAAATATATCCACCAACACTTAACAAGTAAAATGCTCAAGTACATGCCTTTCTGGCCACGAGGGTGTAAAGTTACGCCCGTCGATGCTGATCGCTATTTCAAAAGAAAAATGTCTTTGTTTTTTTCATGTTATGAAAATAGAAACATGGATTTTGCTTTTTCAACATGCAGATGTTCGATTCCTACTGTATATGAATTTTGAAATACTCAAGAAAAAATTTGGAATTGGTATCGTCACTCATGGGAAACGGTTATTACGGTTATCACGGTCAAAGTTCGGCGAAAAATTATTAAACTAGAGCAAACGGTATTATAAATTTTGTCGATATGGTTTTCGTTGGAAGACATGCCCCATTAGCGTTTGAAATGAGCGTCGTAATATAAGATGCGATAAATAAACAACGAATGAATCGCTTTATTTTCTGGAGTTGTGATATAATGAAGTAGAATGAAAAATTTGGATGAAAATATATTCTCCGTGAGGTTCGAGTCCGCGAGGAGCATCATAGTAATTTTATTGACGGAAAAAGCGATGGAAGATGAATACCATGGAACGCGTTATGATGCTATATCGAGAACGTCGAGCTGTCAAAACTAATAAAATAACGCGTGGCCTGGTCACGTCAGTTTTGTATTACATCCGCATAATTCATTGCACCGACAATACATAGTAGGGTTTAATCTTTAAATAGAATATCACATCCTTCAACGCGAGTTCGGTCCTTGTCAAGTCGGATGAACGCATCAGCGGAATGATCGATACTTTAGACACAACGCTACGCCCCTAAAGATCACATTTAACATATCCCAAGAAAGAGAGAAAAAAAAAAGAACTCAATACGCCCATTACGCAACAGACGCGTCTTCGAAATTCTTTAACTTGCTCTTCGATAAATTGATTTAGCATGATTCGTGAATTTACGAATTTAATTTTCTTTGTTTAATGTCAACGAGCTGGAATCATGGGTGATATACTAAAAATGCGCGTGTACAACGAGTGTTGGCGGGTATCGAGATTTTATCTCCTTGTTAAGTTATACTCGAAGTATTTGAAGTTGAGATATGGTGTGGGTGGGTGGAAAATACCGAAACAAACTTCCCAGCTGCAGTAGCAGCTATGTGCGTAGCAGCGTATGCGTGTTGCAAAGATGCTAATTACGAGTTTTATAAATTAATTGAAATACGTTCGAACGAAAAGTTAATAAAGTTTTTAGTTCCAGCTAATGGAATAACGCCATCAAAGTAATCATCATCGACGTTTAATGTCTTATTACTACCTCACATATATGCGCTATCGATGTAAAGGAATTTTAATCGTTTAAAGCTTATTCTTCGAAATTACCTTCCCATACGGAGTGCCTAGTTTGTTTTTTGTTTTTTTTTTTAAACTTGTCTTCATAATATATAAGACATTCGTTAGTGGTAACATTGCAGATCGTTTGAATTGCAACGTCTGCTGGGTTTACGGCAGGGTAACACATTGTTAAAGGTGTTCGTATCTTACGTTACTCTATACAGGGAACAGAGGGAATTGTCGATGACGATAATCCGATAGGAACTTCTCGTGACAATCGAAAGCAATAAACCTTTAAAAACACACGCGATAAATAGTATGGATGTCGGGTTAACGAAGGCGGGCGCACCCGCTTCTAGAAATATTGCTCTGTAGGTACCCATACTCTTACATCGCAATAGGAATTCCAGAAAACAATAAAACAAAGTTTCGCTGGAAATTAATTATCAATACCACGAACATCATCGGAATTAAGAAGAAACTAGATGAAGAAAAAAGAAATACATCACTCACCGAGGCATCCTTCGTTGGATAATCCGTAGTGATGATCGTCGCAATGGTCACAATTATTTCCAGTAACACCCGGCAGACATTCGCATGTTCCGGTAACGACGTCGCATTCGTAGTTAGCTGCTCCCTCGCCGCAATTGCATTTTATACAACCAGCGGTTATATTTCCAAATCCTTTTATGCAACTAGCACATTTCCTGCCATCAAACATCGGTTTGCAATCGCACTGACCGTTTTCGGAATCACATAAAGACGATAAACTTCCGATTGGATCACAGTCACAGGCTGAAGAAGATACATATTGATTTGAAAATCGTTCCAAACTTTTTATGGATCGAAATCAGTGTTTGAAAAAAGTAAGAAAACACTCACGCATGCAGTTAAGTTCGAGAGGATTTCCAAAGTGAAGTTCTTTGCAACGATCGCATTTCCAGCCTTCGGTGTTACCTCGACATTCTAGACACCTTCCAGATTCTTGATCGCAAGAACCTCCGTTACAGGAACAAGGTTCACAGGTTTTACCTGGTGTTTTAGGATCGCCGAAAAAGCCAACGTCGCAACTGCGCGAAATAATCTTACGTGAAATCGGAAACGGCAAAAGCTACGAAATGAAGTGAAAGGGAAGAACAAGAAAAAATTTTATACCTTTCGCAATGGTCACCGATGTACCCTTTCGGACATTGAGTACAGACGTAGCCACCGTCCCATTTATTGGGATCTTCCAACTGGCAACTTGGACTAAAATTGTTTGATTCTATACTCAAAGGACAAGCACATTTCTTGCAATCGTTTGGAGTACCTTGAGAAGGGTCACCGTAGTGACCTAATATACAACGGTCGCATTTCGGACCTATGGTATTGTGCTCACATTCCTAAAGTAAGTGAAAAATCATAATTAGACATTGAAAAAAGAATCAAAGTTTCGGACCGTAAGAAATCGAGAGTAGAAGGTCGAACAGATTCCTGTCTTAAAAGTATCGGAACAGTCGTGGGATAATGTATCATAGGGGATGTTTGACCGTCAGTCGACTGAACAGTAAGTGCGACCTGCGGTAAAACAGTTCCCGAACGATTGGTTTTTTTTTCTATTTCTTGCCTTTTCATTGTACACCCTGTATTATTATAGGAAGAAACCTACCGATTTTCTACACCCAGTAATAACGAAAAATTTATTTATATATAAATTAATCACCTGGCATTCACCCATTATCAGATCACAAGAGGCAGAATGCATGTTACAGTCACATTTAATGCAAATGGAACTTTTATCTCGATGAATAAGTTGATGATCCGTGACATTCATGGTCATTCGGACGTAGCCCCATGCGCATTTTTCACACGATAGACCAGCGTAACCCGGAGGACAGTTACAACGCTCTACCAAAGTTTCTGATTGGTCGTCGTTCAAATCACTCAATTCTCCGGCTGGAAGGGTTGCTTCCAAAAATCTAAGAATCGAGATAGTTTGTAAAATAAAATAATCTGATAGATTGAATAAAAGCAGGTAATAAAGCTTTCACTTTTTACTCACTTTCCTTCGATCTGTTCCGAGTGATACTGAGCCCGGATCATGAGATATTTTACATCGGCAAGAATACGAAGCATTTGAAATCTCGTAACAGGCTCGCCGCGGAGTTCTGTTCGCCTAAATCTCGTGGGAATATCTTTTATGTAGTCCGTCAAATGGTACCAACCTCTCTCGCTAAGTGGTACAGATATTACAGCATCTGGCCCGGAATATCGCTCTTCACCGTAAGCGATTCGCATGCCGTTACCCTGCAAAAAAAGAAAATTAGTTGAAGTAAGTGATTAAAAAATCCCTTGAACCATACGTTGATAAATATCAGCTTTCTTTTTTTACTCACAACAATGATGACGTCGGGATCGGTGGTAGGTCTTCCGCTGCTATCGCCTCGCATGACATCCCAGACAACAAAAAAGGTTAAATTACTATCATAGGAAGTCAGCCTGTTACCTCCGTAAACTTTCGGAGCAAACCAATAAGGACTTTCATATTCAAGGCTCGATAATTCTATGGATAACGACCCGGTTTCAGCATCAACTTCCGGTATGACCGCCCTAGACGCGTTCATGTCAGTCACTAACCAACCTTCGCAAGTCGATAACTGAAAAATAAATATCATGAAATAGGTTTTTGAGTATTCAGGGTATTAAATCTCCGAAGAGATTGGAAAAAAAACAGATTTTGCTCACCATTCCGAAGGTCAGTCTGGCGCCATGACATTCTTTCGTGATTCCAGAGCAAATGCAAGGAATACAACCGTCCTGATTTTCTTTAGTAAGTGCGAAATATCCGGGTTTACATTTATCGCAAAGTTCTCCCGCGACGTTAGCCTTACATAGACAGTCCCCTTCGCAATCATGGGAGGGAAGAATCCCCCGGGAATCACAGGGACAAGGTAAACAGTCTGGAAATTGTCTGTAACCGGCTGCGCACTGATCACATTTGTAACCAGAATATCCTGGTTTGCATTTACACGCACCTGCTACCTAATGAGTAGGAAATAAAAATCGTGAAAAAAGTGCTCTTTGATTTTGGGATGAATCAAAAACACGCGGCAAAGCACAATTCTCACCTTTCCCAAATGAGTTGACGAATCGTCAGGTATACAAGATCCCGTGCTTCCATGGGGATTACAAACACATGGAAGACATGGTTCAGATGCGTTTGGTAAAACTCCATTTGGTCGGTAAAAACCAACTTGACATCTCTCGCAGTTTATACCTGTCGTGTTTTCCTGCAATTTGGAAAATTAGCAAACAACGATATTAATATCGATGTGATCTCAGGAGAACGATTCAAAAAAAAATCATAATTATAATTTTTATTCACCGTGCAATTTAGGCACACACCACCCCCTCGGTATTTGTCACGTATGTCCAGAGAGGCACCACGAAGGGCGATTTCAGGGTCATACCTACATGCCGTAGCGTGGCCATGGCAGTTACATTTTTCGCAATGAAAACCTCTTCCACTTGTTCCAGGTCGCCAAGGAACTTGATTGAACATTGGACAACATTTGTTGCAACGTTCTCCGCAGGTATGACGTTCGCATTCGCATTCCTGATGCTAAAGAAAATGAACACGGGATATAAATGAAGCACAAAAAGTTTCATGTAGATTTTGAATTAAATGTTTTAGGAACAAAAATTTGAAAGCGCTATTCTTTGTTATAAGTTTACTTTATCTATTAGAGTAAACACAAAGATAGCGAGTATCAGAAGACTTTAGAATTCCTCTGTTCACCGCAGTCTTCAAAACGTCTCGTCTGCGGTTGAAATTTACATTTACATTTGCGTTTGCGGTTACATTTGCGGTTTCAAGGTTCGTTCAGGGATGAAGACCGATGTTCAGCAAGTATACATAATATAAGTTCAAGATGCTACGCGTTAAAAATAAAAAAATTCTCAAAACATTCATTCCAAGAAAGAATACTGAACCTAGAAAGATCCTCGTTACCGGACAAGTTATACAGACCATCAAGCAACGAGAAAGTTTCAGTATGGGGAAAATTCTCGGTGTCTCTTTGATTTTAGATTTGGAAATAGTTGATTTTTTTTTAATCTGATGTACAGTCGGAGTTGGTTGAAAAGGATAGAGAGCATCAAATAAGACGGGACGGGATGGCGGATTAGAATTGAATTTTGGCAAGTCGACTGGTAATTGAATTAGTTTTTGGTCGAGGGTCAGAGGGGAGTTGAGCGTATCTTTCGAGCGGAATCTCCCCTTTTATTGTCTCTTTGATGTGCATAGCTCGTCGCATCGCGATCTCAACTGTAACGCTACAAGACGTGAATTTTTAGAGCGTGTCGACGAGGTATTTTAAACATTTCAGTATTACGACTCAATCAGCGCAAACTATACAAACAAATAGCCTGGCAATAATTCTACAGAGTTTCCATACATCATTCCGTTCTTTAGTTTAGTCACTTTTTTTTTATAATATTATTTTTCAATCCACTGATACAGTTTTGAGTATAATCTCTCTCAAAATACCGAGGCTTTATAACGTTTTGACCAGCGAATGTTAGGAATTAAGAAAGAACACGAGCAGCTTTTTAGTTTTTTCACATTCTTTGAATTGCTTCGTTCAGATCTTATATGGCTCATCTGTATTATAGCAGATGCAGTTGAACGTTTTTTTTTTTTTTTTTTTTGTTCCAACAACGCTGGCGTTTTATGTATTTCTTAAATTCGTACGAAACGTTCACACGAGAACAAATTCACAAGTATGATAAAAGAATGAAATAAAAATTGTTAAAAGAACTGGTCGGAATTAGAACGGATTCGTGGTGTCTGAATATCCTATCGATGGAACTTTAGTGTCTTATTCCAACCGCGTACCTGCATAAAAGGCTCTACGGTGTCATCGAAAAATGCGCGACTAACTAATTGCTTTATTATACTGTAACCTGCAGACGAGAATCAGCACATCTCCTCCTCTCAACAGAAACAGTAGCTGAGCATCGTTTGGAATTTTTTTCTTTTGGAAGAAAAACAAATAATACAAAATGATAATAATAATAATACTTACTCCATGCTGAACACTGTGACGACAGTGCGACGCGTGTCCAGAGCAAAGACAATGTCCACCGATGTTTATTTCTTTAATGGAATAAAAAGCTCTTCTTTTATCTACGATCGTTTCCCCCATAGATCTCAAACCTTGAAATCTAAATCTCACAAATCTTGCCTGAGTAAATTCCTCCAGTTCGTGCGTGTGGTTCAAAGCACCTGGTCTGCCGTTTGTCAGATAAGTATGGATCTGAAAAATAAATTGAAAGAAAAGGAAAGAGGAAAAGAAAATGAATTAAAAAGAAATTCAATTTCGAAGGTATGCGCGTTGCGAATGCATGTATCTTGAAGTAAATAAGGTTAGCCAATGGAAAAGAGAACCAATGGGGTATAGGAATCGCGAAGAAGAACCATTTACGGAAGTTGAAGTCAGTAACAGTAGCGAAGCGACCGCGAATGTCTTGTTTTTCGGATCGTTTACCGCGCCCCATGTGCGCCGTAAGAGAATCCAAGT
Source organism: Athalia circularis (assembly GCA_963978495.1). Lineage (NCBI taxonomy): Eukaryota > Metazoa > Arthropoda > Insecta > Hymenoptera > Athaliidae > Athalia > Athalia circularis. The sequence goes on from OZ021702.1 coordinate 8,247,595, forward strand.
ATCTCATGATATACCTGTGGAATATATGTCAAAGTGTGCAGCAGGTTTAAATCGTATTTGTATTCGAGAATTGCCCCGTCACATTTTACCAAATGGTTGTGTAGTGGTGGTGCAGATCCAGCGGCTGCAGCCGCGGCAGCAGCGGCAGCAACATCAACCGGAGGAGGAGCAGGAGCAAGAGCGCATCAGGAATCCAGCAGTGCAGAAGATACCGAATAAGAAACTCTTCGACAATAATTGTTCGTTTTCCCATAGCCTCTCTTAAGAACCGTGATCTCAACTTCACTAACACCCCAGTAATTAAATAATGAAACTGTGTTGTGTCCGTGTTTATGTAATACCTACACTGTTGCAAGAAATCCCTCAGACTCATCCAACTACATCAGAAACCGTTCGCTCAATTTGTTCGCGATTATAAAAATAGAAATAACCAAGTTTACCAACTGGATATATACCTACTTGGACTGAAATTATATCCCCGTACCACGCCGCTTCTACTGCTCTAGTCTTGAACGTATATATATGTGCTTTATTTTTTGATAAATAAAATAATAAAACAAATACCTTTCCGAACCACGACCAACGTATACATAGGTGTATGTGAACGTGTGTAAGGTAAACCCATACGAAGAACTTTATACGGCAAAACAAACGCTCGATCCGCAAGTTTTGCAACCATTTACGGAGATTCCCTTCTAAGGGCACTCTACCTACCTCTGATTTCTGCAACCTCTGCACAATCAGCTTTAGAATGTTTCTCAACTTTGCGCCAAGTTTTAGTCGTAATTTGTTCGTGTCTTTGTCCTTTGATCGAAAAACAAGAAAATTCGTGATCGCAATTACTCTTTCATCGCGGATCTAATTCCATTAGATCTCACCACACCCTCGCGGTTCGTTGTTGCCATTATTATTACAGATCCAATTAGCGTATTTTGGTAGAGGAAATTTTCTAGTTTTAATAACAGCTTATATATCGCGGATAGTTATACGGATACAGCGTGCGGAAGGGTAATTTAGGTAATTGAAATTACTACGACGACGACGTTATAAGTATATTATGTACAAGCGAGTTGCGGTGCGTAGCAAAGGCAATTATCAAGAACTTAGAGAGACTGACCAAGTATGGTCAGCTTCCAGTATATACCAAAAGAACCGAGTGATTAGGATCCAGGTATAATAAAAGTACCTAGATAGAAAATCCCAACATAAATAGGGTACATAATCGGTGGACTTGTCACTCGCTCACTTATCCTGCTGGATGTAATTTACACGCGGTCAATCAACCCAGTCAAGTAGAAACCAAAAAAAAAAAACAAGTTTTACTTCAAAAAATTATTTCGCAGGGAGACGAAAAATCATTTGGTAATCACGATCGTTATGCATTTATTTTTTCGTGCTGAATGAATTATTATTTTTATATTTTCCTAATTACCTCGCCATTTTCCATCGGTGTAGTTCGAGAGTACATGCTAGTGCAGACGACTTCATCATCGCTCACGTATGTTGGTTTTCCTCTTACCGGAGGAACGGAATATCGGGTCCAACACTCCTCGTCCGTAGGTGCGTAATATTGCCACGGTAAAAAATTGTTCCCATCCAAAGATCGTTCCAAAATCCAGGCAGCCGGTCGCGGTGAATTTGCCGACTTTATGATAACGTAGGCGATCTGGTAGACCTGGAAGAAAAAAAAATGAACAGAAGATGAAAGGGGTTGTCCAATACAGAAGGAAGAAAGGCCGCGGTAGGATCTAAGTACGAAGTATATTGTAATGAGAAAGAAGAATACGAAGGAGAAAAAACAAAATGAATAAGTAAGAAGAAGGAAGAATCGGTAAATAATTGGAGCTACGTTCGAGCGGTTCCTAATCGAGATACGATGCGGTATATAAAATGACTTTTGGTGGCTCGATCCTTACATGGCTCGGATGACGCGTTGTTCATGGCGATTATACCGCGGTGGGTTGGTTGAGTGAACCCCTCGACATTGAATGCGGTGAAAAATAGTTCTCTTCACTCTTAAGACTGACTGATATTCAAGAGATTTGAGAACAGCAGTCTTCATATGTGCGTCGTGAGATTTCGTCGCCTTCGCTACACTAACCTCCGACAATGTTTAATGTGAGTTGTCAGTCTCGGAGTCAACGTGATCTGAAGTCTGCTGTTCCCCTCCTCCCGAATAAAAGGATAAAAATAAAATAAAATACACTCCGCAGGGTAGTTGGACTAAGAATAAAACAAGCCAAAACAATATCGCTCTTGGATATACTGCAGGGGGTGCAGAACATTCAAACGTTTTGCCTGACCAAAAAAACACAGTCAGCTAGCACGTGCGTCCCATGTAAATATTTAAACTGGTAGGAAGCACGTGGATTTTGAAACCACCCTTGATTTCATTTCATTTTCTTCTACATCCTCTTCTTTCTTTTTTCGTTCATCGTACTACAGCATTAAAATTATTTTAACAGTGTACAGAAAATGGTGCGGTCATCTTTTACAGGTATAGCCGCCATTTTTAACGAACGCATAAACAATTGAGGTCTAATAAAATCCCACGGGACATTTTCCCTTTTAAGAATGCATTATTTGCGGTTTGGTTGGAGACAAAAAACAAAAAGCAAAAAAAAAAAAAAATCTTTTATGTATTCTCTCGCCCATCGTTCTTCTTCTTCTTCTTCTTCCTTTGTTTTTTTATCTTTATTTCATTTCTCCAGTTAGGATTCGTGTGCGTTTCGTTTCGCATCGGATCGTGAGCGAGCGGTTACTTTAGCGAGTTCCATGGGACCGTGGCAATCATCATTCCATTCTAAATACGGAGTGTTTCCTTTACTCTGGATCAAGCCGATCTTACATGGCCTGTCACACGATTTAAGAAGGTCCTCCAACTGGAACGTATCCGACACCAAAAATCGAAGATAATTTAAGTTGCCGAATAACTGTTCCGTTCGAAAGCAAACGAAAAAAAAGTAATTGAAAAAAAAGCAGACAATCATTTTCAGCTGGTCATAATTTGTCCGCAGAAATAAACGCAACTAATCGCGACGTTCTTCTGTCCCAAAATCGATCTTTTCCCATCAAGTTCTTACGAGACGAGTAACCCGAGAATTGGTTCTTCTGGAACACCATAACTATAAGTAAGTTTCATATATTATATCCCTTGTGGTATTCTGATCATGTGCAGTTCATCGCATAACTTCACGAGTACGTTATATACCATCGAGACAAGATATATTTCTCTCTGTAGCATTTAATAGCCGACCACCGTCTCTACCCTAAAAGGATCGGAAGAAGCATAAGATCCATGTCGTTTTGATGGACAAATGATAGTCACGGTGACATACATGGGGACACGATTTTAATCGAACAAATTCAACCGCGTCTACAAATCGAAGTTTGATAACTGCAGCTGAATCGACATAGTGTTTCGAAACATTAAATATTTCATGTTGGTTATTGTTGTCGTTGTTGGTCTTAATTCTGTATAACTATACAGTAAATGGTATATATATATACTTAATGCTCGAACAGGGTGAAATAAAAGAAAAAAAACGAGAAAAAGGAAAAGCGAAGTTGACAAAAAAAGACCTTTATAGTTTGCTGCTTCTTTCTGGTTTCAGTGCGGTGGATCAGCGCGTTTCCTTTTACGGTATCAAAAGATAGCGATATATACGACGATGGTAATTTATTAGTAGCCACCCTTAGCGGCGGTCTACCTTGGTGGAGATCGTACAGCTTTTATACATACTCTCGTCGCAGTTCTCGATGTGTAGTAAAATGCTCTTGCAGAAGCTTTTATATATATATATATGTTCGTGATTTTACTCGTTCTTTTCGTTGCGAAGTGTTCACCGGAACATGCGGTATATACATACATACATAAACTCTAAAGCAGGTATTACCTTAACTGGAAATATCGTTCGTGAGAACTTTGATAATATACATATAGAGCAAAGTAGAGCAGAACTTGAAAAATCATTCATCGTCCAGAAATATTCAGGAATACATTTTATTATCCGAATCAAGAATTGTTTTTTTCTCAGTTTCACTTTTTGGTGGAATAAACCAATTTGAAATATCGCATGGTTTTAATCTTAATACTCAATGTTTGACACACCGCATGATCACATCAAGACTTCACATCGTCGTGGTATCTATATAACAGACTACGAGTCACGCGACGATGAAAATAACCGGAGTTTATCGAAGCTCGATAATCGGATTACCATTTTACATATTACACCTACACGTACATATGTACATGTACACTCTCTTGTACATAATCTGAAAGTACACGTACGCATCACTTTGATTTTAATTTCATGTAAGTTTACGTTGTTTGTTTTGTTTTTTTTTTCCACGAACGGAAGCATATTTTATTACATTTTATCCCCCGGCATTTTATACACGTGCATATATTGAAATTTCTGATCAATCCCATGCGTGCACGTGAAATTTTACTCGACAGTATAAACGGATATTTTTGACTTTCTTCACCGGACGCCAAAAATGTCAGCGAACGATTAATCGTAAGATCGTCGTAGAGTAAAATCCTGAATGAATTAGTAGTAATAGTACCTAAGTCTGGATGACCGGATACTTCGAGTAGGTAGCATCGGAGATGATGATGATGCTGCTTCTGCTAGGTATAGTGCAGTGTACATGACTACCTCGTATTTATAGACTTTCACAAGTCACTATAGTATACGGTGTATATAGTACGTTTATATACGTATAACTGCTGGTTATATGTACGGTATAGTGTAACATGGCTAGCTGCTGCACGACGGGGAGTGTAAAGAAAGACAAGCAAATGCTTCTTCTTCAGCAACGTCGGATAGATTAACTTGTTTCTTTTTATTCCATTCGTGTCCCATCTTTTAATGCTTTTCCTCCAAAACTGCAGCACGGTATATTATTTGTCTTTTATTCACATATAATAAGAATCGAATGATGACGACGAGGAGTTTCAGAATTGATTATTCAATATTACAGAAATGAACATCAGACCACCTCAGGTTTTTAATTGCTACCCATTTGTTTTTTCTTTCTACAAATATTGGGCCGACAACAATTTTATCTCGACTACTCGTGGGCACGATCGTACAATTTTTGAAGATCGTTTGAAAATTTGGAAAAAGAAAATAATTTCAATTAGTTCGGTAAGTTTTTTTAACGGCAGTCTGACTTTTATTCACCATTTTTTTTTTCTCATCGTCGATGTTCGTGCAAATTCGTGAATTGCTAGGAAATTCATACGTGGTAAGTATAACTACTTACTGAAACTAGAAAAAATATTTTTTGAAAACCTTTTGGCGAGGTCTTGTTGGGTAAATGTTTACGCGAAACTAAAATTTTTTTAATGCAGAGATCGAAGAGAACTTTAATTGACGCTGATGCGTTTCCAGACCGACAATTAAACGGAAAGACAGCAGATTCGTGTGACTGTATTTCTATGTATGTAATGTGAACATGAACTGTATAAACTGAAGTTGGATTTAGAACCGCCACGAAGTCTGCTTTGCACGGTGCCATGAAACTGAAAGTTTTAAAGACTGTGACTGACTGAGCGTTTTGAACGTCAGCCAACGTTATAATAGATAGAACCAGATAACTCATAGATGTATCATATGTATTCCCCGAAATTGGAGACTGTACTTTTTGAAAAATTAATAAAATCAAAATCACTGTACGAATGGCAACTTTCTTGGATGAGATAAGTTTTTGTTTTTCTCATGCAAAATGCAAAGATATATAAGAATTTTCCTCGGCAAATAATAATTCGACCACCCAAAATATAATCTGAACTGACTGAACTCGCACGTTGTGGCCATAAAAAAATTTGCGCACTTTTTGCACATACAACACGTACAACGCAGAATGTTATGAAAGAGAAATTTAATGAGGCTATCATTCTTGTAGTATTTGAGGACCCACCAAATCTGCACCTCTTACATTATATAAACCTTGCATCTGTATGTTCAGGTGAACATTTCATTGCGGTAAAGTAATTGCCTTACTGCAGTGCTCATGCTGTTAGAGAAAAAGAGGAAATGGTTCGTGAAATAAGAATATATATAGGTATGTATTCATACATGCGTATCTATGTACATGCACATTGAAAAAGAGAGAGAGAGAGAGAGTGAGAGACTGCGGAGAGTATAGCGTGGGCACTTTGTAATACGATTTTTTGTTGACCTCCCTGAGTCGCGCTCAAAGTTCCATTGTTCCAGGTCTCTCGGAAGACGTAGGTATACATACATAAATATATATCTATACGGATGCAATATGGACCATAAAAATCTACGCCGACGCTCTTAAATAATATACACACGGAAGCATCTCGACGCTCGCTGCATATCGCGGTGAAATTCAAGAGGATTTTATTAGTCTAGATTACATTATATTAGACCGGTTGAAAAAAAAAAAAGCAGTACAAAATTTTTTTCATTCTCCTAAATCGCTCATCGAGATTTCCGTTCTTTTTTTTCTTCATCATACATACCATACCCGAAAAAAATGCATTCTGGAACATTCACCCTCATTAATTCAATCATCTTACGATTCGTCTTCGATTCTTTCTAACATCAATTATACACGTACTTGTACATACACACATATGTGTACAACGAAGGACGAAGAGAACTAGGGAAAAAAAAATTGAAACTAGAATAAGGGATACGGCGGTAGAATTCCCACGGTAACTGGTAATAATAATTACATCTGAGCAGGGCAGCATCAGCAGCAGGAGGCTCTTCGGTGAAGAAAAAAATTTTCCATTTCTTTTTTTTTTTCATCTATTCTAAAGGACGCGACTCTAGACTCCACTCGTCAAGTTATCTCTCAAGTGTAAAGGTACGTACATGTGAGGTGCATATAAGTATAAAAGTAGGTACTTTCATACCTAGAAGAAAACACAGTGACTTTGTATGGTGTGGTCGGGTATCAGCGCGTCTTTAGAGGCTGAATCTGAAGACGAAGAAGAAGAAAAAGAATAAGAATAAGAATAAGAATGAGAATAAAAAAAGAAGATGAAGAGGATGAAAGTCTTGCGCGTTCACATGCGTGTAAATGGATGATTACCCTTATGGGTTATATACACTTATACCATACTTTATAATACGTTGGATATGAGTACGCGTTAATAATAAAACGCGTTGCATTAAACCATGACAGTTTATCATCATTATCATCGTCATAATCATTATACTTTTTCTTCATTTTGACTTTTTTGTTTTATTCATTTTTATTATTCTCTCGAAAGCTCGCTCGAAACTCTGTAAAAATAAAAATTTGCGATGGAGATAACCACATCGTGCATGTCGATCAATGATCAATGATCAATGATACATGAATGAACAATGAGTGAACTTTACCGGTTTTTCTGTATTTATGCCCAGAGAAAAGGTAAACGATCTTTGTGCAAACGTGAAATCGGGTTGAAATAAGACTTTTAAACAAATCACCTGCAGCTGCAGATGAACGCAAAAGATATTATACGTACATACCTGTACATATAGTCGAGAATCCTTGCTTATATGCAGCAAAACGGCTGCGGGATTCAGCGTTCTAATATTCCATAAAAGGTAATACCTTCTGGATAATAACGAACATCGCGGAGTATATAAGTAGGTAATTCGAGAAGTAAAGAATTTAAACGAGTTAACTTTCTGCCAGGTAAAACGATTCTATGCACAAGATTATCTGTAAACGATTGTGACATCAAATCTATCGCTGAGTTTCTGTCATCTTTTTACATGTAGGTACATATTTTCATACCACACTGAACGCTGACATCAGATGAGAGAAAAACGCCGGCATAGCTTCAAATCCATGAACGCCCCGCGAAGTAAAATTTATCTGGTCGCTGCAGCATCCGGAATTTCTTTTGTTCGAATTTTGGTACAACTATACTCGATCATTTCGATAGATGGATCGATTTAGTCAGCAGATTTGGATTTCTGAGCTTAAACATCGTAGGAACACCTCGTAAAAGCCCATAAAAAAAAAGTTGCTTTTTCACCCCAAAATCGAAAAAAATCTAACCATTGGATTTTTTCGATTTTTGGGTGAAAAATCAACTTGATTTTTTCCAAGTATTTTGATGGGTTTTCGTGTACTTTGATCTCAGGAGCGCGAATCCGTTGATTAAATTTGGCTACGACAAAAACCAACTAAGATATCTCAATTTTTTTACTTCTGATGTCGATAAATCGGCTCTAACTTTATCATTTCGATAGATGGATCAATTTAGCTTGCAGATTCGGATGCCTGAGCTCAAAATACAAAAAAATGGACGAAAACAAAATTTTTGATTTTTGATTCACAAATCGAAAAAAATCAAAAGCGATAGCCTCTGAAACCTCTCAAAGTAAGGTTAAAATGCAATGTGGCGTACGCGTGCAACGGTAGTAGGTTAAAAAAAAAAGAATTAAATAAGAATCGTCGAAGATAGAGTTCGAAGATTTCGAGAAAAAAAATCCACAACTATGATACCACGATATTCCGTATAATTTCTTTTTTCTTTTGCATTGTAAAAAATATTCGTGTGCGGGAAAAAAATTGAGTCAAATGACTAGAAAACTATGATAATCCGATATAATGTTGAAAAGAAAAAAATAATTAATCAGATAATACAAAAACCGTGCTTTATATAATAAATAAAATAATGATGTTGATGACCATAATAATGAAGGCAATAAAATACGGTAATGACTACATTCTTGAAGTAGACTGCGGGTTTTAGGAGACGCAATTAGTGGAGTTGGTTGTTATACCGCGAAGGTCTGAGCGAGCTCTCGACTACGCCGCGGGGGATCCAAGTTCCAAGTTCCTCTCGTTCCTCCGGAACATTTTTTATTCTTACTTACTTTATTTTTCATTTTCCCCTCACCGCGAGGGTTGTTTTTTTTTTTATCTTATTCTAAAAATTGTGGAGTTCCCCCGAACTTCACCCTTTCTTTCACTCCTAAATTTTCTTTTTCCTCCCTTTTTTTGTGAATCTTTTCTTTTTCTCTTTTGGTTTCTTGCGTCGTTTCATCTTCCCTCGCCTTTGTATAACATATACCTATATGAGTTCTTTTGAGTTCAGGATATCCTGTAATCTTTTTAAAATATACCACTATACATATAATATATATCCTTATATTATCATCGTTGCACGTTATCGCGATATCGACTCACAGTCGAAAAAAGAATCTTTTCAATCCTATTTTTCCAACTTCACTTCGATCGGAATGAGAATTTTGATGTTATCGAGAATTAAATTAAACACAATTAGAAAATCTTTCCGCATCAAATAAATTTGATAATTTGAGAAAAAAGTTGTCCCTACAAAAACAATAAAACAAAAAAAAAGAACAATCAGTCTTTCAACTTCACACTATCTAGAGAATCCTTCTCGGCATCTCGTGAGTCGTGCGCATCAATGGGGGAAAAGGGGGGCTTTTAGGGTCAGAAGTAGGTGTTCTTGACTTCTTAATCTGGCGGGCACCTAACAATGAAAGATTCACTTGGCAGCTAGCTGTCAAGCGGTATTAAACTGGTAAAATAAAAAAGGGTGGAAAAAGGGAGTGGCAGAAAACCGGGACCATAAGTCTGGGTATGCCACCCCTTGTCCCTTCCGACCCCTCTTTTTGACGGGATATTTCATTTAACAATGGACGTATAACCATGTAGTATATATGTATACATACATGTAAACGCGTGCATACATACCATATATTCTTCACCCCCGCGTATTTGTTCGTTCTTTCGTTCCCCTTTCTTCACATGGAATCTCAGATTATAGAATCAAGCTAAGCCTTTACGGTGGCTCTTTGGGCACGTGGGGAAATCGGACGGACCCCATTGTTCCCACTTCATACCATATAGTTTGGATGTAGGAATTATATGGGCGTATAAAATTTAGAAACAGAAAAAAAAAAAAAAAAAAAAAACGGAAATAAAAACTCTTTTATGGAAGAAAAAAAAAGATAATTGTATAATGCGTCGGAAATCATTAACGGGGTCTGGAAGAAATTTTTTTTCTTTTTACTGTCGTTTGAATCATCCATGTGAATGATACACGAGGTCGCTCGAATATCTAGAATCCTATGCGGGCGAATCTGCCTGATTCAGTTTTTCTGACTTTGAACCAATTAATTTCTTCATTGATTGTTATATGTTTTTTTTCAGTGTTTCTTCACTCACCTGTTTGAGGTCGAGGGTGACGGTGACGTATTCGTATCGATCTCCCCTGGCGAGCGTAGGACTTTGCCACCATCTTGCCGGGTTTGAGTCGAGGGCGTGAGAAATGTTGTGTCTCTTTCCTGGATCTGGACTGTTCGGATCACAAACCGCGCATCTCGTTGATTCGGAAGGTTTGCAAAATGTCTCCGGACCCTCCTCACCACACGTTGCGTTTACGTAAATTTCAGCCTTGGTAGCTACATTGAAAACTGACGGGAACAAACCTCCGTTTTTCAAACTCCTACTCATACCGTACTGACCCATGTGACCTGAAACAAGTAACGCAAAAGATGAAAAATGTCTAGTGGGAAGAAAAAAAATGGAATTCTTTTTTTTTCAACCCTCTACGCCTCCTAAATACATGTACTATATTACATATGGAATGTCGTATAATTAATGTCTCTCAAAATATCCATAACTCATATTTTCAGTGAAGCCGTTTTGTTATTTCAACAGCCATCAGTCAAATTCATCGTTTCAGACTCGTAGCTCGTATGCAGATGCAAATACAGTTTAAGTATAAGCCGGAAGTAACAGACTTGGGGGCGGCTTAGTTCAAAGTTTGGCAAATTAGGCACGCGCCAAGTAGGTATCGGCTATTACTCTTCCCTCTTTTTTTTTACGGCTAAAAATAACCGAAGGCATGCATGGGGTCATGAAACCTGAAGCAAAAGAACTACACATTCACTACGTCATTATTAAACGAAAAAAAAGAAAAAAAATTATCATTTCAATCATAAAATACGTATTACAACTAGTCGTATCTTAAAGACACATTACGCATTAACGAATAGAAATAGATATCTTGACTCCCAAAATTTATCAGCTTGAATCGGGCAGGTACATTGAATATATTTTTCAAAATGAACTACAGAGGTATGTGTCATAAAAAAAGGCGAATGAAAAATAAAAAACGAAAACGAAAGCGTACGGACTGCATCGCAGCGTGCCTAATAAGGCCGTTTAAAATTCTATGTGAATTCCTCAAATTTGAATAATTATGTGTTACCTAATTTTAATGAATTTTGAATTCAAGGTACCAACTATATTATACGGTAACGAAATCAGAGATTCGATAAAACGAACGGTGCAGCTCATTTGTTAAGAAACTGAAAATGTAAATGATGACAAATGTTCCCAAAAAGATTTGTGTCTTTTTATCACATCCATTTTCGAGTTTTCCACATAATATTCTAGCTGCAGCTCTCGCGAGTGAATAAAATACATTATCCAATTCGTAATACCCACTATATAACCTTACATGGCATATATGTCCAAACGTTCGGAATAAAATACTACGAAGTTTTTCTGATCAGTACGGCGAGATTTATTGATTTTTTTCTCTTTTTTTTTCTCGGACCCTTCTCTCATTCGACATCCCCTCGTTCGATCGTGATTGATTTTTTTTTGTTTTTCTATTTCTCATTTTTATTTTTCTATTCCCCCATCATTATCAAAGTGAAATTGATCGAAATCACAATTTTTCGGGTAACATATAGGGGTGGAATAAAATAAAAATTCATTGTCATAATGGTCGGAAAAATATTTATACGTGCGATATGAGGATTGAATCTTATAATGTATACGGTGCATGCAAGAAGTTAAGAGTAAAGTATTTAAGTATTCCGGTATAAATATAGCAAAAACTTCGCAAAGTGTGAGCGCCTCCGACTGCGCGAAGCATCGCTCGAGGCGTCGCGACGCCGAAAAAGCTCGCGTTGCGTGAATCATCTACAGTATATATATAAGTGTGAGCTGTCTATAAAGTGTTGGTTTTAATGTAAAAATTTCAAGGTACAAGGAATTTACGATTTTCTCGCACCCGTCGCGTCGTGTAAAACTTCCGTTGTAAACCTGAAATATCATGTGCGTGCGAATGTAATAAAAAGTTGTCATTCATGAAATAAAATAAAATAAGATAAAAATTTTTTCGAAATTAAAACATTTCGAGGTAGACAATTAATTAAGCATGTCGCTCGTGTAGCGTATGGAATTTATATAATGGGTACACGAAATACACTACGACATCGATAAATTGAAAAATGAAAAATTAGTACACGAGAAACGCATACGCTGTGTAGTGTAGCTGGTTGGTTTTTTCTTTGCTTTGCTTTTTTTACCTGTTTTTTTTTCGTTTCACACACGGGCGCCTAGGGTATGAAAATTAATGATCTCTATGTGAGGCAAACGACTCTATACTATAACCGACTTGGGTATTATAATATAGCCATTTACATTTTTCTTTTCAATCCTCATTATCAAAATTTGTTCCGATCGGTTTATTTGATTTTCGCTGCATTCTATGCCTACGAACATATAGATATTATGCGTGACATATTATGTAGATTTTTCTTCCGTTCTCGTTTCACTTCATAACGTCTTCTTTCTTCGTTACGTGCAGTTAACTAATTTCTATCAATTTTCTTTCCTTCTGTTTTTTCTCCCGTATTCGATCCTGAAGTTCACCATCGCACGATATCTCTCGCGTGCTGCAATGCGCGATCGAAACTTCTCGTTAAAATCGTATAGATGCCAATGTTGATGTTGATGTTGATGTTGATGCTGATGATGCTGCACCAACAATTTCATGCTGCACGCATATCCATCGCAATACACGATTTTAACGATTATTAGACCGGTTTAACCGAAAAAGGAAAAAAAAAAATGAGAAGAAAAAAACAATTTCCTTATAACCATAAAATCTTGATGAGCAACCGAATTCATAATTCGAGTACTAAACTGCTAGAGAAAGAAGACATTCTAATTCAATTCCTCGGAGCGTTAATTTTTTTATATTTGCCTGCATTTGAGGTTTATTTTTTCATTTTATTCTTCTATAATTTCGCAGCAGCAGCATGTGAGCTGCGGGCTGCACGTAATCGTCAATCATCATTTAACAGGTTATCGCGCCTCTCTTGTGGAACTCTCTTCGCATCTTGAGGCGAAGAAGAACAAGAGAAGCAAAACGAGAAAAAAAGAACCCGGAGAAAAAAAAAACACGAAGAAAGGAATAAAAAAAGGGGATAAGGATCGAGGAAGATCAGGTGGAAAAGGAGAAGCGCGATCGACCGTATACGTAGTACGTCGTCCTGCAGCATGTGACCGGTGATTATCGGCGGTCAGCTGATTACAAGGTTCCCGTTCCGCATCGGGGGGGTTAAATTTTCCCTGAGACGACCCGACCCCGATAACTATACATATATATACGGACTAGTTATCCCACATCGAATCAGGGATCTAAACGAGATGCGGTATAAATGCAATGATCGAGAAGCGATATATTCGCGCGCTACGGGGGTCGCGCCTGGCATTCGTGCAACGCGATCAAATCTGCGAATCATCCCGTGCAGAGTTTTCTCCGATCGTCATGTCTTCCTTTCATCGATTGTTCATCCGAATTATTTTTTTTCCCCGCTAGCAACGAAATCGCTCGGTAGATAATTCTAGAAAAATGCAGATGTTCCACTTCTTTCTCTTTGTTCTTTTTTTTTTGTGACCGCTACTGATTTGGAAACAGTTCTTACTTTTTTTTCATTTAATCTAATCTTCGGTACATGTCGAGTTGGTTTTCCGGTCGACTTCGAGGAAAAGGAATTTATTTCAGTTTGAAAACTTATCACTCTGCGGAACATCGTTCTTGAAAAAAAAAACAGCTTCATGCTCTTTTGACGAAAAAAAATCCATTATACATGGATATGGAAGAAACTCCCAGAGTCGTTACAAAGCGATTATCAGCTTCGTTCTGCTTTGCTTAGTCTAAAAGTCGAGCTAAACCTATTTAAAAATAGCTAAAATGTAGCTCCGAGAATTATTACGCCGCGGTACATTAACGGCTCGAGTCGACCCTTGTAAAATTATAATCGCATGTTGGTACACTAATTTTTTCAAACATCTATTTTCCATTTAGGATTTATTTGTCTTAGAAATTTTTTTGTTCGAATAATTTACAGATTCTCATTAGCCATCCTGGTTATTCTGAATCATGTCAACGATCCTCATATATGTATAGCTGCTCTACAACAAGGAAATGAAAGTTTAAAAAAAGCGTTCGACAAAATTTGAAAAGACAAATATGCCCTCATAATGACGTTAAAATGCGGTCAAAGATGAAGAGAAAAGAAGAAAGATAGTAAAAAATTTCGATGTTCCGCAGCAGCTATAACGTTCAAAATAATCGTAAAACCGTGCCTAACGAATAAGAAGAAAGAAACACTCACATTCACACAAAAAAAAATGATAAACGATACCCATTGGGGATAGGAAGTCCCAAACCCTTAAATTATGTTTAAGTGCCGTCTATTACAACCTCATGCGCAGATAGGAAGGTTTTCTAGCTTCTTTGGTGTCCTTTAGACGCAGAAGGTATCTGGATATGGACAATTTCCGCCACTAATTAATTATTTACAGCCTAAGTTGCGCTTTATGCGCTATGGAATTTTTCACGTTTGAGTTTACATTATTATGCCGATCGTTACGCCCCGGCGTCAAAGAGTCGAAAAGAAAAAGATCACTAAATTGCAGAAGAAAAATCAAATAAATAAATAAAAGAACGAGTTAAAAAAAAACGTTACAAAAATGAATCCTGACTGCGTTTGGTTTCGTTCCTCTTCTTCTTCTTCGTCTTCTTCTTATCGGCATGAGAACCGCTCGTTACTCGTTACACGTTACGCATATTATACGTTTATGCTAGTTGCGCAGTAACATTTTCTGCTATGTATAGGTATATCGTACATACTACATGTATACCAGTTCGACACCGCGTATATACATGCAACAGATTATATACATACCTATATACTTATAGGTATATACCGTAGTGGTGAACTTCGTAGTCTTATCTAAAGAATGCAATCAACCCCACGCATTGCCGACAGGGCTTTCTTCTTCTTCTTCTTCTTTTTCTCAGTTTTCTTTTTTTTCTGTTTTTCACTCTTCTGCCCTTTTTCTTGTAATTTCTACTCGCGCTATATATCCTCAAAGATTTTTACCTGCGTTACGGCATTATAGCTGGCCGCAGGTGGTCCGTATACCATAAAATATCGGAAGACCTATACCGAAACGGTTGGAAGAATTCAGACCCAGCGGTCCTTCCGATTTTCCATTTTTGTTTCTTTTTTTTTTGTTTTTTTCGTCTCTTTTCTTCACCGCGATTCTACTCTCTGATCCGATTCATTTACAGTACTTTCAATTCCACCTTGAAACTATATTTTTTTCGAGGGGAAATTCGAACGAATAAATAGAAGCTGATCACCGCATCGAGTCATCTTCAAAATGATGGAATTTCCTCAGGAATTTATTCATTATTTTTCACTCTGACTCAACTACAATCGAATTTTCTTTAAAAATCTTTATCATCTCTGATTTTTCCGAAAGATTGGAATAACTTTTTTGGCAATCGACCGCTGATCAGAAATTTTCAAATACGGCCATGTGCATGTGTGAAATAGATATACCTTCAGAGTATAGAGGAAGCAATTCACGTATCAAATGCCTCGATTTGTGGGCTTTCGTAAATTGGATATTGCATGTCCAATGTCCATACATATAAAATACATAGAGAAAAATATAATTATGCATGCATAGGCAGAGGTGATGAGTACGCGGTATTAAGAATACCCTAATTTGATTTTTTCATGCCAGAAAACATGTTTGAAAAATGTTGTATGTATCGTACATACCTAAAATCAATCATTAAGACTTCAGAAGCTATTTACCAAACACGTACGAAGCAACCGTACACGCATATTGCGTTACGTATGTTCTCCGAATCTATAATTGATCTTCACAACGAGCAATGAGCGTATACATAAATAATCATCGATCTGTTAGCAGAATAAATAACTCGATTAATCTTCGGTAAAGAGATGATCGATAATATGGGCCCATATAATAAATTACGTACGTATCATATGTATGTTGAATAAATAAATGCTGTAAATATTGTACGTTATACCAATACGTGGGCATCACACATGTGAATATGTATGTTACGTATCACTTCCGACGTGTAACGTATTATTACACACATGTATGATAATAATTAAATTAAAGAAACAAAAATGCGCATAAGAATCAACGATGCGAATAATGTACGGTCATTATACCTATGTATATTATATTATATATGTTATACATAAGAGGATCCCATTCGATGAGTGAATATATAGGTCATTTGACATACATATACAGGGTGATTCACCAGAGGTATCCGAATAGGCGGAGACTAAACGACGTGATGCGAGCGCGACAACGAATGCGATAGCCGGTCTATCGTATTGCTATTTTCTTCTGTGGATTCTCTCGCTGTTCATTGGCTATAGAGCTAGGCATGAAGTCGACTAGTCTCCGCCCATTCTAACACCTCTGGTGAATCAACCTGTATAAGCTTGTAAGTATATCTCGCTTGATTTATTTCACATGCACCAACATATCAAATCCGTTCGGATTCATTGTAGGTACATATAATATTTTCGAGATCATTTGAACTTGCATATATGAATCCTTTAACCCCTTTATTTCTATGCCCATTTTACATGAGATTGTATATCATAATTTTTCCCCGCACGCGTCGATCTCCGCAGTGCAGCTCGGTGCAACGATTTTATTACATACGTATGCATATAATAACTGCATGTACGTTGCGCAGCTCGATAAAGCATTTATTTATCGGACTGTATAAATACCTATACACACATACGGATGCCTATGTATGCACACATAATATGACTTAAGGGTCCATATTATGCCTTGTATATAACTTGTAAACGACTTTCGGATCGTGTTTCGGACAAGTTATTACACCCTATCCTATATATACATACAAATCTATGTGCGTACATACGTATGCACATATCCGTGTACCTGAAGGTATATAATAACGATCGATTTCTCGTGTACTACAATATACCTATGATATATTTCTTTACACAATCAATAAATTACGCGATCGCGAGTATTAATAGTTGGAACAAGAATTACGAATGTATAACAATAAAAAAGAATCAAAAAAAAAAAAAAAAGAATCTTTCATTTCATCTCTTCTCTCTGAATTGTCACGTCCGCCGTCATTAAATTTATTATTTATTCCTTTTTTTTTTCAAATTTATTTATCAGGGGAGGACTATCTGCATTCAAAATCCTACGTATTATACATTTTTTCAAGGGCTTCGCGGTCGACCACTCGCAGCTTCTTCCTTTACTTCTACTTCTACTTATTCTTCTTCTTCTTCTTTTTCTTGGGGCCCCACACGACGTCGTTATACGTTTACCCCGACTGACTGACCACCCTTATAAGGTTATATACAACATTCTACACATGTACATATACCCATAAGGAATTACATATAACAAAACAAATAACGTACGCCTAGGTATAGCGTATATGTATATTATAACGTCAATTCCTCGACGCATAATAGGCAAAATACTCGTGCACGGTATTATCATATCCCCTATAGCTCGCAAAATGTATAGCAGAATTTATCCCTCATTGCAGATGACACGACATACAAAATCAACCTTCATTCATTTTTCATATAATTATTAGTCGCGAATGAAAAGAGAATTTTCCCAAAAAAATAAGAATAATTACGGAATAAAATAATTCGTACGTATATGATTAGTCTTTTTTTTTTTAAATGAAAAATAAAAAAACAAATTTCCATCGAACGTTGCACATATAATATATTGTGGAATATATAAATACATATCATGTATTACTGCGGATAGTTATACACGTTATACATAATAAGTACATAAGGTTTCGTAACTCGTAATTTTAATTGGGCGCTATCGCTGCCTGTGTGCATCGCAATAATAAGGCGTTTGAGATTCACGGTGTAACCAGACACAGTATATAGATTGAAGGAAAAGATTGTAATGAATCAGACGACCGATGATCATCGTCGAACCGCAGCCTATATTATATGTACCTCACATTCGGTAAGAGAGAAAAAAAACCCAATGAAACAAAAAGAAAAATAAAAAAACCCCAAGACCTATGTGTGAATGAACAACCAATTTTCGTGCGTAGTAATCTGTTGATAAATACGTTGGAGTTATGGGGAAAAATAAAAATGAAAAACAGTCTTATAAGGTTAAATTTTTTTTTTTCTACCGTTCTACAAATTTGATCAATTTCTTTTTCCTTTCCTATCTGATATTCTATATAGTTCAAACGCAGAATCGATCGACGGTAAACATAAAATTATACTCGTACGTAAAATTAGTGCACCTGCGATACTTTACGAATGTGAATCTCAAGTTGGGGTAAAGAAATATGGAAGAAATAAGACAGAGAAAGAAAAAAAACGACGAACAAAAATTACGGGATGGATTCGATGCAACGAGTTCGAGCATGAACAGTCGACTGTGTAGAATTTATACGTACAGCAGTTGCGGGAAAAGGAAAAAGAAAAAGTGAAAAGACGAAAAAGAAAAAATGTTTTTAAAAAGAAAAAGGAAAGGTAAAAGGAGAGAAGGAGGATCGGGAGACTTCGCGTAGCCGCTATGGCATTTAAACAAGAACAAGATGACAGCCAGGAGAACTGGAGGAGTGCAAAACGACACTGATTGCAAGATTATTTCAATACAACTCGCGCCAGAAAGCTGCTGCTGCTGCTGCTGCAACGGTGCAGAGACTGCAACGCAAAGTGCTCCTTCCGCTGCTGTCGCGATATGTATATATACTTTCATATACACGTTGCATACACTCAAAATGAACGTCAACGATCTGCTCGCGCATCGAAGGTCGGAGAAACTCGGAAGCAATAATAATTCCACATGAAAGACTAACTTTCGCTGTACCCTTGTGTTTTTGGAGCGGTGCGAATTTCTCAAAAAACGGTACATCTTATACGAAATGATGCGGTGTTGAAATAAAAGCAACAAAGAATTACATACCCTTTCAAAATATGCACCTACGCCCGGTTAGGTTGATTGTGAATCGTTTTGCGGCTAAGCGCGCACGATCTCCACAAAATTTGCGATTTTTCTTTCTTTTTTTTTTTTTTTAAACTGGGAACTCATGTGGCTGTAGCAGGGCCGATTGCGAATTTTAATTTGCGGACTGAGAATTTGAGGATAATTTTTTTCTCCAACCCTTCTTAATCGATGGGGTAACTTTTTTATAGCCAATGAAAAGCATTGAAATTCGATTATATGACACAATGACAAATATATAGGAACGCCCATTCCATCAAAGAGGAATCTGAAAAATCTTGTGAATCATGAGCCTGCCTTATGCTGCTGTAAGGATACAAGGACTGCAGTGCGTAGATATACGCATTTGTACCAACATATATACGCATATGTACATTTTTTAATGCAATGCATTAAGATTTCCTAGCGAACGTGAACGTAAGCGTAAACGTGAACATGAACATGAACGTAAACGAAACGTAAACGTAAACAGAGAGAAAGAAAGAGAGAGAAAGTTTAAAACACGTGTGTATCTCTGCGGTACAGTCAATGCAGTGCAGTGCAGTGCGCGTATAAATACATATATATTAACTACTTTATGCATCGGAGTAAATCGTATTTACGTACATAAGCGAAGTCTGTCTGCATACATGAAGCGTTAGAGAGTTCAAAGTAAAACAAGTACAAATAAACCGAAAAACCGGGTACAGGTATTTATCGTTCATATTATGTGTTCGCGTATCTACATGTGTGTGATATAAGAGAGAAAACAAGGAAGAACATAAAATAAAATGAAATAACGGAGACGGGGTAGGAAGAAAGAAGAAGAAAAGATTCTGCTCTCCGTACGAGAGAAAGAAAACGATGAATAAAAAAAAAAATAAATAACTCAATGAAACGGTTGATTTTTATTAATTTTTTCTTGTTTGTTTCGTTGTTTTTTTATACCGTACGGGGCCCACGCGTTTCGTGATATGCGTAGAAGGAATATGAGCCAACGCCCACGCATTGAAATCACCTGTGTGTTTTTATTTCTTCGATAGTTTTATTTTATCTATACATTATATGGTTTTGTTTCTTCTTCAATTTCCAGTTTGCCATTGTGGCTACGATACGCCGTTTGATGTTTTTTTTTGTTTCGAAATGTTTTAATCCCATAATTTCTCATGGTGCAAAGGCATAAGTGGCGTAGTTGTGTTTGATAAGTAATGGTGATTTTCTACTTATAATGGTAAACGCATATGCGATATGTTTGTGTAAAGAATGGCTTCTAAATACTGACCATTTTTGAGATTGTGCTTCAAGGAGTTCCTCACAGCGTGAACGGTACTTAATTCCGAAAAGAGGATCAAAACGACCACGAATAGTGCGGCGTGGAGGGCGAGGATCGTTGCCCGTGGGAGATCACTGAAGCACTTTTGGTTGGCCATGGCCAACCCGTCCCCGTCCCTCTTAGAATCTCTCCTCAATACTTCTCTCTTTCTCACACTGTACCTCGTTCACAAAAATACTCGTTTTAATTCTCGCTTCACTTATACATGTATGTATATTATTCTCACCCACACTATTTCATTAATGCACTTGACGCAGAATTAAAACAAACACCGATCATTTTAATGCATCATCGATTATTTTTTTTTCAATTCTTTTAAATTATTTATTTATTTATTTTTTTGTTTGATTGTTCGGCCTACTTTATCAAAGATCATTTATAAATCGTTTGTACAATGATCGATCATTTTCCCGAACTATTCCATTTTTAATCGAAACGTGATTTGATTGTGCGTGTGGGATTTTTAAAATAAATTTAAACGTCCGTTGTATTGATGATTAAAACCCTGAAGTTTGGGAAAGATTTCTGATTTTTTTTTCACTTGACTATCTAAACATATTGTTAATTAACTCGATACGAGCGAAGAGCTATGAGGTGATCAGAAAATCTGATTTTAATCGTAAGCAGCAACCGGTAATTACGCTTAACTATTTATAAGCTAATTTATACCTACTGTATAATAACACGGATAGTTCGGACCCTTAAATTTAATATCCGACCATATCGAATGATCGATAAATCAACGATCTATGTTTATTAATTGGATTTTTTGGAAGCGATTTTGATATGTAACTAGACAAAGATATTTATGAAAAATTATATACGTATACTAATTTACGATAATTAGCGTTGAGAATTCTAATTATTGTAGCTATTTTAAAATTGACAAATATACGCGAAACAATATGGCGGAGATCCCCACGTGGTCGAACAAGCTAAACTATACCATGCATAGGGTATAGTAAAAACTTGTTAAACGCCGATAATTATTAATTTTACGAAATTCTCAAACCGGCTTAATGTGCGAAATTAAAATAACATAAATTAATTAGAAATCGATTATCCGAATTCTGTCAAAATGAAAACTATGCGGAAATACTTTATTCGGTACTATACAATCATCAACTACATCGATTGTTTGTCATCTCACAAATTATTTCTTATTTCATCTTTTGGAGTAATTAAATCAAAGCAATTACCATATTCGGGTTAATTTTCATTTCTTGTTAGTATTACTTCAATTTAATTTAGCTTCCTCATTGTTCCACTACACGATCGACATACAGGGTATGTGAATAACGTTACGTCAAATTTTTTCCCGCACTTTGATTCCATGTATCATAAAATCAGCTCATTTTTGAGACATTCAATTCACCACAACTGCATGGAGAATGAATTAATATATAAATAAATCGAACCGGTACAATGATAAACGAACAAAGGAAAAGAAGATATAAATAAAAAAAGTAATACAAAATGCCCTAAACTGCGCGATAAATTAGACATCGATATTCAATCAAAAATAATAATTCCAACAATCAAACGAACGTGCTTAGCGTTTATCCGAACGACGACAACACCGGTGTAAAGCCTGGAGCAGACTGAAGTCTGGTGAACTCTGAATTTGAAACTCACTCTGCACACTCCCTCTATAGTTACGGCAGTTCAGTTGAGTTCAGTTCAGACTTAACACTGCTAAGCTTCATCCTCCTCCAACGTCCCTGTCCCTATACGAATCAAATCCACGCGGGACTCGCGGTGTTCAAACCGCAGGCTCAAGATGTACTGGTATACCTACTAGACCATGTCAAGAGTGGTTGTTCCAGTATACAGTTGACTAGAAAATAGAAACAACTGAAAATCGTTGTATCGAACGATTCGCATTGACTTGGCGTAAACTTAAATTTTGTTGAATCGATGTCAAAGTGCCGCTGTAGTCCATATCTCAGTCAGAGACATGGAAGCCACCTCGAAAATGAGAATCGTAAATTTTAGCAAACCACTCGGTGAATTTCCAAGAAATTCTCGAAATCGATTCAGTGCTTTGGCAAAAAATGGCTGAACATTTCACTTTTTCCGTACACTAATAGAAATTCCGGTAAATCGAATGTTCCTTACGTTAGCCAGGTTACATTGCAAATGGCCGGTCGACTAACCTCTGGAAGAAGTAAAGGTAATCAGACGCCATCAAGGCATACGAGGAAGCAGAAGACGATCGGCCTGCCAATTAGACGATATTCTATGAACAAACAATCATCATTCTACGAATAATTTGAACAAAAAAATTTTTTGCAACATCGAAACGCAAATTTTCTTTCACAATAGAGCAAATGAGCTAATATTCAAGTAGAAGTTCAATGGTTTCTGTAGTGTTGTTAGCTATATATTTTTTGGGGTTATTTTCTCTATACCTGATGTACCTACCCTACACCATTTCCTATACCTGCAAAGTTGTAATTCCGAAGTCTAAAGCTGAGGAACAAGGACTGCAACATAATAAAAGGAAATTTCAGGGGGTTTTACCTACTATACAAACTTCATATAGTCCGCTTATTCTTTTCCAAGTAGTATACTGTATTCCAGTCAATGGGGGGTTGAGATTTAATGGCAGAAAAACCACTTCGGAATTTCAAGCACCTCCATGAATCATATTGTGGATCGAATCTCCCATTTATTTGAGTTACAAGAAATAAAGAGGAATCGTTTTTTTCGCTCTCATCATCTTTCAATCCGAAAGTTCACCATGACGTACAAAAATGAAGAGAAAAGAAAATTGTGACATTCTGTGTGATGGAGTACATGAATTACGTGAAAGCTGCGTATGTCATGTAAATCAACCATAAATCTTGTTACGTTTTGTGATGCGACACCTTTCAATGGGATTAAAAGTTCAAGATTGCATTAATTGATTTATTCGCGCACAAACTCCTATGTCAGTTTTTATTCGATTTTCCAAATTTTGTTACTACATTTTCTATTCTTCGAAATCGGCAGACTGAAATTGGACTAATACCCATTTCTGCACCCATTATCTGGAATGCAGGAGAAAAAGAAACACAGTATTTATTCAAAATAAATTAAAATCAAATCAAAAAAGCAATTTCGGCAATAATCTGGAATACCGAAGTTTAATGTACAATTACCGAATGGATCATCGTAAAATTAATGTTGAAGAAATCGCAGGCGTGAGAATTTTTATTTTCAGGTGTACTGAAATGGAGAGAAAACTGTTTGAGTTAAAAAAAAAAAAAAAGATTCTTCTCGTAAGGCATTATTTTTTTAGTGAAGTAAAAATTGAAAATGTAAAGCAGAATTTAATAATGTACATCCACCCACCTCAGTTTCAATTTTCAATTTTTGATCTCATCATAGCCGCTGATGATAATTTATGGAGAATGTGGGCCGTCGCAGATTCAGCCTGTAATTATTATCCTTCTAAGAAGAAAAAAATCTTTGTTTCGAATAAAAAAATCAATTAATTCTCATCACTTTTTAAACGGTCGACC
Organism: Athalia circularis; assembly: GCA_963978495.1. Classification (NCBI taxonomy): domain Eukaryota; kingdom Metazoa; phylum Arthropoda; class Insecta; order Hymenoptera; family Athaliidae; genus Athalia; species Athalia circularis. The sequence goes on from OZ021702.1 coordinate 8,271,577, forward strand.
TGACGCTAGCGGAAATTAGAAGGAGATAAACGAAAAGCTAGATGACAATGAATGGGATACCTTAAATAACCTCACTGAGCTTTGGTCCTATCCTAATTCAGTCGATGGATTCGTGTTCCTGAGGTCGAAATACATAAAAACAGTCAATTATTTATGTGTCCATAATTTTTTTGTTTAACCGATCTTTGAGCAATGACATTCGACTTCTGATAAATACCTAATGATAATATTTTTCAAAAGCCTGGAAAATCTCACGTTTCCTGGGCAATGACAAGCCCTGATACGTTGACACATTGCAAGTTGCGAGGCTGCAGGCGATGTATTAATGAACAAAAGAAAGAAGAGAAAAGAACGAGAGCGGGACTTTTCGATCATGAAAAAATTGTGCATGATTCAGAGAATAATTATTTCTCATATCAGAAATAATCGGAGTGTTAAATGCAAAAAATATTTATTTCAAGCATACCTACAGTCAATTGAAGTGATGAAAACTTAAATTGAAGTACATGAGAAAAGGCTTTGGAAGAAAAAAAATCTAATGAGAAAATCGCAAATTTTTGTTTTTCGAATTTTCTCGAAAACCGAATTATTCTTTTAATTGCGAAAAGCGTGAGCTGTTTCCGTTTAATATATTTTATTTGATTCGTATTCAATACATCCGTTCAGTGTTGTATTAATTTTTTTGTTTCTTTTCAATTCATTTTCCGTATGTAATAATATCGATGAAGTATATCAGTTATGTACTCAAATTTTCATGTTTCGTATCGTATGTGTACGTATATATACCTACACAGATCTATATAAAAAAGAAAACACATCGAAAGCACATAACTAATCGTATGTAAGAAAATTGTTAATTCAATTTCGCAAGTATTCCAATTTTCTTTTTTTTCATACTTTTCAATTTTTATTTTACCTATACAAACAACAAAATTTGCATACATGCATCTACAATTTATATAGTTATCATATGTATTACATAAGAAGAAAAGTATTTTTTTTCCCCTATCCATTCTCCTTAATTTTATTTTTCACTTCTTCATTTTTTGTCTGCATATTACAATTGCTTCTTGCCTCCTGAGAAATAAGAGATTTTAATGCATGTATGGTTAGGAATATTATGCATAATACTCAATAATGCAATATTTGAGCGAAATAATTTTCATTGTTTTAATTATTTTCGTTATCATGTATTATGTCTTTTTTATTATTCTTTGCAAATAATATTGTAATCTGTTGACTTACTACGAGTAAGACAGAACCATTCCATTATACATATATTATAATATGTATGTATACGAGTCTTTTTGTTATTCCATGGTTTTTAATAGAATTTTTCCTTTCTCTTCCATCCTAATTATTAATATTCATGTAAATGAAATACAAGAGATAATTACAACAACGTTATTATAATTGACTCTTTTGTTTTTATTATTCATCATTTTGCATTTTTTCAACAGATCACGTGTCGTTATATTATATATATATTTATATATATTTTTATCTCTCTATTTATTCATTTATTTATTTAATTGTTTGTTTATTACACACGTGAAAGTTTATATATGTATATGTGGGTATTGTATACATACATACGAATTGTTTCTCAATTATTATAATCCATTCATTTTCTTTCTCTTGATAATGGATCATATTTTGGTTAACATGGAGGGGATTTCAACGGTTTCAATTGAACTCCAAACTTTTTTTGTTTTTTTTTCTCTTGGTTTTTGTTTCGCAGAGATATTATGAACATACATCTAGATCATTATAATATGATGACATGCTATCATTATGGCGTGAATAATAATTGTGATAATAATAATGATAACGATAATAGTAATATACTAACAATAATAATAAAAAGTAGATGACACCGTAGATTATAATGATTATATAATATTAAATATTATATGTATAGTAAAAGTAAAAACAGTATGAAAATTATTGTTTTGTTTCCCATTAGTTATTGTTACACACATCGACGTCCACCCGATAAACGAATAGCTTGTAAAAATCTATCTGTAATGATCGTTTAGAAAATAAAAATTTATCATTTCGTAGAAGAGAAGATGGTTCGTGTATCTCAAACTATAGCATGCTGTATTCATTTTTTATATAATACCTATTATCATAGGGATGAATCCAAATTTTTACAAGCCACTCGTAATGGGCTACATTATAATATTATTACACAATTGAAATGATCATATATTTATTCATTACTATTTGAATGAATATTATGTTTGAATTCATCATTTCTTTGGTACTTTTTTTAAATTAATTGATTATTCAATTTTTGTTTTCTCTTTGTGTTAGGGTTTATATATAATATCAGTTATAATATCATCACGTAATTATAAAAAATTACATTATCATAATTTATAGCTCAGTGTATCTCTTGGACCACATATTTAATTTAATTCAACAGTGCGATGTCTTTTAATTCATTCTTTGAATTAGTTGTTTTTTTCTTTTTAATTTCATCAGAAATCTTCCCCTGAACAACAGTAACAATTTATACTAATAGCTAAATCGCGATTACATATTTTAATTAGATGATTTTTAGTTACGTCGTTTTCTTGCTCTCTTCTTTTATTTCGACAATTTTTTTCAGATTTCATGGAAATTAGGAACAGAAAAAAATGTAAAATTAGATTAGTGTACTATTATGTTCTTTGCTTGTTTGTTTTTTTTCAATTCTTTTTCGTTGTGCAGCTAAAAATTTGACGAATCAACTCGCGAATCAACGGGATAAAAATATCGTGGAAATTATTCATCTGTTTCTTTCATATCTTTTTTTTCTTGGACTCAAAAGTCGCCATTTCTGTGTTCAATTAATTTTTTAGGCGATAATTAAATGAATTCATTTTTTATACATGCATATGTATACTATATGTATATATTATGTATACATGTAATTATAACAATGGAACCTTTGACACAGATTATTATTTTTCATTTATTTATTTTTTTTTTTACAACACATTAATATCATACACGATCATCGTTCGATGGTGCAATTTTTATATTATATTTGTGTATTATAAATCGATGATAATTTGTTTCTAGCTCTAGTAAAGGTATTATACTAATCGATAGACGGCACTCTAGTGTATAATACATCATACACGATTATTCAGCTAATATATTATATTTGTTTTCAAATTCTACTATTTTTTTTTTCTCAATTTTTCTTACTGCTTTGTTTTAATTGTATGGTATAATGATGCAACATAACGATACATATATGCATGAGTATTATTTTCTTCTCTTCCTATTATTATTATTATTATTATTATCCTCATTCTGATTATTATTACGACGTGGATGATTCAGACGTGCTATTTTTCATCTTCATTTCTATGTGGTACAGATATATTATTTTTTGCTATTATATTATATATACGCATTATATATAATATAATATATACATGTATATTATTTGCAAAGGCAAATTTATAATTCTCCTAATTATTTACATATAGTATAATATTATTATGTATGCACAACTATACATAATGTCCAAGATAAAATTCTATTACATTATACGTACATTATCATTAAATTATAACCATCTTTTTTTTTATGGAGTAATAACGACGATAATGATAATTATATTTTTCACATTTTTCCTGCGTCAGAGAAAAAAAAATGGACTAGATTTTATTAGTAGAGCATTCACATCTCTTGACTTTCCTGATACTACCAGTTTGGAGACACCCAAAATTTTCAAATCATAGACCAAGAAAATGATGAGAGATAAGAATAGTTAAAATTATCATCATTATTATTATCATCATCACTATTTTTAATAACCATCTACCTATCTCATTACTCTTTTGAAAAGATGAAAAGTAAAACTAAAAATGTTGGTTATGGGTACGGAAAAAAGAATAACGAACGAGGGTGGGAGTATGAAGTGCAGCAGGTGATCGATACTTGTGAAATTGTTTTTGTTAGTTTTTTGTTTTCTGTTTCCTCTTTGTTACTCTGCTTTTGTTGTTTTTAGTGATTTTTACGTAATCGCATAATTATTACGAGGGTCCTATGCAGCAGGTATGTTCCTGTAATACGAGTGAGTTCAATGCGGTTGAACAGACTTGTGAGGGGATTTTCTTTATCGTCAGACGGTTTTAGCGATAGCATCATTATCATTATTACTATTATCATTATTGATGTTGTTATTATCATTATTGTTTTTATTATTATTAATATACATAGTCACGTGTAAAATCCTTTGTACATTTAACATACAGGGAAGGGTATAGTATGTATATATTAAGTACCTATATATTTACCATGTACGCGGTGTATATGCATACTGTGAATTATAAATGATGTGTGAACATAAACTTTTTTTTTTTGTTCCATATAAACATCATAGAACATACATAGACAATTATTCATCAGCGCGTATGGGCATTAAATTAACTTTAGTCTACTGCACATTGAATAATAAAATTGCAACGTAATATATACCATATTAGCGTATAGCTTATATTATGTACACGATGATGAATTGCGTTCATGCACGTATATTTATCGTATATGATGTATGGTATATGGTGTGAAAAGTAAAATAATTCAATACTGCCATAAATTAATTGCACGCGTTTCTCTTTTTTTTTTTTTTTGCTCGTTTGTTCAACCTGGTATATGCACATACGGTTTCCTTTTTTTGTCTTTCATTATTTGTTTATTTTTTTATTTATTTATATTGTTCAAGAATACTTTTTTATACCTCTGTACGCGCTGCGTTGTGAATTATTTTTAATAATACATGATGTGTACACATTAAATATATCCCCATGATACGATAATATTTATTACGTAGAATCTGAATCATTTTGCGAAAGTCAAAATTATTTCAAAATTTTCATTCGATCGGTATACTCGTAACAACTTCGAACCCAAACTTCAAATTGCGCAATCCAATCAAAGACCACCTTAATAAATACAATGTCAATGATATAGATACTGCGTACATCGATCTCTTTCCCGACCTCGTCGTCATTACCTATGAACTACCCATATATAATCAGACCCCATGTATGTTAAAACAACCCTTAACACGTCTGTCTCCTATTCCTACGTATAATTCTTAAATATTTCATAAATCTTTCCTCATCAACGAGTCAAAATATTAATATTACTTCTTCTTCTCTTTTTTTTTTCCACTTGCGAATTCTATACATATATGATCCTCCTTTCGGGTATCCTTATTTTCAAAATTTTTTCTTCGTTTTTCTTCATCAACATTATTATGGCAGTACAACAGCTAGATTTTGTGACCGACTCACAATAATCGGATTAATCTTGATATAGCATTATTCATAAGTCCAAGTTCCAACTCGAAGCCTTACTCTGCAATAGGTTTAATAATCGGAATCATAATTATGTACCTTATTATAATTATTATTATTATAATAATTATTATTATCATTAGTATTATTATTATTATTATTATTATTATTATTATTAGTATTATTATTATTATTATCAGATAGTTAGAATTATAATTATTGTTAGCATTTTATTTTTATATCATAATTTATTGATTTTATTCAATATGAATGTTATTCTTATCATTATTTGATCACGTACTATAGTTATTAAATACATATTATTATTAGTAGTGTTTCGTCATGATGTTATGTGGTTGGCGTTATCATGAGATATTCTTCATTTTTTTTTTTCGCATGAATAATTAACATATTCTCGTAAATTCCTTCTTTTCCTTTTCACATATACGCCATAAATATTTTGCAATTATACTATTCCCATTTTCATTCATTTTATTTGTAAATTAACTTTGATATGTATAATGTGAAAGAATTAATGGATGTATACATAAGTTTTGCTTTTCAACTATAACGATGAATTCTTTATTGCATGTATTTCAAAACAAGTTATTTTTTTTTCCAATTTTTACATCGTATATTGTAGTGTATTTATTCATATTATAAGAATGATATAAATATTCTAGATATGTTTTGTGTTTTTTTTCGTTTTATATGGTATGGTAATGATAATGATAATAATAATAATAATACTAATAACAACAATAACGATGATATGATACTGCACTGACAATTTCTATATGTAACAATCGATATCGATGTGATTAAATATATGATCAAAACAAAAAAAAAGAAGGAAGGGATAAATGAATATACGAATGAACTCAAAAACTGATGATGTGAATGTTGTGAGAAATAAGAGAAATAAATCACTGTCAAAAATTTCGATTTTCCTTATCGTGTCACAAATACTGTTTAATATAATATATTTATTTTCACCTAGTTATAATTATATGATTTACTTATTTCCTTTCAAACGTAGTTCCAAGACCGAGAAAAAAAAAACAAAAAGACTTCCCTTCCTACTCGTTGATTCCTAGAATTAAACATTCCTATAATTACCGTATCATTATTATTATATTATGCGCCATGTTTATTTTTCCAACCTTGCCGGCCACTTAGGCACAATACACCACCATGGCGTTATCCCCATATAATTTGTTTTTTACTTTTTTTTCACCTTAATTACTATTCAAATTCACGTTGTCATTTACTTCCGGCTATTATTAGATAGTATCATTATTATTACTATTACTATTATTATTATTAATAATATTATTGTTGTTGTAATTGTTATTATAATTATTACTATTATTACTATTATCATTATTATCAATATTACCATTAGAATTGATATTGTTATTATTACTATTGTTATCGTTATGATCATCGCTAATTAGCGCGATGCATACCATCGAATCAGACGGCGTTTCTTTTTTTTTCATATTTCATCGTAGCTTAATCAGCTGCTGCTGCTGCCTTTGCACTCTTCAAACTTGTAATTATTTTCATTCAACTTCTGTTTTTTTTTGTTTTTTTTTTGTAATTTAATTATTACTCTCAACCACATCTAAACGTCTCACGTGATCATCCATTCAGAAATGTCAACAATAATTATTCACGTAATTGTTGGTATTATTGTTATTAATATTATTACTATTATTATTGTTATCATTTGGGTATTTTGTACATACCGATTATTATCGTCATCATCGTCAGTTATTATACTATACATATCACCCGAAAAAAAAAGAATCAATGACTTCTGTGTATTTAGTAACAGGATTAATGAAGTTCGTATATGGTTATTAAATTATCGTCACAGGCATGACGTTCGAAGACAAATAATTTTTTAGTAACTCGTCACTCTGCTTTCATGTTCAACTATAACGAGTGAGAAATTGTGAAGAAAAGAAGCATGGAAATGTAATATATAGGTTGGTATGTATAGTTAGGTACGTATATCATTTTTCTCAACGCAACGCAGGCGATCATCGATAATTGCTCGAACGTTCTATACATGGGATGTATAGAATACACCGAACAGAATGACTTCCGTCGCCGTTTTCTTAATATTTCGTTCATCACATGGGTTCATCATCACGTCTCAAGTAATAACCGAAAATGACATACTTGCTGCAGTTACTATGATCGTGATTTACGAATATTCATCCGTCCTTTTTTTTCTCTGTACAGATATTCGTGACATGTGTAAATGGGGTATGCGAATGTGGTATACATTACATATATAAATGTATAATGATCTGTTGCTGATGATGTTCTTATTCCTGTCATCGATATGTTAATTGCGCATTTTACGATACATGTATATGTAGAAGTAGGTATATGAATATAGGTTAGGTATATAGATATGTAGTGTATATAGCTTGAGTAGGTTTTATAATAAAAAAATCTTCTTCTCCAGTCTGCGATATTCGTTGAAGTATAATATAGATTGGGTATAATAATTATTTGTATAATAATTATTTGTATAATAATATGTACGTATGTATATAGGGACAATTATATTGTTTGTTTTTTCATTTATATGAGAATCATTATATATCATCTACGTCGACAGTTCGTTCAACGAATAAACGAACCGTTGTAGTTTGTTTGAATATTGTCGTAATAGTGCGAATGTTGTCGTTTTTTTCTTATTTATTTATTTATTTTTATTCATTTTTTTTATAACGGTTGTAAAAGTTGGTCGCCTTTATTATAATGTCGTCGCTCATAAGGGAGCTGAAAACGCGATTGCTTATTTATTATTGATGATCTTTTTTTTCATAACTTTTTTTTTATTGGTTTGATTATCGTTATTATTATTATTATTATTATTTTAGGATATGCGGATGTCATATTGATATTTTATGTATAAGCTCCTTTTAGATATTTCAATTATTGTTCTATCATTTTGTCCCAAAAGAGCTGTAGTTGAAATTTAAAAATTCAAAATTCAACATCCAAAATCCTCGATGCTCTTGACAATTATTTTCGTATGAATGACAATGACGATGATGATGATTATATCATAATGCGATTGCTACCTACAATACGAAGATCATTTACTCAATCTTCATGAATATGCGGTGATAATGTTGGTGATAATGATGATGATCACGATACATTGATGGGGAAGATCGACGGAATGAAAAATTCCCGTCTCGAACGGTGTGGGCACCACCGTCCGATCACCCTGCGGGCTCTGGTCCAGGCCCGCCTCTGAAACACAGAAAAAATGATGCACGACGTTAATCAATCATCAATATTCGAAAAAAATGTGGAAAAAATAAAAAAAAATTTCAATCGCAGAACAATGAACGCATGAACGACTCACCTACACGAACCACTCGTCTTTTTGGCTGGAGGAGATGTCACTGTAAATGATAGATAATTGAATTAATTAATTGAAATGAACGTTATTCCGACCTCATGATCTATCCTTATTCTCGATGGTTTAATTTTCTAACTTGATAATAGTGAGTAGATTGAATGGAACCTGAACACAAGAACTGATTTTCAGATCTAATTAACTCGGAGTGCAGATTAGTCGCGCTCGAAGCTAGAAGGGGCTAATCTCCTTCGAAGCACGTGTCGTTTACTGAAATATTGAATTTTCGTTTTTCTCTCGAAATTTGTACCTGTCCGAACCGTGGCTCCTCACTTTGCCTGGCAGTAGAGGCGGACCCGGGCCGCGCTGTGCCCGAGCCTGAGGCCCGCAGGGCGCAGCCAGTTTCCCGGCCGCGGAAGGGTAGTTGCACCCAGCATTCCACCCTGAAGCGGATGTCCCTTTAAGGTTGTCATACCGAGGGGCATTCCCACACTTGCACCGTTCGATCCGTACATTTGTTGCACTGAAACAATTTGGAAACGAAAAAATAAAAAATCATCAACCACTCTAAAAATTTCTCAAACGACAATGAAGAGAGCAGAAGAACAAGAGAAGAATATTTTATGATTACTGTATCACGATTATTACATCGTACATGGGGAGAGGAATCGGATGATAATAGGAACACGGAAAATGGAATTCAATTATTGATTTTTGAAGACCGCTAGAAATAACCATGGGCTCGATTTCCCGTGTATAGGATATTACGGTACAAATTTATGTCTCGATCCAATGCTCGCTCAGAGCTCAAGAATTAATTTCGTTTATTTATTTTTTTTTTTTTATATACCTACTCCTTTTTACGATAAATAAATTTTAGGTGACATTTATAATATCCGCAATGTACGCCGAGGGTTTGATTTATATGAATTTTCGTCGGTGGCGATGTCCATGTATGGAAAATCTATTTACTGCTCAAGCATTTGATGATTTATATTTGAGAAAACGTGTGTAGATTATGTACAATAAAACCCCGTGTTTCGGAGTTCCTTCGGATTTTCATTGGAAAAATTCATGAATGAAAATAATTGACAGGTTGAAAATAAAATTATGCATAATACTCACCCAGGTAATAATACTGTATGCATATTTCTTTGAAAAATCGATAACCAATCAGGTGTTCGCGATGAGACGGATTATAATATAAACAGGAATGGTATTATTATACTACCTTATACTTGCGTAAGAATAGAAGGTAATAGAAAAAAAAAATTAGAAAAAAGAAATGCAAAAAAGGAACAAAATGGAAATCTTATTTGAAATCCGATCGATGAATTCCATACAAAGCATAAAACGTACGTATATACCTGTACTGCACGATACACACCGAAGTGTACAGTGATTTTATTTTTTATTTCCCATGTTCTATTTGGTATTTGCTATTTTCTCATCCGTATTTCTTATCGGGTTCGAGTCTGCTATTTATGAGATATTTTCTTCCGTTTCTATGTCATATGTCGAAATGCGAGGAATAGAATATGTGCATCTTAGGTATGCGTGGTATAGCATAAATATATCTCTATAACTATAGATGAACCCCATTTATATGCAGAAGAAATATATCACAAGGTACATAATACATCGAATACGGAATGGAAACCGAAGCAGACAAAATGCAATTTGTTCGCATTTTTTTTTTGTTTCTATATGTATGCATAGGAAAATGAAGTATTATACCTATATCAACTGCAGGGTTTGCTACTTTCTTCCTCAAGTTACGAAGATAATTATTTCGTCAACCGCATGTACACTGAAATGAGATGAAATGATCCGCTGAACTTCAATCCCATTATTCCTTCATTTTTCGTAAACAACGACACGATCGCTTTTTCTTTTTTGTTTTTATTCAATTGATAGAATTTATCCCGCACACGAAACTTGCAGCGAACTACGTCATCCCCCGATTATAAGCTAGACCGAAAATTATAATCCGAGTGAGGTGTTAAATTGAGCGTTTCTCGATCGTCCTCGTTCCTGAAGCAGCTCAATATTGCAGCGTTACATATGTATATAGTATATGAAAACCGACGCGACGCTTTTGCAGCAGCTGCCGCCGCCGCTTCTGCTGCTGCCTGCTGGATAACATTTTCGCAGGTAGATGATAAGCGGCGAAGCGATTTACTTGATAAGAATTAACGGGCACTTAACGCCCATCTTTACTCATGATCCTCTTCCTCTTCCTCCTCCTATTCCTATGTATGACCTAACCTGACGCTAAAATATAACTATCATGCTGAAAGTTCAACGAACGAAATGAATTTTATCGGAAGATTTTAGGCACCGATCGAACGCTATTTTCTAGTTAGTTAGTTAGTTTTTTTTTCCCCTTTTACTTTTTTTGATACATAACACAATTTTTTTTTCTTCTCATAACAGAAATTTCCGTTTCCTCGCCGTTGAATAATCAGTGATAACCGTATAATATTGAAAACTCATTTCAAACTCGTCCCTAAAACGATTGGGAATATTATATAGTGATTAGAGAAAGTTGGCCAACACGTTCTCGATTGGCCTGTTTTTTTCTTCCGATTTTTTTTCTCTTCCAAATTTTAATCTACAAACGGTATTATTTCACTCCAATACGGAGCAAACAACTAATTATAAGAGAGAGAAAGAGAAATAAATTTTTAATGAAAAAACAAAAAAACAATAATACTTAGTATATATTCTTAGATTATATAAATAAAAAAGATAAAACATTTATATACACATAGTTACATAATTTTTTTCTCATACATCTAAAAATTTTAATTCAATTGGTTTTAATTTTATCATTTCTTTCGATGGACGGAAATAAATGGAAAAATTATTTGTGTGTGTCTCGAGGATTTTCCGTGAATGGTCCTTCGGCAAAGGGTTCCTGCGCTCTGGTTTTGACGAGATGAAATCCTCTGTATTGAAAATTGCATCGATCTCCTGCCAAAACAGCTGGAAATCTAGGTGGACATAATCCCAGTAGATATGGAAGAAGTCCAGGGCATGGCCAGCCCCAAAAACCGATATCTGAGTTTATCGATTCGGCAAAATAAACTGCGGCACGATGATGATTACATCCAAAAGGATTTCTTTTTTCCCAGCATCCCGGTTGATTAATTCCACCGTTCATATAAAAATCAATGTGTCCACTGGCTTCAACCTTTCCTTGTATAAATGCGTTCGTGTGGAATACGTCGACAAAATCAGCGTCTTCTGAATCAAGTTTCTCATCTTTACTCACAGTTATGAAGAACGGCATCGCAGGATCGAGTCCTGTTATCCTTGGTATTTTATAGGGTCTGAGAGCCCTTGCCGAAAATGCCGGTACGTGTGCACCGAGTGAAAAACCTATCACATGAATATCCTTGGCTCCAGTTTCCTTTCTGATAATATCAATTAACTGAGCAACGCAATTACCCACGTGAGGAACGTTGTGAACAGCAACAGGATAACAAGGAGCAACGGCTAATCTGTGCCAATCGACCGCTATGACGTTATATTCTCCTCTGGTCAAATATTCCGTCCTTATGCTAACCAAAGTATCGAGAAACATATCCGAATTGTAACCATGGATGATAATTTTCGTTGGTTTATTCGCGTCGAAATTAGTTTCACGAATATTCGACGATCCAAATTTTGATATATTGATCTGTTGGCTGTTGTTCATGTTTTTGCGTGTATAAAGGAAGAAAGTTACTTCGTCATCCGGGCAGGTTTTGTTTGTTTTTACTAGACATGGTCCGATAAAAAAATCTCTAGTTGTCGCCGGGAGGTCCACGGCTACCTGAGATGAACGAGCGGAGGAAGTTGTTGTAGGAACAAAGTTTATAACACGTGCACCATTCGAAAACGAAATTATCAAAGTTACAAATAATACTAAAAAATTGATACTCATAGTGTTCGTGACAAGGGTGTTCAACCCCATAATGTTTTTTAAAGTACTTTAAAACTGCACTTTCACTTTGTTAAAAAAAAAAAAAATCTGATTCCACGTTTTGAGTGTTTTCTTCTTTTTTTTTTTGATTTTTTCATCCGCACGTCACCTGCACGCTGTCCTCGTCATAACGCTTCACGATATGCTTTGAAATTTTTTTTTATGGATCCAGGTATTCATACTTGACAATTTTCTTTTCTTATTTTGAAAGCAAATAAATTACGATTGGAAGAGAACTTTTTTGAGTTATTTTTATTTATTTTTTTCTCAAAGCACACGTAATAACTTTTGATAAGTTTCTAGATGTCACTGCACTGCGTTAACTTCAGCACTTGTGTAGTAATATTTGTTTAAAAACATAATAAAAACTCCCGTGCTCTTGAACGTCGTGAGTCCGAATGAGTTATGAATCGGAAATACTAAAAAAGGAGAGAAAAAGAAAAATATAGTGAAACAAAAAAGAAATAAAAATAGTAAAAGAAAAAAGAAATAATAAAATACTGGCGGGGGACGCACGTCACTTTCTCAGCTTTATTCGTACATACGTGAGTCAACATATGAGAGTCCATAGAGTCAGTCAATGGCGGCTGGTGGGGTCAGTAGGCCAGTAAAGTGGAAGACTTTTGAAGAGGAAGTCGCGCGTTACACGTTTAATTTGATGTGTGTGAGCCTATTGAATAAACTATATGCCACTGCAAACTCTATTTTTCATTTCAAGCATACGCAGAAAAATGAAACGTGCGAATCGTACGTGATGTACAAAGTTGAATTTTCGGCGCCTGATTGGCTTGCCAATTCGTTGTTTTGATAACTGAATTTTTCATGAAGTCTGATTTTTCGTCGGTTTCTTTTTCTCTTTTCTTTGTTCTTGCGATAACAAAATTTCTGTCTGCAAAAGCGATTCACCGAGTGCAGTAAAGATTTTAATCATCCGCAGACAATTGTAAAAAAAAATTAAAAGAAATTCACACAAAAATCACGAAATCGAACAAATCGTTTTATTACACGTCTGAAGATAAGTATTTGAATGGTTTATTTTTTTGGAATTTTTCGATTCCGATGTCCCGATTATCGAAAATCTCAAAATGATATCATCTGCTTCTACAGTATTGCCGATTAATTTTATTTGTTTTATTTTTCACGTAATTTCATGTTATTTTGCCTTTGATTTTTTCCTTATCTACGACACTCGCGGTGTCAGAAGACGTTTACAATATCATAATCTCATAAGTTTTATATTTTATTACGCTTGATAAGTAAAATAATGATAATGAAATACTAATAAGGAAAGAACTATAAACATAACATTTGTCGTTGGTGTATCTATATTGAGGAAAATGTGGTTTTATATGAAAAAATCGTTAAGATCTCAAAACTTTATCAACATAATGCGCAGTATGACCGGAAACAACGATTTCCTGTACGTCATTATCGCGTTTTTGACAAAATAAAAAGAAAAAAATTACGGAAAGATAGTATAGAAAAAAATCTCATACTTAATTGCGGCATAATGACACACAACAGGTATAATATCTGTAGTATATTTGTTCTGTGAAAGTATGGGACGTGATTGCCGGTAGCTACGACAAGAATGATTACTAATTATCTTCACTACCCAAAAGAAGGTGTTTCAGGTATGTTGTTAATTAATGCAAAAGAAAGTCAGCAAAAGTAGTGATTATTATTCGTACAAGTACACGCTCAGATATGTCGCGGCGCGGAACTCGCGATGGTTAAAATATATCTCGTTTTTAAATTTGCATCGGAAATAAATCAAAAGTAACTAGGTATAAGGAAATATCAAACGTGTGTAAAACGGTACATGGGTATTGGTACACGTATGATACGTACGGACCTATTGTAATATATATAGATATACATGTGTAGAAAAATACATCGCAGATTATAGATCGACGATATAATAAATGCGGATCACGTACTCCACCGCCGCGATTATATGTACATATATATTATATATTTATGTATTTCACGTGTATATAAGGTATATACAGATAAGTCGATATTGTGCAGCACATATAACGATCGGTTTTTATTCTGATTCTTGCATCAGTATTTATAGTGTATATATAACTCGATTATATAGATCGAACAGCTACAACGTTTCCTTCACTGCAGCTTCAGTTCTGATGTACATAACATGAAGTGTTGAGAATGATTTTGGTCAGCAAAATCAAAAATTGTAAACCAAATAACGAAAACTCATCAAATCGTGCCGCAGCTCGGTTTGATATTCGATTGCGGCGCAAGTTTGGAAGAAAAATTATATACACGTATAAAAGGTGTACCTACTAAAAGTTTTCTACATATAATTATACACCCGTTATAAAATAATTTCGTGGAACACGAGCTGCTTGCGGTTTGTACATAAGTAGGGTAAGCGTTCGTGCTTAAAACGAAGGAAAACAAGTAAGGAAAAAAAAAAAAGAAAAATTAAAGAAAGATACAAACGATAAGCGCATACGGCGCTTGATAATGTTCGTATAAGATATAATATATGCCTAAAGACATGAAAATTTTTAATCGAAAAAGTATGTAGAATTAAATATATTAAACGTGAACCCTGCAGCAGCTGATAGAATGGGTAATTTGAGAAATCCGATGTGTGGTGATAAAAAATAATCATCCCATACCTACATACCTATGAGACGTCCGCGAGTAAGTATATATTTTCAACGATCCAGATAGCACTGTGAACGATAAAAAAAACTAAAAAAAAAAAAAAAAAAAGTACCAGCGAGAAATCCGACTGCGGAATTGGGCGCGAGTTGCGTGTGGAATTGATATAGGTTTTATTTATGTATATCATTATCGTTAGTTATTGGTATACATAATTTTGTTATGTATATTGAGGTATAATAAAAGAATGAAAAATCACTACGATTATTCATTATACTCACATTGAAAGCTGACAGGTGGATGATTCTGAGCGTTGTTAGTACTGTGCACGTGTCCTGGAGTTAATGTTCTCCTTTTACAAAGACACATGAACATTCCTGCCACTATACCCGCGAGGCTTATCAAAGTAGAAACAATCGCAACCGCGAACCATGTTCTTTCCATACCAAAGATGGTGGACGCCTCCGTATCTGAATCAGAAAGTAGCAGATTGTTACGACTAAATTCGAATACTGTTATTAAACAATACAAACGCTTGTTTCCCGCGAGAATTTTGCGTGCATCGTAGAAAAACAAAAAAAAATAAAATAAAAATTAGAAAAAAACTCACTGGTACAAAGCGTTGATGTTGCTTCGTCGGATCCATCTCCGCAGTGATTAACACCGTCGCAAACTAAATCGGTGTCTATGCAAAACTCTCTCGAGTTGCACTTGAAATCCTTGCAGGTATGTTCTGTAAGGAAAAAAATGAAAAAAATCGTTTTTAAAACCTAATTATGATGATGATAACGAAAAACCTGCAGTTTCTGTGGAC
Source organism: Athalia circularis (assembly GCA_963978495.1). Lineage (NCBI taxonomy): Eukaryota > Metazoa > Arthropoda > Insecta > Hymenoptera > Athaliidae > Athalia > Athalia circularis. The sequence continues at coordinate 8,287,695 of OZ021702.1, forward strand.
GCATCCGTTACGATTTTAGTACGAATTTCAAGACGGTGCGCGGTCGATTAGATTTTTTGTTTCTTTTTCATTCGCAGAAGTACAGTGAGATTCGATCATACATTAAGATTCTTGAGACAATAGTCGTCTCACTTTACCCGGTGATCGGATTAAGTGCTCGTATAATTCATCGCGTTGGTTTGGTGGAATTTTGGTCGACTTACACGCGCCCGTCTTTGCTTGGGCGTGACTTAGTATTGTTTTCTTGATAGCCTGGTAGGTATTACATCTATATCTTTACCTATGTATATAGTATATATCCCGCAAACTGCAGAAGATTTTCGCTTCATCGACGTATACATATATATTATTTTATACCTATGTATATATATACGTTAGGGCGATTAATAATTCACCGGGGGTAATTAGCAACGGAGAGAAAAGAAAAATTGAAGAAAGCGGGGAAAAAAAAGTAAAACAAAAAAAACAGAAGAATAAGGTGAATCAGGAGACTTTTTCCACAAGTTCCTGTATTATTTCAATCAGCAAAAAAAGTTCTAAAGAGTGTTCTTTTTTTCTTCTGTTTTTTTTTTTTTTTTTTTTTTCCCAAAGGGATTTAAAAAATCTTTGTTAATACTTACTGGGATCCTTTACTGCCGTGATGACAAGGCGGAAACCATTGGAATCCGTTCCCCATCCGTCGGTAACGTATTTAAGAGTTACAAAATTTGTCCTCGTAAAAATAGCACCCACACTTTGCTTAGTATTTCTACATGAGAGATCAGCCTGAAAGCAAGAAATGAGAGGAGAAAAAAAACATTAATTTCTGTTGATGAAAATGAAGTGAATTCACGCCTGTCAGAAGGCAATCCACCAAACGTGATGGTTTTTTTTTATTCCAGCGTGTATAATGTGCAATTTACGTATAGTATTTGGGAAAAGATTAATGAAAGGTTGAGAATAAAATTTTTCGAGTTTCGGTCGGAATTCAGTTTAGTAATGATTTCGGGTATTTCCTAGTCATTTTATCCTGGGAAAATCACCGGTGACATGAACATACTGGTTTTCTGTTTCTCTTGGTTTTTTTTTTCTTCCATAGTTGTTAACAACTGAATATCATGTTTGGAAAGGTTAAGCGAGTCGCTGTTGAGGTTGGTAAAAGATTTTCACGTTCGAATAGGTGGGACCGTACGCTGCTGGTAGAGATTGATGAAACATGTACAAGGTATATGTGGAGGGTAGTTAAGATAAGCCTTAATTTCTTATATTACTTTGCATATTCTGCTTGACGACGACGTAAATTGCAGGTAATAACATTGTCAAATTACGTGTAATGATCACCATCTGCACGCTCACTACCACTTGTACTTAATTATAATACAGATGTATATCTGGAGCACATGATTGTTCGTTTCAAAATTTCTCAAGCTTCTAAAATATGCAGTTTTTATTTTGTAATTTTTTTTTTCTATTTTATTTTTACTCTGACCAAATAATTATTATTCCACATTTATTAATATCCGTGTGGATTTATTAATCAGGAACAAATATCAACCATATTGATTTCCCTGTCCGTCATCATCATTAGTCAATTGAATTTGTGTTAATTACTATACTTCTTAGCTCCCCTATTGTGACGAACACATTAATTGACGGGTTATAAAATCGATTTTCACCAAATGATCGGAACAAACCAAATGGAGAAGAACATTTTTTTTTTTTACAATTTATATATTATCAGTCACTCAAACCGGTGGTCTTGGACATGAGATAAATATAACATAAGGGTATAATTTTACAACATCAGAAACCTTTTCTTTTGAATTGCGCAAGTAGAAAATGAAAAACGGTGAAAAAAATAAATAAATAAAAAAACAACCGCCAAATTTGAAACTGTAGTTTTTACGACCACCGCTCAACCACCATCGTCATGGAGTATATATAATACATACATGAGTATATACAGAGCGGACAAGGTGAAATTGCGCACCCCATTCGCGCATGCGCGATCTTCGGCATTTGTTTCGCAGAATAGCCAACACACACAGATTTCAGATTTAGCTGTCATAACCGGATCCCGTCATAACCAAGTTGCGTGAAATGGCGCCGGACATTGTGTACTTCTTACACCAGTCCAATTTCAGTAAAGATTGATGATAATTATTCAATTGATCAATCGAATTTTAGGCTTCATCATTCCAGGATCATTTGATTCGTATAGTTTCCAACCTGTCATAACTTACCCTCATAATTTTTTAAAGTTTCAGTCAACATATGAATCTTTCAATCTGTTAATCAATTTTAATTCATCCTATGCCGTCCTAATTATTTGAGTCTGGTTTTGTGTCGCATCATACACTTGTCACAACATAACCCCATCATATTCAAGTATCGCGACCTTAAAGTATTCGCGATCGGCAATCTGACAGCCGACGCTGGATTCTGAGGCGGTTGGTACTACACGTTAGCAGCTGACAAATTTCACTGTCTTTTAAATTCGCGCTTGCGCACAAAATCTGGGTGCGCAAGTTCACGTTGACCGCTCTGTATACATATATAGAGGAATGATGGCGCAACTGGAAGTTCGTTGATGCAGCCGATGCAATTACGATAAAACTAGAAGCAGAAAGCAGGAGCAAAAGCTAGTTCTTGGATTGCCCACGAACTGAAAGGGAAGAACTTCGGTAGTTTTATATCTCATGCAATTTGCAGACTCCAAGGGGTAGGAAAAAACGAAATATATATTTACATGTGTAACGTATATCAGATATACCTAAACCATAAAACGATATGTGTAAGAAAGAATGCTTAAGTTTATTCAAACGATTTGGAACATCTATATGGTAAGTTTTTGGGGCCGAAATCGAACTCTATTTTTCTCTAGTGTAAGCATGAGTATTTCGAGCTCAAAAATCCGAATCTGCTAATTAAATTGATCCGTTTGTTACGTCGTAGTCATAACTCAATTTAGTCGACGAATTCGTATTTCTGAGATAAAAACACATCAGAACCCATGAAAACACTGCGATAAAAAAATTGTTGATTTTTGTTTTCGCAGTATTTCGGTGTTTTCCGAATTATTTTGAGCTCAGGATTCCGAATCTGTTAATCAAATTGATCTATTTATCGAAATAATCAAGTTATCGAAAATCTGTCGCTCTGAAGAGTGAAAAAATTGAGGTATCTCGATGGGATTTATTCGTAGTTTAATTTAATTGGCGAATTCGTGTTTCTGTGTTCGAACTCATCAGGGAACAGTTACCCATACAATTTTATAAATATTTGATTTTTGTCCTTAATACGTTTGGATCGATATCCCTCGTGCGCATTATTTATGGACGTTCATATACTGTCGTTTTATCGCACAATATGCAGCCGCTACATCTGTCATTTCGCATTTTTTTATTTTTGGTTGGTTCGGTTTTCCAGCCTTCTAAATTTTACATTCCATCAGCTGGTGAAAATACGAATAAAAAAGTATGTACGTAGCTCATTCATTTTAGGTAAGGATTGTTGCGAATTTTATTCCTTTTTTCTTTCGATCCTTTTTTTTCTGTTTCCTGACCGTTTCATCTCTATTTAAGGGTGCACAACGACTGAAAGTGTCACTGGTTTCACCGCATCAATCTTCCCTTCTCCTCAGGACTGATGCCACCCTCGATTGGAAGCGACGCGACGCCCGCCACTTTTTCTCTCTTCGATAAACTCCCGCCCCTATTGTACACGTATGTATAGATGTGTCTATATACACATATATAAGCCCTTCATCTCTCTCCTTCAAATCTTTCTTTCTATTCTTTTCTTTTTCCTTTTTCTTTTATCTGTCATTTCACGATGCCAACAACCAACCCTTAACCCCTACCCCCATTCCACCTCCCTGTTTCTCGTCCCCCTTTGAACGTCTTCCGTAACGTCGCTTGAACAACCCCGAAAACAAAATGGGATACAAAATGCCGTCAATTCCAAAACAGCTGCCAAGCAGTTATAATTTATGAGCATAACCACTTCCGGATCTACAAGAAAAAAAAAAAAAAAAAAAACAACAACAACCCGAATTGGCAAAAGAACCCCTTGAACTATTCGAGTAATAAAAATTGTTGTTATCGCAGTGTAAAATCAGAAGAAAAAGAAAAGAAGAAAATCTCATTCGAACTCACAAAGATTATGTCGGATGAAAAATTGATAGTTTTTTGACATAGGTACACTACTGACTTTTTGCAACAATTAAGCTAAAATGATAACTAGAAGATCCACATCCTTGAAATATTTCTTGCCTTCCTTATTTTTCTACCACTTATTACAGATCCATCAGCGTCAAACGAATTAGGGGAAATTATTTTTTCCAGATTAAAACGAGGATTTATAAATCAATTCCTGTCGGTTGAATCGAATTGAATAATTGATTTAACCTGTATATCAACTGAAATCTAGTGAGGATCTTAGTAGACTACGTAGACGTCGATATCGGATTACCATACTAAATTCGGTCCTACTAGGTCGTTAATCAAGAGTGAATCGTTAATTAGAAGTGTCACAGTACACAATTTTTTCCCCCCTTAATTTTCTCTCTCCCTTTCATTTTTTTCTTTTTTTTTTTCTTTCTCAGTTTGATCGAACGAACTACTCGTACCCACGCCTGCTGCAGTGATGCTGCAAACAGAGCTTATATAGTACCTATATACTATACGTAACATTGAGACGAGGATGAAGGGGGTGATGAAAAGAGACGAAGACGGGAGGGTTGAGTTTTAATGTATTCCTCCATTAAAAATTCTGAACAGCCAGAGCAGTCCAAGGGAAGAAAATGGGGAAAGGGAAAGGGCGTGCACGGTGCCATATCGTGTGTACAAGGCGCGAGGAATTCGAGAGAGTTTGGTTTGAAAACTTGCATCATTAATCAGGATTCGGTTCTTCGATACTTTTTTTCTTTCTACATAGTTTTTTTTTTCTCTCCTTTTTCTTTTTTCCTTTCTTTCTTCGTCAGAACTGGTATATATACATGTATATAACATCTGCACGTGCTGCACTCACAAGAAAAGTCCCGCGTGTGCAAGAGATGTAAGAAAAATTAAGTAGATTTTTTTTCCCCTTCCTTTTTCAGTTTTTACTCAAACAAAAAAAGAGATTAAAAAAATATACGTGCGTATGCGAGGTGAAAAGCAATGGAAATAAATGAAATCTAACGTCGTTCGAAAAATTGAGAGAGAAATAATATGAGGAAGCGACGCGGTGCAGCTGAGGAACGAGAAATTGCAGTCTGACAGTCACAGTTGATACTGCTGCTGCTGCTGCTGCTGCTGCTGCAGTGTCGAAGAGAACAAAAAAAGGGAAGGAAAAAGGTATAAGGGATGCTAGAGAGAGAATAGAATAGAATAGAATTTGTCAGTGCATTCAGGAGCGCAAATTGCTATCGAGTAAAGCCTGAAGCGAGCCATCTATAGCTGTGCGGCTTTTATCTATTTCCAACACGTCGATAATCCGATTTCAAAAATTATTTTTCATTTTCCTCACCCCCTGACTAATTTTATCATATTCTCAAGCTTTTAACTTCGAAATTTCAGATACATCGACATCCCAATCGCATTTGGTTGTAATTTCTCCTTTTTTTTTCCTTTTTTTGTTTCATGTTTTTCAGATGTGTTCAGTTTTAATTACAATGAAAATATTTCCCCGACGACGTACTTGCTGTTAGATGAGGATTAATCATAAAACTAGATAACTGGATGTTTAATGATAATTTAAAAATAAAAGTGACGATGACAATTACCTTGTAATTACCGACCGCGTGTGCGCCGTCATAAATGTAAAGATGATCGTTGCAGTCCAATTGAAGTCTATCAAATCTTAGCATAAAACGTTGCAATATACTGTGTGTTTGAAATGTTATCGCACAGTCTAAATTCCTCTCATTCTGCGACGTTAACACAGCCCCATCTATTTTACGGTACAACTGTTGCAGGAAATGATTTTTGCACACGTGGATCATCTTGACTGAAAAATAGAAAAAAGAAGTAAGATTAAAAATTTGATAGCGGACAGAGAATATGTTTTCCGTGAATTTTTTTTTTCAGATCGAAATATTACGTGCGCTCGTTTCGAAAAAAGTTTCTCAAAGTTCAGGGCTGTAAAAACATTCGTTTTTTGCCGAATAGATGATTCCCACGTTAGAATTCCACGTGGAAGACGTGGTGAATCATAAGGAAAAAAAATCACACATAATACATAAGTGCATTGACCTAAAAGCTCCCCCTTTCACCGACGTAATTATATATAATATATATATTTGGAGCATGTAATACGTATACGTCTAATATCAGACGATAAAAATCGTTATGCTATAGACGGAAAATTATAAATGTCATTAAATAGGTTCCTATAGTAGCGCGGAATCTAGGGAAAAATTGATGATCGAATTAATGAAACATTTTGTGAATAAAAAAATTCCAAGACCGATTAACTACTGTGAAAAAAAGTTCAACTATAAATAGATACTTTCATAAACCTGTATTTTTAATCCTAATTAGTGCTGAAATTGTAAGGTTTTCTTTTCCATGATATAAGTAATTAATGTGCTCCATCTTCGGTTTAAGAGTATACATTTATGTAGATCAATTAAACAGTTCAAAATAATTACGCATTTCTGTTTGATTCATTTACACGTAATTCTTTTACGGTTAGTAATTTCAGTGTGAGTTTATGTACTGCATAATATATGATTTATTGTTAGATATGTGTATATACATATATAAAACGCGTGGTCTCGTGTGCTAGGAAATAGTTGAACGTACATACGTTGTGTTCACCCTTCATAGAAAATAGGGGTCGTTCGCGGGGAGGTTCACAACCCCGTGTGCTTCCCTTTCTGTTCAACCCCCATTCCCATTCCCATTCCCATTCCCATTCCATTCCCATTCCCATTCCCATTCCCGTTTCTATTCCCATCCCTGTTTCTATTCCCATCCCTCCTCTTCTCTTCTCTTCGCTTCTCTTCTTTTCGCTTCTCTTCGCTTCTCTTCTCTTCTCTTCTCTTCTCTTCACTTCACCCCTCTTCACCTCTTCGTCTCTTGGTCTTTCTGTCTCTCCTACGCGGGCCGTTGTAAGCCCCCCCACGATCAATATTACTCTCTTCAAACAGTGCCTCCACAACCCGCTAGCCACGTTCTCTTTAATTCTTCTCTCTCTCTCTCCCTCTCTCTCTCTACCTCTCCTCCTCACTCTCTCTCTCTCTATTTATATAATTTTCTCGATAATTTTTTTCGTATTATTATAATGACTTTTGATTTTTTTCGTTTTCCATGAACGACAACGATATCATATAAATATAAAAATAATCCGATCATATAATATTTGGCAAACCCAAAGATGATATTCGAATTTTTCTCTTTCTGTTTGCGTTATATATATAATTATGTGTGGTTGGATTTAATTTCGTTTTGTAAACGAAGAAGGGACGCAAATAAAGAAAAGAAGAAAAAAAGCATAATTGCACCAAAAAATCGGGGGTAAGAGGGGGAAAAAACATCGAGGGAAGAAAATTGACTCAGCTACTCACAGCTCTCTCCTTTCCCTTCGACGCTCGTGATGTTATAAAGAATTTGCATCCAAATTATTAGCTGACCGAGAAGAACCCACGCGGTGGTTCCCCTCGGTGTCACCGATCTCATCGCCAGAAAGGTAATCGGCTATTGACCTCCACCGTAAAAAATACATAAAACAATGTTTATTTGATTTTATTGTAATTCGCGCCAAATTATATCGAGTATCATTCAATAAACCACCCGGTAGACAGCGTAGTTGGATTGTTTATCAGGAAAAATTTTCATCGCATCACGTCTGATGTTTTTCGTTGCACCGCAGCTATCGTTTGATAATTTGTTATTCATAAATTGTGCGCCAATAACATTTATAGATACAAAAAATTCGAAAGAACGATTGCGAAGTATACAGGGACAATTCGTGGAAACTGGCCACTCCGTACGCCTGACTAGCGTTAATTTAACGCGCGCTGCGTATGGAGTGGCCAGTTTCCACATATTGTCCTTGTATACTTTTTTGTACTTATATTGACGCGCGAAAAATTTTATTTCAACAAACACCACAGTAGCAAATTTATTAATTAAACTATACGGATCTACGACGTCACGATGTGATTCGGGAGATGAGGAGTTAACTGAGTAATTTATACTACTTCTGGGTATGAAAAGTAGCGTTTGAAATTTTACTCCTTACATCTCCCACGCGCACTGTCGTGTCTCGTGTATCACTAAAAACTGGCGCATCTACGCGTGACTAACTAACCGATTTCGGAGGGTGGAAAAGACGCGGACTTGAATTACACGCGATATACGCAAGCGCAAAACCCCATCGAAAACTGAGGCATACCGTCGTATTGCCAACCCTGTAACGCGAAGGAACACTGCCTAGTTTCAAACACATTGTATATACGAAGAAAATTCTCGTCCTAGAGTGAAAACGCGGCGCGACGAAAACTGCGCGCGGGAACTTGACGAAAGCTCTTATTTATGGTGTGGGAAGAAAAAAGAAAAAAAGATCAAAAAATTTTGCACCTTCACCCAACCCAGTATAAGGACTAATTTTTGTGATTTCAAAATTACTGTAAAAATTTTGTGTGCTCGAAATTATAATAAATTTTCATTGTTTCTCTTGATTCTGAAATTATTTATTCAAATTATTTTCCTTTTTTTTTATCGCGCTTATCGAGGACAGATTTGCAATTGTATCAGAAAATATACTATAATTTTCTAGGAACAGGAAAAAACGATATTCAGAATGTAAGAAAATCGATGTATATTCTAGTTAGGGTTGCGGCGACCCTACACGATTTTCCCCCCCTTTTTTCTACGTATTATAATAAAGCTTTTGACTCGCTGCTCGCACACACGTACGTGTAAGTATGTATAATGTATACACCTGTGTATGCGTACGCTTGCAGGAAATATGGAGGCAACAAACTTATCGGCGTTGATATTGTATTCGTGACGCGTAATTAGGTCGCCATTTCACACCCCCTTTTTCACTACAATTAAGCGTGCGCGATTCTATTGTACATTATACAATACATGGGTGTACACCACGCGTGTATGTTCACACAATACCTATTTATGTATTGTACACGTATATTATACAGAGTGGTATATATGTATAATTACATGAAGGGCGCGAACGGTTATCATCTCTACAGCGCGTATTAAAGACGGTGGTACGAATATTGCGGCGGTACGAAATTACGCATTAATAATTATACGAATCACATTATTATATTTCTTTCGTATGGTTATCTTATATTTTTCTGCAGGTTAAATAAATTCAAAACTTTGCCATTTCGGACGACGCAACGCAGCAATTTTCATAATGGACAATAATTACGTATATATATTTTTAACATGACCTGATCCATACGCGTTAATTAATAATTCTGATATAGTCGTCTCGTTCTTATGTCGATGCGTGAATAAATTTTCTTTTTCTTTCATTGCTAACGAAGTTGAAAACTTTTCATTAATTATTAAAAAAAAATTTCAATTCCTACAGAACCAAAAATACCATATCATTCAGCTGCGGAGCTTGTACAACCTCCACAATTTTTTATACATCTAAAGAATATAAAATACAATCTGAAAAGAAAATACGCGCCAATCACGTAGATCGAAGTTATGTTAAACGGGGGTGAGTGAAGATCGTTCGAAATTTCGTGTTTCTTTTTTTGTTTTCTTTTTTTTGTTTTCATTGGATTCTTTTTTTTTATCTATCCTTTTTGGATACACACGTAGAACCGTATAGAAAACTGTAATCAAAGCCCATCAAAGGAACTACCTCGAAAATACCTTATATGTCTTTGCAGCCCTAAAGGCATCAAAAGGTGGAGAGGTAGCGGTCCGAATAATCGACAATGACATTGGCTTATTCTGTCTTCAAAGCGTTGGTTTTTTGTCAATGTCTTTTTTTATACTCTGATTTCAAGCTTGAAGGATCCAAAAAATATATACATATATACCGGAGAAAAGAGAAAATAATTCCCATGATTTATTGGAAGTGAATTTGAATTTTATATTTTTTAATTATTCCCATGTGATGTATAGATAATCCCGAATAGATATTGAAAAATAAAATCTACCCCCATCCTTCATCCAACCATCCTGGATTTCTGTGTCTCATCTTCTCTAACTTTTTTTTCCTCTTCTTCTTCTTTTCATCGAGTGCCAGACGTGATTTGCTCTGGATATTCCTATGTGTGCGTACGAGCTACGGGTATATTATATAAGAATTGTTGAGAACTTCAAATTTTCATTTGATCTTATCGTTCGTCAGGAAGATCTTTTGGTCAAGATAAATTCAAGAATATAATATGATGTATAAGATCGCGAAATTAATTTTTCTTATCATTTTCCTTCCTCGCGTTTTTATCAAGCAGGAAAATTCAGGCTCAGGAGACTAACCAGCAAAACAAAGGAAGAAAGGTAGAAAAACATCGAGAATAATATTGTTAGGGCAAATATGCAGCTCTGAAAATCTTTGCTTTTGGATTTTCTGAGGAGAGAACTTCCCGCGGGCTGAATCCTCGCGGAAGACAAACGTTGGAGTGGAATATATGTACATATATAACGGAGCAAGATCGGGAAAACTGGAGTTACAGGTACCACCCCATGTATACATACACATATACATACACGTATATAATAGCATATGCGAGTTAAGGGAGTTAAGGGAAACCAACGAGGACAGGCGGTTCGATAATGTCTCTGAAAGTGAGTCGGTAATTTGATTGTGCCCCGTGATATACTTGCGTTATACGTATACATATGTATATACTCAAGAGTATATAAAATATCGTATCATGTATATTGTATCATATGTACAAAGTTATTATTTCTCTTCCACTTTTCCATCCGAAATTGGGATCATCGTAAAGACGATTAATTTCGTTGGGCCAACTAAATTACGGTCCTCTCGCTCGATTTCAACGCTATATATTCTACATGACGCGACGCCATTTTAGTCAGATGAAAACGAGAAATTTCTTTCAAAAACACGGCAGAAATCACTGATTAAAAATAATATTTATTAAATTATTCGTTCAAGTTGTGTACCTACATTTTTTCGCAAGACGAAAATTACTTTAAATTACTTTTGTTATTTTCCTAATTTGTTAATTTTATGCCTGATACATCTCCTGAGATTTTTCTTTCTCTGTTCCCTATAATTAATGATAATATTTTAACCCCGCGCGCGCATGCCACAGGTACGTACATACGTACAGGTATACGTATATACATATTAGAATCGGCTAAGTTTTATCTTAAAATTTACATAACAACGGGTGGTCAGAGTTTCAGAGACATAATTATCATCCGTAGGGATGTAGGTATATACAAAATATATGTACATACATAAAACATGAAGAACAAAACTTTGTTACTTTTTTTTTTCTTCGTGTTATGTTTTCTGCTTTTCAAACTCCCGTAGCAGAGTTTTCACTTGGAGCTAATTATTCTTATTTTTGTGCCTATACTTTCAGACAATTTTTATCAACCAATTCTCGCAGATTCGTTTTCCTTTTCTTTTTTTTTTCCTTTTTTCACCCCGCATCACCTTTTCATTAAATTTTTTTTTCTGCTTTCACTTTTCCTCTTTTTGCGTTCGTTTTCTTTTTTTTTGTTCTTTTTTTCATCTTACATTTTATTTCCTCAACTTCACGAGTTGAATAATACTATTTGCATTTTTTTTTCCCGCTCACTCTCTCCAACCTTCTAGATTGTCCATGATATTACGTAGGATAAAATTATTCGTTGCCTAGATACCGTGACGAGCCAAAAGGGAGGAAGAGAAAAAAAAAAAAAAAAAAAACGACGGAAGAAAAAATAATCGATCGATCAAACGAAAATAGCAAAAGAACCTTCACGCGTTTTTCTCAATATCTTGATCGTCGACGTCATTTATTTAATTATCTCCTCTTCGATTTTGGTAACGAGCACGGTTATCTCGCCTACGCATTGAAGCTAATATGGTTTCCTTTAATTTTTCACTCTTCTTTTTCTCCATGCTACCTCGGATAGACTTTCAGTCTCGTCAACGTGAAATTCAACTCAACTTGATTAATTGAAGTGATAATCAAGGAGAGATAACGTGATTCATAATTGAATTTTTTTTTATTCATCTGCGTTATTATTTTTTTTTTCCTTCCTTTTTTTCTTTCAAGGTAAACTTTGAACTCACGAAGTGTGATTTCAGCCACCTTTACTATTATTATTATTATTTTGGATACTATTATTATTATTACGATCGTTATTATTATCTCTACTTTTACTCACTTCCCGCCCCGAATCGCTATCGAATTTATAAGATTGAACGAGCAATATTCAAATGGGGTTGAAGTGGAGGAGCAGAGTGGGAAAAATAATCAGCATGCGGGGGCAGGAGGTGGGATGTGGGTCTGTCAATTGAAGATAAAGAAATCCGCAGCAATTTGAGTTACCTATACTTGAAAGTTGAGTAAATACCTATATACCTACATTATAGATATATATTATAACGCGAACAGGGCGCTTTATCATAATATAAATCTGTCAAACTTTGTTATATCACACGCGTATACATCAGATTTATAAACGAATATATAACAGTCTCGTTATATATTTTCAAAACATTTTTGTGATTAAAAAAAAAATTTGCTCGTCGTACACGTGTGTATACTCTGCACAGATTTTAGAAGACTTTCCTCCTCCAAACGGATGGAGAAGAAAAAAAAAGAAAGAAAAATGAGAGAGAAAATTTAAATCAAATCTTTGCATACGCACGAAGTAAATATTATATCATTTACATATTATTGCGAAAAATGTTCTCACGTAACATACCTACTTGTATTACAAAAGTAATTCCGGGTGTAATGTATGAAAAATTTCCGGAAGAGGTCTTTTTCACCGAATCACATATTTTTCAGGTGGGTTGCCTGTACTAGATGGCCGAAGAAAAAGAGAACAAGAAGAAGAGAAGAAAATGTAGAATAAAAAGAGGGGAAAATCACCCCCGCAAAAAATGAGGACGGGGAAGAAGAGAGAGAGTAACTTTCGCGGGGCCATGCGCGCTTAGCATTTTACGCGGGAGTTGAATTTACCCAAAAGATTTTACATGGAAAGGAGGAAAAAAAAAATTAGAATGAGGTATACAGGTGTGTATGTATAGGTATACATAGAAATATACATACATATTACAGATACATATGAGTACATACACGTATAGTGCAGATCGAACCTAAAACTTTGAGTTTTTTTTTTTTTTTTATTTTAATTTTAATTTTTTTATTCTTTACCCCCCTGAGATATTTAATTTTAATCTTTTTTAAAACCCTGCAGGTAGTAACCCTTCTCACCGAATGTTACGTATAAATACATAGCATGTATGCAGGATGTTGTGTATCTATATACGTAGGTTCATATATGTATACTTGTGCTTTTTTTTATTAGGAAATTTATTCTCCAGAGAAGTTCTGTAAGCGAAGGAAGTGAATCTTTAATTATCTTGTCAATCACCATAAGAGGAGGGTATATGGTCTCGCTCAACAGGGGCAAGTTCTTCCGCATGGGTCACCGATTTTGATGCCGCAAAAGAAATTTTGGTTTTTGACCAACCTTTTCTTTTTCAAAAAATCCAATAACTTTTACGACAGAAGTTCGCATCGAGTTCTTCACACATCTTATTTTCCGGAAAGATCAAAACAGCCATGCTATAGTTGTGATAACTTATTTATTGCAAATATCGCAGTGCTTTTCTTACTCCTTCAATTTCTCGATGGTTCGCTTACGTTTTTTCTGTGACGTTCTTTAATTTCTGTAATATACGAATTTTTTCTGTGGGATAAAACTAAACGCGTCTAGTTATAATATGCTTTATGGGAGGTCGTCGTGGGGGACTCGAGAGTTTTATATGCAAAATATATATATATAGGGTGGTCGTGAAATACAGTTTTAATTCGTGCCAACCTCGTTTTAATATTCACAGGTTTTCCCGCATGGCATGGGATATTCATGGGTAAGAGGGGGGGGGGGGGGGGGGGGGGAGTAGGCGGTGGCTGCTTTATAGTTAAATTACAAAAATAAATCACGGCTATTGTTATGTCGGCACTATTTCACAGCTCACGCGCTTCTCCACGTCTCTCTCGCTGCAATATTCCTCGCCATGTATGTGTGTATATGATATCCATGTATCTCTGTACATGTGTTTGTTCGTCTCTAACATGTGTGCAAAAACAAAGTAAAAACAAATGTTTCTATATACCGCTGTTGAACTGAAACGTACCCCATGAAAAGTAATCCCCCTTCGTATTATTTTACTTTACTTTATTCGGTTTAATTTTATTTTCACAAATAAAAATTCCAATGGTAAAACACACAACGCACAAACTGACGAACAAATGATGAAACATAAATAATAAAGTATATTTTACATCGACATGTTTTATACACGATTATACGTTCCTTCTTTTCTTTTTGTTGTTGTTCATAGCCCATACTCTTTCTTCCCTTTTTTTTCTAGGAAAAGTCTGCGAGATCATTCGTTCCGATGAGACGTTAGACGAACACGAAGTGAGTTGTTAACACCATATAAAACACCCCAAGACTCACATAGTCCCGAATGTTTCCTGAAGAAGTAAACCTATTACGAGATTAAGGCGCGAAAGACAAAACTTCTTCTGGAGTACGCGAATTATATCGTGGTTTCTTCGGTAGAATTTTATATCCATGGTATTATGTATAGGGTGAGAAAATACGATTCCAAATACTGAATTTATAACGTGTTATATGTGTATGTATAATATACACCTAGGTACAGATTTATTGAAATGAGGGTAGTTGTTGTTGGTGCAGTTTGCATCCGGGTGAAATGCGGGTAGATAACGACCACCTACGTTAACTTCCGGTCTACGGGAAACATGTCAGCATTTCCGGAAAATACATCATCATTGCTGCAGGAGTGCAGAAATTCTGATAAAGTTTCCCAACCATAGAATATTGTGTGCCCATGTATTAGGTATATGCACGCAGGACATTTGCACAGATGCATACGTAAAATATACACATATATTTATCTTCGTACGTGTTTAATAATCGCGACGACGCTCTAGGTAATGATATATTTTTCGCGGTTACATAATTGCACCTTTGCGGTATCGGTTTTTTCATTCGCCTTCTTTACTATTTTTTCCGAGACCTTTTCATCATTTTATTTATTTATTTATTTTTCAAACTTTGATCGATGCGCCGTGATGTTAAAAAAAAAACTTAATTTAGAGTTAGTCTTCCAACTGAAAAAGGTGGAATAAATAACAAAAAATAAATGAAGAAGGAATAAGAAAAGAAGAAAAATGAAAGTTCTTTACGGTGCTGTGCCGAATATGGGGTGGATTACATAGAAAAGCTTTGCGAAAGCATCAATCTGCGAACTTTCGTTATATACGACAAAGTTAGAGCGAGAAAGAGAGAAAAGTTTAACGTAGTTTTACTCCAACACGCGCTCCTCTTCGTCGTAACGACATTGTGATTGTAATACCGTAACTCGAATTAGTCTCGTCAAATGATGTACTAATAAAATTTTGATCGTTTATTAGTTAATTTTCCTTCAATATACGAGCACTATATCTATAGCCAATGATGAGAATTTGAAATATCAAATCACTTTCGTTTTAACAATAAAGTTAATTCGATATTCATACGTCTTGTGAGATTTTTCGAACAAACTTTTCAATCAAATCCACAAGTCAATTAATCATTTTTGAGCTCATAATTCTTGTGTCACGAAGGGTTTCAGATCTCCCAATTTACTTTGATTTCTGTTATCGAATTTGGTAGAGTAATACGTATGAAGGTAAATAATCAGGTACATAAAACATATAAATATGTAGAGGATGATACAAATAATCATTTCCCTGAAATGAGGCAATCATGTAGATACGATATTATTTTTTATTCGAGTACCTACTCGTATCGGGATTTGATCGTTCCTTCAGGAAATGTTAGTAAAAAAAAAGAGAAAAAAAAAAGAAACGGTAACTTTATTCGTTCAAGAAATTTTATACACTCGTAAAAACCCAACGAGGTGATGATCCCTGCAATGAATAAATCATTATTTATACGGTGATACGAGAACAAGAAAAAGAGAAAAAAAATGAAACCGTACTTCGATTTTTCCGAATCGATTAATTTTCTATAACATATATTACAGGCATACTGAGAATAGATTATCTTGTGTAATAAGAACCGAAAAAAAAATAGAATAAAAAGAGTGCTCGTTTGCTTCGTTTAATTGGGTGAAAAATCAGTTGTTTTAAGAACGAGAAAGGCGGATGGTAGGATTTCGTAGGGGGGACAGACGGGGGGAAATGGAAATGGGGATATTGAGATAGTAAAGAGGTATTTGTCAAGGGAGTTACATAACAAACAATGGACAAAGTGAGGGTGACAGCGACGTCGAGGACAAGGACGGCGCCAGTAGGCGCTTGACATCCTGTACAACGTCGGACAATGATTAATACATGAAATGAAGCATTGTAGCTGGCTGCATCGTTGAATGCGGTGCTAATATTTGCACACAATGCATTACCGACCAATAAACTGTACCACCTGCGTATCACAATTATTATCATTATTATTGTTATTATTATCCATCACATATCCTAGCTGCCGCATTTCTGCAGCGCTGCAGTTCATAGTTTCAATTAAATACTGCAATACCATTGCACTTTCATTATATTAGCACACAGTCTTTTTGAGTCATTCAAAGTCATTAAAGAAAAGAAAACCTTGGATATGTTTTAATTTTAATTTCTTTTGTTCATCCGCCAAGACGATAAAAATTGTTTAGATTATTCAACGAAAAATATCACTATTCTTGTACTGCCACGTATAAGTCATTCGATTTATTTTTTTCCGCTCCATTTTAATTGGTAGACATCATAAGATATTACTATTCCATCGATCGTAATTCTTCTTAAAATCCACAGTACGTATATACCGGGTATATGTGTATATGTGGGTACATATGTAACGTAACAGCGCCGTCAATTTCAGCATCAGCATGTATAGCCGCATGCAGGAAAAGCAAAAGTAAAGAAAAACCATCTTGATCTCTTTCATCGGGAGGCAATCACGAAGGCTTACTTGGAGGAGAACTGCACAGGATAGTATAACGCGTCGGTCGGGCCGCGTGAGGATCGCCCAATGCTTTTTCCTCTTATTCCCTTTTTTTTCATCACCTCATCCCCCACCTTTTTCCTATTTCTTTTCCTAATACTGTACGCTTCTAACCAGTCCACCGGTAATGGTGAGAATATTTTCCACCACCGATTTGGTGTTATCCCTCCAAAAAAAAAACGAAAAACAAATCCTCGAAAACGTTTTGCATTTCTACAGTTCGAATTTTGAAAAAATAGTACCATAATACAGGCGAGGATACGTCGGGATGGGAGGTGAAAAGAAAAATTCCATAAAACTTGGAAAAAGAAGAAAAAAAAATAATAGTAATATCCCTTGAAAATTCTGACTTCTATATCTAGCAGCTACCTATGATATCGAGACTCATATACCTGTATCGAAGCTATTTGATATGCGGCGTGTACTTCAGACTGCAGGGTGTAAGTCCGGAGTTAGCTTCGACCGTGGCGCTTATACTGCAATACTTTGGTGAGATATATAACTCTGTACATGGAACTCATTGTCAATGTAGTCTTACAACGTATAGTAATATTGCATAACCTTTGCACTCGTAGCAGCTGGGACTCGAAAAGTTGCAAAGCAGCTGAATTTGTTGAAACACTGTCGAAGGGCGACGAGTGTAGTAACCTGGGCAACCGGTCAATTCCGAAGGACTTGAAAAATTCACGCGCAGATAGGAATGATGATACGAAAGAAAAATGATAATAATAACAATCTGAGAAATATCGGAATCAGCGTTGCAATTAATTTCTTCTGTTTTTTTTTTTTTTTGTTCCGAAGATGGTAGAAATATTTTACGTCACATTTGAAATAAGTTGTCGAGACATTTTCCAGCAACAAGAATAAGGAATAAAAACAGTGCAAAGTATTTTTTCGAGGGTGATTCTTTCTGAACATCATTTGCGGTTGATTGTAAGCGGAAAAGGTTGAAGGAAAGAAGGTGATGTTGGTAACGCAACCCGCGCCTGTCTGATCCCATAAAACTCGTAGTTGAGCTCGTAAAGTCGAGTCTTCTTCTCCATCTCATTCTCTCTTACGTTTGGTTGATACCTACCCTAACCTGACTCAAGAGCCTAAGCGAGCCTATCCTGAAGGATCCATATAGGAATATAGGTATACCATATCCTTATGAAACTCAGGATCCTTATACTGGAGAGGATTATAGTCGTACGAGGCTAACGTAATCCCTCCCCATCATCTTCTATCTATTTTTCTCTCACTTTTTATCTCACCATCACCGATTTTCCGTGAACCGCAAAAGTAAAAAACAAGATAAAGAAAAAATGTGTTTTTTTGGTTATTTTTTTCAATCAGTTTTTTCAAACGCAAGATTCGCAGTTCCGTTACGAGTAAATTGGAACAATTCATATCGATTGTACAATGCGCGGGGCGAATTCCTATAGAACATCGACACCTGATTCTGAGATAAAGAAAAACCTGAAATTACTTAGGAACAAGAAGTACCTTTTTTTTCCGACCGGTACAAGGAAAAAGCTCCGTTTAGAGCTTGTCAGTTAGATACGGTCGTTCGAACTAGCCAATACGCCGCTGACGTTATCCTGCAAATATCCTTCAGACACGCCATCTGCCTGTTACTTCGAAGCCGTAAAACAGAAGAATAAAAGAAATAAAACAAAAAATTAGAACAAAAAAGGTGGGAAGAAAAATCGAAAAAGTAAGAATAAGAAGAAAAAAAAAGAGGGTAAAATAAGTGGGTAAAATTTAATTTGACACGCAAGAATTCAATAAGCTGCAAAAACGAAATTCTGCAAATGATCTACGTCGCGACCAACGTACCCGGGTGTAATAAACGTCGCGGTTATAGCATAGAATAAGTATTGTTATAGGTATTATGAGTTTTCCCCGTAAAATGTAACCCGAGAAGTCGAAAAATCGACGCTCTATAAATCATTATATTTTTGATTCTATCACAAAACAAACGACGAAAAAATGTATCATTTCAACGAGTAGAATAGAAGGTATTATTTTTCAACGCAAATTATTCCAGATCCTCGAAATATGATTAAAAATCTTTCACTGTTGAATTTTTTAGCTTTACCTAATCAAAAATCTGGTGCTTACAAAAACAGTGAACAACTGATGTAATTTTTTTTTTCTCTCGCAGATCGCGACAGCTGTCGCAGCAGCTGTTTGCTTATGAAAAAGCTACTTCGTAGTGACACGGCGTTGCATTACTTTAGGGAACATAACGATGCCACTTGTCTTACTTTCGCTGTCATCCTGAACAAGGATAACCCACATGACACAATCTGCTTTATCTCGCGAGCTAAAGCGTTACGAGCGAAGAAGCCAAGCAAAATTTTCAGGCGGATTGAATCTGGAGGGCCAAAATCTGGATGGGCGTGAGATTATTCAATTAGCTGTACGGAAAGTTATCTTTTTTTTTCTCTAGAATTTATCGTCGTGCTAAAAAGAATGAATAACGCTCGTCCGAAATGCAAATAGAAATTCTAGGTTTTATAGGGGAAAATTCTTGGAGCGGCGTACCTAGGTATACGTATGTAAAGGCTGGTGCAGCAGCAGTATCTTTGGAAACTATTGATTCCGTCTTTCAGGTTTCTGCTCTTTCGTCTTTAAGTATATGCTCGGTATATATGTATAAGGTATTGCCGCGAATTCGTGCGACGTCAATTTTGCGCACCCTCTCGCTTTGAAATCTTCTTTCCGTTGGAAATACGTAGTATAAGAAGACTAAATGACTAGATCCTTTCGATCTTCGCATTGAGGATCAATTATTGTCTAAAGCAATCAGGAAGTTCGTGTTCAAGGAAGTTCCGCAATTTACATTATTAAACGATATATATGTACAAGCGGCGAAGGAAATACATGCCGTACACAGAGATATATATAGGTAATATAGATCACCAATACAGCTAAGATTTCCTAAGTCTAGTTTGTATTCACAGCTGCAAATTTCAACCCACTATATACGATCATCAGAAACGCTGAATTAATTTCGAACCAGCGATAACCGATGTGCTTTAAGTGCGTTCACGTCTTTGGTAAATTGCGAAAGAAATAATGTTGAAAAAAATATCTTTTACTCGACGAATGATAAACTGGATTATTTTTTATCTACAGAAAAAAAAAAGAAGTAAAAATATTTATTCAACAACTATTGAGAAAAAATCACGGTGAGCGTGGTGGAGATTGGTTGGTGAGAGATAGTTGTATTACAGATTATGTAAACAAGATGGAGAAATCGTGTTCCTTACCAATATCTATTGATATGTACGGAATACGAAATGAGAACGGTATATTATTCACGATTTGAGAGGTTTGAGCACCAAGAGAAACCCGGGTCGAGCATTGTTCGACGATTTCGTCCAACCGCCAAAACTGCGAATCTAAAGGACTGCAGCTCCGCCTCAGAATCGGAACGTCTTGAAATAAAATTTCAAACGAAAATTGATACGAAAGACTGTCTCGCAGACAACGAATTGATAACCCCTACCATTTCAATTCCTTCGCTCTTTAGGCGTGTGGTCAACTTAATCTTTTATTGTGGTGAGTCTTCCGTATTGCACAACCAGCGATCCGCTCTTAGACATAAGGATATAATGATGTCACTGTACCGTTTATTGATCACTAAGTGTTAAAACATCGTCGTGAAAATGCGGGTCTCATCAACGGATTTAATCCTTCTTTTGTCTACCTTAAGCGTCATCAATGGACAGCAGGTGGATACTACAGGAAATGATTGCTCTGTACAGCAGACCTGCACTACTTGCATTAAAATACCGAATTGCCGCTGGTGTGACATTGTGGTGAGATATTTTTTGATGATCCGATGAAAATACCGATCAATTTTCTCACGTCTTTGACCGTAATCGATTTTTCCCCATATTTTTTGTGCTACACCGAAACAGGTCTCTGAAAATTCTACCAATCAACCCTTGCGTTGTGTCGATCGGCGGTATGGAAGTGATTCAAAGAGTTCATGGTGCTACAAAGGGAGGATCATCGATCCAAGAAGTACGAAGAGTTTACCCACCAATATCATCCTTTCATCGGTGTCGGTCAAGAACCGAGTAAAGTTGAATCTTCGTATAGGTAAGTATGACTTTTTGTTCAAAAGTTTAACGCCCAGAAGTTTTTGTTTTAGAAATTCTGTTCTTTCAGTTTCGAAATGATTCATTTATTCCTAGGTGAAGAACATCGCTTGAAAATAGCATTCGAGCAGAAAGTAGATTATCCCGTTGATATGTATTTCATCGTTGACCTTTCGGTTTCGATGGAGGCTTTTCGTAATAGCCTCTCAGAGCTTGGAATTCGATTAGCTGACGAGATGAAGAAGCTTACAACAAATTTTCGTTTGGGGTTCGGTAGCTTTGTTGACAAGAATGTACCCCCCATGGTGCTCCCCGCCGATTATGGGTAAAAGTTTTGTTGGAACCCTATTTGCTTTTTCAACATTAAATTACATCGTTTTTCAGGAGTCGCTATCAACACTATTCGTTTCACAACGCAATGCCGTTAACAAATAACTATGAACTTTTTAAGGTGAGTTACGAATCTGGTCTAAAGTCAGTTGAATAAAAGCTATGCGATTATAAAATTTTACTTTTCAGAATATAGTAATAAGCTCTCCACTAACTGGGAATTATGATGTCCCGGAAGGAGGTTTTGACGGCGTTATGCAAGCTATGGTATGCCAAAAAGAAATTGGTTGGCGATCAGATGCCCGCCATCTTCTTGTCTATGCGAGTGACGCCCCGCCCCATATAGCAGGGGATGGAAGAGTGAGTAAATTTTTCAAATTAAGAACAACCCGTGAGTTCTGCAAATCTGAATTCTAAACATTGTTACTCAGCTTGCAGGGCTACCGGAACCGAATGACGAAAAGTGCCACCTGAATTATACGGGTTATTACACTCATGCAGAACTTCAGGATTACCCATCACTTGGCCAGGTGAGGTTGAAATGCATAATCGAAAATTCCACTAGAAGATGGTTTCGTAATTATTGAATTGATACTCGAAATAGATAAATAGGCAAGCGGAAAAAAACAACATAAATATCATCTTTGCCGTACCTAAGCAAATCAAGACACTTCACGAAGAAATAAAGAATGTCATACAGGGTTCATCGACTGGAGTTTTTGGCTCTAGGTCGGATGGCGTGATCGAGTTAATCCGCGCGGAGTATAAGGTTCGAAAAATATTTATTTTAACAATATTTCGTTTACATGAACCGGAGGTTATATCATGGTTTGACTGTCTTTAGAAACTGGTAAGGTCTATCACAATGACTAGCAACTCAACGACGGACTTTTTGGATGTCAAATTCTTTTCGAAATGTCTCGACAAGACCGGGGCTTTACTGCAGAGAAATAATTGCGACGGATTGCGCGTTAAATCAAAAGTTGAATTCGAGGTCGTTATCAAGGTAGGATATAATCAGACCGATTACCATCAACTTCAAAATTAGAAGATCAGCAAACCCGCAACTCGGTGTGAATTCAAATTTTGTGCAGGCCACCGACTGCCCAAATCAAAAAAAAGACTGGCGTCAGACTATCGAGATCAAACCGCAAGGAATAAACGAAAAAGTTATGGTTGACATCGAACTGATCTGCGAATGTGATTGCATGAAAACACCGGAGCAGGTAGATCTGGCTGTCGCATTGCCAACTATTACCGAATCCAAAATACGCCTCTGGTAGAGTCATTTTGAGTATTCTTCGATTGCAGAGAGAAATCGCCCCCCTAGCCCCGGAATGTCACAACCAAGGATTTCTGGAGTGCGGCGTGTGTTCCTGTAACCATGGGTCATTCGGAAAGTGGTGCCAATGTAACAATGACAGAGGTCTCGAGAGTACCGATGCGCTGTTGGCATTTTGTAGGAAAGACAACACAACTAATGAATTATGTAGTGGTCGTGGAAGCTGTGCTTGCGGCGTATGCAATTGCGGCACAGGATCGAATCCCGGCGAAAATTACTACGGGAAATATTGCCAATGCGATGATATTCACTGCAGTTACTCAAGGGATCGAAAGGTTCGAATTGGACCTTGCCTGATCGTGATAAATAATTTAACGTTGTGCATGTACAAAAAATTTTCAAATTCTATTTCAGCTGTGCGGTGGTAATGGGCGTTGTGAATGTGGAGAATGCAAGTGCAATCCTGGATGGGGAGGAACAGCTTGCGATTGCCGCGACGACCAGTCACTCTGTCTTCCACCGGGTGACAACGCCCAGATTTGCAGCGGTGCGGGAAAATGCAATTGCGGAATATGCGAATGTGACAAGGATAAGAAGCGGAATGGTCCATTTTGCGAGGACTGTCCGGTTCGAAGATTTTCTACTAAATAACGCATCCATCGTCATCCAGAGTCTATAAAGTTCTATTGGTTTCAGTCATGCCCAAGCCAACGGTGCGACGAGTTCAAGGACTGCATTGAATGTCGCGTTCATAAGTCGGGTAAGATTTACGAACAGCATGGCAATTGTGATCCATGCGAGATCAGGGACGAGGACGTTCAGTTGGTAAGTAAGTGTTTTCAGGAGTTGGCATATTGTGTGCGCCTCTTTCATGACGTTTTTTACGTTTACTCAGGTGGACGATATCGACCGAGACCAGGCCCAGCTAGAACCCGGGACTCATGTTTGTCGCGTTCCGGGTGACGGCGGTTCGACTTTCGTCTTTACTTACGTGTACGAGAAAGGAAACAGAGGACATGTTCCCAAGATTATCGCAAAAAAACAAAAGGACTACCCTATAATCAGTGGCTTTCTCGGTAAGACTAGCTAACCAGTCTTCCGTCCGTCGCGCTTTTTTAATTTTTTATGCAATCATTTGTTAACCTGCAGGCGGCCGGGATTTTTTTTCTCAATACAAGCCTACTTTCGTGTTATACTTCCATATAATTACATATCAATGGTCTACTGATATGGTTGACACATGGCATGGCCACTATAGTGGCTAGAAAGTACCTTGAAATTTTTATTTTCGTTTGTTGGGGGTTTGTGTGAGTTTCCAGAGGTTTTTGGGGTCGCTGATCACGAATCCGTTATCAGGATTTCGAAATTCCAAGATGGCGACCCAATATTGCGCATGCGCAGTACTGCGTCGCCATCTTGGAATTTCGAAATCCTGATAACGGATTCGTGATCGGCGACCCGAAAATCCCCATCGGAGAGTAATTTGAGGCCAAAACGTAGAAATTAACATTTAGCGCCACTATAGTGGCTATCCCGGCCGTCTGGAGGCTAATGATAATTAATTTATTTATTTTCCGCAGCGGTATCAATTGGCGTTATGCTGCTGACTCTTGTCCTCGGGCTTTTAATCCTTTTGATATGGAAGCTCGTCACCTCCTTGCACGACAAACAAGAATACGAGAAATTCATGAAGGAAAAATCAAGTTCAAAATGGGAACAGGTAATACGTCGATTTATCGATCTCATAAACTCGGATGATATCAATCCTCAATTAATTCCTATGAATTTGCAGGGTCAAAATCCACTTTACATCGACGCAGTAACGACCTTCTCAAATCCCACATTCAGTTCGGTGAACAGCGACGATGACCTTTAGCCTCCTAAAAAAAACGCGTCACCAACGTTTCCGCATGTTTAAGGTGAAGCTTTTACTTTTTTCCATACAAGTGGCGCACTTCTCACTCTCAAAGAGTCCTACTAACTCTTTTGATTCCAAAAACTGCGTCACTCTCACAGAAAAGAGTGAAATTTCCACTCCGATTTTTTTTTAATCTTCTAACAAAATAACACGCCACAATTTAATGAAAGAAGTAATGAAAAACGACCAAATCCGGTGCTAAACCCGTGTCGGTTTGAAAAGTTGTGTGGCATTTAGCGCGTTAATTATTTTTTTTTAATTTGCTTCAATTATCATAATTCTCTCAATCCGTTGTCAATTAGAACCATTGTAATTACGAAATGTATCAAGATATAGAAATAAATATTCTTCACACTCATTTCAGTGACTAAAATTTGGTTTTCCCTGTATTTTTCTCCACCGCGTTACCATAGACGGGCGGCATTAGAAACGTTTATTTTAATTAGTTTCCTTTGAAGAAATAAAAAGAAATAATCACCGAACAAAAAAGAAAGAAAAAAAAAAACATTTCAACGCAGCTATTTAGATACGGTATGTATAAAAGTGGCGCACGCAGTATATATTTTATATAGTATATGTTGAGTAATTCACGTAGTAGTATCTTAATTATGCAGATCTAGGGGTACGAGGAAAGTCGAGTATGTACTTTCATAGCGCGTGCAGAGAAGCTTATAGCCGTTACTGCCAGTACCGCCGGTACAAGGTGGGCTTATATTACCACCGGTTTTCTTCTCGTAGTGCAATGCACCAGAAGCTAATTATATTCGTTTATCAAAACTTCTGCACAATTCACTGAATTTTGTAATAAAAGAAAACTACACGGGAAAAGTGCTCTTTTACAGAATATATCCTCTACCTATAGTATAATTATTTCAATCAATTATTATACAAAAATAAAATTACATCTACGTGAAATATCCGTTAATTGATCTGTATTAATTATTTACATTGAGCAATTAAAATATATACCTATATCTATAGCTACTGTGACGATGCAAAGAATTATTTTTTTCTCCATCGATAAAAAAAGCAAAACGAATTGCAGAAAAGGATATTGTTGGTGAACCGTGTGCTTATATTATACGTGTGTGTTTTAGTTATTGGAGAACAGTACATTCGAATCGATGGGTGTGTTAATTGGCAATTAACGGTTACTGGAAAAAGTTTCTTCTTCGGATATAAACTGACACAAAACTATTATATACAGAATTACTTTTCTCTTATGTCGAAGCTAATGTTTCGCGTTTCTTTTTTTTCTTCTCGTTTTTTGTTCTATCGTGGCAATTCTGCCAGCTGTGAGAAAACGAAAGAGAGTGCAGGTGAAATCATTCGGATGAAATTCCGTCAATTTATCAACTATATCAAAAGCAGGTTAAATTGCTGTTAAATAACGTGATTGCAGATGCGAGTATGGAAAAAATAACGAAGCCCACAATAATTTATACAGTTAATCAATTGAATCGTAAGATTTAGTTTTTTCGAGCTATGTGGGAAAAATATTGAAAGCTCACACGTATTTCAAATCGTTCTTTTTGCTCCACATTTTTGATGAGATAGGATTTTCGGTACCAAAATTTCACTGTTTGTCTGTATCGAGAATTATCAGTTGGACCAGTTAGTTTCTTTCGGTTTTGTTAATTTGGCGTGGTATGTATCGAATCCTATAGAGCGTGATTTGATTTTTACCGAATTCCTTAAATTTCTTTTTCACGATTCTATCTCAGACCGCTGCAGATTTTTTTATATTACGTGCATAAAGTTGTCATGCGGCTGCCACGTCGAGCCGATAAGCGATGTATTGTGACTTTGTGACGGTGAAAATTTTGCGAATCATATCCGTCGTAACAAATATCGATAGCTGAAATTTCGAACGCCCGAAGGTATGGGTATATAAATATTCGTAGATATTCTATAGGCATATCATATTTTACCGAAATTCATATATGTCGCAATCTTAGGATGACCCGCGATTTGGCAAACAACGCAGGTGCATCCGCAGAGCTTCTCTTTAAGTCCTTTGAATCCTCAGAATCCCCGTTTTATGTACACATATATAAATATATACATACCTATTCACGTTATATCGTCTAAAATATGTGTATACATGTATATATAATATATTCGCCTACAGGAAACTTGGCGTTTTGTTTCTCCACCCACCTCGCGGATATGTAAGTATACCTATAAAGTATACACGGGGTGAAGACATCGGGTTTGTAATGCAGCAAGCGTATTCCCTTGCATTGCAAACTGACTAAATGTAAAGCTAAAGCTTTTCACAATACGTAACAGTGCAGCAGCTACAGCTCTAGAATAAACATAGAAAGAGAAGAAAGAACAACCGCTGCAGAACGTATAAGAAAAATATACGGTGGAATATGTTTCTACATAAATATTCCTTCGGCAATCCTACAAACAGCTATTGGTCGCGATAAAAAAAAATATAATTATTAATTTTACCAAATCAATATAGTAAAAGTTATATTCTGAATTTTTTTTTCCCGATAATACAACTCACTTGTATAAATTAACAAGAGATTTTCATGAACAAAAATCTTTATTTTCAACTAGCCTGCGCCCTTTGTGACACCGAATGTACAGCACAGTAAAGTTCTATGCATACCATTCATGCGGAAACTCTAAGACAAAAGGTACCGAAGCTCGAAGCTTGCTCGATCGCAAAGACTATATAGTCTTACGTTCAATATATCTATGGTCTTACGTATTGTGCCCATATAACGTGTACCAGATCTACTGTGCATAAGAGCCAGGATATGGTATAACAATAACGAGAGAATTTATGTAATCCACAAACAGCTCAACGCCCACCTTTGTGGGATACCTCGTCTGATATCTTTAATTTATTATCTTGTACAGAAATAATCTAAATTACCAAAAGAAAGATTCTAACACTGAAACACAAATGAAACATAAACTTTGTGAGGAAAATGAACATTGAAAAAAGAAAAAGAAACGAGGACATTTAAAAAGCGCTTGAAGTCTCGTCTGCTTTTGCTAGTTATTGAGAGAAATTATTTAAGACCTATAACGTCGGTGGTATCATCGGTCGCGCGGTTCTAGGTGTCTAGTCGCGGACGCCCGGCGTCCCGACGTCCGACAGTTCGAATCCCTGCCCCGAACGGAAGAAAAATTTGTAACCTGTCATATGAAAATGAATAAGTAATTTCTACATGCGAATCCGAAACCCACAGTACCCAGCTCCTCGTGATATGTTATCCATCGTACACAGAGGCGTTCTATATTAAATGTGGAATATAAAGTAATGGCCTTGCTCGCTATGTTCGATGGTCACAGATAATGGCCTTTCGTGACACGTCGTAACGCCACAAAATAATTTTTTTTGAATTTTCTTAATTTTTTTGTTTGTTGTTTCATTGATTCTATAGTTTTGAAAATTTCATTACAACGTATGCGTGTGCTATTGTTATTAAAATTTTTATTATCTATCATCATTTAACATTATAGCAGCAGCATGCATGTGATAAACAGGCAAACTTTACCAAATTGCGTCTGACAAGTTGTAACAACAGTTTATGTAAGATAAAGCTTGAAATATTTCCACGTTGTTACTGCACACTGAAGTTTTCTCCACATATATCTATAGCTCTCTTTGAAAATTCTAAACTAGCTTAGCCGTGCATGACTTATTGCAGAAATTTTCCCATCATACATGTAAAAACATATTCGCACAGTTGAAGCAGAAGAGCGCAAGAAAATGTAAAAAAAAAAAAAAAAAAATTACCACATTTTTCAAGCGAAACACACGGAGATATAGACTGAACTCTGCATGCAGATGGTGAGGGAATTGATCCCGATGAAATTCACCCCTCATTTGTCTAACTGGATCACAATAATTACACAATTTTCGATAACTGTTGCAACGCGCAAATTTTTAAAAACAATTCGTTTTATTCGACTACGCACAAAAAAAAAACACGGACAAACGCGTTGCAGCACGGTATCTACAATAAAAGTATAAAAACGTTCCTTTTTTTTCCTCTCATTTTTCTGTTCGTTATCCTTTGCCTGCAGGTGAATCGTCATAGTTATCGATCATGATACGCGTTGTGCATTTTTTCGGACAGGGCAAAGTAATACCATGCAGTGTGTGAAATCAGGCAAATGTGCAGTGTTCGAAATGAAATGAAAATAAAAAAAAAAAAAAAACCCTCGTTTGTCGTTGATAAAAATATTATTTTCACGATAGAATGGCTGACCTAAATTTCAGAAAAGAAAAAAAAACAAGAAACAAATGAAAAAAGACAAATAAAATAGTAAAATAAAAGAAAAAAATTGCAAAAATAAATGGCGAAAGCAACGAAAAATACGGAACAAACATTTATACAAACGCTCGTCGCGCTGTGCGAATCTCCCTGGGGCATTATATGCGTATAAATAACACGTGTTATTCGACTTTTCAGCTTTTACGTTACAGCGTTATGATAAATTCGCAAAAAAATTTTTTTTCAAATAAATAATACAAAAGAATAAATGAATATAATACTGAAAAAAAAAAAAAGATGAAAAATCCTCTCTGAAATAAAAATCAATCGTTTTGTTTGTTTCTCGATATCGTAAAACAAGAGAAAAATAGAAGGGGAAAAAAAGGAGTTTCGAGTTATCTTCTCTTACCGTAAACGAATCCTTACCTAATTTTTTTATTCGATTTTTTTGATATATAAATTATTTTTTTTCCTTCAAACGCGCGGCTTGGCGTCGTGCCACGTTTTGCGCGTGGACGTCGAGTTTAGCCAAGAAAAGAGAAGGGTACAAAAAGCTGGGGCTGTTGGGAAAAGGAAACGGTAAAGGGATTGGGGGGTAATTAACAGCTGCCGAGTCATGAAGCGCCGCATTGCTCGGCCAGAGTTACTATATAATATACATATATGTATAAAGTATATATGTACCTACACATGCATATGTCTCTACCCATATATATATACTACCGAAGTAGTTATGCAAATTCTTGGACAGCAATTAGTTTGTCAAGTTGTTAAGTAACCGGTAGTTTCTGACCATCCGTCAACGCATTTAAGGACTGCAGTTTTAAACGAGTAATAACATCACGTCCTTCCATTTTTCTTTTCTCCAATTAATATTTCCAGCCGATTTACCATACGTCACAACTGTCATCGTAATCTTTTCATTCTCGTTATTTTATTTATTTATTTCTTCTTTTTCATTCGTACAATTTTCTCTTTTTCTTACGACCGATCTACGCGAGCTTTCGCTGCGGTAGTGAGAAATAAAAGACCGACTGACAAACTCCGGCCAAAAAAGCTGCTTTTGGTCCTTCGACTGGCTTAACCCGATTTCAACGATTTAGGTGTATGTATATACTATATACCATTTATATACCTTTACATATAAACGTGTGTTTTATGTATAATATATACGTATCCTTCATGCACATGATTTTTAATGCCGCTAGCATCATGATGCGGACGCTGCTCGCTAGAGAAACTTTAGCCGCAAAATCCCTGAGGTCTTCAAGGGAAAATGGACGCCGGGGGGTGCGATTCAGGTTATAGTACACATACATAGATGGATACGGGTATCTACGTATATTGTCTTATAAAGCAGCTGCGATGATTAATTTCACAATAGAGATATAGTTTCAATTGTGCATATAACGAGTTGTTTCTCTATACCATATACAAACATAATATTAAATCGTATGTATACAGCAACAGCAATGATGATAATAAGAAAGTTCGTTAATTAATTGCTAATTATAAAGATTATTCTAGCGTTCCATAGGGAATATTATTATCCGGAATATATATAGCCGGTGGATCCTTTAATCCGGAGATCAAAAAAACTTTCTTTTTGTTTTCATTTCTTTTTCCCCCAAAGAAATGTACGAACGTATATCTCGTAATGTATGCTGTGGAACGGGTCCGACCCCACGGATTTGAAATCCTTGGTAAAGGTGAAATAATACAATAGGTGAATTATTTAATGTAGGTATGGATATATGAAACGAAATTAGGAGTGCAGCAGCAAAAACTGCCTCGTATAGCGTAGGAAAAAAAAAACGAAAGAATGAGAGGGAAAAAGATGGTAAAGAAGATGGAAGGCGAACTGGATGGCGTTTTTCGCGCCCCAGATGTTCGGGTGTATTTCTTCTATATTATATGTATAATCTTGGGTAGAGTTTCCTTGCAAGAAGTGATCGCGCACGAACCTGTCAAATGGCGCCTGACGAGGGTTTTTAAAGAGAATTTGCAGCAAGAACGCTAACGGATGCGATCCTTCGTACCTATATGTATCTTCTTTCACAAATGTATAATAGAATATACATACTTGTACCCTGTACATTAATTCGTCTGCGCATTCGAAAAAAGAAATTGAATTTTGGATCACCTGAAGTGGTTCTCTTCGATTTTCTCAATTGATCCAATGAATTGATTCTTTCGATAATTTTATGGATAAGACGGTTAAAAAAATCGAGGAGATGATTGATATCCCGATAAAATAAAAATGAGAATTTCTTATCATTCTTGATTCTGAACATATCGTATCTGATTGTTTTTTTCGAGCCCCCTAAGAATGAACTGGTTAATTATAGTCGTGGTTTGATGACTGTGTTTTATTTAATCAAAAAAATTAGTCAAATTTGAATTCAAATGAATTATTTTCGCGGTATACCTATATATAGTATAATGTGGAGGAATATTACAGTATAACATCAAGGGACTAAAACCTCAGGCAGGCTTTATATATCGTAGAGAAAAGTTATAATCTAAAGTAACTGTTATGAGTTCGTGAGACCCGGATTAACAAGTTTAAACTTTAAGGATCAAAAAACACCGCAAACGTCCGACTCCTTCGTCTCAATTAGTAGCCGGGAATCGCACCCGCACGTTGCACAGATTATTATAGTTCCATACATATACCTATATAGTGTTGGAAAATATTGGAAACAAGTAAAAAAATTCGTGAACTTTTTCATCGACGTTACGGCCAATCGTTGAACTTCATTTTCAAACACGGAAAAAAGAGTCTCTAAATGTGAAGTATGTGTAACCAGATTCGTCGAATCGCGCGTTTGTTGCTGTTCGTGATATCTGAAATTCAACTCGTTAAAAAGTTGTTCTCTCTTACATTCTCCCTTTATTCATCTTCATGCCTTTAGGCTAATTTTGCTGTTCACTCGACTCAACTGCGAGAGTAAAATTCGTGAAGGGGCCGTTGGCGTTTCTGTTTCGTTTGTCCAACAGAAGCAGTGCGGGCGTTTTTGGACCCCTCAGAATAATGTATGTTATACATACGAGAATTAATGAGAGATATTACAGTTATTACTGTTTCAACGAGTTGAAATTAGTACGCTTAAATCGTGAGCGTTGGCGAGTCCACTTTTGCCGCTCAAAAAGGCTGAGAGAGCTTTGTACCAAAATACTTCGAATATCGGTACATCTATATAATTCTGTATACCTATACATACATGGCTTTCAAGCTTACATGGTTATATACATATATACGAGAGCTTACCGCTCCGCGGAATTTAACCGCTTTAAATAAAACGATTTTTCAAATATCTTGCGCCCAATAAAAATTAAAATCATAAATTCCGAATTCGTAAAAAGAAAAAACAGAGGGGGGAAAAAAGGTTTCATCGATCAACGTGATTCGTTACTTTACTTCCTTTTGTTTTTTGTTTTGGTGTGTTCGAAATTTTAATACCTTGTACGGACAATCTGTGCAGCGGGTGATGAACATATGATATCAGAAAAGTACGCGGAATCCTTCACTATTATTATTAATACCATCATTATTTCCGGGACACGAATGAAAGAAAAGGAAGCGAAAAAAAGGAAATGAAAAAAACATATATATGTATCGTCGTTTGGGCCGACTCAAAAGCTTCTGCAATATCTTGCTATGTGGTTTGCTTTTCTACGACGATGAAGTTGAATATTATACTGAAAACGCTGCAGATGCGATCGTAACTTTGATATGAAAAGATCTGGAGTGCATTGCATTCATATACCATACCATAAGTATAAGTATAATAGTCAAAGTCAAAGAAACGATCTAGATCTGAGAGGTGATTTTTTTTTTTTCTTTGTATAATTCTTTCTTTTTTCTTCAAGAGTTCAACTAACAAATGTCTGCTCCTGATGTTGGACGAGATAATAATTATATGGTAACAAACAAAAGAATTCTGATGCTTTCACAGATATCTAGGTATTATACTAAAATCGCATGCGTTTTTACTTTTTTCTTTATATATCATAAAAAGCTCTGTATTTTTGTTTCTTTCTTTTATTAACGATTCGAATGGGAAAAATTTTCATGTTTCCTCATTTCGCCTAATTCGACGATCCCATGGCTATATTACTGTTACAGAAATAGTGAAAAATGAAGAAAAAAAGGAGAAGAAACCAAGTACTTAGAACCGATTCCCAGCCTCAAACGTCAACTTACAATTAGTGAAAGACCTATACGTATACTTATATGTATAGGTGTAATCGTGCTGAGAACGCGCAGATGTTTCAGAAACGAATGAGATCCGAGAAATCGTTTAGTCGTGACGAGAAAACAAAGAACAACAATAAAATAAAAACTTATTTGGTTCAGCTATATTACAAATATACGGGTTAAATTTAGAGGGTTGAAAATTTTCAGTCAAATACTGATCTATCCTCGAAAAAAAAAATGCGGCCAACTTACGCGATGATTCTCAAGCTCAGTTATCGGTTTTTCGATTTTCTGACTTTTGTACACTGGATATAAAAATTTACCTGGAATAGAATCACGTGACAGGTATACATATATGACCTAATGTCGCGTGCAGTACATTTCAAGCAGTTGGAGAAAGATAAAAAACCAAATGGAGGAACTAATTGATGGACAGGTTAACTTTTACCTGCGTATACCACGTTCTTTAATTTTGTATCCTGCATAGAATATATAAAAACATAAAATAAAATAAAAAAAAAAACGAAAAAAGATGGATTCTATAATATCGTCCTTCGTGACTGCACGATATAATTATAGAATATAATTGTGCGCAGTTACGCAGCTTTAAATGACCTTTACAATCAGATGTATATGTATATATGTTGGGTATGAATGGAAAAAATAGAATGAATAAGAAAAAAAAGAAATAAAGAAAAAAGGTTGTAATGTTTTTTTTTTTCGTTCTACTCACATTCTTTGCTCTTTTCTGCGACGGCGTGGGATGGTAGTAGAAAAAGTATTGTGCATAATATATGTAGGATGATAAAAATGATGGCACCCATATTTGAAGAGCATCGTCCTCTACTCTTCGGGGTCATCATCCCCCACGATGTAGCAGCCATTTTGTATAATTTTTATCTTGTTTTTTTTTTCTCAACATTGACGTAAAAATTCGCATTCTTTCACGGACATGACGAAAATAATATCAAATTCAAAACCGTCCCGCAGTTCTGATGGCCGAAGTAAGAGCGGCTCCAGTAGACGCCGTCGCCCCTCAAAAACGCTCGATAAGTCGTCGGCACCGAGTCGCTCCATAACCTTCTCAACAAATGATATTTTTCTCACCCCCTTTAGACACGTACTTCATTTATCTATTTATTAAAATCATCCGATTTAACGGGAAATTGTTTAGTTTTTTTGTTTGTTTTTTATATTTTTTATTTATTTCTTTAACCGAGCCGCAGCATTAGACCGATCGAGAGAAAGAAGAATGAGAATAAGAATAAGATGAAGATGAAGAAATTCGAGAACCGCCCAATTTAGTTTTCTTTTAATTCATACAGCTATCTCTTCACGAACTATTCACGCGCGGGAAATTAAGGGTTGAAATCAAGGAGTAAAATCTAAGGAATGCTTTGTTTTTAATAACATTTTAATTAACATTTTAAAACATGCCACTGTTGCAGTACGGGGTTGAATATATACCGGAAGGTGTTTTCGTGTACGACGTGCGTACGCTATTGGCATCGGCGAGTAGAGTTTACACCGTTTTCAGTAAAGAGGCCGCGTGTACTATCGATCCATCCACAAGTACAAACACACACAATTTTACAATCTCCGCACCATCCCCCTGCATCGTTTTCCATCGACCAGCCCCACTTCCCTTCTCATCTATCCTGCAACTACCCCACAGGATAATACTTCGAGGGTGGTGAACCAACGAAGAAGGCGCCACTGTCACTGTGCTCCGGGGTAAAACCGTTGATAATAACGCGCAGGCGTCCCGCCCAATTTTCAATCAAATTTACGAGGTTTTAAACAAAAAACCTTGCAATATCACCGGAATTTTGTGGCCAACGGATTGTCCGTAGAAAAAGTCGAGTTTCGTTCAATTTTTTTTTTCAAATTCAAGCTCACTTTATCGGTCAGCGGAAATGTGGAGAAAATTTTTTATTTCTTACGTCACATTTCGTGCTGAATAGAATTAAACAAATTAAAATTCAAGAATCATTCGTTTTTATCCTGGACTGATAGTTTTTACAAATCTTCGGTAAAACCATCGAAATGGGGACATGTTTTCACCTTACTAGGACGCAGAAGAGCCCCGTGAGGCTTGTTATTTTGCCATAAAAATTATGGGTTTATATAAATTCATTTCGATGACGAAAAAGATCGTTCTGAATTAAGTTACAGATGAAGAGCATATAAGTCACGTACATGTACGTAATCGTAAACGATAGAAGTGCATTTTTAATCGATAACATCACAGATAAGATGAACACTTGGAAGACATGGCATACGTCACTAGATTCGTACGATATCAGAGGTGCATGATCATCATCAATAAATTTTGTCAATTGAATCATAAGTGTATCGTATTTTTTGGTGAAAAAAAAATTCATCGCCCGTTGAATATTCGTGAGAGATTTTTATTTTCCATCGTAAAAAAATATTATTGAAAAATTCGAAAGTCAGCGAGTAGTCTCGAATACTGAAAGATTAGCCATCATACGATCATTTTCAAGATGTCGTACCCATAGACTACGCGCTGGCTTCTTATAATCAGTTAAATAACGAAGCTGAGCAATTATATTCTGCAGTTATCGATATCGCGATCGAACCGAACGAGTATTACATACCTCATACCATTTACCACTGCAATTAACGAAACCATGTTGAATTATATCCGATCCAGAAATCATGAGCAAGAAAATTGTTTTTGTCTAGACGTGTAAAAGAATACGCTTTAATTTTAGAGAGATAAAAGGATCATCGAAAAGAGATATCATTTGTTTTCAACAAATCGGAACCATAAGCTCCATGGCAAGTTTTTGGCTTTTTATCTTTGTGGATTTTCGAAGAAGCTACTCGACCCTAGTTTTTGTTTTTTTGTTTTCTTCTACTCACGTTTTTGTTTTTTTCCTTTTTATCTGTAGAGGATTATAATCTATTCTTGCATATCTATAAATGCGGTGTTATCTAGGTCACAGTCTATTAGCATGTATTAGCAATTTGAATCGACGACGTCAACGACGTCGACGACGACGACGACGACGATGATGATGATGATGATGATGATGATGATGATGATGATGATGAGAACAACTGTTAAAAGCAGACAATGAGATATCGGTCTTTACCATAGTATAGTAGATTAAAATCTATGGCGTTGATATATATAATTTTTGCTAATAAATAACATCATTTTCATGCGTCTTATAGATTTCCTGCGCCGTATAGCAACTAATTATTTCACCGATTCTCTACGTAGTTGGTCGCAAAATGATTGATATAACTTTACACGCTATATGTAGATGTATGTAGGTTCGTAGGTATGTATATCATTCTTTGATGGATAATTATCCGCGATATAGCCACTGCAGTGTGAATATTATTACACGACCGTCACATGAACGGCATCTTGACCTCTGAACTCAACAAGTATCATTGAACTCTCAAGTTTTTTTAAATTCAATAAACAAAACTCGTTGTGACTATAAACATATATTTGTGTATTATGCACTCACATTGTGATATCAGTCCATATCGAGTGTCACTTTTCATTTTCTTATCGTTTTATGCATATCTGCCTCGTTGTTATCTTCCGCAACTTCCATATACTTTCGCGATATTATACTCTTCTTTTTATTTCAACGATGAACTTCGCAATGCGAGAGCTCACATGTATACGATGTATCTATTTTTTTGTTCCTCATCTTCTTTATGTATTGAATAAAGTCTGCAAGGTGCAGAAATATAATCGCGCGAGGCGGCGGGTCGATGATCGGAGGAAGAATGAACGCAGTGGCAAATCGCATGCGGCGGTTTCTCGATCTTTTTTTTTCATTGGTATTTATTTATTGATATTCATTTTTTTTCTTCTCGTCATCGCGACAATTTATGCGACCGTTGAACGTGACCCGACACAGCAGGCGTCTATTTATTTAATTAGCGTTGTCATGGCAACGATTCCGCTATATGTATATCAGCGGAAATGACAATAACCAAAGTTCTACGAGCAGTCGGAGCTCAGTGACGGTTCGTTCTTCGGAACAGTGTAGTCTTAACTGTAATATTTATATTTTATGTAAGCTCTCCCATCAACGTGCGGAAGTAACAAATAATTAATTTCTTAGCGATGCCAAAATTGAATATAAAAATCAGTCGTAATTAAAATTTATTCGTTCACAATAACCCCGATGATTAAATTTCCTTCGTACCGATTATAATTCTTTCTGAATAATCTGCAATTTTTGCCGACAGTTAATTTATTTCATTTTGTTTGTTTGTTTATTTTTTTGTTTTTTGTTTTAATTCATTCATTTATTTATAGCGGTTATTCGCACATGCGCGTATCAGTGTATAGATATGTAATACTTATTTTCATATATTTAACATCGTTCGCAGAATAAATGACAGTAATATGTAACGTAGTTTATATCGGAACAGAAGCCTGGTAACTGCACAGTCCCGTTTCCGCGGGTATCAAATGTGTCAAGCCGTTCTTGCCAGGAAGGATTAACACCGACACTGAAGTGAAAAGCTTTCCTATGAAAGCACAAATCCTGGCTGCAAGTTTCTTCGTATTTCAGGTTATATTTAAAAATATACTGCGAAATATACCAGCAGAAATCTTCTCTCTTCGGTACATCGGGTATATAATAATGACGTGAAATTAAAAAAAAAGAATACTTATACGTAATAATGTTTCTGTTAAAAAATCAACCTGGTAACAACAACGGAAATTTGACCGGTGCTCTTGTTGACTGCGACGAATTTGGCTGGTGGTTAACAGGATCAAAACCTAATCCAACAACCGCATTAACGAATACCGTAAATGGTATTTCAACGGGTTCGACCGATCAATCATCGATATCATATTCCGATGAAGAAACTATCGAGGAAAATGATGAGGAAATCGTAATTGATAACTACGTCCTTGCCGAAAACCCAGCTGAATTGAATTCGTCGATAAATCCAGACGGCCGAACGGGAGTGAAATTTTCTACTGAGAATATGAATGGAAACTATTCGTCAGAGCAGCAGGATTTGCCGATGAAATATCTGAATGAATCTTTAAAAAATGAAGATGCAGCGGACGAGGAAATTTTCTACGCGGAAGAACCACCGTGCGAGACGTCGTCCCGTTCTTACACGCCCGAAAGAATTGTGAGGACGCAAAATTATGTGATCCTTTCGTCATCCCCAACATTTTCAATTACGCCAAAAACCGAACCTTCGACACCGACGAGCACTCCTTCGAAGAAACGGACCAACAAACGTCACAGACAACTCAAACATCTAATCGACCAGCAACTAGTTGGCGCTTCTCAACTCGAGGCTATTCTTGACCCAGACGCTTTGGATATAAAACTTCCGATGCAAGAGACGAGAAATTTTAACGAAAGGACGATTCGAGAGAAGCGAATGACGGAAAAATTATCAAATAATTCTTTAGAATCCTCGTCCAAAGATCTTTTAGCAATCGCTAATTTTGAAAGTCCAACAAGACTGTTGACACCCGATTTGATGAGCAGTGGATCGAGCTGTGAAAGACTTAATTTTTTTGAAGAAGTAGTCGAAGAGGTTTTGAAAAATCAGAAGAATTCTAATATGGACTTATGGGACGGTTCCGGATCCGGGGAAAATATCCTTACGGAAGAATCCTGGGAGCAAGATTTTGGTTACGAAATCGCGGACGAAGACCCGGAAACTGTGGTACGCCGTTTAAGAGGAAGGATCGAACACCTTAGAAATATCAACAAAGATATTTTCGGAGATATTTCTTCCTTGAGAAAAAACTTTCAGGTGAACTATTGAAAACTTGGTTTTATGTAACTGAGTCGATTTTATTTTGGTCTTTCATTTTAGATGATTTTAATACCGTCAACGGATATTACGCGCCACAATGAATTTGTAACATAATGTATAAAACGTGGAGTTACCGATCGATCGCCACTTGACCTCAACGAGATGCTGAGGCGTCGTTGACCCATTAAGGGTATTTGTCGGCGACGGCTGATAATATCGCAGTCATTTTGTTTCTCCTCTTATTTTTGTATGAAAAAAAGGAGATACTCCATGTCCTTGTCAAAACTGAATAGCAAAAAAGGACCATTTTTTATTTGAAGAAACCGGCAGTTTAATGGAAAAAAGATGCTCCTACTTTCTTTTCTTTTTCTGTCCTACACAGTGGGCGGAGAAGAAGACTGGAAACCTAACAACGGCGACGACTAGACTGAGGAGTGAAATTCGCGATTTGCGATACTTGGATGACCTAGTAAATCTACTACGAGGTGAATTGGAAAACATTTCGCGAAGAAATTGGCCATTCAATCTCGGCCACGTAGACCATCATGCCGAAGAAGTTAACTTGGTGGTTTGAATCAATTAATAATTTCAGTGTCTTCCAAAAAAAAAAAATTCCGATCAAAGCAGACTGGAAATAAAGAGATAGCAATTACATTGTCAATTACTCGCTTACCGCGTAATTCTTAATTATCATCCAACTTTTCAAATATACGAAATTCATCGAAATCTTGTATAATTTTCCGAATTTTCCATCACGTTCTGAAGCAGAAGTTTGAATTAGTTCACTGCGGCAAAGCGTGATAGATTCGTTCTCCTTACGTCAGGCAACCCGAATCACATCACTTTGAGCTACGGAAGGTGGCGGTCTCTTTTGCAGAGGTGAAAAAATTTCATCTCAAAAAATTATCTGTCGAGTAGGAGGATACCGAAGCGTGTCAAGTAATCTGCGAACAGGCGCCTTCTACATTCCCCAAATTTTGGGGGGGTTACACAAAATGAAAAAGAAATAATAAAAAAAAAGTAGAATGAAACAAAGACCGCCATCAAGATGACATGAACAATAAAAAACTGGTTTGCCAATGCAGAATGTAAACTTATATCGAAAGGTTTATAATCCTGAAAGGTTATTCTGCATTTGCATGAGGTATATAATTATAAATTTGCAAATTGTATCAAGTTACCAATTACATTAAAAAAAAATCAATAAATAAAAGATCAACAAATGCGTTCTTCAGACTCGATCAGATACAATAATAATCAACATGATAATTTGACATTATTATTTTCGTGGACCTCCCTGGTAGTTTCTCAAGTTGATTCGTGAACGATTATCTGATCCATGTATATCGAATATATCACATCGAGTGAGTTCGTGTCATGTGTATATATATACATATATATACATAATATTTGATTCATTCGTTCGATAAATATTTACTTCTTCCGCATAAAGATCGACAGACGACGTTCTAAAAGTGAAAGATAAAAAAAAATGGACAAACGAAAGACAGAAGATCTCTGGAGGGCACTGGGGCACACGATCTATAAATGTAAAAATCAAATACAAAGGTACGTATTATAATATGCACGTGATATAAATTTCGCAAATGAAAATGATCACGGACGATAAAAATCAGCACTCATACCACGCTGTACGAATTATCGCAGACGATTGACGAATTTATAAGTCGATTCAGAAGAAGGAGAAAAAGCGAAAAAAAAGACAGCCGCGAATGAATATTTTGATTGCAAGCGTTGATACGCGAATTAATTTCGTCTGCAAAACAAACCGACGCGACGCACCGTTTTTCCTATCGGTATACGGTTAGACAGTAACTAGTTTATAGTACATAGGTGTGTATATACAATGTGTGTACAAATGTATGTATGTAATAAAGATTGCGGATGACTGCAGAACCGTTGATGACCGAATTGTCGCAAAAGATCTTACAACAGCTCACCTCCTCATCAGTCGCTAGGAAACCTCCTTGGAGTCCGAAAGTTCATCCACACCTCAAGGACCAGATAATCACCGTGCAATTGATAAATATAAAACCATCGAATAAAAAAAAGAAGCGAATCTCTTTCTCTGACTGAAAATAGGTGATCGAACATATTTGAACCCTTAGAATATCCGGTTCGCGTATAACGATGTTAAAAATCTCATGGATCTCATTGATCACGATCTTATTCTGGACAACATGGATCATCGGTTCACCGGCCGGGTAAGTCAGGTGAACTTTTTTGTTCAACTACTTCTTTCTGTTTTCATTCTAATACTTTTTCCGAAGATTAAATCGTCACACCAGCAAGTCAATTATCCAGATAAAAATCGTCCAGGATATATCCCATTCACTATCCCACAACTACATCTTCTCATGCTTCTTCGATCTTTATCTCATTTTTCAAAGAACGGAGAATAGAAGAATAGAAGAATCGGGGCTAAGTCTTAAATTTTTTTCTTCTTTTTTTCCCCAATTTTTTTTTCCACAAAATCATCTAACTAGAGCTTTTCAAAATTTTTTTTGACACTTATTATACACCTCGTAATGTTGAACGTAAAGAAAACATTGCGGAAGAAAAAAATTTACGTAGGTCTATACTTTTTCGAAAATCTGATGATGACGGGCATCAAAATCCAGGGGATGTGCGATCAGATAAGAAACTCTTTTGTTTGAAAACAAAAAAAATAAAAAAATTCCAGATAAGAAGACAAGCTTTGAATTCATAGTACTAACAATAAGTTTTGTTTGAGCTGTGCAGGTCGACTAAACTCAGGAACAAACCCGACGCACCCTGTCGTACTGCACAGGATGTGAAGTCAAATATAAAATCGCGTTGTTTAAATAAAACGTTCGGAGGAAGCTAAAAACCACAGAGATACAATTGATAACATGTATATTACTTGCATAAGATTTGTTACCCACCATACTTTCTTCTTTTTTTTTCCTTCCAAAGAAGAAAGTACAAAACTGACAATCAGAGAATAAAGAAAAACTTCTCATGACGAATTATTTCTCAGGACGATCGGTGGAGGCTCAAAGATCATGAGGACGATGCAAAATTTTTTGATTCCAATAAACGGTACGAAAACTAACTGTCCAAAAAAATTGATAAAACTTTGTAACAGAGAAAAAAATTTCACGGACGTTTTGCAAGAAGCTTTAATCCTAGCTGTTGAAAATTGTCACAAACAGTTTGAGTACACAAGATGGAATTGTACATTGAATAAAATGCTCTTCAATGACGGTAAGTCGAGACAATTGATGTATCCGTGAAGAATAATTTCTGATAAAATGATAAAGAAATGTAGCTGAATTTAATTCTTCATTTTTTTTTACTATTTCAAGTATCGAGGGAAACGTCAATCGTCACTTCAATTTTCGCCGCATCTTTGACTCACGCATTTGCTCGGAGTTGCGGCGAAGGTAAATTAAGTAAGTGCGACAGCAAAAGGACTAAAGCCAACGAATTATCAAGGGGTTCCTATCTCTACACAAATCATAGTTCATCTTCGACGGATAAAAAATTAAAGCTTCGAGGCCCGAGTGATAACGTGAAATTCGGCCGACAAATGGCGCGGAGAATTTTAGTCGGCAATGATAAACGCGGATCGAAGAAACGGGGAATGATGAATAATTTCAAGGACGTAGTTTCGTCCCACAACATCGAAATCGGTTTAATGGTAGGTTATATTCAATCAATGAAGATATTACACCTTTTGTTAAAACTAGAAATCTTTTTTTCTTAATGAATAAGTTCTTTCGTGTTGTCAAAAAATGTTAACTCGATATGCAGGATTTCTTTGTTTTATCGGGTTATTATTTGAGTAAGAGTGAATATTTGGGGTTTTATTTATATATATTCTTTGAAAAGATGGGTGAAGGGCAGGGAGAAGGGAGGGGGATGCGACCTTATTTTCCAGCTTGACGCGGTTATATTTTTTCGTATACCTCAACCTGACCATTTTTCCATTCCATGGAATATCCCATAGTTTTTCTTTTCCCTATTAAACACCCCATAGAGCCACAAATAGTTTAACAACACGTTCGCATCTATTTGCGGTCCACTTGTTTCTCTCAAAGTTGACAGCTATGTAAGGAGGGAGAAGAAAAAAAAACCCGTTCGCGCAAACCGCAAATACCCCATATAACCAAAATAAACGACCATTCGACCCAAATATTTACCAGGCCCCCCTTCACCCCCCCTGTTTAAAATTATTAACCCAAATTAAAATACTGCAAAAGTAGTGAAAATGTTAGAAAAAAATAATAGCCTCCCTTATAGTTTTTTCAAAAATTCTATTCGCTAATTATCTTTGGGCGATGCAGATTTTCTTTCTTTTCCTTTCCTCTGTCTTATATAGTCAGGGGTGTTCTGCGAGCGCGCGATAACGCCTTTCCGAAAAAATAAATAAATGATTAAATAAGTAAGAAAGAAAAAGAGTTGGAATAAATTTTTCGGATATCGGAAGCCGTTCAACCTATAAGAATTAAGGTGCTGTTATATTATACGTTCCCACGGTGAGCTGTGCACTCTTAAAAGTTACAAGATTAAGCAATCACGCGCTTACGATGCCTTTTGATAGCGATGCTAATGCGGGGTGGCTGCGGCCCACTCACGAAATCCTTCTCGGACCTTTTATATTATATACATAGGTATATATCTATTACACAGGTACATATATATGTATTATGTATAGAGATATGTGAGGATGACGCGTACGGTATATACCC
The DNA here is from genome assembly GCA_963978495.1 of Athalia circularis. Lineage (NCBI taxonomy): Eukaryota > Metazoa > Arthropoda > Insecta > Hymenoptera > Athaliidae > Athalia > Athalia circularis. Next base: position 8,331,476 of record OZ021702.1, read on the forward strand.
ATACGTGTATAACTTTATAACCCTTTTGTTTGTTCCTATGTAGAAGGGAAAAACGGGAAAAAACGAAATCACTCAGGCACGTTTCGTATGGGTGTATCTATAATTAGAGTAATTAAGTCCTTCGGAGATTCTAGAGGGAGGTTATATAAAATTTACTATTTGGATTTTTTTTTTTTCCTCAATATGTATTAGAATTAGAATTTAGTCAGAAATAAATTTCAAACAATCTTATTACAGACCGTCGGTAAATTGAAAGACAATTGTCAGTGTCAAGGATTTTCATCAAGTTGTACGATAAAAATTTGCAGAAAACTTTTAAACGATTTTAAGGAATCTGCTAAGAATATACGCGAGAGGTGAGGATTAATATTTATAATAATTTAACAATTTTTCTCAGTAGAATAAAAATTGAAAATATATGTATTTTCCAATCAGGTACCCGAAGGCATTGATGATTCGAGAAAAATCCGACGAAGCGAAATATTTGAAGGTTGCGATGTCGAAAAAACATCGACGTCGTCCGCAATTCAATTATCGTGATCAAAACATCAACAAACTGCAATTATATTACATCAAACCTTCGCCAAATTTCTGCAAAGATACCCACGACAGAAAATGTCTCGACGAAATTAATTGCTCGATACTTTGCTGCGGCAGAGGATTTAAAACTAAGGAAATCCAAACGTCGTCAAAATGCAATTGTAACGAGAAAAATAAGTGTAAAACTTGTTCTACATTGAGAAAAATTCACACGTGTAAATAAAATATAAAAAAAAAAAATCAAGAAACAAGAGAAGGAGTTCGTTACATTCAATATTTCTTGGTGTAGAAATTTTTGATTTTAATATTGAAGGATGAAATCTGAGGCTCAAAATCCCTGTCATAACGAATCAATTTATTAAGTTTAGCCTGCTGCGACTTTCCTATATGCATTTTTTTTCATTTTCTTTGTTCTTTTTTTTTTCTTTACATACATATAGTATATATCCTTCGCATATATGAAGAGATGAATCTGGTGGCACCCTATCGAATTTAGTTAGGACGGTCTCCCGTGTTATGACAACGTTTTGTAATCAATATAAAAGGAATTTATATAATATAATATAGTTCATATATAAATACTTATATATATATACTATATACCTATATATTATACACCTCGTATAAGAAATAGTCTTAGAAGCTGAAGAATACATATATGTATACGTACATACATAAGCTATGTATATATGTATATATATATATGAGTTGAGAGCGTGAGATCAGAAACCTGCATCATCAGCAGCAACCGATCAAGGTCTGAGAAAAGAAGACAAAAAAAAATACTTTCGGATGATCACTCGTTCTTTTTTTGTTAAAAAAAAAAATTTTTTTTTTTTCATTAACGATTAGTCAGAAATGACCGCGTACATCAGTTCGAATTTTATACCCAGTTGCATCCCGAAATATATTAATGCGTTCTACTTTGAAAATGATGCGTGTGTATATAGGTAGTATATGAAATTTATATTTGATAAAAATCAGTTACAATAAAAATGAATTCCTGAATTTGTATAATGGAAATTTGGAGAAAAAAAAAATCAAAAAATTTACAACGGTGTCAAAAATTAACAAAAAGTCCCTCGCTTCAACAGAATACACTATATCTCATCTGATAAAATTTTTTTTCTTTCTTCACTTTTTCCCCGAAGATGTGTGGGGGTTATATGTATATAATTAGTGACTTTTTGAAAGCTGTGCTATTTGATTGGCGGTATAATGTGTATATATATAAGTTTGGAGAGTGGCTGCTGACCATTGTTGTGAAGAAGATTGGCTCATCAGCTTTTGAAACTGATTTCGAGTGCATCACGACAAGCATTATACGAATACCATAAGCAATACATAAAGGGTATATGGGGAGGTGCCGAGAAACGTATCTTTCAATATATTAGTAAAGAACTAATCGCTACTTGAGCAAGTTTTTTTTTCCCACCCATTTCAAAAGTTGCATTTTCATGGTCCAAATGCAGTGATTATTATTTTAGACTTCGTTATACAATGAAAGTATAGACACGTATATTTTATATTCAAAAACCACGAAAAAATTCTACACGTATAATATAATATATATTATATTATACGTGAATCGAAAATACCTTACAATATGTTCTTTTTTTTTTTTTTTGTTTCCTGCACACATGAATAAAATAGATAGTAATATACAATATACACATGGCAAATCAAAATGGCTGCAGCTGCATCTATAAATAATAATAATTATTATTATAATTATTATCATAATATCCATATTACGACGAAGACGACGATGATCTGGAGGAGCTGTCAAGCATCATCTGCTGCGTGACTGTCTTGATATGTTTGCGGGTACGTACATAGATATATATGGTTTATATATGTATATTTTTTTTTAACGTGTATATATCTACGTATATAATATAGATGTACACAGTACGTAGACCGTTCGAGAACGCGTTACAACTCAAACCTTTTAGCTGACTGTTTGAGCGGCGTTGTATTCTGTTTATACAACCGCTTAAACACTCGAGAGGAAATATAATATAAGCTCGAGTCACGTCAAGGATGCCACTCCTGGACCACTCTTGACCACCCGTCCACATCACCAATACGACTCCAATGTTTCTCAATATATATAAACATCCGAAACTGCAATGCTTTAATTTTCTAAGTTTCCGTCCGTCTCCTGCAGTTCACCCAGGTATATTCAAGTTCATTTCATCTCGCGATCCACAGAAATTTTTCCCTTATTCTTTACTTTTGCTTCCAGTTGCGAAAGTCACTCGTTATTGTTCCAAAATATCAAAGTTCAGCTTTCATGAAATCGGTGAATTTTCAATCATCTTTAGCTGGAACTCCAATTTTTTCTTTTTTCTTTAGCCCAAATTCGGTCGGGCTTGCGAGTTATTTCGAAGGTATAAAACAATGAATTAGATATATTAAATACGATCAGAATCCGATGACGTCATATAATAGTTATACATATATACAGCCAATTTGGGGATGTCGAATCATTTTAGTTGACTAAGCTACCATATAGTTTGCTCTCACCAGTTTCCTATCTTGGATCTTAAAATCTATCCTTTCTGACCGACTGGCGAGAGTTCCTCGCCCGTATATAGCTAGTAATATACATGAGGTATATCTATATATACTTCCACTATACACGTACATATTGTACATATATACCTATTTCTCGATCTCCGGGGTTTCCGATCACTAAATTAAGCCGGATTAGTCTAATCAGTCCGAAAGATCGTTAATTAATGAGGCTATTAGTCAGAACCGGTGACTATTAATTCGATCGATAGTTCTGAAACCCCTACTATATGTTATGGCAATATTGTGTATTTGTCACCGTACTTACACCAACAAATTGGTTACATCGAATAGCCAGTCCGCATTCTATAGTTAATTATATCAAAATATATGTGTACGATCAAACGACGATCTTTTTTTTCTCTTATCTTTCTCTCTTTTGTCTTATTAGTTTTATTTTTTATTTATTTTTTTGTTTCGTATCATTTTTTGCGGTATCTCCTCAATAGTTGAGAATAAAGAAACAAAAAAAAAGAAGACAAAAAATCACTTTAGGATAAAGTTTGGAGCAGTTTGAGCAGTGGTTATTATATCGAGACGCTTTTAGAAGGGATGAATGAAATGTGTCACTTTATAAGAAAACAAGATGTCTTCATTCTACCCCCATCTTCCCATTGATGATTCAGGTAGTGATCACGGGGGGTCCCATTCTACGGTGTCCCATAATGTCCCATATAGTCTTCAACAATGTCACAGCTGGCCTCGGGGCCAACGAGCATATATCCGGCTTTTATATTTATATCTTTCCGACGTTTTTCTTATCCCCTCTCTCTTGAATTTTTTTTTCCTCTTTTTCATTCACTGCAAGGTGGGATCGGTGTAAACTTTTTCCGTCACCTGGCTATGACAAATTCGACAATATTTGGGAGATTCTTTTTTTTTCAAGGATCGAGAATGAGAAAGAGTCATCGTGATTCGTTCGGGTACGTCGAAGGATACTTTTGAAAAATGAAGAAAATTATTCATGAACATATGTAAAACTAGAACAGTGCAAAATTATCTTACTATCATGATTGAGTAAACCTGATGGAATAATACGTCCGACACGAAAGGTTCGAAATTTGTGTGGGGGCGTGTATAACACACGAGAATTGATAAATAGATCTCGTTTTTCGGTCCAAACCGCTTAAATTGTGTCAGAATGACGTCAGTGATTTATACACAATATTTCGCATTTAGTTTCGCGTGTTGAAGGGAAGAAAAAATCCGGAGGAAAAAAAGAATGAAGGAGAGATGAAAAGAGCTGTCAGTTGCAGGGTGGTCGAAAATCGTCCCACCGCGTATATGTATTTGCAATCTAGCTGTTATGTATGTAACTACCTTCTCTCACCTTCAGCTGTTCCGCCCACCTTACATACATTTTGAATATACCCACACATCTAGTTTGTTCACCCTGTTTGTCCATCTCGCTTCTAAAACCAATCCGTGAGTTGGGTTTAGGAATTTCTAATTTTTCACGGATTTCATTTACGCGCGGGGGTAGTTATTTCCAAGATACATAAATACATATACATTCACCTACACATGTAAATAAAACTGTATATACAGTAACTACAACCATGCGGGTGGGCAACGGTCAAATAATTTGCGGAACCGAACCTAATTCTTTGTGTCAAGTCAGTGAAATCCCTCTCCTCGCGTTCTCAGGAATGCTGCACCCAAGTCTCGCAAAAATCTTTTGGTATATTATACAAAAAATACACACACACATACGTGGTGTATATGTATTTATATACGACGTATCAATATTCACCTATTCATTCGCTTTGTATCGTGATTTTTCATCTTCAGTTTTACTTTCTGTCGTTTTCTGTCCCCTTCAATTTTACAGAAACACTATTCTCTTGAGTTACCGATTTCGTCCCAGTTGATAAATATTATAAGTAACTCTTGCATGCTCGGTGTACTGTACATATTCAATCGCGTTTCCGATAATAAAATCGATGCCCGATCGCGATCGCGGGTGAATCGTTCGATCGAACCACCCACGATCGGTCCATTAGCGCTCAGCGGGGCGTTTGGTGGGCCCCCTTTTTTCTTCAACGTCTTTTTGTTTTTTTTTTGTTTTAATTTCATTCTTGCTTTTTTTATGGTTTGTTCTCTTTTTCTTCGGAATACCGTATACGATATTAAAGCTCGCAAGGACCAGAGGCTGAGACCCAGGGGCACGGTTAAAATCCACCCGCGTACGATGTCATACAAAATTTACAATCTAGGTATATAATGCAATAAGTTTCCTTTGATTGAAAATCAAACATGAATGTCGAAGTACTAAATTGAAATTTGAAAACGCATTAATTTAATGTCCGCGACTTTATACAGACATCCCGGGACAAGAGCGTGGGAGATTTTTATAATTTTCCATTAGAAATAGTACAGAGAAAAATTAAAATCAACGTAAATTACACAACACATTCGTAATTTCATCGGCCAATAAACTTCCTATATTTTTTTATACGATTTAATAGCGATTTCTTCATCAGTGTTGGCTCGATATACATAGTACTATACGGTACAAGAAGAAAAAAAAGGAAGAAGACGGAGAAGTCGGGGAACGAAATGGTTAGGATCTCAGGGGTTACGCCGTTTGATTCATCGCTGGATATCACCGCTACTAATTACTTAAAAATCCGGTTCTGCTTCGTTGGTAGCTAATCTTTTCCTTACCCTTTTCCTCCTTCTTCTCTTTTCATCCTTTCATTCTTTCTTTATACATCGAATCCCCGGCATACTGCGGGTTGGATAACTTATAAAGATCTGATTCGATCAGATTAGGTAGACAGTGTTATATAAACCACGAAATTCGACAATAATCTCATTAATGATTGGTACAAAAGTAATTCGGGAGAATGTGAACGAATAATTTTGTCAAAACTTGAATAATTCTTATAAACTGGATGTACTTTTCATGGAAGCTAAATACCTTTCATTCAAAAAACAGTGGAAACAAAAATATGATAAATTTTTACGAATCATACGTGATCGTAAAATTGTACAGATTATGATAAGAACTAGCACACAATGCGCTGCATTGCGTTATGGCGTTATTCGATTTCATTTACTGTCAGTTATGACCGCAGCCTTTGATTTTTTTCGATTTCGGGGTAAAAACACAAAATGTTTTTGTTGGGTGTCTTCTGCTGTATATTGAGCTCATGAATCCAAATCTGCAAGCTAAATTGATCCATCTATAAAATTGATGGAATTTTAATCGATTTACCGCTCTGAAAAGTGAACAAATTGAAATATCTCGATTGGTTCCAATCATAGCTCAATGTACTCGACGGATTCGAGTTCCTGAGATCAAAACACATGAAAACTCATCAAAATCCCGTGACAAAAAAAATGTTGATTTTTGGTTCAAAAATCGAAAAAATCCAAAAGGGTGTACCTCAATTTTTTTCAATTTTGGGGTAAAAAATCGACATTTTTTTCATGAGATTTCATGGGTTACATGTTTTGATCTCAGGAATCCGAATCTGCAAGCCAAATCGATCCATCTATCGAAATGATCGAGTTTTCGCCAATTTTCCGCTTTTAGGAGCAGAAAAATTGAAATATCTCGATTTTTGTTAGTCGTAGCCTAATTTAGTCGACGGATGGGTAAGTCTGTGGAAAATCCTGCTGCCATAGAAGGCTCACAAAATTCTACAGCGGACAGCTCAGTGATATTATTGATTTGAAAAAAAAAATATTAAAAAATCAAAAAGAATTTGTTCGTTCCTTACAAAATGGCGAATTCTGAGGTGCATATTATGTTAGTGAATAATTGCATGACGTCCTCGCAGAGGGAGAGAAAAATAATAAAGTTATGTAAACAGTTTACAATGTCTACACGATGTACCCGGAGGGTTTGTAATATATCTAGAGAGTTGCGCAGGTAACAATACCGTATATATGTATACATATATATGAAACATAATAATCATTATCAAGTTTGAAGTCTTTAGTCGCGTCTTTCTTACCGCGACCTTATGATGCTGCAGGTAATTTCAAGTAAGGTTAGTCGAAGAAGAATGTCGGTCTGTATAGTAGCTTATGTACTAACTGCACGTTATATACATGTACCACATATCGAATACCTGCTCAAGCAATGTCACTAATTGATGTTTTTCAATTTTTTTTTCTTCATTTTTTCACATTCCTTTTTTTTCGTTAAGCTTATTTGTTTCTCTTTCATATACCCCGAGCATTGTGCTACAACAACGGAACGGACATACCAAATTGGCACGGTATTTTTTTATTTCTCATTCATTTACTTATTTATTTATTTTTCTTTCATATGTACTTCCTCCTTTAGATCCTTTTTCTGTACAAGAGACGAGACGATGCGCAATTGATTTCATTAAACCACATACCGAACGTTTGATCGACTTGTTCGATTCAAACGACAATCACCATCATCAACATCACCATGATCATGACGTACAATTTAGTAATTAACGAGACACTGTACCGCATTACGTCGTACGGTTCTTGTGTTTTTTTTTCCTCGTTTTCTTATTACCTGCACAGAAACTTATTACCTGCGATAAAATCAACATCGAGAGAATAAATTCCATCAATATATCGTATCAAGGGATGTATGCTTGCGCGATAGGTTTCGCGTTTTTGGTTTAGCGTCGATCAAAAAACGAATTTTCTCGATGCATAAATTGATTCGTTTCGTTCACCATATTATTGTCTCCGTGATAAAATTATGAAATTTCAATTACGTAAGAAGTAAAAGTAGGAAAGCAATCGGAAAAAAAAAAAGAAAAATGAAAAATGAAAAAGTACGAGTGGAAACAGAAGAAAGTAGATGATGATCTTAGACTGCTGTGCACAGAACATCTCAGGGCGAAAGAAACATGTAGCCCATTAGCTTTGGTAGTCGAAAGTGGTTAATGAATCGGAGCAATTAAGGGGGGCCCTAAGGCCCGGGCGTATCTGGTGCCCGAGCGACACGATGATCTACGCGAAGCTTAGCCACAATTTATTAATAGGAGGTACGTAACTACGTGTAAAATTTATATTAAGTGTATGTAACGTACATTACACATACGATTACACCTTACACATAGAGAAAAGTTTGCGTCAAAATTCTGTGCGAAGGAATTAAATTCATATTGATTATTCTTATATAAAACGTCGTTGGTGGCGTCGCGGTAGGATAAAAAAAAATTGAACAAATAAAAAATATGAATCCAAAAAAAAATAATAAAAATTCTTCGGCATCGATCGTGTCGTGAAGTTGTATGATAATTAGCAATGAATTATAAGACGAAAAAAAAAAGAAAGACGTATAAGATATAGCTCGTGCCCAATTCGAACACATTTTATAATCGAATCAATTAACGCGATGGCTGATTAAATTTTTTTTTTTTTTTATCGCTAAACTGTCGCGGTTCGATGGTTGTACAATTCATGTATTATGACTTTATCTATATATAAATGAAGCACGCGCGACCGTGCGAGAGCTATTTTTAGCATCGGTCACTGCAGATTGATAGATCGATCGGGATCGATGTTTATATCTTCGTATAAAAATGATATTTGTAAATCTTAAGTATGTATATTCATCATGATTCTCAACTAAATTCATGATACGCGTCATGCTTGTGTGAGAATATATCTGCCTTATAGAAATCATTTCACATCTATATACACGTATGTATAAGATTATATAACAGGTGTTCACACAAAGTTGATCCTATCACAGCAGCATCAAATGTGCATCATAAGAAAGAATGAGATAGAAATAGTTGAACGAAGATGAAAGAGGTGGACTTAAGCTACGCGAGGACTATTAATTAATATTTGTAACACTGGAGATGTAATTAATTACCTCGGTATAAAGTCATTCATCTTAACTCGCTACTCATACCACACATAGCAGAGCGCGTTTCATATACATACATAGAAGAAAACACGTATATATGTAGATTGAAATACATACGTATAATATACTAGGTCGTCAAAACTAAACGCGCCTGAACAAACATAATTGAATCATGGAAGTGTACGGCAACAATTGTTTTTTTTTTTCTTTTTTCGTTTATCCATTTTTTGCAATCCTAGATTTTTCGTAACACGTGCAGTGATCAATTCTTAACACGTAAAAAAATTCGGATCACAAACGAAATAATTCTGAACTAAGTGGGTGGCGAGGAATAGGTATGAGTATATTCTAAATGATTTTAAATTTGCGGTTAGCCAACAACATTAATCATAATTCGGTCCAACTTCACGTCACTAGCATAGCATTCATATAGACTCTAATAGCACAAAGTAGGCAAAAGTTGGAAGAAAAAAAAAAACTGTCTATCTCGCCGCTTGAGGTGTTTCTTTAATTATTATTACCGCTGTCTGCCCCGACTTCTAGGGATCATCATATTATAAGAATCATTGCCCAGATCTGCTTCGCATTCGACAAAGGCGGGGAAAAAAATAAGGCGTTACCTATACCTGAAACCGTACGTAACAAAAAAGACAGTCTAACATGTGAAGCGTGTATTAATATTCCCACCAGAAACTAGGAGACTAAGATTTTACCTGGACAAGTCATACAAAAAAAAAAAATAAGAAATTGAAAAAAAAGAAGTGACTAACGAAATCATCAGAATTTTTGTTACCATATATACAGTCGGAGATGTTAATCGAGAAAACCGCAGAATTTTTTATAACCGAACGCCCATGTAGTTTCTTTTTTCATATACCTCCTGGGAGGGCGCGATTAGATACGGAAACGCGAATATTATCTACGGTGTGATGCTCGCGATATTTTGAGGCCGTTAAATTTTCTCTAACAGATTTTTGCTTAGTCTCACTGATATACAGCAAAGTTACTCTAACGTTTGATAGACACGTTTCAAAATCGCTCCCGAACATAAGACAAAAATGTTATGGATCTCAACTTGAATTTTTACACACTGTCTTCGGTAAAATTGCATGGGATATAATACGTAAGCGCGTATGAGGGAACAACAGCAGCGAAACATTATGAAAAAAAAAAGGAAATTGAGAAAAAAAAGGATAGAAAAGAATGAAAAAAAGATTAAAAAAAAGAACGTTCTGCTCGAGGGCCTAAAGCACCTTTCTGCTGCAGGTCCGCGGACGCATACCTGAAGGAACCCGACAACCACCACCCACGGGGCTGCACGCCAAATTATCCTCTCTGTTATGGCTAAACATTTATGTATTTATTACTGTACAAATGTCTAACACAATGGCATTGAACCGTGATCAATATGCATTATGGTCAAAAGAGAGAAGGTGATGGTAGCGCATAGCAAATGAGGAAAATGGTGATGGTATGTATGGCGTTATTTCAGCAAAAGTCCATCAGCTGAAACTAACCAGTTATTATCCCTTCTTGTTTCTCATTTCGAACTGGACTCTACAGCATTAGCACATAACGTTAAAAACCGCGTTGTACCCTTCGAAACTAGTGTTAATCTATTTTGCCGTGCGAAAGCAGATACCGGAACCAAATACGCTGTTTTTGTTATCCCAAAAATTACCTGCAGGAAAAGGTAGGTATACGAACAGATACTGCGTGCAATGTGTATAGGTCGAACGTGGCATGTCCATCATCATCATCGAATCTTTCCAGACGTAGAACAGGATTTTTCAAAAGGACATCATCCATTGCACCAAACTTACGTGTTATACAGTAACAGACTGTGAAGTTTCTGATACCTTAAGCAGCTCACCTTAAAATGGCAACAACAGGTATTCCATTCCGCTGCAGATGATCCTTTTTTCCTTCCTTCCATTCATACACAATCGGCTCCTTATCTTCTTATTGTACATCTTTAGAATTGAGCGTGTTGTAAAATCAGCGATCCTGCAGCCGCTCTTCTTCAACATCTGTTATTATAACATACGGCTTGAACGTGCTATGAAAGTAACGGGAAATGACCAGATAAAATGATCGGGACCAGAGAAACAAAAAATGGAATAAAAAAAAAGAATACGATCATTCTTCCGAATTTGGCAGATACCAAATTTTAACGCATATCGTAGGCGGTCGTAGAAAGCGAGAGTCGATGTGAGTGTAATTTATGAGAGAAGGTGAATCGAAACGGTGATGATCAGGTGATATTGCGGTCAGTTAATTGAGTATATAGGAATGTCCAAAAGGTATAACGGATGAACGCCTCCTTCTCTTTCGTCTTTTTCTCTTTGATTAAGGAAGAGGATAAAAATAAAAAGGAGAAAGGGAATCTAGGGTAGAGAACGAAGGTCGAGATAGGCGAGGGAGGGAGTATTTGAGGGTGAAAGTCGTCACCGAAGATTCCTCAGCAGCAGCATCAGAAGCATCAGAAATATCAGGATCACGAGCTGAAGGAAGACCCTGTGAGTCGGAGGCGTCCTGGCGCCTGTACAGTTGAATCGTCCCGAGTGGCACCGTCAAGCAATAATTACCTCTCAGCTTTGATGTCTCCGCCTTGTTCGCACCCCGCCCTAAAGATCTTGTGCTGCCCGTGAAAGAGAAAGAGGATAGAAGAGGTAGAAGAAAGAAAAAAATAAAAATAAAAGGGAAGGAAAGAAAGAAAGGAAGAAAGAAAAAGAAAAGAAGAGAAAGAAGTAGGCGTTCGGTACCGCGGCTGTGCAGGTCCCATCAGGAACCCGGTCGGGACCACAGGATATTTGGAACGGCGTTGCGAAGATCCTCTCACGACGACTATAGGTCGAAGACAAGGACGAAGGATTGGTCACACGCCACTCAGGAATTCCAAGGACGTCGCGCCGAATCATGCGCGCTTCACCTAACGTGATATTATATTCTAAGAAAATATTTTTATTATATATATACGCACACATACCAAGTACAATACAGTACATACTTGTACACTAGGGGTTGCCCTTCATCATCTTCACTCTTCCAACATTTAAAATGAAATCTTTTTCAATTGTTCATTCCAACCTCCCCGAGCCGCAAAGCGTTTTTGGTTCAAATGTTCAAAGGGTGGATTTTTATACCCTTAACTAATGAGGATAAATATTAACCTACATTAAACTTATCTCCTATAGGGAAATGTAATCGGCTGTATCCTGTCACATCAGGATCATAATGTTCTTATACTGAAGGACGGACCCGGATTTCGCAAACACCTGCTGGTTCAGCTACTGTCTATTTTAAGACAGAGATTATCCTTCAAGACTTCATCGTTATTGAGTGCAAAGTACACGCTTTAACTGTTTGCCAAAAAAATTTTTTTTTTCAAATAAACGAATAAGAAGCTCACCATCAGCTGGCCTTGTAATACCGCGTGCTTGCAGGAGAATTTTTTTCAAAGCTCTGTCCGGTAGCGGAGGGTACATATTCTCCTTCTTCATTTTTTTGTAGGTACGTTATACACTCTATTATAGTGTTGCCGATGGTGCAGAAGAACGTCACGATGGTGGTCCGTTCTTTGGCGGTTCTTTCCTCCTCCTACTTTTTTTTCTGCTTCTTTCAAGGTGATGGGTATACGTTCGTTTGCACCTATTCAACGGGTGGAGCTGCCGGTCAATTTATGAGCCGAGTAGTTGCTGGAGGTGGTGGTTCTTCTTTCATCTTGCTCTGTGCTTTTCGAGGAGCTATTTGCTATCGAGAGTCTTAGGTACCTAGTGGACCACAAACGAAGAAAAACTAACCATCAAGTAGCTCAAATTAACCGACTGACGATGAAATGCGGTCGCGATCCTTCAGTAGAAAAAAAAATAAAGAGAGAGAAAAAGGAGACAAACTGAAAAGGCGCACGCGGTTCAAAAAGGAGTTCAAAAACTTACCGAAGGAGCTCCGACAGGAATTTGTCCGAGTCATTAAATCATGTAAAAATATCTTCATGCACATAAAGTGCGGTCTTAGTAAGCCAGTATAACTAACTTGTGCATTATATTTTAGTCTGCGATGATGTTCCTATCGGCGCTTCTACTTCCTCTTCTTTTTCTTTCTTGTACGAGTGCTTCTTTCTCACTTCAGAATATCAACGGCAACATCGTACAGTCTGGATAAATGTAAGAGAGAAGTAAGAATTTTGACAGCCAGTGAATTAACGTTTGCGAGGGTCATCTTTCTGGGCATCGCCGCTAAAAGCCACGTGCCCTCCTCCTGCACCCTGAAGTCTGCTGCTTCTGCTGCTACATGCAGTTGCTATAACATCTGTTCCGCTATTTTTACTCGTAACTTCCTCCAGAGAATACCACCACCTGGTAATTTATTAAGTATTCAATCTGACGGCATTTTCCTCTAATTTTCTTTTAGATTCCATACCAGATTTAAGCGACCTTGCAGGTAGCTATTCACGATCAATCCATGTATAGTCAGATGAGTAAAGTGGCAGTTTGGAATCCGACGAGTAGGACAATAAAACCAACTTCGTTTGTTTCCATAGATGAAAAGTGTGCGCAGCCAGTCCACTTGAATCGGCAGCTGCAACATAGAAACTCACGATTTGGACGATTTCAGTCAAAACAGAACTTAGCCACTTTGGGCACTTGAAAAATGGGGAGAAAAATCTTCTAATCTTGTCCCCAATTTTCCCTCTTCCGTACGATGTGTCCAAATATATTTCTTGTCCGATGTAACAAGCGGCTGAAAATTTAAATCACAGATAAAAACAAAACTCTTCAATTCCAATTTACCATGCTACGCTATTCATGTATGTCGATGATACAGGTGATCGAACGGTATATAAACGTATGTATACATCAGGGTTGTTCGCATACCACAAGTAATTGCCTTTGAAATGTTATTTGCTGACCATAAATCGAACAACAGAACAGTATACAGTTAACACGCGACAAATATATGCTATATAAAGATCAGATGTTCAAGGTATATTACACGTCTCAGCAATCTGCAGTCTACTGCCACCACCTGACGCTTCGTGAAATCGTACAAGGTGTTCTTAAATAATTGGTAAACTACATAAAACAATAAAAAACAAAATACAAAATGCAATTCAATTCAATTACTCATCGCATTGTGGTGAATCAGTTCCGCAAACAGTTTACAATTCACATTATAATAGTTAATATCTCCGATTTCAATCGATTAAAAGAAGAAGAAAAACACGTACATCATTTTCATACATGGAGAAAAACTAGAGGAGAGTATCTTTGTGAACGAGATTGAACTTAATTATTAAAGTTCAATCTCTAATAGACCGTTTTCAATTCTTTAGGATCATGTTCGTCGGGAAAATGACTTTAAATTTATTTTACAAAGTCCAAACATCTGTCTGCAAGAAGGATGCGTGTGTAAAAAATTTGATAATTCAAAAGAAAGTACTTTCAAATCACAGTCAGAAAACTTATTTGTAATTCCGTAAACCGTAAGTCAATACGCAAAAATTTATAGGTTACAACTTTTTGATTTTCAACCCTTGGTCGACAAGATCGAAAAATTTCATTGTCTACTATTCACGTCATTACTGTAATAGAAATATTTCACTCAATAAAATAACAATCGAGTGTCAAATGCTTCAGATACTTGATATTTTAGAAAGCTGGTAATCGGTTGGTGTAACCTCGTATCAAAAACTATGTATTAACCAACCACACAACATCGGGGACAACGAAAGGCGGAGGAGAGTTGAGTTGGAGGTGGAGTCATCTGAGGTGACGCCCTCAAAGTCCCTCTGAGGACCACGTGCTCCAAACGTCAGTATCTCCTACGACTGCAGCAAATGCAATCCCCGGCAAAAGCCCCTCAGAGAAAAAAAAAAATTTCACCCCTCAAAAACTACTCCGTCCGTAATTTTTTTTCAGCTTTTCCCCAACGCAAAGAATCGCGCAAATCAAAAAAAAACTACTCTGTCGAAATTCCCACAATCTCCTGATGGGATGGTAAAAAAAAAGGAAAAAAAATCTTCCGGTTTCGTGTGTTTTCAAAAAATATTGTCCATGATACAAAAAATAAAACGATCCCGTGTGAACAGGTAACATTATTGGCAACTCAACAAAAATTTCCCTATTCATATAGCAACTTTTCTATAAGGTTGATAAAATTATTGAGGTGAATCTGAGAGCGTTAAAGATCAAGTGTGTGTTGGTAGCCCCCGGTAGGTAATATGGGAGGGCTGGACCGGAGGCGGGGCAAGATTTAATCGGTCTTGGGGGGGTCCTGCCGGCAGAGAGAACCTCTCCGACCTCAGAGATCTACTCTTGGTTTCCACAGACGACCGCGTGCAGTTGCAACCCAGAGTGATATCCTACTAACGGAGGACGATATAACATAAATATAATCTGGTGGTGCATAGGTCGCATATAATTAAACAAAGATCAATCTAAACGCCTTAAAAAAATTAGAAAAGAAAGAAAAGTAAATAAGAGTCAAGCACGATAACAAGCAACAAAAAAAAAATCACAACTGTATATAATCTGCACGACCCGCATAAATCGGGAACAAGGGGGTGAAAAAAAGTGGGATTTCGGGAAACTGAATTCATTCATTCATTCTTGGATTCGTTCATTCATCTTTTTGAAGGGGGGAAAAAAAATTCGATCCGCCCCGCCTCTTCGGGATTTTACCTGAGTAACACATTTTACATACACATACACACGGGGATTTTTTTTTTCCATTTTTTCTTTTTTCGAGAAGGGGGTTTTACACTGTGTTTAATACGCGGGAGAAATTTTTGGGAAGGGGGAGTCGCCCTCCCTCTTCTGTGGCGGTTACAAAGACAGGGCGTTGAGTAAAGCTACTACCGTTACCACCCCTTAAAATATTTCTGAGGTAGTCAGCTATAGCTCTAGCTGACCGGGTGGTGAACATCAGGGGCGCGTTGAAACGCCGCAAAGCCCGAACCCGTCACAGTCAAACTACAGCCGTTCACACCGAGAGTTGAACTGCAGCCAAGCTCAGCTCCTTCTGTATTATTATATAGTGCCCAAGATAATTCAGGATTAAACCAAAAGTAAACTTTTTAATAAACGTCATCGTAGTTTTTTTTTGTCTTTTTAATTAGTCAAAAAGAAAACGGCAGCCCTTTGACAGAAATACCTTGACGGGGATGATCAGAATAAAATAAAACTACCCCTGTTTTTGAATCGATGTGAGAATGAACTGCTGCAGCACACGATTTGTAAAACTATTTGAAACTAATTGAAGACGCTTTTACTTAACTTGTTTTTTGAAATTGTTTTTGAAAAAATAAAATCAGTGGATCATTGGAATTAGTGAACTTAAACCAAATGAATGAAAAAATAAGAGTTTAAATAGACTGACAGTTGACAGCTGTGATGTTAGTTTGACAGTTGTATTTTGAATTAATGCGATCATCTATAAGATATATTATACATATAATCTGAGGTGCGCGAGTGATTAATATTTTTATAGTGTAAATAAATGAATGAATAAATATACAATTTTTGAAAATAAATTATCACACTTATACACAAATATAACTATTGTTGGCAGCACGCAATTACACGCCATATATTTATGTAATTAAACTAATAAACGAGAAGAAAATCAGAAAATTAGGGGTGGAAATTTTTCAACCCTTATTAACGGACGTCAAAATGAAACTTTGGATGTTATTCGGAGCTTTAGCGGTAGCTTTTCCTACACTACCAGCGGAAATCAACAGAAATAAAAACAGAGGGCGAGGTTCGATGTGGTGGTAAGTCAGAGAACAATTTTTTTCAAAAACACGTTACAGGCTAATCGAGTCCCCATATTTTTTGGTTTTTTTTTTTTCGGTTCGTTTATTTTACTTTTTTTTCACTCAACGGTTTGATCTGGCAGTAAAAACGTGACAGTTTATCACGTCGAAGCAACAAGTGTTTTATATCTGGCGTGTTCTAAGCACGGAATCGGTAAAACATGATCTGGTATAATATTGAAAAAATTAAACTAAAACACCCGATTAATGATAATAATTTTTTTTTTTTTTAAATGCATGTATTCGTTTATTCGAATCTAGTGGTTTGTGAAGACGTTTTATTGGACCGATGCAGACGATTCGCCTATAGTCATATAAATATATACATTATATATATCGGTATATATAAACCCGCAAGTGCACACAACATTCAATAAGTGATGTCCATAAATAAATGTGTCTGAGACCGGTTACGATATTGCTTGTAATTTACGTCGAACTGCAGCAATAATCCTCTTAAACCGCGTGCGCGTACACGCTGCAGCGACGCTCAACCGTAGAATTTCATGATTTTGGAAACCATGCAGATAAGGAGTAAAAAATGAAAAGATGAAAATCTATCGAGAATAACTTCGAAAATCTATTGCCCGCTTTAATTTTATCGATCTTTGAATTATTTATGATTCATCGTACATGTAAATAATTCTCTTTGCTCGACCAATAAAAATTGATTTTCAATTAGTGCAAACCATATATAATTAGATACGATACACGTACGTAGGGAGGATAATTAATCAGCCGATCGATTTAGTGATTTGAAGTTAGTAGTTGGCTACCGTTTTTTGCAGTACGTCTATACCTAATACTCTATAGCAATATTTCATGGTTACGTTATATTATAGCTGAGTTTATCGTTTATATACTAATAGATCATTCTAACTCCCTATTAGGAATAGGTATCGCAGCAGTATTGTATTACCATGTGCACGCGCACGGGGTTAGTTATTTATTTCTATACACTTCTTTCATTCTAATGCAATTCAAACCGTAATATAATACAACGCACACATTCATACGTATGTACCTATGTATAATAAATATCCAACACTACACACCATGCTCTTTACTTCAAGACTCTATAACCGCATGGCGCATAGCAGCAGCACAACTAATGAATTATTCATTCTACAATGGCAAATTATTCGTGTCACCCGTATATAACCAATAATACTATACTTAAATACATTTATATCTTAAAGAGAAATAATTTATACGCGTTTAGATATTTAGAATTTCCATGAACAACGATTATTTCAAATCAATCATAAATATATAGATAAAATATAAAAAAGAAATCAACGAAAATAATAAAGGCCAAAAATTATACTGTACAACTAATTTCAAATACCTTTGAAAATAAACCAATCGCGTCGTCGTCAAGATCATTAATCAAAATCAATCAAAAATTGTGTACACGTACAGATCCATAAGGTTGTGATTTTTTTTTTTTTTTTTTCAAAACACGCATGGTAAGCCGCATGATCTAGCGCGAGAAATTACTTCTTCTTTTTTTTTCTTCTTCTTCTTCACTCGTTCTTCATTTCTATCTTATTTCTTTTTTTTCTGCTTCTTTTTTGAGTTATGATGACAGAGACGTGACACCAATGTGCGATCCTCGACTGTTTATTAGTGTGTCAAGCTCTCATCTCTCGTCACAACCTTCCATACATACATACATAGGTATATCTAATGTATATAGTGTATAAACTTCGCATCGTGGCGGTCGAGGTCGCGCATCCAAGAATTTAGAAGTCAAAGACGAAGAAGTCATTTAACACCATACAATTCTAATATATATATTTATACGTATTAGTGTAAATTTAGATTTTTCAAAAACGACCCCCCCGTTAAAAGCTCATTTTGAATGTACGAAAGTACCACACGAGAAATATTATAATAATAATCTAAAAATATCTATTGGACCAAAAATTCAACACTCACCAATTTCTTTTTTTTTTCTCCATCTTTTTTCTTAACAGGGGAATTGCAAAAGCTGGAGAGCCAAATAATCTTCCACCAGTATCTCCGGCGGCGCCACATATGGACCCAGCGGTTCACGCAACTTTAAGAAGAAAACAAAGAAGATTAGCTAGAGAAAATCCAGGTGTATTGAATGCAGTTGCAAGGGGTGCGAATCAAGCTATAGTAGAATGCCAGCATCAGTTCAGAAACAGAAGATGGAATTGTTCGACAAAAAATTTTCTCAGGGGAAAAAATCTCTTCGGAAAAATAGTCGACAAGGGTGAGTACACACATATAATATACATTACACGTACATTTTTCTTCTTTTTTTTTTGCCAGGATAATGTATCTATAAATATACATGTATATAATATAGGTGCTCATAATTTTTTCGTTTACATGTAACTGAAAAAAGTGAAAAAAAAAAACAAGAAAAAGAAAGAAAAACCGAGAGAACTTTAAAACGAGTAAATAAATCAAACTTTATACATTTGTTATAGGGTACGGTATGTAATATAGGGTCGGGTACATATGGTGAATATATGTATGGGTACGATGACGGGTTATATTCTCTTATTCTTTATTTTTCATTTTTATTACAGTCTTCGCGATTATATTTACGACCTTTTAATATCCTCATGCACTGTGAGTCTATAAGTGTGTGTACATAGGTAGGTATACTTGTACATAGTATAAGATGGTATTATATACCTGAGAGAGGTCCGATGCGATGCGATGCGATTCGATTTTATATACTTCCCCTGTACATATCCATACCAATCGTACAGCGAAGTAATCCCAGAGGATAAAAGATAAAAGAAAAAAGAAAAAGTCAAGGAACGAGTCAAAAAAAAAAACGAAAAAAAAAACAGAGAAAGCTCGCGAAAGCTTATACATACATAGTATTATATGCGTCGCATCTTAACTGAACGGATTTGTATTCTCTTTACCCACTTTTCTCTCTCTCTCTCTCTCTCTCTTTCTTCTCTCAGGAGAGGAAGCGTTTCAATCGACAATTTGTCGAGAAGCGATTCTCGCTGTTCGAATTGTTTTATTTTCATTTTTCTTTTCTTTTTTTTTCTCTCTTTTTATTTTATCTTATTTTATTTTATCTCATTTTATCTTATTTCATCCCAAGAGGCAAAGCCACAACAGCAACAGCAGCGGTAACGAAAGCATCGGGCTGCAGTAGCTGCTGGCTGCTGTTGCTCCCGGGACTCTTTAAAGGCAACTTGAGTAAGAAGTGCGGGACCGGACCCAGGTTACGTATACGTAAGCTGGGAAAGGATCGTCCGCCGTCCATTCGTCCGTTTATATAAATATATATATGTATGTGTATACATATAGTATATCGTACATACCTGCCTACAGCTATATGTACACTACAAATATCTCTCTCTCTCTCTCTCTCTCTCTCTTACTTACTTACTCACTGGGTGAAAAAAAAGAGAGAAAAAGAGAGAGATTTTTATACATTATGTTGTACGGTACCTAAATGCCGAGTCGAATTATTAATACGATCAGTCGAGTTAAGACGAAAAAATTTATTTCCCATCACATCTTACAATTGTTTCTCGATGAAATTGCTCGAATTTCTGGTTTTTGTTGTTCTTTTTTTGTGTTTCTCCTTTCTTTTTTTTTTCAGTTCCCTTTTTTTCTTTCTCAATAGCTGCGATGGGTATCACCATGATATATTATATACCTACCGTACGCCATATACCGTGTAAGGGGAATATAATATAAAGCGTCGTCGAAGGGAGAAAAAAAAAATATATTTAAGTGGTGACGAAAGGGGATGGAAAAGTGGTAGGGTATGGGGAGGTATGGGGATGTGAGTTTGACAAATCGATATAGCTGGACAAATTATTAATGGATGAATGGACCGCTAATTGGTTGGGCAACTGACAAAATAACAGGGGAATCCTATTTTGTTAATGACTGTGTATAGTTGTCATTATTATATGCGTGTGTATATTACGTGCGTATGCGTATGCTATAATATATACCTGAAGTGATTTGTCAAGTCGTCAACGTAAAATGCGTATGGTACGACGTACTAGAATTTGATCCAGTAGGATTTCAAAGCAAGCTGCTGCGCGGGTTATAAGACACAATTTTCGTCTTTCTTTTTTTTCCATGTAATAATAGGTATGCAACAGGGTACAAGACAGGATCGTGTAATGGGAAGTACATTATGTAATGTATACATGGATGTATTCAAGGATCACCGAGAGCTTTTTCTTTTCTTTTTTTCATCCGTTCACTAAATGGCCATATGGGGTGCCCGAGGGTGAATTAATAAGGGTGAAAATAGTAGCGGGCAATTTCAAGGGTGTACTATATGATATGTAGATAAGTGCGTAATAATGATGATGACGATGATCATTTGTTAAACATTTATATAACATACATAGTGGCTCGAAATGAACTTCGTTAGGGGGATTCCCGCCGCAGTTATCAAAGTGAATCGGAATACAAATTGCAATATTCAATTACGTCAAAAAATGTGTATAGATATATAAATTCTATTGTAGATGGACATAGAATGCGGAATCGATAAAATAAGATATCCATCTCAAAAACTTCCCTCATGGATGTAAAGGGTGCGGTAGAAAATATAAATTCTACACTCGACATCTGTGAGAGAAAATTTTCCTCATGATGTCCTCTGAAAACCACGTAAGAAAGTTTTTACAGTTTGGCACGTCGTGAACGGGAAGAAAAGTTTTCAATACCTTTTGAACCGTTTGAAGTAAAAACTTTAATATTCCGTGTAACATAAATTCGCATGGTTGAAATTTAATGAAAAATATACGATGCTTTATGGAGACGTTGAACTAAACTGCAAAGCAGGTATAGGTAAACTTTGTTCGAAGAGAAAAGTCGAGTTGTTATTATATCATAGAAGGTACGTGCAGCGTACGTTTTCCTCGTGGAGCGACCCTCGTTTAATCCTCATTTCAATGATAATGGAGATTGTACAAATGCAGACAATGAAAGCAAGCGACAAAATAATCCCTAAACTGAACTCGTTGTTAGCTTGTACCAACCCCCTCCTAATGCTCGACAGGTTTTAAGGGTTGTCATTTATTTGTTCTTTCCTAAACAGCTTGCACTGCAGTATGTACTCAACATCACGTCTAATATATTTTTCTTTGCAACGTTTTAATATTATAAGTAAATAACTATAACCCGATGACTTGATTATATTGAAAAACCTGAAGAAAAAAAAAAAAAAAAAACTTTAACCAAATCAGTATCTACGTCAAGTACCTACATATAGTAAATCGCCATCATCGGTACAACTGTACCAAATACTTTGATCGTCACCGGATTAAATGGGGGGGAAAAATGAGCACCTTAGAAAAAAAAGTGCATTAAAGGGGAGAAAAAAATAGGCGGATCGATAAAAATCTTCATTCGCCATATACGAGAGCGATACATACAAAGATCGTAATCAGATAGGGATTAGTAGCAGTTTACTTCTTTTTTTTTTTTTTTTTTTTCATTTTTCTATTCGCAAGATTTTGATTCAGCGATGAGATCTTGACGCATATGTCAGAAAAAGAAAGGAAAAAAAAGACAAAAAAAAAGAGTAAAACGCGCCCTATAAAGGACGAATACCGTATTATAAAACACCTATAACGAAATTGCGAGATGGAGTGTTGGTATAGTTTGCGGTTTTATTTCTGCAATATTTCAGGAGGATGCCCCGCGGGTTAATCCTGCGGGACTCCACGATACACCCGAAGGACCTTTACAGACATATGATGCTCATGATGCACTGCGCACTCCTGAATCTCGTGTTATAGTGCAATGTGTGTGGTAACAGGTACGGTCGGCAGCGCGGTTGGCGGCAAAATGATTATAGACTACCAACCCACTCGGTATACGTACCATGCTATAATATTTTGTACAGTCGAAGTAAAAAATGTCGAAAAATCATTGTACAAAAACAAAAAGATTCTCACCCCGCTCTCATTTTCGCGTATTTTTAAAATACATCGGGTGGCATATAAAAATAAATATATGTTATACACAGGGTGGGGTCGGTGTCAAAAACGTACTGTGCGCGGTACATATAGAACTATGTAGAGAGTTTGTATATATTTATCCCCCTGTATATACATATTAAATTATACGATATGGGTGATGGGAGAGACAACAACTGTATAGATTGTCCATATACCTATAAGTCATACGTGTGTATTCTGAAACTCGTCGAGTCAGAAACCAAATAAGATGTAAAAATGAAGGAAATACGTCGAGTATAATATAGTTGAATTGCGGTGCACGTTTTGCAAGAAATCGTGGCGTGCAGTCGACACATGTAGCCGATCATAGGCTGGGATTTATCGCGGCGCAACGCCATTGCAAAAACAGGAACCCCCCTTATAGGGCCCATCTCTTACTTTTAACTCGTCGTTTCAACTCGATGGGGTACGACTGCAGCAAGACCAGTATTGATTCAATTTATCCTATAAACGGATGATTATGTCTGGAACGCAATATACTCGATCCGCTTCTCGCTATGAGCTAAAGCGCTTCGAAAATATCCGGAGCGCCAGCCTTTGCGTTAGGTATACCATACCTACGCTGTACACACGCTATATACAATATACACACAACCTCTAATGAAGACGTGATTAGAAGTGGGAACGAGATCATTAAAATCATCCACCGCAGAAAACTCAATGCGAGAACTTATAAAGAGGATTATTTATTGGACCGGTTGAAATAAATAAATAAATAAATCAAATGAACGTTCGAATTCAACATTTTCTTATTGCTATCAGAAATTTCAATACTTAGTCGATGAAAAAAAAATTATGATAAGTAATTGATTTTTTCAAAGGATCTGATTGACGGCAATTGTTTTTTTTTTTTTCTTCTTTTTTTCACGGATGTGTAAGAGATTTAATTTTTCGAAAAGTATAAACAACATTTCCAACGATTTTTTATTACACTTATTTCTGCTGCTGACTTTCTTCCGAAGATTTTTCTCATATAGGTATGCCAAAAGCGCAAAGACAAAAAAAAAATTAAATAAAATTTTTCGAAGCTTGAAAAAACACAGAGCTTTTAAAAATTGTAGCTAAGTCCTCTTTTTTTTTGGTCTCGAACGCTTTTTTGAAAATTACAAAACGTGCCACTGAAGTTACGTGAATAGTTCAGTTGCTACACCAACATCTGTTTCTATAGAGTAATAATTTTCCGGTGATTTTTATCTTTCCGGAATTTCATGATGACATAAACGCGTCTCATGAACTGGTCGACGATATCCTCATGTCGCTCAGGACAATCTCATATTCTCTGTCCTGAAAAGAACATCAGCAGAAACAGTTTTTAAACGACATAAAAATGGGGGGAAAAAATAATGAATAAATAAAAAACAACACATCTTACTCAGGTTATGAAATAACAATCCGCCCTCTATATGACGATCGTCACTCGATCGAAATAAAAATCATTTGTTTTTTTATCGCTTCTTGCGTACACGCATATTTCAATAAATTCTGCTTACCCGCTCATCTTTTCTTTTTTTTCTGGACAACGAAAAAAGTTTGACAATCTTTCGTTGCTGGTCGAACCATTTGGGGGTTGAAAAAAGGTATATCGCTGACCTAACTTGACGCTTTTGAAAAATAGGGGGTGATGATGTCGATAATAGGTAATATCTGGAACAAATGAAATTTAGGAGACGACTATTGTAAGGGTGCAGGTTATAAGTTGACTGGTTTTAAGACACGCAGTCTTCTCACTCTTCGTCCTCTCGCTCTTGTTCTTCGTCTTCGTCTTCGTCTTCGTCTGCTGAAAGAAAGCGGCCCCCCGTGAGATTTACCAAAAGTCTCCTGGTGTCTTTCGCTTATAACATAGTGGAACGGTATAAATCTTTGTACAGCCATTTCTTGCGGAGAAGACGTCGACGAAGAAGAAGCAGAAGAAGAAGAAGAAAAAGAAGAACAAGAACAAGTAAAAGAGAAAGAAGATCGACGGAGGGATTTCGTTACCCCGAAGTTATAAGGCCTTCAAATTTTGACCGTTATTGCTCCTTCAGCTTCAGCTTCAGCTTCAGCTTCTGTTGGCTTAGGTTTGTCCCTTATATATAACTGAATTCAATAGCTGAAACAGCCATCACGAGTCGGGATGGGATTAGGAAAATCCTAATGCTGCAGAGCGGACGTCTCTTCAACCCTTAAAATTTCGGGAAGCTTCGTGACTAATCAGGATATCACAAAGAAAATAATATCATCATAAGAATAATAATCACGATAATCAGTCACGCGGTCAAGGCATTCGAGACGATTCGGATTTTTCAATATTTTATTTTTTTCTTCATCTTTAATTTTCCAAACGCAACGGCGTACATGGGGAAATTTCGAGCCCGGAATTTATACCCGATATTGTAGAGGTACAGGTAGGTATACATGTTGTACATGGGAATATTCTATACACCAGAGCCAACTAAACCCGTCGATCGGCAAATATTATTACATCGATAAGCGAACGCGAGTCGTGGTAAAATAGTAACCTGTATATATAAAAAATATGGTGTTAAAGCGGAACCGTTTTATGATTTTCAAACACAAGATATATACAGAGTTACTAACCCCGCTATCCTATCGTCGATGACGCAGAATTTATGTTTCTTCTTTTTTTTCTTCTTGATTTTCGTGGGAATTTTGTTTTATTTTCCTTGTTTCATTGGAATTTTTGTTTCTCTTCATGAGGGGATGAAACTGATATCGATTGAAATTTATGATCATTCGATTCATCTCTTGGAAGAAGAGAAATTTTCAATTTTCTTTTTTTTTTCTCACCGATTATCCTGGTTTATATGTCCCGTTATGAACATGTATGAACATAATCCACTGCAGATAAAACCTACCTATTATATATGTTACGTACATATGTATAAAGACACATGCGAGTTTATACAATTCTCGTCGCGTGTTTGCAGTTGAAATTCTTTCATCTCGTTCTCGGGACAATAAATAGCTTGTCTTATCGATGTTTAAATATTCGAACGACTCTGAGCTGGCGTATAGCTGCAGTCGAAACTAGCTTGGCTGTTATAACCGACCAAATAATAGCTATGGATCGATTTTTTTTTTCTCGAATTTTTACGATTGTTCTTTTTCAATTTCTTTATTTTTTTCTTCTTACTCTGAGAGACCTTTTTCAGAGTAACATTGAGGGGATAAGTGAGAAAATAACGAGCAATGATTTTTGAAATTTCATTATTTTGGTGCTTTCGGCGTCCCCAAATTCGATCTCATTCATTGCCGGATCTGCATGATGTACTATAATTTCCATCCCCCCATATAGGTAATTTCTCTGGCTGATCTCTGTGCTCTTGAAATTTCTCTCTTATCCCGTTTCAGTCTCTCTCTATGCATACAGTACATTAGTGTTGTACATATATAGCGTATTCGTTCAGGTAGTCAAAGGAATTGAGACATTCTGACGTCACCTCCCACGTGTCCTGCGCCCGCCCGCACTCGGTAGAGAAAGCAGACAGGTTAAGTTTTGTCAAAAAACTCATCCTTTTCACGGTCATTCATTCATTCGTTCGTTCATTCATGCATTGATTTATTCATTTTTGTTCACTCGTCATCCCCTCTCATTTTAATTCCCCCCTCCCTGTTTTAATTGCATAATATGCGTCTCGCTCTTTTAATTTCACTTTCCCGTTTCACGTAAATTCTCAAAATTTCTTCTTTTTTTTTTTACCGCATCCCATAATTCGGGGTTCCAAAAATCGTAGAACCATAAGTCAATAGGATTTAGGTCAACGCGGTTTGGATATACACAAAGGATCTAACCGCGTTGGAAATTTCAAACTATATAATCTTCCGTAATTAACAGATTTTTAACAGTTTTACCCAAAAAAAAAAAAAAAAACGGAGAGAATTCAAGCAGAGAAAAAAGAAAGAAGGAAAGAAAGTCGTTTCGATCACCACCCAACGTTTCTTTCTTTTTGTATACCTATAAATACCTATTTTCGAAGAGTTTTTGTCTTTTCTGAATGGATCCGAATCCCAAAAGGCATATCGGAGCGATTTTTTATTATTAAAATATTTTCTAACACACGGTATGGTAAATTATCATTTTCATTCTATGTTTTTGGTTTTTTTTTGCTTTGTTTCAGGCTGCAGAGAGACGGCTTTCATTTACGCGATAACGAGTGCAGCCGTAACCCACAGTATAGCGCGAGCTTGCAGTGAAGGTAGCATACAATCATGTTCATGTGATTACACGCATCAATCCCGAGCACCTTCGGACGTTCGCGATTGGGAATGGGGTGGATGTTCCGATAATATCGGTTACGGCTTCAAATTCTCACGAGAATTTGTCGACACCGGAGAACGCGGAAGAAATTTAAGAGAGAAAATGAATCTGCACAATAACGAGGCCGGAAGAGCGGTAAGCAAATATTTATTAAGAAAATTTTCATACCCCTAACTTATGTTAAAAAAGAAGAAAAGAAATCCAAGTTTGAAAAGTATTTGAAAAAAAAAAAAAAGAAACCCCAAATCAATTTTTCGCCTCGCACCTCACGGCATTAATAAACGAGAATGTATAAAGGGTGGATATTCCAAAGAAATGAAAAGACTGAAGAATGATTGTTGTAAAATAATAAAATGAAAATCTCAATCTTCTGGAAAACTGGAGCACAAGTAACATGAGAAAAATGAAAACAAAAAATAGATATATAAAAATTTTGTTTTATTTTTTTTATTTTCAGCACGTATCGTCCGAGATGAGAAAAGAGTGTAAATGTCACGGTATGTCAGGTTCATGTACAGTGAAAACCTGTTGGATGCGTTTGCCAAATTTTCGAGTAGTGGGTGATAATTTAAAGGATCGTTTCGACGGTGCGTCTAGGGTGATGGTAAGCAATTCCGACAGGATACGAGGAAATAGTAATATGATAACGAGTAATTCGGCGAGTAACTCGGTTCACGGTCACCGCGAAGGTCCTGGAAGAAAGCACCGATATAATTTTCAATTAAAACCTTATAATCCCGACCACAAATCGCCCGGCGCTAAAGACTTAGTTTATTTGGAACCCTCGCCTGCGTTTTGCGAAAAAAATCCCAAACTTGGCATTTTAGGTACTCACGGTAGACAGTGTAACGACACTAGCATAGGGGTTGACGGTTGCGATCTCATGTGCTGCGGACGCGGTTACAAAACTCAGGAAGTCGTCGTCGTAGAAAGATGCGCATGCACTTTTCACTGGTGTTGTAAAGTCAAATGTAAATTATGCAGGACTAAAAAAACTATACACACTTGCCTCTAGGCCAAACGAACAAAAAATAATACCTAATAGTAATAATAGTAATAAAATAAAATATTTAAAAAAAAAAATCAAG
Source organism: Athalia circularis (assembly GCA_963978495.1). NCBI lineage: Eukaryota > Metazoa > Arthropoda > Insecta > Hymenoptera > Athaliidae > Athalia > Athalia circularis. Next base: position 8,359,575 of record OZ021702.1, read on the forward strand.
ATAGACTAGTATCGTAATACAAAAAAAAACAAAAAAACGAAAAAAACGAACTTTATATATATGACGCTAATGAATAACCTTCCTGGCGAAGGACTTCCTTCTTTTTTTCTTCTTCTTTTCTATATCTCGTTTTGTTTTTTTTTTTCCAATCCGCAACAGATCTACGATACTTTTTGACAAATATTATTAATCAAATTTATAGAAAGAATTCCGTATACTCGTAAAGTTAATTTCATTCATCTATAACGATGAGTGATTATGCCTTGAAGGATATTTTTACTTAACAAAAATCGAGTCATACAAACTATTCTTTTCATTCTTAATCAACTGAAAAAAATTCTTTCTCTATTTTCTATTATTTCGTTAATCCACCGAAAAAAAAAAGAAACAAATATATACGTATTCTATGTAACGACAGTTATTTTTCAATGCCCAGTATTATAAATATTTTAATCAATTTGAATAACCTAATTTAAGCACATTAATTTATTATTACGACGATAATAATTTTTAATAGTGATAATAATAACTATCATCATTATTATTATCATTATTATCATTATACGATTATTTTAAAGACTGAACTGCTGCACTGAAATGTATGTGTTAATTTAAATGTCGATATAAAAATTTAGGTAGATTATTTAATTATTCTTCATCATAATTTAATGTATATTATTACTAATAATGTTATCATTCGTATTCAGTAACGAGACAATAATGTAAATAGTGAATGACAAAAAAAAGAAGAGAAGAGAACCGACGTATTAAAATATTTAAATTTTATGAATAGAAGATATAAATTTTGATAAAAATTTCCACATATTTTTTATTCCATTTTATCTCCGTATTCGAATTTAATTTATTGTAACATTGATAATAAATAATAACAAAAAAATGTTAGAAACCGAATATGAGAAGCAGCAGTGCAGTTGAAAAAACAAAAAAAAAGAATCAGGTGTTACACAATATAAGTACTCTATAATATAAACGATATAAATTCATCATATACGTGTAATTTAATAATTGTAAATATAATAATATAATTATAATATATATTTAATTAGTGCGATGAGAATATTAATTTTATCAATACGAGTAATAATCTTGGATATCTAAATACGTATCTAAAATTTTGTAATTTTATAGACATAATATAAATGCTATATACAAAAGTTAAATATAATTATTGAAATATTTCGACGGTGCTCGACGACGGTGCAAGATACTTACGAATTTTTATATTCCACATAAAACTACGCGATACTTAAAAATTATCTAATTGATTGTAGACGTATGTAGGTATATAAATTGTAATTAATCACTATCATTAATGCATAACGTGCGAAGCGATACTTAATATTAAAAATTGATTTTTCTGTAAATATAATTAAATTAAGAAACTTTTTTTTCTCTTCATACATCATCATTCGATATTATATAAAATATTTCACAGTTGGTCGCGACATAATTTTTCATCATTATAAAATTTGTTTTATATAAGCTCAGCACGGTATATAAAACGATAGAATATATGTGTATGATGTACGGAAAGCTGCAGCGGCCATTTTAGTTAGGATCGTTATTACGATAATTATTCTTAAACTTATTATTTTTTTGTTTTCTTTGTAACTTCACTCCCAGTATCACGTACTTACATTAAATAGCATACGCACATAATACAAGAAAGAAAAGAAGAAACAATTAAATAAATGAACGAATGAAATAAAAAAGAATCGCCAACGTATTATTAAATTATTTTTCCATACACATATATACTGTGTATATAATATGGCGCAACACATATATTATATGTATCATTACATAAGACTTTGACGCGCGAGTATATAATATACAATTATTTATACATATGTAATATCGATTTTAATATTAGTATACATTAATCATATATAATATTTAGTATATTATTAATAATATTAATCATTATTTATAAATAAAATATTTCACGTGTACTACCTATATATATAATAATTATTATTGTTATTACTGTCATTATCATTATTTTTATTATCATTATTATAAAAACGTAAAGAAAAAAAAATCCCTTCACTGATTTGAATGAAAGCAATAAAAAGAAAAAAAAAACCACCTGCAAAAGCCGCAAGGAAAAAGGAAGATGAAGTAAAGTGACGCAACTGAGGGGTAAGTGCAATTTAGAAAAAATGAACGTAATCGTAATAAAAATGGACACATGATCAGATAGAAGAATGGAAATTTTTCAATTATTTTCAAGTTGGTAAAATTTTTAATTTTGCTTTTTCGGCTAAAAACTCGATTTTTTACGGGGTGTTTTTAAGGGGTTGATTGTTTTTTTTTTAATCTACCTGGAGTATCAACCCACGAAGGTGCAGAGTATGTAACGTATTACATACATATGTATACATCATATGTATACGTATATATATTTCTACGTGCTATATGTATAGTATATACTCTCCGCCCGCCTATGATCGTAAAAGAAATTCTTCGTTCGGGAGGCTCCCAGCATCCTCCTAAGACAAGAATCTCCGGCAGCCGGGCACTTCTCACGGCGGTTCCTTTGATCTCCTCCACCTCCGCCTCCTCTTTCTTCTTCTTCTTCTCCTTTCCCTTCGTCGTCTTGTTCTTCTTCTTCTTACTCTTCTTCCCATTCTTGCATCCTCCGTAGAGCATCATGCCCCTATCTCTCTCCCCCCCACCTCCTTCCCCGCCCAATTTTTCGACCGTCGCTTCAACCCCCAGACGTTGCTCCGTCTGTCCGTCTTGCAGGTTCATTCAGTTTTACTATTATTACGCATACCGTCACGACGCTTTCAGTCCCCCCCTCGCATCCCGCGATCCCCAACCCCCCTTCAAGAAATGAAAAAAAAAAAAACTTTGGAAAACTTTCGTACATTCTTATAATATATTAAATTTATTTGTTTTCATTCTTCTTCTTTTTTGTTTTTTATTTGGACTGTTTCGATATGCAGTGAAAAAATTTGGCAGGAGCCGTGTTAGGTGGAAAATACGTATCGTGAAGCTCGATTGAATCGGAATAAAAATTGATTGGTCGGTCAGTGATAGTTGAGGAATCGATTTTTTTCACGCATTGTGCAACATGACCGGATCACACAATTATATTTAACTACAAGGGATGTTTTCGAATAGCAATATATGAAAAACAAAAGACTATCAGGATTTTGATATCTACTTTTTTTCAACCTTGGATTCCTTCGGGATTCTTTCGCGGACCTTATCGCTGCATAAACAGGAGCAATCGTCACCTGCTATACTATACCATGCATGGAAGAGTACAGAAGTGAAAAAAAAAGAAAAAAAAATGATGAAACAGAAGAGAAAGAAGAAGAAGAAGATGGTACCACAATATTGCAACTTTGAGCCGTAGGGTCCTCGGGGTTTAAACTCTGCAGGATTATTATGAACTACATAAAATCCCGCCTGCGGAGGGGCCCTCCCACGATATATTCCTCCGACCAACAAACATGTAGTATACAGATATGCACGAGTATGTACACATTACATACGTTTCTTATATACATGTATACCTATATATGATAGTCCCGTGCTTCGCGCGAGTTATGAAGTTGTTCGATGACTACACCCCACGCGCTATAGTAAGTATATTATGATTATAATACTTCACGAACGATAAGCTTTTGTCGGTACGGTATATAGGTACGTACATAGATACAACGCGATTCGGAATCGATGTGGTATTATGCCATCGTATTTTTCTAATTTATTTTTTTCATATTTTTTTTTTCTCTTTTCTCTTCTCCTACTTTTGGCACAACCTATCTTGCGAACTTTTCAATGAAATATAATATACATGAGAATGCATGTAATAATTTATATATGAACCTTATACCGTAGGTAACTACACGATTCAATTCACTTCATACTAGGTATACATAGATAGTTTTGGAAAACCCGTATAAATGAGGTGAAAAAATTTTCAAAAATTTAACGTCGCTTTCAGAAAGAAGGCCCAATAATCTTCGCCAACATCGGATGTAATTTTTTTTTTCTTTTTATCCTTCCGTTTCTACATACTTCAAGAAAATGTAACAAGAATTTTGACGAGCAAGTAAATGAACGAACGAAAAAATGCCCAACTTGACATCTATTTTTTTGTAATTTGTTTCGTCAACCTGGTCGAATAAAGCATGTATGGCTGTGTATAATTTATAAAGTTGTACTTTATAAAGTTGCACCGGTATCATCAGGTGGGGCGCGTAGCAGGAGCAGCAGCAACAACACAACACATCAGGGATGCAGTGCATGGGACCTGCGGTACGATCGCCCACAACACGTGGCGTGTCGCGGCCCGCTGTGTTCAGATCTTATCGAGCAAGGACCCTCGTAACCTCTAAATGTTTTCATCGCCTCTATCAGATGATGTGACCGTTGGCTAGCCCTGGCCCTTTTTATGGCCAACCAACTTATTCATATTATCATATTATGCGTTGTGATACACAGTACGTACGCTTTTACATTCAAAACTGGAGACAATCTTTTATTTCCTTTTCGTTTCGTTTTTTTTTTCTCTTTTTTTCTTTTTTACGCGCGTGTTCTCTTGCATGCACTATACCTGATACTGAAAATCTTCAAGATTACAGTAAAGAAAATTAAAGTAAATTTACAGAAAAAATTAAACAATTTACATCGATGGTTTTTTTTTAGACTCAATGGCCTCTCTGTGTAATCATCCCTTTTCACAAACGTGGAAAATTGCGTGATTTGGTGTTTTTGCAAATTAGAGAGGCACAAGTGTTCGAAAAACAATTTAACGTCGGGTTGTGTTACGCTATGAAAAGAAAGTTTTGGTAATTGGTTGGTCGGCGGATAAAAAGACAAAGCGAAAGAAAGAGAAAAAGAAAACAAAGTAAGAGAGAAAAAGAATGATAAAAGGCGGCATATCGGAGTGCGGTATATATATAGGTACGGTTCGATATATAAATCAAACAATTTCCGTTTTTTGCGACGTTCGAAGGACGAAAGTTTCGGCGTGCCGCGTGCCATGATGAAATTTTCAGCGGTACAAGAAGGATTGAAAGAATTGTATAGAGGTGGTTATAGGCATATGTATATGTAATATACATGGTATATAGGTTCTTCTTCAGCTGCTGTTTCTGCTTTTGCTTCAGCTTCAGCTTCAGCATCAGCTTCTGGTGCAGCAAGGGGTTAAAGAAGAGGAGAGCTTCGTGTATATAAACGGAATGGTAGGAATCTTTGGAAGGACGGAACGTCCTGCAGGGCGTGGGAACGACGGTAGCCTCGCCTCATGCACTTTATATTGTGATATGTATATATATATACATATGCGGCATATAGTCCATCGTCGTCGTCGTCAACGTTTATAAGATAAAAGAAGAGATGAGAAAAGAAGAAGTAGAGAAAAAAGACAAAAAAAAAAGAAGAATAATAAGAATCGCGTCGCGTCTTCAAAATAAGTAAGCTACCTACGATCTATAAGACCACCGTGTCCAGGACCTTCGAATTACGGTGTTTTGGCATGTGTTATAAGATTCCCGCGAATTCGCAATGCAAAGGATCGCCAGGAATCCCATACCAGGACTGTGGGAACAGACTATAACCAAACAGACAAAAGATTTACAAAATATCCCCATCTCAAAAACCCATATTATTATACTTCTCATATATGATCCTACTCCTCATCAACCCTTCGAAGGAGATTGAAAACGCAGAAGAAAAAAAAAAAAAAAAAAAATTATTTCCTCCCTCTGCGTTACGTGTAAAACTCGACTAATTTTTCTTCATCTATATATCCTGCATCCCATAATACCCATAAGAAACAAAAAAAATTAAAAAAATAGATTAATTAAAGCGGAACGTGAAAAATCTACAATTTTAACTTTTTTGTTTCTTCAACCGTTCAACCATTTCCGTTTTTTTTCGTTTCTTTATAACCACCCCCGCGCGAGAAGCCTAATTCGATTAGCCTATCTGTTGACCCTTTTCTTGGAAATTTCCGATTTTTTCTACGAAGTGAAGTAAAAAGAAAAAAAAACAATATAGGTAAAGAAAAATGAAACGAAAAACGTGGGGGTCTTGGGTATCGGAATGGATTTAAATTCGTGACGGTCTGTCGCGGTTGTTCCGATGGTGAGTTAAAGTATCAGAAAAGACGGTGGCGGCCGGCGCGGTTCACGGACTGTTTGTAAGATAATTGAATAAGCGGTTCCTCCTTATTCCGTCGCTCGCTTCGAGACTTATACTCTTATATACCTATAACGCAATGCTGCAGCCGAAAATCTCCTCCTCCGTTATAGTCGCGTCCGTTGTATGTTTTTCGAATTAAGTGGAATCCAATTGTTACTTTCCAGAGCGCGGTTCGTCAGTGATTTGCTACGCCACTCAAGAACCACGAGACACGTATATATATAAAAAAAAGAGATAAAAAAAAACAAAACAAAAAACAAAATCCCACAAGTCACACACGTATATCGGTAAGAAAAAACAAAAAGGACAAAAAATAGGAAGAAGAGAAAAGGGATTTGAGAAAGTCGACTATCTTCTCACTCTCATTTTTTACCTTTTTGGTTTCTCTGCTTCCTTTTTTTTCTCTCTCTCTAACTCGAAAATACAAAACAAAACTCTGTATATAATATATACTACATCGCGCGCGGCGTGCCAAGTCGTCCAGTCATTTGGAATTAAGTCATTAAGTTCAGCTAATGTGAGGTGAAGCTGGAAGAAAAAAAAGAAAAATTGAATAACGAAGTAAGTATGTAGAATGATTGCTTGTATGGTTATAAAATATGTGTACAAAACTAAACTAGTAAGTCAGTTTTCTAGGCGATATATATATACCTGTGTTGTAACTTAAGTAATATTAACATGGCGCGCGCTGCAGTAAACCAAACTATACCAATAGAACTGGGCGTAGCAAACAGGATATTTGTATACGAAAACGTTAGGGATAATCCGTATAAGTAAAATCAACTCTACATACATAAGTGAAAAAATAAAAAAATAAAAATTCTTGCCGTTGGTGGTCTGAAATATAAATTCTTTCAAATGCATACGTATAATACGTACAACTCTTATACGTATATTTAAACACGTTTATATACACAGCAAGAAAATTAGTTTCCGAAAAAAATTTGGTCCAGATTCACCATCTGATCCTTTCTCTTCTTCTTCTTTTCGTTCATATCCAATGAAATGATACACTTTTAACTGAGAACTTAATGATTGAAAAAAAAAAATAGACAAATATCGAAAAACAAAATTTGTGAGTATTTTTTGTTGCAGGGAGCGAATACTTGAAGTTTTGGCAAAAAATTGTAGACGCAGGGAGTCTGATTTGATATAATTACATGGCCAGAGTTATCACAATAGGTCGACGTTGTATAAATAAATATTAAGAATAATCAGTTCATCGCGCCAGTTTGAAAACCACAAAACTGATTAAACCGTGAACAAAAGAACGTGAGATAGAAGGTTTACAGAAGCTGATGGTCATCGAGGTAGCTCTGGAGGATCAGAGTGGCCACCTAGGTAGCAACGGGTAGCTGACGACGGCGTCGTAACTTTGTCGGATAATTAATGATTTTATGATATTAGAAATACCTTAGCTCCGATCAACCAAGCATCGCATAATATACAAATTGACCACCCAGAAAGAAGAATGAGAAAAAACGGATACGGAAAAAAAAATGAATAAATAAATAAAACATATAGATACTGAATGAAGCTAAAGAAATCATCGACACGTCGATTTTTACTCTCTCCCGTGAATCGCGTGTCAACGAACCCCCTTACCCCCTCTCCGTCGCTCCAAAATAAAGATCAAAAAAAAAAAAAAAAAACGAATCATTATCATCACCGATAATCGTTTGGTGAAAATTAAAAGCGACTTATTTGAATCTTTCAAAGCCTGTTTAAAATGTTGAAATCGATCAAACCCATCGAGGTGTACATTATAAATTTGTCTGTAAGAATTACGCACACTTAAAATGTTATGTACACGCAACATTAATTCCCAGAGATGAATCTCCGTTCATCTTTCTCTCTCTATCTCGTCTCTGTGTGGCAAGTAAAGATGATCGTGATGTACACGATAGATACATACATACGTTCATCTTTAACAGGTGTAAGTTACACACCTGAACTTATTTTACATGTATAGGGTGACCAGAAAAAAAAAAATAATGCAGTCAATATTGAAACGTGGATATAAAAGCTGAACGTCTTACAACGAACCCTGGTCTAAAATTTTTTGTTTTCACACTCGTGCAGTGGGAATTGAAAGAACGAAGCCTATGTTAAGTTTTTCGGAATATCAAACAAACTTCCATATTCGAAAACATGAAAATTGTAATAATTTCTGTGAGATTCACCTTCCGAAAATTTGACAGAATTTCTTCGGCTTTTATATTCACGTTTTCATAAATTGACGGTCACCTTCTCCTTTTCGGGGCCACCCTGTATACGTGTAAAGGGTTAAGCTAAATATGATCGAGCGGCTTTATAATAAATACAACCCCATACACCAACTGTGATTACATCACTCAACCGAATTACACTGCATGAACCAGCGGATTCCGATTATATACAGGGTGTATGTATTCATTATTATAGATATGTGTATGGCTTGTGCAAGACATATATATGTATACATATTATATGCTAGTTGGAACACCCATATCGCGCGGTACCCAAGTGGAGATTGTGTTGATAATTAACACGGTGATCAACGCCCTCGGTGGCAGACAGGAGGACGGGGTGTCGTAGTTTTTTGTACATAACCCTCAACCGATCCGGCAAAAGCAAGCGATCATCATCCTATTTCTTGATGAAGTCGCTCGGACCGGATGGATGAAAATAAAATCGACCGTCTATTTGATTATCGTCTCTTGTTACCTCAATTTCAGGTTTTTTTCTTCTTTTCCCCCCTCATTATTATTTGGTTGACGAATATTTTCCTCACTTGTTCTACAGTTCACAAAAACTTATCTCCTCATTTGCAACGATTATTGTCACGAAACACCCTGATTCACGTGTATTTTTTCTAAGAGCGGTTCAAAAAGTGCTCGATTTTTCGTTTCATTTTTATCTCTGAAAAAAAAAATAACTGGTCCAAGGACGTGTTTTTGGAAAAAGTCCATTCTTTGTTTTTTCTTTCTTTAAAAAAAGCTTTACTTCTTTCAAGGACTCAGGAGAATGTACCTATCAAAATCGATTGGAAATTTTTTTTTTTCGAATAATTTTGAAAAATAGCCTTATTTCTAATCTTTACAAATGAACGATATCCCGTACATTGAATATATACATATAACCATGTATGTATCAGCTGTGTATAAAATGGAAGGGAAATACTAAAGAGATTCTTCTCGCAGGGGGTCAAAATGATAACTTGGTTGGGTGGTCCGGTAGGATCAGACAACATTAATTTGTATCTCTGCTATGGTGGTCCCCCTTTACCCCGCACTTTTATTTCATCTCGCTCTCTCATATATTTTTTAATATCGCGTTATACAACACGCAAGCACATATACTATCTGTATATACGTATATGGTATATATATATATAAATGCATGTACAATAAAACCAACCAATGCGTGAGTTGGGTATCCTGCAGTTATAATATCCCGCGTAGTGTGAGAACCGAGGTAAAAAATTCGATTGTAATATATCGGTATAAAATACACCATATTCCTTCCTTTCGAATGAAAATTTTTAATTCTGATTTTTCGAATAATTAGAGGCGTGCCACCTTTCTTCAATTCATATACGCGCATAAAATTGAGGATAAAAGAAGACTGAATTCCGATTTTCGATCGATGAGTTATTTTTTTCACAGTAACAAGCCGCATTCCACATTTTTCGAATCCTCCGCTTCATTGCACCATTAATTGAAAATCGAGGATAACGAAGGTCGATATATTCAACATCCGGGGCTTTTTTCTGTATTTTTCAACGGTGCAGAATATCCATCCATGTGTATGTATACATAGTATGTATGTGTCTGCTATACATACATATTTATATTATACGAGCGTGGTGCAAAGTCGGAGAAGTTACGAAGTCCAGTCGATCCCTTCAGACCCACCGCCGTGTTCCGCGACCGAGGTAATTACACCCCAAGGTCGCTGGGAGGCGTCAAAATTGCCCCCGGCACTCACCTTCTTCCTTCACCCCTCCGAACCCTCTAGATTTTCTATAGATCTTTTTTTTCTTCTTTTTCTATTTCTTTTTCTTTTCCACCTTTATCTTTATCTTCTTTTCCTTCTTCTCATCTTGTGGTACGGCATACGGTCATCATCGGCCATACCGTACACTATAGCATAAAATGCGGTCTGATCTGCTGCACACATTATACGTATCTTCTTCTCGTCTTCTCCTCCTTCTTCTTCTTTGTTTTTTATTTCTTTTTATTTCATTTTCTCCGCACACAGTATTTCGTTGAACAAGTATTGGTAAAAGCCATTATCGAAGTTGATATTTTATCGAATCTTTCTCTGCATGGGTATACCTATATCGGTCCCAGAACGCAACACCATAATCTTCTGTATATTGAGTTATTTGCAGATATAATTACGAATCAATAACAATAATTCAACAAGTGTATATACGTATATTATGCCACCTCAAAATATACAGATATACAGTTCCTGCTTTTTCTCTTCATCTTTTTCTTTTTTCATTCTCACATTTGTGGAGCAAGTTGAACCTTTTACGGGTTGAGGCCGTATCAAATCTGACAACTGCGCTTCCTCAAGAGAAAAAATGTAAAAAAAAAAAAGAAAAAGAAATTACAAACCGAAAATTTCATATTTGAAATACAACTAACAATAAAATGTCGGATTAAACGAAGAACGTAATACGCGTGGAGTTAACGAAGCCGTTCAGTTTCATTTAGTTTGGTCTCATTTCGTTTCGTACATCGTATCGAGTCAGGGGGTCCCATGGGGCATTGTTTTCATGGGTGGGAGATCCTCCTTCGCGCCCTTATCAAAAACTTCGATCTTCGGCCCGTTCGAAGGATCAAACGAAGCGTAATTCATGATTCTTTTAACCACCCAGAACACAACGCACGGGCTTTAGAATTTTACGTACGTCATGACGTAATCACATCGAGTCACATGTACAGGTATAATACGAATTCAAATGATGATTATCTAATCCGCACCGGTGATCGATAACTCGGAGAACTTTATGTCACTTTCACTCGGTTTATTCCGGTTCTTCTTTTCTTTTTTACTTCCTCTAAATCGTGATTATTTGAAGTTTTCGAAAATCATCCGACCGCTATGGTTTTTCATAGTAAAAAGAAAATAGAATAATTAAAAAAAAAAAAAGATTTCCATCATTTTTCATATTTCTTTTCAGTGCTTGATAAATGATTGTGGATCACGTAGCAGATGTTGTGGGTGCAGAAAGGCATGCGGTTGTTGGATTATATTATATTATATTTATGGTGTAGAGAGCATAATAGCTGTAGCGGTTGTGTTAAGAGAACATATATGAGTTGTTTCTGGGGAGAGAATATAGCCGTTGGTGGAGAGCGTCCATACCGTTTAAACGATCGCATTTATTCAACAGAGGTTGTGGGCGGACATGCGACATGGTAAGAGGGTACTCGAGGAAATAAGGGAGACAAGTGCGGGACACGATCTCGCCTTCAGGGATTTTATTGCCATAATAATCGCTCAACTTCAGCCTATCTTATTACATGTATATGATGAGGTGAACAAAAAATAACATTCGATCACGAGCAGATTTCAGAACTATACTGGAGAAGTCGATTGCTACGCGTGAAAATTGGAACATCTCGATCGGCGGTAGCCGTGACTCAATTCAGTCGATGAATTCGTGGTCTTGAGATCAAAATACGTGAAACCCATAAAAATACCATGAAAAAAATAATGTTGATTTTTCGCCCTAAAATCGAAAAAATCCAAACCTTAGATTTTTTTCGATTTTGAGGTCAAAAGTCAAATTTTTTTTTACGGGGTTTTACGAAGTAGGGGGCTCAGGAATTCGAATCCGCGAGCTAAATCGATCTAGCTATGTAAAATTGATCGAGTTATCGTCCCTTTGTGCGACAAATAAAAAAGTGTCGCATACATCATACGATTTTGAGTGAAAATCTCCTTCTCAAGAAATGAATCATATCCGCGGTGGATAGGTATAATTTCGCAAGGTTCAATGATAATTCCTGTACGTCCGATCTGTAGGCAGATCATGTTTCTATCCGCTTTGCTTAATAGATTCATTACGTTCATCTAAGTATAGGTACTACCTACTGTTGCAGGACGCCCGTAATATGGCGGTCGATAGAGTCGCCTGTCTTTACGAGTAAGTATAAGGTCTTGATCAATGAATTGACTTTTACCATTCAGAGAATATACCCAACGACTTATATTATGCGCAACTCCATAGCTATGTACCCGCGAATACTACCTAAATAAATATATATACATATACACGAGTAAAATTTACCATAAAACTAACTCAATCAGAAGTCGCAGCTAATTGAAAATTCACGGCTGCCACGCGATTTATTCCACTGTAATAATAATAAAACCGATATGAATAATACGGATGCTCCATCTAATGATCCTGAGAAAATTGGATTCACATGATTAACACGTGACGGAAACAACCGATATTCACTCGTTGATTACTTTTGATTTTTTTCGTGGAATTTTTTTGGGACCCGCATAAATTCAAAGGAACACGGAGTTCAGCGATCCCCGGTCGGTTTATAACGTGCTATCGCGGCGTATAGCACCGGTGAATGAATGAATGATAAAAAAAAAAAAAAGAAAAAAAAATGAATGAGTGTAGAACGAATGAATGAACGGGCGCTAACCAAGGCGTTAGTTAGCTACAACAATTAGCATATCAGTAACCGCTGCAGCAGCTGCCGACAACGGGGAAATATATTTTATGAACGTACGTGTTTCGTGCAAGCTCAAAATCCTAAGACTCTGATAATTCGGATGAGACGATTCCAAAAATGAATACTTTATCTCGGATGTTACGCCCATAATTTATAATCGATTCAAAAATCAATCAGACGTAATCTATATTGGTCACAGTTACAATTGGATTCTTTTCTATAATATAAAACCAAAATGTTGAAAGTGATCAACGGAAGGCGATAAAAAACCAAACAAAAAAAATTAAAAATCAGAAAACGAAAATTTCAAAATAAATATCTCGGTCCTTGAATCTCAAGTTTTCTCGCACCTCGGTTAAAACGGATATTACCTACCTAAAAAATTCCCCGTGCGGCACGGAGGTCTCTTCCTTCTTCATCGACATAATATAAGAAGCCAAATAAACGAAGGAGAGAAAAAAACAAAAAAGGGAAGAAAAAATTGAAAAAATCACCTGATGACTGAATCAATATTCGATTCCTCTGTTAACACCTTCGGACAATTCATACCTCTGTTACCTCCTACACTCGCTTTGCACTTTAATATATCGCGCGTGGATCGACTGAACGAAAATAAATATATTATACTAATTTATGACAAAATTATAATACATACGAGCAAATCCATCAGTTAATGTTGAGAAATACAAACCGGGGATGTCAGAAAAAAGTGAAAAAAAAACAGACGAATTTGTTTGAAATCGCTAATTATATTGGCATCGACTTTACACGTCGTCCCAGAATGATTGAATTTTGTTTTTCGAATATCTCTCTTCCAAATTTTTTTATTCCTTCGAATGAGAGGAGATTTATATTTTAACACGATGCGGTCGAAAAATCAACCCCCCAAAGACGAGAGAAACCATTCGAAATAAAATTGCGCGCGTGTTATATTTTAGCAGGTACAACAAGAGAAAGTCCTTTGAATATTACGGTGTCCTGCAGATCAGCTCTGCTTTATAATTCATACATACATATATATACGTATACGTATTCTCTTTATCTGAGTTATCCTGTAACTCGCCCTTAACTCACAACTCCCCTAAGTCATAACTCTGATTTTACTACGGTGTTTATGTAGTCTTAATAATCCTTGATATCTCGTATAGCGATCCCGTGAACAAACTCTGCCCTCCCGCTGTGCGACTGCCGCCGCATGATGATGCTGCAGGATTTTGTATCAGAAGACAAAAGGAAAAAAAGGAAAAAAAAGAAAAAAAAAAGAATCCAACGAAACGAAACGGAATGAAACGAGTCCTGAAACAGCACATGACGGAGATCACCATTGCACTAAACCACGTATAGTTCCCATACAAAACATGATAAAAATAGGTAATCGTCCTGTGGTCAGTTTTACACGTATACATATTATATTTATACATACAATACATGCACACGCATAAATAACGTTGTTTAAGTTTTGACCAAAATCCGCACCTCCGTTACAACGTATACAGTATGTATATATATATATATATATTTACCAAGAAATTTTACCACATCGGGAATAAGAATTACGGAGCGATGTGTAGCGGGGGACAATCACATATATTTCCGATGAATAATATAAGCTGAGGGGGTTTTAAATTCAGCCAACGCGCGGAGAGAGAAAAAGAAATGTTGTATGGGAAAAATAAAAAGAGAAAAAATGAAAAAAAAGGAGATGATCTCGCCGCATGTTAACACGACTTTAAAGTTTTATTAATAAGGATAAATCAAACGAGTCCGCGGACACGTCGGTTCAACTGCTTATGTATTATATGTTCTTTTCAGTACAACACTCTGAACTGCAACCCGAATGAACCAACAGCAGCAGCAGCAGCAGCAGCAGCAACTGCACGTACTACGGTTGGCACCCTGCCGATTAAGTTGTTTCAAGTTGTTTCAAGTTGTTTCAAGTTGCAGTTGCTCAACAGTGCAACGGGCTGCACCGCACAACTTAATATACCGGAGGAATAAACGGGCTCGCTTTACGACGCCTTATACCATCCCCACTATTTCCGTTTTTATGTTTCACTTTTTGATCGTTTTATTTTTTGGGGATGCGTTTTTCCTTTTATGTTTCTTCAGATCTGCATCGTGATTCACAATTTTGCGACGCTACGTATAAACGTAGCCCGAGTCACACGGCGGATTTATCGCGCTACGACCAACCATAGAATGTCGTTGCTCGTCAAAATTTACTTCAATTTTCCCAAACTGCACGCAGGATCCGAGTGCACGAAACATAAAATTCAAAATTCCACTATCTGCCACAGAGATACGAGAAAACCTCTGTTGCAAAATTTTCACAGAATATCGAATGATCGATAATTTTTTATCCGCACTTTTGATCCTATTACCTATACGATATTTTCAACTACGTTTTATCACACCAATATTGAAAGAAAAGAAGAAGAAAATAGATATTTGCACACTCGTTTGATCCTTGGGGGCTTGAAAACTGTGACGCGAATGTATAGGCGATTTTATTTCGCTCGCGAGAGAATTTCTCGCTTAGAAATAAATAAATGAGCGTAAAGAATAGGGAAATAAGTAGGGTGTTAGGGAAATTGTATTTTTTTTTTGTGTCTCAGTCGTGGTACACGCGAGTAAAACAGTAGAGAAAAATATGTATGAATATTATCTCGATTCCAACATCATGAACTGCAGCAGCAGCAGCAGGAGTAGCTGGATCGGTACAAAGGTGCAGAAGCATCAGGAGCGGAGGATCGTCGTAAAGTGTAACTTATGGAATTCCGTAACAAATCGAGAAGCAGTTTGTGCGGAGGTATTTTATATTATGACTACTATACCACACGACAAACGTAGCCGTTTGCATTTGTTACGTTGCATTTTATTATGTATTATACCGCAGGTGCAGCGGAGTCAGAAAATTTTTAAGAGTGAAGAGAAAAGTGAAGGTAGTAAGGAATAATCTAGCTAGGTGGTGATCATCACCCGGAATCCTTACAACGTGTTCTTGCACTGCACTGCACAGAAACGACGTAAGCTCTAATCAACGATTTCAGAATGGAGCGTAAAGTCCGACATGCGGGAATAAAAGAGAAGGGACAAAAAAAAAAAACAATTTTTTCAAATCAAAAGAAAAGGAATAGAATACATCGAGGATGATACGAAGATGCAAGAATAATATATCATCCAGTTGTCGGAATATATAATAACCAACCATCATCTCATCTCATCTCACCTAATCGTAAGTTTACGTATTGAGAACCAGAAGGGAGTAACCATCGAAAAATGACGGATGTGTGAGTTATTTTATAAGATTGCAGTTATTGAGAGAAAAAGAAAATATTGCAATCTTTCGATTGGTGGGAAATTTCGAGCAACTACATTGAAAAATCGAAAAACAAAAAAAAACGAATCGAAATGAATGAAAGAATAAAATTGAAAAAAATAAAAAAGCGCATTTATGCAGCTCCGCGCTTACTTTGAAAATAAAAAATTTAGGTCTCCGGGGTGCGGAGTGCACGGGTTGTATAAATACGTGTGCGCTGCGTAACAAAGAATATATATCTTGCTCAATTTAAACTCCATATATAGTTGGTTGCGCGTAGGAAGGTAGGTGCAGTATTATTCTATGTTTATGGTACCTATACATCCGTTTAAGGAAGAAAACAAGTACGCGCAAAGTGTTAAACGTACCTAATACGGTTCTAACCATTCTAAATTGCACGTGTTTACCGAGAGATCAACTAGGTGGTAATGAGGATATATTTAAACAGTCAAAAATCGTACTCATACATCCATAGAATATATAGCCTATACTAAAAAACCATGTCGTCATCGATTTGTAAATAGCTTACTTACTTTCATCGCTTGAAAAGAAAAAAAATGAAAAAAATTCTGACTAATTTTCGTTTTGTTTTTTGCTTTTACATACGACGCATCCGTTGTTCGGCTGTGAGAATACACCATTTTTCTCCCTTTAAAGGAAACGAATGGAGAAAATTGGGAATTAAAAAAAAATTAATGAAAAAATAATTACAACGATCGACAGTCGGAATCAATTTATCTAAAAGAAATCCTATAATAGATACACTAATGATGAGGAGAAAAAATTAAATGAAAATAATTGACGAGCAAACTACATCGATTATTGCGGTGCTAATGAAATTACGTAGATAGAATTACGTAAGTGATCACATTACAGGTATCGCAAATTAAGAAACAAATGAATAACTTGTTAGAAAAAATATCGATAAATAATATTCGAAGTCACTGTGTATAAACGTCGAGTAAAGTTGATTTTTCAACAGCGGATGCACGGAATGAAATGATAATGTACAAATATTAATATGGAATATAATAATAATGGTAATAGTAATAGAAGAGTAGCGGGTATACCTATAGTGGTGATCGTGCTGCGCGTCGTTGTTGCTGCTGTTGCTGTGCTTCTGCTGCTGCTTCAGAGGGTATTAAATTTAGAAAATTATCTTCCTGTAAACACCTAGCTAATTAAGATTGGAACATTTTAACATTCTCAGAGGGCCAATAAACTCTCTAAAGTATGGGTCGTTTGTTAAGCTTATGAGATTGTTTAATTAATATTACTGTCCGCCGCAGAAGCAGCGTCAGCAGCAGCAGGCACTCTGCGGCTGTATACACATGTAATATATACACATATATATATATTTTCATATACAGGTAAAGACGCGACCACCTCTGATGACGATATAATACTCAACTGTACACATATATGTATATAGTATGTCGGTGAACCAGAGCTCACGGAACGAGCCCCACTTTCACCGCGATCATATAAAGAATTTGAATTACTGATTATTCAAATCTTCCTCCTTATTATTAATATCATTATCATTATCACGATTATTATTGTTATCATAGCGAAGAGACCTTCCTGTACGTGGGAGTCTTCCTAACTGCGATTACTGAAGGATACGCAAAACTAGCCTTTATCAAAATGAAAAAATAAAAAAAATTGAAATACGTAATCGCGGTTTTTGTGATTCTATTCAAATATCATTGCGTATTTTTACTTCGAAATACTACACGCAATATACCCTATTACCCTGTCCTTAAGTTTCGCCTATTTTTGGACATTGTTTGGATCGAGTAAAAATTTTTTAGCGAGAGCGAAAAAAAACTATGTACCTAAATGAGGTACCTGTACTATAATGCATCGTAGTGTGGAGTTTCAGCTCGGTACCTTTCTTTCATTTCCGCATTGAAGACGAAAGAATCAGTGCTCATTTTTGGGCAGAGTATTGAAAAAATTGAAAAATATTAACCAAGATCAGATGCATCCGTATAGCTGTATAATAGCTATATGTTGTATGTATAACTTAAAAGGAATTTTTCTTAGCGTGATGAAGTCACGCGCCCAGGTGATGATCGCAGGGGCCATTTTGCCCCGTCAAAATGCAGCAGCCCCAAATTACGAGGACCACCCAGCTGCCAAAGAACCGGCCAATCTCTTGCCTCGGAGGCTAATCGTGTCGGGGTGCCGGGCGAAAGGAGATGCTATATGTATATAGATATAGTATCTATATGTATGTACATATATATTATATATGTACAATCCTAAAAGCAGTGGGGTTAATTGCATCGCATGTCCCGTAATCGAGCCAACTCTACGGAGAACCTAAAAACTCCAGTTATCTCCGTCCACGTCCCCCTATCCCGAAAACTCCCAACCCCCTCCCTTGCTTTTCTTAAAGTTTTGTTTTTTGTTTTTCAATTATTTTGTCCCTCATGGAGACAAGAATTCGGTTGATTGTTAAATCAAGCAGATATACACGAAAAATTGTCGGTGCGCAAGAATTTTTCAATTTTATATTAAAGTTCAATATGTAAATTCGGATGATAATTACCTCCAATTTCTCGTACATATAATGCGTTGTATCCCCCATTCAGCCTGCCACCCACGACGATGCAGGAATATTGCTGGAATCTGCAGTCAACGATTGTGAAATTGTTGCACTCTGAGAGAAAGATTTTTACCTGCACCACGGTTGTAATAATTACCATATATGTAATTCAATAAATCACAAGTAATTGATCGATTCAATTTTAACGCTGCACGGGATTCACTTGCACAAGAATATTATACCATATGCTTATTATTATCACATCCCGAATCCTGTGAACCGATAAGATAATCCGTAGCGACGTCCGTAAGACTGGAAAGCCGAGAGACAACTAACCAAAATCACCAAGAAAGACGACAGAGAGCGATACAATTTGACTGTATGTTTACATCCGTGTCTAGAACGATCGTCGATCAAATTGTAAATACCAACAGAATTTGCGGGACCTCGAAATTTCCGTTGCGTAGGGAATTCGCAAACAGCGCGCCCGTGATGTAGGTGAAGAAAAACTTTGCAGTTCATTGAACGATCCGATATACATTATACATATTGCATACATGTCTAATAGGTATGTTGAAAAAAGGGAATAATATCAGGATGATAGCGATACTTTTTTTTTTACATCTCGTTGTAAAATTCCTCTTCAAATTAGGGGATGGGATAGGTATAGAGTGAGGGGGAAGGGTTATAATTTTTATTTTATAGCCCGTGTAAAACACAGCTTTTAGCTGTAATTTAACTTTTATATAAAAGAGTTATACCTTCGGCCAGGATTTTTTTTTTTTTCTTTTTCTTTTCTTTCCTTTTTAACAGTCCGAATCAACGACTCTACGCATGAAAAATTGAGAGAAAATAATAACTGTGATAATAATAATGATAAAATCAAAAGGATCTACCTACCACCTCTCGTCTCGTCGCTCTATCCATATAATATATCGTCCGGTAAAATAGTTTTACAACAAAGGAATTTCGCATCCTCGTATAAAGCCGGTAGTGTCGATCCCGATGCAGGATATAATTGTATACTTGTATCAACCTGCAGACGAGATAGGTGTCATAAAAAAATATATATCTATATATACCTATATCTTTTTGTTCAATCTTCACCACTATACGCCTCAACGGCAATCGACGACCCTCCGTTTATTTTTTCTCTCTTCAATTCTCCATCCCTTCACTTTCGATCTTTATATCCTTATTTCTTTTTGTTTTTTATTGAACGTCAAAAATCATACCAATTATCAACTTCCAACACGGCAGAATATTACAGCTGGACTCTGCGGCTCTAGGTATAAAATCTTTGCCTTTTCCACCCTGAAATAACTCTAGAGATAATAAATGAGTACGATAATTAGTATTTATATAAAACTAGGAGAGGGGTAGATAAATATTTTATCCATGATTCTTTTTTTTTGCATCTATTTCTTCATTTTTCATTGCGATACGATCAATTAATATTCAGTGAATTTCTTTATTGTTTTTTTTTTTTTTGATTTCTCAGAGTAACACGTTATCAGTCTTATATATGTACAAAGTATATATGTATACATGCATTCAGCAAGATAATTTTTTTTTTTTTTTTCTTCTCATTACAAGGCACAGCTGGCGGTTGGTATAATAGTATCTAATTATTTCTATCAGTTTGAAAGAGAAGAAGAAAAAAAAACAACACTAAAAAATAAAATTAAGCTGCGAAGTATGATGCTATACATAAATTAAATACGTTATTGAAAAAATTATCCGCAGGCTTGATAATATTTTGACAAGCTATAGATAGCAGAAGAAAAGCTCATTTTATATATGGAACAATAGGAAGTAAAAAAAATATCATACGTATGTAAGTAAATAGACAACATTTAACATATTACATCACATATATATAACGATCGAGACGATAAATTGACGGACATATCGAATGAATTAAAAATATAATTGATATACATTTTACACAGAATACAGCGGGGGAAAAAGTGTATAAAAATTTCTTTAAAATAGATCGATTATTGTATTCACATTCCGTCTAGAAATCTGCACGGAATATACGATAATAATAAAAATATCAGTAATTATAATAATAACGTCACCTAAAAAGTCGAGGAAACAAAAATACAATCGGTACGGAAATTAAATTGATTGAAAATGAAATTTAACAGCTGATTGAGTTGAGAAAAACAACGGAAGGAAAAAAAGAAATAGAACTGAGATGATTTCCTGAGAATATACGGAATAGCATCGATGATTACGGGGCAAATATGCATTACATGTGTTTAAAAAATCTGACGGTGCTTTTTCTTGTCGTGTTGCGAGGACTAATAATTTCTGATCATTCAACGACAGGTGTTTACGGACATTTTGACGACACAGGTACTACAAGTGACTTCGCAGCACCATTTGAACCTACAGTGACAGTTGACCTTCTCCTTGACAACTTTAGTGTCGTAGCCACGACCGCAACAGAGGAGTTCACAACCCTCGACTCCGGGACTTGTGGCGTTACATTGTCTACCCTGAGTACCTAGAGATCCGGTTTTTCGATTCAACTTACAAAAATCGGGAGAATCCTCACTGTAAACTAGGTCAAAACGACCGGGAGGTTTGATCGTTGGACCTTCCGTTATAAAACTGTGGCCATCGTTACTCGGTATCACTTTGGCAGCACCGTCGAATGAATCCTTAAGACGGTTACCAACCTCTCTAAATGGAGGCATTTTACGCCAACATGTCCGAACCGTACAAGAGCCGGATAAACCGTGACACTTGCATTCTGTACGCATGTAGTTCTTCACCGCCTGAATAATCGGATATGGAAATGAAAATGAGATGAAGAAATATTTACCACCGGATGAACTGATAAAGAAGATACAAGTAAAACGGAAACATCAAATTTACTCACCAAACGCCCGGCGTCGTTATTATGGAGTTTTACTAACGTTTTAATATCGCTACGTTTTCGGTAAGGAGCGTCCATAAAATCTCGCGATTTCTTAAAACCGAAATTAACGTTGTCTCCACATCCTCCCCATTCCCATTCACCTTCTGCCAAAGGACCTTTCATACTTCTGTCTGCTCCCACTACTGCCGATGACGATGACGATCTTCCTGCGTTCGATTTTCCCGCACGATTTCCTGCACGCAGATTTTTAGTTTCAATGTCCAACAATGGATTCATCAGGATTATAGAATCCTGAGATAAAAAAAATGATATATTTATACATACAATATATATCGAACGTGTACTTACTACCACCTTTGTTAACGGTTTTGTCGCAGGAACATTCGACCAAATTACCCATAGTACATGCTCTAGTAACCGCGTGAGTTATTCCGGCTGCTGTTATGGCGTTTATAAAACCCGTCTCTCTCGTGTCTGAAAGAAATTGATCGATAAAAAGAAATACCATCGAAACAGTATAATATATTATAATACATGAATAAAGAACATAGAAAATTTAGTGAAGAGTTAAGCGAGTTGTAATTAATCGATGTGCACATATATATGAGTGTATTTATATCCATACCAAGAGTTGGGGCCGGTAAATGATTAATTAAATGCGGTTAGATGAGTCTCTGAGATTTTGATCATGAGATCTTGCGGTTGAAGTTGTATATATGTATATATATTATTGGGTGATCTGACAGTGGGAACCGGATTTGTTGTAGGTTTGTGTTCCTCGTATATACCCTTGATGGGTATATAACGGTAGTACTTTATTTGTTCCTCTCTGTTATCTTGTGTATATTGGTGTGTTAAATCGATGGGTACATCGGGTATACCACAGATGTACGTTGATAGAATTAAGCAAATAAATGTAGCGAGATTAAATGATCAGATTGAATAGATCGAAAACAAATCGGATTACACATCATTAAACCGGATAAGACAATTAGAGCTTGTGAGAACCGATGAAGGGGATATAAATTAATTGCTGCCCTCAAGCTCGAAGCTTGAGAAAGTATAAACATGTACAATATGATACATCTGTGATCATAAAGAATAACTTACAAAAACCATCACCGGCCGATCAATTCAATTTGTATTGTGAACGCAAGAAGAATTATCTCTATGTAAACCGATTCACGGGGGTCCAGCGGATTCTATTTATGGAGTATAATAAAATGTAACGGTTTCATTTATCAAATTCTCTTGTAGAAAACTACTTCGAACCCCATTTCTTTTTTTCATGGAAATCATGAAAACTTTTTCACAATAAATGATAAACGAATTGGAACCGAAATCTTACGACGTCTTGTGGTAATCGGAAGATTTTCAACTGCAAGAACTATGTGAAAAAACGTTTTTTTGACTGGAAATAGATTTTTTTTATGTATGTTAAAACTAAGAATATTGTTTGATTCACCAAGCTTGGACTATCACTTGAAAAAAAAAAAAATTGAAAAAATATGGAAAAGCAGAATGTTGCCTGCAGTGTTCGATGGATGTTAATGTTTTTTTTGGTTTTGTTTTACACAATGGGCACGTGCTTCGATGAGATGTGGTGCGGGATCTCTGAATAATACTAATTACGGAAATGGTATAGTTTGTCGTGAATTACTATGTACGGTGTTTTATATCCTACTATACGTTGAGTCTTGCGGGCAGCCGGCAGCAGGAGCAAAAGCGCAGCCAGCAGTTTGTAAAGGTAATTTTATTGGGGCTCAGCTGTAGCAGAACATCAAGGGGTAATTTAATGTCTATCTTACTCTAATATCTTTCCGCGCAACAAGGCATTTGACGCTTCGTGATAAACCGCATGCGTAATGAAGCCTTGATTAACAGGTATCTTGACCACTATAAAGTGCTCCGACTGCCCAACCGCTGCCGTTTTACTAAACTGAGTGCAATGTAGCAAAAAAGATATTGTTAATGAAATTTATCTCGAAGAAGTTTGGTGAATCAGAATTTGTCTCGGAGTCCGAAACTATGGGCATCATTTGCGCGGAATGCCAGAAGACAGTCTTTCGGGAGACTTCGACTCTTTTTCCAACCATTAGTACTATAACTCTTAGAGGAGGACGATGTCAAATAAAGCTATGGTGTATTTAATTGCAGTATCAACGTGGGTAAGATATGAGTACTTTTGTTGCTTCGAAATACCGACACTCAGGTATAACATAGTAGTAGTAGTGGTAGTTTGTGTTTGTGAGATGAGAAGTTTGTAACGCGACGGAAGGAGAGAGAATGATGGGCGGTAAGCGACGTCCTGCAGTCGTTCGAAAATAAACGACCAATCCGAAACAATTCAAACGGAAGGTCTTGGGAGCTGTGGAACGACCGTGGGTCTCACAGTGCAGTGGCGAACTTGATGGCCTGGGCAACATCAGAAGCAAAAGCAGCAGCAGCAGCAGCAGCAACAGCAATGAGGACGAGACGCGCGGAACCCAAACCCAAACGAAAACCTGCCTTGGGTTGTTCCTTCGGGCGTCTTACTACCCATACAGTCAGCGTGTCCAAATGGTTGCACCGTAGGGTGGGACCAAACGAAATCTACGGTACGTATTGGATTTCACCTGTCACGTTTCCACTCCATCATTAGCGAACAATGAGTTAAGTTCTCTACCCTTTCAGCTAGTTCACAAGATTACACACTTAAATTACCGACCCATCAACGCATTGGTAGTTCAGTTACCACCGAGGTACCTTTCGGTGTACATATAACCCATGTACATCCGGGCTTTGCAAATCTTGCAGCACCAAAAAATTTTTGTTGCTTTTTTCATTTGGTTGAGGTGAAGGAGAGAAGAAAAAGAGGAGGAGGAGGAGGAGGAGGAGGTGGAGAAGGATGGGAAGAGTTGTTGGCATGTAAAAGTAAAGAGGAGATCCTTCTTCCCCTTCTTTATTCATCCAAGAGCGCTGATCCTGATCCCGATCCAGCAGCAGTTCCTCCTTGCCTTACCAAAGCGAACCAACATCACCAGCAGAGAAGTTCTGGAACTAAGAGAACTGATGCTCGGTTCTATAGGATATCTCAGTGCGATCGATGGAATTAACTCATACAAGGTGGAATGTTTCTCCAATTACGGGATCCACCTTGTGTCTGAAACGACGACGAGACTGTGCATCTCCACCACTCCACTCCGCTCCATTCGAATCGACTCGCAACCTGCAGCAACGTCTTCTACTCCACAGGGCATAAATCTCACAGGAAGATCCATCCCAACTACAGTATTCTCTTACAACAGGAACGAGTAGTATGGCTACTGATCACGGTTTTACGTCACTCTCAATGCTCCCCCATCCGGCCAATTTAAACGATCAGATCCTTGTCACTCCCAAAATTGATTTTAGGGACAAAGCTATATACCTAGTGAAAAATAATCGGCAAATGTCAGCCCACCAAACACTACACCGGACAAACTTATAATCCTTGAGCAAAGTGATGTGTGTAAGTTGTGGAATAGTTGTGGCGGAGGGGGGTTAAAAAGGCTGTAAAAAGGGGGAGAAGGGGGTGAAAAAGGTGGAAGGGGTTATACACGTTAAAGCATGGTTCAACGTGGTTCCCATGGATTCCAAGCGGGTATCTTCACCACGAATCGACGGAGCGACGTAGCGACTGGACCTTGGGCTGCTGCCTGCCACCGCCCGCGTATCTTCTGATGCATCAACTCACCTTTCAGTGTGTATTTAAGCGATACGATACGATACGATACTCTTATATTCGAGTTGATCTGATATGGAAAGCGAAAGGTCCAAAGGAAGGCAACATCAGAAAGCAGATATAAGAAAACCAAAAGCAGCAAACTTAACGTAACACCGTGGCAGGATATCATCGCCAACATCGCATAATCAACCCTTAGTTTTACAATTCATCCGCAAACGGAAGCGATCGACAAAATTATTGTACCGTATTATTTTCACGAATAAATAATAATTTTCAAAATTCATAATGACGTTGCATATTTACTGTTCATATGTACACCATGTACACTATATCTTTTACAAGAACATTATCACCGGTTTCGAATCACTTCGGATCAATTAGACAGGCGAGGATCGTTATCTCAACATTGGTTGCCAGGTGCAGCGTTTCTGATACTTTCAGCCAATTATCAACATTCTACCAGATTCGCGTATGTCAGGTGTATATATATATATATATATATATAGATACCTACCCACGAAGGGCATACGTAAAACAACTTATCTCTTTCCTTTTTTTTCACTCTCTCTCTACTCCCCAAGAACTTTGGTATCTCAAAATGTCTCGAGCTTTGCCATGTTATTTCATTTGACTGCAAGTTAGAAAATGTCATAAATTTTTTTAATCTTTCCGCTGAAATTGAGATTTTGACGGTAACGTTGAAAATATCTCTCGCGAAAGACCTAACCTGCGAACATTTTTTAATTATTCATTCAATTTTTTTTTGTTCAGATAATTCAGAATTGCGAAATGTCTTCGGTGTGTTCATTGTTTTGTAACCATTCATGAACACATCCATTAGTTTTTTCGACGCAGAAATATAAAATCTAATAAGGAATGATCTCAAGGATAATGAAATTGGTTTGTATACGTGATCATTTCAACTATGAGATGTTGCGTAAATTTCCCCATACCGTATCGTGTTGGACTGGACTGTTAGTTGCCCGTATTGGTATTCCTGATTTATTGAATTGAATAATAATCATCATCAGAGATCTCGTCCTTCTCATCTCGTATTCGTTAATCTATCAGCAATTAATCGATCAGGTATAACTATATATAAACCGCAGATAGTTTGTAGTATTACGCAATATAATGTACGGTTTTATTGCGGCTTGTAGTTTAACCGCACCGAAGCTAAACTGGACTTGTGATGTAGCAGAGTAGAAGGCTACTTTAAACGTCAGCGAAGGTAAAGTAGCTGCTTTCAATCCCCAGAGTTACAACTCACGTCGTAAATGGTATTGAGAGTATTACCCGATAAAACTTGTTTCATTTTTACATTACAATAAGTTGAATTTCAACCGAAAATTGCATTCTTCATGCAGTCTACATCAGTCCTTTTTTTTCACTGTCTTTCTTTCACCCCCTCGAATTATAAGGTGAGAAACTGATGGTTCTCCACTTTTCGAACATGGTCTTCCATCCGAGCTTATCTATTAAAGATAACATACAGTTCAGGAGATATATGATTTCGAGATTCTTCAGGGTGATGGGGGTATAAGTCTGTAGTAGAATATTCAATGAAGTAGGTAAAGTTAAAAGAGAATAACGTTCGATGTACATGCGCGACGAGAACTTGTGGCTATTTCCGTCCATTGGTTATAAGTCGGTCTCTCTGAGCATTTCCAATAAATACTATCTGGACGTATGAATACCTATATAAGAGCTCTGTGCCTGCTTATAACGTAGTTGTTTGGTGCGAGTTGTGCTTAAACCTATAGTAAACTGATACTAAAAATCACCCAACTGACCAAGTGTAGCTTGTTCTGAATTTTTTATCATCTTTTGCATTGCTTCATTTTTTTTTTTTTTTTTTTTTTTGCCTACCCTCGCCTCTATTTTAACGCTAAAATACCGATATATTTTTTCGTTAAACTATAAAACGCATCGCAAAGTACGTTTCACTATAATACCTGCAATGATTCGCGGATTGCGATGGAATTTCTCATCCGGGTATATAATATAGTATATAAAGCTATATACTCTCGGTGTAGATACACAGAATTTACGCTTTAATACGTAGAGCAATAAGAAAAGATAAAACGTTGTTTCTACGCTACGGAAATACCTCAGTAATTACTACTCAGATAGAATATTGTAAATGTTCGCAATTCTGAGCATTCTATCCGACATATTTGAAATCCAACTTCCACTGTAATAATCTTTCAAGCGCGGTAACAAACAAGATCTGGCGTTAAATTCCTCCGCCATTTTATTTGTTTATTTTATTTTTCCATCATTATCTCCTCAAATACGCAAACGCCTATCACCACGTCGATGTAAAACGACCTTTGGGGTTGTCAGAATTCGTAGTCAGAGAGTTGAGAAAAGACAAAAAGAAAAAAAAAATACCTGAAAGTAACATGAATGATGGACAAAAAAGAAGAGAGGGAACAACAAATTTTCTCATTTTGAATAGGATTGTACGTTATAAAATAAAGGGAATAAAGTTCTGCCTTTGGTAAATGGTAAGAGAAGAAGAAGAAGAAGTACGGGGGGAATAAGGTAACATTGGAGATACATTGCCGGTACATCGCCGCGCGTTCCCCAACCACAAAGGATTGACAACAGCAAACAGTTTAGTGTCCCTTACGTTTATTGTATCGGGGCTACCGTACTTTAACTTAACTTCTACAGCGGAGGCGGTGGACAGATCTGTTACTCTTCGGCGTCGAGTCCGGTCTGGGCTTCTTGACATTTGAATGCATCGCCCCGACAGATCCGAAGAGGCGCCCCCCCTTTCCTCTCCTTTTTCCCTTTCCATTTCCCTTTCCCACCCCCGCAACTTTACAGGACCGGCAACCTCTCGCGTATATACAAGGTGGGCCAAAAGATATTAAAGAGAAAAAAAATTCACTATTTTGAGACGTCATTTGGAGATGAACGCAAGAACGGAATTAGATTGAATTTTTATTTGTTCGAAACTACAAGTCTGGAGCTTGCGCTTCGTTTCTGAAATTTCAAAAAAGCTCCGTCCGTCGCCGAGAAACACGCGCTTAAAAAAAACGGAGTTTTGACAAAGTCGTAGTCAGGATGTCAACAGGCGACGCTGAGAGTGAAATAAATCTTTATTTCCGCGATTGCGTAATTTCGAGGACAAAATTGACGAAATTTCAAATTTCAAAAAAGAAACGGAAGCCTCGTTTTTCTAGTTCAAATAAATACCAAGTAATGACAAATTTCGTCCACGCGTAATTCAGCTTTTACCCTTTCTTCCTAATTGGCCGCTGTTTGTAGGACACTCTGTATGCATAAATACATGTTCTGTAGTTCCAAAGCAGAGATAACTGCCTCGAATGAAATTCTTAACAACGTTTCTTAAAATGGAAAAAAAAGTAAAAATTTGAGGTCACTGTCAAGGAAGGAAACTTTTTACACGCAGTTCAAGGTTGGTTCCTCCAAATTTTTTCTTCTCGTAATTTCTTTTTGCTCATTGGGGAAGCGGGAGGCGGAAGGGAGCGTTGAATAAAATTAGTGGAGTTTTTATGTAAACAGGTAGATGCTGCAGTTTTGTGGTATCAGGGTACATAAAAATTGAAGTTTAAGCGTAATAAATGCCGGTGGCGAATCCCGGTGGTCCTTGCAAATTAGTTAAAGAAAAATAACCTGCAGAAGCAGCACTCTTTCCTTATAATATCTCTAATAAAAATAAAGCGGAGGTCGGGGGGACAAATTAAGTCAACTTCGTCGAGTTTTGAAGGTGCAGATCGTATAAAAACTGCTTCAATTCCATCTGGCAGGGAGAGTTTGATATTAATCTGCATCAGTTAAAAACTCAAAGCCCGATGTTAAAACGAGTGATAATTTTTTTTCTTTCATTCACTCAGAAAAAAGCTGTCAATTTTATGCGTAAATTTCTCGAAAGCACTCGAAAAACTTTTGACTGTGGAATAAAAAAATAGTTTCAACTTTGAAAATTGAGGTTCTTCGGGCATTGTAATTTCTCAGTTTTTTTCGACTGTTTAAAGAATAAAAATAAAATGACAACTAATTTTTGACGATACACTTCCCAGGAATTTAAATAAGCGGTAGAAATACAAATTACTTGGTGTATCGCGCTGGCTATAATATTCCCTGCTTATATGCGTGCATCCGCAGCATAATATACATGTATGTAGTATATAATATAAAAAGTAGTTTTATATGTACAAATATATATTTATACACACGTAGATATAGATATATGTTACATGTATTATACGTGAAACGCGGGCCAGGTGACGTGTGGTAATAAGAACTTATGGCCGGACGCGAACTCCATCCAACCGTTAGCGAACTAGTGCTAAGTGTTTTCCCTCGACGGGTGTTAACTAATACGTTTGTATGCATTCAACGCATGATGCTTATAGGTATATTTATATGTATAGTGAACGCTGCAGCGAACGCAGCGAAACGCAAGATAATATTACAACAGTCATCCGTGTCATTCTAATAAATTCGAAGTACGCAAGCATCGAGATTTCATTCGCTAATTCCGATGGTAATTAATTATAATTTTTTTTTTTTTTCAAAATAAAACACGGAGATACAGAATTATCATTTTATCATTATATATCTAATTATTATACGGAGTGTCACGAGCGTTCAGGTTTTTCGCTTTATTCTATAATTTTTTTTTACTTTGTTTTTAATGTATAACGTAGAGTTTGAAATTATTAAATTTTTTTTCCTTTATTATTTCAGAGCTGGAAGGGGGGAATGAAAGGTTGAAAAGATCGTTACCAGCTCAAGAGTGTGCAGTCGAGGCTCTATTAGTCCTTATCTAAGGATTAAGAGGGAAGAAGAATAAATTTTAATTTAGAGACTTGGAATTCCTACCAATTCCTTGAATAACTTTAGCTGCCTTACTCGGTTCTTTTCTATACGCGGGCTTTATTCCGGCTCATCAAACTCAACATCTAAATCTCTGATCGCGTGTCCCTATCAGATCCTTTTTTTTCGTCTTACTTTATTTTATCTTCTTTTATTCGTCTTCCTTTAGTTTCATTTCTTTATCTCTTTTAGTTACAGCTGCTGACAGATTGACATTGTCCGTCAGATATTAGTGGCTATGTGTTCTCCTAATTAAAGTCCTAAAGATGTCCTGATAATAGGACGCTCGAGAAAAAAATAAAATAAAATTACAAGGATTCCTAATCCACCCCCTAAATTCGGATCACAATCATCGTTCTCCTTCTCCCGAGGTGAAAATAAGAGGTAACAAAAAATATCTCTACAAAAACTATAGAGTATCTATATAACAAAAAAAGAAAGAGTTATAAAAAATATATCAAACAATTTCTTGCGCATTTAAGATGGGGTGTTTTCTTGAATCTCTTTTTTTTGTTTTTTTTTTCTTGTTGAACGGTAGCTGTAGTTTAATGTAGGGGTTTCTGGAGACGCTCCACGGGTAGCTGTCAACATTATGACCAATTTTAAGGCACCCTTGAAACGTTAGCGTTAAAATACGACCCTCAGTGGGGCGGCTTTGAAACTTATATGTATATATTAGGTATATAGACAACCCAGACAGGAGCTCGCCAGGGTCAATTCCTATACCATAACCAAATCCACCTGCAGCTCGCGCGCTCTTTATTCAAACGACCTTGACGCGCGTCGCCCGCGACGCCATAAAACTAGGAGACGAAATAATTACAAATTTGTCACGCGCCATCCTCCCCTAATCTCCATTGCAAAGCGAAAAAAAAAAGAAAGACATTATTGAAAGAATTTTTCAGTTTCACTACTCGAAAATTGAATTATATACCCACATAGAAAATGAAAGAAAGAAATTTGTCAAATCATGTGTCATCCGGAGTGATTTCTTTTTTCGACTTCTTTACCGACGAGTCAACGCGTCAATGACGCCTTTTATCAAATTCTGCAAATAACCAAGGATGATATTATAGTTTTTTTTTGGAGGGATTGACTTCCTACAGCGCGCTGTCAACGCTGTTGAGGCCTTCCCAAATATTGCACAGGTCCTGTATTTTTTTTGTAAGTTGATGAAGAAAATCGAGAACATCTAGCAGCTGGAATACAGTGAACGATCTGATGAAAATTAATTCAAATAACTTCAGGTGAACGTGTTTCGTGTACCCGAAGAGACAGAAAATAAATTTACGACTATTCAGTTCGAATGTACATCAAATCTATCTTGTGTGTCGTATTATACTATAGTGTATACCTAATAATAAATACGTACGCATAAAGCTGAAGTAGAAATTCCTACAAAAAAATTTAGGCGCAGGCCCCTTTCTCTTTTTCCATCTTTTTCTAGTTTCTCTTCCTCCTTTCCTCTCTTTTTCTCTTAAGCAAGTTCGGTTCTTGACGCCTATCTCAATTCCCAATTGACGTTTATTTATCTGGCGGCATTTAATTTTTATGGAGCCGATCTACCGATAGGGTCAGGTAGCCTCCCGCTGTGTGGTCCTTAAAGAAGGTCTAAACTAAAAACTACTCGACAATTCTATAGTCATATATATCTATACATTTTTTTTTGTTTTATCTTTCTACATTCGCATCCGTTTCAGGATCAGCTATAGATATATCGAAATCGTGCATAGCCTAGCTTCGTTTTCTACATAATATAGTTGAGAGAAAAAAAAAAATAAAATAAAATAAAATATTTCAGAAGGTTTCGGCACGCTGTTGCAGCATCCCCTAATTGAGGGGCTTCATGTAGCGATAAGGTGAACACGGGCGTTAAACCCCGAAGTGCTACCTACGCTGGAGTCCAAGAAAAAGGAAAAACGAAAAAAAAAGAATCAGTCCCCAGGGATTTTATGGCTGATCGCTACGGATTACCTACCAGCACGACAGTAGGACACGACCGTTATCTGAACGATTCTTGCGATACCAGACCTTGGTAGTTCTTTTTTGTTTTTTGTTTTGTTTTCGGTTGTTTTTTTTTTTTCATTTTTTATTTCGTTGATATAGATAGATAGCGGGCAGTCTCAAATATCGGGCCCTCAAAAATTCGGGGAACCGTGAATTCCGCGTCGCGACGTCCGACTTTCTTTTTGAAATTAGGAATACCTAACATATAACCGATCGGAGATCCGATTTCTTCTTTCTATATTTGTTAGGAGAAGAAAAGAAAAAAATATGATGGAGAATTAGAAAAAGAAGAGCATAAGAAAACAAAAAATACCTCTTAGTAAAATTTTTCTTAGCGATCTTCTGACGGTTGTACAATTCCAACGACGATTTCTGAATTGATGCTGACACTCCTTTGTGCCGACTTGAACACCCTTTACGATTTCCTTCAATAACGCTGGTTCCTTACGACAAATATCGGCAAGTTTTCCCTTCAATCTTCGAGTTTTTTTACACACCAACATGGGATCCATCACAACCTGGCTTCCGGCGACCCTGGAAAATAAATTGAGTGAATCATAAATTTTTGAGAATTATGTCCAACTTAACTGGGATAACATAAATTATTTAAGCAAATCTCTCGTATGCCGGAATGATTAATTGAAGCTGCAGGTGCAGCAGTAGCCAGAATGAATTTTGTTTTTGTCTTCACGTCATGTACTTGCAGTCAGGTCTAGATATATCTATCGATATAATCCTATTTTAACGAGATTTTCCTCCCATTTCTACATTTTCACGCACTACTGGGACTAATTGGCTGGACCAACAAAATTACGAAATGCTAAAGAACAGTTTATGTGCGACTGAATGACGGATTTCGAAAGTACCTAACCCCCCCTTTGGATTTTTTCGATTTTTGGGCCAAAAATCAACTTGGTTTTTTGCAATATTTTGATGATTTCTTATGTATTTTGATCTGAGAAACACGAATCCGTCGACTAAATTAAGCTACGACTACTACCAATCGAGATATCTCGATTTTTTCGCTCTAGAAAGCAAAAAATTTACGATAACTCGATCATTTCGATAGATGGATGAATTTAGCTTGCAGATTCAAATTCCTGAGCCCAAAGCGGATCAATTTGGTTTGCAGGTTTGGATTCCTAAACTCGAAATACGTGGGAAAACTCCAAAGATATTACGATTTTTGGCTATAGAAAAACATAGAAAAAAAAAATTAAATATATTATAAGTAATAAAACCAATAAATGAAACCTCTGGCACATGAGTAGTCTTAAAATATGATTTAGAGAAGCCACAAATCTGCAAAGAGTGAGGCTATACACGATATGTATGTATATATAATGTATAACGTGATGGATTTTACCTCTGACATTATTTAATTTTTTTTTTTTTCACATATTTTGATTTGATTTCATAATTTTTTTATGCTTATATTTTTCTTCCGAGTACATCACAACGTTAGGGTAAATGAAAACTGGAGGAAATGAATGAAATGAGAAAAAATAAGTTAAAACAAAACCCTTCTTCGACCTGCAGAGAAGAGAGAAACATAGTAAAATAAAAAGAGGGAGAGAGGAAAATAAAAAGAGAAAGATTAAGCGGTCGCCAAGGATTCGCAAGATGTTGTGTCTCTGTACTCCCAAGGGGGAAACTGTCTGATCCCCAGCAATGTGATTTATCTTCATTCACCGTAACGTTTTTCTTATATAAGTACATTATATACACTTGATATTTATATATATATATACCTATGTACACGCAAACGCGTGTAAAAACGAAAACTTTTTTAAAACTTAGATGCTGCCATACAACCGGAAATAATTCAGACGTATAATCGAATACATTAAGTCTCATATACCTGACAAAATTTTTTACCATGTGTATAGTTAGACATTCGGCCGAATTAAAATAGGATTAAAAATCTCATCCCTCTTCTTCCTTCATCTCTTCATGAAGAAAAACAAAAAAAAAATAGTATACAACATATCTAGTAGCGAGAAAAATTTTTCTTCGAGAAACTGGATAGAGTATAATAAACACAGAAAACTGTGTATATGGTTTTTCTAGCGATCAAAATTAGACGTCATAAAATTTGTTTGTATGTACTGAGGATAGTAGGGTAGGTGTATAGCGGTTACCACAGTGTTTGAGATGCTGACTGACGTCGTCAGCCCCTCTTTTCTCTGCATCTGCGATATGAAGAGGAGGAAAAGAAAAAAGAACAAAAAAAAAAGGATGGAGTGAGAGAGACGTCAGAATATGCGGTCATAACCGTAACTTAAAATATAATTTAATAGTTTGTTAGAAAATCGAATTATTTATTTACACTCCATGATCGCACACCGTACTACCCCCCTGCGCGCGTTCAGATAAAAGCTTCAACTAATTTTATCGTCTAAGCGAGCCAATGAAAAAAGGGAAGAGCGAGAAGAAAAATGAATTTTGAAAAATTGCATAAAGAAAATCGACTCAATTAATTGATTCGAACACGCTTCGTTTTTTTTGTTTTCTTCTATCTATAATTAATTTTTTTTTTTTTTTTTTTTTCTTTCATTCTTTTTCGTTTTCACTTCTCTTTGGCAGATTAGTATTTAGGAATGCATCAGCGCCACTCACAGTTTCCAAGAACATGTAACACGACTGACATAACAGTCACGTTTGCGTTAAAGTTACGGGCACCAGTGTATATTATGTTAAGCTGTTGGCAGAGCGCGAGCAGGAGGGTGCGCAGAGAGAGATGAAGAGAAAGAAGAGAAAAAAGAAAAATTAAAAAGAAATAGGAAAAAAAAAATTGAAGGAAGAAAGAGAAAGAGAGTCGAAGAGAAGTTGGTTTCGTTGCGGTGCTGCTGGTGCACGTATATTTCACGACTGTTTGCTTCGCAAAGCTGATCGTGAGTTCAGTTTTTCCCTCAACCTCATCACCCCTCGCTTTTCCACTTACATAGGCAACCCTCTAAGATCAAATAAACTCGAGAAGCCACCGATACAATGGCGAGAGATAATAAAGTTACGAAATTATGACCGTCCTCGTACAAACAACGAATATACACACGCTATAACTATAAAATAAAAATCCCACTAATCCTATTCAACACATCCCAAATAACAACTTATTAAACTTGTTATGTATCTATATAACCCAGCTATTAGCACTATACAAAATTCGCAAATATAAACTTGAGAAATAAAAAGAAAAAAAAAACGAAAAAAATTTCACACCCCATCAAATTTTTGTTTTTTTTTGTTTTTTTCTTTTCTATTTTCATATCACATCGATCCTGCAGGAGTCATAATATACGGTGTAAGGAAAAGAAGTGAAAAAAAAAAGAACGAGAAAAGATAGCTGGGGTCCCAACGATGAGAACCGTTTGGATCAGGATCAGGATCAGGGACTTTCTTCCTCTATCTTTCGCGGTCTGAAGGTGGTTTAGATTTATTACGTCATTAGAAGCACACGGCATTCTTTTCTCGAGGTGCACGGAGCCCCACGCTGTCTGGAACGATCTAGACGCTCTCTCTATACTCTTCAGCAACTCTATTCACTTACCCGCGGATATTGGAGCGATATTTTTTTTTCTTTTCTTTTTTTTTCTGTTCGATTTATAAAACAACAAAATTTTACTCAGAAACCCATACGACTACGTGATGGTGTAACGCTCGAGAATGATGGGGTGAAGAATGAATAAAAAAAAAATAGAATCGTAGAAAATTCTCCGGAGAAGAAAGAAGTGAAAAAAGTACACGATTAAAATACGATTGCAACGTATGGTGAACTTAATACACTAAGCGTTAACATGAGAGGGGAATTTTTAGCGACGAGATTGCTAAATTCATGGAGCGTATTATGTTGTGTAAGGAGGTTGTTCCTTACGGTTGCTAACAAGTCGGCAGAATGTTGTCGAGTGTTTCTGCTATGGTAGAATTTAACAGCGAATATTTTCCCGAAAACATTATAGCGTTATGCAGGGTATCATCTAACCAGCTAAACTGCAGCAGAAGTGAAACGGCGTTTTACACGATCCGAAGATTGTTCTTTGTTTTTTTCTTCAAATAGCTCGGATCGTTCTAGAAATTATGCAGATACGGTCAAGTTGAGGAAATCTGCAATTAAACGGATTCGCAGAGGATGTATGCAGGTTTCCGAAATTATAGCAATTTTTTTCCATCGACTTCAACACCTACTTGTTTCGATAATGATTTTTTTAGCGTGGATCTTTCAAAATGTGACTGGTTACGGTACGACTATGAGGAGCATGTGAATTATAAATGGACTTATGAATTTAAAACTTTTTATCTATAACTGTATCGCAGATTCTGAGGTCGACGTCGTCGTTTACCTCTCGAGTATAAAGTGCAGTCTCGCAAGTGTTTAAATCCGTCGCATAAATGCGCGACAATGATCGAGTGCATCGCGACGCCCGCGCCTATATTTAATACTACACAGCAAAGAAGAGGGGAAAAAGGATAACAAAAAATAAAGAAAACCAAAGAAATGCTGCATTGCAACTCAAGCTAAACTGTGGAGTGGTGCGCGCAGTGTAAGCTACGGGTGTGGATATTTCATTCAGGAAACTAACCAACCATTTAAATGTTTACTCCTATGATTTTACAATTTGCATTGAAAACTTATTGAGCTACTTATCAAAAAAAAAATATCCCACGGTTATATTTTGTCGCGTTAGTCTTGAAAATTTTGGGCACACATGAATCAATTAGGATCTGGATTACTTTCCAGGTGGCGAACATAAAACAGACATTTTTTGTCCAGATGAAATTTCAGCGATAATTTTTGTTCCCGACTACCTCTACGCGTTTCGTAATTTCGGTAATCATAAAGTTGAAAATTTTCAAACGGAACTCGAAATATCGCCACCCTGCGGAGATGACGTTGGAAATGAGTATCAGGTGATGCGGTGTGCAGGGGATGCATGCCAAGATCGTTCCGGTGACATTCTGACTCAGGTTTCTTTGATGGAATGACGATGATGATGCATCGATGACGACGATGACGATGATGATAATGACGATGATCGGACGACTAGTCTTGGGGGGAAATAAGGTATTCAGGTGAGCAAACAAGCTGCGTCGATTCCCGTGGGAGGTGGGAGTAGAGAGAAGGACCTCCACTCCTCGCGGACTATACCAACCAACGGAGGCTCACAGAGAGAAAACTCCGATCGTCCGGGACCCTGTGGACTGCCCACCGTGCGGCTCATTGGCTAACTTCACTCTCTTCGGGCCCCACCGAGAAATCTTACCTATATCGGTCACCTTACAATATCGAACCCGCGACATATCTCACGAGCTATATTAAAACAGATCATCGATCTGGAGAAGATAAAAAAATAAGTCTCAGTTTCTCAACGATTTCATGAGATGCCAAGGAGTTTTCTCGCGCGTTGATATTCCGAATGTCTTCGATCTATCTCCGTGGTTTAAACTGTTGCGTTTCGCTGCTGTTCGAGATATACTTTTGCTCCTGCCTTCGAATCCCGCGGCCGGCGTGTGTCGGGGGAACAAATTATACGCGATGCCAGAGATTTACGGGACACTTGGTGACGCGACGGAGAGACCATTGTCCGCCCTATCTTCTTTCCCGTTCTTTTTCCGCATGCTTCTCTCTTTATCCCTCGATTCTTACCGTGAAATGCTGCAACCGCGAGCTGCTTCTGGTGGCTCAGGGTTTTCAACCTATATATACGTATATCTCATGTATTTTGTACGTATATGTATATAGTATATCTGCCCTCGAGGGCTGAATCTGAACCTGCACCACCGGTAAATGTTGAATCTTCAGAGACAGACGCGAGGCGAAGCGATTTCACGAAAAAACCCAGAGAATGCCAACCGCGGAGAGAAAAGAATCCAGTCGCTCCAGAGGTAATCGCAAACTGTCCGATATATACTCATCCGAAATCCCGTCCACCGCTCACCCGTATAAATTTTAATAAAACGCATTCTTTCATTTATCATTTTATATGATTTCATGTAAGCACTATAACGTCCCGTCATTTTGCACTGTACATGGAGTACGTGCCATGGGCAATCGGGACAATGCAGTGGCTGCGATTTCATAGATTCTACTTCAACTTCTTTGCCGAGCATCTTTTTTTATTAATGAATCTTTGAGTTAGAGATTTTTGTCCGACGGAACTTAAAACCTCGTGACATTATCCGCACACGGGCGTGATAAGAAACGCGTTTTCATGCGTTAAAAAAAAAATTAAAGAAAAAAAAAGGGAAACGAAAAAAAAGAAGGATATAGGTATATCTTATTCTGCAAATATTGTACAACCTAACCAGAGCAGGGAGCTCTCAAGAACACTCTATTATTTATGACAGGAAGATAATAATGAAGCTTATATTTATACGCTTTTCTTATACAAGCTGAGATTCTTCTCTTATTTTCTTACTTTTCTCTCCCTCTGTTTTAGAGTATTCTTCTTTCTGTCCTTTGAAACGCACTTTTACAATAGAAAAATCCTCGACAGATGAACTACCTGTAGAATTAGAGAGAAAAAAAAAAGAAGAAACCGGTGAAATCGATTGTTTGCATAAAAGTGCGCGTTTAAAAATAAAGGCTGCAAATGAGCTCTCAAAACGGAAGCAGCTCAGTATCTTACAGCAAATCGTTATGGGGTTAATGCTTCGTAATTAAATGGGGATAGTAATTCCGTTCTACCTAAACGTAATTTGAGTCAGTCATTTCCTCGCACCTAGGTCTGTTTACGAATAGATAGCCTTATAGCTGCTGCTGAACAGGCGAGAAGTTGAGTTGAGTTGAAACTTAAAGCTATACATTACATACAGATGACTTTCTGTTTGTTTTCACCCTCTCTTTATGGCTATCATGTGTTACCAGGCCCATGCAACGCCACTTGACTAATCTCTTTACTTTTACAAACTCTCTCTTTTCACCCATTTTCTTGTTTTTTTTTTAATTCGGTTATCAAGTTGCACTATATTACTTAAT
The DNA here is from genome assembly GCA_963978495.1 of Athalia circularis. Lineage (NCBI taxonomy): Eukaryota > Metazoa > Arthropoda > Insecta > Hymenoptera > Athaliidae > Athalia > Athalia circularis. The sequence goes on from OZ021702.1 coordinate 8,398,762, forward strand.
CATTAACGAGCAGGTGACACTAATTTACTTCCGCCTGATAATCAGCTACGGGTGAGAAAAACGAACGAAAGAGAACTACAAATATATTAATTAATTAATCGGTTAATTAAGTAATTCAAAAAACTTACCAAAGTGATCCGGTGATCGGAGTGACCAGTAAGAGGCAAACCGCCACGAGAAAAGTACGCATCTCCATTCCCGAATGAGATTTTTTTTTTTTTTTTTATAGTCCCGTTGATCTTCTCCGAGGCTTGAAATTTTCGTCAACGATATTTATTACACGTGTCTTTATTGATTCATTTTTTTGTAATTTTATTATTGGAATTAACGATGATTTTTTATTGTTTTTGCTTCATAAATGTCACTGTTACTTTTTCGGATTAATGTTCTGGAAAATTTTAATTTTCAATAGCTCGCAATCGCAGCGACAGCAACACGCAAAAAAGTTCATCATTCGATGTCATCTTCGATCGGTAGAAGATCGATTTCACGGAAATAATTTTATTTAAATTATTTTATACGAACGATATTCAAGTTTTTACTTTTATTCTGCAGGGCTTGGAGGAGGTTACTTTTTCTTCATTTTGACGGACGCATCACCCAAATTGAATGCGATGGCGATTTTTTATTCGTGTTACAGAATAGAAAACATCTTTCGTTCGAAATTTTGTACTGCTACCGATGGATCGGTATCGTCGGAAAAATCGTTAACAAAAAAGCGTAGAAATAGAATCGGAGGAAAAAAACAATTGCCAAACTTGACACACAGATCAGCTGCCCGCAAAACTGTGTCACCCGGATCTTTGAGTCTTAGTTTACCCCCACCACGAAAAATCGGTAAGACGATCCCCACCACTTCGATGAAATCGTCTGGGGCTGCAGCAACAGAAACAGCAACAGCAGCAACAGCAGAAGCAGCCGGTTACCGGCGATCACAACTAAAACTTCTTTCAACCCCCGCGCGCACACAATCACCGATTTATTACCTTCTTCTCTGGCTCCACGGTAGGATTTTAATTATTTTACAATAATTCATTTAAAACGACGAACTCTTTAGCGATCGTCCGATCTTTGATACCCACGTTCGAAGGGAAGCTGTTGATCACGAACGGGGGATGGTTGTGCGAGATCAAGTGTATTAGAAGAAAAATCGGCTTCTTCGATTTCTTTTTTTCCCCCGGTTTTAGTATAAAATTGTAGTTGAGAAGTATGTTGATGTTTTTTATCAAATATTATCGGCCGAATTATCCGGAGCTTGGATTATTGTATCGAAAGGGAAGACTATATGGAAAGGACCGGCAGAAGTAAGCGGCTGATTCTTGCTGAGCAACCGTCCACCTTAAGACTGCCGTGAAGCAGGTGAGCGCCACGGCGCGGCAAAATACGGCACCAGACCCCTCTTATGGTCCACGAGAAGCGGCGGGATGCTGCGGATGCCGGATTTCTCGATGCTCATGCTACGAGATGCTGCGAAGAGGCGTTACATCTGCTACAAATGCCGATATATACTTAATATACATATGAAGAACGTACGGAAATATAAACCCCGAGAAAATGTATTTCCAAAAATATATTTAATCGCTCCAAAATTCCCTCCGTTCCTTCCGATTGAATCAACAGAAATATATAGGATGAAGACCATCAAAAACTGATCACGCTACCGATAGGTGGCTTTTTTTTTTCTTGGTTCTAAAAGAAAATCTGAAATTTTTCCATTATCTTCGAACACCCTGATAGATTTTAAAGATCTATACATCATTTTTGTGTTTAGGTGCACGATATATATAGAAAATATTCAGACGCACACGTACAGACATAAGCAGCTGAGAGATTGGTATATTATCTATACTGTCATTCCAGAGCTTCATTTTATCTGTCGATAATGAAGGCGAAGAAATATAAGAAGAGTTCAGGTATTCCTTTCAGTCGATACCAGAAATAAGGAAAAGAAAAAGAATCCTCAACAATCTGACGCGTGAAGTTGGAATTCGTTTTTGAAAAATAGTGAGAATAATGGCCAAGTAAAATTTGACATTCTCTCACAATGGGAAACAAGTCAATCATAAATGAATGTCTGTATAATAATGAGATAAAAATCAAAACACCTTGCTGATGCCAATCAGTAAATCAAAAAAAAAAAAAAAGAAAGGAAGACATGAGAAATACAGAAATACAGAGTAAAAGGAGCTGTTGAAATACGAATAAAATCCTTGGGTATACATTACAAAAAGGTAGATTATATATATGTGTAGATACGTATATTATATAGTATATGGTGAGCCAGAAAGAGAGCGAAAAAGAAGAAGGATATAGGGAGACCTGTTCTGGGTCTTTTTCTATACTTTTTTTTTCCCTGTTTTTATCATTATCCGAAACGCCAAGAGGTGATGCGCCCCTGGATCTGTAAGTAAGGGCTCAATAATGGGCGAGTAAGTCCCATTGTCAGCCTTTGTTGGAGAGCCACTCAGTAGCCCACTCGCGCGCTCACAGCATCCCGCTGGAGGCTCTCTCAGTTTCTTTTTCCATCTTTCTTTATTTCTTTCTATCTTTCTTTCTCTTTCTACTTTCTGTGCTCTTTGCTCTCCGCATCGCCACGATTTCCGTAGAGCTTTGCAGCTTCTCTTCCGTCGAACTTGTGGTACCCGCGTCTTTCTCTCTCTCTTTCTCTGGTCCACGGCGTAGTGGGCTATTGAAAAAGCTTGCCGTGCGGCGTGTGGCTTGAACCGTACGTTCTTTCATCTATGCCGACACGACAAAGCCGTGAATACCGCATCGCCACGACTCACCCGGAACGCCGCGCGGCACCGCGTCCACGAGATGCACGCGGGGCACCCGGGCAGGTATATAAAAATACATAGAACTGCGCTACACATGTACGAAATATATACACACGAATGTATCCATGTATTCGATATATCTATACATGCCAAAAATCATCAAACTACCCCACGATCCACGCGACCCGCGCACGGCCGTATAATTATGGGGGAATTTCAGGCACCTCGGGTTTCATACGCCCGAAATTCCATATTTCAATGAAATAAGTTTTTCCATTATACGATCCAGGATCCCGATAAAATTCAATAAAGTCAAGGCAGGTTTCAGGGGGGCCCGCCCCCAATATTAATATTTCACATAATTAAAAATCACGTTCTCATATTGAAAGTGGAACAACTTTGGAATCGTTCGAGGGTTGATTTTTTATCAGAACGACAACAGTCGAAAAAGCGTCCGAAACAATTGAATATTTAATAAATCAGGGGGGTTTGAAAAGTGACTAATTAATTTCAAATAAATAAGGTCGTACTCGTATTGTGAAGAAATAATTTAAGGAGAAGAAGGAATTTATTATCGTATATAAAAAAGATCGAGGAATCCAACTTATCATCGCAGCTCGTTAATAGCATATACACACATAACTATCGTACAAATGTATACACGTATATGAAGTCTGACTGACCATAATCCAGAGGAATGAATAAAGAAAGAAGGAAAGAAAAAAAAATTAGTGGAAGAGAGACGGTATTCCGTAGAGTTAATTGATATATTAATTATTTAATTGACTAAATTGTCTTTCGTGTAGCACTAGGACGTTGTATATAATATATAGTATATACACACACATACCCGTACACATAGCGAGAGGATCTCGATCTGACCGCATGTTCCGATAGTTAAGCTTAGCATATAATAAGTATAAGCGCGCTGGCTCGATATAAGGAAGAGAAGTGAAAGAAAGAAAAAGAGAAAGGAAGAAAAAAGGAGAAAAAAGATGCGAGGAGATTTTGAATACCCCTATCATGCCTGTAGGGCCCAGAATGAGTGGCGGCGGGACCTTCAGCCCGAGGGGTCAGCGGGGGTCCCTATTACAGCTCATTTAGCAGCGGGGTCCTTCCCCCTCCCCATAACATATACCCATACGAACTCAAGAATTGTATGTACGAAAGAACGAACGCGAAGAAATGCGAGAGATGCTCTTTCTTCGGCGTTCCAACATCGGAACCTGGACCTGGACCTGGACCTAGTGGGGGGGATCGAACAGGTCTCCCATGTGCTTTTCTGGACCTACAGCGAGGAGAGGCGATTTTTAGAAGGAAGAGAAGAAGAAGGAGAAGAAATAAAAAGCAGAAAAGTAAGAAGAAAAAAGGGAGGGGGAGGATGAAAAAAAATATAATATATGGAACGGGGGACGTTCCCACAGATTCGAATACAGTATACCTAGCGCACCTTCGAAAAATTGTGTATATATAACATGGAGCATTCCATCTCGACTCGATCAAGTTCTATATAGTTTCGTGACTTCTTTTGAAAATTTTCGCGTGAAATGCTTCAGGTTATCTGAAAAATGGCAATCATCGTCGAATCTAACACATGAATTTCTTAAAATTCTACATTCGATTCTGATTGAGTGAAAAAAAATATCAAATAAGGGTAAGTGCATTAGTTTCATACACTCGTAATTCCTGAGGGATTTCGAAAAAAAAATCAACAATTTTTCCTCCAGGGCGCTACTGCGTTGAACTCTCGTAAAAGCTTACTAAAACGTAAATGAAATTTGTGACTCATATTAATAAAAAATCGAAAAATTCAAAAATTATCTGTGAGTAAAGAATTTCGCATGACCGCGATATTATAGGCGTAATACATCACCGCCGGTACACATATCTGTATGGTTTCAACTTCTCACGGTATGCTGCAGTAATCTTTCGTCTCATGTAGATACATGTGTACATACGTGTGTATATATATGTAAATACATTGTACATTATACGTTTTATCTATATAGGTATACCGAACTCTGGGTGATGCGGTGCTGATGCGCGTGACAAAAATAAAGGTCGTGCGCGACTATTATTATAAGGGCCCCTTTGCAGTGCAGAGATGTTGAATCCTGACGCAAGCTCGACGCATTATATGTATAATAATATACATGTTTCTATTATATACCTATACAGATGAATATATATGTGTATAATATGAGATACTCGCTGCACCAGGTGCAGGTCGCCAGGTTCTCTGCCTCTGTACAGGTGAGCTGTTTCCGAGCCGCGATCCGAGTCGCGCTTCGTCCGTGGTGAGCACAATGGTCCTCCTCCTCCTGCTCCATCCTCTTCTTTTTCGTCTTCTTCTCTGGTTCCTCATACCCCTTACTCTTATACATTTAGATTATACACAAGGAGATGTTGGGTAGCTTTATACGTGCGGGCATAAGTGCACCAGTGTTACCAACTCAACCAACACAGAGGAGGAATGGTGCAGGGTAATTTATGGGTGAGACTAATTACCAGAGAATGCAGCCTCCACTCCACCCGCAGCGTCTAGCGAGGTTCTCCTCCCTCCCCTTCCCTTCTGCTGGACCTTCAGCTATATTCATTTTTGTTGCTTTGCTTTCTTTCTTTTTTTTACCATTTTTTTTCCTCTCTCTCTCTTTCTCTCTCTCGCGCACCCTTTCGTTTTCTACCGCACTCTGCAGCGGGGAACCTCGGCACGGCTTATCCACCTGAGAATTTAATAACCCTGAAGTGCGCCGGGGAACTGTTCAGCTCCCACCCCCCATCCCCCTATACACGCCAATACCTAATTGAATATCCCTCCCGGAACACGCCGCCCGCGCAACCCCCTTTTAATAGAAATAGTATGGGGAGATAGATTATACACGTGTTTTTTTTCTCAAGTTTGTTTTTTTTTTTTCCAAAGTTTTTATTACGATGGCCATACTTTAAAGCGTGTGGTTGGTTTTTTTTTTTTTTCTTTTTTTTCCTTCATCTCAAGTATCATACCGGAAATCAATGCTTCGGCGGACGAAAAAAATAGATCGGTTCTGGAAGAGAGAAAAAATATTTCCAGTATACTTAAATACGCACCTATTCGTTGAAAATCTAAATTTTAGAACCCGACTCTTCTATTTTTTTGTCCAGTTAAAATTAGTGAATTTTTCGACAAAGTTTCACGAAATATCGATCTACTTTTTTCTGTCTAAAATAAATGAAACAGCAAATGTTAAATCGCACGATAGTCGAAGATGAACGCTATAAATCTGTATCGATTTTTTCATCGATCACATTATACTACCCTATGATACCTACATGAATTTATAATCTCCAGCGTTCGATATTCTCACGTTTATAGACGGAAATCCTTCTGCGATATCGATTTATCTCAATCGTTCGTTACCGCACAGCACAGAATTCTTTTCCTTTCAGATCGGCGATCTCTATACGTTTTGCAGGGAGGCGAGGGGTTCCTCGGTAATAAAATCGGTCGTAACATGTCCCCGTGGCTTGTGACACGGCCAGATGACCCTGAGGTCATTGCAGCGATCCTCGCGATCAGTTTCCCCGTCCTCTTTCTCCTCGTCTTTCTCTTCGATACCGAACAACGATCTGGATCCACCTCAGCATCGTCTAGTCTCAAATAGGAATAGAAAGCAAAAAGATTCGAGATCGTGTCGTACGAGCAAGGGAAATAAGCAGATGAAGAGAAAGAAAAATTTGAAATTAAAACGAAAGAAAAGGAAAATAAAGACAAAGAAACAATATCATAGCTTTAGGGCTATATTCTATTACCGATACTCTTCGCTGGACCAGGGTAAGCTGTACCGGGAACGACGTTATTGTGCAGCAACAGCAGCCGCAGCAGCAGCAGCACAGTGCCATATAAGTAAAATGAAAATTTACGAGCTTCTGGAGTCAAATGCGTACTTACCATTGTTAAAAGTTGGCGAACACCGTGATATGGGGACCAACTAACCGTGTAATTGCTACTAAAGCGCGATATATTTATTTTAAAAACACACCGTAAGTTAATCCCAACCAACGATCACCGTGAAACTGAAGCAAAATCCGAGTACAATAAGCCCGCCCCGATCGTATAGTTATAATAATAATAATAAAGATAATAAAAATAATAATAATATATAATACCGTATAACACTTTTCAAATTACCCGGTTCTCCGTGTACACAAACCCTTTGAAGCCAAAGTACCTGCACAATTTCTCCGCTAACGAGGACGATAGATTAAATTAAACACCGCTCATTTTGCGGAATTGCTTCCGTAATATCCGAGCGAGATTGTTAAATTTCTTGTTCGCGAATTTTCTGTTTTTCTAATTTGATATAAATTATTCATAGATGATGCGAATGTATACCTATATAGTACGCATATCTGCGAGTCGTTAGTTTTATTTTCTATTCGTGTGTAGAAAAGGGATTTGAATTTCGGTAGCAATGCAGAATAGATCCGAGGTGGGATTGATTTATAACGACGTTTGAGAATCGGCGAAGACTGAAACACGCTTGGTCGTAACCTTGACCTGACAAACTCGAATCTGGCATGAGATGTCCGGCAGACAATAAAGAGAAAATAAGAGAAGAGAACTTTCGGATCTTATAGTTTTTGCATCGATCTCACAAGGTCACATCGTCGCAGACGTCGAAGAGCGACTGAAACCCGCAGCAGGATTGGCAATAAGAATAATATAATCGAAGATGATATCCGCCCGCGCAAATTTTCTACAGCGTTCCAAAAAATTCAGCGGAGATGATCGTCGGTAGAACGGAATAAACCAAAGAAGAGAAGAAAACAAATCAAAGATAGAATGAAAGAAGAGCAAAAAAAAAAAGAAAAAATGGAATGAGTAAAGGACGAATACCGAATAGCGAAGACTAAAAAAATAAAAATGAAAGAGGAACGGGCCTGAGTTGCTGAGATACAGGTTCTCAGGAATTTACAATTCACGGTACAGTGACTCTGTATTCCGAAAATGAATCGTCGAGCGACGAGATGGCATTTAGAGAAGGGTAGTGAGCTAAAGGTTTTCTTCACCCAATGTCTATCCGGGAGTAAATTACGGGTTAGGCTAATGTCAAAATGACGGTTAACTTTAAGCTTCTATCTCTAACCTGGTATTGTTCTAAATTGTTGGCGCCCGAGAAGTACTACTTTGGACCATAAGGATGGGATGCGTATAACCCAGGTCGGAATTTATCAGGATATATAAGATTTATATCGGGGGTTACGAAAAAAAAAAACCATAAGGGCTTAACTCACTATTCATTTTTTGCCCTGACATAATTAGGATCTACCCTTCAAAGTGAACAGATTTATTAAAAATACGAAAAGTGAGTCGCGGTCAAGTCCCATGTGATCCAATCATACATCAATCTTGTAAATTGTTTCAATTCTCCAGAAATATGTCCCTCTACAATTTTTTGGAATGTTCAAGTCTTCCTTGCTACTGGAATGGCGATGATCTGGAAAACCAAATTCAGGGAAAATTTCTCCACAAATCAAGGTGATTCCCATGTTTTTGATTTTTTTTCTCACTTTTCTGTAGACCGCTCCTTTCCAGTTTTCAAATTTACACCCTTACATATTTTTATGAATTCTCATCTTCCCGACCCAAATTAATCTTGTCCGAGTAGCTTCCAGTTTTGATTCTTCAGAGAGTGAAGATGGAAGGAGGACAACGCTGTATACATGTTATAATTAAATTGACAAACTCGTATTAAACATGGAGAGAAGAGTGGGAATTCTTCTGATGGTTTTTCACGTGGTGGGGAAACTGATGGGAGGTTTAAATAGGAGGCGAGGAAGAGGCTGGACCGAATTTTGGTGAGAAGATGGTGCATAGCCGGGTGATCCTCCGGTCCTCACCCTCTCTCACCTGATCCTTTCTCTTTTTTGTTTTGTTTTTTTCATTTTTCTTTCTTTCTGGTTGTACTATAGCCGGTACACGTTCGAATGAGCGACGGTGACGCGGTACCAGGTCGTAATAACAGGAGAGCCTCCCCAACCTAGCTGATGACTTCATTTGAACTTCTTGGCGCCCGGCCCTCGGGCTGGACCTCCCTGAAAGAGCCTCAAATTATAACACCGACGAAATCTGGACCCGTGCAGAAGAAGAATAAGATAGAAAAGAAGGAGAAGAAGAGATGAACCAAAAATATAACGAAACCGCGTGCAGCGAGACCCGCGGGATGTCAGACACGGGATATATTGCAATTTTCAACAACAGGCGGGTATTCAGAAAACGTTTAAAAACCATAAACGTTTCGCAGAGTCTTCATCTCATTACGTATGCAAAATTTTCAGTTGGCTTTAACGAACCGAATTTCTAATTCTATAAGCATACGATAAATCGTCGATGGTATAATTTATATTAGAAAAACTAAAAGCGACTTTTGAAAGTTTGCCTCGGTTATCCGCGTTCCAGAATAATCGCATTTACAGGATACACGACGTATGGCATACCTATACGTTATATATCTATAGAGGTATAAAGATGGAGTGAGGTGAAAACGTGCAATGTTTGATGTGCACCTTGCCGCGTGGAGGACGAGGTAGGTTTGTTAATCTCTGTTTGTCAGGTGAAACGAAGTGATCAGTCCGGAAAACGAGAGACCCTGAAAATATGTATGTAAATATTAGCTCGGTCGAAGCCGAACGTAAACTCCGAAGGTTTTTAGTCGAACTATAGTTATATTCCTCTTATCCTCATCGTCAGCCAGCTATATATATACGTGTTCCTATATAATGCATACACACACGTATGTTTCCTACAAAATACTGACAGTCTGCACGTTTGAATCACCGCAATAAAAACCAGGATATTATTTTTACAACGAAAGAGGCTAAAAGTTCTTAATCCGTTTATCAGCTTCCCAGGAAACGAAATCTCAAAGAAACCCCAAAAAATCGACGATTTTACTATACGTATAAGCTATAGCGGAACGGCGCGTGGGAGCCGAACTCAAAATACCAAAAGATCCAAAAAATAAAAATATATACACAAAATCGAGAAACCTTTTTCCTCCTCTCTCTCTCTCGCTCTCCCCTTAGCCATTTTTCTTTTTTGAGAGAATCCTTTTTTCCCTCAGGATTAAAAATACCCTCTCTATTTTTCTTAATTCTCTTTATTCCGCAATAAAACCTGCAGCATGGGATGGACAACGGTGAAAAAAAAGAAACTTGAAATTCCCATTCTACTTAACGTCCCGCAAGGTATTACTTTATTATCATCCAGAAGCTATTTTTATTATACAACCCCTAAAATCTTATTACTATCTATAGTACTTTTCCACAGGTGTATATGATGAGAGTAACGTGCAAAAAATGAAATAACAAAAAAATAGGGACGTTATTGTGAACAATCGTTTTGTGCGAACGGTAATAATTTTCCATCAATTGTACGACGACGATGATCATGACGATCATGAGAATAATGACAGTTTTGAATTATGGTATACAATTTCCGAGTGAAGAAAAAAAAAATTATAAACACGTTGTAAGATAAAAAAAATCCTCTATTAGTTTCCCAAATGATACACATCATCTATACCTGTGTTTTTTCTGTTTTACTTTCTTCCTTTTTTTTTTTGTATTTTTCATTACCGAATTTTTGTACCCCTGAGTAGCGTTAAAACATTTTGAAATTAATGGTGCTCACTTCTTTCGGTTTCATTTATATTTCCAAGGCACGGGACTACAATATATCTATATGTATATGTATACGTGTATTTCAGACTGCTGGAGGAGCAGCTGGAGAATTGAAAAATCCTGAAATACAGACACAACTCGCAATTGTCGAAGCCACACGCCGCGTTTGCTCTTGATCCTTCATAGCTCTTCCTGCAATAATGCTGCTTCTGCCGTTGGTCCTGGCGTTAGTAGTGGTAGTGGTGGTATTAGGATATAGATATAAGTATATAGGTATATCTGAGTTAGCTATATTATACGCCATAAGAACTGATCTCTGTAACTCATCTCGTGCCTTTGAGCGGCACTGGGGCCCCACCATTCGTGTGGATATTAGGGCAATTGTCGTGCCTGATTCGACACGGTTCTGAAATAAGGCCCCTGCGGCCTGACAGCGGCCCATACAAAGCCGGAACGGGCCCACTGGGTCCCCCTTCCCCCCCTTTTTCCCTAACCACCTATATATCCAACTCAAACTATACGCAGCTAACTCCTGCGCACACATAAGCGCGATATCCTCATCTCTTCTCCTATTCCACTGATTTCCCTTATTCCTCACCTATTGTATATGAATTCCAATTTTCTGCTTTTTCGGAATTTTTTGATGGACGGAATCATGGAATATTTCCAAAAATATTCGTAAGCAATGCGGTTAAAAAGAGTGCGGCAGAATTTGATGAATTTATATTTTATTGTTATTAATTTTTTTCACGAGATTTCGGTAGATTGAAATTGAATTATTGCACTGTCGCGGTTCGTCTCACTTCCGATAAAATTTCCAACCAGATATTTTCAAATCCCTTTTTTTTCATCGAATTATATGTGTCATCTTCGACGTTGTTTGGAACAGTAAAAGCAGCAGCGGCAGCAGCAGCAACAGCAGCATCAATTCTGGACCTCCGCGGTTTCAAGCGGCTTCGTGTGAAGTCCGAGCAAAGCTATTATCCCCGCTGATCTACCCGACCAGTGCAGTGCAGTGCAGCACACCTTTTACTTCTTCACCCTACGCGCTGTAGTAACGGAAACTGGTCAGAAGTAGTGGGCATACTGACCACCGACTTCAGGTTCATGTAATAATGCGTATAATGCCTTCCCAACACGCTAAATAAATCGCCCTTGGCTCCATCCAAAAAATCTCTAGACGATAAAACAATACCGATCACATTTCCAGAAAGAAAAAAATCCCCAAATCAAGACAGTCCGCGATATGAGTATTTGCGGATTTGCCTATTATACTTCATACATAATTCGATTGAAGTATAACTGTTCAACCTCCCGTGATAAAGGGTGTAGCAAAATTTAAATTGATATTTTCTTCTATTTTTTTTCCTTTCTTTAATTTCAAAGTATGCGAAGGCGCTAGCTGCAGAGGCGATTCTTCGAGGTGTCGGTCTCTGTATTAAGGGGGCGGGTCTTCGCCGGTCGAAGAAGAGACCCAAATTATGACGTCACGTAGACCGCACACGTCGCGCCCAAGGTGAGCCGAATACAAAACAGATTGTTAATTACGGTTAGATGCCCAACGGGAGACGAAAAAGGCGGTTTATAGTTCGTACCTATACCTACCAACCTACCCTTCAAAAATTATTCCGACTACGCAAATTGGCCGTATTACAAGCACGAAAAAAGCCCACTGTAAAATGAGGAGAATATCGCCAATTTCTACACAAAACCAAAAAAAAAAGTGGGAAAAAATTCAATAGAGGAATAAAAAGAGTCTAGAAAAAGTAAAAATTAAATTGATAATACATGTTACAACAATGGCAGGAGGGCGGAAAATCTCCTTTAACTTTTATAATCGAGCAGTTGTTCTGCAAAGTGACTTGAGTGAGTGGTTAATTCGAAGTGTATATTGGGTTTAGGGTACAAGGGCAAAAAAGGAGAAAAGAAAGAGGAGGAAGAAGAGTAGGAAAAAAAATGCTGAACGTCTCTATTCACCTCGATTATGAAAGATCGAAAGCGGTAAAGTTGTTAAAGTTGTAGCATCTCAGATATATATTACAGGATCATGAGGTGGGCGTTTTTTTTCCTTCGTTTTTTTTTTTCATTTCTGGCAAAATAAAACTACCTAAATGAAAATAGAAAATAGAAGAAAAAAGAGAGAAAAACGAAAAATTTATACATTGAAACGAAGGCTGCAGAAAGGAACCCGTAGAGGATCGGTTTCATTCATGAAATCCTTTATCTCCCGGAAATCTTCTAAAATTGGTTCCCACAGGGCGAAACAAAAAAAAATTCAATATATTTATAACATCTCACTCCTGCTCATATATACCTGCTAAACTATCATTATACAATATACATATTATACACTCGATTTTTATCTACCATATTTATATTATGTGTATCAAAAGCGATGTACACGTGTGTTTTGCAAAAGAGTTTGATCATTTCAGATAAATCTACAGCAATTATTTGCAAAAACAAAATACGAAACGAAAAAGAAATAGAAAGTAGATTATCAAAGCAATGAGATATACAGCTTTGAAAGGACCGCGTGCAGGAAGGATATTTTACATGGAAACCTGAGGTAATAAATTCTAGAACGCTTCAGGGTTAGAAATAAAACTAAATGAATCGAAAAGGAATGAATAAAAAATTAATTAATGATTATAAAAGCGCGTAATGTGAATAACGAAGCGGTTTCGTATAATGAATGTTTATGACAATGCTTGGCTCTACTTTAACCGCTTCTTGATGATGATTAGCTAAATATTAATTCTCTATACAGAAAAGAAATTCGTTAGTGAAAAAATTTATTATCGGGATGTTTAATACGTGTGATAATCAAACGGCGAATTATTGGGTGCGTTGAAAAAATTTGTAAAGATTGTTATAACGCAAATCAGAGATCAAAATTCAAAAAAATTGAAGCAAAAGAAAAACTTTGGTTGAGTTTGAAAAGCAGTTTGAATGTTACCTGCCCACGTTTCGTGTAGTCCAAACAAAATTTTAAATCGTCAAAGAAGTGTTAATTGCGTTATTATACGGGCATTACAATGCGGAGATGTAGATAAAAAATATATATATATGTATGTATATATTAAGTATTGTCAGATTATTATATGCAATGATGCGGCTGTATTGAGACGTCGATCTGTTGATCGTTGATCGTAAAGTCAATCTTTAAACGCACGTTGCAGACGTAATTCTTAAAGGGTTATATATAATGGATATAGATATACAATATACATATATTTATATGTACATATAAAAGGATCACGGGGGTGGCGAGCGGGAGGACGAAGAGAAGGACATGAAGAGAAGAGAACACGTCGGTGATCGAACAACCAATCCGATGCCTGATGCTCGATCCCGAGCTTCAGAGATCCTTGTTCCCGATCACCGATCTCTGATCGATTATACGATAAAGTTCTTATCCTGGAGGCGTAGGTATGTACGTTACATCGAAGATATAGTCGAATAAGGAGACCACCGTGCAGCTGGGAGCAAAGAGAATGATAGAAACAAAAACAACAAATAAAAATTAAAAGACCGATGCGAAGATCAATTAGGTGCGTACTAACAAAATGCAAATATATGCACGTAATTATGGCAACTCACAATTAGAAGAAAATGTGAGAAAAGGTTGGTCAGTCTTTAGAACTTTGCAACTGTTTTTTTTTTGTTCTTTTCTCTTCTTTTCTCTGATAGGTTAATTTTCACTCGCTGGTTTCGTCGAATCTCAACTTGTCACACCGATTGGACTCGCTACAGTGTTCGATTTAGCAAATAATCGATGATACATTGCTCTGAAAAAAAAAAAAAAACGAAAAAAAATCAAAGGCTGAGTGGATTTAAATTGGACGCTATACACCAAATTGCGTGGGTGTTAAGATCCTAATCATGTGTGTACGGAGCGTGTAAAACATCGCCGATTAGCCATACTGGGTCCACATCCCCACCCCAAAGAAGGGCGTCGTGTTCGTAGGTGGCAAGATTTTAATCGGTTCAGGACCCTCGGGCCTTCGAGAGTGAGATAGAGTTGAAAGAACCTCGGAGTCTGAGGTACACGCCATATAATGCGTCGCCCTCCACCCCCGAAGAAGAACAAGAAGAAGAAGAAGAAGAAGAAGAAGAGTGAAAATAAAAATAAGAATACACATAGAAGAGGTCCAGAGAGAGATGAAACTATTTCATAGCGGAGGAATAGAGAAAAAAGAATATACTTGACGGAGAGCCGAAGAGCCCGGGCGCCCACGCGATGATGGTGTTGGTCGACCAAAGACGTCAGGAGGTGGCAATGAGCAGGGAACCGCCTTGGCTCGGCACTCCGCTCCACCCATGAACATTTATCTTATTTTCTCATTTTATTTATTCCAAATCCCGTTGGAGGAAACCTTTTGTCGTAATACCCGGTCATGGAGGACGACTCCACACGACGATGCCCGATGGTTGGTGGTTATGGTGGTCCACAACTTCTCTTCCTTTCGTTATTCTACTCCCTTCCATTTGTAGAAAAGGCACCTCATATATACCTAATGTCGAGGATAGATTGTGGGAAAAAATTCCATCCGACAAATGTTTTCTGTATATTTACACGAGGGTTGCGATATATTTTCGAATTCAGTCCACGATGCCGAGTCTGCTCCCCAAAATCGACACTTGATTACGACGAAACGAAAAAGAAAAAATCTGAAATTTCGCTGAAGTTGTCAGAAAAATCACTAGTTCATCCGAAAAATCTTGAATCATTTTTCTGATCATTAATATTATCTCGCTGAAGTTTTTCGTGCATACTTTCAAAAATTCGAAGAATAACAAAACGAAGACAAGCTGCAGACGGATCGCAACCGATGCTTCACGATTATTCTGGAACAAATGAAAATTTCAAACTTCCTGCAGAGCGATCTTCAATCGAGCGTCAATTTTTGCTTCAAATTTTGACTGTACTCTATGAATCTACGAAAAAAAGGAGAAAAAAAAAAGGAATTTTCGAAGTTACTTTCACCACCCATCATTGATTTACGGTGTGAAACTTCAAAAATCATGGAAAAAAAATATCTATACCCATGAATGTAAGGGATGATAATTTTCAGCTTGATTTTACCGATTCTATAGTTTCTTTATCCTCATAGCTTTAAGCTGGTAATAGCGATGTTCGATACAATGAAAAATAGCAATAATAATAATAACAAGAACAGAAACAACAATAACGAGCTGCTATGATCCGGATATGGATACGGTTATTGATCTCCTTTTATCTCTAACAGATTTTCTACTTAAGCAAGGTACAAACGTAGTTTTGTGCGTGTTGCAAAGAAATAACAAAAAAAAAAAGCCGCTCTGATCTTCGGAAGCAGATCATCCTCATCCCTCTCCCTTACATACATATATACGTACTGGGTACTTTGCTCAACAAATTGATCACGCCTCACCGAAACCGAACAAGGCTTGCCTTTTAGAGACTAAACTATGAGAGCCGAGAGCAGAAACTGAATCCTTCGCTCTCTCTCTCTCTCTCTTTTCACCTGCAACAGTAATAGAAGCAGAAAAACGATCGGTTGCAAACAACCAACCTACGCGGGCTGCACGATCGGCTCAATTTCAATGCCTGCACGATGTTTAATATATCGGTAACAAAACGGATACCTGCGCACAGAGCGAATGTTTTATTTTTTCTGTCTTCTTTTTCTTTTTACTTTATTATGCAGCATTTGTATCAGTGCCTGTGCATGTGATACATACATATACATATACGCATCCGTCTTTACAAGTGAAGTTCAATAACTAGAACTCCAAACATTGAGGGTATTATGGAATTACATGGCTTTGAAGAGTGAAAACATCCCGCCGCTTTAGTTTAGGGTGGTGAACAGAAGGCGGGCTGTCATTTCCCGTTGGATATCAGATACGTTTCCCATGTATGCACACAAGGGTGGTAGTTATGTGTGGAGTAAATCTGGGGTGTATCGGGATAATCGCACTATATATACATAATACTGCCGCGTTCATTTTTATGTTCTTTACTCTGGGACGCAATATACGTGTTGTGTATAACATGCAGGAACCGGCAAGCGTTTCAACAATTTCTGTAATAGGGATGTCTTTTTCTAAAAGATCGGCCTTTTGACCTCTGCAACGGTGAGATTTACAACATTTTCAAATCAATTATGGTACGATCTCCAGAGGTACAGAGAACGTGCTCCGTGATCATATTGAAAAAAAAAACAACAGAAAAGAAAAGAAAGAGAGTGAAAGAAAATTCCATCTTTGACTCGGAGGATAAGGAAAATCGTTTGAGAATTCAAATCGATCGAGAAAGAATTTTATAAAAAATGAGAAACGATCGTTTCCGGTGTTTGCCATCAGAGAAAGGAAGTGGGTGGAAGAAACCGTTGTATTGTTATAAATAAATGTTTTATATAGAATTAGGAGATGAATATAATTCGTTATTCTATATTAGTATTTACCAACCCCGCTGCATATTATACGTACAGACATATACCTACCTATATGGGGGTATCGAATTTTGGTGCAACATGCGGTGGGTGAAAAGCGAATGAATGGGTTAGACATAATACATATATAAATTCGGTACTGCCGTGAGGTATAGAAGATCACTAATGCGATGAGAACACCCCATCATTAGCCATTATGTTGTCCTATGCGAAGTCCGAATGGGTGCCTCGAAAAAAAGGAAAAGAAAAAAAAAACTAAGAAAAAAACACCCAGATGTCGCAGGCACGCCCAGTCTATTCAAGGGAACTGAACACCATCGTTTCAATATGGGAAATGCATACCTTTCTATGTATATATCTATATGTAAAATGAACTTTATATACATGTATGTACATCAGCGAACCGATTATCTGACAGGACCAGCTAGCTGTGTATTCCTCCTACTCTGAAACGTCGCCGGTGCAGCTTTAGTGTGAATAAAATGAAATTGAAAGGGTTTTTCTCTTAGCTCATTTTCTATACGACCCTTGATCAAGTATTTTCATCTTTTTTTTTTTTTTTTTTTTATTCTGCGTATAATCTACAGGGAAATATATTCATTATAAAACCCATAAAGGAGTAATTAATTCTAGTCGAAAACTGAAAGCATTGAAACATGCCCTTTTGCAGGGCTGAAAATTCATTAATTCTTTTCACAAATCGTCGCCAAAGAACGATGTAAAATCCGAATGAAAACGAATTAAAAATGGTGCTCTGAAGAGACAAAAAAAAAATCTCCAAGTATTACAAACTATACTCATAATAATTAGTGATCAATATTTCATATTAATTATCGAAGTGTGAAACACATGGATGTTGCTGGCGCAAAATAAAAAGACGTTTTCAATGCACGTAACGATTATAAGAAGCTAAATTTGCATAGCACCCGATATACATGTCGATAAAGAGAAAGCAGGAGATAACGTATAATTTTTCATATAAAAATTCACGATGTACGATATACATATATTACAAGCATTCCAGGTTGTTCCAACTCATTCGAGAGTAACGCGAAAAATTTTTCATATACGAAAATCCTTGAAATTGTTTCACTTTAATATTGAAATTTTTCCCACAAACTTTTATACCAGAGTTCGAGGTTTCCCCTGCAGTAAGCTCGAACATTGAACGGTTAATGTTATTTCATGTAATATTCTTTGAAAGATTTAAAAAAAATTTTATCCATCTACTAAAATTGAATAACCTTGAAATCGATTTCCCCATTTTATACGAACATTATATTACACAGATATTGAATTAAAAACCAATCCATTACTCGCATAACGTATAGACTAGAAATAATTTGATCCAACTTCGAGAGTGAATATCTTATGGAGAATATCAGGGCGTGAAATTGTTAAAGAAACTGTATCCGATCGAGGCAGTGTAGTGTATTAAATGATCCCTGTTCCGAGTCAAAGTCACGTCTCAATTAAAACTCCCAAAGGACCTGCAGCATCAGGACTCAAAGCAGCTGCATAGCAGAGTGTATACTATATAATATATATATATAAGTTCATTTAACAATTAACGATTTTCACAGCAGTTTCTTTACGGTATAAAAATCGTGCGGTTATAAACTGGTAGTATTTCGCGGAAACGGATTGTCGGCACGACGTCGGGATTGGTTGGTATAAAATAAATATCTATAGAAAGTCTTCGGTAGCTTCGAGATGATCAACCAGCAAAATATATCAGGAGCCTGTCCGAGTGCAATCGATTATCACACTCCGTTCGCGCTACGTTTTTACGCCCTAAGAACCTGAAACGTGTAGATAATCCTCAATGGATCAGAAGAGCGGCCCCAATACTCAAATTCCTGGTATAAAAGGGTATGCGAGGATATTGTGTATTCGGGACTTCGTATAAAAAAAGCATCGTCAAATGAGAAAAAAAAGTAATATATATCACGTCTCGCGGATGGATTATCACAGTATAATCGCGTACTATATTATGTCTACGATCAATCAACGCGCATTTAATAATGATCTAATCGATCTCGCGCCGTGGTTTACATCATGATTAATAATTTACATTCACACATTTACCGTGTCGTCGCGATCTTCTGCAAGGTCATGATCAAAGAATGAAGAGTTTTTCACTCAACATTTGTCTTATTTTTTTTTTCTTCCCTTACAAGGTCTTTACTGGTATAACGACGATGGCAAGGATCTAACAATGGAACTACAGTTTATAAATCGATTGTTAATCAAATCCTGACTTCAGTATATGATATAAGGGATATGGGGAGAGTAGCTGCCCGAGGGCAAGATCTATAAAAAGCAAGAAGATAGAGACCCTGAAGGACATAAATATTCATCGCTCGTTATGCAGCCCACGCAAGACGTACGCGATGCGTTATGCCCACGACGCGATGCTCCATTTTTTCTTTTTTTCGTCTTTGTTCTTTTTTATGTTTTTTTTATTATTATTATATAGATCTTTAATTATTTCCGTATGCAGGTTGGTGGTCCTCTGAATCCCTTGGGATTTTTAAACATTCAATTTCTTTTTTAGATTGTGATGAAAAAACAAAGAAATAAATAAAATACCACCACAATGTTTCCGACATAGTTAGACAGTATTTATAACGAGTAGATGCCAATTAGCATTGTCAAGTATTAAAAATATTGGTATGAGGTCCTACGGTAGGATCAGGGAATGATTCTTGCCAACGAATCGTGTACATCGTTGAAACGTTGTATTTCTTCCTCTGCTTCTGCTGCTGCTGCTGCTGCTGCTGCATTGCTCGGTGATAGGATGATCGAACGATGAGATTGTATCGTAGCTCGCGTGCCAGTGTCGCCCTGGGTTTGATAAGTAATGTCTTCCGATAGGTAGCTAACTGGTTGTGGTATACATATAGCTTGTATAATATAATATACTACAATGCATACATATATGAAGGTTTCAACGGCCGAAAACTCTGACGATGCGAGATCCAGAAAGTATAAGAAATCCTGTCCGCGAGGGGACGAGTCGACCGATAATATCATCGAGATACCTGATGCGACGCTTTGAAAAAGGCTCCCCATGAACTCAGACTATACAGACGACTGCTGGAAAGCAGCCGAAACCAAAAGGAAAAAAAAAGGCAAACAAAAAACTGATCAACGTTCACAAGAAGTTTAAGTTCTACAGCATGTTTAGTCTCATGTGACCTTAGCTTTGGGAAGTCTGGGGGTGTTTTCTCTATAGATGTG
This sequence comes from Athalia circularis, assembly GCA_963978495.1. Lineage (NCBI taxonomy): Eukaryota > Metazoa > Arthropoda > Insecta > Hymenoptera > Athaliidae > Athalia > Athalia circularis. The sequence goes on from OZ021702.1 coordinate 8,418,884, forward strand.
ATTGCTAAATTTTTTTTTCTAATTTGAGCTTGCTGGAAAAAAAATCACGTGACGTCACCAGGGTCGCGTCTTTGTGATCCATATACGAAGAATTCAATGCCATAAAACTTGAAATCGGTTTAAAGAATGATTATATTCTCAACGAAACTGTACGGTTTAATTGGTGTTTTTTCGTCGAAGATGTAATGTGATTGATTTATTGTAAAATACGGATTGGAAGTACTTCATCTGGTGAAACCACCCCTAAATTAATTGGATATTTACCAGAATCCAGAATTGAAGAAAGTAGTCATGTGGTATGTTCGAATGTTGAAGAAAATGAAATACACGAAACTCCTAGGGGATGAAAAGGTGTTGCAAAAGTGTGAAAGAAGAGTTGTTCTAACCCCTGCAGAAATTATGTTTTCCTTCTTTACTAAGGTCAAATTTTATTTGTACGCACGCGTGGATTCTTTTCCGGCGTTGTAATAATAAAGGTAAGTAGGGGGTCGATTTTCGGTATGTAAGAGAGGGAGAAAGAGAGATAAGCTTCAATTACTTTGATTGACTCTTCGCGAAGGGTGCAGAGGGACGGAAGTGGTGGAGGGATATCGAGACCCCTGAGGGGAACGAGAGAAGTAGGGGAGATTAAATCCCGCCCACCGCCCCGTCACGTGACCCTATAGAGTCCAGCCTCCTCTCACCGTTTTGCTTCAAGCCACCAAAGAAAGGGCCACCACCGAAGAAGGGTGCACTAACCAGACTTCCCTCGTACCCTAAGGACTGACTTACCAAACTCCACAACTTCCCTACCGAGTTCCTCAGACACGCGGTAAGAAACACTCTTCCACGCTTTATAGTGTGTACAGGAAACACTCCGGAACCGATTGATTGATTGATTGATTGATTGGTTAGTTGAATGATTGATCGATGGAATTGCTTCCAGTCTTATAGCCGGACACGTCTAAACGGCAAAGATACCATGACCCAGAGAACATCGTGTCCTGACTATCTGACATTATGGAGAAGCTCATCATCGGGATGAAGAAACTTTCCTTACAACCCTTACGATGAAATCTGATAAAACATGTTTGGATCTACTGTGGAGAAAGATGAAAAATCACCAAAGTTATAGAATTTTAGAGTACCTAAGAAGTAAAAAGTATGAGTCGAACTAAATACCGTTTGTTTAAAAATTGAACATCGTGACATGCACTAGCTTTCGCGCAGTCGCGATGATGATAATTGGCGTCAGTGGCGGGGAATCTTGAATACCACCACATACAAGAAGATCATCGGGTTTATACATTCAACAAACATATGTATGTATGTAATACTGGTTAAAGGAGAGAGAATAGTGAACAGAGAAGATAGAATGCACAACAACACGGAGGTCCCGAGATCTCCGTTGCGGATGTTAGGATATCTTGAAACGGGGTGGGAATGTGGAGGTGGAAAAGAAGAAGGTGGAGGAGAAAAAGTAGGATGAGAAGGCGGAGGAGATGGCGATGGAAATGTGGTCTTGGTTATGTTATATACATTGTGATTGTACACATAGAAATGTGTATATCCTCGGTATTTGTATCGGTGTTTTGTTGTGTAAATATGTGTATACATATGTATATGTGTATGTGTGTGTAAGTGATGGTGGTGATGTTGAATGCGGATGGTGGTGGAGAGAAGATGATGACCGTGGTGGGGGTTGGTTCTTCGCAGCCTCCGCCTGCACGACTCTCCCCTGAAGGCAGAAGGTTAGGAAGGAAGGTCCCCGCGCACTGCGCGAGTCCATCATAGACACACCGACAGAGACTTGACAGCTCCGTGTTATAACAGAAAATCAGCTTCCCTCAATACGCATTTGCCAAACCTAGCAGCCACCACGTTTTCCTCCTCGTTCATCCTACTTGTCGTCGTCGTATTCATTCAATTTTTCATCGTACACTAAACCGACCAACCAAACCATCCATCCATCCATCCATTCGTACAGCCAACCAACCGACAACCCAGTCAAACCAACAAACCATTCATTCACTCTCTATCTATGACCCAGACGGGAAGTTTGTCCTTAGCACTATCCAATATACTCACGAACAGACTATTTGCGCTTAACCGTCCATCGTCGTGGACCAAAATTTTTCAATTTTCATACCTTATTCAAGAACCAACCGCCCAGCCGTAAACGTGACGCGAAAACAACTGAAATGAAAAAAGAACTGTAAGAAAAAAGGCGAGAAAAAAAAACTTTCGGAGGTAGAACTTTTCCCCCCCATTTATCTTGAATGTTCACCCGGTGAAATCCATCTGCATTTATTAATCGGTACATTATAATTTGTCTCATTTATTTTCCACCTAACTAAATGAATATCTACAGTTCGTGTTTTACACCGAATATGGCAAATTGTGAAACCCATCGAAGTGATTGAAACAAGTGAATATAAAATAGAATATTTGACAATTTTAAATACCTCGTGGAGATGTAAAACTAAGAAGAATATATCGAAGGACAAAACAGACTCAGTGAATCTCGAATCCGTTGTAACTTCGATAATGACACCGATAAAAACGTGGGTGGATAGTGCGTAATTGAGTGGGGAAAAAACAAGTAACGAACAATATATATTTCCGTTTTTTTGTTGTTGTTTTTTGGTTTTATTCCCGTGCCGTGGTGCAGATAATAATAAAACTCGGTATAGAGGCTACTGCTACTCTTCTCGCGGGGTCTTTCAAGTCCCTTCGGATGCACCGAGATTGCATCGCCCAGCATCCAGTGAATCAGTGACGAGCTCTTGAGGGCTGTCAAAGCTACGCCGGTCCCCGAGGCTAGTCCTTGACGCGTGCCACGTGCTGATCAGAGAAGCCGCTCCGCGACCCGGAAGGGTTGATTCCCGGCGAAGAGACAGGAGAGAAGAGAAAGAGAAAGAGAAGAGAAGAGAAGAGAAGAGAAGAGAAGAGAAGATTAAAGAGAGAGTGAGAGATCAGAAGCTAAATAGAAAGAGAGCAGCAAAGCCGAACACAAAAAGAAAAAAAAAAGGCAGTTATATACGTCATCTCGTTAAAGTGTGGAACGTATCGAGTGCACCAGCAGCAGCAGCAGGAAGAGAAGGTGGCAGCAAGAAATATTGCAAAATTTTTGATGACATACTGAGGAGATGACAGGATGCCTACGCCTCGACGACGATGTGTACCGAAAGGATCAAATACCTATATATTTGCTAGATTTTATAAACTGGTATTCGTCAACTTGGCGATATTTTTATCGAATTATAGGTGAGCGCACAGAATCAATCGATTCATCTTTTTCCCATGTAAAATATCGTGAAAAAAAAAAGTTTCAAGAAAATCTTTGAAAGTCTATGAAAAAAAAAAAAAAAAAAAAGTTTACCTGAGCCAAAGATTCTTGTAACGTTTACACAAGAATAGGTGTATAAGGCGAAGACATTATTATACCACTGACTGCAGAATGAAACGGAGGGTTGGACTACCTTGACGTGTGACTAATTTTCCTTAGGTGAAGAAATTGACGACCTGGTAGCGCCTTGCGGAAAGAATTTGTCAATAGAGGCGTTTCTGATTTCTTTAACTTCCGTTATAGCCTATAGCCACGGTCCGTCCTTCCGTCACCCCGCACACAGCGATAGCTCTTTTGAGTCGAGAATCTGAATAACAGAATTCCGCAAAAATGAACACAAATCACGATATAATACCCATCATTTATGTCTATGACGATCAGTAAATAACATCATAGCGTGTTGATTAGGGTGCAGGTAAAATTTTGAACTTCGAGTCTCACTCCAGAATTCATTGACTAGTTACGGAAAAACTAGCCTCGCCAGGTTCTAGCCAGGCAAAAGATATTCACAGTTCACTTCAACGTCACCAAAAATAATCGCATTATTTCCATATGATTTCGTTCAAAACACCCCTTACTTTATTCGCGACCTGAAATTGAAAATTAAAAAATGAGGGTTCCAAATATTACCGCTCGAATGTCGAAGTACCGGTAAGAAAAAAATCCATGTATATTAATGTATAGAAAACACGACTACCGTAAAATGTTTATGGATGTATAAATACTATCCGACGTACGTATACATACAACTATACACGGTAGTGACAAACAGCTTCTACTTCGATAATAAATAATCCTTCACCACGACAAGTTGACAAGACGACGCGGCATTGAATTACCGACGTGTGTGAGGGAAGGAGGAAGAGGAGGAGGAGGAGGAGGGGGGGAAAGGGGTAGGGGGCGATATAACACTCAATAAAGTATAGTTCACGAGCCACACGATCACCACCAACTCTTTTACAAACCATGATGCACCGCGCGCGCTTCTCCGGATCGTCGACTAACGTATCAAACGTCACGTACAGTACTATACTGACGTGAGATCATTCTTATGACGTATCACGTCCCGACGCTACTCTCAATTATTTTTCAAAGAGCACGGATTTTTCACGATACTCGAGACCTCAAGGACTACGAAATACGAAAACCGCATGAAATTGGAATTGTAACTTACATACCTATGATGATTCTCTACATGGATATTATTCAATCTTTCCACCTGACGATATATTCATATCATATAGCTTGTAAATTAACCTAATTGGAAATCGTTTTACCCCGCACGCGTGCATCGCCATCATCATTATGCGGATAATGTGATAACTGGTTCGAACTCTAATAATTCCGCTTCGCTCGGTTAGAATCTTTCTACCTCCATGTATATGTATATCAGGTTTGGACTTGTGAGGTGGATAGCATGTTAACCAACCTAACTTCAAGTCTGACCGGCTGCTCCTAATTATGCGTCGTTAAAATGTTGCATATCAGATGAGGAAAGTGGTTTATTTTCTGACAGATTTACGGGTAAATTAAAACGACTTATTAATAATTAAATGAAAAAATAATTATAGGCCAGATTATAATCGCGCGTTATACAGATGAAGTTGAAGAGAATATATTCACTTTCCCCAATGATATAGATTCTAATTTTATTTTCTTTACCTAATCTTTGTGTTGTTTTAATAAATTATTAATAATCAGTGCTTAGCTTATAATAAACTGCAGCCACTAAGCATTAGAGTTGAAAAACAGCTTGTGCTGCTGCTGCTGCTCCTGGCAACGCTTAAGATAAACCTTAAGAGCCTCTTGGACCGTACCCAACTTATCGTCTCTTTGAATATTCGCACCTTTCGACCTTCGCCTCATAAAACATTGTGAGGAAAAACAGACAGTCTTCATCCATCCGTCGGTAGTTGTAGGTATAAGAAGGTTATAAAATGTACTCGGAGAAGTGAAGAGGATTTTTCAATTTTTCTTTTATTATCCAATAGATTTATCAAATCGTTATTTGCTTTTCTATTTGCGAGAGGAAGAGAGAAAGAGAATGAAACTAAAATCAGAGGAATGAGGAGAGCGGATTGTCTGCGAGAATATAACGCAGAGTATTTGAATATTTCGAAGACGTTCGAATGGTCGAATGGTTCGAGTTATTGAGGACCCCATTACGGTTACACCGCTAAGTCCCTGCTATCTTTCGCAGCTATTAATGATCCGGGTAAAGTAGATTAATGATTTTAACTCGTTCAACAAATTGCCCGACACCATTATACATAATTCCACACCATAACCATGAAATAACTTCGGCTCTTTATCCCCGAGATTTCTAGTTTTAATATCAGATAAATGAGAACGAAACTTTGTCGACGAAAAAATAAGGTATAATTACACAGAGATGAAAAATTTATAATCTTTGCTGGATTCATTTTTCATCAAACTTTTTTTTATTTATCGATGTTACTTCGTTTTTTTTTTTATTTCGAAACTCCAACGGGAACGGTAATCGAATACCGATGGTCGCGAAGCTGATCGGGAACAGGGGGAGTACTACTAGTTATAGCGGCGATAGAATTTAATGTTTATTGAGCGAGAGAAATGTTTTTAGTAACACCCAAGGCGCGACGGTTACCGATTTGGTGAACGATAACTTAAACGATAACTACCTCACCTCACTTCACTTCAACTTCGAGGCATGATCGGGCATGAGCATATAGACGTGTTTCCCTATAAGTTTTTTTGCGTCATTCAAAGCCTGGAAACTCGTCCAGCAGGAGGAGAGACGAAGATCGGGTTAGCGACGTCGGTTCACGGTACAGAAATACGTCGTCGTATTCGTCTTCTTCGTTGTTATATGTTTTTGGAACGACCTGCATGCAAGTTGCACACACCGGACTGACGTCCTTCGGGTTCCGTCCAGTTAACAGTTCAGTGCAGTGTCCTGCTGAAGGAGAAACGTACACCAAGAATCCAATATGGCGGAGATATTTTATTCACTCGAGTTTCTGTTCGGTTTGGTTCTCCACCTCTTTATACCATGCTATAGAGATGCGAGAAACACGGAATTTCGCTTCTCTAACGAGGAATACCTCGAGTATAAGGGAAGGGAATGAGGAGGAAAGCAATGCTGATCAGAGAGAAGAAAAAAAAAAGAAGAGATAAATCGTCTTTGAAAATGAAAATTTGTTTAAAAAAACGACGGAAATAAAGTCTTGTATCCTGGATATTTTTTTCGTTTTTTTTTTATGATGGTATAACACATTTTTAAATGGTGTGGTATTATTTTAGCCCATTTGCGGGGCTCTGAATAATCGAATACAGTGAAACGGACACCCTGGAGAAGCTGTGTTCGTGTTCCCGATCAGGAATCCGATAGTCAGAGATTTTGGGGGGAGATCATCGCATACCATACTGAGGAGGAATGTCCCCCAGTCGAATTCCCGAACCCTAAAATCACTCAAACGGATCGTGCGCGCCTTCGCGTGGGAAAATTAGCTCCTGGTGTCGCTAAAGGGTTGCCTTATAAAGAATGCGCGGGTATCGTTACTCGGAGCGTACGGGTTATCATTTCTGTTGCAAAAAATATATACATACAAATAACTAAATACTTATGTCCTTTTTATAATTACAGAGCAGCCTGCCTCATGAGCAATTCAGTTGACGATTGGGCAGGCGGAAACGCAATAGTCTGCAATGGTATTCCTGGACTGACAAAAGAACAACGTGAATTATGTAACAGAAACAGTGACGTAACGGTAGCAGCCCTTAAAGGACTTCAAATAGCAGTTTCCGAATGTCAACACCAGTTTGCTTGGCACAGATGGAATTGTTCATCCCTTACAACGAACAGCCGGAATCAACAAAGCAGTATACTTTTGCAAAGAGGTAAGCATATACATACTGTTCTATTTATATTCTCATTTTATTTCGGGGTTGATTTAGTGGCTCAGTTATGAGTTTGTCAGTGCATAACCATATCCGACGGTGAAAACCTGACCCAATTCCATAATGAGATAGAAGAACGCGTTACGGTGTGACAGATAAATTTGTCCCCGTTGTACGTGACGCGTTGAAGGAAACATATATTTCGTTATGCTCTCTAAAACTGTGGTAGTCTGGGATGTCTTGAAGTAAAGAAAAAAAATAAATAAAAAGAAAAAAAACCCTACAGATATTTTTGAATGTCCACGAATCCTGTTGCTGCTGCTGTTGCTGCAAAGTCCTCCAGATTTAAAACTGAACGCTCCGACACGCCGGACAACGAGCGCACATGACCTGAAAGCTTAATAATATGTATAAGAAACTTCTAGAACGGGGACAGAATTGCCGGGAATAAAAGACATCAAGAGAAAAAAAAGGAAAAGAAAAGCGGGGGCCTTGTATCCTTATCCCAAGAATGATCGCACTCGTGATCCTGATTCTCCTCCTCCTTATTCTACTTCTACTTTATCATCTGGTTTTTTCTATTCTCTTTTACTTCTTCGTCGCTCGGTTGTTTTATACGAAGGTGTTGATTGTCTCTATCGCAAGGTTTTACTACCCTACGTGAGTCCCTTACTTCCTGACCCTTGGCTTCGCATCCTAGACGTATAAAAAGTCATGTGGAAAAAATCTCCTTCAAAAACAATGACGTTATAACCAAACAAATAAATAATGAACAAGTTTGAAATTAGAAAAAAAAAAATTTACACTTCTGTTGAGTTCTAATTGACACATCCAGGATGCAGGTCGACAGTTTCGGTTGTATTGAGTGTTGGAAAAATGAAAGGCCGGGAGTCTGGAAATGGGGATATATTGTGGAGAAAGTGTTCGAAGAAGTGACAAAGCCAAGTGATTGTTCCACGGTTGTCGTGCACCTAGTTGTGGGGCACCCGACGACTAAAAGGTGCTTTAGTATACCGTTCAATATACTATACAGTTATAAAGGTGTGAAGGCATAGGGAAAAAAGGAGAAAAAAGAAAACGAGTGAGAGAGAATTAGGTGTCGACGGTTCGGTTTTTAGGTTTTTAGGTATACGGCCCTATATCTGCCGCAGGGGATGATTTTTCCGTAACGGTTCATGAAAAAGTGTGGCTAATCGTTCCTATTTCTGACAATAAGATTTAACCGTTCGCGATGCGGAGGATCCTTGGCATAGGAGTAGAGCTGATTCTAGTGTAGAAAGGATCGACCGATTTGCCGATTATTGAGTCGTTATAGTAAATCGGGGATGTAAGGGACTGCGGAGTGAGCTCTACTTGGCTTTCCAGGAAGCAACGCCTCTTCCTTTTCATTGTCAGTATAGTTTCTTTATATAAAAATCTCTCGACAACCACCGCGCGAGAAGCGGTCATATAGATTTTGTTATACTACCATCTAAACACGTTTTAGCTAGTCAAGAAAGTTCGAATTCAGCTTTACCGCTTAACGTTCACGTTCTCCACGTCCACAAATCCACCGTGTCGAATTCGACAGGGTCCATCTTGTTCCCCTCTGAACTGAGAAGAAGAAGACGAAGAAGAAGAAGAAGTAGAGTAGGAGTAGGAGGAGGAGGAGGAGGAGCTGCACAAAGACACTAAGACTAACTCTAAAAAAGAGGGAAGACCTTATTTTACATAGGTTTTTGAGGACTCAGAAAAGGCGTTCTCCATCGTGCATAGTACCGGTGAGCCATGAACGTCGCGGCATCACCGCGTCGGCTCCCGTGAGTCGTTAAATCCCCAGTGCTTTCATAACTCAAGCACGAAGAGTCGGTAAACAACTTAATATATTACGAAAATACACGGGCACCTTACCTCACTTACGTCAGGGCCACACACGTGCACTATACCGTCTTGAAGTTACTTCTAGTACCATATAACTTCGACCAAAACCTAAAATCGAACTAACCGAACTAACGACCGGTTTCAGCATTCATTAAAACATTATACACATAAACAGGTTTACTGATAGACTCCAGATCACTTTCCTACTTCCATCTTTTTGCGAATTCAGTTCAAACTTTTCCACCACATTCTACATTTACGACCATAAAGCACGCGCCTGTAGAAACGGACTATACCCAAAAAAAGATTCGAAGCGTGTCACTCGGTTAGCGCGTTCATAATGGATAGGGTTTGAAACGAGATGAAAATAAAAAGGGGAGCAGAAGAGTGAGAAAAAAAACGAAGATTCTGAGTGTGTCTAAAGCGGTGGAAAATCCGGTGACAGTTGATCATCGACGATAAAGAGTAAGAAAGAAAAATAAAAAGAAAAAAACAAGAGAGAAGAAAAAATTTACGAAGCGCGCGCTCCTGAAGTAGTGGATGTATAAGATGAAGATTTAGATCAAGATGAAAATCAAGATAGGATCTCATAACCCATCAACCGATGCGGACCATCCCTAAGAAAAAAAAACATTGAATCAAATAAAATAATGATGAACGAGCAGGCTAATAATCGTTTTTTATCACTCGAATTTAGTCACCCTGCACAGATTCCAGAGCATTATATTAATTAATGCGTCGATATAATCGGAAATTGATTAATTATTATCTCTAACGCTGTCTTCTAATGTCATGCGTGCTAAAATACTCGGTCAGAATGATCGCTGGGATGATGTAGTAATGGTACATAGGTAGTTGTAGAGGTTTCGAAGCGTTGAATCGTTGAAAAGAAGAAAGCTGATGCTGATGCTGATGCTGATGTTGGCGGTGGTGGTGGTGGTGGAGAGGGTCCCGGAGAGACGTACAACTCCCTGGGGAGGATTTATTGCTACGTCGACGGGTACCGCTGCTGTCCACCAGCCCTGGTAGCTATCTGCATTAAAAAACAGTTGCTGCCAATACCCGTATATAGGAGAAGACGTACGAAACCCCTCCCACCCATGGAGATCCTTATACGCAGACCGGACGAACGAACGAACGAACGTTGCTTTCTGCTTCTGCTTTTGCTTCTACTGGTGGTGGTTTCTGTTTCTGTTTCTGTTGCTGGATGAGTAGCTCGATCGGCAAGAGTTGAAACTCCGTTCAACGTATCAACAGTAAAAGACTTGAGAAAGAAGAACGAAGATATCTCTGAACAGTATACGCTGGCAACGCACTACCGCGAAAAAGATGATACCACCACCCGTAACCAGCTACCATAAGGCGGGAGATGATAATTCCTGTTTCAGTTTTTTATCGATTAAATTCCTGGAGACTATACAACGCGTGGGCATAAAGTATTATAGACATGCGTGAGTTTTCTCCCAGACAGAACTATGATAAAGACTGTAGCATGATAGAAAATTCATCGAACCGCATCATATTATTAGCAAATAGTTAACAGTGATAAATAATGAAAACAACTTTCTTATATATGAGAATAAGATACTCGGTGATTTGTGTCACACTTCAGGTATTAATTCCACTGTTAAAGACGACGCCGCGATTACCTCGGGACGTGTAACGGAGGTAACAAATCCTCGGTGGTTCACTCCTCAGCATGAAAGCTACAGGCGACGTGTACTCTGCACCGAATGGACGGGAAGAAGCGACTGGAGAAGTCAGCTTCTTGGCGCTTTTGCCGGGATCTCATGAATAGTGCAAAACTCTGATGGTGAAGTGCCACTGCAGCGAGCTCCCGCTGCTGTTGTTGTTTCTGTTTCTGTTTCTGCTTCTGCTGCTGCTTCTGCTTCTCTTCTTCGACTGCATTGTGTATTCCACCGCGTTCAGGGATATAGAAGGTTGGGGCTTGTGTCGTATCGTTTGTAAGTTGACAGCCACCACTGCTGCCATTCGATCCTTGGTTGTCCGTCAATTCACGTCGAAACGTCGTCGCGTCTCGTAGCCCTCTTCCATTCGATCAGTTCCTCCTTCTCTTTCTTCTTCAATTTCTTCCTCTTCTTCTTCTTCAGGACATATTCTCCTTTACCAAGAAAAACTTCAACGTCTGACGTAGTAACGTTATTTACAAAGTCTCCCGCAGTCACGTTTCCAAATGTCCGGATGCCTGGTTGCATCGGCGAATATCATGCGAGTAAAAAACAAAAAACGAAGTGAAAAATTAAACAAAAAAAAACGGAAGAAAAACAAAACAAAGAAGAGATAGCTGGCCCACCCCGTGAGGAAATGGTCATCTTTTGACATATCCGACTTAAGTAATACTTCTGCGGACGGTCTGGTCTGCTGATGGCTGTCCATCCGAGCTCCATAGTCCGAAGGACTGTCGTCGTTCAGAAACCGCGACGAGCGACGAGGGACAGTCGGGCAGATTTCCTTCTAAGGACTACGTCTCGTAACTTGTGACTGTCTACAGAACTCTTGAAGCCGCGTGGTGCAATTTAGTTGCAATTTGCTACGCCGTCACTTTGTTTGGACCTCGCGAGTCAGAGAACTGTTACGGACAGAAACTCTCATTCGTAACTCAAGAGCACAAGCTTGCTGATTTCTGCAGCCGCCGTTTGGTCTTGGGAAACTCCTTAAAACCCGTTCAAAGTATACTACTAACGATACAGCGATATCTCTTTGCAGCAACCGTCGCTTTTATCACGAACAACAAAAACTGGATATCGAACAACCCTCTGGTTAATCTCTTCTACACGCACAATTTCTTAATGTTTTGTTTTTTTTTTTGTTTCTAGGTTACAGAGAAACCGCTTTTGCCTACGCAATATCAGCAGCAGGTGTTGCTCACAGCGTAGCAAGAGCTTGCAGTATGGGTCGTTTAGTATCTTGCGGATGTGATCCTTCGAGTTACAAAGGTCGACCTCCGGCGAAAGCTCGTGGTGCGCAATGGAAATGGGGTGGTTGTTCCCACAATCTTGACTATGGAATAGAATTTTCTAAACAATTTTTAGACTCGCGTGAAAAAGCCGGTGATATTCAGTCAACTGTAAACTTGCACAACAACCAAGCTGGACGTTTGGTAAGTCAATAAAAAACATTATGAAAGAAAAAACCACACAAAAAACTATACTTGTATACCACTTCTTTTTTATTTCCCTCAATTCTTAAAGTGTCCAGAAACGGAGGGCAAATTATATTCGCAAAAAGGCCAGAATTAACCCTTGAATTTTCAAACACACGTTCACGCGTCACGTTCACGCACTTTCTTATTCAGCGTTGAATAATTTTTAACCGAGTGTGCTTCGTTTTTTTCCATTCTTACTTTCTTTGTTTGTGTTTTGTTCCCTAACTTTTTACTTTTTAACGGCCCGCTCGCAGCCTTCGTACCTGCCCACCGCGTCTCTTTGGGTCCATGCATCTCTTCCTCCATGCTTTTCAGCCCTGCGCCTCGCGCTTCACGTTATTAAGACGCGGGCCCCGAGGCTGGACCACCCAGCCGTAGACTCATTAACTGTTTTGTACGCGACACCTCTTTGTCTAAAAACCTCATCCCCCGTCGCCATCCCCATTCCCATCGTATCCCATCCTGCAAGTGCACCCTTGCGAGGAAAACAAACCCGACGAAACAACTATAAATGAAAGTTTTTCAATTTGTTCCTGATCAAAATTCTAATGTCATGGTTTTTTCCATTTTTCTAGGCGTTAGCGAGCAACATGCAGGTTCGTTGCAAGTGCCACGGTATGTCTGGTTCCTGCGAGTTGAAAACCTGTTGGAAGGCCGTGCCAGATTTTCGAATAATCGGTAAAACGTTAAAAGATCGTTTCCGAAGCGCGATATTGGTAGCCCAAAGTAATTTGGGAAACGTAACGCCTCTTAACCGAGTAAGAGGTTCTCGAAGACGAAGACCGGAACACAGACAGAGGCAGAAAAAACATCACAGAGGTGGTGGTAGAAAACGAAAGCCAAAGGATTTAGCCAAGCAACTATTCTTCTACCAAAAATCACCAAATTTCTGCGAGAGGGACCAAGCTGCCGATATTCCGGGGACAACGGGCAGACGTTGTAATAGAACAAGCGCAGGTGGAGACGGATGCGCTTCTTTATGTTGCGGTAGAGGTTACAATATTGTTAGACAACGTAGAACTGAAAGATGTAACTGCAAATTTCATTGGTGTTGTTTCGTTCAATGTCAAAATTGCACCGTTGAAGAATGGGTTACCGTATGCAAGTGAGATTTGAAAACTAAGACAAGAAGATAAAAAGAGATCATCAGTATCATCATCAGAAAAACCGAGAGACTGCAGTAACAATATTTTTTAACGTATTAGAACAGAAGCAAAAAAAAAAAAAAAACAATCAGTTTTGTGTACGGTGAATATTCAAATGACTGTAAACTGAATGAAATTATATAGAATAATTAATAATTAAAATAAATTAAAATTTGATATATTGAATAAAATGATATCTGTAAGATAGTACATAACAATTTCCGGTATACATAATAGAAGTATACCAGTATATAGAGATGCTTGTATTTAGGTAGTATTATTATATTTTATTCATCTTTTTCTAATTTATTTATTAGACGACTATTTAATATTTAAATTATATATAAACTGGCGATGTATACACGTATATAAAAACGAAAAATAATAATAATAATTAATTGCGTAGTACCCAAATATTATATATTATATACTATATTATATACTCCGTGCAGTATTATTAGCCCCTATACATATGTATATGAAAATATTGAGTGAATGAAATGTTTACCTTTACACTATATTTAACTATGAGTATATATGTATTTAAGTAAAACGCGAATAAGGCACTGACGACTGTATACTGAAACGTACAATAAAAAGAGTTCCTTTATAAGAAAGAAAAAGAAGACAAAAAACTCCGCTACACAGTTGGACACTTTTTCACTCGAACCACAAATCGTGCAGAGCTTTTGAAAAAAAATAACTAAAATGACAATCGAAACGAAGAATCCCTGTAGGCTCAGCGAACGGGGATAATACTTTCCTGTAAGTATCTATTTACCATTATCTAGTTTTTCAAGGATCCTCCTATACTGTAACACATTTAAGCCTCTCAAGATCTGCGGAATTTTTTCTCTCCAGAAAAAGTTTTTCATGTATTCATGCAGTTAATTTTTTTTTTTTTTTTTTTTCTCGTACCAGATTTTTCTCTACAAAGCTATATAACGCCATAGTAATCGTCTTGTTAAACACGCTTCGCATGAATTTTAAAAGTTACTTCGAGCGAATACGATTCTCAAACGGAATGTTCTTGTTCTGTGGGCCCGCGTCCCGCGAAGAGGCAAAAAAATCAAATAAAAATCTCAGACCCGAAGTGATAATTTTAGCAAATTTTACCGATTATATCACGATTTATTGAATATCATGTCGTTTTTCAATATATAATCAGATCACATTGGGCATCGCACTCGAGATTACATATATGAAAGATTTATTCCCATGTAAATATATATAAAGAGAGATGAGCTCCCATGATGTTTATTCATTAGGTTCTGTTTTATCTTTCGAATGCCTTTGATTCGCACCGCTTATAATCGAAGTGTGACCGGTACAAGTCTTATCGTACGATCAGTGATCCGTCTTGTACTCGATATACAGAAGCTATACTCGGCGCACAACTCAAGCGAATCTCTCGTGTTTCTGTTTCTGTTTCTGTTTCTGTTTCTTGAGTAGGAGCTGCCGCATGAGGTATCTTCGTAAAAGTAAACCCTGCAAGGGCGAGTTGTTCCTCCTTATTGATTTTGTATGAGCCAATAAATAGCGGATTAAATTCCATCCTGACGCGAAACATAACTGATGCGGAAGTTGGAAATAAACCAGCAAATATACGCGTAATGCATACCTCAAACCCGCGGTCCACGGGTATCTGGGCACCGGCAAAAACGTACAAATTCTTTTGTTTTATTTTACTTTTATTTGCAAATTTTACTCCGTTTTTTTTTTCTTTCCATTTGTCCGAAACGAAAGACTGCAGATTTTGTGTGACTTACGCGAACGCACCGCAAACGATATGAAGAAGAACGAAAGATGGAAACGAATAAAAAAATAAATGAATAAAAAAAAAGATGGCGACCGCGGCGGAGAAGAATAAGAAAAGGAAAAATCTCGCGATCCTCGCGCGTTATCCAATCGCAAGTAGCTCTTATAGTCGGTCATAGTGAAGTCCCTATATTGTCGGTACCTTTGACCGCAAGACTTAGCTCGAGTCGCAAAAGAGTCGCCTCCTTACTTGCTCTCAGTTAATGCGCATAGCTATCCGAGACGCAACTTTTCCACAGTAAAACACGTTAATTTATTGAGACTAATATTATCCGATGCCACGCGGTTACAACGCAACAGTATAAAATATAAGCCATATATACCTACTAAAGTTTTTTTTTTTTTCTTCCACGATCGCGATCTGCACCTCAGAATAAGTAACACAAATAACGAGTCATCAAATAACTAGCGAGATTAATTAGGCGCCTTTTTAAGCCCGTCTTCATTCTTTTACCATCCCCCTTACATTTTTTTTTGTCTCTTTATCTTTCGGAGCGCAGAGCTTGTCGCCACGTTCATGTATGATTTTCAGCTGCTATTAGTCAAAGTATTCGGATATTACCCGCATGGCAAATCGACAAATGGATGCTTTTTTGACCTACTCAAATTAACTTCGAAATCTGAATAGATTACGATTATATGTAAAGCGAACGACGAATACGAATCGTTTCAGAAGCCATTCCATCGATCAATCAATCCGCAGTCAGTCAATCAATCAATCAATCAATTCGCCTGCGGGATACTTAAATGCATTATTTTCACCGTAAGAAACTCAATCGATAGGGTTATATTTTATAAACAGCAACGCGATTACTTCAAAGGATAGGTTAAACGGTGCTGCACTCGTATGCATAATTCTGAGTAAACAATTACAGATCTACTTATGTAGATATACGCTTTTACATAGAGCGTAATTACCGAGTAACTTCAAAGTATGGAGGAAAACTGCAAATCGTTGCATCCAAGCATGTTTCTACGTTCTTTTTTTTTCGTTCGCTTCTAGATCGCGCTACCAGCTGCATCTAAGCCGATTACCCTCCCGACAAACGAGGTCGCGCATATGATGCAGGTATACGCTATATATGTATATTGTTGAACGTGTAGAAAGAAAAAAAAAAACAAGACAAACAAATTAACTACTATAAACCACGAGAAAAATAGAATAAGAGAACCGACAAAAAAATGTTCAAATATAATTGCAGATTGGAGGATTGTGAATTTAAAGAGGCCTGAAGAAAAAGAAATTATTGGATTATCTAGAAAACAGCGCACGTTGATAATTTTTTTCCACCGCGAGCACTCGCTAATTATATTATACACCAATATTAACACCGCGATAAATAGGAAATATTAGTTAAAAGAGATATGGCGAGGAAGGGGGGGTAGAGGGTGGTATGGTACTTGTACAGTATCTGTGTATCCGAGCACGTATAGATAAATTATTATTCAGGAAAGATTGGGAAGGGAATGATATTTGTGTGGGTGTCGGTGGTGTCGGCGGTCGTTAGTCGACACTGTTTAAAAAATTTCAAAAAGAGAAGGCGGCTGTGCCCAGGGAGAAATATAGAGTGAAATCAATGTGCTAACAGGCTTGTGAGTTAGCAGTTAGTTAATTAAGTCCGCGTTATTGGATCATGGAAGCCAAGCCCGCGTAGGGAACGCCGGGCGTCGGGGCGCCGGCATTGCGAGGGCGGACGCCGCGGGGCCTGCAACCTGCCAGTCTCCCAGAC
The DNA here is from genome assembly GCA_963978495.1 of Athalia circularis. Taxonomy (NCBI): domain Eukaryota; kingdom Metazoa; phylum Arthropoda; class Insecta; order Hymenoptera; family Athaliidae; genus Athalia; species Athalia circularis. The sequence continues at coordinate 8,435,810 of OZ021702.1, forward strand.
GTCTTAATTAGAGGTGAGTTTGTTTCATCCTTAGCAAAAATTTAAGAGCACTTCTTATCCGCATACACGCAGCAGTATAGACTCCTCTCCGTACGTACCAGGCGTAGTATTCCATCTTTTCATTAGAATCTGCCTTCTTCATTTTTTCTTCTTCTTATTCGGTTAAGAATATTCAAGATTGCCCCCCGGAAAAGAAGAAGGAATCCTCGTACGTAACTTTGTTCGCTGCACGTCTCACAATTAGTTGAAGGTTAAAAAGAAGATTGACGAAAAAAAAACGAAAAAGAAAGTGGTGTCGGTGTTTTATCCGTGGGATCGGTGGTAGATTGTTTCCGCAATAATTAAGGAGTCTCATCCCTTTCTGTGTTCCCTTCTTTTTTTTTTCTTTGTTTTTAAAGCCGATTTCTTCATCTCTTTTGGTCGGTTTCCGCGTCGCCTTGTTCCTTTCTTTGTTCGTGATTCGATCCCTGGAGAGGGTATATATAAAAGAGGAGATCGCGTTCCTTGCCGCGCGTCGCGAGGTGCCAGAACACGTGTTCCTGGTTGTTTTGCTCGCCCATAGTGGCCGACCAAGTTTGACGTATCGATGGTTCCATGTATCGATCTTTATACTCTTGAAGAGACGATGACGGAGAGAATAAAGCTGATGTTACTACTGACGCTGGACGGCCTGCACCACCATCATCGCCGTCATCAGGAGCAAAGAGAAGAAGGAGATAGATGCGGAAAGAAAGAAAAAGAGAAAGAGAAAGAGGGATAAACGGTGTCTGTGGATCGTCAGTATACCGAGAAACTTAAAAAACTAAGACGTGCGAACTTCAAGGAACGAGCATCGAGTTGTTCAGAGATTCTTGGGACTGATTAAACTATCCTGTATAATATACAAGACCAAATGAGAATCGCGATCCCGAACGATACAACACCCGTTTATATCAGATACCACTCCTAACAAGTTTTTAAAAATAATCTTCAACGGTTTTTCAAAATATGCCCTTATACCATCCGCAAGATTCAGAAATCCACCACCAAAAATCACCTTCATATTTTTACTCTTCTAATAAATTTCAGCTTCTCAACAGCGATAACAATATGGTGTGCAGAAAAGAAAAAAAAGATGCAAGCTCTGAAAATTTGGGAAATATTTTCATCTATTAATGAAAACTGCTTTTTCACCAGAAAATCGATATACGTAAAAGATGGACTATCGAAAAATCACCTTTATGCGTTCAGATAGTTATCCGGAATCCTTACCAGTAGCAGTGTCGTGTGCGAAAGAAGCAAAAATAAAACAAGTGCCAGCTCGCGAAAGCTTTCAACGACGAATGAAAAATAAACAGATTGGTATTTAAAATGAGTTTCCGGGGTGGACGAATAAATGAATTAACGATACATCGATCAAAAAGGAAAATGACTCATACATACGAGTGGCGGTGTATAGGTCGTATAGAAGAGTAAAAACAATAGAAAAAACGGGATAATAAGAAGAATCATTCGAAGATGAATAAAGATGAGTATAGTGGTAAATAAACTCGCAGATGGGATTCTTGTGAATATCGAGATCTTAAGAGAAGACGTTGAGTATATATATGTATATGCCTTGTTGCAGGTGAAAAATACATCAAGGCGTTAAATTCCAACGAGGTTGAGGTATATATATTGTGTATGTAGCGGTCGGTATATAAAACTGTTTAAAAGAAGAGTCATCAACCAATTCATTTATTCGTATGCGGTTCGCAACTTATTCGCATAATCCATCGATTTATTCCCAACCCGTGTCGCGTGTAATGCGACTTTTTGCAAGATGTAATCGAACCAAGCGACAGACCCATCACCGACAACAATCCTCCTCACTCCATCCCGATATATAGTATGGTATATACATAAGACATATAGATATATACAAAATGCATTCCCGCATCAGCATCCCAATCGGCGACTTTTCGTGTATAAGAAGGTATATTACTATAGGTATAAGTATCAACATTATACGTGAAAAACCGCAGAATTCGAGTATACAAATATTTTTACGCTGCACCGCTGAAAATTTCCACCTACATCTTGACGCTCAACCTTCAATTTTTCTCAAACCATTTATTAAAAAAAGTAAAAGGAAAAAAAAATTGGCGTGATCCGATTAAGGAATTATTGTCAGAGTGGATGTTTTACGAAGCACGATAAATGCGTGAAGGCGAACTCCAAAGGCGTCAAAAGTATATACATAGCTATGTATCGTAATAACCATCTACATAGTTTCGTGGATATACACATGGAAACATATATAATGCGCTACCTTGCCGGGGGATTAACTTTCCGCAAATAAGGGTGGGAAAATGTGCAGATTTCAAATGGGCTTTACAAATCGAACGCGAAGCGCGCGTACGTGTCTCATTTATTTTAGCTACATATGCTTAATATACTTATTTCATAGTTGAAATTTTTTCTTCATTTGTACTCCGCTTGCGTAACGAGAAACTAGCCAGTAGTAGCTGCTGCATATATACTAAACGGATCTAGGTACTGACTTACGATACCTTACAAGGGCTCGGAACCGCGACGAAAAATTTACTCCGCAGAATAATTGTCGGGCACAGTGTGGTTCTATGGTAGAAAAATATATGCGGTGTATTTTATGGATCATACGTTTGAAGCCCTGAATCGATCCCCATCGTAGTCCTAATCGGGATAAGTGGCTCCGATTTAACGACGAGATCTTCAGTGATCTCTGCAGTCCGTTTTGATTTATCTTTATTTTTCTTTAATTTTCTTCAAGAGTTTTGAACTGAAAGTAGATTTCCAACAAAGCGACATACGGAGTGTAGGTCAGTTGTGTACAAACGACTTATTCGGATACTGGATTTCAGAAAAAAATTACCGGCACCTAGTACCTGCCTTACACTATAAACACATACACCGCACTTCAGTCCCTATTTCACACTACCACCTTCGGTCACGTATTAGCCCCTCTTCCATATCGTCAATATTTACCTATACTTTATAGCTTTCAATATAAAATTGCACCTTCATCACAGCCCTCGAGGCTTGTAACTCCATCGATGAACTTTATGGTATCGAACTCTACTGATCTTTAATAAACTAGTTCAGTAAAAAGCTAGTGAAGTCCAAGATATTCGCTTACAATTAGTATCAATTTCTTTGGGATTCTGGGACAATCGAGCATTAATCTTATTGTTTGACTAACTTGCAATTAGTACTTTCCAAAGCTCCGGTAGATCACCGGCACTGCAAAAGGTCTTCCATTGCCATTATTTTCATCGGCATTATCAGCCCGAGCAAAAATTTTTCTTATGCGAAGACTTCACTGGCAAATACCCCGCTCACCAGACAACCTACAGCACGCAACAGATCAGATTATTTCGAGATATCCGTAAAACCCGAACATTTTCTAATTGAAAACTCTGGTAGGCCAAATCCTCTTGTTCAAAGACCTGCAACATTCGGCAGTGTCATATGAGCATAAGCAATTGAAAAGTACAAAATTTCGAGTTCGAGCTCCGATTGCAAGCCAGCTGCGAGACTCTGAACTAGTCAAACGCATGCGGAAAGCGATAAGAAAAAACCATTCAGCAAGAAGAGTAATTATGAAAAAAAGATATAAAGAAAAAAGGGAAAACAGATAGAGAGAAAATTGGTGGCATGGCGGTCGGCGATCCTCTTCGACGCCACGGCTTCAGGCGCAGCATCCCTCCTCCATTCCGTGTGTTCCACGTTAGCCCAGAGAAAAGGGGGAACGTGTTGCCCAGTCGAACTATCAGCCTCGGAGTTTTTATGAGAATATTTACAAATCGGTACAGAAATTCGACGATGTGCTGAAACAAAAAGTCTGTTTTCGGAAAAGAGCGCGTTATACTTTTCCTCTCATTTTTATTGACAACCATAATTTGATCTTCTATGCACCTCGCTCTTCCTCTTACCCGGTTGTTTTTGCTGCGGCACTCTAGTCATGACTAATTAGTAATTAGGTGTGGGAAGCCGAATACGTACGATACGTAACGTATACATGGGTACCTTGCTGTCCTACAGTTTTATATATCAGGGTGAAATCACAAATAATTAACACTTCGCTTTGAGAGGGTAAATCCTGAGTGACTTTCCCGCTTTGAGGGACAACCCCGATGCCGACGATGCTGTTATATACATACGTATAATCTACACACATATTATACATATATACATATATTTATGAACTTCTGCTACTCCCGCGAGGGTCATGTCGTTCAAGTAGCCCTGTTCAACTCGAGCTGGTACTGGAGCGTGCGTAATTTTCTTCAACCCTCATCGACATCATGAAGAAATCTGCACACCGGGTGTTGAAAAATTTCCCTTATTATATTTGATTTTTCTTCTTCATTTTCAGATCAATAAAAACCGATAATCTTATCATGAGTGGTTACGGGCAAGCCGGAGGATGGCGTGGAGGTCGAGACGAAGGTTACAGAGACGCCGGTGGAGGCGGAGGAGGCGGAGGAGGAACTCTTCAAAGACTGGACAGCATTCAAGATCCGGGAAAAAGATACGCCCTTAAGGATCGAATCGGATCTGGAGTCTGCGGAGACGTGTTCGAAGCAACCGATCTGCAGGCTGGTCAGTTCCTAATCCTCGAAATTTAAACCCTGAAACCAACAAAAGAAGGTCAATATCAAGCTAAAATACCATACTAATGAATTTTTTACTCTTAGGGAACAAAAAGGTGGCGATAAAGATCCAACAATTGACACAAGAAACGCAGGCACTTGTGGTGGAGGAATACAGAGTCCTTCGAGACTTTGCAGGTCATCCGAATCTCCCAGAGTTTTATGGAATCTACAGAAAACGATCGGGAAAAAAATCTGAACCCGATCAAGTTTGGTTCGTGATGGAAGTGAGTAACATGTTTATTTTCTAATTTTTAACAAAATTGCCACCGATTGAATATGTTTGCTGGGATTATACCAAAGAAGAGGTGTTTACTTGAAATTTGCAAAACCCGCATTCGCGGTTGTAAACTCATCGGGATATCTCGATTTTTCTCCTCCGAAAAGCGAAAAATCGGCGATTACTCGATCATTTCGAGTGATGGATCGATTTAGCTCGCAGATTCACATTTCTGAGCTCAAAATACCGCAAAAATACTTAAAAACTCAATGTCTATTTTTGGTCCTGAAATCCAAAAAATCCTTCAAAAAATCTCGATTTTGAGCCAAAAGGTAATTTTTTGTACAAAAAAAATTACGAAGTTCGTTGATCGGCAATTATTTCTTAGCGTTTCAAACGCCTTATATACCTGCTCATATAATATCGGTATCTTTCTGCAGTGTTCAGTGCACATAAGAGATTTTACCTTGCAACAAACCTACCTACGTGCACCGTGAAACTTTCTTAGTAATTTACGATTCACGGGCTCATTAAACGATCATTAAACTCCTTCGGACACGCAGGTACGAAACTCTTCCCTGTGTGACAAGGAAAAATTACGAGAAGACCTCCTGTGAGCCAAATATTATTTCACTTAGAAGATATTATACTATATTATATAGGTATCATAACCATCATCGCAATTAGTTTCTGCAATTTGCAATCTGATAATTTAAACTGCACCAGTCAATTAACGAGTGGTATTTTTTTTTCTTCTTTTATTCAGTTGCATCAAAATTGATTATCGAATTAATAGGTAATTGAATTCTATCATATTTTTTTTTTTCATAGCTGTAAATCTTTGTCATATTATTGAGAGAAAAACAAAAATACGATAATGAATCAAAAAATGTAGTTAATGGTAGAAAATGTGGCAATAACGGTATAATGAAAATAATCAGTGTTTTACAGTGAGTTATGGGTGTAGGTGGTGAAGTTGAGAGCATAAAATATGATAATAATTCTAGTGAGAAACCACAGAACTATGTCAGGTATCTTGATTATATAAAAATAAGTCAGGTATGCAAGCCTGACCACAATTCAATTTTAAAACAAATCTCTTCAGTATATTATATAGCGTTAAAACTATAATCGCTGGCAAATGTTCTGCCGTAGAATATTCTCAAGTGCAATCAACTGCGAATCTAGATTACTTCCTCAATTACAAAAACAATTCTATCATTCCCATCATCAACATCACTTCTTTTGTCTTTGTCCGAGTTCCATTCTCTGCATTCCTATAAGACAAAACAATGAATAATATGAAACTGACGTTATGAAAAAATATAAAGGCATGTCTCTTATTTAAATTCCAGTTATGCGAGGGCGGATCTGTGATGGATATGGTCAGAGGACTGACAGCTGCCGATAGAAAACTCAAAGAAGAACATATCGGTTATATTCTGAAAGAGATCGTCAAGGTAAGAATATTCTCAACTAACAAAAAACACGTCGAATCAAAATAAGCTTTGATTTCCTACCCCGGCACACAAGAAAAATACTCTTAAGGACGATTTGAACGAACAAATAAAATAACAACTAAAAATTGCATAACTACCTACGCTGCATTTTGATGAGATATAATTACCCGTTCAACGCGTCGATTAGGATAATTATCCATTCACGCATTCAAGTCTCTGCACGAAACGCCCGTGTGGCATGGTGCAGAAAGATTCGCGGAACGCGTTTATAATTTTGCTGGATAACAAAAAACAGTAGAAAACACGACTAATAATAATAATGAGGATTAAAAAAAGAGTTACATAAAACTGTCCAGGAGGCAAATCTCCTCGTTTCGCCTCAGCTGCAGCATGAATTACAGGTATAAAAATTCTAATGACGACATCACGGAGAAATATGTACGTACCTACACGTATCTCCATCGACACTTCCGATCAATTGTAAAAATAATACGGTAGAACTGAAACGATTCAGAAACCTAACGATCAACACGTCAACTCTCAGATACAATAATGATAATGAAAAATAATAATAACTGCGAACGAACGGATGAAAAAAAAAACATTTACACGTCATTCGAGTCAACCCTTCGAGATCTTATCGCCTGCGGTCGTAATTATAATGTTAACTCTTCGGTGTTGATTTTCAATAATCTTCAGAACATTGTACTTGTAAAATCATGCGATGCTGTGAATTGACAGTAGTTTGGGCGACTAATGGTTAAAATTTTGTAATGATCTTGGGTCGTTGCATCAAAGCTGGAGAATAATCGGGTCTCATGCCCTTCGGAGACCCGCATGAAGTACGTGTTTCTCTGGGCCGGTAGCAATTCGTCTCTACAGTCACTCTTGCGGTAAATCAGACCACGCTGACGTTTAATGCCAGCAAATTACACGGAAAATAAATGCCTGCTCCGCAGCAGCAGCAGCAGCAGCAGCAGCAGCAGCAGCAACAGCAGAAAGAGAAGAGGAAGGAGGTGCAGCTACCACCAACCCTTTCTCTCTTTCTCTTTCTTCTCTCTTTTTTCTTCTTTTTTTTTTTATATCTCGTTCGCTCTCACGCCCTGTAATGTTCAGTTTCTTTCTTTATTCAGCTGCTGCTGTTGCTGTTGCTGTTTCTGGTACATGATATACTATATACATATATCGGCTGTATATGCGAATGTGCAGGAGAAGGCAGAAGGCAGGCAGGAGGCAGTCAACCTGATGAGCCAGGAATTAATGATTTCATGCGCATGTCATGGCTCTGGCAAAGGCACCACTCCTTTGCTTGTTAATCGTTAAGCGACCGCAAATTTTAGATCGTTCAATTAGCAGTAAATTCAAGAACTTCTTTTACTCCCTTTTAGTCAAACATACGGTTCACTGCGCTGTAGCAACGATCACGATGTATCCTTTTATGCCGCACTTAAAATAGCGATTTAAACCACTAGAATATTTAACCTTTTATTGCAGGGAATTATGGAATCACGGAACGAGGGAAATAATCATTTGAACTGCACAGATTGTAAAAAATATTATCTTTTCTCAATTTACTCAGGCTCTTCTGCATCTCCATGAAAACAACGTGGTCCACCGTGACGTGTGCGGGAATAACATCCTGCTCACTAGAGGCGGTGAGGTGAAATTGGTGGACTTTGGATTATCCCGCATGATAAAAGGGGAACTTGGGAAAAGAAAAACGTGTATAGGATCGCCATGTTGGATGGCACCAGAAGTTGTTACAAGTAAAGGCGAACCGGAAACTGGATACGGAAGCAGGGCGGATGTTTGGGCTATTGGAATCACAGCCATAGAATTGGCGGACGGAAAACCACCCTTTCAGGACATGCATCCTTCCAGAGCGCTTTTTCAGATCGTAAGAAATCCACCCCCTGGATTATACAGACCTGCTAACTGGACGCAAAATTTCAACGACTTCATTGCGGAGTGAGGAAATACAATTTCACGACATTTTTCAAATTCGTCATTACTTTCTGACTGATTCAAAACTATTCATAGATGCCTCGAGAAGAATCCAGACAATAGACCCTTCATGGCTGAGATTATGGAACACCCTTTCTTATCCGAGCTACCCGAAAATGAATATCCGGTAATAAAAAAAAATTATAGCAATAAATCACATATTTTTCCGGAAACACTTTCATCTCTTATTTAGCTTGCTCAAGACCTAAAAGCCCTGGCAATGGACTTCGGCGCAAAAGGACGTCTTGACAGAAGACCAGAAGTCATCGTTCGGAAGGGATACCTCAAGGTGAAAATCCCACTAGTAAAGCAAATCGAAAATCGATGCTAATTAAGTAAGTTCTCAAATTCAGACACATCAAAGTGGACCCCTCGAGCAAATGTTGGTAGAGGATTTAGCTGGTCTAGAGAACCTGACCGAGGACGCAATACTTGACGAACTTCACGAGCGATTAAAACGAGGATATTTTCAATCATTTGTTGGTGATGTCCTTCTAATTTTGAATCCTAACGAAGGGCAAGATATCTATGGGGCCCATGTAAGTGCCTTTTTTCTATTTTCTTCCCCATCGTAAAGAGGTGATTCGATCCTATAGGTTTTTTCCGTTATAGTTCCACACTAAATACCAATGCAAATCAAGATCGGATAACGCCCCGCACATTTATGCGGTTGCAGATAGCGCATATCAAGACGCATATCACAACGAAGAAAGTCAACACATCATTTTGGCGGGGGAAAGTTACTCCGGAAAAACTAGAAACATGATGCATGTTATGAAGCATCTAATGTACTTGGGAAAGGTGAGAGAATGGGAGGATGTTAAATTTTCCTTATTTTTTCAATTCATTCGGGTCTCGTAGATGTTTTATACTTCGTTTGGTTTATGATTCTCAGGGTTTGCAAGATACGGGAGTCAGGCTCTTCAAAGCTATTGATATTATCCACGCTATAAGCAATGCCGCGACTCCTTTAAATCCAAATTCAACAAGATGCGTTTTTGAAGTTCACACGACATTTGGAACGTCCGGAAAAGCGTCGGGGGCTATTTTCATGTTATATCAACTGGAAAAATGGCGGGTGTCGACTCGAGATAGGTGAATTTTACAAATGTTCACCTGATTTCAGGATTTGTAACGACTTATGATTATTTTCCTTTCAGAAATCAATCAAATTTCCATATTTTTTATTATCTCTACGACGGTCTCGAGGCGTCTGGAAAATTGCGACAGTATTCTTTAAATGCTGGTCGTAGATATAGATACTTGAGAGTCAACGACAAGAGCAGTGGCAATAAAAAAAGATCGTTTAAAGTAAGAAACGATCCCCACGGAAACGCTCAGAAATTTGAGGAATTTTGCAACGCATTGAAAACACTCGAGATGGAAGAGCACTCGGAAACTATTTGGAAGACCTTGGCAGCAATTCTCATTCTTGGCGAAGTTAAATTCGTCGAAGGAAATAATTCCGAAGCAGAAATTGAGAACAGCGACGTTGCTAGCAAAGGTGATAAAAACCAAAAAAAATATCTACATTCCGTAATTAATCAAATAACACACACATGATTTCTTTTGCACCTATGAAGCTGCCGAGCTACTGGCTGTGGACGTGAAAAAGTTTTGCTGGTCACTGAACAACTATTGCCTGATTAGGAAAGGATCAGCAGTAAGAAGGAGACATACGGTAGAAGAAGCAAGGGAGGCCAGAGACGTACTTGCAAATACTATTTACCACAGACTCGTGGACTGGATCGTCAATAACATCAACCACAAGCTTTCGGTCACGCGGACTTTGTTGTGAGCAATTTTATTCTATCTTCATATTGTCATATTTGAACTCCTATATTCATAAAATTACAATCAATTTTCAGTGGCGATAAATACTGTATAAGTATCCTTGATCTTTTCGGCTTCGAATGTTTCGCGGTGAACAGAATTGAACAACTTTTTGTGAACACAATGAACGAACAACTTCAATGTCACTACAATCAGAGAGTCTTCGTCTGGGAAATGGTGAGCAATTTTTTCAACAGATTTCAAACTACTTGGAATAACCGTTTTACCTTTGGTCGTCCTTTTTTTCTTTTAATTTTCAGCAAGAGCAACAAGAGGAAGAAGTTCCCGTCCAACAGCTCCAATTCTACGACAATCGTGAGGCGATAGAACAGTTGATGGGGAAAAATACTGGTCTCTTCCGAATTATAGACAATGCCTCCCGCCAACTTCAGGACGCTCAGTACATCTGTGAGAACATGAAATCCTCAAAGCAGGGCGTCCATGTAAAGGCCATCAGCAGCCACGAGTTCACAATCGCTCACTTCACAGGAAAACTCGTCTACGACGCCAGCGAAATATCAGAAAAAAATCGAGACTTTGTACCTCCAGAAATGATAGAAACCATGAGACTTTCCGGGACAGAAGCAATCGTTCAAATGTTTACAAATCAATTGACCAAATCTGGAAATCTTACCATGATTGTTAACCACCCGAAAGCACCGGAAAAGACTACTAGAGGAAAATGGGGCGCAATTTTATTGCAAGAAAATACCAAGCAAAGAGTAAGAGTCGGTTCTTTGAACGCCGGAAGACATGGTATTAATTGATGTAGCTTTTTATTTTCGCCTGATTTGTTATAGAAATTCAACACTGCATCACGTGGTCAGTTCTCTCAAACGAGAAAGATGCGTACTTGCTCTGCTACCTTCCGTTCCACGAGTCTTGAAATATTGAAGAGTTTATCCGTCGGCAGCGGAAGCGGAGGAACGCATTTTGTCCGATGTATTAGATCCGATCTTGAAGGAGTGCCAAGAGCGTTTTACAGAGAGGTTGTAAGACAGCAAATCAGGGCTCTGGCTGTTCTCGATACTGCGAAAGCTAGGCAGCGAGGTTTTCCGCACAGAATACCCTTCCAGGAGTTTCTGAGGAGGTATAATGTTCAATGATTCAATTAAGTTTAGAATCAAATTTCTATTCAATGAATTCTCAGGTACAAGTTTCTCGCCTTTGACTTCGACGAGAACGTTGAACTAACAAAGGACAACTGTAGGCTGCTCTTGATCCGACTTAAAATGGAGGGCTGGGTTATCGGCAAGACGAAAGTCTTCCTAAAGTATTATAACGAAGAATATCTCTCGAGGTTGTACGAAACACAGGTCAAGAAGATCATCAAAGTTCAATGCATGATGCGTGCTTTCCTCGCCCGTAAAAGCATGGCGTCAAAAATAACCGACACTAAAAAGACCGTTGGTAAGTCACACCGAATACGACTTCGGAGGTGATAAATTCTGAAAAAAAAAATATATGTAAAATAAACTGGGCGATATTCAAAACGACAGAGAATTAACGGAAATTTTTTCAGTGAAGCAAGCCTCGATAACAGCGAAGGGGAGCACGGACATGTCGCAGGAGGAGGCAGCTGTGATGATTCAAAAAGGTTATTATTATAAATTTGAAATGATGAGGATATTTTTTATTCTTATTATACGAATGTCCTTAACTATACAGCGTACAGGGGTCACTCGGTGAGGAAGCAATCACTCCCGAAAGGCAGCAAACACCTGAACCTGAAACCGGATCAGTGGGATCAGGAGACGAAGAATTTCGTGATGTTTTACAGCAGCAAGTGGAGGTCGAAGAGCATGTTCCAAGTCCTCCTACACTACCGTGCAGCCCGGTATCAAGACCTCGTGCATTTTTCACAGCAAGTAAGTCACCCCGGACATTTTTCACAGGATAAAAAGCATCTACCCTCGGGTAATTTAATCCTGATTCGCAGGTCCATCTCTTCAATCAATCGATAATAGCCAAACTTCAGACAACGAGTGAGCGCGTACCCCTAGAAAGGATTAACCCCGGCATAAAAGCTTCGCTGTATCTTGGAGAACGCCGACTTCACGTTCATAAATTACCCTTCGACATGAAGGAGGAACTGCCCTTCTTTGACAGCAGCTATATGAGCGATCCAACTAAATCTAGGATGAAAGGACCGAGAGGGTAAGACAATTTTAGAATACAGTAGTGCACGAGTTTTTAAGAACTGGACCCGCACCGTATTCTCTGAGCAACTCGATCTACTTCTCTTCTTCTTCTTCTTCTTGGTTTTTTTTTCGTTCTTCTTCTTCTTATTTATTTCTTTTTTTTTGTATTTTGCACCAAAGGTAAGTGTCGGGAGAATTTTTTTTACCGAAATGAACATGCGTTCTACAGATCCACTTCGACTCTGGCCTCTGAGGATGAACACGAGGCATGGGACGCTCCTTTACGACGTCAAACTGTACCTTGGGGAACAAACAACGTCCACACTAGAGGTGCCTATATCAATTTCACCATTCATTATCATCATTATAATACTCATTGAAAAGCCTTCGCCATTTCGCCAAAAAATCTGTAAAGAAAAGTACCATAGAAAACCATTAGAAATTACATCTTTGTAACTTTACTGGAGAAGCTCCTTTGATTGTTGAAAAAAAAATCATTTATTACTGATTGATCGAAAAAATTGGATTATGCGTAGCGGTAGCAAAAAAAGTGAAAAAGCGCGGGCATCACATGGATCACAAGCAGGAGATATCGAGCAGTGACCGCTGCGACGGACGCAGTAAAATTTCCGGGCAAGTGTTATTAATATCTTTAATTACAGACGTCGAAGTCCAAACGACGAATTCACCTCATCGAGTGGTCCCAACGCCGATGAACGGGGGTCAAAGTTTGATCCACACTCCGTTTTCCAGAGATCCGAACACTCCGGTGAGATGCCCCCCAGCGGAAGCTCAGATACCAAACACATCGGGCGGGTCCGTTCACCACGGATATTCGGGCCTACCCTCAAACGCCCATAATCCTATAAGAGCAAATGCAAATATCAAACACTCGGTGAGTACCGATCAGATCGGTTCAAGAGAATGCTTAAATCTAACCAATACTCTTGATCTTCAAGATTTTGGTACCTTGCGCAGCGAGAACAGCTATTCTCATATAACAATGTACCAAGATCGCGGAGATCAACAAATTCGAAGAGAAGAACAATAGTTAAAAGAAATTTTGAATAATAATGATGCCCTTGTACATTCGGAATTCAGAATCCAGGGTACGGTGTAAGCAGCGATGGCACAGGGTCAATCCGTTCTAGGAAAAAAGTACCTCCACCCCCAATACCCCAGAACCCAAAACCATTGATTAATAACAATTATGGAATGGAGAATAAAACGAGAAACGCAGAAGGTGGATATAACGATTGGGAATTCGAAGACAAAATAAACAAAAATTCAATTATCAATAATCGGTAAGCGTTGATAAAAGAGGTAAAAAAATAATCATGTTCAATCGAAAAATAAAATATTTTTATCACTTTTCAGAGCAAATCCAATTCAAGAAATGCAAATGATGGGACGAAAGCACAACGATAATGCGACAGAAGACGATCCACCGTTCAATTTTCAGGTGAATATTTGACAATCGACAAGTTAATATCAATTTTATTCTTCTCTCTACTAAAAAAATAATTACAACAGGGCATGTTGAGAAAAACACAGCATCACAGAGCTTCGATGAAGCGTTCCCCAATATACGACAGTCATTCTCCATCATATTCCGGTTACATAAGTTCACCATCAAATCGCAACGACCAATACGATTCAAATGTAGTGTACAGAAGTTCGCATGAAGGAATAGGAGGATCATCTTCGGGAAATAACGCAAGACGCGATTCTTCCGAATGGAGTCCAAACGAGATGGTACGTATGTCGGAAAAATATGGCAGAGAAGGAGTGGGTTATGGAAAAGATGACAAGGCAAATTTTCTCGAATCCGGAGAAAGTATCACAACCGAAATAGCCCCTGGTATAATAGTCGAGGGTTACGTTGCCGATTTGTAAAGTATAATAATATAACAATAATTATCAATTCTCATGAACCGCGCTAATAATCATCGATCCGAAGTATTATTATTTAATTATCATAGCTTATTCCTCATCGTTCAACAAGTTTTTACGCAACAATTATGGGATTTTATATACTCGCAATTGGTATAAATTATTTAAAAAAAAAATAAAATAATTTAACGAAATGGTCATATTCAAATATTTTCTTCTAATATTTAAATACGTATGATAATCATAATCGAGAATTATAAAACTACGATGCATTGATTAAATTGGATTTCATCGATAATAAAAATACTATAACTATACATAGGTATATATAAATATATACACATACGTTACTATTTGACTCGAAAAATAATATAGGTAGATACAAATAGCAAAAGAAAAAAAACTGTATTTATATGTCATATTTAGAAAAAACGACATACAAACATAGAGAAGAAAATGCAGCGAGAGAAAGAGCTGAGAGAATGTAAGAAAGCTATAAAATATATTTTATTTATTATTTCCTCAGACTATAAAATAATTATATACCATTAGTATATCATATTATGTATGAAAATAACGAAAAATAATATTTGTGTTGTATACTGGCCATTGATATATTATAATACGTAAATAATAATAATGATAATAATGTATCTGTGTGTATAAATATTTTAATAATAATTATAGTAATAATATATTGATAACCACCTCCTTATGGGCATAAATTAAATAATACATTATACGTATAAAAGTTTAACTAATAATCACAGAAAATCATTTGTAAACAAAAGAAGAAAAAAAGTTACAAATAGCCACTGAAAAAAATAAGATGTAAAATCAAAAAGCAATCCAAAATTGGATCAATTGAAAACGAGTTCGCACTTAAGACCAATCAATGTTGTTCATTACAATACCGGTTTGGAGAGAATAATCATAACTTATTATTTAATTGAATCCTGTAACATTGAATTTCTATATTTTGTTGCATTTTTCTCAATTATAAATAACATTGTATAAATTATTGTACGGTTGTATTTGTACACGGATGACCCATTCAAGGCGATGAAATTTTCTAATTTTACTATTTACATCAACACTCTATTTGAATACATAGAATATAAATAAATAAATAGATAAATAGATAGATATATAAAACGGATCTAATTTCTGTTGTAATCACACAAATTGTATAAAAGTCAGCTTCTTTTTTTTGTACAATAATAAAATGAAATTACGTTTTGAATGGATAACCGTGTAGTAGATGTAGAACGTATAAAATAAAATAATACCATATGATAACTACTATTATTATAAATACAATTATTGTATTTATAATGATTATTGTAAGTTTGTTTCAACGTAAATTTATTTTACGTCATTATTATTGTCATATTCTGTTGTTTTTTTTTATTAATTCCTCACGCTCTGTTTGTAAACGCAAGATGAGAATATCACCGGAATAGTTGCTAGAGGTATGCCGGAAATAAGCAGCGTAATCTTTATATCTATGATATACCTATCCATGATTGAAGAAAATCTATTAAAAGTGACAATATTCTTGTAAAATTTACCCATTTAACGTTGTATATGTATGATATATGAATTATAAATGTTACAGCAAAATTCATTCGATCAGTTCATTAATCCTTGAAACCTTCTCTATGGTAATTGCAAGAGAAACAACAAAATAAAAAAAATATTTTGCAAACAGTCTGAAGTGTGCTGATACTTTGAATATGCTAACTAGAGATTAAAGTAATCAATTAGTCAGACTGACTTTTTGTAAAAATGATATTACGAGATATTCTGCAGCGATCAAAATCCCAAGAATAAACTCCGATTTGAGAACTTTGATTAATTCACGTCTAGACCCTGACCGTTTGTATGTGTGACTGATCCTATCCGTATAAATGAAATTCTTTGAAATCCTAATATAAACCAAATCAAAAATCAAGTCTTAATAACACTCGCTCACACGTTACGTATACTTTTTTTCTCTAACAAATTTTCCGATTGAACTGTAGCGTGTGGTGGAAAATTTGTACGCCAACTTTAATTCTGAAAAACATTATTAAAGTTTATCCTAAAGCGAACAGTATCACAGATACTTATAGTTAGGATTTGCTAATCAGTCAAAAGATAAGAGCAAATAATTTTTTTTCACTCTCGATCATTATCCTTGTCACTCTGGGGGTGATTATTATCCTGGCCGCTACCCTGCTGTGTACTTTGTTTAATGATATTAACCAGAGTATCTAGTCTCGTAGGATGAGCAATTTGCAAAACCATATGAGCTTCCTCGAGAATTAATAAACCGTTGTGGGCATCGCTCGCTGATAAATTATGAGCTGATACTACGTGACGCCTCCAAGCAGCGTGGGTAGGAAGAACCTGTATAAGATCAAATGGGAAAAAAAATATCAAGTTCACCAGAGCAAAGAAATAGCTACAAATAAACGAACGATAAATTATGAGGGAATAAAAACTATAAAATTTAAATCTAAGAAATCAGACCTGAAAGCACCACTTGCAGTTGAGCATTGGCGAAATAGTGTGAACAGCTTTGATGTGTCTCCTTCTGAATCCCCAGCTAGTATAAGCCCGATCACAAAAAGGACATGGAAAAGGTGGATAAGCAGGACCACCTTTAATGACTTGAGATTCATCAGAAGTACTGAGATTATTATTGGAATTTGTTGTATACGGAGGAAATGCAGGTTGTGAAATATTTGGATCATGATCGGAGGGAAAATTGAGAGGTTCGATCGCAGGATCAGTGGGTGGGTGTACAGGCGAGTTTTGCAAATGTAGATAATTAGATGGATGCGGAAGATTCGGATTTTCTTCAGCTCCCTGCACAGCCTGTAAGCTCAGATGCCGCGGCTCCGATACAGGAAATGGACTCGAAATGTCTCGAGCCTCAGCAATTACAGTTACCATGGGTTTCGATGATCCTGGAAGGATGTCAGAATTTCAATTAATCAACCATCATTTCGACAGTTCCTATTTCCAGAGATTTGATCGGAATTCATACGCATGTACAATTGTACACCCAGCTAACAATCGTAGATAATTCAGGGAATAAAAGGTAGAACTATTAATTGAATAGAAATTACAATGCCTATATAGGGACCAAATCATGGCAAAATGGATTAAATTAGAAATGTAAAACACATTTATTTTGCGCCAAAGTTATAAGTGTACATACATACATTATACATGTAGCATATATAGTTTATTACCAATAAATCATGATCATTGGTACGCCGCCGATTGGATCGTGAATCTAAAATAATAAAAACAACAATACAAACAGACAAAATATAATAATGATAATTCATCGATAAAGAGGAAACAGATGTAGAAAAGCATTCAATTAATCTACGAAAATTCTGATGAACACTGCACGTGATCCAATATCGTAATAATTACCTTATTTTTATCATCTAATTGTTACCTGGTTTTCTTCATCAAAATAATTATTTTCTTTTTCTTCTACTCAACTTTGAAAACGTAAATTCATTCAAACTATTCATTGCAAATAAATTTTCACTCCTAATAATCCTTTTCAGTCTCCACACAGTACTCCAGCGTAATATCAGTACGTGCGTTTAATTTGAAAGACAAGAATGACAATGATAATAACATTAACAATTAAGCAATAATTAATTAATTAATAGTTAACATACCAATAATGATAATTTCACAGGATATATTGCTAGTTTACTTTATCGGCCGATTACTATGGGCACACAGCGTTATTTTTGTTTATTCTGATACCTATTTTTCTTAAAAGGAATTCAAACAATTGATTTGATACTTAAACATTTTCTACAGTTCACTATTCTATATTAGTACGTTACACTATATAATTTGTGAGTTCTTATCATATTAATTACATACCTATAATAATTAACCAGCCATAAGAAGAAATGTAACAAGTGAAGTGTCTGATGTGTCTATTACCCTAGAACATGACAGGAAATTGCGAACGTAATCTTGTCCCTGATTTTTGTCTCCTTATGGTTGGCCAAATACAATTTGTTCTAAGTGTCCCAAAACAGTTCGTTTTTTATGATTCTATAGGAATGTGTTTACATTATTATAAGTCGCTATAAGAATAAAAAATGTTTCACGAGCCGGCGCGAACTTAATATTTTCTTCCTGCAAATTAAAATAACGATAGTTTCAAGCGCTTATTAATAGGCACAGGATCTGTATATCTTATACCGAATTTGATAAAAAATATTTTCAATTAAATAACACATAAGGTGTTTTTTTCTCCAAGATAGATGAAGACGTCGGTCAAATAACACCTTGTATAATATTAGCCTGAAAATGTAATATGCTTCTGTTACGTGACTGGCGGTTGATATTTACTTTTTATGTTCCTAAAATTTTATTGAAAATTGGCGATGTGGCAAAAACTTTCATGAGCCTTATGTTGATGCGATAATTTATGCCTGAAGGCACATGGTATTGTATTATAGACATATTTATGTGGCTTGGTTCAGTTTACCCTTATTTTTCAATAATAAAGAAAAACGAATTAGTACATTGGAAGAAGAATTATATCAGAAAAAAGGTGCGTCTAGAGGTAAATAAAAATTTTAAGTACAGTTGCGAGTTTCTATGTTTTTCAACATGTTTTTTCACTGACAATGAGTTCGGAGAAATTCAATGAACGGTGATTGCATAGATATATTGAACTATCTATGGTGATTGGAACTAATAAGCGTAGGTGTTGACAGCAAAATTACGTGAAAAATTCAAGTTCAAAATTTGACAACAACGATAAATTAAAGTAAATAATAATTTGTTAACATTAGATACTAACAAATGAATAAGCTTTACTTTACTCTAGCCAGTGAAAACGTTTCCGTTTTGTCGCTGACTTTGAACGCCCTAGTCATTGCGTATAAATCGATCGTCTTTGAAATAAGTACCTTTTCAAACCTCTGTTACTTGTATCAATTTTGGTTACACAATTTTTCCATGCCTCCTCCCATTCCAAACTATCAGAGGCAATCCCGCTGAAGTGAAGCAAGACTTCCCGTATCAGATGTATTTTGTTACTGTCAAATTGCTGCTTTCCCATTTTTCCATTAACGTTACAAAGTATTCTTTCTTCCGGTGTGAATAATATTTTCATCAAATCACAAGCCAGGTGATCCATGGGACGCGAAGTTGCCCATGTACCAATGACGTCTGGACTGGGTAAGAGATCTGCATAGGGGAGCTGTTGATAGGCGTAAAGAGCCACAGGCTTGTCGTCCGATATACCAGAAATCCCAGATAGTCCAGATAAACCAGATATGTCTTCAGCAGGGCTGTTCCCAGACCCTGCCACACATCAGCACATCACTGTTTAGCGAATCACACGACACACCAAGTGGTAGACACGAGTAGTAGCAAACTTAGTAGCATGTGGTGCAAGATATTTCTATATATACGAGCAATGTTACCGATCAATTTCTTGCTTCATGGTTTCAACACGGTTTTTACAACTTAACTTATCTTTCTTGCTCAACAATGTTCATTAATATCTACTTCCACTGTAATGTAACTTTTGATGGGATAATGGTCCGAGTATGTGAGACTTCTACAGCATATTTTAATATTCATACACCTAATAAGAGCCACGCTACAATACAATGCATTTTCACAGAAACGCCGTATAATTGCCTCGAAGCAAGAGATACTCAACAACAGCCATTTTGGCTTGAATAAAAAAAGGACAGAAGAAAAACAACACTAAGTAGAAGGAGGAATCGGGAAGAATGATGGCGATAGAGAGTACAGGTGGCCTACTATACCTAAGGTAACAGCGATGAGAGTGTTGTGAAACATTTAACTCAACCTAGCTGCTGCAATCAATGGTATTTCAGATTTTGATCCTTACTATGCTTTGGGATGAACTAAAAAGATATCTGTAACGACCTAAGCTAATGTGCAGTAAGGCAGTGCGACGAATATAAAACATTACAAGACATTCGATTTTTTAAAAGTAAATTATCAAAGTTCGTCTTATGTGCGGTATACATATAACATTGGCAAAATATAATGTGATAATAAAGTCAAACAGGTACATCAGGCAGATTTATCTATCAGGTCATAAGTAAAGATTGTTTGTGTGATAGTGAAATGAGAAATGAAACTTACCTTGCATCTGATCATCACGTTGCCCTGTGTCTAATCGCTCTAGCACATCTTTCCTCACAAGCGAATGTTTCTGAAAGTCTTCCATGTGCATCTCAACAGGCTCTGTCTGAAACAATTTATAAATTAATCAGGTGCAATCCCAAAATCAAAATCACGAATAATCAGGAGATTATTCAATAACTAACTTTCATTTCTAATCTCAGTAGAACAGGATCTGGTACAGGATCTGGTTCTTTAAAATTTTGTTCAACGGTGGTGGTAGATGTTTCATCTGAATTCTCTGTCAGTGGTAACTGCGGGGTCAGGGCCTTCTCAAGAATTGAATTATTCTGTTTTTTCCCAACTTTCTGTTTCTTTTTAGGCACCTCCTCTTGGGCTGGTACAATATCACTCACATCAGGGTTTTCAAGATCTACGAATCTCTTATAAGACTCTTTGGCAAACATATCACCCCCTGACAGACCCCTGATTTTTAGCGTCTCTGCAGCTTTAAGTAACGCCGGTAAATTTTGCTGCTCTATGTTCACCTCTCCTTTGTAGATGAATATAAGGAGCGCTTCCAGCTCCCTGAAATGAACATCTTGCAGTATGATCACTGGATGCTGACATGGATTGGTCTGTAAAAATGTATATCATATGGAGATCTATTCATACGGATCTATGTTTTATGAACAGTTAGGCTGTATCATCGATTGCACATAACTAGTATTTGCCATGATTTGGAGGCAACTTACAAGAATGGCAAATGTACGTAGTTAGGCAATACGTTGGAGAAGTATTTGTTAACATAATTGAAATAATAAATGCTTGTTCATCTGGGTACCTGGAAAACCTTCTTGAAGAAGGGACTGCTGGCAGATAGTATAACTTTGTGGGCTGTTAAGCACTGCCCATCGCTTGCCAGGGTCACATCGACAAGACCTTCTTCTTCCCAGAGGCTCTCGAAGCTGGTAGCAATGTTGTTCAAGAAGCTGTTCCACTTCAGGCATATTTGATTGGACATCTTACGATATTCCAAGATGTGTAGCTTTTGCGATTTTAGTGAGGGTTGACGTGACAATATCAGCTGATTTGGATCTAATATTCACATCTAATAAGGATAGTTTCTGTCGTTCAATGAAACCCCACACGATGATAACACAGCCCCAGTGTTTTCAACACGGTGGCTGTTAAACACCACACGACCACAGAACACAGCAACACCACGGGATCGAACGAAAGGAAATACACGAATACAACGAATACTAACATCACGCACACCACTGATATAAGTGCATACACGCACGTACACCTTCTTGTGATCACACACCAATCTCGATTATCGATACAGCAAACGAGCTCCTTCGACAAGCAGCTGCGCATCGCCACTCGAAAACGCGTTCAAATAATTCAAATCATAAATATGGTCCCAGAAGGTGTCGTCCTCAGTTAGTAAACCTTGGAACTATTTCATTCAAGACAGGCGGCAGATTTGCGATTGTTTTTGCACCAGCCACGCAGTTGTAGTTGGTCTATTATTGTGATAATGTGCCTCCCAGTTCGAAGTGTCATTCATCAGTTTGTGAAAAAGTCGCATCTAGAAGGATTAAAACCAAGGAGAGAGCTAATAATGAGCGAAATGATACGGTACGTACACTCAATTAGTTTTAAAACTGCACGCAGAATTGCCGTTCGTGGGACGCCGCACGCCTGCAGCTTTCAAATCAAAATTTTTCTAGCTTATTTTCAGCAGCACTTTCCAAAGAAAAGATAAGAATAAGTACAATTATGGTAAGGTTTAAGTCTATGGTAAAAATCAAGTTTCAATTTATTTAGTACTCCAATTTTGCTCTTTATTCAACTACAATATCACAAAATACTAGCTATGGTTACGTACATACATTTATCCATGGATAACAAAAACCATACCTTTTTTATTAAATAATTTTCACTGATTTAGAAGATAAAGAGAGCATTTAATCGACTCCTGAGTAAAATCCTACTTAAACACTAACAATTATCAAGAACTCGTAATTTACAAAGGTATATTTTACAAATGTATATTTGTTTATCAATATTTGATATTATGTACAGCATGTCAAATCAACATCAGTCATTTCTCAAAGTTTTCTATGAAAACTACCATCCATCTGTCGTGTGTATAATTGAAACCATCAATTTTTTTCATCCACCGAAGTTTTATTAACAAGGTTTTCAAAAAATCTAGACCAAAGTATACTTTGCATAATGCTTATAATCATATTGCACTATACGATGAAATTTTTTTTTATCGCAGGCACAATGTGCAAAATCTGAGACCTTTTATGCCAGGGTAACTTCAATTAATTATCTAAGAATTCGTTATTGCTTTGTTGAAGGTAACAAATTCATGACGTAGAATGGCTTAAGTTATTCTATCTTGAAAGTTAAAAAAAATATATAAATTACTAGTCTGTTTGCTGTAGAATTAATTGCTCGGAAGTCATCGATACAAAATAAACAAATCAGGCTCACCGACTCAGGATTAGATATCACGGTTGACATTTTCTTTGAATATTTTATCATCAGGATTATGATATGAAGCACTTCATCCTGATAGGACATTAGATATATAGTTCAAAATGTCATCATTCTGTAGAACTTTCATATGATCAACACCTGGGAATTCTTGGTGATATATTTTTGGGTGATGGTCACTCTGCCAATACAGACACCCCTTTAAACTTCGAGCATTTACCGTCCCATCTCCATCTCCGAGTACAAGTTTTGGGTAATCTTCCAACTTTCCATAAGACAGCCTGTAAAAATATTCATATATGTCTTAGTTCCCTACTTGATTCTATTACCCCATGTAGTTATATCAAAATTCTAAACTAACTTTTCTACTGTCCCAACTGTAGAGCCATGCAAACAATGGACTGTTACTCCAGGTGCTTCAAAATTCATTTGGTATTTCTCTGTATCCTTCCTAAACTCCCACCCATTCGGCACGTTTATATCTCTGAAATGATAGGCCCATGTGGTCATATTATATCGCAAGTCTGAATAAAAAAATATCATTGGTTCTACTACACAGAAAGTAGTGATTCTCACATTAGATACTGCTGAAGGTCTGCTAAAGTGTAATTTCTGCTTGCTGTTTCAACTAAAACTTCTGTATCTTTCCAGAACAATTTGGAAGGTAATAGCCATCCCAAACTTGGATTTGTAATTTGTTCTTCTCTTAATGTACTTTCCCGTAGAAAATGCGTTCCAAGATTATCACCTGTGTGAGTGTGTAAGATGGTATAAAAAATTGAATTGTATTTTAACAATTGTTGTCGACGCAGAGAGAGAACTGATGATATTTTTAATTATCTTACCACTTACCAATCGCAAATACTTTAATGGCCTTAACAGATCCCCCCCATACTCCTGCCAAGGTTATTAAAGATTCAATATACTTGTTTTTCCACTTTTGACTTTGTCGTTGCAGAAAAAGTAAACTCATTGGTCCACCCATACTATGGGCGATCAGAGTTACACGCTGATTATTATTCATTATATATGTTTCCTCGACTAGAGTTTTTAGCTTAACAAAAAACTCTTCATTTTCATCTGCAAATATAATGAATGTTTCAGAATTTATCTCTGTTTTTCAGATCAATGGTAAGCTTGTGTTTTGTATTGTGATTATTTTATTTGGACTTACTCGGCCCTCGACGGAAATCATAAGGGGCTCCACGTATTGAAACATTTCTCACATATCCTAAATTGTTAACTAGCATATTTCCGATATCCTTGAAATAAGATCCAGGGAAAGCTTTACTTGGATCAAGATATTCAACAACAAAGGGATCTCCCCATCCAGGTATTCTGATATCCACTCCTTCTTGGTTATATGATTTTCTTGTGACATTGTCATAATTCAGAACCATATTGTCGATCTAAAAACAAGATCACAGCAAAGTTCGATTTTTGTCAAAGCTTTGTTGGTTTATTATATTCATTCTGAGTTCTACAAAAGCTTATCCATACCCAACATCCAATGGCATATGGAACAAGAAGTTCCAAATTAAGCCAAATATTGAAATAATCATTGGATGTTTTCTCACAAGCATAGTGAATGACCTTTGACTTATTGAGCTTTGCTTCAACCTGACTCCCACCATCTCCAGGAACTTGAAAGGAAAAAAGTATTGCTGTTACAGAACTTTTCTCCTTTGATCGAATCAAACTATTGTGCAATCTCTTAAATGTCCAAAATAACATGAGACAATGACAACAGACGACAACCTTGAATATAAGATATTAGTGAAGACAAAAAAACAATCCATACTCAATATAACTGGTGATCTTTCCTTAGCTTGATGCTGCCAAGCTTTTCCCTTTTGTAGACAGAAGAAGAACAAAGTAATATTCAGTAGAAAACCTGTTCTCATTTTTGGCTGTTGTCGTGACGATGTGTTCTATCAATGTCCCGATAGAATAAACTGTGGGTTATTTTCACTTTTTGTCCACTTATTTTCAACTCACTGTCAAGAGTATATTGCATGTATAAGTAATGGGTTGTGTATTTATAGCTGGAGCATCTCACGCATGCCTCAGCTGATCACTATGATTTCTTTTCTCTTATATTTACGGCACGCATGTAGAACCCACGTGGTTGTATCGAATGTTTAGGCGGTTTTTCTACGCATCAATATCGCCCGAGCTTACTTGGTCACCGCGGTACGCGAATACGATGAAATTGGTTCTTCTATTCCAATGTGCAATCTCATACTACACAACAACACATAACTCAACCAGGGGGGATTGACGTACACAATATTTTTTTTTTATCGAGGCAAGGACCACTGCTATACGCCAATGCAAGGCGATGACGAAAAATCACGTGACATTGACAACGAATCACGGATTTCAAAAGCGATATGATGACCATTTGACAGTCATCACCATGTGCTTTGAACGGCTTTGGTTTGCAATTTTATTGATTATTGGAAGGGATCATCGAATGTCGGGACATAAGAAAGCAAATTTGTAAATAACCTTGAAGTAAATATCCGTCATAGATTTTATCTATTATCAATTCTACGATGTAATCGCGATACTAGCATGGGGATACGTAATGAGGAATTGTTATTCAAACAGCTGATAATTCAGCTGAACAACATCACGATATCTACGACTATTATGATCATTATCATCATTTGTTCGAGACGCTTGTGTATTCTTGCTGCTTCTGTATTTGATAACTGCGGTTCTAAGATTATTGTAACGCAATCGTTAATTGAATAAACATTGTCACTTCTTGATTCATTGCAGTTTCATCATTGACTGAAGATCTTCAGTTAACGGTTTTATCTGTTTTACTTTGTTCACGAAGGGAAAGAATTACACTAAATCCATCCAATGAATGCAGATCAGTGCAAATTATGATAAGAACAATGCATACTAAAAGATATTGATGATAAGTTGATAATCAGTCTTGGATGTTATTCAGCCTTTCTTAAAGAATCATAGAAGATCGAGCAAACTGTGGTAGTTAATATAATCCTGAAAAAGCGGAGTAACAAGGCTATACAAGAGTCGATAGAAGTTTGTTAAATCAATCAAGGATGAGAATTTGATATCGTACCTTTCCCCGAGCATCACCCACGCAATCTTCCCATTATTATATTCGAATTTATGAGAAGCACGCATGCGTATACTAAAATTTACGTCTTGTATTTTCACGTGAAACCTCCCATCACTTCCTGACGTTTCTGTGCTTTCGTACCGGGTGCTTCTATACAACCTGATTACCTGCAGTCGTCGTCTGCTTGCATCCATAAAAATATTAGTGACGCGGTCAAAATAAATATAAATAATAATAGATATATATAAAAAATAATCGGTTAAGTAAAACTTTTTAACTTGAAAAATGGCTGACGTTAAACAGGAGCATAAAAATGCTGAAGATGATGAGAATTATGCTGTTGGGAATAACACCGATCCCAAAAATATGCAAGAACTGACACAATACGTACGTAACCTATACTAATATTTAAGACCTATCTGTAATTATTACTTAACGATGAGACAATTTTATTGTTTATCTCTGACTAATTGCAAAATTTTCTTCTGATCTATCCAGGTTCAAACGTTGCTACAAAGTATGCAGGACAAATTTCAGACCATGTCTGATCAAATCATCGGAAGAAATATCCTTTTTATCATTAATTCACTAGAATACACTTCAAAATGCAGTCGTGCTTCGATACTCAATACCGAAGAACTTACATTGGTTTAAATGTTCATTCTTCTGTAAATTTTAATGTAATCCTTAACAAAAATGTGTACTAGATGAAATGGGAAATAGGATAGATGACCTGGAAAAAAATATCGCTGATCTAATGACACAGGCTGGAGTGGAGGGTCCAGATAAGTGAACAAAGAACAACGAAAGTGGAGTTGAATCGTAACAATTCATAAACACACCAAACACAATCGTCTTCAATTTATACTTACGTACCTACACAAATTTATTTGTCAAGAGTACTGCAGGCATAGAAAACGATGTATTTTAAACCATTTACCTAATAAATGCACTGTTTTTTTCACTAAATGATTTATCTCATTTGAATTTGCAGACATCCTAAGGCTAGTTACTATGTGTAAGATATACTGTGGATTACAGAGGACGTGAGGGATTTTTGGTAGTTGGGTGCAGCGGGAACTGCCTTCAAACTGAGTCTGCTTTGCTGTGGTTTCTGAGTGGAGTACTTTATTGGGTATTTCTGTAATGAAAATGGGGTGTAGTATGAAACCATAAATAATCGTTTTACAGTTTCAAATCACATCGTTTTATGTCTGATTCTCACTGGCATTTGTTGGATTGATTCAGAGTCTGAATCCTCCGAACTTTGCCCGAACTCCTCAACCCTAACAGAGTCATTGGAGTTTGTGAATCCAGTCTTCAAAGAATCCTGAAAGATTTGTTCCAGTTTCAAATTCTGAAATTTTAAACTAGCGATTTTCATCAAATATCATACCAGGGATTCAGTAGGCTGATTTGATGGTCGTTTGAAAATTATTGGAGATGATGTAAACCGGCTAGCTAGATTTGTGAGCGAGTAAGCTTGCCTGAACGAAGTTCTTCTGACGGTATCCAGTCGTGTTACGGAATCGGGGACACGCATCACTTCCCTAAATTCCTGCAGGAGTTAGAGTTTAATAAATATTTTTAGTCCACATAAGTGCCTGTTTTACAAATTAATTATCGTAATTTTACCCCATTCATATCTCCTCGCGTTACTTGAAAGTCCTGCGAGCCAGGGAGAGAATTACCGAGTTATCGTATTACCATTTTTGAATGATAGAAATTATCGAAACTATTTCATTCTAGATAAATTGCATGCAATGTTTAATAGAATTTGACTTGGCACCTCTAGATCCTTAGATTCGTCAATTTCAGCCAGGTCTTGATACGCTTTGGTAAAGAGCTCGATAGCTTTGGTATGAAAGCCGAGTTCTATGGTGACAAAATCTAACAGGACTGATTTGACATCATGTAATTTTCGTCTTTCGAATGAATCAATCTGTTCCTCTAAACCTTTTACAACTCTTGATACCTCAACAGTAGCTTTCATTAGCTCTGACTCAGCTTGAGACTAAATACGATCAAAGTTGAGGAAATGATCTAGTTTGAAAGGTATTCACGCAAAAAATATCTAAGAATAAGGATACGATCATTTGACGATTTCGAGGATTACGTTCTCTTAATTTATCCAAATGTCTTCGCCTTGTTAGTTCCTTATCCCGTGCTGAAAATGTATTTTTTACGTCTTCACGAGCGTGCTTGCATATTACGGAGTACTGCGACAAAGGAGATATCACTTTAGTATCGAGTCTCTGAACTTCGGCATCTCTAGAATTATCATAATATAGTTATAGCCAATTCAATTGATTAAACAATAATATTCATTATTATACCTGTAGTCACCTATCACCGACATCGTCGTTGCAAAATTCGCGAGACCGTTGCTCAGAGATTGATTGATATTTTCAGATTCGGCATAAGTTTGTACGACTTTTGCAACGTCGTCATTTTTATCGCGCAGTCTGCAGAAGAATTAAAAGAATCATGTAATATTGCAACCGGAATAAACGAAGTAACTGAATCATATACTAAATACAAATCTTGTACCTCGCAGTTTTTCTCGTGAACGCAGCAAAAGTCGTGCATAATTCAGCGAAGTGTTTTTCAACAGCGGAAATTCGCTCTTGAACAAATTTAGCCTCTTGTTCGCTGTAACTTACAAAATTTCCGTGATAAGCCGGATGATTATCGACGTAATTATTTAACATTTATTTAATTTTTCTACAATTACCCACCAAATATGGTTCTGTGATCTCACTCGCAGCATATTTTCTATATTTTTATACTTTCACAGTCGAATTTCCATCAATTTATAGACACTTCTTCAATGCTGATACGAACCATACTGTTTTGTTTATAATGGAGTAGGCATCAGTTGCCTAGCGGCAGGTGATATACAGGTGGTATACTATGAATATCGGGGTTGATATGGTGGCCGACCAACTTTCGCTTGCTGTGAGGCGTATAGCCACTGCACTTGAAATATTTCCATTCGAATTTTCAAACCCCAAATTTCCGATGTACACAATTCCTGACTTTCGTGGTATACAAATTTTTTTTTTATTCGAAAATATTTAGAAAAAACATTACTTACATTCAACTATAGATAGGAACTAAATTAAGGTGTAATGATTATAATTACAGAGTTTCGGTATGGCTATGTTGTGAAAAATAATAACATAAAATTTTACATTTTGACTCCATGTGATAACATGATCGCTTTAAAGTCACGTCGTTTTTGACTGTGTTTGACAATAGGTGATAATAATCTTTATGTTTGTGCTTTTTGGTAGACAATGGATTTTAGAATAGAATTTTTTTAAACTTCTTGAAGATTTTCTTGATGAACGAACGGTCTTCGCCTGGAGACGCGTAGTCTGATGCACTACCTCCATAAATGTCAGCATCGTCGAGCGGCGTCGCCGTCACGAAGACAAGACCCAAAATGACGAGAAATAAGATCTATAATTGTAATGAATAATGAGTAAATGTAAAATCAAATGAATTTACCCGATTTAGAAGAGAGAGCGAAACAAATTAATATCACTGACCGTTAAGAATTTCATTTTTGAGTTGGCCCCTCGTGTTGTTTGATTAGTCTGACAATCAATTGAAACTTGAGATGTTTCAGCTACTACCGTTCACTTAGAGAAACTCAGTTTATCTGACGACTATTTTTCGAACCGTCCCTTAAATAGTGAAAAAATTACAACATCCGCGACGCGCCATCACCGCTGATTTATTTGGAGTCAGATATTTTCAAAGTTAATGTACACCTATTGCTACGTAACAGACAGTAATTTGGTGGTTTGGTGGAGGGGATCGTATGGAATTTCCAGTGTAAGAACGTTATATTTTTCCCCCGAAAAATATTGTGAAAGAGATATGGCACCGCGGTTGTATAAAGAGAAATTATATCACAGATGGTCATCGTAATAATGATGTGTTAAATTTTATTTACACGTAAAATATACATAATTTTGATCTTCGTCGTTGCATTATTCTTATGATTATCTATTTCCTCGATCTTCTCGGTATTTAACAACGGCAAATGAATGCCCGGCTCCAGTTCCTACGAGCTGTACCCTTCCAGGTTTTGGCATTTCAATCGGCACTGGTAATCGAACATCTTCTTCGGTTCCATTACCGCAATTTCCGTGCTCGTTCCAGCCCCAAGTAATTACAGATCCGTTTTCTGTACTTACAACACAAGAAACAAATTTCACAATTAATTTGAAAAGAAAAAAATTGTATGATCATGGCATTATACCTGTAAGAGCAACGTTATGCTCTGAGCCAACAGCGACTTGCATAAATTTGCATTCGCCTTTTTGCACCAGTTCCGGTATCCAGTTTCTTTGAAATTTGTTTGATTCCGCGCGTCCTAACTGCCCGTAAGTGTTTCTTCCCCAGGCAATAATTTTTCCATCTATTTTGACGAGAAATTATTACGTACAGTATAATGTACCAAAATGTTGTCGTTGTTGAAAACATTCAATATTTATTTTTCGAAATGATCATTAGCATCGCACGCAATATGCGTTGTTCGAAATTTCCGCCGTCATAATAAACTTTGGAAACTTTCGATATTCGAATACGAAATCAATTTCTCTAATGATTATTCTTATAATTATCAAGCGTCCATCGGCAGTATACCATGCAGCACGGCGGAGTGCGTCCAACCCGTAAAAATTTCTGCATTCAATCCAATGTTGATATTTTCCAATTTTGAAGGACTCGCAATACTCGGATATGCAATTGGATCAAACCCCAACTGACCGTGTCTGTTGTCTCCCCATGCGTACAAATTCCCCTGATTCGTTTGAACCATTGTATGGTGTTGGCCACAAGTGACAGATTTTATCCCAGATAAATCGTGCACTGGGGAATTGATAAAGAGAAAATGTGAGAAATACATACATGAATTTATCTAACATTCTCTCATATTTAACGTATAAATATTCTGTGTAATTTTGAATTGACGTAACCACTACTGAAAGTTTTGTTAGACTTTAATAATCTTTGCAATATTACTTTAAGATTGTAGTATATGCAATCTATGATCACCTTGAGTGAAAGTGTGTATTTTTCTCACTGGTTTGTTTGAGGAGTCAATAACTCCCAATTGACACTTGTTACCGTTGCCTGCAACGAGTAGTTTACCACTTATTGTAACTATAGCAGAATGACGGAGGCCCATTGATACTTTTCTAATCGGTTCAGATTGAAAATCTTGTAAATCGACTTTTTCCGGCGATTCTACAATAGCCTTAGTTCCAATTTTGGAACTTCTTATTCCCAATTGTCCATAAGCGTTTGATCCCCATACGTACAAGTTTCCATGGTTATCAATTGCCATTGAACTGTCCCAGCCGCAAGCGACGTCAACAATCACAAAATCTTTGAGTTTATCGATCAGTTCGAACTTTGAGAGGTAATTTTGACTCCCAGGTATTCCTGTCTGTCCTTTAGCATTCCAGCCACAGGAATATACATTCCCATTTACGTCTAAAATCAAAGAATGTCCGGCTCCACCAGTCACTTTCTTTATTTCAATTTCATTGTCTGTCGATCCCAGTACACCGTTTAAATTTACCGCCAACGGGCTCAGACATTGCTCCGATTCTACACCCTGGCCAAGTTGGTGGTGAGAATTTGCACCCTAATATTATAAACAAATGGCAACGTGTTATTGCTCAGTTTTTAGCATACCATATACATAACGCGTTATTCTTTAAGCTCGATTGAAGTTGTTCCGACTCAATTGTGGAATAAATGTAATCAATTGAATTGTTCTCACCCAGGAAAGCAGATCGAACCTCGTCATGATCTTGAAATGTCACGTGTTCAACATGTGTAGATGTCAATTCGTCATACTACATCTTTTATATTCCAGGTAAAATATATCAATTTATATGGGTATTCCTCTTAATCTGTCCGCAACCATATAAATTATAAGATAATTGTTCACCTCGTTAGATTCCTGATCATTTCAGGTTAGTCATCAGTGACGTCGTCTGCTCTTTGAGCGCGGCGATCCTAAACTGTCAGATTTTTTTATCGACTGCAATCATTTGGTGAGCATTACCGACCGACCAACCGATCGGTTAAGGCCTTCTTTATGGGCCTAGATTACATTCTTAACATTCATGTGGTTGTTGTTCATATAGAAAGTGACATTTAAAAAATGTTTGTGCTACCGGTGAATCAAATTTTAACCTGAGATAACGTGGTAAAAATATTTCATAATTGCAATAAAAAATTCATGATGGAAGATACCATACCGAAGTTTGATCTCAAGGAAATAAAATGTGATCTTTTAAAAGCTATGAAGGAATGTTCTCAGAGAGGGTTAACACACTCTACAAAATGGTAAGTTTTTACACATTTTTCTCATTTTCTGCTCTATGGGGACTTGATTTAGGATTTTGCTCATTTAGGCTTGCAGAGCTCAACGTTTCACTGATAGACGTCAAGCTTGAAGGGCACGACGTGACTGTAGATGTCAGTTTTACGGATACGAGTGAAGATGAGGATTTGTACCTGCTAGCTAAGAGCTACTTTGACAACAAGGAGTATGATAGGGCTGCATACTTCACAGCTCGTTGTAAAACACCCAAGGCAAGATTTCTACATTTATACTCGCGGTATTTGTCAGGGGAAAAGAAGAAAATAGATGATATGACAGATTTACCTCCTAATCCATTGGATAACGAGAATCTTAAACAGCTATGTGCCGATCTACGAAATTATCATTTAGGTGGTAATTTAGACGGCTTTGGTCTCTACTTGTTTGGAGTTGTTTTGAAAAAGTTGCACTTGGAAAGAGAAGCAATTGACGTCTTTGTTGATTCCGTTCGAAAACAGCCCATGCATTGGGGCGCCTGGTTAGAGCTTGTTGCTCTTGTTACTGATAGAGAAAAGCTAGAGAATTTGAGTCTCCCTAATCATTGGATGAAAAAGTTTTTTTTGGCACACCTCTACCTC
The DNA here is from genome assembly GCA_963978495.1 of Athalia circularis. Taxonomy (NCBI): domain Eukaryota; kingdom Metazoa; phylum Arthropoda; class Insecta; order Hymenoptera; family Athaliidae; genus Athalia; species Athalia circularis. The sequence goes on from OZ021702.1 coordinate 8,468,761, forward strand.
GAATTACAACTCATAGATGAAGGCATGGCTGTCTACTGCGAACTCCAGTCAATGGGGTTTGAAAAAAATGGATACGTGTTGGCACAGATGGCAATTGCTGTTCATTATAAGCGAGGTGGGTGTTCATAGTTTGTCTGCTTATTTGTTGCTGTAAAGATTCCTCCATTGAACCGCAAGTGAGGACCGGTTTTATTTTCAGACGTTGATGCCTCGATAGAAGCATTTAAGAGGATAATAAAGGATGATCCTTACTGTCTTGACAATATGGATACGTACTCGAATTTGCTTTATGTAAAAGAATTGAAGGTTGAATTAGCACATTTAGCGCATAGAGCAACTAAAATTGATAAATACAGACTGGAGACTTGTTGCATCATAGGTAACTACTTACAATTTTTAAACACGTCTGTGCAAGATTCTATTACGTTTTTTACTAAGGAAAGGTGTTTGTACACAGGAAATTACTACAGCTTGAGAGCAGATCACCAGAAAGCAGCACTATATTTTCAGCGAGCCCTGAAATTGAATCCGCAATATTTATCTGCATGGACTTTGCTCGGACACGAGTTTATGGAAATGAAAAATACAAACGCTGCCATTCACAGCTACAGGCAAGCAATTGGTGAGCGGACTTCGAATCAAAAATAATCTTATACTACTGAATAGTTTTTAATACTGGTTTCCCTGTTCAGAGGTGAATCGACGAGACTACAGAGCTTGGTATGGCTTAGGCCAGACCTACGAAATTCTTAAAATGCCTTTCTATGGTTTATATTACTATAAACAAGCACAACTACTCAGGCCACATGACAGTAGGATGGTACTTGCTTTGGGTGAAGCTTACGAAAAGCAGGAAAAAATACAAGATGCTTTGAAGTGTTACTACAAGGCTTGCAATGTCGGTGATATTGAAGGAATGGCTTTGATAAAATTAGCCAAGTACGTTAGCGTTGATTATCCGGCCTGCAAGTAGAAAATCGATTTTTTCCTAATCAGAAGCATTTAATTTCACAGGCTGTACGAAAAATTGGGAGAACACGATCACGCGGCAGCTGCTTATACAGAATTCGTCATGGACGAGCAAAGAAACGCTGAAAGGACTGACCTGAGTCATGCTTACAAGTATTTGACTCAGTATCACTTGAAATTTGATCAGCTTGAACAGGCCAATCATTATGCTCAAAAATGTTTGCAATTTGACGACACCAAAGAAGAAGCTAAAGTCCTACTCAGAACTATTGCCTACAAACGATCCAAGGTCACGGTGAACCCTATGGTGGTGAGATGATCTTGTTCAATAATCAGTTTTCTGTGTTTGTTTCCAATTGATAGACCCACTGGCTTGAATTATTCATGATCATCTTAGCATCTGATGATCGTATTTTAATTTCAGATTGAAGATATGAACGAAACTGATCCAGTAGGAGGTGATGTGAGCAATCGAACAGAAGGTACACCGGGTAATCAATTGAGTCCTATGAACCTCTCTTTTACGCCAACGCAGTAGGAGTATTATTTGATACTTAGGTAGGTTAAAAAAGTGCTCTTAGATACAATATGCCATTTGTAAATACAAAACCCTCACCTAAATAATAACTCATTACAATTCACAGTGATATGTTAACAATAATTACCAAGTCTGTATATCTTTGAATACGAAAATTGAAATCAGAGCTGCCCTATTAATTTTTACGACTCCAATTTACTCCAAATTAGACATTCTTCGAAACTCAGTATTCAGTAAGTATTCTTGAAATTCATTTAGGTTTTCTTTGCATATGTTTAGGTAATTAATCACCTTTGACGTTTATCACTTTCACGATGACGTAATTCCAAGTGTCTATTAAACTTTCTCTTCAATCCACATTTGAATGCGCCAATGTAGGATAAGCAAATGTAAAAATAGCCATTTAGGCTTCGAAACTGGATTACGCGGTTTCGAGAAATCATGCACCCGTCTTTTAGGATCAATTACGGCTGCAGTTACGGGTAACAACGTATTTCAGGAAAATCGTTTCTATTTATTTACATTTCGTCAAAAGATTAAGTCTAGTACATCGCTAATAAATACTATTATGTACATTGTTGCGTCGATATGATATCGTGTTAATTGGTCAAAGTTGTTTTTATATACAAATTTTATACACTACTTAATCATTATTACGATCTAATCGTTACAGCCGCAGAAAATAAATTTGCGTTTCCATGATATGTGTTCTCCATAGCATTCATCGATGGCACGTTAAAATAGTTTGTCATAGGTACCCCCATTGATACAGGTGCAGGAGCAGGTTGAGGTGAAGGATACGTCATAAACGCCGGATATTGATAATATAAATGCCTCAACTGCGGTGAGGGAGAATTAGGCGGGGCGTAATATGAGGTATACATAAATTGTCCTGATTTCCCAACAGTTCCGCGATAATCAGGTGGCGCAGTACATTGATTCTGAATTTGTTGATTTTTCATATAATTATAGCTTGCAGCTGTCCTTACATGTAAATTATAAGGCAGATTTTGTTCTTGCAAGAAGCAATTTGCTGCTGGGCTCCAAAATGGTGGTAATTGCTGTGCTACGAGCGGTTGAAAACAGGGTCGTTGAAAAAGCATCTCGTACCAGATCTGATTTTGGTACGGACAACTCGCAGTAGTCCAATAACTCGGATAAGTTACGGGAAACCACATTTGATAAAGGGGCTCTGGTTTAACGATCGATTCTCCTGTGTTTGTCTGAATCGTTGGGTAAGATTCAAAGTGACCGGATATTATAGAGCAGTTTTTCACCCCGCATGACTCTAATTGCAATTGGAGATTAAATACCCGGTTTTGATCGCTACTAGGACCTCTAACTTTGAATAGCTCCTCTTTAGGACATTGCAAACGTCTTTTCCACTCTGAATAGTCGGACCATTTTCCACGATTTCCAAGCCCCGAATCTTCATTTGACATGTAGAGAACCGGGCGAGAACCAACGCAACGATCAAAAACCGGGGTTGAACATCTTGGAACGAACTGAAAATACAAAGAAATATTTTGTCATTTCAGGAATGATATGAAAATTAACAACGTAATGTAATTTTGCAGCACTCACGCAATTATCTTCTTTTTCCAAAGCATGCGCGTCTGCTAGTATCGCAGGGGGTTCGTCCAGTAATGTATTATCCATTTCGGACGTAATTTTAAAAGGAATATTTGCAGGTAAATCATGCATCACTCGACACTGTGGCTTATTCGTTTTATTTAATAATATTTTTTTTAAATGCCAAAAGGTATAACTCTAATGGGTCATATCCCGATATTTAATAATATGAAAACCGATATTATATTGTAAAAAATAGAACGAGTCTTCACCTCCGCACGGCCGCGGCGGTTGTGGCAGTTAAGTGAATATTCGTCAGGATTTATTGGCGTTTGCAGTTCAATATAAATTGTGTCAGGTCAAGACTCTGATCGGTTCTCGAAATACAAAAATCAGGTAGTTAATCCTTCCATTATCTTTTTAGCGGTGCAGGTGTGCAACAATAAATTTTCCGAGAAACCTATATGTACCTTAATTTTCGTACCCGCATATTTCGCGGGATTCCCCTCTTCCCTTTCCCATTGTTATAACTTCTTCGCAGGTAACTATGGGTCACTTTAGACATAAAAATTGTGTGTAACCGAAAAGTTTTATCCCCGTTCTATCGTTCAAACGAGTATTTTAGTTCCGGCAACGGTCAAAATCACATGCGACTTATGACAGTGGATCAAAAAATTTATTGAAATAGAAAGCCTAAAAGTTCATGAATCTATGTCAAATATCGATGCGAATCGTTTTATGTCTTTTAGTATAACTGAAAAGTGGGAACATGATAGCTATATCAAATTCACTTCCTTCCTGCCGCAGTAGTAAAAATAAGAGTGTTGGCTAATTTGAAGCAGGACATTTATATTTAACAAATTTACAAGGGTCAGTGAATTCTTTAGAAATAGGATCGTAGGATCGATACCGTTCTAATTTCATCGCAGCGATTTTATTGTGTGTTCTCATGTTCTCGTCATAAAATTTATCGATACAGTTTCTTTCCGACAATTCTTGATCTGTGTACGAGATGGTGCGTCTGTAGAACAGCCATGGTTTTTCTGTGGAAGAACAGGTCCATGGCTTCATGGGGAAATGAAGAGGATAATCAGTCTTGGACGTCGTGCGATAATCTGTACATCCATAATTATATGGATATAACTTAAAGCCAGACTTTTTCAATATGTCCTTCCGCTGTTCGTCTCTGAAATGAAAGGAGAAAGATGATCTAAGGAACTAAAGATCATTTCAAATTATTTTATTGGATGGCAAACGCACTCGGTGAGATTGAAGGAAAACATATTCATCGTACTGCGATGTGGGAATATAGGGATATAATCATCCTTCAAATCTATCTCTTTCATTCTTTTGTGTGTCTCTGATATCCCAGTTTTCGGCTTATCCGAACCCAGTCTCTGGTACGACGATCTATGCAGACTGCCATTTGGTGGTTTAAAATTCGTATTGTCTCTCGGTTCCGCCAAAGCCAACGATTGCCTGCATAATTAAATCTATGCCTCTGATCGAAGAGTTATAAGCATACTTTTTATCAAAAATTAATTTAAAACTTACCAATTATATCGCAGAACATTTGAATTGTGGGCTATTGATCTGGAGAGTTTAAACGGCTCGATTAAATCAGGCCTTTGAATTTCATCCAATGGAAATACGGACTGCAGTGAAACATTAAAAAATACTAATTTACAGTTAACATTGTATTATTGTCCTGTCTCACGTTAGTAATATCCTTCATGATCATAATTCACTGTACAAGCTGTCCTGGGCAAACAACCAATGCATATTTATAACTATTTGCGGAGTATATAATTTTTTAATCGGTAGATACGAATGAATGTGTTAAATAAAATGATTATATTTGAAATCATTACTGAAAAACAAAAATAATGTTATACATTTTTTGTTTTGCATTCAAATTTTCTATGTCTGCTGTGATTTGTTTGAGGATGGTTATACCTGACGAAAGATTAATCATCCGCTAAAGAACATGAGTAACAGAGTTAATAGTCTCCGTATAAGTCGTGTAAATTCTCAGGTACGTCTCGTTTCTGAGAGCGAAGTGCAAGGAGTTCAAATTCCTGCATCGGCTAATTTGTTATCTCAATCACCTGCGACAAACACAATCATCTCAACAGATGCTAAGCGGTATCATATTTATCCGAAGGATAAATTCGTCCACCGAATATATGAAGACTTAACTCAAGCTTTTTTGACAAAGTAACTACAATTAACACAACTATAACAACTAATTTTGAGATCAAGACTTCAGTATGCATAGGGTCATTGGATACATATGATTTTAGCTTGCAAGGAACTGAAAAATCTAGCTTGGATAATGGACACGTTAAAATTAAATTTCCCAACAATAACACTTATACTGGTCAAGTGAATTGCAGGCAGATGGAAGGCGATGGTGAATATCGATGGGCATTCGGAGAAACTTACAAGGTTTAGCTGAAACCTTGGTAATTATTTTACCCTGATAAACTTTGTGATAACATTAATATCGTAATTACTATAGGGGCGTTTAGAACAAAATTCAATCCAAGGTAAAGGACGAATTGAATGGAATGACCATAGTTGGTACAATGGTGAATTCCACAAAGGTCACCGTCATGGCCATGGAAATCTCGTGTCTCATGAATACAAACGTTTTTATATCGGGCAATGGTACATTGGCCGAAAGCATGGAAAAGGGTAAATAGACCCAACTAGACGAAACAGGATAAAAATTCATGCATAAATTCATATAAATTGACCTTTCGATTATCACAGTTACAGTCGCTACAACGAATCAGACATTGATTTTTACGAAGGCGAATGGAATAATAATCAAAAACATGGTACTGGGTATCGTCATTGGGCAAATGGTACCCGGTACATTGGTCAATGGAAAGAAGACCGAAGACATGGACGTGGAACAATGATTTGGTCAAATGGAGATGTATATCGAGGAGAATGGGAAAATGGGATGATGAATGGGTCAGCTTAGATCTACAATAATATGGTCATATGTATCACAAAAATTTGATTAGCTCATATTTCCAGTAGCTATGGAGAGTACATATGGAACGGATTTTTAAGTAAATCTCTTTCCTGGCCACGAGAAAATTGCTATATGGGTGAATGGCTCAACGGAAAAAGACATGGAAAGGGTACACCATATGTATTTTCATTTACAATTCATACTTATCATCACTAATATTTATACCGATATACTATACCCAAATTTTCTACTCTATCGTAGGAGTTTTAAAACTCAACTCTATTGGTGGTGCTAAGTATTCTGGCAATTGGTACATGGATGAGAAACATGGCTATGGTATAATCATTGGTAAGTTCATTATTTCAGATTTCTTCATGCAAACCATACTTACGTAGCTATACTTCTTATTATTCAGGAAATAGTGGCGCTGTAACGAAGGCAGATCCTCTGTTTTCAAACAACATTTTAACACCATTAGAAAGCAATGAAACTTATGTAGTAAAACTAGATTCAAAACCATCTAATGATGTTGAGCTGAATAAATGCGAAAAAGATTATTCAGAGTAAGAATCATATATGTAAATGAGACACGCTGCTCTGACCTGATCATTATTTTTTCATTTTTTTTTTGCACAGCACTGCAGTTGATGAAACATCCAGGGTCGAGCACGGAGAGCCACGGAAAACGACGCTTCCACGACCCCTGCACTTAGTATCGTTATCCTATTATGTTCGGAGATTATTGAATCTAGGGCAAACGCAGGAATCTTCTGTTCACACCATCATTCCAACTGGCAAATGCCATGTGTGTGTTAATGAGTCAGCATGCTCCTGTTTGCGTAATTTTCAGTCAGGTGCGCTAAATGAAATTGAAACCAAAATTATGAATCATTTCTCCAAGATCTGATGATAATGATGAACATCATCTAGTTGGGAAATCTACGGAGACGTTGGAGGTAAGCTCAGAATCTAATTCTGGAGGAAGTCACTCTGCTGGTACAAGCCCATCTGTTGAATGGAAATGCGTGGAAAATTCAGGAAATGAAAGGGAACGGACAAGAGAGGAGTATGAAAAACACTGGGTTTACAATTGTCTCTTGAGGCACATGCTCAAATTACGAAATATATATGAACAATATGCTAAATTATACTGCTCCGAAAAGACGAAAAGTTACCGCCACTTTTCGATGGGTAAAATCGCACTTTGGCAACTAATGCGAGATTGCGGGATTCATAAAAAAGGCATCAGTTTAGTGCAATTTGAACGGATGATCGGTCAGTTTACTTAGCGATATTCCACATACAAGTGATATTTTTTAGATGCAATCCAATGACAATAATTTATACATAGCATTTAACAAAGCTACCTTCATCGAAGCTCCTTATTATCCTTTCGAAAGAATCGAAATCTGGCAATTTATTCACGCGCTACTAGAAGTTTCTTGGCATCTCTATACAAAATTGGGTGACATCGAAACGGAAGCTGTACGTGGGAATCTAGCTGGTGGGTTATATCGGCTAATTGTTAATGATATTATACCCAATGCTGGAAAACATATTGGTAAGTTTCTCAAGTTTCAAAGCTGTTTCAATTCCACTAACTTCCATAGCTTCCTTAATTAGGAAATATCTGGAGTACCCATCGAGATCTATTGCCGATTTATTCTGTGTATCAATTATACTGCAATGTAGGAGAACCGCATTCAGCAAAAACATTTCTTCGAGCAACTTGCATCGTGAAAGGTGATCAGCTGCTGCCAAAATTCATGGAAATATATCAATTTATTTAGAGCTAAAATTATTTTCAGGTATCAGTGATCCAGAGCCTCTATCTCGAGTAAAAGTAGACACCGAGATTCCGGTACACTTGGTAGATGGGATAAACGCAATTACTATCGGTGAAAAAGTTACTTACATTTCAGCACCTCAAACAAGCGATTCTTCGAGCTTCAGGACAGTATCTATGGATCATTTAGGTACATCACACAGAACAGGACAAAGTCTCTGAATGAATTTACGACTCATTTGTTTCAGCATCTGAGTTATTAGCTCTAAGGCATATTGGAGCTGCGAAGATGATATCCGTAATGGCCAAGATATGTCCATCTATAATGGACCAGGAAAGCGGGATGATCATCAATATGGATTACGAGGTAGAATAGATTAAGAATATATTGAAGACCACTGATTGAGCATTATCAAATGCATGTTGCAGCTGACATTTCTCGAATTTTATGAAATACTCCTGGAAGCTGCACAAGTATTGATCTACACCCAGAAATTATCGGCACAAGAAATAGGTGACAAAGTTAACGCAGTGGCAAATGCTCAATCCGAAACACGTTTTCAGAGTTTCTACTCCATGCAGTCTGAACACCAGTCAATAAGAACTTTCAAAACCGCACGAAAGTTGACCTAATATTAAAGGGTATTGGAATCATTCTGACAATCTGCAAAGGTTGAAAGCTCTCTCTTTTTACATGAAATTTATTCACGTAAGTACATGTGTTATTCCACAAAATGTATGTTCTCAAATATAATAGATATCCAGTACATAAGCGAATAATGAAGTACATAAACTATAAGTACCATGCTATCGATCCAGAATAACAATTGTCAACATTGCAACGATAAAAATTTTGGACGAAAAAAAATATATTTACGATCAACAGACTAGAATGCATGCCTTCAAGTGCAATACGACTGATTTTTGTATAACGCATTTTTACATATTGATGTTGAAAATGAAGTGCGTAATAACCCATCAGTGTCGTGTAAATATAATTTGTGAATCCGCGATTTCGAAATAAATGATAACATATCCAATAAAAATATACATGTGTATACCGATGTATATGGCACTGGTGATTAAAAGTATTTTCCCATCATACAAAATATCATATTTAGCGAATATATATCTGTATTGTTATAACTTCAAAACGAACAAACTGTTAAGCAAAACTACATCAGAGTCATGGTTCAAAAGGTGTTTCTCAAAATCAATGTCACAAATCAGAGCAATTTCCTTCATTGTTAAGTACGAATATACATTGACTTTACCACACAAATTCACTAACTCTAAATCGTTTTCTGTGCAACGAATTACTGTATGTAAAAATAAATCCAGTGCACCAAACGATAAGCTGGAACAATCTGTTGCAATTTTTTTTGGCTCAGTGAAATCTCAACAACAATTTTCAACATTAAAATTTCTTACAAAGATAATATCTAATAAACAGTAGATATTTTTTTTTTTTTTATAAAACTATTCAATTTCGAAATATCTAGTTTTTTAAGCTACGTAGTATATTGAGTATAAAGTTATTGACTAAAAGAGCATATTCCTCGTCATAGATATTATAAGTACGCTTGCATTTTACATGCATTTTAATGTCTCTTGTTTTTTTTTCACGGTGGTACGAGGTGTCGGTCCACTATACCCATTGTACATTCGTACTTAGGTACCTTCATCATAAAAATAATAATAATAACAATGATAGTTCAGTAATCTAAATATGCAAGAGTTCCAAATGAAAAAATATTCAGAGAATAGACAAGTTGGTGAAGAAAGTGCCAGTTAAACAAATCAAACTTTCAAGTCACGTATGAGGAACGCATCAGCTGATATGCAACAGATAATTTAGTTATGCAAAGCAAGGTTGTATTTATTTAGCACCTGACGCAATTATTTTTTGACCAAATATTAGTTTTATAGGTAATCTGAAAGTTTGATCTGGTGTTTTGTTTCTTTCGATTGTTAATGAATTTTTTATAAACACTACAAATGCATTCTATTTATAGCTTTTTCTCAATACTGAGAAGAAAATGTTCTTGACCGATGTATCAACAGCAACGGTAGAGGAGAAGGTCAAGACTCATACATGAGGCGTTGATAATGTGGAAAAACTTCCCAGGTTGGCAAATGTAATCCGAATTCCAATGCCACAAGAACAGCAAACTCCGAAGTTATCAGCTCTTTACGGTTTAAACGAAAGACACTTTCGGTCCTCTGTAAAATATTGAAAAAAAATTTGTAAACCATTTGCAACTGCAAGATTGTTTATTATCACTGTTCAATTAATGTAATAACCTCGATAAGGGACTTCAGCACGTCACCTTTGACGTCGTTCAGTTTTGCTGCGAGCAATAAACATGCTCCGGCGCAAAGCTTTCTAGTTTGTTTTGTGACAACGTTTCGGAGGATTAGTTTTTCAAAGTAAACGTACGCTGTAGCCACTGTCAAAAGATCCATGCCATATTCAAGTTTGCATATCTTCCTCATCTCTCGTTTTAAACTGGAAATTGTAAGTGTTACATTTTTGAAGGTCGATTCTTAATACGTTTGATCAACTAATTCAAAAATTTGTCTTGCCTTCTAAGTTTACTTAAGGTGAGTTGTATGTGTGGAAACTTTTCTTTAAATTTGTCATTGAGTTCCTTTTTGAGATCAGACGGTCTTACGTAATCGATAACAGACGTCTGCAAAAATGAAACAAAGATTTATCTCTTCTTTTGCTACGTTTGCTATTACACAAGTCTGCCTTCTATCTGATTTGTAACATTCATCGCAGGTATAATATTTACCATGTATGACGTAAATGTAAGAAGGGTGCGATGTTTTCCAGCAATCAATTCAGGATCATCTAGCAAGTTTGGATTATATTGCATTGGTGTATGATCCTCCCACTCATATGCTGAAATTGAGAATCAACACTGACAAAATTGAAATCATCAGATGCACATATTAAATGGGCCAACTTAAATATAGTGTATTACCTTTAACATCTGCATTATAAGATAGTGGCGGGGATCCAGGAATAACGTGAGGAGCTCGATGAGTAGCCGTATCATATGATAAGCACCTGAAGCAAACATTTCATCGAGGTACTCTTAAATTACATGACTTAAATGTGTATTGAATTAGTTTTGGCCCGTCTTGAAATAACTCATCACCACGGTAGCAAATTAAATGACATAAAAGAAAAAACTCAGATTATCTATTGCAACATTATTTCTTCGTAACGAAACACATACTACATACATCCAAAGTGAAGATTTACTCACCCAATCTAATTTAATATATTAAGTGGCAGGTATTGGATATGGGGAATAAACTGGGAGGCAAGGATTGGAATGTTCATATGCATACACAAATCAATGTCTTCTCCACCTATTTTTAAAAATAAATAATAATTCCAACAATAAAATATCTGTTATCTTTGAACCTAATTGCAATAATTCTCTAAAATAAACAAGGGAGATGGAGGGTAAGAAAAAATATTCTCATGCAGTTTGGAATCTAAAGAAGTATTTTTTCAAAAGGGATTAGTAGAATTTGCAAAGAAATATGAGTCTGAAACTGAAGAAACGTGTAATAAAATGAATCACGTCTACCTATTGATGAAAAACGTAAGACCAGAAGGATTTAAACATTAATTGTATGATCTTTATATGCTCATTCTTATAAATTGTATTGTCACATTTATATTCCAATAATTTATAATTGGTAAGTCGAAAATTAACAATAGGTACACGATTTAACTTCAACATTAAAATTCTTATCAATCATGATTAGTAGTTGAAATGTGAGAAAATTGTTCTACTGTAGGTGTTCCAACTACTCGTGATGCTTAGTATATTAAAGTTTTACCATTTATTATAGTCCATGTTCCAAGTTATAGTTTTTGTCCTGTAACAAGATTGATGACGGAATAGAACGTACGTGATATTTACAATAGTAAGTCTGGTGATAATGACTGAATCAATGATTATTTGATAGAGTTTGATACTCGATGAAATGAGTATTTGATTGATTGCTGAGGAGATCGTGAAAAATGTTTGGATATTGTCTGATTACATCCATATTAAGTTTTATTTAGAGCAAAAAAAATAAAAATAAACTAAGAACAACTATACAAAGCTGGATTATTCTTTATCAAAATATCATTGTCAAGCAGCGCAGGCTCAAACTTCAAACAAATGCAAAATAACAGCTTCTAAACATATTTGAGGTCATAATATCTCTTTTCTGGTAATCTTACCTTGCTGCTACGATATGCTTAGCTGGAATTGCATGCATCATATCAATAGCTTCGTTGTCATTTCCATATCCCTTTCGATCTTTGGAAAATTGTCTTGATGGCACCAGAAGTTGTCCATATGATATCTCCTGATGAAACAATCATAATAATGTGAAAATATATTATTTACATTCATCCAGGATCTCATTATCTGTATTCCAATGGAAAAAAGGATGCCAATTTGATTGGAGTATGGTTAATGATTACCTGGCCATCTTTACCGCGTTCTATACCCAGCAAACCAAAAGGATCCAAATTATCGTTAATGGCAGAAAGCGGTCGCGGTCCAGAAGTGTTTCTTCTACGTCCAGTATCTTTGCGAAGTTCGGACCTATATTTAATGATTATAATCTCAGTCACGCTAATCACATTAAAGTAAAACTTGAGAATTATTCTCATTGATTTGTGGTAATGGAAAGAAGTCATTAAGCTCTGCTCACCACCCAGAGCGTGGTCCTTTGTTATAAGGAAGAGAAGAGAATACGAGGAACGGAACCCTTTTGGCAGATACCAGAACCAGCCTATCGTTGCCAAATTTGTGACCAATGAATGGGCGTTGCATCATACGTAACTCTTTGGTCACCTCGGGGATAATGTTGTTATTTGAACAGTTTGATAATACATTGTTAAGTGCTTTTGATTTTGGTCTGGATGATTGTGACTTTGAACGAAGAGAGCCAATGCTTTCATTGCTGCTGTTATGATGGTGCTTGATATCTTCTGAGAGTGTTGAAGTCTGATGAATAATTCTTTTCTTATGTTGCAAGGATCCAACTCGTCTTTCAGGCAGTGAATATTCACTGCCTGCTGTCCCAGTCCTGCATAATGATTCATGAATTAGGGATTCATAAAACAAGTCATCTCTTTCAAATCGCTTTCCAAATACAAGCGTTCATTTGATCGTTTGTGCGGATAATCACATGTAGACTAATTATCGTACAACTTTGAGGCAAAAACATATTTTGTTACAGTTTGCCTACTCTCTGTACAATTTAGTTCAATTTCTCAAAAATATGAATTCAATTAAATATTATACAAAATAAATGCTAGATATAATCAGTTATCCATGAATGGACCAGTTAGAATAAAATTGAAGAAAGGTCGTCTAATAATACAATTTCCCTGCACAGAAATGCATGCTGGCATCGAGCCATTTTGCCATATCTCAGGTCTTGGACAATCTATAGAAAATTTGTGGCCTAATCATAGAATTGATGTGATTAATAACATTCAACTATTAGAATCAATGTGATTAATAACATTCGAGAGAGAATCAAATGAATGTAATAAGATTTCTCTTTTAGATCCGCTGCAGGAGGATGGAGGTTGGTCGATCTATTTTAGCAAAATCCCTCAAAGCCAGGTATTTTTGATGATCTACATCGAATAAATCTATTCGAGTGGTCAGGAGAGCTCACCATTTTTTTGTGATTGATCATTGTAACCAGATATACAGAGCCTAGCTGGACTCGATACTAAGAAACAAACATCAGCGCGCACTATTTACCGTTTATTATTGGTAAGATACTCATTCCAGACTCACTAAACTGGAAAACGTTAATTACACAATGCTATTTACTTTTCACTTTATCATATGTTGTATGCCTGTTGATAATGCTGGTTCATTATGTAATATATATTCATCTGGGTACAAACATAACAATAAATTCAAACTGTTTGCCAAGAATAAAAATGCATAGTCTTTATCACAGACCCAGTGCATTGGACTTGATTAAAACTGCCAGAGAATGCAAAATGTGACTCATAATTTTCGTTGACTATTTGCTACATACAATAATTTGATTATTATGCATCTCTTGTGAATTTCAAGTACATAACCCAAGGATTGGAAAAAGTAATTCATACCGATCTCTGAAAGGACCATGAACACCAGGCGGCATATGTTGAAAGTTTGACCTCTCCTGATCGACAAAGACCGCAGCAGCTGTAGCTACAACTTTTGCCGGAGTCAAAGGACCCTCAGAATCTGAGCTGAATGAATGTTGCTCAAGTACTTTACGAACTGGAGGGGAAGATGACACTGGTTTTACACATTTAGGAACGATTGAAGGCTCTATACCCAAGCCGTCAGTACCCCCATCCAATGATGGTTCGGCGTCAGCACGCACCACAGCATCTCCATTCACATGACGAGTGTCACTCAAGGTCCTACGATGGAAGACGGCGTTTCGAGCAAGAATAGCGAGCTTTGTGTCCCTGTGACTTCCATCGAGGGATATATTAGAAAGAAATGTTAAAGCAGCAAGCCTTCGACGGGAGTGATTCTTCTTTAAGGCTGTTGCCATCCCATACAGACTGAACGATTACTCCAAAAATGTAAAAATTAGGAAAATTAGGTATTTACAATTCAATTTGTGCTGAATTTTCCTCAAACTCTTAAACGGAGGAAGAGAGTAGTGTCGTGTATTTGGAGTTTAAACTTGAAAAGTAAAGATCAAAATTGGTTGTTATAACGCGCACATTTAGTCCTAATATTTATTGAAGTATCAGCACCAGAGGCGTCGAAATTCAAGTACGTAAACCCTCGCATTTTCATTAGATTTCTTAACGTAACAACGAACCGATAACTTATGTATTGTATCTATTAACCTACGCACCTACACTCATGTCGTTCTATTGTAACGAACTGAAACTGATTGAAACTGCAATGTAAAGCCGTGTAGAGCACTGATATTATATGTATGTATATCAGTGTGTAGAGTGGTTACAGAACCCCACTGAAACGGAGCCACTAAGCGCTGAGAAGCTCTGTGAAGTAAAAGTCAGGGTAAATCAGTTGAAGCAACTAAGCAATATGAAGTTACTGAAATACCCCATACAAGAATCCCCTAAAATTTTGAATGCTGCTTGGACAATGAATTCATTCGTTGCCTTGGGAACTGAAATGAGTTTGACGGAATGGCGAGGCATCAAGTGAATAAAGGCTGGTACAAATATACATAATATTTATTAAGCCAGGAAGACAATACAGCAGCGTTCAAAATATAAATCAAACTGCTAGCGCGGAGATAAGTCAGCAAGATACTCATTAGAATGCCCCCACACATGATTTTCTCTTCAACAAATCTAAAATCTTACAACAAAACAACAATGCACGTGAAGTAACATTCTCATTAGCTGATCTCTGACAACACTTAATATCTAAATAAAGTTGAATTTTTATTATCAAAAATCCAAAGTGCTGCCTGCACGAGGTGTAAGTTTGGTAGCTAGTTCCATGACTAGGGAATCTGAATGCTGGGTATTCGTTTGATAATGTTTGCAAATCCAATAATACGACTCGTAAGTGGACTATGTTCTTTTTGCTGTCGCCACACTGTATTTACGATCCTTCAAGTTAATCACGACCACTGTGATGTTATCCAATGATCCTCTGCAATGTCATCCCCAAACAAATAGTAATTTAACTACGTATATGAAGCTCATGATACAAAAGGCAGTGCTCTCGATAGTGAACAAAATTTTGATTTACCTGAAATAACTCTGTAGCGTAATACTTTTGGCACCATAGTAAGGTTCGTTAATGTGTTCCTTAATAAATGCAACAGCTTCCTCATTACTGAATGTATCCCAGAGCCCATCTGATGCCAGAATGAGGAACATTGGATTGTGATAGGTTAAATCAAATGTTAGAATATCGGGATCAGCAATCACAAGCTTTTTATCCTTCAGAGGATAATCTCCGAGAGCCCTGGACGTTGCTAAGATACCTGCAACTCTCCAGACTCCATTAAATGCAATGAAACCTCCTGCTTCCTTGATCCTCTTACTTTCTCTCTGCTATGAATACATAGTACTATTAATTTTACTATAAAATGAAAGAAAATCACAGTTCTATTGATTTTCGAATGTGGATTTTTTTTTTATTTTTTACTTGTTGTGGCTTGTGATCGAACGATAGAGGTATCGCGTTTCCCTTGCCATCACACATCACTCCTCGGGAATCCCCAACATTGGCCACGATAAGTTTACTATCTTCCAGCAACGCTATCAGAGCTGTAGTGCCTGAAAACGAATTTGCATTGCAATGATATAAAATATGTTTTATGATGTTTTTTTCATTTTTATTTTACGGTAAGGGGTTTATAGTGGAACTTAGAAGCTTATAATTCAGAAATATTCACCAGCGATATCCATATTCTTCTTTGCACCATCTACCAGAAGCCTATCCACTGCAAGAACTTCGTCCGTTAATAGTCTAGCATAGTTTATATTTTCTCCTTCAATGTATGTAGCAGCATTGATTTTTGGAGGTGGCTTTGCATCCATTCGACGGGGTCTCACCTAATAACGAAATGGAATGAATAATCGGTTAATATAG
Organism: Athalia circularis; assembly: GCA_963978495.1. Lineage (NCBI taxonomy): Eukaryota > Metazoa > Arthropoda > Insecta > Hymenoptera > Athaliidae > Athalia > Athalia circularis. The sequence goes on from OZ021702.1 coordinate 8,485,248, forward strand.
GCAGTCAATGACATTGCACTTTAATATCGAGATCCTATTAAGAATTCACAATTTATCATGCTTCTAATAACTTACCTCTCTGGTGATTGGGCGCGTGAGACTGTCCAATTTACTAAGTAATTCAGGATCAGTAATACCAGGAGAGTTCTTGATAGATTCATCAGTTAGAGACGTGCTCATGGTTTTACGGAAAGATTTGCGGCGCTCTCTGGCATTAGAGATGTCACCTTTTTTATATGTACCATCATTTTTTGGTTCAGCTTCAACTGCAGGCTCTATATTTTCTGTTTCAATTTTTATAGGCTTTCCAGCTATTATATTTTTCAACTCAACAATCTTGTCATTGATATTAGGTATCAATTTGTCCCTGGCATAATCAGCAGCAAACTAGAAAGTGGAAGCATTGAGTTGAACTGCTACTGCTAAACCTGAGGTACTTAAGTATATGACTTACTTCTCCACCATGCCCATCAAAAATTGCAAACAACGAGACTCCGGTGCCATTGATGTCATCGTTAACTACAAAGCGGTCTTCCATCCTGGCTCTTCGCCCTTGTACAGCATAAGCAGATATGTAGCCTTCTTTTAATTCCCAACTGAGCTTTTCTCCACTGTTTACAGAGCTGTTTACCAAAAACTGGAACTTTCGGTTTACCTTAGATAAATAAAAACCTAGGATCTCATAGAAGTTCTTAAGACTTCTTGATTCAATTCAACAAGTTAATGATAGTTTTTTTATACCGTGGAAGTCGACCAGCCAAGGGAATACTGAATTTTATCCAATAGTGTTCTGCTCCATAGATCAACGGCTTGGAGTGAGAAGAGAACGAGGACAAGGGCTAATCCACAGACTAATATCTCAGGTTTAAGGATATAAAGACGCATGATTCTCCAAAGGTATCCAATAGGTGTGTTAGTGCCAGTGTTAAACCCTGTAGGGATGCCTACAGCAAATTTAGATATGAGTTTCATATGCGATGCATAAGTTTGATACAGAACTTTGTCTTCCAATTCATCCTCCATACTAAGACGACAGCTACCACGGACTCAAATAGTCCTCTTTGTATGGCAGAAGCTCCCCTTGGTCCTATTTAGGGCTATCACAACTAGTTTTACTGCTTTTGTTATTATTATTCATCCCAGACCAACTAGCTATTTCTTAATACACCACGTCACACTCAATAATAGAGACACTGGAATTAGATTCGCAAATCCAGGGCAATTATTTTTAAACGTACCGACGTGACTCTTGCTATTATACATATGCTCAAAAACGTAAAAGAATATCCACTAAATTAGCGAAAGTTGATAATGAAAAGGCAATTTGGATATTATTTCAACTTTCGTGTTGGAAAATCTGGGTTTGAGCTGCGGAGTCATACGCTAAGAATACCGAGGTGATCGTCGAACATTTCCTCACTGTATAACGTAACCTCAAAACGAATCCACAGAAGACCACTGTTGACAAGAGGCCATAGCACAGAATAAGGACTAGTAGGCCATAGTCATGTGATAGCCACTGCGTTGACTGATCAACGGCCACTGCCATAGCCAACGAATTCAGACCTACCTAATTCGATTCCATAGCGAAATAAATGACAGAGATGGTACTTTCCGAGAAAAAACTTTACAATGCTAAATGTCAATAATCGTCAGAAAACATGACCCCACATAAGAGGAAGAAGACGAGCGTGCTCGACAGCACGGACACATCTAGGAGTCGACGAACCTCGTTGAACGTAAACTTGAGCTATGTATCGAACACAACAGTATCTCCAGAAGATAAAAGTAATAATTCTTTCTCATCAACATGGTATGCAAATTCTGATTCCCTTGAAAATACCGTTCTTCTACAAAACCCAGCTCCCATCACACCTTCACTTAGGAATGTAACGGTGCGAAACCGCTCTATGCGAAAAAGGTTCAGTGGACTGAATAAGAATGATACCAGTAACATGGGTGAAGCGATGCAGGCCGTCAAGCCAAGGGAGCTGGGTCGGGAAAGTATCATTTCTATGGGAGAAAAGAGAGAGTCCGATGCAACAAGAAAACATCGAGCTAGAATCAAACCTGTGATTGTAAGTTTAACCAGAATACCTGTAACATGTACGAATGAAAAACTTGTTGGAAATCAAGAACCTTTGGTAGATCTGGTACCTTCTGAAAATACCAGGCTTTCACACTTTTTAGAGGATGTTCGCTCTCCACTGGAAGTAAGTTTTAGTATTTTAGGTTTTCATCTTTAATTTTTTCGAAATAAAAATAGACTCAGAACATTCATATGCAATATTGAATTTTGTTCAACAGGGTGAAATATTATCTCAATCAGCAACTATACTTGTTGAAACTTCTATGGATATCACAGAGGTACAAGGGGGAATCATCCCACATGTCAACCCAGAAGTTGAAAATACTCTGCACTTACATCGCAATGATAGCGGTGCAAATTGCAATTCGTCAAACGTTATTGAAGATACGGAAGACTCCAGATATGAGGAAAGTAGAATAGGTTGTACAACGATAATCTCAGAAACTGAACAAGACAGTATGAACTCAGTAGGCACATCATTAAATGTGAATACTTCTTTGGACTCAAGGTTTAGTTTCATGCCAAACAATAGCCTGTATGACCCCAAAAAAGTCACTGAAACTATGTCCCGCAAACACGATGTTACTCAAAATCAAAGCAAAGATGTTTACCACCCTATTTCGCAATCTTCAGAGGATAATGTACCAACACATTCTGTCATAGTCACTTCAGCTGTCATAGAACGTGAAGATTCATCTAGTGATGCACAGGATACAAACATTAGTGGCATCAATCCAGAACCTGGACAATCAAATGATTATAATACCTTGTTATCAGACAAGTCAAAAACGGATGGCAAGAAATCTCACACAGCAGATAGTCAAAAGACTCGTCCACTGAATGACATTGATTCGACAGGTACCTGGTAAGTTAACCAGACTATTAAATTTCATGGGAATCTGAACAAGTGTTATTTTCTTCATCCTACTATAGGTCGTGTAGAGATATCCAGAATAGAAGTCCTTGCCTGAATATCAACGATCATGAGTCTCAGCTTAACATCTGCACCGCAACTGATGATTCTCGCAGTAAACAAGTTAAAAAAAAAAGAAAGTTATTGAGATTACGCATGTCAGAAGTGGTAGACTTGTCTCCAGTCTCGGTGAAAATAATGCCAGGAAAGCGACCATTACCTAAGAGGCGGAGAAAAAAGAGGTTGAATAAAACATCTAAATCAATTAGCGATGCAAGGGCAACTGCTAAAAGAAACAAAACCTTGTCAGAAAGTGACAATTATATGGAAGAAGTAGACCCTGTGCCGAAGAAAGCTAAAAAGATAAGAAGAATAAAGACTAAAAAAATTATCATTAAAAAAATCGCAGATTGTGATCTGTGGAACCAAATGAATGGACGTTTTGGTACAGTGGACGAAAGTTGTAATGAGATCAGTTTAGCTTTGGAAAAAACATCCCTGGATGATTTTGAACCAAAAACCCTTGTGACTCAACGTAAAAATCGAATGACTCGACCTGAAATAATAATTGTTGCAACTGGATTGCCAATCGCGTAAATAACCAGTTATATTGGAATATCTCTTAAAAGCTTGTTCAATTCGCAGGACTTTTTTTTATTATATTTTACAGGCAGAAGGTATTACTGAAAAGCGTTGTGATGACTCTTGGATCAGCCAAGCTTGAAAAAATCGTTACTCGTTACACGACGCACGTCGTTTGCAAAGGTATACGAACAGTGAATTTGCTGCATGGGATTCTTAGAGGTTGCTGGCTGGTGACTTTTCAATGGATCTATGAATCTCAAGAAGCTGGAGAATGGCTTGACCCTGCAAAATATGAACTTACTAGTTTCTCCGAAGCTGTAAAGGTCAGATCTTAAAATATAAACTTAAGAACAATATTGTCGTCTCAACACCCTCCGCTCACCCTCCGTTTACTTCAACAGGAAAATCGTAAGGAAAAAACATTATTTGGCGCAGCGTATGTCTCGGAATTATTTCTCACATGCGGTTTGATTTACATCAAAGAAGGGACGTCTACCCCAGCGTCGGTTTTGAAGGAACTAATTCGTGTTGCCGGTGGTCATGTGACTGCAAACCCAGAGGAAGCTAAAATCATTGTCGGGCGGGGAGGAGTGAAGGAGGTTTGGATTTTAGATTCAATCACGAATGGGAAACTCCAGCCGCTAGAACAGTATAGTAAAACAAAATGCATGAATCAATAATTGATTTATTATTATTTATTATATTCTCAATTCAGTTATAATTATTAGAACGTGGAACTCCAAATCAGTTTCTGGATTCAACATATTTTACAATATTTATTTATAACTTTACCCTAAATAAAATTGTAGTATATTTTTGTAAGATCGGGCCAATGAATTTTATGATGAATTACGATTCAAATCAATGTAAATAGAATATTTAAATGTTGGGGAAGCTATAAGGTATATTTTGTATCTTTATACAATGCTGAAATAAACATGACGAATATAGTATACATTTATTTTAGTAGAAGCAAAGTTGCCATTGTTAGGAATCTGTTTGAATTTCCCCGTATTAATTATCGTCGTCAAGAATCGAAAACATGATACTGGATGGATCGGGAGAATAGCGATTTAGGAAGATTAAAGATTTGAGAAAGTGACTTAGGAAAAAATGATAGCATCCCTTTCATCTCGTAGTGGGAGGTTATGTTAAGATACGGAGCATTGTAGTGCTAAATTAATACCTGCTGCTGTCACATTGACAGCCAGATGTTTTCTAAAATGCTTTTTTGCTAATTATTTATAAGTAATAAGAGAAATCTCAGTATCACAACTCAGTCATGGATAACGGCAACGATTAGTAAGTATACAGATTTAAGAACATATTCAGCTATCATTACCTCACCAAATTATGACAGTATGTATTTCTACAACTTTTCACTATTTCCGTGACACACAAAACTATCTTGCGTCAGACGAAGTCTATTCCAAGCATTTCTCACACAATGCAGCAATCATTTATTGTCAAAAATTCGAGGAATCTGCTTTCTCTCTTTCATTTATTAAATATAAATGAATTATTTGCGAATCGTTTCAGACATCTTTAATAACCGTACATTCCAATAATAATACCAATCATAGATACTCATGACGATAATTATCATAATGTGACATGACTAATTTCTATAGATAGTTGTTCATTACCATCACAATTTTCCACGCTGGCATTTGAATTATTCAAATACTAATCATATATTGTCTAGTCAGACATTACTGACTAAAGAATCTGTACCCTTCATAGATATATGAAATAAGATTTTATTTCTTCTACCTTCTTATAGCGGAAGCGTTTATGACCCTCCATCGCCGGAGACCTGCATTCCAATACCGAGACACAACGCGACCATTATCACAGATGTATATGCAGGAATTCCAGAAAATTTGCTACTTAATGTTATCGGATTTTTGGTAATATACTTATCAGAGTTTAAATATCAATGACTGCTTGTGTGACTCATCTACCAAATAAACAAACCTCATCTTTCTAATCTTCAGAGATCATTTGATATTAAAAATGTAAAAGATTTTGAAGAATTGAATGCTTGTCATCTCTGATCAAGAATATTATTAATTTTTTACAGATTTTGGTATTAATATTTGGCTTGCTGCGTAAAAGAGCATGGAACTACGGTAGACTTGCCTTGTTACATAAATCTGATAATCGATGGACAGAATTATTTTATGGGAATAACGATGATAGAGAGGTCGACATTATTGGAGTAGAAGCTTCAGTGAATTCTCAACTATCCCATGTCGACAGAGGATATCTGTCCTGGATCGTCACTGCGTTTAGAATTACGTTAGTATTGAAGAGAAAATCCGGTTTTTCCAATGTTTGCGTTTGTGCGATGCATTTTCATAAGTCTCCATGAGTTTTCAGGGATGAAGAGTTACTCAGACGAGCAGGACCAGACGGGTTACTTTATGTTTCTTTTCAACGTCACTTGATTCTGTTAACTGCCTTGATGACTGTTGCAGCTATTTGCATAGCTCTACCAATCAATTTTCATGGCGATCTACAAGGGGACAAAGCGACCTTTGGTCATACCACTATGTCCAATATCGACCCAACTTCCGGCTGGGTGTGGGTGCATACTCTTCTGGTATTGTCTTATCTTCCAGTTGGGGGTTTGGTAATGAGACGATTCATGAAGCAGGTAGGTTCTGGGAGATTAATATTATTACATGAATACAAGAGCTACTATGTTATTGAAAACTCATCTTTGAATAATAACAAAATTAACAATTACAATGAATACCTTCACCTTGTTTATAGGTAAGAGATGCGAGACCAGCAGGTGAACTTGCAGCGAGAACGCTGCTTATAACTGAAATACCAAAATATCAATGCAACATAGAAGCTCTGACCCAGTACTTTAGAGAAGCATTCCCTACTTTGACGGTAGAAGATGTGACCCTGGCACATGATATTAAGAGGCTATCAGAATTAGATCTTCAGCGAGATTGTGCAGAGCAGGCAAGGCTCTATTGTGAGAACTATGCAAGACGAGGACAACCTTTGAAAATGTATCCATACCCTTGCGGACAAGTCATTAGCTGCTGTTGTCACACAGTAAGTAATATACATATACACATGTTGCCATTCATCATCACTAGTGTAGCAAAGTTTTATTAAAAGTTTACATCTATTACCGTTCCGTTTTCCAGGTAGATGCGCAAGAGTTTTATGCAATGGAAGAATTAAAATTAACTGCACTGGTCGATGAGGAAAAAAAAGTCGCTCTAGCCAGACCACTGGGTATGGCATTTGTTACTTTGGGCACACCAGGTGCTGCAAGAACTATGAAAAGACAATTACGACTATCACCTGCCATAAAATGGTCAGTCAATTATTCACCAGCTCCATCGGACATTTTTTGGGAAAATTTGAGCATAGCTAGACCTTGCTGGTACCTGAACGCGACATTAATTAATTTAGCACTTGGTATCAGCTTATTCTTTCTCACTACACCAGCGGTAATTGATACTATAAAATATCTCGCAATATTATTATTGGTTTATTATTTCTTTGAAGTTCGTTCATCAACTTCTACTTTTTGCAACAGGTTATTGTGACAGCAGTGAATAAATTGCCGATCACAGGGGAAATAAAAGAACTTAGTCCAATTGTATCCTCTTTCTTGCCAACTGTACTTTTGGTAAGCATAGCTGCCTTGATGCCGGCATTAGTTGCTAGAAGCGAAGCATTAGTCAGACATTGGACAAGAAGTGGATTAAATCGAGCAGTTATGCGGAAGACTCTACTTTTGCTGTTACTGATGGTCCTTATTCTGCCAAGTCTCGGATTAACAAGCGCTCAAGCTTTTCTGGATTGGACAGTGAATGCCGGAAACAACACTGGCAGATGGGAATGCGTATTTTTGCCTGATCAGGTGCACTTTGTGACTTCCAATATTTGTGATTCGTCAATGGATTATAATTGATAATGATTATTTTTTCCTGCAGGGTGCCTTATTCGTAAACTACATTGTGACAGCGGCGCTTGTTGGATGCGGTTTGGAACTAGTGAGATTTCCAGAACTAGCTCTTTACACATTTAGACTATGCATAGCCAGAAGTAGAGCGGAACGTGTCGCAGTCAGAAGAGCAGTACTCTGGGAATTTCCACTCGGAGCTCATTATGCGTGGTTGCTACTTGTATTCACTATGACTACAGTCTACAGTTTGGCATGCCCCTTAATAACGCCATTTGGATTGTTGTATCTCTCTGTAAAGCATTTGGTACGCATAAATTTGTAAATAGCAAATTTTGTTTCGGTGTTGGTTTTCTCATCTGAAATTTTTTCTACAGGTTGATAGACACAATTTATGTTTTGCCTACGGCCCCTGCGTGGGCGGAGGGCAACTCGCTGGAGCAGCCGCGGCGGCAGCAGGTGCTGCTCCTATTTTAGCCCAAGCAACTCTTTTAGCTTTAGGTTTAGTGCGTCGAGGTCTTTCTCCGCTTGCCGCAGTCCAACTTAGTGGATTCGCTGCAAGCATTTTAGGTCTTGTTACTGGTGCTACATTGCCTCAATCTAAATCAAAGGTAATGAATTTTGAAATATGATTAACACAATTAATATCACATTTGATGTATAATACGATGTTGTTATATTATCAGATACAGGGGCCTAGAGGAGATTTAGGTACGGCGCAAAGTTTTGTGCCACCAGTGCTGAGGATAAAACCGAGGTTAAACAGTCCTGTAGAAACTGCTGTACAAAATTCTACAACAACCATAAGTTCAGATGTAGCAGAGGATAATTCCACCAGCGTCTCGACTGACCCCAACTCAGTTGTTTTGCAAGAAAGTCCAAGGTTGTATCAAGATTATGGAAGAGAGCCAAGGGTGTAATTTATTTGAGTTAAATTGATGAGTGAATGAATCCGGTTTTACTCAAATAATATGCGGTAGCATTACGTTCAATATTTGGGTTACGTCAAAATTCATTCATCACACAATATCGAATAAGAATATTTTGTTACAGATAGATGGTCAAGGACAGTTTTAATTAGGCTCGTATCACTAAAATGGGGTCTGATTTGAAGGAAACTCAAAAGTATAATATAACGCCTTAGCTGACGTCAAAAATTAGATCTATAGTATTCGTCGCTTCTCAGCACTGTTGCAGGTTATTAAATATTAAAACAAATATTTTATAAATAGTTTTTACCAATATATTAAAAACAGTTTTTTCTTACCGTAAAGTATACTTCAAGTCTATTTACAACATTGTTTTGTTGTACATCGTGTTTGGTCGAACTGAATCAATTGTAAATAGGTGATATCATCATTATTATTAATATTATTATCATTTTAAATCTACTTTGTGGTGTTAATAACGTGTACCAAGAATTATTAATATTAATTGTATCATAGATTTTGAATCCTGTACCAATCACCGCGAAGTGTTGCAATATCGTATTGAAATTCCATACATCAATAATATATTTATAACACATAAAAATCGTAAGCAATTTATCAATTTTGTTGTAAGTTTATGCGATTTATCATTTGTATATACTAGGTATAAATTATAATATAAAACTTTTTGAGTTAGAGGTTTTATTTTGATTTATTTTTTGTTTTCGCAATAATATTTTATATTCCTAACACTATCAGGATCAATCTAATGCTGCCCAAAGAATAATTTGACTGAGCTGGCATACTACAATTAAAAAAATTGTGGAAGATTACTATTATACAAAAGTAAACTCAGCTCCTTCCCTCTCCTACCCTGTAGTATTTGTAGATAATTTAATTTATATTATAAAGTATTGTGAATAATGCAGATATTATTGAGTATTTTTCCAAAGCTTGTGATTTACGATGTGAAGGGGATTTTTGCTACCAGTGATTAAAAAAAAAGAAAATGATATTTCCGCACGAATGATAATCAGAATCGTATGAAATCTAAATAATCTTCCTATTATATTTGATACGTATTAAAACTGTACAAAATTCTTGCGATAAGTGTTTTTAATAGATTGATGGTTACGAAAAAAAAGGCACATAAATACCGTTAGGGAGTTTATACTTTACCTAGTTGGCTTATACACATATTTTCCATATAGGAGAATGGGAGTCCAGATTATTTAATATGAATTTGTACCGTATTATATGCGAGAAGATGTGATCAGGATCTGTGTTACTTGTAAAAATAATTAATCGATATGGAATGAAAATAAATATGCTTTCACTATTTTAATGTGCAATACCTTGAAAATTACATCGACTATTGATGATTACGGATAAGTTTCTACACGTATCAACATTTTGGAACGATATTTATGGATTTAATTTTATTTTGACGAATTAACGTATAATATCATTATTGAAATAAACTGTTTCACCAAATATTTATAATAATTTCTCCTAGAGATTTCGGCTGTACTATTTATGTACAACTTATAAAATACTTTGCTTCAATTTTTTTTTTTTTAATTGCTCCACGTGATATTCCGTTTGGAGTATTCATTTATTTAATCAATTATACTAGAGATTTGAAAACATAACAAATTTCAAAGAAGCTAGATTTCATCTATGCAATAATCTAGCTATATTGTTTATAGATCTATTTTGGATAAAAGTTTTATTCACACCAAACGATTATTGAATATTCTTGCCTTGATGCCTTGAATACTAGGTATATTCCACTGTTATTCTAGCAAGAAGTATCGACATACCTATACTTATTATATGAAATAAAATTATGTTTGCTTTTTAAAAGCTAATTCAACAAATGGCCATTCAGTTTTTTACATACTGCTTTTCTTTTCCTTGAAAGTATGTATATATTTCTTTAATTACAGATGTGTCGAATGATTGCTAGATCGACATCTGGTGTAAATATAACTTCATGATAGTTAGGTAACTAACATCAAAAGTATATGGATTGTTTCATTCTTCCCTTGTATTTATTATTTTTTCATTGTTATTATTGATTCAATATTTAAACTAAAATGCATACTTACTTACAACTTGTGAATATTCCTATTAGGTGAACGCTCCACGTTTTAATTTACAACACAATTTCTCAAACTTCACTACAGACTTTTATCTTTTACTACAGTTCCTCCAATTATTGCTTCTAATTGACTGGACGTCAGTGCATTGATAGTTTTCGCAGCTTCTTCCTGTTGTTGTTTTCTAAGTGAAAATCGCCTGGATACATGGGTATTTTTTATCGATATTTTCTTTTCATTTCCCCCATCTATCGGCTGATTTGCATTTTCATTTTGTTCATCTTCATCCTCTTTCTGCGATTCTTCCCCCTCTTCGCTACTGACGTGTACCTACGTCATAAATATGGGTGCCAATTGTTTTCAAAGAAAAATTGGGCTGTGAAAAGGACTATAATTTGATTTGCAATTCGTAAATGTAAATAAAGTTCGCAACAACTCAAATCTAGTTACCAGTTAGAAACTTACCTCGATAATAGTAACTCTAGATGATTCTCTAGGCGTCGCTTTTTCTGATAAAAGTGGACTACTGAATCCAATTGAAGATTCTTCTTTTTCAGTTTCAGTATCATTATCAGAATCATTATCGAAATCTATTGTACTATGTGACTGGCAAATTAAACCTCCTCTTTTACCATATTCCGTTAATTTGTCTTCAATGTGTGCTGTGGGAATTATTATTCGTTAGCTATCCTAAGCCTTAGAACGATAAAAAAATGTTGACAGCTTGAACTTATTTTAATTCAATATTTACCTCGACAGTAAGCTATACTGCAAATTGAACAATGTGATTTAGTCCAACGACCGCAAATACCGCAGTAATGCCAAGGGCAATTAAATCTTGGAACATTATCTTTAATTGTTACACAAAACTTATGATATGCTTTGGAACAACCCTTCATTTCACACTTCAGTAAATCATTCAGATCAGTTACTACGTGTCCACATTTCCAGCATGAAAGTACTTTACCAGATCTGGGATAAAATTTATTCCAAAATTATAAAGTAATAGGAGCTGAGTACAATCAAATAAAATTCATCTCAATTTGACTCACCGTCTTTGTTTTTTGATTTTCTCCGTCTTTTTGGCAGGCATATTGTTTAGCTGTTGCATTAATTTTTGCACTTTAAGTCCAATGAATCCGCTACAATTAGGTGCTCCGCAAAGGCACGGTTTTCTAGTTTCTCCGTCGCAAGCCAAATTGTAATTAAAAGTTAGTTCTTCACTAGGTTCTATGTCGCGTAATGCAAACAGACCTATTCTGGTATCACCATTCACCGTCCATTTTTGAGTCTCGCAATTAGGTTGACAAGAATGATCTAGCAGGTAAGAAGATTATTACAGAAAACGTCACAGTATTATCATTTGCCACAGAATTGAATGATACTAGATATGTTTTCCTTTTTGCTGTTAGAGAGTTCTCATACTTACTCATGAACCGGCTAAGGTTCCCCTTAGGCTCAGCGTCAATCATTCGGAAATTATCTATGGTGAGAAAATAGAAATTTTCATCTTTTGATTCTTTTTTGCGCTGTAACCTACGTTTGTACTCGGCCTCGTCGATAACTTCTCCTACATATTCTACGACGAACCGGCCTGACTTTATAGTTTCCAGGGCCCTAAGTCCCCACCCTCTTCCGGCAGTATGAAAAGGTTCCATAGCAGGATACTGGCGCCTGACAAATGCCTGATTTCCACATTTCACTCCTGCTGGGCATACTCCTGGACTACATTCGATAGAAAGGATGCGATTTAGACAATCTGTCTCTGGGGCACAAGGATTATCCCAATCTGGATCACAGTCACAGGCAGTTATACTCTCTACTTCAAGAGGCTTAACGTTTCCCACAGGTTTATTTACCTGTGAAAAAAAATTTGCTTGGAAAAGATTTCTAAAAAAAAACCTTATGTAATAGGTATTTTCTACTCAATGAATTTTTGAATTTGTTACCTTTAGTTTAACGTACAGTGGAGGCTTGAGGTTTTGAGTACCGTTATCTTTTGCAGCAGCTCTTTCGGCTTTCAACCGTCGATGCATTTCTTGAGCTTCTGATAATGCTTTTCTATATGCTTCGTCAACATTTCGTTTACCTGTCGAATTCTTTGCATTTGCATCACCATCTTGATAGAGAAAAGCTCGTCCCCTACAAAAAATGTTGCAGTGGCAATTAGAAATGCAAAATTGACATGTAACTTCAGCTGCGCTAGATCATAGAAACACTCACCGATGGACCCAGTAGTAATCCTTAGTCCCGAGAAACATAACACAAAATTCACCTGGATTGTGAGGAATGCTCAATACATTATGGGGAATTTCATGAGGATAACATATAATTGAGGGCCACCATCTATACGTCCCCAATTTCACCCACGTCACCTCGCCATAAAGCGGTAAACGCCCAGTTTCACAGTCTTCACAAATAAAGGCACCATCTGGTGCATCTATTCCTATGATCACATGATTCATGAGCTTCAAACTTAGAAAACACTTTATAATCTCAGACAATAATTCAACAATATGAACAGTTGTATATTACCTAGGCATTCTGGATGAAAAGAAGTTGGGCAGGTATCGCAACAGATGAGACTACCACCACGTGTACAGAGAAAACACCAGGCAGCGTTTAGCGGGGGATGGGGAGTCTTGTGGTGCTTTGGACAAACGATTTGACTGCCTGTCAAAATACTAGAGCCAGCTGGTAAGCAGGAAATCGAGGGATGATATGAAGACGGACATCGTACACATCTCACCAGCTTCTCATTTGCGGCCCTTGATTGATGACTATCTCGTGGATTATCCGAGCTACAAGTGTGGCACACGTGATATGGACAAGACAATCGTCCACCTTGCCAATGCGACTGATATCGTTGGAGAAAGAAACAACAAATAGTTACTCGACAGATAGGCAATTCCATCATGTTAAAAATTAATGCAAATGAAATGAAACAATAACGAAAAAAGACCGAAGTTTGCGTCATTTAGCAAGAGATAAATATGATTGGATCACCTGAGGCCATGGTTTCAGGCATGCTGAATGATAATGTTTCCCACATGCAAGGACTGTGCATCTGATTCTATCACCCTCTCTTTCGTTGCATATAAAACACGCTGGTGCAACTCCTGATAGGCAATCTATACACTTGAAGGCTTCTTCTTCTGATTGCTCCACTGGTTCATCATTTTTGTCTAGAACGTCATCAACGAGTTTGCCTACTACCATGTATAAGGTTAATGTAATGGTTTCTCATATCTGGCTAACTGATGAAAAACTTACCTTCAATCTTGTCATCATTATCATCCTCTTCTTGATTATTGTCTTCTTCTGGTAAAGTTGCATTAATTTCTTTAAACCGATCAACAAATTCATCTTCTGTTGTATTTCCATCCATACTATGCTCTGGACTTGAGTCCCCAGGTTTTACACACGGCAAATGAAAGTATGAATAACAGGGTCCTCTGCATCTTGTTAGTTTACCAGTCTTTTCACAAATTTGACATACTCTTTCTTGTTTCATACCTTTGAATAAATTGTAGGGCCTCTTCTTTTTTCCGTTAAGATTCTCAGCTGCATTTGCGTCGATTTTGTCGGTATTAGACTTGAGCTTTTTACTCACTGTAAATATTTTTTCTTCTTCTAGAGACGTGTTTTCTTCATCTTCTGAAGAACTATCCACTGCCTGGGAACTATTCTGCTTCAATCGCACAGAGTATGTACTTTTGGAAGCAAGATTCATGTTAGCCCAATTTTTAATTAAATATTTTTTGATTTCCTCCTCTGATGCCTCTGGTTGCTCGTGTTCTATGCTAGCTCTATTTCGTTCATAATAAATTTCAAACCCTTTTTTTACACCATCTTTTGATTTTGCAGCTTTGGGTTTCCTGGGCAACGGGGCTTCGTCGCTTGAATCTTTATGACTAGAGGGTGGTGTTGGCGGTGTATTTGCATTCAAACTCACTTCTACTTTATTGTCATTATTCTCACGCTTCTGTTTACGCGAGTTTGGTTTTTCTAGCTTCTCCTCGGTATCACCGCCGGAATCAGCCTATGAAGATGAGCAAAAATTAGAATGTAATACAAATGAAAACATTGTTTGATTTTCAAGAATTATCCTTACATTTTCTTGTTTAATTTTTTTAGACAAAGACTTTTTATGATCCAAAGATAGTTTTCGTTTACGAGATTTTTCGTTAGAATCACTTTGAGGTACTTTTGGGGTTACAGATTTGGGCTCTTTAATCTTCGGCATAAATAGTTCAGCTCTCTCCTTGTCAGACATTGACATCACCTCCGTAGCTTCCATGACCGCTTCATCCCACTTTGCTTTTGCACTGGGCTTAATGATAAATGCAGCAGCATATCTAGGGTCTTTTTTCTTTGGTTCATTAGACAAAGACTCTGCTAGACTACGAAAATCTTCAATGCCAGTGAAAGGCATCAAATTATTAGCAGCAACCCAATTATGCCGCCCTTTGTCACCAAAATAACGAACGTGTATACTCATGTATTGTGCTCTTCCTTTATCTAGTTTTTAACCATATCATATGTGGGGATGAATAACAAAGCTACTGGTAGTTATTTGCAAACTACTTACTGATAGATAACAATCAATAGAAATTTTAGAATACTTACTGATTAATTTATGGTATATCATGGTGATAGGTTCTGAATTGATGACGCATGGCCAGAATGGAAATGTGCCTATCCGAGCCCAGGCCAATTGTCCTAGTGACCAACTGCATTCTACAATGGTGTGCAGATTATCTGATTCTTTTGGAACATGCATACTATTAGAATCGTTTTCTACGGCAACATTTTGACTAACGGAATCTGTGACTTCGACATTAGTCTTGGTAATATTGCCTCCATTTTCACTATTATTTGGAGTGGATATTTCTGGCTTATAAGGCAGTGTGGTGAAGGTCTGAAATATAAATTAACAAATGATATCCTGTCTCTGGGAAATATTACAAGGAAGAATTGTGCAGTTTTTCAGGAATAGAAATTTTGTAGTATGTTCCAAACGGATGTGGATAAGAAAACATGGCTGACTATTACCCATGAAACATATTCTCAATTAAAATAGAGTGCACTGAAGTAGTGACACAAAGTAGGATGAATAAAAGATAATTGAAAGTACATGGGCCAATTGAAAATCCAATAAGTCAAAAGTAAAAGGAGCAGCTGAAGAAATTATGGAAATCATACCAATGGCATATTATTACGAAGTTTGGATTTAATGGTTCTTCCATATCGGCTTGTTCCAGGTAACGAAATAACGGATATTGCATCTGCAGAACCATTGACTACTGGCTCAGCGGATACCGGAGAGTCAAGGGAATCGTTAATTGCCTTTTTCATCCCAGTCAATGCAGTACATTCAATATTTGCTCGTGAAGCCTCTCTAAGCTCCTCGAGGTTGGAAGAGCTCATAATACCCCTTGTGTTATAGAAACATTTTGCATTTATGAATCTGTGGAATACATACGATTAATGAGAACTGTTGTCTAGAAGTTGAGGTGTTTCTTTTGGCAGATGATACTTAGAGAACAAGAGATAATGTAATGAACTAACCACACGCTAGAGAGTATTTTCACTTAGTAAGCTGCATGAACGCTCATTTCAGAATAAAGATATGTGATTTTTATAAGTACCAATTCAGCACTGTGGTAGAAATAACTGCGATGGCCGAATGTCGGCGGTTCATCCGCTTTTCCACAACATAAACTGTATAAATAATTTATATTATACGCGTTATTCCTTGTGGAGAACTTTGCCACAGTCATTCACCACAATCTATTTCTATAAATTAGCGTTCATTTTTTATGGCAAACTTAAACGGTTGATTATTGACGACAACGATTAGACAGCGTACGGAGCCACCGCTGCAACAGGGCGCCTTTCCCGCGATTTCGTCTGGTTCCCTATGCTGCAGCTTGACCCGTTATTCAAAAATTATTGAAAACTACAACAGATGTCGTCTTGGACGTCTCAAGTACCGCTGCTTGCGGTTCTGCAGTCTCGCATTTCCGGATCCGCCGAACATCTCTTTTTGTAGCTGACAATCGGTTAAAATGGTGAGTTTTCTCATTCTGATCGACAAATCCGTGAAAAACGGAGTAATCCTGTGAAATTGGAAAGTAATGTTGGGTGGCAATAATTTAGAAAGCTGTGATAATGTATTCCTACCTATAGTTCACACGTTCGTTGTACCGATGGTGTTAATTTTTAGTCAAATATGTATTGCTCGGGAACAGCGATTGTTCAGAGTACGAATGGCGTGAAACGTGTTTACATCATTTGACAGTTTGTCAAATTGCTGAAATGTCTTGCGCTATGTAACTCATTTATATGTTTCAGTCGCTCGTTATCCCGGAAAAGTTTCAGCACATTCTTCGTGTTATGGGCACGAACATCGATGGTAACATAAAGGTTATGTTTGCCATGACCGCCATCAAGGGTGTAGGTCGTCGTTACGCCAACATTGTTCTTAAGAAAGCCGATGTAGACCTTGACAAACGCGCAGGAGAATGCTCCGAAGAAGAGGTAACTATCACGTTCAACGTTTTCTGCTTAGTCTTATCTCTCCAAGCCGGCTGTCCTGACCTATCCCTAACCTATATTCAATTGATAACAACATCACATACGGCTATGTCGAATTCGCTAAAACCAATAGTTTTTTTCAAAGCTCATGATTGCAGTCGACTAAGCTTTGAAATTCACCAGTATGATTTAGATCTTTCTCATTTTTTTAATTTATATTTTTGTTTCAAGGTGGAAAAAATCATCACGATCATGTCCAACCCTAGGCAGTACAAAATCCCTGACTGGTTCCTTAACAGGCAAAAGGATATCGTCGATGGAAAGTACTCACAGGTGAGCATTCGTTTTCGAGTATTTAATTTCTTGGAATTTAAATGCACAGATAAACGGCAATGCGTACTGGTACTGTGTATTGTATGGCTGGTAGCCTGTGCAAAATTAACTGCATGATAGTTCACTTTTAGATCGCATTATATTCTATAAGTGTTCTAAATAGCCAGAGACTAGAATGCAACAAAGAATATGAAACAGCAGAAATGCATTTTCTGTTAGTTGTAGCCTATTAATTTATCTCATTATTTCACTTCAACAGTTGACCAGCTCAAATCTTGACTCAAAATTGCGTGAAGATTTGGAACGTATGAAGAAGATTCGGGCTCACCGAGGTCTTCGACACTACTGGGGCCTTCGTGTACGCGGTCAGCATACTAAAACTACCGGTCGTCGTGGACGCACTGTTGGTGTCTCCAAGAAGAAGTAATTTTACACGTGATTGGATAACAATAAAACTTTAAAACCCAACTTGCACCCGCTTTTTTGTTCTTTATTCGTCCGACTTTCCATTCGAATACCAGAATGACCCGTCGTCTGCAGCACAAAGAAACTGATTTACAGGTTTTAATTTGCAATATCTCCAACTACTTCCGCAAACACTGAATTTCAAATCTAAGGTAAGGCACCCCTTTGATTATCATCCATTTGATCTCAGCACTAGAGTACTCAGTACGTGAGATGAAATAATATGATGAAAAATGGCATTACGTCCATGTATGCATGTTTATTATCTAGAAGGTAGAAAAACTTCACAACATTAGATGTAGGTACTTCATTGCATTGGGTTACAAGAGCAGTTCAAAATCAATTATCATCAATATTCAATATAAATCGTTCTATGTATAATCATTTCGGTTCTTCACCAAATAAATGACCTAACGAATCTTAAAACAAAACTATAAATATTACTTGACTTAGCAATTATGCATAATACATTTAACATAAGCTCAATGTCTTTAGTGGCACGATGAGTGCAGTTAGTAAATAATATTTATAAATCCTAGTCAAGCAGTTTCGTTTTATATCATCAATGTAATTTTGGTTCGACTCTAGTTCAACACCAGAGAGTAAAATAAATGCCTAATAAAAAGAATATCCCAGCAATGTTTGATTTTGAATTGTTTACTAACAATGAAACACGCATTTCATACGAAAACAATGATCGGCTTACGTCTGACCCTCAGTTGATGCATACAAAATAGAAGATACAAAATCTTTTAAATTCTTTGCCATTTTTATTTAATAATAAAAAATATCAGAGTATGATATAATTCGAATAAAAGGCACGTGCATTGATAAAAACTGAATGGTTGACGTAGACCTGGACAAAATTAATCCTACTTATATCGTATGTAAGTAATTATTATCATTATTACTAAGGCACTTGATAACAATATAAAAATGTACGTCACAAATGATTGCCAATGAGCATATTTTAAATACTGATATCAAACAATTAATTCTTTTTTTTTTGTATACAGGTGTGTAGTATAATCTCAGATGTTTTTGTGCGTGATATTATGTTCCACAAGAATCATTCTATATTCATTTGCTTTTGCAGTGCCTTTTCAAATATTAATTTTTTATTCCTAAAAACAAGTCTGTTTTCTATTTCTCGAACAGGGGAAACACCTATGGAACATAATTTCACCAACAAGCTACAAAAATATTATAGTAATCATGTAATGTTAATAATGTTGATAACGTGTGAATTATGAAATTATACAGGATTACACGATTGAAAATTTTCTCGCAAAATGGCTGTAATACTGAAAAACTTTAATAGGTTCAGAGTAAAAATTTAAACGTCCCTTTAGAGTAAGCTAGACTAAAAAGTTCGAAGATGAGTAGCGGATGTTATTCTGTGTTAGTGAGATCATTGTTGAGTACATTGACATGAATAGCTCTGATGTGTATTATTTCTCACGGAGCATCGTTGTTCTCATTAAAAACTATACGAGCCAGATTTTGCTTGCGCCACTTTTTGAAGGAAAATCATACATCCATTTTATGAATCCTTTTTACGTGAAACTTTTCAAGCGAGTTATCCTGTGCTTTGAAATCGTATTGATCCTGTAAATTATCAAAATTTTAATTTTAAACGAGGTGAGGATTTAAAATAAATTATTACTGGCTTTCTTTCTCAAAAATTAACAGAAGCCGATCACGTTTTCTAAACATCTATACACTTTTCAAATCACTTCCAATAAACACCCTTGCAATTCTTGTTCGTGATTACTCATTGATAAACGATTGATAATATTCAGGATTACACAATTTTACAAGTTATCATATCATGAAGTATATAATTTTTTTGAATTTCAGTCCTATAATACAAATGTAACAAATGTAAATGAATCCATTGATATTTATATCTATAATTATAAGGCATACAAGGTATCTGTACAACTAATGTTATAACAATTGAAATATCAGCGTACAAATGAAAAAACAAAAATCGCTAGAATCAGCATCTCCAAAGTTTTTCTTTATAGAAAAACGGAGAGCAGTGTAAAAACATCAATTTCATAGTTTGTGTTGATTAACAACATCGAACAATGGCGTAGTCTCCCATATCGCAGTAGACCTCCAGAGCACGTTTTATAATTTCAGTTCAATTATTTAAAAAAAAAACATCGGAGCACCGTTTAAAATTTCAAATTACACTACACAAAATGGAACAGAATAATTACCAAGGAATAAAATGATTCATCGGCAGTTAGATCGCTAAGCAAAAGGTGCTACGCCAATAATCATCAATTAACTAAATTTAATCATATGTGTACATACATATATATATACCAGCGAATATATATATACACATATGTATGTCTGTATAATATCAGTTTCGTCGACTAAACCGTTGACAATTTTTTCATATCGTCGTACTCCTTAGAAAAACGAATTAGTGTTAGTTGATCTCTAATCTCTAAACTTTCAAGGTTTGTTAATCTTAAATCTACAGTATTCAGATATTATTCTATGAATAAGATACTTATTTGTATCTAATTTTTTGTTTTCATATATCTGTGAACAGTATAAAATGTAAGGGGAAATTTTTATTCTAACAGGTCGCATACCAATAACTGCAATTTCTTCGTAACAAGTATAGACTTTATATATAAAAAAAATATATATATATATATTCATTATTTCGTGGGTAATTGAAATATTAAACTCATGTCGTTAACAACTGACACTTGTTTTAAACAAACATTTTGTATGGACGGTTATTGCTTTCAAGAAACAATATGTTTAATTGCAAAAGCCAAGGCACTTATTATTTATCCACGTGTTTCCAAAACAGAAAGAACAAAGAAACAACCATTTTTTTTTAGGTCGTCGACGTTTTTAGATATCTTTTACAAAATCTACGTCATTAGTAAAACAATGTTCTTCATTTCTTCTCCTTTTTTATTTTACTCTCCCAAGATTAATTTCATGCTCGATCCGGATATATTATGTGTAAAATACACTAAAATATAATTGGTTTAACATAAATTCTTTAATTTTTGAGGCAAGTTTACAGAAAAAATAACTTTACATGGTAAAGTTTTAAATTCTCTGTATGTAAATTATATGTTTTTTCTGTGAACTTCGCGTGTGAAAGGTCTAATATTTTCTAATTTCTTTGCAACTTCAAAGATTCTTATTTCTGATACGTCATGATATCAGAACTGTTTTTCAACTCATTCGAGACTGATTCGAATAGTGGCTTTATGGAATCTTGGTTGAAAATAAAAATAGCCCTAGATCAACGAACACAAGCTATAGATAATGTGTCTTGGGAAAGATTTTAAACTCTAAAGGGAATAATGCCGAGCGACATTTGTCTTGATTGGACGCGTGTAAGTGTTTTTTCTGTCTCTTCATCATTTGACCACGACTGGCTGTACAAAGTTTATGCGAACAAATAATGTATTCATATTTAACGCTATACAGCACAGCCTCAACGAGTAACGTATGAATATATAAAATAATACGTTGTTGTCGCAGTTAATTTTCTCAAATTAATGATAGATAATAACTTTGTAAAACATCTTATAATACTTAACAAAATACTAATGAATTTTCATTTCTTCTTCTTCAATTATTCAGCACCATGAATACAAACATTTAACGATGATCAAATTTGACGCTCTAAATATTGGGGGAAGGGGAGGGAGTAGTATTTTTTTCTGTATCTAAAATCAATACTAATGTTATGTTAATCTCTGAAAGTTTTCTTCTATGAACTTAGGATTACGTATTTTTTCTGTAGTTATTGTCGAGATACTTTTCTTTTCATCTTTGTTCCTTTTTGTGTGGTCTCAACGATACAAAAATTGCTAAAATTATATACACGAGGCTGCTAATCCACACATGTATGTAATTGTAATTGTTGAGCACGATGTTTAACATGATACTATCAGGCCTCTGATAAAAAAAAATTGTAAAAAAAAAGTTAATATACGTTTTGAAGTAGAATCTTTACGGATCTACAAACAACTTAAGCACGTACACCACGCGGTTAACCACTGCTAATTCATTGTTCTGGAATACACCCATTAAATTCCAGTTTCAACGTACGCGCCATAATATTATTGCAGTTTCAAAGACTCTCTTACCATGAGATTTGACCAATCCTTGTCATCTCAAACTACAGCCACGTTAATACGTTTTCAGATTTACTAGTGTTGGGATTTATCAATGATTGAACGTCGTCCAAAATATCATTGGTGAATTCTTCCCCTAGCTGTAACAGAAAAATCATGTTTTCGTTAAAAAACAAAAAACGATCGACCTTGTTTAAAAAAAATGTACTGTCGTGATCATGGCTTTTAATAATATTGTGAGTTAAATTAGCAAACAGTACTTATTTCTAGCAAAAGCAAAATTCGCGGGTACAACTTGATCTGCTATTACTTTATAAGAGTCTTGTCTATATGATAACACATCTGTCTCACAGATTTTTCTCTGCTTAACTTCTATCGGAATGTAACGGTATAACAAATAGCTTAACATTATTGCGTCATTCGGGGTATTATTTGAATTTTAATATTGGAAGTTCAATTTGTATGACAAAAGAAAAGCTTTGAATATTAATTGTCACCAATTTACATTCCTCTATTGATCTCAGTTTGTTTTTCATTGACAGCAAACAATAGGTAACGAGTGTCACGAAATTTTATCGCCATAATTTTAATAATAACAATAGTTTCCATATTACCTGAAGCGAAGGTACGAGGTCGTCCGTCGAATCTATGTTGTCGCTTAACGTAGATAAGTCAGGCGTCTCCATGGGTGCTCCTTCTACAGAGAAAAAAATTAATGTAAAATGAATGATAAAACCTGCTTTGAAACTGAATTTTTAGCATTCTGGAATATAAATTACCACTTCTGCCATCCATATTATCGTCTATGTTAGCCAGGAAATCCTCAGGTGTATGAGGAAGCGAATAGGCTGAACCAAGACCTAAACCACTATCCGCGCTTTCTTGACGTGCATGCTGCTCATTTATACCTGATAAAAACGGATCCATTGCCACTTCGGTAGTAGTTTGCCGCATGAGTTCCTGCTGGAAGAGCAACATTCATATTTTAATAAAATGTAGAGTTGTTGTGTACATGAAAATAATCGCCCTTGAGTTTTTGATGAAAATATGGTGCAAGGGAGGAGGTGACGTGTAAATACTAAAGAAGTATGTTAAACCAATAATCTCTACTTATTAGTTATTCTACACAGAGAACCGATAATATAATATTCAACAAAATATGTTCCGTGTGGTCAACAAGTTTGTTATCATTCTTAAGATGACACACTTGTTTAAATAATTCTATACAATCAATGTCACCAGGTTATCCTAGTCTACATACGCAGAAATTCAACCCTTAAACTTCCATGTTTACTAGAAAAACTTTTCACACATAAAGTAATTTACCTGTCTCATTATTTCTTGCTGACGCTGTTTCAGGCGCTCTCGTTCTAACTGGAGGGAATGGAGACGTTGACATGCCTGAATTGTTTGACTGCTTTGAATTCCTCCTGCACCAGGCTGCTGTAACCATGTTTGCGGGAGCATAGCGCCAGAAGTTGGAGCACGCTGTAAATGTGTGGCTGTAATGAGAAAAATAAAATGGATTGTTAAATTGGTTGAGTAGCTTTAATCGATAATTCTCTGTGCCCAATTTCATTATCATTTTAATGAACGATTTGGTCTTATACTCACGAATTCGGGGATCGAACCAAGACGTGGTGCGAGTTTGATGATTAATAAAGTATATTTCTCCCTCAGGTGTTCGCGCCTGTTCCCATCCGTCAGGTAAAGGCCCCAGCGAACTTGTAGCTGCACTAGAATTTTTGGTACCACTTTCTACAGCTGCAGCTACGGCTGCCACACTAGCAGCAGCCGCAGTTTTTCGTGGATCTTCCCACGTTGTGGTCCGTGTCATGTGACTGTAAAACAAAGAGGAGATAATAATGTATTCAACTATCGTATTTCATGTGTAATGAAGACCAATAATTTCAGATCGACAAATTTGCCTTAACAATCTGAACCATATTGCATTTTCATAGAGCGATAGGAGGTAGAGAGAAGAGATTAGCTGAAAATTATTGTAACACTCGTCTTTCTAACGGCTAACTTTTTGGACGTCTTGCTTAATTATAACCCAGAATCTATTAATAAATATACGACGTATTTAAGTCCCATGTATTATTCCAATATCAAAATTTCTCTTCAAACCCCATTTGATATCTTGTCAAAATTTTATAACTGTAATGATTTTCAATACGGTCGATACGAGAAGAAAATTGGATCTAATGACCAAAATTCTGGGTGTGATTGAAAAAGCCAACAACAAATGTTAGGAAGGAAAAAGGAAGAAAAACAAACAACAAAAATATGAGATGTGACTACGTTTGCTGCGACTGACTCTCTTTCCTTCGGAATGAAGTTAAGTTTAGCTTTTAACATTATCGTAGGCAGTCTAAGATTAACTTGGGGAATCATCGCGCAGTTGTAGCGTATTGAATGAAATAGGGGAAAGGAGTGTTTCAGTGTTGGCGTAGTCTGAAGTAACAATGAAAAGAGTATTCAAATGCGACATTGTTTAACTTCCGGTAACGCCGTTGTCCTACTCATCGTTTCAATTTCTCCCCCCAAACACTATCTTTTATGTGGATTGCCAAACATCGTACTTTACTTAAATCTACAAAAAAAAAAGCACGCCACTACCAAACTCCTCACCCTGAAACTGTGAAAATACAATCAGATTTAAAAGGCCACGAATAGAATTCGAATAAAGATAAAGTAAAATTAAAAGAATGAAAATAAGAACAAAAGCAGGGAGAAGAAATATATTATGCGGTGCCGTATTGTTTATCCCGACGATTCGTATATTTAACTCTAATCCGAAAACATAAGTATAATCTGAAAATCGTGAACGCTTTTGCCACAGGGTAGCGCTCGATATCTACTTTTAGCGCTTTCGTTTAGTTATCGTAATGGTACTGCTGCACCAATAAAGTAACCGAAAACAGTCGGAAAAACTGCAATTCTTTAGTACGGTTTGGCTTGGAATTTGTTAGTGAAACCAACATTTTTTCATGTTTTTCTAAAAGTCTGTACCTACGGTTGTTATACTAGACACTAGCAAATAGTCGCATCTATTTTTCTTGTATTATACCATTCGTTTAGTTTCTTTTCTTCTTCTCTCTTCTCTTATAGTTGCATATCGTACGTTTCGAAAAGCAGTCCAAGAAACCACGGGGGTATCTCCGTACTCCGTATAGTGATGCTGGCAAGACTCCAAAAAGCCAGTAGAACGGCACAGAGAGGGTTCTGTGTGCGGCATATGCGATGTATTTTTACCCCGGACATCACGGCGCCGGACAACTCGTAAATAGACACACGTAGCCTACGGTAGCCTAAGTTCCTCTCTCTCCCGGCAATCATTTTCCTTACGAAAGAACACACCCTGCTGCTGCATTAGAACTAATTCTTCTTATGTCCCTAAACAACCTTTCTTCTGGCTTAAAAATCTATCAAAAAATCATCGACGCATCTATGCGGGTACGTTCACGATTACGTTCACCACAATAATATTTATCCGCCGAAACGCACCATAAACGTAAACCGGAAGTACACTTTATTCCGGAAGTAGAGTTACCGGTGTAACACCGATCTGTAATTATACTTCCGGCGGTGTACCAGATGTTGAAGAGAATGTGATTATCGGTTTGTAATGAATTTATCTACACGTGATCAGGTCTCGCAATGTTAAAAAATTTCTTTTTTTCTTTTCTTTTTCCTCCATATCCGGTTGAAATATAAGTACACGAATTGCAGTTTCGCGCGTACATGATTTCTATCATCATACGTTCGGCGAGGAAGGCATAAATACTACAATAATATAGAAGAGGGCATAGATATGTATAACGTGGGTTGTGAAGTAAAAGTTTCGCATCAATGAATGAACTCACGGATATTTTAAAGTCCAGAAGCTAGTCCTGGGTATCCCGTATTTAGCACGTTCAGAGAAACCATAATATGCATTATTTTTTACTGTCATGATTTTCAAATTGATTAATTATATAGAGATATGATTTTAAATAAGCTATTGATCGGTCGAGAATATGGATGCAGGTGCAAAAACTCTAGCAGAGTACCTACGGTAAAATATATCATGCGATTTCATACTCTTCTTTTCTTTTTTTTATAACGAAACGCTGTATACGCTGTATCTATATTGTCATCACCAGTGATAAAGATAATGACTTAATCTTTCGCTATCTCGTTGGTACTGTACATTTCCAACGTCATCCAGGCAACTATATTATTATTTACACCTATAAGAGGAATATTACGTCATCAAGAATACCGTATAAAGTTGATCTAAAAAAAAAAAAAAAAACTGTATAACATCGAATCTTGTGAAGAATGAGGAAAATAAAAAAATCTTCAAATTTTTAAAGCCTGAGAAATGGAAATTCGGTAGCATAAGGAAAGACGTCGATGACCGTCTGGCTGCTACTACGGGAAGAGAATAAAAAACCAATATCACGCTTTGCAGAAGCAGCAGCTGATATCGGATGCCGATGGTCGCAGGATGTTACACACGAATATCGACTTCATCATCGTCTCTTGTTTCTCTCGCCGATCGTATTCCTCCCGCGCTTAATTTCCACAGCTCACATGTTCCATACACTTCACGTACACATACGAGTATGTCTCTTTTCTCTTCTTGCCAGAACAAAAGCACACGACGTCAAAAGCACCACCTTAAACCTTTTATCCATTTTTGAATCTAGTCGAAATCCGAAATCATATTTGTTATAATCGCGATAAAAATTGCAACATGTTCCAATACAACATACGCGACTGTACTCGATTCTTTTTTCACACACCTCAAGTTATTCAACTCCCGGTATACCATATTTTGCTTTTGCCTTAATCAAAGCGCATATTGTTTAACTCCATTGTTCGCAATCGCGCTTTACAACCTTTAAAGTAAACTTTATATACCCACGGTATAAAGTTCATATATAGGGTATTCCATGTCAAATAAATATTAATATTTTTCCCAAGTGTTATAAAAATTTTATTACCATTTTATGGAAGATAAAAAAAATTGCACGTGTATTATTACCGATTTAGTCGTGTGAGACTTTTTATGGTTGTTTTTCACAAACTATCACAGTTTTTTGGGGATTTGGAAAACAAATGAGAAAAAAAATGTGTAACGAGGGTCGGAGACTGGTCGATTGTACATATGGAATGTCTCATACGTGCGTAGATGTATCGCTCAACGGTATAATAAGATAAACTGCACAAGTGCAGCATTAAAGTATCTATCGATATACGTATATATACATAGATATAGGTATATAAAGTACATTACGTAGTAGAATTTGCATGGTAGACTGCCGTATGTTCTACATATATACATATACTTCTAGTATATAACTGCACTAGAGTGCACGTATAATGTACGCTGACTGGCGCATATAATGTCAGCCATTGTTGCGAATCTGCCATATTTACTTTCACTTGAATACATAAGGATTCTCTTTCTCTCTCTTTCTATATAGTTATGAGGTTATAAATCGATGTATTACGTGTATATAAAACATATAAAATATATAAACAAGTATATAACAAATGTAAAGGTCGTTGTTTCTAAGAGTTAGTGCAAAACGTTCAATTAGTCTCTTCAAGGAAACGACTTATTCATTTTACCCGATCACAGTTAGTTCGCTTTCAAGCGCAAAACTAAACGAACACATGGCACACAAATTTTACCGCAATAATAATTCAGCACTACTTTTCCAATGCAGTACGTACGTACACACAGTTTCTACAGCATTTTCTTTAACGCTACCTGCAGTTTCAAGATAAGAAACTAGAAATTCTACAGATTATTATAAGCAATTAAAATGGAAAAGAATTATGACGCAATTTTTTTTCTTCTGCTTCAGATCCTTAAAGCATACATATACATACAACACAATAAAATTTATAAACTTTGATAATTTTCATAGAAAAAAAAAATTTATATGAGTATTTAAGAGACACATGTATCTCTGTCATAAATATGTACCGCATAAATACTATATAAAGATACAAAAAATATATATATGTATACGTGTCTAAGAAAAATAAAGAGAAAAATAGTACCGTTATAACGAGTTATAAGTAACGCCTTGAATGTTGGCAACACGTTTGCTCTTCTGTTCCTTCTGCTGCAGACTTGAAGAGTCAACGAAAAGTAGTTAAATTATAATTAAAACCAGGACGGACGGTCTGTTTAATTGCAACTGCCTCAAGTTTTAGTTATGTAAATAGATATACACATAATATATATCGACTAGGCAAGGTTATTAAGAATATAATACACATATGTGTATGTAGATGAAGGAAAAGTATGATGTATAATAATCAATGGAGAAAAATTGAAAAAAAAGTAACAATAAAAATAAATAAGTAGATAACTACATATGTAAATAATAGCAAAACGTCGTTTTCTTTGTGCTTGATAACTATACATATATTTATAAGTGATAAATGTATTACGTAGGACATTTTGAACGGTCCGAAATAGTCAAGATTCTATTTTTAACCCTACAGTAACACCGGCTAAAATTACTCAGTTGTATCAATTGCACCAATTATACTCTCCCCTCTTTATATCTCTATCTACCTCTTTTTTCGCTCTTCCCCTCGACGAGACGCGATGATGACGATGAATTTTACTCAAAGAGTATCACAAAAATCTGTGTGTCTCAATGAAAAGACACAATTTTTTGTATCCCTTGTGCTTTTCTACTGAATCAAGAGACGTAACGATATAATACAAAATAGGAATAAAATAATATTAATAATTGTAATAATTATAATAATATTAAATGATGAATTGGAACACTGTACTTTGTTGCTAGGAGTTAATTGATATGAATCCCGTAATATCGTAACAGTTATTTAATCGCAACAAGTAGCTCTATGTGTACATTACTATGAATAATTAAATCGCCACGCCATTGGTATATAATTTAAATTTAGATATATAGGTATTCAACGATCGGGCACTATATTTTGCGCCGCGGTTTTTTCTTCATTCCTTTTTTCTTTTTACAAGTTATCCGCGATAAAATACGTACATATTATATGTGATTTGGGAATGGTCTCTAGTTTTTATTTCGATTATAAATTTTATAGAAGCCTTCAAGATTCAGTCAGGCCAGAACATAAGATGATCTAACAACTAAACGTATCGTAAATTTTTTCGCAGTTTCTATACTATATACCACCTTATGCCTTTATGTGACGAGTAGGTTAATTCTCTAACTTATATTTAATATAATACAATGACCTTTACTCGCGCGGCACGTGTTGCAGAAAAAAAAACTATTTTTTTTTTATTGTCGTAAATCATTTGCTTGATTTTGGAAGTGTGAGAAATATCAGAATTTTTTTTTTTAGTTCTCAACTTGAAATATTAAAAAAGCGTATCAAGAAATTGTTAGTGCGTGTACCTATAATGGATTGGTGAATATTCTTTTGTCCGATTGATAAGGAGTTAGATACAAAAATGGTGTTGGCGTCAACGCGCTATCGACTGACTACTTTGGCAATACCTTGAGATATAGCACAGATATATGCATCCTCATATATTATATATATATTATATATTTATTATATATTTATATATATATCTATACAGATATTTCTTAGAAAACGATGATTGCATAGAATGAAGAGGAAGTCGTTGTGCGGGGGATTAAAGTAAGTAGCTTTTATAACAGGCCTTCACTATGTGGCAAAATAAAATGCAAAGATAGCAATCTCGAACTAAAACGATTACATCCTGGACTCTCTTCCGAAAAGTTATGCCCAGTCATAGTACGATAATCGGAATAAACGGTAAAGAAAAAGGTCGTACACATATACATATCATTATAAATATAAATATGATTCTTGGTAATTGTTTTATTACGACAACGTGTGTCATACGTCACCGACCGCGCGAACGAAGTTCATTTCTTTCAGACATCGCTACTGCCGCTGTCCTTCTGCTTCTACTTCTTTCTCATTTCATATTTTTTAACTAACATAGCAACACTGTGACTTATAAAGACGAAAGAAGATTGAAGAAGAAGGAGACGAAGAAGCAGCAGACGAACTCACAGAGGACATTCATGTGACATAAGGTTGTGAGGAAGAAGCAAGCTGTAGAGAACACAAAAAAAGAGGAAGGAAATACGGTATCTACGAAATTCATGAAAATTAGACAAAATTTGTGAAAAACTGATAAAATATCAAACAAATAGAAAATGTACAGGAATATGCGCGATAAGAAGCGTTGCGAAAGGTGCGCGCTTGTGAGTCTCTCTTGAGGATTAAAACCATTTTTAGAAAGAGGAAGAAAGAAAAGTCGTATCGTGAACGACGACCGAAGAGACTGCGCGTGTAGAACACGAATATGAGTATATAAGAAATATATAAAGTCTACGTGTTAGAGAAAATTCTAAGAAATCGAAGCGATGAATGGACAGTGTTTTTAGAGTATGTAATACCTATACCTACATGGTAAGTATCGCATACACACGTATTCGTACATATATGTTTATTCGTATTTCTATCGTACCTACTGACAATGAGTAGTGTGCTGCTGCAGCACGCAGATGGAGACGCGGACTACATATCAGCTTATTTATTTAGTATAAAATTTCACGATAGTATTTAAACTATACACCGCAATGAGATCCCGTGCAATTCAATGCCCCCGTCTTCTTCCCTTTCAGTTTTTTTTTTTCTCTTCTTTTATAATCTACACATACATATATACCTATACGTATGCTTCGTTCATTCTAAACGCTGCGCTACAAATACAACACGTATGACGAAGAAGCGTGTGACCGGAAGGAACTCTACATAAATAATAACAATGCACCTTATCTGACGTTGATTCAATATTTTTCGGTGTTTTTATCCTTCCACTACTGCAGTTCCTATATGATTACATGATTTTTTTCTTCCTTTCTGTCTGTACAACTATTCCCGCATTCCTGTATTCCACCGCTCAAGGATTCCATTTTGTATAATAAATGTATACTATTCGATTAATTGCATTTAATCGCAGTAAATAATCCTCTCACTTCGAAGTTTCCGTACGGCGTTGTACACTTGTTTTCACCTGTATCAAAATATTTAAATATAAATTTTATTCGCGCATTACCAATAAGTATCAGATTAAAAAAAAAAACTAGAAAAAATTAAGACATGATAGATATCTTTTGACCTGCGGTATTAAGCACATCGTAGAGAAGTGACATCCTTCAAGGACGTAGGGAGAACAAAGTGGTCATAAGGTACGTAACCTGCTGAGGGTACAGGTAGGCAGACGGAAGATGAAGAAGGCAGCAGCAAGTGTCCAGGTGAGATGGGTACAGGTAGGTATGGTGTGCTATGGTATTGGTAGCCTGAGTAAGAAGAAGAAAAAGAGAGAGAAGAAAAAAAAGTTTCATGGAGAAGGCGAGAGAAGCAGCAAGCGGCTCGGTAGTCCTATAGACGGGCATTGTACGTACACTTGAGGGAAGGATAGAATGGTGTTTGTAAAGTAGAGGTCGGTATAGCTTAATAGCAGGTAGATACAGCCTCGAAGAAGCCTCGAAACCTTCTAAGATGAGTTCAGACATAGCAGCAGAAATAATGCATGAAAGGACATCATCAATGGACCTGTATAATACTTAAAATGCCGCCGTTATGATGCTCCGACAATTCCAATATCAGCACTTCAAAAGAATTAAAAAAGAAAAGAAGTAAAAAATGGCGCGTCATATTTAAACGGCTATAATAATATGTCGTCAGAGTTCTTAAACGTTATAACCGAACAAAATAATATTCTTAAAACAATCGTGTCTATTTTAGAATTTCAGATGCGTTAAAAAATATGTCAAATTAGGCGGTGCACATGATATTTAGTCATTTATTCTTATTTGTTGAAATCAAATGATCAATACGTGGGCACCGTACATTTCAATATTTTTCTACAATATCCAAATCCCGAAATATAACTCGCTAAAAAAAAAGGGGCATAGTCTAATCAACAAAAACTTTTTTGACAAATTTCAATAAGTTTTTGACTCACTTTAAGAAGTAAACTTGTCCCTCGGGTGTTCTCGCCTGTTCCCACCCTGGAGGAAGAGGCCCAAGATCGTCGACGGTACTGATAACGTCATAGCTGCGTTGTTTGTGATGATGATGACGAGGATGAGGTTGCGGTGTGTGTTGTTGAGCTTGTTGTGCCGACGCGTAAGTTTGTTGTAAAGAAGCAGGGCTGCTGTGTGCCCTGGGATGTGAAACTGTGAGGCCATTATTTGAGGCAACAGTCGAACCGGCGGTTCCACCAACACCAGCACCAGAACCAGGTGTACCAGCTGAATTAGTGGTACAACTTGTACCACCACCAGCACCAGCACCAGTTCCTGTTGTTCCCGAAGAAACGCAACCACTACTTGCACCAGAACCAC
This sequence comes from Athalia circularis, assembly GCA_963978495.1. NCBI lineage: Eukaryota > Metazoa > Arthropoda > Insecta > Hymenoptera > Athaliidae > Athalia > Athalia circularis. Next base: position 8,517,686 of record OZ021702.1, read on the forward strand.
CACCGGTTGCTCCGAATGCCGAATCGGCACTGTTTTCGCGTGAATGACTTATGGAAGGTGATTTACTCCCGGTTGATGGTGGGTTGAAAAATGAATCTGGTAAATTCCTCATACGGAGTGGTACTTGCAGAGGTCTTTTTGCATCAGGTTTTAAAACACTGTCAAATAATGCTTGGAGATCCGATTCGGAATTTTGATCTATACGAACCACTAAGCTCGACTTCAATTGGTCCACGTCCTGGTTAAGCGCCATTTTGGAACCTTTATAGTCTTATACACACTACCTTTATACTACTGGACAACAACAATTATAAATATATGTATATATGTATATATATATATCGATAAACAATTTTATTTCAAAAATTAACAGACGACGATCGTGTACTCAAAATTACTTCTTTTTCCCTTTCTTCTTTCCACGTAGCATATAGGTGAATTCTCTTTTTCTCGTTTTTGATATTGTTGTCTTCTCTCTCTCCCTCTGTGCTTTGTATCCGATAACTTAAAAACGTTTTATTTCATCAATGGTCCAAGTTCTTTTTTCCTATTCTCTCTTCTTATCATGAAATCTTTCTTACAAATTATTTATTTAGTTATTTTATTCATGTACATGTAGAAGAGGTCTCTCTTCGTTTTCCCAAAGATTTAAAAGGCACACACGGATAGTGTATATGGTCATATATACACATAAATATATAATATATGTATCTGTGTAGTTTACATACTCTGTTTAGGCACGGCACTGTTTTTTAAGGCACTCCGAGAAACACACAACTCCCTTCCTGCCCTCCTCTCTGACTGGTCGGTTTCTGTCTGTCTTTCTTTCTTTCTTTCTTTCTCTGTTCGATCTATAACCGATCATAGAATATATTACTAAAATTTATATTTCATATACCGATGTGCTCGTGTACTTGGTAGTGTTATTTCTACCAATTGTTAAAAAATCTGTTGGGTATAAATATGTAGACCGGTGATGAAGAACTAAAGAGATCAACTACGCATATAAGATTGCCAGGGGATTGTAGGCACACTGAGCGGCAAGAAGGGGGAACGGGGGGGAACGGGTAACAGGTAACAGGTAACAGGGAACAGGCAGAAGGCGACCGTCCGACCGGACCGACCGACCGAACGACCGATCAAGACACACCACGGCACACAAGAAAAGACAGACACTAGTCTGCTGGGTCTTAACTATGCGCCGCGTCGCCGAAGCGCCGTGCCCAGGCAAGGCGTGTGGCCTGTTGCTTTTTCTTTACGATTCAACCCGAAGGGGGGGAAAACGAATACCCCAACAGCAGCAGCAGCAGCAACAGCAGCAACACTGGTGGAAGTAGTTGTAGTTTTTGTAGTAGTAGTGGCAGTGGTGGTGGTAGTTTTAGTTGTGGTGATCGCGGAGGGATCGACAACGATGGGCAACAACGGCAGGAGCAACAGCGCGCGCACGCACATTCTCTTTTATTTTATGCGATAACAAATAATTCCATTGTTTTGTTATCGAGAAGTTCCCTCGATTCCGGCCTTTAAAGAATTGAAATAGCAATTATTTTCAGAACATTATTTTTCATGGATCTTAGACCAACCACTTCAAAGTTAATTATAATATTATTTTTATCTTCACTGGCCTGCCGTTCTAGCTGCCTGTTGTCTGACTGTCTAGCTCGTCCGTATTCCTTTTAACAACAAACAGATTCTCGAACACGGTTTTCTCACTATCCCTGATTATGACAGCGATTATGATTACGTTGATTCAGGTAGAACCTCACACGGAACACACCACGAAGGATTTTGAACACACCAACAACCTTTAACGCTCCTGCTACCTCCACCAAACCCTACCGCCATTCTCCACGAACACCGCACCACTACTGGGATCTCGATACACCGAAGATATTTCCCTGTCGATGAGAAGGACACGAGATGATAGACGAGATCGCACGAACTAAACCGAAAATACAAACCAATAAGGAAGGATTTAGGATTAATCCACCCTGGGAATTGGAGGGTGCTGACGTTAATCGTTGAAATTTCAAACTATTAGAATATCTAACTTGGCTTCGTTGGTCAACTCATAGTACTTCTGTCAATCCACTTCTGACGTTATTGACTCAGCAATCTACAATTGAGGTGTTCAAGGGTCTCAATATATTTCAGTTGTGGTTAAATTATTTTATTGCCCGAAAAATGTAATATCAGTTATTTGAATTAAATATGATTTTATTCTTGATATAGAATATTTTTTTCACCTACTAAGTTTATTATTTACATATACTGATGGTGGTTATATTTTACTGAAACAATTCGATTTGACATAAAAACGATGATGTCTTCTAAAAGGTATATTTATTTAATTGTTTTGCTTCTTTTTTGGCCTATATAACTGATGCTTGGTACTGTGGATGTATTAGTATCATCCAAAACTGAGAATATCAAAAGCCCTTCAGAAATCACCGTACACAATCTTCACTTTCCATTACTCACTAATTACACATTCTAATCTAATTGCTACCATAACAATGCAATGAATTCTCAATTGTTTATTTCATTGTTAACCCTTTGTATCCATGTATCGGCAGTTATTTTCTTGAATCTATTTTCCAATAATAATTGCAAGACATTTGCTTCTTCCATATTTATATCCCTTAGTTTGATGACTTATGTTGATTAATTTAGAATACGCACAACTACGTGCTTACCTCCCATAGTTCATTGGCTTCAGAATAATGTAGCTAATTTTATTCCAATATGCAGTGTATCGTACACTCTTTTTATGGAACACAAAATTTATCTGGTCCAAATGGTTTGTTTATTTGAAATTCCCTGAGGTCAGATAACAGAAGTAACAACGAAATATTGGCGGAATCTTTTATAGTGGATTTTCAGATAGTTCTTCACCTAGACTGCTACGTATCAACCCTTGAGTTTTTGTTTTCAAATATATGATAACATCTAAAATTGAATTTCTATCTCTTTTATAAGAGATACGAAATCCGATCCTGAACTGTACTATTTTTAGAATTACGAATACCAGACTACATCACATTTAAAAGTATTCTCCAAACAGAAACGATAAACAAATCTAAACCCGAACGTGCAATGAAAGTAAAACATCTTCCATGTCTTACAGCGAATTGAAAAAGCTATCTGAGGAGAGTTTAACCCGGCAGCCGGAAGAAGTTTTTGATATCATCTGCAAACTTGGAGAAGGGTAAAAGCTCTCTACTTTTAATCATGCGATCTTATCAAGATGAATCTCAAGAATAAAGAGCTGAAGTTCTAGCTGGTAATTTTCTCATTTGCCATTTCCTCCCTAGATCTTATGGTTCCGTATACAAAGCATTGCACAAAGAAAGCGGGCAAGTGCTTGCAATTAAGCAGGTACCCGTGGATACAGATTTACAGGAAATAATCAAAGAAATTTCTATCATGCAACAATGTGATTCTCCATACGTTGTCAAATACTATGGAAGTTATTTCAAAAATACAGATTTATGGGTAAGAAAATGAAAGACATTATATTAAAGATGGTATTATATTCATTTTTGATAAATGAATATAATGAGATTCACAATTACAGATTGTTATGGAATATTGCGGAGCTGGTTCGGTAAGTGATATAATGAGGCTGAGAAAGAAGACATTGCAGGAAGATGAAATTGCGACTATTCTTTGCGATACACTTAAAGGCCTTGAATACCTCCATCTCAGAAGAAAAATTCACAGAGACATCAAAGCTGGCAATATTTTACTCAATAACGAAGGCCATGCCAAGTTAGCTGACTTTGGCGTTGCTGGACAACTTACAGTACGACAGGATACTATTTAATTAATATCATTATAATATGCGCCATTCTTTTTGACTTCAAAAAAATAATCAGATTAGATTGCGGCTGTAAATTCTTAGATTTTTTTGTTCAGGACACTATGGCCAAGCGAAATACAGTGATTGGAACACCTTTCTGGATGGCACCAGAAGTTATTCAAGAAATTGGTTATGATTGTGTTGCGGATATATGGTCATTGGGAATAACAGCCCTAGAAATGGCTGAAGGGAAACCTCCGTACGGGGATATTCATCCAATGCGTGCCATTTTTATGATTCCCACTAAACCACCACCAAGCTTCAGAGAGCCTGATCAGTGGAGTGCAGAGTTTATAGAATTCGTTAGTGGTTGCCTTGTGAAAAATCCAGAAGAACGAGCGACTGCCACTGAACTTCTCAACCACGAATTTATAGGTATCAGTCTATTTGATAAGAACAATTATACGTGTGCATTGTGTAATTACGTACTAATTGTTATAGCGGTCGAACGTTTTTACACTAGGTCAAAACATTCCTTGTCCCAATGGGCAACATTGTTTCACCCTTACTCATATCAATCTTACTATTGAATTGTTGAAGGTAATGCCAAGCAGCCAAGTATCCTTAGTCAAATGATCGCGGAGGCTCATGAAATTAGAGAAAAACAAACGAACAGAGCACATGTTATAAATAATGTTGCAATCAAAGGAAAAATTCACGCAGATGACTCGGTAAAAGGCTTTGCTGCAATTGAGTGTTTGACTCGAATGTTACAGTTTGACGTAATTAATTATTAGACACATTAATAATTCTAGGATGAAGACGATTGCAGCGGAACTATGAAACCTCTCCCAGAGGATGCTGGAACATTAGTTCCTGGTGTAGATCTCCCTGATACAGGAACTTTAGTGTCAGCTATGTTAGATTTGGGAACAATGGTCATTAACAGCGATACTGACACAGAAGCAACGATGAAAAGTTAGTTAGCGGATATAAAAAGAATAATAAAATCATACATAATCGTTTGCAATTACTGAATTGCTTCTTGTAGGGCATAATACAGGATCGGTAGAGTCTGGAAAAAAATATCGTCCTTTGTTTCTGGATCATTTTGACAAAAAAGAAGCAACTGAAATCGGAAGTGTGAGTTTTAAAAATTGGTGTATGAACATTCAGTGTTTTCTAACTATTACAACGATAGTAGCTGTAACAATGCAGATTGATATTGTCTGATATCAGTTTGTTTCCAATACTCATAGGATAATGGGCACATGCTAGCAGGACACAATCCTGAAGCTGAACCTAAATTGGAACCGCAAAGTCCAACAGAATCTCAGAGGTTTCAAAGTCACCTCCAGCTACAGCTCAATCAAATTTCATGTCCTGTTCAGGAACCGGCTCAAAATAACATATCTAAATTTCAAAATGCATTCACGGAGCGAGACTTTGATTTTGTAAGTACATTTCTGATGTGTATATTGCACAGTACTCGTCAGTAACATATGAATATGATCTTCTATGATTTAATTTTCTTTGATTTCGCTATTCAGTCTCTCCAGCTACTGCTAAATATCAGGTTGTTTCCTTGTTTATCTGTCTTCTGAAAATATTACAGTACCTTTTCAACGAGTATGTAGTTTGTCCGAAATTTGAAAAACACTGTCATAGGCATCATAATGAAAATTCAATATAGATAAACAAGCATGTCCTTCAGCTGAAGTTCCTCTCATACGAGGAGCTGCAGCAACGAATGGCCAGCCTGGATGCAGAGATGGAACGTGAGATAGATGAGCTCAGACGAAGGTACCAGACAAAAAGGCAACCAATTCTTGATGCCATGGACACGAAGCGCAAGCGTCAACAAAACTTCTAACGCTTCGGTATAGTTTTATTGATTTTCTTTGTATTGTTTTTTGCTAGACAAAGTAATAGAAGAGCGTGATAGATAAAAGGGTGTACAGTTGTATAAATGAATAGATGATAATTGAAATTTCTCACAGCCTAGTTTCACTAACAAAAATTCATTATTCCGTATCTATTTTGTAATACATGATAACAAAGAAAAAAAAATACACTGCAATAATTTTTACACTAGCAATGAATATTTTTTTCGTGAATCTAGGAACTAGTGTATAATTAGCGAAATACCAACACGTCACCAATGTAAATTATTTTACACAAATTAAAAATGAAATCGCAACCATACTTAATTTTTTTTCACTATGTTACTCTACGTATTGTTAAATGATATTCTTATAGAAATTATACATCAAATATATAAAGCTAATTGAGAAAATAAATCACGTACTATCATCGATTTAATCAGACACATGTCTTATACTGTTTAATTTTTAATTTTTTTTATTTTTTCAAATTAATTTTTATGAATGCATCATTAGCCTATACTAAATAATTGATCTCATCTACTTTTTCTGTATCTGTTTTATTTAATTCTCTTTCATTCTCCTCTTAGAAACTCATAAGTGTAGAAGTTAGATTTTTTTATCAATACCATTTACTTCAGTATCGTCGTGATTTCAATTATTCTCTGAACCATAATTTCAACCAGTTTACTTACTTGTTCAATAACACTATTTTCGTATAACACACACAGCTGTTCCACAATCAATTCTAGGGTGAGTAATTTTCTAAAAATGAATATTGTAACATGTCAAATATTTTTTGGTCTTCGATTCTTACAAACAAATATACTCATCAATTAATGATTATTCTGAATGAAACTGATAAATATTCCTCAAACGTTTATTCAACATCAAGTAATATAGAAATATTTGCATACTTCCATCATTTAAACATTGAAATAATCGACAGATCAATTTGATTTCCAGTGTTGATGTTCTCCGTTCGTGATAACGCGAAGAATGCTCTTGCCCGAAGCATGTGTGCATGCATATACATACATATGTCTTCGTGCACCTCAAGAATTATATCTAAAGGTGATGAAACAGCCTTGCGATGCCTGCTTTGCCCGTGTGTTACGTGTCCAAGAGATCTTGCTGGCCGAGATTCCCAGGAGGCTTCTTGAAAAGACAATGAAAATACGTTAGAGATGAGTTTTCTTACCAGTTCAGAACAAAAAAAAAATGTAATGCCTAAGCTGCCATTGAACGTTGATTTGCTTTATCTTATAGTTCACTCTAGGGCATCATAAGGTATGATCAAGTAAGTCATTATGCAGAAATTCTGTAACAAAAAATGATGCATAGTATAGTGGAACAAACTCATAATTAGTAATAGTTTTACCTTCAGGAATGCTACAGTTACTACCGACGTGCCAAAAAATCAAATAGATTAGTTTAGAATAAATTACTAATTCCTTACAGGCAGATCACGAGGTAGTGTAAAACAAAACGCTTCTACAATCCGCAGGATATTCTTATACTCTTCTCCATCTTAATTCACGCACAGCCTTACAATAGGGTACCTTCGAACAATTGCATTAAGAATACTTTGGACTTATACCGATTATGAATAATTGTAAGTTTAATAGTATTGTATAGGTAGTTAAATTGTTTGTCCCCCTAATCTTTTAAGATAGTTATTTTATTTCAATCATCACAGAATAACCATTCAGCATTATGCAATACTTTTTTCTGAATATCAGCAGATTCAGTAATAGCGAGAAATTTTGGAGTATAAATCAAATTTGGGATATTAAATTAGAAGTCGTGCTATTTTTATAAGTACTGAAAATAGAATATCTTAAAGTCACATTTACATTCAGACCGACAGTAGCCTCTATTTTTACTTACCACACAATCATGTACAGATCACTTGTATACATATTTTTGATACATGGAAATGATGTGCCATTGTGAAGTTACTGCTTTGCAATTAGGTACGTGTGTGTATCAAACACCGAATCTTCACTTATTTATTGTTTTCTATGTTTTTATTAAATTCGATCAATTTCAACCCAGGTAAAAGTCAGTGGGTTACATAATTGTGGGAAAAAATTTCATTTGATTAATTGCATAATCAGTTTGTACATTATTACGTTTTTTTTTCTATTTTTATTATTAGTATGTAACAAATCGCAATACATTATAGGTATACGTATGCATAGAATAAATCATGTGAATGCTTTCTCTTTTTTGATAACAACCATTAGAATACATATATTTGTATGAGAGTAAATAAAGAAATATATACATTATACATACGTACCTACATCAAATAGTAATTTTCATCGTAGGCTTCAACATTTTCACCCATAACTCTTCTGGAATATCAACTACCTCCAATGCCGTTAAAAAATTGCTTCAGATGCATGTAGTATAAATATAAAAATTCATTTATTTTCTATCTTTACAAAACAAATTTATAACAGTACATTGTTCGACCGAATATGTATCTTCTTTCATTAATAAAAATTAGGAATGCTGCAATATTCACCTTTGTCCTTACAATTAGATTGAATCTTATAGTAATTTTCTTATAGTAATTTTTAACTCGTTACAATTATTGGCATTCAAATTTTACCAGTACTATTTAGCGCAGCGAATACGCTATTCATGCCTAGATATGCCTTTTCATTTTAACAATTATGGTGAATCAGTGAAATTTAAAAAACGTGAATTCAATCCTTTTCTTCTGGTAATTTATATCAACGAGTGGACTATTCATTAGTTGTTCATTTATCACCGAAATATTTTTTTCTATACTTCTATTACATGCTTTTATATCACAGTTTTATTACAGACTATTCGTGGCGATAATAAAAAATTGTATAACTTCGTTAGTAAAAACGAATTCTGCTGCCATGGTTATAATTAGAAACAGCTGTATAAATTATTAACGAATATACTAGAGATCCGCAAACACCTTCAACAATAAAGTTAGCTGTGAATAATTTCATTTTTAAACTGCAGGTAAACTGTGAATAAAAAATTAGCATGCCTTTTTTCTATTACAATTTATACTCCTCTATTCCTAACATTATTTTATAAGAATATTAGGGTGATACATTGGAAACGAAAATAAACTTGTGTTAATGCCTTTAGCTTCAAATCCTACGTTACACATAGCTGCACATTTGTCAACTATTATACAGCTACGAAGTTATTCATTAAACGATAAATAATCATTGAATTTATCTAATCATCCTTTCTGGTTCTCGCAATGTCTTATTATATTAATCTTTTCTGCCAAAACCACGTTCAGAAATCTTATGCGATAGATTTTACACTTGAGCATGTTTTTACATTAGTCATATTATATTGCACGCCTTCATCCATTGAATTTATAATTTCATAATACTGAATATTTCTGTGCAGCAGCGATACTTTTAATTTGCTGTACCCATGATGGTACTTGCAAAATTTGATGTGCTCTAAATATTAGATGTACTTGGAATTTGGGTGGTTTGATGTATAAAATATTTATCAACAAACAAAGACATAGTAATTTAGTACGAGTAGGAAAATATTATATCAAAATAAGTCTATACGTTGTATGGAATAATTAGCAAAATGCTACCCTTATGATAATAACATATTTTCTAACACAATTTGTCATTCTTGAAAATTTGTGAAAAAACCAATTACCGTTGCCATTTATTCATCGAATTATAAAAATCACTTTTTACCAGGTACCTAATTGAATACCTCAATGTGGCACACCGATATAAAATCTACCAATTATTATGCCTGGTGTATTCGAGAATCAATGTACAATATGTCAACATTGATGTAGTCCATCAATCACGATGTATAATTTTGTAAAATTACCCTCTAGTACGATTTAGTTTCTCTCGTGGACTTATAACGGCAACGTACGTGAGTAACGTAATCTCAGATGCAACTTTATCACAAAACGAATGTGTTGGCAAGACCTAAAGATCGTCATCTCCGATCATATGAAAAGCATTGCTTTCAGTTGAACTATCGCCTTTACTTACAACTGCTGCGCCTTTCCTCACCAGATTTGATTTTTTCACTGTTACTGCTGATAATCTTTCAGTTATTTTTCTCATCATTGGTTCAGCCTTCGGCAGTTCACATTGGTGGTCATTCTTCTACAAGAGATTAATAAATCATATAATAAGGGAAAATGTGTTATGCTTTTGTCATCATCAATTACTGTTCAAGATTATTGGTTGGCAAACCTCATCCGCTTTATTGATACTGTCGACAGAGGTAGATGTTATAATTTCGCTGCTTCCATCTCTCCTCGTGTACGTCCACATTTTGCCAGGTTTATCCTGTTAAAACAAGAAAATTACAGTGTACGCGTGATCAGAAATTTAATTTAATGTTTCTGAGTGAAAGATCATTTACGTTATTTTTATTTCCTCCAATACTCTTTATGAGAAGTTCGTCGATCATAGTTTGTAAGCAGACTGACATTAGAATAGCTTGTTCGGATGAAATAGTAATCCACTGCAGTTGATTTCTAGCCATCAGATATTCAAAGGATAATTCGAGGCTGTAATCTTCATCTTCACGTTTTTCGATGGTCTAAGTCAAACAATTCATGTTATTTTAGATGGTGGTTAGAAAAGATCCAAAGCAATGATAATTGTGAGGTACTACAAATTTTACCAACATTGTGTAGCGTTGTAATTCGCCAACAGCGCATTCGAGTAACTTTGAATACGGCTTCACATTCTTCTTCGCCTTCTGGATAAATTCTCAAATTGAGTTCATTTTTACCAACAGAAACTAGAACTCTTGTCCCTGGTTGAGGATAATCACTTATGCATGGAACAAACTGAATGTAACCGTAGTACTTCAAAGATCGTGCAAGTTTCAAGAACTGAAAAATATCATTACCACTTATTACTATCATTAATTCAATAAAGATTTAGATACGATTGTGATTTCATGGATTTGGTGAAAAATACCTCCTTCTTATTGCCACCGGCCCGTAGAGCAGCAAGATGTTCGCGTGATTCATTTGGAACAGAAATCCACCCTCTGTCTATATCTGATATTGCCTGAATGTGAAGTAGATTCAACGCTACTTCATCATGCAACAATTCTTCGTCATATGCAGGATCCCAGTAGCTTTTTCCTAGCACTATTCTGATGCTAAGGACAGAAATATTCTTCTGTGTGACAAGAGGGGACTCAAAATTTTGCAGCTTTCGCAAAACTGAAATATTGATTGATAATACCAGGGTTACATCTTTCATACAGATTACTGGAATTGCATAGTACACAGAAAACTTACCATTAATATTACCATCGTCTTCCTGGTGCATGAGAAACAGAGCAAAATAGCAGGCATGTTTATCTTGTAACTTGATATGACGACATACCTTCTGTAAGATAAAAAATTTTGTTTAGTTTATTCTCTTCGAAAGTGAAAAAGGGTGACATACCATTAAAATCTGTTCAGAATGTTCTCTGTGCGAAGCTGGGATTGTAATTTTGAATCCATTGATTAAAAAAACATCTAAGGTTTCCTCGGTCGAATTCTCTCCAGCAGTTTCTTGCTGGGCATGTAGTAGAAATCCATTCAGCAATTCAGAACTATTTATGGTAGAATTTTGTCCGATAGTTTGGATGTATTTTTCAAGAGAAGCACGTCTCTCTTCTTGCTGATTTAAAGTCAATGGAAATAACTTTTTTGGAGGGAATTCAGGTAGCTCGATATCTAAATCTTTTCCCAGCTGCACATGCAGGTTTAGCAGCTGTTTGTATCTCACTGTGCAGTGAAATAGCCCATTGATATGTATGTTGTATCCCTATTAGAAGGAACAAACAAAGATAATTCAGTACAATAGGATGAAGAGTAGTATTTACCGGACTGCCATTGCATCATACATTCAATAGCAATAATCATGACGACAGTATTATTATTACCAAATAAGCGTTTCCACCATTATCGATGAATTCTTGTGTATCTGGGATTGAGAAATGCATGTTGGAAGGCGTTTTCTTTTCATGTAGTAGACTGCATTTACAGCTCTGTGCGCTATCATTTAAGAAAACTGAAATGAAAGAAGATACAAAATAAATAACACGCTCATTTATGATATATAAAGATGTAGTAGATTTCATGAACTTAACAGAATTCTAAACAAATGTATTGTACCTCATGTACTGTGTTTTGTATTGATTGATTGTAGATTCTATCACCTTAGCTATACAGGTAATGAAATAATATTCGTGATAGCTCACCAATTCGTCATTCGACTGCGACACTGTGAAGTATGGTTTTTTTTTAACAAATTTTAATCACATTTACAGTCTGGTGAAAGTGATAGAACAGCTGATCATAAGCTGACAGCAGAGCTGACAGTTCAGACAGTTCAACGTTTACTGGTTTACATATAAAGGATTTTGTTGGTTTATGGACGGACTGAATTCTGAACCTCTCCAACAGAAACCAACGCTCATACCTCTGCCGGTTAATATTGGACTTTGGGAGGAAGATAAATACAATTTTCTCTATGTTGAAAATTTTTATCCAGGACTAAATCTCCATACCTCCCATGCTGTTACTTCAATTCGTCGAATTCGGAATGTTTCAGGAAAAGGTGGCTTGGATGCTGAGCATGAGATGGTGATTGTATGTTGATCTGAGGAATGATTTACTTCTGATCGAATTTGCCGACTGTTTCAGAGAGGAAAAAAGAATTTCCAGATTGTTTGTAACGGAATCTGCGTTGTGGATTATTCTGACACCTCCTTATGTAAATGTGTAGAATCAACAACAAGCAGTAATCTAAAATAAATAAGTATTACATTTACAGCATCATGTCAGGAATTGACCCACCCCCAGAAATTCCAAAATTCTCAGGTAAATACAATTTGACAGTTATTAGTGTCTCGCGTTAAATTCAGTCTGTACCATTCCGGATTAAATTTACCTTGATCATTGATTGTATTACAGCTGAAAATCATGAATTCGTTATTCCTAAGAAAGCCATAAAAATTCCGGATGACATGATTGCTTGGCAGAAGTCGGAGGCATATTTTGTAAGTAATGTCGCCCGTATTGGTGATATCTGTTTACGAGAACATTCATGCGTAAAGTATTTAGCGTATATTATGTTACCCTTTGTTGTGATGTCAGAACAAAACAATAGATTAGATAATTCCATTCAGATTTGAATGACATCAGCTCTTGTTTGGTTTCATGAGTATCTAAATCTCAAAGACCCTTCAATCTTCATTTTTGTATTTTTCAACTATCTGTATTTATGCTTACAGGAATATCTAGGGTTTTTATTGGCCCTGAATGAGTCTGTGCAAGGCAAATCATTGGATGTGAAATGCTCGGAATCAGTTACAGTTAATAACACTGTTAACATGTTGAAAATATTTGACGATTGGATAAATTGTATTCCACCCATAGATCAGCCTCAGAGATTTGGAAATAAATCTTTTCGTGCGTGGCATGCTAAGCTGTTAGAAGTACGAATTTATAATACTTCTGTCATACTCTTTTTAGTAGTTACCATTGTAGATTAAGGGTTCTCACTTTGTTTTCCATAATATTCTAGGAAGGTATTGGAGAATTGAGAAATGTGATTCCAAAGGAACTACATCGAGCGATCCCTGAAGTAGTTCAATACTTGTATGAGAGCTTCGGCAACCCAACACGTATAGATTATGGAACTGGTCATGAAATGGCCTTTATAATGTTCCTTTGCTGCATGTTCAAGATATCAGCGTTTCAACCAGAAGATAAAACAGCTGTGGTAGTTAAAGTATTCAACAGGTAAAGAAATTCTAATGATTTTTAATGAGTTCTGATTTTCTACTGATTACTAGTAGGAAATAACAAATCATGGTATGTTTGTTAGGTATCTTCAATTGGTGCGTAAATTACAGTTAACATATCGTATGGAGCCAGCTGGTAGCCACGGGGTTTGGAGCTTAGATGATTATCAGTTTGTACCTTTTATTTGGGGTAGCGCACAATTAGTTGGTAAGTCACAAAGAACTTGACTAACTGAAAACTAGAAAATCAAACCAAGATGGGACTAATTATTCGACGATATCATAGGTCACCCCCGTATAGAACCCCATCACTTCTTGGACAAGGATGTGTTGGATACATATGCAAAAGAATTTATGTTCCTCAGTTCGATTGAATTCATTTCTCAGGTGAGCAGAACTACCAAATCATATGAATTGTAATGATCGTACTGCCACTAATCAGATCATTTAACCGTAGGTTAAAACAGGACCTTTCGCTGAACATTCAAATCAGCTGTGGAATGTTAGTGCAGTTTCCTCATGGTCAAAAGTTAATAGCGGACTCATAAAGATGTACAAAGCAGAGGTAGGGTGATAGCGACCCTTGAAACGTGTCTTTCATGTTCTATTCAAGTAGAGTAGATTTCAAAACAAAGTGCAAGGAATAAGATTGCTGTCTTCTGTTCATAGATATTAGCCAAATTTCCAGTCGTTCAGCATGTGTTATTTGGTTCATTGTTGCCGATAAGACCAGCGCCTGCAGGACTCGGCTGCAAACCTATAGGCCATCCCCCTGTTCCAACTCGTTCTTCTTCGTCGACTCATTGAATTATGGCATTATTCTGCCAGTGAACGGTCTAACTATGTACTTCTGTTCTCCTGTTATAAAATACAAGATATCTATGTTATGTATACACTGCTGATTTGGAACAGTTGATTTAATCCTTCGTCGTACTTAGCAGAGCTATACCCATTGAAAATTAGATGTTCTACATCTTCGTCAGCTAAACGACTTTCGACTGTCGTGAACGTCACTGGAGAAGAAGACGTTCATCAATGACTGAAGACTGGGAAGACAGTCAGCTATGGTGAAAATACGTTCTATGGTAAGTGGGCTTAAGTGAGCTTGGAGACATAGATGTTTCCAACAATCATCGACCGGACGTCCCAGAAATGAAAAAAAAAACCTTGAAACGATTGATTTATTCGTATTTTTCAGGCCACAGGTCCCGTTTTAGATACTTTTCTGCTCAAAATCTGTAGTCAGCGTATTAATAGATCGCAGATTTGTTGTTCGAGCATTATTTGAATAGCTAACATTTTTACAAGCTCCCATTGCATGACTGTGAAGAAAATATATGCATAAATATGCTTAATCAATTAACAAGTATGTAACAATAAATAGTATCAAAAGCCATAGAATGAACAAAGCGTATATCATAATTCATTATTGACTTGATAAGGTAATTTCTCTTTAATCCGTTTTACCACGGTTTTGTTATCAACTTTTTATGAAATGCATTTCAAACGACGCGGTGGTTGGCTACTTTCTTCCATGAACAAATGCCGCCATTCACAGTTGCCATAGGAACTTCAAACTGTTCCGAAAACTTTACAATTGTTTACACTTCAATGAAAGTAGTGACAGTTTTTTCTTAATTGGCTATACATATACTTCAAACAACTTCAACAATATGTCCATTCTACTTGTTTCAACTCTATTGATTATCCAAGTTTATTATGGATATTGCACGTACCCCGAGATTGATGGCAATGGATATATTCTTTATTGTCCGTGCATGGGTAAGAGATGCTTGAATGACTTCAATTTATCATGAGTGAATTGTTGAATATTTTTTAAGCTATGTTCGAAGGATATTTATTCGCTGTATCATCATTGCAAAAAATCTGCCACAGGATATTCGAATATAATTTTGTTTTTGTTTGTCAACGTCTTGGAGGTTACTTTGGTTTAACCCCAGTTCTGTGGGATATAACCCTGCGAAATTCATTTTATTTACGTACCAACCCATTTGGAAATTTTCAGGTAGATTTGGTAATCAGGCAGATAATTTTCTCGGTGCACTAGGATTTTCCATAGCCTTAAATCGAACTTTAGTCGTACCACCATGGGTTGAGTATCGAACAGGGGCTACAAGGTCGGTAAGTTGAATAACAACCCATGAAATAGCAAAAAAATTAATAGTTTTGAAAACTTCAACGGTTAATCGAAATAAGTTCTCTTCTGAAATAAATTAATTGTTAGACCCAGGTACCATTTGACACCTATTTCAATGTATCGCAATTGGAAACTTGCCATAGGGTGATTGTAATGGAAAACTTTATGAGCTCACTTGCCCCTGTAGTATGGCCTCCACCTAAAAGGATTTGTGAGTGATTTTTAATATCAAATTTTTTTTTCTCAGTACTCGGCAACTTTAGGATGAATTCTATTCTGTTTTAAGCATTTTGCTATTCTATACGAGGCAACACAGGGTCATGTAACGCAAAAGAAGGAAATCCATTTGGTCCATTTTGGGATACATTTAATGTTGAGTTTGTGAGCTCAGAATTTTACGGGCCTTTACATTACGATGTTCATCACAGCGACATGGTGTATCAATGGGCAAAAAAATACCCACCAGTCTCATGGCCAGTATTGGCATTTACGGGAGCTCCAGCTAGTTTTCCTGTACAAATGGAAAATAAAAAATTGCAAAAATGTATTACCTGGAATGATGAAATAGCCAGCCAAGCTAAATTATTTGTGAAACAACGTCTGCCTAGAGGAGCTTACATAGGAATTCATTTACGGAACGGAATAGATTGGGTAAATCTTTGTCTAGTGGCACAACTACGAAAAAGAGATGTTCCTATTCTAAGCACTGGTCGATTATTCGTTTCATTGATCTCGTTTTCTAATTATTAGGCTAGAGCCTGCGAATTCATTTCGAGTTCTCCGAATCTTTTTGCTGCACCACAATGTTTGGGGTACAGAAATGAAAGAGGCAAAGCAACACCAGCTATGTGTCTGCCACCGCTAGAACTGATAGTTCGTCACTTGAAACGTATAATTCGTACAAAGAGTGATGTCAAGTCAATATATGTTGCCTCTGATAATAACCACATGATACCAGAGCTGAGTAAGGCTTTGAAGAGAATGGAAGTGAGTTACATTTAATTATTTTTATTTTCAAAGAAGATCAATTCTATGTGTTCATAAAGAAATAAGTTGACATTTTCCTGAATTTTTAACAATTTTTTTTATGAATGCAGATTGGTGTGTACAAGCAAGATGAACCAGCGTCTTCTCATGTGGACTTAGCAATTTTAGGAAATTCAAACTACTTTGTGGGCAACTGCATTTCATCCTTCTCTGCATTTGTTGCTAGAGAAAGAGAAGTTCGTGGGCTTCCTACTTTTTTCTGGGGGTTCCCTCCTGAGAGAAATCCATCCTCAGTTTCGCATGAAGAGTTGTGAAATGTAAGGTATTTTACATATTTTGTAATGAATTAATCTTCGTAAAATTGAATTTATTAAAAGTTCAACAGTATTTACAAAATTCGTGAAATATGTGGAAGTATGTTTCATATCACATAACAATTACATAAAATTCTTCATTTTAAATAGGTTCAAACATTAACACCCGGATGCGAGGTCGTTCATTACGCAAAAGGATTCTTTTAGCGCTTCCGTGAATTTTTTTGTGCGGGTTTCTTCACACGCATTGAAAGAAGAACAAGCTACTCTAATGTCTTTCGGCCGCGGATTGTAACAGCAACCATATCCGTCTGGTGTTACTGGACCGTAACACATGAACGAAGCGGTTTTGTATGGGACCTGGAGTGAAGATGGCAGAAAAATAAACAAAAATTACAGCGGTATTGATATACTTAATTATTTCAACATGCTATTTTTTTTTAAAGTAACAATGCGGTAATCGAAAAATACGTACCTGACTAGACGTTAAATTGAAGTGCGTACTCCTTGTATATCCAACATCAGTGAAAATATCTGGGATGCGCGAATTTTCCTTGGCAGCTATGGTTTTTAATCCGAATAAGTGACGGTCTATACCTTGACCAGTGGCGGCCTATCGGATAATTTAAAAAACATTCCAATTTATGTTACAGAAAAATATTTGAAAATTGATCTCTTTTCCTCACAGTTTTTATGAACACGCACCTCTCCAGCTAATTTTTTGTGGGCATTGATAGCTTTCAACATAGCTTCTTTTTTCTTTTCTTTTGAATTATCAGAGAGCATAGTTTGAGCAAATTCTACAGATTCAATGGAGGTAGATCTTATACATTCAGTTCTAGTGTTACGAAACCTGCGGAGACCTGCTGACTCATAGTGGACGGGAGGTTTGCCATGAAGTTTGTAATATGCCAGCTGCATAGCCATTTGTATAAAACTGTCAGGGCTCATTTTGTTTTTTTTTATTTCATCTGTTCCAAACTTTTCGAATGTAAAACACTCCATGTCAATGTCTCTCGAAAGTCTGTGAATCAAGATACGCAATGAGTCAAAGGGCAAAAGCACAACCAAAAGAAAACGTTTGCTCGCTAGAATTATTATGAAACCTACTCCTCTACCACACGTGCAGCTGCAGTAATAGAATCCTCTATACCACTAGGTAGTTCAAATTCGAGATGTTTTGCTTTTGGAAACTGAGTAGTTGCACTCAGATCGTATTTATCGTCATTCTTATTAGCTCTGGAGCAAAAGGAATAACAACGTATAATTACTGAATAAGATATTTCATGATTTCTAATTGAAATTTTTCCTCACATATATTTTAATACGTGGTCGTGGAGCACCGCAATTGGAACACCTTCGCATGGACTGTGTTCATAGGTTATGCCAACAAATCCATCATATGATACTATATATTGAACTGCTTTATCATGCCATCTATTTCCAGCATTAGTGTCGCAACTACCTCCTGTCATACTCTGGACAGCTTTAATTGACTCGTAATTTTTATCACAGTGCCTATTATCTGGTATTGCTTTGTCTAAGCAAAGTACAAACATCGCATTTTCAATATCTGCCAATATTTTACCATTGTCAGCACAATCTGTGAAACCAAGATTTGATGAGCAGCTGGTTGTCACTTGTGATTCCGAAACAAACTCCTTACTCACCTTCTAGCTTTCTGTAATCCTTTGCCCAGTGGTCCCTATAATTTCCTGTCAAAATTCCAATTGGTATTCCTGGAGTTGCTGAACGGTTAGTAATATCCTTCAGAGCTGCAGCTAGTTGGGTAGATGATAAAGGGGTTCGGTCTTTACAAGAATCATCAAAAACATTCAATTTGAAAATCTGTAAAGTGACAGAATTTCACTGTGTGAGATCATGGATTACTGTTCTAACTTAATATCCATTTATAACTCACATGATTATTGTGTATGACAATTATATGGTCTGAGTGATCGGTGTGCAAGAGGCAGTCCAATGGAATGTTTGGACGTCTATGAGTACCAAGTATCATAGCGTATGGCTGCATATCCAGGGGATCTTTGCCAGCCATTTCTTGTTTTATTTTTCCACTAAAATGAGGTGGCAGAATTAATTAGTGATATTATTGAGAATGTTATCGAAAATAACTCATGACCAAACCTTTTTATCATAGAATCATATTCGCATAGAGCTACTATAAGATTTGCTCCAAATTTAAAAAGATCTTCTGGGCATGAAAACTTTTGCAATGGGCCGACAGTTCCTGGACTCGAATGAACAATCACTGGAATTCTGTATCCTAGATATGCCGCATTTAGAAACCATTCGTTCATCTAGAGTGTTCAATTTAACAAAATTCTGTATTATACTCATATCCATAATTAAAATCCAATGAAGTTCTGCTGAATATCAAGATTCCTTACCCAGCTATCTGTACATTCGTAACGCTCTAATAGCTTACGGTGTAGCTCGAGGCCCACGCCCGATTCAAACACTCTTACTTTTTTTTCAGTCTCGGAATATTCTTTTATACTTAGTATCGGCTTCAGAGACCTGCAGTTTCAAGTACAAAACTTAAAATCTTTTTCATTCATCAAATCAATCTTATACAATGACAATTACTATGTAGTATGTATAGTATATGTATAGTATAGTATATTCATATGAATGACTAACTTCAGATATCTTTCGATAGTTTTTTTTAAATCCGGAACAGGATGCTTTGGAGGAATTTCCTTGTTCAGTTTTATAGATGTGATATTTGCAGTTTGTATCGATACTGGACAGAGCTTTACTCTGGTTCCACTGCTCTGAAATTTGGAGTGTAAGTCCAATCGTAAGTAGATCGCAATGATACTTCTTGTGTGCAAGATTTTTTTTATACTTGCCAGTATTCTGTTCAATGATGGGAGTGTCATTAGAGATCTCTGCATGACTAGTTGATTTTTATTTATTCCACGACAATTGTTGATGGTCTCAATTGTGAGGCTGTGATTATAATTTGAGGGCAATGAAATCTTATTATTGAGAACAGAAATTAGGTGTTCCATGGAAATTCAGACACAGACTGTCATCAGAGAGGATGCAATTACTTTTTTAAAATTTCAGATCCTTATTGCTCCAAAGAAACACTAACGAAATGAATTTCGATACCATTATCGCTATATTTTCGTCAGAGTTCAAAGATCATTGAAAAAAGGCGCTGGAATGGATTATTCAATCAAATATTAAATAGGTTATTACGTCCTTTTATATGTTGGTTAGAATTTATTACACAACTTGAAATATTCTTAACTGGGATACAAGTATATTATACGTGTTACAAAAAATTAATATTCACACGGAAAGTTTGGTGAACAATATCCTGAACATCTTAAATAGACTGTTAACTTTTGCGATATTTCGCGTTATTATTATTACAAGATCAGAGATTAGGGGATAAGATATTCACAGAATCGTAATCTAATCTGACTTATCACTTTCTCTTACTTATGAATCTAATTTACATCAACGAATTCAGACATTTACATTTGCGAAGTTTGTCAAGTATAGATGGACCTCTCGTTTCATTGACCCTCGACCTTATCGACTATCGAACCTCGCAGCACACTCCGTTCAGTGGTAGGTTTTCCGTCGCGCAGCTTTTTGAATAGTTCAGTTGTAGCAAGTTGTAGTAGAACTCCAAACCGATTCACCGCTCCGTACTCCTCTGTAAAACGCGACACAACATTAAAGTAATCTTACTTACTTCATATATATCTTCGATATTATCTAAATTACTGGAGTAAATCAAATCATACATAAAATTTTCATTGTTTTGCCTGGTCAGCTATAATTCTTTCGTCATTTTTCATAAACTTCTTCCTTCTTCCAACTCTGCTCACCATCACGTATCACTGCATCCGAATAGCAACCGAATCATATCTCGATACTTGAAATCCTCACACTAACCAGTTATTGTTATTAACATATCAGTGAGCTGTATGTAGAATTTATTTCAGATTCAAATGTACAAAAATAATCACGGCATGAAATTATAATTGAAGGATGATAATAAATCATGGTGGGAGACGGGCTGATTATATTACAGATTCTCGTTGTTAATTAATTTATTTCAGTACGTCTCTCAGTCAGAGAGAAACAGAAGCATCCGATACATCTGCGTAATCTACTTTGAATTCTCGTAAAAAATCGTGTAAAGATTTTTTCGAATCTTGTAGAGTGTCTGCTCGGTTTTGCCGCAACTTTCACATTTTTTTCATCAATTATTGGTAATGTGATATCCTCTTTTGAATCCGTAATTATCATGGGTTTGTCTCTCGACGATTTTTCGAGAACATCTATAATTTCAACGGTTTTTAATTTCGGGTTTGTTATTTTTAACAGCCTTTTGCAGCTCGCGTTTTTATTAGGGTGTCTGGTAATATAAAATTCATTGATAGAGCTCAATGATGTCTGGCATAACAATAATTCTGAATTACGATTGTGATGAATATTCCAATAATTAGGGCTCGGTCGAGACATGCTTTCGATCGTTGTATCTGATATTGTATTAGTTATGTAATCTATCTCTGACCTATCCCAGGATGAAAGAGGAATCAAACATTCATCTTTCGTAAAACAGCTAGAAGACGTGAATTTGCGATCTTCTCTCGCATTTTTTTTCAATTGGACCAACGTCACCAGATTCACCATTGACATCGACTCAGGTAAGTGAGAACCGTCTCCTAAAATCCCTTCCAAAGCGCGAGATGCTATTCGTTGTATTTCTGATCTTCTTTGAACCCTGATCACAGTGATATCTGAATCGCTGGGAAAAGATGACATTTCAAGATCTCTGGATCTTAATGAGTAATTTTTGTATTCGTCTGATAAGTAAAGATCGCTGTCACTCCTACTCTTCAAAATAGATCCCGGGGAATATTTATTCTTCGAAACGTTATCATCTTCGAAACTCTCATTGCGAACCCAGGTAATTTTTGATCTAGGAAAGTTATTTGAATCAAATAGATTAGAGTTTGTGTTGATCTTCTTCGATGATCGGAGGTCCGGCTGTACAAAGTAATCCTTATTGTTTTTGTTACTATTCTCTGGTTTGTAAAAAATGCTCGCTTTTATTCGGTGCATTTTGCCTGTCAGCGTAATTAGCACGATGATTTATCGATTATGGTGTCAGACTTATGATGATCATTGATTGAGACTGAAAATTCATAGTTAATTATTATAGGCTTTGGTTAATTATACACTTCTCTCTTGAAGTTACATCTAATTGACTATTTTTCATTTGCTTATAAAGTACAAATAGTAAGAAGTCATTCGTAGTTTTTCACTAACTTCATTTTTTTCGGCCACTTTCAAAAATTTTAATACATTTATATTCTTTTCTCTTCAGGCTTGTTAGTTTCAATTTTTAGTCAACAAAAAAACTTCCCAATACTTATATTCGGATATCGGAATCGTGAAATAATAAATGTTTATATAAATTTAAGATCAAATAATTACCGCCGCAGTTAAACGCGCGGAATGTGGACCGTTGCATAACCATATTTTTTGATGACAACTCGAAACACTCGATCCTACGTATCCATCTGTCACTTTCAAATGGAACCTACAAAACCACTGACTCAGAGGTCTTAAAACTTTGAGGGATGTATGTAACCACGATATTCGTATAATTTATTTTTTTAATCGGATATATAATCGCTAGTGTGATAAAATGTGGGCTGTTTTCGAACATGGAAGTTTTATATGACCTCGAAAAAAAAAATTACGATATCAATACTACGTAATGGAAAACGAAGACGATGTTTTACCTTTGCTGCAATCCTCACCTGAAACGTCAACATCGGTCAGTCACCCAGATATCAAGCTGCAGGTTAAGGAAACTCTGAATATAAGAAAAAGGAATTTCACCTGGAAGAGCAATGAGACGACTGAGAATAGAGAACATCGTAAATCAAATAATCTTTCACCTACTCCGGACGCTAACAAAGTTTGGAGTGATACTAACTCTGTACCCAGAATACCTCATATTGAGAATTTGGAGTCACCAGGTAAATCAAACGGAGTAAAACCTATGACTCTTACTCATAACTCATTCAAGGATGATGATTCTCTTGACGATGATGTAGAATCACTCATTGGGAGAGAAAGGTTGAAGGTTAAAGTTATTCAAGGATGCATATCAAAGCCTGAACTCACCTTTGGTGAATTGACGTTACTTGGGTGCAGCAGTGAAGGATTTGTAAATGGTAATTATCCAAAGTTTTCATTCAATATGTGAGGTGATTATAGTCAAGGAGGAATCAAATCATGACTAACCTTATTGGTGACTTGTACCTTGTTGATAGCAGATTATAAAGGATTGCGAAAAGATTTGGTTCTTGCTTGGTAATAATGACTCTGTTCAACTCAAATCTTGTTAATAAAAGAGGTCCACAGATGATATACGAAGGACTTTATGGCCGCGACTTCTGGGACTGAAAAATGAGGACCTTATACCCGTTGAGAGGCTAGAAAATGTACATGAAAAAATACCAAATGACGTTTATCAACAAATTCTAAAGGATGTTGTAAGAAGTGGCAGTCATTTTCCCCCTGGGTCAACGGAAGAGGAAATTGGTGTACTTGAAAATGAAATGACACAAATGATATGCTGGGTTTTACATCGGCATAAAAAATTAAAGTGAGCATATTTGTAGCAAGTATTACAATGTGAGTGACTTGAAGTTTCTTTAATCATTAGTTAATTATTCATCCCATTGATCTATTTCCAGTTATTATCAAGGCTATAATGACGTGGCTGCAACTGTTCTGATAGTAATGGGCTTACAGCATGGCTTGTACGTATTGGAACAAATCTCATTGAAGTTTTTGGAAAGATTTATGGAAACTACAATGGAAAAAGTTAATCAGGAATTATTTTTTATATTCGCTTTACTGGAACGTGTTCATCCAAAATTGTTACAACATTTAGAAAAGTGAGTAACAATATCTGTTCTAAGATACGATAAATTATGTTCTATTCAAACTCATGAAATGATTTGATTTCAGTGTCGAGTTATTTCCGCATTTCGCTCTGCCCGAATACACAACTTGGTATGCGCACAAGTACTCCGAGCATAGAAAATTACTACACAGACTTTTCGACTATTTTCTTGGAAGCCCAACGCTCATGCCATTGTACCTGAGCACTGTAATTGTAGCTCATAGAGCTACTGAAATTTTTAACACTACACCAGACATGGGACATACTCACAAAGTACTTTGTACGGTAAGCTGTAAGACAGAGTTGATAAAATAATTCTTATCGATTTTTATTAACCATACTTTATTGTCAGCTTCCCGAGGATCTACCATTTGAAACTTTGCTCGTCGATGCCAAAAATCTGTACTGTAGATATCCACCAGAATCCATAGAAACCGACGTTAGAGATTACGACAATAAGAGGCGCCAAAAAGAACAGCAATGGAAGAAAACTGCTGAGAAAAATCGTCAAGAACGAGAAAGACGAAAAAGGCTTCAAGTTGCGGTTCCACATCCACGCCTGCCTTATCGTGTTGGGAGTTATAGAACTATAGCCGTTGTAACTGTGTTAGCAATAGGTATTTATGCTTTTCTAAAAAGCTCGACAGGACTCAACTGATAGCTACTGTATACGGCGAATTTTCAGCAGCGCTATTCATTCAGAATATGATACTACTTTCAAAATCAAATACCTAATGTATGCAGTTTGAGTATGAGCTACAAGCACTCATTGCAATTCGGGAGGTAAGATTTTTGTATTAAGATAATAATGAGGGATTTTCAGCGGTCTTAGTAGAATTTTTCTATTAAGGAATATCAAAAAAAAGGTTCGTCTGTACTAAGAACGGGGAAATGCGAATGAACCTGACCTAAGAATATTCCTCGCATCCATCAGCACGGCTGTATTATTCTCTTTCAGTCTTTGCACTGCTTAGCGCAAGTACAATAGATGATACTATAATGTGAACTTGAATGAAAATTTTTTTTTAAAGCATTCCTGCACTGCCTTACACCGTATGATCTGCGGGAATCACAATTCATGTACCAATAAATCTCAATACAGAGTGTGTGCAGTCTAGAGACAGGTTACGTCGAGACTTAGAAAAGTTGAAAAAAATAACCAATCACATCGGAACATTATGTCATATAACAGTAATTCGCGATAGAATGTATAAGCAAGGTTTTGGAACATTATTATAAAGATACGATGAAGGAAATGAGAAAAATCAAACTAAGCAGAAATTTAATGAAAAAAAAAACAAATTATTCGCTACAAAGAAACCTAACATTAGTTTTGCAAGTATTTTTAACTAGCAGATATCTTTGGAAATTTTTCAAGTTGGTATTTGGAGTCGCTGGATTTTGATCTTGTATCACCCTATTTGTTATGACAAATTGATACGCAACACGTTTGCCACAAGCCTAGGCATTTATTTGAGTGAAAACGATAAGTTAAAAAAGATATATATATATGTGTAAATATATATATATGTACGGTAGTGCAATATCGAAGTCATGAATAAAATATTAATTTTCTAAATAATCGTAATCAGATTTTATGAAATATTGTGAATAACTTCTGCGATTAAATTACTATTATCATTCATCTCATAATGAGACAATCCGATTTCTGCGTTTCAAGAGGATACACGTTTCAGGGAACGTCAAAATTCGTTGCGGAGTGACTATGTTGATATTGATCATTTGATAGCAGACAAGCTCGTATATGAATATGGCGTCTGGTGCTCAGATTGTCACGTACGAGTGAGGATAAGGAGGAGCATATTTGCAACGCACTGGTACACCTCGATAAGAGAGAAACTAATAACGATTTTAAGAGCGGTCAGGTTGGTAAGCACCAATTAATTTAATTTAATGTAGTCATTAGAGATTTTGAATGTTTTTATAAAAACACGCGTCGTCGTATCTTACAGGAAATTTACCCGCCGGTTGATTTGGGAACGAAACGGAACGAGGAACGACGAGATTATGGCGGCCAATTTAAACGAGGATGCCTACAAGAAGGAACAGCTTGAATTCGTATCGAATATTCATGGAACGACCGCCAGAGAAGTTTTACTCGTGATATTGCCAAGTGTTTGCAGTTTGCTGCTGATGATAACAACTTCAGTTCTGATTGGAAAGTACCTCAATCGAATCACACGATTCATAATAGAATTCATCGTTGTCTTACTTCCAACAATATTATGTTTCACTGTCTACTCAGATTTGAAAATATCCGTTTGTATAGCTCTACTTGTGGTTTCTTTTATTAATCTGTTGGTTGTGATATTTACGAGTAACCCTGCTAGAAGCGGCAGATATTCATCAATTTATTCAGCAAGGCGTCCATTTCTTACAAACTTCAGATCACTTACTGGCGTACTGACTGCAATTTGTATATTAGCTGTTGACTTTAAAGTATTTCCTAGACGTTATGCTAAGACTGAGGTCTACGGTTTCAGTTTAATGGATACTGGAGTTGGATTTTTTATCATATCCAATGCTCTTGTCTCTCCAGAGGCAAGAGATTTTGGTCAGAACATACAGTTAGGATTTGTAAAAACCGCTGCTAAAAATGTTGTCGACTGTGTAAGAAGCTGCATTCCTCTTTTGGTACTGGGCTCCGCTAGGTACTTTTCTGTAGAATATTTAAACTATCAAAGACATGTCGGCGAATATGGCGTACATTGGAACTTTTTTATAACACTTGCAGCTGTTAAGATTCTCACAAGTATTGTAACTACTATACTAAGCTCAAGGTATTCTCTTATTGTCGGAATTTTCATAATCACTGTGTACGAGTTTGTGTTAAGTCAGAATTATGTAAGACAGTGGCTTTTTTCCTACTCCAGGGAAGGCTTTATTAATGCTAATAAAGAGGGGCTTGTTTCAACACTAGGTTACGTTGGTCTCTATTTCATAGGCGTTGCTATCGGGAGATTAATACATTCCACTTATCAGAAGGCAAGTCAAAATCAAACCGATAAATTCAAAGTAGACTCTTACTTTCGCATTAAAATCTTGGGCCATACGATAGATGCTCGGTATACCGAGTCGATGATACTTTGCATAAAGTTGTCTTTAATCGCGGCTCAAGCCTGCGCAGCTATGCTATTTCTTAATTCATACTCTCAGATTTCTAGAAAATTAGCTAATGCCGGATATTGCGTTTGGATGGTAACTCTATCTACAGCAATGTTAACACTTTTATTATTGATCGATGTCATAACAGATATTTTGAAACAGTTATCTGCAAAAGAAAATATTGGGAAAAAAACTTCAAAAGTTAAACAAAAATCATATCAGTTATCGAGTATTCCAGAAATTTTGGAAGCTGTAAATTATAATGGCCTAGCTTTTTTTCTTGTCTGCAATCTTATCACCGGTAGTATAAATTTGATAATCAAAACTTTATACGTTCCGGATAATGAAGCTCTTCAAATTATAACGGCATATATGTTAGTCAGTACTGCTTTGTTTGCGATTTTGTATAGGTATAAAATCCAATTTAAGTTTTGATCATAAGTGATTCATTTACTTCCTGCCCTTTACTAATGTTCGATGCCTTACTAACGTAGTTTTTTCTAAAATTCAAATCGATTTTATCCCTCTACGATAAATTATGTACAGTATTACGGTTAATCACGCGTAATTTTATCCAAGGTACCATCTAAAATAATTTTTATGGTAGAGGTGAGAGACTTTAAGATTTGGTTATTAACTTATATATTTTCAATTTTAACATCCAACAAAAAATTTATACTAATAAATTTATACTTATATATCTATGTACAACGTTTGCATATAAAAATAATTAAAATTATTGATTTATTACTATATCGAAAATTGAACGCATTTAATAATTTATAAATCTTAATTATTAACGATAGCCACTGATCTTATATTTGTATTAATTAGCACATTGAGCTGCTGTGAATTTGAAATTACTTCCTATTTATTAATAATTTTTACTTCCATTATCGATGGTAACTATAAAACGCATTTTACAATTAGTCTCATAACATTTTCATAATTCGTCCTTACCAGAACTTTCTACAGCGATTCGATTGTTAGACGACTTTTGAACATACTCTTTGAACGTTTTATGATTCTTCACATGTTTTTCAGCGAGCTTGACTATCCGTAGAAATTCCTCAACGTCAAAACTGTAATTTGTGAATTTGGCATGAGCTCCACCATCCGGATGTGTCCCCTAGAATATGACGGTAATGTTAATCACAAATTTAAAAATCACGTTTTCTTTTACCCCTTTTCATTAAAATGAAAACTAACCGGATCCTCCTGTATAATTTTGTCAGGATTTTCCCATGTCAAATACTTTACTCCTCGCAATCTTGCGAGGTCTTTGTAGCAGCTCGGATCTTCACAATTGTATCTAGAAAAAATGGTGAAAGATATTTCGGAGGAGTTGGAAATTTATCAAATAATTTCGAATGATTGCTTTACATTTCAAAAACTGTGGCCCATTCTGGTAGGAACATCAGATGCGTTAACCCAGCGCCGTGTATCCCAATGAAAATATCGGTGTTTCTAGTTATCTGCAGCTGCTTTCTGAACGTCATATTCTTGTTGTAAATTACCTGAAAATGATCAGATGAAGAAAAAATGCTAGTTGATAATCGCTGATATTTTAATCTCTGAAAAGTTTGGTACTGTAAGTAATTTATACAAACCTTCCTCACTTTGTAGTTCGAATTATTTTTCAACGCTTGCACTAGTTCGTCCTCGTTTAATATTTTTCTATACTGCGTGTCCCTGCTTAATAATGTCACTCGGATTTTCGAGGTTGTTTTGTCAATTAACGGTACATTCATCCTATGTAGAACGTGGTCGCTGAAACTTTTGAAGAGTCCGCTTTTTTCACAGCCGTAAATCTGTAAAATTGATGCGAAATCATATTCGAATCTGTAGAAAACCTGATTATCTACAATTAAACACAAAACTATATAATAATTAATTACCAAAGGCGTGTTGTAGTAGAGACCAAAAATCATTCTAGGCAACATTGGGAATATTATATTCTTGAAACACACCGTATCACCTCTAAAAGTTTTCAGATCCCACAATGGGTTGCTTGTAAAAGCTTCAAAAGTATCTTGGAAAGCAGATTGGTAACTGAAAAAAATATTAATTCGTCATTAGTAACGAAATTGTCGCTGCGTCTTCATCAATTTCTCTTTAATTTCTAGTCACCTATAACTTTCCCATATCAGAATATGATTATCCACATCAAAAGTAGAAGGATGTGATAAATTAACGTGAAGAGATGCGTAGAGGTTGAAAAAATCACAGAAATGATGGTACATGTTAACTGCTGCAACAATATAAATGGTCAAAAAATATTTTTGAAAAGTAGTTCTTTGGTTTAATGTTTTGTTTGAAAACGTACTTGCGTCTATTTTCATTAGGAACGTTGGTTTTTCTATGACTACGTCGCAGTCCCCCTCAACTATCGGTCTTCTTGGTAATTTTCTAAAGTTACGAAGTTCCGGACCCCATGACTGTAGGGGACTTATATGATCGGCATTTTCCATGAGTCTTTTTTCGTTCAATCTAAATGGAGAGGTGTCTTCTTTTACTTAATAATTTTGTAAGCTTAGTTATAAAATTACTCACGTGCAGTATCCCCCTATTTGGCCTTCTTTTAAAACGTCCATTTTGTATCTTATGGGTTCTTTTCTGGTTGCGAGATCTGTGAAATTTATCATTATATTTCTTCCTCTGCAAAATCTCATGTGTTCCGAACATTCCAACGAAGAATCATCCTGATTAATAGAAAAAAAGGGCTGATGAGCTTTCTGTATTTAACAATTTGATTCGTTAACTATTATTCCAATTCTATTTCTTACGAGAAAAAGTGGCTCGCAGATTATCATCATTTCTTTTCTCTGATCTCGGACGTAGCCAAAATCACCTTGAGTATAAAAAGTATCTAATTGAGCCTGTTTTGTTGCCACCCATCCCTTGTGGTCGCCTGGGCATTTTGGAATAGAGTAAGAATTTTCGGGTTTGCAATCATCTTCGTATCCCCAACATGCCTTGCTATCCAAATGTTCCTGAAAAAGTGAAAAGAGATAGATAGATAGTTAGAAAAGAACACTTTACTGCATATTTTGAACGAGATAAATTCTTTATTACCTTATATGGACATTCGGGATCGTTGCGACATTTTTCTGCGATGGTTGGGAACGAATTAAAGTAATATTTTAAGTGATTTTCCGGTAGATTTATGTTTGTATAATTATCACAGATAGTTTGTAATACATTTAAGTATATGACGATTAGAAATAATAAAATTTTGCTAATTTTTAAATGATTAACTATCATTATCCATCGATGATCGTGATAATACATCGTAACAATTTTTGATGCTGAAATCATCTTTTGTAGACTAATATAATTATTTATACGGAGACCTGAAACAAACCAAGTTATATTACATCAGTAAAACGGAAGTTGAAAAAATTTATTCTGGTTATATGAGGTCATGTGTGACTTTTGGCGTTGGCGGGTTATTATATTATGCTGTAAAATCGTGAGAATATACGTCACACCTGTACAGGTGGGTGTCTTACACTGTGGTAAGAAGATGAAAAAGAAGAAACCAAAAAATAAAAAATTGGATCTTCAACAAACACAATTGTTAGGATCATAATTTTCGTAGTATTGAAAATTTTGACAATTTTGACTCTGCAAATAGGCACTATAGTTAGAAAATAAGAATGTAACTTCAATACTAGTTATTGCAAATAAAAATTAGCTAGGTGTAGCGCGAACAAATATAGATATAGTTGATCATATTGAAAAGAGAATTAAACGACAAAAAGGGATTCGTTTTTGGTAATTTTAAATATTATTCATATCATGTGTGCATTTTTTTGTCAGTTCTACTATGAGCCATATGAAAATAGATAATCGAAAATGAAGGGAGTAAATTCATTCAAACTGTGCATAGATATGAATATAATCAGTCGATAAAGCAGTCGCCGGCGTAGAAAGAAGGTTCATTATTGTTTTTTAAATTTCAAATTTGATTCCGTAGAGAAGGGGGAAAAAGTATCAAAAGACGCAATCGGGGGATGCGGCAACGTGGTCACCATTTATTTTTTATGATAAAACTCACCGCGAGGGAAGATCGAAGAAATTTAACCAATGTGTGAAATATTGTGATTTCAATTGTACACGTTTTTGACACGCGTGATGTAAGAAATGTACGGACAGCAGCATCACACAAAACTCCTTGTGCCTTTCACATTCGTTATGGCATTGGTTCTTTCTTCGTTTCGTTCGTTCCTCCGTTCGTTCGTCCACTCGTTCGTTCTGTTACAGCTGTTCGTTAACGCCTACAATATGGCTACTATTATATAGGATTAAATTATCGATCTTTATTTCTACAAACATTGATTGACTTTATTGATTTATTCAAGATTATTGGAAGCATGATTCTTAGGCTAATAATAATCCTGATCTCAGGCTACACGATACAAAAAAAAATTTCTATACTTGGTACTCAACATATTGATCAAGGAACTTTTTACTTCGGCTTTTAACCGGCAAAAAGACACCTCAATTTACCTGAAAACTCGACAGGTTACTTACTCATTGTATAGTATATCACGTGGGTAGAAATCATCCGAAAAGGAAAAGGATCAGGCGGTATTCCGAATACTAAATTCTTGTTTGAATGATAAGAGCTGCTGGTTACTATTGAACATTTTCATCTTACTGACTGTAGCTAAGCTTGCATGGATCACAGTTAACTCTATTTGATAAGATCCACAATATTTTTATTTTCTCATTTCACCTTGTGAAGGTCATTATCGATCCACGGTAATCATATACCTTATGCAAGTATTCTACCGACTCTGACTGTATTTTCATTAAAAACTTGACGATTTGAAGGCTAGATAGAACTATAGGTACGTTATACTTTCTAGTTACGCCCCTGCTTTGAATTTTTTTTTTAACATTTGCGAAAGAAAGCGATGAGACATGTAATAATACAAATCATACTTGAAGGTTTTTTTTTTATTGAAGGACAAATGAAGGACGTCTTTTGAATTAAAGTTTTGAAAAATATCTTGCAATTTAAACATGGAAGTCCAGAAGGATCCGGAGCTGTTGAAATATACAAGTGTGCAGTTGATGCCGACGAACGTAAGGAACAAATGGAACGGATAGCAGCCCTCTCGGTCACCGTCAATTTAAATCAGGAATATACAAGCTACCTACCATTACCTGTACACGTTTCGTTTGACAATAAAATGCGGCTTATATACTTATTCTCGGATAAGGCGCAGAAGCCGAAGTCGAAGCTCAAGCTGAAGCTAAAGCACAAGCAAAAGCAGAAGCAGAAGCAGAAGCAGAAGCAGCGGCAGGAGAAGTAGCGAGTAGGAAAAATAAATGGTAATGAATGCAAGGAGATCAGGATCGAACGGACAATGGCAGTCAACCTGCCGTGACGTGACCCGGAAAACATGGAAGCTGCAGGCCCCCTGAGTCCAAGGTATTTTCTTTTCTTTTTCTTATACGTTTCTATAACATATATTTTTCTCTCTCATTCTCTATCTCGTTTATTCTACTAATACAAAACGCGGTATATCTTCTCTATGTGTGTATAAAAGAGCTTGTACATTGCTATAGATCTTAACAACGATCGAGGGGCATCGAGCGGGCGGTGATCTACATCTATCACGATCGCATCATAGACCCACGCCGGAGGAGGCAACTTCGATCAGCTTTTGCTTTTCTTTCTCTCTTTCTCTCTGGATGTTGCAGATCGAAGTATGGAAGTTCGAAACTCGCCAGTTCGATGGATCAAGTATAGAACTCAACCTTATAACTTGCTCGACTCTAGTTTACTTTACTTTACTTTACTTTGCCCTGTCTTGACTAAGCCAACAACGGTACCTATACCTCGCAATCGCTATTCATATACCCAGCTGATATGCAGGTTTACATTGACAATGAAGAGAATTATCCTCCCCAGCAATGATCTATATTTTCGATACATTGCAACATCCAATATCTTCAGTCTGGGGTGAATCACCTAGATTTTTCTTTACAATTTAAGGAAGAATCGATGTAACTGCAGTCACCCTAAATTGCGTACGTGTGTAATATTAATTATTGTTTCATTTCTTTTATTAATCGTTGTTTCAGGTAATTAGGTGTTTTATATATACCTATATACCTTATTACGCTTGGAGGTATAATGTAACCTTCTCAGGAATTACACGCATCTATCATATATTAATTGAGCGATTTGTTTCGCCTTTAACTAATGAGACTCCAAAGTCAGGTGAGTCAAGAAACCAGCTTTCGATGCTCGCAACTCGACAGGCCCCAAAGGCTCGTCCCATATTATACTTATAATTCTCAAACGATCTTATACAAACCCCCTATTATTATTTCCTTATACATTCAGGCAATCCAGGATGATTATACCGTAGAAACATAAAATTTTTTGGACCTAATTAGACGATTTTCTATACCTATTTATAGATCTGTTTTTTTTTTTCATACAATTGAAAATGTGGTATGGAAAGAGTTCGATTTTTCGTGCTAGATAAAATAGAGTTCATTTAAATGAAATTCTAACTAGAATTTTTGCTCAAGTGTTGAAAAAATAATGTTAATTTGAAAAAAAAACTTTCATATTGAACCTTGATTTTTTAAATGTTACACGTGCGGATGTACAAAAGCATATTAGTTTTTTGCTGTACAAATATCTACGCTATTTGTATTTATTCATGTATACAAATATGGTCAGCTAATAACTAAATTAAGACGCCCGTAAAGGACGTGTGGTAATATTTTTTAATATCAGTGGCCGCTTCCGTTCCGAAGGCGTCACAACGGGGGGTCGTCGTGTCCATGACTATGACTGGCGCCGTTACAACATTTTTATTTTATTTTTTCACATGTTCATTTGACACGAGTATCGGAAATTTGGAGGATTTTTTTTTATACATTGCGCTGATCTTTCCGGATCAAATTATTCCAGATTCTGTATTCAGAGAAAATGCTATTCTCGTTGTTTTTTGATTTCATTTCAACTTCAATTCAAGTGACGTTTTTTTTCTTGTATTATTTATAGCCTATTGATTTTTGAAAATTGAATTCCCAGATCGTAAACAATAAAATTTCTTCTCGATTTTTGTCGTCTCCCTCATATGCCGTGCATCGTTTTCCAGACCGTGTCGTAAATACGTAATTTCGGTACGGCTGAGAGTCATAACTATTAGAAGAAATAAAAAATAAAAATGAATGAATATAAATTTTTTTCTGAATTTATAATTCTTTAATGTTTAAACCATTGAAAGACATGATTTTAGTATACAGGGTGCAGACTGCGTGTATAATATGCGGCTGCGTGGATGACAAAATAGCTGAAGCTATTAAAGAAGGATATTATCGCTTTGGAAATGAAAAAAATGTCACCCAGCTTTAAACTCGTATGTATATAGTTTGTTGAAGGGGTATAATCGTAAATACCAGTTATTATACTACCTTTCGGCGGCTAGAGTAATTAAAGTATTAATAAGATGCGGCGGCTGCTGCCGCCGCCGCTGCTGCTGCAGACGCTAATGCTTTATAAAATAATTCTATGACGGTAGCTACGAAGCCATGCTTATTATAATTGCTTATATGCTTTTACTCCTTCTCTTTTTATTTTTCTTTTCATCTTCTAGCTTGGATTACGTTTCATTTGATTTACGTATAGGACTTTCAAAATGTTATTTATCTAATTATCAATATTTAAATATGTAAATTTAGTCTGTTTTTCTATTAAACTTGAAACGATCTCATCTTCGATCGAATTCATACGAAATCACTATAATTGCACTGTGGCGTTGCGTTGAGATTTTTCAAAGGCTGCATGGGTTTGGATTTTCTTCCGTTTTAGGGGCGAAAACGAGTCGAAAATATAAATTCTTCGTATGACTCTATTCTATTATATTTCGAGTTCAGGAATCCGAATCTGCTATCTAAATTGATCCATCTATATTGAAATTTTCGAATTATCGCCAATCTTTCGATTTTCGGAGCAGAAAAATAGAGATTCCGATTGGCCTTAGTTGTAGCTTGATATAGTCGACGGATTCGTGTTCCTAAGGCCGAAATACGTTAGAAAAGTGTCCTACAATCGATTTTAGAAATTCTTGATTTTTTGCCCAAAAATGGAAAAATTCAAAGGGGTATACCTCGGATTTATTTTTCAATTTTGAGGTCAAAAGTCAACATTCTTGGTTACAGGTTTTTATGGGGTATTCTTACGTATTTTTAGCTCAGGAATCCGAATCTACTAACTAAATTGATCCATCCATCGAAACGTTCGAGTAACCGCCAATCTTCCGCTTTTTGGGGAGGAAAAATTGAGATATCTCGATTGGTTTTAGTTGTAGCCTATAACTTATCGTTAGACGACGGATTGCAAACGCGAGTCTATAACTGCGAATGCGAGTTTCACCTCTTTTTCTAAATAGGATTGAAAGAAGATTTCAAATATATAATATTAACAAGTGCGAGTGTCAGTTTTGTAAACGCCACTCGTGGGTAATAACTTCGTGATCGGATCTAACGGTTGTTATATACCAATACAAATATGTATGTACAATTGTTTGTACACATATTCTATAGCCATGTATATAGCTACGTTCGAGTCGAGTCTCGTGACGTACGTGACGGTAAACAATTATATCCGCAATTATCTGGACAGGTACCTAGAAATAGAGACATTGGTATATATACCTATATATTTATATGATACTATATGTATACCTATTATAGTGTAGTATTCCGCAACGAGGAATATCGGTTCTCCCCCCTCGCCACCCTCTTTTATATAGTTACATGCATATAGATATTTATTTTATATACCTACCATCACGCTGCTGGCTTTTGCAGCCATGAAACGCTGCCCGCAGACCGTCGAGAGACAGGAGAGCGACAACTTGTCTGGTCCATGTTCACGATTATGACCTATTTGAACTCGACCACCATAAATTCCATGTCATCGGTTGTCACTGACTACTTTGTTCATTTTTTACTACCACGAAATTCAACCCCTTGTTACATGGTCATTACGTAATATATCAACCCAGATTATTTGTCTTTGATCCATCATTTCCAAATTGATAATTATAATTATTGACCGGGAACTTTAAGAACTTATTATTTCAGTGAGCTCCACATTTGAGAAAGGAGAAAAAAAAATTAGCTGGGCAATTTACTTAGAGGTTTGAATTAATCTAATGAAGAAGAAATTGCTACGTAGAGAGTGACTTTTTTTTCATTTCAAATCGTTTGCAGTTTCAAAAAAGTATATAATTGTGTTTCGACGGTAGAGAAAATTAAA
This sequence comes from Athalia circularis, assembly GCA_963978495.1. Classification (NCBI taxonomy): domain Eukaryota; kingdom Metazoa; phylum Arthropoda; class Insecta; order Hymenoptera; family Athaliidae; genus Athalia; species Athalia circularis. The sequence continues at coordinate 8,554,039 of OZ021702.1, forward strand.
TTAGGGTCGCCGTTTCCATTATGTTGAACAGAAATCAGTGACACGTATGAATAAACTCAACGCTTAGGTATATTTTAGGATAATTGATTTATTCAATTACTGATCATTGGTAATATATCAAGTCGCTTGTATGCACGTGATTTTAGCGTTTCTATGCCGCGGTTATAAAGGAACTCCTACATTTTCTTATTATTATGCATTTATATTATTTTACATTTACATATAAATATCTACACGTACGTATGTATTAGGATTATAACTGCAGGTGCTGCACTTTGTGGCGGGTCTTTTGAACCTAGCGTAACAAATTTGCGCTCTGTGGTTCTCGCGTTTCCATAAACAGATGAAGAAAGTGCATTCCTATAGCTGTGTCGTTTCTCGTATTTTGTTCACTGTGTATATACGTATCTATACATGAACATACGTTACGTATACTTATAACATATACTACACCGGTGCGCGGGCGGAACGATTACTTTACGTGGTAAAAATTACTACAAGCCACCTGCGGCCAAGACCGGACCGAACTTATTCCCCTTCTTCTTTTTCTCAAAACGAAACTTTACATTGCAAATGTCATCGTATTATAGCACACCGAGTGACATAAATATATACCTATATACATACTTTCGAATGAATCGAAAAATTTTATTCGAAGAATCAGAAGAGAAATAGATGCCATTTTTTGTATCGACTTCTAACTTGTTTCAGAAGAATTTTGTCCTTTTTGCCTTTTTTCCCCCTTCTCTTTCTACGGCACAAAAAAAAATTGAGAAAGCTGGTCATGTCAGTTAATTATTATAGCAATCTGTTAAAATATAGACCTTTGCAATGAGTCGATTTTCAGAGTAGAAATTTGAGATTTTTTTTTTTTTTCTCCAGAACTCCAAACATGCTAACCAAGTGAAGATTCTTCACATATTCTGTATCTATTTAATATTTCTGTCGTACTTATGAGATTTATTTTACTTTATATACCTATATACCATGTACAGCAGTTTTGATATACAAGGATTGTTAAAGCCCAAACTTTATTGTATATTTCCGGATAAATTTGACGATCGTTTCAGTACAGCCAGCCCCAGTGCGAATAAAGCGGCTTAACGTGAAGGAAAGAATATAATATACATACGCACTCGGCTCTTTATTTTCTCTCTTTTTCGTTTTTTTCTTATTTTCCATATAGTAATACAGGTATATTATACCTATGTATGTACATACGTTGCGTTATTTTTTTTTTCTCCTCGTTTCCTCTTTTTTCTCGTAGTGAGTTATCACTTGAGTAGAATACGAGCGAATCGGTTATACCATAGCTTATGGCGTTGCTCCGCGTCATCGGGGTGGTCGATGTTTCAACACTGACTAACTGCGACACGACGCGTCTCGCCATATCTGGTTGAACTCTTGAAACGACGCTGATCAATTGCAATTGATGAGAAACAAGTTAATACCTTTCTCATATTGACAACCTTAATTTTTTTCTAACCATAAGAAGAGAAAAAAATTGCAGCCTACCCAAAAAGCAGCTGGTTCTTCTCTCTGTCTCTCTCTCTTTATTTTTCGATCTATCGTCACGGTAATGTCAGAAAAAACTTTCCTTTTATGCACCGTACGTTGCAAAATGAAAAAAACAAAAAACGATATGAGCAATAGTAGTAATGCATGATTTTTTTGTTATGAAGTATATATCAAATCATTTTTGTAGCATGGGTCGGTCTTTTTTGAAAAAAATTTTTGACCATATATCTTATTTATTGTACGGAAAGTACATCGTCGATTATACGTAATATATTTATCATCGGCATTTCCGTTATAACGAATGAACGCGGTTCGATGTTTTACGTTCGATAATTACAACTATACACCATATACCAGGACTGAATTTGTGTTGGTATACCTATATAGGTAAGCACATATTTTCCCTTTGGATCTGATAACAATCGGTGCAAAGGTCGCGCAGAGACATAATCTATAATTACATCAGTGGTCACACACGATTACAATTCATAGTCCTAGCTCAATTGGTAATTCTTATGGTTTGTAGTTATAGACCGCAGCTATTATACGATAGTATAGGGATAGAAAATCGAGCGTCTCTCCCGGTTCTCTCGATTACGTTTTTATTGTTATATATCATAACCGCAACTCGAACGAATTACGGACAAATATTTCTTTTTCTCATTTCCATTTCAATTAATATTTCAAATCAAAGAATTTTTTTATATTTCGAAAACGATATCGGATCGGAATATTCGTACGCAGTGATCTGGATTTCCGATAAATTGAGGAGAAAGAATGACAGAAAATAAAAAACAAGATCATCAGATCATCGATATATAGCGGACATCGAACTTATACAAATATATTTGTATCGTCCCGCGGACGTTATACGTCCTTTTACTCTCTGTAAAGAACCTGCCAAATAATCCGGCATCATGAATTTCCACAGTAAATCATGCGACATAGCTTATTTTTGTTTTCTTTCAAGTAAAAGGAAAATGGCTTCCAACGAACTACTTTATTCTTTCAAATTTATACCCTGAAATTTCAAGAGAAACGTAATACCTACTCGGAGATATTTTTTTATCATCGAACTGACGGACATTTCATTTTTCCAAACGGAAAACTAAGGGAATCTATTTTTTTTTCCAATTCGGAATAAGAACACACAAGTATGTCGCAGGTGGAAAATGAATAGAATTTGTGATCGAATCGCGAATCGGGGCGCGTGTTTCGTGGTGTCTCTCGTGTACGTATATATTTTTGAATATATAACGTATGTGTGTGTATGTATATGTAGATGATAGGTACGTATGTGTACATAATATTTGTATGTGAAAATATATACGTATATAGGCTCGTGGGAGACGTTGGCGCCACCATGGCGGCACCCAGCGGTGTGTTTCACCAAGAGTCTGACCGCGAGCGCGACTCTTCAAGTGAGAGAGGGAAAGATGAAGAGAAAAAGAAGAAGAAGAGAGAAGGAGAAATACATAGGATATCCAGTATGGACCATCGACCACAGGTGAAACCATCACGAATACATAGATAATTACAATATACGTATACGTACACAATGCGCATAAGAGTGCGGATATGAGTATTATCGAGAGAAAAAAAGAGAGGAAAAGAAAAATGAGATGGAAAGAAATGAGAGATCTTTGTACAGCGCGCGCGAGGGGTTCTCTTTATTAAATCACTAAGCATAAAACTATATAACGTTGTATATTTATTTGTTATGGTTACGGACGTTTTGAAGCGGAGTATACTCTGCGGTAAGACCGCCGCGGTCGTAGCACGCGACGGTTTGTTACATATACCTTAAGGTAATGTCGGTTATAATCATGTACTTTATGTGTACTCGAATGTATGGGGTAAAATACTATCGAGCGAGATACTTTTTCAATCATATTTTGCGAGTTTTATGAAAATTCTGCGATATCTTTTGGGGGTTGCCAAAAAAATGCTCGAAGGCCCTGAGCTTCACACTATACATCACGGAATCCAAAGTCAAAATTTCTTAGAGATGCAGCTACGATTTATTCCAGAAACTAACAAGTAACCTGCAACTTTTTGATTTTTCGATCACAGAAAATTGTCACATTTGCGATTTCAGAAATTTCATAATCACACGGGGATGTGAAAAACTGAAAACAGCATCGATGGTTGAGTTCACGGCTTATAATGTAATATATATTATAAATTACAGAACAAGTGGAGTGAAGAAGAACGCGTATAGCGAGCGGGCAGGGGCAAAGGAAAAAGAAAAAAAAAAGAAAAAAAAAATCTGTTGAAGACACGACCGGGTCAAAACGGGGTACAAGGGAATACAGCGTCACCTGACAGCGGGAGTCCTGGTTTTCGATGGATTTCGAGAACCTGGGGAGAGTCAGATTTAAGATCACGGTTCAAGTATAAGATATCAGACATAGGTGGTGTGGGATATAAGTATTTGTAAGAAAAGAGCAACTCGTACCAAACCAAACCATCGCCGCGTCTGATGCCGGACGCGTGTTCGAAATTTCTACGATATCTCGTAACTCTTTTACACCATCATAATATAGTATTCGATTGGAAGGTACGGTTGCCATGGTATGAGATATATCTTCATACACTATACTGAAAGATATAAAGTTACGAAATATTATACCTTTCTATATATGCTTCAAATTATACACGCATACAACTACTTCCGTGAAATATCTGTTATATGTTCGTTCGATTAAATCAAACCGAATTAAGTTATCATACGTGAGGAAATCTTTCTTTTTTTCTTTTATTCGTTTTTTTTTATAGACATCTACGATCTTTGGTTAACGCGAGTGTTTTATAGATTTGCTGACACGAAAAATTTTTCTTCGCTTTGAAACCCTTGAAATATTTCTTTGAAAAAATTCTCTCTTACTTTACTGCAAGTTCCAGATTCTAATTGTATGCATTTCTATTATCGTCTCGCAGGAGGAATTAGATTTTTTCTCTCGTACTTCAACTTATTTAACGTTCGACATCGAACGAACTGAAGAAGGGAACAGATCGTTTGTCGATGTGTTTCAATGCAGCGATTGAGAGACCTTACTATAGTTACTTTATGTGACCGCGGGCACCAATGCCGCACGAAACCTGTCGCGCTGCAACGAGAAAAACTCCCATTGAGTTAGGAAGACAAGAAAATGGTTTTATTGGATTCTCTTGTGGCACAAGGAAAGATGATATTTTTAAGTAACTCAGAAACTTGTTGAAAAATTTTACACGGAAACGGAAAATTTCAAACCAATTGTCTGGGTTTACACTTTGAATGAGAAAATCATTTCGATTTTGTCTTTTGTCGACGTGTCTTTGGACAAGTATCATGTCGCGTATCATGGGTAGCTGGAGGAAAAGACGATTAGAAAATTACTTGCTACTTCAGTATACGTACAACGTTGTTTGACAATGAGTAACGACTGGTCGCTCATAAGTTGTGGTAAACGTGTTGTTTTACGCGTTCATTATAATTTATAAAGCTTCCATCTTTAATCTTTCTATAGTCCAGCGCGGTACATGATGTTGATCATGGTCTGGTGATCGATCGGTCTCACCCATCGCTACTGCATCTTTTTCTTTTTCTTTTTCTTTTCATTCTCATATGGTGATGTTGTTGCCTTCGTTCATCGACAGGGCAAATCAGTCGTGCGTATATTGAGAAAAAAAAAGAAAAAGTAGTGAAAAAAAAACACACACAGAAACTCTTGATCCGCTCCAATGCACAATGCGCCACAATTTGAATCAGAAATTAAAAACAAATTAATTAAACTAATTCAAGCAATTGTGACTTTTTAAACTTATTTCTTGTCGAGTCAAGAAACTCATTTGTTTAAAAGAATTATTGTCGATACCATTCAATGACAAACTACTTCAAGAAAACTGATTTATTGTGAGGCAAGATTAAAAAAAAGAGAACAATGTCGAGACGAAATCATCTGAAAGTGAGTGAAAATTGAATGAATTGTCAAAAGTTACATAGGATATTTTGATAGTTTGTTTTCCAAAGTCGTACCTTCTAGTTATCGCGTACAATTTGACTACGCAAATAATTGGTAATTCTTCGTTTGTTAAAAAACAGAATGCTGAAAAGAAAATGTGCTCTTCTACCGAACCAAACTGTTTGAGAAGGGACGTTCCTACCTTGTGGCGAAGAATTATTATATTCCGGTGCATTCGTTGATTGAGCTGCACCTCTTCGCCGGGGGTCATCCTCGACCGCACGCCTTCCTCGACGGCTTCCTCAATCCCTGAAGCAATCAGAGCAAAGCCATATGAATGTGTGGATATGGGTATATTATATGGTATGTACAAACACACAGCATGCATTTGGATAAATAATAGGTATATGTGTATGTATGGGAGATTGCGGTGAGACACGTGAGGGCGACGGCAATTAGCCTATATGTAGGCACACACCTTATATCGGAGTCTATCGAAGTGTATCGATTCTGATTGGAAGGCAGTGGCATCCTGTCCACGTACGGTGGAAGAAGGACTTGATTTATGGGGTATTGTTCAACGATCGACGACTACGACGAGAAGAAGAAGAAGACGAAGAAGAAGACAGAAAAAGAGAAAAACGATGAGATCGTTGAGGGGGTGGATTAGAGTCGAAACGTTGTGGTCCGACCAAACGTACATGGATGTATAACTGTATATATTTTCACCATGTATATGTATAAAGCTTCGTGTTACCTAGGGCGATCACCAGGTCGCTCGACCTGACCGGAGTCGTCCGAGTCGGAATCCCATAGCCTCATTAGTCGTCTTGATGTCTTTCTTAATTGTCGATTCACCTTATTTATTGCTGACGATCGCGATATGCCCCGTTCGCCACCAGGTCGGTCAACCGAGAAATCCTCACGCCGGTGTTACCAACTCTCCTCTTCTGCTCCTACCGCGCTGCCGCTTCTGGTGCTGCTGAGGATTTCAGACCAATTTACTTCACCTTCTCAGAGAAAATTCTACTATCTTTCTTCGGCCACTACGGAGAGAGGTTGCCTTCTACCATCACCAACAACTGTACACATCAGCTCCGTAAAATCCTGCGCAAGAGAAGACGCCGTTAAACCAAAAGAAGAAGAAGAAGAAGAAGAAGAAGAAGAAGCAGAAGAGGTAAGGCAACGACGTGCAAGTCGTCGTACGCTCAATTGGATCGTACGATATATATATATGGAAAATATATATATGTGCACCTACATATAGATAGCTGCATCATTTATGCGAGTGTGTTGGACATTTTGATTGGTACTTCGGCACAAGCTAGCGGGAGGAACGATTTAAATAACGAGACGATCCCGCGGGATATATCGATGTTGCACTCAACTGTTAAGGTAACCTTATAGCTGATTGTGCGGAACGGTAGAATTTTGAACAATCTTATAATTCTAATGATCAGTTTTAATGAGAATTATATGTTTAGAAAAAATCAAAAGGGGTTTTGCTAGGAGTTTGTAGGTAAACTTGAATGATGGTCTATAAACGGGAAAATGAAATTTGTAGGTCGTAGATTGGCTCGTGGTTTCGAATAGAAAGAGAAAGAGGGAGAGAGAGGGAAAGAAAGAAATAGATAGAGAGGGACACTCTTGACGGGGCAGGGTAACCATTTCCGGGTAGAATCTTCGTGCAAGGCACGAGGTTGGGTATCTTCAGCACGATGCCCCAAAGCTAACTGACCTCAGAAACAAGCATAGCATAACCCAGCTCAGCTTAGACGATCTTACTAGGACTTATTGTCGTAAGAAGAAGAAAAAGGAGAAGAAGAAGAAGAAGAAGAAAAAGAAGTGGGACATCGTCCTTAACTCCAATCTTAGGCGTCGTCGTCTTCGAGACAACGACGATGATGAAGAAGAAGAAGAAGAAGAAGAATAACAAGGAGAAGAATGAAAAGAGGAAGGGAGGGTCCCAACCATCTCGTATCTGGATCTACAGCTGATGCTAAAGTTGCTGGTGAGTTCGTTGGATCGCGAGTTCCTCCGCTGTGCGATGGTCGACTAAAAATGACTGCTGGTTGGTTTCCGGGTCTCAGGTTCATCGAGGCAGCTCGCGGCGGTGGCGGCGTCGGCGGCTGCAGCGGTGGAGGATCAGGTGTCATTACGTCCCTGCACCGCGATCCTTGGAAACTCCGCGCGCGGTGATGGTAAATGTACATATATACATGTAATATATATACAAAGACGCCACGGAATCCTGGGGTTACGTCGACGACCCGGACACCCTGACCCACGTCTTGACGTAGCAGAACTCTGTACTGAGAGAGCAAAACCAAGATTCTATATCTATAGGCTCGTACTCTACTCCACCAACTCAGTTCTTGGGGTCAGGGGCGTCGCGCGACCGACGTCAACTATACACACCGTTAGAATTATTCCCTGAGACATGTATTGGGAGGTAAGGATATCGAGGGCCAATACGATCAATTTTTCAATGAGGGGTGAAACCGGATACAATGTGTTCCAGCGATGCGGTTTGTCATTTTCGCCACGCCGCGTTGGGATGTGGTCTATTTTTTTGTTCGCTCATTTTTCTGTCCCCCGGCATGCAGTGTATATATATTTTTGTTTACGAAAGGGTTGCTCGACCGGAGAATATCGACTGACGGTCACCTTTTTTGGCAGACTTTTTGGCGATACCAAGTTATAAGGCAGAGCTATACAAAAGGGTGGTATCAAAATTTCACTTCGGTCTAACGTGTAATTCTTGAAGGCGAAAAGGATCGACTGCATTATATGAGATGAGGAGGAGGAGTTGTTGCACGCGTTGGCATAGACCGATGCCATCTTGACCCGTGGTCGAGCTGTCACCTTGATTGACTGATTAACATCATTAGAGGCTCTCCAACAACCTGGGGGGATCTGATCGAACCGTGACCGTTACCGTCCTTCGGGACACGGTGCTTAAAATGTTAATAAGGACTATCTAATAATATTCAGTAGCTCAAACAACTCGAGATAACTTTCCGATTACGGACCCGAGGGAATCTTGTTTTGTTTTCGATCTTTCAGGCATGAATAAATACCAACCGAATATACACAACCACCGACAGCCGAAGGGCCGACCTGCCCCGGTACCGAAAAAAAAGTACTTCACGTCTCCAGCTTGAGCCATGAAAAAAACGAAGCAAAGAAGCGATGTAGAAAACCTCGATTTTTTTTATCCAAATACACGAAGATAAGAAATTCATTTATTAAAAAGCGAGTCCGTCAAGCTCGCCTTTAAAATCAGAGTAGACATTTATACGGGGGTGAAAAACGTTTCGGTGAATGTCTCGTAGGCACATAAATTCTAAGCCTGCACTTCCCATAGATCAAAACGACTACATCATAGGTGGTCTGATTTTCGGCGACACGGTATTGCTATAAAAATTTGACAAAGAATTGTGACACATAGTTTATTGTACTGTTTGGCAATAGTAGATGAAAATTGTGTATACCCTACACGGTATAAAAATAGTCTTTGGATGGGGTGATCCAGTGAATATGTGGGTATAATGGAAAGACGTCAGTTTTGTCGGACCGCCTAGACCAGAGGTAGTGGCCAGTGATCTAGGAGTAGCATAGCAAGGTATACAGTGAAGCATGGCAGGTCAGCAGCAGCAGCAACAGCATCAGCATCGGCATCAGCAGCGGTAGTGTTTGGAACTGAAAAATTTTATGTGTGTGCGCCATGGCAATCCGATAAATCTTAAACCTCGGACTTGTTTTCGTGGCAGGCCACTCGACCGTGCGGACTAAATCTCTTTCGATATAAAAGGTTCCTTTTTTTCCTTTTTCTTTCTCTTTTATTTTTTTTTTTTATTTCTGCTTCGAATAGTAGTGGGAGGAACTTATAGAGTCTGACCTTTTGTAAACTCTGCGAACAGAGTTGTCACGCCGTTTCTGTACATTATACGAGAGATGCCAATCCAATATAATACACGCTACCTACTTAAATACGGCATGTCGCGAACTCAACGCCACTCAATGATTCGGACCATCAAATCTCGTATTATAACCATATGGTGCATTTCGCGACGAACAAACCCTCAAGAATGTCAATTTTGTCGAAACCATGGGTGTTTTAGATGCATCACTGATAAACTATTGTACTTGGCAAGACCGAATTGATTTGGAATGCTCCTTGTATACTTTGACTCATTGTCGGACTAGATCTTGACGCTCTCTTTTATATAGTCTACTTATATGTTTGTTCTACATCATTCGTCAATGAACTTTTCAACTACGTTGAACCCTCCACGCCCAGTTTTTTGTCAACCATTTGCTTCTGTATATAGCTAAATTCTACCGAAGGAATTTTCGTCCTTTTGATTCTTGTTGAAATATTGGTGTAGGTATATCATACACTTGTAAAATAATTTCGCGATATGGGTTATATGTATATGTTGTTTTTTTTTTTTTTTCTAAAAGAGGATCGAACGTTTCAGTGGGCGTATTTCTGAAAGTTAATATAACCACCGGACTATACGAGGTTATAAATCAGTTGAAAATTCTTTGCATTCCAATAGCGCGAAACGGAGTTGGCCTATAACCGAGTATATATTTATATAAATCGTCGGCTATGTATATACCTGTGCATATATGTACTTGAGAAAGAGAGATAGATAAATAGAAAATGAAATCTATAGAACTTGAAAAAGACAGAATATAGAAGTGTGAATGTGGTAATAACAGAGCGCATGAAGTGCGCACGGTACACTTGTACCCGGACTCCATTCTTTTCACCTTGAACATAGTAAATTCCTCTATGCCCGACCATACACCTTATAGTCTGTCTGTTCATTCATGGTTACCGCTAGCGACAATACCTGTGCACCTTACGCTCAGAAAATTTAACCTCGCTTTTAGAGCACAAGGGAACTTGAGAAAAGAGAGAAGGAAGAAAAGGAACAAAATCGAAGGAAGAGAGAAAGAGAGAATCCAGGAGACCGACAGATAAATTCTTCTACGAAGTCCAACCCAACTACCCCCCCATGGAAAATACCCCATTATATTATTCTGACGTTGACGGGTGACATTTTTGGAATTATCTTATTCCGTGTTGATTTTATCGTGTTTACGTGCTTTTTTTTCTAAACTGTAGTGGATTTATTGTATAGTTTTTTGATATTCTCTTGTTTTTTTTTTCATACGTAACTACAATATATATTCGTAGAAAATCTCATACGGATATAACAGAGGGATTAAATTTTTTTTTGCTTTCTTATATTTTTTCAAACTGTACTATCACAACTAGCTTAAATTCAGTCCTTTCTATCTTTTTTTTTCACTTTATCCACATCTGTGAGGATAAATCCTTTTAAGAAAGAAGAGAAGATTGAATATCCAGAATCGCGGGAAGAAACTATGTATATACGTATAGATTCGTGGGATCCTTTATTTTTATTTATTTTATACTTATTCGGACGTATTTCCAAACACGCTTTTTCATCGTTGCAAACAACGATCATTTGGAATTCCACGCTCAGGTGTGGCCGTCGTCATCTTTCCGAACGGAGTTTCATTTCTTTCGTTTTTGGTTTCACGTATTTCAGGTGTGTTGTGGTTGCAACGTCGGAATATAACGACAAAAGGTGTGCGATAGACTGTTCGGCGGTAAAACTTCTGAAGATTTTTCGCACCGCTAACATTCGCGATTTAAAATTTTTACACCGCGCTAACTCGTCAAAGGAATCTCTTTCCTACAACACCAAATATTTATTGTTTGTTTTTTCTTCTTTCTTTCTTTTTTTGCTTGCAATCCAGGACAGAAACACCTAGAAAAAAAAGAAGAATAACGTTATAAGGATGCTCGTGATAAAAAATCAACAGAATAAAAGGATTTTATAATAATTCTAATTTCTAGGGATTCTTTTCGTTTAAATTTTAATTTTTCGTAAACTTTTGATCGGTACATTATTTTAGTCCTTGGTATTACATATATATTTATATATAAAATTGCGGCGTCTCTATGTCTGGTGTTGAGCGCAAAGGTCCTGTAGCAGGTCTCCTTCAGGCTCTCAACTTTCAAGGTCCTTTTGTCCCCGAGGTATAATACTGCTCCGTATAGTTCTCCACTGCAGGACACCGGTTCATTCATTCCTTTCCCACAGGATTGCCAGAATCCTGGAAAAACCTTTTCTCTATTCACATAATTTTTTTATTTTTCTGCACATTTTTTTCCTCCTTTTATTTATTCTGTTTTTTTCGTTTTCTCTCTCTTTTTTCATCTTCACTTCAACTCTCTTTGCATGGGAACCTGCGGACTGTATGAAAACCGCTTTACTATAACAGTCGATGAATTCCTGGCCAAATACCTGCGTGTACATAAAAATTCTCATTCTGAAAGATTTTCTTTTTACTAAGTATTAACCATATACCCATAGTGTACATGTGTATTGTACGGATCGGATTATCGGCTAAACTAAAATGCAATCTTTCGCAATCCTTTAAGATTTTTTTCACAATTTTTTTTTCGCCGTTCCTCTTTCGCTGAACATGCTGCAAATTTTCAATGAAACTTTGCGGTTAAATGCGTCTTTTACGTGCACATATATAGATGATAGATCCTCAAGACGGTGCAGTAAAACTTTAATCTTTTTCGATATACGCGTATATAAACCTTATACGGTTTTGTTCGCTTTGATCTTTTTTTTTTTGCGACAAGCAATCCTTTCAGTCTTCAAAGAATTCCCATCATTTTATCAGCTTTTCTTTTCTGTCTCTGTTTTTTTTTACCACATCATCCCTGAATCGGCAAAAGAAAAATTTATCTTCCGAGTCAAAGTTTTATCAGATCTAATACACCCTAAAAATCTCGAGGGTCGCTAAATTTTTGTCATTTTTTGGGATAAATGAAAAGATTTTATGTTTCTTTTTTTTTGAGTAATAAAACGTGAGATCTTCAGATTCTCATTTTATAACTGTAGTAGATGGATATCAAGAGAAAAAAATTTCGTACAAATATAAATGTTTCTACACACAAAAGAATCGCGTTTGAATCGAAACCTCTGAATCTTTGAAGTCAACACCTGCTCTTTTCTAATACTTCAAGGATTTTTGCTACAATTCTCAAGCCTTTCTGCAGCACCGGTGCGAGACCTTGAACTCGAAATTCGTTCTCATGATGTACGTTAGTGCATTCTAAATTCAAAATTCTCACGAATTTTTTTCATCAATACTTTTTCAAATAAAGCTTCATTTTCGTTGTGGGCACGATGGAAAAATTTGATTGTTTGTAGCGTGGCGATTTGTGAGAACCGTTAAATCCTCGATCGTGTACTAGAAATGGTAATTTTTTGTTTCCTTCTTTTCCTATCTTACCTTTTTGGTCTTATTGTAGTTTATTTCTTCATTCGTTGTTTGAGCTTCAACGATATTATACATCGAAGAGTGAATTTCAGTGAATTCAGTCAGTCTTCTCTAACCAGTTCCCATTATATTTTATATACCAATCTACCTACCAACCTATCCGGTCAAATGAGATACAGAGAAACAAACCTTGACTCCACTTACGTGTAATTTACGGGTGCCGTGTGTGAATACGTTCGTTAAATAATATATACTTTGAGATAATGGTAAAGAAAATAAAAGTAAGAAAAGAAAAAAATTTACTGCAAGCGTTCATCATAGTCTCACGGAATAAAACCACATTGCGGTTGTAGTTACGATTGTTTACTCTTACCGATACGTGATTCGAAGTGCACGTTGCAAGTTTTTTTTTATTTTTTGTATTTATTTTCGGAATCGAATTACATCGAAAGATTTTGAAGATATTTATTTTTGTTCCTTAATGATTATTGCACTGTAGTTAAAAATTATGTTCTTTACAAGCGTATCTTCAGAGATATTTATAGAAGTTGAAACTTAAAAATTTACATTCGGGTCATAATATACATCGATTTGGTGTCAAGATCTACCGCTAATATAGAGAAAGAAGGATGAGTAGATAAAAAAAAGAAATGGAGAGAGAGAGAGAGAGAGAGGGGGATTTAGTTTGATCTAGGTGGTTTAATTTTCGAGTTGTAGGCATGCCTCGGGACCTTTGACCAGTTAACTAGTTCCGCGACTCCTTTCGGTCTGATCTCATCGGAGCAAAAGCCTGGCACGGGTCATTCTTCAGACCCCTTAGGTTCATCTTGGACGGACATTAGCTCGCTTAGATATCTGTGTTCTCATAAATAACGTCTGGTTAAGTCGACGTAGATATTGTAATTATACCCCTCAGAACTTTGTTGCCCATGAGCACCTATTTTTTTTGTTCCCTCTCTTGTTCTTTCCTCTCTTTTTTCTATTTAATTTGTTTCTTCATTTCACCATTCTTTTCTTTCTACTTCTCATGTATGTACATCATAATGCATATGCGGTACCGCAATAATGTGTCTCATACACACCTCATGTTATACGTATTTAAAAAATGTATATTGCGTACACACGTATAGATATGGGATAAAATTTTTTTATTATCTCATATACGTTGTAGTATTGCACGATATCTTTTTATGTATTGGTACATGAGATTGAGATCGAGAAAAATGAAATGGTATCTCATTTTGAACTCGGTTCTTTAGCTTGTGGTCCAGATGATGACTTAATTCCCACGGATCTGTGAATTATATGAGCTGGTTACTTTTGGTATAGGTACCCTGGGGCTTTCTTCTGTTGGGCTATAGTTTATACACCATGTTGTAGTTTATATTCAGAATTTCGAGCCATCCATAATTCGAACGGAATATGAACGATCATCATATATGATCTGCGGTAAAAAATTTCATCCCATCTAATCATACGATCTATAAAGAAAAACTCAAAATACTTCAAATATTTTGCTAAACATTTTGGGCTACATATCTAAAAATTAACGTTTGTCGATTTACCATTGAAAAACAGAAAAACGTGGATACAAATTTTTATAAAAGTTTCAAAGACTTTTAGAATACCCTATTTACGTTATTTAAAGACATCGAAAGAAAATGTCTTCTTTAGTTTTCATGCCTCAGTTTCTCTGTTTCTTTCTGTTTTCCGGAGGAGCCAATCAGGTCCGTATCGGTTGGCAGTTAATTTTTCAGCCCCTGGTTCCTCCGAAAATTTTCTCCACCCCATTTTTGGTGCAGACTAAAAACACGAAACACCGAACACTTTGGACCATATGGCGATGGGATGGGACTTCGACTATACGACGACGACGGGACCCGCGCGCGTGGCACAAAGAGGAAAAAATTCTCTTTTTAATTGCACCATGTGGTGTGTCGGTCGCGTCGGTCACGTTTTAGTTATGGTGATCTGCCCAAAAATTAAGCAAACCGATTCACTCAAAAAGATCAAATAAAAAAAAAAAAAAGAGAAAAAATCAAGCCGCAACTGTCGGACGGTCAAGGTGTAGAATTCCAAAAACGAAAGACAAAAAAATAGGGGACGTGCACAAGATGATACTTATTCTTTTTTCACATGAATTTTTATTAATTTTCCCTTTTCAATCAGTTAGTAAACAATCGCTGTATGAGAAGGTATTGAGGGAGAAGTTCGAACATGGTATAGTTTCCATGGTTTTTGATGCATGCATTTTAGTTAGGGGGTTTATTTTTGCTCTTATATATATATGGGAACCCGACCGCTGCATATAATCTATCAGGAAGAGCTGATGTACGGTGTATTTTCAGTTCCTGGGTAACGCCTTCTCATCCTTGCATGTTCATCCCCATTTCCCCATTTCCATTCTGCAGCCGCAGCAGCAGCAGCTCTAGTTCGTCCTCATCATCTTCCTCTTTTTTTTCTCTTTTTATTCTTCTCTCCTACACGTGCCACGCATCGTTTGAAACTGCAGCAGGAGCAGGAACAGCAGCTTGTTCTATTTTTATCCTGTACACACATATATAACATTTTGACGGCGCCGTTCCTGAGCCTGCCTGCCTGCCTGCCTGCCTTCCTTATACTACTATACCTTTGCATCGGGAATAACCTGCACTGAACACAACACAAGGTGGCCCACGATTCATCACTACTGGGGGTGAAAACTATCGGATGCACATGGCGCGTGCGCCGCCTACTATACGATCCCCTACGATGAGGAAATGCCCTTGCTCCCTCCCACGTATGGGGAGAAAAAAAGAGGAGAGAAAAAGAAGAGAGAGGTTATACTAAATTCTAAAGGACCATCAGCCACCTTGCGGAAACTAATCGACCCCTCTTACATCCCTATACTATTTAACCCCCTGGTAGAGTTCTTTGAGAGTCCAGAAAATTGGGAATTTAGAATTAGGGTCATCATCGACGCACGCTCTGCCACCTTAGGCGGCGATATAGGTATATAAATATCGTCGGCGCTTTTTTTTTCTTTTCTTTTTTCGTTTTATATATTTGCGGTCTCTAGGAGTCTGGCCTGAGGGTCAGTTTTATTGTTTTTGGTTGGCGCAAATTAAAAAGACGATGTGTGTATGGGGCATTTCATGACAGAGTGTTGAGTCTGTTGCGTTTTAGAGGTGGCTTAAAATAGTTTGAAACAAAAAATGGTTTACAAGAGAGCGTGATCCCTTTTTTTTCGTTCGATTCTTGGGCCGAGAATCATTGACCGTGAAAATAAATAAGAAGTATGTAGAAAAAATTGAAATGACAGGCTGGTCGATTTATCGTGGAACACCCAGTATATATTTCATTAAAATCTATAAGCAACTAACGTTATTACAGACACGCGCCCCACCTGTTTTTGCGGGTGTGCTTCATCTTTTTTTTCTTCATAAGTATTATAAACGTTGCATAAACGACGACGTTTCTCAAATGATACGATCCGCATCCCCGCACGTGTTAAACCTGTAATAATGCGGCAGAAGAAAGGAACAAAAAAAAATAAGAATTTGGAAAATGCGCTCGTTAAGCTTATATGGGACTCTTCCAGCGACCCTTCGAGATAATGATCTTTTAATTCCATCATGTGGTTCTGGTAACGTCTTTGTTTTGCTAAAGATTATATATGTATTATATATCATCCCGTTCATTTGCAGGAAATTTGAGAAAATGAAGCAACAAAAAAATTGATTGATATCGTGAAAATCTGTCAATATGTTTTGTCTACCTAATTTGTTTTTTTTTTCTTTATTTTTAATGTTTGGAATTTCGTTTGCGTAGTCTGCAATTGAAAACCTCTGTATATTTACTGTTATATACCCCGGTGTAAAATATTTGTAAAGTTCACGCTCTTCAAACTTGAGGGTTGAGAATAATACGAGTAAACGACTCCATTGATATTATTTCCATGGTTCTCCTCTTTAGTCCTTGCAGAGTTTCTTGTATATGATCCTCTGCGCGCATTCATTGACAAGAAAAAAAAAAAGAGAAAGAAAAATAAGATGAAGACGAAGTAGGAAGAAAGAAGGAATTATGAATGTAAGTGAGAAAACCGGGTGGCCCGCACAACGAGGGCGACGACCACCGATGCACTCGGTCCTCGACATCATGGGGTGTAAGAATCTTTGGGAAGACGGAATTTATCCCTGTTTTACTTTATTTCCAGACCCCAAACCCGACACGCTCATTGAAGTTGCATTGTAGTGAAAAAGCGAGACGAAGTTGTTACTCGATCTTCTGTTGGTGTAACTTACGCAGGCAGCGTTTTACAAAATCGTGCACCTTCTTCCGCATGGACACCTGTTTTTGAATCTACTCCTCACAAAGGTTGGTACGGTTTTTTTTTCTTCTTTTTTATTTGCGGAATTATCACACTTAGATTTGAATAAAAATGACAATGCTATCGCTAGAATTATATTCATACTCTACCAGGGATATTGGAGATTTCAACGCCCGGCGAGGAAATGAAATAAATTCAGTATTACTTACATGTATATAGAGGAGAAACTAAAAAAGGAAAAATTCACCAGAGAGAAAGCACTCACAGTATATGTATATACTCATAGGTACCTACTGGTTTTCTTTAAGAAATAAGGAATTAGACGAGATTATAATGCGGAGATTATATTATAGACTCGAGTTTAAAAGACAAAAGACGCCGACGCGACGCCGACGCCGTCTCTTATACATACAGGTATATACATTTTTATGTTTATACTTCTATACGTACTTCTACATGTATTTATTTTATATATACCTTAGAATCATCTCTTACACGAGCATCTAGCATTTAGTTTCGTTAATTAATGTTAAACTCACTTGCTAATGTTAATTGTGGGTTGGTCAACCGACGGTTGGTATATATACCTATATGTGTATGTAATATACATAAATATATATACAGGCATATGCATAGTACATATACGTATAGTTTTGTACATAAGAAACGGCGGTATCACCAGCCGCAGACGAAACCACAGAGATACGGGGCATAGCTGGGGGCGTGGCTCTGGCATATCCATCCACGTGCTGTTAATGCCTTCTATATTACTTTACTTATTGTGCACCATACATACAGGGTGGCAAATGTGAGAAGCATTTAAAAAACCAACAAAAAAAAAAACTCTCGTTTTATAATATCATGAAATTAATGAATATCAATTGATTCAAATCGGAATATCGGTATGATTCATGTCTGCATATAGGTGAGCTAACGTTGTTACATGTATGTGCGCTGTAAAATAATTTTTCTCAATCTTTGCTTGTGTTAAATTATTCTTTTTTTGTTTTCATACGAATATTTGAGAGTGAAGAATCGATTATTTTTGTACCACCTTGTAGACATACGAACCAATTCTTTATCTCGAGTTTATGTGGATATTTTTTTTCTATCTTTCATTTAGTTTATGCTACTTTGCATACTAATCTGAAAGTTTGGAGTTAATGAATTTTGGTTAATAACTTTAAAGCAACGTCGGCTTCTAGATTTTCTCATTTGTATCATATATACCGTGCAGGGTTATCACAAGTCTTAGGCTTTTATTATCCAATATAGTTTTTATATCCGATTTGTAGTGATTTACATTATACGTGTTTTTTTTTCTCTTTCTTTTTTTTTTTTTTTTTTTTTTTTTTTAGTAAATATGTTTGTATAATATGTATTTACTGTACGATATTGTAATCGACAGAAATCGTGCCGACGCGACTATACTGGCCTGCAGTGTGTAAGATTTATTTTTGAAATGAAAGCTTACCAAATTATAAACTAACGTTTATTAGAGGAACGTAAATTAACAGACTATAATATTTAAAACCTAGACCTACCCGGCTATCTTTTTTTTTCAGATGAGATTCAATTTTATACACACTGGTTTAAACTCAGAGATTCACTAATACTATAAAACTATCTTCTTATATATATCGGAAGAGAACAGCTTCCGAACGGCTACTGGCAACTAATTGGTATGCCATTAACTATTAACAATTAGCGACGCTCACTATATACATGTATACTGATGTTTCGTAGCTACCGTATTGGTTTTATTTTCTTCTTTCCTTTTGAAAAGTTTTGATGAACGATATTATAGAATGCGTAATTAATTCTTATAGCGTTGTCAAATATTAATTTTCATGTGATGTCATAAATTAATTTTTTTCCAATCTTTTCAAAACTTTTTATGTAAGCACGTGAATTTATGGTATACGTGCATGTGATATCGACTAATTTGGCAATATGGGATTGTGCGTATTATAATGATGTGCAATTTCAGCGTTTGACAATTAGCTTTGCGATTAATTAAGCCTGGAATATAACATGAAAATAAACGCTCGGTAAAAGGAAAAAATTAACAGACGGAAGTAGCTGCGAGCCCTTTATGTAATCTGCAAGTTACTGCACTTTTTTCGCGCATTGCTTAGTATTGTATTTAATTGCGATTAGAATAAAAGCTAGGAATTAGTTGAGCCGCTCCAGCGCACGAGTCGTAAATCTCTAAATCCGTATAGATTGTCGTTCAATTCAATTAACTACCATTAATTAGTCGCAGATAACTCATCAGTTTCAACCTCACGACGATTTAAAACATCGGTATGTGCGGATGTAGAATTGAACTGACGACGATTTAAGTTCTTTATATTTTCTAATTATAAAATCCCACTGTGGAGTAATTAACGAAAATCAAGTAAAGACAAGAATCTTTCCAAATTTATTGCGAGTAACAAATATTCATTTCTTTTTTTTTCAGAATAAAACATAATTTTTCTTGTCATAAATGAATTTTTTTATTGTAGGTTCATTTTCGTCTTATATTCCGCGAATAATTTTCCGGATTCTGTAAAGATCAAAATTTTTTTAGGTCATATTTTTCCGTATTATATTGTATTATGGATAATCCCGGGCGTAACGGATATTGAAAATCCTGGAATTATTGGATGAATTCGAATTCTATTTCTCTACCTTTTCTCCGTTTATTATTATTATTAGTTTTTGAATTTTTTTTTCGATTTTTTTTCGGAGGGATCGAAACCACCGTGCACCTCTCACATCCGGTTTATGGTTGAATTTCGTCTATAATCAAAGGGCTTAAAACCTGCCATTTCTTGGCCTGCAGTGTAGTGCAGAAAGAATCTTTTCTAGACGTTTTATACTTTCATCTGGACGCATCCGGCTATGAAAGCACTAGACATCCTTTGATCAGGATATAGAGCCAACTAAACAGAGAAACGAGGAACGAATTTCATGCGCCTTAAACGGTAAAAGAAGCAGTTCTCGGATTTGATATTTTCGTACAGTATTTGCGAAGTGTATTTGTAAATAATAACCTGAGATAATTTTCGAAAATTAAAATTTCGGGAACTTCGAAACTCAAGTGTGTCGAAAGCGAAAACTTTGTTCAGTTCGTTCTAAGTTTCGTAGCGCGAATCTAAAGATTTCTCAAAATTTTTAGAGGTACAAGTTTTATAACAACAAAATCTGAAATTCGAGTCTTTTTTTTGAGCCGTTTTACCATAATATTTTAAATACTTTACATATGTCTAAAAAATTTTAGTCGGAAAATTCCGATTTCTCGCGTGCCTATAAATTTCCAGATAATTCGCGTTTTTAGCGTTGATGGTTTCGAAATTCTACACCACGAAATTCGCAAGGACACCGAAGGCGATGGCTATAGTGTAGCTGCGCGACAGGACCGAAAACCTTCTCATTCTCCGATACACCAAATCTCCTCATCCCTGCATTTCTATGTGTTCAAAAATCTTGGTCGTCTTAAAGGATGAGATCACGCGACTTTGCTGGAGATCACTAACTGCAGACGAATGTTGGATCGACGTATCGATCAAGAATGCCGACAGAACGCCACTCGCCTGATCCTTTTGTATGTTATTTCTAACCACCTTCAGTCTTTGAAACGGCAAGTGTTCTTCGAGTTGCTACTGAAAGATATATGTATCTTCTCACTCTTACACATGATGCCATTCGTGTAGGTTTTGGATATGGGATGTGGATATCGGACATCTAAGCATCAGGCATCGACGTATGGCATGGGCGGCATCAGCTGTACAAATCGAAGAAGCGACGCGTGTTTCTTTGCGGAGAGAATTTTAAGCAGTCACATCTCGGTTTTGTCCCCTTTCGTTTTTTTTTTCGTTTTTTTTCTTCAACTTCGCTCTTCCTCCCCTTTTTTTGTACGATTCAGACCTAATTTCGCGCGTTGGGTGGCACCGACCACTCGCTATGTATCCTTGTACATAAGGCGGCTTGTCAAAAGGTTATATAGAAGAAACGCTTCACAGACTTTTAAATCTTTCAAAAGATACTTTTTCGTTTTATAGTCGAACCCCAACGCATCACGCGCGACGCCGTGCGCTGTAGTATGCAAGGACATTTTCAAGAGCTTTTTGGATGGTCGTAAAAACACGTGACAGTTCACACCCAAAGAGAGGGAAAAAAATACTTAAACGAAAAAAAAACCTGTCTCGTTATTCTATGATTTTCTTCTTCTATATTTTCAATTTAGAATTTTCTCTATCTGTTGCCCGCTGCGACCTCGATCTAAATTTGGACATCCCTTTGGATTTTTGTGATTTTCGGCCCCAAAAATCAACATTTTTATTTTCGCAGGATTTTTACGTTTTCTTACGTATTTTGATCTCAGAAACATGAATCCGTTGACTTAATTAAGCTACGACTGTAACCAATCGAGATATCTCTATTTTCTTATACTTTTCAGAGTGATAAATTGGGGATAACTCGATAAATTTTATAGTTAGATCAATTTGGTTAGCAGATTCGGATTCCTAAGCTCAAAATACGTCAGAATACCCCAAAAACCCTATAAAAAAATGTTGATTTTTTACCCCAAAAATGACAAACACCTAAGGTATCCCTTTGGATTTTTTCAATTTTTGGGGCAAAAATAAAGAATTTTTTAAATCGATTGTAAGACAATTTTCTAACGTACTTTGACCTTAGGAACACGAATCCGTTGACTAAATTGAGCTACGACTAAGGCCAATCGAAATATCTCAATTTTTCTGCTCCGAAAATCGAAAAATTGGTGATGACTCGAAAATTTCATTAGATGGATCAATTTAGATAGCAGATTCGAAATCCTGAGCTCAAAATATTTCAGAATATAGTCATATGATCAATTTTCGTTTTTGACCCCAAAATCGAAAAAAATCAAAGGCCCGTAGCCTTTGAAACATCTCTGTAGTACTACTACTGTACTTTTTTCTCCTGTATAAGTTCTTTTCATTTTCTTTGTTTTTTTTTGGCTCGTATCTGCGGCATTATTCAAAGGTGAGCATCTTGGACTTTTTCAGCTCCTGCAGACGCTCCTGTTGGAATTCCCTTCTTGCGATCTTATCATTTGAAACTCGATATTGTTTCACTTTTTAAAAAATTAGGGAGAACAGCAGAACGGACAGGTTGCTTCGAGTTCACGTACAAGTCTTTCGTATTCTTCTTTTTCGTCTGCTTTTTTTTCCTCCACCAGTTGCAAACGAAATTCCAGAACCATCAGAGGTGAGATTTCTAACCGTCAAAGAACTTGACAATCTTCTACCCCTAATTATATGTCAAACTGACTCCAAACCTAACCCCTTTTTCTGTACATACTAATTTGAAGTAACGAAAAAAAAAATGTCCACTTTTTTCTCGTCACGTTACACGCAACGTCGAAGATTGTTTGTCAACGCGTTTCGATGTAACGAGCTGCGTTTAATTGCGTTCAGATTTTTTGCTTCCTCAACAAACAAGAAAAAAAGAAAAGAACTAAATAAATAAGACGTTGGTTAGGTTTCCGATGAATTCTCCGCACCCATTTCACGCATGCATATAATTTCGTAGGGGTGAAAATCGATGATCGTTTTACTAATGAAGGGCGTCTCTATTAGTTTTTGCAGTCTTCTGTCTGCTTGTGCAGTTTGCCACAAAGGTAATTGCTGTTACGATATGATCTAAACGCGCTCTCTCTCACGGCCGTCATACCCATATAGTTTATTTATATACTCACCATGTATTACAACATGAGATCCCACAGTAATAAAGACACGGTTATATTGCATTATGCACTTTATAAAGCAGAAGAAAGGAGTTTATAAATAGCGGGTGAAAAGAGGGGATGAAGATAAAAAAGAAAAATAGATTTGAGAATTTATACTAAGAAGAGAGAAGAAAAAGTCAAAAAGAAAAAAAATATATACCTAGCGACAGATTATAGATATATCGGGCGTGCCTAATTACTCGATCGTAAATGACCAATCAAAGTGTCTTCCTGTCGATCCTTGTATAATTCTTTCTCAGATCGATTGTATATCGTGATTGAAGAATATCAACTGAAGTTTATCGCACGATCCTTTCTCTGTAGGGTTTTCAGGGAGCGGTCCTTCTTCCGCGTACAGTAATAATTGTTCTTTTTGTATACTCGAATATTCGTTCAATTATAAATCGGCAATTATAATTTTCTCGTAATTTCGATAATATTATTTACTCCCACGAGTAAGGAAATGCAGCAAGGAAATATGCTATACCTACGTATATTCTAGATGTTCGCTCTACGCATAAACGCACCTATAGAAAATTTCGAGACTGCAGTTTCAGATATAATAAAATATATATATACATATGCGTACAAGTATATGCACTTCAGACAGTCATATCTTCACGCATGATGGCTGCCGGTAATTGTCCTTTTTATTGGTAATCAGAGCATGAACTTGTATAGCTATATCATATCTGTTTCTAGTAGATATATGTAGGAACTCAATTACCTGCGCGTCGGGACGGGTCAATAATATCAATAATAATGATAACGATGATAATAATAGTGCCAATAATAATAATAATGTTAATGATGATGATAACACGCGTTATTAACGCCCCGTATGAAAATGTATACGCGAGATTTTCAAAGGAAATATTTACATATGAGCGATAGATCGATAATCGTTATCCATGATCATTTTTATAGCAGGAAAATAATTAATGGCTGACAGCAGCCATAGCTGAGGATGAATTTCAGCAGATTTGATTGATTTCAACAATTTAATGCGCTCTAGCAGCAATTATGTGCGAAATTGGCAGTTTTTTATTTCGTTGGTCAATCACGTGGGTCTTTGCGGGAGCGCATGTTATAATAAAGTAACAAAAAGTAAAGATAAACGCGGCGAAAAAAAACCATTAAAGGAAGTTAGTTTATTTGAGCAAAGTGTGACAAAAAGTATATGATAAAAGTAGAAGCAAAAAGAATTAACGTTGTATGTGTAGTACACATATAACTATATAGAGCGTATGTATACTCGTGCGTGTGGAATTGTAGATAAAAGGTATATCTTGGCGTGTAAATCAAACGACATTAACGAAATTAGCATAGCAGAGAAATGCGAAGTGGATTGCTTGGAAACGGACTGAGCGAGTTTTGCGCTTTAGCTTTGCGTGGCTTTGGCTTTAGCAGAGTTCTTCGGATAACCGCCGGCGGCTCGTCGTTATTCAAGGTGAAATAATCACACCTGCGTATCGATATATGTAATGCAATTCAACCTCTTGAATTTATTACACTAACTATATATACACGGTTGGTTATATTTGCTATGTGTTTGAGAAATCATCATCCTCTTGCAGTTCGTTATGAAATCCTCCATCCCTTCCCTTCCCTTTCTGCCCCGGCATTTTGCCCCTTGAAAATAGAAGTAGAATAAAATTGCACAGATAATATTCATCGGAATTGATCAATTCGAGATTATTCGAAACGGCAATTAAAGCACGCGCAAAGAATCTCGATTTATGGTCGTGATTATAATTATTATTCGCCATCGGCAGCAATAATGCATGCTATATCGGAAATACTTTTTCAGCATAACATTGACCCGTGACAAAATTTTTGTAGAATGAACCCAAAGGTTGATTCATTGATTGATTCATTTTTATACAGCGAATTTTAATTACAAAAAATATTCCATCTCGTCAACCGAATGAATTTTCTTTCCACGCAGTTGCGACTGCACTGTATTCTGAATCCCTATTACAGTTTTTATTTTTAGAACAATTAGAAAAATTGTCCAAAAGCACGATCGCGAATTTTTCTACCTCGAACGGATGAGATGAAAAACGACTTGGAAAATCCCAAGACTTTTGAAGCGGCTATAGGGACCTCTGTAGAGGGACGTGAGTTGCAACTCCATAGTTCATAGGTAGTAGAACAAAGTTTATATAATACATACCTGTATACTTGTTGTACATGAAAGACTAGACCGCATTATTATCATCTAGATACACACGTGCGTATACGTATAAAATTATATACCCATGTAAAAGAGACTTGTAAAGTCGTACCGCGCGGCGGGGCCTTTCACCTTATATTTTTATTTTTACATATGTATATTTCGTACGTATATATCTCTTTGTGTACATGTATACAATTATACATATGTAGAGTATATGCAGAATAGGTTTATATACCACATACACGATGTCCAGGCATGCAACAATGGTGCGTCAAGGATTCACAATCCTTTCTTAATTAAGTTGCAACCTGATCCGAGTTGCCGACAATCCGATTGAATTAGACGTAGAAGAATCAATTATAAAACAAAAAAAAAAGAACACGTAAAATAAGATGGAGTAGGTATATACGCGTGCGTAAAAGGGTCCGTTCACCGTGTTTCAGAATCCTATATATGGTTTCATTTTTCTGTTTTTGATTTCTTTTTCTTTCTTCTCCTTTACTTTTTCTTTTTCTTTGTAACCTCATGCGGCGCGATATCCCCACGGGTAAAGATGCAGACGGGATAAGATGCAGTTGAGGGAAGTGAAGAAAGAGAAGAAGAAAATAGAGAGCATTAAATGCAGGTGTAGAAAGTAGATTTTTTATTGATAAGAAAACCCGAGTAGTAGTAGCAGGGATTCGAGCGATGGCCGATAACGAATTTCGAGACATTTAATTCTTTATATTTGAATACCTACAACCTGTCGTCGTTGTCGGCGAAAAGGGATAAAGGTAAAGGAAAAACCATGACTTAGTATTATCATAATCACGATCTTAGGTTACAATAAATTAAAATTTATGAAAAAGAAGTTCTTGTATTATATCATAAGGTGGTCATGTTTGAAATTTCATTACATACGAAATCTTCGGATTCAAGATAGTCGGGGAAGATCCTCGCATTATTTTTTTTCTTTATTATTCACTTAGTTTCATCAATCAATCAATCATTCTCATGGAGACCGAGCTGCGTCGTATTTAGATAAAATAAAAGTCTTGTGGTGAGTTCTGGTCTATAAATTAAAAGAGCGTGCTGAATTAGTTGACGTTGAAGGGTTGAACTTGAGGTTAAAAAAGTGCGAGTTTCAAGGGGGTGAAGCTGTGAGGCCAAAGTATCAGGATGTCCACTTGTCACGAATCCTCGGGCTTATAACCTTCTGCACTATACTATACATTGTGACGGGGGATCGTAAATGTTAAGGAAGAACAACGCAAGGAAAAGGAATAAAGATGGGATGAGAAAGAAAGAGAAGGACTATATATACCATCCGTATACATATCTATATATGTATATAAAGAATAAAGAGTACAGAGTAAAACTTGACTCATAAACCGACTAACAATGTGGGCGACGGTTTAAATGGAGTGCGGCTTGCGGCGAGGGTTGAATAAAGAAGAAGGAGAAGAAGAAGAAGAAGAAGAAGAAGCTGGAGGTGCCATAGCCGATGGAATGAGAGGAATAAGAGAGATGAAAATTTTCAAGGATGAAAAGAGAAAAGGAGAAAGAGAGAAGAAGAAAAAAAAATATTAAAAAGGGGAGGGGGTTGCCCTGCAACGGAGATATACGAGCGAAGGAGCGCGCAAGCAACTTTCGTAATGAATGCAAGCCGTAAAACAAGGATGCCTTGATTTACTCACAGGCTTAAAGTTGAACGGGCAGTATTAATAAATTATCAGTTATTAAGTGTACCGAGCCTGTCCGTTTCTCGATTTCACCCTTTTACTAGCTTATTCTCTCATTTTTAAAAACCTCCTCTCTAGCTTTTTGTTTTTTTTTTTTTTTTCAAAGAAGAGGAAAGTTTTTCAGAACCCAAATAAATAATAATAAGAGAAAGTTTTTCAGAACCCAGATAAATGACCTAGACGCAAAAAGAATTGATTTGTTTGAAATCTTCCTTCCATGAAGAATAAGGCAAGAATTTCATGCTTATCATGAATGAACAAATCATGAACAACGGGTCTTCCGACCAAATATTTATACTTTGACGAATTTATTTCTTCTGCACCTTTTAAAGCTGATCGTAAGTGAATAAAAAATAAGAAGTTTCTTCTCATTATATGCACCAGATTATTTGAATCATTATTTTCTTTCTCCTTGATAGGTGAGAATTTAACTTGGGTTATGTATAGGAACTGAAATTTCTAGAATGTAACGATTTTGCAATCTAAAATACGTATACCAATAATTTGAATACATAAAAAATGAATATTGTGAAAATTTTTCAAAGTTTATATTCGCGGGATGAGATTTAGTGGCAACCTCGTTATTCGCAGTGGCAAGAATTTATTAGAGTTACTTCTGCAATGCTGTTGCAGGTAGCAGCAGAAGCAGCGGCAGCAGGTTAGCGATTCTCCGAGTCAAGAAAAGGGGTCCATGCAGATACAAACTATACGTATATACCTCACGTCTGACATACAGAAACCCGTAGGAACCAACACGAGGCACTTAATCATTCGGAGTTAATTGGAATTAAGTAGCTCAAGTCCCACGCTTAGAAATTTATATTTTTCTCTCAATTTAATTCTTTTCCTTTTTTTCTTTCAATAGGTACCGCATATCGTCGCGCGTATCAGGAAAACACATACGAATTTTCTAATTTGTCGATAAAAAAAATGGAGACTACGAGCACTTCCGATTGTATTGACAAAAAACAGAGTCAAGTATTTACGCAGATAAGAATCGTGTCGAATATCGGTCGGTTGTACAGAAGAAACTATGACGAAAATTCGTCATCCCTACAGAGAAATTTTACCGTTCGAAAGAGAATCGGGATCGGGAACGATAACGTCTTTGACACGGGACCGTGAGTCGAGTGGATATGTATCGCGTATCTACTCTCGAGTCGCAAGGTACGCATATATAAGGTATGTAAGTACCTATGGGTATAGGAATTTCTTTTCAAGTGTTGATTTATCAATCTCTCGGCATCTTTCTTTCTCTCCCCGCTCTCTTTATCTCGCTCTTCACCTTCTCTTATTATTCCTATCTCATTTATTTTCTCTTTTCATTTCGATTCGTTTTTTTCTTCATTTACTATTTCTCTCGAGTATGTACTACGTACCTTGTACTATCTTTTGCCTCTTTCTCTCTTTTTCTCTCACTCTCTGTCACTCTGAGGTCACGCCCGACAGACCGGACTACATACCTAGATGTCACCTATACAAGAATATAATTTTGGACCTCTTGAAAATCTACACGTGCATATTGTAACGGGATTGTTTTAAGATTAATCTGTAACCCGGTCAAATCACGGATACTTAATCATCGAGATATGTAATTTTTGAATTATAGTTTTGATGTGTTTTGCCGCTATTCAACGCCAAGACGGCTGACGCCAAAGGAAAAATAATCGAGTGCAACATGTGATAAGAATGACTCTCGAACCCTCATGTAATGTACCGTTCAGAATTATTCAAATAAGCGTCGGGAAAAAACTGCGAATGAACTCAATAATGGAACACATAAGAGCACACAAAAGCGAATCGATCCCTCTTTGACGAACCCCGTATCTGATGAGGAAAATAACGTCAAAATACAGGCGCGACATGCGGACGTAAACCGATTTCCTGCTAACCATACGTAGAACGTTGTTAGAGAATGTGAAGGAACGAAAGGGGAAAAAGAACACAGTGATTTAATTTTTAAAGTTCAATCGCGGCTCCGCGTCTGCATCAGGCGCCACCCACCTCTTTCTCGTATTAGAGTCTTAATTAGAAACGTGTCATCGGGAAGAAGGACATGGCATTTATATATACATGTATACGTATCCTTAGGGAGAACTTCGTCCAACTCACCGCGCTGATCATACAACGATTGCCCATTCAGGTTACGGGTTAGCGTACTTTTTCTTTTGATTTTTCTTTATTTTTTTGTACACATAAAAGCCTGGACAACGTAGTTCAGTCTCGTGATATATACCTACCGATGCGTTCCCGAAGGAAACCAGAGAACACTTTATGCTAATTTACAGGTGCGCCTGGAGGCAAAGTTCTTAGGTGGTTGTTATCTGAAGAAAAATGTTTCCTTATATACGACTTGACAAAATTAGTGGAACATCCGCAACATCTCAAGCAATTAAGGGATGGCTGAAAAATCAAACCGATCGCGAAAAGCAGAGAAGTAGATCGGTAAGCTTGGATTCAGGAAAGTCGTAAAATTTTTCCAGCCTCACTGTTGGGAAAATTTGAACTCAATATGGCCAAATCGTTTATAAACGATGAACATGTTCGGGGTATTTAGGTGAATATGTTGGAAACTTGATCGATCTAATGAATTTTCATTTCACATCCAGAAGGCCACTTTATTTTAGGATGCTGAATTTTGGCTTTTTTTATTTCCTAGTAGGTGGGTATCCTTGAGGGTTGCGGGTTATATTATATCGCCCTCCTTAATTGAGTGTCTTCACCTTGGGTGTCCAATGTTGTCCGGCTCGTGTCGCGTCCAGCTACCGCGAGGCGTGGGCGCCTCTGATATGAGTTACGGGACTGTCGTATTACACCGACTTCAAGACGGCTGGGGTGGTCCTGCCCGTTCAGAGATTATCATCCATTTATTATATCAAGTCTTTTCCTGCCTCAACCTCGGGACGAATTTTATTCATACACATATATATTTATTCACTCTGTTTTGATCGTCCGGTCATCGAATCCTTTCTTTACTTCTCTTGTACAAAATCACGTAAATTCGGACAATTTTTCGATCGGAGAGTGATTCCGAGGAATTTTTCCGTCCTAAATTCATCCTGCAGAGTACGCGAGTCAACGTGGGCGAAGTAGGAGGAAAAAAAATTTTCAATGGTAATTTTGTCGGTCTTTTCACAATCGGTTTGAATGCTTGTGCAGTCTGAGGGTCGTTATTGTACGTTAAAGAGTTGGATTGATTTATTTGCTGAGTACACTATATGGATATATTCATTGGACGATGGATCCCCTAATTGCAGAAGAAGAGAGAAGATATCCAGGTATCTCTCTAACCATAACCGCAAAACGCCGACGCGCGCGTTCAGCTTCGCTTTTAGAAATAACAAGATACAAACGACAGCCTCTCATCTGATACAATTACCGGGAATCAAGGTTATTTACGAGCCGGAAAATCGATCGGCCAATCCATGATTGAAACTCCGTAATAGTGAGGTGTTGAGGCAGGTCTGGTATAACAATCCGACAATGCACCGGATGCGTACGTGGGTGGGGAATGCTATGTGTGAAAGCACATTTGTAATATCTCATCTCATTAAAAACAAAAAAAAAAGAACTTTCATATTACGGGATCCAACGTTCTTCGATTTCAAGTCTCCGACCCAAAAAATAATCGCAAATTAGAGTTTCGTCTCGCTTTTCCCATCTTGTAAATCATATTTGATTCACTGGATTTTCGAAATGAGGCAAAACTTAAGGTCCGTCTTCGTTTTTTCCGAATCCAGCAATAATTTTACAAGGGCGTGAAATTTGGAATTTCTCTAATCATGATTCGTAATCCATTATTCATAGTCTGCCTAAAATATTTGTTGTATCTCGTACAACATTATATCGTATATAGATAGATTCATTTGTGTTTTCCACGTACGTATGATGTACACAGTAGCCGTGTCATCTGGGGACTAATGGATCGACGGTGACAGACACCGGACAACCTGCCCGATCTTTAGATGCTGTATAAATTTACGCGTGGTACGAGCACGCCGCGTATATAGTTATAATAAATACCTACTTTATGGCTGTCAGTTTATTTATGCACATGTGTGTCATTGTAATAAACATTGCACGTTACCTATAATGATTACCTCGGCGAGTATGATCATATAAATTAAATATCTATCAATTTGAAATATAGTCGCGCTCGCAGTAAGAACGAAGTTTTTTTCATTTTCGACTCAAAAAACTAGCTGCAAACGATTTTGCTTCTATGGGCACGGACAAACTTGGTAAGTCTCAAAAGCCCGTCGAATGAATAATTCTTGGATTAATTTTTTCATCATTTTTGGGTTTCTCAATCGGTTTCGGGCAAGTTTTTTAAAACAATCGAGTATTGGTTGTTCGGTAGATTCGGACACATCCTGAATTTCAGTGAAAATGAGATTGCGGGGTTGATACTAAGAAGGTACGAAATTTTTAGAACCTTCACAGCACATATTTCAGCATAACAGCTTGCGTCGATAAATTAAAATAACGAAATTAATGTAATAGAAAGATCGATCGATGCGTCTACATATGTATAAGGATTATACATGTTACAGGATCACGTATATCACGGATCGTAGATTGCAGATCGTAGATTGCAACAGATATATATACAGATATACATCGTACACACACATTTTTTGCGTCGAGGGAATTTATCGGCGTACTTTGAGGCGCGTCTCTGCAGAGTGCGCACCTACGCAAGTGACACAATAACGCTATAGGTATATCGTCTGTACGGTAAAATTCAATCGGTTTCCTTTAACTCTGTTCCTGACGTATGTGTGTACGGAATTGAATCGAATCGAGAAAAAAAAAAAAAAAATTACAAAATGACTCAACAAATAAATAACATTATAAGAAAATCCAATATGCATCGGTATCAAAATCACAATCGGTTCGGACATCGGGCAATCGCGCTTGTACAAATCGTAAGTTATACGGTTTCCAAAGGTACAACATATGAAACGCTCCGTTTAATTGTTGCTACTATATCAGAAGTAGCCGTTGTTTCTGGATATATTATCTATACCTCGATGCTAAATTTAGTCTTACATTATACGTCACGTGATTGGCTTTTTCCCCTCTCCTGTCAAATCGGATTGCATAATTTATTCAGAATCTTGTTGAGTTGTTAAATTGCGAATTAATTAACTTTGTACGGGTTTGTGTATGTTCAAGCATTCATACAGCGGTGGTGATGTGAAAATTAAATAGATTCTCATCACACATGCACGGCTGCGGTGCAGTGCTGTAACTCGGTATAATAAGCATTGAAGATCGAGAGCTTCGTTTGAGATCCAGAAAATTTTTCTATCCATCTACTTATATATACACTGAACGATGCATGAACTCGTCCTGCATCGTCAGTTATTTATGTATGTGTATATATGCTTAGTCGATGATGACGAGGTACAGCAGCTCGTTTTAATTCCATTCCCCTCACTGACTCTGGACACGCTGTTTCATTAGCCTGATGTGGATTGCAGGTAATGCTTCACCATAGGAACGCGATCTTAAAAGATGTTGTATCTACATGAGGAATTGATTGCCTCTATAATCGGACTACCACTTCTTCATCAACTTCGTAGTCTTCTTTCTCAGATTATCGTTCAAACCTGAAGAACGGAAGGGTCGTATTTTTCGAACGGTGAAAAAGTTCGTTGAAAATCTCAAAAAAAGTCATTTCAAATAAGATTTGATGTGCGGAGATCGATCTTCGAATCTTTTCGAATCTTTTTTTTTTCATTCTCACTCTTCAGGGACCGACGTCGGGGCGAGGAATCTTCATGGGGCTAAAAACTGCGTCCCTGTAAGGACGATGGTGGTTTTGCAGATGGTTGGTTTATATTATATAAGCCCACTCGGTGGCTACCGTTGGTGGTGCTGCTGGTGCTGCAGGTTCACCAATACCAAGAGGAGTTTTAAAGTTGTGCAAAGCTCCCGTTGTCAGTGTCGAACTCCCTTTCCCCCGATTTCAATTGCAATTCTCAGTTTCCCATAGTCGGCGTTTGTACATTTTATACAATATGTATATAGCGTACACGTACCAACACACATTACATGTATACGACTCTCGTAGATGAATGCGCGTTGCACTGTGCACAACGTCGTTCGGTAAAAGAAGACTTGCAGCACCAGAAGTAGCAGGAGCAGCAACAGCAGCAGCTTACGGATCGGTGGGTTATATCCTAAGTGTGATTCTATGTACCAGCCAACATTCGAAACGAATTATGTCCAACCTGAATTGCCTCTTGGGCAGCTCGCGCGCGCCGACGCCAACAACCTGTCGACTATAACCGGGAACCAACCGTGTTTTCGACACCCGGTTGTCCAGGAATTCCTCTTAGCCGTGGTATGTGCCATACGTGTCTAACGCGTACAGACCCCACCGCGACTATTTTGCTTAAATACCTATACACCGTATACCTTATCCCTTGATTCTTCTCTTTATAAATGCTATCCTTATACTACCGCTTTTACCAGAGCCCCATGCAGGACATGTCTGTCAATTACTTTGCCAAATGATACACGTGATCCCAAGTGTTTTTATTCATTTTTTTTGTCATTCGTCTTCATTTTATTCTTTTGAATAATTCGAAGAACGGAAGTCTGGAGGTGGTGAATGTGTTTTTTTTCCTTTTTTTGATTCTTACCTAGTTTATGATAACTTTTCTGAATTTTCTATACCGTCACACAATGGGTTGGTATACCAACCTACCATTCGTACTTTATATTATTATTAGCTGGAGCAATGAATAAAAGTTACAAAAGTCTGCATCGCGGCTATATTATGCGTATGGTAGAGATAAAGCGAGAGAGTTTCCTACGACGAGTTTCATAATCAACGAAAGATACGAGACAGCAAAGAACGAGCACAATGGACTGCCGCTATGCTTACGACTCGCTGCCTTTATATCTCCTAGCTT
Organism: Athalia circularis; assembly: GCA_963978495.1. NCBI lineage: Eukaryota > Metazoa > Arthropoda > Insecta > Hymenoptera > Athaliidae > Athalia > Athalia circularis. The sequence continues at coordinate 8,587,747 of OZ021702.1, forward strand.
GACACTCACTGCAGGATTGTTGCTCTGGACAGAGGATATTATATAGCCATATATACCTATGTACCCTACGTATATTCTATATACTATTGATATGTAGACGAGAAAACATGAACGAAGAGGACAAAAAAAAGAATCTGGTAATGAAGAAAGAAAATCAAATTTTCAATCCAGGCTCGGTGAGATAGATCAAATGTACATCGGCACATCAACTGTCACTTCTTTTCGTGGATTTGTTGAAAAATTTTTTCGCACTCACGTTTTCGCGGACATCAAGAGCTACCGAGATGTCTGCAATGCTAAAAGTTTGTCGCAGGTGCAAAATACTACTGTACCGTTGTTAGCTCTTGAGTAGCGGTAAAATTTTTACCACGGCGTTTATCGGTTTCCGAGTTCAGAATTATTAGAACTCCTTAAGATGTCAAGTTACGATAACTTTCTTAGGTATAGTACGGAGTATATATGGAATATTATCGGTATCATTGAAGTAAGGTAAATCCTGTCCTCCGCAACACCTGCAGTGCACCTACAATTTTATCTTATGCTCTTGCGGTGCACAGGCTTTGTACTGGATACGCGATATATAAACGATACAATCGAAGCGTAGTTTACTACCTATAACGCACCAGGAAGCGATGCACGGAAATCTCCGAACCATAAACTATATCTATCTCTGGAAACCAAAAGCGGGCGAAAGATTTATAAAAAATTCATGGCCGAGACAAGAGGATGAAAGAATTTTTCAAACACTCGAATGTTCAATAAGATAGATACAGATTTCGGAGATCAGAAGTTAATATCGATCACGGATTGTTGTAATCTTTGGCTAAGTTCAGAAAATTGATTTTTGCTTTTTTTTTCTGTTTTTTTTTTCAAGTTGTAGCGTTAACTGATATCATACCCGTAGTATATAAGGTATGAAAAAGAATTTCTTCAAGAGTATCGAACGTGGCGGTGAATCGTTGGCGAAGGGATATCTCTCGTAACATGGGTACTGCATTACTCGGTGTAGGAGGTATAATAATACTTTGGTCCAGAGCTACTGAATCAGCTGATATCTAAAGTCTTATATATATACCGTGGTCACGCAAGTTAAGGTTCTCGCCTTTACGGTTTACCTCTTTGCCGACGCTCCTTATTTCCGCGCTGCGCAATTTTTCGTTGGTTAAAATTATTACACGTTATTAAATACGGATTTTGATTTCATTGTTATTTTATTTATTTTCAAGATATACAGTATGATCTGAATATTTTCAGATTCAAGTCACAATCATTCAGATAACATAAATCGATAGAACGAGATTTCTGTTTGCAATAAATAAATTAGACGAAACAAAAAAAATATAATTCAGATTGTAGGGTTGCGCGCCCACACGGATTGACTTATATACTTACAGGTGGTTTATTTCGCGTCGCGGGTGTCGATGTCCCAGGCATATATATATGTATAAATAAATACATGGTATGTATACCTATATACATAGCAAAGTGAAGCGTCGAGTCGCTTAATCAGCGGGCAGGTCACCCGCGTCCTTTTTTCCCGCCTTCTCCTGCGGCGTATGGCGTCGTCGCCGTCGCCGTCGTCGTCGTCTCCCCCTTTCCCCGTCTCTTTTATTTCTGCAGTTGAATCTTTTTTCTCCCTTTCTCCTACCCTGCAACCCACCACCCACGTGCGACCGAACGCGTATCTTTGCCCGATTATCTATGCAAAAATAAAGGAGCTACCTGCAGGCTGGGATTGATTCTGTAAAAGTATAAGCCGCTGCGCTCTATAGATATATACGTACATTATGCACCTATATGTTTGGTTTTTGTGCATAGCGGTTGTGGCATCGCAGGAATCGATGCCCGACGCTGTACGTCCCGACGCCCACCTGCATAACAACCCCGTATCAAAATGCATGTATACGACAACGACTCCTGCAATACGGAATCGGAATCTAATGTTTTTTGTTTGTTTTTTTTTCGATTTTTTAAACGTGAATATAACGCACCTGAAATAATCGCATTCTACCGTACGATTTTTAATCTTCATTCGGTTTTTGCGATACGCCCTATTCACGTGTTATACTCTCGCCTGATTTATTGTCTGCGTAATTTAAAACCGTGTAATTTACGAAGTTGAAAAATTATAGCAGAACCGACAGATCATTCGTCTGTGCAGGTTATTCGAAAGTACATTATTTACGATTTTCTTTGTACACCTTATTATTGTTATAATTATATTACAGTCGTTACAAATGTCGAGTGCAATTAGCGCGGCAGATAATTTGCAGAGTTAGCAAATGAAAAATTCAATATGCCGACCAAAGAAAATTCCTAGACACTTGGGAATTTTCCTCTCCCTTCTACCCCAATACAATTATCACTTGTACACGTTTCGTACGTGCGCCATTGATTAATAATATAAAAGATTATTATTTGGATAATATGACTGGCTTGAAATACGGTATTAAAAAAATATCCGTTTATATGCATACGTGTTTGAATACATGCTAAGCGTTGGTACAACGTAACTACATTATGGAGACTTAAATCAGCCTCGGGTACCCTCGAGGCATGGGTGTTCAATTACTTGGTCGTAAACCTTTACTAGCCCACGGACTCACCAATGAAACGAACGGAACGATACTTCGACCACGAACCTAACGCTTGTGCACCGCAGGAACGCGCGTCATCCCATATGTTCTTCTATGGACACCGTATCGACTCGCCCCGAGAACGGGTACAACCCTCTGCTCAATCTCTAGATGATTTTTTTTCACACTGTTTTATTCTATGCTTTTATTTTAATCGGTGTGAATGAGGTGGAAAGGTAACGCGTATGAAGAAATTTGTTCATTCGTTTCTTGGGGTTTGGGGTTTTGGTTTATTTTGGTATTTTATTATTTTTTTCGCGAATAAGGCGCGCCCCGTTCTCTCTTTGCTGTAGAAAAGTTCGATTCCGATTTCCGAACAGAAATCTGCATTCGAATGGCCTCTGCTTTTGGTGTATATAGTACTATACATTTGTATATTATACGTGTATATATATGTATAGGAAACTGCGGATCGTTTTCTTGTTTGATATTTACCTCCGTCGTTGCAAACACTTCAAACTCAACTCGATTCTGCAGTAGAATACCCGTCATATATATGTATATAGGTATGTACCTACGTTTTCTGACTACGACGACGAAGACGGTGTTAAGTAAGAGCTTGGATTTTATATCTCAACCTCACACGAAGATCCTCGAGAACACCATTAAAAACGCATCAGAATCCTCCTCGACGGCTGCACCAAGTGACTGCCCAGTGCATCGCGACTCTCTTTAAAAGTCGTGGGTGGTTCAACCCGGGTTATGTTATGGTACCGGAATTGCTGATGGAACCATAAACAGGTGGACCAATACGACTTTAGAGACGGCCATCTTCCTGACTTTATTTTATTTTTGTTTATTTAGTTTTTTTATTTTTTTACACTTACGTAAAACGAAACGAAACGAAACCGCATTCACAATCTGAATATCTCCTCCGACGCCCACCTATGTGCATTACTTTTTTCTTTTTTCTTCTTTTGTCGCATGTGAAAATTACCGATTTTTATCGATGAATTTCTTCCACGAAGGATCCGTCCGAAGTGTGTATAAATATATTTGAAAAATGATAAAATTTCCTGCATTTCGTACAGTGAGATGGTTTCGATGTGTACGTTCTTGAAAATCGTGATGACGATTAATACAGCGCGAATTTCGATGCGTGAACAAAATAAAATAAATAAAATAACGATATTTACGGATCTGACATTCTTTCATTTGTCTGTTTATAAGGAGTGTATGGTTATAAGGTCTTTGGACCTGTTGTCGTATAGTGACATCGATAAATCAGCGCTATCAAAATCTTCCATCAACATTAATCACCGTAATGATACGGGCGGGTACTCTTATACCACCAGGTCGTCGTCCATCCAGTCTAACAGCAGCAGGAGCAGAAACAAGAATATAAGGTGACTTCGAATACCGACGTCGCGACGCCCGCGCCGCGTTCCGTCGAATACAAAATAAGTAGCTATACTATATTCATATAGCGTATTCTCCGATCAACATTTACAGCTCCTCATTTATCTCACCTCACCTTTTTTGCCGTCTTCCCCCCCCCCCCCCCCCCCCCCCCAGCCCTTCAGGCAAGCAGACCCCGGATTATAAGTCGCTATGAATTTCATCCTTCTATTACGCGAGACGCGTTCGTATTGTACTTACCATACTTGGATTTTTTTATGTACCGTAATACGTTATGTATAGGTACCTAACACTTTTGCTATGTATATATGTATACAGATGATACCAATCAACTCGCACCATTAGCGTCACTAAACATATTCAGATAAATCTTTCTCTATACGCGCGCTGATCTTCTTTTCCACGATTTTTTTTTTCTTCATATATTTTATTGGAACTCTTCTCCCATCAAACTGATCCCATGCTACGCTTTTAACTGAAAATTTATATTACCATAGTATCATTCTAGAAATCGGATTGACCTCGGATTAAAATAAAACAGGCTCTAAACGTCAAAGAAATTAAACAAACATACCATACGATAAACGATAACCAATTTTTACGAGCGACTATTTACTAAGCTACAAAATATTTTTCAATACAATTTATTTATTTGTTTTTTATTGAACATTAAAACAAGTTTTACAACCGTTTTTTAAACATGTGTACGCGGACGCTTAATCTATAATGCCTAGAAACTTGTACGTACGTATCACTTTGTTCGATAATTCTTGTAGAGATTTATCTGGTTGTTTTGAAAATTTCTTTATTTCTCGTTTTTTGTTTTGTTTTTTCGTCTCTCGTGGCCCGTTAATCTAGGTCTTGGCGAGGATCTCAACAATGCGATGAAATAGTAGCTTCGGGCGTCGCGACGCTGTGTTTGTCCCATTTAATACGCCTCCAGTTGTATTAAAAGCAGGCGGAGCTATACCCGGAGAACTCGCGATCTCGACGCCCGGACTGGAGCCGAGCGAGCAATCTGTCTCTTGGTGCGTGATAAATCAATTGGATCGCGAGATGTTGCTGCAGCGGCAGCAGCAGCGCCCATGCGAAGGGTCCGCAAGATCTTGAGACATGAGACACGAGACACGAGATACAAGAACTGAGAGACTAGGTGAAGTGAAGTGAGCTGAATGTTAGCCTCACTCTAGGTAATAGCGCGTCGAGTTTTCAACAAAAAATTTTCCTTACTTCTTCAGCTCTAATAAACCGCAATTCTGAGATCGATGGGGCAGCAGACCCATTGTCAGGGTAACTAGCCATTCAGACGTAATTTACCATAAATACATTGAAAAAAGCAACCACGACGTTCACTTTTATCAATTTTTATTTCATACGTACGTCAGCCATTTTGGCAGTGAATCGTCGATCACTTCGATCATTTTTTTTCCTTTTTAATTCAAAGTACGGTGTACCGTATCTACGCGGTAAATCCTGTCTCTGCTATGGGAAAGCTTATGAATATTCATGATTCGAGTTGGAGGATGTACGAAGATGGAGACTCCGTAGTTCATTCTAGTTGTTGTTGTCGTTGTTGTTGTCGGTACGGAGAAGATATCATAGGCATCCTTGTTGATCATAAGTGGGTTTGTTTCACTGATTGTTGTCGCGTTTTGCAGTATAGAAAATGCGCACCCTAAGGGGGTCGTTGAATATGCATCATCCTTGTTCAAAAGACGATATGGTTACCCGTATAAAGTTTATACAGCTTCTATAATTTGCACTACCTGATAAGAGAGCACTACTCTCCCGATACATAACATGAATATAATTAACCACCCAACTCTTATTAACTTTCGTATAGCCGTACGATTCCATTATACTCAACAAATACTAATTTTCCCATATCCCATCAGGTGGTTTACCGATGGCCTTTTTTCTTTCTCCCATCTTCATACCCTTTTTCAAACAATTTCAACTTGCAGTTTTCAACACGTACGCCTATAGAAGTCATTGAACTTGTTGCCGTTGCAAAACGTTTCTACCATTGAAGGTATATAATCTAACCTTACCTTAACCTCGGAGCGGGGGCCGTGATGGAGAATAATTTCTATACCGAGTTATCTTTGCTATCCTATAATCGAAGTGCGTCAATAAACTACGCTATCAGACCGCAATCGTGAAGCCTCAACCGGCATAAGCCGCGGCAGACGATTACCGAGAATCATAACGCCTCGTCAAGGTTACACTTTGCATGAATTCCGAGACAATCTATAAATGTTAACACATGAGGGTTGTTTTCGCCAGTTTTTTTTTTTTTAACGTGTACTTTTATGGGATGGCTCTGATCGAACGTTGGGAAATGAAAAATACATCGAAATGAACAAGAAACAGTGATTGTGATTTGTGGGACGGATATAATTCTGGGAACAGATCGGAGGTCTTCTAATTTTATTGCCTCGACTTTTTTGTACCCTCAATTGTCTCGAATCCATCTTCATCAATTTGGTATCTATCGAATGACGTGAAACAAGCGAGGCTTGTGACTAATCCCTTATTTCGCGCGTGAGTCGTCGGTTACTCAACTCGTATGTGATCTATAAGGAGCAATGGCTACACGGGAAAAGCAGTTTGAGTCCCTTAGAATAAATATCAAATTTCAAGGCGGGGCTACCACGCAACAACTATATTGACTAATGCTTCCCCATTGTCAGTATTACAGAGCTATGGCGAGTGAGTAGTTGGAACCCCCAGATCGGGTTGCCTCATTAATAAACCCGTTGTCAACTAGACCATTCTTTATTTTCATCCTTGTAAAATTGATCTATAAAAATATCTTCAATTTCATATCGATTTTCACACATAGTTCTTTCGTCCTCCACCGGTCACCTCATCTCGTTTCTCATTCTCTGCGGGTTGGGTTAGGTACCTCGTTGTCCTGGACGAAGTTATATCGCTGAGCGGTATATTCTGACTTATTACCCCGTTATCTTGAAAGTCAGTTGTGACGGTGGGGTGGGAAGTCGAGATCCAGTTTCATGAAAGGCGCACCGCGCTCTCCGAGCATCAGCTGAAAGTTGAAAGCATCGCCATCACCGTCGGCTAGGTCCCCGTCCAAGGTCCGTCCTGTTCACGTCCTAGAGATATACGTAGAATAAACTAAGGAAGTATAGATAGATGATGAGAACACGCTATATACACGCGGGATCCATGGACAGTTTGTAGTTCTAATCTGTCATCCATTTGTTAAAGGATATGCTGTTATAAAATCCCTCCCTCTTCTTCACCTCATCCCCTATAGACTGTTTGTCGCTGTTTGCTTCTAGACTCTTCCCCATACTGGACATTGGTTGGAATTTACGGAGCTCAGGGAGTCAAGACCACCGTGAAGGCCTTCATCTATTTACAATGCTTATATGTATATCCAGGACATCGCGAACCTCAGACTCAAACAAGACTCAATGTTAACTCAACTCTACGAATGCAGGGCCGCTTCAAATCCCTTCGTGTTCATATACAAACCGGAACATTCTATTTTAGAATATTTTTTCATACTTCAAACTAGACCGATCAAGTGGACCATGAAAATCATCGGGGTAAAATTGATTTCGAAAGCAAAAATGACTTTTTTGGTTCTCGTAGTTGTCGAGTCCTTCGACGTTCACCCTGCATGTATTCTTTCGTTATGCCTCTCTTCGATTTGATTCTCATTCTTTTTCGATTTTAGTTTGGAGAAAAGTCTTGGCACGCGCGGGTAGATCGTGATTTCTGATGTTGGGAGGCACAAGGAAAAGGAGAAGGAAAAGATAAAGACCGAAGGCAAGGGTATATATAGTAATAAGTGAGGCAGGCGGCCCTGCGCGGTGCGTATTGACCGTGTCTCGGCGCTTTTGTCGGTCCCTCGAGACTCTTCATCATCCTTCTGCCGATACGTCGTTCCTGTTAACCCGTACCATCCGCCAAGACGAGGAACCTGCCTTCTTGAGCCCGCCAATAGCACTCATATATTAATTAGTATACCAGAACGGTTCGACCGAGTTATTACTCCCTCGGAATTAATAGACCCTTCAACGAATAAATACGATCCGGATCACGCCGACTCTTGTATACCTTCATAAAGAGAGGATATTATATTACTAGACACTAACACGCGAGAAATGAACAGATTTTATCATGACAAGGACAACAATTCGCGATCGTTTCAACCTAAGATATCATCGGCATTTGGGGAAATATTTACGAAGCATCTCCAAGTTTATTTCATTTCTTGCTTTTCTCATTCTATTATTTTATTTCCATTATCATCGTGGGCTTGGCCATCGCAAGTGTACACGTACGTGAGGTACTATTACGCGATCACCTAGCGTGACAGACTTTTCGTTCTGCGTTGCGGGCTGAAAATATTTGATTGCTTCTATTAATATATAGCTACACGTACGTACATGTAAGATTGTTCGCGGAGTGAACAATGATGGAAGTTATCCATACCCGACCGACCCTGTTTCCGGACTTGCCCAGATACGCGCGGTCATCCTTGTAGGTGACCATGTGAATACCCTACGACACCCTCCTTCCCTTTGGTTCGTACTTGTTGAAAATATATCTACGATTTCCTTTAGTTCTGACATGACAAAACCAAAACAGGATGTGCGCCTGTAGTGGGCACATTAGCTGGAGCTGGAAATGAATTGATGATTGAATCAATCATAATTATCATTATCATCGCTGTCTTCGTTACTCGTCTACACTGTGCAATAAGCAAATCTTACGGTTATCATGAAGAATCAATTTGACTAAAAAAAAAAGGTTTCATCGATCTTTGTTGTATGGATAATTTGACTCGTTCCACGCGAATACCGCGAGAGTTGTAAGTATTTTACAATGTTCGAAGAAATGAGTCGTTTGTAACGAGTCTCCGGTAGGTTTCATTCTCGGAAGTAGTCTATCTCTAGCTGTATATTTACTGCTTGAACCGCACACGGGTCTTACGGTTTACGCTGCTCCGGCTTTGGCCGTTCTTTCGTTCGGTTTCATGATGATAGCTACGTATTTGCCCTCCTCATGTTACAAGATCACGACCTAGGAATTCAGTCGCTGTACAGTCAATCGCGGACAATCCTTTTGCGAAGGGTTATTTTAGAATAGCACGTGTTCGTAGTAAGGTATATAAGAACTTTACCGGACACCCGTGAGGAAAACGATCGAAAGTATATATATAGAGTTCGACTCCAGGAGTCTTCCAATAGTGACCTACGTTCAATCCCGTCGTGTCTTTTAGCGAGGAAGTCGTGAGCACCCCGAGTCCACGTATCTTTCATCTCATGTTCACCTGTATATTTCTCGTATTGTCAACTGTATCCCCATGCAAGTAACAACGGACTACCTTACTATCCTCTCGGTTACAGCTTCTTCGTTCGCGTCGCCGCCCTCCAGCGGTAAGAAACGAATAGTAATTAGCCGGAAGCCGATACGTGCATGACCTCTTCACTGCTGAGAATAACGTACTAGGAAATTATCACGTCATGTCACCAACGATTTACATCGACATGTTTTTTCTGTCGATTTGTTTTCTAAATTTTCATTAGCTTTTTTTTCCTAAGCACTCTTTTCAGACCGACTAATTTTGCGCGAGGGGACATAAGTTCGTGTTCCGAGACTTGTCGAAGAAAAAGGACTGGGAAAAGAGTGAAGAAGGAATATAGTAACGTCGGCTGACGAAGCAGTTACAAGATCGTTCGAAAGGATCACCAGCTCACGAGCAGAGGTCGGTGCAGATGCGTTGCGTCCGTACGTAGAGTACTTATTAAACTGTCGCTGAAATGTAACTGGCCACGCAATCGCTGTGTTTCGATTATTTATCTCAATCTTTGATCTCGTGAACCTATGTCTTCGCGGCATGGGTCGTACCTGTGTTAGAATCGAAAGTCAGACGGAGCATTTGAATTTTTTCCTTTTCTTTTCTTTGCTCGAAGAATCTTGCGAATTGTATTATATACACGTGAAATAACGAACTGCCGCAAGAACATGTGTAGATTCTAAACAACATCATTATCGCGTATGAATGAAAATGTAAAAATATAAAAATGAATATTGATAAATTGCGATAGATATTCGATACGTAATCCGATAGAATATTATATACCTATATACGTGCGGGGCGAAACATGGCTGCGGAAGCGGTTCGGTAACTCCAGTCAGTCACTCAGTCATAAATGTAAAATAATACTTATGGGCACGTAACACGTGCCGTTCATTTCGTTCGCAGTTTGCAGTTAGCTCGAAGGCGTAAGCACTTCTCTCTCTCTTCTCTTTTGCAGTATGTGCAGTTGAATCGTTTGTTATCGCCTGTCGTTGCCCCCCACCCCTATTTTTTGTTGTTGCTATTTTATGTTGTTTTTTTCCTTTTTATTATGCATACGGCAGTCTAAAGCAGAGGAGGTGTCCGATCGTCGCAGCGGTGTGTAAGTTGTTGGTAGTTCGTGTGTTAGTAAAGCAGTTTGGTTTTATTTTCTCCCTTGCATCGTGCGAATTGCTGATTAGGTACGAAGCCGTGTAACTCCATTGTGGCTCATAAATTCAGGTGACTTCCTGAACTGCTATCTCAATCAATCCGTGCCGCTGCTGTTCCTTCTGCCGCACACCGCAACGCCATCCGGAGGTCTCGGTCTCTCCACTCTGCACTCCTCCTCAGGCTCTGCGAAGGCTAGAAGAAAGCTTTTTTCATTTTTCTTTCGATTTTTCTTCTTTGTTTTTATGTACCGTATGTGTGCTGCGTCTCCAATGAAACCTAGCCCACAACCTGGCCAAGCCGCAAACCAGACTCTTGGGATATAACTTGAACGGTCAACGTATAGCACGACGTTGCTTTGCTCTTCTACTGCTGGCTGCTGCTGCTGCTGCTGATGCTGCTACTTCTGGACCCCTTCTGTTTTGCATTTGCGATGATATCAACCACCTGGGTGGGTGGATCTGGACAGCAAGGCGACTTAACGGACCGAGTTCATCTCGGGCGCGGTCCAAGTTTCTTGGTTGATGTTGAATGGTCACTTCCGCACGCGTGTTATACTTATATTATACACCAGTTAAATTCAGGGTCTATGTAGGTAAGGCATTTTTTTCCAAGTATAACGCGAAATCAAAAATTTCCCTCATTATTTCCATGTTGGAAGTCAAGCCTGTTTAGTTTATAAACACTATATGGGATGTATTTCGAAAAACTTGGAAATGTGGTGCAGTTTGCGGTAGTGTTGTTGATCACTTGATGCTCTACTGACTATAAGTCGAGGCTAACTAGCATTGACAGGGTGTCTTTCCGGGTTGATTTTGTCCTCTTGGTAATTGAGAATGACGTATATAACTATACGTCCTGGTTTCAAATAGCGGCGAGCTCCTTGATGTTTTATCCTTCGATGCATATTATTCGTTCATGCGACCACTACTTCAGGCGTCTAGTCGGTTGCGCTGCTGTTCCTATTGGTGCTCGTGCTGTTTTCTGATGCTGCCTGCTTTACTGATTCTTATGCTGAAAAGTGGGCGTATAAAGAAATCCGGTCACGTTGACGATGTACATTTTACCCTCATATGCTATTTCTATATACATACGTGTAATACACATAGTTATATATATTTCTTTAACAGTACATCATCACCGCACCGTACCAGACTCGTTCGGTTCTTCTCCGCCGTATGGAAGAACTTCGACTCTATGCGACAACTATTAAATACGAGGTTTACGATCGTAAAGCGTGGGTGTTCAACTTACTAGATTGAAATAGGACAGGTTGTTCTAAACGGGGAAATTAAAATCGATTATCAGTAATCGATCGTAAATATCAATTGAGTTAGAATAACAACAATCGATGACGAATCAGTGAAAGGAGAGAGAAATTTTTTTTCTTCTATTTATTTGTCTATTTCGTAATTTCTGAAGAAGGACTTGCGTGTATAACATCTTTATAATATATATTTTCACAACAAACCAAAACAGTTTTTCTTTTTTATTCTCGTAGGAAACTTCTGCACGGTTCGGCTGTACAACCTTGCGAGGAAGAAACCCCCCGAAGGGTTTCTAAATAATAAAGAAAGAAAATCTGAAAGAAAGAATACCAACAGAGAAAGATGGATTGAAAATAGAAAAATAAAAAGTAGGAACCCGGGTGCGTTTCAGGATGCACAAAGCACCTTGCATTGTCGTCCTGTCAAACCTTGGGGGCTCGATTCGAATCGTAACGAGATTATTGTAGGCGTTGAGGCGTGGACAATGGATATCTGGACAAAAGTTGCTACACCGATCGAAGGATCTTTAGGCTTTTTTTTTCATTTTTTTCCGAGCTGAAGATTGCGCTTATGCCAACATAGTGTTGCCAAACTGGGTATAAAATAGGAGAAAATGAAAAAGAATTTATTCTCCTTCTTCTTGAATGTTTTTTTTTTTTTTTTTCTATTTTACTTCTGCTTCTTTTTCCTAGCTCTCGTTTCCTGTCGCCATCAATGCAACGGAAGTCGCAGGGCAGGTACCATTCAATCTGTGAGAAGAACGAACTTTGCTGCTCCTGCTGCACCGGCGGGAAGGAAGAAAAATTTCAGGTGCATAGCTGATCCTAAAGATTTCTTAAAGGCTATTTCAAGACCACATTTAAAATGCCTCTAGAGTGTAAAGCGGGCTCACAAGTTTAAATCATCATTTTTTTTTTCTGGTTTGCAATCTTTTGAATGAAGAAATCGCTCATAAATGTTTAGTTCTTCGTTTTTCTTCCTCTCTTGTTGCTGTTGTTTTTGTTTTTTTTTGTTGCATTTTTTGAAAATCGGACATAATGTTGTACGTACATGTACGTTTGTTTGCGTTCCATTTACTCTGCCAGCTCAATGTCGTCCATATTTCAATCACTTTGTAAATACAATCCATCGTTAGAGTCCTGCATGCTAGAGAGTTTAGACTTCCTACACTTGGCAAATCTTGTCCCAAAGGAAGTGGGCGGTTCTCGAGAGTTGCTACTGCAGTAGTACCTACATGTCTTTTCTTCTTTCTTTCCCCTTTTTCTACGATCCTTTTTTTGTTTTTGCTTTTTAATACCTACCTCGCAATGGACCTCTTATTACGTTTTATGCACTGAAAACATTCTTCTGTCATTGCTGCGATGTCAACCATGAATTATAAACGGTACGTTACGTGTGTATACGTATAAAAGCTACCCCCTCAAGTCTTCGGAGTGATAAATCTCCTTATGCTATTTATTATATTCTCTGCATTATAAACGATCATATCCGTGTAATACGCACGTCCCTCATATTATTATATTATGAATAGACGCTCTGAATTTTCAACGCAAACTAATTTACGTAATGTCAGTCTTGTGACTCTAGCTCATTGTCGGCTATGGGTATTTTACAATTTTTACCCTCACCCCAAAAATTTCAATAAACTTCGTTAGGAAAATTAAATTATCCCAAAAATAAAATCTTCACTGCTCGCTCGAATCGAACTCCTTGCCGATGTTGGAAAAATTTAATCCTGCAATCCAGCGTTATGAACTTTTCCGGCAAGGGCCTACAGGAGTTTGATAACCCAGTGTTCGGAATATCGGATGACTGCAGTTTCCATGAAATTTTCTGCAGAATTTTTCTTTCATTTTTTTTTTTTTTCTCGCGGACCTCCGAGGAAGTTGCCGTAAGTAAGTAGTAGACTGTTCGGGTTGGCCGTGAACAATTTAAAAGGCACACCAGCTCCGCATAGGTGGCATATAAGAATTGCTTGGGACGAATAAATGATGTGGTGTTAGAACGACGGGACGCGACGCCTGGGAGCGATGAGTCACTAACGAGACAAGTTAACCCTCAAGAGAGAGAGAGAGCGAGAGAGAGAGAGAAGGTTGAGGCGCAGACCATGCTGCAGAGGGACTACCTGTTTTATCCGATCGTCATCTTCGGCGGGCGCGTCATCTGTCGAGGTGATTGCATTTAATTAGTACCACCATACACACCGGGTGAAGTGGTGATGGTGCACCTCGGCTAGTTGATTCGTTGCTTCAACTTCGTTATAAACGTACGTAGCGAAACTTGCACATTCGCAAGGCATACATATCACAAGCATACCGCCTCTGCAGGGAGCCTCACGGGTCATTACAGTCATTATACAATGATTCATTGAATCAATTCGAGCATATAATGATCCCGGGGTGTAACTATGCCTACCCATACAAAGATATTCAATGCCAATGCCGCGGCGTCTCAGTTATCTCCTGCTCTCACCTGACCCCCGCACATATACCTATATACATGAAATTTTTTTTTTACTCATTTGTTTTCTCCTCTTTTTTCTTGCGGTTTATCTGAGCTGCGGCTGCTGCGGCTGCACTTGTAGATAAGCAGCAGCAGCGGCAGCAGCAACAGCTTCGGACACAAGGGGATTCCGTATAGGAGGACCTCTGTATATCGTAACGTACTTGTATATACATCCAATAATTATTGCTCGACACCTACAGCGAAGGAGGAATCTCCAACTAGAATTGATAATACTGCGCTCTTCTCCACCTTTGATACCTATACTCTTATCAAAAGTTATAATACCAGCGCCGCGAGTCCGGCTATGGGATGCTTCTTATCGATATAATCCCTCTTTTTTTCCTTCTTTTTTCCTGTACTCCAACTTTCTTGTTTCATTGAGTTTTTTTCCTCAAAAGGTTCCACGCGGCGCTTGATGAAGTTAATTAATGATTCGCACAATCCCCTCGCCTCCCCCTGGCCAAATTATCGCCGCGGTTACGTTCTAACCACATGCCCAGATATGAATTTTTTTCAGCAGCGCAGAAAAATCTAACCACGAGTTTTCTCTGTTACAAAAAACTGTTTCATTCTCTTCGGATTTTTCTTCTCTCTCGTTGCATTATACGTACTGTATATATACGGCAGGGGTTAGACTCCCTCGCAACGCGGCTCGCTTCAATTAGCTTTCAACGAATGATTCAACTGCTTTTTAAATACAAAGTTATATAACTATTGCCGACATCGGGCTCTACGTTTGTACGGGAGCGTCCAGATGACTCTTGATTCTTATCTATCACCGACACCACCAGCAGGCATCCCATTCCTCCTTTTTTCTTCCCTTCTTTTACGCATAATATACTTCACCACCAGCACCGAAGCTTCTGGTCTCCCCTTCCTCCTCTCCTTCGCCGCTTTTTACGTCTACGTATACATTCGCTTGAAAAGAGCACGTGCCACCCTACGCGGAACCACATATGCGGCGATCTACTCATGTACAAACTACCTTCGTTACCGCAGAGCGGTACCACCAGCCGATTTCCCGATGACGATTCATTTTTTCTCTACACATTTTTTTATTTTCTTTCATTTTTATTTGATTCTTTTTATCGCCGTCTACGCTTTTCACTGATTGTGTGAATGATAAGGCGGTGAAACTGCGAGTCGAAGGAGTTAAAATTCAGAAAGCATTGATTGAACAGGAGGTCAAGGAAAACCTATGAAAGAGAGATTTTACGTCAGGCAACTTCGAGACTTATTTTTACTTTTTTTTATGGGTGACGTATTTTTTCGCCCTTTTTTTGGCGTGTAGAAAGCAATTTTTCGATAACTTTCGCGATCGGATAGAAACGAAAAAGGAATAAATTTTCTTTTCGCCTATGGTAATGAAGATGAGGATGGTTTAATTAAGGTATATAATATATGTAACACACCAGATTGTTGATTTCCGGTGAAATTTGCATATATACCTTTACTAGGTATGACGGCATTCGCTGCGGTGTGCACGTGACCGTCACGACGACGCGTGCCCCCGTAAATAGTTGAGCTTACCGAGCAGTCCTTCCTCATTTTTTCCCCCCATGAATAAATGTATATAAACTTATACCTACGTACGTATAACCTACACGAATTATGAGTGCATTGTGCGGGAGGGCTGTTGCTCCATCGCATATATAAATATCTGTAGGTTACGTATTTTTAGATCACGGTGATACGACGCGACCTGATGCAGCTCTACATATTTTTATTTCCTTTTCGCAGTTTTTTCATACGCGTAGTGTTCACATAGATATAGGTGTGTTGTATCCATAATTTGTACATTTATCAAATTTTGGATTTTTCATTTTTTTTAACGTCCTGCTATCGCTACGCCTTTTTTTTTAGTCAACTCTTGCACGTATGTCTACATTGTTAATGTGTACCGCACATATGTATGAGGTGTGTATGTACATTACATAAACTAGACGTGCCATGTGCGCCACATGCCGGTTCCATGAGTTTTTTTTTCCCTCTTTCTTCGTTTCTATGGGAGATGACATGTGGTCGGCTGTCATCAGATAAGAACGCTTCGCGTTTTGACGACTTCGATTTACCGCAATTATCATTTCAAAGTTCTCGTAATATCTACCACATATCGCGTATACCGGCCTACAACGAAAAGCAGTTTTGTACGTGGACTAAAATTTCGACAGCATTTTTTTCATTTTTTTTTTTCAACAGTCATACGTGCATCGCGGACCGCGGCTCGGGTAAAATTGGAAGAATAAAACTCAGGGAAAGAAAGTATGGAGGAAAAAACACTAAATAGTATTTATTTGATCGTCATTCATTTGGGCATTTACGAGTTGAAATAAAAAGTAAAATTGAACTCCGTTTTATTGGTATTAAGCGATTGGTCATCGGTCAGAATTATTTAATGTTTGAAGTCAGACACGCGACGTTATAGTGTATATATATTTTATATGGTTGAACTCGACCGTCCGTTCGTCGTTTCGTCGGTCCCCCCGAGGGATAAAAGTCTGTCGTGGCACGCGCGCGTGGTGGTCACCATATGACTCCGAACTATCCCAAATGGCGTTTTACAAAGCTAATGCGGTAATTGAGCAGCGATTAATTTACTCAAAACAAAAACTAACCGATCCGGAAGGGGCAAGGGATATGTATACCAGTAGGTTTTATAAATTTATAGTAAAACCAGCAGCTGATGATCGAAACTTTTCATGCAACTCGTTCGATGGTTTTTTTTTCTTTTAAACCACCATATCGGGCGCGGAAATTGATTAAAACGAATTGCGACAGCCTCAAAGTCGAAAAAAAGAGAAAAAAACGACTGTCGTGAAAATAAAAAAAAAGGTTGCTTCACCATATAATCGACGCACATAACTGGTCAGCGAGGTATGTAAAAAAAACCTCTACAACTTTGAGAAAAAAAAATTTTTTTTGGTCAACAAAAAATTGGTGAATAAATTTGATGAAACTCGAAATTCGAAAAAAAAACAAAAAAAAAACGGGAAAAATACAAGAGAAAGAAAGCAAAAGTAGAAAAAAAAAACAGAAAAAGAAAAAACATTGAAGTGGGAAGTGAAAGAACATTGAAAACACGGTATATAAGAAAACTCTTTGGGGCTCCCACGCGAAGCTATCAAATGTCTGACGAATGAGATGGAATGCGGCGTGGTATCAAAGGATCTAAGGACCCTTGGAACGCCTGCAGCCAGGACGATGCGAAGAGTCCGTAGCAAAAGAATATATCTCTCTATGTAGAAATATACCTATATACATCGTGGGCAAACGGGAATGGAAAAGATATGCGCTGAAGATCTCTAAAGACAGGTAGCACGGATACAAAGGGAACCGGACACCCTTCGCTACCATCACCCACGCGTAATACGCAAACGAAGATGAAAATTTAAAAGCAAAACGTACCAATATATGTACATATATATATTTATAGGTTATCCATGTGAATTGTATTTTATACATACAAGTTTTCAAGGCACAGGTGCAGTAATATGCTATAGAATACGATATACCTTTCTAAAATTAACGTATACGACTTGGATCTGGAAAGGTTCGTTCCCACCTATTTTATTAATTCTTTTGTTTTTTTTTCCGCGTCGGGGATGGAAAGACGAAATTTTAGTCTCAAATTGCGGGGATAGTTTGAAAATTCTGTTATAAATTTTCTATCTAATTCTCAAATAGTCGAAAATTTGATCGATAATAAATTGCTGACGGAATATTCTCGATCTTTGTGAATTTTATTTGACATTCAAATATTTTCAAATTAATAATCACGATTGAAATTTTCACCCTTGATTCAAGAATGGTTTTTTTCTTTTCGTACATCTTTCCATTCCGATTGTTCTCGTTGATCCAATATTCATTTTCAGTTTTCTCTTCGCCTTCCTTCTCTCTTTTTTTTCTTCTTCTTTCTTTGGAAGGGGTGAAAATGATGAAATTGTTGAACGGTATAGATTCTTAACGCCTCGCTTCCGAGTTGTTGCAGTATTCCAGCGAAACAATTTACATCTGGCCACCCACCGCGGGATCTTATCAAAGATCTCTCTCTTCTGGCAACGCGAGATGGCTATGCTTGAGTGTTACGAGTTTTGTTGGTTATGGTGCTGGTTGCAGAGAGAAAGAGAAAGAGCGAGAAGAATAAAAAGAGAAAAGAAGCATGCGACGCGTTGATGCTCTGAAAGTACTAACTATATGGTACCCTCTTCGAAGAGTCTCAAGTTCCATATCCTGTTTGTTGTAGAAAAGTAGACCCAGCAGCAGTGGCAGTAACTGCAGCATCTTTACTCTCATGGGTATTACCCATGAAACCCATGTATTGTTTGTCCCTTAATACCGCGTACTATTTTTTTTACTTATTTCATTAATTCAAAAATACAGTTTTTTCCTTTTTTTCACACAATCTATTGGAAAAACTTGCGCTTCCCGATACGATGTTCTATGAAGATCACATTCAACCAGGTGGTATCGAATCAACCGTTGCTTCATACTAATTATACGCTTTTTTTCCGTCTTTTATTTTTCATTAACAACTAATTCTATCGTGTTACAACAACCGACGAGTTGTTAACGATCAAATTTACACCGTGTCACGGTTTATACATCAATGTGTGTAACGCTCGGGGTGGGTAGAAAAAAAGCAGATGAAAAAAAAACACACACACACACCACATCAGGATCGCCGATGGGCTTGTAAATGAATATTTTTTATTATACTCAAAAAATAAAAGAAGGTACGATCATCTACAGCTAATACCTTCTCATCTTTACCCCGTGAACGGGCTTTGAATGTCGACAATTTATCTTATTTTATTATTCACACTTCAAACTCAAATTCCTTTCGGTTAAACGATCGACAATTATCCATTAATTATCAAACCTTACGAGATAATAGTTGTAACGCCTGGAAATTATTGTACCGTATTTTTAACCGGGTATGTGGTGCATTGACGTGAGAGTGAAAAATAAAATCGCGTCGGTTTTTTCTTCCTCAATTTTTTCAATAAGGATCGACCGAAATATTAGGATGTATTTTCGCAGCTTTTCCATCTTTCTTGATTTTTTTGTTTTTAACCAAATTTCTTAGCGACCGTGACATTTAATCACCTTGTAGAACGATCATTTCGTCCCCTGCAAGTGATTGATCGTAGGATCGATACTTAATTATCGGTTTTTATTAGCTGGGCATATACATACACGGATGTTTTTTTTTATTCGTGGGTCCGATAGATCGATATCTTTTCTTTTGGACCACCAGGATAGTCGGGGAAATAATAATACTCGTCTTCCATTACATTCGACGTATATCGTTTCTCTTATATATTTATACCACATGCACTTTATATATAAAATATATGTATACATAATACTGAAAAAATATCTAGGTATCCATTCCTCTCGTATTTCTAATTCCTTTATCGCGCGTTCATTGTCTTATCTTTATTTCTATAAATAAGGAAATCAGGAAGAAGGGAAAAGAGAAAAAAAAACAAGATAGGGGAGAATATCGGGAAATGACACTTTTCCAGGGATGAAAAACTGACCGTAGTTAACCTGTTTAAGCTGGACCGGATGTCCCACAAGACGGTAAACTATGTTATTGTATAGATTTTTGAAAAGGTGTTGTTACAGAATTTAACAGGTTTTTTTTCCCGTACGAAACTGCTGGACGAGAGTTTAAATAGATTTTAGTTGAACCAAATTCTTTGGAATATTTTTTGGACGAAACTCAGTAGGATTCATTGTCACCGGTACAAACATTATTATACTACACAGGCAGGCGGTGCTTTTTTCGGAAGAAAGATGGAGAAAAAAAATGTACGTAACAATTTTGAAAGCGTAAAAAGTTCCATTGAACAAAATGGGTAATTGGATTTTCTCGGGAAGTCCAAACATGAAATGAAATTCTTATATTTGAAGAGAATGAAATTTCGTGTAATTTATCTCACAGGTTTTAGGATGAGCAGGATGTTGTACGTGAAAATATTCTTTTTTCACACGTTACTCCATTGCTTAAACGATAAATATAATCCAATAAGAGCGTCGTTTTTCGGACGCCAGTTTCCTTTTTTCTCTCCTTAAATTTAAGGTTATAGTTTTTGGATACGGTACGTTAATACATTGGTTCTACATTAGATGAATCCACGTGGACCGTCTGTTGCGGGTGATTTGGTCGTATAATAAGGCAACGTAAAGTTTGCCCCGAGGCATCGAGTGAGGATCCAGAGTCCGCCACCCTCCCCCAAAATGAGGGGGCACGCGCCCCCGTATTTCACGGTTTACCGAAAAATTAGCCATTAATTTACACCCGCGGTAACGTCGGACGGTTCCTCTATTTTCATCCATGGTCTGCCAACTCCATAACAAATAGCCTACAAAAAAAAAAGAAGCCGATGCTGCGGCCACATGGTCTTCGTCGGAGTGTTCAGAGTTCCGACTGACCCCCTCTTTATAATACTGAGGTAAAAGAAGTTGAACCAAAAAAAAAAAAAGAAGATAATTGAATTCTTTTTTAGAAAAAATGTACTCGGCTTATCAGAGGTACATTTTATACGATCGTTGAAGTCGAGTCAAGTGCGAATTCAGCGTTTATTGCATTTGTGTTTGCGTGAGTTGAAATTCTATTATAGATATAGTTGAAAACAGTAATCTTTTAGGAGTTCTCTATATAATGGATATGGCAAAATAAATTTTTGATTGTATTATATACGGTATAGTAGAGCAGAAAACGATGAGCACCATATCGTTCTAGAATAATTTTATACTTTGCTTTTCCATTGCACTTTACTTTGCGTAGGCGGCCGTGTAAAGATAGTGGTTTACGAGGACACTAAAGTTGCACTCCTGTGTAATCTGTATATATATCCAGGACCTCTTTCTTCACCATCTCTTCTTATTCTAACGTAGGCTTCATGTTACTGCAAACAGGAGATGCTTGAATTGCCAATTGAAATGTCCTCGGGCTGCACGCTAGGAGTTGCTTCACGCAAATAAGAAACTATAACCTCAGGATGAAGTTAACTTTAACCTCTTATTTCTATTACTCTGATCATTCCAACTTTTATTACCAAATTATCACCTTCCACAATCGTTAATCCCTTTTTTTCTCCTTCATTTGTTTTTTTTTCAACTTTTTCAACTTTTTCTTATCTTCCGAGCCAGGATACGATTATCTCGACTGGTTCAAGTGGAGATTTAATTTATTTACCTGTCTCTACGAAAAATTCTCAAATTATTCCGACGGGCCTGCGAGCTAAAGATTCCTATTGTTCCTCGCATTTTTTTTCAGAGCAGATCCTTTGCGAGATCGTACTAATTTTTATTAATTTTTCTCCAGTAGAGTAGCTAAAATTTGAAGGAGGAGATAAATCCTTTGCGGAATTTCTTCGACGTTGGTATGAAATTTTCTCGTCTTTGCATATCCAGCTGACAATGTATGGGGAACGATAAGAGTAGGATATGGTGAATTCTTGTACGAGGACATTTGGCTGCCTCAGCAGGCATATGTTGTGTCATAATATCTTATTGGTTAACCTATCGTACTATCGGTATCACTGCAGCAGGTAATTTTCTATCTCGTTTGTGAACGACAATAGTTCCAGGTCGTTGGGCACACGATATAAACTCGAGGTTTTGCACCTTATTCTAAAATACACATAACGATAAATCGACTCTCGTGAAATGCGGTTACGTATAATAACAAGATGTTTCTATTTTCTTCCCATCCCTTCTTAAATTCTCGTGCCATAGGTAACTGCACTCGAAACGTAATTTGCAAGCACATGACACAGCCGCAAGATTACCGAGCGAAGTATACAAAGATCGGAACTGACGATCGTTTTTCGTATCATTTTCATAATTTCAAATGTAAGAATATCGCAGCTCTTATTATTTCGCTTCTGAAGAAGGTCTGAGACGCGGTTATACATTTTATATTATTTGATAAGAATATGTATTTTATTAAGAGAGATCAGAAAGTCTTCGCAGGAATGTTGTCCTCTGCGGTATAATAAGGATCTTTTTTCTTTTTCTTTTCTGGGACTTCCTGCAAAGTGTACAAAATTTGTTGGAATATCATTAGGGGTGGTAAGAAGAGATGGGAAATTTTTTCTTTCCGTTTAAATTTGTTGGGTAGAATCAGTTTTTAGTTCACTTCCTAGTTTCCCAAGACCTCGTACCACCGGTGCACCGGGTCAAACTTGAGTTTTACATTTTAGATTAACTAAGATCTTTAAAATCCTGATCCTAATCGCTTTATATACCAACAGCGCGTTACTGCAGATCATGACGGTATTAAAAGATCTGATACCCCCTTATAGCGATCACGAACCTGCGGTAACCGGCAGCTGCCTTCTAATTGCGAAATTATAATTACAAATCAGATACCTACATCGTTTCGTTATGGGATATAAGAATATTATATAGATATACCCTAGATCCTAATTATAGATCCCTCTTTGGATCTACTTGAAATCATACGAAATTCTTGGAAATTTTTCAATCCACTTTTTCACTTTTAATATATCCTTCCATTTTTTCAACCTTGAATACGAATATTATTATGGTCGGCGCCAATTAGCCGAAGAGGAAACAGAATTCAGAAATAACATAAAAACAAAGGATAAAATTGAGCAAAAAAAGGATTTCGATTATAGGATAGGATTATAGGATAGGATTATAGGATCAAGGATCTGTATATGTATACCTAATATAATAACGTCAACCGCATCGCGTACATGTTATACGACAGTTTGGCGAACATCGACTCTCACAAACGAGCTGGACGTTACAAAACTTGTCTTTACTCCCACGCGTTAACATGTACGAAACCTGGCCCACTACATCACGCCAACCAAATTATATTGTTATCTCTCCTTATAGGCAATGGTTATAAGAAACGAAAAAAGAGAAAGAAAAAAATGAGAGTAAAGAAGAGATACTTCAAACACGAATACAAATTCGAGAAATTCCGTTTAGCGAGATTGGTAGGGTGGAAAGTGGAAACTGATCTCTTTTTGCATTCCTTCTTTCAAATGTCCACATTAAGTTACGTTGGCTAAAGATTTAAATATCTAGAAACGCTTTATGGTTGTTCGGATTGACTACGAAATTTCTTTGAAATGTTGAAACTTCTTCTTATATTTTTCTGCAGATTCGAGTTACTTCGAGCTTCTTCATTCCATTGATTTGCTGTAGAATTTTAGAGGAAATGAAAATTCGACCACTTTCGATCGTCTGATCGTGAAATTACTCTCTCTTAGTACTTTGAATTTTATAATCCTGAAAGTTTCCTTCAGGAAAATTTATTCTTATTCCTAGTCTGAATCTAATTGAACTGGGAAGAAGACCAGGAAGGATCTTCTTCCATCCATCCTTCTTCTCCCCCGTAACGTATATAGTACGTCTAAAACGTCACGTCACGCGACACGTGTTCACGTCCCTTCACCAGGAAGCGGATGCCCCAGGTTCTTATAGAAGTGAGTAACGCTGATCCGGAGTAGTAGAGGAGGGCGCGTGCCTAGAGGATGTTTGACGATATTTCTCATTGGCGTAAGTTATCCCGAAAAACAAGAATTACGAAATTAACAATTATCAGAATTACACAGAATACATAAAAATCTAATATTCTAAATCCTTCTTCTTCTACGCAACGATATATAACAAGGAACGACCTGATCCTGCAAGGCAGCATATTATTATCCTGCAACGTGCAATGCACGCGCGCAAGTTCGGAATTAAAGGAAAGTAAATCTTCCACAAGGCATTTACCACCTACACATGCCACGGCAAAATCGAATTCCTTTTTTTTTTTATTAATTTTTTTATCTTTTTTGAATTCTGTTATTTTTTTTTTTTCCCTCTCTATCTTTTTCGATCGTTTTTTCTTAAATCGTCAAAGTGCGAAGGTGTATGCATGAAACGCGTTACTCCGAGCGAAGAAGAGGGAGAGAGAGAGAGTAGCGGGCACACTCGTATGTGTATAAGAGGCGTTCTTTATCGAAAAGAGTTCCGCAGAGAGCGACGCTGCAGTGAACCGAAGAAACGAACTGATTTACATACTGGTTACGCCAGTGCGCGGGGGAGCACCCATGTGTGGGTCTAACGTGTACCCGGAAGGCGCGGCCCGAGGTTCAAGGCCTTGACGCCAGGTGCCGCGAGATGGAACTTGAGACTTAACATGTGCTATTATAGGAGGAAACTCCGAGCAGGTCCTCATATCCTCATACTCTCAAATTTCAGTATCTCGAAAATTTAGCCAGGATTATAAACGAAATTCCAGTGAAGAAAAAAGAAGAAGAAGAAACATGTCTGCCTTTCCCATTCACCCCCGTATTTTTTCCTTCCCTCTTCATCTCTAGCTATATAGATGTGTATATATTTATCAAATTTTACTGCGACTAGCTCTGATTATTTTTTAATACGCACTTTGGGAAATTCGAAAATAATATCGTTACAAATGATTCTCTGAATCAATTCGAAGAAATACATTTTTTTTTTTTTTTTATCTTCATCTCAAAATCTTGCCGCGCATAATCGATATATTTGTACAAAATGTGACTAGTTTTGCGTTCAACATTTCATGTACATATGTACGTATAATATCATTTATTCATACTGGTGATTTACTTATAAAGGTAGGTCACGTTTGGTTAGGTGAAGATGTCGATGTCTGGTTGGGTTAGGCATGGTGGATACAGCTGCGTGGATCTCGTATATAGCAGCCACCTACGCTTTGGAAGGCAGGCAGGCAGGCAGGCAGGCAGGCAGGCAGGCAGACAGACGTACAGACAGAAGGACAGACAGACAGACATACATGATCGCAGGACCAAAGTACGTACGTTGTGCTACGCCACCTTCTATCAAACACAAATCTCTGTAATCTCAGCATCGGCACATTATAAACCCCCTTGCTTTTACCTCGCGCGATTCACCAGGTTGTAAATCACACGGGTGGATAGGTATTTATATATTATCTACAGTATATGTATACTATATACACATTATACACGTACACATGCGGGGTAAGTAAAGAGAGAAAAAAGAAAAGAAGAAAAAATGGTCAATTTTGGAACGGAAATAAAAGTTGAATTACGACGCGTGATGTGTAACGGGATTCTATGAAACCATTTCTTTTATCTCTACATGAAAACTAGAAGAATTAACTTTTGTTCCACTTTTGAAGTTTCGATGATTTTTCAGAAAACTAGACAGCAGATATCACATTATAGATATTCGCTCTGATTAAACACACGTAATAATAATAAGAATATTCTAACTTTCTTGAAAACAATTTTTCTGTCTTACATATTTCGAAAGAGAAAGAGATTAAAATAATAATCTCACGACGTCTTTATAGTTAGCTACGTATGTATAATAATATTATGTTAAGAAGGTGTCAAATTTTAGCAGGACTGTTGTTCCGTATTTAGAATCGAGGATAATGGATTTTAGTGAGCGTGGGAAGAGGATAACCAGATGTGGGCTGCACTTGTCTCTTTAAAAACGACCTGCAGGCGCTTTAACATCGTTGGTTAAAAGCCGTTTCGATCGTAGATGTGTAAATTGAGGATATTTATTGACCTACTCTCAAGACTGAATCAAAAATTATGAGACGCTAAAATTGTAAACGTTCTTATTTTTACTCACGGGTGGCGCTCCCACGTTATCAATATTAATACTATCATCATTTGCAACGCTATGATATGGTGGTCACACACACGTACAAAATTTTGGAGAGAAAAAAGTAAAAAACGAAAAAAATACGGAAGGGAATAAATTCGTATCTGTAGCGCGTGAAATTTCGAACGGTGTGACGAAAAGTAATGGAATAATTCATTTTCGGAAGAGTTGCGGTGGAAAATGTGTCCACCCCTTCCTTTCACTTCTCTTCACCATTCTTTTCATTCCCTAAATGTTGGAGCGCGCGGTTGAGTTGGAAAAATATAGAAGGAGGATACGCCCGAAGGATATTTCCTTTACCTCTTATCTATGAAGCGTACAGTAGATAGCTATTTTTTTTTTCCTCTACTTTTCCTTTGCTTTTTCTGGACGTGTTGCCGCCTCTGAAGTTCTTCTTCGAGCCACTTATGCTCGGCTTATCCTGTGGGAAGATAACAAGGTAAAACTGCACCTATATACGTCCTGACAAATAAGAATGCATATATTTATTATATACTAAGTATGTACATACGTACATAGGTATGTTTGTGTATTTAAAATGGTCGCGGAAGATATACGTGCAGCTGCACACTCGTCAGGAACTTAAAACCGAAACTTTGAAAAAAGAGGGAGGATCTTCATCTAGGGTACACGACTATACACGTATAATATAGTGCGTATACTTTCTTTGGAAAACCAGAAATAAACCAACGCGTCTCTTCACCATTCCATATGAAGTGAACCGTCTCGCGGTATCCTTCGAAATATTCATAAGATTACACTGCCCTTAAAATTTGAGCTGCGCCTTCTTCATC
This sequence comes from Athalia circularis, assembly GCA_963978495.1. Classification (NCBI taxonomy): domain Eukaryota; kingdom Metazoa; phylum Arthropoda; class Insecta; order Hymenoptera; family Athaliidae; genus Athalia; species Athalia circularis. The sequence goes on from OZ021702.1 coordinate 8,614,475, forward strand.
GCATATTTTTTCTCCCGTAATTCGAAGAATATTCCCGGTGCACCAAATACCATTGGCCCCCCTTCTCTTTTTTCTGGGTACGATGTAGAAAATTTATTATTTCAAATAATTCCATGCTATTGATACTCTATAAAAATGCATGAAAATGAGGTTGTGCAGTAGACTGTTCCGTTATTACGTACATTTCGTTCGATAAAGAACGAAAAACAAAAAAAAAAAACCTGAAGAAATTGCAAAAAATAAAAGAAAAAATGGATATTACAGGCGGGTATACAGTTCACCGCGGAAGGCCACATATAGGTGTGTTATTATTGGTGACCCCACCCGTCGAGTTGATCTTTCTGAATCTAGAGCAACTCATTTCACATGTGAAAGGATCATACTCTAGACTGTACCGCATAACATAGGTAGATAGGTATAGACCTACGTTGAATTAACGTCGTAAAATAATTGTCCGAAATTTAGTAATAACTTTTTACAAATTAATTGGACAATATATTTTCACATATATATAATACACGGCGATTTTAAAACATAACCTACCTTACAAATATCCCAGTTAGGAAACGCGTCGGCGATGATCATGTGCTCGAATTTGATCGATGCATTATAATTACGAGTTAACAAAAGAAAATTAATTTTTTTCGCTCCTTAATTCGACGTAACTCAAAGTGGAAGAAAATGAACTTTCGTATAGGTGTAACCTACAAGTTATCGATTCTAATTCGGAGAAAAGATCACGTCTGTAGATTTTTTTCCCAAGCAGAATGGATATCTAAACTAAATTACGCGCGTAATGCTGCACATATGTGTATATCGGAGGTACGTGTGATTTTTTATTGAATCTTAATTTACAAGCAATAGCTCAGTGCAATTAGAATGTCTAGTTGCAAGAAGCAATTTAAGCTTAGGCAAGTTCTAAATTAAATCGTATTGATTACCTTCGCTTTATGTACCCTGCATGTACATATGTATAAATATTTCCCACATACATATATGCATATATACTTAAGTATATATGTGTACATAAGACGACGGCTTTGCCTTATATTTTACATTATATATACATACGTATACTTATATTTATTACAAGCGTCTATAGAGTTTCCCGTGAGAGAACAAGATATTTATATTTATACTTCGTTTAGAACATGGCATGGGAACATGTTAATTAAGATAAATCTAGCGATATATGACGAAAAAAAAATTAACAAAGAAAAATGATGGAAAAAAAGAACGCAACAACACTCGGGTTTGATCGGAAATATCGGTTTATTAATTTGATGTACCATAAGTATGATGCATATTATTATTATTGCCTGAACTTCCAAATTCAAAATCCTCGTGCATGTATTTTTTTTAGTTCTATTTTATTTACTTTTATTCATTCTGATTTTTTTTTTGTTACTTTCGGACGAGAGTGCAGATTTATTTAAATTAGGGGAACGAACCGAAGAATCTGCACGGAAGATAATAATAATCACATTAGGTACGCATACACACCACCGTTGACCGTCATCTTGTATCAAATAGAAATACGAAATCCGTTATAATACCGACCTAAAAGATCCAAAGATTTGCTCTTCGAGATAAACCTCATCTTCGAACTGTTTTCGTTATACATAAACTGTCTGGCGATTGCTTGTAGAATCTTTTTTTTTTATTTTTTCTTGTTTTGTCGGGTCCATAATTATGTTTTTTTTTTTTTCATTTTACTTTTCTACGCCTTATTCTATCATTTTTGATTTTCACTTTATTTTATTTTATTTTCAATCACAAATCAATCAGTATTATATGGATACACATTATTTATTTTATTTTCTTTTAGTTATTTATTTATTTTTTATCTCCTGACCCGGTGCACCCCAAATGTATAAGTAACTCTATTTTTATTTATCGATTGTAGGATCGCGAAGTATATTATAAAATGTATAGTGGCAACGACCTATGCGTGAATTTAGGGTAATTAAGACCACCGGGAGATATATAAATGAGATATGAGGTCGATTGATTGGGGAACGGGGTTCTTTTTTTATTCCTTTTTTTTTTAATTCTTCTCCTTTTGATCCTTCATTATATTTATTAAGGTTAAATATTTCATGTATAGGTATGCGTATACGTAGGCACATCGATCGCAATAAAATTGACCCCGCGGTTCAATAATAAATGTCCGATTCAAAACGATATCATAACTCCTTCGATCGGTGATTTACCTATATACAAATCGCTCTATATTTTATATAAAATCCAAAATGGCAACTGCATCATATAATTATTTGATTATCGGATATCATTAATTCCATCATCTCTTTTTCATCTTCACTCGCATTCGATTAGTATCCTAATTTTCGTACGTCGATGGAAAGATTGATTTTCAAAAAATTAGGATTTTTTTTCTCAATCTTTCGTCACCTTGACGAAATGTAATTTACAATATCGTACGGATTGCGGATTGTTGTCGTCGGATAGTGTTCTTTTTTTTGTTCTTTTATTTATCGCAATCCAAGTTCTATCAATGATCGTTTCGCCCGTTATTCAGTGTTACCTTACAGTACATGACGTATATTTCAATATCGAGTTCGTTGGTGGTCGAAATAATAATTTGTCTGATCGCCTATAAGAGATGCCTTTTACGCAACCTTATTTAAGGAAGATCGAAAAAGGTATCTTGCCTTATTAATGTAAACCCCTGTTATTATTATTATTATTATTATTATTATTATTACTGTTAATATTGTTGTTGTCGTTATTATTATTACGGGAACTTTCTCATAGGCTTGTTAATAATGTTCCAAAGAAGTCTATTAATTATTTTCCTTTGTTGCACAGGTGAAGATTGTACCGATGTGCGCGCCGATGTTGCGCGCCCCGAAAACAATGAGTGATCGTTATTGCGTGATGTAAAAAATAAAAAATGATAAAAATTAAAGAGAAAAATGTGAAAGAAATTGGAAAAAAAAAAAAATCCCCACCTGATGGTATCAATTCGATGCTCGGGTCACAAGGTCGCACAACGAGCACGATGTGATCAGAAAGTTGACTGATTTAGGATGATTTTCATCAGAGTTTGATGTGGTTAATACTCGATTAATTAAAAATATGTAACAATTATCTGGTTACATATATTCGGTGCAATTTCTATGCAACTGCACCGTCCTTATATGGCTGAAATATTTTGTAACATTTATAATGGTATGTTGCTTTATAGGTATGTATTATGTAGAGTGTTCTTCGAATGATTTCGTCAACCTTAAGTCGCGATCCGGTTCATTGGTTCGCACCGATTGATCGTTCCTGCTGCTGCTGGTTATTACAGTGCTGAGTGGTTGGTTGAAGTTTAAAACTTCACCGTCTGATACGCAGGTTATCATAAATTCTAACATCTCACAACGGATAATTTAGTCAGTCGTCAGTCGTCGACTCGATGTCTGCAGGTTGCCTAATGGGCCAGATCTTCCACCGTGCCACATATTTTATCCATCGTACATAGAAATGTACGCAACGCACTGCACAGGAGGAGGGTAAGTAGATGAGGATATAGTAACGATTGAATCCTATCTTTATTTCTCTCTTTTTTGCCGCGATGTCAAATTCTTTTTTTGTCTCGTGACGAGGACCGAAAGATCTTGAAGTTGAAAAAAATGATCGTCACATTCGCGGTTTTATAAATCCATAGAGCACACGCCGTTCTCAATTTTTGTCTTTCGTTTTTTTTTTGTTTGTATCTAGTCTCTCTTATCCTACCCGGCTGGATATAATATACGCGTTGTATGGTTACCGCGTATAATAGTAGTAGCTTTATACTTATAATGTACCAGGCATATAACTTTATGTATTATAACGCTTGTTCAGTCAAGATGTCCGGTCAACTCTTCGCTCCGTTTTTGATCCTATTAAAATATTAAGGAGACTAGAGGAGCCCTCGGCCGCGATATTAAAATCCGTGGAATAAATAGATGCGTGAGCAGTAGGTACCTACCTACCTACCTACATTATCATGTGACTTCTGCATCATCGCCTAGGCAAAAGAAGATAAAAAAAAAAGAAACGAAGAAGAAGAAGAAGAAGGAAAAAACCAGAAGAAGAAGAAGGGTCATCCCGCGCGACGCGAGCACCCGCGCCTTTTTTACTCGAGAAAAATCAAAGAGTTTTTAAAAAAAACAGGTTTGACAACCTGGGTGGACCCCGAAGAGGCCACGTGCTGCGTGAAGCATTATTTATAATCCCATCAGGGCTATAGAGTCACTCTCTCTCTGAATTTTTATATTATATTATCTATCTCTTTTTCCATCTCGTTTATATTCCCCCTCATAATTTCATTTTCTCTCTGTCTAGATATTTATTTCTGGGTGTTTTTTTTTTTTCTTTTTTCTCCAAATTGTTCATTTATTTTTCTTTCCTTCTTTCTTCCTCGCGTTTTCTTACCGGGCCCCATAGGGGCCCCTGTAGCACGCGATCAACTTCATATATACGAAACGATCACTCGTACAAGCTTCGGACCGTCTTCATCGTTATCCTCATCGAATTCGTGTATTATAGGGATAGACGTATCCCGGAACTGCCGCTGCTTGTGGAGCTGTTATAATATACTTGGACAACTTTACCTTATTCACTGTCACTGCTGGCGCTCTTTGCTTTTAGAAAACTCAAACCCGAACGATTTGACAGTTGGAAAATTGAATCATGTACATCGTGCACGCGCCTTCTTGATTCGGTCAACACGCTTCCAAAGGTATTCTTTCCAACGATTATTATCGTCGACACAAATTATTGTCAACTGTTACATATTTTGAAATAATTTTGTCTACTTTGGAGTTTTTCGTCTCACAACGAGAAATAAAGTAATCTTCATTGTAATCCGCATCCCCTGTGAACGAAGAGTCGAGTTTCCATTAGATCCCAACATTGTGAAATATTTTTCTTCTGTAAAATAGCTGAAAAAACAAAATAAATAAATAAAATCAGTTTTATTTTCACCGCATCGGTTTTTCTCCGAGATCCTTGGCCGGCGCTTCATGTGAATGTTGCTCGTAAAATTCATACACTAATAACAGATACGGCGCGTCTTACTATTAAAAAAAAGAAAATGATGATAATAATAAAAGAAAGAAAAAAAATGAAAAATAATAAAATCTTGGTGATTGATTCTCTAGGTGTGAATAAAATAACAATGGCCGAAGGCGAAGTGAGCGAAGGAAGGAACGTCGATTATTGGAACCCGCAGCGTTTCTACTGCTGTTGAAGCTGATGCTGTTGAAGTATAAAGTGTTGGAGCTTCGAAGTCCTCGCCATCAGTCAATTCATGGTAATATAGACCTGATAGCGCCCAACACACCCTTCCAACGCCACATGGGGTCTTAGAAATAAGTAGCTCACAGACTGCTGTGGCTCACAAACCTCAACAATATTACATCTTAGCTACACATTCACATATTCGTATTTATATACATTCACTGACCAGTTTAAACCGTGTAGAAAAATCCGCAGACCATTTTCTTTTCTTGTCTTATTTTTTTCTTTTTATTTCAGTTTCTTCACAAGTTCACAAAGGTATTTACCTGCCTATACGTATATCTACTTATACCGGGGTCGTATGGGCATTGCACCTTATTGGCGCAACGGTCAAAGTTCTAGTCCCTCTTCAGCTGCACTTTGCAATAATTCAAACTTCGGCTTCTTCGCATCTCTCTGGATCGCCAATATCGATAAGTCAGTCGCGGAATTGCCGAAGAAAAAATAAAAAAAAAAAACAAAACGTTCAAATGAACAGAGCTAAAAAGATCTAACGGAAGAATTCAACGGCTAAAAGCTCTAGCCGTTGAGTAAAAAAAAGGACGAATATTTTGTAGACTAATATTTATCTATCTACTTTTTTCCCCCAATTTTATAGGTTCATGCAGGGAATAAATGAGTAGGATGTGTTATCCTATGGGTTATAAAAAACGATTGATGACATGGAGTTATTATTTACACGCGAATTCGTTGCAACGTCAAACAGAAGTTGAAGAAAAAGAAAGACGAAGAAGAAGGAGTGAAATAAAGATGGTGTTTGTTTGCAGTATTTGTAGATGGGTAGAAAATTTTATACTGCACGTGCATGATCGCGAGATATAATAATACTGGATGATGATCGTCTTTTCTCTGATCTCTTCTTTTGGTTTCTCTCTTTAAAAGGCGACGGGGAGAGAGAGAGAAAAAAAGAAGGAGATTTCGCCGTTCCAGCGGCAGAGTAGTGTTGCAGGAATCGAACCGGAGGACCATAAACCAATCGATGCGGTGTGTGAAGTGCAAAACATTTATACTGTAGAAACGATCGTTTTCCATATCCATATGCTGCAATGCTGTTGCGCGGTGTGTTGCAGATTTGTGAAACAGAGATCATCCGGATTTCCAAGTTGCGAAGGCAGGTATATGTGTACGTGTATCTGTTTCAAACAACGATGGAGACGTTTACCTTGCTATAAAAACGATCGAATTATTTCCCCACCTTCAAACTGACACGTATTTATATCTATACGTGTTTTCCCGTGCACCAACCCCGTCAGAGGTGTTCCTTGTTTCGAGAAAGTTGTATCATAATTATTTCAACGTCTCCCTCCCTCAGTTTCCATCATTTTGAAGAAAAAAAAAAAAAATTGACACTATATCGTTAAAGTGGAAAAGTTGTACGTTTGTTGGCTTAAAGTTTCGTACAAAATTCTGCCGTCCCGTAATCTGAAAACATTTAAGGGTAGAGAAACTTGAAACTTGGAACTACCGTTTAGAATAAACTATTATTTTTTAATTTGATTTTTAAACGTATAACGTTAATTAAATTTTCAACGATCATGATCTTTATCACGTGTTTTATTGTTCATGCTTTTAAACCACGCGTCTTGTTATTCATTATTATTATCTTCTTTCTTTTTTCAACTTGTGTACATAACGAGAATTATTTTTGTGCTTTACATTTTTGATAATTATTTTTTTAAATTGAAAAATTCGTTTTTTTTTATTATGGCATCATCTCAGCGGGAGTCTTGTACGTGTTTGACACGCGCATTAACGATATTATACTATAACAACTTCGTAAATTGGTAGACCTGCGCGTACGTGGATTTAATATTCATATTTTAAGAAATTACGTACATACGTACGGCACAACACATCGGAGAGTTTCATATTATTTTGTCAGGATATGTGTTTCGAATGGAAAAAGTTTTTCTCTTCGTTTTTTACTTTCCGCTTTTTTCGTGGAAATAATGGATATCTGATAACTCTTGGTCGATGGGTTACCCGCTTGGATGCAGTGAAACGTAGTAAGTATATTGTAATACGTTACATGCACACACATATGCATGTATGGGTATGTATATAGAATAAATTTAATGGTTGGTATAAAATGACACCTGATGCGGGCGGGTTAAAGAGCAGTCTCGACAGTTCTTCTCTCCTTTCTCATTTTTCTCGCCCCTATTATCTTAATCTTGGATCATACGTCTTTCTTTTTCTCGCTTTTTGCCACGTATACTGTTCCAGTTCTTCTAGCAGGTGATCATAGAATCGGAATGAAAATTGTACGTATGCATATATCTTTTTACGTACAGATAACGTGCACCGTGCCAACCTGCTATAACGGTCTGTGAGTTAACGTAAAACAAAAAAAAAACAAAAAAAGATTCTGAAATTAAACATTATGTAACGATGTATGAGGGTCCCGATGCAACTTGCAATAGGTACGTATAAGGATATTATTGAAAGAGATATCCATACAAAATGGGCTATAACTCGATCATTTTTTTAGATCAATTTAGTTAGCAGATTCGGATTCCTAAGCTCAAAATACATCAGAATGGCGTGATACAAAAAATTTTTATCTTTGACCACAAAATCGGAAAATCAAAGAGTATAATATAGTCACAAGTGGCAATAAATGATATCAAAGTAACGCCACAATGGAATGATAATATTCGTGCGGGGGTTGGTCAATGGTATGCTTCAGAAATAACAGAGGAATAAAAAAGCAAAATCTTCTGCCAAGTAACAAATTTGGCACTAAAGATGGTTAGAGTTGTTATTTTCCGTATCGCAGCATCGTTTTTTCGCATCCCTTCAACCTGCATCGTGCAACAAGTCACGAATATTAACGTGCACTTCATGGGTCTCATATGTGCTCATTTCTGCATACCTATATATGCGGATTCGTATTTGTATATAATGCATATAGCGAGGAGGCGTGTGATGGCATTAGCATCTTAAGTTGTACGCAGCGGGTACCTGATTAAATTTCTCATACCCGACTATATTTATACAATATACATTCATGTGTTGCGCATCTATATGTACATGCTTACAAATAATGATTTCACCCCATATAGTATAATACATGCCCAGGAAAAAGTTGCTAAATAGATTCATTACTAGAAAAAAAATTTTAAAAAACGATCGGTTAAATTTCCAGAAAATCTGTATAAAACATTTTCATAATCGCGATGATTTTTATAGTCAGTAAATTTCGATCGACTAGTAATCGACAATTATGACATGGATTACATGTGTGTAAAGTTCGTATACAGGAAAGATCGACGTGGTCGCAGTTTGGTTGAATTAAGTATATTATAAAAGCAAAGCGAAACCGTTAATACCTGTCACCTCGGAATTCGCCACAGTGTGGTTCACACCACCAGATGATGACCCGCCTTCTTCTTACATTAGTGGTAATAATCATTATGATAATAACAATAACAACAACTGCTTTCGTTGCAATCTGCAGCAGCAGGAAAATACGAACTACTCTTCGTCTCCTCCCTCTTCTTCTCCTGGGTAGAATAATATTATAATATGTATATAAAAGGTACATTATCTGTATGTATATATGGTATGTATGTACACATTTATACATACGTGTGATTATATGTACATATATGTATAATGTAAAGGGAATTACCGTCTCGCGAAACATCCGTGAATGAGGCAATGAGAGTCGGTGTTGCCAACAATGGCGTTACCCTAATGATTACAAATGGTGGAAGAGACTGTACGAAGCTCGGATGAGACGCTTGTGGTTTCTCTTTTTTTTCTTTTTCCCGGCTCTCCTTTTTTCTTTTCCTCTTCTCTTTTTCTTCATTTTTAACCGTATTCGCATTCGTCTTCGTCTTTCCCGCGCGAAATCCTTATACCCACAATCAAGTCCTTCCTTATATGTATTCTACGTACATACGCATATTTGTACATAACATTTTATAAGATACTTGATGGCCCGAAATTTATATATCGCAATAATTAATCACCGAGCTCGGACTGTACGCGTATAACGTTGAGGATTTATTTCTGACCTTTTTATTTTATTATATAAACGCAAATCGCCATGACACCGCTGTCGCGAGACGGAATATCTCGCTATATTCTATTTATTTGATGTTTTTTTTGCGATTGATTATTCGACATTTGAAGATTTATATTTTTTTGGAATTGAAATCGGACATGGGTGTAGAAATTAAATATCATGCAGCGATATCGGTATAAGTTTATACTCGAAGTAAATTGGGAAAAAATTTCTTCTTCACTTTATCTTTATTGGAAATTTTTTATTCCAGTTCGTCGGTGCAGTTAGTTTGAATCTTTTGGCAGGGCTAGTGAAAGACATGATGTGAATTGAATATATATATATATATTCTTTCATTTATCTGGTTCCCAGAGAGGAAGATCTTCTTTGCAAGATTCGGGTCTTAGAGACAACCAATGATTTTTAGTGGGTCTACCATTTGACTGGAAAAAAAAAGAACGAAGTCTGACGAGTGAATAATATGGAGTGAAAAAAGGAGGAAAAAAAAACTTCAAGTTGTACATACTTGGGCGATGACTACGCCGTTTCTGTCAATTTGACAAATTTGATAGTTAAATAACACCGTGTAGTCATCATCGCCTACGAAAAATACTCTTGCCGATTTCTTACTGCTAACGCGAATTTCAAATTTTTTTATTACACCCACGCTACTTATCAGACCAAAACGATCTGCGGTGCCGAGATCTGAAAAGAATTTAAATTCTATTTTATTCCGTATCTCTTTTACTAAATTTACTTGTCGGCTGTATAGAAATGAGATTTTGATTTTTTGAATAATGTTCGTGTTCGGAATATGATAAAATAAATTTCATACCCTCGTGCGAGTCTCGATTTAACTGCAGAGTCTCGATGGGTCTCATTAGTTCGGAAAGTCGGAGCTGGTGGTAGTCGTAACCGTGAAATATTATCTCGTTTCCGCCTTTTCCTATTCGCACCTGCATTGAAAAACGAAAAAAAGAAATTGCATGACAAACATCGTTTTATAATCCTTTTTTTTCTATCAACGAGCATACCTTGAAATCTAAAAAATCCCTCGTGGTTTTAATCGTTGGTAATTGAGGATCGCGCCAATCCGGTGTCGAGTAAGAATCGTTCACGTATTTATTCAAGGGTCCAAGAATTTTGTACGATTCTTGCATTCCACCACAGCAACCTGTCTGATAAAAATTCATATTTACCTACGTCGAATAATTGCGTAATCTGGAGAAAAAAGAAAAACACATCGTACGATAATTACGCGTTCATTGAATCGTAAAATAATTACCGCATTTCGAACCGTCACAAAAATGTAGCCGATTTTGTACACGGAAGTTTCAGTCAGGTAAGGAACTGGGGTGTAAAAACCGCCGCCGACTTCACTGGCTAGAAATGACTTGACCAACCCCCAACATTCGACGAGATTCAAGTCTCTTGGAATGTTCAATTTTCTATTCCTTTCTACTTCCAGTACTTCGAAGTCCATTCTATTTTTATACGTTCATTTAGTTCAGTTTATTTTAGTTTAGTTCATTCAATTTCTCAGACCATCGATTCACGTGTGCAAACAATTTGATAGAAAAATATATTCACGTCCCGTCCGGCACTCCCTTGGAATTTAGTTTCCGGTTTACTAATATGGAATATATCTTATATTAGTTTCAACCGGAAGTAGTCCCTTCTGCGCGTGCTGGACACGCGCCTAGCTAAGAGTACTTGGTTAGTTATTTTCCACCATGAGACGCGCGATACTTTTCCATCCTACGTTTGTTCTCCACGTAAACTACACGAATTCATATGCACATGTGTACTTATCGTTAAAACTTGGCTGATTTTACCTTTCCGAATTAAATATTATTAGGTTAGAACGCAGGCACCTATTAAACGCAAACAGAAACTGAATAATTGGAAACTCAATCGATTCCCAAAATAATAATTTTTGTCTTCACAAAATTACGAATGAATTAAAGCGTACATCGCGATCATCTCACACTCATGAATGTCAAACTATCTGACAAATTGTAGACTTTGTACGTTTCAGGAATTCGACAAAACAAAAGATCGGTTAAATATTTTCAACGGTAACGCGACAGCTTCGTGTAATATATATAGATATAGATATACGCGTACGTGCTAAAATAAAATAAATACTCGATTGCGTCACGTTATATCGTTTAAAAATCGTGCGGGTAGTACCTATAAGTTTCTGTCCTATGCCGAACCACCTGCCCACAATTTCTGACTTTTCCATAACTCTCTGAAGGAATTATTATACATATATGTTGGGGCGCGTGCCAACACTCCGGGGCACCAGCCGTAACAACCCCTTCTTTTTACCTTTGTCTTTCCGTTTTTATTTTTTTCTTTTTTCTTTTTTTCTTTTTCTCTGTCAAGTTTCTCGACGCAATGAGGGAACCCCACCTGTACCACCTTTTACTTTTGTTTTATTTATATATTCAGAATTTTATGATTATTTGATAGTGTTTTTCAATAATGTTACCATGACGATATACATAAGTATGTTGGTCACTGCATGTAAAAAAGTACAGGTACCACTGTAACACAAAAAAACAAAGAAAACCAAAAAAAAATTCACGAGGTCCGGATACGTTGCGTTAACGAAAATAAATTACCTTCACCGGTCGATGTGTAAAACTGAAAAAAAAAATCTGCAGATATGATAAAACAATGTCGTCGAAATTGATCGAAGGATTTTCAGATCAAATTTGAATTCTCCTCTGTTTTTGTTGTGGAATTTTTCTATAACATTTCGAGCGTACGTGGAGAGTTCTAACGTGTTCAAGCTACACGGGGACATTGCACCCCGCCAAGACCTGTCGGGTGGCGTCTTCGGCCACCAGGGCGTGAATCCGCCTGGTTGGTATTATCATTATTATTATTTTTCAGCACCTGCTACCCCCAAGACATCAGGGTGCGTTCACTAAGGCATACTTCCTCCGCATATGCCACCCCGCCACCTAATAACACCCCCCTTTCCCTAATTATCATACACTCTGCACGCGCACAACTATCTGTGTAGCTGCCGGTGCAGGATACTAAAAATGAAACAATTCATTTTAATAAATTATAAATGAAAGAATAAAACAGACCATTTCGATAGTTTTTTCTTTTTTTTTTTACTTTCTTTCATATCAGATCGCGCTATCGTTCATTCGTCTAGATTCGATTCGATTTTCCGCCAATTTAATTATTCTGCAGCTTACGAAAAATCATTATGGAAGAAATAATCAAAGAACAAAAAAATAAATAAATAATGACGGCGTGTAATTTTTAATTTTTATTTTTTGTCTCCGCAATCTTTGAGCGATCGAGATGAGCTCGTTCGCGTGTTTTTAGTGCGGGACGACTTGCGATTAGTAACTATACATTATAGGAGTTGAAAAATCACCTTCTTCAATGCCGCAACTTACTTTCAGGGCATGGCGACTCAACGGTCCGTGATTCCTTATCATATATACTTATACGCGGGTACGAACATATGACGCGGTTCAGGTGAGCCCAGCCCTCTCTTTGTATATTATACGAAAATACCTGCTGCACCGAGGAAGAAACAAAAAAGAAATGAAAACGAAAAACGAAGTAAATATAAAAATAAAAAATAAGAAAAATGAAATGGGGGGCCTCACGATCAGCTGTGCTCAAAGGAAATTCGTGCACTTGGGGTCCGCTGCACGGGGCAGCAGGTCTTAGAACTTTGCGCGAACGCAACCGGGCGTGTCTCCTACGCTTTCATATATATTCATACCTGTATTTTCTTCGTGTGTACGTGAAATTCATTTGAGGTGGAAGGGGGTTCGGTTGATTCTTCATATTATAACCCTACCCATACGGGTTCCGTTTTCGTGTTTGTGGTGGCGTCGAAAGCCGGGTTCAGACTCCGTGACAGACAGGTGACACGCGTCTAACACGCGCCTCGGTATAATGTATGTAAGCTATAAGTTCGTTGGGGATGGTTGAAATAAATAATCGCTCGCATCGGGGTTAATTTGAAAATAAACAGTTGGAGTAATGAGAACAAATATCGTTACAGTAATTCTTTTTCCGGTTTCAAGTGTACATTTCACTTCGTTCAATAGAATTGGCTTGCAGCACATAAACAGATATCCTTATTCTTCCTACAGAAATCTATGTGGCGAATGTCGCGATAATTATTACGCATTTTTGTCTTTTTTTTCAATTTTTTTTTTTTTTTTTACAGTCATGTAGATCGTTTTATTGTCGTACAAAAGTTGTCATGGGATGGGATATCGAGACTTGCAATCACGAGAGTTTGATATATTAACCAACTAACTTTCTACTATCAAAATGATTTATGAATCAACCATAAGTACCTGCAGATATAGTCACTTCGCTGCACAACTTATACTCTCGACGATTTACTTCTTTTTTGTTTTTTTCTTTATTCTATAAAACTATACGGTATAATGTATTAAAACCCATTATCGAAGTACTTTTTGCAGCACACCTCTTGTTGCATGCGATATGGATATATCTGTTTTTGAAAAAAAATATTTCCCACACAATCTATACAGAAACGTGGATAATATTATGATTTGATCATTTATTCTATCTTTGGTTTTTTTAAAGATTCTGTGCGTAGATCGTTTTCCGTCAATGATACATATCGATCGAGATTTCGATCGAAAACCGCAGCTCCTATTGCCGTATTGAAATTAATAAATAACACAAATTATAGGGATAAATGAAGCTGTCGAATGAAGTTTCACATGCATAATACACATATTTATGTTATACGCTGTGCAGGTTCTGTTGTCGGAAGGTTTTGAGGTACAACGATACTAAAGTGTGGGCGTGTATCGAATTTCATACAAATCGCAGGTAACCTAAACCTATCGCGGGTGCAGCAGCAGCAGCAACAGCAGCAGCGGCGGCGGTGGTGGTCAGTTGAGATTTTATATACATGTATATATTGTAGAATATCACCTCGGTGGCAAAGCGACTTACGCGTATATTAAAAAAAAACAAAAATGCTCAAAAAAGAACAAAAAAAACTTCGTAACAGTGCAGGTTTATAACACGCCCGGTTTGTTGCCTTTTGGTTCGAAAAAGTTATGGACGCGGCACTGAAATATGACGTAGTCCATGCAACTGGAAAAGGATAAAATGTGTCTTTGGCGGGATTTAATATGTGTACCATAAGCCGATGGAACCGAAGGAACCAATAAAAGTCACTCGCCTTCGTGATATTTTATTCAATTTTCAAGGAACCGAATTAAAACCTGTATTTTTTTTTCATTCACAAACCACAATCTTACCATTTCAAATATCTACATATACCGTGCATGTAATAATTCATGGATTTTATTCAAACCCTATACAAAAATGATTTTCGGTATTCTATTTATAATTTTTATTCACGAGTTCGCCTGCAGTAGGAACCGTATCATGGGTAGCTTTTGGTTTTAGTTTTTGTTTCGTCTTTCGAAAATCCTCATTTCCTCATCTTCTGATTTCTCTATCTATACAGTTTCACTTGTTGCCACGTTACACCCGGCTCATGGTAGTGATACGTCGTAGTGCAAAAAGTTGGTTCCATTCTCAACGTCTTGTATGGGACAAAATTTTCTCAACTCGGTCGAGAGTCGTTAACAGGTAACAAGCTTGGGCCCCAGGGTGCTCCGGAGACTTCTATTTAACGATTGTTAGCAACGGCATGGCACGGCATCGCGCCACCACCGCCCGGGTGTCCGTATTATAACTGCACTCTGTCTACCTTCACGTTCATCTCGATGACTGATGGCGGGACGGACGCCGCGGCGCTCGTGACCACCACATATATACTGTATGCCGCAAACCATGGTTTATTATCTATTTATAACGAGAAACGTCATTTTATTTTCATGACATCGACGGAAAAATCGATTTCAAAGACAAACGCACTACGTTTGTTCGATGAGCGGAAATCAATTTTCAACAGATTCGTCCGATTGATTGATCTCAGTTTTATTTTCACGTGGGTACACGGGACGGGGATATTAGTGACATTTGCGGAAGAGGCTGACCGAGGTCGCTAAGTTTCAGGGGGAGAAGAGCCCGAGGGTCTTTGGGGAGTTCATTCGTTCGTTTCGCGATGCAGGTTATTATGATGGCGTGCGGTGATGTCGGTTCCCATGCAATTCTATGAATACCAAATACGAGGCGAACCTCGGAGTACACAGTATATGTAGAGAAAAAGTATATAAGTATGTACATTTTGTACATATATTCAATTCCGCAGCTTCAGCCCGAAGGTCCGTAAAATATTCCGTTGTTTTTTTAGCTTCTTCAATCGTCGCCATTTTCTTGAAATCGTTCCAAACATTTTTTCTCATGGTTTTTTTTCCTCTACTCGCGCCCAGAATCCTTCTCAAACGATTTTATTCTTGTATCTAAAATTCGAGATCGGAATTTCTATGGAGTTGTACGGCTAGTGTATATATGGTATTGAAATATATCATCAGAATTTCAAAATCGATGTATCAGAACGAATCAATTGCCTGCCTAGTTGACGCTGTCTTATTAGCGAGTCGATTTCTTATGAAATTGCCGATTATCGAGAAGCAACGAGGATATTATGGTGCCTATAGCCGCTCACGGTATTTTCAACACAGAAATATAACTAGAGACAGGTATGTACGTATATATGTGTGTATGCACCTATATACATTTACCTGACATAGCTGCGGATAGCAATGTTCACTCGGGTGTGACGAAGTGCAGCGGTCTGTCGCTATTCAGGCTATACATATACGTATGTATAAAGTGTGTGCGGTATATACACACATAACATGCGCCTATATACTTCATACCTACCGACTGATGCATAATATATATGTAAATATTTGCCAGAGGGCAATAGGGTAACTACTATTTGCTCCCATTGCGATTGTTTCCACTTCGCGTATATATACGTCATCGGATCGTTCGAATTCCCGCGAATCGCAAGCATCAATTTTACATTTCACCTACTTATTCGTGTAAAAAACTCGGACAAGCCGATGACGATTTTTTTTGAGTTTCGAATGAAAGCTTCGTCCTTTTGATGTATACGACTAAAAAAAGTTTGCCAATAAATCCGCGTCAACTTCTCCAATTTTCTTTTTCACATTCCAACTAATCGTTCGGTTTCTTATTATATATTTTTTTTCTTTTCGTTCACTTTGTACTCGTAGTTTGGTGTATGTGAAGGAACCTGCAGCTTCGAATTGCAGGAGTTGAGTCAAGATTACCGGCGACACGCGGTGGCCCCTGTTAGTCGAGATTACAGGCCGGGCAGCACCTCATCTGCTAAGGTTCAAAGTTCATCTACCTGCCCGGAAACAAATCTTCTTCCGTATACTACTGTAGCTCATTTTGAGCTACGCGCCCTGAGAACGTCTCCCTCCATTTTTCACCCCGATTTCCTTATAAAAGAGAGAGAGAGAGAGAGAAAAAAAAGACGGTCATCGTCGATGACCTTCTCGCCAAGGGAAATCATACTGGGATTCCAGGTGCTGCCTCGGTCTCACCTGGTCCAGGACTTCCTCTTCAAGAAGAACAAAAAATTAAACTGAAAAAAAAAACAAACTAAAATAACAATAAAATAAAACTCACCCTGGTGCAGCTTCCGTTAAGTACCCGGGTTTCGGTAGATTGATGCAGGGAGATGTAAGTTTTCATACCTACAAGATGACGTAGAAAAAAATGAAAAAACAAAAAGCAAGTTAAAACGAATCAATAGCAGTGACTGGTATACATGAGATTAAATTTCATCCACATTATTTATAATTTTTGTCTTAGGAAAGTTTGTATTCTCGTTTTTTCTTCTTTTCATTTTGCATAATCGCCCATGAAGTGAATAATAGTATGGCTATCGACTTGTTTCAGTTTTATTTTATTTTTCTTCTTTTTGCCACCCTGTAGGTACATTAAGCGACTTGCAGAGAACGTTGGGCCAATTACGAAAGCCTTAACAATTCAGGTTCCCCTCGATCTCGGCACTTGACTGTTTGTAACACACATATGTGGGATATGGTACATATACATACCTAGAGTAGAACTGCAGCACTATGTAATTCCTGCCCCATAAAGTGTGAGTATATAATATATAGGTAAGTATGTATATATGTGCATATATATACTTCCATGGCAAGTCCATAGCGCACAGGGTGAGATATCCTATCTCGTTTGATCTGAAGTTGCAGCAGCAGCAGCAGCAGCGGCAGGAGCAGGAGCGGCATATAGTCGTGAATTGGATGGCCAGGTGCAGCAGCTGCCGTTGCGGTATTATATAGAAAAGTCTGCGAATCAAGATGCGTCTTCTAGTGCCAATTAGATGGCAGTTGACGATTTTTTTACTTCTTCTTTTTCTATAATTTCTCCCCTCTGTATGAAATACGCGTATTCCGATCAGTACAAGAAGTGCAGGACGGAATGCCGCGCTCGACGGGGGAGCCGAAAAAAGCACTAGAATCCTATGCCGTAATATACGTCACTCTCGTTACATACAATATTTTTCTGCAGGGTGTTCTTCACGCGAACACGAATTCGTTTCAATTCATTCATTCATTCGCGTTTATACTTTATAATCTTTCATTCGTTTGATCCGGTGTGCAGCGCACCGTGTGGTACCCGCCATACTTAGAAATCGCAAGATCTTTACTATATTAAATGTACAATCTATATCGCTGCGTGCGTACGTAACGCGTGTATATGCATATAATCTCTTTTATTTATGTTCAGAGCGCCAAAGCAGATATTTTATAATGAACCCGCATTAGGGTCCAAAAAAAAAAAAAAGAAAGCAGAGAAAGATACGGAGGAAAAAAAATAAAGAGAGTTCGTGAAGGGGTGAATATTCTCTTCGACGAAAAAACGAGTTCCGCTCTAAGTACTTTGCAGGGACATTCAACACAGAGGTATGACCAGAATCAAAGGATAGAAATAATAATAACAATTACGCAGAACCTTCCACGAAGTCAAAGAGTCAAGTCGATTCGTTGCAACTGTCAGAAATCGTCCGTTAAATTGTACGACGATAATTATATCCCATCAAAAATTTCATTCATTTTCCCATCGATCCACTTCATATCTAGGTATTTTTTTTTGTTTTTTCCATTTTTCCCTAGTTTTTCATAATATATGTGATACGACCATTGTGTTACCCATGGATATAACGCGTTGGCGTACAGCGCGTGTAAAATCATCATATTTTCATCCTCGAGAACGACTGTATACAATACATAACAACGTTTTTCTGACAAAAGATCGCACTTTCCATACATTCAAGTGGAGGTTGATTTTTTTTTTTTTATTATTTATTTATTTACTTTTTTTATTTGAAATTTTTCTTCTCGTATAGTTTTGATATGTTAAACACGAGTCCTTGGTAAGGGAGGTCTGTACGGCGCGACTACGCTGTGACAGAGGCGTGATACTGAATCAAATATCTTTTAATAAAGGATGCTGCCGCCGCATAATATGCAGGTAGCGCTGGAACACCGAACGAATGGTTACTTCTTTGGTCTTGCCACCAACGCGAGTTATTCCTGTCTAAAAAGAACCGTGGGATCAGTTTCTTTTTTTCTTCTTTTTATTCACTTCTTTCATACCACCTTTTGTTGATGCGAAGAACTCCCACAGTTATTCAGATTAAGGAACAGGATATATAACTAAAAATTGTATGTACACACGCGTGTCGCGATGTCGTGAAACTATTCGATAAGAAAGAAAGTAAAGAGCAGATGAAGAGATGGGGAAAAAAAATATTTCGTCTTTTTTCTCCTCCTCCTTTTCATTTCTTACAGTAAAAAAACTGGAGATTATAACCAGCTTTAGCTTCAACTTCAACTTTCGTTATGTTTTCGTGTATAGTCCTTCCGGAGACAGCTTCTTCACGTACATCTATTACCTTGTTCGGGTCGGTTGTATGTTTCATTTCATATGCATCAAATAAAATTTAGGTTGCACTTCGAAAGCCTATTCGAACAGCGATCAAGTTTTACTTGAAGAAATTTCTTTGTTGTTTGATTTTTTTCGAAACAAGACATTTTTTGTTCAGACAATTGATGTTTGATCGTCTCAAGACTAATTACAGTGATAGTGATCCAGAAATGGAATCGCTGAAGGTTTGCGATTTTGTGGGATGTGCAAGTGAAGAAAATAAAATAAAGCCGGAAAGCCGTATGGAAAAATAATCATAAGTAACTTGGCCCACTAACACATAAAAGGAGAGTTTTTCTTCGATCATATCATGGGTGAAAATCGCGTTGAATTTTTTGGACCCTGCAGTATAGCGTAAGTATACCATGGGGTTCGCTTTGCGATGCGGTAAGGAGATGAAGAGTCTTTCGGTTAATTTAACACTGTGGTTGTTCGGTGGCCACCGTAAAATCCTTTGCGTCTAAAAAAAAGATTTCTGGCGAATGCCGGTAACTTCAAAGAGATTTTTGGCTGTAGGAGGATGTAGAAAACTAGGGTAGACAATAGAACCATGAAACCGATAGCACGCGGAACCTGTACACATACATGTAAGATACGAAAAATATAAGGTGCATTTAAAAAAGAAGAGCAGAAACAGGATCGTAAGAAAAAATGGAAAAAAGAAAAGTAAATCTGACGATGGTTAACCACGCACGAAAATTTTTCTTGATAATTCTCATGATCCTTCCTTGTATACATGGTGGTACGGATCTTTTATACGATCCTTGACTATCTCTATATCCAGAACATTGTTTATCCTATTCTTTGTTTATTCTGAACACTCTTCACTTATTTCTCATCCCCTATATTGTTCGCGGTGTCTTCAAAGTTATATATATTCGTATACGTTCAACATTTTCAGCTTTCTTTTTTTTCTCAAATTTTTTGTCTTTCAAATTCTTCTCCATTCTTTCTATTTTTTTTTCTCACCACGCTCTTTTTATCGTTATTCCCTCTTTGAGATAAACCGACGATCTTGGGGAAGAAGAAAAGAAGAAGATCGTGGAAGAAAGAAAATAAAAATGGTATAATGAAAAAGAGCATGAATCGACTGATTTATCGCGGTTCGGAGTACCTATTTCAGTCTTATAGACAAAAGTCGATCGCGATCGATCGTCGAATTCACATAGGAGTACGCGTTTTGTGTTAATTACTCTCGGGAAATTTGAGCGAGTTTTTAGTATTGAAAAAAAATGTATCATGTGGATTGTCGCGAGCTGGAGTGTGGTCTATAAATTGAGGAAACTGAGGATAGATTTTTCGTTTTGAAGGACTCGAGTGGATTTTATTATAAGATAGTTAAAAGATGTTAGTTATAAGGTGGAGTAGGAGGGTAAAGATTTACCGGTAACGAGTGTCATAAGTAGAGACTGTGGAGTACATAAATGCCGGATAATCTAGAAATAGTATCTCTAAGTTCTCGCCTTGCTCTTGGCTCTTGGTTCTTGATTTCTCTATACAGTTCTTACATCGCTGCACGACACGACGATGTCTCTTTAGTATTTCTATCTTTCTCTCGACTCTGCATGTATACTGTTGTAACTATATACTTGAAACTTCTTCTAACGCGAGTAATGAATTGTTATGTTACTTTTAAATTGCACCTCTCTCGCTTACCTGCGCAGTATCTATAATACAGTTAATACAACAAGTGTAATTAAAAAGTTTTTTACTTTTCTTTTTTTCTTGTGCTTTTTTGTTTTTTGTTTTTTCTTCTGCTTTCTTGTTTCTCTCGGAAAACCAGTTAATTTTATCTCGGATTTATTCTCAATCGCGATAAAACTAACGTGAGATATTATTATAACCGATTACAAGTTAGAAACTGTATAAAACGCGAAGTGATATTAATTTCTCCAATGACGTTATCCGCGTTAGATGTAGAAGAAAATCACTTGAAATTTTTTTTCTTTCTGCTGGAAGATGTGGAAGATATTAAAATATATTTTATCACAGAACTGCTCTGTCGCTTCTACTGTTAAAAAAAGGTCATCGACTGACGAAAATTCAACTGTAGAAAACGTGATTTTTGTGGACACAAAATATTGTAATGCATGCCAACTTTGTGCTGCACGGATTGAATTTTTTTTGTTCTCCCGTAACCATCGATCTCGTGAACCTTTTTTGAATTTATTTAATTACATCGGAATCCTGCAAACCTATCAGGGGGAAAAAACCAAGTCTTCAACTTCGATAATTTTCACTGAGGTGAAGGCGTGTACACCTTCTCAATCGATAGCATTACATCCATTAACGATATCAACTCGAATTTTTTTATTTTTCAAAAATATTTGTAACCTGTTATCCCCCTTCACATGAACCTGCCGGGCGTATTACGGTATAAACTATCAGGAGGACGCACGTCTTTGGATCTCATTAACGGAAAGCATCTTATATACGGAGGCTTAACCTTACTCCGATCCTGCAGACGGTCAGGTCAGCGATAGGCTAATCCGAAAAATTAATTCCCTTCTGGTATGCCAGGTGCTGTATTCCGTTCTGTTTCTCTTCTTCTTTTCGTCTTTAGCTTCTGCTGCACGTGTTACATACTGCTACGAGAGATGAATCCTCTCTCTCGTGGTTTTCTTTTTCTTTCTTTTTTTTCTTCACCTTCTCTAATTCTTATGGTCGTCAACGACGTACTGTGTGCGAGTTTCTTCGCTCTCTGCGCGATATAGGTGCATAATTAAAAGAGGCATGTGAGAAAAAGAAAAAACGGTAAAGGAAGAATGAAAATAAAAGGAGGACTAAACGCTTCCGGTCTAAACCAAGCCGGAAGCTGGATAAAAACTATTAAAAAGAATTACACCTACGAACATCTGAGTATATATAGTGGGTGTATGGGATATTAAAAAAAAAAAAGATCCAATTCATCATGCCGATCGCGAGTCATCGACCTCAATTTCCTTTTTTTGTCTTTCGTACTTCTCAACTTTCATTCATTTCAAGGACAAAGTAAAACGAGGTCGGTTTTCGAGGTGACCTTTTCGCCTTTGTTTCTTGATCATCGTAATATAAATGCTCGACGTCGCAATTGTATCAGATATATTTTTATAAATGCTAACTCTACGAAATTCCCATGGATCGATTCGAATTCCTCGTCCTTCAAAACGGACCCCCGGGGGTGTATCGAGCTCCTGTACGTACTCGCAGAGAATATGGGATGAATCCTATGGAATTCCTTCGGGCGACTGAACTGATCCTCCCCTAATTTTTATTTTCTTTTCTCTTTTTCTCCCGGGGCAACGCGTTATGCGAATATGGGAAAAGAGCTATGGGAAGAAAAAAGAAATATATAATGCGTAAGGGTATAGAATGAGGAAGGGTCGATCTGTCTGGGTTTCCGTTTCCGTGGGAAGTATATCTGATCCTGATCCTTTTCGCAAGTTTTCAGTGGAGCTTTTGTATATCTTATAGGTAAAAGTCGAGTGTGCAGGTACCTCATCTCGAACTCTCATGCAAAAATTTGATCTCTGCATCGCGATCAGTCAATTGGGCTCCTCCCTCAATTTTTTTTTGTTTCATTGATGTTCACGTAACCCTTGTATTCTAGAAAAGGATATTACGAGCTTGTTACCTTTTTGCAATAGTCCTATACACATGTATATATATATATATATATTTATATATATATTTTCTATCCACTACGTAATGTACAGGTAGGATATAATCACGTCTTACCGTAATATACGTGCATCGGGATCGGTGGCTTCGTGTCGTTATTATAATATAGGTAAGATTCCTAACCACCTCATCTAGCTATCTAGCTTTTTTCCCCCTTAATACACATTTTCTTTTTTTTCAAGCGACTGTAAATTATCCCAGTCATTACAAACTAATAGTGCATTATCTTAAGCAATTGATGGATAGTATAGTTCGCTTTTGATTCTTCATTCTTTTTCTTATTTCTTTTATTTTCAAACATCAATTTATTCCGTTACTGCAGGTACGTTACTTACATGAAATTTTTCAAACAGGTGTAGGAATAATCGTGTAATATGTGTTAAAATTCAATTGAAGTATAACATGGGGTGTGTATATAATATAAGTATAACCCGTGAGAAGTGGTTTTCTTCTTTATTCTCTAGACCCCCCCCCCCCCCCCCCCCCCCCCCCTTCATTCTACAACGTGACCTACAGGGTTGAATTTCCCATGGATAGAATTGACCGCGTCGCTCCGCACGGTGCACTGCAGCAGAGGAGTTGCAAGGTGTTGTATATAGTTATATACTGTACAGTATATATGGGGTACTATACGTATATACCTACTACTTTGAATCTACATCAAATTCTCACCCTGCCAAGCTTCCTTCGTTTTTAGTTCTTCTCCTCTAAGTTCTCCTTTTGCAACGCGGTGCCGCTCCCATGGGGTCCCAAAGACGGAAAAGGTCCGGCCGTATATGAACTCCCCATACTATGATATACCTATATATATAATTTAAAACCACCATGGGCACCTGCCCAGACTAGCATGGGAAGTATTCACTGGATGTGAACATCCAAACGCGGATGACGATCACTAAAAGGTGCTGAGGAAGAGAGAGGAGGAGGGGGGGGAAAGAAATTTAAAAATGAGATAAACAAAAAATCTCATCCCTGATCCCGTAAGATAATGAAAACAGGTAATCAAATGGTAATTAAAAAAAAACAAAGAACTTAAACATATTCGAATCTCATTTGTTGTAATCCTTTTATTTTTGCTTTTTTGTTCGTATATAGCCATGTGTGCGGACCCTGTAATGGAGAATTATTGGCATGTAATGTGTACATGTAATGTAACATTTATGTAAATATATATGTGTGCGTATACCTGACTATAAGCTATGTCTGGATAATGGGGCCCAACTTTAGCGGGATCAAGGCGAAGCGCGGCTAGACTTTACTAGAACGTTTTGGTTCTCACGAGACGGCGAGAAAGCTGCGCTTATAGTCAAGTATATACATCTATACGTGCATGTATACATATATATATAAATATGTATGTATCGTGCATGTATACACCTTTTCTCGCTCGTCGCAGATTCGAACACCGCATTTGTTGCAACGTTCAAGTTTCGCTTACCGCGCGCGTACACTGAATCCTTTGACGGTATAAAACATCCCGCTCCATATTAAGATAAAATTTATATCAGCTTGGTTCGGAAGATTATCTTCGTAACATCTCTCGATGAAAACGAAATAAATAAGCCAATAATTGTACACCTATACATCTCCGAAAACCAAAGGAAAATCAAAATCGGAAGGATAATTGAGCGCTGAAATTGAATCGATCAAAATTATGTAAAACCAGAAGAGTTATGGCGGTGAAAAAATCTATAACACAAGAAAAAGAATAAAAAAAAAAAAAACAGAAATCGGAACGATCGAATCATATGGTTAAAAAATTAAGAGTATTGATCGAAAAATTTTTCGTCCCAAAAAATTCTCATAGACGAAGATTAGTCCTGGGAATAGAGAAAAAATATTTTCAATCCCTACTGAGAGAACCTGTATCGAAGTTGTATCTCAGGCTACCGGTATTTTTGTAGATATTGTGCCCCTGAAGTCTAAGTGCCGGATATATTGAAAGGAAAGGATACGAAGTTTGGTTGTATTTGTGGGCTGAACAGGTGAAATATGAAACCCTTATATAGGTAAGGTATAGGTATGTATATACATATAACGAAAGTGCAGGTCGTGAAAGGGTCCTAGAAATTCAGCCCACTTGTTCCGGTGGGAAAAACTCTCTTACACTATATAATGTGAAACAAAATTTTTGCATACTGTTATTTAGTTAAAAGAAGATCCATCCTTTCGTGGGCGGTGAAAAAGGATCCCTACAGGATTTAGGCTCGAGGTGATTTTTCTATTGACTATAAACGCGCGGTAGGATATAATATTCTTTACCTGTTCCTTTCCTACGTTTTTTTTTTTTCTTTTTTTTTTCGTGCTTCACTTTGCCGGATGTCTCCGATATACCTTCGATATACTTCTTCCTTTCATTGATTCATTTTTCTTCGCTTTTTTTTGGTATAATTTTTTTTTTTTCGCACTCCATGGATCTAAATTTTGAGTACGACGCTTGAGAAAAACCCTGATGGAATCAAGGGACAAAATTTCTACGTTTTAAATCGACCGCGCGGGAATAAAATAGCCTTGCACCGCGCGGGGTCGATAGGGTCGACCGTGCGAGTAAACGGAAACAATACCCCACGGTCCATATGGAGAATTTTATTAAGAAAAATAGTATCGTAACATTGTCTTGAAAAACCATAAAATAAATCAATGGGGTACTCCTCCTCCCCTCTCCTCGGCCTCCCTTAGATCGCAAAACTAGCTTCCTCTTCTTCTTGTTCTTCTTCTCACAGGATTATAACACAGGACGATCCGAAGAGTACGTTCAATGCCTTTAATAATCACCTCATACAAGACGGAAACCTGATCTTCAGCTAAATTTTACCATTTTTGGACTCAAACGGGGTGGAATTAGAGAAGCCACAATTTAATTGGTATAATGAACTAGAAATTGACTCCTGATGAAGAGCCACTGTATTGATTGCGAATACATGAAATATTTTCAAATGCGAATAAAGTCTCAGCTTTCCTCACAATCTTTTTTTTTGTCTTTTTTTTTACCAGAAGATGGCCTCGAAATATTGTAGAGATTGATTTAAAAATCTTCAGATTAATTCGAAGACATATTTTGGGGTGGATCAGAATTCTTTTGCTGCCACGGAAAAATCGTGGGAATTCGGCAGCACAAACCTCTTCCGAAATTTTCTACAAATTACCCATACACAGTAAGCAGTAGCTACTGTAATATAATATCGTCGAAAAAATAAAAACGAAAAAGATGAAAATTTGAAAAAAAACAAACAATTTTTTACTAATCCTGAAGGTTTATTCTAGCTAATCTATTCCCATAGGCTAAGTTACTTCTTGGTCAGGTTGTAGGGGTGATGAATGTTTCTGAGATAAGGTCTGACGATGCTGACGCCGAACCTGCCGCTGCCGTTGCTCCTGCAGCTAGTGACGATGTGATGGCGGTTTATTATCTTCGTATAGAGAAGTTAAAGTTACAGGTGTTAGTGCAACGGCAGCAGGAGCCGTAGGTGTAATTATCACGTTTTGTTTTTAGAAGCGGTACAATTTTTCTAAGTTTTTTTTTCCTTCCCAAATACAGCCGAGAAGAATACAGGATGCGCGGTTACTGTATAAAATCCTTGTCTGGGAGGATTTTCTATCATGGCGTATTCGAACGAGACTGCATATTTCTGGGATGGAATTTACGTTAACTTGTGAATACGAAAAATGCAGGATAATTTTTTCCGATAACTGGAAACGCCCGGTTCTCTCGATTCGAACCTTTGGAGAACCTCGTAGCCCACAGGATAACGGTGCGGGGAAAAAAGCAAAAGAAAAAGAAAAAAAAAAGAAAAGAAAAATGAAAGAAGGAAACCATACGCTCAACACTATTTTGTTTTATCCTCACGCGGATTATTCCCTCAACAATATATCGACTGAACATTACCTGCAACCATGTTACTTTGATATCCAGATCTTTACGCTCCAGTAAACTGAAGAGTTTTTGCAACGCGATTCAGGATTCCTTACTACCGATCCAATGTTACCGAGAACATCCCACAAATAAATCCCCGCCTCTATGATACGCTCGCGGGGTTCACGATTCTAGAAGAATGAATTTTTCTTATTTCTTCTTTTTCGCAAAATAGAATCCTTACTCATCCGGTTGAATAGTTAATAGCTAATATCGCCGGTACGAGGTGTCGAAGGTGGCCTGTACTATAATTTTCAAATATCATTGAATTTTTTTTCCCCTTTTCCATAGTTTTCGATATTTTCATTCGCATTACTTAGCGGTGACCGAGTAGGTCGCTATATATTTGTACTTTCTACGTAACCTTTACTCTTATAAGATCAGCAATATCTAAGTAATTCGATCCTGGTTGTTCCCATGATCCTTTGCTTGACCTTCCCGATGTCACCGCTACTTCTACTTCCGATATTGATTGATCTAAATTTCCTTGTGTTGTTTTTTCTCTCTCTTCTATTTTCCATTCACCTCATCCAACGTCTCATCGATGCTCTGGACGAATCACGTCGCACCTCGCGATCGGCTTCAAAAACGCTAACGTGAAGTTCAACGTTATTCGTTCTGCCCATAATTGTTACGTCGCATGTTATACCTATTCGAGATGATATTGATTTTTGAAAAAAGAAAAATATATTCAAAATTTAAAATAAATTATAACACACGTATCGATAATGGGGAAACTTTGTAACAGTCTCTTGGTCGTTTGTGGTGCAGCACCGTTCAGATCCATTAGAAGTGCAGCTCCCGTCCCTATCTTAGGTGCATCAGAAAGCCAAGTCAGAATGGGGTGTGTAGGTATATACCTGTTATAAGTTACATAGTGTTAAACTCCTCGGGCTCCTTATGCTTCTGGTTGTAAGCTTCTATTCTGCCTCTAATTTTGCGTATCCAGCATCACCACCATTGTTATTATAATACTACGTACGGATAAGGAACGCAATTTCACTGGACGCTCACGTGGAGCGCGCTTTTACAAATAGTCTCATTGTCAGAACAATTGGCATTCCGGAACTCGTCATTGCGCATCGGACTGTGTTAGGTGAGAAAAAAAATTACAACAAAAAAAATTGGCAATTTCAAAACGCCCCAAACAACCCCATTTGGTGTTGCGATATCGGAGAAATGTGATAAGATTTCCGTCTGGCCAGCGAATTTTCTTGAAAATTTTTGAATGACTTCTTTCTTCCAACTACGACGATCGTTGCTCCGTCGATATACCTACACTGCGATCCTTTAAGGAGGTGATCGGCAAACGGCGGTGTCCGTCCCTGAAGGATATATATTGTGATCTGTTGGTTGGATGGAATAATTAACGGTCCCGGGAGTGATCCGCGACCTGGTTCGTGCACCGGCTAGGTCTCATCCGGTTTCTCATCTTTGAGGGAGATCATTTTATGCCGCGCGCAAGGCTCAACGATCCCTGACCCCCTACGCTGCATTATCTTTGATGCAGCACGACCCTTTTTTTTTTTGTTTTTTCTTCTCCTTCACTTTTATTTTTCTCTCCTTTTTACGTACCACCGTCAAAATACGCGTCCGCGAAAGGAATTTTAACGTGTCACGCATCATATTCCATCGAATCTCAACACGATCCGTTGATCCTTATCATTTTTTAACATATGTATAATACGTATAAATATATTTCTTTTTTTTTTTAAATAATTTTTTATCTCGTTTCGTTATCGGCATATCGCGCGTTAAAGAATTTATCAAAGGAATTTATCCTCGTGTATTATATCGGCAAGAAATCTGCAATTACACCCCCGTAATAATTTTTGTTTTCTTGCCGTGAATTGTTTTCTTTTTTTTCGTTTTTTTTTTTTTTTCCCCCACTTCTTTTCTCGAGGTGTATCGTTTCCTCGATTACTTTACACACCGTAACGCAGTAAAGAAGAATTATTATCGTGAGTGGAAGACTGCGGAAGGTTACGTATTTTTATTTAATCTTATCGATATATTTCTTTCCAAATCTAATATACCGAATTCCTTGTGTGTACCGTTTTTTGTCGAAAATTCGAAGGATCTTAGCCCCGCGTTTGATCCGCAATGATACGTATGTACCTATACATAGGATCTATATCTATCTATTTGAAAACTGTGGTCACGGGATGATTTAGGTATTAGATCTGAAGGAGCCGCCCGTTGTAACTGAATTAGACTAGAATAATTCCGATTCATTCTCACAGCGTTTGAAGTAGGAAAAAACAAAAGAAAAAGAAAACGAATCAACCTGTACTGCTCTGCTTTAGTTGATGCCTAAAACAATAGAAAATAGGTAATAGTACGCCTGTGGGGAAGAAGAAAAACGAGATAAAGAGAGAATAAGAGAGAGAGGGGGAATAAATTCCCTGAGGGCGGATACGAGCCGTGATATAATTGATTGCCCGATCGTATACTACAGAATCACCGCGTCTTCTTCTTCTTCTTCTTCTTCGTTCTTTTTTTTTCATCTCCCCCACGGCGTCGACGCTCGACGTCTTTGCCCAGGCACTTGTTGATCAAAGAGGCGAACACAGAAAAAAGATAAAATAATGAAGAGAAAAAAAAAGAATAAGAAAATCAGGAAGAAGTATAAAGAAGTATAAAGAAAAGAGGTGTAAAAAAAACCGTACGACTACGACGCCTTTGGAGTAATCGAGATGGCGGGATCGATTGATCGGTTATACGCTCGCGTATATATATAACCTTGCCGATCATGATGATGATCTTTTACGATCTACAATTCTACACACTACCTCGGGCATTGTAAAAATAATAAAATAAATGAAACTAATAAAAAAAAGAGGAGCGCGGTTCTTTTCCGTCTCGCGTATCAAACGTCGCATCAAAAGATCGGTCGTGCTGCGATCGTTTTTCAAAACTAAAATAATGAATCTTTTCGATTTTTGGTTATAATTTTTTTCCACACACGTTATTATTCGTGCAGATAATATCGATGATTTGTTATTAGATTGGAAATTTGATCGTATTCGATCTCTATACTTTTCTTCATATTTTTTATTGCCCTATCCATTTGGCCCGAAGGCGACGCGCAAAGAATTACGTCAAGTTACGTATGTAGTTTATATTGGTCTCCGCGTTGGAACAATTTGAAATCGGTGTAATTGTAGCTCTAGTATGTATTCTCACATATGAATGTATACCAATGAACTATAACATTGTATATATCTATATGTATGATATATACACATACCATATCTTACCTATGTACCAAAGACTATGAGTTGGCTCGCCTTTGGCGTGGGCGTTGCCCGGTTCTTCCATGAAAGAAAACCCATAAGTTTGTTGTCCTGAGACTTTAGTATATAGTTATATATGTACACATATGTACAAACTCAACATACGCTGGACACTATTATAATACAAAACCCGCACGGCGGCAACCCAACAAACTATATAATACGCGGCGCACACCAGCCAAGATTTGTGGTTCTTGATTGAAACAAACTGCCTACCGCGATTCTCTCGACGCACACTTCAGGTACATAAGTATACCTATATAAAGTTTTACATGCGTAACAACTTGCAGTCAGATTTATTTAAGAGACTTGATTTCTAAACTGTCACTAATTATCGCTAGTTTTCGCGGACGTCCTTCCCTCTTTTTGTTTTCCAAAGTTGCTTCGAGATAAATTCAATAAGAGTGCTGTAAAAGAGATTCCCGAATCAATGAAAAAGAAAACATAAAACAACTAAATAAAATAGATCCAGAAAATAATGACAGGGGCAAAATTTAGGGTCAAAGTTCCTGCAGTTCTTCAGCAGCAAGCAGAAAACACGTTGCATGCGCGGTCCTCGCGTTCCGTGGTTTTTATCAGCTGGTTTCTCTGCTCCAGAGGGTTTAATACCTAGGTACCAAGATATGTACATATGTATAGGTATGCATATACCACATATATGGTTATATGCATACGTTAGAGAACTGGGAGTGAGTCGTACGTGTCCGTTATCACGAACATTCGTTCTCGCGTAGGATTTTTGTGTGGTTTTTTTTTCCCAGTTTTTTCCAGTTTTTTTCTTTTTTAATTTCATTTTTCCTTTTCGTTTTCTGTTGGTACGGTTCAGGTATACCACGTCAAGTCTGAAACGGCAAATCTCCCTGCGTCGGTCTCCCTCTGCAGTTCTGCGAGCGAGCGAAGAGTCGTTGGAAATTGCAAGTTGCGTTCGCGTTTCTCTTCTACCCAAGTGCTACGACGGAGCAAGTATATAAGAGAAGTAGATAGGGAAACTGCCTCTTACCACGACTCAACAGATATATCGTTGTCCTCTTATTCCACACGCCTTCCTTACCTCCACACTCCTTCCTTCTTTTAACTTATATACGCTATGCCAATCTTTTATAAGCAACAATCTTATGCCCTGCAAGGTTTCGCGTTAT
Source organism: Athalia circularis (assembly GCA_963978495.1). Classification (NCBI taxonomy): domain Eukaryota; kingdom Metazoa; phylum Arthropoda; class Insecta; order Hymenoptera; family Athaliidae; genus Athalia; species Athalia circularis. Next base: position 8,645,726 of record OZ021702.1, read on the forward strand.
GCACGCGTTATTTTTTTCTTTCTCATTTTACCTTATTTTTATTTATTTTTTTTTCCAGCAGAATATTTATTGCAGTGAAATAAAACGACCGAACTAACGTATATAAGGAAGATATGCCGAATCTCATAAAGTCGAAAGTACAAGCGCGAATGAAATCTTATTAATAAAATTAGCAGCATAATCTACTTCGTTTTCAATATAATTTTATTTTGAGAATTTTGATAGTTGCTAGAAAAATTTTTACTCAATTTATTATTCATACAGAATTCCGTGTATGAAATACGTCGGTATGCTTCCGTTTGTACAAATTGTTACACGTATTATAATACGCAGTAACCAGCAGCCACTCTGAATATTTCTTTCACTTCAATCTCGCGGTTGGTTCCAATTAAGCTCGTACAACAAGTTGAAGCTTCCGATAAACTCGAAGCAATTAATAGTGTCGGTCGTTTCAAGTAGGTGGTAAGTTCCTCTCCTCCTTTTTTTCAGCTGCTACTGTTTCTGTACAACAAACCAAAGGGAAGAAAAAAAAAAGAAGAAAATTTCACAGGTAGCACTCGTGTGATACATTTAGCGATAAAGAGTTAACGTTTTAAACGAACTGCAGCACCCGTCCCATAACATTGCATTCATTATATAAACACACCTTTTTGCGATTCGAAAGAGTTAAAATCGACGCACGCAACTTCCAATACGACGACATGCCCAATGGACATGAGCAATTCCTCTTTTTCTTTGAATCTTCTTTGAGCTTTGCAGGTTCGAATTTATACTCTTTCTCTTTCTGTCTCTCTTTTTTTTTTCTCATTCGATCATGATCACAACTCGTATGCCTTGTTTTAACCATGTTTTACATACTCGTCTTCTTGATATTGTTCAGCAACTTTGAAACGACCAATGAATTCAAGCTCATTCTCTTGTCTCTTTTTTTTCTTCTTGTTCGAGAGACACGGAAAGATGTAGAGAATATGGTTTAAATAAACTAGCAGGATGATGAACATCAGGAACAGAAATCGTCTGTGTCCTGATCATAGAAAAAAAAAATTAAATAAAAACAAAATCAAATACCTACCAGCCAACCGACTCGTGATAAGAAGTTGGTTAATTTATTTATTTTTATGTTTTTTTTTATCGAATTAATTCAACTTTAATTATGCGGTATAATCAGGACCGTGAAAATTGTAGCGACCGCAGTAATAATATATTAAATAGAATTATCAGGTGATATCATCGTCGATGAATAGATTGAGGGATAAGAACGGTGGTTTTTGGTGTCGGCATGACTTTCAAAAAGAAAAAAAAGAGGAAGAAGAAAAATAGAAGAGAAGATCTTTTTAAACTTCTGAAAGTGAGTAATTCCAGCACCTTATACACCAGAAGTGGTGATGAGATATAATGGTATAATATTGCTGGCACGACTCGATCTCACCTTTAATTTTCTTATACTTCTCCACAGTATAAGGAATAAGAAAAAGAAGGTATATGTATATTATGAGCTACCATAAATACCAACTAATTAATAGCCGAGGTAAACTAACGCCCGTTTTAGTGTCGGCACGAGTTAAGAGACCGTTACTAACGGATAAGGAAATTTTAACCCCGCAGAGTCTCTCTCAATAATACGTAGGAATTTTTTTCTCTTTTTTTTTTTATGTGTCCATCTATTACGATGAAGTTATAAAATCAAGGGAGCTTTGATTCGAAGTAAAAGGAGAACCGATTTTCACCATACATAGCAGTTTCTTTGTAAAGTCTTTCAGATTGATCGAACTGATTTATTGAAACTGATTTTTTTCTTCTTCAAATTGATCTCTCCAATAAATCCTATCGTCTTCCGATATGATATTTTTCGTACCCCATGAACTGCGCTGCCTGTTATATATACATAGTTTCGAATTTTCATTTTCCCTGTATGTATTCCGATCGGATATACGTTGTGTGTTCTTGTACAGCTTTTATACCTTTCGGACGCTGAAGCCTCTGGCCAATTAGCATACGACGACCTGAACCGCTCTCCGTTGCGGAATACACCTGCTACTTCTTCTTCTTCTTCCTCTTCTTCTTTTCCCGCTTCATCGCGCGCGGGAGCAACGGGTTAGGTTCGTACATCCAGCGTCTTCTTCTTCAGCGCGACAGGTGCCACACCTGCTTAAAAACAAAACAACGAGACAATAATAAAAAAGCAAAAAGGAAAGCAAAAAGAAATCAAAATTTCCGACCGCTCCTTCGATCGTATCCACCGTCATGATTATTGATTAATTTTCGTACCGCGTACTCGAAAATATATAAATTTTAGGCGCGTCAAGATCGGTCGAACGAAAAGATAGAAGAAGAAGAAACAGGGGGGAAAAAGAAAAGAGAAGTTGTAGCGTTGAAAGTATTAGGGAAGAGAAAATGAAAATAGGTAAAGAGACACGGTAGAAAAATAAAATAAAAAAAAAAGTACCACGCACAAAAACGAAAAAGAAGCGCGATCTTCCGTCTAGCAGTCGCTTTTAGTCTGCGTCTAATCACTCTGGGCACATGCCACACCGAGAAGTATCGTCGCTTTATATTACGTATATAAGACGAAGAATCTCCTGTATACCAACACGTAGGTATACGTGTGGCGCGTATTCTCCGACATTCCTAGGATCTCTTCACGCTATGTAACTCTCTGTCTAATCTAATTACCTTTATCTTTGGTATCTCGCGCCGCGTTCGAGCTCCTTGGTTGCAGCAGAATTTACTTTATTGTACAGAAATTTCCCTTTCCTTATTTTTTTTGTTCGGTTTCTTTTTTTCGTTTTTACTGTTTTTCTATGATTTTTTTTGCCCCGCACGGTGTTTTGGATCTTATACATACCGATCGATACGATATTGAAAAGCATTCGATTTTTTTATTTTCATTTTTATTTTTTATTTCGTTCCGTTCAATGACGTCTTTCAGCTGGAAACATCCTTTTGTCATTGATCCTTTCACTTGAATTGAGAACGTGTTTCATTGTGGAAAAAAAATCTTATCAAAATTTTCTCAATCCTTACCTTGTTTTTTTAAAAAAAAAATTTTTTCTACATTTTCTGACGTGATATTTTAAGAGAAAAAACAACGAAAATGAAAAATATATATATGTATATGCCCGTGTACGTTTTATACAGTTTGTAAAATTTCATTTGTAAAATCTCAGTCCAACGGAATTTTCGAATGAAAATTGTTGCAGAGCTCCCTGCAGGCGGATCATAACAGCGAGCTTATACAATAATGTAAACAGAGTTGATCTTCAGAATTTGTAAAATCGTTGAATTCCGGGTTCAGTGATACGCCAGCAGTTGTCAGAGACGCGTCGTGATAATGCGGTCGGAGAATCATATTACGCCATTTCTTCCGTTCGAAGACGATCAATTACGGTTTTCGTAATAAATAATAATCAAGCAATTAGTGCATTGAGTCAGGGTGAGATGCAGAACTGCGAAGTGATCGGTGCAGCGAATCGAAGTGAAACGCGAAATTACAACAAAGAATGTGTAACCGAAGGATTTTTGGATGATCTTTCGCCATCGAAAATTATACAACAGTTGTTTTTTACGTGAGTACTACCTACTATCTCCAATGATTTATATTTCAACGATGGTAAAATTAGTTTTGTGATATTACGCGATATTATGTTACTCGGAATGAAATGAAAGATGATAAAATGGCGACGTGTCTACTTAGCGCGCGAGGGCGTCACTTTTTTTGTCCGATCAGACTGCGTGGCGTCGTATGTTATATGAAACGAGAAATAAGAAGAATTTTCTTTCTCTTTTTTCGGCATATCCGTGAACGGGCCGTTTTAAGAAATGAGTATATCTATATACGTGTATATAATAATCGCTTGAGGCGACGTGACATGAAATCACGTACGAAAACTACCTACTACATGACGTCGTATTATAACACAGCAGGAAGAATAAAGTTTGCGTTGCCATACTCACCCCGAAGCGACGTGGACATCATGAATTAAAAAAAAAGAAATAAAATAAAATCAAATGAAACAACGAAAAATAAGAATGAAGAAAAAAAGGTACGAGTACATAAGTACATTTCGAATTAATTTTCTGACCTCTTAAAGGAAATTCTTTTTTTTCTTTTTTTTTTTGCTTTTATTGGGAAGATTTTTGTTCGATAATAGCTTCTCATTCTCGTCCTACATTATATATACCGGGACTTTTGAATATAGGTATCTATAGATACACCGATTCATCCGCTAATTGATATTGATCGTTCATCGATCTTCAATTATCGCCGATACTTTCTTCATCATCTGGTATATCCTTTTTGTTTGGTTTTTTTTTTTAATTTTTTTTTTGGATTTAGTTTTCTTTTTTTTCTTGAAAATCGTTGACCGATCTCGTCGGTTTATATACTTTTAATACACCATAACATTATACGTATGTGCGGTGAATTCATTAGCGGAGCTGTATAGGAATATTTTACCATAATATTTGGCAGGTTGACACGCCTTATGAATGAACCTGAACAACGTATATAAAGGAGACGCCTTTGCTTTTGCTTGTGCATTTATTTCACTGTACCTCAGGAGAGTTCTTTTCGTTTCTCGCGTCGTCGTTGTCGTTGTGCTGCAAAGATTGCCTTTGCACTTTGCCCGCGGTCGTCGCGATGCGACCGCGCTGCACACCACGTCATATAGTATGTATGTATATATATGTATAACCCATTCTGCATAACGTGTTTCACCTCTCTGATGCATTTTAAGAGAGTATAAGGTTGCGATCACCCTACAAACTCAACTCACCGCGCCGTTGCGGCGATGTATTATATATGCAGAAAAATCTCCCCATCCCCCGCGTCCCTCTTTTTTTACTCCTTCAGTTCATTTCTCCTTTTTTATTTCGTTTTCACCAATTTTATTGCCTTTTATTTATTTTTTTTTTCATCACGGAACTGCGGGTGGGTACAACGTATAACGATAAGAGAAAATAAGGAAAAAAAAATTGAATGTGGTTAGGCATACGTATATTCACGGCTGACGAAGAGACTGCAGCAGATTTGCTGTCAGAAATGAATTAATAACCGGGACTTTTGGCGGACAGGGATGAGGGAAACCGACAAGCGATCCTACTTACCCCACCGCCAAAAAAAGATATGTTCAAAATAATCTCACGAGAAAAATATTCGCGATCTTTCTGCGTGTGATGTATGTGTATGTGTGTGCGTGAGATATGAAATTCAGTTCTTGCAAACGATTCTATTATTTTCTTTCATATCATGAGATTTCATTCATTCTCAGTTATATTACACTTTTCGTTTCCATTTTTTGATGAACTTTCGGTACCTGCCATCCATCTATCGAAATGATCGAGTAACCTCCAATTTATTTTCGGAGCAGAAAAATTGAGATATATCGGTCGTAGCTTAATTTGGTCGACGGATACGTGTTCCTGAGATCAGAATACAGAAATGACTACCGAAAAAACGACAAAAATTTTTTTTGATTTTTGCCCCAAAAATTGAAAAAATCCAAAGGGGTATACCTTAGATTTTTCTTTTCATTTTCGGATGAAAAATCAACATTTTTTTTCTAAGGGATTTTCTGAGGTGTTCTTTATACATATTTTGAGCTCGGGAATCCGAAGCTGCAAGCTAAATTGATCCATTTATTAAAATGATCGAGTGATCGCCGATTTTTCGCTACTCAGGGCGAATTTTTTAGTGCGTTTGAATGAAAACGTAATCGAATTTTCAATTCCGTGTGACTTTTTTTATCTCCAAGTCTTCGCAACCATGAATATGAGTTTCGAGTGAGCACCACTTCTTCAGTATAGGACGTATAACGTGTCTCTCTTTTTTCTTCCCGCTTTTTTTTACTCTTGTCTCGTGCAGCTTATTGATTGCATAAATGTCAATTACGCGTCGACGCCCTGTCAAAATTGAAGCTGTTGCGTATTTTTATGGCTTATTGTTGGTTGGGTAATTTATATTTTTTCAAACCAATTTTTTTTTCTGTTCAAAGTTAACATACATCGCTGATGATTTAAGATTAATACCCGCGAGGCACTTGTGTCGTACCCGCCGGGGACGATCAGAATTTATAAATCTTAACTACATATTTTATGTGTAAAAAGCCCACATATAATAGCGTATACATAATATCTATAAATAAATATCAGGTGTGAAACTAGGGCGAGGAAGAGAAAGAGAGGAAGTTATAATACGTGTTAATAAATTATGATTTTAACTATACATATTTATAATTCTTATTATATATTTCGCGAATTATTTATTAAATGTTATTATACGCACTTTAATCCCGTGTTCGAATTGCCGTAATCTTTCGTGATTATATACCAAACTACATGGATTTTTTATGTACGACAAACGTACGTCGCGATAAATCAAACTTGCAGAGGTTGCGAACATTTTACGTATAAATTCCATCGCTCAAATTGGCCTCGGGAGACTTAGCGTGAAAATTTTCTCTACGAAATCGGAAATTGAGATTGGTCGGAGCCTTTCCAGAGCTTTAATTATTTGAGGATGTGTTTTCAAAAATATTGACCGCCCGAAGATTGATTGTGCCGTGCAGATATACGTAGATATTTGTACATAAAATATTTCGAAATCGGGCCGCGAATATTATTATACATAGAAAATTTGTTGTACCGAATTTTTTATCGTGACCTTTTTTTTTTAATGTAACCTTCAACGATCCGTGCCTATATATAACTCTATGACCGTCGTCGCGTCTTGAGATGGACCAGGGAAATCTGGGTGGGCCTTTAATTATACATCGTAAGGTTTGGGAAGGCGTACTACGAGTCAGTCCCAGTATATACAGGTATATAGGTACCGACTATTCTTATGGGGTCCCTTCGTCTCTTCGTTTCAGCGTCGCGATGAAGGCGGAGGTCAAGAATTCTTCGAACGGTCACCGGCACGCTAACTACCCCCCCATAATTACCTAAACACAAATTACTCGCCTGTCTCTTATATCCCCACTACAGCACTTCTCTCCTTTATTTCTTTCTCCTTTTTTTTTTATCCCTTCATTTCTATCCATTTTTGAATTATTCTAGCAACATTTTTCCTTTTGCTCTTCCACGAAGTCTCTTATTGCGGTTTAAGAATCGATTTTCTTTCCTTATATTTTTTTTTTTGGTGTAAGTTTTTTATATTCAAAAAACCTGATTCAATGCGTACGGTAGAATTGGATTTGAATAATCAATAATCGATAATCCATTCTTTGGACAGTTATAAAATTTTTCCTGCACTTTGTTGTGGACATAGTGAGTATATTTTTTGAATAAAAAGAACTGCAGTCGGTGATACCGTAATGGTAAGTTTATCACCTCGCATCGTCCCTGGACACTCCACTGTGACCATACCAGTCTTTGCAATGACCTCCTCAAGGTCATCGAAGCTGTTTCAATTCTCGCTGCACCAGCTACTCCTGCTTCTCCTCCTCTTTCCTCTTCTTCTCTTCCTCAGCTTCTCATTCTCATCCTTCGAGGTAGAGGAAAATAAATTCAACGGACACAATAAACCACCGACGTTCGTAACACTATCGCAAAGATTTCTTCTGTTTTTTTTTGACAGAATCGAGCACGTACCATTCGGTTTTCAACAATTGTTCCAAATGGGTGGATGTAATGTAAATAATTTTTATATCGGACGTTGATCGCGTGCGGCACAATTTTCGATGACTTTACGTACGTATATTCTCACTTGTATAAGGTCGTACAAGAGAAAGAGGATAGAAGAAAAGTGAAGAGAAGGGGTTTGAGACGTCATCCGAGGAATGCACGATCAAGATCGTACGACGGGCGGTAAGACGCGATGCACACACTTGCTCCGGGCTGCCTGTTTTTGTCTCGTGTGCGGGTGATTTTAAATTACGATTATATCGCGAGCGATCAGTGCCACGGCTCTCGCAGGTACCTCATTCTACCTGCCATATGTATACCGTAGTAGTGTACGGGGTGAAGAGGACTGAAAAAAAAGAAAAGAAAAAGAAAAGAAACACGTCTACAGGTTCTTCCGTATTCAATTTTTTTTTTTTATCATTCGTAAAGTTTGAAGACTTCCAAAACCGCGGTGTTCTGTGTGTAAAATACCTAACATCGGTGCGGATGTGAAAAGACCTGTACGGTTTCAAGTGCAAAGCTGGACGTCCGGCGGACATGATGTAGTTATATACAGGGTGAGGTATATCTGGATCCCAATCTAGGAGGATTGCCTAATTTGGCAGAGGTTCGATTTTCTCGTTTTATTCATCCCCCACGTTGCCATTTCTTTAAAGACCAGCGCGACGAATGGACGAAAAAAAGCGAATTTGGCTCCTCCCAGATCGGGCGTTAGAGGTAACTCTTCCTGTATTTTATAAAATACACGTACGACGTACGTACGTCTTCAGCTTGCGTCGCGTCTCGCCACCATGCGGGTAGGACGGGTGGAATAGTGGGAGGTTGCGGGGGAGTAGTTGCTGCTTCTTCTGCTGCTGGTGGTTGTGCTGCAACAGGTAGAGAGAGGTTTATAAGGTTTATAAGGTGGGCAGAAGAGGTATATACAGAGGTACCTGCGGGAGTAGGGCGAGTTGCTCCAGGACGAGTCCTTCTTTATCTCTCTTTCTACTTCTTTCTCTTTCTTAAGGAGCAACAGCTATGCTGTTTGAACAAGAGCAAATCGAGATGCTGATGCTGTTGCTCCTGCTTCTACCGCTGCCGCTTTTGCTCGTCCTGGTAGTTGTGACCATCTCCGACGGGGCTAAGAACCTGCAAGAAAGTTTTCGTATTAGTCACTTTTTTTTTTCAACCACATACACATATAAACCTCATTTCCATCACACGTGAATATATCACGTCTATGGTGTTCGAGAATTTCAACTACCACCAATACAGATTCTGGCCCGCATATCTTGTACTCACTCCTTTCGTTATTGTTGTGTTCTGCTTTAAGATCATCTGTACAGGTGCATTTTATACCCTCCTAGAATCAATTGATCGTTTTTTCTTATTCTTTTTTTTTTTTACTCTGGCACCTGACGATCAATTTTCAAAGACACATCGCTTCCTGGTAAAAAATGAAATTCTAGATGGAAATTTACCTGAATATCATGCGGGGGTACTCGGATGACCAAATAAAAGTAAACTTCATACACAAAAGATGTGTGTCATTTATTTTTTCTATTATTTATTCATTTCTTTGAGAACGTCGTTACCAAACTCGTAAAGAAAAAGGGAAATACTGTCGGCATGAACCAGGAATATTCGAATAAATAATTGCGAGGGTGGTGGTGGGAAACGTTGAAGGTGGACAGTGGTCGTACCTTACCCTAGATAAGTTACGGTGTTAGCATCGGTTCACTGGTAGGTCCCATGTACGGAACATCAGCGGTATGGAGAGCAGAGAACGAGCAAGTTCCCTCAGTGTTCCGTTCCTGTAACATAACGTACACCACATAGTACCTGTGCGAGGAGCAGAAGCTATTCACGTTTACTATGAGGTTAGTATCTATCCTAACCACCTACCTACCTAGCCGAGGTGCAAAAAAATGTCACATTATGCTCCTATATGGTGATGCGGCGCACCGCTCACTTAGAAATTTATCCTCCTTATACCGCAGGAGAACCCCAACCAAGACCGTATCGCCGTTCTATACCGCGAGAGCTACTGCGAAGATTCTTACGGAAATACACTATCGCATATGCATTATTTAAGTAAACACCATTCGCCAATCCATGGGAAAGCAGAACTGGTAGCTGGATTGTGCGAAAAAGTAGCCTTTGGAACATTTTATTTAGGTATTTTTGTCCTCTTCCTTTTTTTTTTTCTTTTTTTCTATCTTATTTTTCGCTTCGTATAAACGACGCAGAAAGGAGTTTATAAAAGTAGTCATTGTGTCCTGAACTCACCGAGGTGATATAGTTGCGTAATAAATCGTATCGGCGTATCGATCTCTGCAGCTGTCGTGATCATCGCGGGTAACAAACAATAATTCCAATCGCGAGCGGGGTTTGTGTGTATGTGACGTATACGGTCGGTACTTGATCGCCGAAGATCTGGACGTTCGCTCGGACGCTCGGACGATTGGAAGGTTTGACGATGCGACTGATTTAAAGCGTACACTATATACTACGTTACGTTGAACGGTTCGATTGTGCAATCGGAAAGTTACTCTCGTTGATGAAGCCGTGAGCAGTTTGAACATTCAGAGTTTCTAGTTTGTTATATACCGATTATTGATCTAGACTTCATCAGACTTTAAAAGTCGTCCTTCTATCCGTTCGTTGGAACGTCGTACGTCGTGATCCTATTGGCACCTTCCAACCTCATCGGAAGACAATCTTCAGACACGATCTTTGTGTCCAACAATTACTGGCCATGGAACGTCGTAGCTCTTTCGTCTTTCCTCATACAGCCTGCATGGTTGATATAAGTTAGAGCAAATACTATACCGTATATAGATAAATTTATATCGAAGTTGATTTGAAAAAAGAAAATAAGTTAGAAGGTGCGTCTTTAAAATCATGTTGTAGTGCAACTTCGATTTTGTACTTGGAACATTTTTCTTTCTACGGGATTGAAAAGTTCTCAACGTATACGGGACGTTTTCTTCTTCTTCTCCGAGGTGCTCCCGCTTCCTCCCTTTTTGCTTAGAGTCGTTTAACGGCATCGAGAGAACGGAATGTGATGTAAGCGATTTCTTGTCGATATGGCTTAGCTTATACCGGGCTGAGGGTCTCAGGATATCGGTACAAGCACCCACATAAGCATTAGCCTATTACCACCCAGGATGTCCCATGTTTGCTCTATACCTTGAGCACCATTGAAATCTTATTTATTAAGTGGAGAGCACCGCTTGTGTAGGTCATTTTTTCAAACTATTATCTACAGGAGTTATTATATGCGCTTATTTTACCGATGTAGAAGATCCGGGCAAAGGTTACACACTGAATTTTGTAGATAACAGGGACGAGTCATCCCCGATGAGAAAAGCGTTAGTGTCACGGTTAGATATCGAATATATATACGTATGGTAATTTCTAGATAAAATTAACAAAAATTAGATAGAGGGAAACAACAATAAGGATGATTTTATATACCTAGTTACTAAGGATATTTTACCATTCCAAAGTGTATAAGACTACTCGAAATTGAGATCGGACCAAAAGTGGTACGATGAAGGATGGCTGTCGCTTACTTCAGGCCCCTCTATAAGGCCCCCTGCCGTCACTCGTCCCATTACAATTCATTGCCACTTGATCGATGTCGCTCGTTTGGCTCCGAAGGCTGATTAAGTTAACCTGTGTGTCCGTTCGCTGCCTGACTCCGTGCAGATGGCCTTCCTGAAGAGATTTTATACTCTTCAAGTTGAACGTATCCTTACAATCATATATTAATATCCGATACGAAGGTCTCTTGGGTACTACCTACTGATTAAGGTATACCAAGATTAAATATTTGAAGATTTTTGCTGCTGTCAGATCGTACTTAATAGGAGAGCCATGAGGATGTATCGAAATTTGAATTGATATACCTTATGAGAAGAACGTAACCAAAAAAAAACAAAAAAAACAAAAAAAAACAAATATCTAAAGTAGGAGGAGAAGAAAGAATTTCTTGTGAGGTCTTCAGGGAGCAAGGCATTAGGTAGTGTGTATCGTATATACGTAGGAGTGGTAAGAAACGAGTGTAGTCAGGATCATTATGGATCATTTGGTAAGAATCACCTGTAACATCATCGGTCGTCATCGTTTTTTGGGACCCCGCATAGCACGGGCGGTTGTTCAGTTAGGTTACAATTTTAACGGACGCCTTTATGTGGTACGTACTGAGTGATGCGTGTCGTTTATCGAAGTGACGTACCAAATGGATTGAAATATGTTTCGTTCCCATTTGATGGTCGTTCACCTCTCTTAAACCCTAAATTCCTTAGTTCGGTTACCATCTTCCTACGATATTACAAGGGATCGCTCACAGCGGGGTGCAAACCAAGGAAAATCCTTAACGTGAACACTAACCGACGGTGATTCTAACCATCACACCGGTACACCCCCAAAAGTAAAAAATATTCATTAAATGTTATCAAAGACCTACTTCACTCGAGATCGTTTAGTTACATTTTGATAACAACTCTACATTGTACATAGCAGTATTTATTCTGATTTTTTTCTTTCTTTTTTTTTTTTTTATAAGGCATGTTGGTAGCCGTATTCGTTTCTCACTTTTCTCATTGCGCGCCGCCATCAAAAGCTCCAAGGAGGAAGGATTAACATTCCAATCAGGCACTAGTTTCGGACGTGACTTAATCAACTTCTAGGCATCAACTGGTTTTTATCATGCAAAGTGCTTTTCTGATGCCATTATATTTATTATAACGAATCTTACGGCTACTATACACCAAATGATTATCGCCTTGCGTTAAATTGATATCCAATTATCGGGGTTGGTTTCATAAACTATGTATCCTAATTATTTCAATGATATTTTTAATCACGTTGAAATTATTATTTTGTATTTCTTTTTTTTCTAATTTATTTATTTATTTATTTTTTTTTCTATCAATATTTCCTGTTATTATTTCCCAACTCTACGACTGAGGAGTATCATCTGTACGTATTGTACGTGTAAAAGCGTCGCGATTCATTAGACCGAGGTTCACGTCCCGGGGGGCATTATTTTTTTTTTTTATTTTTTTATTATTTTATTCTATTTTTTTACTTCATTAATTCTATACACCCGCGAGTTTCATTCGACCACTAACTGCTGTTGCAGGTAACAACCCGGTAAAATACACCTCTAATGAATCTAATCAAAACCTAGTAAATCACCGGCTAGCGACGTTCTTGTACTACACGAAACACGCATACAACCTTGTGACTTTTTTTCAAACTTCAGGGTAGAGTCGGTTGAATACTAAAAAACAAAAAATTAAATATCTTCCTTTTTTTTACCTCACCGGAGATACTGAGAGCAAAAAAAAAAACGGACAAAGAAAAATCGCCGATCAAAGATCGGGTGAAATTAGTTCGCGTAATTCATTTTTTTTTCTCTTTTCTTCTTTGCTTTCGGCATCGGAAGACCTGACCCGAGTGCCTACCTATAAAGCCATGGCTGAGTGAATCTGATGTATACACGTGTAGGAGGCGAGACGTGGTTGGCTCACTTGGTTGTTGTTTGTGTCGAGTGTTGTCGTTGTGCCAAGAACGTGCCCAGAGTTCAGAGTTGCTCGGTTGAGATTTCCTCTCTCCTTTTATACCACCACTATCCATATAACCCTTTCCTCTGATCGTTCGCGACACCTGTGCTCTCTCACCTGGACGCCAAACCCTCTTATTTATACGTACGTATACGTTTCGTTTTATCAATAGAACTTCATTTTCATTTTCTGGTCGTTTCTTTTTATTGGTAAAAGAGAGAAAAAAGTACAGAATGAAAAAAAGGTTTTTTTTTCTAGAAGACCGCGGTGACGAAACGGATGAATGACTTTTTTTTTATTGTCGTATTTGTTGGGCGTAGGCTTGTTATTTGGGATTTTGGTGCATCGGATCGGGAGATTCTCGTTGTCCAGGAGAGGTAGCTTTTCTAAATATTTTCCTACGGAATGATGAACGCCGAATTAAACGAGCATTAATTATCGAAGGCGTGCGTCGCGTGGGCGTGATTCATGGTGTGTAATGGGCGGGCAGAGAAATCCCCTCTCTTAGGGATAGTCAGATATAAAGAACTGAGTGTAGAATAATAATATTCAGAATATAAGGGACGAAAGAAAACGAAACCAGGAAAAAAAGAAGCTGACCAAATGTACCATTTTTTTTTTTTTTTTACAGAGGATGGACGGTGACAAAATTTCAAGGTGTTGCCAAAGGACTTCACAGATTCTACTGGATTCAATAACGAGGAATATGAAAAATGTACGGCGGACATCCAAACATTGGACTACATTGGACTGGTAATTTGGTTTGGCAAATCAATTGAAGGGCAAATATCTCTCGTAGGGCGATAATCGGGTGAGTGAATTTGAGTATAAATTACATTTCGCGTATGGGAGTTATGTATCTGGTGCAACGGCGCGGAGGAGTTCGCTGGCCGATTTGCAAGCAATCATTCATCTGCCCGGTTGAAGTTCCATGGAAAGGTGAGCCTCGACCTGTACCGTAAAGTTTTAAGTTTGAGTTGCTGCTCCTGATGCTGCTGCTGCTGCTGTTCAACAGTGTGCAATGGTACGATGGGATGGGCTGCATTCACGTGTGCAGGAGACGTTGGTTCGCGTTAACCGATAGGACAACGCAGAATCGCGATGACAAGAAGGGTGAAGCCGCCGATCTCATTGGCAATTTCTGACCAGCATCATGTTTATGCAGACTATATGACTAGCGGATCGAGTACCTACATACATGTTTACCGGTCTAGCAGGCTTCGCCACTACGCGTCATGTCGCGTCGTTGATCAAAGATCGGTTATAAATGAAGAAGAAGAAGAAGAAGAAGAAGAAGATGATGATTTCAAAAAATCATCCATCGAACGCAGGTATAGTAACAGTAACGCGAAGTTCCTATCCCCGCGATGTGTGTCGTAACGCGTTTGTGTCTCTCGCGGATAGTCTCGATAACGTTGGTGGTCGGTGTCAATTTTCCATACCCGCAAATTTTTACAGAAAAAAAACTATCTTCGTATCCTGGTGCCGCTTCTTCTTTTTTTATTTTTTGCTTCTATTTTATACAGCCAGTCTTCGTTCTCAATAGAGAATCAAAAAATCGTTGGATCATGTCGATGGCATCTCATTCGATTGCGTGCACCATACCGGAGACTGGAGAGCAGCAACTAATTTGCATGAAATAATGTTGCACATATTTCAGAATTCCCAGGGTCCGAGTTAATTCACTGTACACATACCATTCGTGACCAGGATCTTCCGCAATTCCATACATTGAATATGTCGCACTGTGGCACTGAATCGTATTGTTTACTTTCTACCGGCTAAACGACGACGATGACGACGATGATCGTTTGAGAGTTCAGAAGTAGGTGGTAGGTATATACCTGTGCGTACATGGGGATGCGACAGTTCATTTTGCATTTAGAAAGGTCTCTTTGATATACGCAAGACGTTTAACACCGCTTTTGCTGTTGCTGCGGTTCACTTACGCTCCGACGCACACCTGGCACATAAATGCGTAAGTCGAACCGATTTCGTAACGCGAAGACTATTTTATGACGACCACCAACGAGTCACCGTTCAAACTTGTAATCCATGACATCTCTCGTCAATAATTTATTATTTTGGTTGTTGAGAAAAATTTCGTGATACAGTTTTCTCATTGTTATACTTTTGAAATTATAAGAAAAAACATTGCACAATGCAATTCTATACTCGCCTAGGGATATCGGTTTTGAGAGTTAAGTCGATCTCAACGATCAATGTTTAATAATGAACAGTTCAGCATTGTGATTGGGAGAGCCTTGGCTGCTGACAAGTACCTGTTGGCAATATGATTTTGCTTAGTCTTTTTTTAAATTCCTTTTTAAATTTATTTTGTATTTTTTTGACTTTAACCGGTCTGTCTATCCAGTACTCTTTCTCTTTTATACATCGCCGACCGTGTTGGACTGCAATCTTGACATTTCGCAGATAGCTCAGCGTATGCTATTATATTATAGGCGAATCTGCAACCTGCGGTGCCGGTGACAGGGCAATTATCATGTGCGTATAGATTATTACATCACATTTATATTCTACATGAAAAATTAAAAATGAAGCGGAGTAATCAACCTGCACTTCGGGGTCATCGTCATCGTCATCGTCATCGTCATAGACATGCAACCTTTTCCAACGGATGACCTTGACGATTTCGTACCTTTTTCCACCTTAAGTACTGTCACGCTGGACATGTACCGTACATCGACGATAACAATGCTTTACTGTTCGGCAACGTTCCTTTAATTCCCGTTGTCCGCTCAGCGTGACCAGAATGTCGGTCATAACTTGACTTGATAAAGATGCAGATATGATTTCTATTATTTTTTTTTGTAGCATTAAAAATGCAGCGTAATGAATCATCGAGAGTTTTTTTAAAAGTTTCACAATAGTTTGCGGTGGTGTATGGGACGTCGCGTTGGGGAGATTCGGTCTTTAGCTTTTTTTACTTTCTTGCTTTTAGCTTTTGGCTGAGGGGCGCGTCCGCGTTCACGTCTATCTGGCGACAAGCTGAGGAGTGTGTAACACAATGGAACGTTGAACGGGCTGCGTCAAGTCTTAGAGGTCATTAGGGTCGACTCTTGGTAAAACTCGGGCCCTCCCCTTCCCCCCTCTCTCCGCTCACCGTTGGTGGTCCTTAACCGATGATTTCTGTTACCGCCATCCAGTCCGGAGTTCAGCTGGTGGTTCCGTCACTTTCTAATCGTGGTCTCCGCAATGCTCTTGTAGACGTTCTAAGGTATGGCTCATGCAACGGTGATTCAAAGTATGGAGTTTAAGTCCACAGAAATCCAAATTTCCATCTTAAATACATGCACATAAACTGTATATATGTATACGTTCACGTATTTATACCGAATAAATGCGGTAGAAAATTCCTCGACATCTCGACATCATCGAGGAAGCTGCAAAGCGTTATAGTCAAAGCTTTGCGGTATATATACGACTGGACTCCTATAAGATTAGGAGATGAAAATTCATCCGGAAGGGATTCGTATAGTGTTATATACGATAAAAGTTTTATCGCGATCCAAGTTCTCTGCGTCTCTAGCAACTGAAACATACATACATGCATAGTTTAGCCTTTCAATTACAATTTCAATTCTAATTTCAATTTTCAGAGCTTTAACTATTTTCAAACACCAACACACGCGTGCTTTTTACTATTTTTCTGTTTTTTTTTTTGTTTTTTTTTCCTATTTTATATCGGTATAACAGCTACCAGTTTATTCTATATACCGTTTATTCATGCGCGATCAATTCTCGGCAACGGGGGAATACATTTCTTTCTCGAGTTTTGCATATCTTTAGATGTTTTATATTTTTCTGTTTTTTTTTCTCTCTTTTACCGAGGTTACGTATGGAGTATCCTATCCACGCTAGAATTTTTTAAATGATGTTGATTTTTTATTTTTTTTTTTGTCGGATAGAACACATAGCCGCTCGACGCCGGCGCTATTAGATCATAGACCTTGGTTAGGAGACTGTATATGAAAGAAATCTTTCGAGTTGAATTCAAGTTACTTTTTCATCCGGTGATGTTTACCTATTTATTTATTTATTTGCTCATTAATCCGCGTGGTAGATTGGAGTATAACTAAGGTCGCGGGTAATTTGTACGTAATTAATTCTGACTTTTTAGACCATTAACGAATTAAACGTTTCATTCCTCATTTATTTTAATGTTTCTAAACAGCCACCGGGTCTCTGAAAAAAAAAAGATAAAATCAAATGGTTAAAAGTGTCTGGTTGGAATATAACATTCATTCAACCTTATACTTACCCTCAAAAATTTCATGTCATCGTATAGTTTCGGATAAAAAATTCTTCGAGATCCTTCTTTTGTTTTTTTTTTTTCTCTTATTTTCCAATAGAAACCGCTTCTTTTTTTTTCTCTGTAATAAAGAGAACGGGACGAGCAGTGAAGAAAATACTTGACTTTTTTCTGACTATGTCTTTACACTGTTTGTCTTAAATATTATTTTAACAAGGGACCGACTATCTAAAACTCACCTATCTGTATTTTCCATTCATAAAGTCACCCACCCTTTAAATATTGTCTCAAGACAATCGCTTTACAATCGCCATTTACAACCCATCTCTAGCTTATTTATCTCCCTTACATTTACTCTCTCCCTCTCTCTCTCTCTCTCACTCTCTCTCCCTCTCTTTGAATTCTCTACATATATTTGCCCAACAGTAGTTTTATGCTGCTGCTAGAAGCTCCTTTGGGGTGATGTCTGATGCGAATGGAGGGGTGGGTGGCGGTCTCGCCGGGTGTGTTGAGATTTTCATACACATATATTTTCTACATACGTATAATACTCGTTCGTTCTATCCTCGACTGAGCAAACGAATGAGTGAGTGAGTGAGCGAGTGAGTTGTACAGGCAGCCAAGATTACATCTGTCACTGCGGAAACGGCTGCGTCGCAACTTCCGCTTTACCATCTCGGGTTACCCCCGTTGTTCGGGGTTAATACACTCAGGGGTCATTCATTGCTATGCTCCGAAAAGGGGGGAGAAAAAAAAAAAAAAAAAAAAGTGAAAGAAAATTTTTCATTTAAGGTGTGGGACGCAGGAAAGACTATACGATTTTGTATTTAACCCTTTGAAATTGATTAAAACATATGTGTGTATGACATATAATAATAATGGGTATTGAACTTATTTTTAGTGCACTTGTCGTAAGCGAAGAAAAATTATATCTACGTGGATTCATGAACGTGAATCAAATTTTCGTATTATTTAGGATTTCACACGAACTGTGGGAACTAAACGGTGCAGCGATATTATAGCAGCCGTCAAAAAAGAGATGAAAAAAAAAATAACAGCTCCGAGTATATGCCCAGACGTGGAGGTGGACAAAAAATGGACCCTTCTCCACAAACAGTGCGGCAACATTTCGGAGTTACTTCCCCCCCCCCCCCTTCTCCCCGTTTTTAAAAAATGTTCGTCACATAAATGGGGTGCGCATCAAAGTTAACCTGTGAATCAAAGTTTTGGTCTTGACTGAAATGTCTGGATTTTTTTTCAGAGCTCGTTTCAGTGGATTGTGACAAAGGTACAAGTCAGTCAGTCAGTCAGTCGAGTTTTTGATTTTTTGATTTTTTTCTTGGTAGGGTGTTTTTTATTTTTTTATTTCAGATCAAACCGAAGACCAAGAAACTCAACACACGTAGGGGTGGGGGACGGTGGGTGGCGGCGAATAAAACTGTCCCGTAAAAGGGCGAAGGGCGAGAAACGAAGAACGAGAAGAAAGAAGAGAGTATCAGACTGGCGGAACGCAAAGCCGAACATAAAACTTGAGATAAGAGCCACCGGCTGAACCGAGGACCTTATTCTTGGTCAGGAGAAGGCCTGAGTTACGATCCTCCAAGGAGCATTAAAATTTTTACTGGCGGCGTAACAAATTAAAGCAATCTGGTTCCGTTCTGCCATGGCTCCCGCTACACCATCACATATAATATACATATACATATATATATATGTATGCACATATATATGTCTGCAACTATTCCAAACTCTGACTTTCGCACTTTATGTGATACGAGGATATACCTTCTTCCAGGTATTTATTCATCAGATGTACAATGGTCGATTGGCGGTTTTTAACGATCGATGATTCATTTGTTTTGTTTTGTTTTTTTTTCACATTTTTCAAAAATTTTCAAATTGTCCCCGTGCAGTGTGTATCTTCTGAATATACAGCAAATAATTCTTGCTCTGGTTTACGGATGTTGTAGCAAGGTAGCGAAGTCCTGGAGGCGGTTGTCTTCCTTGTATCGTTTGATCTCGTTAATAGGACCGCATTGTCTTCGTACGACCAGCAGTGCACCGTTTCGTTTCGTTTCGTTCCGTTCGTTCCATTCCATGGTACGTATTTCCCTCTACCGATACTTACTCTTTCGTTTCACAAAACCTATATCTATAATGTAACAGGTAACAGTATGCAACGTGGCACCGGCATGAACAGTACCTTGCTACTATAATTCTGTATACATACTTGTAACCGATGCACCTTTCGGGATATATACCTACGCAGTTCGCCCATGTATATCGTTAGTTTAAAAAGATACCTCGATCTGAGAGTCCCTGGGTTTGTAACCCATAAGGGACGTACCCGAAGAGTAAGTTTCTGCGACAAGATCGCAAATCGTTGATAGAGGCTGCTGCTGGTACCTGCTATATAGAAACCGGAGCATGGTCTTCCGAGAGTGCAGGTGGATATATCCCGCGATCTAATTAGCATGCAGAAAACAAAGAAAAGAAAGAAAGAAAGAAAGAAATAAGAAGAAAACAAACTGTATGTTTTTCAAGTTCTGAATTAGGTTTTAGGTCTTGGAACACACTATTAATTGACTCTGTGTAAACCATAAAGTTTATTTTTTTCTTTTATTTTCGTTTCTCTTTTTATTCTTCTTTCTTCGAACTGATCAATGAGTCGGATACTTGAGTAGTCACTTTTGTCTCCGTCGTTTTTTATGGTTGTCTCGTATCTCGAAGCACGCTCCTTGTTTCTAGAAGTCTCAAGTCATCAGCTCATTGTTCTCTAATGAATCCGTAGATGCACTGTCGGAAGCGTAGTCTTATACCATCTCTTTCCTTTCTCATTGCAGTTATTTCTTTCCGTTGGCAACAAAGGTTCATTGGACAGTTTCCTCTCCTCGAGTTTGTTCGAATTAGATCCAAAGGAATATCATCCCATCCACCATTCTCGTTGTGGTTCAGTTCAATTTTGACGGAGTTGACGAAGAAATGTAGAAGAAAAAGAAAAAAAACTAGATTGTGACACGTAATCTTTTTCTCTTCCACTTTTTTCCCGCTTCAGTCTGGCGAGTGGACTTCTTTCTAGCGAAACTCTTCGGAGTGGGTATATGTCGAGTTTCACAGAACTTTAATCTCGATCCATAATTTATAAATGCGGATAGTCTGGGCAGTCGGGAGAGACTTGGGTTCTTCGGTTTCTCGGTTGGCACCATCTTGATCGAAGTTGCTACGTATCGTGGAACAGTATATCTCGAAGCGTGGTAACCCGTGTATGGAAATTCGGTTCGGTGACATCCGATACAATGATCGGTGGTCGCGATACCATCACCTAGGCACCTGTGCCCTAGGTCTTCGCGCGGCGCGGGCGCTCAGCTTTATATATAGTATGTACAAAATATATGTGCCCAAGTATATGTATATGTACGTTCATGTGGAGAGATGTATGTATGGGGGAAGGAGGGGGTAGGGCTTAGTTCGTTCATTCGTTTAGTTCCTTCTTTGCCCAGGTTGGTTGGATGCTCGGTTTTCTCGACTGCTTGGATATATTCGGGGTCGGTGACCGCGCGCCTTCTACTTCGGGGACTCTTTTAAATATGGAAGAATTGGAAGATCTCGATAAGAGGTCAGGACCGGGGTTACCCCAGGGAGATTTCGTTGTCATGGAAATCGCTCTTTGCTTAGCCGTAGACTCATTTTTTATTTCATTTATTTTATTTCATTCTATTCTATTCTTTTTTCTTGGTTCCTCCAAACACAATCTATCGGAAGGATTTCTCCGTTTCGATACACATCCTATATTACCTGCTGCACTCATACATGACATTAACACGTCTATTGGCTGTCTCATTATTTAACTCGCTCGGGGTTAACAACTTTTTTAATTTTTTCTTTTTTCTTCAATTCTTTTTCTTTTCTAATTTTTTTCTTGCCAACCACAATACATAACTGTAGGTCATGCACGTTGGATGACCGAAACGCTGGCGGGCTTCGTCCTGATGAAAATATATACAAGAACATGAATCGTCCTGCAACATCACGTGGAGGAGTCCTTCTCTGCATCAGACTCGCATAATGACACCATTGTGCCCTCGTCACGGATAAAAATAACAATGAAAAGAGCGAAGGAATATACATATATATGTATATATATATATGTGTGTACGTGTAACCATACGTATATGTGGAGTACCTACGTTTCATATTTAAAACGCACAATGCTACCTGTCGCACAACAACTATAATATCAAATGAGAACTGGATAGCTGATATGGGGAAAAGATTGGAATGAAAAATCTTCTTCTGAAAAGGTACGAAGAAAAGAATACGTAAGCGCATCTATAGATCCTGATTGACACCACCGCGGCGGCATGTACTGCAGGTATTAATTCATTTGTATGTATAAATGTCATTTCTATGTATTCCTTATTCGATGTTGGATCGCATCATGCGGTGAGCAGTTAAAAAACTGTTTACGACTTTCCAGAGTCAGAATACTTCAAAATAAGTTACAATCTTTTTATTTCTCTTTGAGGTTTTTACACCAAACAAGCTAACGTGATTAAGTAACTATGGGATTATCCGTGTAAACGCATAAATTTCTTGTTATTTAAGATAGGGAGATGTCTTTCCAACTTTATTTCGATCGTTCTCGGCGATGGGACAGCATAAGTCAGGCCCTGGCCACCTAGGTGATGGGTTCCTTTTTTTCTTCGTTCTTTTTTTTGATCTTTGTTCATTTCAATTTTTGTTCTTACGGTTGGAAGCTCGTTTTTCAATCGAAGAGAAATTTGAGGCAGTATGATTTTTAGGTCGTAATCCGTTTAATATGGGTCCGCCAATTTTTCACACTTGAAACTAATCCGTATAATTTGAGCGAGGAAGGTCAGAGGTTAAATATTTCGAGCGGGACCATATAGGCCCCGCAGCATCCGCCTCTAAATGTTAACCAACATTCTGGCGCCAGCGATTAATGTAAACGAACTATTCCACGCCGACAGTTATTTTTCTGTCTCGCACACACTTTCCTATACACATTTATAACGCCGACTTGAACGAGTAGCTCGGACTAGGTCTAACGCTGACGGTTTGATTCTCATCTTTTTTTTCTCTGTTCTCTATTTCTTCCTCTCTTTCTCTCCCCTCTCTCGCTCCCTCTCTCTCTCTCTCCTATAAATAACGATCATGATAATGATAACGATGATGATGATGATGATGATGATCTGAAGACCAAGAATTGTACAAATGAAAGTATTCATGTACGTTGTACCTAAGAGTATACATTATATTCATTCTACCTGCAACGTTTCTACCTTTGAAAACGCGCGGGGGGAAATCGGGTTTATGCTCAAGCACCCGGAGTCTACGTCACTCTTAAGATACGCGTTGCCACACCTGCGTTTCTCGTAGGCGTCGCGACGGTGGACCAAAAGATTGGCGTCCTCCAAGGGCCCCCTGACCAGACCAGACCAGCTCACAGACGTTTATTCTCTTCCTCAGACTGTGGCCTCTCCAAACCATTGGGACTCGCGATATCAGTCCTCAAATTGAAAAAAAGAGAACAACCCAAAGGTATAATGTTCAAAAAATGAAATCAAATCGCAAAGATCATTCGGTATTTTCGAATTCACAAAGTTTAGCTATCTGCTCTTCCCCATTTCCACAAAATGTCTCTTGTTCCGAAAAGTATTCACAGATTCGCGATTTTTTTTTGTCTGAATTATTTATTATTTTTTTTTGTTCAAGAACTGCATAGCGACTTTCGTAAGAACCTGTTGACACGTAGATGGAGCGAGAGAAGTGGCGGGGGAATAAGAAATGAAAAAAGAAAAAGATAAGAAATAAAATGGGGGGAAAGGGATACTGCTTAGCATATCTAATGAGCGGTCACTTATACCGAAATATATGGTAATGTATGCGCTTCGCGGTGAAATTAACAGCAATTTACCGTGGATTGTCGCGGGTGGTGAAGGCGGGCGTATAGCTTTATATGCGTATACGTATACGCTGCAGGTATACCTATGTTGGATTTCTTTTAGATTTTTTCTTTTATTATTTTCGTTTTCATTTTTATTCACTTTTTTTCTCTTTCTTTTCTTATAGTACTTACACGGAAAATTCCCCCTTACATTAACGCACCGGATACTATAATGCTCTTCCACAGATTATACTTCAACGAATTATATAATAAAAACTCATGGAGATACCAAAAATATTCAAAAATCTTCACGAAAAAATGTACAGAAAAAATGAAACAAAAAAAATAAAAAATAGCATCGTTGTATAGTTTTATAATTTTCAATACTGACGCTGTTGAAAATTATGTATTTTCTTTAATATTTTCCGTTATTATAAATGAATGGTTTTTTGTTTGTTTTTTTTTGTTGGTTTTTTTCAAACAAATTAGGTGCAGGTTAATTTATTTTATTTTTTCCTCAGTATGCAATGTAAGTATGCTTGACTACTATACTTATTTTAAATTACGTAATTCTAGTCGTAACTCACCTGTTTCCTTACGTATCTCCTAACTTTTAATTTATGCCAACCATTATCCCACCCACTATACTCAGACGTGCTATATAGTCTGTGTTAAACTCATGCATTAAAAAAGAGAGAGAAGGATAAATGGATATTTACATTCACAATCGAATTCTTCTTCCTCTTCTCTTCCCTCCTCTCGATTCTCTTAAAACTACAGGGTTCGATGGAGACTGTACGGGGATCGCGTGGCTGGATGGGATCTTAACACCTGGATGAACCCGTGACGCGGTAAATTCGTTGTCTGGAATAATGTGTTCACAGGTTCTTTAAATCGTGGACATTATTTTTTTTCGTTTTGAATTAAAATTTTTTCTTTTCTTTTCTTTTCATCAAAAACACAGCACGCTTTGGGATAAATATAGTATATGGGTATATAATATCTAGGTACGTACCTACGTAGGTACGGACTAACATAAAAATAGGGTCTGTAAATGGACACGGATGGTCGGCTGATGACTGGACGCCATTTTTATAAGATTATTAGAAATTAAAATCGTCTGTGATCACAATCAGGGGCGTAGGTGAGTTTATGTACAGAACCCTTTATCTACACTCCCACAGCAGATTGTACTATGTACCGTGTGTTTTATTTTATTTTTGAAATTTTTTTATACTTCAATTTTATTTCATTTAATTTTTTTTGTTCTCCTTTTTCACCAACTCTTGGAAGGAGCCAGGAGAATACTTTATGTGCTCATTACCAAGCTAACGTCATTATTGCCTCTTATTTATGGACAACTTTGAGCAATATATAAATTTTGTTTTTTTCATTCACTCTTTACGCTCTTACCTTTTTCACGCACTCATCGAATAGACGTATAATACAATCTCACTTAGTCCGTACCGTATACGCCATACCAAATTATGACCGTTCACCGGCAATTAGGCTTTTTTTTTCCTCCCCTCCTCATGTATACCAAAATCTGTTCTTCGACAGAAAACAAATATTTCCCTCCTTCGAGAATTAAGTGCAGTTTTATCAAATTCAGATGATCATATAGACGGAAGCTGCGGCATAGATGACGTACAAGACCGGAAGTTGGTTTGGGTTTTGTTTATGGGAATTGCTTTTTACGTTCATCATCGTTGATGCTTTGTGGTTAACGGTTATAACGCCAACACGTGTCTGGTACTCACATGTAATAACACCCATTCGTTTGTTCTTTATAGTTACATTCGTTCATTCATTCATTCACTCACTCGTTCATGCGTTCGGTCATTCACTCATTTCTTTCTTTTTTTTCAACATATGTACTAATAATTCCACCATATTCGTATATACGTACCCATATAGTAAAGCTATAATAACTTTATAATAATACGTGGGAGAAATTATGATACCGCCAAGCCTGTTCGCGGCCATGTTAATAAAACACAATGAGAATCGAGATTCTCGGTAAAATATCTTATATACCTGTACAATACATATGTTCTATACATACATCCTACAAGAACTTTGGCGTGAATATACCTACCTGATACTCCTACGTTAAAACTTGGTATAATACCCATTAAAATTCATGATTGATAATGGCTTCCGTTTTTTTATCTTTTCTTTTTTTTTTTTCTCTCGTATTTTGATAGAATCAAGTTTTCGGTCGTTTATATGTATACGACCGACGATTCTTGACCTATACTTATTTTTATCGCAGCTTAGTTACCGAGCAATAAGAAGTGAGGAAACGGAGGATGAAACAACCGCGGTTCGTCTTCTTATTGGACTCGCGAAATGTCCCGAAAGACCGTGCGGTAATTTGTCCAAGATGGGTCATCGTGAATCAAAGAGACGGAGACGCCGCTCGAAAGGTACACATTTTTGTATCGCTGTACATGTACTCGATGCACACGACTATACAGTACAATAGATTTGTGAGGAGATACGAGAAATCGAGAAAAACCCTCGCCGATCTCGTCATGCGAACCATCGCCGGCATCAACGTTCGTTTATGACATTATCGTGCTGCAGTGTCGCAAATATCATCCAGTTCGTACATACTCGATTATTTATTTATTTTTTTTCGTTTGATTCGGATAGTTCGTCAACTTTTTTTTTTCGTTTATTACAAAAAGCAGGTATTTCATCTCGTTTCATTGTCTTTCCTTCTCTTTTTGGACGAAGGTGAGTTTTGGCCATAGGAAAGAGTCGAGATTCAGCAGGTTGTAGAGTCTCGGGAGAGAAAGATTCATGCGGCTCGCCCACGCCACATTGTGCTGCTTCTGCTGCTGTTGCTGCTGCTGATGCTGATGCTGCAGGTACCAACGAAGATCTCTTCTCATTCTCTTCTTTATACTCTTTTCTCTTTCTTTTCCTCATTCCCCTTCCCCTTCCCTCTCCCTCTACTTCTCGTTTCTTCCGCCCTCACATAACAACCTCTTTCAGGCATCGGATGAACCTTACCAAGGGGGCCACCCCGTTCCACTCCATTGTTTCAACGCCACGTATACGTATACCGTCGTCTTGTCATTTGCCACGCGAAAAGCTTGACAGATTGACTTGCCCTTTTCTCGCGATTATTCTCCTCAGCCACACTGTAGGGGATCACTTATTCA
The DNA here is from genome assembly GCA_963978495.1 of Athalia circularis. Taxonomy (NCBI): domain Eukaryota; kingdom Metazoa; phylum Arthropoda; class Insecta; order Hymenoptera; family Athaliidae; genus Athalia; species Athalia circularis. Next base: position 8,672,258 of record OZ021702.1, read on the forward strand.
TTCTCTCTCCCTCTCTCTCTTTCTCTCTCTTCGATCTTTAAGGTATATTATCGAGTAATTCATTCATTTTTTTTCCTTGATACTAACTTCACGTTTCTCGTGGATGAGAAGTTTTCAATTTTAAAAACGTTCAATTTCCCTGCAACTCGGGGAGAATTTTTCCATCTAATTATCAAGCGTTAAAATGTTGAAAGAAAAGAAACATATATTAATAATGGAACTAAAAATATTGCCACCCTACGATTGCCCAACAAGTTTTCTAAATTTTGCGTACCAACATGTGGGATTCATTTGATTAATGGTTCGCCATTAATCTTTGCTCGCTTAACACCATCATACCTTATAGATCTATCCGTCGTTCACATCTTATACACTACATAAGCGTCATAGAAGATGGTTTACGGTATACCCAATAATTACTCGTCTCATTATATTTTAATTAGCCGGTCAGACTCAACTCGATTCACAGTTCATTAATGTTGTTTACGAGCTAGTCATTAAATTTAAATATTATTGAAAACGCTTGTTAGTTATTCTTTCATATATACATACATACGTATATGAATATATATAATTCATGGTGTGCATTGTATCATTTATCCATTCCTATGGCTAAAATTATATGTGTTTAATATATATTTATATATAATAATTTCATATCTGCCAACACCCGAAACAACGCATAGATAATTTGATATATAGTTATCTCAAATATAGATGTAACTTTTAATGTATTTTGACATTAATATATTTATAACAAGAAGACGAATAGATATGCCTTTTGGGTTCCACATTCCTTTTATTTTATAAATGCGCATGTATTCAACACTTACAAAAATTTATATTATAGTAACTTTGAGAAACTATATAATAAAGAGAGGCCTTATGAGAGTTATTCAAAAAAAAAATATACATACATGTATATGTATGTATGTATTTATTTATCTCTAGTCAGTATCTCTGAAAAAAAAAAATAACAGACAAAAAAAAGAAAAGAAGCGGAATCATTACTATAGCTATAACGTTACTGGGATGTTAATTTCGAGATGATAAAGTCAAAATACATAATCAAGGATTTTAATTACCACTGCACTAGTATAGCAGTATGGTAATAAAAAGTCAAAAACTGATCCGAAAGAATTTCAAAATCACATCCACCTACACTTTGGAATTTTAAAGACAAAAAAAAGAAGGAAAAAAAGATTTGTTTAAAATTCAAATCTGATTTTAAATTCGAAAGAAAGAAAAACGTTGAATAAAATATACCAGAGAACGAGGGAGAGAGAGAGAGAAAAGAAAAAAATTACCCAATTTTATATAAAACGTGGGTTTCTTGATCCTTTGGAATTGATCTTTAGATCGTCCGCCAAGAACGTGTGCACCTGATAGATCGAAGGATTAGGAATGAAGCGAATGACTCTATCGCGTATTAAATCGGGTAATTTTTACCGCCCACGCCATATACTATACATCCAATAGCGGCGTATAGACGCCAGAGATCGTTGAATCAAAGAAACGCCGAAGAAACTTATAATTCTTTATACTGGTCAGCGCGCATCTATTTCCATGAGAATTTTTTTTTGTTTTTTTCGTCTGTGCTATACAGAAATATATATATTATTTAAATGCCATAGGCGTCGATCGGAATTAACAATTTTATTATACACCTAATCAAGTCTACGTACAGATTTAATGAAATAAACTAGTAAAATAATAGTCAACGTCTCTTCTTCTATTTTGAAACGAAGGAAAAATTCGGTTCAGATTTGTTTTCGAAAGAATAGCCCGGTAAACTTATGTTACATGATATATAATGCGGCGAAGAGCGTCTCTTTTTGTTTTTTTTTTTTTATTTTTTGACGTAAAAACGATGACGATAAATATATATGTATACAATATAAATACCTGCTCTCTGATGATGATATTTAACTTGGTATAAATGGTTGGCATGAAATGAGCTTGCGGCGTTCAATTTGGTCCAATTATAATAAATTTAGTTTATACATTTTAATAGACCTATTTTGGGTAATAATCTGACGCGAATCGACGCCAGGTTTTTTCATGTATTCGTTTTTGTTTTCTTTTAGTTTATTTTATCTTATCTTTTTTCCCCGTATACCCTCAGGATCAAGAAATTTATAATATTGACACAAGCTAACGTGCAACGCTTCTATATACCTATGTGTTGTAACGTTTCGCCCACGCCGCGCGCGCGTCGCGTCGCCTTGCATCGAAAATGATCGAAAATAAGAGTAAAAAGTCAAAATAAACGAATAAAACAATATTGAGAAAAAGAAAGAAAAAAAGGGCAGAAGGAAATTATTCTTTCTTCCCGTTTTTCCGTTGAACCAACGTCAGAACCAACCCTTTGGCTTCTCTGCATATGCAAGATGAAATTTTATATTTTCTCATACGCAAGCATCACTCGCAAAACATGTAAATTATATATGTGAATATATAATTTATACACTTCGTGATATTTTCTATATATTTATAAAATATATATTTTATAAATATATGCATCTGTATATATCATACCTATATATATACTTTTTACGTTTCGATGAGGATACGATTTAACCTTTTATGATTGCGTATGTACAGGTGGGTATGTAGTGTATGCTTTTTACATACACACATATATATATGTACACCTATGTATACCCAGACCACTTAAATCTCTCGACCTGCGCGCCCATATTATCCCTTCAAACAGCGGATGTTAGGCAATGCGAGAAGCGGACGGCAGGTGTCTGCACGGTGTGGGTGTCGCCTTACCGAGGTCGACGCCATCGAACGATCTCGTATGCAGATTAATAATAGATTTTTATTCCAACACATGTAAGTATAGGTGTAGGGTGACTATACATAATACGATATTTTGGAAGATTTTGAAAATCAAGCGCAATTAAGTGCGATAATAACACGAAAAACAAAATAGGGAATGTGCTTTACATGCATTGAAATCACTTCATTTTTTGCACGTAAAGGGTAGCCCGAAAAAATTGTCAGTCATTTTTGTAATTTCAACAATTCCCAATCCGTTACCGGGAAATAACTGCTCGAAAATAAATCGATTGATTTTTTCCCTTCAAAAAGTCGACATGCCAGATAATGACGAGAACTTGATTTGCTGCACATTGTGGAATTTCGATGCCAATGACGAAAAACGATCGACCGAAATTGAGGATTAGATTTTCAGTGGGTACAATTTCTCAAAAAATTCCCCTAATTCTCGACCCTGCGGCTGGCTGTAATCGTGTATATAAATAGGAGGGACGAAGAGGGTGAGAAACAAAAAACAGGAATTAAAAAAATGAAGAAGCTATGTAAGAAGAGGAACCTGCAGCGGCAAGTCTGTCTTCGATCACGTGCGAACGTTGCACGTGGTCCAGGATCACGGAGCGGATGAAGGGTCAGGGTAACTTCCTATACGGTACGATAAAGTCTCTCCCTCTTTTCATCCCCATATATACAGCCTTACATTTAATGGTGGTATTTTTTCATATTCTAATGTATAAGTATTTCTTTCTAACTCACCGCGCAAGATATTCAATTTCCTTTCTCGCTCATTTTTTTCCTTTCAACTTTATGTGTGCTTTGGGTGTAACGTATGGGTTGTTTCGTCAAAAATGATGAAAAAAAGGTTCTATGTGGATCATTACTGTTGGTATCATTATTTTTCACCATCGTGTTCTTCGTCTCCGTTCTGCACGTATTTTTACATGTATAACGATTTGAGTATATAGTCTATGGAATTTCTCGTTGATATTATGAAAAACTAGCTAATTCAGATCGTAATTTTTCTTATCGATTACCGCACAGAAATTGTAGCACTATATATGTTCAATTTCGAACGCCCTGTAAACTGGTTGTATTTATACCATGTATAGTAAAAGTGATAGGTAAAGAGGAATTATAATTCGATGATGGCGTCATGCACGTATCTATAGTGCATTTGCGGTTCATTCGGTTCCCATCATCCCGCAATATCATATCCTACCTACATATGATCCATTCATATTGCGCGCACGTGTGTCTAAGCCCACTTGTCTTTCCTCTTTCTCTCTCTCCGAGACAAAAACCGAAGAAAAAAACTACCCGGGAAGAAATAGAGAGCTTATAGTCCTTCGAGTTCCGCCCCCTCCTCGACGCATGTGCATGGGCGGCAGCTTCCTCTTCCGGTGTTCGATTATTGTACCTTATTAATTGTATTATATTCATTCGGTGATATGAATTCATTCTTCGTAAATGTTGCACTTCTAGCTGGATTAAGCAATGAAATAGAAACAAAGTTTTGGTTTTTTATCGTTTTAAAAACTGGGGGTCGATTAAAATCGGGTACGATATATATAGCTGTGTATATATTGTTAAAAAAGTAAAAAAAGGAAAAACAAAAAAGAACGCGCGTGTATAATGTATACCTCTACTCTTCGGGTCACCGGCTTCTTCCCGGGAATTCCGTCCGGCATTCCAAAGGTACGGTAGCGGGGTCCCGCATCAGGTCTTCTCCGCCCCCACTTTGGCTCTTTTCCTCTCGGAGAGATCTTTCGAGTTCTGTCTTCCTCTTCTTTTTTCTCTCTCTTTCCTAAATTCTCTTTCCAACAACTTCTCTCTGCATCGCGTGAGTATAACGAAAATCGTTCACCGGAAAATAATGGTCTCAAAAATATCTTGAAAGAGAATTCAACAGGCGTTCCAAATCCGATGACAGGTCCTATTGTCAGAAACTGGTGTATATATACATATATATTTATATATCTATATCTATATATACTCGTGGTTTACGTGAGAATCTCTCAGTACCTCCTCTTATTCTGAATTCTTTTTACTCCAATTTTATTTCTTTTTCTGTTTTTTTATTTTTTTCTGTTTCTTTTTTTCAGGAGGTTTTCGGTCATTTCTTCTATTTTTAAAGAGCGCTCCTCATCTCGTGTATAAGTTTACACATGGGTTATGGGTACAGGTCCAAAATGTAGATTAAAAAAATCGTAAACAAAAAAAAAAAAGAGAGAAAAGAAACCACCAGATACCGCGACCCGTGAAAAAGTAATGGTTGTAGGCGAGTTGGTATTTTGAAGCGTAAATTTGAACGCAGCAGTAGCAGCAGCGGGATCGGGACCTGCGATCGTTTCATGCAAGTTATATGGTATATAGCGTATAGTATTATTATTATATATATAACGAAGGCGAGAACGAACGATTCTTCGAAGAATTGATATAAATCGATTATCTGTGCGTTACCTTGATATATCGTGACGAGAGAGAACACTCCACGTCTTACGGTTTCTGATGTCAGGTGGGAGGAACGACGCGTCGCGTCTCATCTTCTTACAAGACCGCGTTTATAATATTATAATATATGTATAATACATGAATACATGGGATACATACCTGTGTATTCTATTTATGTACCATACACCGGTCTATCATATAGGGCTATGTATGATATAAATTCACCACCCTTGGAAAACGTTTTGATCACGCACGGATCTGCATCTTTGCAATTTTTACGCTCGCTTAGCTTCAATTTTCAATTTTTTATACATTTTTCATTCATCGTCGATGAGATGTAGCTTTACACCGTAGAATTTCGAACACAAAAAAAATAGAGTTGAAAAAATACAGCAATACTGAATATCAGAATTAAATTATTCTGTGTTCTTTCTCGGAGACTTTAATGCACGCGTAAGACACTTTTATACATATCCATGGTTACTTTTATTTTTAATATTATTACAGATTCTTATAACCGATAAACCCATTCCGCGTATTGGTTTCTTCAATTCTCATATATTTATAAATAATTCTGATATCGATCATTTTTACATACCTTTATATACAAATGGCGTGATAGGGATATGCGAGACACGACATTCATATATGACAGGGTATATAATAATGAGTCGTATGAAAAACTCTATAGTCCATTCTCAACATTATTCTATATATCATGACGGTCATCGCGTCATGCAGTAGGTATATTATACATAGGTAAACCGAGTACAGTTTATCGTATATTACATGTACACCGTGGCAAACGTTCCAAATCAGGTAAACTCGTGCAGGGTGGAGTCGGTCACGATATTTATTATAAATTGCGACAGGATTTTATTACGCAATTATGATATCACATTACACATTATACATAATGTTATCTATATGGTAGAAGAACAAAAAGTATGAACAAATTTAATACCGTAAATATTATTATAATGTAAAACAATTGAATGAAAAACAAATAATTATATCATATTCTTGTGTAATCTTGAAACGATCAGTTTTTCATTTTATGAAATTTTTCGAATTACAGTCGCGTCTATATACCTATAGCCGCTGCAGCTGTAGGAATGAAAGATTATTATGATACATACATATATCGAGATAAAACGAGTACATAATTTTATATACTTAAATATATACATGGCCGACCTGTATCTATATATCCAGCATCGTCATCAGCAGCTAAGTTCATTCGTTCCGCCCTGATATCTAAAAGGCGCTGCTGCAGCTTCTTAACAGGTAGTAATTAAATAACTTTGTGCATTGCACCAGCAACAGCGGTTTAAGATAAAAGCTTTTGGTATTTCGAAGAGGAATATCACGCGTCTTCATTGTTACATCCACTGAATTTCATATTCACGATTCATCATAAGTTACTGGGCAGGTATTAATAATTTCTATACCACGTTTCTCGGATGTTATATATATAGAATATTACTTATTAAAGTGTCTTCAATTATGTCTCGATATTGCAAGCAATTTTATCCAATTCAATTCAAGTTACTATACTACACATTTCACTTCTTTGCTCCTGCCTTTTAGGCTGACTCAGCCGATTTTTTAGACGATTCCTCCACTTCTAAAATAACACTAAAAAAAAGAAAAGTGGAAATGAAAAAAATACGAGCCGGAACATATGCGCGCTGAACTTTTATAGCGTTCGGAAATTGGTTTATTTATGGCAAGTCAGCTTTAATTCTTATAATATATACCTACGTCTGATGGAAATCTACAAAGTGGGTGGCAAATGATTCTAAAAAAAAAATAAAAAAATGTATTTCTTCTCTTCTCTACGATTTTTATCCCCATTCATTAGATTCCTTTTCACAAAATATCACGCTAGGTTGGGCTAATTTCACGATATTGTCCCCGTCAATCGGACATTGGAAATGAAGGGCAGGCGTTCTTAGATGACCTTGAGTGACCTTATTTTTATTCTAATTTTTTATTTACTGGTAGGAGTGTAAACGAGCATCTCACAATCATTTTATCGGTAAGAGTAATATCTTGTGCTCGTAAGGTAGCTGGGGCAAAGTGGTAGGGCGTGGTCGATTGCCCGGTTGCTGCACAGGTTATCATCCTTATGTACATGTGGAAGGTAAAAAAAATGGGAAGGTAGAGTTCAGTAATTCTTCGGATTCAGATGTTCAAAAATAATACGAAGAGGGCGTTTGGATAAAATGTTGGTTGGACGATCTGATCCGGTCAGTCCGGCACGACGCTCTTCTTTCTCTTCTTGTAGTTTTCCTTTTTCGTCTCCTCATTTCTTATTTCACTCTATCCTCGTACGTTTAGCAGATAAAAATTATTGAAAAATAACATGATGCGATCTGTAGATAAAAAGCATCCTATATATGTCATTATTTGATCTTACTTATATAATGTATATGTATTTTTCTTTTTCGAACAATTTTTTTTCTGTTTTATCTAAATAGATATATGCGGGCTTTTACCAAGAGCATCATAGCAGGTATAACGTATCTCGTGAACCGCATAAGCCTTCTACTGGTTTATAATACGGACAGGAAACGGCCGCGTGCCTCCTGTTTAATTTATCGTAATTAAATGCGATACAATGTAAATATATAAGCGTGTGGTTTTCTTATGTATATGCGGCTTTTGAATATTGCCTTTGGTATTGGTTCGTAAATTTGATGGTTCTTTTTTTTCTTCTTTTTCTTTCCTCATGTGTGATATAGCGAGAAACTATTTGCCGCCTATATGTATGTATACCTACATAGCGAGAAATTATATTATCTATAGGTTATATTATAGGAAAGAAACCTGATGGAAATCCGGTAGGTGAGATTTTATAACTCACCGTCATACGATATTATCTTTGATTCTTATTCCGATAATGCTGCACCCAGACATCTCAACATTAAAGAACCCATAAATATCCCCTGTTAAGACTTTGAATAACGAAATAATTGCACCGAGCTCGACGTAATAAAACGATATATAGGTATATAATATGTGCAGCAAAGAAAATCTTCAAACCTCGTTCATCTTCTTTTTCTTTTTCTTCTTCTTTTTCTTACTCTACGCTTCTTCTTATACACTTGAAACCAAAAATGAAAAAAAATAGAATAAATATATTCTTGACTTTAAGAGGCTAAAGATAATATATAATGTACGCGGAATTATACCAACGAGGATTTCGGAGGTGTTGCAGTCACAAAACACATCATATGTGCACCAGACGCAGAAGACGAAGAGGAAGAAGAAAGAAACAAACAAAAAATAAAACCAGTCCTGATTTGTTACGCGATTAATTGACTCCCACACTTGGAAAAAAAAAGAATTACACATTTGTTTTTCTCTTTGTTTCTTGAAATTTTTAAAGAGATCCTTCAGCTTCGGTTATTTCTTGAAATCGTGATTTTCAAGTCGAGGCACGTGCGACCGTCGGTAATCAAGTTGCATATCAAGGTGACATCGACATTATTTATGAATAATTTATTACATGGTGTATTAAACTTCATCTTACATGCTGGTGATGGAAAATAATTAATTACATTAAAACCCCAAGCGGTCAATTAAGACGTCGCGTCATCACGCGACGTTGTAACATAACTTCAGGTTTAATCATCATTATTTATAAATATATATATCTTTATTATAAGGAAGTTTTGAACGAAATAATTTTATATACACGTGCATTTCGATACGATATTCATTTCTCATTTCTCTTCATTCAAAAAATGGATTATGCTAAAATTTCGCGAATATCCAGTTCAACGGCCAACTTTCGATATGAAGAACAGGTGAAAATTTTGAACACATATATAATCAGCAATCTTGAAATTTTTTTTATCCGATTGGAACTCTTGCAAGAATCTCTTCTTATTTCGATCTCTGGTAAGATACTTGAGACTGGACAGTGAGAGTAAAAAAATAATCCAAAATCAATCGAACATACATTTTTTATTTTTTTTTTAAAAACGTACCCCGTATACTTTTAACCGATCCGATTACTCGATGACACTTTGAGATACTGTGAATGGTACCGCGTAATATTCGTTAGATCGTTTAGTTCGACCCCCGCTCTTTTAGCAGGTGCGTAACACGTTGCGGCATTCGACTCACTGTACCTATATGTATACGCAGGAGTCGCCAAGGTCCGGTAATTCGACGTCCTTTCCGCTACTCCTGCTGTTCCTGCTGGTACATTCAATGCCGTTGTTTTACTTCAACTTATACCTACACATACACACCTGTATACCTTGTATTAAAGTGCACGATACGGAGGCCACACGTACGTACGACCCCAAGAACCACCTTTACCTGACCTTCACGTACGTCACCTGCGCCCCCCGTTAATCGGGGAGTCTCCACTTCCTCGACCCTCAGGGATCCTGCAGTATAGTTCTGAGGAAATGGACTACCGGTTTATGTCCTGATGTAGGACTTTATATAGGTATACAACAACCCCCATAGGAACTAAAAACCTAGGGGGGGCAGGTGCCATATAAAGTGCACCGTATACAGGGTGGACATAAAATAACTGGGCAATTTTAAACCGTGAATGAACGCACGGACTGATTTGCTGATATCGAAACACATTTTTATGGTTTTTTGTTGTAAATCGAAGCTGGATGAATAATTAATTACTTTACATTTCGTTGTGAAATTAAAATAAGAGTTTTTTTCCCGGCCACATTATATGCGATTTAAATTCATCTTTTTTCTCGGAATAATTTTCATTTGCCAATATAGAGAGTTACATACTAAACATGTGTATTTCAAGTTTGCAGATTTGTAGGCATGCACCTTATACCCGTACGATCATACGTTTAATATCCCTGTATAGATAAACGTATCCAAATTACGTGATGAAATTTTTTTCAAATATCATCGACGCGCAGTGAAAGTTTTCACCTAATAATAATGTACCTAATCATCGGTTGCGGCAGGTACTACATATCGTGTTCGTTAATCGTCGATGTTTTTCCACCGGAATACGTACAAATATATTTTGTTCCTTTTTGGTTTTCAATTTTTTATTTTCACACGGGATGAGAAGCCACTTACGCAACTGTACATGTCTCTTAGGGTGGTTGACGGGGCAGGAGGAACGGATGACGCGGCGCGTCGCGACGCCCCAGATATCTGCTTTCGGCTCTCTCTCCAGAAAAAAGTAAGAAAAAAAAACACACACACATATACGTACACCTATGTATCTGTATGTGTATATCGTTAAACAAACAAACATCGCCCACGCGAAACGGCGCCTTTCGATCCTGATGTTGGCGCCACCGTGGTATACGAAAGAAAGTTGGTCCCCGTTCAGAGGTCGGAAGTCAATCTCCAAATAGACTCCCTACTCTCTTAAAAAAAAAGGCTGATTCTTGTGTATTTATATATCTATATCTATATATTCCATCAAAAACTCACTTTCCTTTGCACCTTTTTTCTTTTTTCCTCCCGAAAATTCTTATAGTCAGCGGGAAAAAGGAGACGGTGGCAATATAATATGGAATTCTTGTCATTTCCGATTTTTGATCCCGCATCGCGCGCCACGACTCGCCTATACATGTATTTATCGTTATGCATGTATTTATATACTGACATATATATACATAAAGATAATCTGAGGTAGCAAGTTTGCAAAAGACGTAATCGCACATCGATGATCAGTGCTTTTGAATTTATGGTTGAGAATTGCTGCAGAGCATACTATATAAGAGATCTTCTTTGACAAGGGTTGTAAAAATCAGATCTATGGTGAAAGATATTGGGTACGTGGCTTCACTATATGTACGTATAACCCATACCTATGAAATTTCTATAGTACAGAATAATGTACTTGAATTATTCTAACCTCGCGCGCGCAAATATTCGCATGTATATAGGCTCGTAATGTATACGTATACACATAACCTATCGTATGTACGATTTAACCGCGGATGACGGCAAGTGCTGCAGGTAGGTACCTAGGTGAAATGGTACTTGCGCAGATTATATGGGCATTCCCACTGATAGCGCGATGGGATAAAAGATTGATAGATACAGAGTCGCGGAAGGAGAGAGAAATAGAGTACCTATATGGGGAGAAAAAAAGGAAGACATTAAAAGAAAAAAAGAAGAAAAATCAGTCGCTTCTGCGAGATCGGTTATAATATCGGTAACTCGGATCTCAGTTCGCGACCGGAATAATAACACAATATATATTAGTGTAATATATAGTGCAGTTATATTTTGCGATTGATATCGGTATATATAGAGTAAGAGAGAGAAATAAGGAAAAAAAATCAAAAAATAAATAAATCAATAAATAAGAAAAAAAAAAAAACTAAAGAGGAAAGAAAGAAAGTAAAGAGAGTAAGGAAGATAAAATATTTGCGATTTTACAGCTTCGGGTTGCGCATGCGCAACACCGTGACCCTTTCAGAGAGGTCAAGAGGTCACCTGCCGCTGCCGTACGTACGTCGCGTATCTTGCCAATTCTTTATGGCTCTGACGTCGAAACGAATGGGCAACTTGCAGCCCGCGATCCGCTATATAGTCATTCTCTTACTTCTTTCTCTTTTCTTCTTTCCATTCCTTCGGGATACGAGATGCGATGGCGATGCGATGGGGATACACGTATACATGCCTGTGTCCGTATACATTCACTACTATCTCGTCTTCCAACATTTGAATGCATTAATACCTGCGCGCGTGGGGCAATTTTCGCGCCCGCGAACGCCCGCTTTTTTCGCAATTCGCACCTCGATATCATTCCTTTTCGCGCTTTACTTCGCGGCTCGATCCCTTCCACAAATTTTTGGAGACCTCTTCTGAGTCCTCCTACGTTGAGTATATATATATCGTGTAATATGTATTTGCATATATCCTTATACTGGCGCCAACCTCGTCAGATTTATGGAGAACGAAAAAACCGCGACATCGCGCTACTTATTTGTTTGCTTTTTTTTGTTTGCATTTTTCTTATTTCTCTTCAAAGAATTTCCAGTCTCCTTCTTTTCAATAAAACGTTATACACGCGGCTATAGTCAGCTGGGATCTTGTCTTTTAAATTCGCACCTCCATCAACACAATTATATTCACGTATAAGTATAAATTCGACGAATATATATACTTTCTCAAACACTTGTATGCATGAGACGTTTTTAGGCCGACAGCGTCTTCTTTTCTTTGAGTTGGTTCTTTTTTTTTTTTTTTACATGGGATTTATCGATCCATAGATCGACCCACTTCGTTGATACAGCTATAAAAATTTCGATTCAACATATCGAGAATTACTAGTATTTGGAGCATGGACGAGAAAACAATAAATCGTTTTATGCATAGCGATGAAAAAGACACGAGCAAATTGAAATTCCCAGCGTTAAACCGCGATCGTGAAATAACCTGCGTATTTTATGCTGTGTAGTAGGTACGACGACCGGTAACATTATATCAACATCATTCTGTCATACCTATGGTCATACTATATATGTTATAATATGCCATATGCCGCTGTATAGAGTTCTGGTTATAATAATTCCCATGAACCGTTCATGAAACTCGTTTATTTTTACGTTTTATTTTATTCTATGTTATTTCTTATATAGGAAATGGCCATACTAGGTATTTTGTACCTGTAGTTTTTGATAGTCACGAATTTCCTGGAAATCAAAAATTGGTCGCTCAATGTTTTTCTGTTTTTCTCTGTAAGTTTTTTTATCGATTCTTTTTTTAAGTTCGACTTTATTCGAGTCAGAAGTCAATAACGTAGAGAATCAGGGGGGAAATGAAAACGTGTTAAAATTTTGAAGAGCGGAAAATAAAAAAAATAAATTCGAGCACTTTTTCGAACCGTTCCAATGGATTTCTACGTACATTTATACTATGTCTAAGATATCTAGAGTTGCACCGAACTATATCATCCCCTTTTAGAAACACGTGCTGCGCATACCACGTCGTTAGAGGAAATATCTTTGACGATTTTTCCCCAACGTTAAAGAGAATCTTCCTTTTCTTGTAATTTTTTTTGTTTGTTACCCCTGTTATTTATTACTCGGTGAAAAAAATTTTTGTGGAAAAAGAGTGATTTATGGAGATCTTAAGCGTAATATGTTTTCATTATTTTCAAAATTCATCCCCTTTCCACCGTCATTTGGTATAATTCCATTGAATTTGATATTTATTGAATAGAATGTGAAAATCTGAGCATCGTGTCTACACGTGCTTCTGAATCGTGTCTCGATCATTGAAACAGAATATTTCAAGATGGATTCCCCAAATAAAATTTAAATACACCCACCATTTAAGAAAGCACGATCACAGCTGGTCACCAAATATCTACAAGTGTTTCGGGTCTTTCCCAATACCACATAGAAAAACCCTAATTACACCACTCTATAATACGTTACCTAAATTTCATTTTCTATACATGAAATGTATACGTACACCAAATCGTATACGTAAAATAATTCTAATTTTCATTAATCGATCGTTAAATCCAGAACCTGCTTTTTTGGTATTTCTTTTTTTCGCCTACCTATATATCTTAGCTCTACGGTAGTTTTCTTCGTGGTCTTTAAATTCCGCCATTTTGATTTTTGCTGCACTTGTCTCCCTGGGATTTCCTGTGCACGTATTTAATGACGGATGGTAAGCCACGACCTGTTTGGGAATCTCCTGCACCTTCTTGTCCCCTACCTCCGTTAATACTTAGCAGAATTTTGGGGGTGTCGTAAAATGCCACCAGTAATCGAACGTCCGTCGTATTTAACGGCGTCAAGATCACGCAGATAGAAAAAGATAGGGAAATGGGGAAACACGCTCATTACTATAATTGTACACCATATATACCATCGATATATTAGACTAGGTCTGAAATTCCCGTCGTATACCGAGGATACGGAACCTAACCCTCTTTTACTTTAATTTTATCCCCGTTTTCGCCCAGTCTATGGTCACGTCCCACTGAAAATAAACCCATATATATTTATGCATAAAGAGGAACACGTGTTGGTCGGATTAACTGGTGGCACATTGTTTAACAACATGGGGTTTCTGCTGGTGGTCACTTTGTTCAAATATCGTACACGCGTATATCTATATATTTTAGGGAGATTTTATTATGTGGGTGTGAGGAAGGAAAATCCCTGTGCGAATATTTCAATCATCACGCACGTAGAAGATTGCAATTACTGTAGGTATAGCCGCTATAAATTCGTCAGGAAATACCTTCAAACGACTGTTGAATTTTTTCCACGTTCGACTTTACTCAATTTATTTTATTCTTAACCCCTCGTATAATTAATCTGCAGGAAATGTGTTTCTTTTTCTTTTAAATTCGTAGCACAAGATTTTTCTTCTTTTTTTTTACGACTATGGTGTCCCAATTTTTTGAGATTTTAATTGTTGCAGAAATATTTGTATCAGAAAATTCAGTAGCTGACGTCTAATTAACGCGCACGATCGTCGCGAGGACGGTTTACAACATCGTCACGAGAAAAAGTCGAGGAACAGATACGAGTACGGTTTGTGTTTTTGTTACCAACGTCCTCTCGCGAAGGGGTCAATCGTATGCTAATTGCTGTCGAAAAATAAAAATGAAGAAAATGGCGGTTTATATAAACCGTGGTGTGCAACGTGCGATGTGCGGACCAACGTAACATAACGTAACGTAACGCAACGCAACGACCTGCAGCATCTTAAAACGTGGCGGCATGCCGGCTGCATATAATATACGAGACCGAGCGGCGGGTCTTTGAACCTGCGCCTTGGCGTTGTTCGATTGTTCTGCATAAATTGATGATCATGCAACCAAAGCAGCAGCCAAAGCCAAAGCAGCAGCAACAGCAACGGACCATAAGACGAAGACGAATCGCGAACGCGACGCGCCCCGATTTTTATTGCTTTATTCTATTTCAGTATTTTTTATTTTCAACTCTTCTCTTCGCAATAATTTCAAGGATCGTTAAATACCATTCAGACTCCAGTCGCCATATTTTCCCTCAGAAAGAGAATTTAGAATTTGAAAAAATCAAAAAATAAATAAAACAAAACTTTGATTTCCACTTTAGGAAAATATTACGGAAAGCGAATCGTTATGTAGGATGTGGTTGTAAAATACTGCATAAGCTATCTAAATGTTGATCCACGTGCGAGGCATGTGCTGCAAAAACCATCATATCGTATCTGAATATTGGTAACCATAAAACCATTTTTGGAAACCTGGTCGTCATGTGTTTTTCATAGTTTTTCACCTTCCCCGACAGAACGAGGGTCTGGTACACACGTGATACTTACCTATTAGGTATACATATAAGTTGCCGTTGCAGAAAAGATATGAAAATTATTTGTCTCTCTTGGAATTTTAAAATCCTTGGAATACCTGCACCTGCATTAATGAGCTGCTTAAAATTATGGTTATTCGAATATTATACCGTATTACTTATACGTATATATTTTATACGTCTACACTATAAGTTTGTTGAACGAGCACGTATAAGTTACAAAAAAAAAACAGAAGAATATTATTATACTTTGGAACTCCGAAGAATTGGATTGAGTCAGACGAGTCTATGATATCATCACTTGATTCTCGTCATCGCGTACTGAAATTAGATATTTAATCGGAGTAGCTAGCTGAAATAGAATTATCAGAGAAGAAGCTATAGTGGGGGGGAAATAATTAGCAAAACTCATTTAGCAGGAAATTTTGTATAATTTGACGATTCTCGAATTTCGCCCATCATTGATTCAAACAAGTTCATTTTATAATTCATTCTCATTAGTTGTATAAATTGAATTGTGAGATTGATGGGAATAAGTAAGAAATTAATTTTTTGCAACAGATATTTTTTAATACGTGGGTAGTTAAAAATACATACCGAAGAAGCACACGAACCTACTTATATATTTGCGGGGATATGAAAACCAAAAGAAAAAAAGGTATTTAAGTCTGCTGCGGAATTAAATCTACATTTTTTTTCCTCCAATTTTGAAGCAGCATCGAGCGCATGGGACGAGGTTTACAGGTGATCGCCGCGGGGAATAGGTATATAAATGTATATACCTGTGTAATATACATGTACGAAGTAGAGTTAGTTTCTGAATCAGCATATTAGATCTTTCTCGCCGATGATTATTCTATGGTGAGATTAAATCGATAACGTACAAAATGTACAAACCTACATCGTTTATAGGGGTTAGCGCGTCATCGGCTGATGCATTATTTTTTTGTTTTTACTTCAAGTATTGTTTCTCTTCGTTTTGTGATTGTGCGGGTAATTCTATTATGAAATCTTAGTTTCCTATTACTACATTACTAGGATCTAGAGAAACACGAATCGCGGTGATAATAGTGCGTCGAAGGCAATTGGTAGGTGAGAAAAAATGCATTCTGGTATATACAGGGATTTTTGTATTATTTAAAAACATAATATGTGCATATATGTGGGGTTTACGTGTACATGTGGAGGATATCTCGCGGTATACCTAATGTCTAGCGGTGTTTAAAAACATTATTTTATTTTATTTTATTTTCTTCTCTTTTATCTTTCCCATAAACATTGAAATTCTGGTATTTAAGATGGTCGTTGTTCGCTTATCGACACGATTTTCAAGCAACGCGCTGTTCATGATTCCACCCGTTTAATATTATTCAAATATCTTAATAGGCCCCCAAGTCTTGGACCGTATCGCCTTTGCCTTTATACCTTGTATACGTACCTTCTTCACATTTACCTTTGCCTTTAGCTTTGGCTTTGGCTTTGGCTTTGGCTTTGGGTTTGCTTCTTTTGACTCGGACTCTTCTCGATACGGCGGACCCCCAGCCTCGGGCTCGATCTCTTTCTCTCTTTTTCTTTCTATGCTCATCCTCATCCTCATCCTTATCCTCATCCCTCTTCCCCTCCTTCACTATACGTGTGCTCATTGTACACGCCAGTACATCTTTATACTCAGAAATACGTTGCGGGATATGTTTCGATGCGCATAGCATTAAGTCTAACGACATAAGAAACACGCCTGAGATACCCTTTCAGAGGTAACTCCCCCATATACCTACCTATCCATGTAGACTTACTTGTACCGCTTCGTTCTTTACTAACTAAGCTTAATGTAGACATTGTTTAGATTCTAAAACAATATACTTTATAGAGAAAATTATCGTCACGCATTCAAGTGGATACAATTTAATAACGAACAAAATACACATTTAATCACCATTCCTCTGAATCACGACTCAAATCCATCGCCTAATTCACTATTATAATATCGCATTTCCGTCACAGATTTTCAAGCAAAATCTATCAAAGATTCGTGTGTGAGTGGGTGGTCGTTTTTTTTTTTTGTTTTTTTTTTTCAAATTAATTTGCGGATGATAATTTCATTTTTGTTTCTCTGCCTTTCCGAATAAAAGTAAATTTTGGAAGGACTTGATGATTCTTTTTTTTTACCCGCAGTTAGAAGATTTGGATTTTTTACATGGGACGGAGAGTGAGATCTGAAATCGATTTTTCGTTCGGTTATATCGGATGGCTTTATTCGAACCGATCGTACGAAACGATTATTTGAGGAGAATCGGCGAAGGGATCATTGAAATTCGACCGTAAAACCAAATGGGGTTTCTCTGGCGATTCTCAAATGCCTGGTGCATTGCCGTACAGGCTGCGACAACATGAAAGGGACTCAATCGAAAAATTTACCTGCAGCAAGTCGCAGCCGCGCGTGACTCGAAAAACTGAAGTAAAAAAAATTAGAAAGAAGAAGAAGTAATAAACAGCTAAGACGTTAACACCCACGCACGACATGGAACCAACCACAAGAAAATCATGTGCATTATACTTTGTTCACATTGACTGCAAAAAGAAAAAGAAAAAAAAAGTGAAACTCACCTTTTGCAAAGAACAAATCTTTCGGGATTCTAAATTCTCGAAACATCGCGAGTGTACAAGATAGCGAAAAATGATCACATTATGCTTAGAAAGAAAAAGACGAACGATACAAAAAAATGAATGAAATATCGCAAACTATGGAGATGCGATTCTTGCACGATCCCATGAGACAAATTTTTATTTCCCTTCGTTTCTCATGCTATGATTTTATTTGTTTGAAGTAACCTGAAAGGGATGTACGTGCAGTAGGTGTAGCACGTGTGTCACATGTTTTTGAAAAAATTTTCACGTGCGGAACACCTTTCCAAATTTTCTCGTTGCGTTATAGGTGCTTGTAAATCTCAACCAGCTCTTCCGCACGTGAGGTATATTAGGTGGGTAAATATACTGTACATATACACCGACTCAAGGGGCTGTAGTATAATAAACGTGAGAATTTCGAATTCTGCTCATTGTCAGCCACATTTTCACATCGCTATTCTTCCATGTGTTCCGCAGTCGCTGAAATTTCACTACCATTCCCTAAAGTCCACATGCTGGTTAGGATCCCCTGTGTCACGTTTATGGTGTTGAAAAAAAAGAAAAAAAATCATCGCCAAAATTTCATCATTTTGGCAGTAAGTTTTTCACCTGCTGATTCAATTTTAATTTTTTTGATTTTGTCTCAAAAGTGGATGAAAATTTCTGGTCATCGATGATAAAATTTCTCTTTTCATTTTTACTTGAGTAATATGTGTACAACACATTGGAAAAAAAGTATCACGTAATGATTTTTTCGGTCTCCTATGTAGTATAATTTTTACCTAAAGTTTTAGTTGAACAATTCCGACCCCCTACGACCCTTTACACCCGTGGTCGTGAAGTAAATAACAGAAAACCACAACAAAAACGCGACTTCGGAAATAGGAAACAGGTGGCACATGCCAAATACCTGTTATTAACTCCACGTATGTGCATGTGCAGCAAGCATATGACTACAGAAATCGACCACGAATTTTGACTCTTGTGTGATGTTACGTGCCGCACGTTTTTCACATTTTATTACTTCATCCTGAAATTTTTACTTTTATGATACTTTTAGGAAAAAACAAATTTCACACATGGGGACTGTTTTTTGATGATGAAAAAAAAGTATAAATATTATTCAGGGAAAATCTATTCATTCAACTTTATTCATTGTGACAATGAAGATAAGTACAAAATTTCAAATAAATCCACTTCGTAACGTCCAGTACAATGATTTTGTAATTTGTTTTTTTGTTTCATTTGTTTTTTGTGTTATATACTTCATGAGTATGAAGAGTAAATATCATACTATTTGATCCTGTGGGAATTTACAAGCACCTGTACATGATATAGTGTACATGGAAAATACGTTTGTGGGAAACACCGTTGATGCGGTATTTTATTTTTATTTTCTGCCGCGTCCTGTTCCAACCTTATACCATGGGCAGGTGAAGAGGTAGCGATGGTGCATCGATTTTTCAATATTTACACAATTATATCATACGCAGACGGTTTTACTACAATTTTTTTCCGTTCTTTTTCCTTCGTACCATCGAGGATCACCCTTCTGTACGCCGCAGTATCGGTATGTGACGTGCAATAGCAGGTGCTGACGAAGGTTCCACCTTTTTTTTTTCTCACCCCAGTTTCAGGTAGATTTTGTACGTCACCTTTATCTAGTAGTTCATGTAATGATATGTGGAAAGTCAACCGTCTTTTCCAAGAATTTCTTGGTTGGAAAAATTGAAACTCAAACTCTTCCAACAAAATTCGAATGTAATTACAGAGGGTTTAGCCATGTATGGGATATTTGGACGGAGAGGAGAGGGGATTATTAAAATTCGTCTGCAAATTGTTACGATAAAAATCAAATAATGACTGGTTATTTCTTTCGATTGATTTTATTCATTTATTTCTTTTTTTTGCTTATCAACACTTACGTACATCATAAAATACATATGTGCACCTATTACGAGTTATATATAGAAATAGATAAATATACATATATGATAGATAAACATAAATCGTGCGGCGTGGTATATAAGGATCATCGTCGGGAGAAAACCGGACGAAGGTTGGCTGAACCTGTCAGCGTTGCTCAGCATCGATAGCATCTTGGCTTTTAGCATAAATTTGTGTTTGACGTGGGCGGTAATTAACATAGTAAATAACACGAGGCTTCATGTAACGTCATATGGTTCGGTCATCCAAGTCGCCAAAGGAATTCATATACATGTGCACATATGTTTCGTGATTTTTTGAAAACATCGGGGCGATAATTTCATCGCTGTATATCGGGTAAGTAGGCATTAACATATCCAAACCGGACGAGAGGAAGTTGTCGATCTTTTTTTGGAATTTTTCAAAATTTTTTTCATGCATCATTATACGAAAGAATCTCTTCCAATTCTCATAATAGATGTGCGAGTGTAGTAACTCGAGAAAAAAAAAGACGCGAAAGTTTCACGAGAATTTTCTATGGAACCTCTCGGCCCTGTGGTTAAAAATTTTATGTGCACGAATGATAATATATTGCTGTATATTGTTTTTTTTTTTTCTTTTTTTTTTTTTAAGCATCAGAAGCTAGAGCTTAGTCATGAAATTTTGCAGTTCAAGGTATATGAGAATATCATATGTGAATACGTGCATGTATATAAGATGTAAAGTATATGGGGAACTATGGAGATCCGTAGAAACGCTAATCTCGAGTGACGTTGACTGATTTACAACTGTGACACTATAAGTACTGAAATGGGTTGGCATATAACAAACTCTTGGCAGAGGTGTACAAGTATATATATACATATATGCATATATATATTTACATACAGATATATAACGTTAAGAGGAGTCGCGAAACGCGTCCTGGTGGCCTGCCATTTCAGCGACTCGAGAACTGCGGCAGCGTGTAGATGCATGCGGTCCAGAACGGTGAAAAAGTTGAAGAAACTCGAAGACGAGAAACAAGAAAAACAACAAATGGTGATTTAGCCAAAATGAAATGGAAATAAAAAACTGATCTTTTTCAAGCGTGAAAGAGAGGGATGGAAAATGGTCGATAAATCATTGGAGCATTCGTGGTTCTTCGCGGCGCGGTTTCGAATTGTCGTTTTCGACGTTCGAAAGGAAGAAGAAGAAGAAGAAGAAGGCGCGTGCGGACTAAAAGACGATATTGGGACATTGCATAGTTGGGTATGTAACCTTCCATGGTATACATGTATCTGTATAGGTATGTATAAAGGGTAAAAACGTATTTCGAAGGCCACGTTGTCGTTAAACGTCGGGAACTCCACGCTGCACTGTATGGTGCACCGCGCGCGGCGAGCAAAAGTCGTCCCCTGCTTAATTCTTATTGGACATAAATTTGCCAAAATATTTGACGGCGACGCGAATGGCCAGTTACTTCTTCTGCAAGTCTGGCCAACAATGAGAAAAAAAATGAACAAGAAAACAAAAAAAAAGAGAGAAGAGGAAGAAGAATTAAAAAAGTTCTTTCGGTGCAGACTAACCCTTATTTTTCTCCTGACTCGATTATTAGCGATATTGACCGTCTTAAATATTAAAATGATATATTGAAGATTTTACGCATTGTCAGAGAGCGAGACAAAAAGAATAAAGAGAATGAAAAAAAATTAATGAATTTGTGGGTGGAGTTTGAAGCAGTAAAAGACACGCGTACGCATCAGCGTCTATGGTACGTGGTAGGTGGTAAAATGTGAAAATCAATAAATATTAAAATTAACAGGACTTGAAACACCTATAATTTAGCGAATGTATTCTGCGGGCATATATGGTTTGATTTTCTGTTGCACTGCGGCGTAACATGCATGTATGAGCATATACATATACACAAAACACATGCGCAAATGTACATAGAAAGTTTGGGCGGTAAAGTGCAGCGTACGCGGTTAATACCAACGTCATAATAACTGCATTTATATGGGTGGTCAAGAGACTGTAATTTGGCACCCATGGTTACGGTCGCGATTCAGTTTCAGTTCACTCACGTTCGTATAGGTATATAATATACATATACGTATACATAGATTTATATTTATATACGTATTATATAGTTGCTGCTGCTGCTGCCACAACTTGCGACGACCAATAACGAGCACCTGAGCTTTTTTTGTTCCCCTTCCTTCATCTTCGCGGATATTTATGTTCAACATTTTTGCATCAGCTAAAACGCGTTAAAGTAATATGTGTTTGAAAAGAAGCAGCGAAAAATCTTTCTTTTTTTTTTTTAAAGAATAGATTTATAGTGACTCCATTAAAACATCCCCGGAGAAAATATAATCACCTATATGTATACGTACCCTCTTAACTCGATGATTTATTACACACTCTTAAAAAAAATAAAAAATTTCTGTAACGCTAACCGCCTTCGAAAAATCACTGAAAATAAAAGACACAAAAAGAAGGATGTAAAAAATTATTAAATGCTCCGAAACGTATATTTTCTCGTTCTCTCCTCTGTTTGAGTTTCTCTTTACCGCACTTTTTTCTTTTTTCTTTTTTCAATAAATGATGGAAAAAAGATTCTCGAGAGGGTGCGCATCACGTACATACCTCGTTGTCTAGACTTATTTTGTCTTCTGATTTCTTTTGAACTTCCCTCAAAGGATAGAATAATGGTGAAAATAGGGGTGGAAAATGTACTTGTATGGCATATCCTCCGTAGTTTTTGGTACTTCTTTCTCTCTTTTTTCTATCTATTTTTTGTCGTTTTAGTTTAGAATGACATGGGTATAGTCTAAAACCGGCCGATTCATCTCTCCGTACAGCGAGTATACGTGTGTATGGTTCTTAGAGGCACTTATCGTAAGATACATAGAAGAGCTAAACGAAACGGCGGCGTCGGTGGCGGGGTCGTTTTAAATGGAATAATTCAACCGGCTATATACTTATATAGAGAACATAACGGAAGCATGTAAGACACAGTCACATGAATCTAGCAACACAATGGCGAACATAAAGCACGTATACACGCGCGTGGGGCTACTGAATAAAATTACGATATATTTACTGGTATATTAAATATATAGGTATATATTTCGAAGCGGGTATCCCGCGTGGACCACGACAATGATATTTTTAATGTACATTTATATATATATATATCTATATATAGATACTAGGAAAATTTGTCCAGACAAAAATAGATGGAAAAAAATGAAAAAATGAAAATGAATATAAATAATATCCATCGCGCGGTAGCAATGGTAGCATGGTTTTTAATTCAATCACATGAAGTTGAAATTTTTTTTTTTTTTTCAACAGCCCGGGGGGTCCAATTAACTATGCAGATAAACTCGCGGGCGTTATTCAATTTTTTTGTTTAATTTTACGTTATTTATTTGTTTTTCTTCTTTTTTTTTTTTCCACGGTGCAGTAATAATGTTGATCGATTATTTTTACTACTGAAAATTAAGCTAACTCAGCAATGCGGTCTTTCAGTTTTGAGAGTCGCATCAAGTGAGAAAGAATAATGAGAATGAGTTAAAATGAGAACAAAAAAAAAAGAAAGAAGCCAGAGAAACAATCTTGCAAATCACTTTGAAATTTATTTTAGCGTACAGGCTGAAGCATTTCTGCCGATCCATACTCGTGCGTTCCGTGCTCGCAGACATGCTAATTTTCTTATATTGATGAGTGTCATTCGTTAACATTGAACGTTCGGTCATTTATATTTATCTAGTTATTTCGTTGGAGGTTAAAAATCATTTACCGTACCAGAATCTAATTGCTGCTCCAGGGTAAAGAGTTGCGAAGAAAAAAAAGAAAATCATAGTATACGTTTATTCAAACTCAGTCGTGTCGCCTATGATCGAATCATCCGGTATGGATGCTGTTGATGTTGTTTTTTCTTTTTTTAACTCGAGTTAAAAATTTTCAAAGACCTGGCAGGTCCATATCACAGTTTAATTGTCATTTTTCTTCGCCGTTTAATCGCACAATTTTCCATACATGAAATATGTATGTTATACGTATGTGTTTAACATATATACATACATGTATACGTATGTGTACAATTATAATAAGCACGAAGGATAATCCGTAGGTACTATAATTCATTTACGAACTAAATAAACCATACAGAAAACGGTGTTGAGTGTGAACGGTTGTAACGGAGAATGTTTTATCGGTGTTCATACCCCATGCTCATGTTCGGTTTACATATCTACATATACCGTGTAGTACATATATGTATAATATTAACCATATAACTATATACATAGCATATAAACGCGCGCGCATCGCGTGAAATATCTTGTATATATTATATATTATAGGTTCGTTGCAGGTTGCGGTTGGGTTTGTGTAGATCATGTATACGCAGGTTTTGTTTTTTCATTTTTCATTTCTATATGTATATATCCATGCGTATGTATGGGAGGTACGAATACGAATACTCAGATGAATATATGTATATTTACGTACATGTGTCGATGATATATCCGACCAAGATACTGTTCCGATATAATTATTTACCACGTCCCAGTCACCCGTTTCTCAAGTCGCTGTTCCTTAAGTCGCAGAGAATTTCTTCTGCGGAGATACCTCCGTTTCTTACCCCCTCATCGCAACGGCGATCATGTGGTGTACGGAAAGAAAAAAAACCGAGATGAATCAAAAGTTCACTCGAAATAGCCGAAAAAAAACTCTTTCGTATAGGATAATCGATTGAGAAGTTGACCGTTTTAATATAGTAATACAGCTGTATAATATCGATTATTATAGAACCAATTAAAATTAATGTATACAATATTTTTTTGTTTCCAGTTCACACATATAGAATGTGTGTAAAAAAAAATTGAACGTTTTTAACGACGTTATAATGTAATGTCATTAAGCGGTTGATATATAGAATATGTATTAAAAAATCTGGTTTATTAAGTTGACCTAAAATCTTTTTGGGTACCAGGAAGTAGAGATCGTTTAAAAAGTCCCGTCATTCCGCACCGCGGTGAAGTTTTGTGCGTAACTATATAGATATTACGTTATACATACGTGTGTCCATTGACGCGTCTGTATGCGCGTACATATTAAAGTGCTGGAATACCTCCCCGACGAGACGTGGGGCAACGTTATACGAAACCACCCACAACAGAGAAGAGGAAGAGAAGAGTGGACGTCGCTTTTACGACGGCCAAACTTTACGGCGCCAGCAACCGCAACGAGGAATTAGCAATTGTAATGCTTAAAGAAGTACGCGCGCGGTTGGCCATCCTCCGATCCTCCGCGTTCAACTGAGTAGGTAGGTAGGTAGGTTCGAAGGATGTACGAAGAAGTAAGGGGGTGGTGATCACATGCTCTGAAGAGTCGAGAGGAAATTCGCCGGGGTTTTAAGGAGGCTGCGGCACGCAGAAATAAGAAAAAATAATAAATCAATAAATAAAAAGCCCGAGGGCGCGGAGGGTTGGGGAGAAAGCCAGAGAGAGAAAGAGGGAGGGAGAAAGGGAAGAAAAGGAAAAATGCAGAAATAAAAGAAAAATTTAACTGCAAATCGTGTGGCACCTCTTTGCAAACCGCAAAGAATATAAATTGTGTATAAATTCGCGCGGTGTAGTAGGTTAAACTCTTTATAAGCTCGGACATTATTTCATTTGGGGGAAATATATAAGAGCGGTAGAATCTTGAGGACGTGAGCAGGCTTTCGGCGGGCGTGGTGTCAGCAGTCTGTTGTAAGAATTATATTGTATAAAATTTACCGTTATGAACCGTTGAAACTACAATCCGACGAACGTTAATCCAAAGCTTGATCGCGTCCTTCGCGGTGCAGAAAAGATGGTTTTATTCCGTCATTTGATTCCGCCCAGCGGATAATATATTTGACCCGCGAATACGTCGCTCTTTCTCTCTTCCTCTTTTTTTTGTTTAATTTTTTAATCTTTTTCATCTTTTGTTTTTCCACCTACGTTATAAGTATACGACTTGCGTTGAAATTATGTCTCCATGTTCGGTGCGGGTTCTTGTTGAAATTTTTATCAATAGACACGACGCGCATAGTATAGGTATATATATGTAATATGGAACGGTGTGTATAATTTTTTTGGTGGAAATATTATCATTATAATTTCGATTATTGTTATAATTATATACAAGAAGTGAGAGATCTTTATGCTTCGCATTGTTGGACCAAAAGAACGCAAAGATGAGGAGAATGAAGGGGTAAAAGGAGGGGCCGTGACAAATCGGAATCCAGAGTATCGAGAGACTCGGTGTAACCTTTGACCTCGTCTGTACAGGTAGATATATACCGAGAGTAGTGACGGGACGATGCTCCGAAGATCGAAAAGCACCAGCAGCATCGCCGTGTCCGAAGGAGGAAGGAATGGAAAAAAAGAAGAGGAGAAGAACGAAAGGAAGGAAGATGTCTCTTCTTGAGCTCATCCACGATTTAGGTACCTATAAGTATAATATTCTATGGATGTACAATCCGGAATTCAACCGCATCGCGTGGGGATACACATGAAAGTGCGTACACTATACCCAAAAACCATTACACATTTATTCGGATGTCTCTCACCGATTGGCTCTGCTAGAAATTTTTTTTCTTCCTTTTTTCTCTCTTTTTTTCAATCAAAATTGTAGCAAGTTATCGGGCCTCAATGTCGGTAGATCGAGAGCTGGGAAAAAGAGGGGGAATTAATTTGGACCGAAACTTTAAATTATCCGTTAGAACGCGGAGCCCAAACTGATCAAGCGGATGCGACTATTTTTACGAGTGTCGAAAGCAGAGAACGTGGAAAAAAAAATCGTCAATTTATCTTCACCCACATTCAACGTATATAAATTCTTGTCTCAATTCAATAAAGACGCGAGGTTTTCGAAAAAAGTAATTAATTGACTTTCATTATTTCTTCTAATTGATTGGCAAGTGTTATTTTCGTCTATCGAGAGAAAAATAAATACATAGTGAAGATGAACTTTTTGATACGCGAGAATATTCTGAATTTTGGATGGGTAATGCGCTTTCGCGAGGCGCGTCTGATTATCGCCCCGATGATGATGATGTTGGATGATAAAAAAAATAAAAAAATAGTAATTAGAATAAAAAAAGGAATGATTGAATGAATGAAAAACGTGGTTGGGCGTATCCCCGCACATGCGTATCGAGGATTGCGTATGAAACGCAGGCGCCAAGCGCGACTCGCAAGGTTGGTTAACGTAGCTACCGAAGAAGACCAATCAACGGAGGTCGGAAAAGAGGAAGCGATGGTGGTTTTTCAACAGAGACAAATCGATCGCAATTTTTTTTTCTAAATATTATTTGAATCGAAGAGAAAAAACAAGAAGAAATCTTGCAAGCAGAAATTTTGTATAAAAGTCAAACGGATCATCCGCTCATATCCTACGATAGATTGGAAGAATTACGGATTTTATATGGTCACACCATGATTCGAAAAACAAATGAACAAATAGAAAAATAAATTGGAGTTTTAAAAAACTGGTGTTTGTAAGGAAGTCGAGACTAGATCGACCGATAAGATTACCGATTAGTGGCTATAGGGGCCATTATCTTAATTGCTGTCGAAGAAGAAGATTTGGAATTTATATACCGCCGTTGATTTTTGTTTATGTAAAAAGACTTATCACCATGACTGGCCTTAATTACGAACGCCGATCATTCTCTTCTATAAAATCACCTGATGATCAACACTGGCAAGTTATTCTTGCTGGCTAACAAACATAAAAAGAAAACATCACACCGCGAGCCATCTATAGAGAATCAAATGCCCAGCGATACTGGTCCACTTCATTTGTTCAATCAAACGTCCTGAAGCCGTAAAATAAAACTAAAAAAATACTGATAATAGTAAAAAAATTAGAATAAAAAAAAGAAAAAAAACAACATATATAATTATATCGATACTGGTTCGTTACCGAGCAATGTATAGTATAAACACATACAAGGTGATGCGTTTGTTAAGGATAAGGATCATTCTAGTTCAAGGAATAGTTGAAGTTTTTCTTGTCAAATAATTCCCATAATTCTAAGCACGTAATTCTAGCGGTGAAATTTCGAACGTTTAATAGTTAACGAAGTTCTCTATAAGCGCTCGGCTTTGGGCACGTTGTATAAAATGAAAATAGTCAAAACAAAACTGAGGAGAATGACAAATAAATAAATAAATCGGGGGGAAGGAAAATAAAAGAACTCGTTCGACGATATATGTATACATATATTCTATGGGGTTTGATATCCGTTGATCGTTTTACTCTACTGAAGACCAAAATTGTCTGCAACGCGCGACGCCGACGCACCTGGGCTGAATTTATCGTATCTCTGATCCACACTCAGTGTTATCTCATTCTATCTCCTCGTTGACATATTTTCTTCAATTCCTATCCTATATACCTATAGCTGCTTAAATAAAATTCAACGCTTTGCTCCGGAGTGGACCGCATGACCACATTTGTTCCATTCTAAGAATCGACCTTTTCTAATTAAAAGAAGAAAAATGAAGTGAGAAAAAATAAAATGGATACCAATTAGTCAACCACACCGTCATTATACTTCACACCTCAATATTTTTTCGTTTTTACTCGAGCCGAATTTATATTCATGTTCAATATTATCTTCATTCTGTACATTGGATCGATCGGATTGTGCGGGAAATAAATGTTGGAACTATATTTTTTTTCTTTTTTTAATTATTTTGTCACTTTTTCAGTTCTCCAAGTGGCTCGAAACCGATCTGTCGTATATATATAAAATTATTTATTATACCACTATTATGTTTGTTCCCTTCATTCATTGTTATATTTTTTCGATTGTTGTTATTGTTATTGTCATTATTATGTTTTTCTTTTCAATGGGGGAAGCTAATTAAGAGGATGATCATCGCTTGATGTTGTATAATGTATACCGACACCCATACTTTTGTGGTGCGGGCGATCATCGTCATGGTCGGGATGTCGGGATGACAAGCGAGTTTTATACTATAATATACATAAGAAGAAAATTGGTTAAAGTGATCATTACATAGACCGTATGTATGCATCTATACCTGTATATTTACTATTTTATATGTACAAACGTGCGCCGTTGGCCATGTGGCGCGTGCAGGACTCGTGTCGTCTGACGCGCGCGAATGAAAAAAAAAGAAAAAAGTATATTAAGGCTTTTCAAAGACTTTGTCCAGATCACCCAGGCCAGGATCTTCATCTTTCACCCCTCCTCCCTATATTGGCACCCGTTACTCTTTTTTTACGAAAAAAAAGAAAACTCGATTAAAAAGTAGATTAATCATATATCCAGAATGCTACAACCTGCACTTATGATAATTCACTCTAACCACGATTCAAACGAGTAAACGTTCGGAATATAACGTGTAAGACGTATAGTTAAAATTCTCACGCATATTCCGACTCAATCTGAATTGTATAGAATCCATTTTTTTTTTTTTTTTTCTTAAAGCAGACCTTTCACTCATCAGTAATTAAAAAAACCTGATAACACGATTTTCGTACCGTAGGAACGGAACATGGTTCAATTTTTTTTTGTTTTTCCTTCGTATTTTCCATTTTTTTTACCCGTGTTCCCAGTGAAAGAGTTGGGCACTTATAGGTAGACGTGTGCATGAGATCTGTGGGTATATATAAATTCGCCGTGGATAATTTTGCACCCGGTGCATTACAATCGTTGCGTGTCTAAGGTGTGGTGGCACCTCTTCGTAGGTGGTCATATAATATCTCTTTGGTCTCAACGCGACGTGATTTAAAAGTATATATGTATACGCATATGAACACGTGTGCATGTATGTGTATGTATAGATCTGTGTATAGAGATATATGTACGTAGAGTGCGTTCTATAATGTCAGTGATTAGCGGGGCGCTAAGGTCACCTGTGTGCAGCAGCGTATTTATAGTCGCGCGCGAGGACGATATAAAGGTGTTGAGCTGGGATAAGCAATTTTGAGAGATCCCCATCATTTATAACAGTATACCGCATCGTTATTATCCCCATCAGGTTTTTCCTGCATTTACATTAAATGTATATACAAAATTAAGAAATTTTCTCACCTCCGCCGGGGCCGTCATTGTTCGATTTCCCCTTCTCAATTTCAGCCCTACGACCTCTTATACACGTGAATTTTTCTGGAACGGGTTAGTTTAACGTTAGAAAAAAAAAAACTAATAAAATTAACCCAATGCGTTTCAAATTTCTTGAAAGAAAACCGCGATAATGCTCCAAAAAACCTGCATTACATATGCTACGTCTTTATAACAAATTGTTGTAGATGGAGAGGCACAAAAATTTCAAAAGACACAAAGAAAAAAAAAGAAAAAAATGAATCGGCTATAGCTTCTGGAAAATTGCTTCTCGCTTCACCGCGGTTCGTGACCTGCGGGTTGAACGAAAAAAAGAACACATAATTTTTCAAAAGGGTTATTTGTATTCTACATACCTCGTTGGATCGACGATTGTTGTAACAATATTATAATTCATCATTTCGTGACGCTTAATGATTTATAAACAAAAAAAAGGGGAATTAAAAAAAAAACTACGAATACATAGCCTGAGGTGCGATAATTATATTTGTGTAAACGACGCGGTGTATGGGATGGACGAGTACCTAATTAAATAATATATAATGTTCGTATTACACATTTTGGTGGTACAACAAAAAAGAAAGCTTTTTTTGTGCAAGCAATTATAAGATGATATACCAACTGCCGTTGATGATGATGCTATATAATATAACGCTTGTACCATAGCCTTCGGACTAAATTCATTTGTGAAGAGAGAGAGACCTATAATTTGAAGAAATTAATCAGCGTCAGAATTAATTAGCTATAGTTCGTCCCCTTGAAAAGTAAAAGTAAAAGAAAAACGAAACAAAAAAAAAGAAAAAAGAAAACTATAAGAACACGGAAAGGTAATGTTTTTTTTTCTTTTTTCCGAAAGATTAATATTGTAACAGTTTTGAACGAGATAAATGATGTCTACTATAAATTTGTTGTGGAAAAGGAGTCTTTAACGCGGGTACCACCCCTTTTGTCTCTTTTTATTTTTAGTCTCTTCTGTCGCTCTCCAACATTTTTTTTCTTTTCTTTACACCTTGGATATTGTTACTCAACTACCCAAAAAATAGCCCTCCGGGTTTATGCGGTGAGATGTGTTAAACTAAAGTGATTTTATCACACCGAGTCTCGGCGAGATCTTCACCGCGGCGCGGAAGCTTCTTTTTTAAACTACTGACGCTGATGATCCTCCGTGCTGTCCGCGCCTTATTGCGGTGCATCGAAATAAGAGAGAGAATTTGATTATAGTTATCTTTGACTCGCAAATAACTGGTTTTCGTTCACTTTATATCTGTATATGTATATCTTACGCTATATTATACCACAAAATAAACGTGAAAATGACTTAATTCAATGCTTATGCGTCTCACTAAGGAAAAAAAAAGTTCAGAAATCTTACGACCTGAAATATAAGCTGCATGCCATTCGGAATCTAAAATTTCTCGCTCATTGTTGCCGAGGGTAAGAGAAAAAAAAAAATTATCCAGAGCTGGTTCCAGATGAAAATTCGAAAATTGTTTTTCTTTTCGTTCATTCAAAATTAAGAACCTTTCTTTTCACATGCCTTGTTCATCTTTTATTCAACAAGATAACTTGTGCCAGGATAATTTTTCTCAACTTCATCTATTTCATCTTTTGCTGTCGTAATCGAAGCGTCATTGATTTTTGAGGTGAGACTTTAATTACCTCCTAACGGTATACGTACATGTATAATTTTACCGATTCAATTGATCATCTCTCAACTGTTTGTATATAAAAATAAAATAGAAAAACTTTATATGCTAAAAAGAATTCTATGAATAACGCTGAACGTTCTGACACGCCACACCAAACTATAATGACTAACTAACTCTTCGGAAACGTGCTTTAAAGTTTGTTAAAGCACGTACTCGGATGATTCAAGTATATAATTATATCAAGTTTACGACAAAGAAGGATAGTTCTTTTCGTACGATCAAACCAATGAGGTGAACGTGTTCTTTCGAGATTGGGAAAAAAAATCTAATGAAAATAGATTTCAAAAAAAAATTTACCTAATCAATTCAACATTTTTATACACATACATGATACGATGTGTAACTTACGGTAGCAGATTTTTATTACAAGTATCTAATTTCCGTCTAACGATCTAACAGGTATACTTGAGTATATGTTTCTAAGGAAAAAAAATTTGAAAAAGAAAACTCTCGGAGCAGCAAACCTTATTATAGTAAAAGACGCCAGGGCGCAACAGGTGTTTGGATTTGGGTTTGCTGACGGCCATCTGTTGCTTATATACAATACTGTACTTGTATATATATATATATATTTTAAGGGACTACTTTGGTGCTACCTTTGCCACCTATATACCAAAAAGTAAGAAAAAAAAATCATTAAAAAGAGGGAAAAAAATCAAGTTCCGAACGATGCCTGGTATACGATATCCATGAGTCTGCCGGTAATATCGTTGTGGGGTAACAGGTTGTTTCTTCTCATTATTCTCTCTCTTTCTCATTTTCTCTTTTTCTCTTTTTCTTCTTCCTATACGAGATTGTTTTGTCTAAACACTTTGGAGAGCGGTTAATGAGCTCTTAGCTCGGAGCTCTTAGCTCTCTTGTCTCGTTTAAGTGTCCTTGGTGAGTCCATCTCCTGTACAGTTTTGTTCTTTTTCTCTCTGATTTCTCTTTCCTTTTTCTTTTATTTTTGTGTGTCTCTGTGTGTATGCATATATACCTCTTTTCTCCTCTTCTTCGTGCTCTTTAGTTAGTTCCTGGAGCTGTCCCGTCGCTCTCGAGAATCGCAAAGTGGAAATGCGAGAACCTCGGTATTAAATATATACATGTACATAAACGTATTCATATGTATGGGTATTTGGGTGTGTATATATATACCTAACGACCTATATATGCATATATACCAGAGAAAACAGATCCACAAGTTTTATCGCCTCTCGGTTATAAATTGCCAAGAAGATCGAAAGAGTCTCTGCAGTAACATTCTCGCGATTCACTTTAACATCAAATAAAACAAGAAGGGAATCGAAATCGAAAGACCAGAGTGAACAAAAAAACAAATCGTGCCAAATCTGACAGACATATTTGATATGATTGGACATGATTTTGGTTTTTGAAATAATGGAACGAGGAAAAAAGCAAATAAGAAATGGCAAAAAATAACGAGCTAATTTAACACCGTTGAGCACGTCGTTTTATCGATATATGCCGAAATTCTGCCCCCCACTAGCTTTTTTTTTGAACTTCTTTTTTTTAAATTGATCGCGATTTGAGCCCTGATTTTGAAATGTTGTGTATTTATAGTGGAAGACAGCCGTTGGCCGTGTCATGTCGTGATCCAGTCGCGGGGTTTCGGCTTTCATGGCTTCCCGGAAGCAGACCCCGATCCTTGTATGAACTCCTTCAGGAGTTCCGCAACGTTATATAGACATATATACATGCACACACATATAATTATACATTATACATATGTACATATATACGACGACTACGTGTCTCATTGTCCGAAAGATCAGTGCCCTCGTACCTTATAACGTCTTCGACTATCTATCTATCTATAAAACCTGCACAAGTCAAGTTTAAGTTTAACTTCCAAGTTGAAGTTGATAAAGACTATCGTTGTTTCCTACCGGCCTGTGCTGGTTCTGCTGCTGTGCAGATCGTGGACTTCAACGGGATCTATTTTTAGTCCAAAGAAAACAAATCGATAGGCGTGTGCGGAATTATGCAACGGACCTATACTACATACATATAAGTACAGGCATATAGTTGTTGATTTTGTAATTGGTTTTCAACACAATAGCTTTTTTTTCTTTTCTTTTGTCTAATTTCTATCGTGAGAAACGAGCGCTCAATTTGGACGACCTCATATTTAGCTGATTTCTAGTACCTTGGGTTGCCATACTGAATTCGACAATTTGAATTTCTGAAATTTTTTTCATCAGGTGTCAAAAATAACAATCCCCATAAATTATTGATTAATTTATTTTCGGGGGAATCAGACTTATAAAAAAAATTAAAGAAAAAAAAAACTAAAAACTGTTTCAATCACTTGAACAGCACCGAACCAATCGTAACGAACTAAAGATTCAATCGCGATCGGTCTGGGGAAGTGATTCCGGAATAGATTTAAAAACGTCAATGAAAAAGAAAAAAATAAAAAACGAAATTGAATCGATTACGAAAATGAGAATCGATGTTTAATGTTACACTTAACATTTATGTTCGACATTAGAGTCGTGGGGGGGCTTATAGAGCGGTCGTTGATTGGCCTGATTGGTGGACTTCGGTAGCGCGTGATGAAGAGAGAAAGAAAATCAATAACCAATAGATCAGAAACGACTTGGAGAGGGAGAAAGAGAGACTGAGATATTGGGCAGTGGTTTATAACAGATAAGTCCCATCTCTTTTTATCGATCGGCATCGATCCTCCTCATCTCGTCATCGGCCCGCAAACTATCGA
Organism: Athalia circularis; assembly: GCA_963978495.1. Lineage (NCBI taxonomy): Eukaryota > Metazoa > Arthropoda > Insecta > Hymenoptera > Athaliidae > Athalia > Athalia circularis. Next base: position 8,706,878 of record OZ021702.1, read on the forward strand.
GTTCCGTTTGCTGCACGAACATTCTCTTATACTTTAGATGCTGCTGAAACCGCAACCATTCACTCAATCGACAGAGTTTTAGGCCTACGGAGATCTTTTTCTTTCTAGTTTCTAGGCGATCGAGCGAATGAAACAAAACCACACGTATCATCTTCACAATTTTTACGGACCTATCGAATCGGTACACTTAGGTACTTTTCAAATCGAACTGAGCTTTTCGTCATTCTTTAACTTTCGTCAAGATTTGTCCTTTGAAATTTTTAGCTCAAGATAAATCTGTGAATCAACGCGGCGTGTACCTGCGCTATGAAAATTGAACACCTGTTTGAATGTTGCACATTGTATTGAAATTCTTAGACTACATTATTATACCGAAGAAGTTTCTCTCCACGGATTTACTCACCATAAAGAAAAGTGCGTCTCGTGAGGCGGGTGACCGAGAATTTTTGCCTTATTCACAAATTTCTAAAGCCTATTTTTCGACGCCTATTTTTGCTGGTATATTGTGACGCTTCATTTTCTGCAGTGCTTATTCGCTCTACGTTTCACGACGACACCTGTTTTTCTGTTATCTTCCTGAAAATTGTTTTAAAATGAAAAGAAAACGGGAGGAATATTATTTTGCCATATTTGTCATCCACTACCTCCAGTGGCTTAGCGAAATTTCTTGTCTTTGATCTTTGTAATAAATTGATGACTTCAAAGCAACCCTGTTGCGTCTGAACTCTTGGAATTTGCGGGAAAACTTAGAGTGGAAATCTGACTAAAATGGAAGTACAGAATCATCAGAGAAATCAAGAGAGGGAGAAAGAGCGTTTACAAATCGAATGCCGCACCCCTCGTTCGCTCGGTTAGTTCTAACCGTCGATTCGCAGCCTCCTTTCTGACCGGATTCAAATATCACCTGCTGCCTCATGGGGATGAAAAAATTTCAACGTACCAAAGATTCAAATCTCCAGTTATAGTAAGCCATGTACGTATTATTATAGAATCTAATAGACTATTGCGCTATTGCCAAAGTGCAATGTGGGAATCGAATAATTTACACAGCAAATACCCTGAGAACTAACTACTTAAATTCTCGATCTAATTGCTGCGTCGGCACTACAGGCAATAAAATCTGAAGAACTTCTGGCCTCCATATGGGCGTCACACGTGTCGTCTACTTTATGTATACACTTTATATACCTATATACCTACACACTGCACCGTACAAAATTATACCCATAGAAATTGTACGTGCTAAATCCTAGATTCAATTGCCGTTGTTCGATACACACAATATATAGCATGTAAATATGTACATATACTATACATATATACATGGGATGCAGGTAGGCTCTTAACTGTTCATGAGGAACGTTCAATTTGGCACGTTTGCCACCTAATATATATGTGGCATTTGTTCACCATATGGCGCATTTTCCCCTTCAAATAGATTGAAAGTTTTTCGACAAATCTATTTGTTTTTTTCTTCATTTCGAAAATGAATATGCCGAAGAATCTGATTTCCTTTTTTCATATGTTATCATTTCTTATGAGAGGTATGAGAAATTTGGGAAGTTGTAGGGGTGAAAAAATATGAATCAATTTTTTTTTTTTTTTCAAGTTTGATTTTAGTGATTTATTTTCGTATAAAATATTTTCTTTATATCTATACGCAATATCTATATTTCGTAGTAGTTATTCTTTTTTTTTCTATTTATATTCATTATATCTAAAAAATAGTGTTGTTGCTCACCCTGAAAACGCACGATATATAATAATATAATATATATATGTATATAATATACACATATATATAATTTATGTATGTATATATTTTTTTGTCTTTTTTTCTGTATATATAATATGTTATATTAAGTTTAGAACGATATTTTTAAGGCGATCATCGTATATCGGGTTTATCGAGCTGTAGGTTTGACGTTTTATTTTTTTTTTGCTTTTTTTTTTTTACTTTTCTTCATTTTCTTATTCGTGTTTGAAATATTGTTATTTGTTATTAAATGTTAAATATTTATAAAATGTTGATGTAATCATCATATTTCGTCGGTGCATATAATGATTTTTATAATACATGACTAGTTTCATCGAGTAACTTAAATAATAGTGGAGAGAGAAATTTAAAAATTCAATATACATCGACTTACGTGCTAAAATATTAATAATGATAATATAATGATAAGAATAATAATTTTACAAAATTGAGAAGTACATAGTGACAGCAAACAGAAAAAAAGAGCGTAAGAAGTAAAATTCGAAAGAAATAGAACACGTAGAAAAGAAGAGTAGAAAAAAAATGTATGGATCTATTTTTTTTTTACTCTTCTTCTTATCAATTATTGTAATAATACTATTTTATATACTCTTATGATCTAGACACTGCATATTTTTATGAAAACAATGGCTTTATCTACAATATGACGTTGTGCAGTAATTTCGTGGTATCGAATGAAAATTATATTTGTAAACTTAAAATCTAATAATCGTGTTGAAAATGATTTATATAAATTATTAGGACAGTATATATGTATTGTGTAAAATGACGATATTATAATTGTTATGAAAATTGAATATCAGAGAAAGAGAGAAAAAAACGGTACCGAAGCTAACAATAAGTGAGAACAAATTCTCGTGTTATCGAGTCGGGATAATAATTTATGTGACAAAAAATAAAAATCATATTAATACGCGAGAAAAAGAATAGAAAAATGATCGAAAAAAAATGATGAAGAGATTTATCATAGATATACATATAAACTAATTGAGTAAACTGAGTGTACATATGTATACGCATTTCCTTCTTCTTAACTTCGTATGTTTTATGGAAAGAATTGAAAAAATGGCACAAATGGTTTTTCACGGGACCGTTTTCGGCGGTTCAGCAGTGATTATTATATTCATATGTAATCTACACGCTTCGTATATGGGTATAATTTTATTTATTTTATATCCCTGCACGCGGTTTAGCACCAAAACCCATGTATTATTTTCTTCCTTTTTTCTATGTATGAATTGTTATGGCATCAGAAGAAAAATGGAAAATTATTCATTTTTTCAAAAAGTTGAATTTACGGACAGATTTTTTTTTCGTGAATAATTTTTAAAATAAAAAAGTTCTCGGGTTCCGCGCGCGAACATCATTATCATTATCATTATTACTATCATTATTATTATTACTTTTTTTTTGTTTCTTGATTCTTGTTTTGTACTCGATCATAAACTGCTGCAGTCTTATCATACGTAGTGCGAGGTTCTTTTTTTCGCTCGTTTTTCGTTAATCTTTTTTCATTTTTGTATAATGCAATATATAAGTAAAATTGGAACTTGTTAGGTATATATTTAAATATTGAAAGTTTTTTTTTTCTGTTTTAAGGCACTGTATATATTCAATCTCTTCATGATATTATCATGCGTTCATAAATACTTATATATATATTACATATATATGATGTACATGTAAAACGAACCTCTTTATCTATATGTGCGATGTTCTGAAAAGAATAATTCAGAATATGTTTTTATGATGTCCTTTTTTTCGTTTTTTTTTTAGCAACCGTATGCCATGGGTACAGCTACTCCAGGACATCCACCTTCTTGGTGTTTGGTTAGTAAAGACATTCTGCTAAAAGTTTTACTGCATGATGAGCACGAATATTTTTTAACGTCGCTATGAGTTTGGAGATGGGCTCGTAAATTGCTTCTGTCTGCAAATGCCCGATTGCAATGTTGACAACTAAATGGTTTTTCACCTGTATGGGTTCTTATGTGTCCCTGTAGTAACCATGGCCTTGAAAATGCCTTACCACATAAATGACACTTGCAAGGTAACGTGTGGGTTCTTATGTGCATTTTTAGTGCACCTAGACTTACGTAAACTTTTTCGCAATATTTGCAAGAGAATGATTTTTTAGTCTGTCCCTCGGCGGCCGCGCAATGAAATTGTTGGTGTTTTGATAGTCCTGAATATGTTGAATATGATTTACCACAATCTGGGCACTGGTACCTTGGCGATGATGAATTTTTATCCATTTTTTGACCACCAATTGGACCTGCCGATGTACTTCCCGCTGATGATCTACCGCTGTCACTTCCAGGGGATGAAAGATCTTCGGGTGTTACCGGTGGCGGTGATCTTAATGATCCAGAACCCAATGAACTTGTTGGTGATAAGCCACAATGATCGGGACTAGCCCAAGGTGCGTAACTTCTGGCAACAGGTCGCTGAATCGTTGGACATGTCAAAACCGTGTGGGGAGGTGGAGATGCCGATGGATGATCTGGCGATGAATTTGGATATCCGGCTGAACCGGGTACTGGGTACGCAGGATAAAGTTCCGCACCACTAGGATAACGGTATGCTGCAGGATACGGGAGATAATGTGGTGGAAATAAAGGCGCTGCTCGAGCCCATGCTGGGGTTGCGTAACGAGCCAAAGGTTCTACCGGCGTATTCAAGTTCAAAGGTTCCAAAGGAACCGCTGCTCCCGATGATACAGCCACCGTTGGCGATCCTCCTGTTGCCATAAAATGCATCGGACCAGTTTGACCGGACGACGACGACGACGATGATGATGAATTTTCATGAAGAATCACTTCCACTCTCGCTTTTTTAGCCATCGGATGTACCGCGACGGGAACAACTCCTGCCGGTGGCGTTAAACTTTTCACGGGATAAGTGTGGTGGAGATGATGATGATGATGAATTTGGGAGGAGTTTGTAACCGTTTGTTGTGTCATGTGGTGATGGTGATGATGATTATTGTTATTATGATGGTGATGTGGCACAATTGGGGATGGTGATCTTGTCTGATGTGGAGACGGAGACCTCAACGGCGTTGTGGCTGTCGTTGTTTTCAATATCGTGGATGTTCTTTCAGTAGAAATCATCGCCGTAGCGACGGGTGACGTTGACGGTGACGATGTCGGTAATGAATTTATTAAACTCGTTTTGTGCATATATTTCTCAGCTGTCCTGCTCAAGTCCTCTGGTTTTGTGCTCAAGTTTTCCGGTTCCGGTATCGCATCGTCTATTACAACCTCAATGATTTCTTCTGTAAACAGAAAATGGTAGAAAATTATATTTAGATGGGAATCCTTCAGTCAATATCCTTTTTTAAAAATCTAGTATGTTTGCTTGTTTGTAGTCCACTTGATCATTCGAGTTCTACAGCTCTTTCCCCTCGTTTTATCAATATGTAATGGTACAACTTAAACTGTGGGAACTTTAACTATTACAATTTCACACACGCGGCGGAATGATAAGGACTAACTCCCTATACGATGACTGGAGGGTACTTGAGATGATGAAACGATCACTTTGACGGATACATTGAATTATTATGGGCGTTTTGAGTTTAAAATTTGAAGGCTACCATTAAGGGCTTTTAAGTTTGAATCTAATTGATCTTCAAAATCATGTTGAGAGATTGAATTCAATTCAAAGTACAGGAATCGGGAGAAAGTAATCGCTCCGGTTGAGAAAGCAATTTGAACTGAGATTAACTGAGATCGACTGATTGATTGATTGAATGATCATTCTTACCTTTAATCGGTTCAGTTTGGGCTTCTTCGGCCAGCATTACGTGCACCGGTCGCTTTTTAAGCGGACAGTGACTGTAGCTGTTGTTTCTCTTAACGAAACTACGTGGCATCTCGTCGACTAGCATTTTAAAATCGATAAATTGATGAAGTTATCAAAATATTTCAATTGTCTTTTTATTAGTATCGTTATCAAAAACGCACTGATTTATTTTTTTCACTGAGAATCACATAGATTCATCGACGGTAATCCAAAATAATGCGTGGTGTCCATGATAATGAACACTTTAACACTTTATCCAAAATATTGTCGGTTCGTTCTTTAATATTTTTAAAATAGCCTTCTTAAATGGTTGTTTCAATTTTCATCGTCGATATAATGCGATGAATGTTACACACAACACTTTGATTTTTTCTGTTCTTATTTTAGTCATTGATTAGAAACAAAAAAACACACGAATCGTCTGCATTAACTTTGTAGTTTTTCAAAATAACTTGACATTTGTCAATTAAACGATATCCAATTTTGCACTTGATCAAATTTTCGATGACATGAAATGATAAAACAAACTGCACCGCTTATCATAAACAAAAAAAAACAACTCTTGTTATTCTCTAAAACGTTGTACCGCGTTCGGCTGCAGCGTGCCGTTTCTGGTGGCAGGGGGTGATCCTCTTGCTTATATAACCGTCATCCCCTCCAGAAATGTTGCAGGTGGCCCGCACGTGCTGCCCAACCAATGCGGGCGATCGGGCCCCGCGCGTTCCTCCAATAGAATGAAGCCGGTCACGGGCCAAGGGCCAATAAGAGACGCCGCATCTGTTCTGGGACAGAGAGAGACCGACTATTATTCACCAGGTCGACAAGGGGGGCAGGTCGCAGGAGGCAGGAAGAGAGAGGAACACTGAGAGGGAAAAAGAGGGGCGCCTATATTGCCCTAACGTGCGTTCCTCTGCTTCGACATAAAAGCGAGATAGAACACGTTTCAAAGAACGCGCGCGCGCGCGCCACCGATCTCTTACATACGTATATACACGTATCGATGTATATAAAATAGGTATGTGTCTCCTCTTCCTCTCTTATATACATAAGCCTATGTATGTACATTATTATACCAGCGGGTATGTATGCATACTGCAATGAAACGCTGCATGATGCAGTGTGCAACGATCATCATCCGCGTATGTATACCCCTCTTTTTTTACCTCCCTTTTCTCCGGCAGATGCTGTATGCCCTGCACTATACCGATATAGGTAACGAACCCTAGCTGTGTATAGGACCCCATAACCACCCCTTATATATTTTACCCTCATATACTTGCGCGTATAGTTATTTTACGCGTTGCAGTAGCGGCAGCGGGTGTTTGTGGAATATACACGTATACACATGTGCGTGAATTTAGCTGAGATCTTTACGTATGTGGGTAAGAATACTTGTACTATATATGTACCGAATTCCTATGGGGTTCCTTTTATGTATATGAAAATACGTTTCATGCGGCAGATTTTTTTTTACCCCCCTTATTCGATCGTTGGCTCCGCAATATGGCTGGACCCGCCGACGGTGGTGTGTCTGTGTTTCTTTCTCTCCTCTTCTCTTTCTCTCTCTCTTTTTTCCTTATTTCATCTCTCCCCCTTCCCTTTCCGTTTGTCCTGCACAGCCTGTCGCAAGTTTTCAACGTAACGGTCTTGTCGCGTGCCACAGCATCCCGCGCGCCCACGCGCTTCATATACGACCAAGACGATGATCGTCTCTTTCGGGCCCACGCGCTCTCCTGCCCCTGATACTGATGCTGTGCCGCAAAATTCACGTTTGAAATAATTGTTCTCAATCCTGATTTCTCCATAACGTTCTCAAGAAAAAATGGCAGACATTTCTCCTATCTCAGAAGGAATCTAAATGATTTTTCCTGCACTTTCTGCAGGTTTCCCATGATAAATAACAAATAATCTGGACAATTGTAACAAAGCGTATTAATTTTTCGGCCTTATTCAAGCAGTAGTTACGCCACTACTATATCGGTTTGTAAATTAAGCCGCGTGAACCAGAATACGTAATATTTTGGGCTTCCGGTTTTTCCGGTATTTCTACCACCTCATCGCTCGCGCCATTGCATGAGCATCTAGTTTTCTTCTTCCTTTCTATACTTTTTTTTTCGGTTCATGCTCTGTTGACGATTCATTATTCTTATGGTGACCAGTTTACCTACTCTTACCATCATCCATGCGAGTATAATAACATATGCCAAGTGTTGGGCGCGTCGCACCTTTTCGATGTATTATACGCTTATGGTTTACCATAAAAATCCCATATCTTTTAGATCACGTGCGTCAAAGTATTGTTATATTTTGCATACTGGAATTGAATAAAAAATTTATCCCTAGATCAGAAAAATTCAAAAACTCATTCGTTCAGATTGTAATAAATCGTTAATCGGAACAACCCCACATTCTACAATTTCAAATCTCCAGTTGTTAGGTCGTAAGAAAAGCATGCGAACTCTAGAGATTCTAGAAACTTCCTAATTCCCCTTAGGTGATGGAAAAAAATCAATAATCTCTCGAAACGATCAAAATATAAAAACGTGAACCGCGCGTTACCAAGATTTTCAAACAAGTTGATACAGGTCTGCACATAATACTTGGATTATTTTCATCCACCTTAACAGAAGCACATAAATGAGGGGTTACGATTCGGGTTTGCACATCGGGACCGAAAAATTGGTAGAACTAAACTTTGTTCCAGTCCCGGTGGGGGCCCAAAATATACAAGCGGCTAGACGCGTAGGTACCTAGCAGGACTAGTTGAGATCGAAGCATATGGTGCTGATGGCAAGATCGGACCTTTCCTAGACACACGTATATAATACATACCTATGAAATAACGTGTTCATGTTCGGCGCAGGAATGAACAGGAGGAACGACGAAGGTTTAAAATGAAACGCGTAGCCATGGAACGGTAGTGGTAGTTGGGAGACCGCCAGGTGTTTCAAAAGGTGAGACGAGATGGGGCCCCCTTCGGCAAAATATTAAAGCAGTAGAAAAAAAAAGGAATTGAAACAAAAAAAAAAGGGACGACTGGCTTCCTTCCGAACCGAGGGGGACCGTAACCAGAGTGAAGAGTTAGGCGCTCTCTCGCCGTCCGGAGAATGAAATAATTATACAGATTTATTTGAATATAATTCAGATTACAAGGTAAGGGGGCAAAAATGGAGATTGTGTACGAAGAACGCGTAAGACAATTGGTATAAAATGAAAGACTGTTGATGTCAATGAATTGTTATTTAAAAAAAATTGTCTTCAACATTTTTTCGGATACGATTTGATGCGTCTAAAGAATGTTCTCTTAATCAGATGGCTTTGGAACAGCTCACGTAAATCAACACCCTTTTATCTTAATCTATAAACTTATTATACACAGTACGTTATACTGTCGGTAGTTTTACAACCGTACCATAAATATTGACGCTTGTGAAAGCTCGAGTATTTGATGACAGCAGTTTTTGGTGACTCAGGATGTATTCAAAGGCTCAACTAACAATATAACCATCGCGATGAGTTTTGAAACCACCATGATATTTCACCTCTAATTCTTGTTCTAACACAACTAGACTGAACAACGTATCCATAACCCTTTGAAAAGTAACAACATTTTTCCATTGTTTCGTTTTGGAATGTGAAACCGAATCATGAATATCTAACGTCAGTATTCGGGCAATTTTCGGAGCCAAAAATCCAATATTTTTCCGAATCGTACGAGCAACTGTTTTCCAGTGTATTTTGACCCCAGGTACCCGAATCTATCGCTTAATCAGTTGGGCTACGACTAAAACCTATCGAGACACCTCAATTCCTTCGTTTTTCAGCCCGATAACTCGATTATTTAAGGGATAGATCAATTTAGTTCGCAGATTCTGATTCCTGAGCTCGAAATATTCCAGATTACATCAAAAGACCGTGAAAATTATTTTTTTGGTTTTTGACCCCGAAATCGAAAAAAATCTAAGGTATACCCCTTTAGATTTTTACGATTTTCGGGCCAAAAATCACCATTTTGGTTTTTCGTAGTATTTCGACGTCTTCTTATGTATTTTGATGTCAAAAACACGAATCCGTCGACGAAAATAAGCTTCAACTGAAATGAATCGAGACATCTGAATTCATATTCCATGATTTGAAATGTGGAAATGAAGTGCGTGAAAATTTGGTGAGATTGTTTCTCGATTTCTATATCAAAATTATGATCAAATAATCATTTTAGTTTAGGCGTGAAAACAAGACCTTCGATGTAAGGATCACTTGTCTGTCGGTCGATGTTTGGAACGACCTACTAGACTTGAGGGACTCAAGACTACTCCGTAGTGAAACGACTCACCGAGTTTATAAGTGAGTGAGTCATACGGTAACAATTGACATTTTTCTTTACTCAATCTTGTTTGTTATTAGTCAAAGTAGGTAGGTACGGCTTGTCCCACGCGGTGCATACCTATAATCTCAACACAATCTGCAACCGTCACTTAGACAAGATAGTCAACTACACATATATATATTATTTACCATACGTATATAGCGTATCTACAGTTTGTGCAAATTCCTGATGAAAGTCGTTAAACTTATTACAACCAGACACGGAAATATGTTGCAAGTTTTAAAACGAGTCATCGACAAAATGGCATCGGTATATTTGCCTTCCAAAAACAGCGAGGAAAAAAATTGCACAAGGTCTTCAAACGCGCTCTTCAAGTGACGAACTTGCGCTTCTTTCTCTTGTTCGATTTTACAATGGTCAAATACTATAATATATACTGAGGTTTTCTTTCGTCTCGGTCATTCCTTCCTACTTTAAAGTTATGTACTTACTCAGAAGTACCTAGTAATGTTACTACACACTGTATTCACTTCCCCCTGAAAATGACACCTCATTCATTTTCTCGTTGAACAGAAATTTTTACACAGCGGCAGTTGAAGACCTTCTTTATTGCCGCAGGTACAAAGTGAACTTTAGTTCAGCCTTTTTTCTAACCTTTTCACGAACATTCCGAGCAACGTTTCTTTTTTTCCTTCGACAGTGTGATTCGTTGTTACTAAAAATTTTCTCATTCGTGGTCAACCGCAATTCGGATTTTTTGATCTTGAGATTTTAATTCGTGAACCCTTTTTGGTTTTTTTTTTCTAATTCTTCTTCTTTTCTTGTAATCTTTTCGGAAATCGTCTTGAAAATTGAAGAAAGGTATACACTTTATACGGTGTATCTGGTCCGCTGAACTTTTATAGAGAGACTTTAATGCCTCACAACCAATCCAGACACTGTGCGGCAGTGGTTCTCATTCATTTCTTTGAAAAAAAAAGATATTTGTGATTTTCTTCGAGTTTTTCATCACCAAAAAGCACCGCTGCCCACTGACCTGGGTATTCTTATTCTATACCGTGATATATACATCTATACCTTGTACAATGTCGGATATTTTTGTCGACGTAACATGAATGAGTGAATGAATGAACGGGGCACCCCGCGTGTCTCAAGCTATATAGCTTTGGAATAGTATAGGGTATGATTTTTACTTCAATAGAATGGAAGACTAGCCGGTGTAGACTTGCTCCTTGGTATTTTTTTTTTTTCGTCTTTTCCTTTACCTACTCGCTTTGTACCGGATGAAAATCTTTGAGGAATTACGAGCCTGGAAGCAACTAGCTGACTGCAGACCAAACCGCCGTGATTATACACCTCGATCGTCTTCAATATTGGTACATCATTTTTTCTTATTTCTTACATTTTACTGTTATCAAACGTTGTGATTGTATCATCGAAATTTTGACACTATCTCTCGTGTTTCGCTTCAGAAATTCCGCAGTTGAGCGATTGAAATTTTGATGGAATTTCGTGGTATCGAATTTTAGGATCGATGATCGGAATCGTTCTGTTAAATTCGTCCCTTGCTGATCTGCACCGTTGATTCCTAGAAATGGCACGTGGGTAAAATCGCCAGGGTTGGGTAGATCCTTTTTTTTCTTATTGTCCATGGACTGGCTGACCAGAAGGACACGTGCCCCGCGTCCCACTGGGTCGTCAAAAATTGAAGAGGACCCTAGAATGGAGCTTAGGTTCATATCGTTTGGACATTGCTTATTTCCTACTAGCCTACTGCTGCCTTTTCTGCCCGGTGGTGTTTTTGACATGGCAGAAAATGCAGGTGCAGATCAGATCGCGCGCTGTATGGTCCACCGGACACAACAGATGAAGGACATTTTGCGAGGGTGTACGAAAACCACAAGGTATACAATGACATCTCTTACGTGCCCACGGAAAATCTTCGAGTCTCGTAAATGAAAGAGAAAAGGAAAAGATGAAAAGTTTTCGGTGGTTTGAATTTCGTCCGTCGTTTTTTAGTTAATTCAATCCCTATAATTTTCGAGTGTATAAGGGCAGAGATAGAAAACTCGTGAATTTTAAGGGATGACGACGTATAATAAATCAAATTACAGTGGACAGGTCTGGGTAGGACGATATTCCTTGGAAATTTTCAACTCGCTTTTATAATAGAGACGTTTAAATATCCGAATGATTTTGCATAACGTTACTATAGACCCTATAAATGTCGAGTCACTCGACTTGCTTATATACATATATTTCTGCAGTGTGTTAATCCTTCGGGTTAAGGATTAAACAATTCTTCACGCTCTGTGTTTATATTATGAATTCTTTACAGTTATGTCACGCTAAGATATTGGGGATAAAAGCTACTCTATAGGTTTTTTTTTTCTTTCAAAAAAAGAAGGTGAAATAGTTACCTCTCGTTAAAAATATTGACAAGATACTCGTAGAATAATTTAAAATGTCTTGTGGTTTGTTTTTTTTTTGCTAAAGTTTTTTCATCTTCTTATATTGACTAGTTAGTTTACTCAATCGGAAGCAAATATACCTCCGTGAGAAACTCAGGCGTAAGTTTATGTAAAGATAGGTGAAGGAAAAAAACTAGGGACAAAATTACCGCAAGATTACATCGAGAACGTGTGTGAGGTCCTTATTAAGCTGTGAAAAGGAAGCACCACAAAAAGGAAGAAAAAAAAAAAAAATGGGAATGTGTAATCTGTAGTGTTTTGCCACTCCACTTATGCCGCAGGGTACATAAATATACAAATTTCCAATACAATAGGGAAAATGAAGAGGTCCTTAAAATAAAAGTCAAGATTTCCGTGAGGGATCGTTTTCTTAACGCCTTTTCCTGTAATAGACGATCAGATAACTGCAGATCGTCGTGTGCGGCATAGATATTTACTTTTTCTTCTTCTTCGCTACTTCCTTCTGTGTTTCGCGATCGTATCTGACGATTCCCAACAATCCCATAAAAACACAGCGTGCGAAAAAAGGGAAAGCTCGTGCTCGTTTTTGCAGGGGGAAAAAAAGAAGATATGAAAGAACGAACGATGTTAATTCCACTATAACGCGGTGGTCGTCAAAGTGCAGTTTGAAAAAGCTCTTTCGCTACACCGTCAGAAAGCTTTTCTTGTTGTTCTTTTTTTTCTTCCATTCAAGATCCAACGGTACGAGGGAACTTGTATTTTTCTTATAAACAACCTGACGTTGATCGACGTCGTGACATGGGCGATTCACTTTCTTCGAACATAACCAACCTCCTGAAATTTTTAACTTTCTTCTGCTTCCATATATCATGCTCGCGCGTAAAAAAAACGATTATTATTCCGGCACACGTAGGTATGCGGCGAGTATTAAGAATGTAAGAAAAAAATAGTTTAAAATTCTGCGTACGAACAAATATCACATATCCACCACCCTGTAATACAAGGTCGGGTTATGTTGTGATAGGAAATTTTTCAGTTCTCTAATCCTCCTCGCAGCAATTCTTGAACGAGCTTATAGCTAGCCTCAAGGTATTTTATTCTATTTTATTCTTTTTCTTTCATATTTTTTTCATCTCTTTGTAAGGTGCATCCAAATAAAGTTGTCTTACACGGTGGGTGGGAGGGAGGACGAAGAAGATCAGCTACCCTTTCCTTTATACATCGGAATCCCAAAGTCCGAATTCAACCCGCTCAAAAACTAGACAATTACCGATATACGTGTACGTGACCACGACACGCAACTCGTTCTTAACTGTATCCCGGTATGGAAACAGATGGAATATACGACGGTGGGAAAAATGGAACGAAAGAGAGAAATAAAAAAAGGAAGAAATTTTGAAGACGAATGAAACTTATACTGACTTGTCTTCGGCTTCTGTCGCCACCCCGAAAAATGTGCGCTATGGAAAGCTTATTTATTTGAATTTTTTTTTTTTTTTTTTTTCGGCGCGTTTTAAGTGTAATCTTGCGGCTGTTTAGAAGAATATTCTTTTTTCTTTTTTTTTTCACAACTTTTACTCTCGTCGGTTTCAATTGAAGCTCCTCGTTGAAAACGTTCAGGAATTCAAGTCCTCTCAAGAGAGCTCTCTGTCTCTGATTGTAAGTGTTAGGTACTGTATAGTAGTTTTTAAGAATCGTGAGACTGAAATGAAATGATATAATGTATACCTAAGCTGTTTATTTAATTGGATGACACGATCGACGAATGCAACTTCCGGTAACTTGGTTTATATATACGTATAATATCATCAATGATTTTGATCTATAAACAATATAATAGAATGAATATTTTTCGATTTCCTTTTTCCTAGACAGAAATCATCTCTCAACGCGATCGTCGCTCATAATATCTTGTTTAATTAATTATCCAAACATCCCGACTAGGTTCTCGTGCAAATCTGACTAAAAAATTATACAATGCTGTCATCTTTATAAGTTCTGATCGGGATCAATTATGCATCGTTTTAACACAACATTTGATTCGTCGATTATGTTTCAACCGTTATAAATATTTTATCTGTATAATTATCCGCAAACTGCATTTTAATTATAGAATTACAAATCGGATGACACAATATCATGCTACCCGCGATACCATCTATCCGAATTAGGTGCAGTAATCAATCAATCAATCAATCAATCAATCAATAATCTGTACATTACATGCAATCGGAATGTAAATTATGTCTAATTAATTTTCAATAATTCATGACACAAGTTTGTGGATTAATTAATAATTCACGATCATATAGATATTCAATGACAACGGAACTCGGGTGGGCGAAGAAGAAAACAAAAAGACAACACGTGACAATAGCGAGATAGTGGAAAAAAAAACGAAAAAAGAAATGTAATGAAAAATAATTACAAATCACTTGGGTTTTATCAGTTTCATGGTGGTGGCCGTGATATCGGCGCTTACAGCAACGTGTAGAGCTTGCCTAATTTAATTAATTTCAATTGGGCTATGGAGGCTGAGCAACCTCTGAAACCTTTCACCGTTGCGACATTATATTCTCTGGCAACAGCAGCTTCAGCTTCAGCTTTGGCTCTCTGGCTTTGGCTTTAGATCAGTCGGGTGGTTGGTTATATGGTTGTGTATCTACATCTGATATCACCGAGAGTCGCTTATATATGAAGTACATGTATATATGTATATAGTACATAATATACGGCCCGCGTGATAACAATGTTGGGACGTACGCCCGAGGCATTGTGGGTGCGTGTGGTCAACCGGTACATTTACCGCGGCTCCCGCAATATTTCACTCTTATATATTAATAATATTATAACAGAATCTCTTCTTTTTTTTTTCATTTATTTGTCTTTGTTTTAATTTTATTCATATATGTGTACATGTTTAGCGACGTTGGCTCGCTGATTACTAGATGATGTGGAAATGTTCGATGAAAAAAATGTTGAGGATGGGGTATGTCTGACTCGATTATTGTTAAAGTTGATTTGCGCTGATGAGAGACATAAAATTGAAGAAGATAATTGAATTCCGGAGATTGTCAATAGCATCGACACGAGTTGAAAAAAAAAACGCTCGTATATCATTCGATGTTTGTAAATTCACATTGATTTGAATCGTATGGACCCCGGCACATTTTTGTCGACCATTACATATAGCCAATTACGTATTTCAACATTCATCAGCCGCTTGATTGACCTCCGCCAAAATGGCCATTCGATATGGCTGATCTTTATTTCGTTAATTGGTCGTAGCTGATGAAAACAAATTGAATTTTTGACGGAACCGCTGATTTTTCTATTTTTTTAGCACGGGGGAAAAATGCCAAAGCACGTTCTTTCGTGTGATTAAAATCTGGAGTCTTGAATTTCAAGTATTTCAAACCTATGATGGACTTTTTTTCTCTCTTCACGCTTTGATAAAGAAATACTCATCTGTTATCGGGTTACGAAGTAGATCCAAGAAAAATTAGGAGTTTTACTAAGTAGGATAATTCTAAATTCTGAGTGAACAACAAATATGAAGATTTTTTTTAGTTTTATACACATTATACATTTTGTTTTTTTTTTTTCAATTTTGAAAGACTGCAGGCTTACGTAGAATTTATAAGCCACACTTATTTCCTTTTTCATCAGCTCCTTTTAGCTTCTTATCTGAGATCTTGGTAAATTTGTACCTCGCGCGTGGGGTTTAATGATACTAATTTGTCTCTAATCACCGTCAAAATGTAAATCCAGGATTCTTTAGATCGCCGACGCAGCAGTTAGTCAGTCGATTTGGATTTTCATCAACGTCTGTTCCGATCGTGCTGCACACCCAACTCGCTTAAGATTCGTCGGTAATAAATTCAGCTACCGAATGCTTCTGTTTTTCCTCTATATTGCAGTGTTCCGAATTTCGTTTTTATTCATGCTTTTTCTTCAATTTTATTTCCGTTTTTGTACGACCGTTGATTTTTTCATGGTATAAGTCTTAGTGCTGCCCTGCAGTATCTACTGAAAAAATTATAGTGATCTTCGAGCAAATTGATGAATTTTTTTCATCACATCGGGCAGGACAAGTTTTTTCTCCAGTAAATTTCATCAGGCTAGGCTATAAGATCCTGCTTTTTCTCCCTTACCAGGACACCAGAACCCGGATGACTCAGAAAATTGAAAATTTCGTCAGTTTTCTTTTTCTAGCGAACTTGACGAGTTATGTATTTAAATAATGTTCACTATAAGTTCAATGGGAGCGATACGCGTAATTCACATTTTATATTGTCATAGATATAAGGATATCTAAATACAGGTATTCATATATACGTATATAGAATGAGGATATATACGGTAGAAGCCGGGAGCCAAAGAGATGGCGTTCCAGCTTCTGATTTACTGCGTCTATCTCCGTACATTAGTCTTTAGGCGGCGGCATTCGATATCATCGGGTTTAAAAAATGCCCTCGTCAACGCACCGCTGCACTAACGGACTCTACGTGGGTCCCTCCACTATCTCCTTTACCACCACCATTAAAATTACAACCAACTACCACTGCTACGAACATGAATAACTTTTATAGGAAGCGTACGCGTATAAAGCGGCGCGCTGCGTAACGTCGGGGACCACCATTCGTTCCTCCGAACGTACGTACGTATTACGCATACATAAGAAGACCATCGCTTACCAGAGATCGTATTACCGGCGTTCCTCATTCTCATTTTCATCTCTTTCTCTCAGGTATTATATTTTCTCTTTCTTTTCATTCCGGGCTCTCTTATTTGGATTCGAGATTCGGAAAACGAGATGCTGCAGGTACGCCGTGGACTGCAGTGAGGAGTATCGCATCGAAACCAGCAGCTCGCAGTGGCAACAGGTAGCTATATGAAGAAAAAACGAAAATCACAATATAAAAAAAAAATCTCAGTAGCTTGCTGTACATACATACACGACGCGTCTCGCGCTCGCATCATTTTTTCTCCCATTATCGTATGCATGCGGCCCAAACTATAACTATATACGTATCAACACAGGAATTTCTCTCTCTTTTTTTAACTTTTTTTTAAGGAAATATCTATTTTTTTAAATTTATATCAACGCCGATGATCGTTTCTTATTTTTATATTTCCGACGACGCGACGCGACGCCGTCTTAGCCCGTTAAAATGGTCATCGGCGCGCACGAGCCTCGCGCGCGCTCCCGTAGCTTATGGAATTTTCTATAGATATTCCATTCTCACTCGATTGCGTTAATAATTCAAACGCTGAAGGCGTCGCTCTACGACGCTTCCGAAGACTTTCAGGAATTTTTATAATACTACCTTATACATTAGAAAAAATATATTCTTTTTATTTTATTCTATCATCATTATTTCTTTCTCTTTCTTCGCTTTTCTTCATATTTATACAACCATTGGAATTAATCGTTCCTAGCAGCTTATATCTCCTTACCAAATATCTGGAAATTATTGGTTATGGTTAAATGAATTAAAGATTTTTTTTCTTCATCAAATCCCTTCGACTTACTTATTCTCTGTTACATGTTCTCCACATAATAATGGCATATATAGCATTATACGTAGTACATGCCGTATACGCTTACGCACTTGAATTTTATTTTGACATACGTGTAATTTTATTATTATACTTACGCAGTGTTTATGGTTAATTTGCGCCGCGCTGCAGGCGCATGAGTATCGATATTTTTTGCTTTTGCTTTTGCTTTTGCTTTTGCTCATGCCGTTGCACGGAGCTATTGTCTCACCTGGGAGAAAGTGACCCTAATAGCCGTATGGAATGATTAGAGAATCGCCGCGACCAATCAAAAGCCGACTTAAACCGGGCACCCACCAGCACCCGCGCAATATACAACTTACATGTATATAGATATGATATATAATATCTATATAGATCTACACATATTACGTATTATACTTGCAGACTCTCTTCCGCTGTACGCGGTTATTAGCTAAAATTACATTATATTCCATATACGCGATCTATAATACCTATATATAATAATCTAATCAACGATCTACAATTTTCTGTACCAGATTGTTGAATAATCTAGGGAAAACCTACGTTTTACGTGTGGTATCTTCGTGATTATTGAAAAAATGTAAATAAAAAAACAAAATCCGTACGCAGGTTGCACTCTTCATCTCGATTTTCAAAGGATATATCAAACGACGACTCCATTTAGGCCACCAAGGGCGATCAGCGGGGTACTAAAGAAACCCTTTCTACCTTCCACCCCCTCCCCTTCTTGTTCCTTTAACAAATTTCATTTTCGTTCATCGATGATTTATTTAGAATCTTTCCCTCCGTGGTGTTGTGCAGGATCACGAACGGCCAACTACGGTATGTGGCCCGGATGCTGCTGCGGGAATCCCTGCATCTTCAACTTTTTTTTTTCTCCTCTCTTTTTTTTCAATCTCCTAAGTAGGTAAAGTTTGTCTTCAAAGCCGGAAATGACGGGGCCGAAGAAGCAAAAAATGATTTATTTGAGGTAGTTTCTGTTTTTTTTAATTCGTTTCTTCGTTCTTCGATATGTATAATCACCAGGTGATCCGTCTTGATTTAAATCCATGAACCATTTCTATATCGCGAATCGATTCTTTCTTCTCCATTTTTTTTTTTCATACTTTTTAATCGCACATATTATGATCAATTCCGAACGATCGATTCAGCAAATAAAGTACCTACGATCTATACAAGGTGTAATTATACATGTAAGGTACCTACACATGATCGTAAGTTGGGTTTTAAAATTAGTCGATCCGAATACGAATGATCCTCGATTTGCAGACTTCCTGTACATCGAGAATCCTTTTGCAAGTTATTACAGCCAGATCTATGAGGCATATAGCCGGTGTATCTTTTGTTTACGATCGATATCTGCGAGCGCAACGATAATCCGTTCGTATATCGATATTATACGTACATAGTATATTTATAAAACAAGATCCGCGGTATGATCGGTTGCTCGTCGTGGTCCAGTTGAGTCACGCGCCTGTCTTATGTATACATGGACATTTCGTATACGTGTATAATATACATACATACCCGCAGCGTTTATAACTGCAACTGCAACAGCAGCGGAAAATCTTAGGCATATCGATCTCACTATTAGCGAGAGTAATCGATCGTTATTGTCTATAGGTATATGGCGACCAGCGATTTATTTGTACTGCATATCCATGTGTATTCGTATACATGTATACAGATATGAGATCGTTCTTTGCGCTGCGTTGTATTTTACAGCTATTTATTTCAGTATTTGATCATCTAGGATCTAGATCAAAATCCAGGTATATAATTATCGACTAATCGCGCGCGAGCAAGCGATGCTGATATTATTACTATACATCACACGTATACCTGCACAGGTAGATACTCACCTATACGTTATATGTACCATCGCGATCGTGTCACTGATCGCGCTTTCTTGATTCGGACCAATTCGAACAACAAAACTTTCCCTGTATTTAACTAACCCATAAATCATTTGGAAATTATTAATGATCCATACGGACGAACACGTATATGTCTATAAATACATATTTACCACATTGGCGGTATATACAAATAATTGCTGTATGTACGGATTTAATTTATTATTATTCATGTCCGAGAAAATTTCATCCGCATTTTCATTGTCGAAGAACGGTTCTTTTTCTTTCTTTCATTTTCATTTTTGTTTCGTTCATTTTATTTTTACATTTTTTTCTATAAAATTACCAACCTGCACGAAACGGTATGTGAAAAAAGATACATAACAATAATTAATTGACGCACGTGTATCTGTAGTGCATGATTCGAGCACGCGTATGTGAGGATTATCATTGTTGTTATTATTATTGTATGATAATCATCATTATCAATCTTGGCTCTAAGCTCCTTGACGAATTGGCTTCGCACGAGCGCGCGCGCTGTACGAATGCAGGATTTTCGATCGAGCTAATCCATGTGTAATACGTGGACGAATTCTTAATCGTCGCTCGGAACTCCGACGACTTTGTCCCTCTCTTCAACCCTCGTATATCTCGTACACGTATATCTTTTAACTTTCTTGGCGGTTAATTCCTGCGACGTTCAACATTCGATTATTATTTCTAATGTTGGTTTATATCCCTTGTCTAGTTACCTCGATCCGACGAAGTTTACTCGCATGATAATCCAGAAACCGATGTATAGGTGTGCTCAAGTTTTACACATGCTGTCGAGAATTCATTAAATTTGATTTAATAAAATTAATGGGAAATGAGAATATGGACAACTTTCAGTCAAGATTGAATTATTATTTTTATTTCAACTTTCACGATTCGTCATTCATTTCGAATCAGAGAAATAACGAACACCCTGTGTATAAACTGGACCTGGCAATATAGCAGCATGACACGGGAATAGTTTCTCGTGTATTTCCTCCGCGTGACCGAAGCTGGATTTATTATACCATAGTTATTGTCTAGGAATAGAGAATCGAACGAAATCTCGTCCGCATGTGGATCTAACAGGTCGTGGTCCATCGCTATTGTTTCAATATTAAAAATTATATTTATTGCAATGGGATAAAAAGTTGCTCGAATTTTTGCACCATGTACTCCGACTCGACGACTTTTTTATGGATGGGAGTCAAAAATTATTCTAATTCATACCTAATTTCCGTTGGATCAAAAACGAACTTTCCTCACCCCTTAGAAAAACCAATCCCATGGCGCCGCGACGCAAGCGAGACGTGTGTATATATAATACCTATGCAAAGTTATGTAAAGGATTATAATTTTGAGAATCAACAATGGCCTTTTTTATGCCAACGACTTAAGATTAATTTATTATACAGTAAACGACTGCCTCGTGTCTGGACCGTATTTTGATCCAGACGATGATACGACGAAGATTTTCGATATTAGTCGATAATCGAGCCCCTTGATCGATCTGATCCGGTTTAAACGACGGTGACGCGTATGATTATCACGCAATCCTATGTCGGAACAAACGGTTAATTAGATGATCCTTCGTTTGACAAAATGATATTCAACATTCACATTTATTGGGTGATGTAAGTAAAAGTTTTTACACTTTATTCTGCTCCAGCTATTCCATAAATAATTTCAGATTTCATTACTTACGATAAAAATGAAGTACCGTCTCCATACCTATATTATCCAAAATGGAGGCCGGTAGCGTTTCGGAGATGGGAGGTCGTCGTGGTTATGAGGCAGTCGTGAAATTGCGTTAACCAGGCATCATATAGTCGATGACTGTTCTGGGCGTCGTCGAGGGTTTCGGTTCTTTTGGCGTCGGCGTCGGCGTCGGCGTTGGCGTCGGGGTGGTGATGGTATACCTTGAACCTTATAGGTACCTATATAGGTATAAGAAATGCATCTGCCGTTCATTTTTGTTGCGGTGGCCGTGCTGCCGTTGCTGCGGGGGTCGGTATAGCGTAGACCAGGTGCCGGTAGAGTTTTGCCTTCTTTTTACCGCCACCCATGCATCCTCCGGCAAAGATCAATAGCTTACTAATTGATCGGATGGGCCCCACGGACGAAATGAAGGAAAAATAAGCAGAGGATTAAAAAAAGTAACGAATGAAATGAAAAAAAAAATTACGGAAGACCGGAATAAAGAATCAACAAAAAAAAATCCAAAAAATCAGCCTAAGTGGCGCCTCAGCTGATCACGATCGGAAATACCAGGATCATGGAACGGATGCGTGAGTTGCTATTATTTTTGACGGGAATGTTCAATTTTCAGAGAGGTACTCTTGAATGAAAAATAATACGTTTTGATTCGATTTTATTTTCTTGATTCGATAGTGAAAATTTTGGTTTCTTCTGCAGCCAGCCTTTCCTTGACTCTTCCGTTTCTGATTCGTATAAGTATGCGATATCTACATCCGATGAAAATCGATTTTCTAATAATGTTTAACACCTGCAAAATCTGCATCTATTCTTCGGAGTGAATGCCTCATACCTACTTATGTAAAAGTGTCGAGGGTAAGAAAACATAAAAAAAAGGTCGTCGAACTAGTCGGAAACTTGATTTTTAAGATATTAGAGCTCATTACAAAGGGCTGGAATACTTTTCGCAGGGTGCGTAACATACATATAACGGAATACATAGATATGTGTGTACATATATAATACACAAATTTAATGTCCATGTGCCTGGCTATGTACAGGTGACTGTGGGAACAACCGTTGCTTTGGTTCGTCCGTGAACAGGTTGTACCTAGCTATATATGGCGAGTATAAAAATGGCTGCATATTTACGTAATATATCCATATAATAAATAAAAAGCAGTATTGGTACCTGTAAAGACCGTTGGAGAGTGAATAAAACATCAGCACAAATCATACGTGAAACGGGTTGAAAGAGTCATGAAAAACCGAGAAACTGGTATAACTAAAGGGAGACAAAGACCAAGTTCGAAATCTGAGATAATGGATTGAAATTAATACGATCCACTTCTAATTGGTTTAATGACTGTAAACAAAAATATATATACACCATTCCTCGTACATGCAGATGTAATACCATTATATAGGTACGATAATTATCCTCAATACAAAAGCGAGTTGACTCGAGTTTAGTTTATAGCGAGTAGCGTAGGAGTAGGTCTATTATTCAAGAATATGAGAGAACCAGCGAGGTATATAATTACACCATTTTGCATCGGTCTTAGGTGTTCTTCATTACGGATGGTTTTCTCGCCAACGTTAGACGAGTTGCATTATTCTTTCATCCTTCTCTCGATGCTCGTAAATTCAAACTTCCCGGTATACAGGTCATAAGGTGTATACCAGAGTTCCCATATAAATTATGTGTTCAGTATCACATCAAGCACGATAAACAATCCCATCAATTTCATTTGACGAATAAAATCACGCGCGCGTTAACGCGCTAACTTCGCAGCGCTGCTGATGCTGCAGAAACAGATATTCGTGAATATATCGCGATTATTTTTTCCCATAACAAATATTTTTATCACATATAAAATCTCACGCGATTGAATCCTCCATCTATTCGGTCATACGCAAATATATAAAATGCATATAATGGTGTATGTAAATGTTATATATACGTATAAAGTGCATAATAATAATAATAATAATGACAACAATAATGGCAATGATAACATTACTGAGTATATAAATCGGATATCGAATATCAATCGACAGCACTTTTCTCTGTACGAAGAAGTTTTTTATTTTTTTTTTTTTTGGTCACCCAGCTGGTGATATACGTAAGTGTGTATAAATCGAAAATTGATAATATTTTTATGTACCTGATTATTCGCCCGATGCACAAATATAATATGCGTGTGATTTTTATCGGACTACTTTAAAAGAACTTCATATATGAAAAGTTTCATTGTGATGTATTTCTCGCTTATTCCCACAACGGGAAATGTTATATACATAGTTATATAATATGTACGTTATTCGGATCAAGTTGTATCAGCGAAGAGGAGCGGGTGCTGGGGGGGATTTACATTGCCAGATTAAATCGAATTCCGATATACATACATGGCCCATATAATACATAAAAATCTGATGGATAACAGTGAGCGCTCTTGTCACTTGTATATTTACGAATATAAATATGTACACGTGGTATACCATTATTATACGACTCGCAATTGAACGCCAGCAGTGAGAAGATCGACCGAAGTGTTACGAATATTATCAAAAAAGAAGCGTAAAAAAAGAAAGAATGAATAAAACGGTTCAATAAACTCGAATTCAAGAAACTGCACACGTGCCCGCAGCTGAGCTTACGGGGTTGCTGACACTAAATGAGAACATTTTCCTGGTGCTATTCGTTTATATTTCTTTTATTTTTCGTCAAAATTATACGAGAGACCAGTTGCTAATGAGATTTCTTGGTGTTTTCGTATCCTTTATTTGTTCATTTTTTGTTCTCTTCATTTTATTCTTCAACACCTTTTTTTCATTCGCGTATCTAATCCCGCTCGTATTTGGCGCCTGTACGATATTTATTTTACTATGGTTACTTGTTTAATCCGTACGCATCTGTAAAACCGATTAAAAATTTTTCACCAACGATCAGCTCCGGCTTGCGAAAATTCCGGAAGCGATTATAAATATCCACCAGATAAACTACGAGGTATATAATTTTATTTGTTCATTTCTTTTCTTTTATTACTTTTCTATTGTGTTTCTGGATTTACAAACCACAATTACGTTTAGGTAACGATGTAATAAAATGCATCGTTTATTCAGGAGACAAAAAAAAAAAGAAAGAGCTAACAATATAAGCTCTCGTGGCGTTAGTTCTCTGTAAGAGATATTTGTTGGATTATATATTTTTTTTTTTCTTCTTTCGTTTTAATTTTCGTTTTTCAGGTAAACGGGATACGCTTAAAATGTTTATTTGCTAAAGGTTACTATTTACCGACCTGTCGCGGCCTAGTTATCGTAGAAAGAAATATTTCCTACATATTTTTTCTTCTTCTCTTCTTACGTTTCGTTTCGTTTCGAACCCCAATACCTACACCTATCCATATTTGGTAATTCCTTCGGCTTCGGTCCCACCTTTCGCTTATCAAGAAACTTTTTCACCCTTAGGGAGTTTTTTTTCGAGTGGTTTTTCTTGGAATTTTTTCTTATCTGTAACGTGTGTATAAACCGCAGTACTGTATCGCTTGTAGAACCTACGGATTATGTCTATTTAAATAACAGAGAAGACGATTATATATCGACGGAAAAATCTATTCAGGGCGTCGTATATCATACGAATTTCGCAGGTCAAGATTGACCTTACATTTCCTTTCCTAAATACGAGATATAGGGTGATAACTTATTGGGGTGTAAAACGCGCGCCCAAGGATGATGTTTTTTTCTCTCCAATTTTTTTTTTTTTGTTGGTTTGTTTCACCCCGAACAAACATCCTTAGCTCATCCTGAACGTATCTATCCTAAAAATTTTACAGGGTGTTCAGATTCAGAACCATTAATTCAAATTACTTTGAAGAAGTGTATCGTGGACTAGGATGAATCGGATTTTTTGTCTGTTTTCTTATTTTTTTAATTTCAAACGCAATAGCTGATTGTAGTATTGTAATTTTGAATTTCTGTAAATCGCCGGTTCTAACGTCATGAACTGTTGCAAGTTTGTTTTTTCACAATAGATTTTTGATCTCCACAGTGTTTGGAATTGGTTTTTGTTTTTTTTCTCCAAAATTGTTTCCTACTCACCCCGATTTTTCTCGTATATTATGAGGCGTTGAAAAAAAAATTCTATGCGTATATTTTTCGTATAGACCTAGGATATAAAATACGTAGTAACATATTTCGAGGCGTTTATTTCAGGGTTATAAAAGTAGCGCGTGCTGCTTCTTCTTCTTCTTCTCCTTCTTCTTTGCCTTCTGCCTCATCTTCTTCTTCTTCTTCTTCTTTCTACTATACGCACGTTAAAAGATTACAGCAGCTGAACTTAAGTGTCTATAAAACGGCGAGGTTCGATACACGAGTTTTAGCTGCCCGATGGGTTTAAACCCGCCAAGTGATGGTTAGAGGAACCCTTTAGGGTTGTTAAAGTGTTGGTTACGGTGCCCCACTCAGACCAATCATTAGACCCACACCCAGCAACGATGAAGGCCCCCAATGGCCCGCGGTGATTTTTTATTTAACACTCATTAACCTTTATTTTTATTTTTATTTTGATACACTACTTCTTTCAGACGTACAGAATAAAATAGAAAAAAAAAATAATGCACCAAGTATACTCCTCAGCGACAAAACTGCTAACTTGATTGTTTTGTCTTATTTTTTTTTAGTTTTTGCAATCATTAAACGATTCCAATTGAAGTTAGTTGAAAAATATGTGATTTTCCTTTCTATTCAAATTCTTCATTAGATGATACGTATATTAACAATTTTTCCGACGGATGTCTCATTGTCAGTTTCATTTGTTTTGTTTCTCACCTTTTTTTTCGTCACGATGATCGCTGCAGACGTCTTGCGTCGCAGTCATAGCGCACACGTCGAAATCGAGTCTTGCCTATATACGTAACATACGTACATATGTTCACATTATATGATACATAGGATCGGTATATGATAAAGTTTGATTCGTGGCGGGTGGTGTTCACCTCCTCATATCACCTGCCCTCTCCCAAACAGCTGTCACGCCTTGATTTATCGATGATTTTATTTGATTTTTTGTTTTTTCATTTTCATTTCTATTTCTCGTTTTTTTTTTCACGCCAAGGGACTTCGTATGTAGGTTTAATACATGCGTATGGTGTCTGACACGTGAATACGTGCCCCTAATCCAAGGGCACAAGGCCACGGGAATCTTTTACATTGGGTCAAACACGTATCGAATATACCCAAGATAGTTTCTATTATCTACACGATACTACTTCATGTAATATTGGATTTATTAGAATTACGTATTCGATTCGAGATTACAGACAGAAAAAAAAGAAAATTAATGGCGAAAAAATCTGTCGCTGACTTTATTTAAGCTTGGTTTCTCTCCCCCACGTGGTTGTTCTTTTACTTTTAATTTTTTTTTTCTAATTTATGTTTTTTTAATTCCTTATCCACCCTCCTTTCTCGGGGCAACGGGTACGTGGTATAGGTATATCCAGCACGGGTGGATTCAATGCTGCTAATGG
Organism: Athalia circularis; assembly: GCA_963978495.1. Classification (NCBI taxonomy): domain Eukaryota; kingdom Metazoa; phylum Arthropoda; class Insecta; order Hymenoptera; family Athaliidae; genus Athalia; species Athalia circularis. The sequence goes on from OZ021702.1 coordinate 8,733,880, forward strand.
CATCGTGTTTATTGCTGTATAGAGTATATAATAATATGATGCATCATCCGAGCTAATCGAGCAATGGATATACTCATCCTTGATTATTTTGGATTCGTGATGATAGCGAGTCAGAGTTCCCTTGTAAGTATAAGTCGGCAGGTGGTTTCGTGCAGCGTTGATTCGAACCGGAGAACACGCATCACGAAAACCCCATACCCAAATGATCGTGCGCAAACGAATGAGTTGAAATTGAACGTAATATGATTTGTATATAAATTACACGTGCATTAAAAACATTATTTACATTGAACAAAAGTATGTAGGTAAAATATATTTTTCAGAACGTATATGTGAGGAGATTTTGTTTTTTCCTTATTTTGTTCGTTTTTTGTTTTTTGTTTTTTATCGTATTTTGGGAATGATTATTTTTTTTTCGTGCGCGAGAAACTTTTTCGCTTTATAGCAACAGCAAAGGGGTGTGTGAGAAAAAAAAAGAATGTTTCTAAAATTTCTAGCCCGAACATCAACAATCGTATGTTTTTACTGCATCTCGGTTTTCCAAGTTCTTTGAAACGCCGCTCACTTAACTGGCACGTAGTGAAAATTCAGAAATAGAAAGATCATTTTTAGGGGAATAGAATTCTATTCTATTTCCTTAAATCTACGTAACTTCCTAGGGGAACTTTTCCGACTACGGAGTCGTTAAGGGATGAAATTAACCTAGACTTTAACTTCTGTTTTAGGAGTGTTTCGAGTTGTATCGCGTATACTAGGCACAGTTTTAAACTTCTCTTTACTTTTTTCTTCTTTAATTGCACTTAACTTCACTTTTTAATTACCCGTGTTTCTCCCACGCTTTAAATTTCCGGACTATTAAAACTTGCGGAAGCGAAAGTAATTTAACGTTTAAACTAGCTAAATTATTACTATTATTATTTCAGTTTTTACTTTTATCACAGCATGTGCATCGAAAAACTCAAACAAACGCTGGTACATCGTTTCTCTTTCTCTCTTTTTCTCTACGCAGTTTCTGTTTCGTCTTCATCCCCTTTTTCCCCTTTTTTAAGGAACCATCAATCAAGTGAGACTGTATTTAGAGAACTCTTTTTCTTTAGACAAGCCCACTTAGCACCTTGACTTATGAGTATACCTTCATCTAACTTCAGGGGTAACATAACTAAGCTTTTAATTACCTGATATTATCAAATTTTTAAACGCTGTTAAACCGATTTTTAGCTCGCTATTGGGCCGGAAAAAGATTTAAATTCCAAATAATCGTGTACGCGATTTATCGCAGGCTGTTCAACTCGCCTCTGAGATGAAAAAAAATAAAAAAAAAAAAAAAAAAAAAAAAAGATTGAAAAACATTGAAAGAGAAATTCTAAGAGCAGCGGTGTACATTATATTTTAAGCTTCATAAAACCTCATAGCCTACTAACGGAAATCTCGAAACTTCCGCACACAGGTCATATATTTATATGTACAAATGATGTTGAGACGGGATTGTGTCGTCCGACAAAAGTATTCGTGTAATATACATACCTAGCTATATACATACGTACGTGAAAAGTGGCGGCTGTCTGACATATAGTAATTGCAAATCTTATGTATTTTGAGTGGTACCAGGTGGCGATTTTCATGCAAACGATCGAGCTGGCATACAAAAATTCACTTGAAGCAATTTGAACGTATTACGAATATTACAATACCAATTTCAATGGAGTATAAAATGCTTTGGGGGATGAATTGATAAACTTGTCGTAAAGTGTAATTAAAAATTAATTATCAGCGTCTATACGTTCACCTGATCCATGTGGGAAACCGCTGAACATTTATTCTCATTGCAACGTAAATTTTTTTTTTTTCAAGTTTTTCGAATAGCCAAAAACCGAAGTCCTCATCATTGCGAGGGCTACCCTGATGAAAATCTTCACGCATCGGTATACAACGAACGGGAAGTAACAAATTTTTTGTAAATAAAATTGAAGGCGTCGAATTTTCGCCACACATTTGATTAGGAATGAGGAGCGAATAGGTCTGAAGAGTAAAAAATAAATACTGTCTACGTACTGGAGAGAGAGAGAGAGAGAGAGAAGAAAAAAGAAAGAAACGAGATGAAAAATAATGAAGATGGATATATTGAAAGAGAGATGAGAGAAAAGCATTTTCAAAAGCCCGCCCGCCTTCGCTCGTGTGGGGCACGCGCCCGACCAAAGAAGGCCCCATACTCCCCATGATCCACACCTGCCTCAGGGCGTAGCCGCGTCGTGCCGCTTCTGCTGCTGCACCCTCCTAGACAAAACCCCTGAAATAAACCGGACCAACCATAACTACTTCTGCTGCTGCTAGACCCTCTGCATGAAAATTCTCTACATCTACATCTCTCTCTCTCTTTCTCCATACTTCGAGTTTCGCATCTGCCGGAATCCGCAAGGGATGATGCAGTTGCCGTTGGAGCCAAAAGAATTAGTTAGGAAAAAAGAAGGGGGGTGGAGGGGAGGGTCAAAAACTGGTGGCACCGGAACGACGCGCGATGCCGATGGTAGTAGTGGCTGGTGTCACCCGGTTCAAAAATTTGAGGGTCGCGTTAGAAAAAGAAGGGGGGGCAGGGGGGGGGAGGAGGAGAGGGATTGCCGCGGTTATTATTGGCATTGTAAAAGCGTACGTGGTATGCCTATGTATATCCTATGGGGTGCAATATCCCTGTGACGACCTTTCCCTCTTTTTCTTTCTCTCGCTATTTCGGTTACCCTTACATAGAATTTTTCTGGTGGTGCAGGCCCAGTCTAGTGCGGTGTGGTGCAGACACGATATATGCGAAAGGTGCAGTATACGGGGGGGAAGGGGAAAAGCTGCTGCTGTTGCTGCTCATAGTATGTAAAGGCATCTGCTCTGCAACCGCGGTATGGTGGTGACATGTGCGGAATATTAGCCCTTGTATGTATAAGTACAGCCAAATGGTGAAATTGTTAGAATAAGATCAAGTAAAATTAGACGAGATGAGAGGAAGATTGAAAAGACCCTTTTCAAGATATACCGTACACCCATTATATTCGCAAGTTTGAAATACGCCCTCTTATCACGAGTTACAACCCTTGAATGCATACACGAGGAGACGCTAATAGAAAATAGAAAAAAAAAAAAAAAATACTGTGTCATCTGAACGGCAGATGATTGCAGTAAGTTGAGAAGAAGTTACCGATTATTATTATTGTTATTATCATTCTTTTTTCTGACGAACTTTTAACACCGACACACCCATTTCCTGGTCTCTATTAACAACAAGCTGCAAAATCCGTAAGAAAAAGACACGAGACAAAAGAATCAAGTTCTTGTCGATTTTTTTTTTTTTTCAAAATTTATGAACAGCTGGTAAGGGTGCAAAAAAGTTTTTTCTTTTCCCTCTTCGTCCACGAAAACCGCCCTTATATCTCTGGGTTCCTTTTTTTATGGATAATTTATGGGTATAATATAGCAATTGTCTTGATACAGTAAAGTTAGCCAATTTTAGACAGATGTCATATCGGCTAAATATCGTTTGAGTTTTGAGAACGGTCGATAAAAAGCAAATAATATTTTTCGGGCTAAAACCTTCGTTCGAAAGGCTATTAATAAGACGGCTTGTTTGTCCAGAGCGTAAAAAAGTAGAAAAAAAAAAGGAAAAACTGAAGAAAGAGAAGAAAGAAAAGATCCTCGCTTCCTGTGGTCAAGTGCACCGCACGCCGCACGTTACCAACGAGCCTCTTTCTCCTACTTCTTCTCCTTCTTCTTTCGCTCTCTCTTTTTTTTCTTCTCATTCTCAAGTACTTTGCTAATAAGGCACTGGTTCCGCTAAAACGAAACAGCCGGTGCTCCAGATCAGGTTACCTACCAGCCTCTCAAAGAGTGGCTCTCATTTATATTCCTCTTGGAAAAGAAAAGAAGCCAAAAATCATCGAATCCCTTACCTCGCATTTTATTTCCAAACACGTTGCCAATTGGACTGAAATATTTTTCCTTTCAGATTCCAAAGATCGAGAGAAATGAGGAAAATTTTTGACAACGATTTCGCACTCCACTAACTTACGCTCACGAAAAATCGTTCGAATGATATCCCTACTACGAAAAGGGGAGATAAGGTCAGATCTGTGGATGAACTCCGTCTCTCGATTTTATCTGGAAACAGAAGCCTAGCCCTGCGGTCCCTGCGGAATATGAATCCGCAGAACAATCTGCACTGCATCGTTGAAGAACAAAGCGGTGAGCAAAAGCTTTTTGGTATATAGGTACCCCGAGGGCGTCTCGGATGTCTACATCCGGTTGGTCACTTCCGGCACGCGTAGACACGTGTCTAGAGCGTGCCCTTAAAATTCTCCCTCATCCTACCAACTACCCCCTACAACCTTAACCCTCTTTGCCACAAACTTTTTGGACCCCCCCGGCCAAAATCCACAATACACCCTCAGATGCGCTCAGATGAAGGCAGAAACGGAGTGTTATTTACATGTGAAGAAGAGGTGAGAGTTTTTTTTTTATTTTCGAAATTTTTTCAAAAATTTTGAACGAATTATTTTTCCTGCCATTTAATTTTACAGATAATTTAGTATGCCGCACTTGTGCATTTGCTTTTGCGCAAGATGTCATTCCGCACTTGCCTTTATACCTTCCTTTCGTGCGTATGAGTTCCTCTCTTTTTCGGTTGATTATTATTGTGAGATGAATGAATAGTTGAATAGAGGCTCGTATAAAGCACGATGCAAAGAAACCGACAAAGAATTCTGTACTTCTTTTGTCGGTAGAAGGAGCAGCAGCAGCAGCAGCAGCAGCAGCAGCAAATCTAGTATGAGAGCTGTGACACATAGAAAACGTCGACGTGCGTCGGACCTGCAGGTACGACTTATTCGTATTTATGTGAGTATATATGTACATACGTATACATAAGAGGCAGAATCTCACACATGCAGTCCACTTCCATGGAGCCTTCCAGATCCAGCGGACGAAGCTCCTAGACCTATTCTAACTGCACTACCATAACGTTGACTGCGGCAATATGATGGAATTGGTAAGGCAAAAGGATCCTTTAAGGAGCCTGTATACCGTGCATACATATAGGTGTATATATGTATACATGAGCATCTAGTCATGTACTGTAAGAAGGTAAAAGGAGCACCCAACAGTCGACAGGTGAGGTAGTTCGGATGCTGTGATTTTTGCATCTGTCCATGGTTCCAGTGCACCCCCAAAGAAGAGCCTGAGCCGCGCATCAAAGACCTGGAAAACCTCCTTCCTAGAAAAAAAAGGAGGAAGAAGAAGAATAAGAAGAGGAAGAAGGTAAGCGCGAGTCCCGCACCCTAAATCCTAAGTCACGCAAACATTCCCCTCATCTCCCTTAGCTCTTCTTATACACATAGCTGGTTTTAAAGTCTCCTTTCCATCAGGGAGAGCGAAAAGAATCGCATCTTATGCAGGTACGCTATACTTATACATCGGAGAACTGGCGTAATCAAAGTGCTCGTCAAATGATGGGGAGTTCCACAAGAAATCGCGAATTTCTCTTTCGAATCGTTATTCTCTGTACACCACGATGCAAATTCTGTAAAAGGGTTTTTCAATCAGAAATGAGAACGTTTCAGCTTTACTATAATATAAATGCATCTGCTCTGCATCTGCGGACAGATGCTGGAACAACGTCTGCTCGTATACCGCGTACCTTTAAAAGCGCACACTCGGTAATACTCTCTTTACTCTCCGGAAATGAAATTCTATATAAGAGCTGTTTTTACTTCCAAAACTGACAGACATTTGGGGCTGAAATCCTAAACGAAACCTACCCATCGAAAAAAGAATACAATTAGGAGATGCGAAAAATATAACGTAAATTTTAGCGGAATGCGCTCACAAAATTTAAGCTTTCCGCAAAATTCAAGTCTTTCACCCCATCCGGAGAACATATATTGATCTAAATTTTGCTTACGATCGGTAAAAAGGTCCGGAGAATCGATTCACAAAAATGATTCTTCATTGAATTTCTTTCCGACGACACGCCCTTCTTTGGTCCCTTTTTTTTGTTTTTCATCCATCGATGCGACATGGATAATACAAATAGTTGATCGATCGGTCTATCTCTGCAATTTTTCTTGTTTTCTAGATGTGTTTTTTTTTGTCTTTAAGTTCCGTTGTATAGGACGATAATCTTGTATCATTACATAATCACAGGTGATAAAATTAGATATCGATTGATTTAACGTATACGTATCGCATGGAATTAATTCTATAGACTTGTGTCGAGTTATGAGGTTTAAGCTACACCAGCTACTCGTGGCTGTCTTTTTTCTCTCCTCGTTCATTGTTATGCAAGAAAACCCATATCACGGGTCGATTTATGATTGATAGCCTTAGAATGTATTAGGTCAGAGCCTAGTGCTACCATAGTAGCAACCGTTACTGACTTCTCTCGTTCTCCTTACTCCTGCCAACCAACGTCTGCCAACTATAGTATAGTAACTACTACTATCTATAGAGACAACGAGATGGAGAAAGCAGTGTTGCAATATAATATGCTCCAGTCACTTCAACTTCTTCGCCTTCGCCTTCGTGCCGCGCTATTAGACCTCAATCAATGTATAGCTCACGATATTATGTACAACACTCTGGTTTGGCCATCGTTAAAACGAGCCGCAATTAACCAGCGGGAATTTAAACGATCGAGAAACAGTCAAGAAAATTGAAGAAGAACAATCTTTTTCCCCGCAGATATTCCGCAGGGAGATTGATACGCGAACTCCGTCGACTCTGTCCAAAATCGGGAGCGTTCATTAGTTGCTTTCTCAGACAATCTGCATACCACATTACTGAAAAAAATTAATGTCTCGAGTCAGTGAACGATGATAATAAACGTCGTAGTTGGCGAGTCACGCGATGGGCGAAGACGGAGGAAAGTCTTAAGCCCAAGCCGTAGCAATTGTCTTTAAGCCAGTCAGTTCTCTTCATCGTTCGCTATTAAGACACAGAGTTTAAAATGAGAGTCTGAAGCTACGACGTTATGTATTGCGTTACTTCTTTACGTTGACGAGCGGTATTGTCTCACAATCAGTCGAGCTTGCTGGCGTCAAAGAGTTAACGATAGGTTGATCCCCAAAGAATTATCAACGCCTCAATTGTCCAGTCGAATTGAAAATTCAATCTCCAATCGCGTAGGCACATCGGAAGGCAATCTCTCCTTTTTTTTTTTTGTTTTTTTTTTATTCCTTCTACAATTTATTCCGATTGCGCAATGCGGACATTTTTCACAGTCACTATATATGTATATACGTACAACCATTTTTTTTTTTTTTTTATTATTTATTATCTTTTTTTTTTCATTCTTCGTACTATTTTTGAGTCGCGTGATGTGTTCGGTTGAAAAAATACTCGTCGGATGAGATCGTACGGAGCAATGACGTCTTTCTGGAAGAGGAACCGTTGAAGAGTTGTTATAATCTCATTGGCCACGCAACTGTGGCGGTCTCGACAGAAGAGAGAACTTGCGGTTCTTACGGGATCACGAGTCCTCGCGTAGCATTGTCAAGGAACTTCTCTGAGTTACCGCTCTTTTCGGATTTACGATTTTGCCAAACTTTCGGGCTCTCGCGTTCAGCTAAAGAAGAATAAGAGAAGACCGAATGGCTTCCTGTCTTATTTATTCACTTGTATCCCGTGGCTTAATTCCGAACCGGTAGTATTTTCTTGATTCGACCTGCTCGCTTTTGTGCACACAGTCCGCATTCACAGTTTCACATGGTTTTTTTTTCCTTTGCTGTGATCAAATTTAAAAAAAAAAACAAACGATTCACGCGAGATACTTATTATACGATGTACGCGGATATCGCAGGCGTTGCGGAGGCGTTTCAACTGAACAGAATAATAAGAAATACTGAAAACCCTACTTTCAAACCATTCTATATCTGTAGTACGTTCATTTGTTTCATGATGAACGGCGGGTTTCGGCGTTTCGAACTACGTCATTCGCAATGGCGAACGAGTATCAACCAGCAGAATCATTACGGCGGTAGAAGTTTTTGGTTTTTCGAAGTGGTGTCGAGACCGATGGAGTCGGATTTATATGTATATATACATATATACATGTAAGAACCAGGTGTTGCCTCTCTAGTAACGTGGGGCGCGTGTCCCGCGCTATTCCAGGGTCCCGACCTGGGGCCCGGGGTCCGGGCAGGTGGGCCCCCTGCATTGTCAATCTCTGCCTTTCCGTACCTCTTCTCGTCCTCTTCTCTTCTTCTCTCTTTTTTTTTCCTCTCGCCCTTCATGCGCTCTCTACATGCTCGCGATGGTGCCCTGCAGAGCCACGTATGTGGAATTCACTCTCCAAAGAGAAAAAACGAGAGAGAGAGAAGAAAAGTGTATACAGTCAAAGGAAGGGGTCCCCGTGCACCATAAGGCCCTTTTTCCCCTCATTCCCTTATGTACCTTGTAGTATATACCGTACCGTTTCATACGAGGGTAAACGGTGCGGTGTGATGATGTGGTGCGGTGTGCGATATGCCAAAGCATGGGTGGTGGCCCAGGCCCTTTTACCTAGCATCGAACATATTCTATTGTCCGTACCAAAGGCAGGTGATAGAGACGGTTGAACCACGCGACTCTCAGAGATGGTTCTCAATCGTACAATCTACTAATATTAATATATAGGTCTCGGGAATCAGAAAAGCGTAACCCGTGAAGAGTAAAAAGCTTCGAGCGAACCGCGCTTGTCCTTGAACCAATGAAGAGAAATATTCCTTACAGAAATCGGTTTTATAAGTTCCTTGACTTTTTGCGACACGCCGTTTTGTTCAGATAACTACACCAAGGTTTTTGATAATTCATTGCAGCCATTCTGATGATTAAAGTTCCGAATATCCACGTTCGGTTCAATAATAAGTAATTCACGTATAATCCCCGAATTTCGTAAATTCTTCCAGTTTTCGATGAGTAGACATCTTGATTTCCATAGTGAATCTCATCACTTTCACCTTTTTTGGTACATCAATTTATTCACCGATCGATAGCGGAGATCAAATTCATCGATCTAAAGTAACCGGAATTATCGATTCTGGATCAGCTCGTTGATCCCAACAAAATTCAGCGAACAATGTCGATGGAATCGGAACAGCCATTGGATCGAGTGATGAATTAATCAATCAAAGTAATGACCCGATGATGGTGGTGATGATGAGATGAGAACCCCCATGATACGTGGCGACGTATCCAGCCACATAGAGAAGAGTTCTGAGTAAAATAGCATTGCTCATAGCTGGTATATAATACATCCCATTGCATCATGGTCCGCTACCTTAACACGCGCGAGTTTGAAGCTTCTGCTTCAGCTTCTGCTTTTGCTTTTTCTGCTGCTGCTGCTGCTGCTGTTAGCGTTCATCGGCTCCCCTGGGTTTCGACGGAAGCACGTGCCGTCAGCTGTCTGTTTCGGACTGAGTTCTAGCTGTAGTCAGCTCTTCTCTTTTATTATTTTCTTCTCTTTTCTTCATACTGTAAGTCTGGACCCCGTGCCAGCCCTCCGGCTAGGTTGATCCCCTTGACCACTACCACGGAGTAAGTTTACGCAGAGAGTCTGTAGAAAATCTCTTCTCTCAAGCGGACCAATCTTGTAAAGTGATAACGGTGAGGTATTTAATGAGAGATAGATAACGCGTGGACAGCTTCTCGAATTTCATTCATATTTTTAAGTAAGAGTATTAATTTTTCTCTTTTTTTTTCTAGTCACGGCGTAATCTGAGTTTTAGTTGCCGTTTACACTGAAAATATCAGAATATATTTGAAAATGCTAGATTATGTCACTTTTCTTTTATTGCCAGGCCGACCATAGCGGCGAAAGATTTTTAAACTTTGAGAATCTAAAGAATTTATGGAAAGAATTTGTTCACCTTTGAAACCATCGAAAGATCGCGAATGAAACGCACCTTGGTAGACACAATTATTTCTTGCAATATATCTTGAAATAATTTGCCTTGTTAATTAATTATTCATGATATTAGATCAGTTTGCTGGTCGTTGATTGCTCGAAGAATGCGGATTGACCTTGAACTGTAAAGATCAAGGTTTATAACCGCTATCGTGTAAATTATTATACGGGTGGCAGGTTTTTCTCCTTGATGTCAACCGATTTGTCGTGTAACAATCTGCTTGATCGCGATCGCAGGTATTTAATACCTTGAACCTTTATATGTACATGAAAAAAAAAAAAAAAAAAAAAACACTCAAAAAGAGAACATATCTTGAAAGAATTTTTTTCATTCAAATCGTCCTTTTAACGCGCTCGATTATGCAACGTGATTCTGCTAGCTACTTTAAAACCACATCATCAGCACCGGCAGCTACTCGAAGGATAAACGTTCGATAAAACGACGACGGTTTAAGGTATTAACGTCACATATTTGCCTCCAACCTAACGTCGTAAAATCATGGCGCCAAACATCACGCTACTTCTCATCCAGATTATATAAGTATTTACATACTTATATCCTCGGTAACCAGACACCAAATGTTACGCCTCCTTTTTTACGATACTTGAAATACGTACACATGCGCATACATTTTTTAACCATGCTATCGCATATATATGTGCAAAATGCTCGTTAATTTGGCACCCGAGGACTGGAATCAGCTTGCCGGTTAGGGGAGAATTAGGAAGAAAAAGAAAAGTAAAACACTAATCCAAAATGCGACAGTCTATTTTAAATCGGTTTTTTAAAATACCGTATCTATTTTAGGCAGCCAAATAATATAGATATATGTGTATTAAATGGAACGGTAAATGGTGGAAACATGAGCCCTAATTTTAACAGTATGTGCACATCATGGATTTTTTCTTCTGCCTGAACAGTGTATAGGATATCAGGTTCGTTTTTGATCGGTTATTCATTGGACCTATTTTACTTCGTATAACGATCATCTGCAGGAGGAACAGAAATTCAGGGATGCTGCCTGGCTGGCTGCCCCCCGCCCCTCTAGTCTATACCTATGGGCGAATTCGAACGGTATGATGGAGAAAGCGCACGAGCCCCATTCATCTGGCAAAGTACCGTTTCGAACCTTTTTTATATAGATTTTTATTTTTGAAAAAAAGCAAACCTTGCGCACCTTTCGATCGCACCACCAACATCGGCGCACCTTAGGGTAGTCAACGGGGATGAAGGGGACTCGAAATTCTAGCATATATATGATACAAGTATACAGCGAATGCCCCCCACCTGGATAGAGAATATCTATGTTCACGTAGCTTACATACCTGACGATACGATTGTCGCGTGTTTATTCAAACAGTCTGCATAGAATGTTATCGGAAATCAGATCTGAGGGAATTTCCATCCGTCAGACATTTCTCGAGATAATTGGTTGAAGCTCCGGAATTTTGAATTTTATCAGAAACTTCAAATTTATATTGGGACGATTACGATGATTGAATTTCTGATATCCATTCGATTTTAAGGGTAGTAGAAGAAATCAAAAGTCTTTTTGCGCAGGTGTTCTTTGAGAAGAATGTGTTTTCCCCGAGGTCGTTGCAGGTACCTTGAGATTTTTTTTTTTTTTCCTTATGCGTGTATAGGTATAGGTATTGCGGGTTTAAACTTTAAAGGTCGTTATTGTACGACTTTCGGCCCTACGGAGGATCTGTATTTCTTAAAGCCGCGAGCGAACGAACGATCTTCAATGGATTCTGCACGGTTGCATCTTTCCCAAAGAGACCCCAGCCTTTACACAACCTTTAATGTTTGAAGGAACACAAGAAATCCTGCGGGGATTTCCCTCCTTCTAACGTATAACATGCACCAACTTCTTCTTCTTCTTCTTCTTCTACATTCGTATTCTTCGTCGCTCATGCCGCCAAAAAATTTTAAGCATTGTCAAGTCCCCTTCTATGTGTATATAAGGTTCCTAAAAGTCCCTCGGGTCTGCATCAGGTTCAGGTGCACCACCACTAGGAATCACATGTCGTAAGTTCTACTTCTTTATATATCGCACCTTGGGGTTCTTTGGACAATATACTTTTCGGTATTGAATGCAGTTTTGGGGAGCGTGCCGCTAAAATCATGTCAGCTGCTCCTCTGGCCATTACCATCCCTGAAAACAAAAAAACACTTTGCACTGCACCTTGAACGAAATTATTCACCGCGTTATCAAACCCGTAATGCCCTAGCAATAATTTCGTCCCCATTTACCAACTTCGAGGCTGACCCAAAAAAATTTATTCCCAGTTACGAAACGCTGTGTTTCGCTGTTCCGGATTTCGTTGAAACACAAGATGAGTGGACCGAGTCGAGCTGACAAATTTCGAAAGCTAAAAATCTAGGGCTTGAAATATTCTCATCAATTGGGACGTCTCGGAACACCTTGGCAAATCGATTCACTTTTGATAAGTGAAATTACATATCGAAACTGGGTTTTTTAAATACAGTACATAATGTTGTTGACGTTATATCGTCGGTATATAGTAGGTGGGGAAAGCGGTCTTGTCTCGCCTCTTGGCTCTTTTACTCATTGCTCTTGGCTCTGTCCGATTCTATGAACAATCTATATGGTAGTTGGGTAGGTAGGTAGGTATAAGGTATATAAAATTGCCCATGTATACTATAGTATATCCTGAAGACAGCGGCGCTCGGGTCTCTGGACCGAAAGGTGCCTCGGTTTCCTTGTAGATTACAGATCTTATCCTCACGGCCCCATATAGTTGGCATATAGGTAGATATACATACACATATATATATACGTATCTACAGTATACACAGTATCACAGTCGGCAATATCAACCGCTATCGTACTACGATATACCTATGTACACATGCATGACCACCTTATATATATTTAAACCTCGAATTACACCTCCCCATAACGCGTATATTATACGGTGAAACTTTTTTCACCGTAGCCCTAAGGGTTCGTTTTGTCTCAAGGATTTTTTCCTTTTCTTTTTCTTCGTTTTTTTCTTCACACTGTACGTATAGAAACTGACATATGTATCATTCTCATCGTGGTCAATCGGTTACTCATTCCGAATTCAAAGCTGACCACAATACGCGTACATATAGGCGTGTAATAAATTACGCAGGATATTTCAATCGACCTCACCGCCAAAGAAAGTTAGGTTGCAGGTTATGTTGAGTAAAAGGTCGTATCAACAGTTGGATTTGATTCATTTTCATTTGGTTATTTCAGTTTTTTCTTTGTTATCATCTGGTACGTGAATTTTCGCAATCGTCGTTCGCGGGATAATGGAAATAATTGATGAATGAAAAGTTTTAGGTACCGCTTTTCTAGTTTTTCTTTTTTTCTTTTTAATTTTTAAAAGCATAATTTTCTTTTCGCCGTTATTACATCCGTTATTATATCAGCTTTTATTTTTTCCATGTTGGTTAAACGATTCTGATCTTGGATCCACGGCGTATCGTACATACCTACCTGTATCATATTAAAGAGATTATAAAATACATAGCGATTATCAATGCGGGTATACATAATGTTCTGAGAAGCATGAAACGGCAGGGATTCTTCTTTTTCGTGCGCCATAGATATAGCTATATTTTCTATCTTTTATCTAATGCTACTAATAACTCTTATTAAATACATACGCCTTTTTATCCACGACTATCGTGAGAATATTCCGCAGATTAATAATCCCTATCTAAATAAAAGCAAATAATTTCATTCCTTACGGTTGAATTTACCCTCGAAATCACGAAGCTAAAAAATAACGATCGAATGTCTTTCTTTTGGGTTTTCGTGTAATTAATCGGAATAAATTCTCTCTCAAAACGTGTGAAAGAAAAAATAAAAAAAAAAAAAAAAACGAAGTCTATGAACAAAAATGCTGATGATAATTCTAATCGTTTTACATGTTTTTTTGATGGTGTTTTTTGTTTTTTTCTTTCGACTTATTGCGGTTGATTGCGACAAAGTAAGACGTGGATTTATACAGATATATTTTCTTATTGCGACGTTGTTACATATATACATACGCATGTCGTGTGTATATTTATAATATATAAATGTATATGTATGTGGTTGGAGAGTAGGAACGGCTTATAAGCCATAAAATCGTTCACGCGCGCGGTCAAGTTAGGATTATAAGACGAGTTCGGGATGCTGTTCGTTCAAGCACGCAGACTAGCAGGAGTACAGCAGCAACAGCAGAAGCAGCAGCAAGGAGCGTTGCTTCTCGCGGTTATCGGACTTGTCTTTCTGTACGTGGCATTGACCGCCATCGACTCCCCCACATGCATGCATATAACATAACCACCTTATATATATTATATTATATACAGATATATACGGGGCATTCCAGGTCGGTTCCAACGGGGTATAATCCCCGCGAGATTTTCAATCACGTCGACATTTTTTGCAGACGATTACAGAGCACCTGTAGCATCTGGAAAATATAGTCGGATTCGTCACGAAAATATTTCATTGATCGGATTGTATTCGATTCAACGAAACTGCGTTGAAATTTCTCTGAGATTTTTTGGTCATATTCGAACATTGATTTTTAATGATTAAATATTCGCGGAGTGAAAGATAATAGAAAATATTCGTCGCGCATCGAATCCACGGCGAAATAATGCAGAGCGAATTGTGCTACAATGCCCCATATATACCGTGGAAGATGCTCGCAGATGAGATGAGACTATATGTTGGTTTATACCTGTTTTCTGTTATACCTTCCATGAGAGTAGATATAATTATGGTATATTCCATAACGCACGCGGATCGCGTTCATTTTAGAAATTAATAATCTCTATCACGTTTGACGTGCCATGCACACACTGCACATATGTGTGTGCACATATGTATATCCCAGTCTTTGCTAATCTAACGATCTATAAATAATCAAAGTAAATACTAAGCAAATAAATAATAACCTCTACGAGAATATATATACACCATACTGCGATTTAATTAGGTGTAGAGTATTTAATTAATCGATATACCTACGCGTAATTAATTATTTTACCATGTTGTGAAGTGAAAAATTAATATGAAGTGTATTAAATTTTTTTGAAACATTTTTTTTGGCGAGGGTGATCAATGTCGGCTTGCTGCGAACTTTACGAAATGAAGAAAAGAAAAAAAAAGAATTAAGAATTTCTTATCGATTTGCTTCTAGTTTTATCAATTAATAACTAATTATCGATGAAGAGTTTTTTCGATTAAAAATTATTTTTTTATCACACCTATACGATCTACTAATTTTATTGTTTAAATCGTTGCCTAATGAAAGATATCATTCACGACGAGTGGGGCGGTGATTGCCGATGTGAGATGATCGTCGGATTTGGTCCAATTAGATTTTAATCCTGCGGATCATCTTCCTCGTAATCACGATCATCATCATCATCGTCGTCGTCATTATCATGCTTTGCGACGTTCGAATATCGATTTATATCGATCTCTATCATCGGCGCCTTTGTATAAGCTGGAACGGTCCAAACACCGGATCATCAAACGCTGATACATCGAAGATCGACTGATGAGTTCTAAAATAATTAAATAATTGATCACCCACCGTCTTCACTTATTATTATCAAGCTCTATAAGATTCACGCGTCTAATTCCGCCTCCTATGGAATAAGATTTATTTAAAAGAGAGAACAAAAAATCGACATCAATCTTGCTCAAATCGCGATATTCTTAATTTTCTTTGATTAAAATTCAATTTTTAATTACGACGTACACAGCTGTACAGTCTGATGAGAAAAAACTAACAGTGGTAATAATAATGATAATCAGGTAGTATAGTGTGAAAATTTATAACCTTAAAGAATAACGTACCGTTAAAATTCTAGCCTGCTTCTAATCAGTCCGCGACTGTCAACAGTTTAAAACACAGTTCCTGGGCACGCGACCAAGAAACGCACGCTGCAATTTCTCTTATAAATCTGAACCACCGCGAACACGAACACATAAACACAAGCGAGAACACAAGTACTTATTTTATACTAACATCACATGATATATTTATTTATACATATATGTTTATGTAAAAGTTTCATACGGGGCTCAGTTACACGTATAGAAAAATCGAAACAACAAAATTAAAACAATAACGATAATGATAAGAGCAAAAATAATAACGGGCCCTGATCGGTGTTTGTGTTTATTTATCTGCATATGTATTGCATCTATGTGTTGTGTACATGCGTGGTTGTTGTATACCTGATGCTTACATAAAAGTTATCAGGTTTCGAAGCGGGGCGTGCACAGGTTTTGTTTTCCGATTTTTATTTTCAACAGTGGCGGCGGGGAGATGCAATCTTTTGATTTGCGGGAACCTTATAGTGACCATTATTGATGGAATTTTTCATATTTTCGTATTATCTACAAGCAATATATGTGTACATAGGATACTCGAAAGCGTGCAGCGACTTTCTAGTTTATATTAAACTAAAGAGAATATAAGTTGTTTGATTTCTACGTACGTAACTTAAATATATAGAGTAGATAAGGCGAATTGTTAATTAAACTTTAGCAATTTGCGCAAATAAGGCGAGAGAATGAAAATAAAATTACAATTTTACTGGTTACTGTTTGCTACAAAGCTCGTTATTATTTTAATCGATAAAACCAGATGATTTTATCACGCATAGGTATCTATTTCAATTTTGCGCAGGACGAGAGTGAGAAAAGAAATTCAAAAAAATAAGTTTCACCGCATACGTTTTCTGCTACCGGTTCTAACAGATTGAATCTCTAGAAAACGAAATGCAGGTTTTCAATTTTTTTTGTTATCTTCTACCAGTGCCAGAAGTTACAACTGATATAGCTGATCGTCAATTTTGTAAAAATCGTTCGAATTAGTTTTGAAGGGAACAAAAAAAAAAAAAAAAAAAACATCAATGATAATACAGCTTTGTGCGATGAAAAATCTGGTCATATTTGAAAATTCGTTTTTTCATTAATTTTCTCAGATTCCACGTAGTTTTATGTTTGTCGCTTCAAGTTCGCGCAGATGGAATCTGTGAATATTTAGCAATTATATATAGCGGCAGTTCTCGACGAAGTTTCAATAGCCAATTCAGCAGCAGCGGCAGCAATAGCAGCAGCAGAGCGGTGCGGCGGACAATCCTGTTCCTGAATTCACTATTTGTCTCTATTACTCGAATGGAAGTAGATAACGTCAGGGTCCAGCAGGTTTATACCCAGCCAATACGTCGCCGTTCTTATATCACAACGTAGAAATATATATACGTGCACGTATACACGGTATACTAAATCGTTGGAGGCATATAGACGTGTACGTATACGTATACGTTGTTTCGAACACACGGAAAAACACGATTAAAAGAGGAAGGCGTGTGTCTTACCGGCGTGCAGTGCATTGTTCGATAACGCGGACCGCTTAAATTGCGGACAACGCGATTTCATGGGACATTCCCAGACAACATGGAGAACGGAAAGATCGAGCTACTCGAATTATTATACTACTGTTCCAACTTTATACTTTGGTTAAATATATAATTCGCTATAAATCGTTACATATGTGTACATAATCCGACGTTTCAACAAGGCTTATTTTATACACTGCAGTCTCATATTGTTGAAAAAAATTATGAACGATTGAGATCGAAGAAAATCCAGAGCTGTAGTCTTTGGATTTCTGCAATTTCTGGGCCCAAAAATTAAATATTCTTTTAATCATCTGAGCGATTCTTGATATATTTATCGTGACCTCGGGGACGAGAATTCGTCGACGGAATCGAGCTACGAATAAAATCCATCCAGATATCTCCATTTTTTCGCCTTTCACAGCAGAAATTTAGTGATGACTCGATCCTGGGCTCAAAACACATGAAATTACCTCATAAAACTCCATAAAAAGATGTAGATTTTTGACCTCAAAATTGTCAATAATCTAAGGTATACCCCTTTGCATTTTTTTGAATTTTTGGGTCGAAAATCAACAATTTTTTTTTCGCCATTTTTTGGTTGTTGCGTATGTATGTTGTCATCAGAAAAACGAATCCATCGATTAAATCAGGCCACGATTATCACCAATCAAGAAATCTCAATTATTCCGCTCCTAAATGCGAAAAATCGACACACGTCGTACGTAATAATGTCGCAAAATCGAATACAACACAGTATAGTGTGAGCTATACGTATACAGCTGCACACGTGAATTTTCTTGGCTCAGCAATTTCAATTCTTTTTTTATTCTTTCTTCATACCTACGGCGCGTGTCTGGCTCTTACTTTCGGTATCTACTATCTAGTCGTCATCCGATCCCGATCCCGATTCAGATTCCGTACAGACGCGATTACGTTCCGAACAAACGCAGTGTAAGCTGCAAGCGAACAGAGTGTGACTCACAAACTGCATCAGGCAAGCCCAAAGTCGACCGACTCTACACCTCCACCGGACTATTAGTATGTGCAAACTATGATATTCATATGTGATACAAATATCACAATAAAATACACGTATGAATTTTTCGCATATGTGTACAATATGTTCATACACAGATATACGTTCGTACATGTATTCGTTTGTGTTTGTGACGTCACTAGATCCCTGCGGGACTATACTTGTCGTCGCGATCTCATGATATGTACACACAGCTATAGTATGTATATAATATTCATATGCACATAACACATACATGCTACATGTACGAAGTCGGTCGTGCGCGAAATCCACCCGCACATATGTACAATTGTGTAGTAAGTGTACAACAAACGTTCAGCTAATGCAGCGGCAGGACGTCCGTCATATACAAGTTGGCTACTGAGGTGAGTTATCGACGTCTTAAAATTCATGCCCTATGTACATTACATACATATTATGCACATAGATATAAATATCTATATACGCGAGGGTGAAGTATAACGTCGGCAATTTGTCGAGTAAAATGTCAATCCGGATTATTTATCGTGCCTATACATGTATTCCGGAACGTGTTACAATCAAAGTATGAGAAAAAAAAGGGTTCGCATATCGTGACCAACGATAGAAAAAATTTCCTGAAAATTGATATTTCCTCGATAATCAAACTCAGATCTTTGTTTTTTTTCTTATAAGAAAATAATTTGTCATTCGCGCAGGAATATTGAAGGTGCAGCTTCGGTAACCGCCCCAAGGCTCGAGGGTGCGCCTGGTTCTTTTTCCCGTTTACTTTACTCTTATTTTTCTCATTCGATTCATTTTTCGCTGCATCTACTGGTGGAACATATTTTTATATCCTTCCAGAACTTGCACCTAGACTACTACCACTAGTCCCATTAGGATAGTTTCCTGCGAGGATCTTCGTGTGGCATCCTATAAATTGTAACTCATACCGACCATATCCGAGCCGATTGGCTCGTGTACATAGCATAAATAAATAAGTGCATATATGTACCGGCTATGTATGAATTATATATATGTATAGAGGTATGTTAATGTCGAGTATTATAATATCGGCGCGCGAGGTGCAGAAAGAGCTAGGAAATTATTATATACGAATATATATATGCGAGTATCCGTGCGTATGCACCTGTACTATACCTATCCGGTATGTATACAGGGTGGGCAAGTTTTTTTTTCTCATTTTCTCACGACGATGAGGAGAACGAAGCTTTTATTTCGTCTGCGAAATTTCTGTAGACTCTTCGTTCGTTGTCAAGAAATTACAGGGTTTGAGGAAAAGGGTTTCGAAAAAATCACGGATGACGCACAAAAGTTTCGACCGTATCACTTCTGTAATTTCAAAAAAAGGAGCAAATTTGCTAGACAGTATTTGATCAAGTGTTCAGTTTTCACCATGTTTCAAAATTCACAATTTGTTTTTTTCTTACAGGCACCCTGTATATACATTTACTTATGCGTGCAGTGGTTTGTTTCCTATACGTTTCACGCGTTTAACGCACGCCTTCATTTCGAGATCCCCCGACTTATACTCCCCCACTTGTATATCTATATATGTATTTTATACATAAACCGCATTTGAAAATTTTATAATGGAATGAAATACTACGTTAATGGCTGTCTGTTCTTACAATTTATTAGATTCGTTAGTCCGAACCGCACGCGGGTGATCAACTGCTCTACATACATATATGTATATATATGTGTATCTGCAACTCGAAGAAGTTAGCTGCTCCAAGGAGATTATTACGCGATTGAAACACGATATCTGGTACACTATGTATATGTACCACGTACGTATCCTACGCGATGATCGGACATGGTACGGATCATGGTGTCGATGAACTTACCCCTAGAGATTCTCAAGAAAGGTATTCAGTGATTCGATTCAATTATGGTTTTCAATTTTACGCCCTTCATTTTATCTTATTCTTCTCATTTCTCTGCGCTTTTGACTCGATCGTTCCACGACAGGCGTTTTGATCCTTGGGCGAAATTTCCCGTCGAAATATCCACAGAACGGAATATCCGGTCGTTCATCTGAGTAGAACAGACGAATTTTGGGTTGCGACTTTTTCGGTCGAAAAACCTAAGGAAATCGATGATTTCTCGTACATATTAGCAGTCAGTTTTGATCACCTTGTACCTGGAAGAATAAGAATAAGAAGAAAATTGGTTCATTTTATAATAATTATAGAAGTGCGAAATAAATCACTGCAACGTGACAAGACTTAGCGCAGCTTTATATCATACATACCTGTGGAATAATTAGAAGTTTACCATTATATAGGTAGCTCTTGTGTTATTCTATATGTACTATAATCAGGGTTCTAATTATTATAATTAATTACGGAGGCGTCGCCTCTGGTTATACAGCGGCATAATCAGTATTCAGGCCATCTTGTCTGCACGTTTATTCCACCCGCTGCATTACCACGTGATCAAACGACGACGCTCTTCGCTGCGGCGTGATCGGAATAATTTTTGCTATTTTGTTCACAATTTTTGTGACCGAGTATCTTTCGAAACTGTGTTATATCGCCGTCTTAAACTAACATATATTTCACCACCAGGTGATACATAATTGCGATGTGTTGGATCCCGAAGCGATTGAACTTTTTCACTCGAACGTTTTCGGATCAAAATCTCATATTTTCTTACAGGAGAAAAAAAAAAAAAAATTAAAAGAAGAGAGTTGAAAATTCAGATCTATAATTCTGTCGATGAGTTTTAAACGGGAATAGCATATATGCTATACGCTTACCTGTCGCTTCAGGCGATGCAAGTTTGTTAACGTGTCTTACAAAGTGCAGGTATATCCGGTAACTACTGTCAACCGTTTTTTATGTCCTCGCTAACCGCGCACGCGTGAGAATCGTGATACGGTGAGATGATTGATTAACACGGTCAATATCGCGTGATATACATCGTCCGAAATTAATTATAATTGCGCATGGGAGAATTTGCGAAAAAAAAAAAACGAAATAACCACAGAATGGAGAAGTGAAATTTGATGATAATTAAAATCAGCACAAAGTTCAATGCGGAAGTGAGTTTGATATGAGTGAAATTAATTGTATCATAAATTCAATAGAACATCGTTATGTACTCTGCATATATACATACGTTACACCTCTACACATATACATATAGTACATGCATTTTTACATTCATATGATCGAACAATAGGAACAGGAGCAAAATATATACAAAAACGAAAGCAGCGGCACCACCAGCAGCTTAGTTTGCGATCGGAGAGTAGCGAAGTCCTATCAATGGGAAGTGTTTTACAATGTAAAACCAGTAATGGCGCGTTACCAGCTCTTTAAACAGAACAAAACAATTACCAAACCCACTTCGTTAAGCGTGCTGTTGCTGCCGCTGCTACATGTATTTCATCTAGCGTGAACCATGGGTAGGTTACTCAAGTTCCTATACCACCGTAAGTTCCACGACATTTTTGTTTTTAAAATTTTATTTCACCTATAATCCAAGTTTTATTCTTAACGTGTACAACGTTATAACGAAATCAAATGAACCGCAGCAATGGTTTCCAATTTTCATTCTTTTTCTTTTTATCCTTATGCCGTTTATTTTGACGTAGTACTATATAGATCAGTTTTATGCGAAATTTTAATTCGTCAGAAACCGAACTCATATACCGGATGATGAGTCAGCATTAGTTTCAAAAAATTTTAGACCACAATTCTGCGATTCTAGTTTGTAAAAATATATCGAAATCAGACTTCTTTATCTCATAATTATTGCCAGTGATTTTCGAATTCCCCGGAGAAACGACGGGGACAAAAAAAAGAATTTGATAACTGAATAATAACATAAAGCAGGAATGATTGTCGACGTAATAATTTGATAAATTGGGTATATAAAGAAACGATCGTTGGTTGATCCACGATTATGGCAATTCTTACCGATAATACTGATCGCATAATTTATATCGCGGGATTGAGAAACAGCTGTCAACGGATTCTTAGGGCTGTCCGATATCCACACAATGGATTCAGCGGTTTAACGCAGTAGTGGACCGGTTTACGCTATATATGTTATGATATTCTATATATACCATACATATAATATATGTTTATATATATATATATGTACGTATACCGTCATTCAGGTCTGCGTAGAGTAAATTATCAGTTTCCCGCCCGATCAGACACTGGCGCCAGTTACACCAGACAACCGGCACTGTACTCGACAAACCTCCTTCTTAAATGATCGTTGTTACAAACACAGACAACAAATCTCACCCTGTACCGCGCCCAAAGTTTCAACTTCTTGTATAATTATAGCGAGATATGGAGAAATTGAAAAAAATTGAATATAAAAAAAATCGATTTATCAGAATTTATTTAACATTTTTCTATTATACCGCGTACGACGGGCGGTCGGAGAGTTCAACGCATGGTTTGATCGGAGGCATAATTTGCACTTCTCTACATTTTTCGGAACAAAAAATTCTAAAACTTTTATTCAGAGTTTTCAAATAAAAATTGAGTGATGATAGAATAAAACATCCTGAATATAATTGAAAAATAATATTCATCTCCGTTATAATAATTCTTTCAACCTGCAGCTCCAGTGTGATCCCTAAAAAATTATATTCACGTTTTTCTCTGATTTCCGGAATTCACTTAACGAATGAGATGACTTTCCTGTCCGAGTAGGAGGATTCTTTCTCTTCTTTCCCCTATTTGAAGAAAAAAAAAAAACAAAAAAAAAAAAAACAATCTTGGAGTTTGTCTGAAGCATGTAGGAAGTTGGCGCCGAAATGAGCGCGTAACTCGTTGCCGGTCAAGCTGTGCCAGACGAGAAACAATGAGGTAACTTATAACAATGTTATAGAACATTGTCCGGTCCGTTGCAGGTCGGGTTTCGTACGAACCTCTCGCGCTCGCGCACGCGCTTGAGTTGCAAGTATTATACTTTATAAAGCGGAGGAAAATACAGGGGAGAATGATTTAGTGGAATTGTCGTTCGTAGGCGCCTCTTGCCCCAGCATTAGCCAGGTAGATATACAGGTATAAAACCAAGTTTCAACCGTACCGCACATGTAAAAAGAAACAAAAAAAAACCGAATCAACTGAAACGGTGACCAGTCAACTTCACGAGTGACCGATATGATTCATTCTGAAAATGGTAATTATACATCCACTCGGACTCTAGTCCAAAGAAGCTTTTTCCGATTTCTTTTTTTTTCCTCGTTTTTATTTTTGGACGGTAAGATTTTGCGGCAGCGGCGGAGATGACGGTCATCTTTTCTGGTGCCGGAGGGTCTGCCGCGAGTATCCCGTGATGCATTGCGTGCTGGTAACTCTGATGTATGTGTATCGTGTGTCTAGCTGAAAGAGGAGAGTTGAACGAATGGACCGTGTTAACCGAGAACCACTCCCACTTTTTCTCTCTCTTATACATTTTACAACCGAGCTGCTGCTGTTGCTCTTTGCTGCCGCTGCTGCTGGCTGCCCACTTCGTGTTGCGATTTGTTTTTACCATCGTAAGCTTAGGAGGTATAAATGCGATGCATGGATACGTTTATGTGCGTCTTTATACGTGTCAAGAGGCGGTCGTTTTGCTACCTTCTCCTACAATTATCTTTGCAATAAGTAGACAGGTAGCAAACTAACTCCCGCCTTTGAACGCCTTTTATTCATACCGACGCGATATTTCGGTCGGATATGAATCCATTTGAAATTCGAAACAATCCAAAGTCCCCGATTGAATCTACCAGAATTTAGAAATCTATCCATCCAGCAGTTTTTTTTTTCCTTTTCCCTTTTTTTCTAATTAAAAACGCTAATTAATATCTTTCGATACACAAGCTTTGTACAATGTACGCAATTTGTGTTCTGAGAGCAACGTCGTCGGTTGGCGTCGTTTCACCATCATAAGTCACGTGTCCGATAGTCAACTGTCATTTGCAGCACGTGGTTGTCGCGTGCCCTATTGTCGGTGAGCATAGATCAAGGCATGGAAATTATTGTCTCAGTTTCAACAAAGTTCTCCGAGAAGTAGAAGCGCAATAGTTATAAAGTCACGGTGATTATTTCGTCTTGTTATCTTTCAGTTTCACGGACCTCTGAGCAGAGATTATAATACGCAGTCCAGCTATTCGGCGATACATCATAGAAGAGAGTTTCAAATCGTCGTTTTTCTTTTTACAGTCTCACCATGAAAATATCGCTATAATTACGAGGTATATCCATTTAATTGCCGATGTAATTAGCTTCTCAAAGTACCACGCATATATATGAGGGATTCCGGAAGCGCATCATCTGGTATTAAATAATCCGCGGGCAGAAACGGCACCGATCGCCATTATATGACTCGTTGAAAAGCAGTTCTATATACCTTCACATGAAATACATACATGTACGATAGATAGAAATTCCAGACACTGCCAGTAGTACCGAGTATAAATTAATTCAGCTCGTTAGGGCGACTCTGTTACCACTCGGGTTATCCGGCACTATGTGTTCATAGACATTGCCCCGCGTGTCCATAACATAACTTGATATACTTTCTTACAGTGATGCACATAGGTTACGAGAGAGTCCGAAGAACCTCCCAAGTTCGAATCAGAGTTAAAGTCTAAAGTTGGAGCGTCTTAATTTTGGTGTAATTCAGCGGTGGAAACAGCGATGGTAAATCGTACCTGAGAAGCTGTGACAATTTCAACAACGCGCAGTGTTCTGCTTGTAGTCTTAATATATTTTTTCACAAATTCACGTCGCTCGATGAAGAAAATCCTGATTAATTACTATTATCGAGCTGATCTAAATACAAACAACAGAAAATAGGAGCGTTTTATTTTTCTTCCATTTCACTTTATTCTGAAAGGGTTAAAAACGGTGAACTTTTCATATCATCGATTAAAATCGTTCGGCGAGTAGTAATTAGCGTTAAATAAGTGGGTCACATTATCATCGGATTAATTAGTTCTCTCTTATAACGTGTGTTTAACAGATCGTTATACAATCGCGATCTGCTAATAGGTAGGTTAGTAACTGAGTGTGCGGAGTTGGCGTCGATTCTTTGTCGTTTATTCAGTAGTAAGTACCGCGGCTTACACATTTGTGGGCGTGGTTTAGCGACATTTCTATGTAGACGCGAAGTACGTATACATATGGAGATAAAATGTGCATGTATATATACCGGCGCTTGTTGTCGAGATACACCGCTGGTAGTTGGCTAATGAAGTTGTACTAATTAAAAATGAAGGATCGAGGTACGCGTCGAAGCTGTTGACAGTCCTGATCCACTTGCAAACGCGTTGACTTAATGTACATACCCGGAGTATTAATGCCATTGCAGATGGCCGCGGGCACGCGCGAGAATGGTAATAATTATTCACACTATCTTGTTTGATGGTTACAGTGTTGTTTGAGACGGTGCAGGATCGAAGAAATACGGCGTGCAAGAATAGCTGGTTCAAAATGAACAAATTCCATTGTTTTTTTTTCCTCAAACACCCCACCAGTACGTTAGCTGCACTGTTCGATAATTGAAGGAATATAAGTTTATATCGTCCCACTACCGTGACGTTCACACGCAAAATCAGAAGCGCATGGTGCCCTATTACAATTACATAATGCGATGTACACCCTACAGTCCCATAGGTGCCCACCCTATGTCAAAAAAATTCTTCCCCTCCACTTTTTCTCTCGTCGATCTGTACGAGGCACACGACCATCTATTTGGGGGTCGGCGACGGACCCATGGGAACCGGTAATGAGATGGTGGTCATGGCTTCCCACCCTATGTATATGCGGATGAAACTTACCGTTTTACGGGGGTGCTGAATGATACGGGCCTGCAGCCTTGGTGAAGGGATGATGCGCGTTATACAGACTTCTGTATACCTACATGGGACCCCGCAGGACCCCCATGGGTTTTGTCAACACCGGCAATATGCTACCGCTAGTTCAATGCAATGTGCTATACTTCAGGGCTACACGCTGCAGGCTCCTACTCATCATAACAATGTACACCGAGGACCCATGAGAACAACTTGTTACCCAGGTTCCGAAACGATCCTAATAAACTTATTCATTCAATCATTCGTTCCCGCGATAGGAGGAATTCTTCACGGATCGAAATGGGTCCTATATCTTTTACATGTTTTTTTTTCTCCCATTTTTTGTTTCTTTCACATTCAAGTCGAACAAAAAAATTGTCCAACTGTGTTTTCACCAAAACTGCAATTCTGCACTACAAGTTTTTTATTCAATTGTTTCTTTCCGACTTTCCCTCGCTTTCTTTTCGCCAGTTTTAACATTCTGTTTGACCGATAACCCCGCGGGAGACATCGCTCAGGAAGAATCTGCAGGATCAAAAAATCGAGCGTCTTGGTATAATTCCTGATATAAAATTCGTTCCGAAATCACGGTGCCGTTCAGAATTCGCCATCGCTCTTGACGCTCGCGTCTCTTGACCTTCGACCCATGCCGGTGTCAGGTTCCTCATGCCCCCACGACCCCCTTTTTTTTTTCTCCGCTTCGAATCCCCTCTCCACCCTGTTACGAACTAAACTCGAATGCCCCCTGAAATTTGCTACGGAGAAGAGACGATCGTGGGAAGTTTATCGGTGCAGTGCCTTTCGACAATGCGAGAGCACGAAGAGTTCTGACTCCCAACTTCTGGTTCCTACGTAGGTACAATACATTCAGTTGTATGATATCCATGTGCACGTAACACGCGTGCGGAACTGCACGGTCCTTATCGTGTGCAGGGTGGTTGGCCGCTGTACCGGTGGTGCCATTGTTTGCAGATATCTCAGGCCATAAGCTGCCACGTGGTGACACGAGTGCCGGTCGCCCGTCGGTTCTCTGCACTCTATAGGAGATAATTCAATTGCCAAACCGAGATAAGGAACTCTCGCAACCAAACCGGACGCCGAGTCTCGTTCGAACGATGCGTCGTCTTGATGCATTTATAGTTTGTAACGTTTCGTCCAAATTTATCTACCAACGTGTGTCACTGATGTTAAATTTACAACAGCGACCAGACACGCACCAGGCTATACGGTGAAAGACCACCGCAATATTCCGAGTAGGTACGTACGATGAAATCCACCGAAGCACACCGCGGTGAATTTATTTTATTCAATTTATTTTTCTTAACGTTTTGATGGAAGACTTATTTTCCCCTGAATGAAAATTATCGTAAAATATTATAACGAGAGTATCAGACAAGTGGCGAGTGAGCTACGCGAGCATACCTTATACCCTATCTCAAGTTCAATAAAGAAATCGTTTTCGAGAATCCCTCGAGCTGCAGTGAACTGGTAGCTACTGACCACTTTATGTCTTGTGAGATATTTCGATAGTGGGTTCCGCGAAATTTACGGTACTACACTCTCGGTCATAAGCCCTGTTATGTTGTTTGGTTAGTAAAAAGAGTATGTGTTGTTTTAGTTGCGTGTATCTCTTTATAGCTGTGTACCGTGTACAGTGGAATGGTTTTGCGTTCAATTCCGATATCGAAAAAACAGGTATATGTGTATCCTACGTAACATATATACGCGTTACGATTGACAACTCGCGTATATGTATATGTATACGTCTGCCAGATACGAAATCTTGCAGCACAAAGCAAAGTAGGAGAAAAAAAAAATCTGAAATAAAATGTAAAATAAAAAAATGAATATCCAACGACTATACCAAACAATATACTTGAACGAGAAAATTTCCTATATACGTTTCGAGCGGTTATAACTAATAATGTTTGGCATACAGTCAAACCACTTTATCTGACCACTTCGTTATACACACAACTAACGGCTGTCTATTTCACTGTGCATGTGTTTCGGTACACGGTGGATTTCCCACACGCGTCGACTTCGACGTTGATTTGTTATTATTATACGTGAAACTCTATAGTACAATGGACCGCATCAACTATATGTAGGGAGGGAGGAGGGCATATGCTGCAGGTCTACTTTATAAAGAGACCTGTGAGATGCACACATGAGATTTATTATTTTTTCTTTTTTTTCACCCCTCTGGTTTTTCTGTCCGCGTCAATGCGCCCTGTGCGAAATTGAACCCCGACTAACTCAGTCCTTTGGGAATAACTAGGCGTTGCGTAGTGAGACATGACGATGACGACGATGATATAGAGTTTAAGCGGCTGGATTTGATGGCTAATTTGCGAGGCCACAAATGGGTTTCAGCTTACGTCGACGATATTCGATTCGGTGAGAAATAATTTTAATGAACGTCGGTATACATAGAAATTGCTGGTTTTTAATACGGTACCAGCGGTGCGGGTGGAGGGACGATTTGGTTATTTTTTCTTTATTTCTCCTTTCCACAATTTTTTACCATTCGAATTCTTGGAAATAATTTCATCTCCCGCATCGACCCACCTTTATTATTAATCACAAGCTAACCGAATACCTACTCGACCGAATTTATATTCACCTTTATTAAACCATTTCAACCAATTTGGTTCAATGAAGCGATATACGGGCAAGGCTAAACCAGCAACGCTACTCCGATGGCTATCTTACGTTCCGGCTCTCGGCTACCGCAACTCCGAATATGTTGTCTGGACATCGAATAAAATTTAAACTATTATACATCATATACCATGCACTACACCTGGGTAGATGCGGGTTCCACAAATGCATGAAATTAATATATTTTTTATTTTTTCACGGATGGGATACGAGGGAATTATAATTTATTCAAATTCTAGGGCGGCGCGGGCGGTGCTATCCAGAGGAGATGAAACGGGCTACTTCGGAGTGTTCGATGAAAAATTATTTCTGGAACCGTTCAAATATTTATTCGCCACCAGATTTGTTCTCATGTTGAAAGGCAGGCTACAATAATTTACCTAACAGCCAACAGCAGCAGTGAACGATGAATCAAAGGTCGGATATTTCGGCGCTATAGGGGAGATTGGCAATATGTCGCGTGCCACATTATCTCTACCCCATGGAACCTTTTCGGGGTAGTTTTGGTCCCACGGTAACGTCACGTGCTTAACTGGGAGGACCTGCAGCGTACCAGAGTTACGATTTTCCGGTATCTAACCCGGGCAGCTCGTAGCTGGTGCGAATAAATAGGAAGTAGAAGAAAAAAGAATTGACAAAAATCAAGCTACAGCAGCTTCGAATGAATTCGCTTCCGCAGTAGCCATTATAACACTCGTACACATTATCGTCGTGATGATCCAGTAGCAGATTCGCTCGAGAGGATATACTGATTCATCGTTAAGGCGGATGTGCGTCACGAAGGATTTCTAGACAATTGAGCAAAGTGCTCCGGAGTGTGCAATGAGCTTCTCAATTCTCAATCTATCTCTCATTGTAACATCCCCTCTTCCTTCCTTTAGTCGTTGGCATAAGTCACTGAAATGAATTTCGTCGGTGTATGTCGTTGGAGAATTGAACGTGATTTCTATTTTAGTAACATAGTCCAGATCGTTTTATCGTTGAAGTATTACGAAAAATTCATTTTTACTTCCAGGGGTCGCAGTCTGCCCCGCTTTGAAACCGTAAAATCAAATTCTCCTCGGTATTCTACAACAATGGAGTTTCGATAACGTGGAACTTTCCACCTGATGGTCCCGGAAGAACATCATCCTATCTAATTGTTAATGAAATATTATCAACGCCCACTTCACTCACGCTACATATGGTGGTGGCTTCACACGATTTTCTCCGTAAAATGTAAATGCTCATATTCATCCTTCTTCCACCGTCATCTGTTTAATTCGTCAGTGTCGGTAGCAGCCCATAGTTCACATACACTCCATGCATCGTCTGTATTCACTCTTCGAACCATTTTCGCGCGTTGAAAACAAAGAAAACAAAAAAACTATACCGATCACCACAGTCAAATGATCCATCAGGGATTATGTTGTGTTTTAGATAAAATCTAGTGCAGCGGCAGCATTTCTGCCAGCAGCAGCCAACAAGCAACAAGCAGCAGCAGCAGCAGCAGGCGATCGTTTAAACAACGGTTAATACCTGGACTCCGTTACGAAATTAAAGTTTATACATCTACTCCTACGACTTATGATCTATGTTAAGTTTACAACTAACTGCTTGTGCCGGCTTGTTTTGCCTGGTTGCTTTAGTTGCTTTAGGTTTTAAACGAACGAACGAACGAACGAACGAACATAAGGCGAAAGCCTCCGGGGTGTACTCGGTTATATCTAGCTACTAGTACAGCCAGAAATTTTTGACAGGATCAAGTTCTACTCTCCTCAGTGTCCGTGCGCACCGCCTATCATCAACATTCACCCATACCCAACAAGCACAAGTGGCTACGATCGGTGGTCCTGATCGTTCTACGGTTTTACCGCCTCTCTAGGTCGGTCATATATCACCCATACCACAGCAACTACAACCAGAACTATATAAAGCCTGCACTGAGACACGCAATTAGGAAGCATGACGCAGTCTGCACCACATATTACGTATGGAGTTGCCAGGATTAACCAATGCCTTGTAGTTTTCACCTAGTTAAACATCGGCAAGAAAAAAGAACCAACGAAGGGAAAAAGCAAAATTGGCGATCGTTTTCTTCCGGGTTTCCTGACCGACTCTGTTCTATGGAAAAAGCTCGAATGATTTGATTAATATCCTATAACACAAACGGCTACCGTGAACTAACGAATAGAAATGGACCGCTCCAGAGAACAGAACAGAAGTTGTTGAGGCTTAAAAGTTACGAGCTACCTGCCTCAAGTAGCAGGTAGATTATAAGAAATGACATGCATGTCTAAAGCCAATAAACCGATTTCATTAATAGGCTATCGATTCCACGCGGTCGGCATCTGCAGCTCTACTTTTCATGACTAAACCTCTAATAGGCTTAAAGTATCCGAAGTGTCCTGCTGAAACCGCTACCCGTGTCTGCTACCGAATTTGATTCGTGGTTCTCATAAGGCACGTTTTTTTTTTCTCTCATTCAGTCATTTGCTAATACAGAAATCGGTTTTTCGTCAGAACTTCTACACATAGTGTAATGAAGGATCTGATTTTTTTGAATTATTTGATGACATTGATAGTGCGTATTAGATGGCATTAGATAATGTCGAGTGATATCGTGTTGTTTATTAATGTAACCCGAGGGCAGGATATAAACTTGAGAATATACAAGACCATTATCCTTATACTGATATATTGATGGTGCACATGGCTGAAAAAAAAAAAAAAATAAAACGAAACAAATAAATAAACGGACGTATACACTCGGACAGGTTTAACGGTTTCTCATTAACATGAACCACCAATCGATGCCGAGAGTTAATTGATTTATAATTGAAGCAGCTGATTTGATCTATGAGAGACCATCGATTTTGGTGTACAATCAAAAAATTACACCCCATCACTGTCTGTAATATCATTTAATAAGTATAATAATACCGCAGGTGATTCGATCTCGTGTAGGGTATGAAATCTAATGGGATGTAATGATAATATATAAATTCAATATGTTAACAGGGACACCATGTGTATAATCGTCGTGGTAGCAGCGAGTCGTAGCTGTTAGCTATATGAGAAGACCGATTTGCACCGGGTTTCTGGTCTTCACGGCGGGACGGCGAGTAGATAGACGATTTGTCTAGCTTTCCGTAGCTAAACACCCGCCAGCCGCGAACAAGATATTGGTCAGCAGCAACAGCTAGGAGCCTAAAGGCTGACTGTTAAAGCGGCGAGTTTTTTGTACCATCACCGGCCAGTGCACACTGGTTGGAAAGCTTCGCTGCTCGGAGCTTTTGATGATGGTACACAGATAGCCTTATAGCCTAGCTGCAGGTAGGTATATTAAAACCTGTAACCGGGTACAACATTACGTCTACCGATTTCTTAAAGGACTTACGGTATATCATAGTGCATTATCTTGACGTTACACCACAAAGTGTTGGATTCTATCTATTTTGTTTTAGCAGCAGTCTCTTCTATGGTATTTGCCGTGCAATAACGGGGGCGCGTGTGCCTTATTGCGATCTAAGATCTTTATCGAAAATTTAGCTACGATCTACACACTCGCAGGTTCATGGAATCTCGATTCGTGTTAAAGTAGTCCGAATGCTTTCTTCCGGGGATGTTGAAGGCGATGAATAGTTTCTTCCTTCGTTATTATTTTTTTATTTTTATCCGGAATATTGAAAATCGGAATGGGTAGCGATTTTCGTAAAGTTTCGTAGTATCACCCCGTATATAAATAGAATAGTCTGAAGTTGTGGGATATGTGTATATATACAAGTTTGTCGATGACACAAGGTGGGCGTCGGGGAGATTCAGTGTTCGGCCGGACGCCAAGCCCAAACGGCATTTTATACGGCGCCCGGCGAACCTTAACAACTCCAGACTAGCCCTGGTCTTCCCAAGGCTACTTCCTCCTCCTTCTTCTCCTTCTCCTCTTTCTTCTTCTTCTTCGTCTTCCGATAGTCGACAGCTTCGCCTCCCAATACTTTCGACTATAACTATAATACAGAATCGCGTAAATCGTTAGATCGATACAAACAACCCGCACCAGCTATACGATCGGCCGTTTATCGTCGCATTCTTCCTCATTTTATGCATCCATTCATTCATTTATTCATTCATTCATTAAATCACTCACTCCCTCAGACTTCCATTTATCCCTCGGACCTACCAAGAATCGAAGAAACTTAAAAAACTCATAGAGCCACATTTGTGAAAATGATGTCTGACTTGAGATAACTGAAACGAAAAC
Source organism: Athalia circularis (assembly GCA_963978495.1). Taxonomy (NCBI): domain Eukaryota; kingdom Metazoa; phylum Arthropoda; class Insecta; order Hymenoptera; family Athaliidae; genus Athalia; species Athalia circularis. Next base: position 8,766,948 of record OZ021702.1, read on the forward strand.
GACATTTTTTTTTTTTTTTTCAATAAAAAATATTTCTCGGGATCTGGTCCATATCGTTACGAACAAATACCTTCGCGTCAAGTAGTGAAATTGAGAAACGATTGACGTGTCGGTTGAAGAGGTGTTCGTTCTACCTGCTGCACCTGATAAGAACTTTTATTTTTCTTGTTACCCTTAAGTCCATTCCAACCACCAGCAGTCAAATTCTTTCCACCTACCATAAATTATCCATTCGGACAAGCCAGGCCATGAACCAAACGCTTTAATAACGAAACTAAAGGACTGGACATGGTGACAGACATCGACTTCTGGTCCCGGATATCGACGCCGATCCTAAGGCCACACGTCGGAAAACCCGTGCAATCCGAATAGGAGGCATGAGCATTTTTGGTCTAGAATAACGACGGCAAGATTGAAAAGGGCGCAAGTTGTTTTTTTTTCTTTCTTTTTCATTCGAAAGTAATTAAGAGAAATTGATATTTCCTCCGGTTGATTATTGGTTGCGTTTTAAAGGCTCACAGCTACAAGTCTGGAGGTTACATGACTCGGTGAATCCACCCGCACAGCAGCAGTTCATAGATATATAAGACGTACCTAACGGTAGTGCGTTCAACCTGATTGAATTATGCCACGCCTTTCGATCGTTGCGAGACGTCAACTGGATTGAGAGAGATGAATGTAACGGGTTCGAGTTAGAACCGGAAAAAGATGGGGAATTATTCAGGGATGCTGGAGTGGGAATTAAAAACTCACTCTATTCGGACTACCGTGAATGTCGGATTAATAGCCAACTTTACTGCGTACGCAACACATTGCATAAGTTACATTTCATCTTAATTCTTTTGTTTTTTATCCATTGATTTTTTTCTTCAGACTGCTTCTCTTTTTCAACGCCTTCTTTTTTATCTTCTTCTCGTTCGCGGTATTTTTTTCAGCAGCTATTATTGATTTTGTCGATGGTCAACGAATTCTTCGACGATTGCTTATTTCGAAAATTATCCTACATAGGTACGTGCGTAACAATTGTTCTACATAAGTACTGATAATGTGCATATATATGTAATATATAAATGCATAGGTTAGATGTAGAAACGTCCGGTTTTCTTACACCTATTTATTTTACTATATCTGCGCAACCGTGAAGCCTATAATTCATTCAATTACCGATCAATTCTTACCGATAAGAAAAACGTAGTGGCTGTATAACAGTATAAAGTTGATATCGAGGATCGTTGTTACAGTACTGCAAGGTATACACCTATAAGCGGTATATTTATATCGCGATATAGGTGAAATAAAAGAATAGAAATAAATTATTGTTGTAGGTATAATAGCTTGTTCCGCGTGCGTCTATTATACTTGATTTGACACAATTATATATGCCGCAAGGAAACGGCAGCTTGCGCGATAACGTGATAGAAATTTCATCAAATTAAATTACTCGGACACCCTATATATAGGTAAGCGTTGTAATCCGTGAATATGTATATCTAATTATTCGATATGTAATTTACGCAATCAGAAACTGTGAAAACAAAAATCGTTCACCCACGCCGATTGAAGACTCCGCTAGATTTGAGTCCATTATAAGAATAAACTTCATTTCATCTCCTAGTTTTATGGGTATAAAGTTACATATATCTCGAGAAGTTATTTTTACCTAGTTTTACATAAGAAGATACCAAAGCGATGCGAAGGTGGATGAACATGTGGTATACCTGCAGTATATTGAAAATGAAAATAAAGAAAATATTAGGAGTAAATTTCTGAGACCGTAGTGTATATCGATAACTCAGATCAAAATATCCTAATCTCTGCACGTCAATCTCTACTCACAGATTATAACAAAAAAAAAAAGAAAAGAAGGAATAAGAATAGAAAAAATAAAGAAAAAATATATATAAGAAGCGTAAGCGAAGATAGAAATAATGTCAGATAACTGAGAAGTGTCGGCGTGATCGGTACCAGTTGCTTGACATCGGATCGTCGCCTGTATAGCCTGACGTCGCGACTATTATTCTGACTAACGATTTAGGGCTTAAGATTTATGACTTCTTGAGGAGCAGCTCATAGTCTGGGCTTGGGGAGATTTCGATGAGGGGACAAGAAGCACGAGGCGCCTTCCTTTAGAAGAACCCACGACAAAAGTTCTTAGCCGACACTACCGACGACGACGACGATGCCGACTGCACCATCACAGATCGTGCGTACCAATTATAACCGGGGGCGATGATTATTTTTTGAGATAAGCCAATCACCGCGCTTATCTAAAACGATCCGTAAATACAGCGGCCATAAGTGTAACCTCCTCTGTTTATTGTTCTTCTTAATATTTGTATGAAAATTTCTCCTTGTTTTTTTTCTTTTTTCTCCTTCATCTAGATATTTGAGAGTTTGAGTGGAAACCGATTTTTGGTATAGTTTGAAAACCTTAGGAAAATCATGTGAACCGGTTTTTTCAATTTGTTGTCTCAGCGATCGATATGTTTTCGAAATAATTGATCGAGCTGTTTTCGAAAGCAACAGTTATAAATATGGATTATCGGTATCGCTACATTATCCCACCCCCGCGTATATTATATTGCACCGCGATAAATCGGTGAAAAACGGATCTATTTTATATATTTAATCTATTTTATTATTAGGAACAAGGTAAAATATATTTATACACACATAATTCTGGAGTAATAACGAAATCCTGTATGTACATACTGGTTCTAGACACATAATATATACTATGTATATATATAAACAGCGACCTACCGGCTATGGTTGTTGATATAATATAAATTTAATTACCCCGATAGTTCATGCTCCAGGGAGCAGACCTCGCTGGCCCTAGTCAAACAATCACCTTTCGTACGTGAAAGTATGAAAATCATTGCTATGTAGAATGCTCGCAGGACCTGCAACTGGCCCCCAGCTGATTCCGGATCGATCGATCTCTCGGCAAGTTAATATATTCTCATCATCGGTATGTACAGAATTTTATCGCCATACCCACATATACACACCTGTATACATGCACAAATAATTTACAGCCTGCGCCATCTTTTTTTTTCTATTTTTTAGTTCAAATTTTAATTTTTTCAAGTTTTTCAGTTTTCCTAGAATCTATAAAATTTACTTTGTTATTTCTTTAAACTTTTGGCTGTTATTGCGTATACGTAGGCGTTGCAAAAGCTGATCGAAAGTTCAGTAAGTCTGTGTCAGGTTGGCAATTTGAGTCAGCGGGCAAAAAAAAAAAAAAAAAAAAACCTCCACAGAGAAAGAAAAAGAGAAAGATATGCGCCTTGTGTATTATAATGTACAAACCCGGTCATTACGCGCGAGTATAACATTATAATATATATACACGATGTGTGTATGTATATGTGGGTGACTTATATATATTGATCTTGTAACAAACTGGTAACGCTGAGCAAAGTGATAAAAAAGTTATACTTCTAGATCTTTAGATTAGGAGGAACCCATCGAGGGCTTAACGCTCCGGTACAATAGAAAACCTTACGGCGTTTTAGATAACCGAGAATTTCTCCTCGATTAGAATTATGTAGGTGGCTGTGTACATATAGGTGTGCGGTATGAATAGCTTGTTTCTATTGATTTTAATATTTCGAATAAAACCACATCGGGGGCTGAGAATCGGGAGGGCGTATCCTTGAGAAAGTGAAACCAATTCGATTGAAAGAAAAAAAAAAAAAAAATGGTGCTCCATATACTCGACTCGTTCCGGAAATTGAAGATTCTAGATTCTAGGGGTGATAACAGTTTTCTAAAACTCAACGCGATTGTTCGCAAGAAGGGCGTATCCCCAAGGTATTAAAACTATATAATCTGAAAATTAATTTTTTTTTTTTTTTTTGTACAAATTTATTAGAATCTGCTTTTTGTTTTTGATAATCACACTGATATCATGGATGGAAAAATTGATGGATTTTTTCATTTTCTGTCTCGGCTATATCGACGGTAATCCCAAAGATATAATGCGGTTACGTAGATGTGCATTAATATGAAAATTGCGAAAGAGTTTGGGTGCGGATTGAGACGGCAACGACGGCAGTGTTGAAGTAATACAATGCAAATTGTTTAACCGGCTTCCACAGATCGCTGATAATTATATATCCGCCGACTCTACCCTACGCCGCTGCCGTAGCATCCAGAATATGCATCTGTAGATAAAAGTCGAGGGACGGTTCCTTGAACTATCAACTTCGCGTCACGATTATTCGCCTGTAGTGTAATTAAATCTGAAACAGGTATAACCCCGGGTAACCGATCTTTTAGAATTAACCATCGATATTTGCATAAATAAGCAGGAATTATACAAACAAGCGAAAGAAAGATTAAAAAAATTTTAATTAAAATAACGATCTCTATTTCATTCTGTACCGATCCCGCGATCGAATTATCAGTACGGCGTTTTAATTTTGAACAAATATTTTAATTACGCACCGATTCATACCTGCGTGCATGTGTGTAAATAGTTGATTATAAACATGTTACGTACGTGTAGATCGAACCTACGTCGAGTCGCAGGTTGTAAATTAAATCGATTATTACGAAATTGGTTTAATTGGTGGCTTTGATCGGGACGGCGCGCGGGCGAGAGCGAATGAAACCGCGGAAATAATATATTTCAATGTTAAATTAAGTCACGTTGTTGGGTTCCAACTCATAACTCGCGTCAAGTTGGTCCGTTTAAAAAGTTTGTTAGCTCTCCGAGTTCCAAACTTAAATGAATATATATGTAGTATAATACACGGAGAGATTACGCAACAGTTTATATCTGTATTATTATAGATACGCAAAATCATAATGCGTTCGCAACAAAATTGACCGATAATAAAATTAGAATAATAATTAACTGGCATGTTATTTTCATTTTAATCGGGCCACAGCCCCGGGCCGCTGTTTCAAGTACTCGAAACTCTTGGGTGGCGCGGGTGGCACGCAGTTTTCTTTTTTACTTTTATTTATTTTATTTGATTATTTTCATTATACTTATTCATTGTCTTTTCTTTATCTGTCGTATTGGGTAATATTATACACCTTATATGTATGAAGAACATATACCTATAGGTGTACCGTGTCAGGATTGTAATATTTCGATCACATTGCAAGAATTACAAAAATTATAAACAAACATATATTTATAATATAATTGATCATTAGCTGCGTAGAACTGTGTAAAAGGAACAAGTTTTTTTACACTCAATTTTGCTTCTCTTTTGTTCTTCGGTGATACCCTATTAATTTTTTTTTTATTTTATTTCATCTCATTTGACTTTTTTGTTTTTATTTTCACCACGAAAGAGAGTGAGAGTTCTTCTCAACGTCGGTTAATGATCGTCGTTTTAATTTTTCTTTCTTTCGTTCTTTTTTTTTTTATTCTCTTTTTTATTTCTAGTTCCTCGCGCATCATGCAGCGTAAAATTGTACAATGGTGCAGAGCATATGACTACAGGCCGCGACCGTTCGCTTCGCGAGAATCAAAAGCGAAATAATATGTACTGTATATTATATATATAATACCTATACCTACACCACGTTTTAGCGGTTGAATGAGAATGCCTTTTCATACTTAATATCGTAAAGAAACCTTTTGATGCTAGGGATAATGAGGGCAATTAAGGACACAAAACGTACGTATAACGCTGCAATGCCCATTCCATTTTCTAAGACTCTTTAGCAGCGAGCTTCTCTCGCTCACAATCAGCTGCAAACCAACTGAATTGTGTACGCGTATTTTATATCTATAGATGTTGTATTATGGGATCGCGATCTCAAATTAGCGTATCAGGTGGTAATTTGATTCGTCGGTTTATTTTATTTTATTTTCTTTTATTATATTATATTATATTAACGTTCCTTCACTTTCGAAATAATGGCGATTAAGAATGACAATAATTAGCCTTCGATCAATTGATATAATAAACTATATTGCGAAATTAGGACAGCAATGATTATTGAAACTCTCGTACAATTATTATACAATCTCTGTGAGAAAGGAGAAAAAAAAAGAAATTGTAAAAAAAAAGAGTAGTAAAAAAAATCATCTGATTACTTCTAATTTGATTTGATCGGTCAAATTAAAGAACCTAAGCGGCAACTCAACGCGCGTATATAAACTGCAGATATAATTAAACCGGAACCATCAGTCAGGATCAATTTGTCCGTTTTAATTGTACAGCAGGTACGTACGAGAGTAATAATTATATTATTTCTCGTCTAACTCGAGTTGCGATTAAGAAATTTGGAAGTTAGTTTAGTTATATATTTATACACGTAATGCAACGATTTTAAATATTATAATTATTGAATATAAGCTTCTCAGTGCGGCAGCTGCGATAATTCGGACAGTCTGAAAGAAAGATTTTACGATTTTTTAGCACCTCATTTTCACCTCACGTTGTAGATAATTTTGGTATATAAATATATATTTTTCTTTCTCGTTTTTGGTACTCGATTATGGTTTTTAACAGGACCGTAAAATCAGACTGGTATAGGTATATGAAAATAACAAATTGCAGGTGATTATTTTTGACGCGGATTTCAAGAGCTGACCCTTTTCTAAATTGGTTGCATATACCTATAGATATCTTACCCTTTGAAGGAGCGCTATAGGCCTCTTTTTTTTTTATTCCCTGAAGAAAAAAAAAATGTTTCGCCATGCTTTATGGTTAGTAGGGATAATTTATTTATTATTTCATTAGTTTCTGGTACTTGAGAGAAAATAGGAAGCAATAATATATACATGTGTAATGTGTATGCGTTTAATAAGTTCCTCATTTTAATCTATCTCTTCTATCTTGAATATAATCGCGTTCCAGTCGGTTCCGCAATGCCCTATAGCTGAAGATTGTTAACTGCTATCTTTTCTAACCTTCAAGATACGGATAATAGAAGAGGAAGAGAAAGAGAGAGAAAGAGAAAAATAGAAAAAGGATTACGAAGGATTACGAAGGAGTTGCTTTAAAGGAGGTGAGGGGCGGTAATGAGAGCATAACTCCGAAGCAGGAACCGCAACGAAGCTATGCTAGTGGCGAACAGGAGTAGAATACGTACGATCATACACATATATAAATATACATAAATATATATCTATATATGTTATACAGTTGCCGTTACGTCACGCGGTTGGATGATAGATGGCATCTTGGCACGATAAATCACTAAATCACTGATAGATCGCATAGATCGGGCGATCGCGCGCTTCGGCTGTCGATCAGCACCGATCACTTCTCCGGCTAGATAAGATCGCGCGCGACCCTATACAAAGTATTAATTATTGTTCACATTACTAAATTTATTATAATTCATTCGATTCAACGATGTAAATAATGGTTTTCAATATCGCAACCAAATATCACGCCCAGGACGCCGCAATCGGTAGTAATTTGAAACCAGAAAAGAAAAAAAAATTTACTAGTAAATGAATGAACATATATTATCGGTATACGCGTGTGTGCTGTAATTGATAAATCTCTTCGGATCTACGAGGAAGAATCGAGAGAATGAAAAAATCGCTTTTACAAACGACCACGATTCCAATTGATCAAAATGGCTGCCAAAATAAAAGAGTAAAATAAATCGGGATCATCTTATCTCCGTACAATCGTAGTGTCGCTGGTAGCGAATCTATAAAACCTTCCTACGCGATTGTGTTCATATGCTGATGACAATGACGACGACGACGATGATGATGATGCTAGACGTTCCAACGATCTGTTGTAAAGTCGAGACGCTTTATTTTATCACTATATATGCCTACGTCGCTATTGTCTTAAGCTATGTTATATCCTATATATCTACGTTCCTATTTAATATACTATGATGCTAATTATTATTATCATCATCATTGTTGTATAGATACTAAAAATATCTCAAAACCAAGTCACGTCTGATTATTATGCAATACATATGTATATAGTATCTATACATATTTATATGTGGCTATACCTAATTACATATGTATTACATCAAATACTGCAGTCGATCATTCGTCTCAAGAAATAAATGGTCATCGAAGAGAACTAAAACGAGAACACAATTCCGAGGTAGAGAACATGAAGAGAAAAAAAAGAGTCATTATACATGCACCTATACATATAAACACGTATACGTACAAACTGCTTTCGTCATTCGCAATCGTTTTTGTTTTTCCTTTTCGTTTTTTTCCCCCACTTCCCAGGAAGCTTGAAAATGAATAATTCAGGGATGATAAAATTCCAGTTCGGCGTGAACGTGGCCGTAGGTGTTAATATTCTACCTCTCGGCAGGTAGTTTATTAGGAGAAGAAGAAAAAGAAAGAAGAAAAAAAATGAACTCTATCTAGCTCGAGATGCCTTTTTTTCTTGTTCTTTGTTTTTTTGGAAAAAACTTGAACTGTGTGGCGTTTAATCTTCGCAGGTCGTTCTTTGAGAGAGTAATTTCTCTGCTACGATCCTCACAGGGCTGTTTCATACCTATATGATAGCGTTGAAATAAACCCTGCAACCGGTTGGGATTTCTTGGTCGAACTCTCCAGCAGAAGCTGCTGCTGCTGCTGTTGCAGTTGCAGTTTGAAGTATTATAACCGACTCATACCAGAACGTACTTATAAGAGTTAGAGGAGGATTGCGTGCCCAACTGAAAGCGAATCGCTAAGAACCATAATAACACTCCTTGAGTTTCCTTCTGCAAACAGGTAATTACCTTTTCTATACTATACCAGCTATATAGGGGGTTATACATAGCGATTTTATACGTATGCAAGAGATCCTGATCCAACAGAGCTACCAGTGTTACGAACGAAATCATCGCGCTTTATACACTGCCGGCCAAAAGTTTGGGTACACCGGTCGAAATTTCTTGCCGCACTGAAAGTTAGATGGCGGACTCAAAAATTAAGATGATCAAATTTTCCAAAAAGCGTTTCGAATAGAGCAAATTTACCTTCATTTTACTTTTTTAAAAATTTTAATTCAAAACGAAAATGTGAACAAATTTGCTCTCTTATATTGTGCTGAACCATCGTTTGTGATTTATCAATTCAATCGTCTGCGAATCGAAAACGGGTGCTGAAACTTCATTTGTTCAAGTTCTTCATGTTGTTGAAGTTTATTCATTCTTTATAGTATTTCAAAATTTTTATTCAAACTCAACAGCTACAGGAAAAATTAGCTCCAGTTTTGCTAGGGTAATATTTTAAAGAAAAAGAATGGTCGATAATTACAACATCTATCCGGAACGAAGTCAAATCGGTAAGACGTCTTCATCAGAAAGACGGGCAACTCTCGCGATCGCATCGGTAGGAGTTTTAAAGTTTGGATGTATAAATTGTATGATATATTACGCACAGTGCAGCACGTTTCGTAGCTGTAGGTATCATTTGTTTCCGAATGACACGAGGATCATTAACAATGATATTTAATTAAGAAACAATAATTAGAATATATCTTAATATACGCCCAACCGTTTCGCTGCGGGATATCGAGACCAAAAGTGTAATTAGAACTGTGGGATCTCCACACATGTGACTTTACAAACTTCCACTCTCTTTTTCATATCCATCAGAAATAGAAACCATATAATATCATACTAATGGTAGCTAGACCGAGGTCTGTTTTATTCAATCATTATTATATCTCTTCCCTAAATTCTTTTTTTTTTCCACGTATTCTTTTTTTGTTTCTCTTTCTCTCGGGTGGGGCAGCCACTTTTAGCACTGATTCTTCACCAACGAGCTCTATAAAGCTTCGTGGGAGTTCTTGCAGGTGTACATATTTCTTATTCGAATATATTTTTTCTCATTTTAGCTGGATAATTGATCTATTTAGTCGTGAGCGGACAAAGATTGAATTCCGATCTGAAATAATTATTCTTCATTTGTTGTGCACATATCCATTTGGTTATGTGTTTTTGATCTTTCATATAGAAACTCGCGTTGCAATATTACAGCGTGTAAAATTTTTTTGAAAAATTTCTGTAATTTCCGGAATCTTTTATGAAAGGGGGTCACCACCTTCCCTTTCGTTTGATATAACCCGATATATATTACCACCACTTTCTTCGCTCCTTCGATCCTCGGACGTAACGTTAACTATAATACTGAACCGTATAGTGTGGTACCTACACAGTAAGTTATAACCACCGGTTAAGGTGTAATTATTGGCTTTGAAAAGCTGCTAGTTTCTTGTTTGGCCGACTTTAACAAACTCTTATACAGCTATGAAGCAGAAGAAGAAGAAGGAGAAGATGAAGAAGAGGAAAAAGAAGAAGCGCGCATCTGTCCTGTAATAGGCCGGGGATTTATAGCCTTCACAACACGCGCCCCGAATCATTATTATAACTATTACAAGCTCAACACGGTTTAATACGACCTTCAAAATCTTTACACCGTCAAGGAGAACCCGTCATTAAAAAATACGTCACTATGCTCGTAGGGCTTCTGGCGTCGGAATAATTTGTATTTTTTTTTTTTTCAGCTGCTCGGTTCTTTACAAAGTATTTCTTTTTTGTTCCCTTTAAATTTTATTCGGTTTTTCAATATTTTATAACTCAAATCCGAACTTGTGCGAATAACATTGACATTGTTTTATTGTTCGTGCCGCAGCCGAACCTACGCAAGTTAACAGCTGTCGAGAGATCGAATGATATTTCGTATATTTCACTTTGTATAAAATACCCGGAGCAAGAAAGGAATCGTTTCGTTTCTGCGTTTGTTTCTGCAGAATCGAGAGTGTTGCGCGTTCGCAATCTCCAGAGATCTTTGCCTTGTACAAAACGGCTATAAACGATCCCCGAAGGATCGAACAGGAAGACGTACATAGAACATGTTGAAAACGGACAGGCGGGGAATATACCTATGGCTAGTTCCATTCGATAACAAATTGTCGCCGTTGCGACGCATTCGAATCGTCTACCACTTTATGGGGTTCTTTTTCTCTACCTTCTATTCTCTCACCTTTTCCAGTACTCTTTAAACAAAGGAAGGTCCATTCGAAATTAAAATCTATACCTTCAGCTGTGGTTTAAAAATTCGAGGTGTGATTTCAACGTAGTTTCTTGTTTTCTTTTCTTTTTTTCTTTCAATCCTTTTCAATCAGTTGAATATGGGGAAATGTGGTCTGTAATAAGGTATGATCGGAATCAATTTCGGCCATTATTATAACACTTTTAAATCAGCTATTAGGGCGATCTTTTTGTCCTAGGGCGTGTGGGTGGCAGCTGATGTGTGTCCGGTGATGATGCCCATGAGCCAAACAGCTCGAAGGTGGTGGCTACGAAATAACGGCACCGTTACAAAATAGGGTTATTCAAGAACAACACCCGTGAGGAATCTCCATCTAGTCTACGATCGCGATGACCCGTTAAGATAACCGGAAATTGAATTTAAGTGATTTTCGAATTTTTTCCATTTTTGACCGCCCAATTCTTAACCCGTTACCTTCTCTTCTATCCTCATCACAGTTCACTTCCTGAAGAAAAATTCACGGAGGGGATCTTTGCATCGACAAGAGAGGTGAGCATATCGCTAGTTTTTAATGCCAGTTGAAATTGTTTTTTTTTTTTTTTTGTTCGTCGTAATCGTTTCAGGGAAGGACAGTGAGGCGGGGGAAGGTTGGAGTACGAAGGTACCCTTTTTTTATTTATTCTTCATAACTAATAAGCAAATTACATGCACTTTGAACCTTCGGTGCCTGACCTAAGTAAGCTCATATTCTGACCTACCTTGACACTTGACTAATGTCTCAATTTAAGAACACCGATCACGTGTCCGCCATACAACGTGTATGTATATTGTTTATGTGAAAACACGAAGAACCTTTTTAACTACTTGAAGAGCCCAGAATCAGCGCTGACCGTGTGGGGCAGTTCGGCCTCCTCCTTCTTAAACTTACAATTAGTTATAATAATTACCCCCGGACTGTTGAAGCCAGCCGCACGTGATATTTTCTGAAGAATGTTTTAGCTGACCCGAGTCCCTCGCGATGGGTAAAAGGAGGCATGTTTAATAACCGTTTATATAATCTATCCAGTCCTTAGGGCTAGGGAATTGTTCAGGGCGCACGTTCATAGTTTTCTAGTCGTATCCACGTATAATGTAATTCTCTTCTCTGCACAAAGAAGAGTGACGGATATATCGTGCGCCCTATGCTGTTATATGTTGGAAATGAGATGGTTCTCGAGAAGCAGCAACACTGCGGCTATGATCACAAAGCCTGCGTTACCTCGTGTAAGAAATGTGTCTCATTACGGGGAACCACCTTCCCTTATATCACGTAGCTTTAAACTGCAACGTTAGAGAGTTTAAATATATAAATAAATACAACGAAACTCTACGGTTAAGGCGAATATTATCAAGCTCTATGTGCATCATCGCGTTTCTGTACATACCTATGTATATATTTATTTACCCATATGTACCGCGGTACACACATACCTCAGAATCCAGGCGGTGAGCGTAAGTAATCAACTTTACTTTGCGCACCGACATCACGCTAAACTATCCTCTCTTTTTATTCTTCTCTCTTTCTCGCGAAAGATTAAATTGGCGCTACGCGAATTAGACTCAATTTTCTATGATTGAGACATCGGACTCATTATGATCTACCAGAAACTTATGTATGGGGCATTTCGCGTCAATTATACCAGCATAAATTTTGACAAACTAGTATTTAAAACCGACCGTTTTTTCTACATCAATTTTTTGCCAAGTGATATAATACGAGCACCACTTTAGCAACGCGTAAAAAAGATGCTTGTTAATTTCTTTCTCTCGACTGGTTCGAATTTTTTTTTTTTCTTTGTTCTCAATTTATCAATTTAACACCGAATGTCCCATTCAAACGATATAATCAACTCACACTTGTGGCTAAGACTGTATTACCTATAGTAGGTAGGAGTGTCAGAAAAATTAAAAAATCGTCGGATATTTTTTTTATCCATCCGTTTCTAATCGAGAATTCGTCAAGATTTATGCGTTTTTTAATACCACATTTCACGGAGAGGTTTGAAGGGTGCTCAATCATCACTTGTTGATTTGAAAAAAGGAAGAGAAAAAATATTTTCAAATAAAATTCTTCAGTTCTAATAAATATATTTATGATAATCGATAATTCAGGCACAACCCATGTTATAGGATTTGAATTACCATATCGAAAATTATCATTATTGTTATAATTCTTTTTCTTTTCCATTTCATTCCACTTTTTTCATATCCCCCCCGACGTGTCCACATCGGCTGGACGCACGTAGCACAATGTATTTTTGAAATTTTTAAAATAAATTCTACAACTTTTCAAACAAGCATTCATTGTCAGAAAAATGGTCTATAAAATCAGTACGCAGCTACGTATAAAATAATCAAAAGATATAAGATAAAAAATACTTTGTGTGTTCAAACTGAAACCCATAAAACGTGATTTTTTTCGATACACACAAGTGATGCCGCGAGAACGATCATAACGGATTTTTTTCATCGTTTTTTTTTTCTCTCTCTCTCTATTCGGAGGGGTTAAAAATAGGGGCCAGCCCATAACTGTCTACATCCTGTGCAGTAGGAAGGATATATTTTATGAGGATATTCCTGCGGTTTTTCATCTCATCCACGCATCTCAGAGCGCCGGAAGTCCGCTCTATAAGGAAAAAACGGGATCGCGCTGCACACGAGCGTTGTTATATTCATATTTGTAAATACATTTTTTTCTCCCTATTAAATATGGGGCTGAAAATATTCAATATATAACGGAACATCTTTCTGTGCAGCGATAGACGAGAAGAAATCACCGTAAATGTATTCAAGAATTTTTCTTTTGGGGCAGCGAGGGACGGAGGCGTGGCGTAAACTTTTAACCCGTTTTGATTTCATACAGGCAGGATATCGAAGGGATAGCCAATGTATGTTAATAAAATAACGGGGGTGTGGATTTCTGCGAAATTTTCTGTAACAAATTATTATTTTTTTCTCCTACATACATATAATATCCATATATGTCTCTTTGGTTCCTGTACTCGGATTGCTGATAAAATTGTGAACAGAAAAAAAAAGATAGAAAAAGGGTTAGAAAGTTGTGTAGATTTGAATATCATTCAATGACTATTTGAAATAGTTTCTTCTATAGATATACATATAAGTATAATAGATGGTTAATGATCTCTACTCTGAATACATGCAGATATAGTGAATAGCGTGTGATCACCTCTTCTTCAAGTTAATATACATAATTCTCTCTCTCTCTCTCGCTTCGTCTTTATAAAAGGGAATAAGAGGAGATGGAAATAAAGAAGAAGAAAAAAATGAAAAAAGAGAATCTTGGCTCGTTGGAAACCACCTGAACAATTCGATCCTGTCCGGCGTACGTTCATACAGAGGCGCCCCGCGCTGGACAATCGCGCGCATCATATTATAATGAATGTGACCCCTTAGAATCTTTTATCATTTATTATAAAAGCAACTCAAGCTTAAGCCTTTCAATCGGACAGGTGAACTATTAATTCTAAGAGTTGAGAAGAAAAAATGTAGAAATGAAAAGATGCGGAAACAAGTACTTGTAGATACTCGCAACTTGATTTTACATTATTTGCGGACGATTCCGATCCGATTTTCACCTGAAGAATTTTCATAATTTTTTCTCTCCAATTTCGTTATGAGCCCACGTTATTCTGTTCGAATATATATAAGTAGCCGGTTTTCTGTTATATTGTAAATGTATAAATGTACGCGTTGGTTTGTTGTCCGGATTACCGGTCGTCGTATCCCAACATCCCGAGACTGATCTTCCTGCTGGAGAGGTCACGCGACGCGTCGCATCGATAAGAAAGATCTAGTATGTAAATTTTGCAGAATATCGTAGGTAACTCGCTTTTCAGACTAACGTAGCTATAAAGGTGAGTTGGTATATATAAAGTTTCTGCGTCTGTGGAGGATAAGAAATGCTGCTGTTGGTGCTGCCGCTAGTACTGTTCGTGTTCATGTCCATGTCCATGTCCATGTCCATGTCTTTCTTTCTTTCTCTCTTTCTTTATTTCTGTTTCTCTCTCCCTCTCGCTCTCGCTCTCTCTCTTCCTCTCTCTCTTGTTCAGTGCATAGAAATCTATGCAAATAGGGTTGTCACGTGGGCGACGAAGCCTGGGTTTGAATGAACCTTTGAGTCATGCTGCTCCTGCTGCTACTCCTGCTGCAGCTACGATTATCAACAACGACTCGACTGGCTCCAACAGTGAATGGATTATTTGCGCGGGGGTCGATTCACTGACTGTCTGCATGGAGAAATTGCCTCAACGGATCCTTGAAAAACATCTATACACATATCTGTATATCCGATATCAACGATCGTGTGTAAAACTTTCAGAGACCAATTCCAAAACAAAATTGATTAAATTTTGAATCCGATTCTTTACCCGAAATTTTATAGCGCGTCTTGTCCTGCCGAAAAATTTGTCGATAAACTTGTGTCTGAGAACAGTTCTTCGTTTTTTTTTTTCAAATCGGTGAAATTTTCGAAAAAACTTCTTCAATATAGCATTTAAAATTTGATTGTTTTTTCTCAAGTTTCGGTCGTCATACCGTGAAAGTCATGTGACCAGATCTTCTTCTGGTTGATAGAAGAAGAAGGGATATCAGGGTGAGAGAGCAATGACAGAAATGAAAAATGAAGAATAAAAGAAAAGGAAAAGAAGAATGACTGACAATAAGATATGCTGCAGACGGAATATTGTACGACGAGTGACAGGGATGATGGTTAAAAGTTGTGAATTCGTTAGCTGGATATACTAGAGACAGTATCAACGCACCTGCCAGTGTAGAGCCATGGGGGAAACCTGATGTTTGATTTGAATCGAAAGGCTGCATCGGAGAAACTATATAAGATCAACAACAATGGAAATCGGTGAGTTGCTGGATCTGAAAAGATTTGGTTGTCGAACGAGATGAGGTGAGAATATATAATAATAAAAAAAGGAAAAAGAAAAAAAGAGCGAAAGAGAGAGAGAGAGAGATAACAAGGTGCGTTACATTGCCTCACGATTTATAACGGTACATATTTACACAAACCCAAAGCGAATCTCAATCAAATCAAGAGAAAAAAAAATAGCTCGCCAATGCCACAGATATTGCCGACGTTTAGTATATAATAAGCTGTTTTTGAACGCGTTCACGCCAGAAGGTCGTGACCTCCATATGCATAAGGTGTTGCAGTCGGTGATCCGCACCATATATCGTGTTCTGTTTTTTTTCTTTTCTCCTTCTTTCTTTCTTTTTACCAGCACTCATCGTTCTTATCCTCCAGGAATGCTTTCGCAGGGATATTTAATCCGTATCATATCATCATACCGCATCAGACTGCACGAGTCATAATATAATACAGATCAAGAATTACTTATTACATGCACGTGTTGTATATTCAATACGTATACAGACGAATATCCACACGTCGTTGGCCTTCGGAACTCAAAGCTCACGCGTTAAAAGTAACACGAAACCCGATCAACGGCGTCATCTTCATCCGGGGCACACTTCTTCGACAAGAAGAAACTACGTGACAATCGTACGAAAACAAAAAAGGAAAATAAAAAAAAATGAAAAAAAAAGTGGTTGGTATGTAAATGCGAAGATACGTATACATATATGTACACATCTAATAATTGTACATACCTATCACTCTTTGACGTAATCATAAACGTACGGGTTAGGTTGGTTCTCTTAATTGCGAAAGTCGCACGTTGCGGCGTACCGTACACATCAGATTTCGCTTTGGTGCGTATTTTGACATCGTTTTTTTGTGTATTTTGTTCTTCTTTTTTCTGTTTTTTTTTTTTTTTATGGCATCGTATGACACTTCTCATTCCCCGATGCGCACCTACACGTACACGTGATCATTTCGAGCATGACTATATGGCGTGGTGTTTTGAAATTGTTTTTGTGCGGATACAATGATCTCTGTACCGGTAAGGTACGATAATGTAACTTGAACTAAAAAAAAAATAAATAAAAGATAAAGAGTAATTGATGCGAAAAACGAAGAGCTGAATAATGAGCAGAACTAAAGAAGAGAGAAAGAAAATACGCGTGATAATACAAGGAATGCAGATGCAGAAGAGAGTGAATGAAATTAAAGATGTCCGCCGCTGTGCGTAATGTTAAAGTACGCGTTTATTATTCCTTCCTGTTTACTGTTTTCTTCTGCACCAACATGCGCGGCGATGACTTATCGAATGAGTCAAGGTTGAACCGATAATGGTCATTTGATACCTAATTAAACCCCCTCATTCCGTAATAATTACGTCGTCTGTTACGCGATACAACATAGCCTGGTACTGCATCAGGCTTCGTGTGACTAGTATTCGGTTTTTTAATTTTTTTGTCCTAAATTTTGGAATTTCAATTTATCAAACTGAAAATCAGCTATTGATTCTGTTGAAACAAAAAAAAGAAAAAATTATACTTGGATGTGTATTTTTTTTTATCCCGTTCAAAGCTAGTTATCTCTGACTCTACGATTTGGATCGATTTCATTTAGACAAGGTGTGAAGAAGACTAATTATAAACAGGGTGTTGAAAAATAACGAAGCTTGAAATCAGTTATCTTTTAGCTGGTTTTAAAGGACGTGCCGTTTTATTTAAGACAGCCCTCCCTTTTAGATCTGTCCGTCTGTCTTAAGTTTAACGAGAAATTTCACGGTTGCCGATCTTCAATATAGGATCTAAGGATCTTTCAAATCGACCTATAGGATCTCCGGGTTACGTATAATCTGTGGGTTGTTAATTCTTTCTTCAAAAGAGCTGGGCTTCGGGAAAGGAGAAGAAAAAAAAGGAAAAAATACCCTCCCTCATGACTGTGCCAAAAATGTTTTTCATTCCTAGATCCTTTTTTGTTTTGTTTTCACATAATTAATTTTATTAAATCAAACGAGTTCATCGGTAATACGGTATTACGTACTTAAAAATTATTTTTTCTCTTCTTTCGGTATCTGATTTTTTTCGTTTTTTCTTTTTCTCTTAATTTGACATTTTGTTTGTCCTAGTGACATTAAAAACGCATTAATTATATGTACATACATAGGTGTGTAATATTAAATATTATACGTGCGAGAAACGTTCTACGGTTGAAAATGTATATTGAGAGAACTCGTGAAAAGGGGCGTTAACATTTCTTAAAGGATATGACTATAAACAAGACACTTCCTACGCGATCTCACCTGTCCACGAACAGGTCGACCAACATATATACTCAATGTATACAATATGTTAGATGCATAATATACGTGCGGTTTAACATTATAATATTATCTCAGTTCGAGCAAATGAATTGCAACATAGTTTTTTCAACTACCAGCTATATATAAATCCCACATAAGCTTAACATATTAGTATTTTCTTTTCTTTTATTTTATTCTCCTCTTCAGTTTTTCGTATTCGATGTTTTCGCCATTTTCGACCGACCGAATCCGGCAGGTGCGAGAAATGCATTTCGTTATACATTCTAGCCCTTGTCTTAGGTCAGGGTTGGTTTAAATATACCTATAACACCACGTGATGCAGGTTATACATGATTTAGTGCGGTTTCGGTTTTGGTTTTAGCTCAGGTTCTTTGATTTTTTGTGTTTCTTTTTGTTTTTTTTTCATTTTATTCTCGCGTGGTGTGAATCGTTTAGTAAACGCCCGTAGATAATGATCGCGGATAATAGGTGCGGTGCAGGAGTCGATACCTACGTATACCTTACACTGTATACCTACATCACATGTATACTATATACATATACATATGTATACATATGTATCGATGCTGACGTTATAATTGGTCGATAGATATAATCGCGATTATATCACGATCTTGTTCACACCGTTAAAAAAATATTTTTTCATCGTCACAAATGCCGGCATTTTTTTCACACAATTTTTCGCGTGTCTTTGCTTGAAACAAAATAATTTTCTTTTCTGCTCCTCGGTTAGTACCAGCGAAATGAACAATAATTAGATCATGGGTAATTGAAAAAGAAACTCCGTTTATGAATCCATTTAAATTTATTTAAATTAAACTGCTGTATCCAGCGCAGTATAGTATGTGTGCGATCCTGACATTATCGTACCATGAAAATGTCGGACGAATGGGTTTATATTTTATATCATATACTACGCACACACTATATACCGGATGGATATGTACGGTGTGTGTGTGCAACGGAAAATCGCGCACGCGGCGGTTGGTCCAACAATTACGTCTCCTTTAATTACGACCTGGACATCATCTCTGAACACGAGCCGCGCGTATAAAGATCCTCTCGTGTCTCGTGTGTGAGATGCACTCGTATATTTATACATACGCATATATATACGTGTATGTATATGTTCGTGTATTATATATATAAATATGTGCATGTGGATTGTATACCATAGCCGCAAACGGACCTCTGAACCGGACCTCGCGTGCGGGTCACGCCGCACTTAGCGGCACATTAGTCAAACAATTAAGAGTTTGTAATGGCACGTCACATAAATAACCTGGACCAATAGTTAGGTGGATACCACCTTGATAATAAAATTGTGTAGGTGCATCATTTCGTATTCTCACTTCATATATTAAACACGAGTACCTACCTCGTTCGGAGTAGATCGTCGAAAAAGAGGAAAGAACAAATGTTTTCACGAGGTGAGAACTAATGATTCTGTTTTTTTTTTTGCTCTTCTTTTTAAACGTGGAGTTTTAACGGAAATCCGGACCACTTTTTTTAATTAGAGAATTATGTACTGATTTTTTTATGCAGTACATTTGTAGATTATATGGTAATAAAAATTTTGCAATTTCGGGGAGTCGTAATTTTGTTTCTATGTAATTGGTTTTTTTAATAAAGCGCAGGCAAATCAGACGAGTATACTATATTTATTCATGTACCTGTATGTACTGGAACGACAGGTAAATAGATGCAATGCGGATCCTAATGGAATACATGTGTCGGGGGTTCAGAGTGCGTTCGCATGTATTGCGGGCGTGGGCGTTCAATTTCCGTTCTCTACACGAAACTAATTAACAACTATACATATATATACGTGTATGTATATAAATAATAGATATATATACGGTGGACCTCTTGTAACTTAATTGCATCGTGCGATGATTTAAATTTCAAGGTCGAGGACTGACCGAATTCACATAAAATCTAAATTCAAGGAATCATTGGAAACTTTGGGTATCAGAAATCGAATACATCGAACGTAACGAAATGCCTGAGTGCAAGATTATCATTAACATCATCGCAGAATGATATGAAAATGGAATAAATTATGCCAAGGGGATTAAGTCTGTCGAAAAATTCGATCATTTTATTTGTTTGATTATTTTTCTGAACAACTCGATAGAGAGCAATGATTTCGTGGTTGTAATCTATCTCGTGACCGGGGTACATACACATTATAGGACGTATTGATGGGCTAGAATGATCATCGACAAGAAGATTGTGTTACTAATTAGTAACGGACGACTAACCCCTTAAGTAATTAGCAATTAAGGGCTCATACCGTACTAATTACCTAATTCCTGCTCGTCATTCGGATAGTCTTTGGGACGTATACAAGCATGTAAGCCGGTGATCATCTCATGGCACGGAATTATTTTTGTGGGATAATATTTTATCAAACTCTATGTATTATACAGGGTGTCTTGTGAGTAATAAATAAAAATTAGAATTTCAGAGATATCGATTTTTGGAACGTCGAACTTTTTTTTGTTTGCTAATCACAGAGCCTATAAATTAGAGAATTCGGAAATTCAAGATCCACTTAAAACGGAAAATTCAGACCTTTAAAAATTTTTCTCTACACTCGCAATTCGAAATCGATTACTTCAATAGTTAAGTAAACAAGTATTGCTTTAATCTGACCTGCGATTATATCGTCTCGCATTGATTTTACACCAATATCATGCATTCTGATTTTTTGTTTTTTACAATGTAAATCCGTTATTGTAGAACACCATGTATACTAGTAGTAAATCGAATGAAAAATCTGCCCTCCATTTCTGCACCAGGCATATAATTCTTTTCGCGATCTATTTTCTTGCTCATCTAGCAGCAGCAGCAACAGCATTGAAATCGTCTCTCGGTTTTATATGGATGTGGTCAGATCGTAGACAATTAGTTACAAACCGTCGGTTTTGAAATCTATTGCCTCTGATGTTGCGTTTCGCTGTTGTATTGCAGCAGTTTGTTGTCCCAAGGCGATCAAAGAATTGGAGGAGAAAAACCATTACGCATCTTATACCGCTGCAACTTGCAGGTATATGTATATAGTAACGTGGTGCAATATGCAATATGCAATATAGGTGCATGTGATGTTATATGATTCAGAGCAACGCATACGTATATAACTATACTGTGGATACGAAATCATATATACCAGAAAATAAAAGAAAAAATAATAATAAATAAAGAGCTAAGGGAGAATATTGCATATCGTAGCGTTGCTCGATTTACAATCATGCCGTATATAAAGGTCAATCCGTAACGAATTAAAAACGGGATCGTACATCAATTGTCATTGCCAACTATACTAACTAACTCAAATTGATAATCCTACACCTTTATTCGAATATGGAATTGAATTGCTATTGAATATAAGTTGAAAATTGACCACGTATATAGAATTTGCAGAATTGCATCGTGACGAAAGTCGAAGAATAAAGAAACGAAAAAGATTCATAGAAAGATACTTTGGTCGAATGTACAAGAATCATGAAATTTTTCTTCGAAGTACCCGCTGAATAATTTTTTCTTCGGCCAAGATTTTGCCAAAAAAAATTCCTCTTCTTCAGCGCAACGAACGAACAAATGAATCATCAATTTCTGTAATTCTCGAAGACTTGGAGACGAATTCAGTAAATTGAGTATATCATAGGGAAAAGATGGAAGAAAAAGAGAACAGGATAGATCGGCCAAATCATCGAGAACAATGCGATCTAAATATTCACAAACTAGTTAGTCATAGATCTCGGCTATAAATATTATTTTGAAATACAGAAGACTTTATTTATTATAAATTGAAACGCTTAAACGTAAGATCGCAACTTGCGTAGCATATACATACAATATAAGTAGGTATATAAAATGCGTAGGCACGAGATCAGACGCACTCCATTCACTTGGCGCCGCATTCGTTCATTCATATGGTATATACTACAATACATATCGTGCTAGGAACGCCTAGCATATTTGAATTATCTTACAGAGTATTGAATTACGACTTGTTTTGTCGTAACGCTATATATATGTATCTGTAGTAAGCGTATCCCGATCATAAAGGTTATACGAAATTTTTCAATTTCCTCAATTTTTTCAACATCCGTATTACCAAATCAATTAGAGATCATCCCGCGCGATATTCAAACAGCCGCATGATTCCGATTCGAAAATTTCCGAACGTTCAGTAATTAGAGAGATGATGATAATTTTATTATGATTATAATTATGATCATCATAATAATTATACGATGATCGGGGGTTCGGTTGGGCGTGCGAGACTCGGCGAGTCGGCGGCTTTGGTACTTAAAAAACGGGATGCGTTTAGTTTTCACTTTTGACAGTCATCACGCCGTTGTTATAAGACGCTGATCCGTGCAGCCGGGTACCCGCTGCCATATACGTGACTAATGGTTGCCTGTACAACAATAATATATTACGGACTCTAAAATTTCCTTGGATATCCAATGGGATAAAATAAAACAAAATCAAATGGGATATGAATTTGTAATATGCAGGTACGAAAATATGAGCGCTCATTTAGGAGAGAGAGAGAGACCCAAAAAAGATTATCTCTTACTGTTTTTTCGTATCTTTGGATTCCAGGATTAAAAAATTTTCAAACATTTAGATGGTATAACATGGAAAAATTGATGAACCAAGAAAACAAAATAATAACTGCACGATTGATAATCCTCTCCTGGTTCATAATAATTGTGAATCTTTCTTCATTTTTTATTTTATTTTATTTTTTTCCAATTTTTATTCTTCGATTTTTTTTTATAAGTTTGCTCTGTGAGCTCCTAAGAAAGTTGCAAGGGTTTCGATTAACATATTCTGATAATAGGACGTGGGCACTCGCTATATAAACGTGCCAGTGTAATATATAATGAGTTGCACTTACCTACTTATATGCATACGAGAAGTGACACCTTCTTCTTGTCTGCTCCGAAGGAACTTTAGCCGACTGGGTGTCTCCCCGTTGTGAATCATCATTACCAAGATAAGAAGTATCTCTCTCTCTCTTTCACTATTTCCATCTCTTTCTTTTTTTCTATGTGTTCGACGTGCGCTAGATATTATTATTATTATTATTTTTTTTCTTTATTGTTCAACCATTGTTCCTTTTTTCTCTCGACACTATATATCAAACAAGCTGAGGTATAATGCGTTGGACGATGAAAATTGTAACATTGATTTTTCACCGAAAAACGAGATTGAAAACCAAAAAAAGAAAACCTATCAAAGTCACGTTTTTTCTTTCTCCTCCTCCTCGAAAGCTCCTCGATATCAGGATCATAGTATCCCAATGAATGCGATTAAATGATGTGTTTTGATTATTTACAGTTTTCATCCGTTCAATTTTCATTCACTGCGCAGTGGGATATTCTAACACATCACATGCGGACATCTAAATCATTTACACGCAATCATCGCAGTGCTTTTTACCTCGAGAACAAAAACTAATAGGAGTAACTAATTCCTTCTTTTTTTCTTTCATAATTATCGCTTTCTAGATGCTACAGCAGCGTGTATTTCTAACATAAGTTCGTTCATTCCACAGGTTATAATTGAGTAAGGTAATAAGTCGCGTATAGGAAGAGCATTTAATATCCAGAAAAAGTAGAATAAGAGAGGGGAAATACGGACAAACCTGTGCAATGTTCGGTACGATCTTCGTTCACGCAATAATTATTCATAAAAACATTTCGTGTCGATTATAAACGCTGTAACGGAGTGCAGTGTATTAGTGAACTGCAGTTGAAGTTGTTAATATAATACAGTAAACTTTGCAGCAAATGCAACATCATCTCCAGTTATTACAGTGTGAAATAGGATGAAATTTCCACTCAACTTAATGCTAGCCACAATTTTTTTGTCATCTTTTTCTTTTTTTTTTTATTTCCGTTTTTCGTTTTCTCACTTTGTGTGTAGTTTCCTATTTAAGTTTATCTCCTCGGTGTACAGTGGAAATGTAGGCATCCGTGAGTACTTACGATTAGAAAAAAAAAAAATCACAAAAATAAAATAATTTCGTACAAAAGTGAAACAAAAATAAACTCGTCTCTCTTCTAAGCTAGATCGTTTTCTACGCGACTTTCAATGCCCTGCCTACTACCCTGGCGCCCGTACGGCGCGGTCGGGGCGCGTCATCCAGTTTAACGCGTCGTGCAGAAAACACGATATATTATATTGTACATATATGTACACATATATAAATATATCCTATGTATTATATACCACATAGTTCCTTGCTAAAGAGACACTTAACAATGTTCTCAGGATGAGACAATAGCCTGTTAATGTTATTTCTAAGGCGTGTCTCATTTTTCTTTTTTTTTTTCGAAAGATGGTGAGAGAGAGAGAGAGAAAATATTTTCATTTCCAATCGAGAACGAGGGACAAGAGAGATTTTAGCCATCTGAGAAAGGAAGAAGAATTTTTGATAGGGTTTTTTTTTTCTAATTAATTTTACAGAGATTCATTTATTCATTCATATTGCGCTTCTATTCGTGCGATTCCTGATAATTGGGTGTACATTTTTGAAAATCAATTAACGAAGCGATCGTTCAAATTATTTATTGATTTTTTTTTTTTTTTAATTTAAACAAAAAAATAATCGGTTCATCACCCGAGGAAGGAAAAGGATCCTGCGCGCAGTCATCATATGGGAATCAAACGTGGCGGATTGTGAATTTTTTCCAATTGTTCTATGCACTTCAAAACCAGAATTGCATTTTTTTTTTCCTCGCAGGCCTTTTTGTTTTGGTTCTTTGACAGTGACGTCTGTCGGCTGAACATAATGTTGCAATTACGAGTGAATCATCTCACTGCCTCTGTTACGTATGCGAGTATCAACTTTTACATGCACCTAACTATATATATCTTCATGTATTCAAATCCCCCCTGCTGAATGTCCCAATTCGAGTCTTCGACCCACGATAAACCGGAAGTGTAGGCACCAGACGTTGGCCTAGAGACTAGTCATTGTTTTGTGTGTGCAACTTCACGTGGCGTGTATAATATTATATTATACATCAAATATATAGGTATATAATACATATGAATAAATAGCGATTGGAATTCACTCACAACAACTTCGGATCATTATAATACGCGCAAGCTGCGCACATACACCCGACGCCCCAGCAGCTTCGCGTATTATTTTGCAGGTTTTATTATTATTAATATTATATGCGATTTTTTTTTCTCGCTATACGTACACAGATACGAGCGATTCTATTTTTGTTGAAAAAAGAAATTACCGTTCCCAGATCGCGTGCGTATAGATAGAAATTAATTCTAATCTAAATATAAACAAAAAATCATAATTATCGCACCGGGCGATATCGGTGTGTTTTCTGTTATTTTTTCTTCACCGGTATAATAATTTTGCAGAAATTTACAGCAATTCCAAGTGGTTTTATTAGGAAATACGAGAATTTTGAAGTCATAAAACTGTGTTTTAATCTTACTCTTGTATAAATATATTCACGTTCGTTTAATTTAATTAAATGTTTTTTTCCATCATATTTTTCATTACTTTCATTTCATATAAGTTCTCAGTTCTCTCAAGCTCGTCGGTTGCCTCTATACCTTCATACGTCATGTAGAATGTGTATACACATGCGTGTCTGTATGTATCGCATATGTAGTATATATGTAACGTGCAACGAGTCGAGAACACCACCAAATTAATCTTAGTCATAGAATAATAATTTAAGTGCGTCGCCGTCGTCGTCGTCCTCTTCGTCCGCGTTCTGATCTCTTGCTGCGCTGCAGTGCTGATGCTGATGCTGCAGGACGTATACGGCGTCCATATTGAATCTTGCAAGAGTGCACGAGCAATAATGCCGGCAAAAGCGCATCGCAATACAGTATATAGGTATATTATAGTTCTACGTATATGCTATGTGCGCAGCATCAGTTGAGAGTATCACCGGTGTACAGAGTTCTGTTATAATTACAAAGTGTAATGACTTATATATGAATGAAGTCATTACATAATCCGCCGTAAGAGGTTAATGGACATTTGCACACAATGCGCATTAAGACAAAGACTTAAAAGTATAATAAATACGCCTATGTTATATTTTATATATACGTACAAGTATGTATACCCATACATATGTACTCATATACAGGTATATAAATCGTAACTGCTCTTGTACATGATATACCTATAGATGGCTACCGCATTAACATTAATTAAATTACCATCATTCACATTTTGTTGTTATAATTGTGATTTTCTCAATTTTTGAGAATTTAAAAATAACAAAAAAATAATCTTCGGTTGTTGAGGAACGCCATGAAGTATAAAAAGATTTTCTATTCCTGTTTTTTTTCTTCGTTCTTTTTAACGAATAAACCAACTGACTTGAATTTACCTAAGTATCCGTAACGAATGATATTTCTTGACTGCTTTTTTTTCATCATATCTGTCCGATGATCATTGAATATAATTTTTTGATCTTGTAGATTGCTCAATAATTCTTCCGAGGGGATTAACTATGCTTATACTCCGACTCGCCATCACTTCGGATATATTCTGGATGACACATGTTCCGTTAATTGAATTTCATCACATCGATAACAACGGTATTTGATTCGTTTAATTTATTATTTAGAAAATCAAAAAAACAATATCAAAAAATTAATTCAGCCGTATATTATAATCATCGAATTTATCGTTCGTTTCGGTTGTACGAAACATGGATGAACAAATAACATGAGCAAGTTCTTGTTATATTTTAAATTCCTACCCTAAAAAAAAAAGAAATCAAAAGCAGCGAACAAAAAAATAGATTTTCGAATCATCAGTCACAACCGAATTATATTGAATAATTACACGATTAGGTATAAATAATTGTAGTTCGGAGAAATATGTATACATCTTATATAATACCTACCTATATAGGTACACATGAAGATTTCTAATGATTTTTGTACAAACGTGAAAAGAAAATGGAGAAAAAATAGAGGCACTTATATGTATGTATGACAATTACGACGAGGGTGCAGCAGAAACTGAATTAATTTTCCTCATAGAAATACATAACTGAATAACCTGCTGTTATAAGGTGCTGCACTATAATGTCTACTCATACTGCAGGTGTCTTGAAAAACCAATGAATAATGATTGCGAACTATCATAAAATGAAGGCAATTGCGATTTTAATCGTGAATTTTGAATAACCTAGTAATAAAGCTCATTGTTCTGTCTTATTAGTTTCTGTTTCTTTTTCACTTCTTTTTTTCGTTGTTCGTAAGATTCATCTTATAATGATTATGGTTCTTCAGGGTAAGTAAAAAAAAAAGGAGAAGAAGAACCGCTTGAAAGTTTGATAAACTATACAGAAAGTTATCTCACATCGTCTACGAGGTTCTCATACATCTTAATCTGTGATGATCAACAAAAATCGATCAGCTATAAATTTAACCTGATTTGATTTCGATAGCTTCACATAATTATCATGTAAAGTGCAGCTGCAGCGAGTACGTACCATTATAATTACTTTTCATAAAGAATAAAATGGGTGTCATTTTCGTTTTTTTTTTTCTATTTCTCATTTACACGTATCACACGTCTTTTGGTACGGTGGTACAGCAGCAGACGCGCGTTACCGCGTATAATATAATATCGATTGACTAAAGCTGATTGTGTAATTGTAATTAAGGCAATCTTGTAATCGTAAGTCGGTATAATTAATGAACCAAAGTCGTGTGCTGATGCTCCGCGGAGTCGCGCCTGTATATCTTGCTGCACGATCGCCGGGTAGATTCATTCAATACATAAACATATGTATAGATGAATTTATATATAGATATACACACACTTGTATATTTATATATACCTTAATGGTGAGTAAGCGCAATTTGCCATATTGTCTCTAATAATCCAAGCTAATTAGTTTTGTCTTGCGGACTTCTGATCATTAGGTATAAATACTATAGCATGGTGTACTACACATTTATAATCGTGAAGTATATTTATTCTGCAGTTGCATCGATTTTTTTTATTTCACTTTAATCTTTTTCAATTATTGTACAAATAATTAACATTTTATGTGTAATTCAAACATTTTGTAAAACAAAATAAAAAAAAAAAAAAGAAAAATCAATTTTCTCAATTTATGGAGTCGCTGCAAACCGGAATTTCGGTGAACTAACAGCGTGGTATTGATCGTAAACGACGTAACAGGGCGCCTGATGTATGGCAATCTAAGCGGGTAGTACAGGGATAAAACTTGGGTTGCAGATATAAAAGGGTCAGCAGGGGGATGAAGTTGAATAAGTTTATCAGATGTCCGAGGGGTGGCACTAGCGTGTACAACCGCGAGAATTGTGGAGGAATTTTTATTTTTGGCGCGAATATTCAAAATTCACTATCAGATTGGATTCGACAGAAAAAGAATACGGTTTTATCAAATACATTTTTCTATGGGAATTCAATTCATAATATTAGGACTCTTAACGGTGGATTTTACTGGGTATACTCTTCAAGGAAATTCGATACAATCTTGCTTCTGCAAGAGAAAAACTGTTTGTCTCTCATGTGTTACGGATGAAGAGAAGCTAAACTGATCTGCGGAGAAACTTGGTAATGTCCTCATCTGAGTTCCATTTGATTACCAGGACGAAAAGCGGACAGCATTAAAGACAATGACCCGAGGAAGTGATCACACAATGCTCGTTTGCTGAAAGGAGAAGATAAAAAATGATATGTGTCCAATTTCATTTACCGTGTGACAATCAATAATAACTCTATCAAGTTTGTATCGATACGGAAATCTACACATAAATTCGTACTCACGACGATTCCAAGGCTTAATTGCCACCACGAAGTTGACCGTCTTTGATCAGTTAGGATTTGGCCGTTTCCATACTGAGACAAGAAACGAAAAAAAAAATCCATTCCACAATCTGTGAAGAAACTCTTGAATTTTAGTATCAAAATGAAATTTCTCCAATTGATAATTTTCTTTTTCCTTGTTTGTCACATTTTCGCTCTAAGCTCGACAAGACAATCACGATACTTACGAAATATCCCCTACGCGATATACGCCCACGATGTCCAAAAACAAGGCACACATTAAACGGAATGAGATGAAATTTGCTAAGTGACAAGTTTTTGTTGAAAGCTTTTTTCCCAAACACTCCTACTGGTGTACGATATACGCTGTATGAGGTGTGCTACATAGGAGAGAATTAATTGTTAAGTGAATTTGTGTAAAAGTAATCTGGGTGACAATGCTTTTACAACTGTTTCTTCGTTCGGATTCGGAGACCAAAAGTATTACTGCTCGGCTACCAGAGAATTGAAAATAAAAAAATTTCAAAAAGGATACATTAAGTTCTGGCTGTACGGAAATTATTTAGAAGTCGCCAGAGGAGCTCAAAAGTTTCATAACGAAAACTTAAAGTATATCAGTTCTTGTGTCTGTATAGATGCGAATGTATTACAATATTATAACTAAAAAAAAAAAAACGATTCATTCCGTGTACTCGACCTATTTTTCTTCGATAACGTTTCCATAACTTTACAGCGATAAATTTTTTGATTGTTATATCGTTAGATTTTTTTTTTTTTTTTTTTGCCGTGTCAAAATGTACATCGTGCTTCTACTGACGCGAAAGAAATTCAATAGAATAGATAAGTTGTATACATTCGTGGCATTTTCATGTAGCGGAATTATTATTATTATCATTATTAATGTTATTTCAGACCATGCCAAAGGGTGGTTTTTGGGACGGAAGTGATTTCGACGGAACTGCAGGAAAAACGGTACGGAGTCAACGCGACTACGATAACTTCGACGCATCGACTATACGAGGCAATTCAACAAATATAACACGAGGAAATTTATCTTATGGTAACGAAAAAGAGTATAAAGAGGATGAGAAAAAAAATAACTCAATCACGAGACCGAAAATTTATAGCAAATAACTATCGATATCAAAAATTCCATTTATAAACATACGTTTAACTAAATATTGCGTGATAAAAATCTCGCATCATCGAATCTAAATTCCAACATTTTTCCATTCGCATTTACATGGTCATGTGTATAGAGAATTTAACGGGTCCGGCTATATAGGTATATACTCTGTATCTATAGGTATATTATGTACTCTATGTACCATGTAGGGTTGCCAGGGGATACGTCACGGATTCAATGACTCTGCTTGCACCGGTTTGTCAGAGTTTCGGGCTGTATAGATAAAATTTATCTATAGGTATTTCGGAGGATCTCAGCTGCTACTGCAGGGGATGGATGCCCGATTTTCCAGCAGCAGCAGCGGTAGTTATCCGTGCGAACTGTAATTGCAGGGGGTAGTTCGAGGGACACGCCTCCGATTAAAAATTGTCGAAGATCAATCGTTGCATATATACGTATATAATACATAGGTACATAAATCTATATATACATATATGAAAAGAGTTTTTCCCGGCGCAGCAGAGCCGCGAAATTCCGGCTGATTCGCGGTCTACTCCAAACCGTCGCGGCGTGGTGGTAAAAAACCGATGCAGTGAAAAATTGGGGGAGAAAAACGAAACAAAAACTAGGAGAGTTGAAAAAAGGAAGAAAAAAAACTGAAAGAAAAGGAAGCAGAAGAATAAAAATACTGCCGGGTGCAGAGGGGATGAAAAAGAGAAACTAACTCTCGACGACGCGCCGAGTCGACTCAAGTAGAGAAAACTGAGAGCGGAACTCAACGAGGACGAATTACGAGCAGAAAGAACGACGGAGAGAGCGAGAGAAAAAGAAAGAAAAATAGATAAAATAAAGTAAAACAAAAGGGTAGTGAAAATGGTGGGTGAAAGAGAGAGAGAGAAATGGTGAAACATGGGGAACCCGGGTGGTAACCGATAAATTTCAAACAAATGAAAAGAAAACAGTGCCTGGAGGGCGAAGATATCCTCAACGTTTCAAAGGTTAATTGCGACTATTTATAAGCGGTAAAAGACACCGAGCTATTTTACACTTATACTATAAATTTTAAACCAGATAATGTATGTGCATATAGTACACCTGAAGTTGTTGAACAGCAATTTAAAAAATCATAAGAAAAAAAAAGCCCCTCACCAAGGATTTTCAGGAGTGCATTATCTTTGATCGCATATCTCTTTATGCATTTTTTCATAACTCGTCGATATCGTGACGATCGCGTTATGTGATCGATATGAAATAGTACAGCGAAAAGATTCTTCTATTAGCTCACTTATGCAGCCATCATTTCAGCTAAAAGGTTCGAAAAACTCGAGAGAAAAAGAGAGGGATGTACAAATTTCGTTTTCGAAGGGATGATTCCGGACCTCATAATTGTTAGCGTTCAATTTCCGCTTGACATTCAATTTTCTAATTTTTTTCGATTCGAAATGGTGGCGCAGTTCCGAAACAAAATCCAAAAGATAACCTTCCGAAAAAAAAAACAAAAAAAAGAGATGTAATTTTGGCGAAGGAAGGAATTCAGTGACCAGTGACGAACCCAGCGCGGTCCTAATTCCCCTTACAAAATGTTCGGAAGTATTGGAAGGAAGCAGAAAGATGAGAGAAGTAGATAGTAAGTAAAAGAGCAAAAGAGAGTGTGAGAAGGAAAAAAAAATGAAATAAAATAAAATAAATGTTAGGAGGTCAAGCGGGTCGTGGGGAAGGAGATGAAAGGAAATTCGTCGAAGATTGGGAAGGCATCCCCGAATATATCCGTACCAAAAGAGCTAGAAAATTTTTGGGCCTCGTAGGGGATATATGGCTGTATGTAGTTGCAGAAGAAGCTCAACACGATCACCGGGAAAAGACGTGAAGAAATGAAAAAGAAGAAAAAAAAGTGGCCAAGGGGGAAGCAGGTCGCGAACCGAGCCACCTCTACAGGGAGTTGGGCTTAATATTTTGGGGGTGACGACAGAGTCATCTGGAAGCTTAGCTTGCAGGACCGTCGTAAAACCGGTCCTATATAACTTCCGACAGCAACGCACTACATGTACATACGTTCGCAGGACGAGGACGAAAACGAGGATCCGGATGAGGGCAGAGGTCAAACTATAAAACCAACGGGGTCAATCTGTACTTGTTACATGTACCTTTGTGCTTGTACAATGTACATCTATGTGTATTATACAAACACGGTCGTCGGTCGCAGTTTACGAAAAAAATCAATGCAGGTACTGCAACGATAAGAAAATTGAACGAAATATTTACACAATCATTGGAATTCGGAATCTCTCTTCATTTCTGTACTAGGATAAAAATGTTGAACGAGGAGCAAATAAATTGAAAAAACAAAAAACCCACTTTCCATATCGTAAAATGTAGAAATAACGAAGGTGTCGTTGGTAGGCAATATTAATATTGTTATCGCCATCGTTCTTATCATTATTTATCTACGTACATCGCAGTTGAATGATTCGACTGTCGGCCGGATGTAATCATGTTGGATATTGAAAGTCAAGACTTGATGCGGTCGAGTGTACTTTATTGTAAGAGAGGAAATCGCGAAAGCATCCAACGAGGGATCAGAGGACGATCCTAAAACCGCAACCCCCCAACCTCCCCCTTCTTCCGCACCCCTTCTCGTCCTCTTGAGCATCTTGCTCTGTATCGAAGTAATACTCAAGAAAATTCCTCACTGCAGATGGATACATGTATATAGGTATATATACCTGCGTGTATATATGGGTATATAAAACGTATTGCGAGCGCTATGATATGGAACTATAAAATGAAAGATATTATATTCTACATAAGGAGAGAAAGCACATCAGAAAATTGACTTTTCCAAAAGTTTTCTATATCGTTTTTATTCGATGCGGGTGTATAAATCTCTCGAAAATTATTAGATAAAGATAAAGAAAATATTTTTAATTAATGAGAAAACGATTGAGTTATTATCTCGGATTTTACCCTCCGTAAAAATACGGTTATATTTCATGCATAAGACGCTTTATGTTAAATATTTATTACAAGTGATCGATTCCCAACCCCCTGAGTAATAAATATTGTGTAGAATATTACAAGATTCATCCTTTCGAAATTTACCGTAGATTTTGTTTTACTGTACAGAATCAAAAGTTGTAGGGAAAAAAAATATCTTCACCAAATCAACAGTGATGAATGAAACATGCAAAAAATATAAATTTTTTAGAATGAAAGGAATAGAAAAAAAAAGAAGGGGGGAAAAAAAAGAAATGAAAGCGGTTCAGTAAATGTACATAGCGAGCTGCGGAAAGCGGAGTAGGTTACTGCACGAGGGCTGACTAGACGATAAAGTAAGCCGTATAAGTGTCAGCCATAACTCATAAATACACCTTATATTATATATCCGTTGAACTAACGACCTGGTGCACCAACCTGCATCGGTGCACGCGAAAAATCCGATCTTTCGAGAGAAGGGGGTTGAAAATTCAGACAGACGCTGTCTTTCACGCTTCATCGAACAGCGATTCACACCCACACCCACGGTTTAAAATTCACCGGATAACGTTACGTACATGCATACGGTATATACCTGACCGCAAAGATACGTAATTTTGATTTTTTATCATTTTCACTTGTTTTTCAAATCAAATAAATGGTGTGCAAAGACGTATTCCAGCAATATTTCCGCGTTATAAATTGTTATAAGAAGCTTTTCTTTTTAACTCGACGTCCCATTGCAGTTCGTACAAGGCAATAATTTACTGTACCTATACTTACTCGACGGGTCGAAAAAACTTTTCTATTTTTGACTTCTTTTTTTTTCCTGCTTCCCGTGTGTATCTATTGTTCGTATCACACTCGCAGTAGCCAGAGACATGAACAACAACAAGTGAAATAAAAACGTTATTATTCTCAACACGCGAATGAAAATATGATATTTTTGTTCAATAAATATATTTCATATAAAATGAAGCAATTATCGTTTCAGCAAATAAGTATATAGGTGGAATGGAGGAAAAATCTTACGATGAAAGATGCGTGAAATGTATCACGTAACTGCAACAGCATTTAATGTATACTATGGGGGGTGTTCTTCAGATGAGCAACTCTGAAAGCCAATTAGATTGTATATTAAATTCACGAAGGAGATTAAAGTTTCATCGGGCGTAAGCTTCGAGCAAACAGCACAAGCTGCTTTGTGAATCGGAGCTATACGTACATACATATTATACGTGCAAATTAAATACATACACATTCATGTACATATATATGTATGCGTTGGAATAGAGCAGAGCTTGAAGAACGAGACAATTAATTTTTGTATGAGATTTCGCTCGAAACGTTTTCGAAGCGAAATTTTTCCTCTCTTCGATTAAAATTGCCGCAATTTATTTCCTTTTTTGTTTGTATGAAAACCTCATAATATTCGAGCGAAACGAAAAGAAACAACGAATACACGGGAAAGAAAAAGAAAAGACGCTACATGATTGCAAAGGAGTCGATCGATGATATTTTTTCACCCTTACGGTGGGCAATTAAAGCGCGAGGAATTATACGTGTTCTACATTTCGGAGTCCCCGCAGAGAGAAAAGGAAGAAAAAAAATAACCCAACGATCTGAAGAATAAAATCATGATAATAACAATAACTGTTGAAACGCGTCGATAAAAACTTGTTATTGTTAAGTGTTAAGAATTATTTTATCGCGTCTTGTATAACGCGCGTAGCAGGTATATATGCACGGTAGGCGTGAAAGAAAGAAAAATAAAAAGTAAACTGATTATAGAGATGTTGACCAAACAGACGATATAAAAGAAAAAGTGAGAAAAGAAGTATAAATTTTTACTGAGAAAGCTTACGTAATAAATATTTCAATACTACAACAACGTAACGATATAAGAAAAAGAAATCAATATATGCGTATTAATTGAGTATGTGTTCGATTTCCTCATTACGAAGATAAGAAAATCATCCGATCGTTCATTAGATTGAACGTAGATTGATTCATAGATGATAAAAACATTTTTTTTTAATTTTTGTAATTAATCTAGAATATAACGTAATCCTCAAGCTATTCAGACCTGCTTTTCTTCTTTTTATCTTTCAATGATTATTAATAAAAAAAAAAAATAATCGCCGATTAGTAGGGATATAATATATATAATTTCACGCATGTACATAAAATATTGTAATAGCTCGTTTAGGAGGGAATCATCCGTTTATTTATCAGATCGTCGATATTATATACGTCTATATCTATAGTCACGATGTAAAACCGTGTAGATACAACATATCCAGTTATCAGAGATTGTTGAATTTCCATATAGGTAATATTGGAATCGAAAGCCCAAATACCCGTATACGTATAACACATACGACTACGCATTCGACGAGGTATTATTTCACAGTTGCCAAAACAATCGCTTGGGCATACCTCTTTTTTTTAAATTTAATTCTTCCGAATTTCTTTTAATTACATACGTCAGTTTTGAAAAAAAAAAAAAATTTTTCAAACGAATTTCTGAATCAATGCTGATTTATTTATTTCTTAAATCTTTCATTTCTTCGAATCGTTGATCCGGTTTGTTGAACCTTTCATTCCATTCTCCAGTACGACTAGGCATGATACAACGATTGATTTGTATTCTTTATTTTCTATGAGAGATGAATTTTTTTTTTGCTTTTTATATCGACGATTCGTGAACATTTAATGTTCACCCGGTTAGGTTGATTGTGAATCGCTTCGCGTACAAGCTCGATTGGACAACTTTTCGTAGCCGGCCCAGCTGCTACACGAAAAAGTTGTCCAAACGCGCGATTCACAATCAACCTAACCGGGTGTACATTGCGAATATTTTTGCACCGTAGGTGCTTTCTACGGAGATTACGTACATATACACCATATATTCAAATTTACTCTACGCTGTCGAAATGTTTGTTGTTTGTCTGGAAACAACAATACACGTACCTATTCAACAGAATTATTATATCAACCACCCCTCACAAAATTAGTTACTGTAATATACGTACAAAATCATGTACAAATGAACGTCGTACATGTGTATGTATAACGCACAGTATACACCGACGTGGGCGCACTCCCGTCGAAATTTATATACGCGATATCCACACAAGGAATATAAAATAAAAATATAATTGATGAACCAATTATTATTATTATTATAAATAATAATTATTCGACGATATGATCCGACGAAACGATCGAAGGGGACATGGACGACGAGACCGTCAACGTTGTACGTATAATAATAGTAACAATAATGATGATAATAACGAGTGTAATCAACTTTTCGTTTCATCATTAGTATTATATGATGTTGGTGGTGAAGTGCGATTTTCTTTATCTCTTTTTTCCTTGTTTCATTTCATTTTTCATTTTATTTCTTTGTGTGTTAAGAATCGTTATAACCGTATAAACCAGCTGCGAAACAAACAAGAAATCTGCATGGGTGCCTAATGAAATATTTGTACAACAATTTTTTGGGGTGCGGCACATTAACATAGGATATTATTATTATCGTTCGAATTGGGTGTAATTTATTTGAAATCAGGTTTTGAAAAAAATAAATAATCAAATGTTGAGATGGTATTGAGAATTATCTTTTACGTCATGTAGATACCTGTGATACAAATACGGTGAGATCCTGCGCGGATCTATAAAAAAAAATGCAGTTTATAATTTTTTATGCTATTCCTGGTTTTATAGTTTTTATAAAATATAGTCCTCACTTATTCGATTATTCCGACTCGAGCATCGGTCCTTTTTTTGTTTCCAGTAAATCGGTCGAGCTGAATATTTTAGTTTGAATTAATTTTCGAAAACTCGGAAGAAGAGTTGTGGTGAAGTAGGGCGAAAAGATTGGATAGGTTAATAATTGAAATAATTAGTTGAATAACATAAGAAAAAAAAACAGAAACAATTGGAATCTCGTTGGCAGTATTTTTTTTTCACCGTAACCGAGTGTGAATTTTTTCCCAAAATGATGAACAACTTTCTCTTCAAGATGGTTTAAACACAAGAATAAAATATTTGAAAAATGGAAAATGCTTAGGTTGACAGAATAGGTTATTCGTCACGGAATGCCCCGAGCAAAAGATGAAAATCGCGTCGGAGGGTATGAGAAAAAAAAATGTCACGCGACCGCGTAGCCAGCTGTATATAAATACAGTACATTAGGTGATTTTTATTGTGATAAAAATTAATAAAGCACTAAAATATAATTGTCGGCCACCCTGTTCCCGGTGTACCTACAGGTATACGCGTACCTGGCAACCCTTAAAATGAAATAAGGGAAGAAGGTGACGGGCTACCGGTTCGAAACAATACAGTATTTCATGTATACATATATATTTCCCATTTACGTTTTCATTCAAGGTTCCCGCGTTCCTAATAACTGTGGAAAGTGGTCGAGGGATTTTTATTTTTTATTTTAAATGTTCGTCTTTTTTTTCTTTTGTTATGTACAGTACGGTGGCAGTACATGGTAATGTAGGTATGTACTCTTCACTCACTCGGCGCTCTTGTAAGTATATAGGTAGTATATAATATGTCCCTTTCAACAGCGCCAGTAACATATACTATACATTCATATAGAAGATTTTCGCGCCTCGCGAAGTTGAACAATGACGCGACGTGAGAGAAAACTCTCCGATAATTCGAACACCGAATATTATTTAACATTAAATTCAAAAGCGAAATATATGTAACCGCACGTATTGATATTCAACTCAAAAATGTGTATAGGATATACACATACAACGAATCCCAGCCAATTGTTTCTTCTCACAAATAGTCGTTTGTTCGACAACGTGGGTTTTCTATGGGATTTTTTTGACTATGGAATTTGAAGTGAAAAAAATAATGTTCACAACAACTGACAATTCTATTTCAATGATTCGAAATTTTTGAAAATCAACTTAGTGAATAGAATTCAAATCTGTGCACTGTGCTATTTCGTTCTTTCATTGATGATGGAAAAATCGAAAACACAAAGCAAAAATATCTGTGAAATCGATGAAGAATGCAACCCTTAATTTCCTCATTTTTTTTTTTTTTACATTTCGTCATACGGTACCGATGAAATATTTGTAAAATGGCGAATATTTTTCGATTATTTAAACTTTCGGAAATAGAATATACGTTGAATCCGTTTTTAGTGACGGTTCAGGTTTCTATAGGTACACATATATAACCTTAGTGAGTGAGTTTAGTTCGACTAAGCTCGAATCTCGCCTCTCCCCGAGTTTAACTTACTTTAGGCAAAGTTTATCGCGTCACGTTCACCAAGGAAATTGCATGGGTAGTACAATATAGCAGACGCAACTTCGTCCTACATACGGTCTATATAAAATACATACATATGTACAGCAATACATATACATGTATATAGAGTGGTGATATACGTATACCCTTGTATGCGAAAGGACATAAACCGTATAGTTGAACTTGTGTCAAATAAAATTGCGTCCAGTCTCTAAATTTTATTCTTTCACATACCTACGTGCGTTTCCAAAAAAGAAAAAGCAAGCAGAAAAAAAACTTGGAAAAGTGATGAAATATTCGCTTTAAAAGGATTGACTGACCGCAGTTGTGAGTCTGAGCAATAAACTATACGAAAAGAAATCATTTGTTTTGTACAAAATTATAAGTCTGCAATCTTTTTTCACTCAATCATTTCGGCAATTGCTTGTCAACTTTTTTTGCAATCGAACGAACTTTTTCTCTCTTTTATCAGTGAGTTTTTCACGTTCAACGCACACTCCGTTCACGAATGATGGTCGCAAGAGAATGAATATCGGCATTCAGTTTTCGAAAAAAGTTCATTTTCTACGAATCCAACTCGACGATTCTAATTTCCGGATCGCTCGAGTTGTATAATAATACGTGTGTATAATAAATGAATCCATCTAGTTTGAGGGAGAAATAATCAGCGCGCGGTTTACGGACCGCTTCGATAAATTGACATTGTTAAATTCAACGTCATTCATTTTGTATATAACAACATAGCTGCGTACACGTATACAGGTATAATTTAGGCCTTGCGTTGCCAATTATCGAACATATACGTATATACTCCGTGTGCATACGTATACATATATATTTCAAATAATATTCGGCATATATATTTTGCAACAGATGTGACAAGCGTTGGGCAGTTTGACTTTCAGCACCGTCGACGTGACTGCGGTTGAGCCCGTTACATTTGATGCGGGACGAAAAATGAGGGTCAATTTATCACGGTCTTCTAATTAAATCAATTACCCACCCTGCACGCGACGGGAGGTGACAGAAGATTCCGATAAATCTCGAATTCAGATCAGTTTTCAAATTACAAATTGTTCACCAATGAAAAATACGGTACATGTATCTCACGTATGGATCTAGAATACGGAAGAGGAAAAAAATAACAAGACAAAAAAAAACTAGACTAGGTGAACAATTCATCGCGATTTATTTAAATAAAATTAATTAGTTTTTACGCTTATTTGTTTTAATCCTTCCGCCTTGGTTATGATAAAAATAACACCATCGAGGATCAACTCCGATGGTATGTATATACCGTAGAGTAACTTGAACTCGACTGTTATATGTACTTATATGTATAATTAAAATCCGTAGAAATATATAATAGCAAAATAATATCAATGAACAATAGTATTACGACCTATCTCACGTTTCCAGCAGCTTTTATACGGTATTAAAGTTATATAATTAAATCTTTTCCAACAATTTCTCTAATTCACCTTTATACGAGGATTTATATACATGTATATATCCTATATACAGTCCATTCATCGTACATGAGAATCGCATGTATACCTATAGGTTTTTTCCACCCTCTACGTACGTACATCATATCATACATAATATAAGATGACAAGGCTTAAAAATTGTGGCAGGGAATTCTGAATACGTATACGTATAAGGATAATGGTCGTATTATATGGATACAAAGAGCAATTTTTATGTCGCGCAAAACGACGACGCGACACTTGGCTAACTATGTCTGACAAAATCCTAGGGGATATCAACTTCCTGTAATAAAACATTTCTCGAATGATAACTACCGTCATATCGCGAGCCAAATGCCCATACGTTTTTGGCGCATTCTTCGTTACCGCATAGACAGTAAAACGATCTACTATTTCTTTTATTCTTAGTGTCTCCTATCATCGTTTATGAAAAAAAAAAGTCATTGAGATCCTCACACGAAATTCTATATCGTTACAAATATTCGTCACGTCATGCCCTGTACGAGTTGCACATATTTTGTTTATTTATGCATGTTTATCACATACTATATAGTGAGCGTTTTATCTTGTAAACTCGTAATCGTAAAGATCCTAAAAGTATGAGATACTTGAAATTTAGTGAAACTTGATTCCGTATCGTTTATCCTGTGAAAAAAAAAAAAAAAAAAAAAAAAACGAAAAAGAAAAAGTAGAAGAAGAAGAAGGAGCAGGATATGAAGGAATAGGTTTTTTCTGATGTGAGGATAACAAGCGAGAGATAAGCTTCTAAAGACATATATGGCACGTGGTGGTTGGTACGATATGAGCCATCGGTGCTGAAGGGGAATGGGGGGGGGCGGAGTTGGATGTTACGGTTTTAGGTTTTTTTTTTTTTAGGGGTTAAAACATATCGATAGAGAAACTAGGTTTGGATGAGAAAGAAGCGAAGCTTTTATATAAGTATGAGAGGAGTAGTAGGGGATGATAAGAGATGACAGCTTATCCGCTTGCAGCACCGCTGAAAGTGGGTCTTATAAAATAGCTATCAGGATTCTTTTTCCCATCGGGATATGGGTATAAAGACATTGGGCAAATAAAAAACAAGAAAAAAAAATAAAAGAAAAAAAAAAATGAAGAAAGAGAGAGAAAAAAAGTATGGGGTACAAAAAGTAGGTACTGGCTGAAATACGTATGTATATAGAGGGCTGAAGAAATGGACGAGCGAAAGCAGAAGGAACAAGAACAAGAACAAGAACAAGAAGAGAAAGAGGAAAACGAAATCTCTAAGTACACACATAGGACATGGAATATATAGTTATAAAATGGCGGGCAGGGCGGAGGGAGGGAAGAAAAAGGAGTCTGGAACTGAGAGAGCCAGGATTACGAGTATGCAGCCTATAAAATATATCTCTAGCCAAACAAATGCTGCCAACATAAAATCCCACATAAAAATGCGCACTACAAACTCTTCCTGCCTTCCAGTTTCTTATGTAGATACCATACGTACAGCGATATGCATATACTTTCTGTATATATTATTTAAACCTACCAGCATCTGCTGGTTCGAATAAATATCTTCCCATTTTGTTTGTACCGTATATTTGTAACTTACGATGAAGAAAAATGAATCAAACAAATAAAGGTGAACAAATGATATACCTACATACCATAAGGAATTGCTGCAATTTATAAAATGAGATTCGCGTAGAATTTCCATCGCTAATTTCACATTTCTTCATTTTTTTCTCAGCTGCAACGATATCCAAATTCAAAAACGAATATAACAATGGCCGATATTATACCGTTCATAAAAATGAAAAAGGAAGCGAACGGAGAGAAAAAATTGAGCAAATGAAAATGTGACGTGCCAACCAACAGATGAGTAAAAACTAAACAAACAGGTGATGTAAAAAAGCTGAAAACAGCTAAAAGAGAAAAAAAAGAAAACGAGGAAAACGGAAAAAACGGAAAAAACCATGTGTACAGAAATCATTTCCCTCCAAAATTCGTTGCAGCAGATACAACGACGCGGCTATACCGCTAAATAACCGCGAGGAGCGCGTCATGCGGGAATGTCCTGCAGGTTACAATTTATAACTGACAGAACCAAATTGAATAAACTTTCCCTTCCCTTCTCCCTCCTACCCTTTCCTCTGCCGTTTCTCTCTTCATCCCCTTCACTATTACCGGCACCGCAGAGCAGCAACTCCATTCTATTCTCTGCTGCAAGCAGTAGGGATATAGTAATCGTCAGAGGAACGAGGATTAATTCACCCGAAAATTAACGCCACGATAATTTACGTTGAAATAATTTCAAAAACCAGGACTGATTCGGCCTCTGCGATTCCGATACCAGAAAGGCAAAAAAAATTGAAGAAGTTAAGCGTGCAAGGTTTCAAATTTTCGACTCAAAAGCAACGTAAAGAATAAATTCGTAACAAATTTTTTTTTACATTTTCTATTAATTTCTAAAAAAAAGAGACAAGCCTCCGGATCAATATTAATATATTTGATCATATTTTCTTTTATCTCCCTCGATTTTAATATAAAACGTTATAAAAGTTCGAAGTTGAAACCATTCCGTATCTGTTATACAACTAGCTATAGCTGATGTTGTATACTTATAAAAGAGAAAAGCACATCGTACTTTTGAGATTAGATTTAGGTTATTGCTTTCCGTTGCAGTTTCTGTATACATCTATATATCTAGGTAATACGTACGTACCTACCTACATACATATTGTGCATGTGCATAATATATATGCGCGGTATAAACGCGCGTTCATGAATTATTTATAACTTGGTTTTCGTACAGAAGAACCTTGCGGACTAATTCTATATAATATACGGTACATATTTTGATATACCTGTACGTATATACCTATATAGATTTATCTATCTAAAATAGTTTTGATCGTCGTAAGTGCAGCTTGGTTGCACACATGCGCTTCGTGATATATTGAATTTCGTAGCTTATAGTTAATTGTTTAATAGTTTCCGGAAGTTCGATTAGGAAAAAGTTTTAGAAAATTTTCTGCTTCGATTTTTGGCTTTTTTTTTCTTTTATCTACGTTACATAATTTCATGCGTAAATAAAGTGTGATGGAAAACGTTTTATTTTCTTTATTTGTTTTCTCTTTAGATTCAAACAAAATATCAAAATCGATAAATCATTTGTGATGTATATAATATACACGTGAATGAACGATGAGATGGCATAAGAGAAAAGAAATGATAAAAAATAATTTTTGTTGTCGTAAATTTTTGAAATATCGGATATACATATAGGTATACAATATATACTTAACTGAACCGAACTAAAACCAAACTAAAACTGTAAACTTTCTTTGCGTGGTTTTATAACTTATTCATAAGGGCATTAGGAGCGCGATTCGTATATGAGGTACATGTATACGTGCATCCCCAATCTT
Source organism: Athalia circularis (assembly GCA_963978495.1). Lineage (NCBI taxonomy): Eukaryota > Metazoa > Arthropoda > Insecta > Hymenoptera > Athaliidae > Athalia > Athalia circularis. The sequence goes on from OZ021702.1 coordinate 8,810,268, forward strand.
CATTAATAGTAATGATCGTGAGATCTTCGAGAGTTGAAGAATAAAATGAAAAGTAAAAGAGGAACAACGAAGAACAAAGAATAAAACAATCAGAAATGATAAAAGAAAAGAAAAGAAAAGATGAAGCTGAAGAAGAAGAACATAATAATTTGTATTCAAGAAACGCGAGTATAGTACTGCGAGCCACGTTGCTAAATTCATGAAATAAACTGTCTACGTACGTACATCCATTCACGTAGGTATGTACGTATGTGTACTTTCTTTGTACGTATATGGATATAGTTACGTGCGTCGTCTAGCCAAAGTATGGGTTTTTTGTTTTACCTACCCTACGTGTTTATGGAGAAATTTGAAAACTAGAAAAATAAGGGAAAGAAAAAAGAAAACAGCTCGCATCATATATGTGAACTTCAGTTCGAATTCGTAAGGTATAAATAAAAACACGAGTAAGGCGCGAGGGTGATAAAAATTTCATCCGAAGCGGAAAAAAATCGTACATTATGTGACGTTGTAAAAAAGGAGGAAATTTTTTTTTTTTCTCACGTTTTATCACGGAATGCTCGACAAAACGATTGAAGATGAGAGTGAAATGTATTTTTGTTTTTGCACTGTAATACGTATTATATATATTATGTATGCAAGGTATTCAAGTGACCGACAAGGTACTCATTATCATTAACCCTTCGTTATTCTTCTTTTTCGCTTTGTTACACTGCATTTTTTCATTGTACCGTACAGCAACTGTGGATGATATTACTTTTCGTGAAACTTTTTTCACAAACTATAAACTATTTATTATTATAGAGAGAAAAGTTTTAATTCCTTTGGATTTCCCGAGAGAAATTTATGAGCGTGTGTAACTATCATAGGTAATATATATATATATATATATATATATACGTATGTACTTTGTGTAATATTCAAGATTACAGTACATACAGGGATACATATATATACCTAAAACACATAAATAATTAAATTCAATCTCCAACGAACGATGATTAGCCGGGTTATACGTTAATAATTTTTTTCCCATTACTTTTCCTTACCTCCTCGTCCGAAAGTGATGGAAAAATGTCTCACAAAATATACACATTACGTAATCTAAAATCTAAATGGTAAAAATTATGAGGGAAAGAAACGTGATAACGTAACAGACGAATGAAAAAAAAATCAAACATGTAACAATGATAACGACATCCAAAAAACAAAGGACACGCACACATGCGAACATCTATATATAAATGCATTATACACACATGATGAAGATACAGAGAGCAAAAGAGTCTGCGGTGAATGCATATTTTATTTTCAATTTTGTAGATGGTTGCAAAGCCGGTACGCGGTGGTGCGTTGGTATAATATCTATATACATATGTATCTATGTACGTATGTGTATGTACCTATGGTATATATATTTATATTGCACGTATATGATTATACCACGTTCCTCTACCTGCAAACTGTATACATATATAACGCATTCACAATGTACATGGCTTTCTTTAGTCTGATATATTCAAGCTAAGTGAACCGGATGGGGATGAAAAACGTTACAATTTTTAAATAATTTATATTGGGTCGTAAAATAACTGGTGTATATGGTTTTTTGCCAGGTATGTATGTGGTATCTAAATATATAGTATAGAAATATACGTATAATACGATACGCTGCGGAAGCATGTAGGTGAAAAGTGAAAAAATGAAAAAGAAAAAAAATAAATAAAAACTGGCACAGAGCTCATCTAACGACCTGGTTTACCGTCTCGCTGATATTTTCACCTAGTATCTCGTTGTTCCGCCTTTTTTTTTCCTCATTTTTATTCCTCTCGTTTTCTTTTTTTATTTCTTTTTGATTTAATTTTTTCTTTGGTTTTTTTTTTTGTTTTTTTTTTTACAACATCAAATTTCACGTATACCTTTTGCACGTAGGTACGTATATAATATACGTCAGTCGGCCGCGTATTATTACAGCTGTCGTTGTCTAAAACGTTTTGTGATCTCATTTTTTCATTTTTATTTCATTTTTCTCCAACGTGTATTTCAACGTTATTATTATACGTACATCCTGTTCCCGAAAAATAAAACGAAATGAGAAGTAATAGAACGCTCGAAAAACTAAACAAATAAAATAAGTCTGTTTTATAAAAGAGAATAGACTGTTCGTGGGGGTAGTTTGTTGTATGATTTTTGAACGGTCAATAAATGTACGTGAATAATATGAAATCATGTAGGTACCTATATGCATACATACGTTGGTACCGTACACATCAGCGGTTATTTTAAACGAAGATAGTGAGACAGACAGCGATAGTGCACGGAAAGCGAGATTTTCGTTATGAAAAAAAAGAGAGAGAAAAAAAAATTAAATATCCAGTAATATATGATCATATATAGGTAGGTATATAGCGAAGCTGCAGGTTCTTTTGCACGAGATACGGAAGTAATAAGCGTATCCATATAGATATGGTAAATATGGAAATAGTTTCCTTTATTTCAGGGCTCATTGCCATATAACGTGGGGTGAGTAGAGGAGAGAGGCCTGAGAACGACTAGAGAATAGAAAAATGCTCCCTTGAAACGTGATACGAAAAAATGATTTTTTTTTTTCTTTTTTCACAACATTTATTCAACCCTTTCTGGAAATTCTGCGAATCATATTTTACTTTACGTGTAAATTTATTTGGACCGCTCCGAAGAATCGAACCCAGACGCTTTTCGTAGTAGAGTTATCACCGCGCAAAATCGAAAATTTGAGATCTATGATCATTACGTTCAGATGAAACTGCGATTGGCCTAGTTCCACGTTCATTTATTTGATCACTTGTTCATTACTCCTTCGGTTGTGAATAATTTTTTTTTTTTTTTTTTTTCTCTTAATGGAAATTCAAACTTACCTGAATGTTTATACCGTCCCGCTTAAACGTGCGATTGCTTCCTTACGGATGGACCCGTGGACTGCATTTTCCAGGCCAAAAGATTTATATCGACAACTGAAATATCTCATCGACACTCTGGCTTTGAATCACGACGTTACAAGCGATACGATCCAATGATTACGAAGAAGTAGGTTCTAAATACCTTTTAGAATTACGCCTAAAACAAGGTGAACGCAACGGAATAACTGCTGGTGAACAAACAGTAGAAGTCACAAAATTCACTTTGCGTTTGGCCCTTACCAAGACTGATTTCGATAGGCATTGGCGCTCTACTCATTTCTCAGAAACGTCCTGCAATTGATATATATAAAATTAATATTTATGAAATGTTCTAACATAATTGTACGTATATTGTACGTGTGGTTAATTTCGTGGCTTCTTTCTGTGTAATCAATTAGTATTCCGCGTGGACGTCGACGGTGGCGTCGGTGGCGTCGGCATTTTCAGTTCCTTCTCGTGGTGCGGGTGCTGGTGCTGCTCCTGTTGTTGCTGTGTCTCGTGGTCGCGTTATATATATATACATATATATATATACATATACCTCAAGAATATAATACTGCAGCTCTCGGTATTTATTGCGAACGCTAGCCTCTGAAATATTCATGAAATAACCCCGCACACTTATTGTATAGGTATACGTAATACGAACCGTCCGCGTTTGCGTTTGCGTCCGCGCGCCGCGCGCCGCGCTGCCCTCGCGCGGTCTTTAGATCAAGGTGGTCCTTCTATATACATGCATATGTAATTACATACATATTAAATTATATATATATAAATATTCTACCCTATGTTCCACTCTTTATTTAGATTTTTAGTAATTTCTTTTTCCTTTCTACCGTCTCTTTACACGCGCTTCATTTATTTAAAAATTTTTTTCATACACGAAACGGCTTGTAGAATTTATAAAAACTAATTGATATTGTTTGAACAAACAAACAAAAAACGATTTCATGTATGTGATGCTGTAGCAGGGGATAAATTTTGAAACGGCATTTTCACATGCGAAAAAATAGAACTGATTGTTGTTCACATGCATTTTTTCTGTTCTCAGCTATATCACATATTATATTTACTCGTTCGTTGATTGAAATTTGTCGAAAAATAATGAAAGTTCGTATGATAAAGAAAAATTTTTGGTGCTTAAATTTGTAGAATATTGAAAATTGATGAATTGATTTATTTATTTATTCATATATACAAACGCTATTTTTCCAAACTTCTGCCACCCACATATTATGAATAACAAACAATTTTTAATTAAATAATTAATCAATTATAAATTATTCGACATGTATTTACAAAATAATTTATCAATTTACATAATGTCGGTATATCTATCGCTTAAAAATTTATTTTATATTTGATCGATTAATCGAATATCACTATATACCCATTACATGTATTATACGAAGCTAAGACGCTCGTTAATTTATAGTTATCGTTATTATAATTGTTATTATTATTTTCTATACGTGCGTGTAATATATCTATAATTATTGATATTACATTAATAATACTTAAATTAATTACATAATGCGGATGATCTAGATTTATTGATATAACTATACACGTACAAGTATATGCATGAAATTTATTTCTCCGGCTTCCAGGCGATCGAAGTCGACGGAAAATTCATAGTGAAATATGAAGTACATGCTATGCCGATACACAGGGCTATTTTCGAGTAAAGTTTATCACGCGTGAGTCGAGGAAATTTTCTAACAATTTATACGTGTCATCATCTCTTGAGTAAATTTTCACACAAAATTTCATAATTTCTTAATTTTTTAGTGTGATAACGTACGAAGAATCCATGGCAAGAGAAAATAGAACCAGAAAATCAAGGTATCTATCTAGTGTATAATTTCAAATTCATTCCATATTATTGTTTTCTCATATAACTGGTTTTTGTTTTTTATTAACAACTTTATTATATCATAATCATATTCACTAATATTATACAATTCAAATTTCACTTCGATTCATGTACATTAAAATGGTAAAATAATTATTTTAAAATAATTTAAGAAAAATGTCAACGAAAAAAAAATATATCTGATCTCTGCGACACAAAAAGATCGTTTTTTCGTTTCTCTGATAATGTCTGCCGATCTAAACCGGTGCATACATGTAGATTTCCAGTTCGAAGAGGCTAGGTCGCTAGATTCTGGAACAGAAAAGATGTACAATCAAAATTAAAACACATGTCGTTTCGTGTGTGTTTTATTTTCCGTTATTATTCCGTATAAAATGTAGGACATATAGGTAGGTAGATAACACTGCATGTACATAGAGTATAAATATATGGCGATCGTGGTGGTGGTTGAAATCAGCGATGTGAACGCGGTAATGGATGGTGGGGAAATCAACGGCACGTACGATCAGGTGAAATTACCTGGTGCGGTATAAACGCCAGCAATATAGCTTATAGGTATAAACTATATCTCAGCGAGTACAAACGGAATGAGGAGTTTGATTTTTTATAAATTCCCCAGAATATTTGAAAAAAGGAAAACTTGAGAGAAAAAAATGAAATGATCGAGAAAACAATTTTATAAAAATATAAAGCCGTTTCTTCTTGGTTCTCATATTTGCGAGGGGGAGAACAAAGGATTCGACATCAATAAATATCTGTAATGAAACAATGCATGCCATCAGCTACTCCGGATATTGCAGGTGAATATTGGCGCTAAAAAAAAAGAACAACAAAAAAAAAAACTCGTTGGCTTTTTTGTCTTCTCACTGGTATATTGCGATGTGTATATATATATTATATATACATGGGGGTAGAGTATCGAGATGGTTGGAAGATAATATTTGGGGGTGGCTGTACGCAATCAGCTGCTAATTGGGAAATGATTGGAGGCGCCAGTTCCGCCGATATTATCATCATGGTCTATGTAACAAACCCCTACACCAGCAGTGGCGGTGACACAGCCTATATACCTATCTGTTATATCTAACTGACGAGTACATAAATATAAACACTATCGTAAATGCCTTTGCACGCACACTATGTGTTCGTAATAATTTCATTATGATTTTTATACCCCATGCGCATCGATGATGAAATTCCGACGCTCCTGAAGTAGATTGAATAAAAGATGAGTGAAGAAGAAAAAAAGATGCATAAAATATGGATATATATAGATAGGAGATGTGAAAGGAAAAATCGACAGCAGAGAAAATTGTGGTGAGAAAATAAGTGCAGATAAATGTGTGTGTATAATTTTTCAAAAACTTTCATTCTCATACTACCCCGCTGTTTGATATGCTTGTGAACTTCTTTAAGTTATTTCTTGCGATTTAGGGTAATTGAATTGTTTGTAATTGTTTTATTCCTTCTTATCCTGCAGACATTTGAATTTTAGGCAGGTTAAATTTTCTTCGCGTGCCAAGAAGAGAAGTCTCTCGTTAATCTCTCTGACCCTATGCGCGGAGCCTACTACCCCTTAATATAATAATACCAGCTCACCATAAACTTTCACGTTTTGAAATCGTAATTAATATATTAAACTCAAAGTTTAAATAGCTTGGTGTACGTTTTTCATGTATGTTAAAAAATTTTTTACGTACATACTGTGTGTAGATTCCTTTGATTGTTTCGGATAAAGCATTATTCTTTTTTATTAGATTTTGCACAGAGATCAATCGAACTTTCTGTATTATATACTGACGGCAGCGTTGAGGCCGTTGAACGGATAAAGATATATAAGATTTTTTGTATCATTATGTTTTTCTTCAAAATTTTGGTCTTGCAATTATATTTTTAAACTTCTGTACTGCACCTTCAGGCGGTTTGGAGAGCGCTCTAATTAATCCTGTTAATTAGCCTCCGCGTCTTAAAATTCATTCGGCAACGACCATCACCCGAGAACGCGTCTCGCATCTATATAATCCGGACTACTCTACATACAAAATACACATAGACGTAAAAAGTACATACCTATATACCTGATGTTGTATATATTTGCCAAATACCAACTCAAAAACTTAATCTCAAACAAAAAGTGAAAAGTGATAATAACCCAACATCGTATTATAGTACATATAGAATATTTTTGAAATCGTAAAATATTGAACATCAAATACTCTTCGATTTTGAATTCTTTCTTTTTCTGTTGACAAGATATAATTAATTATCGGGGGAAAAGGCATAAATTATAGGAAAATTTATGACGGTGAAAAATTGCTGCGTATTAATTTTAGGAACAACGATGTATGAATTGTCACTGCATCAATGAGAAAAAAAAAAATTTTCACGGTTTTATGCAGGATTTGAAAAATCCAAAATATATATCCGTACATATAAATATTATAAGTAAAATAATTTACGACGCACTATATTTATAATAAAAGCCGGTAATATATCATAAGATATATGTACAGTGCATACATCGAAAAAATAAATATTGTTACAATAAATAGCAAATAGAAGACCATAAAAAACGATTTTTATTCATCCCCCTAAATTTCCCATATAAAAACCGGCACGCTATCGCGTCATTTCCCCGATATAGTCGAAAGTAGAATATAACTACGTATTATATCCAGGGTGAAATATAATTCCGTGAACTCGTACGAACTAGCTCATAATATGTAAAATATACATATATATAAGTATATACGTATACATTTTATGGTTTATGTAACTATCCATGACCGTATGTAAAATTTTTATTTTTATACCTGCACACCTGCAACTGTATAATTTCCAAGTGACTATTTGGATAACAGCTCTCGCGCGATCGTTATTAACAATAAGATTTTAGCTACACTGATTTATATACGTGTGTACATATAAATTCATATATACATAACATATTGGTGTATATAAGACCACCATTTTGTTATACTACTTGCTGTCGGTGCACACTTGCACAGTAGTAAAAGGTGATGAAGTACTTTTAACCCTGACGATAAGTTTTTACGACGAGCGATAAAATTACAACATTTATATGATATAATTATATTCCAAATAGATATACACAGCGGGAGTATCTACAATAAAAAATATAAATATTCTATGCTGCACGCTATACGTAATTAGCGCGATTTTTAACACTCAAATTTTCATAGGCGTTGATTATATGCCATTTAAAAATTAAACTTCTAATCGCGTTAACGCTTTTAGAAACAATAAAAGTGAATTATTCAGATTTCATGAATTTAATTTCAAACTGTACAAACGGGCAATCATGGAGGCCGTTAAGTTTGCTTTGGTAAACGTACATTTCTCGCGAAAATCCAGTCGAATTTCTTATACAGAAAAAAACAAGATTAATGAAATTGAAAAAGCCTATTGAAAATTTCATGAGTTATACGTTCATGAGAATCGCTCTTCGAAATCACTTCACGAGGCCAAAAATTATCTAAACAAGATGGAAGGGTTGAGAATACAGGTGTCCTCCCTAAAACCGGAAAGAAAAAGAAAAGAGCAACGATAAAGCTAGATGAATAAATAAATAACTAAGCACGACACGTTGTTTCTCGAGTATTACAATCTGAACGATAAAGTATATGAAATATAAGGTAGGTACAGTTATATGTACGTGCAATAAGTTTCTCTGCCTGGAATGATCAAAGCTTGAAAAGAACAACCCGTTGTCATCCCCATATTTCTATATACATACCCTGCATATAACGGACGACGATGAGAAAGAGGACTATAGAACGAACTTTATTGTAGAAATCTTGCTCCCGGCTAAATATGAGGAACTGTATGAAGTACGTACCAGGTGTATACATGGACAGGTACATACGTACATAGGATATGAGATACGAGTGCGTATATGCATATGCATATATCCATATACATTTCTTTACGTATACATATGTATCTTTAGTAGATCTGGCGTTCGGAGAGAGCGTCGAGAGTGCGGATTAAACAAAGGATCACGGGAATAATCATCAAGGAGTTGCCCGAAGCGACCGATTTTTGCTTCCCTCGTTTTCCATGCATATATACGTTACACGTCGTACATGCATATGTTATATACATACACTGCTAATGAACAATCAGCAGCTGAATACGAAAAACGATCAAGACGACGAATCAAAAAGTTCTACATGCGGTGATTTCGTTAGGGAAACTATTCTCAAAAACTTATTGCCATGAATTTAATAGAAACGCAATTTTGCTATCCTGCAACGCCGTATGGCGGAAGATACTGCGTGAAAAAAAAAAGATATCCAAATCTAATCTATGCGATAGCGCGCGTGCACTGTCGTATTCAGGGAACGTGTAACATCTAGTTCAGAATTACGTAATAACGTTAAGCTTGAAGAGATCGAAGCATCGAAGCATACATGTAATAGAGACGATACGTATACCTACTCATACACGCGATATGTACAGTAGATACATGTATTTACCTATGTATATAATAGCATTTGATACTGCTGGATTGGCACCTACTGCAGCATAAACTGATACCATATGCTCACCTTTGTGCTGCCTATACATATAATATACATGTATGTATCCTCGCACGGAAGCCTTGGGGAAAAAAAAACAAAAAAAGTCTCGTTCTTCTGTTCGACTTGATGATAATTTTTCATTTCTGCCGAATTTCAGGTTCGAATTGCACAAAAATTTATTCTGAATTATTATTTCTATATTTTACCAATGAATAGTTGAGAAAATAATAACAATAACCTCAATTCATTCGGCAATGAAAATTATTCTCTGCGGTGAATTTGTCAGGATAGAATTTCCGTTTTTCATTTCGTTTCTAATCTAGTTTGTAATTTGCAAGACATTTTCTAATGATCCCGTTACGACGCATTTACCTGTACCGTTCATACCCTTTTTTTCACTTTATTTCATTTAAAACTTTGTTGTCCGTACAGCTGTACATCCACATCTATACTCACGTATGTATAATATTCTCATGCATTTTGCATTCAGTTTGGTACTAGTTTCAATATATGTATACGTATATAATGGCAGAGAAAATGAAAAAATTTGGTACAGGTACCGAAAAATGGTAAAAACTCTGAACGATTCACGATTCAATTCCGCTGCGGCCCTTCGGGCATCGGGCAGGAAATGAAGAAAAAACAATAAAAAAAACTATCGAAATATATATACCACATGCACGAGCGTAGTTTCCGCTTTGTTTTGGAATGCGATGGAAAAATCATGCCAAAGTGAATAATAATTTCTAATACTTTTTTTCCTTTATTCTTTTTCAACAAATTATAATTATGTGGTTGCGTAGGTTTGCGGTAACTTCCGGTTAGTGAAAACTCATTTCGACCTCAACTCAATACGGTATATGAATAGAATATGGCATATATACAATACGAACGGGCCACAATTTCGACCATTTTCCTCTGCGGCGTTCGGCTATTTCATCCCTTGAATTTCGCGACGTACAGGTTGGTTTATATTATACAGTGGAAACGTAATTGTTTAGAAGCTCTTGATCTGTAATTTCCAACCCATTCCTCTGAGTTTTCACCCTCCGAAAAGCACTGCCGTGAAGGGTAGTTCTGTGTGTATATGTACTATATAGCTGGTGGTAAAATATAACTTTATATATTATATAGATAGAAGATTCTTTGCCTGCCACGAGTTCTCGCAACGCGTTAGAAAACCACTAAGTGAGATCTCAACTCTGCAAACTCCTCGTTTGGATTATTCAATTATTGACGGCGTCAAAACTCCCCCGTCCTCCATCTACTTCTTCTTCTTCTTCTTCACCGTCGTCATCGTCATCTCAAAAGCTTCGCGATGCTTTTTCTTTTTGCGAAAACTATTCGATATACTGCACGAGAAAAACCAGCGATATTTACGTTTTGAAAAAATTGACTACAGTTCCGCGATATTGAAGAATTAATTAACAAAAATTCATAATCGATATATTATCGGAGTAAATAAATTACAACCTTGCAAATCGCGCGCTGCGTGAAATGCTAAGTATTTTCTGTATATGAAATACATATTATATTCATATATTTCTATGTGCAGGAATTGACGGGGTGAAATAAGGGGGGTTGAAGTGAAAGGAATTCCTGTTTGTTTACTTTTTAAAAATGGCACGAACTTCTTGAATGGTAATATCTCTTGTTGGAAACCGAGCCTGAATTTAGTGTAAAATACATGCGTACAAAATGGGGGACGTTAAAAAGCATATCGTGGAGAATTAGCGTTATTATACTTACTTGAAGCAATATCAAAAAAAGAAAGTAAAAGGGGAACAGGAAAGAATCTTTTACTGCCTTCATTTCCGCGCAACACGTCCTTAATAATTTAAGTCTCCAAGATATCTCGCTTTCTCGCTTGGAAGTGAATTTTCAAAATGTCTACTTATTATATAGACGGACGTGTTTGATTTTAGCAAATGTTCAACCTCACGTCATATTCTGAAAATGTAGATCAATACGTGGGATTAAAATCTTTAATGCTCAATCTTCTACTCGAAATCTCGGACGTATAAAAAAATTTCTACGAAATTTTTGGCACAATGCAGGGTACTGTGTATTGCAATTCGTACTCACGATATCTTCGATCCTCGAGCATCCTCTTCTCGCTGTACATATCAGTGCGACAATAACGCCTCCCCCAAACATTAAAATGAGAAAGACGGCGAGTTTCCATCCGTGATCTCTCTGAGGGATCAACTTTTTCGCTGAAGGTAGGGAAGCGACGTCGCTCGTTGGAACTCCAAGCCTCGATGCTTTGAATAAAAGTGCCCTAAGACGCCTAGCAGCTTTTTCACACGCCATTTTTGAAGGATTACTCTTCGATGATGAAGATGATGATGACGATGATGCTGCCGCCGCCGCAGAACGCGTTCTCACGTGTACGTGGTCCATTAGAATTATTATGTTTTTTCTTATTTCGAATATTGAAATGTCCGTTAATGTAAAAAAATATTTGAGAATTCGATTGAATTTTATCTATTTATAAAAAGTTATTCTAATACGATATTTTATAACAGCTTCTCAATCGCCAAGAATTATTTTTGCAGTATCTAATTGTTTGTTGAATAATTTTTATTTTTATTCAATTATATTTGCGACGAAATTGAAAAACTTACGCTCCATGAAATTTCTTTTAAAATGTCACCGAATATCTTCCGAGTGAATATTCACGCGAAGTTTGTTTTAGTCTCAGAAAGAATAATTTTTGTAACGTTGTTAATTTCATTATTCCCGTTACAAATGAATGTTGTGAAATCAATTAGATGCGGATCACGCCAACTAGTTTCATTATTATAATCGTGCGTGTTTTTTTTTTGTTGATTTATTTGGTTTAAATTGTTTATCCGTTCCCTGTAAACCCGGAGCTTTTTCTTTCTGTTCTCATTCTTGTGTAATTGCAACGGTATCTGGTGGAGGGCACCTTTCACCAAACTTTTCCTTCTACCAATTATGTGTTTCACGTTTAATTCCTTGGACTGCCGGCTTTACATTGTCCATTAAAATTCACTGATTGCAGTAACTCGCTGAACTGAACTTTACCTTAACGTGTAAAGCAAAAGCAAAATCTACCCTCTCTGTCTTTTCCCTCTTTTATCCTCAACTCTGAAAATCCCCCGTTTGTCAACACTGCAGGCTGTGTAATCAACGATGGCTTCTGTTTGAAAGATCCTATACATTCAACGCATTCATTATCTTTATCCTGCACATTTAAGTTATTTCACTTTACATAAAATCACCCGGTTCAAATTTACCGGCCATAATCAAGGGCGTCGCACCTCGAGACCCGATAATTTATTTATTTTTATTTTATCCATCGATTGTATAATATTAATCATCAGTTTCTTCACGAATATGCGGAGGATGTATGATAATGATTCAGCTCGCTGCAACCAGCTAACCTAAAAAATAGAAAAGCAATCGTTGGTTGAGGTGTTACAATAAATTCATCGAGGCGAGAAAATTTCCTGAATTTAAATATCTTGCTAATTGTAATATTATATATATGTACAATACGAACGACTTGAAATCTACAGCTTCACACCGTGTTCCGAATAAATTTTGTGACAAGCTCCCGAGATTTTTTTCTCTTCTTTTTTTTACTTTATATTTTCTTTGAACGTAAAAGACCGTAACAAATTTACTCACGTTCTTTACCCTCAAAAGGCAAGACTAATTAGACAATTTTTTTTCTCTCTCTTTTCCTCTTTTCCATTTTTATAACGGTATCAGATTTTTTTGTAAAAGACGGTCCTCCGAGCGCTCCAGGTATAAATATTCGAAAAATTTTGTACAAGGTTGAAAAAAGTTATTATTTTTTATCACGATGCATGGAAAACGATCATTACGTGACACCAAAGTTTTTCATTTTATGAACATATGTACGAGTTCTTGAGTATAAAAAAGGTAGGAAAAGCTTGCTCACCATATATGCCACACCGATATGATACTATACGTGTAATAATATCTTTATAGTTTGGGGAAAAGTGATCTCGATGGCGTGATTTATGATTCGATTTATCGACGTCGTTGTTACGTCCAGCAGCAGTATAGGGTCAGAAGCTCGTAGAACAAAAGTTTGAATAAGAGGGGAATAAAAGTTTATATCGGCGCGATTTTCATTCCATTATTTTTTTTTTTTTTTCTTGTTTTTTTTTTTCAACAAGGAGCTCCACAATCGAGAACACGTCCATATTTTATTAATACAATTCTGTAGCGATATGGAAATGATGAATAGAAGGAAAATTATTATAATCCGCGCGAATCAACGTTTATACATTTCATTACCCGTATATACATATGTAGGTATAATATCCAGTCTCATTTTGATAAAGGGAATACGTAAACTAGTCGAATTGAATGAAAGGTGAATAGATACGTACGTAAATATATTATGCGCCAAATATAGATGTGTGTGTGTGTGTGTGTACGTATACTGGTGTGGAAATGTAGAGGGTTGGTTTGAGGATGATGATGTTACGCCGTTACGGCCTGCTAACTAAGCAAAGACTACTCCTCGTCCTCCTCCTTTACCTCCCGCTTTTCTCTTCTCCTAATTAGTTCCTTGAAGCAATAAGCAACCACTTCTTGGTTACTACCTGCCGAGTCGAAGTCTTACGCTGTACCAGAAACACTACCCCTCGACTTAAACCACATACAAAACCACCCCTATAGCAGCTGCCTCGCACCGCCGCTGCACGCGTTCGCGACGCCGGTAAAATTAGAATTATTTTTCCCTCCGTTCTCGCTCTTCCCCTCTTTCTCTACAACTTTTGAATTCTCTTGTTTTTCTTCCGATATTACAATTGGTAACGAACAAAAAATTATAAAAAAAAAAGAAGATTCGAGACTTGAAAATGAAGTGATGTGAAAAATACAAGTATTAGCTGCATAAATTAATAATTATAAGAGGCCTTTTTTTACATCAAAGAAGAAAGAAAACAAGAACAATCGTGGGGAAAGAGAGAAAACAAAAAAGGAAGGAAAAAAATTAATGATAATAATAATCATAATAATAATGATAACAACGATGTGCCAAGGTGGAAAAATTATTTGCGAGTGTTATAATAAGGGATTTGAAAATATATCATCGAATAATAATAAGAATAAGGATAAGAATAAAGAGGAGAAATAGAAGGTAGGTGTAGGTAGGTATAGTAACGGTAGAATAGTCCGCATGGACGGATCGCTGAGCAATCCATTTGATTTTCAATTTTTGAATGAAAATCTTGAAGCGTTGAAGCGTAAGCATTGATCCCCTCAGATGGAAATGAAAAGTCCGCGTACATAGGTGTGTATGTATATACGTATATCTCATCGCTGAACTTCAAACCTGTGCAACTAAAAATTTTATTATTTAACGTTATATGTTATAGGATATGAATATATGAATTTATTCCGACAAAATGTCAACCGATCATCGGTTTAACTCAGCTCAGATTTTACCGAAGAAAAACAAACCGAAGAAAGAGAAAGAAAGAGAGAGCAAGAGAGAGGAAATATGTATAATAAATAACAATAATCATGATAATCCAGCATCATATTTATTTATACAATTTCAAATAACCATATAACGTCAGAAAAACTGTACCCTACTCCGTGTGGCCGGATCAAAGCGGTCCAGCTGTTCAAATGCCTTGACAACCGGAAAATAAAAGAATAAAATCAAATTACCTCGAGTCGTTTTCAATTTTTCATTTCTTTCTCTTTTTTTTCTTGTTCGGTTTCTGTATTCCAGAGTTTGCCATTATTTTTTCACCGCACGTTGATATATTTCGGAGATTTTGATGTAAGCAGCTTATACTGAATTATTCTTCGTTTTTTACTTTCTTAAAATCTCGTTCAAATTGTCTGATTGTGAGTGGTATCATGATATGGATATAACGGTGGGAAAGCTCGAAAAGCAGCTCAGGATAAAACAAAAAAAAATGTAATAATGAGAATAATATCATTGAAATAATAATCATGAAAAACTCTACGAAAGTATGGGTATATGTGTTTGGTTGAAAAAAAAGAAAATGAAAAGGAAAGAAAAGCGAGCCTCGGAAAGAAAATGAAGATCCCGATGATCACATCTGAAAAGAAAATAAAAGAAATTAAGGCCGAGGAAACAAATAAATCAGTGAAAACTCGGTTTCAAATTTTTTCCCTTTTTCTTCTTACAGGAAGTTTCTAACGGCTCAGAATAAACGTGCAGATAAGGAGAACACGTGTTGAGCACGCGCTATCGTTAGCTACTTTTCTCCCTCTATTTTCCCCCCTTATATCAAACCTTTTTCCCGATCTCTCTCTTCTTATCCGATTCATTCTTTTGTGTTATACTTACTTTCGAAATAAAAATAAAGAAATCAAAAAATCGCGAAGAAGGACAATAGAGGGAAGTCGACACAGTTTTTCGTAAAGGACAGAGGAATATGGTTTCATAATTCGTGTGACTCTGTAAAGAGGATGAATGATAAATAATTTAAAGTTTTATTTGGTTTATTATTACATGAAATAAAGAATTCTTAAACGACATTGAAATACGACCGGGTCGTAATTTGGAGGTTGTCTAAATTGAAAATTTTTATTAACGACCAGCGGAGGGTTCGGTAAATTTCTTTTCGGAATTCCCTTTACCATCTTACTTAGAAATAACCTGATTGATACGAAATAATTTATCAAGTCTGTCTCGTCAGACAGTGATTACTATTATCATTTTTTTCTTGCCCGTGAAGAGCACGTGAAACTCGATTCCTGTCGTTAAAATATATATGCAGATTAGAACGATCAATTGTGCTCAAACGAACGTTGCGAACGGCTTGACGATATTAAATTTTTATCAAATAATTTTTTCCGACTCTCAAGTCTTGGATAAATTTTGATCGAATCTAACAAATTTAATTCTGAAAAATAGGGTTAATTAACAATCAGCGATCGATAAAAGATGACGAATGCGAATCTCCCATTTCTTGATTGTAGAGCTGCAGGAATTATTCACAGCCGGCAGAAGAACTTTAACACGTGCACCAGAAGCATAAAAAAAAAAAAAGAAAGAAAGAAAAAGAAAAATCAGAGTCGGGTTGGGGACGCCGCAAGAGAAGAAAAGAAGCTAATCAGCTTGAGCCCTTCATTAGCTCAGCGAGTTGCAAGGAGTTTCTGAACAATAAAAAAAAAGACGGAGTGAATGTAAAAACTAGAGCTTCGCACCATAAAAATTGTGTGTATTGAAAAACTTGATACTGACCTCACGTAATAATTCTTTTTAAATCGAAAAATATGAAGCACTGCAACAGTAGTGCGTAAGTCCAGTGGATGAAAGTTTTTAAAAAAATCTTCACATTTTTCTAAATCAAACTATTAATCATACGCGTAACATCGTCACTTTATATAAATGGGAAGAAAATGAAATAGAATAGATGAATGAATTCCGGTTATATTTCGCAAAATTCGTAGCAGTTTTTGCGTGCGAACCTATAGGGATATACAGAAAAGCATAAGTACAACGATATTTTCTTCATATTTTCACAATTTATAACACATAACGTACATCAATATTTCTGTTATCAATGAATGTACAGGCACTTATTATACCTCGTGTTTACCAATAGAATTCAAACCCTCTGAACAGTGTTCGTATACGTTAGGGCGTCGCGACGTTTACTGCAGAGGCGTCGCGGCGCACTCGCCCCTTATACCTATCCGAACTGTTCCACCACCCCCACTGTATATACATATAGGGGATGTTCTCGTCGCATTCAACGCAAGCGCGATAAAGCACAAAATACGAAATACGAATAAGACTCATCTCGCAATTAGAAATAATATACCGTCTTCCAAAAAGCACTTGCATAACAACCGTATAGGTACGTGGTAACCACGAAATTTTTTACCCCGCAAACACGCACACACGCACATGCGAACAATTGTTAATAATATCGCGATATAAATAAATTTACTTTTATTTCATACCTATTTTAGTATATACAATACACAACGAATACAAAAAGAAAAACCAAAAACAAAAAAACCAAGAACGATGACACAAAATCAAACTTCGTGATGTACAAATTGATATTAGAAATGGAAAGAAACCGAGCTTTTGCATGTAATTTACAATGAAGTGTAGAGAAATTTATCGTTATAAAAGGCACCTTTGTTCAAAAGCTCGATAAATTATTTAAATCCTATATAAACCAAAAACCTAATTGGTCATACTTTGGCTCTGGTGATCAATCTCTTTAGGGACTTGATACAATATACAGTGATAAATAAATGATAATATCACACGTATTATCTCAATTTGAAAAGAAAAAATTAAAGAAATTCACTGTTGACATTTAAGTGACACTGGTTTTTGGAAATTTTATAACTCTCGTTTGAAAAAAAAAAAAATTGGAAGAAAGAAGCTGCACTTTCCACTAGACAATGGAATAATCGTTGATCAATGCTTCTCCGAAATGCGTGACAACGTAATCGTGATAATACATCATAATGCAAAGTGGTTGTCCGATAATAAGACCAGACCAAACAATAATGTTTCCCCATCTAGCACCCCAACGTTTTTCTACAAATCTGCTGACAGCGGATAACGGAATCTGAAAAAAAGACAAAAAAAAAAAACTTAAAACTGTACACAGGTTCCATCTCGCGGAATCAATTCTCGCAAATAAATCGGATGAGGGTTTTTTTTTTTTTTTTTTTGCTATAACGTTATTACCTGACCCATCATTCCCATGAACGCCCAAATTTTGAACGTTTTCAATGGCACGCTGACCAGATATTCATGGAAAAAAGCGCTGATAAAGAAGACGGTTAAACTGGCAGTTGTTTTTCCATAGCCCATTTCGACCACTGGTATGTAGAGATGTCTGAGGATAGAAAATAATAAGAAAAAAATTAGTAAAAAATAAAAGTAATGTAACAAAAAAAAAAAAAAGGAGAAAAATCCTTCAACGAATCAGAATAATCAGATCCTTTTTTTGGGGGTTGCTCTTTCTACTTTCGAAAATACTGCCGAGTACAGGGCAGATGTATAATTTTATATACCAGAAAGTACTTTTTTAAAAAAAATTTCGCTCTTTTTCTGTACTTTTCGAATTTATTTATCAAGACAACGACGATGACAATGTTACAGAGACGAGTTTTTTCTTGTTATAAAAATGCAAAACAAACGTTTTTCCCATTTTTGTTTTTCTTTTAATAAGACATTCACCTTGTAATGTACAAGACTTTTAGAATCATCACTGTCACTCGGTGCTTGTTATGTCTCAAAATGAGCTTCTTCTCGAATGATAAAACAAAAAAAAATTCAACGTATACTACAGCGAAAACAATTTTCTGATTTAACGTTAAATTTAGTGAAAATAGATTGCGGGGGAATAAAATAATATTTATACTACAGGTGGATGATTCGTATTGAAAAGAAAAAAGAAATTCATTCCGCAATTCCACCTATTCAAAGGTGTACGAAAATTCCTTTGAATATTTCTTGCTCCTGCTCCTGTTTCTGCTACTACTGCTGCATCGTCATCGTTATCTGTTTTTCATCCTGCAGGCTTACATAATAGCATAGTTTAGTACAGTATAGTTTAGGAACCCGAAACGATTACCCAGTTTTCCAGGGTGGGTATAACAACCGGCAATCAACATTTAAGAGGTCTCAACTGCGTCGCCAGAAAACTTGACTGGGTAAAATTGCCCTTAATTTTTATATCGCACGTTCGAGTCTCAGTAGCAAATAAGAAAAATAGAAGTCCGAAAAAAAAACAAAAAAAGGAAGAAGGAAAAAAGATAGAAGAAAACGAAAATCATTTATTTCTCTCTTTGTTTGTTTTTACGGTGCATGTGTTTAATTTTTTCTCTTTTACTTAATTTAGTTAAAAGCTCGCGGTTATTTTCAAGCTGATTAGCTGAGCCGTTTATTCGTTACGCGAACATAAAAATAGATTAAACAAAAAATAATGATGATAAAACAAAAAAAAAAGAAGAATAAATTTATTGAACCAAAATTTCTACAAATATTCTCAATAAATTCTATAAAAAAAAATCAATAACAAATACGTGTACGAACCTCACAGCCCATCGGTGCACCGGTAAATTCCAACTCCTCCAAAAAGTGTCTATATTATTAGAGTTCCACCAGTCACCGTAAAAGTTACGATCGGCAAAGTGCAGTAATTCACCCATCAGGTTCAAATAGGAGTGAAAAGTTAGGTAGAAGAAACACAGCCACATCAAATGATTCGGAATCTATACGAACGCGACCCAAAAACAAAAGAAAATTAATTATTCAAAACAAAAAAGGATCGAACATAGATTTTCCTCATCCATAAAACTTAGCACTGAATCTCTAGAGGGTGTTGAAAAGAAAAATTAAGTTTTTAAAACGGAGTTAAGGTAAACCCGTTATACTGTAACATATACCACGTAAGGTATACATATATAGATAGACGTACCTATATAGATTACATAAAGAAAACTTTCAAGAAGAGTACAAAGTGTAGAAGAATTGTAATGTCGCTAAGGGAAGAAGTAGGTACTACATACATATACGTATAGGATGATAGTCTGGATAAAATAGCTTGAGCTAGAACTAAGAAAAAGGAATGTGCAGGAAGAGGTTCAAATAACTTCCGCGTTTACTGTATAAGGTATACCAATAGACGCGTATATATGTACGATACGTACGTGTATGTGTACAGATGCGGCAAGGAAACAGAATTAAAACCACATAGGTAGACAAGGAAGGGCAAGTATAAGAGAAGTAAGTTTCTCTCGCTTCAGGGAAAAGATCGAGCTCTTGGAAACCGCGCCGAGTCTTTTTATATGTGATCTTGGTGTGTGTATGTGGCCGAAAGAAAAATAGATGAAAAAAAATATATAAAGAAGAAGAAGAGAAAAGAAAAATGAAAAAGAAGAAATAGAAGAAATAGAAAATAGTACAGAAAACCGCCTCCGGCACCAAAAGTTGACCATTCCTTTGTCGATGCAACATTATTAAACCCTCTGCGAAAGGGATGAGCTGAAATCGACGCTCGAAATGAATGAAACCGTTTACATTGCCGTCGAAAAACAAGACGGTAATATAACTCGTTTCCGGACAAAAAATTTTCATATGCAGAATCGGAATGAATATTTTTAGCTTCACAACATGATTTGCTTAAAACGATTGAACGAGGAATTTACACGACTACGAAAGGATGATTTTTTTTCTTTTTCTTTTTCGGGGATGACAATGGGACACCCTACGAATACGTATAAAATTTCGAGGAAACGGTTCGAGATTTCGCAGTCGTTCAGGGGTAGAGGAATCGAACCACCAAATCCAATTAACTCGACAAGGAGTTGACAAATATTTGTTCCCTGCGGGGATAGAACATATAGAAACAATTGAAAATACTTACAGCAAGCTTAAGAAGACGTTCCGAAGCTTTGGCTACGTCCATATTCTGAAACACAAAACAATTCCGGAAAATTCTCGACAACAACAATAATAATAATGATGATAATGATAATAATACAGTTACACAAAGTACAGCTGAAGGTGCAAAATTATTCCTCAAGTTGTACGTATCGATAAGTACGGAAAATAAATTGGAAAAAAAGAAGAAAAATTCAGAATAATCAAAGATCTTTGTTCCCGTGTTTACCTGAGCGGTGTATTTTTTTAGTATTAAGTCAGGCAATATTCACCCTGTGGACTGTGGAGAGTAAAAAATTAAACGAAAAAAAAAGAAACAAAACATGGGGGTGGTACCGAAGACACTGCTTAAAGCTTTGTCTAAAGTGCTTTTCATTCTATTTATTTTTCCGTACCAGTCGCGTCGTCTTTTGGATGCTAACGCAAAGAGGGGTGGAGAGAGAGAAAAAAAAAGGGGGAGGAAAGGTAGATTTGGTATAACGGTACCAGAACGTACGAGAAAAGTTTGTTGGTTATCGTCATACCTACTGTACACCTAATCTGCAAGTTATTTTTTGGTTAGTCGAGGTAAATTAATGCAAATCTTTTAAATCCCCAACCAGGACGTAGGGTGTGTGCTTCTATAATATATGTATACAAATACATCATCTATTCTGCAGAGAGTAAAAATAAAATTAAAAGCAAAAAAAAAAGAATTACAAATATTAATAAGAATATAAATATAATAATACGTGTATAATTTAAGTCTTCAAAACCATGGGATTATAAAAGCGAGAGTAACGAGAAAATGCACTTTGGGGTATAAATTGAAACTGAATGTGTACGTGATAATAATATTCGTAAATATACTGATAATGATAATAATTTCACGCCTAATGGAAATAAATCGAATATATATTTATACCTATAGGTAGCTATATATTTGCGTTCATCTTTTGAGATATTATGTATTAGATTATATCGTATTACAACCTGTCCTTTGACGCGGATAATTAATAAAGAGCTTCTATTTAGGTGTATAATACATGCGCGTACAATATCTGATTATATTGATGAAACAGTCGTTTAATTTTCATCTGAACGAAATTAGTAGTAGAGAGGATGTGAATTTACGCATTAAACACAATTTTAATGGAACCGAATTTTTGCTTTGAAAAAATAACATACAAATTTGACATCCAACGATGTGTGAGAAAAAAAACAAAAAAAAAAAAAATTGAGAGTTGACGTGAGAGTTGCATTATATTACATGCACATACAAATGTAATGTAAATTTATAAATATATATATGTCTATAAAATACATAAATAAAATTAATGTGAGTCACGCATCAGGGAGATGCTTGGAAGATGGCACACAAAATTCTATTATACATATAATATTCCCAAGTTTAATATCGCGTTTCACCACGTCGGTAATAAAAGGATATTCCATGACATATTTGATGTGTACGTATCCTGTAATATATACTATACATGTATGTATACACCAATCTATGTGTATATGTGGGTAGAAACGAGACGATTTAATAAATCGAAAAGAGGGCAAGAAGCAAGACATTCCACGTCCCTTCTCTCTTGCCCCCCCGTCTCGCTGCTTCTAAGGTATAAATATCAAATTTCTAAGCAACGTGTGGGTGGCAAAGAGGGAGTGGAAAAGGGAGAGATGTGATCAATTAATCGATCGTCTTCTTTTTTCAATACTTCAATTCATTTGAGCGTCAATCATTAGCTGGGATTTTCTATGTATACGTATATATAGACGTTAATTTCTCGCCCCATTTCCCATTTCCCGTTTTTTCTTTTTTTATTCATCGTGTTGAATTTTCTTCTATTTTCTTTTTTTTTTCCTTTTTCTACGCTGAATGCACTTTATACATACACACATACACGGACACTTCGTTTTCAAGTGGTAAGTAACGTAAATAATTAAAGGGTTGTTCGAAATCCCACGGTAGCTGGTAATACTACTACTACTTCTACTACTTCTACTACCGCCACTACCTCTACTACTACTATTACGATACTAGAAATCTTTTCCTGAAAGCTTTCCATTAGCTCAAAGCTTCACAATTTCTGCACGTTAGCCGCCTAGCCCAGCAAGCTTTAAAATATACTACACGTACAAGGTTCGTCGTGTGCATCGATTTATAGGCGTAAGAAAAAAAAACAGAAGAAATTTAAAATAACAAATGAATTGAAATGGAAAATTGACGAATGAGTTAGTTAATTTTCTGTATACGTATGGATAGGTAGTTCAAATTATTTAGCAAACGTGTACATAAACTACGTATAGTTGGAATCTATAATACATACAAACGCTAATTGGATTCTAGGAAACACGCGCAGGGGCAATCAATCTTTGGATATAATGGTTGTCTGAATTTACAGTGAACGAGAATTTTGTTACGTATATCTATAACAAAGATAGTGTGGTGAGTTGATAGTTAATAGTTTCTAGTTTACAAGTTATCTTCTCTTCAAGCTGACATTGTACAGAGGATGAGAAGGGCATCGTGTACAGTGGTTAATATCTTTGCTGTATGGAAACACAGCAAAACCTATACAACTTTATCAAACTGTACATACTATAGTCTAATATGCAACCCATACTACCTTTGGATGGGTTTTCTATCATCAATTTAAAGCCTGGATGACAATTAAGTTCGTGTCTGTATAGATGAAGAGAAGAAAAAAAACTAACTAAATAATTGAACTTCGAATATTGAACCTAGCAGAATATGCTCCAATAAACGTATTAAAATATATATACCAATAAGCTGTACTAATTAATGTGTTGATTCGAAAATTTGATGAGAACTAATTAGATAAATAAAAAAAAAAATAAAAATAAATTCCAACAAAATCCGATTAACCATTCCCAACGATTCTTAGGTAAAAACAAAAACAAAACGTGGAAATTCAAGTTTTCATTCTAGGGGTACTTAATACTTGAGTAAAAAGTTAACAAACCAGGTGATGCACCGCTCAGAAACGATATTTCAGATCAAAGAACTAAGTAAAAAAAGTAATAAATAAATAAAAATGAAAGAAGTCTGTAAAATCTCGTCTCAGTAAGATATAAATTTTTACTACGCTGCAGTTTTCTCGTACTTTATTCGAGACGATCTACCAATAAAATAGGTGCGAATAAAAGACGTGATATTCATAAGACATGAAGAAAATTCATTGATCAAACGCATCTATACGAAATAAAAGGGAAAAGAAAGAATTACTATATATTGAGATAAAGTGATGTTAGGTGAAAAGGTAAAGAGAAAACAAGATGAAAGAGACGAGCAGCAGCTGTCGTGTCAAGGTTGGGAAACGCTTCCTACTTTTTTCTTCATTTTTTTTTTCTACTTATTTTTTTTCATCCCCCCTTCGGAAGATAGAGAACCAGAGAGAAAAGAAGCGCGTGCTGTATAGGTTGTGTTCAGTATTTCAAAGAGTAGCGCTAGGAGCTAGCTATAGGCTTCCTTTCACGGATTTTAGAAGGAACATTGCACCTTTGATTCATCCTGAAAACATTTCAGACTGAATAAGATACCTGGTTTGTCTAAGAGCCGGTAGCTATTTGATTTTTGTTCAACAAATTCACCTTTTTTTTGTCGTCTTTTGTTTTAATGGATCCCTCTTCCTCCTTCACTTTGTATATTTTTATACCGTTACATAAATAATTTTCGCTGTATGATATAAATGTTATGGCGAAATTTTTTTTTTTTTCTTCAAAATTTTTCCTCCAAGTGACGAGTGAAAGACGACGTGAAAAATTGATTACAAGGAAAAAGTGAGAAGAAAAGGAAATAGCTGAAAGGTGTATTGGACGTAGTAGAAAAAAAAACGGAAAAGAAAAACTCACGCTGAAGGGAATCAATGAATTTTTAACCGAAGGTATCATCCACTGTTGAAACAACGACATCACTACTTGACAACCAACGACAACTTCCAAAATCCGTTTGATGAGAAATCTGAAAAAAAAAAAATTTTCAATTAAAATTGTTATTCAAATGGTAAAAAAGAGAAAAGTAATATGAATAAAATTATAAAGATGTTTCTGAACCCTTATCTAAATATTCAGAATCGAAACCATAATTTGATCAGATCGATTGAGCGGTTATTATTATTATTTTTGTTTCATCGGACCTACTGTGCTCCGAAAACTTATAGAAAAAAATCAAAGAACAAGGTCTCAAAAAATTGACATCAAATGCCATGTAACACAAAAAAAGAAAAACCTAGTTTCCGAGCTTGAAAAAAAACTGTAAAGTGAGGCGTCGGGATTAATAAGCGATTTTTTACTCCACGTAAAGAGAATTGAATTATCGAACGGACTTTACAAGGTAATAAATTGCCTTCCTCAACAGTTAACGTCGTCTCGATACTGACGTTAACAGAGTTAGAAATAAAATGAAATGAAACACAGGACAAAAAAAAAAAAAATGGAACTCGAATATATAACGCAAAAATATCAATTGTCTTTTGGTTCTGGTTTTTCTTGTTTTTCATACCTATGGCGTGAGGATAGAATTAAACGCGAGGGTCTTATACTTTGAATATTAGGTATGTACGAAATGATATAGTATCCCACCGTTTTCGGATTCGTTGAGTCCTCGGGAAATTCAACTCGTAGCATAAAGTCGGCGCCAGGATATAGTAGTAGACGTCGGCCAGATTCAAGTTATCCGGATACTGAACCAGCTCCGTACTTCCGTCGGTTTCGTCTCCATTTTTCTTCACCGACTTTCCGTTCTGCTTTACCTCGGACGCTGCGCGAGAGCGAGAGAGAAAGAAAAAACACAAATATTTAATTAACAAGACCTTCTCAGCGCCGTGATCCATAAATATATTCTGAGAATTTTCATCTCTTTTGCTTTTTTCATTCTTCTTTACTTTGAAAGAAAATTTTTTCTTACTTCCTTGCAAAGAATTATCGCAGTAGAAATCGATATACATGTAACAATGAGCACGATTTTGTTGCATTAATAAGTTTGATAATGTTTTTCTTCGCCACTAAAACGATGATATAATTTTTGTAAAATCTGAAGTCCGTGGAACGTCTACATGTGTGTGTATTATACGATATTATGAGCTCCTAAATGTGATCATGGGGAATTTTTAAACAAGAAACAAAAAACAAAAAACAAACATCATAAAAAAAAAGAATATTTTAAAAGATCAAGCGAATTTCTCAAACGTTGCAACGAACGGGGTGGAATTTTACCTTTAAAGCGCACATATGCGGAGCATATATAAAGAAGATATAGGATAGGAAACTCCAGTGTACGTTGATGAAAAGAGTGAGGCAGAAGGTCTTTCAATTTTGTTAACGGAACAACAAAACAAAGCCTGCCTTTTAGCCAGAAGCACCATGGTATATGTGTACACAGCATCACCATGTATACCTATACCGTACAAACTGCAGGCAGAGGCAAAGCGAATTCTAGTGTAAAAATAATCGAAGTTAATCTCGGTGCATCGCGGCTCTGTTTTATTTTTTGGATATCCCACATTTTTTGTCTATTTATTTATTTTTTGTTTTTTTTTTTTGTTTCCAGGTGCTTCTTTTTCCTTTTATTTTTATAAATGGTTTGCGACGCGGTATATCGATATCCTGCAGAGCGCCGTGTAGGCTGATTTTATTTCAAATCCTAGTCCAAATCCGCAAGCTGCGTTTGCTTTTTTTTTATATTCATGCATGCTTGTGCTTTATTTTTCATAATTTTTTTGCTTGTCAGTATGTATACTGGATTAATTACTCGTTCTTTTTATGCATTTACTGTTGGTATAATAAGTAAATGTAGAAGGAAGACTCACTCGGTTGGAATTACGGAAAGAAAAGGGAAGCACCTCAAATTTAGTTGTATGTATATGGAGTATACCTATATGCTGATGCTAGGCCGCTACTTCTATATCTTTAAGAGTAAAATATCCATTGAAAAGAAAGTTGCAGCTACATGTATACGTACTTTGTACGTAACAAGTGCATACTGCTGTACGAATGCATTTTTAGAATCTTATACATTTCTTTAGACAGAAAACAGAAACGTAAGTTATGAAGAGTAAAAACTAAAAAATATTTGTTTCAAACGCAACTGGGAGAACTGCAGCTTGTCTGCATTGTGCCAACTTTTTACCTCGCTTTTTACTCTTTCTCCTATTTTTTCGGTTTTTTTTTGTGTATACTTTTGTTTGTAAGTTATTTTTTTTTTGTTTTTTATTTATATTAACTACACACTTTTCGTCGCGACAACTTTTTTTTTTACTACACTAGGTCAAAACGCGTCCGTCCACTCGAAAAGTTGAGATGTTGAAATGCTTTCGGATTCGAAAATCGATCAATCTGTAGAAAATCGTTGTCATTGCCCACACCGCTAATCGGAATTGGAAATGAATTTTTTGTGAACAAAAATGTAACAACTCAATTCACGGATAAAGATGTGTGTTTTTGTGAAAACGAAAAACGACAGATGAAAACTAATGAATGAATAAATAAATAGATGAATAAATAAATAATGAAAAACGAGGTGAAAACAGTGTTGAAGAATATAGGATTTTACTCTGAAGAACCGCCGGGTGAGTATTTCCTCTGGTAGACTTGGGGCCCCCATTCAATTCCACCGGCAAAGAGTGAAAAGTAGAAGTAAAAGTAGGAGTAGAAGTAGAACTAGAAGTAGAAGCACAACTCAGAAGAGCGCTCTCTACTCGTCGTAAGATCACGAATCGATTCACAGCGGTGCTCCTCAGCAGCAGCAGCAGCTATAAGTGAGAATCTGATATAAGTCGACGCGTTGCTCGTTCTCAAGTATGACGACGACGAAGACGCCGACGGCACGATGCGATGTATCTGATGGCAGCTTCTTCAATGTTATACTTTATAAAAAGATATAAATAGGTGAACCCTATACAGCTTGGAATCGTTAAAAATGGCTAACAATAAATAAAATAGGACGACATCGATTATTCGACGAAGAAATAAAAAAATTGATATTCAACGACTATACTCTATAGCGCTCTATAGGCACTTATGTACACATTCATTTTATTCACGTTTCTTGCGTAATTAGTTTTTGCTTTTTCTTCATCTTGGTTCGTTAATTATTATTTGTTTTTTTTAATAACAGAAAATAGTTGCCATGGTATATAATTATTCGTAACGAGAGACACAAAGGTATTCGATTCTATTTAACCGTGAAATGAAGTAAAGGAGTGAAGGTGTCTGGAATTGTAAAACGTCAAAACACCTGAACATGTAATATTATTTTCATTTGTATAAAATGTTACACATGTAAATATACTTGTACGTTAGATGTCAGTTATAAAATCATATTTTGCCAAAAAAAAGACTCGTTGCATATACCGTAAAAGCATCACGAGTTCGGTTGCATCTGCAGTTGCAGGCGGAGGGATGGAAAATAGCAAAAGATATAAAGTGACGTGATAGCTACTGGAGATGGAAATGCTGACTAGGAGACAAAAACATCAGAGTTATATACGCTGCATCGTATCAAATCTGCATTCGAGTATATAACTGTGATCCGCGTGGCAGATGCGAAAAAGAAAGAAAAAAAAGGGGGAAAAAGAGAAAGACTAAAAGAAGAAAGACAAGTACATACAAAAGCAGAGATAGAGATGGATGAAAATAGAGACGAGAGAAACTGACTATGCGAACTGATAGAATTCCTTCAATTATCCAAATCCGATAGATAATCCAATCTGGAATTCAAATAAGATAGGGAGAGAAAACCCGTACTAGATAACATATATACATATATACCTTTACGTACATTTTGCATATATTCCTCTTCACGTTCGCGTCGTTTGAATTCGCATTTTCATCATTCGCGCCATTCGCGCCATCGCACGCGACTTTCGCCAGGTTTTCACAATCCTTTCACGACGGTTAGATCGGAAACCGGGTGAAAAAAAGTTGAGTAAAATAGCAATACAAACGATAAATAAATTTTAATTGGAAAAAAAACCGAACAATTTTCATCAGAATGCATCTGTATGACCGTGTATTAAAATGAACGCACAGAATTTTTCCCGCATATGAAATCCCGTACTGTCTATGTCCATAATATAAAATTTCTTTTTTTTTTTATTAATTTTTCAATTGTACTTTAACCTCCATACCTTATGCACTGTACGTATTATCAATTCTTTGATTTTACATTCACATTCCGTCTAGCCTTCTATTTTTTTCTACATTATTTGATCATGAAATACGAGTTGTTCATAAAAATGGATGCATAAATGAATAAACGATGAATGAACGAATAGATAATACGAAAAAACAAATGATTATTACAGACAGAATATGTAGGTAAACAATAAGAGCTGAAAGGAGTGAAGTATAGATACTTAATAATTGTAAATAATTAGTCTTCGATAATTACTTCAGCACAGTTGGTTAGAGATATTATGAAACGTTATATGTATAAAGGAGTTTCAAAGTGCTCTCGTGATGTACGATAATGATATAATATAAGTACAGTTATAGGTGTGGGTATATAAGAGTTAAGTTTTGACGTCTTGGATACATCGCGTATAATGGGCGTAGCGTGTAAAATGAATCAAATTCTCTGAAATTCCGGCCGATGATGATGACGACGATGCTTGTTATTATTATTATCGTCATTATTATAATAATCATAATTATTATCATTATACAGAATGTGCAGTAAACTCAACGCTCGGCGTGTCGATTCGCAATTATACCAACAATATTCAAAATTGCCTTCCATGATATACATTTGAAGCTAATGTGTAGCGCGATTGATGGGAAGAGAGCTTATAGCGCGTAAAACAGAAATTGTTACTATCACTATTATTATTATTACCATTATTATTATCATTGTCGTTGTCCCATCTTTGTGATAATTATTATAAAAGAGTCAATCACGATTGATTTCATTATACGCCCACACTATTGCCACACGACTAATAGGGTGATCACAAAAGGGGGGGAAAAATCAATTAATCAAGGAATGAAAAACCGTAGTGAAACCTGTGAAGAGACGCGAGAAAAACCTGAATCAGTATCAGCGCCGTTTTATGTGGGACACAACAATTTATCGACGTGGCAATAATTGGCTGGTGAAAATTGCCGTGCGCAATTTCGTCGTTAGATATATAACGCGAAGGCGAAGTTTCTTATCCCTCGCTTATTTCTTCCTTTTGCTTGGAATGTCCCGTAAAGACTTAGCTGATGAGAGTAGAAGGGTGAAACCGTGAGATTTTTTAAATTTCATAAGAAACTGGTGAATAAAAAGTATACATCGGAAGTACATGAATGTAATACGGATTCCGCACAGACGTTTCCGCCGTATCCATCAACTCTGTGCAAACGTACGTAAAACTCGAAATTTCATACACATCGATTCCTCGGCAAAAAGTCTCTGTAGAATTCTGCGCAAATAACTCTGACCAAACGCACCACTTCCACAGAAATATGAAATAAGCAATTATTATATTTTTGCTGCTACTGTTAGCCTACAGATATCGTGGTTAGGGTAAAACGATCGTTACGTAATTTGACAGCGAAGTCTACGATGATGGCTATGTATAGGTAAATATATTTAAGCTTTAATGTCTCGTAACTATAATAGCGCAAAACCAAACTACACTGACCTCGCGTGACGAAAACGCATTTAGGCTGATGGATTCTATAAACTATCACTACAGTCTAGTATGTAATAATTGTATTATATACCCAAGTATAATATGCGTATATGTATGTGTATACATATATATATATGTAAGGTATTTTCGGTTGACTCGATCTTTCTGTCCTCACAAAATACACCCCAGCAATCGTAATGTTCACAAACGCAGATACGCGGAGCACATCTACATTACGTGGCTGTCAATCACGTGATGAAAACCCTTTAGGGACTAACCTATGCACTAACACCATGCAAACGATCGACTTCTCGCAAGGAATTATTATGAAAACGTGTAATTTTACAAGCAATTTTACTCCAGAGCCCGTTATTATGGGTTATTCAGGGAATAAACTAGAAAGTGATGAGTTTTGCTCTGCACGCACATAAACTATCTGATACGTTTACATAAATAGAGTTTTTACTAATAATCGACGATTGAACTGGATGAAACTTTGAGGGGAAAAAAACAAACATTAGGTTTTTTGCGCATGAAAAATGTCCACCATTTCGAATGTGTTTTTTATTTTCAGTTATCACGTTGCGAGCTAAGCGCCAGAAATACTCTTTTGACACAAAAAGAAAAATTGAGAAAAACCGATTCGATAAGTTTTTTCAATCCATCGGAAATTTGAAAGTGTCTTTCATTCAGCAAAAAAAGTCAAATCCGTACCATGTTGTTTTTCAATTCATTCAACGATTTTCAATCTTTTGCTTGATAAATTTGAACTCACCTTTTAAATTGTTGTAGGACAGCGATTGCCTCCGCATTCTACCTTGAGCGTTGCCATTTCTTCTTTTACTTGTACGGCACCACATATTCACTTGAACGTACGACCACAATTTTAAAAATAAAATTGCGTACAGCATGCAAACGTACATTCCTCCGACTGAAAATGATGAAAAAGTAATTTTTTATACGTATTTCATTGCTATATATTTTTCTAGATTTTTCAAAAATTTCAATGTCACAATACATACACGTACACATTCCATATCTTCGAATTAATTTGGCATGAGAATCGGTGATTAGAGAAACAAAAAAAATAATAAAAAACAAAAAAAAAACAAATATTTTATAAGGGGGAACGAGAGAAAAAATTTCCTCATGGTAGGATATAATAAATTAATTATTCAGCGAGGATTTCGTATTATGCGATTTAATGAATGCTGCACGTTCTTTCGTATAGAATATATATGTATGCCTTCGAAGTTTGCACCGTTCGCACATTTTCCGATATTTCCATTAACGGGGGAAAATTTCTGTACCCTGCATTGTTTATGTCTTAATTAAATCGTGGACTAGATTCTTCCCCATTTTCAAGCTTATTATCAACCTGTTCTGAAGGTTTCCGAATAGAAAAAAAAAAAAATAGAAAAAAAAAAATTATTATAAATTTAATATTCTATGACAATGATTAATTGAAAAACGATCACCATAATTAAGCTATACATTATCAGAAATTTCATTCAAATAACGAACACAAAATATCAAAATAGCTCACACGATCTGCAAAATCTTTCGATTAGTCGTTGATTTGATTTTTTTCACAAATTTCTAGACTGAAAAATTCCAGAATTTCTTGTGGTAAAATTGGAGCAACCAAAGTTACAACTATATAGTTTATCTCTTTCCCCATTCTGCAAGAACTATATTCTGTGTACCACAAATATCTTAGCATATGATACCACTGATGTCTCAAAAGTCGATTTTTATCACCAAGCCAAACGCCCACAAAGTAACCCCCGAGGTTCGCGAGATGTGGAGAGGTGGAACGAGGGAAGGAGGGACAGCAAAATGCATCCCGTTTCCAAGTTTTCGCTTTGTGTCCATAACATCATGAAGAAGTAGGTAACTGCACAGTGTACAACATTTTCATGGTATGCAACTTGCTAGAATTGTAAGAATGCATATCCCAGCTATATCCCGCACAACGATATAATCTGTACGACCTGGACACCAGATCCTCCGTGTTCGTTTCAACAAGAAATTCTATATATGCATATAGATTATACATATATATATATATATGATATTTGAATGTAGATGTATTATACGCGTATGTATACGTAACTGAGAAGCATATCTGGAGTACAGCCAGCCTGTTAAGTTAAGTGGCTCGTTTCCGCAAACGCAGACGCCACACCGCTTACACCGGATAATCCTTTCAAAATTAGTTTCAAGTTGAACTTTGAACCGAACTCACAATATAACCGATATGATGTGCTGCAGCGTCAGAAAATCCACCTCGGATAATCAAAAATTATATTCATCGTACAAACAACGTACAAACTCTCATGCACGTCACCCCACAAATTTTCAATGCAACTTTAAAATTCAATCTCACTATACGAAATTAGAAAAAAGTACAGCAATTCTTTTTCCTTTTTTTCCTTTCTTTTACTTTTCAATAACCATCGGATAAAATAATAATTTTATTAGAAAAATTTCTCAGTCTCCTGCGATTTCTTTTTTTTTTCTAATAATGAGAAAACAAAGTATTTTTCCCTTTATTGTTTAGATTTTGGTTACGGAGGAAGTGGACTTTTTACGGAACGGGCGTTATAAAAAAAAATGATATTTCCGATTCAAATAAAGGTCGCGCGATTGCCCGGAACTTGTGCCAAGTTTTGCATTTACGCATGGGGTACCTCGATAAGTATTACTGCACCTTTGTGCCAACATTGGTGAATATATACACATGTATACATGTATATAAGTCCTTGGTGCCAGGATCTGCAGGATTTTCGACGTTAAGAAACTGGCAAAGGAATTCAGAGGATTATGAGCGCACGTATATGAAAACACCTATGTATATGTGCCAGCATCAGGAAATTGCACTGGCCATTACAACTTTATATACACGAACACATAACTGTGTGCAACGTTTTTTTTCTCTAATTTTATTGTTTCGTTTTTTATGTTTTTGCTGTTGGCTTTCCGTACAATATTTACACACGTATTATCTAACGAAAGTTTTCAAAAACATCGACGAAATTTGAAAATGTCGTACGAATTTTCATTACGTTATAGATATCTCTAGAAAAATATAGAACGGAAGAAAAAGCGACGTGAATATACTTGATTGATCATTGATCGTTTGAGGTCTTTGCTGGATGTGTAGTGGCGATATATGATATATAGGTTCGTATAAGGTTGATGAAATGGAGGCGATGAGTATACAAGAAGGTGAAAGGTTTTCAGAAAATCCTTTTGACAATAGAATAAAATAGATAAGAAAATAAAATAGAATAAAATATTGTTGAAAGAGCTATGCACAACTGCGAAGTTCTTTATCACTATATATATACACGTACCGGTTCTCGAACAAATACCGAGAGAAAATTGGGAAACTATTTCCTATTTTCTATTTCATCCATCGTTTCAAGGTTTTCGAGCAACTAGCTATACGTAAAAAAAATAGCTAGGTACCGCAAAGAAGTACAATCTCTACTGCTTTTTTCTTTTTTCTCTGCAACTTGATTCGCAGTCCTTACACTATTTCAAATCGTTGGATTTACGGGGAAATTTTTATTCAATTCTCTCGATGAATCATGCGGTTTAAGTTGAAGACACCTGTTAGCCTTGTACGACAATTCTCCAGAATTTAAGGCAAGTTCAAAAATAAAAGAAAGTATATAAGGTTATAAGTAGATACGCACGCCGAAAAATAATATGCTACAAGGATTTTATGATAATATACGGATCTGTCGTGACGATGCACTAAATTATTCGAACCTCTCAAAAGAGGTGTTAATTTATTTATATATTTATACATTCATTCATTCAATTATTTATCCTACACTTCGTCTTTTATAATTCCGACCTTTGACTTTTTCGTTTGAAATTTTTTTTTATCACGCCTATTTCTTTTTATTTCAGACGGGGAGTGGCAATGCGCAGGAATTGAATTTAGGTATAAATGCTGGTTAATTAATTTATGAAATCTAAAATGCGTTTGAAGAAATTTTGCAAAATCTACCAGCAATATATGTTTACTTTCTTCACGGAAATGCACTAGAAATATTCTTCTTCCAGAGTAGAAGAAGAAGAAGTAAAAGCAGCGGTGTATATGGAGTATCAGCCGAAGCCGTCGCCGTCGTGCGGGACTCCGTAACTTTTAAGAAGCGCTTAAGGTTGGGTACATAGTTGGTACAAATCTTTGCACTATATTTCTTTTGCTTGCTTCTTATGTACTAGAATATCTATAGGAACCTTCTACCAGCTAACATGTAAAAGCAACAGCAGCTACTTCATTCGCAGAAAAAACGCTCTGAAATACCATCTTTTTTGAAATATATAAATGTACATATCTCCATATTATGTAAATATATTATGTAAGTACGAACGAAAAAAAAAAATTTTTTTGCGCGAGATATGAAATTTTTATTCAAAGTCCCACCCCGAATGGTATCATATGTGCATAAAAATTATTCCGAAATAATTATCGATATTTTTCGTTATTTTTATAATGAATTGTTAATAGTGAAAATCTTCATTTTTCATCATCTTCTGTTCTATATACAAATGTGTAGAAGTATATCCTCGACTTTCGGATTTACTTGAGATGAGGGAAAACCTTGAACAATTAGATGCTTGAAAATGGGAAGAAATCACGCAGACGTGCAATGTGGGTATCGTTTCAGATGTTTCTTCCTCTAATTACGACGTTTAATGTCGTGAACAACCCTTCAACTTCGTACCGTTTACCTTGATCTTTAGTAAATAGAATTTCTATGAAATCTTTTCGAGCTGCAGGAAACGCTAACGAAGAAAAAAAAGCCTCGTGTTATAATTAATGCGCGACATGGGCATACTGTAATTTTTTTGAGCGCGATTTTGATTCCGATTTTAAAAATTTTTATGAAAAACAAACGTGACCACGAACATAGATAGACTTGTCTCTCTCCGTACTTACTTAAGCTAAAACCGGATTCCTTGACGTGAATAACCACCATCGGCATCAGCACCATGACCATAAGATTAACAACGTGGAATACCATTCCGGGTCCATGAGCGATGATTTCCTGAAAACAAATAATTCGATTAAAAAGCTGCGCAATTATAGGAAACAGAAAAGATGATCGTAAAAAAATTAAAAACGCATTTTTCAATCGCATTAATATCGCCCTACATACATAAAATTTACTTTTACCACATTATATAACATCGATGGGGTAAAGTCGTGATTGATTTTGGTCCAGTGCCAGAATCATATTGTTTTATCGTAGGTTGGTTAACGGGGTCAATTGTCAGGCCAATATTTGATCGGTTTGTTTGATTGGATAGTCTGCCGCATCACATGTGTTTTATATATATATATATACACACACATGCACACACGTACATACAAAGTTATGAACGTAGTGTTATTTTTTGGTCAGCTTTTCGCCATTAAATTATTTTTGACGTGTACAGTATTTATACAAGCGATCGACAAGCTTTTTACATCCAACTCTCAATTTTCAATACCTGCAGTGAAAAAAAATTTGGCTCTGACCAGGAAATTGTTCAACGATTAAAAACGATAGAATTCACTTGTCAGAGTAGCTCTTCTGTCAATCAGGACTTTCAATCTCTATATATTTATAAAAACATCAAATATTCAGTGCGAAAGAGCATTTTTTTTCAATATATGATGCAAACTTTGCGTAGCCTCCACTAGCATCCGAAAGTTAGAGTCTCCTGTGGCAAATAAAGTTTCAAGATCTGAAGGGGAACAACTTTTTTGAAACTTAATTTTTAATATTAAGCCTCGGAATTTTTTCGTGCTTTTCTAGTTGCGCCTAACGAACGAATGCAAAGTTTTGAGATTTATATTAAAAACTGAATATTTTCAATGGAAATATTCCGTTCACCTGACAATTTCCGCTCGTAATGTATTCAGAATTATAATTATTCTAGATTTTAGTCGAGATTTGAGTGAAGGAATGTCTGCTGTAACAGCCCTCAAAATAAATAAATCCATAAGTTTGAGCATAGAAAGTTTGAAACAACCAACAGGATATATTGTATAATTTTCACATATGTATATATAAGTATAGGTATTTATAGATCTGAAATTTAAAATATTCATACACGACTACTGCAGCTTACAACAACAAACCATTCCTAACACAACTCTTGAGATAAGCTGATTGAATTAAATTTTAACCAGTTCCGAAATAGGTTGAGAAGTAAAACGTAGAATGCATCAAAACGATCGATTTGAATTCAAAATTTT
This sequence comes from Athalia circularis, assembly GCA_963978495.1. Lineage (NCBI taxonomy): Eukaryota > Metazoa > Arthropoda > Insecta > Hymenoptera > Athaliidae > Athalia > Athalia circularis. The sequence continues at coordinate 8,846,925 of OZ021702.1, forward strand.
TTCTATAAACAACATATAGTAAAATGAGTAGTAAATTGCAAGGAAATATTCAAGAAGCAAGTTGTGCTTGCGGTCCACGTCTGCTCGAAGTGTGGATATTAAGCTATCGGAATCAGATTAAGGGACGAAGGGTCGTTTATTGGATATCGGATTCTCGTTTAAGAAGGAATTTTCACTTTGTATATTAATAAAGTGAAGTCTCACTTAATAAAACGGCGTTTATTAAAAAAAAGAAAAAAAAAAGAAAAGGAACAGAACACAAGAAAAAGAAAAAGAAAGGTTCATCGATCCGATCGAAGGATCAGAGAACAATTTGTAAGAAGACAAAAAATGAATAAAAAAAAAAAAACCACAAATAAAATTTTCAATCAAAACAATTTTTTCATCTCATAAAAATTTACGGTGAACATTATCATTAGTAGACGCTATACATGTATGTGTAATGTACGTACATTCATAAGATCGAACGTAAAAAGTTGTGCTGGAAAAACAATCGAAAAGAGCGTCCATCAACTTTTTGGGTATAGTGGGCTACACGTGCAGCAGCGGTACGAACGCAAAGTTGCGGTCGTAGAAAATATATAACGTACCTCCACGAAGCCTATACGTACCTACTACCAAAACTTCTACACACTTAATAAATCTTCCCGAAGCTCACTTTCGTCTTGATAAAAGCCCGAAACTACGCTATATGCATAGTTATGTACGTACTATATGTGTACATATTTACTCTGCTCAAGGGAAGAACACCCTAGTAAGCAGCGGGGATATGAAAAAAAAAAATATATATATACAATACATGTCTTCCTGTATACTAAATTGAAGTCACGTACTTCCAGAGCTTTTTGATCCCTAATCGCGTATATAAACGCAATCGATTTTTCTTTCATTTTTCTTTTCCCTACTACTTACCACTGCCAATCCTTTCTCGATGAGTAAACAGAGGACTACGGGAACTGTAGAGTCTGTAACAGAAAATGATGAAAGATATAAAACGTCGGTTTTATGTATACATGTATTGGATAATGAAAAAAATGTCGAGAATATGTATATGAGCGAATCTATACAATAAGTTCCGCCTGCTTTGCGCCGTGCTGGAATATTAGAATCAAAGAAGAGAAAAAAGGAGAGAAAAAAGTTTCTGCAGGTTTTCGAGGCGTAGAGGTATTGTACATATATTCATGATGTGTATATGTGCATTATATATGTTATGTATTATTATATATATTAAACTAAAGAGAAAACTCGGTTCGAGCGGGTTAAAATATTGCAAAACTTAAATAAGTTTAAAAGATACAAGTTGCGATATGAAAACGTCGCGTTGACTCGACTGAGCTACTGGGAAGGAAAAGCAGCCGCGGTGGCTATATTATAAGGACGGTAGACCTGGGGTGAGGGGTAGAGATGAGGGAGAAGGGATGAAGTGAGGTTGTACCTACAACGGAACACGAAAATTTCGAAACCATTTTAAACTAGCTCTGAATAATGTAGAAGTAGGTATACTGAAAGTTATTAAGAAGCTTCGTGGGAACGACAAACTAAGGAAGTTGGAAAACCACTCGACTAACATAAAGCCAAATCATACAGCGAAATTAATAAAATTAACGATTCAGAGAGAGAGAAAAAAAACCAAAAACAAACAACAAATAAAACCCTGCCTGATTTAGGTATCTACTTTTAACTCGAAACATGAGGTTGAAATTCAAAAATAAGGGTTTTGTGAAACTCAAGTTCATGGAATTAAATACTGAACAAACTTTTTTTATTGCTCAAAACTTCCGGAATACCTTCTAGATATTTTTCATCACTGGTCTGAAAACATTTACGATTTTGGGCGAAAAATCAACAATTTTTTTTCTGCAGTATTTTGATGATTTCTTTCATACTACGATTTTAGAAACATGAATTACTAAATTAGGCTAAGACTAAAATCAATCACGATATCCTAATCTTTTTAGTTTTCAGAGCAATAAATCGGAGATAACTCGATTAATTTTATAGATAGATCAATTCGGCTGTCAGAATCAGATTCCTGAGCTCAAAATACGTGAGAATACCATATATATATAAACCCCTATAAAAGAAATGTAGATTTTTGACCCCAAAATTGAAAAATAATCAAGCCATGATTATGCGGGTGTATTCTAAAATTTCAAAAATCGAAATAGAAATTCTAGCTCATAATTATTTAACTGAAACAATCTACTGAATTTATCACATCTTTCTAGCCATTAAAAGTTAGTATGCGTATAGAACCCCCAAGGTAAGACATAATGAGGTAGTTAAGTAAAGCTTATTAATTAGAGAACATAATTATTCGTAATTAGCACACATCGTTGTCGGGTATATATATATCAACATTATGGACGGGGCTTTTTTTCTACACGACATTATCACTTTTTTTTTCTTGCACATTTCGGGAAAAAATTCTGTGAGTATCTTTCGATTTTTTATATCTTTTTTATCTTGCTTATTTGTATAATAATTAGAATACACCGATGAGGTAAACGTAAAAGTTTCTTCACGTTCTAGTGATTTATAAAATTTCAACAATTGCACGAAATCCATGCGAATTTTTTTTCTTTTATATTCTTTCTTTTTTCAATAAAAACTGCGCTACAACCACAGTCGACTTCATTCACGACATTTTTGCTAGCGTCTGTCACAGTATAGCACAGTGCAGTACATGATGGGATGAGTGATCAGCGACAACGCATCACTCCGTGTTTGACGTGATCATTAGATACTCTGCGATGCGTCCTACGAAGCGCGAAAAACACGCTTCAATTATTATCACGTCACGTTAACCGCCGCTTTATTGTATAGTTTTCTATGGCGTATGGTGATCATTTTTGTACATCGAAAGGATACCGTGCTTAACGTCTTAACATCGACTGTACATACTGTGAATTACAAAATACTTTTATTATTCTGAAAATTTCGAAAATAAAAAGAAAAAAAGACAATTATTTTATACATACAATACGTATAATCCGCGTATATGTACAATAATGGCAGAATTATTCAAAAATCGATAAGAACCTATAGTAGAACAAGAAGAAAAAAAACAAACGAAAAAAAAATTCAAGTGATTCGTCAAGCAATATGGAATATCAGATGATTAATGAAAAAATAAACTTGATGTTAATAAACAGAGATAGCAAAAAAGATTTGGAAAAAAAAAAAAAGTTTCAGTTTCAATTGAACTTCGAATATAATGTGATATTTTCCTCCCTTCGTTTTACGATTGCGCGAAACGTGAAAGAGATTTGCGTTTGTGAGTCCGCATATGGATTACTTAATCTGCTACGTAGCAGGGGGTATACCGTAGTAATCGAATTAAAAGTAGAATTGCTTCAGCGAGGCGTTAATCTGAGCGTTAATCGTTAAATATGAACATATATATAGGTATAGATATATATTTATATAGTCAGATATTGTGCGCAGACCGTACCTACCTGAATATCGTGATCGTAACAAAAAAGAATAGAAAAAAATGGGGGCAAAAAAATTTGTTGTTCCATTTCGAATAAAAATATATCATTTTCACGTATACATCTACGTATTACGAGTGAATATCATGCACTAAACCAATTTATATCACAGAGTTTTTAAATAAAACAATATCATCGGGTGTATGCACATAAAATATTTTCATATTTCACGAACACATTGTTCATACCGAGTGAATATTTTTTATTTCAATTTTTTCACCATGAATATATCCACGTATGATGCGCGTTATGCTATTATTTAATTATATTATTTTATTTATCTTCTGTAGGTGTGCGGTATAGTAATTAATTTACCGAAGCATATTTTCGCATAGAGAAAGTGTTTTCTAGGATTAGCGACATAAAATAGGCGTTTGCATGGATATTTATACATATATATTTTATACGTATACGTGTAATAGGTATATATTCATTATAAGGGGAGTAACAAGTAGCAGCAGCAAGACTACTCGACATCGGTGATTTACGATTTTGAATTAAACTAGAAACAAATGGATGCAATCGTGTCTGTCTAATTACCATAAGAAATAATTGCTTCTAATGTAGGTAACTGCCGCGTACGAACGCAAAGCACATGCTGAATGAAATACATGCGTATAGGTATGTATGCGAATCGTAGGTATTATTTATTGATTTTTTTTTAAATATAACCGGAAAAGATACCCAACAAATTATTATGTAGGTAATACTGTGCACATAACTGTTCGAACCTCAAGTGAGATTTGAAAAAAAATTTCAAGTAAAGAAAATTTTAAAAAAGTGCGGTCGAGGATGTACATGCAGACACCTAACCTATATATACACACACTGTTATTTACACATATGTACCTATATATGATATAATACATTACATATGAATTCTGAAAAAACGCGCGCGGCTTATCTCACCCCACACATATATATACAATGTTTATTACATATATGCATATATTGTTACATATAGATACGATAAATGTACTTCCAGTCCGCTATCTTTACCGATGACTGCTTCCTCCGTTTTTTTTTCTTTTTTCTTTTCCTGTTTTTATCAAATATTCACGTATATGAATCTCTTCTTCTTTTTTCCATCTCTGCTTCATTTCACTTTATTCATAAAACCTGTGTTCATATATGTATAATATATTTTGATTACATCTCAGAGAGATTGAAAAATAATATTAGTATTAATAATAATTTCGGGAACGCGCGTTTTTTAATTCATGTAACATTTTTTTGTAGTATATACATACGGATAAATTAAAGCACAAAAAAACAAGGAATGGAACTTGTACGAATTTTTCGTACCGCCATAATACCGAATTTTTTTCTTTTCTTTTGCTTCATCCTGCATAATTCAGCGAATTTTTCTTCCCACGCGTTGTATGTACACGGATACCCATGTGAACGATTAAACGAAGCCGCAATGAATCTCATTTGATGAAAAATTGTGTAAAGAAATAAAATTAAGAAAGTAAAAAACTAAAGATTGATGAAATGGACGTTTAATACGATCAAGCGCGTGTTAATTATACTCACAGATCGAACAATTTTTCGAATCCATACACATCTAGGCGACGCATTATAAGTTATAATTGGCCGAATCGGTTATACGGTAACGATCTGAGAGAAGGAGGAGATAATCAAGGAAAAATAAAACGTTCGAAGCGAAAATTCGAACGGCAAATTGGCTGTGTGAAGCTGCAATTCGAGCTGCAGGGTTTTATTGTAATACTGCATCACTGAATAAAATTATTCGCGTTTCACGAGCGCAAATTATTATACAAACATCATATAATAAGTTACACGGAAATGTAAGCAGTATAACGTGATCGATACGTGTACATATCTATGAATATATCTGTATACAAATTAAATAGATATCCACTTGTTAATTAACAGGAAATATTGTTAAATTTTACGAGTATAACTATACTGCAGTCTGGATTGATATAAAATCATAATTTGAATCGTATTTCTATAGAAGAGAAGTACATGATAATCAAAAATGGATGAATAAAAAAAAACTGAATTATTTTATAGCTCACGTAATGTGATATTTCAGTTACAGACGATATTAATATGATCGAAGACTAGTATAGTAAATGAATTACAGGCTTCATGGATATTCGAAAATAAGAGAGAAGGAAAAGCTGTTGAATGAATATTATCTGGATCTTGATGTGACGCGCGCTCGTTTGTAAAGTCTGTGAGAATTTTTTAATTTTTTGTTTGTTTTCTCTATTTCTAAAATGTACGGGGGAAGTGGAAAGGAAAGCGTAAGCTCGGCTAATTCTGTGAGCGGTGAACCGATCGGTGAGGGAACACCAGCTGGTGCGTATTTCCATGGTATAAAACTGAAAGCACAGCGTCGCGTCGGGGGCATCGTTGTCATTGTCGTAATATCTACCCCATACACATACACACGTACACCTGATCATATCGGTATGCGTGTGTACCCGTGTATGTATAAGAAAGTCCCATGAGACACCTCCGAGAGTTAAATTAACCGATAAATTCATAAATGAAGTCGCTTATTCACGACGAGATAATGGCTTATATATGTACGCGGAGAACCCACTGTTGGTAGGTTTTATACAAGCGACAATGCTTAATTTATTGTTAAAACCTTATATAATTATAACTATGCCGAACTACTGTAGGTGAAAATTGATATTGATTGCCACGAGGATTATACGAAAGTTATACACGCGGCTATCGATATTATAATACAGGTATTATATATCGACTAATCCATACAAACTAGATATAAACTTTACGGCAGCTATTATGTAAACTTCAAACAATATATAAATCGATAATAGCAACAAATTATGAGTGAATTTTACACCGACTTATAATTCGAAAATTTTCTGATCCTTGAACCTAACATGTTCTACCTGGAAGAATATCCAGAGAGGATTCTTCTTCCATGCGTAACACAATTTTGAGTTTATATACGTAGTAGAATGCAGATCAGGAAAAAAATTCAAACTTTAACTATGAAATTCTATGCTGAGGAAACCTTTCGCAGTAATTTTGAAACTCTGCAACGCGATAGGTTTCCCAAGCATATCATTTCCGTCGCAGCAGTCTGAATTTTTGTTTGATTTTTTTTTTCTTTGCCCTCAATCTACGTTATACCTGATAATTCAAAAATTGTATGATGCGTTTTTCGATGCAATCTATTTTAGTAGGTTTTTTCACTAAATTTTTGGGGTACCCCATTTCGCCCCCACCCCTACCGAGACGCTATTCTATATATATAACCTGAAAAATCTATCTACCCACCAGTGTCTGTTTCGCAATATACCAGCGCGAGAGAAAATAACGGTGAAGGATAAACACAATGCGAATGTGAGACTTAATACACGTCTGCACAGGACGACAACGACCGTATCGCTTCGTCGCTACTATTCTTGCATGGATTTTTGGCACCGATCCACCAGACTCGGAGTGAAATGAGGGAAAGATTAAAAAAATGAAAGGAAAAAAAAAAAGAAAAATCTAAGGGGGCGAGGCTGACTGAAAACGGCGTTGAATTTCTTGGCAACACCTTGTCCCCCCTATCATTATAACAACTCAGTCGCATATATGTATGTACCCACATTGTATTGTTACAAATTTTTTCGAATTTTATTTTTTTTCAGTTACAAACATTCAGTCCGACTTCTTTTTACTCATCCGGAGCGCATGACTTCCCGAAAGAATTTCTTTTCAAATTTCATTGAATCGTATCAGATCTGAGATTGTAGATCTCATTAGATCCGTGGAAAAAAATCCCCGATAATTTTTTTACTCTTTGAATCGATCTTGATAATATGATATTCAACTTTCTGCATTAAGAAATAAAAATAGTAATGACAATTTACATTTACTTACACAGGATAAGGACGATGGAAGGACACTCTGTGCTGCCGTCGTTACTTCCACTTAGAAAAAGAAACCACTGTCGAGGATCTACCCTGATTCCGTACCTGAAATTCGCAAGTCAAATATAACACGATGAACAAAAAAGGTTGGATCCATTTTTTTTTTATTTTTATTTATTTTTTTATTCTGCAACGGTATATGATAAAATCTGGATATCCTTGGAATAATGAATATTATTTTATTTATCATGGCGAATATCATTATTATACTCATACTAAAAGATTAAGAGCGTTATTTTTTCATCCTTATATATTTTCTCGCGATTTTTTTCTTCATTTCCTTTTGTTTTTTTTTTTCATGTACCGGTATATAAATAATAAATTTTGTCCTGTCCAATTCAGTCGAAAATGTGAAAGGATCTTCTTTGCTGCAGAGCCAAAAAAAGAGAAAAAACACGGGATGAGAAGATGGCGCGAGCTAGCATGAGAACAAGAGCTATACGTAACGCGAAAGCGCGAAGGAAGGCGCAATTTAATGGAGAAGAAAAGCTTAAACATAGGCTTTATATAAGCTAATCATGATAAATGAGTCTTATTGTTCCGAGTAATTAAAGTATTTTCAGCAAAGCTGCGATGTCATGGATTATTTTGACGACCTTCAAACAGTGCAACGATTATACCCGATATACTGCATACACAATTAACTGCAAATCATTATTGATATAGTTATTAGAAAAAATGATAGAAATATTCCCAACCCATATCATCATTATCGTTAAGTATGAACGGAAATCAGTGGATAAGTTATATTCCATCTTAACTTAACCCGTCTAATTAGCGCGTAATTAGGGCGCACATAAGCACATGATTAGCTGTGGTTGGCCATACTTTGAAATTGCATTGATCAGATCATCTTGTGTGATTTGCGAAATTGGTAGGAGAATGGGGGGGAAGATGGGGTAGGGCAAAGCAACAGAGTGAAATTACGGAGGGAATTTCTGAATTTCAAGCATTCGCTGCAGATCTCTCAGCTGCGCTTCCTGCATGAGGATAATTTCCATCATGAGTTGCGGAGATCGCTGCCATTCTCAAGATCGCGTGCGGGATTGTTATCGGTGACATAGAAGACATGCCGCTCCTAAGTGGCCGCAGTGGCTCGCATTGCTATACGGAGTAATTGACCGATACTATCTAAGTTACAGGTGTAGCATGTGAAGATTTTGGAATAATAATCGTATCGTTGACTCTTTTTTTTCTCACTCGGGCGAAAGCAAGATTTGGAAAAATAGTTGAAAATTTTTTATGGAAAGAGTCTTGACTGTTTTTAGAGAACAAATTATTAAGCATTTTCATCGCTGAACTTTGGATTTTCATTATTTACTACCTGAATTTTCGGTCTATGGTTCAGTGAGATGAGTATGTGTAAAAAATGAATGATAAATAATTAGTTAAAGTATATTTTATCGCAGTTGTTAAGCTGTGATAGTTAGAAATTAGGTTGCACCAGCAGGAGCTGGTCTTGAATAGGTTATATATTAAGGTTTCCATTTTTAACAAAAATTTATCTTTCTTGTTAAGGAATTCAAAAACTTTTAAAGGAACTTTTAAGCGCGGTATAATTAAATGTCAGAGCATCTATAGTATATTATATAGTGCAGCGAGCCAGCAAGTCGAGCCTAAACTAAAGAGCAAGTATTATAATTACAAGAAAACACGTAACACTTCGGGTGAAAACTTCACGAATTTCATACGTCGAAAGATTCAATTTCGGAATTGACCCTAATAAAATTGAACGTGTGATTTGGAAATTCTAATTATATTTTCAAACATGAATGAACAAATCAAAAGTAAAAAAACTCCCATCTTTTTCTCTCCTTACGTAAGTACTTTAATGAAACAAATCTGCCAGCAATTTGTAAAAGGCAGCTAAGTTTTATTATTATTAATAACGACCATAATAGGCTTAAAAATTTTTCATTCTTTCATTATACCTGTACAGGTACCATAGAAATCCAACGGAGGAGAAACAAAAAAAAAAAAAAAAAAGAGAAAAAATAACTTTTTGGTATGTGAGGTAAACTGGAAACAGTACGAAGAGAAAATAAGAGGAGAGTATAAGAGATTCTTAGAGAAATATATCAAGAGTTTAATTAATCAGCTTAAAAGTTCTCATTCCCTTGCAGGTATATGATGGAAAAAGAAGACGAAGAAAAAAGGTATCAAAAAAACAAGACAATATACTCGAAAGAAGAATAAATAAACTTTTACACCCCCGCAAGTATATAAAAGTATCGGTGGTTTTACCCACCGAAAAAAGAACTTTTACTCAACGGTCGTGATATCGTATTAATTTACGTAGTTAACAGGATCAAGAATAACAATATGGTGAACAAAAAAAAACATATAAATATAATTGAATAAAAGAATACGTTTCTCTTCTCTCGATGATCATCGGTTTTAAAGCTTCTATGTATGTAAGTGTTGATGTGTATCGGATCCTTACTCTGTATAAATTTTTTCCGTAGTATTGAAAGGATTGTATTTTATATTTATATAGTATACTTACTTTATAAAATTTTCTAACAGTAGTCGAAATCCTCCGATACCGAGTAATAAAAATCCCCAGTTTATGAAACCGGTGAAATTATCGAATCCGGAAGTCCATGAGAACAGGCTGTCCCTCGGTCTGTGACAACTGAAAGAAGAAAACCAAGACGAAAATTGAACAATAAAATTTTACTCCCATAATGGTCATCGCAACTACACAGGTACGTACATCGACTCGTTAAAACTCATCAAGAATTCATACAAAATCCACCCTTGATCGCTCACGAAATTCTCTTATAATCTAGACGACAATAATTACTTGCGACAGCATCAAAGCACAACATACTTCAAATCAGTCTCATTTCTTTTTTTTCTCTGGTTTTCCTTTTTCTCTTATCTCATTATATACTTTCTCGTTCCCTATACTCTTTCGCTTGTGTTTTCTGGCTGGCCGGTTTGTGACTCGACTTTGGTGAGAGTGAACCGCAGTGCGCTCTAACAATGCTTCATCTTTTCCTGATGAATTTTGAAAAGCCTCTGCAACCCCCGACAATGCGGCTATAAGCTAGCACACTGCAACCCCTTCTACTTCTTCCTTATTTTCTATACTATACATAATACAGCTAGCCCCAGGCTTATCTCTCCAACTTCGTTCTTTTGTCCGACAACGATAATAATATAATAATAACAATGATGATAATAATTTTTTGATAAATAATCGGAAACTCTTCTTTATCTGTTTTTTCTTCTTTGTTTCGCGCGAAAATGGAGAAAATTTTTAAAAGAAAACCCAGGGTGATTGATAATTACGGAATACATCGATGGAGAGATTTTCATCCGGCGAATTATGTGAGTATACGATAAAAAACACTGTTACAGAATAATATAAAATAGTGGAAGTGGGGGCAGAATGATACGTGAAATGATATAACCGTTTTACTATTACTATGTATATCTTGTAGATCTGGGCCCTAGGGGAATAGAACTAAAATAAGTTTCAGTACGCGGGCAGCATGAAGCGAGGAAGTATTAGAACAGAGCTAACAACTGACCGCGGGGTCTAGCTGAAGGAATGACGTCACCAATGAGAAATTACGTCACGATTATCGCGCTTTGGTCACATTGGAATTCGCACGTGGCATAATATCACAATCATGTAGGTGTAGAGGTGTATAGAGTGAGTTGAAAAATGCGTAAACAGGACACGAAGAAAAAATGTAAAAAAAAATAAAAAATAAAAAAATCGATTTTGTACGCTAAAACTCAATGATATCACCGCACCTTCGTATAATTGTCGTTCGGTTCGTTGGAAAAAAAAATAAGAAAATTAGGATATGAAAGAGAAAAATGAGAGTGAAAAAAGTAAAAACAAAAAAAAAAAAGGAAGAAAGCGGGAAGAATAAAAGTGGAGAGTCTCCAGATCTGGAGGGTGTTGTATATAGAGACGTGATAGGTATACCTATACATACATACATATATATATAAAAGAGGATATAGGGGAATCTGAAAACGGTCCTCGTAAAAGATAAAGGTGCGAAATCTTTTGTTTCCGGATCGTCTCGAGAGTTGCAAGGGCTCACGGGGGTTGAGTCCACAAAAGGGGGATTTTTCCCCACCGCCACGACCGACGCCGCGCGACGCCTGGACTAAAAAGAAGCGTAAAGTGGAGCGAAACAGAGAAGGAAAAACCTGTCCCATGTACCCACTCGAAATACTGAACACACATGTATAATATATCCATACATAGGTATGTATTTACCTATATAAGTGTACAGGTAAGTGCATGTGTAGGTGTACAGCTATCTACAGCATCCATGAGTTTAAAGTCCGCGTTCACGTCTCCTGATCCCATATATATTATACTGGAGGACATACGTCTAAAGGGTGTCGTTTTGAAAATGATGAAAACGTTAAAAGACCGAGAGTGCCAATTTTTAAATAAATTAAGAAAAAAAATTTAGAAATATCTGCGAACGGAATAATCAATAAGAGGAAATATATCGCTCTTATGACTTTATTGTTGGGCAATGAAAATTACACTCAAGAAAACGAAGCGGAATAAAATGTGGGATAAAATCAAATCAGAAATTTGAGGTATAAAACAAAATTGTCACCATATTCTTCAGATGGAAAACGAAATTTATCGATCATTCGATCGTACGTGTACCGAAAATTAATATGTATTTTTTTTCTGTAATTCTCATCGTGTCCCTGAATCAGTGTAACGTACAAGAAAAAAGCAAAAAAATAAGTTAACCTACTAAAAATTCAGTCCATAGAATGGGAATGAATATCACACCGTGTATAAAGGCATGTATTTATATGTACACATTATATATGTACGAAAACGTGTGCAGGTGAAGGATCGCACAGAGCCACAGGGCAATTCTCCTGACACCGGAAGAACCTGAATATTTAAATGATAGACGGATACGAAGTATGTAATGGGCGTCGGCGTCGTCGTCGTCGGGCGTCGGTATACCTACAGTGTTCCGTAGCAGACTTGCCGGGCAAGTTTTCGAATCTCCAACTCAAGAGCCATACGTATAATGCATAAGTATATAGCCAGGTATGTATGCACATAGACTTGTGTTGCATGATTCAGAAGGGGAAATTAAGCGACCTTTTAACATTTCTTATTTATTTCGTCCGGCCCCCATAGTTAGTTTGCCATATACAATACTTTTTTTCGCCTTTTGGAAAAAGTAGCTTTATGCATAAAATAAAACCCGCCGAATTCATTAGGTACAGACCGTATTATACCTGAGAAGACGATGAAATCAATTGCTCAGGTACAGGGATGTTTAATTATTCAAAACAGGAATTAAGGTGGCTTGATAGAATATGGAAAGAAACGAAATTGCACACATTGCAGCATTAAGAAGGGTAGATCAATGAAAATAAAAATAAGAAACCAAGAAAAACACCTGCTGTGAAGTGCGCAGGTATTAAATCGAATCACGGCACCTTATAAAGTACCACACAATTAAGTAGTTATTCTACGCTAAAACGAGAGAAACATAAATCAAGGATGTTAAAAACAAATTTTTTATATTTTGCAAATTAAGAAGATACGAAAAACCGACAACCGCAGCAACCGAGTGAACCGTGAGATAGAATCGTCAAACATCTGCTCGTACCTAAAAGCCAGTTGGTAATTAGTTTGCAAAACTTTGTGACTCGGTTGAAAATAAAGAAGGTAAAAAAAGCGAAATTTCTTAATGCTTTCTTCCACTTTTTAAATCGCGTTCCCTGCTTCCAAGTATATCCCCTCATGAAAAAAAAAGAATAAAAAAAAAAAGGACCGGAAAAAATATCTCGGATTTCCACAAAAAAACTTCACACGAAGAATTCATCGAAGAAACTATAGCTGAAAGAAGACATTTATTTGCAGATAATACCGTATGAAACGTAAAAAATTAGCCACATGCAGAAGAGCCACAAACATGCAGGTTTTACGTAATTCTTCGAAACTCCTTCTTACTTTATTTCACTCCGGTTTTTTCTTCACCTATACTCTCTGCACTTGCATTGAACCTAGAGAGCAGCCCACAAAATTTTGATGCTTCTTTTTTTAAATTTTTCATCCTTTTCTTTATTCATATACTTCACCAGTCAATGCAATTTTCTGTACAGATGAGTCAGAAATATGGTACATACAACTGGCGGAAAATATCTCGACCACGTTTCATCGAATAATAATAGATCAGAAAACCGTATCGGAACAAAAAAAAAAATTCTTTTGCATTTTGTTTTTATTCGTGACGGTTTGCAGGTCGCAGGCTGCACGTAAAAACAGCGAGGGCAGTTGGGTGAATTAAAATCCACGAACGATAAAAAAGAAAATCCATATTATCGTACGCGTATATAGATATATAGATATTCTGCGAGAATAACCCCTTTTTTTTTAGTTTTTTATGAAACGACGTACCATAGCAGAAATCATATGACTTCGCATTTATCGCGTTAATATTATACGGCAGGCGTTCACACCTCGTATAATCTTGCAAATTTTTTACGACTCGAGAAAGAAAAAAAAAAGGTTTATTTGTAATGAAAAGGAAACAAGCAAAGAATCTGAACGTCCATGAAGAGAGTACCGTCTGATAAAACAAAAAATATGCGTGCCGTAATATCGTATTAGAATAATTAAAATTTGATACGACGGAATGATTAAATCCTGAAATATAGTTTTTGAGCGAACACTGGCAATCGTAAGTGCAATATAAGAAGAAATGTAGATATTGAAGAAACGAGCTAAAAGAGAAGGAAGGAAGCGAAAAGGATAAGAACAACGAACTCTGACGAAAGATGTATACGTATACTTATGTATACTGCATAATTTAGAAATAATTAGTTCACTCCTCGTTCACTTTACTTAAGTAGCATTGCAGGTGCACCTGGCTGTTCTTTTAATTCTGGTGAACATTTCATTCTCTTTCTCTTCCAGTATTTATACGTAGTAGTAGTTGTAATAGTACCTATATAGTTTAGTAAAGAGCTATAGGCCACGAACTGCTGGCATGCTATTCGTTAATTCGTAACTAACAAACTAAGGTGCGAAGATCGTTTCGTACTTTTTGCTTTTTTTTTTACTTGTCTCTCTTCTTCTTTCGTTCTTTTTTCTTTTCTATCTCTTTTAAGAAGAAGTAGGAAGAAAGTTTGCCTTAGTAAAGGATCCCTTTGTTTGTGGATCGTTATACCGTGTCGAGGGGTAAAGATTTTACTGTTCTCTTAGCGTCCCTTCAGTGTAACAGCAGCAACAGCAGCAGCAGCATAACGTAACTCTATAGGTTCGTACAATCCCTGCGCGTTAATAAAAGGAAGACAAACGAACGTCCAACAACGAGATGAAAAAATACATCGCGAGAGAAGTAGAAAAAAGAAGAAGAAGAAGAAGAAGAAGTAAAGAAAAGAGTTGAAGAGTTCTGACAATATAAAGAATATACCTATCTCGTGAGAAATAGGCGTACAAGAAAATTACTGAAGAAGGTTGAGGAAGGGAAAAGAAATCGAAAAACGAGGTTACGAAAAGTTTCGTAGAAAAAAATATACCATGTAGTTTATCGTACCGTGCCGCTGCATCTAGATAAAATAAAAATCAAATTTACATGTATTTAGTGAATATGTACTCGCAACGATAACGTCGGTTATTTATAATAGCTTATTTATTCATAATACAACGATGTTTGTTCCGCAGTGCCGCAAGTATAGAATTATCTCGTCTAATGAGTAATATTCAGATATGCAAATGAATATCCATGGAACGTTGGTGGGTAGTATGGAAATCGCAATATGAGTTTCACCTGCGAGCAGCAATGTGGAAATACATGCATGTATATTACATGTTCTGGCCCTTTGACCTTGAACCACTGACCACCATATAGCTCTATTCTATACCAAATGTTCATCATGAATTATGCAACGTCGTCCTGGAAGTGTAGAGGTCGCGAGCACTTGACTTCGCCGAATCCAAGTAGGTGACGCATACGCTCGATGAGGGGTCAATATACTGGATGACTCCGTTATTCCATAACTTGGCTGGATTTCAACAATTTTTACAACGTACTTCGTAAAACTTCGTGAAAATTTTACGGGATTCCATAAGATTTTGTTTGAACTTGATGGAGATACGACTGGGACTGCATCAGATTTTATGGAAATTCATATGGGATTGCGAAGGACTCAACATATTTAGAAGACGAGGGATTTTAGAAGATTCCTAAGGACTTGACAGATTTTGGAAAAACTGTCTTCGAGCTTGACTTAGACTTCTTGAACTTCAATGAAGAAAGAAGAGACTCCGGAAGATACGTTATCCGTATAAAACTGATAAGTTATCGCACAATGACACTGGTCACTCCAAGATAACAAATATATCCTGGAGAAATATGATAAGTCAATTTATCGGGTTAAGACAAAAAAAACGAAAGGAAAAATCAAGCATTCCAGAGTCGCGTTTCTTTAGATCTTCCAATTACGAAGAAATAGGTATGTGAGCTTTCAATTCACACTGTAGGTAAAATAGGATACCATCTGGGCAACAGCTGACCTTTGAATCGATTGCAAGGTCTCACAGTTGGAGCTTACAAGAGCTGTTTTTAGTAGTGGGAGAGATATTTCCCCCGCTCTTAACAAAACAGTAGTATAGGAGAAGCTATACATATGCGACCTGGATTTGCTCGACGGAGTTGCGCCGTAGCCAGTCGGCACGAGAAAATCAGTCAGCGTTTCTCCGTACAACTTGCGAAATGGATTCCCGAGGTTGTTTCTACTGGTTTGGGTTATAAAACCGAAAGTGTTCGTTAGGTTATCTACAGATAATCATTATTCGAGTCCAAAAATCACAGTAATCGCAATTGTAATCCATCGTACGTGTTCGCCAGGAAATCAGTGTCTCATTCTTTCCTCGATGTATATTCGCTCCAAAAAAAGCTCGTAACAGCTTGAAAAAGCGAAAAGCTTATTCACAATTGAATCAACTCACGGTTTGTCCGGCTGTGAATATCGCGCCCGTTTTTCTGCCATCTGAATTTCTTCAGCTCTAGTAACGCTTTTGGCACGTCTGTAACGCACTCTGGTTTCCGGTTCATTTTGATCACTCATGATGCAGCAGGGACGTTAGTGTGTATTCGTTTTAGTACGTATATTTGAACGTCACTTCACAACGACCACTGCACTTTTGGTATTCTAAACACATCGACCTGCACACATTGACAAGAATGAACGTGTTAACTATTCGAGAGAAGATAGAGTACACGTTTGTAGTAGACAGCGTACACTAACTATACTGCAACTGCGATATAGAAACGTGGTACGTCTGCGCGGCGTTACAACCGGTAAATTTAAAAAGATTCGACACTTTCACGACTTCTTTGATCGTTACGGTCAACTCGAATGATGGATAATCTGACGAACAAGAGTCGGAAAAACACGTCTTCACACGCTCGACATTCAAAGACAACTGACTCTCTGAATACATCAGCGATAACATTTCCCGAGTCCGATACAAAGTCAAATTTCAGATAATGTTTGTTTTCAATTAGGTGTTCTCATCGAAGACTCATTGATTGTGTCATAACTTTCACTTCGCGATTGGAAATAACTGTTTGTTTCGTCTGACTAAAATCAAAATGAGCGAATTTTACGGTTGGAAGAAAGACAGAATTGCATGTTGAAAGTTATGATACAAGTATACGTGACCGCGACGAACGCTGTCGAGCAACTGAATTAATGCAGAACAGATATTTTCTTTTTCTTCTCCTCACATACAAGTTTATATCGAAGTTCCTGCATGTACCAGACGTGCAATACGACCACGACAGCAGTTAATAAAAAGATTAAATAAATATCTGCGGTCTACCGCGTGAGGGATAGCGTATGAACTGCTGTCAGAGATTGCAAGTTTCGTAATTTAAAAAATGCATTCAATTAACATTCATGTATAAGTGTTTGAATGAGTATGTATTTTCAATATCTCTACATTTGCACAATATATAAACATCATAATTATTATGTCATAATCATTATCTAAGTCGTCATTATTGAGTCAACTGTTACGTATTGATCCCGTTTGTATCGGTACATACAACGTTCTAAGGTTCTTCTAGCGATTATAAGAAAGCTGGTATTGAACTAAAACTGATGAGTGTCACGAGGTTTTCGCTTACGCGTCGAGCGTCCCAATAATAGGATATAAGAAATCGTATAGAGTAAACAAGATTTATTATATAACATTACTAGTAATATTTGACCCCAGATAATTACTTTACTTGAATTATTCATAACTCATTCAGAAACTTTTCAGATCAAATCAAAGCAATATATTCGTAGCAAAAGTCAACGTCCTGAAGCTGCATATAAATTAATGTTCGAGAGTCTTATTTCTCGAACCCGTGGTATAATATGATAATGCCAATGACTTGCTCAAAAATATTCCTTTCAAATCAAACTCCACTCTATTTTATCAATCCATTATCAAAGTCCACCCGATTAACTGCGGTGAAGACGAGCGAACAGACTCCGCGCTGATAATTTTAATCATATGTGTTTCAATTTAATTTTTATAAATTGTAATACAAATTGAATGGGAATCAACGATATAGTTACATGTTATAATAAAAAAAAATTCAATGAAGGGCAAATATGTACCTGGAATAAGTCTTTTTTTTTGGTTTACAGATTCATCTGGTAATTGTATACAGATTATTTCACTTGAATAAAGAATAATTTTTAATTCGCCAATACTGCATTTACATTCTATTCAAATTCCACAAATTTATAAATTGAACGTTGGTTATTCGCCGTTTATTCCCCAACACAATTTCACCTATCTCTAAATTGGGTTTGAAGATTAATTTTTTATTCAAAAACCGGCCAGCCGTTGTTACCGCTGCTGTTAAGGTTCGTGAAGGTCGGAGATTAAAATTATCTTTTAACTAACACGGAGATCAATAACCAATTTAAAAATTTATTTCTACAAAAATCACGTAAAAAAATACACATTTTTATTATGCGTAAACCGCGTGTATATGCTATGCATCGAGGTCAGTATGCAGCATATCTATAATTACAAATAAATATATGAATACTTGTCGTGATTTGTTTAATAATGAGGTTTTTACATGTTTTTCATAAAAAAAGAAATTGTGAATTTTTCTCGATATTATGCCGATTCATCTTTTTTTTCCGCGGCAATTTTTTTTTTCATCGTCGTCATTTAAAACACGAGTGAAAAAGCTATAAGCTATACGTACGTAGTTTGCGCAGCGTTTAAAAATTTCCTTTATACCTTGAACACGTTTTCAATTGCGTTCCGTTCAGGGCAGGCCTGCAGCAATCATATTTATTCATACACTTCCTGATTTTTTTTTTTCATATCTTTTTGTTCATATTTGATCACTGTTGCAGCAGCAGCAGCAGCACAGCGATATATCCCTCCAGGTTACACGTACGCTTCAACCTTTTCAAGAGCCAATTAAATTTTTCATCCCTCGGACATACCTATATTTTTACTCACACCCACAGATGTAAATGGGTCATGCATACATGTACCAGCTATATTATAAAAGTTGAACACAAAAACGCCAAGCAATATTCTTTTAATAACAACACCCAAGTAATTTTTTAACAGGTATAGAATTGCAACGCGGATCGTTACTACGGTAAAAAATGAGGTATACGTACGCGTATAAAGCAGAGAATTTACCTGTGTCAGCTATAGTGATTCGAGAACAATTTCCTTGTCGGATAAAAAATCGGTAAGAAGAGAAAAAAAAAAAAAAAAACTAATATATTGAGGAGACAGAATCTTTGCTGCACTTGAAAACATTCTTAGCGGGATACTTTAGAAGCAATAAACGTCTTAGGATCACATACGTCTTCTCTAGTTTGCTGAAGGTGCAGTTAGGATGGGAGACAGAAGAACTAATTAAAAGATGTAGTACTGACTTCAGATCCTTCACCGACTTCCCATACGAAGAAAGAAAGACATCCCTATTCCTTGCCGCAGAAGATTGGTATTGCACTTGGTGCAGCAATGAAATGAGGAAGATGGAGGAGGGAGAATAGAGAACTTTACTGTACGATGGTAGAGGAGAAAAAGAAAGAGGATCTGTCGCTAAATTGCTAGCTTAGGAGCGCGTGACTTTAACTCTAAACTTGCGGTCGAGTAGGAGTCCAGGGGTATGTGCGGTCGAAAGAAGAAAAAAAAAAACGAAGAAAAACCAGAAGCTGTGCAGTGCTGCAAAAATGAGAAACGCGCGGTCATCAAGGATGGCTAGTTGCCGGCTATAACGTTATCTTATAAAATCACCACGTATCTCTCAGATTCTTCTTCAAGCGTACAAAAAACTCTCGAAGATGGAAGAGTTTTTTTCAAATCCATCCCCCAAGGCAAACGTCTTTCGGAGTTTTCAAGATACAGATAATTCTTGGAAACCATATAAAAAATGTAAAAAGCGGAGAAGGTATTACGGGCATAGGTATATACTAATATGAGGATCAGTCAAATTCTAGTGAAATTGTATAAACGTGGAGTCATAACACGATGGGAATCCATATTATAAGTATATCCGAAATTTACTGTATGATATGTATACATGACGAATGAAGTATACGTAAACACATAAAGCGTTCGATAAATAACAAACAATCCATCCGTTTATCCGTCATTCTGCAGTCAAATCCGTTGCGTCGTGTTAGCCAAACCACGGATAGAAAATTGCCAAAGGGTACTCCGATCGGATGGAAGGCCTCCCTTAATTTATTTAAACCCCAGAGGCAACGTGCTCCCTGCAAACATCCCTGCGTTTGGCTGTTTGAAATATTGACTGTACCTCTCCCACGCACTCTCTCTTCCATTTCCCTTCTCTGAACGTCCACTTTCTCTTCACATTTTTTACCACCATTCGTTTGCTTCTTTCTTCGATCCCATTGCATTATTATATTTGCGGTATTTTAATTCTGCAGAGTTGAACTGGAACGAATATAATGTTTGTATATGTAAACGCATTTGATTTGATCTTGACGGGTCGATGACCAATCCCATTCGAAACTACTCCGAAATTTAAAGTCGTTTCATGGATGCGTCGATTGGTCCAGGAATTTCGATAGATAACTTGAATTGTCAACAACTGTGCGATAACCATCGAGTATAAGTGCGAGGTGAGAAGAGAAATTTATGAGTAACGAAAAACAGAAAGAAAAAAATTGTCCTCATGGTACCTCGTGAAAAAAAATGTTGGCGGTATAAAAAATTAACTAAAATCAACCGGCCGTAAGTCGTAACTCATGAAGCGGAAGAGATACCAAGCTGAAAATTGCAGAAGGGTCGCATCTTTCGCCTTATACAGAGAACAATGTCTCACAAATCTACGGAAAATTCAAAGGCGCAGAAATAAATGTGAAGAATAAAAGAAAAAAGTAATGGTAATGAAAAAAAATCCCTGCAACCTCAATCAATTTTACTCGTGAAGTGTATAGGTGGTACGTAATTAGTTCGTTTTAATTGCTCCAATTAAGGGTCGGCTGAATTTTTCAAATATAGAAAAATAAAATTCCAACGACTGTGTATGGGATTTCAGATGCTTATAATATTCATATAATAAATAACCTGACGCATCATGTCAAACATTCATCGCGTACCCCTCGATTTAAATCGAAAAAAATCATCTCTTGGCTGATGGTAATCTACCAGCATAACTCCATTGCTAACGATAAGCAAATCCCAATCAAATCAGTCGATTCATTTTCTAACCATTCGATGTATCAAACCAAACTAGATAGATATACCAATACGTTATGCTGCAGTTGCAGTTAACAAACCACAATTCCATGTATCAAATTCTGCTTTAGATTGGGTGCTTTAGTTACATTCGATATCTACACAGAAAGGTATACGTGTAGTTAGATATGTGGGTTCGTAATCATTCGCAACCAGCATAACACGGGTGTTGCAAACAAGATTAGATCAAATTACCTGAAAACCAGAGCAAATTGCCAAAAATAAGAATTGTATGATGTGAAAAAAAAATAATATTGTCAAACACCATTGGTTTGAACTTGTTATTAAAGAAAAACTTTTTTAAGGAAGTTGGCGAGGTGGTAAAGCTTTCGGTGTGTTGCGTATTTATTCGTATAGTACCCCGTAAAGTACCTGCCAAACATTGCTAACTTATACTTACACCGTTCGATTAAATATATTTCAAAAGAAATTTCCCCAAGTCGTCTGATTTTCATTTTTGTCTTTAAATAATCTTATAAAAAAATCTTTTCCTTTCATGTGCCTAAAGAATTTTTGCGAATTTTCTTGTTTTCCGCAAAGCGGTTCGAAATAGAAAAGCTTAACTTGTCGTTATATACGGGCCTGGTGTATATGGACTCCAAAATTCGAGCCTAAATTTCAGCTGCTGGTATACCCTGTAGTTACGATCGCGATTAGCATGAAACTGTATAGTTTGTAGGTACCGTACCTGCAATGCCATAGAAATAGATCGTAAAGTATCGAAATAACGGCGTTATAGATCGTTAACTGACCGAATAAAAGTCGCGCTTATCAACGTGGACATCGCGCTTCGTCGTCGTCGTTCGATATATACGAGCTCGTAGGGCCGTGCCCGGTCAAGTGGATATCCGTGAACCACAAAACGCAGCCATTTCAACCCATGCGCAGGTTTCGGTTCTCCATTGTTGACCCTTAGGATGCTGGTACTATTGGCAGTGGTGATTCACCCATACTATAACAGGTTCAACAGATTCACGACCATTTTCTACGACCCACGAACATCCCCCAGGAATATCTGCAATATTAAAACTTTCCCTGTGCACCAACCGACTGACCTTTAACTTATGAATGCATATTCGATCTGGACTGAAAAAGAAAGCAATTGCGCGCAAGATTTATCCCCGCGATAAAGAATATACTTATGTATATTGTATGTGCTATGGTAAAATACCGAAAATCGGTGAATGTCAACACTCTAAAATGTCGGTCCTTCACTATAGCACGTAGGTATACTCCAAATCTTACTCGAGGGAAAGTAAAATTTTAATCTTAACGAAATTCCTTCTTCTTGAAAATTAGCTGCCAAAAAAACAAAGAGAATGAAAACATTACAACAAAATATATTACATTTATGGTAAAACTTTCTAAAAATAATAATTTACCTACTAAGACCTTAATCCGATATTGATCTCGTTTATATTATTCGATACAGAAATGTATATTACATGAAAAAATTAAGGATTCAAATACCTCGATTATGGGGTTGAATCACGCGACCGGTGGGTAAAAAAGAACGTTGGAAAAAAGAACAAGTGTTTATACATATATTGTTTAAGCTTGGTATTCCCAGGGATAGTTTGTCAGCAATAGATGTTAAATATACGACATTATACTTGAATGGTAGACACTCGGTTTTCACCGTATCATAATTTAGCATAAACTCGATAAGTTTCGACACGGATCGATGTCGCCTCGCGGTGATCTCGGGATTAATTTGTGAACGAACTCTCGCGAGGAAGCTGCGCTTGCTTTGCGAATCTGTAGAGAGATAGATAGATAGATAAATAGATACAGAGAGAGATAGGACCTGTCTGAAGGATCATTGTTTGCAACTCTGAACCGGCTTAGGCTCGCGTTGCTCGAAGGGGGCAAAGGGAAACGGAGGGAGGGAAGGAAGGAAGGCGGTTTCACAGGACTTCCTTAACCCAGAGGTTGTCGGCTTAAAGGTACAGCACGATCCTCGTAAGCTAAGGCTAAGAGGCTATTAGTTAGCTGCGCAAGCAAGGACATAACCCGTAAGATCAACACACCATTTTCTCATCGACTAAAACTGTGTATCTAATGACAAACTGGTAGAGAAATTTTCTTTCGATTGCGTAATTTCTGCATCGATGGAGATGAAGTAGAATGTTGAGAAACCACTTGATAACGACTATAAAAAAGTCTTCTATGATTTTTGAATTATTAAAAGTCTATACAAAGATATCAGCTGGAAATTTCGAGGATCCTTCCCTTCGGGGAGCAAAGGAAAAAAGGAATGAAGTTTCACATCAGATCGAGTTTTTATATTGCTGTTACATAGACTATGCAATACGGTTGGCTACATCATGCACAGTTTTCTGTTCCTACCTCGAGTTGGAACCCAAACCAAAGCGAAACCTTCGCAAAGCCGATTAGCAGTCAAGGCACGTTCGTTATTAGCCATTCGCAAGATCCCGACTAAAACCACTAAAATCAAATGTAACGTTTGCCCAAGAGAAAGGGGAGAAGTGAAAATAAGGAAAATTGAGAAAAGACGAAGAGGTAAGTTCGCGCTTAAATCGGATACCAATTTGTAGAAACATATTTGCGGTTCAAAATCTGCAGCCTGCTTGAAAGGTGAACTAACTTCAGAAGCTACCGCAAAAAAGCTTTTTATGGGGGCCAAGTCATTAAATATCACATCACGAATATCTTGTATCTTCTACACGAAGCACAGAAAGTGAACAAAAAAAAATTGGGGTTTACATAGGTACATTTCGATATTAAAACAAAACGTTTTTACGGTGCCGCCTAGTCTGTCATTTCAGAGTACTTTCAGTGGTACGGATATGAGTTGAGATCATAAAATCCGGGTGTACGTGCGAAAAGCGGCTTTTTAAAAGATGGTAACAAGTCTAGAAGCAAAACGGGGCGAACAGGCTCGTAAGATCAGCACTTCCCATAAAAGAGCTCATTTTAAATAAACGTAAGCTTGTAAGGGCAAAGGAAACAGGATTTGATGTGTTATATCATAAAAAAAAAAAAAAAAAAACATACAGATAAAGATAATTGTATGATAATGAACGTAGCGTATGCGCACCAACGTTCGTTTTCCCCTTTCCATCATGGGAGAACTTCAACGCTTCCAGATACTAAAACCCATGCGGAAACTCTAGAGCAAGTGGTACTTACCATCAAATTGTTTTGTAGCGTTGGAGAGTGAGCTGATATTACATTTTTTTTTTTATGACGAACAATCAGTCACGTATGAAACTTTAAATTGATCTGACACTCTGATCTCTTTCGAATGAATTGTAGATCAAGTTTTTATTCTGGCTACCTATGTTGCCGCACTTATTAGATGACTTACAATCAGTCAGTGATTCAGTTTTTGAGCCTTTAGTGATTAATTGATACCCTACTATTCTAGCGTTCCAGCGTCAACTTCTAAGTGAAACTGCTCTCATTAATAGAAGGACAATTACCAGTAAGACTTTTTTTCTGGTGTCTTAAATTTCTCTGCGAATGAATCACAAACTAAGTGCCTCTATATGTATATTGGCATGGAAATGGAAATAATTATCATCTGGTTTCTTGTCCCATTGGTTTTACAATCACGTTTGCGAATATTTTGTGTAATAACGGAAAAGGACGTACGTCGTGAAAATTGCAGAGACGCCATAAGGGTGTGACGAGACGGTTACATGGCGAATGTCAAAATTGTTTACGACCCTCGCAGTATACCAAAGTTTTTCAACACCCTAAGATCCATAGCTTGAAGAATATTGGCTAAAGTTGAGTTGTATGGAGGATGGTTTGGATTTTACGAGTGGGATCCGGTTGTCCTAGTCGCTTAGCGCGACAGTTGTGGTTGCTATATCTATAGGGTAAATATATTCCTCGATAAATTTATTTAAAACGAAATCGCTTTGCCCATACTTTACTCCAGTAGACCTTGAGAGCCTTACGCATCCGTTCTAAAAGACGAAGAATAAAAAGCCAGGGAAATAGCTACCGCGGTGAGCTCACGAATAGCTTTTACTGACTCAAGAATTGGCTTCAGGGATCTTGACCGAACGTTGACGTCGACTTCGTCTCAGTTTGCGTCATCGCGACGTTCACCAAAAAAGCTTTTATAGAGTGACATCCCGTCATGATGTGTAAACCATGAGCTTTCTCCTTTCATCTCTTTCTTTTTCTCTACAACTGAAACTGGTATATCCAATGAAAGTTGAAACCATTTTACGATCAAACCCTTTGGATCCTCGTTCACACTTTCATGTATTTGTATATGTATCTATAGTACATACCTATCTATGTATAATACAAATCGTAACATTCTCCTCTGGCGTTTGCTGAAATTTTCTGCACCATTGGATTTTCCTCGAATAAAAATCTAGGGGTAACAAAGCAGGTGCATTGGATGAGTGGTACGAGATTGCGGTAGCAATCTAGCCAAAACGGTGAGTGTTGTGAACCAGGAAATTCAGTGAATGGTAGGTACAGGGTTTAAAACGAATGTCACCATGGAAGGCTAAAGGGACTGTGATCACTGATCACCTATCAAAGGCTGTCAATATTTAACTTTGTCCGGTTACAAAGCCAGACATTGAATGTTGATAGGACGCCATCAATTATGTCCAACACACGGATCGGCGCGACTGCTGGTTCTGGGGACCTCACCCCTTTCCTTTTCCCCGATCACCACATTGCCACTCGACGCCAACCTCCCCTGCAGTTTTAGAGAGACCTGACACAGTAAAGGCATACACGCGACATTGTTCACGTCGATGGTAGCTGACTCCGGCTAATTGTTATATCGAAAATTAAATTCACCTATTGACTATTGGCGTGTTGCACCAAAGCAAATTTGGACAACGCAGTCGGCATGATGCCAAATTTGGTTAATTTTATAACTACCTATACAACACTATATTGAAAATATGCCATGTAATAATTTATTCAATTTATTTCATTCGTTATTGTTGTCATTATTATTATTAATACTATTTACATATTTATAGCTAAGAGCGCCTCAATTCGAAAATAAAAGAAATTTTACCCACATAATTGTTGTTATTACATGCAGAGTGATGGATATAACGATTTACTTCGATTCAGACATTGACAGTCTGATAATTCAGCGATCTCTCATTGTTCATCATTTTCCATGCACATCAGCAAGAATATTGGAATTTATTAGGAATCGGAATTTCATGTGATGAGGATGAGAATTTTGTTTTCGAGTAATAATAATTTGAAAACTAATTTTCCTTTTTTTTTTAGCAAAAAAAAAGAAAGAAAACAGATTTTAACAGGATTTTTTTTTCAATTGGTTGCGATTTTTTAATTAGCATTTAATAATTTATCGGATGAGGAAACTTTGAAAGTATGTTAGATACTAATATTTATATTACATAATATGTATTTACATATGGATTTAATCTTCGTATAAATTCCTAAGTGCAAGATAACGACAAAAGTTTTCTGTTAACTTTTTACTTCTTTTCATTAGCTATATCTCTTTGATAATTTATATTATAAAGCTGACAAAAATCTTTCATGGTAAATTTACATAATTGATCAATTTCAATTTATGTGTAAAATCCCAAGAATTATAAATAATTCATACGTTTGTTTTTAAAAGAAACATTTATGTACGATATTCATTGTTTCTCGGAGGTAGAAAAAAAAATTTTTTGTATCTCTCTGGGGTACGATTTGAGAAACCGTTCTGATCGTGTTTTCGTTCTAGTAAACTTACCCTCGTTACTTTTCTGCCTCTTCTGTTTTTTCTCACGATCCACATTATTTTCAGAACTTTTTTCTTAAAAACTCCTCCGTATTTGGTCGTAGCTGTGACAAAAGCTTTTTTTTTTAGAATATTTTCTACCCCTGACTTACTTTATTTCTCATCTTTTCGAGGAAGCTACGGAATTGTCATCATAACACATATAAAAGTGTCGGTGAAGTGAGAAGTTATAAACTTTCTAATAGAAGCAACATATGTATCTCTACAAAATATTTCAGCATCCACTTTTGGAATTAGTAGATAATTGAACTGTCCAGATATTAACAGATATTAAATTAATAAAAAAGATTGAAACTAGCGTAATATATTAGTTATAATTTTGGTATAGATTGTGGCGGGGGAGTCGTTAGACTGTGAATTTCGTCGAATGATTTTTTAGCTGCTGTTTGAAGATCGTCCATACTTTTTCTCGTTTTAACACTAAGATCATCAAATTGTTTTTTAGTTTGGGCTAAAAGTTCGTCAGTTGATTTCACCGCATTATTCGCTAGATCTTTCACCTCGGCATCGATCATTCCAATCACCCATTCGATTGCTTGTCTCCCCTTCAAATGTGGAAAAAAAAAATCAACAAGTTATAAATAAATAATTAATTAATGCACGATTTAACGATATTTTCACCCCATCAAATCATAATAAATCTCACCTTTCCCGCGTTTGCTGAAATTTTGGAGGTCAACATATCCTCCATGTAATTGCCAAGAGGAACCCCATGAACTGTGACAACAGCTTCTTGCGTCAATAGAGTATTCTGAGGATTCTCCGGATGAGGTGAATATTGTACAGTTTCTTCAACGCCTATATATTTGCAGAATGTTAGCTAGAACATTCATAGATAAAAAAAAAAGATAAATTAAATTGAATCAATAAAATCGATAAACGAATAGCTAATCGGAGAAATTAATCCTGGTACAAATAAAATTGCTATCTACGGATATACCGTATAAACGGGTTCGCGGATAGTGTACAGGTAATAATTACACGTGATACGCGGGGTTATATGGGTAATATACAGATATCGTTCAAGAGGCTTGGATGGTTGGCTTTGCACTGATTGCCAATACACAATAGCAATAATGTCGTGTACAGGTACCACCGTCGGTTTTGTGGTGCAAAGGGGGAAGTATCATCGCTGCAGCATTAGCGGCAGTACGAACAGTGCAATACTATACGTAGCCGAATGCCTTAGGCGTTAATTTCTCCGCAAAACGTATTTCTCTCGTATACCGTCGCACGAGCCGTGCATGCATGCATACACGAACCGATTGTCGTAGGTATTATAATCCGGCAAAAGCAACGACAACAAAGCTCTATGCACAAAGATCCCATGCAATTTCCTGATTGTGACAATGCATATTATTTATAGGTATGTATATATATATATATACGTGATACGCGCCTGCTTTCAAAAAACTTTGTCTGGTGATTGTCATGATGATAATGGACAAAATGTCGCAATTATATGAAACGCGTTAACAGCATCAGCATCAGCAGCTATTGCTTGAACGTGTTTGTTTGCTTTTCATTTCAACTCTCGTGTTTAAACTGGCTGTGTCGTTGTGTTAAAATGTTTTTTTTCTCTTTTATATTTTAATCATTTTAACATAAATATAAATAATTGGTACGTACACACACCCCATATCCCGCCAAGCGTATTTATTTGACATACAGAAAATTTGTACGGAAAACTTTCCCTGTAACCTTTCCATGAAATTCATGTATAATTCGAGAACACGTTTAATTTTATAACATTTTCCATATAACGCTCCCAACATACCCATACACGCCGCCTCGATAGCACATGCGACTACCGAGGGTTTCTCTATAAAGTAACATGATATCTATACCATCATTTGCAATTAGCATTTCCACATAATTGAGGGTTTTCCGAGATCGAACCACTACTAAAGCGGCTGAATCTGCAATGTTTACTGCTTATGCAGCAGCATTATTCGCAAAATTTCCATGCAGTGCAGCATAGGTAGTTATTTGCAGCATTCAAGCTCTGGTCTGCACCTCATTAGCCGCTGATTCAAGGAGCAAGCTTAATCTGTACTTAACATAGTTTAACTGATTATTGTCGAGAGGATCTCTAGACGCCCAAGTCTCATCATTTCACGAGCCCTCAACGATAACACGTCCACTTAGTGACAAGATTCATTGAATCAAACATTACGAGTTAAATCAGTTAAGATATTCAGATCGAATGCTGCGAAGAAAAAATTGAATACAGTGAGTAATGGGAATGTGGAGGGGAGGTACATTCCTACATCATCACGAATTAATTCTATCAAAACGTATTTACACAACTTATGGGGGAAGCGGGTATCTACTCACACAAGACTGAAGTAAAACATGCAAAAGTAAATTAATAATGATTTTCGGTGCACGTATGAAGAGTACTTGCATGTGTGCATGTATGTATATAAATTTTTAACGTCGGAATTTTCCGTTATTTTTCATTAAAAACGTTGCAGATATCAGGATACTCGGAACGCCCATATTTTAATCAATTCAAAAACTGACTGTTACAGTTGCTTCTCTCATCCTCTCGGTCTCTTATACCCAACAAATTTTTATATACATAGGAGAATGCAGACGACGGATGGTACAGGAGTATAATATAATTTGTCAGTGTATAGAGTAAGCCGATGGAAACCAACCATCACTATCACCACCACCAGTATAGCCAGAGTATGAGTCATTTCACCGGTACACTATGCACGTACATGTGTACATATACAAATATATGTTATAATAGCGTAAATTTTGTTACCTTTATGATTTAAAGGGGTCGTTGGTATAATAATTCAAATGGCGGGTGCCGTTGCATCGCACCTTTATACATACTATAAATACGGGAATATGGAACCGAAGAGGAAAAGAGAACGAGGAAAACCAGGGCGAAGCTACCTACCCCAGAAGATTCCCCACGGCATCAGCGCTAACACTGCCACGATATTAATTTCGACATGCCTCCTCCTCGCTCTCATCTCTACAGTATAGTGTGGTCGATTCTAACATATCTTGTTTGTCAGTAGATATCATCTACGTATCTATTTTAAAAGTACCTGTTAAAATTCTCCATGACGGCGCTACTACGAATATAAATTAGGGGTATGGGATGAAAAAATAAAATTTAAGCAAACGTCGAATAAGACTAATAAACAGCAGTGTTCGAAAATCGAACAAGTGTATAAATAATACATTTCGGTTAAATAATCCACCGTACGTCAGGACGTATTGTATGGCAAGTTACAGAATCGCAAGGGGCAAAGGGCGGGGCGGGACAGGAGATATTTTGCTCTTGGGAGTATGGAATTAGGCGTAGGTATAAGATATATACAGATATAGCAAGGTGGTTAGAAGTACTGCCTCTCCTACGGTGGGGTAAATGTAAACCGGGCCCGAACTAGAACTAGAATTACTAATTGCAAACCCACAGAACATCGACGAACACCTAACATCTCTCCAGTCTGTACACCTCCTCCTCGTTCTCTTCTTCCCAATGCTGCTTTACTCGTACGTTGACTAACGCAATGACATAGTATAGAAATTCGTGTATATGGTAGTACGTACGTGTTACAAAATCAAAGCACGAATTCCTGAATACGTGGTGTCTAGTATACTGTATTAGCTTCCTTATTTATGTGAATCAAATTTTCAACAATGAAGCAGCAAAATAAAATTGACAAAAAATCTCCGTTCATCTGGATTTAAATGTAATGAGAAATTCAAATTATGCGGCATACAAATTTTTATTAACGTAGATGATTAGAGGCGTACTACGTATTTTCACGGTTTGCCATATTCCGATCCTTAAACAAAGAATTTTTGTCTTTTCTCAATATAGCTTGTTGCGTCAACGTTAGGAAATTCAACTTTCCATCTCTTTCTTCCTTCCACTTTAATTTTCCTTCTTTTACTCAAAGATTCTCTTTATTCTGCTTCTGTTTTCTTATTCATACTTTTCACAAACAATACACAAGTTTGCATAAGTAACTATAACTCATGTATATCTATATACCCTTACCTGCCCGCGAGTAAACAGTGCAGTTATACATGCACATATGTATTATAGAATCTACAGGGAATTGTTCAATTCAAGTTGAACCCTGAAGCGGATATAGAAGTAAACCGTACACGCAAACTGCTGCTGCTGCTACAGAGATTGTATGAGCAAAGAAATATGGAAGCGGATAAAATTCCCCTGTGTAGAAAATATAGGTATTCCTAGATATACACCGTCGCGAGTACAGCAAGTCTAACTTATTCACTTGATTTGAATAATTGCATATTAATAGATAACGAAGAAAAAAAAATTGAATCACGCATCGATACATATGTTCTGAAACTTTTCTTCACCTCGATTTTCCGAGTGGATGGCTCGTGTAATACCTTGCTTCTTCTTATTCAAAGACTTCCTTTTCGTTATATTTGATTCTTTTTTCTCCTTATATTTTCACATATTTATATTCCGCGGCGTTCCTTTTTTCTGGATCAGTATAAAGGGGTAGTTTCTCTTTAGATCCAGGAGCAGCAGCTATAGCTCTTCTCGGTGCCGGAGGATAATGCTTCCCGGAAACCCTGAAGCCATGCGCCGGTAATGCGCCCATCAATAACCTATCATATCCACGATGGCCGTCTACCTTCAAACCCCGATGTAGAATTACACTGCAGCGTATGCTGCACAGGTTTAGCAAACTCAACAAAGAAAAAAGAAATATCAACAATATTCAATCGATAAACAACGATAGGATGTCTATTTTTAATTTTTTTTTCTGTGTAGTATAGACATGTACCCATATTTGCAAGAGGGAGGTTTAGAATTTTGTTGAAAAAAAAATTTCATCGCCCTCGCGTGCGCGCTGTTTAAATTTTGTGTTCTCTGCGCGAATAAATTGTGTGATATGATGGTAGGATGTGGAGAAGAGAGAAAATTTGGAAAAAGCTACACACCCTATGCCGAGCGCAGCAACAGCAGCAGCATGCGAAGGTTGAAAATTTAGGTATGTGATTTGTCTGCGCGTTTCCGGTCTTCAATTGTGATATTCAAAGACGCGAGGACGATTGCCGTTCGTTCCACTATAGCGGTGAAACGCGTTCAGAATTTCTGCTGAAATCATCAAAACATCTAGCAACCTACCATCAAACTTTACTACGCGTCATGAATATAATCCGCGCGTGTGTTCGGTGGTGCAGCAGCAGCAGAAGCAACAGCAGCAACAGCAGCAACAGCAGAAGCAGAAGCAGAAGCAAAAGGAAAACGAAGTAAAAATATTAGGGAGAGAATGTAGTGAAAATTTGTCTGACCCCTTCTCCCTTATATTCACCTATCAGTATAAGTCGCTGCAGAAACCCCGAGAAGTTTCAAATAAATTGTACAACCCATTGAGAGCAGTGGCTGAAAAAGGATCAGCAAAACTACAACTATATGAACGTGAACTCAAACGAGGAATCATTTACAACGAAAATTCTGACAAGAATGTTCCACATTTTTGAATAAACAAAATTAAGCGACGTACATCTGAATAAAATAATACCTACAGGGCAGCTGTAGAGTAAAATAAAATATACGAATTAAAAACAAGAAAAATGAAAAATGAAATTCAAAAATATTCCACGCGGCTGTCAGAATGTTTGTTCGATAAATATAATAAAATATATGCATGTACACACAGAACGCGATTAATTGGATTGGATTTATTTATTTATTGTTACCATAAAAAAACGAGAGACGAAAAAGTAATAATTTCCGGGATAACTATATATTTTGTTATCAAATGTCGCACGATTGGTTTTTGGTTCATGAATAAAAAATTGAATTTACAAACACACAAATTAGATCCATCCATTCATATTTTGACGTTTCGTTGATTGGATGTGGCGTGACGCAAAAATAAAAGAAATACCCACGTATATACACATAGTTTAGAATTTCACAGTATTCGTTTGTTTTAATATTTTGAGAAAAAATTTTCTTACCATCTGGAATTGAAGACAGTTTAATTTTTATATTCTCAAATATTTCAGAGTTTTATGGATATTCGAGGATTCATTCAATTTTCAAATGCTCCGACTTCAAACAACCCTTCTAACGCCATCTCGCTACGGTATTTTGTAAAACTAAGCGCGCAATACGTTACCCTCAGCACAAGGGTTGTTCTTTCAGTCGGTAACTGAATAAGTCTACAAAGTTCAATACATCAACAATGAATGGAATTGTGAGAAGTAAAAATGTCATTCAATATTTGATGACCAAACAAATTTATAGTACGTTGATTACGAACGATACTAAAAGGAGAATGAATATTGAACGATTGATTCAATGGAGAATAATTTAATAGGGAAAGTTTGTCCTGAACTAATTCAATGCGTAAAATTCGTATGGAGCCTACTGAGAAATCATTTCAAAGCTGGCACTACGTCCAATTCACTGTAACTAAAATTAACCAACTGGTGGATCGTTTTTCAGGGTCAGCTGTACAGCCGTCGCTAAAATACACTGGCAAAACGTAACTAATAGTAACTGAACTTTTATCTCCCAGTTATACTTGATCAATATGCGGAAATTATAATATTATAAAATCCTCTGTTTTATTAATTATTGATTCGTTTTTTATGCCTGATAATGTAATCATCGATTGGCTAAGCTATCTCTTCAACAGACGTAATATACAGGCAACTAGGATACAAGTATGTAGATTAAACTGAAGATATACTCACGTTTCTAGTTTTTAGTGTGATTTGCTTCTTTTCGATATCCACCTCGCTCATTTCACTAGCATAGCAAACTGAAGCAGTTCCTATAAGCTGAAAAAAAATCAAACCTTGTTCAAAGCATCGCCGATTTCGGAAGTCAAAACATGAGCCATTTAAGGGAATCAATGTTCATTTCATGGCATATAGTTAGATAGCAGTGTGATATTATTTGTCAACTCTACAGCAATTGAAGCCAATCAGGGTCCGTTGAGAAGAGAGAATGAAAATAGTAGTATGAGGTCGTCGTACCCAAGAATGAAATATTTCCAGTTCAGATGTGAGAATAAAAAATGAGGAGGAAATATAAACCAAAAGAAGTAGATGTAGAAATTGGGATATCCTGTCACAAATATCATGAGTATCATAATAGCAGAAAAAATTAGTCACCTCAGGAAGAATGTACAAAACAAAAAGCTCTCTAGCATGAATAATCAGAAAGGATTTAAACGAGGTTCTCTAAGAGAAGGAGATAAATTGGTATGGAATTATGAGGTGTAAACTGATTCACAGGATACTGATTGGCTCAAATGCTAAACACTACTGAATTATTTGCGTAGCCGAACGTAAAACATTACTGAATTGTATGCTTAGCAATTCTTTACTCAGATAGGTACTTCTGCAGGTTTGTAGACATATATGAGATCCATTAAGTTACTGGATTAAGTAGAAATATTTTCAACTAGAAGTATTTACTCGTACTAATTATGAGCACGTAGGTTTTGATAATCATATTTATCCAAAACATTAAGATGAAAGTAGGCTTTTCTTTCGGTCGCAGAGAAGACTCTCACTTTAGTATCCGTCAAACCATATACAAGGAAAAAGTTGAATGATACAAAATGAAATTATTCAAAAACCTATGAAACACAGAAAGCTTAATTGCCATAGATCACTTA
This sequence comes from Athalia circularis, assembly GCA_963978495.1. Classification (NCBI taxonomy): domain Eukaryota; kingdom Metazoa; phylum Arthropoda; class Insecta; order Hymenoptera; family Athaliidae; genus Athalia; species Athalia circularis. The sequence continues at coordinate 8,881,550 of OZ021702.1, forward strand.
TGCAGTAGTTTTATTTTTAGTACTATTTAATCTGTAATCTCAGTAAGCGTGGGTAATCTGATTCATGCAATCTTAAATCTTAGATTTCATATCTGATCTCAAGTCAATTGTCTTTGAAGTAGTATACTCTTCTAAAGTATAAGTCAACGTGTAAACCCATGAACATTTCACACAGCAAATGATGACAACCTATTATGTAACATAACTGGAATATTTTCACTCTTTTTCACTCTGTGCTATCACTGAGTCTGAAGAATTGCATCATCAAAGCTTGAGATGAGGAGATAGCTCGGGAGATAGTATGGTTGTAAGGATAAATAACTAACTAATAATGACAGATTATGCTTGTAACTCACAGCTTCCGCCCATCTAGGGAAACCCCATTCGCTGGAAACAATTCTATGCGTGTGTAAAACTCCATCGACAATTTTCCTGTCTATTACATCAATACCGATGACCGCTGGGTTCATTGGATTCGGATATTTCCTCCATATCGCCTTTGCCACAGTTTCCCAGGGGTGACTGGAATAGAATAGGGAGATTTGACTTAAGACTTGTTAGTTAGCTGAAGTTAGGTTAGGAACCAAAGTCGATTTGACTTAAGGGTTAAAAGTTGAAGGACAGTGGAGGACAACGAATGCAGGTGATTCATAATTCAATACTTAGTAAATCCACGGCCTTGGCTTACTTGAATTCATATTCTACGTTCCAGATCTTCATTTCGTGTATATTCTAGTTATTTTCAAGAGATCCAAATTGTCGTCCCCCGATCTTTGAAGGGTTAACCAATAACTGATTTTGTGGTAATTTATCACCTCCAAACACTACGCCGAATACGATACACACAATGAACTTGGTCGAATTTGCGAATAACCAATACTATGAATCGGATGTCAAACTTTAGAAAGTGTAAGTTTAAAAGTCCTCAAAAAATTCAGGGGCACTCAGCGCCAAAGGAATGAAAGAATGAAAAAAATTCTTGAGGCTTGATTCTACCCCCACCTAACGAAGAGTCAGAGAGTGGGGAAATGTAACTTCTCGCTGCTTCTGTTCGCCTGAACGGTGCCGCCATATTCAGACACACATCCGGTTGATTTAAAATTGCACCGCTAATGCCCGTACGTGTGCCCGCGTTGACTGAAGATTATCAGTCGACGGTGCCCACGTAATCATCAGTCAACGCCCGCATTCTTCAGTCAACGGTGCCCGTGCCTATACCAATCATCATTCAACGCCTAGAGACCCCGTACCTGCCTTGCATTCGACGCCCTCTCGGATGACCTTCAGAACACTATGGTTGCAGGGTCATGGAACATGTGGCTACCTGACATCACGCATGACGTACAAAGCAGCTGATTTTTAGTGCAACCTATCTTTGAAAATTGGGATCTCTGAACAATATAAGTACTCTGTGTACGAGATGAGCCTTTAAACGCTTTACCATTGTTTAGAGATACTATATCTTACCTACCCATTTTTTGTTACTGTTTTGTGCAACTGTTAATAAAAACCAATACGCGGAAGACAGTATTTTATAAAAAAATATAATTTTATTCCGGCACATAATAATTTGAAAAAAATAGCATTGTTGAAATCTGGCACGTAGTACAATTCATAAAGTAGATGATCACCTAGATGAAGGCGATAACAATCAAAAGAGCATCACAGATACAACAATCAATACACAACGAAATATACCTGTTTCTTTGTTATAATTAGAGGATTGTAGTTGTACGTTTAAAAATAAGAATTTTACAAATTAGGGGAACATATAGTACATAATTCTTAAATCAAATTCCAGATAATGTCATTGAAGGGTAATGGTATAACGTAATATTAACCAGTAATACTACTTAGCTCCTCCTCTTCAAAGAAATTGACATCCTCAAGACCTTCCGGCATATAATTCAGGCCAGAAACGTCTTTATGTAGCATGTTGTACCCCTTTCCGTGTCCTGAAATTTTAGGTATTTACCATATTCATTTGAGTCATGTTATCACTCTTTTGTCGCCACTTACCAAGTAGTCTCACTAAGTTTGAACTTCCTGTAGATCTCAGATGGATAGGGACTGCAGGCTGTTCTCCTTTTTGATTCGCGACTAATCTTTGGGCTGCTCTTAGAGCATCTTCCATAAGGCGAGACTTTGGAGCTCTTGCTAAGTAAACAGCACACTGTGCCAATAAAACATCAGATTCCGGCATACCGATCATCTTGCAACCATCCATTACGGACACCGCCATACCTGGGAAAGTTAAATGGATTCTCCGTAGCTTATGATTCGATTTTTTGATTACACGTACCTAATGCACTCGGATCCGCCAAGCCGACATCCTCACTAGCCATTCTGACCAAACGTCTAGCGATATAAACGGGATCTTCGCCTCCAGCTATCATGCGAGCAAGCCAATAAAGTGCCGCATTTTCATCACTAGCTCTCACTGACTTGTGCAATGCGGATATCATGTTGTAATGCTGATCACCTTTCTTGTCATACAATACGTGTGACTTCTTCAGACTCTCTTTTACATCATCTAGAGTTATGAGGCCTGGACCTTGATTCAAAAATTCTTTGTCGTTGGGTGACTTTGCCTGAATAGCTAGTTCCAGACCTCCGAGAGCAATGCGTGCATCTCCATCACAGGTTTCAGCTAGCCACTGCACAGTCTGTGAATCGACCAAGAATTTCGGTGGATAAGTGTCTTCGGATTCAACAGAGTCGGTGAAATCAGACTCCGAATCATGCAAATTCCTTTTTTTGACTTTCTCATTTGAACCTGGTTTTCCGGAGGCAATGTGGACTCTACCATCTGAGAATGTGACAGCATTCTGGATAATCGATACCAGATCTGGAGTTGTCAGTTTTTCCAAGACAACAACACGGCATCTGCTCAATAAGGCTGAATTTAAGCTGAAACATGGATTCTCAGTTGTCGCACCTACCAAGGTTATTGTCCCAGCCTCAACGTGTGGTAGGAATATATCTTGCTGAAGCTTATTGAAACGGTGTATCTCATCCATAAACATAATGGTTCGGCGACCAAACTTCAATTCATTTGCTGCTCGACTAACTGCATCCTTGACGTCATTCACACCAGACATTGCTGCGGATAGTTTCACAAACCTCAGTTTTCGGTCAAGTGATCTTCTACACATATGCCCTATGATGTTTGCAAGGGATGTCTGAAAGTAGAAAGTGAAATGAAAATTGAGCCAACAAACAATTCAACCATTAAATTTGTAGCAAAACGTTTAAACTACTAAATTTGCAGTGGAATGCTGTACATCTGATAAGAAATTCACCTTTCCACAGCCAGGCGGCCCCCATAAAATCATACTTGGGATTTCTTGTTTTTCTAGCAGCTGCAAGAGAACTGATCGTGGTCCAAGAACGTGTTTTTGACCTACGTAAGTTTCCAGAACAGTAGGCCTTACTCTCTCGGCAAGTGGAACATGGTCATCTTTGGAGGTTTTCTTGTTATTCACAGGGCTCTAACAAGGATATGCAATTCATTAGTAACTAAGGGGGAATTCGATTGTTTAGACATGATGTTTTGTTCAGAATTGGACGCAAGTACTTACTTTTGTTGATGCGGTATTGTTCAATAGCCTTGCAGCCTTGGATGGAAGGTGAACCCTTTTTGCCTGGGGTGTAGAATTGGCAAGGGAATCTTGTTGATCATTGTCATCACTTTCACTGGATTGCACAGACTGCGAATACTTTCCCTTTTTCGACAGAGGTTCTGTCGATTTTCGTTTTCCATTACCTCCAACGGCAGGTCCGATAGAGAAGGGTCTCTTATTACCCTCACTCGCTGTTGGCGCAGATTTGTTTTTTGTCATGTCATTTAAAAACAAGCATTTATTTACGTGATTCTCGATTTCTGAGGCTTGATACTCTTTTCCACATATCGGACAATCCATTTCGAGGAAACTCTGACCAACCAACTTGTTGCTGTAATCGTTTGTTTAGCCTCCAACTCTGGCAGCAATTAATCTCCTATGTTCTACACATAATGCGCGCACTTTCGATTCAAGTGATTACTACGAGCAGGTGGCAGCACCCAACGCGTTGACTGAAGATTCACAACGTAATGTAAAATGAAATAATTCTCATGAATGAACTCAGATTGTTGCATTTCATTCTTCCGCACATTATTCGGGACCATTCAAATAAGGTTTTACATTCGCTATTGGCTGTTAATACAATTTTGATTAAGCCGCAAAATAATCAATTTGAGGATCGCCCGATCGTCTTTATTATTTTTTTTTTTATTTAAAATAACTATGCATTGTGCGCGCGAACGTGAATCAGTAAAATGTATTGACAATAAATAATCAGACGTTGTTGTAATAAAATCAAATGCACTTGCAAGAAACAAAGCGAATGATCTCATAATTTTTGTTTTCCTTCTGAAAAAGATACCTGAATTTTGAGGTGACAACAGACACAAGAATGATATTTATTTGAAATTGTGAAAGCGTACAGCTTGTGCAAGCATACCTTTGGACAAAATAACTTCAGGCGACTTGAGAATTATATACCGTTATGAGGCTGACCCGGATGGATGCAGGATGCCGGTTTCTTCCTCGCAGTGATTCTTGAGCATCATTGCCAGTATAATCTGTTCGCGGATCGCGCGGTTGGGGTATCGAGGCAGCCCAATTTTCGCATAATACTGATAGAATTTCGCTGTTTTTACCGGAATTACTATTCTTATCACATGCACTTTCCACACATACGTCATGGACAATCCTAAAAAAAAAAGTAAAACAATTGACAACAAACAAACAATTGAAACGTGCTCCAGGAATACCGCGAATTTTGAGTGCAATGACATCAACGACTCCCCGATAAAAATGAATCGAATTGAGGTAAGAAAATGTTTCTTATACATTCAAAAAGTTTATAATCTGCGAAATAATGAATCTCAATAAGAATTTACGCAGATGAATTATTAATGCGTCAATAAATTTTTTTTACAGGATGACAATGAAACCACGTCTAAAATGCATATTGTGGAAAAATCAGAAAAAGAATTACAGCTCAACGCTTTGCCAAACCGGTTAAGAATAAATTTAGAAATTGATTTGGTAGCTGCATTTTTGTTGTTTGCGGGATTGGCGACTAGATTATATCGGCTTGAAGAACCACGAAGTATAGTGTGAGGATTTTATTATCATTAATACTGATATATAATTTACTTGGGTTTGTTGATTCACGATAAAATTTTTATCAAAGGTTTGATGAGTTACACTATGGTAAATATGTTGGGCTCTATATGAAGCGAACATACTTCTTCGACTCTCATCCACCCCTGGGAAAGCAGCTGGTATCAGTGGCGGCTTATTTGGCTGGTTTCGATGGAAAATTTAAGTTTGATAGAATAGGAAGCGAATACACAGATCTAGTACCTTTGTTTGCGCTACGAATCGTTCCTGCACTCTGTGGCAGCTTAGTTTTACCTACGGTTTACCATTTGGCCCTTGAATTAGGTTTGAAGCAATGGAGTGCCGCTATAGCCGGACTGATGTTATTGTTCGGCAAGTTTTTTAATATCTGATATATCAATGATGTGATTAATGACACTGTTAATCCTAATAAGCTTTATATCAAATTTCAGACAACGCACTTTTGACTCAGTCAAGGTTTATCCTGATGGAAAGCATTTTAATTCAGTTTTCCCTTTTCGGCTTGCTCTGCGTTGGAAAATTTCGGAAAATCATGGACAAGCCATTCACCATTTCTTGGTGGATATGGCTCTCCCTAGCAGCTATTAATTTGTCTTGTGCTTTATGGTCTGTTTCGCAAGATGCAAATACTCTTGATGATGGGATCAATGGTGAATGAGAGTAACAATTTTTCTGTTATTATACTTTCAGCGTGAAGTATGTTGGGTTCTACTCTCTGCTTCTTTCGTTGGCTCTTATTGCTCGCGATTACTGGAGCCTGATTCCAGATAGATATTTATCCACGACAGTTTTATACATTCATTTACTAGCCCGACTAATAGTGCTCATAACAATCCCAATATTCATCTACGTTGGAGTATTTTACGTGCATTTATCCATACTCACAAAGGCTGGGCCTCATGATTCAGTGATGACGAGTGCCTTTCAAGCAAGTTTGGAAGGTGGCTTGGCGAGCATTACAAAAGGTCAGCCTTTGGAAGTCGCACATGGGTCCCAAATCACTTTGAGACACACCCATGGACGTGCGTGCTGGTTACACAGCCACAACCAAGTGTATCCACTTCGTTACCCGGATAATCGCGGGAGTTCCCATCAGCAACAAGTAACTTGTTATTCGTTTAAAGACGTGAATAATTGGTGGATAGTGAAGAGACCTGGAATCGATGGCCTCGTTGTGTCGAAGCCTATTGAGCCTATAAAACACGGAGACGTAATCCAGCTTGTTCACGGAATAAGTAGCAGAGCATTAAACTCTCACGATGTTGCTGCACCGATGTCCCCACAAAATCAAGAAGTTTCATGCTACGTGGACTACAACGTTTCAATGCCGGCACAAAATCTTTGGAAAGTGGACATAATCAATAGAGACCAAACTGGACCGATTTGGCATACTATTCAGAGCCAAATACATTTAATCCACGTTAACACTGAGCAAGCACTCAAATTTAGCGGCAGACAATTACCAGACTGGGGATATAATCAGCATGAAATTGTAGCTGATAGGATTATAGAACAACCTGATACAGTTTGGAATGTTGAAGAACATAGGTATACTAAAAGTGAAGACCAAAAGCAGAGGGAAAAAGAGCTGGTTGGTGCTGAAATGATACCATTACGAGCTACTACACTTAGCTTCTGGGAAAAATTTGTTGAACTACAAACAAAGATGTTTTTTAATGCTCAAGAGGCTCAAAACAGTCACATGTACTCCAGCGATCCACTAGAATGGCCATTGATGACACGTGGTATCGCATACTGGGTTTCAACTGAGAGTAATGTAAGAATAACATAAATTATCTATCACAAGTCTTCATTTAGTATTCCATAGTGTATACTTCTAATTGATTCTTATTTCCCAGGCTCAGGTGCACTTACTTGGCAATATAATCGTTTGGTATTCCGGGGCCGTATCTATTGTAATATATTCCTGCCTCCTGGTATTTTACTTGATGCGGCGTAGAAGACTGTGCTTTGATATATCTGACAAAGAGTGGAAGCGGTTTGTGGTTTTTGGAGAAGTCTTACTCATTGGATACCTCCTGCATTTTTTGCCTTTCTTTTTTGTAGAACGGACTTTATTTTTACACCATTATTTGCCGGCATTTGTTTTTAAAGTCTTGATAACGTCAGCAGTGATAGATCATTTACACTATTTGATTGGGTGAGTCTACAATGTCTTAAAATATCATACGTTATTAGCTGTTCTGAAAATTACAACACAATTTCTCATTTACAGGACAAGACTGAAATGGAATCTTGCTTTATACTTCTACAAATTATCTATTGCAGCATGGATCGGATCAATTATATTTGTATTTAAGAAGTTTGCTGTACTAAGCTATGGAATGACCCCATTGACAGTCACGGAAATATTGAAATTAAGATGGCGTGATACTTGGGATTTCATTATCCACAAAACTTAAGTGTACAACCAACAGATAGCTCAATAATTCCATGTGTTTGTTGACGTACTCATCGATAATACAGTTTAAGATTTTCGTACTTATCAATTATAGTTATAGTACTATTACGCCGCCAGTTGATACATGTGTTAACCAAGGTAAAATCTGTGATTATTTTCAACATAAAGCATAACGACTACGCGTGAGATTCTGGATAGCAATCCATACCAAGCGTGTCTATTTACTAAAAACCATTTGCACTTCCTATTATAAAGATATCCCGATTTTTTATAGTATTTATTGGTGTTTCAAGTACAGCAAACTGTCTAAAGACAATTCAGTACATGTTCTAAAATATTATATCAGTTTGTGAAAAAAAAGAAAAGTAAATAAGTATTTACACCATAAAACAAAAAAGATTTGTTCACATTGATTGTTTATTCTCCTAATTTGTCTATCGAATCTATTACAAGACATTAATTAAAATTACGACATGATGTGATCCGTATAAGATGACGCTTCGAAAAGCTGCTGAATAGTATATTTACACAAATTGAACATGATAATTCATAAGAAATGCATAGGGCCTAAGAGCACCATAGCATAACTATTCAATCTCCCTCTCATTTTAAAATCACGAATTTCAATAGAAGAATTTGAATTGTACCTATAGGAAACTTAAAGGTATGTTATTCTGCAAAATTTCTTCAATGTATAGAATTACACTTTGCTGGTGAAACTACATAGCCTTGAAGAATTATAAATATACGTTATGCTTACTCCCAGATCAATGGGAAGTTTTTTTTCTCCCTGTACTTCCCTGGTAGATTAGTGCCAATTGCATTCGGTTTTCCAGGGGAAAAGAAAAAGAAAAAAAGAATTGGCACAAATTAATTCTTGGGCCGGTAGCAGCAAGGTCCTCCGAAATAAGTGAAAAAGTAGATTTTCGACTCAAAAACTCCAGTATGACCAACAAAGTGACTCAAGTGACCATTTCTCGGGAAAAGTTGGAAAGTGATTGCGTTTGACAAAAGTGACTCGCTACCAGCCCTACTATTCCACATGAATACATACAGAATATTCGATATGTATACCATTGAATATTACGATTAAATAATTTAACAGCAAATAATAAAATTCTCGAGGTGTATTGGAAAAAAACGGATGGCAAATATCTTATACTGAAATAATCATAGTAATCAATGGCAAATTTGACTATCTGTTTGTAAAAAAAAAAAAAATACAACTGAGAATTGAAGCAATAAATAGTATGTAATAAAAACAAACACGGGCCCTATTTTTTTTTGAAAACGTGAATTGATCCTCCAGGCAGTATATCGTTGTCTGTATCCCTCAATAAGTGAAGATAATTGATCTTATAAGACCATCTCTCACACTGTCTGCGCTGTTTCCAACTCCGAATGAAAAGAATACAGAATCACAGGCCATTCTTTGCGTACAAGCACCCATAGGGTACCAACCAACTTTGTTAAAGACAACGCCAACACGGTATACCTATTTTGAAATATGAAATTACAAGAAACTTCCAAGTAAATTATTTCTAAATCTTTGTAATCTTGAGGAAAATAATTAAGGACCTACCTTGTTTCTTTGAATGTAGACAGGCCTATTAAATGTAATCTCAACCAAAGAGCCAAGGTTTACTCGTGATGTAAAGTGGGTGTACGTCAATCTGGACCCATCCGAGTCAAGGAGATGGGCATATAGCAGTTCGGTGTAGGAGCCAGGAACCATTGGGGCAAATCGATCAAGCGACTGACTCTGTACCTGTATAAACCGATGTTGTTATCATTAGGTTTACTGAGAGCTCAACTAAGTTTGAGAGGCTGGGTAAACTATTATATAAAATTCTGTGGTCCTGACCTGAGTCGGAACTTGTACGCCAATAACGCAAATGTTTCTATCAACGTTGAAGGCGACAGAACAATCCAATACGCTTGTATTTAGGCAGTCTGTTTGCTGGACTATGGACCTTAGGCAATAATACTTGAGACCTTCTCTGACTCCTCCGCCTTCGACTGCTGCCCCTGACCCCATCATATTCAAGGTATTATTGACTACGTTCAGAGAAGAATTACTCAGACTCATTGATGATCCAGCAACATTTTGCGGACCTGCATACCAGCTATTGTCTTGAAACGAACTCCTAGAATTCAACTTCGATAATGAGGTTGGTGCCTGGCCCTCACTCAACATATTGTTCGAACTGCTAGTTCCACTAGCTCCACTGGTACTTGCCATAACTCCGATTGTCTGAAAGAAAATGAAGGTTTTGCTGAATAATCATTGTTTAACTGTTGATAAACGATTATACTCGATTGATTTCAACAAGATATGAAAAATAATTAACTGGCAATTAGAATTTACCGACAAATCTCCCATCGTTGGATGCTGTTTTAATGGTTTCACGCGGCTCTGATTGTTGCTGGAAAATCCCTCAGGCATAGGCCACCTGCTTTCACTTGATGAAATATTCATCAAAATAGCAAATGCTTCGTCCTGATTAAGCAAAGAAGATCTGGCGGGACCCTCAGCAAATTCTTGTGGGGTTAAAGTTAAGAACCTTATTTTAGTAAGTGCGTTTCCAATAACTGAGCGTAGGGATTTACTGTCTTCGGCATCTAGCCCTTTCCTAGAGCACTCTGCTTTTGCCCATCGTTCAGCAGCAGAGAACAATTCTATTTCAGAATTTATTTCTAGCTCTTCCTGCTCAAAGACAGTCACCAGCGTCCCAACCTCGATTTCCTCAAAACTCGGCTTGCTCAATACACTATTAGTCTTTGTGCAGATTATCTGGAGGCATTTTTCCATCAACACTGGCTCCTCGAACAACTTGGCGAACTCATACGCTCTGCAAGCCTTTTTTGGGGACAAATCTGACCAGAGAAATTTTGTGCATTCCTCAACTAGGAATGGAAGCATGTATTTTTTTGCACAGTAGCACAACTCACATGCTAATTCAAAAGAGCCGAGGTCGATGTTGTCCGTATAAATGTATTCTAAAAGAGCCTTGAAAGCTTCAGGTTGTACATCTCTGATGGGAATGGGGTCATTTTTTTCAGCCATTCCACCAAAAAACATCGCTTCAAAGACAGGGCTTGACATAGCTAAGAACAATTTGTGTCCTTCCAAAATCTGTTGGTGCGGTTCTTGACCCACAATGAATTTGCAATCGGACCATTGCCCTGTTTCTAATATATGCTTGCCTCGCTGAGCTACCTTTTGCTTTGTGACTTGCCAGTCGCAAGGAGACCCCATATTTGGAGATGGACAAAAGTTAAACCAGGAGTGTCTCCCTTTCCTCGTTTTGCAATCCCTCCGTCAATTAAATCTTGCTTTATTCAACTGGAGAAAAATTTGATCGTAGAATAACTTAACACTTTCACAAGATATAAAACTGTTGTACCCAAATATCTACGTCCATGAGTTAACTGATTATTTGTTTACTCAACTCAAGTCAATGTAACACCGAGCAGTTCACTGATCTGATTAGGTTAGAGCTAAGAATTATTACACATTACATACGATATACACTTCTGACGGGCTTCTATTTTTGTTTGCCTCCTCGTGCATAGTCTATTTATAACATTTGACATGAACGGTGCCAAAAAGAAGAGCGAGGAACTTGGTGTACAAATATATAAAGGTCTCGTTATAAACTACTGCTATCAAGTCAATGAAAATATTGTTGCAAATGATAAATCTTTTGCCACGATTTACCTATATCGTTGCTATCACATGAGAATTTTTTATCATCTTCCTCCCACGAAAATGTTTGTTCAGGTATATTAGAAAACTACAATTATTTCCAATATTTTCGAGCTGTCAAAATAGATGAATACAGGGAGCACATCTCTCCGTCCGCTGAACGCTACTCCATCTTGATTATAACTATTTTACTATAAAAATTTTCTTTTCCAGCAATTTTCATTGGTCAAAGCAATTTCCGTAGAGTTGAATGAAAATAAGTATTTGATTTTTTCGACTCTCCGGTTCAGTGTGAGACAGCTATAAATAAGGCCGACAGGAAACTGTGGAAGGATTCTCTGTTTTCTCTCTTTGCAGCAAAATTTAGGTTTCACTGAATTTTTACTCAATTTTCCGGAGTTTGACTTTGGAGGTGAATTTTCTAAATGGCGCATGCACTCAGCAGCTCAGCTGTGTGTGGTGTGGCTGTGTGTTTCACGACTCATCCGCGAAATGAAATAATGCATTTTATTCGATTCTTTATTGAATTAACCAAGTGCTGTACCTTGACAAAGTGATATTGGGTCAGTCAAACTGCGTTTTATGTAAGGCATTAAAATTTCGGTTAGCTAAATATTTTTGTGAATAAAGTATGGCATAATATAATAATAATTCTTTTGTGAAACGGCCAAGGAGGCACCTGCCGTACAGCTAAGCGGGACCCACCTAACATCTCATCGCACATCCCGGGCAGGCAGCGAGCGAGCAAAGCAGGCGGAGCTTGTCTCACTGTCAGAAAATATCCTATCTGTCACTTTAGTCCAGTAGTTTCATTGTTGGATATCTATTTTTTTTCGGATATAGGTTAGAGGTATCCGCTGCCACCCTGAACTCAACGATTCTTTAAACGATTTACAAGCCGTTTGTTGGTCCCTCCGTTTTTAAATGCCAGGGTTACACAATGAGACTTTGAACAAAGCTATACTTCTGTTCATTCGATTTCTTAAATTTACGATATTACTATGTTAATTATCGTTACAAATAATTAAGAAGTTCAAAGGGTTTCGATGTCATCAGCCCTGCCCAACCCTTGATACCCAAACACTTATCATAGTCCTTCATTTGTACAAATTATTTATTTACGAATACGACTGAGCTTGGTTTTATACCACAGATTGAACAGATTTATCTTTTTATACAGTCACTTAAAAAACGAGCATTTATTTGATGGCAACAATAGATTGTGCCTCCTTACACACCTACCTGTCTATCTTCCATATTCATTACGCCTACAAACAGTGGGATTTAATTGTTTTGTTGATCCTTTTCTTAACCAGACATTATCAAACTAAGAAAAAGTAAACTGCAAAGAAGATTCCAAATTTTTATTTTCATTGCTGAATAATTATTATCAACTTAATTCTAGTGCATAAAGAAATGGAGTATAATCAAACATCATAAGACTTCTTTGTATCGGTTTTCTCCTTTTTTGCGATATCCATTATATCAGCTTCTGGTTGAATGTTTTTGAGTTTATCTAGTTTCTTGATAAATTCAAGTGCCTATCAGTGGTGTAATAATATAGTATATTAACAAAATCTATTTTTAAATGATAAAAATTTATATATTTTCAGAGACATGGGCCTGCAACAGATGTAGCAGCTGTAACTTATCGGAGACTCAGCATTGCTCATAAAAGGAAGGAAGAAAGTTTATTAGCTTTAATGACCTCGCAGACGTGACCGTGGTTGTGAACGCTTGGCTGTAGATTTAGGTTCATAAAATGGAGGGTGTCAGAGATGAGGATAGGCGAAGGCGCCTGAGACACCTTGAGGAACGGATAAAAGATCCACGTAGTATAACCAATATCGATTGTCTTCTAGACACGGTACAGGCTCTAGCCTCCGACTGTGATCACCCTAGCGTTAGACGTATGAAAAACGTTGAGGCTTACATGAACCGATGTAAGAGCATGCTGAAACATTTACAACTTTATCAATACGATCATTAGCATTTTTAATTGAATTACTCTTCGGCTTTCAGATGATTCCGTTGCTCGAGATATCTGTAAAATGCGAATGCGTACCGATGATTTTACACAAATAAAAGTTATTGGACGTGGGGCATTTGGAGAAGTCCAATTAGTCAGGCATAAGTCCACACAAAAAGTATATGCCATGAAACTGCTCAGTAAATTTGAAATGGTAATATTGAGTAATATTCCCTAGATTGATGAATGTAAATTAATGATCAGATATTCCAGTAATTAATGATAAACCATCCATCCATACTTTATTACAGATCAAGAGATCGGATTCAGCATTTTTTTGGGAGGAGAGAGACATTATGGCCCACGCTAACTCCCAGTGGATTGTTCAACTGCATTTTGCATTTCAAGATAACAAGTACCTCTACATGGTCATGGATTATATGCCAGGTGGTGATCTGGTCAATCTCATGTCAAACTACGATGTGCCTGAAAAATGGGCAAAGTTTTATTGTGCCGAAGTTGTTCTTGCCCTAGACGCTATACATTTAATGGGATTCGTTCATAGAGACGTTAAGCCTGACAACATGTTACTGGACAAACATGGGCATTTGAAATTGGCTGACTTTGGGACCTGCATGAGAATGGATGCGGTAATTAGATAGTTATTATGCTGTTCTCAATAACCGTTTGACTAGGTTTCCAAAAACTAAAGTACATCGCAATTCTTTGTTTATGGCAGGACGGACTAGTGAGATCCGACACAGCTGTTGGTACACCGGATTATATATCTCCAGAAGTTCTTCAATCTCAGGGAGGTGAAGGAGTTTATGGTAGGGAATGTGATTGGTGGTCAGTTGGGGTTTTTTTGTACGAAATGCTCGTTGGGGATGCACCATTCTACGCCGACTCCTTAGTTGGAACCTATTCAAAGATTATGGATCACAGGAATTCTTTGCACTTTCCACAACAAGAAGTGGATATATCCCACGCGGCGAAGAGTTTAATCTGTAATTTTTTGACCGATCGTACAAAAAGATTGGGAAGAAACGGAGTTAACGAAATCAAAAGCCATGCATTCTTCAAGAATGACCAATGGACCTTTGATAATTTGAGAGAATGTGTACCGCCAGTTGTGCCAGAGCTTTCTGGTGATGATGACACTAGCAATTTTGACGATGTTGACAAAGAAGATGGACCAGAGGAAAGTTTTCCTGTTCCAAAAGCATTTTCAGGAAATCATTTGCCATTTGTTGGATTTACTTATTCTGGAGATTATCAATTGATGAGTGGCGGCGGGGGGGAAACAGTTGATGGACTTGTAAATCATATAAACAATGGTATCAGTGATGATGTAAAAATATCTCAACTAGAAAATTTAATCGAACGTGAAAAGCGGCAAGTCGAAACGCTGGAGGCACGGCAAAGAGGTCTGACATCACAGCTGGAAGCTGTTACAAGACGGGAGGCGGAATTACAAGAAGAAACAGCGCGAGCAGACAAAGAATTAACACTGCTTAGACATAATTTCAAAGAAACTCAACGCAGATTAGAGCATGAGGCTGAGGCGCGACGAAAAGTTGAAGCTACTTTGATCGAACTTAAGAAACAGTTTGAAGAAGAGTTGTTCAAAAAGGCAAGAGATGCTACCAATTCTCATCAAACATCTGAGAAAATAATAACTCTCGAGAAGCAACTCAAAGAAATGCAGGCAAAACTTGAGAGAGAAACTGAAAGTGCTAGTAGACTCAGGAAACAAGCTGCAGAAGTTACTGTCGCCAGACAAGCTGCTGAGCAAATGACCAATGAGCTCCAAGTTGCCAGAGCACAATTGCAAGCGCAGAGAGATTCCTTGCAGCAAGAAGTCGCTGCATTACAGGTACGTCATCTTGAGATATTTTATTTTATATTCATTTTAATGTCCAGTCATTACTCAAAGAATCCTTGAAATATCAAGTAAAATGTATTTTAATTATTTATCCTAAGGGCCAACTCTCCAAAGAGCGTAGTTCTCGGTCTCAAGCCTCTTCCTTGACTGCTGAACTTGAGACTCGATTATCTGGCTTACACGTTGAGCTGGAGCACAGCCGTCGGCGAGAAGACAAAGCAACTTCGGACAATAGACAGTTAGGGGAGAGAGTATCTTCTCTTGAAAAAGAAGCTGCGGGATTAACTCTAGAATTGAAAGCAGCTCAGGCAAGGTATAATCAGGAAGTAGCAGCACATCAAGAAACCGAAAGATCTCGGATGCTCTCCAAAGAAGAGGCAAACATGGAAGTCGTTAAAGGTAATGTAAATAATTATTTCATTAGAACCATCATCATGATGATTTTAGAATTAGAAGTCCTCGATAGCATAGTGTACCGGATTCAGCTAGATATCACCCCAAAAGCGTGATTTTTAATGGTTTTGGTGGTGTGTATTACGCTAAGATTTTTCTTTACATGCTGCGTAGGACAAGCTGATAGAACTTTTAAAGGTAAACACGATAATCAATTCAAAAGTAAACTGATACTTGATGGCAATACGCTCCCCACGCCAAACTTAGTGATAATACAATTGACCGTCAACTTTATTGTCATCCTTTTTTTCCAATTGCTGCTCCGAATGATCCTGTGAAATTTCAAGTACGTAAAGTGGGGCAATTTTGTTTTAGGATTTGTAATTAATTTCCTTGAAAGATTGTTGAGAATTATCATTTTAATGATTTACAATAGCGATCCAAGTTAAATTGAATGAGGAAAAAAGCGGAAGACAGCGGGCGGAATTGCTTGCTCAAGAAAAAGAAAGGCAAACCTCTATGCTGTCCGTCGACTATCGTCAAATTCAGCAACGATTACAAAAGCTCGAAGGAGAACACCGACAAGAAGTGGAGAAGGTTAAAGCATTACAAGGCCAAGTTGAACAAGAACAACAGAAAAGAAATGTTCTACAAACAGAGTTTGGCCAGCAATCTTCGGAAGCTGGTAGACTGAGAGCTCGAGAACAACAATTAGTTGGGGAAGTGGCTCACCTTAGGGAAGCTAAAAGGCAAATCGAAGAAGAACTGCACCATCTAAAGACCCAGCGAAGTGTGGATTTGCTACAAAGTAAAGAATTACAAGAACAGTTGGAAGCTGAGGCTTATTTTTCAGTGAGTACTTATGATTCGACTTGATTAGATCGAGGTGAGAGTTTTAATCAAGCATTGTTTGTACTATTTTACAGACACTCTATAAAACCCAGACTCAGGAGCTCAGGGAAGAACTAGATGATAAAACGAGACTCCAGCAGGAATTAGAAGAGGAACGCTGCTCGCTAGTTCATCAATTACAGCTTTCACTAGCTAGAGCGGATAGTGAAGCACTAGCTAGATCAATTGCTGAAGAGACGGTTGCAGACTTGGAGAAGGAAAGAACTATGAAAGAATTAGAGTATAAAGATAGCATCACTAAGCATCGACAGGAATTAAATTCTAAAGAACAGTCTATATTAGTGCTCAAGGACAACGAAAATGAGATGAAGAAAACGACAGAGTTGTATTTGAAGGACAAAGAAGATTTGAATAAACGTCTGAAGGATTTACAGGAAAAACTTAATAAGGAGCATTGTAACGCGGAAGAGATAGATCGACTTAGCGGTAAACTAAAAACGGAACAGCTGCTGAAACAGCAGGCCGTTAACAAACTCGCTGAGATAATGAACAGAAAAGATATATCATCAGGCACTAAGACTAGAAACAAAGTTCCTTCTGCTGATTTGCGAAAAAAAGAAAAAGACTGCCGCAAATTGCAGCAGGAGCTTACCCAGGAGAGAGAAAAATACAGCCAATTAGCTGCTAAGTGGCAAAAGGATCTCCAAGATTTGCAGGTGAGAGATGAAACTTAAATTTTATTATAAATCTGTGGCTGAGATATCGTGATTAATTGAATTTATTGCTTTTTGTTTTGGATATCAGGCCCAACTAGTTGAAGAGAATCAAGCAAAGCTGAGGCTGCAAATGGAACTTGATTCCAAAGATTCTGAAATAGAAACGCTACAAATGAAAATAGCCTCAATAAATTCAGAGACGGCTAGCCTTTCCTCAGCGGAAAATGACGGGGAAGATACAGTCCTATCCGAACATGGTGCCTTAAGATTAGAGGGTTGGCTCAGCGTACCCAACAAACAGAATATTAAAAGACATGGCTGGAAGAAGCAATACGTCGTAGTGTCGTCTAAGAAAATAATATTTTACAACAGCGAAAATGACAAGATGAACGCTGATCCAATACTGATATTAGATTTAAGCAAAGTCTTCCACGTTCGATCTGTAACCCAAGGAGACGTGATTCGAGCCGATGCCAAAGATATTCCAAGGATATTTCAAGTGAGCACAAAATTTATGAATCAACGTAATCGATTGGCTAGTTTTTTTGGAAAATTTTCAATCTACACAATTTGTGTCGCAGTTATTGTACGCGGGAGAAGGGGAGGCAAGACGCCCAGGTGACGAGAGTAACGCGTTGCCAGGTGTAGAACTTCCACAATTAATGGATAAGCCTGGTACTTTGTCATTGAAGGGTCACGAGTTCATTTCCATATCCTACCACATGCCAACTACTTGTGAAGTTTGTACAAAGCCGTTATGGCATATGTTTAGACCACCACCTGCTCAGGAGTGCAGAAGTAAGTTTCAATAAGACTCTGTGAAGTTCATATCTCTCTATATTAAAAACTTCACTAATTTAAGCTTTATCTTGTTTTTCTGCAGGGTGTCGAATCAAAGTGCACAAAGAGCATTTAGAGAAAAAGGAAGACGCAATCGCTCCATGTAAATTGCATTACGATCCTAATAGCGCAAGAGAATTGTTGGTCTTGGCAGGGAGCCCGGATGACCAAAAATATTGGGTGACGAGGCTGTCAAGAAGGATTCAAAAATGTGGTTACAAAGCAAACTCACATGTTGATGGAACGGGGCAACGTGTTTCTCCAAGGTAGCGTAGGTGGCCAGCTCATCCGCGAACTTAGTAGCTCTTGTGTTGTGGCGTCGCATGAATGGGTGTAGAAAGGAGGTAGTGTTTGTTTTTATTTTTCTCTATCCAGTCGACTCCAAAGGCCCTTAATCACACTATTTGCTTTCAGCAATAATCATTTAATAATAGCTGTTGTGAATATTTAGTCTAAGCACAGATCATAATCAATGCAGTAAAAAATGCCAATTTATCGGATACATTATTCACAACACCTAGTTTTACATAACTTGAAATTTCGTAACCTTCGATAACCATTATAAAATTTTCTGCTAAATTTGTACACAAAAAAATAATCGTACACAAATGACGGACCTGTTTTAAACCAGATAATTTTAATGTACACAGATTTGATATTTGTATTACTAAAATTGTAAAGCTTTGCTTTGCCAAACGTAATACGCGTATGAAGCTTTCATTATTAGTTTTTTTTCTCTTTCTTGTATTTCAGAGACACCATTCCATTACTCACAACGAGACTATAGATCTAACTACGATGATCACTACTATCGGTATACACTATAAATGTAAAATTGTTGTTAATGCTAAGTTTGAGGCTGCGTGATATTCAAATAGAATTGAGGCAATACCGGTAGAAATACTACAATACGTATCCGTGTTATGAATGATACGAAGGTTTATTTGCACTAGGCGGAGGCACAAAGTCATCTAGCGATAGATTTTAAATTTTAATTAACTCTTTTATTCACAAAATTATTATTATCGGCTTTTGTTTATTTTATTGAGGACCCATATGTATATTCACGAGTGACGTAAAAATCTGAGAGGGTATTACTCAGAAGCACGAGGATAATACAATGAATCCACTTGACTTTTGAATAGTTTGTAAATAGGATTCAAGTTTTTTCCAATCAACCCGCTATCTTCAAAAGCTATTTTTTTTTTTTTGGGGCGCTTGTTTCAAATAAAAGCTGAAAAGGTAGCACGCGTAGAAAATGCATGTTTCAAGTAGTTGTGAACGGTACTATTTTTTTCAAGCCATTTGTGGAATCTACCTTTCAGAGACTGTGACGAAAAATCAAGGAATTTATCATATTTATTAGAATATAGAATGATCAGGTTGTGAAACACTTTCTCTGGAAAAACTGTTACAAACAATGAATGATTAAGATTGCTTTCCAGACATTTAGATATATCCTTTAGGTGTAAATGCAGTTTTTTCAGATGCTTTATGAGGTGTTTGCGAGTATTGAAAATTTGATCTGTATTAGCATGGTGTGGTTTTTTTTTTGCAATACAGGGTAGCCATAAAAACTGAAATCATACTTTTAAATACAGGGATCATTTTCATTTGTCCTCAATCAATGCTAAAAGTTTTAGCTTTTATGGCCACCTTTTACAAATATTAGCTGGAGGTCGGATTCTCATGGATTAAATTTGCTTGCTGCCCAAAGCCTCGCTTCGGTTCTACTTCAATGAATACCATTCAATTTAAATCCTTCCCAAATTTTGATTTTAGGGAATCTACAAGATCAACGCTAAAGCCTTACTTGTCGGTTCCACAACGATCTGCCACTCTACCTGCCAACGCTGGTATGGGCAAATGATCTTAAGTGTTTTCCACAACGATTTATCAAAAATGAGAAATTAATCCTTTTTTTCCTTTTCTGTTCTTTATGTATGTACGCAACCATACATATTTACATATACATATATGTATATTTTGGCCGCTTTTTTTTCTGTAAATATGTCACATACACATTGTGTACCTATAATTTAAGTGTTCCCTGTAGGATTATTGCGCATGTGATTTTTTTTTTCTTTTGAATCGACAATTTTACAGCAGCTGCTATCAAGAAGGTTCTCTCACAATAGTTCGATTATCCAAACATAAAACCATAAAATATTGATATTGATATAATTCATAAATTTATTAATATTTTAACAACGAATCTTTTATTCATATAGCCTATTGCACTGACTTACATTCATTATAATAGAATCTCAAGATTCATACAAGCTTAAAAAAAGTTTTGTTTTTCAACTCAGAACTGCAATATTGTAGAAAATATTTTTCATATCTCTTTGAATGATCGTTTGGCAAAATTTTTACTCACATCCTATCATGTCAAAATCATCTTTACTTGTGATCCTATACAATATTTACATAGTGTAAATGGTACGAAAAAAAAAAGAAACAGAAAACAGAATTTTTGTAATACTTGAATATGAAGAACTACAAAACAAATAAATAATTGTTGGCGCGCAAACAAATAAAACTAGCAGTGGGAATTGCGTAATTTTGATATTGTTGCCAAAGTAAAGTAACAACAAAATCCTAAAAAATAAAAACAAACAGGTGATTGTGAAATAAACCGTTTTGCTGTTAATAAATATAATGTAATGTACATATCCGTACAAATAGTTAATTACTTAATCATTTTTGCCATTACGCTGACCGACGAGCTGGGCACCGATTCAAAATATAATTATAGATTATACTTGAATAAGTTAACTCAGATAATTTATTCGCAGATACATTTCTGCAGATATTTGAACTTGATCTTCCCTCTATATAATTGAAATACTGACTGGGAACGTAGATTTATGTATCGAAAGTTGATATAGCCAACTATAAGTGCATAAGGCGACGAGATTTAAGTATATAAAAAAAAACTTGTTTATACTTTCAGGTATTCTTTATCAAAACTTCGAGTGTAATTGAATTAGAATATACAAAAATAAGTATTATTATGTTTTATACATTCTGTGAATTAAATATTTAATTTCGTACTTTATGATGATAATTATTATACCTAATGATAATAAATTTAGGAAAATCGTTCGCCCAGCTAGCCATGGCGGCTGCCAAAGTTAACGCGATTAAAAATAACAATACGAATAAAGATACACTAACTTGATTAACAGGTACTTATCGAAAGAGAGAAAGAAAAAAACTAATAAATAAAAGTGCTAGGGAACAGCGCTATGAGTGAGCTTCTTTGTATAGTAGATATATAAATGAATTGTAGATTAAGGATTTATAATGTAATATAATAATATTATTGTAATATTCGGGTATAAAACGTGCATAACTAAAGTTTACCACATATTAAGATCAGGTGATTCTGTGTAAGAACGATACTTAATAACGCAACTTCGTTTCCCTCATGAATAACATTACCAATCTACGTCGGATAGATTACGGGCCAATCCTAAAGTCTAATCATTGTTAGTTGACATAATAAAAATATTGAAAGGTTATTTTCTGTAGGATTGACTGGTACAGTTTTTAGCAGTAAAACACCAGAAATATTTTCTCAGCGTTTTAACTGTTTATACATTTACACGTAGTAGTCTGATTATTGGGTGAGGTATAGTACTAATTTGAGCTTGCATTAAATCTACTCCACGGTGCTCTTTTCCTTTTCAGTCTGCCTTGGCCGTGACAAAATAAAATCGACAAATAGAGGCAGCTGATTAGGAACTAAACCCACAAAACTAAACTACTGCCCCGTGCCTTCCCTCCCATTCGAAATGAGTTTGAGGAGGAAAGATGAGAATATTAAAACGAGAAACTTGTTACAGCATATTTTATTATTGTTTAGTTATTTACAATCTGTATATTACTAATTAATATTACGATTAAAACTATTTTGTAGATAATATGCGCCGGCTCATTATATGCTCATTTACACCACATCTGCTTGTTCCTTACCGCTTAGAGTTTCCAGGACACGAGTGAAAAAAATTCCAGATATATTGGTATAGTAATATTTCAGTAAGACAAATCCAAATTTGCTATGATTTAATCCAATTAGTTTGTTCGGTTCTTAGGTAATATCGGAATTCATCAACTGGTGGGTGATGATATTTTTTTAGCCTTTAGTTAATTCGGTGGTTGAATGACGAGTTCGCTTCCTAGATTCGCTTTATCTGACCTTATGTATTTTATGCGGCAGAGTTCATCATGTCTGTGACATTCCAAGATAAATATACAACTTGCTTCTATCGACCATATTGGTGAACGCCTGAGAAAGCAGCGTATAGCGTATCATTGTGAGATAAATTCTACTTATAGGTATATCATATCTTGAAGTGGGAATACTACCTGGTAATTACGGGGCATGATTTATTCAGTATATATGTATTTCACATTTTGTGATTTATCATTAATATATTTGTTTAAAGTTAGGTCACTAGCCTCAAGCATCGCACACTCAGACGCATTTATTATCTGTCATAAACACTGCAGAATCGAGTGTATAACGAAGTACTTTTATTCGAGGAATACTAGTTTTGATTTTTCTTCTCGTTTTGCTGCAACAACTCTCAATCTATACTTACATGGGTGATATTTATTCGTGTGCGAAGCTTGATGGGCTCTAACGTTACTGGAAACATTTTACATGTGACAAGTTTATCATATGTTATGTATATATACAACATAAAAGTTCTATCTCATCTATATTTAGATTTATTAAGATTTGATATTAGGTAATAAATACATGCAAGGCGAAGTGAAAGAGCGATGAAACTGGGATTAAACGTTGACTTATTGTTAGTACTGCATCTGATCTATTTCCATGTTGTACAAATTTTTGCATTCCTCACAATTAACAGACTTATGCTGCTAAGTTTTTCTTCAACTACGAATCAAGCGAGCTTTAGAAGTTTGTAATATTCGAAGGTTCACAGGTTTTGGTGCTGACTTATTTGGATTTATTGAATAACTAGGTAATGGAGTTGAAAATTTCTGATTCTACCTAGTTAGTATTCATTGTTGATGACGCACACGAAGGGGTTGAAATTTTTATCTTTCCGATTTGAGGTCTTGAGTAGTACAAATTCATGAAACGTCTTGTAGTTACCTGCCGCTGTCTTTCTCTCCTATGAAGTTTTCTGGTCTTCAGAATATTTGTTCAATCAAATCTCTTAAATCGCGCGCGTCTCTTCCTGCCCTAATACGTTGAATATTTATGATAATTGATATACACAGACAGTTAATAATCCTGTCTGGTAGAGTACGTATCAGGAAAATGTTGAGGGCTGATAAAAAAAAAAAAATAAAAAAAAATCCGGGTGAAGCTGGTCAGATCTACGTTAGAAAATTTACATAATTTAGGTAGTAAAAATTGTAGAAAACCTAATGAGTTGTGAGATAAAAAGGACTCGTGACAAGGACAAGATGAATTTGTATGTTTGTAATGCAGAGAATGACTTAATGCCGGAACGACATAATTCTAAATTTTTTCAATGCATTTTGCATCAATATTAAATATGGGATGAGAGGAGAACTACTTGGTGACGACAACACGCGACGTATCAATATCAGTCTTAATCTTAACCAGCGGCAGGTACCATTGAAAAACCTTATTACCTATTCAGTATTGGATACATTTTTGTCAGTTTTTATTGTTTTCCTTAAACTTTGAAGAGACTATAACATAGTCTCGAGGCCAACGATTATTTTCTGACTAGACTAACGAGTCCTCGATTCATAAGTTTTGGTTTAGGTAGCTTAACTTGAAGTGATGTCGATTGTTGATTTTTAATGGATTGCGGGGAAGAAGATTCTCTGGGCGCAAGTCCTTGACGCTTGAACGATTCCTGCTTGGCACCTCTGCGCAAACAGACAGCACCTCACACACCATCTATTTATTTCTAGGAGAGAGAGGGAGAGATTGCGGCCATTTGTAATGCAAACATAAAATTACAAAGCTTAATTAATCAAAAAATGTTGCTAGAGAATTGTTTGAGTATTAACTCCTCTGAATTATGATCCAACTTGCAGTGGGGTTGTTTTATAATCTTCTGAAAAGTGAACAATGCAAACCAAGCAAGAATAAGCTATTATATTGTGATTCTTCTTTCATATACATATAGGTGAAACTTGTATAACTGATGGATGAAGATAAAAATCAATGTTAGATTTCTTAGAGGAGCTGTCATTGCAATGAAAATTGGTGAACATTTCATGTACTTTACTCTACTTACAAGTAACGTGTGAGATCTTCGACATCAACTAGCATAGAATCCTGTTCCATGTGTAGATCGTCTCGCCTGAGCAAGCCTTCTACGAGTGCTTCGTTCAATGCTGCTATACGAGCATGTAGATCATTGGCAACTACTTGCAGTTGAGCAACATTTAGCTCTGTTAGCAAAACTCGCGAAAGCCTGCGTCTCTCATCACCCAGTTGAACACCAACCTGACACAAAGAATAGCTCAAGTATTTTTCTAAAAAGAATGTGTTTTTTCTTCATTAGGAGTTGATTTCAAAACGTTCTTACTTTTTCAAGACTAGACCGAACCATTTCTGTGATAGGACTTTGCTTAAGTCTCTGTCTTTCAACTTCCATTTGCATGTGAGCCATTTCTTTAGCTTGTGCAAGCGCCATCCTTGCTTCTGTCTGTAGTCTGGCTTGCCTGGCAAAGAAGTCTGCTTCATCGACTGGTGCAGTTGCATCTACTCTCAATGGGGGAAGACTTAAAACCTGTGGTCTGGTTATAGGTGCCCTTATTTCAGACGATATTGGTCCTGGAGTTATGTCAGCTTCGGACACGGGCGACTCTGTGTCGGACGATGTCTCATTCATGAAACAAATTTGAAGATTCATTCCTGGAATAATGAATGCAACGCTGTGAGAGATCCTATTCTTGGAATAATATATTTAGTTGTTTTGTTTCATTTCAATACCAACCACTCTGAAGGCGTGACTGTAAACTGGGCTTACGTCCTCGTTCAGATCTAAGATCATCTGCATCTGGGCCCATGGCGAGTCTTCTCCTGATTTCTTCGCGATCATTTCTCCGCTGAGAACATTTACGCAACAGACAATATATTAGTCGTTAATATTCAATAGAGAATTAGCTCGAAGCTGTGCTTGGTTTTGATAAATTTCTCACTCAATCGGACCTGGGGAGATACGAAGGGATTGCTCTGGACGAGCCTATCGAAACGTGCGACAAGATCTTCCTTGTCCCGATCTTTTGGTTCGGGATTTCGCCCAGCTGCCACCGCTTCTACGACTTCAGCTACTCTTTCGTCTTCCTGAATTATGTACATTATGTCTGAGACGTCACTATTCATTATTTCAATACGAAATGTTGAGTATATTCTTACATTCAATAATTATTCAATCAACATGTGCTAATCTGACGCTATATTTATTTTGACGGCGTGTTTAACCTCGAATCAACTGACAGCAGACAACCGGAGTAGCAGACGCAATTTTGAGCAGAAGTTAATTCTTGTCAATTGTTTGACATTGTTGTTCATGTCTGAATTTGAATATTGCCCCCGTCCTTCAAGAACAACAATAAGCGGACTTGAGACGATTCTTATCATATTTTTGAATAAAATGTATATTGTGATAACTCTTCTAGTGATCGTGAAACATGACTAGAAAATTTACTTTTATTTCTCGTACGGAGAAAGTACAGAGAGAATTAATCGCCCTGGGTCTACAGAATCGTAAAAAAAAATATGGAACGTATTATTCGAAAGTATGCACGGCAATTGAATTGTTTCTTGAATTTAGAAGATCGATCAAATATACCGATATAGAAACGGAAAATCTTACAGAAAATCGTAGATTCTGTCGCACTTACTAGATCGAACTCCTTGTCGTATGTAAAAGTGTACAAGTCAGCAACAAATCGAGAGTCTTTCTTATAATGTCGTCGCGATTTAACACTGGTACCCATTTTTAATAGTATCAAACTTGTTATATTTTCTCGACCTCGACTTTATTCGTGACAATCAAACCACTACTATAATAGTAACACTGCTGATAAACACCCTTATAATATTCCAGAGTATTCAAAGATGGAATTAGATAAAATACAACAATCTTTTCCAGTTGCTAGAACTACCTAACAATGAGACAAAACTTCCAAGACTATATTTGTGAGAGGTAAGAATTGATCTCAACGACGACTTCTTAGCTGTAAACGCTTTTAAACTGGCTAGTGAAAGTCTACAAGTAGAGAACTCGTTAAAACTTCCTAAGCTGCAGTCTGTAATGTATATAAGGTATGTAGGTAAGTATACATATAGCAAAGAGAGCAGTTGGATTTCATTTCCAGTTTAGACCCATGGATCACTAAATTATTTATTTTTACTTTAATCATCGAACAGGTAGACGTTTTCTAATCCAGGCGCTGATTTTGTCTATTGCTTATATACAGCGATGATTACAAGATAGGTGGGACATAATTTTTCTCGTACATATAGGTATGTAACTTCATCGGTCGGTTACCCATGCGTGAATTTGTTTAAATATATACCTAGAGTATAATGTTTAATGTGGTGACTACGGTCCTTGAGATTATCCTTTTGTTATTTTAGTAATTATTTTTATTCACTCTTAGTTCGATTATTATTATACGATTATATACGTCGTCGTATATATATATTCAGTTGGCCGGCGGGTAAGAAAGTTGAACAATCATTCATGTGCACAACTTTTTCAAAGACAGATCTAATACGTGTATACATTATTTTTTTCGTAATTGTATTTCATTTATCCCGACAGATATAGTACACTGCTTTTACTATCAAACGCGACGATGTATGTAATATAAAAAATGGGGAAATAATTCATCAACAACAACCTTAAATCCATAGTGCATCGGTGTCGCCATGAGAAGCTGATAAAGTGGATCATTTTCATCGATTATTTCCATCATCATTGTCATAATATCGACCTGTGATTTTATTCTTTTTCGAATTACGTAATAGCACTTGGAACCAAACATTGACGGTTGTTTTACTAAAAGCAAAGTCTTTTTACATATAATTATTTTACGCATTGCCTGTTCAAAAACTGTATAATCTTCTCTCTACTTCTGCCATTCAAGTTGGCTATTAATTCACACCAATTAATTACAACGACTCACTGAAACACCGTTCAAAGTAGATCAATAACATTTTTAAAGGGCGCTGCAGTACAGGGAGCCATATTAACCGTAAATAAAACCAACGAATGAAATAAACTGTGCAGACATAGTTCGGCAGATAATTCACACACTTTTAAAGCTGTAATACTTTTTTTCAAATCACGTGTGAGTATTAAATTTCAGTTTCATTTTAACGTTAATAATATCGTATAGTGTAGCAAACTTCGTGCAGACATCGGACAGAACCAGACGTATTTATACTCTTATCAGTTACCTGCACTAGTTACATGTTACGATGTACGACCAGTGCTGTAACTCTGACATGAGATTTTTTGAACCAGAATTTTCGGACACGTGTGCGAGACGATTATGGATAAATTTGCGTTGATTATTATTCATTCCGAAAAATTGTTATTCGTGTATATTTAAATTTTTTCTTTCAATTGATGAACGGCAGTTCTTGGAGTCGATTAAGGACGACAAACGTCTAAGAATATTTGTAAATGAATATTAGCTTATATTTTATAGCTACTCCTGGGCCCGACCCTAATTGACACGTCATTGTTCTCGAGGCAGGTTATAGCCCCTCAATTCAATATTGCATATTATCAGTATTCGTGGTGGCAGCGCCTGCAGTTTTAATGTACATACAGCGAGAACTCGAATTAAAAGCTGCTTTAAAAACAGTTTACTAAATTATATTGAAATTTTGTCGCTCGTTTTCGATATAGGATTATCTATACCAGCGCAATTTTGCGGGACATTTTTTCAAATCGTATTTATAAGTGTCTCCAGCAGAGCTTGATAATTGGTTGATAACATAATTTATAGGGTATATTATTGGGAGATTGGAATGATCACAAATCGATGGAAGAGCGTTTAATTTCCGTGAGCATATTTGATTTTCTGTTTCATACCTCAACAGCAGTTTTTCCGTTAATAATTGAGGAGCCGGAAAGGTCCAAGTCCTTGGGTCGGACGGCGGTTCGATGTCTGGACATTACAGGATGCATGTTTGTATTTTTATAATCCGTGGCACGTATATCACCTCAAATTTTACTATTGAACGTCGACTAAAAGTGATTAAAAACGAAAAAAAACCTCTAGAACGCTTGTAAATCTACCGGAATTAGAGACAAAAATTGAAACTAAACTATCACGCGATGATAAATTGTTAGTAAAAAACGATTAACGGACCGACCAGCACGGGTGCGTCACTCGTCCGTTAAATTGAGTCGTCATAATTTCTCTTATACGTATGTTAAAGTATATGTAACATATCTTCAGTTGATGCACTATACGTAAAGACAGCGGTTTATTATCTTCCGACAAACCACATCACTCGCACTTTGTAATATATGTATGTACATCACATTATATTTTTAGTCACTGAGTGTCAGAGTTTATCCGGATGTGTGAAATATTCACAACACAGCTCTTGGGGTTCTAAGCCAGGTTTTCAATTTTTAATGACACATGATTTAATTACCCAAGTTATAAGTTGACGCGGTATTAAATGATTTGTTATAATGTAAAACTGACGCTATTATTTCACAATAAGAATAAACGAGCAAGTTGATTTCGTTAACTTGAGTATTCCGATGACGACAGAATGTGGTTAGCAGCTGGTAATTTTTAAAGAATTTATACGAAAGAGCTTTCGGTATCTGGGGCTTGACTATTCTCTGCGACAGACTGCAGGATTCTAAAGCGTATTTCTATTAAATTCCAGACTCCAGACTCCAGGGATAGAAGTACTCGACGTAATCGCGATCGACGGCTCTGCCAGCTCCGTCTGCTTCATACAAGCTCACCGAGAGAGCTTGCAACCAGAGATGTTTTGAGTTGAAATGCGAATTCATTCATGCAGCAATCGTTAATTCCTAACAGAATTCATAGAGGAGACTCGATATTGTCGAATTTCGAGCTTATTGTCATAAATAAGGTATAAAGTACGCGGAGATACAGCTTAAATTTCTTTGCGAATCGCATCGATCGAAGCCTAGAAACTCGCTCAAAGAGCAGGAGAATTACGGAGAAAAATCTTTTTTGAATTGTAGAATGTGAAACTTCTTTCAATTTCAGCTATCAAAGTCATCTGGAAGCTCAGCTTTCGTCGTGAGCAGAGGCTTTCAAGTCTGATTGTGGGTCGATTGAGTGAGAAAACTACACATTCAGTTTACTAATACACTCACCCTGCGTTCTTCTTCACGTGCAGCTCTCAGATGAGATTCAATGGCGTCCAAATCAATTTTCGGCATCGCTGTCTCGATATTATAGACGTCAAAACCACCTGCAAGAATCAATAACATTCATGTAACCCATCATTTTAATCAAGTCTCTGTAATTCTTCAAGGAATAATCGGGACTAACCAGGTCCACCAACATCGGTATCAGCGCGGCGTTTGTCGGGACGTCGTTGTGGTTGATTGGGATGAGTTTGTTGCCGTCTCCTAGCTTGATTTCTTGCCATTTTTTCCTTTTTTCTCGTATCAACAATAGCCTCCGGAAGGTTCCTGTCCATTAATTTATTTGTATCGAGTTGATCCTTAGGGTGCATTAACTGATTATCTTTTATTAGATTTTGTTCTGTTTTAGCAACGGCAGCCCTTGGAGCTGAGGAAACCGCGACGGAATCCATCAGGAGAACGTCTGGTACCGGCTGAACGTATTTTTCGAGGTCAACGCCTATGTCTCTCCCGATACTTGAAAGCAAATCGATCTCCTCGAGTTTGGTGTAGGGTGCCGAATCCGAGTAACTTTCCGAATCGGTATTCGTCTCTGAATCGTCGTTCTGATTCGGATTCCGCGGAGTTCCAGATGCAGGTTGCAGTTTTGATCCTACTTGAGAACAGTCGGAAAGGGGCAATTTCTTAGCTTCTCTTATAAGATCGATGGTTTCGACCGCAGTTTCTGGCTCCTGTTTTGTAAAAGTGGGATTGGATTACAAAAGCAATTAGTAAGTATGACGATCAAAAATTGGGAATCGATAATACCGTAGACATATTGTTAATTTTTACCTCCCCGATTTCGCTGGACTTTCCTGAGTCCGAAATCCGCTCTATTTGAGGGAACTGGAGAGTTTCTTTTACGGCGGTTGTCAGCTCTACAACTTCGACTTCTACGGCAACTTCGCGAGCTTTTCTGTCGACGACAATTGCTTCGCAAAGATCAGATTTTGAGGATTGGTGTACCGTGTCGGCGAGCCCCTCGCTTGGTTCTAACTCAGTAAGATGAGTCTCCGCTTCGATGACCGAGTTAACGTTCACTTCCGGTACGGGAGACACAACTAATTCTGCGGACCGTGATACCTCAACACTTTTCACGTAATTTATACACTTTACTGACGACGGTAACGCCGATTCGTAGAGTGAATTCACTGTCTGAAAAACGAAAAGAATTTTCGTTATTTTTCATATTTTATCTATTCCTTAAAGCGGGTATTCTTTCAAAAGATAATGATTTTTCACTCACGTGAATATTGAACTTTGGTTTTTCGTATATGAATTTCCGATCGGTTTCTTGTCCCTGAAGGTGATTAACGCTTTCGCCGATCAGATTCTCGTCTGTATTATTGTTGTATTGATTATTGTTCAGGTTGCAGGTGACTTTTGAGATTTCGTAAGTTTCAAGTTCGTCTTCGGTAAGATCTGTGTCAGAAAGTAGAGAAGTTGCGAGGTGTTGAAATCCTGGATAGTTAGGATTCACGATTCCTCTACACCTAGTAGGAAGATTTCCTTCTTCCGACCAATCTGACCACTCGGAAGGCGTCAATTCGTGCGATGAATCCCCGACAGAATTCCGACCTGTAGAATAGATTTTAATAGACTGAGTTTTAGGAACATGCTAGGTTTCGCTAAATTGATGCAAAGAATAATTTCGCCTTTTGTATTTGCTTCTGCACAGGCCGGCCACGTAGTTGATTAATTTAATTAATTTAACGATCGTCGCTGGCTCCGCATTACGTAATAACATTACAACGTCCGGCTCAGAATTCATAATGCTGCTTTCACACCGAATTATAGAGTTTAGAGAAAGAATTTCAAAGTTTATGTATTACAAGCTATTTAAGTGATATCGTACCTTCGTAGTCAGCCAAACTTTCAGCAGAACTGCTTTGGTAGAGCCTTGATGCCGTCAAATTGTTGTTAATGTTATTCCGTCCATTTGAATGATTCACTGCTGTATTATTTGAGTTATTTTGTAGTCCAACGTTCTGTGTAACCGGCCACGTGCCGGCCTGATCTTCGCCTGTACCTCTGAACTCTTTGAATTGATCCTGTAAACTAAATGCTACCGTATTCGTTCGGTCGTTACAGTTTTGTATCTCTTCAGAATTTGAAGACGCGCTTATTTCGCTCTGCTGCAGAAGTTGACTGCAAATATTATAAAGAAACCATGTAAATTCTGCTAAATTTTCATTAGTTCCACTCCCACTAACAGATTCAAAAGTTTTCCACTTACTTATTGTTCAATCCTTGATGCATGGGCAACGATACGACAGAATCCTTCAACCGCATTGCGAAATTGCTCTGTAACATACGGGAAATAATTCCCTTCTAAATGAATTCATGCCTAGCATTGACGTAACATACGGGAGGGTAGATAAAATATTCACGGTGTTATAAGTGGGGTGGAAAAAATCAAGACAACTAAAAGTATACGTTACAGAATTTTTTGTATTCATTAATTCATGTCGAGATTCAAGAAAAAAAATCCTTTTCACATTCGCTGGCAAAATTAAAGCTTAAAATCATAACGTATTGCACGTATACACCGACATACGTTTAGCTGACGCGTAAATTTTCCGCGGAGATTACAGCCCTTAAAAATCCGTACGGTCTCTACCCAGCGTTTTGGGTTTTGTGATTGCAACAATCTTCTTTTCAGCCGTAAATCCAATCAGCTCAATGATTGTTACAGGGAACCCGGTGGTGATTAAAAAGCCGGTTGGAAAAATTAGTGGAAAAAAAGGTGAGGAGAGAACGATTCTGTTTGACACTTACCCACCATCTTCGGTCCAAAGGTCGCGCGCGCACAACCTGACTGTTCCCGGCAGCTTATCGACCTCCAACCAACACCCTGGACGCTCGCCAAAGGCGCCGAGGCGCGGGGGCGTCGGTTGGTTGCGCTGTCGCCTACCCCGATTTCCTTCCCAAATACCAGAGGCAATTTCAAAGACCAACCCCAAGAATAAATGAGAACTAAAGAAGAAGTTAAGTCGAAGAGATGACTGATCCCAATGTCGACAAGGATTGGCCAATTTATTTTAGTTGTATCCTGCCTGTTGTTTTTATTCCTTGATCCCGATGCGAATGGCGAATTTAAATCTTTCCGATAAATTTTACAAACTATACGAGCAGTAAATATAGGTAAAGAGCTGCGTATGGATGGAAACTTATGGTATAGGTTGACCCAGCGTAGGAAGAATGGAACGGATAAGGCTTTGGTGGATCGATAGTAAGTTCTGCCGGCGTGACGTCAACCGCATCCAGTAGAGAAATTCTCTTGGGGTGTCCAGGCGTTGAGGAAGCGGGGATGAGGGGATGAATAAGGCGTCGAGAGGGGCGATTTTAGCACGAGATGCGAGACAGTCAGCAGGGGGCGAGAAAATATTGGCAAGAAAATCTGAGACCTGCACGTAATTTAGCCGCCAATTAAAAAGACGGGTCTCCATTTACGCAAGAATGAAAAGGTTTCCACAATGATGTTCAATATGCAATTTTAATTGCTGTATATACCGACTTCAAGACGTGCCGCTAATTGAATTAGCTCAAAGTATTATACGACGAAGTATAATCTCTACATCAGCTTGCGGTTTATGTTTACGTATTTATGTTATGAATACGTTGCGAAATATGAGCTAATACATTCTGCCCATGTCACGTATCCCATGCCATGTATGTAACATGCATATGCGTGGTTACATCGATTTTGAGGGTTGAAATGAGAGAAAACCGCTACCATACCGCGGGCACGAACATCCTGAGCATACGCAATTTTAGGTAAAAGTTCATTTTAAATTATAACGACACGCCTATATGTGCTCTAATTCCGTAAAAGGCCCCTTATTTGCTCAGGATTTGTACATGACTGTGAAGTTAATTGAACGAATGTATACGAATAGAGTATGGAAATCATTGTAATTAGTATCGAGCATTTAAATTGTCTGAGAAATTATTTATAAAATCTGTGCCCGATATAGTAGATAGTATAGAGATATCCAAATATCATCTTTTCTGAGATTTCATATATCAACATATATCTGCATATTATACAGACACAAACTTTCAAACCGTTGTGGATGGAAACCACCCCTCACCTTGGGGAAGGTCACCGGAAACGTAAAATGGCGCCGAGGGTGAAATTCTCAAGGACAACCTTTCGCGGTTCACCGACTACATCGGAGTTTCAAATGTAAAATATTTAATGTCATCGCGCATGGTCGGCTAACGAAGTGGGTGTATGTGTACCTAAATTGTTTCATGATCACTCTGTATATTATAAATTCTGGAATCTCACGAAGAATATATTACGCACAACGAAAAAAATTATGATAAATTAATTCTAGTAATCAATGTGTTGCTACGCACTTTCATCTATGATAATAAATTGGCAGCCGTATTACTATTCTGGTTTAACGGTCAAACAATTTAGATGTAAATTCCAGGGTCTTGCGCGAAGAAAAATAAGAATAAGAAGAAGCCGGGCGTCGCGACGCTGGAGTCATTGATCGCGTGGTTCAGAAGGACGCTAAGGGGGTTGAGAGCGTAGGGGTGAGCTACGAGGGATGAGAAGGGGAGAAAAAGGGGGTGGTGTAAGGTATCCTTATCCGAAAACTACTCGCCCTCAATTTGCAAGTTCCAATACGCACTGCTGCACATCGTGTTGTACAAATATCCTCAACAATGTATATGTATAGGTACGCCACATGCATATTGCACAATGTTTTCCGTGGCGTGCATACTTTCATGCACGGAATTAAAAATACAATCGGCGCACATATTTAATATGCATGGGAAATTAAAAAGATCATGAAATTGCATGCGGCACGTGGGTGAGAATTATATTCGTCCCTGAAAACGATCGAGGTATTTATGATTTACTAGGGGATGGCGTTATAATATCGGCTTTGGATAACGATCTAGCGAAGACTTTGTTATTTTGCGTTGACTACGGTCAAGAAAATTGATCGGCTCTACAGATACCAAAGCAAAATGAGGGGGGCTAAGATTACATTAATTATGGCTTTGATTGATTATTGCTTTGTTCATCAATTCTACATAATTGAAATACGGTGTACCTTTTTCAACTTAAGCGAATACTATCAATTCCAGAATTTATCTATAGAAAAGGTGAAACGTACGATATTCCCTAATTTACGTCAATATCCTCAAGTAATTTTTACAATTAGTTCTAATTTTTCGCTTATCCTGTACAGCGGTGCAAATCGTCAGCTGCAACATGCAGCAGATATCTCGGAAAATTGTATGGGAAAAAGAATGAACAACAAGACAAAGGAATTACACCAATTGCCATGGTTATTATGTATATTCTACTTACCAGAAAAGTCTGGAAAGCGTGTCGTTGACTTTTCTCTGTTCAGAAAACAAATTGTCAGAACAGCAGAATAGATCAGTAATTAATCAATCTCTTGTACTATATAGATTGACTCCAGTTTTAAAGTAAGCACAACATGCCACGAGTTGAAAACTTCAGACGGACAGGCTTGTTTTGAATCACAGTTAATTATTTCTTCTCGTTTTACATGTGTATTCATTTAATTATGCAATTAATTATGGGATTCTTTTTATAGCAACTGCAGCGAGACTCCCAAATTCAACGCGTTTCCAGACTACCACACTGTGCCCGGTGCCTGGAATTTTGTTCCCTCATTTCACGTAAACCCCAGCAACCCTTGAATTCAAAGCGCTTGCGCGTCCCACCCGTTTTTCTCTGTATTTCTGCTGCTGACGAGAACCTCGAGTGCCTGAAAAGCCACTCTGTACCACCCTGTATCTGCGTAGCACCCCTCATTCTGAAACTGAAGCCTAAAACAAGGGTAGAATAATAAAGATGATGGTAATAATGAGACCCGATTATAATACAGATTCAATCTTATCTACATTTTCCTCCAATTTATTCATGTTTGAATGCAGATCATCGTGGCATAACCCACCACTCTCGATTATACGGATTTTTACAGCTTGACCTTGAAATTTCACATCTCAAACTTAAACTGAAGGTGGTCAAGGACCGTGAGTGGTTGAATACAAATATGTCGAACTTGCTGGATGCATCAGGTGCATAAAGGCGAAGTCGCGGTTGCATTTCTAATAAATACAGATTCATGCACTGCAAGTGATACGTGCATAATACAAAAAGAAGTGCTTGCATAAACTAAACAGATTCAGTTCCGATACTATCATTAATACCGCAGGAATATTTTTTTGCAGCAAAGTTGTTCGCGTTATTTGATTATCGATCACCACGATTTGCTCTTGTAAAATATAGTAATCTTCGTTTGCTGAAAATTGTTTCTCTATGATCATTTTGGAAATCATCGTAAAAGAAGGAGAGGATCATTAATGTTGCTAAGCGCTCGAGAACTCGGTATCATTTGTTTGCAGCGGGGGATTCAGTGCAGTTTACGTTGAAATCCGATTGAAATCTCACTGTACGTCGACAGTAGTTTGTCGCGTTGACTGAAGATTAGTATCATCAGTCAACGTTTGTCGTTTCTTCCTGCCAGAGAGTTCAAATACCTCGTACGTAGAACTGGATGAAAATATTGTCGACAGAATGGAACGATTTCAATCGACTGAATTTACATTCAGACTGGGAGTGATGCGTGGACCAGCTGATTTTTTGGGGAGTGCAGGATACTGAGGTCATGGTGAGATTAAATCTTTTTTTACATTTATTCCCTGTGATCTTCGATTATTCCTTGGCTCGTTGACTGAGTCAACGCTTGGCTATGGAGCTGGGATGGATTCTAAAGGCGTGGGAGCGGGCTTGAGAAGAAAGGCGTAATGGTCGCAATCCTATGATGGAAAAAAGGAAAAGGACGCTCAGTTCGTGGTGAGATTCAATCTTTTTAATCCATTTTTTCGTCTTCTACATCGTTTTTACTCATATCTCGTAATTCTTGCCGTTCACCTCTGAGTTCTGATTTGATTCGAATCTGGGGGAGAGATGTAACATCGCGGGGAGCATGCGTGTTTGGTTTTAGTTACCCTGTGATTTTATTTTGTCAAGTTTTCAGCAATGCACCGCACACTGGTTTCGCACGTAGGTGTCGTTGTTTTGACATAAGCCCAAGATGGCGGTATATTTCATTAAGGATTCGTGAGAGATAACTCTCCGATCAAAAATATTTGTTGTAGATTTAATTGTCAGTAAATTATGGAGGCTGGTGCGAGTGCCGGTACTCGCACAACGCGGTTTATGATGGAGGGTGTCGGTGCCAGAGTTATTCGTGGTCCGGAATGGAAATGGGGAAAACAGGTTAGGTCACACTAGGTTAAGTTGAATTATAACCTACCTTTTGCACTCTATTTCACTGTTATGTTTACCTCGATTCGGCCTTTCTCATCCTGAATGAAACATGCTCTGAATTTCTTTCTCCAGCAAATATTGATTACAATTTATTGAATATACACTAAACAGGATGGTGGCGAGGGCCATGTAGGAACTGTTCGCAACTTTGAATCTCCCGAAGAGGTCGTCGTTGTCTGGGATAATGGAACAGCAGCTAATTATCGCTGTTCGGGAGCCTTTGATCTGCGCATCTTAGATTCTGCCCCTACTGGGGTCAAGCATGATGGCACGATGTGCGATACATGCCGTCAACAGCCAATTTTTGGTATAAGATGGAAATGTGCGGAGTGTGGCAATTACGATTTATGCTCTATTTGTTATCATGGAGACAAACATCATCTGAGACACAGGTTTTATCGCATTGCTACTCCTGGCAGTGAAAGGGTCCTCCTTGAGCCACGACGTAAAAGTAAAAAAGTGAGTGAAGATTTCCTACTGAATTTGATTGAGTATTTCCCTCTTTATTCATCCCTGTTGTCGATCAATGTTTACCTTTCTATGATAGATCGCGATTCGTGGGATATTTCCTGGTGCCAGGGTTGTGAGAGGTGTTGATTGGCAGTGGGAAGATCAAGATGGAGGTAATGGGCGTAGAGGAAAGGTTGCAGAAATGCAGGATTGGTCAGCAGCGAGTCCTAGATCAGCTGCCTATGTTGTATGGGACAACGGAGCAAAAAATCTGTACCGCGTTGGATTTGAGGGAATGGTTAGTAGACTGTGCTTACAGTTACTTAAGAAGTGCATCTTTTTCTGTTGCTGCAAATTCTGTTGATACCGTTTCAATCTCTAGGCTGATTTGAAAGTGGTGAATGATGCCAAGGGACAAACCGTCTATAGAGATCATCTTCCACTTCTTGGTGAACAGGCTCCTGGACGGACAGGACCACATGGCTTACAGATTGGAGATCAGGTATAGATTTGAGTCACTTTCTTTAGTAACGCTTTAATCACTTGTTGAAATCGAGGACCAAGTCTTGAAACCTTTTATTTTACAGGTAAACGTCGATTTAGAGTTGGAAATAGTTCAATCCTTGCAACATGGCCACGGTGGCTGGACAGATGGAATGTTTGAATGCCTCGGTACGACTGGCACAGTTGTTGGAATAGACGAAGATCACGATATCGTCGTCTCTTATCCAAGTGGAAATAGGTGGACTTTTAACCCTGCGGTTTTAACTAAAGTACAAATACCTGTTCCTGTGTCGAGTTCCAGTACAGATAACCAGACCTTTGCTGTTGGAGATTTAGTTCAGATCTCAAATGACTTAGAGAAAATCAAGCTGCTACAAAGTGGGCATGGAGAATGGGCAGAGGCTATGGTCCCGGTAAATTTGAACTCCACTAGTTTGCAACAAACTGAATCATAAAGATGGTTTATTGACCTTTTGTGCATTTTTTCACAGACCTTGGGTAAGGTTGGACGAGTTCAACAAATATATCATGATGGTGATTTAAAGGTCGACGTTTGTAGCACTTCTTGGACTTATAACCCGCAAGCGGTTACCAAAGTAGCAAGCAGCGACGGTTGCGTACCAGGAAATACAAGCGGAGGTCAGTTTTCGATGTGGTCAATTGACAAAACCAAACTCTAATCCGTAATTCCATTAGTAAATCAATCTCTCACTTAATATTTTCAGAACGTTTGTCAGCTCTTTTAAAAAAATTATTCGAATCCCATGTATCTGGTGACGTTAACGAGGAGTTAGTAAAGACTGCAGCAAATGGAGATGCTGCTAAATGTGAAGATAGTTTGAAGCGACCAGAAGCAGATGTGAATGGTGTTTTTGCCGGACACACCGCACTTCAGGCCGCTAGTCAAAATGGACATCTCGAAGTGATAAAGATCCTTCTCCGGTACAAAGCCGACGTAGAGATTGAGGTATGAATAAGTAGCCAATTCATGAATATCCTCATTCATTCGCATTATCGTAGCATGAAACTCGAAATCGTGGTTACTGATATCTTTAGAACGCCATTTATATATTGTCATCAGGATAAAGACGGAGACAGAGCAGTTCACCACGCGGCATTTGGTGATGAGCCCGGAGTGATGGCTTTGCTGGCTGGTGCTGGAGCAGATCTTAATGCTAGGAATAAACGTCGACAGACTGCACTTCATATTGCCGTGAACAAGGGCCATGCAGGAGTTGTACGAACGTTATTAGAACTAGGCTGCCATCCGAGTCTCCAGGTAAGTCTTGATATTTCCCAGTATCTGATATTCTTGTTCGCTGCCTTTGATGATTCGGCACGTCAAACTGTATTACTTTTCGTTTATTCCTTGTTATCTGCTGCTTTGTAATATGAGATATTAATAGTTCATAGATAATCCTAATTTCAATGGCACGATGATGTTAAAGCGAAAACTTTAGTTTGTTATGGCAAACTAGAACTGCAGGTAAGGAACGCCAACATTTCTGTGCTGTGCGGAATGCACTTATTTCGGTATTAGCTAAATAGTTTATCAAAAAAAGAACGTAGTCAAGTTCATCATACGAAAGATAGATCTAAGGGAGCACCTAGAGATAGAGATGAGGTCATTGCCCAGTTTGTAATCGTTAAGTTAGCTCCGGATAAATATTTATGCAGAGAGAGCGGTGGTCTTTGACATGCAGATTAAATGGCAGCACGAGAAAAGCACGTCTATAGTTACTATACTCACAGCCAAGCCACTGCAGACGAGGCTGTGACCGCAAGTACTTTGAGATATACCCACATATACATAGTTAGAGTAGCAAGAGAAGAACTTTGCGATTGGTCATTAACGGAGTTTCAACGTTGCTTACGAATTAGCGGATTATATTTTATCATCACACCTCTCGTCCACAAAGCCAAGGCAGAGCCCCGCTATACTTTCATTCGACTTATACCGGGTAATTTGTAAAACAGCGTATAAAACATGCACAGTTTTTATATTTCATTTCTGATATGCACACGCGAAAATTTCCAGATCAAACGAGTCGTGTTATTTGATAATTAATATTAAGCAATTATTTGCTGGTTTTTTACAGGATCGCCGTAACTCGCGTGCTTATTTTTTATCTGATCACCCAGTACTTCGGAACTGTAGAGGAGAAAAAAAAAATAATTTCTTCATTTTTTTTATGACTGGAAGTACGTAAAATGAAAATTTGCACTTAGTTGGCTGCGTTATCTGGGAAAAAGGGGCGTTGTGACGCCCACAAAAAGAAGCACACTCACAGAGTAGCAGCTACGTGCTTAGTTCGGTTAATTAAAAAGTTTTCCGTGCCCTCGGAGATTAGGGTTTATTTTTTTACTTTCATCAACAACCTTCCGTTGCCTTTCAATCAAAGTTGTGCTGCAGCTTTCTCTTCCATTCACTTCTTAATTTTTCCGTACATCCTTATTGTGTTACTAACTATATGGACTAGAATCGAATCATTCAAGCGGGTATAATGAGCCGTATGATTGGGTATTATAGCTTGAATCGAGAATTTCACGAGCCTTTTAAAAACGTGAAAAGAAAGCTTGGTTCATCGATATTGATAGTGTAGAATACTAATCGTACGTTAACCCTTTTTATTACCATTTTATATCGTTATCCCGCTCGCTTTACGCAATTACCTCTACAATTAACGATAATGATCTGTATAATGTGGTTGAATCCTCATTAAATTATCTTTTATTATGTATATGCAATTCTCATATTTATTTTGGGATCGAGGATATGATTCTTCGAAAAATATAGGATCTCAGCCATTATTTCATCCGACCAAGATGTAAAAATTCCCAGAGAGAATTCCGACACCCGATTTCTTCGAGAGCTTTCCGCTTTTCGTTTTCGTTTCTGCCACGGAATGCCGAATCAAATATCTTGAAATACAACCGAATATAAGCGAACCCTCCGCGTTTGTTCGTATTTTTTTTGTTGTTTTTCATAAGATTTTATTTATTTTACTTTTGTGAGCTGTCCGAAATGTGATATACACGCATTTACTGAATAACTCTTTCCATACAGCTGATGCTTCTCTCTCTCTCTCTCTCTCTCTGTTCTCTCAGATACAACTTTCGAAGGGAAAAAAAAGTTTAATATAACAATTTTCATATATGAAACATTTGAAAACTAGTTTTTTGACTACGGCACAACAGATTTAAGGGGACATGTTCCCGAAGTACAATAAATTTACTTCTCTCTCTTCGACTACCCCTGGTATCACCCTTCAATGATTTATGCTTGCACGGGGCTGGAGGGGGTGGGAGGGTTACAGCCGCGAGCGAATAGAACGACGTTCAACAACTATACGTGAATGCAGGAAAGACGGGGAGAAGAGAAGAGAAGAGTAGAGTTGGAGGGCTACGCCGACTGGGAGGGCCGGTCGCGTCGTTTTGCCTGATAACGGCTCCGCCAAATCCTCTTAATCCAGAGCAGCCATTTTTTATGCCGCTTTAAACCCTACCCCATAGCTGTTTTATTCCTGTTTTGGATTCCTGTTCCAAGAATCCACCCCCAAAACTCGAATCCGAACTCCACCCTCTCGCCGTGCATCCAAACGGCCATCCAGTATCCACCTTTTCTTCGTTTCACTCCTCATCGTCCTACTTCTTTTCACGCTGCACATTCTTTTCTCTTTCTACACCCAGAAACTGTTTCGTAAGACTCGCTCCAAATGACAAATCTCATCGGGGAAAACCGTTGGAATTTCTCCCCTTCTTTCCGCGTTATACCTTTACTTCTATTATTCACTTGGTTTATCTAGCTTCGTTTCGGAGTAGAAGATAGATTAAGCACGGATTAATTGGACTAGGAAAAAAAGAAATAGATAAAGAAAAAGCAAGATAGATGTAGAAAAAAGAAAAGAGGAATAGCCATAATCTCGCATGCATTACATGTTTTTCGTAATATGCAGACATAATTTTAGCCCACGTTGTATTTGAATCGAGTTAAATTCCCATACACGTGCGACGTATAAAGATGAAAAAAGATATAAGGCAAAAAACATTCACTAAAATTCGATCTGCACCGCAGGATATTCCACTGGGCTGCTGGTATATGTATATTTCCTTCACTTTTCTTTTCTTATTTTCAGTTTCTTCTTTTTTTTTATCTACTTTTTTTCTATTGAGGTACAGCGGGATTTAGTAGAACTTTAAAGGATTTGAAAAGATTTTCTTCAACGGCACATATAGCAACGTTATACTGAAACTGGCAATAGTCGTTCTCGAACGATTGCAACTTCTGAAGGAATGGGAAAAGAGGTAGAAAAGGTAGCCATAGATTGCTCGCTGTGGCTTGCTACAGTTGGTTCATGTCGAACGTGTGCCGATCCTCTAGAATCCTTTGGATAGTAACCGTATATATATATATATGTATACGCGATTCTCTAGAAAATACTGCAGCTTAAATTCCAGTAACATTCGAGTTAAGCGTCACGGAAAAATCGCGACTCGCGAGCTAGGGGGTAAAGGAAAGAAATGCTTACATGTCTGAGAATTTGTATAATTAAAATTTTTCGTTATATTTTATATTTTTTTCTTATTTTTTGTAGATGAAAAGAGATGTCAATCGATTGAATGTATGTGAATATATTCATAACAGCGATTCGGGGAAAGATATTTCTTGTTTTTACATATAAAATATTGTAAAATTTTTCGGGTATTGTATATAGCGTTTATAACGCGGGGTTTTCATTATTCTTGAGAATTATGGTGTAAAATGGTATAAAGTAAAGCGGGGCGGCAGGTAATTCCAAGAGTATCTATAGTTCCTATAGCGATTCAAGCTACCTATCGTATACCTTGGGCAAGTATTTTCGTAGAATTATCACCCCCTTACCGCCCGCGTCTCTGGAAATGGGATAGGTTATAGCCTCGCGGGTTATCTCGGATTGCGAATACGCGGGTATATATTACATGTTCTCGCTTTTGCGGGCGAGGGAAAAGAGGGACAAGAGGTAAAGGAGAGAAACGAGGTAGATCGGGGGAAAGGAGGACGCGAGCTGGTTCCTTCCTATTATACCTTCTCTACCCCATATATATACATACATTTATACCTATACCAACACCTGCACCACCCCGATATACTTACTCTCCATAGTCGAATCAGTACCAAGATTCCAATCAAAATACATATATTTTCTCGCATGCATATATATACGTAACCTAGGTATATATATATATATATTTTTCCCATTACCTGTGTTACCCATACGGTCAAGTATATGTTATAGAAATATTTCATCGTAGGTTATATTTTAAATTTATAGTATAGTTCTATTTCGTATATTAGTTCAACATAATATAGAAACTTCTTTATATATTTGAGATTTTGCAATTTCTCAATTTCTCAACTTCAAAATTTTGT
Organism: Athalia circularis; assembly: GCA_963978495.1. Taxonomy (NCBI): domain Eukaryota; kingdom Metazoa; phylum Arthropoda; class Insecta; order Hymenoptera; family Athaliidae; genus Athalia; species Athalia circularis. The sequence goes on from OZ021702.1 coordinate 8,924,615, forward strand.
TTTTTTGTTTCTTTTTTTCCAAATTCACCCGTTAAATTCAGTCCGCGTTTATGTGCAGCGTGTATCTACGTACATGGTGAGACATACGACATCTATGCCTATAATACGTAAAAAGGAAAGAGAAATGGGTATATAACTAAGGTATCTACCCATCTATGTATATACATATACTTAATACAGCAGCAGCAGTATTTCTACAGCTGCAGAAATCCTCCTTATAAATTATATACATATATATACGTTTGTGTTTGTCGAGCAAGAGAACCTACCAGCTAGAGTCCTCATTTGCCAGGGCCCTAATTAATCTAGTTATTCGTTAGGCAGCTTTGAATTCAACCCTGCTACATAGCTATGTATATATATTTTATATGTATATGTGTATATGTATACCTGTATACAGTATGAATGTAGTCGAATTCCGTTTGAAGAGACGACGCTCTTCAGTTCGTGAGAAGGAAATGTCGCTTCATGAGATACGCGACCAGAGCTTCACTTCGAGGAGACGTATTACTAATCAAAAGGGACGAACCAAATCCTCGTCTTATACGAGACGCTTCTAGATTCGGAAACTCAACACCCTACACCTTAAACTCGCAAACAACCCGCCCCGTACCAATTTGATCACATAATACTATCATCAGTTTTTCCTTTTTGCTTTTTTTTCCCTCACTTTCAACCGATTAGGAAATAAAGAACTATAATAAGAGAAGGGACGAAGTTGCATATTTGAGGGGTATGTGAAAAGGGGCGTGGTACATGAAGAAGAAACGGGAGGAGGGGGGGGGGGTCGAGGGATGAGGAAGTGTAAGAGAGAGCCACTTAAAAACATCCTTGATTTACGCTAACTGTTAATTTATACCATTATCGTGGTGATTATGAAAATGAGCGAAAGCTGTACAGCTAACTTTCTTAATTACTTCCCTGACCTGCACCTCATACTACCACCTCTTTACTCGCGTGCAATGAGAAACCCACGGAGAAACCCACAACCCCCAGAACCACCAATGAGAACACACTCGGGGGCGGGAGGGAAATGGGAGGAAAACGAAATTATTGTAATAACTTACAACCATTAAACTTTTGTCTCTTCAATCCTTATACCACCGGTTTATATGTATATAATATTCACTCTCGGTCTTTTGGAGAGTAGTAATAATAATAATAATGATAATAATAATAATAATAATTACTATTGTTATTATAATGCGGCTATAAATGCGAATTACAACAAAAATTTCTGGTATATTAGAATTTCAGGGGGACAATTTTTTTATTTATTTAATTTTTTTTTTCCGTCTAATTTGGCCCGACTTCCCGCCACTTTTTTTCACCCCGTCTTCATTATTTGCACTAGCGCGGTTGATCGTCTTTTTCTCTTCGTTGGGGAAGATATCGTCCCGTCTTTTTTTTTCCGGTATAGATGGTTTTGCAGCAGCTCTTCTGCCGGTGACAAATTTGACGGAAAAGCAATGATAGGTAGGTATCCTACTACTACTGCTTCTACCACCAATACCACTACTACTACTATATACATTCAAGAGAGGCGAAGGCCTGCCACTGACGCACTTCGACAAAAATTATCACACTGCTTCGCGAACGAACGAACGAACTTTGGCTCGATTTATTGCCCAGAAGACCTGCCAACGACGACTTCTCATCTTCGTATATCTATAAGTACATATATAGATCATGTATAACATATAGATAAACTTATCGAATGTATGAAAAGTTTGGAAGAAGAAAAAAAAGATGCAAGAAAACGAAGATTCGATTGGATTGAGTTGAGGTCGAAAAATAATCGCACATTGATTGGTAGAAAAAAAAATAACTTATCACAAATCACATGAAGATGCATGGATCAATTTTTCTTTTTCAAATTTCATATCACATACTGTACCCACATCCCATATAGTCGATGCAGGATTATGTTATCGTAGCGTTTTTCGATGATCGATGTGTATTCGTATGATTTTTATTGTATTCCTATTAAATTTATATATTCTCTTTTATTTTTTTTTCCTTTTTTCGTTGAGTTATTCAATTTTGGAGTCAGTGCAATGGCGTACAGAATTTATAGTCAGATATTGTGCCGCATTTGCTATTGCTTCATATATATTCTATACAGCATAGGTATAGGAGGGGTTGCAGATCGTTCGGTGCGGTATTTGGCGTCGCGACGCTTCGACTGTAAAACATATTTGCTGACAACCGGCGGGTAGGATTTATAATATATATATAATATGTACACGCACACAGGTATATTTATGTATATGCTGTCTTCCCCTCGTCCTGCTGGTGCTGCAGATGAGTTGTCTCGTCAGGTCTGTTCTCCTCTCTTATTTTCACACTTACAACTTTGTACATATGTAGATGTCAAAATAAATTATGTATGTATCTTCTATCACATGTACTAATACATCGTCCAGGTACATAAGAGGAGACAGCAAAGAGCAAGAAGGAAATTCATAAAACAGTTTTGCTTATTTCGCAAAAAAATATTTTATTCTCAACGAGATTTTTGGCTCGATTTTTTCACTTTTTATCGGTTTCTTATTTTTTTTTCTATTTAATATGATCGATCTATAAGCGTTCGAAATCTAAAGATATGAAGACGAGAACAAGCGAAAAAACAAAAAAGAAGAGAACTTTGGGTCAGATATTGTTCGAGGGGTGAAAATGACGGCAAAAAATTTATCCTTTACTATGACGGGCATCTGGACTGACGTGTCTAGTTCATATATGTATATGTACGTGTGTAATATATTATATATATCAAAGGGGGTGTTGACGCGAAAACGTTGGCATCCGCAACGCAGTGGTTTTTGGTCCCCACCCTCTTGAAGAATTTGGGTACGGGTCTTTCTCTTGCTAACTCTCGTGACTCTCGTGATAAACTTCAGACAGAATATGGGACGCGATTTCGTGCATAGTTTATGACTACTTTTGTAGGTATATATGTATACCATGTTTCCTACATGTATACATATGTATATATATGCCTGTACAGGGTACACAGGGTGATCGCTCTCTGACTTTGATCTTTGACCTTTTTGGTGGAAAATCTTAAGTAAGGCGTGACGAGTTGAATTAAGTATGATAAAGTATGTCAAATCATTGTTTGTTGCATGATTTTTTTTTGGAGGGTATTTTTCCTTCTCTCTGTTTGTTTCACACTCTGCCTTGGTATGGATTAAATTTTGAAGCGATTATTTCATGGAGAGCTTTAAAAAAAAAAAAATTCTTTCTAATCAATACCTACATTGCATTAAAAGTATTCTGATGGCCCAACGGTAATGAAAAGAAAAAAAAGTAACAGTTCCTCAGTATATAGCTACTTTTGTTTCAATTTAGTTTGAGTTACACAATTAGAACTATAGTTTTGCGCCTTGCATCCCGGTCAACAAATAAAATTCTAAGGATGTAGACTGCACAAGGTGGTGGTAAATCTAGAAATAAAGGAGAGAAAAGGACGTTAGTTTCATCCAGGTTTTCCTTCAGGAATTTTCTGTATAACTAACAGTCGTAGTGGTTTCTTCTTTTTCTATACTTGTATAGTATATGCATCGCGAATGTCGTGCGGGTAGTAATGAAAGAGTGGAAGAGAGACGGGGGAATGTGAAATACAAAATGTGAGAGAGAGAACGAGAGGGCGCTCAACTTAACTATGTTTACTTTAGACAAAGTTCTTGGGGATTAAGCAATTGCGAAATTACGTGGGATCTAGAAACTATTTCCATCTTGCTGCCTGATGCCCAGATGCATACCTTCTTGGTTATACTTACTTATTCCATACTACTTCACTTTAGTTATAACACAACTTCCTACCTGGAATTTAATTTCTTTTAACTCGTTTTTTATTTCATTTTTCATTTTTTTTTATACTGTTCCAATTTGAAAACTGATAAATAATTCAAATTCATTATCGTGACATGGAGCAAATTTCCAGGCTGATTCACCTTCGAACTCGTAACCTTTTTTATATATTCTTTTCTTTCCTTATCCCATTCAGCATCTTTTCATTTTTACTCAAGCAGGTTTGCATCGTAAGTGATAATCCCACTGTACGGTTCCGATATGATATTAAAGATTTTTTCGATATTAAATTTTACGGACACAATACACGATACCTGAATTTTTTCACTTTGTATAATAAGTATTATCTGTCCCGTCAAATCACCATAAAGATTAATATCCTTCTTTGTCGTAACGCAAGGCAAAAATTGACGACCCCATACTGAAGAAAAAGAAAGATAATGAACAGACGATTTGATTGAAATGACTATACTAAATTTTGTGGTGGGTTGACCAAAGAATATATTAATATATTTTTCATTTTTCTTTTCTACACTAAATTCCTTTTTTTTAGGATTTTTGAGGTAGAGTTAGCCCTAAATTATTATAACATGTAATGTGGTTTATTCTGAGGTTTGCCGTTTTTGACAAACTAGGTGCGGTACTAAGGGACATAGCAATTCGAGACAGAGACTTTCCTCTCTTTTTTCATCTTCTCTTTTCTCTTTTCTCTTTCCTCATTCGGTTTCAGATCGATTGGAAAACGCGCGATAAAACATGAAAGAATCTCTGCAGCAACGTTGCGACGACGGAGCGGGCACATACATACATATATGTGTATATATACTATATGTACACGTGTGTGTACTATATGTACATACATATGTAAGTATGTATGGGTACCTACCCACCGCAGGTTTCTTTGAATGGGATTGAGAGGGTTGGCTGAAATAACAATGGTATCAGACGGCAAAGTATTACCTATCCAACCTTCTCACCTTATTCTCTACCAACCGATTCTATCTTCTGTCTTCCATCTTCTCTCTTATACATTCGAAAATCCAACGAAAACCATAAGAATCGCTAGGATTCTCCAGACGTCATCTATACCTTGCTGACTTTACGCTAGTCCTTCTACTATAGATTCACAAAACGTACACCCAAACCTGCACCGAACTCATACCTAATATGTGGGGTGTATATACATATATGTACAAATTATGTTATATATCTCGATGGTTGGTCAAAATTGTCCGGTGCGAACCTTTGGGGAACAAAACCAATGTGATTAATTAGGGACTGCCTGTGACGTAACGTGGGCTAACTTCATATATGTATACATACACGGTATATTTTAGACTATGTGGTTCATTTTCATAAAATACGTACCTGCGTTATAGTTTATATATTTGTTCTTTCACACCAATTCCATCTGCAGTTTCATGGGGTGGGTTTAGTTTTTTTTTTTTAAATTCATTATTATTATTATTATTATTTTTTTGGTGTCCAGATCGAGTTCAAAGTTTACATTGAATTTTCGGGTATCTAGAAGGAAACGGAAAAAAGGTATACTTATAGTCAGAGTTGACTTGAAAATTTCGAGGCTCTGAACACTAGATAAATTTTGTCGAAAGATTAAAATTCAAGTCAGTAATTTAACGATCGGTAGCGAGTATAAAGAGTAATGATCCGAGTAATGGCAACGTGCAATTGCTGCAGTTTTTAAGTAGTAACTTAAACGAAATGGGTGCTTCTGTAGGGTATTAGGTATATTATTATGGCGTTGATGCGTATAAGAAACTGCGATGAAAAATAGGGCTCTCTTCTTTTTTTTTTTAAATAAAAAAAACTACTCTGTTTTTTATTTATTAATAAAGCCAGATTCATCCTTGCAAGGAGGAAAATAAAATATTTTTACCCCTCTTACAAGAAAAACTCTGTAATGTCCCTGCATAAAATTTTCGCTGGCGGAATTCGGAACATCGTTTTTTGGGGATAAATTTTTCCCTCTGTCACTTATGTGACGCCTTTTTTCCCTTTGCTTTATAACCTCGAACGACCATTGGATGTGAAATTCGCGATTTATCGTCTTACCATTTGACCGTTTTGTCGTCGTTGCGTCGCGATTTGTGAAGCGTTGAACGGTTTTCGGGATTCTCGAGATCGACTATTTACACATCCGTAAAATACTGTGTATAAAAAAGAAACTTGAGATTCGCGGTTCTTCAATAGCGATCGTTAAATCGATCATCACAGTTTTACTATCTTCCTACTTTTTCTACTATGTGCAGCGATTTTTATTCGTTTTCTACTCGATCGTGAAAGATATCACCTCTTATTATCGGATACTTCTTACATGTTTAATACGAGTGTATAGTATATCTATGTATACCGATGCAGTAAAAGAAAAAGAAAGGAAAAAAGAATAAAATGAAAGTGAAAAAAATAGGAACACCCTCGTCAAATTCACTCTGCATAATATAATAAAACCCAAGATATTTTTCATCTAAAACAAATAACATCTATCTATAGATATATACACACCATATCACACCCCATAATATTCTCGGTATATAACCCCATAAATCTATAACATAAAAAAATCTGTTTATCTCCGCACGGATCAATAGATATATAGTATGTATGTATGTACATATTATCCCCTTTTTTATGTATCAAAGTTTTTATTTGGTGTGGAAAAATTATAATGAAATCCGGAAGGTGGGGGTCGAAACGTGATTAAATAAATACTTGGATCTACATTAATGAATTTTGGATATCGTGTGAAGTTTTATATAGTAAATAGTTGGAGTTTTTTTTTTATTATATAGGCTGCCGTAGCTATCGGCGTAGCTGTATGATATAATCGATATCATTATGGATTTCAGTTTTTCAGACATTTTTAATGAAAGGGAGAGAAGTGACAGGTATTCTTGCGTCGCCGCAAGTTCTGAAAGAAATTGTGTAGAAGATTCGCTCTTTACGGTCCTTTTTGGGCTTTATACGCGTAGGGTATTTACCACACCGAGAAAAAGAATTCGTTGAAGCAAAAAAATATTAATTGCGTCAAACGAATATGGCGATCGCGGGCCGCGAAGTGAGTTTTCAGTTCGCCGAACAAAATTTTGGAGTCAATTCAAGTACAATAAAATGGTGTTGACGACTATATATTTTCCTTGATTTAAATATCATTCGGTCAGTTTGACTTTACTTGTAGTCGTCTGAACCAACATAATCTGTTGATTCGATAAATTAATTACGCGAATAGACAATATAACTTCTTAATTCAATAGATATGGTCGATTCGAGAAAAACATTAAAAAATAATTCAGCAACGGTTTTTTCAGAGTTTTCGTGGGGGCGTTGAACGAGTTTATCGCTTTTGGACATATGTATTCATTGAAATACCGCATTTAGACTCATGTCAAAATTGTCCTACCCGGGATTCGAACCTTCGTCGTTCGGATTACTAATCGCACGCCCTACCTACTACGCCAAGCTATGTTACAAAAGAAATGTTCAGCAATAACGTGTTAACCGACATTCTCTGAAAAATCGTGCAATTGACATATCTTTATGATGTGGGATGCGCTTCATGTTTTCGCGATAGTTTGAAATATATAAATTACCATAAAAGATATTACAATTCAAGCTACAGAAATTTTAGTTCTGCATGAGCTGGTTGCTTGGACAAAATTATTTAGTTCATTGAGTCATGCTTACATTCTTACTCCAACTATAGCAATTCTTCAATCAAAAACCGAGAGGTTGATTCAAGCAATTTGAAATATGACTAAATATATTGCAGAATTCAACCGATGTGGTTCCTTGATGCTACTATTCAACGTCATTCGACTAACAGAATATGACATGATTACTACAAAATCGCCCAAGCAAATACTTGACTAGATTGGACCAAATATAAAGTAACGTTGACAAATTATTAGTTCATGTAATAAGTATTGTGGTTGTATACACCGAATCTACCAACAAAATTATTTGTTTGAAAGAAGCTAACCAAATTTTTTAATCCGACTAATTCTCACTTCATGTGAATATCAGTTATTTGATGCAATAAATTTGACGTTGACCGAATATATTAGCTGGATTCAACGAATTCTTTTTCTCAGTGCAATCCTATATGCTGAGGACGTTCTTTGTTTGTGATCACCCCTCAGAAAAGCTAACACCTAAAACTTGATGAAATATATCCTACCCCTACAGAATCATCTCCAAAGGAACCAATACTCCCGATTATGCTATATACCAACTTAACGAATTCTGTACCTTTATATTATACTTCAATAGCAAGGACGCTCTCGCTTAATCTTGCTCAAATCTATGCGAGCAACTTCATTGCTCGCTCGTCTACTCGTACCAACGATTCTGATTTTTGGTTACAAAATCGAAAAAAAATTCAAGGTATATCCCTTTAGAGTTTTGCGAATTTTTAACCAAAAATTCCTATTATTTTGAGGTATTCTTTTCTATTTTTATTTCGGAAACATCAATCCGTCGACTAAATTGAGCTGCGACTAAAACCAATGGAGGTATCCCAATTTTTTTACTTTTCGGAGCGATAAATTGGCGATAACTCGATCAATTTTATAAATAGACCAATTTGGCTTTCAGATTCGAATTCCTGAGCTCAAAATATGTTAAAAATACCCTATAAACCCTGATAAAAAAAAAGTGTTGATCTTTGACCCGAAAATCAAAAAAAAATCTAAGGATTTTTTCGATTTTTGAGCCAACCCCTTTGGATTTTTTCGATTTTTGAGCCAAAAATAAAGAATTTTTAAAATCGATTGTGTGATACTTTTCCAACGTACTTTGACCTGAGAAACACGAATCCGTCGAGTAAATCAACCTAGGTATCGAGATATCATCGAGATGTTTTAATTTTTTTCTCTTTTTAGAGCGATAAATGGATTATAACTTGATCAATTTCGATGGATAGATCTATTTGGCTTGCAGAATCGGATTCCTGGGCTTAAAACACATAAGAATACCCTATCAAACCCTATTAACCTCTATTAATAATATAATATGGTGGCAGTTCACGGGGCTTTGTTTTACATTATATACAGAACATATCTATGGACTTCTGCAACAATACCTCACGACTTTTATTATAGTCACGCCGATTCACACTTTGAAACATGCCTGCAACAAGGTTCTTTTTATCATTCTGTCTGTACATATTTAAATTTATCGATAATCGATAATCGACTGTTTTGCCTTTTTATCTTTGTTACTAATTTGCTTTCATTCGCTCTTTATGCGTAAAAAAAAAACAATAGAAATAAACAAAATTAACAAAAAGAAAAAATGGAGTCAGAAAACCAAAAAAAAAAATGCGAAAAAGCTCTCCAGCAACAGCTCCTTGAAATCGCCTTTATATACGCATACTTTGTCCTGTAATAAGCCATATAATTATCTTTCTCCTTCTCTCTCTTTCATCGTTCTGGCTTTGGACCTGCAAAGAACTCGTGGGGTAATTTTAAAACTTACCCTTAATACCGCACCACCCGTATCTACCCTCCCACCTACCTTCCGTAGTATATACGGTTATGCCTCTGGCGCTGGGTAAAATATGGGGTACGGTACTTTTAACCCCTGAAGGCCTTTTCTCTCTCTCTCTTTCTCTCGCTTGCATTTTTTTTCATTTTCTCCTCTCTCTCTCTCCAGGTGTGTTATTATTATACCTATGCAGGATTAGGATTAGAGGGCACGTGGCTCTTGATATTTTTTTACCGTCCTACCTAACCCCTTGGTATATAGATTTAATAAATATTTATAGAATTTTTAAAATAGAAATCCTCAAGTTTTTTTAATGAGTTCTTTGATTTTCTTTCTTTGGGTGAAATTTTTTTTCTCTTTTTTTTTTCTCTTCGAAGTGCATTTATGGGAAATGGAAAATAGTACTAGAGAGATGCCATTATAAGGGGTGTATGATGTGGACGAAATTTTTCTTATTCTTCTCATATACAGACTAAAACTCTACGTCGTTATATCTGCGGATGACTCGAGTGTTTTATAGTTATTGCTTTAACTTTTGTTCTCTTCTTTCTCCATTTTTCTATTATATTTTCCGATAGCCTCAGGACGTCTTTACATCGTCTTTGCGTCGGAGTTCGTTCAATTTTACCTTGAAATTCAGTAGTGTATGTAATATTATAGCTTTACCCATCTACAACCCTATCTAATATGTAGAATCAAGAGCTTAATTAACTCGCGTTAATTTTCATGTTCGTACTGCAAATTGAACTCGTAAATGTCAAAATAAAGTGAGTAGTATTAAATGTACTCAATTTTCAATGTTTAATAATTACAATTCACGTGTAGACATAATTCGTTCAGTTTTTAATTTTTGGTGTACCGGACAATTTATTTTTGTCATTCTTGTTTAAATTTAAATTTTTAATATTTAAAACATTTCTTTTTTTTTTTTTTTAATTTTTTAATTTTTGCTCCGTTTCTTTACTTCTGCCGAGGTGAAACAGTGATGTTGTAACAGATGGAAATTATTTCATTTCGTTGAGCACACCGTGCGACTGAAAGTCTGCGGTAATTAAATTCGTTATGTACGTTTGAAAAAAGAAAAAAAAAAAAAAAAATACCAAACCAAGCGTACAGGACTCTCGAGATAATATCACGCGGATTCTTGAGTCTTAGAAACTTTTTGGAGTAGACCACAGCTGTTACCTCTATAGATAGAAGGTAAAATAATTTGCTGCTGCAACGACGTTATCTTTTTTTCTCACCCGTAGTCCATTTCATTTTGTGTACATGCATGTATACGTACATGTACGTTTGAAAAACAAAAAAAATTGAAACATTTTCCCAGTCGATATTTAGATATTAACTTTAATCAACACCAGCATTGCACGCGCAATAATATTTTCGCAATTGACGATTCAGTTTTCTTCGTCACGCGTATTCCGAAATCAGTTTTTTCATAGAGGATAAATCAATGAAGTAATTTTAAATACACTTATTCATGATACAATATGGCTCACTTTTAAAGAAGTTTTTAGTCCTATATAACGACGAAACTTTGTAATCACGTTACGCATACCAGTTCATGTTCTTTCAGTCAATATTACATTTCATCGATGATTTTGTACAAAATATTATGTAACGTATTTATCTGGGTATATATTTCCATTCATCAAAGAGACTGTATATATGTAAATACGTACAATGTGATTATTATCCTCATGCCCGCATTGTATCGTACATACGTTATAATTACGGTTTTCGGTTCATTGGAATAAAAATAATTGAAATGTTTAAAAATTTAACAAAAAAAAAGGAAAAAAGGGGGAGGAAAACCAATTGGTACGGACAGAATCTTATTGTTATACTTTCAATGGCTAACGAAACCCTTGCATATTAAATAAAATTGAATGCAGATAATTTTAATGCATGGATTTAATTCGCTGCAGATGTGATCGATTCGCGTGTGATAGTAGCAGGTGCAGTGCGGAACGTCCTTAACTTATAAACTTTAGGAAAACTGAAAACCATCGAAACTTATAATACTTACCTGTTTATTACCTGGTTGTATCTATGTGCGTGTGTGTACGTATATTATCCATATACTCTATGTATTTTCATCATCTATGTATACATACAAACCGCACTTTACCAGTCAACGCTTATAAACTTATATACGTTGAATATTCCACTCGAAGGAATATTAACTACGAGCTATAAAGTTTCTCATTAAACTCGGCTCCTCTTTAACATTACCTCGCTCGCTTCCACAGCTTTTACTCTTGTTACTTTTGATATGCTATTCCCGTAGCTATTGAACCAACGTACAAGGCTAAAACTCCATGCAGGCATAACGTACGCGAATTATAACTCATATAATCTTTTCGTTATTATTATAAATTGTATACGTTGTAAGTCAAACGGCCGAAGATCTGTGAATCAAAAAGGGGTTTGATTTTCAGGGAACGGATTAGTCGGACTTTATTATTTTTTCATCTCAATTCATTAGATTAACTGTAATCTTGACAGCAATTATCGTATCGGTCTTAATTTTATCTTTCTTTCTTCCATTGCTTTTTTCTATTCCTTCATTCATGTAATTACATTTATTCCTACATGTCTGCCTTCCTTCGTTATTTTTTTGTCTTCCGTTCGGTTCTTTTTTCTTCCTACTCGACACGGTTCCGTTATATGTATACCTTATACACCTACCACTGCTATAACCTACGAGTGCTAGAAACTGCGACAAGAAAGATAAATGCTGGACCATTTGTCTACACGGTGTATCCACGCCCGCCGACCTTAGTTGGCAAAAACTCTTACGCCCCGGGTCTTGAGGATTTGGTCCAAAAATGGAATATATATTTATACGTACTTATACATTACATACCTGTATACTTATGTACTGTGGACCATCTATTTATTTATATTCTACACGAATTTAAATTAGGTTCTCCATATCGTCAAGTTATCATCACTCAAAGATGAGTAAAAATATCCTTGAAATAACAAAAATTTTAATTTCATAAAAAAAAAAAGAAGAAATGCAACGAAGAAAATTTGTGGTCGCGTTACTAATAACATCTGTTTGATTATGTGATTAATTTTTTATACATTTCAGTACTTAGCTTATAGAGGGTTGGGTTAGTTATCGCGTTTTGTTGCTGTATTACCTGTTTAATTCTTGCACTCCTTATATAATTCTGCCATAACCGTTAACGTGACAGACACGGTAATACACTATACGTATGTGTTAAATATATGTATGTACACTAACGTTTTGTACATAAACTATACCTACCAGATGCGACGACAAAGTGACGTTGGACGTTTAAACGGAGTTAATGTTACCCCGACGTTCATTTATTTTGTTATAAATATTTAAACAACGTTAATGCAAAAGTCATATATATGTACATATTTCAAGCTTTATTCGAAAATTTAACGAGAGGTAACAACATTAAAAGAAAACAAAAATAAAAGGCTAGAAATAAATGGGCATAGAAATAGAAATGAGAATTTATAGATATCGGCGAGAACGAGAGAGAAAAAGCTGGATAGATTTTTTTCTACACTGTTTTCTCTCTCTGTCTCTCTCTCTCTCTCGCATTTCATCCCTCTGAGTGGCAGTGACGTCACTTATTTAACCCCCTCCCTGACTTAACCTGGATTAATGTCCCTCTTAGTGGCCTTTTCCCCTTTCCGATTTCTCGATCCCTTTGCCCACGTGGGGGTTGTCTAGTAGCTTCTCAACCCCCAACCCCTACTCCTCTGCCTTCTCTCTCTCTCCCTCTCTTTCACTATTTCTCTCTGTTCTGTTTCTTTTACCATTCTGCATCCCTAACCCCAAATCCAAAGACCGCTCCTTCTCTGGTCTCCCAAGTGTTTTGTTGGGACTTTGGAAGGACTTGCGATTCGGTTGTCAGGGTAGTTCGCCCTGTCCCGTCTATCTATCTGTCTATCTGTCAACCGTCTGTCTCTCCGACTTCGTGTATTCCTTGTATATAACCCTCCGACAGAAACGACTGCGAAAAAGTTTTCTCCTTTTTTTTTTTTTCTTCTATGCCTTTACTTTTTCGATTATTCATTCGTTCCTTCAACGAAGCAAATTTTTATAAACGCGTTTACACGAAGTTCTTTTTTATTCTATCCTATTTCTATTTACAATAATTTTGTATTTTCATTTCATTTTTTTTGTTTTTGTATAACGTGTAAATGCATTCTAATTACTTGGAGCAAAAGGTGCAATAAGCTTATTTCATGGAACCTGTATAATTGAATGACACGAAACTAATTAGAAGGAGAAAAGGAAAAAAACAAAAGGCAAAATATCAGAAAAAATATACATTTCATAATAGATATTTTTATTTCTTATTTTATTCATTTTTTTTTTTTTTTTTTTTCATGAAAATGTCAGAGCCGTGTGTAAATTATTCTCTAAATTACTCTGGCGCGGTGAGCTGTTCTTGCAGGTGGACATGATGCTGCGCAAGGTTTCGCTCTCGAATAAATGAAATAACAACCCCCTAATTCTTGCTGCTCGCTGTGCATAAATTTATTATCCGCCACATTCCGTGATTAACAAAACTAAAATAATTAAAAAAAACATTAATGAACGAAAAAATTAAACTTCAATTATCTCTCTATATACGCAAAAAAATGAAAATTACACATAATTCAGGTATTCATTTATCTGTCATATGATTGTCTCATACGTTATTACAAATATTCGCATCGCTCATATACCCGCATACACCTACCTTTAATGTTTTTGCCGCGGACGCAGGTTTGGTTGTAACGCACACGTCTAACAGACGATATGGAAAATAATTCGCAGGGCTGGTTGAGGAGTAGCTAGTAGAAAAATAAGAAATATATAGGTGGGTTGGTATAACCTATGTACCATTTGTATACATATACGCGTATACATATATGTATATGTCTTATACCTTACACTCCTACATTTTAATACGAACTATTCCCTGGAGGAAATAACCTATTTTACCGTAAACATTTCTTTTTATAACCCGGGACAATATAATATAAAATACTTCACTGGGATGTATGCATAATAAAGAAAGAATAACACACGGCCCGCTGCTTCGCCTACGAATATATATAGATATATACTTGCACAGGTATATATGCATACATTTGAAGGGATGGATACACGCACATGGGCATTTCATATATACATACACATCTTGTCCATGTGTTGTATATTACAAAAATCATGCGTATATCACCTTACCTCGCATACACGTATATATCCACGTCTATATTATACATACGTATGTATATTATATACAGTTTTCCTGCAGTGGGTTTTAGCTTATACGAAATAGTGCTTCTGTCGTGTGGGGATAATAAACGCGGAAGTATTTACTTCGTTTTTATACCGGCGTCGTCGTCGACATCTCTTTTATACGAGGGTTGCATTTTCTTCTTCTTCTTTTTTCTTCTTCATCCTCCTGCCGCACGTTTTTGGTTCTTTCAATTTAGTTTCATTTTTTCCTCCGGATTTTCATCCAAATTTCTTTTATCATTTTTCAGTCCACCCTGCGAAGTGAATGTTAACGGATTCGTTGTCTTCTTCTTATTTTATTTTGTTTGTCCTGCAGGTGAACGCTATTATTGCATTCGATGCTTCTGGTTGTCGGACGATTTATCTCTGTTGATCTTCTTCCACTCTCTTTCTCTGTGTAGATATATAGACGACGACCATATAGCTATACTGATGAAATCTTGCTCCATAGATGGGGTATGATACGAGTTTCTTTCACTATTCTTCTCCCTGCAGACGTTTCTCGTCGACTGTCTTCTTGTATAGTTTCGGAAAATAGGAATATGCTGGCAGAAGTAGGAAAAGGAAAGATAAAAGAGAAGAAAGTAAAAGACACATTCAGCACGCACATATGTGTAAGTATATAGTATATGTGGAGAGGAAGGAAGATCTCACTGATTTTATAGCTGTTTACCACGAGGCCAAACTAACCATTTCAAGGATTTCTAGCTTTTATATATTCGCTAAATCTTATATATGTATAGGTATAGTAGTGTGGTATATGTACCGAGGAAAATAACGTTCTAAGCACTTTTCGCCATCTCAATTCATCCAGCCTGGTGTAATAAATTTTTCCACTTTTCTTCTTTTTCTTCTCTGACCGCTATGTATACATATATATATATTAGACTGATTCAAAAAAATCGACTATTCTTTCTTTTCTCAAATATATCGAAAATATTGTTGAAAACGACGAAAAAGAAATCCTGTGAAAGCCACAGCTCTTAATATTAATATTAAGATGTCCCGCATGATACATTTCAATTTCCCACTTGATTAACATGGAAAAGCTGTTTCTTTGAGTTTAGAATTTTGTAACTGTTTAATGGTTCATCAAAAACGCTAGACCAAATCATTTTTTTGTATAAAATTGAACGCTCTACAAAAAAGCTCTATTATAATTTTTCGATAAACCGACGGGTTTCGAAGTTATTCAACTTTAAAATATAATTTATAATATTTTCTCATTTTTTTCCAATCTTTTGACGAAACTATCAAGTTTATCAAAAAATTTTGTCAAATTTTTTAGATTTAAAAATTTTTTCGGTTTCACAGATGCTTTTATTTAACTGTTAATTTTTCAATAGAATTAAATATTTTTTTTCACCTGAAAATTATTTTCATTTATTTTTTTTCTTTAACTTTGGGGCATTAGAGTAGTTTTATTACAATTCTGAAATTTTTTCCTATATTCACCAATAACAAGTAATAAGTATTGCAATGGTTCTTCATTTTTTGTAAAACTTGATAGTTTCGTAAAAAAATTGGAAAATATGAGAAAATATTATAAATTATATTTTAAAGTTGAATAACTTCGAAACCCGTCGGTTTATCGAAAAATTATAAAAGAGCTTTTTTGTAGAGCGTTCAATTTTATACAAGAAAATGATTCGGTCTAGCGTTTTTGATGAACCATTAAACAGTTACAAGATTCTAAACTCAAAGAAACAAACTTTCCCATGTTAATCAAATGGGAAATTGAAATGTATCATGCGGGACATCTTAATATTAACATTAAAAGCTGTGGCTTTCACAGGATTTCTTTTTCATCGTTTTGAACAATATTTTCGATATATTTAAGAAAAAAAAAAATAGTCGATTTTTTTGAATCAGTCCAATATATATACATGTATGTATAGAAAATGCGCGGTTACTAGGTCCTGGCGATTAATCTTTTATCCGCTTGATCCTTACGGAGAGCTCTAATACTTTAAATGCTTGTGGAAAAAATTCTTTTTAATTATTTTTTTTATTTTATGTTCTAGGAAAATACTGTTCAAAAATAAAACCTGAATAAGAAAAGCGTCATACAGTTAACATAAATAATGTAGCAGATTAAAATTGAAGTCGGAGAAACTTGGAAAGTTTTTTTTTTTGAAAAAAGGAACAATGGATAGAAGAAGTTGAGCGCGATAATAAAAAAGAGTTGAATAGTGGTAGGATAAAATGAGATTATAACGGAATGAACAAAACTGTAACAAAATATAAAAGTTGACAAAATTTTTGCGAAAAACAGGACAATAAAAGAAAAAAAAACAACAGTATATCTACCGCGTTTTGTTGCGGGATTTTTGGCTAAGAAAAATATATACAAGAAAAGGGGGAAGCAAAGGGTGGGGGACGGGCATCATCCCTTTGCTAGATTTGAAGTTGCTGCAAGGAGGAATATACATTCGCTTGTTCTTTCTTCTGCGGAGTCAAGAAGAAAGTTGAAAAATATGTACATGTATATCTCTCATACGCAGCAATGGCGAACGGGATGAAGTCGCTTTTTTTAGCGAGTAAAAATGAAAAAAAAAAAACCGTCAAGAGTGTGTGTTTATCTCTGATGAATTTATGCCCCTTTTTATAAGAAGTACAAGCCTGTCTTTTCTTCTTTCCTTCTTTTCTCTTCTCTTCTTCATTCTGTTCCTTACCTTTTTTCCCCCCGCTGTTTGCTACATTTTTATATACATATATATAAATCCACTACCTACATGTATATCCAACCGTCACCGCCAACAACTGACTTTTTTCGTTACCATCCGCATCGCCACTGTTCTTCTCATCCCCTGAAAATATTCAAGCTTTATTGTATTTTATTTTGTTCATTTTTCTTCTCTTCTTTACGCGTTTACTGTATTTCTGTTTATTCTCAGTTCGTGAGGTGAATTCAGATTTTCAGATAAAGAATATATAAAACGTAACGAGTCTGTGGATATTTCATCAATAACTATATTGAGATACTGACATTTTTTTTTTCTCTTCTTCTAACTTGTAAATTAGAGTCGATCGATCCTCTTGCAGCAAAAGAGATTGATTTTCTATGTTTATCGTGGATATTATATGAAAAAACAGGAAATGAGAGGGACGTAAATTTCTTCTCGCTACGACCTAAAAACACAGCAACGAATAGACACGATAATCTTTGCTCTTTGTAACGCGAATGAGGGTGTCTATACATAAATAACTCTTAAGGAGAAGAATTCGCTAAAGACAGAAGGTATACGTTGGATACTTCTGGTTCCTGCGGTGGTTCTAGTTTGGCATGGGAAGAGGGAAATGTTAAAGGTAGAGATGGATCAGCGGAAAAGGAAAAGGAACCGGAAGAGGAAGAGGAAGAGGAAGAAAGGAACATTCAAAGCCTCCTTCAGAGTCTTTTAGAAAACGACTTCTCCTCCTTAACTTCGTATCACTTTTATATACGTTCTATAGTCTTGTTGTTTAGACCTTTCGTAACACGCTTTTCTTTCAGACTTTCAAATCACTTGACTCGAAGCGATTGATTATTTATTATTCGTTGAGATCTCAACTGAATTAGCTTTTTCCCTTATTCGTCTTTAATCTTTATACAGAGGAGAAGAAATCATTTATTGAGAAACACCCAGTTTTGAATTAGGAATTATTCTTCAATCAGAAATGATTCAGTACATTTGAGTTGGGAATAATTTCCAATCGTGAACTGATTGCGAGTGCTCAAAATTTACTAGAATAAATCATAAATTACTCCTATTTTAATAATGACAAAAACGTAATCCAATTCGTGAGAATAATATTTGTCGATAAAAAAATTTAATTCATTTTTGACTTTTCCTGATGGCCGAACGATACATAGAGACCGTGATTTCTCGGTTGTGAGAAGGAAGTTGCACCGATTACTCATTTTTGTCATTGCAATGTTGCGATGTAAGGTTACTTTTATATTTCTCATATGTTGTATCGGATTATCACGTGCTCATAAACTCGTCAGTTTCCTATCAGGGAAAAGCTACTCAGTTTTATTCTCATATTATATGTGGTATAGATATATCATCCTCTCGTCGTTTGGAACGTTCCGAGCCTTGTGATCCTTGCAAAGGGCGTGTTTAATTCCTAAGGAATGTTGGCGTCGTTTGTCACCTTATACCTTATACCATACCGACCAACGTTATATACAGCCTCTGCAAGCAAGAAAGCAAGGCTACCCTTGCCGCCTTACCTTGACGTAGAAAACGTTGGCGGTGGTTCTGGTTCTGGTCCCTGGCTCTGGTTATGTCCTACTGCAGGTTCTGGTTACGCTATACATATATACTGCACGACTTCTCAGAAATGTATCACTCTGAGAAGTAATGAAACCCTTATTTCATTTCATTTCATTTCATTTCATTTCATTTCGTTTCATTCCGTTTCATTTCATTTCATTTCATTTCATTTCATTTCGTTTCATTTCATCTCGCTTTATTTCTTTCCTCGTTATATTAGCGACATCTTAATATACCGGGGGTCCTTCACCGCAGCCTCTGAACTCTCTCTGTCTCTCTCTCTTTCTTTTTGTGTGTGTTTTTTTTTTTCGACACTCAACCGTCAACTTTCAACTAAACTTAAACTCTCTTCATAACTGTATTATACATAATATGATATAGAGATTATACCCTTCAGGTTCAACCGCTCCCGTGATGCTCTCATTTTCCCACCTCTGCAGCTTAAAAATAAGGAAACAAAAGAGAGAGAGCGAGATGAAAGATTTTTAGAAGGATTGTTCTTTACTTATAGTTAGACTCGTAACAACTCGGTATATTTTCACGTGTCGTAATGTAGCTATGAAAATGTGCAGCATGGCACTTGTGTTATGTTTAAGACGAATTTGGTAACTTGTAGAGTTTCTAACTCATTAGTTCGGCTTGTAGTTTCCTGTTCGTATACGTACAGCTACTTGTACGAGGTATTTGAATTCTAGCTCACGTATAGTTGGAGGTTATGCAGAAGCGAGCATAAGTTGAAGTAGTATTAGTTCGAGTACGAGAAGCAGAAGTACTGAGGTTACCTAGTTCCTAGTCGTGTTTTGCTGCCACATGTATTTTCAACTAGCTGCCATATACCATGCGATATTACATATTATACGAGAGAGAAGAAGAAGAGAGAGATATCTCTAGATAATATATTGGTAATTTTGTAAAGTGCATATAGTATTTGTTGCCTTGGATAAGTAACAGCGTCTATATAAGCTCCGGCTGTGGAACGTAAAATTTCATTATCAACCATATAAACGTAGAAGTATAACCGACACGTATAGTCAGGTGCGGAAAACCTATACAGACTATATTTTACTTCAACACCAATTCCGATAAATATTACTACCAGATGTTATACGACTCAACACAGTACACCTAACTCCATGAGCTAATGGCCGAATTCTCGATACCTTATGCGACAAACTTCTCGTTACTCCAGGTGGTCCTGATCCCGGTCAAACTGATTACCTACAAATTGGCTCGAGAAACGCGACCAATAAGTCGAATACACTTTTCTTTTTTTGATAAATATATATTTATACGTAGGTATCCTTCTGACGTGAAACTCGTTCGTTACGATGATCAATCGATCAATCAATCATTGCCTAGAAAATCTTGTAGCCTCATCGTTGGTTATTATTTTAAGTTGTTTCAGCTAGTTCATTGGTTTTCAGTAGTTTTTAAGCTCGTTATAGGGAGTATTTAAAGAAACTACTAGTCACTTGGCGATGATGGTGAAAATTTGTTTCTGAAGTGTATTGGCTGTTGGGTATAATTAACGACTCGAAAATGTTGATGGCTCGTACAAAATAGACGTTGGTTCGTCCGTTTCTTTTTTTTTCCTCTTTCTTTTTCTTGTTTGCATGCGCGAATGGAGTCGGACATAAATTTCTCGTAAATTCTGAACGAAATCAACGAACAATCGTTGCACGGTGTTTCGTTTTTTTCATCTTGTTTTAGAAATTGAGGGAAAAAGAAGGATGTGAAAGACAAAAAAAATGGGAAAAACGATAGACGGTTAACATCTATATAGCCCCTAGGCAATTACATCCAGTTAACTCGGAAAAGCGAAACATGTGAAATGTGATGGCAATATAATCTCTGCAATTTACTTCCCAACATCCCGCAGGACGAAAGCTTATCAATTTTTATGACCGACCAACTTCCATCACTTCCACGTCCGATATACTTGCGTCTGTGTTGGTTCTTTTTTGTTATTATTTTGTTTTTGGTTTTCACAACGTTACGATTGAGATGGGAATATATTTGGTTTTGATCCTTGCAGAAATATTCGCAAAAAGCTTCTTTCTATTACAGTGAAATGTTCGTCGTGAAATTTTTGATCAACTTATACACAAATCATCGAGGAGTCAATTCCTAAAATCGAAACCCGACTGAAAAGTCTTTGTTTTCGTTTTCAAATTTCTTCTCTCATTTTTTTCCACTCTTCTCTCTCCATTCTTTGCTGATGAATCGCGAATTAATTCGACTAAAAAAACAATCTCTGCGATCCCGTGGTGAAGGACCGTCCAACCGTTAAAGTGCCTCTTGTTTGAGTAAATATATTTTAAATTTAAAGAGATTGTGGAACGAACGACGTGACGCTACTACCGTTTGGCTTATATATACACACATATACATACACACTCATAGTGTATATTTGGTGTAGAAATGAGAAGCGTAAGAGCAGAGAAGGTGAGATGAGATGGATAAGAGGACTGAGCGAGAGAGAATGGCGAGCGTGAAATTATAATAAAAGACGCGTTATCCGGGACTATAACCGGGCAATTGTGCGTGGCAGACCCTGTTAATGCAAATCTTCGCCTCCGGATGGCTCGTAAAGGTGCCACGTTGCCGCGAAATAAAGAAAGAAAAAAAAAAGGAAGCAAAAAAAAAAGTATCCCATCTTATAACTCATCGGGAATTTTTCGGTTTCTTTTTTTCGTGTCATTTTATTTTTCTTAAAAAATAAAGGGAAAGAAACGAAAGTTTTTATATTTCATCCTTTTCGGGACCAAATCGGTTTTAATGTATGTAACACGTTCAGCTAGGAAACTACCTCTCTGTATGTTATCCAGGTTTTTCTCTTATGGGGGTTGTTTCATTTTTATTTTTCTTATGCGTGTGAAAAAAAAGCTGTGACTGACGTGAGTTTACGTCTTTCAAACAGCCTGTCTTTTCGTGTGAAACAAAATTTTCAACAGAGATTTTTACCGAGTGGTTTTTTGTACATTCTTACCCTAAGAAATTTGAAAAATAAAAAAGAAGCGAAAAAGAAAAACGCTTCTGACGTTAGCCACTCAACGGGCTCGGATATCTACATTACATGTTTTCGACGGTGAACAAAAAAAGGGTTGTACAGTGACGGGGGGATGACTTGACTTACGCTCTTTGTTCGAATTACAAAAGGCATCAAAAACTCAGGACGCGAAACACGAATATGCTGTACCTCATAGTCAAACCGTACGGAACTCTTACTTCGAAAAAGCCTTCATTATGTATACAGCTGTATACTGTATGTGGGTTGGAAAAAGGTGGGGAATGAGTACACTCCACTTTTGGAATTTTTCATGATAATCTCGTAACATTATTTTTTTTTTTTCGGAATTCAGTTTTAATTACGAGGATGGTACGAAGATTATTTGAATAAATAAATGAATAGACAGATGAAATTTTCGTGCATCCGGAGGTGCGAAGGCTTGATTTATATTCTACGAGGTTCAGGTAGCCTCGTGCGAATCGAATAGGTACTTTGCTAGGCGGGACACGTTTGTGCAGACCAGAAACTGAAAAGTGTCCTCGGTTTGCATAATCCGTACCCCTACCCAACTACCCACCATTACCATCACATTCTGTAGGTATGTATATGTATATGTACATTTATATATATGTACATACATACCACTTCAATTTTGTTGTTCATGCGCTTTTCAGGAGTTTCTCCATATATACCCTACGTCTGCATAGGGCACGTCGCGTTGCGAGCAAATTTATTCTTACGTCTATTACCGGCAGGTGGTGGAATGTTCCTTTCAACCACATTCGGGTATATCTCTAATTCACGGAATGTATAGGAAAAGTAAAAGGAAAACTGAAGAGTTGAGAACAGAAAGTGTGAGGTAAATAAATATATCTTTGGGGATCTTTGAAGCTGCAGCAGGTGTTGCCTGCACGAAACTATATACATACATATATATATACCTGCAAGCCACTAGATTTATACCCTTAAGTGAAAAAGAGAGAGAAAAGGAGAGAAATTGATTTACCGATAAATTCACTCAACTCTCCTAAGAAAACTTTTATTGTGTGGCTCAAGGCATACGAATTACTCTAACGATCACTCAACCCCTTTACTCTCTACCTACACCGTCGGTGTGCTTGTGTTACTATTTGAGCACCAACTCTATTCCGCGGGTTTTCTATCATGAAAGTGTACTGCGCCTTATGTGTTATACAGATATTTTTCACCAGTCAAGTTTCTCTCTCCACTGTTGCTTCTATTGCAGCGATTCTTTATTCAAGTTGAACATAGTTGCAAATGCTGTAAGTACACGTAGTATGCGAACGTCGTTTGGTTAGCCGGGTCCAATTTGTTTGAACTTTTTTCTCTTTTACATTCGATTTCCTTCTTTTATTCTTTTCAAATTCTCTACGCATGGCAACACACGATCTGAGATACTACGGGTTCGATGTATAGGTATATCCAACAAA
This sequence comes from Athalia circularis, assembly GCA_963978495.1. Lineage (NCBI taxonomy): Eukaryota > Metazoa > Arthropoda > Insecta > Hymenoptera > Athaliidae > Athalia > Athalia circularis. Next base: position 8,947,934 of record OZ021702.1, read on the forward strand.
CCAGGGTTAGCACGATAAAACTTTGCGGAAGCACCCCTAAGGTTATCTCAGACATTAACGTTCGGTATAGACGAAGAAGCAAAGAAAGGAAATTAAAAGAAACAAAAACAATTAAATGGAAACTTTTTTTTCCTCAGATAGGTTGTTTATACATGCTTTGGAAATTGCCTTCCTTACATTTTAACCATATTCCCTATGCACATAGTTTCGCCCCTCGGGCCCATAGCCCTTGGACCTTTTCTCCTTAAATATCCTCCGCTCAGTAGTGCTATGTAGTACCGCTGCTGCTGCTGCTGCGGCTGCTGTGCAGTCTGTGGTTATAACGAGCGAAACGCGACGAAACTATCAACGACGGTGGTTGGTTGGTCGGTATAGGTCTGCGCACACACACACGCGTACTATATGTACACAGAGGTCTGTTGGGAACCCGAAAGTCCACCCCCGTCGTACGATCCGAACCGACCCGAATTCGGGAGTTTCTGGACCCAGAACGTTATCCCAACCATAGCAAAAGCCATAGCCGTATAACCCACACACATACTTGAAATATACGCATATATATATAACGTATATAGATATCGATATGGCCTAAGGCATAGCACACGGGGTATCCTCATGCAAGCGTGCGTTGGTAAGCTCGGCATAACCCACGATGAAAAGGAAGGGCAGGAAACCTGCACGACGTTACCTATGTACACGTATATTTTATATGTAGACGTACATACGTGTACGTCTACTACATACTTCCTTAATATTACGATCACGCGTTCCGCACCGGTGCTCTCCAACCTACATTAATCTTTACCTAACACTAAGAAATAATAGAAATTGAACGGCACATCCAGCATTCAAACAACTATGAGGTGAAGGGTGAAACAAACGACCAACTTACTTATACCGCGTAGGCACTCAAGAGGGTCGGTTATTAATTACAATTATATGACTAATTAATCGATCGCTATTTACATAGGTTCAAGGGATGATTGAGTACTTGAGTCTTACAGTTTTTTGCTTTCTTTTTTTTCCTTTCGTTTTTGCTTTAGGTGTTTGCTGAGTGTTTCTTCAAGACATCGTATTTACGGTACACATATTGCCCACCAGGCAGGTGTCTAGACGCATCGAGTTACTTTGTAATTTGTGATCATTAATATGTATGTGTGCATGTATATATGTATATCTGTTTTGCAAACTTTGGCGAAACGGCTTCTTGACGTATAACTTGGTACCGCGACTCATTAAACTCAATTTCTACTCTGAAATCCATTAGAGAAGCGTAAAGTCACGTCTTGCGTGGTTTAGGTTGTAAAATATGAAACAACAACCAACAGCTTATTATACATACCATATACGTATATATTTTTTGAATATATTCCTGCTTTTTTTCTTTCTCGTTATAGTCAACTTATCACCCGCATGCTGTCACAAACGATTAAACTCAGAAAAGAATCAGATGGAAAGGAAGAAAAAATAGAAACAAAAAAGAATAACTAGTAAAGTGAAAGTATCGGGTTGGGGAAATTGGTAAAATATACGAAACAACTCGACGTTTTCGTTCGAGTCCCCGGTTGGCATGCAGGAGATAGATCGAGTTATTCGGGATGGTTCGAATTGCAGCGCATGAAAACGATTCTCCGCATTATCGTGCCATTTGCGTAATCTAGCGTAAACCTTTAAATCTACCTCGAAGGCCCCATTCCCTACCTTCCACTCTTCCTCTTGCCATGGATCCGATCTACGGAGTTGCTGTGGCACGTAGTTGTATGTAGGTTAGCTTAGGTATGTATAAGGTAACTCCTGATACTATGCTACTCGTATAACGTAAAGCTCGATGAGTGAGTTGGAGCAGAATCAAGAGAGAGAGAGAGAGAGAGAAGGGAGAGATTTATTGAAATTCACGATTAATATCGTAAGGGAAATTGAAGACGATGTTATACCCCATGTATAACGAATATTAGTTATCAATGTCAAAACCTCAAGTGTACCGTAATTCGACTAATATTCAATTACAACAAAGACGTAGTTAATTTTCGAGAGCTCCAACTTCTAGCTATACATATATTGTATGTAGATTTTTCTTGGTACTTCAAGTACCTATATCGTTATGGGTGCCGTGATCGTGGGAAATTTTGAAACGGGCTACATACATATGTAGATGATGTGTGCATTCGATATATATGTGTATATGATATACATGTAGATCTGATACATATATATGTCTAATCTGCGTAATTATTCGGTGCACGATCCGTGGGGGAACCTAAGTTAACCTCGGAATGACATTTACCACGAACGTGGGCAATGATATGATCGGTACTCTCAACTTCTATACACTACCACTACCAACACATATTCCCTTATTTCCCTTACATTTTCCACTCCCTACGGCGCTCACGTGTTAATTCAGAAGGCACCATATCTCCAAGAATTAAGTGGAATATCTTCAGATGCAATGGCAATTTAGGAAAATCAAAAATATGAATCGTCTCAGAAAGAAGTCATGTTTCTGTTGAGTATATCAATGATACATAAGGTTTTTAGAAACTCGCGTAATCCTGTATTGAAAATTCCACTTGAAAATTACAGATGTATTGCAATCGTTTCAATCGATAAATCAATTTAATTAGCAGATTCGGATTCTTGAGTTCAGAACACATAAGAACACATCAAAGTTCTGAAAAAAATGTTGAATTTTAACCCCAAAACCAAAATAAATCATAGATATATCCCTTCAGATTGTTGCAATTTTTGGGCCAACAATGAATTATTTCTTCAATCGTTTGAGCGAGTGTTTCTTTATGTATTTTGACCTCAACAATGCTAGTTGATGATGATCCATCGCAAACTTCCTCCACATAGATAGTATTGATTGAAATTCTCGCATTATACGCGATATGCCAAAACCTACGGAAGTGGAGCGATCAAATAACTTTATTATTGAGACGCTTTGTATGTAGATATATAATGCTGTATATAATTGTGCGGGGTTATTATTATCTCTTCAGGGATTAAACAAGGGTTTTGGGCACCCTTTGCCCATCAATTGAATAACGCACGACCTCGTTTTAGACACTTTAGAGGCACTTTCGTCTGCGTTAATCGCCGAATGCTGCAACGAAAAGGATGGGCGGAACCGATTTAATGACGCCTGTTTCAATGGCTTTTATAAATCCGGGTTTTGTTTCGCTTCATAATTGGACATCTAACGAAGAGATCATCCCTCAATTTACCGTGAACTTTGAACCTTTCAAATTAAGGGTTACGTGTAGGCTGTGAGAATGTCAAGACGAGTTTCTCTTATGCTCCGGAAATCTAGAAACCCCTAGATGCAAGAAATAAACGTTCTTCAGGAAACAACAGTCCTCAGTTTTGACTGCTGCTGCTTCTTCTTCTTCTTTCTCTTCCTCTTCCTCTCTATCTTCTATTTCGTTTTCTCTTTCTACTACTTCCGGATAAAAGAGGGAATAAGTGTACTAAGCCCGAAGTACTTGGGTCGTGCGCTGCATAATCCAAAACTCTCTGACGATGGTGAGAAGGAAGATGGGAAGATGGGTAGATAGGTTGAGTAGTAGGTACGACCTGGATATAGGGTCGCCAGGGTGGGTGCTTAGGGTAGATGGTGGATGGCAAAAGGTGGAAGGTGGAAGGTGGTGGGTACCTCTTGTCGCTCCACGTAAGGTGTTACAAGACGCGCGAGAGTTGGATGTCCCTGGACTCATCTGGCAAAGCTAAGGGACTGAGACGTAGACGGAGTTTCGTTACTCCAAGGGGAAGGGAAAAGGGAGAAAGAGGAAGAGGGTATTGCCGTTGTAAAGGCATCGTCTGGATTTATTATTCTCACGCTTTTGGAATATGCAAGCAAAGATTTTTACCTAGCAAAATATTTTCAGCTATCCTGAATGGGCACTCGCATTCTCTCTTCTCAGCCGCGTTTTCATATCAAAATACAGATACTCATATATTCATACATTGTAAATAACACATCTGTTGCTTTCAATTGTTTTTTCTTTCTGATCATGATACGCTAATGTCTAAAAATCATCGCACCCTTTTCATCGATATGAAATATTTGTGTAGAATAACTACACCCTTGTTTTATGGGAGACGTATCGGATAGCGACACCTATGATATTTCCATGCATGAAATGAGGATTCTTCGAATCAAGCTGTACTGAAATATTCATATTCCAGCCAGTCCTTTATGAGATGAGCTTCCGAGTATACTGCTGCTGGTAGTGCTGAATTTCTCTCGGAAGTACCACGCTGGTATCGTTCACTTTATTGCCCACTATGGTCGAAGAGGTAGTTACAATTCGTCGCGAGTCTCTGAAGGACTCGCTAGGTTCTACATGCTTGCATAGGTATCTCACACCCATATATTTCATATCTACGAATATATATTCGCGTTTTCTCTTCGCGTTGTTCGACACCGTTACGATCTTTTTTCTCTTCAGCGGTAACCATACACACATACCTACAGCGTATTGTTTTATATTATAATTTGTCGCGCAAGTTGGGGGCGGATGTTACGCGACGTTCTCCGGAGCAAAACAACAGACTGACAGACAGACAGACGTTACGGAGTTTTGTACTGCGGTGTTCTGGTTTCTGGCACCGCACCGCACACCATCCATAACTAAATGCATGTATATACTTTTGCTGCTGGAAAGTGCTGTAGACTACTTGGCATCATACCAACGAATCGTTGGACAGTGTGGTTATAACATGGATGGTAGAATTTTTTTACACTGTTAGTTTTTTTATTTTCCCTTCTTTTGTTTTTCTTTCTTTGGAAGAACTTGGATTTGACTTATAGTGCAAGTGGTACGGTGTTTTTTTTTTTTCATTTTTTTTAAATCCAAGTTGACGTAGAAGCTTTCATTTTACGTCGACGTGACATCGGAGAATAAACTAAAGGTAGTGTATTATAGGGTGATCGGTTGAGGGTCGTTTTCGCAGTGGATGGTTAGCTAGTTGAACCTAAACCTGAACCTGAGCTAGACCGAGGCGGTGATAGGAGGACGTGAGCCAACAATGAGGTAGGAGAGTGGCTGCACTGTCGCTACTGCTGACCTGTCCAGTGTCCTATGGTAGGGTGTGAGAATCGTGAGCATTGTGTACGAGTGTGTCCAGTTAGGTGCTACTTTATGGGCAGTAAATGCCCTCGTAAACACGACGGACACGCCAGCCTTGTCTCCCGTTTCCACATCCTCATACCCTTACTCTTCCACTTCCTCTTCCCACTATACACACTATGAACAGCAAAACGGTCTCCTGATCTACCGTTACACGTCCGACGTTTACATGTGAGACGTAACGCTGTAGAATGATTTACATAATACGTGGAATTTTTTTTATTCAATTTTCTTTTTGCTTTTATTAGACAGACAGGGATCAATGTCATGATAGAAAATCGATGTAAAGTTAACTTTCGTCGCCTTTCCTTTCTTTTTCTTAGTTTTCTTTCTTTCTTTATGTTTTTTTCTTTTCGCTTTTCTTCAGCATGGATCCCGTTCTCTTCCTGTCTCCTGCAGTTACTGCAAATACTTTAATCCCATCGCATTTCCGCTAGGCACCGAAGCTGACGTCGAAGCAAAGCCGAAGCAAAGCCCAAGCTCTGAGGTTCGAGGTTCAAGCTTCGGGTGCCCCTCATTCTCCACTTTTTCATCCTCATTCCCGACGGCTACTATGTGCCTCTGTTCCGGATAAAAGTAAGCCGATAAGTCGTACTTTTTAACCATCTCAAAGAATAACCGTATTCCCATCAACTCGTCGTTTGATAATCAACCTCCTTACAAACTTTGATGCTGACTAGGCGTAACCCACTGACTGGCTAGCCGCCATGTTGATCAACATTTGAAGGAAAAAGAAATAAGTAAACAAATGATTAAAGGAATACAGATAAAACTATCTAAGTTGTATAGGTGCGTGGTTTATCTAGACTTCTACAGCTCCGGATGAGTTGGGAGAGAATTATAGGGTAGAGAAAAAGGCGTTGCCTTTGTCTGAAACAAGGGAGGATGCAGGAGTCTTGAAGTTAGTTGTTCCCAATCGTTTGCAACTAGATTAAAGTAGTTTCGACTGGTGGTTGCTCCGGTAGCAGGTCCGATCTTAGCGAAGAAAGAGTTTTCTCATTTATCTAGAAGAGAAAAAGATACAGAGCTAGAGTTGGAGTAAAAGGATATACAGAGAGCGTAAAACAGAAAGGGAATAGTATATATGTGAAAAATAAAGAAATCTTGAAATCGATTTTATTGAAAAAATAAAAGCAAATTTTTGAATTTTTTTTCATCGTTTCGCCTTAAGCATCCTATTTGACGAACTATGCCCTAATTATTGAACAGAATGCAAATGATATTACCTCATCATACTCATTACTCATAGAATACGAATAGCGAACTGCGGAGGAATTTCTCTTCGCTTTAATAATCCCGCCGAACTGATTCGGTATGCACGTCTTTGTCTTCGCCTTGTCTTCCAGCTGTCTGTCTATCTTTCAGTCTATCTGTCTGTCTGCGGACCGGTTTTCCAATATCCACGCGACATGCGTTCCTCCTGTACCGCACGTTGCTGCTATTACTTCGTCTTATGTACAGGTTCTCGCTAGAGTAGGAGGAGAAGGATTGGTAGAAGTAGAATCGTACTTCGCTCTTGGCGGTTTGTTTCATGCTTCGTTGCTCTGATTCAAACTCCTCGCTGCAACCCCGAAGATTCACCCTTCTTTTTTCTCAACTTCTTACCATAGTCGACAAGATTAGAAAATATTTGTTCAACCTTGAAGTTCTAATTTGGCGACGGTCACGCGAATAGTTTTTCGGACTTTGAAGATGATTCTGGGTTGAAAAAAACATTTTAGTTGTTGATGTTGAAATTTAGAAAGTTGATGCTTTTGTTATTCGAGTTTTAATTTTATTACCGCCTGGTGCAGCTCCTCGAATACTATAATACATGTATAAAGAAATCGGAAGACGAGAAAAGAGGGAATAATTTAGGAAGCACTTTGGTGCTTCTCGTAATCGTCGACCCCTACTCTTTTCTTCTCATTCCAGCCCATGAACCCCATTTCCTATTTTTCTCCTCCTTATTCCTTTTGGCTCGGGTATTCTTTCTCTTGTTTTACCGTTTCCTGCACATTCTTCAGTCTCTTTTCTACCCTGGAGTGGTTTATGAATTGTTTGTGCAAAGTTACGGCCGCCCCAGGAACCGTAAACTGTCTAGGTTAGTTTTGCCACTACTTTCTCTCTTTTCTACGCTTTTCTACTTTTCTCTACCATTGCTATTGCTGCTGCTGCTGCTGCTGCTGCTGCTGCTGCTGTTACTGCTGCTGGTGACACTCGCCTAGATTCTATGCTGCTTCAAGAGACACACAAACCGTCCCCGGCTACTATAGAAGTTCGAGAAAACCAGGTTGCTGTTTGTAGGAACTTGAAGATCGAACCTTCCTGAAGGAGTTCACGACCCAGAGTTAGGAACTGGGTACTAAGCCAGAGACAAACCACCGTCTCATACTTTACCGCCCCCAGCTACCCAAGTCTCCTGTTGTCCACTTCACGAAATGGAATCCATTCACCCTTTGCAACGGATTGCCACAAGTTTTGCTTTTGCCACTAGCTTCTGCAACTTCTTACACTGGGATTATATGGGTAGGAGACCTGCACACACGTTCAATGACATTTATTATTCTTACCATCGATAACAACTACCCCCAACCCCCTTCTCCCATCTACCTTCACCTACTTTATGGCCTGGTACAAAGTGTTCCTTTTCTATCATTCTATTTCGTTCTCAACGTCTTTCTTCACTTCTTTAGTTTCTGAAGAAATTTTTCAAGGGGACTTTGTTACCCCGTTTCAAACGTCTATACGAATAGAAAAAGGACAACGTACATCTAGATAGATAGATAGACAGATGGAGAATAAAATAGCGAAATTGCACAATTTCAGGAAAGACAGATTCTTCTTATACTTTTTATTTTATTCTTTTTCCATGCGAGGTTGGTGCACACACACACACATGTACATGTATTATTGATTATTCGTAAGATGAAATCTTGCTCGGTGTAGGAATGCGAAAACAAAAATGGCTGAAATTGGGGGTAGGACTAGTAAGTTTCCGGAGGATATAGATAAAGCACTTGATTTCAGCCCTATACTGATAACATAAGAAAAAAAGAAGAAGATGAAAAGGAAAAAAATAAGAAAAAGCAGGAACCGGGAAAAGTATTATTGAGCAGAAAATATATAGCTATATATATCGGAAAGTATTTTTCTCGGGTGATATAGCTGGCAGCCCTCTTTATATATCTATACAGATGTAGCAGAAACGGAACAGATTTGAGTTGGGAAATCAGCAATTGCCGGAACGTCGTGTATCTATTGAGTGAGAAAAGAGGAATTAGAGAGGGGGAGTTATCTGAAAAGCAGTGACGAGGCTTCCTACTAATGGGACAAATAAATGGAGCGATACTCTCCCTGTTTGCGAAACCTAGATACAAGAGCCAATATCATTGCCGTAAGGCAGTCTACTATATTACTTCGTGTTTCCTCCCACGGGCGAAAACTCTACCCAAACCAACCGAACACACCAACATCCAGTTCCTCGTTCTGCGAAACAGAAATCTTACCGGCATCACCCTCTTCCCTATCATCTACTCGTCATCGATCAAAAAGCAATTTTTCGATAACCCCAATGCCACCTTCATATTTTTATTCATCACCGTATCACAATTAATTATTCAACTGTTCTACAAATCTCAGATCATGTTTCATGGAATATAACTATCGAGTGTTATGAATCAATATTAATCTGGTTGAAAAAAAGGCCTAGGCCTAGGCTTGCAGAGATTTCGATCCCTTATTACGAAAAAATGGCTATCGCGAAGAAAAATGGCCTTTTCGGAAAATCAAACTTGTTGCTAGGTATTGCTAAAAAAAAAATAATTTCAGAAGAACGTTGAAATTTCTCCGCATTTTTTATGCGTTCGTACCGATCTCTGATTTTGAGTTGATAGCGATGATGAGCGATAAATAGCAAATACCGAATGGCGGATGGTAAATATATAGGAGCCGGCAAACAGTCAAACCACGTTATGCACGCGCCGACGCGCGCTGTTCGCGGTAATGGCAATTTATATTAATTAGGGGTATAGGCTACGCAACGCAATGCGACACAACCCAACGTTGGTATTTCCACCAGCTAAATACAACCCCTTATACAAGGTATGTATGTATAATGTATACATGTATACGGATGCGCGAATATCGCCCCGTGGTTTCTACTTGTCCCTTTTTGACATAAATTACAGAGCTAATGACGAATGCAGCTAGATGTTACGCTGCTGCTGTTGCTACAATTCGACATTGCTCTCTGACGCGTGTCTCTACTGAGCTCCCTTGATTACGTCTATACCCATATAGCTACCGCTAACTGAACTCATTTCATAGCCGGAGCAGAGGAGGTTGAAACGATTAACTTTACGTGCTTACTCAGCGTTATATGAAAATATATTGTACCTGCCTTAGCCCATAATCAACGGGATCGATCGGTAAAAAATTTTCTATCAATTTCGCGCATTCAACGAATCACACGGAGTATTGTTTTTTATTTTCCAGACTTATGAAAATGAACGTCAGAGTTTTTGTATTTGTATGTATAGACCATCACATCCACTGGCTAATTAAATATAAACGGGGGAGGCTACAGCTGTGGGTTATATCGAGTTAGTCGATAATTTAATTCCCTCACGAGTAATTCTGTTATTCTTCCCACGTATATAACGTATACCTATATGCACATCACATATCATATATATCGTGGAAATTTGTTAGCCAATTTGTAGCTCATAGATTAAAAATAGTATTTTTAGCGGTACGTGGTTTCATATTTTATGGCGTATATAGAATACGAAAAATCGTTTTCGCACAAACGACGAACTTGAAATCCCTTTAGAACCCAGTATGTACCGATGGGGTGTAGGTTGGACATCTACAAATTGACGTGCATGTGCCTATAACTATATTTTTTGAAATTTTTCGTTTCTTCGGTTTCTCTATTGAAACGAACTAGTTTTACGTGCATACGTATTCGGTGTATTATTATACCGTTCTTATACATACGGCGTAGCGTGCACATGGGGTTTTAACGAGTTGGCCAACTCTAGCTGGCTTGCTATTCGCTCGTTACCTTCGAATACTATGTACGTGTGTACATACATAAGATTCACATGTACCTCATACCTTTCCGTACGTATACGGTACTTTCGTACGTGTTTTCTATACCTATGAACACTATACCTCTCTACCTCTCGATTCCATTTCTACTGCTGATGCACGTTTCTAGAAAATTCTTGAGCACACTGCCCGCATACCGTCGACTGGTTGCTACCGCTGCTGCTGCTGCAGGCGCTTCGGGATCTTCCGCTTCCTTTTCCTCATCCTCATACCAACTCGTACACTCCTTTTTACTTTTCTACTACACTCGTACCAACTCCTTTGTAACGTCTTATAGAACGAATACCTCAGACCATCAGTGGCTGCGTTGACCAAAGAGTTCCGGTTAAGTTTTATATATACTTACAGGTATACCGTGCACTTTACCTTTCTGTATCGTATAAAATCATGGAACGAATGGTTCATTAATTATCATAGGAAGTATAATTGGTCGATGGGAGAACAGGATGATGGGAATTAGTCGCCGTTAGGTTGTTCGTCAAATATAAAACGCATGCAATTTTCATTTGATCAGGGTCGTAAAACGAAGTGTTGTTACGGGCAGACTTCAGTCCTGTCTCAGGTGAAGAACGAAGCTTTTTTACCAACCGGTTGTTCTTTTTATTAGTATTTTTTTTTTTATTGTTTTCTCGTCGATTCTATAGACAGCGATATTATTTGCATAGCGAGAGGTGTACCTACATTCCCATGTACTACACACTCCATACATCAGAGTCAAGCTTTATATTGTTGAGTAGGATGAGAAGGAAAGAAGCAGAAGAAGAAGAAGAAGAAGAAGAAGAAGGAGAAGGAGAAGAATAGAAAGGAGAAATGGTGTGAGGAGGAATTAGCGACGTCAATATTTGCACTGCAATCAGGTTGTTGCTTGCAGAACGATGAAGGGGAAGGGGATAGGGAACATCCGTAGCATCTTGACGATCCGCAAGTTTCTCGCGGATACGGTGATACTGATTGTCATTTATACTACTCAACCTCCCCCTCCTCCAAACACGAAAAATAAATAGAGATGCATATATAGATAGATTCTACCCCCCTAGACTTCTGACACGTCCAACATCTGTTGCCTTCTACTATATCGCTTCAGTCTTCTCTTGTCTTGTCTTATCTTGTCTCTTTAGATGCTCTAAGATCACGTAGAGCTTCTAGTTTCTAACGCCCACCTCTACCAACGATTATTCTTCGTGATGTTGACTATGTTGACTCTTCTCATTTTACCCAAACGCTTCGTCTTCCAGTTGCTGCTTTGTCTCTTTGTTTTTTTTTTTATTTATTTTTTTTATTTCTTCTCGTCTTTTTGGCTTGTACCTGTAGGAGATCTTTACCTACAGAGGTGTAGACTCTGCTATGGAATCCTATGCTTGTTTCTGTTGTTTTAGTTGCGTTGTTACATTCGTATTTTTATCAAGATTAAACTTTGTTTAGATTGTATAATCAGAAGTTTCTGTTTTTTTCGTTATTTCATACCAACTTGATATCCTGACAACGATGTAACCACGTGTGCAAGATTTTAGGGATTTTTCTCTAACTTCCTCTATTTCCTTCTTTTTTTTTTTTTTTTGCACAATGGCTGTCCATTAAACGAACGCAGTTTGGTTTCGTTTTTCGTTCCGTTTCGTAGTTATATTCGCATATACGTATATCTAGAGTGTTGCCGTTGAACCGAATCCCAATCCGTTCGAAAGCCCATAGGGTGAATATAAGGCGAAAACGAATAAGGAAAAAGGCGATGGGCAAAAGAAATAGGGGTTGCAGAAAGAGAAGCAGGCGGCGGCGGAGGAAGAGGAGGAGGGAAAATCGTTTCAGAAGTGAAAGGCGAAAGAAAGGAAGGAAGTGAGAGTAGAGAAGAGGAGAGGAGAATCCCTCACCCGATTTCCTCTCTTTACTGCAGCTCCTAATAAATCTCTTTCTATTCTTATACGGTAACAATGACAGGTCGTTACTCTGCAACAACAGGGCGATGGATGCCAATATTCCTATACCTTATAACCCACCTCTGGTGAATCGCTTTCCCAGCTTTTCCATATGATGGCTTTACTTTCCTTCAGAAACGTTTTTTCTTTCTACACCCTGACGCAGCTAATAAAATAAGAACGATGAACTTGATATAGGAAAAAAAAAACGAAAGAAAAATCGTCATTTCATCGTCTTACATTTACGGATATCATAAATATTAATTTCATTCGTGGGATCTTTTAAGAATACTTTCTAATCTAATCCCCGAGAACGTGCATGGGAATTTGATTTTTAAATCAGAAGATTTCTTTCATTTTTCGGTATTTGCTTAAATTTTCTCCTTCTCTCGCGTTTCTAGTTTGTCTCTTTCGCGTCGCTGTCCTCTGTACTGATTCCATATATATATGCACATATAATACATAGTTTTTCCGAGCATCCTGCAGGCAGGCTTCGGGCGACGCGCTGCGTGACGTATGGCCAGCATTTATACCGACAGTCCCGGCAGTCCCGGCAATCCCGACTCCAAGAGAGATTTATTCTGCACAGTTATTGGAGTTATACAAAGGATTTTTCCAACTGATCCCATAAAGTATCTGCGCTTGATGCCTATTATTTACCCGGTTAGTTGGCGCGAAAGGTACCGCCAATGCCGCGCTTTACTATTTCTGCATGTTTCCCGCTGCACTGCACTGCACTGTATGTTTTATACAACCGTTGGTGCATCATACACTATGCACCATGCACCCATTGTTTACGACGCCCTACATACACCAGCTTCGAAAAAAATGTACATATTATACACACGTATATAACTTTTTACTATTATATGTATATATATATGTGAAGTGTCCGGAGTCCTGGACTCGGACGACCCATCCAGCTCTGTTGATTTTTGTTCTTTTGTTTATTTGTTTTTTTTTTTTTTTTTCACCCCTCTCCACCTCTGCCACTACTGTTTTTATTCTATCGTATTTTATTCTATTTTATTTTATTTTATTTCATTTTTGTTCATGTAGATATCTCTCGTTGCTCGTCGCGCGGAGTGCTGCTAATAATTCTGCAGCTGCTGCAGTTGAATTTTGTCTTTTTTATAACTATGTGTTTCTATCTAGCTTGCATCTATGTTATGTATACATGTATACATGTACAGTATGCTGCATTGCACTGTATGAAGTTTTTGCTAACAAGATAAAAAAAATTATGAACATACGTTAATATGATATCTCATGTTTTTATGTACCTACGGAGATATCAACTGCAACGTTTGCATATTCCATATCCATGTTTTTCTATTTGGTTATTTATTATTTGCTTTGGGGATCTCGAGATGCAAATGTATCCAGGGTTGAAAACCAGAAAGGTGTAACCCACAAAAAAGAGGGTATAGTTGCTGCGAGGGCATGAAGAAGTTGTTGAAAAAATATGTCACAAATTTGAAGAGCGTTCGAGAAGTAAAACTTTCGTCAGTCATTGATTAATGATTGAGACATAGTTTGAAAACAAAAAAAAATATAAATTTTTTTCTTCTACGTAATTGCAACTATTTTTAAGTTGAATTCACCTTATGTGAAGCCAGGCTAGTGCAGGTATAGGGAATTCGTAACTCACAACTCTTTTCTTTCAGTTAGATCCCGGCTTTAAAGTTTCATTCGATCGCCGTATATACTTTCCCATATCCGTCGGTACAAAACTCGATCCCTTTTACCTTTTCAGCTCGTTCGAATTTTTTTCTTTTTGTTAGTTCTTATTGCGAATTGACAGATGCCGGTTATTCTAGTATCGCAACTTTCTAGTTTCTAGCACTATTCTTTCTTTTTCATTTTTTATTCACTTGTCCACATTGCTATTCTTCCATCGTATAACCTTTACACGGACTCGTCCATATAGTCTTACCTAGCTACTTATCCGTGCAGCGAAGAAACCTTTAAGCCTGTTAAGGAAAAACTTATTTATTTTTTCCTTTTTTTTTCAAACTATTCCTAGCTGTACAGCCTGTTGATATGATATGTTGCAATATATAAGCTATATGAAGCTTGCAATTCAAGCGCGACGGAGATATTGACAATTTTTTCCTTTCTTATTCATTGAAATTTTAGATTAGATATTGATGTTATTTTGATATTCCGATAACGTGTTTCGGTCATTTTTTGTTCCAGGATTCTGAGGGGGACACACCACTTCACGATGCCATATCCAAGAAACGCGACGACATGTTGGCTCTCTTGTTGGATCACGCTGCTGACATAACACTTACAAATAACAACGGATTCAACGCGCTTCATCACGCTGCTCTGCGAGGAAATCCAAGGTCAGTTTTATTTTATTCATTTGTTCATCGATTTTTCAAAATCGAAACAGACGGTAACGTGTAAGTATAATTTACTAGCATTGTGCCGCACAAATCACGCGCAACAGAATTACATCATCGATATTTTCCTGATGAAGTGAAGTTATTTTAATTATTTTTTGCGGAAATTCCTTGGACTTTGAATCGATGATATTTTCAGCCACTTTCCACCCTTGCATCGCTACTTATTATTATCATTTTAGGCTCAATTTTTTTTTTTTTCTTCACGGGAGCCCATAGATATTATTGCCGGTGTGTGTTATTCTGAGGTGAATTCCATAGCGTTGGAATTTTAGGGACGTAATTTCATCATTCCAATATGTTATTTACGACCATCCCTCAAAGACATTTAGTGCTTCCCGCACGTCGTTAAATTGACCTATTCAATCAATATTATAAATATAGAAAAGTTTTGTAGGAAATCATTGTTATATTTTCTTTCTCTTTGGTTTTTGGTTTTTTTTTTCTTCTGATTTTCAAATTGTCAGATGGTGTCGACGAGAATATCGACGGTAGGTGATATTTTAAACTGCATATTAAAGCGTATGTTTCTGATACTTTTTGTATTACATATATATAGGAGCGAAAAATGGGGTTAAGCGGTGCGATTAATAAATGATGGGATCTGGAAGTAGCGTACGATGCAATATTCGAGGTGTATTAACGGCCATTTTGTACATGTTTGTGCAATTCTTTTTATTCATTTTTGGATTTTTTCGCTAGAGAAACAAAGGCTTCAGTTTCCGCGTTAAAACGAGCTGCCTATAGATACATATGTATGTATATTTCGGTATTAATGTGAATTCGCGTCCGATTTTAGCTGTTTCTGCAACGATCGCAGTTTCGAAAAGCTTTATATGTGTAGTGTAGGCAGCAAAACGAGCAGCGTTTTCCACCCCTCGAATTTTTTTCACCACCGAAGATATTCGTGAATGTATCGGTTCTCATTTCCAAAATTGACAAATACTGGATACGACTATTTACGGTTATGAACGTAGGCTATTTAAACGGATGGAAACGAAACCAATCCTATTTCATCTACAGTGAAATACACATCCATGATATAGCAATGTGTAAACGACCAAAAACCATTTGCTCTTGAAGTGCAATCAAGGAAATTGACAATTTAGAGAAAAAAGAATGTACGGAATTCTTTTTTTTCCATTTTATCGTCATTGCTATTCTGAGATAGGCTTGAAGAACAAAAATTTTTTCATACGATTTCAAGTTATTTACATTAATCTTGATTCCCGTAATTTTTCTTCCACCCTAACCTCCCTATATTTTTCTATCGCGCTCTTTTTTGCGGATTTAAAATCGCCATCGTTGTTCTTCGCTCCCTCTGCAGTAGAAGAATGACGATGAGACCGACGCCAGTTTGGCTATACACACGGAAAAATATCCCCTAGGGTGACAAATCAGATAGGCAGAGACCGAACGAAAGTAGTTTGGTATACATGTAGATCACTGACCCAAATAACTATTCAGATGTCACGAATTACTTCATGTCCTGATAGGTATATACCGATGATGATTATATAGCTGTTGTGACATCATGCGTAGATTTTTTTTTTTTTATTTGAATGGTTTTTTTGTTTTTTTTCCCCCTATTCCACTCCGATTAATGAAAGTTTTCATTGTTCCAATTAAAATAACTCTTTGATGATTAGGTACGTTTTTTTTTGTTTTTTGTGTTCGTATAAAATCGATAATTATCGATTTGCCGAAGTTTATTTCGTCATGAAATATTGGATCGATTATCGGTACCAGTAATTATTGCAGCAATGTAATATCACTTTTATATAGTACGTTACTCTTTACAATTCCAGTCAACGTATTTCATATATGTATATAATAATAGCCCGTCCACAGCTGCAACGTTTCAATATGAAATTTAATTCTATTCCCTGGTAAAATATCATTGATGAAACACAGTCGGAATCCGTTTCATTGCAACAGAGTAGTAATGAAAAATGGTTACGAGATGAAATAAAATGTGAAAAAAAAAAAAATTGTTCGAGTTTATTCGAGAGTTTATTAGAAAAATTTTGCAATAACTTTCATTCTCCAACGCTCGCTCCCTTCCTTTCCCCCCCCCTCTCGGCTCTGGCAACAATTCCAACTCTTTGTATTTTATGCTTGTGACACACAAAAAAAAAGAAAATTTAAAGAAAAAAGTAGATAATCGTTTACCGAATGTTTCGCATGAGACCGTGAGGCATGTATAGGAAGAAAAAGAAAATATTTCGCTCACATTAATGTAATTCCAATTTTTTCTTACGTCATAGTCAAAATTTTAAAAATATTCCAAATACCAGTGTTGTCGGTAGGGTAAATTCCCTTGTCTAAAACAAAGTTTTTTTTTCTTCATCTGAAAGTAATTCTTACATACCTTTTTTTTTTTGTTTTTTTTCCATCAGATATGGGAAAATACGTATATGAATTGTGAGACACTCGGTATGTACTCGATTAAGTTAGTAATTCCGTACGCTCTGCATAGATGGTCACGCTCGTACAGAGCTAGCACATCCCTTTGATGTTACTTGCAGTGGACTCTGATTGCCACCCCCCTAACGCCCGACCCCAACTTCGCACCCGACAACCGACAAGCAAGCTCTGCTCATCCTCGTCTTGTCCTTTTCTCTTTCACCTACACGCCCTGTCTCCTGCCGGACTTTCGGCCTATTCTATCATTTTGTTGTTGTTTAAAGAGCGCGCAACGTTACCCTCGCACATAGGCGATACACGACCTGCAACTGAATCGTACTTCTCTGTCACTCACGTAAACTCGAACCTGACGAATCCACTTCGTTCTACTCCACTTTGTTTCGTGTATGTTTGAAACATTGCTTTTCACTGTGATTAAAATTCACTGATGTGACTGATTGCAAATAGATAATGCGTGAGGGCTATAATTCTTGGATGATCATTTAAATTATCCATGTGGACGGAGAAAGTTGTAAGGTATTAACAAAAATTATTTATAAAAAATCGTGCGATCGGTATGTCATGTATTCTCATCATGTGGGTCGCGTTTGACATTTTCCCATTATAAATTGGAAAAAAAAACAAAAAAAAACTTCATTATCCCCGGCTTTATATTGTCGATAATTCAACTAATTGTAAAGAAAAGAATATTGCAGAAAAATATGAAACACGCTGGTATACATAAAATAAAAAAATAAACGAAGAATTTATGTAAGAGGATAAGAGGTTCAATATAAAACTGAAAACCAAAACAAAAGAAAAAGAAAAGTTACCCATAATATTACGAAAAGAAACCGCGCTCTGTATTTTAATACTTAATTTGAATATTCCGCGTCGCGTAGTCGCATGCGGAATGAAACGGAAATAATAATTGCAATGAAAAAAAGGAAAGAAAAAAGACAAACAAATAAAATGAAAACGAAGGAATGAGTAAAAATTTACGTAATTTCATGCATATTTACCACCACGTGCTATGTATTTATATTACACACATACATATACATGTGTATATGTATTAAACTAACGCGACTATATGTATAGTGTGCCACATAACCACAATTTAAATCACCATTAATTATTTGTGAACAAAAAAAAGTGACAAGTAATGAGAATTAAACCGCGCATTTTGAATGGCACAGGGTGGCCTATACCGAAATGAAGAGAACAAAAAAAGTTTGACGGTTTTTTCATCTTCCACATCGAGGGTTTAAAAAATGGACAATTTTCGTAATTGTTGTATTAATTTTTTCCGTCGTCTTGTCGAAAAGAAATTTCTTTTCTTATTTACATCGTTGCTTATCGTCAGTGATGTTTCTCCATACAAAAGGGGGGAGGGGGCTATGGGAAGAAGGACGATTGGAGATCGTGAAGGGATTAATAGAGCGATTCGATATTCAGCTAGTGTCGAGCAGCTCCAGCCGCTTACAGGACGTGGAGCAGGGCTTAGCTCTAATAGCTGCACAAGTCCCACAACCCCCTTTCTCCTCTGTTCGATTTTCCTCCCCCTTCCGCCCCTTGCTGCATGGTTATACCGACCGCGTCGTAGCATGGTATACGTATACTTTGGGTATAGAATCTTGATGGGCGAGCTTGCAGAGCAGGCCAGTACCGGGACCAGAACCACCGGGACTAACCGGGACTCGGGAGCATCGTTAGATCTATATGGAGTTATAATAGCTCTCGTGTTAAATCGGATGAGAGCGAAATCGTTTGGAAGTAACTCTTGGCCCTGTAACGGTAGAGGTGGAATGCGTGATGGCATATAACCGTGTATATGTATATTTAAATTGGTGTGTAGCATGTAACGTTTATCTGTACATATATACTTGTATTTCGCACGTATACGTATCTATATACGCATACGCTTCTCTTGTCCTGCAGAATACTCGAGCAACCTTTCTCCCTTGCATTTCGATGAGTTGCACCAGCGGCAAATTTTCATCCCGCAGCTTTCACTTATGTACACACCTATATTCATATTCACATAGATCGAACTGACAGTATAGATATTTATTTATTATATATATATATGTGTACGTATATATGCGTGTACATATACCTCTTTCCCTTCCCCCAAAACGCCCCCTTTATTCGACCCCGACTTTACAACCGCAGGAGCACTCGCGCTTGCACGAATTAGGTATTCATGTATTGTCCCCCATTTTGCATCCCTAATCCCAAAAGTTCCTGTGTGTATACTATCCCACTTTTGCACCCCCATATACACCCCCCCCCGCACGCGCTCGGATCATAATTGCATTATCGTGATTCGTGCAGGCTATACGTATATGGAGAAAAAAAAAAGGAAAAAATAAAAGATTAGAAAAAGGGAGTGGGGTGAATTATTTTATTCACATATACATATATATACGTACAAATATTATCGTATTACTTTTATTTAATTCCTTTTTTTTTCTTTTTTTTTTCTGTTATTTTGATAATCTGTGGGGGTTTGAAATATGTCAGCAAATTCGATTCCGCAGTTGATATAATTACGGTTGATGAGTTGAAATTTGTTTAAATCTAATCATCGTGTAGCGATATCATATCTGCAGGATGTAGAAGAGGGGGGTGGGGGTCGGGGAGTTATGGGGGGGTTAAATTAGCGCGTGGAGGATACTGAGATTATTCGGTGGATTTGAACAGGGCTAAGACCATGCACAGTCTGGTGGGTCTGAGGTATTTCATTCTATAGCCAGGAAACCTTACCTTAACCCTCCTTCTCCTCCATATCCACCATCCTTTACATTGAGGTATAGGTATACCTAGGGAAGAGAAGCACAAGTAGATCAGGATCGGGTTTTAGATCTGCAGCACTCTCCGCTGGGTATACCTACCTTCTCTCTTCGTGGTATAAGATGGGAGATGGGAGATGGGAGATGGGAGATGGAAGATGGAAGATGGGAGGACCTCGTCTTCGAGACCGATGTGGCTGCACCGAATCCTTCCGGAACGTCGGGCAGGAGATATTCCCAACTTTAAAGACGGTTATATCCGCTCATCCTTCAACCAACCTAACCTTACCTTCCATACCCAACCTAGACCTCACGAAATGATACGTTGTACCTCATACATGTCTATAATATGTGTATTATATATAGATTATAGAGCAAAATGCATTTATACGTATCTACAGGACACAGGTCATAAAAAAGTACTCGAATTTCGGGTTTTGCTTGTACAACACGAAATGCTCGTTAGCCCTCAAGAGCCATCTGAATCGGGATTTATTTTTTCTATTTGAAAAGTTTTAAAATTTGTGATAAAAAAAAATTCACCTGTCGAGAATACTAGTACGTAATTGTTTTTTTTTTTTTTGTTTTTTTTTTTATATTTTTATTTAACCGGGAATTTCAACTTGTATTCATCGCGAAACTCATTGCATATTATGAGTTAACGGACATTCCAGAAGTCGCGTATACGATGTTGAAAAATTAAAGTGACAAAAATTGCAAAGTAAAATATCACAATTAGTCGACTCAGAAATGAACATAAGCATACGTATAGGATTGATATCATTGGGATTTATTCGTTGAGCTATTATATGTATATGAAACTAAATCAAATGATAATGAAGAATCGTAGAGGAATGAAGGGGCAAGGGAAAAAAAAAAAAAAAAATTACAACCATACCGTGCAAATCCCGTGGGCGGGGCAGGGCGGTGCATAGAATTAGTGATAATTATCCAGCTATACATACCCGCGTACAAACTCAGCGACTGAACTTCTAATCAGATTCGGATTTATGCTAACGATATAACTGCAGTGAGAAATATGGGTATGTATTTGCATTGTTCTATGGACATTGAGAATAATATACAGAGACACGTAGGAACGTTAATCCTAGTTTGAATTATATCATACTAATTTCTACCATTGTCGAACGAACTATATGGTGTATCCCGTATCGATGTGTACTACCTAATATTTACCTCTATTTGTTTCCCCGATTCGATGATTTTTGTTTTTTTAAATTGAAGAAAGAAAAAAACAAAATCGAAATACGTACACCTACGATTTGGTAATGATTTGAAATTTGATAAGAAATTTACCATGACGAAAAATCGAAAATAAAATCACACACGCGTACTAGTATGTGATCAGATTCATCCTACCTTGGTTCGTGTGATTTAACAATTTGGATTACCTAGTCTAAAACCTGATGCTTCTTTTGCTTCCATATCCTACTACCTTATTTCGGCGTAACTTGCCATTCTCGAAGAGAGGGAACGGGGACAGCCAGGGTTGCATGGGGTCGAAAGAAAATGACGGCAGCGTTTGCGAAATCTTTCAAAGCTTCCGGAGTAGGGATAGAGTTTCCGGGTCAGTGGGCCGCTAAGCTGACTTGCCTCGGTCCCTCGCCATCATCCTCTATTCCCTTTCCTTTTTCCTTTTCTATCTCTCTCTTTTCTCTCCCCCCTCCTCCCTCCCTCCTTTCTCTCCTATAACCCCCTCTGACAACCCTCGAACCCGCCCCCTGTATTCCCTAGGAAATTGGATAGTTGCTTCCAATTCTCCGCAGCCAGAACCACCCCCTTATTCTCAAACCCCTTTCTCTCCCTCTCATCATTCCTCCTCCCCTTTCAACGTAGTACACGAGGTACGTACCTAGCTTTCACTCTTTTTCTCTTTTTCTCTTCCTCTCTCCTTCTTTATTCCTTTGTCTACGTTTATGCTTTGTCTTCCTTTTAGCATTAATCTTCGTTTTCCATATATCTATACGTACACATACCTAAGCTATTTTCAATTATCTATTCTTCCGTCTTCACATTCTCTCATCATCCCTTATTGGTGTAATTATCTATTCTTCCATGAGGATTTCTCGCTGTCTACGTAACAGGTTTCATTTAATCCCCATCAGTTATCGATGAATCTCCCCACCTTTGGTTTGGACGACAAAAAAATGAATTGAAACTTGAAAAAAAAAAAAACAAAAAAAAAACAATATCATTCTCTTTTTTGTTATGCTAATAGTTTGAAACTCAAGTTTCCTTCTACTTAACTTTCAATTTACCATTGATCGCATTTCTCGCTTGACCTACGGGACCAAAGTGCACACGGGGTTTTATTATACTAGGTATATATAGTTTGACGGTAAATGTGCATATATCCCGAAAATATACGGAATTCCCAAGGGTTCGCCGTCAAGCTCAGCCGAGATCAAAGTACCAACCTATACTCACGTTATACCTACCTACCTACCTACCTTCGTATACCATCCAGGAGAGACCCTGTTTTCAGAGTTAGGGGTTAGCCTGATAGTTTTCTACGTAGATAGAAACTTTGTCTGGACATACATATGGTATATATGTATGTTTATTATGTACTACAATCTCGTTATGTACACCCCGCACCCTATGTACTAAAATTCTGCGCTGTTGAGTGTGTATTTGTCTATAAAACGTAAAGAACTCATGGTTGAGATGAAAAAAAAAATAATAATAATACACATATCTTAGATACTTTGCTAAAATGAAAAGGGGGGTCGAGATTTCTTTTTGTCGAATCGTGGAGCGGATATCGGTTGGGTACTTTGAAAAAATCGCTTTTGGAAAAGAGATTTTCAACGACGACTTCATTCTTTTTTCGCGGTTTTCTTTCTTTTTACTTTTTACCTTCTCTCTTTAACCTTCTTCCTCCGCGCCTTTTAGATCCTATCGAAAAAGTCCCGATAAGCCATTCTTATCCAAAATCTTCAGCATTTTACCCCTTATATACCTAAAAACAGTTCCCATACCCTATTCGTTTTTTCTCTCGTTTTTTTTTGTCGATCTTTACATATTTTTCTTTTTTTTCTCTCTCTCTCTCTTTCTCTCTCTATGTATAAATATATATCTCTTTTTCTTAGCTGCTCGAGTTTAAAGGGTTGAACTAAAGTATAAGGAAAAAGAAAAAAAAGTGCGTTATATGCGCTGTATAGGACACCACCTGCTGGGGCACTCTGCAAACTTCGCGTAGGCTTTTTTACCCTTTACCGTTTTATTTTATTTTTACTTTTTTTTTTGCTATTTCAGCTCTACATATCCCATTCCACCTGCCGATATAAGTATATGGGGTTTTTGGTATTTTTTTTTTTTTTATCTCTACGCCTTCGTTTTTCACTAGAGTATTTTTTATGTCAGCCAAGGTGGTAGGATAATGCGTGATGTAGGGAAGAGAGTACGGGGAGAAAGCATTACGTCATGAGGTAAAATTCGCGTTTTCAGAAGTGAAATTTGTCCAACGTACCGGAAGCTGCCAACCTTAGCAGGATTACAGTCAGCTACTATGTGTATAAGGGTAAGGTGCAGGAAGCAAAATAAAAAGAATGAGGAAAAGAAACAGGCGAAAGAGAAAAAAAAAATGGAGGCAAAAAAAATGTAACAAAGTGTCAAAGTTTTAATCCAAGACACGAAGTCTCGAGAAGGAGACGATAGGAGGGCAGCGTGAGGAAAAAGGGGAATGGGGGTGGGAAAAACTCTTTGTAATCGCAGTTTTCTACTACTTTTTTTTCTCTCAACCCCCTTCCTGTTAGTTTTCTTTCTCTGTTTCCTTCGGCGGATGGTTGCATGGATCTGAGGTCGTAGGGGGTAAGAAGGATTTTCTCTTCTCTCTTCTCTTTTCTCCTCCCCTTTTTACTACTAGTAATAGCAAACGTGGGCGTGCCTGAACCTGGATTTACGGAATTTATCACTTGAATTCCCTGTAAAGGATTAGCAGACATTCCCTTATCCTACAGGATCGTCTTATATAGATGGGCATCACGACAAGGGTTCAGATATACCAACTTGTATGTATGTATATACATATATATATAGTCTTATCCTACTCGACGCCCGCGTCGCGACGCGCGATTGCTGACTTCGACATTTAAACACTTGAATATCTAGAGAAACTTGATAGCGTTGCAGATTTTCAAATGCCAAAAATCTATTTCGATATTAAACTTTTATTCTTCTTCATTTCTTTATTCTGTTACTTCGAGTTTTAGTCAGATTCCCGAGGTGCGGGCTAGTTTTATTTATTATTATTTTTATATTTATTTTGTTTTTGTCATTTTTAAAATCGCCTTGTCTTATACGGTTATGTTTTTCATACTCTTGAGAATGTCGTTCTTTCACAATCTCAATCGGTTATCTACGTCCTGCATGGCCCCATGTAGAAACAGTTTTGAACACGGAGTAGCAGCAGCTCTCCACATCGTCGTTAGTTCTTTTATACTTGAGCCGTTACTCTCATAAGATATGAAGTTTGGAAATGCGCTTTTAAAAAGTTGATGGAAAAAGTTTCATCATTCAACCTTATACCCGAACGAAGACGAAGAGAGAAATAAAGAAGTGTAACAGCAGCAGCACCGGCGGTAGCACGAGTACCAAATTTGTCGTAAAATATCCGCGAGATTTTTGAAAGTGATCCTTAAGAATTGATTGGACGTTTTGCCGCGCCTACAAAAAATATAATATAATGATTTTAGAAAACTAAAAAAGAAAGAAAGAAAGAAAAAAAATAATAATAATCTGAATCGTAACCCACAATCAGCTACGCAATTTTCAACGTTTATTACCCCTCAACCTCCCATTTTTGATATTTCTTTTTCTTAGTTGAATCTGCACATCTTTTGAGTGTCTTAATTTCGCTTTTTTTCGTTGTTAATAAACGTCTTCGTAGTATAAGATGGGAAAGCCTATTGGAATGTTTTTTCTTCTTCCGTAATATGGATACCCATGTGTACTACCCTTTGGATATAAATCTGCGTTAAAGTTAGGTCTTGATCGTTCGAAGGACAGAGTTTTTTGCTTGGGTTTGGTTCCACGAGAGCGTCCCTACGTTCGTGCGCTCGTCGCCTTTCCTGGTCCTTCGAGGGGGTAAGAGATAGAGCCAATTCCACGGGGGATAAATTCGAGGAAATATTTTCATATTTTAGTAGGCGCCAATGATACGACCTCCGATTTCATACCAAAGAACGACGACGACAACGACGACGAAAGTTTAGTGCCTAGTCACACGCAGGGGTAGAAAATACGGGGATGTGTTTTTTTTCCACGTTTTTTTTTGATTCCTTTTTTTTTCTCTTTTTTCATCCTCAACACTACCGAACTATACACGTTCTTCCCGCGCTTATCATACACCCCTTCCATTACTTTCTTTCTTATTTTTTTTCTTCCCTTTTGTTTGAACGAAGGGTGAAAAGATACAGGCGAAGAAATGGGTAAGATACTCTTTTGTCGCAATTCGGTGACGACGATGACAAAGTATCGGGGGGAAAAAAAACAAAATAATAAAAAAAATGAAAACAACTTTTCTCTCTATAAAAAAAATTTAAAAAAAAAACTGAAAAAAACGATGTCCTATCCTATCCAAAATCCTATTTCTGAAGAAAAAATATTTTCCGAAAAATTATCGTGTAGTGAAATGAAAAAATAACTGAAGGGAAATTCGTGGGTTGATTTCTGTAACACGAAATTTTTTTTTTATCGTAGGTGAATATTCGAGTAGCTATGAGTGGATGTGAATGCTATGAGTGGGTGATTCTGATGAACCTGTTTGTAGCGTTTAATCGATTTTCACGCTGAAATTTGATAGTTAGTATCTCTTTGGAAGCAATCAACGTTATGTGTGATATAAGCTCAACCCCTTTTGTCACAGCTTTGACTGCTTTGTATTCGGTTTTCGCATCCGTATAGCCTTTGTATAGGTATAACCCGTAATATATACGTAGTACATTCAAGTAGAATTGAACTTCCTCGATCTCTTGAAATCCTACAAACGCGTATCTTCGATATAAGTTAGGCAATGGCTGCTGCTTCCCTCGATCCCCATGATACCGAGCCTTTCTCTTGAACTTCTTCTTACACACGAGTACTATAGACGATCTGGAGAAATACAGATTTCAAACAAACCCAACCCAACCCAACCGACAAACCAATTCCATTTGAAACTTAACAAGAACACAACATACCGGATGAATATTGAGACAATTATACAATGTACGTTTATTTACTACAACAGTTTGTACACATATGTAAAATGTGGGTTCAGTACATACCTCTAGGTGCACTAAATTATTTCGACCAGATGCGCACCGGATTCTCACACCATAATGTCCGAGTACGTAGAGTATGTGCTGGGAATTACGTTTCAAAGTTCTCAATTTCTCTAAACACTAAATTCTTAGCGCAACCGCGAGATGGGTACTGCATCATCTGATGTATACTGGTTGTTAGGATCGTTTGTTTTTCCTATTAGGATAACGAATTATTCTAATACCCGCATCTAATGAAAATTCGAAAGATTTTTCTTCCCTGTAATTTTTTTTAGTAATCTTGTGCAAGATCCTGAGGGAAAATGACAAAGAGAAAAGGGTCAAACGTGGTGTCCTGTATTATGCTTTAGCGTAATTTAGCCTGCAGTAGTTTGTGATGTGGATGTGATAGCGCCATAGCGGGGTGATGTAGTCGTTGGTCAACGCCTTCTATGAACTGAATGGCCTTTCCCACAGGATTCTCTCTAGAGTGTTTCCGACTTCTGTATGTGTGATGTGCCCTTAGCTTTAGCTTTCCTACCTTACATTATACTCTCACCTCGCTCGGTTATCATACTGCAGACTCCTGGATGATATTCCACCGACCTCCCCCCTCTCCCGCCCCTCTTTCTTCCCTGCAGACTACCAGACAGCCTTTCTCGTTGCGCTGGTGATTTGCGGCTCTCGGAAGACCCGGACGCCCGACATTATCCCAACTCCCGGGAGCTATAATTACTTGACTGTTATAATACAGTTTCCTAATGATAAAACATCAACTGTACCAACTACTTCTACTTCTACCACTACTACTACTACCACTACCACCACTGCTAATGCAAAAGTCACGACACTTTGGGTGCTTTGTACATTATATGCATACCTTCGAACCCCGGGGCATGGTGAAAACGTTGATATTCTGTTGTTTTTTTTTCATTTTGATAGTTCGGTCCGATGGGATATCGTGTTTGTTGGTGGCCCACTTCCGGTTTGTTTATATTCTACGTTTTTCGAGCTTCTCAATCAGCTGATAATATTGTAGTCTCCCATACGCCAGCAACTGCAAGTCCACATTCAATTTAAGATTCGGGATAACGTACCAGGTTGTCGTCGTGTTCGCGAATTGGTAAAACTTTGAAAAGTTTGCTAGCTGATAGGAGCTGAAAGGGCAACAAGAGAAAAATAATACGTATATGTACGTAAAAAAAACAAAAAATAAACAAAAAAGAATGAACAAGATAGGGATAAAAACAGGAGAAGTAAAACTGGTCCAGGCGGGCAGCAGCAACTGCATACGATGTTGAGCTTTTCAGTAAAGGAAACTACTACGATACTATATATAAATATATATATACTACTTAGAGTACAACAGAAAGCAAAACGTGGAACTAACGTTGACATCATTCTGCAGTACAGGCTACCCGAATGCCCAGACATTTTACCGAGAGGTCGCTCGCTTGTCGCAAAAGTTTTACTGAAAATTTTCGTAGATACAGACACATGCCATACACAATCGCACACGATCATAAATGTATACGTTCTCAGCCTACGTTCGGCTACGACCTCTTCTTTTTTTCTGTATTTTATTCTTGTAGTTTTCCAAATTTTAACGAATTGTCACATGGAGGACGGACTTTCAAACTTTTATGTATTCACATGACTAGGAATGTTAGTACGACTATAATGCGAAGTTTTACTGATCTGGAGAGGTTTGTTTAAAAGTTTCACTAGATGAATCGTGTTGTTTAATATTTTTATTTCTTTTTTGTTTATTAGAAATTTTCTCAATTGCAAAATTCTTTCAAGTATAGTACCTACACGTATACCTATATGCATTGAAGTGGCGACTTTTATTCGCGAAACGGAGTGGATGGAATATGCGATAGTTGTATACGTATATACGTCCTTTTTATCTCATCTGTTCTTCATGTTTCTCGTTTCTTTTTTTCCCACTTTTTATTTTCTTTCTATTTATATATTTTCACGATCAGCGCAGCAGGAGTAGCAACGTGGCTTATCCAAGTTTCGAAGAAGAAGACGAAGA
Source organism: Athalia circularis (assembly GCA_963978495.1). Classification (NCBI taxonomy): domain Eukaryota; kingdom Metazoa; phylum Arthropoda; class Insecta; order Hymenoptera; family Athaliidae; genus Athalia; species Athalia circularis. Next base: position 8,975,989 of record OZ021702.1, read on the forward strand.
AGAAGAAAAAGGAACGGGCAACCGTCGGTTCTGCACTAGAAAACTTGACGAAACTTTACTTCTTCCTTCCTAACCCGAGCTCTCGCATCCTTGTACCCTTCTCTATTCAACTTTCTTTTTTTCCCCCTCATTTTATTTCATTTTCTTCGCTCTTGCAACGAAAGAGTCTTTCGCGTGAGAGCAAATAGCGTTACACTGCGTCTGTAGGTACATACTTATTTTTATTCTACTTTGAAGCATTGTTTTTATCTATCCAAAAATCTTCAACATACCATGTTTTTTTACCACGTTTATACGCGTATATTGCATTTATGAAAAGTTACAAAAAATTTCACTCAAATTTAATCGTATGCAAAATTAAAACACATTATATTACTGGATACCTATTTAATTTGCATATAGAAACGAACGTTCGCAGATGCGCATATGTATCTCGATGGTGCACTCTACGTATTGTACGAACAATATTTATACGCTAATAATCAAATACGACCCTTCATATACATATATATATGTATAAATATGGTACCCAGTTGGAACTACCGTGTGTAGTTATATAATTGGTAATTGGATTTTGTTATCTGTTGACTGGTGTTAACACGCTAACGGACGGTTTCTGGTCAAATTAACAATATATTATATCTGTATGTTCTACAAAGTTGATCAGCCAACAACCCATCCCATTTATCGTATGAGTAATCACCTCATTACCGTCAATAATTTCTGATAGGATATTATTTTTACAACCGATGCATTACTCGATACACCACCACTCGAATTTCGCAGCGTTGATTCATAAATTGTACTTGAAGTATTTCATATTATAGATATATATTTGTCAACCATTTAAATTATTTAATTAAGTAAGTAAGTATATCGTTACCTCGAAGAAAAAAAGGTAGTAAATTTTAACTACCCTCCCAGATTTTCTCTGTACCGACTACTTCTTCGTTTATTATTTTGCGTGGTACCAAATGATTAGCGAAACGTTTAATTGCGAGAGTTCGTTGTTTATTTTCACTTTTGTTTTTTTTTCATTTATTTTCTCCGAGCTCTCGTTCCAAGTGTAGAGAAATTTATAGCTGCCGAATGAAAAAGAAAAGTGAAATAAAAGAAAAAGAATCGTATAAATTAAGTAATTACATAGGTATTTTCAAATGTCTTTTTTATAAAGACCCCTGTATTATTTCGGACGTATATACGCGTGGATGTACCTACGGGGAAAAAAAGAATGAGAGAAATAAGAAGTATAAGAATTCCAGGGTCGTACGAAACGCGATCAGTGAAACCAGTGTCTGGTTGAAATAAAAAAAAAAGAAAATAAAAAAATAGAAAGGGAGAAAGTATGAGGGAGAATTGTTGAATTTGTGGAATCTTTCGTCCAAGTCCCGTTGGCAATGGGGTAGAACGAATGCCAGTCCATCCAAGTGAGGTAAAACCCTTTCTAAATTCCAAGTTTATTGGTACGACTTGGAGCAATTAAAAAGAAGCGAGAGAGAATAAGAAAAGGAAGATGGATAAAAATAAGAAAACAGAAAAAGTACGAAAGAATAAAAGCATAGCAAAAGCTCTTGGAAAACTCTTTTCGCGTCGTTAGAATTGGAAGTAGAAGTGGAAGTGGAATGAAGTATATAAAATGTATATATTATATGGGTATCAGAGGATGGTGGAAAACTTTGGTCTTTTTAATACCACATACAGTGTACCAAAAGTTTTCGTTACAGCTAGCCATGGCCGGTTTCCAGTTCGTATAACAGGGACGTTTGTCGTACCTACGGCAAAACTAACGGGGACTTTGTCGTATCATGGATATATACGTATATATATATATATATATATATACATGGGAGATCAACAACTGTACCAGGGAAAACCGTCAGATAGACGATACATCTTTCTTACAACCCCTACTATACCGTCCAAGAAGTCAGAGCGACCGACGCCGCGACGCCCTCCGAAGACGCTCCCTTTCCCTTTTTCCCCTTCCGTATCTTACTCGGCAGAAGTCACGGCTTCGGTTTCCTGTTTTTCCCAAAACTTGACTCGTAAGCTTAAAACCGAATCAGCCAAGGAGCAAGAAGAGCCAAGAAACCGCGAGTGGCATCGAAGAAAACTGAAAAAGGACCACAGAACTAAACTCTCTCTTTTCATCCCCTCGCCTTTCGTTGCTTTGCTCTGCTTTCTTTCTTTCGCCCATACCTATATACCTTCGATATTATTCGATTATATAGGCTCGCGTAACTTTTTTGCGTGTTGCCTAGAAGTTGTCAACACGGCAGTTTGTATAAATCAATGGAAAAGTCAATCCCCACTATTTTATTACTACTTTCGACGATATCCCTTCACTTTTACTTTTTGTCTTCAATTTTTTCCAGACTTTTTTTTTTTCATTTTTCTTTAACACATTCAAATTGTAAATTTTTCAATAATTTCAGTTCAACTTCGTCTCAAATTTATAATACACAAATATTTCAAGAAAAATTTAATTATTTCTTCAACAAACTGTTAAAAAAAAAAAAAAAAATCGTGAATTAAAAAATGTATGAAAATATCTATAATTTGAAGTTAATTATTATAATTTTTTTTCTTTCTCATATTCACACAGATTTATGTGAAAAATTGCTTTTTTTCTTTAAAGCTTGCGTGCTATATCAAATTTAGTCGTACGAGATCACAAAAGGAAGCTTCAGGATTTTTTCTCGACCTACTGTTTTTTTTTTTCATTTTCCTTTCTTTCATTAAATCAACGTGGTTCGGGTATACAGGAGGGTAATTTTTGTCGATCAGTTTCCCCTATGAATGAAAGAATTTTTCTTTTACCACCCCAGATTTTTCAAGCTAGTGATTAATTGATCCATTATCGTACGACTGATTACCATCCCACCGCGTTCCAGGTATATACATGCAATGTACATAGTCTATATACGTTCAAAAGTTATATACGTATACGTGGGTATACGGTGTGAGGTATGTGTAAAAATTCGGTCCCTACCCTGTAGAATCAACAATGTCCCGTTACCGCTCCCGCGTTTCGCGGTGGTACAAAAGATCGCAGGCGCCACGTTTCAATAATAGTTTTTTTTATTTTGGTTGTTTATTTTCAGTTTTTTTTTAAATTTTTTATTCCTGTTCATTTTTGTTTCCCCTTCTCTTCTCTGTTTTTCCTCCCTCCTTTTTATCGGGGTGTTTGCAAGGGGATGAAAAATTGAACTTGAACCGTGAACCGAGATATTTGCGAGCCACTTCCGGCATCCATCCCCTCTCACTCTTTCTCCCTTGCCTTACTCTCTTTTTTACCCCTTTTCCCGCTGTCGGGAAAAGAGAAAGAGTTTTGGAATATGCGGGAAAGGGGTGATTGAGAAAAAGGGTTCTCCAACGAAGAATGAAACCTGCACTGATGGTTACCGCGTACGCGTGACATTGCATTCTATGTCGCATGGTTTGAGAAATGAGAAAAAAAGAAAAAAAGAAAAAAAATTAAAATTTTCGGTGATGGGGTAGTTATATTTGCATCGAGAGGGTCATTTTTATACAGTATTATGGATAAGATTCTTTTACTTTACTCATTTAATTTGATGATTATTTAATTTGTTAACACTTTTTATGAATAGAGAATTAGGCTGATGAAAGAAGTTTTAGAGAAAATAACGGGGGAGCGATTTTTTTCTGCTTTTTTGGGGGGTGGGGGGGAGTCCGACTGGAATATATTTTACCAAATCGGTGGTGGGGAGTCAGATGGATCAGTTCCTTATTATATATCGGGTTATATACTTGATAATACGAGGGGGTCTCTTTTCTCATCAATTTTGGCTTTTTACCTCTCGCGTTTTTAGTAGCTATGTATTATATCTTGAAGTAGATTGACTTTGTTTGGGCCAATCGTGGCCCTCATCGTCTTACACTTTTTGAAACCCCCTATCTTTCTCTCTTTAGTTGAAGAGCGTTCGTTTCGTGCTCCTTTTTTTTTGTACAACCCCTGGAAACCCTCAGACCTTAAACCCCTCGCGAGCAAATAAAAAATGAACGAAAAAAAAAAAAAACCAACTCGATGCTTACTTCTATATACTTATATCTTACGTTGATTTCGAACCCCCATGTATATAAGCGCTAACTTTCCCCAAACTTGTAATTTTTTATTGACACACTTTCATAAATCAGCAACGATATTGAATTGTTGGATTTTGTAGGAGCCACCCACTCTATATCTGTAAATATACGTAGTTATAGTTACGCTCACAATCAGTTATATATACGTATACCGAACCAGCTGATGCTGCTCGATTTTTACCTTCTATTTATTTTATTTCCACGCCACAATCGGATCAAGAAAAAATTAAAAAAATTGAAGAAAAGGAAAATTCGACCGCGAGCGTGTTACTATTATCATTATTAGTATTTTTCTTTCTCACTATCAATTCACTTCTACGCTATATAAATTTGCAGCTGCGATTTTTCCACCTAACGTAAACCGTACACCATTCATTTTCCATGTTTCTTTCATTCTTTTCTTTTTTTTTTTTGTCTCTTACTTTGTGCGGTATTAAATTTTAGGGGTAGCTGCGGTAACTCTGGGATACGTTCATTAGTTGCAACTGAGACCAGCTGCTGCTACTGCTGCTGATGTTGCTGCCGTTTTCGCTTTTGTAGGTTCTATCTATGTATTTATATATATTTACGCATATTTCGTCTAGAGATATGTTGCAGCTTGCGCATTAGGGGTGGAGGAGGTAGATGAGAAAATGGGAAGGGCGGAGGTGGTGGGAGGGCGCTAGACGTCGAGTCGTCTGCTGCAGGGGATGTTTTCAGTTTAGTTCTTGTATATATCTATACATAGATACACGTATCTATAGGTACGTACGCTCACATATATTTGGTAGGTGTGTAGTGTGTATGGCAGAAGCACAGCTAGCTTGGGGAAATGGAAATGCAAATCTAAATGTAAATGTAAATGTAAATGTGGATGTAGATGTGAGATGTATGTATGTATGCGTTTGTGAATGTGGATGTAAATGGACGACACCTGATGTATTCATTGTCACGACTCACGACGTACTCGGTCTGGTGCCCACAGCAGACCAACCCCAATGTCGACCCTCCAGAGCTCAGGATGCAGAAATGACCACGTCTGGTCAGTCCACATTGACCACTGTGTCCCAATGGTTACACACTACGTCTCTAAGACATAGGGGATAACATTAAACTAAACGTGATGCACCCGCGGTATATATCCTCTGTATCTAACACCGTAAGGGTAACGTAAACTTGCCTCGGAGACTTCATTAGAATGTCCGCTACCCCCTCCGTATATGTTCGTTAATAATCCGCAAAAATTTTGATCGAAATCAAATTCAACCGATGTACGTACCTATGCCAGGAATTACAAGTGTATCCATTTCTCATTTACAACATCCGATTATCGAACTAATTGACTTCTTTTTATTCTTTATTCTCACCGATAGCTGCTACTCTCTGCGGTATAATTGAGTCAACTCTTTTGGGGGGTGAGGGTAGGGTGGCGGATGAGTTTTTTTTTAGTTTTGTTCCTTTTTAATGGTGTTTCATTCACTCAATTATCCGAGAGGAAAAGTTAATTAGTAAAAAGCAATTAACCCCTTATATTTCACCCCTCTCAATAGGGGTATGAAATTTTACTCAATAAAAAATAATTTTCTCTGTCACATAAAGCAACAGTTTTCAATCCCCTATCTGTATGTTTCAGGTAAATTTTTGTTGAGGGGATTAATATTAGAGGAAATTAATTCTCATCTGACATCCTCAATTAACCACCCTTATCGATGACCGATTACCATCTCATTCGATCTTTTTTGTATCGTAATTACATTTTTTTTTTTGTTCTGCTTATATTTTTCATTATGAGTCTTTGATTTTTTAAAATTTTCTTTTTACTTTTTTGTAAAACGCCGAATTTTTATGGTATATAAAAATATTCTTTGCCTCGAAAAATTTCATTGAGTTCGAACAGTAAATCAGGCAGTTTTTTCGTTTTTTCATTCGTTGGTTCGTTGGTTCGTTGCTTTCTAACGTTGAATCGGGTTCAAGCCGTTGAAAGGTTGAGAGACTTGTGCGAAGTAGGGTCTTTTGAAAGTGTCTCCTGCAATACTCTCGTGGTAAAATTGTCGTCCTCCTCGTCGTTTTCCGTGTCGCGTTCTTGGAACGATTCTTTTCATTGGTTTATACCGCGCATCTGCAGGTAACAGACGTGATTTGAAATGCACCCTCGGGGTTATCGGCAGCTACTTCAAACTGCATATACCAAACCCCTCGAGATTAAACTTGGGGAAAAAAAAAATCGCAAACAAGAAAAAACTTTTCCAACCCTCACCGTAATCAGGTAAAAAAACTTTCCTCTTTATCGTCAACCCTTATCAAATTTCTAATGAAATTTAATTACTAACCTGCAATGACTTAATTTATCGTCTCCACCTGCGCTATAATTACATATCATTGTTTGCTTCCCTCAGGAATACCTCACTTATATATTTTGCTATATCCTTCCAATATCACCTGTATTGCGTTAATATTCCTATACAAATAACGCATTAGAGAGGATACGTCAAGTGTCGACCTTTCCGGGGCCCTGGATTTCTGTCCTGATGAGGCTAGGGGGGGTCCAAGAGTAATTTTACGGGAGACGAGTGCTCACCCCTGCGTGACTCTTTTCTCTCTTCTCTCTATTTTTCTCATCTCCTTATACTCTTTTTCTTTGCTTCCGTTTTTTCTTATTTTTTTTTTTTGTTATTATCTTTTCTCTCGGTCTCCTCTTCTCGTTAACTCTTAAAAGGCTCGCTTGAAATGGTTATTATTATTATACAGACGCCAAAAAGTTGCACGAGATCGTCGTGGTGATAGTCATGTACACATATACTTTCTATCCTTATATTTGGAGTGTGAAATTTGACTTACGACGCTCTCAAAACAACTTCACTTTATTCGCGTTGCCTTCTGCACAATCCCACCGCCGCCAGGCAAAATTCAACGTCACGGTTTATTATTCCATTCTTCTGGAAAAAAAAATCTTACTTTATAGTAAAATTAGCTCTGGATTTATGATGAGTAAAAAAAATGATGAGAAAAACAATTGCCAAAATCGTTTTTTTTTCTCTTTGTTGTTGATTAATCAAAAGAAAAGATCTGTTATAATCAAATTCCAAATTGTGGTTAAAGACATCTTGCCTCCTGATTGGTAGGATTCTTATTGGCTATAGTGATATGGTATAAATCATGAGGGTGGATGTGCAAAAGGGAGATGGAGAAACGGGACCAATCTAACGGGGATTCTATATTAACTACCGATTTAGATCAGCGAGCGAGATAACCAGTCCCAGGAAGACATAAAATCCAACCCAATTCTATTCCATCGACCGCTATTAACCGTTGGGCGAATTGTCCCAGAGAGAAACCTTATATGGGGAACTGTGCAGATATAACCGAAAAGCAAATTTACCCCAAACCATAGTTAGTTTTTATTGTTTTAATTTTTTTATTGTTGTTTATTTCACGCAGAGTCGATGATAAGACAGTCTTTGTCTTCACATTATATTGTTGAAATTCTTCCGAATTTCTTTTTGTCTGGAATGATAATTTGGTTTTTTCTCGAAAATAGCTATATTGTCTAAAGCAGGGAAGTGTGAGAATGGGAGATAATGGGGTAGTGACTAGAAGACAAGACTTGGGTTGGATTTTCTTCGGGAGTAATCGCGGGGAGAGATCAACGTCGGGCGTAATCATAAACGCAATCTTTTGCCGTCTTGTCTTATATATATGTATATATGTATAGCTGTATATACTATATGTACATACATAGTAGGATAGTGGAAAAGACCCTGGCACGATGGTGGCCACGTCTTTCGACTTCCGCCTATAGCTTTAAAAGCTTCTCTTTGTCTTCGTCGTACAGTTATATTCTCTCTATTCTACGAAGAAAGTTACTACTTTGTTAGCCAACGCCAACTAAACTGCACTTCAGACAGAGACGAATGCTTGCTTTGCATATCAACGCTACCATATCGCGAACCTCCTCATCCCCTATTTCTTAACTCACCTTTTTTCTTCTTCTTCTTCTTGCCTTTTGCTGGAGCTTCCTTCAGAGTTTTTGATCATTTTTGCTTTTATTCTTAGAGCCTTTATATCAGTGTTACACATATACTTCCACATTGGTTTGCTTCTGAAGAAGTATAAAGTATTTTCAGATCTCCTTGACATGTTCAGGTTTATGTAACAAGGGGGGATTCCTAATTCTTCAGTTTTATAGGGTAGGCTAGAGTTTTTCTTCGTCCTTCGAGAAAAAAAAATTATATATACACATATACATATTATATGTTGCACATCCCCTTTGCCTCCTTAATTGGATTAAGAGCGACGATAAATCAATAAACTCGACTTACTTCATCGAGTAGAAAATATCGGAACAAAGTTCAACGCTAGTTAAAGAGAGGAAAAAGAAAAAAACACATCGTTTGTTGAGTGACAATCGATTGACAGCTATAAAAAGTTCTCCAGCTATTTTCCACGCTAACTTTTTTTTTGCGGAATTCCAATTTTGAAAAGAATAAAATTCTCCGCATTCTTGAGTGAAGAATGTTGTTATATGGAAGAAGGATATTATCACGAATGTTATATAGATCTGTAAGAGTGAGTGAAGAGGAGTGAAACAAGAAATGAATGAATGAATGGATGAATGAATGAATGATTGACTGACTGACTGACTGACTGACTGAGGCGTCCCTTGATATATTTCACCCCTTATACACGTACGTTCTTGATGCTCCGAGCTCCAATCAATCATGCAATCACTTCGGAAGCACGTCATCCGTTCCCTGTACTCACCGATCTTCCTGTAATACATCAGTATTTTTGTTATACGTTTTGGCACGTGGCTACAAAGTCAAGTATAAACACGCGTTTCTCTTCATCCTTCTTCTTTTTCTTCCCTTTTCTCTTCTTTTTCCATTTTTAACCCTTGTTATTTTCATTTTTCTCTATTTTGTATTTCTACTTTGCATTGTCATACCTCGTATTGCAGCACGACTAACAGAAAATGTGAATGTGAGTTGGCAATCGAATCCATGAGAGTATTTTGTTTTGTTTCTCAACATCGGGTACTTCACTGTCGTTCAATTACCCATAATACCCGCGGTATAACCTGATCCCGATCGTCAGCGTAAACCACCCTGGTTACAACCTTGTTATATAGATAGGAATAGTAGCTTCTAGTTGTGGTTACACAGCTGCCAAGGAATCTTGAAGCTCTTATACTCCTCGTTCTCTTCTCTACTATTCTTTTCCTCTATTTTCCTTTTTCTCATACCCGACCTATCTACGATTTTATCTCTGAACGTATCGTAAAACTGACGTCAAACTACCCGATCTCAATAAAAGAATTCTTATTCTCTTCTGTCTGTATATCTGTCCGTGTCCATCCAACAAATTACCGAACATTCATTTCCAGCTATAACTATTTGAAGATTATATCAAACAATTACACCGATAAACTTTCCCAATCACGCGAGACAGAAGGAAATAAAAATAATACATCATGCAATTCAACTGGTCTGTTTTGTTTTTTTTTTCCACTTAGTTTTTGTTGAAATTTAAAAAAAAAAAGGAAGTACCCCGAGGATAATATGACGCTGCAGTTGAAGTTTGAGGGGTGAAAAACAAAAAACAAGCAAGACGGTATAATTTTACTCTATGAAAGTATGGGGGAGCATGAGGAGAAACTGCTAAAGGGGTTGTGGGTAAGTACAGTACGTATGTATATATGTATATGTGCGTTATGTGCATGTTATGTATTCTAACACCGACTACAAACCGGGGCGTCCTCGAGTAGAGTTGTAAAGTTAACAATAAAGAACACCAACTGGCGTATAATAACCGGCGTTATTCGTAAAACTAATTCCTTCTTTTGGTATAATAGCTAGCGGCACGCCAAACTGCTTCCACCATTCTTTTCTATGTACGTTTTCATACACTATTCCGTTTATATTCCTATCCAGAAGTGAAAATAAGTCTAGTGTTTTCAGATGAAATGAATGCATTCTTTTTCCCCGTTTTTAAACCGTGAATCGAATTTTCAGAATCCATGTTCATTCACTTGGCACGGTTGGAGCTTTTGGAATCTATATAGATGAATTTTATTCCGTCGTAGCAAATGCTTCAGGAGGAAGGGGTGGGTATTATTATGTTATTTTTATTGCTCTAGACTGAAACTAATGGCGCGCACGTATTACCGAGGAAACATTCCTTCGTCGTCGTGTACTCGTCGTCCTCGTTCTCCTCTCCGCAGTCCCTGGATTAGAGTCAACCAATTATTAGGATTTAGGGTATTTGCCCTTGAGCTGCTTAAACCTCTGTCTGTGAGCCACGTGTATACGTTTCCACAAACAAAGCCTTCTGTACAGTTGCTCCGGGGTGAACGATCCTAGTGCGATCCTTGAGTTTCTCATTTTTTTTCTATCCGCCATTATTTTCTATATAGATAGAAATACACGAAGAATCGGAGAGTATTTGGACCTTGACCATCACTTGGATGTTCCAAGGTTTGACCGGAAAATGTTTCAAAGTTGCCTCTGGGATCCGGAAACTGGCAAACGAGACTCACGTTCAAAGTCCAACCGTCGATCTATGGGGTTGTCCAAACCAACGGCGCAAAGTATCTCTTTGGTACGCTTTTACGAAGTCTTAGATAAATTCGTATTTACCGACGTTTTCGCGTCGGGAAATCAAGAAAAAAGATGGAAAAAAAGGAAGAGAAAAATGTCTAAAGAACGGAAAAGAGAAAGAACAACTTACCCTCGAGGAATGACCCTCTATTACGCTCAAATGCCCCGTGCGACGTTACCGGCGATGCGGACGACCCCCTCGTGAAAGCGACTTTGATAACGCGTTTAACTAAGCGACTAAACGGATGTAAATCTATGCAGATTGCCAGTGACAAAAATCTCCCGACACCTTCTCGTCCTCTAGTAGCAAAAGCGGCAGCTACCACACCGTGCCGCTGCGCTGGTATATGGTTAAAGGCTTTCATAGGAACTGCTACACTCACTGCAGGCAAAAGTTCCTCATCCGTTATGGTCCTTGTTTCCTGTACCCTGTAGGTACACTATGCTATGTTTCTGAAGGATTCTCTTCTCCGGTTCTAAGACACCCTAGGGATGAATCTCGGCGCCCCTTTAATGGCGCCGGAATCTCTGAACCTGAAGATTCCCTTCGTTTTACTCGTTGCCATGAGATTCTACAGACTCTTGAAGTAGGATGGAATTGCTCACCTGGTATTTGTGTTTTGGATTGGAAAAGCTCTTTCTTCTGCTTTCGGTAAGCTTTTCATCTTCTTTAACATGCGTATCTGATAAGAAAAATCTTCCGAAGACTTGCGAGTCGCGACTCCTTATTAAACTCGTCATCTCTGTTTTGAACGTTTCTGAAAGCTTGGAAATTGTTCACGTCGTATCGAAAGCATATTATCAATGTACCTCATAGTTTATCTAGGTATGCTTTGAGAAATTTAATCTTCTTCTCTAATTACTTTCAACTAAAGAAACACGAAACGAACGAATGTTCACTTTCGTAACTCTGACAGTCATCGGCCTAAACAAGAGCACGTACCTATTGTACATGAGATGATCATGATGATGATGATGGTGATGATGATAATGATAGTAAGTGTGTACCATGAAGAAGCGGGTATAGGAATGCGCAAAGGTCGGTGACACCCATAGATGGCTCTACAGAAGAAAAAAGAAAATGAAAGGAAAGAATGGAGAAAGAGAGGGCAATTCGAGACTGAAACGGGGGATGGTGAACTTCGTTGTCGGCGAGCACCAACGACTCTGGATATAAATCAACTCCGGGTCAGCGGCAGGTGCGGGTCGGGGGTGTAATTAAGGGGAGTGATTATACGAAAAGGGGTCGAGAAAAGAGAAAGAAGAAGAAGCGAGAAAGAGAAAGACTCAACATTGCTGCTTGCCGCTCCTGCATTGCACAGAAAAGAGAGCTTCCCACCGCAAAAAGGAGACTCCAATCTACATAGATTTACATCCCACTGGTTCGTTAGACGCTCGCCATTATACCGCCATTCTTTGTATGTATGTACGTACCTGTGGCTACGCTATACGTATAACTATGGCGTAGAGATACGTTCTTTGAAAATTTTTATACTGGTAAAGAGCAAAAAATAAAGAATAAATATAAAAATGATTTCGAGATCTGTAAGAGTTGAAAAAAGGTACCCAATACTCTTGATACCTGTAATGTGGGGCAGAACGTTGATTAGGCAATATTCATCAGGCTCATCGATCGATGATCATAACGCCGATCGATTTTCTATCGTCAAAACGAAAATTCGAAGGTGAACGAATTACCGTTGGGTGAATATCGTTTGGAACAGTGACGATCATTGGAAGTTATAGTATAAGTAGGGATAAGCGGTGGGATTTTAGATACTGGATTTCACCATAAACGTACAGAATCAGGACGTTCGTGGGTGGTGGCGGTGCGTTTTGTTCGGAAAGCTAGGGAACAAACCGCTAAATCATTAATCAGAGATTACCGGACGGGCTTACTTCCCCTTCTGACCGCATTTCCGCAGCCGCACCACCACCGCGAGGGATGATGCTAATAGTAATTCCGGATTACCTGCATCAGACTTCACCCACGATGCTGCTGCTGTTGCTGCTGTTCCTAGCGATCAGCTAAATGAAACTGTATATATAAAGATTGCTTCTACGGTGCCCATAAAACTCCATATAAACGAAGATAATCTCCGGTACGAAAAAAAAAGAATTAGTCATCATTTGTTATGTGTGGGATTTTTCACGTGCCTCATTTATTCCAGATCCTTGATTAAGCAGACGCAAATGAGGTACCTTTCGAGGATGTTGTACGCCATAAGGTTCCTGGTGAAACGCTTTTGAGTGGCTACGAAATATTAATACAATTTGAAAGCCGTGTCGGCCATTTTACACCGTGTATTATTATATATTAATTGGAAGGACGACTGAAGAGAGCAAGGGATATAATATGAGATCCTTTTCTATCCATACAATACCTTGTCGATTCAATTGTTCTGAATTATTCTTGTTTTCGCATGAGATCAAGGGAAAATTTGGCATTGTCTGAAAATTAAATTGGAGAATATTGTGAAATTCGTAGTGCGATAATCAAGCTACGAATCCGAAATGCAAAATTAGTAATGAACAAATCTTTAACCAGGACTCGAATAGCGTTCTATATATTACCGTCCAATCGCAATAGCTGCATTAAAACCGCAACCTGCAGGTTACACAGAACGTTTAGTCGTCGACCTCTAGCCGTGAATCAGAAGCAAACCGAACATGGTGCATGAGATTTAGAGCTTTATGTGAAAGATTTGGTTAGCTGCGATGTTGTTGTTCTCATTAAGCTCCTAAATTATCGAGCCCTGTAGTACTAGCAAGTAAGACTGTCTCGTTTAGTTTATTTCACTTTCTCTTTTTTTGATGCCGGGTAGCTTTAAGCTCTGACAAGGAAAGTTTGACCCTTGACTTTAAAAGAGTGAAACCATTGCAAAAGAATTACATCGCGAAAAATACTTACATTTTCATCTTCCACTCTTCTGCAAGTGGTCACCGATATTATGAAGACCAAGCTTTTCTGCAATTTTGCCAAAAGGGCTTACACCCTAAAAAAAAATACGAACTATCCAAACGATGAAATTTGCATTCCAAATAATTCAACTTAAGTTACATCAACGAAACTTCCCTCATATCAGGAATATTTTTTATCAAAAAACTAAAAATGGGTGGCGTAGGTATGCGTGTGTGTAAATTACATAATATCTGCACATCTATGTGGGTGATCTTCTCTTATCTCGTACGTCTATATGAATTGTCGCACGGGTCATGAGCAGGTCCCTTATACGAGGGTGTATATTGCTCTGGGCGCCACTCTCCTTATATAAGGGCTGAAATAGCGGCATCCATCTTCAAAATGAGGTACCCACCCTATACGTTCCCGCCCTCTTTATACCAACATTCGCAACATTCAGCCAACATTTATTCACCTGATATTATAAACCATGTGTGCTGTAAAAACCTCGTACATATCCGTGACTTTCGGGTCACTGGGATATTAGATGAAATTAGTGAATAAATTTTTTTATTTCTTTGAGTTTTTCTTTCAAGAAACAGTGCAGAGATTATACAGTTTCCAGTATGGTACGTGTGATTTGAATCACATATTGTGAAAGTAAAAAAGTTAAAATGGAGAAAATTTTAGATTTCTAGGTATTATCAAGTTTGCATGTACGACTGCTATTAGGAAACGAGTTTAAGCTGCTTGCTTATAGAAAGGTGGTAAAAATTGCAATAAAGGCTTTTATGTTTGCGTGCCTCTCTACAGTCTGTTCAACTATATTCGTCTTTCCTTTTCTTTCCTGGGTCTTGCTTTCTCTTCGATCTCTTGAACTGTATAATAATATACACATACCTATACATATGTACATGGTTATACATGTATATATGTACAAAACGGTATTACGATCTGTACGAGGGATCGCTCAGTTTTTCCTGATTTCACGGCATTTCTTCCTTTTCTTTGCGCGAAGGGAAACTCGTGGAGAAAATAGAGAAAATGAAGTTTAGGAGCAATGAGAAGGGGCGGGGCTGGGGGAGGGGGGTTGGGTCTCGCATAGTTTTTGCCTCGTAAAATTCACATTGGATATTTTATGGCGCAGCTAGACTCCTCGACAATTAGCCTTTTTAGGTACACGATCCCCCTCCCCGTCCCCCCAAAGCCTGTATATCTGTATATCTATATATACTCAGCCACCCACTATCCAAAGCACCGCTTAAAACGCTCGAATGCTAAAGTGGCGCGAGCTGAGTGCCCCAGTGAAGCACCCAGTTTCCGATTAAATGCGAGAGAAAGAGAGAGGGAAGCAGGAAGAGAGATAGAAAAAAAAAGATCGGGGATTCTCGCGTGGCTCAAAAGTCTTCCAAATGGTATGCAAATCCGCGTGTGTGTTTTCTCTTTGACTAAAAAAAAAAAAGAAGAAATCCATTCGTTGTTTTTCTTGATTGATACATTCCTTTTTTTTACATTCTATTCACCTGGTGTATCTAACTTACGATACGAGTTATGCGTCAAAAAATTCTCCATTTGGTTCGAGAGTAGCAAGCGTTACCATTTTTTCAGTGTGCAACGGGATGTAATTGTACCGCTCAACTTTGTTACCGGGCGTCATAATTACAAGCTTTATAGCGAAAAAAAAAAAAAAAAACGTCGAGTGAAGTTGATATGGTCATGATGCTTGACTCCCTTTAGCAGTTGGTATTTATGAATTGTTCAAGGGAAATTCTCCCAGACTTTCTTTGCCCTTTGGGAAATGAACAATTATACAATTACACTGTTTTACGCTTTCAAATTTTTAAACACTCCTCTCTTTCTCTCTCTTTTTTTTTCTCCTTCACGCCCATATTGCGATTATTGATATAGCACTGTAACTGTGAAAAGCTCCTGACTCTACCTTTCTTTTTTTCTTTCCATTTCATTTTTATTTCTTTCTTTGGAAAAAAAGGATAAAAAAATGTTGCACGCGTTGAACGCGCAGGTAACACACAAGGAAAAATATATGAAAGAAAAAAATTCTGTTTCTCTCTCCATCTCCCTCTCTTTCACCCACATAGTAGAGTTGTAGGCTTGTATGCTGGGTATAATAAAATTATGCGTTCTATTCTAGAGAAGAAAGTATTGAAAAAAAAATGAAAATAAAAAAGAAATGCAAAATAAAATAAAAAATACATCAAGGGACTGTTTTAAGCCATGTCAATAATTAGGTATACACACGATATACATGTGTTTTTACTCCGAAAAAAGAAAAGTAAAAAAAAAAAGCGTTCGTTCTGCTCGTTTGCCCTAGTCTATTTTTTTTACACTTTGCAAAAAATTCGCTCATTGAACACTCGGGTCTTTGATGTCTTGATTTTTTCATAATTTTATTTTCTTCTTTTACCTTTTTTTTTTTTAAACGCGTTTGGAAAATAATGGCAACGATAGATTCGACGTTGCGTGTTTATTTTATATATGAGCAAATCGTAAAAGAAGAAAAGGAAAGCACGCGAAGTGGAAGTATAAGGTGAAAGAAAAATGAATGAGAAAAATAAATAAATAAAATAATGGCAGAAAATCGTTGAGAGTTGGAAATTTTCTGGTATGGCCTGAAATTTTATCACGTGCATAAATTATTGCGTACAAATCGTAGGAAGATGTATAGGCTCGGTTCGTATCTCTGCTTTGTATGTCCGTATAGAAAAGCGTATGAACAATATATATAGAAACTGGAAACGGGATGTTGGTTTTCAGGGTATGTATACATCTCTATATGTATACACATAATATATGTATGCGTAGCTACGTGTGGGTGGGTGGATTTAATCCCGAAAAACAAAGAGCATAAATTTTGACGGGCTTCCGTGTTTTACGACTTGGCGGAAATTTGCAGGAGCTACACGGAAGCGAGAGAAAATGGGGAAGGGGTATGTGGTGGGAATGAAGGGGAGAAAAAAAGGTATGAGGAAAAACGGTGAATACGGGCAAATCGGGAGAAAATTCGGAGATCGGGTCTGAAAACTTGGAAGCAAACGATCGGATAGCTCGCCGACGCGGAGTATGATTAGTTTATGTTTCCGTATTAGCTTGATGAAATTTACAGTGAAATATCTTATTCAACGTTCGTTTTTTTTCTCTTCAATTTTTTTCTATCTTCTTCACAAACAAAATGGTGTTGATAAGTAAATGAATTGAAAAATGTCCGATGAAATTTTATCATCTCTATAGAAAGAGGGGCAGAAGAACTATTTTATGTTTTAGTTTTCTCTCTCCTTCTCGACATTGTTTTTAAACGCGGCGACTGGGGAGGATAGAAAGAGCGACGACGAGTGGATCACGCTAAAGCACTCTTATTTTAATGTTCTCATTTCGTAAAAGTGGAGGCTTAAATGAATTTCTAGCCCCTGTAGAGAAACAAACTTTCTGGTCCTCTTAAACAAACTCTCTTTCTCTCTTTCCCTCACTTCTCACACTTATCATACCTTTACCATCTCTCTCCTATTTACCTCCTATTTTTTTGTTCTTTTCATTTTTTTCTTTCTTCTTTTTACTTTTACTCGCTCTCCAAACTCCTTGAGAAAAAAAGAAAAAGGAGGGAGAGAGCGAGGAAGAGAGAGAGAGGGAAATGTAAGAAGAGAAAGTTCTACGCCGCCGCGGCACCGTGCCACTCGACATCTCGGCTAATCCTCCCCTTTATTACGGCTGTTCATCTTTATCATCCCCTAAAAACCAACCCCTCCCCCTCGCCCTTCTTCTTTTCTTGGCCACCCCCTCCGTGCATTTTCTCTAGAGTTTCTCGTCTCAACAGGGTTTTAAAAATAGCGCAGAGTCATGGAAAATGAGACCGCCTTCCATTAATAATATGTCGGTATACATAAGGGTAGATATTATATAGTATCCATAGAGGGCGATCTATTCATCCCCCCATATAACGTAATGTAATTCACGAAATTTTGGAAAATAACGATTGGTAAGGAAAAAAAATGCGCGAAAACAAAATAATATACGAATAGAAAAATTACCGAACTATATCGAGAGCTAAGGACCAGAAGAGCGTGTCCTACAATAGAAATTTTTTTTTCCTCGCTGAATTCATCGATAGATATACCGAATTCTTGGCTATTTATCATGCCTATACAGCTCTATTCATTCATTGATTCATAATTTTTATTTTTCATGTTACGTGGTTCAAGAAAAGTATCAAGTATCTCATATATCTACGTGAAACGCATATAAATGTTATGTATTTATGTGCACATAGCTCTGAAAGTATATGTACATACCTATATATAATATCAGAAAGTTCTACTGCATTTCTGTAGTTCAGAGTACAGGGAAAAGCTGTATCTATCTACGTCGCGTTTCTACGTTGACTGAAAACTTTTCACTCGCAAGTTCCATTCTAAATATATATAATGACTATATATATATTTTTCTGTTTCTTAACAAAGTTATTGCGCACTTTATTTATTATATAGTTGCATATCTCGCTGAATATTCTACAACTTGAGCTGCACAGCTTTATGTATAGGTATAAGGAATTCAGTTCCTTTCATATTAAACAGAATTTGTTTTTTCCCCACATCATATGTCATATTAAAATTTTTGTCGATATGATCACCGTTATAGTTTTGTAATTAATAATTGCTGTGAAGTTTCCTCGCATGTAGAACTATTAGTAATAACCTAATACCGGTAGTTTTGGCTTCAAGGATTCCTAAACTCGTGCAACCAAAGGCTTAACATTAACGTTTGTAGAATCCGGTAATTCTCATAGCCTTTAATTAGACGGATAAAGCCAGGGATATAACGCATTACATACACATGTATCTGTACATACGTATACCGTACGTTACAATTTACCTATTATTTTAATGGCCACCTGCAACCAACCGTTTTGTATTTACATACAAATACACCTTCCTTACTCTGCAAGATTATAGATATTATGCCGAGAGATTTTCTGGATCACTCGAAGCAAGAAGAATGCAACTCTTACGGTTGGCAAACGAGTCTTCTGAGATACGCTCACAACAATGAGCTTCGTGATGGATTCACACTGGCGAATAGCGACAGTTGTCGTCCGGTTGTCGCTAGTCGCTCCGCTAGCCAGCGTTGTCATCCAGTTGCTACTTGTCAGTCGCCAGTGTGAGTGCTTATCACGAATCTCGTGATCGACGGTTTCTCTTGCAGAATTTCTGTGTTGCGGGTTGCCTGCCTCCTGCTGAACGCTATCCAGAAAATTTCTCGGTAAATATATTACGCGTGTTATATTTTATTTTCCGAGTCATGAGCATTTCGTCGCTTCTATTTCTATTATTTTCATTATTATACGCACGTCAGGTATTTTTCGATCAAAGTGGCCATGAGACTTCAGTAGGTAGACGGAGATACGGTGAAAATGTAAACGTGGATAGCTAATAACTGGGAAAATTGCTATAATCATACCTGTGTAATATGTGTGTAGATAGTTTTGTCCGTTACAATGATTTGTTGGTTTAATATATAATTGTATTTGCAATTTTGCCGCGATAAATTGGACCAACGAACAACGAACGGGCGTTGGTTGGTACGATTCCGATTGTACTACATATATGTATATCTATACCGTGCGCGTCTCAGGAAAGTGGTTGCGCACTGCGCATGCGTCGAAATATTCGAATCTCTCGACACCGAGCGTGGTCGAACCTCGCTGGCGTTAGGGGTTCTCAACTCATTTTCAATTGCAAACATCAGCGTAGCCACTGGCGTAGGCGTGTTCTTGACACGTCAATTGCGAAGGCTGATCTTCTGTCGAATTGATTAGCAGCGAGACTCACCATCAAAAATCATGCAATTATCAATGAATGTTATTTACGACGTGGAATCAACTTGCTACGGCAATCGCGTTGATAAAAAATCGACCTCAGTCGTAAATTTTTTTCGCAGTTTTTACCGACGACATTTTAGGGTTCGTTTCTTCTCAATCTGCCAGCCATTATACCTAACCTGTAAAAAATTTACGACTGAGGTCGATTTTTTATCAACGCGATTGCCGTAGCAAGTTGATTCCACGTCGTAAATAACATTCATTGATAATTGCATGATTTTTGATGGTGAGTCTCGCTGCTAATCAATTCGACAGAAGATCAGCCCTCGCAAGTGACGTGTCAAGAACACGCCTACGCCAGTGACTACGCTGATGTTTGCAATTGAAAATGAGTTGAGAACCCCTGACGCCAGCGAGGTTCGACCACGCTCGGTGTCGAGAGATTCGAATATTTCGACGCATGCGCAGTGCGCAACCACTTTCCTGAGACGCGCACGGTATATCTAACGGAACCCGATGTTTCTAGGGTGAGTTAAAATTACGGTGGTCGGAGGTAACTGGCCCCACGTGTGTTTGCTTGACCATAGAGAATAATGTAGACAGAGAGAGGCGTTAATGAGATTTAAAAATAATGGTGATTACCCGCATTACTCATTAGATACAGGTATATGCATAGCCTGTTACTTCAGAACCGAGTCTGTTGAAAGAAAAAAGAAATATTCTCCTTTTTCAACTTTAGATTTTATTGCTCGTGCAGGTTTGAGTACCGTGCACTCCGTGCGCATACCAGATTAGTTTTCTCGTTCCTTCTGTCAAAAAAAATTTGAAATTCTTATCATCACCGTCATTTGTCATCTTTTTTTTTTCCAAATATGGGTCGGAAAAAATCAACATTTTGTTGGATATTCGTTTCCAAGGTCTTCCACCTCTTGTCGTAAGATGAACAAGGCAAATTTTTCGTATCGTTATTTTTATACGTATGTACAAGCGTCGTTTTGATGTTGATTATGACCGAGTAGGTTGATACTCGGCGCATCGGCTATAATACGAAGCAGCGGCAGCAGCTGAGTGGCCAGACGGGCAAGTGGCTCGAGTGTGCGACGAGTTTTGGGGGGTCGAACGTCAGAGTTGGGGGTTGGGAGTTGCTGCTGCGCTGGGCGTCGCGACGCCCCCGCAGCTTTATAGGGTTGTCAACTCGGTCTGTAGGTGACGAGGTCGTCCGCTACTTCCGTCAACGTCTCGCAATTATGCAGTGTGAGAGAAAGAAAAAACGAAACTCAAATGTTGAAAAAGTCACGGAGACCTCTCGCATGATTGATCTGATCATTCAGTATTCCGCATATTTTATCTTTCTCTCAGCGTAGAACGTAATCATGTCCGGATGAAAATTCGGTTGCTCGAATTCAGAATTCAAAAATTATGAAATTTGTCGTTTTGTTTTTCCATGGTTTTCGATTTTCTCGTTTCCGCGTGATTCCGTGTTCGGTAATTATTTTGGAAGCAGTTACTGCGTGCGGTTATAGATATAGTGCTTGCAGGTTATTGTGTTTCAGTGATTTACAACCCTGACCTCCTCCCTTTTCTGATACCGTTATAATACACGCTGTGTATAGGCTAAGAATTTATTGATATATCTCTCCATATGTACAGGGTGGTTTATTTCACACGTTCCAGTCGCGAATTCATGTATCGAGGGCCAAGACAGATTCTGTAGAGAAAAACAGTTTCAGGTAAAAAATATTCACACCGTTAATAAGGGTTAATCTTGGATGATTAACAGTTTCTACAAAATGTACAGGATTTCAATTGTTCTAATCACATGTAATTTGAAGAAAAAAAAAACACTCATTCGATATTCCGTTTAATAATCCTCAATGGACAATTTTTGAAAATCACTTACGTCTCTGAAGAAAGTTCATACAGATTGAAAATAATCTTTTCGTTTTCTCATCAAATTGGTACCGTATAAACTTTCAACTTCGATTATTGATTTGTCGATATATATGTACGTTCAAATGTGTCGTTTGAAATTCGCAACCCCGTATATAAATTTTCTCATAAACACCTGCCATAGGACTACCCACATGATATAGAACAGGTATATCGTAGTATACTTTCCTGTTTTATTCGCATTTTCTGGACAATATTAGTCCGGTCACTACGCCCGTTATTATACTCGTAACTCATGGACACCAAACTCTGGACGTTTGCTGTAAAAATATTGATCCAAACTTATTGGCAGGATGTTTTTCTTTGGCCCAAGTCTGGAGGAGTGCTGTAGGAATCTGTAGGTAGCTGGAGAGAGTGTGAGAATTTGAAACGGTTTCTTTTCTGTTCGTTTTTTTTTTTATTATTTTTTTTTCCCATCACAACGTCGTACAGATAGCGATTATATTATATCGGAAAGATTTATTCATTTTAAAATACTTACACCGACGTTATATTAATATTATATGCGTATAAGGTTATAGGCATATACCACACAGCGTATTATATGGGGTAACGTCTGCGAATTTGCATTTTATGATGGATTATTATAGTTACGAAATGTATGCATGTGTATATGTAGAGAACGTGTTTCTGTATTCAACTATTTCAATGCATCGTGAATGCATATATTATTTTGCGCAATTGATTTATCGTCGGTGTGTGAAGTGAACCTCGATATACCAGCCCATGTATGTAAAGCGAAAGAAAACAAGCAACCAAGAAGAGAAAAAGAGGAGAAGATAAAATAGAACTGGCACGCAATCGGTGGAAAGAAATTCCCCTCTCTTTTTTCATTTTTTGTATTACGCATAAAATTTTTCCTCTTTGTTTTTTTTCAAATTTTTTTTTTTTTAAATTTGATATTTTTACTTCTTGTTTCACCGTCTATCTCCTTGTACTTTTTCTAATCTCTTCAAGGGGGGTTGGAGCTGATATTTTCAGGTATATTTAAGCAGAAAATATACGTGAAGAGTAAAAAGTCGGAATACCTCTTGAACTTTGAGACAATGTCACTTCGTCTCGTTGTTGAGAGGGCACCGAAAAAAAAAACTGAAAAAAAACGATAAAATGAAGGAAGCATCCTTGTACATTAAAATTTCTCTCTCAACGGATAAACCCTATCTGCTTTAATGTTACATTTTTTCGTCTCTAATTTTTTTTTTTTTTTTTCTTGTTCCTTCTCATTCTCATATTCCTTTTGTTTTTCTGTTACAGGTATGTATTTGAAACTTGATGTACCTCGCTGTATAAGTACACATGTATATGTGTACGATGTCTTTTGCCAGAAATAAGTCACCCTTTATGTATGGGCCATTCCACGTGAACCGGATCAGTCACCTCTCAGATATTTTTTTAATTTGGCATGTCGATTGTCCATGGGGAGTTAGATTTTTGTGCCAAAGGATTTTTGAATTAGTGCAAATTTCGATTTATTATGAACAATCGAAAAATTAAGAGGCGGTTTCTTTAAAAAATCATAACTTCGTCAAAAATGATGTAAGATTCAATTTTTTTTTTTTAATTTACGCGGATGAGGCTATAGATTTATAAAAAAAATAGATGGTGCCGAAAAAGTTTATTTATCATTTGTTTATTTGACAATGAATTTTTAAATGATTTTTAAAACACTGATGGATAGCACCGAAAAATTAAAAAAAAATGCTGACATATACTTTGAACTATACTACAGCCTGTGAATTAATTTCAGAGATGCGTTCGGCTTTGTTTTCGAGTAAAAAATCATCGAAGTTGGCGGCGCGCATGAATTCGAGCTCGTCGACGCCTATGTGCGTGATGACGCGCGTCGAGCAACAGAGACCCTATCTACTCTCTACGGACGCTATACTTGGTGTACGCTCGACGGCGGTATTCACGAGTCATTTTCGCGATGATCGACACCGTTAAAAAATCTGGAAAAAATTCCATAGCTTCCCCATAACACGGCAAAGCGATAGAGTAAGTTCCAGAGATGTGTTATTTCTCGTTTTTGAGATATCCGGACGCATTGGGACTCCGCGCTCGCTACTTGGTAGACACTCGGCGGCGGCATTCACGAGTCATTTTCGCGATGATCGACACCGTTAAAAAATCTGGAAAAAATTCCATAGCTTCCCCATAACACGGCAAAGCGATAGAGTAAGTTCCAGAGATGTGTTATTTCTCGTTTTCGAGATATCCGGACGCATTGGGACTCCGCGCTCGCTACTTGGTAGACACTCGGCGGCGGCATTCACGAGTCATTTTCGCGATGATCGACACCGTTAAAAAATCTGGAAAAAATTCCATAGCTTCCCCATAACACGGCAAAGCGATAGAGTGAGTTCCAGAGATGTGTTATTTTTCGTTTTCGAGATATCCGGACGCATTGGGACTCCGCGCTCGCTACTTGGTAGACACTCAGCGGCGGCATTCACGAGTCATTTTCGCGATGATCGACACCGTTAAAAAATCTGGAAAAAATTCCATAGCTTCCCCATAACACGGCAAAGCGATAGAGTAAGTTCCAGAGATGTGTTATTTCTCGT
Organism: Athalia circularis; assembly: GCA_963978495.1. Lineage (NCBI taxonomy): Eukaryota > Metazoa > Arthropoda > Insecta > Hymenoptera > Athaliidae > Athalia > Athalia circularis. Next base: position 8,999,917 of record OZ021702.1, read on the forward strand.
TTTCGAGATATCCGGACGCATTGGGACTCCGCGCTCGCTACTTGGTAGACACTCGGCGGCGGCATTCACGAGTCATTTTCGCGATGATCGACACCGTTAAAAAATCTGGAAAAAATTCCATAGCTTCCCCATAACACGGCAAAGCGATACAGTAAGTTCCAGAGATGTGTTATCTCTCGTTTTCGAGATATTGTAATTCAAAATATTACGAAGTACACAGTATGGGAGCTGGATTTATTGAGGACTAGAAATAAAGTACATAAGTAATAAGTGTAATATGGTATAACGTTTAATGAAGATATTTAGCGCATAGACTTACGGATACATGAATCAATTGAATTAGAAAAAATTTTACACTCTAAAGCTTTTGTTGATAGTGGTAAAAAAGAATGAAATTGTCGCGTGCCTTCTACTGTTATTGCTTGGCTAAATCTTAACTTTAACAACTTTTCTTCATCGTCATGTTCGCTGGTGGTACAATAATCAAATGATATATTTTTTAATGCGCTCACGCTCCAGTCGAACAATTGCCTGGGAGTCAGGATGTGGTTGTCATTCGGTCGTTGTAAGCTAGCACGGGCTGCAAATCTTTTTACTGTCCCACCAACCCCATCACATGGACTTTTGCCGTGTGAGGTTGCGAAAAAGTGCCATTCCGCGGCAATATTGAAGTCTTCGTAATGATGAGATCAATTTGCTACCTGCATAAGTTCAGGTACGTGCAGGTAGCAACCCTTGTCCTACCGCTAAGTTATGCGTGAGACGTGCTATGATTCGCAATATCTCGAAAACGAGAGATAACACATCTCTGAAACTTACTCTATCGCTTTGCCGTGTTATGGGGAAGCTATGGAATTTTTTCCAGATTTTTTAACGGTGTCGATCATCGCGAAAATGACTCGTGAATGCCGCCGCCGAGTGTCTACCAAGTAGCGAGCGCGGAGTCCCAATGCGTCCGGATATCTCGAAAACGAGAAATAACACATCTCTGGAACTTACTCTATCGCTTTGCCGTGTTATGGGGAAGCTATGGAATTTTTTCCAGATTTTTTAACGGTGTCGATCATCGCGAAAATGACTCGTGAATACCGCCGTCGAGCGTACACCAAGTATAGCGTCCGTAGAGAGTAGATAGGGTCTCTGTCGCTCGACGCGCGTCATCACGCACATAGGCGTCGACGAGCTCGAATTCATGCGCGCCGCCAACTTCGATGATTTTTTACTCGAAAACAAAGCCGAACGCATCTCTGAAATTAATTCACAGGCTGTAGTATAGTTCAAAGTATATGTCAGCATTTTTTTTTAATTTTTCGGTGCTATCCATCAGTGTTTTAAAAATCATTTAAAAATTCATTGTCAAATAAACAAATGATAAATAAACTTTTTCGGCACCATCTATTTTTTTTATAAATCTATAGCCTCATCCGCGTAAATTAAAAAAAAAAAATTGAATCTTACATCATTTTTGACGAAGTTATGATTTTTTAAAGAAACCGCCTCTTAATTTTTCGATTGTTCATAATAAATCGAAATTTGCACTAATTCAAAAATCCTTTGGCACAAAAATCTAACTCCCCATGGACAATCGACATGCCAAATTAAAAAAATATCTGAGAGGTGACTGATCCGGTTCACGTGGAATGGCCCGTATGCGTTTCATCATCTTCCAAAACGATGGCACGACAGTATATGTGTGTGCAAGAACTTGAGGTAAGATGAAATTTTTGAAAAATCTGACATTTTTTTTTGTTGTTGTTGACTTTTTGATGAATTTTAAGTAAGAATTTTTCGACAACGATCGAATTACATGATATTCAAATGAAACGGGGAGGAGGGAGAGTTGAGGGCGTGAAAAAATGTATAGGAGTACGCGCGTGATGTAGTAGCGGATAAATAAGTATAGCTGTCGCGGGTAGTTCGTTCGTGTCGTAGAAGAAGGCCATGGACTGCATCAGGAAAGTGAGAGGGAGTGAAAGAGAGAGAGAAGGAAAGGGGGAGGCAAGACCTGGGGATTAATGGCGTCCCACTTTGGACGGCGACTGCAGGGTGGTTGGTATATAGCTCGGTAGAAGTATAGAGCATGGAAAGAAGCTGAGATGGTGGGCGGGCGCGATTGTAACGTAGGTACCTACCTATATTAAAATTCCAATATCCAGACTTCGGATAACTTCTATCGTATATCACGTCCCGCGTACCTTCGACGATCCCACCCTCTCCTTCCCGCCCGCCCTTCCTCCTCTGCGCCCTCAGGAAACTCTGAAACCCCTTCCATACCCGCCCTCACGATCTTCCGACATCTCGACTTATAATATATTATATACATGTACATATATCTATATGTATGTAACGTTATCTCTACCTATGTACGACCCACGGTTTTTCTACCGGTAAAAGAAATGTTCATGATTTTTGACCATTTTTCAACAGTGTTTCTACGGACATTTAACGGTTCACAACCCTCTTGAATTTCCGAAAATTTCCTTTGAAAAATTTATCCGTTGAATGAAGTAAAAGTTAACTTCGAATTATATTGTTATTGTACACGCACACCTTCTTTAACCAGAAGGACAAATTTTGCATAACATTATTTTTTTGATTTCTAAACCGGGGGCAGATTGAAAAAACGTTCTGCAACTCTACTCGCAGTGCCAAGTAGTCAAAATCTATGCTGAATCTCGAAGGACTTTCTAGCGCCTACTCGAGGCATTGAAGAATCGAACTTCAGTGACATCGAAAGTCTTGTTTTTCACATTGAAATCAAGGATTAATATCTTGTCATATTTTTTTTAACTTTTTTTTTTTCTTTTTCCTCCTTCCTTCCGATTGTCAGTTTTTACGCCCCCTCGTCGTCTCTGCACGTTTTTTTTCCTTCCAATTTGTTAACAAATAATAAAGAAAAACAAAACAAAAAAACGAGAAAACAATGCGTTGCAATCTACCCTCGTCGTTAATTATAGATTCCTAATTAACCAATTGAAATGTAAATGGAGAATCGGGAATCCCGATATAATGTAGGGCAGTTGAAACTGCAGATGGAGGTTTTAGTTGAAAGGATGAGGGTGAGGGGAAGAGATGGCGTAAAGTTTTGAGCCAAGGAACTGAATCAATACCTTCGATATCCGCAGTAAAGGTGGCTATAGAGTTAACGAGGGCCTATATCTATACAGTGGTATATGGATTCATCAGAAACATACCTATACTTGTTCGAATAGATTCGTATCTATATATCGATATGTGCATCGAACCTTATAGGCGTCGGAGTTTTCTCGTTCATCATACGCTCTTTGATTTCATCCCCCTAAGTTACGAATTTTGCGGAGACCAGTTGCCACGTACTAAACCCAGCCTTATAGAGAACTGCAAGAATAAAATAGAATATTGTGTATATATATAGAAAAATCGAGACGGGATGAATTGAATTGCCTGATAGTCGCCAACCAACTCATTTTTCCTCACCCGATTTTATATATAAACCACACGAATATAGGTATATACTTGCTGCCTGTTTCGCGAGTTTTTCTTTCTTTCTTTCTCTTTTTTTCCTATTCTCCCTTTGGATTCGCTACATTCTTCATCTTCTTATTTTTCTTATATACGTGTATACTCCACCCTACGTATATCGCCCATGACTCAATATATTTGATTTATCAAAAGGATTTTCTTCACCAAAGTTAGCTTCAACCCCCCCAAGCCAAAGCTCGACAGATGATATTCTTGAGGTTAAATTTTGCGGCTAGCAAATCTATATCTATATGAAGAGAAAAAAGGTGTTTCAAAAAATTGACAGCTCACGGGATGCTGTATCAAAAATTATCGGGGAGGAAAGAAAAGTTGAAGCGGTGAAACGATATCGGATTTTTAAGAAACGTTTCATTTCATTTCTCATTTCTCTCCTTTTTACGAATAGAACTTCCATTGACCAGTTACAGCAATAGCACATTTTATCAACTCGTAATACATGCGTAGGTACTTTTTACCTGAACATTCTGTGTCAGAAATTTATCAATTTTATTCAATACCTCGAGGTTTTATTCATAATAATAATTATGATTATCTCTCAGAATATAAACGGAATATATCCATCGCATACTACGTTTTGCGCGTCTCGCGAAAAAGTTTGCATTCATCCCAGTACACCACATTCATCCTAGTACAGCTGCTCGTACCTATACAGATGCGTATTAATAATAATACAATAATGATGATAATAATATGGTACACAAGTAATATACATGTATTGTTAATATATTTTCATGTTATTCTGGATATATAGATGGTGTAGTATAATAACAGTGTGTATAGGTATAAAATTTGGTAACACCTGTGCATTGCTTTTGCTACGTACGTATGCGGTGGTACGCTTTCGTGCCTGAGAGACTGAACCCCATGCGCGTTTAGTTGTTCTTGTTGTCGTGTTGTTTTGTTGTTCTTGTTGTTGTTGTTGTTATTGTTGTTGTTGAAATCCCTCGGTTGATTAAGCGGCGCAGTCCTTTCCCTACTCTCTCGTTTTCCGTTGGTCCAAAGCTTACTCTATTTTACCGTTGCCATGCCGCGTGTATTGCAGTGAACGTTGCATGTGCGGAAAAGAGGATTCAGCAGGAAGCACGCGAAAAGCGAAGCGAAGCTCCGTCCTGCTGCTCGGCAATGTTTCCTCCAAAGTCTGAAGTCTAAAGCTTCAGACTTCCTAGAAATTTTCCACTCCCTTCCTCCTACTCGCAACTAGATGTACATGTATGAATCTACCTATATATCTATACCGTGCTCTGTCTGACCTACCTGAGTAATAATTTTAGTCTCCTTCAGCGGCTTACTTCAAGGTGTGCAATTCGTACTACTGAGATAGTAAGTAAGAAATTTCACACTGGTTGTACAATTTTTTTAGTGGGATAGGTATGCAAGAATGCCATATAAACACATGAAGCTCTATGAGTTTTGACGGAGTTAGAGAAAATTAGGCAAAACTTTTTTTTTTTGCTCATTGATTCAGAAGTAGAGAAAATTAACTCGGTTGAGTTCGGAGATCGAATTGAAAAAAAACCGATGGAGAAAATAAAGAGATTGCAAGTTGCTTTAGTTTAGGTTGCGACTACTACCAATCGAGATAACTCAATTTTTCTGCTCCGAAGAGCAAAAAATTGGAGATAACTCGATCATTTTTATAGATAGATCAATTTAATCAGCAGATTCAGATTCCTAAGCTATAAATATTGACGAATGCCACTTAAGCCTCATTGAAAAGAACAATGTTGATTTTCGCCCCAAAATTCGAAAAAATCTAAAGGGATATGCTTAGATTTTTATCGATTTTGGGGTTAAAAATCAACATTTTGTTTTTCTTGTGGTTTATACGATATTCTTATGTATTTTTATCGTAGGAATTCGAATCCGCCAACTAAATTGATCCATTTATAATATTTATCGAGTTATCGCCAATTTTTCGTTTTTCAGAACGAAAAAATCAAGATACCTCAATTGATTTGAGTCGTAGCGGAATTCAATCGACGGATTCGTGTTTCTGAGATCAAAATACACGGAAAATCCTCAAAATACTGGGGGGAAAAAGTTGTTGATTTTTGGCCCAAAAATCGAAAAAACCCAACCTTTGAAAAATTCCAAGTATCGCCAAAATGCAATGCAGCGTGCGCGTTGATCGCGAGTTTCATAAAAATCGTAATGTCTGCCAAACTGAAGATTTAAAAATATTGAAATTAAATGCAGTCAACTTTTTTTTCCGCTGTCCCGGAAGGCATGGGTATATATAGCTATAGGAATATTTGCTCGCTATAGTCAACGTACGTTTCCGACTGCTGGGAGTACGGGTTGCGCCGTTACGCGGCAGTGTCTCTTCTGTTCGGTTCTCTTACTTATAAATAATTCATCGGTTTCGATGGCTGGGCCACGATGCATTAGCGGTATCCAGTTCGCCCAGCTATTTAAAAAAAAAAGAATTTTTTTTGCCCTGTCTCTTCCTATCTATTTTTTCCTTTCACCGGCATAGAGAAGAAGCGTTTTCTTCTTCCATGTTTTTTCTTCTCGTTAGACGACTTTTTTTGCGCCCACTCTTCTCGATTCTCTTATACCAATTTTCCATCCGCAAAAACTAAGGACTCTCATTCAACGCCCTCATGATGCTCATTTTTTTCCTCCCTCTCTTTCATATCTAATTAGCTGCCTCTATAATGTTCACATCGTGACACAATGTCATCCATTTTATTAACGGTTGATGAAAAACTATAAATGCAAGTTCAGTTTCAACGTCAACCATGTCCTCAAACACCTGTAGTTCTTGAAAGTATATGAAAGAAAATAAACAGGGCGATTCGTGGATAGATGCCCCAGTGGGAGAGATGGCCGTCGCATCCAACCGATAATGCGATGGCCATCCACAGGAGCATCCATCGCTGAATCACTTTAAATAAAATAAAACATATATCAAAAGTGTGTCATTTTAGTTTGGATTGCAATGCGAATGACGTATACATTATCGCACATATTTCCGTAAGGTGTACGTATATGTGCTTATAGAAAAAGCTTGCACAGTGTATCTTACGGGTGTAGCTTCTAGACAGGGGAAGGTAGGGGAGGGGAAAATTCGATTTCCTCTCCGATAGTTCGATCTCCGGGGAAGAGATGCTGCGTTACTATAGATAGATACATACATACAAGGTATTGAAAGGAGGACGACCATGAAACTGCTTTTGCTCTACACTGGGCTGTTTCATAGTGACGTACGAGTATTATATATTACACGTTCGTATAATTGACCCGTAACTCACGTGATCGTACAGTAGAATGGTGTTCTGCCGTGTGTGTCAGGGTATGTGTGTGTATGGAAGGAAGATGAAGAATTGTAGGTGAAAAAAAAAAAAAAAGAGAGAGAGAAGACAGGAAAATGGGAGTCGTCTGCAGTCTTGCAGTAAGGAAAACCCTCACCACCTGTCTCGGGACCCCTAAGCAGCCCTTATGCCCTTACCTAATAACGATAATAGAGGGTGAAGACGTGTAGCTGCCATACCAGTGTGGTATACCCATATATACCATGCTGAAGTTTGAGATGGTGGTGGTAAGGGGGTGGAGTTTTTAACTGGTGGAAATTCGTTTACGCCAAGATCCGTGAAAAATACTATCCCTATAACTTACCCTTCCTCCCTACCTCTCGTTCTCTCTCTAGGTAGTGGTAGGGTCAAAAAAAAAAAAAAAAAAAGATGGGAAAAGGAAAAATATTGTAAGACTGGATCCGGTCTCGCGCCCCTGCACACCTACCCCCCGTGTATTTTATATATTATCATGGGGTCGCGGAATATACGGAATGAAAACTGTAACGGGGGTGGGAAAAAGTGTGGGGGGGGGGATGAAATAAAAAATAAGGAAAAAATGAAAAGAAGGAAAAAAAAAAAATTGAAAAGTTTTAAGCCCGGCTCCTAATGGGTACCGGGAATGGTTTAAGTTTCAACGTTTTTTTCGACGAATTATTATAGCCTAAAGTTTGAGACATTTGGAGGCGCGCGTTGCGCGTCGGACGGCTCTGCGGGTAGATTTTTACAACCCCTGAAGCTTTGGCATTAGAGCTTCCACATTCAAGCCTTCTTCTCAGCTTTCGCTATTCCTGAAAAACACTCCCTCTGGACTTAACTGCCATGCGGATCTTTCGTATTCCGCCCTTACCTTGTTCAGATATACTCGTTTTTTTCTATCTTTATATATCCTACGTATGTAGCTACGCACGTTTCACCTTATATCAAACTCCGCAGGTTATACTCACGGTCTAATAAGATCGCACGTGTCGTTGAAAATATTGGAAACTAAAAGACGAAAGAAAAAAAAATTGAAAATTGTAGATCTTTTCTTTTTTTTTATTTTGGCTCGCCGTAGTGGACGTACTGCTGCAGAGGATATCCAATCGTAAGTAATAAGAAATATGAAGAGAAACGAAAAACAGGGTGAGGAGAAGGGCAGGGAAAAATCTAATAAACTAACCCCTAACACAACTCACCCCCTAGTCCCCTCCACCCGCACGTTCTTCTCAGTTCTAAGTCCGTACTTGGTGCCAATGCTGGGACCATATAACAAAAATGCTGACGCCACTTCCGACTCCCTTTCTCCTAGAAGGGGCAAAAGAGCGAGAAGGAAAGTGAAGAAAAAGAAAGAACGAGACGAGCAACGGACAACCTACGAATACCTAGAAGAGAAGAGGGTAAAGGGTGAAGACGGCACGTACACCGCACCTGACTTTCATTTCTCGCGGTATATATTCTGTGTTTTATTCCTCTTCTCCTTTTCCCGACGTTTTTTTGTTTCTTTTTTTGCTACGTTCTCTTACACCCCCCCAAAAAATCGTTCGCACAAACCTCTTATGAACGTTCTTCGCACATAGAAATTGTCAAAACGGGCGGAAATGAGGGTGAAATATTGCACTGCTTCGATTATTTGACTACCGTGGTAACCCTCGACCGGTTTGGAAGACCTTGAAAATTGTCGAGGAAGATCCTGAAGAGGTTTTTCCGATGCGTAGCGGTTCCGGAATGAGATAGGCGAGATTTTTCGTCTAATATTTAGTCAGATCCCATATATATTTGTTCCTACCACTCAGTTTTACTCTTCAGTTATTTTCTCCACTTCGGTTTACTACCCTTATTTTCCTTATACCGCTGGGCCAAGCAGTAGTTTGGGTAAACCGTCGGCCAGACTTTCTCATATTAACTTCGATATTGGATGGCGTTAAGGAGAAACACGACGACCAATACTATATTCTTCTACCGCGTGCACCAGGCTAGGTATTATATATAAGTGCATAAGTGCAAAAGAGGGTGAATTCTGATATCCTCGCACTCTCACCTTATCCGTTTATGTATTAATCTCTCTATATACTCATAAATGTATATAGGTGATATTATGTATCATACATATATGCATACGAATCCTTCGACGAACTCTACACTTGACTTGTGCCCGGAACTTCTTCAATAATCGCGCTGGTCGACACATTATAATAATAGAAAATCACGTTGGTTTATAACCGAACCGATATTAAAACTTGCTCGGATTTTCACCTACGATTTCTATGTACACATATATCCGTATCTAACATATAATATATTCACAGACAAATTTTATGGGTCATATTCAATCGCGATCACGGTATAAATAGTTTTTTTCCGTTCATTTTTTTTTGTATTAACTTTGGAAAAATAAGCTCCCGAAACAACCGCGGGGTAATTTCGTGATTACTTTTCTCCCCCCAGTATTATATGATTTTTTATTATTTGTTTTTTTTCTGTTTGCTTATCCTGTTTTCATATATTTTACGGATCTGGGGGAATATAAACGGCGAAGATCCCTTCGGTTATAATTAAAATTCAAATTATAATAGCTGCATTTTCACCGTTGGTTTCCTTATACATCCGCACATGCAGCGGACGGTTATAAAGAACCTTGAAGGATAAGAAAGGAAGATGGAGAGGAAAAAGAAAATAATCGATTATAATTTAGATTAAAATTATAATAACCGCATCTCCGCATATTATAATAAGGAAACTACGAGTGCTGTACCGCCTGTATTATATGGGGTAAAAAAGCAAAATAAAATTAGAAAAAAGCTCGGAAAACATGGAAGCAAAAACACCGCAATTCTCGTTTCTGGATGGTAGGGAAGAAAAAAAAAATTGAAAAAAAATGATGAGAGAAAAAGAGATAGCTTGGAAAAAAGGGAAAAATGTAGGAGTATTATACTTAAGAAGAACCATCATCTTCTTCTTCTTCTTCTTCTCCTTCCTCTCTTTTACTGCTTTTGCTAGTGAGATAATTAGTTGAGCTGTATAACGAAATGTAAGAAGATGGTAGGCAGATCTAATGCTGGCAGATTTCAAGGAGGAGGAAGTATTATTCCTTTCAGTTACTTTTCACCCCCTTCAAATCCTTACCCATAGCAGAGTGAGCAGCAGCAACTCTTGAAGTTGTCAAATGATACAACCGGCAGCAACAGCAGCGGCAACTCACGTCTTTATTAGAGAGTGTTTTCACATTTTAACGAGCACCCTCCGCGATCCGTCTACCCTTTCAGATACATATAATATCATAAATAGTATAAACTAATGAATCGAGGTAAAATTTTTTTCCAGATTACCTGCAAGTCTCGGAACTTTTTTTGTACTTCGATGATTTATCCAAAATTGTTGCGCACATAGCGATGATTTTTTTCTTCCCCCTTGAAGTGCGATTGTCGTACCTTAAGTTTGTTTAATTATCACGATACAATAAAACGCGGATGACTCGTGCATGTATAATGCATTGTGCGATGCGATTCCGCCGTATTGCAACGCTTTCGTTGTTATTTGAAAAATTCCAGCCCTTCGGACAGAGATTGATGCAGAAAATGCAATTTCCTCTAGAACTAGCGCCTGCAATAGAAGTGCACCTTGTACTTATGTATATAGCGTGTAACACCTTGTTATATATCGATATACATACTTTTTTTTTCTCTGCGTTACCAGCTATTCACACGTTTTCTCCAATCCAATCAAATCGCGATCTCCTCGTTTCTCGATTCACAAAATTCAGTTCACTTTCAGCTATTGTATTGAAAATTAAATATTTTTATCTCGGATTTAAGAAGTCATAGAAAAAATCTTTCGTGTTTAATAGGCCCTGCAGAATATCTATACAGAAAATGAAACTTAAAAAAACTTGACTTGTGAAAATGGACTCGAATAAGTTGTCTGCATCCGCGACGTCTATTAGATTCGTTCTTCATCTTAATTCTCTCTTTTTGTTTTTTTTCTCTTCCCCCTTCTATTCGGCCGTCTTCTTCGTGCAAGTTGTTCTCGTTATCAGGTGGCGTTCAAGTGACGCCGTGGGACGTCGGTTAGAGAAGGCAAAAGCCACTGCAGGTTGGATACCGCGAGTCAACGGAAGTTGGGGGGTAAAGTCGGCAGCGACTCGTCACGCGACTCTCCGGCCTGGATAGATAAAGGCTCTCTGTCTCTCTTTCTATTTCTTTCACACATACCATATAGGTATGTATATGTATACTCATATACTATACAACCTTAACTTTTCCTCAACCTGCGAATCTTTCCCCTTAAACCGCAATTTCTCCTGTCAGAGTAGCACCCTCTGGAAATCTTTTTTTTTTTTTTTTTTTGTTCCTTTTATTTCACTCCCCTTTGCTTTGCTTCCGCGATTTTTTTTCTCTTAGTTCTTATGTTTTCACTTCTCTTTCTTAATTGTCCGTAGAAAATATATACCAGTGAAAAAAATATTTACTATAATAATCGATTTCTGCGTAGAGATAAAAGTCAAATAACTAGCTTCAAGAAAAGCTAATCAATTATCGTAATGACAAATAATTATCGATTAGATTTTCCTTCATTTCTGCCTGGTCTGTATTACCTGCATAGTTATTTTTATTTTCTTTCACTTTTGAGCTCGCTCTGTCATATTTTTTTCCTAAGAATAATGCAAACTTCTTTTTCCATATTAATTCGCGGTCGGTAGCCACAGAGCCACCCCTAAAATTATGCAGATTTTTTTTTCAGAGACGAAAATAATGAAGATACCCGCATAAAAAAAAAAAAAAAAAAAAAAAAAAAAAAAAAACGCTGTATACGTACAACGACTTCCAACTTGATCATGGCACGCCCAAATCGTGGAAAGAACAATTTTTTCCTTTTTTCTTTCTTTCTTGTATTCGATCCTGAGATAATCCTTGATTCGCTCCACTGCCGCGCGCGTTTCGTATCGTTGATTCTTGATTATTAACCTCCTTCCCCTGTTATTTCATCCCTTGCACTTCCGGTTTCTTTTTTCTTTCTACTTTGTAAAAACATCTGTGGGTTAGAAAATGACGATGTTCAATCTATGGATTTATACGTGTGTGTATTTAATATACATATAGATAGATAGAAAAGGATCCAGATGAAATTTGAGCGACGGAATTGTGAGATGATTGTACCCTGATGGCTGGTACGTGAGTTTTCGCTAATTACCCAATTATATTCCTTGTTCAAAATGCAAGAGGACGTCGCAGAGAGCGAGAAAATGGAGGCAAAAGCAGAAGGATACTTTATTATATTTTGGGTCCTTCAGCATTATATAATTTTGTCCTATTCGCGAGCGTTGGGACGGTGATTTTGAGATCCTCTTGTTCTTTTTCTTCATCCACTCACAATTAGTATATGATAATTATTATGGAAAGAGTTATTCTCGGCGATCGTTTTTCTCACTGGAATCTGCGTTAGCCATCATTGGATCTGTTCAGTTTTTTTCAGTTGCAAAAGAAATCTGTTTCACGTAGCTAACTACATTTATCTATATACATGACATAGGTACGTGTAGTTGGACGTGTAGAATAAATTCTGAAGGGTGCGACGAACGCTGACTTATATATATGTATTACATATATATTTTACCTTTACATCTAAAGATATTCTCTCTTTGGTCCCATGGGATCTTTTCACGGTAACGACGAACGTGACTTGAGCGATCAAGGGAATCTTGACGCAGTGATGATGCTGCTGCTTCTTTTTTTCTTCCTTTTCTTCTTCTGCTGCAGATCGTGAAATTTTTTGTCAGAAATTTATTCTCCTTCGTACTTCTATCTCTGTATTTCAAAAAGTAATTCGACTCGAAAATTATGTATTCAAACATTTATAATATCAATCGGTGTCAAAGACGACGAATAAATTATCCTTGCTGTGCAGTTATATTAGGTGTGAGTCAAAAATTTCGTGTTAACCGTGAAAAAAAATTAAAAAAAAAAAAAAAAAAAAAAACACTGTTCAATGTATTATACACGTGGGGAAAAATTTTTTTTTCAACAAAAAGTGAAATCCTGACCATTGAATTGGTTTGAAAATTGAACCATTTCAATCGAAAACTAGAAGAAGAAAAAACAAACGAAGACTTCACCACACGTTCGTATTGAAAATAATGAATCAAATTATCGCAAAATTCCATTCGTATTCTCATTTCTAAATTGAGCGTGATAATTGATTGGTAGTAGGTACCTACAGGTGATATAATATATAGATAGTTGCAGTTCGGTTTAGAGTTGATCCCGTGACTGATAATTTCCAATTCTCCACATATACATACGCATGGATTCAATTGTATATACATATAGATTATATACGCACTGTGCGTCGCGTAGTTTGGATGAGGATATTTGTACGGTAAATTGCGTTTCTACCTGAACGATCCATGTATGTATGACCGTAGGTATGATACATATAGATATTTACACATATTTCCTACGTGTGTTATCAGAACGGTATCCCGTGTGTCTGTAGCCCGGTGGATAGAATGACGTCGCGTCGTGTTAGGTAAGTGGGCAAGGGTTGTTATGCCGTAATTAGCATAATAATTAACGCAATTAATCCAAACGAGAAGGTTTCGTCTACCTACGTGGCGAAAGCACCTCTATACAAATCCGAACGTGCGTGTGCAAAACTCACACACACGTCCATCCGTGTACATATTTATGTACGTGTTATACGTGCGTTGTCTACACGTATGACTTTGCATATTATTATGCAACTGAATCATCCCACGCTCGCAATCTGTTATCATTACGGAATTGACAATTAAATTGGCCCACCTATGTCTTATCACTCGATTAATTATCATATTCATGTACATAGAACGCCGATCATGTAAAGCTCAAACTAATTGTCAAACAATCCGGGAGCGATGGACGGTTATGATTTAATTAAACTATCAATTGTAATCACTGCATGTCATTTTCAAAATTGTGCAAAGATTTAAAAAAAAAAAACAAAAATCGGTCTCTTCATTCTTCACGATACTGATTGAGCAAAATTTCAAAAAAAATTGAATAAATTTACGCACATAATAACGAAACTAAACGGAGTAAATGTTCAGGCTGAGGGATAAAAAAAATTGTACCTACCGGCGTTTATCCATTAACGTTATTTTATTATAATTTTTTTTTTTTTCCCCGTCCATTCTCTGGTGATGAGATGTGTAAAAGTGTATAGGCGGAGATGGCGAATGTAAATATATCCAGCCTGCACTGCAGTAGTGTATGTATGGAGAATAAGAAGAAGTTTAAAACGGAAAAGTTTTAGTGCTTCGCAGAGAGATGTAAAACAAAAAAATAACGACAAGTCAGTACCTAACCGGTATTTTCCTTTCTTTTACTTATTTTCCCATTTTCTCCTTCTCATCTTTATACTCAAAAAGCTTTTCTGTCTAATACTTACGTATGCATACGGACTCCCGTTTCATGGTGGTGCAGCTCTTACCAATTGCAACTTGCGTTTGTTAGATTTCATTTTATTTTTCATTTTTCTTTCCTTTTTTCCTTACCGTTGAAAATGATAGTACAGCTAGAGTATAAATGCGACGCGTCTAAACGTTGAAGCTAGAACTGCAATCCGTTAACACTTCAAATTCGTTGGAAAAATGTGTATCTACACGAGTTTGGTGCATTTTGAGCGCTCGTAACACCGTAAGCAAGATCTAAACTTGGAACATTTTCTTTATTTTTCACCGTGACTATATACATACAAATTGTATGTATATACAATACCTATTTACAGAGACGAAAGATTCTACCAAATCGATTTTTACACTTTTCCATCCCTTGAGGTTTGGTAGTTTATAACTCCGACGCTGTAGCAGCAGACTGCAAATCCCACGATACCATTAAACTATTCAAACTGATTTCTTTGGATTTGAACTATTCATAGAGTGGAATAAACAAAATTTATGAAAATTTTCCAATGTTTTTATAGTTGTGAAAAAAAATTCATCTTAACCATGCTTGACTGTTTCAGCCTATCAGAAAATGATTTTTTTTTGTTCGGATTTTCATTGGAATTGAAACATACGAGGCTCGAATAATATCATCACCCTAAGATGTAGCTTAATCGACAGGTTACTCCCCTCGCTTTATAGTTTCAAGGTCGTTTTTATGGGGGTTACCAAACAAACTATACTCAGGCACATGGAATTAAGCAGAATCTGAGAGAAGTGGGATCCTTTTGGGTGGCTTCCTTGATACGGTTAAGGCGTGTAACCTATCCTACCCATCCTATCCTATTCCATCCTATCCTATCCTATAGTATCCATAGCTACTACCACTAGCGTATAATTAGACGGGTCCAATCACCCTACCAACCTTATCTTAATGGGAAACGTTATGCCATGACGTCCTACTATTCCTACCTTGTCTCCGGGAATGTAATTGCCCGCGATAGGTTTGTCCTACTCGTGTATTATACTGTACACGAAACGCATGGAATAGGAATACTAAAATGATGGAAAGATAGTAGCTACCGTCGCCCTGCTATCTCAATTTAGTTCCGTTAATAATTTGTGAATTTTATATCCAACCACATATCGCGTCGCGAGTTTCATAATAATAATTTCGTAATTCAGTAGCTGAATGAAGGAGAAAAAAAAATCAAATACACAAGTATATAAGGGATACGTACCTGTGGGGTTTTCTTCAATTTTTTATTTTTCTTGCTATTTTATTTCTTTTCGTTCGTACAAAGTGAACTATGGGATATCTGCTGGTAATAAGAAGTGAAGATTGTAAAAGCGGAGAAAAATCGAGGTTCGGAAGAGTATAAGCTTTAGCCACTACCTCTGGTGGTGAGAGAAGAAGAAGAAGAAGTAGAAGTATAAGAAAGTACGTCCGCAGTGGCGTCTGAGTCGTCTGTACGTTGGTTTGGGAGAAAACTGGTGCGGCGTCGTGGCTTTTGCATCCAATTCCATTTCCCATTTCCCATTTCAACTTTTCTCATCTCTAACATCCCCGCAGACTTCTTCGCACCCCACCGAGAAGTTAAATACCGTTACCTTAATGTTCAATCATTATTTTAACCATTAAAATAACTCCAAAAGAGGGAGAAAGAAGGAGAGAGAAAAACTATGCAGAAAAAAAGAGAAGAAGTATGACAACCACCAACCGTGACTATCGCACAAACACGCAGACGTTGCAGCTGTTAAAAAATACTTCGATCTGTTTGAGAAGCAAATACCTAAACCGTTTTCAACGAGATATTTATGCGCGACATTAAGTCGATAAAATCACGCTCATGAATTGAAACAAAAAAAAATTCGAATACTCACACGAGACGGAGAGAGTTTGTTGTATTTTTGGACGACATAATGACTGAAATTTTGAAATTACCGCACCCTACTTCTCAGTTCAACTAATTGAACAACGATTATCGTTTCGGTCGACGCTTTTATAACCGTTAAAATGGAACGAGCAATTTCTTCATTTATGGCTTGTGCTGCCCTGCTATGTTATAACAAGCAATCTCCTTGGTCACAGGCTTTTCGCGACATACGAAAAGAACGAACGAACGAGGCAACGTCGATTATAAAGTGCTGGGAAAAGAGAAAACAGGGAAGAATACCTTTTAATTGCACCGATTCAAATGCCGATTTTATGCTCTACGCGTTTATTATTATTGTTCCTCCTGTTGTCATTATTTTTATCATGCTTATTATTACACTATGCTTCTAACTGTACGCGCCGCCCAGATGTCTTTCGATCCATTTCTTTTTTCCTTGCTTTTTTACCTCATTTAAAAAAAATGTTTTCAACCTCTCGTCATTATTATTTTATTACCTTCTCCGAGCGCGCATAGCTTCTTATATTTCACACCTTCATTAGAATTATTACAGAAACCAAGTACTTGATATTACAACGTATCGGCACGCCGTTCTTCGCGGGGAGAACCAAAATATCGTCAAGAAATTTAATATGTATTTATACGTGCACAGATACATGATATACGGATATATTTGTGAGAGAGAAGCTCAAATTGACGAAAAACGCCCCGAATCTCCCTCGAAGAAAAGAAAGAAGGGAACGAATGAAGAAAAAATAAATCAGGAAAAACTTGCACTGTGACAATTAACTCCACGATCTTAATCTTGGATTTTTTGGTTTTTAAGGTAACAAAATAATGAAAAGCAATCTAATTGTGGAAACAAGAACGATAATATAATTGGGGCAAAAAATGTTCTATTAGAATACTTTTAGTTCGCGATAAAATTCGAATCTTATTTCTTCTTTAACCGTAGATTTGTATAATAGTTGGCAAGTGTAATTATTAGCGATTATTGTTGTAATGTAGTTGATTGCTGTAGCTACAGTTGAAAAAGGTCGTTTCGGGTAGAAACGCTCAACGCTAACGACTATGAATGATTAATTTTCCAGTAGATGAGGGGTACGCCTGGCGAACAGGTTATACATACATATATGTATGTGTAAATGTGTTTATATATTATACGTACCTATATAAGGATAAACTACGGGAGTCGGCTGACTTGGCCAAAAGTTCCATTCATTAAGTTTAAACTAAGGAACCGCTTTCGCAGTCCAAATATATTATATCCCTGATGATGACGCCGCTGCCGCCGCCGCCGCCGCTGCTGCTGCTGCTGCTGCTGCTAATCCCACCGCGACTCACTCGACCAGAGCCCAGAGGTATTAATTATAAACATATACCATTAAGGATCATTAACTTGATATCTTCACCCACCACTGGGCAGAGACCACATACAACTCTAGTGATAACTAATCCAGTAAATGATGGTAATCTGCGTGTTGAAAACTTACAGCTATGTACCTGAATTTCGTTGTAATTTATACTTACACTTTTGCCATTATGCCTGTCATTAATCAATACGGAATTGCCGTTTCAAATGAATATACGTATAGAGGTGTATGGAGAAAAAGTGAAAATTGTAAAAATAGAACAGTGTGAATGAAAATGTGGATACTGCACTGCTGCTGCTGCTGTTGTACCACCACCAGTCGCCGACGGTTTTGTCTGGCCACCCGGTTCACGTGCGATAAAACTTGCTAAACGTTAACGCCCTCGACAGAATCGATGAAAAGAATTATTCTCGATTCTACTGCAGCTATGCAGTTTTGGATAATTGATGATTTCAAACACTAACAATTCCCTTCCGATTACACCGGAATGAAAAAACACTCGAGAACTAACGAAAATAAAATAGAATAAAATAAAATAATTTATCAAAAAAGTTCGTAACATTTGCATTTTTTAACATCGAATGTATTGCAATATATTTCAATATTGAAAGCATAGATATTAATATCGAATCCAACAGGTTTCGAACCCTTTAGATCCAAGTTGAAATTTGTCAAAATTTTCACTAGCCTCGATGTTTTTTGTATACTTTCGAATAACATAAACGCGAATTGAAAAGGGTTCGAATAAGAAAAAGAAGGGGAAAAAATGGGCGAGGGGGGAAGCTGACCGATCTTTGTTCGCGGTATATAAGAGAAAGCAGACGATTCGTTCAGTACAGGGTACTAGGTATTTTCTTTTGGAATTAGCCGCTCAAGCTACAGAGTTGGATTCAAGATTTCGTATATAGTATTCGGGGTTGAGGTGGAGGCAAAAGGCAAACGGCGAACGAAGGAAATACTCCGCATAGGACGAGGTAATGATCTCTCCTAGCCCTTCGCTCGGTTAATGGACTTTCTCAAAGTCGCCTCTTCCTCTTCTTCTTTTTACCCCGCGCGTAGTTTCTCGTCCTCAAGGTCCTCTGACTTTCCTTACTTTCCTCGTGGCTTCAGGCCAAAGTCTTTTTCTTCTGCGGTTTATACAAACGCCAAAAAGTCCAACCTCAGAATCAGTTTCTACACGGCGCATAAAGTACCTCGAATCATGGACAATTCTCATGCCCGTTTTACCCTTTTGTCATATTTTCACAGTAAATATCTAAAAAAAAAAAGACAAGAAAAGAAAACAGGCCGCATTCCTTTCGTTTCGGAATGCAGATTGGTCAATTTTTTCTCTTCATCTGATTATTCCTCTTTTTTTTTGGTTAGTGGAACTGGATATGACCCCATTCTATAGGGACATTTTGAACGAATACTATAATCGATTAGTTTCTAGCGTGCAGCATGAGCTAAGTTGCATTCATTCGTGAGCTTGCAGCGAAAAGCTTGGACCGATAAGTATAGGTAACGCAGCATAGGTATACATATACGTATACACCTATGTAGCGAAGTATACACAAAGCTACAATCTCCCTCTTTATCTCTTCGCTCATTACAATTCTATCTCTTCTCACTTTGATTTATCCCCGGAGTTACGAAACTCTCGCCCATTGTGACCGTGCAAACGCCGCCAACGCGTTTGCTATATAACCAAACGACTACTCCGGAAAGTCTTTGCTTTATCTACCCCATCACGAATATATAGGTGTATATTTGTATAATGTATATATGTGTGTATATCATACATTTCTACGTATGTATTATAGTTAACGTTCATGTATTCTATGTATTGAGAACAATGCTAAATTCAGCCGAATGAATAGAAATAAAAAAAAAAAATAAAAAACCAAAGAAAGAAAGTTGGGAGGTATTAGTTTCTCATGAAAATCAATTCCATTAGTGATCCAATTTTCCATTCATTGATTTTTTCCCTTTTTTTGTTTTACGTTTCTGTATTTCTTTTTACCGACCAACGGTGAATGGTATAAAAAGAAAAAAAAAAAAAGAAAGAAAGGGAAATACCGTAGTTTTCTGGTTTTGGTATAGGACCAAAACGACACCCTCGTGTACATTGCAAGTTGGAAAGCTAAAAGTGAGGAGAGTATAAGAACTGTAAGGCGTGTAACGATATCTCGCGGGGAAAGTAGAGAGAAAGTAGAAGAGCAACTTCCATTAATGAAATCCTTTAATTCCAACCCGTCGTAGCTAACTATATAGTACAGGGTTGGTCTCGGATACCGCGGCGCCTGGGGGTTGGTTCGTTGCCTCCCTGACTTCCTGACTCCGTGACTCCGTTCCTTCGGTGGTTCAAGTCTGACTATGGGTCAGGTTGTGGGGGTTAATCTCGACTTAATCGTCCGTTTTATGGGCCTGTTGTGCCAAATCAACTACCCGAAGGATGAATGCACGGATGCGTAAACACCGTAGAGTGAGCCGGCCGGAGCACGAGGTGAAGGAGAAAGCGGGACGACGGGAAGGCCGGGGTAGAACAGGGTTCGATCCGACCTAGAAGAGAGTTTTTGACACCGTCTCGCTGTCCCAAATTCAGCGAGAGAATACTAGAATTTGATCTAATCTTCATTGAAGCCGGATGGTTTATCACTTGTTGTAATTTCTTTTTGGCCAATTGTTTCTTTTTTTTTTTCTGCACGATTCAATCTTCTTCCATGTGTTTTTTTGTTTTGTTTTTGTTCCCGTTTCATTTTCGTTATTTCTCTTGATGATTCTAGGAATCGTTCTGTTTTTCTTCAGATACCCCAGCGATACCTCTGCCTGGGTAATTATTCGCGTTACATGTAGCCGCAGGTAATTAACTTTGCCCTCGTAAATCTGAAGTTCGCCGCTCGCGGCTTTACCACACCGCTACACAATGAACCACAGGGCCCGTTTTCATATCTACCAACTCTCGTGATAATTCGTCGCGACGTTACACTCTGATGTGTTTCAACATCTTTTTCATCCTTGTATCGATTCGTCAGCGTACCCTTTGCATCGTTACACACCAGTTGGACTCATCGCGTCCTGATGAGCAGGATTTTTATATTTTTACATATCGAGGACCGGCGTTCGTTTTTATTTTTGAAGATTGGTTCAGCTTTTATTGCAGCACAACCGAAAGAGTGTAGGTCACACGCCTTCCCGTTTATAGAGAATCGAAATCTCGGATAGTTCGAACAGCCTGGATTTGAGTTGATTCAATTTTTTTTTTTTTTTTTTTTTTTTCTTTCCAACACCGTTAGAAAATATGGTTCCTGAACTTGAACGAATTACGACCACAGTTCTTACACCGTACCGATGGTAACACATAAGTCGCTTTAGGATTTGGGGCGGGTCTCGCGCTGTTGCAAATTACCTTTTGAACAGACTAGTGTTTTATTATCGCTACCAGCGGGATTCGAAGAGCCCTGGAGTACCTACTGGTATATGGTATACCTATATATATAACAGCCATGGTACTACTTTTCTCTTGAAACCAACAGACTATGGGAGTGTTCTGTCTGTACCGTAAAACCTATCTGTCTATGGCTGACTGAGGCTAGGCGTGTCCGGTTTATGCGCCATTTCACAATTTCCCATTCTATGGGACCGGCTCCGAGGGGCTACTACAAAATCCCAGACTACGAAGTATCCCCCTTGTAGACTTTTGATGCGAATTCTAGAGACCGCCTTTTTTGAGACTATTAAAATAGTGTGAAGATAAATCCTTCGGCTCTAATGACAGAAATACAAATAAATACCTAAAATAAATATCTTTGAACTAAAAAATTCAGTATTACGTGAGTTGAGTTCAAATTTTTCGATATGTTTCGATAAAGTATGGGTATATACTCGGGTATATATCAATACATATGAAGAGAATACCGATATTATTGTACCTTTGATAATCAGCAGCAGCGTTGAGCTTTTCCGATATTGGTTTAGACTTGGGAGTCCTGCAGGAGCTTTTATGGGTAGGGGTGGTTAAAGGGTGGTCCAATCATCAGCACCCAGTTGTAATAAAATAAAGGGCTACTGCACAGCTGGTTCTTTTCGTTAGCTGTTCTTATTAGCCGTCCTTTTCTCTCATTCCTCTTATTTTTTTTTTTTCTACTTTCCTCTCCAACAAACCAACCAACCAACCCAAATTGCCGGGGGATAATTCTGATTACAGTCGTCGGTATAATAGGAGGGGGAGGAAGAAAAAATAATACCGGGATAAGGAAAGTAGCGAATATTCGTCCAGCTTGATTTTGGTCCCCCTAAAAAACTTTCTAATTCTTCCACGGCCGAGATTCATTTTTTTCTTTTTTTTAATCGAGAACGTATAAAGCAGCTGAGAGTGAAAGTAAAGGGGGAAAGAGAGAGAAGAAAAACAACAAATGAATAAATGTTGAAAAGACAAAAAAAAAGAAACAGCAGTTACTTCGTGTTCTTTTCTCTCCTTGCTGATGATTAGGTTTATACTACAGCCTATTGTTATTACAGTCGTTTCTTTTACTGTTACGACTGTTACCCCCTCAGACTTCCACCTACTTCAAACAGTGGAAACACTGCACCTTTACCTTCGGGGGGAAAAGTGGAATGGGCGTGTTTCAGAACGTTGGAACATTTATCGACCTTGAATTAATCCCTTGAGGGTACGCTAAAAGATTATCCCAGATATTAAACTCGTTACTTCGCACGTGGGATGGAAAGAGAAGGGAAAGGGACGAGGGGCGAGGGGTAAGCAGGGGGAGGGGGAGGGAAACGTATAACTATCGCTGCCGAAACTTCCATTGAACAATTCTTGAACGCAGATACTGGATTTTGAATTCACTCCTTCTCTTGTGATACCAGAGATTAACCTCCGGCAGACCTTTCCCCTCTCACACTGCAGCTTTTCCCTACCTTCTATTCTTGCTACTGTACAGACTTCACGAGGCTGATTCATATTAGCCCCGTTTTTGGCTACGAATTCCTAAGCGCCGTTTTAATCCTTATGCTAAGCCACTCTCTTCCATCTATTCTTCGCTTCTCTCTCTTTCTCTCTTGCCATCCTCTTCTATCAGAGCCCGACCCGACTCGACTTAACAAAGCTCTGACGTTACTCTTCATTCGCGACATTAGCCAGCTAGCCTCAGGCCTATTACTTTGTTAGCTTGAGGATAGGTATAAACCAAATGGCTTTTAACCTAACACAACGAATAGTATTTTGCCCCCGCAGGATCCAATATCACATCCTTATAATTAATCTTGATTTTCTACAATTTTTTCTTTTTTTTTTTTTTTAATTTTTTTGTTCCTACTTTTATTCATATTTAATTAATTCATTCGACGTTTCAACGTACAAGTTTAATTAACTGGCACCACTCGTCCGGCGAATGTATTGACGCAGGTAAAGAAAAAGTTTTCACTGAATTTTAAATACATTTTCTGCGGTATTTATATAACGAAGAGTTTGAAAATCTCGTGGTATTTACTTACGAGCTTCGAATATATGTGCATGTGTATGTACAGCGTCAGGAATTAAAGCACTCACTTACAGCTCGTTCTGGCACCTGGAGTAAAACTCATTCGGTCCAAAGAAACTTGGCACCCAGAAATGCTGCGAAATGGGAAAACTGCTAGCGATCTAGTATACAGAAAACGGTTTTCCAAATGCTCGAACTAAACTTTGGCACTCGACAAACTCGTTTGACATTTACACTATATAGTAGATCGGTAACCCGTATTCTTCTTCATTTGCATAGAAATTACACTATTTTGAAAAGAAAATGAACGAAACATATACGTATATACTATCGGTGCTAGTTCTCGATTCTAATATCCTGGAAATTATTGTATGTATATACGATTGAATAAATTCTGCCCGCGCTTATCCCTCTTGTAATGCGGTACTCGTAATATCAGTAATATTATCGTTACTACTTATCTTTTGTTCGTGCTTCTATCAGACTCGAGGTATACTTTTTGTATACTTATAGATATACGACTCGGCCTCAAATCTCCCGTTGGGATTAACCTTGTTAGTTGGTAATTATTAGGAATCCCTCCGTTGAGCGTATCGAGTCCTCATCCCGTCGTCCTTTCGTCCGTGAGCTTGTCTCTATACCCTTCTCGTTTCTCGTTTCTACTCCATATGGATCCTGTCGGTATGGTCCTCGAGGGATACAGTTAACATTCTCGGACAGGGACGAAAAGGAGATACGCGGGGTGAAGAGATTCCAGATTTTGGTGCAGCCACAATAACAACTCGCCAAATGTTGGCGTACTCGCTCCGTGTATCAACTGAGCTTACCAACCCCTTTCTCTTACCCTCTCGGCGTATATACCTTCGACAATAACCCATTGTTGTGTCCGTTATACGGGATATCGCCTAACGGAGACAAAGCAAATCTCAGACCGACGCGTCGCGACGCTCAAATCGTCAGGAAGGACCACTGCTGTGGGATCCATGGACATTATACTGCGGTACCAAGATTTTGATTCTGTCATTTCAAAAAATAGATGAACAAAATAGCAGAAATTTCGAAGAAAAGGTTTGATCATCCAATTTACGGTACAATCCTCAAAACGAGATCGAAATTTGCCAAATATATGAGTGGAGGTAAACTCACCATATCGAGCGAAATGAAAGCCTCGGGTTTCCACGCTATCCCGAGTCCTGCAGGATTGATGCGGTACTGTACGTTTATTCTATGTATATAATACAAACTCAAGTACGCAGTGTATATTTTATATACAGATATATTACACACACACCCGCACACCTTGCGAACGTTAGTCCAGGATAGAATCAACCGGAACCTGCCGACGCTCGTGACGCCTGGCTTAAGTCCTGGCAGCCCTACGTGCTCTCGCAAAATCTGGATCATTTTCTACCCTATATACCCTGTTTATTTCGAACAGCCGACCCTCCATCCACCACTTCGTCACCATCTTGCGATCGTTGAAAAATATCAAAGCGTTTTAGTCCGTCGCGGAGCAGTGCGGTACGAAATGAATGAAATTTTCTTAGCCCAAGATATACGTAAGGAATCGAAGACGTTGAGTTTTTTCATATTTGTTTTGATATATCTGTGTTTTGTTTAGTTTTTATTTTTTTTATTTTCACTCTTATCGCGGAAGTCAAGAAGGATTGTATTTATGAAATACGGGAGTTCTGCGGATATTTAGCTAAAGGATTTTCTCAACAGCAGCAGCTCGGCTCAGCTCCGCTTGCTTTGCTTAGTTTAGCTGAGCAAAGACTTCCTGGTCGTACATATATATATGTATATAATGTATATACCGTCTACAAATCAAGGACATCTGTTGTGTCGTAGAAGGTACACCAAGGTACGATGAGGACGAGAACGACGAGTGAGGATAGAGGCAACAGGAGTGCTTCTGACATAATTATGATTAATAATATCCACCGCGACTATACGCCCGCTGTACGGCCATGACTATTCCCTTATAAACGTAGTAGGAATAGAGCTAAAGTTAAAGCCGCCTTTCCGCTCTGTGTATGGAAATGCTTTTCGAGGAAACTTACTTCCTTGATATCTTTATATATCCGAATATAATTCAAACGCAACGAAAACTCTGAAAGTAAAAAATATATGGTGTACAACATATCCACAGATTAATCATATCGTTCGTGTCTTTGGGCACGAAATTCGTGTTGTCTATATTACAGTAATTTGTGAATCCCTTTCAAGTTTCTCAAATGCACGCCTTGGAGAATTTCTCCTATGGATTAGCGTATCTAAATCGTATCTCTTGTAGAGAATATCGTACAGAACCTGTTAATTACGAAACAATGGAGTAAATGCTATAGATTAGCTCATTAGTCAGGCGGTTGTCTTTCTAACACAATCAATCCATCCCTACGCGACAACCTCTGCAATGCTGCACTGGAACGATTCAACCTCATCGCTTCTCTAACTGCATAATGTTGGTAGGTATACCTACCTCCACCTACCCATACCTAACCACGAATACGACGCGTCTACGACGAGCAATTTAGTACACCAAGTTCACTATACATCCTATAATTTCTATTCCGTCCAATAATTCTACACTTGACTTCGTTGGTTGTACCATCTGTACACGATTTGCTGCTTATTACACACCGAAAAATCCGTATCTCCCTGCATATGAAGGAGTTGAGATAATCAATTAATTTCGAGATTAATTTGTAAATGTGAATTACTCTGATTGTGGAGTCGAATATCAAAAATGATTTGTATATCAAAATAATCCAGTTATCGTCAAATTTTCGCTTTTTAGAGCGAAAATATCGAGACATCTCGATTGCTTTGAGTCGTAGATCAATTTAATCGATGGATAGGTACGTGTTATTGAGATCAAAGTACATTAAAAACTATTAAAATATTGCGAAAAATAAAATGTTGATTTTTACCCCAAAAGTCGAAAAAATCTAAAGGAGTATACCTTAGATTTTTTCAATTTCCGGTCTAAAAAGAAAAAAAAAAAGAAAAATTTTGCAGCATTCTGATGTATTTTGTGCTGAGGATCTGGATCTGCTAACTATATCGATCCAGCCATTGAAACAACCAAGTTATCGCCCATTTTTCGACACTAGAACCGAAAAAATTAGCACATATTTTGGATTTTGGGGTAAAAAATGTTCTTTGTGACGTTTGCATTATTTGCGTTTGTATGTGTTTATACCTATACGTTTGAAATTAATTGCAGCGGAATACGACTGTTCGTATATAATTCATCCTTGTGCAAAACCTCTTATCACGCTCACTAGTCGTAACACGAGATTTAATCCCCACGGATCTGGAACTATTCCTGCACTATGTGTGATGTGGTGTAATTCTGCACGTAATTCGCTCAAAATATCCATCCTCATGTAACAACACCCATGCAAATTCCGGCGAAGGGAATTTACCGCGTTTTCAACAAAATTTCAAATATATCACACGTTTCGCAGATACGAAAAATCATTTCCAATCTGAACTAAATCATTCGATGGAAAAATTTTTTGTTCATATTTTTTTTTTATTCTTGAGGTTAAAAATATATATCTTCAGCTGAGGAAATCGCTGTCGGTCTTAACTGTCCGTCTGTCTTTCTAGAAATAGTTTTCTGTGTGCAACGGGCGGGAGAGAAACGCGAGCTAACCAGCGTAGCGGCTGAGAATGTAATTAAGTGCAGTCTTAAGATTTAGTGCACTCGCCGTGCTGGCTCTGCTGCACTGTTGCTGCCGCCGCTGCTGCTGCTGCTGCACCCTTCCAAGTGCTGAGTACTTATACAGACGCCCTTTACGCCGGCTTATGAATCTTACTATACGCGGTATATATTCGGTATACTGCTGCTGCTGCTGTTTCAGTATAATACGAAAGACGAATTTTCTCTTATTATACATCTCACAGTTTTCATCGCGTTTTTGGAGAATTTATTACACGTTGGTTGATTTTTGTTTATTTTTTTTTTTGGCTCTTGTCACCAATAGATCTTGTTGGATAAATTTTGATTTAAATTTCGACATGCGCCAAATAAAACTCGTTACGTGCAGGGAATGTGTGCAAACGCTATTCTCTTATGGCATTGTACGGATTATGTAATCGCGTTATTTCTTAACTTATATACATTATGGTTTTATCTCTAGTTTTCACTTTGTATTCCACCGTGTGCCCCGAAAGTTGCGGAAGAAACGATGCAGTTCACTCGCATGCATGCTTGCAGAAAGTTGTGTTATATAGGTATGTAACATATCATATAAGTTCGTCCGCTATTTACGCCAAGTCAGGCTCTAGCTGCGGCAAGCTCCTTGTGAGAGGAAGTTTCTTAGCTAGAGTTTCCTCTATACTACCTCCCAATTTTACTTAGAACTACATCTACACATACATATCTAGATGTTTTCACGACCCAGATGCCACGATTTATGCAGACACTTTGCAAATTTCCGTTCCCACCGCTAACGGTAACGGTCCTCTCAGCGTCGTTTTGACTCCATAACCTATCAGAATTCCCCCGCGTGTTAATTTGCAATCGCTTAAAACAAAAAACAGAAGGGACAAAAAACAAACAAGAAAGCCATTTTCTCCATCGTTTTATTCTCTTCAATTTTCATTTTTCTTTTTTTTCATACGCTGAGCAAATTTTGTTTCTTATACAGCGTATTAGAGATTTGGAGAACTCGCAGAAGAGATTCTCTTTTTCTTCCTTTATTGTCGGCTGGTATTCTTCCAATAACTTGACAACGAGCTTGCCGTAAAAGCTAGCGATGGAAGACCGTGGAAAATATCTGGACAAAGAAATAAAGTGAACGAAGAAAGAATGGAATTCGGAAACTCTCGTTTCAAACGAGGTTTAAAAACGGGCAATTGACCGTTATCTGCTTGTACCATCAAACGAATGCTATGAAAAGCGTATTATACATCTTTATAATAAATTCTTATTACAATCTGAACTTTCGGTGCATAGAGAATTACGGGATTTTTTTTTTGTTTTTTTTTTTTACGGCAATATCGACGTACGACTATAAAATGACAATGTGAATCATCGCAAATGAAAATCACGGGGAACGGTTTTTTCATCTAATTAGTTTAAGGATTAGGTTTTTTCAATCAATCATCTATTCATTTCTATTCTCTGTGCTAGATCCTCCAGTTTCCAATGCTGCTGCTGTCGGTGCTGCTAGATTCGATCTAGATATATCGCATTTTCAGATTCATTTTTTTTTTTTTCCAATGCTTCAGAATTGATTGATTTATTTTCGAGTAGAATTATAGAATAAAAATTGATTAAATTAGAAGCTGAGCTATGAGGTTCGTTCATTTCATAAAGAGTGAGGGCAAATTTCATCGAAATAAAAGCGTAGGGATGGAGTGGAGTGAGATGGATCGTTTGGTTTGGGTTGTAAAATAAAATTTTGGTTGCGACTTATAACCAGATAGGTAGCTAGCTAGCTGGCTGGCTAGGTAATCTAATATATTCAGTGTTGCCGTAACATCGGATGATAATAAAAAAAAATCCCTGACGTTGGCCAAAAACCAGAAGTACCACCGCGCTCTTCGTTTATATACCATATAGTTATAATATATATGTATACTTACCTATATATGTAGGTATGTATGTTATACGTTTTAACCATACCTATATAAACCAACGGAGAAGAAAAAGGTGATGTATATAGAAGGAAGGTCGCAGAAATGCAAATATGAAATGTTTTCTTTGTCTATAGTACTCTATAGCGAATATATCGTCGTATACCAGAGAGGGTGGGATGAGAAATCTAATTTTTTTCTTATATTGTGAAAAAAAAAATAATAATAATTTCATTATTTTATTCTATTCATTTTCTTACCCAGACACTGATGCAATTTAAATCGTAGTTGGATCATTCTATTTTTATTCCGTTTCTTATATAATTGATTTCTGAAAGTTTTGTGCAGATTTTTAATATAGTTTGTAGATTGTTAATTTTTTTTTTCTCCATTTTCTCCATTGTGAAGGAGGGTAGACGCAAAATGATGAGTTGAAATCTCCAGAGAGGGTAATATTTTCAAAGTAGTTTACTTTTTCGATCTGCCATATAGTTCGCCTATACGGGATTACGATCTGAATGTGTTGCTAAATGGTTTTGTTTTTTTTTTGGCCTAGAAAAAAAAATGTTATTTTTTGCTTTTCAATTATTTCAGTCATTTTTTTTCTCTCTTTTTATTTTATTCTTTCATTTTGTCTTTTTCGTTACTACACGCCACGATAGATAAAGCTGTCATTGATTCGAACGTATGCGTATACGTATACCTAAAAAAGAAATACGAAGTCACGATCAGTTTTCAATCTTTACACGTTTTGTGGGATATGAAGATCGATATATTATCGGGGTGTATATAAAGTTCCACTCATATGTATTATATACATACCCATGTACATATATATCGACCAAATGATCACACTCTAAATCCTTTTCCTTGCAGCTAGCGCTATAGCGCGGGAAATTCAATTCACTTCAATTTATTCGACACACCCCTCTTTCCCGGAACGACTTACCTCGCAAACTGCAATCCTGCAAATCTTACCTCTCATATATGTGGGTATGTGTGTATACATGTGTGTATTTTGAGTGTGTCGTGTGTAGTGTGTCGCAGTTCAGAAATTACAGGTACATAGAACACGATGGGAATTCAAGAGAATGAGAAAATGGTCATCCTGGCATCCGTAATTATTTTTCCTCATGCAATAAGGTACCGCTCGTATTTTTGTTTCTTTGATTTTCAAACTGTTTCGTATTCTTTGTATCGCATGATAAATTTGAATCCGATATTTCGTTGGTCTTTTTTTTAAATTTTTTTCTGCAAAGAGAACCATCAAAAAATAAAAAATGGGTGATGTATGTATTTATACAGCTGCAGGGGGAAAAAAACGAAAAAAAACGAAAGCAAAGAAAAAAAAGAAAAAAAGAGAGAAAAAAAAACAAGCTGCGGCGTCGTACTTCATGAGAATGTCCTCGAGCACTCGCCAACAATTCTTTCGTAATGTCCTCGACAATTCATCCCCCGCGTGCCCGAAACGACCCGGGGTTGGCTGTATATATGTATTATATACATATGTATTTATATATATTGGTATATATGTACAATTTTCGTGCACGGCCGTTGCACAAATCTTGGTTCATCTTACAGCCAAGCGCGCGAAGCAGCGCGAGATGGAAGAATAGGAGTAAAATATATAAAACAAGAGAACGAAAAAGGAGAGGAATAAGAAAAATAATAAATAAATAAAATATATATTCACATAAGGTGGACCGCGCTCAAAATTTTCTATGGAATAAAATGATGAAGCAATTGTTCTATATGTCCTGGTTTTGTGCAACGCAGTTGAAGATATACGTTACCTACATATCATAGATGGGAAAATTCATGTACGTTCGCCAGAAAATAGGGGAAAAACATTTATACATATTTTATTTTACGTATATTATACATACACGTATGTACGCACATGTATATATAAAATATGAGGTGAAAAAAAACAAAAAAAAAAACACAACAAAAAAGAGATACGAAAATGCTTGTACATGCAGACGAAGGAAGATATGTATGTGAATAAAAACAGCAAGCAGTAGCAGTTCTTCGGGTGCTTGCAGAGAGAATTAACTGATGCGAGAAATCGTACCACGGGACTACTGTGCGCGAAACTGTAGAGGAAGATAGCAGGGAAAGAGAAAGAGAAAGAGGAAGAGGAAGAGGAAGAGGGTTGGAGGAGGGGATGAAGGAAAAGTGGTGAAAACTGTGTGGCGAGGGCACCGAACCACGTAATATTCAAGGCAGCAAGCGTTAAGTGTACCGCTTGCACGCTAAATGAATATTAATACCAACCAAGGAGCTGCTGCTGCTATTTCTGCTTCTGCTGCTTCTCTGCTCCTCACTCATGTTCGTCCAACATAACTAACAATCGACTTCTGCTTTCGGAATGACGAAACATTTTTTTCTTACTTTTTACTTTCATTTCTTTTTTCTTTTTTTTTCTTTGTCTCACTCGAGTGGCTTTTTAACTCTCCGCTAGTTCGAAGAACTAAAAAGAAAAAAAAAAAAAGGAGGAGAATACGAAGATTAAGTTTCTTCCAAAATTACGCTCCAGAATCATATTTTTATTTATTTATTTTTTTATTTTCGCAACGCATTCTTTGTAATCTTTATAATTTTTTGGCAGAGTCTCTGTACATATATTATACGTACGTATACGGAGGTGATGGATAGGTATATAAAGTTGTGCGGGGGTAAAATTTTGGTGCCGCGTTGCGATGGTAACTTTGTAGGCGGCAAAATCGCGAAAACTTTTCAAATATTCAGCATTATTCATGGTTTTGCGCAACACGACTCGAAGGCGAGAGGCCTTTAGGGTCACCTGAACGCGGAGCTTCGAACTCCGCACAGCAAAAAGAGAAACGCAGAAATGTAGAAGGGGGAATTACTTAACAACCGCGAATCTTTCCTTTTCCGCCTCCTCGTCCACCCGCTCTCTCGATTTGCTCATTTTATTTCAAATTCTTTGGGCGTTTCTAAACAACACGATTTATCGAAAACCTCCCTTGAGATTTATGGATATCCGACTCATACTTGTATACCTTACTACTCATTCTAATCGTTCATATTCCTTGCATTTTTTTTTTTTTTTTACCGACTTACTTTTTTTTCTAACAAAGATTGCGTGCGCAGTTCTTTCGAAGGTACGATGAACCCTCTTTTTCTTTTCTGTCTTTCACTCCGATTGAAAATAGTTGAATTTTTACTCCGTGAAATTTAGGAAGCTCGCTCCGATCCGTTAATGCTTTTTTTGTTCATTGCTATTTTTCCATTTTCCGTCTTTTTTTTACTCCCCTTCCTCCTTCATTCTATTCCATATATGTATGCACACCTACTTATAGTCGCTTATCTTAACGACCAAGCTCGTTAAAATTTATCACGACTTACCTACCGTCTCTTATAATATACTAACCTAGACATAACTTTCGATAGATATTATCGTTGGATTTATATCTATTGGATGATCGGAATCTGTATTACAGCACTTTATTGAGTCTCTTAATTTTACATGGGATAATCGTAACGAAAAAAAAAAATCGCACGTTATTTTTTTTATTATTATTTCTAACGAATAAATCTCCTTAGAAAAAAGCTTTCTTCGAGTCATAATCTTCACTATTTTAGATCCTGGCAATGCAAACAGAGGAGAGTTTCAAATTGAGAATATGAGTAATTTCAAATTATGAGTTAATGCCAGACGTTAGCAAAGTTGAGTTGTCGGCATAACTTATAGTTTATCTCGTTCATTCAACGAACAACGCGCAGCTACGATATCTTGTGCATTTTAAATTCATGGTGACTGCGAAGTGGTGGAAACGTGCGCGGGGGATGGCGTATGTTCGCTGAAGATTGGACAGACTCGATATCATATGTTCTGGTCTACCACGGTGCTGCTGCTGCTGCTGCACTGCCATGAATATTTTAAAACAAAAACCAGCCAACCAACACCCCCCCACATGGTGGCTCAACGCTTCTTTTCTCTCCATCTTCTTTCACCCCCCAAAAGCAATACTTATATCTCACAATCCCCCCCTCCCGCACTTTTTACATACATTTATGCAAGTAATACATACCAACTTACTCCAGACACCACATTGCGGCTACGTAATATGCTGGGACGTTTTGTAATAAAAAAGAACAAAAAGGAAAAAGCATAAAAAGAAAAGAAAAAAAATAGATACCTATATACGCATTAAATAAAAACAAGGTGATGGAGGTGACCGAGAATTTTGAATATCCGACTTGATGTATTATTGTATGAGATTAATCTATATTTAGTTTTTTTCTTTCTATTCTTGATCAAGTTTCTTTAATGGTACAATAGGAAAAAAAAGATGGAGAACAAACAAACAAATAAAACCAGTACACCAGCATGCTACGCCGGATCATCAAATATTAATGAAACGATAAAATATATAGTAGCCATAATAAACCGCGAACTCTTGTGTATTTTGATACAGATATATTCATATTCATGCGTGAAGAGCGCGAGGGGGATGGAAGAGAAAAATAGGAGACTATATTATATGTTACGCTGTATCCGAGAATCGATGGGATAGATGCTTTTCAATTTCTTTTGTATTTTCTTTTTTTTTTCTTGGATACAGGAGTACAGAGTCAAGTGAGTACCTACTTATGATACATGATCAGATGGTAGTCTTTTTTTTCTCATTTAATTTTTTTTTTCATCCAAGTTTTACACTCTGTATTGTTTAAACGTGTACAAGGTGAACACTTTTTTCACAGAACTCCTCCCGAAACGGTCCTATCCAGACAAGTTTTATTAATACGTAAGTACGGAATACCCACTGCGGGTATATATATGTATATATCTAACGGTGCTAGAGCTGCACCACCGCCTGTTAATATCAGTTATCTAGTTTTAATTACCGTACCCCGCGTCGTTCGAACGCAAAACTTTTTTATTAGATAATTATTTCGCGCCGTCGAAAGCGAGTTTCTTCTCCCTCCCGCTCTTTGTGTATATGTATATACATATTTCCATCTTCTTCTGTCTCGACAAGTTCTTGTTCGATGCCATGCGGCAAAAGAAGCACAGCAACATCGACGTCGACGTCGTCGTTCTCGCGGGGAAACGTCGAATAACGCGCGTCGCGTCGCGTCGTCGCTGCCGCTGCTGCTGCTGCTGCTGTCGCTGTTCTCGTTGGGGGGTTTAACGGCGTCGTTGTGTTTAAAGAACAAACTTGCTGCCGCGTTCTATTGGCGCTTTACCCAGTTTTGTAGCTTTCAGGTTGGGTTAGCTTATATATATGTACAACATAACAGGTCGGATATACCGGTGTCTATAATACATGTAACTCTACCAGATACACACACACCCCCCCTCCCCCTCCACCCTTCTACCTGACAACAACAACGAACAACTTTAAATTGGTAGAGTCTTCGGTTAAGAGTGTTAATATCACTATGGTGAATTTTGTACCAGTACCTCCCCCGCCCCCGCCCCCAATGTGATCTTCATACCGCTACTATTTTATCACGGAGATTAGACTCGATTTAATACAATCAATTATGAGAATACTTGGAAGAAAATAATTGTTTAATTAATTTGGAAATAATTGTTCAGAATTTCTAAAAATATTATGGTGAAATTATGCAGACGATGGAATTAAACTTTTCACATCATTCGTTTATTCGTATTCAGTTTTTTGATTTGAAAATCACAATGCAATTATTGCAGTTCACAACTCCGATTACAAAAACTATTAAAAGTGTGTTGTAGGAAAAAAAAGAGCGAGAATTTTCATTGAATTTTTCTTCGATTTACCCATAATACGAGTAATGGCTAACAAGTGAGGTATTGGTATAAAATAGATATTATTTCAATTGCCACGTATAAAAAATTTAAAAAAAAATAAATAAATAAGTAAAAAAAACGTAACGTCTTCTGGAAGAAAAATTCTGAGTCCGGTGAAGTTACCACCGTAGTAAGTCTGTATAGTATGATGGTGTTTTTTATTTTTCATTTTCGCCGGAAAAATATTTTTCCCACATTTTTTATCTACCGTTTTACAAATATACCACCAACCCCCCGCATAGACGCGATAGCGAACGCGTAGTGATTTGAATAATAAAAAAATTGCTCAAATAACTTGTCTAAATGAAAATAATAGCAACATGATGATAAAATTTTTAAATAAATTGATAACTTTTCACTAGTCGCATTTCAAAAAATGAATGAAATCGTTTCTTCTCCTTTTGTTCTTATTAGTGTTTGTTTATTTATTTATTTTGAAATTCTTGAATAGCGTAGCTTTCAAATCGTGATTAAATTATACTTTCAGAAAGGTTGGGGATTACAGGATTCCTCTCTAGGAGGTGGTTACGGGGATAAAAGGGCGAGGGGAAAAGGGAAGAGAAGGAGGATGGGAATGGGCATGTTATATGCCTGGGGAGTTGGGAGATTTAGTAGCCGGGTCATCTGATTTAAAAGTAATTATAGTCACCTTATTTATGTGGCGGGCGTATCGGGTTTAGTGCGAGCTCTCTTTTCTCCGCAGGTATATATGCTATATATATATATACAACGTTTTATCCTAGCCACTACGCGATTTAGAGCTTCTGCGCAATTAACAGATAAAATCTCTGTAGCCATTTCTCTTTTCATCTAACCAATATACAGATAAGTTTATACTTATAGGTTTTGTGTCACACGTGATCGCCGAAGTTCTCTTCCTTTACTCACATGTAGTATAGTTACATAGATGTTCTTCTTCTTTTCATTCAATTTAACACACGATAAATGAATCTTTATATTTTTAGCATGCAGTCCGACATGCGACATCATTACATATTATACGCAACGTAGATTCGTATCGTCGATTTTGCTCATGATTTATTTGTTCATACAGTTTCATTTTCATTATATTTTATATTTTGTATTTTATGTTTGAATTTTTTTTTTTTTTTCGCGGAGATGCAGTCACTCGTTTCATACGCGAAGAGGCGGGTGAAGGGGGTGGGGGTGGGGGGGCTTGAAAACGCGATTTTGCGGGCCGAGAAGCGGAAAAATTATACGTCGCAAAGTGACAAAAGAACGAAACAATTTTTCCACTCGTAAACTCGTAAGCCCTCCTATCCCCCCTTGCCCTCTCTAACAGCGAGATTTCATCTTCCACATTTCCCCTTATTTTCCTCTTCCTCCTCTTGGTTTGATTATTTTTTGTTTTGTCTTTATTTTATTTTGTTTGTTTGTTTGTTTGTTTTTTTTTTTTTTTTATGTTTCGCCTTGCTCGTCCCGCAAATAGAATCAAATATACAAGAAATAGTCGAAAACTACCTGTACATAAATCTGTACATACTCATTTGGTATATGCTTATTTGGTATAATACATAAAGGTACGTAACATGGATATATATAGGTACACACTTATTGAATTTTAAAAACATCTCAAAGACGAGTTTGAATACGAAATAAAATTCAATCGCGATGCTTGATGCGGTCGAGTTATCTCAAGGCTGACGCAACGCGGTTTGTTACCACTACTTGGTTCGTCTGACTCGTCGCTTGTCTCTTCTACTTAGGTCGGCCGACTCACCGCTGACTCTCACTACTTACGCTGCGCTCCGGCGCGACGTTTGATGTGTCGATCCTTTCAGCGTCCGAGTATTTTATTTATTTATTTGTTTATTTTTTTTGATTCTGTAACTTTGATTAGACAGTTCAATGAATGGTTCTCAACAGTACACATGTATTTCGCTGCGCCATGCGTATTGAAAATCTTGTACATGGGATTTTATGTAGAGCGCGGGTGTTATGTAGCAGAAACTCTGGGGGGAGGTGGGTGCGTCAGGAGTTTTTCGATTTGTTCAAGTGGTATATACCGGGCATATATATATTATATATCTACAGATATATATGCGCAGAATGGCGAGGAGGAACCCTGCGGGGGTTTGTGATGATCGTACCGTTGCACGCGCCATGCCGTCTCAATTAACGCCAGAGTTAATTGAAATCGAACAATAAATTTTACTTTCCCCTTACCTATACCGTGCCGGGCGCGAAAACTCTCCCCGTATTACACGTATATCTATATATATGTTCAACATTCACGTTATCGCGTCGCCCATTTTCTGAATTAGGAAAATAAAACTGAAAATAGTCCATTCTGATAATCGTCACCTAGATCCTGCACACTCACATTAGGTATATCGCTTAGGGTAAATAGAATTCGGAATATGTTATAGATAAAATTTAGTTTTTTTCAATCACTTCAGTGCATTTGCATTCATGTTCCGTTTTCGCACAACCAACTTTCTTCTTCTTCTTCTTCTTCTTCTTCTTCTTCTTCTTCTTCTTCTGTGCGATGCCTAATGATGTCTGCCTGTAGGGAGTTAAAAGAAAAAGATGATGCTTTTCTTTTCTTTTTCTTTTTTTTTATTCTCTCTCGATTTCATTATTCTCTCTTCTCTCAGCTGCCTAGGCTCCCCAACCGCATCCAACCCCTAAAATTTCCATACGAATACCACGGAGAAGAATTACGACTTTTCTCTTTCCCATATTTTTTTTTTTTTCTTTCTCCTATTATTTCCTTTTTTCTTCTGTTTTTGGCTCATGGTTTTTATTACATATCATCATTATTTTGTGTTTCTTATTTTGTTGTTTTCATACAGGCACTACACAGATAGAAGAAAAAAAATCTCCGTTTTGAAACGTTGATTTATCACGTATTCATTTATTTATTTATTTATTTATTTTACAATTATTTTTTTATTTTCTTTTTTTGCTCGTGGAATCACGATGGAAAAACAACCATTTGTTTGAAATTCTAAAAACCATCACATTCGGCCATCCTTTTTTTCCACCATCATAACGTCTTTCACAGGTAATTCTCTTTTTCCATCTCAAGTCGCTTCTCCCTTTCTTTACTCCCCTTTTTTTTCTCTACAGCAGCTCTCGTGATATCGAATTTAGATTTGCCTAATCGAGACCCCATATATCTACTGAACTCATTCAACTCTAATGCTGTAGTTGAGTAAAGCGTGGATTAGATAAATATACATGCGAAAGGCAGGGGCATTACGGGCCTACTAACAATAAGAGAATGAGGAACCAAATTAAGACCCGGATTGATGTATGATTTTTTTTTGAAAATTCTCCTGTCCTTAATCTGATATTAACTATTACGCAAAAATTCGTTTATTCGATGTTTCAAAATCTACGTTATATAAGTTATGCATCTTGAGTTGAGAAAGTTAGTACCTAAATTTTATTCCGATGAGATTATTATACCACAAAGAATAATGTTTCATTTCATCATTCAGCTATATGAATGAAGTTGGTATAAATTCAGTGCAAAAGGTATATGATAATAACAATGAAAAAAGCGAGACAAATGTGGCCGAAAGATAATTAAAACATCTCTCACTCTTTCTCTCTTTCTCATTATTTCTTTCAATTTGTTTTTTTTTTCTTTTCTTTTTCTTCTTTCCCGCTGCTGGTATACCGTTACTGCGGCGAAGAAAAAGAAAAAGCCCGAGAAACGAACCGTACCCGAGAAAGAAGAGAGAAAAAAATAAAAATTAAACAAATAAAATTAAATGTAAAATAAAAATATTCCCACTACGCGGTTATATTCGTTCATTTCTCATTTTATTCTCACCTCTTCTAGACCACACTCAACGTAGATCGTGCAACGACAACTTTTTATCACTTCTCTGGAAAAACTAGTTCGAGAGTTAGTAAAAATATAAAAATATAAAAATATAAAAAAAATAATAAGGTTTTTTTTATTCAACAAACCCGAGTGTGGATTCAAATTTGAAAGGAAAAATAAACAAACCTAAAACAAACGAATCTCTGTGCGATAAAGAATACAATGAATGATTTATTTATTATTCTGCTTATTTTGTTGTTCGGTGGAATCTTTTTTTTTTCTAATATGGCTGAAATTTCCATTATCTTGTTTCAAATAAAATCAGTTACGATATACTTATGTATATAGGTATGTAAAATTTGTGCTGATCTTGAAGATTGATTTTGAAAATATAGTTGACTCACGGACTTTTTTTTTATTTTATGGGTGAATTAGGCGGTCTAGGAACAAACTGAAGTTACCATAATGCCATGATGTTACTTGTGCTCTCGTGCCGAGAGCGCGGGGTCGCGGTCGATACAGATTTTATACACCTGTGCGCAGAGTTGATCGCGTTCGTTTCCCCTGACTATGGTTATACGTGTACAGACGCGTATACGTATGGATATACATAGATATATTCATAAAAAGGAAGAGAGAGAGAGAGGAGAGAGTTTAATGACGGAAGGGAGCTGCTAGCAACGCCAAAATTTACTTTTGCGGTGCTGACCAAAATGCAATTATCTACAGAGGGCATCATCAACCTGCTCTCGGTGCATTCCCGCTATATATGCCTATATGTATGCACATACACATGCCGTACATGTATCTATATATTTACATATTCGTAAAATATACATTCGCGTGTAATATATACCTATATATTTTTGAAAATACGAGTTACATGCACGGGAGGCTACGCACCCCGCATCGCCAATCTCTGGTTATAATTATTATGGTTATTATTATTTATACGTCATTATATTGGCTACGCGATAAAACGTTTACTTTATATTCGGGATTTAATACGTAAAATTAGTTCATAACCGTGTCTATAGTGAATCCAGCTATCTACAACATTTATCTAAATTGGTAAAGCGGATTTTAAATTAGATACTGTATTGTTCAAATTTCGGAATCAATTTACCTGCACTAATTTCTCTATTTGTTTACATTTTTGGGGAAAAAAAAATTATTTTCCTCGTCTACACGAAGACCGCAAGGTACATTAATTTTGCTACGCTGTATAATGTATACCGTATAATGTACATGAATACGACTAGTCTGCTACGCACAGACTATATGATATACGTGTATATATGTACATCTCCTCGTAAATTAAACTGAGTTTTTGGAAATAATTTTGAACAACAACGTAACATAAATAAACAAACAAATAAGCAACCGCATTAAATTTAACGTTAACCACACGAAGAATTTTTCAACTACAATTTGTGGAGTACATAAATTAAATTAATTTTCATTAGTAGATAGATACGGTTATATACCTGCGTATGCATAATATGTGTGGGAAAAAATATGTGTGGTGTGATTAATGTGATTTCCCTCGTAAAAATTCGAAACCACTTTCAACTCCGAAACTATTTCACACCCTCGTTCTTGACTGCTCACTTTTTCGATCAGAAATTGGGCGTGGTTTTCAATCTGTCATTAATTTTTGCAAAATACGTCGCAGCAAAATCTCCGACACACTCTATTGCAACGATTTATTTTTTGGTAAAAAACGATGGGGTTTCGGGTTTTCGAAAATATTA
This sequence comes from Athalia circularis, assembly GCA_963978495.1. Lineage (NCBI taxonomy): Eukaryota > Metazoa > Arthropoda > Insecta > Hymenoptera > Athaliidae > Athalia > Athalia circularis. The sequence goes on from OZ021702.1 coordinate 9,039,812, forward strand.
TAAATTCACCGATCCGACCACCCCTCCTTAAAATGAAAAAACAACCCGATGTGGTATCCTGCAACCACGTATAACAGAAAACATAATTTTGCCGCTGCACACGAATGATTTTATGGGCAATTTGTTTTTTTTTTGCCATCTATTCTTTTGTTCCAGATGTCACGGTGCGATGAGATCGGATGTCCTTCTAAAAGAAGTCACACAATCACGTGATTTTCAGTTCTTCCTCTTTTTTGCAATTGTTCGAAATATCGAGCGTTGACCGATGTATGGAAAATATATGGGGAGGCAGTGCGGTGGCTCGAAAATCTGCATGCAAATTATACCTACTCTCACGTTTGAATAAAATTTCAAAAGAGTCGTAAATCAAAATGGCAATTTGAAAAATTACAAGGGTCCCAACTTCTTTTACTTTTTTTCAAAATTTCTTGTCTGTTTTTTTTTCTTTTTTTTTTTCTTTTCCACCCGCGAGTTCCGTGAATACAACGCCCACACAATTGTATGTTACATGACGTATTATTCACCTCCTTTCATGCTTTCCTGCAGTCGTTGAATTAATTAAAACAATTTGAAGAATAAAATAAAAGAAAATGAAATAATTAGCAGGAAATATATATATACGTATATAACTGGTGAAAAATGATTCGTTGTATCTGAAACATTTCAACTATATGCGAAAAGTACAGGCACATACACATGTATATTTATGTATGAAATGTTTACTAGATATACTTTTGCGAAACAATATTTCTTTTTATTATTCATACGTCAGAGGGAAAGAAGGGCTATGAAGGGTTTTAGGATGATGGGGGTGTGGAATGCATTACACCATGGGGTGTTATATCAGGTTGATGAAAGTTGGCAGTTCCAACGGGATATATAGGGAGCAGCAGTTCGTGTCGTCATCGTCGGGCAGCTCAGGTGAAGAGGGAAGAATATATATGTATACACATACACACACACCTATGCACATACCTATGTAGTATTTATACAGGTTTATATGTGTGTATAGATGAGGTAGAATGCTGGGGGTGTAAAAGTTTAGCTCTGTGTGTGAGAGATGGAACTGGCGTTGGATTTAGTTGGAAGGCTGTCGCCTTGCTCTAAGCGACTGCTACGTAATATTAATATGTCCTTGGCGACGTGCGGCCAGGACAATGGAGGAGATTGCGTTGAATGCGGTAATCAGAGGGCAGACTGCGCCTTGGGGGAATTTACTCGCTCGACTGTCTCTTTCTCTCTCTATCTTCATCTCTTTCCATCTCATTCTACTTCCCTCTCTTCCTCTTATATGGTATGTATGTGCCTTACGCGAAGTCCGGCTTCTGATCTTCTACTCTACCGCTTCCACAGTTTCTACCTCACATCCTTGACTCTACACTGTCACTTCCTCTTTTCGCCACATATTCCCCAACCCTTCCCCCCCCCCCCCCCCCCCCCCCCACCAAATTATCCAGCCACTGTAACGCACCTTGCGACGTCCTGGGTACAGTTTATTCCACTTAGAATCCTATTATTATACCGTGCACCTCCGCAAGGAACACCTTGTACGAACGCTATACATGTTGAGAAAATAAACAGCAATACTGGAAGAAAATTAAATAGAATAAGATGTGATCAAGTAGCCAACTCCTTGATCTCGCATAATATCAGAGAATGCGAAGTCGACTGGCATTCTTCCCTCTTCTATTCCTTTTCTTCTGTCACGTATTTACGGGCGAACTGACCCTAAACTCTGATCTATGTTCTTACCTGATAGACACCTATACGCGGGTAAAAAGTATACCGGGTGTATGATACAAAATGATGTTTATATAGGTGTCTCTGCGTATGTGTGATATGGTGTAGGGTAGGTAACGAGTCGCGGGAGTTTTCCCGAGGGAGCAGTTGACGCCCCTAGGGAAGTGGCGCTAGGCTTTATTGCAGCAATAAGAGTTATCGCGCAGTGATAACTACCCCCCCTTTACCTCCCCCATAACTTTACGTACCATGAATACATTCCCTTATACGTTCACCATATATACACCGTTACAATTTAGCTCGGTTCGCGGCACGATGCGCTGCAACTGCACTTCAAACCTGCACTTATCTATGGCGTTTCACTTCATTCTATATCTAGGTACACATTTATACATCTGTATCCTCAGGTACCTAGATTCTATGGTATCTTTAGATTTATGTTTATAATATAGTCCAGTATAACCTGCTCGTAATTAACACAACTGCAACGTCCATACAATATTATGTCGTTATTCCGACGTCGGATAATTGTGGCTCGTTTAATTATATTCGACTAAAGTTAAGTCGCTTTTTGTCTGACAGAGATACATGGATTTTCACGTGCTGCTTTGTAAACGAGTATGAAAGATCGTATTTTTCGCGAACATTTTTCTAAGAACCTGATATAGTTTTTATATTTCTCTATTTTGTGTACACAATTTAATAAGAAAAGAAAATATATCGTCACTCTCCAATTTTCAACTCGAAATTTAGAGAAATTCAAAAAAGACGATCGCAATATTTTAGCGTCATATTATCAAATTTACGGTACACGATGAATTCCTATGAAAATTGAACCCTTTTTTTTATTTTCTTTTCATTAATTTTAACGTTGTAATAAATTTTTTTAATCAATTTCGCACCATGTCAGTTGCAATAATGATTTTTTCCCCGTCCCTCCCTCTCTCCATTTTGTCTACTCTGTTTGTCTTTTTTCTTTTTTATCTAATTTAACCTAATTTTCAATCTTTTTTTTTCATCGTTATTATTTTGTGTGTTTTTTTTAATGGTTTTTGGCAATTTGCTACGCACGGCAGGCATCGGGTATATAATAGAGGGACCATAGATTGGTTTGACGCGTCGTAACGTCACTCACACGTTAATCGCCGTTTAATCCTCTACAAATTTGCCTGCCCGATAACGACGACGATGCCCCTCGTCCAGCCTATTTCACCTCACTCTCTCATATGACGATGTATCGTAGTACGTGTACATAACAATATAGTGTATACTCCATCGGCGTAACACCGTGAACTAAAAAACAAAAAAAGAAATAATAATAATAAAACAGAAAAAAACTTTGGAAAAACTAAATAATTTTTTTTCACATTTTTTTTCTTTCAACCACTACGTGCAAATTGATGTCCATGTCGTCGCGTCATTTTTAGAGTGTATCGAAAAATTGCAGTTTTATGTTTTATTTAAAATCCCAAACTCGTATATACGTGCGTGTGTAGTTCTTCCTTTTTTTTTTGTGTCTTTCCTTTATGGGTAACAGTGAATTTCAATTAGGTAATAATATTCTCAATTTTTTTCTGTTTCAGGTGAGCTTTTCAACATTTTCTTTTTAATCTTCGAGTGAAAATGTAAAGTTTGCAACGCGAATTATAGACGGTACGTAGAGAAATTTTTTTTTATTCATTAATTTTTTTGGTATTTGCACGTTTATGTGAAAATAACACGTCATTATGGTTTGGGGTGCATAAATTAATTAGGATGGTGAAGAAAATTGAGAAAGTTCGAAATGAAAAATAGCGTAGAATACCTGTGTAATATTATGTATAATTCATTTCGTAGTGTTTAGTTTAGTCGATATCAAAGTCAGTCGTCTTAGCAATACCGTTTCACTGACTATTCCGGGAGAGCTCCTATTGATAAAACTTTCCTATCCAAACGCGATGGCAAGGGTAGCTTACCAGTTTCAAGCTTATATACCATGTATGCTATGCCAAGTTTCATTCCTATTGCGTGTTCTCTCGAAAGGTATTAGTATATCATATATATGTTTTTAGATGATGAAAAAGATCCGGAAAATGATACGAAATTCAGAAATTTTTCATCGTACCGAAAGGTAAAATTTTCCAAAAGGTTGAAGAATTTCTTTCGATAGCTGCAACATCAAACCGATCGATGTTTTATGAAATTATGTAATCAATCCTTCGTCATTCTTTAAAAAATTGATAAAAGAATTTTTTCCAGTCGTACTAAAATTTTGGTCGCTGTTTTGTCGGATAAAATTCTTTATATTCGAATCAATTATTATTATCATTTTTTTTTCGTTTCACTTTATCTTCTCCATCTAGGGCTAGAGAGCCCGGGCATGGTATAGGGTGAGTTTTGGTACATGGGGATTTTCACTAGGGGTTGTTGGAGAGATTCACGAATGTAAGAGAGAGGAGAAATAGGGGGTAGGAAGGAAGAGGAAGGTTGAAGCAGAAGAGAGGAGAGGAGAGGTGGTTTACTGGCCCGGCCCGCGAAGGAAAGAGGAGAGAGGAAAAGGGAGATGGCGGAGAGCGGGGCAGGGAGGGGGAGAGGGAGAGTGGTTGGTGCATTATTGATCCCAGTGTGTGCGGACTGGGCAAAAAGAGGAGCCTTCGGCTGGCTGGGAGAGGGCGCGATGCTGGTACTGGTGGATAGAGAGCACCAGAGCGCGGCCCGTTGCCTCGACGAGTCCGACCTGGAACCCAGACAGACAGGCATTAGAAACGCCGAGTGCCCCACAAACGTGGCAATGAACCAAAAAGAACCGAACCACATAGAATCAAAAAATCATCAACTCCGCGCTCTCGCCCGTCATCGAAAATGCAGCCGGAAAACAAAAGTTTTTCAAAAACGTTCGCATATACCGCAGAGGAAAACGAAGAAATTTTTATTTTCGTCTCTAAGCTTCTTTCGTTCGTTCAAGTCCGTGAAATGATTTCAGAGATTAGAATTTTTCGACGTTTCTAACATAGTTTCTTTAATTTCCTTTCTTTTCCTCTCCCTTCTCTCACTTTTTCTAATTCTCTTCATATTTGAGGAAAATATTCGCATAATTCACACTGAATAATATACATTACATATCCAGTGATTTATGTAATGTATACCTATCTCTATATTATAGTTTTGCTGTAGAGCACAAGAATTATAGGAGAATGAAATTCCCAGACAGACGAAGATAATATTCCTACTACTGCACAGCGCATGCAGGGAAGGTCCCGCTAATTAAATTCATTAAATAATTAGCGGACGAACAATAGAGATTTACAACCGACTGCGCTACCAAGCGTTCTCCATTCGACCAATCCGTTAATACGGAAAATAGTAGTTATACCTTGTACGCTATTTTCTCTACCTAATTCTACCTATTCTTCATTTTCTGTGTGAACATGTACGTAACGTACACCCGCAATCGCACCTACACACTTCTGTAATTTTTTTCGCATTTTTCTTCACTCATCTCTCTCGTATTTTCTAAATTTTCTTTTTTCTTCGTTTATTTTACATTTGTTATTCATATCTCACCATATGTAAGACGCACATATCCGGGTGTGTACCTACCTATATTTCTCTCTAGGTATATGGGGGTTGGGTTCGTATATTTTCTTTTGTCGTCTAGTCACGTGCGTCGTCGCTTCTATACTTCTGCAGATACCGCTGCAGGCAGCGCATTTCTAGAAAAGAATTGCATTGGAATTTTAAATTGCTATCTTTATATTATAATGTATACGGTATACGATCATTGATGGAATAGGGCCTTTGCAAAACTGGGGGGTGGAAGGAAAAAAAAAAAATGAACTGCGAGCGAGTCAGACCCTATAGGATTTAGATCTCAGCTAGGACCGTGTGAAAAAATTGTCACAGAAATGAAATTTCAAATGAATTGTAATTGATAATATAAAATAAATCAAAATTCGACTAGAAAAAAGAGAAGGACGAGCGTGAATAAAAAAAACTAAAAACCTCTTCCGTACCGTTAGTAAAATATCTGGTAACTTGACTAGACGAATAAGAAAAAAAAGGAAACAAAGATAGAGAAATTGGAAGAGAGAGAAGAATAAAAAGAGAAGAAATTTAAAAAAAAAGAGGCGGACAGGGAAGGGGATGGAATTGAACGTAGGCTACAAGCAGGTGCCACGGTACATTAAACAGAAGAGTACAGATAGCTGGGAGTGAAAACAACATTACCCTAAATCGAGGTAATTAGGGGCGGCGCATGCGGCAATATGCTGATGGGATATATAGCTACACAGGATTTTGCACAGAGCACAGGGATGTTCGTTCGGGACGTTGGAAAACGGAACATGGCGAACAACTGTTGGCTTCTATATATACGTGTATATGTATGTGTATATGTTTTCTACCTACCCTGTACAGAGTATGTACAACAACAACAGTAGCAGCAGCAGTAGCTACCGTATTTATTTTTATTTACTTTATTAGAGTCGTTAAGCGACCGCCTACCTAATACCGCTACACTATACCTCGGAGGTCGGAGGGTAGGAAAAAGGAAAAAAAAACGTGCAATTTTTACCCTGTCGATGTATGCAATAGCAACAGTTCCGGCGACAAAAAAAAAAAAAAATTTCATGATTCAAACCATTAGAAGAAGTTGAAAAAATAATTTGTTTGTCTTTACAGCTCCTCGAGGTATTTTTCGTGTTATAAATTACGATTTGACAAATTCGAGAAACTAATACAATATTTTCCAATTGAATTTTTTTTTCTTGGGATAAAATTTTCTCCCTCTTTTTAATTTCTCTTTTTTGAAACCACCTCTGGTTCATGTTCTACCGAATAACTCTACTGTACCACCTACTGGCTGATCCAAAATTTTTTCGTGCACTTTTTTTCTCCAGTTTTCATGATCCATGAGATCATGTCTAACGCATGCAAAGGTACACAGTATGATCAGCATACTGATTAATTCTGGGCATGTATTACCCGGTATCCTTCAGGCGTGACATGCATTCCATACATGTATAAAACACATCCCTGAAACTTGAACGCTTAAAACTGATTGTTATTATCATTATTGTTATTATTATTATTACTATCGGACGTGTGCATCGTCATCCTCCTACTCCTACTACTTTTACTCCCCCCTAATATCGTTATTATTTATTACCATTATGTCGTTATCGTTATCGTAAATGCAGACATTGCTGCAGTGTGCAGTGAATGCAACGGCAGCTGCGAATTTTGTTTGAAAATTTTGTTCATCCTTTTAAAAATTAAATATCGTGGAGAACGTCATTATTTACACACATTTGTCATATAGAATCTTCTTCATATACGTATGTATGTGTTGTGCATACATGTGTAGAAACATGCGTGTTTGAAATTGTGATTTCATTTTTAGAACGGGGAAAAAATTGAAAAGAAAAGATGAAGCAAATGAGGTGTCGAAGAATCTTGTAGCGGTGGTTTATTTGTATATAGGTACGTATTATATGTTGTAGAAAGTGGATGTGGATGTAATACATAAGATGTAGGTATATAAGGTAGATACTTTGAAAAGTATGTCCAGGTCGTAAATTTGATCGTTGGGGATCTTGAAGCGAGTGTAGGATTTCTCGCGGTTTCTATAAGTAAAGTGGTTTTCCGATCACACGACGATATCTTCTTTCATTCTGGACCACTGCAAAGCTACAGTTTAGATTCACTCCGTAATGTTATATAGAGATTATAGATAATATAGAAAAATCTCTGTCGCCAAGAAGTAAATTTTTTTTTATTGCGCTGCGAAATCTTGGGATAAAATTGATTTATACGCTTATCCGGCAAAATGTCTGCGAAGTTTAATCTTGAAAACGATCTGAAATTTTTATGCGTTGTTATACAGATTTTTTTTTTGTAGATTCATATTTTGCAATTACATGAAAAATTTTTCACGATATAATAATTGAGTAGGGTTTGCGGAATTCGAAATCGAGTAGCCGATTTTTTTTCATCCTTTTTTTTTCCACCCCCTAATCGGAGGACGCGCTTAGATCGTTTTCAGTGGAAACTTGTAGCGTGCAACAGTATAAACATGAACGGTTAGAACGTTATAAACGTTAAATGTTGAGCGTTAACTTTTAACTACATTCGGTAAACGTGTGGGGGGCTGTTAAATTCTTTAATCGTTTACACATATCGTTGAACACCTCCACCCTTCCTCTTTGCCGCAACACAGTGGCACGCGTGATAACAGATAAAGTCTATATTACCGCCTCTGCAACAACATTACGAGGTTATAGTGTGGGTATATAGCACTATTATGTACGTGTTTTACTCACCTACCTTACACTCCAGAGTAAACCGCGATACTGTACGCTCTAGGTGTACTTATCTTCACATAACGCAAAATACCTGATTTACACCTCGGAACAAATATTTTTTTTCTTTTTTTCTATGTTTGTTTTTCTGTCTTTCTTTTTATTTCCTTCTCAATCTCAGCGTTGATTCTAATTTGATTCTGATTCGAGGAGCGGTAGTGTTTGCGAATGCGTGCAGGTTAGCTACACTGTGTATATAATATTGTAGGTATATATATACGGTGAGGGATGTGAAACAGCTGAAGTCAGTTTAGTGCAGTAGTTGCAAGGGTGGTGGACAGGTAATCGTGAATTAGCATGATAATGGTGCTCGGGGATTGTGTTTGCGAGATAAGCTACAATTTACGATTTACGGGAATTGGAGGACTCTGGAAACCGAACACATATACATAACATATTATACATACATATACACTCGCTATTCTATATACCTACCACTACTGTTACGGCAATCCTTATAGGAAGTACAGGATGACTAGGATTACCGTCTTTTTATATCTTGTCGCTACTTCCTTTCTCATCCTCATGCTTATCCCCATATTCCTCCTTTCCTTTAACTGGTTTTTTTTCTCTTTCCTTCGCCTTCCACAACCCGAATGAAATACATTTATAATCTCTTCCGCGGGACCTGGCTGAAGAAAATAAGGGAACCAATGTGCATATAGATATACACACACGATATACACACTATGTGCTCACTTTTTATTAAACTTATACAGAAGAGGAAAAATGTTAATAATTATAGTAAGCGTGTGATGTATAATATGATAGCATCCCTGATGCTGCTGCTGCTGCTGTTGCTGCAATGTAAAATAAAATTTATGAATAAAAGAATAACAAAATCAAATAAAATGGGGAAAAAGAGTTTAGAGTCTGAAGGAGTGGAAAAAATAGAACTTAAAATTAAGAAGAAAAAGAAAAATGTCCTGGCAGCATGCCCGTGGCGTAATTATCATGGTCGCTTAGAAATCAAGGCTCGCTCGCTTCTTGAAAATGAGAATTTCACGGTATATAGTTATACCGAAGTCGTTTGGCCGGGGTTTTCTTACGCCTTTAATTTAGTGTCTAGAAATGACGCTGAGAAAAATAACCCAATTATCTTGTTTAAAAGTACGTTTGTCCTCAGAGATACGTATATATGTATATAGGTATGTACGTATACACGGTTCACTTTATGAAACCAAAGTAAAGAAACTTGAAAGTTGTATAGGACCAGTAGCAGTAGGTAGGTAAAAGTAGTAGTTTCGGCTTGAGAGAAAAAATTTGATTTATTTCACCGTGTGTTTCACTCGCTTCAATTAGAGATTAAATAATCGGATTAATTATTACAGTCCTCGCTGCAGTGATAATATTTTTAGTGAAACTCATGAACACGAACGAGAAACGGAAATAAGTATGTCAACTTTAGAGTGAATATACGCTTTAATGCTGAAAAGCTTCGACTGACAGCAAATCTATGTTATTTTATATTTGAAAATTTATAATTGTGAAATATTTTTTCGCACGTCTCCAATTTCGGTATAACTTCAGCCATATAAAATTGTGGGTGCGGTTCTCTTCGCCTTCGACGTCGTCTTCGTCGTCCTCGTCGTTTTCTTATATTCGTTGAGGTGAAGCAGCTAGCTGGCGCGATTAGGAAACCTCATATAACTTATAACTTATATAGAAAATTTTTCCACTCAACGGCTGGAGCTTTTCCAGATTCCTACCTCCGTGTATGTGTGGTATAGGTGGTATAGCTTCTATACCTATCCATTTGTACTAAGAAAACTTTTCGCTAGTTTCATCCCCACCGTTCTATACCGCGCGCACCACATGCCGTGAAATAGATGCGGACGCGGAAATGCAACGAACCGTATACGTATATCTATCTTCACTGAGTTTTACAGGGTTTCAGAATTCTTGCATTTCTGGTATGGGGTAGACAGTTCTGGAAGATGGTAAGATATATTAGAAACGACGACGATATAAAACTGATTTAAATTTTACCTTCGCTGGCACCACCACACATCGCCCGGAGGCTTCTTTCTCCTCTTCTTTCTTCTTCTGCTGCTTCTTCTTCTTCGCTTTTTATTTTTTATTTTATACACATAGCGCGCGCGCTGCACACCGCGTGCGCAATTCTGATTCTAACGCTGCTGCACCGCACAACCACCGAGAAATATCAAAGTAGAGAGCCCGATGCCGTTGCTGCCCCTTTCTCGTAACCCCGGAAGAAAAATGTTATATTTTTCCCATGCAAAGAAGAACCGCCTCGGCTAGTGGTATACCCGCTCGACGTACCCATCCAACATACCTGCGGTGGGTTCTACCTTATACTAGCCAACGGGGAAAAATTTTCAAATCCAATTTTACGTTCAACCGTAAATCGTCACTTGGGGCTTTTTAGGATTTCCCATATTTATAAAGGGGGTATAATACGTGACCCCGATATAAAAGGAAGAAAAGTAAAGTATCAAAGTAGTAGAAAAAATTATCGAGAAATAGATATAGTGAAATTTGCAAAATTATGGTTTCTTTTTTCGCATGTAACAAAACAAAGTAAAAGTGGATAAATTTCAACTGGTGAAACGACAAATCAAATTTTCGCTCAGAGTGACCACTCCAGAAGCGGTATAACGGAACGGTTATACTGGGCCAGAAGCCGTTTTCCATTGTTGCTTTTTATATGCAAAACAGGGGGTGAATTATAGTCGGAGGAAGGAATGAGAGGGCGGTTATGGGAGTAGAGAGAATGAGAGAAAGAGGAAAATACTCGAGGTGGTGTGAGGTTTGAAATCGAGGAGGGAAAAGCCGCCATTGTAGTCCTTGCTGACCGGAGGCATCATTGTACCCAACTACTACCCCGCTATACCAGAGTCTCGTCGTGGATGGTCTCCATTTGAATGTATTTTACCGAAACGTAGTCGTTCAGTCGTTGGGCGAAACGAACGGAATGAGAAAGGGGACCAAACGAAACGTAGTAACGGTCTCGGGATCTGACTTACTGACTTTTGTTTGCCCTCAGTTGTACTATATTATACTACGTTGGTACACCTACGTATTTGTACGTACAGAGAGAGAGTACTTCCGTTTACATATATCCTGGATTCGGTTTATTCCCATCCTCTTCTTCTTCCTTGAACTATAACTACACCACGTCCCATCCTACTTCTCCGTTTCGTATATGTGCACAATGAGAACTAGACTAGAAATCAGACACTAGACGTGGCTAGACAGTGGAGGCAGGGTTCAGCGGGAGCTTCTCTAGACTTTAGGTAAACCTACGACCCTCCCAGATGCAACTCACATCTTCTACAGCTAGCATTAATCTCCTTAACCTTTGACGAAGTAATGTTAATTTACTGTGCCTTGCAAGCTCTGATGCCAACGCGACTAACATACGCGGTAACCATACCACACGTTTACCTACCGGGCGTGACGTGAAATAGAAATCAACCCCAAGAACACCGCGCTAGAGAAAAAGCAAAAACTTAAAGAAGAAATCGACGAACATCTAATAAAACGAGTATCTCGATACGGAGATGTCGCCAATATGGAGCGAAAAGGAGAACGGTAAAGATATCGTATATTTTTTGAACACCCTGTACGCAGACTCGGATACATAGATATCAATGTCTGTCCTGCATGGGTGTTACGTTGTTCCAGGATCAGCAACCCACAGTAGGTAGTACAAGTTACGATTCAGATACGTTACGTAGGTGGTAACACAAGCGAATTATAGTTTAATCAGATATTGATGATATTGGTAGATCGTGAACCTTCCATCTTTGTTCAGTCGGACGATCTAATGACGGATAGAAGTTGTTGAATAATCCGAAACGTAATGTGTTCCGTCGTAACCGCAAAAGCAGGTAATGATTTCTCGAGCAAATCTAGTTAAAACCGAGTGACCGGATATATCGGAACAAACGAGCGTGTGAACACACACGTTCTGAGAGTAATCAAACCCGTGGCTTTAATTACGTAATATAAACAAGTTCTATCTGATTTAAACCGCAAGGGGCGATATGTGGAGATGTTTGGTTTGAGATCATTTACTGACACGTTCAAACGTTACACACTTCGTACGATGTGACACTGAATTTTCATCGTTACATCGAGTCAGGACATTTATACTGGTTACTCGTTAACGGTTACTCGCCATCGGATAACCAACGGGAGACAGTGTAGTAGTCTGGTAAATGGGATAAAATTAACTCAAACTAACGGAGGCTATATCCTCCTCTTTCGTCTTTCTCTCTTTCACTCCGTCTCTGTTATTTTATCGACTGGTTGGTGGTCTACGTTGATAAAGGCGTTAATGCAGTTTCGAATTACGTCGTTTGTCAGGGAAAGTTCTATTTGCTTAAGCAGCAGTACCACTACCGCTACCACCAACCACAAGTGAAGGTAGTCCACATTTTGCGTGCGGTAACTCAGCAGAGCATACGTGATGGAGCAGTATCAGTTAGAGTTGGGTTGTTGGAAAGACGTAGTCGTCGATTGAAGGTATCGTTAATGGATTTCGCGTTTATGTACACAAGAAGCAGTGTGAAGGGGAGAGATGAAGTTGGCGATGGTAGTGATGTTAGTGCCGATACTGGTAGTGGTGGTACAGGTAGTGGTAGTGGTGGTGGTGGTGGTGGCTGCCATCGGGCAACGGTGATGGTGATGGCGATGGTGGGAAGTGGAGGTTGAGAAGCAGATCCGTGCAGGACGTTACCGAATGGATTGGTGATTGAGGTGTCGTTGACGGGTTTCCTGCCGCAACATACCGCGATAGACGAGCAAGAGGAAAAGGTACTTTAACCTTCGGAGTTTCTAGCTCCCTTTCCTATACCGCAAGATCTATCAGACACGGTTCGTTTCACGTCATCGTTATTTCATTCCTGACGTAGTAGCAAGAAACCAACGACAAATCCTCCAATCCGCTACCCACCTTATCACATCGGAGAGTAGCATGTTGATTTTAAAGCCTTTCATCAACCCACTTGTCACTTTCAATGTTTTCGAGTGAAATTTATATCCCCCATAATGTGATTTTGGTTAATGTAACGTTAACTTTTGTACATTTACTCTGCATACAGACTACCAAACTCTGTAGCTGTTATACTTGCTGTAAAGGATGGATTTGTGTCGTGAGAGTTGCGATCGTTTTGAACATTTGCGGTCAACGTTAACCCGTTAGATTAAACCGTAGAATGTTAACTATTCAGAAACTGAATAATCAACATTCTCCCTAGAGCCTTAGGCGATATTCCGCAGCGACGCCTATCCATATTATAAACCTTATATTATGAATTACGCACGTATAGTTTTAAGTACATAAATCTGCATACGCTTTATATATAGACCATATACCTCGACGGTAAACTGGCTTTTGATCACCCGTAGGTTGATCGGCTTTCCCTTAACTCTCAATTTCTCTTCTCTGTTCGACGGTGGTAAATTTGACTTTGTCATTTGAACGTATCATTGGCCTCCGATAAGCTGCGCTCTCCTCTATCATCGGACTTCGTTTAAACGTAACGTTACGTGTGTTAGAATTTTAATGACGCTCTAAAGGGTAAATTTCGGGATGAGTGCAGATAGGTATATATAGATATTCCTATTCAGAGTGGAATTCATATTTGCGGTAACGCGCCATCATCGATAGAAATGGGAAATAGTTGATATAGCCAGAACTAAAATTCTATCATCCCCTAATCTGTAATGCTGATATAACCTGAACCAAATCACTTTATGAAATAGATCGCGTGCAGAATCGTGTACATTTCATTCATTCATTTTTTTTCGATGTTTTATTTTTTATTCCTTCCAATTTCCAAATGCCATATATACACCAATGACGTTATACCGGTTTACATTGCAGTATTCCTATCATCTAAACGTGACTATATGTATCTTGAACAACCAGCACAACTCCAATATTTGTACAGCCTAAATATCACGGACACTGCACATTGCTATGTCGGAAGGGGCAGCGGAGAGGCTTGTGGGGATGAAAGGAAGATCCGTTAGATTAGCCAAACCGATATTTACGAAATGCATGCACATCGGCAATTTGTCAGGGATTAAATCTTACGCCCACACGATGCACCCGGCAGCGTGTGTTGCGGAAAATCAAAATTAGTTTCTAAAATTATACAAAAAAAAAAAAAACATTATCAAATGAATGAAAAATTGATTGACACACACGGAATGAATCGACGGATGATTTTTTTGTGAAACTAGTACTTTTTCTCATTTTATCCGTGGGGAACCGATAATACTTATCATCATATTCATTCGTATGCGGAGTATCGCGCATTTCAGTTGGAGCAAATGTTACGACTATGAGGGTAAATATTAACTTTGCTAAAATTGGAGGCCTGGTATACCCCATAGTTACGATAGTATAGCGCGGTAGGTATAGTTGGTTTCAGGCAATCTCAGCGCAATCTATTGCCTAGAATCTAGATTGTGTATCGTTCGGCTCTGTCAATACCCACTGCCTAGAAATCGTGTGTGCTGGCTGCTTGTACCTACTGGTTGAGGTACCTACATGGGTATTTCGAGTAGTTACAACCATGTAATACGTAGTTTTGTTTACACCAATCTTCAAAATCCTCATTTTTTCATTTTCTTCCTACTATCTCACATTCAATTTACACTCACTTTGTACTCGACTAATTCAATTAATAGATTCGGATTCCTGAGCTGAAAATACATGACAATTAAATAAAATACTCCAAGAAAAAAATGTTGATTTTTCACTTCAAAATCGAAAAAAAAACTGTATACGAGTGACAATAAATTAAATCAAAGTAACGCCATAATGGAAATCGGCGCGCGCGTGCAATCCTAGTAATTAAAAATTTGATGATCGTGATATTTCATCAAGTCAATATGACTGTACCGTCTTATTACGAAAAAAAAAGGTAATAAAGATTTCATTTATTTTACAACATTATATACCAGATTGAGTTATTTTTTTTTTCTTTTTGTCCTCCGCTGAACTATCACTTCCCGCAACGATAAGAAAAAGATACCTACTTTATATTCAAATGTTTCCAGCCATACACTTTTGCTTTTCGCTGTCCCTTTTGTATTTTTTTTCTCTCTTTATATGGTATATTGTGCGTGTGCATTCATATATATATCTGTATACATATTACGTATACATATTTACTATATATATACATATGTAGATATTCAAGGTATGCTTATACTTCGCGGTACCACTCTAGTAACTTCCACTCGGGGACAATTTACATATTGTTCCAAAGCCCCGGAGTCGTAGGAACGAAGACTTTTTATCTACATTTTTTACCCATATTTTCCTCCTACCAAAACTCAAAAATAAAAATATCAAAATATCAAATGAAGGAAAAAGATGTCGGCTACCCCTCATGCGGGTAGACTGGGTGTATGATCAGCAAAGTTCGTTCTATCGATCTATCGATAGATTATTAATATTACTATCGTTATTTTCAATAACGTTGTATTAAAATTTCTTCCGCTTCTAATAAACTTTGGAAATTTCATCATTGCCCGATGATCATATAATTCCAAGATTCCACGAAGTATGTAAAATACTCTCTCTCTCTCTCTCTCTCTCCTTCTTTCTGAGTTCACTGAAAACTATGTACTTACTCCGCAGATCCTCTTGGCAGAGTTCAAAGGTTTAATGAATTTTCTGCTTATAACTTCCATAATAGTACAGAAATATACATCTTCATTTTCATGAGCACAATATGCATATATTCTGAATTATATGAAACTGATGAAAATCTCAAGTTGATATGCTAGAAATAGCGTCCGCAGCTCCGTGTTCTTTTCATTTTCATTTCTTATTTCGTCGCTTTGAACCGATATGACGACATATCCGAAACAAATGAACAGAGTTCTTCTCATTGTTATATTATTTTCACCCTTAATGTGGCCACTACAATTATTACCCTATACGATGTACAATATAATCTACATCAAAATACGCGATAGCGCAAAAAAAAACTTTTCACCCTGTGCTGCTGCTTTCAAGTAAAGGGAAACATTAATCTGGGTGACGTTGAACGCCAGGGCGAGGCTGACGGCGAGGGTGTCAGCTGTGAGTGACACGCCTCTTCGCTTCTTCTTTCTTCTCGTTTTTTTTTTCTTTTTTCTCCGTCTCTTTTTTTCCTTTATTTCGAGACTTCGTCTTCTTTTTTTTCCCATCCTCTTTTGCTTGTCCCGCTAACCCCTAAACCCCCTTTTACAGCACCCCTTGGACGGTGTGGTATTTTCATCATTGTTATTGTTTATATTATTATCATTATTATCAATGCGGAACGTTCCTCATTCTCGTATTCTGTTTTCTCATCTAGTTTGTATAAACTTTGCTTTTCTAACACAGGTCGGTTACACAAGGAGTTGGCATTTGTATGTTGCTTGGATCTTCTTACTTCATGAAAAATTTTCCCTCATCTCGACGTAGTAGTTGATAGTTGAGGTTCGGAATACTGAGGGGATTTTTTCATATTCGTACATGGTATATATTTTATAATACATCAGACTGAACTCCGAAATCGATTCAAAAGACCTGCACTCTAGTGTATACATTTTTTACGTCTACATTATGTGCATAATCGATCAGTGCCGCGCCCTTTTCTATTCTGATTTTTTTTTTTTTCTTTCGAAGGACATGAATTGATTGAACGATTGATTGATTAATTTGATTCGAAGTTACACCTTTGTTGGGGGAAAAAATCTAATTCACATTTTGAAGATAAACCATGGTGATTATCGGATACGAATTCAGATGTACGAAAAGTTAAATTTGCGGATACTGTGCAGATTTTTACCTCGCGAAATATTGTGCATATGGCGAAGTGAACGTGTGTCTCGCGACATTCGTCTCCTTTCCCTAGCTACTTACCAAGCTAGTAAAGACCTCTGCAGGCATTTGCTATTTTAGACCTAACCTGAACCATCCGAACTTCGCATGTCTGGATTGAAGGCAGTTTTGTGCAAGGCGTGGCTCTCTTTGATATATAACCCACAGTTACTCACGCTATGTATTTTCAAAACCGATAATATCAAACTCTTATAAAAGAAAAAAAAAAAGAAGAAAAATAACGAATCAATAAACAAATCAAATGAATAATTCGTAGACGGAAGAACTGAATTGAAAAAATGAAAAAAATTACCTTCGATTTGTTCAGAATTGAAATACAAAAAATCACAGACTAAATTGGATACGTATGGTCGATTCGTAGTGCGAGTATAAAAATTTCTTGCTCTTGAAAATATTATAGAATCGAAAGTGTTGAAAATTTTTTACGTGCATACGATACTTGCGACTTGTATGATATGTATAAATATTTTCGAAGCGCAGATGAAAAATATAAACATGCACATATACAGTTATATATACTTTTAACATATATGTAGTGGAATGCACTCAACCTAATTTCTACACGTCTACTAACGCTTTTAGTTTTTGAAAAAGAAATCTGTGTATTTCGGTTTTTTATTCTCCCCCCCCCCCCATGCTTTTCAACGGTAAGAGAACCCACGAGTAGATATTTACTCTGAAAAACAGAATAAAAATAAAATAAAGATTCAACGACAAAGCGACGCCACGTATTTCTGAACGAGTTTAAACTGCGGCGTTTCAAAAATACATATCAGTCTGTTTTTTTTTTGTTTTTGCCATTCGTCATCTTGAAAATACTTTTTGACTTTGTAAGATTTTCCATGTTTTTTAATTTTTTTCTACCATCCTAATTTTTATCTTTTTAGTCACGTTCCTTACGCTTTGAATAACGACTTGGCAGACATTCGTTGGAGTTTATGTAGGTAAATGAAATTTTCCTTCTCGGAATCATCAAGCTTTGAATAAATTATACGAAATGTAATAATGAGTTTGTCCATATATATATATTCATCCTGTATGTATTAGTATAATTCGTGACTTGAGAAAATTCGATTTTTTCATTTGTCGTGCTGGCTTTTTTTGTATAATATTTTATGTAGGAACTTTAACGAATTCGAGCTCACAGAAGAAGAGAATAAATCGGCTTACGTTTTTTCATTGTCTTGAAATTGTTGAAACGTCTTCTCTTATAGTTCCATTTTTATGTTTTTTATTAATATATATGTCATGAATAAATATCATAAGAAATAATAACTCCGAATTCATGAGTTGAATTTAATTTTCGATTCAATATTTACACAAAGACGAAGGGACAGCGTTTAATAAGGAGGGTTGGGTTCATGCTTCATGTCTTTGCAGCAAAAGCAGCGCAGGGCTTATGCCATTTATACCGTAAAATAATATATTGCCTGGTTAAACTCAACCTAACGTATAAGATGACCCTGAGTCAACCCATAACTCAACCTCTCCAGTCCAACCTTCGGCCTTCCGAAATCCCCGAAACCCAAAATTCAAACCTTAGGTAATTTCTAAATGTATATATAGTAATATACGTCAAATGTGTATATCTTATCACAAGTAATTATTTGCCTAAGTTTCTATTCAGCAAAAGTTGATTAATTTATTTTCTCATCCTAAAGTATTCAATCAAATCTTCTCTTTGTCTGCATATGTGATTCTATTTTATATACGTAGGTTCCAAAAAAGAACAAAAAAAAAAAAAAAAAAAGAGAGAAAGAGAGAGATGGCCTGTGCGTGTGTGTAAGAAATTCAGGAGAAAACATTAAACTGAAATAGATTTTTACGGATCGAAGAAAATTATACGCTCTCTCTACAAAGTGTAGATAGAGAGGAGGAGAGAGAGAAAAAGCTCTGCTCGCATAATATTGGATTTTAACAAGCTATATTGTATACCCCCCTCAGTGCTTTAGGGTCGACAATATTTTCTGCACGAAGCTCAAGTGTAAAACGATTTTCTCTGTCTCTCTCTCTCTATGTATAGCGTATGTATCATACATATATATATGTGTGTATATAACAGCTACCCTGATCTCAAGTAAAATCGGTGGAGGATTTGAAATCTCTCCCTTAGGGTTAGGTTAGGATATATGTATAATAACCTTGGGGCTTAAGCTTCTAGTAATATTCTTGGCTATAACGAACTCACGAATTGGTACTTAAAACGCGATTTAATCAGAAGGTGCAGTAGAAGTAGGAGCCCCGCAATTTTCTCATTTTATAGAATAATAAGGTGGTTCAACACGAAATTCTGTAATGTTCATTGACAGAAAACTTTTCAAATCAAATCTACAAAAAAATCAGTCACATTAAAAAAGTTCATCTCGGATACGTTCTTTAGTCAAATTTATATTCGCCTAGATTTAGGTATGCATGTGACAAGGTATGAAAAATGGGGTGTGGATGGGAGGCAGACGACGTCGCGACGCTGAAAATTTATACAATTAAATATAATAACCCACCCGAGATAATTAGAGGGAATAATTATTGTTGCAGAGAACAATTTAAAAATAATTGCTCTTGTCTTTTGCCCGTTCGCTGTTGCTACTGCACTACTACTACTGCTACTACCACCACTACCAACACCACCGCCACCGCCCCCACCACTCTATTAAACTATTCTCTCTGCACCTTGCTATTTTTTTTTGTGCTTTAAACCTGATAAAAAAAAAATACTAAAAAAGTAACCTCATTTCCCAACTGTCTCGTTTTATACTGAATGAAAATTAAAAAAAGCGTTGCCGGTAAAACAATTTGAAAAAAAAGAAAGCAAAACTACGGGGAAAGAGAAAAAAAAACTGGAGACGATAAATTTTTATTCTCTTTCACTTCATTTTATACGCTGATGAAGAAACTTTTTAATCAATCAATTATTTATCTATTCATTCATTCATTCTTTCATTTGATATATTTACTACGAGTTCTTTTTCCTTTTTTTTCTTTCACTACGTCGTCGCGTTTGATCAGACTTTGTGAAATATATTCCGCGATTTTAAACATCTCTCCTCACGACCATAGACTAAAATTATACATGATTCTCTATTATTATACCACCAGTGTCACTGTGGGCGGCAAGATTTCAGACGGACAGGTGTAGAGATGAGTGAAACGACGATGGCGACGCCGACGACGGGGACTATGTTTTACGTAATCTTATAAAACACACGTCGTGTATTGGAAACAGAAAAAAAAAAATTTTCAAACGAAGGTAAAAAGAAAAAATCGAGTGGATATAGGCATATACATATACATAAAACAAAAAATGAAGTTTACAAAATTCTTCAACACTTCGATACATTTTTCACTAATATATTTGCAGTAGAAAAATAAAAAATTATTTTTTTTCTCACATGCACTGTGCACTTCGAAATCGATTCGATTTGATGGATTTCCTTCTTTCTTTTTTTTTTTTTAAGTAAAAATACTTTAGTTATGTTTTATTTTATTTTATTTTTTTCACTCTCCACTGATCTATGTTTTGTGATATTGTGTAGAATTCGATGCATCCGTTATTTTGACGTACCTCGTTTCGATGTTTAGCGATGCATTTTCTAATGTCAACTACAGCTGGTTGAAGGGGACCAAATGCCTCAATCGTGCGATATATTTGACCCGTGTTCAACCAGCTAAGCTTAACATTACACGTTTATTCTTCATCTTCTTTTATATTTGGGTTCAATTTTGTTTAATTTAATTCAATTTTATTTTATTTTTTCATCAGCGATTCTCGACTTATTCTTCTTTTTCTTCCAGATTCCAGTTTTTTTTTTTCTTCTTCATTTTATTAATTGATTCCTTTATTTATTTATTCTTAGCTTGCACTTTCGAATATAAGGTAGTACTACCGCAAAATAACACACTTTTACAATTATTCCTGTACATACTATTCACTTTTTATGTGCGTAGAAATTTTTTTTTTTTTCCTTTCATTTGACAAATGAATAAAATAATTCAAATTGCGTGTAGAATTTATTGTATGAATTTAAAAAAACTTTTATCATTTGACTTCTTTTCCTGCTTTTTTTCATCGCTCGAAATGAAGAGAAAAAAAGATCAGATGGGGGAAGGGGAAGAGTGGACGAGGAATTTATTCAATTTGATAAAACTTGACTAAACAAAATTTCATTAAACGAAATACGTCGAGTAGTCTATAGAAAATATGTTGAAAAATAAAGGTATGGGGTGTGTGGTAATATTTCAGGAGCAGAAAAATAAACGATAATATAATGAGATAAATTTTTGTTGGATCGAAGATGAAAACGTAATATAAATAAATAAAACAAAGAAATGAAATAATAAAAATTCCAACGGTGCACGAAGGTATATGTACAATAAAGTCTTACAACTTTCGGAGCAAAGAGTCGTCGCGAGGTTTTAAAGAGGAACCCCGTCTATTTCGAGCTCTTGGAATATATGTTGGTAACGCGAGACCACCCGTGTTAAATATATCTTTCTACTCCAAAACTATATCACATGCGCGTTTTGGTTAGCGAGGCGCGTTCTCATTTATGCATACTTTTCGACGTATGAATTCTATGAATATAGAAATTACGCTCTATAACCTCCCGGCACATCGTTTTCATTTAAATTTTATATTCCATTTTATTTCATTTCATTTTATTTTTAGCATTTCTTTTTATCACGTTTTCTTCCCCCTCGCAATGATGTGAGATATGAACCAAAGAGAGACAGAGAGAGAGAGAATCGAAGGAAAAAAAATTATCGTCATATGAAGGACGAAAGATAGATAGAAGGAATTTAATATCTTTTATTTTTATTTTCTGTGTCTTTTTTTTTTTTCTCACCATGATCGTAACTCGAGTGAGTCACGGTCAGTGTGACTATACGATGCGGGGTAGAAATTAGGTAGGGAAAATTATTTTGGAGTATCTTATAATCGGGTTGAGAAAAAAAAAAGTATCAAAGATACATTTTATCAATTAAACAACTCACTAGAATTCTCTAACTGATCTTCTTCTTTTTGTATACCCTAATGACCTCTAAACGTTCCTTGTGCTACGATTCAATTATTGCAAATAGTCACTTCAGTTTCAGATTTTATTTCTTATTTTTCCTTTCACTGTCTTCTGAGAATTTTTTATCATCTTTTTGATTCTAAATTTTTTGAGTTTGATGGATTTTTTTTCTACTCTTTGATACATGGTATCATTTTATCTAATCTTCACGGTGTAATAACTAAAAAGAGATTTTAATCATTGACGAATTGTGAAAAAGCGTGAATTCTGTTTCTAACATTCAAAGTACACTTGTCGATATGGAAAAAACGTTTCAAGGGTGGATTAACCCTTAGACAGAATTTTTTCTCCATCTATCTTCGTCTCCTTTTCTTCACGAGTTATCCGCGACCTCGTTCCCGGCTTATTCTCTCTATATCTCTTTCCTTTTTTTCACTTCTTCTTTGCGCTCTCTCTCGTCTTTCTTTCTTACTCTTTTTCTCCCTGTTTCTCTCTCTCTCTATCTCTCGACGATATTTTTGTCAGGGCGACGCACGCCGTCGCGAGTTTTACCGTCGGCCAGAGAAGCTCTGTCGGCCTATATGCGGAGCGCTGATCTTTACTACACGGTGTTCAGTGTCGGAATTCGCGTAGACGTCCGTGAATATAACGGAAGGTTCTTAATTTTTAGTAGAAACGAAGAGTGTTGCTTTCAAAAAAGGTCGAAAAAATTTTGTGGCAAACTTTTAAGCTCGAACAAGCTTTGATAAAATATTCAACATTCTTCTTCGTATTATTGTACGGCGGACGAAATCCTTCGGATTTTTGAAATTGTTCTTCCCCTCTTTTGTCGAATCCCGGAAAAGTAGAGCGTTTTTTTTTCAATGCGTGTTCAGAAAAAATAGTAATGATAATAATAACATAATACAGAGCGAAAATTCCTGTTCTTGAAACACACCCTATTAAATTATTTTCAAACTGTTCATGGCTCGGACGAATCTGACGACAAGTTTAAGGACGTCTAAAATTCTACCAATTTTCTTGAATATATTTAAAAATACCCTTTACCACTTGGGTGTGTTGGGGTCGACAACAACGCAAAAAGAGAAACGTTATACGTTGACGGAGGAGGGAAAAAAGAACGAGCGAGTACGAATACGAGATTAAATTCCCTTCGATGAAAAAATTTTCGGGTGCGGTTCTTTTTTATTCTTTGAATTTTTTAAAAATGACTTTTAATTATTACTGCTTTTATTTTATATTTCCCCCAACATCCTGTACTAACCTCAACTCAACCATCATTCGTTAACGCGGTTCTCGTACGAGCAACTAAATCCTCATCATATTTTAACGACGATTCGATTACGTTTCACGTTTTCTTTTTCCAATTTTACATCGCCGCCAAATCTCTTATTTTGAAATTACCGGGTATAATAAAACTAAACGTGAAAATGTAAAATTGAAATTTTATTTCCCTAACCGGGCACGATCTAACACGGTCTTCGTTGATGTACTACACCTTGTAGAGAATATTGAAATAATGAAAAAAAAAATAATAATAGAATAATAGTAATTATTATCTTCTTCTTTCTATCTTAGTTTACGGTGTATATTATAACGTATGTATATAGTATGTATATGTATATCTTCTCTCTCTATCCACCACTGCATCTTAACACCCCTTGATTAAATAAGGGTGCAGTTTTTGTGCAGGTGTCGCATATACGTAGCGGGATGTCTTGGGTGGAGAAAAATAATAATTATAATGAAATTATAGATCTGCAGTAATTAGCGAAAGACGGATTTTGGGATGCCTGAGCTCCCGGAAAATAATGGCCGGATAGGGAAGTATGACGATTGATGAAGAAAAGGAATTAAGAAAAGAACAAAAAAAAAAAATTGAAAAACAATTTCTGATTGAAAAGTAAAGAGGAAAAATGTGATATCGCAACCGTTTTAGAACCGTATGACCAAACCGTCGGTGTTGTACTACTGGCTGGGCATCCGGGCCCGTACTGTGCAGCCGACGACGAGCGTCGCGACGCTTCCCCGCCCGCAGGGGTGCGTCGTAGGGTAGTGGGAGCGTCGCGACGCCTGCGCCTACGAAGTGAAAACCAGCTACTATCGCGTTCGGTTTAAACCACGCCAACCCTGCTACTGCTACTGCTTCTGCCTATCTCTTCCTTCCTATATCCCAAAAACCACCGCCCTACCGATGCCCCGGTTCCTCCTCGACGCCGACGATGCTCTCGCTACGACTACCGACGCCAACGCCGCGACGCCGACGCCGACGCCGATGCCGATGATGCTACCTGCTACTGCAACCGACGTCGAACCCACTAGCGGCGTTATATATCGCCTGAATTTAGGTCAGATACCACTCGCCAACCGTTCTTGTTCACATACACAACCATATATACAACCCTCCCCATACATCTATATCTATATATATGCCTACGCCCTAATGAACCTTTAATATGACCCATTTTTTTTATTTTATACACGAATAACACTCTAGTCTTTGTTAAAACACGCTAGGGAAAAGAAAAAAAAGAAATGCGGGACGCGAACTTTGATTCTGCGGAATGAAATTGATAACATTGCTGAAAGTTGATTCTTTTTTTTTCTCTTCTCTTCTTCTTTATTCTCTTCGATTTACCTGTCTGAGGTATGAAAAATTGTGCTCGTGATGTAATTTGGACAATCTGGTACTGTCCGAACACCCGTCTCCCTCTAAGTTACATATCTACTTCGTTACACCGGGAGAAACGTATATTAAGGGAAAATATCACTTGCAGCATCTGCGGTGTGTTGCCCTGATGTTACATTTTTTAATTTCTTTAGTTTTTCAGTTTCTCGGTTTGTTTGAAAACAAAAGCAGCAGAGAGTGTAAAATGGATTAAATAAGATTGAAGTAATTTTCTAAAATCTTACGTTTACATTGTTCAGAAATTTCTGTCATTTTTCTGTGGTTTTCAATTATCTGTATCATCTGCTTCGAAAAATTGAACTAGAAGAGAGAAAAAAGTAACAGAAGAATAATCGCATCGCACTATTTCATTGTCTGTTGAGAATTTTCTGATTCCTGAATCGCGATTCTCTCTAATAATTAATCGTTAAACGTTATAATCACGCGATTCTAAGGATCGTCTGATTGGGGGCGGGGTGGTGATCGTTATATTCTAACCCAGTCCAACCTAAACTGGGTTAATTTCGTTACGGAGGAACCTTTGACTTGAGATTCTCACTCACTTAATCACTGGGGTCGTTGAGGAATTACCTATGCATCACAGATAACCGACTTGTACGAGTCGTTTGATTAACGTATTACATGTTAATAACCTGAAATTCAGGTGACGGTGAATAGAAAAGGATAAATTACAACGAGTTTATGAAAAACGAGAATAATATTTGGGGGAAAAAGAGGCAAAAATCAAACTGTTCGAATAACTATTCATATATGAAACGCGCTACACACGCCCATGGACAAAACGAGGCGTCATCCCTTCCCTTTTATTTCCACTCACCCCTTCCATTTCTAACCTCTAAGGCTCAGACTGATAACAGTTTAGAAAGGGGCTGCCGTGATTAGCTAAGTGATTGGAACCCCACCTTCGTGCAGGTTAAACGGGAGGGAAGTCGATCGGTAATAATTATCGTATAACGGAACCCAAAACCCTGACGCGAAGGAGTTTAGGCTTCACAGAATCGGCCGACTCTGATGGGGACTGTCCCAGTTTTCTTCTCTTTCTCTTTTCCCTCTGATCTCGGTACACGCATTTTTTCAATTGTACATTTTTCCCTCACGTTACTTAGCACGTACTTTCGATAATTATTTTTCAACGCGCCGTATTCGTGATTGGCTGAGTTCGTGTATGAGAATTTCGAAGGGCGGTTGCGGGGTGCAGAAGGTAACTAAGAGTTCCTGGTACTCGGGGGATGTGGTATGAGCTGATATCAACGCAAATGTTTCTGTTTTATATGCTAATTGACTGCTCTGCATGTATGTATAATTCTATGTACCGTACGTACGTAACTGAGTATATCTATGTATTCAAAGTACACATATCTATTTACCAGATCATATAACTGCGCCTCAACTTATATACCTATATATCTTTC
Organism: Athalia circularis; assembly: GCA_963978495.1. Taxonomy (NCBI): domain Eukaryota; kingdom Metazoa; phylum Arthropoda; class Insecta; order Hymenoptera; family Athaliidae; genus Athalia; species Athalia circularis. Next base: position 9,065,863 of record OZ021702.1, read on the forward strand.
TACTTAATGCAACAATTTCTGTTTCTACATCATACCGCCGTATAGTTTCCATTTGGAGCTATATAACGCGATAGTCCACCTCATTCGCGAAATTCACTAGATATTTAAATTTCTAGAAATTTGATATCTACTAATTACAAACCAACGATCTCATTTTTACATTATATTCACTAACGGTTTTCAATCATACGGAGTCTAGTTGCAATGCAAAAGTTGAAATTGAATTTTTCATGAAATCTACACTCGTAGAGAATTTCTCTCATTATATCAGAACGGTTAATAACCTTTCAATTGAAGAATTTTTCACTTTTTTTTTTGGCCAAACACCTCAATCCAAAAATGTCTTCGTGCCGAATTCTACTTTTCTGTTTTATTTTAACAAAATCCGTTGACCGAATCGTTTTTTTTTCATCACAGCTTGAATCGGTCCAATCTCATCTAATTTTGAAAGGCGTCCCGTAATGGTATCGTGAAAAACAAAAAAAACAAAAACAAAAAATAAAATGAAATAAAAATGAACGTGACGTACTACGTGTGTATTAAGTTGAAGAAAAGACGAAAAAAAGAGGGCCTTCGCTGCCAGCTGCTGATAATGGTCCCTATAAAGTCCCCTGGGTAACGATCTAGTCCAATGTAGAGAGGAGGGTTGGTTTAGTGGGCACAGGGTGGGAGCCTATTTTCCTCACAGCAACCCCGAATATTCGCGGAGGGTAAAACTGTGCGTAGACGAACAAATTTTTTTTATACTTCGATGCAACTCTACTGCGCACCATGACGCTGATGTCGATGATGATGACGGTTCGATATCCTGTTCTCATCGATTTTTTTTTTTTGCACAAAAATAAAAGTCAGAAAAAGACAAAAAAATGTGTAGAGAGTATTGACTCAAATACAGAAAATATGGCGATGATGTGGAACAAAATATTTCGCTGTCTCATTATCCATTAATTCCTAGTCTATTATTGTCCCCATTGTCTAAGCTAACGAGCCCCTGAATTAATAATGACAATAATATAGTATAAAGCGGGGAGACAATTTTGACTAATTGGGGAATCTGCCGGTCCTACATATACCTATGCGTATACCACATATTATACTATATACACCATGACGTATACTGCAAAAAAGAGACAAAAAAATTGAGGGTCTACTGATAGTATAGTTCGCTACCCGTTCAAACAATTATTTAGATTACAAAGAAAAAATAGCATTTCTCTCCATCTCATGATCACCCAACTTTACCATGAAGGTATTTAGATTCTCGAGCTTTTTCGGAAAGCATCAACTTTTCAAATCATTTGTCGTCGTGAACCACTGAGCCATAATAAAAATAATAATAAAAAAAAAAACAAAAAAAACAGGGTTAACTGAATCCTCATTATATTCCGTTCGTACAATATTTACTTTTGTTCAGACTTCGTGCGCAAGAATCTTTTCGAAATATTACAATAATAAGGAACATCAAGGACGAATAAGAATATAATATAATCGTACATACTACTTCCGACATTCTTTTCCTTCTCTTCCTTCCTTCCTTTTTCTTCTTCTTTTTTTTTCTTTTTTTTTCCACCCCCCTATGTTACAAAGGTATAAAGACCCCGAAAATTCGTTTATCTCTCCAGTTCTTTTGTGCAACATCTATACGTATCATATCATATATCCAGCGTATATGTGGTATGAATTTCGAGATGAATAACTTCGAGAATTAGAAAATTTTCCGCGATCGCGGAGGGTTGAATTATTGTTATTATTATTGTTGTTGTTATTATTATACCATTTATCAACTAGTACTATAGAGTTACATATTATAACGATATTCATTTGATCGTGTCGTATAACCACGATATATGGGGCGCGGGGAGGAGCAGGGGGGAATTAAACGGAGTACAGTAGCGGATGTATATGTGCCGACGACGACGACGACATCCCTTCGCAATTAATTATAATTTAATTGATTATATCCGTTAGCGGGCGGATATTAAAACGTCGTACTCTCGCCTCTCATCTTATGCCACACCACCAACCCCGGCCGTTTTCCATTATATTACCTACCCTCGACTCTATTTAACGATCCGAAAAACATAAAAGCAAAATGAAAAAAATGTGCAACCTAATTGGACAATACATAATGTACTAATTGATCGTTACAACGTAACAAATAAAATGAACTAAATTCGGTTATGCTAATTATATATGTATCTTACGTTCTCAGTCTCTCCATGAAAATTTGCACATTTTAATATGTATATTTATATACGGTTTTCTTTTCTTTTCTTTCCTTTTCTTTTCTATTTTGAATGAGTGATCGTTTAATGGGTTTACATATGAACTATCTATACAACGATGATGTATGTACGGTGAAATTCAAATTTAACGACTATGGTCAATGTAAATAAACAATTATTAATGGAAAACGCTAAATCTTGCGCGCTTTCAACGACGGCCAGCGTCGTACTGAAGATACCGGCGTCGTTTCTCATACCCCTTGACACAGGCCGACGCCTACCCTTACGCGCAGAATCTAAAATTTTCTGCTGCTCCTGATTCTGGTGATCCTGATTCTACTTTTCATGTAACATACCATACCTGAATGTATGCTCTTTTTCAGATTATAAAATATCTCCGGCTAATGTGTGAAAATCCGGAAGGTAAAATGATTTCATATAGTTATATTTAATACCAGGGTCGGATGAGATGGACAGCTGATTTTTTCATCGACAATCATTTTAATTTGCTGTTGATTCGTTTTCATCCCTTCTCCTTCTCTTTTTTTTCCCCCAAGTTCGATTGTTCGATTAAGAAAAGAAAACTTCTATACATGTTGATATATGTGTAATGGGAAAAATAGTGAAAATTGTTGGCTGGTGTCCAAAAAGCTTGCCAACTTTCAAACGACTGTACTAAATCAAAATATGCCAGTAGTAGATTCTTTAGAGGTGCAGGAGAACCGGTAGACTACATACAACGAAGAAAACGAGGAAAACGAAAAGAGAATAGGTCAGGTTGTAATGCTGTAAAATTTTTACAGAAATCCTGTTACCTATATATTTATATCTATCTACGTATCACGTATATATACGGATTTTAACGAAAATTTATCGTCCTCACAACGGGCTGGATCGTACTCATTCCGAAACCTGGTTGAAACTCGAACTTGTCAACGAAGTTCGGTGAGCTTTTTTTGGTTTGTGAAAACTGAATCACTATAAAAGCTGCATTTCAATTCGTGATTTCGCAAAATCGACGATTGTAAACCTTGTATTAGTAAATTATGTATACCGAAGTTTTCGTAATTCCTTGACGTATTCAGTTTTCGATTCATGTTTCCACAATGATATCTTATTTATTCATTTTTTTCCCTCCATTCTGCTTGGATTATTGTATTTATTATATCGTAACTCTGGAGCATCATAATATTATATGTGTGTGATGGGGAATGGACTGCTCGGGGGTTGGGGGTTGGATATATCGTAATCTGTCCTCGTTTCGTCAAACGAATTACCCGCCGTCCTGAATCCTGATCAAGTTCCCAAAACCTATTTCGGTTAATGACAATACCTTCCGGCGTGCAAAACCAAAGATTACCTCTACCTATCCCTTGGTCCTCCGACTTATAACCTATATACCTATACATACATATATATTTATATACGTATACGGACCAAGCGCTAAGAGAAGAACACTCTCGTAACAAAAGGTTCTTAGTATTCAAGAGGGACCAACCAAACTTTTACCAACAAACTCGTAATGCCCACCCCATAGAATAACATTCGACGCTTATCTTTTCGAAACGCACCTATATTATAGGCGCATCCGATATTTATAAAACAGATCAGGGGGTGTAAAAATCAGAGAAAAATTAAAAACCAATCGATGGATGGTATGCGGTTATGAAAGTTTCTCAACTGTTTCGAAAATTGTTGTAATCGGTGATTTATTTTCACCAGAGTTTGAGCGTGGAAAAAAAAATGAGAAATGAAAGAATATACCTAAGGGAAAGGGGGGTTGTTACCTTCGTTGCCGGAGCTGCAACCCGCTGAAATGGTAAATTCCAGACGCGTTCTATTGCCTCTATTGAAGAAGAACTTTGAACGGAAACGACGCCGTCGATGGCGCGCGGTTCCGAAGTCGGAACACAATGGCGGACCACTCCCTCGATCTCCTCCACACTGCATCTGGTATATCTGTGTAGTGTATCAACTGTATACAACCCCGAAGGTATTTTAAATAAATAATTCATTAGGGGGTCGCTTTCTATAAATGTAAATGACAACCGATTGCAACGATCGAATATAAAACACGTGTAGTTTTATACATGTGTTATGCACAGATTCATTCGGATTTCGAACAAAAAATTTTACCTTCCTTTGTCATTTTCTTTTTTACTATTTCTTATCACTATTATTATTTTAGAGTATTATATTATTGTGGTGACATTGTTGTTGTTTTTTTTTTTTTTTTTTTTGCCTTGCCTTATACATCTTTTTCTTATTACCGTTGATGTATATTTTTTTTAGTTTTCCTCCCCCACCCCTTCTTCATTTTTTGTCATGTTATTATTTTTTAGTCCACGTCCGTCTCGCTTTTATTCCTGTCGTCACTCGCGGGTAACGTTCAATTTACCCTCTCGCATCAATCTTATCTTTATTTTGCTCTATACTCGTATACTTTCTGCTTTTTCTCTGACGTTACTTTCTATCATTATTTTTTCCTTTTCCTTTCTAGAGTTTTTCTTTTCTCCTATTTCTGTTCACATCCAACAGTCATCGATCTATCAAGCTTCTTTATACGCGTACCGTATAAACGTACACCCAACTCCATTTTCTCACTTTTATTTACCTGTAGTACGAATACATTTTCCGCAGCTTTCACGGAAATAACTTTGATTATATTTCTTTGATAAATTTTTTTTCCCCCATTTTTTCTATATTCTCGTTATTATGATTTTCCGTTTCTCGACTCATTCGTCGTTAATTATTTTGTCTACGTCGAAAACGGAGAGATCAATCGGTGTGTTCGTGCTTTATTTTACGGTTTAAGCTTAACGCTGTAAAAACGTTTTTGATTTTCAATCTTGACTTTCTCATATTCTCATCACTGGTATTTTCAGATAGTACGATGTTCAATTTTTATCGATCGAAAATCGATATCGATTAAAATTGAAAGACGAAAAATTCACGCTACATGTATCTAACAAATTAAAACTCACTCAACCGAGACGATTTGATGATGAAAGAAAAAGGAAAATGAAAAAATGAAATATAAGAAAGAACCACTTTAAGGGATGAAAACCATTTACTCTTTCATTTTTGACGGGATAACAAACGAAGAGAATTATTTTTCCTGTATCCTATGGAGTTTCCGATTTCTTAGCTATTTGTTCCACGTATAAAGCTGGTCGTTTATCGTCAAGAAAAACCAAAGTAACGTTTATACGGGAAGCAGGTGTTTCCTGAACCCGTCACTCGAAACGTCCGGACCAATCGATCGGACCGCCTGTAATTTTATCCTTGCTACTTACCGACTCCTGATTCTCTTTTATTTCATTTTATTTTATATTTTGCTCTCTTTCTTTGTCCCGAACTACGCGGCTGGTCAACCGCAATAGTTTGCAGTTTTTATTTTCATGTCTTTCAGTTTCCTTTGAGTTATTATTATTATTCCATTTCAATTATCTCGGTTTATTTGTCGGGGGTAGAATTTTTTCCGAGCCGTGCAAAAGTTGTACGTATAACGTACTTACCCACCTTTACAACCTGCTGCAGCAGGGGGTCGTCTCGTATCCATATAATATAAAACTCGCGGAAGTTGGTAAGGGGTCGTTTAACTGTTGTTAGTTGCTACTCCTTGAAATTTAAATAAACTCTGATTTACGATAATGGTTAAATCAAGTGGTCGTTTTTTATTTTCCCCAACGTAGAACGGTAGCAGGTATTAGGTAGACGTATATACGTATAGGCGGTTTGCCAGAATCTTTTCTCTGCACCCGCTCTGTATATAATACTTCAACGTCATTACTCACCTTTTCAAATTAATGCTTTTTTTTCCTCTCCTCATTTCTTAGGTACACCAACGATCTTTCCTCTACTCTCATTCCAGCCACCATATATAACATACATCTTGAATATAATATACGTGAAAAATAACCTTATGATAAGTTTTTTTTCTCTCCATTTCTTCTTTTCCGATATTACCTCGGTGTGTGTCGGAAAACACCGCGTTGGACAACGTACTGCATATTTCTTTGAGAAAAAATTCAATGAATCAGTCTTGAATCGACTGTTGGTTGTTTTTTTCTTTTCACCAACAGCCGCGGAAGAAAATTATCCCGAAAACTATTATAGATCGATTAATTGCAACAACGCACCTAATTACTTTTCCAACTTCAAAGAAGGGAAAAGAGTGTCATTTTCATATTGCGGCATCACAGAACCATAGGTACTGAAAATTGAATGAATTTTGTTGGTTTCGGTTTTCAGATATCTGTATTTATTCATCATGGTTTCCGGTTACCGCGTTTTCGCGGTTACTCGTTTCGTCAGAAATTTTAAACAAATATATAATTTCAACCCCTTATACTTTATCATACATACGTAAGGTTTCACTTTTCAGTTTACCTCATATAGTGGTTTTGATTATTAAATGATGGGTTATTTTAATTACACGGGTATTATATATTTCAAACGACGGAGGCAGCAGCACCGACGTATACATATTTTCTGATATAATAAAAGGGTGCTCTTAGGGGGAGGGAAGAGTTGCTGCAGGATGTATACACAATACATCTATAGTTATGAATATATATCCTTCGTATCTTTTGCCAAATTAGATTTTCGCACGATAAAATTGAACCGAACTGTTATATGTATAGACACTTTCATACCTATATTAGTTACCTATATACATATAATGTATATATATAACACTAAAATTCTCCCATCTGCCGCGCTTCCGTGCAGTCAACGCGTTTTTCCCATTTCCTACACGTGTGCTCTACATAGCTATGTGACTATACAGTTTTTAATATTGGCAATTAGGCAGCAGGCGCCGGTTTACTACCATCCACACGTTCGTATTATATTTTATGGATGACAAACGAAATCTTGATTTTCATACGCTCCAAATTTTTCACCTCGAGTTTCGGAAATTTTTTTCCTTGCCCCTGATAAAATCTCAGTTCGAACCGAACAGGAAAAATTGGTTGAAAGCCACTTTTGTGTTCAAGAAACGTTTGTTCGTGAAATTTATTCTAAAAAAATCATGAGAGCCGTTTATAATCGATATGGATCATTAAGAAGAAAGCTGAAATTTATGAGTTCATTCTCTATACGTATATCCGACACAGCTGAAATTTATTAATGACCAAATTTGACTGGTAAAGATTTTTCATAATCGTTAAAAACTAACAGGACATTTGGACCATTCCTGTACAGAGAGAGAGAGAGAGAGAGATACGTATTGCCGTTGTGCTGCCTTCTGCAGACGAGAAAACAAGAACAAGTAGATATAGAACTCGTCGTTGTTGGGGAGGGTTCTATGAAATACAACTCAGCGCAACAGCAAATGCGTATATCTAGTACACTAATGCGATTACAATCGGCGACAGTTGTTGCTGTTACTCCTGATGCTGATGCTGATGCTACTTGTGATTCTGTTCCTATTCGTGCTGCAGTACCAGTAGCATCAGGTTTTACTTCATATGTATACATCCAACTGAACAAAGTTGTATATTTTTCCACTTTTCTTAAACCCAAATTGTTTTTCCTGGAATTTTCTACTGGGTTTCTCTGTGTATTTCTTCTGCTTTTGCTGGATGTATTATATCTACATTGCACGCGCGCACCGCATTGGAACCAAAAATTATTATCTGGTTATTTTTGTGTATTTTGCGTATTTTGGTTCAGGAATCCGAATCTATTAACTATCGAGCTATCAGCAATTTTTTGCTTTTTGGAGCAGAAAAAGAGAGATATCTCAATTGGTGAAGGTCGTAGCTTAATTCAGTCGACGGATTCGTGTTTATGAGATCAAAATACATAGGAAACCATCAGAATACTGCGAAAAAAAATTTCTAATTTCTGGTGTAAAAATCGAACAAATCCAAACTAACGTTCGAATGAAAAATTCTGACATGCGAGTTCGAGTGAACACCTTTTTATGATGAGATACTGTTGCATGTGTACGTTGTGCGTGATTCCAAAGACAGTGGACTGTTAAATTCAAAAAATAAGCTCGTTCAGAAAAAAATAAATTCCATCTAAACTCTGTATCTAATTTCATCTGATACCTTCCAAGGAGATTTTTGGTAGGTATGACTTAAGCTTCGTAAAAATGATAACGGAGGTTTGCAGGATGCACGGTAGCAGACGATAAGGTTCTTAATTGCTCTTGTTCACGGGTTTCCCCTTTTTTTCGCCTTCTCCTATTCTTCACATCTCTTCCTTTTTCTTTTTCCTTCAAAAAGTCTTCTTTCCACTCCTTTTCTGGTTAAAAAACAAGAAAAAAAAAATCGAAGATAGGGTTGGTAGGAGGATTGAGGTCTGTCTTGTTTTGTTCTCTTGTCATCCCCCCTCTTCCCCTATATATAGTTATGTACACTTTATAAAGGTTATCAATTTGTTCCTCGCGTTTGCCGGTGCTTCTATTGCTTCTGCTATATTATAAACCGAGTAACGTCGAATAATGTTGACTTTGGCTCTAAGGTATCAGAGAAAATTAATAATCTACTGTGGTTTATAACAGCTTATACTGCGTTGAATAAGGTGGACCATCATGGGATCATAAAGCCGCTATGTTTCTTGAAGCGATAACGAAATTAGTAGACTAAAAGTCTACTGCAGCTTCTTTTACCCCGCGATAGTAATATCTTGCAAGGTTTTTTCGTATTATCTCGTATAAAAAAAAAAAAAGAAATAAAACGAACAAAATCGTCAAGGAGAAGAGATGCTAAAAGGACAAAGGAAAACCCTATGTCACGGAATAACGGAGACTATTTTGCTCATTTTTTTTTTCTTTTTCGTCTTTCGTCTTTTTTCCAAGGACTTACGTCGGAAAGAGAAGATCAAGTTTTGTGGATTTTTTTTTTCTTTTGTTTTTGGCGGTTTTTTTTTCCCTACACTGTATACCAATTATCTTTTTTTCAACCTTTTGAGCTCACAAAGAGACCTTATACGAACAAAAGATTAGCGGATTTTTTTACTTTTTTTTTTGAACAAGCCATCAGTGAGATATACTTTTAACTAATCGCTATCGAAAGAAATTTCTTGCGAACGTCGCGTCGGACGATTTTATTAAACGAAATTAAAAGAAAAGTTTCCAAAAAATTCTGCATGCGGTATTTCATTCTCGTATTGCGTGTATTATGTCGATCACGTTTTAACCCCTAGTTTCATGTGTTAGACGAGGGCGCCAATATATGAGATTTGAGAATGACAGTTGACTGTCGTCGATGGGGTTGAATGGGGCGGGAAGATCGTCAACCCTTTTCAGTTTGGGAAATTTTGTTGAACAGGCAAAACCTTTAGTGAACAAGCAGCGACAGCAATAGGTAGGGTATAGGTATGTATATGATCCACATAAAATAGGAAAAAAATATCGTCTAGGCGTGGGATGAAAAAAAGAAAAAGAAAAGGAAAATCCCGTCGTAATTTTTTACGACTATACACCGTATATAATAGAAGAGACAACAGGATATGGGTATATATTATATACTATACATTATATATACGCAAAAGTCGCAAATCATCCGTAACAAATATTGATCTACATCATAACACACGATTATGCATTTTCACACCCTCTTAAACATCAGTAGAATAAAAAGGATGGACAAAAAAGGAACAAAAAAACTGAGATAAGAACGTAAAAGAAACGTGCGACGAACGTCACGCTTTCAATCCATCAGTTTTTAAAAGTTTCCTTCCGCTTCTCTGCAATCTCATTCTTTTCATTTTTTTCACATTTATTTATAGTGATCACGATGATGATGAATAATACACGTTCTCAAAAACCGAACAAAACCGCTCGGATTTTTCAATCACAAAACTCCATAGATATTCAATACGAAAATATATCACAAAAAAAAAAAAGAAAAGAAAGTTTGAAAACAATTTTTTGTTTCGATTCTTTTCTTCTGGATCCCATTAATTTTGAAGCTTTTTTTTTATTTTTTTTTTATTTTTCCTCCTTTCCTAATCTAACATTATTCAAACTAAAGTAAAGAACGAATGAAGGCAATAAAACTTGTCGAATTTTTTCCCTAAACTGCTACATCGATGAATCACTAAGAAAATGAATTCCTTTTTTTTTCTTCTTTTACTACTATGAATTCAAAATTTATGGATGTCCAACAAAGCTGCAGTTATACGTGGTGGAAAGACTTTTACTAGGTATACATAGATAGGTATTTACTGATCGTATTTATATGGATACGAAATAATAGCCTTGCGGTTTTGTATCCACATGGAGGATATCTCGAGGTGGTTTACGTGAATAAACTTCGATCCAGTGCCCCTTTGAATATTAATATATAGACCGTGTGATCCTTTACTATATGTTCGTATAAACAAGTTTCCATATAGGCGTTGGAAAAACACGCATAACATATATATACGTGTAGACTTTTTTTTGTTATCTCATCTGCACGCCCCATAGAATTTTACAACAAAATCACGATGATCATCATCATTATCATCAGTGAGAGCCAACCAACCAAGCTACTTTTGAAAAATCGTGTTAAAAAATCTTCAGGGTAAGGTAGGTACCTACACTTCATGAACTTAATGGCCTGAAGATTTTACTTTTCAATTTTCACCACCCTTTTTACACTTTAAAACTCGCCTCTCTGATATCATATTCTATTATCATATATACGTAAGGTAGGTATGTATGAAAGAATTTTATAACTCTTACAAAGTCAGCAACTTTTCTCAACCTTACCGATATTATTTTCAAGTCACGGTTATATTCTTATAGAATAGATATTATTCGCACTGTACTTCGTGTGTAAAACTTTGAAATGCATTTACTAACGTTCGCTCTTGTAAGAAATTTTCGTCAAAATTTTCCAGACGATATATTTGAAAAGAAAAAGAAGAAAAAAAATAGAAAGAATCCAAGGATCGGGAATCAAAGTCTCAGTTTGAAAACCTTTTTAAAACTCACTTGCAAATTATACTTTTTACAGAACGAGATCTACAGATTTCTTCACAGGTAGTTAAACTTCCCGCTTTATATACTCAAACCTTCATTATTATTATGATTATTATGATTATTATTATGATCATTATTATTAGTATTATTATCATCATTATTATTTTTATTTTTCGCTGTTTCGAAATGAAAATTTCATAGAGGTGCTAAAAGACATGAGATGAAGTTGACCTGATGGCTAATATAAAAGTACTTGAAGAGGTTAATAGGAGGAAAACTTTAAAAAAAATTTTTTATACGTGCAAAAAAAAAAAATGCCAACTGACGATCGCTACTCAGTAGCTTTGATACTTCTCCTTTTAATTTTTTTTTTTTTTTTTCTCATGCTACTTACCAGCAACTTTACCGTACATGGCTTACGTAAGAGTATATAAGGTAACCCTTTACCGCTGCAGTAGCTGCAGCGAGGTCGATTCAGGCTGCGAGGTAAAAATCTTACAAAAGAACGCGTCGGAAAAGCCTTTGATGCCTGTGCAGTCTTGAGTCGGAGGTTGGTCAAGGGTTTTTTACCCTTCGACAAATGGTTGAGTGGGTAAAAAAAACCAAGTGACGTTAAATCATGCGGCCTAGATTAAAATTGCTGTATGTGTGTGTGTGTGTGTGTTTTTCATCGTATTTTATATAGTACCAACCTACAATCGAATTAGATGGAACGGAGAAAAAAGATGAAAAATTTGATCTCGCGATGCTCGGTTTGAAGAACAGTTTATATCCGTGGTTTTTGAGAAGAATTGGGAAAAGAGGAGCTAAGAGTGTTACGAGACTAAGGTATGAAAATGGGGTTGCGATCTTCTCCGTTTGGGTAAATAAAAGGATCTCCTTCGCGCCCCCTCCTCATCTTCCTCCCCTTTACTGCGTTAGTCCTCAAAGAGAATTGCAAGGAGGAGATCCGAGAATCGCTTGCATCAAGTTGGAAGAGGAAAACGCTGCACGAACGAACTTGGGGGGGGAAAATGGGAAATTCGGGGTAGGAGGAAAAACGACGAATGTAGCCCGTTTCTTATTGGGTCCAACAGTCATAGGGATACCGCACAACGTTCTGCCGGCCCAGCCAGCGAAACCCATCCCTTAAATCCCATCCAACCCCCACGACGCCACAGCCGATCAGAACGAGATGACAGATCAATACGCACTCTGCTCTGCTCTGCCCAACCGTGAGTTTCCTCTTTTTTCCACCCCAACCTCTCCCTTTGTCTCTCTCTCTCTCTTTCTCTTTCTCTTTCTCTATCTCTTCATCCAAATACTCGCAGACGATCCTTCTGTTGCAGCACAGTATGGTCTTTATCTTCATCTTCATCATCGTCTACCTTGCATTATCCAAAATTCTTGCTATGTACAGATCCGTATACATAAAATGCACGCTCATCACGATGATCAAGCTTTTCATTACATATAACCATGAACATCATAGAGAAGACGAAAGAATTAATCTTCATTCTTTCATCACTCTCATTTTTCATGTACATTGTACGTACCCATATACATACATATTACATACCGTACACTCGGTGAGATTAATCGTGGTACGAGTTGGACAGAATCATGAAAAATTTATGTTCGCACATGTGTACGTTTTGTTAATCAACTACGCTACTCAAATTTTTTTAGTTCTTCGTTTTTTTTTCCACCCAATTACTGTCAATGATTTTTACGAGCTGTTAGAAAATTTTTCTCTTTCATTGAAAGATATTTCCACTTGTTATCGTCGAACCTGTTCGCTAGTGTCAGAAAAACTAGTGACGGGTAACTAGATTTTTCTTCGTTTTGTTGAACTTGCCATGATTAATTTTGCCGAGGCAACGTGTGATTTTTCTATACGTCGTAAAAGAAGTGGTCGCGTATACCGATGTGCTGGAGAACGAATGGTTAGGTTGGTTGGTTCCGCGCTGGTTTTCTGCCAGACTTTTCTTCATCCTTTTATATGATAATCGCAACGTATTTGCTAGAGCTCACGTATAAACAGGGAAACGATATTGGGGCCAAAAAGTGGTGGTGGTGGTGGTGGTTCCGCTGCTGCTGCTGCTGCACGTTTCGCATCAAACCATCGTAGTTGCTTGGCTAGAGAAAACCGATGAGTTTGTTCGTGGATTTTCTATACCTCTCTATATACTTTCTCTTCGTCTACTATTTTCATCACATTTTCATCTGTAAGCCACACCGGCCAGGGTTTATCCGTCGTTTGACTTTCTCCTGTTTCCTCGTGTACGCGTTTTTTCTTAATACAATGCACATCTATATACACGCCAATAGAAACGAAAGAAAAAAAAAACGAAATTCGCCTTCGGCTATTTCGATGCTAAAAAGAATCTTTTTTTTCCCCCTCTCCTTTTTCTCCATGGCTCTATATTTTGCTGCTGACCTTACACCCCAATTTTCAAGACGAAAGGTAATCGACAAAGCTTTTTATACACGAACCGAAACTCGTATACAATTAAATCGGCATACGTATATTGCGAACTCATGAAAGATTTTTCACGTATGAGGTCTCACTTTGAGTTGAACGTTAACTGCAGGCACAAAAAAAAAGTATTTCGTACGCGGCGGGGGGCGCGAAGGGGGGGGGGGGGGGAATCAATTTATAACGATTTCGAATAATTATTTAATCGCAAGTAAAATTCTCTCTCTTATATAGTTTTAATGCGTAGGATAACGACAGTACATGTACAGGTACCACTTTTTTTACGATACGCTGTCGCGAAATTCCGGACTGCGAATTAGGAGATAGAGTGTACTTTACCTCGCTGTAGATGACACTCGAAGAATTTAATCTGTCTTACCGAATACTCTAGATGATTTTACTGGTTTTCCTCTTTTTCTCAATTTCATATAACAACCTACGTATTTAATTTTCTGATTTCACAGTTTTGATCGCTTCACTTTCAATAACTATCCGATAATATATTATTAAAAGTTGTTCAACTAAAATTGTTGAAATCTTGTGGTTTTAATTATTCAATTGTTTTTTTTTTCTATTTCATTCTTTTTTTTATTTTTTTTCTCTCTCATTTTCTTCTGCAACAGATCACTGAAAGCGGTTCATTTAACCGCGTTTTGTAATGTCGAATTCATAGAAAATATAATTGAAGCGTCGAGGAAATTATAGGTAACTAGGTATGCTCGTTGAATAGTTTTTGATGCAATTAATAACTATGAAAAGGGAGGAAATATTTTGTTTTTCGTTTCTTTTCTTTTCAGTTCTTTGTTTCTGCTACCGTTAAACTTTTTTCCCCCTTTTTTTTTCTTCTTTTTAACACCCGATCTCTGCATCCGGTATCGTGTGATAGGGTGGCGTGAATGTATGATATAATGGTAAAGGAAAACGTGGTGACGTCACGCATGTAGATACATAGGTATATGTATTTATCATGTTCATTTACATGAATATTTACATAAATGCAATTGTGACATAATCCGGTTTCAGAGATATATATATACTTACAGTATAGAGTGCTGTATAGCTATTTCGTATATTGGTGGGAATATTGCAGACACTTTTTCCAGTTTTCACCCCATTTCACTAACATATCCTTCATTGCAAAGTTGTATTTTGAAATTAATCTCTTCCTCTCCACGGGCGGAATGTTATTAACATTGCCATTTATTTGCTATTTGTTTTATTATTCGAAATGAATTTGTTGTTTTATTTTTGATAACTCTTGAGCTTCACCAGTTATTTTCTGGAACCTTTATGTGTTATACATATACAAATTATATAAAACATTGCGGTAAAATAAACTCTCTAACTGGTTTTGGAAACGGGGTGAAAGGCAGGAGTTTGGTTACATATTTTATATTGTATACATATACATTCTTTGAGTAACAGTAAATTGCACGTTTCCAAGTTTGCCTGTCAATAAGCCCCAAGATAAACTGCGCGAGCCAATTTAACTAATTAATGTTTACCGATGTTTTCGCCTTATGTACTCCATATATATATTTGTGTATATACCTACTCCACCAAGAGCAAGTGAGTTTTACCGAACCAGTTTTTACAGCAAAAAAACAAAAATGAAAAAGAAACGAAGAAAAGAAAAACTTATACCATCGTCTGCACCGTCGCGACGACTCTCCATTTCCATCCCTTTACCTCGTATACTTTTGAAACCCTCGTTTTCGATGATTTATGCCTTGATTAACTAACTAACACCAAAGCGGTCATGACAGAACGCAGATAAATTACCAAAAACACTTTTCCGCTACTGCGAAACGCCCTTCAAATACTCCTCGAAGCTCTTGAATAATTTTCAACCGCGCTAACAGAAACGATCGTTTTGTTTAATTTATTATTAGATTTTTTTTAATCTATTTTTCTTTTCTATTCATTTTTTCAACTGAACTTTCGAAAAATCAATCGACTGCTGCACAGAGTCCATCAATTATTCTTGGATTAATCATTTTTTATTACCTGATGAAATGGTAGAGAGTGGAGAGGTGGAGTGCAGGTATAGACTTTGGAGAGGAAACACAATTTTTTTGTCTCTCTGTTTCTTTTTTTTTTGTTTTTTTTATCCGTTCAATTTTTTCCGATGTACGTATCAGCGTAGTCTGGGAAAATTGATAACATCGATACATCTAGATTTACTTTACATACGTGTACCGGTATCAAGTTATTGGGTTAATACGCCGCCCTGCGAACCAACATCGCGGAAATAGAGTGAGAGAAGGAAATATATAGGGAAAAAGAGAATATTGGCGGAGGGATTTTATCAGGGATCCGCTATCTGGATATTATATTAAAACCACATTAACCGCAAACGCGCGTGCCAAACGATCCGTAAAAACTATTTGCGAATCCTCGTCACGTATTCAAACGTACATGCATACTATATATATGTATATAATACATATAGTTATATGTGTACCCGAATGTCAACTATATATACTATATATATATGCGTATGGACTTACACAATTTATTTTTCATACGTATGTGTGCAGATGTGCTCATGTTTTTTTTTCTCTTTCTTTTTTTGGTTGCTGAAAAAAGAAAAATTTCACCGTCTATTCCAGTACCGATTACTTGTTTTTTCATACTTTCCGAACTGCGTTTATAGTCGAGAAATTTTATTCATCCGTTGATTATTTTGAATATTAATTATATTCCGTTTTTTTTTTAATTTTATTTTTGTTATATGCTGCTCTCTATACTCCGATAAAAATTTAGTTATCGAATTCTTCCAATATATATAGATACCTATGTACACACATGGTTAATTATATCATATGGACGATATGTATGCTGCATATCTGGACTCGCGGAAAAAATGTCGCGGGACATTGAATAACAAAGTTTATATTTTCATCACGCCATTTAGGAAAATTTATTGTCATGGTGATCTTCTTTTTTTTTTTTTTTTTTTGCCATAGTACAGTGCAACAACGGCAGCTGTCGGCTGTACTAGCTGATCATGATTACGCGATCATTGATTCGCTAAAACCGTGATTGACGTCAGAACGTTCGTATTATATGGAGATATAGTCGCGTTGGTCGCGCATAGGGGTTAAAATTGTAGATAGATAAATATATATAGATTTGTGTTATGGTATATCCAGCAACTATATGGCTATTTGAAACGAGCTCAGTGGTGTTGGCGGTCAGCCAAAATCCTCGTCACAAAACACGGTGTAGGCAGCTAGCAAATAGGTCCAACAGAGAGGAAATAGGCCTGGTTTTATCCAGGGATCGATATTATCCGCCTCTTTCTACGGTTATCTATTCTACCTCTCTCACTAAAATGCGTGTATTTATTTATCCATCTGGCTTGCTGTATATCTTCTTTTCTATTTGTACCGTCGCATGTTACCTGCATGGATAGAAAAAGAGAGAAAAAGAGAGAAAGGACAAAAAGAATTTTTGCGTTAAAATATGAATGCTCATAATCGATTCTCTTTGATTTCTACGTTTATTAGCGTTATTGCGATGTAGGTAATATGAAAGTTTTAAACCATTCTAGACGCTCACGTATCTGTTGGCTTTTATGTAAACTCAACGGTAATTCGAAGTCTTTTGTTCACGCAGAATCGCGATGGTCATCTTCTCCTAAACCGTCTCAAGTCTTCCGAAAATCTTTCGAAATTCGAAGTACCGTGAAATCCTGCAGGGTTCTGTAACTCGATGTCCTATGATCTGACCTGGAAACGCATGAAATCTGGATAAAGCCCGGCAATAAATTCATTTAAAGTTTCAAAATTCCCATTCCATCAATCAATTTGAAATTCAACGCGCGTTTTGTGCACGATTTTCAATGTAAGTTACGTTCAATGTTCACGTATGATAATTTGTAAACTCCTAAGCTTTTCCCCTCATTTTTGGCTCACCGCGCACAAAGATTTTGTGATATGGTCATGCAGTTACAGTAATAAACATGAAATAAACATGAAGCGGAAAGTTTTCAGACGCGACCAATTCGAAACGGCGTCTACCGCACGACCGACTTTCTTTCTTTTACTTTGAAACATCTCTTTGTCTTTTTCTTCACATCCTGACTCTTCTGACGGGTTGGTTTTTCTTTTCACATCCCCGGATATATCCAGCTACATGTGAGATACGCATGAAATTCATATACAGTATCTACTTGAATCTATTCGTCGATTGACAAATTTCTCGCGTTTCGTCGCCATGTTTTGTTGTGTCTAGTTTTGTGTATATGATTCTTTTTTTATTCATAAGGTGTTACCTTTAGCTAAAAATCGGAAGTATCTCGTAGCAGAAAGTGGCTTCCTGTTTACGGGTACATCTCAAATACAAACGTCACTACCCAGTGAATATTTCAAGAATATTTACCTATCACTATATCTAGGCTATATCGGTAATATAGAAGGAAAGCACATCTCCCTAGAGGGGATAGTGAGCCGGTGTGTACGTGTGAATACATGTACGTATATACGAAAAACACGAAGAAAACGTTTAGGATTCAGAATTCGAAATTCAGAATTTAGAATTCGTTCGGAATTGCACGAGCGCTACCGACAAATACGTGTGTACCCATATAACCGGAAATGTCATCGACGCGCGCGATCCTTGGAACCGTATATATCCTGCACAAGGATAATTTATTTGCTAGACGTTCACGGAATACATATACATACATATATTTATGTATACGTGTATATTTATTACACACGTACGTATAGGTATGTATACATCAATTTATTCGATTGAACGGTTGAATTTCAAGGGGGTTGAAACTTCCATCTCTTCGAATCCATTTACATACAACGATGTAATTTAGCTTATTAAGGATTTTTTCATTCTAGCTAAAAATTTCATCGCACGTGTAGCCCATGCGGCGAGTAGTAGAGACCAGTCTGCGGTCAGACATCGATTTTTATATCCTTCATCTCCACAGTTTCCGACGAGATGTTACAAAGATTTACGAAAAGATGTTACAAACTCCTGACGCGTAACGAGATCGAGTTTAAAGAGTCTCTGGAGATTTTATTTTTTTTCCCAACTTTTCACTCTAGTAGAAAAAGTTATTTTAATTACTCATCTAGGATGGAAAAAAAGTTCAGTCTTCGTCAGATCACAACTTGACTCGACGTTCAAATTAGATGGAATTACCAGATCCTCCTCGCACCTCATCACCCAACCTCATCCTCTACAATGGAAAATGAATAATTTTTTTAAGCACACCTACGGCAATGGTTGAAAGCGTGAGATGAATGGTTGGTTTGGTGGACGTGCTTTTGGTTTTACCTTATACGTACCTACTATGAGCTTACCTACAAAGATAGATAGTAGATAGAGATAGAGAGGGGGGAGGGGGGGAGGGAGGGATGTAGGTAAAGAGAAAGAGAAAGTCCTTCGTGAAATGAAATTACGCATTCACAGTTGGAATCGAGTTTGGCTTTGCGGCGGCAGCGGCGGCGGTAGCGGGCGTACAGAATCGCTACCCCGACATCCTGTTTGGACCCGTTGATTTATGAAACGTGCCCGGGACGTGGAACACAAAACACTGCTGTTGCCCCTACCTATACCTATACCTCTACCTCTACCTCTACCTACTCCGGTACGGCCATCACTGCGACTCTGTGGCCGCAGAGAATAAAGGGAACTCTGAAACACCATCCCTACTACTTCAACGCGTATGATGCATACGTGTGTAGTGTACATATATATAAATACATGCACATAACATGTACGTATAATGTACAACGTATACCTATTCGACAACGCCACAATCCTATACCTCCTCTGTGTATGTTCCACTCGAATTCTACAACGAAATTGAACCCCTCGTTCGACGTACATACCTGCGTATTTTATACGTTACGATCACGCCCTCCTTCCCCTCCTTTTTTTTGTTGATTTCTTACACATGTTATACTGAAAAAGATTTTTTCGTTTTATTTTGAATTCACTTTAATGGAGGATGTTTGTTTCATGTTTTTAGAATTGAAGAAGGGTTGATTTTTCCCTCCCTAATAATTGTTTTTTCATTTTATTTCATTTTATTTATTTTTTTTTTTACTTTCTCTCTTCTATTTATTGCTGTACATGTGAATGTTCCGGTCGTATTACATCCACCTATATATATATATAGATAGAGCTACCCTCCGGGTAAGGGTAGTTGGTACATAACAATGGCCGAGGCCAATTTTCAAAGGTGGGGGGGGGGGGGGGGGGGAGTTTAACTTTCGACGCGAGGTGTGTAGTATTATATCCGTAGAAATATCCAGCACCCTGCCAGTCGTGGTTTCACAGGTGCGTAATAAATGTGTGGCGAAATGGAGAATGAAATGTGAGATAGGCGGGGGCGGGGGCGGGGGTGGGGGAGGGGGGGCGGAGAAACGGAGGGAGATGAGATAGAGCGAAAAAGGAGGAAGGGTTTAATATGCATATGTATTTTCTATATCTGGCAGAGAATATATTTTATAATGTATGTACATATATACATATTATGTATGTACATATGTATACACCTACATATATATACCTTACTACGCTCTCCGAATCAATTCACTTTGTGCAGCAATTTTATGCATATTCATTCGCTCCCAGCTATTGTATAATACCACTCCACCACCAGTGGAGAAGTAATAGTAACAGCTAGTAGCACCAGTTTTGGTTGCTGTTGCCTGCTGGTGGTACCGAACTACGCGCCCCATTAATTTGAACTAACGGTTATCCCGTGGATAAATGGTTCACGGTAACAGAAGTGTTGTTTTATTTACGAGCTATTTGCGCGAATCTAGTTGTATAAGGTATTTCAAATTAACTGAACGTCGAAGGAGTCGCTGAAAAATACAAACATCCCCTTGAAACAGAAACGAAAGAGAGAAAAAAAGGAAAAAGTTCGGCATGGATGAAAAGAGAAAGAAAAAAAAAAAGGAAAAATTGAAATTATTGGCTATTGTGACGGAGTGATAAACATTGCATTTAGTTTCATTCGAGGTCTTTCTGTGCAGTTGGTGGGAACCGTGTAGCTTTTTTTTTTTTTTTTTTTCTCTTTTTTTTTAGAATTCTTTTTCATACAATCTATTTTCTGCTACCCTCTAAATTATATTTTTGTCTTTGTCCGCGCAATCAGCCCACCGTGCCGCAAGCTCGTCGTGTGTTTCACCCTTATACCATTTATATTTTCACTTCTCGCTACTAGCAGAAGCAGCACCTCGAACACCAACGAGCTTTTGTTATCAAGAAAAGCTCTGCTCACCCTCACCGCGCGTATATACTGCGACGACAATTAAACCAAGCGCAAACAATTCCTACCAGCTATAGGTACATATTTACACGTATATATACACGGTATATACGTACACGTATAGAAACTGTACCAACGTCTCGTTCTGTGAGAGCGACTGAAATCGTCGTTCAAATACCGTTTCTAAGGTTCTCCTCTGTTCTGACCTTTTCATAAAAAAGTTATTACACTTTCTACCGATCCTCATATGTTGTCATGTCGTATGATACCAACAAACAATTTTCATTCTATCCCCCCCCCCCCCCCCCCCCCATACGTCTAGTGAGTGTGCGATTAGTGTTTAAAAATGACGCGTGGTACGTGACTGAAATTTCTAAA
Source organism: Athalia circularis (assembly GCA_963978495.1). Taxonomy (NCBI): domain Eukaryota; kingdom Metazoa; phylum Arthropoda; class Insecta; order Hymenoptera; family Athaliidae; genus Athalia; species Athalia circularis. Next base: position 9,087,099 of record OZ021702.1, read on the forward strand.
GCAATCGTTTCGTGTCTAGGTAGTTGTAACAGTTGTAGAGAGAAAATTGGATCGTGACACGTACAGACCATGGTGTCATATATGGGGTATGTATGTACGGTGTAAAGTTAATATCGTGAAAATGTTCCAAGATCTAGTAGAAAGTATAACCCCCATCTACCTGGACATGGTTCAATTTGTTTGGATTTTATTTCTTCGGTTTATTTAAAGTCATAGAGAGAAAAAGAAAATATCTAACGATAAAAGAAAAAAATAAAAATAAAAAAAAAAAAAAACAAACACGAACAAGAAAAAAGAAGTAGGTAATCGATTGGAGAAAAAAAAGTTTTTTTTTTTTTTGTTTCTCAAAGAAATATTGAATCGATTTGATCGGAAGTAGTTTGTAGTACAGTGAGGGCAGATGGTTCGCGACAGAAGCAATCAGAAGTCGGGAGGAAGTAGAAGTAGAAGCAGAAGCAGTGGCACTTCGTACTAACCTCTTCGACTATGAGGACTCTGAAAGTGGCGACGAAAAGGAAGAGATAGAGGTAGAGAGAGAGAGAGATAGAACGGTGAAAGGGGCTGGAGGGTGAAGAGAAATTCAGAATGGGTTGGTTTAACGCCAGCTATTTGAGATAATTGATAGCTTGAATAGGCTTACATCTCCACCGTTATAGCTACAAGAGGAGGTAGATGTGTCGGTCCAATGCAATTTCTCTCGGACTCCCAACGACTGGACAAAGCGAGATAGAAGACGAGAGTAAAAGGAGATGAAACGATTCAGACTGCATTAGTCTATGCTACTGTAACAGACCGTAGAACTATTGACGGCTACACAGGTATAGAAACCTGACTGTCTGATGCTCCGCTGTTCACCTATTCCTACTGCTACTGGCGCAGAAACCAGTTCCTATCAGGCACCATTGCGCATTGATGTCCACCTTTTAACCGTGCCAATATCATCCCTCCTGCCCTCTGACGATCCGCATCGGTGATGCAGCTGCTATTTGTCGTCTCTGACTACCGTGGCATCGATGAATTAATTTCTTCATCCCACCGGACCAACGGTGGTGGATCACTGAAATTGTTGGATGAAAGCCACTGATAAACAAAAATTATAATGTCGGTTTAATTGAAGTGTCGAGGTTTTTCGGGAATACCACGAAACCTGGATAATCACGCCGGGCTTTTAATTCCGACAATGTATAGATATATTCATGCGCGCACGAGTTTGAATGAAGAAGGAGGTTTGTTCAGCGTGGAGACATGGAGTAATTTCTGTGGCGAGTAGCCGCAAGTCCTATGGACCAAGGGGGGGACTAGCAGGACTCTGTCCCAGCTTAGCGGTTTAATATCCAGCTTGGTCATTCCGATATAGAGTTTATCCCCTCCGTGCCGTGCCTAGTACATATCCAGGTTATACTACATTTTCCTCGCGTATCCTACAGGCTCTCTGGAGCCTCCGTAGGTCTGCTCGTAGGGTTATCCCTCCGAAAACCACGACCGTAAAGTAGAGTGCCGCCGTACCGTTATCCCGTGAAGTGTTCTCGCCGGCAACCCCTAGAATTAAGTTACACTTTGTCCCCTACCAACCGAATGTTCTATGTATATATATATCTTACTTCTACCTACCCACACACTGATGGCTCTGCAGGATCGTGGTTCCCCATAATTCTCAACCTGCTTAAAGTCCGACAAATCCTTCCACCACGAGTGTCAAAGTCAAAAGACAAAATTTAGCAAGTGATCCTAATGGTCGGGAGGTCTTAACCCACCAAAATCCGATCCTCCGTCGTCTGTTTTTTTTTCTAACGATTTTTCAAGACCATCATTTTTACCCACACCAATTCGAGTGGTCTTCTTCTTTGAACTGCACACGTTTTTCTGGGAATAGGTTGGTATATAATACCGAAGCACCGGTATGCCGGGTTCTGCTCACATATAAACGACATTTAATGGAGAAGACCCCGGGAAATGGGCGCGCTCCGTCCCAACGACGGGGGAAGAGCAGGGTTGGAAGGTCGCTTTAGCACCGGGCCATCCTACGGTCGTTCTGTCTCTCCCTTTCGCCTTGATTACGTCATCTCGTAGGTTAAGCTCCTCTCGCAATTACGCCCTAATTAAATTCGTCGAGACTGAGGTGGTGAGATGGTGGTGGTAGTGGTGAAGGTAAGGTGGCAAGGTGGGTGAAGCCAAACGAGGTGAGGTGCCCACCCTTTACCTCCTATCTCTTCCCTCTCCTCTTTTACCCTCCCCTCTCCCTTCACACACCTCTTCGCTTATACCCTCTACGTCGGAAGGAGTTCCCCAAGGAATTAGGAACCCTACCAACTTTCTACGGACTTGACCAAGACTATACGTGATACGGCGACACAATTTTTCCGCTATCTTTATCAAGAAAACTACGAGAAGGAAGTAAATTTCACCACATCATTTACCAGCTTCAAAAAACCAATGAAAATGGTTTCATGGATTATTCTTGACGATTGTTTCAGAACCGGGATGAACAGACTATAATATTGGCGGTAATACCTATATTCCGAGTGCTCGTTACACTCACTTATCCTTGTCCTCCTTTTCCCCCTTTTCTCATTCCTCTATTTACGCGTTCTTTCACTCTATCGCTTGGTTTTCGGAGAACACATGATCGAAGGCTAAGAACCAGAAGGCCGTGACCGAAACTTTCTATTAAAATGTGCTTCCAAACATTAGAAGGATCAAGAAACATGAAAAATACATCAGGTTCATTGTCAGTGAAGCATGCTTAAAAAAATCCATCTTTCAAATCCTTTCACAGTACCTAAAGATTCGCGTTTTTCGAAAAGCATCCAAACTTTTCTGTGGGTCAAACCCACGCAGTTCTTATTCCTCGCTAAATAGATAGTCTCCGTTTCTGCAGCAGGACCCTGTAGCAATACATAGGGTGATCCATGCCCAGTCTTTTCCTCTTTCTCTCTCTTTCGCCGCCCTGTTCACCCCCTTAGAAAGTGCTGTCATAGCTATAGTGTATGTAAACCCTCTTTCGTGGGTCCTGCACAGTAATATATTTCCGTATACCCCATCCTGACAACACCTCCTTTCGTTCGTATTCCAGTGATCCTCGCACATACTTTGGCCCAGATAATGTTGAGCCTGCAAAATGTACAACGGTGGTAGGATAGGTGAGTAGATAGAAGCAGAGTGTGTCCGCGCCTAAAGGGGCGTAACAAACAAGTAGAAGTAACGTGAATATTTCATATTACTTTTTTCATGTTCTTAATCTTCGTCCACACTCTTCTTTCCCCGATGTCTGTATTACGTTCGATTAATTATCTTTCGGTGGCAGACCAAAAAAAAAAAAAAAAAAAAGGACTTTACTACCTATAGAGATCTTTCGCATTTCCTTTTATTTTTTTCATCGTTAACTCGATGAGTACGAAAGCGAAAGAAAGAAAAAATCGAGATGGGCTGAAGGCAAAGAAACTTGCGAAGATAATTCCTCCCGTAAAAAGTAGAGCAATACTTCCTCGACAATGTGGTCCCTAGTTATTACGCTCATTTGTTGCCTCCTCGACCTACCGTGCGCCATACTGTTGCTGATATTTATCCACGTTCCTTTTTTTTTTTTTTCCTTTACCACACAACTTATCGAGGCAGATTGGACCTTTTACGAGCACGTATAAAAACAAGGAGATAACAACGCGACTTGGAAGTCTAGTATTGTTGTGGTTACCACTGTGAAATATTGCATTTCAAGTGTCTCTTTTGCTCTGATAAAAAATTACACCATTCACTTTTATGGAAAGGGACATATCGACCGCGAGTAGAATAGATGTGAAGAACATTTTTAATGTTGCCGTAAAATTCCTCTCTATGGGTGTAATTTTTTTGTTGTTTTTTTTTTATTTTATTTTTTTTTCCACGTTCGATTCTTTACCCCATGATTTTACCCGAAAGATAACTACGTACGGGAATCTAGCGGAGAGTAAAAATTCCGGATTTTCTGTATCCCTCGGGGAAAAGTTGCGAATGGACTTTAAACTAGAAAATGTGTTGAAAATCCAGGAAAAACAAAGGCGCCGGATTGCTCGAGAGTTTTAAATAGTAAAAAGGTGATTTACAATATTCGTATGGGTGCGGAACACACGTTCGAAAGTTTGTGCATACATGTATGTGTAATATACATGCAGTATTCGTTTCTACATAACCCAACCTTACCCTTACCCTAACCCTAACGTTAACAGCACGTCTTTGCCGGCGTTATAGGTCGTTCCTGCTCTTTCTGCGCCAGTGTGGTAGGTGGTAGTTGTGCAAAACGCGTCGTGGCGTTCGCTCTCCAAGCGCGCAATGTATTTCCACACTGTGTCTCGATGAATAATTTATACGCCCCCAGACTCGGAACGCTAAGTAGCAGGTGTTACTTCAAGGTGAAAAAGATAGAAACGACGGAAAGCATGGGACCAGATAAATTCCCTGTTTACCAGTACGGGTATTTACAATATAAACAGAACTTGAAAAAAAAAAGGAAGAGATAAAAAAAAAACAGATCCATGAATGATCAAACGCCTGTTTCATTTCACAGTAATTACAACGGATGGTTTCCCGAAACGTTGGCGTCGTCACCCGGTAGCGTTATTTTTTAATCAAATATTCACTAATCGTTTGTTTTCGGAAAGATATCCAGATAAATATATCGAGTCAAAATCGATAAAACCACGTTTAGCTAACGGCGACGTTGGATGAAAATATATATTTATCTCATGCCAACGCGATGCGAGAAAATAAGAGGAGAGAGGATTTGCTGGATGGAATAACAGGAAGACAAATCACGGGTGATTCTTGAACTGGAAGAGAGAGATTTCTAGGCGGTTGGTAAGAAACCTCGTGATCCTCAAAACAACCGAACGACTTCTAGTGTCTTTGGATCGTAGATTACACTGCGTTATTGTGTATGTAATGCATGATTTATGATCATCCCGCAAAACTTTTATCAACGACATAATATCGTGGGCTTTAGATACATTGTAAGATATTTTCGGAAATATTTTTGCGACATTTACCGAGATTTTCTAGTCAGAGAATCGTATACTAAAATTTTTTTCCTTTTTTCTCATTTGTTTCAGGTGAGTGACAATGAAATCGACCTAATTCATTCCTACCCATTCAACCGCAATGTCACGTGTACCGGTGAGTGTTCATTAATTAGAAATAATTTTCATCGTAAAAATAATTATGGAAGTAAGAAGGACTAAAGCAAAGATGAAAACGGAATTGTGTATTGTACGTACGCTTATGTAAGTACATGAGTACGTGTGCGTATATTAAATACACGGAAGAAACAAAGTTTCTGAGGGGCAACGAGCGAAACATCATGGTAACAATAAGTTGGCTAGTTCAGGTTGGTCTGCGGTTAACTGTCAGTAGTAACAACCATGGCTTGTGCTATTGCAAGGGGTCTCGTTAGTAGTAACGAAGAGTACAGGTCAGACCAGACGAGAACAGAACAGAACAGAAGAGAATAGGTGGTCGTTGATTGCCTTGCTACTGCCATTTCTAAGTTACATACATATAGCCACTGTTACTTTTTGCTGAAATTATCGTTATAATAATTGTTATCCACATTATTCTCGAAAGAATAATGTGCAATGGCGACTACACGTTAACTAACGATGATAAAAACCGAGCGTAGAATTATGAAAAAGACAAGAAAAAATATGCGAACATAATTCATTCGCTATTAAAGTCCGATGTATGTCTGTGTTTGAAATCTCATAAAATCTGCAGTGAAGTTGTTCGAAATCCATAAAAAATTCATCTAGTCTCTGCACGCAACCCCGTGAATTTCCATCAGCTTCTTGATTTCTCTCATTCTGGGATTCCAGGTATTTGAATCATCAACAAGTTGACGTCAAGTGTCAACAACAGGTGAATCGTCGCCCAACGCTTGAAAATCATAAATCATTCGGGTAAAATTTGTCAGTAGGAACGTCAAGCTTTGACCTTGGTAAACGAAAAGACTTTGTTGTTTTGCCTTTTGATTTACGAGACCGTCACGTGACTGTCGTTCGACGGCTCGAGGTCCGATACACATGTGATTTTTTCCCCTTTCTTTTTTTCTCCGTTTTCTAGCTTTTTTTTATTCTCTGCGGGGGGATGGAAAATCGTTGCCAAGCAGAAACGAAGAAAAAACTTATTGTTAGACAAGTCATGAAATTTTATTATGTAGCTAACGTATTTCCAAGTACGAGTATCACGCGGATAGATTTCCACATCGCGCATCAGGTCTCTTTGAAAGTGATCGGAGAAGAAGAATTAATGGAGGTAGAACCGCTAGAGCGACTATGTTACAGATTACAGTAATTTACCCCCTGCCATTATGTTTTCTATGGGATGTTGGTATATATGTTTCACACGTATTAAACAGGATATACTATACATGTATACCAGCGATACCTTCGATCAGGTTTTATCCGGCAAAGAAACCAGGAGTTACAATTGTTTCGTATACATCTTCCATTTCACCCTGTAATTTTTCAACCCTCTCCTCCCTCCTTCCCCCATCAACCAATTCACTTATCGCGCCAAACAGAGAAACAAAAAAATGGTTACGTATGTACGTAGATATCATCCAATCTATGTTGAGAGAGGTTTGCCTTGATTTTGAAAGATGTGATTCATTTTTTTCTTTTCTTTTCTCCTAATGACTGCGGGGTGCAAAATCTTTTATGAATATAAGATCGCGCAACCCCTTCTCTTTTAGCTTCGTGAGTTAAGGTATGAGGTTGTCACACGTGATCGAGGTCGTAATACGGGTCAGAAGTCACAATCCTCAATGGCAGTGATACATTGCCACACGGCAGATGCGCGCCTAGCGTGCATCGCCTGGGTCGTTCATCACTAAGCGATCTAATAACCCCCGTTCTAGGGGTCGTCGGGAGTTTATGGGTTGCATGGAATAACGGGTGAGGAAACCAACGTCTATACCTTATATTCCCCGTGAAAGATGAACGCTTCATTTCTTCGCCAATTTTCTTCCTATTTTTAGTCGAATTTTGTTGTTTTTTGCGTATCTTTTTTTTCTTCTCTTTTTACTTTCTTTCTATAAATTATTACAATATTTTTCTACATCAATCTCGACCCCTTGAAGAAAAAATAAAAGAGAAACGAATTTATAATACTTCACCTTTGTGAGGAATAAACGCTTTCAGTTCTTCGCCAGTTTTGCTGCATTTTTGATTCCTTCCCATCGAATCATTGTCATATTTTTACCTGTGAAAAAAAAAATTAAAATAAAAATAATTTATGAAAAATTATACATTCCATGTCTAACGACTGTGAGGATTCAAAATTCGGTACTGCAGATATAATACAGCCGGATTTATATGGGTAATCTCTAATCAATTTGAGTGAGTGCCCGTGTGGCTGGTTGATGTTTCAGTTCGCATATAACGTCTCCCTTTGATACGCTCTCTCTTTCTATTCCTTACTTTCTCCCTTCCTCTCGCCCTCTCTCTTGCTTTCTATACATCATATCTATAGACATACAATCTCTTAGGGAGAAAGAGAAGACCACGGCGAGAGGGTAAAATCGAATCGGACATCGAGATACCGCATTGCAGACTGCGGCCGGTTGCACTCGCCCATCTTTATACCGTTTCCCTATTTCCTCTCCTTTTCTATTTCTCTCACTCTTTGCAATTTTTTTTTCTTTTTTTCTCCCCTGTCTTTCTCTTGGTTTTTTTTCTCTATTTACTTTAAAAATTTTACTCCGTAGTTAAGCGTACGATATACCTATATACTATAACTCACCTATATATGTTATACTCGTTTAATTACTGCAGTGGGATAAAACAGAATAAAACACATAGGCATGGAATAATATTTTATATCGTGAAATGAAAATTGCTGATGATCATTTTTGACGTAATAGATTTTCATGTTTTTTTTTTCTTTTTCTTCGTTTTCATTCTCGCGTGCTTTGACAGTACGTAAATGAAAGAGGAGATTGATGCAATGCCACTTTCGTCAAGTGACAGCTTTTAATTTTTCCTTTTTTTCCTCTTTTTTTTCTGAATTTAACCGCGTACTGCTGGTGGGTAGTGCAGATCTCGATTAATCACACACACCCCGAGCTTTTGTGTGCCCTCTTGGTAGGTAAATAACAGAAATAAAAAGAAAAGAAAAAATGAAACGAGAATGAAAAAAGAACAGGGGGTGTAGAAAAAAAAAAGCTTAAAAAGAATTTCCCAATTTTGTTAAACCGAAAGCACCCGTTCGGCGCGTCGCCTGATCGCGTTGCTCGAATCCACCGGCAGTTTCTCTACTTTCTCTCTTCTCTTTTTTTACCCTCCCTCTTTCTCTCTCTCCCTCTCCCTCTCGCCTATGAAACCAAACGGTAGAAAGAAAGTTGAGAAAAAGAGAAGAGGAAAAAAGTTGGAGGGAGACGCAGTCGATGCGGGTATAAAAATGCATTTATTTTCAACGGATAACCGCTCTCCGAATCGCTTGACTGCCTCGATGCTTTATCTACCCTTAGTTAAAAGGATTACGCAAAATTTATATCCTGATCCCCACCCTATTCAACGGTGTACTGCAGCTTCTATACGTATACGACGAATCATTACGAAAGCGTTCGTTTTATACATACGATATACAAATGTAATAATATGGAAATTCTTCTTCTTTCCGCATATTATTATCATTGTTAATTTTCATACCATTTCATCTTTTTCTTCATCTCTGTTCTTTGTTTTTTTCTCGCCACTTCAGCCCGCACGTCCTTATTCGTCTCTCCATGTACGCGTCAATGTCGCGGTAATTCTCACCATGCGTTACTTAATTTGGTTGAATTATTCATTTGATTAATATCTTGAGAGATATATCTGGTCAATTCCGATCTATATGGATTCCAAAGTTTTACCGTGTTTTTACTGCCGGTACCAGTCAGCGCTGGTGGTGCAGGAATGGTCGTGCGCGATCACTGCTGCCACGGGGATGAGGATCAGGTCGAGGTGAAGTTAGAAATGAAAATGTGCAGAGGGTAAATTTGCGGACGGGTTGAATATCGACCACGATCCCCGACCATGAACGACACGTGCTCCTGGTACGCCAAACTGCCCCAGGACGGCGCACATTTATATTACGAAAACTAAACCCAACCACGACCTTCGTGTACAGAGAGAGAAAAAAAAAGAAAATGAAGAAAAAAAAAATGCTAGATAAGAAACAGAGGGGAAAAAATTGGGTGGATCATGTTTTGCCCAAATTTTGAGCGGGTTTTAATTTTTGTAAGGTTCGCTTATAGACCCTTGACCTCCAACGGTTAACCCTCGACTTTTGCCTTGCCTTTTTCACCATATCTATTCGGCCCCTTTTAACTCTTTGCCCTTTGACCCTCGACGTGGAATAACACGTGCAGTAACCGGAAGGGCGTTGCGCGATGGAGGTTGTAGAGAGCGATAGGTCGGTTGTTGCGGCCAAGGTGGGTATATAAGGACGAACCTAAACAACTGATGGTTCTCTCAACTGAGCCACTCTTGAAGCATAAGAAGCGCGCGTTCGGAGGTCCCTCGGCGACTCTGGGGTAACACAGACTGTTGGCCGAGCAACATCTTAACCAAAGATAGTATAGAATTGTTTGTGGCGTACCTGCGGAAGAGGTTCGTTCTCTACCTTAAACACCCCTAACAGAGTTTAACCCCAAGAGAATCACAATTCAATTTCGAAACATTTCGGTTGATTTGCGAAACGCCCGTGGGCCTCCCAGGCAAGTATTCGCTCTTACCTCTTACTCTCGCCTAGCTCATATTCTTCACGCTCTACCGTCCCTTCTACCTCTCACCTTTTCTCGCCGGCTAGCGCTCGCAATCCTCTACAACGGCGAAACTAAACCATCTGCTTTACATACATGTACCTATACATATACTGTACGAGATTCACGACGAAGCACTGAAAGTTCAGAAGGAGGAGACCAGGGAATGACCCTGTAGCCCTCATACTCCACGTCATGGGAACAAAGGATTCTAACGGTTGGTTAACCAAATAATGCTCAGCTTGCGACTCGATGCCTCGGGCATCAGACTTTAACAGCGATGACCGAAACGTTTCCATCTTCTTTAAAGGCCCACCTTTTACAGCAGATTTTGGAAAAAAAAATATACAAAAAAAAACCCATCAGAATTCCAAGATCATTTCAGAGAGTCCGGAATTCTAAACTCGTATTATTCATTACTGGAAAAAGTATCGTATACCTCTGACGAAGCAGTATCGAAAAAAAAAAACGACTTTTCATAGGGAGTTATGTTTTTAACAGGGTTTTTTTTTTTTTTTTTTGGTGAAGAAACTGAGAACAACTGAACCCGTTTCGATCATTTTAAGATGACGAAAATTGGAATCAGTCCGGTTTTAGATTTATTCAAAAATCTCGAGTCATGTACGAGGGATTTTATTTTTTTTTCACTCATTTGAAGGTGTACAAACCCCTTCAAACTGTGTAGCAATCCCGAATAGTGTTGATTATTCGTTCAATACAGGTAAATTAAATATTTGAAATTTCGGGATGATCGTTGCATGTATAATTCGCGTCCACCTGATATGTATCACGGTGAGTATCTATATACATATATAGTAGGTATAGGTAGATATTGCAAAATATATCAGGGGAACCGGAAGCAATACCAAATGGGCGTGGTCGCGCGCTTGCAGAGAGATGAGCAAATATTAAAACGAAGCTCGTCGAGCTCATCGGGTAAGGGTATAGTAGAGTGATCAGTGATCAAAGTGTGTCTACCAACGACTATGTAGAATACACTACGTATATACGTACCGTACCTATACTATGTTCAGGATATACCGGTGCAAATTCGAAAGCTAGGCAACTCAAAAATAGAAAAAAAAAATAAGAACAACAAATATAAAAAGAGAATAAAACAGAAATTATTGTGCCACCATATTTTAATTTCAAAGCCTGAAAACGAAACCGCGTGCGCCGTTGTTCGATCGGGTGTAAAACGAACTACCTATATATGCAAGAAAACCCGGAGCGCGCGACGATATCGTATAATACATACCCCATATACCCCGTAGGTATAGCGAACCGACAAAAACATCCTATATTTCAGGCCTACGTACTGTGTGATATCGCATCTTGCTTTTATCAATAAATCTAGCTTCAGGCAATGCGCGTGACAAGAATCCAAAAGTACAATTCGCAGGGCTGCGGGATTCCAGATCGAAGATTCTGAAATCCCTATTGATGGTCAAGGTTTTGCTCGCTTATCGGATGCAGTTTTAACGGTGAATATATCGGTGTGCGAAATTGAAATTGAAATGGCCGGCTAATGCCCTTGAAAACTACTAAAGAAAACTTTTTTCTTCCTCTTTTCTAATAAATAGCTTCACGCTCATGACGCGTCTCGTTCGAACTGAACATAATTTATAATATTCTTACGACCCTTAGATAGTCGAGCTTCTTTACTGAACTGATGTCGCCTTGCGGGATGGCACCGTCTGGTCGTGATGTTAGCTAAACACGCGCAACGCTTTTTCATTTTTCTTCTCTATCGATTAATTTTTCCTTTTCTCTATATGTTCCGTATCCATAATATACTTTGATCGCTCTAGAAGGAGACATCCGCAAGGAGTTCCTCTTTCTTCTTTTTTTTTTTTTTTGTTAATTCTTTGGCCAACTTATAAATTACTTCCTGCATATAATGTATGGGTATGATCGCTCAGTTTTTATGATTGATATTTTTTTCTTCTCATATAATATAGAATAGTGTTTTAATAAGTGACAATTGTGAGAAGCAGAGAAGGTTAGGTTTACTGGTGGCGATGCTGACCTCGCTGGTAAATTCGAAGCTTCAGCAGGAAATGAAAGGTGAACAGTTGAACACCGAACCCTCCTCCCTCTCCGTCGCTTTTAGCTCCCCATTCCCTTTCCTCCCTCTAAACGAACGAAGACACGGGTGAAAAGTCAACGGTGAAATACGGCTCGTTAGCGAGATGTCAACTACGAGAAGTCGCCGCGTCAGGCTCAGCAGCATGCGGCGGCAATATTCTCTCTCTTTTCCTCATCTTTTCGCTATCTACCTTCTCCCTTTTCATCCATTTCCGCTATTCTCATCTCAACGCGGGAATAATAAGAGGACACTATGATTTAAACCTGACGAGGTATAATGACCTTTAGAACGAAGCCAGTTAGTACCAAATTGCTGACTAGATTGTTATAACCAAGAGTATGAGAACCAGAAGGACATAACCCACGGAAAGTGGGAGTCCCATAATGACGTATATTATTGAGAAAACGAATGAACGAATTATGGAAGTTTCTTCGGGTGAGTTCAAATTGAACTTGATGAAAAAATTCAAATCGCACATCCTTTTTTAATTCTTTGGGAATACACCCCTCATTGACAGATAGTTCCGTGCGAGTTTAAACCGTTCACGAAGATCAAATTTACGTACCACATTCCATTTGAGCCGACGTAATTTACGTGATTTTCACTTTTATTCGTTCTTGGTAGACACGTCCTTACATGGCAGGGCAACTTACCGAACGGAAAAAACGTCCGCCTTTCCGAATTTCCGGTATTTCACAGCACGTTATCATTAGCGTAAAATAATCACTCCATTTTATAAAATAGCAACTCGTGGACTCACGGAAAGTGAAGTAGTGAATCCCAGCGTTACGTCAGCCACCGCAGGCTGCCGGCGCGCAGCGTGTCGGCCCGAACGCTGAGTTTTACCACTTGATACTTACGTCTGAAAAAGTCGTGCGGCGCTCGTATAAGCGTTAATTAAACGTGTCCGCATAAACAATCATAGATAAATAAGTGAATTCTTTTCCCTGTTACAGCCAGATGCTTCAGAGAATGATAATTAGCGCAGTTAAACTCTAAAAGTCGTAATCGAGTTTGTTGCTTTGCTGCACCAGTAGAATAAACGTCGCAGCAAAGAGCAGTATTATCATACCCGCATTCTCTTTCGTTTCGCGCACTTTAGTTTCTTCTTTTTGTTTTTTTGTTGTTTTTTTCTTTTCTCTTCTTCGTCCCCAAGTTTAGTGCCTTAGTCGTAATCGAACTGGTGGGTCCGTTCCGTTCTTTCATTGCCCACGTAAAACGTTTCGATTTGCAATTTCTTCGCTTAACTGCCTCGCCCTGTCTTACCTCGCGTAGTTTAGATAGGGAAAAAACCACCCTCGGAGTATACCGTATACCTTATTCCCCCTTATTTCCAAAATCGAACACCTGCCTTTATTCATTTTCTTTTAGAATAAAATGCACAGCCAAATATTATTTCTTTTTCTTTTCTCGCCCTTCTTTTGTCGTTGTTTTTTTTTTTTCTAATTTTTCATACTCTCAAACTTTTCAACCCCCTACCTCGTCTGTGTAAAACTAACCAAATTCATTTTTTCCCCCTTTTCTCTTTTTTTGCTGAACACATTTTTTTTTTTACTTTTAAACGCGAATGTATACTGTAATTGTAATTAAAAAAATTTCCGCCAAAGAATTTATCGGGTATACGTAACGGTAAAATTCGCATGCATACCTATGTGGTACACTATGTCTATATATGTAATAATCGTGTTGCGGAGGGTTGACGTGTAAATTTCAAATGACCGACGTGCGGCGTGGGACAAAATTGGAGTCAGTGACGCAGGAAATTTGAAACGAGGTAAAATAGAGCAAAAAAAAATCAAAAAAGAAGAAATTTTTTTTTTAAATCAAACAAAAACTAGTCAAAGGCCTAACAGTAACATAGCCCCGTCGTTTTATAGTGTAACGGTTCGTCGATTGGAAGAAAAAAAAAAAAAAATGCTCACGTTTAATCGACGAAACACGTTTTCTCGCTTGTATTTTTGGTGATAGGCATTTGTGTTTGTGTGTCTGTGTGGATATAAATGGGGGGGAAAGGGGTGATTTTATGTGTACGTGGTATAACAACAAACCTATTATACGATTTAAATTAGTTTTCTTTGGGATGTTCTACATTGTAGTATAAATCGTAACACTTTATCGAAACTTTATATCACCCTGTATATAGAGCTTTCACTTCCCCACCTCAAAACAAAACTATTTCTATTTGGGGCAAAGCAATTTTAATTATTCAAATTCAGCTTAAATTGCCGCCCCCGACCATTTCCTCCCGCCTGTCATCCCTCCGCCCTGAACGATGCAAAGTATGCGCTATGTATTTTCCCACGATTATATCCTCTTTGTGTTACATGTATGTGTATAATACATAGACGCAAACTATGTACAGAGTGATCTGAAAATACGAGGATATTTTGTAGTAGGAAAATGAATGAACCAAAAAAAAAGAAAGAGCGAGAGAAAGTGAAACAAAACTTTGTGGCTAAATCTTGGAATTTCACCGTTCTTTTTCTTTTTTTTTAATTCTGAATGTATGTTATGTACGTGAATTTGTTCGAAGATATATATCAAGAGTGGAATAATTTTATACATTTGACGGGTAGGATCGAGAGGGGAGAAGAAAAAAAATGTATAGAATAGGATAAAAATCGTGGCGTTTGAATTCTTGCGAAGAGTGAGTGAGCGAGGGATAGATAAATATAGAGAAAGAAAGGGAGGTAGAAGGAAAGAAAGAAGGAGGAATCATAAATAACGTTATTTATTTGCCAATTTGTTTTTCCCCTCATGTGATACGGGATGGTTGGATGGGCGTATCAGAAGCACGGGCAAAGTATGGTCGAATGCTACCGGAATGCATAAGCGTTTCCCGCCATTTCCATTTCCATTTCCATTACGTTTCAGTGGTTGTCAAATCGCTTATATCTCTCTATACCTATGTATACGTTATATGGGGGTATGTATTTTATACCATATATTTTTGCTGGGCGTCGCGGCGCCTGGAGCGGCAGCAGTAGCGACAGCGGCTCACGTTCCAACGATGATATTTTCTACACCTTTTCCTCTCCGTTGCAACGCGTCGAATTTTCATTTATTCATTTCCCCTTCTTTTTTCTCCCTTTTGCTTCTCTAGAATTCTGAAAAGTGTTTTAAACCGATCGCATAATTTCAATAAGATATATCACGAGGTTAAACCATTGCTAAGTCCTTCGCAAATTATTGCATATCGTAACAACGATACGTACACATCATATGTGCACACATTGCATATATATGTATAATATGGATACTGCGAAACGGGATGAGGAGACTAGTCGCTGTAACTGATCGATTTACCGATGCAAATTATCGTCCATTCGCCGATCATAATCTATGCAGTATATCAATAGATTGCTTTTCTGTATGTGTATACGAGAATGACGACGTCAATGCGGTGGTGCAGGTTATATAGACAGAATATAGCTGGAATATTGATAACCCATCTTCGGTGTGATGCAGCTGCAGCAATTCTATCCTTTACTCTAACCCTTTCCTCAATCCTCATCCCTCTAAATCCCCACTAACCGCGTATAAAAATAATTTTTCAAACTCGCCAGTTCCATAATCGTCAGGTTTACCTCACCTGAAAAAGAAAAAGAAATTACCAAAACAAAAACAGAAACTAACAGAAAGTGATAAAAAGTAAAGTTCTTTAGTGTTTAAAAAATTCATTCATAGACCTGTGAATTTTAACATCTCACGTGGTTATACACCATACACAATTATAATATTGCGTGGGGCGCGGAAAGGGTTAAAAAGGTGTTGAAAAATTCAGACCTAAAGGGATTATAAACTTATAATACACCGTGCGGAGTCTGGAGCAGCTTGTAGATATACATATATACACACACACCAGTCGGAGGGGAAACAGGGGACGAGTAGCGAGGGTGAAGTGGTGAGCCCGTTTGAGCTTTTTATTCATATTTTATTTATTAGCAGTTTTATTCTCTCAACGGCATAGCAGGAGCAGAAGTAGCAACAGAAGCAGGATACGGGGTGTCGGAAGAGAGACGAAAAGAGTAGGAAAACTTTTCCAATGAACGTTCGGCAGGGGGGCTAAGGAGGAAGAGGTCTGTTCGGAAAAGGATTTCATTGATTCAATAATGGTTTTCTGCTCCAAGTAAAAGTATTAGACCTATACTCACCTCAGTTTCAACCCTTCCTCCCCCGAGTAAAAGCAAAGACCATGCCAGGTTTTTATAGTGGTTTTCAATTTTTTTCTCTCTCTCATCTTGGTACATGGAATATCATGTTCATGTGGAAGAATAATTCTATACCGATTATACTATAGATATAAGATATTTCTCTTCTGCGTAAGACGCTAAAACAAAAGACCGTCGTTTCCTCTTAACGAGCCATTGGTATTCCCAAGCCAACCATTAACCTGACGTTAATTTATGCATGCAAAGAAAAAAAGGACAGGAAAAAAATAGAGATATTACCACCAACTGACGCACCAATACTGTTTCAGGAAGAGTGTAAGAATTGAGATAGAGAGAATTGTGGACCGAAAGTTAAAGTGTTCAATTTTTGATTCTAACGTCGGTCTAGTACAGATATAGGTATTGGTACGGATGCGCCTGACGTGCTGCAACCAAGTGCACGGGTACAGATTATAATGAGACGGATTTCAATGAATTTGAAAATTCGAAACTTACGGAGCACAAAATTTTTATACGCCCGAAATTTGCCTCACTTTTCATACATAATCAATTATCATTATCAAAGTAAATGGTATAGTTTTGTTCTGCGATCGTGTTAATTATTCGGTATCGAAACTGCAAACGCGTGTCTCGTTTGTATTATACTTTGGTATATCCTAACGTACGAGTGGTTCAAAGATAAAAAAAGTAAATAAAAAAAAAAGAAAAATTTCATCGACATAAAATCGAGGTTTGATCGTCATTCTCTATGACCATCTATTATATACCCATGCAAATAGAATGCGAAAAGCTTGCCCCCGGGGATATGTTCGCGTTGCTTTTTTACGACGTAATTTGATTCGGGACGTTGGTCTTGCCGGACAAATATGATTACCCCCGATAACGGTAACCAAGTTAACACGACCCCCGCCAGAGCTAACTCTCTCCCCCTCTCTCTCTCCCTACCTCCGAATTGCCGCGATATATATATACAGCACTACTGCGGCAACGCTAGGTATAATCCAACGATCCGCTAACCACCGGCTGATGATTTAAAACGGACAATTTTTATCCGCTTAACTCGATACCTCTGCTGCACTCGATTACACCGTATAATCCTGCCCGACCGAAACTGTTAATATCGTCGAGGAAATTTACAAAATTCGTTATCACGTGAACTGCGAAAACTCTATACTTTATGAATATTTTTTTTTTCCTAGCCTTGCGCTCCATTTTATGTACGGGACATTCTTCGTTAGTTTTTTTTTGTATAGTTTGTTCGTGAAGTTTTCCTGACGTGAAATGAACCCGGAAACTGAAAACAGAGGAAGAGAAATCGCGGGGAGGTGAACGCGACGTTGTCGTCCGGGTGAAATAGCTGATTGCGAATTGGTCTTCTGGGCGTTAAAGGAGTATAAGGGTGGAAAAAGGGGGTTGCAGAATTCTAAATCGCGTTCTCTCGCATAGTCTAAAGTCTTAAAGTCATCGAGCGAAAACCAGATCCATTCCCATTCCTTCCCCCCTGCTGCTCTCTTACTAACAAAAACCACCCCCCGAAAGATCTCGGATGTGACGCAATTCGATTTTAGATTGGCTACGAACGAAACTGCCATGGAAATACACCAACGATCAAGGTATACATATACCAATACCCCACTCAAATTTATACCAATACTCAGTGTCGCTGTTTAAAATGCATTGGCGCATTTCCTTTTTTCTCCCCATTTTTTTCCTTTTTCTTTTTGACATTTTTTCTTTATTTTTTTTTCTTTTGCTGCCCACCCCTTCTAAACCTCCGACAATAATACAGGCTTTGCATAATTACATTTAACAAAATTAAATTCAATACCTCTCAATAGGGGATTTTTTAAAGTCGCTACTTTTTATTTTATGTATATAATTCTATGCAGGCTTTTTTGAATCAGGTTAAATTTTTTCTTTGTTTGATTGCCTTTTTTTTTTGTTTTGCTGAGAAATCAATCACTGTCGAAATCCTATGCGCGAAATCCCGTAGAATCCGTGAAGTTTTCCGAAATCTTTTCAAATCCATAAAATCTCTGTTGAGCCCGTTGAAGTTTCTGAAAAATAAAGTCGTGTGAAGTTCGATGAAATTTCCTGTCAGGTCTTCGTGAAGTATCTTCGGATTTCAAATGAAACCCTCGAAATTCCGTGAAGTCTTCGAACACTTTCTATTTGCAGTTTTTCGGAGTAACCGATCCCCTCGATTTTTGCGGGTCAGGGTATTTTTCCAATTATCCTGGCATGGAACATCCTGTGTAGGGATATATACGTGTACCTAGTTAGAAGTTATACTCGATCGTTTTCGATAAAACGACTTGACTTCGATAACATCGTAGAGCTTTTTCCAATGAACGTTGGATTCGGCGCGGTGCCCGACCGCCGCAGGTCAATCGTAAAATCTATCGGCTACAGCTCGAAGGCCTTTGGAGACGGTGGATAAAAACTGCAGGGCAAGAGAAAGATCCCGCGACGGTTGAAAACGTTTTTCTATAACCGATCTTTAAATACTGTATGCAAGTTTTGCGAGAAGATAAATTTTTTTTTAGGTCTTATTCAGAAAGGAGGCAACAATTTGGAATTTCTTGAATACGTAATATGTATCCAATCGAAAGGGTATGCGCAAAAAAAAAGGAAAAAAAAAAAATCTGCACGTATAGGCTAGAAGCGAGTCCTGCAGGACGATCCTCTTTTATCGAAATCCTGGTTGATGGATTCGGCCCCGTTCTGCCCCATTCTGTCCCAAATCTATTCGCTTTTACTACCCTTCTGATACATAAATTTCTATTCAATTTGATTTGCCGCTATTGCTATGGTAATAGAGCGAGGAAGCACTCGCTCCTGCAGCAGCGTTTGCTTCGTTTCTACTCCTTCTATCTTCCTACTTTCTTTATTCCACTTTCGCCCAAAGCTTTAGTCACTTTTTATAACCCTAAGAAATCACTGCTTATAAAATCCAAACGACACTGTGTGCTCTTATATATCTGCAACTCGAAACGCTCACGGGAGCTCGAATAATCTGTGAAAAAAATTTTCTGCTCCCCCCCCTCCCCTTTCCACCTCATTTTATCATATATTAATAATCCTTTTACTTACTTTATTTTATCCCTGCAGATATAACCTTCGTTCTCTTTTAATCCTCCGCATCGCGCGTTATAACGCGAGGTGGTTTAATTCTACTACAGTGAAATTTCAAGTACTCAAATCCCCAGCATGGGATAAAAATTTAAAAAAGAACAAAAAAAAGACTGGATATAGTAATAATAACAGTGACGAAAATGAGGAGCAGGGGGAGGAGGGTGGGGACTGATCGCTACTTCTGAAATAGGACACTCCACTCAATCTTCACTTTTATCCGTGGGGATTTATTAAAGCAAGTTTCCGCGTTTCGAAAAAATATTGACAAAGATATATCCAACCACTTCTCATTTGACAGGGGGTTGATAGATTCCCGAATATCATATATATCATATCAGGAACAGGTATCGGTAACTTGTGCACCATATCGTTCAAAAATCGATATTCTTACACGTTTTTCCCCGTTTTAATGAAATACCGAAAGCATTCTTCTTTTCTTTTCTTTTATTTTTTCGCCACCCTCTCGCGTTGCAGTATCAAAAAACAAAAAAAAATTACGGAAAGGGTTAAAGGATTGAATAAAAAAGACTCTCTATACTTTCTTTTGCTTCATTCCTTTTCATTCTTAGAGCAATTCTGATAAAACTGGATCAACCCGCCCCTCTTTTACGGTGGGCAATTGTCGTATTGACAGTGTTTATCAGAAGGGAGAAAAGG
Organism: Athalia circularis; assembly: GCA_963978495.1. Lineage (NCBI taxonomy): Eukaryota > Metazoa > Arthropoda > Insecta > Hymenoptera > Athaliidae > Athalia > Athalia circularis. The sequence goes on from OZ021702.1 coordinate 9,106,921, forward strand.
CCTATAGTATTATATGGGTTCGGTATGCCGTTCACGAAATTTTCTCTCCTTTTTTTTTTTTCTTTTTTGTTGTACTTTTTTTTTCTTTTTTTTTTTACGTTCACCCTCTCTTCTCTCGTTTCTCTCTTCTTCGGTCCGCCAGTCGAGCTGCCGGTTGCTGCACACGTGACCGTATCCCACCCCGCAAGTTGTGCAGAAACCTCCCAGGACCGAGGAGGTGGATGAAAAGAGGGGGAGGAAGAAAAAAAAGGGGGAGGAACTGGCAGCTCGTACGTGACACACATACCGTGGTTCAACCACTGGGGGTTTTGGGAGTCGAATGACGCCTGGCAAGAGAGCATGAGGATGAAAAGCGACCTCGGCAGTTCCTCCCTACAGATACTACGCTATTGCCACTGGGTATACAACTCGCGAACCATGCCGATGTCTGTATATATATCTACAGATATTACATACATGTATATCTACGGGGGTTGTGTATGTGACGCGAAAACCAACTAGCGTGTGCTCGCTGATATATTAGAAAAAAAAAAAGAATAAAATAAATAAATAAATATGAAAAAGAAAAAACTAAACTTTTATACGCGGTGAGAATATTCCGTTGGAGGTAAAGTATTTCAAGATTTTATAATTACGACGTAATAATTGGAAAACATTAGAAGAAAACGAATTTGATAAACAGTAATAACTTTGGGGGGGGGGGGGGGGGGAAGAAAGAAAGTGATCAGAAAAACGTCCCGTGCCCGGAGAGACTGTCGTGAAAAAAAGAATGGAGAGGAAAAAAGATTTCAAGGATATATATATATATAAATAAAAATAAAAAGAAAACGGGAAAAAAATCTTTGAACAGCAGAGTCTTGATTGAGCTAAGGGTGGGGAATGGCATATAGAGCATTGGTTCATGGCTGACTGGATCCTCTGTGGAGAAGAAGAGAGGAGGATAGCTAAGAAGAGAGAAGAAGTCTGGGGGGTGGTGGTACTGGCCGCCAGGGCACATCGTGGCGCTCGAGGAACAATTCAATAAACCCCCTCCCCCCCTCGACCTCTAGCCCCCTCGAACTACCTCTCTTCTGGTATGGGGGATGAAACGGGGGTGGATTTTTCTGATTAGCCGGGAAAGTTGGACGACGGTTGCACGTGACCATCTTATAAATTGCACCAAAGTCTTTGTTCTTATTTTCAAACTTCAAACGCCCGCGGATTTTGGTATATATATCTATATCTATCCATGTATATATATATAGATAGATATATACATCGAAGATATAGCCATTCACGTCATGCGCTGCGGAATGCACTCAACACCTTTTTCCGGGCTGGGTTCCAATCGGTGCTGCTGCTGCTGGTACTGGTGCGGGTGCTTCTTCTTCTTCTTCTTCTTCCTTTAGTTGTGCTCGCCAAAAGACGCCGACCAAACGTCCGACGAAAAAAGGAGAAGAAAACTGGATGGAGGGACTTGAATAAAGCGACTGTATAGGGATGAGATGAGAAAAATGTTGAGGATGAGGTTGGAGACTCTAGACTGTGGACTCGCAGGTCTCATACCTATTTTACAACGATGTGCTGGTGCTGCACGCTGACGATTCACTTACGTGCGAAAACTGGCAAGCATGAAGGATCCCTGCATCGTGTCTGGCTCTTTCAACCTTTGTGTATATCTATATGTATATTTTCATATATAACATCTCCAGACGGGGTTTATCAGTGGGTGGTTATCAGCACTGCTGAGGTCCATTGGAAAGATTGGGAATTCAAACGGTCAGATCGAATGTACAACGCACGTAGGAATTCACCGGATACGCTCTTCTTTCATCGTTCAACTCTCCAGAAACGTTCATTTATCCTTCCATCTACATCGACACCTTCGCCAGTGAAAAATAGCCATCATCAAACGCAAGTTGAAATGTCCTCGTACGAGAATTTCTTTCCTCCTCTCTCGTTTTCCATTTCGGAAAGGTAACGTTGGAAGTATTAAAAAAATTTTTAAGGTAGAAAAGAAAAAAAAGCAATCTAGCCACTTTCGTTGATTCTGGAGTTACTGATACTTCGGCAACCGATGGGTTTGATCATTTGGAAATGTAAACACGTAGTGTGCAACGTTCTTGTTTTTTTTTTCTTTTTTTTCTTCCTTACTCCGATCTTACATTTTCAAAATTCCAACCGCAGTAGACGGTAAATCTTGCATGATATACTACGATACTTATTTGGAAGTAAGGGTTGAAAATTGTGGCTTTCTACTTCATCCGACATTTTTGTTGTACTTTCCGTATCATTCGATGGAAGAAAAAGAAGAAATTAATCTCTCGGACCGGAACCTTTGGTAGCACGTCCAATTTCTTTTTCTTGGCACACAAGGTACTATGTATATGCGCGATTAATGTCCGACGATGATCACTCAGTACCACAGGAACTCCGAGTCATCGATTGGTCAGTTTCCAACTGAATCGACGTGACATTACAAAAATTTTCAGAGTTGTTTCACAATTTATTCAGTCATTAATTGGACACTACAAACTGTAGTCATACATGCATAAAATCGTACAGTTGATATACCTATGTACGTAAAGTAAAAAAAAAGAAAAGGTTTGGGTTGATGAAAAACGGGTGGGAAATTGGCAACAAAAAATAAAAAAAGGAACGAAAGAGAAAAAAAAGATCGTAAAGGCAAAAAGTAGACCCAGGGGGAGGTATATGGGTGGAAAAGTCACAGTCTGTGAGACCCATATTGGCCACTTGGTAAAACGGTCACGTTCGCCCTGACAATTCGCATGATCATCGGTGTAGGTATATACGTATATAATATATACATACGTTATACATATATACAGCATGTTCGGTATCCAACTCGGTTTATGGATTACATCCATCTCTCTTCCGTAGGTCAAGTTAGGATATCGTCGTTGTTGTTGTGCTTACGTTTTTGTCAATTGCGAAATTTCTGTGAGTCGTAAATCATGATTATCGTCCAATTTACGTAATACGTGCTACGTAGAGTTATGTACACATATATACGTATACAATAAGGAATGTTTCGATAGATTTACGGAACTTAGTGATTAGAATCGTTGCGTTTGTAATTAATATCGTTAGACGCGCGTGCCAACTGATGTGTATACCACACATACACGTACGTACTTATCCGTGCACGTGTAACAGCGCCATTCAAGAGGAGCGAGGAACCGCGTGATGACGTCGAGTAATTACAACAGCTTTGTAATTACCGAATACCAATGTTATGAATATCGCGGAATATCACGGTCATCAAAATCCCCACGGAATTCAAGCTGTTTATTAGACAAACAGAATTTCGATCAATCTTTACATTTACCTTACTCTTATTTTCTCCGCGTATGATAGGAAAACTCGTAATAATTTCTAACTTTGAAAATTATCCAATGCACGCATCTGCAACGGTAACGGTTAACTTCAGTCATGATGTCTTCCGTTGTAACGGTGCGTGGGTATATGAAAATAAATCCCACAAGAGTTTACGCCGCCGCTGCTGCTGCTGCTGAACATCGGTGTGCCACATGCTCTTTCTTTTCAATTCTCTATCCTTCAGCTTTGTCTTCTCCTTTTTTTACGACTAACGATAAATGTTAGTCATACGCAAATTCAAATTAGTCATACGAATGCACGTTCCGTGATTAAATTGTATTACAAAAATTGAATATATATTATACGTACAATATGTGTGTAATAATTATCAAAGCTAATCACGGATTCTAATTATATACAGATTTTTATTTTTTTTTGTTTTACACGTCATAACTTATGTTTATTTGTTTTAACATTACAAATTACAACGAATGAGAGTTGCGAGCGGGAGGGGAAGGGGGGGGGGGGAGTGGGGGTGAATTATTAATGTGAAAACAACAGAACTGGTTGAATATGGATTTGCCGTCGGTTTTGGTAATATGAATACGTTGGCATGCGTATATGCCGTCAATTAGACCCACTGTCCAGTATTAATGCAAATAACGACAATATAACCATCGAGTGGAATGGCGGGGAAATAATAATTATCGTCATTATCATCATTGTTCTTATTATTATCATTATTTCTATCACAATTTATTATATAATCAGACCAATTTATTCTACTTATTATAAATACACAATCGAATAAAGCCCGTTCAGGGGGTTAAATTTTGAAACGTGCCGCGTTAAAATTTGACTAATTTTATTTGCACATACAGCCTGCTATAAATAAATATGTGTGCAGTATTTTATATATAGCATAGGTATCCTTGAAAGATAATAATTCTGATCCCAATGGAAAATAATTTTTGTACTACACACATTTTTTATTTTTTTTTTTGCTTGTTTTATTTTCGATCGTTAACCGATGAAACGATTTAAAGGATATGAGAAGAGAAAGAGAACACAATAATAAAACGCGGAACGATTCACTAATTGCTTTTTTTTTTTTTTTCTTTTTTTTTCATTCCTTCAACAGAACCAATTTTCTGCGGTTTTTCGGACACTCGTATGCAGGCATATAATAATGATCGAAGATTCAGATTGATCGTTGCGATCGGAAGGTATCTCCTCAGCTTCCTGTACCGCGCAGAATAAAGTTATATCCTTGATCATGATTACAGTTATGGTGATCAATGGGATTAACGTTCAGTGTGTGTAACGTAAATAGTTAGCTGTACCAACTAATGTACAGTCGCGCTGTAGCCGGGCGTAGCCGGAAATAGACGTTGAAATCGGAGAACTTATTTCTGGAAATATGGCCGACGTGGACCCCGCGGTCTATTTTAAACGGACGACGACGCCCGTCGCCGGCGCCCCCAAGAAGAGAATTACTATTTATATATACTTTGACTATACTGCTCTAGCAAAAGTACGCTTAGGATTATCCTATGACTATTTCTTTTCCCCGCAGCTAATGATCCTTGCGTAATTAATTCGGTCGCCACGATTTATTTTTAACGATATCGATGTATATCGTAATTGAATGAAATGACACCGGTTTCATATACGTCTTATATAAACGCGATGCACTTTCAACCAAATAATTACGCTGCTCTTCTCAATTATTGGGATGTTCCTATTTTTTTCTCTGCTTTTTAATTTCTTCAGGGAGATGAAGAGAGGATGAACGGCCACAACCCGGCTCCATACTTCTTTACATTCCATAAGTATTAATAATCACTATGGGAAGTAAGGAAGTACGGAACAGTTATTTGGCGAATATTTTTCTTTTCTCGAGATGATTTTGGTGTCTTCGTATCATATACGTTGATTCGTATGTACCATACTACCAATATACTATACATCACTTGTCCACCGATGATCCTTACCAAATTTTCCAGAGCTCACTATTTGCCGATCTCTTGAAATCTTTAGTCTTTTTTTTTCTTTTCCCTTCTGTTTCTCTCTTGGATTTCAAAATCGGGTTGTGCAATATGAATATATATAGTGCACTGTACTTATATTAGGTATGATGAGATTTAACCGATTTACCGGTAACTGGAATCCCATTCACGGAATGTTTGTATTATGTGAACACTTTCTTTGATCGATCGATTTTTGTCGAGGACGCGGAGAGGATCGATGTGTGATCGGTACCGGTTTGTTCTCAGAGTAATTTTCTTCTCGATTTTAATTCTAGTCCTCTGAGTGCCTCCTGATCGGCTAGACCGCTTCGGACTGAATGCTCCATCCGTTGGTTTAAGCTCCTTGAACAAGCCCTCTAAAAATGGCTGCACAAATCTCATTGGTCTCCCTGTCTGTGCAGCACACCAAAAACCAACCTTACCTCACCCCCCTTTAGGGGCCCAAGTATGTAAACCTACACTTGACGAGTAACGCGCGGCTCGACGGCGTGGTTCGCCTCGGCAGCAGCCCTCGGTCCAAATTTGTCTTTACCCAAAATAGGTTTGCCATGGACTGCCTCCTCCGCCACATGGCGACTATTCCTGGACATCCAACTCCTCCTATAATATACCAACCGCGTTTTAGAGATCGCACCGCTATTATTCATCAACGATGCGCGTTTTAACGCTTACTTTACCCATCAATATCTGATCCTAACTCCAACGAGTCGCAAACCTCATCGAAGATCGGTAGAAACACAACTTTTTATTTTTCAATTTTCTAACCTATTGTATATTATATGTATCAAGTACTTACTCTCGTAGGAATCTCGAGGGGGTTGAAAATTATTTATCACATATCATCACAATTGTTTCATTATTTTTCCTTATTCAGAATTCCTCCATCGTAGCATTTTTTTTTTTTTTGTTGTTTTTCAAGTATATGATAACGATATAATTTTTTATCCGCTGGTCAGAATCTAATAACGATGAGTGAAATTTTTTAGAAATGATTATCGTAACGATACGTATAATATGATCTAAAATTAAATTTCGTTATACGCGCGGCAATCCTCGTATTCTGTTAACTGGCAAGAAGCAGAGTAACTTGGACCTCCTAGAGTCTGATGCATTTTCAAATAATATGTATAGATATGTATAGAGATATGTAGATATACGTGATGTGCACACCGCACGGCGTCGCGACGCTATTTTTATTAACCGCGACGCCGCCCGTACTGTCTTTTCATTTTATTTCGTTTTATTTTTTCATTTTTTCATTCCAAAAGACGTCGACCCACCGTTTGAAATTCCATGTGTGTGTACTTTATTTTTACTTTTTGATAATATCAAGTGGCTGACGAAACTCTAATGATTATTATAGATACTACCCGTTGTAATTTATGTACATGAAAATGGATTTAGAAAAAGATTTCATAGGATCGACACGATAAGTCCTGTAACTGCGACGCTTCGGAGTAGTCATATCGTTCTATCCCCTTGACGTGGATATCATACGAGTCTTAGAGCTGGTTGAAAAAACTTCAGGAAAGTTCAACTTTGCTGATTATCTATACATGTCAGTACCTAATAAGAGATAATTGCACATGTTCTGTAAAATAAATCTGACCGAAAAACTTTTTTCTTCGCTGAACATCTCTTATAGGGGTTGAATTTTGGAAACACTCAATTCTAGTTGGTCGATTGCTCGTCCGATATATTTCAAAACTATGCAGTTTTCACAAAAATAGTTTTTCGCCGTTTTTTTGTTCTTTTTTCTTCGTCGGAAATGGAACACGGAAATCTAAATGGGCAAGAAATTTTTCGACATCATGGGATTTTTTTTTTTTTTATAATTTTGTTCCTCCACCGTTCTCAATATTATGTATATCATTTATGTGTACGCTAGAGTGACGAAGTAAGACTCCTGTAGAAACTCAAGGGAATTCGGGTGTACAGGAGTATCTATGTTACAACATAGAGAAACTACCGTTTGTTGACAGTATCTTCTCCGTAAATACATCCCCTTGACAGACGAGCGGCTATAGCATGCTCACCCGTTTCTATATACCGTATTTCCTTGTGCTTTATTCGCTCCCATACCCTATACTAACTTTCCATATATTACTAACACTTATACACATAACTTACCGCGGAATAGCCAACGCACTATATACCAAGTTTACATAACATGGGTCATGGAAAGAAAAAGAAGAAAAAAAAAGAGGGAGAAATTGACGGGAGTAAAGCGACACGATCTACTTTACCGATCCTGCAGCACCCTTTAAATGTCGTTGAAAAATTATAAACGATGAAACTTTTGTTCTTCACACGTATAATATTGTTAAACATTCATACACATAATGTAATGTAAAAAGTAATGTAACGCGATGGGGAGAATCAGGTTCTTTGGGTTCAAAGAAAGACGATTTTCTATTTGGCATTTTTCTTCATAAATCTAATTAGAGGTGAAAAAATTCTTGATGAACAACAGATGAATATTCGTATGAGGATTAGTGGTAATTCTGAAATTTGTACATTCAATTCCGCGGTACAGTTAAATAATTAATTATCAACCGCAATTCATTATCTTCGTATACGATTGTCTTTAAAACCCATTCGCGGTTATCATCCATTCATTCGAATTGCCAACTAACTATATAAACTCAGATCAAAGTTTGCCTGGCACTATCGTTACCCACAGCTATAATAACTCCGCTCAATAGTTGAAATTAAACACCACCGACAATATTCTGACTTTTGACTTCCGAATTTCAAATTTCTATTTTTTTTTGTTTCACTGTACTACATGGATATAAGTATGATCATCCGCAGAAATGATCCACGCACTCTTATTTTGAACAAAAAAAAAATAAATATATTAAGTCATATCACGAGTTGCCTTTGAAGTGGACAAAAATATTTTAATCGTAATGGTAAAGACTATTAAAAGTCGAAGATAATTGCCTATTATGCGTCGTTTTTCATTCGGGGTATTGAAGCGCTGCAGTATGAGAATATGGAGAATGATTCTGGTAGATAAGAATCAGTGAACGAGAGTGGTAGGAAGAGATGAAAAAAAAAAGGAGGAATGAGAAAATATTACATCTTTCCCATTATCCGATCAATTGCCTACTTTCGTCCGATCCAATCCACTTCGACTGTAAAGAAGCACTCGGAAAGTATGCGAAAGGATTTTCGTGTGTGCGGTGGCAGGGATATCTTCCCTCTCTTTTTCTCTTATATTTTCTTTTTTTTTGCCTATTTTTCTTCTTTTTTCCATGTATTCTTTCTTTCTCACTCCTCTGATCCCGTAGCCTGTATCTTTTCGAACGTTAGTCGAATGTTGCCCGGCACAAGAAGCGTGCGGGCAATACGATCGCGTTTGTTCGCGCAAAGTGCGTCGCTCTCAATTCTAGATACTTGTATCCTTTTTCCCCTCTTTCTCTATTCCTTTTTGATTCCTATTCTTCTCACTTACCTTCTCGGTCTCTTTTGCTCCTTCGATTTCTTTCCGCAACAGACAACACTTCCCGATATTCGCGAAGAAGCAGCTATCGGATTACCCAAAACACCCTTAACTATATATATCTTATTTATATAGATGCATACATACCTATACCTATATACGCACAGGGGTAAAAAAAGAAAACAACTATTTCCAAAACGTGTTATGTATACCACGAGTACATATGTATAGAAAGTAAATGCATAATTTATGTACTACGAACCACATGGCCCTGCACGTGAAACTTTTTTCGCAAATTATGTTTCTCGCTATACACGTGAATACGCTATTTTTGTTTCTTCTCTTTCTTTTTTTTTCTATAACGCGATGCCAGGTATTACGTATGGTCGGGCACGGTAAAATTTGTATATAGAATTCAATTTTAAAAACCCATCCTATCGGTTAATCGACCTATACAATAACCTGTAAATATATCGGGCATGATAATATAATACGTACCGGTCGTGGATAGCTTATTTCTTTTTATACATCGCATGAGAGAAAAAAAAAAATTTTGCCCAACGTTCACTCTCCCTCATTTCATACTTCAATTCTTTTACTTTTATTTTTTCATCTTCTTTTTTCATTTTTCTTCTTTCGCGATGCGCGCGTGGAACGATGAAGAAGACGCGCACGGACGACAATCTTCATATTTTATTATTGAGATGATTTCCATCGGCGGATATGGAATGGTAGAAAGTTTTTGAACGGTGCATGGAGAAGCTCGAGTTTTTGCAATAACTTTGAGGAAGCTCGGAATTAATATATTAGTTTTTTTGCCCCTCATCCCTCATTTTTCCTTTTTTTTCTTCATTTTTTTTTCTTCTTTCCTCGTCTCGATGTCTTCTTTAAACTCAACCGCACCCCGCGAACTGTGTTCAGACTTTTAACCGTGAAAAATAGAAAAAGAAGAAGAAAAAGAAATGAAAGTAGAAGAAGAACGAAGATTCGAGAGATGACAGTATGGCACGTTGCGGAACGTATTGAACGCATAAATTACTGGGACCTGCGGGATCGACCGGGACTCTTTGACGCTCCAAGTAATGGTCCCGGTAATATACCTATGTAGCATAAATATATATATATATATAGATTTATACATATTCTCGTACCCCATAGGAACCCTCTAAAGGAATACCGATATCATCTCACTTTTTATACTTATATAGAGATCTACCTGTATAACAAAATTTAATTGACAGCCCTTCTTCATTTCCTCTCTTCTTATTATAATATTTGGAATTCGGAAATTTTACATTCTTTTTTCTTTTCTCACAACTACTCCGCCGGTCTGCGACACGCGCACGGTTTTATGCTAATTTTGCCATTTTCTTTTTTTTTTTCTTTTCTCTCATTCCTTGTCTCACAGAAATGTTGAATTGAATAAGTTGGTAAGTGTTTTACATTTATTTATCTTTTCAAATATTTTTTGTCGTCTCATCTTCTTGACGACTTGAAAAAAGAGTGGGAACGAAAAAAGGGAGGAGATTTTATAAGAGAAGAAAAAAAATATGAAGAAACGGTTTTTGACAATTATGATAGCGCGACACGTCGTTTGTGCGGGAAGTGTTGAATTAGAAGACATTTTGCAACTAAATCTAACAGTAAGAAATCGTGAACGAAAAAAAATTCGATTGAGCTTTTATATGTTTGTGTATATATATATATATTTCTTCAACTTTTGCGATGTCTATAGAATTGAATCTCGTTGTTGGTTCGCTGCTGTTGCAGCAGACGTGCCGCGTGAATGACTGATAGAGAAAATTCAACTTTATAGTATAAGAAATAATAAAAAAGTTATACTTTCTCACAATTTATGTTTCTTTGCAATTGAAAGAAGATAAATAGATAGAATTTACCGACATGCTTCAGAGAAGAATAAATGAAAGTATTGAAAAAAAAAGAAAAGAAAATTGAATATATATAAATAAATGGAACGGAAAAAAGGAAATGAAGGAGAGCATTCCCTCTCTATTTTTCTCTCCCTCTCGCTCATGGATAATTATGTCATTTTCCGCTAATATTTTTGATAACGTCATAGAAAAATTGAATTAGCTCTTAAACAGTTTGCAAATTACGAAATACGTTAGATGTTTCGTCTATAACATCGTATATAACTTTATTGAGTACACTCTCTTCCTTCCCTCCGTCCCCCCTCGTTGTATATGGTAATTAAGATTGGTACTATTAAAGTAATTACCACAATAATATTATCGCGAATATATAGGTAGGTACATAACGTCGTAATTATTATATACATATAGACGACATATTTTCCGAGAAGGTGTTACGGAGGATATATCTTCATACAGCTGTGCAGTGCCACTGCAAGATAATTAAATTTATTAATTATTGAACACGTTATTATATACATACAGGACTGATTGTTCCTGGACTGGAACGACGCGCGACGTTGAAACAACCGAGACAAATCTACTCTATAGATACGGCGCCGAAATATGTACGTTGGATATACATATATTATTTTATGTACATCGTCTCGTCATAAATCTATCCGTTTTCCTGATAGTCGCAAATTGTCACGGTTTTGATCACGATTGATCAGTTTGCTAAAATTGAAAATTATTCGCAATTTGTAGAAGCAAAAAAAAAAATTTATCGAATTATATCTATAAACTTACTGTTCAAAAATATTTTTTAAAACGTTTTTTCACACATACATGGGATATACTTATAGATGTACAGTATAATACAAAGAAGAGGAAATAAATTGATGTTTTCTTTATCGTCAACACGACTGTAAATCATACGAGTATAAAACCGTCGCGTCGGTGGAAAAAGTTTTCTATATATAATAAAGAAAATAACATATAACTATTTAGTTCCATAGAAAGAGTAACGGGTTTTCCAGTTTTGTTATTCTGCACTATCTATGTAATGTATTACGTTACGTTTCGCACAATACATATGCCTACACGTATATCTATCATACATAAAAATGATTCATTTTCTGTATAAAATCGATACGGCACTATAGATCAATTGGCAATACCTGTGATTGGATTTTTTTTTCCGTTTTCTCAAGTTCCGTTATTCATTTCTTCATGCTGTTTTACAGTTATTACAGTGTTAAAGCAGATCGTGGCTGTCGGCTTGTGAAAAAATTGTAAAAAAACTTAAATTTGTATCTATAACATGGCTGACTCAAACGCATATTGTACACGTAGTTTTTATTTTTATTTTTTTATTTTTTAGTTTTGAAGCGATATAACGACGATCCGTACAATATGCGCCCCCACGGATGGTTATATTATATTCGAAATGGATCGGGTAAAAGACCAAGACGAAGTAAAAATTCGTTGCTGTTGAGGACAGCTGTTGTCATGTACATATATGTATGTGTATATGCAATATATAGTGTGGTTGGTTTGAAGAGCCTCCTCGATGCGTTTGAACCAAAGAAACTGACCTCCTGGGCGACGAGAATTATGTGCCCCTACAAAATACAAACCGGGAAAAATACATACACTACATGTATGAAGTTAGACTAAAACCCGATGGGACGACACCAGACGAGGCACATATGTGCTACGTATGTCTTTTTCGGATATTATACCACCGCTTATACGTGCACTTCTACTATGTTATATTTTTATTACATACTTACTTAATTTCAGGGGCGGATAAATGACCATCTTTGAGGGTAATGATTCATCGTTTATAGACGATAAATAGAGGACTGTAGAACTGAAAAAAAAATAGAAAGGAAAATGACATTTGCCGTTTATTTCGAAAAACTACATACATGAAATTTTTATGGTTCTCTGTAAATAAAATCTACGGAAACAGGATATGGACAACTATTTCTAACTCTAAAGTTAAATCCTTGAGAGTAACCGTGAGAATTTTGTATATATACAATATATATATATACATATAATAATGTTCAGATTACTTTTCAAACCATTTCCCTTTTATATACGAGTATAAAATGGGCAAACTTTACTCGTTAAAAATATTTAACTTTAGAATTTATATATATGTATGTATAGATATATATATATATATATTCTATAAAGAATATATGTTGCGTGAATTTGAAAAAATAAAAATTATCATTTCTACATGGTGTGTATAACATACATATTTTTTTTGGCATTTCCCTTGACGGCTATTATATTTGTGTAGCATGTACTTTTTTTTTGTTAGTAAGTTTTGTGAAAAAAGAAAAATATTTTCTTCCGAGCTTTTTCTCTATAGGTATACACTCCCACTTTCTTCTTATTTTTATTTTTTTTTTTTGTTATTGCGGTGAGGGAAGAAATCGAGGTTAAAATTTAAATGAAACTTGCTTTTGCAAATTGAATGCAGATTACGAACGTTATATTCCCAAAGTTTTCGAAAGTTGAAGTTAATGAATAATTTAAAACGTTTGCACAGCATTTATATGTCTTTCCCAGATATATAGTACAGGTATATAAAATATTAAGCCCTCTTTATTTCGCAAATTTTACTTTTGATGGGGAAAATTGAACGATGTACTTCTGTGTCATACATTGAACGTGTGACTGATTATAAGAGAAAGAAAAAATGCAGTTACTCGAGAACTAATGAATCCCCTCTCTTTTTTCACTTTCTCTCTTTCGCTTTTTGTTTCGAATAAATTGTACATCTCTAGATGTTAATTAACCGATTAAGTTTTCTCCGTCCTGTTGAGTTAATTTTCAATTCTTTTTTTCCGTTCTGTTTCAGTGCGATGCGAGTTTTGCTCTCAAAACTGCCACGACCGTGGATAGTGGATGAAAAAAAAGACGATGGTTACACAGCCCTTCACCTAGCCGCTTTGAACAACCACGTGGAAGTTGCAGAACAATTAGCTCAGGCTGGTAAAGCTGACCTGGATTTGCAGAATGTGAATTTGCAGACCGCTTTACATTTAGCAGTTGAAAGGCAACATACGCAAATCGTTAGGGTTAGTATATACCCATATACATATATGTACTCACATATTAGATACACATCCCATTATTATCATTTGTTGTTTCGGCACGATTTATCATAAAATTTGAAATTGAGGGGATGGAATCCGAGCGTATCTGACGGATGTTTACGATGATTAAAAAATGATCGTTTTTTTCTCTCATCAGCTTTTGGTACGCGAAGGTGCGAATTTAAATGTTGCTGATAAAGATGGCGATACTCCACTCCACGAGGCGCTTAGACATCACACCTTATCTCAGCTGAGACAACTTCAGGATGTTCAGGACGTTGGTCGACTTTTAATGGGACTTGGAGCCCAGGGTCAGGATAAAAAAAGCAGCGCTTCTATAGCATGTTTTTTAGCTGCTCACGGGGCCGATCTTACTTTGAAAAACAAGAAGGGACAAACGCCTCTAGATCTATGCCCGGATCCAAACCTTTGTAAAACACTCACCAAATGTCATAAAGATAAAGAATCGTAAGTATAGATCACCGTTACGCGAATCTTTTGTTTTTTCTTTGTGTTTGATCATTGATCGAATATTTGACAAATTATTACTTTTATTTTTTTCTTTTCAGACACGATATCGAAGCCACCGTTCCATCGGCAGCAATCGACGAATGTCTAGTTTGTTCGGATGGCAAAAGAGAAACACTTTTCAATCCCTGCGGTCATGTGGCGTGTTGCAATGTCTGCGCACCTAGAGTTAAAAAGTGTCTTATATGCCGGGAGAACGTTCTAGCGAGAATTAAGGTAACGATATGCGCTTTGCTTGTCTTTTAATGATTGTCTCGAAATCTGTCGATGAAATTTAATTGATAAAATTTAATTTTATTCACAGATCGAAGAATGCGTTGTTTGCTCAGATCGTAAGGCTGGAGTTTTGTTTCGTCCATGCGGTCACATGTGTGCTTGCGAAAGTTGTGCTTCTTTGATGAAAAAATGTGTACAATGCCGGGCGCAAATTCAGCACATGGTACCCCTTTCCATTTGCTGTGGGGGAGGAGGTAATTATCTTGTTTAATAAATTAATCTAATCTCTTGGGTTTCAATTAATCACGACTCATTCGAATGCTCTCATTTTAGGAACGATATCTGAGGTGAAAGCTGACCCGGAAGAGGAACCAGTTCCGCTAATTTCCAATAACGAAGGCGAAGCTGTTCTTATGAACAACGGAAGTCGCGACACTTCGCACAGCGATATACAAAAATTACAGCAACAATTGCAGGACATTAAAGAACAGGTGAGATTTTTCATGATTGCATATTTTGAACCAATAATTATTTTGCCACTCTCTTGATTCAATCATTTTGGTATACATACATATATATATTTTTGGTTCACGTTGCAGACTATGTGCCCGGTTTGTCTAGACCGTTTGAAAAATATGATCTTCCTCTGCGGACACGGAACCTGCCAAATGTGTGGAGACAGAATGTCCGAGTGTCCGATTTGCCGGAAGGCCGTTGACAAAAGAATTTTGCTTTACTAGAAGTCAGCAATTAATGGAACCATATGATGAGTAATTGAAAAGTCTGTGGAAAAAAAGTAAACACGTAGACTTCATCGAGTTTATTAACTTTTTTTTCTTTTATTGCATAAACAGAATATATTCCGCAATGTTTTCCATACATATATAAATATACACATTATACATATATATCTATAAATTAACATATTATAGGTATACATTTGATAAATTGAGAAATTGGGGATCTGACTAATAATTAATTCATCGTTTCTTCCATCTGGTTGGAAAGGTCTGCTTAAACTTATTCAATTATATATATATAAATATTATAAATAATACTTATAATTATCGCAGATTAATTTCTGTATGATTAAAACTTAGGTTAAGTATTCAATTGTTATATGTATACAGTATTTACTTAGAGATTTAGACATGCCGCATTTTGTCTGTTAAAATGCATTTATTTGAAAAAACTTTATACGTACGGTCTTCCGAATGTAATAACATTTGTTTGCCTGCCCACGTATAATATGCGTATTATTATGATTCTTGTTATAAACTACATTGTTATGGAAGGTTTAATTGTATTTCAATAAGCCTTAGGGTGATATTGTAAAAAAATTTCCGAATGTAATTCATTACTGAATTTACTTATATTGAATAATTTTTACACACGTTATTATTCGCTTCATTGAAATTCGGATGATAAAACTACCAAGAGTAGATAAGAATTTATGTTATGGATTAGTGGTGATGGTTTTGAATCTGATATCATATGCTGCAGGAAAGAAAATTTTCCGCGTATTCGAAAATACGATACAAATAATGAGTTTGAAAATGCTCAACAGCCAATATTCGAAAGTTAATAGACGAATTGTAATTGTAGTGTATTGACGGTGAATGTGAATCTAGTACCGCAGATTTTTGTTCGAGGAATAATTTGCATGGGTGAAATATGACAATTGATAATTAACGTTGAATGAATTTCTAGATTTTATATTCATGAAAACAACTAAACTAATATTATACTTGAAAAATAGCAGCTGCGTTACGTTCTTCAAGAACGATAATCGGTTGGGTACGACAACTGCAATAACGATCAGTAATTTTACAACACTTCTAGCGATAGTATTTAGAAAAATGAGAAAATGGAAGGCTTGCATTCATCAAAAATCTTTGTACCCTAGCATGAATACACGATTATGTAACCGGTACTTCCGATATTATTGTATATTATATCTAATAAAAATAGTACGCATGAATAGAGGCCATATGAAATAGAATGAGATGGAATATTCACCATTCTTTCGTCGGTGGGAGTTTGGACGATCAGCAAAGATGGCAGCATCTACTGGAGCAACTGGAAGCACCATCTCATGATTGTACGCCACACCTACGAACGAATTATATTGATTTTCTACTCAGCGCTTCTAGACTTCGGATTGAGTGGCAGAATATAAAAACTCAGATTCCTGCAATTCCCAGTTTCAAGAGGTACTTTGACTTCATAGATTCAGATCCTGAGCTCAAAATATAATGGAATACGCTCATAATAAAGAAAGTAATTTTTTACCGAAAAATTGAAAAAAATCAAAAAGCCAAAGCCTCAAGATTTTTTAAAATTTATGTATCCAAATTTTTTCAGCAGCTACCATTCAGTTTCTTTATATTTACTCACATCTCTCCTGTTTTTATTTTCTAGGAGACAAATCGTTAGCCTACGAAGCATTTCAGCCCCACATCTCGAATTCAAGACTGTCCTCGGTGTATCTGCAAAGCCAATCCATCATATGCCCCGAGTGGATAATTAGATATAGATGAGTTATAATATACATATGATTATACTAAACACAACTTGTATTTTCATGAACAATCAAACAAATAATTTAATGTTAATCAAAATATAAGTATTGCCCATAATATTGTAACGCAATAGTTATAGGAAAAAATTTATATGTGAAAATGAATCTAGCTATATTCTGATGTGTATTTTTGTCGGTTGATTAAATAATAAACATCAACTACTGTCTATACACGATTGTTAGACTATTATTAAACACTCCCCTGCATACCTCATTCACTAGTATTCCTTGTTGTCAAAATACATGAATCACATCGTACATGATATCATACATCGTCACATGCATGCATGCAGACATACAGGCCTCATCATTTGGTCGCTACGAGCTATCATACATGATGGCATACATGATCACACACACGCATGCTTGTCATCACGCTCTCTCTCGGAATGGCTCCTCACCTGTCCTGTTTTCCTGATACCAAACTCGATTTTGAGGCAAATTTGCCAGAACGGAAGTGATAAGGTAGATCCCTACGATACCGGCCCTGAGGCAAATTTTGGCCAGAAATTTATTTTGGTATCAGGAGAACAGGACAGGCAAGAAGCCAGTCCAGAACATCAAACCATCATGTGCATGCATATGTATGCATGTGTATCGCATCATACTCGTGTGCCGAATGATTGATAAATCATATGCAGGCCTCATCATGTGCATGCGTGTGTATCGTATCATGCTCCATCAGAACCGGAAGTGGTAAGGTAGAGCACTACGATATCGGCCCTCAAGCAAATTTTGACCAAAAATTTATTTTGGTATCAGGAGAACAGGACAGGTGAGGAGCCAGTTCGAAACATCAAGCTATCATGTGCATGCATGTGTATGCATGTGTATCGCATCATACTCGTGTGCCGAATGATTGATAGATCATATGATCATATGCAGGCCTCATCATGTGCATGCGTGTGTATCGTATCATGCTCCATCAGAACCGGAAGTGGTAAGGTAGAGCACTACGATATCGGCCCTCAAGCAAATTTTGACCAAAAATTTATTTTGGTATCAGGAGAACAGGACAGGCGAGGAGCCAGTCCGAAACATCAAGCTATCATGTGCATGCATGTGTATGCATGTGTATCGCATCATACTCGTGTGCCGAATGATTGATAGATCATATGATCATATGCAGGCCTCATCATGTGCATGCGTGTGTATCGTATCATGCTCCATCAGAACCGGAAGTGATAAGGTAGAGCCCTACGATATCGGCCCTCCAGCAAATTTTGACCAAAAATTCATTTTGGTATCAGGAGAACAGGACAGGCGAGGAGCCAGTCCGAAACATCAAGCTATCATGTGCATGCATGTGTATGCATGTGTATCGCATCATACTCGTGTGCCGAATGATTGATAGATCATATGATCATATGCAGGCCTCATCATGTGCATGCGTGTGTATCGTATCATGGTTTATCAGAACCGAAAGTGATAAGGTAGAGCCCTACGATATCGGCCCTCAAGCAAATTTTGACCAAAAATTCATTTTGGTATCAGGAGAACAGGACAGGCGAGGAGCCAGTCCGAAACATCAAGCTATCATGTGCATGCATGTGTATGCATGTGTATCGCATCATACTCGTGTGCCGAATGATTGATAGATCATATGATCATATGCAGGCCTCATCATGTGCATGCGTGTGTATCGTATCATGCTCCATCAGAACCGGAAGTGATAAGGTAGTGCCCTACGATATCGGCCCTCAAGCAAATTTTGACCAAAAATTTATTTTGGTATCAGGAGAACAGGACAGGCGAGGAGCCAGTCCGAAACATCAAGCTATCATGTGCATGCATGTGTATGCATGTGTATCGCATCATACTCGTGTGCCGAATGATTGATGGATCATATGATCATATGCAGGCCTCATCATGTGCATGCGTGTGTATCGTATCATGGTTTATCAGAACCGAAAGTGGTAAGGTAGAGCACTACGATATCGGCCCTCAAGCAAATTTTGACCAAAAATTTATTTTGGTATCAGGAGAACAGGACAGGCGAGGAGCCAGTCCGAAACATCAAGCTATCATGTGCATGCATGTGTATGCATGTGTATCGCATCATACTCGTGTGCCGAATGATTGATAGATCATATGATCATATGCAGGCCTCATCATGTGCATGCGTGTGTATCGTATCATGGTTTATCAGAACCGAAAGTGATAAGGTAGAGCACTACGATATCGGCCCTCAAGCGAATTTTGACCAAAAATTTATTTTGGTATCAGGAGAACAGGACAGGCGAGGAGCCAGTCCGAAACATCAAGCTATCATGTGCATGCATGTGTATGCATGTGTATCGCATCATACTCGTGTGCCGAATGATTGATAAATCATATGCAGGCCTCATCATGTGCATGCGTGTGTATCGTATCATGCTCCATCAGAACCGGAAGTGGTAAGGTAGAGCACTACGATATCGGCCCTCAAGCAAATTTTGACCAAAAATTTATTTTGGTATCAGGAGAACAGGACAGGTGAGGAGCCAGTTCGAAACATCAAGCTATCATGTGCATGCATGTGTATGCATGTGTATCGCATCATACTCGTGTGCCGAATGATTGATGGATCATATGATCATATGCAGGCCTCATCATGTGCATGCGTGTGTATCGTATCATGGTTTATCAGAACCGAAAGTGATAAGGTAGAGCCCTACGATATCGGCCCTCAAGCAAATTTTGACCAAAAATTCATTTTGGTATCAGGAGAACAGGACAGGCGAGGAGCCAGTCCGAAACATCAAGCTATCATGTGCATGCATGTGTATGCATGTGTATCGCATCATACTCGTGTGCCGAATGATTGATAAATCATATGCAGGCCTCATCATGTGCATGCGTGTGTATCGTATCATGCTCCATCAGAACCGGAAGTGGTAAGGTAGAGCACTACGATATCGGCCCTCAAGCAAATTTTGACCAAAAATTTATTTTGTTATCAGGAGAACAGGACAGGTGAGGAGCCAGTTCGAAACATCAAGCTATCATGTGCATGCATGTGTATGCATGTGTATCGCATCATACTCGTGTGCCGAATGATTGATAGATCATATGATCATATGCAGGCCTCATCATGTGCATGCGTGTGTATCGTATCATGCTCCATCAGAACCGGAAGTGGTAAGGTAGAGCACTACGATATCGGCCCTCAAGCAAATTTTGACCAAAAATTCATTTTGGTATCAGGAGAACAGGACAGGCGAGGAGCCAGTCCGAAACATCAAGCTATCATGTGCATGCATGTGTATGCATGTGTATCGCATCATACTTGTGTGCCGAATGATTGATAGATCATATGATCATATGCAGGCCTCATCATGTGCATGCGTGTGTATCGTATCATGGTTTATCAGAACCGAAAGTGATAAGGTAGAGCACTACGATATCGGCCCTCAAGCGAATTTTGACCAAAAATTTATTTTGGTATCAGGAGAACAGGACAGGCGAGGAGCCAGTCCGAAACATCAAGCTATCATGTGCATGCATGTGTATGCATGTGTATCGCATCATACTCGTGTGCCGAATGATTGATAAATCATATGCAGGCCTCATCATGTGCATGCGTGTGTATCGTATCATGCTCCATCAGAACCGGAAGTGGTAAGGTAGAGCACTACGATATCGGCCCTCAAGCAAATTTTGACCAAAAATTTATTTTGGTATCAGGAGAACAGGACAGGTGAGGAGCCAGTTCGAAACATCAAGCTATCATGTGCATGCATGTGTATGCATGTGTATCGCATCATACTCGTGTGCCGAATGATTGATGGATCATATGATCATATGCAGGCCTCATCATGTGCATGCGTGTGTATCGTATCATGCTCCATCAGAACCGGAAGTGGTAAGGTAGAGCACTACGATATCGGCCCTCAAGCAAATTTCGACCAAAAATTTATTTTGGTATCAGGAGAACAGGACAGGCGAGGAGCCAGTCCGAAACATCAAGCTATCATGTGCATGCATGTGTATGCATGTGTATCGCATCATACTTGTGTGCCGAATGATTGATAGATCATATGATCATATGCAGGCCTCATCATGTGCATGCGTGTGTATCGTATCATGGTTTATCAGAACCGAAAGTGATAAGGTAGAGCACTACGATATTGGCCCTCAAGCGAATTTTGACCAAAAATTTATTTTGGTATCAGGAGAACAGGACAGGCGAGGAGCCAGTCCGAAACATCAAGCTATCATGTGCATGCATGTGTATGCATGTGTATCGCATCATACTCGTGTGCCGAATGATTGATAAATCATATGCAGGCCTCATCATGTGCATGCGTGTGTATCGTATCATGCTCCATCAGAACCGGAAGTGGTAAGGTAGAGCACTACGATATCGGCCCTCAAGCAAATTTTGACCAAAAATTTATTTTGGTATCAGGAGAACAGGACAGGTGAGGAGCCAGTTCGAAACATCAAGCTATCATGTGCATGCATGTGTATGCATGTGTATCGCATCATACTCGTGTGCCGAATGATTGATGGATCATATGATCATATGCAGGCCTCATCATGTGCATGCGTGTGTATCGTATCATGCTCCATCAGAACCGGAAGTGGTAAGGTAGAGCACTACGATATCGGCCCTCAAGCAAATTTTGACCAAAAATTTATTTTGGTATCAGGAGAACAGGACAGGCGAGGAGCCAGTCCGAAACATCAAGCTATCATGTGCATGCATGTGTATGCATGTGTATCGCATCATACTCGTGTGCCGAATGATTGATAGATCATATGATCATATGCAGGCCTCATCATGTGCATGCGTGTGTATCGTATCATGGTTTATCAGAACCGGAAGTGGTAAGGTAGAGCACTACGATATCGGCCCTCAAGCAAATTTCGACCAAAAATTTATTTTGGTATCAGGAGAACAGGACAGGCGAGGAGCCAGTCCGAAACATCAAGCTATCATGTGCATGCATGCATGCCTTATCAGATGCACGTGACGAGGCGTTCCGAGTCTGGGCCTGATGTCGTGATGTGTTGCTCATGAACAATGTTAATGATGTATTCAATGTTAAATAAACTATCAATTTCAGGGGGCTCTTTGGTGATGGGTGAATAAAAGGGAGAAAATAAAATTCAATATATTATTAGGTATATTCTGGATTTATTCACACAGAAAAATTTTCTCCTACAATGAAATTGATTCTTTGTAATTTAACATTCCAATTATTTCCGAAAGTGCATGATTTATGACTATATCTCAAATGATGTACATATATTTCTAACTGGTTCACAAATATAATAAACAATTATACAGCTGCACTGACGAGTCTTGTCATCTAGATACAGGGCGAAGTACCTTTGAGGCTGCTAATTTTCCTCCTGTAACGGAAGGGAAGAAAGTTCATGATCAGGAATTTACTAAATCACAGAATTATTGAGTGATTAGGTTATCGCCAACTGCGACTTGTTGGCGAAAAAATATAGATATCTCGATGGGATTTATTCCTAGCTTGATTTACTAAACGGATTCGTGTTCCTGCGGTTAAAGTGCGTTTGGTAAGTGTCCTGCAATCGATTTTAAAAATACTTCAATATTGGCTCAAAAATCGCCAAAATACTAAGCCTATAGCCTATGATTTTGCTCGAACTTTAGGTCAAAAATGCACTATTTTTTGAAATGGTCTTTATGACGTATTTTCACGTATTTTGAGCCCAGAAATCCGAATCTGCTTTTTTAGATTGATCTATCTATGAAATTGAAAAAGCTATCGTTGATTTGTCGCTCTGAAGAGTAAAAAAAAAAGGATCTCTTGATAGGATTATTACTTAGCTCAATTTGCTCAACAGATTTGTAATTCTGAAGTCAAAGTACGTTCGGAAAGCGTCCTGCAATTGATTTTGAAAATACTTTACTTTTTGTTCCAAAAAACGCTTCTTCCATAGATATGTCTCTATGCTTCTACGAATTTGAACCGCCATAGGCTCTTTCTTTCAACTCCCATAGTCCTTTCCACCGTTCCACAGATTGTGTTTCTGCAAATTATCAGCGATCATTTAAATAAATTTCAGCTTTACGTTCGTAACATAATATACAGCTAATGAATCCAACTACTTATATGATTAAAAATACTGCCATGCGAATGTATCGAATTATTCATCAGAGTCGACAAAGCTATCGCACGTATTCTGGCATAAGTTTATTTGAAAAAAAAATGGGAACTGAAACAAAATAATATCATTAAGAATTCCAAGAGAAGCGTAATTGTGCTGATGAATTCGTATCCTTGTTGCCCAATACAATCGAAACCTCAGAAATCCTTCACAGAAAAGAAGCTAATTTTTGAATTCATGCATGGCGCCACAGTCGCTAACGCAACCTCTTTGAATTTCGAAGAACTAATTGATCTTCACAGGGGTTGCGGTCCCAATTGCTGCACCCTTATGAAACGACGATGAAACTACTAGACAGCGGACGCTCTACTGTTGATAAATAATCTGCTTTTCCCCAACGTTGTTTATCGAGATTTCGAAAGGAAGAGCTATCACGTGTAACCCCATCAATTGAGATATTCTTTTTTTTTTTTACCCGCAGGATATGGTATACTTGGAGTTACCGTAATTAAAGTGGATGAATACAAATTTCCGAGATCACAATCTAATGAAAACCGTTCTCACTGACCGATCAGAAAAGATTCACTTTTGAGCTCCAGAGATCGAACAAGTTTTAAGAATATTACCTTTGAATTTTTCAGCCGAATTGCGATCTTTATTTAGCAGAAAAGCCAGCAGGACAAGGACGCTGTACATCTCGATGGTCGAGAATTTTTCGGTCGTCGGTGTCTACTGGTTTATCTTCCGCAGTTTTTACCGTAGCGTTGTGTTTTCCTCTTCGGTGAAGCAGCTTTCTGTATAATGAAGTATTCACGATGATGTTTTGCATATTTCATAAATTGGCTATGACCATGTTTCAAACACCTCCATAATTAATCGCCGTATACGATTCTAATATACGATTCGTTTTTCAATTATAAAGTGATATGATTTTCTTGCTGAATAAATTCCATAGGCTGAAATTTAATCAGAGTACATTTCCAAATTTCAAAGATAAGTGAGTTCGGAACTCGTGGGAACTTACGTGCCCGCCGCTACGTTTTCTGCGACTGCAAAGTTTGAAAGCGTATCGTTGAGTTTCAGTAGAACTGCGACGTATTTTACAGAGATGGTGCTTCAGTTGGTCCATAACATGCTGCCCTCCAGATGATGCTGCGCTGAGCGCTCCGATCCATCCGTTGGACGGCGGGAATATTTCCAAACAAATACCACATGCATTACACTCATCTGATGCAATAAATACTTATTTATTCACTCATGTAGGACAAAGTCAAGAATTATCTGCCTAGCATTGACTTAGCCAAAGGGAAACACCGAAATTTGTCGACATCAAAATATAAGAAGAAAATACTTATCCCCAGATTCTAAAAATAATTAAAAAATCGAAACATCTGTTGTCAAACGGAATAATGATAAAAATCCCATGTTCCCCGATTTCATGTATAAAAAAAATATATTTGTAAGTCTTTGAATTCGTTGGGGTTTTTTTTTTTGTTTAGAACGTCGTATTCGAATGAATCAGATTTTCATTTATGTGGAGATTGAACTGAATACTCAACCCAAATTGCAGAATTTATTTATTCAATCGCAGATATTATATTATTGTGTACACGTATATAGATATATAATGCGTGTCAATTGTATAGTATAGTATATAGGGTCTCTATAGGATCAATCGGAAGTATTGAGCCTGCATACATGACCTCTCGAACTCGATATTGCAATGCGAAGCCCTGCGTCCGCAGATCTCGCGAGCTTTTGATTTGGGCACTAGAACGTCCGCAACTATTCTCATACGAACCAAACTATGCGCCCATTCAAGTCGAGTGGTTACCTTACCCGTACCCACCTGGGTACATACACATATACGCTATCTACGTACTCCATTGAATTTCACCCGATCTGGTTGCGGTTCCTAATACAGCATTTATATGTATATATCTACGTAAAATCCAGTACATGCTGAATTGTAAATTATGTATATAGTAGCTATGCCGATTGTTGGAAATTTTTTTTCATTCCACAAACTAAATCTGGACCATTATAATTATAGCCACTCAAAATCCTCGGGTATAGTAAAAATTTATAGATATCATTCCGGCTGAAAAGCATGCGTTGCAAACCTGTAGTTTTGATTCAGAGTATGGAAATCGGGGGAAGAAAAATTTTTAATCTTTGTTCAATTTCCCAATAATAAACCCACCAGGTTTTCAAGTATTTTGGATGATGTATAAAAAATCTTGAATAAAATATCTGGGAATAAAAGACTAAGTAAGTTTGGAGTCGGCTGGGCTTTAGCATTTCTGTTAGATATGTACTCAACGGTGAAGTTAATTCGGGTAAATTACAGCTGCAGATCGTAACCTCTCCTAACCCAACGCTCAACTGAAAACTGAATTATTTATCAAATAGTTCATTTGCATATATATTAGCGGTTCACCACCACCACTACCACCACCACCGCCGCGACCAGCCCATATTTGCGCGGGTACAAAACCGCAGGAATTAAGGATCCGCATGTGAAACTTTTGATATATATCCATTCCGAGGTCATTTCGTACAACCTAATTTACCCTAACTTTCGACAGACGTTGCGTTCCTACTCTTTTTTCTTCATTTGTTTTCAGGTTGCGATGGTAATGAAGAAAAAAGTGCGAAGTATATTTTTCATTAAGCTTCACGTAATTATTATCGCAATATAGTTTTGAAAATTCGTCAAATCCGCTCGTGGCTACTAATTG
The DNA here is from genome assembly GCA_963978495.1 of Athalia circularis. Taxonomy (NCBI): domain Eukaryota; kingdom Metazoa; phylum Arthropoda; class Insecta; order Hymenoptera; family Athaliidae; genus Athalia; species Athalia circularis. Next base: position 9,132,845 of record OZ021702.1, read on the forward strand.
ACGGAAATATATAGCACACATTTGGATGTATAATACTAGAAACTCTGGAGCGGGCGACTGAGCTGACAATGTGAATTTCGAGTTCTCCCGTGCGCGACGCGTTTCCGACTAACTATTAATTTCTACTTCCAATTACTAATTTCTACTCTGTACTATCTTCCTCCTCTTCTCGTCGGTGTCCTCTCGTACTTCCTATATATTCTCTCTTCTCTCCGTACGTAGAGTAATTACAAGTTTAGCTTGCAGCGCCTCTGAAATTTCGTAGATCCTTTACCCAGTTTCCCCTTTAAATACATATAATACGTATAGGTACCACCCATAATTCACATCTACACAAAGATATGATTTTACTATTATAAATCACTCAGAGAATCTGCGCGTTTACCATATTAATGATCACAGTTTGCCATTTTATGCCGCAAAGCCAACGGCAACGAAGAAATAATTTTGTAGGTAAACCAGAAATAAAAATCTTACAAGTTTCAGGATAAAATAGATCAGCTGATTTTTTCTTCAAAACGCAATCTTACGGTAACGATTTCGAACATTTTAATAATTACCTATTTGATATTTTCATACACGAGTATACGCAGCAGAACGACTAAATTTTAGTCGATTCCAAGCAAAACCTGTGAATAGGAATTAGAAACGGTCCTATATATGTACGTATACACATATGTATAAACTTCCTACGTATATATGTATATACATACGAATCTGCCTGTATCCCTTGTGCGGAAGTGAAATAATCGGGACGGTAATTAACGAGATGGTAATTAACGTAACAGGTTTTTGCGAGATCCGGAGATCCCTTTGCAACCCTTATAACTCTATATATGTATATAGGTATATCTATGTATACATAACATATATATATCTGCATATAATATTGGATCAAAGTTTCCGTAAATAGAAATCCCTTGATACGATAAATGCTGCTGACGATGTGTACAATATTACATATTTACGTATTTGTATAGGTACGTATTTTAATACATATGTACAGGTAATATCAATTAATACTGCGAAATAGAAACTTATTATTTGAACGTATGTTATTAGGTATATATACACTATACAGCATCTAATACGAGAATTCCGAATAACAAAAAAAAAAAAATTTCCAAATATAAAACTGTTCATGTACTAATAAAACCTTGTAATTGATTCTTAGATCGTTAGCAGAAGTGATTTGTTTTTTTTTGTCTGTTTTTTTTTTATTTCTCCTTCAATTCTACCTGGAAGTTATGAATATTCAAACAATATAAATACATATACAGTTATATATGAATGTAGGTAAATCGCATTTAGATTCACGCGACGAACTGCAAAGCTGTATAAACGTCAACATGGAGCGTTGGGGGATTATTTTCGAGCGCCGCGTGCATTTTGCTTTGTAATTACTGCATATAAATTAGAGCTTTTTGTGATGTTTCAAAACTAGCTTTTATCACTGAAACCTGCAGGAGAAAATCTAACAACCAACGTACCTTTACCACCAGTAAAAGCAAACGCAGAAGCAGCTAACGCGGAAATGGCGAGAATTTCCGAGCCAGATCCCAGTTTAATAACCCGCTAAGAGACACAACGGTCTCATCATTTTGGCGTTATCCGGTTTGCGGGTTTCTATATACTTTTTCTTACTTCCCTTTTTCTTCTTCTTCTCCTCCTTCTCATCCTCGTCTTCCCATACAGATACAGGTACTTTCTTCTTCTTTTTTTTCACTACACGCTAGGAACTTTGATATATACATGTAGGTAACTACTTTAAGAATATACAATTACCATGCTGAAAACGATTCATCTTCATTCTTCTGCTTTCTTCATTTTATCTTTGAAGGTAAAGGTGGTAAAATTAGGTTTTATTAAAATCTCAAACTCGTGCATACGTATATAGGTATGATGATATTCGTATTGAGGTGAATTATAAATGGATCGTCTTTCTTTTTCAATTATTTATTTATTTTTTTTTTTATTTTTTTTTTTTTATATATAGATTTATTGATGATTTTCGAATATCTGTTGATAAAGTTATTTATGTACAAAATAATGTTGAGATATATGTTTATATATATATCTATCTATATGTTATTAATATTATTATTATGTATCGTATTTATATTATATAATATTACCTATAATATTGAGATGAAAGAACAATTGAAAAGGCATTCATACACATATGGATATTATTTACTTTTTTTTCGTGTCTCAAACTTTCATTTACTCGTCAGTTTTTTGCCTTTTCAGTTGACCAATCAAGTCAGATCATCCGCAGGTAATACATATGTATACATATATTTTATTTCATTTTTTCATTATTCATTTAACGTAAAAATTATCGAATGAAAGTGGCTTTTTAAAATTAAGGATGAGATATAGGTTCATATATTTATTGTTATTCAAACTCTTGCTTTGCATTTTTTTTTCTCTCTTTCATCATACTATTCGTAATTTTTCCATCCGCTTACACACATAATGTATTCATATACATATATATGTATGTACCTAGTTAATTATTAAGAGTTTAAACTATTTACATGTCGTCGATCAAGTTATACGCGCTGCAGTCTTACCGAATCGATTCAAAATGAACAATTATCTGAATATAATAAATATGTACGTAGGTAAATATTTTATACATGTACTTTATATCAGTAAGACTTTTGGCTCTGTACATACATAAGAATTGCTCATTAACAATAAGTTGTTTTTTTTTTTTTTACTTCCATCTGGTTTACTACACTCTTCATTCATAATATGTTAGGTTTCTTTTGTCGTCTTTTTGTTTCTCCTTTTCAATCCTGTGTCACACATATATGCAATTACATAATTGTTTCAGGAAGTAGAAAAGATAAATAAAGTAAATGATTGAGAACAAATAAATACAAAACATTTCGAATAAAGAATTACCCAAAAAGAAAATCAAGACAGTCAAGTTGTCTCGTCATTTCACTAAAGGTGATGATTCGGTTGCAGATCAGGGTAAATATATATGTTATATATAATATTATGTGTAATGATATCTAATAATATACAGACATTTATAATTCGAGGTCGGATTTGCGTTCGTTTCTTAGAGTTTTTTTTTTTAGTGGCTCATGTGAATTTGTTTAATCAATCCGCATGAGAGTAGGGTGCATCATACATTTTTTTTCGTTTCTCTTCGTATGTATAAATATTACAATTCGAACGATTAACATTAAAACTGATCTCAAAAATTGAGATATGATAATAAATAGGCCCGGGATAGATTAATTTATACGTAATATAATCATATGCATTTATAATTATAATATATATTTATACGTGTTTTCTTTTCTATTTCTTCTTTTTCTTTTTTTTTACGTATACAAAGAGGAGGACTAGTATAGGAGAGTCAGCAGCAGCCATTTTGAAAAGCTGTAGAGATATGACAATACTATTAACAGTGATGAATTTTGCGATGTATCTTTTTTGTTGTATCTTTTTCAGTCCACAAATACATTCAATGCAACGTCGTTTTTCTTTTAGGTTTTTTTTTCTTTATTTTATATTTCTCTCATCCGTTGATTAAATTGTAGAGAATTAATTTTTTCTTTTACAACATTACTATAATCGTTCAAGTTCTCTTCACATATTTCGTTTATATTGGATCTTTGTTGACTTTTTCTTTTTCTTTTTTTTTTTTTTTTTTTAATATATTTATCGATATTAAGCAGGTTTATTCGGTGAATGTATATTGCTTTCGTCGATAAGGCTTGTGTTTCAATGATTTATATATATTTTACACGAATAATTAATTATTATATGTATATATTTAACTAGATGTACAATATATACGTATCTTTTTCCCATTAATATTTTCCTTTTCTTTTCAATCTCCAACTGTTTCCGATTCATGAGTGCTGTGTACATGAAAGATATCGAACTGAAAAGGAAAGGCAAATTTAAAGAACTTTATTCGTTTCTATTTTGTCAATGTACCGCCGCGGTGTAATATGTGATGTGTGGACAATGCCAAAGTAGTAATTAATCATAATGATAAGAACCTGCGTGATTCAAGATCATCATAAAGCTGCATATGTGAATGAAAACTATATAAGTCCTTACAAATTATACAAATATAGTTTGTCGATCGATCAGGTCATAAATTACATAATAATATAATCACAATAGTAATATCAATAATATCTTAGGATAATAAATTTTGTACAACCATAATTTAATAATAATTACTTTTATTTTTTTCATGTATGTATCTATATAGGTGTGCAGTGTCTGTTAAAAGGTTATTACATCGTTATTAATATTATTATTATTATTATCATTATTATTTGGAATTGTCATGGGATTACTTTTTCTTCTTCTGTTTTCCTTTTATCAATTTATTCATACATTTTCAACTCTTAATCGGTTGACTAGCATTATACAAAACGAATCGTGAAATTTATACACAGATAATAATTTATAATATAATATATCTTCTTATATAATATAATAATAATAATTATAGGTATAATAACGATAATAATTTAATAATAATGATTAATATGGGGAATTATTTTCAAATGTTTAATTCAAATTATTTCTTATTCCTTCCTGTAATTATGATCTTTTCGATTTATTCAATTTCAATTTTTTTTTTGTTTTTATAAAATATTCACAGTCATACAACGTTGTAATAACGAGGTCGGATGTACGATTTTTTTTCCTGTTTCCTTTACTCCCCTTTTCAAATTTGTTCATTTTTGTTGTTCCTTTTATTAATAATAATGGTAATAATCTTCAATGATATTCTAAGGGTGTTTTACTTTTGCTCTTTTTCGCGGATTCTTTCGAGTGACTACTTATGTACTATACAAGGTATACAGTACGTGTGTCTATATTTTGTGATTTTATTGATAATACATGCGATCAAGTATGGGGAAAAATAGGGAATGAGAGAAAACATAAATAGAAGGAAAAAGAAAAGAAAAAAAAATGATCGATATATTTCGCAAACCCGATGCGCGTGCGTTAAATTCGATCATTTTTCAAGTACGATTTTGATCTGACGACGTTAAGTTTTAATTTATTTACGTTATGGATTTGTTTTTTTTTCTTGTTATTTCTTTTTTCTTTCGTTTATCTATATCGTCGTATTTCTTCAAACGATTTTCTAGATTAACGAAGAGAAAATTAGAAATTAAAAAAAAAAAAAATCCATTGAGCACCCTATAAATACGAAATATCAATTTAGTCTTATTCGTCTCCGTATATCCTATAGATTTATTAAATTTCCCTTACGATGTACATATAGTTTTTAGTTTTATTCCTTTATTTTCTCAAATGTATGTATTTATGAAATATATGTATACCATTTATAATATTTGAAAAAAAGAGCAATTTATAATAAAAATAACAAGAATCATGTGATTTTTCATAATCAAAATAATATCTGCACTGGGGTATTGATAATAAAAATTGGTAACGATTGGTCAGCGGTTTTTCTTTTTCTTCACCCTTTCCAAATGTCATTTTTTTCCGTCATATCTAACCGACTTAAATTCCCTCTTTTCTTCATTCACCGATTTTCATATGTATTAGATTTTGTCGATACGTGTATTATTGAAGCACAAAACGACGAATTGGATGAAAAAATAAAAATTTTAGGAATAAAAATTCTCTAAAGCCGACTTTAAAAATCTCCCTGCGATCGTTGTGATAAAAAAGACACGTGCGGAATAAGGTCAAAAAGGAGAAATGGTGTTCTAGACAAAAATCACTTCGAAAAATACAATAAAATGATGGAGAAAAAAAAACAAAAAACTGGAACGGATTCCCACCGATCTTAACTAAAGCACCGATCGCAATTCTCTCCCCACTCCACGATCTTTTTCCATCTCTCTTTTCTTTCTCTCTCTTTCTATGGGTCTCTCAGAGCAGCCAAGGTGCAATCACCTTTTCTCACCCAAGATGGCGATGGAATTCCACCGAGTACACTCAAGCCAAGAAATAATCTTGGCCATTTTATACCCGTTCTACCTATATAGGTGTAAAATCAAACTGCCGCAAGTCTTATCGTATGTATAATATACGTGCAGATTTCAAGTGCAATATCTGAGAAAAATCATATCAATTTATCTATATGATATTAACATTCTCTGCATAAGTCTGAAGATCAATTTTACTTCAAATACTGACCAAATTGTTTTCAATTTGAATATTGGCTTGAGAAGAACAGAGTAAAGATAAATCAGATTGCTTTCGACTGAAATGAATTTTTTTTTGTAGACAGCATGTAAAATGAAAGATAAAAATTTAAAAAAAATATAACATACATGGGTATATTTTTATGTGTTTAATGTGTGTCATGTATATAATATGTGGTGTATATGTATAATCGTGTGCAGGTTTTGCAGGGAAATGTAGTGTCTCGATCTATACTATAAACTATTGTTATCATTATTATTATTATTATTACATAATATGATACAACATCCCCTCTCACATCGTCATCATTATCATAATTAATAATCAGCCATACTAAACAATTATTGGTGTTTTTGAGAAAATAGGTCGACCGTTTAGAATAAATAGCAATTGTACAGAATGTACATATATATAATGTATGTATATACGCATATATATATCGTTGCGTTTCACCTCTTTAACCTCGGCTCTGAATTATCTAAAATGTTGGGCGGTGAATCGTAAAAACGATTGATTGAAAATTAAAAAATAGACTCGGAATATCCGGCGTTTGAACAGGATCAAACGCCGGATATCCAGAGTCTATTTTTTAATTATTCCTTTTTGCGAATATCAACCTCACGAAGCGAACATTCGTTCGAAATCTGTTATTTTGTTCAACATTTTTTCTTTGCATTTTCTATTTCCTATCAATTCATGAGATATTATTTATTTGAGGTTAAGCGGCACCACGTTACAATATATATATTTATATATTAATGAATATATACCGAAATATATACTATACATCATAATATGTCAATAATTAATATTATTACTAAATTATTAATTTTTTTAATATATGTTTTAATCCATTTTCAGCAATATTAATCATCTTCATTTATATAAGATTCTTGTTTGTTTTTTTTTAAATATATTTTTATATTATTATTGTTATTACTATAATAATTATATTACAATTTACCGGGGGAATTCATATATAATATATGTATAATATTTTTTTTCCGTCAATTTTTTTCCTCAATTTTTTCGTTTTCACTATTTTACACGAGTTTTTTTAAATACACAATGTATCTATACACATAATATATCTATATTTGATCTTTCCTTTTTTTTTTCTTTTATTCAACAAATTGTTCATGCAATTTGTGTGAGTTGAAGATATATAATATATTACAATGTTTTTTTTTTCTTTTCCTTTTTTTTTGTGTTACTTTTTTGGTTTCACTCACAAATATTTTAGATCGAGATAATAACTACCAAAAATTGACAAAATGGAAAGTGAAAAACTAATCCGAAAAAAGAGAACAAAAAATAAATAAAAAATCAACACGAATTCACTCAGTGTCTGATTGCTTGTTGTAAATTTAACAAAATTTGTTTAAATTCAACTTTTTTCCTACATAATTTTGTTTGTTCCATTCAACATTTTCTGCATTATTATATGATTTTTTAAAATTTTTTGTATTTATACATCCATAATGTCGATTAATAATTTTTTGGATATTTGAAATCGAACGAAGAACGTAGGGTTATATCGTCGAGTGATTAGTTTTTGTTTTTGCGTTATTTTCAGTTTTCGTATTTTTATGGCGTTTATGATATCGCGGAGTTGAAGAAACGGTGGTGTGGCGGCATCGTGACACCCGCGACCCGCATAATTCCCTAGTGGAATTTCCGGTCCGCAGATAATCCCAGGGATCTATTGGCACATCTGACACTCGCGTCGCGATAACGACACTTTCATAGTTTCGCGGTCCTCCACACCGTTATATACATACATATATATAGGAGAGGCGAGGGATTCGAATAACGACAGCATCTTTTCTTTCATCATTCTTATTATTTTTTGTTCAGCTAATTTCCGGTCAGTCCACATAAATCTCTTGCATATTTTCATTAGCTGCTCGGACTCCAATCCAATTCGTTTGTCATTCATTTTTGTGTACGATTAGTTTCTTTTTAGTTTCCTTTTTGTTTCAATTTTATGCTTTTTCAGTCTTCAGTTTTTCATAAAAAAATTCAACGCGTCAAAATGTTTCTATATATTCTCAACTATTATATGGGATAATAATAGTGATAATCATCGCGTGCGTTCGTATTTCTTGGACAAATATAATCGAATTTAATATCGATGATTTTTTCATGCACGGTAGGTACCGATTATCCCGTTTCTGTCTCTGTGATCCTGGAGGTCCTGTTCTAAAGCGTCTCTGTGTTTCTGATGGTAATGATGATGCTGTTCAACTCTGTCTCTCTCTCTTTCCCTTTCCCTCTCTCTTTCCCTTTCCCTTTCTCTATGATGATAATGATGATGGGGCGTGTGTCCGTTAACCGGAAGTGTTGGATACGACGACTGATTAAAGGGAGGTTGATGTCTAGGGGGTGGCGGTGGGTGTCCAGGTATACCATTTTGTAATCTGGATCTAGATACATCGATAGAACTTTCCCCTCTCGCTGGTAATGCTGGTGGTTGTGAATGAGAATGATTGTGATTTTCCTGATGATTGTTTCTTCTCAGAGAATGATTTGCCAAGTGTATCCTTGGCGTCGTACCTCCGTTTATATTTACGTTACTGGCAACACCAACACCAACGCCGTCGTTTATTATACCGGAAGTTACAGCCGAACCACCACTACCACCTATTACTCCAGAGTTTGATGATCTTTGTGAACCCGAGCAGGGCAGCGTCCCCGGCCGACGCATTTGTCTAGCAGTTTCACCGTCTATATAGGTGAATCCATCGGCTGGCGTTGTTCCACCATGTGGAAGAAACCAAACGCCTCCGTTCCCGGGGCTTGCCGCCCTAAGTTCTAGCTACAGTTCGGTAACTGGTATAGGTTTGAGTCCCGCGGCTACTTGTGCTTGTTGTTGTGCGTGGGCAGCTCTAACGATGTATTCGTCATCGGAGAATGTCTTTTGGTATTCGTGTTCTTTGCGCGATATTGCCCTATTTTTATAATCCTTGAGGGCATCGCGTACTCTTCTTCTGCAACGATAATGGACCAGTAAAGCTAAACCGGCGAAAAGTGCGATACCAGCACCTCCGAGGGTTGCTAAAAGCGCCTGTTTTCTAGGGTCAGAAAAAGCACAGCCAAGTTCGTCAGGTGCCATACCCTTTAGCGATCTACCGTGCAAGTCTAGAGGTGCGGCGCAAACAACTGGACTTGAATTTCGCGCTGCGAGTACTTCGGCAAGCCATAAGAGACCACAGTCACATATTACAGGGTTTTCACCGAGGTCTAATTTTCTTAATTCACCCCAGGCAACTAGAGATTCAGAAAAACTGGTAAAGGCGTTATCCCTAAGGGCTAAATTTCGTAGATTTGGAAGCCCGGCTAAAGCACCATCTTCCATACTCGCCAAACGTTTATTACTGTTTAAACAGATACTCTCAAGATTCGCATTGTCCGAGAAAGCACCTCTTTCAATAGTTGTTAATACTTTAGCTCCCGATACATCAAGTTTTTTTAGGTTTGACAGCCCCTGAAAAGCGCCGGCTCTCAAAGCCGTAAAATCATTTTGACCCAAGGTGAGTTCCTCGAGTCTAGGAAGTGTTGCTAGTTGCCTAGTTGGAACTTCTCTTAGTTTATTACCACCCAGTTTAAGGGTACGTAGGGCATTTAAACCCCTGAAGGCACCGTCACTGACGTTATCCAGTCCAGCTCCCGCAACATCTAAAACAGCGAGTCGACTTAGGCCGTTAAAACCGTCGTCGGGTAACGAAGAAAACGCGTTCAGTCCGATATGAAGTTCCGCAAGTGCGTTCAGTGGTCCTAAAGCAGGCGATGGTATGCCTCTGAGTTGATTGTCGTCCAGGTAAAGAACCCGTAATGATCCAAGTCTTTGAAAAGCTTCAGGATCAACATTCGAAATTCTGTTTTGTCCCAAATCAAGTTCCTCCAATTTAGTAAGCGATGTAAAAAGTCCATTTCTCAAAGTTTCGAGATAGTTATCTCTGAGATTAAGTACCGTGAGTGACTTTAGCCCTTGAAAAGTTCTTTCCGTAAGTGCCGATATCTTATTGTGTTTCAAATGAAGTTCAACCAATTGTTTCTGTGCCTCAAAACTGTTATTTGGTATCGTAACAAGATGATTGTTCGAAAGATCGACGTTTCTAAGATCACCATAAAACTGGAAGGCTGCGTCGACAATTTTTATCCTGTTCTCCTTCAGCACTATCCTCTGTATACTTGGATTTAGTGCGATTGGAATAACATCCAGATTCGCTTGAACGCATGAAACAACGAGTGTTTCATCATCGCAGTCGCATCCATTTGGGCAAAAAGTAGCAGCTATTCCAAAGGAGTTCAAAACCGCTGCAAATAAGAGAACCAGGTGAAGTTTTGGAACTTCGTAGCGTCTGGGAACCTGAAACATGAAAAAAAAAGAATATCTCGTTAGTTACATCGTGTAAAAACCCAACTCAACATCATAACGTAACAAAAAAGTAGTCAAGTAAAATTATTCTCCTTCTCTTTCTTTTTCTCTCCTTTTCTTTGACCAAAAAACCTTCTCCCCTTTTAGAGTTTTCCTGCAAAAGCTAAAGTAATTACACATTAAGCTTTAGCTTTTCGTCCCTCTCCTACTCTTTTTCTTTCCCCCCACCATCCATACTGAATCTTTTTGCTAAAGACTAACTCTTCTTTCCGTATAAGACTACGAATACATCGAGCTTTCCCCTCTATAACTGCTGCACGGTTGCCTGCAGGTTAGCTGCAGGATTTTCCCCAGAAAAAAAAAATATATGAAAATGAAGAAAGAAAAAGAAAAAGAGAAAGAAAGAAAGAAAACGGCGGCAGTCTCTCCAAGCCTCAGGGGTGGAAAAGAGAGGACGAGGGGGTTGGTGGTAGGCGTTTCTTTGAGTAAAGTGGTAAAAGAAAGCGGCGTAAAACCATCGTTGATTAAAAGTCTGAGGGTTGGTGAAACAGAAAAAAAAAGAAAGAAAATAACAAAAGAAAAAAAAAAGAAAAAACACCGTGAGCTATATAATAAGGATAGAAGTGAGTTAGTTCGGTATTCGTTTTCACGAGTGTTGAGGAAGAGTTGGTTGTCAAAGTAAAAGTATTATATAGGTATATACCTATGTATGTGTTTTAAAGTTTTCTTTTTCGTTTCACTCAAATATCGTTTATGACAACTTTTCACGACTTTTGACGATCCGCGTAGCGCGAGATTTCTCAAACAAATGTATATAGTTTCCACGAAAGAAGAAGAAAATGGAGGAGAAAGCGATAATCGTAGTAACTCTTGGCCAAAGTACCTGGCTACGATTTTATCTCATTCTCCTCGTCTCTTCTGTTTTTTTTTTATTATTTTTTTTCAGTTCTTCGTCTGCTTTATTTTTTTTCTTCTCCTTCCGGGTGTTGCGCGGTGGCTTGCAACGGGCTTGGTTTCAGAGGTATAAGAGAGAAGAAGATGATGTTGTGAGCCTCTAAGCCGCTGATATATTTATGGCGTATCTCTAGTTATCTTAAGCTGTGTATATTGCGGTTTCAGGGTGAAAAAAGAAGAAAACCGCACAACCACCATCTCATAGCCAGATCAGCTCAGCTGCCGTCAGATAGCATCCCTTTCTCTCTTTCTCTCTCTCTCTTTTTCTTTCCGTGGCGGTACTGATATCTCGAAAATATCCACGCTGCTTATCTTTTGCCATCACCACACCCCCGTCCCCCGCTATACCTATTTCCACCATATGTATCCTTATCGGATTTACACGGTTATACGCGCTATTTGTCGATATTTATGTATATTACGTAAAAATTTTCACGCCATCAATATTTATTTATTTTTTTCTACATTTTGTTTTTATTTTATTTATTTACTTTTTTTCTTTTTACTTTTATACTTTCGAAGCGTCAACGTGACGGGGGATCAAGTTTCAAATATAAATATATGCGTATGGGGTTCAGGTATCCTGACATTATTGGATATTTATCTGAGCAGCGACGAAGTGTTTTTTGATTTATCCCACGATTTCAAGTCATCCAAAAATAACGATACTTGGTTAAGATGAGGAAAAATATATCTTTAAAACTTTTACAAAATCTTCGAAGTCTACAAATGATAATTTCGAAATTTATGTGCTAAAAACCATTTTTTTTTTCTCAAAAGTGAGACTGAAAAATTCAAAAATAAAACGGTCGGATAGAATGAAAATAGCGTTCAAATTCCACGAATAAACTAACCCATATATGATATAAACGTGATTTGTAATCGAATACCGTTGATCACCGTTACCCCTATACTTTACCTGTATAGATATATATCGTATGGTACGTGTCACGCACGACACGTCTATCGAGCATAATACATACACCATATCGAGCATATTCATGCACGTATGAATTATAATATACCATATATATGTATATATATATATATGGTACGTATAATCCATGTATATGGAATCGTACATAACGCGTGCCCAGCAATTTTATTTCATTTTACTATTTTTTTTTTTTTTTTCTCACCGCGGTTGAGGGTTATAAGGCAAACAAACTAAATATTTCACTATTTGTATATCCGTGCGCACATCAAGTACGGCACACACCTGTGTGTATACCTTATATGTTATAATTTTTATTTTTTCCTCGATTTCCCTGTTTCTTTTTATCGTACTTGTTTTTCGTAACTCCAGCGAAAGAAAAGCCGTTCAATATTTAAAGAAGTAATCAATTATTCAACGAAACACCCTATGAGCGAACAGGCAAAGATCCTCGCATGCATGTTTCCTCTCTCTTTCTGTTTACGATTCTGTAAAACGTCGCATGGTATATATTTCCATATCCCTATACACGTATGTATACCTTGAAACTATATACGCTCAACGTCATGGCGTGATAACACCATAAAGCTCGAGCATGACGTGTATATATATATATATATATACGTTGGATGTGTGACCAGAAACAGAAACGCAGACTAAACAGAACGGCGATGTAGAGTTTAGCGTGAACACGCGTGACTTTAGTAACTAGGTATACACGTATAAAAGTCGAATACATACAAAACCTGTGCATTACCTACCATATATAAGGTATGTAAATTATAGGTGAAAAAGAATGGCAGGAAGAGAAAAGTACTGGGAGAAAAGAATAAGAAGGGCAGCGATATCTTTTCCTTGAACCGATAAAAGTCTCAGTCAGTTCGTATAGTTCCTGAGCTCGGTACATACATGCTACATATATACACAGACGTATATGTGAAGTTATGTACATCAGTATATAGATATATCGGAACGAGAGGTAGACGCGGCTCGGCGGTGTGGTCTTCTCCGCGTGGTATGTCGTATCGAATGAATAATGGCACCGCTCCGGGCACGTACGTACCCCGAATGACGTCACGGACGTCACGCTTGCAATTCGAACAATATACATATATAATGTATGTAGATACACGTGCACCTACCGCACCTACACCTACGACGAAGAAACCCAACCTAACATAATCCCGACCGACTAACCAGACTGACTTTATCTAACTAAAACATTCGCATCTCATAATTATGTATGTATACATGAAAACCTGTACTCTATGTAAGCGTGTGCGTGTATACAGTGTACGGTAATAACGCGTCCTGGAGCTACGAGACTCTTTTGCACAGCTATCAGCGATTACTTTACAGTAAAATGTACCAAGAGATATAGAAAACATTAAACTCACTTTCAAAGCTGCATGGCATGGAAAAACAGCAGCGGCAGCTATGCAATCAGCGTTATTCAAACCCTCTTATGCGGCACAGCGAAAGATCGCTGTAGACTAAATTTCAAAACAGAGATTCGTCTAATTTGTTTTGTTTTTTTTTTTCCTTTCTTTTTCGTTTTTGTTTTTCAGGAAGATATCGCGTTTCATTGCACATGGTGAGAGATCCGGAGAAAGTTATTGTAAAGAATTCATTTTTTATTCATTCCAATTTTCAAAATATACTGCAACACATTGTAAAAATTAGAGGATTTTTATTTTCGCGGATGAAGAAAAGCAACATATAGGTAGGTACACCCAAGTAGAAATTTTCAACGGGTACCAATCAGATTTTATTTTTCTCCGGAAACGTCTTTCTTTTCGGGGTAATTTTCTTGCTTTCCTACATCATTTTCCCTGCGATTAGATTGAAAGTGAGCCGCGCAACGATGTATAAATTGATTTATGTATTAATGGATTATGTAATATAAGTCCATGATTAATATGTTGGTATAGCTTATGTAATATGTACAGATGTACGATATAACTTTGTATTCTAAAGGGTGTTCAACAGCAGTTTACAAGCTCGCCTGATTAAGTCAAGTTTACCTAAACTTTACATTACACAGATAGATAGATATATAGGTATAGGTATATAAGTATGTATGTACGAATGTATACGTGTATATGTATATACCGTTTCTAGTTAACTTCGATACACGCATAAACATCTAATTAATTATTGTAATTTATAACGCATCATTCAATCAACGTGTCAGTTAGGAGCGTATTATATAATAATGAATTTGCAACTACTGTATACGCTGTCATAGAACAAACAATATTAAATATATACGACGTAATTATTGTTCCCTAACCGTACATGGATATACATTAGATGTAACACGTATGTATAGAAATTTACAAATATTATCACGCTTCGAGTAACAATTATCAAAGATTTATACACGGAATCCAAGGCAAATCGAATCGTCAAACTGATTGCCTATTCGGGTATATAATTCAAAGTCAGGTAAGCATTCGATATTATTAGAAAATTTACTCATTACTCAATAGTAACGTTATCACAATTATTTTTGTTGAAACAAAAATTTGTAAAAATTAGGATAACCAGTATCTTAATTAATAGTAGCTGATACTTAAAACCAGATCTATGGTATATATATACGGAGCCTAAGGCATCTGTAAGTCATAAAATAAACGAGGGTATCACCACGTATGTCTACCACATACGTGCACATATATGTAGAATAATATACAGGGTAAGTCACCGCAAAGGTCCGATTCGGGAGGAGCATCGATTGGCTGAGGCTCCGCTTTCATCCATTCTTACTTGTTATTTTGAAAATGCCTGTTGTCAATGAGGGATCAGATACAGATTGGCAACAGGAATTTCTAAAATACCAAGTGAGAATGGATGAAAACGGAGCCTCAGCCAATCGAAGCTCCTCCCGAATCGGACCTTTGCGGTGACTCGCCCTGTATAAAGTCATCACTGCGTTTAAAATGTGTGGGGTACACGGTGATTTGCTTGTGTATTGGTTGGTTGGTGATGAAAAAAATTAACCACATGGTAGGTAGATAGGCGAGGAGTTATAAGGATAGGATAGTAGAAGGTTACCAATAGCACCCCATAGATATCAGACAGCGGCACTGGAGGGAAAAGAAAAAAGAAAAAGAATGAGAGAAAGAAAAGAAAAAAAAGAAACAGAAGTTGCTGCGCAGCAAGTATAAAAAATTTCACTGCATATCCTGCGAGTCGGAGAAGTCAGGCTTTATTTGTATATGTATACCGTAAACCGAATTCGTGGGGTACATCGCACACACCATTCCGAGCACCATTCTATTCGAGAAAATTCATAGTATTTTAGTTTTCCTTTCGTTCACGAAACTAATTCTCTAATTATTCAATAACTTGAAGTTTTTTCCGAATTTTTGTACCGAAAATTGTTGGCAAAAAAAATATACACGTAGAAACAGCTGACGATCGTAAGAGGGAAGAAAAGAGTCAACGGCGGAGCGAGCGACAAGATGTATGCTACGTAATACAAAATAAAATGAAAAATTAATGATGAAAAATGATAAAAAAAAAATAAAATAACGAATAACGGCGAAAAGAGAAAAAATATAGGAAAAAGTTTTCCGTCAACACGCTGGCCGACAGCCAAGGCATAAGTTTCAATATGAGCAGCGTTCAACGCGCATGAATGTTTAACTCAAACTGAATATATATTTTACTGGTGCCAGGATATCATGTTTGACCATGTATAAATACATACACATGTAATAAAATAAAATATAAGTATAAATTGTACTTTAATCTTGAAACAAGGACAATTTTCGAAATTTTTTAGCTACAGGTGTTGAAAATGGAAAAAAATGCTATGATATCAAATGAAAAATAGACGAACGACTCGATTAGTTGGACATCTTTGAAAATTTAATCTGTTCAAATTCAATTGATTCGTTCTTTAGAACATATGGAAAGATTTCTTCAATCTTACAGCCGATCCAGAAGACTTGAACTTGATATTACCAAAGATGTTGGAATAACATGTTTTTAAATGACTCATATTCGATTGCATTTATTTTTCTCTCTCATTATTTTAAACATGCAGATGAACTTTGCATTCAAATGACTCGTTGCCCCAGTGACGTAGGCAGCGTAATAATAGTATCAAAAAATGAGCAGAAGATTAAACAAGAAAAAAAAAAAAAAAATAGGTCAAAATGTTAGGAAAAAAAAAACGACAAGACTTACAAACTATACTAACTGTACAGTTTCCCGCAAGTGACTCACAATCGGTACGTGCGCTATTCACGGACCAGTTACTAATAAAACTAAACATAGATCTGCGCATATAAGGGGGTAAAAAAAAAAAACGAAACAAACAAAATTCTGAACAAAAAGAAAATTGCAAAGTAAGCGAACTAATTACAGACATGAAGAGACAATTGTTCGGAGAAGAAAACAAAAAGAAGTATTTATCTTCAATTATTATTGCAGATGGAAGAAACGTGTCAAATAGGTATATCAGTACCTATATGTGCACGGAATTATATCAGAGTGAATCATATTCTGAGAATCATATTTGAACTCGGTTTGATAAATCATATTAGATATTTGATTAGATTAGAATGATGAAATCTAGGCGAACAAAGTATGGGTGTTAAAAATATGATAAATATGTCATAAATAAATTATCTCATATATACACTCGTTTTAATTTCGTACGATGGTGATACAATTGTTTGAAAGATAAAAATAATATTTGTATTAGATATAATACGTCATGTGGTGCATATACGGAAAGTAGGGGAATTTACACAGCTAAATTGATTTAGAACAAACGAGATGATGATAAATATACAATCTGATCCAGTGCATTGAACTCGTATCTCGGATCTGCGGGGCATGCATCAGCTAAATAACAAGATGAGGTAAAAGCTAGCCAACAGACAAGCTTTTAATTCGTTCCTAATCGGGTTACAGTATAGAAATAGGTATATCCCTATTTCCATCTGATGGATAGATCGAATGTAAATCCACATTTCTAAACATTCACAATTAAAACGAGAATAAAAAATATGCTGATTCAGAGCATAATCAGGGAAGCCAAAACGGACTGTTCAACGGCAGAAAAAAAAAAAACTAATCGCGCGGAATTTCGGGTTGTAATGTAGAAAAAATTAGCGTTCCAAAATACATCCAGAACAGGATAAAATAAAAAAAAAAAAAGGGAAAAAAGAAGAAATAACAGAAAATTTCAATGAATACGAAATGTAGGTACACACGTGGGCTGATATTTTTTTTTTTTATCCAGCTGCGATAATGCAGATATTATAATATAAAAGAAAAACAAAAAAAAGTCTGCGTTCGCTAAAATCATGTAATGTATATATGTGGAGAAAAACGTGTTCGTAGATCAAAGAAAATTTCTGACACACGACATGTCACGTTACGCACCGACACACCAATGCCAATATACCAAACCACCGTAGCTTATTATACATACACTTATATATGTACATGTATACCAACTCTGCAAAAGTTAGAGGCGAGGAAACCGAAGAGATGAGAAGATTGGCAACTATGTATTACGTTTGATACGATATGATGTACGTACATGTATACGTATATGTATATACAACGTTGTGTGGATAATCTCATGGGAAATCAGATATAATAAACTTCGTGCGAGATATTACTCATCATGTACATAGAGAGTACATGTGTACCAGCTGATATATTTTGCTTGGAAAATTAAAAACAAATTAGGCATATATTTTGGTTGGTTGAATATTGTGAAGATATAATTGAATAAGAATTTACTAAAACAACCAAAAAAAAAAACGTTCTTTTCTTATTTGTTCAATTTCAATTTATACAGATAATTTTCTAGAGATTTCTGATAGATTTGATATATTTCTAAAACTCGTCCAACTGCTGCAGTTACTGTTATTCTCACCGTACAGTACATGCGACACTGAGATGCGCCGCTGCGACATCGTGCGCCATTTTAGGCGCGAAAATAAATCAACAGGTTCACCTACGCGACATCGTCATAAAGTTTAAGGTATTCCAAACAAAACTGTACCCACAATCCGAAGGTTTATTAAAAAAAATACATAAAATAAAACCAATAAATTCTACTCGTACAATCAGATAAAATAATGATCATTTTTGTATCGAGTATTGAAATATCCTGTACAGATCGAAATGAAATTTTGCTTTCCGGAGTAGGTCAATAGCGTGCTGCATCAAAAAGTATCACACACACACGTCACATGACGAATGTGAAGTGAAAAAAATAATGTATAAAAAATGAAAATGAGATGAAATAAAATTTAAAAAAGCTACCGCCTCGTCAGAAAGAAGTTATACAGTAGTGGTGGTAGTGGTGGTGGTGGTGGTTAGGCAGGACACCCAACGTGTACTACCTACGCAGCACGGCTACCCTGCCAGTGAAAACTCAAGTAATAAAACACGGGTAGATATACGTCTAATTACCAGGTTGAAAATGAACTCGGCATCATTAGTGAGACGCACTCGCGGGATACAGGTATGTATAACGTACACACCACGATGGACACAGAAAGTCCCCCTCACATACGTATAAAATACATGCCTGCAAGATATACATATATATGTGTTGTACGTATCTACAAATGTACATATTTAATCCCCCCTGTATAATAATGTCCGTAGGAACGGGTACGCCGCGGCACTTTTCCTCCACAGGTATTTTCAAAGCTACTCTACAATAATGATAATAATTGCGATAATCATAATAACAATATATCGCGAATATGTGTGCATATTCACTGCTACGTGTGTGTATGGTTGGTTGTATATCAACGCTCGCGCGACACCCTGAGGCATGTATATATGGGTAGTCTATGTATGTGACGAGGGTAGGTACTTTTTGAACAGTCAAAAAATATTTCCATGAATATCTAACGCGCAATTAAAAAATAACCGTATAAATATTTGACTTTGGAAATTGATACGTATGTACGTAAGGAGAGAAAATGAGTGAAAACTTGTAGCGTCGAGAGAATCTGAGCGATAGTTTCAATCTGTTTACACGTCAGTCGCTCCTCGCTATGTACGTATCTCTACCTATATACTTATTCGGTAAGGCAGGAGAAGCAGCAGCAATTCTCTTAGAATACTATCTTGTAGTTTCAGTTACGACAACACGATATAACAAGAAAGCTTCGGAGTAGCATAGAGGAGCCAATAATCGATTTTATCACCACCAAACAATTCGAGTATATCGGGTTTAACTCCGCGTTGAACAAACGTACGTCCTAAGTCAGGTTCGTGCACGTACATGCTGGTATGTGTACACGATATACATAGGATATCACGTGCAGCTATGAGCCTCGTTTTAACCCTTCCGCATTTTAAATTTCTTCCTATTTTCTTCTTTTTTTTTTCATTTCAAGAGTCATCGCGTTGCGGGGGGTGGGGGTGGGGGGGCTCATCTACACTGTGAGGATGAGCTAAAAATCGATGATTTTCTAATTCACTTGTCCTCCGGGTTTTTTAAAGGTTTCAATTTGTACCAACTCCGACTGTCTTTTATTTATTTATTTTCATCCTGTACAAATCTCTCTCATTCATTCGATCCGATCGTTAAGCTTCCTGCAGCAGTACGAGTATAATCTGCTACACAAGCGAGCGCACAAAATTCGGACTTCGTCCGTTCCGTTGATTTAACTTTCCCGCTCATTGTCAGTATACGTATTGAATGACAAAAATTGAGAGAACAAATAAATAATGGAAAAAAAAAGAGCGCGGAGTGCAAAGTGCAGGATGTCCTTCTTCCAGTCTATCGACGTCAAAATTACCGGATTATGCAAAAAAGAAAAAGAACTGCATTTTCATGCGAGTGAAAAAATAATTCACTCCGTATAATAATACCGCGTATATAACTGTGACAAGAAAAATCCTAATAATATAAATGACGATTGAGGGTGTGAGGTGCGATGCGTGTATAGCTACAGGTATGACGTATATTTATAGTTCGACTCTTATACATATGTATGTCATGATATATCCACTTTTAATATGGGAACCACAGCACGTGTCTGTCGGGCAAACGTTTGTTCTGATTTCAGCGATACAACAACGCGACTGATGCCGAACGAACGTAGATTTTGATTAATGGTTTTTCGTTTATATCATACGCCGTAGGGGTTATACTGGGAGGTGAAGAGGAAAAAGGAGGAAGTATAGGGGAAGCTGCCATTTGGTATACGCTGTCAGTAGATACCATGAACTATACATCATCGAGTACGGAGCATTGTACAAGACTACAGAAATTCAAACTTTCCATAAAACATATTATATTTAAAAATATTTTCATCTTTCCAGCATCAGTTTATTCTTGATGTTCAAACGGTTGACGTCACTTCCTAGGTTTTTTTATCTTCCCACAATTCTAAACGTAAACTTTTTTCAATTAATTAATTAACAAGATCGAATTCGGACGGTGGAGAATTTCTCTTTAAAACTCCTAATAACGCACAGTGCTTACCAGGTGTTAATGAGAACACCCAAAATCATAACGATGGCGGTACTGATGATAATAATAATGACAATGGAAGCAATAAAAAAGGAACAAAAGAATTGACATTTATACCACCCGCTGTTATCAATGAATTATTATACTATGTGCAGCAGTAGAGAGCAGATGTAAGAGTGGAACGAAACGAACCACCGCATTCTGAATTGCACCCTACAGTTCCACCCTCCCGCCGTCCCGAAAAAGGTCGAAAAAGTTATTGTTATACTGTAGGGTACTAACAATAAGTCGATAATACTTTGTGGGGTGATTAGAAAATAGGGGAAAATCGACGCGTCTAACGTACGATTCGTAACGTCAAAATTTTCTGTATGCATTCAGCTTTTTTTGAATTCGAGAAAATTTACAATTATTCAACAATCTTGAGCTCAAATTCCGTTCGTCTTCAATGTTGAATAATTTATTCATTCAGGTGTGTCGGAAAAAAAATATAATAAAATAATAAAAAAAAAACAACCTAAACGCATACACGGAAAAAAAGGACGAAGAAAAAGTGAGAGAAAAAGTTCTGATGAGTTTTGTGAACCGAGCGAATTGTAATAGCCGCAAAATTTGTTGTTTCTTTCTTCATTTTTTTCTTTTTTTTATTTCTTTTTTTTTGGCAGTTATACGATGGGGTGTATGTATGTATGTGTGTGGCTAAGTATATAGCGAGACTTGGAATTACAGTTTTAGAAATATATCGTCGTATATATCTATACGCCGTAGGAAGTTTGATGGTTTGATGGGGTCTGGAAGGGCAGGATCGGCATAAGCACCGCGAGAGGCAGCAGTTTAGGTGAGATAAGATAAAGTTTTGGGATAAAAAATACTTTGACGGTAAAATCGGTATAGATATATGAGGCGGGTAGATAGGTAGGTAGGTATAGAAATGGGGAGAATTAGAAGATGGGGAATGTTAAAGTACAGCACGGAATGAGAGTTAAGGTTAGAGTGGGAGTACAAAGTGTGAAAGTGTTCGTTTGATTTTAGTTCATTTTGATGGTGGTCGCTCGCTAGCGCAGTCAGTATAAGCTACATAGGTATAACCGATATAGGTATAGGTATAGGTTCGGGTTCGGGTTTGGGTTTGGGTTTTGCTGTAGAGCGGCAGAGAGGGAGAGTTAGTTTGGTTTGGTTAGGTTGTGTGTTTCGGATAGATGAAAGGGTTTCCTTTGTAGGTATTGATTTTCCGTTTTACTCTCATCGTGCAAAGGAATGGAAAGTAAAGGAAAGCTAAGGAGAGGAACTTCCTTCCTTCCTTCCTTTCTTTCTTTTTTTCTTTCTTTTTTTCTTCTTCCTTCCTTTTTTACTCACTTTCCGCTTTCTCATCCTCAGATATACGCAGTTTCTCATCTCAACATCAATTTAACTCTCGCTATTCTCATAACTGTCATAATATCATTCTCCGCGTTTCTTATTCAATCATTTTTGTCTCTCGTCTCGTATGAAAGAAAAAAAAAAAAAAAAAAATTAAATTAAAATACGAATGAAAATGGGGGGGGGGGGGGGAAGAATCGAGTGATATAGTCATTAGGCACAAAACAACCATCAATGGTACAGAAATCGTTACAAGAAAAAAAGGTAATCGCTTATAGTTAGTCAAGCAGAGGTAACCGAATGGATAACCACCCACCTGCTTGTAAAAAAGAAGAAGGAGAAAATACCAAGAGTACAAACGACAAGGGTTAGCAAAATTGGGGTTAGAAATGAATAATGAGTGTCTTTTGATGATACGGAGAAGAGAAAGACACATTTATCATTTAAACATCATTCTCTGTTTTGGGTTACGTTGTAAACAGCGGGGTTGTATAGGGTACGTATAATACATGTACGCGAGGGGAGGATTTGAACCACACGTTGTGAGGGATCCACGAATAAGGGGTGTGTTTACCCTTAAACGAAGAGAGTTGAGGATTTCTCAACTAACGCGCAAGGACTTAGCCGTACGTATACACAACACATAGCCGACGAAGAGACACGCGATAGAAATGTCAATATTATGCGAATAACCAACTTCAAACCCAATAAAATCCCCGTTCGCATTTTCTCTCAACCACCACCACCACCACCACTACCCTTTATATACAGAATACACGCGATCGCGACCTCAAACACGAATTTATCTCCGCAAGGTCATCGGAAGAATCTATTATACCTACGACAGACCTTCAATAAGTAACGTAAAATCCGATTCAAAAGTGACGGAATTTCAAAACTTCCTGACTTACTCATCAAGATTTCAGCCCTTTTTCCTAATAGTAAGATAAAATAACCTCAAAATTTTGTCGTGGCTCAAAAACAAGGTACATATTCATTGTATGTATGTTAATAGTCTGGGTATATACAGTCCTATATAATCAAGGATCTAATTTTTTCAACAACTCTATTTTGGTCCCTATCGTTTTCAAATTTATTAGCATACGATTTATAGCTCGGCCAGTTTTTTTTCTCCTTTTTTTCGTTTTTTTTTTTTTTTCAGGTGGTGTATAAAAGAACGAGACCTAAAAATAAGGGGCTATCATCAACGTGAGGGTCAAAAAGGTTTAGGTCAGGTCAGAGTAACTGAGCAAAGGGGAAAACAGGGAGAGCAAAAGAGAATCATGAAGAGAAAAACCACGGTGAAAAGCTGCTCGCATTGTATAAAAGTACACCAGTACCAAGAAGCAAGAGGAAGGACGGAAAAAAATGGGAAAAAATTGAAAAAAAAAAAAAAAATATAAGTGCTGAAGATGAGAAGAAGAAGAGGAAGTAGAAGAAGAAGAAGGGATAAATAAGAGAGAAGAGAAAAGTAGCTGCGAGGGCTGAAAGGGAAGTAACAGGAGAAGACGATAGTGGGTGGGGGTTTAAAATTCCAGGAGCAGTGATAACAGAGACAACGTTCGGTAGGGAATAAGAGTGGGGTTTGGGATCGGGATGAAATGGTCCGGAAGCCGTGCTCTTTTTCCGGCAGGTCTCTCTCAGCCTTGTGCGCGCTTTTTCCTATAGATATATATATATATTTCTCCTCTTCCATTTTCTTTTTCTTTCTTTCCACACTGCGCTCGACACAACAAGCGTATGTATATATTGTGATACGCATATAATACATAAACGAAAAACGTGGCAATAACTTTCATAGGGAAAGTTTTTATATTCCGTTTTCACAAGAAACACGACGTCCCATCACCGATATTATACAACCAGCACCCATAGTACGCTGTAGCGTAACGGTTAAGACAGCAACAGAGCTCTTATATGTACTAAAATAATACATGTATATTATGTATATGCGCATACATATACACGCCAGTTACGTGTTACGTTATTTCATACGTTATATACATGGATATGGACAAAATCCTCAATTTTCGTGATCTAGGACATCGCGAAAGGCTTTCGTTCGTGCCTTCGCTTACTGAATCACGATTAACGCATGCTTTCAAACTTGCATGCTATATACTTTTCCTCCCTCCCTCCCACCCTCCAAACCCACCCCCCCATTTTACCCACTCTTTTTCCTCTTTGACAATATGGTCGGTATAGACAACGAGCACGACACGACGCGCGCATCTAATGCATACACAACAGTTTTATGCTTGACGGAAAAAGAAAAAAAGAAATAAAGGTCCCAAAAATGAACACAACGAGCACAAAAGTTGAATGAAAAGAAGAACTGATCGTAATGGGGGTCACTTTCTTTTCATGGTTTTCATTTGTGCCAGTTTGAGTCCTGTATAAGGACTATGACATCCTTATCCCGAAATACTGTGCATACTGGATATTCAGAAAAAGGTTCCAATAAATTTCAGCGATTTCGTTCAGATTTTAGGATTATGATTTTGTTGGACTTCGTAAAGATCTCACGGGATTTCTATAAGTCTACGAAAATATCACGTGCGTCGTTACTATAGGACTTCATCAGATTGGTATCGGACTACTAAAATTTTATCAAGATTTCACATGATTTCAATAAGATTTTATAGAGATTCACAGGATTCATTAGAATCTCTGTAATTTGTGAAGATTTCACAAATTGACAGGTGTTTCAAAAAGAAGTTTCAATAAAAAAAAAAACACCTTACAGATTTCAGGAGATTCTACAAATTTACGGCTTTTCAAACACTGCTTTAGCCACCTCTCGCGAAATCGAATTGTTAATTTTTAATTTTTGGTTTCAAGTACAGTGCACCAAATTTTTCATGAATTATACACACATGCTTGCGCGTCTAATAAAAGAGATCTAAATTTTTACACATGCAAATACCATTTGAAAAAAGTGACAGTGAGTTCAAGAGTTAATTACATACACAGTTGATGTGTGCGTCTGAAAATAGTTTTCAAGTACACAGTGGATACTGGGTAGTAGTTAGTAATAGTAGTAGTAGTAGTAGTACGAGTAGTATAGTATCTGGTAGTATTAGTTGCAATAGTCAAGTTGGGTACAGTGACTCAGACCTGGACCACAGAATCTCTGCTAATGCTATAGCAGTTAGTTACGAGGTTATAATATAACTATACCTACATGGTGACCAAGCTAAACTAACTAAACCTCATAATATGTTTTATAGCTCTCGCGTAGGAAGGCAACACTCGACGCCTGATAAGAAACAGTCACGTCATTTAGCGCCAGTGGGGGGATCACGACTCTCCATCCCATCCCATCCCATCCCATCTCGTTCCATTACATTATATCCCATCTAGCACGCGTGTACCCTAGATTTGAACAGCATAATGAGGATAAAATGTCCACAGTATCTACCTATACACATATCATATACATGCACACAACGTTTCACGTGCACAATTATGCGCACCCATTAATTATCACGATCGCGATGGAAAATTATGATGGTGCGGTGAAAACTTAAGTGACGCAAAGAAAATTCAACAAATTTTCAAAAACTATTCTACTCGCGTGTTAACGCATGGAAGATACTACGTGGATATTAAACCGATCCTCGATTTCAGATCATCGACGGCCGGAAGGAAGAAGGGTGAGAAGAGGGAATGGGGGCCGAATTTCGGTGACAGGGGTTCCTGCGCGTTTTGGTTTTGCTCCTCTTCGTACACGCGTGATAATATGGCAGGTAATTTCCGGACCGATGAAACATGACCGACCTCTTTCTCGCGAATCTCGAATTGCGAATTGCGACACGAGCTGCAGAGACGAGAGACCATGTGAAAAGCTACACGGGAATTTTGAAAGCAAAAAAAAGTAAGAATTTTAACCCTTTTGCCTATTTTTCGCTACGAAGTATTGATCACCTGATCATTAGAAAAAAGAGAAATTACAGAAAACCATGACGCATCCAGTTAGGAACTCCTTAATAGTATTTCTTTTCACATCCAAGCATTGATTTTCGTTGCATCAACTTGAAATAACTTGAAATCAAAAAGTAAGGCTCAAAATGTTGTTACTCTGGTATATATTCAAACATATCGTGTACTCTATACAAGGTAGGCATATGGCGTACGAATTCAGTAGAACCGGTGCAGGAAGTGATGTCATCGGTCAGACGGAGTGAGTCGAGAGGTATGTAATTATGTACGTTACGCGCTCGCAGTGATTACGCATACGACGTAGCCCACAATGTTACATACGTGGTATGTATATTACAATTTTTATTTCTACTTATTATTTTCTTTTTTCAGTAAAGGTATACACATACGTATAATACTGACTACATATTACACGGTGGAACTGCACGCGTGGTGTTTAACTAAGGAATATAAAATGGAAATTTCCGAGAACAACATGCGTTGATAAATCGTATAGATATATACCGTGTTTAGTTACACGTACATATGGGGTGTGGGTGCTGGTTTCATGGTTGCTGGTATGTTATCGAAGTTATAGATGTTGGGTACGGTTACAATAGCCGTTAAAAGTCAATATTTAAACTACCATATGAGATGAATCCTATCCTTGTTCCAATCGAAACTTGGTGTGTAGAGGAAGAGAGAGAGAGATAGAGATAGAGAGACAGGTACCTACGTAAGTTATAACTATCCAGATGAAAATTTTCAAGGAAACCACAATAACGAAGTTGAAATGAGATACGTCGTGAAATTTCAAGTTTTTCCCCCCCAAGTACTGATGCACATAAAATTTATGCAATGTACAATTTCTACTCCGAAAAACTTACAGATATACTTCCTTATAATTAATTATTTTCGATACACTACACGGTGGACTGAATCTCTATAAATCGTCTCTAAGAATTTTCTCGTTATAGGGGAAAGTCAATCTCGTTTGATTCGAAACGATACGTGGACGAATTGTATCAGCCCGTATTCAGTTCGTATTATAAGGCGTACCCCAAAAAAAAAAAAAGGAATTGTGAATCGATGTGCGTTACGCACCTATACTTTTGCGTCGTTCGGATACAGTGTCTGGGGAGTCGTATAGAAAATGTATGGAGTATATATATATATGTGTGTGTGTGTGATGCACATGAGGAACTACACGTATACAAATAAATATATACGTACGTGTATATGAAACGCACAATACTAACGCAGACTTTACGAAAAGTTACTAACGGCTGAACGGTCTTATTGTGCTGCAGATTCTGCAGTAAGCAGAATCTCCCTCTTCCATATACTCTCAGAGAAATCACATTAGTAACATTTCAGTAATCACTTTTATCGCATACGACGTAACAACTACGCCGAAGAGAAAGAGAAGAAGGAAGAGAGAGAAAGAGTGAGGGAACTACAGGATCTTCAAACTTCCCCCTATACTAGATACCCTAGCATGAGCCAAGTTTGGATTGATAGGAATGTAGGAAACCGAGTAGGAAACTTTCTACATTAGCTTCTATACGTCCTACTTTGGCGTAGAATTTTTCTCGAAAGAATCAAGAACACGTCCTATGTGATAGCGGTAAAAGAAAAGAATATAATAAAATAAAAATAATGAAAAATACGGCTGAAATGTGATGTACACTTACCGGTATAGAAACTTGTCCGAAAAGTGAACAACTTTCTACCAAAGCATCCAAGGTCGTGAAAAAAAAAAAACAAAAAAAAATCGGATCACCGATAAAGATGTGGATATTTGGTTCAATGTCGTGCTCCAATTTTTCGCGTCAAAAACCGTCACGTCTAATGGATATCGAGTGAAAATTTCAAATAATAAAAATGTATCATCAACAAACGGAGTGCAAACAAGAATTTCCTCAATGTGAAAAGCATAGTCAGATGGCTGGCGAGCCACTTTTCATCCCCTAGTCTCGGTATCCCCTGTTCAAACTAGTCTTGTTTCCCTATTCCTTCGCCCTTCTCTATATTCTCCCTAAACTATTTTCGCCCTTCGTCATTGGGGAGATGTGTACGTATAGTAATACCTATCTCGAAAATCTCCTCATGGGCCAGTTCAGTGGGGCGTGGCGCCATAGCCATTCTGCAATCACCGTAGCCGCGCTGGTTGCTTACGACCCTAGGTTCTGATTAGTGGCAAATAATACCCGTAACAATGCTCTTCTTGTCGTACCCACTGCTGCTGCTTTAGCTACTACACCAGTGCCGTTCATTGCCATACATCTATGTGTGTATTGGATATCCACCCAAGCCACATTCGCACATCACATCATCCATATTCCAGCTCACCACCTAAATTCTGCCGTTCCGACTTGCATTGTACGCCACAGTATGAACCGATTGCAAATCGAACGAGGAATCTATTCTGTATGGGAGAGAACTAAGTAAGTAGATAGATAGATAGATAGGTAGGTAGGTGGGTAGGTAGGTAGGATATGGGTACTCGAAACGAGGACCCTGTAGGGCGATTGAAATGGAAAGTGAGGGTGTGGAATAGCCAGAAGCAGCACGATATATCCTTTGTAAGGATCAGGGGTGAGTATTCCAGAATATTGGAGAGGGTGAACAAACCACTGTATTCCTAGAGCACCGGTATGTCCGTAGTATGATACAAGGAATGACCAATGGCTGTTTGTCCCAATGGACAAATGTCCCAAAAATTCAGCGACTCGAATATATGCACAAATATTTTTTTATCCACACCCGTAGGAATTTGGTAAGCCCCGACTTTTTGTCATAGTCAAAAATTAAGTATCATTAAAATGAATCTCAAGCTATTGCCGCCCCAAGTATGAAAAATGGACGTTATAAATTCTCTTCGTCACAATATTATAATTATTAACGCACACCAGGTGGTTAGGAAAAAAAACAAGATTATGACATGATTAAAAATAAACTTAGTTATAGAAACAGAAAACAGATGGATTTGCTCCTCGTGTATATAATATGAGCTGCTTTATTTCTCAGTTACATTATATACATTAATTAACCGAGGGACTTGTAATAATTAAATTAACATACGTATAATACACTTGAGATTATCGATATAGTTATATTGTACATACGTTTCATAACAATATATACGATTCTCAAAACAAAGACATATGATATAGCTATATACAAATGTACAAGTACACAACGTATGCAAGACACGTTAATTAAATTATCATGTACATATTCATTCCAGTTTCTAAATCAAAAATCGAGCACACAAACGAAAGTAACTCGCAACTGTTCCTACGCGAGAACACGCGGTAGCTTAAACATTGACACAATTGAGGAAAAAAAGTAACAGGTTCAAGTAACCACGACAACTAATAACGCCAAGATCGAATGCTCTGCTGATTAAAGGTATCGAATTTCTTGTAATAACTCTAATAGTAATCGGTCGGTAACCGCTATACGGCAAAAATAAAATTCCAACGAAAAGAGAGGAAAAAAAAAGAAAGTAAAACGAAGCATAATTTAACACCATGCTCACTAGAATCAGATAACATCAATTTATGGTCCAGCTTATCAAATTTCTGAATGAAATTCTGCCCCAAGTTTTTCCTTTTTTTTCTCTTTTTTCACCTGACGCGAAATTCTATCTTGTGTATGTGTACATAGACAACACATACATAGGTGCCTATATATAATCTAAATAACTACCTGCTGCTTTGAACCTTCAATGCAGTATATTAGGTCGCCTAATATAATATAATAAAAAGGACGAGAAGAAGGACGTTTCAGGTGCAAAAGATTGTTAGGAAAAAAAAAAGAAAAGGAAGAATGAAAGAAAGAAAGAGAGAAAAAAAGAGAATCTGTAGAGATGAAGAATAAAAAAGAAAAAGGTGAAATTCAAGTCGTGAGAACACGAGGTGTATATAGTTATATCTGTCCGGTTCTGCTGTGGGAAAAGCGAAGCCTTGAAGTATATAAGAAGGGCATCGAAGTTAAGGTGGGGGAAAAAGGGCCCCGAATAGTCGTATAAAGCAAGGAAAAGAGAGAGGGTCTATAACTAGATGGAAAGAAGTCTAAAGATCAAACGTTTGCTGCACCATCGCGTCGACTTTCAATATAAAACGCTGGTTCAGGATTAGACTTCAACGGATCGGTTCAATCCTGCCCCAAAGAAGGAGCCCTGAATTTCAAATATTCTTCCGATTTTATTGATCCTTCTTCTTTCATTTATTTCCGTGTATTTCCATGTGCTGTCAGTTTTCGGGATCATTTAGGCGTGACGTTAATTTGGTGAAAAATGGGTGCCATAGGCTTTCGGTCTCTTGTAGTATTACCGGAAAAGGATATTTCAATGGATTTCAACAACTACTAATAGCAGCAGCCGCAGCGTCGAGAGACACTGTAGCCACATACATCATACATCGAACTGTTGCAAGTTTAACTATACGTCGAGCTATACGTATAGATTATAGAGCTGTTGCTCCTGTCCATTCGATTGACAGTAATTCGTTACACGCATCAACGAACACCAGCGCGCTCACAATATATACAATCAATGTATTAGTTGTACATATATATATATAAGAAATACGTAGGGTATATCAAATGCACGCATTGGGCCAAAACAAATTAACAAAAAAAAGAAACTGATTGAAATTATATCATTTAGTCGAAATGCCCGAATCTGATCATCGAAGCACGGTGAATTGATTCATCGAAAACTTTCACACTAGTATAAAAAAAAAAGCCTAATTCGATTTTCTTTTTTAATCAGCCTGAATTACAAGTTCTTTAAAAAAAAAGAGAAAAAAAACATTATAAAACCAAATGAGAAAAAACTCCCCTTATGACATCGGTCGTTATAACATGAACATTATATACCTACATATAACGTGATATGTACCAAGGTGTTGTATACATATAGTTAGTATATAATTAAATATCTTTAGGAGGCATATTGAAAAAATACTATACGACACGTAATTCACGTACTGCACATAATGACCGCCGTGTTACATTCATACCTAAACTCCAATCATTGATATCGGATAGTTGTAAAAACATATGCGTAGGTAATGTATGTATATGTGAACACAAATTGTGCGTATAATGATGTGATATGAGCACAGAGAACGGAATAGAATAGAACGGAATAGAATAAAGATCGGCCTTGCGCACCGGCAACACGACTTGCGGTATGTTACTGTATACATTTAAAAAGCTAGAGAGTGAGAGAGAGAGAGAGATGAATTGGAAAGGAACGCAATAGCGACCAACTGAACATGGGAGAGGAAAATGAGCGTTGTCGAACGTGTATTGATTACGAAATCATGAGCGCAGCTGTATCAGCAGTAGGATTATACATATGGCATAAATATATACATACGTAAATGAAACGTTAAACTGATAGATATTAGATACAATATAATGGTGGTCAGACGCGAGTTTGTTGGTACAATACTCGAATAATACATTAATAGCGCATGAGTAGATAGGTAGGTTGGTAGGTATACCTCTAAAGCAATAATCATGGGGAATTTTCAAGCATGTTTTGATAATATTTAAATGCTCGCCATATCTTTATTTGCCCATAGAGGATTTAAAGGAGAGATTTTCGGTCTCCAATTGTTAATTTCCATTTTGGTATACCTAAGTCAAATTACTCGTTCAAAAATTCATCGTCAGAATCACTACACGTACGTAGCGAAAGATTTATTCTAACGTAACGTATCATTTTATATTTTAGATTCTAATTTTTCGAAATGTTTTTTTTTTTTTTTTCAATCACAGATCACGAATATTTTGTAATCCATTTAACGTAAATGACTACATCAATATTTTTCAAATAAGAGCTAAACAAGAATCGAATAATACCAAAGTTCATACAGAAACCAAAATTTAAAAATAAAGCTCCAGCCAACTGATGAAATGCGTAGGAAATCTACAGATTCTAAGCAGAGTAAATTTTTTTCATCATACTAGTTATCAAAATACGAAGCAAAAGTGGAAGAACAAAGGTGAGGTTAGTAGTTAAGTAAGCGTTAAGTAAGATTTTATCAGTTCTTCTGCTTTCTTCCTTCATTGTTATTGTTTATGTTGTTATGGTCATTAATATAATTTAATTTGGCAAAACAAAAGGGGAAGAAAAAAAAAGCAAGTATGGTTTTATAAAAATATTTATCCACGCCCCTAGCGAGACAAGAAATATGTAAGTCAA
The DNA here is from genome assembly GCA_963978495.1 of Athalia circularis. Classification (NCBI taxonomy): domain Eukaryota; kingdom Metazoa; phylum Arthropoda; class Insecta; order Hymenoptera; family Athaliidae; genus Athalia; species Athalia circularis. The sequence goes on from OZ021702.1 coordinate 9,165,261, forward strand.
ACGTTAGTTGCTGCTGATGGTGCCGGTGCGGGTATGCTGAACTTTAGCGTTAATATCCTACATTGCTGTTACCGAGCTTGTTAAGAAGACTCGTCTGCTGGATTAAACTTGAATTAAAAGATAGAACATCTGCCTCCTATACCTTCCTCGGGTGTAGAACCGCCAACACTTGCGATGAAGAGAAGAAAAAAAAGAAAGAAAGGAAAAAAATGAATAATAACAAAAGAAAGAAGAGGCGGGAAAGATAAAAAGAATTAATAAGCTAAAAGAATTATTCGCGCCGTATAATATTAAGTACATTCGAACACACGCGCAGGTATAAAAATGGTGTGATGGCACAAAACGTATTAGCTTAAGTAAAACGGACTACACACGTGACGATCAGGGTGATATACAGGACATTTCTAGAAAATTTAGCCACCCAGTGGCTGGCTGGCCTCTTTCTGCTATTATAGAAGATAATGTACATAAAGCAAATTCGGACCGGCAGGAGGGGTTGAAAAGGTATAGTTAGGGCGGAATCGAGTAACATAATACCTATGTACGGCCGATGGTGCGAAAGGGCAGCGTTAAAGCGGTTTAAAGTCCTCAAAATTTAATACAAGCCAACGATGAAGATAGTGGTGGTGGTGATGCGTGTATATTACACACACAAATATACACACTCACTCATATGTATATATATGAATGAAGTAAAAAATTTAGAGGGTAGTAACGAAAGCCTTTTTCATATAGAGATATACGACTTTAAATTCTCGGCGTTTATTTGTTCATTCCTACAGGATTAAACGGCGTGGACGCATCTACTATGTGAATATTTATTTCCATGTAAATAACGTCTAAATATCCTTTCGAAGATCGCGCTTTTATTGTACTGTAAAATGAAAAAATGAATGGATGAATGAATCGAATCAAAATACACTTCTGTATCAATAGAAGAATCTATACGATAGAATTATTATTAATAATAGTAATGATAATAATGATCATCACAATGAAACATATTAACCACGGGCGATAATAACGAAAGAGTTTCGACTCCTAGCTCCGCTGCAGAGTTTTAAATGAAAGCCCTGAATCCCTCCAAAGCCCAAAAGCCGGCGCGACTCGGTATGGGTTTAAAAACTATATGTAACATCTCTATGTACAAAAAGGTGACGTTGCATCGTCTACGTATATGAACATGAATATAGATCGTGCAATGATATAATGCTGAGGTATACGACACCACCAGGTATACCCAATAGATAGATGGCAACAGCAGTGCGATATTTAAAGGACATTCGGTATAAATGTATACCCGTACGAATACATGTTACGAATTGCACGAGTACAACTATGTATATTCCATACATATACATGGCATGGAGTGTAAGCCGATTTCGACAAATCTGCAGACATCTGCCCCAGTTTTTAGGTCAAGTATTTTTCTGTCATTTGTGTACTTCGTTTTTTATTATTTTCTATTCACTATGCAGAATAGTGTCACATTATGTCGCGAAAGAATGAAGAAAAAAAGAAGAACGTTCTAAATCATAGAAAAAAAAATATATAAAAATAGACTCGTGTAAATTAGTATTCTCCAAAACTTGAGTGAACCGAATAATACCGTGTTAAATTCAATTTTTCCCACGATCGAATTCATTCAACTTTTTATTCATTTATTTATTTATTTTTTTCTTTTCCTTTCCTTTTCATCAATTCTTTTCATCCTCTAACGATTCCTTCTCGGTTATTGGTTATAGAGGTACAAGGAATGAGACAAAAAATGAGAAAAAAGAAGGAGAGAGGTGAAATAGCTGCAGAGTAGACGATGAGGAAAAAAAGAACAGCGGGATGAGGATAACGAGATTATTATTCTGCGTCAATCTCTCTAACTTGATTGGAATTCACGCGAATTACTTGTCGGTAGGCATTGCCCAATCTAAGTGTGGCGGTTTTAGAGAACTGTTTTCAGAAAGCAAAAGCAGCAGCAGAAGAAGAAGAAGAAGAAGAAAAAGAAGAAGAAGACGGAGAAGAAGAATCTTCTGCAAAAGCAACCGCAGCAGCAGCAGCAGGTTTTGTAAAGACTTTTAAAACGCTCGTTACTCCGCAAAGTAGTATTGAATTTTAACGCCTTCAGAACACTTCAACTTGTTAACCGATGGTCACCGTCGCGAATACCAATTGAACATCTTCATCTTAATCGAAAACATTAACAATCTTTCAGGTTTTTTTCAAACAGTTAAAGCCTCGGTTAAAGCACTACCTATAATTGCTATACCAAAAAAGAAAGAAAAAGTCAAATGATCTGTTTGAGGTTCAAAGTGATCATTCAAATATCGTAAATCTTGTACGAGGTGCAAAACAGTTGAAAGTTCTCCACAATTTCAATGCATCACTAAAAAAAAAAATGCTCCGTTTCGAGTCATCCGCCGAGTTGTTCCCGATCAACGATGCGGATAAAAGAAAAATGCATGAATGAAAAAAAAAAAAAAATGACACGTCATTGTGAAAGAATGATTCGGCCTGTACATGCGGATCTACGTACAATATATTATACTTACGCTGCAATTATACCCTTTTGTTATTTATTTATTTGTATATTTTCTCTTATTTTTCCACTTTTTTTTTCCTATCCCTTTTTACAAAACTATTCAACAGGCGTAAAACGTTTCCGTGTTAGAAATATGCGATTGAAAAATCATACATGATTGCGGAATTATAAAATACAACACACATCACGCGTGGCACACGAATGATTCATCGTTACTTACGGTCTCCACTTTGCAGTATAATTACGAAAAATGAAATAAAATAAAACAAAACGGTTATTTTTGAACAATAATATGTCATTCACGAAATGTGATGAATTAATATTAAAAAAAAAACAATAAAAATGAGTAAAAAATCATCGAGAAATGATTTTCTAGGTCAGAGGCAACGATGGTGTATGCATAGTCGAAGACCAAGAAGAAAAGAAAAAGATGGAAAAGAAGAAAACGCGCCGCGACGGTTTCATGGCGCCAAGCTGTTGCTCTTCGTATAGTTTGTTCATCGTTCGGTCGGATGTATCTCCATAACTGGGTCACGGAATGATAAATTATTGGTAACCAATTTTATTCAACATTCTGACCCCCGCGCTCTACAACGTCTCAATGACTCTTGCAGATCGGTCGGTCGGTGGGTCCGAGTTATGTCAAAAAAACTTCATTTCCGTTGGGAAAAAAAAAAAAGTTGGTCGGTTAGAACGACGAAACCCAAGTTCGAATCAGTTTTTGTATACTTTGCAATAAAACAAACGAAACAAATGAAAAATCTAACAATACCATATTTATAGTAATAGAAGATCCGTTGTTGCATTTTGCCGTGGTTACTCAAATTCACAAGCATTCACGTTAAGAATGATAAAACCCTGAAATTAGGTAGATCGTGACGTGGAAAATTAGATAATCGAACTGAAAAAGTTATGGATTTTCTTTTATCAGGACGTCGATGATTGTATCAGAATGTCAGTGGGGTGGAAAAGCTGATCTTCTCGTCAGTTTTAGGAACATCCCATCTTCGTCGTGTGCCCAGATCGTCCGATTTCAATTTATTCGAGAATCTTCTTTGTTTTCTTAAACTTGAGGATTCTTTTGGGAATAGATCCCCCCCCCCCCCCCCAAAAATGCGTATAATTCACCGCGGACAGAATTCGAGTTTGAGAAATGAATTATTGCCGTGTTAATTTCTCCGCTCCGTACATATAGAGTATCCGTTGCATTATGGGTGGCAGAGATAGTCTGGTAGGTAGATAGGTACTCGTACATAATCCGTGCCAATTTTCTATTTATAGAACTACTACTAGACGATAAGAGCTGACGCCCACGCGGTCGAGTAATCTAGGTGCAAGTAGGGTAGGGCAGTACCGCAAAGTACAGTACGGTACGTTACGGTACAGTAAGGCTAAAGCTTTACTCATACGTTATTTGTATGGATAGTAGATAAATTGAATTATCAGAATTAGCAGCAGTGAGTGGCAAAATCTGCTATGGTTTGGAATAATCGATTTTCAAATGCAGGAATAGGGATGATACGGCGTCACAAAATTTATGAACCGCAGTCCGAAGCATCAAAGTGATGTAAACGCCCTGCAAATCAAAATTATCTAAAATGACACGAAAAAATTCGATTACCTACACAATTGCGAGTTATTCCTTTTTTTTTTTATTTATTCTTCCGCTTACCCATCGAGTGTCGTGTAAATTCAAGATAAACGAAAACAAATTAAGGCAATTGACACATCCACGCCTTTTGTAATTCAAGAAGGTTGTTTGGTGGAAGAAGAAGAGTAGAGAGTTCGAGAAGAATAAGCACCTAAAGTAAAGATAAAACTTTTGACTTATATGTGTGACGTTAGCAAAATTGTTTAAGCAACCTAAACCGAGGTTACGAATGAACGAACTAAGGATCTAAAGGGAATAAGGATGGCAGAAACTCCCCCCCCCCCCCCCCCCCCCTCGCGCAACTGCGGTTAAAGTTAACTTTTGTTCAAGTAACACGAACACACCGCTGACGACGACTCCCTGTGAAAATCAACTAGATTACCAATAGTAAGTGCCAAGGGCTCAACTTCCGAGTCCCAAACAACGATTACTTTTTTGGAAAAGTCCTTTATTCAGTTCCATTAATTATTCAATATCATGTTACAAAATTAATTCAGTCAAGAGAGCAACGACGCGTAAAATATGCAGGTATCTGTGTCAACGGAAGAAACCTTCTCGACGTACATCCATATCGAAGAAAACAAGCCACAAAAACAAAAAAAGCAGGTGAGTCAAAAGGAAAAGAGTTTTTCTTGCCCTAAATTGCAAGTGTAGGTGATTTGATAATTTTTTTTTCTTTTTTCATTTCTATTCATATCGCGACGCAAAAGCGAAGGAAATTTTCTTCGCATGCCGTCAGACCTCATGCTAGACGCATAGAGAAAGGTTACTCTTGGCTAGGTTGCACAACTATGAGAATAAAGTAGAACACTTTGTACATCGGTCAAACTTCTACGGTCACAAAAACCACCATATAATTCTATCGGGTTAAGACGACGTAGACATGATAAAAAAAAAAAGAAAAACTATCGCGATTTTCGGCAATCAACAAAAGAACCAGATCGCTCAACAAAGATTTCCAAAAAGAGCACACGAGATGAAATACAAGCCTTGTCCTTGGGAGCGATACATTAATATATGTAGTTACATAATTTACGACAAGCGGCGCATGATGTATATGGGGCAAGAGTTTCAGGGACCGAAAATAAGATAAAATAAACAAAAAGGAAAACTATAATAACAATAATAAACGTACTAAAAAAGTATATGGGATAAAAAGGGACGGGAAGATTGAAATAAAAATAAATGAAGATATAAAGAGATCTGTATAGGCAGTAATACCGGTTTATTTCATCATAGAGTCGTATATTGTTTGGTTCGAAGCTGTACTGATCCATCCATCTATTTATCTATTTATCTGTTCATCTATATCATTCATCTATTCGCTTATATTGTCAACCTGCCGCATCAGAGATTCAGCAGCCAACGGCGCGGAGTGACGCAAAGTTACTCTCGACCAGAGAAAAGCGAGCTTACGGTGTATAAGGTGGAAGACCATGTAGTACCTGTACGTAGGTGGAAATTATATGAACAATCATCCATGTACATATATGCATACGCACGGTATATGAATATTGCTATTTATTGCGTATGGATTGCAGAGAAATTTTCCCCCTTTGAAAATAGAATTCTACCTGGCATCAGAAGCAGCAGCAGCATTAGCAGTACCGGCAGCAATAGTTTGGTTGCAAACTAGTGAAACGATATACGATTCACTGGAGTGAACATTGCGGCGATCATACAAAATTGCGCAAAATTATAGCAGTAATATAATTGCACGGAATATGTATCTATATACAGATATATAGTAAACCTTCGAGTATGATTAACAAGTTTGTGTATTACACAGCGAATTAACTTCGTTTTTTTTTTCTCCTTTTTTTCTGTTTTCAGATTTTACAAGGAAGCTTATAAAAACTTGATGAATATAAAGTATGAGATGAATTAGTTTCTTCATTAATTAATCACGGATCCGCTACGATTTTTAACCGCGTATAATTATTGACGGTGGGGATTTTTACCCACATTTATGTTAAACGATTGCAGCAATTTGATTCGCGGAAGAGGATATTAAGGAAAAATCATCGCAGTATATAAAATTCCCGATGTAAGAAACGTCAAGTGGATTTGTCGTGCGGAAGATTACATATATACAGCGAAGGACAAAGTTCATGTCCTATGGTTTGAATTTTTTTCTCTAGAGCTGACTAATCGAACGAGACATGGAGAATTCTTTCAAATCCATAAATATATGCATCTTGTTTCCCTTCTCTATTGGAAGATAACGGAAAAAGAAAAAAAAATGGGGGGTTATCGTCTGTCGCAAATTTTCAAAAAGCGTCAATACAGTTCATGAGATAACCTCTTTTTGCACTATTATCTGCTGCTCCCTCATCTCATTTGTAACAACAATAATGTCGCGTGACAAACAATTAAATATCCAATAGTAATTCAATCTTTCAATATAATTATTGATTGCCCTCAGTTTTCTCGGAAGAATTGAAATCCAACTCGACGGCAATAATATCACGATCAAAGGTCAAAGATAAATCATTATATTCGAACAGAATAAATTCTATCAATCTTTTACTTGTGCGGTACGGGAAAATAAGGAAATGAGATTAAAAAGAATTGATGAAATTGACAGTTTTTCAATATCAATCTCTTCCTATTGTTTTTTTACGTGCTTTCAATTACGATAGATCGCACGCATCGAGTACCCGCATGTATAGCATAATCTGCATTAAAATTGTTCCAGCTAAATCTGTTGAAATGTGCGACGAGAATTTCATATTACAAATTGAAATATTATGCAACGGAGGTAGAGGCCAATGTTATTTCAAATATGTTAAATCAATCGCAAATGACGATGACTATAATTAAAAAAAAAAAAAAAAAAAAAATAACACAATATCGTGAAAAAAAAAGATGTTTAATGAGAGAGTTAATTAAAACGACGATCATTATTATTACTATCAACGAAGTAATTTATTTATTCATATATGTTTCCATTTTATTTCTCACTCTCCTTCACCCCTTTGTAATTGATGATTGTATAATTGCAGGGTTTTTTTTGTTGTTCTTTTATTTTTTTATTATTACTCCCGATACCGATTTGCATGTATTCAAAACGAAGCCTGAATTTTTGTACGAAGAGTAGGTGAAAATTTTTTGATAAAAATACATTGAATAAAATGAAACAATTTACACGAAAAAAAAAAAGAAAAAAGAAACTCACCCTTGATATTCCTGGTGGTTTCCGGTCAAGGTAATATCCTCGATTTAAGCCAAGGGTATCCTTAAGGGAGTCACAATAATCACTTGTCCGAGTCATATTATGTTTTATAATATGTTTATAATTGGACAAAAACGGTAATTTAAACTCAACAATTATCGCCGATACATGTGTGTGTCGCGATAATACGCGCGTATGGCTCACTTTCACCAAAATTTTTATTATTATTGTTGCTGTCGTTACTATCGCAGGAATAACAACAACAAAGACAACGGCATTGGCGATGATCGAATCAACGATGACGAATAATTAAGGATTCAAAAAAACAAAAATGATTAACACGAAAAAAAAAAATTAGCCAACATCACCGCAGCTGCTCATTCATGTACAAGGTGAACTACGAGTTCATTAACAATCACCGTATCATTAACATTATGGTAATCATCGTTAATATGGTCTCTGGAATTGTTGGGCTGTGTGTTATACATATGTATGTATAATTTTTTGTTTAAAAACACGCACTCTTAAATTCTGGCGAAAATGATCTATTTTTTTTTCTTTTTTAATTTATTTCTCTTTCTCTTGTTCGCAACGATGATTACGCGGAAATTATCACAATCATCGATTTAACGAGGACACAATATGCACATGAAAGAATTAATTGAAACCTTTTCATGTTTTTTTTTGTCAAACGAATTATTTATTTATTCTTCACCAAAAACACTAGCTAATGAAAACAAATTCTATGGGAATTTAATTTCCAGAAGTGCGTAACACACGTCATATTATTTGTTTGTTATCTATTTGGTTTTGTTGTTACGGCTGCAACGTCACAGGAATTAAAGTACACGACATTTGGAATTGTACGCAATCCACTTTTACGATTCAAAATACGTTCAGTTTTGCATTCATTGATACGTAGACACTGAGGTTATTCTCTATGGATGACGACACACCATTGATTATCCGTAGTTAGTTCACTTCGTACTCCGATTCTTAGAATATCGAGATAGAGCGCGAGTGTAAAAATACGCGATTCCATCGACGACGCGTGACAACCACACGCAGCAACGTCTCGAAGCCGACTGGCGCCCAGGAACGATGAGGATATCTCGCTGCCTGCGTCGAGACGCCGCTGATTCTCCAGCGCGCGCCTCTATCGGACTAAATTCGTAACGCGGAAACTCCCTTTCCTTTTATCTCCTTTCCTTCTCTCACTTTACTCGTAATAGTAAAGAACGAAAACGCAGCAGCAGCCGGCCACGAGCAGCCACCCCATCAAAAGTACCGCCGTCGTCCCACCCTTACAGTTTGTTTTTTTTTTCCTTCCTCTTCTCTCTCTCTCCTTTTCCGTTCTTTATTCGGAAACTACCCTATATAGCGTCTATCCTCTACCCTCAAACTGCTGCTAACCTATTTGAGTTGGGGGTGCACCGTTCAGCAGAGGGTCGAAGAATGAAAATTTCTAATTTCATTCAGCCAATTTCCAGTTTTCATTTGTTTATTTGTTTTTTTAATTAAAGATAGAAAAGATTTCAGCCGATTCCATGCTGCATACGAGAAAATTTCAAGATCTGCTTCGTTTTTCTCCCTCGATAATTAAAGCTATGAAAAAGTTTTCCCTGATTACCGGTTCGTCATTTCATACAGTCGTCGAAAGCGGAACTGGGTATTATTTTGTTGAATGAACGAAAATGTAAACGAAATAAGAGTCCGCAATTCGACAGAAATTTTGTTTGTAACAAACAAAGTAACGCTCAGTTTCGAACTCGCGAAAAGTTCTGACGCAATTGTTGAAAATTACGTTGATTCAAGCCACGTATGAGATGATAAGAAATTCAACTTTTTTTCATTTCGAGGGTTACGCGAAAGATTCAAATTTTTCAATATCCTTAGAGGAGCTATTCGACGAGATGCACACTTTTGCCCGCAAAAAATGAGAGAAAGAAAAAAATCGATCGGTGCAGAGAATCAATAATTTTTCTCGTTTCGTTGATTCTGTGTAATTTTCCGTGGGTTACGCCCTTCTATGATTCCCAATTATCGTTATAGACACCTACAGTGCATGCAATAGTGGATATAAATGAAAGTTTTTGACGTAACAAAAAACGATCAATTTCATTCAACATTTTATGTCCAGGGATTTGTACGTAGCGTTTACACTCTAACAAATCATATCACACGCGGCATCGCTCGGTATACTAGCCGGTGCAGTGCGCGGTAGCTTGTATATCCCGTGGTTGTTATCTATTTTTTTCATCTATATTTTTTTCACTATCTTTTTTTTCCATTTTTTTTTATTACTCTTCATATTCTATTTGTAGTATATACACCTGACATTTAACAGCCGAAATACATATTTGTATAATATACAGATACATGGGCCCCACACGAGATGAGATCTGGTAATATTTTTCTATATTTAATATACCAAATCATAGAAATTTCGTTTCACACAACTAGGTACGTATAACGAAATACATGAATACCTGTTATGTGTATATAAATAAGAAATTTCTTTCCCACGATCAGTACCGTCAGATTTATCCCCTCCATCTCTCCGGAGTGTAGGAGAATAGGAGAAGTTGGAGTAAAATTGAAAAAAAAAAGATGAACAAAATGAAATTCACACGCGACAAGATTGAAGAACGCGTATAAGAAAATGAAATAAAATAAAATGAAATAAATAAAATTATCTAAATTTATTTCAAACTGCACCGTACGTCCTACGCGTCGCATCGTCTGTGAGGTTTTTTTTCTTCTCTTCTCTTCTTCATTTGAAATGAAGACCTCCGCTGCATACTGCAGGTAGATCGACTGCATGAAGAGTTCCCATAAGTCAAATGGAAGCATTCGCATGCGTACGACGTTCATTAAAAACCGTAACCTGAATCTTAAATTCTAAGACGGATTAAGTGATATGATGAAATTTTTCTTTTTAGAACCACTCGAAAATCTAGGATAAGACTTGTCGCGTTGAATAGAAGAAGAAAATTATAAACTGAAAGTTGGATAGTTTGAAAAAATTTTCACGATAGGAGTAGAAAAAATGGAATTTAAATTCGAGCTATCCGGTTGGGAAAAGGTTTTCTAATCTTGCGGCGCAAGTTCCCTCCCTATTATATTTGGGATATTATTTTTTTTTCTGTTTTTTATTTTTTATCATAAGCTATTTAACTTAATTTATCGGTCATATTTTTACGCCACTCAAGGACAAAGTCCCGCAGTACCGCGTTCCAGGGTTCCACACGCGGCGAGAGGGATCGTGCAGGGACTGCGGTGGGTTAGAAGGGGATAGAAATGGCGGATAAATGGATCAAAGGGTTTCGGTTATCAACCTCTCTCTTTATGGCGTAACACCACACCAGACCACACCGCACCATCACTATACGTGTATACGTATATATGATCCCATACGCGACACCATGTATCGTTTATATTGGCTCTGCAGAACGATAAGCTAGTGAGTAGCGGAGCGCTTTTCAGAGATGAGATGAGAAGAGAGGAAAGAGAAAAGCGAAAAGAGAAAAGAGAAAAGAGAGAAGGGAAGGGAAGGGAAGGGGAAAGGAGGGAGGGGTGGTTTGACTGGGATGGTTAGTTATCCGAGGTGACGTCACGCGCCATGACATATCTCGTTATTGTTATGGCGTTCATAATGAAATTTGAGGCTCACTTTACGACCCTCGCACAGATTATGCCTTTGGTCTCTCGCGCCTTTGACGTATACGCGCGCCACGGTAAACCCGTTCCCTGTAGGCAGGTATACCTATGTATTATTTCGCCGTCGCGACGCGCCGCGTCGACGATTCTCATCCCCCTATTTCCCCTCCACTCCCATCCCATCCCTTCCCTTCCAGCGTCATCTCGACACGTAGCTATAGACGGTTCAAAATTTAAATACATTTTTTATTTTATTCGTTCATTTTTTTATCACAGTATTTCTCAAAGTTGGTATCTACGTATACAGGAATTTCGAGAGTATTTATAGGTCGCGCAGAAGGAAACCGGCGATTCCGATATTATGAGTATATACTACTCATCGATCACGAATTCTATTTACTAGAATTTCATCTTTTTATATTCTTCATCTCCCTTTTGTGGTTATTTCCGTGGTTTTGATTTTTTCTCATCCCTCAGGCATGGGCCGTAGAATACTGCGAACAACCTTCTGTGGCGGAAACACGCTATATATGAGTGTGAAATTTTTTTTCGCACCCAAATTCATTCATTCATTCATTCATTTCTGCATTTATACGATAATAATGAAATTCGTATATGCGGATCGAAACCGCAATGAAAGATTGTAAAATATTGGAAAAATATATAATAGCAGAAAAAAAAGGCCGGAAAGGGAGGAAAAAAATACACCGGACGCTGCGGAACGATCGAAGGAAAAAACGAAAGAAAAAAATTACTCCTTATTCCAGTTCCAGGTGAAATAAACGTCGAGTTATACGACTCAGGTATGTAGAATGCACGTACATCTATATACTCGGTGAACGTGTAGTTATGTAGTTAAAACCTGCAGGTATAGAATACAGGTAAGTTAAGGTTAGGTTTTTACAACGATTTACTGTACAATGAGAAGCGATTGAAGCGAGTGACCGAAACTCGTCACGCCTTTAAACTAATGAATTCCAAAGTGCGTTCAAATTTTCAAGTCCCGAACCCCAACGTCCGGTATTGCCGCGTATTATGGTCGTAAAGTCATATTTCTCCTGGCTTCAGGTGAAAAAGAACAAGAAGAAATAACAGAAAAAGAAAAAGAAGAGAATTGAGAAGCGGCCTTTGCAGGTGGTCAAATATAAACTTAAACCGAAAAGTATACGAGTGGAAAAGTATAGGGCGTGTTAGAATTTTCGAAAACCATTATAGAACAAAGGCATGACGCTGACGCAGAAAAAAGAGAATTTCGCAGCCTGCGCGAAGGGTGTCGTCGGAGAAAATCAAAATGAACGGCCTTCACCTGCGCGAAAACTTATACGAAGGTGAAAAAAAATTTTCCGAAATTTTTAGAGAGACAATTCTTTCATATAGTTTCATCAATAATTTTCGCTTCTAGGATACAGGTCTTCCTGCGCACGCAGTGCTAAGAGAAAAAAACAAAAAAAAAACAAAAAAAATAAAAAAAAAGATGAAGAAGATGGAGAACCGTACAGCTCGGAGGATGAAAACCTTCGAGTTTCTGGACCGAAGTAGATCCAGCTCAGATAAATGCCGGCTAAATTAGAGTTTCTTAATTGCTAAAAGGGAGTCAGGTAGGGCTTAGGGGTAAAAAATGGAGGCAGGTGTTCCCGGGAAATGGAGGGTTGTACCAACGGTCACGCGCGGTTCAAACTTTGCCGTCTAGAGAACACACGGCAGCGATGGTTCCGTTTCTCGAAATATACACCATGCAACCCGCGCCATCAAGTTTCACTGTTTTTTTTTTAGAAAAATGAGGAAAAGGATTAAAAATGAAGAATAGAACATTTATCTACGTGGGATCTGAATCGGTGTTTATTCATCTATCTACTTTGCGAACCGACTTTTCACTTTTGCAATTATTTTCATAGGACCCAAAGCCTTTTCGGAAAATCGCTCTCCTTCGAATTTTTCTTAACCTTCACGCTGTAGGATTCAAAATTCAACCTCAACCGGCTCTCCGTTTTCATCCTCTGAAAATTTTGACTCTGCAAATTTGCTTACACCAGAGCGTAACTCGACAGACTAGAAAGTGAACAACTACCGAATCCCCGTGCGAACAGAATAAATATTATTTCAAGATTTTCTACCAGCAGATATAAAGATAAACCGTAAACAGGTAAAGTAGCTACACCCGCTCGGGTGTCTCAATACAAGTAGCCTATCACAAAGTCAACTGAAATCTGAAGAAAAAACCAAGATCTACATAAAACGAAGCAAAAAAAAAAGAAACAGAAAAATTTCAACGTTTCACAATTTTTCCAAAATTATTTTTAACGGTTTTTTTCGTCTACTTTCGACGGGTTTTGTTCGACTCATTCGAATTCGATTCTATTTATAAGTTTTTACAAATTTCTTCTCCGATCTATAACGAGAATGAAAATCCTTTATAATCTAACGATCGGTCAAAACGATTTCCGCACCGCATCAAAAACCTAAAACGACACCTGGTCGCCCTCAGAAGGTTATAGTCAACATTGTAAAACCTTTTTACTCGTGTGTATATTTTCAAATAAATATATATGTACAGCTCAGGTATTATACACACATGGGACAGAAGCACGCGATATCAAAAGTCGTTTGTATAAAGCAAAAGAAAAACCCAAAAAGTCAACTGCTGCCTGCAGCTACTGCAGTCGTATATAAACGCGGGCCCTTAGGTCACACAAGTGGGTAAAAGATTTTTGAAAAACTTTACTACAGATTTCCGTCCTGCAACACACATTTTTCGAATTTCCTGTATAAAATGAAACCGATCTCACAATGCGTATTATTGACTGTATACCTGAACTCTGAGGTGTAGATCGTCTGTACAGAAAAGGAAAGATTTTTTTTTTTTCATCTATACATACACATTTTTTCTTTCAGTTCTCAATTCTCCACAATTTTGGTTATTTTGGGCAGGATCACGAATAGAAATAGTCCGACAAAAACGCTGCAGGGACCTTTTTCTCCCGAGATTTGGAATATACGCGCAGGTCAAACCGTCCCCTTAAAATTTTGATGCTGCCTTAAGGGCGTGAGGTTGAAAATCCGGGTGCAGCACCTGGACATTCGTCTCATACCTGCGGGAGAGGAAGAAAATGGAAGGAAAAAAATAAGGCAGTTATCCTCTAGTAGCTGAAATTACGGATAAATTTTGTGTAAGAAAAAAAAATAACCCGCGAAGTAACGCGTTTGTGTTCGGAATCAGAGAACGATTTTTTTGCTTCGGATTTTTTTCCCTATTATTATTATTCTCTTTGGTATCTTGCCTTGATTAATATAGGGTGACCCTTTCGGACGTGAAAATATGAACGACGTTGTGGAATGGAAATGATGTTATTCAAATTTGTCTCCCTGACAGAAATACTTTATCACGGTTGCCGCTACTGCTGCTGTTTGCTTTTGCTTTTGCTTTTGCTGCCCGTGGCTAGGCACGGGTTATAACTTTCATCCCTATTCACGGATGTGCACCATAGCGGGACGATTAGGCGCTATTTATGCTACCTTTTTTATCCTTTGATCCAAGATTATTATACCCGTACGACGAACATAAGACGTCTCACGCTGGTGCCGCTGCTGCAGTCGCGAGACGCACGTGATGCATACTTATACTCTCTACTCTGTCGCTTGAAAATCTACTAGATACGATTGGATCTCCTTATATATTGTACATATCCCCCTGAGAAATTAAAGAGATGTTTAAAAAGAAGAAGTTAAAGAAGACGAAGAAGAAGAATAATTGTCTCATTCCGACGTCACCTTTGTAAAACAAGTTCTCATATACGTAATTTCACTAGTCTTTGATCATAGATATATTGAACAAAAATAATCAATCAACCAGGATTGAGATATATAGTTATCTTTTCCTTCGGCATCTTATTATTACTATCATGCCTTTTTCTTTTTTTTTTTTTTTTTTTATCATCGTTGTTATATTTTACCTGCGGTGGTGTTATAAATTATGAAGCGAAGTTTTGTCGAGGAATTCAAGGCAGGCTTGTGATCCCGGAATTACGGGATATATCTCGGGATATATATAGCTGTTATCCTTCTAATTTAAATGCAGGCGGTGTTTCCCTTGGTTTGGAACAACCAAGATTCCGGTTTTTGATATCTTCTCGGGTTGGATTGTTATCAAATACCCGCGTACCATCTATATTTGTAAGTACTATACCAAAACCTGCACCACGTCGGGATCAGCGACAGGCAAACACTTAATTTTCAAAATACAGCAGCAAGAACGACAAGAAATTTCAGTTGGTCTGGTCAGACAGGATGTTATATATAGGTACTATAGGTCAAAATATTTCCTGATTGTTGTCTTTTTTTTACGCAAAAGGAAACCTAATTGAGAACCAATGCGTCTGTTTTGTCCCAGAAAGAAAATGGATCAATTTAGTTGACAGATTCGAATTCCTGAGCTCAAAATACTTAAGAAAACCCCATGAAAAAAACTCACGATTTTTTACCCCAAAATTGAAAATAATCTAATTGTAAGCTTAAGATTGGATCCCTTTGGATTTTTGTGATTTTTGGGTCAAAAATCAATTTTTTTTTCTCCGAGTTTTTTTTTATGGTTTCTAACTCAGAAACACGGATCCACCGATCAAATTAAACTACGGCTACCACCAATCGGGACATCTCAGTTTTTCCGCTTCTTATAAAGCGTATGTGTGCTGCGGTGCTTTTACTACTTCTATTGGTCAGTCCCAATCTCTACTAAAATTTTTTTCGCTCGCACTCGACAAAAAGCGTTGATATTCGGCGGAAAACTTGATTGAAATGAACGTACGTTGCTCTGCGAACTGAGAGTAAAAAAAATACGTATTCAGAAACGAAATTTCTGTCGCTGCAGGCTAAGGTGTTTCAAATTATAGGCTAACAATAAGTATGGGCTGCTGCTTCGGCTCATATGTGGACAAAAATTTCGAACCCTCGTGGATACATGTACATATAGATACACATATGAAATAAATATAAGGCGACGCGTTCTGCTAAGAGACACGCCTTCCATTAAACCAAAGAGATATATATACCGAGCAGATGTTTGTGAGAAAAAGAAAGAAGAAAGGGAGATACTGTAGGAGTGAACGAAATAGAGAAAGAGAAAGGGCGTTAAATCGTTTCGAACTACACTTTGCCGAATATAATATATGTACAGGGTTGAACAGTTTCTGTTTTTGATATCCGTGACACTAACCGTAGGCGTTTCCAAAAGGGCACCGCAGCCTCCCTTTTAATATTATTCCCGCATAGAAAAATCCGGCACAAAGGTTGTCCTCTATGACCCAGCCCTCTCTTAGGGTCTTCAAGATGCAGTTATATACGCGTTATACTTTTCTCTATAAAATTTCATCTTTTGTAAAATTCTTCAAAATACCCCACAAAATCATAGTAATCGATCGAGCAGGACATGACCTCCGATACGAGAGAAAGGAAGAGGAAAAAATTGTAAGAGGAAATAAATGGAGATAGATGAATCTGGCCGAAACTTGTGAACAAGATTCGGAAATTCTAAAATAAAAAAAATTCACGAATGGAGGCGCGGAGCGATTCTTCGAGGGTTGGGAAAATAATTTCGATTCGAAGATACATAAGGAATAAAAAGAAGGGGGAAAAAGAGGACCTAGGGGAAAAGTGGAAGTGGCAAAGTGGGAAGTATAACCGTGTCGTGCGTCGAGCTAAAACCTGCAGGATGAGAGACCAAATGGCAACTGCTGCAGGGATAAGGAAGGGAAGATTACGGGAGCTGAGTGTTTACGACTAACCTAATTCTAATAAGATTCTCGTCAAGAGACAAGAGGGATTAATTAAGGATCTCTCGAAATGCCGGCGGCCTCGGGAATCCCCTCGCACCGCACCGTTGCTAATATTGTATAAAAGCTGCTCCGCTGTACTGGGTCGCTTCTTTCCTAACAAAAAATCCTGATTCATGAATACTGCACACGTATTTTTCGAGCTGATATTCAAAACAGCGAAATTTAAAAATGCGAAAAAACAAAAAATCACTTTTTCAACGACAATCATCATTACATTACGACTGGTTTAATATCGCTTCGAAGTAAATGCAATAATAAAAAATCTACCGAAGAAGCATTCCTATAAAGCACCCCCGATATTGACGCTGCATCAAATTTCGTATTCTGTTTGTTTAGAAGCAGCAAAAAAAAATAAAAATAAAATAAAAACGAAGATCCTGATATTGCGTAGGTATGCCAACTGCAAGCTGTGGGTATACTACCTCCTGTATAAAGTTATACACATACATACGTACGCATACATGTGTACATAGAAACTTTACGACTTTTATGCTCAGACTTAACTGTCGCTTGTAAAGGTAGCCTGGTATTCACGACGAGAAACCCAAGTGAACCTCTTTTATTTATTTTACTTCATTTTGTTTTTATATATCTTTTTTGTTTTTTTTTTTTTATACGGGTAATCTCGAAGATTTCACTACCTTTTTTTGAGCCCTTCTTTTATCTCTCCCTGTATCTGACTTGCAGTTTTTTTCTCGCTTTTTTTTTTTAATTCCGAAATAAGAAACATAGTGGAGCAAAAAACGCCGCTATATAGAGGACAAAATAAAATATTGCGTGTAAGGATAAAAATAGCGGTAGAAAAGGAAAAAAGCAAAAAGAATAGATTGATTGCGTTGACGACGGCGCTGCTGCAGGAAATAAATCCGAATCCTTAATTCCTCGAATTAACCTTGAATGGTGGAGATTGTATAGTAGATTACCTCACTGCAGTATAGAAAGGGAGAAAAAAAATGGGAAAATGGGACGGGGGTGGAGCTGGGGAATGAAAATGGAAATGGGGGATAAAACGAATCAATCAAGAGACCCCTTCCTTATACTCTACGGGTGGATGTACAAGAGATTCGATGATGCAGACGCGGCGGACGCGACGACGACCTCATCGCCGATCCGATGCAACAACTAAAATTAATGATTGCCTTTCAGCTTATATGCATTGTTAGCACCCTATGCAGCCCACGCTACCTTTCACCATCATTATTTGACCCAGGCACGTCATTTATATTCATAAACATACGTCCAAACGCGCTCTAATGTTCGTATCCGACAAGACTAACCAAGTAAATAAATATCTTAAACAACGCCGGCGTGCAGACGATTTGTGCACGGATTAAAAACAGCTATCAAACGATTCCATGAGTACAGGTTTCTTCTTTTGTTTTAAACTTTTCATCGACACGAATAATAAAAACAATAATGATAATAATAATAACAAAAACGTCGTTTGTCATTTACGTGTTAAGAGATATACAAGAAACGCGACCCGCGCCTTCCCCACCGTCGCGTGTGGTTTTTCTTTGTAAATGTATAGGACGTTTTCTTATGCCGCGTATAGCCATTTTACCAGCCCTTGATGCGACTTTAATGTCCACAGCGCGAGCGATATCGTCGGTCGTCCTCTTCTTCCCGAAGAACTTTAGGAGAGGGGCGGATGGAGGGACTTTTGGGATATCAACACATTAGGAGATAGGCTCTTCTCCCTTGCGCCGTTCTGTCCTCCTTATTCCCCCCACCCCCCCGGCGAGCCCTTCTTCCAACAAAACTACCTACTGAAAAATTTGCGAGCTTTTTTCTAGTCTCCCACGTTATGTTCTGCAGAGGAAGTATAAAAAGGGTGCGAGCTACCGGGCAAAAGATATTCTTCCTCTGCAGGGATTCCAAATAAGGGTGAAGTCGAAAAAAAACAAGTTTTAGAAATACACACGTTTCTTTCTTCTCTTCTACTCGAATCATGATGATTCTTTTCATTTTTCACCCGCAATTTCATTATCTCATCTCCAAAAAATGACCCTATTTTTAAATTTCGTACGCTTGATCTCGTGCATGTAGCTAGCTCTTGATTTGCACAATCAAAGGGCGGTTCTTTTTAAGGGCGGGTGACGATCATTTTGTTTCGGTGTATCATCCCCCTTCCCGTAGTCAGTTTCTTTTGTTATTCACTTCATGTTTTTTTGCGCTCGTTTTGTTCATGTTCGTCTTAAACGACACTTAATGATCGTCGTTGACGAGTTTTTTTTTTCTTCTCTTCTTACGTACAGTTCGTTGACTTTTATGCTACATCGTCTATAACCACGATTTTTTTTTCTATACGTATAACGGGGTACAGTTCTTTTTTTTTCAGGTTGCCGAGCATTAATTATTATAATTATAATTTTTTATTTTTCGATTTTTCGATTTTTCGTTGCGAAATGGGGAAACAAATAAAACTGAAAATCGTACAAGAGACGCGATTAAAATCTATAGATACGTCCCAGGTCCGTATAAATATATGGTATATACCTTAAGCGACTGTCTTTTAGCGATTAATTAGCAAACATTTAAGTAAATTAGACTCATTAGGGCCGTGCTTCCCATTGGCAACCAGCAATCGGTCTTGCTTTCAAGTTCCCACGGGTTCTGGCCAATTATCTTACTAACGATAACGCCCGAATCCTTTCTTTAATTAATTTCCAAGGATTTCGACGACGCCCGCGTTTGTTCCCCGCGAAGAACTCGCCGCGGTGCACCAATGCGCGTTTCAAACATACCTATATATATGTATACATATACACGAAAATTCCACGGAGGAAAATTGTGCCCCTCATTTTATAATACACGCTTGACTTTCTTGAATCCAGCTATGTGGAAAAGCAGGTAATTTGGCAGTCACACGGGAAATCGAGAAAACGTTTTTCTTTTTCTTTTTCTATTTTGTCTCCTCCTCCAGTCTTTTCTTCTGCGGGGTTCTTTAAACTATAAAAACCGCAAAATTATTATAATTCGTAATTAAAAATTTTTGTTCCGAATTTTGCACGTTTCGAGCACAAAATTATATAATACGTGTATAGACTGTTACGTGTAAAAAGTGAGAGAAAAAAAGGGGGAACGAGAAATAAAAAATATAGGGGACCGATAAGACTGCAAGATTAACGAGAAAACATGGCGGCTCTTACGTTTAACGCCCCTCGTAATTACCGCCGCGAAAACCCGAAAGATAAAAGCTAAAAGTATGCTTTAAAGGGGAGGTTTAAGAAGGTATAGGTACATAGAATGTATGCTATGTATGTATTACATACATACTGAGGATATATAAATATATGTATATAAAAACTTTGCAGAATCACGTCGCTTGGTGCACTTCACGAACGATCTTAGCTGTTCTCGTTAAAGTAAAAAAAAAGAAAAAGAAGAAGAAATGAATGAATAAATAAGAGAGCAACGAGAAAACGAAAAAATAGCTTCTTCCATTCAATTACACGAGTACACAGCAGGTATAACTATTTAGCTATTTTTTTTTCTCTCTGGTATACATATACTATACATATAAAAACTTTACTTTAAATCTATACATAACCTACTCTGTACATATTAGCTACTTTTATAAATTTTCAAGTAGACTTAATTGACAAAAATATAGTTGTAGAATTTTTCAGTGATAGCCGTTTTTATTAATTTCCTGGATTAGGTTTTCTTTTGCATTAAATTTTTTATTTTATTTTTTTTCAATTTTTCGCGAGTTGGTTGGAGTGCTTTTCGATCGAGCAGTAAAAGTTCGCGTTATAGTACGCACAGGTGTGTTTACGTGAGAGCGAAAGAGAGAGTAAGAGGATGGGGAGGAGGAAAAGGAAGAGAGTTTTTGAAATAATAATGAAAAGGCTAACAAGGGTATAATTTGAAATTAGCAGAGGAATCTTTAGAACGAAACGAGTCGACTGAATTAACCATCGCGATTTTCAAACACAGCTCGTCTACTCTGCCGGCTAACGTTGCAAGTTCAATATAAACCGAGCGTACCTGGTACAGAATTGATATATTCTTTTTTTTTTTGGTAGAAATACGTAAAATAAATGTGTGAAAAAGAATAAAAAAACCATTCGGATAAAAGTATATACAAGATTAACAAAAAAATAATATTTGCACGTATTTCATCGGAATTAACTAACGGAATAGAACTAAGGCAAAAGAAGCTTCGATAAGAAATAAAGAATCGAAAACCTGATGTAAAAAAAAATACTTGGACGAAATTTTAAAAACCATTCCTCTTTTTCCCCCAAGTGAAAAATAGAAGAAAGTTTTTTAAATAATATATATCTGGACGCTTGCACAAAATGAAATAACATATTTTAAATGCGTGCCGCGGTTGAGTGGTTCTTTCTTTTTTTTCTTCCTTTTTTTCCTTCATAATATATACTATACGTATGTACGTACAGAGTTACCTTTCTCCTCTTTCAGAATTTGCGGTGTACGAAGGCGAAAAATAATTAAACTACACACAAAGAGGGCTTGAATTTTCATATAAAACACGTATAAAAGGTAGGTATTATATATTTATCGTACATACGAATGTGAAACAAGTAGATTACACGCGTATTACATACGTATTATACATACGTATTTATTCATAAATATATAAGTACGTAGGAGAAAGTATGTAAAATACAACACTTTGCAAAAAAAAAAACCATCTGAACCGACAATCAGTTTAAAAGGATGGATAATAGGTATATCTATCTTTATTTTGTTGTTTTTTTAGCGTTTTCTTCTTCTCCATTTTTTTCATATCATTTTAGTTTTGTTACTCGTGTCAGTTCCCTGGTTGTATAGCTATGGTTACATACATAATAAAAAATTTTCTCGGAACCAGGATATGGCCTGGCATGCCCCCTAATACTATACCGGAAGTAAAATATTGATCCTAGGCCAGCGTCCGTACAGCTCGCACGCATATTCTCGCTCGCAAACCGAGTTTTTCCTTTTTCCGCGACTAGGTGTACATATAAACGTTATTGTACGGGTGTATGTACCAATTGACCAATCAAAACAGCCCGCTCGACTCAATTCTTACTCAAGATCGCGAAAGCACTGTAGATACACGCCATGAAAGTTGAAAAAACAGGGATAGAAAAGAGGAAAAAATTCATTCAGGATCTTGAATTTTCAGAATTGGAGATCGAAAAACTCTTGGAAGTATAGACGTAGTACTAAAAAATCAAATTTTTTTCTTGTTCCAATTGTAAAAAAAAAGTAATTTCTCAATTGAAATTTTGTCCAATTTTGGATCTGCCAATGTTTGATGGTATCTACCTATAATATCTCATCTACACCATATTCACCTTGTCATATTACACGTATATCGCATGTAGATAATACAAATTTTGCAAAATATGTACCCATATAGCCTCTATTTCTATAGAAATCGGTGCACAATGATCGTTTTATTTGTCGTATATACGCATATGTACGTACATAAATGGTTTATGTAATTTGATATGTATTATATAACAGCCGTTTGTATGCAACTTCCGTTGCTGGTACTGTGCATATTGTGTCATTGTTTTGTGATTGGCTTATGAATGTCACCGCGGGAGTATACCGCGCGTTATTGGTACGCAATACTTGTGGACCTCCAGCCCTCGAACTCGAATTTCAAAATTCTACGTACAACAAGAAATGAAAGAGAAATAAAAAGTTCTTTGTTTTACTCACCCTTGTATTTAAACATGCATATAAATACGGTCCACTCGTATGGCAAATAACATAACTGGATGATGAAGGGAAAAAGAGCACGCGAAATGAACAAAAAGAAAATATCAGACTAAATCGGCATGGGTAATTGTTCAAATTTGAAATGTCCAAGCTTTTGCGTGTCTCGTTCTCTTTTTGGTATAACATTCGAGGGACGGTTCGTCTGCCTGTTTAATAATTTCCTTTTTTTTCCATATCTTTCTGTACATGTGGCGATGATTTATCGATTTCAGGAAATGGAGCTGGTCTTTTTTTTCCTACTCTTAATCAACGATACATCAATTCAAATTAGGGGGCGCCGTATTTCACGCCGGTAATTTATACCAGCGAACGCATTTTCTCGAACGACGTCGAGTGACGGGACTCTATAGAACCCCGCATATATATATGTAGTGCCTATACCTTTGCGCCCCCCGTGGAGCACGCGCCGATCAAGTCTCTATGGGGTGGAATAGCCATGAAAAAAAAATGAAGGGAAAATATAGAAGAAGCGGTTAGAAAAAAAGGAAACCGTGCAACGATCATCATCGTGTCACCCTAAAAAATCTTTCCCTCTCTCTCTCTCTCTCTCTCTCTTTCTCTCTATATTTATATTATATATGTATAGTCGGTTTTACAAAGGAACCGCAAATGGCATCGGAAATGGCGGATTCAATTTATGTGTAAATTTCCTTGATTTCCAACGCCTGAGGTGCGCGCACGTCTCAAAATATCTTTTGATATCTACCTGCCTCTGCTTTCTTGGAGAGTATACCTGAAAAATTTTTTTGATCACTTGGAATACGCCACGAAATTCATCATTTGAAATCGTAAGATTTCTGATCAATCGTGAGAATTTGAACTTATAGTGCTGATGATTATGGTACTGATGAATGCAATGAAGATGTTTTTTTTTTAGGAGAATTTTTGACTTAAAATGTCGACACACACAAATAGCAGGATACGTTTTTCTGTTTTCACGTCCGTATGCACGTGTGGGCGAAATGTATGGTGAGATGATTTTGTGGATTGCCTTGCGGGTTCTTTACGCGTCATCTATGGTTTATTCAACCCCCATCAACGTATTATACCTATAAGCCACACGACGCACGCCTGCACCCTCGACATTTCTAAAAGAAGCTGCTAGAAAACCACCCAATAGCGGCAGAAGCCGGCTACTGTATGTACCAAATATAATACATCTCTATAAATACATGTACTGTATACATAAAAAATAAATAGGCGCCCCTCATGCCCTGATAAAATATATCTGCATCCCAATGTGCACCACAGCTGATTTTTTTATCATTAACTTTTACTCGAGACAAAATAAACTAGACTAAAAAATTATCGATTTTCGAATACGTTCGGGTTCAGATCTGAAAATGAACTTTTGGCCTAAAGGGTGTGCTTCTTTGGTTCTT
The DNA here is from genome assembly GCA_963978495.1 of Athalia circularis. Classification (NCBI taxonomy): domain Eukaryota; kingdom Metazoa; phylum Arthropoda; class Insecta; order Hymenoptera; family Athaliidae; genus Athalia; species Athalia circularis. The sequence continues at coordinate 9,189,238 of OZ021702.1, forward strand.
TTTGAACCCTTGTACCTACAAATCGGTACCTGATACGAATGTAGAATATTTGGAAAAATCGTTTATAGCAATAAAATCTATACATAGAACGTGATCAATTCGTTTTATATCACATAAGACGTATGTTCATCCCCAAAATGGAGAGTGGAGAGGAGAAAAGGTGAGGACCACGTGCGTTACATTCTTACAAATCTCTTCATATCCCAAATACCCACGAATCATACTGTATGAGATGCAAGGGAAAATAGGGTCGGAAAAAAAGTGAGAAAAAGAAATAAGACGAGAAAGAAGAGGAAAAAATATTCAACGATGAGAAGCGACCCTTCTATCCATACGTGTTACATATATACATACATATCCATGTAAAATTTTCGTACAGATACGTATACGTATAGATATATATGAGAATGTTTGCTTCGCGATCGATTTTGGACTCTTAACAAATTCACGAAAGCTCTTCCTCTGGTTTGCAGGTCTCCCTTATATTCCCTTCAGCTGCGTAGGGTGCCGTGCAAAATTTGTACACGTATATATAGGTATATAGTACACATGCTATAGGTTGGTACTTGAGTAATTCCAAGTGGAGATTCCTCCCCTAGCATCCCCGCCCCCCCAACTCCGAGAATATGTTTCCCTCTACCGATTCAATCTGCAATCCAGGATTCAACATATCCAACGCGGTTCCGCGGCGTCTTCTTCGTCTTTCTCCTTCAATCTCCTTTTTCTCCCCATCATGCAACGGGAAAAGCAGCAGCAGAAGCTGTACATATAGGTATACATGCACAGTATATACTGGTAAAGAATTCAAAGTTCCCGAGGGTGACTAATGCAGCGGGATTTCCTTGGCCCTTTAAGAGTTCCAACGCGCCTCGTCCTCTTCGCCTCCCTTTTCTCTCCCTTTTTTTCTCTTATATACATTACGGTACGGAACGAATAACGAATAAAACTTCTGTGTATACGTATATAGGTATAGATATATAATATACTCGCCCCTCGCCCCCTGAACCGGACATACCGCGAGTATAATTTTCGACCTCACAAATTACCCCCTGACCCTTAATCAAGATCGTTATCATTTTTATTTATTATAGTCAGAAAGTTTACTTTACATTATGTTGAGAGTAATTCGATACAGTATACAGTTACTAGTTGAGGGTACTTTTTTCAAATTCTCTTCAAGGTAAGGCTTTGGACGGAAAATACAAAAAGGGTGGCTGGTAAAGGTATTTTAGAAGAGAGAAAAATTCCGATTTGCAATACCTACCTTATTACCTTATTCGTATAATTTCGATTTCTGAATACCTCAGCATCGAAGGATGGAACATGAAAGACGAATAAATGCATCGGATATCGCACAGTGGCCATATATATCACATCAGCTATCACCATGTTTTCCACATGATTCTTTATAGGGGCGCGAGTATAGGGCATTCTTGTTTGGGCAAAAGAAAATATCTGCTGAATCAAGATATTCCCTTTCCACAGATAATACCGGTACAGATATAGTAGGCATATACGTATATAGTTATATATTTAGGATATACCCCGCGGAAAGGTAAAGTATATGTACACGCGTTATACAGGGTGAGTCACTTCGAACTCCAAAATTAGGAGGAGCTTATTGCGGCTTTCTCGTAATTCAATGAACGCTCCAGGATCGAAATAAAATGAGAAAATTGGGGAAAACCGGCTGGAAATTGGCGCACCGAAATCACAAGGATGACGAACATGTACCAAATTAGGTTCCTCCCATTCTCGGAGTTCCAAGTAACTCACCCTGTATATTATGGATATAAGTATTGACTTGACGCGGCATATTTCATCCCTTGCAACGCGCCATTGACCGTCGCGCCAACATCTGTTTTTATGGCGGTCCACGTTTCTGCCTTTCACGCCAGGACGAACCAACCCTCAACCCTCAATCCTCAACCCTCTTTCCTTTCCCCACTTCCTTTCCGCAACTTTTTTCCATCTGATTTCTACCGCGGTGGGCATCAAAGTATGAAAAGTTTCCTTAAAGGAATCCCTTTAGGGTTGCGATATTTCATTCTGTTTAAAAGCGTGCTCACGACGATCATAGAGACAATTGATGGCCGAAAAATTACGCTATAAATATACAACCCTTATTTAGGGTTCGTGCGGACATAAATAAGAAAGTAGGTGCATGATATTGGTAAGATATTATACATCGTGAAATATCTTTGGAAATACACTAAAAGAATTAAAAGATAGATATAAGTTATAATTTGAAAACCGATAAAAAATAAAATAATGTAGGGAACATATGTATTGAATTTTTGAAGATGATGAGATGGAATTCATTTTTTTTCTGTCGTCTAGAAGCCCTACGGCAGGCAGCTTCTTACCTCCAATATACGGTCTAGGAACTTGCAGAACTGGCTTTTTCTTCCGCGTAAGGAGTATGAGGGTTTTCTGGTCTAGACCTTTCAGGATAAAATTTCAATTTACGTACTTTTCCTTTTCAACTCTCTTCCGGACGATACGTCTAACCTTTTCATCTCCCATCTTACTCGATCCCCTTGGCTATCTTTTTATTTCTCCCTCTCTCTCTCTCGCTCTCTCAGCTCTTCTATTTCAGAATCTCTTCGCTGCACGCAGCAGGCTTCTTTCGAGAGATCGATATATACATTTCAACACTCGGAATAAAAAGAAGAAGGAAAAGCAGACTTACGTTACATACGTCATTTCTAGTCAGACTGATGGATGCAACCTTGTGCACGGCATGAATGGACTGCGCAGAAAGGCATTCTTCAGATATACAAAATGTCCCGTTTTATTTGCGGCTAAAAAATCCTCCGCATTGAAACAAAGCGGAGAAGGAGTTTTTGTTTCGCAGGGAAATGAAATGGAGGTAAAAAAGAATCGATATTGTTGTTGAAAATACTTTGAGTAATTCTCTGAAACGAGTGTGTTCCGAAAATTTTGCAAAATTTGCGGTTCAGTTTATGGCGAACGGACGTCGCGACGCGAAACGCGGTGATTACCGCTCTAATTTTCATATTTCATGTCAGCCACGAAATAAGTAGCACGATGCGGTGCAGGGTCAGTTCTCGTTTCTCGAAATATGAGTTCGTTGTTATTTAGCTGATGCGAGAAATGGAAATGAAAATAATAGAAATTAATAATAACAGCCCTTATTTTTCTTACCCCCGACAACTTTTCTCCCGCTTCGCCCGACGATAATTTCACCTCATCCGTCTCCCGTGTTCCGTTTCGATTGAGAGGTGAGAGAGAATTTGCTGCAGTTTTCACGACGAGCTTGTATATACGGTATAAAATATTCAGGTTATGATTTTCACATAATTTTCGACTTTTACGATGACTTTTTAGCTCTTACGAGGTTGAGATTCCATAAAGCTTGATGTAAAGGCTGTCTGCGAGTTTGATCTGGTTGTCTAAGGGGCGAAGGGGTGCATACGGGGTTTATATTGGGCTCTCCCTTGTTGTATACTTGGGGGTTTCTTGGCGCTCGATTTTCGCTTCCCAGTTGGTATACATACGTTACATGCATGTATGTATATGTATACATACCATCCCGAGGGAGTTTGCCGTGTTCTCCACCCTCGGGACAAAGAGACTAGACGAGGAGCTGATACCGCATTCACGCGGGGTTCGATTGCATGTAGGTACCAGACGTGCCCTTGCGTACGCGACGATATCCAACTCTCCCACCTTCCTTCCTTTCTTTCCCTCAAATTTTTTCACTCTTTCCTCCTAGCCGCGTCCCTCTTTATTTACTACTCTCCTTCTCTCTCTTCAAACTCTCTTTTATGTCAACCTAAAGAACCGAAACACTCCCCCTATCCTACCACCACTACCACTGTTGCCAGACCAAAGTATTGAAAAGAAATTGTAGCTAGAGCGAGTATAAAAATTGGGTATATGTATAGGTATATAAAGGCATGTATATGTACAGTGAAACTTGTTCGGTAGTTTTACATTACCGTTTCGCGAAAATTGAATATTGCTTTCTTGCATTTTTATATCAAAAAGTAGAAACTATCTTCGTTCTAGCATGTGTACAGAAGTATAATGACATTATATATATTATATGTTGGTATATAAAAGTGAACATGCATCGCTATATATGTAGGGAAAAAGTTTTTATTATATACGTAAATATCATATGAGTACATAGAAAATTTTTACGTGGAGGCAGCATATTCGGTTCTTCGGTAAGAATTATAATGGACAACAAGTTTGATAGGGTCATTTTTATGGTTATCTGTATAATACCCATATAGTTATATACCTATACGTATATACTTGATGGGTGGTTGCGATGCCCTCCTTGCTTTTCTAGTGGTTCGTGGTTGATCGGTGGCTCGTGGCAGCTCGTATAATACACGTGCTATCCATCAATATCTGACCCTCGTTAACTCTGGGTGTTCATAAGCTCAAAAAAATGTGGAAGCACCACCATCGCCGCCGAGGTGCAGATAGGGGTAAAGATGCAATATCACGGTGATCCATCTCGCTAGACGATCGTCTAAATTCTATGTATCATGCCGATATCTGTACATATAGAAAATGCTCCATCGCTCTCCTCTCGATCCAAAATCCTTATTTTTTATTTTTCGGGATAATAAAACAAGAAAAATAAAATAAAATAAGACCATCGACGAGGGGTGAAAACAGACGAAAATAAGACGCCTAAAATCCCATTCAAATAATATACCGTTGGGGCAAACAGGCAGTGAGACTGAAAATACGAAAACGTTCGCCATAGCATGCAAGACTGAAGGAATTCTCAAATATTTCATTATTTTTTTTTCCCCGAGATCTATATAGACTGAAAATTTTTTCATAGCTTTCACAACGTGAGACGGTCGATTTTCGGAGTAAAGGTGAGAGACGATCTAGAGAATAAAATGCGATGGTGCAATATACATATAAACATATATATTTTTTTAGGGAGCTTTGCATACACCTACGTATACACCGAAACCGATTCGTTTTATACAAATTTATGGATTTCCTAAAGCGTTTTCGGTAGCGTCGATCGTGCTGCAGTATGTATAGGTAGACATAATACTAATACATAGTAACAGCAGCAGCAGCAGCAGCATTTCGTTCGGGTATTATATAGTCTGGTTGCAAATATATTTGAAATCCTGCAGGAGCATCGAAATGGCCTTTAAATCTAACCCACCCTGGCAGGCTAATAGTCTAGCAACACTTTCCCGTCGAGTTCATCCAAGATGGCGGGTTTCCCCGCAGTTTATCATCGCATATATACGTATACGCGTTGGATATTTGCATATTACATATACCAGAGCGAAATTTACGCGGTCTTCGTACGCGTGTCCAATTTTTACCGCTTCATTATCAGAGGAGTTGTTTCTGCGAATATTTCGAAACTAAACTACGATGCATCGACAGCTGGAATGAAAGTTTCAGCTACTTCGATTTTCGAAAATATCAAAAATACAAATTTCAACATATTCCTCGTTCATGATATGGTTTAATAATAAATTAACGTATAGAAAAGTTTTCACATGGAAGCGAAATTAGTACTCGAAGGCCATAGGGTTGTGTTCAAAAATTGTCTAATCAGCGACACAGAGAGGGTTTAGGTCGCATTCGTCTAATATTTATTTTACTGCAGCTGTCCACCCAATTTTTTGTTTTCACACTGCGATCGCATTCTTTTCACAAAATCAATTCAGTAAAAAAAAAAAAAAAAAAATTTTTTCTCAGATATGGTTCTCAATGTAAAGTGCTAATAAAAACTAACGGAAATTAGCTACGTCAATTCTATAACGTCTATCGCATACGCATTCTATAACGTCTATCGCATACGCCAGTTCGTAGTTCGTTTTTCATTTGTTTTTTTTTCTATTTCTCCAGCGAGTGCCTAAATCAAATGTTTGATCTTCCGGATGAGTGAACCCCTGTAGATGCGATCGGTATAATAATATAACACAATAATACAGGTTGGAAAGAATGACGTCTAAGGCACTCTTGCCCCGGTTATGGTTAGGCACCCCATAGCGCGATTTTTAAACTTCAAAACGTATCAATGTCAGACCAATGCAACCGCGTACGCATGTATATGTTCACGGCCGGGCGCAACTTTGCCGTCAATTTTCCCGTCATCGCGATCCCCGGATTCTTCAACCCCCCCTTACACATGACAGCTAACTCGAACCCCGGAAAATATCCACATCATCCGAAAAGCGAAGAGCATTTATATATTTCACACACATACATACGTTACCCATATTTACTCGTGAACAGAAAGCGGTTCAAGGTTCAACGAACATTCTATACGCGCACACAATTTTCCGTGCACACCTATACTATGCATTTTGTATACATGTATACACTACAGCTCATTTTTACCTACACAATCGAATCATTCTCTTCTCTGTTTGCTATTCATTTTCGAACGGAGAGTTTTGACGGTGATTTAAAGCGGCGGTTAAATTGGCCGAAGATTTTTTTCATTCGAGAAAATGTCCTTGTTTTTTTCGTTTTTCTTTTCTTTTTTTAAATGCACGAGCAACGCCACGTTCTCGTGCGTTTTTGTTATCCGGATATTATGCGGTGTGTATTACACGGCTTGAAATTTTAGTTCGTATACATAAATGTGAGCATGAATGGTTCGATTGAATTTTTATTGGTTTAAAAATTTATTGTTCTATCCGAGCGTGATGAAAATTTCCGGTGGATCGAATACGTATTTTTTTTTGTTTTGTCATCGAGCTTTTTCTTTCAGAATCTTCTTCAAGATCTTGGAAGTTCCATTTTAGTTTTATTATTCTTTTACTCTAAAAACAAAGAACGAACATAAAAATAACCACATGCATGATTTTCGGGTGAGCATCCGTGAAATACGCCGTTATACGCGGCTATAACCTTATTGATTCAATAAACAAACGAATGAAGGAGATTATTAATCATGGTTAGGGTGGTGATGACAAGAATTAATAATGAGAAGGCCGACTGTACACATACGAAGACGTATACGAATTTGATTGATTAGTTGGTAGACTTTGTGTACAGGGTTGCTGCAGATCGAGGAGGGTCTCATTTGAGTATAATTTTCGAATTTTCACTTGATTATTATGTACGTGTGGTTATAATTTCGGAAATTTCATGTACCACGTCTATCCGCAGGTAAGTAACTGTAACACACATTGCGTGGTTTCAGGGTGTGCTGTAAAGTTTTTGGAAGCGTGTGTGTGGGGTCGGAGGGTGAGGGGGGGGGGGGGGGGGGGGGGGGGGGGGGGGGGGGCAGGGGGTGATAAGTAATAACCGCTCTCACACGTTTCCTTCGCTCGCTTGCAATTTCAGCGGCGTATATATCTATGTATATAGCTTTTGTATACAGACATGTACCGGGTAATTAGAGCTTAGCTAATTATCTCTTAAATTAACGCGAAACTTAGATGGTTACCTGGAATTCAACCCGCGAATTTGTATCCGGTTTTCACCTTCCTATACACAAAGTCTCTCTCACAAGCCGCGTATCACTACCCACGTAGGTAGGTACATAATACGTACAACAGCTAAATATATATACTTCATATACATACAAGTAAATATATATCTTATACGTGCAACACGTCTGACAAAATCACACGCACGTTTTCGTTGTATATGTAATAATCGTGATGACGATGATGATGATGACGATTATTATTGTTTCATTAAATCAACCGATTCAACCATAGCACTCCATTTTTCAATCTCTGAAGGTCACTTTATCGCACGTGGGAATAAATCCTATATCATTATACATATCCAGCAGGGAAAAAATTAAAATTTTGTTGTCGTTGAAAATTAAATTTTTTCCGACGCCCCAAAAAAACCTTCCTTTTGATGAAAAAATATAGGTGAATTTTTTTTTTTCTCATGAAACAAAAATAACACGTCCCTCAAGACGATCTAAGTTCATTTTTTGATAAAATCGTAGTTTTTTGTAAGTATCTCGTAAGGTATACGGATTTGAGAAAAAATTGTGGGACCAATTTTGTAGAGAATTAAATTTTCTAAAAAAAAGGTGCTTTTCATTTTCGTCATAAAATTCATATTCATGGAGATATTCTCAATAATAGATTCATTAACCCCATATAGTCAACATTTTTAAACCTACAAACGTTATTTTTTCTGAAGTCTAAAAGATTTAGAAAATTCCCTACAAAAATGGTCTCATAACTTTCTCTCAATTCCGTATACTTTACTAGATACTCACAAAAAACTGCAATTTTATCAAAAAAATGAACTCAGATCGTCTTGAGGCACGTGTTATTTTTGTTAAAACAAAAAAAATTAGCCCCCGTATTTTTTCATCGAAAGGAAGGTTTTTTTGGGGCGTCGGAAAAAATTTAATTTCTAACGACCACCCTAATATCCAGGTATATTTCGATCACAGGAAGAGTTTTCAGAAAATTTTAGGCGAGAATATGAAGAACCAATTTCCGGACGCCGTAATTATTGATAAAATATCATCGCATGCGTGTTGAAGTTTTCCAAAGTGGAATGTTACGTAGGTTTTTTTTTTTGTTATTTTGTTTTTTAATTACGAAATAGTTTTCATATAACATTCTATACTCACCCAAGGTAGACGAGGCATTTTGGAGTTCGATGATTGCAGCGCGATAAGGAAGAAAGAAGTATTACAGGATCTGAAAAAAGAGCGAAAAAATCATATTACACATCAAAATATTGAATTTAAAATTGGATAGAAAAACCTAAACGGATATGAAACAGATGTGAGATCATTAAATTCCGGACAATCTATTGTGTATGTCGTTCATTTTTTGTTTGTTTTTTTTTTTTTCTTGTTTTTATAAAATAAAAATGTTATAATGATATACGCGTAAACGATCCATTGATACAGAGAGCTGAACAATAGCCAACGACGAATAAAATAATATATGTTCTCCAAGAGCTGCGAACAGATGGACTAATGCCCGGAGGCTGCTCTGCTTCCCTTTCTCTCCAATTTCCGGAGCGAAGTTCTTCATAACATAAATATAAATATATGTATAAACGATATAACTATCTCACGTGTTATTTAACTTGACACCCTTTCGATAAATCCTCGTTACTTACACGCGATCTCTTGAAAGCCGATTTTTATTTGAACGTTTTTTCTTTGTTATTATTATTGTTATAGATAACTATTAATTCCTAACATATTGTTCGTGGAGAGATGAAAATTTCCTGATCTAGTTTTTCGACAAAAATTATTCTCCGATGTCAAGTTTGTGCGTGTAAATTAAATAGACACGTTGGTATAATCTTATGGGCATAAAAATTCAGAAGGAAAGTGTCCACGGAATATACGTTTCAATATGGCGTTGTACAAACAGCTGGAAGTGCTAATTACACCTTGGTATGAATTTCAAAGGCCAGGTGAATATCGAAGGTCTTTTTTCCCCGTTTGTTCCTTTTCCCTCTTTTCTCTTTTTTTTTTTTTTTGATTTTTTCTCTTGGCATCATCGAGAATGTTGATTGCCAATGGATATCGATTTCACGTGTGCCCCGCTCGCCGGCATAATACGTTTGATATTGAAACTCGTCTTTTGTTTTGTTTCATTTTTGTTTTTTTTTTGTTGATTTTTATTATTCATTGAAAATTTATTTAGAAGAAAAAAAAATTTTCACATTCACACACCTGCGGCGAGCGCAGGCAGTTTTGAATACGTCACAATAGGAAGTTTGATAAATTTATTCAAATTTCATCTGGTAGAATTCTATTTTTTCCTTTTTTCTTCCTTTAAACATATGGCGAAGAAGTTTGTCACGAAAATTATGTATGTATGCATATAGGTATATATATATCTATGTATACTACAGAAAATCGTTTTCCACGCCTCATAATAAAAGCGTGCGGACACGCGCCTCTTGTAACGTACCCTGCGTGACGTTTCTCGTTAGGTTTTAAAATAACGTGTTGTTGTTTTTTTTTTTTTTTTCTTTCTCTCTCCTGACCAAAAACCGCTCCATATAACGTATACACACATATATATATATATATGAGTATACTAGAACCTCCTGCAGATTTAGGTAAGGAAAAAAAAAAGTAAGAAAGAAAGTTAAACGATTCGAACCCCCCATTCCCAATACGCTTACATCTAACCGTCTCAATATCCGCAATATACGAAAAAAAACGTCAAAAATAAACCTACTTCAAACTTCTGTTCCTCAGTTTAATTAAAAAAAAAAAGAATAAAATGAAAGAAAAAAAAAAAAAGAGAAATACGCAGTAAAATAATATTGGGCTAACCTAACCAGCTCGCGCGGGATAAGTTTTTCTCTATATAAACAGTGTTTTCTATATTTCTATGTAACTATTGGCAGCGGGGTCGGAGTTTTAAGGGATTTTCTTTTCTTTTTTTTTACCAACACGTAATTGTGTGCAGTAGATATTAGAAAAATGGGTGAAACTTTATTTGGCAGTAAGGTGGTCGCATTACAAGAGCTATAGCTGTTTCACTCTCCTGGTGGTTGCTGCTCGAGTTGGGGGGATAAAATAGAAGGAAAGGGAACTGCAAAAGTCTTGCGCCATATGGCACCCCAAGAAATCCATATGAGCGGGACGTGTACTCCGTGTATACAACCCTTATTTTGTATCACTACTCCTTTCTTTGTTTCACGATTATACAGGTAGAGAGAAAGATTTCCCTTGAAAATGGGTAACGGGCAAATGGAAATTTCCTTTTGGTTTTTTTTGTACGTATATACGAATTGTACTACATAGATTGAAAATACGTGTGGAGAAAATATGCGGTGTTCGGTTTATAATATTATAATAAATATAGAAATTCGCGACATGGGCGGAGGAAGGGGGGGGGGGGGGGGGGAGGTGCAGTTTCGAAAAATTGCGAACTGAAGTGAATAAATAGGGAAGCGAGCTGCTGCCTCTGAGCCGTTGCAGAAGAAGAACGGGAGATGAAAAGGAAGAAGAGAGCAAGGGGGAAAAAGAAATGTCACTGAATTATTGACAACGAGCGGATTTCCTTTGCCCTTTCCTCATCTCCTTTCTCCGGTTCGCGGCGTATCGCGCCTCTCTTTTCTTTCTTCTATTTTTTCTTTTTCTTTAACTTCCCTCCCGCCCCTCAGAACTCTAACTCATCCTTTTTCCTATATCGATCGATCGGGTGCCTCATCTCGTTTCGGTAAACAAGCGACATCAATCGAGCCGGGGTTTACCTGGCGTTGGTTTACAGCCAGGATCAGGGATTTCCGATTTTTGTAGAACTGTCGATTTTATTTGAACCGTTATCAGCCGATTCGGAGGCATTCATTCACCTCCTTCCATACCCAAATAAACTCCGCCCGATTTTCGATCTCCTCTTTATTCGTGTTCTGAACCGAGCTGGGAAGCGAAAATTCAAAGTCGGATGATTGGTATTTTCTAACATCGTACGAAATTTGAAATTGCAAAATCTATGACCCCTCAAGTCAGAATTCTTCTCTTTGATATCGTTGTTGTCATGCCATCGGGTTTATCGTCTTCGTGTGATGCGGGTACTTTTTCTTTCAATTCTAAATTATTTCAAATTACATCCATTATCCTCAGTTCAGAATTTTTTTAATCAAAGAAATTAGGTCTCTTTAAATTTCTGCGTAAAAATCTAAAGAGAAAAGAGCTTCTGTGAAAGAATCTTTTTCATCGCTCGCGTTAAAATGCCAGCTAATCGCCGAGCTCTAATGTCAATCTAACGCTCTGGGCGTTGGTATATGAAGTGAAGGTGTTTTTCTTTTTCCATATAATAATGTCACTAAACTTGGTATACGGAATTATTACAGTGACATTTCAGGCATCGAACGATAAGGAGAGAACGAAAAATCTGTACATGTAAAAAATGAAGAAAGGTTCGTACAGACATAAAAAAAAAAACCCGTTTCAGAATTCGCTGGCGATGCAAATATTGACGATATATCAGGATGTAAAAATAAAAAATGAATCTGCGCAAGGTCGTAAGTTGGAATGCAGATAACGCGGAGGATCTATATATTGCAGATATGATGATCACCATAGAATTATTGACGACCCATATAACGGATCCTGCGGGAATTATTACGAGCACCAGGAAGTTGATGTTTCGCATCAGAATGCATCGTATAATGGAAAGAAAAAAGGGTCTCCCTTCAGCGAGTAAAAGCCCACCCTTTTCGCTCTAGATATATGAGAAAAAAATATACGTGTATAGACATACATTTCCCACTTCCTGAAGGATTCCAGGAAACGAATAAGCGGAAAAAAGCTGCCGCAAAGAATATGTAGCGCAAACTTGACGCAACTTCTATATCTATATATGTTATACTTCTACATTATATGGCGTAAGAAAATTCTAGTCGGCGGTGGTGCTGCTTGCAGTGAAGGGATCAGGAAGATCACCCAAGGTCTATTGAGCCAATGCAGGCGATAGGAGCCTCTATAAGTCCCGCCATTCAACCTTTAAGTAAAAAGGCAAGAGAGCCGGAGTTGGTGACTTTTCCGAGTGCCGTGCACTGAGGTCGGTGAAATCGAGGCCGGCATCAAACTCAAAGTACCCATCTATATATTATCCTTACGGTTCACAGCCTGGATCAGAATTCTCAACGAGAAATAGGGAAGGAGGAAGGATAATATCGCAGTGCCAATTGTTCAAAAGCCAAGCTAGTACGAAAGCCCCTTTGTATCGGCGGCCAAAAATATATCACGTACAATTTTATAGATACGCCTGTGATTGGGTCGAAATTCCTATCGAGGTAAAATATCTTTTATTTTTTCTTTTTACATCCACTTTTTTGCCGTACAAATCAGGATCTCAGTAAGATCTGAAAAAAAACGTGGAAGGAGATCACACGGATTTCCATATTTTACATCGCACCTTTGACCCCGAAATCGGGAAAAAATCAAAAATTTCTTGAATTGTTAAAGATACTATTTCTCAGTCGAAAATACATGACTTTCTCCTTTTTTTTCTTCGATCGAAGTTAAATAAGGTGAACTCACGAAGATATGGCGATTAAAAATTGAACATTTCAACGAACCGTTTTACGCTATTCTCCCATCTTTTATCTATTAGATTTTTATAGTTTCATATAAAATATCAAAGATTACCTAGAAAAGGAGAACGTTCGCTGTTATTTCACACCGTATTCTATTTTTGCTGTATAAGGTGTTAAGTCGAGAAAGAACTGAAAAAAAAAAGATGGTAAATTAATACGAGTCTCGCAGGACGATTTCTATTCTATAGTTTGTAGAAAATATTCGATCCTCTCAAAAAAGATGCAATGGTAGAAAATGTTGATTTAATATTAGTTACATGAGGAAATAATAAAATGTCGAATGACATGGAATTTCGATCTGTGATTGATGCAGTAGACGAAAGTAATACAAATCGTTACATGTTATAAAGTAGAGAATGAAAAAGAAAAAGAATCTCAAAACTAAAAATAAAAATAACAAATTGACACACGTTAAGCTTGATCGTCATTTTTCTGCTTTCTATACAGGATCAGCTTCCGCTGCAGCAGCAGCACGTGGTGGTTTTGCTGTAACAGCAGTAACGGATCTTGTATATCTTCTCTAAACTCTTATATACTCGGGTTCAAGTTTCTATACCGCGACACGAACACGGGCGACAACGGCTGAGGTTCATTATCGACCATGTTCCAAACTTTTTTGAGCACGCCCCGCCTTCGCCCCTTCTTTCCCCCCCCCCCCCCCCCCCCATCAAGAATCTAGCTCGCCTAGTGTCTAGCCAGAAACGGAAACCACTTTGGGCCACCCATACAAGACCCTGTAGAAGGGAAATTAATATTGACATCTACCGAAAAAAAAAAGTAGAAATATAAATCCACAGACTGATGTACAAAAATCTTACAGAAAATTAGATAGAAGATACCACCAAAGATTAGTACGTCGCTGCAATTTTTGGACCTTATTCCCGGCATTATGGAAATCCTATTTTTTGAAATATTATTTTAATTTCCTTTTTTTTTCTCGTTGTATTATTCGGACGAAGTTGAGGAAATAAGAAATTAAGAAACTAATGGTCTATGTATAAAGATAAAAATATATGTATACTTCGGTAACCACCGCGATGCTAACCACTTATCTGGTGCAGACCATAACAACCCAGAGGCAATTACCCGATACTGCAACGGGGATGCAAACAAAACCATTTAGATAAATTACTCACGATAGGGAATTCGCCACGGTTAAAAAGTTCGGTGTAATATAAGGAAGTACGATCTCCCGCGACCCCTCGCCCCCTCTTCACCTTCCCAAATCCGGTAATTGACTGTAAAGTAAAGGTGAAAAGAAAATAGGGATTGATTTTTAACGCCGTTCATATTATAACACGATGAAAATAAGTACTTTCATCGAACTTTCGTCCAGTAATATCGGAGATTATTGGTATTTGAAATTTTTTTTTCATAATGGATACCCGCGGCCGATTTCTGATTATTTTATTTGCGGATTATATTTATGCGTTATGAAAGTACGGAACATGTGGGAGAAAGTGAATTGTGTGAAGAATTTGAAAAGTGTAAGCTAGATTTATAAATGAGAGCAGAAATCGGACGCGCATCATTGAATATGAGGTGTAGAATTTCGGAATTAAATTTCTTAAACTTGTTTCCTTTTGTTTTTTTCGAATTTTCCTTACTTTCATCATCTGCTTTCTCCCCTACGGTTTCTTTTTACACTATTTACGTAATATTATATCCCTATATTATTTATATTCGCATCGCTTTCCGAAGGACCTCATACGCCCTTTAAATTTCCATTTCTCCACATGATATCGATGTGGAATGAAAATTCATATGAGATTAGTTGAAAGCTCGAAGTGACCTCTGACCTGGTCCAAGAAAATTTATGGACATAGGTGTATATATTATATGTACATATATATATACCCAACACCTAGGTAGTGTAATAGGTGGGTTTGATAAGCCGATAGTGAAATACATTTTCCACCTGCGGATTCGAGAGGAGGAACTGAAACGGTCAGGAAGAGGGATTTATCTCGGGCATCGGTCATTCTGAACAATGCCAGAGCTCTCAGCAATTCCTCTACTATCGGTGCTGCTGCTGCTGCTGCTTATTTCTGACCTACTTTCTTGCGCTTCCTTCTCTATCTGCCCTTGCCCTTCTCTTCGTAGTAATCTCTTTCCCCTCCTCCCCCCGCCCACCTCGCATCCCATCTTTTTTCTTTCTCTATTTTTCTCTTTATTTCGCTTCAACCCTATTTTATTCGCGAAACGACGCATCCTTCGGATTTCTTCTCTGGTATATAATGATTAAATTCTTCAACGAATAGCCGCATTCTTTTCAACCGAGTTATAAAATGGTCGTCCTGCACTATACGTGTCTATACATGTATGGTAGACAGAGAATTGAGACAAAATTTTTGCTAAACCTTATAGCGACGTCTCCAAGTTTTTGTGTTTTCGGTTACTCTTTCAATTCCTTTTTTCTTCTTACGCGTTATTTTATCTTTTAATGAATGAACAGTTTAAATTTTCAAATTCTGTGCACGATGGCCATATACGTATCACACATGTTACATAAATATAACAGGATGACGTGCGGGGAAGCAATTTACAGCTTCGTCGAACAACGCTGGTAAATCTGTAGCAGAAACCCAGAAACCCGTTTGATTCCATAGGGTTTAGGTTCAGGGATGCATGTTTTATAGACCAAATCGAACTCCGGTGACCGAAATCTCCCTCTGGAGCTGTTAACCGCGAACTTGTGGAGTAGAATCCTAGTTACCTACGTCATTCTTGATTTAGCACAGATACTCTTTGTCGCTTGGGATTGATACCCGAAATCATTGATTAAACATATCACGGCACACCAAACTACCGGAAAACACACCCTTTCGGAGTACACCGTGTGTAACACCATCAAATATTGAAAAACAAAAATTATGCCCAAACCGTTCAACATGTAAGTGATCTTGTCAAAGTTTATGTACAATTTTAGTTACGCCGTAGAATTTTTTTTTCCTTTTTTTTCCCCCATCATCTGAGAGCGAAATCTCGCGGTGAAAGATCAAAAAGAAAAGTTTCTACATTTTCCAAGTGACGGGGAATCGAGATCATTTTACAGGTGAAATTTAGAGCCCTGAATCAAGCTGCGAGATTTCAGTGTTTCATTAATACGTCAAAAACTGGCGGTGTAGTGAGTAACCTGAACTAGTATGCGAAATGAAACTCATATACGTATATATACGTGGTTGGCATTACCTCAAGTGTCTGGTTCTCGAAACGGTATTTTCCCCTTACTATATATAGATAATATACGTTTGATGATGCCTTGCAGCTAAGATGCTCGGCTTAGAGAAACATTGGCTCGCTGATCCTTGCCACGATTACTGAGGATTAATTATAATTTCCTTGAAATTTATACCGATTAATTAACTTGATTGCCATGTACGACCTTTAATACGAAATTACGTACTTCGTGCACTGATATAAGCTATGAAACTATTTTACATCTTCAAAAACTCATCATAATCTGCACTATCGCACGTTACCCGTGACAATATAATTTTTGTATATGATTAACTACTTTTCAACGTTGGTATTTTTTTTAATTTTTTCAACTCAACGCATTTATAATAACGTTCAAAATTTTTCTGTTTCACAGTCTGTATCACCTGTGTGATATAATATAATGAAATTGATGTATCAGCACGATCCTGATCGACCAATCGTTTTTTAAATGATCGATCGGTGTTAGATATTTTTAAAGAGCACTGATTAATCAAACGTAACCAACCGTTTTCGATCATCCGCGCGTATGGCAGCCTTTTCTTTTTTCTCCGTTTTCTTTTTCTATTTTCTTTCGCCCGTACAAAATGATCATTTATTTTTTTATCTTCTCGTAGCTCTTTTCTTTTTCTTTTTTTTCCTCGAGACTCACCACCGAATATCCCCGTGAAGCGATGGTTCATAAATCGGTATTCGGAAGGGCCTAAGATTATTATCGTGAGTAAACTAAATAGGGCAACGAACACAACTGGCCATTGGCGTTATAAACTGATCATCATCAAAACTCTTCATGGAAAATACATAAGTTTATATACGGTCGCTGTGTACATCTATGTATAAAAAATACGTATACCATGAAGGTTAAATCGTTCGGCTTTGAATAAATAACCATAGGGATTATAATACCCCTCTATTTAGAATGTACAAGTGATTTTATATTAATAGCAGGATGAATATACAAAACGCAGGTATGTGTACGTGTGTATATAAAAATATGATAAAGATAAGTGAATGCGACGACGTAAAAATATTCCAAACGATACCCACCATTTTTTTGCTTTCTTTTCAACTTTTTTTTCGGTTTCAATATTGTTTGATCATTTCAAACTAGATATATATATATATATATAAAAATGACTGCAGCAGCAGTTCTCTCATTTCTGTGGATGGACTCGGCGATTGGCACACACGCAATCCTGTTATATATCAGTTCCTTTTGCGGTAACGCAATTTCCGGGTAGCAAAAGCGAAAGCAAACAAAAAAAAAAGAAAAAAAACGAAAAGAGAAAAAAAAAGGAAGTAAATGAAAAAAAGCAACTTTTTCTTTCTTTCGAATTCCCTCGGGACTTTGGAGACTGGTTCTTCTTCGTAGAATCGAGGTGAAGGCTTCGTCGGCGAAGAATAAGAAAAAGTATATATATAATAATAATAATAATAATAAAGAGAAGAAAACTGAAATAAAATAAAAAAGAAAACAGGAAGAGGAAGGATGAGGGGGTTGGATATACGTGGATATAGACAGCCTCGGTAACTCGCGTTGGGCTCTCCTGTGAATTCCTTTCGATTATTATTATTTTAATTTTTTTTTTTTTTTGTTCTACTTTCCCTTGTTCCCTTTTCTTCTTACTATTTTCTTTCAATTTTTCATTTTTCTGCATAAAGCATAGAATACGCGATACACACATGTATAGAAAAAAATAGGAGGTACGTAGACACATTGTATGTGTCGTACGTGGGTAAATACGTGTGCATACTTATACAACTTATAAGAAGGAGCTTACCGGAGCTTTGAAGATCTTGTTTAACCGCAAAGCAACGGAACCGATGACGACAGTGTTGTGCGAAGCTCGAGTAAATAAAGGTAACAATTTATATACACGACTTGAGGGCATTTTCTTTTGGAATAGATAAGAAAAAAAACACGCGAAAAGAAAAGAAAACCGGGGTCGCGGTATAACGCAGTGCACAAAAAGTAGATAAGGAGTTACCCGCATCAGAAAAAAATCATAGTGAATAAAATGAAATTAGTAAATAAAATGAAAAAAAAAAAGATACAACTCTGTACGAGGGATGTTTTGGGAAAAGAACTGATTGTAAGTGACGAAAACTAAAAAAAAAAAAAAAATGAAGAAAAATAGAGAATCTGTCGTTGTTGCTCTTCACGGTGCCGCTGCGGAGGCTGAGATCGTGAAAAGACCCGATACCAATTATTTTTTATCGCTCTGGGTAGATAAAACTTTTTAAGATCTCGCCTCTGTCGACTGTCCACAGTCTGCACGGTGACTGGGGAGCAGCTACACCCTACTTAACCGTCTCACCTCAGAGAGCTACAACCCTTTTTATTAGCGGACCAAGAAAACTCGTTCTCTAACCTTCCCCCCGCTTCCCTCACTCCCTATAATACACTTTTCCTTTTTCCCTTTTGTTTTTTTTTTGTTGCCTTCTTCTTTTTATCTCTGCTACCTCCACCTCTAGGCATACACAGACTTATGGCCATTACATCCTGGAATAAAAATGTTAACAACACCCGCGGAGCTGTTCTATACATGTATATATGCATAGGTATACGTATATATCTCGCAGAGAGCTTACAACGTTTTCTACGAAGTTTCTAGAATTTTTCCTTACCTCTTTCTTTTTTTATAGAAATTTCTAGGGTTTAATGCTGATGGAAGTTTATATATTACCCCTTTGTGTATAGTACGTTAATTATATATGAACGGCACAACACGTGTATATACCCCGGCTATTTAGATATGGACAATACATTATTGATTGAATTTTTCAATCGAGTGATCGTCGTTTTCATGTTTTCCAGGTAATATAAACTTAATTATATGTATTTACCCACGTATCTACCCAGTTCGTATCGCGGAACGGGCTTTGTGGATCGCACTGCACATCCCGTAGGTATAACCGCACCGCATGAGGCGAAGAGAAAGAAGAAATCGGATTAGCGGATGATAATAATTGCGAGTGCGGCGTGTGACAGTTTTTAAAATGACATTACAAACGATCGATACCTGCTCTGCTCCGCTCTGTTCTGCTCTGCTCTGGTCTGTCCGCGCGGATGGCGTACGTAACAAGATTACTGATTCGAAGGGTGGTAAGCCCTCTTCCCACCCCCTCCCGTGCAGCTTCCTTTTTTCTTTTTGTATATATTCCCTTCCCTTTTTCTTTCTCTCTGTTGTTTTTTAACTTCTTTTTATCATCGTTTGCGCACTCTCTTTATCTACTTACCTACCCCTATCCTATGTAATTTTGCTATTTGTATGGATAAAAATTGTGACTCGGAATCCGAGAAATTTTGTAACTGTACATATAACAGTGGCAATTTTCGACGATCGGATAATTTTCGTACTTTAGTATTTACGGGTGTGGTACTATAACTGCACAATATTAACCGATGCGTTTTAATGGTTTTGAACTGCATGGAGAAGATGATGATAAACGAAGATTCCGTTGTTCGAACTGCTGCGGATACCGAGAGTCGGAGGAGTCGAAACTTTTGAGTAGATGGAAGGGGTAAAGTTTGAATCGTTGAAAGCGGGCGGCTCTTGTTACACCGACTAATATCGTGGCAGACACAAGGCAACCGATGTACATACATACATATACACGTACGTATATAATGTACTTACTTGTAAAACGATTAGGGTATACTATAATAAATGATCGTAACGATTCAATTAAATATTACAAACACGACGTGATCAAATTCTAAGATAACAATTTATACTAGCCGGAAACCCCATTTTATCACCAATACTTTAATTCATCATCGTATGCTACGTTCGAAAATTGAACGAAAAAATTAACCCTATGTTAAGAATATGTTCATGAATCGGAAGAGGATGTAAAAGAATCTGAAGCACGATTATCACCGTAGGTATAGAAAAAGATAAAAAATACAGCGAAGTCAGGGGTTAATTGATGAGTAAATGATTTTGCGCGGGACAACAGATGACATTCTGCAAAAAGATAAAAAAATTTGTCTCCTTCATAGGAGGAAAAAATATGAGTAAGGTATAAGATCACCCAAGGATCCCACTTGAATCGCGTTCAAGGATTGATCCGCTATTTGAACCGTATAGTTTGGGACACAAAAATAACACTCGATGAAAAAATATCGGCCTCGGTTCCAGAAAAAGCAAATTTTTCTCGAAAATCACCCCTTTCGTGCGGTAGCTTATGTGTGTATAATATATTTCTGATCCTGGGGGACGTAACGGTGCAGAAAGGGATGAGTATTCGAATCGCGATGAGGATTGTACGCTGAAGGGTCACTTCAGAATTCGAGGAGAAATTTCGCGTGAATTAGACTAATGAACGACAGAAATTCATTAACTCTTCAAACGAACCGTGCCACGCAGTAACGAACTTCCAAAAGCAACACTTGAATAACCTCCCTTATCGGCTATTTACAGGGATAATCTAAAAAAAAAAGGGGGAAAAAAACAAACCACCCTATGCTGAAATCACGTTTATCGAACACGAAGGACCTGAGGAATTAGTTTTCGGCCAACGAGGATTTCTTGTACTTATACTATATTCATGCACATCCGTACAACATTTCCATATCACACGTTCGGTTTTGATACCACGGCCAGTATCCACATGATAAAAAGTGAAAAGATTGGGAGAACGAGGAAGAGAGAGAGGAAAAAGAGAAAGAGAGCAAGGAGGAGATGAAATTGCAGGATGAGGAGTGTCGCCAACACGTGACACGGAGGCAACAGCAGCGGCAGCAGCAGCAGCAGCAGCAGAAGCAACACACTTCGTTGACTTTCTGACAAACGTCAGCTACAGTTCGGTATACCTACTATACAACCAAGGGAGGAGAGTCTCTCCGGTTATTTCTAGTTATTGAAAAAAGTTCTCAGCGGAACGGAAACTTTACTTTCACCCCGATGAACAACTCGCCCCTCTTCGCCCTCCCCATTCGTCCTTCTCTTCCTCCTCCTCCTCCTCCCTCGCCCGCTATTTGCATCATCGGTACCAAAAGAAGAAAAAAAATTTGCAAAATGAAAGAGAAAAAAACTTGAATCAAAAAATTCATTTCGATACAATAATCCGAATTATTAATTAAAAAATCTAATGGAGACGTAATTTGAAGTTACTTCGAGACGATGAATGGATCAGTCAAGCCGCGGAGACACGAGAAGGAATAAAAAAATAATAAGAGAAAGAAAGAAAAAAGTGTGTGAAGGGACTGTGAATCAAGTAGGTATAATAAAGGTGGTTAGGGGCATTGTATTATAACTCTCTAGGTAGTTATAATAACAAGGAGTTGCCTGCGGAGCTTGCCGTTGCATATAAAGTAATTTACATAAATTCTTTACGGTTAGTTTTCGTATATATGTAGGTAGAATAGTAGTAACAGCGCAGTAACAACAGCAGCAGGAGCAGAAATTAGAAAAAGGATTTGTAATGGCGTTACGTGAGAGGGATTTAATTGCTCGGTGGTTTATTTCAAAAGAATTTATCTAATTTATCGTGACATTTTATAATTGGCCCCTGCGTAAAAATAACTCGATTCTAAATAAATAAATGAATAAATAAAATATTTTTATGTATAGACATGATATATGTAGTATGGTAAAAAAAACAAGTGAACAAATAAATGTCTTAAATCTTTGACAACCCCATTAAAAATTATTCATCCTTTTGCAGCACACGTATCTTCATGTATAAGACAAGCATTGAAAAAAAATTGAATGTATTAAACCAAAGAAAAGTGATAAAACTGTAAAAATATACGTATACATTTTTTTCCATTAATCTCTCTTTTCAAATTACGTTAAAAAGTGAAGAGAAAGAGGATAAAAGGAAGCAAAAAAATTAATAAATCATTATTTCACGCCATCAAAATTGGAAACATGTTTTGATTTGTTTTTCAATAAATCTACAAATAAAAATGAACGAGATAAAAAAGCGTTAACGATCGCTGGATCCATATAAAGGGATCCGAAAATTCTCCGTACAAGGATACAAACGATCGATCGATCATGGTCTCCAATAATGAATGTAAAAATGACGAATGTACAAAAATCGATTCGGTAATCACCTGAAAATATTTACGCAAGTTACGAAACTCTCTTCAAAATTCTTTGGAGAGTACGTGAAATATTTTTTCCCGTGCGATATTATGAAATCTGAATAGCATCCATTTTATCAATGAATTATCCAAAGTGGCGACCGTAATCTATCTCTCCTCTATATAGCAGATTAGCTTCTAATGTAAATCCCAAGGGTTGACTCGGAGTGCACCGAGGTATTCCAAGGTAACAAGGAGGTGTAATATTATCTCCGGGAGGCAGTATCATAGGTATCAAGGTAATCACGTCTATAGTCCATTGACATAGCGTCTATCTACATGGAGCAAGTGGTTCAATGGATCGCATTATGTCAGCTTTGATCATATGGAGCCAAGCAACGCTGACGACGAATAAAGGACAAGGACGGAAGGATGTGAAAATCTACAAGCAGACGGTAAGGAGCTAGACTATTGCACACGTAGAGGAAGAGATAGATAGATAGAGAGAGAGGGAGAGAGAGTTACAGTTAAAGAGGAGTTGCTGATCGATCGATTGGATCGGCAATTACCTGAATTGCCTCCGTTTCCAGACACCTAAAGATATATACGAGAATCGCGAACTTGAGACTGTCGTAAGGTCGATTGACCGAGAGCAACACAGAAACCCAACAGCAGTTTACCGTAATTGACATTTTGCCGACGGTATTATACCGAAGAAACGCTTTTAACAAAAAAAGAGATGAGAACAAACGAAATCGAAGGAAAAAACAATTAATGGGAGAGCAAAATAAAATGGGCTAAATTAGTACGGCGAGTGGATCATTGAAATTTATTCCATACACGGTTAGGATTTATGGCATGTCGAGTCTCGATCTGCTCAGGTTAAGGTTTCAGGGTTCAGGGATTGGTTTTCGGTTGACCAAGGTCCGAAATCCAGTTGAAGTTGGAGCGAGCTGTAGAGGATTTCGGAAGCCTCAGGGCAGAGGGTACCATCGCTCCTTGGAGAGCGTTAGATATATGTGGAGTGGAAGACCTCGGATCAAGTGATCAAGAGTGATTGGTAATCACCTGGTTGGGCAACCCTCATATCACGCCAATAAGCTTTGGCGCGACTCACGAATTTCATGGAGGCTTGACCATCTTTTATATACTCGAAAGCTACTTCAGACGTTATGTAATGTATATATACATAGATATTTTTAACGGTATATTACGTGTATATCTATCTATTCCACGGCCGTTTCCATCCGATCCCAAGAAAGCGTATCAAAATCTTGATCGAACCAAGACAAATTACGTTACCCAATTTATTTAGGGCTGAATAAGACGAGAAGGAAACCCGTCTGAACGCCGAGCGTCTACTTTTTCCATTTTTAACCCACAAGGAGTAAAAGACGCTGCCGCCGCCGCTGCAGCAGCTAAGATTCCTAATCTCATTCTTAAACTCTACTTAATAATTTAAGTAAATTAGTTAGCCGACGGTTTTCACCGAGAAAATCGGTCCACCCTAATTTTAACCTTATGAAATTATCGTACCGATATCAGGATTCAAAATTAACCTGCGATCGAAACCCACCGAACAGAATTTGGTTCTATTTTTACTTCTTTCCAAAATAGTCGTATGAAGTTGAAAACATATTCACAATATTATTTCGAGACATTGCACGTTGAACTTTTTTTATGTTGATTCGGTACATAATTACCGGTTCCGGGGAAGGGGATTGAAACGACGGTTTGCTCATTTTCCCTCGGTACCCGCAAGCGTGTCAAAATTTGTTTCCCGGAATTCCAAAAATTCTCTCGCATTGCAGCGAGCCGTTTCGTTTATCAAACTATGAAACGGTCGTTTTCACTCGAGGAATTTTTACTTTTCAGAAATACCTCGAAAAATCGGCTGATATAATTTGTGGACAATGTAGATGTACGTATCTATATATTTTACTGACATCGATGGATTTCTGTGAATCAACTATACGTATAACCGTAACGAGAATTTTGTTACAATTTCAAAGTTTCCTTCCCCCTACCTCCTTTCGCCCTCTCGGTATTATCGACACTGCGGTAAAAATTCGCCCCGTGTCATTTTAAAACCATTTCGTTAATTTCCTTCGCGATTCCGGAGTTACTGAAATTTCTTCGAGGAATTCTCAAAATTCCTTCGCGGGTTATTTCACCAGGGTATCCTTTTACTACCCTTAAAATTCATTTTCTAACCCCAAAAACTGTCCGGCGGTGGAATCATTGGGTTAATTACTCGCTAATATATATTTAACCGCGAGAAAAACTCAAAGTTTGCTTCGGGTTTCGAGTGAACCAAAAAATAAATAAAAAAAAAAAAAACCTCACTCGCACCTCAAACCACACACGTGCTTCTCCGAGGAGAGAAAAAGAAATTCTTTCGCTTTTTTGCCGATGAGAAGAGATTAATAAAATCATACGTCACATTTTTTCACTCTTTATCCGCGTCGAATAGTGCTTAGTACGTACATACGTATATACCTATATTGCATACCTATATCATGTGCTTATCTGGGTATAAAGATGAATCGGCGAATCACGTTTACCAAAGGTTGAATTTACCTGGGGTAAAATAAACCACGCCGGTTATTTACAGAACCGTTTATTTCCATATAGCTATGTATACTGTACATAGTTATATGTATTGAGAGTAAATGGTTGAAGATCACGAACGATTGAAGATTTGAGGTTCGCGATATTCTGATACTGCCGTGCTTCGTAAGTAAAATTACATATACCATCTCCTATTTACACTGTTGGAAAAAAAAAATAGGAGATGAGAATTTTTTTCTCTCTATCCTCTCTTTGAAATTGCGTCTGGAAAAATATGTATGTACGTGTAATGCATGTGTGTATTTATTTCAAGTTCAAATTATTCTCTTCATACCACAAGCTCCAAAATAGATGCGCGCGTGGGCGATAATTTTTTTTTCCTCGACTCGAGCGGATCACTAAACGATCTCGTCAATGATAAACCGCATAATAATCCCCGTAAAACCGCTGCATACATTCACATCGTATTCCTAACAGAGAAATAAAAAAATATTCAATTTCCACGAATATAAGAAGTGGTAAGAAATAACAAAAAAAGAAGAAAAGAAATCGAAGAAAAATGTGTCTCATATTTGTGTACACTGGCTTTGTACCTACTGTTCTTTTTATTCTAGTTTTTTTGCTTCTGTTTAGCTGTAGAACAAGGTACCTAGTGTAAAGAAAACGTGGTATTCTACGGAAAGGGGTTGGGGTATAAAAGTTGTAAGTTTGGAAAATTCGTTTCTAGTATTCGCGAGCTGCATGCCAGGGGATGGTCATTATTTTCCATGGAGTTTCTAGTCGCCGGTGAGAGTTTTGCTCTTGCATGCAGTAAAATATTTCATGGGGATAAAAGAATATAACCTGCATCTAGAGTATAGTACATGCACATCGTACGTACTTACACACCTGTGTATGTGTACATGGTACATGCGTATATGTATTTACATTACATCACATAAATGTACACGTACGTGTACCGGGCTCACTGCATTTTACATTTTCAAGTGCTGCTGCTTTTGCTATGAACAGCTACTGGGTACGTGAAATAAGTACTGTACATATATATATAGATATAGATATAGAGATATGCACGTTCTCTATCATCTATGTATAAATATATGTAGCCAGAAACGAAGCTCATATAGATACAGTTACCTATCTGCTAGAACCATAGAAGACAAAAGAAATGGGGATGGAAAATACGTGCCCATTATATCATTATTTTTTTCTCCTTTCGGTTGAAATGTCGTGATACTTGAGTAGCTGAATTTTCTAATTCACACCATGGTGTAAAGTATCATGTTGCACCTGCATTGTGTACGTACAATTAATAAGTGTCGTAAGAAAAACGCATGGATGAATTTTTTTTCTTCTATTCTTCTTGAAAACTTTTACTTTTCCTTCACCCCTTTTTTTTGTTTTTTTTTTTTTTGTATATACATACCTATACTGCACCTTAGGTGGCTTTTTTGGATAAGAAAAGTAAGAAAAAGCGGGATGAAAAAGTTCGAGACGTCCAGTTTCAAAGCAGCGCATCGACAAAGAGAAAAGTTTTTCTGAGAATACATAAATATTCGGTTGAAGAAAAGATGAGAAGAAAGAAGCGAAAGAAATGAAGTAATCAGGTAGGTACCTATCGCCTCGGGAGGAAATAATAATGTCGGATTTTTTTTTTTTTCAGTTAATTAGATAAGCATCAGTTTATAGATATAGATGGCTGTAGAACTCGAAATTTGCACCAAAAGAAAAAAAAAAATAAATAAAACGTAATGGAAAATGGAAAAATAAATGTTAAAATCAAAGAGTTTGGAAACCTTGAAAAGTCTTTTTGATTTCTTAGACCGTAAAGCGTAAAGACAAAACTCTAGTTGTATTTTATCGGAAATAAAAAAAAAAATGAAAGTTTGCTGCAGGTGTTGCGTGAATATATGTATGTATATTTTATTTTTTATCCCGTTGTCGCGCGCTGGAGTAAAGTCAAACGTGACTGATTGGGTGATAGGAGTTGGCCAAGAATTTGCATGAAATATGCGTAGAAAATGGCGGGAAAATCGCGTCGGAAATCCCGTTAGCATAAACGAGCCTCGGGCTCTGGAAGCACAACGGGTTTAGATATGGCTGCTGCCGGGTTCGAGGTTGGCTCCGTTCGGAGCAAGCCTCTTCACTTCAGTTTTGTAAGGCGACGCGAAAACGAGAACTCGTTCTCAAAAACACGCCAACCAAACCTCCCTTATTTCCCTATCCGCCTCCCCTTCCCTCCCTCCTACCGCGGAACCAACGACACCTCGACTTATTCCAAAGTTGCCCCCGCGAGTATACCGAGAAGCGTCGTGAGTCTCGTATAAATCTGGGGAAACTTGAATGCTTCCACGACGCAATGAAATTCCGGAGATAGTCAAGCACCGAAATTTTATCACTCGCGCGTTGCTTCCCTTCCTCCTCGTTCTCGTACAGAATTCCTTTTTCTATATTTTACTTTTCACTTCGTTTTTTTTCCTCCCCTTTTGGAAAACCAGAAAAAAAGAAGAACGAGAGAAAAAGCAAGCGGAAGCCAGATGTGAAATGTGAACGAAAACCGATTTACGTTATATGATTCTTTTTTTTTCTTCTTATCTTTTATTCATCAACGGATGTTTGTCAATTCTTTAAGTTTATCAATTTTTTTCCTTCGCTGTTTTTTTTCCAAAATTTATTTTGATGAACTCACCGTTGTGTGAAAAAATAAACTGCAGGCTGTACAATATGAGTTATCTCGAGTTACGTGATTTTTTTCAAACCCCAAGGATTTGTGAATTATGTACAGTATAGTTTTGTGGAATTTGAATAGGAAAATTTTTGGCAGATTGGTCACGTAGACGCGGTATATGTTTATCACAATCTACGATTGGGTGAGAATTTTTCAAAAAAATAAATAAAAAAAGCTTTTGAGTTCGTCTACATGGTAAATTCGTTGGCCGGATGTAAGATTAAAGTCTACATGATTATTTATCTGAAATTATAGTTTTATTCGCTTCTCATCCTGATTTGAAAATCTACTAAACGCGAATGATGAATATTTTATCCTATGGTATGTGTATATGCCTTGGTATAAAATAGATTTCGTTGCATTTGAGAGATTTTAAAACTTTTTCAACTCATAATTTTTAGTTTGTTATATATATTTAATGATCACCATGGGTCATATCTTGCATATGTTCGTGTTTACTTTAGTAGATTTCCCGGTTGGTTAGTTAAGGATTTCTTATCTACCCCAAATAGGGAGAAACTAGTAGCCATAAAAAGTGTCCGATAGAAAAAGAAACAAAAAAAGAAAAAACGAAGAAGAAGCTTCAGTTTCCGATAAGATCGAAGGCTCAGAGCCCATTCCCATTCCTATTCCAATTCCCGATCCGGATCCCTAACGAAGCCAAACGTGAATAAGTCTCTTCAAGCTTAGAGATAACCCGCGCGGTAAATAATTGCACCAATTTGTTAGTATAATTTTATTAGTTCGAGATATCGGGGTCGCTCCGCGAGCAAGAGAAAATAAAATCAAATAAAAATAAAATAAAATAGAACGAAATGAAATAAACAAACCATACATATAATCGAACCCAAGGGAATTTCGTACGCTCGATCTTCATCCCTTTTCAATCACCAAAAGTCGACGCGGATGAAAAACCGAAAAAAAATAAATAAAAAGAAATTGATCCATTGCCGCAATTTGAAGGAAAGAAAGCAAGATTTGAAAGTCATTTTCACAACAATAATTTATAAGTATGAAGTTGTACCTATAGTTACGATGATAAATGAAAGAAAAAGAATGCTTGAAAACGTCGTGAATATTTTACGCAAATATGTAGTTTGTGTTTTTTCTTTTTCAGTTTCGTTTTTTTTCCTACTAAACGAGTAATACCATGAGGGCGTTAAAGCTCGGGTTCCATAGTAGGTATATGGCTAGTATATATTTACAATTTATACCGTATATGTATATTCCATAAATAACTAGCTAAGCTTAAAACAAATTCACACACTTGTAGCCTCATCGTCCCGCGTCCTATTTTACAAGCACCACGGTTATACTATAGGCCCGTCATCGTGCAATAAAAAGGAACGGGAAAAAACGACTAAAGAAAAAAAAAAAAAGAACAAAACACGGGGGAATTTTTTTCTGTCCTAGCTCACTCCGCACTCGCCACTGTCCATATGGTCGAAAAAGGATACCGTATATACAACGTTTGTTGATAATAAAAGGGAGATAGAAAAAAAAAGAGAAATGGAAAATATTTGAAAAGAATTTTTAAAACACATCAAATTTTTAGGCGTAGGTTTATGATAATCCATAATGCTTATATGTATATTTTTACGCGCATTATAAATAAAAGTAAAAAAATATTTATTTTACCACGTTGGTAATGTATAGCGTCTTATACCGCACACGACCAAATCTTAGACTTTAAGAGGATCTTTTACTGAACGATAAATCATCGGAGACGATTCTACGGTAACGTGCAACGGACGTCGATCTCGTGTTCAAATATTTCAAATAAGAATCTTCAAGCTCAATACGTGCGTCGTAGCGGCAGCAGCAGCAGCTGGAGACAGTGAAAAAGTGACACAGAGAACCGATTGTTCGAAACTATATCTAACATATTTGTATTGTACGGAGCAGTTATCGAAAAAAAAAAAAGAAAAGAAAAGAAAACGAACAAACATACGTACACACACCGTATCAGCTGTACATGAGTGAAGGTATTTTCATAAATCGGAGAAAATGTTAAAAATACGTTATCCAATCGAGATTATTCTTTTTTTTTCGACATGGCTTAAAAGATATGAATAGAGAAAGAAAAAACAGAATTATGGGGTACAAAGTTCTTCATGGAGCGTGAAGATCAGGAGATGAATAATTTTTGACTCCTCATAACCCATCGTTAAGGGATGATCTTTGAATTTCTTCGTCTCGGACGACTTTTCCAGAATTTTGAATAATTGAATTTTTGTATTATCGAATCAGTCCATCCAGTTGTCTTCAGGTTGAGGAGAACAGAAAATTTCACATGTGGACCTCAAGTCACAGGTACTCGAAGGTTTTTTTTCAAGTCTTCAATCAAATGAGAAAAAAAGAAAATGCAGTTGGGTTTTCCGGATTTTCTAATCTCAATGGAGTACACAGGTATATTCCAGATAATATCTGAATCGAATAAACTTGTTCTCATAATATTTGCTCTTTTTTTTTTCAAACACCTATACAATTTGTGGGACTTACTTTCCGTGTGTCGTACGAACTATCAGTTGCAATAGTTTTATTACACCCTTGAATGACCCGTGAGTTATATACTAATCCTCTCGTCGGCTCTGGAGGAACTCCCAAAGCTGACTTTCAAAATCTCCTTCGGGAAACCTCGAGACCTGTGTAACCACATTGATCCACTCTCCGTATGTATATAGTATATCTGACTGATACTGTCCTCGTCTAACGGGTACCGATACGTTTAGGACAATTCTCTCTGGGCGTTTTTTAACCTGCACCAGTCGACCGCTGCACATTTCAAATAAAAAAATTTCCAAAAACAGATGCGAAAAAAAATGATTTAACGAAAAAAAATAAAGGGAATATCAAACGTGTATCACAATTGAAAATACGTGAAAATTAGTATTTGATCTACCGTAAATTCAATCGATTTAGGAGATGTGATATTCGTTATTTATTTAATCAACATTATTTGGAGCATGCTAACAGCGTCAGATCTGTTTTTTAGCTCAATCTATACCTGCATATTTATACCGCTGTAATTTTGACTATAGTGCTTGTTACGCACGGTATAACGTGTGTTTCATCGGATTTCATTTGTTTCGACAATATACGTTATATTTTGCGCACGTGAAAATATCCAACAACAAATGATATCTGGTTATATACCCGTGACCGCGTTCGGAACGAGCTAAATTTTTGACAGAACATAAAATTTCATCTTTCTCCTCTTCCTCTCACTCTACAATTATATCACATATTTGTAAATATGTGTACCTACATGTAAAACTTGCGCGCGTGTTTTCCCGTCGATCGTTTATTACGTACCAATTAAACTGTTTGTAATACTAATAAAGTTAATCAAGCAGGAATAATTATCGCTTTTGATTATTCAACCCACTTATGAAATATAATAAATATATATAGATATAGATATTTGTTTAAATATTCAAAGGATAAAATCAACAAATCGTTTTGTATATTTTTCCTCCCCTTCAGATTTGACTCTCTCTGTCTTTATCTTTTTAATTTTCTCTCGTCTGTATACGAATGTAAAATTTCAAATTATTCATCGTTGCGCAGGGACGGTGGATCAAGTTATTTGCAGAGAGGGTTAAAATCCACGACTTGAAAGAAGATTTTTTTTCATCCTTCAACATATTGCGACACAATTTCATCCTGCAGGAATTGCACACGGTTCAACAACGAATCGAGACAAATGATTTTTCAAAATCCATCTTAATTTTAATTTATTTTTCAAAGATCAGTTCCATTTCTCTTTACACAAATTGCGTTCGGACGTTATTTCGTTCCCATTTTATTTTGGTTTCCATACTTTTTGCGTAAAAAAATGTGAAAACGAAAATTTTTTATATTTATAATGTCATGCAAAAATACGAGCGTGGTTTTACTTTTACGAATACAAAGCTATACACATACACAAACGAAAAAAAAACTTCAATTTGAATGTCGAATAATTTAAAAAAGATTTTTTCTTTTTTCCTTTGAATAGCTTTTAATAATTTGTAAAATCACATTTCCAGTTTTCCGTTTTCCTCCCGGTCGAAATACCAGTTCGCCAGCGTTGTCCGTCGATTTCCTATGCGCATGAATTAAACCAAGCTTCCCAGGTTTTTTTTTGTGTCAAATTTTTTTTTTCCCTCCATTTTTATGAATAATCATAAAACCTCGACAATCTTCTCCTGCTTGGCAGGTTGGGTTGACTTATACAGCGCGAGGAATTTCATCGCTAACCTCGATCTAGGTTGTACCTTCCAATCTATGCACCTACGTACTCTATGTCCGTTAGAATATCCCAAGTCGACCCAAATTCAATCAGCCTGATTGCAAATTTTTCTCGAAAAGATATAAGAATTAAATGAAATAAATTAAACAAATGAAACGAATATTTCGAATCCGCGAAGCGAATCGCCATAAAATTTGCATACATGCTATTAGAAGAATCCTTTTTTTTTCTCTCTTCTCTTGCTCTTGGTTTCGCGACAATCAATTCGAGTCGAATTGATGTACGCGCAAGTTTAGCGTGTAAAATGAAAATAATGTTTTAGTTTTCAATTATTTAAGCTGTTTCGGTCGATATTCCAACGTGTTTTGGTGAAAACATTGAATTTTCTCTAGAATTTTATACGTACATAGATAACATGGGTATACAGGTACTATGGGTGTATGAGAATTGGACTGTTTTCAATCGATCTCTCGGCCAATTTGTCTCTGGAGTGAAGTATAGACGGCCCCCTACAAAGCAATGGGGAGATTCCCGTTGTTGTGTGTTATATGCATGAAAACACAGCCTTAACAAACTCACGTTTGGATATATCGTATGTACAAACCTACAATACAACACAGCTGGGAGGAGAGATCAGTGAAACTGGAACTGGAACTGGTATGTGTATAAAATCCAAGTATCTATAGAGGAGCAGCTCTTGACGTTTTCCTTCTTTTTTTTTCAACCCTCAGCTGCGATTCGACCTATAGAGTTTTACGATTAACTGCCAACCCAATCGTGTCGCGAACGCCGGAGAACGACCAGGAAATCACAGTCGAAAGGGTTGAAATAGAAGGTGCAGGGTGAAAAAAGAGCAAGAAAACAAACAAAAAGGAGGAAGAGAAAAAAAATTGGGGAAAAACGATCGCTGATCAACCATCGAATAAAGCATAACGTATAGTAAAAATAAACAGAGTT
Source organism: Athalia circularis (assembly GCA_963978495.1). NCBI lineage: Eukaryota > Metazoa > Arthropoda > Insecta > Hymenoptera > Athaliidae > Athalia > Athalia circularis. The sequence continues at coordinate 9,222,019 of OZ021702.1, forward strand.
TTTTTCGTACAGCGGAGAGAAAAGAAGAAAAAAATTACTATATAGTTTTTTGAAACTGTACATACCATTTTGTAAAAACAAAATAAATCTGCTGGTAATGGCAGGAGATGGATTAATTACCGGTAACAGCTCCCCAAGGATATCTGTGTACATGCAATATAAAACGAATAACCGAGAGCCGATAGATTTTTTTAATCCCTTCGTCTCGATTCTTCAGTTTCGATAGTTCGCTGAAAGATTTATAATATTATCAAAAACCATAAAATTTGTTTTTCAGAATTGGAGAATTTTTTTTCCCCATATCCGAGCATTAATTTTTGAATACATCGCTATAATTATTAGATCAGATAGCGGGGACTGCGAGTTTAATTTAATTATGAAATAATTGACCAATTGTACGAGGATTAAAGAGAAATTAAACTCTAAATAACGATGCAATTTTCCCAATTATTATTCTAAGTTTCTTTGTTAATAACGTACAGCAATAATAGAAGATCCCCGGATAACCTGATACAATCTTTTCCTATTTTTTTTTTTTCTCCAAGTTACACCATTATCTGTAGAATCTCCCCGTGGCTACGTTTGGAAACTGTGCCCCACGCGTGTGATGGTGTGGGAATTGTTGAAATTGTAGCACATATAATATGGTAATTAGGGTAATTGGAGCATACAGAGGTGGGTGTAGAGATATAGGAAAATCGGTATAGATGTGGAGGTAGCAAATAGGGAGAAAATCTGGTGACTACTGGATAGAGATTATATGCCAGCTTGGACAGGTGAATGGTGAACGGTGGACAGGCGAACTGTGAACAGTGACTAGTGAACGTTGGTCAGTATGTGGTCAGGACTGTAAGGTTTGAGCTTAATTACGCATTCGACTGATTGGAAGCTAATTACGCTCAGTGACACCCGTCAAAATGGATTTTCTGATTGACCTGCACGAAACTCGAAATGGTAATTAAAGGCTTGGTAATAAGTACCCTTGATTGTACAATGTATAACCACATAATAACCGCGTTAATTTGAACGAAGCAACAAATTTCTGTTATAATAAAACTATAAAAAAATATTCATATAAAAATTGTCGTTTATTTGCTTATTTTCTAATCTACCATCATCGAAGTTATAGTCTTTAAATTGGATGTAAGAAATTAAGTATTCCTTGAATTGCTTTATCGACTTGTTCACATAGCATTTTTACCTCGGAAACACGAGTCAATCGACTAAATTAGGGTACGACTAAAACCCCTCGAAATATCTCAATTTTTCAGCTCCGAAAAGCGAAAAATTGGCGATGATTCGATCACTTCGATAGATAGATCTCTTTAGTTGGCAGATTCGGAAAATTTTTCAAAACATGTAAAAGAACAATTGTAATTTATGAATTACAATAAATGAAGCCGAAGTAACACTACATGATCGAGTGAAGTGTGTGCAGAGTGGGCGCGTGCAATGCTATTTTTCATAAATTTAATGTCATACGTTTCTATATTGTTGTATAAAATTCTGTCAGTGACATTTCAGTATTATAGAAATAACGAAGCTTGCACCATCAACAGCAGCAGCAGCAAAAGCAATACAACGGTGGGTATTGATGTATCGTAGTTTGGATAACTATTTAATAAAAAATAAAACTCGATCCGCCAAACTTCTGATTTTTCTGTACGGGCAACGAAATTTCCCACCCCATCATTGAAGAGCGGTGGCTAAAGAGTTTTCAAAACTTTTCCGTACAGTTCGACAGACACCCAAGTTTAATAGAGACTCACCCGTTACCTATCTCATAACATTCTCTTTATATATAACACAACGTTTTCTATTGATTTTATTTTTCCAGTACAACATTTTATACGCCGCGTTTGATCCATATGGAAAATAATTGAGAATAAATATTCAAATACCGCTTCCCTGTAAAGTAGAGAAACAAAATTCGGGATCCGCAACCCCTTTTCGGTAACTTAATCACCTCTTTTTTTACTGAAATTGATGAAAACGTCATCAGCTCTTACAAATGCTGAAGTTATTCGACGAAAAGTGAAAAATTCCTCGTGAGATTCTCAGGTGAGGCCATTAGGTTTATATGAGAAAGATTTATATTATTCATAAATTTCGAAACGTTCAAGGCCACATACTAGTTAACTCAGCACGGAATTCAATAAAATGACACGATGAATTCCGCCCGGCCATATTTTCCACGCTGTTTGATACCTCTGCGGCTTTAACTTTATGATGAGATGGTTTTGTGATGGACAGAAATGTTGGTTTCAACGTCGATATTCCGCCTAAGGGGGTGATCCGGGTTGATTTGAGACGCGTTTGGTGGTCCACGACCCCGTCAGTTCGATTTTACTCGGCCTCCTTTCTCTCTTCCCTGTTTCACCTTTCCTCTTGCTCCCTCCATTCTTCTCTTCTTCTCTCACAGTGTATTTCACTCCAGACGCCCAACGAACGAACGAACGAGCTGTTTAAGCTCCGCTGACTTTCCCCCAACGCGCGCGGTTTTCTCAGCCTCACAGGGCAGGGGAAATCAGGGGAATATAAACTAGAAGCTCACCTTTAACCCAAACAATTAATGAACTCGTGCACCCCTAATTAAACAGCGTAGACTGTCCGTTTTTCCAACTATTTTTTTCCTCCTGCTCTTCTTGCATGGCTCTCGATTTACCGGGTCGAATGTTTTGTCTTCAAATTTGGAATCTTCGTTGTGCCCTTCTGGATCGATCAAAGCTTTACGGAGTGTACTTAATGATTCTCTGATTCTAGCGATTTGGTATTCTCTGTTCTAAAACCGCTGGAGTGTTGAATCTTCAGTTCTCGGTGTGCAGTTTCTGAATCTCGAGTCTTACGATTAAACGAGCGTCTGTTCTGTCAGGTGGAAATCGTCTTAACACGAATTAGAAACTACCGAATTATACACGGACCAAGAAGAAGAGGGTTTGATGCCGCTACTGCATCATACCGCTGCTGCACAGCGGTTGATTCTCAGATTCTCAAATTTCCAGGAGTTTATACTACACATACATACTATACGTGTATATATCCCGTTCATTCCTTCAGGACCACTATACCAGCTCGTCGCTAACTGCATCAGGAATTTCGACAACCTCGTATATATATAGTTAACTAGTTACAAAGTATTCGATTCTCACTAACAATCTTGTACATAGCACGTGTATCTTAGATAATTAAAGTTACATCCCTCGAGAATCTTGGATGATATATGTATATAAATCTAGTTTTCCTGATATTACCGGAACGATTAAATTCCAGTCAATTTATTCGATCATAACGATCATCTTAAAAAATTGAAAACGCTTTGTGCAATTCTTATTTTGTTCTCTACAAACAATTAGAATTCGATTTATACCGATACGATAAAATAATCCAATTTACAATTTGAGTAGAAGCAGATTAAAATCTCTTTCTGCATCCCATCGTCATCGTCATCATAATATTATCCCGCAGGATCAGCAGGCTCGAACATCCAGAATCTCCTGTCATGTATGTGTCAGGTATTTCGGTCAACTGATTCTACGTTTACATGTGTCATAGTTTACACAGCGAAACTATAACGATGTTATAGCAGATTGTGATGCATCATATGTCCGATGCAGACGCATCTCTGAACCTCGAGGTGAAAGTTTTGACCTGGCAAAGGACAATCTGACAGAAATACCGATCATAACAGTTCACGTTCCCAAGGAATAATTTTCGAATCATCGCGGTGCAGCGGACACGAGATTCATAAGAATGTCGCGTCGATCGTATGCTTCTTTTATTTTTTTAATAATCCCTTTTATTAGTCACGAGTAAACGAGAACTTTCATTGGGTCAGTTTGTTAGTTTTCCAGTTGTTCCGTTGGAATTCACGTTCATTACACGAAATTCTAGAATAACGTTATCCAAGCAATAATTATATCCTCGATACACACGCTCTATAGCATTGGAAAATATAAATCTCGCGATGAATCTTTGCGAGCGATTGAATCATCTGAGAAATATGCTGTTGAGGATAATAATTTCGCTATAAGTGCAGCGAGCGAGCGGCGAAGCGAACCGGATGCTGGAGGGTTCGAGAAGAGGAAGAAGATAGAGATGGAGAAGAGGAAAAAGAAGAAGGAGAGGAGAAACTCGTTTTGGTATTTTAGTCACTCTCTGCAATGTGGTTAAGAATCGACTCAAAGCGTTAGAGAGCAAAAGCCGAGTCATACTTTATGAGTCGTGAGTCATTCTCTGAAGACTCGAGAAAAGAGAGAGAGAGAGAGATGAAACCATTCCGCGTCTGCACGTCGAAGAAGAGGAGATTGTCCTGCGCGGTCATCCCAAAAAAAACGATTACATCGACGATTCGGATTTGTTGTGGGAAGAATCGAATGATCGATTCAAAGGCAGGAAAAAACTACATATATCTATCTAGACCTTTGTAAAAAAAAAAAAGAAAAGAATGGAATGAAAGAAAAGGGTTCTCAAAATCCTTTATAAGCATTACGCCATAAACTATTGTGCATTCAACAAATGAACTTTATAATTGTGAGACGTGAGAATAAAAGGCGGAAGACGGATCGCCGCACAATAAGACCGCTAATTCCGATTAAGTACAATAAAGTCGGCAAAGGAACAAGGAACGATTTTCAAAAAGATCGAAGGCCGCCCTATTCAATTTCTCTTCTTCTTAAAAACCAATCGCACGATATTCACGTCATCTAGAAATCAAAGAACTATTCTCAAGTGTATAAAGGTACTCACCATGTCCTTCTCGGCGATCAGAAGATCCAGACCGTATACGTATATAATCCTGTTCCTGAGCCGGACGGGCTGCTGAAACAAAAAATTAACCATCCTTTTCAGACCCTACGAAAATAACAAAACAAAAATTTCTTTTTCAATGCAGAAGAAAGGTGACGATGAATTTTTAGAACAAACTTCGTATAATTCCACGTGCGGTTTCAATTTATCTCGAGTACCAATTTAAAAAATTCTTGACGAACGAATAAAAGAACACGAAGAATCACGTGTAAGCAAAAACCTCAAGTCTTGCATATGGAATTTTTGGCGCGAGTATTAAGAGAAGAGAATAGGTACGTCTAGTACATATGTACGATACATATACGCGTACGTGTTACGTTGGTGAGGCGAGACGAGGCGTGATATTTGCATTGTCTGATGCAATGGTACGGGGGTGTGGGTCGGGTGCGAAATGGGTGGCATGGCTGTGGGTGAAGCGATAATTAAATCAAGCCTTGTACGGGTGTGTGAACGTTTCATCAGCGCGCCTTTACACCATCAACGCTCGCTTCGTATATATCTCCACCCTATTTTATCCCTTACGTATTTATATCATCACGAAAATTCACCCCTGCAAGTATTCTCTCCTTCTCTCTCCCTCGACTCTCGCACACTTACACCGCAGGAACGCGCAATTCTTCTCCGCACCCTAGCTCGTGTATTTTATAGGTGGAAAGAGCGACTGTCTCTTAAATAAGTATTAAAATTGCAAAACGTTCAACAGATACGGTGAGCGTTGAGAACCAAAAGAGAACCTATCCCACGGATAAGTGGGAACGCTACCCCGCAAGGACCCATCTTTGAGATTCAGTGAAAATTGAGTCACTTAGGCACATGGAAATGATTTACAATATTTCTGAAAATTCAACTCTTATTAGTGAGTTTTTGACAGGGCGACGCTCTTCTGGTCCTTGGTAATAAAACAAAAGGAAAAGAATCTGGTAATAGAAGCAATAACACATTTTTTTCTCCCAAGGTACATTGTAAACATAGGATTTCTTTTCGTCCTTCGTCTGCTTTTTTTTCTCATCTTTGAGGATGGTTAAACAAGGATCAAAATTTGCGTAGGGGGGTTTTGTGCGGTTTGTGTGAAATATCCCAAGCTGCGGTATAGAGAAAATCTAGCTTGTATAAGGTATTGTTAAGTTGACACTTTGCATACCCACAGCAGAGGCAGAATAAGCAGCAAAAGCAAAAGAGGATCGAGCGTTTGGTTGGGATGGAAGGAAGGCGGGAAGGAAGAGGAAGGAAGGAGGGGACGAAAAGCTGGGTATAAGGTAAGCCTTGGCGAAGCGTAAGGTCGCACGGAAGGAAAGTCCTTGTTATCGATATTACCGGCCCCGGTAGGTGGTAGTCGCAGTACTAAAGCTGAAGACCAACCCCCATCCCCCCACCCCACCATAACTCCGACCCTGGACTAACCTAACTCGGGGTGAACTTTGTAAACAACAGGATTTATCTCCTGCGGGATGTCCGCCACCTGAGGCACCTCGGCTCTTCAACGTATATATACTTATACATATATGTACATAACACCACCACGTAATACATAGGTACATGTACAACTAAACACCGAAAAGGAAGAGAGAGAAAAAAAATGAAATAAAAAAGTAAGAGAGAAAACAAGGGAACAGGGAATCGAAAACCTTCCGCTATGCCCTACAACCCATTTCCCATCACGTCCTTTATAACGGCCACCTCATACCCGTCGCTTATATTTTCGGCTTCAATTCCTTTTTCTTATCTTTTTCTGCTCCGTCTTCGTCTCCTTCTTTTCGGACGCTGAGCAAAGACCTATATTTGTTTCAAGGTACACATGACCCTACGGAAGAGGTGGCAAAAACTTAACCTCAAACGTGAATTTTACCACTCCCACCTGATGTCTTCAAATCGGTCAAACTATTTCCCTAAACCGTACGAAAAATAACAGTGAATAGCGAGACGATTCCAGTTTACGAAATTCCTCTTTGGTGAAGGAATTTCAACTTTTCTTTCGAAGTCGAACAAAATCGTGTCATTCTTTTTTTGTTCTTTCGAAAAAAATATCCACACTATATTGCAGACGGCCGAATTCCGCACGCTTCTCAACAACGGAATTGAAGTTATTCGGGATTTATTTAAGCAGACGATATAATTATGACCTTGGAAAGGGTGATCGGTAGGATAAACGTTTCGAATAAAACCGTCACACGCGATTGATACCGAAAAATGTATAATACGAGCTGTTCAATCGATCGCGCCTCGTTTCTGGATGATAAATTTCATCCACGAAGATACCAACACCGCTGATGTATGAGCCAATAAATAAATTCCTTATCTATATATACGCATCTATACATATCATATATAATGTGTATATCACTCTACTTCTCGTTTCCTCCAGATCCGTGGTGATTTCGATACGAAAAAAAAAGAAAAAAATTTCGCTATTCTATTCTGCTTTTTTTTCAACATCCTATTATAATAAAACCTATATGATGACAGACATTACCTACTTTTTATTCTGATAACTTTTCTTTCTGAGAAAAATTTCTGGGAAAACAAAAGTGAAGTAAATAAGAGAACATTACATTTCATCGGAATCCGACCTACTACGAAAACGAGAAATTTTCCTAAATCTTTTTCTTCTTATTTGTTTTTTTTTTGCGCATGAAGTTCTAGAATTGTCTGGATAAGTGGAGAGAATCGAAAATTCGAGCGTACTCCTTTTAGAATCGTTTTAATACTTAGGCACGGAATACATACGACTTGTTTCACATTCCACGTATACATAAAATATACACCGTTATTTTCCGAAGAAGCTCCTAGCAACTACGCCTCAACTACCTACGACCTACCCAAACTCTCAACCCTCGATGTACATTTTAAATCAGAACGAAAAGACGCATTGCTGGTACGCGCTAGTGCAAAAAAAAAAGAAGATTCATACTATATGTACTTACCTACATTAGGATCTCATACCCCAAGCGTTGCCATATTTGCGAAATAACTTGTACCGAACCGCTGGAGAATGAAAAAAAGCAGAAAAAAAAAACAACTCGAATAAGTATATAAGAGAGACGAGGTTTTTCGGGGGTTTAAAAAAAATAAAATAGAAACAATGAGAAAAAAAAGAATTGTCGAATATAAAACGGACGGTTTAAAATACCCCGCTAAATTTTTGCCCGCGAGACAATTTTTATTGGGTCTTAAAACCGAGAAGGGGGTATATACGTACGTATACATACGATGTCTAGCAAGGTAACCGTGAATAGAGCTATATATTTTTTGTTTCGTTTTTAACTGCGAAGAAAATGGTTTAATTTGATGAAAAAACTTGATAAAAGAAAAAACAACGCTATCGGGTCATCGGCTGCAATGATACGTATAAATATTTGTAGCGAAGTATGGCTTGATTAGAGGTACTAATTGGCCGAATGTTCAAAATAAAGTGACTATATATGATGCACCGTACTATACTGAGGTTGTGATAAAAAAATAAATAAAAATAAAATTAAGAGAAACTCGCCCCTGATTCCAAAAATAATTACAAAATCGATGGGATTAATTAAATTCAGAGATAAAAAAAAAAAGAAGGAGAGAAAAAACACAATCACGCAGGGGGATCGGATGCGAGTGAAAAATTAGATACACGCGACACTCGATTTATTCTCTAATTTTGAAAATGATTTTTCATTTTGTTTTTCAGAAAAAAACAAGCTGAAATGTTAAATAACTGCTGCAGTAGTGGTCAGTCGTTAATGTAGTTGGGAATGAAGGATCATCTGTTGGAAGACCAACAACGGAGTTTAGTTTAACGGCTTTACAATTAACGGGATAATAACTTAGGTGTCATTTGTCGATGTAGGAAGTTAATTCGTTGCTCGGTATACAAATGGCGGAACCGGCGGCTTACGCTCATTGTCTACAGGTTTACAAGGAGAGTTCAACAAACCGACTTTTGCGGTCTGCGGTAGTGATGGACTGAAATTTACTGCTTCACATCATGATATGTATTTAACAGAAACTAAATTCGCGCGAAACAAAGAGCAGTTTCGCCTACGATGCTTCATTTGATCAGTATTGAAGAGGGTATGCGGTGCGCACCATTTTTTTTCGAGCAGATTTAGATTTTGGAAAAAAATTTTTAGCTAATGTTTGCTAGTCTTCGTTGCGCTGTTGAAAAATTTTCTCTCTTAGCAACTCCAACGGTTTCGTCTAATTTGTCACGATTGATTAAATTTTTTTTTTTCTTTTGATTTAATTTTAATTTCACTATTATTCTTATTTCACACGTGAATTTGCACCGCAAGCTGGAAATGCGGAGTGTTCATCATGTGATTCCGTTGAAACATGAGCGTTTTCGAGTCGAGACTACTGCGGTAATAAAACCTGTAAACAATTCCGGTGCAGTATAGTTGATGATCGACTGACCAATACGAGCTAGATTTTTCGCCGGTAAATTATTGACCATACCATAACTGGTCGTGACTGTAAATACTAGACAGTAAATTGCCCCTTCAAAAATCGTTTTACGATTACCACTATATGGTATGTACTATACACGTTACATTATGGGCACTAAACAAATTTTCACGAGATTTTTGCGCTTCAAGTAGCCGCGAGAACCTTTTTTTTCGTTGTTTTTTTTTTCTCTTCTTTTTTTATACGTCTGGTTATATAGGTGAATACATAATTCATATGTCAGGCGATAATACATATTTTCAGAAAATAAGAAGAAGACCAAAAAATTCAACATCATATCGTCGAAGAAAAAATTTCTCAACGGCATTGTGTGAACGGTATTATTATACACCACAATGCGAAGACTTGCGAATGAGAATTTCGAAATTGATCAGAGCAAAAGCACGATTCGTAGTTGCCAATATCATAAAGCAAATAATGAAAGAGGGTGGAGCATAAGGTAGACCCCTATAAGGTATACGGTATAGAGATCGTTATGGCTACCCCTGATGTCCCGCGATCTATACATCACTGACTTTGGGTGTGCGGAGCTGTTTGATCGGGTAGAAAATACAATATTTGATACAGAGAATTGGTCGCTATACTGGATTATTGGCACAGACGTCCAAAAAGTCACGTACTATTACGACCCCAACTTTATAACAGGCAAACATTACGATCATTGTCTAGATTTTTACGACCTCGACTTTGGTCGCTGAAGACACAATTCATGAGTATGTAATGAGCTTGTAAAATCCAACGGAAGCTGCTTATACGAAATCTCTCTTTGATCCAGAGATTTTATCGATTTGATTTTTTTGATTCTTTTTCTTTCGTTTTATCTCGTAATTGAGATGACATAGTTTTTTTCTTTAGCTGGATTCAAAATGAATTCAAAAACACATTCAAAAGTAAAGTTCGTGTTTCCGTAAAAGACACTGTAGACGACTCGAAACTTTTTGAAAACATTTAAAGTATCTTCCGTTAGAACGATCAATTGTATACCTCAAATTCGGTAACCGGAACTCTCCTCTCCGTCAGCAAATTTGGGCTTCTCCGAAACGTCAGGGTAGCGTACATTGTAGTAGAAATTCGGTGTTCTATATTCGTGGCGTATAATATAACCCTTGTTCCATTCACTACGGCATCAACTAATCGACGATCGCCCGTCGATTGCTTTCCATAGTCCACGTTTTCCCTTATCTTGCTATCCCAGTTTCGCCTATCACCCTCTTGCGCATACACACGTCATCCACCGCGGTAACGTATGTCCGTTGCAACGGCTTCAGTAATTGTGACAAACAGTCGTTCAACCAGACAGTAAAGAAACCATCCAGGTAGGCTGTATCTGTGTAGAAATATCTGTACACTATCGTCACTCATATTAGGTACGGTACGTACGTATTCTATCACGTCTACGTACGGTGCATTCCCTTGAGAACGGAAACTACCCGTCACGTTACCACTTCCTTTCTAGAGGATATAAAAAACAAAAATGAACAAAAAAAAAGAAAAAAGAAAAGAAAATTACCATGCACACGGTGCACACCCGATATTCATGCGGTACAGCGGAGATTTTTGCAAACGGTATAAAAACAGAACGCGGAAGAGCAAAAAAAAAAAAACAGAAAAAAAAGAAAATCAATCCGGGGGAATATTTCAAAGGGAATTTATATAAATATATATGTGTTGAGGTTTTTGATAAAATGGAGATTCGTTTATGTGCGGTATCTTGTTTTCTTTTTTTTTCCGTTTGTGCGATGCGCGGTGGTTGTGGATGAGAAAATTATATTCCGTGAATATTTCGATTCGTGTACAGGTATTATAGATATGGTATGTGTTTGTTATATATATTACATATGGTTGTGCGCGATTCGCGAAATTGCTATGTATTATACATAGGGAAGTTTGGCGCCACGCGCGCATTTACCGACTGTATAATGCGCTATATGTTTGTGAAAGATTCATCGACTGTGCGGTTCCATCGGGCAATTACTTCAATTAAATATTGAGGACTATGAATTCAACGGGGGGGTTTCTAGCTGCTGGTCCGGCAGTGGCCACAAATTGGCCAGCTCTTTAATATTCATGCCAGCAATTATCCTAAACAAACATTCCCTGGATATAACGCGCGTTACTCTACCTGCGGGATATGGGCATACACGTATACATATATATATTCGCACATAAAATATACAAATACATATACGCGGCATAGGTACCAGCTTCGTTAAGGGGTTCACCTCGATTGTTCAACATGTCCACCATATATTCTCCCTTCAACGTCCAGAATTGTTTTTTTTCCATCCTGTATTTTGCCGCCTGAAAAAAATTCGAAAAAATACATATCCTTACTCGAAAGAGACAAATATGGAACGCGAAGCGATGGATCAATTTATACGTTAGATATGTACAAACCAAGTGAGATTTTGGAAGACAATAGTTCTGAATTCAGATCACGCGAATGCAAAAGAAAAGAAAAAAGAATCGTGATGATAATTTTTTTTATTTTCCAAAAAGGAGAAAATTGTGAGGGCATTAAGATTCGAGTCTTGAGAGTCTGGGCGTTTTTCATTCCCACCTGTCGGTCTGGAGAGTGAAGACGATGTCGGTGTGCGGCAATTATCTTTTACACATACTACGGTCGTTTTCAACGGCGTTGAATTCCCCCGTTTGGCTGACTCGGATAATGAAATATTTCTCAAGTATAATGTATGGTATAGAATTAAACGAAACGACTAAACTTTCGAAACGGTAAAGACGATGAGAGTGAAACTGAAAAATTCGTAGTGTGTTTTATTAATTTCGAAAACAGCGTGAATATGGCCGGATTTTCAGGTCCGACGGATACGATTCGGGTAGAGAAATGCAAAGATATATAGGTTCGACCCAATCTAGATTTCTATCTATAGAATATCATTATAATTTCAACGAGCCCGAGAAAGGTCAGCACCGAAATATATTATAATCAATTAAAATAAACCGCGGAGCTTTAATATTTCTCTCTCCATGTATCGCAAGTAAATTAATTCATAATTGAAAAGCTCATTTTATAATTGGATATTTGTATCACATAATTGCTGGTTTAGATTTCTGAGGAGTCTAAATGAAAGAATATATCATATCGAGATATGAAAATAGAGACGAAGAAGAAAAAAATGCGAGAATAACAAGAAATGGCATATTTGCAAAACTTGAAATATTTCGCGTTCAAGAATCCTCCTTTGAAGAAATGCTTAGCGGTAAGAGAATAATTCATCAAAGTGAAATGAGTAAAAGGAGTTTGTTCTTTCGGTTAATATTCGGTTGTTGAATTGTTGAATTTGAACTTTTGGTTTCAGAATCCTCGTGAAAATCGTTCGAGATAGATATAAACATGTATATAGGTATGTATGAAAGAGATTTAGAGGGTTGTTGTTTGGGATCAAAAAACAGTGAGCCCTTCATAAAACAAGGGAAGTTAAGCCTTGGGTTAGGTTAGGTATAGCTCGATCAAAACAAAGTTTGAATATTTATCACTATGCGCGGTAGATTCTCCAAGTAATTGTTCCACGTCTGGCAGAGGCCTTCTTGATTTGGTATTTAAATCTGTGAACACTGCGGTATATGTATACATATATATGTGCTTTTCCAACTGGGACTTACAACCACTACTTCAAGTACCTAAGATCCAAAGACTTTTCGACTGGATTTCCATGAAGCTAAGGCAAAACAACTTCTTTAATTGAAAATCCACAGGGCGTGCCTCACTCTCTCTTCTCCTCTCCGTTCTTCTCTCCTTCTCTCTCTCTGCGGTACTCGCCTCATCACCGAGATGCCGACGTTCTACAAGTTCTTCACCCGCAATACCATTTCTGTGTTTTTTCCTATTTTGTTTCAAGAATTAATATAGGTAGTAAAATTTATAAACCAGCTGCACTCTCTGAAGACCCCTGAATTTCAAGCTATGGCAAACTCTCGTGAGCTTTCGATGATGCCTACACTCGGCAAAACGATTAAGGAAAAGCCCGAATAGGATTTTGAAGAGGAAGTTTCAAGCTTCGAAATCTTTCAAACGGAATCTTTTCACGATTTTTTCAATACACGGTACACAGATATGAAAAAGTTTTTTTTTTTTTTTACATTTTTTCTTCTTCCTTCCTAAGATGCCTCAGCCATCTCACCTGAAAGCTGCATAACTCGATTGAAAATCGTGTGAAAAGAAATACGATGAGGTGGTTTTAAATTTGAAAGTTGAGGAGTCGTTGATTTCATGCGAAGTTAGAGTATTTTAGAATTCCGTTCCTTTTCTTATTGGCAAAGAACTTAGGCGATAAGTTTACACGGATTTTTGTAACTTTTAGATTTGTCTATGTACATTACCACGCAAATAGGTGTATAAAGCAATTTTAATTGGTCGTCTAACTATACAAAGTTTCCAGACATTCTCTTCGATCAAGTGACTCGATATATTCTTACTGCGTCGAAGAAATGGGAGGGTGTAATAAAGCAGTAAAAAAAAACACAAGAAAAAAAAAACTATCTCTCCTCAAGGTCAAAAAGGCAAATGCCAACCCCCGAGACGCGCGAAAACGAACCGAGAATATTAAACTACCCGAACGTCGGAGGATCCAGTGAACAGTTCGGCATAAGACTGAAAATACATGAATATTGGTGTATGAAAAAGAAATTTTTTATGAAAACAAATTCAACGCCGGTAGAAGCGAAAAAAAAAAGAAAAAGTAGAACGTGTCTCTACCGTTTTCTATCCTGAGATAACGAACCGAAAAAATTAGTCCTTTCCCTATTGTTTCATTTCATTCTACTCGGTTGGAGCTGATCAATCTATACATCATGGGGGTTGAAATTATTCGGAAAAATCTGCAGCAACAGCAGCAGCTCGAAGCTAGTTTCGTTGTCGTCTTATTCTTGGGGGGATGCTGCACGTGGGAGTCAAGAGAAAGAAAGACAGAGAGCAGAGAAAGAGCGGGGGTTTCGTTGGGATGAATAATTCAGATTGTAGTGTTTGCCTTATTTATCAGTACCCGACTTTACCTCGCTTTGTCCTGGTTTAGCGTTGGTGGATGCGAAGCATAGTGTTGCGGGACGGGTCGGGACGGGGTAGTTTTCCGTCTCTGTATACCGGCCTGCAAAGTCTCACCACTTCTTGCTGCAGTTCGTGGTGCAAGCAAAAGCAGACTACGAAGTGGAGAAGTGCCGCAGGAAGCAACGGCATCAAGCAAAAGTAGAATATGGCAAGCGAACCGGCCTCGGCCCGGCCCGGCCGTCTGCCAGCCAAGGTAAATATTGCCAGTCAGAAAGAGGGGGAGACAGAAAGAAGAAGAGAGAAAGGAAGAAAGAGAGTTGAGTCAAGTTTTCTACCTACAGATACCACCTCCTTACTTGCGATAAAAAGAACGATAATAAGATTTCTACACGAGAGTATAAAACAATACCTGAGACAAGCGAAGCGGACGAATATAAGGGCAGAAAAGTTATAAAATACATGGAAGAAGGAGCAGAGACGATGATGAACCGAAAGAGAGCCGACAAGATTTGTTGGCCAGCCAGCTTCCGATAAGAAATAAATAGAAAAACGAACTGAAGAAAAAAGAAAAACGGAAGGAGTGATGACCGAGTTTATGAGTGAATGCATTAAATAAATCATATATGTATATGGGGGCGAAAGACTGAATAATAGAAGAAAGTTAGAATAATGAGAGAAAAGAGGATTTGGAATAATTTTTTAGATAATCGACTCCGAATTCTACCCATTGGATGACGCGAGACTGCAAGTTTATCTACATTTCTTTCCTACCCCAGGAATAAAGTTATCGAATTATTGAAAATATTTTATTCCCCGTCGTGTTAGCCAAGTTGTAACGACATAGAAATTCTCCAGGAGCCGCAGTGATACGAGCTTCCCTATATAATTTTTTCACCTACCTTTTTCTCGCGGGATAATTTTTTATCCCACGAGAGATAAATTCTTCGAATCAGCAATTTGTATATTATCTTCGGTTCACATCGGTTATAATGGATTGAAATTACCCGTGCATAATTTTAGTTGCTCGTTAAAATAAATGACATTAATCATGTTAAAAATGAAACCGAGTTATACGATGACGAGAACCGTTCAACCAACCACAGCAGCAGCAGCAGCAGGAAGATCGAAATATTTCTCGTTTCTTTTTCACTCACTCAGTTCACAGCAAAGCGCCGATCGTCAGGACGGTTCAGGATATGGTGTTTTACACCTGTCTCGCACCTGTCGTTCTGGAACGGCACACGTCACAGAATATGTCGGCACGTGCCCGTGCATGTCGCGTATATTATACCTATACATTCACGAATCTATATGCATATACCCATACCACATGAAATGACGCACGTATGGTATATATGTGCAGCAGTCTGCGGTGCATCCTGCAACAGGACTCGATCTTTTATTTTTATTTTATTCATTGTTTCTTTTTTTTTTTTTGTTTCTTCCTTTTTTTCCTCGATCGTCGCTCCACGCCGTTCACCGCGTGTGCTCGCGTATCGTATTTTCAAATTAATATATATTTTACGCAACATATGCCCCCACCGGCTGCAGCAGCGGTGCAACGGGGTAGATGACCGTGAAAATGCCAAGAATTCCCCCTTCGTCGCCGACCCTCTCTCCTCTTATTCACATTTTTTCCCCCCTCACTTTTTTTCGTCTGTCGTATAAAATTGTTACCCCGCGGATCGAACCATCGCTTTTTCATACAAAAATTACGGCTGATGATCGGTGCAGGGAATTTTTAATGCGTGCATTGTGTACGTTTATTGAAATCTGTAAATATAATTATCGATTCTGTACTTGCGTACCCCTTTGGCATTTACCTAGATATTTATGGGATTTATTTTGGCTGCCGTTTAATTAACTTCATCATCAAGGGGGCCATATGGGTCCTGTATGGTTTTATACACCGAATATTATCTGTAATCGAAATCTCGATGAATCAAGTTCGCCCAACTATCTCACCCTGGTTTTTTTGTTATTTCTTTCGCCGGTATATGTATGAAACCTCACACACCCAACGATATGCCCCATTCGAGAAGTCGAGCAACTGTATTTTAGAATTAAGAAATAGGAAAAATGAAAAAACATATTTCTTCATTCATTTTTCCCTCTCTGTTCTGGTTCTTTATCTCAATACACGTGTGTAAATGATGGATCTCATAGATTTCCCGAGGAAATCCTAGAGGAAAACTCTGGCTTCTTAAAAACACAGCTGGGACGTAAAAATTTCCTAGCTATTTTGCCCGAACAATTTAGAGCTGAATTTCGTTCTGCTTGAGGAAAATGTAGTCGAAGAGTTTTTAAGTGTGATAATAAAAGATTTGAAAAAAGTCGTAGAAAATGAAGATCAACCGTACAGAATTAGAAGCTTTACTTTTTGATTCACTAATGCCATGAAGATATTTGTGGTTTTCGGGCAGGTGTACAGTACAGATAATTTTGTTCTTCGAATAATTACCGATAAATTGTGGCAAAGAGGGTTTAGTTCTATTGTGAATACTTCTTTTTTGTTCTCCGACCGGATATCTTCACCTGGTGATCGTAGCGATTTTAGTTGGACTTTGCCTGAATTTTACCATACTTATATCCGTTGCCAGACGATGGCTTCGTGAGATTAACCGGTTCGTCGCCCCAGAATCCACGAAATCCAATGATCTGCGCGTTGATGTTCCCTGAGTGAGGTGGACGAAAAAGGTAAAAGGAGAAAAAGGACCAAAAAAAAAGAAAACCGAAACGGTAAAGAAGAAAAAAAGGTAAAAGGAAAGCGAACGGAGATACCCTATACTGTGAAGATCAAAGTAGTTTCTACCAAAGCTTTCCGAAATTGGGGAACGTTTAGAAGCGAATTATTGGCTATGCTCCACTTACTAAGACTTCAAGCTCTTTCGCTTCTCTGATTGTCACCGCGTCGATCTGATCGATCGCTTCGCAAAAAAGTGTATTTTCCGAGTATAAAATTTCATCGGTTCACATGGACTTGACCAACAACAAAAATTTATCACAATCGAACGAATGTGTTTCTAATAAATTCAACCTTGACAAAATCACTCGATTAGTGTATCCTACCAATGACTATAAACTGGATTTCTACGACCGAAGTAAGGTTCAAGATCTCAAGTTTTATCCCCAAACTTTTGAAGGTAGCAGTTTCTCCAAGTTCATCACCCTTTCTTAAATACCTATCCACCTAACCCACATTCAATTACTATTCCTTCCCAACTTCAAAGGGTTTCCACATACTAATAATCGACTGCGTAATACCGGAGTTAGAATGTCACAAAGTATGGATAATAAAATTTGAGAATTAGAAAATCAGATTAAGAGCAGAAAAAAAATGGAGAAAAAAATGCCCTTCAAAAAGAGAGGTAAAAACTGGTGTGAAGAAATGGAATCGAAGAAGGGTGAATTTAACGAGGGGGTAGCGGCGGTCGAGTCTTAGGGTGAGACAGGTGTTGGGAATAGTAAGTATAGTACCTATGGCGTAACGTTGGGACGCCCCAGTTTCTAGTCTCGGTGGTGCCATTTACACGAAGAGGCACTTAGCCGGTGTACCAGACACAAGGTTGTATTATCAAACTTTGCTGCTGCTGCTGCTGCTGGTGATTCTCCTTATTTCCCTTCTCCTCTGCTGTAATGCTATAATATTTATGTACTGCTACGCAGAATACTACGTGATGCATTCGCACTGGTAGGCAGGCAGAGTACGGTTGGACTATTATGGACTAAGATATACCTCTATGAGTTGTAATATGGTTATAACGTGACGTCATGGGGTAGCAACCATACATGATGCCCTACGAAACTGTTTTAACGGCATTGCATTTTAGATATACATGTAGTAAAAAAGCGTGAAACGTGAACGGTAAAAAAGAAAGGGAACCGATTTTGGTTGGATAAAAACAGTCGATAGTTACGGAAGTCGATTTTTCTTCTCATCTACTTCAGGGATGAAAGCAAAAAATAAGAAGAAAGAAAAAAAATTAACGATCGTCTTTAAGCCAGAAGCGTCACGTATCGGCCACGCGCGGTTTAAATAATCGAACGACAGTTGCAGCGGGGCGCACCGCGATTGCGATTTAATCCTGTTGCAAGAGCTGAAAAAAGAGGAAATAAAGAAGATAAGAAGCGGTGGGTTTTGAACGCAAACTTGAAGGAGTATAAAAAGGAGCGTGTTGTAAGTATGCGAACGAGAAGAAATAAGAGAAGGACTGGCGGTGGTCTCTTGAAGGTTCTGTGTAAGTATACTTATATACATATATTCTAACATACGCTGCTTGCAGTCTGCCGCATCGGAAGACGTCGCGCGTTTAACAACGTCGTCGTCGCGTCGTCGTCGTCGTCGTCGATGCATCCTGAAGTATAAGAGGCGGTGAGCCGAATCGTAACACGTGAAGTATGCTATATTATACCGGCTCGGCAACGCCAACGTGTGTACATAAAATAGACATATATATGTACATATAACATATATACAATGTGTGCCTTCGCGTGTATATAGCATGCGCCTGTGCAGCAGCGGCAGCAACGGGATTGGGGTGGTTAAAATATTTACGAGTTATTTCGACGCGCGTACGTCGCAAAGACGTTTTCCGTAACACCATCGTGTAGTCATATAGGGTAGGACAAAGTTGCGACGTCGCGACGCCCTCGAAAACTGACACGTGCGTAATACATATGATACCGGGAGAACACTGTACACGGTCTTTTACGCCCGAAAAACCGTTCGGATCACCCTAATCAACTAATTATAAACGGGGAATCCTCCGGTATACCGGCCACTTGGTTATGCGCGTGCGCCACCAACCATATTCGTTTCTCGTAGCAGAAACTTTATTATTACCAGTTCTGCGGTTTCTCAGAGAAAGGACTTTTTGAATTCAGTCAACGGATTGGCTTGAAAAAATTAATCCATTGTATGAAAATAGAACTTTTAGAAAATGCAATTTCAACATTTTGAGGTATCAAATGATATCACAGCAAAGAACATTTTCTTATTCTTGTTTTCCTGCGGGTTTTATGATCGTAATACGATAATAATAACGGATTTTCTAAAGCATCTCGCGTCTCGCAAAAGCAGCTGCAGCAGCAGCAGCAAGTATATGAAAGGAGATTAATAAGGAAGCTTTCAATTCTAAGTCAGCGCCCTTAGGTATAATACATATATAAAATCAGCGGTAGGAGCAGAAACAGCAATGTTAGGGTTAGGCTAGGTTGTTGCATTGTGAAGTGACGCCCTGAGGCATCAGACCTCTATATCGTTTTATCACAACGTCGCGCGTCGTTCTTATGCACATTATGTATAGTTGCTACTGTTGTTGGAGTCTGGATAAGGAATTTTATACGTACGCAATATATGTATATAACGCTATTGCACACCACGGAAATGATTTCTCCGCAGGTCTCACAAGCTTGAAAATGAAGAGAAATTTACAAAATTCAAATTAATTTCGTACATCTCCTTTGTATTCGGATTGCGATTCGTAGACAGATGTTACAAAAGTATCCCTCATGTTTCAATTATTGGTTAAGATGCAGTGAAATCGAATTTCAAACATTCAGTGAACGCGGTGATGATAATTGAAGTTCAAATCTTCATTCTTTCTGATCGACAGAAAACCTCATTTTTTCAATACTCAACAATATTTTACATAAATGCACGGGGTAACATAACAAAAAAAATTCACCCTACAACGGGAGGATGTGTAAAATGTTTAAAGAGCACCGCAGCGAACCCTGTTTTATTTATTATTCACTTAAAAGTAACTTATATTTTGGTAGTCGTCGTTTACGAGTAGAGAGAAAGAGGGAATTATAAAGAGGGTGAAAAATTTAGGAAAAAAAAAACGAAGAAGCAAAAGAAGTTAAGGGGTGGTGTTAAGCGATAGCATCGTCGTCGTGTCTAGACTACTATATAGCATATTATATATATATCTGTATATAAAACATACCGTATACCATTCGTTGCGGAGGAGTTAGATGCGCCCAATTCCATGTCGGTATGGCAAGCGGATCTTATAGGAGCGTCTTCATAACTTATATCGAGTTCCGAGACACAAAAGAAGGAAATCAAACTCCCTTTATCTTTTCATTTTATTCCCTTTCTTCTTCTATATTCGCCTCTTTTTCTCTCATCTCGAAAAGTAGTTGCGCTCTCAACAGCAACTCTCACCAATATTCCCGCGTTTTCTTCGGTACATGCAGTATAAGTATATGCTGTAGGTACTGCCTATGTGCGTATGTATACGTATCATATATATTACCTACGTACGGTGGCACATCGAGACTTTTATACACTGTATGGGTAAAAAGTATCTTCCTTCCGCTTCCTCTTCAGCTTCAGCTTCCGTAGAATACGATCTTATACTACCCGCTTTCTACGCCTCCTCTCGATTTTCTATTCGAAAGTCTAGAACTTTTCGAAGAGGTAAGGTATAGGGTATGAGTAGGGGTTTGAAAACCGAAATAGTTTATCAACAGTTTTGACGGAACACAACATAGTTATATATAAGGTATTTCCGGAAAACTAGATGATTTGCGAACTTGTTTTCAAAACTAGTTTAAAACTAAACTGCTATGTAAGTTCGATATATATGTGTATCTCAAAAAAAAAAATACTAAATATTATCTCATCAAAAGTCCTTGATATGAAAATTCTTGTATGAGAATTGAAGAAAAAAAAACACGTTTTCCTACAACACACGCCCAGTTACTGCACATATGTGTCTGATTTAAAAATTGCAAACAATTTGAATTTTCTTTTACCACCGATCCTGCGAGCATCGTTGATTGGCAGAGGTGCCAATACGAATTACACGATATACCTGACCTATTTTATGTTTTCTTGGGAATGAGTAATAATTTCTTGTTTTTTTTCTCCACTGTGGTTCACCCTCGATACCCGTTTATTTCCATCACTCTTTTGCGATTTTCCCAACCCTCGGTTATTTCGTTCACGGTATCCGTTCGTACCATCGTACGGCGTCAAATTAAGAATGCTAACCAGCTAAACCAGGGGCCCCTGCCGCAGGGCGGCCACGCGACTTACAAACCACCACGTATATGAGTGTATACCACATACATAAGCCATACATGGATGTAGATACGCTTTAAATATACCAACGAGGAATTAAATTGGTATTAGAAAACAGGGACTCGTCGTATCCATAGAACGTACCTACGTATACGTATGTATTAAAGATTGCGTGCACGTTTACATATTTTATTTACCATATATATGTATATTATATATATATGCATATCATCTATGTATATGAAAATTAAAGGGAGTATGGGGGCGGAGAGTGACTAATAAAATAAATGAGTTAAATGGTAATAAATACGACGGGGTGTCTAAAACAGGGATAAAATACCCTCTTCCACCCTTATACAGCAAAGAGGGAAATGAAGGAAGTAACGCGAATTACGAAACAAAAGAAAGGAAAAAAAAAACCATCTACCGTATTAAATTATGGGTATATATGTATGTACGTACATAAGATATATAATATATATACCTATGTAGAAAAGACAGTGCAAGAAGGGCTGCCACGTGAGTCTAAAGAAAATAAAAGATGGAGTTGCATAGCAGGGTAACGTGGCAGTTGGCAGACTCGTTTTTAGGTAAGTGTGAACGGCCGGCGCGTGTGCATCGAAAAATTTCTTTAACAGCTGCCCCCGTTATAATACCTATACGAGAACCCAACCTAACCTGCCCATTCCCTGGATCACATAGCAATATGAAAATCGTACGTAGAAAATGCGCACATGCTACTTCACTCTGCACCATGAATTTGTGCATTGTATAAGAAAAAGGCGAGTAAGAGGAAAAGGAAAATATTTTCATATCCTGGAAAGAGAAGGGGGGAAAAGTGAGAAACGGAACGGCCAGTTGAAGGTGCCAGCCCTTTTTATAACGGTATAAAAAAAAGGACCAAGAAGAAAAACCTGGATGAAACTAAAAAATAACTGGATAAATAAATTAAAAAATGGAGAATTCCTACTCGCGTATTTACGTATGTACGTACATACCATATACCATATTTACTTATTATATACTACGTATGTACACGTACTACCTACGTAACAATATAGTGGTGAGTTTGGTAAGCGAGTTAACTCTCTGACTCTGCAGAGGCTCTAATGATTAATTAAAACTAGTAACGGACAGTTCGAGTACGCCCCCATGCACGTGTCACTGGTCTAGTATATATGTGTACAATTCACATGTATGTATATGGCGACATTTATAATTATGTATAATAGACGACACGTGGTTTTATAGGGATGGACGAGTACGGAGGGGAAAGAAAAAAATGAAGAATTGTTACCGTTCTCTCGTTAGATAATTGGTTTTCCGTTATAATAACCAGAGTTCTGCAATTATATTTCTCAGAATGGAATTCTCTAAGTATTTAAATATGCTGTTTCTGCTGTTCATTTTCATATTTTTTTTCTACGATTTTTTCATTTTCAGAAATGCCCAATTCCGTGAACTGTCGGTTCAATTTTCTCTACTTCGTTCGAACATCTACAGCAAGCTCGTTTTTTTTCCATAAAATAATGATATGAGTTAATAGGTTTTTGTGATGCAAAAATCCAGCAAATACAATAGAAAACAGCAACGATGACAATAATTTATTTCGAGCCTCTACCGTATACGTGTACATGTGTATCCTCGTTCTTTTTTTAATCGTTATTTTCTCTCTCTCTCTCTCTCACTCTCTCTTTTGTTTTATCATTTCGTACGGTTGGGTGAGTTTTTCTCCCCTCCCCTTTTTTCCTCCTCTGCACTTGGTAAAGAGAAAGAAAAGCGTAATTATAGGGAGCAGCTCGAGTTATTTGAGCGATGGTTTCCCTTCGGCGTAAACCGTCGCGTGGCGTCGCGACGCTCTCTCCACTCCATTCTGTTTCGTTCTGTTCTGCTTCGTCGTTTCATACCAGTTATATGTATACATGGAGTGTACATACATACAAATATATAGCTACAGAATATACCCCTGTTCCCCCCCCTGACGCAGAGACACGCACCCCGGCACGCAATGGTGCGGAATTCGAAGCCTTTATCTGCAGCCCACACCCCTTCACATTAATTAGAGTAATTTCAGTATATTCATTATTATACCCGCGACTATACCGGAATAAGTGCTGCTGGCGAAGAGAATAATAATAATAATAACAATAATGACACGAGGATAATGAAAAAATACACGTCGTGATAAAAATATTAGATTTTTGAAACACAAATCATGTATGTATACCGAGTGGGCAAGTTCATAGGGTTATTTTTTTTCATCACATTTTTATCTGCCGATGAATATTTTATACAATAGTGACATTTATCGTCACTTTAATTTGGGGGGATTGCAGGGTCGAACTATTAAATTGAGATCTTGTGTGATAAACGCCCTTTAAACTTTGATTCCTTTGACGTCTTTCAAGAGGGTTGGGGACAAAAATTAATAAGTAAGATGATACCAGTCTTTAGCGTATTCTCAAACCAAATTCTGGGTAATGATTTCTTAGTGTTTTGATTTCACCTTCACAAGTCACCGAAAAAGTGTTGGAATAATTTTCAAGGCTCCAAAATTATTCGATAAACATGTTCGAAGTTATCCCATCAGACAATGAAAACTGGTACCGGGTTAGCTGATGTGTTTACATAGTGTAGAAACCAATCTCTGGGGTTCTTTACGCATTAAAATGTAGCTTGGACTCTACAGCGCGGTGTATAAAATACAGTGCAGTACCGAGCGAGTATATAGCTGGAGGTGGTAGTTCGGTGGGCATCGAATGTGTTGGAATTTACGAGTACCGTTGGGATTGGGGTTGGTTGGATGGTAGGCGAAAGCTCATGGAAGAGTCATGCGAGTCGATGTTGATAGTAGTGGTAGTTGAGTCGGAGGTGGAGGTGGAGGTGGAGGTAGAGTTGAAGTTAGTGATGCTGTCGCCATCTACGAACCCAAAAGACGCACGCCCCATCGCCCAGAATTACGAACGGGTACGTTTTAACCCCGGAAGAAACCCGGACGGCTCACCTCCTGAACCTCAACGACCAAACGGGTCACCGAGTTCCCGATGCTCCCCTACCACCGCTACCACCACCGTCACGGTTCTCTCCCAACACCCGTTTATATTCATTAAATTCAAACTGGCTCACTTTATATACACATCCATACCTGGTTTTTTCTTCTTCTTTAAATTATACATATCTGATCTCGCATTTTTAGTTACTTAAAACCGAGTCGAGTAGTTATCAGAAAACAAAATGGCTGGAGATCACGCTTTAGAAAATTTTCAGATCATTATTTCAACGATTCACGGTCAGATGAGTGCAGACTGGAGTTTTCAGATCGGAGAAACGAGAAACATTCATTTTGAGCTAACGATTCGCGGAATTCCGATTAAACGGACTGTGAAGTATTATCTTCGAAGAAAAATTATGGGGAAAAAATGGTACGTTTTTCATAATTAAAAACTTCGACTTGCGGCCGGGTATCTGCAGTATTATAACTTCATTCAACTTCGATCTCTAGTTTTTATAAGAGATTAGGACATGATCCCCGAAGATGATACCCCTTATACATACATGCAGCTCTGGGATGAAAAAAATAATCCCCGTATAATTAGCTGCCAGCAGATGGATACTTCCCATGACAAATACTACACATAATGATTATATGTTATTAGGCACGAATATATATATCTATATGGATGTAGTAAGATGAGTTAATCCTTGAGTTTGAGATTGCAATATCGGCTTAGGTGACACGTTGATACCCTTGAGCGTCAAGGATTGACAGTCTGATCGACTTTCTCCCTGATCTCATTCCCTCGGCTCTCTTCTCTCACTTTTTCTATGCGTATATATGTTATATTTATCTTTCTTCTTCTCGCGAATGTATAGGTACGTACATACTTCCCTTATATTGTATGTGGAGGGTATGAGAGGGGATCGTCTAGCTAGAAATTGCCACTATATCAGTAGAAGATGCGTCCCGTAAATGCAATAAACTGACGACACTCCTTTGATCGAGAAAAGCTGCTGTTGCTGCAAGACATGGGGATTCCAACTCAAACGCTTCTGACAGACACGATACCGTAAAACATATACATATGTACCCGTATGTATTATATAGGTAGGTAAACGGATATATAAAAATAAAGGTGACGATCGTCGTCGTTCTCGTACCACCTTGCGCCCCGTTGTCAAGGGATACAAAACTGCGTCTATGAGTTTGTTTTCACTTAAGTGAAAAAAAAAGAAAACCATAGGAAATATAGAATAAGAATAAAAATCTGTGATATACCCACGTATATGTATATGGAAATAAATCGCAGTATTGTACATATTTACATACCATACCTTCGTTTATACCCCATTTCTATATATACCTCATTTTTACCTTAACTTATGTGCGTTGTTTCAGACACGAAACCAAAGTTGAACTGTATACGGAATATATACGTCAGTCAAACTCAACGCAGAGAGTGATGAAGGTAATTGAAATGTAATTTACTGGCAGAGACGAAGAAAAATTGTTCGCAGAAACTGGAGAACTATATGAAATCAGGATTATTTTTTCGACAAAAAAGAAGGAAATTATTAATATCATAGATAGTACTAATTTTACAGAAGATTTTGGTAAACTTTTTTTTACGATGTAAGATTTTGATTTTCCATTTTCCCCATCTCGATTCCCGATTACCAGCTGATGTCGAAGAGGAAGTACGACCACCGACAAATTGAATGGACATTTATGTACATCGTATGTATAAATAACTACGTATACAAAAGTATGTATGGTCTATGAGAGCGAAGGGTGTCGCTTTGTGGTTCACGTGTATCGCGTTTCATGGCGTATTATAATCTAAGGGGGAAAAAGGCGAGGCGTTGCACCCGATACCTTTCTATGGGGTGGCTTCTGACCACGACAAACAAGTTTTAAGGGATACCAAAGGAATTTGTCAAGCTTTCATTCCTTTTTTCTCTTCTTTCTATGTTGTGGTTTACTGTTTGTACTTAAAGGTACGATACTCTACACCTTACGTATAAGAATACCTATAGTATACTTTCTTCAACGAACTACGAGAGTCGTATTACTCATTATGTGGGGTACCTATATCTCATCATCACGTACTTCCGAAGGGAAGAAGAATAATGATGAAAATATTCCATAATATCCAATTCTATTCTTTGGAGG
This sequence comes from Athalia circularis, assembly GCA_963978495.1. Classification (NCBI taxonomy): domain Eukaryota; kingdom Metazoa; phylum Arthropoda; class Insecta; order Hymenoptera; family Athaliidae; genus Athalia; species Athalia circularis. The sequence continues at coordinate 9,248,476 of OZ021702.1, forward strand.
TTCATTAATTATTTTCACTGTTCATTTTATGTTTCTCAATTGCGGTATATCGATAAGACAAGTTGAGAAGAAAAAAATCTAGAAAAATATATGTATGAGAGTATACGGGGCACGGAGCCGAAAAACTAAGGGTTAACATGAAAAAGTTTGGAAGGAAAAAGAGGTGAAGTTGAAAAAAAAAGATACCCCAATTTTATTTTCAATTTCGCGTCTGCCCCGCGACGGTGAATGTCGAGTCTCGTTTTGTCTCGTCGAGTTGCGTCGAGTTGCGACTCGCGTCCGTCGTCTTATGTATGTATGTATACATACATTTTGTATATATAACAACATGCATACGTGATGTACATATAGATACAGTTATACCTACGCGTGTAAACTACTCAAGGTGCGCGACGAGCTAAGGGAATAAACTGCATAAGGGGAGGAAAAGGCAGAGAATTGGGAACCGCAAGGGGGTTATAAATAATGTTGATGTCTCATTTCACTACGGTTTGCCTCTGTGTGTTAATGTATTTATAAATGTAGTCACGGCATATGAGCAATATGTATATATGCAGATTATAATAAGCATGTAATATTTGATACGTTGGAAATGGCCCGCGAATCGCTTCGAAATCGCGGTTTGTGGCATCTTCACAAAAGTGGACAGTTTTTTTTTTTTTTTTCTTCATTCTGATTTCTAAAATAATAAAATACTCGATCGCTTTTTGTCGGAATAACGAGAAGTTTTCTATGAGCTTCATTCGATACGAATACGTCATTGTAAAAAAAAAAGTATATAAGTACAGTGCAAACATGAAAAATGTGTATAAAAAATAAATCGATTCGAAAAAAGTTTCGTCAGAATTGATCGAGTATTTTGTGAGAATATTTCATAGCAATATTGAGAATTTCTTGAACCTATCCTGTTATTTATATATCGGGTGATATCGTCCGATCATCGTGAGACGAACGGGCACATAATAATTTAAGGACCGGAAGGAGGTGCGACGATCCGAATTGCCACCGCACGTATGCGAGGGTAGTTAACGTACCTTCCGATATTCAACGTAGGTACCCATATCCTATTTCTCCTAGATATATGTATACATGTTCGGGCGAAGGACGACCAAGTCGGCGTCGCGACGCCCAACTTCCATACATCGTTGATCACGTGAACCTACCCATATACTTCATATCTGACCCAGGAAATGTCTCGTCGGTCAATATCTTGCCGATTCGATTTAGCGACGATTTTACCGCTTGATAGTTATCGGGTGATCATTTTTTAACCCCGTATTGACAGTCCGAGGTCCTGAGATATCGAACAATTTTTAAAAGTCGATCAAAAAAGGTTTCAAAATTATTAAATCGGTTGAAAATCGACTTTCGGCCTACGATCTGCGCGACTTTTAAATTAGATACCTATTACACATGGGATAAATTTTCGAGCAAATGTCCGCATACCCCATGATACAGGTTTACATAGAATAAAACTTCATGTATTCAAATTCATGTAAATGAAAGTAATTTGAATCTTTCGAATGTCATTTCCAAAATGTGAAAACCGTTTCAAATTCCTGTCGATATATATTATCATATTCTATTCATAAATCTGTCAACGAGTACATCATTGTTCGCCCGTCATCGTCAAACTTTAAAAGTCTTACTTAAGATCTAGCCGCTGCACTTCTCGCCTGCAGTCTGTGGTCCCTTTTATGTGAACGTATATGAATGGTCTGTTCCCTCAGAAGAAAAAAAAAAAGAAACGTTTGTGTGAACGTGCGCGCAGATCTTTGACGATCACGTAGTTCGGAGGATTTCACTCCCAGACACCTTCGCAGGACTAAAAATTCTAGTCCCCCGCTGTCAACGGACACTATGTACATATTATATACCGTACACATATGTACGAGTGACCCTCCTCCTGCGAACCCCCCCCCACTGTTTTTGCGTTTTCTTTATACATGGGTGCATTATGTTTTTCATTTTTCTATGGGTGTAAACTCGGAGACAGAGTGCGTTTCGATTTCGTTTAGATGTCGGAGGTATATTATATACTGCATTATATACCTGAACGAACCGCACTTTGTATCGCGTCTTTCTCCCGAGGGCGTTGAAAATGCTTTTACTCAACAATGTATATGAGCACTGTCGCGTTATTTAATGTTGTGTTGGGCGCATCTATAAAAGAACGAAACTGGATATAGCTGAGCCATGCAAGCGAGTAGCAAATCTTGCGCGACTTAAAACCATAAAGATGTATATAGGTATATGTGGTATGTGTGTATGCGGTAAAAGATTATCTTGATTCTATAAGGGATCATGATCACGTGATGCACTACTGCATCTCTTAACCGGTATAGTCTGGAAGAGATATTATATTATTTATAAAATATAATATTATGTTATACGGCGAAGAAATTTCACACCTTGCTTTACAGGATCAGATTAACGCCACCTCCTGCAGCGGTATTTATGCAACATTGCATCGCTTTCAAAACGCAAATCGTTTGGAGATTTCACTCCACGTACTTATATTAAAGTATGAGTAATCTACCAAACAATCCGCACTATTATAACCGAGGATACCCGTAATCCTGTAATCCGTAACCGAGATACTGCAAATTTTATCGCATTTCTTTTTTTTTCAAATACGCGGGATTCGGATCGAAAGCTCATTGAAAAGAAAAAATATCCTCAAAATTTTCGTAACGAGAAGATTGTTTTTCGGATAAATCAACCAATTTTAAAGAATTTGATGTGAGAATTTCTTGAGCTTGTACTTAAACTTCAAAACTGATTTATTCTACTGGTCCCACGATGTGCAATTCAAGATTTACACATTCATGTTGCAAAAACATCAGTAGGTACATAAATCGCTTGCACTGTACTTCGGTAGCTTTGACACCCGCTTGTAAATATTTGTTGGCAAACATTTTAATCCTCTTGAAGTTATTAGTAATTCAGCTGGTGTATAAGAAGGTGTCTGCAAGAAACGTGTGCGCATTATATCGCCTTTTCTAATTCTCATAGTTGCACTTTATTGTGTTATGTATTATTCGCATTGAACATTTTTCGTCCGTTAAAAGGGATTAAGGGAGTGAGTGTTTAGCGCGCGTTGGTTTTCCATACAGATGGGGTGGTTATACATATATATTTTTTCTACACACAATGCGAGGATTTCACACTCAAAAGCATAGCATAAGTGATGTAGGCTGTGAAGTATTAGCCCGAGATTCGAATCTTCGGAAAAACATTTTTTTTTTTTTGTTCAAAAGAAGAGAACAAAAATTATACGCATAGATGTGAAAAAGAAAAAAAGAGGAGAGAGGAGAGTTGAAAGTTGAGAAAGCTGCGGAATTCGCTTGGAGGGGATATGGAGGAATTAGGGAAGAGGAAAATAGGCTTCGAAGGGAAGGAAATATACTACGTGAAAAGTTTTTGCGGCGTTCAACGAGACAGAAAAGTAGCAGTCTGTGCTGCTTTGGGAAACTTTAAGAGCCCTATAATCTTGGCAATATACCTAAGACGAGTTCAAACTCCCTTTTCCTTTTCCTTTTCCTTTTCCTCTTCCCTTTCCTTTTATACAAACCACGCGCTCCCTTATTTTCTCACTCCGCGAGTTTCCCGCATTTTTAGATGCTAAATTTTCTAAGCTTTCCTAAATCTACGCATCAGAGACGCGCTAGGCTCCCGCGTTTACAGCGTGGTAGAGTAGATGCAAATATTTTGCTTTTCTTTGTTGTCTTTTTTTTCGTTTTTTTTTTTCTGTTTCTCACTGGACTGTTACCAAGATCTGCAGGGGCTACAAGAGTCAGAAATGTGCAATTTTCTTGAGAGCCCTTTTTTTCCTACATGTTCAACTCACCTGAAACACCTACTAAAAATTTTACAACAACGTCACGAAACGATTTATCGCAAGGTAGGTATTCCGACAAAAATTTCAAGAAATATAAAAGCAGATACAAATTTTTTCAACGAGATTTCAAATTTACTAAACCAGCTTTGTAATTTTAAAATTGAAACAACAAAATCTAAGTATCAGGGAGATTTTTGAATCACGTCAAAGAGTTATCTGAATTGTTAATCACTTATAGCGTTCATTTTCATTCCTCAAAGTAGTTTTAATTTTCTCATTGATTTTTTGATGTGATAATTCATTCGATGGAAATTCTCGCGGTATATCGTAGAATCGAATTTTATATTGTAAAATTTTTCCGCATTTCCTTTATCATTCGCTCCGTAGCCACCTCCGGTAGGATTTATGGGTCGAGGTGGTTCAATTATCGTTGGATTACAGCGTCTAGATATAACGATATATATACACCAATGTATGTACGTATATACCTGTATGTATAACTGCAGCGTTTAATTTGCATGAAAAATACAGCAGCGTAGTTGCTAGAATAATCGACGTTCCAACGCGGATCTCAGTTTCATGTGATATGTGTGAAGGAATCGGACGCGAAATAAAAATAACCTGACAAATGAAACGGTGAAAAAAAAAGAAGAATTTAGAATCAACAAAAAAATAGAAATAAAAACCAAGAGTGAAGAAAATTAGTTAGGGAGAATGTGAAAATAAATAAAATAATGCAATTGGAGAGATAACTAGATCCGATTGTATTTTTATTATTATTTTTTTCATCCGTATAGCACATATACCCATGGATCGTAAACTGCATAACAAACTCGAAGCTTCCAGCTTGAAGTCTGCAAGGATTTTCTGCAGTGCAGGAGAAATAAATAATTAAAAAAATGATCCCCATGTTCATTACACGGCCACTGCAGTTAATTAATCTCAGTTAATTGCCATCCGATCCCAAATACCGATCGCGTGTTTCAGAGAAACGAGAATGTACCTACTGTATGGGTACATAAATGAACAGAATGAAACTGATGAAATGAAATTTGGTGAAGAGATTTCTTTTAGAAGGTTAGTTTTAGGAAAACCCTTTTCTTCTACTCGTTCTCTAATCCCTTCAGATCCAGATTCGTATTCTGAGGGATTGGGGAGGGTGAAGGAATAAGAGCGAATCCTTCTAATCTCTCGTAGTCTGCAGAAGCTAGCAGGGTGTTAAATTGTCCAGACTTTTTGCCTTCCAGGTGGTTTCATATTTCGGCTTAGTTTTTGCTGCCAAATTAAGCTGGGTATATTATGTATACATGCATATATACATACGTATGTAAAACGTACATTGCGAGATTCGCCAGTACGCCCGAGAGGGTTGAGGTCGATTGCCAAGCCTCATTCTATGTAGTTGTATATTTTCTGTGTCGTTTACTAACGCAAATTAACCCCATCCCATACAATTCCATTGCTCCCTTAATTGCCCATAAGGAATCGTTTAAAGATCGGCCATTGCCCTGGTGGTTCTGGTTTTCCAACAACTTCGAAGATTCTAACCGTTAAAGATATCTGCAGCAATTTGGTCATTTCGGGATATGGATACGGTTTAGTGCTAGAATTCACTCTGATAACAGTACCACCAAATTCTTCGCGTAAAAAGTAAGTATTGTAAAATAATTTCCTCAAATCAAACGGACTATCAACCCCGTCCACCTTCTCAGAAAGGAAATGATATTTCAAGTTAGCCCATAGAGTTTAACCGAATTGACATTTTTTTTTTTCATTCATTTCATGGTACACCCTATAACTTAAGTGGGATTATACTCCAATTCCATCTTCGTAAGTTGGAATAGATGCTACATGTCGTCGGCGGTGCGTAGTGGAACGAGAAAAAAAAGATATATAAAAAAAAGTAAAAGTAAAAAAAAGAAACAAAAGAAGGAAGGTTATGGGTAGGCTGGAAGGAAGGTGTATTATATCCGTTATCGCAGGTGCGTATATGGCGATATCTTAAGTGGTGTCAGCTACTTCTGGTTTTCTTCTCCAGAGAATAATATATATGAAAGGTACAATATAAAACACCATCCGTCTGGTGCATCAAGTATATAGGTATGGGGTTTGGTTTCGAAACTTCTGTGTTCATGCTTATGGTATAATTGTTTTTTATTTTCAGTTGTTTTGTTTGGTTTCTCTGCACTATAAATGCCTTCCTCTTTTGATTTTTTTTTTTTTCTTCCGCGCGATCATTCTCTCTTATACTCTCTTTTAACGGGGTTGAATTACCGCGGTGTACTAGCTATGCGTACCCCACTGTACCGCTCCTCGCCATTCAACTTGCGGTTTCCATTATGGCCTGCCTGCTAACCTTCCTTCTTTCCTCTTTCCCTTCTTTTCACTTCTTTCTTTTTGCCTGGCTGGCTGGCTGGCTGGCTGCCTGCCTGCCTGCCTGCCTCTTGTTGATCATGTATACCACAACGACGACTACGATGCATGGAGAGACCCGTGGTCGACGACGTACCTTGTGAACTAACGACCGAAACCCAGAGGCACCGCTAGAAACTGGAACCCGGAGACCAGAGAACCAGAGAACCAGAGAACAGAACCCCTGTCCAATTCTACGCTTGCACCTTTCTTTTGTTTAACTGCTCACTGCTATGGCTCGCGGTAAAACAATTCCGGTCCTTTCCTCTACAGACAACGTGATATATATATATACATATACATACCTATACACACCTTTCCAACCAGTGACGAATGGCCCTACGTTATAACCCACGAACTACCCGCAGGTGGGCAGTCCATTTTTCATAAAAAATACAAAAACGAAACGGGGGAAAAAAGCAAAATAATATTCACTCTTCCTAGAATCCCGGAAATCAGTTAGCAAGTCTCCCTTTATTTTTCCCACCGACTTTAATATCAGCGGTTTCGGAAACGAATGGTGTAGACATTTTTTGAAGCGGTTTTATACACTTGTAAATGTTGATGGAACGTGTCATTCGAAAACAGTTTTCTTCGCATCGATGTTCGATGTTGTATTTGTTCACAAACTTATACTACAGTATGGTATACCTGAGTAAAGGTGGACAGTGAAAAGATCGAAGAAGAGAATAAAACGAGTTTTCTTTTGTAATAAAATGAGAGAAAAATTGGTACATACGATGGGTCGCCAATATGTTTCAGATTTGTCGAACAAAGGGTGTAGAACAGCCTCGCAGGTTGGAGCTTGGTCTACCATGCAACAGTGTCAATAGTATCTTACAATGGAACGATTCTAGTGGACCGTTTCCCGGTAAAAGGAAAATCTTTTACTTGGATAATTGTCACTTTTGTGGTCAACGGTCTGTTCCCTCATTCTTTTATTTCCAGAGTTTCTTCATTGCCCCCAGTCACAGCCACTGTGCACACGTACTTGTTTGGGTGAAGTAAAAGAAGAATTGGAAGGTTCCTTTTTCCCTTATACTTCTCTCATTTTATATTTCCTTTCTCTCTTCTCATCAGTTTGTCCTTGTCTTTTTCAAACTCGTCAGCTGCGGCTATGTCTCGACATTCCTTCGCGTATGATGGTAGAAATAAGGTAGGGTACGCGCAGCGATCAGTGTTCCGTGAAGCCCAGCCGGAATTCAATTTATGGGAACCAAGATGATGCTGCGGCTTTGAGGCGACGCGTTTAAACTCACCTTTCCTACCTACACCTCACCTCTACGTGCCCCATAGTATAAGGTCGTGGTAGGAAGCATCAAACATTGGTTAGAAAGACAAAGAGAGATAGTGAGTTCTATTCCAACCTCGATAAGTCTGACTTTTTATTTCTATCTTTCTCTTTGGCACTGGAACTTTTTCTTATTTTTCTTATCCATCGGTACCAACTCCTTCCGGTATACTCGTGGGACATTTTGGATCAAGATATGCCCGAGAAATCGGAAACAATGAACCTGCAGTGACCTGCCCCAGCTACTTTATACTACGGTAACAATTTTTCCTTCGAACAAATTCACATGATTTTTGTTTTCTCGAAAAGTTTTTCATGGTTAAACTTTTACGGATTCTACGAGAGATGTGTGATGCGATGCCAAGAGAAGGAAGTATTTCAGCGAGTAGGAAAATTTGTAACGCTCGCTCTGGTGATTCGAACAATTCGCGTCAGTTGTTCGAATGCAAATGTGATTCAGGTGTATGGGATGGTGGTACCGGTGGTTACGGAGCGTATAGAGACCGGGACCAGCCTGCCAATCGTGGTCCAATCAACGGTAACTCTGATTTCTCTACAGCCTGCGTTGAATGCTAATCGTGTTTGCAAACAACCGTCTGTGTTTGGCCGAATCTGTTACCTCTTCTCTTTCCAACCTCATACCTCACTTTAACCTACTCCTATCCCATTCCTCTTTTCTACCCCTTTCCCATTTACCAAGTTTCGATTTTCCAATCCAACCGAAAGCGATCGCGTTATTCGGGATCGATAAAATCGCCCGAAAAATGAAAAAAATCAAATCGAATGAAAGGCCTTACGCTTTCGCGGTTTAGTTATTTTTTTTTCAATAAATACATTTCTCTGCCATAAAATACTACTTCGTTTCTGTTTTTTTTATTTCTTTTTTTTTATTTTAGTAAAAGGCGTATTCTGGCCGAAAGCCAAGCTTGGCATTCAACATATTATAGGTAAACCGATTGATGTTCAATAAAGAAAAAAAAAAAATTTAGGTAAATCCGAACGCATGTAATTTTTGAATCACCGCGTTCACATAGTTTGCGTTATTCCTTGAAGTAGATATACATTCTGGATCGATGAATATTCGTAGCGAGTCGTTTACCGCCCAGGTCCCCTGAGACTGCAAAAGTTGGTATAGGTAAAAGTGGGCAATTTTGTTGGAATTGTAACCGTGCAACTTGGGTTTCAAGCTAACGGACAAAATGTCCTGGTCTAATAATCGCCAGGTTTTACAATGCATCGTTAAACTAAACGCGCTTATACCAAACCACCCCTCAGCATATGGTGGTGTAGTAGTCGTTTATAGAGTCACCGTTAGGAACAGCGGAACCCTTATTTCCCTCAGGAACTGTATAAGCCGGGACTAGTTTTCGCACATACGAACAAACCTAAGGGAGACACATATGTGCGACACTGTTTAGAAACGGAGACAAGGAAAGGAAAATACATAGTATGGCAACAGTGTTAAACCTCGTCGCACCACTTTGCCTCGAATAGGTATAGTTTCTGCTTTTTTCTCTCTCTTCATCACGTTTATATTATACCCCCCGGCTTTCGCGATACCAACAAACTGATAACCGTCTCCAGACGACTATTAAAAAAGAAAAAAAGAACAATCTCAACTCACCCAATCGGTGTAACTCGGATTTTCTATTTTCTCGTCGCTAATACTGCGCCGAGGTATCTGCAATAAAAAAAATAATCATCTCTAAGGTGCGAGTATAATTAATCTCAACTTGGCATCCTTACGTAATTAACGACATTATAATGATTAGTGGAATTTTTGGTGGAAGGAATGTTACTTTCATGATTTGTTCTTTTCTTTGTCTCTCTTTTTCTTCCGGTTTCTTGGAAGTGATGGGTCGAATGATCATCGGAATTACGTCATCGGATGATTGAGGATCTGTCGAACAGACGAAGTCGAACAAGTGTTTGAAAGAAACATAATCTTTTCATCTCTTCATCTTTGCGGTGTCTTATATGAACGCACGAAATCGGACACTGATTAATACTTTTGCGACAGGAGTTGAACCATCACAGGTACCTACATATTTTTCCTACTTTTTTTTCTAATTATTTATTTTTTTTTTTTTTTCTTCTGAAATCAAATAGGAAGATACCGAATGTACGATTCGTTTTCGGTTTCACTTACTTTGACTTTCACTCATTTGCGTTTCGGTATGTCTTCAAGGTATATACAGAATGTATAAAACGAATACTCAGGGTGTGAAAAAAGAGATTGGAAAGCATGAAGACAAAAAATAAATGCAAGAACCAAAGAAACGAAATAAATAACACAAAGTAGGCGTCAGAAAAATAAGCAAAAAACACAACCTGAAGGGGGGAGTAGAGGTAAGAAGAAAAAATCGTTCTTCGATACAAGGGAATTCGCTTTACCCGCGTCCTGCTGCAGAGAGATCAAATAAGAAAAACCTATTCGCCGACAAAAACCATTGACAAAGGACCCGGGCTTGATAGCCACAGTAGACATTAGACGCCGATGAAGGGATGAAACAATCTTACGGCCGAACGGGCAGAAAGAATGCTAGAATCACGGTGGAATTGACGGGGACCAGGGACGGGACCCGATCCCCCGATGACCTCCTCAGGCCTTCTATGACCGGCAGAACTGCAGGACTATCGTGATTTTGCTTTTATTTCCTTCGTTTTTCTTCTTTATTGCATGAGAGGGTTGAATAATGGTGAGTGGCTATGTTTATTTTTAGTAATTTCCAAATGGAGAATGACTCGATGGCGATATAGGAGGAGAGAGCTTTATGAGATAAAGAAAAATGTAAGAACTGTTTCTTCTTTTTTTTCTTCCCATCGGAAGTTTCAGCGTTGAAATTTTAGCGGCAATCAATCAAGCGCCCTTTCTCGGTCAACGGCACTCGTCGGTTTTGGTTGGTATATACACAGCGTTAAATTGTCCATTAACAAATTGTTATCGACGTCTTTGCTCAACAAACCTTGACAAGGGTAGAAAAGCTTTTGACACTGCTTAGAAACCTAAACGAAGAAGACAAAGGTGAAAGTAAAACAAAACAATCCCTGTAATCCCCATCGGATAAACTACCTAAATCTAAAATCCCTAATCCCTATCAACACTTTCACGTGGTCGAACAAAATTCTAGTCTGCAAATTTTGTTCAAGAAAGGGTTTCGGATTAATAAAAAAAAAAAAAAACGATTTTACTTCTCGCTCTTCCGTTTCCTTTATTTTCTTCTTTAGTTTTCACATCACTTCGTATTACTTTTCTCGACTTTGAGGAAATGGAAGAAGAAGAAACCTGGAGAACAGCGTTGGATTTTTCGGTTAGGAAAGGGCGGGTGGTGGTTGTTGTTGTAGTTGGTGGTACAGAAGAGAAAAGATATCTTTTTTCTTCTTCTTTTTTGTACGTCTTCTTTTCTCTTTTTTTACTTGCCCCGTGTAGCTGGGCGTCATCAGTGCCAGAAACTCGACGTACGACAAGGAATGAAAAAGTTTCATTTTCACTCCCATCCTAGATGGGTCGCTGAGACTGAAGTCCTTCTTCTTTCTACTACCAGCTACTTACTAGTGCTGGTGCTACTGCTCCTGCTCTTGGTAAGACAGGAAACAAAAATGATTGTCTCTTGGTCCGTCTTCCGTCCACTTGACGTCGTCACCAGACTTCTTGCCGCTCAGCCATCCCTCAACCTTTTTATAACCAACCCATTTCCAAACTCCAACAGGAAAAGAATAATAACAACAACAACATCAAATAAATAAAAAAGAAAAGGGTTCCCGGCAACGAGCAAACAAAGACCGATTCCAACCCTCTTTCTTCAAGAGCCTAGTGCAAAATAGTGAAGGTCTTCAAAGAGTTGCACTTGAGAAATCGATTTTGAAAATATCTGACGACAGTTTGATGGGAAAAGAAAATATTCATGAAAGAGCATGGAATTTGAAGTCGAGTAGATTATGGAGATTATTAATCATCGGACGAAACTTGTGAATATAATTTTGGACGATCTTGTAAATGTCAAATTTGTAGATATAGTGCGACGGGTCCTTTGGTCCTTGCTAATGATTACTGATCTCGGGTTCGTCCTTGCGTCGTATTTCCCAGTAGGTAAGGTGAAGCCTTCGGCTCCCTTGTTGATCTTAAGCTCCTCTAATCCCCGTCCTTCGTAGGGTTCGGGTATCGGTGTGCATGAGGATGTTATCGGTGTATCTACCAGAAGGTTTTCGAATATCTCCGTACCACATCACACAGAGATATGAATATCACGAATTCAAGTTATACATCCTCGACCGCCAATCACCAATAATTTGAAAATTTTCTTCCTTTGCTTTTTCCACCATCGTCTTTTCTCTCTTCGAAAGCCAACTCTTGCGTGGTTACCAGAAGATCACTCAATCGTTGTAGATAAATTAGTTGTATACTTACACGTGAATTCTTAAAGGGGGCTGGCAGGAGGGTAATTTGTAAGCCTTACCTTACAAGGTGGCCTTGGAGATGATCATCCTTATACCATAGATAGGGCTAACTCGTTTTGTGAACTACCTCAGAAACTCTATTTTCGTCATTCCAACGTTTACGTTCTCACAACTCTTCCCATTCTACCTCCATTAACTCTTGCTTTTGATAATTAATATTAATTTAATACAGTGTCCCTGTTTCCGTGTACATAAATATCACTGTGATATACACATCGTCGACGGGGCTATCATAACCCTAGCAATGATCCCGGAGTTCAAGGGTACGGCCTTGGCGTAGACAATTAATTTTCCAAGTAAACGCGTTGGTTTGTGTGCTCTTTTCTTATTGGTGCGATTATTTCATACCTCGATTATATCAGATATTTGTGCATCGTGGTGAAGAATTTTTCCAACGCCGTGAGCAGGCATAGATATTGCTTGTTATAGATTTTTCTGCATCCCCGAAGTGTAATCATAATAATTCTTTATAGAAAAGATGCTTCAAAGTGATAAAACGCCGATGGTGTTGCACTTGCGCTACGATCCGGTATGGCTTTTCTTTTTCTTTTTTTTGTTTTCTAATTTTATTTCTTATCGTTAAAAGCGCTACGTGTTGATCGTGGTGTAATTAAACTATAAACTATAAGCGGTTCGCTCTTGTTCGAATTCTCTATTTTCTAAGCTTAGGAAGTGATTTAATGAGATCCGTAGAAGTAGAAACGACGTTGCATGTGAGTTAATATATAATAACGACGTTATGATTGATGAGCGACTGTGTTACGTGTCGTTTAGAATGCTAATGAAATACCACCTTTAATTAGTCTTTGGGCTTCCTGATTCTCCGGAGGGTTTCCCAACTCTGTACATACGTATAATGTAATATATGCCACCTGTGTGGGTGTAACACCTGTATATATATATATATGTATGTATGTATGTATGTATGTATGTATATACACAAAGTTGAGCGCCGGATATGCCACGGCTGCAAGGATTTGGAAGGACCACCTATAGCTACTCTACAAGCTACTATACCAAACTCTCTGTCTTAATTCTAATCTCTACTACAGGACCCAGGATTTTGAGGTCATTAGCTAGGTGGTTTCACCCACCAAACAATCCCTCACATCTCACGCGGCATCAAACATTCACTATTGTATTATATCTGATTGTAAGTGTTACATTTGAAAGCGAACCGACACTTCAACACTTCAGGATCAGTTCAACAAAACTACAAAAGAAGATCGGCTCTTCTACTCCGTTTTTCTCACAGGATTCTCTTCCAAGTGTGCACAATTTTTGAAGCGGTGTAAAAAAATGTTCAACACAATTTTTTCATATCATAGGGCAGCGTTGATTAAAATATCAGATACCACTTGCCCGTATCCGATTCTCTATTGTCTCTTCCGAAATCCAGACCAGCTGAGTAATGTCCATCCCAAGTGACATGCTCGCTATATAACTGGAGATCTATTCATCATGTACAGTTGAAAACATCAAATGTTTGTATCATGGAATTTAGGACGAACATCTTGCGGTGCCCGTACCGGCCTGCTGCACCAAGGGTCAGATGTACACCGAACAATGAATTTTGGTTTGTACTGGTGGTGTACCTATTATCATGGGTTTCAGAAACGTGCGTACAGTAGGTAGGTATAGGTATACACCCAGACAAACGGATATTGATGGGCATCATTGCGTAAGACATTTGATGAAATATACCATGCATTGTACCTACAGCCCGTTAGCTGCACAACCCATAATTGTGCAACGACGATGTGACGCGACAGAACACGAGACACGATCACGAGTAATTTTCATTCTTCGATCAACCATCCCATCAACTGCGAATGATCGAGTGACTACAATAAATACTGCATGGCGTGGAATGCTCCGTTGGTGGTTGACGAGATGAATTCAACCGATCACCGCGTCTTGACATGACGTAATTATTCATTCCCATTTTCCCATTACGATTATCATCTAATTTGCAATACTGAACTCGGAAAAAGTGTGATTCTATTTGTTCTTCTTCCAGAAATGGTTCCGTCTAATTTCATTTCTTTTCACATCTTCTGACATTTTAACCGTAAAATGGAGAGGGCGGAAGGTGCAAATAGTTTCCAGCGTTGAAAAACCGGGCTTCTGATTCCACGAGACGCATTTGGGACGTGAAGTATACGTATCTATATATCGAGGGGGTGGTCCACGGACCCTGAACCAAACCCATTAAGACCACCGGCCAGAGGTTATTCTGACCCCTCTGCTACCAGGTATACCTTTATACTACTTCGCATTGTTTCACCAACGCCTACTTCTTTTCAAAAACTTAACCTGTCGACGAGTAAGAAAATTTATTACCTAAACCGTGTGAGGTAGGTATAGTTATAAAGATGTAGAAGAGCTACCGCAGGTCCCGAAATCCCGGGATTCTTCACCCCCGAGAAATCAGGATTTTCGAAAATACGAAAAGCACGAAACGAAATTGCAATTAAAAAAAATCTGAAATGGTTTGCATCAAATCTGGATTCTATTTCCCCACATGCTTTCCACACCCTTCATTTCGAACCTATTATATTTGCAATAACTTGAAATTACAGATATGAAAAAATTCAACGACAGAATAACATGAAAACAGAAATATATTGAGAGAAAAAGTATGAAACACGAGCGATGACATGACGTGGACTTTGTCAGGAGTTGATTGCTGGCTATTATATATACCTGCTGCGTTAAGGATAGGGTGATCCCGGTCAACCACGCATCAGGGGTCATTGGGGGTTGTAGCTATCTGACGCGATGTTGGCTCAGTTATATTCCAATATCGGTGTACTGTATAGTAGAGAAAATTGCATAAAGATCAGAGGTTATTACTGGAAAATTACTTTCCGACAACAACCACCGTCTGTGATATATTCAACTCGTATGGGTACATCGTACATAAATGGCCTATTTTCGCAAATTACTTCGAATAAACTTCCATACGATATGGTACCTTCTCGAATAACGATGCGATGCGATCAATTTACATCTAACTATATCCACGTAATTTTGATCGAATACTCTGCTACTATTCGTGAATCACTTTCACGAAACTGGAAGACCAGAAAAGCGACGTCTTGAATTTTGTTTTTGTTTTTTTAAAGACTTGGGGGTTGATTCGGACAATTCTTCAATCGGTTTTTCTGGATGAACATCCGTACAGCGAACACGCGTAGGTTGAAATCCGTAGTATAGTTCGGCTAATTGAATTATTATTCCTAAACTAAGCGTGCGATCGTAAGCTTGATTTCACAAAGCAGAAATTAGCGAGCATCCGGTTCGTTTCACACCAACGAACACCACTGCCGTATAGCACCAGGTACGTACACTAACCCTACATATACCTAGCAAGCTTGTATGATAAGGGGGATGAGGTGAAAGCTTTCAACTGTAGATGACGCTTCCTCGCTGCGAATATAATTGATACGTTCGATGCAGAACTCAAGCTTTCTATCTAATCTGCCTCAAGCGCAGTTGCAGTGAAATGTAATTATCACAAATTTCGTTATAAAAATTAAAAATTTGATCATTCGTCTTTTTTTTTCAATGTACGATTACATGGACATACAACTATAAAAAAATGAATAACATTTGACCGAGAATTAGGGGGAGTAGGTAAAAGAGACGTTCTGTGGTTAGTTTAAGGAAGCGTAAAATTAGTACGGCATCTGCATTGGTCATAATTATCAACCGCAAAGATTAGAGATTCGCTGTTGCAGTGAATGAATTAACCATAGAGAAAATATTATCATACTTTCCCGTCCGTAATATTACATGAACATATGAAAACGATAAAAAAAAAAGAACGATTTATTCGTGTCCAAAGAATTAAACCAGTTTCCATATACCTACTATGATTAATATTTACACTCGCCCGCATTTTTAGTAACTCGTTTACACGCTTAAGGAATTTTATTTTATTTCGTTTAGTCGAGTTTATTTTAGTTCAGTTTAAGTTCAGTTTTCTGTAACTCTGATATAACGAGTAGCACGACGAGTATAGGGGCGTGTCACGTCCCAGTTATAATATGCCCTGATTTCATAAATCTTAATCTCTCTTTGCAAAGCAATGAGTTCCGGTTTAAATTCCTTGACAAAGGATAAGGAAGTTCCAAATAATTCAAAGTAACCACCGCCCCCTAATTACGAAACGCAACGCAACGCAACTTCGTCACGCAAAATTATATTCACTCGGTGAAATTCACTATACATAACCAACAATCTAAAAGTTTTATTTTCACGCCCCAATTACTTTTTAATCTCTCATAATTTGGTTGTAAAAAAATTTCGGAAGAAATTTTTCCGTCTTGACTAATTAATTGTATATTTTAAAACCAGCTTTCTATTTTACTAATGGGTTCCAAAGACTGTGTTTTCTCTAATTCAATCGGATCTCATCTGATTCAATATCAGATCGATTTTGATTCGCCAAAAAGAAATTTTTCCCGATCACGAGTTATTTCTCTTGATCTTATCGCGATAAGATTGTATAGCGATGACTCTATTTGTGTGCATTGCCGTTATTGATATTAAAATCATCATTATATTTTTCCTGCTCGTGTTTATTAGTATTTATTTTTCACAAGATCTGCGAAAGAGGCTGAGGTAATCCTGATTCATATTCAAGAAGCTTACGGCGACTACCTGCACCGAGCTAGTATTGTCTAAACTCCAAAGAATGAGCTGGCTCAAGAGTGGGCTATACACTGCAGAGCGGAATTGAGAGGGTGGAGAAATAGGGGTAAGGCAAGCCGCAAGGATGAAGGGAGGAGGAAAAGAAGAAGGAGCAGAGCAGATGAGACGGGGGTGCGAAGAAGAAGAAGATGAAGAAGTGTCGGGATGTATTGCCAGCAGCCGCAGCTAGTTTTACCCGCGTTATGTAAGGTGCACATACAATAATTGTCTACGTATATACATGATACATTACATATACGTAGAGAAGTATATAACATATATACGAGTACACACGCGTAGAAAAAACCCACCACGACGGCGTAAAGGTAAAGGGGTGTGGGAAAATGTCTGTTTAGAGTTCCGGCTGAGAAAATCTTAATAACGTCAGCGGCAGAGGCAACAGCAGCGGCGGCATTATTATTATTATTATTATTATTATCATTAGTATTATTACGATTCGTTGGACCGCGGCGAGCAAGCAGCAAAAGCAGCAGGCAGCTCAACGAAATGAACGATCATTGATACGGGACTATAAAGTAAAGTGAAATAAAGTAGAATGGAGTGAATCGTAGCATATGAGAGTAACAAAAGATATGGATGATGAGAATGAAGAAAAACTAATTCTTTGTTGAAATTAAAATCTCGAAATGAAAACCAATCGCTATGAATTTCTTCTTGTTTTTTTTTTTAATTTTTTTCTTTTTACCCAACGTAAAGGATGAGCCAGAAGAATATCGCAAACAAAGGTATATTTCATACAATTTTTTCGAGAATTTATTTTTTTTCTGCGATTGAGTAATTTCTTTCCGCTTTCGAGATGATGAAAAGTTTGTACAAACTTGAGAAATGAGAAGAATGAATGCATAGAAAAAAAAAAGGAAATTGAAATCTCAATGTCTTATTCGATTTTATTTGGAGGGTTTCAAGTTATATCTAGCAATCGACTTATATTAATTCAAAGCTTCAACCCACAGCTGCATCTTCATCATATTATTACTTCGGTTTTATTTAATTTGAATAAATTTTTCTTATCTAATTTGAAAAACTTGAAATCTTGTACACCGTCAAAATGCTGTGGCTCTCAGGTGCCTATAATGTCCAATAATATACTTACACGATTGAGAATCATTTTCTTGGAAAATTATTTTTAAAATATACATTTATCTTTCAGTGCTTGGCACATAACAGTAAAGAAAAAAAAGGCTAAGTTAATAAAGCAGAAAAAAACTCATTGTACTATGAATACGCCTCAAGCATTGCTTAATGAACCGCAACGATGGATTTTAAAAAAATGAAAAAATTTCTTAGCGATAAAATGATTATAGAACATCAGCTGTTGTGATATTTTTGTCGATACAATCGGATAGTTTTTCTTTGTTTCTCTTTTTTTTCGTCTTTTGTACCAATTGTTTGAAATAAATTAGTATACCTTTTTTGGACATAGCAGCAATGTACCACAGATGGAAGGAAGGCAGATGTCGAACGTGTAAAGTGAAGCACAAGTACCCTAACGAGTAACAAGTACACCGAAAGTGTGTCGCAAAAATTTAAGGGTAGCTTGCCGGTTTCTGATCCCTTATGACGGGATACACCTGGACCTAAACAAAAGTTTACTTAAATTTACCTGCACGCGTCGCACCTGGCTTTCGCTGTGCACCGCAGGACTTTTATAACATGCGCTGATGTCGAAAAATTTTGATAAAATTTCTAATTTCATTTTTTCGTGGCGTTCAGTCCACAAGTTCCAGTATTTCTTCAAAATCGAAACAGATACGTAATCGAAAGAAGACGAGAAAAGAAGATGTGTATTAATGTTTGTAGGATTTCTAAATTTTCCGAAAACTGAGGCAACATATTTTGTGCAGTCTGGAGATCTTAGCGTTCGGTTACATTTATACTTCGCCAGGTGATGAGGTTCTTTGTCCGATCTTATAGTACCTATTCGAGAAAGTGGACAGCGGTCATTTTCAAGAGGAAGTAGAAGAAGAAGAAAAAGAAGAAGAACAAGAAGAAGTGCTGGCTTGGAAACGCGGGAAAGGCTTGAGTGCATTTTCGTGTTTTCACATTTCGAATTCTGTTTTCGGATAGCCACTTAACTCATGGAAGCAGCAGCAGCCACTACCTATTTCATTTGACCTTCAGATCGCAAAGGTCTCGGGAGTCCTGATCCTATCTTTATTCCAACCCCTCGTTAATCACCGGTCGAGATATATTGATAATTCGAAAATAAATTGAAAAATTCTCGAACAATTTTATCGGCCTACCATTAATCGTAAATGAAATATATACAAGTAAAATAAAGTGACCTGAAAACATTAATAAATAAAGAAAATTACTTGGAACTGATGGAATCAATATTCAGAATTACCCAATTTTACTTTACATACATTTCTCTTCTTTTGTTTGGCTTCACATATAATACCTACTTCTTACATTCAGTTTATTAATTTTTTGCTTTTCGTTTTCCTACTTTTTTTTCTGCACCGCTTTATTTTACTCTCTTTTTAGGTTACCCAATGGCCGAGGGTTTTTCGTTCAGCGTCAGATGTTTGAATGAATGTTGATCCTGCAGAGTCTAGACATCTCGTCTCCGGTCTCCGGCTATGCCGCCACCGCCGCCGCCGCAGACGACGATTTTTTCTTTCTTTCTCTTCATTTCTGTTTTCCTTTTTGTCCGCAGCTTTCTGTTTCATGTGTATTTTTTTTTCATAGGCTGCTCTCCCTTCGCCTCCTTGTTTCAAGCCAAATGCTGAGCTTTGGCTTAGTTCTGCTCAACTTAACGCATCTGTCGAACCCATAATGTTCAACGCCCCCGCACCGTCTGATGATATTTGACCGTTCTAATGTAAGATGATCGGTTATGTACACGATATACATATGTATAGCTGACCGGTGCAACATCCTTTCTCGATCAACGCCCGATTACCTGGCTATTGGTGCGGTTGGAAAATAATATGCGATCGACGCTTCTCATTTTATCGGATCTTCAAAAGATCCGATTTTTGGACCTGTGTTTGTACGATTAAATGATACACTCAAGTATCTATATCTATACGGAGATCACGGGGTCACAAGGATATACATAAATCTATAGAGCAAATTACATTCTGAACATTTCTATTATTTTCTCTGTTTTCTTCATTCTATTTTTACCAATGCTAGTAGAGTGAAAGAGCATGAGAAGAGAGGCGACCGGCGCCTAGTTGAGTTCATATTATCCAATGCCTAGGATAATATTATCTGAGGAGTTCTGTTTTTATTTTCTCTCTTTTACTATTTCTCTCTACTGTTCATTTTTTTCCTATTCCCTTTCTTTTCTACTTTTCCTTTCGCGCATATTCATTCCAGGGGGGGGGGGGGGGGGGACGAAAAAATCCATCGAGTGGATCGCCGCACGAGATCAACTCCTTTGAGAGAAGCACGTGCCGCAAGTCTCACGGTATCGAGGAAGAAGTAAAAATTTCTCACATATTCACAATATATAATACCATACAAGTGTATAAATTATATTTGATTTTTTCAACCATTCAACGTATCGTATTTTATTTGTAGAATCAAAGTGTGGAAATAGAATAAGATGAATGTTATCAAAAATGACCGCAAAAAAAAAAAAAAAAAATTAACAAGCGGGTACAATAAATCTAAAATAGGAAAGTGGGAGGGTGGGAGGGTGGAGATGAGGCGGACCCGAAGAAGTGAAGGATAGAATTTTAAAGAATTCTGCAGGACCTAGGGAAAGCGTTGAGGATAGAGTGGCGAGTCACCCCACGATTTTTTTTTTCTTCATCTCCTCTCATCTTCTTTCTCGTCTTCTCATTTAAAAACACTCTGAGCATAGCAAGCAGCCAAGAATCACCCCATTTTCGTACGTTCCTTCGTTGGTTGGTTCGAAAAAGAGCTACGAGATTCCGTGAACCTTCAACCCCTCAAAAACCCTGAAACCTTCAACCCTCAACCCTCAAAACCAACACCCTCACGTGTGTTTTAATAGGCTGTCACTCTCTCTGGTTTCCTATCGCTGTGGTCCTTACGAAAACATTCATGGGTATATGTGTATTATATAGGGGGTTGCTTCCTTCTCCACAAAGTGGTATCGGAATATAGTTTTTTTTTTGCTTTTTTTTCATTTTTTACTTCCATTTTATTCCATTCTATTTTACCAGACAAATATTCAACCCCCAACTTAGCGGTTGGTACTCGTTTCCCTTTTCAATTTATCTCCTCCTCCGTTCTCTCTCTCTTTCTTTCAGGAATGATATTTTCTTTCCATATACCTCCGTACGTTACGTGTACATATATTTCAGATATATGGGACAGAAAAAGTACCCTTTTACACTTGAGATCGTACATGGCTTATATACTCGTAGGTACCCTATATTATTACACTCCGATGTCAAACACACATTTTTTTCGTTTTTCAATAAATTTTCGTTTGCCCGAAACATACATAATAACACGTGTACCTATACGTAATAACACACATATAAGTGTACAAATAACCTGGAAATTTAAGCTTTTACAAAGAAGTGTGTTGGCTGAAGTTAGGGGAAAGAAGAATGAATTTTTTTAACATCCTTATACGAGATTAGCTGTTTTTTTTTTCTTCCTCTTCGTTCAATCTTTGAAATTCGTTCGATTGAAATTCCTAAAAGGTGGACAAATTTGAAGATGTTATAATACGTTGGGTATATACGAAGGTTATTTGAGTTTTTCGGAATCGCGAGCGTCCAATAATTTAACTGTACGAGAGGAGATATCAAATTGGCAAGTAAATTGGTGTCTCGCCTTCCCAGAATTCCACTCCGACGATAATTGGCAATTTTACACGAGACTCCTTCACTCTTCACTCTTCCGCCTACACCACCACCATTATCACCATCACCACCTTCCTTTTCCCTTTCTACACTCTGCATAAAACTCCGCCACGATTTTACATCGTTTTCGTCAACCACCCCCAACCCTACGACTTACCGATCCTCAACGCGCTCCATCGCCATCGCCATCGCCATCGTCATCGGTATATTCTCCCAAGTCCAGAAAGAACGAACCACTTTGTCACTGGACCAATTATTTTACTCATAAATCACCCTTTCCTCACTTTCATCTTTTTTTTCCTTCTTCTTTCGTTTAAAAAAAAAAAAATTCTATTTCTTCTTCTTACCGCCGCCCCCGACCAAACTTAATCCGACCATATTATTGTCACCGTATGTTCTTTCTTATACGTCACGAATTCATAAATTTCTGCATTAATCAACGGAAGAGGAAGTCAAAAAATCGATGTGTGTGAGACTTTTACTTTTCAGAGGTGGATCAATTGACTATATATAATATTCGATTGATAGCACAGCTGTACATTTGATTATTTTTTAAATTGATATAAGATAGCCACTGCACATAATGCCATTAAACATTTTTTTTTCTGTTTTCTGTTTTTTTTTTTGCTTTTTCTATTTTGAGTACGTATAGTACATAAAGTATAAAAATGAGGAAGCTGCTGGGACTAAAGCGGGCTGTATGAAAGTATAGAGTAATGGTGGTGGATATAGAGAATAGCAAAGATGGGATGCTGTGTCAATATAGGAAACGAGGAGTATAACAATGAAAAGTATTGTTCAGAGTACAATGCTAGATCCCGCTGGCGAATAAAACGTAAAATATGTTGAATGAAGCGTCCGTCCGTTCTTTGCTACCTATATGTATTATACACACATACACATTGACACGTCCTCAAATACCCATCTACGTAGACGTACATGAGTCTGTCCGTCGTCGATTCATCTCGCGTCGAGAAAAGGAGAAAGACGGAGAGAAAATAGTAGTAAACTAGAGTGTAGGGAATGGGAAGAAAAAAAGTATAAAGAAAAAAAGATGTAAAGGAAAGGGGCATCAGAATCAGAATCCCTTGGCATGGCTTCACTCACATACCAATGGTGGTATATGGCGGGAGGGGGAGGGGGGAAGGGGGATGGTCCAAAGAATCAAACTATATATACGTAGGTACGTATAGCCTTTTTCTCTCTGTTGGTGCAGGTACGGTATTCGAGTATGAAAATCGAGCAGCTTCAAAATCCATTTTCTAAAAGTTCTTCGGCTCTTGAGTCCACATGCGATCTAGGTATACTATCATACATGGCTATACTCTTCACATAACCAGAACTCTGAGATTCCAAAAACTCACACTTTTTCTTTTTATATGTATGTATATGTATATTTAGTTATACACTATAGATACGGAGATAGGCGAAGAAAAACAAACGTATATCTGATGTGGGTTATATAAAGAGAAACGCGGGGATTTTCCAAATGGTTTGAATTTATTTTCTCCCCGTTCTATAAACGCGTGTACATAAACTTGGGTGAAAAGTTTCGTCAAAATTTTGTAAATTCCGAAATTCTGCTTTTTTTTTCTTTTGTCTTTCGATTTTTATGCATTTTTGGCATAGAGTGAAATCAACGCGTGCGATTTCAGTGATTTTGTGTACGATATGAAAATAGTTTGAAGTGTGCGGCGGTGTTTGAAAGTTCGTTTTTCGCACGTGTTTTGTAATTTATCTGATATAATTGAAATTGGTGGTAAAATACAGCCTCGCGTATATGTAAGTGATCCAAAGGTATGATGAAATTTGAAAATTAAATAAAGTGTCATTTTTGATATTTGTCAATGAAAATTTATCACGTTCACCTCGCATGTATACAATAACGTATTACACGCGAGGGAGTTTTAAACAAATTATTTACTCAATTCACATCAGATAGCTATGTGAATTTTTTGTTTGTCTCATGTATGTACGTAAACGCTAATCGTTTTCATCATTCGAAGATGTATCATGAGATTAAAAAAAAATTCTCTCGATTATCCATTCGTCGGCTTAAAACTCATCAGCGCTTCGACGCGCTGATTATTCATTTTAATCTTCTCCGCAGCGACTGCAAGATAATTAATCGATTTCGTGGTTGAAAAAAGACAAGTTGAAAAAACAAAAGATTCGGATATAGGATAAGAGAGAAACTGCGCCAAAGAAAGACGATATTTAAGATCCTCTTCCTTCTTTTCGTTCGTCTTTTTTCCCCTCACCTTTCTTTTTTTCATTCTCTCGCCGATCGTCGCTGAAGATTTGCAGGAAATTAAGAAGACGAACATTTCTCCATCTGCACCATCGTCATATATTGATATCAGCTGAAATAGTCGGTCCTAGTAATTTGAGATTTTTCCCTCGTTCTTAACGTCCGTGTAATAATACTCGTTGAACAGGATGTCGTACGATCACCCGATGCCGCGTATTTCTATAAGAAAGTAACGTTTTCAGCCGACATTTCCTGTACCTTATCAAGGTAGCAAAGTACAACTCTTTCTTTTAAAAGAATGACGTGAGCTGACGGTAAAAGGAACAGAGAAACTTTTTCGTACCTATTGATTCTAGTTAAAAGTGTAGCTCAAACACTCGTTTGTCCCGAAGGGGCTTTTTGGCGAAAGATGATGGTGAACGCGCGTAACACCGAATACGAACACGTAAAGGGGAAGAATAAGGGAAGGAAGGGGAAGAAGTAGAGAAAATAAAAGGAATAAAATAAAATTGAAAGGGAAGTGAGAGGGTGGTTATAGTTGAAGTAGAAAGAAAGAAAAGGTAAAGGGAACCGAGGGCAGCAGCAGAAGAAGAAGAGAAGGAAGGGTCGGAGGTTCGATATCGCGTACGTGCTTCAAGTACCAACCGCGACTCATCCGGGACTCTCTTACGGCGAATGGCGATGCCGAATAAGAGTAAGGTGAAAAGAGGGATGAAAGGGGAATAAGGGGGTAGGAGGAGGGGAGTTACTTCTGATTTTTTCCTTTTCATCGAAAAAGCACGAACCGATGAATTCAACGAAGTTGGATGAAAGAAAGGCCGTGTATAAGTAAGAAGTGAATAATAAAATAGAAAATGATAAAAAAAAAAAACGAAAAAAAGCAGAAAATATACCAGGTATTGTGTATAGAACCGATCGAAGAATTCAAGAAGGCCGTAATAAAAGATGAAACGAAGAAAAAAATACACTCTCATAAGATAACACAAAAACAACGAACTTGGTCGGCATAACAATCAGCTGTAACAAAAAAAAGAAAGAAATAAAAAAGAAACTAATTGCCGAATTAACAGTAAAACTTTCACTTTTGGATAGTTTCCCATAGAAGCAATGAAATTCGGTTGAGTATATATTTTGTTAGTTGAATCGTAGGGGGGGGGGGGGGGGGGTAGTTGGTGAGGCTATATCGTGGCTGAAAGTGGTGGATTTCGCGAGGAATTGAAACCCTTGGCAAAGGTTGGTAGGGCTTTCGCAGGATTAAGAGTCTAGTCTCGCCTTGGCTGAGTTCTTCTTCCAAAGAAGTTCTCTCATTAGTTGCCACTTGTTTCCTAGGGTGGTAGAGTTACCTTGAGATCCTTCTTTGCCATCTACTACTTCTACTACTTCTTCTACTACTACTACTTTTTCTTCTTCTTCTTCTTCTTCTTCTTCTTCTCATGGTGCTACCCTTTGCCACTTCGCATTTCCCAGTTCCCGGTTCTCAGTTTAGAAATATAGCTATTGTTTTTATGCCCAGCCTTTCTTCAACAAAATCGAATTCAACTTCTAAGCTTTTTGTAAAATCAGTCTGTATTTGACAGCAGTGTTAGAAATTCGCTTTCAAAAATCCGTTCGAAATCTTTTTAATTGAATCCATTCCATTCCTGTGCATGGAGTATTTCACGCGACGTCTGAGACCCTTCGATGTTGTTTTTTTTGTAATGCTAGTGGCATCGTTTTTTTTTTTACAGAAGCTGTCAAAAATTATAAATTTGAATATTTCTTGAAGAATTTTGCCAATTTTTTTTTTCGGAGATTATTATACAAGCCATCTTGCTGTGAAATCGCTTTTTTTAGTGTGTAACATTCGTTATAATTGAAAAAAAAAAAAATAATAATCGTGGGTAATAAGCTGATTTGTGCAAAATTTTGCAAACATCATTCGTGCTTCGTGGATGCATTATACAATCTTTTGCATGATGTATAGAAATAAACTTTCGCAAACGTAAAACAGTACAAAGTAAAATAAAAATTGAAATGAAAATTAAACATAAAAAATGAAGAAGAAGAAAAAAAATAATGCACTCATAGACTTCTCGGGCACACGGGGCAACGTGCAGTTACCTATATAAAATTTATCCGGTTGTTGATCGTTAAGTGTGCTGCTGCAGATTGCATAGATTTTCATTTACAAGAGCTCCTAGAGCGTAGTCAAGTCGAAAGTGTTTCATAAAAATGCTAGCTTTTTTTCCCTCATGTTCATACTGTTTGCTGCTGCTGACGTGTGGAACGGCTAAAACTCTTCTAATTAAAGCGTGCGCTGGCGGCGCAGCAACCCGACTTTTAATTACTTCATCATTCGCTAGATTCTTGAAATTCCTATGAAAAAGGTAGGTCGGTATGCATATTTCATATATATGTGTACGTGTTTCTATACTTCGTACTAAATACGTGCAATACACGAGCGAGGAGGAAGCCAAAAAAAAAAAAATTGGTTTGATGTAATAATTCGACAACTGCACGCGTGTACGTATACATCGCAATCTTCAGATTTTTCATTGTTTTCCGTGAATTCGTCGACTAAATTTGGTTGCGACTAAAACGTATGTAGATATCTTGATCTTTTCAATTTTCAGAGCGATAAATTGGCGATAACTCGATTAATTTTATAGATAGATTGATTTAGCTTGCAGATTCGAATACCTGGGCTCAAAAAACATAAGAATAGCATATAAAACCCTATTGAACTCCATTAAAAAAAAAAGCCACAGCCTTTGAAAAAACAACATCCTTTTCACTTGACAGAAATAAAAATATCCAAATAGAAAATACAAGAGCAACGCGACTCCTATAAACATTTCGAAACGACGCAATATCCTCTTATGCGACCTGCCGCTCTAGCTGCATGGCAGCTTATCTATATGTAAAATTTTGATCCGCATGCATGAACGCCTGAAATAAGGTTCCATAGGTATGTTTAAATATATACCTATATATATATATATATATACACACTGTGGTATGTATATATGTGTCTACACGCGTATAATGCGAATGCAAATGGGAGGCCAATGCCGCAGCGTGCAGCAAAAGTCAGATGAACGTTTCAAGATATTATCTGCGAATATAACTGAAGCAACAGCAACAGCAACAGCAGCCAAAGCAGAAGCAGAAGCTATCGCGTGTCGTCGGTCGTTGCTTCTGACCTGCTGCAACTTTTAACAACGCTTAATGTTTCACGACACGCAAACTCTTGCAACTAGCCTTACTGATTTTTCGATCTAGAACTCAACTTGTTGCACAAATGCACCATTGAATTCAGCCAATATGTAACATATACATATGTTACGGTACATGTATAGCTAGACTGTGATGTCCGATTCACAACGGAAATAAAGCTCACATGAAAAAAAAACAAAATTCAAAAAGAAAAAAAAACGAATGGATCAATTTTCGTACGTTTTTAGTTCTCAAGAGACTTGTCGCGCAATAAAACTCTGTGATGAATATTGAAACGAAAAAGAAACAATGAAAATATATGAATCCTTGTGAAAAAAAAGTTTTTCGAGCTTTTGCCAAGTTTATAGTTCCAGACAAATATGCAGATTATCCGATCGGGATAAAATCTATACACAACAAAAAGCGATCATCAATTTGCCCGCCTGTAATTTTTCGCTCATACGAGCTTTTCAGAATTCCACGAACTGAAGAACTACACATAATATAGCACATGTATAACAAGTGGCAGGTGGTGGCTCAGTGACAAACAAAGATCTTTGGATGATCTCGACAATAAAATACATGCGAGCGGCGCTTTGTATTCTTCTCTTCTTTCAGCTGTTACTTTAATTTCTTTTTTCTCCCTCTCCTAAGTGGCGGAATTAGATAATTTCCTGTCTCTTTTCTCCCCTCGCCTTCCTCTTCCCTTCCCTTTTCTTCGTTTCTCGCATCCCGTACCCTCATCGCTATACATGTACCAGTCTTTCGATTAGCCGGCCAGACGATCATCCTGCAGTCTCGTAAAAATTGAACGAATAAGAGAATATAACGAATGAAATAAAATGATAAAAGAAAAAACGAGAAAACGAAAACATGAAGCATAAGGAACTAGTAAAATAGAAGCGATGAATTCATGCACGTAAACTTCATTATTTGTTGTAATTTCTCACAATTAGTTTTCATCTCGGTTTTCATCATTCGAATTCCCGTAATTAATCAATGCGCTCAGGATATTAAATTCACAACGGTATGTGTTCACCTATTTTCTTTACATCGATCCGTACATTTGTATAGGTATGCGGTGTATCTTGTGATTACGTAACTACCTATATGTTCCTTATAAATAATAAATCATTACGCGCTTTGTTTAAAAGTTGACACGCCGACACAATCAAAACCATCACTGCCATTACTGTGCAGCGAGTGTGCCATTCTCAATTAACGTTTCGCTGCAGACTTCGAAATACTCGGTGAAATCCTGTCGCGTCTAATTTTACATCGTTGACAACCAAAAAGACAGAGAAAAAATACCATCAACTTGATACGCGACAATTCGAATTACCTATTTTAGAGATGAATAAAAAAAATTAAAAAATTTTCACCAATGAGGCCCGCAGTTCACAAATCGTTCCAACGAGTTCATATTTGAATGAATTCCTTCTATTTTCTTATTCTTTTCATGCTCCTCAATGATCTTCTCGAGAACCATTCGCAAAAATAAAAATTCCTACATTCAATTTTATTCCATTCATGTTACACCGTCTTTTTCACCCCTTCCGCCAACTCTGGGGGAAGTTCCACGATATAACAGCACTTTAGCAAATACATTTAATTCCAATTTCCTCTCGGACGTACTTCCGGTGCCGGAGTGATGCAGGTAAAGCCTAGATACTGAGGTGTAAAATATGTCGGATATCTTTATGAGGTTTTAATTTATCAGTTTTCTATAAAGTTTTTTTTTTTGTTCTTCCATCTATGATTCTTTCCGAATGTTCGAAGTATCCATTATCAAAATTGTTCGGTTCTAATTTCCAAGTAATTTTGGTGTCGAAACTTCAAAGAAATAGAAAAAAAAAAAAAAAAACATACTGATCATAGTCAGATGTCACGCAAATTTAAACGAAATGAAAATATATTGGTACATATTGACAATAAGTTAAACATATTTTTGCGCAGGAGTTGTAACCCTTCGTAGGGAGGTCTTGTATCGGTGATGTTATTTTTATACTCGGATGATAGATGAGAAAATCTAACAGTTTGTTGTTAACCCAATAGGATAAAAAAGTGAGACAAACTTCCCGTAGGATTTATGAGAGTTTTGAGCTTGAATATCCATACATCACTCTACCATGTTGCTCTTGCTCGAACGCTATACTATACCTGAATTCTGGATACGATTGGATAGATGGAAAGAGAAAGGGAGGGGAGAGGGAAGGGGAGAATAGAAAGAGTTCGTTTCGACAGCGTTTTCCACGCACTCCTGCACTACGCCCCTCGATATTGTATCATATATGTGTTACTACATATGTATGTGTTTCGCACTCACTCGTACGTACACGTCAATCCGTCCTTCCTTCGGTTAAATTTATGGATTCATTTTTCCGTACAAAATACCCGCGCAATTGTGAACGTTTCGTACACAAGGTGTGTATCGCTTGCTATTCTCATTGACGGGTATCACACCACAATATCCGTCGGGATCAGATATGCGACTTTATTTGGCAATCCAGAAAGTGCGAGTCACACATTTCGAGCTATATTCCCAGTCTTGACGATTTTTTTTTAATGTTCCACAACTTTTTTACGTCTTTTTTTCGTTCCTTGTTATCGGCGCATTTGAAGCATAAATGAATTTTGCGAATTGAAAGTCGCAATAGGACTGAATCGTATTACGGTGAACAGATAATTCGTGCGTTTGTACGGTCCTATTTGTCAAAGTATGTTGCTATTCCTCGTCGCGAGGATAAGGACACCGCAATATCCGTCGGGACGGATATGCATAATAAGAAAGTATATGGGTGACACATTTGAGGATATATTCCAGTATTGCAATGACTGGTGGAAGTGATGTTTGACGTTCCTAAAAAACTAACCGTCACGGTTATTGTGTGGGCCGTCACGTTGACGACAAGTAACGCGGCCACCACGGTGAATCCTAACGAGAAAATGCTGGGATCGAAATTAGGATCTGTTCCCGAACCAACTACAGAAGTCTCAGATGGAATAACATGGTCGGGTCCTGACGGAACGCTGGGTGCTCATTTGGGCACTGCATCGGTACTTTCCTTCTTCCTCGCCATAAATGTTCTGATGTTTGCTCGTACAGCTTGGAGAATCAGATGCCACAATACGAAAAATGCAGAGATACTCGATGTGAACACTGAATGCCGTAATGCCGCTGAACGATGGTACGTTTCTCATGATCCAAAAGTTGTTTCTTTTTAGAACTAATTGGCCACAAAAATTTGAGATTTCAGGTTCACCTTGAACATGAAACTGTTTCTCATAATGGGAGGCCACATACCAATATGGCTCGTTTGGGTGATTTGGATCTGTCCGACCGCCACTCATGTTCTGGCTACCTTTGAAGCGTTTCAGAGTAGTCCAATATTCTACGTTTTTATTTGGAAAGACGATGTCAAACGATCATTTCGTGAACAATTCAACAGTTGGCTTTCTTACTCCGAGTGAAGACTAGAAATTGATCTGTTCGCAAACCTATGGATGAACAAGGTCCTAACTTCCGCATGAACTAAGCAAGTAAGTGACTGAGGACGATCAAAAAGATTCCATAATTCTAAAAATAACCGATTTTTTTCTTCCATTATGCCTTGAAATTATAACCAAATTTTCTCCTCGTTCATAACAGCAACACGTTCGGGACAGAATTGACGATACTTAAGCCTTTAAAGAGTTGATAGAATTTTTCAGATGAATATATTCTATCACTCTTTAGTTATTTCGATTATTCTGTCGAAAATATGAGATATGTTCAGTAATTCGTATTTTTAGAGTAAAGAATATAAGCTCATGTAATTATATGCCATATGAGGTCGAGTAAGAAGATGAAAAAGTTTGCTCGTTTACTTTTTTCATTTTTCTTTTCTTGATCATTGTTTTTCTTTTTTTTCCCCCTCTCGTTCATTTTCCGATTCAGTTGTGGATGGATCAGATCCAAACTGAAGATACGACAAGTATTTCACACGAAATCCTTATATCAAAGTCCGACCTTAAGCTACACAAAGATGATCATGCCAAATTTTTCCATGATTTTCCGAACTTTTCAATGTACAAAATAGAGGGGAGAAAAAAAAAATTTCTGCTGTTGGGTAATATTCTATCTCGTGAAATAGGGGATTCATTTTAGGTTCTGATATCCGGATCGAAGCCCTTCTCTTTTCTTGTAAAATACCTGTATAATCCCGTTCTATCGTTACAACCATGATTGATTACAGGGGGAGCTCTGAGTAATCAAGGGCGAAATGCAACGGTGAAAGATTTTACCGAGCTTATCTGATATCACCATTTCACTACCATGCTACCGTGCTATATATTTTATATTATATACATATAGATATACACAAATATATTTGTGTATAATCGTATCATTTATTTTATTGATAACGTCACTCTAGATATCCTCAATCTAACTTATTTCCAGTACCTACTCTAACAGCTCGTTCCACCCCCTTCGACTTGCTTAGTTAACCAATTTTATTTTCATCCCTTCTTCCCTGTCTCTTTCTCTCTCGCTCTCTGCATTTCTCAAATCATCATCACTTCATTATACGCATATATATATACCTTAATGGATTTTTGTTATTTTTCAATACAACGTAAAGTAAATGAAAAATACTTTCGAACGATTTTTTTGTCTTACTTCTCGTCGAATCAAAACCTGAAGGAAGCAATACAATGATTCATTGGTTTTTTTTTCTCATCGATTTATTCTAAGAGAAAAAAAGAAGCAAAAAATTACACAGAAATTAAAGAGATAAAAAAAGTGCCGGCAGTATTATAGTTCACGTGAACAAAAAGTCGTTTTCATTTACTTAGTTCAATGTGGTAGTACAGATGATATATATATATGGTAGTATATATGTATGGGTAACATATAAAATCCAGTTTAGTAGCCCAAGGGTGATTTTATAAAGAAGAGGTGATTAGGGGATGGCAGGAGGAAATTTTTTTCCTATCCCTTTTTCCCATTATTAATTAAGTAATTGCTTGATGTATCGCTTGAGTATAAGCGAAGTGGCTATATGGATGAATGTGGGAAGTAGGGAACAAAAAATGGAGAGAGAAAAGTAAGAAAATGTGATTAAAAAAATAATAAAAAAACCCATTAGGTTATGTATATTATATGGGAACAGAAAAAGATGGCAAAAGAAAGAAAAAAAAAGTGACAGATCTTTTTCACAAGGATTAACTGTTAAGGATTATTGGATCGTTTGCTCTGTTGGCATGGGGGATAATTAATTGAGAATTCATTTTTGGACCGTTGGCTATGATATTAGGATGATTTTTTTCATGTACTGAGAAATAATAATCAGATTCATAAATTTAATTTAGAGAAACGAAGTACGGGAGATATTTCGAAATGTAAGAAAAAAAAGTGAAATAAAACGATAAAGTATCAATGTAATCATATGATGTCTGGTCACAAAAAAATTTATGCTACGAAATAAAAAAAAAAAAGTGCATAAATAAGAATGAAGGAGAGTTGCGAGGATCCAATCTTGCGATCTATATGTATATATAAAACGACGTTTAAAAATTTGATAAAGTAATTTAGATTTTTTTCCCTTCCAAATATTCTGTATACCACGCTCTTGAAATTGCGTAGCTGCTAGGTCCATGATGAATTTTTTATTCATTTCCTTTTTTGCATTTTTAAATTTGCTATACTGTGAAATTCATCCATTATATACCGCACACATGTGCATGCATACAAGTTGGCTGAATAAGACTTGCTTCAGCATATTTGATTATTTTTTTTTCTCCGCTATCGCTAGTAAGAAGAGATAATTTACGTTAGATGAAAAACTTGATCTACAAGCTGATATAAATTTCGTATAAAATTTCGAATTCTCACCTAAGTGCAATCTTTCCAATGTGCGCTTCAAAAACTTTGGAATAAGTCTAAACTAAAAACTCCTAAGTGCGTTGGATGCATAGAGATGCACTGTAAATTATATGTATATGTATGTAGGAAACTAATACATACCCACACACATATAAGTAGGTATATAATATGCACAAACACACAGTAGACGTTAAAGGCGAATTTTCAGCTAGAAAGCAAGGCGAATATAAGCGATGGGGAAGGGGGTTGGAAACTACGTGCACCCCTTGCCTCCCCACAACCTTCTAACCGTGAATGATGCAAAACTCCACACCACCTTTACACCTTTGCCTTCGCCTTCTCTTTTGGTTTCGCCTTTTGCCTCCTCCACATCCAACGTGTGCTTAATTCGATGTACGACACATATCTCACGAGCCTGTCACACCTTGAAACTTTGCTGTTAAATATGAAAGCAAAGAGGAGTTTCAAAGTTAAGAAGTACCGCCCATATTTTCACAATCTTTTCAACTTTTCTCCACTACCCTGCTGGGATGTATACCTCAACCTATACACACGCATATGTACTGCACAAACTTCCGAGACGCAACGAGCTTTTTTGCAATATAAGAGAATCACTTTTTGAATTTCTTATTCATTTGTATTTTTTTTTTGTTTTATAAAATGAAAAAAATCAAGTAATCAAAGGGACCTAAGCCCCTCGGCCGCCTCTGTGCTTCACATCCTAACTTTTTGGTTTCATATTTTTCAGGAGCTTATACATATCTGTATATCTTCGCTGTAAGGATATAAGTTCGAAGTTAAAATGATAAATAATAAGTTAAAAAATGACGTCATTTTTTCAAATCACTGACTTGAGAAGATGCCGCGATTAATTTAATCACGTTTCACGAGCTAATGAACTACTTGATTAGGGCAGAAAAAGAAAAACGAAAAAACGACTAGCATAAAAGTCGACCAAAAAAAAAAAGAAAAATTTGCAATTCAAAACCCGTACGTGGCGACTAAGTTTTTGCAATTATTTTGCATTATATATAATATGTCAGTCTGAAGGGCGCTGATAAGAGCTTTAATTGGATCAACATCCCTGCAGGAATATGTAGTCTCTCATGAGACTCTAAAATTTTTTAGATTTTTTGGGGGATTTTATAAATTCTTTCTACTTTTGCGTTATTAATTTATTTAATTATTAGATTTACCGAGGTCTAAGAGCCAGAAGTGGAGGATAGCCCACATTTTTAGTTGAATAATAACGAAATTAAAAAAAAAACTTGAAAATGAATTAGATTAACGCCCCAGATATTATCGTACAAATTTTTTTCCAAAATAAAATTTCTCCCCTTAGCTAGCCTAGCACGCTGTCCACGTAATTAACAAAATAATTAAGTAAACTCTCTGCGCAAACTCGCAACGAGTATAAACCCTTTTGCGGAAGGCAAAAGTACGCTCATGATTACGATTGTCTTCATCGTCGCGTGGGAAATGGTCTTATTCACTTTTACGGGGTTGTGGAACTCGGATCTACATCGAAAACACTTGGAAATAACTGTTTCGGAACTTTCTCCGAAATTCTTGCCTTTTTTTTTTGGTTTCTTCCAAAGTTATGAAGAATTCGATGCAAATACGCTCGATCTCGTTATCCGTTAGACAAATCCAAGGCACATCTAATTCAACTTTATCATATCAAAATTTGTAGTATCAACCCGCGTAACACTAAAATTGATTTCTCACACCTGTAAACTATACTTCGTTTTTTTTAAATCAGAATAAATTTTGGCTCTTGTTCAGCTAAAATAAAATGGAAACAAAGAGAGAGAAATATCGTTTGTATACACAGTATCTAGCCAATGATATTTCAAGCGACACCCGGCCAACAAAGTAAAAGAAGTAATTGTTTATTAAAATCAACCGGTTGTACATTTTTCCGATACGTCGATAGTTTGATCAACCGGAAGCTGTTAATTCAACCAATCTACGCGTTACATAGTATAATATACGTATCTATACAGGTAACCGGGTATAGTCTCTCAATGCGCAGTGATGTGGACAGGTTATATGTATAGTAAAGCGTCAGGTGGCTGCATACAAACTAGGGATTATTTTCAATTAATCTGTCTAAATGGGATTGACTTTGAATTTGTAAAAATGAGTAAATTGTTCCCTTTGAATTTTTCGCTTTTTCACCACATATCTTTGCCGCAAACATTTTATACGAAAATCCACGTGTTAAAAATTCGTGAACAACGAGTCGAGTTGGATAGAAAATTGTAATTTGCTCTCCCTATATTATACCTACAAATTTTTTTCTTATTGCACAATTTGACGCCATTTTCACTCTACAATGTACATAACGCGCATAGACGTATACGTATGTGTGATAATAATATCTTATATAGAACGCCGTATGTATGAGAGTTGAAAAAGATTTCATTCAATTTTCTTTTCATTTTCTACAATTGTTTTACTCTACGCCAACACGAAAAGACAAAATTAAATAAAAAAAATCCAAAATAAAACGGATAACAGAGAATGCATGAGGTGAATCTGCACCTAATTGTGAGGTGAAACGAAAACTTTGTCAAAGATATTTCTCCATTTTACAGACGCGAAGCTTTCGCTTTTTGAGTTATACTGCAGTATCGGTTGAGTCTGTTTCAATTTATAATGCCGATTTTTACATTTTTCGGTATTCTTGCAATTTTCTAAAATAAAATATACCGGTTTTCGAATATACTAGGAGTTTTTTCGCTAGTAGAAGATCCGAAAAAAGGGGATCTCAAAGCTCGGCTTTTTCTTCGAGAATACATCAGCAAAAATATTTATGTACATCTATCCCACAAGAGGAAACTCCTCAATTTTATTCAATTTTTTTTTCTTCTTCATATCTAAAATTCAGCTGAGGTATACCCAGCTTCATTATTATTTCGATATCCTCAACGGGTGCGAAACAAAAAACTTTCTGCTGCGCATGAATATTATATGTATTATAGGATGAAATTGCAAACGAGATTGATAAAATTCCTCAATTCTTGCGCTATCGAATAAATTGAGTCTATAAAAATCGTTGGAAAGAAGAAATTCAATTTTCGCAACGTACAAAAAAGCAAAAGGTGTGTCTACAACTTCTGGCACTTGTTTTAGTTTTGGTAGCGACCCTTTCGAAACTGCAATAGCGCGTGTTTTTCGACAACAGACAGTGAAGATTTTTAAGAATTTTCAAAACGTCGAATAATCCAGATTCTTTTATTTTTGTTACTGTAACGTTTCAAAAATGTTGCAAATTTCTTTTTCTGCCCACCTTGTGCACGACCGTTCAACGTTAAATTCTGGAATTAGGTATACACCTATGTGTATAATACAACTAATACCCTGCGAGAAGAAATCACGCCGGGTGAATGATCACGCCTTGCAAAATTTCTCATTTCGTTTCTATTGAAAACCGTGAAGCGTCGTTCACGTTCGTTCGTTCGTTCGTTCTTTCGGTCTTCCGGTTAGGAGATTTCGAAGTTAGCTTCGTATATACGTCGAGAGCAGTTGGCAGTTTCGCCAGTTCGCATCCGGAAAGAAGGACCTTAATGCAATAATTGAATCCACCTTTCCCGTTCCCTTATTTCTACAGGGACTAGCCGGGACCGGGAGTCGGGTTAGCGCGGACGACGTCCCGCGTCATCCACCATTTACCATTCACCATTTTCTCATCTATTTTCCTTTGGATAGAAGCAGCGAGAAAGAAAGAAAGAAAAAAACAAAGATGAAGCACGGAGGGTCCGTTCGTCCTTCGCTCCTTCCAGTTTAGCTCACTGTGCAAAGCACAGTTACATACAATCCTATGAACCTCATCCGTCTCTCTTTTTTTTTCTTTTCTTTATTCTTACATTCTTGTTCTTTTTCCCCCCTTTTCTTTTCAATGTTCGTCGCGTTTCTCGAGCAATTTTTAACATTGATTGTTATTATATAAAAGCTCAGCGACCCGAGACCGGTGAGTATTTGCGAACCTTATTGCTTCCGGTTGACTAGGTTATTCGATTGATCGAAAGAATCAAATGAAATGTCCCCCAGCATACATATGTATATGGACATATACCATGTAACATTTCGCTCGCGTTAACTTGACTTTTCCCCCACAGCTTCAGCCCACCCTAATTTTTTATAATATCACACCCGGTACATGACATTTATAATGTTCACATCCGCATAGTCGAAAAGATGTACTTTTTCCAAATTGTTTTTTTTTTCGCTTCTCCTCAATTTTTGCGATCAATTGAAATTCCTCTCTCCAATCCTACTTGTCCTTTAGCCCTTGCTTTGAACAAAACTGGCTTATGTGGTTTGAAAATTGTGAAACAAGTGGTGGTGAAGAATAAAATAAAAAAATAGCATCGTGGCCATGTTGGAAAACGCCCTTCCCTCCTCGATTTCGAAGGTACCCCTATAACCCACACCTTCTCCCCCCACTATACACCCTTGAAAATCAAGTAGAGAGAGAGGAAGAGGAAGAGGAAGAGAGATGGAAAGCTTCTGCAGGGAGACACTTGAGACAAAAGAGCATTCGCGGGAGCGGCTATAGTTTCCGAGGTTGGTCGGTGCCTCGCTCTTGGCGATAATTACAAACTCACCGATTATTGGGCTGACGCTGCACCCCCACCGTCCTGTACAGCAGCTACTACCAGTGAAACTACTATAGTAGTCGTATGAGTCGCCGAAGCGTGGAGGGAGCATAAGGTATAAGAGTAGTTCGGTGGGGGCGCGGGATGATGATGATGATGATGATGATGATGATGATGATGCTCTGCAGAACGAGGTTCGTATATGCCGGAGGGGGTTTTGCAGTATGGAGCGCTATGAGGGTAAGGGGGAAAAGGGGCTTCTAGAGGGCGACCTTTGGAGAGGGAGGGTCTCGGGCGTCGCCAAGCAGGAATAGATTAGAGCTAGTTACGAATTGAATAATTATAGGCCGACGGAGGTCGTGATGCAGGGTGGATACGTACTGCCTTATGTAACGTAAATATATATATGCTATGCATACATATATATGTATATGTACACCTCATGGCACTTTACCCTGCGAACCACCACGCGGACTTCATTCACGTCATAGATATGCGCATGGGTATACATGTATATTTAGATACCTAAGACCCCACCGTGTCAAATTAAAGGGTTAAACACGCTCGGTAGGGGTCAGCGAATTAAACCGAATTATTTCCGCCAGTTTAATCGAATTTTTGCATTTGATATTAAAATTTTTCGATCCATTACGATTAGTGTCTGTCTTTTACAGTTATTTTATTGATTTCTTCAACAGTGAAATCTGGTAGCTAAATAGATTCGAGTATTTTATAAATGTTGCTACAAAATCATAATTCCAGAGTATCCAAAAAGAACGATCCTATGTCAAAATTGTACTACGTCAATGAGAAAAACGATATCTCAATTTTCGAACATACGTGACTGTCAAAATGAAGTTTTCCGAACAAATTTTTTAAATACACTCCATTATTTGAATATTTCAAAAAAAGATGTTACGTTTTATCTTCGGATGTATTTTAAATTTAGTTCGCATGTTACAAATCCGATCAGCTGCTTCTTGATAGGCGGAACCTGA
Source organism: Athalia circularis (assembly GCA_963978495.1). Taxonomy (NCBI): domain Eukaryota; kingdom Metazoa; phylum Arthropoda; class Insecta; order Hymenoptera; family Athaliidae; genus Athalia; species Athalia circularis. The sequence continues at coordinate 9,286,904 of OZ021702.1, forward strand.
TTGTATAAATTTGATGATTGAGGTTGGCAGAGGTATCTGTGTCTCATACATAGATACATGGATGTACATTTTACATAGAACTTGCGGGACTACAGCGCGGTATCATGAAGCTAACGCCTTTCCATCACGCGCGGTGTCCTTCCGGTTACCTGTCGTGATACTGGCTCGTTTTATCATTATATTAATTACGCTAAGTACTCGGGGTGCGGCGAAACTTCCCTCGCTTCCTTTTTTGGTAACCTTATGGCGAAACACTCGATACGTGTATAGATGTACGCTCCAGCTCAAGGGTCATGATCGTTTGAAGCCAATAAAAAATCCCAAATATAGGTATACAACTTTTCGTAAGGATTTGAAATTGTTTCAATTCGCTAGACACACATTAGTGCACAGAGCTATGAAAAATGCGATTTTCTGTTGTTTTTTTTTTTTTCTTTCTATCCTTCTAAAGGGGAGTTTAATTATACCACTGCGTTATAAGATAGCAGACGAAGTTATCGCTCGAAAGCACACAGAATTTTCTTTCATTATTTTGCGACGGTTGACATGGTATCCTTGAATTAAAACATTTATTCGTGCCCTTTTTTTTCAGTTCTTTGATTTGATTAAGTTTATTTTTTCGTCCTTCTTACGACTTATATACTTACAAAACATATACATATATATATTTTCTTCTCATCTCGTACTCGCTCTGCAAAGCACATCTTTCTCAACATCCGGCTCCTGCATGCCTTGCTACTCAGCAAAATGGCAGACGATGCCAGGTTATATACGTAACATACATATATATATATGTACACGAATGGGTATACCTCGTTTACCTTTGCATGCTTGGCCCAGTTTTCCTATCTTGTTTCATGTGGTATAATATTGTATGAGGTATACTTTTGCACACCTTCTGACTAGCTTCCAGGTATTTTAGGTGTGTGTAATATTATCCCTACAACCATGTACAGTATATTGTACATGTATACATAATGTGTAATAAACTCTGCAGTCTGTCAGAATTTACGAATTTCTATATCACTAGCATTGCACGCGCGCGCTTCGCGCGCGCCGCATTTTATTTCCTTCGTCGTTTATATTTTTGTTCCATGATTTCTTATCAATTCCATATGGGGCATTCCACGTGTAGCGGACCAGTTTTTGGCCTTAGGTCATCGAATTTGACGCCAATGGAAATTTGAATTCCTTGTCACAACGTGAGTTGATTCCAACAGTTACAAAGTAAAATAATAATTGGTGAACAAGATATCGCTGTCATAATTTCACCAAATAATTAAATCAACATATTTTCAACTCCACATATCTCAGCTTTGGATGAAGGAATCATAACTCTCTATAGCGCATTTTACGCGCAAAAACGAGTACTTTCGAAATATGTAGCACTCAAAATATTTCGAAAATTCTCAAGCATGAAAAACTCACGAAATATGTAATTTCTATTTTTTTCTACCTGAAGGGTCACGCGCATGGCCTCGAAATTTGTACTGAAACTACCTCAAGGTGACACGAGAGTGTAGTAAAATTTTCAGTTTGCCCTTTTTTTTTTTTTTTTTTTGATTAATTTTACCAAAAAAATTAATTCTAAAGAAAGAGGAGAGGAGCGAAACCAATTTTTACGTGAGATTAATAAAATCTTACATGAAAATTAAAATAAAGCAATGAATATCCAGTTCCTTCGGTTTCCCATGGTGGCCCCTAGAAGAGCCAATTTTATTTTAGGTGTTATGGTTACAAAGTACGAAATTCAATTTTAGAAGAGCCAATTTTATTTTCGGTCGTATGGTTTCAAGACTTGAAGATCAATTTCTTTACTGATGTAACGGAAGTGGAGTACATCTTAAATTCCATTTTTCGATTCTCAGCTGGCAAAGCTGTATGATATTCTTGAGTTCCTGGTACTGTCTTAGCTTTAGAGTATCGCTCTCTCAAATCGGATATCGCCAACTCATACTCGCTTTTCCCACAGAAACATTAGAACTGGTAAAAGATAAAACAGTGACCGATTTTATAACAGTTACTATGATTACCCTACCTGTCTCTGAACGTATCCCACTAAGACCTTCTTTTCCCAAATCTGAGCTTCAAAAGAATTTCCCTAACACCTGAAGCCTGAATTGGAGATCCACTCTTCATTGAGCCCCCTCTTCACCGAGTATCATGCTAATTTTCCAGACTAACTGAAGTTCCAGGAGATTGCACACAAAGGATTAACTTTGACTTGAAAGGTTTACGAATCCGTCGATTGAATTGAGCTACGAATCAATCCCATCGAGATATCTCAATTTTTCTGATCCTAAACGTGAAAAATTGGCGTTAGCTCGATCAATTTCATGGATAGATCAATTTGACTTACGGATTTGAACTCCTGAGTTCGTAAAATATAGAAACACAATAGATGACTCTGATAAAAATTTGCTGAATTTCATCCGAAATTTTGAATAAAATCTAAGGCTTTAGGCTTGGCAATTTTTAATTCTATCATATTAATAATCTTATTCCGAGTGATATTAACCGGTTCAATGATAGATAATTGTTTTACTTGATCACTTTCATGCTTTGCGATATTTTACTTCATTTTCTTCTCTCAATTTTCTCCCTTTACGTTTTATTTGTTTTTTCTTTTTCCCATGTTTATTTTGTATTCTCGCTCAAATTACGAATTTTTCACGTGTTGACTGCACTATCTTCAACGTTTCGAGTGCATTCATACGCATGCATATTGAATACTTGTAAAGATGTTTTACACTGTCGCTGACCATTGACCGCTGGTAATTAAATTGATCATTACAGTGTAATATAAAATTGTCGTTTGTAGAGCTATCGAATCAGAGATGCTTTGGTTTCAAACCTTTTATCGGCTCTTTTTCCACGATTTACCACATTATATTTATTTGTTATTCTAAGTATGGTTTTGAAATTGTCCTATTCTCAGTTTTCAACTTATTTCCCTTTTTTTGGTTTATAATCTTTTTTACACACGTATTAAAGCAATATTCATTCTGACCTGATTCCTTCACTGTCATCCGAAACGTGGGCTTTCAGGTTTGATTTGCAGAGTATCTCTTTAACATTATAACTCCTACAGTAAATACTTCGATTATGTTGCATTTTGTTGATTTTTATTTCATTGCTTTTCGATTATATGTATGTTATCCATCATCTATAATTCTACTACCTACTACTTCTTTTGGTTGCCAATGTATCAATTTCTAGCCAACCACTGTTTGTAAAATGTCAATCATTTGTGACTGCTATTCAATTTCCAACTTCATGTCTTTTGATTTTGTTCGATTTTAATCTCTTTATGCATTTTGTTTTCAATGAGATTGCGAATGAAATTTTCATCATGTATTTAATATAAATAATTTTTTTATTGGAATTGTAGTTGTCCATCACAATTTTTTTGCTTGTATACATTTTCTTCAAGCGTTTAGCAATGCCTGAATGAGTTTCTCTCAATTCACTTATTTTGCATCGAGTCGACACCTGCTCCTGCGTTTCAGAAGTAGAATTTTATTTCAAATTTACCAATAAACATCACATTAATGATAAAATCAAAACGGCCGGATTTCAAAGATCTGTCAAAGTGTCGTACACCGTATAACCAACGTGTATATCAAATTTCTCGCGTTTTAACATAATTTTGAAATCATTCACTAACAGAGCTGTAAAATTAAATTACAATGATATAGAAAAAATTAATTATTCGAGGCGTTGTACCAAAGTTTGATATAGCCTTACCAGAGTTTAAGAAATTTATACGGTTAACCTACTGTTTCAGGTTCAACATAGAAATTATGTTTTTTGACATTTGCAGCATCCATGTTCACAAGTTATTTTATTAAATTAAATTTCTGAAAATGTGATTTTTATTATAAATATATCGACACTCGCGCCGATGTGTGTGTCATTTTGTGAATCAAATGTGAATTGATAATATTGGTTATTGTCAACGTCATATTTATACTCATTCGCTTTGTTACAACCAACTTAAACGCAAGTTTAAAAGCAACCAATCAGCAAACGAATAAAATGTCAGCAGCGTTCAGCGGCACAATTCACACATTTCGCAAAGTCAAATCGGTCCACACGCAAAATGTAACGGCATCAATCAAATTCGCAAAATCACGCGTAAATCGCGACGGCACCAATCGGTACACGCTCGTTTCGCAGCGCGAATTTAGAAACACGAGGCTCATCTCGAATTTCGAGTTTTCATCTCGTATTTCGATTTTCGATTGGTCATCAACTTTTTAAGATAGGATAAGATCCCTTCATATTTTGCATTTTTCACGGCACAATCGACCGGTGAAAACTAGGAACAGACCTCTTATTCATTTTTCAAAATGAATTCTTTTTTTTTTCTCCTTTCTCTCGGTTCTGGAAAAAAATATTAGCCGGTATTAGGGTGAGAACTTCTTTTTTGTTGTTTCGTAGGGAGTATATTCCGGATATTAAGTATATATAAGGGTTTATTTTTCGTGTTTAGATGCGGCGCGAGGTGTCTCGCCATATTAGGGGATATTTATTCCGAGCACATGTGAGATTACCACATGCAGGCAAAGCGGTGCCGTGAATGTTTTGTACAGATACATACATACGTGTTCATTCTACATAAATAACGCGCATGTATCACATACGGAAGACATGTATACATATATTGTAGGGGGGTATGTAAGTAGGTATAATACATAAAAGCAGCAGTAGCAGCAGGGGTACGAGGGGCAGGAGGGAGAGGAGGAGGAGGAGGAGAGGGAGAGGGAGAGGGAGAGGGAGAAGATTTCCTCTTGGTATCTTAGGTATATAGGGTAGGTAACAGATGTGGGGACTGTTTACACTTAGAGAAATTGTTCTCTCCGAGTTTTGTAGGTACGTATATACATTTATTTTGTATATACTGCGACGAATGCTGTACAGCATTCCGCTAGACGAATTGGAACTCATCCGCACAGCACAAATCACGCATTTCATATTTTTCAGATTCTTATTACATAGAAAACTGTCTGGTCCAAAAATTAAGAAATTCGTCGTCCATCCTTCTTTCTTGCTAATTTACTTTTTCGCGTTGAGAGACGAGAGCGAAGGACAACAACCTGCGTAAGAAAAAAGAAGGGGAAAAATAATAAAGTACATCGTTAAACCAACCGACCCACTTTCGAAGGGAACTTTTCGAAGGGAAGAAACGCGATAGGATATAGGAAATATATTTATTCCCAAAGGAGAGAAGCGGGGAAGATGTGAAAAGAGGAAAAGTGAGGAAGGGGCGAAGGGAAAGGGAAAAGTATAATATAAGGTAGGCAGGCAGGTAGTAAGAAAATGAAAGTATTCTACTGTATCGTTCTGAGGTGTCCTTCGGGTTTTCCGAAATATAACTTCCGCGTTATACGGCCAACTATATACATACATATGTACGTAGTCATGCGGTACCTTATATATACAAACGATCAAGTATATTTTTTATCGTATTACTTTTTGTTTTTACATTCCTGTACGAGAATCGCGAGGTAATTTACTGATATTTCCGCAGGAAAACTTCTTACTTTTACGATCGTGAAAAAAACAATGAACTATTCAAGGTCGGAACACTCGTCGTACCAGGCAGATCAATCAAATTTTGATTAATTAGAGTTCGATCAGAGCGGGTATTGAATAAAAATTGAGAGCACTTGCATTACAGGAAGATTTCGCCAATAAAATCGACAGCCTGATGAAATTGAAAAATCACTCAATCTGTTTAAGAGTTCGTTCGATTCGACATCGTAGTACCTTTTCTGAGCAGCTTTAGCAGGTCTGAAATCGAAGTTGATAGCAATAAAACATAAAGAGCTGATCATTGGCTTCTGCGACTCATACCAAAAGAAGTACATACATATGTATAAGATATATATATATATATATGTGTATGTATATCTATGTATGCGATATACTCTCTTTACTTTACGACTTATTTTTACGAGGAACATAAGAGAGAACTGTAAGAGAACACGAGACGCGATAACAGAAGCATCGGGATCGCAAGAATTACGTCGTAAAAATTACTACCCCTTTTCAGCTCCGTTCGTTTATACATATATATATTTTTCCCCCCATCTTTTTGTTCTTTTTTTCTTTTTTTTCTATCTTTTCTTCAGATATCATTTTATTTTTATGCTTTATTCTTGATCGTTTTTCGCTCTACCACTTTAGAGCGATTTTTATCGATTTTCATTCAGCCAATTCATCAAGAACCAGCCCGAAGAAGAGAAAAAATAATCGAGCAATTCTCTAAGACATTCATGAGGGATAAAAATGGAATAGAAAAAAAAAACACAACTTTTTTCTCAACGCTTGGCTACCTCTTTTAGTTCCATAATTTCAATCTATTCACCTAAATCGAATTTGTTGTTTCTATTCCGATGAAATATCGCAGAATTTCACATCTCTCCTCGGCATGAAATAGCCAGAAAATCATTAATCTTTTATATTTGGCTCATGTGCTCTAGGAATTATCATCATTGTGATATTTATTGTCATTATGTACACGTTAACGGCGCTGAAAGTCAAACGCTGTAATAGGGAAACCGTGGATATGATCAGTGGAGAGAGCAATCGCCATGACGTCGATAAGCAATGACGGTTTTGACAATTTTGAAATCTTGAATAAATTTTTCAAATCAAAAGTCACAATGGGACGCAATCGTGTTACGGTAAACAGATAATTTGAGTGTTTGTGCGGTCCTATTTGTCAAAGTTTGTTGTTATTCTTCGTCGCGAGGATAAGGACACCGCAATATCCGTCGGGGTGGATATGCATAATAAGAAAGTATATAGGTGACACATTTGAGGATATATTCCAGTATTGCAATGACTGGTGAAAGTGATGTTCGTCGTTCCTCAAAAACTAACCATCACGGTTATTGTGTGGGCCGTCACGTCGACGACAAGTAACGCGGCCACCACGGTGAATCCTAACGAGAAAATGCTGGGATCGAAATTAGGATCTGTTCCCGAACCAACTACAGAAGTCTCAGATGGAATAACATGGTCAGGAACTGACGGAACGCTGGGTGCTCGATATAATTCGAAACCTTATCTGATCCTTTGCTGCGAACCAATGAAACAGGCCCGGTATCAAGGAGAATGTGTAGAGGACGAATACGCGAATTCGGAGACTGCGATAACATTTGGAAACTACACCTGGCGCGAGGAAGACGATAATTCGAAAGTGATCGATATAAACAACTACTGCGGTTTTCTCTGGATGGTGACTTTCATATTGGAAGAATTCTACGTGTCGTCAAATTTCTCCATTTATAGTCCGGATTACGGAGAATCGCTGTCAAATTTTGAACATTATTGTTTATTTCGAAAACCTCGATCTACAGACTTCGTCGCGAAGGTCTGCCGGGCGTGGGTGAAACGCAGCTGGTGGGAGTCAGTGTGCGTGGTATATTCGATCATCCTCATGATTGCAGTTTTCATTCCTTACACCGTTATTCCGGAATTCGGAAATCTCAATGGGACAATATTCCGCTCATATATCGGGACGTACATAGGACTTTACATTTTTGCATTACTTGCATCGAACTTAGCCGGACGAAGTGATATATTTTGGACGTTTCAAATAGCTATCTGTGGTATGATGTGTACTTACAAAACTATCATGTAAATCGTGTATTGGAAACAAAATGTTGAATTTTTTACAGATATTTTCTTAGTTGACGAAAACACGGAATTCATGGTCAATGATAACGAGCTTTCTTTCTTACGTAAGATCATTTTGTTCGACAATTAAGTATTTCTGTTTCAGGGTTTCTCTATTGCGGTATTAGTTGTGTCTTCTGGTCGAACGTGATGAGTATAAATATCATGCGTACGTTCAAGTGAGTTACAGAGCTCATCGGGTCTACTAACTTTTTGTTTACAAAATTTGCAAAATTTTTCGGCAGAGTCTGAAACATAAAAATGAGTAACCAATTTTCTCTTATGCCACAGTCAGCTGCTACCAGTCAGTAGCCGCACTCGAACACACGCCAGAAAAAGATTCATTCGTTATGCCATCTACGCTTGGGGTTTCCCCGCTCTTTCACTTCTGTGTTTTGTTGTCGCCGTATTACGGGCTCCTTATCTCCAAACCGACACTTATGGTGAGTTTGAGTTTCTATTGGGTAGAGGAAAAAAAGTATGTCGAAAAATACTTGTTACTCGTGACTATTCGTGTTTATATGAAAACCTAACGTTTAAATCAAAGTCCTATCGATTACAGGACAGACTTTTGCATTCACCAGCTGTACAGTAGGACTCATCTTCTTTCTCACCATAAATGTTTTGATGTTTGCTCGTACAGCTTGGAAAATTAGATGTCATAATGCGAAAAATGCAGAGATACTTGATATGAACACCGAACGCCGTAATGCCGCTGAACGATGGTACGTTTCCTATGATCCAAGAGTTGGTTCTTTTTGGAAATACTTGACCACAAAAATTCCAAATTTCAGGTTCACCTTGAACGTGAAACTATTTCTTATAATGGGAGGTCACATACCAGTATGGCTCCTTTGGGTGATTTGGATCAGTCCGACTGCCACTCATATTTTGGCTGCCTTCGAAGTGTTTCAGAGTAGTCTAATATTCTACGTTTTCATTTGGAAAGACGATGTCAAACGATCATTTCGTGAACAATTCAATAGTTGGCTTTCTTACTCCGAATGAAGACTAGAAATTGATCAGTTTGCAAACCTGTGGATAAACAAGGTCCTAACTTCCGCATGACCTGAGCAAGTAAGTGACTAAGGACCATCAAAAAAATTCCATAATCATCAAAATAATTGATCTTTCCCTTCCATTATGCCTTGAAATTATCAACAAATTTTCTCCTTATTCATGACAGCAATACGTTTGGGCCAGAATTGACGATACTTCAGCCTTTAAAGAGTTGATAGAATTTTTCAGATGAATAGATTCAATCACTCCCTAGGCATTTCGATTATTTTGTCGAAAATATAAAATATGTGCAGTAATTCGTATTTTCAGAGTAATAAATAAAAGCTTATATACTGGTTTACTTTTTTCATTTCTCCTTTTCCTATCATTGTTTTTTCTTCCTTTTTGTTCTCTCGTTTATTTTTCGACTCAGTGAAATAATTAGTAAGGAAACTTTTCTAATAAGGTCCATTCGAGTGAAAGATACACTTGCAGTCGTGGCAGCAGCAACTATATGTATAGAGAGAGCCTTTACCCATATATGAACTCAGGCTATTTTGTTCTCTTTATATCGTACAGAGTGGTGCGAGTTGAAATCTTTAAATTACAATTCAATTGAGATTCGTTTTCATCTGAGTTACATATAATCGCATTTCATGTTCATTTGTTTCTTATCATATTGTGTGCGACCAAACTATACTTCACTGCCTCAATTATCCTCAATATTATTGAATGAATCTCATTCTCACCTTGTCAGTAAGACTTCTTTTTCCTTTTCCTTAAATTTCGAATTTTTGCGAAACCAAAGATCGGATAATTAAATTTATATTAAAACGATTATTTTTCTGTCTTCAACAATTTTCTACCGAATCTACTTTTTATATTCTTGGTGCACTAAAAAATTGTATTTTCTAATTACATATCAAGTTTTGAAAATTCTGATTACATCGAACATCTAAGAAGTGAGTATTAGAAAAAAAATGTCTCCGAATTTTTTGGTCTTTTGACTCCTAAATTTTTAGCCCTTGGAAAATTGCGTTTAATTATACAATAGGGTCGTGTATAGAAACGTATCAAACAGGTATTCCGAAAATAACGCTCCACATATTTTTTGCTACAGCCAATAATTTTGCCAGAATATTTTCACGCAATAATGAGAATAAAGATGATGATGAAGATGGTAATTTCATTAATAATACCTATCTGAATACGTACATAATTTGCATTGCATTTTTTTTTTTTTTTCCAACAAAATGAGCAGCGGTATGGCAACACCAGCAGCATTGGCAATGGAATCGTATTTATATGGACGCTATAAGTGAGGAGAAAAAAACCGGGAATGAAGTTGCTGGAGTGCAATGCGTTAATGAAATCCATTAAACAGATTTTTCTTTCTTGTTTTTTATCTAAACTTTTTATCTCTATTTTTGTCTTTTTCATTTTCTACCAGACTAGAATCTAGGTGATGTTCGTACATTGCAGTCGAGAGAATAGTTTGAGAGAGGCTAGTCTCATAGTATATATGTAGAGGATGAAATTGCTTTTCAGCTGTCGGTGACAATTCTATTAACGAATACAAAATTTTACCTGTATTATAATGGAATAAATATATTTCTATGTAAAACAACTTTTTCCGTAAATATATATAAAAAAAAAAAATAAAAAAATTAAGAATTAGAGATAGACGACTTTGACATAACGATTAAAAGAAAAAATAAAAAGTGTTATCAAAAATATCATGCATCATCCATAGATCTGTTTAATTTCATATAAAACAGGGTTGATATAAAGGTGAATTGATCCAAAGGAATTTGCGAATATATCTTCTGGACGATGATCATATGCTGAATAAAAGTAATGAGTTTTATCGGAGTTTTAAGCGCTCAAACCGCTATCTGGATCATATATATGTACCTGAATCTCCACGTGTACCTAACCCGCAGGGGAAAACTAAAAATAATTGCATCTAACTTTCTGTAATTTTTAATGGGAAAACGTTAAACTACGCGGAGAGCTTGGTCGGTTCGCTTTAGCCTTATAGCTTTATGCTATGTGAAATTATATTTAGGATGTGTACGTGGATGTATGTACGTATTGTATACATGTGTATTTATATATATACATGTATACTTGTATGTATGTGCGCCTCTATCCTCTCTTCATATGCAAACCAGTGGCCCAGTTAACCCAGTTCGTCAACTCTCTGGTAAAGGGAAGGGTTGGGTTAGTTCGTTCGTTCGTTCGTTCATTTCTCGTTTGCTTATATACAGCTGCATAAAGGGTGCTTGCCAGAAAAGAGAAAAAGGAGGAGAGAGAGAGAGAGCGAAAATGTAGCACGCGTAAATGCGTTAAAAAACTTTCTCAAACTAGACATCTGCGGACTTCAACTGCAGATCTGTGGTATGGTGAGAAGAGGTGTACAGATGAATGTGCATCGAAACCGAGGAAGTATGAATTCGATTCCCATAGTAAGACATACGCGTACAATATCTACCCACCCAAGAATGATATTCAAGCGTCACCCGTCAACCATAATCAATGACATCGAAGTCCGAAGGGCCTCATTTTATCTTGATTATTCAAATCTTGACTAAGAAAAAAAAACTGCTCAAGATTTTGCAAGAATTTTTCCGAAAGTCAAAATCGAGAAATCGATCTATTTGGCGGAAAGTAATTTCCCCCTCTCAAAAATTCGTTGTATATAGGTATCTACGGTCGCACTATTATAAATAACTCCGCATGTGCTTTCATCCAGTTATCGTATCGCTTCGAATAACTATACCTACAGATAATACGTACATATGTACATGTACTTGTACATATGTTAACCTGTTCTAAATTTGAAATTAAATGGTTGGTTCTATCATCTTATATGTATCGTATATTTGCGCCGAGGTCTGCGGTCATATTTGCCCTAGGGTCGAACGGCCTATAACGACGAAAGCTTCGCGCAAGTTTGCAAATGTTTGATGTATGTACTCTGCTGTGAAGGTACATATGTACCTATGAAGGCAAGGTATGTACTGTACCTCTCTCTATATACCTACACAGCATAGTCTATCATTGTCGAGGTAAATTTCATGAGAAAAATAACGCAAAATAAATCAGGCGATCCAAAATCCTATTCTACTCATTACAGGCATCTCATTGTCAGTTGCATCATGAGAGCGCGTTAAAAAATGATCGATCAATAATTTTAATGAATAATTTTCCTCGACCGGAATCGGCCTAAATTATTGACTATGATTAAAATGTGAATTTGAAGAAATTACTCACCCTTGAAGTTGATGGTCGGATTGTGTAACAGCTTAGTTTCCGATGCGCCCGTAGAAGATGATAACTTTTGAAACAGCGTGTGTTCTGTAACCAAGAACGATCAAGTTTAGATTAACGTGACTCATACATATACCTATATACAAGATATGTATCAACTATATATCCTATAAGTGTAGCATGCTCGCAAGAGCTCGATCTTCTCGAAGCCGGGAAGAAGAAGAAGTTATATAGCTATTCAAGCCGGAGAGAAAAAGATTACTTAATCTCGACGTTCTAAAGCTTGGGGATTTACGTGTCGGACAACGGGAAAAGCACTTACAGAGGAAATAGGATTTGGATTTAGATTTGGATTAGAGTAAAACATTTTAGGCGGACTTTCTATTCCGGATCTTTACCCTATAATTCAAAGTAGTATGACGCCAAATTCGCGAGCTCTTGTAACGTCAGAAAAATTTGAACCTCCTGATTCTATTTTATTCTATTTTTCACCGTTTTCCTAAATAATTTTAAACACTTCCAGAGCTCGTATTGGATTATATTCAAACGAATCAGACGAAGGTAAGGAGGCGTAAAAATGAAACGAGAAGATGAGGACTATCGTCTCCTTATATCTATATACGTATATGTAATATCATACGGAATATCGGAGATTATTTTAACCCAGTTTTCAGATTGCTTCGATATATGAAAACCGCAAAGTTGTGAACGAATCGGGGTGAGAATATCGTTCGAAGAATCTATATATATGTATGTGCAGGGCGTTTGGATCGGTGTTAGCTTCTTGTATGGAGCCGGCGCCACGCTGCGGGTATCAAATACGGAATACTATACTTTTCTGGGACAGCCCATTTTTCGCGACAACCGTTCACAAAAATTTTCAAGTAGGTATACGTGAGAATCCGGTATAACCAACATCTTCTCCCTCTCCGATACCTCCCACCTTCGATTTATATTTATCCATACTGTGTGTCCCGGAATATCTGATGAGCCAAAAAATTTCAAATCGACAAACCGTCATTTCAAAAACAATCTCGAGATGATTAGGTATTTGACATCGCCGCTATCCAAACAGTGCCCGTTAATTATGTGAAAATGAAAAAGCTTTCCAAGAAGTTTCTCTAATTTTTCGTCGTTTTTCTTTTTAAACTTATACGCGTGATGTCCTATTGAACGAAACAATGTAACATTTTCTCCAAACGAACGTAAGAAATTTTTGTTCTTCACTTGGTCACACCGAAATCGATTTTTGATTTTTCCGAAAAAAGGAGACAAGCAAAAATGGAAAAAAATATTCGAACGAGACACAAGTGTGACAATTTAAAAATTTATGAGCTTCAATGACCATCCCTTAGATGAAGAGTCTCTATATCTCAAATTCGGAAAGATATAGGTACCTCTTTTTTTCTTGGATGACGATTGAGGCTTAAAATAATTTTAAAAAAATACGTTCATTCATAGATGTGTTGTATATTCTTTGGGGGGGGGGGGGGGGGGGGGGGGGGGGGGGAGAATTCGCGAGTCTGGATTTCATTCGTCGCAGTAATGTAAGGGTAACGTAATTAAAAAGTTGGTATAACTTTGTATCAACGGTTGAAAAAGTAGGATGTCGGTGTGCAAAGACACACCACCTAACGTTTTCACCCTTTTTCCCTTTTTTTTGCCCTTCATTATTTTTATTTCTAATTTTATTTCGTTAAATTTTATTTCACCAGGTTTTTAATTTCACCGTTTATATGCATCAAATTAACTAACTGTAACAGAATTTCTTAACCTCTTTCTCTCTTCGTTTATGCGAGAGAGTTGCACGTTACCCTGAGCTTAAAAAGCTCACCCTGAGTGTTGGTCAACCGGCTTAAAATCGGGCATCTAATAAACGCTCGCTCGCGTTTATTCGAAGGGATTTTGCGTCAAACGTTTCGCACCAACCACCATGTAATACATTCAACAAAACTCAAAGAATTACTCGAGGAAAATTAATACGCTGAAAAAATAAATTCTAAACCTATTAAGGGTGGGAATTAATTTTTTTTTCGCCACTTTTGTTCTCTGAAAAACAAAATTTGGAAAAAGTCGAGCTTCATTGTCATGCGCGACTCCTAATGTCTAACAGTTGTTACGATAGAATCGGAGCTTAAAAATGTCGGAAGATTTTTTTTCAGATTAGTCAACACATTTAGCGATAATGTGTATATATTTTCAGGATTTCTGTATATTTATAAATTGTATGTGTTGGATATACGATGTAAGAAACGTCAGAAGCTCAGGCACTTTAACGGCACGTAACTTTGACGGTAAACACTTCCGGATCTATTGTAGAGATAACCTCTTTGTAACTACGGTGTTTTCAAGGGTCGTTAACCCCTTGTACTTCCTTTTGTACATCGTGCGCCGTGACGCCTGCAACGAGTTCAATCAATAGCGTCCCGACGCTGTCCATCATATCCTTCTCACTTATGGGTACTATACGTTACTAAATCTCGACCCACTCTTGAAAACTTTTCTATCTCAAAGAAAACGTAGAGAAGAAAGAAATGTCCTTTCAGGTTGAAAATTTTAAAGAACGAACTATGAGAAAAAAAAAAGCTTTAGTTTCCGCAAGCTTCATTTTTTTTTTTTATCACGATTATTCCGTGCTTTTTTCTTCTCTTCATCCTTTGCTTTCAGAAATTTTCGTGTTAATTATCGTTGCAGAACCGTCGTCGAAACGTAAAGGGGAATGAATTCTGCACGTTTATAAACTAAGTGTCTCGTAATTGTCGGCCAATTATTTTCATTTCCCTTTTCACCGGATTTTGCGCGGTTGAATTTTCTTCTTCTCACTTCGATCGTTTTTCTCGAGCTTTTCTAAAAAGGTGCAGTGTACCTGACTTGCCTGGTGTCATATTGGTCGGCGAGATTCTTCGCGAGCAAGGTAAGAGTAAGCCGAAGAAAGTAAAAAAAAATAAACGAAAAGAAAAGAAGAAAGTACTAGCTATAGGAGGGAGAAAGAGGAAGGGAGAGAAGGGAAGGAAATAGCTGAGAGAAAAGCCAAGGAATGACGCGAAGAGCTTCGAGTAAAGGGAGTTGAGAGCGGGGAAATTGCGTTGGCTTCATTTTCCGAATCATTTCGCGCGATTTTCTAACCTTCCATCACCCCAACTCATCGCTATTTTTCTTCAAAGCTAAAACTTTATCTGAAGCGCAGCACGGTAACGGCGGGCGGGAAAATTTTTAGTTTGAGAGTTTATGTTCGCGTGTTTTATAAGGTTTTATATATAAAATAAAATCTGTAGAAAAAAATTAAAAAAATTCCTAGAAAAATAATCTACCTGCATATTGCTATATTAAAAAACGAAAAAAGGAGATGATACTTCGAATTTTCTCCTCTTTCGCTTTTTTTCTTCGATTGAAATGTTTACAGAAGGGTGAATCGATGTTTCGCGATATGTGATGAAAAAGCGTCTTCATATTTAACCCGTAATATATCCCAGGGAAAATTTTCATAGGGAACGCGCGGGGAAGATGAAGAGTAAGGATGAAAATGAGGGGGATGAATGAAATGCTTTGAGAAGCTTTCGGTTGAACTAAAAGAAACTGAAACGCTTTGGAGAGTTTACCGATTAATTATTTATGGAAGTCGCTTGGTCGCTCGCTTTGGCAAAACTACATCGACGACAGAAAAGTAAATACTTTTAGTTTGAAAGTCGCCCCCGGTACAGATACTGATCTAATATTAAAAAATTCTAAATAAAAGGAACGAGAAATAGACTAAATAAAAAGAATAACATACTAGACGCCGGGTCGTCTGTGTACTTTGAAACCAGCTATTCGTATCTATCCAACAAGATGAATCGATGAATCGATTACAAATTTTGCAGATCATTTCCTCCTGAAAATCAAGACATGCTGAGAAGTTTTTGCCAAAACTATTGAGTGCAGTGCAACATTAGGACTTTTTGCCGAAAAATTCTTGTAGATACTCGAACCTTTTTCCTTTTTCATATTATTTTGATTTCTATTCTCTCTTTTTGTTTCTTTTATAGTTTTTATTTTTTATTTTCAACTTTTCAAATCGCGTGTGGACAGTTTTCATCAAGCATTCCGTTAACGGTGGTAACTTATGTCTGGATACAAAGATTTCCTAGGTACAGAAATAAAAGAATTGTTGACAGATTGCGCGGGATGAAGCAAGGCGCAAGGTAGTGACGTGAAAAATTGAACGTGGCAAAAACCTAAGTAATAGCTTCTCAAGTAAACACCACTGTATGCTTTGTTTTTTGGTCCCGCATTTACACTTTTATCCTGCAACAGCAAAAATGGGGGCGCCACGTCTTATTACGCAATAAGATGTAGATACATGCCAGAGTAGGTAAAGAAAAATCAGGACAATTTCAAAACGTTCGCAAAAGCTGAAGAAGTTCAAGAATTTTGAAAAACTAAGAACCGAATGGAATTTTTGAAAAAAAAAATTTCGACTCTCGATCCGTTGTCAGGAAATACTTATTTCAAAGATTATTTCATCGGTGAATGAAATTTTTTAGAATTTCGCCAAAAATTGGAAAGAGCTCCCTCGTTTTCGTTTCAAGAGAAACAAAAAAGTTTGTTTCCATTTCTAGTTTCCGTAAGCGCATAAATAATCTGACCAAGTATCAAAAGGTTCAATTCAGTCCAAAAAATTATTCAATTTCCAGCAACATTCGCGACGATAATAACGCATGAACAAAATTACTTCCTACCCTCGCGATCACTCATACGAGTCACGTATATAATATAGTTTAATATAAAGGGGGGATGATTCTTTTTATTTTTATTTTTCCCTCCTTTTTCTCTATCCAGCTGCCAATTCTGAGCACCATCCCATAGATAGTGTGCTCACAGCTGATCCCAGGGATAAACACATATAGTCGGATAAAATGTACATCCTTAATATATACCTATATATGGGTTGGAGGGGGTGTTTAAATTTGGCGAATATCATCCCACCGTATAATAGTACAGTATAATTCTCCCTCGCCTCTGGCATTAAATATAAGAAATATTTGTCAATGTGTTGAATGATTTTTTTTTTCTTTTATTCTTTCCTTTCAAGGGGGTGGAGAATTTCCTCACTGCAGAGTACAGTATATGGCTGCGCGAGAATTATATAGAAGTCAGCAACAGCGGCAGTAGCAGCGGCAGTTGTATGATAAGGTCATAAATTTCGTGAACCATAAGCGCGCATATAAGGAACTATACCATAAGAGGGTGAAAAGAGGGAGGAGGGAGGGGGGGGGCGAAGATGTTAATTTGAAAATATCTCGTGCGGTGTGCCAGATATATGTGTATGTATATATATTTCTGCCGCTGCCGCTGGTTGTGAGGGTGGAAAATATATTAAATGTATAAATGCACCCTCAGAAAAGTTTGTTTGGTTTGGATAAGGGTCGCTTAAGGACTTTACTGTCAGAGCCACGCAAAGCCCCGGAGCTACGCGAACACCAAAAGTGTTAAATACAGGCCATAACTCAAAGTGGTATTATTTAAATGTTACTTACGAATGAGCGCTCTTCCAGGAAGAAGAAAAGCTCCAGAAACGAGTTAACAAGGTCCAAAAGAACAAGGAAAATTACTAAATTACCGGCTAATATCGACCCGAAATAAAAACATTCCATTTTTTGCACGCATTGGAGGAAAAAAAAAAAAAACTACAACTTCAACTTTTTAACATGATTCGTCTCCTTCCTTCTCACGCTCGAGCGTTGTTTACGAGGATGGAGAGAAAAGTTTTCTTTTTTCAATAAAGATGGCAACGAATAAAATTGTAAAACAATATTCGCTCGGATAAATCGGTTGGAATTGGGGTAGTTAACGTTATAAATGACGGTGACTTTTGAAACTGTTTAAATGTTGAATGATGCGAACATATATATCGGTGAAAAGAGAAGGAAGGTAGGGACGATCAGGATTGCAAATATAACAATCGGATTTGCATCACAATAGCGGGGGATGAGATATTTTGAAATATGTAGATAGGGTGAATGCGTTTATGGCACGATATGACAATGTACAGTTTGCATTTTAACAGAAGGATATTTCCGCACGGATGTTAGATTAATGAAAAAAAAGGAGAAAATAACAGGAAAGAAAAACGATTCACGAATAGTCATAATGATACGTAAATCGAGTAAATGTCTGCAAAAATTTTCAACCCGAAATTTCGTTAAAATTCTAATGCATCCTGAATCATAAAATTCGAATTAATTTCAATCACAATGAGGAGAAAATGAAAAGGAGCAACTACAGGATGTGGAGAAATGAAAATTGCAGTATTATTACACGGATAAATGCCTATCATGAATAAACGTAGGCCACAAGTGATAAATTCCTCTATTCGTATCTCACAGTGCTTGAGCCAATTCTGACGAGGATAGTTGGAATATTTTATAGATAAGAAATAGCGCATAATTGTATGCAAAAAGGGTAGCTTACTGATATCGCTGACTGTCGCATCACGTATGAGTTACGTAATAAATGTTCACAAACGATTTAGGTACAGCTACAAATTTGGCCCACCTATACCGAGTATCCTGATATCTACCTCGGTTATAGCTTTTTCACTATTTAATTCGAGAAAATTGTCAACCCCGAAACTGTAAAAAAATCTAAGGTACGACTCCCACCAATCAAAATATCTCAAATTTTCTCCTCCGTAAAGCGGAAAATCGGCGATATCTCGATCATTTCGAGAGATGGGTCAGTTCAATAAGCAGGTTTTGATTCCCGAGTTTAAAATAGGTATATATATAAGGCATGCACCAAAAAAAAAAAATACTTCGATTTTTGATTCGATAGTCGAAAATAATCAATGGCTGTGATAACTGAGAACGCCACAATGCAATGCCGCGCGTGCAATGCGCTAATATGAGTTACGAGCAAAGGTATTGTCTCAAAGGATTCCATTGGAACATTATCGTCGAGCTAATGAACTGGTGAAAACTGTTAACAAAATTCAAATAAAAAAAAAACGGTCACTTTTTCATCGGTGGCTGTACCGGATGAGGCGCGTATGTAATATCTACAAGCATCCAGTAAACGAGAGATAGAGAGAGAAAGAAATATTGTCATTACGGTCGATTGAGTAAGCTGATCATTTAGAAGTCAAACACAGAACGGAGCCAAGGGTATTTGGACGTACGAAATGATTAATTATTTTAAAATCCCACGAGATTTCCAACAGCACTGATTACACCCCTAGCTCACTTGCCTTCATATCCCCACCCTGATTCTCCTCCTCTTTCTCCGCTTCTCTTCCCGTTTCTCATCATCTCATCTCCTCTTTTTTTTTCACCCTCATTCCAAACATGTACGACAGGTGCTAGAAGGGGCGCATGACCCCGGTACCGTCTACTACCCCACTCCTATAAAATCCTCTGCTTGCATTCATGATACGAGGACGTAAAAATATTGTCCCGAAAAATTTTCCATTTCAATGCACGCGCGTGCACATGCGCCGTATCTCATTGTATGCACACGATACGTACCTATACAATGAGAAATTATTCCTACACGTGCAAAATTTACTCATTCATAATCAGGTAGTGGGCATTCTTTTTTGGATGTTTTTTTTTCAACGAACGTATTGGTAAAAAAAAAAATTATGGAATCGCTGTAAAAATATAAAAACTACTTTGGTTCAAGTCAAATGAGACGCGGATTTTTTTTCTCGATTTTCGAGGATTAGTAGGATCTTCTCGAAGATTTAAATTTTTTCAAATTGTACTCGGCGCTATTTGTCGATAAAGCGAATCCCTGAAAAACCGAAGCGATCCGAACATAATATTGTATTCCCAGGTTCAGTTGTCGAACAAACGCCCACGTTTTCGTGGGTTACACACTTCTGGTATTCAACCCTCGAATACATTCGCATATGTACACTAGCCTGTACCTATATAACTTCATACTCTGTGCAGTTAAACAATAGCATTATTGCCTCAAGAAACCAATATTTGACTTTGTCTACTTTGTACTATGTAATGTATACACCCACATATGTATAGGTATTATACAAACATCATACAGCTGCAGGAGAGAAAGTGAACGTCTCAGCTGTTCGAAGGTTACGAGAAGGTTTGTCTGCTTACAGATTCAAAGGAGGTACGTGACAACGAAATGGGGAGAAATTATTAGAGGGTCGAAATCTTTCATCGAGAGCTTTTTTCACGTCCGCATTCCATTATCGCAATCTTGAAGGCTGTCACAGTTCCGAAATAATCTTTGATTTGATAAGTTTTTTTTTGTTTGCTTCGATCCAGTCAAAGAAACAATGGTAGACATGGAAACGAACGAAGAAATTTCATCCAAAAACCAATGAAGATTGAAAAAAAAAAATACTTCAGCTTATTGCTGATACGCTGGTGAATCATTGGCGGAAAGATGGCTACTATAGAGGTAAGTAACGCTCCGTAAAACCACGGTAGTAGTATAAGATTTATATAGAATTAATGATGAAATTAATTAATTACATACATCAGGCACAGAGATTTGTCTCGAGTGTCAAGTATATAAACGTTTCGGAGGTTGGAAGGAAGGAAACCCTCTGAAATGTCTAGTCTAAACTCGTAAATATTAGGCTCGAGTTGGTATACATAATATGCGTACATAGCTCCAATCTATACCTACGTATGTATATGGGTACGCATAATACATTGAAATTTCAAGTTTCACGTTGTACAGTAGACAAAACGTAGACGTTGACAAGGATAGCCCGGAGAGATTCCTAAGCTGGGAAAGGAAAGGGGTGAATCTTGTAGAGCTGAGAGAGAGAGAGAGAGAGAGTCGTAGAATGGGGGTGCGAAGCTAACCGTGTTGCTGGTGCAGCAATTGCGGAATAGGAATCCTCTGAAATTTAACCCTTTAATTAATCATATCACACCACGCATATATATCACCCTATAGCTCTTCGCCCTTCTTTCATAGATCCTATTCGGAGAGCAATAAAAGCTTGTAATATCAAAATCCCCTAGGGGCCACTGTCAAACAATGCAGCAGACAACGAACGTTTCCCGTTGCACTTGTTGTTTACCCCTTTCGTTATCACGATATACGTAGGTATGTACGTATACATATATCTCCGCATAATATATGATGAAGATTGTTTATGCGGGTAACGCCTCGAATCAAATCCTTTCAAATTTTCCCCTTGCCATTAGGTATATGTACTTCCCTCCCTATTCAGTTTTCATATTCCTAAAAAACAAACAGTCTGCCCGTGGTATTATCATATAATTTCGACTTCAGCTTCGCAAACTACGATATAGGGTGTTTTTATTTAATTGAATGCCTCGTAAAAGTCAAAACGCACTTGGAAAACAAGAAAATTGCAAAGTGTATAATATTACAAACGATGCATGGGGGTGGATTCGTTACACGGATTTTACTCTGCAAATAAAGGTATGAAAATCGTAACACAATGAACAACACCTTCTCTGCTACAGGAATTAATGAACGAAATAAAATGCAGATATGTAATTAAAAAATGGAAAGTGGCAAAGAGAAAATGTATAAGAAGTTGGAAAACAATCTCTACACGCGTCGCGCGTGTGGAAAGAAAAAAGGTAACTCTAAATCGTTTTACAACATGCCACTGTGTTCGTTGGAATGTGTTCCAGTTTTTTTAATATTTTTTTTATTAAATTCCAAAGAAGATCGTATCGCACGCATAGGGAATTTTTTTTTATGATTCAGATCTTATATTATTTCAACCCAATTTCATATTCATATAATACAGTGGAAAAATGAATTTTATAATTTAAGTCATTCTTCTAATTCAGAACGAGAAATTGAAAGAGAAGAAGAAATTGAAGCATCATAGGGAATATTCAAGGTTCATTTTGGTTTTTAAACCCATTGATGCTCGAGTGAGTCTTTATACGAATCGCATTAAATTTTCCACCAACCAAATGAGAAACCCCGTAACGCGGTCATCGGTGTAGAAATAATTTTCAAGTGTGGTTGCAGAAAATCGTACGCAGACTCTGAAGGTGAAAGAAAAACCTGAAGGAAAAAAGATAGAGAAAATGAGGAGCGGAAAAGAGAAAAGAAAACGTTAAGGGTTGCTCTTAGGGGTAGCGAAGGAGAAAGAATCCTGTGGATGTTTGGAATGCATGAATGGAAGTCGGCGATTATTACCATACAGTTCCCGACGGTGCAATACCGACCTCTATGTATATATACATGTGTATACATATTTACGCACACACCTATACATCTATGTACACATGTATCCGGGAATAGGGGTTCCCCTAACTGCAGTAATATGGGGTTACATCCCTTAACGCCACCCCCGTAACCTTGCAGGGGCGAAAACACCCTTCCAGGCATCGTTACGTCGCGGCACTCAACTATCTACTCCCCTCGTCCTCTCAAAATTCTCCACCCACGTACCGATGCTGCGGGGTATTTATACACGACGCAAAAGAATATTATATGTATATATTTAATATCATGTAGATATACCTATATATATATATATATATATATATACAATACGGGGACTTCGTCCTTCAGTCAGTCAGCTTCTGTCTCTACTCGACATCTGGAGTATCCTTCACAGACGCCCAGGAGTTTCGAGGGGTTCGTTTGCCTCACGAAACGAAAATTTGTTTTCATTATTTTAAACTCAAAAACTTCGTCTCGCAGCTACAACGAACCTACCTGCAACCGTTCGCGCGACTAATATTTCGCTGCAGAGCTTGAAAATTCTGGATCCCGAAAATTCAGACGCATACGCGGACTGTATGATATAAAAGGCACGAAACCTACTGCTTCACACACCGTATGACAGGTGGCTAAAACAAAAAAATTTACGGATTCTAACTTCACTTTTTTTCTTCCGCTATGCATTTCTAACGCTCGATTTCGACTCTCCATTTCTATTTCTCTCCACACATATTTCTCACGGTATAAAATCGTGGTAACGATTTGATGATGAAATTATTTTAATTCTCGATGATCCGAATGTCGAAGGAGGGTAGGTTTATGTGATATAACATGTATTGGTTTGCGGGTTGCGGGGTAGAGGTTCAGTGTTTGTTAGTGGAAGGGGGAGGGAAGGGGGGGTGGGTATATCTTGATCTTGATTTCTGGGAAAGTTCCATTTAAGAGCGAACGATCCTGTGCAGGGTAGAAACTGCCAACCAGAATACGCCAAGATACATCGACTTGGCTCCCGGGTGTTCCGAGTCACCGGAGGAAGACGTATATCCACCAATTCCGCTAAAAGATTTGAAATAAATGGAACTAGGACTCTGATCTCTCTCTAGCTTCGCCAAGATATGGTCTGCGATATAAATTAAGCTCTCGCCCTGCCGCAGGGATAACGTATAACGCGACTCCCCTCCCATTTTTCTTTTCTTTTTTGTTTTTTTTTTTTTCATTTTTTTTTCTACATCCCGGCTCTACGCGATTTCTCCAAGCAACCGAGTATACGTAGGTATAATGCACATACCGAAGTGAGACTCGCAGAAAATATAAAAAAAGAAGAAGAAATCCGTCCCTTGAAACGCGAAAAATTTTCTAATCAAACAAACAAATATCCTGCGGTTTTATTCATCCCATTCTGCGACAAATTAAAAATAAAAAAAAAAACAAAAATGAGAAGCGCCGTGCAGTGAAATAATTAGTTGTAGATTTGGTCCCTACCGGAATTAGTATAGGGAAGAGAGTCCGGTGTTAAAATCGCGCAGGTAAGGGATGGTTGGAATGTAAATGAGTGCCTCACCACTTAGCCACTTAAGCAAAGAGCGAGAAAGACAGTTGAATGAGAGGGGCAGGAAAGGGGGAGGGTAAGATAATTTTGTTGCAGTGAGAGAGTTCACCGTTCGTATTTAACCTGATTATATATAGCTTATAGCTTGATTGGCAGTAATCGTTCGAATTAATTGATTGTTCAAATTGAAGTTTGCAGACTGGATCCGAAAGCGTATGCGACTAGATCACCTCGTAAACTACCCTGCAATATTTTACCCTTACATAGCGCAGCGAAACGTACTCTATGTTGCTACATGTGATGATTGAATATTATCCACCCGACGTATACATCAGGGTATATTTTCAATCGATAATTATTGTAATGTTAATAATTAATCGATGTTGAAAATTAAACAAATGATTAAATAAATTCTTCTTTTTTCTTCATCTTTCTATTCAAGAGAAGAGAATGAAAAGAATTCGGTAGAATAATTGAACAAAATACGGGAAATTCATTAAAACCGATTGATATTTGATTCGATATTCTCGATGGCAGTATTGTGACGGAGTAATTATTTCCTAATAAGTATATATAACGAACGAAAAAATGGAAAATGAAAAGAAAAAGAAGAAAACAGGAAAAATATAGGAACCAGAAGCCTAAAAGAAGAAAGACGAAACAGAGGAAGAGAAAAAAAAAAGAAAGGAAATCGGGAGTTCGTTTTGCAGAGGTGAAGTAAAAGCGGAGAAAGCGCGCGGAGGTTTCGACTGCCGGCTGGGAGGCCTGCTAATTTAATTACCAAGCTGTTGCTTCGTTAGGAAGACAGTAGTGTGGGTAGAGAAAGAGAGAGCGCGAGAAAGAGAGAGAGCGGGGGAGGAAGAGGGAAGAGATGAAAGTAGGGTGAGAAGTACCGCGCGTTTGCACCGCGAAGGGGGTGATAGAGCGAAAGAGAAGCTCGAAAACTCTGAATTTCTCGAGATAAATTGTGTCTAGACGAAACGGGTGACAACCGCGGTACCAATTTGAAATATTACGACCCGCGAAATCGTTTTACCTACAGCTAGGATCAACGCAAATAGCAGAAAATTGCGTGCAGATACGTAGATATCGTACATATTTATAGATCGCGTGTAGGTATCGAGAGTATCCACCGTGCAAGCAACACTACCGCCCACGAGACAAGTAAAAATCGAATCACCCCAAATCAGGGGAAAAAATTGAAATAAATAAACAACGAACCTCAAAAAAAAAGAAAAGTAATACGTTCATCTGTTCAGCGCCTCGTCTCCCCCAAGATTTTATCAATAGTTTCATCAAAATTCATGCACCAGCGAAATTATTTTCCATATGATCGTTTTTTCAAATTTTTTGTATTTATACACTTCTTTTTTTTTTAATACACGCGCTGCAAAAAAACCGCAAGCGTGCAGATTTATAGACAGGAGAAAAAAAAAAAAAAAGAATAAGGGATGAAATTTCCAGAGCGTAGTTTTTCAACCCCTAAATAATATTCTCCGGGTTTTCTATATATACGTATATGTATAGGTATATATAAATGTGTATGACAAGGGGGTGGGCGGTGAGCACTTTTCTGCTGAGTGAGTGTGCAGAGAGTTAAATCGGAAATTTTCATTCCAGTTGGCAAAATAAGGCAAACTGTTCGCCGACGTGAATTCAGGTATGCGAAGTAACCCCCGTGAGCAGCTGATGGTTGTGCATCAGCATCAGCAGCAGCAGCAGAAGCAGAAGCAGAAGCAGAAGTAGGAGCAGGAGCAGCAGCGAGAGGAGAAGTAGGTGGGTGTAACGGGCTTCCAAAAAGAGGTTATATAGAGCGAAGGTTGAAGTAACCTAGGGGTGGCGCCTTTGAGGGGTCGGGTGGGATTGAAGAAGATGGCGGTAGTTCGAGCCCACCAGGGTGCCGTTGCCAAAGTTAAGCACTCGGAATTCAAAGCGGTCGGCTCTTAGAGTTTGAGAGGTTTTGCAGTAAGAAAAATTCGCCAAATGTTACCGTCGGGGGTTCCCAACCATCACTGCCAACCCCCCATACTCCACTCTTCCTGTCTTACAGATTGATATCGTTCACCCTTCAGAACTTTACACTAGAAACCAAACGTCCCATGTGAAAATTAGTTGTACATCCCCATTAGAAGAATAACGATTGATAAAACAACGGGCTATTCTATTCCTCTGTGAACCGAAGAATGTCGAAATCTACGCGCGGCGTCATATTGATTCTTGAAACAAAAAAAGAAAGAAAATAAATAATTAAATGTATCTCTGGATTATCTGATCATTTCTCCGTATCTCATCGAATTTGTGAGTTCTGAGAACTGCGTGTGTCATAATTTCGGTATCCTCAGTGTACGTATAAATTGCGACGTGATATGTGAGGGAGTTGAAATTTCGTCGGGATAATAATCCGCATGAGAAGGGGATATAAGATATATATATATTATATATATTATATGCCACCCATATCGGAAATCCTTGCTTGGGCAATATTACTCGGGATCTAAGATCTCGTGAGCGCGCAGGTGAAACTCACTCAGGAATATAAGGAATATTCTTCGTCGAACTACTACCGCCCGGTATACGGTGTGGGCCGCTCCGCAGATTTCCCGTGATATTTGAACGCCACGATATTGGGTGCGGCGCGTGCGACGACTATCAATGGGATTTCAGCCCCGGAAAACCGCCCCCTACAAAAGCAGCAGAAGCAGTAGCAGCACCACCCGGAATCCCCACCCACTCGATTTATGTTCGAAAAAGAATATTTTCGGCTACCGGGCTACCGAGCGCTTCTCTTAAAATAATGAAGAGGAAGTAGGGGAAAAAAAAGACGGACGAGCGTGCAAACTCGAAAAAAAAAAATAATAATGTATATCCGAATATGAAATTCTCATCCTTGATTTTCTACCGCTGCAAAGTAAATGAAAATGATAGCAATAATAAAAGAAAGGAAAAAAGAAAGAAGGAAATATATAATCAGCGTTAGAAATTCACTGAACTTTGATGGTTTCCAAAATGGTTGTTGAAATGGTTTTAACCTGTACGTTTCCAAATGCTCGGTTTTAGCGTAAGTTGGATCATACATACCTATTCGAGGACGGCGCATTTGAGGGAAAAATTTTCTAGCGGATGGCGAAGCCAGAGATTGGAAGTGAAGAAGGTTGAGAAATATAAGAATAGGAAGGTGGATAGATATAAGGTTATAGTTTGGTAGCTATATCTACGTATCCTGAGCATTCCTTCACACCCTGGTGAAACCTACGCGAAACCGTGGAACGCTGCAATATATCTCCTCGAAGTGAAGGTGCGAGATGTATAAGAGAGAGTAAAAAGAAATAGGAGAGAGAAAGAGAGAGGACGAGAGTAGAGAAGAGAGCGTAGAGCGACGGAGGGGCAGAGGGCGGGGGCGGAGGAGGGGGTGGTTGTAACCGGGGCGACAGAATGCAGGATAAATTGTTTCGCTCGCTTGAGGCAGTATTTTTCAAATACGCTGAGTTGCGGCAAAAACGGCGAAACCGCACGACGTCCGGAGCGAGAAAGAGAGCGCAATAAAAAAAAATAATATTAATAACAGAAAAATGATATAATTAAAAAGAAAAAAAAAAGTTTGATAAAAACCAAAAGTGTTGTGTTTAATCGCCGTAAGAGCTTAAAAACTGTTCTTATCGAACCAGCTGCATAAAACGTAGGTACCGTAGAACGAGATCGATTTCAACGTCTAAATTATTTTCTAGATAGGCGTATACTTTGGGTGAAAAATTAATTACAATCGTTCCGACATCGCCCTTAAAATTTCTCGTAATCATTCCAACCAGGGTATACTGCAGGTGCGAAATATGCCCCCATTTCGAATAAGAAATATTTTTAATCGCTATACCCGCGATTATGACTATATAAAATCGAATCACAGAGAGAGAAAAAAAAATACTGCGTTCCAATAGAATTTTTTCCTCGATAATATAGGGAGGGTATTTTTTTCAATTCAGGGGTTTAAAAGTTGTTCTATAGTCACAGAGCAATAGCTAAAGCTAAGAGTTTATGGTATGTTTTTTTTCATTCTTTCCTTTTTTTTTCTTTTGCACTTTATCAAATAAAATTCTTAACGAAGTGACTAACGAATTTTCTTATCCTTTTTTGTCCGTTTTGTTTTCATTTCGGTAAGGGGCATCTTGTACGGTGTAGGGGTGAGGTATGAGGGAAAAGAAAGAAAAAAAGAGAAGACAGAGAAATGAAAAAATGCCGAGCGAGAGAAAGAAGAAAAAACCAAGAAAGGAGCAATGGAGTGAGTAAAAAGTAACGTCGGCGGTGGCGACGGCGACCACGAGAAGGATAATTGGGTCGAAGGGTGAACGGTAATTGAAAGGAGACGCACCAAAAATTGATTTTGCTACGAGGTTCGGTTGGCCCAGTTGCTTCTCTTATTATATAAGAGGATATATTATATGGTAGAGAAGAGCGAAAAACTTCTATCCCCGATCTTATACATCTGGGTCATTCCATGTCAAATCAACAAATAGTTGGACACGACCCCCACCGATTCGAATGATTTTTGGTGAAGAGTTTTGTCTCATCATAAAACGAAGTTCTGCCAAAGGAAAAATTTTTCCTACGAGATATTCAATATCAAAAATTTCACTGTTTTTCCGATTTTATGAGTTTAGTTATTTAATATTTCAGAAACTATTGAATATTAAAAAAAAAACTCTGGTACATTTTCAGAGGACACTTAGAGGTATGGAAAAAAAATTTGTTTGAAAAAAAATTTTGAAAATGATCAAAATTAAAAAATTTTGAATTTTTCAAAATCGTGAAAAGTACCCATCGCGGGAAAATTTTGGCCTGAAAATTTTTTATATTATACCTCTAACATATCTAAAGATATTCTGAAATTTTTAGAGGGGTGTTCTTTTTCGTTTCATAGATATGAATTTTTGAATTTCGGCAAAATAATTTTTTTTCATTTTTATAACTTTTTTTTGTTAAATTTAATCTTGCCAAAATTCAAAAATTCATATCTATGAAACGAAAAAGAACACCCCTCTAAAAATTTCAGGATTTCTTTAGATATGTTAGAGGTATAATATAAAAAATTTTCAGGCCAAAATTTTCCCGCGATGGGTACTTTTCACGATTTTGAAAAATTCAAAATTTTTTAATTTTGATCATTTTCAAAATTTTTTTTCAAACAAATTTTTTTTCCATACCTCTAAGTGTCCTCTGAAAATGTACCAGAGTTTTTTTTTTAATATTCAATAGTTTCTGAAATATTAAATAACTAAACTCATAAAATCGGAAAAACAGTGAAATTTTTGATATTGAATATCTCGTAGGAAAAATTTTGAAAAATTTTTTCCTCTGGCAGAACTTCGTTTCATGATGAGACAAAACTCTCCACCAAAAATCATTCGAATCGGTGGGGGTCGCGTCCAACTATTTGTCGATTTGACATGGAATGACCCATCTATATGAAATAGCTATTATATCGTACATCATATTTTTCAGCTCATCCCGGTAAAAATATACTAAATTAATGGTTGAAAATTTGCCTAAACTTTTGAGTCGAAGTTAGAATACAAGGTTTTTGCTATTATCAGTTTCATTTGATCTGCTGACGTATAGAAAGCCTACAAATTTAGCTGACTGAGAAATTTGAGAAGTTGACTTAGCGGTCTCTCACGATGAGAGGAGGTATGTATACGTGGATTGTGTATGGTATACATTTTAGGATTAAACACGCAAAGCAAGCTAAAGAGGCAAGAGAAGAGAAGAGAAGAGAAGAGAAGAGAAGAGAAGTTGGGGGTTGTTTAAGGCTTCGGAGCGCGAGGTGCCAGGAGGTACGTACCCCGAAGGCCACCAGAATGGAGCCCAGAGGACAGAAACCTGAATGCCAAGAAACACGCCGTACTCATATACATAGTACGTAAGCACATATATATATCAACCCTACTTAGATTCAAATCTGTCAAGAGAAGTAATTAGTTAGGCTCCAAAGTTACCACCTGGAAATATTTGCAAGCTTAAAAGGTAATGCGCGTACGAGGAGTGTGCAGCGCAAATCGACGAGTACACGGTCTTTTTCCCCTAATTTTTTCCACTTTTCTTTCTTTTTGTCGTTTATTTATTTCTTTTTTGTTTTTTGTTTTAAACATTTTTTTTCTCTCCTTTCCCTCGTGCCGCGCGCGGCGGGCAGCAGTTAAGTGAATAAGGAGCAAGAGCTAGGCTACAGGGGTAGAGTATAAGAGAAACGAAAAACGTGCAGAGGAATGGAAAGAGGAAATAACTGGAGCGCAATAATCAATTGTTTCTTATTCTTCTGGAAAGCATGTTTTCCTTCCAAACGAGTTCGCGTTCTCCAACGTTCACTTGGCACCGAAACTCCCCCCTCGTCCTGTTTTTTTTTTCTCTTCCGTGCCTACCCCCTCATCCGATCCCACATCAGACCTTCCTTTTTTACTACCCCAAACACGACTACAAACCGTTACCTCGAGTGATGAAATCGTCGACAATAGTATAATAATATCGTAGTAGCTTGTATCGTACAACATGTAAAAAAAAAAGAAAGAAGAAGAAGATCTGAAAACTTTGCAAAACAAAATACCCGAATAAAGGAAAGAGAGTATCTAGCTAAATTTTTATAGGTTTTTATCCATTCGTTTTATTTTTATTAACACGATGTAAAAAATGAAGAGAAAAAAAAGAACATCAGCCGGACATATCTGTGAAACTGAAAAAGGTATCTTCTATTTTCACCGAAAAAAAAATTTGAGCTTCGTTTTTCTTGGGAGATTTTCTTTATCCAAACTCTAATGTTGTTCGAAAACTAAAGACTTCAAAACGTTTCCCAGAACATGATATAAAGACCAACTTAAAAGCCTTTTTGGCACACTTTTGAGCGATGCCAAGACACAACTTTTGCTTACTATGTATGAACATTTTCACGCCGCCACAATCTCTGGTAATCTCATAAATATCATAAATATTTGAATCAAGTTTATACCAGATCTCATGATATTTTATTCACACCAGATGCATAACTCAGCTACGTTGTCCAGTAGTTATACTACCACAGTATCTGCATGAGAACAGATTTCGGCTTCAAAGAGCGATATCAAGGGGTTGCGATGGAGAGAGAGCGAGATGGAAGTTGCGGTGGTTCCAGAGGTCCGAAAAGGGGAGGTCCAAGGGAAAGGGAAGTGAGAGGACAGGGAAGGAAAAAGCTCGGTAATTAAGGTCCGTGAACCACGGAGAGGACACGCGAGCCAGACCATAAATATGGAGTTCATTAAGCTAAGAGTTTACCCCGCAGTGAGTTTGCGCACCCGAAACTCACAATCAGTGGCCAGCTAAGCTGCTGCTACTGTTGCTACTTCGTTAACTAATTCGTTGTCATTCATAATCCACCGTGCGACAATTTTTTTCATTAAATTTCTTTTTTTTGTTTTTTTTTTTTCACCGCTTTATACATATACGATGTATACCTATAACAATATACAGTATTTTGAAAGATAAAAAAGGAGATAAAGAATTTTTCTTTCCAACTCAAAATAGCTCTCCCCTATTTCCATTTCAATTTTCCCTCCAATTTATAATCGAGGGTGAAATAATAACACACATATATTTTAATAAGACGCGAATATACTCGTGTTGAAATTGGGTAAACTATTATAATAATTGATATTATATACATACACAGAGCCTACGAGGCTACGAAGTGCACACATATACACGTGCACATATATCTGCGCAACATAAGCACATATACCATAGGATATTTGGCATTGTTCATGACAGCTGCGCGTAACCCTGAGCCAAACTCACGCATACCTAGACGCTGAAAACAACAACACGCGTGCACGTGTACGTTCTATTATTACTAACACTATGAAAAGCAAGCGCTACTCTCGCAACTAATTAAATGAATAATTCATCACATCCCCCCTGCCCTTGTACCTTTGTATGCAGAGAATTATTATTAACTTAATTGAAGTCAAAGTGTGTAGACAGAGAGCTGATTGCCAACCCCGTCTAAAAAAATGAGAAAGTCGAAAAAATAAAAAAATACAATTATAAAAGGGATAGAATGTAACGTGCTGTTCGTTTTTAGTCACAGAAATTGAAAAAGAACAAGAAAAAAAAAGGCACTGAAATAGTTAAAGGAATTCTGGTCTCGTGCTTTCCTGTGTTCCTTCTTTGTGAGTTCATTTGTGTGAACTTGTACAGAAAATGTACAGAGAGCCGAGTACACAAGGAAAAGACTAGGAAAACTTGAAAAAAATTTGGACGGAAACTACGTTCTCGTTTTTCACATTCTTCGTAGAAATTTTTTACGAAACAAAAGATTCATCGGGCATGCAAACAATAAAATATTTCATTTCTATCGAATTTGTTTTTTCTCTTCCCCCAGACGAATGCCAGCCAACATGATCAGAATCGTGCTAGAAATACTTTTGATTGGATTTTTTTTTATCTGTTCGAAGGAAACGAAATTATGGTAAATGAAATTAACGTATTAACGTCGTCTGTAAACGATAAGGAAGAAAAACTTACGAGGTTAAAAAATTATCATTGGTTATGGAAATTGATGGTAGTCGTGGAGGAGGGTATGTTTAACGAAGCTTTAGGGGGTTGTCATGAGATAGGTTTGGGGTGTCCTGCCCAATGTCTACCTACACTTTAATGTGATACCCGGAGAGGGAACTGCACCAAACAGTTTCTAGACGTACTTTCTGTAGTAGACGTAGCACCCTACCAGTGGCTTCAGAAGTAGTGGCAAACGGTGAAACTGACTACGGAGACGCGGCATCAGCATACAAATCAAATATAGCGGGGCAAGTAAACAAAACAACCTCTTAATTAAGGTGGACAAACACGGCTGGTAGATGGACTACTAACCAAGGGGTACGATGGGTTGGTTGGTTGGTTGGTTGGTTGGTTGGTTGGTTCGTTTGTTGGTTGGTTGGTAGGTAGGAGAAGGAAGGGCAGAGGTTGGGTGAGGTTGGGTAAAGATAGGTAAGGATTGGTTGGGTCAGGTTCTGGTTCTCTCTCTGGTAGAGGAAAATCTGTACTGACGTTCAATTAAATCTGCGACAGCTTCTGTGCAGTGTATACCAACAGCGCCAACAACAGTAGCACCGCCACACCGAATTTTGGTATGCGATGTGCACCAGCTGCACATTTGCACCATAAACTATTCACGACTCTATATAGCTGCCGATACCAGCGTCGATATTATTACCAAAAACGCGATATCCCGGTTTCGGAATTATCATTTCAAAAATATCTTATATTTTATGTCATTTACCTGGTGGATTGGATAGAGAAGCGCAGCGAGCGATTTAATTACAGATACTAGGCTCGCGTATGTTTTGTCGCTGAGAAATAGATGAACGAGACACCGATCACATTAAGAATGGAATTTTTTTGGTTTATAATTTTAAAAAATTAACCAACTTCTCACTGCACACTGCATACCGCACTAAAAAGCCACAGTCAATTTTAAGAACGACGCGCTCATTTGTCGGAATCGAGTTACGGGAGAATCCTAATCTGAACACACGCGACTGGACTGGTCCGTGGCTGGATTGATACTGAGATTTCGAATCGAACGAACTGCAATAGATACGGCGTTCGTAGAAGTCCGCTTTGTTTACTTTTCGGTATCACCTGGTCGCTCGGTACGGAAATTCCCTTTCATGTTTCGAATCAACAGTGAATAAAGGAATTACAATATTTTGAGCATAGTTTTGACACAGTTTTTACACAGTTGTCTTACAAGAAAACGATCTGATCTTTATTCACACGTATAAATTGAGAAGAAATTTTTTGCTGAAACTTCTTTGATTTTCTTGTTAATTTGGATTGAGACTTATTATTGTTACGAGATAAGGTTAAAAATAGGTGATGCCACCTTAACGAATCACAAATTAATATACTCTGAAACGGAATATTGAAAGAACAAAAATAATTCTCAGCACATAGAGAAACACAGCTTTGACTATTCCGCACGTTCTTTGAGCCACTGCATAGGTGTTTTCTCTTGTTTGTCGTACTGATTTGTCGGTAGAAGAAAAATTCCTGTCGCGTATCTGGTGTATGTATGTGATCCCCGTTTGAACCAGTCAGTTCTTGGGTTGGGTGAAAATCCCCTCACTGGATCAAAGTAGGTATAATACGTAATACGTAGGTAAGACGTAAATCCGTCTCCTCGGAGATCAGAGATCAGATCGGACACGCTATAGATATATCGTTTTACCTTCTCAGTCAAGTCTCTCTTTCATATCCGAATCATATCAGCTATCTGACACTAATTAGAGATTACGATTTCGTCGCGCCCCAGTTTTACTGTCTGCACCTACCGCGATACCAGTCTTCACAATTCTCAGGACGAGCTCAATTATTTCCAAACTCCACATTATCCCGTTGGCTTTGACACTGTCTAGACAGTCTAATGAGAAATTAGCACTGCTGAGATAATTTTCACAACCTGCAACCACATATTCTTCTTTGCTGCTCGCTGTTTATTTCTCTTTGTTTGTATTCACTTTTGTCAGAGGAGAAAAAAACAATTCGTAAGAAAAATTTTCGGGAATGACTGTTACGAATTCAATATTATTCAATCTTCATAAAAAAAGGGATACTGAAGAAAGGGTGAAGGAGAGAAAAAAAAGAAAAAAAAAAACGGAACAGAAGCTAACGTTCCGGAGCTAAGAAATCGAAAATGCCCGATACAAATAGCAATAACAATTCAATCGGTCCAAAGTGAGTAAAATGTCGCTACTTCAATTCCACATCGCCATACATAGCGATTGCAAACGGGACGTAGGGGCGAGATAAAATGGAGAAAAAAAAATAAAAGTAAATGTAAAAAAAATACACAGAGAGAGAAAGATAAAAAGAAAGAGGCAAGGGGTGAGCGGCCAAACTCGATCGGATAGTTTGGGCCCCCAATTTTTCAGTATTGGACATAAAAAATGAATCGAAACGGCCGCCTACAAACAGGAAACTTAGTTTCAACGATCATCGCCACTGTACTTTTCTTCATCCGCAATAACATCATGACTCCTTATTTCCACCCCGTTCGTGACTTCGACGTTTTGAAATTAGAATCTTTTTCAACTCTCCATTTCTGACGTCCAAACAATGCTTGAAAATTGAATTCAATCTATAGGGAATAATGAAATTTCGAAGGAAACGAAGTTAAAAATTGCGATGTGAGAAATAATCTTTTCGATAAAATCATCTGTAATTTGATGTACGACAAATTTTCTTTCTTTATTTTTGAAAAATTCGAATGCGTGTCGATAACTTTGGCGGTACATCTTTTCGATCGTAAATTCTTTTCAGCTGTTACGGAGTCAACTGAAATAAGTTCATGTATACCGAGGACTATATCGATTGTCTTGAAGAAGGACATAGTTTGAGGCGATCGAGAGGCGTGCAGATACGTATACATATAACTTTCAAGTTTTTCGATATATTTTCAACGATGATTTGTCCTTGTTTCCATATATCATTGCCTGTATATATTCCCCGCCTTTACCCTGTTATACATTATATATAGTAGTCCTTCAGAGATGCCCCGGGGCAAAAGATGCGACGAAAAGACTTGCCTATTTTATCCACGTTTCGCTTCATTTTCGAAGGGGAATAAATATCTATATGTATATAGCCAGAGTTGGATAGGAAAAGAATAACTTATAGGTACCTATACCTATTCCACTTCTACGAGAATAAATCGTCGAGTTTTCACCGCCTTCAAAAACTTGGTTCTGTTACACCGATGACGACAATAATAATAATAATAACGACTAGAACGGTCGGTATTCGAATGAAAGTAGCAAATATGTGTAATGATGTAACCAGAAATAAATCCGGGACGTTGTAAAACTTTTTCGGTTTCATGACTTTTTATACTTTTGTTTCTCTACTGAACTTCCCTGATATTTGACTCTTCGAATCCCCATCTCAGTCACTGGCTACAGATACTTTATCCCGAAATTACGTCCTTAAGACTTCCCCTTTCAGCCCCTAGCTTTGGGGTCTTGAAGGCGGCAATATAGATCCGCAAAGCGTCAAAATCGCCAAGAATCCCTTCTTAGCCAGGCTGATCCGATTAGGGGTACGAGGGGCGTGGGCGGTGGTCCAGTAATCCGGTCATCCTGCAGGACTCCGGTCCCTCTCCCTGCGCTTCATGCAACGCCATGAAGCCAGGAGCAGCGCAGCAGCAGCGAACCGCCTGGTTTTATCTAGTTTTACGCGATTCGTTTCTAGGAAGAACCAGTCTCCTTCTTTACCCTCATCCTTATAAAATCCCCGACCAAGATCCTGTAGGATCTCCGATTGGAAGTTGGCCAAATTTCTTTATTTTCTACCGCGAAAACTGACCGCGTTTATACGTCAACGTAACCCCGTTACACTATATTTCTACTGCGTGAAGAAAATTGCGCCGTAATTTGGCAGCGATGAAAAATTATTACGAGTATCGTAGTCTGCTCGAATACAATATGAAAACGATGAATTAGAAAAATTCGCAATTGATGACATCGGGACGTCGGGGGCATGCCTCATACTATAATATAAAGTTGTGTGTAAAAGTTATTCGGAAAGTTGTACGAAGTTAATGAGAGCGAACTCGAAGGGAATCGAACTGCAGGCTGTAGGTTTGGTGTGTGAGAAATGGGAACGAAGTGACTAAAAGGTATTCTCATCCCCCTTTTACTTCTTTTTCTTCTTCTCACATTTTCCTTCTTCTTTCAATTGGTTCCTCGGAGGAACCGAAGTACCACGAAAGGTTCGACGGTGGCGTGGGCGAGTAGCACGACACCACAATGGAATCGGTTCACCATTCGTCAAACAATGAAAACTTTCTTGCAATGGATGATCCTGGCGGTAGTGGTGGGGGGTGGTGCTGGCGCAGGAGAAAGAGCAAAATGTGGGTGGGTAGGTCCGTCGCTTCCACACTCTCGAGGTCTTCCATAGCCAAGACTAACCGACCAGCCCCAAAGGCCTGCTACTGGAAAGTTTCGTATTGTATTTCATCGGAGGTCCTGGTGGCTGCCGGTACCGGTGCCGTCTGCTTGCGATAGCTGCGGATTTACATCGATAAAACAACGATTCTAAAACTGCGCCCGAACGACGATAAATCATAAGTTGGTTGGTCGCTTGGTTGGTTGGTTGGTTGGTTGGTTGGTTGGTAACGCCGCCATGCCACTCGCTACCTTCGTCGTCGTTTTCAAAAGAAACGAAAAGGTGGTAGTAAATCTCGACTTTCCATCTTTTTTTTCATCTGTTTGTTTTTTATTTCTTTTTCATTTCTGCCCGTCTTTCAACGTTTCTACGTTTCCTTGTCCAAGCGATCGTCAAACTATAAGAATATTCCCGGGCGACGTTCAAAGCTGTATACGATCGCCGAGGGACCATATGCAAAAAATAAACCATAAGATGTATTTTCCGTTTCGTACCCTGGTTTGCGGAAATAATGCTAAGTTATTCAACTTTTCGTTTCATTTTTATTTTTGTTTTGTACACGTATTTGTCAAACTTTCGCTTTTTTCGCCCCCAAGAAGCTACGGTGGCAAAACTTATTTGAATTTTATACCCAAATCGTCTCGACGACGCTTCAACGGCACATGTGCTTTTTCACTTTGATTTATGCTTCCAGAGTCTAAGAAGCGAAAATTATAACTCGCGCGATTGAAGAGAAAGTAATTACTCGGGGAATGAAATTTGAAAAAAAAAAAAAACAAAAAAAATTATCGTACGAGGTTGGATTTGTGTGTGAGAGAAGTTGGAAACACGTAGACGGGATTATGAAATCGATTCAAACTTAGCCTCTTGCAAGTTCGTGCGAATCTTTTGTCTCGTTTTCCTCTTCAAATCTGAATATATACCTACAGTCTACAGATCGATCCTCGACAACAAACGCGTTTCTCTTACGAATGACGACTGATGAGAAGAGAACCGTGGGTAGGTATAGGCCGACAGTAGCAGAAGCAAAAGCAGATGTAAAAGTTAGAGGTAACAAGTCCTGGCCTCATTTTAATTAATACATAGCCACCTGACGAGTCTCCACACAATTCTGAAATCTCCAAACAACCTTCTCCTCATTTCTCTCTCAATGAGACTTGAATAATGTATACTCAGTACCGAGATGACAGGTTCGATTACCACTTCCGAACATTGTTCTGAGTTGAAATATAATCCACAGCCATAATGCTAGGGTGCCAAATTCTCATTTAACCAAGAACAGTAATTAAAAAATATCATCACTCTTCGTTTTATCGTATTCTGTACCGACGCCGTATTGGAAACCCGAAAATTGGGATGAAATAACATCCAGCTGCTTCAGGAAGAAGCGAAGAGTGAAGATCAACCGGTTTAGTATTATCCCCCATTTTGTTTCTGCACAGTCAATATCGATGGGATTTCAGATGAGCTGAAGATACGTGTACGGGTAAAACTCCAAGGGACGAGGGTGAATTCGGTTACTTGGTGGACAGGAAACTTCGGGATAGCAGTTTCTTTGGCTCCGTAGAACTGAGTTTGTTTAATTGCATCTGAGAAGAGGTGATTCCCTTTTTTCTCCCTCCTCGTCAGCAACAGCTTCTGTTTCTCTGCATCGAGGGAGTCAGTAAGAAAAGGAAGTTGGAGTTGAAGTTGAAGAGAAGATGCTTCGATATATAAGACCTATGTTCTACGAAGTCGGAGGGGTAATACGAGTGGAGAAGAAGGTTAGGGGTTAGGTTCTCGACCGGGATACGACGGGGCCAGAATATCGAATGAGTATTTCAGCTGTGGAACCGAATAGGAAAGCAGAGCAAAGAGGATACGGAGTTGAACAAGGGGAGCGCGGAGAGGATCGAGGCAGGAAGAGAAAGCTCTAGCTAGTTTGGTCTGACGAGTGGATTTCCTCCGAAGATTGCCTCAGAATCTGACCCACGTGCGTTCAAATAATTAACCGACAAGTTTGCATCAGCATCCTAAGGCCTACCTGCTCATCCGAAAATTTATTTAGCCGTGTTACGCAGTATTAGGCAGTGACTGGCCTAACGAGAAAATACAGACATTCTGTTCAATCTGAAAATCAAAATTCATCGTGTCCTCCTATGATATTCAAATTGACTCAACGGCAGCTTCAACATTACACAGATAATTCCATCCTACATGTCGTAACGTATGATCGTATGTTGAGCTTATTTCCCATAATCTCTGCACTATGTATCAGTTCTGTGAGAAACGGCTGTAAGGTACGTGATGAGGTATATATGAAGGTCGGTGGACATCAGCCTATGCAAATATCGTTTATTGGACGACACTGGCTAGTTTGCTCTCAGACGACACTGTCCAAATAATGTCAACCCGCGGGGGCTTTGTTCAAAATTAATAATTTGGCCTCGCTACGTTCCGCTCTGATTCAACTCCCTACAGTATATACATGCGTGCACTGGACGTTGATGTCCTCCACCTTCAAAACCCCATTGGCTCGATTACATAGAGATTGTAATACAGAACACATCACCACCGCATGTATGAACATCTGGACACGTACGCGTGATCAAAGTCTTACGCAAGATTTGGACCGAATTTTCCATAAGTATTACATGTCACAGATCGAAAACTGAGAGGACCGCCGATTCGTCGATTTCTCCACATGTATACGTAAAAAAAAAAGAAGTAAAATCGTGAACGAGACGTGAACCCAATCAGACGGTAGAAATCGAAAGCAAGAAAGAGAAAATAAAGTGCAAGTGAGACGTAAAAGGTAGACGACGAAGGTTTGGTCTAGGCATCGGTGATCTAGAGTCTAATAAAACTAGGCTTAAGGGTGGCCATCAGGATCTGAGTTGGGGATAAAATTCTGGTGTAATTCGGGGTGATTTTATCGCACGTAGAATTGAACTGCTTACCATGGGCATTATGTGAGTCTACATCCCGTAGACCACGACGACCGTGCAGCCCGCAGATTGTGAATGTGAGTGGACCTTTTAACGTTGTATGGATCAGTCTTAAAAACTACTTTTGGGATCTTAATTAGTCCCAAAGTACCTTCAGACCCCACAAGATCTTGACGCATCAAAACCAAACCACTCAAATTAGATCACCCTCTCAGCTTTTATCGAATGCGGGAAGGTCAAGATCGACTATCAGAGATCAGCTTCTCCATAAAAATGACGAGAAAAACGAATGAACTTTCTCATATATATTCTCATTACTCTATAAGTGTACGCCCCGAGAGATTCATCTCAGGAGCTTCGCAATTAAACGCAGTTGAGATCGGACGGTACATAAAATTGAAATGCGGTGTATGAGTCTTGCGGGGTTTGGTCAACTTCCACACATATTTTGTAAATACGCCTTTAGCTGTGTAATTGAGAACTTTCGGGTTGAATGATAATTATCATATTCGTACATACATATATGTATTTCCGAATATGACCAACAGTTTTACAACCACTTGATTCTACGTGCCATCAGAAACGTTTGAAACAATTATATCCCCGTGGGTTATACCTCGTACCTTATATACCTAGAACCAACAACCAACCAAACCTTCGTAAGACGTCGGCCTGCAGGACCAAAGTCGTGATCTGACTAATACCCTAGCTTTACCAAAGTTTCGACAAAGCCCGAGTGAAACAACCAGCTTTATGTATAACTCTGCATACAGCTAAACGTCGCTCCGTTTATTCGGTCCATATATAGTATATGTAGATACCTACATATGTATCTACATAACATCCACAATATGCAAGTTATATACATATTATGTTTATAGACATACCCTCAAGACGAAATATTTTCAGACAAAACATCCTCCGGACAACATATCCTTAGGGCAGAATATCCGGATATTTCGTCTCGAGGATATTTTTATAGCATTAATGAAGTGATAAATGAACTTCAATGTAATTTTTTGAAGAAATTTCAAATTTTTTTTTGTTTTTTTTTTTCAGTCAAATATCTGTAATTCCAAGAGTTTTTCGATTCTCACTGCGAATAACCAAATAAAAAATAGGAATGATATGATAATAATAGTAGGAAAAAGATGCTGTTCCAAAATTCAGGGAATCCAATAAACTGAGACTGACGGGATGTGATAAAATTCTATCCTTCCGAACGGAGTTTCTGTTTCCTTTCACAGATACTCACTCGGAATATTGATGCTGGTTAATTACTGGAGCGAACGAGCTGCCGAGTGGCTTTAGGAGATGCTGTTTCTAGTTTCTAGCTGCTATGTAGAGATATACTACGGAAGGTAGAAAACGATAGGTTGAGATGAACAAACTGAACGTTCTATTCTCTCTCCTCACATTTTCACCACCCTCTTCTCCGTATCCTTATTCTCTTCTCGTCCTTTTCTGTACTTCTAGCCAAATGAAGCCTGGAGTATTACCTTTTTGAAATCCTAAGAATATACTACCGGGTTGTAACGAGTGTATGTGACGAGAGAAAGACCAGTTTCGTTTTCTAAAAATTTTCACGATGTGAGATAGAATTGATTTTTTTTTTTTTTTATCACGAAACATTTGTTTCGTCGAAATGTGAGTTACTGGTATTGATTTTTATGGATAACATTAAAAATAGGGAGAAAAAAAAAAAAAACGGTAACTTTCCAAAAATTTATATCACGTCGTAATATTTAAAGAGATGACGCGGAACGACGAGACGTCCGCATACGAATATCGTATGAGTTTATCGAAGATTGCGATCTATGTAAAAAAAAAAAATTTAAATTGACAATTTATATGCTACGATATTTCATCCGCGTTACGTAACGAATAATCGTTTGATTTGATGTAAAACCGATCGAATGGTGAAATTGCTTCGAAATCGACCAATTTCATATTTGATCAAAAGGTAAATATTCTAAAAGAGAAAAAAAAAGAAATTCATGTCACAGCTGTCTGCATGCGAGTGTATAATTAATATCATTTTATTCGAGTTGATAATAATTATTAAAATATTATTGTTATAATAACATAAAATGGGAGGTTGGAAAACACCGGGGGAAAAGCTCCGCAGCTGAAATAAGACGGGATTGCTTGCACGAAAAGGAGAAGCTCGCGGGAAACAAAACACGGTAGAATAACTCAAAGATAATGCATCGCTTCTTACACACCGGATGGTAATTAATCTTTCTGACAAAACTCCTAAGACTCTTGTTTTTATGATTATATATAGGTATACAAATATATGTAAAAGTATAAATTATTTGTGTGTATTTCGCGGCCCATTTTATCAGGCACATATATATGTACATATTTTCTACGCCCAATTTTCAAAAAGAAACAATAAAAACGTACACACCTATTCTTAACAATATTATTTTCGATACGTGGAAAATCCGCGATAGCTTTTAGTCGAAACTTTTTTTCTTTGCGTATTGCGATTTCGTTATACATTTTGTTTATCGTATATAGAGTGGAGGAGATGAAGTGGATATAATATTTTATAAAAAGTTTCCGGATGAATTTTCATCTAGATACAAATCGTGATGAATTCACGAATCATGCGAAACCCTGTCTGTCTTCACCTTGCCGTTTTTGAGCCTAGTTTACAGTTCCATTGATTCTCCACAAGCGATTCTTTCTTCCTTTTTTTTTCTATGGTGTGCGGTAACATAACGATAATTGAAATTTTACCCGGTAAAATATCTTCCCCGTGAATTTCGAACGGCGCAAAATGGAAGTCCGACCATAAAGTGAATC
Organism: Athalia circularis; assembly: GCA_963978495.1. Taxonomy (NCBI): domain Eukaryota; kingdom Metazoa; phylum Arthropoda; class Insecta; order Hymenoptera; family Athaliidae; genus Athalia; species Athalia circularis. The sequence goes on from OZ021702.1 coordinate 9,329,291, forward strand.
ACAATTCGTTAACGTGCCTTGAAGTTTTCAACGAATCGAAAGTTCGTTTTATTTTTTGAAACAGATGTTTTTTAACCTTGGAAAAAATTTGTTTGACGATGAATCGGCGTGGACGTTGAAAGGGAGAAATAATAATCTTGTAAATAACTGATTATTTCTACAAATGAGATATAAAAAGAGAAAAAAAAATCCGCTTTATTTATCGCTGAAAATAATTTATCAATCAATGTTCATTTGATATCACACCGATACCTACTTTATGGAAAAGTTCATTGAATGGTGTCGCGATAACATCTCGTTACTAACTTTCTCCGGTTCAACATTGATTTTTACTTCTGTATACGGCCTATATGTCATCAACAAATATTCGTACGATAATTATGGGGTATTCAAATACAGAATGGCGGCTGTCGGTCTGTGTATGGTCATAGGAGATGCGACGAACGCGATGATCTATAAAACAAGTATGCAAACAAATCAGAATAAACACTTCATCATCACGATCATCACTATCATCATTATTATATCATCGCTAAAATAATTATTTCACCCTGTTGTTTTTTCATCCGTTGTTCATATTTCACGCACAGTTAATCCGTTGGAGCCTTTATTTACCGTTGAAAAAGAACCGAGACCATCAAACGCAAATTTGATTTTCCCCATAGTAGAAATAATCTGCACGGATGCCGTTCCCTGTTTGATTTGTTCATTGTACGTTCATTACAACATAGCGCTGTGCGGTCGTTTTCAATATTTTATAATCAAGATAGCAAAGGAAGTCGATTGGTGGTTTAAGGTCAGTATTTTTTGTTTTCTTTCTATGTTCGCAAACTGATGAATCGAACGCGAACGAAACGACGAAGAAAAAAAAAAAATTTAATTGTTATCAGAATGTCTTCCGGCCGCAATGCAGATTCTGGAGAGCGCCTTTCCTCGAATTATTCCTATCGGCAAACATGGTATCATTCGGGTAAAATAATTAATAATATGTATACCTATAATTACTTGGAAATCGTTATTCAGTTTCGTCGCCATACATATTTGATTTTTTAATTTTCACAACAGATTACTCCACGAGAATCAATATCCGATAATGGCTGCGGTCCCCTACCAAATCGCAACAATGTTTTTTCACCCGGGTAATTATTATTCGCAAAAAAAAAACCGAATAATCTACAATTTTCTGATGATCCCCTACGTGATATGGATGACCCGAGCGCTCTGTCAGCCAGTAAAAATTATAGGACTCTCACCTGACGCTTTCTATTACCACTTAGAACTAGCCAATACTTGAAAAATAATAAATCCATAAAATCGAGAGAACAAAGTATCGAGTCTATAATTAAATTAATATTCGCAGCTTATAATCTTGGACATGTAAACTGCAGGTGTTTCGATGGGGGATATTTAATTGAGGTTGAAATTAACGGTAACTTCGAGTTTTTATATAAAATTCCTCGTATCGCGTTTGATTGGGGTAAATCGAAGGTCTTATTAATCGAAGTTCTGAGGTCATTATTCGGCGCCGTTTCTCCCGTTCACTTTATTCGCTTTAGTTTCTATACAACAATACCTACCCTCCCTATACTCTAAGTAGGCACCTTCAGCCCTCCCGAGAACGAGAATAAGTAGTACCAGAAACAGAACAAGATTTTTGGTCGGGTTAGGTTAGCGCAGTATATATACATTACAGGTATGAAAAATAAAAAAATGAAAAATAAAACAAAAAAAAAACAAAAAAAACAGTCAACCCTGAGTAACTGAACCGAACGTATAGCGGCAGCTGAACTGAATTCAACGAGTCGACAAGAGTGAAGTTGAGTGACTCGAGTGAGTCGAGTTGAGTCGCGAGTCAGACGAAGGGAGAGCGAGTAATAATTACCTTTGTCAGGCTTTCCTCTTCTCTTGGATATAACAGAAGGGGAGGTTAGAGCAGGTTCCTGTGCCTACGAAAGGATCACCCTTGTCTCGTTCGTACGAGGCAGTTACTACAGGTATATATATGTGTGTATTATAAAATGCGCGGGTGTAAACAGAGAGAAAACGAAGACAAAAAAATGTTGTTTTTTTTTTATTTTCTTTTTTTGAACAATAATGATGATAAAATTGTAGTGGAGAGAGAGAAAGGGAAATGAGGGGAAAGCAGATGAGGGTGAAAAGTGAAAGAGTTTTTCAAGTTCATATACATACAATGCGTGTATACCGGTACAGCTATAGCTTTCACCCTTTGGCAAGGACTCTTTTCAGAATATTTTTCTTCTGGCTTTTCTTTCTGTTTTGTTTTTCTTGTTTTATTATTTTAAATATTCCACCGACTGTGTACGGAACTAAAAATGATAAAACAAAAAAAAAGAAAGAAGCGAACGAAGGGATATGAAGAAGATAGCTGACTCTGAAAATCGTTGGCTTTCACGTTCAGTTATTTGCGTTTTGTTGTATATATATATACATATATCTATAGGTTGCAACGGTGAGTATACCTTTATAAAATATATATTTTTTTCTCTTCTTGTTTTTTTTTTTTGGGTTCATGAGCGAAGGGGGTGAGGTAAGAAATCCGGGTGTGAATAACGAGGTAGCGTTATTTAAAGAACGTATAAAATGGAATCAAAGAAAGGGAAACTTTCAGTATTAGGGACGTAGAGTTAGGTATGGGTACTTCAAACTTTTAAAATCTTACCGGAGTCATCGCAATTTTTCAATAAACTTTCAACACCGAATTTTTCTTTCTCTTTATTTCAGTTCACTCAAACTAAGAGAAAATAAAGAGAAAAAGTATGCCAGATATTCGCATTCTTGAATTTTCACCGACGACGTCTGTATACCTACATGAGTTTGATGAATAGTAATTGAAATTTTTTTTTCCTTATTTTCTCCTTACAAAAAACAGAAGCATTATGTTCCTTTTCCATTCTCTGGAGGAACTTTCATGCCACGTTAAATAATTTTTTCCAATTCAAAAAGTATGAACTTGAACGAAAGTATAAAGCAATTACTAATTCGGGTAAGCAACGGTAAGAAGAACTTTGGAAATTTTGAATAAAAAAAAAATCTATAATAATCTACATATTGTGTTCGAGTACAGAATCCCACGGAAATGATACGAATAAAATTCGTTCCTCGCTGCTAATGATCTTGAAAAATTAGCATAACTATACGTTGTACGATATAATAGGCGTAGCTCGAGAAGAACACGGGGGGTAGAGGGCGGTAACCCAGTTTTTTTTCTTCCATGTATTTCAGCTTGATTTCTCAACCTTCTTATTTTCTTGGCAAATAATGCACATGTAATTCAGGTACCAGCCCCTATAAGGACTAAGTTGAGGGTGGTTATTCGCATGTAATAGACGCGAAAATAAGAATGACGAAATTTCGGTAATATCTATACTCGATTACCACCAAAAATGTTGAGTAGGTATATCTCGAAAGTGAATACCTACATCTGGACGTCGGAATTAACTGGTATATAGGCTATAGTAAGAAAATTACCGACTCAAAGGAACCTGAAGCCTATAATATTCGATTCGTCCTTTCAGATCCTTCGTAATTTCTCGTCAGCTGCTACCAAGAAATATACCTATATAGATACACCTCTATTCTGTGACAACGTTTACCTAAAACCGTTCATTATTAAAGACCGCCTAAACTCGCAAGGTAGAGAGAATCCACCCGAACTGGAATTGGCTACGCCTGATGCCCTCGTTTTTGATTATTTGTTTCATTTTTTTTTTTTTCTTCTTTCTATAACATCGAATATAATATGAACTTTATAATCGCATTCCGATTTCTGGCAAAACCGTTTGCCCCCGGGATTTATTTTATCTTGTATTTTTATTTCTCCTCGTGTACTCAGTTGCGAAATGTAAAGAAGAAGAAAAAAATTTATAGAATAGACCAAAATTTCAACCGCTATGCAACGGTGTGACTATTTCTTACGGTCCATGGAAATGTTCCAACCGTCGTTCTGGCCCGTCACATTCACTCTGGTAGTCGGACACGTGGAAATAAACATGTAAGGTGGATATAGTTATGTGTACATGTAACGTGAATATATGCGAAACACGTTCTGTCTTTCTATACATGTATATATGGATGAATAAATACAGATATATTTCTAGGCGTAGATACATACGTCGTTGTGGTCGTTGACTTGGTCTAGAAGACCTGCAGCCAAGAGAACCGTCAGACCAACAAGGACCGTTGGGGTTGTAATCGTTATAAATGGCGGCAAAAAGCTTGGCTCATGTTACCCGCGAGGAAAGCCACTGAAAGAGAAGGAGAGAGATAGCGAGAAAACAAAAAACATATAAAATAAAATATAATGAAATACTGCGGAACGAGATGATAAAATGGAAAATGATGATAGGGTGCTCACGTGGTTTTGTATTTTACTAGGAAAAAATAACTTATGTGAAAACTACGCGAGACGAATAATAATTTTGGCAATACTTGTGAAGGAAACAATAGAAAATTGATCGGACAGTTCGATGAAACTTTATCGATTTATTCATTCTCTGGGAAAAAAAACATTTCGAATCGACTCGTGGGGTATTCGAGTATTAGTTTCCCAATTGACCCTTAGATAATGCGAAAATGATTACGTTAGGTATACAGCGACTTGAAGGGAAAAAAACGGAAAGAAAAAAGAAAAATTCATTCGTTAGTTTGCAAAATTTAATTTGGCAACTTTTTGTTTTTACAACAATAAAGGGCGATAATTCAAGCCTAGGGGGAAAAAGGAAAAAAAGCAAATGCATTTGCAGGTATATTAGTTGAAGAACAATGTGCTATATATACGTATCACATAAAGTTGGTTTGTTAGGGTGGTGAGTATAATTTCGCGCTCTGTAGGTACCTATATAATATAAATGAGGGCGGTGAAACGTTAACCTAGTAAACTGAAACATTTCCTGTTACTTCTGATACAACGCAGAAAGGCAGTTAACGCTGAATTATATCGGTGTATTTCACACTCCAGCAGGAAAACGCCAAGTTTCAATAGCTGCGCTTTTGCTGTATTTGGTCATATTGTATTAAGCCAACCACCACTGCTCGGAAGGGAGAGAGAGAGAGAGAGAAAAGAGGGTATGAGTTACGAAATATGCGAACGAACTCCCCCGAAATCAAGCCAAACGTTGATACGAATTAGCTCCCATAATTTAACCCACGGAGGAAAAAAAAGAAACAAATTCAAATGTACGGTGTAGGAAAAAATTAAAAACGAGTAAATAAAACGAACAGGGGTTGTGATCGCAGTACATTCGTACAAAAAAAGAAATTAAATGAAAAAATAAAATGCAAAATTTTCGATCCAATTCAGATGTGATTTCGTGAAACAGGAGTTTGAATAGAAAAAACAATTGCCACGAAACTTTAATACTTTTCTAACCGAGTATACGAGTAATCTCTGCGTTGTGTTATTTCAAAGCGGTAAAGGGGTCGCCTGAAGCTTTTAAGATCGACCTTTAGCCCTGATCCCTTAACCTCCTATATCTCAAGACGCTCGCTGCACGCTACAGAAGCGAAAGCCACAGCAACGCCTAAAACACAGCTATCTACTCCAAACTCCTGCATGGCTACTCCTTAAATCTCTTTGCTGCACGTTACTGCAAGCTACATAAAAATATATACCTATTATACATAAAATACACCTAGCTATATATTATATAATCCTCCATTCTGCCGAAAAACTTTTGCCCGGTTTTATACATAAACGAAGGATTTTTCTAAGCGCCAAAATATTTACTTTCGAGTTCAAGAGGCTGTTGCTCTAAGGTCAAGATGGTGTCGTAGATGATAGTGTAAAACGCACGCTCATTTGCAACGTTGTCCTGATCAAAGTTGAATGAAAAAAATTCAGGACGGAATAAATGCGGTCAGTTTAAGTTTCAGGTTTTTTTCATGCGAGATTTTCTCCATTTTCCGCATCCATCAATTTTCCCATTTTCTTTCATTTTAGTTTTTCGTTTCCCTTTTCTTGCAGTTCACGCGACGTTCATGGGCGCTGTTTGTGGGGTTGACTTTTGTGAAATTGGTATAAGACCTCTCGGCTCTTGGGATTTTCCATTTTTTCAAATCGCCACCTATTGCTTTTTTGTCGGTGTAATCGGAACGGGGTTATATTACATTGGTACCAATATACCTACGAACCCCTTTTTTCATTTTTCATTTGATTTTTTCCTCCCTTTTTTCTCCGTCCTCCTGTTCTTTGTCGTACGTATAGCCTGCGGAAAACTTAACCGGCTGATCGGCGGGGGTTGTATAGGAAAAACGTGAGGGCGGAAAAATATATAAAAACGTGATGGCTGCACCGAGCCAAGAAGAAGAAAAAGGGGAAAAAGTCAAGGTTGACCTTTTTACGTCGCACGCTACGAATTCTATTCACATTTAAATATTATTTCACAAACTATCGAGAAATCTGAAATAATTTTTTGCCTTCACAATGAAAAAAGAAAAGAGGTTAAACAATAAAATTCAATGTTGATTTATAGTAAAAAGAACAAAAAATCCCCTGTACGATTGATAATCGCCAACGGCAGTCTTTTATTTTATTTTATACTCCAGCTTGAACGGTAAATAATGGAAAATCGTACGAGTGTAGTGTGTATGAGAACAGTTTTCTGAAAAAAGACAGATATGACGAAGAAAAAAAGAAAAGAAAAATTAACAGACAAAAAATGAGATATAAAATCAAAGCTGCACCTTTTGCAGATTATTTCCAATCGATATATAAATGCAGATCTATATACTATAGCTACGGTATATCCGTCTATCTCGATTGCGCGCAGAACACTGCAGGTGATTACAAACAATATCTATTTCATCGACTGTCTATATCCCGCTCCACACCCACCACCACCTACACCCCTAGGGTGCAGTAAGCTGGGGTACATTTTCGCTTGTATTATAGATCTGCCAGTGATGCAGCAGGTTATAACGGAGAGCTCTAGTTTTACTTACAAAGCCAATCGATCATTTGACAAATGTATCTATATGCTATGTCTATATCTGCATAATGTATAGTGTGGGTTTAATATAATCTGCTTTATATTATCTCTGTCTATGTCTTAACGCGTTTCACTGCAGCAAGTGAACGGATGGAGAACAGTTTCCTCTGAACTCACCACCGCGTTGCATTTACGGTGGTGAATAGTGGGTGGTGGATATTGCTAACGATTTTAACGGAACAAAGCGGTGGATACTCGAAAACTAGTTCACCCGTTAGAGAGAGAGAGAGAGAGAGAGAGAGAGAGATTATAGCGAGGGTGTAGGCGAAGAGAATATCGCACTTGGTGTGTTTCTCTTCGTTCCTCCCTCTCTCTTCTATCAGCTGATATGTGCCGCTGCGACGATGACGATGTGGCATCACTTCTACACTTGCTTTTCCGTCGCGACGAACCGACGTAGTCGTCGTCTTTGGGTACTCCACTAATACAAACTCCACACCGCGTCATCCCGCTGCACTAGCTGGCAAACTGCTTCCAGCGATCAGAGCTAGGTATTAAACGCTTCTCTCTCTCTTATCTCGACAAAGCTTTCCTTGATGTCATGAAAAGCTCGAAAATCCCACGCCCTTTAATTCTCTATCTCTCCATGCTCATCTGTATATACCTAATCTTTCTCTTTCATCCATATCTCTCTCTCTCTTTTTTTCACTGTATTTCTTGTTCGTCTAGTCGTGCAGATTCGTTATCATAACGAAAAAGGTCCTTCAACACTTCGGTGGAAAGGACAGCTAAGATCTTTAACAGCTGAGAGAAATTTCGTTGCGTTGACAATTTGATAGAGAAAAAAAAACAGAGATACTGGAATTTCGATCCCATAGTTCGAGTGAATTATTTTTCAATTGAAAATATCCTTATATTTTCTCATCAAGATACAAACAAATAATTCTTCAATTGAACTCAAATCGACATATCTGTTGACATAGTTGAGAAATGAAAAAACTACCGGCAACTAAGATGACTTGTGAATTTTTCTCCACGATAGTGACGAAAATTGACACGATCTGACAACGACAATTATCGCAAACTGCAACCCTCGATAAACATTCCGATCTGTCACTTAAATATCACACCTAATATATATAAAGGTATAATAACAATTCCCAACGGCTCGGTTCGCGTTCAACTAGAATCTAGATTCTCCACTAGATTTATACGACGAGTCACAGCAGTCTGACTGACGGATAGACAGTAAGACAGTTATAAGGAAGAACGGAATGATGGAGGGGAAGGTCTTGCGGCTTATCGTACCCTGAGACAACCCCTGCTCATCTACGTTATACGCTCAACATTAACCAATCAGAATTACGATTCCACATACCGAATCATTGCCGAAAATGACACTTTGGATTCAGACAAATTAAATATGACGAGAAAGTAAAAATTCTCAGCAGACTGTGTGAAATGTGCGGATAAAAATTGATATTCTAATCGCAATAGCCTTATCTTCAAGATACCTTGCAAGTCCATATATCGCCTTCAGTAGACTACTTGGGAATGCTGGGTTGCCCTTAATGGCCGGACGTCTCGAAAAGCCTGAAGGCTCGCAGGGGGTTCAGCCAACAATAATTATTCAAATTGACTAATTGTTCTCGTCTCGGTAGATAATTGCGTCTATATAATACGTGTATATATATATATTCACACCCGTTGTCTGGTACGCAAGAAGAAATGCGACCTCCGCAACCAAAAAAGAAAAAACGAAAAAGATAAAATACAGAAATAAAAATCAAGAACATTCTAAATTTCATATATTTTTCAGTGACTGTTTTCTGTGCTGTTACAAGAGATTCGGAAGATTAATTAGTAAATAATTAATGAAACGCGTTCTATATGTGATAGAAACTCCCCGACTTCCTTTATGCGGTTAATTTATTGGTTTAACAATTGCCAGATTGAAATTCTCGAGGCACGTTGTTCACCTACTTTGCACGTATATATTCGTTGAATAAAATCTCTGTAGGTATAACAAATGGTGTACTATAGATTTCAGGTAGCAATCGACGGGTGCAGAGAGATAATGAATGAAGGCAACCGAGAAACAGCTTTGAGTACCAACCTACCTCTCTTGGATTACTACTCAGTCGTATGTAATGAATTCGAGAATCAAATCTATTGTACTCAGAAAGCACACACATAATACATACGTATACACGCGCACATACGTACAAAATTACCACTGGGATGCTCAAGTATTATCGCTCCCCGCGTAGTTGAAAATCTCACCCTCTTGAACCGTCGAAGAAGACGAATACCGAGGATATATTATAACGAGGAACTGAAGTGTCGATTGTTCAGGGTGCTTGGTAACGAAAGAAAAACAAAAAATATTGTACAACAATGAAAATGGAGCAAGAATTGAGCTTTTTGTAACTCGCTTTCCCCAAAAACTTGTTTTGCTTTATTTTATTTTACTTCAATTTTTTTTTTTTTTTTCTCTTTGTTTACCGTTCGCCGGAAGTGAGAATTTCCGGGTATAATATGTCCTTCTCGTAAAAGGCGGGGATCTTAATGACAGGATTATAAATAAAGCGAAGCAACGAAGAGTTTTCAGAGAGAAGTTTTTAGGGTGAGGTAAGGGTATAGTTCCATGGTTTCTTGGTTCATTGCTGGCTATGAAAAATTCATTGAGACTTGCCCGGGGTAATTTGCATTTTTATAGTCGAGGACTTTGCAAATTCATGAGCCGACAGAAAGGGCGAGTTTTTTTCTTCTTTCGTTGTTTTATTTTTTCATATCGGTGTCTCTCTGCAGACTATCCCATTGCCAAAAACAAAAACGGTACATGAAAAAAAAACATAAAGCAACGTACGCGACTTGCTGTATTTTACTAGAGGTATATTGTTACCGATTATTTTGACATGCGCAAAAAAGCGTTAGACTTTTGTAAAAAAAAAAAGTGTGTAAATAACGAACTTCTCGAAAACGAAGTGACGAATTTTTGATAATTTCTTGTCAAACTCACTTACTTTCAATTGTTAAGAATTCTCCATTGATAATTAACCCTGTTCTCGCATTTAAGGACTCCTTTTCTGTACGGGGTCGTTGGACCGTCAAAAAGTACTGGTTCCGCGCTCTTTAAGTAAGAGACGACGTTCCTTTTTCCCCCCTTCTTCTCTTTTTTTATTTCATTCATTTTTTTCTTATCGAGAAGGTATTATAGTGTCGGAGGTGAAAAAGTTGGCGCTTTGAGTCCAGCCCAAAAGAGAGGGGGGGGTAAAAAGAAAGGATACATATTTCATCAGAAAAGTTTGAAAAAAAAAAGTAAGGAATTAATGGTCTCAAACAATGATTCGCGGTACGCAGAAGAAACTCAGGTATGAGGTATAGGTGTGTAAGGTGGGGTGAAAAAAAGGGCGGGAAGGGGAAAGTAAGGTACGAGAGAGTCAAAAGTTAAAAGCTTTCGGTAAGTGAAATTATTTTAAGCCGTTGTTAGCCGACGCCTTTGCGCTGCAAGGGTGACAAGGGTAAAAAAAAAAGAGCGAGGAGAAAAAAAAGAAGAGTGATAGGGGTTACTCCGAAGAACGGTATCGAAACCCCTAAAAATTTGAGTAGAATAAAAGAGAAAAAATGAAGAAATTACTTCAAACTTTCACGAACGCGAGTATTTTAGGTATAGTTGTGGCTCATATTATCAAAAATCTAAAAAGCTAATCGTTGACTTTTTTTTTTCTTTCCTTTCTTCTACTACAGCTATGTACGAAGTCGAACTTTGCAATCAACCCTTTTTGTGTATCTTTTTCATTGTATGTGTTGCACAAGGAGGGTATAAATAGAAACCTATATTTGAGGTGGGTATGACCTTCTTCATTCTCTTGCGAAACTTTCTACTTTCGTAGGAAAACAAAAAATAAATATATAAATAAATGAATAAAAAAAACGAATGGAATGAAGAAAACTCGCTCTGTCGCAGCTGAGTTTGTTTCTTACTTCAAATGCGAACCTTTCTCATTTACCGCGTATACAACTTTATATTCTTATTCCACGCCACCCCTATTGCGAACAAAATACCAAAAAAATTGCGGTACGTAATCCTGTTATATTTTACTATGACTATTGTTCGTTTTTTCATCATCTGTTTTCAATGGCAATCATTAGCTTTGTGAAACTCATAGATCGTTTGTTCGTCTATATTGTAATCGATTAACGAAATTGAAGCGAGAGAAAATTGAGGGGAAAAACAAAGAAATGAAACGATACGCTCTCTCCATCTAATCCTAACAATTTCACGGTTAATCTTTGAAGATCGAGCGTAACCGACCGTTTCGGTATACGTGTGGGTATATGTCTATATCTATATATACATGTTATATCGCAATGTAATAAAAATCCCTCGGTGCTCGATCACCGGTACATATAGAGGGTGACCTGCGTACATACAAAAGTACAGTATGTACCCAGTATCGTATCGTATGTGTATGTATGCGCCGTTGATCGATCCTTCAAACTAAAGATAATCCATCCCTTTTTTTACGGATTATAATAGCCAAACGAACACCCGCTTGAATTGCTCCTGCTGCTGCTGCTGTTGCTGCTGAGGTCATGGTTTATATTTATAAGTATACGGATACCCTGCGGATGGCGTGTTTAGAAACCATTATTCTAGCTATGATTGCGTTACGGCTAAACTACCCTACCGCACCACGCCATGCAGTACTTGGGATATATATAGTTATATATTTTCATCTCACGTACACGTCGCTGAGTATATACATGCGTATTATATATTATTATACGAGGGCGAAGTGAAAATGTTGCAAAATTGCGTAGATCGCTTGACCATCGATATTATTATGGTGCAAAAAAATGGCATCTCATGCAGCAACGTCCTAAATATTGGGAGAATATAATGATGGCGTCGTCGATCAATCGATAAGTTAAATTGGTGTAGCTATTGATATTATCGAGTTATCGCCAATTTTTTGCTTTTCCGAGCAGAAAAATTGAGATATGTCTCGATCGGTGGTAGTCGTAACTCAATTTAGTCGATGGATTCGTGTTTCTGAAATCAAAATACATAAAGATGAATCAAAATATTGCAAAAATTTTGTTGTTTTAATTATGCCCCAAAAATCGCAAAAGTCCAAAGGGGTAGGTATACCTTAGAATATTGTCAATTTTGGAGTCAAAAATCAACATTTCTTTTTATGGGATTTTAAGAGGTATTCTTATGTATTTTGAGCTCAAGAATTCGAATCTGTCAACTGAATCGATCTATCCCTCGAAATGACATAGTTGTCGCCGATTTTTCGCTTTTTGGTGCAGAAAAATTGAGATATTTGGATGATTTTCATCCAAAGCTTGATTTACGTGACGAATTGGTCAAAATATTACAGAAACCAGTTGCTCGACGAATTCAAAACTCCATCTCTCGCTATTTTGGGCCTAATAATAGTAAAAATTCCAAGACTAGCCCTCGATTTGTTGTTGATTTTGTAGCTGAAAATTAAAATTTCCCGAGTCGTCTGCGCCACTAGTTTATGATGCATGAATTCCCAGCCCAGAAATCCGAATTCGTAAACTACGTATCTATACTTCCTCTCGAAAATAATCTCGCTCTCGTCTGATTGGGAGTCCTTCTATCCTGAGAAACCTCAGCGCGGCAATAATTCGCAGGATATCAAATACGTACCTAGTTATATTATATGTGTGAAAAAAAATGTATATGATATATAGAACTTATATATCCCCACACAATATTTTACAGAACTGTGCGATACAACTGCACCCTATAGGTATAACATTGTCCCTTTTTCATTTCTTCCCAGTACTATAGATTTCGGGGCGGCGTAAGATCCGCTCCCGTCATTCCCAAATCTAGTACCCTATAGTAGGGTGTCCTCCTTGACAGTATATATATGGGTAGGTATTTTTTCAAGGACTTTAGCGTCCCCATCTGAAAATACTGTATGATATTCCCGATGTTATATGTGTGATGTGTGTCGGTTACAGTATTGGTTAGGATAGTGGGTAGGATATAGGGTAAATGGGCGTGTCTCGCACGCACTCGAAGACCAGCTGCTATTTATCGTTTCCAATCATCTTCCCCAAAGTATATATCCTATATATCTATATACATATGTATCTATATATATTTACCCATACACGTATTGCGCGTAGCGGTTTTCGTCTGTGCGGAATATGGCGGAACTGTAAAAATCGTTCGGAAAAGGGGGGAGAAAAAAAAGAAATGAGTGAATAAAAAGAAAAAAAAATGAAAAAGAAAAAAGAAAAAGTGATAGAGAAAATGGAGAGAAGCTTGAATTTCCCGCGTTTGAGTGGCGTCGGCGGTGGCGGTATACATATTATGGCGTATAGAACGCGGGAAAGTGAAGGACCGGACAAATGTGCGACCGCAAATAAAGCCGCTGGTGCTGCTACACAATTCGCCCGTATGTTTTCGTTTCGTTTATACCATTGCGCGAACACACATACAACGGTTTCGCAGTAATATGGCTGTGATACGTTGTGATTTATGGTTTTGCGAAATTGTTTGCCCCTCCACGCTTTTAGCCAGTACTACCCTGCATTGCACCCACCTACTTTCCCTACCTTGCCTTCAACCCCCCTCTATACCTCCGCCATTTTGGTTCACCGGTAACTCCCTGCATCCGAACCGCTATACATGTATTACATAAAAATATATGTATATATACCTATCCAATGTTGAATGAAATATATATACATCGCTTCGCTCCGTATTCAGATATATCAATGAATTCGATATACTTTCATGGCTGGAAAACAAATTTAACCCCTCTCCCCGCGCCATTTGGAAAAAAAAGAAGAAAAACTGAAAACGAAAATGTAAAAAGAGACACTGGAAAGCTCGCCGAGCTTTTATACCCGATATTCGCAATAATTTGCATGCTTTTCTTCTTTAAAAAAATATATCAAGTTATATTCGCACCGATTTTAAATCTGTATATCTATAAATGTTTGTACATTTTTTTTTGGTTCTTCAATTTCCGATTATCTGTAAAGCTTTCCGATATTATATTTCATCATCTCTAGAATTTTCCTGTATAGATACAAGTAATATATGTATATTTGATTGGGAGTTTTTGTTTTGTTGATTTCGTTGAAAAAGAAAAAATTTCACCCATATTCGAATAAATAAATGATGATTTGAGGGTTCTTTTTCGAAGATGAAACTTTTTCCTTTCTTTACTAATATTCGTTTCAAGCTCTAGATTCTTCAGAAAGAGGGTATAAATATGAGTATTCTGGTACGAGGAAAGGTCAGTGATGATTGATGCACTGTTAGATATTTGAGGACAGCCGACAGATTCCACTTGTTGGCTTTCCTCAATGAAAGTTATAACACTCCGTATATTATATAAAATATATAGGAGGGTTATATGTACGGCGGGATTAGCTTCCAGGTTTAGAGACGAGATAGAGAGAAAGCGAGGAGAGCAAAACGAGAAGAGAAAAAAAAAAAGGAAAAAGTCCAGGAAGAGATGAGGAAATATTATATCGGAGCTTTTCACATGCGTATACACCTATACACGTCAGCTGTCTCAAAATGATTGGTACGAAATATAGATCGTTGTTCATTATTTCAGGTATCACGCGCGTGTTGAAAATTACATGTAGGTATGTAAAACCACCTCGTAATTCTTCGAATCGATAATTGTTTCGACAAAAAATACAAGTAATAAACGATCAAATAAAATGGAAGATGCGTGATGAATAAATGTGTAAAATATCAATACCGGTGGTGCATATGTGTTGTTTATATGCATGTAACAGTTTTAACGCGCTAGAGTAGCAGGTGAAGCGATTCTATATAAATATATACTGAAAGGGTTGTAAATTAATAAATTCATATGTAATTAATTTCTCAACTGAAATTTGCGATAAACCTGCTGTGTGGCTGTGTGTGGTACGGATGAAATTTCAACTTACACGTATACAGGTACACTAGATATTTTATACAAGCCATGAAACTGTGCAGTTATATAAGCACTAAACTATAGCGGTGCAATTAAATAGGAAAGTTATGGAAAGACTGTAAAACTAAACTCTCGACACCCCATTTTACAATACTATATATATATACCGTAGAGGTGCAGTGCGGGAGGAGGGACGCAAAGCGAATAAGAGGCGCTATAAGCTTTTTCCTTTGTACATACATATACTATAGGTATAAATGTGCGTATAGATATACGTTATACACAGCTATACGCGCTACTGTATAAAACCGACACAACAAACCCCCTTATCGGACAACTTTGCCACGATTCTGTTTTACGATTTCACCGACCGGAATACCTAATGAAAATGAAAACCTGCGGACGCAACCCCTTCTCATATTATTACTGCCCTGCATATTTTCCCCGCCATGGAAATCTTAAAAACGTTCACTTATTTCAAAATTTAATTACTTGACACGCGTCACACACGTGCGAAATCCGGATCGTCCCTTGAAATATTTTGATAGACGAAATCGTTTTTCACCCGATTCAATCGGTACAACACGATAGGCACCTATATGCATACAAGCCTCGTATTGTACTTTTCATTTATATCCGTCACGATCGACAAAAAATAATGAAGAATATGATATCCCAAATAATTCAGCAGACGTGGTTGGGTTGAATGTACAGGTATATACAAGGGTGTCGGTGTCGCGAGAGAAAGTATATGGAGGCGGTTAGTTTTTCCGGAAAATCCGCCTCACTGCAGTACATATAATACATCGGAAAAGAATTCTTTCTCCCTACAGTCGAACGGATGGTAAGAGATCCGAACGCATTTGCAAGTTATTTTACCCACCGTACTGATATATTTACTGACCGTATTTCCAAGCTTTATATTGCGAAGGACCTTAAAATTTCTGGACATTTTATATGTGTTTTGTCAAATTTTAATTTCCACGAATGAATTAATCCCGATTTGTATTATAAACAAAAATACCCACATTTCCACGAAAATTTGTGAATCAAATGATTTGGGAATAAAAAAAAAATTGAATATAATATATGAAAAACCGAATACCAAAGAATGAGGTCGGATAAAAAAGTCATTCAATTGAAATAAAAAATACCCTATACGTACATTACTTTGTTTGCCAGTCACAAAACCTGAACTTTTTTTTTCCTCGTTATTCTTCATACACGTACATATTTTCTTGCTACTTTTTTATGTTAATCTCCCTTGCTGGTTTTTCTTGCGAATGTTTTTCTTATTTTCTTTAAGTTTTAGATCGTTTTTACGACCGGTGGTGTCTGCGACAGCGTCATAGCTGGTGTACCTTTTTCCCTACTGCGAGCTCACATGTGTACATGAAATGACTCACAGAAAACATATTATTTCGTTCTACTGTATAGCTGTGAGTTTTGAAAAAAAAAAATAAATAAAACAAGAAAAGAAAACTTAATTTTTCTTATCCAGGTGTTCAGGAATAAGATGTTTTGCTTGTTCAGGATTTCCGCAAGCTCGAGATGACCGCCGTATGAAATTGCGAAAGTAAATTCAACTATACTTCGTGTGTACGTACATATAATATCCTATATACATAGATTTTTACAAGCGCTATAGTTGAGAACTCTGTCCGTACATGGTAAAGTAGCAATTTGGATCTCATATAGGTATGAGGTAAGTATTGCACCTTGACTACAGCGGTTTCATCTAAGACCAAAATTAATTTCAGCTCATATACATAAAGCGTATCAAGCGAGCCAGCTGTATAACAGATATTATATACCTAGCTACGGTATAAAGTAGGTTAAAAATCAATCTAAACGCGCTTGGAGCGCATTCTGAAAAAAGGTAACTTTCAAATAAAATAACACACTTAAGCTTGCTCGGTAATTTTTTCTCTTCACCGTTTCCAAAAGAAAAAAAAAAGAAAAAAATGTAAGAAAAAGGAGAAAAAAAAAACGAAGAACACTGTTCCGAACGGGAAGTGGGACGATCCCGCATGCATCGGAACCACGTATATATTCAACATACATATACCTTTCGTATAAGTATAATGCGAGGAGCTTTCGCGACTTAATTTGCAACTTTTTCATACAATAGAGGAGCAAGGGAGCCTATTATCTTGAAACAATGCGAAGACCGTCGTCAGCTCCCAGAGGCATGGATGGGTTGGGTTAACGTTATAGCGCGCGTTAGAAATTGCGAGGCAAAACTGAAGCGCAATGTGCTACATGACCTACATGTATATTCAGATATCTACGTATATATGCATAAACCTCTGCAGGAATAACAGCAGCTAACGTATCACATAC
Organism: Athalia circularis; assembly: GCA_963978495.1. Lineage (NCBI taxonomy): Eukaryota > Metazoa > Arthropoda > Insecta > Hymenoptera > Athaliidae > Athalia > Athalia circularis. The sequence continues at coordinate 9,346,536 of OZ021702.1, forward strand.
TTATAATACATACCATATAGAAATATAAAAAGAGTGTTTGCGAAGGGTGACTTCCCCGGTTTTAGAATTTATTCTTTCTTTCTTCTTCCACCTTGAATTTCCTTCGTTTTTTTCGTTTACAAATTGTTACTACTCGCTAGTTGCGCTTCATATACACATATATAAATATTTATACCTGTACACTGCATCCACGCACGCAACTTCCTGCACTTTCCAAATTTATTCACTGTTTATTACCGCAGAGTTTACAGCCAGTAAAAAATTTTTATTAGTAACAACAAGCGTCATTTGTATTTTTTCCGTCATTTCTTTTTTTTTTTTTTTTACCCCTCAATCTTTTTCTTTTTTATACATTTTTTTTTCATTCCTCTCTATCCATTTTATATTCCTTTTTTTTTTCTTTTTTTTTTTTGCCAATAGGTATAATTTTATGTCCCTGTACCCATACAATTATTCGTATATAAGTGCGTTACCATTCGTTGAATTATAACAGTGATATTATAGGGATTTATGTATTATAATAATGTATATTTTATGTAAATTATTTGCGATTATTGATAAACCTGATAGGAATTATTCGGATAATAAGTATTGAAAAAAAATAAAAAATCGTTGCAGAATTGATAATGAAAAAGAAGTGGGAAAAAATAAATTAGTGTGCAGTCGAAATGTTTAATGTTATTAATAACAATAAGAATAATAATAATATATTCGCAATTCTCGGTTCACGTAGTTTGAATAAAGTGAATCTGGAAAATATAACTTTCTCTAACCCTGAGAGAAGAGAGGTGGAAGAGAGAGGAGAACGAAAAAAAGGAATAAAGAAAAAAAAAGACAGGGTAAAAAAAATATAATAAAATGAGAGAAATAGAAAGAAGAGGGCACTCTCCGAGTCGCTCACGCTGTACAAATGAAGTCAAATGAGCTTCCATTTATGTATAAAGTTGATTTCACTAATTCAGATTCGTTTTTCCCTACCTACCTACCTACCAACCTACCTACCTACCTACCTACCTACCTACCTACCTCCACCTTTACCTTTACTTTCCTCCTTCTCTTCACCCACGCAACATCCGGAAGAGACGCAAAAGCACTTCTGGAAGTTTCTTCGACATAGATATATACGTAGGTACACACAGAAAGCGTCCTCTTCCTTTATCTCTTTCATTTCTTCATTTATTATAAAACTCGTTTCTCATCACATGCCTAGATTCACCGAGTTATTTTTATAACCAGTTATAAAAATAATACGTCTTCATGAACAATTTGTATTATTCATTTATTATTTTCATTTCTGTCGGTTCCTTTTGTTTTTTGTGTGGTTTTTTTTTTCCGAAAGTTTCAGGACAATTTTTCGGAGACATTGAACGAGATATCTGGGGTAGTACGGGGGGGGGGGGGGGGGGGAATGAATAAATATATAGCCGCTGCTGTAAACTGCTCATGATGCTCCGTCGCCTTTATACTTGATCGCGCAAAACTTAGCACCCTATTCGTCGATCGTTCCACGGGTACTTCGAGCCACTCTACCCTTATCGGGGGCTACTTGGAAGCAACTGTAACGTAAATACCATTGTCAGGGCGATGCCTTCCATACCTCTTTTTCCCTCATACCCAACAACACTTCACAGCCAGAACTAGAACCAGAATCAGGAGGAAAACGAGCTCGGAAAGTCTGCTTTATACATACAGGGATCCAGGCGATACATATTCACTATATACGCGTGCATATAGTTGGAAAAAAGCCACCCTTACGCACTGGAGGGTTTTCTATAAAGCGGCCATAATAAATTGGCGTTAGATTTTTCTCCCCCCTTTCGATTTTATTCGGGTATAGGTATCTGTTTTATTTTTCATTCACTTATTTATTTTGTATGTGTTTTTTTCTATACACCTATATTACACGTATGTCTAGCGGATGGAACTTGATATCGATTACTATCATCTCCGCCGCGCTTGACGTTTGAATAATTTAAGAGCGGAAGTGGTTAGATCGAGTTGAGTTATTTCAATCCCTCTGGGTTATAAATTCGTACAGAGAACTGCCAGATCCGTTTGGAAAGAGTGAGAAAAAAATGAGGATCAGAAGAGCCGCGATATATATGTGATACATATAGATATATCGATGTACACGATCGTAATAACTGTCGCTGCACTTAGATATCGAACTTGATCCCTTTTTTTTTCTCTCTTTTATATTCAGCACCCTCTCTCGATGTAAAATTATATAGAATGTACGGAGAAGAAAAGGGGGAAAATTGGGGGAAAAAATCGAGTCATTAAACGTATCATATACTGCCGCAGGCGGCGAATTATTTCGAAAGACATTTTTCTTCATCGACGAACGATGATTTTCTGAACTTTATTGAAGACGATATTACTGAATCTCAATCTTTCTAGTTTTGATTTGAAAATGAAAAATAAGCTCGATAGGTAATTTATTCGTGTTTTAAAATTGGTCGAATTATAATAGAAATCGTGTAGATTTTCTCAAGGAAAATCATTTGTGTTAGAGAAAAGATGGACGGCGAAGGGCGATTATGATCAGATGACTAATACGGCACCCCATATCCGTTCGAATTATATTGAATTATAGACGTGAATATAGTCCGAGTCTAAATTAATTATAAATTAATACACGCGCCATAATCCATAGGAGAGAGAGAAGGAATTTTCATTTATGTAATACGATATCTAGCTATGCCCCTCCATTCTCTGTGTACGACCTTAATCGCTAGTTCAACTATAGTACACGCCCGATCTGATCTGAATTGAGAAAATCTTAAGCATACTAAAGTCCGATGCAAAAAAAAAAAATATACTTACAATTCATCAATTTTTCGATTCGCTCGACAGACTAAATGATTTTCAGTGGAGGGTCTAGAGAAGGTTTCTTCATGAATTATTTTCGATTTTTTTTCTTTTTTTTTTACATTCTATACAATAGTTTTTACATACATTGTACAATTGATAACGATACCGTTTAAATCCCATACACATTTATACAGAACATTTTCGCTTGGTGTCTGCTCAATAAATACCACAAAACCTATTTTCATAACTGAAAATAGCAACATCACATGCAGCCTCGGTATAGATATACGTGTACTACGCGAATCAAGTCACAGCACGCGCGATCCTTTCAATAGAGAGTTGTAAAGGTAAAGCCATGGCTCATGTACCGATAGTATATACCCATGTATATAAAAAGATATATAAGTAGATACGGCTTCCGGGACGAGTGATTAGCCGAGAATAAACCAGACGGGGAGGGGAGATATTCCGCAATTACCTACCTCCACCTCGCCCGTTTTTCTTTTCACTATTAGTAGCCCATTTCAACCTCGCGGGATTGGTTATTACCTGTCTTTTCACCCGTCATACATACCGCACAGATGTACGTACACATTTAGTATCGCTACCGCTGAAATATATCGCCTGCGAGTGTTTTTTTTAATTTTTATTTGTATTTTTTTTCTACATTCGTTAAATCAATTAATTTTTTGCAGCACCACCAGCAACGATATAAAGAGCGTCAGAGAAATTTTCGCACACGTCCTGTTTGCTCGGAAGAACCCAAAGAAAAAGAAGAAGTATCCATGGGGCATGGGTGGTGGAAATATAAATGGATTTTTTTTTATTTTCATAACTTTACAATTTTTTCCCCTGATTTAGTAGCGAACGACGAAAAATAACTTATCGGTCTTATTTTTATCGATAAAATAAGTTGAACGGGTATCATAAATAAATATATATTTTGTCAAAATAAGCATACGATAGGGGTAGTCGCTGGAATGTATCGCTTGAATAGATAGTTACACTACAGATATCGTGTAAACATGAGGCGATGCAAAAATCCACTAGATATATCCACAAAAATATATGAGCAACGGTATAAAAAGCAAAAAGCTGCTGTATAGATACGGCAATATTTTGATGGGTAAACAGTTCCAAAACTGGGTCGAGTTTTTCACTTTTTCAGCGGTTTTCCGTCGCTCCAAAATGTCGCGTTGCAGTGATTTAGGCGAGGTAAAAGCCGGACGTTCTATATACATATATTTATTCCCATACGCAGTAGCTATCATCCATATCTTCTCTAAAAATATATACATATGTACATGCGTTAAATGTACGTACGTCACATACGTACATATATATATATTTATATGCAATTTTGTGACACTGCAGATGTGATGCTGCATAGTCACCGAGATACAATCCCATACGACCGCGCAGATAATTTGAAAAACTTTTTCCCGTTTCATTTTCATTTTCGTTGACCCAGAAAATTTCCTATTTTTTTCTCCTAGGTTTATTTTTACGCAAGAATTTCATCATCGTCGTTATTTTACAAGTACATTGTACGTTCGTACATGCGGATCGTATTGTACGTAGCTCCAAACTTATATTATACAGTATAGGATATCACCGCGATTTGTAGATAATAAATTGTTGCCTCGTTAATGACACCGATAATTCTACTATTTATTGACACTGTTATCCGCTTTTATGGGTTAACGGGACCACCGCCAAATGACCAACCACATGGGCTATAGTTACCTATATAGGTATACTCATTAGATAACATCGTAGATGTATGTATAGTATACGTTATGGTGAAAAGCTGAAAAAGCTCAGCTCTCCCGCAATCTTCACGCGCGTATTCCCGAGGGCTGAACTTATAATTGAGAAAGCAAAAGCGACGTACCAAAAATAAATAATAAAATCACGAGAATTGAAATGAAAACTAGATGAAAATGAAAGAATTTTTCATCAAAGCAATTAAAAGTCGAAACAGTAGATTCGGTATGATTTAGAAAATCAAAAAAATTGTTGTCGGTTGAATTCGGGATTTTTTTTTTTTCTAAAATCGAAATTCATGCACATCGTACTACGTGCCTATGTAAGATCAGCACATTTGACGAGAAATTTGTACATACCAATTACATGTAATAAGTACCCACTTAAAACGTTTTTTAGTGTTACATACATGAGTATTGGATGTACATACATTATATACGTGTATGTGTATAATTTTTACGCGACAGGTTCCGATGACCCAAATTTTATCGTCACAACGTACCATGTAGAGATACGTATATTTACCCATACGTACGTTTTATGGAACAACGTAGTTTTGCCCCCGGGATTCCCATTAGCTCATGGAAAACCTGCAGTGATGTCAACTGAGAGTGCTTTTTATGAGTATATATCACTTACGTATATATACATATAAACCTACAGACGTACATAACTTTGTACATGTGTCATCGATATGTGCTTTACTACATGAAACTGTTGCAGCTGATGTATACCGTGCAGTGTACTTCGCTAAATCCTGAGCTTGCACCGTATCAGTAGAAGCGAATCGTCCGATCGATCGATAAAAAATACCTGCACTTCCCCCAAGTTTGAAAAAATTAGGTATCTGGTAAGTCTCTCCGATATCTCTATAGAAATTAGAGAAAGAAAAAGAATATCAATTTCGTCTCTTTTTCATATGATTGGAGTAACTGCAGCTATCCGTCACATGTGAACCTACACATATCATTGTAAAACCGTAATTGTAGGATTTCAATAAGTGATGCGATATAATTATCGAAGGTTTAGCGGTTGGAAATTCAGGGAGAAGAAAGAGAGAAGAAGAGAGGGAGAGGCGGGGGTCGGGGGTGGGGGTAGTTTACCACAGAAATTGACCAATTACGACGCTTTAAACCAATTTACATAACTACCACTTCCTATCACAATGCGCGCTGTTTCGAACTAAATGCTATCAGGTTGCAATATTCCAACGTATCTATGTGTAGTACACATGTATACAATTTCTTAAGGCGTATGTACTACATACGTATTATAGTACATATATTATCGCGCGTACTATATTATGACCACCGTGCCTGATGCACATTTTTATGAAACATTTAATGAAACTTCATCGTTGTAAAATACCCTCACCACTGACGTTACAATGTTTTGCTCTCTACAAATTTCTCCTTTTTTTTTATTCCGCTACTTTTGTTATATTGGATAGGAAGATTTCAACTGAGCTTTCTTCGTCACGTTTCACGTATACGACAATGGTTGCTTTTTGCGAGAAACTTCCATGAATCCATATAATCGGTAGCATAATTATAGTCTGTGACGTCCTATTTGTAATTGAAAAAAAATTGCCGTATCCTATGAAATATCCCATGCAATAATGCTTGAAATAATAATAATGAATACCATTTTTGGTCGAAATAACATACATGTAGATGCAATATATATGTACACGGGTTATTCAGGAAGTTACAAAGTTTAAGATCAGAGCTGACAATGATTGGTGTTATTATATTGATCGCTCCGACAATTAGGAATCTTGAATTACCCTCTATAGGAAGGATGAAGAGATGGATGGAGATAGTCAAATCCAGTAGTATATTATAATGAGCGAGAAACAGAAGAGACAAATATATATATATATACTTTTCATATACATACATACACATACACCATTCCAACTGCAGCACTACCGTATTACGATAGTCGAAGTTTAGAGACAGAAATTCCAACCTGTATGGGTGATAATGTTTGTTTGCAGCAAGTTACATTCTCTTGGGATTGAAATCCATGAATAATATCATCCAGGAAGTTACAAATTATTACCACCGTCTCCCCCCCCCCCCCTCTCGCCTCCATACCCCACCCCCTCGCCATATCAGATCCATGTACACCCGTGTATATAATGAGTTTATATATAACATGTAATTTCACATCTAAACTGCGATTATTGAATGAATCGTTTTTCAAATAAGAGTGCCTTTTTCTTTCGCAAAAATGAACATGACGAATGATGAAAGAATAAAATAAAAAAAATAAATAAAACAACAAGAAAGAATTATTGGAAAGAAGAAAATTATCGTGATTTTTTTAATAAGAATTTTCCATCGGGTCTTTGACCATGACAACCTATACAATCCAACTACCCTGCAGCCACAGGGTGAAGTTGAAGAGGAACTATATAAGAGAGTTTGAGAAGAAGATAAACTCGTCTGGAATAAAATTCTGAATAAAAACTAAGCGAGCGCAGTGTAGTAGTTATGGAAACGAATTAAATAATATATATGTGTACATTTTATCTGGTCATAAATTTTTCCCTTCGTTTTTTTTTATACCACCAATTAAAAAGCCCACTTAGTTTTATACCGAAGTATATGAGTATATATGAATGTACGTAATATATAGGTAATGCTTTTTTTTTTCTTCTTCATTTTCAAGCCGAGTAAAAGGATCAAAGAATTGCATGAAGAGACTGCAGCAGAAGAAGATCGTAAAAGAATTTTTTTTAGTCCATGAAAAACCCTCGCTATTACACACTGCAGGTATGTATATTATAACTGCAGATATTCTCCTCACCAACCGACTTCTTTGATCATTTTTTTTTTTTCCCCTCTTCTCTTTTCTACAATTTTTCAGGCTTTATAACGTACATTCAAGAAATTCCAACAAGTCAGTTTATTATGATAAACTCGACAAAATTCAATCTTGTGTGATGAGCAAATCTTTTTCAATTAATTAACAAAATTTTCATCCGAAAAGTTCTACCGAAAATAAAGAAGCTCTCGTTTTTTTTCTGTTATTTTTGGTAGAAAATCTTTAAGAATCTGGTCGAGAAAAAAATTTCATCATCTTCATTATCTTCGTGTATATCCGATACACGAATGTACGAGGGATTTTATAATTTAATAATTTCTACACCGCAAAAACTAGCTCCCAGATTTAGCGTGCATGGTTGTTCCGAAATGATCCCAATTTGACCGGGAGTCTGGAGTCGCGCTACAAAATTCTGAGGTTAAAAAGCACTGCTACAGACTAGAGTTTGTACCATGCAGTAAAAGTATACTTCATTCAGGTCGCTATAACTATATATATTCCGGTGTAAGGTCTGAAGGTCTGAAGGTCTCTGATTTATACATTGGCGAACGAACGCGAAACGTGGGCATATAGGGTCGATGTGGGACCGAATTACAAAATACCAGGACACCGCACCTCCGATCCCTTCTACCTTCGATTCCCTCCTTCCTCCTTTTTCATTCCCTCACTTTACCGTCAACCCCTTCCAACAGGACGAGCAATTTATAAATTATGTCTACAGGTAAATGCGTAACGTGTATCCTACCTGTGAAAAAATGAAATATGTATCTAGAAAATTCACTGGAGAATTATAATATCTCATGGACTGAAAATTATTTTAATAATATTTTTTTTTCTATTCCCAAAACTGTGTTATCAAAAAAATCTACGAAACTATGTCGAATATATTTCCATAAAATTTCCCATGAAAATGACGCGCTATCATTGTATAACTTATAAAACATAAATCCCGCGAAACATATTCTAGGTCATACATGACGTATAGGTAGATTCTATATACATACGTTAACGTTTGCTCGGGTTATTACATATGCGAACAGATGTTCAACCCGTTGTTTCTGGTAACACCTGGTACTCCTTTCCTATTACATACACACCCCCGCGTGTGTACATAAAGGAAGTATATTTACGCGTATGAGAATCCCGAAATTCGAAGCATCTATTTTACATCGAGATTAGCATCCGATCGGAACACATAACGAGACACCGTCGGTCGACGTTCAAAAATCATCGCGACATCCTCGAATATTCATTCATATTTTCAGTTTTTTCAATAACCATTTTTCGCGTACTTTACAGCAGCTTTGAATAGTTTTTACTTTTTGCAACCTAACCATCTGATGTCATTGAGTTCGGTCGATCGAAGTTACATCCGTTTTAGTATAACGAACGTAGCTCGCAGGAATGGATTTTTTTATTTTATTTAATTTTTAATTTTTTTTTTCTCATTCCTCCGCACTTTTTTCAACACCTCCGTTTAAGAGCGAAAATTTTCAGGTCTAAATGTACGTGACGAACGTGTAAAACTTTATTACAGTGGTTTTCTCGCAATGAGGATCGAATTGAAAATTACAAAAGTATCGGCACTCACCGAATCGCTACGGATGATGTTGATCTTCGATGATAGATCTGGAATAAAAAAGCAAAAGAAAAACTAAGATTATACATTTTATCATCTTCTACGAATACATGGTACATTATATTTATAAATATTATCTGTTTTTTGTTTTAGTTTGTCTTTATTATTTATTTTTTTTTCTCGCTATATTTTTTCACACAGCTGAGTTTATATCGACGAGCATTATATTCGGGGCGAGCGTTGCTCGCGGATTTTAAACTACAACGGAAAGGTTTTAGAGTCAGGGAGCGATCAATCAGAATTATAGTGAGATTTGAAAGCGTTTCGCGCCTGAGCGGAGCAGTATCAATGTTTTAAATCGATCATGTTTCTTCATTCAAGTTTCAAATTCACGTATCAATCATACACCGGAAGGTTATGTACATATCGGTGTATCTCTGTATACATATATATATATATATATTTTTTTTTTCTTCTTTTATTTTCACATTTTTTATTTTTATTTTCCTAATGAAAAGAGCTGGCCCTGCTTTCATGCCAAAAATCCCTACAGGTACAAAGCTGCCCGCGATTTCATTGGCTCGTTTGAAATTTAGACTACGAATAAAAAATTGAAGCTGTATTTTCATTTTATTTTTTTTTTTTTTTTTCAAACAAAATGAGGTCCCCCGAATCATTATTTCGGGATGATATATCGATCGACGTATATCTTTGATAGAAATTCAATAAAACATGGCTGATCTCGTGTCATCAATACAGATAGCAGCAAAACGAACTCCTTCGTCTGTGAGGTCAGACAGGGGTGAGATTAAAATTGAAGGTAGAATTTAAAGAGGTTTAGCTGTTCATGCTACGTATGTATAGATATATAAATTGTATAGTTATATGTATATATATATATTTACCGGGGGTTCAAACCCACATCGTATAAGTCAAAGTTAAAGCGGATCTCAGAGAGTTATAGTCGATCGAGAATTGCTTGGAATTGAGGCGCGCCGAAATCTGTGCTATAAGAATCTATAAAATAAAAAAAAAAGAAACGGCGAAGCTATACTCCTTTAATTTCAACTGAAGATATCCTTATGAAGTAGTTTGCCAAAAATATTATTATCATTCTCGATTTCAATCGTCAAGCTTTTATTTGAAAATCTTGACTCTACGCGATTATTAATTCATTGATGTTACCTACTGTTAATAATTGTACGTTTATATTGTTTTTCAGTTTTCAATTTTGTACGAGACGTGTAACGAACCTTTCCCATCTGCAGTATACAATAGTGCAAGAGTAAGCGCATCTCACATACGTCAGAGATTTTTCCGTATATTTAACACACAAGAGGTCTATAAACGCCCTTTTCCTACCTCCCGGAGTTCACTCCAGGGTCTTTTGAGCGGGTGAAAACGTGTTTTATCTTTCATCCGTTGATGGATGAGCAAAGTTTAATGACACGACAAAGATTGTCAACCTTCCAGACTGTTTGTCTTCCGGTAGAGGCGGCGCGCGGTTTTTCGCTTTGCGATTTTCCACCCGCTCCGCGCCGCGCGCGGCAAAGAGAAGAAAAAAGTGAAAGAAAATGGAAAAAGAAAAAAGTACAGTATAGCCGAGCACCGTGTATGGAGGCAATGTTTTAGAAATTGACTGAAAACAGAGCGAATGATGGAAAAAAAAGGATAAATAATAAAATAGAAATTATTAAAATGCAGAATATATAATATTATGCGTTGTATGTATGTAAAGTGACGTGGTTTTGCAGTTCCTCAATTTGCTATTCTCGTTCGTTCGTTTTCTCTGTTTCTATCGGTAGAATATATTTTCCGGAATAATAAATTCGTCAGGGTGACGGATTTCGCGTTCTCCTCCCCCAATTCCTTCATTCCCCTCTTTTTCCTTCGCGAACGATAAACGAGATACGTAAATCAGAGGGAATCGGGGGTTGATAATATAGAGAGCTGGGCAAAAAAAAATCCCCCAAAAAAAAACAAGAAAAAAAAATCTCTACGATCTTATAACTCGCACAGTTATATGGACTGAATCCGAAACCGTATATATATATTCTTAGAAACGTTTCCAAATACCCGCGCGCGACACGCGAGCGAAATAGCTCATGCTCAATAAACAGAAAAAAAATAAATCTAAATAACAAAAAAGACGAATAAAAAACCTAGTCGAGTATCGCAGCACCGGCATCATTACCGCGTCTCTCCGTTTTTTGCCGTCAGTTCAACGAGTTCCAAACGTTCAAAATTGCTGGACATTAACTACTAGCCTCCTTCAACGTCAAGTGGTTCGGTCGGTTCCCATTTGGATTGGTCCACGATTCGAAGGGTAGTTTTCACGTATTTCAGGGTTTGATAATCGATATTTCTCGAATATATCAACGACTCGTAAACGGACGCGTAGACGGGAAGTCAGTTTCTTTTTTTCCCGTGACTTTTGAAAATAGTTTTATCACGTGAGAGTTCGATGGCTTCTGGAATCCGACTAATCCTGATGTAAAATATGATAAGAGTGAGTATTAGAGGAAGAACTTGCGTAAAAAAAAACAAACAGAAATGAAAGAAAAGAGAAAATACACGAGACTGTGTTACAAATATGTATATAGGAATAAAGGATTTTTCTTTCAGCTATTCGTTGTGGAAGACACTATAAACACTATGTGCGCTGTCCAAGATTAATGTACCGTCTAACGCGTGTTGGCGGAATGCATTTACCGAGATTGCTACCACTGCAGTAGAATTTTCTGAGAAACTGATGTGAAGAGATCAGGAGAAAAAATAAAACGAAAAATATGGAAAATAGGATGAACGAATGCACACACACGCCAAAATCCATCCGTACGGACCTGCAGCCCAGTTTCGTCAGCTACATTTTATAATTCTCCAAGTCACATCCTGCAGGAAATGAATCTATGCTCACGAGAAAAATGAAAAAATGTCCAGGAGCCACTCGATGTGCTCGAGAATTTCTTTTCTCCTCAAAAATCGTTGTCTCTCTTCGTTAAATTCGAACACATTCGAAAACGTTGGAGCGGCCGATTGTAAATTTTTCTTCGTTCGATCAGAATCTTTTTCGAAGATCCGATATTTGTGATCGGATTTGGAATTGAAAAATCAAACAAATTGTTGCAATCGTTCCGAGAGAAAAGAGATGACCTGGAGCTTCGTCTCGAGATCTTTTTCTCGAAGATCTACGGAGGTAGGTAAAAAAGAAGAAGATTTTTGACGATTCATTGAGAGGTAATCGCGGGAAGTCAAAGATGAGGGTATACGTATGGGGGTTGTTTCGAGTCAGTGACTAGGATAACGTGGGGGCGTCGTCAGCGTGTCCGGGTTGTGTTCTATTTATGTTTACGTTTCGTGATTATGGTGCACTTAGCTGGTCCATTAAGTCCTTTGCTCTGTAGAATCCTGCGCAGTGATGGTAATTTGGGGATAAATTTGTTCCAACAGCAAATAGCTCCTCTATACAACCGCGCGTTACACGAGAACTATGTGTATAGATATATATAACACTCCACAGTTATGTACATAGTTAGTATATAGCATATTGTTATATACCGAGTATACAGCATATATTTGTATATTCGGAGGATGAGGGTTGGGAATTATATACGTACATGGGTATATAAATACTGGTCGAAAAATGGACCTTCTGAGCTTTTACAATCCCCGACCTAGAGACAAAACACATTAGTGTGTTGCTGAATTGCCCATTTATTATACCGGGGTAGTACTAAGAATTATGCCTATTTCAACCCCATTTCTTAACCTGCCCTCACGTTTTCTTTATATCTTAATTTCCTACCAACTAACGAAAGTGAAACATTTCCTATATAATATGTATACCAACAACGATCTATGCATAACAATAAACTATCCCCGTACCGTGGCTCTGTAATTTTTATTACGAATACGAAAACTATATGAGGGTGGAAAAGCTTTAGAAAGTTCGTAAAATCGATTCACATTACGTAAATTATTCGACTTTTGAAACATTTTACGACAATTTTAGTCGAAATTGACGATCTTTCTGAACGGTTAATTACCTTTTTTTCTTTCTAAGAAAATAAAAAAAAAAAAAACATAACGGATTATAGGTGCATCTTACCCCGTATAAATACGTATATGTATACACATAAACACACCGCGTCAAGTTATAGGGGTGAAAACAAAAGCTTGTAGAGCGCACGAGGCACTATACCCTACTAATGGTTTTCGCTATATTCTTAGCACCCACGAGTCAATAAATTCCAGTTTCAAAGTGACCTTTTACAGCATATGTATATTAAGAGGGAATGAGCATTCCCCTTTCATCCCTTAAATTTTCCCGTCTTCCGAGCGGTACTTCTCTCTTATTTTCTACCTAAAAGATCCTTAAGTGGCCCGAATAATTATTGCAGCAATTATTTCCCTCCTTTTTGTCGTGTCGGGGTACACGGGTATATACGTATACGTATACGACACGTACATTCGTATGCGTTCACATTGTTGGACACGTTTTCCAAAATACGTGTGATTCGAGTCGCAACTGTTTCCTCTTACTAATTTCTAACTGCGGAGAGCACAGGGAACTGAAACAGAATTTCTAGGTCTCTTGCGTTCTTGTTAATTTTGTCAGTCACTCGAATACACACGTATATATACCTATAGAAAGGTACCTGTAAACTCCATTTTGGATCCTCTGTACATATGACTTCGTTAACCAGCCCACCGGAAGAGATAACTTATCTCTTCTTCCTGCGCACGACTATACGGTTGTTGTGACGTCGAATATATTTACGAGGACTCGTTGTCAACGCCGATGCTCTTTGACAGTATCTATCTATCTACCGTTACACCAACCTATATATTCATATACTCACACCGTGGAAGCGCAACCGACACAAAAAAAAAACTCCAAAATTGAGACTTACCTACGAAAAAAATAAAAAAATCGCTCAACTTTTTCGAACGCGGGATACGAAAAGTGTTGTTATACGACACAACGTTGAACAGAGCGAACATACGAACCAACTTATACAGTCTCGATGGAGGTCGCAAGAAATTACTCGGGAACAAGCGACCCTTAATGAGTTATATTTGGCATTTGTTCCTGCAGCCTTTCTTGGCTCGCTAAATTTCCTCTTCGTCATCCCCTTTCTGCTCAACCCGCTTTTCTATTCTACTCCGTTGGTACTCAACAAATTTATATTGTTCTTCGACTGCTATATGAGGATCTAAAAGCGATTTTTGCATCCCACTCCTATGCTATTACTATTATTATTATCCATTTTTTTTCTCGTCGTCTACTTCTCGTGAAACAAATTCATTCGGCTCTTCTCATTCGTTGAGTTTTTTTTTTCTTTTTCTTCATTTCATTTTTGGAGAGCTATTTTTCCCCCATAAACATTTGGTGTGACGTTATAAATAAATGAACAAGGATAGATACGTGCATGAAACATTTCTCGATTCTTCATATAAAATTTTCTGGTGGCTAAACGATTGTCTAATCAAATGCAAGAGCTGGACCGCCATATGAGAAAACTTTTAATAACTTTCCAAACTCTGAATTCTCTTTCTTTCTCGTCACTTTTCTGTAACTCTATGTTCGTTTGCTAACAAAAGAAAAGAGCGCCAGTTTCGAGTGAAGGAGCTTCCAAAATGGATAGGAAAAGGAAAGAAAAAAGAATAGATAAGTAGAGTGAGCGTATATTGGTAGTAACTTTTGATCTCCTGAAAAGTGTCCTGAAACTCGTAAAAAAGTTATTCATGCAATGATATGTGTACCCTTATTGTTTCAAGTGTCGTATAATACCGAAATCTGACGTGAGTTAAAATCTAGTATCTGATGTACGTTGAAAGAAAAAACAAAAAAAAAACTGTGTTTATTCAATCCGTTTTCAAATTATCTTTTCGTTGACATCGTGCTTCTCGTTCGATGCTTATACTAGACAGATATCCCAAGGTAGATATCTCAAGGGAAGAAGTGTAACGATATCATTTCTTATCTTTCAAAGGAGACTGTATCATCGTTGTCGTATAACGTTGACGACGATAAAAAGTTAGTGGCATTTTAGTAAAAATGCCATTCTCTGAGAGTCACTGTTATACTTTCGCACGCATACGATCTCTCGTACAATAAATGGGTATGTATGGACCAACACCTGCGCCATAGTACGTCATATTTATACGTATAGCTAGCCATTTCAATGTTGAACTTTTGTTTCGAATGCGCTTTTCAAATATAAAGTAACTGCCACGCTAAAATTTTAAGAGGACGTGGGTAATAACTTTTATTTGGTTCATACTTGTAATAGATATTTGCATGAAGGGGAAGGTGAGGAGGTCTAATGTATATATAACTTTATTACGTAGGTTAGTTCATGGTTTGATCTATAAAAATTTCACCGAAAAAAGCTACGAGTTCCGTCTATCTGGGTCAACGCGAAAAAATTTGGGACATTCCAAAATCATAAAAAGAACTTATAATTCGCAGCAAAATTATTTGATGTGAATATCTGTGTCTCAGGCAAAATATCGAACTTGGGTTGTTTTTTTTTTTCATACGATCAGGTGATCGAGGTTTCATCTTTGGGAAATTAAAAATAATTGTTCAAAATAAATTTCAGGATTTTTTTCCGATAAAATTTTCAAACATTGCCCCCATGCTATTTCATTACGTCAAAGTAGAAATAGACCGAAATTTTCATTGGTTCATTGAGCCTTATAATTAACGGGGTGAAATTCAAAATTGAACAAAAAAAAAAATGAAAAAAAATCCGAGTTTAAAATGTATTATTACCATCCTATAACATAACACGTGGTGCTGATTAACAAATCAAATTACCTAACAGAAATTTCGTTGATAATCTGAACAATCGCGAGTTGCAACAAATCAATCGAAAATCCCACGCCGCGCGAGTTAAAAGCGTACATACATATATAGGGTGTACAGTACGCGGAGTTTGAAATGGGTTGTGATAAAGTCTATAGAATCAGTACACGAGGAAATGTCAGTTTTCAACGTGGTTGCCGATTGCATAGATAGTATATTCATTTATATATAGCGATGGTGTTCGGCGACATCCAATCCCAGATTTAGCAATAAAATCCATTTACATGGAAATCAAACCTGGAGAGTGGGTATAACTTTATCATATACACATATGTATCTATCTATCTATATATAAATACATACGCACATGTACATCTATATGTACGTATTATTATATATATTATATATACATCATGTATAGGGAAACATAAATAGATACAGATACTCCGCGTAAAACCCAACTAAACTATTCATCATACTGACTATTTATTGATTGCGATTGGACGGATTAATATCGCCCCGTGCAAACAAATGATGCCCTGATGACGAATGAATTTGCGATTTTACCGTACATAGATACATACACATACGCATATATTAAACACCTATATCCTACCTGATGCAAAATTCTATATATTTCCCTCGCACTCCGCGCATACATATGAATCACCATCGCATCTCCCCCCCCCCCCCCCCCCCCGCCACCTTTGCCCGAAATAAATGATTTCACATGGAATACGCTGAAAGATTTAATTTATAAAATAAACAAATAATCACAATCATTACGTAATCCTCAAAATGTCATATGAATAATATTCATTATCGTATTATTTTATGAATTATTCTCACGCCATACATAATACATATATAATTATTTATATGTGTATGATAACAGTTGCGCTTTTTTTATTATTATTTAGATTGTACATTTTATAGAAATGAAAATGCTAAAAATCCTCGATTTTCATTATACTATACATATATACGCGTATTTGCATTTATACCAACGTGCCACCCGGTTGATATTATTATTAATGCTTATGATAATTTCCCACGAATTAGTTATTCATAAGGAGAGCGAAAAGGACTCGCTTGCCACACTGTCAGCTACCCGGAATATCTATCTTTCTGTCTTGAGAAATTACCGTTCCGCGGAAAGGACCAAAAGTCACTATATACCACATAATATGCGCATACACATATACTTCGTTTGCATTTGTTTTCAAAAATAATTTACCTACGTACACATGGCGCTCCTCTTCTTTTCTCTTCGAACGATAATTCTTCCTCTCAATTTCATCCTCCCCTCCGGCGTCTAATTCTAATTTGTCCAATGTACGCGTATAATAAAGTAACTAGTAGTACTACGTCGGTATAATAAAGTGGACCTTTCAGTTTTTTCCCCCCTCCTTCTCTTTTTGTGGTATACCATAATGCCGTATAAAGGTATAATAATGATACGATGATGGCCTGTATAGGACTCGAGTCCTTTTTCCCAGCGTGAAGCTCTTCTGCGTTAGATTTTATCGTCATGTATATAACATTTGCGGGGGTTAAAAAAGCATTTCCTTAAGTATCACGGTCATGTTATATAAACACATATAAATATATGTGTACATACCATTACTTTATGTGTTAAATTACTTTATACGTTACTCCAGCTGCGGCATACCAGTTAAAACGCGATGGAATTATTTCATGATTTATAATATACAATAACGAATATATTTACATTATCCGTCGTATTAATTAGAATAGTGAAGATGAGATGAATTAACGACTGTAGTAATTATCATATTTTTATGTACCGTCCATTAATAAAATTATAATAATAATAATGATAATAATAATAACTTGCTACAAACGAGCCGTGATCGAAATTTTTGTCTCTTTTAGTTGGTTTTCTTTCTCCATTAGAACGAAAGAAAGCGTTTTTCAGTTAAGATCGTGTTATATAGGGTAATTTTCATAATCACCCGCATCATAGCGACCTGCATAACCTGAGAATAAAGGCCGTGACCTGCACACAAGCTGCTGGTTTCAAGATATTCTAAGACAATTTGGCTTATCTTAATAACCCCCTATAATATATATAGATATATATAGATTATCCAACTAAGAAAATCCCCGCCATCGTTGCCCAAGCAAGGTGGTTGTAATTCACATAAAAAAAAAAATAACAAAATAATCGTTTCGTAAATCGACCAATTTTTCAAACCAATTAATCCACGATCAGATATGTAAGAAATAACTTCTCGTTTGATGGGTCTATAAAAATTTTCTGATAGAGTTGAAGAAAGAAAATTTCCGAACAAACACAGATGATATTTCGGCTTATATTTTACGTAATAAGCCTTGATAAAAAGAAAGAAAATGATGAGAGCGCGGTAGCCTGTCGTATAATTGAGTTGACGAACTTTTCATCACGTTTTTTCTGATGTACATAGAAGGAAAAGCAACAGGAAAAAAATATAGGTATATACCTGTCCGTAGAAAGTTATTTTTATGTTTTTCTTTCCCTTGTTCTTATCCTGGTTCCCCTAATCTTTCAGGATATTAAAATATCCGAAATTTCCGTTAAAAAAAATTTTAACGCACGGTACTCTTTCTTTTTTTTTTCGTGAGAAATTTTTCATCCCCATGCGGATTTATAATTAACTTTGCCTCTATCTTGACGATGACCGAAAAATTATTAATTCAATTACTATTCTTTATTTTTTCTTCCTTTTAATATACGTATAATACGTACTACTTTTGACTCGAATTTTGATCAAAAATAATTTACGTATTTTGAATTTTGCCGCGTTCTCAGCTGAATCGCTGTATCCTCGTGAGAATTTCAGTTCCCAGAATCGAGGATTTTCATCATCGAAACTATGGCCCCATGATAAGCGACCACATAGGGAATCTGGCGATATGTTCTACGCTAATTGATCGGATATACATTTGATTAATTGGCACCGGTTTGACGCTGTTCACCCCACGCCCTATCTATCCATACAATTTCGAGCTAATATTCAATCCTTCACGACCAGATTACGCGTAACATATACACAGGAGTTATATCAGGTCTGTTGTAAGAGAAAAATAAACAAATATAAAACAGAAACGTTGGGCTATAATTTCACACTTAATGTGGCAACGTATATTCCATTAGCTCTTCATTCATTTTTTCAGTCAATCAATCAACAAAATTTGACGAACGTGAGTTTAGATTATTTCTATCACTCTCCCTCATCCGAAAAACACATGGGAGGAAGAATTAGATGCTAGTGAGAATAAGAAAAAAATTGTTCTAGGAACGCCTGTGGGTCCGTTTATTATACAATCGTAAATCAACCCTTGATAAAGTTACTGAGGACCCTCTGGGCTCGGGTGGTTAACCCTGAACTCCAAGAGAAAGAGAGACAAAAAGAGAGAGAGGAAGAGAGAGGAGGATAAGGACAGAGGGTCGTATGGTCTGTATATTACATCTACGGTCACCGTGAAAAAGCTCCGATGTCCTTGTCGTCCTTGTCCTCGTCGTTGTCGTTGTCGTTGTCGTAGTTGCGTGTATATAGCCAAAAAGAGAATAGTGGGAAGTGGAACCAAGAAGTTGAAGCTGTAGGAAGTCCTGTAGGACTGGTATGAGGATGAGGAACAATAGAGAACGACCTACGTTTCGTCCTACGTACGTATGGCACCTAGGAAAGCCACCGCAGGGAAAACCCCTCGCCTACCTACATAACAACGTATAGAAACACATTTCGGACAGCCGGGCGTCGTGTGCCACTTGGTGCGGACAGCTCAGACACTCCTTGGTGATACATGTGCGTGTTACCCTACTAACTCGCCATATAACCAAACCTAACCCAACAAAACCCTACCGAATGCCGGAGGTACGTACCCTACTTACAATCCTATAACAGACACTGGCTCAGCTGATTTAACTTGACCAACTCAATACACGATTTTAAATGACAGTCGCCGATCATTGGCAAAGTAAAAGCGACGGACAGTGAGATGTTGGCCTTCGGTGAAATAAGAAAAAAGACCTGATCCAGTGGGTTGGTAATATCAAATCTCACCCTCAGAAATTGAACTAATTGTTTACGAAGATAAAACTTCGGCTGAGGGAGAATGGTTGAAAGCTTTCGTCGGAAGTGCTTAGAAATTCCCCTTCACATCAAAAACCATGAAATTTGTTGTTTTATCTGAACGTTCTTTTGAAAGATGATCCAGAAAACTTTCCTACATTGTCCGCAGAATCTACAGAACTAAAGATTTCGAAGGAGATTCTCGATGATTGTTTTTGGTAAAATTTGTCAAGAAAATCTACCCCGGTTGTTTTTATCTTTGAACTTATTGAGCAGCCTTCAAATGTTTTTGGTCCGCTTTAGCAATTTTTAGATAATTGAATATTGAAACTCACCTGAGATCCTGTCGATTCTTCGCAAGAGGTTACTGGACCATGATCTGTAAAAATCCACAATAGTATTCATCATTTATCAGATTCCGGATTAGTACGTCGAACAATGGCTACGATTCTAAAATTGCACAAATTACAACAGAGAAGCATCAAGGGATATAAAATCGAGTAAAAGGTTTCATGCCGCAATCTCACCGCGTACATCATCGCTAAATTCAGCTATTGGCGCTCGTCGTCGTGGTAACTGGTTGTTATTGGAGGGAAAATTTTGTGGCATTAGAGTTGGTGAGGTGCACAGGTAGCCATGGTTGTTGTACTAGAGAACAATGATGGCTAATTCGTTTAATAGACCGCGAGACCACGACAAACAAACGAAAACCTTGTTGGCAATCGTAAGCATTGGCAGCCAGGCAGAGTGGCAAGGGACGGCGTTATACTGTTGGGACTGAATAATTGCACCACGCTCTGGTATAATTCGATCACCTTTGTTTCGTTCGTTAAATGGATTATGAAATCCCGGGGTTCGTTAATCAACCAAGCGATAAACTGTTCCTAAAATTAAATTTTCAACGCTTTAAACAATAATCGATCTGCACCTTCACGTACGTACACACAGGCAACGTACGTACATTATATATACGAGTATTTTTAACCACCGGCAAACTCCTTGCTATAATGCCGTGATTTCTGAATATCATTCGTTCTATTTCACCTCTAACAAAATTTATCGTGAGACAATTGAATAAATGACTAATCGCCGTGATAGGTAAGTATTTTAAATCAATTATAGAACATGAAAAACTTTTCATCCGAATTTTCCAATCAACATTAATTCCACTATCTAATCCGGTCATTGAAACAATTTCTTCGCTTATTTTCAGAATCTGTTGGAACTTTCCTGGATGGTTAAAGCTTTAAAAAATGTGCCTACGAAACGACACCTCTGGGTAACAGGAGTTTCATTTTCAGGTTGGGTTGGGATTACTATACGTATATATAATGAAAGCTTAGAGAAGCACGTGAAAATTGAGATGAAAAGCTAAAAGCGAAAGGTATATACATGTATATATGTATATATATGAGCTACCGTAGAAACGTGAAATCGCCAAGTGACATTATTCACTGCGCGACTTAATCCCTAACTAACCCAGTTGCAAAATGGTCCCAACGGTAGGTGGCAACGCCATATATATCGCCAAAAAGTAAAAAAATCGCTAAGTGCGTACCGTCGATTCGGGAATATCGGGAGCGGTTTTTATATTATACATACATAGCTTTTTCAACCTCCAGATAATTCCCCGCATCCAACTTTGCACACAATGCTCGAGTGAATAATCCCAGATATTTGCAAAGAGAATAAAAAAATAAAAAAATAAATAAAAAAAGAAGGAGGGTGTTACATCATCTGTATTCCCGGATTTCTCTCTGAGCTTGCAGGATTAAAAAAATATAGAAAGAACGACTTTACTTTTACCTATTATTTTTTTATTTTCTCTTCCTTTTCATTTCGTTTCCAATGTAAATGAAAATTGAAATGGCCGATAAATTTTTTGTATATTTTGTACCTACGGTAGGTTAAGTCGGGTAGCTTACCGATAATCAGCTATCTCTGCTAATCGTAAGTCTATCCGACTGAGACCGTGTATTCGAATTTTTGTATTAGCCCGCCCCGCAGGTTTGCTGATGATGGTTGAACGGTGAACACAGTGAATAAAGTGAACACAGGGAAGGATATACCTAGCCCAAGGGTAATCAGATAGGGACAGGAAGGGCTGAGCTAATGAGTAGCCTTATCTTGACGTAGCTCCTCGCCTGAGGCGGGAAAACAGAGAAACTGAGGGAGTTCCGAGGTCGGAAGGGAAAACGTGAGAATTGAGGAATGAGAAAGGTTACAGGGATGAGGAGGAAAAGCGAAAAGATCATCCCTGGGAGCGATACAAGAATCGACATCGCCCCCGTAAATAGCAACGACTCGTTGAGAAACAAGAATTATTACTTGACTTCATTATATCCCGCGATAATATTACATTATCATTGTTGCTGGTATTATTATCATTATTACCATCGTTATTATGTATAAAACATCCTAACCGTGTAAACCTCAAAAGATTATTATTTGTTATTGTGTTTTTGGAAACTTTGGGAGACGCTGTCTTTAATTGCTGTACACCGTGAAGTTATGACGATGATTATCATTATTTTCAAGGGAATATTTGTTACACCTTTTGATCACCAACGGTGTTATGTTCGTCCGAAGTCGAGTCGTTTTTTTTTTTTTTTAAATCTAAATGATTTCTGAGCTACAAAACTTGCAGTAGTTTAGAAGGCAATTCATACTTGGTTGAAAAACAGATGAGGATCTATAGGTGTGATATGAGAAAGTTGAAAAAGCGAAATTGTATGCGAAGAGGGAGTTTATTAAACCCTTTTACTATCCAGAGTAGGCGAGCTTTTTTGCTCCCATGGGAAAGAGAGAATTGTGCAGGGATTTAAGATTTTAGATTAAAATAACTGGGCTGCAGAGTAGTGTCGTAAGTGTACGGGAGTGAAATATAATACGTATGTACATACTTATGTATCCATATATACATGGATATGTGCAGAAGAATAAGCAGAAGAAGAAGAAGAAGAAGCGGAAGAGAAAGAGGTGTGGGAGAGTTAGAATCGCGCGGGGGTGGGAATTAATTACAGAGCTTTTCGTCAAGGGTATTGAGTGGAAGATTTAAATTAATCTGAACAAGCCTTAACACCGTAAAATTCATTTAATTAACGCAAAAGATTTTAACGGCATTTCAACGCTCGTAAAGAACACGTTAAATCCCGAGACACGGCAGAGACAAGCGAAGAACAAAAAGAATAAAAAATAAGAAGAAGAACGAAGATACAGCTGCATCAGCCACTGTCAGTTTATTGCTTCGAATATAGTTTAACTTCTGAGAACATCGCGCTACAAAATCCCGCATCGCTATTTCCTAATTACGAATCGTTTAATTAACTTACCCCTCATCAGAAACCACCTCAAATTTATGCTATAAGATCGATCAACCCACTTCCTTGATTCTTTTACTCGTAATTCAACAACTTACAAGTAAATCAATTTTGATTTTTTTTCTTTTTCTTTATTTAATTTTATTCATGTATAAAATAACCCCCTCAGATGATTATTAAAGGTTACGAACGCGCGATATGCGGGTCTTAAAATACGGCGTTAAAATTTATTATTACAACTTTCTATGAATAATTGTGGGTCACACCTGACTTATCTGTCATCTGACTGCTAGAAGGTTGTAGATGGTGGTGGCTGTGGATGAAATCCTGCTATACTTTTCAAAGGCGTGCTTGCCTTTAATAAGCCGCGCACTTCAACTAATTTGTTTCAGACGTAGTAGGCACCTACCCCTCTACCTATAAGGGCAGGCAGCCTGCGCCCACTCTTCGAGCGCAGCCAGCTCTTCATGCCTAACAATTTTTTGTCTCCTTTTTTCTCTCTTTCCTCTTTACGTATCTTTTTTTTTCAATCTTTTTTTGCTTTTTTCTTTTTGCTTCTTTTCGCAATACTTCTTTCTCTGTTGCTTTTCTCACCCTCCTGCTCTACCCACCTCTCGAATATTTTCTGCGCTGAATTAAAAAATGCTGTCGAGTAATATAGAACGCACATTACGTGTGAAATATTGAAAAATTAGTTGAAAATTAAAAAAAAAAATAAAGATGGGATACAAATTCAAGCGATATTCGCATGTATTACATAACGTACCTATGTCCGGTGATGAATTTATCACGTTCAAATAATAATGCAGACACATAATATAGAGAGAAAAACATCGAATTTTGTCCGGATCCGGAAATAGTTCCTTTTTTTTCTCTAGTTTTTTTTTTTATGTGTGAATATAATGCACGATGAGGTATAATATTCTGAT
This sequence comes from Athalia circularis, assembly GCA_963978495.1. Lineage (NCBI taxonomy): Eukaryota > Metazoa > Arthropoda > Insecta > Hymenoptera > Athaliidae > Athalia > Athalia circularis. The sequence continues at coordinate 9,370,667 of OZ021702.1, forward strand.
AACTATACGTGTATACATATACACACGTATATATATATATATATATATATATATATATACTTGTAAAAGTAGACGATTTTGTGTAACACCGCAGGGAAGCTAGCGGTGCGTGATACAGAGTTATAAATTTGTGAAGTTTTTCGTTATTTATGCGCTCAGATAGCAGCAATAACAACGACAACAAAAACAGTAACAGGGAGACTGCAATGCCATGGCTAAAGGTAGGGGTTGTTGGATTTCACTGTATATATAACAATAATAGTAATTAAATGATGAATAAAATTTTACGTGCATAAATAAAATGATAGAAATAGAAAAACGAAAATTTCAAACGAACTACAATTATTGATTCTTGGAAAACAAAAAAAATTGAGTAGAAAAAGCGCAAAACACATAAATAAATATATATGTATAATAGATTAAATGTAAACAAACACGTGATACACGTACAACATAGGATGTGCAAACATACATTATAGAAAGTGATTAGAATTCTCGAAATCGTGAATAATCAGAATAATCTTGTTAGTGAATTATTCCTAGAGACTCTAATAATGGTTGACCCGAATATGCTATAGCTAGAAAATTATATAGAAATTAATTACACTACCATCGTATAAAATGCCAGGGGTTTGATCAACCCTAGAATTACGAGAATCTCGTGTAATAATAACATCGATAATTTTATACGTGTGTAAATTAATACCAGATGTATTTCGTACGCAACAAAAAAACAAAACCCAAATTCAATTAAGTACTTGTAAATAACTGAGCTTTTGGTAAAAAATGGTAATAATCAAACATTTGCAGCACCAACGAACAATATACCTATAAACGAAAATCCGAAAAAAAAACGTTCATATTACACACCGTTTAGATCAAATAAAAAGGGGCAGACTTTATGGTATTGGTTTTTCAATATTCCATGAAATTAATATGCCCCGAAGGATCGTTGAAATCTATATCTATTCTTTTTTCTTCTCATCCCTCCGTGCGTCCAATTCTTTTTGTTTTTTTTTTTGGGTTTTTTTTTTTTTTAATAGGAGTATCAGGGTAGCCACTAGCCAGATATGAGGGATGAAAAGAGAATGGGGTGATAAAGTGTCGTTCCTTCTAAACTTAGGCGGAAGGTTGTAAGGTTCGAAGGTTTTGGAAGCAAAACGAAGAGGTTGTATGTGCACCAGAGAATTTAGGATGGGTTATCCAATAAAGTTTCAACTATGTAAGCGATGTAATTTTGTTAGTAATATCTCAACTCCTTTTTTATTACCACCACACTTCCTCCCCCTCCGACTACTCTCCTCTTTCATACTGATATCATCCCTCCCCCTCCTCCCTTGCACCCGCCACCCACTTACTTTATACTGCACATCTATAACGTTGCAGCGCCTGCCGCTAAACTTTAGTCGATATTGTTTGAACCGATTTTGCGATTCTGTGAGGAGAGAAAAAACAAAAAAATTATGACAAAATTTCATACTGACCTAAGTGGATTCGGGCAGTGGATGTGGAAAACAGTCCTATGAGAATATGATAGTTTTATCATATAGGTAGCATAATAGATTAAATATTCAAAGGATGATATTTCAGCACTTGTTTTTACTTTATTCAGGTCTATTTCTTTTCTCCTCGAGTCACCTCACTCCCGAGTTTAAGTCCTTGAAGTATAAGTTTTAAGATTGAATATTTTTCATTCCCATTCCTCAGAGTCAACGACGACGCGGTGGACGGTTCTCCTTATTCTTCTTCCTTTTTCTTCTTTCCCTTCTTCGTCTTCGTCTTCTTCTTCTCCTTCTCCTTCTCCAGTGGTCTTTGCGGTTTCGCGTGGAAGTGGAGATACCGAATTCAGTTCAAGATTGCTAAATTTCAGCTGAGCGATCTCCACAGAAAACTCAAGAAACTTTTACGTGGCAACCTGCAGCTCCTATTTCTCTTTCCTCTTTCTCTTTGCTTCTGTAGCAGACTTTATAGTTTCCGCTTTAGTTATGATTAATTTTTACTCCAAATCGAGTCAATATTTATATCCGGATATCACCGTAGCATCGGAATATTTCTCTCATAATATATCCTGGATCGATCGTTCATAGATATTTTTATTTACGTCTCAAACTTCTCATAACAATTTTGCTTCCTTTATTTCAGTACCATATCCTCCCTCGAAATAATCTTTACTTTTTTTCTTCAACCCTTATCAATTTTATGGCTGCATTTTTACAATCTAATCAGGATCGTGGTACGCATCTACTTTAGTATTGACTTTTGCATTTCTATTTATTATAAAATTATTTCAATTTCATCAACATAATTTACACTGTATAATTTTAACGATTTTACGAGCAGTTTTATCAATTTCACGATTCGAATCACTATATCTAATGTATACTATTGCATGATTATTATTATTGTTATCAATTTTTTCATTAATATCATTATTAATATAGTGACACACGAACATTCATAAAATATTCCTCTTACAACGTTTACATGTATCTACGTATATATATTTGAATAGGTACGTATGAAATTTGTGCACGACTATGAGAGAAACGTTGAGATTGTAATCATAACCGTTGCTATTATTATTCATTCATTAATATTTTTATTGCAAACTTCACTGCATTCGTGTACAGAATTTATTTATGATCATCGATTTATCAATGGGATCCGCATAACACGTAGGTATCTCACGACACTATACGTAATAAAACATAAGAAATATATTTATAAATCGTACGATTTATTCACAATTTCATAAATATTGTTATCTATTTGGTTGTTTTTTATCAGATGCAGTAAAAAAAAAAAAAAAAAACAAATTGAGTTCACCAAATTTGCTAGTGTCAAACGATGCTGTTTAACTTTTACTCAAAATCCCGAAAAATTTTTTCATCCTACAAGCTCAACGTGTTTCGAACGAAAAAGTGAACGAATAAATGAAGCGGTATCAGCTGATCGTAATAATAATAACAACAACAACAACAATAATGATAATAATAATTACAGGTGATCGAAGGAGATCACGTGTTGAATTTATGTATAGAAATCGCAACTGATTGTTTAATTATTTTTATTTTTATTCACATTTATTTCATTTGAAACTCTTATATCTGATCACACGAATTTACCTGTTAATAAACGTCTAGCAACACTGCGTTATTCTATCGAAGATAATTGTAGTAAGATTTTGTCACCGCGAGGATTGAAAATTCATTGATCAAAATTAGCCTTTTAAGTTCTAACGATCGTTTCGCAAATATTTTAATCGACCGATGACACGGGTTTTGATTTTGAATAAAACCACGAGAATAGGAACAAGCTTAAGAATGAAGATAACGATTTATCGCAGGCATTTGGTTTCTGTTATTCATGTGATCGTTGATTGGGGGATGAAAAAGTTGGAAAATAGGAATACAGGGTTAGACGGTGGGACATGCAACGGATTTATTTATCGACGAATAATGCACATGTAACACGATAGAAATTTTTTTCATTTATCAATTTTTGTTATCGTTTATTTAATTATTATTTTGAGTTATTCGCGACGGTGAGCGTCGCGTATGGTGAGCGGTGCTCGACTGCGGAATCCGGCGTCGCGACGTCCCGCGAATTTGCGCGTCGGCGCCGTTTGCGAATCGTGAGAGGACGAACTAGGTATATACCTTTGCATCCCTACATATTCAACCCTTATTCCCACCAACACACGGGGTCTTCTCTCACCTACCAATTCGAGGGATAAACTCCAAGAAGCTAGCCAGATAACGAACGGTAACGTTCACGATGCAGCTTTCTCTCCCTTCCCCATGTTATTCTTTTCTCTTTTTCTTCATTCGTTTTCTTCTTTTACTTTGCTCGTCTCCCTTTTTCCCTCCGATTTTCCACCCTTCACGATTAAAGGTATTGAAAATTCGAGCCACCCCTCCCCATATTGTTTCCCATACCTGCAGGTACATAGGTACCTACAGGTATGATGGTGCACACGACCTGTATATAGTCAGTTACAAGTTTTCCCTATGGAGTTTCATGTGTTTATATCCTGCAGCTCATTTTCACACCCCTTTTTTCGCACCCCATAGGTACGGGGTCACCCCAGCGGCAACGACCCTATTTGGAAGGGTTTAAATAGGCAGTTGGAATAGGTGAAATGTTATCATCCAACAATTACCCATCGCCTCTTCGACAAAAAAGAGGGGGAAAAAAAATTCATAATCATAATTTTATGTATTATAATAGGTCGAACATTCTCTTGAATTGATTGAGTGATCGTGGGATGAAATATGCCTTCGTTTTTTTGTTCCTTCGATGAGAAAAAAATTATCGGATTTGCGTGGGGCCTGAATGACCCAAACGTGATACATGTAGCTGTTTTTTTGTGTTTTTTTGCTCATTCCATTGGAATGATCGAAAGATTTAAAAATTATTCAGAAAGAACTTGCAGATCTGCTAATAACTAAATAGGTGATTTAATCTGAAGCAGGTTGATTCTCTGCATTAAAGTTAAGGCCTTGTTAAGGATATGAGATTTATTTGCAAGCAGGAAACATACGAACATAAACAGACAAACGAACAAACAAACAAAATAAACGAACAAACAAACAAACAAACAAACAAACCTATAAGGGCTACACATCGTCGCAGAGCGAAGATGTTAAAAGTGTGGGGAAGTTATGGTTGTGGGGTAGTAAGGCGCGCAGGTGTACATGTATGGGTGGAGGTATACGGACATTGTATATATATATATATATATTCATATGTATACGTACATATGTATTTCTATATGTGTCCTTTGCCACTTATTCTCCCTCCGGAATCCTTAACTGCTGTATTATGCAGATCGGTATAGGTGGTTATCTCCCCACCTATGAGAATGAGGAAAGTCTGCATACAACCCTGACAATCTTGCTCAATAGATTTACATTAAACTGAAATCCCGAGGTTTTCGACAAATTAGTTCTAACGTACCTAGCACGGCATAATATACTTATAAATTATTCAACCTAACAAGACATGTCCTTATTCCTCTTGTCTCAGATATTGAGATATATACATGTATATTCAGCCTTACGGTACAGAATCAACGATGAAAGTGTAAAGATTGATGACTTGGCGCTTGAAAAAAACAAAAGAATTGTCAATCTTACCCGATCATAATAAAAACAAATAAATGAATAAGCAATTGAGCAGAAATACAACAACTATTGCTGCGTGGTTTGCTTTTCAGCCCTATAAATTGGAGACAACTCGGTCATTTCGATAGATGAATCAATTTAGCTTGCAGATTCGGATTCCTGTGCTCGAAATATGTGAGAATACCTCACAAAGTCTCATCAAAGAAATGTTGATTTTTCACTCCAAAATTGAAAAAAATCAGAGGCCGTTTCTGGTAAACGAGTTTAATGTTTTCAAAATTCCTAATTACGCCACAATTAAAACATAGAACTTGTATACATTCAAGCACACAGTTATAGTCTATAGATAATATCATACGCTGCAAATCAAGTACGTGTAATTATAGCGTTTTAATTAATAACCGTTTCTATTTAAATCACGTCACGTACAAAGCTCGCTACTTCCAGTAGTGGCGGCGGCACCTAGTCGGGCTACATAGTCACAGTTGTATGTATACATATACGTGCAATTGTTGCACAGCACACTGTACTGCACACTCTGGATGATGCAGTATTATACAATATACGATCGTATTGCGACACAATTATATATTTATACATATGTATGTGTGTGCACAATCAAATTATATATAAATATACACATGCATTCATATATACGTAGATGCACGTATATGGGTATATAATATATACGTAGTAGCACTGGTGGGTTTGCTCGAGTTGCATTGAATGTCAATATTATGTGGCCAGGTTAGCAGTCACTAGGGAAATTTATACTAACTGTGCCCAAGAGCTGTGAGAGAACCTCGGACCTTTCCACCTGCAGTCGGTGGAGATTTGGCGGTGCACGTATTATCTCTGCGTACGTAACTACACCTTGAAAACTGACCTATGTAATAAATAGTTATCATAAATTCGCACAAGTTACACGTTATACGTTCATAGACGTACATGTATACGTATCTACCGTTTTCAAAGCTCATTTGAATGTGGAATATAGCAAAAAAATATTTAATTCAAACTGAACTCATTACTTCATTGCAGAAGTTCACAAAATTCCATAAACCTGATTAGATCAGTTCAGAACTTTGTTATTTCGTCAAACCGTAATTCAGTTTTTTTGCAATTTTTTTCTTCCTCCACACGCCTTCGGAGTTGATAGAACGAGGTGTGAATAGGATGGAGAAGTGTACAGGTATCGCACAGTGTATAAGGTTTACAAAAAGATGTTCCGTCGACTGTAGAAATTGTAGAACGAACTGGATAGCGAACTCGTTGAAGGTTATACAAGGTGTGTGTGGGGTGCACATGTATACGTTGATATATTATATATATGTTTACACATAGAGAAAAAAGGTTGGGGTGGGATATTCCGGGATGTTCTGTTCCTCAGAATGTCTATGAGGGGGTTGGCCAGCATCTTAAAGGTACGTGGGTTGCCTGCAACACCTCAAACGTAGAACTTCTAGATGCTACCTTCTATCTGCTATCTGCTAGCTGCTGCTGCTGCTGGTTGTAGCATTCGGGAGGAAAACCTGGCTTTCCTTCCCTCAGGCCAAAAAGATAAAGAGACGGCATAACAGCCGGATAGATCGCCTCTACGTGTCTCGTACCTTCTCTATTTCTCCTGACTTTCACCCTGGGAATACCACCCAGCTGCACCCCCTTAAAAACCAACCCCCCTTCTCATCGTACTGGCTACACGTTTTAGATTCTCATACCGTCAAATACACCTGCGACGTATACGCTCTAAATTTCAGAACTTAAATAATATACGGTGAGAAGGAAAGAAATGACAAAAAAAAATTGATCCTCAAATTTTCGAAACGAAAAATCATCCATAGGGAAGGAAAAATCTCAATTTGGGAAACAGGGATTTTACTATTTATCACGCTTTGGAAATTAAATGTATTATCTCGTTAATAAATTATTCATGAAATTCATGCTTCGGGATTAATTGATGCATAATTTTTTTCACGAGTTGTATGAATTATTCCTTAAGTTCATGTTTTCCTGCTACGTTTAAACCTATACCTTGTTTGCAGGATTGAAATTTAATGTTTCTTTTTTCTCTTAAGTTACCTACTTCGCTCAATTAACCGTGATTGATTATTCAGGGAGTGGCGTTAAAAGAAAAAAAAAAAAAAACTCTTAAAATCGAAGGGTTGTATACTTACGGTACATAAAATCTGATGAATGAATGATATGTAAGCCGGATATTCCTTGTTTTGAGTAAATTCTCCACATCTTCATGTTTCAAGAATAATTATTCCGGAGCGTTTTTGAAAAAATTTTGGAAAAGATTTTGATTTTTAATCTGTTTTCAAGCGAAAGGAGAGACGCTGGGCCAAAAAGCCTGTAGGAGGTAAATGAGATACGAAAAGTCAAGCCTAGAAATTAGGAAGCATTTACGAAGCGTTCGAAAGTTTGAAAATTATCTAGAAGTTTGAGGAGCTGTTGCGAGAAATATATTTATAAAATACACACCTAGATGGAACAGACGTTAACGTGAAATTCAGCAATTAAACACAACGATAACGAACGTTGGCGTTACCATAACTATAGTCCAGAGGCCACATTAGAGCACTTAATGTCAGTGGAAAACCGGACTGACGTTTACCGTCAGAATCACGAGAAGCGTCGTCACGTCCGTCAACCGATACGTCCAGCTGTTCGAGGGATGTAACTTAATGGAAATTATGACAGATTTTATATCATGTTCATCGTTGAAATTGCACTGAAAACTTTGGTAAAATCATTACTGACAAAAATTAGTCTACGAAATCGTTAGATACATACTATTTTCAAATATTATCAATATTCGACTTAACGATTGAAATTGACATAATTCATTGACAATATATAGAAAATACGAACTTCAAAGATTTCCTATTTTCTCCTTTTGGACCGCATATGTAACTTTTCTTTTCTGTTTTTAAAAACAGAAAGAGAGAAAGAGGAAGCGTTTTTTCCAGCGCTAGTTTTGACGACAAAAAATTGGAAGAAACAGGGCGATTATTATTGACAACAAAAAGTGTATCTATTTTTCTAGAATATGATGTTTCCTTGTTTCCTCCTTTCCTCATTTCCTTATTTCCTTATATAGTAAAACCATCACACCGCCCTATACATGAATAATATATACATAGGTATACACGGACATGGTAGTACAATAATGTATAAACCCCTTTACAAAAGTTTTCCCCGCAATTTATGTAGAAACTTTGAAATCCTGTATATAGTTAAATAGCTATATACATAGCTATATACCACATCGTGTTCAACCATCAAGTTTTCTCTTTTTATTTTCTATTTTTTTTCTATTCTATTTTATTTTTTTCTTCCGCCACTGCTTATTATATATTTATACCTCAATTTACAGTTAAATATATTCCGCTCTACTTATTTATTTATGTATATGTATTATTGTCGCTCAAAGGAGGAGAATTTACGTATAGCTTAAACTTGCATAACTCGCGAACGTCGCTAAAGCTGTGCATGCATTCATGTATATATTTTGCTCATGCTAACCCATGTCTACCAATACATGAATATATTTTTTACCCATATACTTGCTAAGATATAGATTTATATGTATATGTATAAATAAACGTACATATTATACATGTTTTGATATAATAATATTATCGCCGTCCCCCAGATTTCTCGTCGAATCGCCCCTCCTCATCCTCATTTTCTATACACATAACGTAGGTAGAAAACGCGTGCTCTTCAAATAAGCGATACGATTTAAACCCCTTATCGAACTTCCGCAATTATATTATAGGTGGGTGCTCTTTTCGTCGTATAAATATATAAATACATGTGATATTTAATTTAAAACATTGTACCACGTCGTCGGATTTTAATCTTCTAATAACATTTATGGAGTCGTATCACGATTTCTTTTTTTTTTTTACATACCTGCATATTTAGGCGCCGTTATTAGTGAAGAGAAACTTGCTTTTAATTTTTTTCTTTTGTAATACACTTTCAACTACTGAAAGATGTTGTTTTATTTATTTATGTAAGTACGTAATACTCCATTTTAATTTTTGTACATTCAACAACATTTTTTTTCAACCTTTGCATTATAATAGCCTGTATTTTCACAATATTTTACGCCGTTTATTGCATGAATTTTATATCAATCAATGGCTACGTAGTTTGACTATATACCATGTACATGTATTTTTTGTTGTTTTGAATCATCTCATGAAATATGGTAGAACAAATAACCGCGGGCAGTCCAGGTATGTATATTTCGCGTTATTTCATACCTGTTGTTTCAGTCACTCATTTCGATTTTGTTTTTTTTTTTTTTTTTTTTAACTTCCTCTCATTTTTCACTCTGGCAAAAAAAAAAGAAAACCACAAAATTTTGTTTATGCAAAATTAGCGAGGAAATTTCATGCGGAAATTTAAAGCGTGGGGAAGGATGAATGAGTCCATTTCTATAGATACTTGAATTGAAGGACAAAAAAAACTTGGAAAAAGCTTTCTCAGACAGCCAGAGAAATTAAATTTTGTCATAACCGTTACCTGTAAAATGTAATATAAAACGTCATCTTTCCGCACGGAATTTATTTATGCAGTTGCAAGCTCTCGGCGATTGAATATGAAAAAGATAGATTTTTTTCGGTAGAATGAATCGCGGGGTGGATGAATAATCAGAGAATCACGAGTTGAAATTGCTCTTGGACTTGCAGATCGATGACTTTCAATATCTTAAACGATCAGCGGTACATTTATTTGGTTTTTTCCAGAACACTGTTGATTACGGTTATACCTGGGCGCACATTATACGGACGTGATGATGAATAATATTTAAATATGATGTACATTTGACTATCTGTCAAAAAATTGAGATGAGAAAAAAAAAGAGGAAAAAAGTTATTAACCCCCAGTGAACGATGACAATAATTACAATAATTACTAATGCATATCCTCTGTACGAAAAATAAGTAATAAAAATAAAATTCGAGATAAAAAGGGAAAGGGTTGATTTATCTCAATTTGCATAAGACCCGTGTAGCCTGAATTTTACGCACCTAACATTTGGGGCTTAGGATTAAAAATTTCCCCCTTTTCAAAAAACCGAAAGGTAACAAGGGGGGTTATCGATGGTTAAAAGTTTTGGTATAGCGAGGATTATACAGCGCTCCACATGAATAGGAGAATGTCATTAGGAACGTGAATATAATTATATCGGGAAAGATACTTTCATTTTATTCTGAATTCGGAATCGAAGAGAAAAGCTGGAAGTATGAAAAGTCGTTACAGATTCTGAATGCGGGAAAGGAAGGAACGAGGAAGCTTCGGCTTTTAGATCTTTGCTATATGACCCGATATATTCCAGGCTCGAAATACCACTTAACCTTTTACTGTCAGGGTTTGAAACTCACGTACATGTCTATATCTGTATAGATTCCCTAAAGTCGACTGTATAAATATTTAAAAGATAAAAATTCGGAAATACGAGAAGACGATATTCTTCCATATACGTGTACCCTATACCGTAAACAGAGTAAAAGCAAATGACGATCGAATTCTGAGCGAAAAAAAAATGAAACGAAACATAAATAACCAAAACCAAAAATGATATCTCACCAAATTTTTTTCCCACATGTTGATTGAAGCCGTGAAAATTTGTTATTTGAATCAATCGCTGCATTTGCGATGTAATTTATACAAGCCCCATACGCGCGACATTTAGCGCGATGATAACATCAACGCTAGTGTTGCATAATCATTTCGAATGTCTGCAATAATTGGAGGAAATTCTATTGGTCCGGATGAAAACGTCAGTGTATATATAGTGAATACTATAGTGTGCGTATATAGGTATATTTCCGACGACCCGTTTCACCCTTGGGAGTATGAAATTCTGTGGTAGTCGTGCGGCATCCAGAGTATAGACTGCATCCTAATTCGATTGGATGCTCAGAGATCGTTGAGATTTGCATTTTGAATGGTACTTTAAACTCTATCTCTATCTCTATACCTCCAACATCACTACCAAACCCCCTTTCACCCGACTCTCTTTCAGTTCTCAGAGGAGGCGCAACCCCTACCAAGCAATGCTAGCTTATCGCGTACAATCGTTTAATCATTGTCTTCAGCTATAAGATTGGCGTACCATACATACCCCTTTGGTATTTAAGATATACCTATACTATATATTGTATACGTTCCAACAACATGGATATAGTAAATGCAGCGCGTAAGATATAAGCTTTGTCTAGTTACTCGGAAGGGCTTCGAAGATCGACCACCACACTAACGTTGATGAAATCTACGTTTGCGTACACATAGTATTAGTTAGACGATCCCACCGGAACTTTGATACAGACTTAGCGGGATGATCTCATCATGTGTGTGTATAGGTATGTAATTTCACGTGTACCTGTGTTGCAAATTTATGAATATTCTATGGTATTTTTCATTCTTCGGTCGAGAGGAGTCGGGACAAAAATTACCGGCTGCAAGTCATGACCTTTCATCCTGAATTGCAAGTGGCAAGAGGTTACAACTGAAGATATTCATTATCATGAATTGTTCTCACTCAGCAGTTTCCGTTAATTGAAGCATTTTTGTCTGAACGTGAGGTAGACATAAACCCCTTGCCATAATTTCACGAGTCTGACTCCGTGATAACAATTTTGGACCAAACATGAATATCATGAATCGTGCTGGAAAAAAATGTATCAACTTTCCGTGAAAGTGTACAATTTTGATTTTTTTTTTCAATTCGATGCTTCTCTCGGAGTTCTAGAATTCTCACTAGTCAAAGAATTTAGTTCCGTCAATCTACGAGAGTTACGAACGATGAAAGAATAAATGTCGTTCTGACTTATCGTAGCACGACAAATTCATCCAAATTTGAGTTTTTTTTTAATCGGTAAGTATTGAAGAATTCTAGAGTTCTCACTGGGCGAAAAATATAGTTTGGTCAAAGAAGAAAGAAGGGGTATCACGTGAGTGTAGTCGAGTTGCATCTACTTTCTCCTCGAACATGTTAAACTTGTCTTATTTTCAGAAATTCTTCAATTTGATTTCAACTTTTCGAAAATTCTTGTGATTTTAAATCGTCATGAACTGAAAATCAAACGAACTTTTTTTCAAATATTGTGCTCGACATAATTATCTGAAAAACGTCGAACTATCTATCGTCCGTCGGTTATTTATTGCTCTGCCAAATTTCTATCGCCAGAGTTCTCGGTGAAAAGAAAGGTAAAAGATAATCAAAAAAGAAAAAAGCAGATCGTCAACATAGTTTCGGTATTGTTTAAATAAACGTTTCTTGTCTACTGACGAGCCCATTGAACGGGTATAGTGGCATACGTGTGTCCGTGTGTTCGGTTTTCTATCTAGCTGCCGTGGTCACAATGAAATTGAAAAAGTGTTGATTGCAGCTTAACAATGTCTCTACATAGATATATAAGCTCGGATCCGACAATCGAAGCAATCAACTATTTACAAAACTAGCTCAAACCCATTCCACCATTTCCACGAGCGTATTATTTTCTCCAATTCGGCCACAGAGTATCATCGGTTCTGAATTTTTTGATCATAATTAAGCCATTCGACTTTATTTAAAAAAGACAGAAAAAAATGACAATCAAACACTAATAAATTAGACGCGGATGTAAGAAATTGCTTTTTACTTATATTCAATTCTTTATTCAGTCTTTCATATGCTTCACGAATTTTTTTGCGATGTTTTTTATAGCAAGTACAAATCGGTCTAGAGGCACTCCGTATAATTAGCTATGAATAAATTAAGCAAATCGTTTCAAACGTTGTAATATTTCAAAGAAATTAATATACGTTTTTAATACATCTAACAAATAAACCCGTTAGATTCTCTTCACAAGTTTCTAGAGTCCAAAGATTTTGTTTCATCGCAGTAAGTATAATGACGATGCTATATGAGTGCAGGAAAAAAAGAATATTTGTTCAAACCAAACGACGCGAAATGATAATATATAAGGGAAAAAAAGAGGATCTCCATTACATGAAATAAAATAAAATAAAATGAGATAAATAAATGAAAAGTAACTAAAATAAAACGTATATTAATCTTTTTGTCCGTGTATATCACGAGCGTGCGTAAAATATTATGTCATAAAAATTACGAAACTTTTACTCTTTTATGTACCGGAGTAGAGTGAAGGGAGATTTCGACGCGAGTTAGTCCCTCTGTCAACCTTGGAGCAAAAATGTTATACGTTCATTTTTTTCTTTTTGTTTTTTCCCTTTTTTGTCAAGCTTTTCGGAACTATATATCCACCCCATACCAGACTAGCTCTATATTATAACAGATACTACATAAAACATTTTCTCTTTTATATTATCATTCTAGTCAGTCTAGGTTTCCGTTTCAATCATGTCAACGAACCGCGTGCTCTTTCTACCGTACGTATATATATATAATATATCTTCAGTTATTTCCGCGATATGAAAGAAACAAAAAACAAAAAACATAAATAAAAAACTAAACGGTAAAAAATTCGGAGCCCAATGATATTGAACAAGGATATATCGTTTGGAAAAAAGGATTTCACCATGATCCAGTTCGGAATTTTGGAAAATGGACGATGGTAAAGATATTTCTACATATTGATCTACCGCAAGGACGATGATAAAATAGAGAGAGAAAAAGAAAAAACAGAAAGAACCGGAAAAGACGAGAAAAACGAGTATTATTTGTTAAAGGCGATTTACGACTGTAACTTGATAACGTGAAATGAGTAACAGGACGAAGCCTTCTCAAAGTAGATGCCCTATTTTACTAAGGGTGGTGTTGAATAAAATTTTGGAGATTGTGATTTGAAAAAAAATAAAAACTTTCAAATTGAATAAATTGCAATCGTGCCTCTTCGATTTTTGGAAAAATGCTTATTATTTCCGATTGCATCATCGCTTGTGATGAGTCTTGACAACCCTTTATAGCTGTGACTATATAGTATATGTATGATTATGTATTTCTCTGCACGAGTTTCATATATGCATGTAAGGAAGGTGTTAGAAAATGAGATTATCATAAATTAAACACTATACACCATTAAGACTTCTCTCCAAGTGGGAAGATGGGCAGAAGCCGTTCTCTTCGAAGTTCCCTACACATATCCATCCTCTTATATTATACCCTCAGCAACTATAGGTATAGACACCTATACATATATATACTTTAGTAGCATATAGTCGTGAACATACTATTACACCCACATTTCACCTTTATATATACCGCAGATTATTATTCCCTCCACACTTACGAGAGAAACTGATATATATGGTAAGAATTGTATGTAGAGGGTGGACCAAAAAAAACAGTCAATTTTGGAAAGGGAATAAAAACGAAACGTGACGAAGAGTGACATTACTATTTTTTTCATTCTACTCAGTAAGGGCCGGAAAATATCTCTTCTCGTTCTGACAGATTTTTTCGAACTTATTCTCTCAGACTTATGTTACTATCGGTATCGGGTAAGAATTCTCTTAATTTGAAAAATCTCAATCTTAGGATCGTCATTCTAGCATTTATTGAAAAAATTTGCGTGTATCCGATGTCTCATCCGGTTACAATTCTCGCATCAAACAATCGTCTCGTTTTTTTCGATTCACCCCGTACATTCGTATGCGACGACCAGCAGTCGGCGACGTAGCTGCTTTGGCTTGGCACCACTTCCAAGTATTATCGTAATCTTCCTCCCACCCCTTTCATCCTATGGCTAATTGTAACGTGTTTACGCCAGAGACACCTAAGAGCCAGTAATAATTGTGCCTCCACCCCCGCAGGTCACATTCTGGAGTCAAAACCCACCACCTCTTCCGGCACCTCCGACTACGACAAACATGCCCTGCATATATCTATATTATATACCACGTACATACGTGTGTGAAAATAGGTACGATACGTATATATGTATAGGTATACATAACCGCCAACGAGTAGCAGAGTACCGAAAGCGGTGGGTTCCGCATGTCAGGCAAACTCGGGAGAGGTTGTATTAATTATTAATTGAATCCTTTGATCGAAACTGCGGTTATATTTACACAGTTTCTCTCGCAATATAGATATACATATTTATACCGGCTGTATCATAAAATTTATTACGAATAACTAGCCTGGTTGATATATAAAAGAGGCTTTGCGTAACAGATCCCTGTACATAATTATTGAATATCCAGTTGGTAATTTGCTGGAAAAAAAAACGAAAAAAAAATCGATTCTTATATCATACTTGCATATTTCATAGAAGAATGATAAATAATTTTTCTCTCTAACGTCTTCATTTTTGTAGTGTAATTTTTTTTTTTTTTTTTAGGGTGGTTATGGCCATACACATATTAACCAAACTTTGGTCTTACGTAGGGTCGTTTGATTATTTCCCCTCTCTTTCTTGCTCGTTGATTTTTTTCTCTTTCTTACGAATTTTTTTCCCTCCTTTTTATATTATATCGTTACGGGACGATCGCATCGCAGCAAATCGCGCAATCCGTCACTTGAAATGACCCACGCCTAACATCTAAATTGGGTGATAAGGACAAGTGAGCATACCCGGTAGCGTGCTGAAACGCAATCAACTATAACCAAGTGAAAAATTTTTATGGTCCGTTGTCAGGTCATCTTACGTCATAATTATGTTTAGCCCACCCTGCAACTCTACCCTTCTCTCCTTATTTTCTTCTTACTTTTTTCATCCCCCCCCCCCCACCACCCCCTTTTTTCGTACAGGAAACGACACTTTGACACGATGCACATCACCCCCCTATAAAAGAAGCGATATAAGATTCAAAAATTCTCAGTCACTTTCTTGTATATAAACTGAATTTAACTTTTTCAACCCTTTTTCTTTTTACATCCTCTTCCCCATAGGTTATTGAATTGCTTTGCCTGAATTATGCATCCCGTATAAGAAAGACACAAATCTACTATGGGTTAAATAACATTTTCTATTTTTTTTTCTTATTCTTGTGGTGGAAGAACAAGGAGGATTCGCTTTGTTCTTTTTTTTTCCCTTTTAGCTTTTTGTCTTATACATATTCTATTTTTTCAAAATTTTTCTTTTATTTTTTATCAAGGTCTTTCGGAGGAAGTTTCGAGAGTGAAAAGAGCGCCAAGGGTGAAATAGATGAAGAAAAATAGGCAATCCCGCATAGATAGAACGAGACGAATGTCTACTCTGAGAATAATATTGTTCTCAACAAGACAGATCGTTTTATTATGCTCACTGTTTTCCTCTTTTGCGGCTGTTATAGCGGCCTGTTCCTCCTCCCCCCCCCCCCTTCCATCTCTAGGTATACATAGATATCTAACATATACATGTACTAACCCTCATTCCCATTTCACATTTCTTTATCACTCTTTCCACAGCTCTTCCATATTTTATTCTATTTTTATTCGACATTTTGTTTTATTTTTCTACGTATTAGGTATTATATACATATTTTTGAATCCCGCTTCCGCTCTTCTTTCATCTTATTTTTTCTCTATTCGATTTTCATTTTTTCATTTCATTCATGTACTGGTTCTTTGTACGCACAATGCGAATCAGTATTTCCGAGTAGTAAAATAAATTTCGTGTGACTTTTTTCCGGATCACTAAAAACCGATTTTCGCGTTTATATAGACATTTCATAAAACTGACGTGAATCAAGAATCTTTCGCTATCGTGAAATAAATGACGCGCGATGCATACAGCTCGCTAAAAATGTGACAATATATTTTCCACGTATTCTTTTTGTCTTACAATCTTATTTATTTGTTCTATTTTTTGCCAACACACGTATGTAAAAAACGCATTTATACGTACAACTAGCTTCAGGTGAAACTTGCAACACCCGTATATATGTACAGGCGACCTGCGGATAGCTAAAAACGATGAGAAACTTTTTACCCTACAACCCCACCTTATCCTTCCCTGAAACCGCAAAACCGTCACAGCTTGAACGAACCCCTTCAAAATATTTTCGCGCCATAGAAAAAGCGAGTTTCTGAAACGAAGCGGAGTTCTTGTCGACGAAGAAAAACTTTTCTTTACCTACCATACCTATAATGTGGGATCCAGAAGAAAACGTATCCACCGTGTATAGAAGAGAGAGAAACAAGAAATTGGAAAAACACGCATTATTAAAAAAAAAAGTCGCGATCTAACTGCTTCGAAGATTTTACCGTCGCAAAAATGCGGTAGCAGTAGAGAAACAAAAAAAATAAAATCGTGACCATAGTTTATGGAATAAGAAATGGTTATGAGAATGAAATTTTTCTATTTCATTCACCTATACTGCAGACCAGAAGTATTGAATTTTTTTGAGCTCTCAACGAAAAACAAGTAGTGATAAAAAAAAAAATTTGGATATCTCCTGAAAATAATTGGTACACATTTTTTCACATTATTGTAACTTCGTGAAATTTTTTGTCTTTGACAAAAAAACATTTGGCCATCATTTTTCCTGTCTGAATTATATTTTTTGTTTTTCGAAAAATCTACTATGGAATAAGAAAATAGGGAAAGTTTTTATCTAGATGATGTTCTCATTCCACGATCTTGAACAGAGCTTTACGTATTATCGTCGTGATTCCCTGTTTGGTAGCTGCTGTCCCTGATATTTATCTCACTTTGTAAGCTCAGTCAGGAAGCACCAGTCGACCATTCGTTGTTTGGGGGGATATTATGGGGAATCGCATAGAGGTAATTTTTTATTGAACGCCGCGTGTTAGTCACTTCCGTTAGGCGTGATCCGCCTCCATAACACTCATTGACTTCCGATTTCTTACGATTCTTTCATTACCTCCAACAAAAGAAAATTGTACCCCTCCTGTTTTACCGCAACTTTTCACCCTCGCCGATATGATATAATTTTTTTGACCATTTTGTTTTTTTTTCTTGAACAGAGGTTATGTACAATATCATGCAGAGAAAATATTCCAATACATGACAGAGGGATGAAAGTAGAAGGAATGAAATTTCTGACGTCTCGTTTCGTGGAATTCCAACTAATTTGCGTGACGTTTTTATATCATGTTTGTTTCTTCATAACGGGGAGGCATTTGCAGAACTGCAGTGGCACGAACGTTTTCCTCGCTAATTGCTACTCTAACTTCTCTACAAGGATATTCCTTTGGCTCTACAGAAGATACGTACGTACATTATACGTACACATACACATAGATGAGCACAGTTTCATCTTTGCGTGTGTTAAATTTGCAAACCGTGTTAATTGGCGACCTGAAAAAATATGACCCCCACCACAGCGCAACCGGTTGACCATTTCCTGTAGATCCTACGCGAGGATCAGAGCAATTAAATTTAATTTACACGAAGTTATATACGAACATATGGCTATACCGTATCCATAATAAACTGAATATAAATTACGGATACCTGTAGAAATGTGTAAAAGTAATTAATCGTCATCTCTAATTAATAGATCAAACATTTGTCAACTGATATTCACCGTATAATATATCATAATCAATGCGCGCAAGCGATAAAGTAGTACGGTGCAGTTGATGGAGTAATTTAGCAAACGTTTTCATGTGCAATTTAAAAGTTTGCCGATTCTTTTGTGAAACAAAATTAATGTACCGATGATCCTTGGCTCTGTGGATCTACACTGTGCGGGGAAGTGGAAATCGGGCGTACATGTAATTTCCTCCTTTTTTTTTTGGTTTTTTATTTTCTCTTCTTTTTTTTATTTCCCCCTCGGGTCTCTATTTCTATCGAGGGGAATGTCAAAAGTTCAACGAATTCCGGGGGTAGGTATACTTAAATTCGAAGGATTAATGTCCGGCGATGTATTCGGCAACCCTTAGGGGCGGAGGGAGGGAGAGTAGACGCGATCTCTCTCGATCAGTATATCCCTCCACATTAACAAGGAGATCCGTGAGTAAATCAATCAGTTGGGGGAGGTTTCGCTTCAGAGAGAAAGCTAGACTGGCTGCTACTGCAGAGAAGAACCCTTCGGCAAAATGTGAATCAGCGAAAGATTAGAAAGACCCACGAAATCCGACAAAACCTTCGATTTCACGCCAAACTAAAACAACAAGTATCACGACCTTCCCGAATACGTTGAAGAAGAAGCTCTCAAATTTTTAATCGGACTCTAGATGATTCATACGGAGGATATGAAGAAAATTTTCTATCAGGATGGATGAGTAAGAATATGGGGCTATTTGTCGTTTTAGAGATTGACGTTAACGGTGACGGTTTGTTCGCGTCCATCGCTATTATCGTGGTAAAGTGGCCAGCTTCTCTAGCATCAGTTTGGGAATCCGAAGGTTGGTGTGCCGGTTCCTGGGATTCTGTATCTTCTTTATCGATGCGCGAGGATGAAACAAGTTAAGTCTGGATTATCAGGACTACGAATACCGCGAAAAGCTTCGTGCGCGCTCCGGCTACCACGATAAAATCCTCTCCACCCCATCACCATCCCCTAACGAATCGGATACCGTCATTTTTATACGCTCTACACACAACGAAACTAGACACACCAAATTAAGCTCAGACCATCCAACGGCAGTCAAAGACTCTTCGTAAACTTTTTCAAAAGTAAAAATTATTTTCAACATAAATATTCCATAACCTGAATGAAGAGAATAAAAATCAATAAAAGTACGTCTCGATAATTTCTTGAATTTCTAATGTATGTATAAAAAATAAAGAGATCAAAAAATAAAAGAAGAATTGAATGTGAGAATTTATAACAGCAAAGAATACTTACAATTAGTCTGCAGGTTTATAATTTCGGTAGTCGGAGCTTTCGTCGCCTGTATTTTCTTTACTTTTATAAGTATTCTTTTTTTTTTTTTCTTTCTTTTCTTTTTATTACTATTATTTTTATTCTCTTCAATCTTTATTCTTCTCCCCAGCTGGTGTTTGAAAGGCTTGTAATTAAGAGGCTCAAAAGCACTCGGTAGTACCAGCATAACCAGTACCACCAGGTAAACAGTATTTATATTCAAAAGATCCATTCGACTCGAGTTGAGGTGCACAAACAATTATACTACAGGTATATATAGGTGCAACGAGCAAAAGATTAATTGGGTGTAATTTTTAATCGAGACGTTGTGCACATAGAACGCGACGCCGGGTATTTCTTGATTCGGAATAATGTGAGAATTTATGTGGAAATTGAAAAAGAAAATACTAGAGACAAAAGAAAATTACTGGGAACTGGGACTATAACCCGTACAATCGGTCTGAAAAAATATGCTGCATGCGTCGATGCCGATTCTAATAAAAATTTCAACATGATTTTGCAGCGGCCCTCTTTGTCCCGATAAGATTCAGATTAAAAAAAAAAAAACGAATACTAATACAAATTTACGGTGATGGTTTTTTTTTTTTTCTTCTAAAGAAATTCTGAATATTTGACTGAAGATTTTTATTCCATTCTTTATAATGGCGAGGAGTTTTAGGTTCGAATTCTCTGTCTGATTAGAGCGCAAACTGATACATTTTTTCCCTTTTTTTTTTTTTTTTCACTTCAGATGGCAAAACGAATAAAGAAATTTATGCAGTTTGAATGTGGTGATCGAACGATGGGCCATTTCCGTAGAAGAAGTAACGTTACTTCAGGCGTATTTAGAAGTTTTGACCCGTTGAAACTAAAGTTTATGTATATGTGCAATACATAATGTAGCTCTGAATATATATAGGTATATGTATACGTTAGGTACAAAATGCAAAAAGTTTGTTCGCTTTACTCCGGCAATTATCCCCTCTTTAAAGTACTGCGGAAACCTAGCTGTAGGAACTTTAAACGACAAGTACTTATAAAGTACCTCGAGCACCCTGTTTAATAACTTCGGTTCAATGTAATTAGTAATTAGATATAAATACACAGGCACACCCATTTCTTTTTTCGTTTTTTTCCCCAGTAAGTGTTAGAGTTTAAAATTAAGCTCAAGTCTTTAACCATTTTTCGGATTATCAACTCCAGATAATGATCGAGAGTCGTTAAATTTTTTTTTTTTTTTTTCCTTCATTTACTATTTTCCTTTTTTTTCGTAAAGAATTATAACATCGTCTTGATTTTTGGGATAAATCGAAAGCTTTATTGTCTTGATGAAATTTATTTTATTTCGAACAATAATATAATAATTTTGGGAATAAAATAAAAATAAATAAATTAAATAAAAGCGCGTAACGTTAATTTTATTCTTTATATTTTACTGTTTTACTGAATTTTTTTTTTTTTGTACACACATAAAATCAGCCGGGGTTCAATTCTTTACACCGACTTTATGTCTCCCCGCTGCAATTTGGCACTTAATTTAATCGTTTATAAAAGATCCTAAGATAGGCCCTCGCGCAGTTTGCCTTAACTTTCAATTTCGTTGGCATTGTGCCCGATCCCTTCCTCCCCTTCATTGCTACCCCTCAAATCTTCCCTTTCCTTTAGGTCCCGTCGGCAAACTCTGACAATAAATCGAAACTTCTTATAATTGGTGATTTATCAGTCGAATCACGCCCAGCTACGTCCTCGTCCCTACCCCCTTCGCTTTCTCTCCTTCTGTGACCCCTACGGACGCACCCACAGGAAGAAACACCCCTTATAGTTGAGGGTAAACGTTGTGGTACTTTCAAAAGCCGAAGGGCTCTTCTTTAAAACCCAATCAAGTAGCTAAAATAAGGTAAAGTGTTATAACCCTCGCGCGGTGTGGAAAAATCGATCAATGTTTGGTGAGATCAATTTCTTTATTATATATTCAAAATACTAAAATGTAACGGTAACCCTCACAATTCCCTTGAACAAGTCCTTCAGGATTTTACGTTTTCTCGTTTAACATCGTGTATTCTCGAATGGACGATAATTTTTGTTATTTTTTTATTTCGATAAAATAGACGAGATGAACGAATTGTTAGATTTATATATACATACCGCGCCGTATGTGATTTTGGGTCGGTGTAGATATATAAAATGTATACGTACAGTGTAAGCAATCAATATCAATAGAACTTTGCATCATTACATATATATGTGCGTAGACAGGTATACATATGTATATATTTATAAAGATAGATATATACGAGATGGGTTTCAGTTTAGTTCAACTCTATTTCCCTGACAATATCGCAATCAAAAACCAATCGGGTCAGGACCACAATCGGCTTGTGGCACCCCTCAACGATGCTACGCGATGCGATTCGATTCGATTCGATTCAATTCGATTCACGATTCGATGGGAAGCAGCAGCAGCAGATCATCAAAACCCTTATCCTCCCTTTGCCCACCTGCCTCCCCTACCCTTTCACTCCTTTCCCCTCGATCCCCAGAGATTTTTCGATTTTTCACCATAGTTATAAAATATAATCGTCGATTTGAAGTTTGGAAAGAGGCGATGGCGACGAAAAATGACTAGATAATAATAATAATAATAATGATGATGATAATGACGACGATGATGCGGGTATTTTGTATATCCGTGTTATAGGAAATAAAATATTTTGTCGGGAATGACATTAAATATATACCTATATATGTATATAAACGTATATGGGGTGAGCGTCGGTTTTTCTCGATAAATCGGTATTGGCACGTTGAATGATAAGTATCTAAAACTCCGGGAGAGAAGAAGAAAAAAAAAGGAAGAAAAAATGGAAGGAAAAAAAAACAAATCACGTCAGAAGGGGCAATATCTTCTATGAAAGATATGGGGAGAGATGTCGCGTACAGAATCCAAGCAAGGCAACCATCGTGGGACCTATAACCTGATATTTGCCAAGGTCACCCCATGCTATCTCGCTCTTTTTCTCACTCTCTGACGCTCACTCTTACCCCCTTCCTCCCTTGTCGCCGATATACCTACTCGCGTTCCTGCTGGTTTTCCTCCCTCCGACTCGATTTTTTTTCTTTTTATTCTCATTTTCCATCCCTTATATTTCTTCGACTCACTCTTTCTCACTTCTCATACCTCTTCTCTCTTTCTCTATCGAAAAAGAGAGCGGGCTTCTTATCCACCTTCAAGATGCTCGTATATTATCGGCTTTGCAAACGGAGACTCTGCAAGCATCACAATAAAATCTCGTGACGGTGCGGCGCGAGCTTTTCTCATATAATATAAGTCGCCCTTCAAATATCAACTACAGTCCTCATATTTTTATGCATTACACTACATAGCATATTACAAATCATATAAATTTATATATGTGTAGTATAAGTTTAGTGTCGCCTCCCTACAAGCTTTTGCCCGAATTTTTGAATTCTAGCTTTTCGCATATTAATTCATAATTAATTATCATCCGCGTTAATATCGCGTCCATCCTCGCAAGCTCTCGTTACTACCAATTTATTCCGGGCATGCGTCTTACGGCATCATCAGAGAGAAGTATGTGGTATAAAACCGTCAGAAGAATTGAAAAATTTTCAATTCGGATTCACACGGTGGGATATAAGTTTTTTATTTCTTATCGAATTTTTTTGTATCTTTTTTTTCTTATGCTTTCCGAAAGAGCGAATGATGAAAAAAAAAGTCAAGCAATAACATAGATGTACGTTTTGTTATTTATAAAATCCGATAAAAGTTTGTGAAAATGATGTTTTTCACATTACGTTATACATACATATGTACGCACGTCTGTACTTACCATATATATTTCCTTTCAGCCTCCATTACTCATACGAAATTCTATCGATCTGAAAAAAAAAATAATGAATAGAATCGAAAAAATGACATCCAGACATATCTACATACATGTTCCAGCAAAGTATCTACTTACATTTATACGCGAGTGTAAAAAAAATTATTGAAATAAAATTGAAAAAAAAGCAGAAGAAATCCGAAACAGGCGTTGTGATTTTTATCAATTTTGCAGATTTTGTGGATGAAAAGAAAACAGAACGGAGAAAAATTAACCGATAGGAGTGAACGAAATAAAATAATTGAAAAACGTATGTAGATGCACAAATTTGTTACGGAACATGAATATCGCGTTAAATATACGGCACGCGTTTCGTTATTATGGCAAAAAGATACAGTGACGTTTTGAATATTTATCTTATTGTTAGTTGGAATGTGGAAATCATGTCGGTGAAAATGTTAGCCAAATACGCACATCTAGCACGTGTGTATTTGTTTTGAAAATTAATTTGAATTTACGTTACACTTCGATGTTTGACGTGTCGGGGTGGCTGTTAGTTGTTACGTACAGGTCTATATGAGAGTTATTTTGACTGAAAATTTGATAAATCCTGCAGCGTCGTTGGTTATCCAAATTTGTCTACCGATTGGTAGTAAAATGTCATGATTTTTCTAATTTCTTTTTGAATACAAAATAACTACCACGCTGCGATACCTTTTGGACCTAAACGAAAATTAGCTATCCAGGTACGTAGAAACGTTAAGAATTAGGAATTAGAATTCTCGAGCCCTTTTGCAGGAGCATCAAGCGAGAAATAAGTGAGATGCTGTATTACAAGGGGGTAATAGAAGAGACGAGAATGAGAAAGATGGAGAAACAAGTACGAGGGTTGGAGCGAGGGGGTGAGAGGGGGTGACCCAAGGACACTTGAGAACTTTGCATAATGGAGAATGATAAATTGGGCAGTAGCACCTCGCCGCTAAAGTAGCTGATAAGAAATTGGCGGTGGAAAGGCGTAAATACGAAGACTGCGAACATAATAGTATTAGTAATAGTAGCGCGGCGGGGATATAGGTATGTACGCATATATGTATACATACATAGTAGACGGCGAAGTAAAGCACATACAATGCTTAGAAAACCGAGGGGTAAGACCCCCTAAATGTACCAAAACGTAGAACGAACACCTTTATCGCCCAGGACATTACCCTGAATTATTGCACTAACAAGTCAACGTAGAGAACTATGGAAACGCGTTATTACGAGTCTCTTTGGACCCTAGTTTGGTAGATGAACACGGAAAACAAGAGGGAAAATAGAACAAACAAAATTGAAAAAACTTTAATACATTTTTCGGGCCTTTGTTAAACCCTGCAGATATACCAATGACCCCCATATTCTGTCAAAGAATTTCATTAGACTTCTTATTTTCTTCAATTCTTCTTCTTCTTCTTCCGCTGCTACGCTACTACTACTTTTCGCATCAGGGAAATAAATGTAATTTTGAATCTAGGTTACCGTGCTGATGAATATCAGCTGATGGAAAATTGTTTCTTGTTATAGAACAAGACGTTGCAATATGTACCTATGTACATTTATATACGTGTATATTGTATACATATATATATTTATACCTAGTTACACCGGAGATAAGGAGTTCGTGAAATTGGCTAGTACAGTTTCAGTACACCTAGACAAAATCACTGTAGAAAATATATACATATAATGTAGTTACGACTGTGTAATGACGTTGGGACTCAATTGCAGCTACGAACAGATAGCCTTCTAATGAATTGGGTCACAGCTGAAAACAGAGATGAGACTAATGCACGAACGTATATATATGTACGTATATGTCGCAAACGTTACCGTGTTATTACAATCGCTGTACAAACTTCGTATAGTCGAATGAATTTTTTTTCAAATTTTTTCGAAATACCTCTCCGCTACGAATTCTCTGTTTCGACGGAAAGTCAATAAAATTCACATTTGTAGTGGCCAGAATTAAATTTAAAAAAAATGATCAATAGAATTCATTCAGATCCACCGACCGTCAGCCAAATTTCGATTTATCTAGTCTCAAAGTCAACTGTGCGCGAAACGATCGTTTTGTTTATAACAGATCGTTAAGATTATCTTGTTCGTTCCGATTTCCACCAAAACCGCATATGAACACTTGTGTTTTTCGCGGTTCCTTTGTTATTCAAAGTTACAAAGTCACGTGACATAATAATTCAAAAGTTGTCATATAAATTGCAAGTGTTTCAAGACACGCAAGAAGTTGAATTTCGTATGGGTCTGCCATATTTGGGGGTATGAGGGCGCGGGGCAGGGGGAGGGGGGAGCATATGCCTTGAATTAGTGGGTGAGTGTTAATCAAGCAAGTTCTTAAGGGCGTTGAAGAGCCGTGTTGTACATAAGGTACGGTATGGTTTTGGTAAAGGTTTGTAGGTATACGTATAGATATACGTCGAGTTTCTAAGGTTAAGGGATGAGATAGGGTACGACAGGGTAATTTTCAAGTCCTACGACTGACTCCTATCGCTGTATAGAGTAAGAAGGGTAGTAGCTGGTTAGAACTCGGGCTTGCCATTGTATAACGCAACGCTTTGGAATTTCGAGAACGGCCGTCGCGACGCCTCAACGTTTCATTCGGTAGAAACGCGATCCTCAAAGAGTCAAATTCGAAGCAAGTGTCATAACAATCATAAACAACAAACGTCAGAATAAAAAATAAAGAAAATAAGATAATCACGTTCGTAGAAAAGTTAGGGGGGAAAAAAACAACGAAGTTGATACTGCGTGGACGTAAAAATTGAATGAAGTAAAATTTTTCATTCTTCCATCGGACAGAATGGTCCTCATTCCGAACCTATTACAAAATTGTTGTACACGATCGAAGTTCGTGAATTTTCATGATTCCATTATTTTTTCATTTTTCTCTTCGTGGATTTATTCACCGTGATTCATACGTTTAATTATATTCGTTTGAAGTAATGCATCGGCGAACTACCGGTTCGAAAAATGAACTAGAAACTGCAAAAAAAAAGAACCAGAACAAGATAAAAAAAAATTAAATAAATGAATAACTAGATACATATTATATTAATTCACATCGTGAAAAATTCCCGTCACTAAGAGGCATTAATGTGGCATGATTTTTTAATTGGTCCCAAAACTCGTGACCTAAATTCGTATAGCATCTGTGATATCAACAAGTTTGATGCGTATCATAATAATTCTGCAATTAATTATACGCGCACGACGTATAAAATAAAAAAAAAAAGAAAGATAAATCGAAATAATGGAACGAATGAATGATATAATGATGACGAAGAAATTTTTATTTTCCTTTTTTCGGTCAATTATTCTAAACCTCTCGGTAAAAGATGAGTCTCTTCTCATTTTCCACTCGACTAATCGCCTTTGGCTAATTAATTAATCGATGCGAACTTTTGTGAGATATAGGAAAAAACAAAGTACATATAATAATTTATAGGTAATAGAATATACGTGATATATACCGCTTAACACGACGTATAGTATCTGAAAACCGTTAATCGATTTTGCACATACTTAACATACCTGAATTCATCGCCCTTTACCACACGTCACTCTGATTATATTACAGTTATAGCTCCCGTCTCAGATAATCTGACAGCTCATGTAAAATGGATTATTATTGTTGCTAGTATTATTATTATATATTTTGGCCGCACGTCAAATTTCGCATTATTTATCAGACGCGCGAGTTTAGTCGGATTCAATGATTAGAATGAAACAAAGTACGGTGGATTGAAAAAAAAAACATTCCAGCGACATTATTGTCACCAGTTATTCATGTAATTGAGGAAGAATTGAAAATAGAAATGGTTTTATATAATTGAACTAATTGCGAGTAGGTGTTATATATGGTAGGAAAGATAATTTATCCATTTTAGTATGTGCGCGTCACCGGAAATAAATGTTTATTGGTAACGATATCTCTCTCTCATCGTCGCCATGTTTTGCTGAATTTATTTTTACAGGCTTATGTCAAGTCGTATCATTAATAGTTGGAGCATTTCTTTTAAAAACGAGTTTTTCCGCCCAATTATATTCGAACACAATAAGTAACAGGCAATTCAAAAATCACGATCGGAATATCATCGCGCAATGACAAATGAAAATTTGATAATTTTTTTTTTTTTTGTTTCCTTCTCTTTTTACTTCCTGCGTTCTACTTCTCGCTCAAACAAGGCTCAGATATGTGTTACGTACGATATGATTATGTAGGTAACATAAGTGTACATACGTATGTATTATGTATGTTTGTATATTTACAACTTTTGTTCACATAACCAGCACTTTATACTCGCACATTTGAAATGCGTGGCGAATGGAGTATAGGTATGCACGTAGTTTGTACGTATGCACAGGGAAGAATATTTCAAGCACGTGTAGTTATTACACGTTATACATATGTATAACTACTGGTACATGTACTTATTTTCTGTAAAAGATGGTCTTCATTTCACGTAACTTATGCATACGTGTAATTTCTCGATGTATGTGTTCCGTACGAGATATATGCACATATATTAACTGTACAATGACGCAAACCGTGCCACTTTCTATCACGTACAGTTTTATACGCACTCGATTCATGTACTGTATGTACTTACACTATCGTATATTTCACGTAAACGTTATACGCTTGTTGTTCGGCGTCTCGAAGATTTTCATTATTTTCTCGATACCATTCTCATCGTACTAACATACGTTTCATCCACTTTGAGATGAAAAGGAAAATATATTACGAAAAGGAAAATGAAAAAAATTGATTCGCTTTTCGACTAAATATATACACCGAAAAATGTGATCAATCTTCTCGCCCTGTATAATAGAGCACGCCGTAAAATACTCGAACTTATACGTACATAACAAGGGTGAAAAAAGAGAGTAATAATATAAAATGGAATGAATAAATGAGGGACGTTTTTTCATGCCGAAAATCGACATCAGTTGTTATTATGTCATCCCTATATCACTACATCGAGTTGACAATCTGTCACAGGATTTTGGAGTTTCTATGTAACGGGGTGCACATTTCGTGTTACATACTGCGATAATTAAAGTTGGAATGTACGCATGGGAGATCCCATAAAAAGAAGTTTTTTTATTGTCAAGATAAATATTTTAAAGCACAATTGGAAACTGACAGAGGACAAAACTCCACAGCCCGAATAATCGCGGGGTTGTAAGTTTTAAAATTTGTACGACTTTTACGAAAGAATTTGAAACGATATAGTTTTCGCAAAAAGCTTCATAGAACGAAAACCTGTCGTTCGAAAAATGGAAAAAAAATGGAAAAAAATTGTTGGGCCGACAGGCTGGGTGATTTGTCACGGAACGGGGCGTACATATATAATATGAAAGCCATAGAGTATAGGTGTTGGAAAAGGTACATCAGGAAGTAAGTCTTGGAAAGGGTGGTACGGAGGGTAGAATGAGGCTGAAAGAGGCGAAAAATCTAAAGGTAGGTCTTAAGACTGGCTTCTGCTGCTATGTTGACTGGCCAGGCGGCTACAGGGTCGACAAGGTTAATCAGTCGGACGCGGGCTGGATGTGACAGGCGATCGTGACCCGAAAAAGCCTACAGTTGGCTACCAAATTGCTGCCCGGGTATAACCGGATTACAGAACCGCTCCATGAGCGGAATGGGTATATAGTCTACGGAAGGAGAACTGGAGAACAAAAAGAAGAATGCGATGACGAGAAGATAAATAAAAGAAAAGAAACTCTCTCTTTAACGTCTCTTCCTATACTCCTGAATATCGAAGAAATATAATACACCTATTCTACTCCGGGCACAGAGCCGCATGAAAATTCAAAAAAATTCAAAAAATATTACTTTCAACCCTGGAACGAAGTAAAAAATTCCGTCAAGAAATACGACCAAGAAGTAAAAATTCAATGGAAACAAGCTCCGGAATAACCAGATTTTTTTTCTTTTTTCTTTTTTTTTAAACGAGTATATTGAAAATTAAAAACCGAAAAAAAAACAATCTCCATATCAAGAGATACTTCCAAATTGATTCTAACTAGAATTGGACGCGAATAAAAAACTAAACACACGATATACTGAAAAAGAAAGAAAGAAAGAGAGAAGATGGAAAGAAGAAATTGATGAAATTGATTCTTGGGGTCGGGGTGCGAAGAGTTCCATGTACGTGTTCAGCGTAGGTTAGGTATGTGGTGGTGGTCGATAGATAACAGCTAACAGGTTTCGTTGTTGGTTTGATCATATATAGAGGGTCGGCTTAACGATTAGCAAACAAATTTGCAACACGCGGGTTGTTCCTCGAGGTTGGTGAACATGGCTGGCTTTTGATATATACGTATATATAGCAATAGTTACCTATATAGATACAGCAGGTTATATAAAGCTACTGTTTTCCTTCCGGCCAATGGTCATTGAGAAAGCAATGGGGTCCGATAGAAACTCTCCTGTTTTCTCTCCCCCTTCATCATCCTCTTCCTCCTCCTTCTCCTTCTCCTCCCCCCTTTTTCAACCCTTCATCGTTGATTGTCAGCCATTCCTGTGTGTGCGTATCCACATATACGCACACACATGCACCGCACACACCTTTCCCACGCACAAACACACTCGCGAACGATACACTGCAAACTCGGGCCTAAGGCTTCTCGTTCGTATCGAGCCTAGGGGGTTGCCGAGCTATTAACACGCAATTATCTGTCGAGGGCGTACGAACGGATGAACAGACCGACGACTACTACCTACATGCCTGAATCATCCTTCGAATACAAACCCGAGCCGATTGAAGATGACCTTAGTCCGTGTGCTCTATTTCTATACGTATATTTGAGTATATCAGGTAAACATGATACGAACGTGTTCGTTATTGGCTGTGAACTTGTTTTCACTGTGGGTATACGTAACATTTACGCGAGTTCGGGAAGAATTTTTCCATAGTGAGAAAAAGGAAAAATGAAAACATTAAAAAAATGAATCAATGAACAATAAACAAATGAATGAGTGAAAATAATTGTCCAACAGTTGTTCGGAATTGTAATTGAAAATTCAACGATAAGAAAACAAATTATTGCGATGAATGAATTCGAAAAAACAAACAAAAAAATAGTCGGATGTTTTTTTCCATTAAAATTTGGAACATACGCACAGGTGTCGGCAGATGTTACAGTTCCATTGGAGCAGTAGCTTGTACAAATGATACGGTTGATTATACGAATAAAAAACAAGAAAAAACAAAAAAAACGAAGAAAAAGCAAAAAAAACGAAGAAAAATCATTTTTTTGTTTGTTTCATTAATATCTATACCGTTAGTAAATTGGAATGTAAATTACACTCGCTGAAAAATATCTTGATTATTTTATCGAGGGGTTTTTATCGCTTATTGTTATCCCCGAGGGCGTGAGAATAGTATATATTCGTAGAACGTGCAAATTACTGAATATAGATATATATACCGTCCATTATACCCAAAAGTCTGACTCGCTATGAGTCGTTCATTTTTATTTTAAATTCTAGGGGTGGGAGATAGAAAGAAGAAAGAATATGAATTTTAGGGATACTTTGTCTGGAACGAAAGAATTCAACGATTTAGTTTTTGCGAGGTGAAATTTTTCATTAGAAATTTTATTTCCATTATTCCGATTGTTGGTACGATCATTATATCTGTCATGAACATTGTTATTGTTATTAGTCAACAACGATGCATAGATACGCGTATGTATCTGTTCTCGGGGAGAAAATGTCCCTGAGGCATTCGCGGGAAGGTCGATGCGATTTTCATGAAATTTCATTCTTTATTCATTTTTATTGTTGCTTCTTTTTGATTGATTTTCTTTTTTCTCAGTTTATATGAATTAACTTCATCGTGTTATTCGATTGAATTAAAACAATTCACGTTGTTTAGTGAATTTCGCCAGTTGGCTCAATGGAGCGTTTTAGTTGTATATTATATTATACGGTCGTTGGCTTCGTTCAGATGAGCATTGTTCCAGAGGTTTGATCATATCATTCTGAACTATATCATTTCTCTTTATTTATTTTATACTTCATATCTAGTATTCCCATCGAGTATTCGGCCCGAGGGGGCAAGTTTTCTGTTATTCCAAAAACAACGGCAACAACGATAATAATGATAACAGTAAAAATTCTGCACCGATATAACTGAAACGTTTGTGATCATTGAAAGGAAATTTATTGGTCCACTATATGTATTACCTGGAAAAAGACAATTGAAAATTCAAAAAACTTATAAACCAAAGTCTCGGACATTTTTTCTTTTTCTTTCTTCTATCTGACAATGGGTTTGCACATATCGCACCTCGTTGATAAACTTTCTTATTAATGACCTAGAAAAAAATTTCCGATCGTTAATCAAGTATATACATGTATACGTAGGTATATAAAATATTATATACGTTCAAAAGTTCAAATGATGTCGCCATACTTTGTTATTATAATAAATATATATAAAGTAGTACATATAATTCAAGAGTTTACAATAACGGTATAACCTTATTTTATAGCGAGTAAATACGTTCTTGAAGCTAAGTAGCTTGTAACGGGTTTAACTAGTTTATTTGTTAATGTTTGTTTTTTTTTTTCTTTCTTATTTCTCATTTTTTTGTAGCACTGTAAATCGCTATGACGCCTTTCATTAATTTATCATTTCAATCGATGACTTTCAACATCCGTACGAAGCATATATACATCCGTGGATCATACGGTGATATCGTTCATACCGATGATGATAATAATCATAATCGTAATTTTAGTAAAACGTTTTTTAATGTCATGTGTGTACCGCTGCGATGATTATAAAGTTTAGCGGTTGGAGTATCAAAAGAAAAGAAATGAGAAAAAGGGTTGCGAGTGGTGGGGATAAAATGGAGGGGAGAAAGTCATTATTTTCACGAAGCGAGAAGAAAGGATGGAATTAAGAGAGAGACTGTGGAATCGTTCTTCTGATTACTCGACTAGTGGGAGGTCTGTGGGTCGTGGAACAGTTATATAGCCATACAGTCTGTCACTGACCCTGTAAATCTGGTTTCATTCTAAGCTCAAGCTTCTCTCAGAGCGGTGAAGTTGTCAGTGGAGTTCCTTGTATCATTCTCTTCGTTTGATAATTAGTTCGCATATTCGTTCGCTCGAAATTCGTTCACTTACTTTTTTGCAAAATTCTTCCGATATTTTTACAAGCCAAACACGCGTGGTTATTCCTTGTTCGAATTTGATTCGTTAAATTTTTGCTCCTTGATCCTTGGTCGCAGGAAGATTCCGGAGTTTCGGACCATGAGGGTCCTCCTGATCTTTGCACTTACGTTAGCTACCGGTATAGCCGTCACCAGTGCATTTAGTAACGACGACTTTGGTAAGGATATTCGCGACGACATGGAACCAATTAATTCACCTTGAGTTTTCTGGTTTTTATAACTGTGAAGAATTTCGATTTCAGGCGATTTATTCCAAGACGAATTCGACGATCTGGTCAGTAGAGTAAGACGGTCTTTGTCCAAGGAGAAAAATGGAGTGCGAGATGGAGCATCGGAATCTCAGGGTCAATCGGATGGGGTCACACCGACCAGTGATAAAAAAAAGAAATCTCGACGTTCCTGTTGCGGTGAAAATGACGACCTTAAACTACTGTGGGGCGACGGAGTAAAGGACATCAAAAAAGAGTGCTTCGAGCAGGCGAGAAAAGCAACCGAGGTCACCAAAAAAGGTGGGAGGTGTTAATTGTTTTTTTATCATTGTTTTAATCATTTTTGGTGAGATATAAATTTTTCCGTTTCCACCCGTCGCCATAATATCAAAAATACTTTTTGCTCGAGTAATTCACTATGCAGATACATTATTTGGACAACTTTTACCGGCCCATAGAGGCGGGAGTAATTTTTTTCTTTTTATATTTTGGATTTTTCTTTGCGGTGTTTTCTGGAATATCTGGAGCGTCGAGTTAACGCGGAGCTAAGAAAATCTAGAGAACATTGCAATGCAGGAATTCCCGGTGGATACGGAGGTATCTCTATTTAGGTTAAGAGAGCTACCTCGAGAAATTTGCTAGATTTATACGATTCACCGGAGAATTTACCTTCATACTTGTATTTCCACCTGCATATCCACACTAACTTTTTTGTTCTTCCATAAAATTATTCACTATTTTAACCTGCAGCCAGGATGATGGAAGAATACGAAGGATTCATTCACGGCAACCGGACCAAGGACGAGTACATCGTAAGTATAACATTGAGGATCAACAATTTTCCCTAAGATTTTAAAATATGAGACAAAAAAAAAGAAAAAAACTCCTCGACCAGTTTCAAATTGCATGAATCGGATAAAAACTATCGTTAATTTTTATTACCGGTTTAAATTTTGTCCAGAATGGATTTTAACCGTATGAAAAGAAAAAAAAAACTTTGATCATTACTTTATATTTTGTTTATTGATATTGATATTGAAATTCCGAAATTCTTTTTTTTCACAGTGTGCGATCCAATGTATCGGTCAAAAAAGAGAAGTGGTGAGTGTAATTACCGATAGAAATGGTGATTGATTAATCAACGAATTTTTGGTGCCCTAATTTCCATTTTCAATGCACGTAACATTTTTGTTTGTCATTTATTTTTCACAGCTAGACAGAATGGGAAACGTGAATAAAGAAAATATGGAGGAATTTGTAAGAAAAACTTATTCGTCCGAACCCTGGAAAGCGGAAATCGCCGATACTGTATTAGAAAAGTGTTTTTCAGAAACTCAAAAACCAAGCGAAGGTTAGTGTGAACCGAAAGTAATAAATAGCTAAAAATTAGCTGATATAATATGAGTTTCTACGGTATGCAAATCAACCGATCAATATCTCGTAATTTATTCAATACTATTTTCTAGTCTATTACTATCACAATAACAAATTGACCTAGGATGTTTGCCGACCTCCTTTTTCATACAGCTGACTAATCGCGGACATAACGCGCGCTTCGCAAGACTACTCGACGACCTGATTTTCCATGTTATTAATGACAGGAGAAAGTTGCGTTGCTGATCTTATTGTTATGGCAATTTTTACCGCTTGTCAATTTATTTTTTTTCTTTCTCTCTACTGCGAGCCTTCGAGCGTTTCAGTTGGTTGAAAATAAGTAGAAATGATCATTTTGTTTTTTTCATTCCAAATTAAATATTGCAGGTGAGGTTTCCACCGATACCGGAGCAGTAACGAACGGCAGGTCGATTCAAGCGAAATGCAATTCAAACGGAATCGCTTTCATACATTGTTTATGGCGTGAGATGCAATTGGTAAGTAAATTGCACGTTAAAAAAAATTTAAACGAATAGCAGTTTTGGTTTTTTCTTTTATTCTTAACTTTACCAAATTCAAATTTTCACATGCTTGTTTCGAGGAAACATCCTTTTCTCATCGTTATCGAGATCGATGTCTAAAGAAGAGAACAAAAAAGAAATAAAAATCAAAAACCAAAAAACGATAAGACGGAAGTCACTCGACCTAATCTGCCAAAATTTCTGTCTCGCGATCGTCCATGGAATTGACAGAATAAACATAGAACGATAAATTATAAATCACGTCTGATTTTCTGTTTCAGAACTGCCCAGCTGACAAAATTCGCGACAGTGAGTAAAATTAATATTATATAAACCTAGTAAAACCAAAAATAAATATCAATCCATTAACAATCCTAACGATCACGTCAAATTGAAGAATAATGATAATATCGATTCAAAAACGTTGTATAAACGTATTCTCATATACTTCGCTTGGGGTTCTGATTTTCGTTTATTTGAGTTTTATCAATGAAAAGAGAAAAGCGAGAAGAAAAAAAAACAGAAATTGAAAATTACCTACAGCGATAGTTCGTTTGTACGCGAGATTCGACAGGGCGGGTATTAATACAAAGAGAAAAGGGTACTTGAAACTCACTTCACTACGAAGCATCCTGTAATTATAACAATACAATGGGAACACTTCGGCTGGACGTACATATTATATATAGCATATATAGATGGAGCTATTCTCGTTTGTTAAACTATAGTCGACAATTTCCCAGCGCTATCAAGACTATTAGCCACGAATGAGCAGAGCTCGTTTATCAGGATGAGTAAAATGAAATGATATTTTCACGAAAAAGCTTGTAGCCCACCCACCCATACCTATAACTACCCACCAACCTACCCACCTCTAGCCGAGTAATTCAACCGTGAAAATATATATCTTTGCGGCGGTAACGTAGGGAATAGGGGGTATAAAAAATAGAACAAAAAAAAAATAATCCGTAAGAAGGAAGTAAAGAGAAGGGCGGAAAAGCGAAGGGCAGACCAAGTCCTTCGTTATATTTTGTATAGATGTATAAAGCGATACTACGTAAACGTACGTATATATGTTTCTATATCACTCCTCTTGCTACCCCCGTGGGATGAAGGAAAACTAAGAACAAGGGGAAGTATTATATGGAAATAGAAAACACGAGTTGGTACACGATGAAAATAGTCGGGAGACTGAGAAAATGGTGAACCCCGCTTTCAACACCCTTGGGCGTGAAAATGGATGCTTTAGTTATAAATGCATCCGTTTTCTCCAGTGATATTAGAGAAAGAAATATATTCACACCTCACTAAATAATGTCATCGGTACAAAAGAACTCCTTTCAACGTATTTTACCGCTAATTAATTATTCGACAGAAAATATTTTTTCAAATTTACATTTTCGTTGTTATTTTTCCAGGTCGAAAGTGCAACAGACTTCGAGAAAAACTGCGTCTTCGGGAATCCGGTGTCAAGGATGGAACCATACGTAGTCTTTTTTAAACGTTAACTTATTTATTATTTCGAGATGAAAATATAGCACGCAATCCTTATGTTGTAAAATTATTTAATTATTGTTAGGATAAGAACTATAAATAAATGATGGAAATAATTGTAGAACAATAGAATTGAGTACGGATATGATATTATGATATTTGATGGTAAAATTAATCGGCTTTATTGGACCGAATAATCGTCGATTGGTTATGTACCTATATCTTACGTGCACAGATACGCATTATACACTCTGAGATCGGATCCAATCAAGGAAGATTGCTCAGGATTGATCAGGTGAGCCAATAACCGTGCATTTAGTGCCACTGGTCACGTTCGCCTCTTGTAATACCCAATCACTGCTGTTAATAGCCTGTAATCCACACAGCACTAGTTGACGTTCTGGACCAGGATATCCTCGGGACATGCAGGATATATTTCCGGTCTCATAAGAGCAATAAGAAAGACCAAAAAAAAAAACAAAGAACAAAGTGCCGGAAAAAGAAAAGAAAAGAAATTACTACCCCAAAGGTCATTAAGCCGGCCCGATTCTCAAGATATATTTTCGCAATGTAAAGTTTCTTGTAAATTTCTCTGTCTCGGACACCAGGAAAAATATCATAACAACATCCGTTATAAACTCTGTGGTTTCTTTTGCTTTTTTTCATTAAATAAAATTAAAAAAAAGCCTATGTTGCCGATGATCAAAGGTAAAAGAGAAAATTAGCAGCTCTTTTCTCAGAACTTGTTTCAAGGTGAATTTTGAGAATACTTTGATAATCGTGAATTGTAATTAGCGCCCGAGTGAAAAGGACGAGAAAAGAGAAATAGAAAGAGATACAAAATTCTGAGTGATGTTTCAAGAAAAAGAAAAACTCTAAATTAAACCACTTTTCCGTAACCAACGGAAAATCCGGCGAACATTCTTCGGCAGAAAAAACAGAAAAAAAATGCAATCTACCAATCGATATATCGGTACCAGTTTCTGGACGTTCTTGAGGTCAAATTTTTCGTACGCCTGATAGAAAAGCCCATCCATCGTCGGATGTCCTGATCAACACGTTCGGTTCTCTACAACGTCGGAACATCTCTGCGTTCAAGTCCCTTCAATGTAACCTAATGCCACTCGACAGCGACTCGTGGATCGTCAGCTTTAATCCATAATTAGCGAGCTCTACTCAAGTTACAGGCTAAGCGGATACCTATCCCTGTAGCTATCGACGCCTCGATCCTCACCCTGATGATGATCTTTCAAACGATGTGTATATGTGTAATCGTACACTTGGATAGATTAATAACGGTTTCATACAGTGTTCACATTAATTACATCCAGAATATCTCATTGTCAGAACTAAAATTACAAAAATTTAGCTCTATACGTGCCGTGTGCAGTGGTGAAAATTTTGTACAATTATTTAACGTAAACTGCAGTAGTGTCAGAATTGAACACTCCGTCGAATAGTTACCGCGCACAGTTAACGTTTGTTGAAAATTTAGATGGCTACGGATTATATACTAAAACTAGTTTGTTTGTTCCTATAGCTATGTGGTGAGCGCCAAGCCCATGCAGTGTAAGATGGAGAAATTATCTCCTTACCCGTTCAAATGTGCAAATGACTTTGCAAAGTACCTTACCTATTATTTTAATGTTTGTCTTCCGTCTATCTTGTGCGGAGGTGCCCAGACTTCCTATTGCCGCGAACAACCCATATGGGAATATTCCTCTTTCTTTAACAACCCCCAACGCTGCATCAAATGTATACGTATCTACATACACGTAGTGACAGTTCGAGCAGCATCGTCATTTTAAAAGGAAAAATAGATAGCTGAGAACGAAGCACGAAGAAAAAGAAAATTCACATGCAGACGATGGAGAAGAAGAACCTTATTTCGAGAATTCGACAGCGTACTCAAAATAAAATGAAATTCAGTTACGTTGCTTAGTGGTACAAAATATATCCAGATATTCAAGCTTTTCATGTTGTATATTTGAATGTACACGAAAATTTTTGTAAAGTGAAATTTTCCGGCTTTCATTTTATCCATTCTACATACGTACGTGAAATTCGTGTCAGCATATTTCTAGTCCATTAGTAATACGGCGGATTTTAGGCGAGGGAATCGAGGCTGAGCTTTTTCTTATACACCTTCGAGGTGCACAAATTTAGAGCAAACTATGATTGTCGTTGTCACGTCAAACCCATAATCCAAAAGTGGGTACATGTGGTTAGCACGATAACCTTGTTTATTTTATGGTCTAAACTAATTTAGTTGGTCGTGACCGGCGGCAACATTTACAAGTAATCACCACCCGAACACGTTCCATACAAAGTGACAGCATCAACATCTGCGACAACGACCACGAGTCGACGAGATTTTCGAGAGTGAACGAATCTACAGCTCGTTCCAAAGCTCAACGACTGAAAAATTTCACGCCTATGGTACCTGGACCAAACGAATGATGAGATAAAAATGAAAAACGAATCGATCGAAGATTACGAATGTGAAAAAAAAAAATTCCTCTTCAAGAATCGCCGTATTGCAAAATGTGTCGGGCCACCCGTAAGTGAATAGAAAAAGAAAATCAAAAAATAGATTTCTGGAATTTAAATTCGTTAACACCCGACGGATGTTGAAACAAATCGGTAGGTTTTGATATCGTAGTTATATTGAAATTGTAACATCTATGTCGGTTTTCATACGTTTCGACAATCGAACGATGTTTATAACTTTGTACGTTCAGAAGGCTTTATGGATTTGCTACAACCGAACGATCTTCGTACGTTACACCAATATACGGATGAACGAATTGTTTTAACAAAAACAAATCGGGGGTAGTTGCCATGCCTGCAGAGTAACGGTGAACGTTTAAAACAAACAGGTATTTAGAGAGATGAAGAGAGACTGAGAGAGAGAGAAAGAGAGAGAAAGAAAATTTCCCGCATGCATCGTGGTTCATATACATATACCATTACACGAAAATGTAATACGCTCAATTCTCGTTCATTGTTTGGTGAAAATACAATGTCGTTTTAGTTTGCGTGAAAGCGTGTATACGCCTATGTATGTAATATAAACTGGTGATCAGGAAATGAACACGTCGCACTGTATACCCGGATTATTAACGCTTTTCGATTAAATGAAGCTTTGATCACTATATTATACTACACCTATAACGTACTCAAAACAATCTACGCCTCGATTCACACCGAAACCGATACTAGGTATTAAAAGTGTTTTTACCAAGTCAAAATAACGCACGGGCTCCGGATAATCCAGCGGAATAAAAAATTTGAAAAAAAAAATGAAAAAACAAATAATCCGACAAAGTGAAATGAGAAAAAAATAAAATGAATCCGCGCGACAAAAGACGAAGGGTGGGGGGAGGGGAAAATAAATAAAGCGAACAAAGGGTTTTAGGGTATGTAATAAGGTGATTATTATGGTAATATGACTAGAGCTCGTGGATTTTCACATGGGTATATTTTATATGATGTAGTTTGATGAAGGGCTGTGAAATAATAATTTGAATTTGGTGTTAGACTGACCGTAATGGGTTGTCCGAAGGTGTTCGGACTAAAGTGACCGTGAATGTCCATAGAGGTAACGATCCACGGTATAAAGCGACCAATGTAAGTACAAAGGTAACCAACCAACCAGTGGTGTAATTAAAAGATCTCATACCTACGCCTTTTAATAACTCCTAAGCGGTTTATTTTCCGCGCGTCCCGAAACGTTCATTACAATTTTCAACCCTCTCTCATCAATCTTGAGAGATAATTCCCATACTATCCGATACAAACCCCTCAGCCTCCGGGGCTCCATTTTTTACCTTTTCACGTAATGAAAAAATCAGAAGGAAAAAACCAAGCACATTCTGCGCACTTTTAACTCGCGTTCTTTATCCAGGTTTTCACGATCTATCTTCGAATGTACACGTCATCCAATCGGACACACCGACACAATCAAAATTTGTATGTCTGGGTACGGTGGTCGAATATATACTATACGAGAAAAGGGGGTTTATTGGATAGGAAATAGGCCCGTAGGGTAGAAACCTGACAGTGTCACCTCTTTTACCCTCTGAACAGAGATCAAAGAGAGATACATCCGTTCGTCCAGGCAAGGTATTTATACTCTACGGTCTACACTCTTCCGTCACAGTTGTGAGTGTCCGAAATACGAACATCATTTGGAAGCAATAGAATATCGAGGTGAAGTGAAAATATCCAGATGTTCCGACTGATTATAGCAAAAAACTCATTGCCAGTGAATCTCTTCCGACAAACATTACCTTGAAGTGCTGATTTTTTTTCGCGCAGGACTTTGACGGATAAAAACTCAAAAACAAAAAAGAGGATTTTTATTTTACGTGATACAAAAGTTCGTATGTCTTCCATTTTGATTTTTCATCTATCGCGGTAGAATGTCAAGACGTAGACGTAGACAATGTGCGATAATGCTTAATAACATCCCAGACTATATTCATGGTTATTCAAACGTTATTCTAACGCATATTCACGTAGCATCCAGGAATCCCCTACAGTCCATTGTTTGTACCTTTAGTCGCAATTATGCTTCCATGAGAACGCAAACATGTACACCGGTGTGTTTTGGCGTGATATGTTGGTCCTGGGTTACCATATGTTTGCATAACAAGCGTTGCTACCATCCGGTAAGCCCGACCGCGCTTTAGGATTGTACATAGAAATAGACTGACATAGATATAAGGCACTGGAACCACCAATCTTGAGCACACCAAAAAAACCACTTTATCAGTGAAGCGATGATTTCTGAAAAAAAAAAAAACTATCATTCTATCAGCAGTTTTGAAAGACCCGGATGTAAGTGAGAAAAAAAACACACGTGACATGATATAAGTACATGCCGTGTATATATGTATCAGGTAGCTGTATTGGGAAAACAAAAAAAAAATGAAAAAGAAATTCCCATAGCGTGCGGCAGATTATGTGACAAAAAAGCAAAAGCCCGATGCCGTTGCAAGAGTTATACCTGATCATGCATGTATAAAAGTTATACATATGTACGTAACAAATACATATGGGTATACCTATGTAGAAAGGCGAATACATATCTCGTGATCAGAAAGCAAGCTCCGGTAGTGTGCAGGAGTCAAGATAACGGGGGCGACCGTTCGATAAAACGAATGTCACGTCATGGGAGTCGTTAAAATTTTTCCGGACGTGTTACACCCTCTCCCTCTTTGCCCGGAGCGATCTAAGATTGTAAAACTGCAAGTTCATAGTCGAGATACATACATGCATTATTCATGGATTTGATGATGGACTTAAATATTTCCGTAGACTGCAATTTCGACATTTTTTCTCGAAAAATTTATAGTTAACATCGTAAGTCGGATGTGGTTGAACTCGTTTGGTATTTTCTTGTTTTTTTTTTTAATAATGAATCATTAAATTTAAAAACGGAAATGAAAAGATTTTTGATGAACGGCTTTTTGAAATTATTAAGGATGAGAATCTTGTTTCTCTTATAGCTCCTACAATATATGCCACGGGAAATTGCACAGCGATTATCATGCTCTGGAGATTTACCGCCTTACTTCGGTGAATAACGATTTGGCAGAGAGAATCTTCCTCGGAATATTCGACCAAATAGTTTAGTTTCAAGATTTAGATGAACTCTACGATTTATGTCACGTATAAAAAATGACGGAATTTATTACAGTATCAGAAAAATACAAAAAAAAGAAAAAATCATTGAAAATATATTTGACGTTCAAGTGAGTCAACTTCGATACGATATGTATATCACGCACCGTATACCTATACAAATGAACTGTCGTATGAAATATGCCGTGATCCTTGAAGGGTTGCTGAATTATTTATACTTTTAATCTTTTCCACTTAGAACGCGAACACGAAACGCCGATGTAGACGATGTATAGTGCAGTATACGTAAGCGTCACGAGATCGCCTGACCAAAAGTGCTAAAATATCGACTAACTTACTCACAATGTGAGGAGTATAATAAAAATAAGAAGAAGCTCGACGTCGTTAAGACACAATTTTATTATTAACCCATAGCCGTCTATCCAAACTTTCAACTTTGAAAGGAGGATTCTGAAGGATATATGTATATTCACTATACGTGTAACGGTGCAGCTACGTTAGTTATTATGCTGCTGGAAGAGCATATTAGGATGTCAGAGAAAATCGCTTAACGTTTTGGGTACGATGACAAAGTAGAACACATTATGGTAACGTTATACATACAACTACATGGACACCATGTCCACTCTACGGTTATGATAACCATCCGCGGACGTATAATGGTGGAATATCTATGCTAACGTTATTCACATTGTGTCTGTGGATGATTACGTGGAAAATTGGAGAAATAATTAGTTTATACATGAAAAGTCCTATTTGCATGGCTCATGGGAACATTCACATTTACCGCAATGAAAAAAAATAGTAGAAAATTTGCATGATGACCGCAAAAGTAAACCTAATATTACACCGCTACAGCACGAGGAAGCTTTTTACCGAAGAATAAAGAAAGTCAAGACACACGATTCGTGCGAGCGTGTTACCGAATTTTCGAACCAAGACCGTTGTCAAGAATCAGTTAATTTCTCGAAGGCTTTTTTTTATTCTCAGCCCCCGATTTGCACTTGAATGTTATATCGTTCGAACAAAACTATTCTGTTTCAAGTTTCAGAAACTAGAAGAGTGCTGATTGACCGTTAAACGCATCGCTATCATCATAAAATAATATATCTCATAATTTTACAAGTAGATGTACACTTCCCTTGGTGCAGTACGAAGATCATACGGTGCTTGGTTATTCATGGCATTCCAGCGATCATAAATAATGCAATCTCAATTAATATTACTCCCCAGTTGTTATACTGGCTTAATAATTCCAGGTGGAAGTGATAATAGCGTCTTACAGAAGAAGGCTTCATTATTCATACTTGACTCGCAGAGTTCCCTGCCACCGCACAAGGTATACTCTCTACGAGTTTCCATACCACGTTCGTTGGTTCGTTGATTCGTTACGGGGTGAAAACACTGTACGTTTCGCTTCCTCTTGCCATCACCATTATTAGCAAATAGAAAGTCAACTTGGATCGAACGTTTGACTAGCCAGAAACTATACCGAATGTATTTTCAGTTTTGACGAGAATAAAGTTTGATGTTTGAAGTTTTGTTTTGTTTTATTTTCACTCCAGGGTTGATATTTCGGAGATTTGGGTACCGGATATACATACAAACCCTGTCAATAATGGGATCGAGGGATTTTGTGTATGATCCAGTGAAGCAAAGAAAGTCGACGGGAGTAGCAGCCTTTCGTGATCCTACAAGCGCGAAAGTAGATACATGCAAACTGTTATATTAAACGTCTCAGCTCGCTGCCAACCACCACTGTCACCTCAACCCCTTTTACTTCCAGATTTCCTACCCTCCACGTTATCCTGGCACACCTCGCCTCCTGACTGACGTATTCAAATATACAACGATATCTCGCCAGCACGTCGAGTGAGCTGCGAACTCCGCCTATTCCTCTTCCTCCTTCTTTTCTGAACGAGCGGCGGCAGCAGCACCAGCCGGAAAGAAGTAGAAGAAGCAGAAAGAGAAGAAGAAGAACTCTTTCCCGCTTACCATATTTATTGGACTGAGATAGCCGGGAAGAGATGCGGGGTGAGTCCTATAAAACCCCTAGTCAAATTCA
The DNA here is from genome assembly GCA_963978495.1 of Athalia circularis. Classification (NCBI taxonomy): domain Eukaryota; kingdom Metazoa; phylum Arthropoda; class Insecta; order Hymenoptera; family Athaliidae; genus Athalia; species Athalia circularis. The sequence continues at coordinate 9,414,941 of OZ021702.1, forward strand.
GCAATCTGCCTACCTCCTAAAATTCACCCTTTACATCCACCTGCTCGTCGTACTTGTACGACGTTTTAATAATTGAACAGCTCAAATCATAGATTTCAAACTGCGTCGTAATACACGTGGGTATAAAATTTCGGGGTCGTGTTTTTTTTATTTAGATTATTTTTATCCTCCTTTCCGACCGAACGTAGATAAAGCATTTACCTCCGTGGCTACGAAAACACCTTCGCTCGTTTGGTTTTTTGATTTTTTGTTTGTTGTTTTTTGTCTTCTTTATGACAGCACGGGATTTTTGGATATCGATGTCCTCAGGAAGGTTGGCTATTTTGGTGTTATCTGGATTTCAGGTTATTTATTGACCAATCAGTTATCGCCAAATTCAATTTACTTGCCGCGATAGGGAATCACGGTCGCTTAGAATGGACCATAGGATTGGTCAATTTCAAAGAGCGATGGATCGCCCTTAGTCGTTAGCCACGTTCATTTTGCTCATGGGGTTTTCTACCTAGGAAACGCAATTTCAATCTTTTTAATTGAAATCGATTAAACGCAGAACCCTGACCACCGCTTATTATTTTACCCATCTCACTGTATGCGGCTCTGGTTCCATTTTTTTACCGATCCCTCGCACTTCCATTCTCTTCCTCAATCAGACTGAGGATAGTAAGAAATCAATAAATAACCAAAAAAAACTGAACAAAAAACTAACCCACTCAGAAATGTGCCTAATTTGAATTTCCCTCCGGCGTGTGAATGAAAAGAAACATAACCACTTGTTCAAACAAGGACTATAATGGATTCTCTCTTTACGTATATGTGTTCAATGTTAAACTTATATTACTGCGCAATGGGGACTTGTAAAGTAGAAAAGCGGAGGAAATAGGTATACTCAATAGGGGTGGCAAATCGGGGGACCTAGATCGTGTTTTATGGATTACAACAGGCAAAATATTCATGTGAGAAAATTCCCTGCTGCCTATCGTCTCTTTGGAACACAACACATATTGCGTCTTCCCTCCTACTACTTCAATATTATGTAGTGTTCATGTGCTATAATTGTTCCCTAAGTGCTACGCTGTGTGCGAGATTCCCGCAAATTTACGCACCCACAAGGGCGAGAATCCCCCCGCTACTTGAAAAAAAAAATGCGATTACATTCTTCCCATGTATCAATTTTCGCCTTCAGAGTGAACATTAGAAACGCTGGATATCCAAGGATCTGTCGAGTAAAATTCAAGAGAGATAATGATTCATTTTTTCAGGCGAAAATTCGCATTCCATACCGTTGCTTTGATACGATGTGCGGTACTACGATGGTAAAACGACAAATTCAAACAAATGAATCATTCGCAGTCCGTCAGTCTGAAATATCCCCTTTCGCCCTCTGCGATTTAATTCGGTCAAATCGAAGTGCTGTGGCGATGCGAAGGGTGCGGAGGTAGGAGTTAAACCATGGTGCCTATAATCCGACCCAACGTCCCCAACGTCCCGGCTGATTATTCACTCTGCCCTTTTCCGTTCCCTTTTATCCCCCTGCCGCCCTAAAAAAGGGGAAAAAAAAAGAAACGAAGAGGAAAGTTGAATTTTTACCGTCCCGCAAACACACGAATGATAAAACGTTGACCTTCCGATTTCTTCGAAGCTGCAGGGTGGAAAAGCCAAGAAGGGAAAGGAAAAAAAAAAAAAAAAACGGGTCAATCGAAGTGTGTAGAACAACCGGACGTTCGAATATAAGAGCGAACCGTCGAGCCCGCGTATAGGATCAGTTAAGGACTTTTTTTCCATCCCCCTAAAAATGTTGCACCCCCATGAACTTGGAACGTATAACGCGACGACGGGATCTGACGGGTCACGGGTTACTGCAAGGGGTCAGTCGACATTTGTGTCGGTGTGGTCGCGTCTGGGGACCCAATTTGTCTCTTTGTTCTCCTGCGTCTAGTCCTGCAGCAAAATCCCCCATCCAGGAACTCCCTTACGGACCCTGCACCGCCATCCCTCATTCCCATAGCACACATATATCTGTATATTACACTCCTATGGGGTGATGCAGACTACTCTACGAACCCTCCTCACCCTCACCCAAAAAGGACTAAATTCAACCACCCCTTATGATGGTTGACGGGCGTCCCACACATATGGAGGTAGTCATTTGACGTGTGGTATACTTCGAACAATTTTCTAGAAATATGAAATTGCGTCGAAAACTACGAGAATGATATTTGTAGATGATGATAAAACGGTGGTCTTTTGCGATGAATCAAGTGATTGGAGTTTTTACTCGCTTCGTATCCTGGTTTATCGTTTTTTCACTTTCCTTTTTCTTCTTAATTTTCAGGTATTTTTAATTTTCAGTCGCCTGCAGAATTGCGAAAAATCAAAGGCTATAGTCTTGGAATTTTGGCGACTTTCGGAGCCAAATATGGGAGTATTATTTGAATTGTTTGAGCGACTGAACTCCATAGAAACTCTAATCCGTCAAGAACTCTAATCCATCAAGTAAATCAAACTAGGAATAAATCCTTCGAGATATTTCAGTTTTTTCATTTTTTACAGCGATAAATCCATTATAACTCGATCAATTTTATAGATAGATCAATTTAGCTTGCAGATTAGGGAAATTTCTCGAAACATGTGAACGAAAAATTGTCATGTTACTGATAATAAATGGAGGCCGAAGTAACAATGCAACGAAGTGCAGTGCGCGCGTGCAATGCTAGCGTATTATAGACTATAACAGTTTCTAAATTTCTTGTCGACCTCCTCCAACGAAGCACAATACCTTGTATGTTGTCGTACCGTTGGCACTCGTCCATATCGTAATGAGGCTCGGATAAAAAAAAAAATATATTCAAAGAAATTAAAAAAAAAAAAAAAAAACTTTACAATCTGAGAAACGAGAAAGGAGCAAAAGTGATGGTTGTATGAGTTACAAATATTTTCATGTCGAAAAATATCGTTTGGATGGTTATAATTTCAAATCTTCATATTGGGTGCTCAAAAATGGAACGTGACTTGATCGGGTTTTAATAAACTTTCCCTTTCTCCGAGAATTTGTATGTTTTTTTTTTCTTCTGGTCTCGTACTTTTATTATATTTGATAATAAAATTATGATGATGACTATAGTACTTGGGAACTGACGCGAGGATATTGAGTGACAAAAGGTGAGTAGCTGGATGTACGTGAGTCGAGAGTAGATAGATGTGTATAAAGGTGATGAATCCAATTTAATTTCAAACGTGATTCCTAATTCAAAAAAATTCTCTGCTTCTCGAAATCACCTTATGAAAGTAGATTTCGTCGGCACGAGCTTCTAAGGTAGACGGGGGAAAAGGGGGAGAGCAACCTCATTGGCTTTGCAGCAGACTTCAGACTGTTATATATATATACGCGTTTATGTATACATATTACATACATATACCTACATAAAACGTCAAAAGGGCGGGGGGCGGGGAAGGATGAGCTCGCGCTTTTTCCAAGGGGTGTAAATAAGTGGCATTTCACAGAGCTCTGTGAAATCGAAAGCAGAATCCCCGAGAGCCGGAAAGCTCAAAATCTATGTCAGTCGCCCGTGATATGAGGCACCACCTTGCGGCGGGATATTCCACCCGAATAAATACACCCGATGATATATTTTAAAATATCAATTCCGACATTTTTATTCTATTTTTTTACCCATAATTCTATTTATTCGTAAACTGTTACAAATAATCGCGCGGTGGTTGTCACGTATCATAGGACAATTTAGATCGCATGTAAAGCCACCAGGGGCGAAAAGAATGAGGGGTGAATAAAACTGGACTGCGAGGGGAGGTTAAAAGCGCTTACAGATTTTCAAGAATAATTTTCACACCGGATTGAAAATTGCGAGATGAAAATAAACGTAAATATAGAATTTATAGAAACTCCCATCGTATCAATTCTCCATTCCTCTCTCGCCATTATTTTCCACCAAGTTAAACCTCAAATGTACCGCGTGAATTCCTACCGATTTTGCTCCCGACCCAACCTTCCCCCATTTTGTCGTACGTTCTCAGTCTAGTAAATTCGCAACTCAAACGACGACATAGATTTCTTTTTTCTTCTTCCTCTCCCTCACGCATTAATTTTTATTTATCTGATCCCATGTTATTAATTGGATCGTTTTCAATTATTCCATAATCGGAAGAAATTTCAAAAAAAACGTACGTAGACGATGTTTTTCTGACGCTACTGCTGCTGGTACGGAATTATATTTGGAACTCTTCAAACTCTAGAGGTGGTTTTTGCAAACCCTATAATTTTCCTCCTCTTCTGCGCACACTTTAGACATCATTTCCCGTCTGGCTTTCATTCAGGGTTCAGGATCCTTCCTTTTCACCCGTCTCTCTCTACTTCGAGCTTCTCAATAACGGGATCTCTTGCTGCGGAGTGGTGACGACAATCTTAGGGATGAATGCCTCGGGTGTCAGATGACGACTTTAGCCCTTGACTGTACCCCGATCTGAATGCTGCTACGGCTGCTGCTGCTGCTGCTGCTGCTGCTACTGCTTTTCGTAAGCGTCTCTTCTCCTCTCCTCTCTTCTCTGCAGCAAAGCACAGCACACGGCACAAGGCACAAGGCATACTGAGGGGATATCTTCTCGGGTTTGAAATACGAATAACCGTTGACAGAGCAAAGTACTTGACATACTCAGCTCTGAAGCTTTATTATAAAATGTAGACCTTCTTCTGATCCTCCTGAAAAGACCTTTCAAAGCCATCGATGAGCCAAAAAAAAGTAATGGAAAGTCACACTCTTCCAATTCAGATGTATAAAATGGTGGGCAATCATCGCGAACGTCGAGTTGTTGGAGAGAAAAAAAAAGGAAAAAAAAATGCAACACCATTCGGTTATTTTCGATGATTGGAAACGATCGTTAAATAGGGATAGGTAATCAGAGTTGTCTTGATGATTTCGAACAAACCGAACGTTGGGATTTGAGGTAATTTGCATTTGATTAATATTCGACATAGTCCCTGAAATTGACGTCAACAGCAATCGTGTCAGTTTGGAATTAGCAAATCTCTGGAGCATTTTGCTACTGTTGTCGGTAGTTCTGGCGCTATTGCTGCCGCCTGCAATAATTAGGCAATTTGACGATCTCGCGTGTGAACGCACCTGTATTTGGAAACGGTCATTTGAGATTCGAAGCCTTCCACCGTCGCGTCGTCCGATATATACACGCATCTATACGAATAAATGCAGTATACACCTCTATACCGTGCTCATCCTAATCATCATCGCTCACACACGTTTCGAATCTGTAGTTATAACGAACACACATAACACTACGCTACGACCAGTTGCATACCTGCATTAGTCCTACTTGAATAAACGACTACGGTAGCACATCGTTGAAATTTCCGTCGGTATATAAACGAGAATCAGCTATTTTCTGCCAATCACGATGAACCACGAAATGGCAATCATGTTGGGACGAAATTCACGCATCGCCGGTCACCGGACACCCCTTTCCCCGCGATGCATGGATGGGTACCGTTGTACATACATATAGTGAATATAAACCTACCATTAAATTCCCCATGGTTAAAACAAATCATAACTCTATTCGGAAATTGGAACTTCAATTTTAGTTATACGGCGTGCGGTTTAAATTCAACTATATGTATATTATAAACGTATGTATCTGATAAAGCGGTTACAGTACGTTGTGTATAATTAAAATCGTACTATGAAAAGCCTCTACCAGTTTTGAATTTTCGATTGGCTATTAAGAATTCTCTTTATAAACCACAAGAGTTATATTACTTAGAAAGCAGTTTAATACTTCCCCGCATGTATACTATGAGAAGTTTTCAACCGCACGTTCTCTGTGCTACTAATGCTGTTGTGGTGGTAACTGTCCACATAGAGAGAAGTGGTTCTCTCTTAAGACTCTGGTTTAAAACCAGCAAAATGTTGGGTGCAGAGTGCATAGCACCGGTAGTAGCAGTAGTAGTAGTAGTAGTAGTTGAGAAGGTAGTAAAAGCTGAGAGGTTCGCAAAATGAGATACGATCTGTCGCGTATTTCGGAGGCAGAGAATATTTCCTGGTTTTCCCTCAACCCTCGCATACATAACCATATACTATACATACCTTTATACATGAAGCTGTACATATATTTTGTATATACGTATATCTGGATACAGCCATAACTATATCGCGCGCACATTCTGAAATTCTACTTCCAAGTCTACATTTGTGTTGAGATTTCCTGTCTCGAGAGGTTAGCAACGAGGCGTTGATGGTCTTTGCGACATCCGACAGGAAACGCGGATGGCTCCGGCACCACCTTTCGGACAAAGATAGCGGTACAATGCACAAAACTGCACTAGCTATGGGATGAACTAGAAATCTTATATAATATCGTGTGGTACCTAAAGTAAAACCTACCACACAAACATCTCTCTGTTTCGCACCTCCTCTCTTCATTTATACCAGACGTAGAAACGCGATGCACTTTCGAGTGAATTCACGATTATATCTACCTACATATATACAGAAAACTTATGTATGTATATGTATAGTGTATAACACTTCAGAAGGAATAGAACACGTCGACGTTCAAAAGTTAAATTGTCTTTACGCTCACTAAATCTTAACGTCACTCCCTTTTCCTACGGTATTTCTTGTCCCATGTAACGTTAAATGCCTTTAGGATCTCCTTGATGCGAGCTCAGAAGTTGTGTCACATCTTAACCAGCGTTATCATCATTATATTTTACGCTCGCGTCTAGAACCGTACTGGGTCAATTTCAATAAATTTTCGCAAACCTTGCTCCATGTCATACGGATATTAAGTGAGTCCAGATTAACCGATTGACTCGGTCAAGGATTTTAAAACTTTTTGTCACCATTCATCTGACGCGCCGACCACAGTACGTTTGAGTTCTTCCCAAGCTTCTAGTGAAACGTTATACGTTTATATTAAACCATTAACCAACGCAACACGTGAAAGGTCTAAGAATCTTGATTCAAGTCAGAAATTTCATTCTGCATTCATTCAACTGTCCAGAACAAGTTTTGTGAATGAATTATCCAACTGATCTTGAAGCATGATGGCTGGTAAAACTGACATGTTGGACATCAAATAATATCGTTACCGTTTGACATGGCGTACACACAGTAGCTGGTATCATTGTCAGTGCAATTACCACGAGACCGTAGACTGCGGTCACATTTGCGGTGTAGAATTCCTCTCACTTCTCGCTTCTCTTGAACTAGGACAGCATCTGGACCAGAACTCACCTCGTCTCAGCTTCGGGGCAGCCAGTGTCCCAACATTACCGCGAATAACCAACTCCTACATACCATCGTCCATACATACATATATATGTGTGTCATGTGTACCACAGGTAGTAATATACCATGTATGTGTATCTGGTATAGCATCACAGTCCACCCTTTTTCACCCCTTCCAAGACCCAACCTTGGTAATATCGCACGGACTTCACCGCGTCACCCAACCTAACTTCACCCCCATGTACAAGTAGTTGAACCTGCAGAGGTCACGCTGGGTTATGAAATACATAACACACACACACACACACACACACACGTGTATATGTATATGCGTGTTAGGGACAATTTAATTAGCGTCAGTACGACTGCGTATATATACTGTACGTGCGAATGTCGGTGACTGGAGGGTGGACTTTTTTTATTTTTTTTTATTTTTTTTTTTACTTTTTACTTTCATTCTTTTTTTGCTGCTAAAAAAGATAGAAACTACACCTTCACTGTTGGAACTCTTTTCCACATCGTACAGCGTTGAAACTTTATACCCATCAGGTAACGTATTCCTGGAGAGTTAATTGCTGTTCTGGAAACCCCGGGATGCATGGTTATTTTAATGTACTTCTTTTCTTTTACTATTTGTTTATTCATGGCACCTCATCGATGCATGTCTGGACATCGAACTGTAGGCTGCAAAATGGATATTTTGTCGCGCTCACATCAAAGGTAAGGCCCGTATTTGCACTCGACTTGGCAAATAATCAAACACAACACTATACAGTTTAAATTGACAATGAGCCATAGATAGCTAGGCTGTGTATAAGCAAGTTTTCAACGCTTCCTTTAAGGGGGTGGAATGGGATTAGTTAAATACACAGGATCGGTGTGTTCTATTTTCTCGAGCAATGCAACACTACGGTAAATGCCCGCATCCTGAACATGATGCGATCGCATGAGTAGGTGAGCGAATCCCTGAGGAGTTCATAACGCTGGCAAACTGCAATGGCATCAAGTTTTGTCTGTGCGTATATAATTTGTATGCATTTGTCGGGTGGTGTTAAATCCCTCCCACTTATATCTCCGGCTACTATAATACACCCCATGCCACGGTTCGGTAGAAACAAGACTCTCCCAAGGTTTCCATGTATGCAACGTAGGTGTAATATTATACGAACGTGTATTCTAGAATTCGTTGTTAGTGAACACTACCACAATGAATAGTTCGAAGCTTCCGTATTATATCTGACAAGGGTCCGTTTGAAGCTATAGTTTAATTCGTGCTTGAGGCTAAAGGAAGGGGGAGGATAGGGTTTTAGGTTCACGTTGGTGTTGCAATAGCTTTGGAAACGTGGGTTTTCCGATCGTACAGCTACGTAACAGTTGAAAACCAGTATAGGAAGAGTATATGGAGGATGGTATGCGTACGTTTGATGCAGAGTGTTCTGGTATATGGAAAGGAGAGTGTGAGGGGAGTTGGTAGGTACGCCTCGCTGTTTCACGTTTAATCTTGTTAATTGCAACAATGGGTATACACCGCTAATCTCTGGATCTACATTCGATATCATCGGTATAGCTGCTGCTTCTGTTGCTGTTGCTGCTGTTATTCGGTAAGAGTAAAGGGTTAGTCCAGTAGCAGTAGCAGCGGCGGCAGCAGGAGCTGGTAACGCGGGTTGTCTACCGATGCGGAAACAATTGAGAATACGCCTGACGAGACCGATCGGAACCCTGTCCATTTGCATATAGTCGTAAAGATGAAGCTTTCGAAATTCAGTTGTGAATGCGTACTTTCATCTTTACGTTGAAATAATTAACGATGAAACGCTTTAACGAGGCATAAATACCGACGATGGGGTAAAAGGGTCTGAAAGTGTCGCGGTTATGATGCATCAGAAAAACGTCGAGACGCTCGATTTCTCTTTCAATCTCCATCTCATTCCCTTCTATACTCGTTCTCTTATGCACTACGTTATACTTTGCCCACCTTGATCTAAGCGACTGCACCAGGAACCGATGAATGAAGGTAGAGGTGCCAACGCCGTCGCTCTATTAATCAAGGGGAATACGTGAGCGTCTCTTATATATAGCTGGAGTGCCGACGTTGGTATATATATATAGGTATATACATCTAACACCTACCCGACTAACGGGGAACGTCCGCATCGCGACGCTTTTGCTTCCGCTCGTATTATAACCATCGAGAATAGGGAAGGGGCTTGTATCCGATAAAGTGTCTCGCTATTTCTGAATCTCGTTGGCGGTGCGCAACCTGCACAAACACTGCGCCCACCTATACTTGGAAAAATTAAGTCCTATTCACGTACAAGTTGGACTACGTGATACATATAATACACGTAAGTCTGTTTATGTATAATGACGGGACAAGCGAACACCACGTGCTTCGCTAATTAACTTCACCGACGTCAACGTCGCGTCGTCTGAGCCCCGACTTGAATTTTTTCCTTCTCTACTTTTTTTGTTTTTTTTCCACACTTCTTTTGGAATTGCTTTTTTTCTCGTTTTCGTTTTCATTATTATTGTTAAACAACGGGAGAACCTTCCACGAAGCTGCCAGAGCTTTGATCTTTTCTTTGTGACAGATAAAGTAGAACTGTATAGGCATATATATATATATATATATATATTTATGCGAAAAAGCATAGTAGCTATTTTCCTTTTTCACTGAGTGCACATGACGTAGGCGTCATACATACATTTTCGTCTTGAATTTTTTCTTCAAAAAACCTTTTTTTTTTACTCATGCCGAATATTTTTTTTTGCTTTTATAGTTGTTGCGTGAATGTCGGATTAGTATTTTTGTTTTTTTTTCTTTTTTTGGAAATGGCTGTACAATATCTAAATGTATAGTTTTTGATTCGGTGTACCCGATTCAACTGCGAGACTATCTCTTGTTGACGGTGGTAATTCTAAGAAAAACAGAAAGCTCGTCTCGACTGTTTCGTCTGCTTCTTCATTTTCTTCTTTTTCTGATTCTTGAGAACAGACTTTCATCGTGTGGGAGGAAAAAAAAGTGAATGAAAAGAAGAAATAAAAAAAAAAGGAAAAAAAAGAAGGAACCTAGATCAGGGTGGATCTGCGAAGAATAAGACGAAGAATAAGAAGAACAAGATAGGAACGAGAAGGAGAAGGAGCAGCCTACTGAGAGCAGTGGAAAACTGTTAACTTTGTAACTTCTTCGTATCCTGAACTTGCACAAAAACAATGAGAATCGCTGAGGCGTGGAACTTACAAATTACAAGAACTCAACTTCCTCCTGGTATTCGAGGCAGCAGTAAAGGTCCATACAAGTAGCTATATCTCATACATGTAGTATACCGTTACATGCACACATATTTACTATATCCATACATAAGAAACGCGACGCTTAGCGGAAGAGAAACAGTCCAAAGATATAAACGCAAGCATGAGCTAGTAGGCACAGACAATGGGACCCATCTGCACTCAACAGAAATCAGTGTCTACTGCTGTTTTAAGACTGTCGCAACTTTTGAAATCTCGCAATAATAATCGAGGAAGTCCAGCATACATACGTATGTGATATAAATCTTGATAGCTAATTTCATTTTTAATTCGAACGATCCTAAACAGGGCTTTGAAAAAAAGCTGGCAATTTTCAAACCTGCCATCGCAAAGCCTAAATTTTTTTTCTTAAATCAAGCGATTCTCTATTAGCTGGATTTCTTCTCCCCGTAGTCAGACACGCGGTAGCTTCTTCACCGTGAAATTACATGATAATTAAAAATATAATATAAAAACGTTCGCGTTATGTTAAACCACAGAGTCGAGAGATGAAAAAAGAAACAAAATTATAAAAAATATAATCCGTATTATTATGATATACAGTAAAGTTTGAGGAAATTGGGGTGGAATTCAACTCAGAAAAATGATAAGCACTACATTATAAAATGCTTAGAATGCTTGAATATAATTTATTAGAGAAAATGTCCCATAACCGCCTACAGTACACCCTACCCCTCATAGCGATTGTTGAGCAGCAGTTTTCGTAAAATGAGTTTCATAATTGATTGAAAGAAAAGAAAATTTTTACCTCATCTCAAAACGGGTCAGTACACCTGATAATTATATAATGCGTGCAAAAAAAAGTAATTCTGAGAGCGAAAAATGTGTTAGAAAAAAAAATCGGAAATTTTGGCTCGATAAATAATAAACAGATCGTGGCTCTGTGTAATCGTAAAAATTTATGTATATTCAGGTATTACCATGATCATTTTTTTCTTTTCTCTTCTTTTCATTTCTATCATACGTCGGTTTTGTTGTGCGTCTATAAAAATTTTCAATATAATATTACCGGAAGTTATGTGCATATACATGAATATATTCATGTCTATAGACAGGTTATAAAGGGCAGTGAGACGTTGATAATTTTCTCGAGTATTATTTAAGCAGCGCCCTCAACATTTTTATTATTCTACGGTTGTGCAGCACAATTACAGGGTCAGCATTGCTCTCAATAGCCTTGAGGGGTTGGTATGTACCTACCATAGTACATAAGTTGGTATGAGAGGTGGATGATGATATATAGATATATATATAATGTACAGAAATATAAATCTATAGAGGATATACCATAGAATCAAAGTGAGAAAGCTGTTTAGTTATTCCAAGTGCGACCAAGAATAAGTAATTCCCAATTGAGCATTAAACTCAAGTTTATATAGCTTTCGAAAATTTAAGCGCGATTCTACTCGAGTCAATTTAAGCAGAGGCTTTACACGGAATTCACAATTCCGGTTCAAGCTTTGATTCACCCCGAAAAAAAAAAGTGAGAAAAAAAAATGTACACGATAACAAAAATTTTTATCATAAGAATAAGGAAAACCATAAGGACGAGAATTGAGTGTGAATTATGTGGTACGATTCAAGTTCTTTTTTCCTAAATTTCATACATGGAAGACAAATATAAGAGGCAAATCTTGATTTTTGAACGTTTAGAGACATAGACTTTTTTTTAGACCCAAAAGTTGCGATCGATATTACAATTTTCAACTATCGCACTTGGATCGAAAATATTCTGAGACGTTTTCACAAAATCATCTGACTGACTTAAAGCTTTCGAAATAACAAGAAGTTTGGATGTGATTAAAAGCTTATGTATAATGTCGGAAAACCGTGGATGGTATATAAATCTACGTAGGTAGACATACCTACTCACAATCGGTCTACCTTTTCCACATAGGTGTGCGTAAAGGGTGACGTAGAGCGCTACTTGTTTGTAAGGTGGCACACGTGTGGGGGTTTGAAATGAACTGAGAGGTGAGGAGGAGGAGAGGGAGGAGACTAGCGAGTCTCGGGGTAGCGGAAGATTGTAATTAAGAGAAGCAACACGCAAATTTGCGATCCATCTACGCCTTCTCCTCGCCTTTTCGAGAATGGGGAATCAGAGAAGAAGACAAAGAGCGAACTGCTGGCGCGTGGTACCGAGAAAACTTACGAGCTCATAGAATGTAACTATTATCAGGATTCCCCGTAATTCGTTCTATCATATCATCAATATACCTATCAATTATTTCTTCGTTTTACCCGTCTGCCTTCTATTTTTTTCTATTATTACTTACTTATTTTTTTTTCTCGCTTCTTTCCACTTGCGTGTGGTAAAGACATCTGGTATACAGGTAATTACTGGGCATACTTCGTAAAAAAAAATGAAATAAATAAACTTTTTCTTACTCGTCTGACACGATGTCTTTCTAATTCCATTTTCAGAAAGGTGTACGAAAATCGGTGCATCCATGAATTTCAAGTAATAAATTTTGAATTGAAATTTCGGACGGATGTATAAGATGATGTGAGAAAAACATGAAACCAAAAATTAAATCAAATGTCAGTACGATACGGAAGGGGATAAAAATGGGAAATAGTTGGGATGAAAGCAGCTTCAACTAGTCCTCCACTTCCACTTTGTCCGTTTATTTTACACATCGGGGACGCCCTGTAGGTTTTGTAAGTATATATACGCAGGTACCGTACCCGTTTCGCATTTCCGGAGTTTCCGCATATCTCAGATCAGCTGGTAAAACGATAATGTTGGTAATAACACCGCATCAGAGTGGCGTGATAGGCATTTGCATAGATAAGAGAAGCGGCTGAATCCTCCCACCTTCTCCGCCCATCAAAATAATGCCTACCGACGCAAGATCGACTCTGCGTTTTATCGGTGGTCTTTTTTTTGCCGCTTTTTTCTTGATTTTAAAAAACCGAATTAATCGGAGGACGAATACACGGTGCAACGGTGAGACTGAACTTTGTTTAAAAATCAAGTAAATTTTTGAATTATATGCGCATTGTAATCTGATTATATTTTCAATTAACAAAGGAAATAACTATGAGAGAAGGTGGCGGAAAAACCAAAAAGAGGATGAAACAAAATCGCAGCAGGTAGGTATATTGCACAAACTTTACATCCACGACGTCTTAAATGCTCGCGGTATTATTATACTTCGTTGCGATTATAACCACATAAATTTTCAAGGTAATTTGAATGTTTGTTCAGGCTTACGAATTTGCATTATGTAAATTAAATATATACATATAAAACTCCCGTTATACCCGACGATTAATTCAAGTCAAGTCCGAAATAAAAATTTCTGCGATACATATCCATAATATACGTTTTTGCGTGTATATAAATGTGTACATATATAACACGAATTTTATTAAACTCGTGTATTCTACTTTTTCGGTTACCTGCTTCAATTTGTATTATTTTAGTAAATTAATTCATTATTTTATCTGATTTTGTTTCTCCCAATGTAAATCAAATTGAATAGCGATTCGAACAGAGAGCTCTGTATCTATATAATATTATTTCTTTTTATTTCATACGGTGAATCTTCCTGAAAGGTAAAAAGCTCGTTTGAAAACACTAAGTTAACCATAACGGTGAAGTTACTTTTATCTCCCGTTGTTGTAGATATATATTGCATATAATCTGTATACGTATATATACATGAAATGGACGATCCAGCCAAATCTAATTCACTCTTTGTACGTATAGTGCATAACGTGCCCATCCCAATACTCTGACGGTTTTAATGGACGCACGACAAACGAACCGTATGGTTCGCATCCAAATCCGATTATTTCTCTGATGCCGCTTTCATTTCGCTCGATTCGCCTTTTCGGTAAACAAAACTGATGAAAAAACAAAAAAAAAAAAAAAACAAAGTATTAATCAAAGAGAAAAAAAAAATCAAACCTGCAGAGAAAAAAAAAGAAGGGAAAGCAATTTTTACCCGCAATTCCGTAACCACGAATCCCGTTTGAGAAATGTACAAATGGAAATTTGATTTTCTTACCAATATAGTTCGTGTTTGGTAACGCCCCTCATCGTTTTCTCTCTCTCTCTCTCTTTCCCGCTCTCTAACATCGGTGTATGTCAAGTTATGGTAAAATGTTGAATACTGATTTTTAACTTACACAAATGTCGAGTAATTGTGACGTAATTAGCAAATGGGAAATCAAGTCTCCTCAGCGAAATGACTTCCGAGTCAATTTCCTCTGAACCCAACCCGACGTTACTCGGTTCGCTCTAGTGCCCCTCTCAGCTGCTTCTGATTCTATATTCCGAGGTACTAACCCGTTCACATTTCTAAAATGACCCTTTACACATCGGTGAAAATGGTCGATTGGTGAGATTTGAATTATTTTACATCATGGCGGGGGAAAAGTTTTCTTTTACGAGGTATAGTTTTACCGCTGGGTTGTATGGGAATGATTCAGAGTACCTGGATCAATATGAGAGGTAATATATTTGGTGTAGATTTAGCAGCTAAAATCGTAATGTTATATAGTCAATAAATTGCATACATACATGGAGAATAGGTTAGACAATAAATTTGAATTACTAATTCAGTCATTACATGGTGCTATAAATAATACCATCTGGCAACCTGCTGCAGGTATGTTTGTCGATTTCGCTATATTGGGAATGCATGCATCGTCCGTCGGCGTATACTATATGTACGGGCACTATAGATAGGTATGTTCATTTTCAATGGTCTAAAGCATCGCCACCATTTTCTCTACATTTCTACGCATCTATATCCATCTATTCTATCTCTTTCTATGTTTCACCGGTTATATGGGGTAGCATTCTGTTTACTCAACATACACACACACACAATCAAACGAACGAACAACAAACAAACAAACACTATACACTCATTTTAACTCGGAGAATTGCACGGTAGCGGGCATATCGTACTCTCTCTCTCTCTCCTCTCTCTCTCTCTCTCTCTCTGTATGCGCGCATACGTAAAATTTATTTCAACCGATTACCTTCGAACATGCAGACGCGTACCGCGTACACACCCCATAGATGGCATATAGGCAGATATAGTGCATATATGATATTAAATATTGTATATACGTATATCTAGAACTATATTTGTAGTATATATGTATATAAGACTATCTGCAGCCGCACCCCGAACCCGATCCATATAGCGATGCTGCAAATGGCTAAAGTAAATTAGTACGCTGCCACGTACAGAATTCTAAGTTTTAAATACTAGTGAGGTATATATATATATGTATACCTGGGTGTGTATATATATAATAAAGTGAAAATGCTGAAATTGCAAGGATCGTTTTCGCCACAGTTTGTTATAAAGTCGGGTCTGCTTCGCATCACCGACAAGTGTCCCTTAGGAAATCGTTGTCGTTCGATGTAACTTCTGTTCCCGAAAACAGTTTCAAGTTTTCATTTTTTCTCTTCTTTTTCTTTCAACTTCGAACCTTCAAACGAAAACAAACCCGTTCGATATGAATAGTAGCGCTAGTATGAAATGTGAATGAACTATTCAAATTCCATTAACTGATTCTATTTATTGGAAAAAAAAATTTTTGTTTACAATCGAAAATCGAAGAATAAAAAATAGATAGCGTCGAAAACGTCATTTAAAAGTTGAAAGAAATTGAATGAAAAAATAACCGTTGCACCGCGTTTTTGAAAAGATTGATATCTTTTTGGTTTACATGCAGAGATAGGTCGGAAGGATGTACACGATACAAGGTACAGATTGGAGGTGAACTACCCTTATTACTGTTCAGAAGCAGCAGCGATTATCTAAAATCGGATAATTAACTACTCAGAACATGTATATGTATACATACATATATTATACGCAAACTGTACGTCTTAATCGTAGGCTTTCGAATGGCATAATTTATCAAAGTGAAATTTATTACACCGCAAATCTAAACCTATGTTTAACTAAATTGTTATAAGATTAGATACATCGTAGGTAAACCAGTTCAACAATTAATCAGCGACTGCAGCACGGTACAACGTACTACCAGATCCTAGAAAATAGAATATTCAGCCTATAGATAGAAGTTAATTAACGGTTGAAAAAAAATTTATTTGTTTTTTTTCAAATCTTCACCTCGATGTATAGTAACAGCAAAGAATTTATTTTTCAAATTTGGATAAAACATTCCCCCTAATATCCGACGCACGGTATGTATTTAATATATATAGTTTAAATAACAACCTAAAAGTATAAAACTCTACTTGATCGGCCATTAAAAGAAATCGCATTATATCCCGTGTAGAAGTGAAACAGAGTGAATTAGTTAGGGCTTGGCAAGTATCGTCAAAATTCCATGAACTGTATCAAGCTTAAACTAAGGGCAATACTTAATCTATTCCCCCCGTGAAAAGCCAACGCTCCTTCGGGATGCCTTTTACTACCCTACACGAGGATAGCCGCGGAGCAGTTAAATTTGGCGAACTTATACCGACAAAATAATAAAAATGTTAAAAATGATAATAATAACAATTAAAATCTTTCCCACCGAACACACCCTTTCAAATTTCAAGGTGAGAATGATTTACGCGTAATAAATTCATCCCATAACTTTCATTTTGAACGATGCAAATTAGGGGGGGGGGGGGGGGAAAGAAATCCCAAATTAAATAATGTGGGAATTTTAAGGTCCGTTCTCCACATTGTTACATGTACAGTGTATCGCACTGTACTCGTTTATATAGCTGTAAAGTGCAATTTAGTTCTGCAGTTAGAGGTTTGGAGAATGGAGTGTATCCTGGGTGGAAAAAGCCGGAGGGGGGGAATAGCTGCTAGCGAGTGACTGGAAGCCACTCCAGGATGCTTCCAGTTCTCTCCCTCCTTCTCCTCCCGCCTCCCGCTCTTCCTCCGTCGAACAATCACCCACAAATCTTCCCTCCCGACGATTGCGGGAAACAATCGGCAACTGGGCCAATGGTTAAACCCTCCGTTCTAAACTCCTATGAATCTATACTATATAGCTATGTGGACTCGCTTCACCAGGGATACCACGTACACCAACCAAACCTATACCTACGGACATACATATATACATACACCCTACCATACGGTATGGTATATCGTGGTATGAGTCGCCAGACCGTTCTCTGGCCACGAGGTTAATTAAATTTAGGAGGAATTCCGGCCAAATTCTCTACTGCAGTATAGATTTTAGACCACCCTCAAAATATCTTACGTATTATTCGATCTCGAAACGTTGGGGAGAGTAGAAGAAAAAAAAAAAGAATTTTTTTGTTCTCTTTTCACGTGATAATTTCTTGTAAAAACCCTCTTTTTACATGGCACTGAAACTTTCGAATGAATTTCGAGAAAATGTTTCGTCAGTTTATCTTCCCTCCCACCAACCCTTACCGTTCAATTCCTAATTTTTCGATGATATTTGAGAGAATATAGTGTCTATGGGGTTCGGTAGCAGATCCCGGCTCTAATGACGTACATCTAAGGGTTGGTATTTTAGTATAGTCGTTTCTAAGAGGGTACACTCTAACAATTCTTGGTTAGTGGAGGTTACTACCGGTCGAGGTATTCTCCGATGGTTAGGTATATGGGAATGGGATGGGATGTGATGTGATGGGGGAGTGTGGTATCCTGCAGTACTGTATACGAAGCGTAGCGCAAAGGGAGCTTGGAATCCCCTATAAACTCCGGAATCCCGTTTAAAACATAAGAGTCCCCAGGGAGTGCCACGTCTCGGAGCTACTGCACCCCTAGCTACGTTATACTTGCGTCCTTATCCTTTGTCTCTATTTATTCTTCTTTTTCTTCTTCTCTCCTGACCCCCGTCGGGCCGCGCCTCGCCTCGATGGTGACTCGAAAAATTCTTATGATATTATTTGGAGAAAAAATGAGACAAAAAAATGTCCAAATCGAATACCGCTGTTTTCTTTAATCAGCACAATGCAAACCCCCGAACGGGCGTGGGGCTTTTTTCCCTATTAATTTTTTCTCTTCCTAATGGGTCGTTATCCATTTAGATACCGACGACGTACTAAAACCCTTTTTTTATATAAATATGAAAAAAAAATTATAACCTGACTGCGATAAGTCTGGGTCGCTGATATTCCTTCAAGATTTGCATATTCATAAGGTTATATGTATATAGCATATACTGTATTATATACGTATAATACTAAACAGTTTATACATTTCTCGTGACAGTTATAAACCCTATCTTCACGTTAATAAAATACTCAAAAATTTACATCTCACAGGGTATTTAATAATATTATATTTTTGAACGAAACGAAACAATAAAAGAAAAAAAAAAGAAAAATAACGAACACACACAATTAATCTTTGTATGAAAATTCTTTCCGGAATACGGTATATTAACGTTTAATTATTATTTAAAATTTTCCAAGACGCCGTAAGACGGGTAATGAGAACCTGCATGGTTAAAATGTAGACACGTATATATGTATGAGGTAAGGGTATGTACTCTAAAGCATCAGACAGCATGGGCATTAAAAATCCGGTAGCTATTGTCTTAAGGGCCATTAGCAATGCTTTGTAATGGTAATGGAGCTTTGAAGTTTCTGTCTGGTTGGTTACCTTCCTACCCCCTTCCCGCCACCCCTTATAACTTCAATTATGGTCGTTCCTCAGGGAATTGAAACATGCATCCCCTACCATTATATATACCACATAGATATGATATACATATACGCGATATACGTGAACGCGGAATTCACAAAGAAATTCAATCATCAATAACCATTAGATCCGACGAAGTCATGTTTATCAACTAGTTGAAGAGTAAAGGAAAAAAATAAGACCTCCAAATATTAAACGATCGGGACGCGGATCCTCGTTTCGATAGAAGTAGAGAAAAAAAAAAAAAAAACCATTGCAGCAATTTTTCAAAAAAACCCTCAAGAATTAAATATTTTCTTTTTCATTATACGAATATTATTTACGTGGATTGTTCTTCTTTTAAAAATTGCGAGTTTTGCTCGGTTGTGCTGCAAGGTTTTATTGTTTTTATTTTTCCCCAACTCTGGTTGGTATACGCCACCTGCGTTTTCCTTATCGCCTTCACCGGTATACGCGCGACTAAGGGTGTAACACGCTCGTCAGGGTGATGGATTACATCACGTGATCCCTTATTCCCCAACTTCCTCTTCTTTCCTTTCCTTCTTTTTTTTCCCCCCGCTCTTTTTTTTCTACTTTTACTTCCTCGCTGGTTAAACCTTGGTCACATACCTTTCTCCACTTCTTTACCAATAATTCTCAAATTCCTTTCAATCTCCGATGAAAGAATTACGTCACGATAATACGTCAACGGATAGTTATATACACAGCATCATCAACACCCTCAGCGTAATAAAATCATCGACGTAATACCTCATGAAAAACGAAGGCAAAAAATATATATCGACTAATTAAAATGAATATATAAATTCTACCGGTCGCCGGACCCGTGAAAATCTACCCTGAATTTTCACTATCTCTAATTGATCAACTCCCCACGCATTTATGGTCTGCATTCATACGTACATACATATAGATATATATATACATACAAACCATACGTATATATAAATTAATCTCTGTGGCCTAGTCATCGTTCATCAGGATTAGGGGCGTTGGCGGACGGATGTGACGTCAGCTTGCGGCGCCACGTTTTCCTGGCCCTTGCAGAGGGCTCGCCTTGATAAATGGAAGAAAGCAATTAAATGCCCTCCCTCCCCCCGGCCCCTCTTTACCACCCCCCTCAACTGATGTCCAGTTCTTTGGTGCACTACGAAAAATGCTCATTGGCTTTGTATCGTTCGAGTCTCAATTGCTGCCGTTGGGGTAGCGTCGTCTTTCTCTCGTCAGTCTCTGAATCAAACGCGTTATAGTTCTAAGCTCAGGTTACGTTAGGTCAGTTGAAGTGAAGTTAGGTTAGAAAGCTATTTCCTATACCGATTATCATAAATCGTATCGATTAATATCTGTAATTTGGAATTGAAAGTACCTATATATGCGTATTTTTTGTTTCACTGTATGAGCGCGGTAATATTCTAATTCTATATACATCAATTTCCGGGCAGGACTCAGATTAATATTTATTATGGATAAGAGTATAGGATTAGATGTCGGATTTATTGAGGAAATGAAAATGAAAAGCGGAGTAAAGGGAGGGGGAAAAAACTATGAAATAGTTTTTGTTTTTTTTTTCTTGCTGTTGATAATTGGAAAATTATATAACCACGCGCGTGTCTGTTACTTATTGTAGTACAGACGTGAGAGGCAATGAGTATAAACATCATTCTTCATTATCGATGATCCCGCCCCCGTTTCACTTTTTAATTTCCTGCCCTATCCCAACTTCCTCCTCATTCTGGCTACAGAACTATATCTCCCCGAGAGAGCAGGAGTAGCAGCAGCAGCTATAATACGGAAAGGATTTAATACCACCTACTATATTATCATGGAACTCTCTCGTATTATCCTATAGGTTATAAGATTTTATAAACGCAATTTTTCCTACAAAATCACGTCCCTTAATTACTTCCAGTTCACGACAGCAGCTTTTGTAGACTTGACGGCGGGAATTAATAAAAAATTTAACGAAATGCGATACCATTAAATACGCGGGTGCGCAATTTCGGACGAAAAGTTTTTTCTTTCTTTCTTATTTCTCGACTGATTAGTGATGAATTTTCACTGTTACTTTTTCGTCGATTTTTTATTTCTTTTCATCCGAACTTTGAGAAGAGGTAGACGATGTAAGTGTAATTTTGTCGTAGATGTTTGAAGGTTTTTGGATTTTTTGTTCAAATCGATAAAAGCTTCGTCGATGGATCGAGCTTTCTTACGTTTCATTGAAAACCGAGTAGTTTAACAAAAGGGTGGGAAAAAAACAGCAGCTTTTCCGAGTTCAATATATATGACCTTGACTTGCGCGTGGGTGATGTGCTATTGAAAAACACCGAAAATACGTCGACTTTTTATTTTTTTAACATACCATTATGTGCATTATACATTGATACGTTGAAAATATTCGATTCGAAGTGTGTTTGACAATGAATATTTGCAGCAGGACATATATATGGGAGTATATCGGGTGGTAGAAGTAGCAGAAACGTATAAAGCACACACCACTTACTCTCACACCATCGAAATTGTTGGGAAAATCTCTGAAGATACTTTCACCCGCTTCTCTACCTTCATCCTCTTCAGAATAGCTAGCTCTATACTCGAAAGAAAATTCAAACACTTCTCTGATTCGCAGCTGAATATATACACCGTACCCAAAACGGAGGTGAATTCCATCTGAGAGAGGAAAAAATAAAATAGAATGAAATATCGAAAGAATGCCTTTTTCAGTAAACTATCAGTATAAGCTTTTCCAAAATTGACGAGAGAACATCACCGTTTCAATTAATAACAGACAAATGTTGTCGAATTTTTGAATTCCCAAATCGTTTATGGTCGACATATGTATGTTCGTTCAACCGCAGTATATATAAGTTTATATATACATATATAATCTATGTATACTTTGAGTACCGCACGGATATAAAGCTGTCAAGCAAGGAAAGAGAAGTACAAAGAATACTAATCCATTCTAAGGTGTGGTAGAAGGTATCAAAGGAGATGAAAGGAGCGAGAGAAAAATAAAGAGAGAGAGAGATGAGGAGAGAATATTTGAAACTTGGAGGGTGGATAGGGGTGGTGATGGTGTCGGTGGTGGTGGTGGTGGTGGTGATGGTGATGTTGAGCCGAGAAAGGGCAAAGAGAACTCCCGCAGCGAGGCTAATGAAATCAGAGGATGATTAAAAAGTTTGTGGGGATTCTCGTAAAAATAGGTAAGAATATTAACTTAGTTTGCATTGGGTGAGTGAAAGCGTACAGTAGGATGTGGTATGGGTGGGGGGTATAAATATACCGGGGTGGGTATGGTTCTAGAGACTATGAAAGAAATTCTTTGCGAGATTCAGAGATAATTCTGATAAAAAGTTATACCATGTATATGAAATTTATGCAATGAAATTTATACAATGATATTAATTCTTCGATCACGACAGCAGCTGTTTTAGAAAAAAAAAAAAAAAAAATTAAGCAAAATAAAATGAATGGAACAATAGATAGAAAAAAGAAGAACAGGAAGAAAGAAGATGAGACGTGAATTAGATAACAAAATTCTTCATTCAATTGTTTCTCAGCAGACAGTCTTCTTTGAAAATGATACGATATAAAGAATCGAAAAAATTTTATACACACAAATGATAGTTAGTTTTGAAAATATGAAAAATATCGGTTATGGATTGCTCATAAATTTTTTTTCCCTTTTTTAATTTCATCCTTGAGATTGCTTTTTGTCTCATTTCTCCTTAGATTTAGTTTATTTTTCGTAGACGATTCGTAAAGTTCGACACAATTACTGTAGCCAACTCTGTACGTGTATATGTTAACATTTTTACTCCGTTTTACTCTGAGCGAGAATTGAACGAAACCGAACCAATCCCTTTATACCAATAGGCGACAATTACGAGAGCACGTGACACTCTGGAAACGAATTTCATCCTCTACACTATAAGAGGTTCATACTGTACAGAAGAAGGAAACAGTTATGTGATAATGGGTGGCTGCGAATGAAGAATACTGAAAGGAATCTACAAAGTATACGATACAGGTAGAATAATCTTTGCTCGGAATTCTGGACGAATTACAAAATATATCAACCTTACTACGTGAAGTAAAATTGACCGATTTTATGAACCAGAAAGTTTGGAAAATTATATTCGTTGTTCAACTTTCGGAGATGGTCCCTAATGACCGTCGACTTTTTCACCCTAATTTAATTCTTCAAGAGAAGAATTCTATCTTATTCCGATCTTTTTGTTTTTCCAACTTTTTATCTCACATCGCAGATACACCGCAGACCGTGCAATTATATCTGTTATAAAATAAATAAATATGATAATAAAATTCTGTTCGATTAAAGGGGTGCGTCGTTGCTGAAAATTCTTGATAGCAAGTTGCTGACGACGCAGCATAGTATCGTTTGTGGTGGTTTCGCTCGGGTTGATTTTGGTTTGCGTGTCGCCCTCGTTTCCTTGCTTATATTTCTCCTCGCAAATCATTCCTAATGGTACGTCGCCTGAGTCCCAGTGTTCCGTCAAGCTGGCTGGGCTATTAATTGTCCCTTGTACGCACTCGGTTAATTACCACAATATATATTTTTTCCATCCCCTCTTCTACCGTAGAAAAAAAAACACAAAAAAATCAATTTTCTCTTCACTTCGATTCCAGAGCGACTTTTCAAGTTGAAAAATAAGTATTTCCGTCATTCTTCTTCGTCTACTCGTCCGACTTTGATTGCGCTATTTTGTTCGACGGGTCGTTTTTAAAAAAAATTCGTTGTAGATTGCGCGGATCGCTTTGTGGTTTCGAAACAGATTCGCGTTGAGAATACGTAGCTTAACAGGGTGAAATGCTTTGATATGGTAATTTCGTACGCGTCGCTGCACCAGGTCTGAAACCTGACTTAAACCTCGACTAAATGCATTCCGTATAGCACGTAATACCATGCAGACGTGATGCACTCAAATTTGAGAGCTTTTTCCTAATATTTCTCTTCTCAGAGTTCCGAATTAATGAAATTTTCTATATTATTATATCGAGGAATGTATTTTCGGATTCGTCAAGTTTGACCGTTCGGTCTTGTCTACGTGTGTTTTTAATATGAATGGCGATTTCATTGTCAAAGTGTTTCGAGTGTACGTGGAAGACGAGTACGTTTTAATGAAACCGACTACATACAGGTATATCCACACCCTATGCTGTTATATTCGAAAACCCTCTGATGCAGAGGATTGTACATAACGTGAAGTACATATGAATGTATATGGCAATAGGATTTATATAGTGCCTATAGTAGTGTAGGAAAATGACGTAAATACATTTGCAGACTCTAACAGTTACAGCATGCAGAAATAGAAGGCGATCCGTAGTCTCCGCGAACAGACGTTGCAAGGGGAGAATAGAGAGAGAAAGAGAGAGAGAAAGAGAGAGAGGGAGATAGAGGAACCGGATGGCTTGGAAATTGAAACACGGTTTAAACACAGCCAGCTCTAGACGTTTGATCATACGTTGTACCTACATGTCTACGAGAGAACATCGCTATCCCTATATTCTCTTTCTCCCTCCTCCGCCCCTCTCTCCCTCTCTCTCTCTTCTTTCATACCTCTGATAAAAGCCACGTATACACAATCGCTTTAACTGTATTGCGTTCGTGAAGAAAATTATACATCAATATTCAGGGGGAGGGTGGCAATACTGTGAGCTTTGTAATGTTGGTATTTCAAGTTTCATCCCATAATTTGTTGTTTAGTACGAGAAAGAAATACAAAATTTAAATTAAAATTAAAATTGACCAGCCAAAAGTGAAAGGAGAACTTTTAGCCTGACCGCCCGTTCAAAAGTTGGCAAATTCTGAGTTTTGGTCAGAAATTGCGAAATTTGTTTATTCGTTTTGCTTTTAGTGTTATGGAATATTTTATTATTTGAAAATCTGGATACGTTAGAAAAGACTTACGATATGAGGAGATGAGATAAGAATAATTTTCCCATTTCACCGAAATCTAATATGATCTGAAATATAGAAGTTCTGAATAATTTATTGCTTTATATCGGATATATTTTCATACATGCCGTCAATATCGCTGAAACAAACAAGGTAGCGGTGTAACGCCACGTTCAATCCTTCTCCACGCAAACCCTCCATTAACTTTGACAAGGTTAATTAACGTACAATCAACGGGAGACCACAATCGTGTTATACCGCACCTAAAACACAACCCTGCAATGCGCAATCGCGACTCGCAATCAACGACGACAAATTACCCCATAAAAATTCCTCATGATCGCAAGTTCGGGTTGTACGTTACACGTATCTATACGGATGTGAAAAAAAAAAAAAAAAAAAAAAAAAAAAACACAATTTCAACCAAGACGAACACCCCGAAGATTGAATTAAAAAAGTCACATTATACTATACAATCATGAAACACTGTTTCAATCTACACTGTCTTTTCAATGAATTTTTTGAGGATAGTTGTTAACTTTTTTTTTCTTTTTTCCAAGCGTTAAACATTTCAGTTTAAGGTACATTTCATTCGTGTCTTTTTTTTCTTTTTCTTTTTGTACCTATAATACACGAATATAAAATGGGGTGCGTTTATTTCGTACGTATGTAATACATACGATATATAATTCTTGTCAGAAAACGACTGCACGTAATGGTTTTCCCGATTAAACTCGCCCCGGTCTAGACATTTGAACACGCATTTCCTCTCGTCCTCAGTTTCTATTTCATGCAAAACCAACACGATCATATCCTACCGTTGCGTGACCACCACGCGATCATTGTCAGGCATTGTAACATCGCGATTATCATGTTATTAAGAGCACGTGTCAAGACTAGCATTAATATAGGTAACACGAGATATTCGAACTACCGTCATTCGCGATTGAATTCGCGATTTTTTTCATTCCAATATTTCAAAGACTTTTAAATTTTCATTGAAGTTCTTGAATTTTAGTGTGACCGGATGTACAAATATACGGAGATAAATCCGACCTCACTGTATTCCAGATTTGAAAATCTGATCGAATCTGATCGAACCATTCAATAAAGTCTACCGCGCGGTCTGACCGCAAGTCTAATAAAATCTAATTAAATCTAATGAAAAAAAGGGAGGAAAAAAAGAGAATCACCATCCGATAAAGATATACAGGTGCGTAGAGATCGTGGGGAGATCAGAGACCGGATACAACATAGCTCATGTATTAATAATAGGGAGCGCTTGCCACAGTTCAGTTTGCGGACAGAGAGAGCTTTGGGTGTTGGTAGTTGGAGTGTGACGCGTGCATTAAGCTCGATAGTAATATCGTTACCTGAAACGCTATGCATCGTCGAAACGGTTGAAACGAAGGGATTAGCGAAGCACCTCAACCCTACACTATCCCTACTATACGATGCTTCACCTCTCTACACCCTCGCCATTACGTTCACATATACTATAGATAGGAATCTATATGCACAGGACCTGTACATACCTCCATATACGTTGGTATGCGATACATCAACTTTATATGGGCAAAGTGCATACGACGAGAATTGAATTTTCTTACACACTATGCGTGTGCACGTATAATACTTTGACGACATATTTGAAAAAATTATTAAGCAGGTTGTTTTTGATGTGAGAATTGTTGCAAGTGAAAAATCATTAAATCAAGGGTCAAGATCGCTGGTTCAGTGGGGGGCTAGTTGAGCTACAATGTGCAGACCTACAACACACGTTTGCACGTATTTGTGGTAAACTACGTCATGCCATATGGTGTTGCAGTTCGAAATGGGGTAGGTTAACATTTGAAATTTCATCGTTATACGCTCGCGTATTATAATGATAAATTGGGAAATCAGTGTAACTGATATTACGCTTTCCCAGAATACACTGTAAATGTTCGAGGCCAAATGCGTAACCCGAAATCCTCTTGGAACGGCGAACAAAAAATAGATAGATGAACAAAAATCTGTATCAACTGAAAATACCAAATTTATAAATATTTCGCAGCGTGATACGATGTGTAGCTAACTGACGTTATAAAAGTAGAATAAAGTTCATTAGCAAAACCAATTTTGAGAGACGAAAAAAGGGGCTAGCTAGCTACAGAGAAGGAAGCCCAAAAGCAGTTTAAGCACACGTTATAGGGGTGGGAAAATAGGTGTCGCCTTTCGCGAGCCACGAGAAACTGGGTGGTAGCTGACTATGAGCAGGTTGAAAGCTTGCGATGAACATAAAACCCGTGAACGTGAACGTTGAATGTGAATGTGAACGTGAACGTGAATACCTCGAGAGAGAGCGGGGCGCGTAGCGAGTATACCGAGAAAATTGACAGTCGTTTTTGCAATTCGTTGAAAATCTCCATGTTATTAGCGACGGCTTAAACTTGCAAAATTGCAAAAGTTTTACGCGAAAATCGTTGACTTGTGCGAAGCTGCTGCTACTGCTGCTGCTGCTGCTACGATGGCAAGAGGATGGTACGGTGGAAGGTTGAAAAGGTGGGCCGTACGAATATCTCGAAACCCGACTACGAGCACGACGTCCTCTTTCCCAAGGCGTCGACGACGACTCTGACTTTTCCACCGAAACTCTTCCTCTTCTTCTTTTTTTCTTTTGTCTCCCGTTTTTTTTTCTTCTTTTTTTCTCTCTCACCTCGACCCTGAGATCCGCCTCACTTTTCTTAAGCACCAAAGAGTTTAGCCTGAATAATGAACCGTGCTTACCAAAAACTTTATAGCACGTTGGGTGTCTGAAAACCTTTAAACCGCGCCGACTCAAAAAACCTACCCAATTTTAAACTACCTTCAGCCCCTTTTTTTATTTTATACACTCTGTTGAAAATTCTACAGCACGGGTGTTTTTTTTTCCCATCCTGGATTGACTTTTTTTCTAATTTTCAATGTAGCCATTGCAACATCAGAAAAGTTGAAATGAAATTTACAAAAATCCACTCTTTGAACTTCTGGCCGCAGCTAGGCACATAGTTAGCAATTTGTTGAGTCAAATTGTACCTGATCTAGTTTTTCATGTTCTCAAATTAATCGGCTACGCAAAAATTCTTCGATTCTGTTTTACCGACCGTTCGGTGTCTCCAAGCTGATCTCTTCGATATCTTTCGTTTTTATTCAATTTTTTTGTTTCTGTTTTTCTAGTTTCTTCGTCAGTTTTATGAGTAGACCGGAAGTTGGAGTAGATATAGATAATACTATATACATATATCTATGTCCATACGACTGCTCGGTTGAGCTTTCGCATTAATCAAAACAACAAAGCATTTGATCAATCGTTCGTAGTATTACGACATAGTTGTACGGGGTCTCCCTGTAATCTAGGAATGTATTTATCATAAATAACCACAAAAAACGTTTGGTCTACGAAGTCAAAGTATGTTAAATATATATGAACATCTGTTCAGAACAGTTGTTTCATTTGTTTCGCAACCGATTGTATACACATATGGAGAAAGTTTACACTACTTCGGCCCAGCCAATAATACAAGATACGATAATCCTGTTCGAATTAAAAGTTTGTCTAATTATATTTATTTAGAATGAATCGATAAATCTATGACCTCTATCTATAAACTACGTATGGTGGCCGATTGTGGGTGTGACAAAAAAAAAACCACAATCGATAACAGTCCGCGTACACGAATAAATAGGAAGTAAAAGTCAATCGAATATCGAAATAGAAAAGATTCTTCAATAAAACATCAGCGAAACGTTGCACGGCGTTTACGTTCTATGGTTGGTTCTAGTATTACGTTGAATCTAGATCCTGACATTTATGGGGTAGTTTTATGAGATTGCATGTGGTGCCGCTGCACAGGCGCGTCGTATTTGCGGACAGGTTGCTGCGAATCTAGTTGGTTTCAGAGAAGCTATACCATATAAATGTACATATATATTTACCAATACAACAACGTTGCTTTTCACCTTCTTTCCTCAAACACACGTATGCACTATACATATATTTATATGTGTGCACGCGTGTACAGTTATATGCGGCACGGTACAGCCACTGCTACGACTACCTTCTAGCTCTTCGTTTCGCGGGACTCTACGCGAAGCTCTATTTACCTCTCACAAAGCTTGGATTAAAGTAAATCCTTGGCTAAATCCTCAACTTTGATCTAATGGCCAAGACTTTAGTGTGACGCTGATTAGGGGCAACCGGCTCCCTTCTAAACGACGCGGTACCTACGACCCGTAGTTATATACACCCAGTTACCTACCTACCTACCTACTCGGTGTAAAACTTTCGCCAAAATTATTCTCAGGTCACTGCGCGGACGTTTACTAACTGTATCGAGGTAGTAACCTGCATGTACGTTGTAGGATGAGTAGGTACTATCTTAAAAAAAAGTTAAAAATTGAATTAATCAAAAGACCTATAAGTATATTTTTGTGTTAGCACTGTTCCGAACTTTCGAGTTTTCAAAAATGAAAAAACACAAAATAAATGAATCAATTTCTCATTACAGTTAATTCATTGAATGTGTGAAGTTTGATTACGTGCAATGTACAACTCGTACAGAGTAGAAAAAAAAGAAAAAAGGAAACGAAATTGGCCCTCATTCACAAGGGAGGAAATATTGCCAACAGAAGCGGCTGACATGCCAGCGGCAATTTTCTTTGTAACAAGGGTGGATTGATCCTTCCCGCTGCAACTTCACGATATAATTATGAAGGGAAGGGAATGATTTATTAAATTAATTATAACCAACCAAAAACTTTCCCTATATACAAACACATTTCCCAAGAATATATAAAATTAAAGTATGTAATAGCTGAATGTACGCAAGTAAATATGTGTGAAGGGTCACCTCCCGTTGCAGAGAGAATAATAAAATTTTCAATTCGTGCATCCCATGGGATATTATTAATTTTTCCGAATAACCGAAAGGAAAAAATCGTCGGTCACTATTTCCGCTTTGACTATTCGTTTTTGTGCGCGAAAAAAAAATAGATAAACAAATAAAGCTAGACGAAAAATAGGAAAAGAAAAAAACTGGGACGTTTCAGGAGTATGAATAAGTCCACGTAACTGATGTAAGCTAACTAATCACTTCCCACAAGTAAGAAGGATTGCCTAAGGTGAAGGAATGGGATAGTTTGTGGAAAAGTATTAGCTGTTCCCAGAGTTCTGAGCGAGAAAACCGTCCGATTTCTGATAAGAACCCGTTGCACCCACCACTTTCCGACACTCATTTGTCCGCAGTTTCTGCTCGTATAACCAGAAATTCATCTAGATTTACGTATACGCGGGCTAATAATCCGTGTTCTAAATCCGCAAAATGTGCACGGGGTGAAGCGAAAGAAAAAAAACAAAAGAACTGTAATAGAAAACACGAAAAAAAAAAGAAAATTAGAATGAATGAGATAAAATGAAAAGAGAGCGAAAAAAATTTGTTATTAAACTTTATTATTATTTCAAGTCACGCAATATATGATATGAAAATTTTTCCTTCCGGGTTATGCGGGTACTATGTATAAAAACCCCTTGGGACAAGGAGAAGAAATATATATATGAATAAAAATAAAAAGAAAATAATAAAAAAAAATAAAACAAAAAACTTAAGAAAAGAGAGAAAGAGAAAAGAAGAAAGGGATTTATCCGGGATAGACTATCTCGAATTAGAAGTGCGGTTTAAATAATTCAGCAAATTACTTGAGCCCCGTAACGTCTAAGGGCTTAAACGATGCCCGGGGCCAGTTTGGTTGGTCGTTTTGCAAACGGGAGCCGTGACAAACGTCCCAGTGAGATAGCTAGTGACACCTAACCACCACCGACGGTCCCTGGAGAGGAGGACTCGAACTGATGTCCCTCCTCCAACCTCCCAGATCTTTTGAAGGGTATCTCTACGGTTCGTAGGACTTTGCGGTCACGGTTACAGGGTTCGCAAATTTGTTCTTGGCTTTTAAACCACGCCATGTTAAATCGCCGAAATTAAAATCAACCCTTATATTTACACGTATCCCTCATATGATAGCAATACATAAATTGCATGTCTATGATTCAATTAAAACCGAATTGCGACAGAGTAAGAATCATCTCATTCTATACTTTTCATTTGTCGGGTAATTTTTTGTTACACTCTTTTTATTTTTATCTTCGATTTCAAATATCGCAACACCCCGCATGTTCGGGATAGATGATCGGCTTGATTTCCCGAAAATAATTTATAACTTGACGCGATATTATATAAAATGATAAATATTCTGGAGAAACATCCCCTACCTCTGATCCTTTCCACCGCTCTTTCTGCGGTGACAATATCATTTTTGCTGAAACGCATATTATATGCATAACCACAGATACATGTGTTATACGTAAATACATTCGCGCACACGCATACGTGCCGTGTATATATGTGCAAAAAATAACGTATGACACGATACGATATGGTATTGTTGAATTTATTGTTGCTCGTACGTTACCGCTCGACGCTTGGTGGTTGCCTGTTTCTCGTTGCTTCGGGCCATTAGAATTTATATACAACAGATATCTATGTACCAGCACATCAGCTATGTATGTATGTATACATATATGATTGTTACAATACAAACAAATTACGCACACGATGAATTCGAATTATATATCACTGCGGAATACCTCATCAATCTTTTGATTACGATGCTGCAGTACATGTATTATTATTATTTTTTTTTTTCTGTCTTCTCGTTTCATACAGTTTTTTTTTTGCTGGCCTTTTTACGTACGCCAATTGCTTAAATCGCACTGATGAGAAATCATATTCAAGGAACCGAGGAACGAAAGAGATTTTTTATCTTTCATTTCATTTTGTTTTTTTTTGTTTCTACGTACAAATTAATTATGTTAATGGAGATTGAGAAATTTGATCTTCTGAATCGTTGGAATTTTTTGAGGGTTGTACAATTTGTCTCGATGAAATAGCTTCGTGGAATTTGTAAAAGCTTAAAACTGAAATACTGTGGGAGAAAAGCAAAAACTGAATCACATCGAGCCCTACAATTCTGTACAAAGCGAATTAATTCTCACGTTTGTCAGTTACGATTGATTTTTTCGGGACAGGGCCTCCCGGCGGAACGGTTAAGGCTCGAATAATTCTGTCAAATTTTATCGAGCTGTGTGGAAAAAACGGCACATCCCTACGACATTAAAACAAACCAAACCAGTGGATTCAATTTCCAATTCAAACTGTCGTAATTTTTAGTTTTTAATTAACCCCTTTTTTTTTTAGGCACCTCTTTCAGGTCTCGACCCCACGATACGTGGAAATCTTACCGTAATCGCGAGTGAAAAAAGTGGAAAAAATTAGTCAAGTCAAGTTTCTATCGGGTAATCTGCACCCTTGCTGACCTTGATATATATGTATAAAGCAAAGTTCCCCAACGAATAGAGAAAGCGGTCCATCAGCGTTTTACAAGGTTGTAAAACGATTACTGCATATATATACCAACCCATATACTACATGCTCACCTTCTCCCGCATATGGTACCCAAGAGTCTAATAATAATATAATCCAAGTCGCAACGATTTTCCCAACGTGTAATTACACGTTGAAAAATTTCTTGGAAAAATTTCAACCTCACGATTAACGATAGAGTGGAAACGAAAACAAAAAAATCTTATACTATTTATAATGTGATGTAAGAAAATTTATTTGACCAGTCGCTTCGAATTTTCTTTCCTTTCTTTTTTCCCGTTTTTGATTTATTTTTTTTGGGGGAAAACCCGAAAGCGGCGAGCCGGAATTACGGGTTTAAGGGTTGCTCGAAGGTTGAACAAGACTTTGTCGTATAGGGCGTGCGTCGTATGAGGTAAAGGTGCGGAGGAGGGTCGGTGGCAGGCATCAGATTTTTGGCTGGTAGGGTTTGGAGGGTTGAGTATAAGGGTGGTGTTCTGTGTGTGACCCGTTCTGCCTGACCCAGCTTTAGAGGATTACAAAGGGCCACCGCGCTTGCACCACCCCGTGCAGGATGTCACCCAAGGAATTACCAACGTATCGCCAAGATACCATTTCGACAAGTAACAACGCTCTGACGCCTAGCGAACCGTATTTCATGTATAATATGTAAATATACATAGGTGTATGTATTATATGATAGCACACGATGCAACCTTACTTCCAAATTCTCCGTGAAACGTCCAAACCCAGCGAGTTAAATTTCAGCCGTTTTAAGCCCTGTTTTAAGAAGGGTAAAAAATCGTGGGACCGGAAACTATTCCGCGATATTCAAGTAGAAGTGACGAGGTGAGTAACTAATTGAAAGAAAATTGAATATCCAATCAGAGAGCAACAAATATGATACGCGTCATTATTTTTATTTTTTTGTTTTTCTCTCGTTCCGTCTTTTGTTTTCTCCAATTCGCATTCACGTACGTCGATATATACACGCACGCACGCATCATTTATCATAGCGTATATGATGTATAATGGTTTTTATACCTGATGAATTTTTCTTTATTTTCTCAGTCCTTTGTTTTGTCAAACACCTTACGCATTGACACGAATGATACTAGGGGTTGAAAAAATTCGAGAATAATTTCTCGCTTTTAGTATAATCGGAACCGTTTTCCACATGTGTATTTATCTTCAATGGAACGACACGCGACGATACGTTGAATATGGCCTCCTTCTTTCACTCGGCAAAACAGGGGTAGTTTTCAGTGTAATCAATTTTTAATGATTATTATTTGTATCCGAGTATACGTGTATAGTAATTGTATAGTTCTTTTTTTGTTTTCAATGTTTTTTTTCATCAGATATCGCAATAATCTCGGGGATTTCCTGTATATAATGTAGAATAAGTAAAAGCAAAAGCAGAAGCAGAAGCAGCAGCAGCACACCTTTCAACGAAGGAAGTTTTACGATAAATAAAAGTTAGAAGTTACTCTTGCGTGATATCTCGGGGTGTATACAGAGGCCTCAGGGGGATCCCCGAACGGTTGGTTCCCTTTTCTCTTGGTTCGCGTCCTTCTCATCCGTCTCATCCTTTTCATCCTTCCGCCGCAGTTGTCCCCATGGCTGCGCTTACCTTCCCTTCCAACCCACCCCTTACCCACCTGCGCATGCTATATATTTTTACCTTTATCACTCTCTCATTTTTTTAATTCATTTCGTTCTTTTTTTTTCATACTCTATGGCGGTTTAGATATACCAACTACACAACGGGACAACATTCGCGTATTCAGTCTACGTCGTGACATCCGCGTTCATTTAAGAGAGAAAATAAAAACGAGAAGGATATTCTTCTACAAGCACTACGCCTAAATTAAAAATTCCCATTATTTTTATACGCGATTGCAGAATACAAATATATATACAGTATATAAAGCTCGTATTTCTACCCCCTCTTTTTTACGCATCCGCTTGGAGAACTACTTGCTACTCCGAGTTTTTTTTTGTTTTTTTTTACCAGCTTTTCCTCCTCCCTTTTTCTTTTGGTTTAGGCTTTTGTAAATTATGTGTGTGGTCTGCCACGAAGAGAGATATATATACTTTGATGATTTAAACGCGAAACAAAACTTAGGGGAGGGAGGTGTTGCAGGTTCTCTCAGCGCCTATTCTCAACGTGAAATTTAGCCCCTTCGTTCCTCGTCGAGTTGTCAGAAGTAAAAAAAAATTGAAAAAACAAAAACCAAAAAAAATTGACAAAAAAAGCGAACGTAAAAAATGTATACGGGTATTGTATGCACGTATAGAAGGTAATAATTCCACTCTAAGGTAACCGTTACTCAAATCATGAACCTTAGATCGAAAAACAGAAGAAACAGATAAAAAAAAAGTTTTTTCAATTATAAACCTATTAGAGTGTACGTCGTACTGAGGTGATTTGCATTTTTTTTATCAACTCTTGATTTAATTATCAAAATCAGAAAATACGAGCAGTCTTCTATTCAGCAAGTAATACCTACCTCTTTTTTGCGGGTTACATCTTTCTAGTTTTCAACTTCCAATTCACGAGTGCTTGCGAAATATTGAGATGTATAGTGAGAGATTAGGTGAGAGGGAGAAGGATCGTTTGGCAAATTTGCTATTTCGTATCGCAAGTCCTACGATCCAACACGTTACTCTACCTCAAAGGACGGGTCAATTGTTAGCCGTGAGGCATTCATATAAGCGGCCCTGTATAATAGGCAACAAAGGTTATGGGGGATGATGCGATACACTGTATTACATATACCATACATATCATATGTATACGCATAGGTTGAGCTAGGGCAAGTTAGGTTAGGTAAATGTATATGTCAGCCCCCCGCTGTGTACTCCGTACTTGCTCATGGAACGGGAGGAGGGTGGTTGCAAAAGGGGGTTAAAATTTTCGGCGATTTAACATCGGGACCTTTACCCTCGGGAACCGAGTGCTTGGTGGTAACAGGTGATGACAAAAACCTCCCCGGGCGCTGCCAGAATGCAAATTGAGCCAGTTGACCCTTTTGGTGCAAAGGTGCCCCGCTCCCTCTGTTACGCCTTTGCCCCTACTCTTCTCTTTTCGCTTTGCAACTTTCCCCCACTCAACCCCCGACACGAATTTCGTGGGTTTGTTTTACACAATTTCTGTGTACTTTTTTTTTTCTTTTTTCGTTTTTGTTTCCTGTGTTTCGTATATGTTTATTATTCTTCGTTAGACAAAAAATAACGTGTAAAAAAAACGAACGATGCGAAACGAGGGAAAAAGTATTCAAGTGTACAAGATCATAATGTGTAGCGGCACAATTACTTTTTTATTTTATTATCAACATCGTATGCAGAGGATATTTTTAACAAAGTTTCTTTATTCATTCACATTCTGTTTATTTGATTATTTTTTCGCGGGAAATCACTCGCAAATTTGATAACTCAATTTCCGTTCATCGGAATCGCGTGTTGTGAACATTTTTTTCATTTTAATTCCTTCTGATTCTTTTTTTTCGTTCTTTTTTTTTTATTTCTTCGAAATTTGGGGTGGCTACATGATTCAATTTTCATCGATGTGTGGTTAAAAATGGAAATAGTAGACGAAAAAATGAACGATACAAAATATTGCGGATATAAATCTCAAACAAACGCTTTCCAGGTTGATTCATTTAAAATTCAAAATCGGATCATTCAAATTTCCAATAAGGGCACACGAAAAGAGCAATCGATTAACAATTATCGCATTTGATTATGATCGTATACAATGCTGTTATATGTTGTGCCTTTTTTTTTCGTTTTTGTTGCAATCTATTTTGTTTTTTTCTTGCTTTTTATTTCATTTTTTTTTTGCCACCACCGCCAGGATGAGCGGTTGTCTTCGCCGTTAATCCTATAGAAAAATTGAGCTTTCTTTTACCGATCTCATATCACGCTCGTTTTTCGCCTTATTTTTCGCTCGTTATGTAACGTAACATACGTTACAGCAGGATGATATAGGAAAAAATATATAAATGCGATAAGGCTGGGTTGTCGAGAAAGACAACCAATCATATGAACCGATATACGCACTAATGAAAATTGCTGGTCTGTCTATATTGGATAGCTAACTTGGCGCCGATATAAATTCATGAATTTTCCAAAATTTCGCATTGAATACCTAATTCCTAATCACGTCGTATACTGTATGTATACCCATACCCTGCGAATAATAATTATCAAATAGTACGATATGTTTCATGGGATACTCCTAGTGTACGCGGATTATTATATGTATACATATATAAACGTTATGTGGAGTGATATAATTATGTCCATGGTGTAGTACAGCGAATATGTACACATATATTCATGGGGATAGGTATGTATTTACAATCCAAAGTAACAAGCAGTTGGACTCAATTTTCTCTTCATATTAACGCAGTTCATAGATGGCAATCACAACCTGCAACACCAACGGCAGCTCTTTGGCTGCACATACATACTATGCGCTGTATATATGCATATTTATATACCTACAATATATATACATGCGCATATACTCTATATGCTATATGGGCAGGGACGCTGGTGCACAGTGCTCTAGGCGTTAATTAATTAACTAATTAACCAATCCGATAACCCACGCGCATATACCTGGGAAGAGACAATAATTAATTTCTCGAGTAAACTGATGCGGATGTGGATACTACATGGATACCTACATACCTTTATGCGGTGTGTCCTCAGCGCATAATTTACGTGAAGTGAGAAAAAAAAGTATTCTTTGACGATTTATTTTTTCGCTTCCCTTTGTCGGATCTGTAATTCGTATGGGAAAACTCGGATTCGTTTTTTTTGGTTTTTTTATCCCAACTTACGCCAGACATTTATCAACCCATTACATCGTCAATGTTATTTAGATGAAATATCGAGTGCGTTTGAGATAGATATTTCTATAGCATGAAATGTACAGCAGAAATGAGAAAATCAGCCGATCTTGCTATCGGAAGAATAATTAAACTGAGCCGAAAAGAGCGGAGTTCATCTCACGGACTTTGTTAGATATAATTTAAATTATATAATAGTTGTATATGAGAAGCTATGTACTCAACTTACATATAATATACGTACAAAGATATATCTGGGATAAAGTTAGTTTAGCCTTGGAGCGTTATTTGACTGTCGTTTAAAAGTTAAAACTTGGTTGACGACACGATAACAACTGGAGTTTCACCTGCTTCTGTTATATATGTATATACATACTATATATTATTATATGCTTCTGTTCCCGATGCCACGAGGATCTGCAACTCCGTGTGTACCTATATTATATACCTCGGAACGCCTATATACCCACAGTGATATGCATGAAGAAAAATTCGCTCCAACGTCGCGGTACAGTAGCGGGGAAGGGGTTATAACAATCTTCTGCGACGTTCTTGTTTTATAAGTAATTATCTCTCCGTCAGATCGTGAACCCCGATAAACCGCAACGCGTAGTTATACGTCAGAACTTCTTAACCCTCAAACTCCACCCTTGCGCAACTCGAGAGTCCAATCCCCGCGGAGCAAATAACTTTCGAATACTATTACTCTCGTATTATGCATAATATACACTTTTGTACGATGGTTGAATTTCAACAATTACACATCATTCGAAAACCAAAAACGTTAGAACCAGGCTGGATGTGGATTGAGATGATAAATAAATGAACGCAGTTAATCAGAGAAATTGCATACACACTTGTTTAGACAACGCGGAATATGTACGATATAAAAAAATATCATTACAGAAAAAAAAAAATCCCTCCCACAATATTTGTTCTATTTTTTCTTTTCGTACGTAGATACGCAGTAAATACGGATGATAGTAAAAAAAAGAAAACAAGAAAAAAGAAAACGGTAAAGTATATCCAGAAAGAGTGTAGGAGACGTACGAACGACAAAGGATATAAGATCGTTGATATAGCTACTCGTATATGGTTTCCCTTACGCGGGGCGCGAACGGGTGTCCGCACTAAAATTTACGGCCCAGAAACGGTGAGTTTGTTGGTGAAGGTGGCGGCGGTGGCGGTGGCGGTGGCGCAGGGCGTAAGGGGTAGTAGAGGCTTTGTTTTATTGCTACAGAGCCCTCACAACACTGCGGTACATAGAAGATGGTG
Source organism: Athalia circularis (assembly GCA_963978495.1). Classification (NCBI taxonomy): domain Eukaryota; kingdom Metazoa; phylum Arthropoda; class Insecta; order Hymenoptera; family Athaliidae; genus Athalia; species Athalia circularis. The sequence goes on from OZ021702.1 coordinate 9,453,632, forward strand.
GTGGCACCGGCTATGCTATGTATGAAACCCCGTGCGACTTCTATACATATACAGAGGACAAGGATACCGCACCTTCGCTTTTCTGAGAACCTCTAAACCCCTAGATGTCACGGAGAGCGTCGCGACGCTTCGCTGCAGGGACGGGATAACGACCCAGAAATGAGAGATATAACAAAACAAATAAATAAGATCTAAAAAAAACCGTACCCCAAACTTCCGCGTTTTCTAGTATCAACTTTCACCGCATACTTGCAGGTATATTTGATCAACTTCATATTATTATTACATACCTCGTTTACAATGATTCATTTTTCCAATGAAAATCTATGAATATTTTCTCATTCGCCACACTTACGAAAAAGATAAATTCGAGCGGCTCTCATTTTTTTTTCATCTTCTGATCAGCTCTCTTCACCTACAGGTGAAACTGATCCCCTGATTCTAAAAAAAAAATTTCCCTTCCTCTCCTCATTCTGAAGATATCTACCGTACGTTTCTTTTTTCATTTTCAGTATTGGTATAGCCATAAGTCTTTAAGCAAGGATACTCGCAGTGCACGCGCGTTGCTGCGTTGACAGATATCTTTATTTATATTGAGAGAACACTCGTAAGATGGCTGCGCATGGGGGAAAAAAGATACTATGTATATATATGTGTACGGGGTACGTATAGGTAGAAAAGATTCAACCGCCGACGCTCTTCTCCTTTTACTTGAGACACGTAACACCCCCCCCGTTATCCGGAATGATATCGAAATTAAATTTACTGCGCGCAGACTCTCGAGTATAATGTATACGGTGTAGAATATGTAGCTGCGTACAACAAATTTCCGAATACCTACATGCGGCGCCCATTTACGTTCATAAATTCAGCGACTATCGAACAGACGTATGGAATACAACGTAATACGCACATTACGAGTCATTTAGAAAGAAAGAGAAAAATTGTAGATTTTGTCCGAATCGAAGTAACCCGCAGGGTGACTAGCGACGTGAACGAAAATAGTTGAATTTTTTCCATTTTTCATCAAATAATCGTCATGACGATTCAACGTATATCGTTGAATACCGAACCGTCCTGCCCAACCGTCTTTTAATTTGAATATTCTGTTGGAAAAAAAATCAAAAAAACAGGAATCAAAATTCACGTCGATATGTATAAATTATAAATATAGGTGCATACAAAAAAAAACAAAAAACAAAAGGGGGAAGAAAAATCGTACACGTAGAATATATAGACATAATTTACAAAAGGAAGGGGGTTTGACGAGGAATCCTAGCATCCCGCCCCCTCTCTGCACTCCCTCGGGATCTTTGCCGGTAGCGCAGGAGCGAGCAGCAGAAGGAAGAAGACTGTGGCAGCAGACTCCCCGAGGCTCTCGTTTTGAACTATAGACTCAGTGAGCGAGGGAAAGCCGTTCCCTTCCTTTCCTCTGTACTCCGATCTTCCCTCTTCCTCTTTCCGAAGTTCTCTCCTGTAGGATCCGCCTAAAGGCTCTGTATGCATGTATATAGATATACCTACGATCACGTATGTATGTATATAGATCGTGTCTGCATTCTGCAGTCGAGGATGAAAAGGAGGAAAAGGTCGCGTGAATAGTCGCATCTTCGTTCTCGTGGGAGGACCTCGGTGCGGGCGTAGAGATCATACGGGAAGAAACGGGATGAACTGAATCTACATAGCTGATAGAATGCACCATATAGTATACGCATCCTGCATGGTCGGAAAGATGCAAGGAATGGTGAAATTCTATATGTATACATTTTGCAGGTAACTCTGATTCAGGTATGTATATGCATGTATAAGCCCTTCCTTATTTCTTATAAATCCTCATCTTATCCCCTCCGTCGAACTGAGCTTTGCACGAAATCTTGATTCAACTTCGTTGAATTTTACTCAACAAAATCGCGGTTTTACGCATCCTGCAGAGAAACTTCACAGATATTCATACAGGTATGTAACTGTAGGTCAAACGACGCGAAGAATTTTCATGTTAATTCGATCAGCTCCCGACGCCCCCTCACTTGTTTTTTTTTCAAAGAATTTGGAAATTCATAAAACGCAGGCGAGAGAAAAGCGCGTGAAGAAAATGAATCTCGATTCTGCTGTATGTAAATTTGAAAATTATAGGGCGGCGGTTATCCCTGTAATTTAAACTACGCGTATACATACGTTACGTTATACTCTGGTGGTGGTTGACCTGGCTGTCTAATATTTTATGGGTGGTAATAATAATTTTCCGCCACCCGTGTACAAAACTGGGTGGATCGTAAATAATTAAACCAATATAAGAACGCCATTGTTGTTCTGTTTTTGTTTTTTTTTATTATTGCGATTAACATGGGTACACAAAACGGATCATAGAGGAAAATAATCCTCGATTTTTCTACGTATCAAAAAACTTTTGTTCTTTTCTATTATTCTTTCATCTGAATATTTTTTTCACTCCTCATAATTCAACAAAATTAGACAATCTCCAACTTACTCGCCGTGATAAATTCATCCGACAATTAATTTCATATACTTATGCACAGTGAAATTATGCGTTTTTACATCGCATTTTTACATACCTAGAGATAAAGGGTCTGCCGCTGTAGAATTAAGACGAGAAGAATCGTGGCGCCGGTTACTCCATTAATCAGAGGAGACTCGACGATATTTTTATAGACTGCACCAAAATTCGAGTTAAATAATAACAAAGAACAAGATAAAATAATAGACAGTCCATGTTGATTACATGTCCAGATAGACCATCCAGATCAGAAGTTTGATGAAAAAAAAAAGATCACGTCATGGACGTTTTGAATATTTTTAATTCATGCATGAGAGTCTTTATGGATTCTTAATCAGTTCGTAGAGTCTCGATCGTTTGAGAATATATTGTATGAACTGTTTTGTATGATTAGTGGGATTAATTAAGGTATATGTGGGGTGGTGGTTAATTAAACTTGGGTTGGCTATTTAGAAACCCAAATCACGCTCAGGCCTTTTCTAGTTTAAGCTCGTTAGCTAAGGGACTATCACGACCGATCTGATATCGACTATACTCATTTAACGTTTGCAACGCGTCGCGTGGCATCAACTATATATATATGGTGCAGAGCATCTATATAGTATATAGATGGGGCCTAAAGCTATAATATGAACCCATCCTCCGAACATCGATAAAAGCTTGCGTTTGCTGATATGCTGCAGAAGTGCCGAGGATATGAAACTTTGGTTATTAATCAGGTGTTATCTATAAACCCCGGAGAATCTTTATTGGCGCCTAAGAAAGATTAATTGCTGATTTTCGAATAGATTTCAAACGTCATCTTTCACACACCCTGCCATCTACGTTTACAGTGGCTGACCGGCTCAGAAACCGTCTCAAATTTTTAACTCAACCCTTTGAAACATTTTTTTTGTCAACATTTTTTTTTAGCTTTTCCATAGACGAATTCCGTTTCACAACGTTCATATCTGGAGCAGGATTATTCAAAGTTATTTCCAGACGTTTGAATTAGCGCAGAATTACTTTGAAAATTAGACAAAAACCCTGCATCGCTGTAGTTCTCGAAACGAAATTCAAACGACGACGTTTAAATTTAATGACGATGATAGTGAAGGAATTTTGCGAAGACTAATAATACAGATACCTGTAGATAGCTGAATAACTCAGGGGAGCGCGTAGCTATGGCATCTCATGACCCTCAAGGTCCTCTAAATAACTGTATCAGTTTCACCCCCTTCCATCCCCCGTGAGTAAATCGACACCGCGACATGATACTCGGGATATTTCATCGTCGCAACTCAGAGTCACAATTAGCCTTGCAGAAACGCGTCGTCGCGTCGTGGGACAAGAAGTAACGGAATCCTTCAGAGTCGGGCTTCACTTTTTGGCCCTTTTGTTCGGCTATGCCATTTATAACTCCTTCTTACGTCGAAGAAACCTTACACATGAATTATACATACATACACATATGTTCTATTCCTCCAATAATCGATGCGTCGTCATATGGGTTACAAAGGGATGGACAAATAGATTCCCTCGGTGCGGACGGTAAATTTCTTACATGGAAGAATCACAAAAAAAAGAGAGAAAAAAAAATTTACTAAATGAAAATAAAAAAAAAAAGAAAGGCACGTATAAAAAACTTACCGATGCGGATTGCGAGCGATCAACGTATCAGAAAATGTATACGAATGTTTGTTTCGATTTCGCAAGATTTTCAATGATAGAAGAATATTCTATAGCATAGGAAATACAGTATCTGTACATCTATATTCAGTGCATCAATAATTCGCTGGGGGTCCTCCTGTCGCATACATAGCCGCGGGTCAAACTGTTAAATTATTAAATCGTTCGATATACATACGATGCCTACCCGCTATTCATGTTGACACATTTTCATACTTTATTTAGCAAACAACTCTACGTCTATACATTCGTTCCACGAATCACGGTGAAATTACAATTAATCAGAGAAAGAGAGAAAAACAAAAATTAAAAAACGTAATAATGGAGGAAATTATGAAGCAAAATTGAAAATACTGATTCATATAATTCGAGGCTACATACGATCGGGTTTCAAAAAGTTGGGTGTATAAAAACGCGCGTAAGAAAAGACGAAATTGTGAATGCTTGCTATACTCGTAGGTAATATGGTAGATTTTCGATTTTGAGAATCTACTGTAAATCTGTTTTTTTTTTTGTTTTTTTGTTTATTATTTATTATTGCAATTCCGCTGATAATATATCATGCAAAAGCACAGTAGAAAACAAAAATGTCAGATATAATGGTAAGTGATGAGAATAAAGAAAATAGGAAATATGTGTAAAAAACACGAGAAATCTTAAATCAAAACTTCTTCATCTTATCATATATTAAAACTGTTTATCGGTGCGAAAGGATAGAAACAGAAAGTTTTTTATATCATATAGAATTAAATTCGAGTGAACGATTTTTCTTGTTCTATTATAGGAACATAATTTACCGTTTAAAATGTGGATGTTTTTTACTCTAAAGATGCGAAGAAACCTCATGAAATAATAAAATGACTTACTCGCAGTTGCATAAATTTGAGTACCATATAATTTTTGAGGGGCTGAGGTTCACAACGTAGACGTAGATAAAAAGTGGAGAATATTTCAGTCGTATTCCGATTCAACAAAAGTGTATCATTTCCTCTCCACTATTTCGCTTCACATCATATACCTAGGTGCGATATATAAATTGAACCTAAAATACAAAAATATTTCGCGCTCGAATCGTCCGTCCAGCAAAATGGTTGAGCGAGAAATCCCATAGCACTGGTATAACGTATATAGTATGTAACTATACACATAGGTAGGTACGAACGTTGCAGTGTAACACAGTGAGAAACTGTTTCTAGTCACGTGCGTGTCGTGAAAAATGGCCACCTCTCTCCTCCGCCTTCCAGCTTTCCCACCTTCTTCTTCGGGACTCAGGGAAAATCTCGCGATATATCGTATGGCTGGCTGTCAGGTGGCAGCGTACAGGTTGTTTAATTGCGGGGGAAAAAAAAAGAAAAAACATAAAAAGAAGAAAAGAAAAATGTAATAATATAGCATACCCCCTGTACGTGTACCTAGGCAGTAGCAAACCTCGACTGAAACTATTCTTTTTTTTTTCAATATCTACACCCGGTACGTTTGATGATATTTATTATGATATGATTTTTTCCGAACTCTTGCGCTTACTACAGAGAAAACATTTGCTCGATAAGATTATACTTTTCAAAATGGAGCTTTTTCAGAGAAAATTATTACAGAGACGGAAAACTTATTTCAGAGTATGTTTGAAGTATGGCAGAATTTTAGGGAGAATATATGAGAAATATGTACCGTAAATTGAATTTTTTTTTATCTCCGTATCAACCTCCTCGATTGTTGAATCATATATGGAAATTTGATAATTAAATTTCTCTAATGCAGTCTGATTTGTTAGTTCCTCCATATACGTAAACTTTACAATTGAATTTGGAAAGAAATTAAATTGCGGTTAAGCAGTGTTGAAAATGTGTAGAGATAATTAACAATCACTTATGAGAGTAGGTCGAACAGGGAAGGAGAGAGAGAGTAGGATTTTAGAAAGCGATTAACAAGGAACAGGAAAAGGAGGAGTAGTACATATGTATAGTTTCAACGGAAACGAATTACCGCATAGTTCCTGTATACCCTACATATACACGTACACCTAATATGCGCATATACATATATCTATACATATATAGTTAGGAAAGTAGTTACCAAATAAACCTTCGGTTAGCCGTAGTGTGTTCTAGTTCCTGCATATCTGTACTCCGCCATACACTGCGAAATTTTCCCCTCTTACCCACAAGCTCGTGTCGGTGTAATTCCAGTACATAAGGTGAATACAGGGAAACCTTATACATACCTTTACTATATAGGGTCGGTAGTCGAGGGTAGAAACTAACCCTTCTAACAGATCTATTTCTAACAAGCATCAATTTCCTAGTTTTAGCTTCGTGTTACTCATGCGCGTTACACGCACTCCTTTTGCCCAGCGATACGAGTTGCTGGAATGGTTTTGTACAAATCCTTAACCTATTGCCCACATATACGTGTTTAGGTACATATGCCTTGCCGTGTTTGCTTTTTTACCGAAGATTCGGACCCCGTTAGTTCTTGTTACCCTCCTAAACCAACGAGATCATTTGTAATAAAGCGGCTAATTTTAGGTAAACAATTTGTACCGGACATCTCATCGCGCACCCATTGAGAAGTTGAAGGTGAAAAACGAAAGACAAAAAGCTCGTCTAATTCTCTCATGCTTCAATAAGTTTCCGTAATATTTCCAGCTAGAATATATACATGCTTGGATTTAGATTTGCCTCAAGCTGAATGTAGAGTGAAGTTCTGATATAGATGTATACAAGATTGCATTCGAGCAGAGCCAGATTTTGCCTTCTAGAAACCGTCAGCTATTGTTTGAAGATGTTGGGTTCGGGGGGTTTGGCAACTTTACGGATGAACGACACTTGTAATTACCCGTAGGAAATGTAGACTAAGACGTAACTAGACAAAGTGGTGTAGGTATTACTTGATGCAGTGGCACTATCACCTCCTCCCATTCGCTTCCCAACCCCATTCGGTTTCGGAATACGCGTTTGCGATTATTGTCTACCTTGGAACATGCACAACAATATCGTCAAACTTTGATCACGCGCCCGCGCCGTGCTCGGAATTTCGAAATCATCCGGTAACTTCGAAAAGACAATTTAAAAATCATTCGTACTCTACATGTTCTCGGAATTTTCGTTCGACGAGTATTTTTATTATACGTGGGCAATTGAATGGCGGTGGTACTGCAGAGATCATGCGTACAATATTTAACTGTAATATCCGTACCATTGTCATTATGTATCGTCAAACCTGATGTACATAAGTTCACCTCACGGTACAATCGTCTTAACAGATTAGTTTCCCTAATAATATAATACCAGAACTTTGAATAACTTGTTCAACATTTAGCTGTCTCACGAAAGCTTATTCGTTTCAAAGTTTTGTTCGACACAATAGGTTCAATACCTGTTATATCATACAACTAAATGTTAGTTAGCAGATATACCTATCCCTATGTGTCTATGGTGTTACCATTTCAACTCGGGGTGCAGAACTGGAAATCCACCAATAACATCGTACTTGGTAGATCAGAGTTTGATTGGATTAGGTCACAGTACTGAATTTGGAAGATCGGAATCGGGGGATAGTTTGCAGGAACAACCCAACTGCTATATCGGACTATTCGCCATCTTAGATTTCACATCGTCCAATTCCTCGCCATGATTATTCCAGCTTCGGAAAACTATACATCGTCAATTTTTGTTCCAATTTTTTTTGTCCTTTATCTTTTTTTTACTTTGATTTTTTTTCTATTCCGTTCGAAAAATGATAGTCCACAAACAGAAACGTTCGTACAGGTTTTATGTTTTTCAAACTCACGAGCCTCGAGATTTTTGGGGCCCAACGGAAGAAAATGTTCACAACTAGATTCGACGGATATCGTCGCCGGAAATCATTTTCTCACAAATTTCGCTGCGAAATGAATCGTAATTGATCATAGGTTTGAGATAAAAAATACGTTAAAATTATGAAAGGCTCAAGTTTAATTTTGGCTAGACAGTGCAGCTATTGGACGATAGTGCTTTCATTTAACGCGATGGTTATAAAGGACATTGTTATCCCGAGTTAGATGGAAGTACCCAGAGGCATTTGGCGTGATTGATTACGTCGATGTCATGCATATGTAACCAGTTTCCTGGTCAACGTTATCCCCTGGACTAGGTTGAGGGCCATGTAGATATACTAATTCAATATGTGCACCGCAATGCATTATGGGTCAGCGTCGCCGTTGTACGTACGTATGAAAGATATTGGCATTCACTCACCGCGGCCGCAGGTACATTCGGATTAAAGGAAAGTGCATAAATCAACTCCGGAACAAAAAAACAAATATATTTCCACCAGAATTCGATATCGCAGGTAGGAGAAAAAATCATTGTATATAATCTGCTGTTTTTTTCTAGCATGTAAAAAAGGAATCGAATCACCGCATTTATCGCTTCGATGTAATTCGATCAGATTTTTGTTGGTTAACATTATCTTTTTCTCTTTTCCCTCTTTCAGTTTTGTTTTCTCGATTCAACGGTGAAACTGTTGGTGATAAGAACACGGTTTGGTATTGGTGTGTGAAGGTGAGAATACTCCGACTAACGGCTTAGTACAAATTTAGTTGTTTAAGGTAAATATTAACGGAAGAGTTACATCTGGGCCCTGGACAAACAACCCGAGGAGATACTCCGGGGTAGTAGGAATTCGTTTCTGTATATATATGTATACATAGTTGTATATTTTTCAACCCCGTTTACGATTACAACGGCAGAGATGTATGTAGCTGCAGGTTATTACGTTACACGATGTAAGTAAGTCTTCAAAAGCCTCATATTTCTCGCCTAGAGACAATCGACTCTTTCCCTTTTTTGCTTTCCACCCCCAATTCGAAACCGTTGCACAACCAATCTGCCAACGGTACGTAAAACTTTACCATTTTAATACAGATTTCTTTTCTAAAAACTTTTACTAGCTACGTATGTATACACAGGTATACCATAAGGGTAGGTACCCCCTTCCGATGAAATTTTTCTTTACTAAAGCGAGTTTGATTACCGTTTCTTTACTGCTTGCAAAAGTGATAAGAAGGCTTTTAGTTGGGGTGTAAAAACACGTGTTCGAAACTAGTACGTGATAATTTGAAAATCTATATCTGGTAGAACGTTTTATGAAATTTCAATTCAAAAATAGAGTAAGAAAGAGAAGTAAAAGAGAACACGTTCGCGTTGTCGGTAATGATTGTTTCCGTAGAATGGACGTGCGTAAAAATCCGATTTCCTCGGATTTTCAAAAGATCGTCTTAGATCTCGAGTTCATATTCTCACACCTATTTTATTATTGTACGTATGCATGAATTCCCTGCTTAATAATAATATAATCGGCAAGATAAATGCGATTTATCGAGCCAATCCAGCAGCAATATCGCTCATCAACGTTGAGCAGATTGTTTGCCGAGAAATTGGAAGCACGGGGAACGCAAAGTTAAGCATGGGTGAGTATGATGGTTAGAGTATAAAACAACGTTCCTCATTAATAACCGCCAGCTCACAGTTGGCAAGGGTTTCAACCTTACACTCAGGTTAGTTGTTCTTGTTACTCCAAAGGTCTGCTCTCTGTCAGTCATTTAGCATACCTACGTCACTACCTCGGTCTAATATAAGCTACGTAACACGTATTGAAATTAAGTTGAATTTTCGGTTCACCTCGATCATACAAAATTAAGCGATTTCTGTCTGTTCTTTTCTACCTGATAGATGAATTTCATTATACAACGTATAGATTATTTTCGTGCTTTCGTCGGATCGGTGAATGTCTCTAGTTCCCGTGACGCTCGATGTATAGAAATATTTTTTTACAAATAATCCGAACATGTGGTTAATTTTGCCGTGTAGTGACGCGCGGTTGGATGAACTGCGAGAGGATGATTTTCCTTTGATTTTTATGGATAATTTTATCTTTTATCCCCTCTGAACACCGACGCGATGAGGGAAGGTATGGTAATAAAGAATTTTGTATTTCCCTAGACGGTTAGGTACAGCGCATCATCAGTGATTCAATTAATATCCGACGTACTACAATGTTGTACCAGATGCCTGAGGCGTTTTCAAACACGTTAAAAAATTAATCACCATTGATAACGAGAGTAGCTAATTGAGTTGAATTGATTAAGCCTGCAAACCAGGAGCTCGTGGTTTGTCTGGTTATTACGATATGAGCGATCCAGTGTTCTTGCTAAACGACGGAATATTATCACAAGTTATCCCAGATTTCCATAAATCCACGTAAATTCGTTTTTGCAGGATACTTCGAAAAGGAAAGCTAAAAAAAAGAAATTAATCGCAACACGATTCATACAAAACTGTGATTTTTTTTTCTTCTTGTTTTTTTAACAGTCGAGAGTTATTGAACAACGGAAATGACACGATCATTTCTAACCTCGAACCTAAATATTTCGCGTCACCCCGTAGAAATTAGCAAGTGTATAGGGAGTACATGGTGGCAGGGTGAGATCTGGGTTAATATTAAGGGTCCCCTAATGAGGGCCCGTCAAGGGCCAATCATGTAAATTGCCTGGAGAATTTCCGGGGCTGGTTTAGAGAAGCTGGAGAGTTGTAGAGGTCGATCCGCTAGGATTGCAGGGTAGTGTCATTTCGGGTAAGTTCGCATTATACCTTTGCGATGCGAATATTCATTATTCATTAATTACCCAATCAAATTATTCATGATCCGACAGAAATATCCACAATATTTTATCGTACGCAGAGGGCACCCACACTCGCGAGAACTGTGGGTATGAATTCTTCGCAACTTTTTTTTTTTTACTTTTGTCATTTGCGTTGGTTCTTTTTTTCACACGTATAAATTTGAGAATGATATCAATCATAAGAGAAAAACTCGCACTCTTTCTCTTTCTCGTTTCTCGCTTTCTCGTTCTCTTCGAAGAGATGCTTCACGGTAAATGGTGTAATAAAACACACAGAGAGTTACAATGTCACATATATCAGAGTCTCGTTTACGCCATGCTTACGTTATATGCGTAATAAAACACAACTTACACATAAAATCAACCCGGTTCGTGAGAAAATATTTCCAAAAATATGAATTAAAAAAAAAAAAGAACAAAGATAATGTAGGAACAAAAACACGAAACAAATAAATACGGTTCGAATTTTTCATTTTTATTTTTTATTTTTCATTTTTCAACCCAACGCGAGACGAACCTACGTCCACTTGTCGTGTGTACCTTACGATACCAAGAACCACGTGTGTATTATAATATGCTGCTTGTGCATATAACGTCAGGTATATATATATGAGTAAATCAACAACAATACGATGGAGTAATACGTCACTGTCCAGTTTCGCGCGCTATCTGACCACCCGTTTATTATAATTAATCTACGGTGGAACCTTGCAGAGGCACTTTGTCCCCGTGCCAACCACACGAACACGCGTATTATATAGGGAGTCAAGAGAAGGGGGGAGAGAGAATTACGTAGATTCTAGGCAAGTCATATCCATGGACCGCTGTTTGACCCAACGCCATGTAGATTCAATCCCACCGAATCAGTTCTCGTCCAGTCATTCAAATCGCCGTCGTTCAGTTCCGGAATCTGATTTACTGGTTTCTGATGTATTTTTAACTCAAGCATCCGAATTCGTCAACCGAATTGAGCTACCTCTCGAAATAATTAAGTGGCTATCGTTCCGAAAACAATTATAAAATAATCAGAGAACCCACAAACAGGTTGTAACTCAATTATCCTCGAAAGTAAACCGAGGGTAATAATATTGTTATCCAATATTATACAATTACAACGAGGTACCTTAGATAGGTGTTAACGTTGTGCTAGTTCGTCTAACATTAGGCGCTGAGATATATCTAACCACACGAGTCCGCTTTACATCGTTCGAAAATACCACCTTCCAATTGTACGATAGAAAAAAAAATTAGAAGTAGTCCCAAAAGTTCAGCGATTTTCGTAGCTTGATATGAAAGAATTTCCGGATCATTTGAACGGCTGGTTTCTATTGTATTTTTACCTCGGAAGTGTGAATCTGCTATTGAAATTGATTTATCTATCGTAATAATCGCGTCATCGCCAAAAGTGGTAAAATTAAGATATCTCGATGAGATTTATTCGTAGCCGAATTTAGTCGACGGCTTCGTCTTCCTGAGGTCAAAATACGTGAGAAAAGTGTCCTACGATCGATTTGAAGAATTCTTTATTTTTGGCCCAAAAATGGAAAAAATCAAACGGGGTATACCTTAGACTCTTGTTGTTTTTGGGGTCGAAAATAAACATTTCTTCGCAATATTTTGACGTTTTCATATGTATTTTGAGCTCAGAAATCCGGATCTACGAGCGAAATTGATCTGTCTATAGAATTGGTCGAGTTATCGCCAATTTATCGCTCTTAAAAGTGGAAAAATTGAGACATTTCTATGGGATTCATTCGTAGCTCAATTTACTCAACGGGTTCGTCTTCCTGAGCTCAAATATACTACAAAACACTCGCCCAAACAGTTTGACCGAATTCAGTAGAAGGCTGATTTTTGAATTCAATTCATGAAGCCACAGTCGCTAGCGCCACCCCTCTGAATTTCGATGAACTAATTTATCTTCACAGGGGTTGCGGTCCCGATAGCACCCTCTTCATATTACCAGACATCGGGCGCTCTACGGTTGATAAATAATTTTTTTCATCGTTGTTAGTTTATCGAACATCCAAAAGGGCGCACTATCATTTGTGACCCCATGAATTTAAAATAAAGTTTTTTTTCTTAATTTCATCAACGGAGCATCATGGATAATTTTAGGGGTAGCCTGATTTAATTGGTAGACTCAAATTTCTGCGAATTCAAAATACAATAAGAACCAGTCGATCGAATGCGTTAGAACCGAATGTGTATACTTAATTGAGTCTCCTCCAGAAATGACTATGCTTTATTCTTTTATCATCAATCTTTGAATCCCCTCGTGATTTAAAAAATTCAACTCTAATCGTTTCAGTTCAATCCTTGACGATTGTCATCACTATCAACATCTTATGTACATACATAAATTTCTATATATCTCTAGCTGCGATATACCTGTTATTATTGATTATTGCCAACTCCCCGAACATCCACATTGCTACCTGCTAATAAATAGGTTAACAATTAATCCCATTGTACGCGGAACTGCGCTATAATCACTGGTATACTTCAGTACTTAAACAAAGCAAGAACCCTCGAGCCAAAGCTTCTTTCAACCGCCTGGGAGAGCTCGCAGCACGTCTGCACGTAACTAACACCTCGAGAGAAAAAAAGGTGGTGACTAGAGTCACTCACCAGCCACAACCAGCTTAGGGTTCTTTAATCGTTTCAAAAATTTTTCTCCGACGAGAAAAAAAGGCGAGGACATGCATAATTACAGGGTTTTATCAGTTCAATTGATGGATTTAGAATCCCAAACTCGAAATACAATAGAAACCGGTTGCACAAACGATTTGGAAAAGATTCAGAATCTGGCGAAAATTTAACGATAATTTCTGAACGGCATTCTTGCCTCGACCGCAGGAAGCAAGAATTTGTCTTTGTCGCAAAAAAAAATTAATCTTCAGAGTTAAAAAATTGTAGCGGTCGACCGTGACAGGACTCGAACCTGCAATCTTCGGATCCGAAGTCCGACGCCTTATCCATTAGGCCACACGGTCTACTGAAAGTGGCGTACTGACTCACTAAACTTCTTTTATCACGGAGCTGATTTTCTCCAATCCACTTAAGCCTTGATCTCTTGTTCGTTGGTAATGCAGATATTCTCATACGGTGGGAGTGTTATATCAGCATCTGCGTCAAATTTTTTCATTTTATTCAATTTTTTCATTCCTAGTATTATTGTTTGCTTTTTTTTTTATTCAATGAACTAGTGTTGCTGGTTACATCACCGTAATCTAATATCTTATCGCGTCGGCAAAATCTTTGGTTGTAAATTCAGAAAATATCATAAGCTCAGCCGATGATAATGCAAATATGATTCGCTATCAGGAGAGAGCTTTTGTGAATTACGATATTATATACCTAGTGGAAAAAATAGAAAAACGTGATGGTCGCAGGTCCTTCTCCAGCGTCAGTTTGCCGCGGGCTTTCACTTGAACAAGTTCATCTAGTACATATAATATTCGCTTGGGTTGGCGCCAAAAAATACTTTATTAATAACTGCAAATCTAGTCATTTTCTTTTAATTACATATATTTAAATTAAAATCATCCTAATCGATATAAGTCGATCATAATTCATTTGTTTAATCGAACGATTAGTTGCTAATTGAAATGAATAATCTAATCGGGTTTTTGGCATCGGCTTACCTAATCACCGGTGTTTTTGGATTTGGGACAAACTTCACCATTGATGGATTAGGACGAATTATTGGAAGAGAAGATAAATCGGCATGGTCGGGTAGAACGATTTACTCTTTTCAGGGAATCCCCTACGCTGTACCACCGGTTGGAGATTTAAGATTCAGGGTATTGTATTTTTTTTTCTTTTCTTAATTTTTCTTGCTCTTCTGAACATTCTTAAACTATTATCACCAAACGTCAGTATACTTAATTCTTTTCAAATATGCAATTTTACACCAATAAAAACTTTCTATGTAGACAATTTCTCGGCGCTGATACGAAAAGCCAAAAAAGAGAAAGCTTGGCTATAATAACATGGAGAAATTTATCGATGCAAACTGTGTGATTTATAATTTCTCTTTAGCCACCCGTAAAAATCGAAACATGGAACGGGACGTTATATGCAACAGATCCTGGAAATATTTGTCCACAAAGTGCCACCCAAGGGATACCAATGCCTAATGACAATGAGGACTGTTTGACATTAAATGTTTACGTACCAGAGGTATGAAATTTTTAATATAACGCGGTAAAAGGTCAACTATAAATTTTCAATGGGCTCGGTAAACAGCATGCATAATCTACCTTCCGTCAATCTTTCGATATGCCTGCGAATTATGAATCTATATATATTATATGTATATACGAATGTGTGAAGAATCATGTATCGCGGATTATCATTTTACGTAAAACCGACTGGGCGCCATTGAGAAGATCGGAATGAAATACAAATTTTTTTTTTTTCATTTTTTCGGAATTTCTGCACTACTGTACTTTTAAAGTAACGCGCACAGCACGTGCGCGTAGTGTTACATGAATTCCGAAAAATATACTTTTGTTTTCAATATAAAAATTCGCAGGTCGATTCCGAAGACAGTGGCGAACTTTTACCAGTGATGATTTTTATCCACGGAGGAACTTTCATGAGCAATTACGCAGAAATGTTTAAACCAAATTTTCTGCTGGAGGAAAACGTTGTCCTCGTGGTACCGCAATTTCGACTGGGGCTTTTGGGTAAATTTTGAGAATTCCCGTGTGACATGTTACCGTTTTAGTAATCCAAGCATCGTAATGTTATCTAGAGATGTTTTTTGTTTATTTTTTTTTTCATTTATTTCTTTTCATAGGAGATCAAGACCCGATCAAGTTTTATTGCGAATGTTATTATCGATACAGTTTACATGCTCACTATACGATGATTAATTTTTACTCGGAATAGCTGAGTAACATTTTTTTTTCTAGCGAAGCTGATAAGACTGACTGATTTCTGTATGAATATAAGACTGAAATCGCGTATATCAGTTGTATGAAAACTATCAGTTTCAACTCCACATGCTTCTATGAATAATTTTTATCGGTACCGGAAGAAAATAGTTTCATGTGACGACGATTATTTACGATACGAACAAACCAAAAGTGAACAATTCTCTATCTAATCAGTGATCGATCACATAAAACCTACATAGAATTCGAAACAACCTTCAAATAATCCCGAATTTCGACTCGATAAATGGCAATTATATTCTGTTTTTCAAATCATTGATCTCAATAAATTGATAAGCGTTAGCTGGCGATATTAAGCATTGCGAAATCGATTCATAATGACATACGGATTCGATTTTCAGTGAAACATAATAATAAAAAAATTAATAACGCTATTCTTAGTTAATCTAGTACTAAACTTCGCAAGATACGGTGGATTGGTTCTGTCAATCAATCTTTTCGTTACAAATTGTGTTTTAGATCAGACGCTATGGATAATTGATCACGAAAGCCTTTTGACTCGTAAATGAATCATACATCCAGAGAAGACATTTTGCAAGACTAATTTTTCTATCTTAGGTCTTTTATCTCTGCAAACGGACGAGATTCCCGGTAACGTTCAGTTTCTGGATCAAATAATGGCCATGCAATGGGTGCAGGATAATATTCGTCAATTTCGCGGAGATCCTGGCAAAGTGACTTTGTTTGGTCAAAGCTCTGGCGCAGCTTCGGCAAACCTTCATCAATTTAGTCCTCTATCAGCAGGTTGTGAAAAAAATTAAAACGGAAGTGCTAACCACCAGGATCTTATAAATTCGAAAGAAAATAAATATCAATTTTTTTCTAGGACTTTTTCATCAAATTATAATCCAGAGCGGATCGGCGTTTGCGCCGTGGGTTGTGGACCCAAACCCGGTTCAGTCAGCTACGCGTATAGGAATATTCGTCAATTGTACGCAGACGGATCTTACGGAATTAGCCGCTTGTTACAAAAATTTACCGGTACAAAATCTGCTGACCGGTTTCCAGGCATACTTCGTAAGGATCGTGAACCTTGATTACTTAATTTGACAGATTGACAAGAATTGATATAATGACTTATAATTTTAGGGCGCAACCGGTCCCGCTGGAACGGCAGCAATAGGTGGTAACAAAGCTGTCATCCAAACTGCTGGGGAACAAAGATTCCTGGTAGAAGATCCGAAATCCTTATTAGCTAGGGGTAGTTATCATGAAATGCCGATGATTGGAGGTGCCACAAAACACGATGGCAGTGTTGCGATCGGAGGTAGGTGGTACCAGTTCTTCCATTCTAAATGAATTTTCAAGGAATTCAAATTGATGGATGATTACATTGAAATGACCATTTTTTCCTCCCCCTAAAGGCTATTACGCCGCCTTTTTTGAACCGACTGGACTCGCCAACAGTTCCGATTTCTTGACTTACGACCTCCCAGCCGTCGTTTTTTATGGTTTTGGTGAGTTTACAAATGAGAAACAATTCTACAATGCGTGTGTGGTAATTTAGAACCGTGAACCAACATAATGTTACGTAAAAGATACTTCAAACTCTAGAGCAATCAACGAGAGTATAAAACGGGCTCATCCCGTGGATGATAACTCCGTGGCTATTTATAATCAAGATCATCGCGGATGTTTTCCGATTGCAGTTGAATACAAAAAAAAAAAAAGGAGAAAAAAATTCAGTACTGCGTGTGAGCCAAACACTGATATTATTATAATGAAGTTACGAGTGAATTTCAGCCACCAAAATTTGTCCAGCACCTATGTGTGACAAAATGAACAGATACTGTTCATATATTCATTGTTCGAAATCTACTTCGTGAAAATTTTTCTCATCTTGTACATCAGCAATCAAACGACCAAACTTTGATCATTACAGGAATAGAAGATAACACAGATGCAATTGCGCAGACTTTGATTCACGCGCATTACAATGAAGGAGACGTAGGAGACTTTAGCAAAATGGTTCCAGGACTCACAGACGTAATAAAAGAAAAAAATATCAACAATTTATCAATGCAAAAAACTCTGCAGTTTTTTTTCTTTTTTGGTCTTAACCTATCGATTTTTTTATTTATTTTAACAGATAGTCAGTGTCTTCGCTTTTAAGGCTGGAGTATTTAAAATGCTACAAGCGAATCACCGTATAAATACTTCCTACCTGTTCAGATTCGGGCACTTCGGTACCGAGCAAATAATGGATTCGATGGCGAATCAATTGCCGTTTGAACTTGGTGTCGGTCACAGCGATGACCTTCCTTACCTTTTTCCAATGCTCGACGTTAGCGCTGCGAAAGATCGCGCCGTAGCCGAAAGGATGGTTAAGCTATGGACGAGCTTTGCCGCCACTGGGTAAGAAAGTCATTGCGTTATCAGCCACTTCAACTTATCCCCATTGATATTTAACCGTTCAACTTATTTTCTTCAGGAAACCAGTCGCAGATGGTAAGTCGTGGGAACCGATGAGTAACGCTTTCGGACCGTACCTGATTATTGACGAAGAACTCTATGACGGCGACAATTATTTATCAGAACATACAATCGCTCTCCGGGAGGGTATGCTACCTGTCAAGAGATCATCGTCATTCGTCATTGCGCCGCTCAAGTCTCTGATAGCCTTTCTGATGATTCTGTGTTCAATTTCTAGGCGGTAGTAATGTAGATGATGTATGATACTTGTCATTATTAGTGAGATTTGTATAATACATCCAATTCAGCACAAACCAAAGCTATTGTAAGCCAGTAGAAAAGAAAAAACATAGATTGAATGTATGTAAAATTGTGTATTCCATAAAAGTTTAACATAGGAAATGTTCTCACTGAAGTTTGAATTAAAAGACTCCAGACTCTGGAATCTGGAAATTTTGGAGCTGTTCCAAGAAGTTTTTTTTTTGTTTTATCTCCCCGAATCCAAACAGTAACATCCAACCCCTACAACCGAAATTTAGAATCTGAGATTCAAACATTCCCATTCAAAATAAAGTAACCATTAGCACAAGTATCCAGTACGTAGTTTCATTTATAGTTTTTGAAACCGGTTAAATTGAAGCTGCAAAGTTCAATTGAAAGCGGGCGACCTCGTGGCCAGTAAAAGACGTGAGGTCTAGAAGAGAGGAGAGTAAAAGAGATCAACGGTTGAATTCAGCCCAGGATTTCTCAGTCGGTTAGAGCTAGTCAATGGCTAGCGATCTTAATTTAGATCTGATTCTAAAACTACGAACACGTAGGTGTAGATGAAACAGAGAAACCATTTGATAAAACAAACATAGAAAATAGAGTAGACATAATAAAAGTAACTTTAGTGTTCTTAATTTATAACCACGCGCGAACGCGGGGTTTTAGTTATAGGTGGATTATTAGAATTAGCCAGCAGTTTTAGTCGCGCCGTGGAGTCAATGAGAGTAAAACTTATTGTGAGATCTTAATGTGATGTTTATCTAAATATAATGATTACCAAATTTACAATATTGTTGTCCAGTTGTTTACTGGTCAGCTCAGCAATTAAGATAAACACCAACGTCACCGTCGACGGATTAGGAAACGTTATTGGATTGCAAGAAGAGACTAAATGGTCGAAAAGAACAATATACTCCTTCAGAGGAATCCCATACGCGAAACCACCCGTAGGAGATTTACGATTTAAAGTAAGTTCGATCCAAATTATGAACTTATTGACTTTTCTTAATCAAATAAACAGAGATACCAATTGAATATAATTTGTTTTAGCCGCCGGTTAAAGTTACCACATGGAACGGCACTCTGAATGCAAAAAGTTTCGGCAACGTTTGTCCACAAAATCGAGTAACTGTTACACTGCTACAATTGTCTGGTATCGATGAAGACTGTTTAACACTAAATGTGTATGTCCCAGAGGTGAAGATAGATCTAAAGTTGTACGTAGTAATAATTAAAAGCAGTGGGTTTTTGATGATAAAAATTTGTCAATTAATTAACAGGTCGAAAACAATAGCGCACCTCTACCAGTAATGATTTATATCCATGGTGGAAGTTTCATGATCGGTTACGCCCAACTCCACGAACCACATCACCTCTTAGAAGAGAATATTATCCTTGTGGTCCCCCAGTTCCGTTTGGGTCCATTAGGTGAGCAGTCAAATGACTTTTTTTGAGGTATATATTAGTTCAGTTTCCTCAAATTTTTCGAATTCTAGGACTTTTATGCTTGCAAACTGAAGAGATTCCAGGCAACGTTCAATTTCTTGATCAGATAATGGCGATGAAATGGGTCCAGGACAATATTCGCTACTTCGGAGGTGATCCAAACAGGGTAACATTAGTAGGTCAGAGTTCAGGCGGAGCTACAGTGAACCTTCACCAAGTCAGTCCACTGTCCAAAGGTAAAACTCCTTGTGGACGACGATTTGCTGCGATGATGAAAATCCCGTATCAAAATTGCTGAATAATTTTCAGGACTCTTTCACCAAGCAATTATTCAGAGTGGTTCGGTATTCGGACAATGGGTAACTGACCATAATCCAGTAGAAAATGCCAAGATATTGGGCGAAATAGTTGGATGTAATCAAACGAATTTGAACCAGTTAGCAACGTGTTTCAAGAGTCTGAACGTTTCAGATCTTTTAGACGGTTTTGAATGGTATTTGGTGAGTTGGAAATTATGCTGACTGTTAGTGGTTGGTTGGGAGCCACCATTTTCTTTTGTTTCTTCTTATTGCATACAGGGAATAAATTCCGCCAAAGGAGTACGAGCGACTGGAGGAAACAAGGCTGTCGTTCAGACAGCAGGAAACCAAAGATTTCTGGAAGAAGATCCCTCTCTCCTCATTGCCACGGGAAAATATAACCATGTTCCAATGATCGGGGGAACGACAAAGCATGACGGGAGTTTTGTACTGGCAGGTAATCGATTACTTTAAACGATTTTTCGAACAATATAAATGTTCAATTCTCGTTCTCTGCACCATCAGCTTTCTACGTGAATTATTTACTTCCCGATGGCCTTGAAACTGACAGAGAATTTCTGAATTACAATTTGACTACTTGGATCGCAACTGATTTGGGTGAGTGAACTATTATAACCAAATGTCAATATTCTTCAGCTTAGTTGATCGGCATGTTTTTTTTCCTGGTAGGGGTCATCGACAACATCGGTGTCGTGACCCAGGCGCTAATGAAGCTCAATTTCGAAGAGGGAGATATTGGTGATTATTCCAAGATGTTTCCGGGACTGACAGATGTGAGAGTCATATATAAGAGACAATTTCTAAATAATTCATGAATTTTTAATCACGATTTATTCTTCTTCCAGATATGCGGGGTCCTCAGCATAAAATCTGGAGTGTTTAGAGTGATGCAGAAGAACGGCATGGAGAAACCGTCCTACCTCTACAGGTTCGGATATTCCGGTAAGCATTCATCATCGTGGTATATTCCTACCGACGCTTACCCATACGAAACTGGAATTACTCACGGAGACGAGCTCATCTATCTCTTTCCAATGTTCGATGATCTACCAGAAAAAGACATTACGGTTGCGAAAAGAATCGTCAAATTATGGGCAAGCTTTGTAGCAAACGGGTGAGTTCAAATGTGGTACAATGCTTGAAATCTCACAGAGACACGAGGGGCAAAAAAAAAATACTTGATTTTATCACAGAACACCAGAAGCTGACGGTGAGAATTGGAAGCCAATGACCACTCCATTCGGACCCTACTTGATTATTGGAGAAGACTTATCCTACGCCACTAATTATTTAACAGAACTTACGATTGCGAAACAAGATGGTTTCAAGGGTGATACTTCTAAATCCAAGGCTAATTCAATCAAGCATAATCCGTTTATCCTATTTGCATCGACGATTTGGTTGACTGCAATTATTATATTGGGAAGATAATAGTAGATCATTAATTCGTATAGACATCAATAGATATACCGATTTTGGTTGACTGATATTGTAATTTTACCAACGTAAAAGATAATTTCCTGTTAAGAAAATTAAAACCAATGGAAAAAAATTTTCATTGAATAAATTTTCTAACAGTACCCCGCAAAGAATATTAAAAAATCAGTAACAACAAAATTTTGAACTACATATTCATTCTCATTACCATGCGCCTATCATATAAGTTTTCACTCCGAAATTCATGTGACGCAAATATAAATTCAAGGGTATTTGTAATTATAACAAAATATTGATACTATAAAAAATATCTCTTGATCTTTGTCATATTGTTATCGCTATGAATTAATCGGTACTGAGGAGGGGGGGTGGGTGGGGGAGGGGGGAAGGATTACTTCAATTCTTTATACATTTATTTCTTTTCGCTCCTCTTGCGGAAAATCAGTTGTTCTCTGGGAGATGCACTACACGAATTCAAGCGCAAGTATAGTTGGACCGATATAAACGATTACAGCGAATATTCATGTATGTATCATTGGGCTCAGAATTACGTATATGAGAGAGAGCTGTGAAAAAAACAAGCAATCTTCGCGAAGCAGTTGATAAGCGATAAACTTCTGCGGAAAAAACCACTGTTAAAATAATGCAGAGTTAAAATATTCGCGTTACAATAGTAAAGAACTAGTATTCATCTTTCAACACTCAAACGTATCACGATGTTGGTTTGCGGTTTTTGGTTTCTCGGTTTCTTAAACTTAGTTTTTGGATTATCAAGCGAGTACGTATCGGTTGGTGACCTCGGAAACATCGTCGGTGTCGTGAATAGAACTGAATGGACCGACAGAAAGGTTTTCGCATTCAGAGGAATCCCGTTCGCTGAACCTCCAGTAGGAGATTTGAGATTCAGAGTGAGTGTTTAAGAACAAAAAGGTGTAGAAATTATCCTCAAATTATCTCTCCGAATTCTAGCCACCAGTGAAAGTTACATCATGGGGTAACGAGACTCTAGATGCCACAGTGTATGGACCGGCGTGTCCTCAAGAGGGCTCACCCTATATGTCCGAAGATTGTTTAACATTGGGTGTTTTTGTTCCCGAGGTTTGTTTGCATGGTTCCAAATATTTGTTTATAAATTTCTTTCATCAAACCAAAACGATATTTTGGATAGACTGAGCACTTGGACAACGGGACACTCTTGCCGGTTTTGATTTTTATTCATGGAGGTACATTTAGGAGTGGTTCGGTCAGTGCACAGGATCCTGTTCGCCTACTTTTCGAAAGTGACTTGATCATCGTCATGCCACAATATCGACTAGGATTGCTGGGTTTGAATTTCCTCAACACAAAAACTCAATAACTATATTTGAACTATTTCAAAGAAGTTTTCTGACCGAGTTTATATGAAAAACTAGGTCTTTTTTCGCTTCAAACCGACGATGTTCCCGGCAATGTTCAATTTCTGGACCAAATTATGGCGATGCAATGGGTCCAGGACAACATCGAGTACTTTGGTGGTGACAAAAATAGAGTGACTCTTTGGGGGCACAGTTCAGGGGCAGCGTCGGTACATTTCCATCTTTTAAGCCCATTGACGGAAGGTGAGTGTCGTATTGTACTTATATTCACGTAATGAGAGCGTTTCAAAATTTTTGTGGGGAAATACGTTTCGATGTTCAGGTTTGTTTCATCAAACGATTTTGCAAAGTGGTAGCGCTCTTCGGAGCTATGGAATTGACCCCTATCCAGAAGAATCTGGTGCTATACTAGCAAATCATTGCGGATGTTGGAATACAACAAATGTGGAGGAAATTACTTACTGTATGAAAGTGTTACCCATGGAAGCCATCAGGAACTGCAGCGTCAGCTACCTCGTAAGTTTTTGACTTTATGCAAATAAAATGCGAACTAATAAATGTTGGCAATAATTATCCAAGGACGAAACGATAAATGACGGCTTAACAAGAGCAAAAAGTCATATGGCGGTAATTCAAAAAGCTGGAGACCAGAAATTTTTGGTATCAGATCCGGTGGAGGCGATGATAGCGGGAAAGTTCCTCAAATTACCGATGTTAAGTGGCGTAACAAAGCACGACGGCAGTACCTACACGAAGCGTAAATAAAATTCTCAAGATTGTGTTTCGTGAAGTCTTCACGATTTTAATTATTATTTTTTTGTTTAATATTATTTTCAATCGGCACAGAAATTTACGATAATATACTAGTTCCGAATAGTCTCGATAAGGATGAAAACTACTTACGAGACAATTTTACGTCATACGTTATCAAGTGGATGGGTGAGTACATATTTGTATTTAAATGTTTGGATTTGTTCAGATACCATATGGTAACATAAATAAATGATTATATCACACAAAGTTTCATTTACCGTGATCTATATCTATTTTTTTTTTCAATCTAGATAACAATCAGTCACTTGAATGAAATCTTATATCTGATTACAAGATTACTTTCTATCGCAGGCGGTGTAATTATTCCAATGTCTACGTCTACGTGTACAAATTAAGTAATCAAAATGATTTCAGGTATTCCAGATATCACAAGCGCCGTTAAACAAGTGATGTGGAAAACCTATTTTCCGAATGAACTGCAGACCTATGATCTAGCCTCGGTTATGCCAGGAATGACGGATGTACGTATAGATATAAGAATCTAAAATTTTCATCAAACGTTCCATTTCTCAATTCTTTCATATTTTAAATTTTCATTGATCGTTTAATTTTTCTCTTTTTTTCTCCATTCAGATATGTGGTTTAATTGCTTACAAATCTGGCAGTTACGAAACATTCAATGCAAATAGAAAATTCAAAGACACGTATGTCTATACGTATGATTATGACGTTGAAGATCCATATTCGACTAAATTCTCGTACCCTTTCGAAGTTGGGGTTACACACGCCGACGATGTGGTATTAATATTCCCGGTAGCTGATTACCAGAGAGGATATAACGTTGATATGGCAAAAATGTTGATCAGACTCTGGACAAGTTTCGCCATAAATGGGTGAGTACAGAAGATTAACGATTTTCTTTTTTCTTTTTTCTTGACGAAGTGAATGATCTCGGGGTTTTTGTCATACCAACTGTGAGTAACGTGAATTTCTTTGCGCCATTTACAGAGTTCCATCAGCAGATGGTGTGACTTGGCCAGTAATGTCGACTCCCGTCGGTCCGTATTTGGTTATCGATACTCAACCATCCATCAGGGATAACTTTATCGACGAATTTGTTACAATAAATACCACCGTCAGATCATCATCGTTATCAGATTTTAAAATACAATACAGCTGGCTCTTAATAGTCACGATTTTTTCATTAATTCGTAGTCATTACTGACGCATGATCATTAAATAAACATGAGAATACTCGGAAAATGGTTGGATTTTTTTTTTGTTCTCGTTGTTCATAGAACGAAATAATTCGAGACCACAGCCTTGCTTTTGAATTTTTTTTAACCCAATTCAGCCTTATCTAATCATATTTTCATAATAGTTTTATACGTATCATGCATAGTTTCGCTCAAGACTTTGCGAAAAAATTCCAAACCGATAGAAAACATCAGCAGATTGGAATGCAAGAAACCGCAAAGTCATTGTATAATGAGTCTAACCGCCTGTACAACGTAATGTCACCACGTAGCTATTCAGTATGTTTTAAATACTCAGGCGGATTGATAGCTGAACCTACGTGCGTTTGTGTCGATATCTAATTACATCATTTGGAAGAATAGTTTCCAAGATTCTGGGGAATTTAAGCTTTCAAAGTATTGTAAAGATTCAACTCCTATCATCACAACCGCTAGTTGACCAAGTGAGCGAGCAATTATTCCGAACATCCTATATATAACGGCCATTTATCAATATTAATCAATTTCTAATCGAAAATCTGAATTTTATTAGCAATAATTTTCAAGGCTTTCTGTGAAAACACAGCGGTCGAACAAGAGAACTTGATAAATCGAAGTACAACTTTTATCGATTCTACTTCTCGTGCATGTTTGAAACGTCCGTTTGGAGGGGAAAATCAGCGATACAAGGTTAAAAAAGATTGTTCAAGCACTTACAAATGTAATTCAAAAATAAGTGAAACAAAATACTACGCTATTACTGTTATGTATAATTGTGTTTGAGTGTGTTGGTAAAATCAATGGATAAACAATCAGCATTGCCCAACAGCATGTTGCCGATAATAATTGTCTTATTGATAACAATCCTCAATATCTCCGAATCGTTTATTACGAGTACTGAAGTGACCATCGGTAAGCTCGGAGTGGCTATAGGAAAATTAGATGAGTCTAAATGGAGTCGAAGAAAATTTTATTCTTTCCAAGGAATTCCTTTCGCCGAACCACCCATCGGAGATCTACGTTACCGGGTGAGTACTGCATCGCTTTATAAAAACTTTACGGTTTTTGAATCGAATGACTGAAAATTAATTATCGACAGCCCCCTGTCAAGATAAACTCCTGGAACGATCCGAAAATCGATGCAACAAATTTTCGAAATATTTGCCCGCAAACTAAACTACCAGGTTATGACGTTGAAGGTTACGACGAAGATTGTCTTCATCTCAACATTTACGTCCCGGTGAGTTTGGATTATAAAAAATTATCGAAAGTCATTTACTTGATCAATTTTTTAGGCAGGTTCGAGGAAACTTTTGCCGGTGATGATTTGGATTCACGGTGGTTCTTTCATAAGTGGGCACGCGCAGAGATATAAACCCCATTATTTTATGGAATCGGACGTAATTTTGGTCGTACCACAATTCCGTCTTGGTACTTTAGGTGAGTGATTTTGATCTCGTTCACGGGTTTCAAATCACCTCAAATAATAAAATTCCATGGATTTCATAATTTCAGGTCTCTTGTGTCTGGAAACTGAGGAGATTCCAGGCAATGTTCAATTCCTTGATCAGATAATGGCAATGGAATGGGTTCGGGATAATATCGAATGTCTTGGTGGTGACTCAAATGACGTAACATTGTTCGGCCAAAGTTCAGGAGGTTATTCGGTTAATTTACATTTATTAAGTCCGCTGTCACGTGGTAAGAAAAAGTCCAATCATCCATTACAGATAATTTTGTGTTGTAAGAATGAAAGAATGAGAAATACAGAAATTAATTTTCAGGACTATTTAACCGTACGATTATTCAAAGTAATG
The DNA here is from genome assembly GCA_963978495.1 of Athalia circularis. NCBI lineage: Eukaryota > Metazoa > Arthropoda > Insecta > Hymenoptera > Athaliidae > Athalia > Athalia circularis. The sequence goes on from OZ021702.1 coordinate 9,480,503, forward strand.
CTATTTACATGATACCAACGCAGGTGGACAAAAATCCTGTTAAAAGTGCTACAGATTTTGCAAACGATTTGGGATGCAACATTGAATCTTCTCAGACGGTTACTGAATGTTTTAAAAAACTACCAGCTAAATCGATTCTCGAAGGATATGCTAAGTATAAAGTAATAATGAATTTGACGGAAAAGAGTTCTCTCCTAGAACTGCTTCTCCAAATGTAATCGCCTCTTCGACTATCCATTAATGCAAATTCCAAAATTTTGAAATCCATAGGCAAAAAATTTAGAGAAAGGTATTGATGTCTCGGGAGGAGATCGTGTAGTGATCCAAACATCTGGATCGGTAAAATTCCTGCCAGATGAACCGAGTGTTTTAATATCCGAAGGAAAATATCAAAAACTACCTATGATAGGGGGCGCCACAAGACAAGATGGTAGTTTGCTCGCATCTGGTAAGAGAACAGGAATTTTGAATGACGAAAGAAACCTTTGCTAATCAGAAAACTTTTCAGGCCTCTACGACGCACTTTCTCCAACAAAATATTTGACGGATTCCGATTTTCTCAATTATGAATTGGTCCCCTTGGCATTAAAACTCATGGGTAAATGATTCGACGAATGAGATCTGCTATATTTTACGATTTGAGATTGAATAGTTTTCAATTTCGAATCATTATTCCCTTGTTTTATAGGAATTACAGACGAAACTCGCGTATTTTCAAAACTTTTGACGGATCAATATTTTCCTAACGGAGAGTCCGGCAATTTTTTGAATATGGTACCCGGTCTAACAGACGTGAGTGTAGAAACTTGATCGACTATTAAAAAATCGTTCAAAATACTTCGGAACTTGAGCGTCATCAATTTTTTCACAATTTTTATTTCTTTTTTTTTTCAGATCGGCAGCACGCTGATTTTTAAGGCCGGCGTCCACCGGATGTTGCAGGAAAATAGTCGTTTCCAACCAACCTATCTATACAGTTTTGATTACGAGGGTAGCCAGACGAGATTCGGCTACGAATCATCTTCGAAATATCCATTTCGTGGTGGAGTCGCCCATTCCGATGACAACATTTATCAATTCCCCTTCCCAGACAAAATGACTGAAGAGGACACATTCGTAGCCAAAACATTCCTCCAATTATGGACCAATTTCGCTATAAACGGGCAAGTATATAAAAATCATCTGATCTGTTCGAAATCTAATATTGACTAAAAAATATTGCAGTACTCCGTTTGCGGATCGGATAAAATCTTGGCCAAAAATGACAACAAGAAATGGACCCTACCTAAAAATTGATTCAGAATCCAGTATAGGTGATAATTATCTAGACGAATACACAGTGACGATCCGTGAAGGTTTACGATCATCATCTTCAAGTATATTTGTTTGCGATATTTGTCTCGTTAGGGTGATAAAAATCACCACGATTTTGTTTCTCGCATTAACATTCATGAATCGCACTTGAAAACGCATTAAATCAATCTCAAAAAGTACCCATTATTTAACACACGTCGCAGGCATATTTTATTTTTCGAATCCATGTTGTCAAACCTCATTTTCTCCTTTTTTTTTTTTTTAACAAATAATACAAATATATAAATAATACGAAATTTTATAAAGATATTTCCTGTAAGTATACACACATATATTTATGTACATGTACTATATACACAGAGTTGCTTTTTACACCGATAACTTTTCAACCCGGTACATATAACTACAGCGTCGCAGCTCAGGATAGAGTTGTCCAATTAAAAGTGTGGAGTGCTTACAGCAGAGTTGTAGCAAAACGTTGACAACCAGATGAAACTCTCGGATATATTTACATGCTACACCTCTTCTGTCACTTGAAATAAAAAAAAAAAAACAAACAAATAAATAAATAAAAAAGAAAGTACAGAAATTCCAACGATACGACAGAAATATCATGTGTTACAAATCGACTGCACGCGTCAAAAGATAAGTATTTTAACGATGTTCAGCTTTTTTGTAATCGGTTGATTCAAGAATCGACAGGAATATTTTTATCCCGTTTTTCTTTCGGTGTAAAATCAGGGGGTGAAATAAGATGAAGAATAATCTTTCTCGATGATCCATGTTCTTCTCAAAAATCCGCCGCAATCATTTCTGAGATAATTATCAGATGTAAAAATTGAGTATATAGTTACATCGGCATTAATCGGCGAAAGATTTCGGTGATACGCGGTCACCATATAAAAATAAATAGATCAAAAACAATTGGAAAAGAGGAAATAACGATAAATTGCTTTCGGAAAATTCTCCTAATATTCGAAAAAGGTTCAATTAGTTAGCAGGGGTTGATAAGCGCGCGAGATATGCGTAAGCGTGTTTCGAAGCGTTCCACTCCGTTGGAAAACGCGCTGTATACCATATTGTGCATGTATACGTAAATACCTGTCCTATAGTAACCGGTTTGAATCGCAAGTGCGTATGGGGTATACCTGGAACATACACGTATACACTGTGTATACGTGTGTATTTGATGTGTGCATACAATAATAACCATATAGGTGTAAATACTACGTGTACCGATGTACGTATAGCGAGGGATAGAAGGTTTACCGGCTACCACCACCCCCTGTTGCTGCAGCGAGCGAGTAACCAACTCGGGCGTGGCTTGTTATGTGTTTATGGCAATTATCCACGGATTACCTTATTATTCCACTTCAAGCGCGTTTCAGGATGTGGAAAACGAGTAATTCGAATCAAAGGCGAGACCTACGGAGCTGTGTACGAGCCGCGTCACCTTGTACTTCAACGGTTAGAAACGGGCGAGAGAGAGAGTAGAGATAAAAAACGAAAAAGAGAAGAAATGCAAAAAAAGAAAATTAAAGAAAAAGAACGAATAGGTGAACGCGGGGGGCATTTATTAAAAATAATTATATCATTGTCCAACATCACGACAGGTAATTCCGACTTCCTCACGTTAATAAAAACAAAAAGAAAACGTAAATAAATGAATGAATAAATAAAGAAACTATACCATAATAATAAGTGTGCATAAATATCCTTCAATTTTCGGATCGATGCTGATTTTGATTTCTTATGTTCATAAAAATGCCAATGTGATTCCAGATACAGAAAAAAAAAAAACCGGAATGCATTTTAAATATTACTACAATTGCAGTTATCGCGTGCTGATATATTAAAATACGATGAATAATTTTTAAAAACACCCGATAAGTTAAATGAAATAAATATGCATATTATTATAGTTAGTCGCATTTTCTCTTTGCTTTATTCATCCGCTGGTGGAATTTAACACACGCGCGCGGCGTTGCTGCAGGTGCGACGTAGGGGTGAAAATCAAAGTGTCATGTGAGAGTTGAAGGTGCAATGCGCGGTGCAGCGAAATATATAAATAATACACATATGTTACGTATATTACATGCGCGTAGTCTAGTTAATGCGCGAGTTGGTTCTATACATATTATTATAACACACGCAGACGTATGCAGTACGTACATATATATGTATATAATATTGCGGGTTAATCTGGTTCACTTTGTAGGGGTTGTATTTCACTGCACGTGCACAACTACAAAGGTATATAGGTGTAATTATTGAACCTAATTACTAATTAGATTCTCGAAAACTCGCACGTTGCGCAACTTTAACGCTCGAATCACCTGTTCACGATGTCAAAAACAAGAGAAAAAGAAAAAAGGAAAAAGGAAAAAAAAACAACATAGGAGGAAGACAAAGGAGGAGGGCCAACCAATCCATCACGTTGTGCACATGTTTTTTTTTTTTCTTTCTAGTTTTCTGCTTCCCAGAATTATAATTAACAATAAAGTAACGTTTGAAAATGTTTAGAATACAATTGTTAAGGAATTTATCATTTGGTGGAAATTTTTCTTTCGTTATCCATATCACCGAGCCTCGCGCGCGCCATGATTTCGGATCTTATACTACACCCTTAGAAATCAAAAATTTCGTATACGTATAAGTTATAAATATACCATCAGAAATTTAATACAGCGATCAGAGATAGATACTCTCGAATGCAAGAATAATATAAGGGAAGGTATATTGTTAAGGGTGTAAGGCGGGATGCTGTGACAACATGATAAGGCTGTAGAAATGCGGTAGCTATAATGCATGGGGTGTTGTATAAGGTACAACACCAACAGAAACCACATGCACATATTATTACGTTATACCGATATAGGTATGTAACGGGTGTGATTATTTTTCTCTGCGAGATGTCATTCTAGCGAAATCAAACACTTTCTAGAACCATGAGTAAGAATTTTCTTACTGCAAAATTCGAGGTCATATCACTTAATGAGAACGAAAAATTCGAAGACCAATCTATAAATATATTCGGCCCTCAATTTTCTGTATCAATAAAGAAGAAACGATAGAAGCCACAAAAAAAAATCAAAGACAAATCGAAATTCGATTGTTTGTTATAATAATTGAAATCTCAAGGTCGATGCGGAGATGATTTCTATGCTATTTTTGATGTAATTTTTTTTCGATTTTTTTCGACTTTTATGAATCACTCCGATGCAGCTATATGCGCTTACGATTCGCAGTCTGATGGGAGACCATTTCTAGTGTAGGTATATAAACGGGACGTCAAACGCATCGCGAGTATATATAAGGGGGAGGATTAGATCGAGGTGGTGGTTTTGTTGCAGGGGTGCCCCCTTAGCAAATCCTACTCTACACACTTCTGCAGTGTATAACAGCTCAACAGATTTCATTTAATTTCAATTAAGCTCTACGGATTGCATACGATTTAACACCCAACGATTCTGCATTCTCATCCCCTGTTATATGACTACGTGGAATTATGTGGATATAATCTGAAAATTATATTTTGGTGTGTGTAAACGTTGAATTGAATTTTGCAAAATACGTATAATATCGTGATATCGATTCATGTTTGTTTGGATGTGTTTTCGAATTGTGCGAATAAATTACCCAATTCCGATGAGTTAATTTTAATTTATACATTGGTATTTTCTTGCCCTGCAAATGTAATACAGATTAAATAACAAAGCTTGAATAATCTAACGATAGAAAATGATCACATAACGAAACGATTGTTCAAAAATTGTTTCTCTTTTATATATACGTGTGTTACGCATATACGTAAAGTTCCATATAAACCACACAGATGATATTCCGGAATTATATAGGATCGTCACATAGACGTAGGTGATGATAATAGGTGCGACCGAAGTTTTGCTTTAGTACAAAACGAACCGTCGTGTACGACTGAAATGCAGTTAGAAAAATGATATAAGATACATAACACAAGAGTGAATTTTTATTTGTAGAAGAAAAAGAACGGAATTTTTTTTTATTTCTCTCAAAATCGCGTGCAAATGTTGATTTAAATCATGCTTCATCATCATCCGCAATTTACCCAGGAGTCGAATTCCGTTAAATGTAATTCGCCGATTCTGAAAACCACATCTTTTAAATTGATTGAGTCGAATGTGAGCAGCGTTAGTAACGTGAATGAAGGTTCGACTCAAAATTGTGATTCTACGAAAGAACTTCACGTCAAGAGACCGATGAACGCGTTCATGGTGTGGTCTAGATTGCAACGTAAAAAAATCGCTGAAAAATATCCAAAGATGCATAACTCGGAGATTTCTAAGAGACTAGGTGCTGAATGGAAAGTTTTAAATGAACAAGAAAAAAGACCTTTTATCGACGAAGCTAAAAGACTCAGAATACAACACATGAGGGATCATCCGAACTACAAATACAGACCCAGGAGAAAACAAAAACTTCAATTGAAAAATATTCACAAGCCCAATTTGCACGCGAATTTTCCGTTCGTCGATCCGATCGAGTTGAGAAGGTGAGGAAGCGATAAAAACGTCGTATTAATTTGATTCTTTTTTTTCTCTGTGTGTGGAAGCCCTGCTTTTTCTTTTCTGTTTTTTCCCTTTAGGTATTATCAGCCCGCTAATTTTGAATTTTCCAAATACTCTGGAAATATTTATCAAGAATCTCCTCCCCTCCCAAGTTATTCGACGTTATCTTCAAGTTCTGCGGGAATTACAAGTGCAGCTTTAGGTTATCAGCAACAACAACAGCAACAACATCAACAGCAATTAATTCGTGCGGCAGGAGTTTACGCTTCGGCATGTACCGATCTAATTACCAGTACATCCATAATTGATTATAATCGTTATCAAAATAATCCTACATATTTTCTATGATTAAAACTAAGGATTAAAAATACGGGGGGAAGGGGGCGAAAAAGAAAAAAAGAAGAGGTACGTCAGGTATATCGTGAGTTGTGATTTCAGACCTGAAATATTATCCTAGAGGTGTGTATTGTGCGTGAACATTCGTGTATGTCGGAACGATAATAAAATTCATCGTTTGTAGTCGTGAATTCATTCGGGCGAATATTATTGGTTTCGAGAATTTGAAAATCGATACGATCGCCGTACATACGAGACGCTTATTTATATTCAAACCGGATTAATCGGGATATTATGAACACCATGTTCTAAAACCCACAGCGATACAAAATCTGATTACCAATAGCCAAACACGCCATTATGCCTCATTGTGCGCGCATGAAAATTTGCAGAAAAATTAAATAAATAAATACTAAAATAAATAAATGAATAAATAAACAAATGAAAAACTAGCTGTCCGTCATTCATACCGTCAACAATTTTTACGCTCGAAAAAAGAAAAACATTAAAATAAAACAAAAAATACGCAATACAGTTAGTTTCTCTTGGTGCATTAATATACTGTAATAACCACCAGTGGCGTGTTGTTAATATCAACATCCGGTATTCACACTCGCATTTGAGTCGGATTCATAACCGATCCAATCTCCATTAAAATCCATCTGCAAAACTACATGATCTGGTATGCAATCCAAATATTATCGCACAGATAACGTAATAGTTAATACGCTTTTGATTACTCTGTATGCGATTTACATTGTTTTCAAAACGTTCCCACGTTCTAGCGAGTTTAACAGTAAAGAAAAAAAAGAATAAATGAAATGATGATAGTAGAAAAAGATACATCGTACCTAATTATACAATAAAATGCTGCACCTATATGCACACAACAATTCACGTTACATAAATAAAAGACAATCATGTATCTCGCGTTTAATTGTTACACGTGGTAACGAAAATAGAATTCAAAATTCAATTATAAAAAATAATACAAATAATAATCGTTCAAATATACAATGACAATATAACAAGTTATAGTCCGAAATGTTGTGTAAATAAAAAAAAAAAATAATAATAAAATAAAACTGAATTTGTATGTGCATTAGAAAAAAAAACAGACAAAACAAAAAAATGGATAGCAGACGAAGAAGAAAAAAAAGGTGTGTAACGGTTTTAACAATGGTTTACAAAAGACGAATTGTTCGTTTTTTTCAATGAAATGTAATAACGCCGCGAATTGCGTCGACGTTGTGTGTGTAATACAATGACCATCCCATGTATTTAACAATGCACCGGATACGTGTCGAGAAGTTTAAGCTGAAATAATGTTTCAATTATATTCTCAATCGACTGGTGATAATGGGCCGACTGTCACTCCTATCCATAACACATAACAACCATATCGGTATCGAGGGCTCGTAATCAGAAAGACGTAACCCAGAGAAAAGTGGGCGTATTTTTTTAGAAAACGGAAAATATTCAAAGAAAATTAAAAACTTGTTTGATAAATTTCATTATTTCGATTGTTTCAATCTTACAATTACAATGACGCGTTGAGACGTATAATTGGCTTCTATAATCGTACAAAAATGTATCGTACGAGATGGTGAAAAAATAACAAAAGCAAAAAGGAAGAAGGAAAGAAGGATGGGCGTGTCTGCAAGAAATACCGAGGCAAGATATCAATGTGGATTCCTCTCTCGAGGAATAATATTTCGCCGATGCAACGCGACGGGTTTGTCGATTAGAAACTTCTACAAGATTGAGTATGGATACGACTATATTCATGTAAAGTAAACTCCCAACAGCTTATCCACCAAGACCTCTGGAGTCTTTGATTATATTGCTAAGCAAGCAATCGCGTTTTCAAACGAAATTAATCCCGATCACACGACCAACACCCCCGTGACACCCGCGACAGTGATTCTCAAGATCGAGTTTTCGTACCGAATGTATTCGTCACGTTTGAGAAAAAAAAAAATTTGACCGATGGTTGGAGGAGAAAAAAAAAAAATTAAAATTAGAATAACTCAAATGTTTTTTTACCCTGATTAAAACGTATTTATAGTCATTGAGATCAATAATTGATGATTTTTCATAAAAATTTTCTGGTAACATATTGAAAAATGAGTTAAAAAAAAAAAAAAATGAATGAATGAATGAATAAATAAAAAAAAAAACATATTTGACAATAATTTTTTTGATTCTTGTTCAGCGAGCTGGTTGAGTACCTTAAATATATTTCAGATTTCCCTTCGATCTGTTCGTCAAGAGGTTAGATGATTTACGTCACACTACAGTTAGAAGAGGTTAGATAATTATGTGAGGATATAGAACTTGAGAAATCGGAATATGTGATATCGTCTTCGTTGACTGTACCTGCCTGCCTGATGCAGCAATGAATGCTTGAAATACGACGATTAATATATTCGCTCGATTATTATCAACGCGTCATAGGTACTTGTATAGAAAATTACGTCGAGAGTCGAATTTCCGCGAGGGTGTATTCGAGTATATAAATATATGGAGGTATATATAGCTTGTCCTCTAGATCAGACAGACATTGAGAGACCGACGGAAATAAGTTTATTCGAATAATATCCCAATAAAACATCCGAAATTTATACTTCTTCGATTTACCATCACTGAAAATAACCCGTCGCAATTGGAAATTTCTCGGTAATTTAATCCGAATTAGAAGCAATTTCTATTACTTACCCAACTCCCCATTTCAATCGATTTTAACGAATTAAAATAACAAATTGCATCTCATTTACGATTTTACCCCCCAATTCATGTCGGTGTATTTACACACAATCCGATCAACATCATTTTAATCACGGAAAAAATAAAGAATTCATTATTCTGATAAATTATTTATATTTTCTGTCTCGCCCCTACGTTCTACCGCATCTTATCATTTTTAGTTTTCAACGAAATTTCAATTAATCTAATTATAGTTTTTGAATTCTCCATCGATTTCAAAAAAACCGACTCTCAGAAGCATCGCCACTCAGAAATTCCAATACACTACAGTTTATGAAATTATAATTTTCTCTTTTTTTTTTGTTTTTTATCGCGTTTAGTCAGCGCTATATATAATACATAATATATCACATACCCTTTATTGGTTTGTTGGCGTAGGACCCTCTCGTTAACGCATCACCGAATCGATTGCTTATGGGTATAGCTATATACATGGGCTAAGGCTAAGCCGCATCTATAGCCTCGTTAATTCTGTAGCCTAGTAAAGTCGGTATGTCGCCTGGGGTGGTTGATGGGGGGAGAGAGAGAGAGAGAGAGAGAGAGAGAGAGAGAGAGAGAGAAGAGGTGGGTGACGACACCCAACATACGTCAGAGAAGAGGAAAGGGGGAGAGAATCAGGTTGCGGATTTGTTTGAGTAGGAAGTTCGGCATATTTCAGGACTAAAGCTGATTTGAAAATGAGAAAGATAGATAGAACGAGAGAGGGAGAGAATGTGAGGGGGAGGGGAAGGTGGAGGAAGGAAGGAGCAAAAGGAGGACGTGCAGATTCGAGCATATAAATCATTTTCCAAGGGGTTGCGTGGCGTTTCTCCTTACATATCGGTAACAAACGGATTGCATTTAACCGAGATTTCACGGCTAAGATTTCGCGTTGAAATGTTGGCGACGTTTCTTGAGATATGGGTTATACGTATACCGCCTCCCCCCGCCCCCGTGTTAAACCCATAAGCGTCTAGATGTAGATGTAGATGTGGATGTAAATGTAAATGTAAACGTAGATGGGTTCGAGATATCACTCAACTTGCTTCAAGTGTCATGGATATTGCTGCTTTCAGAAAACGTCTCTCCTCGTACTCGTTGGAGAAATGCCTAATATAACTCCCTTTTCCTCTATCTATATCTTCATCTACCTCTTCCACTGACATGGCACCTTTGGATATTCTCTCTCTCTCTCTCTCTCTTGCGCTGTGCATAACCGTGAGAATGAGTCTTCATATATCCTTATCACCATTGCATTTCCTTAACAACTAAAATCCAAGAATGATGAATTCACGTCGACATATTATCCTTACTGGATACCTTCGTAGGATCTTCATAAATTACGCCCGGTAAGAAATTCTTTCATCCAAGACTCCGAATGTTTTATTTTTCTCCATACGATCATTTCGCGAAATATCAATCAGATATTTTATTTACTTGAGTTTTTTTTCTGTTTTTTTTTTCCAATGATTCGAGTCACGTTCACTACTACCTGCGGTAGTTCAGCTTTCGTATTTGACGGCTTGTTAAAATTGAGATGCATTTTGAAAAATAAAAAAAAAATCGTATACAAATGAGAAGAAAGAAAAATAGAAAAAGCCGCATCGAAAAATCTGGTGCAGTAGAGTTCGGTAGTATATGACAGGTATTCGGTTACCATATGAGTGACATACCCAGATTTAAAAAAAACCTGGACGTATCTAGTATTTGTGCACAAGATATGATGCTTTTAAAAGTGATCCCCTTCACGTTCACGATTTCGTACGGAGGAAAATATTTTCGAAAATATGCAGTTTATATATCGCTGGAATGGAAAATAGATGATACTCCAAAAATGTTCAACGATTCGAATAAAATTAGAGAAAAAGAAGTCGAAACTTGTAGCTTTGAAAGAATTGAAATCGTACGATTATAAGTGTACCTGTAGAATCAACTGAAAAGCCTCGCATACCCAACCCTTTACCGTTTCAACATAATTGAAATACGATTTTTCAGTTCCTCCGCGAGGGATGATTTGAAGATAATCAATGGGCATCCCGATTGATGTACTTTCTTTCTTAATTTATCTTTAGTTTTTTTTATTTGTTCTTGTCTTTGTTATCGTTAGGGTGAACCTCAATGTATAACGGTCTCCGCGAATGAGGCTTTTTCCCCAATAATAATGTGGGTACGTACAGAGGACAAAAGTCCCATCTATCGCGAGCGTTGAGATCTCATGGGATTTATCTGGTACAAGGGAAGGTTGGAAGGCTTTATCAGCCGACCAACGGAGTGACTGCTAGTGGTGGCGGTGTTTCGGTGGCAGTAAGAATCAGGATACTATCATGATCCCTGAGTGATTTCTCCCATCCCACATTTATCTTTTTTTCTTCCTTTTCTTTTCACGACAATATATAGATATAGAATGGTGCAATATAACAGAAGAAGAGAAATGGGAATACAAAAAGGACAGAGAGAACTGCGCTGCAGCCGATGTTGTTTTTGAGGAGTATGAGAGTAGAGTTTTGTTATAGAAAGGTTTGCGTATATATCTGTATATATGTAATCCTGGAACAGGTCTGTATCTCGTTTTATTTCCAGGAGCCCCTGGAGAGGCAGAAAACGAGAGAACTACCGAACGAACGAACGAACGAACGAACGTAGTAACGAAACCATCCCAAATGAACAACCTTTGTTTTATACGCGACGAGCGCTTGGAGTATAGGTTAATATATCTGAGCGACAGAAAGCCTTCTGGTTTCGAGCTTCCAGTTTCCAGCTTCCAGCCTCTAGTCTCCTGCCGCCTGCAGCCAGTTTTCATTATTCCTAAAGAATAAGGTAGAGGATTACGTAACCACTCTGATGCACCTAGACCCAAGAGAGTCCTTCCACCACCTCATTTCTTTGTCAAGATTTACACTCACGCAAGAAGAGAAAAAAATTAGACAAATAAACAAATAAATGATAACCAAGGAAGAAACAAATGGACTGCGGAATCGAGAGTATTACCGCACAGTCACTTATCAAATTACGGGACAGCACACCGAAATTCAATTTTCAAAATACAAGGACTGCATATTTTAACGAAAGCTCGGGAATTCACCGTGATGAACGGGTTTTTCAGAGCTGATGTGTTTCATTTTTTTCTCGTTCTTTGTGATGGTATTTTTTTTCTCTTTTCTTCTCTTTTTCAATATTTTGTGTGAAGAGTTTTTGTTGAATTTTCGACACATGTACCTTAGCCGTTTCTATAGGTGTCAAAATTTGACACGGTTTTTTTTTTTTTTTGATGTGTATAAGTGAAAACTCTGTAACACACCTTATCACTTTCCAATTGGCATCTTTAGTAGCCAACAAATTGTGTGTCAAAACTTGAGTCGTAAGGGAGTTTTCAGAATTCTCGCGTTTATCCAACGTTACAAAATAGAACTGTTACCGTAAATACCTATACATCCATACCTACATAACACACACACTTCGAGACGAAATTGTTAGTAGAAAATAGAAAGAGAGAAGGGAGTAAAAAAAAAAATCAAAAAAAAATCAATGTAAAGAACGAAAGAAAAATAGTGTACAGTATAGATGATGATGAAAAAGATGGCATAGCTGAGAATACAGGTACGTATTCTGCTGTTATTGTAATAAAAAGAAAAATAATAACAATGAATGACAATATCAGACATTTTGGAAACATGCGAAATATATATAAAAATGTACAAACCGTAACGTTTTGAGCTACAAAAATAGGAGGAGCGAAGCTCCCAAACCGTTCCAACCGTCCAGCCAATCAGTCGAGGTGTGTGTGTGCGTTTTTTTTTTGTTTTTTTTTTCGAAGATCAATATGATCAATATATCGCATGATCGCATAAACTAATTGCAAGACATGAAGCTGAGGTGGAAGCAACAAAGGTAAATCAAGATAAGAAAGCGTTTTTCTCGATAGGCTGGAGGCGGTCAAGCGACCGCCCATAAGCTTGACTCACAATCGAAATTTTCTAACAAATCACTCTGTAGAAAATAAAAATTACACATAAGGAAAAACAGCATGTCAAAAATATATACCTGTAGATATAAAAATCTTGAGGAAATATAACCGCGTGTATTGAAGCAAACAGTCAAATGCAGGACAGAGAGCTTTTTCTCTCTTTCTCTACTTGTGGTGGTGGTATGTTTGGCTGCATTTATTCAGTTTTCTGCGCGGTACTCTCATGACAATAGAAAACCTCCCCCTTTCCCACCACCCCAACTCCCACCTCCACCTTTCCCCCGGCTCCCTACTTTTCAACCTTCTTTCGTCCATCCGTACAACGCGCGTGGAAAAAAAGCTCGTTTCTCTCCATTTTCCTCCAGTTTTCTCTTCTCTCCCATTTCTACAGCGTACCCACTGTACGTATATGGATATTTCTATATACATACGTATGGGTATATAAATATCTGTAAAGCGAAGAACCGTCGTGTGCCATGTGCCGCACTGTTAGATAGAAGGGAAAGAGAAGGAGGAGGGAGTTGGTACCGCAGACTTCCTTTTCCATATAACATTTGAAAAATGCTATCCAAGAGAGCGAGATGGAGCGAGAAAGAGAGGGAAAGGGGGTAGCTCTTTCACTGGCATCTTATCACAAAAGATTTTACACAGTGCCGAGGTATGGTAAAATTCAACTACAAGCTTTCAGATTTATAACTCGTAAGGTTTTTTCCCCCTCATACCTACAGCACTACCAGCAACTACCATAAAGTTATAGATGTTTAGATGACGTATGCTAAACCCATGGCACTTTTTTCAATAAATTTTTATTTGTTGTTTTTGATAAAAACTACGAAAAATACGAATCTATAAATCAATATGGACATTTGAAACTGTAGCGCAAAATTCTTCACATCGCCATGATTGATGATTTTGAAAAAAGAAAGCTCGCGTTTTTTTTCTGTCGAAGATGTATTTAAGTATGTAAAGACCATGAAAAAAAATAATAAGAAGAAAAAGAATTCGTTTTAATTTGAAGAGAAAAAAAATGTTGTTTACCACTGACAACCGTTACAATCGATACAGAGATACAAAAGTATGAGAAAAGTACACAGGTTTGTGTAGATGGTATGTTCTTCTGTGGATGAAAAAAAAAAGAGAGAGAAAAAAAAATGTCTCATTTGCGCACCACCTTACAATGATATTTATAATGGATATCTGCTTTGGCTGCAGAACGTTGTAATAACGAGTACATACACGTATACACAGGTATCTATATTGAAATTATGTATACGTTACACTACATTATATTTGGTGTCGACGCCAGTGCTTGTGTATAGAATTTTTATTCTGGTACATATAAAATGTGATTCTTAAAAATACCTATATCCCAGAAGAAAAGGCAAGCAAGAGACGGTTGGCTGGGTCGTTACTATGCATATGGGGGTTTCTGTCAGAGAGTTGGGTGGTTCAACATCGAACGTGCAATATATGATACCGATGTGTGTTGCGCGATCCTGAGTAAATATAAACATGTACGAAGACTCCACATATCGCCATGTGCTGCATAGATTCATGTATTATCACATGTACAATATGTAATCTCTACACGCGTTGATAATCACGTGTATTGGGATAATACCCCGGCGTTATGGGACTGGGTTTGAGAATAAATAACGGAAACACAAAAAAAAAAGAAAAAAGAAGAGAGAAAAACAACGGAAAACTCTTTACATTTTTTTCTTTTTTTCTTTTATCTACATTTTTCCGTACATACACTGTGTATTTTCGCGCCTCTTCACGTAGGTACCCGACTCACACATACCCTCCCCATATATGTGTATATTTTTCTACGTATCTCATGAGACAAAAAAGCGAGGCTCTTGTACATTCGAGTTTAAATAATGTGTTATTATAATCTGCATACCTACATTATAACATAGCCAAGGTCCATAGTTACAGTTACCAGGATTTCACACCGCATAGTTTTATACACATGTATATATGTGTATTATACACGAGGTATCGCTACACGTCGCGTAGTCATCCCCCTTACTTTTAGTGAAAAGGGGGGAAAAAAAAGGGAGAAACATTTTCATTTATAAACTATACCTGAAATGGTTGCTTCAGCGAAGCTTCTTCTTTTTACCGAGCTTTTGTAACCAACGCAAATGCGATATGTGCATACCATATAAATATACGTATGTAATGTTCTGAAGGTGATTCACAATGAACATTGTTCTTCTCACTTCCATATAATGCAATTATACATACATTTTTTCACGACTGATGATGTGTACACGGTGTGTAAAATTGTAAAAGTATAAACAAACAAAAGTTTCAATATTATTCGTGAACCTCTCCGATGGATGCGAGAGACTGAAAAAGAGACTATCGAATTGAATCGCCAATTTTAATTGAAAGATCGTGAAGAAAATGAATTGAAAAAGTACAACCCTTACATTGTACGTGGGCGTAGTTTGTATCGGTTGCTGAGAATCTAGGGCTAATACCTCTAATGAATTCGCACTCGACTGCCCATGGGAACCATCGTGATCATTCTGGAGCATGGAAATATACGAGGAGTGACAAACAAGTCCCCTTGGTCGAACGGGTGCACAAACCGAGAAAGCTTTCACATAATTGTACCTCATAAACTCCAAGCCCTCGGAGTGTCTCTCCCTCTTTCATTCCATCCTATATACTACAAACCCCTTCTATCATTTCATTCCACTTTCAATGTAACAGAGCGAGTTTCCACCACCGCCATCTTGTTTTCGTTCCTACACGGGTATATGTGTGTATATACATTGTATAATATCACATACAACGGGCGGGGATAACTCGCGATGGTATCACGAAATTGACACGAAGGTACGTCACATATTTATTTTTTCCATACCGTAGCGTGGATATTCGATTAAAAACATTTGACGAAAGAAAATAAACAATATCAATAGTACATGATCGAAATGAGGGATGAGATGCACGGAAAATACATTACCCGTCCCAGGGTGGACGTATCTTTGAAATAAAAAACCAAGAAAATTGGACAACGTTGAAATAAGGTACCTTATTCGGAACCGAAGTTCAGACCGTCGAAATTCTTTGTGCAAGGACATTCTCGCCGAATTTAGAAAATTCAAACCAAATGGCACTATATAGCTCTCGAATATGAGAAGATAAAAGATATATTTTTCAACTTTGCTGCAATTGATATTAACATTTAAAGGATAATTTCCTATGGAAACACGCAACCGAAAACTTCGTATTCTTAGTCCCTCGCAAATGACCGTATATTTGTTTTTCTGCTTTGGATTTTGTTTTTTCAAACCTCGCACCTATTTAAAGAAAGTAAAACATACTAATTGATCTTTACGGCACGTATATCGATGATGAAAATTGGGGTGTTTTTTTTGAGGAGGGGGGGATAACGAATGAAAATCTAGAAGGGTGTTTCTGTTGTTGTTAGGGGTTGATAAAAGAGGGAGAAAGGGAGAGAGAGAGGAGGGCAAGGAGAAGGGGGTCGGTTTACACGAAGAGTTCCATTACTTGGATTGAAGCAGTTATTCTACATACAAGAAGGCACAATATTCACTGGCACAGAGTACAACGGCGACAAGGAAACGGCGCCCAGTCACGTTTTCACACAGCACCGGCGAGCGCAAAGCTATCGCAACTCCACGTACATACATACGTATACCTAGGTATGTGTATACTTCGTGTATATACATATATACGCGAGAAAAAGGAGAAGGATAGCAAAAAGAGATGAGAAGATGAGCGACGACTCAAAGTGTCGCATTATGACTATTATCCTCTCCTTGGAAGCGGAGCTCGGGGATTTCCGAGATATCCCAATGGACGAAATGATGAATTTTCAAATAAGATACAGTCAAAGAAAATAGTGTAATTGAAGTAGAGGAAAAAAAAAAAAAATCAAAAATACTTCTCGATTATAATTACTATGCAATGTTATATTTATCATTCGAAGTGTTGCGCACCACGTTTGTTAAAAGCATTATTATACAGTTGCTGGCAGAATGAGTTGGATATTTTGTTTATTTTTTCAGGAGTAGGAGAAAAAACAAAAGAAAAAAAAATTAGAAAAAAAAAAAGAAATTGCAGGTTTGCGAATAAAAAGCTTTCTACAGATTTACAACTGCAGTGTCTCTCTATCTCCTGTTTCTATTTATCTCTTCAGAACGTAGTTTCTCTTGGTAAAGTAACAACCCCCAGTTGCAATAGTAATACATTATACTCGAAAATGCAGTAGGTACATATAGGTACGTAAAGGCACGTACATAAAGCTTCGAACCAAGTAGATGAAATAGGAGTACGAAGATACATACAATTACATAGCTACATACGGTAGATAGTTTCCACGATTATTTGTATTTCCAATGGAACCTCTCCCAGCTGTAAAGTTTAACCGTCCACTCTCTAGAATTTAGATTCCAAATCCCAGCCATTACATTTTCTCCCTTCAACCGTACACATGCATATATGTATGTATACAATATACCTTCGTAACCATTTTGCTTATTCGGAACTAAAAGAGGTTTTTATAGTTAGTTAGTTGGTACATTTTATTCATCAATTGTATGAATTCCGAACGAATTATTTTTAGCACTCCATTGCACAATGTATTTTTTTTTTGTTTTTTTACATTTTTCCATACACCTCAGCCAATCAAAACCTGCGGTTATACGTTATTCGATCGATGACACGTCAAATTTTATATAACGTTCGTTTCAAATCAAACGTATAATGTATTTTCTCCAGGATTTCGGGGAAAAAAAAATAAAATTTTCATGTAAAAACAGAAAAATACATATGCGACACCTGCATTCTCCAATGTTTAAATTTCATTTTCTCTTTCATACACTTCATGGCTCTGCACATATGTACATATAAAAATTGTTTCATAGTGTAGGAGTATTCGTGAGTATTTTTTATATTCCTGTTTTCTTTTTTGTTTTGTTGTTGTTTTTTTTCATTTTTTTTTTTTATTTGTTTCTTTCATCAGAGCGCAGTGTTGCAGGGAAAAAAGACCTATGGCGGTTCGGTGTGTATACGAATATATGGGATATACACGTATAGAGACGGTGTTTGGCAAACAAAGACGTCACTTTTCCTTCCCCCTAACATCCCCTTCGCTATAGCATTTTGTTTGACGTTTAATTCCACATATCGGAGCGCGTGATTAAGCCAGCCATTGTTGTACTACAATGCTCGATTGACCCCGTACGGGTTTCTGCACAGATCAAGGGAATATGTTCCTCTGAAAAGTCTTTCACCATGAAAATCCACTCAGATATCAGAAAACACTGAACTTCGACAGTTTTTACCATAATAGGGCGGGAAGAAAAGTTCTTCGCAATTCAATTTCCATTTGACCTCCCGTCGTGAAAAAATTGTACTTCGATTTTACTGATTAATTTATAAAATTATGGATGGAATATAATGTATTTGAAGTATATAGTTGACAATGTATAAATATGAATCAATGATCGCCATAGTTTCTCCCTCTATACTACCCTCAATAGAGTGTGTATAATATAATATATTAATCCTCGAGAAAACAAATAAAAGTATCCAATAATATAAACGTGGCAATAAAATAGATTATATGTGAGCTTTATTATCACTTCAATGTCCAATCCGATGGAAAAACCCCCAGAAATTTTTACGATCGTTTTAATACCGGGTGGTACGTAAAAATTGTTTCTCTATATAACGTAGTTCCTTTGATCGCGTTAATTCTCCTATATAATTGGAGAATCATTTGCAATCAATGAGTTATATTTGACGATACGTAACAAATTTTTCAACCCAAATCATCGAACTTGAGCGTACCACATCGGATAAAAATGTATAGCCAGACTGTCGCCGTATAATATCTTCGTGAATTTTGATCAATTGAATTTCGGTGAAAAAGATATTTCAGATCGATCGGTAAAAATATAGCTGCGTATAGCTGAATACTTTATTATCCTATATGATTCAGGAAAGACTATTTATTTTGAAGAATCGTTTCCTCGACCGTTTGGTATATAGATATGTACGAATAAATTGGTCACATGTATAGTATACACACATGTGTATAGTTAAGTAAATAAAAATTTTCTGCGCGTTTTCGTTTTAGTGTCGAAAGTATTTGTAGAAGGGGGTATGGTATACGAGAATTATAAGTAAAGTAGAGTAGGGAGGAAGTGTCCATTAGCAAAATGGATTCTCGTAGTACATAAGATTCAATGAATACAAATACGCAAAAGCAACGAGTTCTGAAGCAGACGTTCCATATACCGCGTGTATAGCTGGCGACTAGAGATGATCATCTTCTTTTAGGCCACCGTACAGAAAGAACCGCAGCAGAGATTGATAACTTGGGGAATGGAATTATGACAGGGATTGGATCTAACAAATGGGGGGCGTGCCGGTAATGTACCAACCAAACTCAGAGCTCCCTTATTTACCTCACTATACTTATTCAACCCCCTCAACCATCGAGCTGCTTTCCAGAGAGAAAAGCAAAAAAAAAGAAGAGCTTATTATACGTCACTTTTCATCGACTGCATAACCAACCCGCAAGAAAACCCCATCCGGAAGTATTATGATCGATGAATTAATTATAACTGAGTGTATGAAATATTACAGAAAATAAAATAATACAAAGTAAGCAAATGAATATACATAATTGAATGAAAGTAAGGGGATGAAATGCTACGGGGAAACTGATGAATCGATTACAAAATGATGTTTTCTGATAATAAACGACAACGACTGAATTATTAACAATTTTCTTCCAATAAGTAAATGAATTTTGTCATTTTGATAGGAAAGTGGAAGTAGGTACGTGATAAATGATGTATCCGGATGTACGTGCATATCAGGTGTTTTATGTATAAACGGCATTTTTTTCGGCTCACATTCCCACGAATATAATGCGTATTTTGTGGGGAAAAAAAGCAAAAGAAAATTGAACACGCTTGTATTTACCATAATAAGGATGATAAATTTCCATGTATACCTATATATATAATACATATAAATCGTGAATAGTGTAAAGTAAGGTTGTCCCACAGTGAGTTGACGGTTATTTAAATGAATCGAGAATTATTATGGCTCGTATTGACACAATGCTAAACTTAGCGACTTCGTGTATGTACTGAATAAAACATTTTCGTGAACCTGTCGCGCTGTTTTCCCTTTTTCCCCTTTTCCCCATGTATATGGTGTCGGATCTTTTTCACGCGAACGCGACACAGTCACGTATAAATTTCATTGTAAACGGTCTATGTATACCATATACACAAATGCAGCTCACACATGGACGTATTTATGTAATTATTCATCTATTTACCTATTCATTCATCCATTCACATTCGGAATCGACATCTATTCTGATGAAAGAAACTGGGAAGGTCGTCGATTCAAAGGAGGCGAATAACTAATATCGTAACATAATTCACAAAATATTGGAAATGCTGCCGAAAGGGTGTCTTCGCTAAAAAGTGATCGTAACCGATCCCAAAATCTTATCTATTCACTTGTGAAAAATGAACCCTCACGGCAGTTTATGACTGAAAAAATGTGGGTTATGCCCTTATGGTTACTAGTCCTCGATGTGATAAGTAAGTAAGTAAGTATGAGCAAGTGGGTGGGTTTCGGAATATGCGAGGGACGTTGAATCCTCTTTGCTCAGCTATTCTGCTAGTGTAAAGATAAATAACCCTCAACAAGGCAGTGCACATCGTGGCGAATCAATGATGCTTGACCTGAAGTGGTTTTGGCCAGGGGTCAGCATGGGACCCCTCACACTCGCGCAAACGGACGCCCTACGTGCTAATTTGACATGGAGGGGTGGCTTTTGCGCCCGTAACGTATACCATACGTTTCGTTTCGACTGTGCTTATCCTTGATTTCGCGGTTATCCATCGAGACGAATTCCCCTTGACATCATTACGTGAGCACGATAAGTAAAAGATGTATACATAAATAAACTCGAGCCGACAAAAAGAATTCTTATCAAAAATAGACAAAACCTTCGAGGTATTTGATGCAAAAATTGAATACGGGTTACTTTCTTGATATTTGAGTGATGAGAAAAAAAATATTTTTTTCAAATGATCAGGGAAAATTATAGGCGGAGATGATATTGCACATTGAAAGTCGCTTTCCCCTGACGTGCCACCTATCTATAGATAAGTATAGGTATTTACGAATACCTACCTATGTACCTACTCTTGTACTCTTGTGGACTTAAAACTTTCAATTACTTAATAAAGTTGGGAAAAATTCCATTACAGATATCGACATCTGCTTTTCTGTCCTGAGCTTTTCTTGGCAAACACCAGCCACCACCAGCGCCCCGTTGGGAGACTCCCTCGAACCCTCCCCATCCCCTACCTTGTTGGTTTGTCGATTTTCTTTTCCTTTTTTTATTTCCTTTCTCTTCTTTCTCGCTCCCTCTTTTCTCAAGCCATTCTTTCTCGCTCTTTCTTTTTTCATTCATTCTTTTTTTCTTCGCTTGTTTCTTTCCTTTTTCTTCCTTTCTCTCTCTCTCTTTTCGGTTTTTTTTTTTTTCTCTTCTTTGTATTATTTTCTCTCGACGCTAGAAGCCTTCTTTCGACAACGCGGTGACGCTGACGTCACTCTCGGCGACAACAATACCGCCATATTGAATGGTCGCCTGTTTAAATTTTGTGTGCATCTGACAGATATTAAAAGAGAACGGGACACACACCGATAACGGTTCCTTTATGTAGGAAAATCTCGTCGACGACCCCCAAGCAACAACGAGACCAAGAATCTGCAGTAGCACGTGTATACGAGAATCGCAATCTCACTTTATACGAAAACACTCCAGTATCAAAGTTGCTAAGACTCAAAAAGTCATCTGATACAATAAATAAACCGGAAGTTTAAGGTAATTGGGGTGAAAAGCTGCTTTGGGATTCTCTCAATATAATCTCAAGGCTCGTTCTTCATTTTTTGTCTTACCTTATTTGCGGCCATTTTTTTTTCTCATTTGTTTTTTTGCAGCCTTTTCAGAAGCCACTTTTACGGGGGTTGACGATTTTCTTCCACTTTTTTCCCCCCTTCTACTTCCTCTTCTGGTGGATAAATTTCGGTTATTACGCGCGAACGAGCTCTCGAAAGTCTTTCTGGAAGGCGGCTTCTCGGATCTTGTGAGAGAAACCCTCTCTAATGCTTCGCGGAAGTACAAAAGTGGCCAAATACTGCCCTTGCTTCCTTCCTTCCTTCCTTCCGTCCTTTATGGGAGGGTCGCCAAGTGTTCACGGTGGATAACTTCTTTTTCCAAAGAAAGAAATCTTTCGCGGTTTTCGTCCACTTACATTCCAAAAAAAAGCTGTATACTGCACGGCAACTTCACTCACTATAGTATACGTGTGCGATTGGCACACACAAGTGCAGTGGATAAATGGTATCCTCAAAACGTTCATCTCAAAATTCGCTTATTAACTCACTACACAAAAATAATCCTGAGCAGACCAACCTAATCTCAAAAGCACAAGAAGCTACAGCTTCACCACTGGATCGGTGAGTGTTCGGTGATTAGAAGTTTATCTTATAGGTTGAATTTGATCAAACACAGATGATAGTGATCGATCATGTCTTCATACTCTTTGCAGGATGAAGTTGGCCGTTGATATGTGATGTAGCGTAGTGTACGCCGCCGGCCTGAAGGTTGAAGAATAATGCGATAGTGATGGTGGACTTGTCCAGTCATTTCCTTGTCAGCACGTTCCCATTAATACTGGTTCGTTACAATGGCGAACCCTGCGCGTCATCAAAGAATAACCAGAACCGAGAACCTCGAACGTGGGAAATGCAAGCCAACCGATCATCATCCATCCAACTTCAATCACGGTTATTGAACACCCGATTATCCAGTTTGATATGTTCTCACAGGTGTCCGAGCGATAGCAAAAGGAAGAAATAAAACAAAGCCGTGATTATATTAACCCTGCACTGTTCGATTTTGACCTCGAAAAGTACAATTTGGTATCATGATGTTTCGATTGGCCAAAAAAAACGAAAAAACAGTATATCTGCATCGATCATTGATGATAAATTGCATGTGGATGAGGCCAGCAACTCTACCATCGAGAGTGCTACGTTTGTATCAAAGGCTAATCGTTTTTCCGGCTCATATCCTCGCACCCTAGTTGGTACTTCTATCAGATTCCGTGAAAACCACACCACCCCAAATCAGCACTAACACCGGAGACCGTGATGAGCAATCCGAATCTGTAGTAGATGAAAACGCGCTTTTGATATTACCGAATTCAGATGTTTTTTAGTAAGTTCTATACCCGACAATAGTGAATAGTGACTTGATGAATTCTGAAGCAAGTGAATATGGAGAAATGCGATGATGCGCCATGGAGTTTTGTATTCTGAAGGTAGAAAGCTGCATTTTGTACTTAGAGAGAATGGGTTATATATCTATCCTCATAGAACGACGAGTGCTCGTGGTTTGATTTATTAGTTCCAAGGTTGACAAAGCGCTCGTTCTCCCGGCAATAATCTGCATTTATTCCTCTCCATGCACACAACGGGGACATGCAATAAGAGATGATCGTAGCTGGAATTAATATAGTCGGATACCGCCGTCGTGATGCGAGATACTCCCATACACCGTTTCTCGCGGAGTTTACAAGATTAGAATTGACGCTCTACTTCCATAAAATGCAGCAGTAAAATATCTCGATTTATATATTACCTTGTCACGTCTTTATTCTATTTTTATAATACAATTTCCAAAGTTCGCCTTATTTTTCCTCAGCATAACACTAGCAATTTCGACATCCGTTCGGACGGACTTTTCAAATTTAAAATCAGTTAACATATTTATGACAGTGACGGGCATAAGGTGTACATAAAATGATTGATCGATGGCCTTAATTTCGTAAGGTCTTGTTCAGGAATGATTTAACAAAACTGTATACATATAACGTATAATATAATTTATGAAGTGATACACTGTAGATTGTAGGGGGGTGTTTCGTCGACCCTGTGGAAAAATAACGAGGAGCCAATCACCGGTTACAATGGGTTGGCTAATGACTCATGAAGTAGCGACGAGCCGCCTTGCTTCCGATAGAAAAGGAAAAGAATGAGAAGGTAAGGACGGGTTTTGGTTGGCCTCGAATCTCTCTCTATCTCTCTCTCTCCCTCATTCTCTCTTTTTTTCTGGAGTAACGAATAAAGGAAACCAACAACAAACCAACGATCCCATACTCTCCACCACCCGATCGATCTCGTGGTTCTTGAAGGAAACCAAGGAACGAAACCAAGCCAGGCAAACCCGCGATGTCCGCGACTACGAACATCGGCAAAAAACTAGACTGTGTCTTCTGTCTCGTCGTCGTATACCATCCTAGTCGATAAGTTTTTAATCCCAAACCTCCCTTTACTCATCCCTTTTTACTTTCATTCAAACCATCTTCTCTGCAGCAACCCTCGCTAGATAGGACGTCGCGTTTCCCTAGAAACGATTTTCACCGCGTATCGTACGGAAAATATAGATATAATAGTGAACTGTTCTGAATGGGCATCCGACTAAATGTTCATATAAAATCAAACATTTTTTTTTTCAATTCTTTTAGATACTATGAAAAAAAAGTTATTCCAATGACTTCGATTCCTGACATATTTTAGCCGGTTGATAAATGGCATGATCGTGGAGGTCGTTCGTCTTGCTATTTACTCGAAGGTTAAAATGAGGGCACCAAGTAGGACTATCGGTTTTGGATCTTGGCAACAATGGGTCTAATTACCTATTGGACGAATGAATATGGCCAGGTATAAAACCTGTCGTTATTAATATCTCTTTGATTCCTACGACAAGAGCGGCTCATTGACAACTCTTAACCCGTCTTAGACTATTCTGACTTTCAAATGGATGAAATTGATTGATGAAAGTACGTCAAAAATTTTTTTGCCCCCATTTTTTTCACATTTTTAATGCCCCACGCACATCGAAAACGATCTAGAGATCTATCTCATAATTCTACAGATTTGCTCAACAGGTCCGTTCGAAATTTCATATCGTCCATATAAATTTATAAGAATAATGCCCACAAGTGCGTTTTTGATATCGGCTTTTATTCACGATGTGAGAATTCGTATCTTGATTCCATGGGGCCGGACAATGTGCGGACAATGCCCACTTGAAAAAGCGGTTCGGTTATAATATCGCGGTGCCTAATTCGAAAAAACAAGAAACAAGAAAGGAAAAAAGAACTAGGAGCAAAGCAAGAAGAAAAAAAAGAATGAAGTAGTCGCGTAAAGAGCCCAGGCTTCAAGCCTTAAACTTTAGCAATCACTGGGCGATCCCACGGTCGGGGGTCCCACGGGCCTTGAAATCGAAAAGGCCCTGTTCATTGTTAGGGTGCTATACGCGCTCCTGGCACTCCGCGGTGCATCGATCTGTGCCATTAGAGGGCTTTTCATTCGTATTTATATGTTTGGCCCGCACTCATTGAGTGCCTGCTGGTTTTGTTGATATCTTTGGGACTGGAAATGAACGGCAATCCGCCGCCCGATCACCATCACCACTAAAACCAAAAGGCTGCAGGTCTTTGCAATTCATCGAAAAAAATTTCGTTGACTTCTGAGTTCGAAAACTTATTATAATTCTTTTCTTTCTTACCGATCCTTGAAAACTACTATAGTTGGGTTCCCACGAGACAGGAATTATATTCTTTTAATTTTTTTCCCTGTTTTTTTCTCATGTTCGATAATTGGAAGAACCGCAATTTGAGTGGACATTGAACGAATTCCGTAATCATTTTTTTTTCTTTCTTGTTTCTGATGGAGATACAGGTATATTCAGATTTCATGCTGCATGATATGATATACACCGTTTGTAAAATGCCTTAATACATTGAATCAGAAAAAAAAAAAAAAATCCGTTTCTAATCGTACACGAAAAGCTGGAGCATCAGCTGAATCTGTTGAAGCTATAGTGAAACAATTTCTACGATGGAAGTTTACAACGTTGGATTCGCTACAGTCAAAGTCGATCTTGGTTATACAGAAGGAGAACGATGAATAGAAAAAGAGAAAAAAGGAAGAGAAAGATGAGGAGGAGGAGGTGAAGGAGGAGCAGGCGTTATAGTCTTTGAAAGGTTCTTGTTCTGTAGCAACAGCACCTACCCATAAGAGTCTAAGCGTGAGCCTAAGAAGAAACGTCCTCACTGTAAGTATAAAGTAACAACACTGCATAGCGTTGCTTCTGTAGCGGCTGCTGCATCCATATTATACCTATGTATAAACCATATACCAAAAAGAATGCGCCTGCACGGCCATTGTACACAATCAACGCGACGGAGTAAATTTCGTCCTCATTCAAAAATACATAAACTATGATACACGTATACGCACAAACCGATCCTAATGTTCAGGAAAAAAAAATTAAACTTTCATGTCGAGAGGAAAAATTTGTTGCTGAAAAAATCAACAGAACTGAAGATGAAAAAAAAAATTGAAAAAATTCTTCGATACACAACCGGAAATTGAATTTCCTTTTTCATATATTCATCTTCTAATTTTCAACACGGCCGAGTGCAGTTATATAATGATATTTGAAAGTCACGATGAACATTATAAGGGTGTTTTTTTCATTGCTGATGCTTTTTTTTTTACTTCGAGACTTTCTATTTTTCTTCCAAGCTTCCTATTTTTTTTTTGTTTCTTTGCTTTTTTTCTCTCAATTTCTGGTCAATAGTTTTTCGGTGTAAGGTTACCGAAGGTGTCGTGCAGGTGCCTTTTGGCCCAATGCATGATCAGCGCGCGCTGAGTCTC
Organism: Athalia circularis; assembly: GCA_963978495.1. Lineage (NCBI taxonomy): Eukaryota > Metazoa > Arthropoda > Insecta > Hymenoptera > Athaliidae > Athalia > Athalia circularis. The sequence continues at coordinate 9,507,227 of OZ021702.1, forward strand.
CGCCCACAAGAAAAAAAATGAAATAAAATAAACACGTAAAAATAAAAGGAAATGGAATAAAAAAAAGGCAGAAAAAAGGAAACATTAAACATTTATCGTGGACTACACACTTATCGGATCATTGTACCAGCGGCAACAGCAGCAGCAGCCACGCCGAATCCCTTCCCTCCTTCTTCTCTTCCCTCCCGTTACAAATCGTCCGCCATGATGCCGTTTTGGCCCTCTTTCTCCCTTTTCTTGTTTTTCCCCCATTTTTTCTCTCTATTTTACTCACCATCGGCAGCGTTTCCTACAAGTTCTTTTATTTTTTCGATGATCCATCGTTATATTATCGTCAGCGTATTTTTTTTTCTTTTTTTTTTTTCTATTATTCATTCTACATCCCTCCCTCTTTTTTTTTCTAATTGATAGTTCTTGTTATACAAGAACATCTGCACCTTGTTCCCTCATTCTTGAATAAAATGTATACCTGTATGCATAGTTTTATACATGGCATACCTGTGCATATATTTACAATGTAAAAAGTGAAAAACTGGAAACTGGTCAGAAGCATATCCTTCATCCCTCCCCCTCATACTCTTACTTCGGTTCGTTCGGCTACTAGATTGTCTATAAGCGGAAAAACTTTTCAATCTACGTTTAACTTTTTATACAGTACCTTTTACGGTTCAACGGTTAGAATTGTTCGATTACAAAGTACGTTCACAGTATCGAAATTAGGGCTGTTATAGTAGATCAATTCAACAGCTAATGATTTTAAATTAATTTAAAGAGGTATCAGCGATGTTCTTTTTTCTTCTCACATTCCTTCTTTGTTTGTTCATTGATTTTTTATTTTTCTGTCCTTTATTTCTATAATTCTTTTTTTTGTAAGAGGATCGTTACAGCTGAGACAATGAGACTTTATCTCGTAAAAAAAAAGTTCAGATGGTCAGATCGATTTTCGAGCTCACCGTTAATTAATTATCCTTCAAACTATATCTGTGGATAAATGAAAAAATAATAAAATAATTACCGAGTCAAATATCGCTTGATTAAAATGAAGAAAAAAATCTGTGCGTACATTAGCTACGTGAGGTTCGTGATAAAAAAGCATTTACAAGGGATTCGAATTTCCCTGCAAATCAGTAGCATAATCTTTTACTCACGATCTATGAAAACTGGGGAGCATAAAATATTTAGATTCGATCTCTCATCGTCAGAGGCCGGACTGTGAATATCTACCGGGCATGCAACTTGTGCGAAAAGATTGATGTGAAAATAAAAAAATAACATCAAGTGTAAAATACTTAGTTTCATGAAAACAAAAATAGAAAGACATTTTTGAATCTCGCAACAACTTTCGAAACATAGAGGGTTGTTACGTGACATTTTTTTTTTGCATGTAGGTAGATGATTGAGACGAAAAAAAGCAAAGTAAAAAAAAAAAAAAACAAAAAAAAACGAAGGGCGAGATTTTGAATCGCGGTGTGTTCTCTTGATCGTGGTATACACGTATAAATAAAAATGTATCTCACGATGGTGATAGCCGGGTATGATGGTATTTATTTATATATCCTGAGACGTCGCGGGGCGGCGGGTTGGCTCGTCCCTTTTTACCACCCGTTGTACGCTATGAAAATAAGAAGGCATTTTAATGAGACCGGTGTATATGAGGGGGAGCGTATAATGACATTCTTGTGGCGTATGGGGGTGGCTGCTGCTGTTGCTGCTGTGACGTTATGGGTTATATTGACGACGTGGCACCCTTCGCTAGAGGCTGCCTGGCTGGCTGGCTGGCTGGCTTTGCCTCGTTGGCGCGCACAACGCAACACAGTTAAAAGCCTATGAAAGCATATTGTGTGTGCTATGTTGTGTCGTATTGTCGTGGGTGAAAAGGAAGTTGGCCGTAGAGATGGGAGGGGTTCAAAAACGTTTCGTGAAAAGGGGTGGCGCGGGGAGCCAAAACGCCAGGAGAGGAGGACAGCACGGGGGTGTAGAACGGTTACAATTTTAAAGAGGGTGAAAAACCCCCACATCTCCCTTTCCATCCACCCAACCCCACCCCTTCACCACCACCAACCTTCTTCGTCTCGAGGAAAGCTTCAACAGCTCCCAGAATATTATTGAAAAACATTTTTTTTATCCCCCCATTTCACGTTTTCAATTTATACCATTTTCATATATATGTATATAACATAACATCTACTGCGTATCAACATTTTCGGTTTTTTCGTTTTCTTACATTACCTTACTTTACTTTACTTCACTTTACTTTACTTTACTTTACTTTACTTTACTTTACTTTAATTTAGTTTACCTTCGACGTCGAAAATCGTTTTTTGTTCTGCACCTCAATTTTTTATACATTTTGGATTGTACATGACAATATATCCAAATTATTCATCTATACACGGACGCTGAAATCGATGAATAAAACAATTCTAGGGGGAAGCAGTTTTTTTTTACGTTAGAAAAAAAATGCAAAAGATTAAAAAATTAAAGAATCTTTCTACTGCTGCACCCTCTCGATGGATTACAAACAACATGGAAGTATATGACGGGTGTACAGGTGGGGTAATGTATAACGTTATAGGCCCACGTGTCCTTCTTACGTTTTATTCATGTAGTTGTAACATGAACGACAAGCTTATCGATCGGGCTCGTCTCAAGCGTGACAAGCCGTCATTTATATTATCTCATTAGTGTTCAACCGGGTATATGGATCGCGGTGGCGTATAGATACGTCAAAGGAAGGTAAAATGGATGGACAATAATTGAACTAGGATTAAATAATCCAGACAACAGAGTTAAACGCTTTTCAAAATTAGGTATACATTAATCGGCTGAAAATGTATTCGAGATTAATTTTTTCTTTTGTTTTTTAGAGCGGTTAAAAGTGTATGGAAGATATCTGCTGTTCCACCACCCTGCGACTGATTAGAGAATTTCGAAGAAGAAAAAAGTGAGCGAAAATCACTCGAAGCATTTTGGTGACAGGGTCAAACGATTTTTGTACGATGCTTTTTGGGCTCATTTACGCTTGCAGCACGTGCGTGTTGGTTGGAGAATAACGTAGAGTATATATACTATATAAAGCGCCAAGGGTCGCGTTGTCGTGACAAGGGTGAACGAAATTCACGCCCATCGTACCCGCAATTACCGCTAAGTACACACCAAAAACTAGTAGACAAGGTCTTACATATTATAGCTATGCAGTGATGACGGTGTTTCAGTTTGCTCAAACACTTATCGAGTTCTCACGATTTTACACTGTACACAATATCAATTGTTAATGCTGCAGCGTAACACACCAAGTTCCATTAACCAAACTACCTTCACTTCCTATAGGTGCGACAAAAATTATTACTTATTATATTACCTACACGCCTTTTCCTCCGGGAATCCTCCATTGATGGATACGAGAGAAAAGAGTTTACCGTGAGAATTGAGAAAATTCAAAAATCATGTTCAACAATTTTCACGTAAATCATCAGTTCAACGTTTCATTGGATAGTGTTTCATTTTATGTCTACTGTGATGTTAAAAATCGAATAATTTAAAAATCGCTTTTTTTAAGTTGAGATGAACCATGTACAATTTTATTTCAAAGGCTTACATCTTTTTGGTAGGAAGAATAATCAAGATCCGAACCTAGGTCGTTTAAAAATCGCTCATTTTTCACGTTTCCTAATTTTTTTTAGGTCACTCCCTTACGCCAGTTTTTTACTCTTCCGTAGTCCGCGCCCTTCAGACTAGTTTCTTGGCCCTCAATGTGTATGGTGAGAAAGAAAACACGCCCCCATTTTGTTGGTAAAGCGTTATGGGATTGTGTAAAAGTAATCGTATACATTTGTATAACGAATGTGAGAAGTACATATATCCTGCGAGATTTTGTTAGCTGAAAACGACGTGGTGAATTGACAAGGAGCAATTATTTGCGATTGTTAAGCAAATATAAATTGAGGGTAGTATTATGTCGTTTTGTACATTCGCTGCAGTTATAACAGCAACTGTCAAAATCACATTCGTCATTGTATAATGCGACATAGAGTGCGGCTACCATTCACGTATACCATACACACCTACCTACATACATTGACGGAAAGAATAGTGTGAATTTCCACATGTTTGCCCCTTCAATTATTCCCCGTTTTGTTTGCCCACCGATAGTTGAATGGTTATTGTGTATCGCGGAAAGTAGTAATGGTGTTAGCCACCCATTCCCGATTCAGGGAGACTTTGCAACTTGTGCGAAAATATTGGTCGGATCGTTCGATTTGTTGTCCGATTACATGTATAACTATCGTACCCGTATATTTCACACATTTACCTCATTCGGGACGTGGGAGTTGAAGGAAAAAGATATCTACCCACGAATATATACATATATACAATTTACATCGAAGGACCCCGGAGAGGATTTTTGCTCTCGAATCGACCAACCGAGTGGGTACATACATAATAAATGTTTGTATTAGATCTACCTAGTTCATATAATACGATTGCATATAGTTGAATTTCAATTCACCCCCGCAAACATAATTTACTTTCTTTTTTATCATGCCTACATTTTTTCCCCTACGAGTGTTTGCGCAACATATTGGCTCAATTCTGACCCGAAACCGAGTTCAATTTTCAATACACCGAAAACACTTGAAATAAATCTTCACATCACCTACGTGCACTAATTTTTTTTTCGTTATTCCAAACTTGAAACTCGTCAATAGAAACAACAAAAAAAAACCTCGAAAAAAAATGTCCCGAATCTCTCCATCCGTATAGTTTTTTTTAATTTCTTTGTCCTTGGTCGATGCTCGAATACGTAATATGAAAAGAAAAAATTGCAAAATCGGTATCGCGAGTGTTCCGGACTTTTCTGTATCACACATATACGTATAGTACAGATACACACGTATATGTGTTTTGTACGGGGTACAAGGCACATAATGTATGCATCTAATATATTGTAGGAGGCAAAGTTCAGCCGTTAGCAGTGGGATATATTGTACAGTTGATTTTTTTTTTCTTCTTTTTTTTAAATATACGTACGTATAAATATATTGTTGTTGTTGTTGTTGTTGTTGCGATTATTATTATTTTTCATCCCGCAAAACCAGTTCGAATGAAAACCCCGCACAGCTCGACTGAGAAATAGTCTGACAATGGTTATATATTATTGTGACTGGCTGCTTCGCCCCGCAACTCGTCGTTCATCGTTCTTCCCTCATATTCTTCGCGTTCAGCCTTCATTCCTTCGTTACCTATCCACCTAGCTATTATACATATGTACGTATATTATATACTATATGTATACATACTATGCCTCACTATACACTATACTATATACTCCTCTATTTAGAATCACGGTACTGCGAAGCGACGCGCGTAGCTTTCGAAACTTTCACGGTGGCCAACGCGAATTTCCTATCCTTTCTTTAATTTTTTTGGTTTTATCAAACGTTAAGTTTTACCAAAAATTATTTGTTCGTTTCTTTCTCCTTTTCAATTTCTTTTTTCCTGCCGCATTGTACTTTTTCGTCCATGAAATATAACGGTCTACCTCAGATTATGCTTAGCGGTTTGTTGAAATATAATTTTGTACATGCGGTGAAGTTTTTTTTTCCATTTTTCCATTCACGGCGGGTTTATACCTTCGTTTGGTTTCTTCGACTTTGTTGAGTATTTTTTCTCGACCTAATCGTCAGTTCGAAATTTTCAATTTAGTTACATTCCGTTTAACATAGTTTTCACACTGTAGAATCGAGTGAATATTCTCAGCTGGTTGCGATGTAAGGGGGCGTCTTTAAATGGGCTAACCGCATAGCTGAATAGCACGAATTCTCCCTTCAGGCATCACAAATCGCTCACAGATCTAAAATTCACTCCCTTATGCGTAAGTGGTGAAGTTTATACCGTCGGTGTGTCGGATGAGTCTAAAATCCTGGCGTCGATCTAATTAAAATGAATTCCCTAGACGTGGCCCTCCCTATTCAACCATGGCGTAATAGAGGGCTGGATGGGTGGGTGGCTGAAAAGGGGTCTCTCTCTTTACAATGAAATGCAACGAGCATGAGTGACAGCATAATGCATCGACGAAGCGTCCCGACGCCCGCCGTCGAGAGTGTGTGCCGGTTTCAGCGATGTCGGAAAGAAAGAATAAAAGAGAAAAAGAAGAAGAAAAAAAAATAGGATACCACGTTGTCGCTACTTTGTTTTTTGCACCCATGAAGCAATACTGAAATCCTCTTTGTTTCAATTGGAACTGATCGGATAACCACATTTGAAGAACAATTATTATCGATTCGGGATATACATACATAATACAAGGGATCCCTGGATTGGCGGTTGGAGGGGATTTCTGAAGAGTAATCGGTGGGTTTGATGGGGACACGTTATAGTAGCTGCAACATTGCAGGCATTAGATCGTGTCAGTGGTAGAGGACAAGCGACAACGTTTACTATTATATAGCGATTCAACCAAACGCTACAGTACACTACACGCTTGGACATTGTCCCTAGTGGTTATTGTCCATGGAACTATAGACACATTGTTGCCAACGCATTTCCATTGTTAGAAGCGACACTATGTTTAGACAGATACCACCGGGCTGGACACCCACCGTCTATCATTGGCGGATCAAAATTTTTCTTTGAAGTAGCAGAAGCAGAAGAAGAAGAAAAGGAAGGATCTGAAGATTTTGATCATCAGCGATGATCGGTAAAAAAAAATTTTCACGGCTCTAAAAACATTCGGGTTTTGAAACGTTTGGATTTGGGTTTGGAAACGTTGTTTCTCCCGCCTATCAGCGGGGGCGAAAACGCACTTCTGATCCTCGGCATTGTATTGGCCTTTGTCTCGACTCTCGGGACGGCAGCATCGGGCGCAGACTCGACCGATCTATGGAGGGGATGTACGACTCAGAACAAAATGGCGAACAATGGAAGACCTCACGCCCAACACAATGCGGGGGTGGCTTAAGCACAATGGCCGATATTCTCCGGAATTAACGGAGCCTGATCACGAGCTTGAGATATTTGATAAGGACAAGAAAGAAGAAGGAAAATTGACGAATCGTGGAACATCGTATTCCTGATATCCGATGACAACGACGTTGCAGCCACAGTCATTTTCACCGATGAAAAGAGAGATCACATCGATTTTACTGACGATCGGATCGCGTGCGTACCTTTCGAGCGTATCAAGCTGCACAGCGCATTTGATGTAATTAAAAGTAATAGAGTGTGACCCCCATCTCTCTGAGGGAAAGGTGTTGTCGGATAACGTGCAAAAGTAAATGAATAAAATTCTATCAATTTCAATCATCGATGTATCAAACTAACACTAACCACCATCGGTACGTGAACACCGGGTACACTGCGAAGGTATAAAATAATTAAATTAATGACAGAAAGCTTTACCCCCTGTGGATTGAACACTCGCTCTACTCGTACATACGCCATAAATCCAACGTCAAGACCCTACGAATACGATGCTTCAGAATTGTCACCAAAAAGCAACGCATGCCTACTCGCGTTACAAATGTGTCTGATTGTATTATGAAGTAAGTGCAGAGATGGGTTGTAGACGTCTATGGTGTTGTGTTTTCTAGAATCTATTATATATTACCCTATGTGCCGTGTAGTGATTGTACGTGTATGGGAATCTACATACGTGTATACTGCCGAGTTTATTGTGAGAGAAGATTTTACTCGGCGAAGCTTCCAACGGCATAGCAGCGCAGTGTAGAAGCGGCAGCAGCTTCAGCACCCCTTTCGTTGTAGTTATAATACAGTGAAACGAGAGTAACACGTACAGTAGTACGCAGCTATATAGTCAACAGTCTCTTAGTGACTGAAAACATAATGGCATTATAGTGGTGGCAGTATACAACAACAGCAGCAACAACAATAACAACAACAACATCAACAACAGCAACAACAAAAACAACGCGAGTTGCACACGAGACCCAGTGGAAAGTAATTATCTTAATGCTTGGTAAGCCTTCTCCTTGAATAAATGAATGTTAAATGCGAAATTGAGGACCCAAAATAAGCTACACGGGGCTTCAAGTCACGTGGCATAAACACTTCGCGAAACAGAGAATTAGAAGAAAAAAAGAAGACGCAACATTTATTTATACATCCATAAAGATATCGCACGGAAACCGAATTATGCCTTATTGAATCCCCGGAGATGGGAAATCTGTTAATTTCGAAGTAATACTTATTGTCCCGTGACGAGATCGCGAAAGCTCATCAAGGTAATGGCAGAACTGTTTGTACTAGGAGGAATAGTAGATGGTAGGGATAAGTATATTTCGTATCCAATCGTAAGTCGTCGTCTCACGTGTGTTGGTATTCCGTTTCTGGTTGAAACGAGGAAAGTTCACCATAGCATATGAGACACACAGTGATCAATATAAACTTATGCACTGCCCTGTATATATGTACAGACGTATACATACCTACTGTTGAACATCCACAAAAGCATTTCGCCAAGGGTATATTATGAAGCTCACGTATGTGAAGAAGAGACAACGAGGCGCGCGGGCGTTTTCTTGTATTCGAAAACGCGTTGGTTACGCACACATGTGTAGAATTGTAAAGTAGAGGGTGTGTGCCGTGAGTCATACATACACACGGAACCATGAATAAAACGCGCACACTATACGCAACCCATTCTTACAGTACTATCCTTCTCTTCCAAACTATTGTTTTAACTCAACCTCAAAACACTGGAAACGCCTAGGCGCGTGCAAAAGTTGAGTAAAAACCATTCTCGGGATGCAGAGTGACCAAAAGCATTGATCCATTGAAAATATCAGGAAAGTTTGATCCACAGTATATTCGAGACATTGTAACAAAGTAGTCTTCATCTGAAATTCTCTGAATTTAACGATTGATCGTTTGTATTATAATTGACGTTTTCTCATTTTATGGTACGATAATAATTTGGGAATCTGATAAATACCTTTGGAACGAATAAGTTTCTTGTTTGTTTATTTAATTCTTTAATTTCTTTTTTTTGTTCTTGTTTTCTTCTGTTTTCAATACTTCTTTGAGTAAGAAAAATGAAGGTATATAGATCGGAGTATTGGAAAAAAAAGAATTATATATGTGTGTGTGTATGTATAATATATATATATATATATATATATATATATATATTATATATATGTATACGTATATACCTGAGGGAGTCAATTATAGCTTGGCTATGACAAAGAGTTTCGAAAGACAAAATACCAATTATCTCTCGTTCTGAATGGGGAATACCGTTGAGCGTCCGCAAGAACTCAATTCCATTAGCCATTGAACTGAGTAAAATGAGATAGTTGAATGGGATGGGATATATTCACAACGCGCTTATCACCCTAATAAAGGAACTCTGCCCTCTACCGCTCTCCTCCAACCAACCCCCAACCCCCCCCCCCAGCTCTCAAACTCACCCCATTTAAACCCCCTTCTTCCCCCGACGGATCATTCTCCCCAACGTCGCGACGAACGCGGCCCACTTTCCTAATAAAGCCAACGCCGTGTCAGATATACGTATGTGTACGAAAACCCGGGAGACAATTATTATACGTATTTTACGTCAGGATAACTATAAGGTATATTCACTCCATATATATGCCCTATTTCCATTCTAATTTCAAACCTCCTAAATAATTGCGATATAAAACTACACCGTTACATGACCACCACTTTTAATTTTCAAACTTCTAATAACTTATCAGATGCTACGTTAGATCGGACAAATTTCGCGTAGAAGAATTGAAAGAAATAATAAAAAAACAGCTTGTATTCGATGAAAATGAGATGGTGTAAAATATTTTCAACTCGATAATTTGCACACTGCACCCTTTGGGGATCCCCCCCCCCCCCCCCCCCCCCCGCCCTGCCCGCGCCCCACTGCTTCACCCAGCTCCTCCGATATTTCTGTATTGCAGAATGGTGGGTAATTTAAACAAGTTTACACCCCACTTGATTCCGATCTCATGGATGAGAAAACCATGGATTTATTCCTATACACCCATAGCTATACCTATACCCCCAACGTAGGTAGTGGAGTGGGGTGTTAGGCAGGTGATGGCGGAATGGAAATCGCGCTATACACACGATATACTTATCCAGAAATCGAGAGAAATTGATAAAGAAGTGGAATTACGTGCAGGTTATGGATCGTGTAAGAGAGCGACCGGGAGAGAGATGGAAAAACGAAGCTGCAGTACCGATGAGGAAAACGTATAGGTGATGCGATGATTGGGGGGTAAGTATAAGGGAGAGGGTGGTATTGCGATATTGGTGGTAGCTAAAACGTCAGGGGGTTGAAAACGAGCGTGTCGTACTAGGTGGGTAGGTACTGGAGAACGACCCGCGTCGCGCAACCGTACCGCTTCTCGTTCCTCCTCAACGACACGCTTCAACGCTTTACGTAATTAGCGACTGGCTCCCTGGATATCCAGAGGTAGGAGAAGAGAACAGAAACGACGGCAATCCACGCCGATGCTAAAACCTGGAAATAACGCCCATATACAACCCCCTCACCCCATCCTCCAGAAACAACGTCGACAACATCTACAGGGTGGCTAACCGAGAACACGAAAAATTTTCATCACAAACTCAAATTAAATGACGTTGAATGAAATTTTTCATTTGAAAAATGGCGAATTTGATAGTTGAAAGCATTCGAGAAGGGGAATTTTTTTTTTTTACACAATTCACGTCTGATTCTCGAGTAATTTATCATCGCGATATAAGACGGCTATGGTCGAGGAAGAAACAAAACCATAATAGAATGGGAATGAGAATATGACGATGAGCCTTTTTTGGTGTTGAATTTTCGATTCCCGTGTCCCAAGTACAAACCTATAAGTATACTAAATGTACACCCCGTGAATGATTATATATCTAAACGTGTTGCTTACGAGGTAAGCGTGTGCGTGTGAAGGGGTGGTTATAAGGGAGAATAGTAATTAATACAGAACGGTAATTATGGGAGTCATGGAACTTTGTAGTAGAAACGCGTATAAGCCCCTCCAGTGTGGTAGACCTCCCGGGTACTCACACAATAATACCTAACACCCTCGAATACATACCTATATACATAAACATACATGTATTGGTGTGCATACATGTATTTCCTGTGCACATATGTATATAGCGGTCGTTGGTGGAGGTTATTTACTAGAGAGGTATTTACTCTATGCCTCTTTTGCCCCCGGACTCGCGAGATCTAATGACTAATTGAGACGAAGAAAGACTCCGGGGTTTGCACAAGGCGAGAGCTTGCTTGGTGCACGACGCCGAAGCGTTCTTGTTATCGCCGAGCGACGGATCCAAGTGGCTGTAACTACGGAATTTCTTGCATTGTTTTCGTACCGAACCCCCGGGGGGACCGCGAATCTTTTGTTCCGTTAACCAAGAAAAATTTTTTCGAAAAAAAAAAAGGACAAAAATGAGAAAACTGAAAATAAGAAAAACAAACTCGAGTAAATAGAATGGAAACGAAAAAAGAAAACACCCCTTGACGTCGTGCCAGCCTTTAATTACGACCGTTGTTTTGAATTCATCGGATCAATTTTGGAAAAGATTGGGATAATGATATTAAGAAAGTTCGGGGATTTTTTCATAGACAACGTCGGTTGTTTTGGGACGAAATAAAAGCAAATGAGATCATGAAATAGGCAGACGGACGGTACCCTATCTGGTGGCGAAAGAAAGAACCCTTGAAATGCTCATCCCTTTTACCTGAATATTTTGGGTTCGGCAGGTACAATTTTATCATTTTGAAAACCTGCCAAAATCGGTAAGGTCGTAGAACGATCTGGTATGATTTTATTAACGGTAGATAAAAGGGTGCTTTTTCCAATTCGTGATCCCAAAAAAAATCCAAAACATTTGTGTTTTCATGATTCCATGACCGTTCTTCTTAAGTTGGATATCGACATCCCCACTTTCTTCAATTACGAGTGAACGGATGCGCTGATAGGATTCCCATAATTGAGACTTCGTGGGTTTCGAGACTAGTTTTGATGCGGGTATTTGACCAAAGAAGACGAAGAAATAGAAAAAGCAGAAGAAAACGGAGACGGAGAAGAAGCAGGTGCCATAAGCCACCCTCAAAATTTCTAAGGATCATTTGGCCCAAAAGATCTATTCGACTCAAGTTACCATAGGCGCGAGACCTGCGCATTGTCAAACAACGTGGGGTATTTTGTCCACTGTAACAATATGTATACCTACCATTGAAAATTCGTAGCATTTTAGCATTGTGGATATGTAATAATTCTACTCTTCTTTCTGAACATCGTAATGTATAAGCTAAAGTAAGAAGCAGAAGACTAACACCTGCCATTCAAACTCTCCAGTCAGCAGATCAGTACTGATCAGAACCAACGCAAAAATAGAAGATAAGAAACAAGAAAATTCGACAGTAATGAGAGATTGTTGGTGTTTCGAAAAACTATTCCATCTTCTGTTTTCACCTACAGCCCCTATAGGATTTGCCAAGTAATTGTAATCATACGGCAGTAGGTGGATAATTACTCCCGTTATTCCGACCATGTACATTGTATATGTCCTGTATAAAGGCACTTTGTTATATTCGGTAAAGGTGATCGGCGGTAATCGATAATAATAATTACAGTATGTCGGGTGTTTAAAATTGAAGAGGGGGATATCACAGGTCCCTTCGAGGGATGAACCAATGGAAAAGCAGGGGTGGCACGAGGGTGTGGCAAGTTGAAGATCCGCCTCGAAAGCCCCGAGGGCTGACGGTCGTGCGTTCGAAGGTCTCCTCAGTCAGCACCGGTTTGAGCTCCGAGCACATTCACCTCGCAGTAGTTCTCGTCTCTCATCGAGGTGTCAAAAATAAAGAAATAAAAATAAAAATAACAACAACAACAACAACAATAATAATAATAGCACCATCAGTTACATCATTACCACTATCAGTGAAGTTAAAACTGAAATTCATTGTGCCCACATTACTCGAATCGAGCAGAAAATCAAACCAGGCAACAAAATATCATCGGAATCAGAAAAGCCATCAATGATTTTTTTTGTGCTGAAGAAGAAGTTCCAATAAAAATATAATCATTGAGATAGTCAGTGTGAATTTAGAAGAAATCAACTAGACATAAACGATAGTTTAAAAAGGAAAAACCAAAACGAAATAGACGATACATCGTGAGGAGGAGAAAGGTGTGATAATTCATTCTAACTTCTGACGTCTGATATTAAAAAAGCCGTTAAAATTGCGTGGTTTTACGCCGGGGGTAGTAGGCAGGGGTCGTTCTTAAGCGGTAGCAGTATAGATAGAGACTGCACCGGCTTTACGATGATGAGTTCCCATCCACATCACAGTTACGGTTTTTTACCCGGTATGGATTTGCACTCAGTTCATCACGTACAACAGGAAATATCGAGTCCTCAACAGTCATCGATTCCGCAAGAACAGCATATAAAACGTCCAATGAACGCATTTATGGTTTGGTCAAGAATTCAACGCCGTAAAATAGCACTGGACAATCCAAAGATGCACAATTCCGAGATATCGAAACGTCTCGGTGCTGAATGGAAACTTTTAACGGACATGGAAAAGCGTCCATTCATAGACGAAGCAAAACGTCTTCGAGCAATGCATATGAAAGAACATCCTGATTACAAATATCGTCCAAGAAGAAAGCCAAAAGCACCAGTATCAGTGGTACAAGGTAAACCAGGTTCGCTGAGTCCAGGTGGTTTCCCAAGCTTCCCGTTACCTCCCTACTTCGCAGCGCCAACAGCCCCAGTTTCTCACCACCCTCTTGAGTATCCACCAATATCTCCATACTTCGGTTCAGCATTCGACGCTGTCCATCTAAGTAAATTGGTAGCGAGCGGTCAAGGTGGCTCGGGCAACGGTGGTTCATCATCCGACGCAGCAAACAACAATGCAGCATCGGCAGCCGCAGTTGTCAGCAGTTTCTACTCAAGTTTTTACCCTCCAACTGCATCAACCGCATCGGGAAAACATTACCACACATCAGCTTCTCACCTGAGTCCTCTTTTTCCCGGTCATCATCAAGGACCGCCACTAATGTTCGGTTCAGGAGGAGGTTCGGGTGGTAGCGTCGCAACGAGCAGCCCAAGCAGTAGCCCAGATACAACACCGATATCTTCTTCACATCCCCAAGTATCATCAGCGGCGACCCTCGATCTCGAACAACTTCGAAGACCCGTATCCGTTATTTTTTAGAATACTTCAATTTATTATTATAAATATATTTCGTCGAAGATACTTTCAACAACCAGCGTCAAATTGTTTGTTATATTTGGAAAAAAGAAAATATTATTGCATAATAAAAGTAAAAGTAAAAGAGGAATAAGAAATCAATTAAAAATTAAAACCGCCCGCTCGAAAGACTGTTATTTATTATATTATTATTATCATTATTATTATGAATTACTGATTAAATATTATTATTATTATTATTATTATTATTATTATTATTGTAATCATTAAATTCATATTCATATATACACAGTTTTTCCGTTATAATCGACGCATACGTTGTTTTTTTTTTACGTTTCTTTTTTTCGCTTCAACAGTTTCAATCATTTCATCATAGTCATCATCATAATAATTATGATTTTATCTGTAGATAAAATTCAACGATGTAAATACATACACACATGCATGGATAAATGTATCACCGATCAGAATTAATACACAATATATAGTATATATATATATAGGTATGTACAATTAGTGAGGAGTTTATATACTCTGTGTATATATTTATACATAATATACAACAAATTATTATCATTATCATCACAATTATTATAAACACCGAGCAGGCGAAGACGACAATTCGTTTTCAAATTTTCTATCTCTCTTTTTTTCGTGAATATTTCAACACTTGAATATGTACGACTTTTTATTTATACACAGAAGCCGTGTAAATTTGATTTCGTTTTGAGCAAAAGAAAACCGAATACCACACGATTATTATTACGTATTTTGTAATAACAATATTACCGTCAAAATTTTTTTTGTAAATAATTTGATATCCTATACTTAAAAACTCGCGCATGTATTATTAGAAATTCATCTCATTATATATAGTAAGTACATAAAACTATCGTATTTCTTGATGATTATATAAATGATAACTAATTAAATAGGCTAAACACAATTACACAGTCAGTATAAAGGAATAAAAAAAAAAAAAAGAGAGAGGAAAAGAAAATGTGGTTGCAACAAATTCAATTTGTACATAACATACATCATTCATGTGACGTCTCGATTGAACAAAGTATAGAGAAAAAAATGTAAACGGAAAAAGTAATTCATAAATGAAAGGAAACGAAGAAAAAAAAAATGATGACGCAAAAACAACGTATTCGTAGGTGTATAAATTATTATTATTAATAATATTATTACTATGATTAATATATACTTGATAATATTACTTACAATTATGACGAAGAAAATAATGCTGGGAGGTGTGTATATATAAATATGATAAACAAAAATTATGAATAAAAAAAGAAAAAATCGATCCGAACAATTTAATTATTTCGACTACAGGAGAAATCTGTGAGATTGTCTATAATTATAATTATGTAAAATATTTGAACGAAAAGAATCAATTGCGAATAATTTTGCAAACGCTACCGAGCTGGCGTTTCTCTTTTGACAAAAACAAAAAAAGAATTGAAAAACAAATTTACCTATAGCATAAGTCAACGCCCTGTCCCCGTTACGTTTGTTAATAAATTTGTTAATATTTGTTCATATAATGATAAATAGAAGGCTAATTATTTGATCCCAACCTGCACTATAAAACAACTTTAATCGCGATATTCATCTTATACAGTTTCAAAAGTTTCTGTTTTTACCATGAGAATTTTTTTTTCTATCTATTTCATCTCGAATATTTCATGGTTTATTTTTCGGTAATACGGCAGCATCAAGTTTCCGAAATGGAGGGTAATATAATAAAGGGGAGATCGGCTGGGTGCAGAAAGAATTATACCATACATAGGGGGAGTGAGAGTATCGGATTCCGTAAATAAAACGATCTTTGCCAGGTGACAAAATTTCCGTTCATCGGGCTAATCGCCGGACAAAAAAACAAGAAAAGAAAAGAGTGGCGTTCCTCCATTCTCGTGTATAGGTTTATCCCAAACAGAGCAGCAGCAGAAGAAGTAGCAGGAGCACTGAGATTTGGAAGAATATAAAAGAAAACGATGCTGAAGAGTAATAGGGAGTATATGACGTATACCTATACTGCTCGTGTACCGGGAAGGGAATATGGAGACCTGGAAGAAATGAATGGGAGAAGAAATGCGGTATGAAAAATGTTGGCCGCTTTGCGGCGCATGAAAATCCCCCGCGGTCTTTTTTTTCTCGGTCCTTGAAACCAAAGGGAGCGACTAACTCGACCAACAAGAACAGCGGGAATCTTGTAGCGATGCAGAAAAGTGTGGTAGATTAATTAACAAAAGACTAAAATTGTTACGATTCAGATACTTGCACCGAGTGTTTAAGGATTATTTTCATAACAAAATTATAATTAGGTACTCCATAATTGTGAGTAATTATTGCTCGTTGAAACAAAGAAACTATTTTATTAGCAACAACATAATTTTTTTTTGCAAACAAACTAAAAATCGTTCATAAAAAGTGTGAGGAATATAAGGAAGCGAAAGAGGGGGAGGAGGATGAATTATATGGGGTCCGTTAAGGCAGGGCCAGAGGGTTACTTAAGGGCTGGTATATAAAACCCTCTTCGGGGGTCGAGATCGGTCACCTTATTCTGGACGTCGCTTAGTTTCGTACAGTTGAACCATTTTAACCAACCGGAGTGAGCCGAGGAAAGAAAGTACATGCGGTGTATAGTACAGGGAATCGGAATGGGTGAGAGAATTGAATGTTTTCAATTTGAAAAAAGGGGTTCCTGCGGATCTGACGTTGATGATTTTGACAGGTCGAATACACATACATATTTACATGCACATATGTATATATCTTTGCATCGCACTACATTTATATGAATATAAGGGTGTAAAATTCATGTATTTACGTCCCTAATATACGCGGCACGGAGATTTGAATTCAATTCGGAGGAGGCTTGAGATTATAACCCTTTGTAGTTCGACCCTAATATGCGTATATATTCTGAGTAAAAGACTAGACGTAATTGAATACAATGGAAACGTCGTAGAATAAAAATTTTCTCAAATAACTACAAGACTAAGGAGACTAAGGCCTGGAAATTCAGAATTATAGCAATTTATTCGAACGTGAAAGTGAGAAAATTTTTTTTTGCCCAGGATTCAAATTTATACCGTTAAAAATTGTGGGTATTCGTTGAAATTCAGGTATGTTTCACTAACTTGCCTTGAACCTTGAAGTTCGCATGGTTCACCCTTGTACACGACAAAGGGTTGTATTAGGTATTATAAAACTGCACGAGTGTACAGTTACTTGAAAAATATTTCTCAACTTATCCTTCGCCAGGGTATCTGAAGAGAACAATAAATTCGAAATTGCGTGTGAAAATATTGAAAGATTATACTACGGGGCACATAATCTGAAGGAAAAAAAATGGTGCGTATAAAGTAGATGAAACCTCGATACTACAGTAAGCATATTTTGAAGGGGTTTTATGGTGTGAAGAACAGATTTCTGACCAAAATATTCAAATTCCTCACAAACCTACTAGTTCTCTTTTGTTTAATTGATTGGATCAATTTTGGTTCGATTTTACATTCTGTAGAAACTATAGCATTGCGCTCGCTGCGCTCTATTGTG
This sequence comes from Athalia circularis, assembly GCA_963978495.1. Classification (NCBI taxonomy): domain Eukaryota; kingdom Metazoa; phylum Arthropoda; class Insecta; order Hymenoptera; family Athaliidae; genus Athalia; species Athalia circularis. The sequence goes on from OZ021702.1 coordinate 9,525,018, forward strand.
TTGTTACTTCGACTTCGTTTATTACGAGTGATAATACAATATTTCATTTACATATTATGAGCTATCGCCAATTTTGCGTTTAAACTTGAGATACCTCGATTGATGTTAATCCTGGCCTAGTTTGGTCGATGAATTCGTGTGTCTGACAATGAGATCCAAATACATGAGAATACATCAAAATATTGTAAAAAAAAAATTGTGGATTTTAGGTCCAAAAATCGAAAAAATCCTGTACCTTAGATTTTTTTAGATTTTGGGGTAAAAAATTAATATTTTTTTCAATGGGGGTTTCATGAGGTATTCTTACGTATTTTGAGCTCAGGAATCCGAATCTGCTAACTAAATCGATCCATTTATCAAAATGATCAAGTTGTCACCAATTTTTCGCTTCTCGGAGTGGAAAAATCGAGATATCTCGATTGGTATTAGTCGTAGCTTGATTTAGTGTACGGATTCGTGTTTCAGAAATCAAAATACTTCAAAATACTGCGGAAAAAAATGTTGATTTCCATGAAATGGTGTTTTCATCCCGCCGACTCAACCATGTCACAGCACCCATAATTGAAGAAAGTTTTAAAAATGAAACAAGCCAAGAAAAAGGAAAGGAAATATTCAACAGATAGCGCATATGTGACCAATCGTTTTCATCGTGTAAGAATCAAATTGATCTGATTATATTTCTTTTGTTTCTCAAAATTAACGGTTGGTCCCGCCAAATGTCACGTACATTATATCAAGTGTTATAAAGCAAGTACGTATATAACTATATGAAACTGTAGCAGTAACAAAAGAGCGGTTAAATTTTCAACCTTCGCAAATAATTGTACCAGTGAATTGAAGAACAAAAATGAAAGAAAAAAGAAATGGGGGTGCCACCGGTAGAATAGCCCAAGTTAAATTCACTATAATTCCTGCGAGTCATTGAAGCGATAAAGAAAAATCTACATGGGTACTTGAAAAATGTAATAAATAAAAAAAATAAAAAATCCCGATCCCTCATCTGTTGTACACCGCGTACACATAATGCACAAAATCTACAATGAGCTACAGCAGCAGAACTCTCTTTTCGGATTCACTTTTGTCTTATGTATAGAAATAAAATATAATAAAATAATAACAATTGTTATTATCAAAAGCAAATGCTCGTGTCCTGCAACGCGGTCAAGAGTCGTATGTGCATGAAGCGCGATTGTCAAACTTACATACACATAATATGTATACCTACGTAACGTACATTGATATCAGAAAGAAAAAAAAAAAATTTAAGGGTGTTATTGTATATCATTATGGTAGAGCGAGTCTCACATATACAATTGTTTCCGATGTATGTAAGAGTATAAAATCGGGGCATCGTATAAGAAAAGGAAAAAAAAATAAAACCGAAAGGGTAAAAGAAAAACCTTTTCTGCAAAGGTCAAAAGCTGCTCGAAGTGCACTTGACCGTGAACAAACGAAAAACGTTGAGACCAACTTCAGATCAATGATATATTTTAAGTACAAGGTACATACTATAATATAGGTATACCTATTCGAAAAGCACACATGTTATACATGCCCAATACCTATATCCAATTGAAAATTTCTATGATCCCTCGTTCCGTTTATTTGTCACATTGATATGAATTTTCGTTCATTAATTATTTTTTTTTTTTCGATTTTTCATTTTGTGTAATAACGATTATCGCTACGTCTCGCAGAATTTATCGCACAAATCAAAATCTACCTGAAATTGTTTATACACGCAATACGCTGTATGTATGGGTGATGCTCTCGAAGAAACTATAGGGCACGGGGTGCAGCATATTATAGAAGTAACCCTTCAAACGTCATGGAGGGAAAAATATCGCGTATAAAAAAAAAGGAAAAGAAGAAGAAGGGGATGAAAAAAAAGGCAAAAGGGTTAAACCAATGTTGAATAGAATTTAATTTGGAAGTCGTATCGCGGTAGCTGTTCCAATGGCAAGAAAAGACGAAAGAAAAGAAAGAAAAAAAGCTGGAAAGAAAAAGGGAGCAAACTTTCTCGAGGGCAAAAAGTGAGACTCGTTTAAATTAGATCATTGTTTGAGATCCCCGTGTATAAAACTTGGCAAGGAATTCCGAGCTGGTCTTAAGTGTATACAGGGTATTTGAAGAGATGAAGAAAAAAAAAAAGGAAATTGAAAATGAATGACCAAAATAGCTTCTCAAAATTCAACCCTTCGGTTTGTCTCATCTCTTATTTCAACTCGCAAGTTTTGTTTCTTCTTTATTATTCAAACAATGAAGCAAACCAACAAAAAAAAAATATCTGTGTGGAATTCATCTATAAAAGAGTAGTTTACATTGATTTTGAAAAAATTTAACCCCTGGTATACACATAGATCAGTGGATTTAATCTTTTGAATAAGAAAAATTTAAAAGCAAAAAAATATAATCTCGAAAAGTGAATTAGGTACACAAGAAGTTAGCAAACTTTAAAATTATTTCACAAGTTTTTCGAAGTTCGATCTCGTTCGGATTATATACTCGGGTAAAAAAGCATAAGAAAATAATTAGAAAAAAAAAGACTCGGAAATCAATTTCTTCATCCTAAATTGGAAATGCTTGTTTTTCCCTTCTCTAATTTTTTCATTCTTCAAATTCTCGCACAATTTCTCCCCCGCACCAACTAGCTTTTTTTCAACATTGGCTTTCTCTCATTGCAAAATAATGAAGACAATTAAACAAACGACCATTTGATAAATGTCAAAGGATTCGCTGCTCACGTTCTCCCACCAATATTATTATTATTACTATTATTACTATTATTATTATATATCCCTCTCTCCGCAGTATACCTAAGTATAAGAATTCAAACGTAGAAAGAGCTTTTATAATAAATGTGATCTTTGTGACTCTAGCTAGCAATTCTAAAACCTCCAAGAGCTTAAGTGAGTTTCTCAATTATTTAGTTTGCCCACCATTTTCTTCTTTACCTTCTAACTAACTTTTCACGTCCGCAACGGGCGCGAGAGGGTACCAAAATTTATTTCATCACCACAAACGTCCAAAGAGAGCCATTCAAGAAAACTTTTACCAATCCCACCCCCTCACTCCTTTATATCCAGCAACAACGAATTCTCCAGCAGTTTGACAAAGAACTTTGTTCTTTCTTCAGTCAAATGCCATTTTACATACAACTTTATATATGTAATACAGAAAATACATAGAGTAAAATTAAATACATAAATAATATATAATAGAAAACACAGCAAAACTGATCCATAGAAAAATTATTCACTTGTATTAGGTGTATATTGGGAAGCAAAGTCGCATTCTTGATTTCAAAGGTAAAATCCTCAAGGGCAAAGAAAAGTTGGGAGGAGGCGAGGAAAGAGGTGAAGGGGGAATTGAAATTAATTGCTGTAATCGTCGTGTGGGCAAAGTTGTGTAACATGTCGACGACATGACGGGGTCGTCGTAGTCGTTGATGATTTTGTGTAAAACGGAATGTAGTTACTTGGTGAGGGCGTTAAGAGAGAACTTCGAGGGTAGGTATATAGATTATATACATACGTGCATGTACATTATACATAATAAATAAGTACATATCTATGTAGGGTAAATGGTAATTGAAATAACATACAGTTACCGCACGTGCAGTACGAAGGCAATTCGTTTCAAAGGATATCGTACGTTACACGACATAACATATTAATAGAAGTCTACGAGAAGGGTTGTGATTCCCGAAACCGTACGAGGACTTCAGCCAGTCTTTGAACTGTTCAATTGAAATTAATTAACATCAACGCTTGCGTTACCAAAAATATTGCTTTCGAAATTAATTAACAATTGACCATAATTCCTGCACGCGGTCTGTCTGTCGCGTATCATATACCTATGTCGATGAAAAGCCAACCCCCCATCGGTGTCAAAGTTTAAATTCGTTAAGATAAACTGAAAATGGATGAAAATTTTTTTAATTAAATAAGCCTTATAAGAACTGACGGTGTTTATGTACAAAATTAAATCTTGACAATTGCGATATCTTTTTTTCATCCGCGCGATGAAGCTTTTTTTTCGAGATTTCTAGTCTCCTGGAATTCCTCTTCAGCGATTTATACAAAGCATCGTCGTTAAACGAACGAATTTTTTTCTAGTTTTTTTAAACTTCTTTGCACTGTTAAAATACGCGTAGCCTCATCCGAAAGTGAAAAGCGAGTCGAGACGTTCTTTCAATACACGTAGGATTTAACATACCTATGTATATCCTTTTCATAAAAGCATAGCGATCATTTTTCCCCAAAGACTTTTAAAGGTCCTTGACTTTTTACTCTATAGAAACAAATATTTCTTTGATTCAGCGAGTCCTGGCATTTTTTCATTCTGTTTTTATTTTTTTTTTTATATACTATTATATACACGCTTGTCGTGTCCGATCACAGTATGAATGTATACATGTATACTTGTGTAATACATAAAACGAACTTCGTGTACGTATGTATAAGTATATAACTGTTTCAAAAGCTGCCGCGTTTGTAAGTCACGGGAAAGGGTTGTTTAAAACAAGTACGATGACTGAAGATTGCCGGGCGTACAAAATATATGGTGTGTATATATATGTATACATATATATGTACAATTTATAATAGGTGTGAGAGGGACGATTCATGGCACCCCATAGTAAGATCGGTATATATGCTGAAAGTGCAGGGTTAAAACTTAAGAGGCTGTTGCTGCCGCTGCGTATACGCAATGGACTCTAGAAACTTCCATTGGAAGCCTTAAAAGCCTCATGCCCTTCTTTTTTTTTAATGTTTTCTTATGGCTTTACCTTTCAAATGGTATTATATCACTCGCACTCAAAGCCGCGCTTCAGCGCAAAGAGTCATCATCGTCACCAATACCGCGACTGACCTTATATTATATTCTAACATGGCGCGTTTTCCTGCACTGTTGGGAATGGTTTTGTTTCGATGTCATTATGTGGTACAACTGCAACTTCAATGAGTCGAGTGGTCCATGTGGTTTACATGAACAAGTGGAAACCATTGCGTGGCAATTTGAAAATCAAAAAGAAAAACTCACCCTTCTGTAGGACCGGTAAAAAAAAAATCGTTCGAGAGACTCCAACGACCCAAAATTAGAGATTGAAACTCCTCAACTTTCGTGTCTTCTTGTACTGATTTTCCAAAATTGGAGTTCAATAATCATTCAGGAACGATCTTTGAATTGAATTATTTATTTTACGAGACTAGCTGGAGAATATTCAGTCACAGATATAAACGGAGGGAGTAGTTTTTCAGGATCTTTTGTTTTTCGAATTTTTGCAAGTCTTGTTCCTTAAATGAATTGTGGATCTGGTGAGAAATTAGTTTTTTGTTAGAACTATTATCTTTTTTAAGGTTAGGCATCGAAAATTGGAAAAAGAAAAAAAATCCGGTACCTATAATTTCGAGTTTATTCACCTATCCAAAGATAGAATGGGTACAAGGAGAAGTAACAATAAACGGGTAGAGGAAGAGAGAGAGAGAATTTCGGATGACTAGAATAACATTGTGTTAGATCTACTTCTCATTGTCACAGTAGAACAGGATATATAATTGCATACAGAAATTCTATGGAAACTGGAAACAAGATAACTATCAAGTATATATATAAGGTAGGTGTAATATAATGAATCTACATAGTTTTAGAATTACGAAGATTGATTAATTAATTAATTTAAGTTCATTGCTCAAAATTCTGTTCATGATGATGATAGAAACTGTAAAAATTCCTTCGTATCTATTTCGGAGAGTTAAAAGAAATTCTATTCTTATCTCGGGCTAATGCAGGTCCAATTGATTTTTTCAATTGAACAAATATTTAAAACCAACAATAAGAACCTCCTCTCTCTCCTTTTCTCGGCTCGATTATCAATCAAAAACCCTTTCGCAGTGGGTTCGCGCATAAATTAGTATAATTGAGAGCTGAAAAATATGTTTTGGAAAAAAAATAATATTCATAATTAACGGTATTGAAATGCAGATTTTTGATTCATGAGGAGAAAAAAAAGAAGGAGAGCAAAAAAATAAAGAAAGAAAGAAAAAACAGAAATGGAGGAGAAAAAAAATGCGACCTGCACACGCCGATCGCTCATATCTGGAGTAGTTTTATTCGAGCAATAGGCATCAGCAGCACATCCACTTCTGCTTCCACTTCCACTTATGGGTGTCGCCCTAATTTTGGGGAGCGTTGAAATCCCCATTCCTCCCAGCTACTCAACGATCTATGTTCTATATAAACCCGTATATAATAAGTGTGTGTATAGCTTATGGCTTATGCTACTCAGGCAACGCTCCTATGAACCATATATTTGTGTGCGTATGCGTTCGTCGGTGTTCTGCAACCTCTGTTTTGTCTCTCCAACGATTATTCAGTGTTCAGGTTTATAGTGGTGCAGGGGGTGAAGATGGATGACGTGGTTAATGGTATTTTATTAGAGACACCTTGATGATGAGGATATGTATATATTTCCGACCCCAAAAAACCCACAACTACAATGAACGAATGAATAATAATAACGCCATAGGATACAGAAGTCCACAATATATAGGGCGATCGCATTGTCACTTTCCCCTTAAAATTCTTACGCAAACTTATTGAAATTAGCATTCCCTGGTGCAGCGATTCTTTTTTCATTTATCTCCACCTATACGTAATCTAAGTTCCAAAAAATTATTACCGAATAAAATCCATTTATCGATCAATCCACCGAATTAATTTCGATCAGATTACGAAGTACTATAGCAAAAAATGAGAAAAAACTATGGAATACAGTGAAAATTTGTTTGTCAAATCAATGAACGATTAATCGAGATCGTTTACAGCTGCGCTTTTAACGTGAAGCTTCTTTTTTCTATTACTTCAATTCGTGTGACCACAACTACACTGTAACCGATCGTATGATTTATTGTTAATTGAATAAAATGAGCGAAAGATTGAAAAGAAAAAAGGAAGAACTGTAAGATGAAAACGACGCTAGTACAGTGCGGGTGTTCTCAAGATCTTAATAACCCTCGTGTGTCTAAAAATTATCATCATTTTATAGCGTGGATAAAATACAAAGTGGATCATTGAAGCATGTATACAGGTACTGCAATCTCACTATACCTATATCTATTGTATATATGTGGATATGTATGTATGAGAGGGAGTCGTATATTCTACTGGTGTTAGTTGAAGCCGAAAACGTTAATTGCGATTTGGAAAAAAAGGAAAGAGAAAAAAATAAAAAAGAGCGTACGTACGTTGCTCGTTTCAGCGGGGACTTTTGCACGGTCCCGCGAATCCCGAAGTGTCCTGTGGCACACGTTTGCTACACTCTACAAGTATATAATATAATACATACATGTCGTACATGGGATATCAGGAGACCGACACGTGCGCTAATAGGAAAAATTGAACTATAAACTTCAACTCTCCTTTCGCACAACCCCCTTTTTCTCTTTTGTAATATACATAAAGATTTGTATAATAATGTTATTTGAGATAAATAAAAGGGCAGAAATAAGATAAAAATTAATATAACCATCCGCTTTTAATTGCCAAGTATTGGGTTAGGTAACACCCAGCTGTACGACTTGAAATAGAAAAACTGAAACAGAAACGAAAAAAAAATCAGAATAGTCGGAAGGCTTTTCCTTTTTTCCGGTGGTGGCTGTAGATTTTTATCTGTTCGCAGTCAAGGGTGGATGTATATTATATAGATCGATGATTTTTATTGAAGAGAAAAATCTCAGAGATCGTTTGGTGATTGAAAAAACCGATTCGTTATTATATGGGGTATTATAATACAAGAGATGCGGTATCGTTGAAAATCAGTTAAGTGGATTTGCGTTACATATGGCAAGAGAATCAATGAATAATAGAAAAAAGGAAAGAAAAAAAAGATGGAAGAGAAGAGATCGAGTGACGTGGATTTTTTCCTTTTCTTTTTTGCCTTATGCCTATCCAAAAGATCTAACGTAATTTCGGCGAATAAAATAACCTCTTGAAAACCGCCCTACCGTATAATTTGGGGATGTGTATGTAACATGCACGTATGTACCGTACACAGTAGATATATATAGGAAACATTTCGATACAATTCGGAAGTCGATGCGGTAAAGAATTTGCCGCTATTCTTCAGGTACTTACGGGTTTAGTTTGTTTTGAGGACAATTATTTACAGTTTGTATGCGTATGCGTGTATATAAAGTGCATAATATATATGTAGACATGTAAAAACATAAAGTACCTTCTTCACGAGAATACATATCCTCCTCATCTTTATTCTTCAAAAGTGGATTAAGCCAAGGAAATACACTGAATTGATTTTCAATGCTTATATTGATCTTATTTGCGGACGTGCGCGCCCAACCTGCAAACTTTTATGGCAGTTATACCACGAAGTGAAAGAACGCTGCAAATTCAAAAAGAACCGATCCATGTTATACATATTTCCAAACAACTGGGCACCCGACAAGAAAAATAAAATATACCTATACGTTCACGGAACCGGAAATCCTATCCTCATTTATATCACTTAACGTGGGAAATTGTATCAAAATTTTTATGAAAAAAATCAACTTACAAAAAATCTTTTATACTATATACATATCAGTGTTTGCAGAAATTACAACAAAAAAGGCAAAAAAAAAAAGAAAGAAATAACTAAATTAATAAACGCCCTTGACGTCGGGTAATAAGACTGAAAAATTTTTAATCTCAAGGAAGAATAAATCTGTGAAAGTTTAAAAAAGATGAGAGAAAGAAAAAAGGGGAGGGAATGGGGGAGGTTGGAGAGAATGTCTTTATTCTTTGGTACCCGCGTAGGTTATTTGATTTATGATTGGCGGAGCGGGTGTCATTTAGCGGGCAATAAAACATATGATATTATGCGGAGCTTGCAGGGTAACGATGTTGTGTGTTATTACTCGTTGGAGAACAGAATAACAGATCGTCCTTGGTATGGGGTGGTTGTGTGTGCTGAAAATTTTGGGGATGGGTGACGTTTATAGTATGAGGGAAGAGCGAGCTTATGCTGGCGAAAATGCAGCACGTTGAAAAGGAGAAGGGCGAAATACTAGCTGAAGAACCAGAGGGTAGAAATGATTAATGTATTATCAAGCTTGATGCAGAAATCCACGGATATAATTGCATCGACCACGAAGTGGAAGATCAGATTTCTAAGATTTCTATAACGTAAACAAGTGAGAGTCGAATAATCAATTGCTAAAACGTCATTATTATTGGCGAATAATTTTTCACCCCTAATTTCTCACGACGCGATAAGGTATCTCGAGATTCTTCGCGGCGTTATCGCAGTTCCTTCTTTTTTTTTTTAGATTTCTCATCATCGATGCAGATGCGAAGGAGATGAAAAAAAGTTTTATCTCGAATCGAGATCAAGTTACTTAATGTAAATGCATAAAAATCATGAGAAATGATCTTTACAAGCGATAATGAAAGGAATATACTTACCGGAGATCAACAGTCTGTTGTGTCCATCGAGCAACTCAAAGTTGCTTTTTTTACATGCTGTACGATATACATATATATTTAGTTGTGTATTTAACAGTACAATACGTATAGTGTAGCATCTGACATACGGTAGCGACGAGGCCGCACCCACGACTACACCTTCCTACTTTATATCCTGCAGGTAGGACCAGAGAAAGAAAGAGAGAAAAAAAATATCCAGGAGCAGGACCTGATCGTTTCCAAACGTGGGCGTTTACGTGAGGAATTATATCGTACCCTGCTGACAAACTCCTTGAAGACAGAAAACAACGAAGCCGAAAGAATCACACTAACGATAAATACAACGTCAATCTCAAATCTGCAGAGTGAACGGAAGTGATAAGTGAGGAGTATTTCTTCCTTCTTCTTTTCTTCCCCAACGAAGCATTGATTCACGGTGCCTAATTAATTGAGCCTCGAAGTTCAAAAAAAAGAAAGAATAGGATGAAAAAGGAACCTGAAAATCTGTCCACATGATTTCTGTTCTTCTCCTTTTCAGTACAGACCAACGAATGAGTCATAGAACACCACGCATGGGATGATGATCCTTTGTCATTTAGAACAAATAAAAGGGTTTGTTCAAACAACACTAAGGTACTAAGATTACACCCTCTGTTTTCTGTCCATTGTTTGCAACAGCTCGTATACAGTAGAGGGAATCGGGAATCGTGAATAGGGAGTCAAATATAATTGAAAAGGAAAATGTTTGATTGGATTGATGGTATCGGTGTATAACAATTATATGAAAAAACAATAAACGAAAAAAAAATCTGCCTTAAAAGTTTCCTATTTTCCTTTTCACAAATGATGACAACATTCCGAACAATTGGAAACAGTTGTTTTTTTTTTCTTCTCCTTTTCCGGAAAGATTTTTTTCAGGTAACGAGGCAGAAAAAAGAAACACGTACCGATATATTGAACAGTGCAGAAAAAACGGAGTTTTGAGTGGGTAATGCCTATGAAGAAAAATGTTTAGCAAGGGGATGTCTTTCTTCATTAGTTTTTGTAGACGTATAATCAGTCAAACGTCTTGACTAAACAGACGGACGTGGTCCACAACAAACAAGATCATTAACGCCAATGAAGTGAATTTCTAACGCCAGCTATACGTGATATAGCTTATTCTGGTAAGGGGTTGGTTTTCCAGTAGTCAGTCTATCCTAACCAAACAATTCTGAGAATGTCCGCAATGTATGGACCTCAACGGACACTACTTAGCCTAAAACTCTCACAACTCCACCTAGCCATGGTACATATATTTATATACAACCAAGACCCATCCCTAAACTATCTCAACTCCACCCCAAAACGGACCCACAAATTCTCCATGGTCAAGATCCGCAAATGACTTAATTACACGAAACACACTTCAGCCAAAATTAACCCTTTTGAACAACCCTCGAGGCTGGATTAATTCTCATTTTGCAATCACACAAATAGGCGTACAGAATAGAAAAATTCTTGTCAGAAGAAACATTTTCCGATGAAATTTTATGCTCATCCAAACTAGAAATTCGGGTATACAAGGAACGAAGAAAAAATGTACGTGTAGTTTTATGCCCAAGGAGGATTATTTTCACAGTACACGTATAAATAAAAGAAAAAAAAATAGAAATAGGAAAAAATGAATAGTAGAAGAAAAAAAAAAAAAAACCTTTTAGGCACTGAAAAAAGTCTAGGGATATATAATCCAGGAAAAGTTCATCCTAATGGCTTGGGAATTGGACAAAAAAAGTCAACTCGGTATGGTCATAAACGTTCATTTGACGTTATAGTGCTTAACAATAAGGCCCCTCTCAATACGTCACGTTTTATGACTATACTTTTCGGTTTATTGTAAGCGTTTGCACGCTGCTCGCGGTTTATTAGCCATATCTTTTGGGACTTTGGGACGAACAAGACTTCGCAAAGAATTATAACGGAACACCATAGCGATGTTTATAACACGGAAATCGAAATACCAAACCATCTATAACCAGAAAAGGTGTGAAGAACATGAGAAAAGAATCGGTACAATCCCAAGGTCATATGAAGGATGTGTCCTATTTCTATTTGTTATTTTTATTATTATTTTATTTTTGTTTTCAAAGAAACTGTGCAATTACGTGCACAAGGTACGTTATAAATATATTATTTTCATTTAGTCTCGAGTCGGAAACAAAAAAAAATTAATAAAAACGAAAAAGAGCAGAAATACTATCAACGGTGTGAGTAATAAGAATAATGATGGCGGTAACAACGATAATAAGGTTTTCGAGTCATTCTTTGTAATATGAATAATGTGAATTTCGGACGACCGCATACAGAGTAGCTCTGGCTGCTTGTTCACCGAGCGCAGAAAAGAAGGGACCTGTCATCCTGATGCTGCAGCGGGCACCACCAAAGGAGAAAGCAGTAAACGCCAATCTTGTTAGCTATATATAAAACTGTATATACATATAGTATATACACGGTAATAGACGGACAGTAACATATATGTACGTGAGGACGGATGAACGTTTCGGATCATCAATCACTCCGTATTATATGGGCGGCCCACTACGAGTTTCGCCACATTGAGTCAAATCGCAAAAAAACCCGCCTCAAGACGTTCGGTAAACCAAAAGAAAAGAAACAAAAATGTTTCAACTATTGTCCGCAAAAATGAAAATTAAAAAAATAAATAAAAACAACAACAAAGTGGTACAATATTTGTGAAATTTATTATTTGTTCTTATTTTTGTTTTTTTTGTTACTTATTATTTGTGGCTCTTCGATACAAATTAGATACAGTTCTTTTCTTTTGTTTTTTTTTTTTTTTAAATGGTGGAAATTTTTTCGCATCGCAACACATGCGCAACACATATTGGCAGACGTTTAATTTTCCGAAAAAGCCACAAAATCTTCACGGGTACACACATAGGTATAGGGTGGAAAGTTTTGGCATCGACTACAATGCTGGTCAACACAAGTCGTAAGCTTGACTCACGCCCTTTTTCTTGTTTCAATGCAGAAGCCCGTCGGGTCTTTTGTGTAATATCATTAAGGCGAAAAATCAGTTGGCAGACCTGAAAAACTTTCTAATATATTTGCATAAACTGACCGTCTCTTCCCTCTAATACCATTGTTTTAACGACCTTTTCAAGCGGTCTTTTTTCATTGTCTTGGCTATTAACTCGACTTATCCCTAAAATCCCTTTGAAAAGTCCTTGTCCTACAGTCGCTACATGGGGGGTCGAAAACCGAGGATGTTTAACAGGAAAAATAAAAGACTTCCTACCCCCCGTTTCTCTGTTTCTCTCTCATTTTTTCTTTCTTGCATTTTTGTCTCAAATTGCACGGGCAATTTTCTGCATTTTGCGCGTTTACTACAGTTTAGGACTGAAATCTCACTTAAGGGTTCTGTGTATAGTGTACGATAATTTGGAGCCTTAGACTACGACCAAGTTACCGCTATAAATGAGTAAATATTGTCGGTAGGTATATACGTAGACTTTTATTTATTACATTCCAAGTTTTCGGTCCTCCAGGATTTAGAGGTACAGCAAAAAAGGGGTAACGATTCATTCGTCCAGCGACGATTTTATACATCTAAAGTAAAACCTGAATAATTATGTATATATTTAGATGTCGATATGAAAAGCAACAATAAAATATCAATGTAATACCAATATCCAAGGGATAATAAGTTCATAATTATAAAATTACAATCACCCCGAGACTTCATTATAAAACGTGATTTGCATCTGTGTAACATAGAAATTCTAATTATAAACGGAGTTATAGCTTATATAACTAGCGTTGTTTTCGTTATATCGTAATTACGTTTATATTGTGATAACCGTTTTGTTCGTTTGTTTATTGTCGGTGAACTCGGGGTATAGATTGTATTAAAATAGAAGTCATCAATGAAAATTAATATCAAACTTAACTCCAAAGGGTGTACGAAAATAAATTTCTATTATCACGATTAGATATAAACGCGGAGGGTAAAACAAAATATCTACACTCCATTGTCGTTGTTCCAGCTCTGATTATATTGAAATCTATTATTACTATTATCCTCATTCTTTCGATAAATAAATATACGTAACTTATGGAATATTCATGCTCCTACTTCTTCGTTGCCGCAGTCGCGATTCCTGTATATATCTATCTATATCTGTACATAACTATAAGTGTACGCGTAAATAATACATACACAAAGGGAGGGGGTTTCTTTCGACAAAACGATTCGCCACGCTCGGGTCCGTGAAAATAAAACATGCAGAAAACAGGGCATTTCTATGAAAAGAAGCGACTCTTTCATATTATTATATGCACAATACATGTATATACTGCGTAGGTATATATGGTGTAAAAAAAAAAAACAGCGGACCTCGAACCCTTATTTGTCAAAGTGCTAAGTGGCCATTAACCGAGAACTGCCTGCAAAAAGTTCCAGTAACACAAGCTACTCCGAAACGCAACGTCTTGGGTAAAATGAAGAGACAAGAAAAAGATTATAACAATAAATAGAACAACCAAGAATTATCCGAAACTCAATCAGAACTGCAAAAAATATGAAACTCTTGAAATTAAATTCAAAAGTGAATCGACCAAAATCGATGAAGTAATTGAAAGAATCAGAAAAAGAATATAGTACACGTGGGAACTCAGTTTCCGTTCGTCGGTTTTCGTCCGACGACCTCATGCAGAGGACCCTCCAAGTCGTAGCAAACGTTTAAGTTGGAAGTTGAAAAAAAAAAATGTTCAAATGAATGGAACCTTTAAATATTTTTCAATACGAACAAATTCAGCACAAATTTCTAAAACTCATACAATGCGCCTTGAATAAGTTGTCATAATAATTTCACTCGATTCTCGAGGCGGGTTAAAAAAGAAGAAAAAAATAATTAAAGCACGTAAAAACCAAAAAAAAGTAGAGAATTAGTGAGATCCTCATTCATGGTCGAGGCAACAATGACGGCCGTTTAAAAGATCATTAAGAAGAGAATCACGTCGTATTTTTGTATAATAATTATTACAGAGGTGAAGAGAAGAGAGAAAAAAAAAAGTGAAATTTGCAGATATATATTGTACGTGTATATTTCAGTGTGTCCAGTCATCATGGTAATTATATTCCGTCCTTCCCGGAGGACATCGCGTGAGAGATTTTTCGTTTTACTTGTTTTTTTTTTTTCTCTTCTTTTTTTTCCTTTTCTTTTGTTTAAACCTGTACCACTATATCCCGACGTTATATTTCGCGACGGTTCTAAACGCGTGCGTTGCGAGGTATTCCAGTATTATAGAGGGATGTTGCCGAGTATAACAACAAAAGAACCCTGACAGGAGAATGTAAATTAGAGGGACACCGCAAGAAATTTCAAAAGCAAATCTCGCGGTAGATTAATCGAGGGCAATTAATAATTACAAAAGAGTATTCTAAAAATACCTACAGGTTATATCAAAAGAAAGGCAGAATTGTTCCGAATCTCCCGCGGCGAGGGGCTAATTCTCGAAAACATAAAGAGGAAAAAAAAAAGTAAAAGAATTTGAATAAACTAAACCACAGGATGGAAAAATTGATGAAAAAAAATGGGTAACATATATCAGTCCACCATACATAATAACGAGTGATTTTTTGGTATATTTCGAAAAACACTTATATAAAATGAAAAATCACTAGAAAGAAGGATAAAAGAAGAAAAAATTACAAAAAATCTATCGCAGGACGTGTTATATTTGTGGTGTCGCTTTACACGTTGGTGACAGGGACCGAGATGGTCCTAACCGGGTGATAATCAGGCCGCTACTGGAGAGTCTACAGATATGGTATAGATGTGTTTTTTGTTTGCTCTATTTTGTTTACGCTAGAAACTAAATCCATTAACACTATCAACCGTCGTTTTTTATGTGCATGCAACGGAAAGTCACAGCCAAGGAGATGAAAAAAATTAAGCGACAATTTCCTGCATCCTCGAACAAAAAAATCGACTAATACGACGTCAAAAAGCTCGTCTGTACCTGAATCCTTTCCGTGGTGAAAATCAACCCTTCCTGTCAAAGACGCGATAGCAAAAAAGTCGTGAAAAAACGAATCGTGCCCAGATCTCTCCATCGTATGTGCGGATAGGAATTTATTTTATTCACGCGTATTTTCAATCAATTTTAATGCGAAATAGGTAAATACTAGGGGTGAACATATATTTTCAAAGGTACCTTTGCGGTTCATGTGATTTACCTTCAAAGTCCATTGGGTATGTCGGCAACGTTTTTCTCGGTACGAATAATTTTTAAAAAGCGATCGTTTGACGATATAATATTTCAAAGGTAAAATTACAATATTTTTGTACATAATTCACATAATACACACCTATATAAAATCTTGAACTAACGCGTTTGTGGATAAATTTTAGTATACATAATCTGAGATAATTACATGACCAATTAGCGTTAATTACTCAATCTGCCAATTAGAGTCGATAATATTACACGACGCGTGGAACGCGCATAGTATACCCATATAGAACCGTATGAGTACGTAGTAACAGAAATCCGCATAATAACATTAATATATAGGTACCCATATATACGATTACATACATCGATAAAAAAATGTTTATATAAAAAAAAAAAAAAATAATTAAATAAAGAAAATTTTCAAAGTTAAATCGTGTTTGAAAACAAAAAATGTAAAGCATTTAATTAAATTCTTTACGAAACTCCTGTGATTAGTTACTCGTTTACCGTGAAGTTATTTGTGGAAAAGGAGTTGAAACGAAAAAAATATATAAAAAAAAAAACAGAAAAAAAAAGAAGAAAAATCATCTCGTTACTAACAAAACGATCATCGTTTGTTTGCCCAATTTATCAACTCGCATGGAATATTATATTTTTTACCAAATATTCACCCCGACGTCTAAACAATCGCTGACGAGTACCAAACAAATCAGTTAATTTATTTGATAAACAACACCAGCAGTGGCATTCGTAGCTTTTTGTTTCTTTAATTTTTTTTCCTTTTCTCCTTTTGCCACCTTCACGCAACTCTCTAACAAGCGCACCTTGAAATAATACTCATTACTAAGAGGAAGTTGGCTATGGTATATAAAGGTATTCCATGGAATTTTGTCTAGACTTCTGAACCTCGGTTGAAATAGCTCGGGCATACGACTAAATAGAATTTTTCCTATTTTCTTTCTTTTTTTTCATTTCTTTTTTTTCAACGGGTTTCTAATATCCAGACGACGGATCCCTCCCATGTATATTCCCTTGCTTCAACTTCGAGCTACGTCTCACTGTCCATCAGGTTGATATTTGCTACTTGAGTAGCTTTCTCATCTTTACTCAGAGAGTTTTTCTATTTTTTGGGAGGGAAAAAAAAGGTCTCTGCCACCGTTATATAGCTATACCAAAAGCAGTAGTATCAAGCGCAGTAGCAGCAGTAGAAGCAACGGCAGCAGCAGCATTTTTCGTGTACACGCCCAAGAAGCAGTTAAACACTTCTCAAACCAGATCTATGTATTTATTTTTCTATTATACTACCTTATTTCAAAAGTAGTTGTGTCCTTTTCCAGAGAGGGGTATATTTTACCACAAACATACTATACGCGGTCACCGAGTGACAGCCGCAAGTTAAGGAAAAACGACAAAAAGGACTTGGAAAGATCAGGACAAATACAACAAAAAAAGGACTGAAAAGTATAGGCAGAATAAAGTATCACAGATACGTCAAAATGGACGAACATCATTCGAAAATGGAGGACGTTCGATTACTGATTCAGAAAAAACTTTGAATTCCTATTCTTTGACGTTCGTCAAATTTTTTAATCCGATTTATTTTATGTGAAACAGCAAAACAAAAAAATGGTTGCGTGATAAAGTTAATTCGCTATATTGATTATAACTTCTTGCACTTATTGTGAGACGTGCAGATGAATCTGAAGTAAGGTTATTCGTGTAAGAATAAAAAAAAAAAAAAAAAAAAAATGAATGAATAAATAAGAAACAAAAAATAATAATGAACATTAGAAAAAGGTACAGAAGGAGAATTGCATTATAGATTTGTCTCCCACTACCGTGATATTATGGTATACAGTAGAGAGGATCAAGTAAACACAAGACAGGAGCTCTTCACACCAAATTGTTAAGTGGAAGAGTCATCCTGAGGGAACACTGTCTTGCCTAGACTCCGAACCCTCTAATGGTCATTATCATCTCCAAACATCGAAAGCTTTTGCTGCTGTAAAAAAGGATGGCCACAGAAAACTCCTACGTTATAACCTACGGCTATATGGTACATCGTATATTTATCTAGGAGCAAACTCAGACGACCATATTCCAACCCCACAAAAACGACTCCTTCCCTCCCCTTGTTTCAGCTGTTGATCCAGAACTACTATAATTTTCGATGATTCTTGATCATCTTTCCAGTAACTTTCATTTGTTTTTTTTTATCGGAGCCAAAAAAAGAATTGAGAAACGCATGGGGAAATAAAACCCTAAACCAGTTCCTTATACGATCTATAAAAGATCATATATGTATGGTTGGAGAGATTGACGTGAGGAGGGAGAAGAAAATGATAGAACTCACGGTATCTATTTTGAAAAAACAAGGTCGTACACAAATTAGAAAGAAAAAGAACAAGTGAAGCTACCTACACGTTCAGTCCTTCAACCTTTTTTTTTCTTTTTTTTTTCTTCATCTCGTATGTACGGAAGAAATGCTCCCAGTATTACGTATGCCGGAGATTATTATACGAGGTGTCAAACCTGACAGAAAGGTGTTAATTCCGTCGGAAGCTGCGATGATTTCAAATGTCGTTACATTAATTTTTTAATGATTAAAAAATCGTATGAATAAAATTATCGCAAACGGGTAGCCATATACATGTGTTTATAAATAATCAACGTGGTTATTAGGTACATACCTCATGCTATTGAATCCATAATACGTGTATAATTAACACAAGACATTTAAAAAAAGAAAATAAAAGATAGACGAATAAATATAGAAAAATTCATGCAGGTATAGGATAGATTTTCGCAACTGGTATCTTCGTTGTAAATAAATTAAAAGGTTATATCACATGCAATGTGTGTGTGTGTGTGAAAAAAAGAGGTTAGGGGGAAAAAAACGAAAAACAATTTTACAAAAGTAGCAAAGACTCGCTGGAGGCGGCTTGGTGGATTTTTATAGCCGTATGAGAATTGTGGATATCAATATTCACAGCGTTATGTCTTCGAATAAACATTACCGAAAATTCTTCTTGTTTTTTATTTTTCATTTTTTGATTCGCGTTCTTTTTTTTCTATACTTTCATTCGTTCATTTTTAATATTATTTCATTTATTTTCTCCCTTCATTCCGCAACGCGCAGCGGCGGCGGCGGCGGGGGCGACGACGACGTTGCAGAGTCGACGGCATGAAAGTGTAGAGGTATGTAAATGTGGCAATGCAAATTTGTATGTGAAATGTACATGTATGCATCCGTGAAAAGAAAAAACAAAATATAGGTAGATATGTATTGAGTGCAGCAGCGTCGCGCTACACATGGAGGCAAGAAGAAGAGAGGATAGCGCTGAAATATTCGCGAATGCATAAAGGGTTGATATATGATCGCATGAATCAGTTGTATATCCATGGTAAGAAGAAGGAAAGGTATACGGCGAGGTCCCGAAGAGAAAAGAAGAAGAGAAGATGAAAGAAAAGAGGAAAGAGAAAAGGAAAAATAGAAGGAAAAAGAGGGTTTGACAATATCCTCTCTCGCGCGGCATTCTACGCGGATTAGCGCCCTGAGGTTTTATGGGCCATTTTGTTTATGCACGCACGGGCCAAGGTTCCAACGTTTCGACTGCAGTAGGTACCCCTCTCTCACACCTATCTATAACACTACCACCATACTCTTTCCAACACCGATTCACCGACTCACAATTCCGGTCAATTTTCTCACACGACTACGAAACACCACCAACCGCAACCAAGAATTCATAATATCCACTACACAAAAAACGCGCGCACACCAACTTCCAGCATATCGCTCTCAAGGTTGATGTAATTTTTACACTTTTTGATAAAAGAAATAGATTCCCAAAAGTAGATATCGTTCTCCCATATTTGGCCCACGATTTTTGCAACCTTTTCGCATTTCTAAGCAGTTAAAAAAAAAAATTTCTACGCTTTTATTGAGAACCAGGTGAGATTTTTCAAAGTGCCATAATTTTCAGAAAAGTAAGTGAATACTGATGGAATTCTAAATCGGGAAAAAAAAATTTTTTCTTTTTATTATATCATATGAAAATTAATGACAACCATTTTTTTGATCCACTACGAACACAAAACAAAGCACGGAGAAACCGAACGTAGAAAAAAAAAAAAAGAAAATGGACGTTCATAGTGAAGATGAATAAAAGTTTTCAGTTTTTTTCTTTTTCAATTCACCACCCCAAAATATATCGTCTGGAAGATAATATATTTTAATCCATGAAAGGTATTGAAATAATGAAAAACATGATGCAAGGTATTAGGTGTACATAATAGTGTACATTGTGCGATTAATACAGGGTGGTGAGGGGAGGGGGTTGCAAACGTTACACAACTCTAGATATATTTGGTAGTTCTGTCCGTTCGTATTTAGGGGGTTAGTTTGCGATGCGAGGTGATGCAATACACATACGCAAATGTATACAAACACACGTATACCATGACGCTTAGTATAAACGCATAGGTGCGGCACAATCTGTTCACAATGGAGTGTGTTTCGGACAATAGTCTTACAATGGCGGCACAATAACGCCACAAAGCGGGATCAACGAAACTATAATATACACGGGCATCTATACAGCAGAATTTACGCACGTTATAACATACATAGGCACATATACATACATTTATACACAAATCTCCACATATCAAACACATAGCTGAAATCCTTCCATATACGCGTGTACACTCGGATTACGAACAGATGCCTACAGGATCTACATTCAACCACATACGTAGTTGTAATCGAAAATTCCATATCACTCTTTGCCACGACGTCACAGAGGATATCAGATTTTTTTATCGGATTTTTATTTTCTTTTATTTGTTTTCTATTTGATCGGTTCAATTGCGGGCGAATCGTTCGGTGTCTAATTGTAAGTAACGTGTGTGTTGGTGTAAATCTAATCGAACCTCGAATTGAACGCATTGGAAAAAAAAAAGAAAACTTCTCATCGACACAATCTTTGATTTAGCTTCTTTAAATAGTTTCATTGTTTGAGAGGAATCTTTCAGATGATCTGAATGAGTAGGAAATAAAATCTTGAAATATCTTTTGTTTTTTCTATACGCCTGCTCAGACTTTTGAGGGAAATAATGGAATGCTTTGATCGGCGAAGTAATTATGTTCTTTGGAATTTCGATTTTTGTCGAAGAATCGCGAGTGTAGATTTAGAGATGAGGTTGGTGTTGGGTGGAAAGAGGAAAGGAAAGGAAAGGGGAGAAAAGTAGAAGATTGGAAGAGTCCAATTTAAAGAGTTAATTACTAAAGAAAACCCTCCCCATTCCACTCTACGATTTTTACCCAGTCTTTTCTGTCGACCCACAATGCACTAGAGAATCAGCACAGCTGGTGAGTATACAAACAACGTTCTATACGTAGGTATATAGTAAATAGTATATACGTTGAAATCAACACAACGTTAACAGCGAACCTGCACGAGGGTTATTTTTTCAATTTAAAATCCTATCTTTTAATTTCCTATGTGTCATTTTTGTGTCTGTACAATTTTTACGGAACGATTGCATCAAAACTTCTCTGTTCGTACAGAACAAATTCCTCCTACCTCCTCCATCCCCGCCCCCCACGAGACAGATACATGAGTAGATACACAATAAATAGCACCTAGGGGTATGAGAATTGAAGCCTTTTCGACGAAAAAAAAGCAGGCATATCGATCATATACGTTTACCAACATCCTCCCCCACCCCCATCGCCACCCTCTCCCCATTTAAACTTGCAAGGGAAATGACAATATACGCGCTCATTTTAAGATTTTTATCTCTACACCACCCCCGATTCTCGGTATCATCGGCAAATCGCCAAAACCGCCCCATATATTGTATATTAAAAAAAAAAAATAAAAATAAAAAAAAAAAAACAGAAAAGAAGAAAAAAATCCTGCGTATCAGAAAAGAAACGAAATGAACGAGGAAAAAAAATAGAAAGAAAAAGCAAATCAGAGAATCAAAGAATCAAAGAAGGGTGAGTATTGCGAAAATTTTTCGTCGGTTTATTTATAACACTGAAAACCTGAAAATGTATAAAATACATTTATGTAGTATGTATGTATGTATAGGTATATATTAGGTACAATCATTTTCTAATTACCGGTTTATCGGGTAAGGGTTTTTCCGAATGGTCCTCGAATACCGAGACCGTTGGGATGGACGCGCTCCGGTTTATCCCGTAGGATGCTGCAGAGAAAATAAAGGGGAGAGTATAGGTTGGGAGGGAATCGGGAGGATGGCGACTTTGGCAAATGCAGGTCCAACGGACACACAATTAAAGTCAATCCCATAGAAGTTGTTTTTCTTTCGACTCCGCGCTTTTAGCTCCCTCACATGACAATTCCAATTTATCTCCCCCTCCTCCTCCTCCTCCTCATCGAGATTTCTCTTCGCTTCTCTTCTATATACTGATTCTCATCCCATTTTCTCCGACTGAATTTTCTCCTACTCGCACTATACTATCCCTTCCGATTCTATAAAACCAAATCGTGTGGCAGAAAGAGAGACTACTGACTTTTCGACGTTTCAATCAGACATGGCGGGCGTACGAACGAAAACCTCCACCCTGTCTCTCCCTCTCTCTCTTTCCCTCTTTTCCTCTTTTCGCCGCCCCCCCCCCCCAACCCACCCGCCCCCCATCGAGCACGTACGTATCCCTGTAGTCTCCAGGTTTCCAGCCAATTCGTTGGGTCTCGAATTCAATGCATGTTTTAATGAAACACTGCCGGCTGGCCCACTGCCCATTGTCCGTTTCATTGTTGCCCAGATGACTGGTCGATCAGTTGCCTCGCGCTTTTGTGAACCTCTCGATGTGCTTTCTCTCTCCCTCTAGCTCTCATCCCTGCTACCGTCACCCCTCATACGAGTAACGAAAACCTCTAAAATTCCCGCAGAGCATTTTGGAAATGGTCCAAAAACGATCGAGAGCGTGACTTGTACGTGTAGAGAGGGAAAAAAAAATTAAATAAACGAAACAAAGAAAAAAATCAAAGTTTTCACGAATAACGTATAGGTATTTATGCACCGTATTCGGTATCACCTGATTAGTTACTTTTTTTACAACAGTCTGAGTGGGCATTGGAAAACTTTGGCGCGATCTATGTCATGTACGTGGTGATTTTTTCATATTCACTGACGAATTTGTAAAATGATCAAGCTCCGCAAACTATATAAGGCTCGATTTCTACATTTTTTTTCATCATTAAGTGAATCTTCACGATTCTCAGCTTTATCGTCAACACCTATTTTTTTACAAAAGTGTTCCATGTGTATTAAATATTGCGCCAAAATACTATTTTCCATCGATTGTTCGGAAACTTAGAATAAGAGTGATCTCAGAGAAATGAAGTAAAATTTCTTTTCGGGTGGACAAAATTTGCAAAAAGATCGACCAACCGATTATCTATCGTGCGTATACCTCAATTTTCGTTGCAACAATTGTCCGATTGGTATAACAGTTTCCAAGAATTTTGTTTCCGGATGAATTACATTGAATTGATGGTATATAACACCCCTATGTAGCAGATGTAGAAATAATTATATTATTACAAGTTTGTAGGTCACCCCATTCTCTCCCCGTTCCCCAAAAATCAAAAACAAAGGAAATTTAAAATTAAACTTACTGAATCGCTTCTGGAACGACGATGACGACCGCGATATAGACATATAATATAACAACATTAATTTTCTACTTTTAAATTCATTACGCGTTTACATTATAACTTGTCCGGTTTCTTTACATACATAATATTTTACACAATCGTCGTCTCCATTACATCAGTCATGTTTTGTTTATCAAAAACTTCATGACTTCACCAGGCTCCCCCACAAATAAATGTATACACAATACATACACACATATTGGGGTGGCCTTTATGAAGGTCAGTTTTGAATTTTATTTGGTACGCCTGCTCAAACTCTTCGAAATAAATGAAACAAAAATCCTGCCAAATTTAGAATAGTTGTAAATGGGAAATTACATGTACTTTTCGGTATGAAACTTTGAATTATTACAACTCCGATAACAGTTAATTAAAACTTTTCAAATTTGGTTTTAGCATTGTCACTTGTATAATGTACGAAAGGGGTGCATTAGAAAAATTTTCAAATAATTTTCCTTCGCTAAGTTACCTAAAGATACTAAATTTTCTCCTTATACTTCTGAATTCGCTCAGAGTATTTTCATATTTGAAACTTTCGTCGTATTAATAATACGTTACAGAAGTGTTCCATTTGTGTCGTGTTAATAATCATATCGCATCGATTAAAATTCAATACTGACCTTCATAAGGACCACTTATATATTCATCAAAACGTTTTTCCGTCAACGTTATGCAACTCGTTTTAATAACCAAATCTAAATACAGTTAAATCGAAATAAATGAAAATCTTCTATACCTCATCGCGTAATCGTCGCGTTCCATGAACAATAAATGTATATATATACATGTCTAATTGTACATAAGATAATTTCACAGAACATAATTTTAATTTTTACTCTTTTATTTTCTTTTTTGTGTTATTGGATTTGTTTTATTTTTTTTTTGATTTCTCGCAGTGTCAATTTTTATTCAACGCTCTTTTCCTTTTTCCATTTATTTTCAGCTTTCATTTTAGTTCATAGATATTTCATTTCAGCGATATATTTCCCCTACATACCTACACATATGAAAATATTATGTGAGATGACAGCGCTGGTGTTATGTGGTTAAAACGGTGAATGAATTAAGGGAAGGAGCGGGTGCAGGAGGGGAAGGGGGGTGAATGGTATTTATTGAACAGAATTTCAAGTTTGTTTTTTTCGTTTTTCTTTTCTGTTATTCTGTTGTTTTTGATTCTTTTTATTTTCATTTTTTTTTTTTTTTTTATTATGCAAGGCAGACACGCGTACAATGAATACAAATTCCTGTAGAAAAGAATACCCGAGTTGCAATGAAACAACCAGACGGTCGGGTGCCGATAATAACAAACAATGGATCACTTTCAGAGGCCCTCTTCTCTCCTCTGTCTATCTGTCTGTATGTCTGTCTCCTCTATTTCGTCGTCTCATGTATGTAATTCGATATATTACGACGTAAAAATGTACGTGACATGTGCTCCAAAAACAAAGAAGACAAAAAAAACCATAGGGTTCCATACTAATTATCAATTCACCTCAGTAGCACTCTTCTGTGTCAATATCTGATTGAAAAAAAAAAAAAAATTTCATAAAAAAGTTAGTTTCTTTCCAACAGATTTTTCCCTATACCTTTGTTTAGATGCAATTTTCATATCTCATTCAAAAAATTTCACGTTCAAAATCATAGGAATTGATTTACGAGAATACCAAGTGTGGGAGAGGTTAGGAATGCGGCATTTTTCTTTTTTTTTCTTCTTTTCTTTGCTTCTTCGATTTTTACACGGTTATAAAAATTCATCTAGATAATAGACAAGTTTTAGAACGCTCCCCCCCCCCCCCTTCCGCCCGCGACAATAATAATAAGCGCCTTCCGTATATGTAGTCGAGGCCGCCATTGTCTAGTGAATTTTTTTCTAGGCTCTGCAGGCAGGTCGGGTTTATTAAGACGTTAAAAATAGGAAATTAATTAGATGAATTTCTGGGCTATGCTACGGTTTGATGGGATCACGTTAGCCTGTTAGACGATTATAATAACGTGGATGCATATAGCGTGTATACACGGTATAAAATGTGCGTGTCGAAGTATCTCAATAGAAAAAATTTTCTTCCTTTTACAAGCTGCACAATACTTTGTTATAATTTTTTCGTGAATACTTAATGCAGGCCGTGAGAGCGGAAAGGACTTCTTTCTCATACGATAAAGCGCTCTGTACAGCGTCCATTTTTAATCGAAAAGGAAAAAAAAAATATTCTCAATAAATATATCAATACTATACTAGAAGATCAATTTTATTTAATATGCATATAACGGTACCGCACGCGCCAGTTTGAGCTTACGGAGAAAAAAAAAAACATGATTCTGAATATAAATGAATAACCCTGGAGAAATGCTGCTGCAGAATGTTATTATATACTGCAATATAGTTACTGTTGTATAGTTGTATCGTTGTAAAATTATAAAAGAATAAAACAATCGAGCCCGTTTTGTTTGTCCCTTAATTTTGTATGTTATAATAAAAGTTTGCAGGCATACAGACGCTTTTATTGTGATGTACACCGATTTATAATAACAATAATGGTAATGTAGTAATAGAAAATGGTACCTAATATGGTCGGTACCCCCAATAACAGTCCTCTTGGGACTATTTGACTTCTGCTTTGTATTTTTAATTTAATTATACAGTACAATGGTTGATTGTATTGTCGGGGTGTCCGTCCAGGTAAACGAACGATTAACAAGTCTGTTATGTATAGATATAGATATGAATCGTAAATAACCAAATTTCACTAATCCAATTTTGTTAACAATGGTCAAGTTCAATTATAAACGTAAACTTCGTGCATTGAAAAGTCACTCGATTCGAGAAAATATACTGTTCCAATACTTCCTAGAAAAAATTCTTATACAGGTACTATACACGTATCCTACAAACGACCCATCGAACCATACCTGCCAGAAAATTTTATAACCCTCCAAAATTTATGTTATTCAAAATCTTCAGCTGCATCGGCTAGCTGTCTCTACTTTCAGCAATTACCAAAAATCAGAGGTTTTCGAAGGGTTATCAAATTGGATGCACCAAGTTTTTTTTTCTGCTGAATTTTCTATGGTGTAACCGTAAGTTTGAATTTCAGCGATATAGGTAACAACGATTATCAAAGGATCCTCGATGAATATTATCCGGGTATGAAAAGACCGCAGGTTGAACTTCAGTGGATAAATAATTTTTCAGTTTCCTTCGGATTTTCAATGTGAATTTCGAGTTCTTCTAAGGAACAAGCCGAGCTAGAAGAAGAGGACGAAGAAAGAGAAAATAAAACCGACTAGATCGGAAGGGTCACCGGTGGATGATTCTGGACGAATGGTCAACTGTAACATCATAGCCGAAATCCTTGTCCTCATAGAAAGAGAGAAATAAGGAGAGGGGGAGAGGAAGAAAAAAAATAGTAAGTATAGTTCTTCTCTGCAAAGTGTCGGTGGACAATGAGTCAAAGCAAAGTACAATGGTCTTTGAGGCCTTTGCGAATGTATATAACATAAAGGATATTTATCCTCAGTAAAGAAAGCGCTTAAACTGTGAAGGCATGTTTTCAGCATTGTACTGTAATAATAGCCTTCCATATAGTGGTGATTTTGGCCAGGTGCGTCCATATCTATCTACCAGTACGTACCTATATAAGTATAGAAATACCACCAAACGTCAAAGAAGAATCTTATTTAGGTACCTATACCTCTCTTTGTAACAACCGAAGAAAAAGAATGAAAAAAATAAAATTTTGTCACCAAAAGAAAGAGATTCTCACAAAACTATTCCCAGAAGTTATGTATATGCCTTTTAAAAGCCGCATTTGTACCAAACGAATTTTCAGCAAATAATAGTTCAAATTACATTTTCAAACATTCTTTCGTCTACAAATGCACTATTTCTTTCTTTCCATTATTAAGCTATGATAATTTTTTCCAAGCACCTATACTTACGCAAAAATAATCCTGCTTGGAATGTATATTTCTAAATGTTTATTAGAGCGCTTCTGTTATTTGAATCGGAGTAAAACTTTCATTCAAACAGTCATCAAATTTTCCACCGTCTCCGTCGTACGTTCCAGCCTGGGTCTAGCGCAGCCAAAACCATTCCTACATAAACTGAATAGATGGGAAAGGTGATTTTCGATAAAAATGGGGGCGAGTTTGGCTACTTTTGAGTAGCAAGACTCTACCGCCTCATGCAACCGCCGCGACGTAGCGGCGAGCAGTAGCCAATAGAGCGCAGCTGTTTCCAATTCTGCGGCGACTCTGGAGTAAATAGTGGAAGTGAGGTTCGAAAAAGGGGCGCTAATTTCTTATTGGCGCTGCCCTCTCCATAAATGAGGTCGCCCATCAGACACGGATATTTCGTACCTCGTGACCCAATAAGGCGGCATTTGTCCTCTCCTGATTTATCGCGGATCTTTCTCTCTGAATACTTCTCCGTGGGCGCGTCTACCAATTTCCTCCACGCTCGTTTTCGCCGCGCACGATTCAAGCTCCAGGTTAGGGGTGCCGGACGTCGGAAACCATCCGTGGAAGCCTCGCACTTCCTCCAGAATCCAGCAAGAAGATGCCGGCTTCACCGCGACAGATTTTCAACCTCGAAAAATATTCATGATGCTGGACTCACCTGTGCCTCGCTCATTATTATTTGCCCCTCCAATCGAGAGTCGCCTCATCGAGCCTCCGATCGTGGTAACCACCTCATCGTTGTCGGAAGATGTTCACAATGGTCCAGCGCCAGGCTGGGAAATTGTGGGGCGGGAGATAGATATTAGTGGCCAACTTTTTTTCATATCAAGGATATTCGGGAAGTAGTTATTGTTGAACGCATCTAATGTACTTGGTTAATTTTTTTGCACCGTAGGTGCCTTTTAAGGGGGATATACTATAGGGTATAGACGCACACATTCTTCTGAGAGAACGGAGTGCCGTACATGACTTGAACAATAGATATATACAGGACGTAAACTAAGGTAGACAATACCCCAGAGTGACCAGGAGTTTCAACTAGCCATGGCATCCGAGTATTACGGTGCACAATACACGTGAAATTGCGTCAACGATTCTCATGCTAATTCTCAACGGTATATCCGCCACAGCTGCGGTGCGACTCAACACTACACCGTCGAATAACCATTTTGTTCCTTCGCTATCTTCATCGTTTTCTAAATTTGAAAACTACAAAATTTTCTCATCCTTAGAAGATTAAGTATAAAAATTATAGAATCCTTCCCTACTGGCTGCTGAAATGAACAATTTATTAGAAGGCTTGGCATAATTTTTTTTCTGCGATCGCGAGTTCTGAGAAATGCAGATTGGTGAAGTCAGACTGCTAGATATAACGTACTTTGATACGAAGAAAGAGGAGAAACGAAGTATTAGAAATATAAGAAAGCGAAAAAAGACAATAAGAGACTCTTATATGAATGATACAAGTAATTCATTTCTTATGTAGTGAGACTATGAAAAACAGAAAAATTAATAATAAAAAAGAAAGAAAAAAAAAAGGAACTGAATACAGTCGCAAGAATTCTTCGCATCCTCGGTATGATAAGTGTATGAAATAGTGTTGGTAGGTGAGATAAAAAGAGAATAAAGAAAAAAAAAAAAAAATTGTTCAAAAGAAAAAAAAAAAGGTAAAGCGGTCGGAGAACGATTTAATTAAACGCTCTTGCAGCAGTAGCAGTAGTAGTAGTAGGAGCGGCAGTGCAGTTCAGTGCAGTGGCAGAAATGTCGTTGCATGACACACGTTGGATGATGTGCCACTGCAACGAGTGTTGCTAGGTTTTTTTTTTCCCCCGTTTTTTTCAGTTTCCTGGGTGTTGGTTCGTTGGTTGGTTTGTTGACTGCGCCTGCTTTTTTTAGAGGCGAGAAAAATGCGACTTGGTATATGACGAACACGTCCTATACAACACCGTGCACGTACATACACGTACATTATCTATACACAACGAATGCGCGGGCGTTGAGATGTGCAGATAGTATAAAAGGGGTTCTAAAGAATTACGAGGTGTCGGTCTAGAAATGTTAAAATGTCAACGTTGGATGGTATGAAAAAAAATTTATACACACAGCTGAGATCACAAAATTCCTTACATACATCTATACCCATGCGAGATCTACTTGCAAAACCGTGCAACGAGATTTCTATACCTATATCCTGTACATATGAAACACATGCATATTACACGCTCTTGGTTCGAAACAAAAATGGCGCCGTTTTTAATTCTACATAGCGCTAGTGTGGAAGCAACCTGCTTTTTCTAATTCTTACATCACACGTGCTTTCAACTGTTTCTTTTTTTTTTTTATTCATCATACTTCAACTTATACCGCACCCGCGAAATTTTCTCTCATCCTATTTTGAGAGGGAGAGGAATGAAAATTCAAAATCCGGATTTTTACATACCCGGAAGTCATTTTTACAGATCAATGTACCCAAATGTGGGAAGAATTTTTTCCTCTTTATCATGCAAATTAACCGAGACGAACGATGTAAAATTAACCCGTATGTATACTACTGAAATCAGACCGAATGGTTTCTTATTCTCTTCCTTACGTGGAAATACTAACCGGAAGTAATAATTCACTATGCGATCGATGCCAAACGGCAAAGAATATCTTGGTCAAAAATCTGTACAATAATATAAGCCAGCTACTAATCCGTTTTAGAATCACATCTTCACGTTCGCGAAAGATTTTTTTTTGCTGCTTTGTAGTCTGTCTTTCCCATAACTATATATCCCGATATACATATACGAAGAAAACAAAAATTTTTCACATCGAATAAATATCATATTGAACTACTACACCTGTCTCTACATTTGAACGAAAAAAAAGAAAAAAAATTTAGTGAATCTGTACGTGTAGTTGCGTGAAAAATAAAGAAATGAATAAAAATGAATGTACATAAGAAGAAAATTTCGGGTGGCAGTATAATACATAGAAGAGTCAGCCTGCTGCAGAAAAAGAGACTGGATGATATAAGAACCGACGCGTCATTTAAAAAAACGGTCCAGCTTTTAGCATTTTTCCGCTGCAGTCTACATATAATGTATAGAATATATAAAAAGGCAAAAGCTCTAAAATGTGAAAAAGAGAGGAATAGAGAGAGGGAGGGAGAGAGGGGAGAGAGATTATCATCACGCGGTCGGTGTTCGTTTTGAGGTTGTAATTACGTTAAATTGAAAATGGTAATTTAATCGCGGCAAGCATTTGACACCCGTCCACAAAGCGGTTGGAAAACGCAGACTTCAAAGCCCCACACGCCAATTACAGTTGTCACCCCTGGTTTATACTCCTCCCCCACCAAGCCTCAACTTTCCACCACCAACCCCTTCACCGCTCTCAACATTCACGCGTAATGCACATTCACATATGTATGTATACGTACTTTGTGTATATCTACATAACGCGAAACGAGGCTGCATGGACGAAGCTACGAGGTATAGTAGGTATGTACGTAAATATTATACATATACCTGCATATAGGTATATGAAAACCACGCGTAGGCATCCTGCAAAGTTTGCGTGTACGTATAAAGTTATGTATATACGCAGTATAGAAACGCGCGCGAAATTTACGCGTGTGTTTAAACGCAAAGAGAAGGAAGAAGAAGAAGAGGGCGGCGGGGGGGCAAGAGGGGGTGGGTAGTCGCATGAAAGCCGCAGAGACCGAAGCGCGTTGGCTCGCGCACGTTTTCTCTGCGTATTACCTACCGCAGAGGTTGACGGGGTGAGTAGGGTGAAGGAAAATGTGTGACGGGGATGGTTTGAAAATGGAAGTGGAAGTGGAAATGGAAGTGGTGCGATATGCGGTAAAGCAAACGTTTGCAGTTGCGTACAACCATATATATGTAATATGCTATGTACCAAGTTCTTGTACATATGGTAAACGCGCATATGTATATGGAAATACTATTACCAGAGGGTTGAGGGGGTTGGTTGGTTAGGTTGGTTGGTTGCTCGGCTCACGTTTAATGTTTATTAGTATTCATTTGGGTTTGCGCGAAAGTTAACTGGTGTGGTAATTCGTCATTTTGCATTGCACCACCGCACGCGCACGGAGAATATGTATATAAAGACAAAAGGGGGTACTAACAGAGAAAAGTGCTGCGGTAGAAAATACCTGCAATGATATTCCGAAAAAAAACAAAACAAAACCAAGGAAGAAGTAAAGAAAAAACGGAAAAAAGACATGAAATATCATTCCTCTGTACCTCATGTAGGTATACCTTGTGCCCTCTAACTTTACAAACTCACCCACCCCCTATAACCATGCACTGACGCCAGTCAGGACGATGACGACGACGACGACGACGACACACGTTCGTATATTTCAATTCGTTTGCTAATTGGCATTCAAAAAAGGTGCTGACGATTCACAAGTACGCCAACAAATTCCGCTGCTACTACCACTGTGCGCATACCTACCCCTAAAAGTATATAAAATCTATGTACACGTTATAACCATATATAATGAGGATATATTACGTCAAAAGTATGCACCTTACATAACGAACCCCACCTACATCAGTTATACAGTACATATCAGAAGCTAATATTAATCGAAGGTGAATTTTTAGTTGAAAAAAAAAGTGTTATGTTCATGTTATATTTTTCGGCGTCAACTCGATTCGTCGTTATAAAATCGTATGACGAAAAAACAAATGGAAAATTTGCGAGCAAATCAATGTTTTCGTTACTTTGACGGAAAAAAAGAATATTTCCAAGTGATTTTTTGCATTTATAATTTTACAGTTACCTTCCCCCCGATTCTATTGCTGCATAGACGGGAACTGGAAAATGATTTTTTTTTGTCTTCCTTTATTTTTTTTGGTTTATTGATATTTGCCTGTGTGCACAAAAAAAAAAAAAAAAAAAAAAAAAACGTGTAATTTTTTCGTTACTTTTTTGTGCTTCGAAATAGGGGTAAAACTTTTGAGTGTAGTCGAGTGATTTGGAAGAGTGAGCATCGGCAATACAGGGTGAAATCTATTAGGGAGAAAAGAAAAACGACGATGACATTTACAGCTTGAATTTTTGTAAGCGTCGTTTAACTTGAGGTATAAAAGTATATATAGATACCTATATATATCGTAAAATTATTCGTTATTTGTTATATACTTATATAAGAGACGATTTTACTGCCAAAGTGCGGGGGGGGAGGGTGAAGGGGGTTAGCGGTATACGCAATGTTTACTCGATACTATATATACATAAACTAGAAACGAAGCCAAGGTAATGTGTTCGTTGGTAAAATATTTTCAAAACATGGTGTAACTTGAGAAAAGAGCTATGGAGACATTGTTAAATTACAGAAAAGGTCCGTAAACCTGCTGCACATAGTTGTGAGAAAAAGAAGAAGAAAACTATACGGTCACCAAAAGCAATAAATACCCTCCTCACCCATATAATTGACGCGTTGTAAAAACGAAAATTCAACGTTAAAGTTTCGACTCCGTGTATCCCATACTGTACAGAACAGTCGACAATAATTACCAACCATCTTGACCCCATACGTTGATTTTACCATTTCTAATAAAATGTTTAAGTTTCCATATGTGAACAAAAAACTTAATTTTCAAAGTTCACTAATTTCTCTCGCCTTTACGACTGATGGAATCGATTTGTAAAATAAAATTTCATACGAATAATTTTTATTTTTTTCTTGCTTAATCCGCAAAAAATATCAAGTATTATAGAATGAATGAATCGTTGTGAGGACAGTTGATCGGTACGGATACATTCCATTTTGTTTTTCTTTTTTTTTTTTATTCACCCGGGAATGTTTGTAATCCCTAGTAAGCACTATTACAACCGAAAATCCTGCGTTAAAAAGCAAACTCGAGGTATTGAAGCGTTGTGCACAATGGGCGTGCGTGGAAAATCGCCCGTAACCTATCTCGGTACATTTTTTTTTTTTTTAATTTTTTTTCTCTCTCCATCTGCAGGTTTCTCTCTTGATTTTATCCCGCTCTTTTCCTCTACCCCCTACAATGGATATATTTGAGGAAATACGTTTTGGGTCGACAATACTGGACAATGCCGCGATATAAGTGCCTACATGTTGCATCGTACGTCGCACACAAATAACCGGATGCTTATTCAATGAATAAATCGCACCCCGATCCTGTGCCCGCCAAATACCCTTCATATTCACAAAAACAACCCGCACTGACCCGATCCACCTCACCGAACGTCATTTGTGTATTATATTTGAAATTGAGAATCTCCTTTTTTTAAATTTAAAAAAAAAAAAAAACATTTCATCCTGCAGCTATAACCTGTATGTATCATAACCAAAATTCCTCCAACGGTGCATAAGAACTTGCAAACTCTTTTCCTCAACCCTTAAATTCATTCCAACCGATGGCCAAAAAAAAAAATTAAATAAATAAATGAATCACGAATGCAGCGATGTTGGCGAATAAAATTCTGTTTGGTAAGGTGATTATCTGATGCACAGATATGCCGTATAATCCGTCAAGAACCATTGCGTGGCTAAAGCAAATACTTTCAATGGGGTAGATGAATATTCTAGATAAAATTAGGCTGGTGGCACGTATAGAAAATGGGGAATTTAACGTTAGTATATAGGGGTTGAATCTTATCTGAAACCATCTAACATGATGTATGTAAGACTGATCATAAGAGTGACTGCATACGTAGGATGTGAACACCTGGACGTGTTATTCGCATTCTGAATTGCACTGCCAGGGTATGCCAGAAAAGTAAATTTTTTCAAAAAAATTTACTCCGGTGTAATTCATCAAATACTATGGAAAAAGACACGTTCAAAAATCAAACGCCCATCTCACATTTGCATCAAAAAATTTCACGCCAATTTTCAACTGCAGGTACTACTCTTTAAAAAACAAAAAATATGTAAATATCCGGTACGTACTTAAATTACATGAACGATCAACCCTCCGTAATTTTAGATAAATTCACGTCAATCGATTCATGGAAACAAGATGCTCTTTAAAAATTGAAAAACTGCATCATCGCCATGAAAATTATCGTGTAAAATAAAAGCGACCGTTCATTAAAAGCAGCAAAAATGAAAATTCTTTTTTTTCCATGAGACAGTGCAGGGTGTTCTTTCTCCCCCTATATAAAAAAAAAAACACACCATTCTCCCATATAATATTCCTTCAATCAGCTCCGCCGTTTGCAGACAATTTTTTCTCTCTTTTTTTTTTTTCCTCTTTTAATCCTGAACTCATTGTCATGTTAATATGGGTTGTTTCTAGTCTCACTGTTGGATTGAAGGGTCGTAGCCAGTTCACCCCTACTACATATAAAAATGTCGCAGCAATACGCTCTAATTTTGATAGCTGGGGAGATGGAAAACGAAAGGAAAGAGAAAAAAAAATTCCAAGCCAAGGGGATCGGACACAGGGGTTTGTTTTATATACGACACTTTATTTTCACGATCTTCAAGCACAAAATGTGCTGCAATAAAAACCGGTGATTTGACGAATGATTTGTTGACGGTGAAAAAAAGGGGTACTGCGGGAGACGGAGGCACTGAACCCCTCTACAAATGAGATGCCAAAAATATCGGAGAGTTTAGAAAAAAAAAAAAAGAAGGACTTTTCTGATCGAAGGTAACAATTTTTCCCCAAATTTTTATTCACGCGCAAAACTGTACAATAAGAGATTCCGCAGAACGAAAATTGTTTAAATAATATATCCCGAATTTCACGGGCACCCCCTATAATCCTCTCTATGGGGTTCGTTCGTTCTATTCTTTCGTCCAATGTTGCGTGAAATTAAATCATGTCACCAGTATAGTACGTACGACATATATGCGGATCAGTTTAGCAGCATCATATTAAGTGGGCTTTTATATACTATAGGCATCAATCTTCCGCAGATGTACCACATAAGTGTTGTCCTTGTGGGGCTTTCACTGAAGGTACGACTACATGGGTACATAAAAAAGGAAAGAAAGAAAAAAAAAGAATGAAAAATAGATGCTTCTAATCACTTCTATTGCGCGGTTGTACGTTTTAACCCTAATAATACACGAACTCGAGCGTTTTTATGCCCCGAAAACATCGATGAATGTCGTCCCAGTAATTGTTGTACACCGTGCATTATATATATATCTTACATATATACCTATAGCGATGGAAAAGAATCAGAATTCCATGCTCGGATGAAAAATAAACGCGGTCCTCTGCAGACTAATAAAACGAATTCGCTCTCGACTTTTTCTTTTTTTCCTTTTTTTTTCCTTTCTTTAAATATCGGCAGAAGCTTCTTTATTGTACAATTTCAACAATATGTAGGTATACCTACCTTCTGTATGCAGCTATAAGGTACTCCACAACTTCAAGTTCAATCCAAAAATTTTACGGATAATTTAATCTTCAATAAAAACTGCGCAGCAATGATATATGTATTTCCGATCATTGAACGCGCTTCAGAAATACATACATATACATATATGGAAACTTACTTCTCTTCAAGTTTTAAAAAATGTTTTTTCATTCTATTCTCTATTTTGATAAAACCAACTAGATTTTTGCGCGGCCGGATGAAAATACTAGCAGAATATTTGAATAAACTTTTTTTTGGATTCGAGCATCTTATAAAATTCAAGAGTTACAAGGGACATTTCTCAGGATCAGGTACTTACCTCCCAGAAACAAAAAATTAAATATGAGCTGTCGAGCTGTTAATAATAACGAGGTGTCTTAAGTTTTTTTTTGTTTTTTTTTTTTCAAAAAAGCGTGATCTACAGATTGAAAAAAAATGGTTCAATTATACCCTTTCAAAGATACGCAATTAGTAGTTCGGACTACATTCGCGGTATTTTCTTCTCGTTTTTCATATTGAGCTGGATTGTAATTCTCAAGAAAGATAGCCGAGATGAAATGGGGTAGAAAATAAAAAATGAGAGAGTAAGAGGACGAGGGACAGAGCGAGAGGGAGAGGGAGAGTGGGAAGAGAAGCTTCTCCGAGAAACATTGAAAACTGGTTCCGTTCTGTTCCTATACGTTTCTCCTACCCCGCACGAACGCGCGCAGGGAATGGAATCGCACAATGAGAATTGAGTTTCATAACCGGGCAGGGACAATGGATCCAAATTGCGTTACAACTAGGGTCTGAATTTATGCCCCAACGGAGAGGTAGGTATATAGGTATATGAGTACACGTATATATCTATACATTAGGTACCCATGTAGCGTCAGAGGATACCGGAGAACGAATTTGAAGCCAAAGCCGCGACGCCAAAACCCCGAGAAATGAGAGAACTGCAGATCCGTATACGCACATATACCCGAGGGAAGGAAGCGGGGGACATGTGTTTCCTACTTGTTATAAGGGAATAATTACCCTTTGTGTAACAAAAAATCACAATAATGGCCCATAATTCAGTCACAAACCGACCCCCCGCTCTGAAAACGTCGTCCCATAACAATCTACACATATAGTTGATTCTCAACGACACGTCACGCCTCGCAGTTCCAACAATCTCCATTTTTTTTCCAATTTTTTTTTACCTTTTTTTTCTTCTCTGCATTGTATAATTTTCTCAACGGCAATAAAAATTATCATTTTACCACGAGACACAAGGTGACGATGATTTTTATTTATTTATTTCATTTTCATATAATCTATGCACATGATATTCTTTCTGTAACATATATAAATATAAATAATTTGACTTCCGTTTAAAGAAAATTTCTGATCTCCTTCGAGCGATTATTCGAATCTCTTTCTCTCTTTGTCTTCTTCTATACGTTTGAAATGGAAGATATTATAATAGTAGGGAGTAGGTAGCAGTAAAAGATCCATAGTATATATAGTTATACAATATAATGTTATAATAGTCGTAAAGAATCATGTGGCGAGATAGAAATTCCGAGCACATCAGAGATGAGAGATAACTGGTAGAGATATGGTTGATACAAAAAGAGAAGAAACTGTTACGGGGGTGGGTTGTACATGTCGGTTCGTTTGTTTCGCCTTATACATGTATATTCTATCGCATGGTGTTTCTCTATCGTTCCGGCTACACCAGGGACGCCACTTTGTCTGGCGACACCTCAACCGGCAACGGTTTGGGAGATCGACTACTCTACGGGAGATGCGAAGCCATGGGGTAAGTTTCTTCATCCGTACATATAAAGCTAACCACACTTATCTGAACCGTTACTGATGCTCCTGCACAGCGACCAGATCATATCGTTCGTAACGCCCAACAAGGAAATGAAATAAGAAATTGTTATTTTGATACATTTTCGATTTATTTCTTTTTTTCAAAAAAGATAGCGGCATTATTTCGTGAGGAAAAAAAACGATATCTTCAGTAGCAATGAAACTCCCCCCCCCCCCCTCGCTTCCTTTCTCTTTTTTTTCTTAATGAAAAAATTCGGAAATTATTAAATAAAGCAATCAAATAAAACACCTAACGATCAGGTATTTGCTAAGGTTGTTCCGGCAATTTAGCAAACAATTAGAAATCCGTAATCTACTGCAAAATAGTAGAATTGCGATGCGAAATATATTTGAGTAACATCTACATATATGCATTGGAGGTGGTTTGAGATTCTATTTAAAAGTATCTTCATTCCTCACCCCGGGTGTCCTGGATGGTAGATAATATCCTTATCGAATCTTTGAATGGATCAATTTACATTCCAATATAACCATTCCGCAATATACACTAAGCGTCTATACTTGGGCCTGACATCACTCTCCACCGTTTTTCTCATCATACAATCCCCTTTCTCGTACACGTATTTTCATTATAGGTATATAAAAAAGGGATACGTACAAAATTCGAATGCTCTTAATGTACACGTACAATATCCGAGTATGTGTATCAGACTGCACCCTGTTGCTTCTACCCACCATGTATACATACATGAGGTATGAAGAGGATTCAAAATTTTTAATGACGTAAAGAGACCTAGAAAAAAATCCCCAGGAAAACTGAAGAAAAAAAAAGATTGTTTTACTGATATTCGAAAAATAAATGATTCCTTAACTAACCCTATAAGATCAGGGCGGTTGCGAGGGGCAGGGGGTAGGGGATGAATATCGTGAGTAAATTCCTTCGTATTTATTCGAATAATTATGGTTGTCAAGAGAACAAAAAATAATAAAATTGTACTAAAAAAAAAAAGAAAGCGATGGAACGAATGAAAAGCGTATACCGCAGAGTGAAAGAATATTATAATGAAAAAAGGAAAATAAAACTACGTATGCACGTGGACGAGAGCATATAATTGACATATCTGATGGCCGCACAAGCGATGTTTGAGATTACATATTTTGATCTCATGCTAATGCACGATGCAGAGGCATGCGAGGAATAAGAGATAAAAAATAAGAAAAAGAAGCAAAAGACGAAGAAGGAAGAAGAAGCTGGGAGATCCCGCGTGCCTTACTTCGTTCAACTTGCAGTATAATAATACCGGCCACGATATACCCCATGTTATTATTGTAATTTTAAAATTGAATGACTAAAGTCAAGAAGTGAATTCCGACCCGCAGTAGGAACTATCCGATGTTACTGTTACACAAATAAAAGTAAAAAAATAGCTTCAGTAAAAAAAAAAAACAGCAGATATTTGAAGAATCCAATCAAGTTTCCGCGCGGATTGACTGCAAAAAAAAACTGGAATTTCAATTATTCTAACCAGAGACTAATTATCACTTATTTAATACGCACAGTTTGTATAACGAGCGAATTTTTGACCAAAGAAAAAAGCATCGATTTCTTTTTTCTTCTCTTCATTACATCGTGATCGCCCTTGTAAATTGAAAAAGGTCTCAATTCAGCGTGCGTTTCGATTGCTTCATTAGAGAGTTGAGAATGTGGTTTTAAAATGTTTAGATACGCGATGAGATAAGAGAATAATAGAAAACGAAGCTTCGAACTATATGTCGCTGTTGAGTCCAAAGAGACTTTGCTTTTATCATCTCATTTTTATCAGCATCCAGAATTTAAGATTTACATTTTAATTTCATACACGGATCAATCTTAATCCATCTTATTAAGATCTACAGCGTTCGCCTCTGCATGCAAAAGTTCAAGACCTAAAAAGAAAAAAAAAATTGATAAATAATAAATTGTACGTCTAATACGATTATAATACATGTACCCGAATGCGTTATGAAAAAAAAAAGAACTAACAAAAAAATGGACGATGTTTCAGTTGGGGATCCATTCAACATTTGGAAAAAAAAGAAATATTCATGCAAAAAGTTTTTCAAAAATCAAGATAAAAAAAGAAAAAAAAAAAACAAAATTCAAAAACGCAACACTGATAATTCATTGTGTGTTGTTGAAATTAAATGGATGCCCATACAGAGTTCAGTTTGCGTGAACGAAAATCTGACGTGTTTGATTGATATCACCCTTTGCCCTGGCTAATAAGCTTCAAAAAATAAAGAATTGCTAGAATGAAAGGTTAACCCGAGCTATTGACAGGTATCATTACACCTGGTGACTGGCCACACTTCAACGTCAAATTTTTATATATTTATATACCTATATGCATACGTACAAGGAACTTAGAACGTCGAAGAAGGGACGAGGAACGATAATGACGAATGATTTCAACACTTTTTCTTCAATCTTTATTTTATTTTCAACTATTTTCTCATTTTTCAACGTTCTCTCGAGCGAAGACGATGATAATGATATACATGGGCGAGAACTATAAACCAAAAAAATTCGATGACATAGAACTCTTAAAGTAATTAAAATCAGTTTGAAACAAAAAGGAAGCAGAATGGGCAATTTTATTAACTTGAACGTCAATTATGCGTGTATATGTTATTTCCGAATTGTTAAGTTTTATAAGGTGAATAATTGGAGTCTTCTTTCGATACAGCTTATTTAAACGTGATGAGAAGAAATTAAAAAACAAAAACAAATAAATAAACAAAAAGGTGAAAAGAATTAGGCTCGTGATAAAAGGTGAGTTGGAAGTTGAGCTAAATAAAGATACACGCGATGCAGAAAAAGGAAGAAGAATATAAGCGAAGAAGAAAAAGAAGGTGAGGCAAAAAACATAGAGCATCACTCAACAGTCAGCGTGTACGAGGTCTCTGAATCGGACAAGTTAATGCCTCTTGACAGCCGACTCTTTGTTAAAGATTGTAGGCGTTTGTTAGACGGTTAAGAACTTTGAACCATATATATACATAGAAGCGCGCGTTTCCTTTTACTTATTTATTTACTTATTATTCATTCATCTATTTATTTATTTATCACTACCATCATCAGCATCATTATCGTCTTAATAGTCGCGATGATTTTTTTTCTACGCATTCTAAGAAAAGAGATTAAATTGTTTCGAGTAATTCGGATTGTTCAGCTACTTCGCACGTCTTGCAAAATAATGCTGGCTTGAGAGAAAAAAAAAAGAATGAAAAAATGCACCTTACGCGAATACCTACATCGTATCGAAAACGGAATTGAGGTGATGGAGTCGAGAAAACGACGCGTTATACTTACGACGGTTGGCATGCACCTGAGATGGGATACGTGTTTTTGTTATTTCCGCAAACTCATCCCAGTTTGCTCCTACTGGTTCGCTTTGGTCCGGTGTATGAGAAGGTGCCCGTGGGAAGGAAGATCCTTCCTCTGCTTTTATTTTTTTTCTTTCTTTTCTATTTCTCAAAAGTGCTCAAGCGTGCCTTTCACAATATTAAAATCAAACCACCCCCTGTTTTCTTTCAAACTCTATTTTTATATCTACCATGTATAGTGTACGCCGCATCCTGTATCCTGTACAGATATGTGTATGGCATCCGTGTACGGTGTGAAGAATCGAAAAAAATAGTCAAAAACTTTGAGAGAAAAAAATTTTCATAAAACAAAAAAAAAGGACAATTAAACGTTAAATCGTGAAAGAATATATTTATTGTAAAACTCGAAAAAAAAAATGGAAAGAAAAAATTGGAACCGAATACTTTGAAAGTGTCCGCGCGATTTTTTCTTCCCCATGTATAGGTATGCACAAGTTTTATTGGGCATATGAATAAGATATGATAGCCGAGAAAAAGAGAATCAGAGAGAAGTAAAAAAAAGCCAGTACCATAATAAACCGAGTCAGAAGGTAATTAAGTTCTCAAAGCAAACTGTAAAGAACAGGATCTAATAAAAGCCCAATTACGGTATCCTGACGGGGCTTATTTGGAGAACGATTCGAACTGAAATCGGTTATAATTTCCCTTCATCTTCACACTACAGCTATAGGAAAGCACTCGCACTAAAATTTCTGGGATGAAAATTTTCTATTTTTTTATTTTTTTAATTCTTGTCTCTTGTTTTATCAATACATGAATAAAATTATAAATGCAAATAAGTTATACTAGAATTGCCGCGGACGTATGAGGTCAATTCTTTTACACGTCGCATACCTCAGGTTAGGTTGTATCCTGTATATGTGTATATAGGTATAGGTATACACATGTTATACTATACGAACCTCCTGGATGCGCGGTACAGGAATGAATAGCTTCTCATTAATAACACCGAGCGAAAGAGAATGCAGAAGAAGAAGAAGAAGAAGAAACAGAGAGAGAGAATGAAAAGACGCGTAGGCCGCGAGCGAGAGATCTGCCGCTGCCGCTGCTGCCGTTACTGCTGCTGCAGCTGTGGGTGTTAAAGAAATATATGCGATGTTGGTTATATTATTTTTCCGAGACACAAAGACCATCTCACCTTCTTCCTCTTTTACTCCCTTTAATTTATTTTTTTTTCTCTTCTTTTTCTCAATGCTTTCTATTAATGATTTCACACCGAATAGAGATTTGTTTCGAATAATGAAATGACTATACATGAATCTGACCAGTGAAAAAACATTCGGGAATTTTAAGAATCCGGAAACCGTTCGAATAGAATAGAGCAACCAAAATAAATAGTTGTTCATCGGGTGTTCACGAACAGTCGGCTTTTATTATCAACGATGCACGATGGGAGAAGGAAAAAATACAAGAACAGTGATTTGTTTTCATATTAAAAAAATTAATGAATCTAAAACAGGAAGGATACTAAAAATTGGAGAAATTAGGTACCATACATTCCTGGGGCTTGAATAGAAATTTACAAAAGACAAAATACATTTGTTATGCTCGTTAGCGCGTGAGTGAGTGACTTTCTTTTCATCTGGGGGTAATGTATTCATTATACCGTAGTAACCACCACAGATATAATACTTACTATTGGAATGAGTAAAATTTGCGCATTATGTTTAGTCGCCATTATAATTGTGAGATTTTTGAGTTGTCGCACCGATGGCTAGAAGGCACAGGTGGTCAAAGGATTTTTGGTGCGCATGAAACGTTTCTTTTGTATAAGTACAGTACCATAATATACCTTAACTGTAAAGGATGAAGGAACGCCTTAACCAACGCGTAAATCACCGAATAAAGTACCAGCACCGCCACCAGAACCATTGAATAGCCTTGAAGTAAAGGCAAAGGACAATAATATTGTTACACCGTAAACCTGATCCATCTATCTTTGACCAACTGTTTTTCAAAGGGTTAACCCCATCCGCCCCCTCAACTGATGCAAGGAACTGGGAATATCAGGATATTACGTACCGCCGTTTGCCTTGAAAAATTCACGACTGTCTACTCGGAAATCATTAGAAAAAAAGAAAAAACAAAAAGAGCGAGTACGTGGATTCTTCATTTTTGCGGTTTTCAAAACTCTCCGACTTGATTCCGACCCTTCGACGAATATTACTGTAGGTTGGGTACGAAATATAAAGTGAGGATGTATATTCATATGAAATTATGTTTCTTGGAAGCAGGTTCCCCGCCTTTTTCAAGAATTTTTTCTTCCCGAAAATTTACGATCTTACCTTCCCGGGTTTCAAGGTACGTAGCCCTTCGACTACGGTTCGAAAATCTGAGCGCTCTTTCTCTTGGAACCGGTGGAAAATTAACCAACTAAATTCTGCATTCGAAATAAAATATCTGACCATCGACAGAAAAAACATGCTTCAAAAACTTCCGAAGGTCGCTCACGAACCGCACGATTAAATTTTCGGCCCCGTTCAGCCCGAAAAAAAGAAAAAGAAAATCAGTTATCCTTTAATCGCATCCATTCTCTCCAAGAGAAAAGTGAAGGCCGATTTCTGTCCGGTTTCACGGGGTGTTTTAAAACGTCTGGAAGCACCAGACTGCTTGGCACCATTGAATGGGCCCCCATAGAGTCTACAACGTGCCTCGATCTCTCGGCCGTCTAAAAGTTTTTGGGTTATTCCCTCGCCCTTGCCCTTTGAATTTTACCTTATTCTCCTTCACCCGGAGTACAAGCACTGCGCGCAGCTTATTTTTCATAATGTAACAACGTTTGCGGGTGGTATGGTTATTTCTTGGTAACATTCTTCGAACGTTTATACAATAAGATGCGATACCTACCGGGAAACGAGTGAAATCCTCGTGCTTAAGATT
The DNA here is from genome assembly GCA_963978495.1 of Athalia circularis. Lineage (NCBI taxonomy): Eukaryota > Metazoa > Arthropoda > Insecta > Hymenoptera > Athaliidae > Athalia > Athalia circularis. Next base: position 9,568,847 of record OZ021702.1, read on the forward strand.
TTCGTTCTCATTTACTTCCGAAAAGAATTTTTCAAAACGTTTCGCATACATATAGGAAAGCTTTACAACGAATTAGGCAACAATACAGAATGATTTTTAAATTGCCTGCTTCGTACGCAGAACACATTATTTTATTTCACCGTTATTATTCTTATTATTTTGAACTTTGTTTTATGTTTGTCAAAACATTTTTTCACTCATATAATCTGATCGAATTCGAAATTAAATTCAGTTTAATAAGAATATAGTGCGAGTACTTGTACACGAGTTTAAATTGGAGAGTATAATATATATACTCTTTATGCGGGGGGTAATTAATGGCGATAAAATCGAAGCCACTAATAAAAAAATAAAAAATAGAAAAAAACCAACCCTATGCAAGGCGACTGCAGTAAGAGCGGCAACGACAGGGTGAATAATAACAACAATATATACAGCAAACAACAACGACAACAATGATGAATACATTCATGGGTATAAAGCACCACGTAGAATATGAGAAAATAAAGGAAAGAAAAAGAAAAAAAAAAACATGAAAGAAAGAAAGATCGAATTCTACGAGATCGGGTGCTCATTAACTTTCAACGACTATACGTATATAGGACATAACAATCTTGAAGTTTTGCATGAACACAATATGATTTTGTGCATTGATATAATAAACGGTATTCTTTCTGAAGGGGCTGCAAAGGCGATATCATACCGAATATAACGCTTATTCATAATTTTTTTTTTTCTCCTCTTCAAACAATATGTAATACAACAGCAACAACGAAAAAAAAATCTAATATATCTCGATTGCAAACGTAAGAGAACAATTATATCGGCCCTTACCACATAGTGAATTACGTCTTTCAGGGGTTTACAATACGAAGTATTGATATTAATCTCCATTTCTAATAAGGCTCGAAGTGAGGTCAGTAACGTACGTTTTATATTCCAACGACCCACAATTATCAGATGCTGTGAGCAAAAATTCACCGCAAACACTTCAATAAAAACGTAGTGCGGTAGAACGTTAAATTTTCAAACCGACCGATTCCCTCGCAATAAAACACGAGCCAAAAATATTGAAAAATCACAGATAATTTTCGCACAGCAAAGCGCGCGCGATGTCCTAATCTAATTAAATGACGTTAAATTAGCGTTAAAACTATTTTTGGGCATTTTTTAACCACAGGCAAAAAACAGGTTTTTAACACTCCCTATCACGCGTGCTAAAACAATCTGATTATGCTTCTGTTTCGTAGCAAGTAAAAAGTAGGCATGAGTGCATAATTGCATGGAAAGAGAAATATGTGTGAGAATTCATGCACATAGATTCATGTATTTACCCATCTGTAATACATACATACAGTACATGCCAGTTAAGCCGAACATATGCCGCTCGGTAGTAACACAAATCATATAACCGGGCATAGATCACTATACTTGAACGATAAAGTAAAGGCAACTGAAGCAGCAATGCCCACAATTATTCACACGGGTAACTAGTCGAGACAACTATCCCCCGACTCTACTGTAATAATTCAAGCAACCAAATATACGCGGTTTAATATATAGGGGTGACAAATAACAAGGCGACAAATTCAATCCGTAATCTGTGCGCGGTATGAAAATATCCGTTCAATTTTCGCTACCTGATTTTCATTGTTTTTAGTTTTATTTTTGATTTCAGCCCATCTCTAATTGATTCGATTTTTTATTCTCCCCTCGAACTATTGAATCGCAAATAGATTTATTTGAGAAATCAAATTTTTCTAGAGTCACGGGTCTGACGTATCCGTCGGTGCGTGATCGCGTTATTTATTCATTACCTTTACAATGGGATTACGCCAGTAAGCTGCGAGGTACAAGTGCAGGTATAATCATCACGAGTAAAGTAGTTCCAGCATCACGAACAGGAGCTATTCTGTTATTGAAAGAGAAAAAAAAAACAAAGCAAAAAGAAATAAAGAAAAATCACCACCACACTCCGAGACCAAGAAACTGGATTGCGGTAGTACCCTGAAAATGGGGGAAGCGCGCCTCCCTACTTTTAACCCTTTTTTAATGGTCAATATGCGCCGTTGTATGAAATCATAAAGGACGATTATAAAACTGTGTTTTGTATGATATGTATAAATAATCACACGTTGCGTCTCTTCTTATATATACGAGGTATATCTATAAAGGCAAATGGTTTGGACCGTTCAAAGAGAATCATCGCATTGCATTTATACTATATGATATTATAATATGAGTACACTGGACAAAAGAAGGGGATTGAAATAAACCTGAATTCGAATACATGCGACAATCTGTGGCTTTCACGACGTATTTAGAAAGTGGACTGTTGTTAACGGCAATGAATATTCTGATGCGGTATCATTTCAGGCATGGTAAATATATGTATATATCTATAGAAAATTCAATCGGGGTATGGGGGTTAAACATGGAATATTGGTCAACAAATATACATTTATACAACAGTTGGCATCCTCCTTACGTTACTTGTTTTACAGCTTTCGTAACACTCTTGTACAGATTATCGTACTCTGTTAACAATGTTCTCAATCGTCTCTCTCTCGCATTGTTTAATTTAATCAAAATTCATATACTATATCATCTACAACGCGCACCTGTGATTTACAGTTTATAATTACAAGTTTATGCAATCGTCTGCAAATAATCATTTATAATTATAAAATGGCTAACAGGAAACTAGAATCAGAACCAACGAACGCTGATTAATTGAGAGAGTAACCCACCCCGAATCTTTGTCTTTTTCAATCGACTACCAGAATAAAATTGAAAAAAAAAAAAATACCATCTTACAATGTTTCGTGTACATTCTCATGACGCAGGGGTATATAATACGTAATCGTGAATACTCGTTCTATGATGAATATATTTTGTGTTTATTTTTTATTTCATCCAGTATGTATGTATATTGCATAGGAACGGAATAAACATACGTCTCCATTCTATAAACACAACGGGAGCTGTCGAATTGATATGCATATTGGTTTTATGCTAATACAGAAGGTAAAGTCTTTTTTAACAATGATCGAAATAAATGAACGTTTCAAATAGAGGACGTCTGACCTTGCGCGCACGTTGACGATTCAACCTCGAATGAATTTTTTTTCATTTTTTTTTTTATTTCCATATTATCATTGATACGTCTGTCTTCTTTTTTTTTTGTTCTTCACTTCGTCAGAATTTGTCTACGAAATTTTACCTTCATACGAAAGAAGACTGGAATAGCTGTACTGGTTTCGTTTTTCGAAATTCCCGCCAATAATTTTGAATAAAAAATTCGAAAACCCTCTGGGCCCACGCCGCTGTTGGTGCCAGACTGTCTGGCTAGAAAATCTCACCTGACCCCACCCACTACCACTAACACGAAGTAACGTCGAAGGTCCTTCCAGTCTAGCGCAAAGGATCGTAACTAATGTAAGAGCGTCTCAAAATTCCTGGCACCCTAGGGAGCGCTCCACCCATCCTGAACTCTACTGCCGCAGTCAACCGGACGGACGGTATCCCATCAATGAACAGAAAACCCGTAGGAATTTCTGTTGGTTTTAGTGACCAGTCTTAGGAACCCGCTCCTGCTGCTACTTTTAGACTCGAGTATATCATTCGATTTAAAGAATATGCCTAGCTAAAAGGATTCATTTTACCTCCCCCTTTTTTCTACCCTTTTTTATGAATCTAAAATTTTTACTATCCACTGAAGATTTAAGACCGAGTTTAAAATAAAAAAAAAAAATCTTGAGTGTCATACCGGAGTTGAGACAGAACTACAAATTGATAGAAATTTTTTTGTTTTTTTTAGGAAAAGATTGGCTATTTTGATCTTTTTAATTGAGAACGCTAATCGAGCATTTTTTAAATCATGTAACAAAGTTTTTTTGTTTTTTTTCTATTCTCATTTTTTCGGATGGTTTAAGAATTTCTATTCAGTGCTTGAGGCAATTCTTCATTGTTCGTATGGGGTATAATATGGTTCGAGATCAAGACACCTGTCATAGAAAGGATTTTTAAAAGTGTTATCAAAGAGAATCAGTAACGCGAGGGTATAAAACCTATGAAAAGATTTAGGAAATAATAATATAAAAGCGAACGAAATGGAACCATAGGAAAGCTGATCCAGGATTAGACTACCATCTTACTCTTCGAATAAAGGTTGTACTTCAATGCGTGCCATTGGGACCGGTGAAGTCCATATAACTTCGTTTACACACCCCAAAGAAATGTACTACACAGTCAATTCTTCAAATATTTCACTACCGACCTACTGATTTGCATAAAATTTTCAATTAAATCACACCGCGAATCAATATTACTTGAAATTGAAATCCATGGAGCTGAATGGATAAACAAAAAATAGAAAAACATATCCACATCCCAAAAGTACCTCACAGAAATGGTTGAGCGTTTGTTTAAAACAATATTGATTTTAAAAAGTCCTCGAATATTCGGACGATACTTTAGACTGTTTTTTTTAGTAAGGAATGAGCTGGAGTAGCTGATCTATGGGAGGTCTGATATTGTCTGACCAAAAAAGGACCTCGTCCTCCATTTATTCTTCAAGCGTATATACACCAATCTTTCGTTGAGTAAATGAAAGTGAGAAGAAAAAAAAGAATAAACGATTCGCGATTAAATATACATTTTCGTCCCTCCCCCCCGACATTATGCATATAATATATTTTTTTCTCTTCTCTTGTTCGAGTCACAGTCGGGAAGAGCGAATAGTCCATCTCCGTATGGTGCGAAATGGAAAAGAACGGGTGTGCGAAGAGTAAAGCAAAAGCAAATGAAAAGTATAAGCATGAAAGCGAAGCAAACGCAAAACGGAACGGTAGAAGACCACTTCTCGATTTATAACAGGGGTCAAGATCTTTCGTTGCAATTGGCAATAAACAATTCATGGTGTATGGGCAGGACAGTTTAAACCCATCCAACCACAGCGTGCCCTCCCGTCTAGCTAATACTGTGCAACAGCTCAGAGAAACGCGCCAATGATCATTGTACACATGTACACATGTGTCTGCGTGAGAAATATGTGTATACGCACATACGCACGAAACCTAACGCACACTAAAAAGATGCGCGTGACCGTCAAACACCTCTAAAAGCAAACTAGCTTATAGGTGAGCAGTGTTGAGGACGCTGCTGAACGTTTTCCTTCATATATATTTATCCTCTCATCCTGATCCTGGGTACTGCAGACCTCGAACCTCACAGCAGGACGTCCCCTACGCCCATAATCATACTGGAATGGATCAGCATCACGCTATGACCTCACACTAGTCATTACTTTGCCGGTTTTAAACACCTTTTTTGTTATTTACCAAACGATTTTTACATTTTTACAACGAATCAACAATTTTCAAACTATCTCAAAGACTGGATTCCCTGAGAACATTTCAATTGAACTGTATAATTTCGAGGTTTTATGACTGCGTTCATTTTGAAATCATACGCCGAAGTACCCGTAAGCAAAAAAAAATATAAGCATTCCATTTTGGGTTTCAGCCCCCCGATGTAGTAAGAGGTCAACAACGAACTCCACGCATTCAACATTCGAAGAAAAAGGAATGTGTGAACATTTCAGAATGAATTCCAACGTTACCTGACGGAGCATTTCAATTCGGATAGCCTAGAACTTCTACAACCCTCATACATTTATTGTCAAAAATCGATGGTCTGATCTTTGGATTGTTTCGGTCCTGACCGTGGATCTTGACACTTCCATTGTGCTCTTTGTTTCGTAGATTATTTTCCTCGCGATCTGACAACTTAGCTGCGACTAGACAATACCGTCCCGAATACCAACCTGTCATAATCTACGACGTACAGTTCGTTTTACAGGATCCACTGTATTGTGTCTTTTAGTAACAACTATTTCAACAGATGTAGTTACATGTACTACCTTAGATAACGATCGACCAGACATTCCAAAATGCAATCTTCTTTACTCCAAAATACGGTCATGGTTTTAAAATTTTTTACCGGCCATCTGCATCAACGACGAACAGCAGATGATCGCATGAATCTAATGCGCAACGATGTACTCATTTTCATTTTGTAAAACTAAACAATTTTTTTTTTTTTTCTCCACGAAGAGCTACTCAAAGCCAGGTTTCTCTCATCAAGGATCCCGGACCAGACAATATATGAGATCCCTTGTGTAAAATATGAATCAATTTTTTTGCCGATACATGATACTTTGCTACATCTCGTTGCGTGGATGGGTATAAAAATAAGGGTGAAGGACTTTCGGGGAGAGCCGCCAAGGAGGTAAAGATAGGTCCTCAAGGGTCAGTGGACCGTGATCAAACTTACGTATAGAGAATAGAAGAGAGAGAGACGGAGAGATGGATACGCTCTTCTGGTTTACTATGAAAGAGATTGGTGTACCATGAGAGCTGTTCTAGATGACTACGGACATAAGTATCTCTGTGGTGTACTGTACCTAAACGTAGGTATATGTACAACTATAAGAAGATGTAGAGAAGCTGAGACTCGTGGAGACTGTGCTTTAGATATTGGAAGGGTTACTCTTGTAGATACCATCTCAGAGCAATTCTATTGTATATTCAGTCATCCAGACTACTCCCCGGTCCATTGCGACCAGAACTACATAGTACAATGTATGTAGGTAAGTATATTCTCTGTGCCCACTGTGTAGAACACTATATACCTAATGCCAGTCCTTCGACCAATCCATGCAAGTATAAACGTACATAGATCCGAGGATCACTTTGTCGTCTAGTGCATTTCGGAACGGAACACCGGTTGTTGTTTACGGACAAGCTTATGTATCCTCTCTGAACTGGAAGAGCACATATTATACACAAGAATCTGCTACTGCGCACGCCGCGCCGGAATCTAATTCCGAACTTAGGAATTTTCCCAAAACGTGTGATAAATTTTTTTATTATATCTTCACTGTTTCAAAATTGCTCTTTTTTTTCCTCATAAATTCCTAATGGGATTTGCGCAGTCGATCCGAGGTCGTCAATTAGCGGAGAGGTCTGCCTACTACGGTACAGCTGGATGATCGGGCGTGAAATTTTCTTTAAAGAAACCAAGAAGAAAAAAAAAAACGAAGACAAACTTAAAAATGAAAGAAATTGCCGTTGCTGTTTTAGCAAACTCATTCCGCCATAAGGTTATATATATATACATACTATAAAAGTTAATGACTGACGGAGTGACGCGCTAAGTTTTTTGACCGTCTAATTCTTTAACCATTGTGTTGAATAATTATTAACGGTTGTCAATCACTTGCCAATGCCAATTCCAACGCTACACAACAGCAGGCTAACCGATAGACTATATTAAGTAAAGTCTAGCTGCGAATTCGCTGACGCTCTAAAACGATCGCCTTTCAATATTTCAAAATATTCACCTCAAAATTTTACGGATGCTATCAGACACTGTCTTCTCGGATTCCAATTGGATTGAACTCACCGACAATTCTAATCACTGCTGATCGGTTGTAACGGAAGAGATTGGAAAATAGGATGTTTTTAGTCTGCACTCTAAAATTTGTCCAACACAAACCTACGGTATTTTTTATCTTTCTAATTCCTTTTTGTTTCTCATTTTTTCAAGGTGTTTCTTATAGCGAGGGCGCATCTCAATCTTTCTCTTTTTTTTCATATACGTCGAAAGGTATAGGGACCACCATCCCGCAGAAGGAATTTAATAGGGACCCTCCGTAACCTTCTTTAGCTGATGCCTACAGGATGCCGTCGCAGACAGCTTGGTGCCGTAGGAATCGGCTGAGTCCCGCTGAGAAGCAACCGCATCCTTATGGAGTCTCCCCGGTCTCCCCCTCCCATCTTCCGAACCCGAAATTCTAAACTCTAGAGTTCAAAAATCAACGTGCCTAGATATCATGCGTAAGGCCACGTCATCCCGCCCTTCAAATTTTCTCAAAAAACAACAACAGAAAACAAAAAGTTCAATCTTTGGTTTCTTTTTTTCTCAAATTAAGAATCAGAAAACCGGAAACATCCTACGTTATTTTCCCCCGTGATCAATGAGTGTTTTTTTTTCTTTCTTTCAATTTATTATTCACTTATTTCAATTCATTTACTTATTTATTTTATTGCAGCTTCATCTGAGAGATTAGATATGGATGTATTAGAATAATAAAATAAAAATTTATCGCGTTATATTGTAGGATAATATAATCAGGTACAGGTGTAGACATGAGATACGAGTTTTCGTGCTAATGGATATCAAATCTTGAGTAAATTCTTCTTTTGCATGAAAGAAAAGAAAAAAATCATATAACGTTGAGATATAGATGTATGAAATGAAGTGTATACCTAGGTATTATGCTACGCAGGTTATTATTTTTTTCAACTCTCTAGATTTTTTGTTTTTTTAAATAAAAATTTTAAAAGCGTTTTTGTTACTCGACAACGTTTTAGGGATTCTACGAGCTAGCTCTTCAGTACCCGCGGTTTGTGTTTTAAATTAGCCATTTCCGGTCCAAGTTTTATTCTTTCACATTTTTTCTTTCGTTTCTTCTTTCTTTTCTTTTTGTGATTTTTATTTACGTGCCAAAGTGCAGGCGGATCATCACTGCAGGTATATATTCACGAAACTATATAATATCTACCTTTTTTCTGTACACCTGATGCCGCCGTTGATTATATTTTATATTCAAACCGAAGAATAAAATGTCGAATTTACGAAACGACATATTTCCAATAAATTAGGAGCACAAAATCACATATGAAATTTTGGAAGGATAAAAAGGCGAGGGGGGGGGGGGGGGGAGAGAGATTGAGAAATCGCTAATTTTACTTCAAGGAATAAAGAAAAAAGACTGTATACAACAGAAGAGAATTTGTTAGAGTATATCACAAAAAAGAAGGACTAAGACGGAATAAAAATGAGAATAAAAAGAACTCTTTTTCGCAGATTCATATCATAGTAGGTAATGCCGTATACGTCCATACTGCACACTTTATACACCCAGAATATAAATAAGAGGGGTGGAACAGAAAATACAAAAAAAAAGAAAAAAAAAATGTTGTCATGGAGGTTAGAAGAGGTGGCAACCTAATTCATAATTTTCACACAACTCCACTAAAAAGAGGCGTTTTAAAAAGATTAATTCAATTTTACGGTCCACCGTCCGCAAGTTCTAACAAATCATATAAAAGTATATAAAACGTTTTAACTGACATGCCGTGTGGATTCTTTGATTGTTGTTAACCTCCCGCCTGTAGGAAAAAAAGAGTTGATTGTGTTGAAAAACGCGTACTGTATAACACACGAGTTTGGAAAAAATAAATTAAAAAAAAAAAAAAAGCGACACATATATCTACAAAAAAAGAACGCGTTCAAAACGCATTATACGAGCCATGTCCGGCGAGAGATCTTCCTCTCTCTCGTATGTTTTTTGTTTTTGTTTTTTTTTCATTTTTTACGAATGTATGAGTATACGCACGTACGACAACGACAACTCTGAAAGTAATAAATTCCATTTAGCCTGGAACTGGAGGAGGTTAAAAAAAAAACGTACGAGGAAGAGCATCCAAAAAGCTGCCCGTATATAAACGTACAGAACGCAACGTGAGGCAAACACATTAAAATGTATTTTAATTTTTCCCTTCTTTTTTTTTCCTTCCATGTAATAGTCCAGAGTGAATTACGCTTTATTATATATGTTTACAATAAACACGCTGTTTGGCCCATTCCATGTGATAAAATTAATTTGTTTCTCATACATTCATTCCACTCGTGTCACATTTTTTGCACCAAAAATTTCACGGTGATAGAAATTTTCGCATTCCTTTTAATTTTCCCCTTCCGTTAAAACCCGCGTGCAATAGTATGATATATTTTTTTTCAATTTTTCTTTTCAACCCCAAAACCCTGCATAAATTCCAAATTGATCAACTTGCAATTTTTGAAGACGTGAGCAATTTGATTTCGGGATTCGAACCCGTTTCTATCTAATGAAAAAACCTAATTGCTAATAGCGAAGCAGTGCGGCGATGGAAAGTGAAAAGTGTCCCGTGAGAGTACTAAAAACGTATGAAAAAACAAAAAAAAATTTAATGGAAGGGGGAGAAAATGAAATTACGAAAAAAAGAAAAAAAAGGGAGAAAATATATAAATCGCGCTCTGAAACACGCACGATGTCTGCGAAGTCCGGTTTTATTATAGCTCCCGCTGCACTGGTTGCTATACATTTTGGGATTAAGATTCGAGCCTGGATAGGTGGTATATGGTATGTACATATATATATGTATATATACATATATATACATATATATATAGGTATATGGTACAGCCTTAGCCCTACCTTGCCTTATAACAGCGATTCCTCGCCGCTTATTGTGCATTGATCGAAGTTACTCGCTTGGAAATATGCCAGAGAGGTTAACAAAGGCCGCGACAAAGTTGGGCAACACCAAATACTACTTGTCAGAAATTTTGACGTACGTTATACTGCACCTTATATATTATATACACAAACATAAGTATGTATACGTATACAATGTATGTATATAGTTTAATAACTTCGTAATCGGATACAACTTCGTTATAATTCATTACGGCTGTTATGCGTACCTAGATACCATATATTTTATTTACGCACTATACATATGTGCGGTATACTTTGCCTAAAAACATCAAGTTTTAAATATATGATCGTAGGTACGAAATTATTTTTTACTGCAAAAGTTTTCTCTTACTGTCATCAAAATATTTTATTGTGTATATAAAAAAAAAAAAAAAAAATTATAAATAAATAAATAAATTCAAAGAGAAAAAATTAGACCTGGATCTTGTTACAACCGTGTGAAAATCGCGAGTTTTCAAATATACCGCAAATCCTAGAAAAAATAATGAAGAAAAGGGAGAAAAAAAGGGCTGAAGGGGTGAAATAAAAATTCAGAAGGGTTTTTCTCGTTCACACGATAATCCGAAAGGATTGTAGTACGATTTATTTATACCTACATAACCATAGAAGTTTATGCTTCGTGTTTCTTTTTTCTTTCACTTTCCCTGATCCACGTGATTTTGACCTGATATTTTAGTTTGCAATTTTTTCTTCTTGCCCCTGCTTTCCTGTTTTTTGTTCCTTCGTGGGATAAATGAATTTGTACAATTTATATAAATGGTTTCAGGTAGAATCGGTAAGTTATTTATAGAAAATCACAAGTAGAAGGGAAAAAACCGGAAAAATTCTTACAGCTTTCATACGGTTTTCTGAACGCGTGGTAATTTTATAATGGCGCCTATCAAACTAATTTCATCCCTTGTAACCGATTCCAGATGCAATCCATATTCTCTAACAATAGGTTGTATTTCGAAATTTCATTACAAATAATGATGATTATGCTGGTGATGATGATAATAATGATCGCAAATCTTAAAAAAAATGTTGCCGTAGTTTTCGTCTCATTTAATCTGAACTCTTGCATTTCTTTCCATCCCTCATCTAATTCCCATTATTAAAAACGTTAGCCCTTCACATACCTGCAGGATCGTGAGGTACATGACGTTCTACATATTATATAAACATACATATTCTATTTTTCTACATGTCCGTTAAATATTCATGGTTAAAATCGTTAAAGCGTATCAGTTTCACTCATTGTCTTTTTTACAGTTGACCGAATCTTCTCAGCATCCCCGTGCGTATATGTTATGAATTAATGCAATGCGCATCTCGGCAGGTTCGTACATGACCCCGAATAAAAGAGAAACAAAAAAATCAGAAGAAAGAAAATAGAACAAAAAATAAAAAGATAGAAACAGAAACTGCATTAAGACACGCGGTTTATCATTCTTTCAACGTTGATCTTCTTTGGGATACATTCTCGCATCTAGTTTTCGCCTTGAAATTTTTCTTACAGTCCAACTATGTACAAACCCTCCGTAACGTTCTATTATTCAACCCTCCCGCCTATGCATGTGTATGGTATTTATACATTGTATATAACCCTTTTCTTTTCTTCAACAATGCTACATCGCAAGGATCAAAATTGAAACAGTTCAGTTCACTTAGGTGAGCAAAATATACCCATCCAACAAAAGAGCATTCTTCAGAGGTGCAGAAAAAAAATAAGTTCCGTAAAAAAATGTAACAGAATAGAGCGGTGAGCATTTCGTTCGGAAATTCGTGAAACATACACTTCTCATGAATTGGAAGAAAAAAATTTCCGTCGAAAAATCTACTTGACTAAAGATTTTTCAAAGCACATGTCTGACGTCGTGAGATTGGTTAGTTTTTCCTAATTTTTATCGTGAACACGGAGAAAAAAAGTTGACATTGATAATATTGAGTGTATAATTTCAGAAATTTTACGTGCGTACGAATATTTTTCGCACACGTACATGATAGCCAAATGAAAGAGAAGGAGATGAAGATATAGAAAAGCGGGGTATGGATTGAATGTATGTATATAAGGTAGGAATAATCGAGTCGGTATCCAAATGGAACTATTGATAGAAAATACAATTGAGAATTCCATTAGATGTTTCTACCTATATGTACATGCATCCATGGGTATTATAAACAAGCTTGTATGTGTAGATCGCGTATATGGATATCGGGAGTATATTTCGGACAGAGGCGATCCATTACTGTATGTCTACAGCTATACGTACGGCTACCTATCTACTATTCCAACTTCTATCAATCTTGGAGAAATGTGCACGAGCATTTTACCGGACTTTTCAGTCTGACGCCCCTGAAAAAGAAAAAGAGGAAAAAAAAGACAGGACGGACGGACGGACGTTTCGATCGACCGAAAAACTTTTAGCCTAATGCATTCAGATAGGTATGTGCGTTAACCATCACTGACCAAAACACATCGCATGCGTATTATAACACGAATTCCTCGCACGAGATCTCCGAATGAAAAAGAGAAAAGAAAAAAAAAGAAGAAGAAAATTGACAGTCATTCCACCATTCAATTTTCCATAAACCTCCAACCCCAAAAAATTACTCAATTTCACCCCAACGATTCACGACCAAACCGTATCAGAAAATATTCCATGAGTATTACGGTCATTTAATACAATTTATTAGACAGCGGACATTTTTTGAGTTTCGGAATTGAGTTTAACCCGTGAAGCGGACACATCTGTTTCGGATCCCATGTGGGGCACAACAGTGCTAATTCGCACCAGCCGATATTATTGAGAAACTTATAACTCCGGTTTCAATCAATCGACATTCATTTTTTCGTGCCAGTGATTTTCAATCTCTGAAATTTTCCTAACATCGAGAAAAACTGATGTCATCGTAACGATGAAAACAAAAGATGATATTCCTTTTTCCTCGCATTTCGATTTTGCGAAATTTTTCACACCTACACGATGGACTTTTTTTGGTCTACTTTGTGAATCGGTTGAAAACAGGAAACTAAATACAAAAAAAAAACAAGAACCTAAATTTTAGTATACAATATATTTGAAAATATGTATATTCTATGAATTTTTCAAGCAAAAAGCATTCTACAAAGTAAAAAAAGCTTTTGAGAAAAGCATTTCGCTGCACACATATTATAGGTATACACTATATGCCTGCGAATATGTATCCGAATGAATGATGGAGAAAAAATATGCGAATGCGATAGTTCCAACTATATGGCTTTTGACTGAGGCGCTATATGGTTCGTTTGTATATATATATATCGTAATTATACGCATTCCACGAGAATACATATTCCTATAAAGTTAACCCCTTTTCACGTACAAAAAAATGCAATAGCGAAGCAGGCGCAGCAGGCAACGTTGTATAGGTATACGGGTTATAATATACGTAAAAGACACGCCCCCTCGCAACCCGCACGACAAGGGAAACTTCGAACGAATTTTTTCTTTTTCTTTTTTTTTTTGGTTCTCGTTCATTTTTTGTTACAGTTTGTGTATCTACTGGGTGGCACACAGTCACTCGATGATGTATATTCGGAAAGTAAATATATATATAGTGACTGAAATTTGATTTTTATCCAACAACTTCGACGATGATGAATATTTTTTTTTTAATTATTGGGTTGAATGGGTGAAGATGGGAAACTAGACATTTTGGATATATACGGGAAAATTTGTGGTTGTTTTCTAGAACGGTGGTTTTATAGTTTCTTTGAATTTTATCTTTGATATATAGGAACATACCTGTATGATTTTTGTTTAAATTCGCGGTAGTTAATTAGAAGGGAGTTCCACCCAGTAGCTAGTGGTGTTTATACATATATTCGAGCTAAAACAAAAGCGAGTCAGTAATAATTCCGAAAGCCAGTCGTCGCTAACGAGTGAAGAACGTAGGACCAATAGAAACGCTAGATTTGTTCACACTTCCCTGAATACGGTGTGCGCTGCTCTCTGAATTCCTTTAAATTCCGTTGAAAATTCCAGTTGCACACTCGAGAAAACCTTTTTTTCAATCCCTATACCAGTGATATAAATATAATACGTCACTGGCTTTCGATGAAACGAGAAAAAGAAAAAAAAATGAAATTTTTTGTTTTTTATGTTTATTCAAAATATACTTTAATATAATACATAGAAATATATTATCTCGCGCCCTTTCATAAATATATTCTATGTATTTTACTTATCTATAAAATAAACCGTTGGAAACTAATTTTTTTGTCTTTTTTTTCTAATAATACAATAAAAAATAGAACCAATGTTGCAATGCGATGCGAGGCGGGGGAAAAAAAATTGTACTAATCATTTCAGTTTTTCTATCCACATCCAATTCTTTCAATTTCGTTTCATGATATAAAAAGCGCAATATAAAACTGGAAAAAATTGATTTTCATCAGAGGGTGGTTTATATTATATTATTTAATGAAAAGATATACTAAATTTGTGTATCTATAGTATTATTACGCAAGGAAGATATAATTAATTTTCTCAATAGAATATATATAATTATAGACAATGGGAAGGAAATATAATGACTCTCGTTTCAAAGCTGCTTCAATAAAAACGAAATATCTATATTTATACGCATAAACAATCGACTGATATTTCGAGTATTACGTGCCATATTTATATACCAATCCATTTAGTTTGTACGTATTTACGTACAATATATACGACGCGATGTATGCGCTGCGAATTGGATTATAATATTATATAACGACCTTATGTAATCAACTTCGCCTGACCTGATAGCTTAGAAATTTCGAATCGCTGCAAGATATGAAAAGAACAATGGCGAGCTTAAATTCGGATCATCATTTTATATGACATTTCCGCAAGCTGAGTGTTCTTTTCAGCTGTATATACACGATAAACTACTAATAAACTCTCGTCAATTTCTGTATCGGACAATAAAATTCCCCCGGATATAACGTCAATTACACGTCCTTATACATTATTGTGCCTGCACCAATTACATAAAACCCTTATTCCATTACAAAGCTTTAATGAATGATGTAACTGGAAATCAGCTTCCCTATATATAGTAATTTATTTTATTTTGTTTTACTTTTTTCTTTCAAATTTTTCTTCTCATTATAACCCGCGTATTCTCTGAAAACGTTTTAAACCGGAGATAGGTAAAGGTTACGACTACATGAAAAAATAAAAAAAGGTCGATTTTTGTGGTGAAACTTCACTAACGAATGCTCGTAAATAACCCATTCGAACACTTCCGTGCCCGTTTGGTTCGTTGAAAGAAGAAGAGATAGAATGAATTTATTTTTGAACAAGCATTTGATTTGTTGCTCGAACATTCCACCACCAGGTGATGGAAGTGATTGGTATTTTGTATATATTTTATACAGGTGCAGCTGTTAAACCCCTGCAACCGCAACTAACGTCAGGGTGGCTCTCTTGTTCGCACCTTCGCAATCTTCATTTTTATGTATTTTTTTTTTTTTTTACAGTATAAATCGTGTAGTATGAATTTTCACGGGCGAAGTACGGTGAGTCCAACGAGATATATTTTCGGATTTTTCGGAACCCCAAATCGCTGGGTACCGAGCGTAATTCTTTTGTTTTTTATAAATTTGTCCGAATGTCGCAGGTTGTATAAAAAATCCGTTAGAAAATATAATTTCGGGGTACTTGATAATTTTTTTTCTAGTAACGGTCTCTAGCTTCACTGAAAATGATTTGCGAATATTCTCACGATCACGATTTGCATTTGGATTGGATTTCCAATTGGAGAAATAGGTGTGCACGTATACACGGGTATTGATTACGATATATTGGCGAACGTCGATTTCTTCGAATGTTTCTTTCATTGTAATTCGATATTTTCAACTGTATGTAAATTCCGCGTGATGATCGCATGTCACAAATTCCCACTAATTTGCATATCGACATTATATAAGGCATCAATTGATGAAAAATATATTCAGCTGTCAGTCATCCTATATAATACATTAGAAAAAATAGAAGAAAAAAATTGCTGAAAAAAAAATAAAAGAAAAATTTTGAATAAAAAATAATACAAGAGCGGAGGTTTTACGCTACTCGCGTAGTAGAATCGAATAAGAATAACACCCCGATTATTATTCAATCATGTAAAAATAATATTTTCCAATAATTATCGATCCGAAAAGAAAATTTCACGTCTCGCGCCCCAACTTCAGCCCCTATAGAGATTGATTTTCATTCGAAAAGAGGTTAGACCCAGGAGTAAGGGCCTTGTGCGGCGCGGTATATAAAGTGTGATCCGTTACAAATTTAGATCAAAATACCCAGCATCGTATTTTAACCCCTTAAACTTTAATAGAAAGAAAATTGAAGGTTTATTCGAGATCGTTCGAACCGGTAAAGGTAAAGGTAAAGGGAAGGCAAGTTGACGTTGCTATACTCTTGTAATAAAAGGTATGACCGAGAAACTTATTACGAATTCAGCCCTATTGTGTTGTTAAACGTTTTCATTGTGGCCTAGGTTTGTTACAAATTTCCTTTCGGGTTCACTGACTGAAAATAACCCTTCCTTTGATTGGCTTTGTATCGACTTCGGATCGCTTTCTTAAGCCCGCGTGATTCGTATATATCGATTTCAAAATTTATACATATCTATGTACCTTTACACGCACATCACATTGCGCAATCAGAGGTCTTTTTTACACAAAAAAAAAATATATATATATTATAAAAAGTATCGCTCAAAATACGTTGGAATCGGTAAAACTCACCACAGATGAATATAATATGCAGCAAGATCGGCAACCGATAGAAAGACTCTTGGCTTCCAAATTCGCTTTCACTTTCACCTCCTGGAAAAATAATTAAATAACATTAACTCACAGATTTATCAAATTAAATCAAAGAAACTGTCACATTGTTATTTAATTTAACGTGAAAAAAAAGATAATAAATAATACGTGAAAATAAAAGGAACGACAAATGAAAGTCGCAAAGACCATCTTTTATCTCGATCGTCGGTGTGAAGAATTGTACTGGATAGAAATTTCCACATACTCGCACACATATTTAAACATGAATATTTGTTGAAATACGGTATAGTGAATTACCTATTGAGAGCTCCTGCCTCTAACCTGGTTGAATCGCAACTGAACGAAATGATGCGTTAAACTCATATGAAAACAAAGAAAATCGCTTTTCAAACGTAAACAGAATTCGAATTTCGAGATCGATTTAAGCCCTTCCGATAGTGTACGGGGTTCTATAATAGTCACATCGCATGTGATCAGAATTAATGTATCAAAGTATGCGGTACAAGTTGAATTGAGAAGAGGGAACGCCTTGGGTGGCGATATAACGAGATCAGTGGTCCCGTAGGATATACATTAGCGGTTATCAAGCGTATAGATTTTTATCTATAACCTCCGTATGCCTATCCTGACGTATCTGACAAGACGAAGACCGCATAACGCTCATGATTCAAATATCAAAGAACGAGGATCGTGTTCATCAACTAAATAACGCCGTGTGGCCGAAGCGATTATTCAATCTCGAGAGTTAAAGGTTTAATTCTCAGACCCACGAAAAGAGATTTCATATCAATTCCACTTATTTGAACGAATAAAATAGTGTAATTTCGACTAGACCGTGTATTTGATCTAATTGTAAGAAAATTCTTCGCTATGCACATTTGAAAAGTACAAAACAATTTAGGTTGATCTGACATTACGTTCACTTGACTTGAATATAATCTAATTATTCAACGGTGTACTTTGTCTCTGAAAAAAATGTGTATGTTGGACGATTCCTCGTCGTCCGGTTGAACAATTGATGATTTTTCGTGATTTTTAATTACTTGTACAATTAGCACAATATCAATAATTTTCGTCTGTCGCTGCGCCATGATTACAGATTTATGTAATAATTACGTAATGAACAAATTTACGTTCTAAAATAATTACAGCCTCCACCTCTTTGACTACGTATGTCATAATATCTCGGAGACCTTCGATGAGATGAGGTCGTTTCAAAATTCTTTATGTATAAAACCCGATATTCGAAATATAAAATATAATAATGGTTAAATTTTAATTACACGTAGTTAAAATCTATTATCCATGGAATAACAGTTTATTATATTAACACAAAAATGGAAAAAAAAATGAAATCGAAAGAAAAAAAAAAGGTTGTTTATTATACAGGTTTCAGGTGGATTTCAGCTACCTAATAAGTTTAATTGGGTCCTGCACGCTTAATTACTGCACGATAAAAATTCGAATCGGTGTTTCATTTCCAACTATCAATGGATATAACGTTATTATACGCAATAGTTCAACGTGATTTGTATGAAATTCTTTCTGATTAAATGTAATATCGAAAAAAAAAAACTACGAAGAAAGGAATCCCGTTCGACAGCGAATAGTAAACTTGCAATTAAAAACTGAGTGTATATTCATGCGTAATATTGACTCGAGAAATTTTTCAACGCAACAAAATCTAAGGACAACCGCGGATTATACAAATTGATTCTGGTCGGGCTCAATCACTGCGAGATGACAAAAAAAGAAAAAAGAAATAGAATAAATAAATTTGAATCTCGTTCGAACGAGTGGTGGACAAATAAATGAAGTTAGAAGTCTTTAATTATACGTCTGAAACCGCCCTCGGTATTTGAATATACTTTGAATTTGTCTGTCTCGTCAACAACTACTGTGATGATCGAAAGAAAAAGAAAAGAAACAGAGTAGAATGCGAAACGATTTAGTTGAACCTTGAGAAGAAATAAGATTGTAGTAATCGTTACTTATCGTCTTCCCAAAATCAAATATCGCCGCGATAATCACGATGGTGATGGTGGTTAAATTAAAACGGTGTTTGCCACGGCACTTGTCGCATTCTTGTATCGATTTTTCATTTTAATCCGCACGGGTAAAAGCGTAGTATATTTTTCTCGTTGAAGCAATAATTAACTTTTTTTATTCATTCAATTTTAATTCGTAGGTTTAACAGTATGCGTTGAATGGACCTTCACTTCGTAATCGAATTAGTGTTAAATCTGGTCCTACTGCTACTGCTGCTGGAGTAACCATGCTGTTCGAGTTCACCGTTCATCGGTTGTTTGTAGCGGTCGATAAAATTGATTCGCATCAATCATTGTCCGTACGGTTAACGCAGTACAATCAAGACAGGGCAAACATTGTACAACGATTGTGTAATTATCCGGTTCGCTAATATTGATCGTTGTTACCTGATAGCAACTGCGTGGACATAGAGACTGGCGCGCGTGATGCCGTTTCAACTAACAATCGGATGACCGGACAGCTAAATCGACTTGCGACAGGACAACGAATGGACACTATTCTCAAAGAACGAAACAAAAGCCTCCTTAATCTTTCCGATAAGCTGAATAACCGTATTATCGTTCATCGTTGTACATTTTTCATGTCATTCTGACGCTCCAAAGAGTTTTATTTCGCAATTGAAAAAAAATTCTGACATGCAATGTTGATCACTTTTCCAAGGAATTGTATACGCACACGATGTTATATTGTGTCAAACTTTTTACGGTATCGGTAAAATGAAAATGGATACAATGCACATCGACAAATGGCGCGGCAAAACGTGATCTGGAAAACATTGTTCGGCCGAAGCATTATACTGTAACAAAATGGCACCAAAAGACTGAATTTTTGGCTAACTTAGAAAACGGTCAGTTTCTTCGATTTATGACCCGTGAAAATTTCAGGGATGGTCTTGCTGTGTATAGAAGAATAGCGATGGCAGGAAATAGCCACTGAGAAAACTAAGAAAAGGATGGAAATGATTCAGGTAAACCTCAAAACTGTAGATTGTTGAATACCATAGTAGCAACAGAAGTGGAAAGATAGGAAAAAACAAACCGAATGGGAAATGGACACTGAACGAATCATAAAAAGTGAACGTCGTCGTACATTTTACCGAACGAATGTTAAAAACGGAAGGCGTCGATGAGGACACTAAGGATTCTCGCAAACCTAAACCTTTTTATCAGGCAGTTGTATAGTGTGAAGGATGTCGTAGCGTTGCGAGAAATGCCATGTAGTGTGCATTATACGGTATATCTAGGAATGGGAGGAATAGTTTGAAAGGACATTTCAAGGTATTGTGAAAGGTCCGGGAACGGTTAGTTGCAGTATGGTAGCAAGTATAGTGTACAGTGTGGTACCATCGCGTTTGGTATTGGCCATTGTGCGTGGGAGAGTAGAAGATATTTAGTCGCATTGTCACGCGGCTTGTTAGGGAAAATTTAACAAAGGACCTAGTGTCGTGCCATTCATGGTAAAAAGGATCCAAAAGAGGTCTTCCTTGGCCTCCTCTTTCCCTTTCCCTGTTCCTTTTCCATCTCTTTCTTATTTTTCTTATTCTGCATGCGGCATATGAGAT
Source organism: Athalia circularis (assembly GCA_963978495.1). Classification (NCBI taxonomy): domain Eukaryota; kingdom Metazoa; phylum Arthropoda; class Insecta; order Hymenoptera; family Athaliidae; genus Athalia; species Athalia circularis. The sequence continues at coordinate 9,589,646 of OZ021702.1, forward strand.
GAGCCTCTGCCGAAAAGCGTCGTGACGATCACCGACACGCCAAGGCCATTGACGGACCTCACGCACATATTATAATAGAGAATATGGGGATACCAACACCCCGCATTGACAGGACATTAGACCAACCTCACCTACCTCATTCAGAGGCACACGAACCTGCACCACAGCAAACTACATCCTACACCCGCAAGGTTAAGCTAAGGAGCGAAAGATGAATGAATAAATGAAATGAATGGATGGATGAATGAATGAATGAGCCAACAGAGTAATGCTGCACAACGAGATGAATACCCTCCTACGACTGTAACCCTCATAATAATTTCGTACCGTTGACAGTTTCTCTTATTATTCACCTGCACTCTTCGGAACGCGTCGTCAATTTAGTATATTTGTTTTTTTTTTTCGAGTTCCATCGGATCCTTCAATTGTCTTGCATCAAATATTCATACTACATAGTATGAATATTTTCGGGCATTTCTATAACGAATCTTCCTGTTTTTGAGAAAATTGGATCTGACAGTTCGAAAAAGCCGTTCGTCCATAAGTTTTTTACCCTCGTTATTTCGCCGGCATGGGTATTTTATTTTGCGATGCTCAATAAAATTTCATTTCCTATAGAAAAAAGTTCACGGTTAACCATCACGCCGCACTTCCGCTCATCTTCCGGTAGAAGAAAAATCTGCACCCGCAATAATTTTTCTATCTCAATTTAATTGTCTAATTTCTGTTTGTCATGGAGAAGCATGCGATTATTTTCATGGTGGAGAGAACGAAATAAAATGACGAATAAAAAAAAATTCTTAAGGAATCATTTTTGGTTTTGACCGCTACTTGACGAGGGTGACTAACACTTGCCTTTTTGTAAATGTCACACGGCTATATATAGAAATTTCTCGCGTTCCATGGACACCCTACGATATACCGCATTGTGCTACGCGTCGGTGATTCGTATCTCTACCTGCTGCAGCAGCAGCAGCAGCAGCAACATCAGCATCAGCCTTTTCTCTAAAACCCCGTAAAGGTATTCTTTTTGGAACAGAGTTTTTCTCCATCACAGCATCAGCAGCAGCAGCGGTTAGTTCATTGATGATGGTCTCTCATGGTTTCTCTCCTTCTACCGGCTACAGCTAGTTTTTGGTCTGCTTTAACATAAATTCAATGGAAAAAGCAAAACGAAAAAATACCCCTTGAATTTGGCGGGAAAAGAGAGGCGGATGAGGCTACATCGTCTTTTCTCTCCCTCTCTATCTCTTTACCCAGATCTTTTATGGTCTTCCTTCTTCTCCACCTCCTTCTCCTTTTTCTTGTTTCCCACTCTCTGTTCGTTGTATTATCGTCTCTCTTTGTCCCGATTGTATATCTCTTCATTTTTTTGTATCCATTGTTTCTCTTGTTCCAGTTGTCTCTCTTGTTTCTAGCTGTCACTCTCCTATATCTTGTCTTTATTGTCTTCTCTTGTCCTCTACTTATTGTCTACCCGTTTGTGTTTTGTTTCCTTTGATTTTTTCAATTTATTTTATTTTATTTTATATTATTTTTTTATTCTCTTCATCTACAATGAAATAGTAGACAAATACGTGTCGAGATAAAGGACTGCACGGATAGAAACAGTCGCCGAATCGAATCCTTCCGAATCTCCTTTAAATCCGACGTGAAATGATCGGATCGTAGTAAAAGTAGAATTCATAAAAATAGAATACTAAAAAATGAAAAACGAAGGAAAAGAAGAGGATGAAGAAGGTCGAAGAAGAAAAAACGCCGTCCAAGAGCCTATACAGAAAAATAACGAGAGTGGAAAGAAAGAAAAAATAGAGGGAAGGAGATAAAGATAGCCGTGACTAAATTCGTTTGAAACATGGTCACCGGATAGAGAAGAAGAAGAAGAAGAAGAGGCAGCGAAGTAAAATAAGAGGGAAAAGGGGGAAACATATCGTTTGGAAATTTCTTCTGGTTCGACGAAAGTTTGAGCGGTAACTTAAATGTATGATCCTAAAACTCAAGAAATAGATGCGAAACGAATGAGGAAAAGTTCAAGTTGAATGGCTGATGGTCTGCCGCGTCTATTATAGTTCTTAAGAAATCGCACGCGATTCAGCTGTTCAATCGTTATATAGAATAAGAAGGAACAGGATAACTATAATTCTTGTATACGGATTTTCTGGTAGTCGCGTTGCAACGTTGAGGAGCTTTTACACCATTCGCCGGGACATAGATTCCTGCATAGAATACACACACGCTTATACATATATATATGAGAAGCCCGCTATACTATAACTATATTATACACCTTATACTATTTGAAAAATTCCGGTAGCTGGAGCCAGGAAAGTACGTATACTAGTATAGAGCTTTCACAATGCCAAATGGTTAAGCCGACTTCAACGACTGAAAATGTCGCAAAGGGACCGCCTACAACTTTCCAACTTCTGATGCGACTATATCGCATTTCTTTTTATTTTTCTGTAACCTTTCTTTCTTCTCTTATTATGCTGGAAAAAAAACTGCAGTAACTGTATGCACAACGGGACAATTTCGCCTGCATGGAATATTTATTAAAAAAAATTTAAAAACAATGTATAACACGGCTAAAAAATGGATCGGCAAAATCCTATTTTTGGCAAACACTTCAATGAAACCCAACTCGTTAACTCAGTGATCATCGTATTATCCACACATATTCATGTGATGTAAATTTATTCAAACTGAAATTTCTCTCCACTACTGATCGTATATACGTACACACATAGGAATGTTATCATGAATATGAAAATTATTTTGCATCATATAATGCGTATGCATACACGTGTTATGAAAATGTTATAAAATATACAAAGTTATTTGCAAACGATATGTGATTTTTAAACGGTGTCATATGTTTGAGGCTAATATACGAGACATTTAGCATTTCTAAGGTGAACATACTCCATATGGATTCGCAGATTAGTTGGTGAATAGAAGAAATAAAAAAACCGATGCAGATCGGTATAGAATGGTAATAAATAGCGTAACGAATTTTCTTGCTCATAAACCTTGTGTGTACGTACAATAGATACATGCGTATACATGTGTGGTACTAGCATTATAACTTGTAAAAACGAATGCGAGAAATGCGCAGCCCTTTGGATTTTTTTTTTTTGCAACGGCGCAACTTGTGAATGGCGCACGCCTTTTATTAAATGATCGGTAGACACGAATTGATTTTATCGGCCTTTTTAGAATCAAACTTAGATACATATAGAGGTAAATTTCATACCGTTATGTTTATTTATACGCATATAAATACATAAAGATATATACATATGTATGACATACGAATGCAAATTATTATAACGTGCGAGCGAAACTGCTGTAGAGTTTAATAGTTTCTGATATTCAATAGTCGTATGCAACCATAACCGGCCAATATGTGATGCCTATATTATAAGGGCGATCGTCCTACGTGCGGAAAATAAAAAAAAAAAAAAGGGTTACCAGGAGCCGCCGAATTTGAACTACAAATAAATTAATAAATAACCGATCGCTCGCCATCTCACCTCGCCTAACCTTATGTATATAAATTTTTTTTCTTTTCTTCCCTTTTCTTTTTTTTTTACTGTTCCGTTTGTCGATCATCATTTTCTCATGTACGAGTATGCATGTGTAGTACATAACTATTAAAATGGGCGTGTTCGGTTTTTTCGATATAACATAATTTGTCAATCGAATATATAGATATATTTTATACGCGGGGTGAACAGATTTCTTGCATGTCTCCGATCTCTCTCTTTTTCACATGACGATTGTAAAAAAAAAAACAACAAAACTTTTTCTACCTATCCTCTTCTCACTCTCTTTTTCCCCGATAGACGCGTTAATATATTTAGGGTGACGAGAGTTGCATGCTGCATATGATGCTGCGGTATCGAGTAATAAATAATTATTTATTACAGGGCGTGGCTCAAGTTTGAATTCCATGCCTTCCGTTTACAAACCAGAAGCTGCTTCGGAAGGTAATTTTAGGAACTATATTCATAATGCAACGGGGATATGAGCAATTGATTATATCGTTAACGGCTAAAATCTAATTTACCCATAATGTGAGTTGGAATTTTTTAGAATGAAACTATTTCGATTTTTTCAATAGGGAAGAGATATAATGTTACGAGAAACAAAAAAAAAGAAAAGGGAAATATATATAAATTTTAATATACTTTTTTCTTCATACATTTATTGAAGAGCCGAAGGAATATGAAGAAGAGAATAAAACAGGTCCGAAAAGGCATTGACCATGGTCCGTTTTTGATCAGTTCACCTTATATGGTTATATATAGAAACCATCCGAAACCATCACTCTGACCAGCAGCAGCTGGGAGAAGTTCCAACGAAATTAGGATTTATCTCCAGTGAGATCCTCTTACCGCATTATTGAATCGAACTTACAATTCCTTTTTCCTTTTCTCCCATTCTGCTTTTCTCCTTTTTTCCCCTATTTTATTCTTCTGGTCTCTTCTCCCCTTTTTCTCTTTTTTTCTCTTCTTCATTTTCCTCCGTTTAAGGATTTCCCATTCCCATTTGCCGTGACGTCCTTTGAAATAGCCGCGGGGAGCCGCTCGTTCTCTCTCTCCCTCTCTCTCACTTTCTCTCTCTCTGCGGTGACCCATAAGTACGAGCTCCAGGGAATTTTCATCCTCGACAAGTCCTTGCCACGCGGCGCGATCGGTGAACCAAAGAAAAACTTAAGGACGACCCGCAGGATGTTCAGCTCTTTTCCCATTCTACTTTCCTTCCGCTATATCCTTGCGGACAAGATCGGTATACAGCATAATAACCCACAAATGGTTCTCTCTGAAGATCAAACTTATTGAAATTCTCATTCACATCATTCACATTCCTATTTCATCTCCCTTATACGCTCTCTTATCGCATTATTTCCAAACTCAAGTAAACTCACCCTCGGAAGGCTCATACAAACTCAACGGCCGAGGGCGGAAAAACGTTTTTCTCAAGTGCTCGATTTTCCTACTTTATATCAAAAGATTTTTACCAACAAAAATCACTTTAAGGTTTAAAAGAAAAAAACAAAAACAGCATAAATTTTATACATCCAAAAACAAGAAAAAACACAATTTGCGCCTAGTTTCCGTATTTTTCTTTTTTTCTTGTTTTATTTATTTTTTCTTTTACTTTTCCTTCAAATCCAACCTATTGCACTGTAATAATGGAATCCGTCGTCGTTTAACCTTCAACAATGCATCTCGTGTATCCTCTATACTATTGGAGATCCTGATTGTTTGCTGGGATTTTTTTTTCTTTCTGACAAAGGGTGGGATTCTCTGTCGGTGAGGGGAGTCAGGCAAGTCGATCGCCAATTGACTGACGTTATCTCATCCATCTTGAGATTAAGAAGATTGCTCCAGGGTAAAAAAAAGGGAGACATGGGATACTTGGCGAATCTCCTTTATATTGTATATCGTGGTATATACACCATATCCTATCTAGGTATACCAACGAGACTTCGGTAGTTTCCGTTTGTAATTCTACCCCCGAAAAAAAATTTCTTTGTGTCACGTTTGCAATCCAGTTTATTTTTTTGTTTCATTTGAAAAAACGAGTTGCAAATAAGGTTGATTTCAGAATTTTTCAATACCAAGATAGGATAAATCGTCATCCCGAAGCTGTACGTACATCTATCCTGAACCTATGACGAAAAATCTTTCAATTCCTTTAATGATTTTCACTACGTGAATGGGAATGATGTGAAATTCGCTCCTGTGGGGCTTGCAGGCCAATGGGGTCCATTCACTCCCGCGCATTCGATCCCTTTATATACCCCTATGTATAGTTAGACGCCCCTCATATCCCCAGGGAATTCTACACTGTCTGACCAGACGCTCCTTGAATAATACTCTTCAACACCTACTACAACACCAACTGCACAAACACAGTTATGTTACCAACCACCTAAGGTCATCAACTGCAGGACAGCAGCGATTAGAAACTAACAGAAAAAAAAAAAAAAAAAACACGAAATAAAATAAATTGAATAAAATAAATAACAAGACAATTCAACTGCACAAAAATTTCTGGTGAAAGAACAAATCCCCGTCGTAGGTATAATGCACCTTGATAATTATTCCTAACCCAGATGATCTCCCCGTAACTGACAATTAGAAATAAGGTTTGGCTTAAAATTTGGCATTGTATCAAGAGTTTTTAATTACCAGCTGGTGGCAAACTGTGCAGAAAAGCGTTATGTTAAAACTTGGCACACCTGTGACCTTCTGGTCAGGGTCCTTGATATAGGTATTGAAGGATCTATATAATACAGGGTGGTTATTGTACCGTTCGATGCAGTGGCTGGTACCCCGTAGTTTCTATCTATTGTGAAATAAAATCTGAACCGGGCGCGCGTCTCCTCAACCAACAAATGAATGTGGAAAGTTGTGTTTAATATTTGAAACGAACTGCGTTTGACGTAATACAGAAAGACAGAAAAAAAAATTTCTCGCGTCTAATTTGTTCGATAAAATTTCAACTATAGACGATATGACTAGAAATAACGTATGGTCATTCGAGGAAATATTCATGTTACCGACGTACAAAGTGATCTTGGAACGGACAAGGGGTTTATGTACTTGGAAATTAAGTCGATAAATTAGAAAAGGGAATGGGTGGGTGGGTGGTAACTATAGGCTAAAATTTTGGGACTTATTATTATATTTTTACCTATACCTACCCTAGAGTACAAGGCCTAAAGTTAGACTAGCGAGGATTACTGGTGGCAAACTATTGTCCCATTGTCCGGACAACGACACCTGCGCCTTTCAAACTCAACGAAACAATGTCACCTTCCACCAGCACCATCTCCTCCTATAACAGTCCCTGCTGACACTCAACTCGCGGAATTCCAACTAGTTATATGTACTTAGAAACATCTGCCGCATGTACCGTAGAAAAATATTCTCGGTGCAAGTTATGTACCATAAATATCTATGAACTTCTTAGCTCATGTTCCGTAATTATCAATTAGGAAAAAAGGAACCGATCTCTGAACTGTGCACATTTTCAGTCACGAAAAGGAGAAAACAAAGAAAAAAAATTATAAGAAACAGATTTGATTATGGTTTGGCGTTTTGAAGCAGCCGTTTCAGGGCGCACCACGTATATAGTGACGGGGATTTTTCTGAACACCTGCTGGGTCCTTCAAGACGTATATACGAGAACGTATCCCGTGGGTATGGCCACCAGCTAATTCGTACACAATGCGAAAAGAGGACGACGCGAGTCTTTTTCCCCCCTTATATAAAGTATATATATATATATATATACGTCTATAAAGGTCCTCGACGGGAGGCGGGAAGGATCGGACAAATGTCCTGCTGCTGGATGAGTAGAAGAACAGCTTCTGGCTATTGCACTGCTGACCGTTGAAATTTCTTGAAGATAAAGTTGAACCGGCGGGTGTCGGAACTGTCCGCAATATCTTCGGCTGGTCAGTAATACTGGCTGATCCTTAATTTACAGACAGATTTGCGAGGATTACTCATTTCTTAAGGACCTTAAAACGCCCTTTGTCAATGTTTGTATCGCTGTACCAGCTGTTTGTATGAAGAGAATTACTATAATATAAATTACTAAAATCATAACCCCAAATTATGCACTCCCGCGTACTACGGAGTATGGCAACATAGTTCACATCAAACCGATGATCATGCTTCCCTATTTTTGGATTCAAAGCAACTGAATTCCCATTTCCTGACTGGAAGAAAAGAAAAAATAAAACAGAGAAAAGAATAAAAGACACAGCATAATTATGACGCTCCACACATTCCACGCAGCAATTCAGCCAACTGTCTACATCATTTATGTACGAAGTTTCTCATGAATGTCTATCGTTGAAAAATAACTACAGGAACATCTATTATTTCTTCAATGTTCAGCCTATACAGCGGCCGCACTGTACGGGACGATAATAGTTGGCAGTAATTGTTGATGAGGTTAAAACGAATTCAAGTTCCTACTAAATCTACCGTTTGTTGCACAGGTCTGTTGCCCGGCTGCAGTCTGTATAGTACAAGGTGGGCATCGATATAATACATAAAATGAGCACCTATATATACGGGCAGATACCTATGTGCGGTGCACATAATACGGAACACAATGTGTAACAGACAGCTATAAGGGCTTGCAGTCCCATTCCCAGCAGCAGCAACAGCAGCAGCAGCAGCTCTGCGATTCAGGTATTAGAATCAGGTTAAGCGGGCCTTAGCTCAATCGTGCGCATAATGAATACTATACCCGGGATCAACATCAAACACCGAGTGAAGTAGCCGCCGGTGCCAGGTAATTAGGACGAACAGCCGGACTTATACTGACTGGTACAAAATGCACCAGGAGCAAAACTAGCGGCAGTGGAAGTAGCGAGCACCGAGGCATAATTTTGTACCCTGTATGGGTTATATTTAAACCACGGCACGTGTCCAACAACGACGCTCAGTCTCATATATAATATATCCATATCCTCGTACCGTACTGCACCGCACGACTTCAAAATCGGATTCACTTTATAGTATATGTTATTCAAATGTTCATACGAAGACAATGATGAAGAGGGCATTGCGAACTTGAAGAAAAAGCAGCCGAATGAGTATGATCAGCGATAATTTCTCTGTTCATAATCCCTGGCTGTTTCAGAATATTTTTTTATCGAATTTATTTTACTACTTTTCATCTAATTGAGGATAGTATCGAATTGTTAGTTCTTCGAGAGAAGTACTCGTCTATATTTTCAATAGGAAAATATCAATACGACACCGATTTGAAAGAAAGCAAGAGAAGAATCATGAGAATAAAAAAATTGATAGACGTAGTTGGGGATGTAGCCCTCGGTTTGTCGCCAGTAGCCAACGCATTAGGGGTGCAGCATGCGTCGTGGAATTATATGACCCTTATATTCAATCCCCACGTGATTCCAATCGACTGTATGTATATGGGGTGGTTCTGAGTGAGACAAAACATATTGTCTGAATTTGTATTATACACATATATGTGTACATATAATGGAAGTAGCTATGGGGGTGCAAGAAATTAGGGATTCACGTGTTGCAATATATGCGGAGTATCGTACGGACCCTGAAAATTCAAAAGGGATGAAGATGTATCTATAAAATTTTAATCACTCGAAACAATTGGGAAACTAAAACCGTGCCAATTGTATCGCCTACCTTTTAATTGGATTCAAAAATTGTCGCTTTAGCCCGAATTTGTCCACCATCTGCTTCCGAAAACGTAACAACACAATTTACGTAAACTGATGAAGATGAGCCGCAAGAAGAATATCGTCGAACGGCCTGAATAAGGAGACAGGAGGACGGTGGCATCCGACGGCGAACCAGTAATCGATTGGTTCCTTTTTACATAAGTTACTACATTGGTAATTCAAGTCGTACGATACAATAAAACATATTTCCGGTTATTCTGGGTTCAATTTTTCAAAATAATGGCATAAGCACAATTTCGAAAAAAAGGGCTGATCGAATTTGAACGTCGCTAAAATTCAATCATCAACTAATTGAGCATTGAAATCAATCGTTTCATCTCATATCCACCATATAAAGAGCCCATGTAGATGAAATTGTCAAATATTCGCCGTGAGTCTGCGATAGCGGTTTTTGACTAAAACCCATTCGAATGGACTGATGTTTTCTCTTAACTTATTTGGTTGGTAGGTAGGAAGGAAGGTAGGTAGGTATTATAAGTGTTTCCATTTAATACTCCTCCCACCACCCCTCCCCCTTTTCACCCTCCCCTTTTTTTCTCTTGCTCTCTCTCTTTCAGATTCCTTCTTATTTTTATCTTTCTCTCTCTCTTACTCTTTCAACCAGAACCAGAAGCTCCGTTGGTTGTGCGCGCCCACAGCAACACGAAGTTACAATAGATTCTTCTTACTATACCAAAAAGGTAACGTGCGCGACATTTGTTACCGCGTATCTCTATTTTCACTCGTCGGTTCCTCTCAAGAGGGGCAAGGAGGTCTATTTGGGTATTATCCAATGGGATAGCGTCCTCCCAATCCCTCTCGATTTTAGACCACGCCTACCGTTCTCTGGTTGGTCGAGTGTACCTTCCGGAAATCATGACGGAGGGGGTAAAAACCGATAGTTGCTCGAAGGATCAACTCTTGGCCCGTCGGTTTACTGCATTTCCGAACACACCGTCTGCGGAGAACTACCGTCACTTCGTTGTGCGTTTTAATTAATATAATAGATATATACAAAGATAATACATACCTACATATGTAAACGCATTTTTGAGTAGAGGAATAGATAATAAAGAAAAAAAGAAAAAGAACAATTTAAAAATAAAACAACTCATATTATATACATTATATGTATAATCCATATACATATACGTACGCACATTTATTCTATTCATTGTTATTTATATAAATCGCGTAACACTATTGATAACAAAAATATTCTAAACTTGAACAACGAAATATAATTAAATAATTTTAATCTTTATTAAACATAAATAACACTGTTTTTTTATAAACCTCAAAGGGCGCAGTCCCTCATCAAGGATATTAAGGGACGATAATTTCTACAGTCGTTAAATACTACCTACAACCTTGGACAGTTTGTCAATTATGGTAGTTCGTTTAAATCGAGAGGCTTTAATTGAAGGATTGTGAACACGAAGTAATTGTATAGTGAAATTAAACAAAACTCATTTGAAAAAAAAAAAAAAATTGAACAGTGACCGGAAATATACGGATTTGATTAAGTGGTTTGAGTTTTAGTGATTAACATTTTTTTTTTCAATTGTTTGTTTTTTCTAAATGAGAAATTCAGTGACAATAATCGTATAGTAGTTGGATCTTCGAACAATCTACTGAATTTTTCCGTAAGAAAAAATTGTAAAATAGATCAACTCGAGTCAATTAAAGGAAGTGTCTCAAAAACGGCTGCAAAATTGAGCTCGATTTGCATCAACGGGCCGCCGGCCACTTTATGAGGTAAGAATTAATTATATCAATCCTGAAAATAAAATTTTCTCGCTTTTCTGCTGAAAAAATCGTAAAGGAAAGATGAAGAAAGAAACAAAACTTTCTTGCGTGGCGATTGAACAAATTGAAATCTCTGGAGAGTGAGAAGCGAAAGTGGAATATTATCAACAATGTTTATTTACACAAAGTGTTTTTATCAAAAATCTCTTCTGCATCGAATTCACGGTCCCAAAACGCGATGTTGCGTTTTAGGGTCTTTAGGAAATCCCAGTGGGGGTTCCGCCGCCCTAAATTCTCTCGTATATCTATTAGTCCTCGTTTGAACAACACTCGAGGGCTACGCGCAGCGCTCCTGCAGGGCGATAAAAAAAATCCACCCCAAAAAATCTTCATCTCCATTTTCAGTACAACGTAATATTATATGTATTATTATAATACAGTTTAGCAATTTATAAGTATGCAAAATCAGAATCTGCAGTAGTGCCAGTAATTCAAAGATTTTATCAATTTTTTTATTCTTCAAAGCAGACGGTTGTTAAAAGTCGAAAATGTAGAATCAAAGAAATGATTCTTGTCTCTTAATTTTTCTAATTTTTTTTTTCTCAAGGCAGGATGCCAATTTTTGATGCGCTGATGATGGAGTATAAATTTTATGAATACAGTTCGTTTTTTATCATGAATTCTCATCCTTGAGATGATCTATAGATCGATTAAAAAAAAAATTTACTGAAATCCGGACTAATAAATTCTTGAAATTTCAGAGCCGGCGGCGCGATGTGCGACGGAGCATTTACGGAGACTTTTCGAGGTATGCAGGGTATGTCTGGTGCTTCACCGCCGGGTGGTGCCGGCGGCGGTCCAATGGGTATGACCATGGGGAGTCCCATGAATGCGGCGAACAAGAAAATCCAAGAAGATCACATAAAGAGACCAATGAACGCTTTTATGGTATGGTCACGACTGCAACGGCGAAAGATCGCGCAGGAGAATCCGAAGATGCACAATTCCGAAATATCAAAAAGACTCGGTAAGCCATCCAATTTAATCATCCATATTTGTGTCTTTTAGCTTTAACTCTATGCGGGTGCGTTCCATTTTTCATTTTGCGATTACTCCGTTCCTAGGCTATACCTAGAAAAATCTCAGCTTTCAACGCATCTTTCTACCAGATAGCATTAAAATATTATACATATATATAATTCGATAATGAAATGTTGCTTATTATTTTTTCTAACCTCGAACAAAATAATATCGGGCGTCATAAAATTCATTTCATTAAATGGTTACCCGGTATAATTCATTATCGAATACGCGTGATCTTTACGGCAGACAGACAAGAAAAAAATAAAAAGATGGGATGGTTCTTATACGAATCCTGATCCTGTCGCTCAAGATGACCGCGTGGTGCATAAATTCGAGCTAGGTATATAAATTCATTGGAAAGATCCCCACGAGTATAAATCGGAATTATTATTGGATCCTAGCTGGCTACTTTATTTTTTCACCGCAGGATATAATAATTCTCCTGTTGGTAAGGACACGATCTTAGCACGCAATAACATAACCCGCATATTATTAAAATGAAAAATTATGGCACTCGCGCACGCGTCTTTGAAAGATCATGAGCAAATAATATATCCTTCATAGTCGCACCGGCTGATACGTACTACGGTCCTGTAACATCCTTCTTTTTTTTTCGGTAGACGAATCTCCCCTCTTTTTTTTTTATACGGTACGACCGATCTGCACCACTTCTCATAATGTCTATTTCACGAGCCTGAATGATTGGTATTATAGTAGTCTCCTTAAAAGAGTTCATGAATTATTCATATCAGTACCATGTACTGTATATTCATCCCTAAATACTATTTCAAGTCCTATAGTACATGCAGCTCCTGGCGCGGGACATAAAGTTTGAAAAAAAAATGATTTTAATATTACACAAAAAAAAAAGTTGAAGAGTATAAGATCTGAAGAAGGATCTATTTTGGATATTTTTATTCTTCTCATCATTCAAGTTAGGTATTAGTTAGAAAGATAATTAGGCAACATATAATAAGGGATGAATTAAATGAATAATGAGATTGTGGAATTGTTTGGAGATTTTGCCGTTGGATGTTAGAAAGATATACGTGGTATTATTGCGAATGTAAAGGAGGATCTGGAGCGGGGGACAAAAATCTTTGGCAATAATAGAATCGGGTTTAATCCAGCGTAAGACCTGAGAACGTCGTTTCATTCTCCGGTTCACCAATTTTGGTACCCTAAACTTTGTCGTTTCAGTTAACATCGGCCGCGGCGGCAACAGCAGTTACATTACCCCCAAGAGCTATATGTAATACCTAATGCCTAATACCTAATCGGTGAAACTCACCTTCTGGAACTAAACGACTAAAGCCAATGAATGACTGAATGAATGAATGAATGAATACCCGATCATCCCTACTCGCAACATCGATCCTAATTCTCTCTCTGAATATATAGATACATCCGATTCCCCCCCCCCCCCCCCCCCCTATATACATACCTTATACACCTCCTAGGCACAGACATTTTTTCCCCCCGTCTTTTCTTTTACCGAGAGAAAAAATCATCGCCATCATCATCATCCCCTGAAACCCCAAGTATATCGTCACCTGGTGCTGTGCAGAATACGTGTATAGGGATGGTATGATGGAACTTGAAAAAATATAAAATAAAAAAACAATCGTATTCTATGGGATATATTTTCGCTGAAATTTTCTTTATGACAGTAAGATTGACATGATTTCGGTTGCGATATATTTTTCAGCAACAATCGGGCCGATCTTTGTGATTTCTTGACGATGCAGACTAAATCATTTGATTTCCAATTTGTGATCGTGTGATTCAATTGGTACAATTTTTGCACATCAGATTTTGGTATCCAATCGGGGGTGGGGGGTTAGAATGCAGTGTATGTACATATATTTTTATACATGGCGGCTGTCGACTATTATTTTCGCGTTCATTAATTAACAGCCTTTGTACTATTAAACGATGTTAAATAAACGGCATTGTTAACGGTGCGGCGACGAAAGCGTTAGAAAGCAGCCGCCATTGTGCCGCAAGCTTCACTCCTAGCAGCTCCACTCGCTCTACTCTGAGCAGCTTTGCTCGGCCTCGAAAGCACGCGAAAACACTAAAGTCGAGTTTTCGTACGTACCATACATTTATATAGGTACCTGTACGTATAAAATGCAAACATCGAGTCGGCGACGTCCTACACGCGTTTTCTATACGTGTATATTGTGGTACCCGTTATATACCGCCAAGGGAAGCCAGATAGCTTTTGTTCTAAACAAACACCTACGCGCTCTATTCAACCGAGAAAACGCGTATCGATTGGATAAACTGTAAAATAAATATAGGAACATACAGATATACATATCTCTCCAGTTTTCTACGCAAACTAGATTTTCCATACAGCTATTAGATGTACAGCAAAATATCGCAATAGTTTATACAGTGCATTATCATCTGATCGGTTCCTAATTTTCTCATAGAGCTCAAATTTTTCTAGGAAATATGAATTTCGAAATTTATATTTCTCGACACTGACAATGAGCAGTATGTGTGTGAACTCTGTTTTTGAAAACCATCTGCACAACTGAAACTGTTTTTTATCTCTTTTTAAGACTAAAGAGCATCAAAAGCACATATAGGGGTGGATTTGGAACGTGGAAGCAAAAGGAGAGATTTTTTTTCGTAAAATTTCAGAAAATTAACCGGTTCTTTTCAAAGCATCTGGACAATGTAACGTACTATCTTCGGTTTTCATTTTGTTGTAAGAATAGGTACAATATTCTAGGATTCTTTGAACCGGTGGAATTGCAGAACATCGTATATAACATAAGGTACAGAGAATAATACAAACTGCAGAAACAGGAATTTGTCGTCATCGTCGTCGTAATCGCACCGCGTGCAGTACAATATCGATATGGAATCGTTGTTTCTGTAAGAGGTTAGAAGGGCTAGGTGGAAACGAGGAGGAAGAGAAGTAGGAGATGGAGAAGGTGGTAGCTTTATATATGGCTCGAGTCGTACCTACTGTACAGCGCACCCTGATGTATTGTCGTTTTGTACCTGGCGCAACTGCGAAGCTGTTCTAGCAACCGGAGTTGTTCGTGTTCCAGCACCAAAGAGCAAGGGTGGTAGTACCTCCTATACCAATCCTTTCTACCTTCCAACCTTTCTACCTACCCTACACTACAGTATATACTATTAGATGCCAGCTCTCTGGCGCTTTGTTTCATATTCCACAACAACTGGTAATTAATTCTTGACGAAACAATGACTAACTCAACATATTCACTATAGCAGCACCAGCCCCACCCTCTCGCCCCCTTTTTCTCCCCTTGTAACCCCTTTCGTCTCTTCTACAAACCACCTTCTCTTTCTACATTTCCTGCACCCCCGTGCGCGTAGACGTGCGCTTATATATTTGCCAAAGTTATACGTGTATTATAATATTGTATACACCTATATGTGCATGAGGTTAACAACTGCCATGAGCCAGGAGTCAATTCTGTTGCAATAATTAATCTCCCTACGTACTATGGTTGATTATTGTAAAGTACACGTGTAACTTCACGGATTTAATTATCTACAATGACCATTAAACCCGGTTAAAAAGAGTACTCGACTTTGGACATTATAATTGCTCATATTGTGTCGAGTCAAGATTTTGGAAATTCGGTGATGAACAAAAAAATCTACTATTTTTTTTTTCTGTCCAATTATGAGATCAGATCGAATCTATTCAAGAACAAAAAAATATTTCTTTCTGTTTACAGGAGCAGAGTGGAAATTGCTTACCGAGGATGAAAAACGCCCCTTCATAGACGAGGCAAAGAGGCTGAGGGCAATGCACATGAAGGAACATCCTGACTACAAATATAGGCCAAGGAGAAAACCAAAAACTCTTAGAAAAGAAGGATATCCCTACAGCATCCCGTACCCCAGTGTCCCCATGGACGCGCTCAGAGCGGGTAAGAATCTTTTTTATATCAAGTTCGCGCAAAAATCTTTTCCTTCTTTTGTCGTCGACTCAGGATTCGATGATCACGATTCAAAATGAGGAGAAAAAAAAGTCATTGTCATTTTTACATCGACCACGTCCGATTATAAACGCCATTTTTTCGACAATCTAAAATTGCATAAGTCAAAGTGTCTCTACCTATATATAGACATGCTCCGCACGTGCCTGGGGGCAATTTTACCGAGTAATTAATCTGCAATGTCCCGTATACGTGAAGAGAAGTGTATTATTCGATATAACGTGTATAAAGCTGTGCATCGGTGTGCAAATTTATCCTTGAGCAGCAGGTTTATTGTTTGGTTCAATTTTATTTAAAGGCTACGATGCAGATCCTCGGCTACTTTTTCTTCATCGTTACACAATTATACAAGAGATCCACTGAATAAAAAAATCGAAAAAACAAAAAAAAATTAATAAAAAAACTATAAAAAAATAAAACCCGGCCTTGTGAGCGATTGTCACGCGGTCAACTCAAGTTTTTCATTCTCTCTTCTTTCTTTTTCTTTTTCTAAAACATATTTAATCGTTCACCGTGTGCACCGCACTATAATTGTTCAAAAAAGAAACCGAGGAGAAGAAAAAAGAAGAACTGATCAATATTATAATATGCGGTCGTTAAACTTGCACTTCTACAACCAGATGCGTACATGACATCGCATAATACATCGTGTCGAGAAAATTTCCAAAATTTTTCATCAGGCTCAAAATTTTGGTTAAAAAAATATTATTGAGATTAAATAATTGATGGTATATAAAATCAGGTATTATATAACTATACGTAAACTAATTATCAAGTGCCCATCTCCACTTTCACATATAACAGTGGTTAAAAATCAGAATTTCCAACAAAGTAATCAAAAATTTATCGGAATAGTTGATTTAAATGTTTACGACACGCGACACGAAATTACAACGCGAAAGTTTATTATTACACAGCTATGTTTTCAGAGTACATACCTATACATGTGATATATCATCCAGATAAATAACTTTGCAATCTAATTTGCAATGTAATTAATCAAACCGCGATCCGATTACCAGCGTGATTAATAAATAAATACATATTATATTGAATTTAAATTTCAATCGACACACTTTATTATTACTACACGACAAGATAATTAATTTCTAATCACAACACACTTATTGTGTACGTTGTTGTTTATTTCTATTTTTTTTAATTCTCTCCTTTCTATTTCTCTCTTTTTTTTATCTTGCGAAAAGATGTATACCACATTTGAGATAGAGAAAATGAAAGAAAAAAAAAAGTCCAAGTAAATCGAGCGCCCGAGTCTTTCCGTGTCTTTTATACTTCTATATGGGATCGATAATTTGTGCGTGGTAAAACAATCTAATAAATAATATAATGCCGGTGTTTAAAATTTATGTTCGCATGTCGTGAAGCAATGAGCCTCCGGCAATGCGGGGTTTGCCCATCCCAATAATATTTATATGTGTTCATACACGTATATAGGGGCTGGAATAAGACTCCTCCTTGGAAATAAGGAGGATTAAAGTATACGGAATTCGCCCCTCCTTTATGTATAATAATATCTCAATTATACGTATAATACATCCGTACGTACGCGGGACAATGCACGCTACTGTTTAGATAAATCTTTCTGAATTGTAATAAATATTACATGATATAATGGCATGAATAATTTTCTGAATTTCGTCTTTCGCCCGTTTGAAGGATAGTCGTGATCATATATGGTAACGATATGATAAAGACGATGAACTTCACTGATTGAGTCAAACAATTGCGAAAAAAAAAACAATTATTATAAATAATAAAATAACGAAAGAGGAGTATAACGTCGATGTGTTGGCATCGCAAAAAACTCGATGATGCGATATATTATTCTGTTCGTATTATACCACGATTATTCTAGTTACAATACAATTTTACATACAGCATAGAAATATTTAATAATGGATGAATGAATGAATAAATGAGTCGATGAATGAACGATATTCTACAAAATGACAAGAGACGTTCGCATGATTCTAATTCCGATCATATTGTATCGCAGCAATATATACGATAACAAGTATCATAATTGTATATATATATTGTACGTATAATAGAATATAAAGATCACCGCGTTGCAAGGTGACATTTGGCGGGTTATTAAAAATTAACAATGAAAAGTACATACCTACGTGTATAATACATATCAACAGTACATATGTGACACAATAACGTACTACAATACAGTGAGGTTGCTAAATACTCGCAGTTTCTATATTTAATTAAAGACTCACGCCTTAGAAGGAAATCGTTTATTTCACTCGCTCGCAAAATATAATGACGTAAAGTTAATTAAAAATTTTCATTGTATTGGTATACAACTCTATAGCACAGATATATATGATAATATATGATATATCGATCGATAGATGAGACTATAAATTGAACCGCGCTGCCGCTGCTGATCGATGTCGATATTAATTATATACTTTATCTATACTAGTAGCTACATATTCAATTCTACGAAACTGCAAATTATACGTCGACACTAATTTATTATCATTATCGTCGTAATTATCTTCTGATCTATTCACACTACACAACGATTTATTAAAACGTCAGCAATTAGAAAGATATTTCGTTGTTATTTGGTTTTCTATTTTTTCATTCTCCACTCCGTAAATAATAAGGTACTATATATGAATACGCATAGAGGTAGTATATGAAGGTATATATTTTATGTAAACATCATCAATGTCGATTAAAAAATGTTAATATTTATCGTACGCGTATATAATAGTATTAAAAAGCGACGAATGTCTTTCTTTTTCTGTTTTTTTTTTTAATTCCATTTTTTCATCTTTTTTTTCCTACCCATATTTGTATAGCGAACATATAATCGGCGAATTACATACATACTTGTACGTATATATGTAGGTATCAGATATATTTAATATACCTTTTAGAGACCGCGACGCGATGATGATTCTCCGGTCGCATATCAGAAAGAACGTGTCGACGTCACTCAAGGCTCGTTTAGCCCCATGTAGTAAATATATATCTATGTATACATGATTCAAAATATAAATGTACCTATAGATATATATTTTTTAACTTATATGTGAGATAGCTGGTGATCGCGCTGACTGGAGAACGTACGTTATGTACAGAATTAGAGAATGATTGGCGTCAAGTCCCTTCATTATACATACACATCTGAATATACATGTATAACGTGAGATTTATGATTGACGCAATGAGAGATTGTTATATACCTGCGGTTATCGTACAATATCGTACATCTGAATTTTTCTTTTTTCTTTAGTTTAAATCGACACTTTATCGACAATTCAACGGGGCCGTCATTCACTTTATTATGGATGTAACGAAGCCACATTAGACCGAGCATTAGACGCTATTCTTATTTATAAATTTATCATATACTATTCGCAACTGCATTGCAGTGTGGCGTCACTTTGGTTTTATTTATTATGCCAAATACGATTATAGCCGTTAATTTTTTCTCGATTTTGGGACCAAAAAATGGAGATATCTTGATTTATGTTAGTCGCAACCTGATTGTGTCGACGGATTCGTGTTTCTGAGATCAAAACACATGAAAACCCATCAAAATTTTGCGAAGTAACAAAATTTTGCCCCAGAAATCGAAAAAGTCCAAAGGGGTGTACCTTAGATTTTTTTCAATTCCATATTCACAGATATTAAAAAAAAATATTTTAAATATCAAAGCTCGATTAATTATGGAACGAGATTATTCTATTTCTTAGATGAAGAATATTTTATTCTAATTACGGATCCAATTAAGCTTGAATCAGGGGGAATTTCATTTTTGAAACTATAATATACGTCTGTCGAATTATTTTAAAATATTTCAAGAACTACATTATCATTTCCAATGAGAGGAATAGATTTACTTTCAACCATGCATAATATGCATAGTCTATAAATCGTCGTGCATTGTATTATATGAATCTTACATTCGAAATCCTAAGGAATAATTTCTTTTTCATTTTCATGGTCTCATCAGGAATGGCCGGTGGAATGGGACAAGCTAGTATGGGTTCATATTACGGTCCTGCAGCAGCTTATGGTACATTATCTGCCGCCAGTATGGCAGCCGCCGCTGCTGCTGCCGCACAGCAATCAGCCGCCGCGATGTCTGCCGGTCTTGCTGCACCTGCGCAGGTGAGCTTTTTCTACTTTTTATACAAAATACGTATACACATAGCATACATATACGATACCAGAAAAATTATTAACCTTTTTCGTTACGTTCACGTATTTTCATCCGTGTCTCTGCATTTCTTCTTTTTCATTTCCATCTTTTTTTTTAATACTTTTTATTTGGTTTTTTTACTTTTTCCTTTTTTTTTAATTATTACGATCTGCTCTAGATTATGCGACGTTTCAAATTATGTTCGACCTGATTTGTCGATTCCGAAAACGATTCGGAGAAAAAACCGCGTCTGTATCGATACAACATGGGCAAACAATATATACTCATTAATATTGCCTGCTAGAATAAATATAATCGCTTTGCCAAGAAAATTTAAATGGAAAAAAGAAAACAGTCGACGGTGAAGTAGACAGAAAAAAAAAATCTAATTCCGATTAGGTAGTAAGATTTTGATTACACTAACTACGTAGCACGAAAAAAAAGTGTGCGAAAAAAAAACTGGAGTATGCTGAGGAATGATACGATAAACAAAAAATGAACCAAAGAAAAAGAAAACCCAAGAGCTGTGCAAATCGCATAAAAATTTCGAGTTAAAAAAAACAAAAAACGAAGAGCTGTGCAAATCGCATAAAAATTTCTAGTTCACGTGAATTATGTATAATGCCGAACTGTACGTCTCAATATATTTCGGCGATGACAGCCTCGGCAGGTGAGAAGCTATACTACCGATATATACCTATATATTCCTATTATGTCTGCTTCGATGCAGCAGATCATGGTCGCAGACTCTCTTTGCCTGTATTTTATTTTAGTGCCACTCGCTGAGAAAAAAATAAATGAAACAAACGTTGAAATCCTGTCGCGCGTTTTTGAATACTATTATACATATTGGGGAAAAAAAGGAATACGGTCTTATCCGGAGCTGGTCGTAAAACCTGCAGGTTGAGATACATATAGATATGCAGGTAGAAATATACCTATGCGTAATCGATTTCGAATTTTTTCCCCGCGAGAGCAAAATAGTAGAAAACTAACTTCGACGACGCGTCGCGCGAATTTTAATATTTAAATACAAACCATACATTTCGACGCATTAACCTACATGGATGTATACATTATACATATACGCGTTTGTTGTAAATCAAAAGGACAAAAGCCGCTTAACAATCTAACAAAAGATTTTTGCTATATATAGTCAGGCCATATTTATACATTATAACCCGCGTACGATGCGCGCGGAACGCGAGCTGTACGAATCGTCAGATTAGAAACGGGCTTCGGTTAACCGAACCGCTACACTTTTCTTTTTTTTCGGTCTCATTCTGACTGCAGATGAGCCTCTCGCGGCGTGGTTATTTCTAGGCTTTTCATTTTTTGTCTTGAAAAAAAAATAAAATGAAGCGAATTGAAATAAAATATAATAAACCCCAATGAGTGACAGATGAAACTGAAAAAAAATGAATTTAGAATTTTAAGAATAAAAAAAGTGGTGAGAAAAAAAATCGAAGAATAAAAGTGGCAGATAATAATTTTTCGAATTCGTTTTCTCCGACCATATTAATTTTGCAGTTATTGAATTATTTTTTTAATTATAGTTCCATGTTCAACTTTTTCATACGAATTCTGATTCCGGTTATTTTACTGCATCTCATTTTTCACCTGATAAAAATTAATAAAATAAAACAAGTAAAAGACGCTCAATTGCGGTACTGGAGACATTCGAATTGTTATATTGAAAAGATGGAGAAAAAAAAAAAAAATCCCATATACGTACTTCAACAGTGAAACGTGCATAATATATTACGTCAGCGGTTGGTTATTTTATACATTTAAAATAAAGGGCCCGAGGCGCGCGTGACTCGCGTATTTTCTTTTTTCTTTTTTTTCTTGTGTGTTTGATCGACGCTGCAATCCCTCGGCGCGGTGGAGATATTATTATAATATACCTCATAGTATAATACTCACGTCAATGGGTTTGGTAACCATCATCGTTTTAACGGACGATTATAATTAACAGCATGACCAAAAAACCAGCGAACCGAGCCGCCGCGCACAGTTTGATCGGTAGCAGTTACGTCGTCCTACACCTTGAAAGTATCTCCCAGCATGGGGCGGTTCAATTATCAAGGTGAAAGGTGCCAGACTCCCGCTGCTCATGCCGCAGAAGATCATTTCACACGAACTTATACTCCTTCCGGGCTTTCGATACCGAATAAAGAAAACAGATTTATTTTGAAAAAATCAAATCCGGTCAGTTCGGTTTCCCATGTTTTCGAAACTCGCTATTCATTTCTATTTTCAGTCTCATCCGGTCCAACATATAGAAATGAAATTCGATCGAACCACTCCATGAAAACGATAAAAACAAAAAAAACGAAAAAAACCATCGAGATAAGCAAAATTAATAAAAATCTCTACGTCTCGTTGTTTTCAGGTGGTGAGTTCAATGGACGCTATGAAGTATTCGATGGAAGCTGACAAATACCGAGCAGCGTATATGCCACCCAGTACATTAGCAATGAGCATGTATTCGGATCCAAAATATTTAGATTCGAGTCCAAAGTCTTATTTGGATCGAGGTTATCTCGATTCAGCGATGACGAAGGCATATTTCGAATCGTCAAAAATGTACATGGACCAAAAATCGGCCGATTATAACCGTACGAGTTACGAGCCGAACAAATTATACGAAGAATCTAGTCCAGTTGGACCCGGGAGATCGCCGGCAGAATCACCGGATATGAGTAAACAGGCTGAAAGAACAGAACAAGGATCATCGAGCGCAAGTTCTACCTCAACATCCTCCGCGGCCAGTCCTGGGGGATTAAATAGTTACTATCCAGGATCAGGACAACATGGATTATTACCACCGCAAATGGGACAGTATCCAGGATATCAAGCATCCCCTGCACCGGTAGGGAACGAATTCAGGCGACCAGTCACGCTTATTTTGTGACCCGACAGAGTTTAGCCCGTATATTTTCAAAGGTGATTATCATTAAATTACGGGTTTCTTTTTATCGATAAAATAACTATTACTATTATTATTATTACTATTATTATCGTTATTAAAATATCTTTCCGTTTGTCGCTTCTGCAGCGGTAGAATTTTCAATTTTCAATTATACTCTACATACATAGAGTTAGAAAACAATGGGTGGAAAATTTTACCGCTGCAATATTGGTTCGTTGACATTTTTCAAAATATTCAGCAAATTATCATTATTGTAAAGATGTAAATAGTATAAATTATACGAAAATAATTTGCTTGTAAATAAGCGCAGATAATTATAATAATTCACTAATCTATATTATAATATATTATATATATATAAATTGTTGCAACTACAGTTCGGAAAAGCATAATATAAAAATTAAATTTCCTATCGTAGCAGGACGATATATGATATTGTATAATAATTGCATTTCATCATTTATATATATAAAAAAATATATAAAATTAATGAATAATATTTAAATAACCATCAGAGGGGACCCGAGGTCTCCGTATTGTAAATAGATGTTGACTATAATATAGTTGAAATTTGAAACGCGATCCGCTATAAAAATTCACGAACAAAAAAAACAATGAAAGAACAAAATGATGTTGAATTGATTTCAATTTTCGTATTAATAAATTTTGACGCCCCATCTGTCACGTGTACAAAAAAAAGGCTATCACTACATGCAAGATGGTGTAATTGAATTTAGATAAATTCTTCGGATTAAAGCATTGAAAATAAAATTCTCAACCTTCGACTAAAAATTGACTTCATACGTATGCGTTGATTTTTAGCCGAAAGGTTCAATTGGACAATTATTGGCGGACTCGATATGTACAGTGTATAACCTTTATATTTGTATTGTTATGGATTATTATAATTATTATTATTAATATTCTTATTTTTATTATCATTATTATTAACTTTTAACGATTATTCGAATACTTCATTATGATAAATAATCAAAGAATAATAAAATAAAATAAAACAACAAAACACACGGAACGAAAAAAAAATCCTCCCCCCACCCCAAAATATATATATACATCATATAAACACACAAAAACAATTACTTATAAATATTAAACTGTAAGTTAATAAAAAGAAAATTATAATTATAACAAGAATAAAAAACCAACATATATTACCTTTCGAATTTTATATTATATACAATTCATATTACATTTTTATATTACTATAGTTTTTCGCTCATGAATATCTCCCATGGAAATATCTAGGGTATTGCAGGGGAATTGGAAAAAAAATATTCCGCAGAATACAAAAAAAAAAGAAAAATTTAAGAATGGAAGAATGCTAAACGTGAAATCCGGTAGATTTTCGGTTTGAAATAAAACCCTACATATAGGTATAACGTATACGTGTATAATATATAAGTATATATATTGTTTTTTCTATACCTACATGAGAACGGCGCGAGACGCAAGGCAACGCGATGCTACCCCAGCAAAGAACTAGAAATACTATGCCTTACCTATACCTACATAGGTGTTATAATATAGTATAATAGAAAATTCTAAATTCTATTCATCTCTTTATATGAAATAGGAACAGCTGTAACCTTTCAGGTATTGTGTGGAATTTGAGATATTTTTTAGAGCAAACAACCGTCCGTCGCGTCGGGGAGAAACGAAACGACGTTGAGACGACACCCTCACACCTTTTTAAAAAGAATGAAAAAAAAAGAAGTTGAGAAGAAACATTTCAGACAAAAAGTTTCGGAATAATTGTTTCAATAAGCATATTTTTCAGAATTCATAATAACGTGATTAATGATGCGAAGGAATGCGATGAAAAAAAATATATAGGTATTTATAAAAAAAAAAAAATAAATAATTAAAGTGTTAGAAATAATGGAGAGAGTGGAAAAAAAGAATCTGTACACCATATACACAGTATGCGGGTACAATAAAGGAAAATAAAAATAAGATGAGCAACGCGAACAGTGTGACGGGGGCGTAAGTTTTCGAAAGCCCTTGCTTAGGACAACAATAGGGGATGGTGGGGACTTGGGCGTCGAGTGGAAAGCAGTGATTATCAACGTTGGTATAAGCTTTACGTGAAACACCATAGCTTATGCCTAACCTACTCTCCCCGATCACTACGAGGCGTAACAAACTAACAATTTTCCCCATCATTATCCTCTCGAGAAGAGGGGTATTGTTTCTCTACTCTCTCAAGGGCCATCGCGTTGTGCAGGTTTATATGCTCTGGGGGTGGGGGAAAGAGAAACAACAAAACGCCTATACGTACGTATCTACATGTATCTGTAAAGCTCGTACTTCGAATGAGAGTAGAGTCCTCCGATCCTCATCTCGTTTGAAATTGGAACTGCTGCAGAGAGAAGCGGAAAATAGAAGGAGGCAAGAGGTGACGACTGCTCCTGCGCCTGACGCCCTAAGGGCACCGAAACGGCAATCCGTCAACGACCTAACCAAAGCCAGAAGGACCCATTAAATCAATTAAGTGAGATGAACAGTCATGAAACCTCAGGGCGTTCGTTCATCCGTCGTCATCGCACCTAAAGCTGATTGTTTAACTGGAATTTCAATAATTTCCGTAAACTTTCTCTCTCTGTATCTGTCCATCCGTCTCTCGTCCTTTCGAGGACTTCATTAACCGCAAGGATCCGATCCTCGTTCCGTGCATCTATAGTACATCAGGTTGAAAATATGAAATTCAAATGTCCGTTACCCATGAATTTTGGAAATGGAATAATTCGGGTCATGAATAACGACGAAGTTTAGTAGTTCGGTGTGGTGGATAAAAGCCAAAATAATTGCTGCAATTTTCACGAAAATTAACATTTCTAATTCATTTCGGACACATGCAATAATAACTCCAAACTCGATCTATATACGGTGTTCAGTGTCACGATAAAACTTGCGCATGCAGAGGCAGGTGTTCGTTAGGAGTCCAAAAAACATTTACGATTCAACCAGCGCGACGTATGTATTTTCATTTTATTTATATATATTAGTTTACTTTTTTTCTTTTCATTATTGAAAAACTGTATCAGTACACTTACGGGCTGATTAGAGGCGAAACGGTTTGTCACGCGATACGGTTTGATATGGACATACACACAAATAAATTTGGAAGATTACAATGCATATAACCAGCTGAAGTATAATATACACGTAAGGTGTGACAATAATTCGTCATAATTTGTAACCGTGGCTAATTCACACGAATTCCATACATCCATTTCTCCACAAATTTCTCTGGCCGACAGCATATTTATTTATTCATATACATATTATGTATACACGGGTTTCATTTTGTATGAAAGACTACTTAAAATTGTGTCATGAATCGTGCCATTATTCATACCAGATGAATCAAAATTACGCATTTTTCAATTATAATTTTCAAAAGTTCTAATTTTCCGGATTCTTGTTTCGTTGATAACCAATTTTTGACATATTGGCACGCGGTTACTATGCTTTTTTTATTAAACGGCAGAAGAAGATAGAAAAGAAAAAATTACACCATGTTGCAAGTGAAGGTTACGTAAATAATAAAAAGGATTTTCGATATCCTATTCGTAACGTTTGGTTGCCGTTCATAACGAACCACGTGACAGAATACAGGAAAATTAAAATGGGTGTTAGGCTACGCCTTGTTAATCGAGTATATCCGATTACTCTAACCGTCAATAATCGATGACCCTTTGCTGCAGACCCCAAAAACGCACCTTGCCAACTCGATTACCGATGATGATGGTTATTTGATTGATTCACGTAATGCGTACACCGGAAACCCCCAGAATTGGAGGCTCACCATTTTTCTTGTTTTTCCTCCCAAATAATTTCACCTGTTTCTGTTCTTCAATCGTAGAAATTTCATCTTCATCGACCACTTGAAAATTTTTTTCTTCTCTACATTTTTATTCGTTTTCTATGTTTTTATTTTTTTTTATTCTAAGCTGACACCTTTTGATTCGATGATTGCATATAATCAGCGTTTGTTAGAAGGGGCTAGCGGGCGTTTCGACTGAATGAACCCTTCAAATGATTGAATCAGATATGAATCAATCCAAACCTATTATTTCTGATCCAATGCTACCGCATAACCATGTTTACCTGTTCTGTTTACTCACCCCGCAAATTACGCCATGTGCACAGCAACTTTACGAACGTATATAAATTATACAATACACGTATACATATGTATTACAGGAATAATATACAATATTATGCAGTATTACCGACGCCTTGACGATTTTTCCTTAATATTTTTTTTGATTTCTTTTTATTACACCCCCTTTTCAGAAAACCATAACTTTTTCTTCAAGAAAAAACCCTGCGTAACCAAAAATGCATCGGTATTAAAGAGAAACAAAAACGGGGAAAAAAAATTTTCAATTGAGAAAACTGACAAAACTCGCAAGATTTCGTCCTAATAAGGGAAAGGCTTGAGATAAAAAAAAAAAGATAAACGAAGATTGTGTAGAGAGAAAAAATCGAGTGACAATTACGATCGAGACGTGTGCATACCAAACTGCATTGTTATCTCATATATACGAATGGTTTGGACAGGAAGCATGAAGTATGGGCGAACACTACGAGATTGTTTGTACAGTAATTATTTTGAGTAGCAGGTGCCAGGCTATCGATGCCAGTTGTTTGTTCAAGTCAATC
Organism: Athalia circularis; assembly: GCA_963978495.1. Taxonomy (NCBI): domain Eukaryota; kingdom Metazoa; phylum Arthropoda; class Insecta; order Hymenoptera; family Athaliidae; genus Athalia; species Athalia circularis. The sequence continues at coordinate 9,617,527 of OZ021702.1, forward strand.
CTTTGCGAGTAGGCTACACATGTATGTAGATACATACGTAACAACGAGTTGTGTAAATACGAAAAATAGAGGAGCACGTGCATGTACATAATAATAATGCATTCAACATATTATTTATATTCGCCATAATTTGTTCACGAAGCAGGTACCCGTACACTGTATTATCTCACATCTTTTTCTGATTTCTTTTTTTCTTCTCTTTTTTTTTCTCACATCACAATTTCACACGTCATTTGGTGTATATTAACCCCGACGAATCTCTGATCTTCGTACAGTATTTCTGATTTTGTTCAAAGACAAAAAACAAAAATGATAGAGACAAAGAAAAAAAAATTTAAAAAAAAGAAACAAAACTCCTCTTCCACGCATCGTTCAATTACGCCGAATGAGTCGCCAGGTTTTACAACAACCCCCTTTTATTTTTATACAGGGTGTATGATGCATAACGTAAAAAAAAGTAAAACAAGATATAGATTTTTTTTTCTATCTAGAAATAAATCTACATTCATATGATACTTGTAACAAAACGATATTATCTACACAGCGAACGAATTAAACCGAGCCCCGAAAGAATAACTAACCAAGTAAGATAATGAAACGACACGTGGCTGCACAACTCTGCACACCAGATTTCCATTCACAAGTAATAAGAATAATCATGATGATATAATTTAATGAGTGAACTTCTTGATGAGTTTACAAAAAAAAAATCAACGTAATTATGCGTTATAAGTGTTGTTCATAATGTCTTTCTCGAAATTTCCACGTGAGTCGACACAAAAATTCCGGTGAAAACAATCATTATCGAAGAGTGAAGAACGAATGAAAATGACAGAGATGTACGAGGCAATCGATCATTGAGATTTGATGATGAAAAATGAAACTAAAGAAATGAATGGGAAAAAGCTTGCAAAATTATATTTTGTTCGTGGGAGCTTTTTTTCGCTGTATTATACGCATTATAATATGCGCTATAAGAATGCATATAGTAGAGGTAGGTATAGAGCAACTCGAAGTTATAGTTATAGGCGGTTAAACTCTGAAGGTTGCAGCGTATTTGGTATGTAAATCAGTCAAGCCTCCCTTCACACCTGTGCAGCTGGTTATATGGCCACCCGCCGCAGCATACGTGCTCATATGCAGTACGAGTCTGACTACCCCGCCTCATTTAGCGATGGGCACAAACGAGCCGTGAAAAAATACACGACCAAAAATAGAAGAACTCGAATGTTGTTGTACAGAGAAAAGAGAAACAGAGTATTCAAGTTCGACGTTTCGATATTTTTCTAACGCGATTTTTTGAGTTGAAAAATTCATGCGAAGAGTAGACGTCGACTTGTTGTCTCCGAAGTTTGTTTGAATTTTTGAACGACTCAATTCCGTCGCTATTTCTTTACTGCATATGTGGCCGCTTCTTTCACGTGTGTTATATTAATATTATACGGTATGCAGTGTTGGTGCAGGAGGACCTGCTGTATTGTGTGAAGCTGCATTCCTGGACCAGGAGACCCTCTACATCTCTGCCACATCTCCGGTATACCATTATAATATATCTATACAATGTTATTTCAAGATAAGAGCTAAAAATTTTCAACGACCGAATGCAGACATCGGGAAACGCTTTTAGCCAACGTTGCATAATTGCAATTATCCCAATCATCCTACCTAATTTTATAATTTGCAATATTTTAAAATTCTCATGTAAACGACAGGTGAGAAATAGAACAATCGTAACAATGCGCAATGATCTTTGAAAATCACGAATCACGAAGATTCGATTCAAATTCTAGATAATCAAATGATACACAAATGTCTCACTCACTGACAAACTCAATCAAAATATTTTCCTATTTCATTCCCTGATTTCACCAATTGAAAATTGTTGAAATGATCGTATACAACCCTTTAATTAATCACAAATAATGAAAAGAGTGAAAAAAAAAATCATTCACAGATTTTTTCAGAATTATTCGAGGATAAAATTGGTTGTAATTTACACAAAGATATAATTGTGTACAGAAATTCGGTGTTGCAACGGTGTATCATAACAATAACGTATAGATGTATAGGTATGCCTATAATAGTGGTAGTCTGTTTTCCCCGATCAGATATAATACGTCACTTTGTTAAAAGAGCAGTCTGATGATACTGTCGGAAATACATCTTCTCAACAAAGGTTCTCTCAACAATGTTATCGTTTTTCATGTAAATGGATTATACTGCAAATCTGGCCAATCACAATGTAGCTCACATGATCCAAGTTTCCGATAGACACATGACCGACAATCAAGCCACAAGATATTTTTCAATAAGAACAAATGAAGTAATCTACCTTATCGTGGTTGTGCAAAGTTTTTGTCTCCCATATTTCCGATTATGTATTTTTATTCACGATTTTCTAGTAATTTTTTTTCTGCAGAACCGAGATAACAGTTTATAATTCGGTTACATCGCGGTGCTGATTTTTTTCTCTTTCTTTTCTTTCGTCGTCGGTGTTTTTTTTTTCTTTTTTTTTTTTCACAGTGTCTCTAACGAAGGCACAAAACCGACGAACCTACCGAAGCATATAAAGCAATAGCTGGATGCAGTAGCAGGCAGTATAGGTAGCATTGGTAGGAGGCCGCAGGGTGTCAAGTCATTATTTTATTCAATATTCGCAATAAAACAGCCCTCTATCTCTATATACTGGGAAGCCTTGAAAACGCGTTGCTTGCAGAGAGCTTGGCTACAATGGAATCCTTTTGAAATATCTTTTGTCTGAAATCCCACGAGGCCCTACGGCACATCGGCAAACACACAGAGGTCTCTCTCTCGTGACCTTTGTCCTACGAACAATGAAGGCTAAAGAGCCTCCTGTGTCCAGTGATACAGATATGAAATCGTAATCGTACCAGCTACCCCAAATTATAAAAGATTATGAATACCCCCCTGCACCACCCAAACCACCCCCTTCATTCCCTCGAATAATTCGCCCCTCAAAAACCTTTACACTCTTTTGTTCTTCTCTTATATACCCATAGTATATGGATAGTAGGATAACGAAGAGCGCGTCATTAACTATTATTCGTATTCCAAAATAAAACAAACAAAATGCAAAGAAAGAAACAAAAAAAAATAACAACAAGGAAAAAACAAGATACCATGCATGATATAGTTATATAGATCTCGGAAACTTGAAAAAAAAAAAAAAATCTTCTACAAACACACGTGTATTTTAACGTACCTAAAATCGATAATCGATTAGTATAATATTTGAATGATTCTGAAGTTCATCGTGAATCAGCAAACAACCCCCGGGTAAAATATCATCGCCGCTTATAAGATACGTCGCGTACGTCTGATCTATTTTGTCCCCTGATTCTAGTCCGAAAAATTTTTCATTGTAATCATTAATGCTGATTCACACGTTTCGCTTTGTCCTTCTTTTGTCGCGGGATACAAAGCTCCGCTGTTTTTATCCACGAAGTATGTATACGTATAAATAGTTGGTGTTCACAGACCAGATGACAAACGACTCCACCCCCGTCGGCTGTTTCGTTCAATCGATACGTAGATAAAACATTATTTAAATAGACCCGTGCAGTGGCTAGAAATATAAATAAAATATCCCGAACAACTAAGCCACTTTGTATTGTTTCAAATTTTTTGCAACGTAATAATGCACCATTTTACTGAAAAAATATCGAGGACAAGTTATCGGCTGCACAAGACTTGAGAAAAAGAAATTAAAAATTATCGGAGCAAGAAAAGTTGAAGTTTTTTATTTCGACTGTTCAATGAATTTGAAGAGAAAATTTTACCAATTTTATGAATGCAATTTTTCGGCAAAGTTGGAAGAAAAAAAAAAATTAATAACCGCACGAGGTGAGCTAAATAACCGAGTGTCCCAGTTGCTGAAGGATGAAAATTCCTCATCATTATTTTGTCGGCTGCTTTTTAAACGCGCGGGCTAAGGTCTTCATTTAATTGGTGAACACAAAGATGTTTTAGGCTACAAGATTTAGGTTTGGTTCAAGGAAAAAGACGAGGATATTAGGGCTTCATAGAAGTCTTCTTCTGTATACAGAGACAATGGTTACCGAGGGTGTGAAGAAATTATCCGCGCATTTCGCACCTTATAGAGAAACCCGGATTCCCGACAATTTTTGCCTAGTAACTCTCCGGCCATTTCTTCACTTCCATTCTTTTGTGACGAGATTTTCAAAGCTTTTATTGTTGTAATGGATATGTAAGTGCTGAAATCTTGATGAATTCTTTCAGACAAAATATGATTAGGTATTTTTGATCGTGTTTTCATTTTTGGTGCGCAAACTTCTCACCAAATTATATCGCTGAGTGAATTTCTGAATTTTTAGGCCAACCGAAAGTGAAATTTTTCGAACTTGCGTCGATTTTCGAATCTGTAGGTGTATATGAATATTTTGTTCGTTGTATATTATATATATTGTTAAAGTTGTTGTTGCGGTAGTAAAAACGGTTGGTAACAATACCGTGAGTCTTTCAGAGCCAATCATGACGCTGCGTAATAATTGTTCGATCTTCAATTGTTAAACTCCCAGGTGGTAGCCGACAAACGATATATACCAAAATAACCTACTATATAGATCTTCCGCGGTGCGATGCCCATGCCAGCTTCTCGAGAATTCGGTTATATCCCCCTCCCTCTCCTCCCACTCCTTTTTCTTCTTCTTCTCTTTCTTTCCTCGCTTATAATTACTACAAAACGCTACCGCGCGCAGCGGAGATTCTCCAATAAAAAAGAAAGAGCAACGCCAAAAAAAAGAAACAGATCTACTTTAACCCTCATCAGATACAAGAGTACCTACAAGACAATTACATCGGAACGCGAACATCGAGATAAAATGTGGGAAAATGATTTTTGAACAATATTTTTATCGAAACAGAAACTAGAAGTTCAAAGTCTATCAAAAAATGAAATGAAAGACTGATAATTTTGTCGTTTCAATTTTTAAACAAACCGGGGAAAATCTCGATGGACCATGCGAAAGCAGAGTAACAATTGAGATGCAAAAAAACGAGAGGATCTCGTTTAAACCAAGATGAAAAGACATGAGAATAAAAATTAGAAAAATTCCTACGTTCAAATTTTTCGCGTACCTTGAAAATCTAAAAGAAAAACACTGAACAGTGAAACAATATTTATAATTAATCCAAGACGAATAATATTCGCTTTTGAAATTGATCGACTATTGTACGTATCTGGATTTGATTAGAGTATGGCTTCTGAAGATGCCGAGTCCTAAAACGGAGTATAATAATATAATGAATATAAGCGCGCAACGAAGATTGAGGAGCAAAGAAATAGAAGGAAGAATAAAAAGGAAGATTGAGAATATATATCGGTAGTGTATAGATGAATTCATGGATGACGTGGCATATTTATGCATTGTCGATTGTTTAATAAGTCTCAGTGGGTGTCTACCTTAGGCCACTGGTGTTTAGTTCTTGGCTTTTAAGACGTCCGCCATTGTGTCGAATCGCCGACAATTCCTTCCTTCGATTTTTTTTTTTTTTTTTTTCAAACACCCCACAAATATACAAGAGAATACCCGCAGCTTCACATCAGCTACCAATTTTTTAGCATCTTTCTCAATCTCTTCGAAGTAACTTAGAATCATCCCGCATCATTTTGTTCGCCATTCTTTACTGATTTCCGGTATACCTTATCAATTAAAGCAGGCAAATATCGTTCCAACAATTCCTAATCTATAGGCGTTTCGAACCATGAAAATTATATATTCCAATGCACCTGGATTAGAAGCTAAAAAACCCATCTGCAATGAGCCGTACGCCCCGATTGGACAGATCTTTTTTTTCTATCCATGCAAAATTTAGCATTATGTGAGTTGGTTGGGTTTATCTTTTTTATTTTTTAATCGTATCGATTGTTCGATTTTCCGCTATTAAATATCCAGGTCCCAAATCGCACGGTGATGCTAATATAAAATTCATAACCGCACGAGGCGTATCTTACTACCTGCAAAAATACAAGGGTTATATACATAGAATGCGGATGCGTGACAGTCACATAATCGACCTAAATATAATTTCATCATCATAACTCGCGTGAAATGGGGTGAGTTGTAAAAACCCATAGCCGAGCGATAGAATGAATATTTGTCCCCCATATAACTGCTGTATCCTAAAGAAAGAGAAAAAAAAAATGAAAAAATCTGTTCCACTTTTTCTCCCCGCGCCCCAAAACAGCAAAATAAAGAAAGAAATAATAGAAAGAAAAGAAAAGAAAAGAAAAAGGGAAATGCATGAGCCTTGATACGAGCAATGAATATGCAAACGGACCCGTGCGTGCCAAATCTAGGATACCATATAATACTGCAGGTCCGACCCAATTGTTCATGGCCCAGAGAAAGTTTGGGATTTCTTTTTTTTCTTTTTCTCTACTCTCTTCTTTCACTTTCGTTCCATTTTAGGTCTCACCCCATATAATATGGTCTCGGTTCCTTCGTACCCCCTAGTCGAATCGCACCGCGACAGTACGTACCCCTTCATGAAGGGCACCTAAAATACGACCTGTACAATTTTATACGTAAAAATTTATATTTTTCCTTCTCTTCTTCCCTTTTTTTTCTTTATTCACCTAGAGCCTTTTTGTACTTTGAAATCGTTCGACAATGGTTCGATTTTGATCAATGACATCGGTTCCCAGGTATGTACACCGAACTATTGATTGATAAAAAAAATTTCTATCCGCTCTCTTTGGTTATTCATTTTTTTTTTCTTTCTTTCTCTTGTATCTTCGTATATATATAAACCCGACTTTTGACACAGGTATATGAAGATATTTGATGCGCGTGACGTGTCGGTGCATGGTGAGCGTTACCGATCGACTGCCGATGCGACTTAACTACCCCCAATTTTTTTTTCTTCCTTTCTTTTATTCAATAGCAAAAAATAAAAGATGAAAAAAAGAATCATTCACCCAGTTTTCGCGGCATAAACCACGGAGAATCTTTTTCGCAATGTTCTTCTTCTCTATTTTATCCCTTTTTTTCAACTTTCTTCTTATAGGTGGTTAGATTTTTGTGTTTAGCAAGAAAAAAAAAACTAGATTCAAAAGACGAGAATGTTATTCTATTCGTGACTTCGGAAAAATAGGATTTTGCTTCGGACGGAAATAACGCAGGAAGAGGTAAGAAGAACGAGTAGAAAATGTCAACTCAGCTGATTCCGTGCTAATATAGAATTCAAACCGTATAACATTACGCGTGATACATTAAAAGAGCTGCGCCGAATGAAATCAGATGAGGAAATAAGATATATAGTCATAATAATATAACAACTTTTTCTCGTGGCACAAACATGAAATGAATGGAATTCAGGAATTCGATCCGCGAAGTTTGTAATTTAGCTTTTTTCTTCTACAAAAAAAAAATAAATCCAAACCTTTTGAATGTGAATCAGATAACCAAAATTTGTCGTTGACTTTATCTAATACCATCGAAATTCCGTTGCATATCGGAATAGCAAATTTCATACGATTGTAAAAATGCCGTAAATCTAACCGAAAATCTTTTCTCAAGAGGTTAAAAATGCAATTGAATCTTCAAATTCAAGTGTCAAATTTTGTGAGTTTTTTTTTCTCACAGAGCAAGTTTCATCTCGCGGTGCGAATTCGAGTGAACATCAGTTTTTTATTACAGGATTATAATTTTCTATTAGGTAGATTGATTATTTATACCGTAACATTTTCCAGGGTACGTATCTTGAATGTTGAAAATCAAAAGGGATTCTTCCGTGACGAGTAGAAAAAAAGGAAGTCGTATACAACTACATACATGTATGTATGAATATTGAGATCTACATGCGTAGATTTAGTTGCTGTACATGGATAAAGTTTGTGTGAGTTTTTATTATAATCTAAATGAAGAAATATACTAGCCTCTAATCCGTATTTTATTAACTGGGTGTATGATACATACCTATACGAGGTGTATGTATGTAATATATAGAGATAGATATACATATGTATATATGACATGGCTATGGCGGTAGCCGTGTCTATTTTAGTTGTTAGAATCCTCAGAAGCAGATATAATACGTTTTAGTTCCTTCTTCGATGGCACAAAGATCCTGACTATGAGATACCCCGACAATATGCTCTTTGATTCCTTATACACCTTATTCCATATTATTATCGACTGACTATTTCAAAAAATCCCATAAATACGGGAGAACATACAGGATAAAAAGAAGATAATAAATGAAAGGAATTCCTCGCAGTCAAAACGGCGATCACGCGACGTATTTCGGTATCTATAGGGCATTTCGCGTCAATTCGATCACAGGATCTCCGATTTCGGAAACATCGAGATTGTAGAAATCGCAAAAATATTTTCAATTACAATTTGAAAAAGTGCCCAAACTAATTTCTCAAACACCGTGTACGTTGAATAAAAAAAAAGAAACACGTCATCACGATCGGAAATCTCGAGGTCAAACCGCTCGCGCGAGTTTGCGTAAAATACCCCATATACGCGTATATAAATATTGTATAAATGCATATATACTAGAATATGAGAAAGAAAAAGAAGAAAATACTAAAAGCGAGGGTGTAAATTACCAGCTTATTCCAAGAGACAGCATTTGGATAAATAAAAATATTTATATCGTCGTCGCTTCGACTCTTGCCTCGCGCACGATTCGATAGTAGCCGTAGGTACCTACTGCAGCACATGAGGGTACGTTTCCAAGAGACTCGCACGAATATCACACGATACTAAATTAAACCGACTAACACCTTAGGTATAATATCGCCTCTAGTCAAACGGACCGGTTAGTCAGTCCCAAATACATTTTTTCCTTTGACAAAATACGAAAAAAAAATCTTTTTTTTTTAAATTCTCGTTTTATATCTGGGGGCGCGGGTCGAGAAATTATACAAAATTTATTATATATTCACCTTATTTTATATATTGTTATTTTATTTTTATTTTATTTTTTTTGTCTCATGTATAAATTACGAACAAGTGGATTTAATAGAAGAATTATGATACATGTATGTGACTGTGTGAATATGGCCATCAGAGTAAAAGTGCAACGGTAGCAAAGCGAACGAAATTATAAATTTTCATACTTTTTATTTATTTATTCTCATTATCTTCTTAACTCTTTTTTGTTCACATTCTCTTTTCTCTTGGACAGTGCCTGCCCTTTCAGGGCAACACTTTTAAATTGCCATTGGGTTGGTAATAAAGAGCTGCTTTAAGGAAGGAAGCATGATCTCGTGTCCTGTGGACCGAAGATGAAATGAAACAACGAAGGTATTCATCTTGAGCTCTTCATCCCTCTTTTCTTTCGCTTTCTCTTTATCTCTTCTTTAGTATATTTATCTCTTTATCTCCGTTACGCTGTGAAAATGTCTTATTAATGTAGAATATTCTATTCAACAAAGTTTTGGATTTAAAAGAAAATCCATTCAGGCGTAACTTAATAAAACTGAAATCATTGAAAAGCGTAGTCTCTCTTCTTATATGATGCTTATAGTATAATACTTTCAAAAGAGAATTCTCATCTCCTCCATATTTAACTATAATATAGGTAAGATGGAATTATTCGCTCACTATAAGCAGGCTAATTTCACTACCGTATTATTAAGATACAACATAGTATAAAACGCACCATTACCGAATCATATTTCGCATAATACTTTATTCCATACCCCATTCAAACTGCTGGAGTCAATTCTTTTTTTTCCTATCTTTTCAAGATGCAACCAATTGAACAAAATTAGGTAAAGCTTGAACAATCGACATTATAAGATCCAAGCAAAACAATTTAAATATATCGCTTAGGAGGAGATAATGAGTGTAGAGAAAAGCACATCATGAGGACCCGTGCAAAAAGATCAAATCGATATAAACGATTGCAAAGAAAAAGAAAAAAAAAAACAGCATGAAGCTTGATCCCTAAACACCTCATCAATAACGTTCTAACAGTCTAAGCTGTGCGTTATAAAGAAGAGAAAATAAGAAAAAAGAGGAAGGGGGGAGCGAAGGAGGAACCCTTACTAGTACAGGAAATGGGTTTGGCATGCAGATTTCTACCCTTGGAAGCTCTGATCCTGCATAGCAGTTCAGCTACCGCCGGACGAACGAAGAAACCTTTTGGCCCAAACTCACCACGACTGGACTCCATATACTCGATACAAGGGTTTTTTTTTCTATTCTACATTCTTCCTTCGCTTTTTCCCAATTCTTGTTGTTGTTCGCCCCAGCAGTCCCCGTTCTACTCTACTCCATACTCTCTACTCTATTTTATTTCATTCGATTCCATTTTACTTTACTTTACGTCGCCCCGCAATTCAAACCACCCCAGCGTAAACCTGCAGGCCAAAAACCCGGAAGCAACGAGAGACCCGAGTCACTGTACTATTTTGCCCCATATATAAATATAAAATATGCACATATTATGCGAATATTAAAATGATCTATCGTTTTTTAAACGATATATACGATTTACATGTCTTTAAAAACTTGTAAGCGAATTTATTATGCATCGAGTTTGATCGCGTGCCACATTTTGAGTACCGATTTTCACTTACCTGAAATTTCGCTCTATCGATACCAAAATTTTTTTCAAGATCAATCACCGTTCTTCATTATCATTTTTTTTCCGAATCATCGATCCTATGAGAACTTTTTCTAGGTTGAGATTCTTCTTTTTTTTTCTCAACGTTTTGAATAGATTGAATCTTATCCCAAAGTTCCCAAACCAAAGGTAGGTATAACCCTAACTAATTATACTGTCAACGATAATTGTCTGATTTTGGTAATTTTTTCAAAGTTACCTACGCCTACATTTTTTTCGGGTTACACCCCCTCAGTTTCTTATTTCTCGATCTATGTATACGTGATAGTCAGAAAAAAAAAGAGAAATACGAACGGTCGAAAGCACACGTTGCAGAGATTTTCCAGATCATTTACGCTGCGGAGTGACTGCAGCAGCTTATGTGTATACGTAGCCATATAGCTAGCTATCCGATGAAACTTATACCTACACATTTTCAAAACGAACGGAACCAACAAAACCAAACGGTCCGGGTAAAGGGCAATCCTTCAACCCTTGGTAATACGCATCATGGAACGACGATCAATCAAACGGACCGCGTGTCCTTTGATCACGTGGCATATATAAGGCATACCAATAGCTGTATAAATGATCCACAAGCACCCGCGATTATTATTATTATTTTATTTTTTTCACATATAAAACAATTCCAATGCAAAACGAAGACGAAAATCAATGAAATTTGTTTAGATTATACTTTGGTTATTGAATAATAATTTTTTTAACCCCCTTGAACCATTGGTCAGCAGTGTTACCAATAAACGTAATTATCCATGGTTATAGGGAACTTTCAATGCTCAATTATGTGCCCATTTTAGTCACGCACTCGGCACAAAGACTTCTTGGAATATAAAGCGAGCCTTTAAAGAGTTTGTTTCATACTCCAGGCCTTCGACAATATATATACATAATACCTACTACTATATCAAAATCGAAGCGTTATACGTACACTATTCACCGCACTCGCGGACGAAACCTCTTAGGATAAAGCGAACTATGAAGTCAAAGTAAAAGAGAGGGGAAAAAAAATTAAAAAATTACTATCATAATAATAATAAAAGTTTAAACTCAGTTTTATGTGTAGAAAACAGAGTAGAAAACACTCTATATTGAATTATACAGAGGTATGTTGAAATTATAGTGTTCTTTCTGAATCCCCGCGGTGCAGGTAGACCGCTTTGACTATACGTAGAATACGCAAAAAGCAGTAGTAGATGAACAGTAGACGAGCGAATGTTCGTGAAATTTAAGTCTTCTTCCTCATTTTTCATCCGAAGTGATCAGGTTGCTTGTTGTATGAAATTTGGTAGGTAAGGAACTGTTAGATCTTTTAGATCGTTTTCGATTATTTTTTTTCTCTTCAGGGATACACCCCTTCAGCTGACAGCTTCTGGGCTATCAGAAAAACGTAACTCTCAAAAGTTGAAGGACCTGAATAATTCAACTCCACTCGATTCATAGGCTGAAGTAACTTTTGCATTATTTTTTTATTCAGTCAAAGTTTTATGATTGAAATTTAAATATGGTACAATCAGAAAGACATTGTTTGTACGAAATAATCAATGTAATCTGAAACACTAAATTTTCGAAGCACATTCTGCTAATTACCACGCTTTGGAATTTTGTTTGGTTTCAAGGGTTGCGCCGTCTAATTCTCATGTCTATGGACATGATTTCGGTTTGCTATTCTTCTCTTTTTTATTCCATATTCCACATTATGATATATGGATGAAATTTTGCATAGGGGTAGTCGCATATATGAATCGAGGTATGAGTTGTATACAAAGCTTTCAAATCTATAAAAGGTTTGTAGAAAGGACCAAACATGTGAATTCGATTTGAGCAAATAATCGGATATACACGAGGCTTCCAGGTTGAACTTTCGAGTTGTAGAAGGAGAAGGAGGAGAAAAGAAGACTGTATCGGAAGGGGAAGAAGAAGAAAATCCAGAAGAAAAAGAAGACGCAGAAGAAAAGGGGGAGAGAAAAGGAGAAAGAGAAAGAGAAAGAGAAAGATTCGAGGGTGGAGTACACGTAGCAGACGCACACATTATAAACCCACATATACATTATAGCCTGGTATAGTCGCATAATTCAGAATCGACAAAGCGGCAGATTATGGAAATACAGTCCCAGGGTTGGAACTTTCTCTCTCTTTCTATCGTACGCTATATCTATGTATACAAGGTGTACGCCAGGCAGAGCGGCGTAACCATGGCAACTATTGTGACACTCCCACACTCTGGGACCCCCCCGAACTCCTTTTCCCGCTTCTTCCCTCCTAGTCTTCCTTTTTTATCCTTCTCTGACACACGTAACTACAATTCTGCCCTACAAGTCTCTCTCTGCAGCCCTTAAAACGCGTCTTTCAGCTTTTATCAATTCTATACCTTTCTTCGTCTACTCGTGTCGTCAGCTTATGGCACATAATAAGTATGTAATATGTATACCAATCTCATCTCTACTAACGACTCTTCTTGTTAATGTTCCTGATATCAACCGAACCTTGTAAACCCACTGGAACAACTCTGAACGATTGCTTCATAAAGTGTACGCGAGTGAGTACCTTTTTGTGCAAGCTTTATAGCGAACTTCGATAAAGTTTCTCTATAATCACGCACCAAAAAAAAAAGAAAACAGATTAATGGAAATGAATCATCGTGAAAAGGCTTTCGAATCAATTAAACCACGAACGAAAACTACAGATAATTTACACATGATACACATTCAGTATGTCATCTTGTGTAGCATAATGGACATTTTTTGTCATTTCTTCACATTTTCGTAAATGGATTGCTATCAAGAATTGTCGATTAATGACGACGATGGGCAGTCGGTTTCTGATCGGTACGAGAAATAAAAAAATTACCAGTTCGCATGATCGAGTATAACCGGCGATAGAATGAAGCTTATCTAATCGATTATTAATGGGCGGTGTACATAGGATAAAAACCAGAAACGCGAGCAGTGCACGTGCTATGCGAAGAAGGAAAACGATACTTGAACATTTGACAATGTAATACTTTTTCTTCTGAACTATACTGAAATTACTTTTCATATTTAACATGAAGGCCCTTGATCTCGCCCATTGTTCTAGGGCTTTTGTGGGCGGTGCTTGTTTCGTTCCCTCCTTCTAACAGCGCCTACTCCAAGAGCGCATCCTGCAGACACACATGATCCCATCGCCCGCTCCGATGTCTTGATGTATTCGGAAACCTTAATCTTACGGATTTTTGAACAAAATAGAAAAGGGAAGAAAAAAATAGTAAAAAATTAAAAAATCGTGGTAGTTTGTTGGTCAGTTTTCAATGAACAAGAATCAAGTTGCAATCCAGGGTAGGCAACATCAACTCGTTTAGAAGTCTATATGAATACCGGAGTAATTCTTTGACATACCATCCGTTATCATATACTATTTTCCAATAGCCTATAGTCCGAAGAAGAATAACCCAATTTCACCGATTCAGGGGTAGTAAATGTATAAACTGAACTCCAGATATATGGAGTCGATATTTTTGTAAGATTGAATAAAGGTTAGATATATAGACGACAGAGTCCGGATTTCAAATTGTTATTCGGGGATAACATGGCCATTCGTCTTTGATAGAACAAAGTATTATATCGGTTGGTCCACTTCCATTCTGAATGCGAATCTGATGCAAATGTAAATCCGGGAATACCAACAATAGGAAACGTGGTATATGGTAATACTTTTTTTTCGCCCTTTCATACTATATGTATGTACGTATACTATAGTCCATATAATATCACCCCACCTTTTTCTTCTTTCCCTTATACCGATCGCCCACCCTTTTCCCTTACTCCCTTTTTCCCCTTTTTTTTTTCTTCTTTCCACGCGATCCTACTCTGCCTTCTTCTTTCCTTTTCCTTCTCCCGCCTTTTTTTCATATTCTTTCTCCTTCTTCATCCCGCGCTTCGATTCCCGACTGTATAATAGTTGCTTCCACCGCGTCGATCTCTCGTCGAACGCGACACACCACCACCACCACCACCAGCAGCACCAGCAGCAGCCACTGGAATCGAGAAGAAGTAGGAGGAACAGGACGATACACAATGCAGGTCCCTCTCCGAAGCGAGTATATAGCGACTCACCTTGATACATCGCTATTCAACCATTGTCCACGACTCGATCTCCCCGGACCAGAAAAAAAGAGAAAGAAAAAATGGAGAGAGCGAGAGAGAGACTCGAGAAAAAAGCAAAGAAGAAAAAAAAAGAAACATTCAATTCAGCTTTTAAATTATTTCCAAACGAAATGGGCGACGCTGTCCCCATATACAGATACGTATATATATATATACATATATACGGCATTATATAGTCTGACTCACATAATAATACGCGATCTCTGTGCACATGTTTGAGATTGCACCTGATATATTTCAGATTATTAGACATCGAAAGAATTGAAGAAAAAAATTCTACGCCAACAGGCGCGAATCGCGCATGTATATGGTTGAAATTTTCAATATTTTATTTTCGTCGTCTGTTAATATTTTGAGAAAGAAATTTGAGAAAAATAACTGTGTCATGGGTAATTGAAATTGATCGAGAATTATATGTAGAATAAGTAAGATACTAAGATACCCAAAAAAAAAACAAGACACCAGATCTTTGGGAACGTTAAATAAAAATTATTAGACTGCCAGGACTGAGAGAGTTGCATTATACGATAAAAAGAGAAAAGTGTACGAAGAATGTAGAAAAATAAATGAATAACTAATAAAAAAAAATAAAAAAATTTGAGGGAATGAGAAAGGCATAACGACAATGGCCGGCAATTGCTCTTGCCGTATAAGAATTATACCGCGAGAGCACACCGAGTTATGAACGTATATAATATAATTTAACAAGAGCCACTCATTTGTAATACCGCGAAATTGGCAACCCTGATTGTTGGTCCTGCTGCAAGCCGTCTGTAGAACCATTATAAATTTTTAAAGAAAACTCTTGACAAGCGTGGAGACCAAAATGGCCGGCAACAATCAAGCCCAACCCCTCACCGTGCCTCACTCAATAATTCACCATCTCTTATAAATTTTGGAAAAGAAATGAATGAATAAATAGATGAATAAATAAATAAATGAATGAATAAATGGATTGAGCTTGCAAAGCTGAAGAATGAAAAACTGAAAAAAGCTCGTCACGATATCCGACTATAAGTTTGTAATACCTAGTATGCTTTTTTTTCTCTGATTGTGAGCGATGAATTTTTTCTTTACAGCTTTTCAGCTCACCCCGTACATTCTAGGTGGTTTAGCTTTAGGTTAGGAGTATGCAGAGAGCTGATGCTGTTCGGTTCTCGTGTTTCATCGCATATACTCGCGGGCTACGGGTAGGTACATAGTGTTCGCGACAGACGTACAGTACGGCTCCATTATGACATTATGCTCGGGTTATTGTCTACCACTGAATGCCTGAATGTTGGCTACATTGTCGAGACACATTGAAGTCACTGTGCAGGGAACACTAAACGCGTTATCGGCCTGATAACGAGCGCCCTATTCTCTTCGTAGATGCCGAGCACTGTTTCCAGATCCTCCCCTGTATACTCCCTCCATTCATCGCAAAACCTCTCGACACCCACTCGCAATAATTTCTCCCCATCGTCCCGCTCTTTTTCATTGTCTTTTTTCCCCCGTTGATATCTTAACGTGCAATTATTATATTTTCCAATAACATACACGGTCCCGTTTTGCAGTTATTAAATTCAACGCATGATGCAAGAACGACAATAATATATATATTTTAACAATTTTTCTAAAATTTTATACATAATATATTATTATAAATACCCGAGATGATGGGGGTAGAGAGTCTGGTAGCTCTGTAGCTTTTATCTCAACATTTCATCGGAGGAAGAATGTCTCGGGCGAACATGAAGAACAATGAAAAGTACAACGACGACGTCGCCATTATCTTTTCAATCCAACAACTCTGCATATGGCATGCAAATTCTCTGTCATCCTGCTACGCGTATAACGTTTTCGGAAAGATCAGCAAAAAAAATCGGCTGTGTTGTTACTGAAAAATGAGCAAAGGAAAAAGAATACATGTATATACACAAATCATCAATTTGAAAATTAATACGTATACCTAATAGGTATAACCTAACCTATGTACGATAATTGTTCGAACACTCGACTTCTAAAAGTTTCTTTAAATAATTATACAGAAATGTTTCTCTATGATATGAGAATTTGAATCAATATTTCTTCTTTTTTTTATGTGCATAATATCAGAGGTACCGATCGAGTCGTAGTATAAAGAATTATGAAATGACTATTCGTAAATTATTATTTCACCAAAGTGTACGTTGGTAACAAAGAGTTAGCCATCTTGGTTATATACATTGCCTCGTACATTGCTATCTCAATAAACACTTTTATTTATTCAATTAAACAAACCTAATAAAATATGCATCAGTTATACAGATGGACGACCTAAGCTCAGTTCGATAGCTGTCAGTTCCCATTTCTCCCTCTTATGCGCCTCTTTTTCGATGTAGTAAAAAAAATGAATAAAATGGAAAAAAAACTAAAAACGAAAGAGAAAGAGAGAATAGAATGTGGGGTACAAGGTATGATATGTATACATATACTTATATACATACCGTACATATGTATATAAACCTATAGGGAAAGAGTAGCAAAAAGAAGCAGAAAGTGGCAGCGAAAGAAGAGAACTCGAGAGCGAGACAACAATTGACAACAAAAAAAAACGAAAAGAAAAAACTGACGACTAAGGCGACCGTGCATTGTTGCCAACTGAACGAAGACAGTAAACAGGCATTGTTGACGAGGAAGTATTGTTAGCCCCCGATGTTCAATTCCTTTTACACAAGAACCACCTCCTCATCTCCCAACCCCAAGAACCATCCATCCACCCCCATCACCCTTCAATTTATCATACTCTATTTTCATATAAAATGGCTGACAATTTTGGTAAACACATTTCGAAGACATTTAGTTTCACCTCGAGTTTACCTTGTCCGTGTAAAAGCTTCCGTAAAATCAACCGAACGTAATTTTTTCCCCGTCTTTATCCTAATTGTAAGTTCGACAAATCACTAAATGGAAGCTTTAAATTATTCTCGATTTGCAAGAACTTTGTGCCGAACGAAGTTTTTATAGTCAGATTTACAAAAAGTTATCACAACAAACGGACCTCGTATGTGGCAAAAATATTTTCGTCGCTATGGCCATAATGATTGACAATTAGTTTTTTTTTTTATAAATTATACGGTATAACAGATAATGGAAATGGCATCGTAGAGTGAATTTCTGCAGCAGCCTAGAAGAGAAACGGGGGAATAGCCATTCGTTATATCTATGACGTTGACAATGGGAGTAAAACTGGGAAACCAGTAGCGAGCTCTCCTACACACATCTATACTATATGATGTATCATGGGAAAACGGAAGCTAAAGTTTTACCCCAGATTTCCCCCGTTTAATGCCATTTAGTGCTATTTAGTGTCGTTTAGCACGCTCCGATGATTCAAACTTACTATGCTGTATACAATAAATATATATGTTCTTTATTCATTCCAGAACGATATTATAACCCCATTGCATTCGATCATATCTATTTCACTCTCTCCATATAACACATAGAATATCTATATAATAAATTTATTTAGAAACCATGAGAGACACAAAATCACACATATGGGAAGAGTGAGATATTTTGTCATCACATAATATGGACCCTGTCGGTACTCTTTTTTCTCTCTTGTGTACTTTTTACATCTATTTGTTCGGTTATTTTTTTATATCTTTTACTGAATTTGATGTCTCAATTCACGACCGCCCTGAAAAAAAAAACCGAATTTGCCCGATCAATTTTCAAAAAACATAGAATTTTTGAAGTTTTTTCGGTATTTTTTGGTTCTCAAATCCTTTTTCTTTTTTAATAATTATAAGATATTATTACATATTTAATCTAAGGGTAGATAGTATTTCTAAGCAGAGTGTAATTTCCTGCAGAGGCAAATTAAAGTTTGAGTGGGCAATTGAGGTGGAGAAAAGGGGGGGTATGTAGTATGTAAACGATAATGCACGACAAGGCAGCTTAATTGGCACTTTAGGTAGACAAATTAAGAGAGAAGTCGTGTCCCCCAGAAACCAGTGCGCGCGCGGTCCTCGAGCGAAGGACGAAGTAAACGCCCTCAAATCCCGCGTATACATCCATATATAGATATAATTCCGTATTGCGGACCCGCGCGACATCCAACTGGTATATAAACATCCTTCTTCCTGATGCGGTTCAGGAGCAGAAGAGATGTGAACCTTGTGCTTATATCTCTTCTTTTTTTTTGTAAAATAAAAATCAAATAAAAAGCGAAGATGAAGTCAAAGGAAGGAAAAAAAAAGACTTATACCCACCCCGGCTACACTTACGCGTACTACGACCAACCAGAAAATCAGTTGAGCATGTGAAAAGACGAAGATTCGAATTATAAACACCGAAGGATGTGCCGCGCACACTTGTATCATTTGAATTTTGATGCAGAAATAAAATATTAGGCCGATGCTCGAATAATCCGCTTTGAAATTATATTTCAAAAGGTCCTTAATTTCTGGACAGGATATTATTCGTTTTTATGAAGTAAGAAAAGTGATCGCTTTTTTGTTTCGAATTTGTGTTTCAAAAAGATGAAATAAACGATAGTATGGACTCGGAGATCAAATCGATAAAACAGTTTTCTATTAACGATAATTAATTACCTAGTCTGATCCGGTGTGAGTTAATTTAAAATTCCATCGTACCTCTACACGACTTACAGTGTAACCGAAGAAGAACCAGCGTAACATAGGATGTCTCCGTAGGAGCTGGGATGAAAAAAAAAAAGGATTTTTTTTTCTCTGAAGTGTTGGATGACTGCTTTGAAGTGAGGCGCTTATTACACCGCGTTATAATCGAAAGAGAAGTCTCATGCACGGAGGGAAGAAATACGAGTATAAAGAGAAAAAGAGAAGTAAAGAAAAGAGGTCGCAAAAGCGACGACGAGATCGTAGCGAGTTTCAGAGCTAATGCCATCTTGGATTGTCGGAAAACTCCCCTAGGAGCTTGCGTTTGATTCCAGAAGCCTCAGGGTAGGTAACTGTTGGAGATTTCTCAACTCTTTTCACCTTTTTGCACCCCGCACTGTTGATGCACCGGGTATGTCAGTTTCCAAGGCTAAATTCAACTCACACCTGACATGCCGCTGCCGATTTTTTCACTTTTTATCGTCTATTCACTGCTACGGACACCGATTGTCATTCGTATTTTCATGATATTCGAAGATATTTTTTTCTACGATTTTCGTAAAGTATCGAAAAAAAAAAGAAAATCAAACCAGTGACGTCGTGAGGCCGTTAACACCTCACGCTCTTTTATCCTTCCTAGTAAAAACCCTTTCTGCTGTTTTTCGGTGTGCAATCGATTCTAAAAAAAAAAAAGAAAAAGGAGAAAAGTAAAGCGAGAGAAAAATTGTTCTACTCCTCTAATCGTGTGCATGGGAGTTAAAAAGTGCTTACTGTACGAATATATTGTACAGCGCCACGTGCTGTTGAGTGACTTTTGACTCCTTCTCTTCGACCTCAGCACATACATTTGTGTGTACATAATATACATAAGATTTAATACATATGTACATACTTCGTACGTTTAAACTAGCGTTATAATATAGCCGGCTCGTTTCCGAAAGAAAGAGAGAAGGAAATAGGAGATTTCAGGGGAAGAAAAGAAAGAAGAGAAAAGCATAACTCGTCAGAGTCCCGGTTGTTTAACGTTCCGTGTCGTTCGCGGGTGGGGGAAAAAGGGTGGAAAAAGAGAAAGCGAGAGAGAGAAAAAATTGAGAACGTTCGTAGGGTGAATCGTCGCTTTTATACGTGTATATAAGTACGAGCGAAGGGTAGAAAAGGGAAAAGGGATAGGGGGGCGTGGCGGTTCTGCTGAGATGTTGGCAAATTGTTTCACACAAGCAATCATCGTTGTAATACGCTAACGAGCAATGTTATAGAAGTAACGAGTATAATAAATCGATGAAAATCCCCGCTTTAAACCAAGAGTAGGTGGTTGACTGAATATTTTTCTTTTAAACACCAATAAAAAAGATTACCACGCGAACTCGGCATCGAGTAACGACCGAAACGGTTGAAATCCGCCCTCTGATGTCAGTTTTTTTTTCGCGTTCTTCCGGGTCGCGGTACCACTGGCGACCTTTCTCTTCTTAATGTGGCTTTGTGTGTATGGAGAGTGAGGGAAAAATTTTGATTTATGTCAAATGTATCCGTAGATATATGCGATTGTACGGATGTATTTTCAGAATGTAATGGGTGAAGCCGAGATGTCGGTTGCCGACGGTGGTTGGATAACTAGAAAATATATACCTATCTATCCACGTCCCAAACATGAGTAGAATATACACAGTGTAGAGAGGATTGAGGAACATCATCGCGTATGGTTCGAGAATACAATAAATGTTTGCTCTTTGCAGCAGAAGCAGCAGCAGCGCGCGTGGAGTTACCGGATGTGCAGCAGCACCGCCAGCACTAGCACCAGCACCCACCAGCAAAGCAACATCGTGGCATCTAGCAGGGCCAGTGTTTGCTCAGGCCTGGATCGCAAATAGAAACCAACAATACGAACCTGCCCGCCTGCCTGCCTGCTTGCATCTCACAGCTATATACATATATACCTAGCTGTTAGATATACTATATATATATATATGTCATGAATATATGCACATACGTCCGTGTTCAGTAGACGCCCTTTACATGGACAAAAACATGCCCATCTATCTATCCATCTATCCATCGGCCGCAAACAGAAAAATTACAATATTCCTCTAGTATACTTTATGAGGAAAGTAGGCACATTTGTGTCGTTATAATTGTAAACGCTGGATAAACTATTACGTGCGTTTGACGAAATTGCGGATGAAAAATTTCAATGTATTATATAATAACTGCAGCAACTTAAGTTGTATACGAAGCACCTAAAAATTACTCGAACGTAATTAACGATTGAAAAAAATTTTTTTTTCGCCGTCATCATCATCGTCGCATTTCGTGACACATCGAAATTACGTACACACCTATGTAACGGGTTAGGTATAATACCGTTTATTGTATTTAGTTTCAATTATGAAGAATAATAATAAGGATAATAAACGTTTGTTCGACAATGTAACAACGATTGACACAAGTGGCGAGACGTTCGTTTGGTACTTAATTACGGGGGGTGATGATACAGTTAGGTGTTAAATATTATACACATATGTACTGCCTACGTGTATAAAACATTCGCTTCCAAGTACAAATAAGTATATAGTAAAGTTGAACTTCTCTGGAGAGCAAGCGGATATAATACAAAGGTTTCCCATACGTGCAAAGAACGAACAACACCATTGACTCCCATTTGTTTTTTTACATACATGTTACAGTACATATAGGTATGGATAATTATTGTACACCTCATTTTCTCGTAAGGGCAACGACACCGTGTAACAGATATAAAGTACAGCTACAGAAATTTTGTTCAATTCACCTGTAGAGGTCATGAAAGAAAATACACGATCCGAAATATATCGACCAAAATTTATTCAATCTATTCGTAAAACAATTGATAAAATTCTATGGGCAAGACAGATTTGATGTTTTTGAATCAATCGAAAAGCCGGATCAACATCATTTTTTTCAACGAGCTAACGAAGAATTTGAAAAAATTTTTAATACGTTTCTATTTTAGAAGTTTTTTTTTACGATGTCCCTTGCGATTGAGAAAATACACTTTCAAGAGAGGTCACTATCGGTTTTGGTGTAAATAAAATTTTGCAGAATCAAAAAGTAGGAAAAAAAGGATAAAAAGAAAAGGAAAAGCTTAAAAAGTCGATTCAGAAATTCTTCAGAATTGGTCTCAACTGTTGGTGGCTTTCATTTCTCTTTGACAGTAGCTGTTCATGCAAAGGCAAGAAATTCCGATAATGCAGTACAGGTATACACACATAGGTAACCTATGGGAAGGATGCAGAAAATATTCAAATCTGTGGTTCGTCGTATAAAATCAAAACCCTGGCGTTACGACGAAAACGACTCAGGTTGAATAAATGCAAACTACATAAAGATAGAATAAAATATGCTGCTTACGGTGCAGTATAAGTAAAACCTGAAGAGACGCGTTCCTCGCACGCGTACATGCGTGTGCCCAGTCTTCATTTCATTGTCAGTTTGATCTTATGATGCACGTGCGATTTCTGTACCTATTACGAAAAGTTTCTCCTATGTCATGGCACAATGTACTTCGATATGTTCCCGTAGATATATAATGGTACACCCTGAATATATTTATAATGTTATGGCGTACAATAGTACAGATATTCGAGCGGGATATGCAGATTTTAAAATCGGTAGCAAACGATGAATATTAACAATGAAAGTGTGCAAGTTGCGTGTATAGTCGCGGTCGGAAAAGGATCATCGAACTTGGCAGTGATATTCAAATTAACCAATCCGAACGTCATGCAGCATTTACATAAGAAAATAAAAATTCAGGTTACTGCACATTGCAACGCACACCACAGTGACAGGATCTTCACTCCTATATCGCGGAAGAAAGATCCCTACAAAAATTCTGGCGGGTTAGAAAAATAGAGGTGGCTCAATTACAGTGCTCTTCGTCTCATTCTCCTGATTTCGTCGTTATTTTTTGCACCGAATTTTTTCGTGAGTTGTGAATAGAAATTTGAAAATGAATCTTAAAAAAATAAGAAACTCATGAATGTATCGAGAACGTTTTTTTCTCTGACTATCGGGAGAAAGACATAAATTCCAGCAAGAGTATAGATGTATAGGTAAGGTTTTGTTGCGACGACGTACCTCATATGAAGAATCTGCAAGAATGGTTTCGAGATTCCAAAATATATTTGCAGATCGATAAATATCGGCATACATGAACCTACATCTCAAGTCCCCCCGATCTAAATAGATATAAAATAAAAATCAAGTAGGTACCAATATCGTCGATAAATTTAGGCCATAAAGATGTCCGTAGTCTTGTACTAAACGGGGTGAAAATGGGCCCGAAAATGTCATCCGTATAGTTCTTAAGTTTCTTTCAAGAGCTCAACGTTTACGCCTTAGATTTTGGTGCCCTTAGGTTACGTAGGTATATGCCTATATATATACAGAAATATAGTCGCTGCAGTTTCTTTAACCTTATAACTTATAACTCGAGCCTTAAAACTCTCGGCATGTAAGTAGCAATACCTTGCCGCTCAAGGAATGATCTACATACCATTGTGAGAGGAGATTTATAGCGGTGCAGAAGGGCCTGATGCCTACCGAAAAAAGTTGCTTCCGTTTGTGCGCCACCCTATACATACGCCAACGTTTTTAAAGATGAGATCTTTATCGCCCGTTGCACAAGTAGCATTCTATGTATACGTGTATAGGAATCGGAATGTTGTGTATCCCGAGGCGGGAATTATATGGGCCTAATTCTTCCCTCAGGAACACGCCGAAGGTAAAGGATGGACTCGGAAAGAATATTTGCAGTAAATATTAAAATGTCGTTATAAAACATTCAAAATGCAATTCTTTCGATTCAACGTCATCGATAGCAGCATCGTACTCTCTCTAAACTATTTACCGTAAAATGCGCGTTTTTTCGTTATTGTTTTTCAGATTGGCACAGTTTTGAATTTTGAAACAACTCTAACTGTAAAAGGGGGTGATTTAAAAAAAAATATAAATTGATGAAAAAAAAATCGATTTTCTATGTCAAGGAAAAATATGCAGGGTAGAAAAATGTGAGGCGTGAGATACAAAAAAGACTAAAAGAAGAGAGAAAGGAGGAATTAAAAAATGAAATAGATGAGAACGATTCCGAGCAAAAAAAAACACACGCGTATTATGAAAATAATAATAAAAGAACGACTACGAAAGTCAGCTTTGCATCAGGAAGCGCGCTGGTCTCCTCGTAGGATTTGAGAAAAGAGAAAAGACCAGAGGGTAGTGTGCAGGATGGGGGTAAAAAGAGAGAACAAATAAGAGAGAGAAAGAGAGGGAAATAGACGTGGGGTGCAGGTTAGGGGGCTTTTAAGGGGTGGGTAGCCGACAATGCCGCATTTAAATTAAATTTAAAGTGTCATCCCCTGGGCGCTCATTGTTGAGGAATGATCGTCGTCGTCCTGCAGACGTTATAGTCCGCCAGTGGTGGTGCTCTGGTTTATAGAAAAACCCGCCCCATCGAATTATCCCGCAGTAGAGAAAATCCTTATGCATCAGAAAAATCCCAGTGAGGGAAAAAAAAGATGAAGAAGATCGTGCAGGGACCACGGGACGAAGGGGGAAAGGAAAAAGGAAGTAGAAGATGAAAACCGACCGTATCAAATTTTTGACAGTTCTGATCCGCGCACGAAACAGAATTAAAACTGCCCATGCAGTACGGTACTGAATGAAGAAAAAGGAGAATATAGAAAATCAAAAAAAAAAAAAAAAAAAAAAGGGAAAGTGACGGGATCAGGACTCGTACTTCTGATCTTCGAAAAAAAAAGGATAAAGTTAAAGAATGGTGCAGTATTTCATTACTAGATTGCACGTGCCTCTATACGTAGTTTACATTATACATAGTTCGAATCCTATACATACATATATGTATTTCATAAATTTAGAGAAAGTTTTCAAAAGTTTTATCGATATT
This sequence comes from Athalia circularis, assembly GCA_963978495.1. Taxonomy (NCBI): domain Eukaryota; kingdom Metazoa; phylum Arthropoda; class Insecta; order Hymenoptera; family Athaliidae; genus Athalia; species Athalia circularis. The sequence goes on from OZ021702.1 coordinate 9,642,843, forward strand.
TATATATGCATGAAACTATTTTTTACAATATCTATTCATGTCCTCCCTCTTGACTTGGAGTTGAAACGGAGGATTTATCATCCCCCGTAATTTTTAATCTTATATAGGGTATTTCTCCAAGACTACAGTTTGTTTTAATTTTTTTTATTTAGTTGTTTCGTTGGGAACTGTAAGGCCATTGCAAAAAAAAAATCCTCTGCTATAAAATGTGTGTGTGTTCACGTATACCGATTACAAAGGAATGAAAGGCAGAGTAAACAGATTGCGCGGTATGATTCATTCATAAGGAAAAGTCTAGACAAAATTTTTATTACATTTTCAATATTCGATGAAAAATTTTCCACGATAAAACATGTAAAATATTATTTCTATCTCTGTTATCGTATAAGTTTGTTAGAAGTAATAGATCAGAATGTGAGAGTCATAATTTATCACCACTTATAACAAGTATCGGTGCGCGGTAAGTTTCTGCATATATTTCAACCCCTCATAACAGCAGCTATCTCTGCGCATGTTTGTCTCTTTCTTTTTTCGAATTGGGCGGAGGGGGGGAAGATTCTGTATTATAACGGGCGCGGGTTGCGGTAAAGAGAGTTGGATGATAAACAGAGCAAGAAGGAGAAAAAGATAAAGAGAAGAAGAGAGATGAAAATATATAGTAGCTGAAGGCAGACGTTATTTATTCGACGCCATTATGTCACTGAGGGGGCAAGCCCGGAATATTGTTCAAGACATCGCGCATACATTAGCCAAACCTTTATTATTATACACGGGGAACCACTTATTTGTTAACATCATAATATATAATAAGCATGTTACGAGGATCAAGCCGAAGAGTAGGAGGAACCTAGAAGTGTAACAAGGACGTTTATGAAAGAGCTGGAGACGAACGCGAGTGTGGCAAAATTTTATTAGGGTGAACGGAAAGCCAGCAACCTATATAGTAAATGAGGGGTAAAATGAAGAGAGAGAAGGAAATGTCAAAAGTAGGAGGAATACCATATTATATATAAGCTTTTAGTCACACCGGATGCCGATTTATAGAAGAATATATGTATAATTTGTATATCAGCGACTTCCGGACGGAGAAAAAAAAGACAGGAATTTATACATCACAAAAAAGCATCCCACGAGATAACGCGACTGCAGCTCGAACAAAACGAAAAAAATACCTGAGTGAGGACGAGACATGGGTATACGAGCAAAAGACACCCCGATCTGCAAAAAGGGTAGGATGAAAAAACAAAAATTTATACCCATAACCGAATGACCTGAGTCGAAAATTCTGTAGCTTAGGGTTAGAGGCGAGACCCTCCAGATGTGAGGTGAATATATCCCCTAATTGCGCGAAGAATCGATCAATCGATCGATCGATCCATCGATTTGTATAATATCGATGCCCTTAATGCTGTGTATTATAGCTTCTGCGCAAGGTAAGCAACCGAACACAATGTACCTGGCTAATGATACGAGCAGAGACAAGGGGTGGTAAATATTAGAACTTGAGAACCCCAATAATATCATCTGCTTTTACCCTCGGATCTTCCCATGAATTGTTATATACAAACTCAGTATAATATCCGAATCGCGAGGTATATAATGTATTGATTAACTTCACAGAACAAATCGTTTACTATTCGCACGGTATATTCACAACTGCACAAATAATTTTTCGCCATCCCGATGGATCCTTCCTTTTTTTTTTTTGGTTTCTCTTGAATTTTTCACGGGAAAACTATGGCTCAGATTTGAATAGAAGTTCAGAACTAAAGTCGAGTTTTTTTCAATTTTTATAAGTAGGCGCATTGCGGAGGTATTTTAGTGGAAGAAAGAAAGTATTTATGTACACAGAGTATCGGTTAGCATGGGTGACACACTATATGCATTTAAGGGTGCTTTTCTAACAGCGTGACGTGTTACAACTTTTGACACCATCACCCATCGATATACCATGAAGACGAAAATTTTTTTCCTTTCTTTTTCGTAAAGGGTGGGGGTTAATGTTTGTACCTATTGTACGTTGCTGTTTCCACCCATTAAGCTGGCAGCTGTTTTCTTGTTTACTATAAATATAAAAATGGCTGCATTGCCCGGTAGCTACAGCTACTGCCGTATTACTGCGGCACAAGCATGGACTTGTATTCACGCGCCCTTCCTAAATTTCACTTAGTACATTCAAACGCAGACGAAATTCTTGAACTTCACACCCCACCGGCATGAAATCGAAAGTCATCTTTCCGAAGTTTCCGTGCCAAAAAAATCTTGACCCAAAATACCAGTGATCGCTAGATGAAAAAAAAATTTGAGAGGTAGAAAAGTAGTTTGAGCAGTACATAATGTCTTAACATATGTTGATCTCAGGAATACAAATCCTTTGACTAAATTGGGCTGTGACTAAAACCAATCAATTTTTTTTCCTTTGAAAAACGAAAAATTGACGATTTTGAGACATGGATTAATTTAATCAGCGAATTCGGATTCCTGGGATCAAAATACATAAGAATACATCAAGATATTGCGAAAAAAATGTTGATTTTTTACCCCAAAATCAAAAAAAAAAATCTGAGATATACTTCTTTGGATTTTTTCGATTTTTGGGCCAAAAATGAAGTATGTATTCTTTAAACGTCTTGTCTGACACTTTTCCGAAGTATTTTAACCTCAGAAAGACGAATCCGTCGACTAAATTAGGTTACGACTGACATGAATCAAGATATGTCGATTTTTCCACTTGGAAAAGCAAAAAATTTGCGATGAGTCGATCATTTCGATGGGTAGATAAATGTGGTTAGCAGATTCAGATTCCTGAGCTCACGAGAAGCACGCGCATTTAGTGCTATTGAAATAAAATTCATTGACATTAGTACACGTATGTCATATGATTGTTTTTTTTTTAATTTTTTTCAAACTATAGCTACGTCGCCAGCAGCTCAATCTACTTGTTACCCCATTTGTTCAATTTTTCTTTGCGTCTACTGCAGTGCAGGTCGTGTGACATCGCTTCAAAGGCATAAAAAATACCGAAAACATCGAGCCAACAAAAAAAAGGACAATCTTGAATCTCATATTCCCTTCCCTAGTTTTTTCTTTTTTTTTTTTCTAATCATTCCAGTTGCTACAGCACTTTCACTGGACGATTCTTTTACACTGGATATTATCTCGTACGAATACTGTACAAGTGCAATCATATAATATACCTACATAGAACGATTCTAGCGCACATCATCAATCGCAACGTATATAAAAATCCATGAAATCGAGGACCGAGAATGATCGATACGTTTCACGTATATAGGGGCTGTATAAAAATAATAATAATAATAATAGTCATGATAATAATGATAATAATAAAAACAGGGAAGAAATCAGAAGCTGAAGATCAAAAAACTTCACCTGCATAGATCAGACGCGCGCGCGGGTACATAAAAATCTCGGTTTACCTGCGCTCTCATATATAAGCGCGACCCAATCGCAGCCAGTCAACCGTCGCGTCGCATCGGATACATAAAAATGATGGTTTACACACATATATACCGATGTACGTATATATATATACAGGACCTAATATACGGCAACGTGCACAGCTTATGTTCATCTATACCGAGCAAATTGAAGTTGTCCCCAATATTTTTAATAAATCGATCTGCAGATCTTTACGGCCGCATCAGACAATACCCGCCAAATCGTCGACTGCACCCCATAGATTAATCAAAAAAAAAAAAAAAAAAAAAAAAAAAAAAACAGAAAGAATCCCATCGGCATAAAGAATATAATGTGAAAAATACTTGCAGCGGTTTTACAGATATGAAAAATGGTTAATCGAAAAGTTATGGTAATACCGACACTTTTGGCAAGTATATAAATAAAATAATATAAAAATTATATTCTGCATAGACAATAATATACCTACACTTGATTGGAAAAACGCGTCTGCTTCAGGACCATTTTTACGACACAATATCATTTCGCTCATATACTTTTATCTGCACTTCATGCACCAGATTCTCGGTAAATATAATGAAACGTAATATAAGTTGAACCCTTTCACATTTCGACGAATATAATATAGATATCGTAGATGAATATTTTCATCATCAAGTACGAAGCTATGTATAGGTATATGTATATCATATGTATATAGGTATCATAGCAATGGCCTTTTAAGCGCGAGTGACTTTATATTATGTATATAATATTATTGTTTGTTCAGCCGTTGGCTGCAAGAGCTGATGCATAGAGGACAAAAGAAGCTCCTCGATATGCATTCTATGTACTCTACAACACTATAATATATCACATTAAAATTATTATAATACAACCACATTTTGTATCACCCGATGTGCACGGAATAAATGTAGCTAAATAAATTAAGTGAGCATCGTATCCACACCCCTATGACGAAAGGCTGAAGTCGTCTACACCCGCAACCCAAAATCAAAGAAAAACAAAAGAAAGAAAAAAATGACGATATCTATTTTCGCAAAATTAGACAACTGATTTCATATGAAATATATACTGCGGATCTCAGTACGGGACTTGTCAACAGCGCGAAGTAGAGTACATCGTTTGTGATAAGAAAAAAAAAATGAATAAAAGGCAAGGGGGAAAGTTGCAGGAGATGGTGCATGGGTATTAAAGGCGTAAGGTATTTTTGATACGGGGAATAAGACTCCCTTTTTTTCTGTCTCTCCTCATTTGGTGTCTGTAGTTGAATGAAACGTTCATTATAGTGCCTCGTCGGACTAACAATCAGGTTCATTTTGTCTCTCCGGCTATGATAACAATGAATACCACCAGTCAGAGAATCGGTCCACGCGCGTCTTCTTCTTCTCCCAAGTCTTTATAGAACTCTACCGTGTGCGCTGGGCTTGCTTGTGCAGCTATCCGCCATCTTGACTTCACCGCGATGTTCTTTTGTGGGTCTTATAAAGCACCAGCCCAAGAATAAAAAAGATGGGGGCAAGGAGTGGTGCTCCACTCCGTTTCCTCCTCCTACTTTTTCTTCGTCTTCTTCGTTTTCTTCGCTTTTTCCTTCTCACTTTTCTTTGGCCCTCTCTGTTTCTCCACGACCGTCCGCATCGTCTCGCAGGTCGCGACGTCGGAGAAAAGAAGAGAACAGACAGCGACTAAAGACCCGAAGAAGATGTACCAACGCTAAGTTGAGCGCTACCTCACAATTTCACATGTATAAAAACCCTTTGCATAAATATATACATTTTCTACGATCTTTAAACAATCCCATTTCAATCATCTTCTCTATGATGACTGTGACAAGAAATTGAAAGAACATCTCATTCATCATTCCCAGCTTCTAAATTATGTCCTTTCGATTCGATGATATTTGAAGTCCCATCATCGAACCAAGAATACCATAGTTTTGGCCCTGGTGCAGGTTGACCGGTCGGGACGCGTTGGGCGGTCTTAATCTTTATTCTTATTTTATTTCAACTTCCTTCTCTCATTTTCCTTTCTCTTTTCGTATTTTTTTTTTTTTTTTCTCACATAAAGCTGCGAGAGCGAGCCAATCGGATTTCTCAAAGAAACTACTACCTTATTTCCCACTCGTTGCATTCGGGCTGCACGCGAGAGAATTAAAAGAATATATATAAGACGCAAGGAATGAAACGAAGTGTACATGGTGTACCAAATAGGTATTATATATACAAGAAGAGAAAAAAACATATTTCTGTAACAGCTCACATAATATACTCGCAGTTGGTATATTTTTTACTCAACCGTGCAAACAACGAATTATAGAACCCTTGTGAGTAACATAATTACTCGTATAAAGGTCAAGCACATTTGTAATAAGTTTAATAAATAACCATGACGTAAGAAAAAGCACGTAACCACCATATACCAACACGTATATTTATAACGGTCATTTACCTCGAAGTTATCTCAAATTTGTTTGAATCGTATAGCGAAAATTTTTTGTAATTGTTGTAATTGCAGTTATATGGGAGGCATTGACTCGTACAGGCGTGAATTTGATTTCATGCAATAATGTGTGTAACATATAGGAACGTAAATTTAAGGCAGATGTAAACGGCGCAAACGAATATCGCGATTCGAAATAAGAGAAAGCATAAATTTATGATGCGAGGAGAAAAATATAATTCTGGCAAAAGCGACCTAATATTGATGGATCTATACAAGAATAGTTGAATCGCACCGTAGACAACACTTATGCGTGAATGTAGTGTGTGTATATATATATATATTTGCCAAACGATTGCACAATGTCTGGACAAAAGGCGCGTATACGAAGAGCGGTCAATTTGTTCAATGGACAATGATAACTTTTGAACAGTATAATATATAGAATAGTTTTGTTGTTGGCTGCTGCTGGTATACATAATATATAAAGGGCATAAATCAATCCCTCCAGATGTCCTTTTTCCTTTGCAAAAGGACACCCGTGCAGTCACCTATTTTGTTATATTTTACGCGTGGAACCGAAATTTTATGCTGTAGTCTTCCAGAAATCGGAGGAAATTTTTTTGTCAGCACGCAACGCGATATAAATTCATTTTTAACACGTCCGGTAAAAATAATATTTCGATTTTTTATAATACATTATGTATATCCACATGTATAAATGACAAACCCAACATTCATCTTTATGTTCAGAAATTATTGCGGTGTACGCACAATATTTTTGCCGACAAAGGACGTTATATATACCCCCATACAAACGGGATATTTTCATCATTATTCGTTTAATTAACCTTGATTGTTTCCCAGTTAACAATGAAATTCAATTATTATAACGAACCAATTATACCTCAACAATAATCTACACATACCTACACAATACGACGTGTATCGGTATAATTTAAGTTCCACATAGCATTAAAGCGTATCGAATGGTGTAAAAGAATGATGAAGAATATAACGAAACATGAAACCGCGAAACACTGTCAACTCACCGATCAAAGTTACAATTCTCATCGATCATGGGAAGCGGTAAAAATCAAACAATTTGAGCAGCGTACCGCCAGACCGCGGCACCGAAAGGCTTAAAAGGGTTTTCTACGACCACGACATCTGTATCAAAAAATTTCAGGTTTATAACTTGGTGATAATCGCCGGTATCATCCATCCCTGGGGTGCGACCATCGATGACAAAATGGGACTGATAAAACAAATTCAAGAATCGAATCAGAACCCCCCAGTTTTCTGTATTAAAAAAAAAAAAGTATATCGAAACTTAAGGGTTGAATAATTTCGGGAGAGAAATTACAAGAAAAAAAAGAACTATACTCGTTGAACAAAATTTCAGCGAACGATAGGGTGGGTTTCTACTGCAGTGCAGAGAGTATTTTTATCTTGAGCGAATAACCTCGAGGGGTTGGTAAAGACGGTTGTTTAGATGTAGGGAATTTTTGACCAGATCGAATTTATTTTAAGGGATGAAAAGAAAACCGGACAATGTAGAAGGGTAGGGAGAGAGCTTAGGGATTTTTCTATACAGATATCCCAATGCAATGCTATTAGCCGGCTGTCCAGTAGAGAGTACTGAATCTGAATTGGATCGCATTGGCTGCTGCAGGGATACAAAGGGGAGATCCTTTTCTGATGTTGCAATTCGCTTGTATATTCGTGTAAACGTACAGAGTAAACCGGGATAGAGAAAGTTGGTTTTCATGAGTGGCTTGAAATGGGATTTGAATATATCCATCACGTTAGTCTTCATACAATGTGTTGAATAAAAACATATATGGGTATGTATACATGAATTTATCGACTAAATTTTTTGTGAAATAAAGTAAAAGAATCAGGGTTGAAAAGAGAAACGGGGATAAAACTGACCCAGGAATTTTCTGCGATCGAAGTATAATTCATTATATATAGCACGTGAAAATTTTGATTATGAAAATTTTTTTTTTCTACATTCTTTTTTCTCAAGACTATTAAGAGTGAGGGTAAAATGTAACGAAAACGACGAGGTTATTATAAAGGGCGAGCGATTCTGTTATTAAATCCCGGCAAAGGTTATAACCGTAACTTCGGATTACGGCAGAAAACGTGCTAAACTATTATATGGTAGAATGGGTATAAGGAGAACGTGGCCAATAGCCTTTTCTACTGATTGGTTCCGTTATATTCTAGTATTCGGTAGATTTAAAATCAAATGCGTCAAATTCCAATTTTCTAAAACAATTAATTCCTTATAGACCGAAATCTAATCGTGACTTTCTGAACTTAGAATATATGATCTAATTTGAACGCGGAATTCGGATTCCTGAGGTCGAAAACCAGGCGATGTACGCCAGAAACTTTGTTTGAATTTTTTAGAATATTTCGAGAATATTACGAGGCTGAACTTTATCTAACTAAGTTTGTCAAGCAAAATTATCGAAGATAAAATTGATGAAATCCTACGCAAGAATCGTTCCCGTCTACCGCTTGTGCCAAATGTTAAACAACTAAATCTGTTCTATAAGTTCAGGAGCGCATTGCTTAATGGAACGAACTGCATATACAGCCCCCCATTTAAAATATTCAATTTTGTTACAGTTCCTTTTAGATTACGACACAATCAAATATCGATCTTAGAAGTATACCTACTTGTACTTATAGCTTTCCATAGCGATGTGAAACACCTCAGCGTCTCCGATAAAGACTGCTCAGCATCATCATGATCGAGGTTTTTTCAAGAAAATACCTCGCTAACTGTGTTGACATGAAACTCGCAGCACATCAGATTAATATGAATATAATACAAAGTAAAAAAGTTGTCTTATTGTTAGCCGAGGAGTTCACCCGACAAAGCCCCCGCTTACCAGAAGACCTGAAACATTCAGCAGATCAGATTAGTTTGATTGTGAGATATTCATTAATTTGAATATTTTCTAACTGGAGATCTCTGGCAGGCTGAATCTTCTCACTCGAAGACCTGAAACATTCATCAATGTTGTATGAGTAAGTATTCCCAAATAGAACAATGTTGGAAAAGTGAGAAAGAAGCATGTAAGACAGATAAAAAGAACAGGAAGAGGAAGAAAAAAGTAGAGAGAATTGGTGGCATGGCGATTGGCGATCCTCTTCAAGTTGGCGGCTTCAGGCGCAGCATCCCTCCTCGACTCCGTGCTCCACGTTAACACAGAGACAAGGGGGAGCGTGTTGCCCAGTCGAACAATCGCTTGGCTTGATTCTCTATTTAGGGAAAAAAAGTAAATCAAAAATGGAACCCGAATATTCTGATTGAAAATCCAAGTTTGTTAAATAGATAATTGTAGAATTTTCACAATTCCTAAATTGAAAACAGAAATTTAATTGAAATGAATTTCGTGTTGGAAACAAGGGACATATAAGGAGCGCAATTTATGCCAAATATCTGCGATTGTTGGACGCTGTGGAACGAATAAACATACCGGTCTAAGACTACCTGCCTACCCGTTCGCGACTCCTTCCTACCCTCATTTTTATGCGCCCCCAACACAACGGACGATCTGATCGAACCACAGAATCGAGCCTGGTGTTCCCAAGCCAGGCTCAATTCAGGGTTTTTATAAATAATAGCACACGCACAGCTCGACCCACTTACAACACCCGGCCTACCCATTCCTACCTACATCCACCTATATTTAATGACGAAACTCATTCTCACCAACACACTCATTCTATACGCATCAATCATACAACGTGGTTCAGGACTTACTTTGTTGGGTGTCACTGTAGGGAAAGAACGGGTTAGTTCATCCTATCCAATATTTGCCAAACTTGAACTGATTTGTAGACCATGAATGAAATCATCAGAACATTTCAGTTTGAATAGAAAAACTAGGTTGCATGTTGTTGAAACAATATGCTGAATGAATCGACTCTTCCACTGATTACTTCAGTGTAGCAAAAGCAACTCAAGCGTATTGAATTAATCTTTGAGGAATTGACAACTTGAATCGGCAAATTTAGTTCTAACATGTTACACAGAGAGAAACATTGGTACCGCCATGCCACGAGATAGCAAAGATTAGGGAAAGATAGACAGCAAAATCAACGCATGCGACTTGCCAACTCTGCCGAAGTTGATTTTCTTCTCCTGGATTCACTGCATTTCAGAGTTGCTTCCCAGGTTCCATTCTCTGTATATCTGCCTCTCGGCTTTTGTCCATACATTTTTTCAGTCCTTGAGTCTCTACACACTACAGTACACCACACACTATCTGCAAATTTTCGGAAATTACTGATTATGCTTCAATTGATACTTTTGCAATTATTGATAGCTGCAGGGTTTATCAACAACTCTTGGTTGTATGTAAATGATAACTAGTGACCGATATTATCGATCTAATTATGAAAATGATGATGAATCACTTACCATTTCCACTAATACTTTGAAGCTCTGGGATCAACTTCCCTGCCAAGGCTGCTTTTCATTCTCGGAATTTACCATCATCCCACGCTGTTCTGTAAGTCCCATCCTCTGCAGTGTATCTGCCTTGTCGATAAATTCTTTCAATGTTCCAATCTCTGCACATTGTACCGCACTGCACATTTTCTATGAATTTTCAACCAAGACCGATTCAGTTTCAATACTTCTCAATTGTAGACAAATGATAGCTATACTGATTGGTTCAATCGACTTGATCGTAAAAAAAATACATCAGTACAGATCTTGAAAATAATTGAGAACTCGATTCATATCATACACACTCTAATAATAATAGCTCTGTCCCAACAACTTTTAATAATTCGGTAATCACCAACGCAATGAACTTCAATAATAAAATATGCAAGTACACGACGAAGACGCGCAATGAAACGCTACCAAATGCAAGTTCAAACTTGCACGTGCTGCGTTTTGTTTCGCTAGCCTTCCTTGCCACGTGACGCCATCTCGCAATCAGTCTACATTTTTTCATTTCATTAACAGGCGATAATCACTACAACTACTATGTCAACCATATTTTTATTCTTTACATGAAGCCCCGATCTCTTGCACCAAATTTTCTGCGACTCGAGTTGGTCTCCCCGTGCCCCGGTCCCCAGCCTAGCAACCAACCTAGCAACCGATCAACAACTACGAAATGCCGAACTTCATATTTCTACGCTCGACAATTGGGTATTACCTAAATGCACCCATGTAACTTATAAACGGAAAATCCACTATGCACCCACCTAAAAACCGAAATCCAGACCCAAATCTGCTACACGAGATTTATATTTGTGATGCGCATTTTGTTACTCGAGCGTCTCGGGGTCCAAAATGGCGACCGACCAGCGCCAGATATAGAAAATTATACATTTCAAATTTCTACTTACTCAAACATCGTTAACAGATCCACACTTGTCACAGTTCGATGATAACAGCTGTAGATCGACGTTCAGTATAGTTACTGAATAGTTTCAATGTCTGTTGCAGAATATTTCAACAATAAAACTTGAAATAAACGCAGCGATGTCGTTGCTAGCTGTCCTCTCGCCGCTATCCCCAGAGACATGACGATCGCACGATTGTCTTTTGTTTCCCCCGCCCAATCACAGAGCAAGACGTCTTGGCGGCCGCTTTCGAACGTAAATTGTTAGGTATTTCTACGAAATTGCAAAAATTTTATAAGAGATGAAAAAATGCCACGAAAAAAAATTAGAAGAATCAACGAATCCAGTTTGTGAAAACTTCAAAGGTATCGAGGGAGGGCCTCCTACGATATATATATATATTTTTTTTTGCCCAAACTTCGTCGAAATCAAATTTCGTAAAATAAGAAACTGATAGATTTTAGAAGACGCGAAATTAAAAGTTTTTATAAGCTTTTTCCAGTTTTCTCGGGGCAATAAAAGCTCTTCTATATAGTCAACATTTTCCGACAATTTAATTAATATACTATGCGTATATATTACCTACCTATCCGCTAAAAAAAAGTTAAGTTGAGATAAAATCATTTTCCAACAATCTAGGATAAATGTTTGAAAAGAAAAATGAACGAGGGGGGTAGGTGGTTAGGGATAAGGTATAATATAGTTCAGCTGAGAGTTTGAGACGTTCTTATAGCACCGGCCTTCATAAAAGACATTTCGCCAAACTGCGAGCGGAGAGATTTGAGAAAAGAATGGGTGAGAATAAAGCGGAGGATGAATATAACGAAAGACTCAAGAGAGAAAAAAAAACTGTACCTATTATCACACTTTTCCTCAAAGAAAAATAAATTATGAAAGAGAAAAGAAAAATTGAAGAAATAATCGGAGGAACGCAACCACAATTGATCATTGATTTCTACATCCATATCGATCGATCGATTTTCATAATTAGAAATTGAGAAGACGAAAAAATAATCTCAAATTATCTAGGTATATGTGTAATTGCGATCGATTGCGACGAATCAATATAATCAATTATCGATACATAGATTATAATATATATGTATATAAATCGGTTACGGTGTTTCAGTTATGTGTGCACATAATTTTTGTCGGCATCTTTCAAGTTCGACGTTCGGAAAGAAGTTTTATTTATTTATTGATTTTTTTTTTAAATTAAATCTCTCGGAACACCATTAAATATACGTATATATAATACTCGCGATCCAATTACCGACGATTAGTCGTCAAAAAAAATTCTTTACACACAACGTTCGATCGTATCGATGATTCGTTCAATTGAAATCCAGTTCCCAATCAAGAAAATTTAACTTTATCTAACCAACGCTTCAAACCAGGTTTCTCGGTAAACAAAAAAAAAATTTAATAATTAATAAATACAAATTGGTAAAAGCAAATGACCCACCGATTCAAAGTCTATAAATTCGTTTATATCAAATGAATCAAATTAATGAAATAAAATTTAATCCAAAAATAAAATAAACAATATGTTTACACGCATGCTTATGATTTTAAAACAGCTGTGCAAATAATAAAACATTTTCTGAATGATTTTTTGAATTGTTTGCGATTTTACGTCTTTTATGGAAAAGAAGAAACACCAAAAAACTAAAGAAACAAAAAAGATAAATGCAGTGTTGATTTTCTCTACCATGACGACGTGTGCGATATAGAACTGCATATTTACAGTCAATATTGATCGATTGATAGGAACAATAAATGTAATTTGATATCTATGGATTTCATTAGTTTTTGTCTACAATATGAGGATAGTTACCATCTGTATGGATGGTGTGAAAGTTTATTAGACGCAAGATGAACCAGAACCTTCGCAATTTCTAAATAGAGTGACGCTGGTTTCGTTACTTTATTTAGGAGACTGGTGGCCCGGTTTTTGTTTGCTATAAAAACAATCGTCCGTTGGATATGGGCATGGACGCACGTCCATTGAGAGACCAGAATTCCCTTTCCACCATCCCAGAAAAAGCCAACGAACCAATATATATATACACACGATGGTCGGGAAGGTCCGAAGATACGCGACTCCCGATATTGCGACTTGTATACCTCCGGCTATATACGCGACTCATATTGAACACTGACAATACCTTCAATAATAGTGACAGTTCGCTTTTGTGCAATGTTACCCAGAATCACAACCCGATTCGTTCTAGCATTTGCTACCGCTGCTGGTGCAGGATCGCGAAAGAAATCTGTCCACCTCGGTGGCAAGGGGAGAAGGTAACGGAGGCAACGAGGACGCTTTTCATTTATATGCGATCCATTTCCGAAAAAAAGGTAAGAAGAATTTCCAATGTGAAGTAACGAAATGGGAGAAGAAGGTGAAAAAAAATAAGTATATTAAAATGAAACCACCGTGTAAAAATAATTATAGATGAAAAAAAGGATGCCTACTTTATTATTATATATATCCCGATGACGTCGCAGGATCGCATCGCATGCATCTGCGGCAAAATCAATTAGGAATAAGGTGTATTATATCTTTTGAAGGCGCGATGCGCGGATATATACATATATATAAATGATCGGCGTTCGATTATTATCGAATAGAAAACATCATCACCCTTTTACCGAAGCATGTTATATAGGAATACGTATGTGTGCAACCATCGCCCCCGCCAACGATTTCTTGCAATTAGATCCTGATTCATTCGTTCATTCACCAGCGCACGAACACCCCGTCAAATATATCCATATGCTATAAAGCAAGGCCTTTAGGCACAATTTATAATACATCCCCACATACGATACGCGTACATACAAACGTGGGTATAAACTTTGACGTATCTGGAGAATATAGAAAGTAGGTAGAATTTATACAGATACGTAGGAACGTCGAACAATTCGTGGATTGCTTTCACATCACCCACACCGCGGTTATTAGGAGTTATAGAACCACCTAATCAGCCCTGCACTATAGCGCTATCGCGATGAATAATTATTATTGTTAGAAAATTTGTGATAAATAAAATAGATGGAAGAAAAAAAAAAAATCACGACACAGAGAAAAAAGTAGTCTTGAATTGAGATGAAATTTCTTTTACCGATGATCAAGATTATACCTACGATACTTTTGATCTTCACAAAGAGTGAAGGAGAGAAAAAATCGAGGATCAAAAATGGAGAGAAATAGGAGAGAGAGTAAAAAAAGAAATTGTTCATATATAGGGAGCAGGCTGCAGGGGGCATTCCCCCGTGTCACAAAATCGAGCGGGTATATAATTTGAAATAGAAATATTCCAGTCACACGCGTTCACAGCTATTGATGTATTCACTGTGTGTAACCCAACAGTCCAGGAGGAAGCTGATGTGCAGAGTTGCCGATGCAAAGCTATGAAATAAAAAAAATATAAATATATTTTACATTGTACCATCACCTATATTACCCTCGATTTTTTCTTTTACTCTATCAATTTTTGTTGATTTTTTTTTTTTTTTTTTTATCGTTCCGTTCAACCGATAACTTTCATTTGTTGTCTATAATTAATTGAATTTCGCATTAATTATGAAGGTTATTTGTTTTTTTCAAATGGAGACGTTCTTTCTTTTTTTTTTTCTTACTTTCAGATCACTACGATTCATGACGTCTCAATAAACGAAAAGCTCTACAGATATCTGTGCCGTTCTATACATGTGTATCGTAATAACAAATGAAGGCGTCATGTGATTAACCAAAACAATTAACTGATGAACATCAGGTTCTGACAATGGCGTAATCAGCGAGCTTTCCTCATCCACATTTGGTACAGGTATACAACTACTACTCTTACTACTCCTCGGTGTTTCCCCACAATAGATTCCATTGTTTAACCTATTGTTATGTGCTATAGAATTGTATACATGTGACTGTAATACACGTACAATTTTAACGACCATTTTATACACTTACACAGAAATAATGCATTAAGAAATCTCATAGAAATCTGATGTATTTGAGAAAAAAAAAAGTTTCACGCATAAAAATGGTGTAAAAAATATCTGATAACTGCACGAGATCTGGAGCACAATACATAATGGTGTATGTATGTATATGAGATATGCACGTACGTAAAATATGTGTGTATAGATAATTCACGGAGTAAGTGACTTTTCGTCTCGTTGAGGTATAGAAATCTCTATAAAGAAGAGAAAAAAAAAAAAAACTAGTGTACCTATATATGCGTGTACGTATAAAATATGTGGAGGGTATATATAAATACATGTGTGTGAAAGATGAGAATTGAGGGGCGTTTAGGGTCCAGCTGTATAATACGAACGAACGGGAGTAGATGATGATGCTTGGGTGTTGCGAGATGAGTACGAAACAGGGTGAGAGACACGCGACCGCTGATTATACCATTCATCGCAACGCGCCTCCATCGCCACGCCGGGTGAAAATAAAAAGAAAAAGAATTAAAAATAGTATAAATAGCAAAGAAAAAAAAGAAGAGAGCGAACGTAGTACGTAGATAATCGAGAGGAAAGTGAAAAGATTTGTGCATACAAATTATAGAGAAATGAAGGAAGAAAGACATCGGTCCAAATTTTTGGATGAAAATTCAATATGAAAAATGGTGAGTATATTATGTACCTTTTTTTTTATCGGTCTACGCATGTATAATATATTAATATTATAGACGTTCGTCTGTGCGCTGTGATGTACGTGCATAGATGTAAACGGATGTGAATTTGCAGCGTAAGGATTGTACGCTTGAATAATTTGGCTAATTAGTTCGTTAGGGTAATTGCCTGCCCGATATTAAAGCACGGGAGATGTGACAATAATCCAAGGTAAATCGGGATAAGCTGAAAGACGTGTCGCGTGATGATTCGATCTCGATCATGAATTTGATATACATATAGATATAATTCGAGGAGCTTTTCGCCCCCCCCCCCCCCCCCCCCGACCTCTTGTATTCAACTGATGATAACAAATGAATAATATCGATAACAAATACATTCTGATTCACCCGACATTACTTATTGTATCTGCGCAATAATTGCGTGGAACAAAATTTTTTTTTTTTCATTTTTTGTTCATTCATTTTTTTTTTTTTGTTTTTTCCGCTTCTCAATATCACATTGACAAACACTACAGTGCAAATAATGATTATAAAGTATAACCATTATCGTCATGCAGTCGGAACAAGAGAGAGAAAAATAATAATTCAGAAAAGAAGAGATGAGAGAAACTGTAAAAGAGAAAGAATAAAGAGGGTATAAGGTACGTATAGGTATACCTATTTAACAAAACGGAAAAATGAGAGAAAAGATATCGTGTGGGGACTACAAATATTGGAATGCTTATATATTTACTCTTTTCACATCTTTCTCTCTTTTTCTCTCTCTCTATCTCTATCTCTGCTTCTCTCTTTCCAGTGCATTTGTAGGCTATGCAGTTGCTGCAACTGCAACGTTGCGATAGCATTTTATGAGAGTTACGCTGCCAACATAAAAGGGACATTATACTCCGACTGTACATACACAAGTATCTACATATATATACGTATATACCGACTACACAGCAAGTATAGAAATGAATATGTATACCAAAAGAATCGACGCGACATTTTATATTTAATTATCTCAAAATGAAGATTCACAAGCCACCACTACTATATGCCGCCATGTAATCTAATACACATCAAAACCAGAAACTCATTTTTGGCTCTATGAAAAAAAAAAAAAAGAAACAATCTATGTCGTCATGCGAGAGATGAGTATTAATTTTTCGAACATTCCTCCTGTGTTTTAATAATTTTTTCAAAACCAGCTGAATTATTGTTAGATTTGTTTTATAATTATTGCATGAGAAGAAAAAATTCACGAAACACCATAGTGAATGAGATTATCAGTGTTCGTTGCATCGTTGGATATATGTATATCTAATGATTTGTATGCCGTTCGCTGATATGAAACAGGATAATGGCAAAATGGGTGAGAATTTTGAATTTTGCACATATATTTGAACACAGATGATAGGAATTTCGTTAAAGTATAATATAATGTGCAGCCTCGAATGTTTTGCAAATAGCGTAACATAAAATTGTGGGCAAATTTCTCATTTTACATACAAAAGCGTGAAATATACGTGACAAGTCTAGGTAGTGTACATGATTATAAAAATAAAATCAAAAAAAAAAAAAAAAAAAAAACCGACAAAGAAAGAACGGAAAAAAATTCGGAACTTGCCGGACTCCATCAGAGTCGCAATATTTGCGCAGTTATCTCATTCCCCGGAAACTTCCACCGCAGACCAATAACGTGATTGTTGATTGGTCGATTGTTGGCCCTATATTTGTGAACGTGTGGATCCGAAAAACGGTGAAAACCTCCCGTATATAGGTAAATACCTGTGTATATATATTCATTTAATGTGTATAGAGTATAACGGAGCTAGAGCTGCCGAAATTAAGCAAAGCTGACCTATATACGTGTAAAAAAATGGGTGAATAGAATTGCTATTATCTTTTTCTTTTTTTTTGGTATGCGTTTCTCTCGTCGCGTACTTTCGAACCCATTGTATTTCTTATCCAAGTTTATTGTACGTACTATTTATTTGCGATTATATCGAACCGTTTTGCATGATCTCTGAAAAGAATTCCTTTTTCCACCCCCATGGCTGCCGATTTCTTCTTTTCTCTGCAGTGCCAAGTCGTTCTTATCGTTCGCGGTGGTTCTCTTCCGCGACCAACAAACACAACTTCTTTTACACCCTCGTCTATGCTTTTTTGTATGTTATACTGCGCCGCATTTTTATCCACGCGCAGATAACGATTAGGTACATTACAAGTCACGAAACTATAATAACCACCTCGATCATTAGACCTACCTGCGATTCGAAAAATATGCACGGTGTATAAATTTTAGACTACTTTGATCGAGGGAATTCGATCAGTTTTTAAAGTATATCAGTTGCTCGAATTGAAACTCCAGTGGATGATGATCCAGGAGCTGAAGCGATAAAAATAAAACGAAAACTCTCATTTTGAAAAATAGTTCATGCACGTATGCTGAAATTAATATATGCGAAAGTGGGGAACACGAAAATCAGTAGCATATGCAAGCTGGAAATTGAAATCTTCATTTGAAGCAAGCGACCTACGAGCGCTGAAGTTTCGAAAAATATTTTTCGTAAAGAGGTGGAAACTTAGCACACGCAACATGGCTCATAAAAATGAAAATCTAAAGTCTGAGAGCCTCGGAGGCATCCGACGCTACGCAAGTTCCAGGAGTATCAGAATCTCGCAGCAATATAGTATGAAGAATCTACAGCACATATAACCCATAGGTAATTCCGAGTGTTGGTGAATAAATGTAAAATACAAAGCGTGTTCATTGTAAAGGTGTACGATGGGGTCCACCTGTTGCCTCCGCGCATCCTAGTCGTCCGCCATCTCTGTATTTTGTCCAATGAGGAGTGTTTATTTCCCCAGTATAGTAGTGGGAGTTGAAAAGCTGCGTGGGTTGGCTCCGTCGGTTATCCTACGGGAGCGGGACGCGCCGAGGTACAATATTCCCGTGGGCGAACTTATACCCGTCTGACTATTTCATTCCAGGACTCATTTTACTCCTGGCTATGATCATGCGACGAGGTATACACACGGGCTTATATCGTATATTGTAAAATTGCAACTAACCAAAAGGAAATAGAAAAAAACGACAAAGTTCAACCCTCGACGTATTCAATCGTACATTCTTTCGCTGATTCTTCGATTTTAGTGAAAAGGAAAAAAGGACCGGGTAGCAGATTTGAAAAATCTGATTAGGAGTGATTTTTAACCCGCTAATATTGAAAAATTATATTAAAAAAAAAAGCCAAGGATACGATACGACATTCAATTTTTTAATCACGTTCGAAAGATAAAATGTGTTGAGATATAAACATGTACATGAATAATTGTTAATGAATACATTGTGCGACAAATGTAAAGGAGTCTGAAAAAATACGAAAAATTCTTCAAACTGCCCCAAAATGTTGTGTGGATCTCGAGATTCACATAGCGCGGGCGTTACGCAAACTGAGAGTTTGTTTTTCTGAAAATCGAAGAAAAAAAAGAAACCCTTCGAATCTCCATGTGATTTACTTTTTTTTTCGCCTGTGTTTGAAGTTTCATTGAGGATAATAAAAAATAAAACAGATGTAAAATAATTAATACACACTGCAGTAATAGAAGAACACAATTATCGTTGATCGGACAATTTTGGATTCTGCAGTTTCGAAAACTTTGTCAATAAAAAAAAAAAAAAAAAAAAAAAACTATACATTAAATCGTTGAAATGTCATCAAAGACGATGCACAACGAGCACATAAAAAGACCAATGAACGCGTTCATGGTTTGGTCAAGAGGTCAACGTCGGAAAATGGCACAAGAAAATCCGAAGATGCACAATTCGGAAATATCAAAAAGACTCGGGGCTGAATGGAAACTACTGAGCGAAGGTGAAAAACGACCATTCATCGACGAAGCCAAGAGATTAAGGTCAGCTATTATAAATTACATTACGCTTGAACTGAAATCGAAATAAGATAATTATGTATAATAATCAACCAAAGAGTTTGAAACTATAGTTTCTTTGTAACATAATTTCCAATAACCGCTTTTGCACGAATATCTGTTAACCCAACCGAGGAAATTAAAAAATAAGAGAAACAAGAAATTAGAAATCAAGTATTAAAATCCACCCTACTTCTAAATATGATAATTATTAATAAACCAACCAACTTCAGAGTCTCAAGTGTATCGAAGAACGCTCTCAATTTGTACGCGTATTACGTATAATCCACTCTGTATGTAATAGATAGAAATAATTGGTGAAGCTTTTCTTCAAGGGGTTGAAAAATAGGGTGAAAAAGGGGCGCGACGGGATTCTCCGTAACGTAAACTATAATGACAACGATGATTAGCCTATAGGTATATGACAAATAATATAGTAAATATACATAATTTTATATATCTACTACCTAATTGATCGTTGCACTTACATCGGTAAAATCCGCATGGGCGAGGGCAAGAGAAAAAAAAAAAAATAAAAAAGAAGAAAAAAAGAATAAAAAAACTGTAACGAAGTGAATCCGACGTCCGTCGTCACAATACGTTACATTGTTATTAAAGCATGGGGCGTTCCACTTTACGTTGTGTTCGGACGCAGTGCATGTGTAAAAGTTTCGGGGGGTTGGGGAGAATGGGGGAGGGGTGTAGGTAGGTTTATATATTGAAACTGCAACAACGATATACAGTATAGGGGTAGTTGTTGCCTAGGGGAGTCTTGCCATGCTCACGCCATCCCCATAATATTTTATAGAACTCCCCCGCGTTTATTGGAGGACCCTTTATTACCAGTCCCTGCACGGGATGAATATTTAATCGCCGTTACGAGTTTATTTAGATCAGTGAACACCACCGTATACCCCCAGCTCTACCTATATGTATTAAGCATTTAACGGCAATACAGTACACCAGATATACCTACAGCATTAAGACCGAAATTAAAAAGCGAAAAAAACACCACCTGAAATAAAAGTCCCTTATAGTTACTTGTAGGAATTCCTTTGCGCGTTTCCAAAAATTTCTTGGTTGCAAAGTGTCCCCCCCCCCCCCCCCCCCCCCCCACGACGTATGTGATAATTGAGAGTGAAAATGGTGAATGTGACGAAGCGAATTTTTTAGAGAAATATTTATTGTTATTTACAAGATTTAATTGTCTTTTGTTTTAACTTTGTTTTATTAACTCTACACCGGTAAAATTTCATGACCTGTTCTATCTATTATGCGTCCTTATGTACCTATATATATAAATCACCCGACTGACCGTTCGTTGGAAGGTACGAAAAAAGCTGAAAAGAAAAAAAAAAAAAAGAATAAAATAATATATAAATAAAAAAAGGAGGTCATAAAAAGTGTAGAGAAAAGCAGAGAAAGGAAGTTGGGGGTTGAGGAAGGTTTTTGGGGGTGAAGGAGGTCCAGGCGAGAGTTCCGCTGTATCTGTGGTACGATTGGCCGCCGGTATAATCTCAGGATGGGTTCACAGCGGCTCACAATGTGGCCCTCTAGATAACAAATAAAGCTCCATTGTCGCAATTGTGTGGATTTAAAAGGATTTTGCCTCCTCTGCTCGCTCCCCCCCCCATCCTCCCCTGCCCACGTTTCACCCTTCGGGCTGATGCCCGTAGTAAACGTACATATACCTATAATAAAACTGACTATACTTTCTTCACACTATACCTTATTACACTATACATACCATGTGAACGTGAAATTACAGTGCTGCAGGTTGGGAAAAAATTACCTTCTCAAACGCTTTCTGAGACTTGAAAAAAAAAACGGTGAAGACATTAAGAACGAAAAGGAACGAAATGCGTTACTTTGAATTATACAGGGCTTGGTGTATCTGAACAAGAGTAGAAGGAATGAATGAACAATATTTTAGAAAAGGAATTAAAGGGAGTCGAAAAATTGAGGGATGAAAATTGGGAATGCAAATGCGAACGGAATCGTTTAGCTTTGAACGCGTTGTAAAAAGAAAATTTATTAGTAAAGAACCAAAAACAAGGGATGAATCGTAATATTTTGATTAAAATGATCCAGGAGTTGACGTGTCTGAGTTGGGATGGAAAAAAAAAACAAAGATCCAAAAAATCCACTGATTTGTAAAAAGAACGGAAAAAATTAAGAAAAAAAAAACACACACACACAAAAATGAGGGATGAAAATCGGGTTCACGGTTGGCATTATGATTCGCGGTTTTGCAGGAGCACCGTAAACTCTGGTGTGGCGGGTGCGTTTGCAGGACCATAGAATGCGTTGGAGGCTGAGAGGCGGAGATAAAACGATTAGCGAGCGTTGTCGAATTATTTACATCGCGTACGGCTCTGCCTAGGCCTTCCACAGACTCTAAAGTAACGAACGATCTTTTTCTATCGGAACAGTTGGTAGTAAAAAAAAATGAAAAAAAAAAAAAAATTATTAAGAAGAAGAATTTGATGTGATTTTTGTAGCTCGATAAATTAGTTGGGGGTTAATAGTTGATTCCCATTGGAAAGAGGGCGAAGTTCTTTTATTTCCGGGCAAGTTGTAATGCCGTGAGTGTTTCGGTCTGTGAATCGGAGCCTTCTTCTTCACCGAAAAGCACACTTACCAAGTTTCCCATCAGGTTGTAAAGATTACATTTTACGTGTATTTTGAGAATTTCTCTTTTTTTATTCATCCTCTTTCTCTTCTCCGCCCGGGACACACCGACATACAAATACAGTGTTTACGCATTTATGCTGAGTTATTGTTCAGGCTTTACGAGTGTTTATGCTGATTTACGCTTTGTGCTATACCGACTCCTATCTGCAGGGACACATTGTCGAGAAATTATTATTCTCGACCACTCGGATGACTGTTGTGCAGATATTGCGATATTTTTGGGTTAAAAAATAGAGAGAGAACGAATTTTCGCGACCTATTCAGTTTTGCAAATTGTTTCGCCTTACTTTGACAATTTTTAAAAATTCACAAATTAACTGCCATTTTTTGTTACTAAAATTCCATCGTTTCACATCCTATGTGAAAAAAGTACTCAAATTTTGAACTTTATAAAACACCCGCAATGTTCGCGTATCTCTAGCGTGTACATATTTGCTGAAAACAACTTCCATATCATCTAGACTATCGCACCCTTTGGATGGAAATAAAGAATCCTTTGTCATCAACAAATGCGATATCGTCGCTGCAATTTAAAAATTTTTTACTCCGCTTCTCGAGTTGAATAAAATAATTTTATCGTAAAAGAAAAGTTCAGTAAAGATTATCGAATCTCACAAGAGATTGATTCCGGAAGGGGGTGATTTGTTGTGTGCTTAACAAAAAATAAAAAATAGAAAAAAACAGTTCGTATCCGCTCGTAGATTCATGGGTAAATAATAGGTTGGTTATATGATTAACCTTATCGATGCGTATTGACAGAAGTAATATACAAACAGATAAACGTAAAGAGGGGTTTTTTTTTTCTCATTTTTTATTTTTGTTTACTGATAGTTTTGTTTGCCGCTATGGCCTACGAATGTATAGCGTAAAAAAAATTTATCCAGGAAACTAAACATTCGTAGCGCAGAAGAAAGAAAGGACCGAGATGATGACAATGATGATGATGATGTCGAGATAGTATTTTTTTCATTTTGTTAAATTATTCACTACAGAGAAACGTGCACAGGACTAAGCGAAGGATAAATGTAATATTGCATATCTTATCAAAAACAAAACTAAAATTTCTTCGTGTAGGGTGTGTGCCGAGTTATTTGTCGAGTCTTTTGAGACAGACGGACAACGGAAAGATAAGAAAAAAAACTCAGACGACGAAAAAAAGAAAACAGAAAAAAGAAAGAGAAATGTGATAACCTGCAGCAGTTGAGGTGTAGCAACAGTAAATGCACAGTAAATAAATGATGGGAAAGAAAACGGAATGAAAAAAAGGAAGAATTCAATTGTTCTAGCAACACTTGATTTTCATCCCCCATTCCAAATAACAATTGACTGTGCCTCGGTACAAAGGGTCATAGTTCGCAGTTGTTCATGGGGTGCAATTTTGTGAACAATTCCATGATCCAACAGCATCGTCAGCAAACTAACCCTTCGTGCCCTTCGTCTTCCACGAGCTATTGTCCCTTTCCGTTACACGGTCGACCCTCCTATAAAGGTATTCGAAATTTGGTCCACTGTACAAGATAGGTATAGTACGAATTTATAGAAGTATAGTAGTAATCGTAGTTTGGAAGACCATCCAATGGTATTCCGTACCATAGAGAGTAAAGTGTGAAATTAGTGTCCCCAAAATCCCTATTTTCTCATTCATTCAGACCCTATTAATTGACAGAGTTTTCTCTTATGTACTGTTCCAGGGCACTGCACATGAAGGAACATCCCGATTACAAATATCGTCCACGTCGAAAGCCGAAGTCGTTAGTTAAAAAGGAAAACAAATTCGGGTTCTCGCTGTCTCCGTTGATGTCGTCGAACGAGAGTTTAATGAGTGGAATACCTAGGAGCCTTCTTCCCCCCATGGCGCCACCAACACACTCCCTCCTTTCCCACGAGGACCTTAAAATCCCGAGATTTTTTCCGCCGTTTCCATACCCGCTCTACCCACTTCACCACAAACTCGGCGATGATTTTACCGGAGGTAAATTAGCCGCTGATTTGGCCTTCCAAGCGATATATGGATCCACGTTTTACTCCCAAGCCGCCGCACAAGCCTGGCCAGGAATTGGTACTCAACCTTGTGCTCCAAATTGCGGATGTCCAGCGAGTCCGACGGGCGAATCAAAACGACCTTTATATCTTCTCGTCAAACCCGAAGACCGTTATCCAACTGCACCTGCAAAATCGGACATTCACCAGGATTCTAAGGAAGAAGTTAGATACTCGAAAGTTTTGTTACAGGAGGACAGTTCGCCGGTTGATAACCTTGAAGAGGACAAATTTTCGGCTTCTTCAAGATCGGAAGATCGTTACGGTTCGAGAGAACGTTTTGATAGTTCAATTACTTGCAGTAGTACGCGAATTAGTAATCCTCCTCATAGTAACCAAAATAATCAAAAAGATAATTGCGGTTCATTTTCGGTAACAAGTTTAACAAGTGGTGGCTCATCGGCGAGTGACGTTTCCCATCACGTTATATGAAGACCACTTCCGGTTCTTCCGGATTTAAATTTCCGTGGGAACCAACATCATCACCATCATCACCAACATATAAACACGTCCAACTGGGCCACGGGTGCACCTGATTGGTGGAGAATACCGCCGATGCTTTCACCAATTTCTCAATCAACTGTTACAACTAGTAGTTCTAACATCGTAACATCGAATGGCAGAAATTCAGTAGATTTAAATAGAAATATAAATAACGATAACAACAATTCCGGAATCGATGCGTCAAGGTCACCCGATATCTCCAAGGTCAATGGTGTTTGAGTGAAATATTTTGTGAATCAATTACACACAGACAGTGTTTCATCGATAATTAGTTGGTCGATCTGTTTTAGTTACCTAAATCATTTATATACATTATAAAAAAGCATCTTGTCGGTGAAGCGATAGGTGCTAATTCTAAATATTATACATGAACTCCCCAAAAAAGAAACCATTCGATCACGTGATTTCTTCGTAGAAATCGATTACGTAGAGAACTTTTTCCATGCACTTTCGAAACGAAAGAATCAACGTATTGACATCTGAAAAAATGAACGTACATTTGAAGACTGACCAATAGTATATAGTTCATACCCAGACAGATGGATTGCAAATTTCGTAAGCCGATCTGTAGTGTGTATGTACATAAATATAATTCATCTGGTCTTCTCTCATCGTCAATTTAATGTCTGAACCGAAAGCTTGCGTTACCAAAAGAGGGTGTGGGGGAAGTTTTCGTGATACGTCGCAAAATCCTACAAAGGGAAGAAATAAACGTACACGTAGTATGAGATTACAGAAAATTGGTATGGGTTCAATTCTGAAGGAATCTGTTTCGTATGTAATATTATATTATCATAATATATCGCGATACAATCAATATTATACGTACCATAGAGTCCAGCGGGCCTTGAAGTATAAAAACTTGAAGTTTTAGGTGCTTTCGTTTTCCTTCACCAGGCACATCTATTCGCATATATACGTTTGACACGATATCGTCCACGCAACATTGAATGACGAAATTTTTTCGCAAAGGCGAAAGATAAAGTAGAAAATGGAAAATTCGAGTAGATAGGGATGGGAAAAAAGAAAAATAAATAAGAAGACCAAAGGGAGAAAGAATAAAACGAAAAAAGAAAAAGTAAAACCATCATTTCGAACGGAAGCAAATCTCCTCTTTGGTGGTCAGCCAGCCGAACCTAAGCCAAACGCATATCATGTGTGCGATGTATACGAAATGACGTATATCTACGCCCCGTTTTCAACCTATTCATTTACGTATAGTATGTATACATGTATAGGTATATACCTAACTAAACGTAATGATGTGTAGATACGTGTACACGCATTACATGTTCACATTTCAAAATTGTCTGTCTCTCCTACGAGTTCTGCAGTCTGTAGTCTATCTCGTCTGTTTGTCACCGCGTAAGCCATCCGTACATGATCGCGAGTATAGGAAAAATTGCATACGAACATAAGGAGCTATGTACACATATACATAACAGCAAATAATATCAAGCAGCGTGCACGTTCACCCCGCATTATGTACATAATTTTTTATTTCTTATAAAATTCCTTATTCATTGGTTTTTTGATCGTTCGGTATTATGGACGGGTAAAAATTTTGTTAAATTTATTCGAACACTCGCCATATGATATATCATGTAAAATCGAAGCGATGCAATTATTAGACAGTGTGATCTGTATGAAAAAACTAAAGGTAAAATAAAATCAAATAATTAATTAAATCGAATGAAAATATTGTTGAACGAGACCGTGACGTTTGTGCAATTGTTATTAATCAGTTTGTTTTACGTTCTACTAGATTCTATATAGAATTAACAATAATGATGATAATATAGAAAATCGTAATAATTCGTAATAGATATTATGTATATATATACATAGATAGATCGTATATGCATACATATGATACACCATAGAGATCGGAAAATAATCGTACAATGTGATGAACTGTAGCAACTATTGTGTAAAAAAAAAAATTATAATGATAGTGATATGTATTAAAGCCTGCGTTAGCGCGGAATGTCGTTCTTTTTTTATTTTTAAACATTATTTAGATATTATCGATTCTCAATTGAACCGAGAAAAAAGATATTTCAAATCAAGCCGCAAATGTCCAACGATTTATATTAAATACATATACGTAATAATTCATTAAAAATTTAACGTTAAACGAAACGAATTGTTTTTATTAAAAGAAATTGCAAGAAATTGATGGCGGGGGGGGGGGGGAAATTAAATAAATAAAGAAACAAAACTGAAGGCTACTCTATCTAATAATTAGCCATATTGATAACCGGTGTAACTACTATATTGTCACTCATCTTTGGAAGAAGAAGAAAGAAACTATATAGTCGGAAAAGCAAGAGGAACTTGGAAACAAATGAATGGAAATAAAGAAAAATCTTTATTGTATAATAAAATAGAGTATATTACATAAACTAAAATATCGCTTGTAAATATATAAATGAAGAATAAATTAAACATATGCAATACTCAATAATTTGTGTATTATATATTTACGTATACATGGTATATATAATTTAAAAAAATTTCTCTCCAACACATCATCATCGTTTACTCAACAATTTTCCTTTTTCTGTTTTTCCTTTCTTTTCTCGGATTTTTTTGTTCCTACCAAAGAGCAGTGATTTTTTTCTTTTTTCTTTAGAATGAATATATAGTTTCGTGTAGATAGAAGAAGAGTAACTATGTACGAATACAAGATGAGAAAATAGGATATGCGACGGACAGGATTCTGCATTAGTATTCGAGGAAGTACTCGATACGATTGTGACGGGTATTGTAACCAAAGAATACCTTCATTGACGTCCCAGTGTGTCTTGGCTATCTCCTAAGAATACCCTACTACCACCTTACAAATCTAAAGAATATATCAAATATTATATAGAATCACAATTTCGACCGAACAAAATTTCAAGGATATTCTCAAACCGAATGTACGTATGTAAAAGAAAAGAAAAAGAATTAATGAACTCAAAATACCTACTGCGATAAATTTATAGGTGCAAAAAATCTCCCAAAACTTCGGCAAAAAATTCCATGCCTCATTAATTTTTGTTTTTTTTTTGTTTTTTCTTTCACACGACTCATACTGCCTTGATAAAAAAAAATTTCGGGAAACTATTTACATCAATTTGAATGAAAACGGAAACTTATTTTTTTGTTCAGTTTTCATCAAAGTCTTCCCTGAAATGTGTATTTTATGTATATATTTTTTTGAAATTCAATCCTTTGAAATTGTGAGGAATAAAATGATGGAAAATAAGTATACCTATGATTTTTGTGTGCTCATGTATACCTATACCGCCATTTTCCATTTTTCTGCATTTACCATTTTTCCATTCTCCTTTTTCACACTACGTTAGATATACGTACACCTATATAGGTATATGTATAGTACGGAGGTTAGTGTGCTCGGCGTTATCTCTGAAGACGAAGAAAGCGCGATTGCCTTTATGGGGGAAGAAAAGGGCTTTTGCCAGGACGATAATGTCTCAGTTCATACTGTGCAGGAGAAGTAGGTATAGGTGAGGCAAAAGCGGGAACGCGTTGCCAACGATATCAGAAATAAAAGAAGAAGAAGATCACGAGGACGAGGAGGACGACGGCAACCAGTAGAGAGTCCACCATCCCCTCCAAACCAACCTCTCTTACCGCCTTATACCCTCTTCTATATTTTTTTTCCCTTCCTTGGTTTCAACAACGTTTTGCTCTCGCTATGCCACGGACTTCTGCACTTCACTTCGTTCCTCCACCGCCAGAAATTCCCTCCTTTCCCCCCTTCCTGCAGCAAGACGTGATCGTAAAAACACACATTTCAGAATTTCACACCCACCCTGCCCTGCAGCATCCCTTCGCGTATTTCCATAGCGTCTTTATATACCGTATACAAGATAACGAATAATAACAAAACTAAAAATTACCCGAAATCTTTCAAATAAACGTGACAAAAAAGAACAAAATTACTGCAGAAAAGAATCCCCCTGATGAGAATCATCACGTATAGCTCCATAGTTTCCCGATGAGGAGAAAAAAACAAGGGTTGAAAAAAAGCTCCATCTACGACTTCATCGAGTAATCATCCATTATTGTACATCCAACAAAAGTCATTCGATTAAGCGAAAGGGATGAATAATAATAATATAAATACAACATTATAAGGGTGAAAAGTGCAGCAGAGGCTCGGCGATTTCATAACGTATATGACGCGACTTTCGTCAAGGGTGCCGGACCCGGTTTTGCGATCGGGTTTTGGTTGGAGGGATGATAGTAGGATCGAGGGGAAGGAGGACAAATAGATGTAGAGGGTGAAAATAGGGAAAAGGGAAAAGGGGGGAGTAGGAGGGAGATGTCCGTGTTGGGGGGTCGCAGAATTGAGCGTGCTGGAAGAAGAGGCGCGAGCGAGAGAAAGTTTTGATCGTGAGCTGGTGGTGTCGGTCCTGCAGACAATGAGGCATTCAACGTTGCATTGTTAAGAGACAACTGCGTTACCATAGACAAACCCAAAATCACCGTACCAGATCCGATTATACGAATAATAATAACCATAATAAAAAGTGGAGAGCCACGATAATATGCCGAACGAACTCAACTGCAACGTGATTCTACGCATGGATATAGAATTACATGAACTCACTCCAAAATGCATCCCTGTCAAGCTAGCCTCTGAAGATGGAGAGAAAAAAGATCGTACGGATTTTTTTTAAAAGACACAAGGAAAATTTCGAATTACCTTATATATTTAATAGCGAAGGGTTAAGAAGGTCAGCGACTTGGCGATGGAATCCAACCGGCGGTTTTCACTAGCTTCTGAGTTTGCCAAAACTTGACCAATTAGGAACACCGACTAGACGCTGCCGGTATTGTTCCGTATTGTCCGGTATTGTTGACTTCCGGTCCCCGCATCGCGGAAAGGGATTCCCACCCACTTTCTCTCTCTCTCTCTCTTTCCCCGTCTCTTCTCTGGCCGATTGTCTCATTGTTTCCGGAGCTATTGTTTCAACGGTATATACCAGCTGAATAACGTTAAACTACATTATCGTTTCACGCGGTGTTTCAATGGCAGCCATTTTACTCCGGTGGAAAATTTTGTATTGTGGATTATAATTTCATTGTTGTATAATAATATAAAACACTTTTTCATTTGCCGAGTTCTAAAACTTCATAGGTTATACAAAGAGAAAAAAAAAAGAATTGAAAAAGAAGAGAAATTTAGGAAAAAAATCCTTCGAAAATTGGTGAAATAGAGTATAGGAGCTTGCAGGGGATGAGGTGGATTTCAAAAATGAAGGGAAAAAAATGAAGAAATATAGAAATATGTAAGCGTATAGATTGGCTATACGAAGTGGCGATAGAATCACCGCATTTCCCGGAGAGGCTCATATATAAGGGAAACTTATGCCGGGTGTAGCCACGGCGAGTATGAGAAAAATAAAAAGTAGAGGGGAAAAGTCAAGTCGGAACTTATCTTATCAGAAAGACACTTTGCAAAACCACAACCGGTCGACTCGCGACTTATATAGTATATAACGCTGGACACTCGCAACTGGACGTTACACGAAATTGAAAAACCTGCCAAACACATCTCTTTTTTCCATTTTCCCTTTTCCTTAGCTCTTTCCTCTTTCCATCAAGTAATGACGTATAGTATAGCTGACCTCACCCGCGTGACTAACTTCCGCCGGAAACTCGGACCCCGAGCATATACATATAGATATGAATAACACCGATTGGCTCATCCCTACGAGAAAAAAAAAAAAATTTAACCCTAGGAAAATTAATCCTGATGAAAGAAAATTTTTTAAAGAAATAAGGGAATGACAAAAGTTGAAACAAAAATACATCATCTCTGGAAACTCATTGCGGGTATAAATTTTGGGCCGTTTTTACGGTCCTCTATTTATTTCTGCACATGGTATACGTGGAAAAATTGTTTTCCGTTTTTTTACCTTTGGACGAAGGCGTGTTATGGAATGACTTTGGATATATTTTTTGATACATAAAAGTTCGGTATGTATGCGAATAGGACGGATAGAAAGAGAGGAAAATGGGGATGAAGAGAATCGGTGAGAATTTGAAAATATCAATTTGAAACAGCCGGTTATGCGTCATGCTTTCCGTTGGCCATAATGGCCAGCTTTCCATTTTTATTTGCACTTTCAGCAGCGCGATTTGCCAAACTGTTTATACTATTCGGCGGTATTATAGATATCTGTTGGTATCGGGGAAAACACATTACCGCGAATTTCAACCCCGGGGAGTAGGTATTTCAGCGGTATAGCACGAGAGCGGCATCAGATCCAAATAAGCTGAAGCTATACTTTACGATATTTTGTTTCCAATCTTTCGAACTCTTCCTTTTCCTCTTTCAATTTTACCTCCTTTCAACTTTCTGCAACAGGAACGCGCGACGCAACGCTCAAAATCTCCTATGTGCAGCATTATGTGGCCATTGACCATCACTGGAGACTTTTATTACCTCTAATCGTAACGAACTGCCAACGAAATCGCCACGGTTTCGATACCATTCTGCTCTCGAAACACCCCGCTGCAGTATTACAGAGCTGAAAATCCCTTCCCATCGTATAAAATTAAACGACGGTTTTTAGAATTGAAAAATAAAAGGGAACCATTTCATATTCTTCTCCGCCTTCGAGTATGACTTACTTATTTTTAGTGTTCTCACCCATTTTGATATAGAAAACTTGTGTACGAATAAATATTCTGCTTCGCCAGAGGAGGCGGAGCGTTCGCTTGTGTAATTTTTGAAGAGCTGCAGAAAATTCTGCAGTCTAGAATCGCGCATCGACGATATATATTCTCACCGAGATTCGCACACATGTATAAAATATTTATGCTTGTACGACGTACTTCGTATCTTTGTAATGAAATAGACGAGCCACAATGGGAGGATTTGTCACGCCTTGGAGACTCCGTAGTGGATACTTTTACAAACACCCTCTTTCCGATTCTCATGCATGCGGCTTTATCGAGAACTTCCTCTCGTCTGCGAAACCAAAACCACGTTTTTTATTATAATACAATGTGAAAAGAAAAAGAAGAAAAACAACGAGAAGGAAAAGAATATAAACCACACCCATGCGTAAGCCTCTGATGCACCCCATCGATGATTTTGAAAACTTCACTTGATTCGGTATAACAGAAGGAAAAACAATTTTTTTTCTACTTAAATTCTCTCTTGTAATATAGGCGTAATTGGTTTACACACGGGAGTTACGAAGTTAATCGTAATAGGAACGAAGCAACATTATTTGCGGAGTGGAAAATAGCCTAGGTAAACGAAAGCTAATCGGTTTTGCGAAAATATAATTTGTGTTTTTAAATTTGCAGCACTAGGCTGGGTAATTGAATCCCGCCAAGATTACTTTGCCTTCTCTGAGACGCAACGACGATGGTTGGTGGTGGAAGTAAAGATATTGGTGGTGGTTAGGTGGCGTCGCGACGTCGCAAAGTCGGTTCAACCTCCAGGTTATTTAGGATAGATTATAACGCGGTCAGAGGTAGGTATATCTTCTCGGTTGAAAACGCTTTCATTTATAAGAGCGAGTTAATTGTCATAAAATGAATTTCCATTTAGCCATGCACAAAATCCAGTATTATCAGAGGGTCTCCGGAAACTTAGGGGAGAAATATAATTTCAGAAACACTCGAAGTAACGCCGCAAAATGTTGCATAATTTCGAACTCAGAAAGACGAATCCGTCGGCTACATTGATTCACGACTAAAATCAATCGAGATATCCTAATTTTTTTACTTTTCAACCCGATAATTTGGCGATAACTCGCAACAATTTAACTTGCAGATTCGAATTTCTGAGATCAAAATACATAGGAATACGTCATAAGCCCCCATAATTTTTTTTTTTATATTTGACCCTGAAATAGAAAAAAATCGTATACCCCTTTTGATTCTTTTCCATTCTTGGGCCGAAAATGAAGAATTTTTTAAATCGATGTCAGGACACTTTTCTAACGTGTTTTGACCTCAGGAACACAAATCCGTCGAGTAAATTGAGCTACGAATAAATCCCATGGAGATAATTTCATTTTTTCACATTTCGCAGCGATAAATCTATATTTTAACTCGATCAATTTAATGGGTAGATCAATTTAACTTGTAGATTCTAGCTGAAACCAATGGAGACATCTCCATATCTCCGGTTTTCGAGTCGATAGATTGACGTTAACTCACTCATTTCGAAAGGTAGACCAATTGAGTTTGCAAAGTCTGGAAACTCTATAACACACAAAAACGACTAATTATCACGTAACTGAAAATTCAGCAAACCAAAGTAACAACACTATGATTTGCACGTGCGGACAATGTTAGTCGTCCGTAGTAACCATAATACGAGAGAAAGAAAAGGGGGATTGGTTAAGATTGGGTTGAAAATTAATGCTACGGAATTACTTTGTTTGAATTCTATTATCCAGGACAGCGCGAACGCAGTCCTGACTACCAAAAATAATACGCCCGAGATATCCACATTAGGGATATTCGCAAGGTTCAGCTCGACCGAAGTGCAATGGAAGAGCCTCGTCTTGGAGGAACCGCCTTGATGATCACGGTGTCCTCTGCGCCAGGTAAGTATGCTTAGGCTACCCAAACTTCAGACCTTCATCTGAAAAGGGGCCGTTTTGCCAGTGGGAAAGTCCCAACCGATTTTCCTTCATACGCCACCTGGTGTTTCCAAAAATTACGGTGTGTACGAAAATTTTTTGGAGTAAATTCATAACAAGTTTCCGAACATCGATAATGAAATCCACGATCAGCTCAATTTAAGAACGAACTGGAATGGTTGTAAAGCAGATGCAAGTCGGAATCAAATAATTACACGATTTGACATGCGATTGAATTTTTTCAAAGACAGAGGACCTTCGAAAATTCAGGGTCAAATAAAGCTGATCAAATTCCGTATCAAGGATTTTGAAATTTTTCTTTCCAAACCTTTGACTGACAGTACAAGAACGACTTCCTTTAAACAGCCTGCATAGAGTAAAAAAAAGTTTCTTTATCTTATGCCGACAGGTGTGACCCTATATGAAATTATGTTCTATGAGAATAGGGCACTACACCTGCAAATGTTACAGAGTTGAAAGTCCCAACAAAGACTATGGAAATTCTGCACTTACGCGACATAATGTCAATGGATAGAAAAAGGACGTGAACCAAAAGTTCTGTTATTTCGTGAGGTGGGAAGGTACCGACCCAAGTTGCGAATAATTAATCAACAACGAATACTTGCCCACAAGCATTAGAGTTGGAGATCGTTTCATTGCTGTGAATATTGATTTTGAATTCTATTATCCAGGACAGCGCGAACGCAGTCCTGACTACCAAAAATAATACGCCCGAGATATCCACATTAGGGATATTCGCAAGGTTCAGCTCGACCGAAGTGCAATGGAAGAGCCTCGTCTTGGAGGAACCGCCTTGATGATCACGGTGTCCTCTGCGCCAGGTAAGTATGCTTGGTGCCGTCACTCCAGGGCTCTTCAACTACAAAAGGGCATTTTTACCTGCGAGAAAGACCTATGATTCTTGGTATACGCTATCTGGTGTCAAATTTGAAAATCTCTGCAAAACGAAATCAAAATATTTCATTCCAACATAATACGACAGTCTCAGAATACGCGTTGGATGATCACCAAATAATTATGATTCATTGTTGATGGGAGGTATAATAAGGATTACAAGAATAGTCCTATGGAAAATTGATATAAAAGTGCGTTGGTATAATTTATCTTTTTTCACATATTATGCATTATCACACACTAGGATAACATGTAAATAGATATGTTTTTTTCATATCTTTGGCAACAACCACCGACAGAAATCCTGCATCCAGTAGAGCTTGAATAAAAAGATAGGCAGTTGAGTAAGCGGTTTGAATACAAATACGGGGCGAGTGTCTCCCCTGTCGAATCAAGGCGAGCCTTCTCCGAGTTTCTTTTTGCTTTTTTCACCCACTTATTCACCTACACCTACACCCTTTACATATACGATATACTTATGTATAGCCTTCGGTGGCTAGGTGTTTGACGAAAGGAGAAAAAAGGAGCCCTTATAAGGATGCTTTTGAAGGATTTAAAGATTCATCTTATCAGAGTCAAAGTCTAGCAAAACCCTCTCCACGGATTTAAATCTCTCTCTGAAGAAACGCAAGTCTAGCCGTTTAGTTAATTTTTTTTTTTTCTTCTCGCATTTATATAATGTTCTTAAATATTATGAGAATGAATCGATCTTGTGCTAGAGAGCTGAAAGTCTCGAATTATCAAACGAAAAGAGAAGAAAATAAAACAAAAGGAAAAGAAAAGAAAAGATCTCAATCCCGTCTCATCGTCAGTTCTCGAGGTTTTTCTTTGCAGGTGTGTTTCTTATCAAGTATACGCTGCTTTATCGCCCGCTTACGGTGATAAGATTACGCTATTCTCACGTCAGAAGTACAAAGGAAGAATATAAAAAGAGAGGCACAAGAAAGAAGTGCGTTGAAAGAAACGTGACAAGTTTGAAAATATTCCACGAGTCGAATATACGATGCAATTTGCAAAACGAATACTTTAAAGCAAAAATCTGAAAGCACAAGAGCAAAAGAAGAAAAAAAAAATGGTGAACCAGCAGATTTCAAAACAAATTTTCATTACGCATCGTTTGCAAGCTGTCGGGAATTCTCGTTTACATTGCGGGGGTCGTAGTAAACGTTGGAGGTTGCAAATTGTGTTTGTGTTTTATTTGAAAAAGCCATTTCAACTTTTCAATCCCTGGGCCCTGGAGGCAGCCAGTTTCGCGATATTTACGAGGCGTCGAGGCGTTCGTAACCCTGTTTGCAGCAATTTCTTGTTTCCATCAGGTCGGCCGGCCTTCAGGGCAGATTCTCTACCCACGAACTCGGCACACAGTAACACCACAGTGACGCTGCAAGCGATGAAATGACGCGGGCGGTTGCCCACAATCACCTCAAACTCCCATACCAACCATCCAGATACACGCTACAGTACGCCTTGCACACAAATATCCATATCACGTATATATGCCTTATACTTTCTATACACGAAATATTCTAATCGGAAAAAAAAAAATTGATCATCGCTAGAAACTTGATCGATTACTCGGAAAAATTCGACATTTGTATCGGAGCTCTGAGAAATTGGTAAATCTTTTATCGATCTAAATCCGAAGATTTCTTTTGAATGATGAACGACGATGAAAGTTGAATGAATTTTTTTAAATCTTTTTTGGGAGTCTAAAACTGAAAAAAAATTCATCAGAAATTCAATTGAACAAGATGAAAGAAGTGTGTAACGATACAAACATACAAAGTTATAAGGTGTAACAAAATCTACTTCTCCAATAATACTTGTAGTGTGTACATACGATGTATCGATAAAGATATCTTCTGTATGGACAGTCAAGTTCCCTGTTCCCTGTTCCCTGTTTCTGCGAGTTTCTCTTGACCCTCCGATAATAATTGTAGCAGCATGAGAGCGCAGGCTGGTTTCCTCCTACCCCACTGTTTCCCCTTACCCCGATCCGATTCCTCTCGGCAGCAGGCAGAGTATCAATACTCAATTCTATGAATGGAATGAAACGAAAGCATTGGTAAGTAAGCGATAACTCGGTTATCTCAGACCTAGATAAACAGGGTAACTAGAAACCGTGTATAGAAGTTTATACTTCTTCCTTTTATTCTTCTATATCCGCACTCGATTCTTATACTCGATATATTATCACATGATTCGATACATGGAGATATAAGAAATACCTACATTATTTTTTTTATAAGCGTAAAGAAAACACAGGAACGGAAGTTTTTTTTTTCTCAAATAAACGAAATAAAAAAACCAAAAAATATGATACATAAAACATTATATGGAATCGCGTAGCGGTGAATGAGCGGAGTTTTCAATTTGCCATTCTATCATTGACAATTTCACGCGAATGAAATATCGACGTTGGCTTAGGTACCTCGTACCATGGAAGGGCCGTTGCGGAGGCACATTGGCGTTAAATAAGTGCAACCATCCCTCCGGCACGTCAAACCCGGTACCACCCCTTTCCAACAACATCCTCGAAACCAACCCCGTAACACTGTATACTACAAGCACACCGACCTGACTCCTGCATAATTGCCTGTGAAATCGCTTGATGGATTTCGCCTACGTTGTTTTAACACTATTTTCCTACATCACAAGTATTGACATCGTCGTACTCAGGTGTGTCACGGACTTCGATCTAGATTGATCTTTAAATAATATACCTAACCTATCCTGAATAATACGACTGTTTTTTTTTCTATTGTTTTGAAAAACGTTTTGCTTCACCTTGTTCTCTGAAATTATAAAAGATATTACCAAATGATCGTTTGGATATCCGCGCTTGGCGCTTGCGAGGAGCTGATCCTCTGGATTAATTTGTTAGAGACGGCATTCGTAGCTGACTAAACACGAAATTACCCGTTGCGGTTTGCTCCGGCAAATCTGCGACCCCTGCAACCAAATCATCCCCAGCTGCTCGCTGCCGCAAGTCTGCTACACCCTTAGACTGGAACCCAGACGACCATTTCGCGGTTCAACGCTCGCCCGAAATGACGTCCTGATTGTTGTCTAACAATCCCCAATGCACTCTACCCCCGCTACAGAATAACGGAAAAAAAAATAATCGTTTATCAGTTTGATATACGCGTTCAACGTTCTACCGGCTTGGTAAAATGGAGATGAATGAATGTAGGAAATTCAATAGGAAAAAAATTGCAAACTGTGTCTTTTGTTTGCCTCGGGAAATTCTATTTCTGATTTTTCGTTTTCTAAACCATCATGTAACGAAATACGGTGCAGCGAAGATTCCGTATCCTAGGTCAATTATGATCTAACCATTATATACCTAAGCGGTAAAAACGAACTCCATATTTAGTAGCTTCCGTTGAAGGAACACGCTGCAGAGAATAAGGAGGACAGAAAAAGGAATGAAATGGGATAAAAGGGAAGTGGTGGTGAAGAGGGAAGAAGAGAGTAAAGGGGAGTGGAAAAGGCGGCGACTTGGTGATGGCGGAGGACGATTTGAGAAGAAGATAAAACAGTTGTGGTTGTGTCGTTCGCCGCTCTTATCAGCGGGGACACTTCTCCCTATTTCTCCCTCCATTTTCTCCTTCCCTTCTATACCAACCCCCGTTCAAGGTTTGCCTGCCTGCCTGCCTGCGCGGTTGTTGCCCGGCTATAAGTATCTGTGTATATTTTGTACGTAGGTCATGTTCCCATGTATTTGTGTAGTATATAATATGGCTGGAAGACGACCCCGCAAAAAGGGTGCTCAGAGTACTAATTCGCACTTTGTTCGTGGAAAAAAGAACACCCCTATCTTTCATTGTACCCGGTTTTCATTGGCTGTAGATCCCTTTTCTGTGCTCTCTGTCTCTCTCTTTCCCCATCTATAGAAAACCGCCGTGCAAAATGACTTTGAAGGGGCATCTAAAATCGGTGGACAAAACACCTCGACCCTTCAGATATAAACTTTTTGTGTTGTAGCTTCTGAGGTTTGTGGAAGAACACAACGACGGAACCTTCGAACGTTAAAGAGTATATGCAAACTCCGTGACGGTATTTAGATCTGTAAATTATTAGTTTTGAGATATTTTATCCAGGACAGCGCGAACGCAGTCCTGACTACCAAAAATAATACGCCCGAGATATCCACATTAGGGATATTCGCAAGGTTCAGCTCGACCGAAGTGCAATGGAAGAGCCTCGTCTTGGAGGAACCGCCTTGATGATCACGGTGTCCTCTGCGCCAGGTAAGTATGCTTAGGCTACTCAAACTCCAGACCTTCATCTGAAAAGGGGCCGTTTTGCCAGTGGGAAAGTCCCAACCAATTTCCCTTCACACGCCACCTGGTGTTTTCAAAAAATTACAGTGTTTGCGAAATTTTCGGAGATAAATTCACAATAAGTTTTCGAACATCGATAATAAAATCTACGATCAGCTCAATTTGAGAACGAATTGGAATGATGGTAAAGCAGATGCAAGTCGGAATCAAAAAAGTACACAATTTCAATCAGCGATTAAATTTTTAAAAATAGAAGC
Source organism: Athalia circularis (assembly GCA_963978495.1). Taxonomy (NCBI): domain Eukaryota; kingdom Metazoa; phylum Arthropoda; class Insecta; order Hymenoptera; family Athaliidae; genus Athalia; species Athalia circularis. The sequence goes on from OZ021702.1 coordinate 9,681,992, forward strand.
CCTTCGAAAATTCAAGGTCGAATAAAGCTGATCAAATTCCGTATCAACAATTTTCAAGATTTTTTTTCAACCCTTTGACTGACAGCTAAAGGAACAACTTCCTCTAAACACCGCCTGCATAGAGTAAAGAAATGTTTCTTTATTTCTATGCCGACACGTGTTTGACCCCTACTATAAAATGCTAATGTCACGAAATTGATAAAATCCCGACAAAGATTAAAGAAAATTCCGTATTCTTGCGACCAAACGCCAGTGGAAAGAACAACGACGCGGGTTCGAAGTCGTCTTACTACGTGAGTTGGGGAAAGAATACCGACTGTTTTTTTGAAGAAGCTAAGGCAACGAAAAGTTGCGCTGTAGTTATAACAAGGCCGATTAATATGTAGGTATTGTAGACATTGATTTTAAATTCTATTATCCAGGACAGCGCGAACGCAGTCCTGACTACCAAAAATAATACGCCCGAGATATCCACATTAGGGATATTCGCAAGGTTCAGCTCGACCGTAGTGCAATGGAAGAGCCTCGTCTTGGAGGAACCGCCTTGATGATCACGGTGTCCTCTGCGCCAGGTAAGTATGCTTAGATCCGTTACTCTAGGGTTCTTGTACTATTCGAAAGTAGTTTCATCTGCGAGAAAGACCTTTCGGTTTTAGTCAAGTACGCCACCTAGGAGCAAAAGTGAAAAACCTAAGCCGACGACCACAAGTGTAAAATTCCCAGATTAGATATTAAGAACCTATACCTATGTACGTACTATGAGGCAAACAACTCCAGCAACTCATAATGAAGCTTCACAAAACCAAAAACGATTCCAGCGCGCAATGCAAATTTTCACAAATAACTACAAGGTTCAGATATTTTCATATGAAAAAAATGTATGAATCGAATCTCGGATCTCGCTCAAAAATAGCTATTACCAAAACTAATATTTCATCGACTGGTCGATACCACGTACGGTAATTGGCTTTTGGCTGTACCGTCCATCCGTGCATGACACGAACAAAATTAACGCACCGTTTAACGGTGATAACTAATAAGCTTTCGCGAACTAACGTGATTCACCTACAATTTTGGAACGAACAAAAATTATCCACGCGTGATGATTATCAAACGCACGATCAGCGCTTCGAAAAAATTCTCATCCATTACATATCCGAGTACATATCATAAATTGTTGACTTCATTTTCATTATTTCAAATAATATAATGGCATAGAACGGTAATGAAACGTGTGCAATTTCCAGGAAAATCGAGTAAAAATTCGTGTTGGTAAACAAATTAATGGTCCCAGAAACAAATAAGAACAACAATGAATAATAATGTACGGTGGACTTTTTGTTGAATTTTGTTGGTTTCGTCTTTTCCTTGAACTAGATGAGGAATAAAATGGGGCAATTTAAAGGGTTTTCGCGTTTATACAGTCTGTAATATATAAGCGAAGGGTGAGTGTGGCGGTTAGAATCCGAGGTAATAACCATATTTAAAGCTCTTTGTTTCACTTCTATTTTGGGTAAGCGGTTGGAATACATTTCCGCCATTTTATAATCGCCTTAGCACCTTATCTTGTAGCGTCCGGAGTCTGGTACAATCGTAACAACAGACACGAGTTCTCAGTTATGGGTTATTATAAAAGATGTATAGATTCTTTTAAAAACTGCCAATTACCGCGGTCTCTAACCAGAAATGCTGATGTAAATATTTTGAATAAAAAACTTATAATTATATAATACGTTGACAGATGTGTTCGAAGGGATGGCTTGAAAAAACTCATCGGAATTCGACCCGGCATCGTTTTTGCTTTGCAGAGCAGCTAACGTAGTTACGGGGGTTGAAGGACATTAGTTAACGAAAATGGTTGCTAGTTGTCGCATTTTTCTTCTACCTGCGATGATTACAGTTTCACTGAGAGTTAATTTCATTACTTTCAAGCGCGAGCGGGCAAGTTTACTCAGCGAGGATTCCCGTGACGAGGGGGTAAAGAAAAGAGATATACCTACATGTAGATAGAGAGATAGGAAGGGCCGAGGGAAATCTTGACAAGGAATGCAAGGAAAAGATCGACAATGCCCCGTGATTTCTCACTCGCTGAATGCCGCCTAATTCTTTCGAATAATCGCATATTTTAAGAACTCTCGCCAATGATAAATTAAATTACGTTATACTTTTATGTTCGGCCTTCATTCATTTGCATCATCTACGAAGAAAAGTTCGTTACCAAACTCACGTCAATGCCACGTTGTTAGCTAAACTTTGAATCTCTCACCTCCTCTGCTAGTAACAAAATTTTCTTTTTCAAATTATAACAATAACGAAAAAAATACCGAATAACATCCATTCGATTTACTAATGAACCTTAAAATGGTTCTCGCGACTTCTGAGTGTGGAAAAAATAAAAATAAAAATAAATGAATCTCAAAATACACGGGTGATAAGTTGAAAATTGCATAAGGGAATCCGGTAAAGTGTTGGGTTTAAAACTTAAATTAAGTCTGGCCGAATGGTAAGGCGCAGAGAGAATGTTGTAGTTTATCTGTCAGGACATTAGCGTAGTGAAATATGTTCGGCGTTAGTAGTACCTATGAGGGTTGGGGGAGGGGGCATAGTGTATAACTTGAAATCAAGATTCAGCTGAAGTTGCGCGCGAGAGCATCCTTCCTGTTAAGTCGTCTGTGAAAATACTAATTATTATACTGATTATTAATACGAAAAGTTTACTCGCGGATGAGAGGTAACGGGGAACGAAGCAAGGAGGAAAATCTGTTGCGAGTGTGTTACCAACATTCGTGGCGTACATAAGGTATAGCTGCCACCTACTCGACATCAACTTTAACCGGGAATGAGGATAGGGTACATAAGGGGGACACGGGAAGCTCTGAGACCTTCTCATACTCCACAGAGCTGTTGGATTATGCTTAGATGTAATTAAACCTTCATTATGAGCTCGCCAATTAAGATGCTAGGCCGCGATTCAAAAGTATTATCTCCCTCTCTCACCTACTCCGATATAAAGTTCAAATTCAACTTTTCACCACGTCCAGTATTACGCTATTCTCGCTTCCATTAACTACAGGGTAACTAACTACTCGATGAAATCCAGCAACGGAGTAGATATAAAACCGTTCGAAAACATGCGGTGATTTATTTTCCATTTATACACCATCAATCATTGACACGTTATTCTTCTTTTTGAGCATAACATTATTCACAAGTAGTTTGGTTGATCATTGAACTCAAGCAAGTGTAGCCCTTTGATTATTCTTCACGATTTCAACAGTGATGTCTTCGGCTCTTGAGAACTTCGCGTAGCTGAAAAATGTTTCAAAAATGTTAATAATGACGTTAGCCCTTGAAAATATGAAAATATTTTACTTACATTTTATCGTATTTAGACTTTTCACTGGCACTCAAAGACGGTCCCGTAGAAGCCAATGCTTCGATTAAATGCCTTTGAGTTACGTTTGCACTCATCGCTCCAGAATTCTTCTCGCCATTCTGGAAATGAGAAAATTAAAAAATCTCACGATCTCAACATCGATTCAAACCAATTTCTATCAGAAGACTGATTTTACTCAACTCTACAAATACCAAGAGAACGAAAAATACTACTCATTTAGTGTCGAGTAGGACAGAAAAAAAGAAGATATCGATCGTAGGTTATTCATGAGGGTTACCATCAGCCAAGCTAAATGCACGGGTATTATATCCACGCTCCTCTGTCCGTTACAACGCCATTGCTGAAGCAACGAGTCGGAACAGTACAACGGAATGTGTATGATTTTAATACATATATAATAAGGTGTGTTATAGCTAAAGGAATATTTCAGTTTGATTTGTATTATCTGGGACAGCGCGTACGCAGTCCCAACTACCAAAAATAATACGCCCGAGATACCCACATTAGGGGTATTCGCAAGGTTCAGCTCGACCGAAGTGCAATGGAAGAGCCTCGTCTTGGAGGAACCGCCTTTTTGATCACGGTGTCCTCTGCGCCAGGTAAGTATGCTTTAGGTCGTCACTCGAGACTACTTAAATTCAACTCATAATTTTTTAGCTGTGAGAAAATTTCGTCGACTGTCAATCCCAAGCGCACCGTAGCGGTTGTAGTAGGAACTACGAAAAAGTAGCCCTCGGTTATGCTCCAAGAACGTAAACGCTGATATACATACATATACGTATGTACCACTGTATACTGTATATACTGTACTTGACATACTATATGACCCGTCGTCGATTATGTGTCAAGCGTCATTTCATGCAGCGGAATATAGGCGAGAAGAAGAGAAGCGTCGTTTAAGAAGAGAAAATTTTCATGCAAACTTTTTGTTCATACTCAACATTTTTATTTTGCAGTAGGCGATGCAATGCAAAAATATACTTCCATTTGTAAAAAAAAATCGCGCACTTATACGATTACATTACAAGCAAGCGAGTATGAGATAGAATAATATTACGATACATTGACTATAGGTTTATGCGCAATTTGGAGGAGAAACTTTAATAATTAGATCATTCAAGAACAAGTAGATCAACACTATAATTGCCAAGTCGTAGGTTTACAAGTAGAGACACATTGCAACGCGTATACTACACATACAGGTATACGTATTACGAGACATTCGTGACTCCTCCAATTTGCAGGGCGGCGATATTATATCGTGAGACGGAAAGGGGTAGAGGATGGTAAATACGGAATCAGATAGTTCACGGCACACAGAGTGGCTTGTTCGAAGCAATGATTAGAAACTGTGTTAATTAGACGAGCCTTGCTAATGTCACCATCGCATTCGCATTAGTATCCCCTCTTTCCCTAGCACACATTTTGCTACAATAATTCCTTCTCATGCTCAATATTGAAACCATAAAATGAGTAATCGTATCACAAAATGAAATGCGATAAATTGCATATTAGAATAAAAGTCTGAAAATTTGAAAGGCGAGAATCATTAAGTCGATGAGAAAAGAAGAAACGAATCTTTAATTAAGAATTGTTATTTTTTCATGCTCCAGAGATTACGCGAACCTGTGATTTGTTGTTATGTAGCAATGACAGAAAAATATACATAAATAACAAACGTGCACCCAATTGCAATTCAAATTTTTATTTGACACTCACCGATTTTAATTCAGCCAAATTTTCTTCAAGAGCACAAAGCCTGCCTTGAGAAATGATGGCATTCAAATCAGCTCCTGAAAATCCATCTGTTTGAGCTGCCAGGGTTTTCAGATCGAGCGAACTGACGTCTAGCTTCTGTGACCTGCACAATGCTGCTAGTATTTCTTCTCTTTCATCCTGCCAATAGTGTAAGTTTATTTTTGAGACTCTATTACTGTAGACTCATACTAAACGAGCATTTATTTGATTACCTCATTAGGTAACGAACACAATAAAGATTTGTCTAGACGACCTGGGCGAAGAAGCGCTGGATCTAGCAGGTCTGGTCGTGAGGAGGCAGCGACAACAGCCACCCCTTCCCTTCCTTCGACACCGTCCAATTGAGCCAGAAATTGATTTACGACACGATCAGTTACTCCAGTACTGTCATGACCACGCCTAGGAATCAGCAAAGTAAAGAACACAGTTCAGATTTCCGGGACGCTATTTTGAGGGAAACAATTCTTTGTTTTTCGGCAATCAACGTACCTTGGAGCGAGGCTGTCGAACTCATCAAAGAATAATACACAGGGTTTGGCACTGTTTGCTCTGTGAAACAGAATGAGGGGCAATAAAATTTGATGTTGTTATGTCCTTGCGGAATAAACATTACCCACTTTTCGAATACGTTGCGCACCGCTTCTTCACTGGCTCCGATATATTTGGAAAGCAACTCTGGGCCCTAGAAATAAAATCACAGATTCAACTAGAAGTGAGATTATTAGAAACTGAAACATCTAGCAGTTTGTTTAAGACATAAATAAAATCAGTTTCTCTCTAGAGCCTTACCTTGACGCTGATAAAATTCAACCCACATTCTCTGGCAATAGCCCCAGCAAGCATAGTTTTTCCAGTTCCAGGTGCTCCATACAGTAACACGCCACCTTGATGTTTTATCGGTGCGTTTTTGAATAGTTCTGGATACTTCAAAGGCCAATGAAGAAGTTCAATCAGTGATTGTTTAACTTCTGCCAATCCCCCAATATCTGACCAGGTGTGACCCGGTCCAGAGTACAAGTTGATGCCTTGCAGAGAAATCGGCATGGAAGACTCTAAACTTTTAGACAGGTCTTCGTCATAGAGTATTAAAGGAGCTTTCGAACCACTTTGAACTATAAAAAAATAGTCAGGTAAATTATTCTGAATTGACCCATCATTTTTATAAATGGATTTAGAGAGATGATACAAGTTTTTAAATATCTACCATGTCGTTTCCATGCCGTAAAAGCAGCCTTATCTGCAAAGTTTATCAAGTCTTGTGCCATCCAGCCTTCTGTTTTGTTGCCATAATGATTCCAATTAATATCGTTAGATACCTTCAATTTTCTATTCAAAGCTAGCCTTAAAATGTCCACTCTATCCTCCTGCAAATTTAGAGAAAATCATAGAAAGTTGATGTATAAACAATTATTTGTAGTGCGACTGTAAAATATTCACTTACTTTTTCAAGCTCAGGTAGTGAGAGGATAGTCCTAAAGAAGTGAATACCACGAGGAGCAACTATTTTCCGATTTAATTTGTTGGTGTTTGTGCATGTTGCTACAACTGCTACATAATAAGCCATTTGGCACTCCGTTATGACTTTTATCAACATATCAGCAGTCCTGTTGGTTATTGAATGGGATATGAAAATTCATAAAGTTCATATCTTCAATTAATTTCATAATTACCTACTATCTTATTGATGGAACCATGAATTACCTAGCAGTGTTGATTGAATCTGGAGTATTTTCTTCGTCATCTAACGCTCTACCTGCTATACTTTCCAAGTCGTCAATAAATAAAATAGAAGGTTGATAGTAGGTGCATTCTAGGATAGCTGACAGGAACGTTTTATGTAGTATCTCAACTTTTTTGCCTATCGGTATTTTTTACACAATTAATCAGTTATTAGCTCAAAAATAAAAAATCATAAGAGTGAAAATTGACTGATAGAATACACCTTTTAATGCTTTGGCGTCAATCATTTGCACATGAACAAAGTTTGGATGTGCTGAAAAAGTCTCTCCCAAAATTTGGCACACGGTCGTCTTTCCGCTCCCAACCTTGCCACATATTAATATATTCTCCCGGTCATACTCAAAGTCTGAAGTTCTATCTGTGCCCAGGCTCAATTTCAGGACACACTCGCATTCTGATAAAATAGATCTCAGGCCGCTGAAACAATTGTCATAATTGTTAAAAATTATTATATATTATTTATTGTCGTTGAAAAGCAACAAATACGCGTGACGATCAAATATTCTTCATAGCATTTGAATAAATAAAATTCAACTCACCGCATCGATACATTGATGCTTTCAGGTTGTTCTAGGCTTTCCATTTGATTTTCTAAAGTTGGTACAATATCATTTATGTGAAACATAATGTTTCTTAAGTCATAGGTGTCTATTAGAGCATGTGGAGTTTGCACTGGAAGTATTTGTACCGTGCAAGACTTTTCATTTGATAGAATGAGCTCAGTTGATGAATTAATTAGCAGCTTGTTATACTTAGAACGTTCTTCAAAATATTTTTCTACATCCTGTTGTGATACCAGGTTTTTCAAGGGGGTAATTTCCATCGCGGTAATAGATCCCTCTGAATATTTTATGAACTCTAATGTTACTTTAGCTCCAATTTTCAATTTCAAATTATGCCTCAAATTCTTCGATACATAGATACTTTGATGGACAGAATTATTAATAAAGTATTCTTTGTTGATATTATTTGAGCAGTTTCTTAAGAAATCTTCAAGAACAAACAACCTAGCTACTATTTCTGTAGCTAAAGTAAAACCAGATGCGTTTTCATTTTTCAAAAAATTAGAGTTAGTTACTCTAACGAATTGAACGCTTTGTTTGACCTTCTTCACTCGGCAATATATTTCCCTTGATAATGGAGTTACTGAGAAATTACTAGGCAAAAAACGTCTATGAATGAACATATTATACGGTTGTCTAAGTAGCGAATCTGCGGTGCTCATCTCATTGGCATTTTCGTATTCTTGTAGAGGCGAAATACGGAACGTCTGCACTAAATTATTTTTCGAAGTCCTCCGCAGTATTTCATCAACAGATTCTTCAACTTTCTCTGCTTCACCGTTTTGAGAGCCAGAGAGCTGCTCAGGCACAAGATTTTTTAAAAAATGCCAAACTCTGTTCTTAGATTTTTCTGCACCATCTTCTGATTGAGAGTTTTCTTTACCTTTTTCTCTGTTTTTAGGTAGCGAAACTGATATCTCTGTAAACTGCTCGAGTTTTCCATTCTTGTAACTAGGCTCCAGAGACTCTGAGTTCACAGATAACAGTAGCGTTAGATTTAGGTGATTAATTCAATTGGTGAAGTGGGTCAAGTTTCAGTAGAATCAACTTACCAACGCTCAAAACAATGGACAAAGACTTTGATACCCAAACAACAATTTCTTGATTTACGGCTACAATATTGATCTGGCTCAATAACGACTCCTGTATTTTGTTGCTCTGTAGATCCTGAATAATTATAAATCATTTACTAATATATTTTTGTGCCCAATACAACAGTAATTGCGACAGGCAAAAGTTCTTCGAGTGCTTTTTGGTATTGAGATATATGCATGGATCACAGAATATTAAACTTCACTGGATTTGTAGAGAAAAAAAGTTTAAGCTTACCACGATCTCCCAGTCTTGAGAGCTTCTAGGGACAACGACGACATTGGCAACAGAGGCTGGTTGAGGTTCACATGAGACAAGAACATCATCTCCTTCCTGGAAACCCAAGGCCCTTGCAAATGTTGCGCTAAGATTCAGAAAACCATCTGGACTTTGCCGAGAATGCCATGAGAAATAGAAATCGCGATGTTCATGCGTCACCTTAGCAATACCAGACTGAAATAAATACAGAAACGAGTTATTACATTAGTATTCATTAAGGATCAAAATATTTGATGTTTCTGAATGAATCAGTTATGGAATCAATTTATTATTGCAAAATGGCAATCACCGTTTGAGCTACATAAGTAGTGAATTTCAAATTCAACAATCAGAAACAATATAGGAGATTTAACTCGGGATCGGTACACCTACCGGTCATATGGCTAACTTTGTTTTGAAATACCATCAAATCCACAATGCAAGATGCAGGCAAATCGAGCTGATGGTAGTTGGTTATGATCATTACGTAACAACTGGTATTTACTGTTATAAAACAATGAATACGCAGTCGTGAATGATAATCAGAAAATGTGATAGGAAATTTTTTTGAATATCTGACTAGCGATAAAAATGAACACATCCTACCTTCGTGGTTAACCTTCTGTGCCATGCATCAGGTAGATAAATAAAACAATTCTGTACGGTCACGTATTTAACCGTAAATCTTTCAGCATGCATTGTCATGGAGATTAAATATAATTGCAAAGGTATACCAGGTATACAAACTTAGGTGATTTAGTGAGAAAAAAACTTATCAAACTAAACGCAGGATGTTGTATTTTGATTCGTAGATAAAAGAACATCGCTAATTATCGCGGCTATATTAAAAAGAGTCACAATAGCCACTTGTTGCATGATGTTACGTGCCTGTCATTATCATCAGCGGTAATTAAACATATCTGTAGATGAATAATTACGCAACTCATTAAGATGGTTGTTTATTTCTCAAGTGTGTGGCTGACATTCGTTTTCATCGTTAAACGCATTTTCTAAAACAAATCCGATTGTACGTTCGGCACGAATAGTCTTCAATCAACGATCGCCATCTTCTGGAGTTCTGGAGTCGTTATTATTTTGTTTCCTGCGCAATCCGACAGATACGGGGGCGCGTGAAACGGAGCTCTACGATTGGTAATGGATTGGTAGAAACAAAATTATCTGGCCAATCAGGGAGCTTAAAATCCCTAACTGTGATATTTTGAACCAGCGTCAACTTCAGTTGCTCTTGAGGCAGGACGAGTGGAAAGTGAATTAACGTACTAGTTAAGGATTTCCATAAATGAAAGAAACTATTCACCTGGGACAAAAAGAACAATTAATATAATTAGAGGTAACGGCTCTTGAGCTGCCCGTCTATAAATTCCGAGAAAAATCCCCACTAATTTGCCGTCATAAATGAATTAATAATGCGTTATTTTTGAGGTCATGAAAATGGTGGCTTCGTTCCCCCAAATTGAAGGACCGATCCTTGTTTACATCCCAACCTTTTCATCGGTTTTTCATCACTCAATTGCACCCTTGACCCTCCTCTTTGACCACGGCATCAAAATTCTTCTTATTATAACGAAATTCTAAAGATAATTAATTTCCCGCGTATTCATGTAGTTACCAACGACCACCCGGGACGCTCATGCGTTAGGGCTAATAAAATTTAGAAATTTCCAAGATTTCTGACTCGAGTCCTCAAAGAGACCTGGCCCTTAATATTGCCAGGACATTGCCACGGCTATTCCAACTTTGCATTGAATTTCAACGAAGTATTTCGTTCAGAATTCCCCACCAAATACTAGTCAGTCTACTTTTCTTTCTCGCACGTAACACGTCTCCGAACTCTCACAGGAATTATTTTCTCTTTCTTTGCATGTATTATTGCGTATAGTAGATGCCTTTAATGCTTTCAGCATCCGGGAAATTTTATAACGGCTCCTTCAATTTATTTGTTCGCAAAAAAAGTCTTGTTTCCTTAGGTTGCGAGCTACGTAAATTTATCTTATTTACTCGATATTATTATTATTATTATCTGCATTGTTGTTCGGTTAGTTTATACTTTTAGGTTATACCGTTGCATGGTCACGTGATAAACGATCGACTCTAGTTATTAAATTTGATATTGTGAATAATTCTAAAAACATACGTATAACAATCTGGATCAGAATAAAAAAATTGCAACCTAATAAAAAGAGAGAAACTTACAAACATCGATTAAAATTTTTTAAAATTCAGTAGGAAGCAACAGAAAAGAATTGAACTTCAGCAGAGTTTGCGATCTGTCAACTTGGGTTGTGTTTACCATAAATTATTTGTTTCGCAGACCTGTTCGGGGAATCGTCAGAGATCACCCCCGCAACGTATTGAAGAAAGATGGCTCCAACCAAGATGTTGAGTGGCCAAAATAAACAGAATGCCACAGCCATTGTAATACGTAGGGGAATTACAACTCGGAGTCACAATTCGCTAGCTAATGCCAAACAGCCTGCTGCTGTCAAAGATCCAAGAGTAAAACGAAAAGCTGACGGTTCTCCTGTGAAAGATAAAGTAACCAAACGATCGGCGCTTGGAAATATCACTAATGTAAGTAGATGAGACAGAACTATACAGTTTGAGAAATAAAGAGTACGAGCCATGAGACTAAGAATCAATCATTACCTTGTATTACCTTGTCAATTTCAGGCCATTGGAAAATCTTTAGGCGCACAGATTCAAGATGCCAAAAAGGTAACAAAGAAAGTAGCTATCCAGAGCAAGCCGGCGACAAACACTCTGCAATCTATAGGAAAGATACAAATTAAGCCCGACAATGTGGTGCCAGTCAAAGCAAAACCACCATCTCGGGTCCCAGCTAAAAGGAAGGAAGATGATAAGGTAGAAATACCTGCCAAAATAGCTAATGTCAGGCGCAGTTTAGATTTGGAAAAATCTGAAGACAGTTCGCTATATGTCAGTGCCTTAGAAGATGCTGACGAAAGTTTAAAAAAATCCACGCGCAGTAATTCCCGGGTAATTTTTTAGAAAGCTCGCTGCAACTGTCCAACCGGGAATTTGAAAGTAGCCCATATAATCTTTTTCTTTTTTTTTTTACGTTTCCGGCTAAGGTCGAGAGCAAACAAGCCCCTAAAACTCCTGCCGATTCCGAAGAGCAACCCAGAGCCTCGTCTATTCCGAAAGAACCTGCTCTGTCCATTGCAGCACGTCTAGACGCACCTCCTGACACCAAGTTACCTCCAGGAGTACAGTGGGACTTTGATGCTGAGAATTGGTCTGATCCCTACCAAGTATCTCATTATGCAATGGATACCTTTAACTATCTGAAAGGCAGAGAGGTGAATAACTAACTGCCTCTCATCGACTGACATTTACTTCGTCCTTTTGATCCTAAACAGATCCTATATTTTGTTTTTTTTCTAGCATCTGTTCCCGATCGGTGATTACATGGAAAGACAAGTATGTTTGTCACCATGGATGAGGTCTCTATTAGTCGATTGGATGGTCGAAGTACAGGAGTCTTTTGAATTGAACCATGAGACTCTATATTTAGCTGTTAAATTAGTAGATCTTTACCTGACCGAAGTAACAGTTGGAAAAGAGACCCTCCAGCTCTTGGGTGCCGCCAGTTTGTTCATCGCCAGCAAGTTTGATGTGAGTTTTCTCCCATGACTTGTACTATGACTGTTTAACAATGACTAAATTTGCCTTTTCATCTATAGGAAAGAATCCCACCAATGGTTGATGATTTTTTATATATTTGTGACGGAGCCTATACGCGACGAGAGCTAACTAGAATGGAAATAAACGTTTTAAAGATAGTAGACTTCGATCTAGGCATTCCATTGTCATATAGGTTCCTTAGGAGATACGCCCGGGTTCGTATTGAACTGTTTTATGACCTTTGTTGTATTAAAAATTAATACGGATTCATCAGTTTCTGATAACTACTCTTGTTTATAGTGTGCTAAAGTTTCTATGCCAACCTTGACCTTGGCTCGTTACATTTTGGAATATTCACTGATGGACTACTCAACAATAATGTACAGCGATAGTAAAATGGCAGCAGCAGCCTTATTTATTGCCCTTCAAATGAAGGATCTTGGTGGTTGGAACGCGACGCTTGAATATTATACTGGCTTCACTGATCAAGACATCAAAGAAATTGTGTTGGCGTTGAACCAAGGTTTACACCGAAAACCTAAAGAAGCGTTAGCTACAGTACGCAACAAGTACAGCCATAAGTGAGTTCGTTAGCTTGTCACTGTAACAATTTTTAAAAAGCAGCCGGGTATGACATTTGATACCTTATTATTTTTGTTTCAGGATATTTTTTGAGGTCGCAAAAGTGCCACTGAAACAAGTATTAGATATATAGTTACATTCGTAAGTACTGTATTGTTGATTGTAGGTAGTTAGATATGGGGCTTGACTGGTCTTTTTTTTATGTTGTTTTTTTTTTTTAATATGAACAAGCCTAATTTCAAACTCTAGCCTTATCCAATTTTTAGCTTACCTGAACCATGACGAACCCTCAATATGAAATAATAACATAAGTGTACTTCGTTTGAAACTAAAGAAAGAAGATTAGAATTTTCTAAACCAATCCAGTTGCTATCCAGCTAAGCTTTTTTTTCTATCTTCACTTTTCTTCTACTTTTTTTTAAACGCAAAAGAACCTCACACCTTTGACGCGTGAACTTTGACAAGTTTTTACAATTTACATACAGCTTTCAAACGGCGTGATGAATCGAAAGCTAATTCTATTATATACATATATATATTAGCATTTTATTCTAGACTATTTATAGACACTAATATTTCCATGACACTCTACAGTCTCAGTATTTTTTTAGGGTATTTCAATAACCCACCTTTTTCCTCTATTTTTGTTGAAAAATTTACTATTCCGACGCCGCACGCTTGTTCATCACAAGGAACTCATTCGTGACGTTGAGTATACATATACATTTTTTTGTTCTACTCATGAGGTCGAAATATCTATCTGTCTCTGCAATTTAATTTGATTTGTTTTTTTTTCTATTTTTCTATTTTAATACGTTGAATAAAATTGATAATTATTATTACAATAATTATAATAATAATGTTATTCTTAGGGAATACTATTGAAAAATTTGGAATTGTGAGAAAGTTAATTAAAAATTAAATGATTATAGAAAGAGAAATAAAAAAAATTCTAGTGTGGCGCATTGCTATGCAATACATGTTGCACTTGTATACAGACTGATGATGGTAAAAAAAAAAATCCATACCACGAGGGTATGAAACAAAAAAAAAAAATACGAACATAAAAACTTTAAAGTGCTACACTTTTGTGGAGCATTGTGACAAATTTTGGCACTCACATCAACCCGCAAGATAAAATAAAGAGTGAAATAAAAATAACAAAATTCCCCTCAAAATTTTCTAGAGCTTGAAAAAGTCAGTCCATATAATTGTTGACTGGTTTTCATTTAATTTCTTCATTACCTTTGCCATCTGTGATAAATCTATCAATATTAATTGACCAATTCCCGACTGACCTAACATTAACATAAATTTTAACTAACGGTAGTTAATTATAATTTTTATCTATAATTCTTTCCTAGCGTGTGGAGATTTATTAATCAAAATTCAATACCTTTGATGGGGAAAACGTCACAGATCTGGACAAGCCTCGACGAATATTTTTTGTACAGATGGGTAGACGTGTTAAAATATACATATACTGTAATTTTCAAAGTTTGACTACAAGCTGTGTATATACAAAGCTTCCGAAACTGCTAAACTGACATGATGAGGTGAAGTTCTTCCACTGCGGAAAGATGGAACGAAAAAAAAACCGTACAAATATCCGCAAGTCATAGCCCCCCCTAAAATCTGGAATTACTCCCTGTATATAATAATGATATTAATGTAATTGTATGTCCATTTTTGCCATCAACGAATGTACTATGGTCTATTTTTATATGATGTGTGTGTATGTGAACTATTATAGATGAATACATAATTTAATTAATAAAATCATGACATGTGAATCTGTCTATTAATACTCTATTCTCTGGCTATTATTTCTCTATTGTTCTTTTTTCTCTAAAGACCATGTACGATGCGCTTTTTTCTAATTATTGTTATTCAGAGTCAGTGAAATCATTTTAGTTCATTGTCAGCCATACTTATTTCGTTAGTGCAATAAAATGATATCTTACTAATTTAAAAATCTATAAACCAATCTCTAAATTTCAAACAGTAAACACCTTGAGAATTTTTAATAGTTTGAGTTCAAAATTGGACCAATGTTAACGAGATTCCTTTATTAAAACTGAATGGTTATACAATAGACAGGGCAACATGGATATATTAACAATAACTCTTATAAATTTGTAAAAAGCAGGTACTTTAGTTATTGAAATAAATATGTTGAGAATAATTTAATTTTCGTACCTAGAATAAATGTTTGATGAAAAACCATCAAGCGTACTCCACTCGTAGAATTTTTACGAAAATTCACGATGATTGTATTTATTTCAATTCACTTATGGGGTTTTACGTTACACGTCTATAATATTATTTATTATCCATCTTCTAAAACGAGGCTCTGGATGTTTTTTCGACAATAAACTCAATGAAATTGGAATTTTCACTAATAATACGTAAATGGAGTGGCAGTAATTATATTCTAAATTCTTGGTTTCTTTTCCAATCAGACGAATAATTATATATGAAGACAAGTAAAAAGTCATCTGACATGAAATTTTGTATCTTTTTGTGGATTACAGTGATGAGTATGCTTAAATGAACCCTAAAAATAACAATGCCACAGCTGTTAATTGCGCTCGATACATCATCGAATTAGATACGTTTCTTCTATCCAAATTTGTTCAACAATAGCTACAGTAACCAGAAAGTCGCTATCACGTATTCAGGGGAGAGTTCGCTCAATTATTTCCAGATACCAGACATAGAAGATATTCATGTGGCTTACAAAATACGTACGCGTACTATAAATAAAATAATACAATATCATATCACAATTCTTCAGTCACAACTTACACCTGGGACCAAAATGAATCCATGTTCTATGTCTGACGTAGCTCTGAAAACGTTTAAAGTTTGCCTATCTCAACTTGAAAAGTGTACAACGATTCTTGTCGTCTGATATTTTTTATATCAAATATTGATACCTAACATCTGGTTTGGCCCTGCCGCTACAAATGCAGCGATATGATTGAAAATTTACATCAGGGTTAACAGCGTATCAAGAAATTAGATGCGTTCATAATAATGACCTATGTCTAAAAGTTACTTCATAGTATTTATTAAATAATTTTCTACCCACCTGTGCCTTTTTTGAATTTATTATTCCTACAACTCTGTCAAGAGGGTTCTTCCATAGATGTTCGCCTAGCTTGTAATCGTTTACACCTAGGACATTCCTTTTTACTCGATTTATGTTTACACTGAGTGTGAAAACATGCTCCACATTGATCGCATCTGGTTACCTTTATCAGTTGCCAGGGAAAAATTATTTCCTTTGACGAACACAATTCACACACAAATCCACGGGCTAAACAGAGCTGTGGAAATTATTGAAATGATTTTTTGTTCCAACGTATAAAGAATTAATAAAGTGAATTTGAACTCACTTCACACTGCATAACGTGGTTACAACTATCCTGTACTAGATCCTTTAATCTGATAGGTAACACTCCAGTTTTGACTTGTACAAAATCTTGAATAGCGTATACATGGGGATCATTTAGCATGTATATTGGTTCTTTCTGTAAAGCTTCTTGCAATCTGTGAAAAATAATACATTCATTTCTGTTTCCAGGAGACTGTATTTATGGGTATGCTAAACAGAAACTAACTCTTCAGCAAATCTGCAGGTGAATAAGAAATCTTTCAGGTAAAATAGTTGCGTTCGTAATATCTTTGTTTTTTCTAATAGTTTTATACGTTTATAAAGCGTTGAATTCAAGTCATCGACTTGAAACAAGGGATCCGCCATCATTTGATCCAATAATCTGTAGGAGAAATTTGAAACAGGGTACCTGTAGAAAAGCATCTCATTATTTGAGGAACTTCTATGCCGTGGTGAAGAGATTTCACCTGTATTTACTAGGCAACTCAATCAATAAGGTCCATTACTGGTGATATTCACCTGTTAAAATCCCATTTCGAGAGAACTTTTCCAGGTATCAAAGTGAGCTGGTTGGTATGACATCCTGTACAAAAATATCTTCCCAAATATTCACAATATCGAAATCTATTTGCATATTCTACAGCAACTTTCATGCCACATCCAGCACACCTATAGTTTTGCTTGGCCATAAGTATTTTTCTCCTTTGAAACAAAATTATTTAATCGTTATGTATGCCAGTCTCGAGGGCTCAGATTAATATCTGTGAAAAACCTACACCGGCGGTGGTTGCGTCGTGAAAATTATTTGAGGTCTGGGTGGTGCCCATTCCATTGTTCCACGTAAAGGAGTTGCCTGCGTCATATCCTCATTCTCAGCTTCGTCAGGGCTGATAGGCCAACTTGTAGGCAAAGGTAGTAGCTGAGAAAATGCAAGGATGTTATTTTATGCAATAACGCTTGCAAATACGATATTTAAAGTTGCAATTTACTTGTTGCGGAGCATCTTGCTCAGAGACAAGCCATTCTAATTCGCTAGCCCGAGGTAATTGTCTTTCACTAAATCGTCTTATTAATGATAAAGCCACGCCTTCAGCGGATACAATGCTTTCCGTGAGGGTGGTCTCGGTGCCATATCTCGGCATAATTATCGTGTCAGCTGCTGCTTCTTCAAATAATACTTCCATTGACATAGAGACACCTACCGAGTTGAAAAAAAGATTAATACTACTAACCACGGAGATCCGGCTCTGACTTTTCTCAATGCCTGAAAAGTAATTTAAGTAACACCCATCAATTTATTACGAAATCAACTTGCCAGTATTGAAAATGTCGTCTGTTGAAGTACTGTCAGAAATTGTCCCTGGTGAAGTGGATAACGGACTAACACTTTGATCTGTTGTAGTAGCTGAAATAGAATTTCATGCGATAGAAAAGTTCAATACAAACATATAGATATTCATGGTTGTTGAATCCGAAGTTTGTTACTATGGTCTTACTATCTGTCTTTCCATCACTCAAAAGATCTCGACACCATGCCCCACTGAATTTCTCCTCTTGTCTTTGACGGCGCCGCAAACGGATCCGTTGTTTTAGATTATTAATTTCTTCGTCACTTTCTTCTATCGTTTCATCTGCTAAATTTAACTGCTTGTTACATTTGACCTGGAAATAAAGCATAACTTTATTTTGACGTTCCATCCATATTTATACGAATTTCTAGGATCTAGAGTAATATCAACCTGCTCAATAGCTGCGATTATAGCCTCAGAGATACTGAAGTGTGCATTTTCTCTATCCAGCTCTGCATTAGCCCTGGAAAACTGAGCGGAAGATAGAAAACTGGTGAGGCTTTGACCCTCGAGAGGCTTTGGGAAGTATCCTGTAGCCATTGGCTGAACGCTACTGCCGCCATCCTCCATGAAGCTTTTCTTTGGTGTTCTGAGATCTTTCTGACCTATCTCAACGCTCCATGATCTTCTAAATTCTGGAGCAGATCCCGGCAGCAGTGATGTTCTTCTTTTAACAATATTTCTCTTTGATCCAATTTTATTGGCCTTGGTCAAATTTTTTAATTTGAATCCTATTGCTTTCTGTGAAGTGGTTAGCGACTCATGCAGACTATTCGCAGAGTCCTCGCAGTTCAGAGTATCCGAACTACCGTCACTTGAATTTCTTTCTAGCTGTTTATCATGTATACTTTTCACTTTCTTGCGACATTTTCTGGTAGGGCTACTCTTTTTAGATGGTTTGCCATCGACGCTGGATCTAGTACTTCTAGATTGTATGTCAGCGTAGTCAATTTTGATCACATTGGCTAATTCATATGATGGACTAGAGCCAGGTGAAGTGGTTCCTTCTTCGGTACCAATAAAAAACTTTTTTGGACTCGAAGACAGAGTTGAAATCGAGTTACAAAAACTTTCGTGGTTCTCATTTAATGTAGGAAGACTACTCCATACTTTCAGAGGTGAGTCACCTTTGCTTCTTTTTATAATTGGCTCTGAATTGATTTTAACTTTTATCTCCTTAGAACCAGCACCTGGCTTCTCTAATACTGTAGGATCATCTACCGCTAACTTAGATGCATTATCAGGTCTCTCTACGTTGTAGCTTTTGTAACTATCCGTATTCTCTATATTTACAGTGTTCCATTGCTTATATGAAAGATTTGTGGGGTATGACGAAGACCTCCGATGCCTCTTAGGGCTGTTCCTACCCAAATCCCAATTTGGTAAAAACTGCAATAGTAACGGAACATGGTTTTGAAAGTTAACAATCACATCTTTCATCTATGTTGGGATGCAATTAAAACTTACTAATGAAGGATCAATTTCCGTGAGTAACGAGGGTTGATTCTTTTCCACAGCTCTGAGACAGATAAGTGTAGCTTCAGCAAGCGTTTCTTGACACAAAAAAGCCCAAGATTCTAGGCAGGATAATCGATGTTCCTTGTCTGACAGAAGCCACGAGAGCTTCTGAGAGAGGGAATGACTCTCCAAGCTGTACATATTGATTTAATATCTTGATTGGTCAGATTATTTGATAAAATATGAATATTAATTTTAGAGGACTGCATGTTACAGGCGTGTAGATTATGGCATACTAACAATAAGTGATCAAAGATTAACGATCATCAATAAAGCATTATTACATAATCGAACCGATTTTATTCCATAAATAAGTTACATGCGGACTGTAGTATTCCGAATTCTGAAGAACCCTGAGGCCTGTTTCCCCAGAGAATGGATTCTGAAATAGACCATTGCAATCTAAGCAGCTGAATTATTCAAAGAATACCTTTTGTACAGCCACAACGAATCTTTTCGAGAACCTATCCTTGTGGGTAGATTGGAAAGATAGTCGTCAGACTCATGTACAGATGGAGAGATAGCGAGGGATGGTTGAAGCCAATTCAGTCCTTGAATAAAGACCCAGCAGTCTGGTTCTCCCTTATAAAAACCAATGAAAAAATAATCAAAAATACGTTTGGATGTCTGAGATGTAGATTAAACCACCAAATTCACTTGTATTGCAATGTCACAAACGGGGTAGCTATGCTACTTACTGTTGAATCAAAGACTCTGGTTCCATGCCTGAATATTCTTTCCATGCATTTGTGCAGTCGATTGAGTCCTCCGTAGACATTCCAAACATTGGAAACTTGACTAACTAAAAGTCCTTCAACGGTAGACCTCAGATATTGAAGGAGCTGCTGCTGTTCTCTTGTGTGTAGCTCTTGAGAAGAGATCATGCTTTTCTAGAATAAGTTCAATGATGCAAATGAGTACGATCAAATGCAATTAATTTTTCACTCATTATCAGCAAGTGTCTGTAGTGATCCCATCTGCTACCACAAGCTTTGGTCTGATGATAATTGTATTCTTCATGTACTAGTGATGTTAATACTATCAAGGCTTTATAATAATTAGACGATGAATCACAGATCATAGTGCATTTCTCTTTGATCTGACAGCGGAAACCATGTATACATTAGTATTATGCGTACTACTATCAAATTTACAATCATTGAAAAAACACGCCTCTCTCAACTTCCTCTAGGATGGCGCATGTAATGGTAGTGACATTGTAGATATCATCAATCATAACTAATTATCGATGTATGTTTCAGATAAATGCAAAAAAACCCACCTGACCCTCAATAGTAACGTATAATATAGTGCCAAAAATTACCTCATCTTTTATCCGCAGGTTAATTAGTTCTGGTTTCTAGCTCTCTAGGATTATCGTGAATAGTAGTAACGAAAACCGCTCCCATATTTTGTAAACACTCGTTCACGAGATAAATTCATATGAATATGACGAATTTAACGTCTTTTGCCAGATAAACTGGTGTGTCGTGCGTGCAATTTGTCCGAAGTGAATAAGGTAGGGATAGGCAGACGCTCTGGAAATGTCAAACTCTGTCGGTAAATGTACGCACGTGGCCTAATCTAAAATCAGATATTAAAAAACATGGTACAGAAAGAAATTACAGGTAAAAATGGCTATAATTTCGGGATGACCAAAAAATTTCACGTAATGTGTTTTTTGCTTTTAATATAGTATTTCACAACATTTGTAATCGTTCGACTATTAATTACATTTCACAAGTATAGCAGTAGCGACATTGAGTGAATGATATTCACTTTATTATGCTTCCATCTTTTTCGAGCTTTTCCTTGTCTACTACTCCCAGCGAACAGAGACAGACCAGTGCAGCGCCTTGTTCCGCCCATTTTTTATTCTTTTCCCTGCAAAAAAAAAGCGGTTGCAATTTGTACTCAAGATGAACCTGCAAGTTGCACTAAATCTGTGTGTATTCATATTTGAAGCCTGTAACACATACCAGAAAGAAGAGCTGTATTTTTGACCATTTACCAAAACAACGGAACGAAATAATTTGTCCTCTTGTTCTGTATGGTAGACAGGAATATTTTTTCTGTTGTCTTTCGTCCATTTCAAAAGCCTTGATTTAGGCAATTCTAAGTCATGCGTGTAGCTGTTTCTTAGGAAAGCACATTGCAACACAAATACATCATCCTCCTCGAATTTTCTTTTCACACCTTTTCTATCTTCTAAAGATGTTGGGATCACCTGAAATCTACCCTGGATACCACGATCCAGATACTCTTTCCGTTTTGTTCGGCAGTAGTCATCCATTTCCCAAAGAGAGCTGGCAACAATAATCGAATACTAAGATTAGAATGTCTCCTAGATTTTACGGCTCTGTACTTTTACTTATAGTACAGTAACATTTGAACATGCTTATAAATTAAGTTTACCATATTTGCTCAAGAGTTTGGGCCTCTAAAAACAATTTCCCCCTTGGGGTTTCTTGAAGTTCTCTAAGAATATTTTGTATACAATATTTGGTGTTGGATGGGGCATTGTCATAATCTATAGCATACTTTAAGTAAGCTTTAATGACATCATCGATTGGGAGTAGACCTTGCTTCCTAAAAATCGAACAATTCCATTCAGCAGCTCTGGCAATCATGACACTGCTACACCCAGTTTCTTTTTTGAATTTGAAAATATCTGAATATTTTTCTATTTCCTTTGACCCTCCATTTGCAATGACCGGAATTTGTAGTTGCTTTGCTACTGCTTGTACAATATCTGAATGATTCATGTGCTGCGGCCTCTCATCTTTTGTCCTTCCATGTATAGCAATCGCAGATATTCCAGTGGATACCAGTTTCTCGCATAGAGCATAAGTTTCGTCTATTGTTGGGAATATTCTGATTTTACAAGTAACTGGAATAGTCAGTCCTTCGACAAGAGTTCTCAATATATTTTGAGCCTTTTCTGGCTGCTGAAGTAGTGCAGCTCCCATTCCACCAAGTATGGAAAATTTTTTAGGGCACCCCATGTTGATGTCGAGCCCAGCAATGTCGTTCTCAATCATTTTACCAACTTTTAACGCTCTTTCAGCATCACATGTTCCAAGTTGCAGTACGACGCGTTTTTTCTCACGATTACAAGTTCGAAAAATTACTGTGCCGTCTGTTTTGTCAATAAAATCAACTGTCCCCAGAACATCTAAACGGTATCACAAAAATAAAACTTATGTTAGACGCTACAATTGAGGGATTTCATAGTGGATTTCATATTTTCCGGGAAATCAGCAACAATGAGTAGGTAAAGTAGAATTACCGTTTTCTCGACGAATAGAGCGCAGCAATTTCCAGTCAATGAGTTCCTCCGAATATACAATATCAGCGCCATAATCCAAGGCCAAAAGCCGCATGGGCAGCGTCCCGACGCGGACCATCGGGGCTAAGATAATTTTCTCTCTGTAGTCAAGCATTGTTAGATATGTAGGAAACTTTCAGTGCCGATTTTATTGATATTTAAGTTATCATTTATAACTGCCCGATAAAACGACAGGTCCAAAAAATTATAATGACGAATCCCGCGTGCTGATACCTAACTGACAACTTGGACACTATTATCACCGGTATTATTCTGTGCTTTCAACTTCGAAAACTTTTTTATCTCGAACAAACGTCAAATCCACTACGTTAAAAAAAATTTTTGACAGATGGCTCTGAGCACGTGCGTGCTTCTGACATCTACCGTGTTTTGTTATATCTTCTGCTAAACTGACAGATTGTGGATGCGCTATACCACTGCACATAGCATACTGCTACAGGTTTCCGTTTCTCCCGTTCCCCTCAGACTCTTCGTTTATTTTTATACTGAAAAAAAAGACAAAACATCTAACAACACCACCCAAGATAATGGCCGACCATGGACCTGAATAGACCTGGAATAATGATCATAATTGTCGGTTCTCTGGTGTGACATAACATAATAACTTCAATCACTTAGCGTCGGGTTATGCTGGAAGCAATTACGCCACATACAAACTTATACGATCATGTGTACATAGCTTCGACACCCTTTCTATTCACATACAAAATTTGAACCATCCAGCAGGTGGAATGCTGTGACGTCAGATTATCTACCACTGCGCGTTTTGATACAAAGATGGCGATAATGCCGATAAAAAAGTGTCGCAGGTGTAACAAGTTATGGTGATGGTGTATTTAAATGTGATCCCTAATTATAAGGAGGAATAAGTTTTAATGACATCAGTGAAAATGAGTGAAAGGAAGTTCACAAGAGGCTTGGGGAAGCCTGGGATGGCTGCACAACTCAGGGAAACAGTTTCGCAGGTCGTTAGAGAGAGCACTGTACAGGTATACATACATACCTATAACGATACTTAAACGTTGTACATATCTGCATATTTTAGTCTATTTTGCATACAACACCTATGAAAATCATGCAACAAATTGATGAGCTTGAGCTTCCTTTTGTTGAGCTTTTCAAAGAACTTGACACTTCTATCTCCAATTGGCAGCTTTAGGTACCTCTTTGTTTTTTTGTATCAAAGCGCATCCCTTATCTAGTCTATTAAGCTTATTTTAAATCAGGGGCAACCCTTGTTCAATTATTTCTTCTTTTTGACTTGGAGAAAAATGTATTTTTTTTTTCTTTTTATTCTGCCAATATCTCATAAAGAGTATTTAGCCTTAAGTAATTGAGGCATTGTATTTATTTCAGAATAAACCGCACCTGGTGGACCCCATAGACTTTGAAAGTTTTGTACTAAAGAATAAAATGCTGCTACAAAACGACCCACAGCGAGAACTGCTTTTATACCCTCAAGATGATGTTTCGGTAAAAATCAGAATTACTGAGTTATTTTCTATTAGAGAAAATGCGTGGAAAGTTTTTTCCCATAAACTTTCTAGGTTTGAATAGGTCACAGTTTTTATTGATGGGTGTTTGGTTGGTTTCTCTGTGAAAGTATGGAAGTGTATTGTGCCTGTTGATATAATTAATCTTGGGACTGATAAACTTTATCAGCAGTAGAAAGTTATACAAAATTGTGGATTCATTGAGGATTTGATGAAATGCAGAGCTCCTGCAAACATATTTATATTTAGCACCTGCAATAAAGCAGCTATTAATACCTATTATTCAAGCACCCATTGAATTGAACCACCCAATTTAATTCTAGGAGGATTCAGTAATTCTTCCTTTTTGTTTAGTTTGGATACGTGATACTAATAAGTCTCTTTGACCTAGTTTTCAGCTCTATTCTAAATATTTACTCCATTAGCAAGCTACTAATATAAATAAAAAAGTCTTCGACTAAGATACACACGTCTGATCATGATGTTTTCTATAAAATTTCACCACGATTAAAAGTTACTCAACATTAATTACATTCATTCTAAAATTTGTCATAAATGTGAAAAATTTTTTGCAGCAAGTTGTCTTGCCCAGACGATATAGAACCGTTATTTCCACGGTACAGCATAATTCTGAAAATATAGAGAGTACAGAAGGGTGCAGCCTTCTAACCAAAGAATGTCTCAAAAGTTATGCTTCTAATTGGAACCTAGTACATTACAAATATACGGCTTATAGTGGAAGTTACTTGGAGCTACCTAAGTACGTATTTAATTAATCTTGTGGCAATTGTTAGTTGTATTTATAAGTATGGTTATCAGTAAATTATCTTGAATTGTGGTTTTCCTGAATGATAAATTACACAGTCTTTGTGGTAATTAGTGATTCCCTAATTGAGATTACTAATGCATGGTGATTTGCAGAATTTCAAAAGCAGACGATCTGAGAGATGAAGTATATGAAATTGACACCGAAGTCGATCAGGTAGATGAGGTAAATGGTTATCATATAAGCTTACTTGGAAAAAGGAAAAAGACTGACGTCAGTTCTGTAAAAGATTTCCACGATCAATATAGAATATATTTTTTCATCATAGTACCTCTGTGTTTAAACAGGATTCAACAAAAAGTGATGGAATAACAAAACAGGGATACTTAATGAAGGGTCCTGAAATTGGTAGTGATCGCATGTTTGTGCACATTGGATCTAAATCATTTAAACGTCGTTACTGTCACTTGAGACAGGAAGTTGATGGGACATATATCCTGGAGCTATTTAAAGATGAGAAAAAAGGAGAGGCCAAGTTGACTATAGTGATGGACTTTTGCTCAGAAGTTACCCGAAATACCAAACGCGGAAGATATTGCTTTGAATTAAGAATGACAGGAACGCACAAATCATACAGTTTGGCTGCAGATAGTGAAACAGAATTACAGGATTGGTTGCTGAAAATTAGCTCTGTACTTCAACATTATAAACAGCAGGAAGAAAAAAGAGCAGCTTCCCTAGAAAGAGCTTGCAATACACCACCTCCATCGCCCCAGCCTATGCAAGTAAGCCAGAGGACTAGTTCTTATCTAATTACGATACTGAATACTTCAAATTAATTTTCATCTATTTCATTCTAGGTTTATGGGACTTTGAAAGGTCTAGAACAGAGTATGAATCCCCAGTTGATAAGATATTCCAGAGAAACAGAAACGAGCATTGCGTTATCAAGGCGCGAAAATCGGAGGCGACTATTTAGTATATATCCACATATACCACACATTAAAAGCCCAACTGGTGGTCCGCCGGATAGCAGTGTGGACCCATACAAGGAACAATTTGGTCATAGGCTTTTGATAAGATGTGAAAGTCTGAAATTTCGTTTACAAGCTCCTATAGATGAAAAGGATGCTTTGTGCCAGGTCGAGCCCTATCAGACTACACTTTGTTTATTCGACGTAAGAAATGGCAGAAAACTTACAGAAAACTTTCATTTTGATATTAATCACGAAGTTGTTAGAGATATTGCGAAAGAATTAAGTCCTCTAAGTATCATGTCTGAGAAAGAAGAGGATGTAGCTTTGCCAGATGATCTTAAAAGCCTGCCAAAAGAGTGGCTAATGTATCCTAAACAAGTACGTACATCGAAAATTGCCAAAATTTTGTGAAGTGGAATGGATTATTTTACTAATTAGATGTTTCCAATATTCTGCTCTTAGGCCATATTCAGCATCAGTAACCCACATCCAGACATATTTTTGGTTGTAAGAATAGATAAGATATTGCAAGGTGGTATTTGTCAAACATCAGAGCCTTATATCAGAGCCACAAAAGATCCTCGACTTGGGTTGAAAATTCATAAACAAGTCAAAGCCTCTTGTCAAAGGTAAAATACAATTTGTATACTCCTTATGTTTTATTTATTACTTTGATACAAACGTTCAACGATTATTTTTGTGTCAACTTAGACTTGGCAATTACACAATGCCATTTGCTTGGGCTGCAAGACCATTGTTCAGATTATACAGCAATGAATTAGATACGTCTTCAGATTTCCCAGCGATATATAGACAGGAAGGAAGTAAAGTAAAAGATGATGAACTGTTGAAACTTCTATCGGAGTATAGAAAGTAAGTAGCTCTTCATTGGTATCACATTAATTTATTCATGCGCTATTCAAAATCAGTGTAGCGTCACCAGATTATATCATCGCTTGTGTCCTGGGCTATTGTATTTCCAAGTTCATTTATTATTGTGGGTTTTGAATAGCAGTTGCCTTTTAGAGTTTCATGAATTATGAATGCGTTTCACTACATTTTACGATGTACTCTTGCAGGCCAGAAAAACTTAGTAAATTAACAGTGATCCCGGGATGGTTGAAGTTAAAAATAGAGCCAGTAACTGATATTCCAGAAAGTAAGTGAAATGATTTACGTTTGCAGTGACGATGGATTTTCTGACAATTCTATTTGGTACTAATCCCAATTTTGCAATCATTTTTGCAGACACTTTAACGACATCTCTTGTACCATTGAAACCATTTGCTATGCCACCAGTGGCAGAACCAACATTAGAAATTGCTGAATTTGAGGGATTGTCGGAAAGAGAAGTTCACCCTTACACTACATTTGTAAATCACCTATACGTCTATCCACAAACACTATGTTTTGATACTCAAAAAATATTCACCAGGGCGAGAAACATTGCCTGTATTGTCGAGCTTAGAGATAGTGACGGCGAAAATGCTCAGCCTATTAGGGTGAGTTAAAATCTGCTTACTGCTAACCCCTTAACACAAATTTCATACTCAATGCTCAATTTAATTTGAAATAGTGTATTTACGGAAAACCCGGAACATCTATATTACGTTTAAGAGCATCTTGCCCAGTAATACATCATAGTGCAGTTCCTTCGTGGTATGAAGAAATAAAGATGAGGCTACCGACTAAATTATCCTCCAAGCATCATTTGCTATTCTCATTTTATCATATCAGTTGCGATATGAATAAAAAAAAAGAAAACGGAGTAGAGAACTGTGTTGGGTATTCGTGGACTCCGCTGCTGCACAAGGGACGGTGAGTGTGTTTCTTATTTACAATCTTACTGAGAAAAAAAAAAACAACACAAGCGCACGTTGATTCAAGATTGCTATTTATACTATAGTTAATACCGTTTGACGTCCTCGAGTGTTCACCATTGTTAATTATCTAGTTAAGTGCAAATCCTTCTATGCTCGTCATATTGTCTTCTCAAATCCATGCTTTGACCAGGCTAAACGTGGATGTCCAAGTGTTACCTGTAGCTACGCATTTACCAGCCGGTTACCTCTCCATCCAACCCCTAGGCCTAGGGAAAGGGGTAAGAGTAAGATCACATCATCTGTTCATCAACTAATTCCACTTGTCTTTTAAAAAACGCTACTTCGATTTCTCCTGTTTCATTTTTATTTTTATGGAATAAATTGTGATACGACCTTTTTATATCTCATACGTGTACGATTACATTGAATTATCATTTGAAATGTAACTCAGATCGTAAATGGTATAACTTATTAGAGATTTGAAACGTATGAAATGAAGTAGTCGTAACTAGCAACAAGCGATTAGAATAAGCACGACAGTTTTGGGTGAAGGCACAATCTTTGTGTGCATTTTTACCAAACACCTATTTTTTGCAACCATCTGATACGTGAGTTAAACATTTGTGTTGTGCTAGTGTATGGTGAAGTTATTGTTTCAAGATGGCAAATTTATTGTATCGTATATTTGCATTTTTTTGCTTTGTTGAATATTTATTTCTATTTTCGTGTAACATTGTGCTTTGCTTTTTATTTTTATTTCTTAACCCTTTGTGATCCAAATCGTTCACCTTTTGCAAATCATAAATATTATTTTGTTAAAATGTAATTATGATTTGAACTAATTGATTCCAAAGAATCTCCTCCGTTTAATATCCTCTCTTGTTAGATTTTCCTCTACGAAGTTCTCAGCTTTCTTGTTAATATTCGCCTAATAATTTTGTAGATTAATAATCTTCTCATTCATTTCTTTAGTTAAGAAATGCTTTGGAAAATGATAAATCTTGAAAATGTTTTTTTCATTTTGTTTTACATAGAACGCCGGGCCAGATATAACATGGATTGATTCTCAACGGCCAATATTTACTGTTGGCTGTCAACTGGTGTCAACAGTATTTGCTAGAGATCAGCATTTGCATAATTTATTTAGTCATGCCGAGAGATTGTTGGACACTAAGCCATCGGCCATGCCATCCGAGTCCGAAACTTGTAAAATATTAAAAGCTGCCCATGCTATTCAGATGGTGACAGCCATCACTTTTCTACCAACGATATTAAATCAGCTCTTTACACTGCTCATTTTTACAACAAATGAGGATGTGGGCTTGTACATTATCAGGGTATTAATTCATATTATAAATATGGTTCACGAAGCTGGAAGAAAAGAAACTTTACAAGCTTATGTAAAGGTAAATTATAATTTTCTTAATTTAATCTATCGATCCCTTGTCTGGTCGTGTCAATCCTAATACATTCATATATCTGTTTATTTATTTGCAGTTCGTCTTCGTATCACCGTCTAAAGGCGCTGGAAGTACAACAGTACACGAAGAGTTGGGAAAACATCTCCCCACTTTGTTACAACCAAGCAATACAGATTTTTTAGTAGTTAATAAATTCATGCATCATTCCAGTTTTTTCTTTGATATTATGGTTAAAAGTATGGCTCAACATTTGCTAACAACAGGCAGAATAAAGGTAAAATTTTTAATGAAAATCATGAAGTGCCTGCTTAGATCTTAGCTTTACTATTTATTTTACAGATGCACAGAAATGAAAGATTTTCCAAAGATTATCACGAGAAAATTGAAAAACTCTTGGAGGTTATTACGCCATATCTCATGAACAGATATAAAGAAATGCCAGTTGAAACTCATGAGCTTAATAAAAGTCTTGCACATTTTCTCAAGGTACGTCTAGGTCCTCGTAGGATATAAAAATACGATATTTGAGGCAATGACCCATCACAAATTAAATTTTTAACTCGTTTGGTTTTTTAACAGAAATGCCTGACATTTATGGACAGGGGTTTTGTGTTCCGATTGATTAATTCTTATATGGATAATTTTTCACCCGGCGATCCCCGTGCCTTACATGATTTCAAATTCATGTTCCTCCAAATAATATGCTCACATGAACACTACGTCTCTTTTAATTTACCAATGATGCAGTCGAGAATAACTGGCAGAGGTAAGATATGTTTTCATTTCTGAATACCACTAACTCATTCTGTACAGTTGTAATATATTTATTCTATGGATGCCTCTCTCCGAAGATACAGAGACAGAGCCTGATAACGATGGTACGTCATGCCATATTTATACTCTCCCAGTTTATTATGGTATTTTCATGTAGCCATAGTAACGAGAGAAATATGCACATTTTCTTCATTTTGTGTACAGGATTTTATCGATACCCTACACATGGTATTTTTTGTATGTTACCTCACTTAGCATATAGAACTGATTATTTTTTATTTTGGTGGATTCATTGATTTTCACGCTACTTGAATCCAAATAAAACATGCTTCTGGGTAAGAAATTATTCATTTTTCAACTTAGGAAGTCAACGTATTGCACACAATAAATCGGTAGAGTTAACATATCAATCATTCTCAGCACTTTTATAAGCTCCATTAGTGTTAATACTTGTACTATAAAAATATTCTTCACAATGTCGGAATCTTTACAGAATTAATGAACGAGTACTGCTTGTCTGAGAATTTTTGTAAGCACCACTTTCTTGTCGGACTACTTCTACAGGAAGTAAAAACTTCATTAAATGAGATTGTACAAATTAGAAAAGTTGCTGTTGCAACATTGAGGGATCTGATGGCTAAACATGAATTAGATGATCGATATCAAAATAAGGTGAGTTCTGAGAGTTGATGATACAACCAATTTCATTCCACCAACTTGAAAATTCCATTGAGTGTCATCCCCATTCCATTTCAGGGCCAATTAAGCAGAATAGCTTCCATATACATACCTTGGTTAGGTATAGTGCTGGAAAATTTACATAGACTACAGTCAGTTCATGATATCATAACTAAAATCGATGGCAAGCCAAACACCCCAAACAGAATATCGACGAGCAGCTCTTTTCTGATAAATAAAGATGCTAATAGCAACAACACAATGGTTACTGGCACACCAAAATCAATGCATAGGTAAATCGATTTGTTCAAATTATTTTATCATGGAAAATCTATGCCTCAATGTTTGTCCAACAAAATAAGAGATACTTTCTATAAATATCATAGGTTTACATTAAATTTGGACACACAATCTCCTATTAGAGCCTCAATGCATCTCCGAGATTCGACGTACTTTGCTGCGATCGCTGGACAGGGATTAGTCAATGGAAATTCTTGTACAAGTATAGAATCTGAGGCATCAACAATGTCTGGGGCATCGCAGTCGAACATTTCTCAAGAAACTGCGATAATTCGTGAGCCTACGGAGAATGGAACCAATGAGCACAAAGGCCACTCAAGATCTCTAAGCGTCACTCAGACTTCATCTAGATTCGATAAACTGCAGCCTACTGAGGTTAAAGATTTACTCCTATGCTTTCTGTTCGTCGTTAAACATTTGGGCGATCATCAAATCATTGCCTGGTGGCAGCAGTGCAGTGATAATGAATTACTGAGCTTTTTCACTATTATCGAGTAAGCATTGGGATCTGAGAATTAGTTATTCTTAATGGAATTCGTCTTTGTCGATAATAACGAAAATGTATTCTGACCTACAGAATGAGCCTCTATCACTTCAAATATGTGGGGAAACGTCACATAGCAACTGCATCTACTAATGTTACTGGAAAGCCGCGAACAGTTAAAGCAATGACTCTACCTGCCAGGATGGCTCCGCCAGATTTTTCATCAGAAACGCCTGGCACTGGAACTTTGCAAGCCCATAATACTGTCGCCAGAGAAAATTTAGCTGAAAATGAAAGTGGAAAGTTATATCAAGCGTTGTTGGAAGCTAATATGGCTACAGAAGTTGGATTAATAGCTCTTGATTGTTTAGGATTGTACTGCATTCATTTCAAGGTATACATATACTTCATCATAAATCAGAATTACAGATTACTCACTGAATACTTAGTTTTCGAGAATTTTATCTCAATCTCTTCTATTACTCAACAGGATGCCTTGGTCACTGGAGATGGGTATAATCCAGTAATGCGAAAGATATTTGATATCTACTTATCATTTCTGCAAGTTGGTCAATCAGAGACACTACTTCGGCACGTTTTTGCAGGATTCAGAGCATTTCTGAACAATTATTCCGTCGCTTTGTTTCAAGGTGAATATTTTTCTATGCATCTGTCCAGAATTGCTGTCCAGTTTGTTGATTTTAGAAAGATATGCAGTGTATATCACTTGCATTAATTGCTAGATCAATTTATTTTTATAGTTGCCATTAAATTGGCAAACCCCTGTTGTCCAGAGAATTGAATCGCAATGTATTTTTTTGGTCTACAATATCTAATTCGTCATTGTTGCAATTTGAAACTCTATTCCAGTTATATGCGTGGTTATTATTTTCTACGCAAACTGCCATAATTTAACAAGCACACGCAATTGACTCTCAAGGTCATGCTAGAATGTAACATGATCTGGAAGTATACGTAAGCAACGTGTTATCAGAGTTAACAAACTATAGTTATCACAACTCGTATAAAAGTAGACCTGTTACATTCCGGTACAAGCTTCCAAACGCAGTGGATATCTGCTGTTTATTGTTACAGTACATTGAAAAAGATTTTATCACAAAGGCACGTTTAAATTGTAGGTAATGCCGTTTTATGCGGACGTCTGTGTTACGAGTTGCTTCGATGCTGTAACAGTAAACTTAGTTCTATCAGGCAAGAATCATGTGCTTTGTTATATTTGCTTATGCGGAGCAATTTTGAATTCACCAGCAGAAAAGGACTTACCAGAGTGCATTTGCAGGTATATTATCATCACGTTAACGCAATCATTACTCCTAGACAATTGTATTATGAACTTGAAAAGTATTTATTTATTCTAATTATTTCACCATAGCTTTTGTATAGTGAGAAAAGTATTCATAAAATTAGATATTTCCGAATAATAAAGTAAACTCACCTTTACCTTCCGCCGTTACTTTTCCTCAGTCGCAGTTTTTAAAGTATTCAGATTATAACAAGCTTTGTTTTTTTCTACATACCGATAATTATATCGTACCCATTATTTAACATTTAAAATATTTCCACAGGTTATTATATCCGTTTCACAAATGCTAGGAAATGTGATTGGACTGAATAATTCAAGGTTTCAAGAATCGCTGTCACTTATCAACAGCTATGCTTCTTCCGACAAGGCTATGAAAGGAACCGGCTTTCCAGTCGAAGTCAAAGATTTAACTAAGAGAATCAGAACCGTTTTAATGGCGACTGCACAGATGAGAGAGCACAACAATGATCCAGAGATGCTGGTAGACTTACAACATAGCTTGGCTAATTCGTACGCGAGTACGCCAGAGTTGAGGCATACTTGGCTTGAAACTATGGCCAGAAATCATGCAAGGGACGAGAATTTCTCTGAGGTAAAATTACACTCAAAATAGAAACTGATCTTCAATTATGAAACTCGTAAGAGTTTTGTGTACTTAGCTCGGCATTACTTTCATTCTCAATAGTCTATAAAATATTTATTTAATTGTA
Organism: Athalia circularis; assembly: GCA_963978495.1. Taxonomy (NCBI): domain Eukaryota; kingdom Metazoa; phylum Arthropoda; class Insecta; order Hymenoptera; family Athaliidae; genus Athalia; species Athalia circularis. Next base: position 9,715,414 of record OZ021702.1, read on the forward strand.
GGCTGCGTGTTGTCAGCTGCACATAGCAGCGCTGATGGCAGAATATCTAAAATTGAAAAAAATACACACCTGGGGCGCAGAGGCATTTGACAAGATATCTGTGAACATATCACGAGATGAGCGTGGGCTTAAGCTTGATGCTGGTGAGATTTGTATGTTGCCTTGCACATGTTTGTTTTATACTAATTTACACACTAGTTTAAGGTCAGAAAAGTGACGTCACGGCATTTAAAGACAAATAATTCAATGCTTATAAAAAAAGCGTAACTTTTACCATGTAATTTGACGTCCATATATTTATTGGCAATGATGTAGAATTCTATATAGCAACAATCCCAAGTAAATTTAGTACCTGCACGTTATGGAATACTGTACTGATTTTCCAGAGTTGACATGCCCAAATATTCTCAGTAGAGTTTAATCTTGTGAATAAGTAGTACGAATACCTTATGTCTGTATTTTATAACTGGGATCAATGCGTCGTAATGTTTTTGTTAAACTCATGTCAACTGGTAGATTGTTCCCGTGAATCGTTCATAGTTTATAGAATTCTGAAGAACTTTTAAATTCGGTGTTGTAATTTTCGAAACCATTTCAACAGGCGTACAAGATATTCATTACAATGAATATCTGCTTCTGGAACAGCTGGAGGCGTGTACTGAAATGTTGGAAAAAGCTGAGAGATTTGAATTGCTAGGCCACTTGTATCGGTTAATAATTCCCATATATGAGAGTAAAAGAAACTATGAAGCTCTGTCAAATTGTTATACACATCTGGCTCAAGCCTGTAATAGAGTTGTCGAGGTCACAAAAAGTGGCAAAAGGCTTTTGGGAAGATTTTATAGAGTCGCTTTCTTTGGCTCGGTAAGCAGTAAAGTTAATTTAATTTTAACCACTCTGTTTTATCCTGTAACAAATCTAATGAACAAAATATTTTATGCAGGCATATTTTGAGGAAGAAAGTGGCCAGGAATACATATACAAAGAGCCAAAAGTAACATCGCTCTCTGAGATATCCGAACGCTTAAACCGATTGTATTCCGAAAAGTTTGGTCCGGATGTTCTGAAAATGATAATGGATTCTGTGCCTGTAAATATTAGCGAATTAGATCCAAAACTAGCATACATTCAAGTGACACACGTCACACCGTATTTTGAAAAACTGGAACTTGAAACTCGAGTTAGCGAATTTGAGCAAAACCATGACGTATGCTGTTTCATGTTTGAAACTCCTTTCACCAAAGAAGGAAAACCCCGAGGCAATCCCGAAGACCAGTGGAAACGTCGAACTATTTTAACAAGTGATTAAATTATTCTTAACTGAACAATTCCTGTATAGCAGATGGAGACATGATTCAAAAATTTTTTTCAGCACAATACTCTTTTCCGTACGTTAAAAAACGTATTGCAGTCACTCAAAAACGAGTTGTAGAACTCAGTCCCATAGAAGTGGCTTTGGATGAAATGCGCCAAAGAGTTGCGGAACTGGCAGATGTAGCGTTAGTTGCTCCCACCGATGCCAAAAAACTTCAACTGCGACTTCAGGGTAGCGTGTGCGTCACGGTTAATGCAGGACCTTTGGCTTATGCCTCAGTCTTTCTTGATCCAGCTCTCTCACCTCAGTATCCGGACGACAAAGTCGAAGACTTAAAGGACGTCTTCAGGTGAATAAAAAAGCTTTCAAAAACGTTACTTGTTTTTTGTTTTGAATGCGGTAGTTTTTGATGATGTTAACTATCATCACTGGCATCTATCCATCGTTTTATTCCTCTGCTTTTAGAGAATTCGTCAAGATCTGTTACACGGCTCTACAAATTAACAGTAAATTGATAACTTCCGATCAGCACGAGTACCAAGAGGTCTTGCGTGAGAATTACCAGAAGCTATGTCAAAACTTGTCATCTCTGTTGGGTGAGTCTGTCTGGCCTGACGAACAAATCGGAAGTTTTAAACGCAATAGCGCAGCTCTCTTCAGCGCTATCAGCGGAGCAAATAACCACACGAGTACTGCATAAGGTTTACTAGGGGAACAGTATGAGGTGAAGTTAACTTATCGTTAATTATTAGCTGAATAATATGCGTATGTTATTAATCAAAGCAGCGAATTTATGAACGGATATTTCGCTATGATTACTAATTACTGATTACTAATTAGTTACGCTTCAAAACTTTGAAGCCGTCCTAAGTATTCGAGCCAGTTTAGCTCTAGTTTGTAAAATTTTCGTTGTACAAATTTTAAGTATTGCAATTTTTACACGGTATTATTATAATTTAACTGGCAATTATGAAGAAAAAGTATAGTATGATAAAATAGTTCTAATATTGTGATTGAAATTTAGAACAAAAATTTGATACACGTTTTAATACGTCGTAGCCGGTTCGCATCCCTTGCCATAACTAATTAGGGAAAATATATATTTAATAAAAAAAAAGTATAGAATCAATTATAATACATAGCTCAGGATTAGCAGGATTTGGGAGACCTCGCAGACCAGACTTGGAGTATTTATTACCAAGCATTTATACATATACAAATATACTTATATATTTAATTTTTCAGAATTCTATTTCGTTCATTAAAGTGAATTGTATTATATTAAATGATATAGTTTAGTTTTTGTAATATTTTATGTGCCAGTCCTCCCAATAAGGTGGCACGCGAAGCACAATTTATACAAAATTGAGCAGGGGTAAGCGACGCAGGGGTAAGCGACAATTAGTTTGTTGATAAGTAGATTTCTATTATAAATCTCATTTAGCACTGCCGAATAGTCAGGCGAAGTAGCAAAAAGATGAAATATGAAAATTAGTTATTGTATATTTACAACAGACTAAAAATGTTATTGTTTCATTTGACATAAATCTTTGTTATTTAAACAAATTGTGTACATAATTATATGTAAAGTATAGATCATATATAGATTTAAAGAAGGGAATAGCAAACTGAAGGTCAATGGAGGAAATGCTGCTTTGTCTCAAAATACCAAAGGATCGATTTGTTCTTGGTCAATAGTTTAGGCACAAAATTCAAAATGGCCATTGCCCAAAAAGCCATGCTCGAATGGAAACCGTAAATGCGAATCTTGATTCCAGACCAAACTACTTTCATCTCATTTATTTGGAAGGTTTCACAGGCAGAAGCCAGATCCACCTATACTTTCAAAAACTCTATTTGTTCTGTGAATTATGCCACGCAATTCTCATCGTCTAGCAAAATGTTGGTTTTGTTCTGTGCCAATGAATACCCGTTTCCTGCTAGTCAATTGTTACCATGTATATCTAAAATGTTTTATAAATACAGGCACCCCTAATTATTGAAAATCAGACACAGGAAAAAGCCGGATATTTTCTTGGAAAAATCTTTAATACAACCCTGTCCGAATTCCTATATCCTTTTCGACTTACTAGCTTCTTGAATTTTTCTAACAGGAATTGAAACACCAAAATGCAACGTTTGAACTGTTTTTTTTTCTTTATTTTGTTATTTTTTATTTGGGTACAACGATTGTAAATACATTATTAGAAATATATTGTTATATTAAACTTTGATGGGTTTGTGTGATATGATTTATTGTATAAATACAGGTTTCATTTTGTATATTTGTTCGGGTAATGAGTAGTGTTGGTTTATTCAAAGGGTTTAACAAAATAAAATAAGGTAATAATAATTAAGAATGGAGAATCCGATAAACCTTGGAAGTTCTCACAACAATTAGGCCAGTGAACTTTGCAATTGACCCGAAAAATAGACATTATAGTATTTAATTGGCTTGCTTTTTTGTTAAGTAGATCCTTTAATCTTTTAAGCTTTTTGCATATTTTTTAAACACTATTTGACTTCTGTAAATAACGTCGGTCAAAAAAACCGATTAGTTACCAACCTGAAGGTCTCTTAAAGTAAAAACAGAAAAAATCTCCATAAAACATAACGCATACTGAAGAAGGTCTCTGTGAGGTACATCATATTTATCAGAAACCTCTTCTAAGACGAAATGCGTAAAGGCATAAGACACAACCAAACTGATTGCGCTGTAATTCTCGTTATTGACTGAGACATAAATAAGAGCACATAAGTTTAGGCCAACTGAAACATCAGCTAAGTGGCGCCTTGCTCTTTCCTTTGATCTCGACTCATATACAATCGGAAATAGCGTGAGTATCAACAACGTGAGAGTTATTTGTTCGCTGGTCTTGTTCCAGTAAAGTATTTCCGTAACAATCAGAGCAAATGGTAGAGTGCTTGTGATTTTTGAAAACCATGTGTAAAATCCTCGCAGGTGTTTCGAAGCACTTGGATTACCTGTGAGAAATAAAGTTTGATGATATTACACATATCAAATACTTTCATTAGCAGTCTGAGTATATTCAATGTCAATCTTATTTAAAAAATTTACCGAAACGAAAGACCCCAATGAGCGAGTGAAAGAACAAAATTTGAAATGCTCGAGTTGCCCATTGATTGTGGCTCACAAGCATTGAGTAGGGCTCATCAAAGTATTTCATACAGACTATCGATGTACCTAGTTTAGCTAGATGAGCTATTGTCGTTGACGGATCTGCCATCTGCAACAGTATAAAATAATGTACAGAATCCCATGTACCTTCAGCCATGTATGGATTAAATAATGTAAACAGCTCTTATCAACAATTAATACAGAGGATATATAAAATTTGTTTGCTGAGTCAAAATTGCTTCACATGATAAGTGTGTCGAACGAAGAGAATTTCTTTTAGTAAAGGGAGAAGAATATTAAAATTTATTGAATTTTTGATATGCAGATGAAATCTTAGGTCACTTATTATGAATGTCAAATTTTCACTACATCAGTTTAAATTGTAAATAAAAATTACCTTTTCTTTCTCCTTAGTTGAAGCAGTATATCAAATTTTCATTAGTTCTCTATACCGGTGTCAACGCAGAGATTTCCATCTCATCTGTCTCATTTAGGTTATACTTTTATTTGAGCTGTAATATTTTCAAAGGTGTCAGTTTCCTAAGCTAACCTAATCTGACAAGTACCATCCCCTGTGCCCATCCCACTTGCCATACTCTGAACCGAATTATCTTTTTTAAGTCTTTTTTCAATCCTAGCGCTATCTGACGGAGATTGTTAATATTTTTAAATTATAACAACAATGTGGTTGTGTAACTGGCAACTAGATGACGCCAAAATATTCGTCGGTGGTTAAACAAATTTAAATTTGGTAAACGTTCGATATTTCGATAGGGTTGTCAGCCTCTCACTTGTCAGTCGAGATTCGACTCTCGCTGGGCTCGCGACTCGCACTAGGCAAATGGAGGTTTTCATTATGATTGGCAAACGTGTGTAGTAGGCTTGGATATTTCGCAAAATGGTTGTTATTCGCGTTAGATAACTGACGTTTGTTAACTTCTAGACCGGTGCATTGACACAAGACTGTCTTCTCCGGATTAATCGACACCTAATAGCTTGTGATTTTGTGCTGTGTGTGTATGTGAATTGTGAATTAAAATTACTTAAAAGAAAATCGTGTTACAACGGGAGGAGAGCTATGATCTCTTATAGTATGTAGTGTGATACATATGTACACACATGCATCATCCTGGCTGTCAATTACAATACTACAATTCATTATTCGACTTTTTCTACCGTATCGGGTCGTCGAACGTCTCTCATTCTTGCCTCGAATTAATGTACGCATTTTCACTAACAAATTAATTCTTTTCATAACTAGATTATTTTTAAAACATCCATCTTCTCACCAACACTTAGCTCAAACCTGCGTGCACACGTACCCAGACTTTTCGCGATCAAGGAGGAGCAAAAAAATCTATGAACGTCAGGGTGAATCACTCCACGTTACCTGCTACAGAACACGACTATTCCCGAAAGTCAAATCACCCCTGACGGCAATTGATGTCCGACCTTCTTATCTCTATTCGTTGTCGTGAAAAAATTGCCAAAGACTATTCACCATCCAATGGTTAAGAGTCTGGGTATAACGTGGAACCATAGTTGATACAATCTTCTCTTGAAATTATTCCTCAACGTTGAAATTATACGTGAAAAATTGGTTGAATCTGCTCTAACTAAGCCCAAAAATATTCTTTTATTTTCTAGGAAATGATAACAAGAGTTGGGACTAGTTTACTTGGTGTATTATTATTTTCACCGTTTGGAATGCAGTGTTAACTGGATGTGGAATGCTATCTCACGCCTGTTCTCAACGAACAAATCAGAAGGACTATCAATTTATCAAAACTCAGAGTGCGACAGTGGTAGTGCGCCAGTGGCCGATATATCCGTAGATGTTTTCGAAACAATGGATCGTAATATGGGAGAAGATCGACGTAAAGGTGCTGGGATTAGCGGAGATCAAAGATACGCTGCTGGTGACACTGAACATCCGTCAGATGCATCTGAAACCCGTATGGTAAGTCTAACTGCTTGCTTCTTCTGTTTATAAATCCTATTATTTGAGGAGCTGAACTTGGAAGAATTATCTCATAGTCTTACTGCTATATATTTGACAAATCAGTCACCTTAAAACTATATTTAGAATCACTTCTTGACCACTGTTCTTCTGCATCATACGGAGAGGAGTACGTTGCCTGTGTAGGAAATGTTATAAACGTGTCGCCTGATTACTTATTTATAACTTATGTCTGTGTTAAACTTAAGATTGCTAAGCACAGCGTAGCGACTGATCTAGTCACACATATTGAAATACGTTACCAAAATGAAGATCATCTCATCACCTTCTGGCAAATTTTGATTTTAGCTGGGTGGGCAGTAGATAGTTATGTATTTGTAACTTTGTTATACCCTCTTCCATCATTTTCTTTTTTCTTAAGTTAATATACAAAAGGTGTGCCAAAGTTCGAAAGCTTGTGCAGAATTCATATTTGGTTGTGGTCCAACTTAGTGCAGCTAGGTTTTGAAACAGGTTATTCAAATCTGTCGTGTAATGCGTATCTTCTAGTGGTTAGGTATAATAATCAATATCAATAATAGTCGCAGGATTGATCAAAGCCCAAAAATATCTACCTTTATTCTTAGATGTACGATATCCCAGGGTTACTATGCTTCTGCAATACCATATCCAAGAAGTTCCCATCCTTACTGTCCAGTAAAACGAGAATTCTTCCCACGCATTTGCAACAATAGAGGTTGTATGGCTATTGAAAGTCAAAGAGTAGACATCGTCAGCATCAGTACCAGCACCAGCACTCTCTACAGTCAGCTGACTCATGGAACAGAATAGCTCTGCTACTCTGCTCAGGCTTTAGTTAGTGTTAGGTAGTTGATCGGTCAACAACATAGACAACAGGCATAGTGCCCCTGGATGAATTTTTTTGGCAGTAGTAAGATACTAGAGTTTACTGTACTGCGATATGCAGTACTGAAAGTTTTCTTCAAAAGCGGATCGATATCTCTGACGACTTGATCTTTATCATTTCTTGTAAATAAGTGATTCATAAATAGTGGATAGTGAATGGTAAACAGTAAAAAGTGCCACTTAAGAGAATAATATAATTACAGACCTAGAAAAATCTTAATTGTTTTGGTTTATCCCTCAACTTTTCTTTTTTTCTTTATTGTTCATTATCTGGATCTAATGTTGACAGTCGCTAATCTTAGTTGAAGATTTTTATAGGTCTGTATAAAGTCTATTTTAATTTAATTCTCAGTCAAGATGATTGATTATTTGAATAAATAATCCATTGAAAACTTGAGAACTCTTTGATGTACGATCTACATTGAAAAGTGCATACTAGCCTCCAGTTGTGATTTAAATAATTCTTTAAAAAGCAGCGTATCCAATCAATTTTCAAATCGTAGTGATACCTGCCTAACTTGTTCTACTTGGATTCATCAACCATTCTTGACAGTAAGACGTCTTTAAGCTCCTTGAGAACTCTTTAAGTGAAAGCTGATAAAGAAGCACATTATTTTCTCTAGCTATTTGTCTTCCCAGAGCTCCAGGCTCACCTCACCTTTAGTAGTCGATGAATAATGGGTACTAACTCACATGGAAAGTTGTGATCCTTGAATGTCTCTCAGTTCCCCATAAAAATAAAATCAAATAAAATACCTAAATGACAATCGCAATTAAATTACCTTTGGTATGTGACGATCGGTAATAAAAAACAAACAGCAGTCATTATAATCTCTGTAATTCCAAAAATGGCCAGTGAAGTGATGACCATAATATTGCCGTCCATAGCTGCACCTGGAATAGTTGTTAGAAACCAGAATCCAGATACGAGAGATATGGTGAGGGGTACCAGTATCACAACTGCTTACGTAAGTCCCATTTATTCAACGATGTCAATATTTTTGATAGATCATGATCGTGTAACATTGCATTGAGAATCCATAAAGAACCGCGTTTCTATTTAACAACTTGTTTACAGTGTGATGAACACACATTGTATATCATACACTGCTTCGACTCGTCAATCCCCGCGGCTACACTTTCATTCCAAAAGAGATATCGGTTAAAAATCTATGCATGGACATGTTGTTATAATATCTAACTGTACATTACTTCCGGCGTGTCTCTCTTTGAGCTCACGACTCATCCCCCCTTTTTCCTAGACTCAAGCCCTCAGGCTACCAGGGAAAATGTGGTGTTGTGTAGGCGTAAGGCGACTGCCTTTTAGTTTACGCCGTGAGTTTTTGTGTGTTTAGTCTCTGCTTAGCTCCTTATTTATTTTAGAAGATAAGTGGAGATCTGGATATGCAGTGAATCAGATTTGCCTCACTAGAAGATTGTTTCCTTCCCTTTATTATATCTCTACAAATTACTGCGAGAATTACTGTCTATTCGGAGTATTATTGTTGTTGATATCATAATTAACGTTTAAAAGAGTAGTCTTCTGTTTTTTTTACTGCAGAATTTATAATTTGACTGGAATCAGGTGAAATCTGGTAATTTCTAACTCCCACGTGTTTCAGTTAAATCGGAACAGCTGACTTTGACAGTTCGCAGCCCCCACGCGTGGTTTCCGGTACTCGAGCCCTTCTACCGTAAAAATAACGACAGATTCCATCGAATCACGATTTAATTCAGAAACAGCTGACTTTGACGGTCGGTAACTGCTCCCGTTTTTACCGCGCTTGCGGTTGAAATCTTCTGATTTCCGGTATCTCGTGTCAAGTATTTCCTAACACGATTTAAATACCAGAACGACTGATCCTGACTGCCCCTTTGATATACTGTTTAACAAAATTAAAGTGTCACCCCAAAAAAATCCGGCCGGTGTCCCTTTAAATTTGACGAGCAGGTAATACATAACTAATACTTGACGTAAATGGGCAAGAAAATTAATTTTTTCTACCTCTGTTTTAAAATTCGCTTGGAATTTGACAGTGAATTTTTCAATTCTGATCGCATTCTTGATAAGAGCTGCATATTTCCTTGAAATATCTTTACCGTACGATGACTTTACTTATTATCTACGCGATTTTGAACTTCTGATAAACCGATAAGATATATGTTCGAACTTACGGATTGATAAAATCAAATACCCAGCTACAAAAACCAAGCTCACGATCAGCCAGGAATGCAGTGGGTCGTAACTCGAGCCATAAGTACAAGTATTCACTTGAGATTTTCGACGATCATTCAGCATTAGAAGTGCAGAGGCGTATAGTGGAGTCTAACACATCGAAAGGAAAAAAGAAAAAAAAAAAACCGTCAGAGATGGAACTCCCTGGTGTATAGTCGGCTACGAATAGTAAAAAAAAAGAATTGAGTCTTAGGCTAGTCGCCGGTCAGTCATTGACTTCCGGTCGATAAATATACTTGCCATCACTAATCGAGGAAGTCTCGAATTTTCGTCCGAAGGATGAGGAGTACGCGGAGCTCCCCTCAAATAATCTCTGGACTCCCCTGCAGTATAACCCTGTCTAAATGAATTAACATACAATGCTTTGTATGTACAACATTATAGTTGTTACCAAATCAATTTTTTCTTTTTCTTTTTCTCTCCATCAATCATCGCCGCCGCCTCGCCCTTCTTATTATCTTACTAATCCCCGCATTTCAATCACTGAATTTGAGATAACATCGAGGGCTGACAACTAAAAGGGAGTCCCCCTCACTTTCTGGACTTCAATCAGTTTTATAACATTGGACGTATCCAACATCATTAATTTTTTTTGTTTTATACATCCTTCTGGTAGCATTCCGAAGCCTTCCTGGTCCCCAACCCTCGTCACAGAGTTGAAAACAAAAATTATTTTGAAGAATACAAAAAAAGATTCTATTTTACGAGAAATAATAATTCTGCAAACTGTCGTATTTTTATAATTGCATTTAATTTTTTCTGCAGGTGCATAAATTATTATAAAAAATGCGTGGGAAACGAGTAAGAGAAGTCGAGAGAAATATAACGCAATGGAAATACCCTAAAGCCCACGTAGATCGTGTAGGAGGTAAAAGCCGGTTACCGGTAGTTAAGTAATGAATAAAAGAAACCGATACTTTAAAAAGTCTTTCAGACAATTTTTAAATTATATTGTCATTTTGCGCAACAAATAATTTTCGCACGATTGATTCAAAGATTAATCTCAAGGCATAGCCAATGCTTACACTTTTTTCTCACCAAGAATCCCAAAACATTCGTCATTGTTGTAAAAAAAAAAGATAGTGCGTTGTATAAAAAAAATTTTCGATCTCATCTCAAACGTGGGTGTCACCAAATTTTATAAGTATACGTGCAACACTTTACACCTGATTAATTCATTCGCCCGAATATCATCATCACTTCGGATTTAAAATATATGTACAAGACGATCTATTTTACGCGATGATCTGTACGGGTGGACTAGGTATAATAATTTATAGTAGTATGTAGTTTTGCTGCTTTAGATTTTATTATATGTATCACCCACGTATGTATTCGCGTCGTCCATTAACATATTCACTGTCGCTCATATAATGATTACAATAATAACTATGAAAACAGCAATGTTGTTCTCGGAAAAACATTGAAATTTTATTTGTATTTTTTACATTTTTTGTCAGTCATTTTTCTTTTACATTTATTAAAATTTCACACTCCAATCTGCCTTCGTCGAAGTTGTTCTGCTGGATAAAATGAATGCCGCAGGTTGAGATTTCTTCGTCTGACAGTTGGAGATTCGTTCGTTCATTCATTCATTCATTCATTCTTTCCTTCTTTCGATTGCTCGTGTGCGTTGCCACACTTTGTAGTTTCCACGATGCGTGTGCATATATTTACACCGTACAAATGTGTGTACGCACAGTGCACATACGGTATGTGTTGGGTATATTATTAGACTTCCAAAGAGCGAGGAATTCTTCCTGGCAACTTCCGGACTAGGGTTAGTTGCTGCTGCTGCTTATAATACTGCTGCAGAGTACGAACCTGCCGTACTGCACACTTGAAAAATAAATGTAGGTATATATATAAAAGCAAAAAAAACTGGATCCGCTAACATGTAATTTTTATTTATTTTCCTTTTAACATGTATGTGCATATTTATTTTCCAAAAAATTAGAGAGTGGAGAGATGTAATTAGAGCAGTGAGCTTTTCGACTTTTTTTTATTTTTTTCAAATCTCTTTTTTTCGCTTTTCTTTCCCTCTGTGCCGCGGGTCTAAGTCTCTGACGTTGGAATTTTTATTCGAATACCAGCATTGCATTGTGGCGTTACTTGGAGATTTTCCAAAGGCTGTATCCTTTGATTGCGGTCAAAAATAGGTATATGTTTGTTCGGTGTGTTCCGAGCTCAGGAACCCAAATCTGCGGATTAAATTAATTTATCTATAGAGAAAATTGAGTTAAAGTCAATCTTTCGATTTTCGGAGCAGGAAAATTTAGACATTTCGATGGGATTTATTCGTAGCTCAATTTACTCGATGTATTCGTGTTCCTGAGGTCAAAATTCGCTAGAAAAGTGTCCTACAATCGATTTTAGAAATTCTTCATTTTTGGCCTGAAAATGGGCCAAAAAATCCAAAAGGGTATTATAGCTTAAATTTTCTTCAATTTTGGGGTCAAAAATCGAAAAAAAAAATTTATGTTTTTTTTTTACGTATTCTTATGTATTTTGATCTCGGGAATCCGAATCTGCTAACCAAATCGATCCATCTATCGAAATAATCGAGTTCTCTTCAATTTTTCGATTTTCGGAGTAAAAAAGTTGAGACATTCCGATTGTAGCCTAACTCTCATTCGTTCCTTCGTTCTTTTCATCTATTTTAACTTCACGAATTTGCACTTTTCAGAATAGGATTCGCAACGCATTTGCTGTTTGGAGGCTCATACGCTTTCTCTCTTTCTCTCGTTTTCTCCGTACGCTATGAAGAGAGAGGTCGTAATTATAATTATATCTTTTGGCCTAGTTTATACCATGGGGTGTATAAATAATATTAAAGGTAGCGCCGTGGTCGCATCATTATACACCCATATGGGTGTATAATGCTTTCTTTTCTTTTTTTCCTCTTGAAACACATACTCACTTTCAGAATTCTTTTTCTTCATTTTTCCAGTTTATCTCATGACATTTATTTTTATGTCTTTTCTTCAGTTTCGACTTTCAGATCATTATGCTTTTGATTCGGATTTCTCGTTCTTTTTTTTCTTCAATTTCTTCTGGCCTTTTTATATAAAGTACACCCTGCAATATACGGAAGGGCGTGTCATTTACTCACTTTCATTTATTCGCTGGGAGACGCGAAATTATATAGATATAGAAGCTTCTGCCGCACCCTAGAAAAGGTATTCGCGAGTAATTAGACGACCCAAATTCCTCATTTTCATCATTACTGTTTTTACTGTTATCGTTATTTTTATATTTTCTATCAATTTCTTTCGCTGCAGCTCTTCTAGACTTTTGTTCATACCTGCGGATACTTTGTTCAACTTTTTTCTTCTCTCATTTCTGTAACAGATTCTTTCACCGAATTCTCTTTATATAAATGCGATATGCACCTTCGCGTTGTTGTGAAGTTCTATAGTTTGTTTATAATACTAATAGTCGAGCTAATAGTGAAAGTTGCGATTATTAACTCTAAAGAAGTATAAAAGACAGCAGGGTTATATCGATTTTAAGTTTCCGTAGGCGGTGATCGACCCACAAGCTCGCTCTCATGTCTACTTCTCTTACAATACCTCCAACTATAATACCTGCCACCGCGGTTCTTACTCCATCACCATTTTCTCTTTTCCTTCAGGTTCATGTATACGAGGCATTCTCTGTCAATTGCATCAAGTTTTGACTTTGGAATTTTTCTTTTTCTTTTATTTTTTTCCTCTAAGGTGAATTCATTTTTCGCCACTGTTTTTCGATACATGCGGTTGACTCATTGTTAACATTTTTTCAAAATCTAGGTCTCTTGCCGAATTTTTATTCGCGGTTTACTAGCGATGCTTTTCTGGCTTGAGAAGAGAAAAAATTGAAGAGTGTGGAGAAGAAGAAAGAAACAAAAAATAAAACACCATAGTGTTGGTCAAAACCTGATCAGGTTGACACGGAATGTTCCATGTATAGATATACACATGCTATAATATATACGAGTAGGTCGACCTGTTTGGGTATGTCATTAACAATTTACATATTAGGCCACGTGCCTATCAATTAAATTTCATTCCAATTTCGTAATATAGTATAAATAAAATCATAAGAAAATTATAGCATCAGCAACCATGATGACAAAAGAACTCCACATCATCGTCATAATAATTTGATTAGTTTTTTTTTTCACTCTTCTTTTTCAAACGTTGTTTCTACAAATTCTGCTTTTTTTTATGTTTCATCATTTTTTATTTATTTTTTTATATTATACACCGAAATTCAATTTTGTTTCTTAAATAAGGCTTGATCGTTGCTCTTATATTAGCTACCACGTGTATTATATGTATATATACAGGGTGCGCCATTTATCTTGAGACAACCAAATATCTCGCCAGCAAAACGTTTTTCGAAAAAATAGTTCATACAAAAGTTATCAAGTTCAGAGGGGGAAATAAGATAGCATTGCTTACTTTTCATTTGGTGGACGGGTTCAAGGTTATTTGAAGGTCAGCGTTGGTTTTCCAAACGGAACTCTATATTTTTTTTTCATCAATTTCGCAATCGGGGGGGGGGGGGGGGGAACAAACAACTTTTGTCTGAACAATTCTTCTGTTGGGTCCATATTTTTTCAGATATTGAATTTCGAATTTTTCTCACATTACAAAGGAATTGTCGTACATAAACAATCGTAATTCAAAACTGAACACGAAGCTGCCCAAAAATGCTCAAGATCATCATAATGTTCGAAACACATGATACATAATGATGATTTTAAGCAGTTTTTGGCAGCTTCATGTTCAGTTTTGGATTACGATTGTTTTTGTGCGACAATTCCTATGTAATGTGAGAAAAATTCGAAATTGAATATCTAAAAAAATATGGACCCAACAGAAAAATTGTTCAAATAAAAGTTGTTTGTTTTCCTCCCCAGATTGCGAAATTGATAAAAAAAAATATAGAGTTCCGTTTGGAAAACCAACGCTGACCTTCAAATAACCTTGAACCCGTCCATCAAATGAAAAGTAAGCAATGCTATCTTATTTCCCCCTCTGAACTTGATAACTTTTGTATGAGCCATTTTTTCGAAAAACGTTTTGCTGGCGAAATATTCGGTTGTCTCAAGATAAATGGCGCACCCTGTATATATATCTATGTATAATGCTACTAATTGTCAATTAAGTCGCTCACTTGGCTTGAATTATATATACTTTAATTTTTAACTCTTATACACACACACTTGTACACATGTATTTTTTTATTTTTTTTGCAGTTTGAGTTCTCCATCTTATGTATTTAACGTATTTCTCCCATCCAGCCATTGTATCATTTCATCTGTTTAATTAATGATCAAATCTTAGAAGGCCATTATCAAAGTTAAAAGGTTAAAATCGAGTCAAAATTTATAATTCAAAACGCCTTTTGAACGTATTATCTTCCATTATTACGGTATATAAATACCTGCCTCGGAAAAAAAGTAAATGAATAAAAAATTCTGCACGTATACCTTTCCCGTTCATTAATTAATTACATAAATATGCACATGCATAAATTATTTGCCATAGAATAATTTAATAAAGTGAGACAGAGAGAGAGAGGATTAATATCAGTTCGATAACCCGAAGAAAAGAAAAAACTATTGCACACACGTTCTAGCAAAGAAGTGTACAAGTTAATTAATTGGCTAATTTTTTTCTTTTCTTTTTTGTTCGTTTCTTTCTTTAATTTTTTACCGTCCAATTATAGTCTCGATTGTAAAAATTAATCTAATATATCACATAAGGTTCGAGAATTCTAATATTACGGATATACTTATGTACAGTGTTTGTATGTATATGCAGTGCATGTATACATATATATATATATATTTGTGGGTGTACAGAGATGATGAATTACACTGTTATTTCATTGCGATTGCGATGATGATGATGATGATGATGGCGATGGCGATGGCGATGGCGATGGTGATCGTAAACTGATTGTGGAAGTGTGTTGGTTGGTGGTTGGAATTCAAAGATCAGGTGTTGGCTTCTGTTGCACATAAGAGTAACAAACTCAAGTTAGTCAGACAGTTAGTGTAATCGTCAGACCGTGATAGACGATCTACATATGAAACAGTGCGAGTTCCTGGTGCACGAACCACCAACCAACAAACACATCGTACTGCAGTTATAGTTCCTCATATATATATGTTTCTTTTTAATTTAATTCTTTTCTTCTTTCCGTCTTTCTTTCTTTCTTTCTAGCTGCTTAAAATCCTTCCTAGGATTATTATCCTTGTCTCTACACGTATCCGACGTAATATAATCGGAGTAACTCGTCTGCCTCACTGATTATCATTTTACCCTTCTTCTTTTCTTCTTCTTCTCTGCTTGTTTACTTCGAGTACTTGTATTTGTCCTGTACATATACCAATGTACTTACATACATTCTTGTTATACATATATACTCTACTTATACGGTTAGATGACCATTATATAGTCTCTCTTTCCTCTCTTCCCTTACGTTGGCTGCAGGTTTATGTGTTATGGTTTAAGTTAAGTTTAGTTTAACTTTAGTTCTTCCTCTACTTCTTACTTGTACAGAACATACGTATCGCAGTTGAGGTTTCTCACGTTCTAGCCGCATTTACCGCGTAAAAATAAAATTCAATGTGCATACAATTTTGTACACGGAGAAAATTTAATCACAGTATCGCACATCGATGATTTAACAAAATTCAAATTATTCCTAACGTGTATTAGACCTGCGGGATTTCAGGAGATACACAATTATGTGATATCGTGATGTGGTGGAACAATATTAAAGTGGCGTATGAGAAATTCCGTTTTTCTTCTACTTCCTCATTATCAATTCATTCATTCATTTATTTATTTATTTATTTATTTCAATTAGCGGTGATGAGTGTTTCATAATTTGTGCAGTGTAATAAAATGTAGACAAAACAATAATCATCAGTTTTCATAAAAATATTCAGATTATTTTGTGTCCGCATATTTTTTACGCGGTGCAGCTTGAATGATTTGGATACTTAAGCTAATTTTGGTAAGTGCAAGGAAAAAATAACAAAGGGGGAAAAAAATTCGTTCAACTTCGAGTTGTTGGAATTTTTCTCTTTGCACAATTATGAGTTTACCTATTGCACGGAATTAGTATTAGTCAACAACTCTACTCTTTATGACTAATAAATTTTAAATTCCACCCTTGTTTTGTTAGTCAACGAATTTTCGGGGATTATTAGACACAATAAAGCGCAGTCATTCGTTCAAAGTTCGGCCTATTGCAGGACACGTAAACTGATGAAAAAAAAAATGTTAGTTTTGGTCTCCATTTCGAATGATCAATTACGATATTTTCTCTTCCTGATTCATGCGTCATTATGTGATATATTTAAATACCCGTGAAAATTATTTAATCGTTCAAACGACAAGTATTTTAAACGTGGGTGAATGTTATTATCGTTATCGTTATTATTATCGATTGATCGATTGATCGTAGGTTATAATAATTCTTATAATTTATCGATTTAGTCATTTATATTCAAACCGATCGATCCGACCAAAAAATTATGTCACATTTATATATCTATATTTTGAACCACTCCAAAATCTACGCCTTTTTCTTTTCTCGGTATCTGTTTTACTTTTATGGGTATAAGGTATTCATTCGAAAGATAATATTTAATTTGACAAAATATTCATTTATCTTCTCGTCACGAATTTCTTAACCGAGCCTTTTATGTACACCGATGTATCAACACCGGTTCACCTACAGTTTGGCATGAACGATGCGTGGGCAGTAAAAAAGGAAAAAAGAAAAAAAAAAAAGTATTGGGACCTACCGGAGAAACTTTCGCGATCTATGCATAATATAACTATACAGGGTGTTCCAAAAATAATAACATTGATAGTAATGATAAGGAAAAAAAGGAACGATTAATATTAAAACGTGAGTACCCAAAAGTTGGAGACGACAAATAAAATTTTCGTCTATTTTCAATGAATAAAAAAAAGAAGCTTTCGTATTCGGATTCCATTAATACCTGCAATGCCTGCAATTATTCGATTATTATACATATGTGTATCAATTTTATGTCATGATTCATATCTTTTTATCGATTTTTCTATATATTTATACTGTATAATATTTTTCTATTATTATCCAAGAACCCGCCCGTGCGGAGTAAATATGTAAAAACTTTTGTTGCTATGCATAATCTTCATACATATATACATGGATGTATATTTTGTACATACTTTTACAATATCTTCGACGACAATGCAGCGACGATCGTTTGCCGATACTTAACGCATGGTCAGTCACCTATAAATCTTGATTGTCTCCAACACAGATGAGAAAATAACTAATCGTAGATCGTCAACTCTTATACGGTACAGAATATTTTTATTATTATCGTTGCTGTTGTTATTACTATTACTATTATTGTTGTTGTTGTTTTTGTTGTTATCATTATACTTATACGACACTACGGAACTTTCAGCCGTGTCTCCGGTCGGCCTCTCTCTCTCTCTCTCTCTCTCTCTCTTTTTTTTTTTTTACTCGCCGATTATATCCTCATCAGCAATGATTGCGATGTAAGGTAATACAGTTAATAAATAAATGAACGAATTAACAAAACTTTACCATTTCCATTGATTGTGTATCGAATCAGTCGTTCATCTGCAGCACATTTATTATATTCGTTGCATGTATATGTTCACGCCGTACTAGAAAAAATCGAAATATTGGCCGCTAATGTACAGCAAGGATGATGAATTCTGTCTAATTAAACAATTGTATACTCTAATGATCCGCTCTGGAAAAAATGAAAACCAAAAAAAAAAATTATAATATATATTAGGTGATGTGTACGTATGTAAATACTGCGTATAATGTGTACACATATGTATAATTAGCCATATTACGTTCATCCATTTACTACACCCACTATGGACAATATACACCGCGATGACGACAAATCTTTTTATAGATCAAAAATACACACACAATTACTTGTACATATTTGTCTATAACTATGTACACATTTTCCATTATGCGATGTATACGTCGTGTTACGATTTTTTTTTCCTTTATTTTCACGATGATACCGTTTTTACGTACAATACTTGAAACATACATCATTGAATGTTATGTCATTTTTGAATATTCTTATCTTTCCGTGGGGATTTTCAACGATCCATTCTTTCAGAGTTTACACAATGCACGAATGTAAGCCGAATTTCTAGGTGGCCTGGGTTAGATTATTATTTACCAAATCGCTGCAGCGGTCCGTTATTTTTTTACGTATTAATTTCCTGACGATACATCCTCGATCTCTTGGCAAACGGAAGAGAGATTTAAAAGCGCTCTCCTTTACATGCTGTAAAATTGTAGGTCACTCGGTACATTCCCTCTTCGGCCATCTCTTTCTCTTCGGTTGTTTCTTTTCATCCTGTGCCTCGATATTACAATATTATAATTTCTGGTACGTACGCTTGGCGAGGTTGATTCTGACTCAAAGTCCTTCTGTTTTGTATGAAAAAATGACTCAGAATCAATCTCACCGGGTGTACCGTCGATAAGTCGCCAGTTCATCGATATGCATACATGACTGTATGGGCATTATAGGTACAGTAATAACCGTTTGAGTTAATGATCCGATGACGATTATTATAATGCTGCTCAATCGATTCGGTATTTTATTTAGGGTATTTTTTTTCTTTCTCATTTTCACAATTACTTATACCTATAAGTAAATGTAGTTTATATCCCTTGGTCCCTGAGTGTTTTCACCGTTACGATACCTACACGAGAAAAAGAAAATCGAAAGAGAAACAAAAATGGAATCAAAGTCGCTTCACCACATGCCACATAACATCTGCAGTGTTGTAGCTCTCGCTTATCTGCTTACAATCTTATGATATTTGTAGATTTCAGATAAACTGCAGCTGTAAACGATCCGGAGAAATTTTTTATTTATTTATTTAGTTTTTTCTTTAATTGTCCCCTTGCTCGGTAAACTGCCCTTCTCAAGAAACGAACTCTTATCGAAATCGTGCATTTCTAAAAAACTTCAAAGACGCTTAATCTATTATTTGCTTTCCTCCCCCGTTCCTTCTCCTCATGTGATATGAGATAAAAGTTTTACGAGACCTCTTCTTCGTATATATGTAATATGAGAATACAAGTATATACCCATATATGGCATCGTCCAGTGCTATATTTGTACACAGAGTATTGGTAAATTTTTTTTCTATCCATTTCGTTTATTTCATTTGATTTTACTTTTTATCCTTCGCCCAATATGGTGCATAAAACTAGCACGAAACGCGGAACTACTGGCGCGTCTACACAGTTATAGTTGCGAGTTCTCTCGAAGCAGCAGCCATTGTGACCTTAGAATCTCTCTATGAAAAAACGAGAAATACAAAGGAAGAAAAAAAAAAAAATTGTCGACGACAAGGATGTATTATATAAGTCGAAAGGACTATACATTATATACCTACATATCCATTTCCATTTACGTTCACACCTCGTATATGACATGAAGGTTTTGTTGAAGATCTTTTCTAAATCACACTATAGGTGAAACGATACAAATTTTAATGATGAATATGTAGGGGTAAGAGAAAGAGAAAAAAAAAACAAAACTAAACGTAGTTAGATTTTAAGTGTCTTGATCAGATATCAGGTATCTATGTGTGTTCACATACTTTTTTCTCAAAAAGTAAATACCGAGGTCGCGAGATAAAAATGGAAGGGTGAGAAAAAAAAGAATTAATAAAATCAAGTTGTAAATCTGTAGAAAAAAAAACAATTCCTGTGTAAAATATGTATAGTTTGGCGATTCATTAAATGAAATCGTCCTTGCACGTGATTTACATGAAAACGTATTATTATAAATGATTCATAATTATACACAATCTATTTGTTATACCTATTTACCTACCTACCGCGTCAAGGTTAGGTATATTATGCATAGGTGTATATTTTTTTTTTTTTTTATTATTCATGAGTTATATAGCATTTTCATTAAGTGGACGAATGAATTATACATCAAGTTTTCTCATTCTTACAATTTTATTTTATAATAACGATCGTATAATACGCGCATACATGCCGCATGGAAATAAAGGCGATATTACATACGAGATTACATAGCGATCTATAAATTATCGAACGATTGAATATATTTATGATAAATAAACACGTAAAACACATCTTCATCGAAATTAATCGTATCGTGAATTTCAATCAATTTTTTTAATTTTTTTTTCTGGCTCTCCATTGAGAATCAGATCAGATTTAGTTTTGCATTCATTCTTTTCTTTTCTTTTTAGATCGTTCAATTTATACTTTGGAATGTAACTCAATTTTGTATCGGTTTTTTTATACCTAATTATGCGGTAACATGTTAAGTAAAATACATCAACATCCCGTGTAAATACGTATTATATATACCTGATAATATAACTGTTCATATTTTAATCAAAATGATACATTAATTTTTACAGAACGTTGTTATACGTGCAGATCGCTTCGCCGTGGTTATAATATTATATTTTATTATACTGTAATATGAACATACCTAAACGATGTTCTATACTTTATTTACGGCTCACTGACTTTTGCGACGAGATCAAAGATCGAGCGGAATTCGTATCGAATTGAGACGATTTTTGTACAAGACTACGATCTATAATTTTTTTTGTTCTCTATTACTGCAGTCTTTCTATTACTTTTTTAAACAATGTTAAGTCGCGTTGTAATCGTCGTTCTTTCGTTAGTTTTTTATTTATTAATTTTTGTTCTCTACAAATTCTCACGCATATCTGATCTATACAGTATACAATATCTATAGGTGTAATATGCGTGTATGGCACTTTCGTGACCTGCACGTAAAACAATCCTCTGCAGCTACAGGAAAAACTGAAACTAAATCACCAACGATATCCTACGAGCCGCTGTTGAAAAAGAGATAAAAAAATAAATTGAAATGAAAAAAAACTGTCAGATTGAAATTTTACACAAACTACTGCTGAATTTCACTGCCACACGGGTATATTGTACATGTACCAAGTATATGCCTGTAGATACCCCTAGTTCAGACGGAAATAAGATGAATTTTTCTTTTATTTTCGGGTTAATTAAAATATATAATAATAAATATTTTACGATGAATTTTTTTTTCTCTTTCTTTTCGCTCTCTCCATCTCGATAATTGAATGGAATTCCGCGTGAAATGAACTTCTTATACGTGATGAGAGAATATTAGAAGAATAGCGGTAGGGATTATACATCATAATAGCGTGAGTGGCAAAATTTTTATTTCCCCCAAATTATTGCTTTGATTTTTTTGAATTTTTTTTTCATCGACGATATAACGTGTACTAGTTTGCGAACGAACGGCTATGACAGTGGAGCAGCTGGACGGATATGGAATAATGATGCAGATTTGGTAGCCATCGATATGGATTTATTTAGCTTTAAACTACATAGGTAGTTTGCTGAGATTAACCAACTCCCTATAAAGTTGAAATCGACAATCGGGTACAAGTCAATGACCCGAAGAGAGATCAACCATTTCCTTTTACACATATATTCGATGACTATACGGTGTATACACCCATAACGAGTCTAACGCACCGCCGCGTGCCAGTTTTACGTATTTGAAATTGTTTGATTTTCAATTTTATTCCTTTTTTTTCAACCCTCTATTTCTTCGTCCTGGATACTTTCGACCAAACAAATATATTCAAATTCATCGACTCGGGTTTTCTTCTCTTTCTTTTTCTCTGTGGCTGTTCTGAATGATAAAAAAAATGATATTCAGTCTCATTGTCAGCGATACCATTAATTACTCAAAAACCGATTTTTCACGACGGAAATAATATGACATTCTACATTGATTTATTGAATTATATATAGTGAGAAATATTTGCTCTTGTATTTTTCTTATTATATTTTGCAAGTAAAATGAAAATTCGTTTTGCAGTTTCTGAATTTTCTCGTCACGACCTATATAAAATTATATAATACTGCTATTTGTATATCTGTGTATAAACTGATGGGTTGCAGCAGCAGTTCAGTTACCCGTATTTTTAGCTGTACTCAAGTCTAGGCTTTTTGCCAATCCTAAATTAATTCTTTACCACCTTTAAAAGACGATTTTGCAATCAACGTAACGAAGTACCGCGCGCTTTCAAGTTTTATTTATTTATTTTTATTAATTCTCTTTAATTCTCTTTAATTCGCCTCATACTTTGATCCGATTTTTTTTTAACTCGTTACACGTCCTCAGGATATTCTTTTTTTTATTCGTTTTTACCATACCTACTTATGTACGCTTTCTCTCGCGTGTGAATGTGAATCATTATCTTTCCAAATATAGTTTAAAGATTGGATGGGATATCGATTTTACGTTGCGTGACCCGTTAATCGCGACCCTATTAATATTTTTTTCTTCATCTTATTTATTTATTTATTTTTACTTCGAATCTATTATATTTTTACATACGCTTAGATACCTGAGCACGTTTATTTCTTACATAGCGTGAACTTGAGCTTTTTTTTTTTCAACCAATGCGGTGGAAAACAATCACAAAACGTAGTTGTATGCGGGAACGATAAGAAGCTTTATTTCTAAAGGAGATTGACTTATCGACCCAATCTTCTTCCAGAATATTCCCAATCATCGCTCACATCGCTTTAACGTACATGGTGGGATTTATCTGCGCGAAACTCCGAAATCAAAATCCACTTATGTCCGTTTAATAAATAAATACCGTTATCGAAAGAGGAAATGATAAAAATGTATCATTTTACTTCTAATGTTTTTTTCTTCGTATTTTGTTTTAATCTTATTAAGACTAGCAGTTTTTCCTGTTTCCCGAGTTTTTTCCTTTTTTTTCGCCGAGGTCGTCTGCCGCATGCTTGGCACATAGGATCATTTACGGCACTCAATTCTATTGATCTCTCTATACTTGGTTATTAAAGCGAAGTAGTAAAATGTTTTTCGCAATCTTCCGCGTATTTGTCTCTTTTATACCTGTTCCGCAATTATAAATATTGTAACACAGGTGCAGGTAAAATGCTTACTCCGCGGTTGAAACAACCAAAGATGGAAATTTTCAGATCATATTTTCATGTACCTACAAATTTCAGGTCAATTGTATCAGCGCTGTTAGTCTGATCATCGTTTGAAGTTTTATACGTGTGCGATCTGTAATTTCGGCCCTTTAAAATTGATCGAAAATTGAGCAGGCCGGCCGTTGAACGATGCCAAAAAAAAATATACCCATGTACGGACGATAACCCTTGGTTCTTTATTCTTCACACGGTCGCTGTACTACTGCTGCAGCAACTTCCTGGAAGTGCCATCATTCGAGGAGTTTGAAGCTATTATAGTGATAACTGAAGAGATTCTCGAGACCCGACGCCCGTTCATCTCAGAATCCTAAAAAGAACTTGACACGTCTGAACCCTGTGAAAAAAGAATTTATCTATATACGTATATATACCACACCTCTGATACCCACTGGGTGCTAATCATGCTAAAAATATCAATTTCCATTTTTCATCGCTCTTTTCAACGCTCTCATATGTGCAAACTGTGAAATAGTTTTTGAAATGCAATTATTATTTTATTTGTTTATTTTGTTGTTGTTGTTCTTCTTCTTCTTCTTCTTATTATTATTATTATTATTATCCATCGTAGAGGGATAAGTTATAGCTGCAATATTAATTCCGTACAAAATAATTTTACAAGTTCTTTTATATTACTGCTTACAATTTACGAGTTACAGCTGATGGCATATGCAGTCAGAGTCTAAATTTATCAAACGTCGTACTATGGCGAGTTTATATAAATATACATGTATGGATATGTTATGTCTAGGTATAGCGTACGTGTACGTGGTATTATAGTAATAATAATAACAATAATATCATCAGTTAGGTGTAATTGCGAGAGTGTGAGTACTGCTGGTTATAAACGTACCCACAAATCACAATCAGTTGTTGGCCTATGCATAAGGTGATCCTACAATGGAATTACGTCACATTGACAGTCCCAGAATTCAGGCCAGGGTGACTTATACGAACACACACACGTTATGAAATATCGAAGCGGTAGCTTATTTGATGAGAATTTGTTATAAATTTGCATTAAATTTGAAAAAAAATAAACAAATCTCGAGGGCGCAAGTTCTGGAGAATTAAACTTTGCTTTAGAAATGAAAGTAAATTGCAATGAAACTGAGGTGACGATAGCGATACGCTGCAGATTATGGAGTTGATGATTTTTTCACAGCCGATTCTGTGTAGAGATGTAATCTGAACTCCGAAGAGATAGATGTTGGGAGATAATTGTTACCTGGAAAATAATCGGCTCTCATTTCTCAGGAATTTCTAGCTTGATAGTAGAGACGAGCAGTGCTGCAACTGCTGTAAAACTTGAATCAAAAACTTGATTATCCCTTTTTTCAGTATGCAATAACTGATTTTTATTTTAAAAATTTCAACATCTTACGATCTTCATTGAATCTACTTTTGATAAAATGATGCTCCGTAGAGAATAAAAAAATTTAAATTCAGAACTTTTTTTGTTAGTAAAAATCAAATGGAAGTACATAATTATTGCAATGTAATCTTTGAAACTGCATCACTTTATATTAAATTAATTATATGGATTTGTTTGATCGTTTCAGGCCAAACAGCGTGCCTCCGTGAAGTGGCTGCTTTCAAAGGCTTACAACAACAACGTGCCAGATAACTTACGGGAGCCTTATTATCGTGATCACGAGGTATGATTTTAACTTTTAATACCTTATTTTGTACTCGTAGATTTTTATCAGAAATCCAACCAAGGGTCTAAGCTACTCTGTACTTCTGAAATTAATAAATTATTGTTGATTTTGCAGGATCAAGAACACTTGAAGCCACAGATAGTCCATTCGCTTTCAAATGCAGAGCTATACTGTTTGGCGTTGGCCAATATATACTCGGATCCCAATTACCACAACCAAAATCATCTGGGGATTTTGCAAGCACTTGCCAGAAAAGGAGTGTTCGTTTCCGAACACAACAACACTCAACTCACGGAAACTATCCTCATACAAAACTCACCACTTAAAATGGTTTGAGCATTAAGTGATATATTTATTATTGAATCGACTGAACCTTTGTATAAAGTATCTATTGAGCACTCTTACAGTCCATCCGTGAAATGATATTTTCACGTAGTGATTATTAGTCAATATGAAAATATTAGTTGACAAAGTGAACAAAAGTATTTGCTTATCTTTTCAGTCGGCGCATATGGCTGTGATAGAAGGATTGATGGTGCTTTACGCTAAAGAAGTTGTGACCGGCGACTGTGTCGTGGCTGCGATTAGACGTTTCAATCCACAAAGTAATTTGGAAGTGCCGGCAGACCACGAGCAGGGTTTGTTATTGTGGATTAGACAAGCCTCGAGAGCTCTGGTTGCCAAAATACAATTGGAAGATGGTGCTGGGGATAAATCGCGAGTGCCTGATTTAATGCCAGCAAATGACTTCCAGTCCCTTTGCGACGGCGTAGGGTTGGCTGCTGTTGTAGCCTTTTACTGTCCTGAAGAACTTAACTGGAAAGACATTAGAATATCTAGGAGATTATCTGTCGCTGATGCACTGCATAACCTGTTATTGGTGCAAATGTTCTGCGCCAGATGCTTACCCTATTCTATTTTTCACATGCAAAGCGAAGACGTCACTTATATGAGAGGGTAAGTGTTTGTACGAATATCTTCAATTTTATTTTCCAACTCAAAAGTCATTTTTAACTTTGGAGACGTATTTACTCATCTAAATGTACAATTGTTTTTTTCCTTCCAGCTCTATGAAACAAAACTTGATTGTTTTTCTTGCCGACTTGTACAACGTGCTAGAGATTCATCCAGTGAAATGTGTTCGTTATCCCGGCGAAGACAGGGATTCACAATATTTAAATGGTATATATGGTTTTACAATAATTCACGTCAAATATCTATGTGCAGAAAAATTTCAATTGAAAAAAAGAACAAAAAGTTCTTGCACACATACTCACCAATCTATACGAGCGACACTCTATATACAACCACACTGTACTCGTTTCGATAAACCTTTCGGTCAGGCTTACGGTGATGGTTGGTGATGGTTGTGCACAAATGACATCAAACTTACTTATTATATAATTATTTTATTCATATTATATTCATTTACAATTTGATATTTAAACTGCAGCCAATTTTTTCAATCCATTATGGTTTTATCAAATTGAAATTTAACATTGCCTATCGATGACAAAATCAAGTAGTTTCTGTAAAATTACAAGTCAACCTGTAGTTATTCATCAAATTTCGCAATATTTCTGAACCTTAAAAATCCACAATAAAATTTATTTAATTTGTTCTAAAGTGTACAACGTTTTAAAACTTGGTCAAAGCTTGTAATTCCGAATACTTTGTAGCGACTTGCTATTTTAACTTCTCTACATTGCGGAAAAACTTTCAGGCCGTATTGTTTGCGTTAATTATTTTGATTATTATCCATAAATTGCCTGCAGTTTGGATAGTATCACGCTTCTTATCAGTGTCAATACACACACATCTTAGATTAAGTAATATCATCATTTTTCTCAAAATTTTCAATGATTATTGACACCTTTGTAACGTTATAAGTAATACTTTTAAAGTCACGAGCCAAGTAGAGAGATGATATTGTCACAACTGCCTACATACCTATAATAATTGCATATTTCTATGGCGTAACTTCTTGATGCTTGATCAACAACGCTATCTGCCTTCCTCTCTCATCACAACTTCTGATTCGGCGCTGCAATGGGTCCAGTTTGCCCACGCAATAGCCACGGTGTAGCTCATAAGCGCAGCCTACCTCAGTCTATAGCTCCGATACCTGACCTACGAAGCAACCTCTCCGTATCCGCTCCAGGCTTCACAGGTACAAAAGATACCTAACAATTATCAAATAGGTCTTACCATGTCGAATATTGTCCATAGAACTTGCTCGGCAAAAATTATTTCAGTTTTCGTTGTCTTGAAACTCGAGTATATTCTTCAGGTATCCTAGACCGAGGCTAAGTTTTAACTGTGCCGTGTTCTTGAATTCTCTTTCCGAAGTCAACGGATCATAGGCAGTACCCAATGTTTAGTGAGATAATCTAACACGAAGAAAATAAACAAGTTATGGTAGTAGTTAAAACATGGCCAAAGGTAAAATATTAGGAAACTTTTATCGGGAATCTAGGTGCACCGCTTATTACTAATAACAATAATGATTTGCATAACACCGATGAAATTTTACAGTTAATCTCCTCGCACGTAGGTCAAAATTTGTAAAATCAAAAATACAAATGTTGTCTACAGCTTGCTGTCCAATTGGCTTTTGTATTATCTCATTTTGCATGTGATTTTTGTATAAATATTGTGAGAAGGAAGTGTACAGATCTGGCGTCGTACAAGATACACTTCATGTTTTGTTCGTATGATTGGTTTGCAAAGATGTTCTTTTTTTTTCATTGAGTTCTATTTATATACTTGTATTAGTTTCATTATACATTTTTTTTCTACACACTATTTCAGATATGCGATACACTATGAAAATTCGCTAATTAATTAGTTTTACTCATTAGCTGATATATTTTGTAATAGACATTTTTATTTTAATATCTCAATTGTCCAGTCTCGAGTATAGTTTAGCCACGTACGTATTTCGTACAGGATAGATGAGTTGCATGTTTGTTATTGGACTCAGTCCGATGCGACAGATCGTTACTCAGGTATATGATGAGTGAAAGAACTTCTACAACATTCACTATCATTGATCTGTCATTTTAACACCATTTACTTTTTCTAATACGTTGTTAATTTACAGTAACGAAAACATCGTTGTCGAGTTCAGTGAAAAAATCGCAATCTTTGCAACAAACCATGGAAAGCCATTCTTACGAAGACAGGTAATTGTTGAACTATATTCGATCACACACAGATTATTTGAAATCTCCAGTCAACGGCTTGCTTGCTTATGTTCAATTTTATCAATATACACTTTTTCACGATATACCATCTGTGCATATGTTGATAAAGATATTTTCACAGAAGAGCGGGGAACGAAGACAGTTTCGTCGTACACAGAGGGAGAGGTGTTCCTACATTGAGTTCTGTTGCCGATGATAAAGTTGCAGCTAGAGCGGAAGCCGCTGGTCGGCCAAGTAACTGGGAGGACCAGAGACGAAGTTCTTACGCCGGCAGACGCTCACGGAGAAACAGTGTAACTGATGACTCTCAGCTTACAATTGAGAATTTCGGAGGCTCTCAGGTAATTAAAGAATTTCGGAGTCTACTTGAATAATTAATTCTATTTCGACCCATTTCTTATTACAGGACAATCTACATAACTTCGGAAGAAACCCTGACAAAGAAGTTGGAGGTCATGTTGGTCGTCATAATGTTACCGAACCAACGCTTCCCGCTCGTTCTAGTGTCCAAGATGTTTATGGTAGTGGAGTGCAACTCATTCTGTCTGACAATGGTTACAACAGTGAAGAGCCACCTAAGCTAAAGAGACAATCTTCTAATTCAAGTCTGAACAATGTTGCGCTGAAAAATATTCTACATTCCAATGAAAACGATAATGTGGACGGAAATTCGAGTTCTAAATTGGCAAGCTTTGCTCAGCTCGGTAGACAAAATTCCGAGAAAGTCATTAACTTTACCTATTCTAATCAAGAAAAAGACGACAACCTTCTAAAAAAAGCTGGTAGTGTCGTTGCTAAAAAACAAATTCAAAATAATGGGAATACTTCAGCAGAAAAGAAAACTACGTTTGCTGCACTTCCAAATACCACCACATGGCAACAACAGAGTACTCAACAAATGCTGCAAGCTGAATCTAATAATGCTGGCAAGTATTTTTCATGTTATATTCAATCTAGATTGTCTTGGAGCTGGAGAGTAATACTAGAAATATTAGATCACCGCTTGTAATACAAAATGTTTCTGTATTTATTTTTGGAAAGTACATTCGCAAATATAACGAATAACATTTGTATTTTTCTATGCGACTGTATATAGATGAAAATGGTGGTAATACAGTCATGGCATCACAGTTGAATAACATCAGAATGAAACTTGAGGAAAAACGACGTCACATAGAAAACGAAAAACGAAAAATGGAAGTGGTAATGTCCAAACAACGGCAAAAAGTTGGCAAAGCTGCGTTTTTACAAGCAGTTACAAAGGTAATTCATATTAATTGAAGTTAATTTTATAGTTTGGCGTACTTCGCAGATGTTTCAGTGAATATCTATCCAAAAAACAACGTACAGAAGTAACGAACGTAAAATAATCTGAAATGAGTTATCACCTGTAAAGATGATTTTTTACGCACTCGATTTTACCAGTAAAACAAAATACCACTAGTGATTCGTTTATGTATAGAAGTAGCTGCAAATAGTGAGATCTGCGTTGCATAAAGTATGCAGTCAAGTACAACTCATTATAGACTCCATTTCATTTTATGTTTTTTAGTCACTTGTGGTTAAATTTTATCTCTGCTTTCACCAACAATACTATAGCTATTCTTATCAATGCTGCCTGCATCTGCATGCATCGCAGTATGCAAGCTTCTCAATTTTTCATTTATTTACGTATACAGCGGATGATTACTCTGACGTTTTTTTAATGGATGTACATATTTTATCATTGCGCCATTCGATATCGCAATCGCCTAAAAACTTTACATGGCTCCTTCGACTTCACTATTTCCTTGTACAACACACACACATTGACTGTCATTACTTTCGAGGTTCTAAGACCGTTTCTCAAACAGTTGTAACTCTTTTTTATGTGAAATCCAACGTCTTCTAATGTCATATCTAGTCACAACTATCTAGGAAATTGTGTTCCGCCATAAAATTGCATTGAAAGGTGCTGGTATGCATGATCGATCGTTGTGTCAGCTGATTATTCAGCACCGAGGCCAAGTATTGTTTAAAATTCATCTATAATTGAATCATATAACCTACTTGAAGTATAATCACGAATCAAAGTTAAAAACGATCTTACAGACCAGTAGTCCGATGTATCTGGTAACATTCCATTGACAACCGTTTTATCTTTTCGGAAAAGCTGTAATAGTTTTTTAGATTCTGTTCGGTTTTGCAAGTATTGATTGGAAGATTATTTTTATCGGTGTTTGCAAGTGATTTTTTGCAATGCAATAAATATTTTTGGCCACGGATGCGAAAAGGTGTTTGGTGTGTGGTGGAGGCGTTTGTACCTAACAAGGCACACTGGTTGGGCTGGTTGCAGGGTAAGGTAAAATCCCCCTCTTCGTCAACGTCAGGGGGGGAAAGCCCCGTGGAAACAGTCCCCCCCAGCCCCATAACTTCTGGAAATATAGGGGTCACCCCTGCAAGCAGTACCGAGACACATCTCGTACCCCATCATCCTTCTCAAGAAAAACCGCAACGGCCTTTTTCGCTGAAGGTATGCTCTAGTGTACAGCGGCTGTTTTGCTATTGTATCTATATATGCATTTTTCTATTCCATCAACGCTTTTTATTTGTACTCCCTACACACAACACTTTCTTTTGCATATCCTTTACTTCCATTATTTAATATGTTGAAAAACCTTCAATCGAGGGCAAAATTTTGAAAGAGCAGAAATGGTAACTTCAATATATCACGTATGTAAATAAACCTCTGAAGCTGTTTTCATCAATAACTCAATTTGTAATTATTATTCTGTCGGTTTTAGAGACGCAATATTTACAAGAGATCAGTTGCTATCTTAGTGTTGCCATTAGCATGAATGTCTTATGTTTTGTTCAATTTTCATGGTGGTTTAATTCCCAGAGTGTATTTGTTCTCGGTGATGGTTTTCCCCTTTTTTTATTTTGTTATTTCAGCTTTGTTTATTGATTGCCTTATTTGTTACATTTTCTCCGATGTGTGAAAAATATTATCTACCATACATCGTTATATCAGGGTAAAATTCCATCAGCCCCTCTAATTAGAATCTGAAGAAATTTACTTTAATCATTTCCAATTCACCATCGAATGCCTGATAGAAAGAATTCCAAGGCCTGAAACTCAATATAGTAGATGAGCAGTCAGAGTATCCTACTTATATCAGATATGATATTGATCAAACAATGGGATGAATATGAATCTCTATGAAGTGACGTCCTCAGACTGTGCGTCCTTTAACCAACCACAAAGTTCTTTGACATATCATTATCAATATGGACGATTGTCTATGGAATTTTTCTACGCACTTACTCGTGTCATATATTGAACAGGTTGTTCTTTATTAAATATTGTACATCTACAGGTACGCGCCATACACAGAAACAGGAAAACATTCACACCACACTCATATAGCAAGTAGTCCCTAATCGTATCGGTCCATTGATCATGAATTATGATTCATTAGATGTACATTCATCACACTAATTATGCACGCAATTGTTCTGAGCAAATTATCCATCAGAGAATACATAATGTTGTGCATAGGAGTTCACTAGCCATTAAATGACGAATAAACAGAGACAGCTTTGTTTTATCATGAACAAACAAACGAACTCCGCTTTATAACTGCATGTTTAGTTTATTTATTTTTAGGTTGTAACTTCTAAATTATCAAAAATGTTGAGTCAAGCAATTGACGGTATATTTTTTCTATTATCTTTTTTAGTCCCTGCTAAATTCAACTTGAAAAATAAAAACTGTGTGCAAAATTCTCCATCAAGTTGTTCTGCTAGAACAAATTCAATTGAATTAGTTTATCAATCAAGCTCTCCAACGACAGATGAATCAAATGGATCTATAGAAACCTTGTACGGATCCGTATATTCTCAGGGGTCGTTGTATTTGTCTATTTGTGGCAGTGATAGTGCAAGGGAATCAATGTACGAGGCTGTAGAAGGAGAATACCTTGCTGAAATTCAACAAATCAAAGTTTTTGAAAACATTAAACCCCGTTCTAAACTTACCAAGTATAACGACTCAAAGCTCGATCAGTATCAGAATTTTCTACAGCCGAAACGTAAGCCAGGAGTCCCGTTCAAAACAACTTCGCCTCTCAACTTGCAAAAGCTAGAAACAGAGTTTGCTGAGATGCATCTTGATTTTAATAAAATTTCCATTGATTCAATGAGCTGTGCGATATTAAGTAATGATAGTTTGCCTTCTATTAGCGATATCGATTTAGAATGTCTTGATGTTTTAAACTCTGAAGAAAGCATGATGAACGTCTTAAATGAAATTCCAAACATCGATGCGACGGAAGACACTGTCAATAATAGATCGGAAACTAAAAAATCTTCGCAAACTTTTATTAAAAACTGCAGTAATCTCAGCTCTGATAATATTCTTGAGAACAACCAACAAATGAATTTGGTTCCGCGTGAATCCCAGTCGCCACAAATTATAATAGGTACGCAGTCATGCAAAAGCGGAAGCAATTTTCTCCAAGAAAAGGCTAAGGAGTTGCCTGAACATGCGACAACTACAACTCAAGGGCCCATTAAGCAGAGTAGTTCATCCCGAAAGAATTGTAAACGTAAAGTAACGCTTGAGGGGCTGAGGTAATTTTAAAAACTCATACAGTAAGAATCAGTCATGGAGTAAAATTTGAAGTTAAAGTTTGATTCTTGTTCAAGACAGTTAATTCATTTCTGTTTATAATCACACATAGTAATCGCAATCGAAAACGGGAAAAAATGTGGAAACCTTAGTTTGGGCAACTGATTCTGAGAAGATTTACTGGTCTCGCCAGAAAAAGCAAGCAAAATGTGCCCGTGCCCTGTAGGTGTACAAAACCGAGGAAATATGATGTCTTTTCACAACACACAAGGGTAGTGGGACTCTGACTAAATATATTTTTTTTCAACAAATTAGGAAATTAGCGAAGATGTACGAGATGTGGAACATAAATGGCTTGAGCAGGACGGGAGCGCGCCCTTTATTGAAACACGACGCACACCAGATATTGAGAATATGGATTTGGATCAATACCACGAGTCGATATCACAGTAAGTATTTTAAAGCTAAAATTTTTGAATGTCCTAAGCTTTTCAATATGTTATAATTTTTACTTACAGAATGAATAGTAGCCTTAGTGAAATTCAGGCAGACATACAGCGGCTAGCTAATCAACAGAATCAAATTCAGCAACAACATTTAATGAGCCAGCATCAGCAACAGATGCAGCAACAATTACAACAGTTGAAAAGTTTGAGTCAACAGCACATGCAGGTAGAAACAATGCGTGATTGCTATTGCGGGAATGTAAAAAAAAAATCTTCCGTGAATGAAACCCATTTATTTATTTTACAGAATTATGCAATACCACCCATGAACTCAATACCTACCCGAATTCAAGATCCTCAACAGTCACAGTTTTATTTACATGATCATGCACAGTCACAGAGACGGACATGGGGACAACCATTACCGCCAGAAAGTCTAGCTAATGAAATGGCTGCAGCTGGTTATCAGCAGCCCGTCGATCATCGATATAGCCCCCAACCTCCAGGTATATTTCATATTTATAGGATATCTTATCAATTGAGGCTTGGCAGGTGATCATTTCTTGATCTACAGCTTCATTAATTACGGTCTTCGTTTTATGTTAACGTATATTGTTTAGCTTACCAACAAGACCCCCGGCTATATCAAGATACAAGAACGTGGGCTGCACCTTCTTCTCAACCAAAAGGATTTGTATTGCACGAAACAGCACCAGATCAAAGATATCTCAACGGCGGGGATCACAGTCTTTGCAACAACCAAATGAGTCGTCCCGGTTCAGCGTATCCAACACCTGCGACGCTCTTCAATCAAATGCCACCCTCCTCTGCCAGCCCTCAACACCGGAATGCGGTGAGTTCGATAATGTAATCATCATCTACAAATAACGTAATGAAAAATCATACACTTGGATGAAATATTAATTATTGTGGTATAAGTAATTGAAATCGTATTTAACAGAACTGAGGCAATAGTTTAATACTTCACAAATGCAGTTGTATGCAATTCCATAAATTACTTACCAAAAATTAAAAATAATCTATTTTTCAAGACTTGCGAGTATTTTTACTTTGTTATAACGGTTCAATAAATTTATTGACTCAATTTATGGCCTGGCACATCGGAATTGAAAGGTTGGTTCTGACTATCAATGAGTTTGCTATGCGTAGGTAAGAATAACAGTAGTAGTCAATGAAAGTCTAATCCGTTTGAACTTACTATGGTCAAAACGTACTTGGGCTTCCCTCTCCATCGCAGCATACGACAGGATCGTATACCTATGTATACATATATTGTGTCAAGAACCAGTTGGTGACGTAATTTACGTTTATAGACATTGTGTTGACACCCAACATGGTAGAGTCTTCCCACACTGACGTTCTAAAACCTGGACAGACACCTACGGTTTGGTCCAGGACAACTCAACATCCTCCCTGATACGTTTTATTATTTTAGACAATATGTATCTCTTCTATTCTTCCGATTCTACCAGTTCTCATAGTTACAGCAACGAAGTGCGTGTTATATTCTTGTTTTCTAACAAAATCTCCCTTCTTGCGACGAGCGATTGAATAACAATTTTTTGCTCTGATCTTTTCAATGCCAAATGTTGTTCTCTTGAGAATAATTAAAATTCATTTACTATTTGTGTGTCTTGGCAGGTGCATCGAATTAGTCAACTAATGAGTGACAATGCTGAACCAAAAAGACCGACAGTGCATCATATACCTATAACTTGCGAAAGTCCAACAGAAAAACGCCAAGCTCCTGTGATGCATACTCCTGTCCCTGCGCCATCCGTTGATGATATGGAACCACAAAATATCTCGTTTATTGGTGAGTAAAAAGAATTAGAGAGTTTATCAGACAAATAATACATGTATTGAAATAAAAGAAAATAAGTCTCGCATAAATATTCCTTAGGAAATGACGATGATCTCCCGCACGGTATTAGAGGCTTGAATATCACTTCGGGTAGCAGAACGTATCGAAAACCATCTCCCACCCGGCCATCTTTATCCAGAAATTCTTTTCAACCACATTCATTATTGCGAGAACCAGCTTCGCCGCCATCCTCTACGCCTGAAATATCAACATTTGATCCAGCTGATGCAGGAGAAAAAGGATTTTATATATCCTTTGATAACGACGCACCTAAGAAACCTAAGCCTGCCCTTGGGCTGAAAAGAACTTCGCCAAAAAAGGTAGGAAGAATGAAAGATAAATTTCTAATAAGTTTGTATTTAACATATATGTCATCTATTCGGAGATGAATTGGATTAGGGGGAAAAATAATAAATATGAAATGAATAGGAACGTACTGTTTCATCGTATATCGAGCAGGAAGATTTTACTGTTCGACCTGAATCTCCGCCTGCTAGTGCTGCTGATAGACAGCGACAAATTGAAGCCCAGAGGGATTTGGAAAGGGAAAGGCTCAAACAAGCCGAAGAGAGGGAACAGCAAAGACAGGAAATGAGAGACAGAGACATGCAAAGAGATATGGAACGGGAACGAATAAGAGACAGACAAAAGGATAACGCTACAGCAAGCAGACAGGGTACCGGGATCGGCCTTGTCATTGGAACTCAATTAGCTAATCCTGATCCTGTACGTATCTGTTATCTCTTGTTATTGGTTTGTTCAAATTAGTTTCTGTTGCTGTAGGCAAATGAATAGTCGAGGATTCTGATTTGTCATTTCCAATTTTTGACTTGGTTCATCGTGTTATATCTGATTTCATTATCTAACTTTCTAGTTATTTACCTATGATTTTTGCAGAACTCTTTGGATGAGATGGAGAAGAAAAAAGAGCGGATAATGTTGCTTTCGCTTCAGCGACGGCAACAGCAGGAAGAATTGAAAGAAAAGAAAGAAGCGGAAGCACAAACTCGGAAAGAGCAGGAAAAATTAAAAAATGAAGAACGGGCGCGCAAAAAAGAGGAGGAGAGACAGAAGAGAGCCGCAATTCTCGAACAATATAAGCTCAAAAAAGCCATCGAAGAAGCGGAGAAAGAGGTAACTTTACCAGTATATTAAAATACATTTTTCAGAGATATCTGAAACTGCTGATGTTAATATTCTTATGCATTTCATTTTATTGCATTTCAGGGTAAGGTTATAGACAAAGAGCTTCTGAACGCGATAAAGCCAACGAAACTCCGCAATAAAACCGCACCTAGTCGTCCTCGGCCAAAAACAATTCACGTAGATGCTGGCACGGATCTGGATTCAGGAGCTTTGACACCGAGCCGAGGGAAAAAAGGATCTTCGTCTAATCTCAGCACCGGTAAGCTAATTCAAAATTATTCAGCAGCGTATTATTTGTTTATCTATTTTTTTAAGTTCATCGATGACATCGAAAATTAGCATAACTTGATTTATTATTGACTCGAGATAGTTTTTTACAACTTGAGCTCAGATAGCTTGTTAAACGGATACATTGACTACGATGTGTTTATTTTCGATGAATGGTCGTATGTGTATTTTTGTGAGATGAAAATCACCCAATTGTAACTATTTTGTCGTAACGAATTTATGTTGATGTTGCAAGTGCACCATTTA
The DNA here is from genome assembly GCA_963978495.1 of Athalia circularis. Classification (NCBI taxonomy): domain Eukaryota; kingdom Metazoa; phylum Arthropoda; class Insecta; order Hymenoptera; family Athaliidae; genus Athalia; species Athalia circularis. The sequence goes on from OZ021702.1 coordinate 9,752,578, forward strand.
ATGCATGATGAGAATTCAAAATCAAGCAATTTTAATTTAGTAATTATCACAATATATTTTAAATTAATTTTTTTCACCTATTTGATTAGATCTTATAACGCTGTATGTTCACAGGCTGATTGTTTTCTTGATTATACTAGTTTATCGCAATACATCATTTTACGTTTTTGCAAATTTTATTTACTTCAATCTCTTCATAGATTTACAGAATATTCAAATATATCACTACACTACGAATACATGATTCAAAACAAATAGTTTTTCGAATAATTTCAAATGGGTAGCGATTATAAAGAAAGTTGGTAATTGCAGATGATAACGCTCTGCTCCATTATTAAACTAGACTATGATAGAAAACTCAGTAAGCAAATTTTTGTGCACTAACACACTTACCATAGCGTCGCTGATATCACCGACCATGAGACGGGACTACTATCGTGGCTCTCAGGACAGTCTTACTGCCGCCCACCTTGACGATCGTCGATCAGGTCCCCTCTATCGAGGTGGCAGCCTCAGGGGTACGCAGCACACACACTTTTCACTCTTCACCAGTAATACATTTACACCCCTAAACAACTTGACAACAATCACGTTGATAATCATATGATATAGTCAAGTGAAATTTTAACATCAGTTGTTACGTACACTATTCTCGAAGATTACCTATTTTTGCTGTGCTTTTCAACTGTTAGTCGCAATATTGTCACAGTTCATTAATAATACTGATTTTGTTAAGTTGTTTGTTGTTTATGTTTTTTTTTTATGTACTGTAATTAGATATTATGAAAATAATTATTTTTTTTTTCATCGAGCATGGTTTGCTGATAATTTTCACGTAGATAATCAATTCATTTATCGTGTATTCTATAAAAATAGAGATGAAATAATAACACAACGTAATAGCGACACCCTATTTTAGTATCTTCCGTAGACTCACCGGACGACGGCAGAGGGTCTTCTCCATGTCGAAGCGTTAATCAACTTGGACGACGGGGTTCCTACAAAACGTCAAGAGGTAAGTTTAACTACCTGATATTCTGAAGAATGCATATCGTTTTAAATCTTTGGTACGTTAAAAAGTAGAGCTGTTTCAGGAATTCTATATTGTATGGATCGCCATGTATATGAATAGTACCCTGCCGATTTTTTTAACAATCCTTTGATTATTTATATCGACGATTATCTGTGGTTATGACGGGTATGAATTATCTGAGTAGTAGTGCCTGTAGAAGTACCCTGTTGAGTTAGAAGCGCAACGTTGTTATGCACCAAAACTGCACCATTTTATTATCTAATGTTGTTAGATAAAATGTGGAATGGCCTGTAAACATTAGTTTCGTCGTCATACTACGACAAATGAAACGAAGCATTTCCTACAATTTATTATTGGCTGTACGGTGTCCCTGGTGTAACAACGGAAACGTTACGTTATTACAGATGCGCAGGAGCCTCAGCAACAAGTTAGAGGCAGGCCTAAATACCCGACTTACCAAAACTTTAAGGGAAGAAAGTCTAATTCGTTGATGAATTTGTGTGGTAAGGAGAACAGTGAATTCGAATACGTTTACCCCTTTTTATCTATGGTGCAAGATATACATATATATTTATATATGTCCTTTCACAAAGTACTATCGTAGGCTTAAATACATTTACGTGGTAGTTGCATGGTGTCAGGTAAAAATAAGTCGCACAGGTGGAAGTTATACACATGTAGTATATACACACGAATGGCACTAGTTTTATTCATCGCCAAAGTCTCATTGATCGCTAATTTCACGACTAAACTCTCGCACCTCCTCTCTGCAAAGTTATCGTTACCGAAACGGTAATCCTATTGTCAGGATATCCAAATCTTCTGAATCATTTCTCTAGAATGAGAACCTCGAAAAAAAGAAGTTACCTAATCACATCACTTTATGACATTTGTACAGAAAAATTCATTGCACAAAATATTAATCATGTAACAAGGTTCTTCTGTTACATTCGCACTTTTAGTGAGACTTTGACCTTAAACCGTTGAAGTAATAGGATTTTTATTTGCTAGCTTAGCTGTCGTTAAGTTAAAGCTTGTTGGGCTTTGTTGCTACACAGCACTGGTTGGTACTCGTGTAATTATTATATTTCAGAACAAAGGTGGTGGCTCCAGTCTATCGTTTGTCTTTTACACGCTGAATCGCTGTTAGGAATTTTCTATAATTAAACTTATGCTTCAAATTCATGGTGATTGGTTGTTTAGTATAATAAAAAAATATTCCTTTCAGGTATCAAAATATTTATCAATACAGTAATAAGCGAATATAATTATAGAAACTGATAATGCTATTATTACATGCTCGCAAAGTTGAAAAATACTTAGTAATTCTTTGTAAAAGAAATTCAAATTAGAAATCCATATCTAATCAGTTATAATACAATAATTAATTTCCTAGCTTATTGTTCGTTTAAAAATTGAACATTTCAATTGCTTTATATGAATGAAACATATAGAGTCAATCAGTTATTTGATGGTAAAATATACAAACCGCATCAAATTAACATAATTGTATATATAAAGCGATTCATTTATCAACTAGAAAAATAATTGGTTACCCTGGAGTAATCTATGCCATTTAGCATCGGTCAAATTAATTGACTGTAGTCGTTAGAAAAATCTCATAGAGGATTATCATTGGCTTTTCATTGATACTAAATGTGATGGGTAAAAGGAAATCGTTGGAGAAATTTACATTAGACTATTCATCAACTTAACCCGCTTTCAAATTATACGTATGTTTTCTCGCTGTAAATTATGTATAACAAAATTGTTGTAAGATTAATTCCTGAACAATGCAAGCAATGAAGATGGATAGATTTTCATTTCTTTACTTTGATTTACTTGATTTTTTTTTTCTATCACAAGAAGGTTCTTGTAGATAATTTCAATTGTAACTAACTGTCTAGTAAATTATAAACACAGATCAAAACATAGTCTCTGATCTATAATTTTGTATTCATGTAGTGTTGAAAATGTACAAAACTACTATGTGGTAACTCATATTTTTTTCGTCAGTTTTATTTAATACTGCGATTCCATCTTCAAATATCGAGGCTTGCGTTCACAGGTTCGAGTAGTGATCAAGACAGTATGATGTATCGGTACACAGATACGGACAGCGGGCTGGGACGGGCGACTCCTCCGAGGCGTGCACCAAGTCCGGGAATGGGCAGCATGAGGCATCTACCATCACCATCCGGTCCAGGATCTCTTCCTCCAGGCCTTATGACCAAACGAAGGATGTTTGACGACGGAAGCAGTGATATTAGCAGTACCCCTAGTTCAATGATGGACTATAACGGTAAGCAGCTTACACATGGATTTTAACACCTCAATACCCATTGAATTGACCTTTTCAGTTTGATGAGTTTTTTTTTTTTTACAGGTCCACGATTATATAAACAACCTACAACTAAGTCAAATAGAGGAATTATGTTGAATGCCGTGGAATATTGTGTATTTCCTGGCACAGTGAATAAAGAAGCAAAAAGGAGGGTACTGGACGAAATATCGAGATCGGAAAGCAAACACTTTCTTATCTTATTCCGAGATGCAGGCTGTCAGTTTAGAGCTCTCTACTCATACTGTCCTGACAAAGAAGAAGTTTCTAAACTTTACGGCACTGGACCTAAGCAGGTCAACGACAGAATGTTTGACAAATTTTTTAAGTACGTTACATTTTCTAATTAAAATGATTGATATTCAACTCTTTGTTGAGTTACTATATCATTTGAACAACGATTTTAATACTATATTTAATATTTACAGATACAATTCTGGAGGTAAGTGCTTCTCGCAGGTGCACACAAAGCATTTGACAGTGACTATTGATGCATTTACGATACATAACAGTTTGTGGCAAGGAAAGAAGGTGAATCTTCCTAACAAGAAAGATATGGCGCTCGTCATATAGTTATGCATCAATGTTACATATAAAATTGTACTACTACGCCCGCTGTTGTTCATATAGTTACTCGTTTAATACAAGCCCATATTAAAATTAATACGATCGTTCCGTTCTTAGTCAATTTTATAAGAGGATACCCAATCGGTATTGACACTTCGATAATCATTGAACTTGTACAGAAAAAAAGAAGATAAACTAAAAAAAGTGAACATGAACAACTTTTATTCAGAAATTCCTATATTCCTGCATGTGAAGAAAAATCTTGAAATGTAGAATAACCCTTACATTCGTTGATACATAAATCATTTTTCAACTGTTTCTGTCAATATTTAACTTCTTTAGTTTATTGTGTCCATACCGATTGTTTTTAATTATTAAAAACATTGGTATCCATAATAGAAATGGTTAATTATCAATATTTCCTACAAATTTGCAGTAATGGTTGATATAGTAGTATTCGACATATTTCAGAATAAAAAAAAAACAAGTTACGAATGACGAAGTTGCATAATCGAAAGAAAACCAAACGTAATGAATAATATATGCTGCTGTATTAAAATTGAATTGTGTGACTCGCGGTTAAATGCGATGAAATTAGTCTTTAATTTTTTTTTCATTTGCCAAACGCATTAACGTGAGGAAAGAAAAAAAATAATAAAGTTTGAGTCACAAATTATTTTAGATATTAATACACAATGTTGATCACTTTTCACAGTCTTTTTTTTTTATTTCTCTTTTTCTAATTCAGGAGAAACGTATAAATAACTTAGTAAAACCTGATGACATTAACAAGATTGATAGAATAATTTCACATGGATGAAATGAATGATGTAAAAAAACTAATAACATCGCCAGAAAATGACATCCAGACATCTAAACGACTTGTTATAATCAGTTCCAATGTTTTGCGTTCTCTCGAATAATCTTAATTCAGTGCATGCGAACAACCAAATCGAGCCTTAGACTCAAACGACACGAGTAAATATAACAGAAAAATGAATAACTAAATAAATAAATATTACTCGTAATAAATATATAAAATTCACAGTAAAACACGTTAGATCGTATGTCATGCTGTATTTATATCCAAAGACATATACTTTTATATCAAAATTAATTATACGCGTTTGATCATTGTTATTTTTTTTTTAGTTTTTTTTTTCATCAAACATGATTATGATGATATCCTACTAGTTACACAACAGTACTGTATATTTATTTTCAATTTAACGACAATGACTCTCCTTTTAAGAAATAAATCTTATTCGTCAGGACTCTTTGTTTATTGCTTTTATGGAAAATTTTCCTTCTTTCTCTTTTTCAAACGAAGGAGAGTTATTGTCGTTAGTAGGTATCCCCCCCCCCCCCCCCCCCTAATCACGTCTTTTGTATGATTTTGTTTTTACACAAATATTGGTTTGACTAATTCTTGTTGTCTATCATAAAGAAGGGAAAGCTTGACGTACATTCGGAGATCATCGTAGATAGTAAATAAAAAATATTGCATAGTTACTACTCAAAAGTGATGATTGGATTGGATTATAAATGCTGTCTGCTTACAGTATAATTGCCATGAATTATTATTAATTCTATTATTAATATTACAATTATTATATTATTGATATTTTTTTTAAACATTATTTGTTCAGCAAGGCAGGCACAGAAAATAAATAATTCGTCATCTAGGTGTTATATATACTATATCATGTTTTAGTAAGAATAAAATAATGGAATTATAATTCAACGCAGTGTTAGAGGAAGATCGGAGGCCTTGTATGTATTGTACATGATGAATGATTATTAAACAATTATTAGAAATTTAGATTAAATAAACAACTATACTATGTCGTGCCATAGATTTCAAAATCTTCCCCTTTTGCTGCTTTGAATTGTATTTCAATATTTAATTTTAATAGCATAATCAGAATTTAAACGAAACTAAACAAATGAATGAATAAAACTATCGTCACTAACATCAAACAATCTTACATATGAAGAAATAGAAGAGTAATTGTCAAATTGAACGAAATTAAAAAAATCATGTAGCGTTTAACATAGCGGTGAGTTATCATCTACTATAGAAATATATATACCTATAATAAATGAAAATACCGAACCTCATTGCTTTTAGTAAAGAAACAGAAAGAAAAAAAAAGCAAACAATTCGAGTGTCAATATACTAATTCTGTTGGTCAAACGAAAAAACATTACAAAGACTTTTCAAGTATTTAATATCTTTTAGTATCTCCACCGAAAAATTTATACACATATAGTTTTTCCTTGATAGAAAAAAAAAAGAAACAGAACATTAAAGAACCTATTCGTGCGACATATCGAATTTTGTTATTCAAAACTCTGTCTCTCTCTGTCTCTCTCTCCTTGAATTAGTCGTGATTTATAGATCCAGTAAATTAAATTTATAAAAGTAATTTTAAACCAACCATCGAGAATTCTAAAACTCATGCATGAAATTGATCTGCTGTAATAAAGTAGGTTGATTTGAGAGTAAAAAGAAAAAACTGTCCGCAATGACAATATTGATTAAAAATAAGACGTAAAGAGTCAAGTTTAGGTATGTTTGCTATGTTTCATTTATAATAACTTACAGTAGGCGGCAACCAAGATGTAAACACAGTATAGTCACTAATATTAAGAATGTCGATGCGAATGTCACAGTGATTTTGGGAGTAACTATTATTTGTCAAAAAGGCAAAATTAATTGAATAAAAAGAATGAGAATAAGTCAACCGAAAAATCCACGTTTAAGAGAAGAATCGAACAAATAAACAAAGGAAAAAAGAAAAGTATCGAAAGCTAACGGAGCAAGGATAAAACTTGGAATTACCATAAAATAAAAGCTGCTTGGCTTGATATTTATATTTTTGAAAAATAGTAAATATTATTAGCGAGCTGATATGATTTACCTGAGATAGTTATTATTACTATCGATTATTATTATCGATTACTAATAACCAATATTATTATTACAAACGAAATCCTAAAAAATGTCCCCCATGATTGGGAGAAGGCTGCGTCGTATGTACGCGGCAGTAACCACGTGCTTACTAATAATTATTAATTAAAAATTACTTCCCCTCCCCTCGCGTAAAAAACTCTAATTTTTATCGTGATGAAGCGTGTGTAAAGTGACGTTTTTTCAATTCATCTATGTCTGTATATATTATGTTTTTATATAAAAACCAAACTACATAATACTTGATACATTTATTAAGTACCTTTGAAAATATAAGTACTGGGTAATATTTTACTGTTAGCATATCGCAGCAAATGTCATCAATAAAAACCAATAACCCATTTTCGATATGTGATTATTTATTTGTGACCAACCCGGGAAAGTGATTAATTATTACGATGGAAACCCAGGAACCAAGACAATATTCGTAATGCGTGAAAAACAAATCAAGTACTTCATACAACGGTGTATCTGAACTGTGAGCCCCTGAATGCCAACCATGTTTCTTGATTCTGCATGAATACATATTTGCTGAATTTGGATGAACTTTTACTTCATTGTAAATTGAATGCTTGAAGATTATTCGCAGAATCAGAATATGAATATGGTAAACAAGACTATGTAGGTTGTTCCAAAAAATATGAAGAACGGCATGTCGAAGACCAACAGCTCAAAATACAGACGGTAAACCGAATGACAACTCTTCATCTAATCTCAAGGGTAGTCACTGTTGCACTTCGCATTCGGCAAACCGACTAACGCCATTGGATTTTTCTGTGATTGCGTACGCAAATTGCAACCGTAGTTTCATCTGGTTGTAAATAGAGTATTTAATGTATAGACGGACTATAAATAATTCTGCGGCCCGCATTATAAAACATTGATGTCGAATTACCATATAGAAATATAAGAGAACTCCATCGATTTCTGAGCTACATCATTTATTCCATTCTGCCTGGACGACTGGTGTCGGCCGGCAAAAAGCCACTCAATGCTGGGCACCTGGGCCAAACAGTTTGACCGAACATGTGCATAATAGAGCTGGAATGATAGTTATCCCATGGTTGTATCGTACAGGCAGTTCAATTTAGTTTGTAGATTCGGTTTCCTGAGCTTGGTTTTTGGCCCAAACTTTAAGAAAAATCAAAGGCTATAGACTTGGTGTTTTTTTGGGCAAAAAATCGAAGTAGTTGCAAAATTGATTGCATGATGCCTTTCTAATGCATTCTGACCTTAAGAACACGAATTCGTCGCGACAATCGAGCCAGGAATCAATCCCATCGGAATATCTCAATTCATTCGACGGTAACTTGATCACTCAATAATTCTGTAATTCAGTTTATTCCGGATTGAAAACTTTCTTCTCTTCTGTTATAAGAAGGAAATTGACATCCTCGAAGCAGCTCCGCCCTGGATCTAGAACACAAGACTCGTCGATCGATCTGCATATTTATTCAATATCTTTTTGAAACGGATAAGGATACACACATTATTTATCATGTAGCCATAGATCATGTACTTTCTGAAATAACTGAACTGTTAATTCAACGTGGAAGCTTCGTCGATATCAATGTGACACATTTATTGTAAGACGAGATTTTTCTACGTGAATAAATCCATAATATACCTAATAACGTGTTTAAATTCATTTTGTCCCTTTCATTTATGCATCCCCAAAGAGGTCCCTCAAATCGATAGTTTAATCCACATTGAATACATCATCAACATCCGTTATAAGCAACACATCACGACATCAGCCCCTGACTCGGAACGCCTCGTCGCAAGCATATGATGAAGCATACATGCATGCACATGATGGCTCGATGATTCGGAATGGCTCCTCGCCTGTCCTGTTCTCCTGATACCAAAATAAATTTTTGGCCAAAATGTGCCTTGCATTTTCAGGGCCGGTATCGTGGGGTTCTACCTTATCACTTCCAGTTCTGATGAAACATGATACGATACACACGCATGCACATGATGAGGCCTGCATATGATGATATCATCTATCAATCATTCGGCACACGAGTATGATGCGATACACATGCATACACATGCATGCACATGATGGCTTGATGTTTCGGACTGGCTCCTCGCTTGTCCTGTTCTCCTGATACCAAAATAAATTTTTGGCCAAAATGTGCCTTGTATTTTCAGGGCCGGTATTGTAGGGATCTACCTTATCACTTCCGGTTTTGGTAAATTTGCCCAAAAATCGAGTTTGGTATCAGGAGAACAGGACAGGCGAGGAGCCATTCCGAGACAGAGCATGATGACAAGCATGCGTGTGTGTGATCATGTATTCTATCATGTATGAAAGCGTGTACCGAGCAAATGATGAGGCCTGTATGCCTGCATGCATGCATGTGATGATGTATGATATCACGTACGATATGATTTATGTATTTTGCCGACAAGGAATATTAGTGAATGAGGCGTGCAGGGGTGTGATCAATAATAGTTGAACAATCGTGTATTGATAGTAGTTGATGTTTATTGATAAATCAACGGTCAAAAATACATACTAGGACATCTTAATGACTATTATGGATTCATTCTTACAGATACATTCATTCTTATATGATTATAACGAGTTACAATAGTTTGCAGGACAATACTTCTATCTCGCTTAACATTAGATTATTAATTTGATAGTTCTTAAAAAATTAATAAACAATGTATACACAGAACGATCTATGTAGATCATAACTTATTTATACAAATTATCTACGCCGAACATATGATGATAGGCTTCGTAGATGTTCCGAGGATATATAGTCTTCTATTCCCGATGACGGGCTGAACTGATTCGTACGCTGCTGTTTGTCTCCTGAAAAAAATAACGAACAGAGGTGAGTACCCATACATCACAAACGTCAATTGCAGTTGCGGAAAAATTAAGTTATCTCTGAAAATATTGCTCGTAGCTTAACTTACTCGGCGGGTTCGTGTTTCTCAAGCAAAAAAACGCAGGAAAAGCGTCCTGAAATTAATTTTGCAAATTTTTCACTTTTTGCCCCAAAAAAACGTCAAGCTTATAGCTTTTGATTTTGCTCAAAACTTAAACCAAAGTTCAGCTATTTTTTCAACGAAAGCTGAGGAATAAAGTTGAAGTATATGAAAAATTAAATTCAGCTATGCACACACGACACTACGTTTCATAAGCTTTTGACGCTTCATCATTTTTTTTTTCATTCAACATCCACAGAACATTCAATAGTTTCTGTTATTAAGTTCTTAACATGGCTTATCCGGCGAGCAAGCTCTGTCTACGAGCAAGACCAACGAATTCAGACCTACCTTGGACCTACTCAACGTTGAGAGTACTGTATACTGTCAGATGAAGTCAGGGTTGGTCAGGGACACGTGTGCATCAGCTGTCAAAAAGAAGGCGTCGTCTGCATATGTATCAACTGTCTGCATCATCGTCTGCTTCAGACCGCTACCACCTACCGTTGACTGAAGATTCTTCAGTCAACGCACCTACCGATTATCCAGTTTCAAACCAGTGCCAGTAATGGTTTGTTCACTTTTCGCTTTGTTTGTTTAATCTAAATTTACTCATAAAATAAATATGATCCATAATCGAATTATTGTATTCGTGTCTTACGAACTTAACCTCAAAAATGGAATTCAAACTTTGGAACAATTAACTCATTGCATAGATTTAGAACTTACTTTCACTGTCGATCATTATTAAGAATGTGTTATGAGATTTTTAACGAGATGGAAATCGACTGAAGACCTTCTCCGTTTATATTTCTATTTATCCTTTTAGCACGGTCGTGTAAAGGTACGAACAACGGCGGAGCAGGAAGAACTGAAGAAAATTGAGAAGGCTAAGAAGGTCGTACAGTATAGATCTGGAATTGATCTAATTTTTAACAAGGTATTACATTTTGTTATCTCTCATAGCTAAGTGATACGGTCGTTGATAATTTATGATTTTCCGTCCTTTTTTTCGTCCCAGAGAAAGCAGGGCATCTGGGATGATGAAATACTCCTCGTATCCGAACAGATGATTTTAAAAAATCCAGATATCTATACTCTGTGGAATATTAGAAGAGAAGCCTTTGGCGCGATAAAATGGTAAATCTTCTTTGTGATTTGTACGTATTTTAGTCAAGAACTTTTTTATCAAAGTAACGCTAATACTTTTTCATTACGGTATAGGAATGATGAAGAACGTACCGAGCAATTAAAAAAGGAGCTTGTCCTAACTGAACAGTGCTTACGAGCAAATCCGAAGTCATACAGTGTATGGCATCAGAGATGTTGGGTGAATGATCATCTTCCAGAGCCAGACTGGGAAACAGAATTGTCTCTGTGTGCAAAGTGCCTGAATCTTGATGAAAGAAATTGTGAGACTTGGTTTCTTCTTTCTCTGTTGACTAGAATTCATTGAGCATTAACTGGCTTGATAGTTGTCTAGTTATTTGATTCATAACTTACTTATTTCTTCTCTAGTTCACTGCTGGGATTACCGACAATATCTTGTTAAAAAAGCTGGCATACCAGATGATGAGGAATTCAAGTTTTCAACCATTAAGATTGAGAGTAATTTCTCAAACTATTCATCGTGGCACTATCGAAGTCTAATACTACCTAAAATGTTTCCTGACGAATCAGAGGAACTGCCTATCGATGAAAAGAAACACACAGAAGGTGAATTTCATATTAATATTTTATCTTACATATCAGTAATCGAGAAATACAATTGTCTTGTAGAACTGGATCTTGTCATGAATGCCACTTTCACTGATCCGAATGATACGAGTGCCTGGTTTTACCAGAGATGGTTATTGAGCTGTACACAGAAGTCACGTCCAACTTTGTGGAGGATAAAGCTAGCCAATCATCGAGTGGTAATCGTATTTAACAAGGCAGTTTCTTTGAATAAAGAAGATGTTCTTGTCGAAGTAAACAATGAACAACTGAATACAGAGTTCAGGTCTTATGGAGATAAAAAATTCTCACCTCTATGGATAGCGAAGCTTCCCCAAGATTCAATGGATAAGCCAAAACGACATAGTATAGTCAAAGTTGTTCATGATGGGATTAGTTACCCGCTGGAATGGTTTCCAGAGGAAGAAAGCTGGCTCTACAAAAGTGAACTACCTCGTGATCAAAAACGCAATATGAAACAATTGCAAATACAGCTCGACAATTACAAACAACTGGCTCAAATCGAACCAAATAACAAGTGGGCACTGCTTACAGGTATCATTTTAATGAAGAACATCGATCCGATCAAGTTTCATGAAACAATATTAACCGATTTAGATGAACTGGTTCGCATCGATAAACTCAGAGCTAAATACTACAGAGATTTACGTAAGTTTTAAGGTCATCGCGCGCTACACCGAATCGAACTTAAACGAATTAATAATTTTCTCCGTTTATTTACTTTGTTATGCGAAATGTTTATTGTCGTTTGAACTACTTCGATTCAGTGTACTGCGTGCCAGCCTTTAACACTGATATTAAATGTTACAATTATTCAAAAAACTTAATCTGACACACGATTTTTAATTCTTACAGGTAGCAAATACGCAATAGATTTCACACTAGAAAATTTCTATGTGAATCAAAGCGATAGTTGGACAAGTTCGAGCTTGGATTTATCTTGCTTGAATTTAACTACGCTTTACCGTGAAGAGTATTTTAGTTTCACAGAAGAAATACACCTTGGTGGTAATCAGTTGGGTGATTCACTCCACCAATTATACACGTTCCAGTCATGCGTTAAGTTATCATTGTCCAGCAATGGTATCATATCACTACGCCGATTTCCCCGGCTTGAATCTTTGAGGTTTTTGTCTCTCAGAAATAATGAAATCTCCACCATCGAAGAAGTCCTCGACCTAGTTAAAAATAACAATTTAACAGATCTCGACATACGCGACAATCCTGTCTTTGAATCCAAAGAACTCTTGCCTCGGTTAGCTAACATTTCGCCAACGCTCAAAGTGTACATGAATGAAGAAAATAATCATGAAAGTAAACTGACCAATCTACCTATTGATTTTTAGCCGACATTTGTTCAGTAGTGATCGCACAAAATGAGATTTTCAGTGCCTGCCTATATTCTATTTAAGTCTCATCTAATATTATAAGGTATTTTTCAATCAACTATGCATATATTGCATAGTATACGAATTTTGTACTCCCGGACTGGTGGAGGTCTATGTGTACATTTGTGTATGGTCGTTGCGACTTGGAGTGCTTTGCAAATAAACATTCATGCCTGATAACAAAGACGAATTATTTTTACAATTTGTACACACGATCTGAACACAATAGGCGAGAAGATAAGGAAAAATATGAATAATTTTATACATGCAAGTCGATCGCTCATCAAAAATAATCAGTGTACATAGATGTCGGGCACCCCACGGTACTCTAATAAGGAAAGTCTCTCGCAATTACATTCCGATTAATTGGATATTTTACTGTTGTCAGCAATGCTCTGGTTTATTCAGTGAACGAATGAGGCAGTTCTTGTAAAAACAGACGGGTGACTCACAAGGATTTAGTCCCCAGGAAACGATACCGACATGTTCCCAGACTCCTCCAACTTCCTGGATAAGCGGTCCACCAGAGTCACCCTGAGGAATTAATAGAAGAGAGAAATAGAAATAAATGAAAAAAATACCAGATAGTTGGGACCATGAAAATAAATCTTATCAGTAATCAGAACTCACAGAGCACATGGAGATCCTTGAGTCTCCGACGTCACCAGTACAGATGTTTTTAGGCTGTAGCGGTATGTCTGTACTGACAAGGCTGGCAAATATTTCAAAGCATTCAGTGTTTGGGATAATAGGAACTGTGACAGTTTGCAATACTGTCGGCATAATTGGAATAGAAGTAAACGATGTCGAACCCCATCCAGAGGCCACTGCATTTCCAGTATGAATTACATTTGCTGAAGGTAGGTTGATGGTACCAACTCGTTCGTTCAAGGTGAAAGGCTCAGAGAGTAAATTTAACCTCATCATAAATTTTTTACCCAAGGTAAGCTAGGTAGACAATGTAAAAACTGATACCGGAAGATTCCTGGGTAGGCTCATTCCTATCGATCACATGTTTTCCAGCTATCACTCTATGAGTACCGAAGCTGGGCACTCCAGTAAAGCAATGACCTGCTGTGAGCACCCATTCGTTAGTGATCAGAGCACCCCTGCAGCTGTGAGAGAGAGCTAGGTATGGTGCCCAGCCCCACTGCAAAGATATTTGCCATAGAAATAACCAGGGGCAGCATTTTGGCCGTTTGTGATACGGGTTGCCGAAGAGCTTCTGAAGAGCAGGATGTTTTTCCTCAGCCAATGCTGAAAATTGACAATGCGCAATGATCACACGTCTGAGATGATAAATTTCTGCAGATTATTATTGTATGCTTACCGCTGGCAAGGATAGCAAAGCAAGCAATCACTAGAATCTTCATTTTCGGTGTGCAAGAATACCTTCGGCAATTCAGGCTGTTATGGGTATCCATAGTTGCTGAGGTCATTATCGACTTTTGATTGAATCAATCTTAATTTGATAACTGTTCAATAAAATGTCAGTCATTAAATCTGATCAGAAAATCGTGATATCAACTGGATGTACGTAGGGATGCCGGTTATAATTACTCAATCATTATAAATAAATATTTTCCTGGAATTTCTAAATTCTCACAAGATACGGGAAAACTCGCTTCTGCAAAAATTTAGTTATTGGAATAATTGCCATCACTTTGAAAGCGGCTATAAGGGCTCATAATGCTAAACTGCGGTGCATGTTACACATTATATTCCGTCATGCTTTTCATATCCTCCCACCGATCCGCATCTTAATCAAATTGATACCTACTGATAACTTATAATTGACTGATCTCAATGTCGTCGATGAAATTTCGTATAACTCCTGCAATCAGAGACTATCAGATATTTATCGAAACAACTTAAAGTACGTCCAGTTTTGATCTTCAACGGAGTAACAACGGTCGAAATACCATCGAGATAAGATAATTATCATATCTGCGTCGCACAAAATGCAAATTTTGTTGGGTTTTCCATCACCGATCGGTTGATATATTATTATTCGATCATATACTATGCTATCTATCCAACCACAATAAGAATCGTGAACTCGTTTTTTGGTAATCAATCGCTACGTGGATGATGTGATATATTAATCAGAACGAATATCAGATTTGTAGATAAGCTCTACACGATACCACCAATCAGTGGTAATTCAATATTATTGTTAGTGGGCTGTTTATATTTTTACATGCAATTCAAAGATCTCAAAAACCTTCTTTTCATGTCTAAATTACTTCGTTTTTCTTCCAAATTTCTTTTATTTTTAGTATATCGTTGATCGGCTGTTAGCAGCGATCTGTTCGACGATCCAGTTAGTGTAGGAAGAAACTTTCACGTAGATAGATGGAATTCCTGGATATCCACATGGGAAAACACCCCATGAAACGATACCTATAAGTTGCCAAACTCCATTCAAACGTTGGGCAAGAGGGCCGCCTGAATCACCCTGTAAATAATAATCAATAATAATAAATATTAGCAATGTATATAGAAAGTATGGAATAACTTTATTTCTTGATATTCTACGCACAGAGCAAAATGCTATTCCGGATTTATCCAAAGGTCCAGTGCAAATGTTGCTGGTGTCAACAGGCGAGGGTCCAATGAAACTAACAAGAGCGTTGTAGCAATCAGTGTTTGTAATAATGGAAACAGTAGCCTTTTGTAATACTTTTGGACGGATTATCGTTTCGTTTGTTGATATTGATCCCCATCCAGTTAGAATGGCATTTCCGGTTGGCGAAATGCCTTGACTAGGTAAAGCAATCGCTGCTACGGTGGACGTAAATTTAAATGGAGTGGTAAGCCTTATCAGAGCAAGATCGTGGGGATTTGCGTCTCTGAAAGTAATATAAAGAGTCAGGTCAGTGATCTCAGAGGTCGGAACATTTTTTTCGCGAAAAAAATGTGATCTTCGAAGATAAAAATAAAATTCATAGAAGATGCAGTCGATTATGCGATGCTAAATCAAATATTCTTGACATCGTGCACAAGGAGAATAGGAAGAGATAATGAATGATACTTTTACTGCCTATGAATGAATTTAATTTCATCTCTTTTTTAATGGTTTTGAGAAGTGGAAATTTAGTTGTTCCGGAGAGAACCAAAATGGCGTCATATCATGCGTACCATGGGCGGAAGATGGTCGAAAAATCTGCTGGCTGCGGCCTCATTAGGGGATATTTTTTGGTGGATTAGAAAAATAAAGAACGTTTATCTTTCTTTTAAAAATCCAAAATTCTTACCCCTCGTAACTAGGATGGACAATGTACTGCCTAATGGCGGATGATTGCTGGTTTACTTCATCTCCAGCGTTTGTGTAAGTTCCTGCGTAGACGGTGAGGCTTCCGTAGTCAGGGGCATCGGTGAAACAATGACCAGCAGTTATCACCCATTCGTTGTTGATTATTGCTCCGCCACAATAATGACGAGGAGGAATCGATGGAGGAAATCCCCACCAAATCGAAACTTGATAAGGATGCTCACCTGGTACAGCATTCTGGCCATTTGTTATTCTCGAATTAATCGAGAACGGAATAACTGTTTTACTCAAACGTATTGCCGCGCTCGAACAAACTGAAAATTTTGTTCATTCAGTAAACAAAATATAATGAGGTTTTCTAAAAATAATCGCTTGCGCAGTGAAAATTTATGTAAGTTTATTATCCACTTACGGCTTAGATGCGTCGCTAGGATAGCGACACAAACAGCTGCGTGAATGTTCATCTTCGATGTGCAAAGTCTCACCCTTACTTGCTTGGCTTTTATATTCGAATTCAGACTATATATATGTAACACCTGGATAGATTCTTGCGTTCGATCAATTATCAAAAGTATTCTTGTGATATCGGCTACACGGCTGGCCGACAATTAATAATATACGACCGGGCCGAGTAGCCCGATGAGACATTTTACTTCTGATGTACATATTACGTGAATGAGCTGTGTAACTGATCACAAGCGAATTAATAATCCACATATTTTATTGTTGCAATAAGATGTTAGAATGAAATAAGGAAATTCATTTCAACGGTATAAAGTATATGATAATCGGGTTCATATATATTACATACATCAATACGACGTGATTTGTTGTGAAAATAAAATAAGTGAGAATTATTATCAATAGATTACAGATCTCCGTGATAATAATAATAAAAATAATAATCGTCAATATCCTCAATTTGTTGTTCCGAGAATTGATTATTAATTATCAATATAAACTTCCCGTAAAAATCATTATCGTAAGGTACCTATAGATATCATTTTTCTCAAATAAAATCTATTACGACTAACACCTGGAATATAGTTAATTATTAAATCGAATTTTATAGACAATAAGACATAGATTAATATACATATATACATATATAGCTAAATTTAGTTGCGTCTCGTATTTTTGTATTGTAAATGAATAAATAAATTAATTAATTAACAAATGAATAAATACATAAATAAACAAATAAATAAATAAGTTATAAATAAATAGGTATGAATGAATATTCTGATCTCTTTGTTACTGTATAGATTACAGACTCTATTAGTGAATAATTGGCCGTGACACGAAACGTGACACAGTGAATCAACTGTACAAAAGTCAGGTATAAATATACGTAACGTATACATATTTTTATAATACGTTCATCGTGCCATAAAACGCAACGTTACATTATATCGGGTTTTGCGGTCAACAGTTTCTTCATCTTTCACGTGTAGATAACATAAGTGCTATGTCTTTCTCTCGCACCATATTATACCTACAGTAATTATACGCTGTCATAGTCATCGCGATTATAACTAACAATTTAGGTTCGCTGTAGTGTTCCGCGAGTTAATTATTAAAAGTCGTCACAGAATCAATTCAATTAGACACCAAAATTATAGCCTAAAATCCGAGCTAAAATCAAAGAACGGTGGATATGTTCGTTATTTTAGTGTAAATTCTTTGATTTTTGTTTGTTTTTTTTCTTCCTTTTAAAGACATTTTTACAGGCTGCGATTTGATTAACGGGCATATTTTGTTTTGTTGCTCTACTTTGAATTCGGTGGGTTTTTTTTTTTTTATTATTTTTTTGTTATCAGGTATTAGAAGTTACGAGTCGTGTGATCGCTCGAATACCGGCCCAAGTTTCTCTTGCAGTTGGGACAATTTGTTTAGCTGGTAGAAGAAAACCATAAATACCACGATCTCGAAGTTCCATAGTATAAGCGTATTTTATTTTAGCGATCCCCTTAGCCCAGTCGTCGGATCCGCCTTTATGGAGAAATTTAATTAGGAATATTTGAGATGGATCTTTATGACGTCGAAAAAAATTAAAAAATGACTTAATAGACATTTACCTGATGTAGGATAAAGAAGATCTGGTGATGCTCCAACCTGATATTCAGTTCCATGCACTTTTAGCATTGCGTTCGCAGCTTTTCTGGCAACATTTTCTAACTCTTCAAAATCCGATGGACGAGATCTTGTGTACCCCCAAGGAATCAGCAACATTTGCGAATAAGAGTGTAAGGTCAGATACATCCTGAAGATATAAAAATCAACGATGTTCAGATTTCAAATAAATCGCACTCATCGCGCAAAGAGCTCTTTCTTTTTGAAATGTTAAAAAAAAATGTTGATCAAGAAATTTGATTATCGGATATCGTGTTTTACTTTTTGAATATTCTCACCTGATGCGCTGTCGATTAGCTAAAATGTATTCAGCCATGGCTCGAGTTTCCGGTTCGGAAAAAGCGTTCGGACCAGCATAAGTTTCATGACAAGGATCGGTGCTGGCTGCTCCGCTTTCTTTTTCGCCCCAATGATACCCAAAATTTCTATTAGGGTCAACGCCCTCGCACCGGTAAAAAAACCATCTCGTGTAATGAGACAGCAAATGAAAAAGTCCCAATGGACCGGATCTGAGAAAGAATAAGATGAATAAAAATTCATAAATTTTCTCAGAACGAACGTAACATCAATTTGTTTTTTTTTCTTTTTAAAACGCTGCGCATACCTCGCCTCGTTTTCTGAATCATCTGATGCAGCGTGATTGCTTCTTGTTTTTCGCCAAAGGCGATCTGCTGTATGGCTGAATTCATAGCCATCCGGATTTAGGATGGGCAGAATCATAAAGTCTGAACTATCAAGTAGTTTTAGATAAGTCGTATTTTTTTCAACCAACTGATTGAGGATGTAAGTTGCGACCGCAGGTCCTATCCATTCTCTCGCATGCATTCCTGTAACGCGCATTAAATCAATAAAGATACTTATGATATAAATTTATCGTCGTGTTTCTTCCTTTTTTTTTATTTTTGAACTGTTGTTGCAACATCTGCGCGATGGAATAAATAATCGAAATCCGTGTCAACAGTAATTAAGATACATTGCCATTCTGTTATTTGAATAAGCCTCGGAGGTATTCATTTTATGATAGAATCAAATATAACTATTAGAAAAAGGGAATGAACAACAAAATAAGAATGGAAAATAGGATTAAAAAAAAATTTACTCACCACTATCTATCCACACAACCGGTTTACTTTCCCCGTTTTTGGCTAATCCGGTTGATATTTTAGCGAGTTTTATAGGAAGACCTTCGTAACTGTTTCCAATTGTCTCTAACTCAACTAAGCTGGGGTAAGTAAAAGCCAGATATTCCAAGTACCTCATTATATCTGTAATATAATGAAGAATAAAAAATAATGTTGATGATTGATAGATTAATTCGAGAAAGAAAGTATAGACATAGTTAGCCTAATTGTGCCAAAAAAAAGAACAGAGAAGAATTCGTACCTGCGTATCTGTGGTACCGTTTCCAAGTCATTGAATGACCTTGACTCGTGACTAAATCTGCCCTCTGTTCCTTAGACATTTTTGGATTTTGGTACGAGATGGTTTTCTGCGTTAATGAATATAAGACAGAAAAATTAACGAAGAGCTTAATTCTTCCGATACAAATATTATTTCCGTTTTAAACTATTTTTCTCTAAATGTTGAATATTTATTCATATGATCCTTTGATCAGACAATCAGAATCTGCAGGATACAGTTACTTGTTTTTCGTGACCCTATAAGTCCACGACAATTGTCAAATAATTATTATCTGGTGATACGCGGTACATATGGGGCATTGTACGTCAACTCCACCTGCTTATAAATCTCATTAATTCTTGCGGTCAAAGAAATCAACATAAAAAAACATGTAAAGGATAACAACAACGATCGAAGAGAAACAAAAAAAATTAACATTGATTCTCATTATAAAAGTTTCGAAAATAAAAAAAACAATGGCTAGGGTTAAGCCTAGTCGAGTTAACGTGGAATACCCGATATGTACTTAACAAAATATACATCAGAATCTAGAGCGCGTATAATACTGGTTTGGAATTCGCAATGTCGTTAATCAAGTGTTTTTTTTCAGTTATACCTGCAGGTCAGTGAGTAAGACTTTGAATCCGAATTTTTGTTCCATCAGAAAATCTTTCATCTCGCTCACCATATCTGACGATACTACGACGTCGGTTGATCTGCACAAATAAAATATATGTCAGAACATTTTTTCCTTTTTTTTCTTGGAAGGCTTGAAGTTTTTTTTTCTCCTCATAAAAACCGATCCACGACCTAGTGTCTCGATTTTTGAGAAGCTATTGATGGCAATTTCCTGGTGACTTGCATCACCATCTCTATAGAATTGATTACAAAAAAGAAAATAAGAAAAAAAAGAACACACAAACGGATAAACCTTGTAAAGATCCGTTATTCGTTCTTGTTTCGCGCGTTTGGAAGTATCTGCAGTAGTCCGATACAAATGTTTGCAGCATCAGTTTAATTGACCATAAAATTGTAAAATTAGAAGATGAAAAAAAATCTTTAATAATTAGGTAAATACCTGTTTTTTAGCGGAGGTGTCCAGAATTTCAATCCGTCATCATTAGTTTCTACCATATCGATTAATTCGGTGACTTGAGCATCGGTTGTTGGAGTTATTCTGAGAAGTTGATATCCCTTATAATTGACTCGATTACCTCGTGATTTTCCACCGTTTTTAGATTCTCCAAGAATATTTGTAACCATCGAACTTATCCCGGTTGTAACTAGGTTGAAAATAGTTTCGACTATTCCTCCGAACGAAATGCCGCGAAATTCTGCTAACCAACTACCAATACTCGAAGTTTCATTCTTCATCAACTTTAATGTTTCCTTTTTTTCTTCCACTGTAACGAAAAAATCAGTTTCGGATTCGTTTATGGTTTTAAAATTTTCGGATTTACTGCGTCTTCTGTAAGGCGGGAAAAATTTCCCTCTTCTATTTTCGAAACTACCGTTTTTATTGGTGTAAACTAAATCCGTACCGACATAATCCAGCTGGGTGTTATTTTTTGGAAGCAAATTCAATTGTTCAGCAGTAAATTCAGTATTTCGTGAATTTCCTAAATAATTTCCATTGACTAGATGAATTACTATTAGAAAAAACGAGACCGTGGACAATAAACTGATCCCCGTAAAATTATTATTTATACTCTTATTATACATTCTTCTGTTTTTTCTTTTTCTTAAATTTTGATTTGAAAAGAACGACGATTTAAATAATTTTCAGATTACTCGGGACGACGTTCAAACTATGAGTACACTCGACGACGGTTCTTCGCTTACTGACCATTCCGCGGACCCCATTTACTAGCCGTAACACCAATTATACCTTATGCGGATACGAAAAACGATATTCGAAACCAAGAACTCACCTGCGTTCGGAAAGACTCGCTCGTTTCAATCTGGTCAGTAAACTTCAAAGAGTTCAATGTATTTTCGGGATCATTCTTACCTTTTATTCAGTTATATATTTTCACCTGTTTCGCGTTTCCCGAAATTCAATTGATTTCCTTCGATTTCTTTCTTCAATCCAATGGATTATAATTTTTTGGATTTCTTTTCATACACTTCGGAAGAAAAAAAAAACAAAAGAATTTGGGTTACGTATAAAATTCTACTTTATATTGTTGGTGCGATCTTCTCGAAGGACAGACACCTTAGTAGGTCAGTCTGAGTAAATTTGCCGTTATATACTAGCTTAAATATTTTGCCCATCAGGTATTTTCTTCTTTCTACACAACAAAGTACACAAATATATGTACTTGCAAATCGGACTGCTAATTAGGACTGCCCACCTTACTCCGAACATTAATATACAACTAAATTGTACTTCGACTGTCTAAATGTCTCTATTACAGATTTAAATCTCCTCTTCTTCTGTTTTAACTATTCAAGATCTGTTCTTTTCTTTTTTTTTTTAACAAATCAATAAATCCATGTAGTGGATAACAAGGGAGTATGGTATGAAGATGGAAGGCTAGTATTGAGATATCTGTAATATAATTAGGTATACTTATCAATTACTATTTGCTTAATTTGAGTATCATTTTGTTATTCAGTTATTTATTATTATTATCATTGAATGATGGTTTTCTTGTTGCTGCTATTGCTACCTTTTTTCACCTCTCAAAAGGAGTATATTATTCATATTACAGAAGAATAAATAAATATCATTGCAGATAATGATGTATGATACATAATCGATAAACGTCATGCATATGTTATTGATATACCTAGAAGATTGAAAGTAAGATTGAGATAGTAAATTAATAGTTAATTATCCAATATAATAATGTAATCGATAATGAATGACATTATTTACGTTATTATATACAGAATTCTTTTTCTTTTCCCCATATCTATCCACGTAGCTGGACAATTTCTAAACTGTTGACAGGTAGGTAGGTAATTGAAATTAAAATGTGTAATGTCCAGAATGAAACCATTATTATTATAACTATTATTTTATAGACACGTAACGTAAATCGAGTAACCCAAATTTTGACTAGCACGTTTATCGCCTAACTCTTCAATTTGGGAAATTTTATACCTCATCAATTAATGAATAAATTATGTTATTAATTCAATTATAAAATTAAACTTTTTGGAAAGTATCATCATTAGACTGGACTGAATGATTTAATATTTTCGTACGCATTTTCACCGGGAAATCATTATCAGAATTATCATCGTTATTATCAATCATTTTTGTTATTTTGAAAATAAAAAATGAAACATCAGAAGACAAAATAGTATATATATATATATATATATATATATATATACCATATGTACGTACATGCGTAATATATATTGTCGTGTAATTTATTCGAATAGTAATTGACTGTGTGTTATAATAATTTATTATAATATAATGTATAAGTGATATATATTTCTATATAGATGTATTAATTATTAATTATGTATAATGATAACATTGTTATGTTCTAAAGCATTCAATTCCTACATAACTATATAGACTCTATTTATACTACATTTATGTGTAATCAGGAATTAGCAACAAATAAAATAATTAATTCAAATTTTCTATCGGTACATGGCAAGAACCACAGATTAAAATAACTCTATACTTTGTATGTTATATAGTACATGACATTTACTTATTCTTGCGTGTGATGAGCTAAAGATTTTTTTTCCATAAATTTCATTCGTTTTGCAATAATTAGTTGATTCCGTTCGTGTACTAAATAATCAATAATTTTTAATTATTAATTCTGCAAGTATTTGTGCATATGTTAAATCCTTAAATTCATCATAATTATAATATAGATATTTTTATATTACTCTAGTTTACTATATTATATGTGTGTTCATACATTATACAATAATATGATTTTAATATGTAACTATGTTTATATATATGTAGGTATATTTATATTTACAATATTTCTGAACGTCCAACAATTATTCTCTACATAATTATTGTGTATAATGATGTGATAATTTTAATAAACAATAATGATAACGATTTTTAATAATAAAGTAAAACCTCAAATGTTATTCTAGTTTCTTTTTCTTCTTTCTTTTCTACATAAATAGCTATTGAACGTATAGTGAGATGTGACTATTCATTTTATCGTTATTACATACTGCCACAATAATATCATAAGTATATGTATAGGTATGATGATGTTGAATTTTAAATTATTAAGGCCAGTCCTGATATCCAGTTCCAATTCTGGCAGTTGTACATTCTTATTATTGTTATTATTGTTATTGGTATTATTATTATTACATTATTACGTGACACATATATCCATCAACATTTAGTTTTTCGTAAATTTTTTTTTTTCTAATTTAATCTAGATGCTTTATTAAAATTTATAGTCGTCATTATCATCGTTATCATTATTTATATTGTGGTATAATCTATAACTTTGATATAATTGCTTCATTTTTCATTTTCATCCCTTATATAACTCTACCCCTCGTTGTTTTTCATCAGAGCTTATATAATCATACTAAATGTATACCACCTAATTACTGTTTCACGGTTTACACCCATTGTTACACTATTATTTAGGCATATAATCTAATATAATAATATTTTACGAGAAAAGGCCTCTGGATTGAATGAACGAAATTATAATAACAATAATAACAACAACAATCATAATAACAAGGGTAATAGAAATGAACGTTGCAAATCTGATTCGTTCATTATTCCTGCATTTTTTTATCTTTTTTCTTCCGTTTCCAGTCCGGCGATGTTGATAATTTTATTATTTTTAATCATCATTCGCGTTCATATATCTTTCTTTTATATAAACATATGCATTATACTAACTGCTCGTTTAGTATTTATTTTCTATGCGAGTTTGAATCTTTTTCTTTTACCTGTATGACGCACATAGGCAAAACTCTCTATTTTGATTCTTCATCGGTTGGAAGAACTGGAAGAAATAAACCAGTGGTAGAACTAGACGATGTTTGCCTTGACCTGAGCATTTCCCATCATGACTTTATTTACGAAATTTACTATCGCTGTTGCTGGTTGTTCTGGTTCAAGTTCGGCGAAAATATGACACTGATTGTCAGATTTGTGAGCTGGTTTTCTAGCCACGAAACCGAAGCAACGACTGAAAATGATTACTCATTATTGTGTGATTTGGAAAATTCAATTATTTTGTACTAAATATTATATCGATATGTTGAAAGTTGAATATAAATTTTTTATCTTTTGAATGCGGGTCAAAGTTTTCTACTTGAGATCAGGACGATATTATTATTGCTGGTTTCGTTGACATGCGGACATAAGGGGAAAACATGTACGTGACTTGAATTGTAGTTGAAATAAACGACGGAATTTTATTACAGAAACTCACGAGGTATGGTATCAGTAGTTTAGATAATTCTTTTTTTTTCTTCTTTAGCTGACTGAAATAATTTCTGACTAAATCACGAAAACGACAAGAATGGGAATGATAAGCTAAACTAAATGGGTTTTTTATGGATAGAAATAACTAGAAAGATCGAGCGGTCAAATTTCTACTGTGGGAACAAAAATCGAAATTCTGTCTCTTTGGCGAGTTATGAAATTCAAATTTATACTCACTGTGCGCTTCGGTTTTGGCCATTTTCTTCCCCAGTAAAATTCCATGTTCTTTCATCTGCGTCAAGGCCACAGTAACTTATGTTATTGGTAGGATAATGACGTCTGAAGAACAATTTTCGAGCATTATCTGTCAAAGTAATTCCTTGGGCAGAGACCTTGAAATGAACAATTGTAGCTGACGGTAATGGTCGCTGCTCAAAAAGCGTTGCAACTGTCTTTCTTATAGCTTGTGGTCCGGTCAGCGATTCCGTGTCGATTGTAAAGAGGTAGAGAACGTTGCAGGCTGTAAGAATTTCACAAAAATTAATTTATTCATGAAATACCTGTATACGAAGAACGGAAGAGAGCATTTTTCGTGATTCAAAATTAGTTTTTTGTTTTTCTTCAAACGTTTAATGTTTACCTGCTCCTTGGGCCAGGAGTTGTTGAGCACTACTTGTTCCTGGAGAATCAAGTGCTCTGGCAGCGGCTTCCGGTTCTGGTAAAAGTAACTGACATGGTAGAGCCATTGCCATTAAACTGTGCTGATAAACGAGAGCTGAAAGTGAGCTGAAAACTGGTTCGTTGGCACATCCTTTTAGACGAACTCCTCTTGATGTTGGTTCGATGAGGAAATGTCTGACCAATTCACTAGCCGGATCGCGAGGGCTACTAGGAGCACCCGGTGGTGGTGTTGCCACTTTTAATGCAAGACCAAAAGCTCCGGGGAAAGAATTACTGTCACGGACCACGAACATTCCTGGAGTCGCATCTTTCAGCATGGAAATTGCTGAAAAAATAAGACGTTATTTGCATTATTCAATTTTGAAACAAGATTTCATTGAGACTAAACCGATGTTACATGAATTAATTTTCATTTGTTTTTTGTGCCATACCTTGTTCTCTTGATATGTTTGGTTTGTACCAAATTCGGCTAGTGTCTCTAACAAATTTAACATTGGCATCAGCGACTTCTTGAGGTTCGGTGTTTGAATGAACACTCGATCTTCTTGATCCATAAAATACTTTCGGTGATGATTGTCCACCGCTATTTATTGATGTATATGAAATTGCGCTCTGAAAAGCAAAATTTTAGATTCATCAACACCGAAAACTAAGAATGTATAGGCAGTACAATTTGCTGTTTTCTATAAAAACTACCTTTGGACTCTGGGCGAATTCAATTTGTGTTGGTGTTCCAGCTGGGCTTTGATTGTTTGCGATTTGAGACTGACTGGCGTACTCTCCTCCAGGAGAGATAGGTCGATCCTTGCTGTAATTTCGAAGGTAAAGAAAGAAAAAAAGAAAAACGTTAATTAAAATCAAATATACTTATGTATATTCGTGAGTCGTCTGGCCGAAGATAGGTGCAGCTCTGTGTAAAAGTTGATCATTCCGTGTATCAGTGAAAATAATAAAAGAAAAAACACACATAAAAATGATAACAATCACATTATTTCATCGTGCGCAATGAGATAAGATCGAAAGTCTGTTAAGGAGTACATATAATATTATAAGCATCAAACGAGAATTTGTCAAGAACAGACAGGTAAAAAAATAAAAAATATCTTGTTTTGAGTTATGAACTCCACACGATGCAAAGCTTGAAGGACAGTTTTCAAAATTAGTTAGTAATAAATCAAAAGCGGACGACACACATAAAATTTGTCATAATCATTCATATTAGCAGTTCGCATTATACTTTCTTGCCGATATAAAAATCCCGTCGATCCCCAAGCTCGTAACAAAAATCTAGTTTGTTGACAATTTTGATTCATTTGGTTTTTTTTTTTATCTACACTTTGCCAATTGTCATTGCTTGATTTGGATTCTTTTTTTTCCTTTTTTATATTCTCCAGGCTTGTGAGTTATTAATTTTCGAGCTTGAGTCACAAACTTAATTATTATAATTTTACATATTGTGTTAGTAAAACGCGATAGTGAATAATTAATATACGAGTTATCAAAATAATAGCCGATCGCATCGCACCGTCCATGAATGTAATGAGAAAAAAAAAAGGCACGGCGATCAAACTATTGGCTCCCAGCTTTATTTTTTCATTTATTAATTACCTATAGTCGAACGACGCCGACTGGTTAGTGAGCGGCCATCGTTTGTTATGCGTTTGCTTTAGCGATCCGCTTGCTGGGAAACTCAAGCGTCTAAAATCACGAACATAATCATTCTCTCGTCATTATCGATTCTATTTTGTTTCTATTTATTCATTTAAACACAGTATCTCATCAGAAAAAAAACAGAAACGGACAACGCCGTCCTCGTCCGCGTAATTCAAGGCCGTAGATTTTGAAGAAAGAAAAAATAAATGAAAGTATAATAATTGGAAAAATGAAAAGAAGGATCTTACCGCTGGGTCGTCGGACTCTTGGGTGGCAGTCCAGTCTCTCTGGAAATTTCGCGTCTTTCTTCAACGGTGTATACTCTTTCAGTGGAGTAATTTCCGTAGTTACCATTACCATTGTAATTTCTAGTTTCAAATTCGGGTCCGTTGTTGTTGTTGTTCCCGTTACTGATGATAATGTTATTATTGTTATTGTTGTTGTTGATGTTGTTAACGTTGTTGGGCGATGTCCCGTACAATCTATCGCTTGCAAATGTTACTGTTGGCGATGAATTGTTGACGTACGGTGTCCGCGGGTGAACCGGAAACGCTGGTGTCTGCGGCCGGGAAACCGTACCTCCGGAAACAACTCCTGCTGGGCTTATGCTCCGCTCTGTCCAGGATGACACCGAGTCATTGTGGGACTGCGAAATGAAAATTTTCAACAATAAATAAAATGCCCAAGAATTCTATCAAGCGTTAAGATAAACGAGTCAACAGTTTTTTATTCGTGACGAACTGTGGGCGAGAAAAATTTTCGTTTTGTTTTCCATTTTGATAATAGAAAACAACAGCGATCAAATAATATAGATGACAATCGTCGCTTACCTCTGGGCGAATTGATTGAATATGCAAGCATGACGTATAATAAAATTTTATTGGCAGTAAAGTGAATATTAAAAAAAAAAAAAAACAACAACAATTTCTTCTGTCTAATAGTGAATCCTGAAAGACTGATAAAATTATTCAGCATTGTCAAAAGAAGTGTTGCTAACGCAAATAATGAAAAATCGTGGTAAATTTTTTTATCTATTTTTTTCTTGAGTTATCGATTATAAACAATTAGTAAAATAGCAATGAGGAATTTTGCAAAGCTGGATGAATTCTAAATAGCAACAAACCTGTGTATTTTGCCATGCTTTTGGCGACTGATTAGGGGAACTGTTAGTTGTATTTGTGGATGCAGATGCAGATGCAGATGCAGATATGGATGTGGATGTAGCACGATTATGATGTTGTAATTCATTTTTATTAGTAGATGACGATGTTCTGACGTTAGATATTTCTGCCAAAGACTGAAATAAGCTCACGAGAGGATCTGCATTGTCCGTAGTTCCATTTCCATTATTTTCATTTCCATTTCCATTTCCATTTGGCGTAGCTTTTACATCGTTGCCAACGGTCTTTAGAAGTCCAGAAGATTCCCGGTTAGTCTGAATCCCCTGACTCCCATCGACTTCCGTCAGTTTTTGGGAATAGTTGAAGGTCGTTCTGTTTTCATTCGAATGAATTTGTCTCGAATTAAACGTAGAATTATTATACTGAGAATTATCTTGACTCAGAGAATTAGAAGAAGACATCGTTGTAGAAGATTGAAGTGCTAAAGCACGATGATGTTGATTCATAAGAGATTCTGTCCTCGCATAGCTATCGCTTCGTGATTCTGGCTGAGGTGGCGTAGACTGATGATGATTTTCATGATTATTTTTTGTCTGATTTTCTTGCTGTTGATACAGCTGCTGTTGATACTGACGACTGATAGTCTGTTGGAAGGCATATCCTAAGGGTGCAGCTGCTAAAGCCGACCTTGGGGACATCGGGGGACTCTGTAACGCGTTTAATAAGCGGAATTTTGCTATATTTTTGCAGCCAACATGCCGGGATTTGTGGTATTATTTTTTTTTCTATCTTCTATTCATGTGAAATATTTTTTACATCATGCGTTTGTCATTTTACTTTTAACTCATCATCTATCAGATCGTCTAAAATCTTTTTTAAAAGGTATACGAAAGAAAAAAAAAAGTTATACGTGTATTCAACTAGACGAAGGTGAAAATTTTTCATTCATGATATTAATCAGCAGTAATTACGCAGCAGCGAGCTAATGGCTATTAGTTCTGCTGGTTATATGAAAATTAAAATAAAAGCTTCGGGTAATATTATCGCAAACTTTGTATAAGTGGTCTATTAGTATTTAATATATTGTTTATCTAAGTGAATAATAAATAG
This sequence comes from Athalia circularis, assembly GCA_963978495.1. Lineage (NCBI taxonomy): Eukaryota > Metazoa > Arthropoda > Insecta > Hymenoptera > Athaliidae > Athalia > Athalia circularis. The sequence continues at coordinate 9,782,338 of OZ021702.1, forward strand.
CTAATTAATATGCAAGAGTAGCTTTTAATTAGCGTAACATACTCTAGTAACTAATTATCTACCCTATATTGAAATTAACAATATAATCATTATTTATAGTTACCTGAGTTTCGCTATTCTTGCGAAATTCATAGCCACGTTTTACGCTAACGAACGGACGTTCGTTGAAACTTTCTGCACGAGGACGTCCACTGGTAAGTGTCCCGTTGTACTTCCTGCTACTAGATCTTTGCGGAAGTAATGGACTTGCTGGCGCCGAAGTATAAGTGGCCGATCGAATTTGCTGCTGAAAATACAAACCGAAAAAAACCAATGATAGTTTGAATTCAACGCGAAAAATAAAGAACCACGAAAGGAGCGAGTTTCGTTTTATCATTCCGTCGGACAGATTTGAACCAGAAAAATACGGCAATTGTGATTTTTTTAGATTTCGATTTTGGATTGTTGAAAAATTGAAAATATAGAAAAAAAAACCATGAAGAAATAAATGGGATACCTGTATGGGAGAATTGACAGTCCAATTATCGTCGTCGCCGTCCAGAACGGCGGAATCGCTTGCGTAACCATCTTGACGAATTCTTCCTCTTTGAATAGTTCTCAGTTCTCCGATGACTCGATTTCCGGATTCCTGACGCCATTGTTTGCTTGGGCTTCGTTCGTCTCTTCGTGCAGCAAGTTTTAGCTGTTGTTGTCTGAGCCACGATAATCTACAAGGAAAAGAAAAGAAACGAAAACATTAAATAAAATGAAATAAAAAAATAATAAATAAATCATTAAGCGATCGAAAATTCATCTGCGCAATAGATGAAAGTTTATAATATATTCGGAGAAAAATTTTGGGGGCAAAGCACGTACGAGAGTACCTATATATTTTTTAAGACTCGAATTCGAGACGCGTTGCAGTAGGTGTATAGGTACAATAATATAAAATGATGCACCGTTGCGGATAGACGAAATCGATTCTTGTTCTTTGAAAAGAATTACGAACTGAGAACGCGGGAGTAGAATATAAAAAGAAGAAGCTACAACAATAAGAAGAAAAGAAAGAGTAAAAAGGGTCTTCGGCTCTTCGATCGATGGAATAGCTTTGCCCTCGGTATAATAAGATAGGAGTAATTATCTATTGATTGACGAGGTCGTCATGGGCCATCGATTCCGAGCAATAGACTATCGCTTCTTACGATCTTACATAACATCGGTCACGTGGTTATAACAAACTATTTTCGATCTATATTATACAATACCTCAAAGTCGATGTAAAATCGGTACGAAAAAGTCTGTTTTCTAAAACTAGAGTATAGCAAGTGAAAACAAAGAAATAAAATTCTAGAAGCAATTTCTGTTCTACAAACGAAAATTTTGCCTTTATTCTTCCGACTCTCTTATTAAAATTTTGTTTTAGTTTTTCTACGTTCATTCGTCACTCATGCGTATGTATGTTATTATAGCTTCTCATCCCTGTTAATAATCCGCTCGTTAATAAATCCGGTCTACTATTCTTTTTTTTCTGTTTTTTTTTTTTCGTATAAACGTTACATTTTGCTGACGTCATTCTTTTCTCAAGTTTCTCCTACACGTGAGTTGTGAGAGAGAAAAAAAAAAGAGAAAGAGAAAATTATCGGGGTTGCTTTATAAAAGGAAATAAGGTAACGCTCAAGACTGCAGACGACGCGGACGTTGATGATAACCGAGCAATTAGAGGGACTCGTATAATTATCACGTCGCACGCAGACTGACTTATACTATATGACTATTAATGAACTGTAAAACGACGAGTATAAAAGGTGCGCCTTCAAGTTTGGAAAATTACGCTCACAATCTTCAGATCTTTATTGTTTTGTTTCAAATCTGAACCTCTGAGTGAATATTTTTAAAATATGTATTCTTTTTTTCTTTGCAAATGCTGCAAGTATTATACGGAAGATTACATCCGTAATCTGATGCATATTATATTAGCTATGAATGCATGATAATTTGCACCGCAAATTGCGCATAGGTATTAAACCTTGATAAGCGATTTTCCGAGTAATTACCGTGTGGTCAAACGGGATCTAGTATTTCATAATAATTGCTATCGGAAATTGATAATTAAAGATTCGCTGTGCACCACTGTAATGTATAGGTATACGATGAGGTTAATGTATGGGACATTCCGTGCCAAATCGATCGGGTTTTGATGCATTTGAATAATAAGTCGATATTTTCTTTTTCGATTCTTCGAAAACGTCGTCGTTAGTTTTGGGAGAATTCCAAAATAATGGAATATACTGATACTGATTCAATCACGTTTCACGAATGTTTTGAGTGGCCATCTGAATTCACTGCAACCATCCTGCATGATGGGGGCTGCACAGTAGACCAGAGATTTGCTCCAGAGTGTTGATCGCGTCACGTACGTTATGTATAGGTATATATTGACTTCGCAACTTACACAAATGCAATGTGTACGATGAAGAATGTGGCTCTCGGTTGCGATCACCAAACCATCATTTATCCCATTCGAAACACTCGAAACAACTCGAATTATGTGTGGCGAGTATAATAAAAACCTTATATAGGTACACCATCTCACGGGCGTTAGATTTAACAATTTTCAATTATTTGAAGCAAGTATAAATTAATTATTCCTATGCCCAAAGCGGGGACGAAATAAAAATTTTAGATATGGTTGATGACGATTAACGAATGAATGAATGAATGAATTTGATTTTATTTATTATAATTAATTAATATACTTGCGGAGGAGCGCGCGTGTTCGATTTTCATATACATATAAGGGATATAAAATATGAAAATTTTCGCATCATGAAGGCGGCTGCAGAAAGCAGCAACGTTTCATCAGCAGTAGCAGCAGCAGCAGCATATGTCCAAGTTGACGGATAAGTGGAGAATAAGAAAAGGGGACGCGAACATCACCATCGCAGCATCAGTTCCTGGATTTCCTATTCGGGAGATCCAACTATCCCGTATACCGCAATCTCCTTCTCTCTCGCTTTTTTTTCTCTCTTTCTCTCTCTTTGGTAACCGTACTCTGGCGGCCCACAACATCACCCGGAATCGCCCGCACGCGCGGTAGAACGTTGTGTACAGATAGTGGTTTGCAGAACAATTTAAATTCCGTTCTCCAAAGCTCAGCGCTCTATATAAGTATAGACCGTATAGTGTACGATGTGATATGGGCGATTTCACGTGACTGGAATAAATCAGATCAGATATTTTTTTGCTCAATCTTTAAATCCGTCGCCACATATGCTGAATAGTCCTTGCGATGTTAGATTAATGTACACTGAATTCTTTTTTGTTATTGTTATTTTTTTTTGTCGAAAACCAAAAGTGTAACGAAGACATCGCATTGAATTTATATTTATAACACGAGATGAGACTTTTGGATTGTTGACAAGATCAACAACTGAAAGTTTCAAAAGTATTCGTTTCCTCTCCAAGTAGTATAGGTAGCAAAGGGGATTTCGTAGCAAAGTAGCCGCAGCGCTTATATGAAAGTAGTATCAAGAAAAGCGTCGCGACGCGCATCGTGCAACATCAGAACGTTAGCGCGCGCGGGTAGATTCTAAATTTAAAATTATGTCAGAGGGCGACTGTCGAGGGTCTAAAATAGTCGAGATCATTTTTTTCTCTCCTAAGGTAGATACGATAAATTTATATACACGTATGTATATACATGTATCCCTATGTACCCACAACCCATTCCAGCACCTTGGGATGAAAACCCTGTATACACGTTATAGCGTTTCTTTTTTTTTTCTCACTTCAGCAGACGATAATTGACGCTAAATACAAAACCCACCGGTTTTCATCGCAAGCCTTGTTCGAAAATCAGTTTGTAAAGAAACAAAAAAAAAAAAAAAGTCGCATTCTCACGGTATACTGTACTCGTACGTTATTAAAAAGTTTCGCGTTGCGTAAAGATGAAAAAAAAACCTTAGAAAACTCACTCGCGAATTCTTCTCTCCGTGCAAAAAGTTTCACGATGATTCTATTTATATGGCGGGTATTTCACGAATATGGAAGAGAAAAGAAAGTTTCATGTATACAAAAAAACAAAAGAAATAAATAAATTATGTAAAAAGAAAGAAAAAAACAAATAATAATGAAAGAAAAAACACGCGGAGGAAAGAGAGAAAAAAAAATGGAAACAAAATCTATCGTACAAATCGTTTTCCGTAAAAGGAAAACCGGGCTGTTGCTGCTTTCTCGCGGAGGTATGCACATAGGCATATAAGTATATGGGTGCCTATAAGTATACAGATAAGATTGCAGTACATGCCCTCGTATGTAACATGAATGTAAGTATGTAGGTATACTTATATAAGGTAATATAGAAGCGTATACAAATATTAGAAGAATATAAACATACGCGTCTGGTTATATAAGTATGGCCATCTGCCAATAGTTTCATCGATAAACTTCACCCCCTTTCCTTTTACCCCTTTTCTTCTTTCCACTCTTCGCATATTCACAAACATGATTATTATCCAAGCAAACTGCAGCAACAGCTTCCCTTTATAATTCTTCCTAATATTTATCAAAGTTTATAATAATATCGTATCCTTTACAAGAGTGTTCGAAATTCTATTTATTTCCTCCTAACAAAATATTTCCATTCGGAGACGCCGTAAAAGTGCCAAAAAAAAACATACCTTTTTTCCAACATTTATTTTTTTTTTAAATTCGAATTCATCTATTCTTTTTTGCCCGATTTCACGCCACTGATATATGGTATACCAGTGTTTCAAGCGATTGCGTATTGCTTTTTTATTCATTCGATTCTATTATTACTTCGATTTATTTTTTTCAATTTCAAATTGAAAAAACTTGCTCACCGGCCAATTAGTAGTGTTCATGGGGATTTTTATGAAGCAAGGAGTATAATCGTATAGACCATGGTGAGTCATGACCGCGTTTTGCCATTCTTGGAGATAATGAGAATATAACATAAAAGTACGTAGTTTATTTCTATAGTGCGTTAACAAATGTTCATTGTGGGTGCTTTCGACCAGCTGCTCGATGATCCGTACAAAATATCCAAGATGGCAGTATTCTAGATCTGTTCTATGATTTCGAGTCTCCAAAGAAACATCGATGCTTGGTTACGAAAGGAAAAAAATCATCTCATTTCCGCGACTCATAATTTGCGAATAACTAAATGCAAGAAGGAAAAAAAATTCATTCGTTGAATATCTTTCACTCAACGATCCCGACCAATTTTTCTTTAAAGAAAAAAAAAATAGAAAAAACTCACCCATCGGAGTAGTCGGGAACAGTTTTGGTGTTTGTCGATCCATTTGCAAATTCTGGTGGTGGATCTGGAGTAGTTGGACTAAGCGGACTGATAGCCCTTCTGTCCCTTTCACCGACAATATCGTCAATATCTACAACAGGTGCGGCGCCTCTGAGAGATGCTTTTCTAACGAGCGAAGGAGAGGACAATTTTTGTTGTTTTATCATGTCGGTTGTAGCCCCGTAAGTAAACGGTTGGCTCGTCTGCCTCGCGTGGTATGGAATATCCTCATCGATAAAGTCAATGTTACCAGGAGGAGAAAAGGACTCGTTATTTTTTCTGTATGTTTCTGAATTCTGTGAATTTTGTCCCGTAGATCTTCCAAAATTAACGTCGAAACTCCTCATCTCCTCTCTTCGTTCCAGTGTATCTTTTCTCAAGGTGATTGGTTCATGCGTATCATTTTTCAGCGTAGAATAATTACTACCACTGTAAGTTGGACTACCACCATTCTTCGACGAGTAATTACTCCTGTAGGAATCCTTCAAAGTAGAATAAGACTGGTTTCCGCTCCCGTAGGATCGGGAAGATTCTTGGATATACATTTTTTCAGTTTTGCTGCTGCTGTATTTGTCGCTTGGAGGGTCCGGCATCGACTAGAGAATAAGAAAAAAAAATGTGAATTAGGTGTTTCACAATGATTGAAGGATCAACAGAAAATAAATGAATAATTGAAAATCACCTCAACGGTAAGCATCATATCATGAAGAAGCTTGTCAAGATCACCGTGGCTGTTGAGACGGTCGTTATCTGATTCCAATGGTAACAATTCCGTAGCTTCTGGTGGACTCGGACGTTGTGGAGGAGCACTGCTAATGCCACTGTCCATTGACACTGTCAATGGAGAACCTCGTGGACCACCAGCACCACCTTGATGAACGACTGCGTAAAGTGAGCCATCGATAGGACCACAAGTATAACCCAAACCTCGCGGAGACGTGTGAACCGAAGAGTTTGATGGCGGGGGTGGCGATAAAGGAGTTTCACGACCTTCTGAAATTTGCAAAAAAAAACCAGAAAAAAAAGAAGATTATTACAAGTTAAAGAAAGGGAAATATCTGAAACTTCGTGATCAGGTTGAGAAGAATTCTTTAAATATTTGTCGAGGTAACTTTTTATTGAAATTTTATCTTCGTAAATAAAAAACAAATGAATAAAAAAAGATCATTCCTCAAATTTCAGCGAGGTCTAACTTTAATTTGCAATTTACGAGGTAGTAGACACGTTGTAATATAATTACGTCATGCGTATACTGGGCATACAGCTAATGACGTAACTCTTTGCGTAGTTTGAATTGCGGTAGTCATATGACTGTTTTTCATTCTTCATTGCGGCCATTTTATATTAAATATATATGCATACGATACTGCGGTATTGCAGTAGGTATGTATAATGTTACGAGTTATTTATTTCCATAGGTGATCATCGGGCTTAGGTCATTGTTAAAACAATTTCTTATCGCGTAATTCGCAAATAGGTTTTCTCATTTCTGCAGTGACTACAGCTGTTGCAATTATATTCCTGGCAGATCCTTGAACCGCAAAAACGACCGCAAACTATACGTCTAAATTATAACACCATCACTTTTATAAATAGTCGTTCTTCCCGCATCGGAGATGTATATAACATACACCATGTGCCTATGTATATAACCACAGTTAATGACTTTATATCGAGCTTTATATACTTCCGCAAAATTATATATCATATTCATGTACCGCATATCCTGATGCCTCGATTTCGAAAGAAATTTTTTCTTCTACTTACAATTAGCGACCGTATACTTTCCACGCGAAATCTTTATTGCTGAAAAATATCGCTCTCTCTATTTTAACCCGGTCTACATGCGGCGCCATTTTATTTATTTATTTTTCTTTATTTTCGTCGATCTCTTGCCTGCACTGCAGCAAGTTAAAAGAAAAATGCAAAGTGGTTTCTAAAGTGGTCACGAAGTTGTTTGCGATGAGGGTTCTGAAGATCTTCTGCAGTTCTGCATGTAATTTCTCTCTGTTATTCTTCGCCATACGATGATCGTCTTTTGCTTTCTGCAGACGAACTACTACTGTATAAAGTTATTCGCCATCCAACTTGCTTAATAATTTGCCAGATAATTTATCTCACGAAACAAATATATATAATTCATCTTATACGAGATGTCGGAATTTTGTATACGTGCAAAATTAAAAATTTCACAAATTTGATTCAACTTTTCATTTTTCTTTTAATTAATTTATTGATTGTTTTTTTTTTTCAGTGCTTCCATCGTATCAAAACCGATTTGTATTATATTTAAAAACTTAGAAATATACAATCGATGCTTCAAATGTGTAAAAAATTTTCTTCCGTTTATATTTAGTAATTTTTTTTGTTTTTCTAAACTTAACGCGGACTTGTTTTGCACGTATGCAAATCGGTCTTTCAGTAGTGGGATGAATTTCTACATATTAAGTGTAGGTATACGAGATAAATGGACGGTCTGCAGTGGTGGTTCGGAGCCGTACGATGGAATGAATCTTTTAACACCCACGTTATTATCATGAAACGCATCTTATAAATTTGCTTCTTCGCTCACGGATTCATTTCTCATACTGCAGTAACAGCAGCAGCAGCAGCAGCAGCAACGTATACGAAATTTAATACGCTCAAATACCCATGTGTTCAAAATATTGAATTTATACATCCTGCAGAGCATATCTACAGGAGCGATATTCACGGAGTCACGCGTATACCTCAATTTCGTTTTAACAAAATTAAACAACGATAATAATTCTTTATAAAGACAAAATGTTCATGTGAATAATTTAAATATAATATTCTTTACCGATCAAGGTCGTTGGTTATAAATTGTAGAGGTCGATTAATCCGTGCAGATATAATTTATCTGGGCACTCTAACGCTTGATCTAGCATACTTCCGTTCATCCTCTAGGCTCTTCTATTTATAGAAATCTAGAACTACGAAATTTTCTCTGGCGCCGGAAGTTGGCCTCAGCAACCGCGCAACGCGTAATCATCATTTCTTGGCGGTTAACCCTTGACGCCCAGAATCAGAGGCTAAAAATTACCCTGAAAACTGAGTCGTGAAGAAAAAAAAAAAAATTACAAAACTGCAGTGATATATATTTACTGCTCACTATTGTATAATATTCGCGGGTGATAATTATTTCCACACATACTATACATACGTATATTTACGGAACGTATCTTGCGGGGAGAAAAGAAAAATAAACAAAAATTGAAGAAAACAAAAAATTAAATTAAAACTATTCAGATCACGCGCGGCAAGGACATTGTGCAGCGCGGATATAGTATAGATAACAAGAGGCACAAATGAGGGGTTTCGATGAAGGAGTAGCTAGCTATAGTATAGAATGTGTATTACAAAAAAAAAAAAGGAAGCAAAAAATACAAAAACTATAGCTGCTTCAAATCATTATTCGCAACGCTAGTTAGTTATATGGACCGCGCCCACGATAAATTTTCTAGAATGATTTACACCGTTCCTATACGTTATTCATGCCCTGAGGTAGCTTTTGAAGCGCTTTGCAGAGGATTACAAGTATGCGATGAAACATGAACAAGCAGACGCAATATAAGAATATATCGATCTATACAATAAATTCTGTAATCGTGAAGCGATTTCTAAAAATCACCTTGTTCTTCATTTTTTATTATTAGTATCGTTGTTTTTTTTTACATTTATTTATATATTTTTTTCTTCTCTAGTTTAGAGAATTAATGAACAGAGACAAAAAAAAAACGAGCCGATAAGCTTCGTACCGGTAAATATAATGATTTCGAATCGCGATTTGCGTGGGTGTTTAGAAGTTTCAAAGTCTCGTTTTATTTCTGTTTATCTCTTTCGCTATATTTTTTTTTTTTTTTTCTCAATCTTTTATTATTATGCAGTCGAATTTAATCTGAGACGTAAGAATGTCTTATTTGGTAAAGCCGCCCACCGCGACTCCCACGATATGATGCGGATCACTTCTTCATTTGGCAATCTTGAGATTCCGTTATGTTATATATATAAATTCGAGTGATTACAGAGCATGAAAAAACGGGGCCAACTGAACAGGAGAAAAATTGAATGAAAAAAAAAATATTAAAATAATCGCTTCTTTTTTTTTTGCGACGTGTTTTAGCCGAAGGTGTGGGTGTCTCGTTACCCTCGTAATTCTACTGCACCGCACCGCGTTCATCTAGTGAAATATTGTCTGAGGTGCAACAAGTCGATCGTTACCTAGGATTATAAAACTTTAAGAACCAGTTATACACGTTGGATAGGGTATTAACACTCCTCTCTGGTGCACGTGGGATACGATTTTTATTTATTTATTTTTTGTTCTTATTTTTTCTCTCTTTTTATCCTCTTTTTTGATTTTCTCCGCAACGTTCTCTGCTGCCGCTGCTGTTGTTGCAGGTCAGATCATTATACGCGTTATACGTAGTACTAAAAGCGCTTCGCTAAATTTTTACTTTTTCTTTTTCTATCTTATATTTTTGCTTCTATATACAAAAAATAAAATCATGAAACAAAAAAATATACATATATAGATATATATGTATATAATTACGGATAAAATTTTTTTTTTACGCACACCTCGACATAATTAACCCCGTTAAAATAATTAATTATTAATTAAATTTAGCTAATTGATGATCGGTTTGAGAATATTATAAGGAATAAATTTTTCACCTACACAAAAAATAGGAGCAGCTACAACACGATTATTATTTATTTGCACATATGTAGTACGTCCACTCAGTTCGCGTTCGAAATAAAGACTGTATAAAAGCTCGCGTGTTGCAGGGATTCAGCAGAAGTTGTTACTGCCACTGCCGCTGCTCTCACTCCAGAGTTATAATTTACTCTTACTTTTTTTTTCTTTTATTTCTATTGCTTTTCCAGGTACATAGTTTTTCTGCGCTTGTAATCAAGCCTTATTTTGCCAAGAATATCTCATTCCTGTAGATCATATTTATAAGTATATATATACCATATACCTATACCTTCACCGATGACGTTCCGATGACATAAAGTTATTCATGGTAAATTACCACAACGTGATATGAAAATACCACATAATACTAGTTTGCGGTTTTTAGTGCGAATTATGCACGTTAGATCAGTGTTTAATATTACACACGTGTGATACGAAGTATTAAAAATTTTCTCGTCATATTTTTCTCAGATTTATTGTAATTTCCGCAATTTTCAATTGAATCTCTTAAAAATCGTCGATATCAGAAAATTATCACAGAAAATTTATATCTTGGAAGACAAAAAAAAAAAAAATGACTAAAATTAAATAAAAACCTGAAATGATCCAGGTATAGATCAGAGCCTGTAATGGGGGATTTGGCACGGAATGTCCCGTATATAAAATCCCAATGTATACCTATGTTAATATGAGCGAGTATGAATACCCATACAAACAAATGAAAAATACTTCTCTTGAGACAGCAGATATAACAAACATATAACTTATACATATTTCTCTTCTCTCAAAGCTACTACTCGGCTCACTGAGCGCCCACAGTCGGACCTTTTAGGGTAACCGAACGAACCGTGAACCACCATATTATATTATACTCGTTTCGATATCCCTTATGGTTGCGGTAAAGTGTTATTCATCGATCGTTCCTTATTATCGAAGTATTTCGAATTTTATGATTTTTTTTTGATCGAGATATTTTTTTTTCATGTATTTTTTAAAATTTTCGTATATAAAGAATGATTTACGGCGTCAGCAAAAAATGACGAATTTTTTGAACCCATAGGAATAAAATTAATATATATGTACAGGGTGAGTTTTTCCAAACTCCGAGACTAGGAGGAGCTTGATTCGGCAGATATGCGCTTGACTTTGACCCGACTCCCTCATTCGTTGAGCATGCTACGTTTTTGAGTCCCTTTTCTCATTGTTCGCATTTTTCTCGTGCGCGGCGCGTCGACCGAGCAAGAAAACCAACTGAGGCTCCTCCCATTCTCGGGGTTTGGAATGCCTCACCCTATACATATGATAAATAAACGTCTTTTTTACCGCAGAATAAAAAAAAATTTGCATAAATCGTTAATTATATCAAGGTCATCAATTCACACGTTGAATGATAATGCAATATTAAAATGAGGATGCGTCGATTCAACACAACCGCACATGAGTGTACGTCTTGAATAAATTTTTATTCACGAATAGAAGAGGAATTATTTGCAGCGGCTCCTTTTCCTGCAATCGACACGTGCAGCCAGTTATTATACCGTACGCATAATATGCATACTTATATGGCACATACGTAGACATGTGTATACATGTATATATAAATATAAAAAGGTGTAAAACCTGCACGTTTGTAATACAGCCCCATTATAAATGCGCTTGATGCTTGACATATTACCGCACCGTGTAATTTAATGCAATGTACATTGTACGCAAATACATATACGGTGACATGAAATACTGTAATGCATCTCAAATATATACAAGAAACGAGAATGCCATGAAAAAAGAAAAAGAAACAAAAATTCTCAGACTCATAATCCGACCGAACTACTGAAATCTTAATTATATACGAAATAAAAAAAAAAAAAAATTATAATCTTCCATATAATTAGCACATTTTTGAACCGGTTTTATACCGAGTGAGATACCGTGTAAATATAAGACCGAACAAAAAAATTTATTCCTCTCCTTAATTATTCTTTGTTTCATTGATTTATTTTTTATTCGATCTTTCTTTTCTTTGCTCGTGTTTATATAATATTGATCGTTTCAGAGTGTGACGGAATCATCGACTGTGCAATGACATAGTCAGTCAGTCAGTCAGTCAGTCAGTCAGTAAGTGATTTCTTACGGATCAGTGACGACATTAAAAGATGCATAATATTATTCATTCTAACTGGGACAAGGACGTGACTAAAAGACCGATGATCGGATATCATTAGACATCGTCAATAGACGTAACATAGGATTTTCATTGAAAAAAAAAAAATATATATATATACAATCAAATAGGGGGCAAGATATTGTGGATGACATAAATGTGCAGAGAATAATTTATATTTCTTCTCGATTGTTCTTTTCCGCCATTATACCGTAGCTATACATGTGAATTTATACCTCAACATCGCGCGGTGTAAATAAATTTCATCTATACAGGTATACACATGGATACGTGTTGCAGAATATGGTATCTGCAACGTATTTTAAAATCGCCGAAAGTCAATGCTAATTTGCTGCAAACCCAAAGCGAATTTAAAGAGAATCGGTCACCGCACCGAGTAACTTTATGTATCTGCGCGAATTTATCCTTGTAAGGCTTTATATACCTATAAAGGTACGTTGGATCTGTACGGTATAGAATACGAGTTAACTTTCTAGGAATGGACTTTCTCAAACTACAAACACACACACGAAACAAACTTTGCAAAAGTACGTGAGTTTTTTTTTTCTTCTTTTTATTTTCATTTTGCGTTATTGTTTTTTCGTAATTGCATGATGAACAAACAAGTTACATACGACGTAAAGTTTAGATTGTACAGATCCCATATTTCTAATCCTGAAGAATTTTTTAACTATTTTCCTAACACGCGTACAGATTATAATTAATCGTATAGTATATCAAATGTAATCTATAGATTTAGATGAGTTATAACACGATCACCAATCTATTTATCGATTGTGACGAATTGCAAATTCATTTAAATGAAGAAGTATAAATTAGATGTAAATATACGGGCTAATTTTGAACCATTCACGATTTCGATTAAATTCAATTAAAAAAAAGAGAGAAACGAAATCCTATTTTACCAACAAAAAAAAGTGCGGGGTGTAAAATTTTGTTTTCGGATTTTGTACTTACTATAATATTATGACAGCTAGGTTGATTTTCAGTGTTTTCTGGTTTCAAATTTAACTTAATTTTTTTTTAACTCAGATGGAAAATTTACCGCTCATTTTTGAGCGATCGTAGATTGTTTTTTTGTTTTCAGTTTCGAAATTTTCACATCGACCGAGGATAACGGCGCGAGAAATGAAATATGCGTATGCGTAAAATTTTCTGAAATTAACTGATACGACTGGGCGACTGTCGAACTTCAGGAGCACCGCGTTCTGTTTGAAGATCGCGGATCGTACTGAGATGATGCTGTTCATGGATAGCAGCTCGAAGAAAGCCGGTATATCGAGGAACTACGTATACGTTGCATGGTAGAAGTAGCAAACCTCGCCAAGAATAACTTTACCACGTTTCCCCACTACTTTTCAACCAGAAAGCAACCATGTCCCTGTACAAAACGCATGACCGTACTTATGTAAAAGCACCTCGACGAAAATGGAATTTTCCTTTTCATCTTTTTTCTAGAAAAATAAATTTGCAATTCGATTTCCACTTCGTGACAAAAAAAAAAAAAACCACATACGCGCAAAATTTCTAGAGTTTTATCCAGATGGATTTTTCTACTAAATTTTTTTCGTGAAATTTCATTGCGTTAATCAAAATCGATTCGACTGATATCCTGATGCGGCCCGGTAACACAATTAGTTTATTGAATACCTATTCGCACGTTAGATTTTCGGAGTGAGATAAGGAACGAATGATTATAAAGGTTGGAGCGCGGGTTGGGTGAGGTAAACCTTGAACAAAAAAAGTGGGTGCGGATTTTTTGATTCAAGATCAAGCAAAATTTACGAGCTAGCGACTTGATTGTAACGGCAACACGTGGGAATAAGTAATTTTCTAATAATCGAGAGTAGTCCTATTCGCACTAAGGATATTATACCGTGTATATAGGTGTACAGATGTATAGTTGATGATAATAATAATAACAGTCGTTTAGTTTAAATTGATATAAAACGGTTGACGTAATACGCGCAGTAACAAATTTTTAAAACCTTCATTCATTCGTTCAATCTTTGGTAGGTCGGTTGGTTGTGTCAGTTTTATAACCGTGAATATCAAATCTGTTCCGGACTAGAATACGTATAGTATAACGTTATAAAGTTAACCTAATGAATTCTAATTTACAAGCAATTCGTTCCAGTCGGCGTAATAATAACCATATCGTAAAAAATAACTAACGATTATTATTGCGACGTCTGAAAAGTTGGATGACTGAAAAAATAAAAGATACTGCACCCGTACCCTCCTCTATTCTGAGTTTAAGTATAATAAAATAAATCAAGATCAAACAGCCGAACATCGAATTTTAACCGGAAGAACAACCTCGTTTCCGGCAGAAATAATAATGTGAATAATATTTTCGTTTTTTAGTTTTCTCAAATCAAATCCTTGATTTTTCAGTAACAAAATCTCATCCAACTTCTTTTGGTACCTTTAATTCTAATCTCGAAATACGTTCTCAACTATACATTCATATAACATAGATTGAGTCAGAGAGTTGGCAGAGGTTCCTTGGCCAACAATAATCGTTCTGTTGCGAAAAGTTAAGCTTAGACTCGATGATTCAAACTTAAAACCTTGCAGAGTCCATACGCTCAAGGTCATCGTCACAATCAATTAAAGCAATCTCAACGTAATATGATAATGATATTATACATATATATACACAGAACCATATTAGTAAGCAAAAACAAATAGTTGTAATTTCATTACTTATCTAAAATTGCTTATCAAAGTCCAAATTTCAAGTCGTATAACTTTTTCGACCATCCACCTCAAGAATTTTTTCTTTTTTTCTTTATTTATTTGTTTTCATTTTTCCGACAATTTGACACAATTACAGTTGATGAATTACCGATCGTTACGAATCGGTCGAATTTTTTAATATCGCAAGCCCAAAAATTATCAGCTAGTCGTTTTCGAAAATCCGATATACGTATCTAAACCGCTTCTTCTATTGCGAGAATCTGTTTCGGGAGATGAAAAATAAAAATCTTTAGAAAAAAAAAAGAAACTTTCTCCGCTTGTTTTCCAAAAAAGCTAAAGCGATGACAACATTTTCTACAGGGTTTAAAATTCCTAGACAGTTTTCAATTTGTATCCTCTTGTCGCTCATAGATCACTCGGTATATTTTTTATTTCTGTTGTTTCTCTGGAAAGGATTTCTTTTTTCTTTTATTTTTTTTTACAACTAACTCTTAACCGAGCGCAATGTAAACGAATAAAAATAAATTAATAGATACAAAATTTCATAAAAAAAAAAAAAAAAAAAACCATTTGTTATTTCTGAGTTTATTCCAAACGTAAATCTGAACTTCGTCTAATACCACCCATCGGGGTTGGAGTGAGGTACGAGTAGGTGAGTGAGATAACAAAAAAAAAAAATAAATAAAGATTCCAGAGAAATCAAAAGAAAAAACAGACGAAACAAAAACAGGTGAAAATTAGACGCGTATATCCACAGATATTTATACGCTTACGTAATTTTCTAAATAAAAGAATATCGTGGAACTAAACGCTGTGTTCAATACTGACAGATTTAATGCGTGCGATAATAAAATGAGAATCAAAAAAAGAATAATAAATGAATAAAGCGAGGAAGAAAAAATTGAAGCGTGAAATTCGAGACACGACGCACAGTTTTCACTCAAATCAGAATTATACACATCGACTGATTGTTTAACCGGGGAAAGGATCGTGTTACGAAATATTGAATTAAAGAAAATTGGTAATAAAACTGTACTGAGAATAGAACTCTGGACTCACCATCGTCGCTGATTTCAAGATTCGTGTAACTGTCCCAATGTAGTATTGGATCGTGATGAGCCGAAGCGTGAGGTACGGCAGGAGTCGGTGCAGGAACAGGACCTCCAATTCCATCCTGACGTCTGGTGTCACTCGCAAAGTACAAAGTCACAACACTGTCGGTTGGACACCGAGGATCATCACAAGCGATATCCAATTCCGATCGAGGAAATGTTACAACGTTTTCGGTAATAACGCAGGTGTGAAACTACGATTAGATAAATTTTCGCGAATCAATATACCTGTATGTATCGGGTTAGGTGAAGAAAAAAAAAAAATGTCTACCTGCAAAGAGAACATGACTTCACGACTCTGTTTAGAGTATACCCTGTGATAGCATTTTATTAGTATATCGCCTCTTAGTCTGAGTCCTCCGAGATTGACGGTAAATTCTCTTGCGTTCGTAACGGAGTATAAATCAGATGTGTAAACTGGGGTAAGTCCTTCGTAAACTTTTAGGAATGCTCGACAGCCCGTTGGTTCAAATTGTGGAACTCCAAGGACGGTTAAATGGGTGAGGTAAAGAGGCGAAGGACTGATCCTTAAAGATCCTGATAAAAGTCCGCTGAAATACTCGACGTACCTGCAAAAAGAATTTCATTCTGCGATAAAGAGAGGGTTCTACATTATTCTCCTGAATATTTTTTTTTCTATAGCAATTCACGATCGGCATTGAGAATAGATTTTAGATAAGGTGAACGAACGATAGTTTGGATCGTGAAGCGGGTGCCTGCCTGTTTTATATGCATTAGGTGCCTGCAGTGCAGCCTCGCAACGTTTTGCATAAATTATGGCTAATAAGTTTGCTGTGAAAAATATTGTATAAGTATATCGTATACGTATAATTTTCAATTGTCTATAATAGTCTATGAATATATTATTCAACAATTGAAGATCTTGTTCGGTACGAAATGAAGGAACTACGCTTAAATTTCGGGTTGGGATCGATCCGGAATTCGCTTCTTTTTTTGTTTTAAGTTCGCTCTTAGATACCTGCGATGCGAGGGAACGTGGAGAGGTCCGATTTTATCATCCAAAAATCTTCTCATAGCAAATCTGTCGAGAGCCTGATCTCTGCTACCGCAAATACTGCTGTAGTTCATGTAAGCGGAAACCGCAACCCCGAGACGTTCTTTGCCACCTCTTCATGGAAAACGATTCATGTAAAAAATAGAGAAGAGAGTAGATATTACGAGTTGAAAGAAGATGGACAGTTTTGGAATTTGATTACGAGAATTATTTCAACATCTTTGGACTCACCTCGCATGAAGAACCGCGACTCTATTGGGCGCAGCGTTTAGCCAGGAATCAAGTTCCTTGCAAAGTGCGCAAAGTCGTTCTAAACTCGGTGCTAAATTTTGTGGCCAACCAGATTCTCTTGTATTCGGTTCCGTCGTACGACCCGGAGACGATAGATTGAATATCTGTGAACAGAGGGGACAGAAAAAAACTTATAATAAATCACGTAATTAATTAAAGAAAACACAAGCCTGCAGACCGACGTATGGTAAAGAAAATTGTGAAACACCGTTTCGCGAAGGTAGTCAAGAATTTAACGAAAAATAGAGAAGAGAAAAAGAGAAACGATTTTCGCAAACTCACCACGTAATTGTCAGCGTGTTTTCCTCTCAGTAATGTAGTAGCGTGATCGAGAATTCCTTTGGCATCTTCTCTGTACCAAAGAGCTATTATTCTTTCGGTAACGTAGCATAATTCCATGACTTCAGTTACTCTACCGCCCCTGTTACCAGCCCCTATGGAAACTGCGTCCGCCCCGACGCCCGGCGTCCGAGGCCTCGTCATCGTTGACGTTACCTGAAGAAAGAAATTTAACAAAATAACTAAAAAATCATAATCAAAAAATAACAGAGATTCCAAAGTTTAAAAAACTTTATTTATAAACTATACTTCAAACTGCCCAACAGACGACATTATAATACACCGTTCTTCCGCAACACGATAATTATCATCAGCAATGCATAATATGGGTTGTATTTTTCTCATGCAGTAATTAACTGCAATTAATTCTAATCATCTATATAAATAGTCGCGCTCACTGTACTACAACGATGTATATACCTATATTTTATAAACCGACTTATGCTAGGTATATACGAACATTTGATTTTCTATCTTTCGTTTATTCATTATGTTTTTTATGGTATAAAATAGAATCGCAATAAATGACGAACAGTTTTTAATCGACTCGACGCAGCGTGTCCTATATTATATTACTTCCTTAATTAAACTCTATCATCAGAATTATATACGTCCCATCCCACCGCACTCATTGCTGTGGTATTAATTGAACCGTCAATTTTTGTTTTCTATTCTTTTCTTTTATTTACTTGTTTATTTTTTTCTTTTGAATCTTTTTTATTGCCAGTAGATCAAAAGACTCCCAATTAAGGAAGGTGCAGAGTTCGTTTCACATCGGGGTTTGGAAAATTCGACCTTAATTGAACGATCATCTATAAACCAATAATTGCTTTCAATTAAAATGAAGGAAAAAAAAGAGAGCTAAAAGAAATGCATTTTCGTATACGGTATAAATGGAATAAAACAAAAGAAAGCTGATTCTTCATCCAAATTATCGAGTATCGGTTTACCTGCTTTATTATTGCGATGCAGTAAACTGGCCTGTAGATAATTTTGACAAAAAATATAATCCTGGTCATGATGCGGCCGAAATTTTGAAACTAAATATTTTTGATTTTTTTATCGCGTGAAATCTGCTGATAAATATAAGAACGAATGTAATTACGCGATGGAGAGTAGGTCGCGGTTGGTTTGAAACTGCGTTAATATCGTTGTTACAAACTTTGCTAAGGTTCTATTCTACTGTTATATTCTTCCTTGTTAAAGTTAGTCGACGAATTGCGTAACAAAATCGTCACGCAGCGTACTACGGCTGCTGCTGCTGATGTTGCTGCGAAATTATGGTGCAGCAGTTATAATACTAAAGTATTCAACTCCCACTGAACTTACGTATACTTGGTACATGTGATATACCTTGCGTATTATACGTAGTACATTCCAATTTAAGTCAAAAAACCAAAAAAATATTTTTGAAAAGGGAATTTTAGCAGTGGAAATGTGAAAAATGCGCTGCTGAGAAGGAAGCTTCAATTTAGTTCCGAAAATGTTGTCAATCGTGTCCTTGAAATATCACATTCTCGAAGATCGCTGGATCGATGTTTCGCCGTATTTGATCTATCCGTTTGAAAATATTATCTCACAATCGGCTTGAATTTTTATAACTCTATTTATTTTCCTCCACAGTTACTTCGTTCTCGGTGATTTTAGACGAGTTAAAATATATATAATTGAATCCTCATTATCCGGGTTAAGTTTTATAGAGCGAGAGGAAGTTGGAGTAGGTGAAACTCGGAACTCTTTTTGAAACTGAGACGACGCGTCGCCGCAGCAGCAAAAAGCATTGCTGCAGTCGTGGTTCTACCTTATGGCCCCATAAAATTATATTTAGAAACGCCAACGGGTTTTTGTCGGTTATACTAAATCATAAAAAATTCAATTTGCAGCTGCCATTACACGAAGCAGAGCCGGTGTATAATATGTTTCGAAGAAATTCACCGAGAATTGTAATATCCCATTACCGAGAAGATCAACCCCTTAAAATTCCATTTTTTATTTATTTTTTCAATTCTTCGTCCGTATCGCAATTGCGTCTTTCTGTTTTTATTTCTTTCTTTCGGTTTTCTCTTCACTTTAATCGGCATGTGACTCGCAATTTTTACACCCTGATTCAATTAGGTACACATCGTCTGGAAAGGGTTGGGTATAATTGAGTACGTGCGAAAGGCCAACTGTAGGTTATTTCAATAATTCAATTATCTCCGATGGTCTTAATTGGCTACGCCTAATATTAATTATAACTACGGCATTAAAAACAAAACTCCAAATTAAGCACGGATGTAATTGTATTATTAGAGAATTAGAAAACTAAAAAGGAGATACAATGGTACACCACCTGAAAAAAAAGAAATAAACAAATTATGTGTACAATAATTGAATCTTACCTGTTTCGATCTGGAAATAGTGGAAGTATTTTTCGAAGGGGATTCATAGTTGCTGTTGTGCTGTAACAAATAAAGTAAACGAATAGGCTGTTAATAAATAATTATCAAAGATCATATTGCAGAAAAATAAAAAAAATTCACAAATTCATAATTATAATTGTACAATTTCGTGTGCTTTTTTTTCTTTTCCTTTTTTTCTTCTCTTTCTAATGGGCATGACACTATTACCACCGAGTCTAGTCGAAAATAACGATTGTGATTTAGGCTGAGACTTTTACTACGTGAACACGAAAGAGAGATGGAAGAAGACATTTAAGCTGGTGCGAAGAAACCGCGTGAAGTTCGACGTAAACGAGTCTCTTGGGTAAACAGTGATAAATACGAGCTTTTGACAAAGTGGGAAGTAAAATACTGGAGACGAGTGTAGAGATTTCATACCCTAAATCGTCTAACGAGAGGTACACGTACGCAACACGTATATGTTGTACATGGACGGAAACTATAAGCCAGAAGATTTAGGGACGCGTTTTACTTCAGACATAGAATTATGTTATAAGCAAGCCCGTAAATATAAGTTGACCTAAAAACGCTGGCAAGGATTCAAGAGGAGAAATAAAAATCCTTTTAGCTTATTCCCACCTCGGTAGAATGGTAGGGGAATAAAAAATGCGAGAGATACGCAACTGCAAATCGTGTTAAATACGTTACAAGAGTTTCAGAAAATTGTCAGAATTGTGAGAACAAAAATGATAACGTCATAACGATCGCACGGGACGATTGATAAATAATTAACAGCAAAAATTGTGAAAATTATAAGAAAAAAATTTAGAAAAAGAGAAAAACTAAATTCATATGTATTAGATAAAATAGCAGGTTTGCACCTCTCGTTCGATGTGCAAGGCTGTGTGCCAAATTGTAAAAGCTATACGATGGAGTAGCGTCTGAGTTTCTCCTGGTAAAACTACGAGATCTCCCTCATTATTTTCGGAGGCGTTACCAAGTTCGCCGTTATTAAGTAGATTTTTATTGTTGTTAACCGTGTCCAAATTATTCGAACATCCGAGTCCGTCACCGTGACGACAGCAACGAGCTCTGAGCCACGATCGTGACAAGGAACTCTCGTTTGAATTTGACATTTTTTAATTAAGTTTTTTTTTCTGGATTCAGAGGTGCTTCTGGGAGGAATCTTTCATTTTTCTTCGTTCCCGTACTCGTGAGGTTGATACTCGGAATTTAAGAAACTACGATAACTACGAATCAGGGACTTCCTTTACATAGACGGAGTTTCACTATCAATCTTGAATGAACCTATAAGCACTTGTATTTTGCCATCGCAAGCTATTTATCTAACTTATATCTATCTGTTAATCACGGGTAATTCTTGGTTTAAGATAAAGTCAGATAAGTAAACCAGAAATTTTTACGGCGAGTAAAGAGCTTCGTATTTAACAAATGTGTATCTACATACGATGAACTAGACTGTCAGGCATTTCGACCGTGATACGAAAATCTCTTATTTGTTATTAATTTTTTTGTTCCTTTTTACAATGACAATTGTTATTCAAATCGTAATTGTCACACGAATATTTTATCGTTTCATCCACGTAACGTTGTGTTTAAAGGGTTCGATTTCTTTCAAGGTCACTGCAAAGAACCGTCCTTGAAAGCTGAAACAATTCACTGATGCAATTGATCGTTGATTAATTTTCATGTTGTGGAAAAAAGTACTGAAAAGAAAAAATCGTATATCAAGGTTTGAATTGAATGTCTGAACGATTAAAGGTTTGGGGTGTTGTTCAATGGAATATCGAAATATAGGTCAGCGTTTGGATGAAAATTCGAATAACTGGGACAATCCGAATCCCTTATCTGGAGCATTTCGGGAGGGTCAGGGTTCCGCCCCTTTATAATAAGGACGAACGTGTTCGGTCTAGATCTTTAGTACATTCATGGTTGAGTGAGAGAAAAGAATCTTTGTTTATTTAAATATATCTTCCTTGATTGAGATTCGGAATTTTGGATCCTTGGCGAAAGGATGTGCGCGGTATACTGGTTGGTGAAAGGCGACAGGGTGTGCCGGGATAAATTGGTCGTCATGACGACGCGGTGGGTGGCGTCGAAACTTCCCCTACGCAAACTCGTGCAGATCCCGCGTCCCCTAGAAAGCCCAGGACCCTGGACGTTCGACGCCAGATATGTAGAGAATCACGCGGTGAGGCCAGGAGAAAAGCGGGGCGAGTAGAACGCGAATCCCGGACGGATGCTGCGGCGTCATCTGACGCAGTCGTGAACAGGAGATCCTGCGCGTGACCTTGACACACCAATATCAGGTGCAGGTTGGGGTAGTCGCGTTTAGCGCGGAAACTCCATCCCGTACGTCCTATGACCTTGGCGCACTGGCATAGAATCAGGATATATTCATGCCAATCTGCACTACATTTTAGTATTAATTTCACACACGGTACCTCACAGGTATAACTATATAATGCTGCGGAAGGTACTTTCGACATTTTATTCACACTTTTTTTCTTCTTTCATCAGAATATTGCAAAAATCAACATTTTTTTTTATGGGGTATTAAGAGGTATTCTTATGTATCCTGAACCCAGGAATCCGAATCTGCAGACTAAATTGAATTATTTATCGAAATGATCAAGCTATTGCCAATTTTTTGCTTTTCGGAGAAGAAATATGGAGATATCTCGATTGGTGGTAGCCGCAGCTCAATTTAGTCGACAAATACGTGTTTCAGAGATCAAAATGTGTACGAAACTATCAAAATACTGCAAAACAGAAATTTCTAATTTTCGGCCCAATATTGAGATATTTTAGAGGCGACGGAAATGTCATCAAATTTCTAACTTCGCTCGATAGGATAGTTCGAGTGATTTTATCACAACATCATGATCAAAATTTAACTCCGATCAAATGGGATGGTAGGGCATAAACATAGAAGAGCAAAATTTTTTCAGAAAACTAGACCAATCTGAACAACGGAAACCATACGCCGATAAAATTAATGCTCTGCATCTCTCCTACAGTCGATCCACACTTTTTCGTCTAAATTCAATAAACTAAAATAAAATCAAAACAAAAGCACAAAAAACTTTTTAACCCTTTGCTTTTCCAACATCGCACGTATGAATTATAATACCTAATTGTAGATATACGTATCATTCCTACGTGGTTTGTACGGCCGCTAAACGATTTTATATATGCTTGTTAACCAAACAGTTTGACACCGATTTGACCCTCCAGTTCAGAGCTGTGAATAATTTTCCGTTCGAGCATTAAATCAAATCGTTATTGTCCTGCGTATTTCTCTATATCGTAGCAACATTATCGGCAATAATTATTTTCACGTGTATATAAATGACAGAACAATTATATCGTATATGTAATATACATTATTTGAATAGTATTATACAATTGCAAATATAGAAAAAGATCTATTTTCGTTTTGGTTTTTTTTTTTGCTCTTAATCCTTATCTGTGAGAAAAAGATATCTTATCTTAATATTCGTTTTTGGGATTAAGAGAGAGAAAAAAAACAAAAAATCATTATGGCGAGGATCTTAATAAACTAAATAGATGATTATTCTGGCGATAAGTAAATATGTATTACATGCATATTACGTATATCGTACTACATACATCTGTGTATCTAGTACACGATGTGGTCTCAAGTTTCACTCTCGACTCTCCTTAATTAGCACCAATAAACTGTGAACACTGAAGCTAAAGCACGCGAGTTTTTACATACAGACGTATATACCTATACTATTACCTATTGCGATGTTAGCTATGATAGATTAAGTATATAATAACGTAGATACGGTTTTATATCAGGATGGTATTTAAAAATGGCGTTTTCTCAATCCATTCAATCGAAATGTTGAAAAAAATCTCAAATCCACCCTTAATTGTTTTTTGAAAATTTTTCTACATCGATCCGAGAATCGGAAATTCTAAAATAATTTTACGCAATTAATGACCATCGTAAAATTCATATTTAAATAATTTTCTGCAGTCACTGTTACGTTGTTCTAATCTTTGTTGCTGTAAAATTATCAAATTTTACGGTAAAAGTACATAGGTAAGTAGAAGAACAAAAAAATTTTTACAGACAAACTCTACACAAATAAAATAGTTGGCAATTGATCATTTTACCTATACAGTAAACGCGTACACAAATCGACGGCAAACACAATAATTATTCAAAACTGAACGCGGCTCGCGGGATTCGTTATCAATGCGCGACATATATGTAATTATAATACACGCGAGTGGTTTATATGGTAAATACATAGGTATTATAATTGCAGCGGCAGCAACATCGGTTCCAGATGGCTGCAAGAACATATTATATAGATATATGTAGATATATATATACATATATAATTAAAAGTAGATATATACGTATAGTTTTATTTAATTTATTATGTTATCAATTATTTTCTTTTTCTTCTTTTTAATCGGTTTACACGTATGTTAATACATGTTACTGCGGTAAATTTACTCGACAACGAGCCTTGTCTCCTGTCCACATCGAATCATCATAGCGTATGTTTTATTAGACAACCATATATGTATAAATATCATGTATACCTATACTCGTGATTGATAAAATAAATATGTATAACATGTACTCTTTAGTTCATTTTTGCGATGAGGTGTACGCTATAACACGAATTACGTAATAAATCTCAGGAACTTTGAACTCTGCAAAAAATACCCCCATCCAATCAGGGGTTATCTTTTTTCTTCTGTTTGTCTTCTTTTTTTTTATATTAAAATTCACGTTAGTAATAATATTGATGATAATTCCAATTACGATGATGAAAATGATGACATGTACTCGAATTTCGTAGTTGAAATAATCTGCAGCTGTTGAATGTGATAAAAAATATGTTTCCACATACGTGCATACATGTATATAAATCTATGTAAATTCTCTATATATACGTGTACGTTCGTACGAGTTGAAAATTTAATTCTTGGGTACATTTGTTTATGCCATAAAAAGACGAAAATAGATCATGACTCAAGATCAACTTTATTCGGACGAATTCTGGCGAACGTTTTACGCAAGTAGAAAAAGACGATAACCGTTCATTCGAAAAAATAACGTACATCAAAAATTAGCTACATTTTTTAACAAATTTATATTAAAAAAAAAATAAAATAAAAACTAAATGGGAACGATTCCCAGAATTTTCAAAATGCATATCCGTAATAATTACACCCCTACATATCCGTGTAAATAATATACACACGCATCAACGATTATAAATGCACTTGGGAACTGCAAAACATCATGCAAGAAAATGAACAAAAAACCAAAAGAAAAAAAAAAACAAAGAAGAAGTATAAAAGAAACCATGTAATAATGATGCGAAAATACTGACTCACCATGGAATATCTGCAGTAGGGATTATAAAATATCTCGTCATGCTGTACAGTTGACATCATCTTCATCCTCAGTTTCTCTACTGAGTGCAGTTTATTCTTAACGTTAACGATAATAATGATAATATATAACGATTACTATTATTTTTAATTCTGACTGCAAAACGTAACTGCAGCTGTTTTATTTTACATGCAGATATTCGTGTGTAATTTTATGTTATTTTGCACGTTACTTCGTATACATTCAATATAGAATAACATTCACGTCGAGCTTTCGAATGATCATAATTTTTTCTTTTTTTTTCTTTCATATTCCCCATGGGGACGCACGTGAAAATATCATACGTCGTGCATAGATTTGACAGCATTTATATTTAGTGAATAAAAATTTCGAATTTCATTAATTACTCTGAGCCGGGGTGAAATTTTTTCGATTATTTAGGGTGTACGTTTGATTGTACGCGTTATTATATAATTTTCATTTGAACTGAAACCCCTGCAGATGGCGACGTTCTTTAATTTTCGTTTAATCATTTTTCCATCGTTGGGATCTGGGGGTTTTCTTTCAAACTATTTAATACCCCTTGCATTTTTCGATATCACACGTAAAGATATCGGATATATATAAAAGGGGAAACGGAGGTTACGCGATGTTGAAAGTGCCAGAAAGACTGACAGAAAAGAGAGGAGGGCAGAGTTCAAAACGCCTGGTTCTCTCCACGGTCTAGAATATCAGTCGAGCTGTAAAAGCTCCACGCATGCGCATTTCCGGATGTTAATGTCGATGTAGAGATATATACATCATTGTACATGTAACACATAATGCCTATATACCTATCTGTGTACATAATACATGTACATACACACACATATTCATACCTATACGCATCATGGGCGCCACTACCCCGCTGTGCTTTTATTTCTGACGCTACTGGGCGTCTAATTTTCTTCACTACAAAATATTTTAATCGACAAAAATATGAAATTATATTTAGAATGATTACTGCAAACAGAAAAAAAAAAAGTTGAGCTTTCAGTCGTTAGTCGGTAAAGTCGTCGTGTAAAATAAATCCCTGAGTCGTCTCACTGCCCAAAAAGCCTTATCTAGGTTCGAAAATCGATAAAAAAAAAATAAACAAATAATTAATAGAATGACTATAAATTCGAAGGACTCTGATGGAGCATTACTATTTTCTATGAAGTTGTAAGCTCGTTCCTTTACCCCCATTTTTTTGTTCTGTTTTCTCAACAAGTTTGAAAAAACCTGAAGCTCGTCATGCCTAGAATCATTCAACGGCAATGGATGTAACGTAAAATATACGAGCTGTAAAAATGTGTTTTGAATTTGTTTTTGGTTAAGGTAATTCCATGCTCAAGTTATTTTGTAAAGTTAGGGGGTTGTTTTGACAGTTTATATACGTATCTTATGTGCCCACTGCTAGTGTCTAAGAAATTGAACAGAAGCCTCACCCTCATCTGCCCAACCCTTTTATTTCCCTCTGCGCGCCCCTGACCCCGAGAAAATATAGTGCAAAGTATACGAGAAATAAATAAAAACTGGAGAAAAAGAAAACCTTAACCACAATATTCGTAGATTTTAGGTCAAAATCGGAATTACCGTCCAAAGATCTGTACGTCGTATGATGTTGACCTTATTGATTTCCGTGTTTCTTCTGTTTTCGTTCAGTCTTTCAATCTCATCGAACGATCTCGCAGATTAAAAATCCCCGAGTGATTCTTTTCGTTTTGTCAATTTCTTTTTTCTCCCTTTTTTTGTTTATTCCCTACCAATGGGATGAATATCTGGGTCGTCGCGTGTCAACTTTTAGTTAGATAAATATTGACAAATTATAGCTCGGCAGGATACGGCCACATCCCGCTCTGCAGGAGGCTATAGGTACTGCTCGCGATGTGACGGAAATAATAGTTTTTATACTTATATCCTTTTTCAATTTCACTCCCACTTCATCCTTCAACATTTTCGGCCATCGTTTTACCCTCGAATGTTTTTTCCTACCCTCCCTTTCCCGACTACAGCAGCAATCGAGAAACCATACACAGTATATACTGTATCAAATTTTACATGATCGAGAAACATGTGATTTAACAATTTTTCGTTTGTTTCGCTTTTATGGGATTTTTTTTGTTGACTACACCTTTTTGGCTGTGCTAATCTTCCGTAGACGAATGGTGTTGAAATACAAGCACATTACCGGTAGACGAAGAGTTGAAAGAAGAAGGAAAAAAAACGTGCAGATGCAGTTTAGCAGCAATTCAGATGCGGATGTGCAGGGGGAAATATACCAGATGCTGCTCGTGGCACGTGCTACACTCTATCGAATAAACGAGGAGAGGAAGAAAAGATGCTACAGCAGGTTTTGGTTTGAAGTGTGTGAGAAAAGAGTTCCTACATGTATACATAGGAGATGCATCCGCAAGCGGTAAATACATCATCGGGAGATGAACGTAAATTGTCGTCTCTAGGAAACCGGAAGGGCGTAGTACCATCGAAAGTGATTAAAATAATTGAGAGAAAGGAGAAGAAAAAAAGAACATGAAAATTGCGTCGATTCGGGGTGAATGGGTTTGAATTTCAGAAAATTCGACACTTAATCCGTGATGTCGGTAACAGCGCGTTCTTAAAAAATTCGAAGCAATTTAAAAACGTGAAAATTACTTCAGCAGGTCCAGATCGAGGCGTTATTCTGAAAAAATTAAAACGACCTAAAAGGCTGAATATTTCTTCCAGCGATATTCATATTCTTCAATTTCTTTCATATTTCATACCCATACCTATTATTTTTTAATGATAATATCTTCACTTTCCTATGGGGCGTATAGAAAGCCGCACAATTTGAAAAATTTCAAATTTTAATACCAGCCGTCTTATCCGATTGGATTAAGCCCACCAAAAAAATAATTTCTGTATATGTGGATATGTATATAAAAAAAATGTCATATAAACATTTAGACACTCCAGTACCGGACGACGAACAAGGAATAAGATGAGATTTTTGGATTAACATGTTTACGACGTGGACGTCCATAAAAACTTCTTTCAAGAGAATGACGCGGTATAAAAGAAGCGTCGGAGGCGGGGGATGAGGGTGAGGGTGAGGGGGCATCCCCCCAGAGTCTGGACCAGAGGAAATCTCGCGACTCGTGCGCACGACGTTTATATGTACTTCAGACTTGTACACATACATTGCTGTATACATCCCATGAGAAGACACGTCCGCGTCATCGTCGTCGTCATATACATACATATAGGTATACGGTAGGGTTTAGTTTGGAGGCCGCTTTTCGGTTCTCAAAAAACGTGTTTATTTTCTTGGGTGTAAGCGGAAAACAGAAATGAAAAAAACAAAAAAAAACACACACAAACACATCACACGTGAGCTAGCTAAAACCCGGTAAAACTATCAGGGCGGGCTGTACGGACCACCCGTAAAAAATGATGCCCCAAATTTTGACTATTTTATTAGATAAATCGGCGTGTCCGATGGAACTAGAAGTGGTCGCATATATATTTGATGTGCGCGGATTTGAAAATTATCAAAGATTTGTGAATGAAAATAATTTTTGGTCAGGAGTACTATACGACGACAGTGAGCAATAATGTGATAACCAACATTTTTGAATGATAACATTTTCCCAATGTGTAGTTTGGAAATTTTTTTACTTTGTTTTCTGTTGGTTGAAACGTTTTTGCTCATCACCATCCGATCCTCGGGAAACCTGAGAACGTAAATTTAGAAAAAAAAGAAGAAATATCGATGCAATGATTTTTTAAATTTCTCTTACCGAGTTCTGATGCTGATGTTGGCTATTCGTTGGACTGGGACTCGGTGTGGGTGTCGCGGTAGAACCATCGGAGGAATTATTGATGATATCTTGCGAGGTTGGAGGAGGAAGAGGAGAAGAAGTAGAAGTAGCATGATTTAAACCAGTGGGACTACCAACTGTGGGAAAAGCTCTCGAAGGATCAGCTTGCCATTGTTTGTGTATCTGTTGCGAAGTGTCCCTGAACCTGGCTCCCTAGAAAAAATCGAAAAACAAAAGAATCGATTACATACACATGTATATGACGATAATAACATAATACCGATAATCAGTTGCGGAGATCGCATTGTAAAAATATCAGATAATACATAAGTATTTATCGATTCGTCTGTATCGGCTGGTCATGTTGGACGATATCTCAATGACTGAATGAAAAAAAAAAATAAATAAAGGATAAAGTAAGAAACATTAAAATTAAAAATTTGTGATATCATTTTCCCATAAATGAAAACGATTTAATAATTTAATTTACCTCGTCAAAAATATCGTCGAGCACCTTATTCCGGGATTTGTTTCTCATTTTTGCATATTTCTTGGTTGCTTTTCCTTCCGTTAAAAAAATTCAAAAAAAAGAAAAGAAAAGAAGAAGGTCTCCAAAACTATTTCATTCCAGTATTAAACGGTTTGATGTATATAAACGGAGAATTTATAAATGACTTCGAAACCAAAGTACTAAAAATATATTTATGTGTATTTTTAAAAGTGCGTCTGGTGAATCTGATGTTGGAAAATAGAATTAAGCGTCTTGAAATGCACTCGTGACCTTTTTCACTTGTTTCTATAGAACTGCCGGGAGTTTTTAACGTCCTAATAATAGGATCTTCTTCCCAAAGCGCTATGTGACTGGCGCCGAAGAATAGCTTTTTAAAATGAAGGTCGCTCGCACGGCGTCTTCTTGCAGATGCGTTTCATCGAAATGCACATCTTTCCTCTCATCTCCCCCAAAAATTTTATCTGATTTTTATCGTCATTATTAATATTATTTTTATCATTTTTCAAAAATCACTCGGTAGTAAAAAAAAATTCATTCACCGCAGTTAAAATTTGTTCGAGGCGCGTTTCATTCATGAATTTTGCGACCGGTTTTTTTACGGAAAAAAAATTTCAGTCAATCTTTGTGGCGTTGCAGGTTAAACCGGCGTGACATGCGGGGGCGTCGCGACGCCTTCTTTTTCGTGCATCTCATCCATACGAAAGAAGTGTCTCTAATATAGTATAAATCGTAACTGGTTCTAACACCCACGTTAAATGCATCTCGCATTGAGAAGTTCAAGTATCCATTACACAAATACAGATACTAATAGAAAGAAAAGAAAAAATCTACAATCAGAAACCACAAAACTTTCTTTTATGAGAAACAAAAATTAAATTACAGTTAATAATTTTTCCAAAAAAATAATCACTGTTCTTTTATTATCATCTTTTTTTTTACACTTTGCATTCCAAAAATTACCTCCAACGTGCGCACTATAATATCTTTCTTTTAATTTGTTTTTAAAATTCCTTTTCACACACACACATTATATATATATAAATACGAGGACTTATATTATTGTGCATGAGCCTGATGATGTCTGGCTTATCTAATCGCTGTAGAGTATAAGAACAGTTTCTTCTTCTACTTTTTTTTTTCTTTTTAATTCTCCTATTTCTTGTTCTTATTTTTATATAACTTTCTTTTAATTATTTTATCGTCTCAAATGTGAAGTAGTATCTTTATATGTGTACATCTGTACATATGTGCAGCTATATTATACAGCTATGCGGGAATGTAATTTTTATTCTTCAACTGCTCATTATTATTAATATCATTATTATTGTGAGATGAATATTTCAAGGCTGCTATTAAACTTTGCACTGTAATTTCAATGTAAGAATTATTATGTATCCGCACATCTTACGTATTAATTGCTTCTTTTTTTTTCATTCCCTCCGGAAATCATACAACATTAGGATAAGAGAAAATTAAAAAAAATTATAAACACATACATTTATCTCAGAAAGTTATCGATATACCCAATAAATATCTCAGCACGCGATATAATTTCATCATTCAAAGAAGATATATATGTATTATGTAGGTACATAATATGTATATACTTGAAAATATATATATGAATCGATATTTCGTAATATAAGATTTTCGATTTGAAAGTTGATTTTTTTCACGGTTGCACGACAATTTCAGAAGCCGGTGATTGTAATGAAAAATAATTTTCACAACTGCATACGCACACGTGTAAATAGAAACACGGAAACACTGCACGGTCATTTATTTCGGACAAATTTATCGTAGTTTTTCTTTTCGTTTTACATTCGCGTGGAGATGACCGTACAACGTTTATGAATGAATATTTCCACGTTTCCTGCCCACTCGTTGAAATCACTTAAAAATAATATAATAGTAATCCTGCGGATCCCGATGCGTTCGAAAATTCGCGGGAAATAAAACGATTTGAACTTGAGTACGACGTACTATAATTTCAATAATTACTGAAGCACTCCGGGTCAATCAATGAAATGATTATACCGCGGTAGAAATAAATAGTTAATAATAATTTTATACCCGATATAATTATTGATATAAATTCAACTTCCGGGGCAGATATACTTCGCGCGTGAAACTGCAGTGAGTAGAAAACTAAATTGAAAATGTAAAATAAAAAAATAGAAAAAGTTAATGATCGAAATAATTATTATATTGTTGAAAACGATATAGATAAATTTGTATGTAACGATTGTCTGGTAAGAAATAGGGATATATATTCTAATCGGCGAAGACCTCGATCTGAGGTGTTGTTATAATATAGTCATGATCGTGCAGATCGTACGTCGCGTCGATCCGATCAAATGACAGCGCGTTGCGCGACTGACTACGATGAGAATTATTATAGTACGCCGCGGTTTCGAGAGAAGCGGTTGACACTGCAGCACAACCAGCAGCAGCAGCAGCAGCGGGAACAGTACGATGTATGCAGAGTCGATTATATTGAGAGTCGAGAGTCGAAAGAGCTGCCTATAGTATACGTTTAAAACAATATACATATATACATACATATATGTATATATTTAAGCAGATAAATATGTGCTAGTCTACATGTATATGTATGTGTATTCGATTGTATTGCGCGTCGCGTGTGTTTATAGCTGCGTGACTTGAGTTATACCTATAAGTATATAGTATATACATACATATCTATCGTACATAATACTACATATGTGACATGTGTGGGTGTACAAATATTTCTAATTTATGTACATATAAACATATATATATGTGTATGGGATTACATGCTACACAATACGATATTCTTATAGTGATCGCACATGTAGTTCCCCCTCTGCTTCCCTTACTATGCCTTATTTTTCTCTTTTTCTCTCTTTTCTATTTCATTTCATTTTATTTTTCTATTTATTTAAAAGAAGGGGTATGAGTGGGGAACCTGAGGAGTAGTACTCGACGTCAACTGAACGAACGCAAACTTGAACTCCGCGTGCAGCTCAACTTGCGCGACTAATTTCATCTCGCGACCGGCAAACAACGGCGGTGGCTAAAAATCCGTTACTTTTTTAGTTCTCTTTCTTTGCTGTTTTTTTTTTTCTCAAATCTTTACATGCGCAATGAATTATAGTCGTGCGTTTGCTGCGTATATATAGGTGTATAATTTGCTGCTGCAGTGCAGGAGAACGCAATTGCGGATCAAAGGGAACGCGCGTTGAAAAACCGGATGTAATGCGGGGAGCGGCTAATTCAGAGATTTCCGGATATAACAGAAGAGATCTATTGACGCTTTAAATTTTTGGTGATCGATAGAAATTTTTGGTGATCTAATAATTTTCAACTCGCATTGTTTGGTATATAATAATTGCGGTTACCTCCACGTGAAATTCTACTACAATTAAGTTCCGCCATTTTGTTCGACCTTCTCGTTAGCTTTTTTTCTTTCTTGTTTTTTTATGCAACTTTTTTTACATTATGTAAGACGTCTAACTGGCGCGAAATATAGTTTGCGATAAGAAAGTTAGCTCGCAAATTATTTGGCGGTTCTTGTAGCGCAGGTATATTATATACATGTATATTACATATTTACATACATATCTAGGTATACATCTGGAAAAAAAGCGAGAACAGCAGTAACGAACCGAGACCTTGATATCTATTGCACATATATATTATGTGAAAATATATAGATATAAGAACGCAAACTCTATACGAACCGCTGCAGCAACAAATGCTGCCATTGTGGGTCACATTTTTACTTATAATATAATTCTATGTAACCCATATATGTATAGGAGGTACATAATAAATACACATGAATATATTAATTATCGATATAATGACCACACAAAAACGTCGATGATCATTTAAGTTTTCACTCGAGCAGCTCTCACGTAGCGTAATTGTATAATGGAAGATATATAATAAGAAATATACATAGGTATGTGAATGTTGTGTGTAATTTTTACAAATATTATTAAATATACAAATTAGTATATGCAAATATTATCCCGCAACGTATAGTTATATAATACGTATACTATTATGGCAACAATATTATACGCGTCTAATTACTAACTAAGCGTTTCTTTATGATCTAACTAGTTTCTCTCCAATTAACGCAACTTGTAATACCTATATGTATGCGTATAGACGAGCGGTACGTACAGTAATAAGGCACAAGTTGGTACGGCCATAGGTAATTTGTACTGTAAAAATAATTAAATTTCAATTTTCGGTTTTTCGAACAATCGATCAAAGAAACAGCAAATTAAAAAAATTAAAAAATGAAACGAAAAAAATGAAATTACGATGACGTGGTCATGTGAAGACCTTCCGAATGAATTTTCATACAACTTCAAAAGGAATAATTGACCGAATTGAAACGTAATCGAATTACTTTATACGATATAGGGGGGTGGGGCAGGCGTGTCTTTCCGATGGTTAAGGATCGAGTAGCTGGGGCGACATTTCGTTGACCCAGTTATGAAATATTATGCGTCTCGAAGTGCATCGATATCTCGACACACTAACTAACCATAGATTATATACTAGGTCTATTTTATTTCTGTTCTTTATATACTTTTATTTCCTTTTTAATTTTCTCATTTCATTTCATTTTATTTTATTTTATTATTTTATCTTTGGACGATGAAACGTACACTGTATACCTTAGTGTAGGTACATAACATACATATACGTATAATGTATATAGGCTTATATGACCATATTAAACTCGTTTACGACGTGTAGTAATAATTGTCGAGAAAGATGAGTTTGTTTATACCGAACAACGTATACGACGTGTAGATTGTAAGTTCATGTAAAGGATTATTATTTAAACGATGTAAATATACAGTATACATATGACTCGTTTGTACGTAAAATTTTTTATTCCTTTCTTTTTTCAAAAGAAAAGCGTGTAGAAAATCAGAAAAACTTTACGCCAGAATTCTAAAGGTTATTCATACTTGATTTCCAGAATGTTTTCCTCCCCATATAATCGCTATATTTATAAATCTGTGACATTATATACATGGCACTGAGCCAGCCTAATTTGCTATAACTGTATAGTGTATCTTGTAAAACAACGCTATGTGTGTTATGATTTATTATTCGGAAAGGTCAATTTATGTAAAGATCATATATCTATGTTAATACGCGCATCGACATATATGTATCAGTTATGTGCATACTTCATACCTACAGTTAGGTACATACGTATAATAATGTAAAATATGATCTGAACTTTAAATCTATCATCGTCAATTATATGCTTCATAATTTATTTAATGAGTATGTATTAATACGATTTAACCTTTAGGTACGAAAATTATATACTAGGAAGGTATTGATCGTGGTACTTCCAATATTTTCATTTTTTATATAATTCTTACCAGAAGCTTTTAATGCGGTATGTCAATATAGAAGAAAAAAAAAGAAAAAATTACGCGTGATAGGCCAGCGAAGGTATTGTGTATTGATAATTTTTTCTTCTATTTTTTTTTCCTTTAATCTATGTAACGCGTTATCGATTGAATATATGTATTGTGAATACATATAATATGTTATACATATAGTAAGTATATGTATATATATATATATACCTGCATTGCTTATCCGGAAAAGTAAATATCAAAAACCGTAGATACTCTTTTTGAAGGAAGATAACGCGAAGTTTTACCCGCATATTACGTACGTTTCGCGGAAAAAAGAATCCATTCATTCATTCATTCATTCATCATGCATTTGTTTATTTTCCATGCACACATACAACGGTATACATATATAGTCGTTATACACATTAAGCAAATGCGATCAATATTAACTTGTCATCGCTTTTCGAATCCAATCCGTAAGACTGAGAAAGAAAAAAAAAACAAATTGGAAGTTGAAATATCTAGACTATACAAAAAACTGTTGATAATGAAAGAAAAAACATGATGAAGGTGCATTAAAAAAAAAAAAAAAATGAAGGTGAAATAAATGTGAGTCAAAAAAATGAACAAGAAATGAATAAATTTTTGAATCGATCATTTATATCGCGCGTATCTCAATCATGCGTTGGAAACGCCATGTCGATAATGAAGCAAAGCAAACAAAAGAGATGAATAATTAATAAATGAATCCGGTTCGGCACATACCACATCTATATCATATGTAGGGCGGACCATTAAAATTTCTAATCAACTTATTTTATTCTAAGAACTATATAATAAAAGCCACGACACGTAAACCTATATATATAATATACTAAGGTGTCCTTCAACGATCTTTAACTCAGCAGCAATTCGAAAACCTTTCCCAAATCGTCCCACCTGCACGTACGTATCAACATCATATATATATTATACATACATAAACGTACCCTATATACCTATAATTGGACGCGCTTCAATCAAGCGTTAAATATCAATCTCAGTCAATTAATACAGAAAATTATTCAGATAAATAAAATAACGAAGAAGGCTTTCCCGGAGTCAATTACCCACCAATCCCCTGCATGACCTGCATTTTCGATTCATTCGGAAATAATCCTCACGTTGTTATTATTAATATCATTATTATTACTGTTTTTATTATTATTCGTAGAAAAAAATTTCACTTGTTTTATTGGGAAAAAAAACTTTCAAAAACCTTTGACCGAGTGTAAAAGATTTTTCAAATTTGGGAAAATTATTTTTATTTTTTTGAGATATATCGTGGGAAATTGAATGTACATAAATATACAGGTAGGTAGGTAGGTACAGTACATTTTTTTACATCTGCAGGTGCAGAGGAAACCGGAATAACATAGAATATCGTGATACATGAAGCGTGTACATATTATGCTTAGTAAATATATGCACTTCATATACTTCCGGAATTGATAACCATTGAATTCGTACATACCACTATGTACTTTTTACGGTCACATAGAAATTCCGGGAAAATATAATCGCATTGGGGTAGGTCACTAATTGGTTTGAAGGGTTGTTGTTTACGATGTTTTTCGCACGTCATAAAATTTTATAATTCAGAAGAGAAGGTGCGAACAAGATCTATTAGGTGTCGACAAATCGTTTGACACCTTCGAGCGATGGAACGAAGAGAAAAAAAAAAGAAGATGTTCACACCCAGTCATCTATCATATATTATTTTTGCTCTGCTTTGAAATGCCGACAAGTCATATCTGAGCATGTTTTATCAAAATGATCCATAAATGCAACACTCGCTCCTACTGTATTCTACCAAGAGGTACTTTTGGCTGCGAGAAGGTTTAGCGAATTATGCGCTGCGCCATGGCGGAAATAGGAACCAGGCCGCGAGCGCTCGAGGGCGGCCCGCCAAAGTATGAAATTCTCCGTGAGTTCGCGGTTTAAATCGATCTCTATTACGTTTTCTATCGTATCTTAGAACCGAATAATCGGAATTTAATGAACTTGGGCGCGTTCGATTCGTATTAAAATAGTCTCTGCAACATTTTGATCTCGGATAGACGAATCCGTCGACTCAAATAAGCTACGAGTAAAACTCATCGAGATGTCTCATAACTTTTTCGCTCGGAAAAGCGAAAAATTGTCACGTAACTGATAGTAAAAATGAAGCGCGTGCGCGCAACATCAGTACCTGCAGTATGATATACTACGTCGTCGAATGAAACCTTTATACGCGTATATCGTACGCATGTACTTCGTTATCTTCCATCAAAGTTTCGTCAAAGCCGTGGAGTAAAGTTGTCAAGAGTGTTCAGCGGCGAAAGAACTGAAAGGAGTGATACGAGGTGTCAACTTACTTTATATGTATATTACTGTACATATATATATTATGTATCGTGTATATTTTATGCCAACGGTGCAGCGGTATACTACTTATGATTTTCAAGAGTTGTAATAAAATTTTGTAGAATAAAAATTAAGTGTGTGTGTGAAAATTAATGCGACGACGATGACTTTTTCTTTTTTTCCGCTTACGTACGAGAATACACCTATCATGTGTAATAAATCGTTGCTGTTTCATGTATAACATAAAGATCGTCGATTTGTCACCTCGCCTAATTGACAGGAGGTCATCAGTTCGAAACGCGTTGCCAGATCACCGCTGAATTCTAGTTAGTCGGATGAAGACGATCTACTTTTATATATATATCTATCGTACCTACACGCTCTGTTTCGAAAGAAAAATAGAAAAGTTTTATTAAAAAAATCAAAATTCAAGTTAAAAAATAAATTGTTAGCTTGCAAATGACCAGCTACGGTTCATGCCTCAGGTCATACTATATACAATATATATGTACGACTGACATGTATATATTTTTTTACCTTCTTGTTGCAAACGTGCTTTACAACCGTAAATATATATGATGTATAGATAGGTACATACGCGTATAGGTGGGTACAGGTATAGGTGTATAGTGAAAACTACTGAGAAGGGACTAACGTATAACGTACGGCGCATAAGGTTGTTTTTCAAACGACACTCGATACACTAGAGTTGGCAAATGGCAGCTGATTTTACAGCCAACGACCAGCAACGAGAGTCACGTTCGAACCGATATATACATATGTGCTTATAAATATAACGTATACACATACACATCGATGCTCGTTGCTACAGATTATGCACTTTGAAAAAATAATGCAGTTATAGGAGATTATGGGATATATTACCATCGCATATGCATTATTATTTATATACATTAAATGGAGGTGTATCGCCAGCCTGCAATTGTTTATCGAAATAAAGGGTTATAAAGCACAAAGTATATTATGTATATCGAGTAACGGTGCAGACGATTAACGATTCCATTTTTGTCTTTCATTTTTTTTACATTCGTGGTCTCTCCCAATTGATATACATATAGGAGACAAGAAAAAGGCAGGGATAAAACAGATAGAAAAAAAAAGATCGATTTCGAAAAAATGTATATATAATTACGTATTAAAATCCACGGAGGGAAGAAAAAAGAAGAACAAAATTCAATCCTCCGAAAATGTAGTTAGGCACGTTTATCTTGTAAGAAGAGAAAAAAAAAATCAGTTAAAAATCGAAAAGACAAAATAAAAGAAATTAAGAGAAATTTTTTACGATGGTTATTGAATGCGGAAGAATATGATATAATAAGGTAGATAATAATGTGGTCCTGCAGGGCGGTGGGATTGGTTTCTGAAGTATAATAATTTCCGCGAGTCTCTGATCAGAAGAGGGGTAAAGCGCATTTCTGCAGCAGGGGTCGCAGAGGTCTGGTTCATGAGTCACTGCTGTGGAAGAGAACAGCGTATAGAGTCCAGGAGGAATTTTGCTCGCCGCAACGCCCACGATCTCTGGAGATGACGACCGCCGCCGGAGTCGCGCGCGCAGTTATACGATCTATGGGTTAACCCGCGGTCAATCTCGCTCGTAGAAAACAACAATAATAGTATAATATCGCAAATTTTCATCGGTCGATTAAAAATTATCTTGCAAATACGATTGTTGGCTATAAC
Organism: Athalia circularis; assembly: GCA_963978495.1. NCBI lineage: Eukaryota > Metazoa > Arthropoda > Insecta > Hymenoptera > Athaliidae > Athalia > Athalia circularis. Next base: position 9,821,601 of record OZ021702.1, read on the forward strand.
GCGAGAAAATACCCGATTTGAGCTCATTCAAAATACTTTCACTCGCGCATAAATTATACGTTTTTTCAAACTATAATATTCAAACTCAATTAACGATAATTATTATATTCATAATTTAATTAGTACGAACAAGGTTCGATGAAAGATATTATACATGCGCGGTATGTACTCATGGATATATAGGTTATACAAAAGTATGTACGTGACGTTCGAATCATCAACTCAGAAGTACATAATCAACAAAACAATCAATTTAGTTGATTATATGTACATTATAAATCACCGGGACGTTGATTTAACGTGATATATTTATCTACATACGTCTATATGTATTAATATAAAAATTACATACAAGTGCGTATGCACAGTAATTGTATATAGTGTATTAAAATACTGCGTATGGTTATAAAACAATAATTGTTAGTCTCCGGCGTTTATTTTGACGGTCCGTATATCGTCATCTGTATACATATACAAATATACATATATACGCATACATATATTTAATATTGAGATTAAAATTAAAAGGGCGACGAAGATGAGCGAGATCTATAGAATTGGAGTCGCAATTAACTCCGGTCCTCCCCAATACATATACTTAGACTTGAACTAATATATACGCATCGCATATACATGTGGATATACTATAAACTAATATACATAACCATCTCTTTCGTTTATTTATTCTTAAGCTAAGTTCACACGCTGTATATTATATTAACGTACAGACGGTCGTGGTCGCACCTTTATTTATCCCTGGCAAACTCGCCGTTCTTCTTTTTCGTCAAATAAATGACAAATACCCGTACAGGCACTCATACCCATAGGTATGCATGTGTAAACCCGCCCTTTCCAACTATCAACCCCGTAAAAGACGTAGGACGAAGAAAGAATTTTAATTAACAAATAAATAAATAAAATACACTATAGAGAGAATTTGCGAGAAAATAAGCAATGTTCTTCGAACGTAAAAATTCACGTCCATCTTAATCAGTAGAGCGCGTGATGTGATTAAATATTATTCTTTGCGTGTCAAATGTAGTTTCACGCGTTAAATAAACTCTGAAATAACCACGCCTCATTTTTATTATAGTTTGGTATATATATTATATAATTCTCGATGTTGTACGATCTAAGATATATATGGTCATTATGTATGATAATTTATTGGATATATAAGTTCGGTAGAAAATCAGCTCGCTTTATATACTTTATATTGTATGTATATTTGTTGGTTTGTTTTTTTTTTTCGTTTTTTTCCTATCAGCACCGCGCAACTCGGGTTCTAGAATTCTAAATAGATCATTGGCGAAGTCTTATAGTAGAGTAGGGAAAAGTAAGGCGAAAACATGAGGGATCAAGAATTATATTCTATTATTGCAATGCGACGAGTGATGTATGCAGCATTTGCTGTTAGGTTTTGTTATATAACTAGATTAGCATTCAGTTTGCGTCCTTATTGGCAGTTATATAGCTATATGTACGGTACATATCGACGCAAATTCATTCGAGTTTCTTCGTTAGTTTGCATACTTTGAAAGTCAGACTTCTCGGTTAACGTGATTACGTCATTCCTAAACGTATGTAATACATACAATAAATATATACATATATGTATAGATAAACGAAGATATCTATGCAGCGAGGATACAAATTCTACAAGAATCTTGAACGTTGATCGCGATAAACTTGAAAAAACTATACTCGACGCATCGCGCGAGTCGGCGAATGATCGCGAATCTTTTTTTCTTCTTTTTTTTTTAGCTTCCTTTGAAAAAACAGAATTTTTGGGTTCGAATCTGCGGTGTCTGGTTGATTCCCAGAAACCGGGATGAATATAATTTTGGGTATTTTATTTTCTAGGTTACTGCCTCGGGTGATTTTTCGGCCGTCAGTTAGCGCGCGTTTTACTGAATGATACATACATGGGTTAAGATCTATACCTATATTAGTAATAAATTCTTTCACTGTGTATATTGCGTATAGTTTTGTTGCAGGATTATATTATTTTGGAGGCGAAAACACGAGAGCCAGCTCTTTACCTTGACGACTTTTTAATTCATCTTTAAGAGCGCCAAAACCTGTCCAAGTTTTTTTTCTCCTTCAAATATATTTCCCCTCTCATTCTCGATCTCGCGCACGCGGATCTTCCGCGAACAAGAATCTGTATACCATAATGTATAGGTGTACGTATGCACATATGTATATGTCCACAGAATCTTCGTCTTCTCTCGTTATCTCTCGCGATGCATATCTTTCGTACATTGGCGAACCAGAATTTCATATTTTCGCCTAATTTGCATCACAAAATATTAACGCGAAGGACGTCGAGCGGTATAGGAATTTATCACACAAACAAATAGATAAATAAATGAATAAGTTCTGTTTACTTAAAATTATCATCGATTAAATATTTTGGTCGTATAGAATGATTAAAATTCGCATAAAATCAGCGAATTAAAAAACTCTCGCTTTTCGACTCATGCTGCAGTGAGATGAAAACACGCTACTATCTGTAGAAGAGAATTTTTATTCCTGGGATATCATAATCCGGTTGAATTTATTAAGAGTGAATCGTTATTTGAGACGGCTTTCCAGAACTCTCGCTGCTGTCGTTGCGAATTTTAGATTACGTCAAGTAAAGCGATAAACTACGTAGTGTACCATATAGGTATACATGAAGAATCAGTTCTCTCCGACTTTTGTGATCAACGTAAAAAAACAATAAAACAAAATCAACCCACAATTTTTTACTGTCAAATCTATTGCTTTATTTCTGTGAAAGAAAATATCGCAAAATTTTCAACACTAAAATTATCTACCTAATTGCTAGAATGAAATTTAGAATTTTCTCTATAAATGACAAATTTGAGCCTGTTCTACGATTCGCGATGAAATTTTCCATCATGTCGAATTCAGAATACTCGCAGTTTTACGCGCGTACGCTTTTTGAGGGACATTATTTTTTTGCTTTTTGTACACAGGAATTTTTTTTACACCCATATAGTAATATACATAATAAAACACACACCTGTTACCGCTTAACCGTACGAATGTTATCTAATCAGGTGAAGGTTCCTTATCAGCTGAACCCCCAGTACATACACGTACAAAAAAAAAACATGAAAATAAGAAACTTGCTATAACAGAAACAAAAATCTAAATAACAAACCAGGAAAAGCTGCAATATATGCCTTTTATTTTCGCGAAATTAATTTCAATAAAAATTGTAGATTGATCGTTTTCGACAATTCATTGATAATTATAAATTGAAAAATTTATTTACCAGCTCCGAAGCGATGCCGTTGTAGACATTCATATCTCCGTGTGACCAGCTTCGATCAGCTGCGATATTCCATTACTTTTTATGTAACAACCACACTCCTAATTTATTGGTACGTTCCACACTGTAGGATGTTATTTCGTTATTTTTCTTAAACATTCACATCATTCACGTTTAATATACGTACGATTGAAAAAAAACTGATAGGAATTCGCGCACTGGTATTGAAACAAATATCGAAAAAGAAAACGAAAAACAAGTGATATAATTTGCTGTATTACTAACAAGCGAAGCACACTGTGCGCTGATCGAGCGTAACGTGATAAAGACGCGAAGAAAAAAGAAAAAAAAAGAATTATAAAATAAACAAAATAAGCAATATCTAATTTGATACAGTTAATATAAGTTAGTGCGCACCTGTTGAGTTTATAACATTGAAAATGAAATTATCAAGTAGTGTTATGTATGCAGCATAAACGCAGTAGGAACGCCGGTAAACGCGCATTGATCGTAGGAACGACTGCAGGCATTCGATTTATTCGCGTATCGGCGTTTGACGTTTGAAGGTAAAATAAAACCAAAGATTTTCAAGCGATAACTTTGAATTGGTATTAGTGACTATCAAAGAGAACTCGAAACTGCAAACAATTCGACAACCACTACGATCAACGATGAAGAAGACGTGCTTCGCGTTTGAACGCGCGACACGGACTGAACAGTGAACACCGAACAGCCGCTTTGTCAGCACACACTGACTTCTCAACGAACAGCTAGTCTAGACCCCTAGGTATAAGGTATGCCAACCAACAAACCACCCGACAACTCTTCTTCTTCTTCTTCTTCTTCCTCTTCTTCTTCTTGAATATCCTCGACAACAGGATGACCTTTGCCGAAGGACTGGGAGAAAGACCAAGGGAAAAAGCAGAATAAAAAAGTAAAAACAGCGAGAGATAAATCAAAAAAATGTTCAAATCGATCTTATCGCGAGGTGGTGTAGGATGAAGAATAAGAAGAAGAAGAAGATGAAGAAAATTCGGTTACAGAACGTTCATGAATTTTGAATTTTTGAGTTACTTCGAATGGTTTGAAAATGTCAAGTGTCCATTGGTAGAGTACCTCTGATTAAGATCTGTAATGACGTCCAGAGAGTTAATGTGGATTGATTAATTTCAGCATATAATATACGGTGTAATAAAGTCGAGGACGCGGAGCAGTGCACACCTGGTTACGTGAAAGAGGTCGTTCCGGTTCTTGTTGGATGTTTACTATCCTGGAAAAGCTGGATACATGAGACGAGTCACAAGTTGGAAGTTGCTCGCTGCTGTTCATGGTGTTGCCGGTTCAAGTTCTTGATATGGTAACACCATATATACACCTTTTAAACTCAACATACCCGTACACTGTTGAGTACAGACATTACTGACATTGGACTTAAACCGCGAAACGATTCAACGGGATCTTTGGATGAAGATCTATCAGGATTTAGTTTGGAGTAAATATCGTACCGTGTTCAGAAGCGATCAGTGTTTCATAAGTGGAATGGTGTCCAGAATTCATAGTCAAAGACAGTTTCAGTCGTCGTTTGTTTAACATTCTGATAGGTAAGATTTGGAACACACTTGAAGAATCGTTTTGTGAGTTCATCAGCTTCGATAGATGGGCTGATTAATTGGTTGAACTAAAAATAAATCGATCAATCGAGACTGGGACAGTTTTGTACTTGAGTAACACCTTGGCAAGGGTGATCAATGAACTAGCCATTCTTCGTATACGTATAGGAAGAACCGGGCAAGCCGTACCTAGAGAAACGAACGAATAGACGAAGCTCTTCCGCGTTGTCTTGTCGTTCTCAGGGCCGCACATTGATCTATGAGTTGGCAGTGGTCAGCGGTGTGTCGGAAACAAGACAATGGGGATTAATTTAGTGAAGAAAGGGAGTAGGGAAGAAGAAAAAAAATTCATTGAGGATGAAAAATGAAGATCATTCATGAGGAAGTTCTGGTTTAACCGATTTTGTCGGAGGTATGAATTTGACGTTTTTGATATACGAACGGTGGCTAGGAGTGTACATCGTGATCTTGACTTGACTGATCGGAGGAAAACTGGGTCCACGACGTTCCTTAGGGATAAATACGGCGTGGGTTCACTCACCGGTCGAGACACTGGACTGTGTACACTGTGTACACCGAGGGACGGGGGAGAGAATCTTGTGTCCTTGGTTTGCGAGGATGACGAGAAGGCCGTCGAGGAGGAGGTTGGCGAGCGAGTTTTCAACTACCTACTACCTTCGAGTTGCTGCAGCAGCAACTCGCTCAGATTTACTGCACACTACTCTATAATACTCTGAACTCTGCAGCGGTTTTACTCCGCAAACTCCCAACCTCCTGAAGTCACCAAACTGCGCGATCCGCGTTCGCGTGATTAAACTCGTTACTCTCATCTCACTTCCATATACCTGCAATTCTGCAAATTTTGCACACATAAGCCACGGGAACAAGAAATAAAATCTATAAAAAAAATTTCGAACATCATCTCATACTCCCATAGGTACATAATTCGTATAAATTTGATAGATTCTTGTAATTTGGCGAAAAATTCGGTTCATCTGAGCTTTTTAAGATCGTCCCCGTCGGAATTCGTTTTCTGTTTTTTGTTTATGGATTTTCTGAATCCTAGTTTATAGATTATTTTTTTCTTTTTTAGACTTTTCGAACCGTTGGATTGGTATTCTCTGCAGATCTTCTTCAGGCGATCGTTCCGCGCATTACAGAAGACGGTATGAAGACCGAAGTGACATTTCTTCACGCATTTTCAATGACCGTGAGCACCTGTGGACTACTTGTTATAAAAGTTAATTATTGTTTATTTAACTAGCGGAAGTTTTGGATTTGGAAAAAATCACATTTCAATAAACATTCTTATAACCATTTTTCCAATATTTTGGTAATCCAAATTTGCCACGAAGCGTGATATCCTGATATCATAGATAATTCGGATTCGAGAAGTTTTTACGGAGAATACATGACGTGAATTTAGATTAGTGAATTAATTCGAACGCGGTTAGCCTACATTTTGCATGAATTTGTATCCCTCCAATACGTCACTGTATAAATTGATCTTCGAACTTTCGACCCAGTTAGCTTGGAACCAAACGAAGGGGAGCGACGTGCGACAATCGACTCTTTATATACACCGATCCTTCTATACCGCATGCTCAGTACTATCTCTCCATCGTATTTCTGCAGTCGGCAGATATTCGATGCATCGGAACAATGAGGAGAAAAAAAAGCCAAATACACTCCACTGCATAATACGTCACAACGAATGTACAATTAAAAATTGAAAAAAAAAAAGAAATCATCCGTTCGTTTGATAAGAAGATAATTCCATTCATGTGAATGGCTGTTATACGCGGACACAATAAATGATCAGATGCGGGATTGGAACGGTATAATATTATAAAGTGAAGGTGAAGATCAGCGCTAGTTATTTCACAAGTCTGGAGATGGTGCATAAAATCGTCGAGTATCTATTAAGGTATAACTTGTGCGACAACTGGCGATATAGTTGCTGATGTAATAAGCCGGACTCAAATCGTCGGACGAGTCGATGTCGCCTTGAACCCGTGACATCATCTGTCCACGGGTTCTTTAGTACCTGTTTCGTATATTATTCCAAACGAATAGCTTCGGGGCCCTCGGCGCCACTCGCATAAATGCCAAAGAGATCGTTGGGATCCCACCTTTTTCTCTCTCTCTCTTTCTTCTAGTGTATGCATAATTTAACAAATACGAAATTCCATACTCAGATATACCAACCGCAAAAACGTTTATTGAATTATCGATAAATTTCAAGGATAACATTTTTTTTTTTTCAATTTTTCATTGCTTTCGAAATTTTCGAGAGCGAAAATTTCACTTTTGTAATTTATGTATTTGCAGTTTCTAAACCACCGTAGTAAGTCGAACTTTTGTCGATATAATAAAACTGCTCCACTTCGAAGTGAGAAAGAGTAATTTTTATTAAAAAAAAATTTTTAAATGCGTCAAAAAATAGGTTTTGATTGACTCCATGTTTAGCTACTCTTTGGCCCGTATTATCGCGCTGATTTTTTGTGATAATCGTAATAACGCGAATCTGAATCAAACATTCGGACGGCTAAAAAACCATTAGAGGGTAACAAGTGCGGTCAGGGGGTGGGTGGTAATATAACAGGATGTATATTAAGATCGAGTGAAAGATAAAAAAAAAAAAAAGAAATCATCGGAATTCAAATAAAGGTGTGGCTTAATCCGGTAGCTGCTGCACGCGTCGATACCGCGCTCGTTTATGTACTACATACGGTTTATGTATATTGCTATAGGTATATGACGCAATAAAATTTGGTACAAGATATATATATGTATACATACACACATCCACAATATATCTTCTCTTATTTTTTTACCCTTCTCCTACTATTTCCTTTCCCAATCGTATATATCAACCTTCGCCTAATTTGGTATAGACGAAATAATAGCGACAGAGTCGGCTCTTAATAGATCGACTACAGGCATATAATGTAATAAATAGCGGCACATAACGGACATATATAAATATATAAATAAATACATAGGATGTACATACATCGAGGATTACATGATGTTTTACATACGCCATATTTATATCGGTATGTTTGACTGACAATGAGTTGATTTGACACGGTAGCTTGATGATGTTACATACCTACATGTATATGATATTACCTATATTTGTAGGTACACACAAATATATATATGTGTATGTATACACCCCGCGTGCATTGTTTGACAATAGAAATTACAATGGTAAAGACGCGTGTTCAAATGATCATTCTTACCTTGTCTTCGCAGGCCTTGTGACAGATGTATTTGCATACTGAAACAAAGAGATAAAAGAATAAAACAATGATAATAAGAGAAGTAAGGTTTTTAAGTTATTCGCTGGGGCGCCTTACCTATTTGAAAAAAATAAAATTGAATCACGTTGCACACGTGCCTTACAAGCAAAAACAAGATAAGAAGAAAAAAAGAAATTAAAATTGTCGATAAAGAAACCAATATTTTAGGCTGTGCCGTTAGGAAATTGAATTTCGCGGGTGAAACAATCAGAATACAATTGCAGATCTGGTGAAACGAGATGAAACTTTTTTACGGGTGGTTGAAATGAAGTTTGAAGTTTCTTGTACTCACCTCGGCAGCATGAAGCCTGTTTTATGATCGGCTGATGGCAAAGATGACAAGGTCTCGATTTTCTCAGTTGTTTTGTCCGAAAAATGTGACATTGAGGCTCAAACTCACTCTGCAACAATAAAAATTCAATATCGATTACTTTTCGGTTAGCTTGATAAATATTCTTCTGCTTTTTGATCGAATGAAGCTGAGATTAAAAAACTGTCACTCAACGGTTACCGCCAGCCACTAATGCAAACGTTTGCTTTACCGTCGGTCAAGCGGTACAAGAAGAAACCTTCTTTAACGACTATGCAGTTCTCTTTGAGAGGTAAAAAAAAAAAATTGAACCAAAAAAAAACAATGGAACACATTCCTACCTAACAATTCTAACAGTGCGATGTGGAATTTTTAATGCTGGGAAATGAGACGGAGCTACACTAGTTGGAGTTTCGTGATGGCAAACGTAAATCAAACTGGCGAACCAACCCGTCGCGGTTATGAAGCGCCGAGTATAAGGAATAATATAATTCCATACGCCATAACGTGGCAATTTATCTGACACGCATGCTGGGAGACGTATGGATGCAGATGAGGGAGTGAATGTCATTATAGATCATATTCTCATGCCTGCACGGGGACGTTGAGAAACCTAAGTTTATAAGCGAGAGCTAACAAATAAGTATAATGAGAAATGTTTCGCACGATTAAAAAATGGTATTTGTATGACATTTCATGCGTATATATATAACTTTTTTTTTATTGCGTCTTATTCTTTCAAAAATTGTAACCAGTGCGCGTGTGCGCGGGAAATGTGTTTGAATTAAGTTATGTACATAAATATAATGTAGACTGCAATGTATAATATGTTCTTTTATACATGTAGTACGTATTATAAATACTACATAGATATATATGTACTATGCGTTTGTAACGTTATACACAGAATTACGCAACTATACAAGATAATTTTACGGGATTCTTTGGAATGAGGAAATAATATTTTACCGCAAACTATGATAGTCCCCATGACTGCAGTATAAAAGCAACAGTAATATAAAACATCAACTCACCGCGACTGCAGTGCAGAGGCGGTGGAAAAGATCATCATCGAAAGATCTTCTCGTTGACTTATAAAAAAAACAAAAATTACGTTTTAATTGACGGATCAAATTTATAATATATTAAATTTAATAACTTTTAACACGCGCAGTGGGAGGGAATATTAACGAGGAGTGAAACGCGCAATATATAATTTGAGATGTTAGTTTTTTCTCTTTTTCCCACTACTTCCGGTTCCATCTTCCTCAATTCGTAATATTTTTGTTTCTTTCATTTGTAATTCACTAAACCATGTCATTATTACAATGAAATGTTCGCTGCTGTTCACAGACACCGACTGTCTCCTCCGCTGGTTTTCTTCTTGCTTCCAAAAATTTTTCGTACAAACCTAAACGGGATCGTCTATAACCTTCGTCATGGGTTTGGTCTGGTCATATGTGTACTCGAAGAAATTTTTTCCACGGCAAATGAATGAATCTAATTGTAAAGAGAAACGAAATCGTTGCAAGTGAACTCGTGTGACCTATGACGAGTACATGAGATGAAGTTTCTACTGCAGAGTATGAGGAAGAGGTTTAAGTCCAGCAGGAAGTTGCGGTGATCTTCCTTGACCAGGTAAAGATATTGGACGACGAAACGGAGAAGGTAGAGATAGGAAGGTATACATGTAGAAGCTGTTACAACCAACGTTAGTATGGTACGTTATGGTGTGTCGAGGATGAGAAGGGTCGACGAACTCCTATGGCTACTATTTACAACAAACCCTAGTCCTTCACACATCACATCACATCACATCACATCACATCACATATCCTATCCAATCGCATCCCATCGCGGTAATGAATACAAATGAAATCTTGACGAAGAAGAAGGAGAAGAAGAAGAAGAATGAAAGGTCGATGGTGGATCATAAGTAAGATCAGTGATCAGATAATTGATCTTAGTTTTCATCGGAACCCTTGGCTCCTTTTTTTTATTTTTCAAACTTTCAAGGCTCATCAAGATCGGCATATAGTTCACATTTCAACACCGTATACAACCACCACCATCGTGAGTTGGGTAGTCGATCGATTAAGATTCTTAACTCCGTTATAATCACGTAAATAAATTTATGGTTATCTTTAACAATCATTAACACAATTGCAGCATTATATATTACGATTAAATTCATAAGACACATCGCCGTCACATTCCTCCCTAACAAATAAACACCATACACAAAATTGGTGACTCATTTCAATTGAATCTCACGCACTACTCAATCTATAGTATATCACGGTAATAAAAGTGGTTAAAGAATTAATTCTCCCACGTATAATATTTACATCTATAATACGAGACGACTGCGCCTCGTTTTATTTATCAAACAAATTAATCCGTTTTACACCCCGCGAGTACCGAGCTTGTAAATTTTCTAAAGGGTGGTACAGTTTTCTATATCGTATACATGTGTAAGACAGAGTATATTATCTCGTGTACAAATTCATAGTCGTATAGTAGTTTTGAAGAGCAGAGATTGTATTTTATTAATAGCTTAGCGGCGCAGTAACAAGTGCATACATACATATGCACGTACCTATATATACTATGAAAGGGAGGACGGTCTACTCTCAACTATTTGTTCTGACCCTATAGATGAATTAAAGCATTCATAAAACTTGATACCACCATGAGTATAAAGCCGCATAATATGTGCCGCGATTCTAATTCCCATAAATAATAAAAACCGATCAATTATTTCTACCAACGTGTAGGTATATATGTATACGACGATTCATCGAGGGGAAAATCCTCCTCTTCGGTGTAAAAAATATATGGACACGTGCGCGATGCGCTGGTCTTCGTAAATACGTGAGCATTTTAAAACTAACAAAGAATGAATCGAGACAAAATAGATAAAAAAAAAATAAGAAAAGGGCGCGTGCTGCGTGGTCGGAGATATTTAACACTCAGGTTAAAAAATAACTTTTTTTTATAATTATAATATACATATGTGTACAGGACGTGGTAGCTGGTAGCGGATTATTAAGCTGCACTCTGCTATACACACAATTATGCAGTTGTTCAATGGGTTATCTTGGAAGCTGGTATAATTAACCCAATTTCTTCTTTCACGGTATGGTGCATCATGGTGTGGAAATATAAAATAAAAAAAAAAGGAGAAAAAAAAAGTTATAGGAGAAAAAGACGTAGATGGCATGCTGTTACACCCATTCAGAGTCACGTCAGCCTGCAGATATACGTTGCATATAGGGCGAACGTTGCAAGTGGCACGAAGAAAGAAAAAAATATAAGAAAATGCTCGATTATAAAACACGAATTTAATCAGCTGAACACGGTGACGAATCTTATAAGAATGTTTTTCGTTTTTACTGTCATAAGCCATAGAGAAATTTGAAATCTGAAGACTGTGTAGACGTGGATTTATTTCGATTTTAGGGTGAAAAATCAAAATTTTTTTTTTCACAGTAGTTTGATGTTTTCTCTAGTATTTTAAGCTCAAAAATTCAAATTTGCTAATTAAATTCATCTAGATATCGAAATGGTTGAATTATCACCAATATTTCGCATTTCGGAGCAAAAAAATGAAGATATCTCGCGATTGGTGGTAGTTGTAGCTCAATTTACTTGACAGATTCGTGGTCCTGAGGTCAAAATACGTTTGAAAAGTGTCCTGCAATCGATTATAAAAATTCTTCATTTTTGCCCCAAAAATGGAAAAAATCCCAAGGGATCCTTAGATTTTTTTCGATTTTGCAGGGGTCAAAAATCAACATTTTTTTTATCGAGGCTTGTAGGGAGTTCTTATGTATTTTGAGTCCAGGAATCCGAATCCGCTAGCTGAATTCAATTAGTTATCGAAATGACCGAGTTATCGCAAATTTATCGCTCTGAAAAATGACAAAATTAAGATAACTCAATTGGTTTTCGAGTTTTCGAGTTTTCGCCGTGCACTTCGATTAGACATCAACTGTTTACAACAAAAAATATAAAAAAAACTTGATACGCAGATTTGGGTTTCTAACCCTTCCGCGTTATTCTATAATCATATAATTAATTACAAATTAATACATGATTTTATTCATCAATTTTTTTTTATCTTTCATCTGTACATTCAAAAATAGATTCAACGTATGGCCGGGTGATCGAACTCTTAATTCTTTTGGACACTTGAGATCGTTTATAGCTGCGGTTCAAAAGGATTTCACTTACTCGAGAGCAGTCAGTGAAAAAAGTTTCAAGTGTAAAGAATAAGATTAAAAAAAAAAAAAAGAAAATGAAAAAAATGATCATGTATAGAATATAGATATTCTACATCATAAGTCTTAAGGGCGCATTCGCTGCCATGAAGATAACTGCAGTGCAAAACTATTATCATTTTTTTATATGTCTTTTTTTTTATTTCATTTTGCAGTTTCGATGATGCAAAAATTCTTGGTAACGGACAGAGGTACCCTTTATGCGAGTAAAGAGAAGTTACGTCTGCAATATCCAGGGCATTATAACTTGAGAGGTTTGAGTATCTCACAGGCACCTCTTACTATTTTTATAACGTATGGAAATATAGTATGCACTTTTGATACTGCACTGCAATGCACACAGCTATTATAGATGCAGATATTACAAATGCTGCAGATACAGCTGCTGCCGTTTCTGCTGCTACAAAATGCACTCATGTAACGGGTAAAGCGTACAAACAGATAAAAGGAAATCCTGTATATTCGTTTAGCATAAAACTGTGCTGTTGCAGTGCTCTGTACTCCTGCAACTCATGCTGCACGATTCGCAAAAGTGATATAGAAAAGACCCTCTTTGGAACGATGCGCTTGCAAAGAGTGTTGACGAGATGCACAGACGCATACCCATATATATTTTACACCTTACGTTGCACGAGAACTCCAAGCGTATGTAAAAACTGTTCCGTCATAGGTGAAGACAAAATTGAAGAAAAAACAAAAGAAAATCATCGAAACTTTCTTTATTCCTGCAAAAAGCATTATATTTAAATAAGAACTCGCATCGTTGCGACAATTTATTCATAAGCATCTATACCATATTAATTTGAATGAATAATTGCGAAATAAAATAAAATTCGATTCGAATAATATTCGCTATTTGGACAGAGATTCTAAATTTGATTTTTTCTTTGAATAAATCATATTCAAGTTCCAAACACGATATCCAGCTAAGGCAGAGAGCTTAATGTTTCATACCGAACGTACACGTGGCTCGGAATCAAATTTTCTTTGCATAGTTTTTGTTGTGAGGATTTACAAAGAGATTACCAATCAGTATAATGGCGTGATCGTTGCGACGGTTTATCGAATCTACTGCAGTAGCTTGCAGAGGATTGTATATCGAAATACTTTTTCATCCTCTCGTTATGGTACCCTAAATTATTTATAAGCTCGAAACGTATGGTGGTTATAAATTTTTTCAACCGTACGCGCGGATGTAAAGAAGACCCTGATTGCGAGGATCTGTAGAATATATTTGTAGGTATATATAAGACCTCCATTTTTTCATCGATCATGCAGCACTGCATGATCACAAATTCGATATACATATAGTATGAAATTATTGTATTACATTACATTTTTTTAGTTCTTTAGTTTTTTTTCAAACTACTAGAAAACACTTTTTGGGTTATCAATCACAATTCATCCGCCATTTTGAAAAAAGAAAATCTGAAATGCTTTGTACCTAAGATATCGTACATTAAACAATACCTACGTGTTGCGATCACCTTGTAATGGTCTTGTAGCTTAGGAATTAAATTTCAAATCGATATTCGCACCATAATTGATTTTCAGTCAACGTTCCGTCGAGTTTATAATTGAGATGGTTTAGATATATATATAGGAGTACCCGGTAAGTAGTTCGATCGGCATGACTCACGTGTGAAACACAGTTGCATTTAGAACCTCCTGGCGATCATTCAAAGTCACTTGAAACGCGTCTACGGGGCGACGTGCATTTCGAGATAAGCGAAGTCGTGGTTGTTTCATTTTCTCTTATTTTTTTTTCTCTCTCTTTCATTTTTTGTTCTTCTGTCTTCTCGATTTTTTCCCTCTTCATTCTTTTCCTATAAAAGAACCGAGTAGTATGGTAAAAGTAATAAGAAAAAAAGGGAATAAAAAGAATCAGAAAAAAGAGAATGAGAAGACCCAGAAGACAGCTGAACGTTTGCTGAGCTCTCTATGGTCTCATGGTCATTTGTCACGCACTCATACGGCGGTAAAATATCACATCCTTTTTTTCCTTTTATCATCCTTTCTCTTTCCTTCACATGCATATTATGCGCATGTACTTCGCACCATCACACATGATATAACAAATCCGATTACAATTTTAAGGGATGAATAAAATTGTTTCCAGATTTATATTTGTAGCTTACTATCACGGTTGCCCAGAGTACATATGTTTAACCGATGATAATCATGCAATATTTTGATAGAAGAAAAAAAAACAAATAAAAATCTAGTAAAAATGATTTGTTCATGATAAAATTAGAAATAAAATCTTGAAGTCATTATAGTTTCGAAAAATGTTGGCTCTAGTCGTTGGTAAGATGAACTCTCAAATATTTTCTTTTTTTTTGTGCTACAGAAAATTTCATCAAGGTTTAATAAGATTCAAACAAATATGAAAAAAGTGCTCGACTCAAATATTCTGCCACTTTATGTGTTTCATAATTTGTATGCACACTTCACCCCATTGAGACTTTCTCAAGTGATTCTTAAATCAAACACTCGAAGCGCAGTTCGCCTGGCGCAAACGAAAATCAAAAACCATATCGTCGAACGTTGTATTTATTTTTCTTTCTACGTTCTTTAACCCTTCTTGCGAACACGCGATTACCATGTACATATATTCTGTGATTTAAGGGCCAGTCCATTTTGATCTCAGGGTTGACCAAATCTGTCCCTCAAAACCCTTCAAGTTTTAAAGTTCTTTCGGTTTCATTCTTACAATTGGTGAGACAACAGCTGGCATAATTTTAGAAGCTACATAAAGTTATATCCAGGCATAAAGAAGCCGCCTGCACATAATAAGGTATGAGAAAGTCACATGGTCAGGTCATATATGTGTGAACAGGGTACGTATAGAAGATAGAATTTTTCACATATATACATATTACGATGACGACGATGCCACGAAATGTCATAAAACTTTCATGACATCGACGACACGACGCGGGTCTTCACATACGAATACGGCATATGTGAACATAATATTACAAACACGTGAACATTCACATGAATTCTTCAACATACATGTAGACACATTATAATTATATGACGCAGTGGACGAGTGTGGAGGACGCGATGAATTTTCAGCTTACCAAGAAACGTCATAATTTCCGAGGTTCAACCTCCTCATCCTTTTCCCCCCATTTTTTCACTCCTTCCCTTCGCTCCTTCGTCTTCATTTTAACACGTTTCACGAACGGTGCAGTATATAAATCTGAAATATGTTTTTCTTTTCCTTTTCTCAGTTTCTCTTTCTACCATTTTCTCCATGGCGTGGTTACCCCACAGCGAGTCTTTCATACGTCGCCATATATACATATCCTACATCCTCGCGGTATCAGAACACAATGGGGGGCAGAAACAACGGGCGACGTCGCGACGCTCTGCGAGGGCGTCGGGAGACGTCTCGACGTATCCATATGCATATAATAAACCTTTCGCTGCAACAGCTGCGTGCAGAATAATAATATTCATAATAGGTCAAATAGTTGACCTATCTTTACAGTTACCTCTTTTTTTTTTTTTTAATTCAATTTTTTTTTTCTTCTCACAAAATTATTCCACAATTTGTATTTTTTCTCTTCTTCTTATTCCCATTTGAAACTTACGTGAAAACACGTATCTACGTGAGTATAATTGGAATATTAATGAATCGCTTCGTTTTCTTTTTTTTTTTCCTTTCATCTCTTAATATTTTTTTTACGTCATTTTCTCACTGTTCAAACACCTCTAAAAACTATTATACAAACGTCACGATCTATAATCGTCTCGTAACATCCGTAAAAAAAAAAAGT
The DNA here is from genome assembly GCA_963978495.1 of Athalia circularis. Lineage (NCBI taxonomy): Eukaryota > Metazoa > Arthropoda > Insecta > Hymenoptera > Athaliidae > Athalia > Athalia circularis. Next base: position 9,838,183 of record OZ021702.1, read on the forward strand.
AAAAAATAAAAAGAAACGACAAAGAAAAAAAAATCCACACGAACTCCACATCGAGAACGTGTGCACCTTATTAGTGAGAATTGATTGAAAATAAAAAAATAAAAATTATACACGAAATGAACGTAAAAAATATAGAAATAAAATGACCGTGTAATTTCGTGTGTTAATGTAAAGCGATAAGTAATTTGAAAATGGATTCATGAAAAAAAGTTTGTTACATTCTATGAATAGAACATGTTGCACATCATTAAACAGCGGTAAATGAGCCCTTTTGAGAATAAAGAAAAAGGAATAAGTATAAATGAAGTTGAAAATGAACACTAGATTGAAAAAAGAAGAAAAAAAAATGGACACTGCCGCAGTGCGGGTACGCCACATAGGTAGGACTATAGCTTCGGTCCGTATGCAGGGTATATATGTATATCGATAAGATCTGTACATTATTCATAGTCCTATCTCATTGGCTTATCGACGATAATGCGTGTTCTCACCTACGCCGTATCACGTGACCCCCCCATAGCTATATAGCTGCCATCTTGACATCGAGATCTACCGAGCAGACCACTTTTCTCCATAGCGTCACGAATTTTTGTTCACTTTTTCATTTCTTTTCTACAGCCTTCAGCGATTGAAGATGATTATTATCCTGTCTACTGATGTATTAATTGTCCATATTATCATAAACGTACACGTACAGTTTGATTTAATTGTCATCCGGTTAAATCTCACGCGAAGATCTTTCGCTGCAGCACAACGTGTTTCGAATCAGATGATGTAACGAATCCTGCTGCTAATTACGGAAGGATGAAAAAAAAATAAAAATCTATGGAACAAACGAGAATTGAATAAAGAAAAAGAACATTGTAAATTCCTTCGTACATACGTATATATACCCTTTACATACCTGTTAGAATAGATGAAAAAAAAAAAACATGAATGTCATCATGCATATGAACAATTGCAATAATTTTTCTCTTTTTGGAAAAAAGCTGAAAAATGTTTTAATCAAATTGAAAGCGTTGATTATGTGAAGCTTATTGACCCGGAATGTCCTATATAAGTATACACGCGTGTAGTTTTAGTTTTACATTCGGTATATGATATTTAATGAGAATATATATTCCGTACATGTACAATATATAAACCATATCGATACATATACGTGTATTATATATTTCTCTTATTTACTCAAAGGATCAAAGAGTACAAGCCGATCTAAACGTGGCGAGGTTATTATACGAGCCGGGCTAAGATTCTCTACGCCGCGTATAAATGCAGACTGAATTGTTCTGTGTTTACTGAGCGCGGCGTTCTGCTGTAACAAGTATTTATTAATAATATAGGTATAGATATGCCTATACCGGCTATACAACCATCTCACTCTGTTGGATATACAATTTCAAGTTGTTGTTCTTTTTATTTTTTTCTTTTCGTTTTTCTTGTTATCATTGTATTTGTTGTTACCGAAGATCGAGATATGCGGGATTTTCAATCTGTGCATGAATTCCCACATGGAGAACCGCGAGGTTTCGAGGTACGACTACATGAGATATGGAACTTGAACAAACCAATATTATACTGTATGATACGCGAAGAGAAGAACAAACCGCTTCGTGTACAATGAGAGAAGGAAAGAAACAAAAAAATTGTATAACAATATCCAGGTATAAGGCACTATCTGTACGTTTGCCCGCGATCTCGGCATATTATACGTGGATCGATGCGGTGCCGATCTTTTGTACTTTTTTTTTCTTCAATAAAGATTGATTGTTTCATGCCATTATACAAATTTATGTATACGGAATAGTCGGTTATTTTTTAATCATATAACGAAAGGGGTAACGATATTCATTGAAGATTGTAAAAAGAAAGTCGGGAATATCATATTCAAGTGAAAAATTTGGTGAGCAGATTTACATGTATGACTAGCGTGAAATGTTTGATTGGTGAAATTTGATATTCAAATTTATTAAAGGGGGCATACGTTAACACCTGAGATGTGAAAGATTGCAAAAGATAATCGGATATTTAATTCAGATAAGAATCTTAGAAACCGGTTAGAACCGGTTATTTGATCTTTTTCTTATTTTTTACTATTCGAACGGCACCAGAAAGTTTTAAGGAAAAAAATAAACGTATTATGCGTAATAGATAAAAAATAGACAATGAACGTGTACATCTTTGCTCTGAACCACCAAAGCCCAATTTCATAATTTCAGAATTACTTGTTAAGTAAAATTTCAAGTACGAATGACGTCTTGTCATAAGATGTAAAAGTAGACGATTTTATACGACAATTTTTGGCTTCCTATTTTTTCACACTACCGACGACTCGTTTTTTATTTACAGTTAAGAAGAGAAGGGGGAAAAAAACAGAAGAAGGAATTGTACCGATCATTCGATCGACGCTAATTTGTTGTTAGCTTTCTAAATTGCCGGAATCGTTTCATGCGGGATAATGATAGAAAAAATGTAGAGGATGGAAAAACAAAAAAAAAACACATATATATAAAAAAAAAATAAATACAAATAAATTATTTCGCCATGCGTGCGTCGATGTATCGCATGGTGGTATCTTCATGGTGAATTATGGTCTTGTTCGTAGCAGTAAAATTCTTTTAGTATAATTTGCATGCATCGACAATGGCTACCCCAGATCCATAGGGGACTCGTTAACATCTATTAATATTAAACAGGTTACCGCCTTGTACGGACTGCGATGTAGAACTTATAGTATATATAGGCAAGGTATATAATATGCCTATATACCTATATATTTACTATACATATATAAACCTAACTACAGAGTTCGTTAATACGTTCATAATGATCGTCTTGCCATGGTGAGTGAGCGGTACTTAACCTGGCTGATTTCCTGCCCCATAATCATCTAATCCCGTTTCTCATCATCCCGATATATTTGATAATAATAATCATAAAAAATACACTCAAGTACACAGGTACACTGTCTTCGATAAGAGAAAAAGAAAAAGAGAAGAAAAAACAAATTTATCAATTAACATAACGTTAAATCGAAAAAATTTCCATATAGAAAGTCATAAACTAATGCATGAAGCCGGAAAATTTGATTAGCCGGAGACTGCCGCACGAGTCATTTAACTTTAACCCAGATAATATGATATTCTTATCTGTTTGTAGTACTCGACATGCGTTAAACTCGTAATCAGTAAATCCGAAAGGAAGATTTTCTTTGTCTGATTATGATTAAGTGTCACGATAAAACCCTCTTCAACAATGTGAGTAAAATTTCATCAGTCTAGCGGTTTCGCTTTTGAACAAAGTCAGGCATTGTGCACGCGTCTGTTGGTTGATAATGAATTAAAAATAGATAATTTTTTTTTGTTCTCTTCACCTCCTTTATTTATTAATTTAGTTTTTTCTGTTTTTTTCAAGTCTTAACTATTACCTGTCTCGAGCTTAAAATTAATTCTACCGTCTGTCTAACACCCGCGTCACGAGACGTACAGCCACCTTATCAAAATTACGACACATTTTAATTTACAACTATTTAATCGTTAGCTCTATTTCTCCTAACCACTTAATTCCAATGTCAAACCATTATCGGTACAGGCTGGTGATCAGGCACTTTATAATATTCTCCTATTTGTTTGTCTTGTCATATTAACGTATCTAAATACAATATTTCGATAATTAATATCAATTAATAAATAAATAAATAACTGATCGATTCCTTGGTCAGAATCTAATAGGATCATTCGTAAGGCGGATATTGTAACACCTGACCACCCCGACATTCCGCCGCTAGTTTTTTTTTTTGAAGATGTTTATTTTTATTACATCCCAAAGGTGATGGGGTTGAAAATTTATTTTTACACACATTTTTTCAACCGGATTTCCTACACGTGCGTTTTTTAAAACACCCCATGTTATTGTATAAGAGGTGAGGAATCCGTGTCTGGTATGAGGGTAAAAACCAACAAAAAAAAAATATTGAAAATAAATCTGTTCAATCTTCATGAAAATTTGAGAACTTGAAATCCTACATCACTATTCAGCTAATGATCAGAAAAAAAGAAGAAAAGACCGGCTCAATGTCAATGAAATTATTATAATCAAATAATCAAAGTTATGCAAGCTTTGCATTCACAATTGATTCGCATTAAAATTCCGTCGTATTACGTGTGTAAGCCGTTCTAGTCGCTGGATAAACAGCAATTCAGAAAAACCTGTTTGAATACGACTAGATAGTGTCTCGTTTTTTTTTTTCTTCTTTTATTATTCGGCCATCAATAAATTTTGCGCACGAATTTGTGGTACTTCAGGTATGGTATATATGTGTTGAAATAATACGTGCCAAAATTTTATGTTTACACAAGTTCTTCGCGGTGTGTAATACTATGATAATATCACTCTGAACTTTTACATGGAGAGAATTTAACTGGTGGGGTGTCTGGAACATCGCGGTGATCGCTGATACTCTAAAAACTAACGGGCAGTCGATATCGCGTGGACTTACTGAGAAGGAGGATATTTGAAATATTAACGTTCTTGCTACTGCTGGCTATTGTTACTACCGCCGCTGAACAGGTGAAATAGAAGTGTCGAGTACAACTAGTAAGTGTTTTGGTATAAGAAGTTTCATAACAGACACGTCGAATCTCCAGCTGTTATAATAAACCCTGCTATTTTACGCTGCAGTTGTTTTTACTTACAATGAAACAAGTTCGAGTATTAAAACGAACGTGAAGCATGCGTGAAACCAGTGGTTACAGTTTCAAAGCGATTGTTATATCCCTCTCTAAAAAAATCTTGAAGTGATAAAAAGATCTACTAACAACTGATAAAACGGACGATCACGTTTATGCGTAACTGACTGTGAATTCGTTCAGTAGGTTAGACAGGTCGAACGGTGCAGGATGTTTCGGAGGGACCAGATTTTTTATTCATTCTAAACTGGATTAATTTAAATCAAGAAAAATGGTAAGCGGATTTTCATTGACACAGAATTTCTGTGCAACCGTCTTTCTTAATTTGACTTTCTTAATTTTCAGTCCGATACCGACATCATCAACACTCTGAAATGGCCGGATTATGTGGTAATCGCTGTCATGTTGGCCATCAGTGCGAGTATTGGCATTTACTACAGATTCACGGGGGGGAAACAAAAGACTACAGAGGTACGTGAATTTCATAGGTATTTTGAGAAATTTTTCTCATCAATTTTTACCTCATCAGGAATATTTTTCGGCTGATCGAGCGATGAGCGTGGCGCCTCTCTCTTTGGCTTTAATGGTCTCCTTCATGTCGGCAGTAACAGTATTGGGAGTCAGCGCTGAAAATTATAATTTCGGAACACAATTCGTGGCTATATACTTCGGTTACACATTAGGCACTCCAGTATCTCTCTATCTATACCTGCCCGTATTTTTCAAGCTCCAGAAAACCAGCGCCTACGAGGTAGGTCATCAAGATATTAATCGATCCATTTCTCTCTGATCAAAAACTTACAATAGAAATTAGGACTGATGACACACATCTTCTTTCGAACAGTATCTCGAAAAGAGATTCGGAGTGGTCGCCAGGTTGACGGCCAGCATAGCGAATTCCCTTCAGCTTCTCATCTACACCGGAGTGGTCCTCTACGCTCCAGCTTTGGCACTTGAAGCTACGACTGGTTTGTCGGGCGATATGAGTGTTTTGTTAATCGGTTTAATCTGTACATTCTACTCAACAGTAGGCGGAATCAAAGCAGTCCTTGTCACAGACGTATTTCAAGGTGTTCTGATGCTGCTCGCAGCAGTGGTGGTAATAATATTCGCAGCTATTAATGTGGAAGGTGGTCTCGCCGGTATTTGGCAACTGGCACTCGATGGGGGTCGCATCGAATTCGACAAGTAAGATATAATCCTGATCCAAAACATGAGAACCAACGAGTCAACTTTTTTTTTTATTCCGTTTGGACATTTCAGCTTTTCTCCCGACCCGACCATGCGGCACTCCTGGTGGAGTCTGACGATCGGAGGGTTTTTCACTTTCTTGACACTCTACGGAGTCAATCAGGTCCAAGTCCAACGTCTGCTGACGGTTGGGTGAGTTTTTGAAAGCATAGCTGATCATCAGACGGACTTTCTTTTTGTTTTCTCTCGTTCCAGGACCCTGAGAGAAGCACAATTGGCTATGTGGGGCAATTGGCCATTTCTCACCTTCCTGGGTCTCTCGACTTCGTTCTCAGGACTTGCCATATACGCTTATTACAGCAAGTGCGATCCAATTGCAGCTGGTAAAATAGCATCGGGTGACCAGCTGATGCCTTATTTCGTGATGGAGACAACGGGTCACATACCAGGATTAGCTGGTATCTTTATCGCGGCTATATTCAGTGCTGGTTTGAGCACAGTTTCAGCGATGTTGAATTCTCTTGCCGCCGTAGCTCTCGAGGACTACATAAAACCATCTTACGTGAAGTGTGGTCGTGAGTTTCCCGACAAGCATGGTGCCCTCGTAGGAAAAATCTTAGCGGTTGTTATTGGAGTGATTTGTCTCTCGATAGCATTCCTCGCTAAGCATTTAGGCAGTTTAATTCAAGCAGCACTCGCCATAACCGGAGCCGTTGGCGGACCCGTTCTGGGTATATTTACTCTTGGAATGTTCTTCGAGTCAGCTGATGAGAAAGGTGCCGTAATCGGAACTTTGACCAGTCTCGCTCTTGTCTGTTGGGCTGCTTTCGGCCAACCCAGACCAGAGACGGTTAGACTGCCAGTGTCCACTGCTGGCTGCAACGCAACCTTAACGACTTTGGCGAACGTTAAACAATTGTGAGTACTTTTTCTTTCTACCTCGTTAGAAAATAATGACGAGGGTGTACATCTTCTTCGTAATCTCGTTAACACAGGCCCCTAGGAGATTCGAGCACGTTCTACCTCTACCGTATTTCATACATGTGGTACGCACCACTGGGTGCCGTAGTGGTTATAATTGTTGGTCTCGCAGTCAGCAATTTGTGGCGACTGTGGACGAAGGAGCCGATCCCGGAACTGGATCCGGAGTTCTTCACACCTCCGGTTGCGAACAGAATTCGCCGGAGACGTGCTCAAGAGAAGAAAACAATCGACAATCAAACTCAGAGTTATGAGTCAAGGGAAACGAATGGAGTCTCTTGATAGTGATCTAGAAACTATACGTTATCATTTTTTACCCTGGCCGGTACAAAAAAAATTTCACATCAAAAAGACCGATATTGTCGATCGCTACACGTGCTCAATCTTATTTACAAATATACAATTTCTTTCATTACTTGAACTTGTAAATAAATAAATCTAGGTAAATTAAAGAAGGCTATCAAACCCTGAATACCACGAACGTTCTCATCATTAGACAAGCACGCAATTTGTAATAATTATTTTCTTAATAGGTTCGTGGATTTCAGCATCAATAATGCTGCAAATTAAAGGACGCTTGAAGTGTCCTCTTGATTTTATTTCTATCGTATTTCACATCAGCGCTTCACCCCGCTTCTTGCTGTCTACGTTCTGGTTGATCTCGTGGTTAGCAACCTGTTGCATCTCTCGCGGTAAGAATCTTATCAGGTGGATATATTGATCCGAACTTATTCACTCCTCTGGTAGCACACAGAGTGCAAAGACGGCGACTACTTCGCGATGCTTGTTATATTCCAAAGAACTTTCGATATATTTTCACGGGAGACAGTTTATTAGTTTTTGGGCTTGATTACCGATATCAATTTCAATAATCAAATTGTATGTATTTCGTCTACTTCACGTAAGTTTTAAATATTTCGAGGCCATAAGGATTCCTTTTCGATAAAATTATCAATTTTTATAACGTCGTCATCCGTAACGTATTTCCCCGAATATCAAAGTTTGCTGAGACCTTCCCCACGAAAGTGACGGGCATACTTCTTTTTCTTGGATGTGCCCGGCAGACGTGATGTATTCTTAGCTTAATATCGGATATGATGTTTGAACAGGCCTTCCCCACCTCCACCTTCCATCGCATAAACCTTCGCGCGCACCTACCAGTCACTGTTAAAATGATTAACGCAGTCCTCAAAAGGATCAGGTTGCTGTTGGTTTTAAACCTCTAAAAAAAATAACCTTCCCCCTTCCCATGTACAAGGCTTATTTCCATCTGTTTTTACGCTCCCATGGTGTCGGTCTGACATGGGATTACCAGTGTATTGAATATAGGATGGTAATATCGCCTTCTCGATGACATGAAAGTACAAATATTTGCCGCGTCTTTCTCCCCCATGAGCCATCATCTGATGGATTAAGTGTTTGACACCTTTTTTTCTTTCTTCCCGTTTTGTATCATTTTGTTTATCCTTCATACGAGAAATCTTTCAAACAACGTCATCGTTCAATATAATAAGGAGTTTAGTTCACCAAAAATTGCTTGAGATGTGTTCTCGTTGCGACGATATTAGATCTGATTCACGGTTTCCTGTAGAATCTATCAGCGAACGTTTTACGTTGAGCATTGAGAAACGAGAGTTTGCGATCGGATTGTATATATGCTAAACTGTTAGGGAGGGACGTTGTTTCTAAAATAGCGATTGCAATTCAGTTGCTGCAGTCAAAGGGCTAAGCGGAAATCTTGGCTCCGATCAGGGAACAAACTTACAGTCGATATACCGAGGCGAGGTGAACCTTGTACGTTCTAAGGAAAAGAACCAGGCCCTGAACAGGAAGACGAGACTCCTCATGAATGAGGCGTTGACCACTAACCACATATTCCCGTGGTATCCTCTTCCTCCTCCTCTTCGAACAGTCCGAACCATTCTCAATCTGGTTTCCTATTTCCAAACGGCATTTCTTTCATCTACGCGCGCGGCCCACGATCGCTGGTTACATCGCGGTCCTCGCCTAACACTAGTGAAAAACCATTCAATTATAAATGCAACGATCTTCCAGAGTTCTGAATCGATTTTATGAACGATCTATGGAAGAATTATTCATCATCACGTTGAAATAACCTCGACGCTGCATCCCCGACGAAAACGATCCTGGCTAATCGCATGACAATGAATTTTGCAAACGAACCAATCTACCGAAAATGCAGGCTGGAAGTGATCGAACAATACATCCGTATACCTTACATTACATAAGGGTAGAATTGAAATAGCAAAATGGCGGCAGATGTCGAGCATATAAATCGATTATTCGGGGGTGCAGCTGCTGTATTTTACATCGATACAGTCATCGGTCGTTTTATGTGCTATGCAGGGTCATGTTATTCCTTAGGGCCTAAGCAAACAGGGCGTTCGAGTTACAACCATACGTTTGCCTCCAAACCATGCACGTTTACAATTATTATTTCCATCCGCCTACACACCCCAAGGTCTGAAATGATCGTCCCCCGTTTTACGACGAGTCTTTCACGTCGTTCCATTTTCTATTTTTCTTTGTAATTGCAATGGATACCCCGCACCTTGTCATACTTCGATTCTGATGTAGAACATTTGGATCACCTGGTTTCTTTTTACTTCGAGATGCTACTGCTAGTTGATTTGAAAGCGTTCCATGTGGGGGAGATGTGTAAATGAGCGAAAGAAAAAAAAACAAAAAAAAAGGGGGGGGGTAAATCTAGAAAATCCGAAGAAATACACCGATCTACCGTTCGATGTGCACAAGAAAAGAGTTCACGCTGAAATTGTTATCATAAATCTTTGCTCTCACATTTTCGGTAAACCACAATCGCCACTATAAGGTGACACCGTATGGAAATATATACGAGCAACAGACCGAAAACATACCTCACTATACGTCCCTACATCGTACAAGTTGTTCTGCATGCCTGCATTTATTTTCATTCGATGTACATACGAATGTGTTATTTTTATTTCGATTAACGATCACCACATTCCACAATTTTTCGAATAAAAGCTAAGCAAAACGAAGAGTACGAAAAATAAGTATGAAAAAAAAAAATTCCCATAAAAAAAATCGTTTAGAGAAACTCCAGCATGCACACGAAGATTTAGCATCACTATATCACGTTCATGGTATAAAATAATCGAATGCATCGATAATATGAATTTCAAAGTCGTTAATCAATCGATAATCACCAGATACCCCGCCCAACCAATATCCTCGTTCATTTTCGAGAACAATTTAATTTAAATACATTATCGCACGCCCAATATATACAGGTATAGATTTATATCATGTGCAAGATATAATCGCCGATTTTATTCATTCGATTCCCCGAAGAAGTTCGCAAATATATTGATTGAATTTACACTTTTTTTTTGTTTTTTCTTTTTCTTATTTCGCGTTATATTTTGATCGCCTTTTAAATTGGCTTATACTTTGGTTTCAGTTTTGTTGTTTGTTTGTTATTTTTGTTTCTGTTTTTATTTCAGGCCCTGTTGAGAGTCGCAGCTGCTGCGAGATGCATCGACTCGTGTAGATCTCAGCGCGTCGCTTTGGGGCGTCTCAATTCCGATCGTGCGCGTTGGGGTTTCAGTGTGTTGTGTAATAAAATCGACGGTATGCGAAGATCGGATGCGGAGCACTGTTTTGCACGAGAAGCAATAGCGAGAGCGACGGCAGCAGCGGCAGCGGCCGCGGTTCAGCAGGGTACGTAATAGGAGGCGCGCTTGCAAATTAAGGAGAAGATTTATCGTCGTACCGCGATCAGAAAATTTGACTTCCGCATGGCTGCCGATCTTCGAACGAGAAGGAGCACGAGAGAAGAAAAGAGAGGAGAAAAAAAAGGCGGAGGAGTGCGGGGGTTGAAGGCAGGTCGGTTTTCTTCAAAGCGGCGCCAGCGGGGGCGCGCCTCTATATAATACGGACCCCGAGAGTCGAAGAGAAAGATCGAGAACAGAAAACAGAGAGAAGAGAAGGAAAGGAAGCGAGGAATAAACGGATGCCTAGAAGTAAGAGTAGAAAGAGGATCTGTAAGAGGAGCCCTTTTGGCTTTTAGCCCGTTTGATTAGTCGCGGTAATTAGCCGATTGTCGGATATTGTACAATGCCCATTCATTCCCTATAAATCGATGGTGATCCTTCTTCTCTTTTACTCTCTCCTAATTTCTCTACCAAATTTCTCCGGGTACGGAAAAGGACGGTGAAAGAAATCGTGTGCATGTACAGCTAATGATCAGAAAACTGAACGGAATCTTACGTAATAACTCAGAAAGAAAGGACCGATAGAAAAAAGAAAAGAAAAGATTTCTCGGCAGAATTCCTTTTAGGAGACAATGTGAAGATTTTCTTAACACGTGAAACAAAAGAGTTACGAAGACAAGAACATTGTGGTTAAAAGAAGAAAAAAAAAAGGACTAATACGTTGGTCCTGAAAATTGAAACTGCTCTTCAGCGTTGACCACCTCGCCGGTTTGGGGTTTGGCTATCGGAACATGGTAGTCCTGTAACCTGAGATATCGCTAAGACTTGAAAGTGTATAAAAAAGTGAAGAAGGGCAAAGGGTCTTCGGAGAGAGAGAAAGAAAAGGAAGGGCGCGTCTTGGGTGAGAAAGATATTAGGTTTAGAGATTCTCACCTTTCCGGAGCTGACGTCATAAACCGTGAGAAACTGAGGTCCAGAGAAAAGGAAAGGATGAGGAATTCTCAGCATGACAAAAGAAAAAAGAAAACGCTTGCCCCCGTCGTTTACATACGTAAAACGGTTCGTCTCGTCGAATAAAAAAAAGTGCTCAAAAGTTGAGAGTCGAGAAATTTTATTTGATTTTCTGCGAGAAGTGAAAGCGGGGGAGAAATAACAACAATAATAATATGCAAGCTAATGACAGACGGGCCAGAGGTCCCATTTTACAAATGCAGAAAAGAGAAATGATCCTAATAATTGACACCCACAGTTAGATTTCAAAAGCTAGGGGTAGATCTGACTTGTTTTTTTTTTCCTCGTTTTCTTGAGGATGGAATCTGGGATATTCGTATTTCGGACTACAGGTATATATATTATATGCCTAAAAGGTGAAGTCGGGTGCAACAGCAGCAGCAGCAGCAGCATCAGAAGAAATAACAACGGCAGCAGCGAGAGCCATAAGAAGTTTGAAGAAGAGCTGGAGGGCAAGGAGACTTGAGAGTGACCGATTATGTAAAGTACTGCCGTGGGTGGCCACGACGTAAGACGTAAGACGTAAGAGGTGGTAGGTATATAGTGTACGAGGATATAAGGTGCGCGTTATACCTACTCTCAAACTATAAAAAAGGTCCACCGGGCCAGAGCTTTTCGAGCTCAGAACTCCCTAGATTTTAAGCTCACCCCACCGCACTTAAACAAATACACATGTATCGATATGTTGTACATAGATCGTCAAATATGTACTGAATACCAACGTGTAACGTATACGTATGTATATGTATTTAAGTTTGTTACGCCGTTTGTCGTTCAAATGCACTAAAAACCGGTTGTTCAAAGTTATAAACAGCCCGACTGCAGTATGTATATTTGTATATCGGTGTGAATGCGATATACATATATACCTAGGTAGGTAAATACACATACCTACTCCCGCATCGTCAATGGTAAAGCGAGATATTTCCGCCTCATAAAATATCACGCGTCTAGGATCCCAAAAGCTTCAGATAAATCTAATGACGATTTTGGTCCGCGGTAGCTTCTTCAAAAAGTTATATCGAGAATCACGTATATTATACTTTCCGAAATTCTTCACCCTCCGTCGGTAATGATGGGGTAAAAGTATAAAAAAAAAAATTGTAGCCGAGTTAAATCCGAAGAATAATTTTTGGAAAATCGCTCTTGCGTCAGGTTGCGAAAAAATTTCGCTGAAATGATCGTGTTGGTCACGCCGAGTTTGCCGGACAAGAAGTGTACTCAGCTATAATACATGTGAGCTGAGGAACGAGGAAAGCCAAGCCCCTTTTTCGAGGTGGTCAAGCTAACGATACGCATTGTTCATCCGGACAAGGTTTACTCTGAAAACTGCACATGTGTGCACAGACATGTTATATACATATCGTATGTATACCGCGTGATGGATTTTAGTGGAGCAGCGTGAAAGCGAAGCGACTTTTTTCTCTTCAGCTTCCTTTTTTTTCTATTAGTTTTCTTGTTTTTAACAAAAGAACGAACCGTTTCAGGGCGTATGTAACAAAATCTGAAAAATTATGGTGTCCAAGAATTTGGGAATATTTTCAGAAGACCGCCGTGTTAAGGTACGAGTTTCTTTTTAACTTCATCAAAAAAGAACGATTCTGTCTGAGAATTCCGAACTATGTTTTTAGAAAAAATTCCATTTCCTATGGCCAGAAGTTTGAAGAAAAATTGAAAGCAGAAATATTCGAAATAAAAAGTTACCGTCGTACAACGGAGAGAAAAAAAAACAAAAAAAAAACAAGAAATCAGAAAGTTTCAATATTCAACAAGTTTTTTACGTTGCTGTTTTTTTTTTGTTTTTTTTTTCATTTTTCATTCGTTTTTAGGTAACATCTGAGCGCGTCTTGGATGAGAATAAAACGATTAGGTGTCTTCATAGGAATATATGGTATAGTGGGTCATCCGAGATGACTAGAGGCATCTACTAGACATATCTGTCTATCTGTCTGTTGTCTGTCTGTCTTTCTTTCTTTTTGTCTGTCGGCCATATAAAGAAGCACCACATAATCAAACGGGTGTTTCATTCCTAGTAGCGTTGTATATATGTACAAACTACACATACGTAACGTACTTGGGCGTCCTGCGCGATACGAATCGCTTTATTGTCCATTGCACTCTATGCCGTGTCAATCGGTGCAGCGCATCACCGTACGTAGGTATATAAAATGAGAAGAAAAAAAGAAATTAAAAAGAAGAAGACGCAGCCTTACGAAGAAGGACGATGAGAACGAGATCGAAAACGCCCTTCGCTGCCTTCTCATGGGTACAAAATATTTTTAATACACTTCGGCGTGAGGCAGGCTTCGAGAATAGATTATTATTGGAGCAGGTCAGAAATGAAAACATTCAACTCATGATAGGCAAAGAAATAAAAAAATCAAATTTCGTGTCTAAATTTCAATTGCGTTGAGAAAAATGTATTTCTCAAAATTATTGTGATTCATCATAGAAAGTTCTGCATAGTCCTTTGAATTTTTTTAAATATTCCGACGAGATTTATACGGTGCACACTTTTCTAACGTCCACCTGTTTTCCCATAGATTACTATACCGTAACAATTATTTTGGAGTAGATTCCAACGTCCTGATCGAATCAGGGCTTAAGGGGGTTGTTGGTAATGTGGCGTTGCATTGTCGAGGCACGATTTGGGTTCGCTTCAAGAGAGGAAAGAAAAAATCGAAAAAATAACGAAAAAGATTCTCACGTGACGCGCACCACGTGTATTTTTACCCACACGTATGCGTGTATATGTCGTCATGTACATATATATACGTATTAAAGGACACTCGGCAAAAGACGTGCCCTGAGAACCTCTTAAGAAACCGGTACGATTCCATAATTTATGTATAACATAGGGACACCGCGGTAGAATAACGGTCTAGGATTAGAAATAAAAAAGGGTTTTGTTTTCCCAAGTACAAAAAATTATCGTCACAATTCCCTGCTGAGTTACGTATCGTGTAGGTATGTGACGAACTGACTAAAATTCTTTTCGCAAAAAATGCTGTATAATTCAAGAATTTCTTTTTCTTCTTCTTTTTTAATGTTATAATAAATAACATAAAATACAAAGATTGAAGAACCTCCGCGACGTGCTTATGGGGGTTGAATATATTCCCACCATAGAAGGAAAATCGTCGGCGTAGAATTAGAGCCGAGAGATTATTTATGTGAGGATTAACAAAATGACTCGTATACATATATATGTATAACGTGATATGCGGGTCTCCAAGGGACGCGGATGATTCCAAGATTACTCAAATAATCCGTCTGGACCTAGTAAGATCATGTCTCAGAATTATAAGAAAAAATATGCGTCTCATCACGCCGCGCTATAGAGTATCGTCGTCCCGATCGAATTGAGGAAAATGAAAAAGAAAAAAAAAAATAAATAATCCTCACATCAAGAATCTTATAGTACATTACATTATATCGCACGGATCTGCTGCGGGTCTCGAAAGCTGAGGAGAAGAAGAAAAAAAAAAAAGAAAACCAACAAAGGATAATAATCACAAGGAAAAAGGAGAATCAATAATTTCTTTTTAAATTCGTACTTTATCTATTGTTTTTTCTTTCTCAGACGCTCAATTATTGCACACGAATTCGTCGATATTTCTTTTCTAGCTTTTTTCTCCGATACGATAGCGAACCCTACATTATACGCATAGGTATTGAAATATTTCACCACTGATACTAATTTTCTTTTTATTTCTAATCGAACTCGAATAAGCTGGTTTATTATCTCGAGTGAAACCTGCACTTTGGGTATTATAGAAGACGTTCGGTTTATTGAGGGATCTAAATAACTGACATACCATGAGTACATGTGTATGCGATATCTGGTGTAATATCCGTATACGTATAACGAACAAATATTTATTCCGAACTCCCTTTTCATTCCCCATGGGAATTACGCGTCCCTCTCCCTATTCGTATCTTCCCGCGTTTCGATCCTTCGGTATTTACTTGTTCATTTATTAATACCGAAGAAAATTAATTTCCCACAAACAAAAAAAAGGCGAAAGAAAACCACAAAAAAAAAAGAAGTTTTATCGCAGATAAGTACATATGTATAAGATTTCATCAGAGCGACGTAGTTACGAAAATATATGCTGAGTTTCATATTAAACTTACAATTAAAAACTCATCTTATCATCGAAACAAAAATTTTGCTCGTTAACGTTAATGAGAGAAACTACTGTGCATATATATGGTGCAGCGGCAGCTGGAAATTCATTTTGCTCCTATTTCACAATTTATTTTTATAGATATGACGTTTTTTTTCTCTTTCTATTTCATCATCGCAGTTATACGGATATATGGGTCACGTCATCTTATACGAATCGTATGTATTAATAAAAAAAAAATTTCTCACATATCCGCGAAGCGCGATTCTCGCGGATATTCAGAGTTTTCGAAAATTATTCGTGTATAAATACACGTACGTGTTACACGGGAAAGGATCTTTGCAGATAATAAAAGTCGCTGAGTCGAAGTATTTAAAAGTTGGATGGTTGAAAAATTTGATCTCGAAAGAGCGAAGTAAGAGAAAAAATGAAAAGAAAGAAGGCTCAACATTCCGCAGCCGCAGACGGGGTAAAACGAGAGGGATGATGGGAAGAACTATTACACAGGCGGATATTAGCCGTCTCGACAATTCTAGTGTAGTTAGGACGAGGGTCGTAAAATAGGGACGAAAATTGTCACGCAGAGGACGCCCGTGGCGCAGCTCAATTATCACGGCGCTCCATGTATACCGCTCGAATATATCAGTCGAGGGTATAAACGACGCGGAAATTCGATCAACGCAAACCGACCGCGGGTGGAAAACAAGAGAGGAAACAAAAGAGATCTGGGAACGTTGATTTTATAATTGCGGTTTCAACCTTTTACTACGCGTACCTACCCACCCTTAGTTCCAACAAATCACGGGTCAAATTGCAGCTAAATGGAACTACTTTGCCAAGCCAGCTGGGGTGGGGGAGGATGTAAGTTAGGGGATGAAAAAAAAGAGAATCGGATAACGGAAGTTTCCCTGATAGTAAAAGGAAAATTTTTTTTAAACCCGATGCGGTGAAAAAATCTCAATTTTATTCCTAACTCTGAAAATGATAATAGGTCGTTCGAAAGAACGAGAAAAAAAACACAACAGTTTACCTGATATATGAATAGGTTTATCTTATTGCGGGTTTAAATTTCGAAAAAGAATATAAGTACACATCGTAATTCCCGAGGGTCAGTTATAAAACAAATGGGCACGACGGGGAGACAAGAATTTTAGAGCGTCGATATCTTTTTTATCTAAGGTTAAATCTGATCTCCAGAAACATACTATAGGATCTCCCGAGTCTCAACTCTCAACTTCTATTGGCGTTGGAACATAAAGGGCTGTTGCATTAGAAACGAGAACAACGAAATGAACGTAATAAATTTCTTAGTGACAGCTGCTGGGTAATTTTTATTTATTCTTTTTTTTATCTTCTCAATATAACAATTAATACCCAGGTCAACCGTACAAAGGCCTGCAGTCTCTTGTCTGATAATCTTCTTCTTTTTTTTTTCTACATCCAAATTCTAATTTCTCATTCTATAATTTATGATACATCAACACGGGAATACGATATGCACAATCTGATCTTATGACGTCAGAAATGATTGCAGTTGCAAGACCGAAAAAAAATAAATAAATAAATAAAATAGATAAATAAACAATTAAAAGTTTACTGCAAAACTAATAATTGGATGATAATCGCGAAACTGTATTCTATTCAACAAATTCAGTGTGTAAAATCAGAGGGAAAAAAATTATGAGAAGAAGAAAAAGAGGAAGAAAAAAGTAAGATAAAAGTGTGAAGAAGTTTGAAAAGTATTTCATCTCTCCATACAATCCCTTATAATATTGCGATAATTTATGCTCTGCGGGAAAACCGATGGGTAGTATTAAATATCAAATATGTAATGAGGAACACGAAAACACAAACCTACACGAACGCAAACGCAATAAAAAAAAAATCAAATAAAACTAGATAAATAAATAAATAATAATAATAGAGAGAAAAAAGAAAAAAAAATAGACAGCGATGGCCCACCTACTCATCTCATAATTAAGCACTGTATTCACTCGTGAAACGCCTAAGGTATAAACGAACAGGTTGTAAGATTGGTGGGTCTGGTTCAAATCTTTTCAATGATCGCCCACGTGCTTCTTTATATACATATATATATGTGCATGAATATGTACGAATGTGTGTATCCCTATCCCTTTAACACCGGTATAGATATATTAAATATAGATAATGCCCACGTACGGCCCTATAACTAAATAATAATAGTCCACGTGCGTTACACCATGGAGGCATATACCTATATATATGTATAAGGTATATGTTCACGTATGACCCATTCGTTATAATATAATTCCCAGAGACCTACGCTGGGTGCTTCCGCTTCAGATGCTGTTACATAAAACTATCCTTGACTCTCATATGTATATATTTTCCCGTTCCAGGTCAAATTCGATGAGCTTCTGCCCCTCAAAATTTTTCAATTCACTTCCAAAGTTTCTTGTTTTTTTTTTTTTTTTATTCTTCGTTTTTCTAATCTGCTTCTTCTCCAAGCAAAGTTTTTTTTGGATTACGACAACTGCACATACGATGTACTCGAGCCTATTCAATTTTTTTTTTTTTTCACCAATTTTCAGAAATTTCATTTCTCATCCGGATAGAAATAGATACGAATCTTTTTTTCATCGAATTATTTATTTCTGTATAAGTATAGGTACGTACCTATGTTCACTCGATTTATTCTCTCCACTCTACCATTCTTTTGAGAAAATAAGAGAAAAGGAGCGCGATAAAGTGAATATAAGGTATCCCCATAGTGCTGCAGTGGTCAAGGTGAGAGGTTAAAATCAGTTAAGGGTGATATACTGTGGGCGTTTAGTTAAACTGATCAGATATGTATGTAGTTACCCACATAAGAAATCATCTG
Source organism: Athalia circularis (assembly GCA_963978495.1). Classification (NCBI taxonomy): domain Eukaryota; kingdom Metazoa; phylum Arthropoda; class Insecta; order Hymenoptera; family Athaliidae; genus Athalia; species Athalia circularis. Next base: position 9,856,763 of record OZ021702.1, read on the forward strand.
TTCTTTATTTAATCATAAAAAAACTTTCCCTTTTTTGTTTTTTTTTCTTGTTACTCGTATTGTCTCTTTCGTAAAAATTCCCACAGGACTCCGTAAATCTTGACGAATGGTTAAATCGACCGTAAAACTCGCACGTATAACGCACGTTGATCGTATACGCCCCAGTTTTCCAGCGTCAATTTTTCTTTTTTTTTGTCTTCCTTTTTTCCTTTTTCTTTTTCTTTTTCGGTCACATTTAAAGGGCTGCGGTGTTAGTGTAGAAAAAACGAGTTCTTTTATTTCGTCGTGTTTTTTTTTGATTTTTCTCATTCTTACGGTTTTTTTTCTTTGCGTATGAGGAAATCAGGTGTCGTTTCACGTTTGACTGTCTTCCGTTTTATAGCTTCTGTTATTTGAGCCTTATGGAACTGCGTATACATATATATATATACTATGTGCATACCTATATGTGTATATATGCGTACAGTATATGTATATGCCTGTATAAAAAAGCGTCACCGTAAAAGGTTACACAGAGCCAAACAAAGGGACGTGCGGCACAAGCGAGTAATATAGCAGCAAACCAGCAAGAGCACAACTTTCTTCTATCCGATCTTGACCGGAAGTGAGGCGACAGAAGAAAGAAACGCGGATAACTGTAGTACCTATATAACCGATAAAGAAGTTACCAAAATCAAAGCAGTAACAGTAATAATAATAAGAAGAATAGAAAATGGAAGAAAAAATGAAAAACAAAAAATGAAGATGGGGAAATCGTGCATGCTTAGAAAGCGTGCAATTCGACAAGAAAATTGCGTGGGCATATAAATTAACAATACGAGCTATCGCGTTCGTCGATTGTTCAAAAATATTCCAGATGAGTTGAATGAGAAATTTTGTGAAAAATTCAAAATTCACGACCCGAAGATGCCGATAAAGAGTTTTGTTGATCAAAAAACTTATTACAAAGGTAGATAGATTTTTTAGCCGTATACCAAAATTCGGTACATATTAGGAATGAAACCAAATTTTGAAAAAAAAAAAACACTACGGGAAAGAATATTTTGACGAATAAAAAAAAAAACAAGAAACGAAAAAGAAATTTAATAACCGACAACATTCTCAAAAGTTAACTAACCGAATTCCGTGCAATCTTACGATCCAATTCTCGAGTTAAAAATATAAGATAGACGCGTATGTATAGTACATGTAGTTATAAATGCCTGCATGGTGTTTTTTTTTCCTTCCATCTAGATACACGCTTGATATATATTAAGTTGCCACGTTGCACACGCCCTCCGAAAGCTAAATTAATCTTCATCTTAATTACATATCGGGCGGTTAGATTACTTGAAATTTCATCAATTGATAAAATAAACTAAATAAAACTAAGCAGACGTTGTATAGTAAAAATCTAATCGACCGCTGCTGTAACATCATCGAACTTGCTACTCAGATTATGAGACTTCCACACAAATTTACGGCCGTTAAATATGAAGAGAGAAAGAGAAAGAATTAGAAAAAAGGCAACCAGAAAGTAAAAAAAAAGGTTCTCGAGATATAAAACGCACTCTCGTATATAATGTGCGTTGATAATGATTTTTCCTACGTATTTTCTTTTGAAATTTTTTTTTTACCGATCGTGCGCTGTAGCACGGTATAAATTCATCCAAATTTGAATTAAAACAAAAAAAAAGAAGAAAATCTAGTTAAAATTTTAAAAAATAAAAATATTTACGCATGCACGTTTGTCGTAAGAAATTTCACGCGTGTAAACGTTGCAGTCCAATTCTTATTTGTTTTTTCTTTTTACATCTGACAGTATTTTCTCTTTTCGGATTCAAAAACTGATATTTGTTTTTTCCTTCATTGTCAGACTACAGCGCATTGTTTTTCAAACGAAGAAACGTCCGTTCGTACGTGCACAGGTTCGTTCCAAAGAATTACCTATGCACACGAGAAGGAACAACGAAAAAGAAAAAGAAAAAGAAAAAAGAACAAGAAAAAGAAAAAGAAGAATATAGTAAAAGCTCATCTCTTCAAAGTCTCTCGTCTCTTCTCTTATATTTGCCATCAGTCGGCATGTTTAGCTCACGACTAACTATATACCTATACGGATACTCCACATACTATTTGTTCACCCTTTTCTCTCTTCGCGGGCCATCGACATGCACCAGCCTTTTATCCTCTCCAATCTCTTCCTGCATTTTTATTTCATTTTTTTTCATTCTTTGTTTCGTTTCTTTTTTTCTCCTTTCGTTTTTCCATTTTCTAGGCATACGCCGCAGCTATAACAAACGAAGCCACTGCACTGTTCGCGGTAACCACTGCATACTCCCAACACACACCGCGTTCGACCATATTTTTTATGTTCTTCTTCTTCTTTTTTTTCTAGTTTTTTTTTTGTTTTTTTTTTAGGTTTTTGTACTTTGTTTTTACTTGCAGCACCGATCCACCCACGTATGTATTCATACACGGAGAAAAAATACGATCTTTAATGGACGACGTCAAGTTGTGGGCACATAAATTATTAACGATATGAAATACATATGTACAGCTTAAAATACATGTACATATACCTATACCTATATATATATGTGTAAAGTATATAAAAACTAATCGACCTAATGAACATTTATATATTATGTACACGACGTGTATACCGACACCCTTTTTCTTTTTTTTTTGTGTTATTTTTTTTCACCCCTGTACGACTTTGGGAAAACTGACTTAATTTAAGTATGTAATTTTTCACGGTTCAAACGAAATGGAAACATATAATTATGTATAACATATATATTTTGTGATAAATATGATTTTAAACCGTCATAAATTTAGATTATACGACCGACTTTGATAATACCGTGTTTTGTGATAAATCAAAGCTAACGATATAAAGTGATCGAGAAATGCGTGCCGATTAATTATTATCGGAATTTTGCAAATCCATAGATATAATAATGGTGGAAGGTTTCAGGTATACACGACAAGTTTTCTATATAACACACGATGTGCGCGTAAAATATAAATCGAATGTAAATGAGATGAAATGAAAATAATCCCATTCTATTGTGCGTATGGAATTCGTACGGCATATGCTGCGTAAGGTGGCACACAACGTGTAACACACGCTCGAAACACGCGTGTATTGTACATGTAGTACAGGCATTATAGACAAAAAAAAGGCTTAGAAAAGAAAATGAACCGAGAAAGCTGATTTTTGGATATGATGGGGGGGGGGGGGGCCTTAAAAAAGCTTAACTTCAAATTGTCGACCAAGATTTCCTATGCGCGTTCGCCGCCATCTTGAAGAAGGGGTAAATTTGGTTTTTTTGCGATAATTTGGTTCTCCGTCATAATACGAAAATTATGACCTGATACTTTTTTGTTGCTCTTTTGACGTTCTACAATTCAGGTCATATGATCTTTTCACCTACAATTGATCGTTATCGAGATATCGAACGAAAAACTGCAAAATTAAGAACTTGAGACCGGTTTTTGTTTTTTTTCTCCTTTTTCGTGATATGTATCGGAAAAATGTCCATTATCAAACTTATAGAGCATACTAATACCTACAATTTCATATATTTTTTTTTTTCGTTCGACCAAAATTTTGACTTGTGGAGCGCCGTAACGAAGTGCAAATATGGGAAAATTCCACGTGAATTCGATAAACCAAAACAGTAACCCTCTTCGATTTTTTCAGCGATTTTTTATATGTATAATAGGTCTTCATTCAGAACACTTCACTGATTTTTTTCAAGTTTTTTGGTCCAGCCGTTTTTGCGTTATGAATTTTAGAAAACTCAAAACAGCACCATGATCGATTGTTTTGAAAAAATTCTCAAAAATACTATAGCCAACGATGAACATTTTTTGCTTGTATGAAAAAGTGGATAGATTTTTTTTTAAATTTTTTTCCTATTTTTTTTGTTCACGGCGCTGTCTTGAGAGTGAAGTGTTTTGAATAAAGATCTATTATATAAAAAATCGCTGAAAAAATCGAAGAGGGTTACTGTTTTGGTTTATCGAATTCACTTGGAATTTTCCCATATTTGCACTACTTTACGGCGCTTCACAAGTCAAAATTTTGGTCGAAAGAAAAAAAAAATACATGAAATTGTAGGTATTGGTATGCTCTATAAGTTTGATAATGGACACTTTTCCGATACATATCACGAGAAAGGAGAAAAAAAACAAAAACCGGTCTCAAGTTCTTAATTTTGCAGTTTTCCGTTCGATATCTCGATAACGATCAATTTTAGGTGAAAAGATCATATGACCTAAATTGTAGAACGTCAAAAGAGCAACAAAAAAGTATCGGCTCATAATTTTCGTATTATGACGGAGAACCGAATTATCGCGAAAAAACAAAATTTACCCCTTTTTCAAGATGGCGGCGAACGCACATAGGAAATCTTCGTCGACAATTTGAAGTTAAGCTTTTTTAAGCCCCCCCCCCACATCATATCAAAAAATCAGCTTTCTCCGTTCATTTTCCTTTCCAAATGTTTATAATGCCTGTACTAATGGGGCATTCTTCGCCAAAATTTCAAACCAGACAGATGTATACCTTGTCGCGTGCACTTGTCGAAGAATGCCTCATACATGAACGTAGTAAGAATACACACGTATATATACCTATACACGTGTTAAATAATTACACTGATCTAATGGGTCACGTACCTATACATAAACGCACTTATATATCGGCCTACGGTATGTGCTTCTCGACTATACATATTGATAGTGTTTAAGTGTATACGGCTATAATATATAACATAGTTTGTGTTCGTTTAACTTAAAAGGGGTTTAGTAAAGTTGACTATAAAATAATCTGTATAGCGTCCGCACCATGTAACTGCAGTTATATTACATTTGTGTGTGTGAATATAAATAGCATTATGTACATACGGACACGTACGTAATTTGTTTTATTCTGCCCCCCGCCCCCCTAACTACGCATTCAAATACGCTGCAGATGATTAATTAGAAAAACAATAAATAAATAAATAAATAAAGGTAACACGGATCCGATTGACGCATTGAGTCTGACAATGAGTCTATAAGAATTTTCGAAGAATCAAAGAATTTCCGAAGAAATTCATCGAAAAAACAATGCCAATAGAATACTCCGGAACTTTAACTTCCCTAATCTGGTTCCAATTTCACGAGGGACGATTTTTTTTTTTTTCTCTCTACTCCATGGGATGCCTAGTTCCCATAAAATCAGGGTCGATCTTCAAGATATTTCAAATATATCCTTTCTTCTAACGAGGTCGAAGGACCGTCTCGAGTTGGCCCATAACGAGACTCTCGTGCGAGATCATGAAAAAAAAAAGGAAGTAAAAAGAAAAAGGAAAAAGAAAACTAAAAATTATTGAAAGGCATTTTTCAAGCATATTCTATCGGATGATACTCATAGACTGATTTTTCTTCCTATATTTTATCGTGCTTCTCATAGGTTAGCCCGGACATATATGCGTATATGATATTCACGCGCAATTAGAGGCACGACGATGAGGAGTATGCATTATTATGTGAGCATCAAAAGTAAAATGAAAAAGAGAAAAAAACTCACCTTCACAAGAAGATGTATCGGCTGACTGACTGTTAGAGGTTTTCCTCTTCTTGTTTTACTACCTCTTCCACCGAGGCACTTTATCCACGGCATGACGTCCCGGTGATGTTGGTTTTGGTCGTTTTTTGTTACTTTTCTTTTCTTTTTTTCCTCCTTTTTAAAAAAAAAAAAAAAGAAACCGATGCTTTGTCTCCGATTTAATCGATTTTGATGTTTTCTTTCATACACTCGCCTCTCGACACCTTAGTTTCACGATTTTTCTTCCTCCAGCCGCTTTCCTCTTGAAAATATTTCTATGGTTCCGTTTTGGTTCGGTAAGAAACATCCTGGTGACGGACGACCATGATGACGATGGGCATCAGGGATTTTCAATTTCGTCTCTGTCTTAATTATTTCTTTCTTTTTTTTTCTTTGTTCCGCGCCTCCGATTCAAATTTCCCTTCAATTCTTCTCCGTCAATACCCTTTCCCTTTTGTTTTTCAATAGAAAGAACTGTCACGGTGTAATGTAAAGGATCCTCGCTCCTTGCAGTTGGCCTTCCTTCCCAGATTCTTAGAAGGATTTCCTCCTTTTTTCTATCCTCCTCTGATATCACTGTTCCTTTTTGTTTTTTTTATTAATTTTTTTCGACCCAGTAGTTCTTTTGCTTTTTTTCGGTTTCTCTATTTTATTTCTCCTTCTTTCACTTCCTCAAAATTCGTACTACTTCCAGTTTATAAAAAAAAAAAAAAACGAAAAAAGAAACCCGCACACCAATTTGTGAGTTTTATTTATTTATTATCACGCATTACACAAGGAAGTTGCACTTAAGTTACACACGAGTAAAAATTGTTTTTTTGTTTGGAGTAATTCGAGAAGGCCAGCGGCTTTAGTTTCGCTGCAGCAGTTGGACTCTGCAGGTTATCGTTGAGAGTTGTTTTAATTCAAATATGTCTGTTGACAACCATATGATCCAATGGCAAATATAACGCGACTGGGTCACCCTTATCGCTCAAATATATGCAGCAGATCGAGTCTCATTCGGAGTTTCTAACTTTGCATTCGTATAAAACGGCGTACAGAGTTCGATCTTCAATTTTTATTCATTTCTCTGATCAAGCAGAAATATGGAGAACTTGATTCACAATTCCTTTTTTCCTTTCGTTTTTCGACCGACCTTTCAACTATGATAATTATTCACATATGTAATACCAAAGAATGCACGACTTTTGCGATAACATAACCGATACAGTATTCAATTAAAAATTCAATTTTCTTATCGCGTTTATTTTATAGTTAATACATATGTGCGTATGTAGTTAATATTTTCAAAGTCTCGTTCGGACTTCAATCGATAAAATTTTCGTTTTTCTTTTAAACTTTATCAACTTACTCATACGTATGAAATAAATATAAGTCATTTAATAATTTCATTTAGAAAAAAACAAAAAGAAACAAAAATTTTTAATATTTCTTTTTAAACAGCGTATGTATATTGTACAAGCGTAGCGTGAAATGGGTATGAATCTACAGGCAAAATTGATGGAAATAGACCGGAAAAAAAAGAATCAAAAATGAAGGAGATTTTTTTTTTTTAATATTATTTTTCTAAAAAATTAATTATCAAAATTTAACGTATGACGAAGCGAATTCTAAATGGAGAAGAGGATGATGAATTTGAGCGGCGAAATTTCCCTAGTCTTTGCGACCGGCTTGGTACGCGGCTAACCGACGACTGACAGAACCGACAACACGCTGCTCACAGCTTACCAGAGTAAGCTAAGCTGCTGGTATAAACCGAACACGAACCAAACCGAGGAAAATCGGTCTTCCTCCTGCTCCACACATTACGAAGCAACAGCTAGCTGATGAAAGAGAAAGAAAGAAAGAAAGAATCAGAAACGCCCGCCGCTTTTGCCGCTGCTGCACATGTCTAGAATTTTCCTTATAATAATGCACGCAGTGCAGCAGCCGCATAGAGGGGACACGGTTGATCCTTTAACTCCACCCCTTCTCTAATTTATTTCATTTTTTCTTTTTCGTTTTTCTTTTTTCTTCATCACCGTACCCTTTCTCCCCTTTTCTTCGACTTTCCCTGCATCGTAATATTGTACGCTATTTCGCTTCTTCCTCAGAGTTTTAACTAATTTTCAAGACAGATGTATACGTATACATGGTTTAGTGTATATATCAAGTGAAGTGAGCTGCCAATTAGCAACGTGTCCCAGGACAAGAAAAGTCTAATGATAAATAAACTCTGCAGATTTTTGGAAGCTTTGATATACTACGTTTCACATGAAAAAAAGCGCTCTTGTTCAGATACACCAAAACTTTCAAAACTGGAGTATTTTTGTTCTCGCCATTTTTTCAAAGATTCATTATATATCATTTGGTACCCCGCATGTATTTCGAACGTTCTTTTAAAGCTAAAACGGAAGTTTAATCGTACGGAAATTCCGGAAAAAAAAGAAAGGAAGAAAAAGTAACTTCACGGTGATTTGAAAATTAAATTAAAAAAAAAAAGTACCGGGTAAATAGGTTAATAAATTATCCATCATCGTAACGTGAAAATAAGACGACCGCGTGGTATGAAAAAATAAAAATGGCGGCGGTCGTCGTCGCGTCGTCGTCGTCACACTTAACGGAACGGCGCCACCGACCGCCTCCGTTGAGCGGTCGTTCCGCTCCGTACTCGCGTTTCTCTCGACATTTTTTCACTCGTTTATTCTTTTTCGAATCTCAAACCATGGATAAACCGACATACCATGGTATGGTTAGGTCGGTTCATTGTACTCGCGGGTACTTAGGGCTAGAAAAAACAAAAAAAAATTAAAGAAAAAATTTATATATATGTGGTGTGTTCTTAGTCACACCATGTACACGTAGTACGGTGAAACAAACTTTTTTTTCTTACGCGCCACAGTTAATATTTTGCGTTACTTTGTTTTTGTTTTTTTTTACAAAATTGAAAATGGGATATACGGGACACGTGGCGGTTGGTTTTACAATAATTTGTTAACGACAAAACAGTCCGAATTCGTTACGGGGTCGAATAGATCACCAAGAGCCGTATAATGGTAGGGAAAAATAATGTAGGTATTTGTAGCTATGAGGCGGGCGAGCTGCAGATGTTCGGCCGGAAGTCCAGGTGCAAAATATTTTGGCACGCGCCAACCATCGACCGCGTGACACGGTCCATTTATAATAAGAAAAATTTTCAAGATACTTAACACGCCCTACGAGTAGCGCTACCCTATTCCAGATTTTTTCAAAAGGACCTCCTCACCCGAGAGGACATAAAGAAAAAAAAGAAGAAGAAGACACACTCGACCTTTTTCTACTCTTATACGACATGAGTAAATATCTGAACGATCTTTTGACGACCCTCTTGAAAATACTCGTCCGCATGCGTGGAACAGGAGGCTTAATAAGGTCAAAACCGGAAGTAACACTCTGTCGCAACATGTATTTTGACAGATACTCGGTTTTTTCTATTCATTTATTTTAATAATTTGTTTTTTTTCTCCCAAGCCTTGATTAGTATCGTTTCGTTGTTAGATCACCATACTTCATTATATATACGATTTCCATGAGCTTTTATGGGAGAACGATTTAGATGCCACGTGCTAGTATATCGCTACTGAGCAAATAGCTACATGGTTGTTGTTACGACGTCAGGGCCATTGGATCAAAATAGATATGATATCACATTCTGCGCCATGAAATTCCACACTGGGTTTAGGTTTATATTCGTTTATTTGCCTAGTATTTTTTTTCTTTTTTTTTGTATTTCCTTTTTCTCGCCCCACTGCATCATTACCGACAATATATTGTGGATGCGGCGTGGAAAACTTGTCTACTTGAAGGGAAAAAAAAAAAATGTTTTTTTTTCTCTTTCTCTTCCGTTCGTTTCGAGATTGTGAAACGAAACTTTAACCGCTGCACTGCACGGGCAGTATAACCTTTTGAAATTATACCACGAGGAATACGTGACAATTTTTATATTGTAACTGTAAAACCTAAAGCATCACATAAAGTAGTAGGCAAGTCAAGGTTTGTATAGTCGAAGTTATATTTTGCATGCCTGATGACGTCTTGTTATAAATACGCAGGAGTAGCGCGTCTCTGCGATGTGGAGGGACCGGATGTGCGCGATCAGAATTATCAAGACCAAAACGTACGCCGCAGCAACCCCTTCCTCGAGTTACATCTGCGGTGAAATTATAAGGGGCTTGGGATCGGTGAAGGAAAAAAGAAGAATATAAAGAAAAGAAAATATACATGTTTTGCAGTTCGAGTTGAATGGAGGGAAGCGTATAGATACAAACTAATGAGGGAACAAACGGCGAAAGATTCGAACTTGAAATTGATTTGAAAAGGTATCAGATGATCGGTTATTTCCAACTGTCATCTCGAAAGTTTTAGTACCCGCGAGTATAATATGTACGGGGATTTGTATAAGGACTATGACTTCTTCGCGATGATACCACGTGACGTTCGATGAACGCCATTAAATCCAAAATTATGAACACAATGGACCCTGCCGTAGCTGTTTTATTACGCTTAATAGCCAAGGGAGAGAGAAAAAGACACTGTGGTGATACGAATTGAGTCGAGGAGGAATGAACGACAAGCAAAAGAAGCGCACTCATCCGTGACTTAATGTGCCTCTTTTGAATAATAATTACTTTTGTATATACGTATATATGTATGCATATAGGTGTATAATATACGTATGTAACTCGCGTGATCGATTCCGAATAGAGAATATATACTGCGTTTGAAAATGTCTTTCAATTCATAACTTGAAAACCTAACAATGGCAGAGATGACATGCGCGTCACGTTAATTAACAATTTTATTATCATTTTTGAGTTACAACGTTCAACCAAACATTCTGCTTGAAAAAAATCCACCCCGCAACAACTTTAGAACAGAAATTTTCGTAATCGATATGAAAATTTTCTAATGTAGTCAAAAGAAGAGGAGAAAAATGAGGAGTAATATGAATAGAAGAAAAGATAATTGCAGGTGCAGGCAGCCGACCAATCGGTGAACTTCCTCCTCTACTTCCTGTAACCTCCTGAATTCAATGACAATTGATAACAACTCGTGTCACAAAATTATTCGAATAATAAAAAGCGAAATAAATGACGCGCGATGTCGCTGCTGGCCGCCATCTTGTCGCGCACCCCTAGAGATATGCATTGTTGCAGACCGCGCGATCTTCTACTTGTCTTCTACACCGTAGACTGACACCCGAACCCAATCAACGAGCGAGATATTCTTCAGCAACTTTTTATCAATTCACCAAGATTGTTAGAGAAGAAAATTCTAAAAAAACAATATTAACTGCCCCAAGAAATTATAGGATAACTGATATTGAAATCAACGCCTCTATATATTCGAACATATGACACATGGGATATTTGACTGCCGTTTTTAAACTGGTTATTATATACATATAATTCTAACACACCGAAGCGGAGAAATAATTATTTCAAGTTTATTGAAAATTATGATTAACCACCTCCGACCTATGGCTGCCTGTTGTGCAGGTTATATTATACGTCTCAAAATATACGACGGGTGTTGTAACGCAAGTTGGTGAGGTAAGATACGTGATTACCTCTTCACTCCACAGACACTTCGTTGGACGAAAGATGAAAAAGAAACAAAAAATAGAAATATATGTTGAGAAGAAAATTTCGAGTATACCGAACGTACGGCGGTGGCATTTATTTTATTTTTTCGGTGAGATGTGACAGAATTTTTTCTAACAGATAATGGCGCGTACGCCGCGACGGACTATATGTGACATTTATTTTGCGATGCGCCTTTTAAACAGACCGGAAACTGACCTCATTGACAATTACAGTCTCGCGAAGCGTCCATCCGTAACCGTAACAGGGATATAGTAGTTTCATTTTTTAAATTACCGCGTCAACATTCATTCTAGTTTTAACGTCCGACCTGTTTCCGATTAGTATAACTTTGTTTACACGATAATGATACAATTCCGTAAAAGAATTGTTAAAAAAAAATACGGATTAAAAATAAAAATAAATGAATAACACGATAAATAACGGACAAATTGAAACCGACCTATACCCAAATATTTGTACAACGATAGAACGATAGAAACAAAAAATAAAAAAATTGATTTCGGACAATTTTTCAAATAAATCTATTGGTATCACGTGATAAATTCCTAGAACTATTGATGTAATAAATTAATTGGGCGAACGCCGTGAGTTTTAATATCATTGCAAGAATCTAAAAATTCAATGAACGTGTACATTATACGTATATACATATAGGTATAGAAGTAAATGAATTGTATTAAAATTCAATAACCGTGGAAGTAATTTCTGCATAAGTACTTTTTCTTATTTCTTATAGCATTAATTTCTCACCACACGTGCACGTTATAAATAAATCAATTGTTTTTTCACTTCCATAGCGAGCTCTCGTAAGCTCTTGAAATCTTGGGGTGTCGCAGCAGCTGAGATTTTAATCTCTCTTCACGCGATTAAATCACCACATATTATAATTAATTGTACAGAATTTTTATTAACATTCGTATATCACGATAAACCTTTATTTTTCCCCTCTATATCCATCGGCGTTTTGAAAAGCTATATTTCAATTCTTGAACGTTACACATATAATACGTACGTACACCTCTGCTTCACTATAATATGCAAACAAATTCCTCCAATTAACAAACGGTTATTAACGAGACACACGTGAGTCAATATACCCGTGTACAGGGTGTTACGGAAAGTAAAACACGCGCAGGAAAATAAAATCATAAGCTACTCCATACAGCTGAAATGAATTGTGAAATATTTTTCGAAATTAAAAAAATTTTTCGTTCGTTTGGCGGTCTCTATTTTTCGTTTACCGACTGCACTCCCGGGCACACCCTTTACCTCCAGAGTAAATGGAAAAAAAAAAATGAAAAATTAGTTTTTTAATAAATTCTTTTTCTTTTGCTGCATTTAACTGGACTATGCACTGTACTATATAATACATAAAAAAATACTCGTCTGCACGAAAAAATAATTTCACCGTTCATGAATCATCTAATTACGGGGCAACCATTTTAAATTTATAATAGCAGATATACATACCGATTATGTATATTATTTTCTCCTAACTTCCTGTACTCCGAAAAATTTATGTCGATAGATTACCGTATTTCAAGTATATAGTTGCATGACGGTAAATTTTCTTTATTTATTCAGCTATGGTTAGATAGCTTTTTATTTGTCTTTATTTTTTGAGCATTCCACGTTCGTCAGCATCAAAAAAACGTATGTGCAATAACATTGGGTGGTAATTTACTTTCAGGCTACCACCACCACATTCAGCCATTAATTACGTCATTATCGCGATATATATAAATACAACTATACTTAAATACTCTATATCTACACTGCGATAATTATATTAACCGATGTCACCATTTTTTTTTCGTTTCGCACACATCTGCACAGCTGCAAATTTTAAAGTTCCTTGAGGAACAAAGATAAAACTGAAAAAAAAATATGAATAAATTTTCTTCAGTTTCGTTCTAATTTTTAGCACATCTCGGATAGGTGCACATGTATATATGTTCGAAAGACGCACAATTCTGTAGCGAGTGCTTAACTATTATTATTATTATTATTATTAGTGTAATTATAACTGTTTCAGTAAATTTTTTCTCGTCTTTTTGAAGAGACGAATCGCGTGCAGGATTTAATACACGGTATGTGAGAGAAATTATTATAGATATAGGAAGTCAGTCTGCACGGAGTTGCACGCGGGTTCGTTAAAAGGTATTCACGTGTATTACATATAACCTTACTGTGTACCTTATACTGCTTATACTTCTGCTAATGAAAGCATCTGGTTACTAAATGCCCCTTCTGTAATCTATTACGGCTGTCAATTCATGCCGAACGGTTTTACTGGAGAGTTTGGAGAAGGTATATGAGTATACGGGGTGTTTGTCAAACCCTAACGAAAGTCAGACCCTCGACAGGCTGGAAAAAAAAAGAAATAACAAAAAAAACGAAAGGAAGAAAAATAATCCAATCGACTCTTTTGCCGCCATTACAACGTGTATAGACTATCGATTCATCGATAATTTTTTGTTTCGTATATTATGATAAACCACAAGTACGTACACTGGCACTGCAAGTCAAAATACTGTATAGGAAGAAATCGATCGAACGTTTCGAAGAGAAATTTATAGCTTTAGACTTTTTTCGATTTTGGGGTAAAAAATCAATTTTTTTTTATCGCAGTCTTTTGACATTTTCATATGTATTCTGAGCTGGGAAATCCGAATCTAGAAGCCAAATTGATCTATCTATATAATTGATCGAGTTATCTTCAATTTTTCCTTTTTCGGAGTAAAAAACTTAGATATCACGATGGGATTAATTCCTAGCCTAATTTACTCAACGGATTCGTGCAGTTTCTCGGATCAGAATACATAAGGAACCATGAAAATACTGCAAAAAAAATGTTAATTCTTGCCCCAAAAATGTTTTTGGATTTTGGAGTCAGAATTCAAAATTTTATTTTTCGCAGTATTTCGGTGTATTCGTCAGTATTTTGAGCTCAGGAATCCAAATTCGCTAATTAAAATGATCTATCCAACGAAATGATCGAGTTATCGCCCATTTGTTGGCTCTAGAACTGAAGAAATTGAGATATCTCGATTGGCTACATCCGTAGCCTAATTTAGCCGATGGGTTCGTGTTCCTGAGATCAAAATACATCATGAAACTGCAGTCGCTTAAACGATTGAAAAGATGTTTGATTTTTTGCTCAGAAAATCACGAAAGTACCAATACCTCCGATGTTACTCATCACATCTCGCTTCTTAAGACTTCACTTCGCAATTTCTTTCGAGATTCGATTGAAAATCAAATGTTAGAAAATGATCTCCCAGTGTATATAATTCCAATGCCTATATATTAACCCGTTTTTTCGCTACTATTTTCAAATGAATTCTTGGCAATAAATCATTCGGATATATTTAACCGGAAATTTTTTTTTCCAATATCCCGTAGAGCGACTCGGTTTATTGTTGAAGAGATTATTTGTGGCGATGGTTGAATTGTTGAATAAAACTGACCCTGTCACATATCCCGGGGGGTTGTTGCGATGCACGGGGAAGAGAAAGAGGCTGTGAAAACCAACGAAAAACTACAGCGAAGATGATATATCGACGATCGCGTACAATAGCCCACAAATTAGCCCCATGGAGTGGAGGATTATATATATCTTTTTAGAAAAGATTGAAATTCTTTTCTGTTCAAATAATTCAAATGAAACAATTATATCTTCAGAGATACGTTCGAATGTTACCAATAAATTATTCATACTGTAAATAATAATAATTATCACTAACCACGTGCAACTGCTGTCGAGATAAAAATATCATATTGTTAATTGTTTTCAAGTCACTTAGTTTCTATTGATATTTGTATGCTATTTAGATACGAAAGAGTCGTTGAAGAGTATATTATATAAAATATACTACAGACAATTCGTACATACCTAACTCTCATACATATGTCTTATAGTCATGTATATGTACATACTTTAATAATGTACGAGGAGTAAGTGAAAGTCCTGAGAGATATAAAATAATCTTGACAAATCGTTATGCACCCGCGTTGTCAGCGCTTCTGCATTGTGAAAACTATAATAATAATCATCACGTATGATCCAACGGGAAAAATAGAATAGTACAGAGCATGCGGTAAATTGAGGGAAAACAAGTTAATAGAAAAAGATGAATTAAAAATACACGCAGGTACTGCTGCAGATTTCCAAAATTCTGTACGACAAAAAATAAATCATACTTTCGAACAAATGATTTAAAATCTAGACGTCGCTTAAGGTTTTATAGAAAAATTTGAAAACAAAATATAAATTTTTCTATCTGCATAAAATGCGAACGTAGTTTCAGTTTTTACCGTCATTTTGTCATAACGGTTACGCGTGCAGCGGAGTATGAAGTGTTCAATTTTTCACAGTTTCCTGTAATTAATTTGATGATAATCATAAGTGTTACGTAATTTCGCGGATTGCACGCTCGTTAATTATACACTGATCATATGGGTATGTATTTATATACGTGACAAAAAGATGGAAAAAGAAAAGCAGAAGATAAATAAAAAAAACCTTGAGATCAATGGCCAATTGGACAATTATTTAATCTCGCCCAATTCGATAAAACTCTAACGTGTATTTATGGCTTACGGTTCTCTACTCTTCGTCGGCTTGGAAAACAACTCGAATTACTCATCAGACATTTTGCGCTGCGCATATGTGGTGTAATATTTATATGAAAATGATGTATTTCAATAGCATCGGAGAAAAATAAGGCACTCATTACAATATGTACGTGTATCGCAAATGGCCTCTATTTTCGGGAGAAAACGGCGTGTTGATAAATGAAAATGATCAAAAAATAAAAAAAGTAAAAATCAGAAAACAAAGGAATCATGCGGGGTATTTATACGGAATTTTGTAATTAAAATTCGTATATTATAGTTTATAGCGAGAAAACTCGCGCGTGGGTCGTCTGCAGTGTGATAAACATGCGTATATAGATGTCGTATATAAATAGGACAAACTTTGGTGGGAACTTTTAAATATGTACGATGTATATAATTTAATACAACGATACGCGTGCGTTTTACGCCCACATCGCAGGCACAGCCTCGAGCACGTGCGTGAATGTATGTGATGTGACGTATATGCTAATGTGCAAGTCGGTATGTGTATTTACGTGCCACGACGCTATATATAAGAGGCGTATACTCCAAGTTGCATAATCGTTATTTTCATTCATTCATTTATTTATTTATATTTCTTCGTTCAATTTGTTTGTTTCTCTGAGTTTCCTCGGCACTATTTCGATCAGATTATCCGATCACCGTTTGTAGTGCACATGCGTAAAACCAATTCAAGACACGCAATATCAAATGGGGGGAAAAAAAATTAGTTTGAACCATCATCCATTTGATTCCAAAATACCGTAAAGTGTGTATAAGAGAAAAGAAATTTCTTCCAATTAGTCTCAACATATGTGCAAAAAAAGTTAATAATGTTAACGAAATTTTGTATTTTTTTTTAATTTTTTTTTTTCTCAAATAGTGATCTTGTAATTAGTTTTTTTTTGTTTTAAATGAAATTTAATTTTTACTGGTAATCGAAAACACGTACATTTTCCGAAAACAACTGAAGCGTTGTATTTTTGGTCCTTTACTTACAGTGGCTAACTACAATTCTCGTCCCAGTGGTTTTCGTCTCGGTTTATCGTCGGTAGTTTATTTCTGCGCAACCTTTTGAAGGAATAAGAAGATTGTTCGAATTTCATCGACGGTCGAGAATGTAGTTTTTCTTGTTACTGTACTTTTTTCTATCATAAAAAAAAAAAGCATCAGAAAATCTTTGCGTTATTGTCGGTCATTTTCGCTTTTTTCTCACAATAATTCAGTGGAAAATTCCATTCTTACCGACAACTTTGGTCATAACTTTTTCTCTTCTTGTACGTGGATTATCTACAGATTACAGTCAACTATAATTATTACCGCAGTAATTTTGCACTGGTGCAAAATCATCAAGTGCGAGAAAATTATTAGCTAATTTGTGAAAAAAAAATTTGCAGGAATTGAGGTAATTGGTTGAAATATTTTTACCAAATATTCTAGATACCTACACTCGACGTTTACCGACCAACCTGTCAGGTGGATAACCGACGGTTGGTTACATCAATTTTGATCGAGTTTTGTCGATTTATCAAACACGATTAATCACCATTTCCATTTTCTTTTTTTTTTGGTTTTATTATAATCAATCTACAAATATCTGCTGATATATCAATATGTACAGAGGACAGGTGACTGCGAAAATACTGCAGTTTTATTCCACATAATGCAAAGTAAAACAATAATAATTAGCGTAATAATGAATGCGTGTTTAAATTATGCGAAGTATGAAAAACTTCAAAAAGGAATCCAATATTAAAAACACAAACAATAAAATTGGTTCTTACCAATTCAACTATGCGCATTCTGAAATCAGTCGCATTAACAATTTCTAATTCTTCATATATAATATCGTGTCTTGTTGTTCATTAAATGAATTCTTAATTATATGAATTTTTTTAATTCCTTTCTTTATTTATTAATTTTTTTTTTTTTTTTTTGTATTTTTTTTCCGTTTCCACAACTAGCATTTTTTCAACTTCTACGCTCTAATTCGTGTACATGGTCTACTTACTATAAAAATTAACTTCCTTATATAATCACGTGTTTGCATCATGTATTATATATATAATATATATATATATATAATGTATACATAGTTTTTTTTTTTTTTTAATTTATTTTAATATACTTACGATGTAAAGTGGTATAATATTTCCTTATAATTCTAGTCGTCTTATAGTAACTTATCTTTTTTTCTGTTGTTTTTTTCTATTTTTTTTCCCATCCTTTTTTTTTGTTCCAACTTCCTTCAATTAATTATTTTTTATCAATATTATTTTTACTATCATAATAATAATTATTAATTCATTCATATCGTCATTATTATATAGTATTATTCAATTATCGTTTATTTAATATTTTTTTTATTTCATTTTTTTTTATTATTATTAATTACATACATATATAATAATAATAATAATAATAATAATATATATATATATATATAACCTTACAATATATGTGGGGAGGCAAAATAGGAACTGTGATCGCCTGATGTACAATGTGCTCCGTACAATTTTATATATTTTGTATTCACTTTTTATACGCAACGTCGATTATCGATCTTGTTTTTTTTTTTTTTTTTTGTTGAACTTCTAAAATTGTCAAGAATTCACAATTATCTTGATTTATAGTAGTATATGCCTTGTAGTAATGAACAACGTACATCGTCACTTCAATATAGCGGAAAATGGGAAAATTGTGAGCAGATGAAATAAAAAAGACGGAAAACTTCCGCCAACCGGGGCATGCGTTTCGGAAAAATTGAATCGGTGTAAGTAATAATTGATGCATTTGTCGTTGCGTATAAAATGCATGTATAATAATATATATATACATATTGCACGGTGCAGTATATTAATTTATGGTGCAGTTTGCGTACAACCAGGCCGCAAAAAGGCACCGGCCCCTCAACACACGAGCCCCTATATATATTTATAATATCATGTCATAATAATTATAATTATTGTAAGCCTTAATACTTTCATTGGCTTACAATGTCTTCTTTTTTTTCTTTCCTTCTTTATTTTTTTCATTTCAATTTTTCATCATTTTCTTTCATCTCACCGAATAGCTGATTGTTACATTTTTTCCTTCCTGGTTTTTTGAAATCCTCTCTCTCCTTTTTTTCTTCCTTCATTTTGCGTCATTTAAGTAACGTCCACTCGTTATTTCATTTTTTCATTCATTTATTTGTCAATCTGTTTTGTTTCTTGTTTTTTTTTTTTTTTTTTTTCTTAATTTTGAGTCATACAGACGGCAAATTATGTAACACACGACTTCGAGACGTTACTTAATAATTGAACGAAAAATAAAAAAAAAACCATAACAATTAATTGATTAATCAATTCATCGATTAATTAATTCATTCATTAATTATCGCACAACCCAATTTAATAATTGTAAGAACAATAACTAGAGCCCATGATGTAATGTATTTTATACGCGCATTTATAATAGGATGTGAATAATGAATTTTTCAAAATTCATCCGATCAACTATAAATGTAGCGTTCATTTTTCATTGTTCATTTCTTCTTTCTTCTCATCTTTCCTCCTTATCATCCATATTTTTAACCAATTTTTATTAAAAACTACTATTTAACAAGCGACTTCTAATTCAAGCATTACACGCGTAATATTTTCGCATTTATTTTCAATATACATATATATTTATATATTCATATATGTATATCTATATATATATATGTATACGTATCTTCTTATTCATTATGTAATTCATTCTACTATACGTTACTATACCATTTTCTTTTTAAAAGTGCTGCACTAAATAGCAGTTTAATTTTGTTTCATTAGCGAATAGGTTCTATAATGACAGTTTTCTTTTGTTTCGTACGTTCATATGACGTATCTACTTGCGTGTAAATACGT
Source organism: Athalia circularis (assembly GCA_963978495.1). Lineage (NCBI taxonomy): Eukaryota > Metazoa > Arthropoda > Insecta > Hymenoptera > Athaliidae > Athalia > Athalia circularis. Next base: position 9,876,478 of record OZ021702.1, read on the forward strand.
CCATCATTACTTTTAACATAATATTGGAGTTAAATAGGAGCCATACGCGCAGAGATTGCAAAGTAACGGTTATCGATCTTATTTTATCTGCGCGCGCATTTGTTGTGTCTTTAACCAGCAGCCGATATCTTGTACAAATTTTTTTTTTCATCACTTTTCATTCCCTCCTCGTACCTCTTCATTTTTCAACTTATTCTCTCTGTTTTTTAACTCTGTTTTTTATTCATAATTTATTTATTTTTTCCAATCAGTGCAAGCTGGACATCGAACGTGCTGCTGGTCTGGTCATCGTAACGTTGCACTTTTATTGCACTTCATACACGTCTGAATTTCGAGAGAAAAAAAAAGAGGGAAAGCAAATCAAGGAAAATTATTCAATTCGTGTAGCAACGAGTGTACGACAATGATTTCAATACATCTGAACTGAAATGCGTTCCGAATAAATATGAAAGAAACAAAAATTTTTTCTTCCCTTCTTGTTTTTCCCTTTTTCAGAAAAAATGACCAATCGCTAATAACAACGTAACACCGCGTGTCACGTGTGTATGAAAATTATTACGAACCTGATCACTCGCGCTGCAATTACACCCCTAAACTCTGATCGTTATTATATTTTATCATAATCTCAGCTTTAGTCTATAGTTTACACGACGTTATTTCGGTAAATATGTAATCCCGCGATCTACAAGTGCTATGTTATTTATCAATAATGTATATAATATGTACCATAGGTGTATGTATAGACGTAATATTAACATTATTAGTATACATTCTGCACGTCTTATTACCGCATGTAACAACTATATTATAATTAGCTACGTGTTATTATTGTTTATTAATTAATAGATAAATGCACTTGCCATAATAAGGAACAGTATATTTATTTATCTTTGCAGCGCTTAGTAGTTTGAGTCTTCCGTATCACCTGTTTGGTATGTCATTTTATTTATTCATTCATTCATTTTTGCAATGCATGTAATGCATATAATAATAAACATACATCTGTGTATATATATCTATAGTGCCGCTGCGAAGTACGAATGAATTTATCGTAACTACATACACAACGTGTGTGTACATTACATATTTATATGTATACATATGTAGTAGTTTTTATTTATTTTATACCTATATAAATTATCAGATACAAAGTATACCTCATGTGTTTCCGTTCTTTTTTCTCCTTTTATACAATAAAATGTTATATATATATATATACATATATATATATATATATATATATAATATTGTAATGTGTATAGGATCACGTCATATACATGTTAACTCATTGTTAGTTGGAATTTCTTTTTTCACCGTGATTTTTAAAATAAATGGCAAGTGCAAATATTAGTTTCATTATTTTTCCTCTTCTTTTTTTTCTTTTACCTTCATCAATCGTTGAAAAGTAGTTTGTTTTTTTTCAATCCTCCTGATTTTTCCTTCACTGTATAGCTTCTCATTATTCCGTTCTTCATATGTATACCCATTTCGAATATTTCGTTTTTGCTATTTTCAAAGTTTTCTTTTTTTTTCTGGTTTTTTGTTCATTTATATTACATCGAATCAAAAAGTATACCTATATGTATAGTATATTTATATTTTATATGTACCTATTATTACCTATACTGCTTTGCAATCTGTTTTATTCAGTCGTGTAAATTTGTCAACTTATTATTATTATCATTATTATTATTTATTATTGTTGTTAGCATTATTTAATACGTAACTTTTATCGTAACTATAATTAATTATGAATTTAGTGAAATAGGTGGATAATATACCTATTTATATTTTAAATAGTATATCGTTATACATGTTGCACTATACGTATACCTATTATATACCTATATATATATATTTATGAATAAGTGAATATATACATAACACATACGTCATGTACCTCAACATTTCATTTTTCTTTATCCTTTTTATTATAATCGTATAGTAGTTGTATAATTTATTATTTTTTATATCTATAGTAATATTTTTACTATTTCACGATATATACTGTAATCATTTTCTGTTATTTCATTTTTTATTTATACCTATGCTGCTTTTTTTTATTTTTCTACCGATTAATTAATTCATTCATTAATTATACATATCATATATTCGTGTGAGCTTTTGAACTTTTTTCCTGTTTTTAATTCGTGTTTTTTTTTTGTTTCTTCGTCCGATCGAGTCATCAAGACGAATCGTATCGCACCGGGACACGCGGCAGTGATTATCACTATATTTGATTGAATTTTATTTTCACTTTTTCAATAGCGGATGGCTTTTATTTTTATCATTTTTTTTTATTTTTGTTTTTTAGATTTTTCGTTTCGTTCCGTTTTTTTTTTTTTTTTTTTTCTGTATTTTCGGTAAATCTAATCGACACCTACATACACGGACGTACCTTTATAGATTTATAAATGATCGGATCTGAAACTAAAAAAGAACAAAATTTAAGAAAAAAAAAAAAATCGAATACTTTTCCTCTTCCAAGTTACGACATTTTCCACGTGTCCGGCTCAATAAACAATGATTTGAAAAACAAAAAGAGTGAAGAAAAAGTATTTCAAATTAACAACCTGCAGCAGTAACAGAGATTCATCGAATTTCAATAATTTCCCAAACAATATATTACACATGCATATATATTTGAGAAGAGAATGATTTAATATGTAAATACGTATATAAAATTTGAAAAAATAAGGACAAAAAAGGATCCACGAAGGATAATTTTCAGCCAAATAAATCATGTGGCGATAAGGATGAGGATGATTGCGATGATAATTTTATGTGTGTGTGAATAAATAAACGATAAAACAAATGAAATTATATATTTTTATGTAAAATGTTTATTATGTTGGCAAGGTGGTTGGCTTACATGCTAAAATGGCATAAACGTAAGACGTAGAACAAATAAACGTAAACCACGTAATGATAATGATATTAATAATAATAATAATTATAATTATGATAACCATAATGTGTATAGTGTTACGCGAGCTTAGGGGAGAAAGAAAAAAAAACTGAGAAGAAAACAACAATTAATAACCGAACGACGAACAAAACAGGATAAAGAATAAAAAATAAGAGATGACATTCAATTGTATAATAATATGGTATAATCTATATGTATAATGAACCGGGAGTATTAAATGAATCATATATATGTTTGTAGAGGATAAATAAACTATTAGAGTATTTACAAGAAATATATATTTATATGTATGTACGTATATCTATACCATATATATGTTTATATAGTATAAAAAGAGGTTAAAAAGACGAGAAACTTATTGACGACGATAATATTTTAGGTATAATAATAATAATAATAATAATAATAATAATAATAATAATAATAATAATAGAAAACAAAAATCAATAATAATAATAATAATGACGAAGAACAAGAAAGCGACCAATTGAGTGAAAAAAGTTCAATTAAATTGGTATATACAAGCATGTGACTGATGACAACGGATCATGATTAATATTTTAATATACCATGTGGCTTGTCTATATATAAGCATAATTATGTATAATATCTATACGATAATTCTCCCTTATTGGACAAACTACCGATCGATAATGATAATAATAATAATAATTAGTTCAACTATAATAATAATAATATTTAATGTATAGCAACAATATCGAAGCACCTTGCGAGGTAAAAGAATTGAGAGACAAAAAAGGAAAAAAAAAATTAATCAGTGATCGATGGTATCGTAGAACAATGACAAAAATCGAATACACCTGTGGTATGACGAAAAAAAATTGTTACTTGAAAAGTAATTTTACAGAAAAGAGGAAAAAAAACAAAAAAATACGTAACCTCTCGGATCTCTGCAGGTTATAAATTGAAATAATTTTCTAAACTATTATTATTATTTTTTCTTTTTTTTTCTTTTATATATATATATATAACATATGGCTTTTATAGGACGTTTCTCCGACACTGCATATAATTATACCTATGTATACGTATACCTATGTGTATTTAGGTATTTATCGTAATTTATATATATTTACTCGCGGTTATTATTATATATAATAGTATCCTAATATTCGTTATATATATTTATATATATATATATATCGTGTTATTTATTTATTTACTTAATTATTATTTATTTTTCATAGATTAGGTCATTCTAATTAAATATTCATGTAATTATATATATGTATATATATATATAAATTGTAATGCTTCCCTGATTACGTTTCCGTATACGTCGAGGTAAATATAATGACAACGTTAGTAATAGTGACGATAATAATAACAATAATAATAATAATAATAATGATAATAAATTATAGAAATCGCAATCGTATAGTCAACGTACGGATTATGATTAAGTATAACGTTGGTATTACCGTGTCAGTAATTTTTTTTTTTGTTTTTTCTTCCGCGTACGTATTTGAAAAAAAAAATACCAAAAAATGACGAGATAAAAAAAACAAACAAACGAAACAGAGAGAAAAATTATTTGTATAATATGACTTCGATAAATGGTATATATATGTATATATAAGTACATAAAGTATTGCATTTTTATTTTGGAATTCAGCCCTTCGATCGAAAAAAGTTTTGAATTTATGCGAAGTAAAAAGTAAAAAAGTGAAGAAAAAAAAAGAAACAGACGAGATTATTTCGTATTGTAAATTTAAATGTAATCATAATATGAACTATTTGATAAATAAATATTAATTGTTTATGGTAAAACACCAAACATGGCAGTGATATTAAAATTCTGTCAAATTTACCGAGCATGTGACTCCAATCGATCTGCAGATACGAATCAAATGATCAATTATAAATGATTCATGATATTCATCTCGACTGTCTTTCAACATCGGCACAATTTGATCACCAGTTTACGTAAGACGAAAGATTCCGAGCCGAAAAATTTTCAATCTCGCCATCAACGCATACAAATTAACAAAAACGAAGACGAAAAAATGAGCTATACTAAAGTTGCGTTAAATCTCATCTATGTATGTATAGATAAATATATATGGTATGTATTACTTTTCGTGGGGCATTATTGATAATGATAACATTACATGTGTATTATGTAGATTATTAGATATTACTATATATTATATAGAAGACTGATATTATAATGCGTAATTCAACATTATTTATGGAGGTAGGTATTTGAATATGGCGTCATATTTTGCGCACGATAAGTGCGGTCGTATCATATAAGTGATGTTTTGCGTAATTATAAATCGAGGGAAAAAATAACAAATAAATATTAAAATAAAATAGGTAAATGATTGTTTTCTTCCCTATTCGTCGTTATTTTCCCATCAAAATTTCCTTGTTATTATTTCATCCGTCTTTATTCATTTATTGTTTTTTTTTTTTTTTTTTTTTTGTCTGTTTCATCATTTTTAAAAAGAGATCATACATCACGCGAGGTATTTCAGATGTATAAAACGATGTATTTGCGGAACTTGATTATAAGAAACAAAAAAAGGAAAATTGTATATAAAAAAAGAAAAGAAAAGAAAAAAACGTAAAAAATAACCTGTGTAGATTTATTATAAGTATCACGGCCTGCCTGCTTGAAATTTCCTGAGTTTGATTCATTTCTTTTGTTCTTTTTTTCATCTATTTATTTATTTATTTATGTTTATTATTATCATTAAGTAGTAGTATAGTAGTAAGTGTATATGTAATATGTAAGTACCTGAGTCCATTTTCTATTTTTTCTCTGTTTTTATTATTATTATAATTATTTATTCATCCATTTTCCTTTTTCTTAGTTTCTTTTTTCTCTTTTTCCTGAGCTTAACATTTTTCAATAAACTATTGCAATAATATTTACGCAGTAGGTAGTATAAAATGAAGATATTCATTCAACGGTACTTTATAGTAAAACTAATTTCATTATTTTACGGGACTATTGATTTTCGTGTAATCCAACTGTGTAGTATTGAAACTAAAACGATTGAGAAAAAATATTAATAATAATAAAATGTTCGGATCGTATAATATGGTATGTTTTTGTTGCTTTTCTTTTTCTTTAACGTCAATATTGTAAATACTGTATATAATATAAATACGATATATATAGTACATAATATGATGATAATGCGGTAGTATATAATAATAATAATATAATAATAATAATAATTGTATCAACAGATCTAATGAAATATTATATGACTGATCATTTGATCGGGCCCTGAATATGAAAATTATATTTTAAACAAAAATTAGACACATAACTTCGTAATATCTATGTATAATAATACGTGAGTAACTATAATTATATGTAACGTAATAATAATAACAAAATTGTCGAAACCGAACAAGGATAAAAAAAAGGGACTTCGTCAAATCGCATGCTCCCGGAAAATAATGGAATGCCGATACGTGATATACCGTAACAGTTTTCCATCAATAATGATAATGATAATAATAATAATAATAATTAATAATTAATTAAAAACAATAAGTATGTGTGATTTTTTTTTCTTCCCTAAGGACAGACAGGACGAAAAAAAAGAAGAAAAAATTACTATAAAAATTACCCGTATAAAGTATAGATCGATGTGTACAGATAAATTATATACACAAGCACAGACACACACACGTGTTAAATAATCGATGAAAAATCCGATTACGAATAATGAAAGTCAAACGCTTAAAAAAATGATTAAGTTAAACAATAATGATAACAAGAATTTAGGTGTAACTAGGCGATTATGCGTGAATGTAAGTCTTGAAATGCATTAAAAATGTTTCAGAGATTCCTGATCCGTTGCGACGGAACTGCAGAGATTTTAAAATCGAAGTGAGACGAATGCAAAAATAAGAATGATAAAAATCATGAGATTAATAAAAAGAGAGCGAGAAAGAGAGAGAGAGAGAGAGAGAGAGAGACTATCCATCGAGTTAACAAGTAAGAACTATGGCACGATTATAACAATAATAATTATAATTATAATAATAATAGTTCTACGTTCATTAGTTATTTTCTAAATATAGTTCTATTACATTACCGTGTTATTATTATTAAAAATATTATTGTTATTATCATCAGTGTATCGTGTTTTGTTATCATTTTTATCAATTGTTCTTTTTCGATAATGTAGGTACGATAATCAAATATGGGTATGATGTGTATACTATATGTATATATTTATGTAGGAATATAATTGTTATGTAACGTCGTAATTGCTGCAGTTTTGTTTTTAATATACTCCATTTTCTTTTTTTCTTGTTCAAGAACATTCTTTTGTTTCCATTTTTTCATTCAATATTGTTTCACTTTGTTCTATTTTCAATTACATAATAGATATAGTATGTATGTGTTTCGGATGAAAATTTGTACTCTGGATAGTATTAAGTTATTGTTTTACATAATTCTTTTTTTTTTGTTTCTTTTCTATTAATTTTTCTTTTGTATTTAGAGATCTTCAAGGCAAGAAGTGGTTCCTTTATTATATGCTGTTTTTTTTGTCAATTTTTTTTTTTATATTCAATTATTTGTTTAATTTATTTATTTATTTATGTTTTTTGTACCGCGATCAGACCTTCAGGGCGTATTTTATAAGAATGATTTTTCAAATCCAATTATTATACGATAAGAAAAGTGACTCTCAACTATATCGGTATTTGCATTTTTCTTGTTTTTTGTGTTTTTTTTATAATTCGATATACGTGAAATTCTAATTTATTCATTTTTTAATTTTTTCATCCTCTCTACCATGCATAATAATATAGATAGTATACCTCCGTTTTTCATTAACCTATATTACTATTTTTTAACAGAGCTTTTATTTTTTTAATTCTCTAAATTGTTTTGTTCATTTTTGTTTTCTTCTTATTTTTTGTAACGCTCGTGCGACGAATATAGTAGGTATACATGCAACCGAGCTGTGGACGTATACGTGTCATGTACTGAACTTTTTTATGTTCCGTTTCTTTCAATTTTTTTTTGTTTCATAATTATTTGAGGTAATACGTTCAACATTAATTATTCCTGTCTGTTTAGTTGATTTTTTCCCCCCGTTTTTTTTTTTTTTTTGTTTTGTTTCTCGTTTTCAAAATTCGATACTCGCTACGGTATTGTATAGGTATTTATATAGATGTATTTTTATATCGTGTATACATATTTCATATATATTTTTTTGAATAATTGAGTAAAAAATATTGTTACACACGATATATCATTATGAATAAATCATCTGGACGTAAATTTAATTTATACGTATGTATGCGTGTACTAAAAAAATTTGTATTCTTTAAATATCATCAATATCAATATCAATATCAATATAAATATTAATACATACTATTAATTACTAGATACTATTATTTCCATTCTATTTTTTTTTTTTCATTTTTTATTAAATTCTTTTGTTTGCTCGTTAATTTTTTTTCATTAAAATTCTTCTTTTTTTTTATCATCAATATTGTAATACATATTCGTATAACGATGATGAATTATTTCGTATACATATCGTATAGCCAAAATCAATTTATAAATTCGTATACAACGTATGTGGTTTTTTCCCCCCTTCCTTTTTTACATACGGACGAGTCATTTGTTATAATATACATAATCACTCGCAGCGTAATTTTTTTTTATACATTCGCTACATAAGTACATAACATTTTTTTTAATGTATTTATCACTGCAGCATATTATGCATGATACAGTATTTCAATAACATTTACATATCTTAATTAAGTCAGTGTTCGTTTGTTAATTTCATCAATTCTACTTTTGTTTCTTTTTTTGTTTTCATTTTATTTCATTATTTCATTATTTATTTATTTATTTAAGCATTATATTTTATTCATTGAAAATCGTCCACAGCTACGGAAAAATTTCTCTTTTCTCGGTTCCATATACTTCCGTTTTCACGTTCATCCAATGTGAAAAAAAAATAAACATAACAAAAAGGAGAGAATAACGAAAAATTAGATCACATAAAAAAGAGTACCTACAATAATTAATTAATCGTAGTAGTGATGATGACGATAACAATAACATTAATAATAATAATTATAATAATAATAATAATAATAATTGCCGCATCAGAAAAACATGTATCATGTCTTCTAATGTGTATTAATATGTTTTTAGGTTTGTATTGTATACGTAATATGATGATCATGATGATGATAATGGTAATGATTATTACTATTTAGTATCAGCAATATTAGTAGTATATATTTACCATTATTGTTTTTTATGTATTAATCCAACATGTATAAATTTAACTCGCTTAATACGTACGGTTAGTATACTCAGAGTATTCGTGTACATTATGCAATCAAACTATCCTGTCGTATAACTAGGTCTTCATTTTTTGTTAATTTATTCATTTTTTCTTGAAATTTTAGTTTTCCCCTTCAATAGTGAAATCATAATTTTAAGTATTATCATAGTTGTTGTTGCTGTCGTTATTATTATTACTACCCGATACGATTATAATAATAATAACAATAGTTAGGTATCATTATTGTTATTTTTATTATCGATATTATTATTACCAGTATAAACTATTAGTCGTTATTATTTGTTGCAATGATGAGGAGAAGAAGAAAGAAAAAATCCGGTAATGTTAGTGGATTCCCCGTGAAAAATTATGAAAAAAAGAGATTAAGTTAAAATCGAACCGTGCAAGAGAGACGATAAATACTTCGAAAACAGAACAGAAATAAAAACAAAAAATTACCGATACCAAGAATTACGGACGAAACAAGAACGCAACGATAATAAAAATCAAGTTTAGTTTTTATACAACGTATTCGATTGCGATGGAGAGAGAAAATGGAAAAAAAAAATTAATAAATAAACGGAACGGGGAAACTATTTTCTTTTCCGCTCATGTTTTACATTCATTATTCATTCTTTTTTTTTCAAAACTTATATTATGTATATTAGTAGGAACCATTTTATAACTATATCCGCGCCGATTTTAATCCTCTAATTCTAACTTTTTTTTATTTATTTTTATACATAATCATCAATTTGTTTGCAAATTATTTCGTATGGGGTCGTTCCGTCAAGAATAATCCATTAATAGTACAAATCAAACGTCATGGCAACTTTTTTGTTATTTTGATTAGTCGAAAGGAAAAAAAAACTTTCTCTTCAATTTGTTTAGTATAATCAAACTATGTAGTTAATTGAATTAAATAATGACAATAATATTAATAATTTAATAGAAAATGATTAAATACGAATACTTATCGGGATTAAGCGTCCCAAAAATTACGAGCGAAAATCTTTACAACACGAAAAAAAAAAAAAACGTATATTAAAAAATGAATCGTGATATAGGTGAATGAAAAAAAAAATTCTGTCTTCCCATTTTTTTTCCATTACATGAATATTTATATCACTTATAATAACATAACTAATAATAATTCAAACTAGATAATTTAAGTAATTATTTTGATTTCAAACTTTGATCATATAATTCCAATAGTCATTTATTACAAACAATTAAACCATCACTTTGTATTAAAAACGATGAAGAAAAACAAAAATAAAAGAAAAACAGTTGAAAAACGAAGAAACGAATTAAAAAGTTATTCGCTTCTCATCAATTACTGTTACCACCGTTGTTGTGTTGGTATTGTTATTATTATTATTATTATTAATATTGGCATTACCAAACGACGACCTGAAGTAATTTTCAAAAACCTCATCTTGCATTTTTTAATCATTATATAAGTTGATATCGTCATTTCAACGGACATTTCTAACTGGATATTTATATTGCAACTATTTCTTTTTCTCTTTTACTAAGCCAATCATGGTTATGATGATTATGATAATAGTAATAATATCAATATTAACATTAATAATGATAACAATATTAACGTGCGTCATATTTAATTTTTAAAAACTGCTCATCGCTGTTTAATACATATATATAATATATATTATGCATAATAAGATATGCTTATACATATATATTATATATATACCTAAATGTATGTGATAACTCTAAAACGTCGTCGATCTATTTATCTATCTATGTAACTATCTATTCTTTTATCTACATAATATCTAATTTTCCTAACATTATCATAAGTACATACCTATCCATCGGCTAATCCGTATAAATATCAATAAATTATAAATATATACGTATGTAATTACATACATACATACATACATATTTATGACCATTCTATTCGCGATATTAATACCCATTATTATTATTACTATAATTATTGTTATTATTATTATTAATAATTTAGTACATGATCACTGCTAAGTTCTATAAATCTAGCCAATATGTATATATATTTTTGCTCAACATTTCTATGTATATACATATATGATAATAATAATAATTTCAATTGTTTTTGTTCGTCGCGTCAAGTCCAATAGCAGAAAAAAGTAACGTAATTATTCGAATGTGTAAAATATACTAGGTGTGCATGTAGAATGAAAGAAAATTTGCAGGAAAATTTTTGTCCGGATTTGAATGGCCAATGATGATAATGATAACAATGTTAATAATGACCAAAATTGAATCAAAGAGAGGGTAAACCGAAAAGTGATGAAACAATTATTACAAGAATGGATTAAGAAAGAAAACTTTTTTTTTCACACAGTATATGGAGTATATAGGTATAATATGTATATCATATATGTTGAGTTGGTCAGCAGTGAGTGTTTTTCGTCATGTTTTGAAAAATCAATAATTGTTTTTTTTCCTCTTCACTTTCTTTCTTTCTTTCTTTTTTTTTCTTAATATTTGAAAACCCGCAGCGTATACGATATATCAAGTATATTAATTACAGCGAATTGAATCCGCTATTGGATTATTGATAACTATACAAACAATTATGATCATCTGCAATAATTGCATTGGATATAAAAAATCTTCAATTGTCCAGTTTCATTATTATGTTGTCATGTAATTTACATGGCATCCTAAATGGAATCCTATATGCACTGCACATGTAATTTTATATGTATATGTATGTCTATATGTACTATTAAAATAATAACCTTTTCGTATAATTGAATATCATCATTATTCATTTTCTTTTTCGTTCCCATTTTTTTTTCTTTATTTTTCATCTAATTCTATTGTTTATGCGCACTGAGGTAGACGGATGGAATATAATATTGTGGCCTGCGATTTCAGTCGAAAATCGCAAGCGGAGCTTCTTCGTTTTCTTCTTCTTTTTTCACCTTTATCTTCTTATTACTATTACTATTATTACTGTTATTACTATTATTATCATATTACTATTATTATTATTAATATTAATATTGTTATTGTTATTATTATTAGTCGTAGCAGTAGAAGTAGTAGTATCAGTAGTAGTTTCTTCTTTTTTTTCTTCTTCTTTAGTTATTAGTCACTTTAATATTCGAAAAATAGAATTCATCTGAGGTAGTGGATGGACTTTCTATATTATTATAGTATATAGTTTCATTTCTTTACTTTTTAGTTTTTTCTATTTTATGTTTTTTATTTTGTTTCTTTCATTATGTATGTATATGCATGTACTTAGTAAGTGTAATTTTCTCTCTTTTATCTGTCTTCTGTTCTCGAAAACAAAAAAAAATGGAAAGAAAAAAAATGAGAAACAAAGATAAATCAATAAAAACTAAATCTTGTTATCAATTTTTTTTTCTTATTTTCAACCTTATACGTAAATTTTCTATACCAATGTATAGAAATATTAGCACGTATATTGTGTATTTTTTTTTTATTTGTTTCAACGTTTCTAATATTTATAAACCACCTAAAACTTATACGGTATGGCAAGATTTTTCCCTTCAATTTGTTTTTTTCTTTTTTCTAACTTTCGAAAAAAATCAAAGAACATGTTTCGAATTCATTATTCTCCTTTTCTTCGTACGTTATTTCAGATTATATAGCTTTGCGATTGATTTTTTTTTTGCTTTTTTCTTTCATATGAGGTATTGGGGTTGCTTCTGCATACGTTTCGCTGTATAATTATTTTACATTATTATTATTCCTTGTCGTATCGTATCATCGTATACTGTGGGACTCGCATTTCGAGAAAAATGGACCTACCTTTTATTTTGTCTAATTTTTTCCTTTCACTTTTTTATTTTACTCTTTTCATTTTGCTTTCTATTCGGCATTATAAATGTGGTGCGAGGCGTTAAATGTTTCAATTTTAACTTGTTTTTCTTATTAAATATCTTACATACCATTATCAATTTTTTATTTTTTTTTTATATACCATCTTCAAGATCGTATTTTTTTTCTTCTTAATTATTATTATAGGGTATACATATGTATATATATAGATTTTTCTCTTTTCACTCTACCACAATATATAGTGCGTCTGGCCATTTTTGTGGATCGTAGAGTTACACAAAGATTTACACATTTTCTTTTCTCTTCTCTCTTCGTTTTTTCTTACTTTTCTTTTCTTTTTATTTCATGATGCCTTCGTTTGTTACCGGGTGGGGGTGAAAAAAATTAATGATCGTCCGATAAAAATGAAGGAAAAGAAAAAAGAAGAAAAATGAAAAGATAATGGTGAAAAAAAAAATAATTAATAATATTAACGATGATATTAAAGGTAATAATGACGATAGCATATTCGATGATTATTTTTACCTTTCTAATAATTAATATCTGCGGATTAAAGCCGCCCCTCCTATCGTTGTGTAAATTTGTGTTTATATATAATAATAGATAATATTAATAATTAATTTGGAAAAAATAATAAAATAAAGATAAAAAATAAAAACAAAAACAAAACTGTAATTTTGTCATTTCTTTTACATACTGATCCCTTATTCAGCTTTTACAACTTCCGGTTCGTCATTTTCACTGAAATCGTCGTCTTCACCCCCAGACGAATCTGCTTCCTCCATAGGCGTGTGACCTTGATGATGTTCGGGTCTGTCTTCGTGAACAACTCCTGGCCCCCTACCCTCGTCTCTGCCGATCATTGGATAATCTTCGATTCCACGACCACCCATTTTATCCATAGCGCTCATATGCGCCATTTTAGCCGCGTGAGCTGCAGCGACGGCTGCGGTTTGTTCAGGACTTAAGCCCATCGTTAGTACAGAATTTTCGGCGATAAATTGTAAATAAGTATCAAGAATCGCCGATCCGGTTGCACTGTTGTGATGTCCGGGTCCAGGATGTCCGGGTGGATGAAGAGGAGCGGTGTTTGGTTCACGTGTTATATGCATAGTGTCTAATGATTTAGCGGCGATAGCTGTCGGTGTTTTAGTTACCTTTGTTATAACCGTATTGTTATTCGGCGTTGGCGAACCGTAACGTAGACTTAGAGGTAACGTTAAATCTTCAGGATCGTCACCGCCGCAAACCGAACTTCCGGTTTCCGAAGGAGCACCTCTCGGAAGTTCAAGTCTCATATCACCGCGTCTTGGACCGGTCGGACTCGCTCTCGCTCTTAACTCGGCGGGTGATACTTTAACACCAGCCTTAGCGAGGAGTCTCGATGCTAATTCAGGGTCGAAAGGACTTGGCATAGGGAGAACCGGTAGATCTTTAGTACTTATACCTCGATGTTGACGAGACATATGAGAGTGAAGTGAATTTCTTGATTTTGCTACTGTACCGCATAACACGCATCTGTAACCCGGACAAATTGTGTGCTTGTCCTCCAGATGCGTACGTAATGTATGAGCCGAACGATATATCTTCCCACATTTTGGACAAGGACGTGGATCCGTTGCACGAACTCGCATCATATCCAATCCTCGACGAGCAACTGTAATTAGAAAAAAGAATAACATCCAAATAAATTAATTATTCAAACAGAGTTCAATTATTATTCTAAATCTAATCACTAACACGTATCGTTTCGATCATCGATTTGTGCGTAGAAAGAGTGGGAAAATACAAGACACTTCGAAATTTCCTCATCGACATCACGAACGTTTTCCAAAAACTCTTCCACTTTTTTCCCCTAGGCTTCTCGAGCCACGGCGCTTACCCATATCGATCCATAGGATCATCCACCGAGAAGCTTTATTTTATTTTCATATTCCTGGGCAAAATTTTCACATGGTCAACTACAGAGTTCATATTTATCATGGAAATCACGTAACGTAAAGCAAAATTTACAGCTTGATAAAAATAATTAGATTCTCAATTTCATTGAATATATTTTATTATACAAAGCATTACTTAAATAGTATACTTTATTTGATTATATCATGTAGTTAACTATCTAAAATAGTACAATACTCTATACATCATCACTCGCATTTATATATAATATATAATATATAATATATAATATTTTTATATCTAAGTACACTACTGTAAAATGTGATTAAGACTCTATATTTATATGTGTAAAAAAAACGAAATTATTAGCAATAATAATAATGACAATAAATAAAGTATTTACTAACGATAAGAGGTGTTCAGGTTTGAATTTTAGGGATGGTTATAAGGACTGTAGAAAAATAACACTAGGGACTATGAATAAAGCTGTTATTATTCGAAAAGTTGTAAAGTTTTAAGAATCAAAATTCGCTTCTAGTCCAGAGCTTCGGTGGCTGCAATTATTTTTTTTGTTATTTTTTTTTCTTCAATTGCGACTAGCTTTGTAACTATTACCGCGAAATTCTCACAGTGTACGGTTCACTCTTTCATTTCAATTTTTCATTATATTTCTTTTCTATTTTTAAAGGTGATTAAAAATCACGGAAATATAAAGCCTCCCCCGCGCGCAGTGAATTCACGCAGCATTCCACGTTTCTCACCGACGCAACTATCATTATTATTATATTTATTGTTGTTATTATTATTATTATCATTTTTATTTTTATTACGATTATTTATTATGCATAGGTAACTATACATAAAATTTTTAACTTAAGGCTGGCCTTAATCAGCTTAGAGGAACATCATTTTATTGATTATACAATATTTTTTTTTAAATAATTATTTTTGCACGCCTGAATTTTACAACGTTTTTAAAAAGAGACCGTTCCACACGTTGGAATATCTTAACAGAAACCAAGATATAGCCTGAAATAATTAATTTATTCATTTATTGGGTCATTAATAATTGATGAATTTGTCTATGCACGTTCGTTCATTTGTTTTTTCTTCTTGCTTTTACTCTTCTTTCGGCATGTTTGCGACCAAATGAACGGATAACGGAAACAGTTTAGAACAAGGAAATGAGGGGGCGAAGCGGTTGGAAGTTGAATTTGAATTGGAATTTGAAAAGCCTAAAATTGGAGCCTTATCGTTTCAAACGTAGGCCCATCGGAGTGTTTTTATCTGATCCCACTGTACAGGATGTTTCATTCGCATGTGATTTCTAACGCTGTTTGGATGCGAGAATGTTTTGGCGCACGACGTGACGGGACAAGTGGGTGAATCTCTTGGATAATGATGCTCTAGATGAGCTCGCATAGTGCTAATGTCCAATAATGTACGCGAACATAACGGACAACGATAACCATGTTGACGTTGATGTTCGTGTAGCGTCCTTTGTTGCCTGAAGTTGCAATCCCGCTGTGTCGAAGTTAACATCGTCTGTCTCCTTGCTCCCGCGGACGATGAAGTTGCCGCATGTGGTACAGATGTTGTTGTCGATGTTGTTGCACCCGCACCCTTCGGCGATTGACGACGATGGCTCGGGTGGCGGTGGTGGTAAAGCCCGTTCACTCCTTCATCGAAATCCGCGGTATCTGGAACCACCACCGAACCAAGGTTACCACCGCGACCACCGCCACCGTGGGAATTGAACACCACAAATTCCTCCCAACATCATCATCATCATCATCATCATCATCATCATCATCATCATCCTCATCATTAATCATTTATTTCCCATTTTTATGAATCAATATCCATTTATTTTTGTTTTTTTTTCCACTCCAATTTCACACACACCGTTTTCTCATTTGTTTTTTTTTAATTACATCGCAATATTGAATTTTAATATGGTAAATCATCGCGAATATTTCGAGTCTTTTTTTTTATTTTTTTTGGGGTTTCTCTTTTTTTCACAGGTTATACTTAATGAATAAAATACCGTCGGACCAACTGCGCAACATCAAGATATATGTATGTTATATTTATATATATTTTTTTTATATAGGTACATCATTATTTTAATCTTTTTCTCATTCCGTTTCATTTTTTGTTATTTAAAATTTCTTTTTTATCTTACTTCTGTACAGTTCTATGGTTTAAAACTTCTTTTTATCGATCTTTTTTGTTGGGGGTTCAGAGGTTGGGGGGGGGGGGAGATTGTTGGTTGGAAAAGTTTTTCTTTCTCGGTGTTGTTGCCTATATTTTGCCATTAAATTATTCAACTTACAATAAATTCTAAAACACGTTTTACCCCCCTCCTCCCTTGCGCCGAAAAGCAAGTTTTCCGCATACCGTATATTATATTTCTCGCGACCCCCCCACCGCCAAACTTGGCCCTGTTATAAAATGTATAGAAGTTGAGGGAGGGGGGGACAAAGGCAAAATAATTCTCCCTCAACTCAAAAAACACCTTATCTTATCACATCCTCCGTGTAAACAGTACGTATAATACACTCAATTTACGCCGGGATTTTTTTTCTGGACGTATGAAGTAGAATTATGCGAAAGTAACAAAAATTTGTTCGTTTTTCTCATATATCTGAAAACAAAGAATTTCGAAAAATATGAAATGGGTAATTGAATTTCGGATAGTCTGAAGATAATGTAAGTTTTTGAAAATTTCTCTTCTAAGTCTTACGTTAACAACACATGTGTACATGTTTTATTTCTGTTAATAATTCGATTTTTTCTTTTGATTTTACTTTCCTTTTTTTTTTTTCTATCGGTAGTAGGGATAACGATGAGGATTAATTTTGTAGGTTGTTTAGGCTACCGCCACTCGCGCTGCTACCACCGCTATTATTTATATTCGATCTTTGATGTATCCCGTGCGCTTGTAGCTGATGATTGATAAGATAATGTTTAGTCTTGCATCTTTTTCCGCAAACGTTACACTGCGGCCATGTATCTGGTGGTGGCCAATTAGAGTGTACGTTTTTGACGTGCTGCCTTAAGTTGCTCGGTGATGAATAGCTTCTACCGCAGTAACGGCATAACGGTCGAGTGTCGTCCTGATGAAGGGCGTTGTACAGTCTTGCAAAATTCTCCACTGCCTGTGACTCGTTGCCAAGGATAGTAGATGTCCCTTCCTTCTTGGTTACCACCGATCCTACAACCGGAACACGTGTGCCCGTCAGTGGAATTTTTTTCTTTCTTTTTTACTTTCTTTCTTGATTTTCTCTCTCTTTCACTCCCCCTCACGAAACACCAATCACTCAATCATCAATCGTTATTTCATTTTTCTACTTCAATTTTCAATTTTCAATTTTTCTCTTCTATTTTATTTTGTTCATGGATTACTGTTTCATTAATTTCAGTTCATTTTTTTCAGTTTTCTTTTTTTTTCATTTATTGCAGACGCTCGTCATTTACTCCTTCGATTTACCACCGCAATGTTATTCCTTTTATTTCCCCCCTGATATTTCGAGATTCATTTTACGCGCATGCAATCAATTTCACAATCTTGATTTTTTTTTTTTTTCTTTTCGTTTTTCTCCTTTCACTCTCGTACTCTCTTACACAGGCCATGACCAGTTGTAGGATAGAATGGTTTTTCTTTTCTTTACTTTTTTTTTCCGTTCATTTTCTTTTACTTCATAATTAAATATACCAAGATTGAATTAATCATCGGTGAAATTTTGAAGAAAAAAAGGAACTTCAATTTTTCTACGTAAGACAATCGTCGTCGGCATAATTCGTCGCGTTTGCGCATGATATCGATATATCATTTATCGATTCAAATTTTGCTATCATTATTTAATTTACAGCTGTAAAAAATATAATAGATGACGTAATACTTATGTATTATATGTGAAATATACAAATTTTATCGACGAACGGAATGAAAATTTTCATTTTTTTTTTGTTTGTTTCCAAGGGATTATTATTTTTTCCAAGTAGAAACGTATACGATACTTGTTATCGTTATCATTAATTTCGCGTTATACATCATGAGGAATAAAGCTTGACCATGATCGGGAATTTCTTTTAATTTTTCTTAATTTTTTTTTTTTTTTTTGCCGGTTTGTTCGATAGTACCGCAGTGGACGTTGTAGGATTTTGGTCGATTGAAGGGATAAAACGGGCAAAAAAAGAAGAAAAAAAAGGAAGAAAAAATAAGTAAAAAAAAAAAGGGTAGGAGAGAATAAGGAAGAGGAAGAGGAGGAAGTTGCCCAGGAGGGTTTGCGGCACCTAGTAGGTAAGCCGGTATCGATTCGCTAGCCTCCTTTTAGTAGGAGGCGGGGATCGCAGAAGGAGAAGGAGAAGGAGAAGAGAAGAGAAGGAGGAAGAGGAAGAGGAAGAGGAGAAAGAGGAAGAGGAACGCCTATAAGCGTAGGAACTCTGTTCCTGGGCCCCTCAACTACCTACAACTTCACTCACACCCCGAAAGCACATTCGGATAGGCAGAGGCGGGGGCTGCTGGTGTCGAGGGTGCGCAAAAGACAAGGACGGAGAGAGGCAACGAGTGGTCTACTACGTAAGAAGCTGGTATTGATCCAAACTTCCCTATTGCAACTATCTCCACCAACCGATCTCCCGAAATACAATCGAAATAATTATTACCATTCAAATGTTCTCCGCATCAACCGATCGTCACTTTTCTACATTCGAACGCACGGATACCCAGCGACTTCGTGAGAATATTTAGGCCCGAACAAAATCAAAAGTATTGTTTCGATCCTACCCCCTTCTTTTTCCCCCCATCTTCATTTATTTTGATTATCTCATCGGAAAGCGCAGCTAGAATTTTGAAATCGGAATTTAGTTGAGAAAAATTGGAGAAACTTTGGTGTGAATTCTTCAAAGAATAAAAACAAAAGTGATAGAGGAAGAGAGAGAGAGAGAGAAAGGGATGTTTATGGGGGCGCGAAATTTTCCGTTTTGGTGAAGCAACCGCAGAAGCAGCAGCAGCAGAATCGGCGCGAGGGCAGACCATTCATTGGATCAGGTGGATAGGAGGAAGGCTTGGAGTACTGATTTATGGGAGATGGCAAACATTGAACCAATCTATTAGAATTACTCGTCCGTGTAGTTGGAACTGAACCACCACCCTATACCGACCTGATATATGTTTTAGCCGGACTGGAATCACCCGAAGACCTAAACCTATGAGGAAGGATCTCCCGCCAACCCCCCGAACTTTCACCGATATCACCATGATATATCCGCATCCTCTTGCCACAGAAAAAAAAAACGAAAAAAAAAAAAATCAACAAAATCTCAGCGAACTTCAAATTTCACATCGCACAGAAAGATGAATTCAATAAAATGATAATTATAACGATACCGACGCCGGAAATTTCAACTCGAGAAAACGTATACAATTCACATGCACGGGGATGAAACAAGTTGCGACATTTTGTAAAAACAAAAAAAAAAAAAACTCAGATAAAAATAAGATATGTAAGAAGAAGAATGAGCGAAAGCTGCAAAGTAGGTTGCGAGAGGGGGTAAAAGGCTGAGAATAAAGAAGGAGAAAAAAGGGGTGGTTTGAGCGGGAGGAAACGCGAGTGAAGAAAAGAAGAGAGAAAAAAAAAAAGAAAAGAAAAAAAAATGAGAGAGCGAAAACTCGCAAGCAGTAAAAGGCAAAGCGTAAAACCTGCTCGTAAAAATGCAGTAAAGTATTGTGCGTCTCGTCCGAGTCAGAGAGTTTGAGGGGTTGAAGTTGGGCGGGCGAAGGGGAGGGTTGAAAGATGGGGTTTGGGGTGTTACACGTTCGGTATAGAGCTCGATATAACGAAAGACCTTACGAATACAGAAAAGTTAGCTTCATCCCACTGCGAAACGACTGATAAAATGAACAGGGCTGAATTTTGATTGTGTAACCCATCGACAAACTGCCAAAGTTTATACTTGTTATAGGTATATATATGGGATTACAGTAAAATAGTATGTATGTAGGGAAGACGAACGAAATGAAAAAAAAAAAAAATCACTTCCTCTATCCGAATTCAACGTGTTTTTTGTTCTTGTTTTTTTTGTATGTATGTTCCAGAAGTTCTAATATTTCAAGTTTGAAGTTGAAACCCCAAATCAATTGATGGACTTTATTCACAATCAGACGATTTATCTTGGAAACTGGACATATTTTCAAGAGAAGAGGAAAAGAAAAAGAAAAATATCAGTTAATTTTTTAGCTACACAAATGTAGTACGTATATGTGTAATTTTTCTTTCATACTTTTCGGAGCATTTTATCGCTTAGAGAAATTTTAGCTAGTCAGTTAGTCGAGGTCTAAGGAGAGGAGAGAAGAGAATAAAAAAATTAAAGAAAAAGACGGAGGTGGGAAAAAAGGGAGAAGCGGATCTCGTTTCTCGAGTACCTCCTCGCAGCCTCAACTTGATTGAATGGAACTGTGGGCCACGGGATCTTCGAGCTTGAGGTGGGTGAGAAAAGGTGGAAGGGTAAAGTAAAGGGGGGGCAGAGAAAGAAAGTTCGAGAAAGAGAAAGGCTAAGAGAAAAAGAGAGAAAACGAGAATCTCGTAGCAAGCAACCATGATGATTGTGGCGGTCCATTAGAGTGCTTGCCTACCTCCCCAACCTACCCTTGGGCTTTGGACGTATTGCTTTTTACTCCTGTACAGATATAGGTGGGTAGGTCGAATTTAACCCTCTACTCCCCCCCCCCCCGCACTCATACAGTCGAAATAGTTGAGAACTTGGAGAAGAGATTTTTAAAAACTTCACGTCTGATTAATCCTTCAGGACTTATATCATCAAAATATTAGCTGCGGTATAACGTGTAGCTCGGTAAAAATTATCGCCAAATTTCTAATACCATATTTGCTTCCAAAATGATATCTATTTTTTTCATTATTATTTTATTCGATCGAAAATTCTAATTCTTCACTATATACTTGCTATATGAAGCTTTTTCTTTTCTCCCTTCTTCTATACATGTTTTTTTGATTTGGTTTTTGTTTTTTTTTTTCTCTCTTTCCTAAGGAAATCTTGATGTGTCTGCGCGCAAACGTCCAATATCCGCAACTTACAATAGCAATTTAAAACGTCTGTCAAGTCTGCCCCATCCGGTCTAAATATTCCCGAGTGCCTTTCTTTCCCTACGGGATCCCTGCAGTCTTTTTTTTCTTATATCCGTACAATAGTGCCCATATATGCTACATAGTTTTACGTACATATAAGTTATGTGCCTACAAACGCCTATAATAAATGAAATTGTAGAAGGAAAAAAAAAAAAAAAAAAAAAAAAACAGACAAGATACGTATACTGGTGGGTGCGTAAAAATTTTGTGCTATATATTTAAGAAAATAAAAAAAAAAATTGAGCTTGTAAAAAAAAACTCCTCGAGTTTGAATATTTTAAATTACTGCAAAAATTTTCCACTCGGATTTGAATATCTCGAACGTAATCCTCAGCTAGAATCGAAGAAGAAAATTTTTCTTTTATTTCTATTGGTTTTTTGATTTTTCCCCCCATTGCTTTTTTTTCATTCATTCATTTATTTTCTTTGGTGGCATGTACGCGTTGGAGAAAAGTGGGAAAAATTCTTTTCCCATCGGTTAGATTTCGGTCGAGACGCCCTATATATTAAAGTATATATGATATTCTATGTATATAAATATATAAATTGTATGTATATGTACACTTATAGAAATATGTATATACGTATGTATATACCAAGATCGTACATGGGTCCATATCCTATTCACCAGGCATACTTGATTCCAATCTGATATCGCCGCGTGTTCCTAGCATATTGTCCCGAAATAGAAAAGAATCGTAGATGGAATTGCGCTCGACGTAGGAAGAAGAGAAAAAAAAAAACGAAAGAAAGAAAGACGAAAATAAAAGAAGAGAACACGTAAATGCGGAAAAAAGGAGAACCTCGCTTCCTTCTTTTTATACAATTTTTTTTTTTTTTTCTTCCCCGTTCTCTTCCCTTTTTCGTATGCTTATCATACAGCGATTTCGTATTATACGTATTCGTTACATTATTTTCTACAACAATACGGCATCTTTAGCATTATCAAAATTGAGGGAGTTTAGTGCGAAAAGGGTTTGAGTGGATCGATTGAAGTTTCGATTACCGGAAATAACTTGTACCCTTTCTGCGATGACTCCCTTCGATCGCAGAGTGAAAGTAAAAATATCTAAGGATACAATTAAACAACAAAATTAAAGTTAAAAGGAATGAAATTACACGTCTTTGAATAGGCCCCGCGAAATTGCTAAAGAAGTATAAAATTCTTTCGAATATATCGGTGTATATAGGAGGAGGAGGTATTGAACCGAAGAAGAATCGAATCCCACAGGATGTCTTTTAAATTCCCTATGGTACTAATCATAAAAGTAGTTCCCTCATTTGCTCTCATCATATTACGGAACAACTCGTGCAGCTTTATCAATCGAGCTTGCGAGTCTCAAGATGATAGAAGAAGTGGTAGGGAGAAAAAAAAAGAAAAAAAAGAAGAAGAAGAAGAGAAATTGGGGCGGATTGAAAAATGTAAGAATAAAATAAACGACGTTTCAACGAAACACACGATACGTGTTTTTTCTGTTTCATGTTTTCTTCTCTCTTCCTCTTTTCGTTTATATAAAAAACGTATGCGTCCGTACGTACGTACATATGTGCTATATACATGGTTTTGAAGAACTATAAAAAATGGTGTATTATATGTATAGCGATTCTCATGTGTGTTAGTGACGGTTTCGGAGTGACGATACTTGTTTCCCTTGAATTGAAAAAGCATGTTTTTCCCAGTGTTTGCCAACGGCTTTTGGGTACCGGCGAAAAACGTTAGAAAGTGTATACAGTGAAAGAGCAAGAGTAAGAATGTGAAAGAAAAATAAATAAAATAAAATAAAATAAATGAAATAAAATCGAAAATAAAAACGAAACGAAACGAAAAGAAAGGAAAGGAAAAGTAAAGACGGAAGGATGTAAGAAATAGAAAGAGAAAAAGTGAGTTTCTGCTCGCACGAATCGACTGTTGAGATTTATAAGAGCCGCGAGTGGCGTGGGCCTGGTTCGCGTTAGAAAAAAATAGAGGGTGAATTGACGTAGTCGGAATGACTTGAGGGGCGAGCAGCGCAGCAGCAGCAGCAGCAGCACCACCACCACCACCACCACCACCACCACCACCAGCAATAACTCGGGTAACGGAGAAAGACGAGAAAGGTATGGAAGAGAAATGAGAAAACCCGTAGGAGAAAGAAGGAGATAGAGGAAAGAGTGTTGTCGAGGGGGAGGCGAGGGAGGAAGGAGAGTAAAGTATCCTAGGGAGAATGTGGGTGTTTTCGGGTTGGGGTTGGGGGGGAAGGGGGGTAGGAGTGAAACGCCGGGGGCAAGTGAGGGCAGATCAATGCGGACATGTGCGGGGAATTGCACGGGCATCGATCCCGAGACCCTCAGAGGAAGCTTGCGGGAACGCTGGAAGCTTTCTCACTCTTCCTCTTTCTGTCTCACTTTCCTCGCCGCTGCAGGACTCTCAAGAAGAGACTCGGGCTTACGCCTTATTCTTGCCCATTTTCAGCACCCTCCTCTTCCTCGAAAAAAATCCACCCCCAAAACCCGACCTCATCGAATCTTCCAAATGAAATACCTTCCGTTCTGCCATCTTCGCTGTCTATACTTCGAAAACGAGAAGTTCCACGAAAAACGAAGAATGAAAAAAAAAAAGAAAAATAATAAAAAATAACAAACTAACGAAAGAATAAGAAAACAGGCAAAGTATGTGACACGTAAAATTGCGGAGCAAAAAAAAAACGAGGTGGTTCAATTTTAAGCGAGATTGACGAGCGTTATTCCTGCACAGGATTTTACAAGGAGCGCGATCCTCAGCATATAAATATTAGAATTTATGTCCTGCTTCCGCGTCATTTTTTTTTCGCGAAAAATTTCAAACCATAGTTTTCCAGAAACATCGCGAAGAAAAAGAAAAAAAATAACATCAGTAGCTAGATTTCAGCATTTTTTGTACTATACCTAAAACGGTAAAAGTTAAAACATTACAAGTGACGGAAAGTGATGAGAATAACGATGGGGGAAGAAAAAAAATTGGAAGTGAAAAAAATGCATATGTGAGGCTCACAGACAAGGCGCAGAGACAAGACCAAGAAGCGTTGCTAAGAAAAGTGAAAGATCAAAACACGTCAGTTGGACCGCGTCGCCATATCCCGCGGGACACCCGAATGATATATAAAAAGGTTAGAAGCTTTTACGCGGAGAGAATGGACCGCGAAACCTTTCCTTCAAGTTTTCAGGTCAAATAATACCCATAAGCAGTATCCTTGCTATTATATAATTCCTTTGAAGAGAAAAAAAATTATAACAAATAAATCACGATGGGGGAGGAAAAAAAAGAAAACGTCAACTGAATAAATTTAAAAAAAAATAAAATTAGAGAACAATAATGAGTTTCCACCTGTAACTTTTACATGATTTAATTCCATCACACGTCACGTGATATCGAGGAGGGGAAAAAAAGAATCTGAGACGGATATATACGCAAAGAAATCGATGCGGACGAGAAGGGAAACCAAAAAAGAAAAGAAGAACAGAAAAGAGATGAAAAAAAAAAAGGAGAAAGTGAAGATCTTAGTGGAGTCGTGAAATTCCAGCGAAGGGGGGATGGATGGGGGGTGTCTTTTTTTGATAGGGCTTAGAGCGAAGTGCCATTAAACAAACCCGGAACGGCTATATGGATCTTTTGGAAGTTTTCCGGAATAGCTACGTTGCTCCCTATAGTAGAGCTTGTTCTCGTACATATAAAAATCTCGAATGTTCTTCATTATTACTGTATAAATATATATGTATATTCTATTCTCATTTCGATGAAGATTTCTTTCGGTATTCAATGCGATATAAGTAACCGACTAGAGGAAGAGGAAGAGAAAGGGAAAAAAAAAAGAAAAAACTTTACGAATTACTTTTAAATATTACGATCATTGAAGAAATTTATCTTTTCTCATCTCATTTTTTTTCTTTTTTTTTTCTTACTTTCAGTTGTTCGAAGTAAAACTCAACGATTATTGTGAGATAAAACTAACTCGCAGACACAGAAGACATCGCGGTATTACGGTGAATGAGCAAGGGTGAAATCGATATTGGACTAAATTTCAAATGGTTTGAAAACAACCCTTATATACGTACATACATACTCATACGTATACCTATACGTAAAAGCAAGAATAATCTGCGCAGTGTAACGTTTTGTCCTTATTTAGATATAGAGTCCCATAGAAATAGGGGTGAATTTAGTTTTACGGAAGGGAGAGAAAGCGAAAGATTTATATTTCCAAATTCAAAGGGATTCAAATTTAATGCTATACAAAATTATACTTGAATAACCGCCAACTATTTTCCTCGATATAATATTTATAATTATGGTTGTAAAAAAATCAAACGTACGAAACAAAGTAACGGTCGCGTTTTGAATGAAAGTTCGTGTATGAAAAGAATGAAAAAAAAAATAAATAAATATGAAAATTTCGTGGAGAAGAATAAAAGGATACAATATGGTAAAAGTGTAACGCGAGGATAAGACCTTATACAGGGAGGTCACGTGATAAGAAATGCCTTGAGGGTTGAGGACCCGTACGACACACGCGTGTGTCCTGGCCAACTATCCTTAATCCTCCCTCCATCTTTTATTTTTCTTCCTCCTTCGCTCCTTGCTTTCCTTCCGCGCCCTATACTTTCTTCTTGGCTTCCCTAATATCCCTTTAGATTTTCCCTCTCTTCTTTCTTTACACAGTACGTATAGGTATAGCGATTCGATGGGTCTAGCCCCTCCCGAGTTTCTCCTCCCTTATATTCCTATCCCTCTAGAAACAGGGCGATTCTCTAGGCTATATTACTTTCCTGGACAAATGACAATTGTAATTCGCCTCTGATCCGGTACCATTACTCTCAAATGTCAGGGGATAATCGGACGGGAAAACGACTACCCCTCTCCCCTCACTTTTCAGCGTTGCGAACACCGTTGAAAAAAAGTTTTGAAAAAAGAAAAGAAAAAAAAAAGAGGATTTTTTCTTTCTTTCTTCGTTTCTAAATTCCCAGAATTTCACGGAATAAAATTATTCCCCGTTAGATCCGCGACATTAAAAAAACACCATAAACAAAAATAACAGTAATAATAAACGAGAACATAAATAAACCAAACAGGACAAAAACAAAAAAAAAAACGAGTGAGAAAGGGGAAATGCGGGTTACCACTGCACCACCTCGTGTCAAACGTGTCGACGCCATGGAAAAAGATAAAAAAAATAAATAAAAAAACAAAAAAAAAACGAATGAAAAATGAAAAAAAAAATTGAAGAAGCAAAAAACCTCGCGCCAAAGGTTGGCTCGTTAAATATTTGACGACTCGACTTCGGGAGTCGTCGTCGCGTCCGTCTGTACGGTGCAGTAAGGGGGGAAAAATTTTCGACAAAATGGACTCTGCAGAGAGACTTATTGTTAGTCCGGTGTAAAAAAAAAAAAAATACCTTCAACTATATGAGTGTGTATAATATCAAATCAGACTATTTTTTTCTGTAGTAAAGACTATAGGTAAGACGGTATGAAAATGCCCAACACATATAAAAATATGGCAAACTACGAAAAAGTAGAGATAAAATATACAGTGAAATGGAAAGAAGCAGAAAAAAGACGGGAATAATATTCGATACCTATATGTGAAATCGGACCACAGAAAAGTATGAAGACGTTCATATGCTGTTTTCTCCTTTTTCCCTCAGTTCTCATCTTTATTTTCATCCACCTTTTTCTCCTTTCCTACATCCCCTTCCGCAAGAGGAAAAAAGAGACTAAAAAAAAAGAGAGAGAGAGCGGTGAAACTCTGCATCGCGCACACCCGGTCACCGTGTTTTTCGTTTGAGTAACGCACGCACGCACGAAACTCACGAACTCGCGCGAGTTCAGGAGGGTAAGGAAAAGACGTCGGTCGCTGCTGCACACCCTAATACAAAAGATGGGTTGGTGTATTTCTTTCTTTTTCTTTTATTTCATCTTTTTTTTTTCTTCCTTTTTTCTTCTATTTCTTTTTCTGCTTCCCTCGTTTATCTCTCGCGTGTCCCGGAGGTTATTGCAGACATGTCAGCGCAGCGGTGGTCAAATTTTTGCAGCTGTGCTTATTTGTTCTGTATTCTTTTTGTTCATTTTTTTTCCCAATATAATCCAATTCTTTTACATAACCACTGTGCAATATCATGATACACCTGAGCCCAAACTTTTCCGGAAGTAAGCGGACCATCCATTGATGAAAATGAAATAAAGATAAACCTCGAAACTCAAAAAATGACCAGAGCTAGTCGTAAGGAAATGCGCGGTGGTAAGCGAAAGAAAACATCAGAAAGAAAAGAAAATACAAAAAAAGGAGAAACGTTAGGAAGAGGGGAAAAGGAAGGTAAAGAAGGTCGAGGGTGGTTTGGGCGGCTATATACCGAGACTTGGATAACCATCTGGAGTAGACCGAACGAAAACCGGGGCTATCTCGATCGAATCTGCGTGATAGATGGCCCCTAATCTACAAACGTAAATGTAATCGAAAGTTAGCCACCGCTACGTACGTAGATATATACAATATATCTATATACCAAAAAACCGCCCTCCTTCTATTCCTCTCTTTCCAAGAAGGAACCTGCAAAAGGGGGGAAGAAAGGACCTGCCCTCGCTTGCAGATGCCCCGCAGAAAATCCACTGAAATAGAACCGAGTCAACGACGAATACGAGGACGAGGACGACGAACGTAATACCGGCTCTCATGGACTTCTTTCTTTTTTATTATTAGTTTTTTTTTCAAACCTCCGCGACCAGGAAATCCGATTTCTTATCTCAACGTCCATCAAACTGAACTCTTCGCTTTATTTTTACCGAAAAAGAAACTCCTCCATCAAATAATGAGAAAAAAAAAGAAGGGACGGAAAAAAGTAGTGCCAATACCGTTTGACCAGAATTTTCAGAAGCCATTTTATGCGGTGAATTAGCGGAAGAAAAATAATCTTCGCATAACTTTATTGATATTCTTCGATATTTATTATAATAATAATGTATTTTAATGATTTATAAATACACATCAATGTGTATTGTGTGTAGGAACCATTTATGAAAACCACCGTCTGGTGAAAAAAAAAAAGGAAAAGAAAAGGAAGTGAGTTATTTCATCCCAAAGATAGAAAAGTGTCCCAAACATGTTGGGGGATAAATAGACTAATGTTAAAAGCAGATAATTAGTCGTTGAAACGGGATAAATCCGCAGGATGGTTCTATACCCCATCCCCGCATCAGCTACTAGACTCTCGATTCTCCGCGGCCATCCCGAAACTCTGCAGTTGGGCAGTTTGGGAATAAACTTTTTGGGGTTGAATTAGACCGGAATCCGGGATACGGGAGTCCCGGCATTAGGGGATGCTACTGCCACTGCTGTGGCATTGGTTAGAATGTCGGTTGGTCGGTAAAGGAAATCGAGATAGACGCAAACACTGTTAAACTATATACCTATGTACATACGAACACGGAACACATACATATATATATATATAGCTCAAGATTGACAACAACTGACGGGGCTGCTGGCGCCGGGCTCGCGTTGTCTGGGAGTAAAAGTTGGGCAGTTTAATTTTAAGGATCCGCGAGATGTATAGTAAAACTTAGGAATACGGGAATACGTGGGGGGGGGGAAAAAAAGAGAAGAAAAGAAAGAAAGATTCTTTCAACGATTTATCGAACCGCCCTTATTTACCGCATAGTATACTAGAATTCTACACACATATACATCTTACAACGTCCAGGAAAAACCGCCTCCGCAAATTTCTCCTGTGGTACATCCATATTTTTTCTATATCTTTTCTCCTCACGACTCTCATGTACGTTTTGACTTGCCCCGTAAGAATCACGAAAAAAATTTCTTACGTTATACTAAAAAAAAACCTGCAGCACCACCGCAAACTTCTCGTAAATCGCGCGCGTCGCATTATCTAAAAAGTTGGGCAATAGAAAAAAAAGAAAGAAAGAAAAAAGAAAATCAACAACGGGGATGAGGGGTAAAGAGAGAAGGAATCAAAGTAAAAGTTGAAAAAAAAATAGTGGAAGGAAAGTAAAGGAAAAAAAACTTTGAATAATACGGGCGCTGCGAACGTATAAGAATTTTGAGTGAGAGACGAAAAAGAGGAAAGAAAAGACGAAAAAGAAAAAAACGGACGTGTAGTAAAACAAATTTGACAGCGACAAACCTAACAAATCTTTGCGGTTATCGTCGTTTCAATTTAACAACAAAAAAAGAAAACAAAAATTACATCATCTACACCGATGTGGAAAATTTTGTCAAAAAAATTAATCGTAAACCGCGCATGAAACCAAAATATCGTGAAAAAAGCGGAAGAAAAAAATTGGGGGGGGGGGGGGGGGAAACCGAGTCAGAAAAAAAAAAAAAAAAACCAAACATACAAACGAACAAACATGAAAGAGGAAGAGAGGAAATCTAGTTGAATGACGTGAAGGTGGAAGCGTAAGATGAGATAAGAGTTGGGTCTGAGGTTGATACGGTTGCGCCCATTTGTGTGATTACATCCAAAAACTGGCACAACGTATATACCTATACGTACATATTGTATATAGCTGCAGAGACCAAGTGAGTATATATAAAAAAAGTACGGAATATAAAGAGCAAGAGAAAGTGAGACAGAGAAAGAAGAAAAAGAGTAAGAAAAAGAAAGGAAGGACAGGGTGAATTTTTCTGGTAGCGTTTAGGTGGTTCAAATACTTTCCTTTTCTTTCTTTCACTTCTTCCTTTACTTTTACTTTTCTCATACTTCTTTCCCTCTCTCCTTTCTTTCTTCCTTTCGGTATATAGAAAGACTTTTACGCTGATGGCACGAAATAAGACCAGAACGAAGGGAGTGGTCAGACGGTAGGTACGTATATACAACTCGGTGAATTTCAGTGGGTTAGGGGTGGAAAAGAGGTTGCCCGCACGTCGGATGGGCGCGGGTAAAAGAGGCTGAGGGTGGTAAGGGAAAAGAAAAATAAAAAAAGAACAAGAACAAGAACAGGAACAGGAAGAAAACCAAGAGGACGAAGAAGCTAACGTTACAGTAGTGGTACGGCGGTTCACCATGTATTAGTGAGTGCCGGGTAAGGGAGATGAAAATGGAGGCTGCTGCAAAAGTAAAAAAAAAAAAGAAAGGAGCAGAAGAAGGGGGTAAAAAAAGGCGTAAGGACGGTTCGCGGGATGAAATGCGCACTACCTCCATTACGACGTCGACTCGAGTCCTGGAGCGAGTCAAGGCTGGTAGAAAATCCTGCGAGAAGAGGAAATAAGAGTCGCGGTTTGAGAATAATGAGGTATAAAAAAAAATAGAAAAAAATAAATAAAAAGGTGGGTTTTAGGAGGTAGGTTTGTCGGATCATGTCAGTAGATATATAGGTCGATACGAATATAAGGTAAGAGGTCCATTGGTCAAGTTTATTTTTGTTCTCTGTTTTTTTTTTTTCTCAAGAAGAGCGTATGGTTATTTGCCGAGAACAAGAACTAGATTCCATGGTAAAATGCGATATAAATGATAAAAGGGAAAAAAAAATAATGTTGGTGAATCAAAAAGGAAGAGAACATCAAGAAAAGTAAAGAATCTAGCGACTGTTTCAATAGCAAAGTCCGAGAGAGCAGGAGAGAGAGAGAGAGAGAGAGAGAGAGAGAAATAGAAGTGGAAGTGGAAGTGGTGGGCGCTGTTTGTCGAATCGTCGAGATCAATACGAGTAGGTACGATGTACCTACAGT
This sequence comes from Athalia circularis, assembly GCA_963978495.1. Classification (NCBI taxonomy): domain Eukaryota; kingdom Metazoa; phylum Arthropoda; class Insecta; order Hymenoptera; family Athaliidae; genus Athalia; species Athalia circularis. The sequence goes on from OZ021702.1 coordinate 9,908,293, forward strand.
TGCAGTCGGTCCTCTCCTCCCCCACAGCCCCTCAAACACTACTAAACCCCGTTTCTCTCTCTCGTTCTTTACCCCGGATTTCGAGATAGTCGCGCCAGCGAGTACCGAAATAAAACCAAACTCATGATACGCAGCAATTAACGTAACCGAAAAAAAAAGGAGAACACATTCGATTCATTGGTCTCACGAAGTTTCAAAAAACCTTCTTCTTTTTTTTTGGTTCAATCAGCAAAATTTGGGTTCGTTCCGATCCCCCGAGCACTGCGGATTAAGTCGGCTTTCTACCGTTCTCGCGGTGTGTACAATCGTTTCAAACTAGTTTGATGGAACGGAACAAAAAAAATAACCAACGGAGAAAAAGAGAGGGAAAATTGTGACTAAAAAATAAATGAAGGTGCGAAGTTCGTGATTAAGGCGCGCGCGCGCGCGCCCCAACGATATCCCCCGTCATTCTTCACACCAGCGAGTGGTTCCACGGGTCGTTTTGAGGGTGAGAAAAAGCGTTGCATGTCCGTCAGCACCTAGCAAGTAGGAGGAGGAGGAGGAGGAGGAGAAGGAGGTTGGATTAAAGAAGAATTCGATAGCGAGACTAGGTGTGGGATAAGGGTAGGTATAGGGTGGAGGGTGGTTGGTTTCTTCCGTGGGCGAGGTGCGGGTCTTGGGTTCGTAGAACCTGCAACTGGGTTTATAAAGTTTTCGGTCGTTGGTATGGACGTATAGAGATAGAAATTCACACGCACAACACATACGAAGTACATATATACGTATATATTTATATATAAAGTCGGGTAAAGCAGGGTTGCTTCTGTACTGCAGGGGGTTGGTTCGTAACCGGTAGCCTTGTAGGGCAACCGAAAGGCAGGTATAGAGGCGATGTAATGGAGGAGCAGGATTAATTGTGCCCGTCGAGGGTGGGAGTAGGGCATAGAAGAGGGGAAGAGGTGGCCATCAAGGGAGGTTGCTGCAAAGGTGGTTAGCTATAGTATTAGGAAGTAGAAATGAGGAGGAGAAGAAGGGAGAGGAAATAAAAAGGAAAAAAAAAAAGACGAGGGTTTCTTGTTCAATATATATGAAGTAAAAAGAGGCTAGATTTTATCGGAACAGCTTTTTCAGAGTCCAAGAAAACATCGAGATAATTACCAGTAAAACATCTCCTCTATCTTTTCTCCGTCCTTTTTTTTTTTTTTTTATTCGTTGAGAATTTTTAAACGAGTTGCCCATTCTACCCGCATTCTTGAAAATATTTTTTTGATTCCCCAGTGATCCCGAGGATCGATTTTTCAGTATTTTCTCATTCTTTCCTTTTTTTTTTTTTAATATTTTTTTAAAGGAGCAAGCCAAGGGTTCGAAACTGAGATTCAGCGGTAAGTCATCCCTTGGCAATAAACGATGGTTGCGTGGCACAACGGGGTAATATAAGGTGGATAGGTAGATATCAAGTGGGGATCTCGTATTATATACGGTATACGCGAGAAAATAGTTTATGGGATTTTTACGGTCACCGATATAAATTAAAGCAATCATATTTCCGATTTATCGCCAGATTTGAGTTGTTTTAGAAAGCTTTACGACGGTATTAGATTTTCAATGGGCTTAGATTGAACCAATTTATTACGTTTTATGGTCAGCTGTTAAAGAAAAAAGGGTGTTTGTCGACTAAACTGGAATAATGTGGTATTGGAAAATTTATCATTGAAAAAAAAAATGATCAAATAAAAAATTCAGTAGACTTTGATAAATCGTTTCTGAATCGTAATATATGCGTATGGATTTAATATTTTATGTAATGTATGTGGTATGACCTATAAGTAGAGTATGGAACTAAAAGATAATTAAATACTAGCCTTACCATTAATATAAAAATATCTACACAAGCAATCCAGCTGCTAAGCTAAAAAAATATTTACACTAATCTCACAACTAATATCGTGTGTATCATATATATATATATATATATTTTTGTTTGTTTGTTTGATATTAATATCTATAAGTATAGTTAGTAAGTATATTTATGGCTACTATTTAATTAAATAGTTAAGCGAATGTTTGTTTTTCTTCTCATTACCGAACACTTGGAGTCTTTAGAAGTAGAATCGAGTCAACAAGGAATGAAAAGTGTTGAATAAATATAATAAAAAAAAAAAAAATAATGATTCTAATTCCGTACACAAATTCATCGAAACTCTGATAAAAACCAATCTCTCGAATACAATGATCAGTGTTTATCGTCAACCCATCTTGAGTATTGTTGTTGATTTTGTTGTCCACCAGAAATTTGATTTTGTTGTAATAAATGTTGTGGTTGCATTTGATAAACTGGATAACTTTTTCTTTTTCTAATACCGTGCATAGACAATAAATGAATTTGCAGATACTGTTTAGTTTTAAATTGTTTGTTGCATATATGACAAGATATATACTCCGTTTGTACGGTGTGTACATTGACTATATGCTGTTTAAGATTTGAATTATTTGAATATATTTTTCCGCACTCAGGGCACTTTGGTTTCCCAGATTGATTGGGACTTTCGGATGACTGCGGATGACCTTGTACAAGGTAAGAGTCTCTCGTCGCAGCTGCTGCCTGTTGCAGCATAGCTATCCCTTCAATTTTTTTCTTCGAACAAGATTGCAGCATCATATTAAGCTGATCATTTTTAACACCTCCTTGATGATGGTGTAACGATTGCAAATTGTCATGAAGTTTTTGATGCATCATTGTAAGATGTTCTGTATTTAAAGCTGAATTTATGGCATTTATTGCGTGATGTTGTGGTTGGCTGGTGGTAGCAGCATGTTGCTGAAGTATAGCCGATAGATCCTGTTGTTTTTGATTCAAGATGCTCGACGATAGCGTTGTCGTCGTACTGCCATGGTGAGTTGCAGTTTGGTACGGGGCTTGGACAGTGGCTGTGGTCCCGGTGCCAGATCCGGTTCCGGTTCCATGTCCGGTTCCAGCGCTGGCACCGCTCCCCGGGAGGTCATTCCTCAACGATGACGTTCCAGGAAGCCATCCAGAACTCGAGGCTGAACCGTCTCCTCCCGAGGGCTGCCATCGCCCTGGAACCACCAGCCAATGTCACTCTTCAGCCAATTCTCCATGTTTCCTTAAACACTATCAAAGTACCCTCCCTTCCACCCCTTTCTCTTTTTCTTTACCCCTTTTTATTTTTCATTCTCTCAGTTTTGTTCTCCATCTCATTTCTTTTGCATCGTTATAGTCTTGTATCTGTTTTTTTTTTTTTTGTTTGGTATCTTCCTTTACATATTTCACATTCATATTTTTGCTTCTTTTTAAAATGTCCGTTCTGGCTTTTTTTTGTGTCTGGTTCTTTATTGGTTATTTGCTGATTATAAAAAAATCTTAACGATTGATCGTTCTATTGATATGTATCGACTTGTTAAGTTTAATCAATTTCATTTTTGCCATTTCAGTAGTATGCTTAAATATTTAGTGAAAAATTACTAAATCAAAATTAAATCTAGAGTCAAGAATCAAATCTGGAATTCCTATTAATAATATAGAATTTTGCAAACTCGATTGAGGAAGTTTTTTTTTCTGCTTATAAATATTTTTGGTCTTCCTCGATGACCCTATAATTCATTTACCAATTTATTCTTTCGTTTGGAATATAATTTTCACGTTATACTTTAGGATATAAATTATTCTACGGGCTTTAAAATTCCGATCTGATTATAGAATCAGCGCTAATTATACATCTAGGTTTGCATAACTATACAAGTAATAATATTGCATTATTATTTATTACAGTGAAGAGATTGGGGAAAAAAGTAAATGAATCGATGAATAAAAGAACGAAAATCAATCAACGTCGACCACGTCGTATCGATCGTATTATAAGAGTCATAATTTTAATGACAAATCGACTAATCATCACCATCGATGTAACTACTCACCTTTTTCGCAAAATACAATAACTTATCGCTATTTTCCATCGATTTATTTCAATTTGTCATGTTTAGGCCGTTGAAAAAAAAAAAAAAATTAATTCGTTACTGCATGAATGAAATGAATCGATATTTTATAGAATTTGGTAGTGGAATCTTCGAAGATACAGTATAAGAGTTCCATGCATTCAACGCAATAATATAGGGGCGGGTAAAACAAAAGACAAACAAGAAATATAATACAAAAAAAAACTCCAACAGAAATTAAAAACAGAAGAAAAAATCTTGTTAAAACAATATACGCTACTATTCGAAAAAAAGGAAGAAAAAAATGACAAAACGCGATTTTGGGCTTCGGTTCGATCAGACGTGAGGTGAAAATTGAAAATTCCTTTCAATTTCGAAGTACGCATTCTACATGGATAACGAGTTTTAAATTTACTAAAAAATTACTCACCATAACTGGGGTCCTGGTTTGCCGCATGAATTCCCGAAGGTCCTGGCATCAAACCTGCGAAACGATAAACAGAAATCCCAAATGGAAATAAAAATGATAACCTGTTTAAAAACGAAAAGAAATATTTCCGATAGTTCCGATGAAGAGAAATAAGAAATCGAAAATCAGATCCAATCAAGTTATCTTTAAGAATTACGAATTCTGTACGAAGACAAGAAAAAAGAAGAATATTCCGAGATGCAAATTCGTTGACATCTCCAAATACACACCTTGGAGTCCAAGAAGAGCGGCTGGAAATGTGCTGCGGTGATGTTCGATGGAGTCATTAAGTAAATCTGTTGGCTCAGTCTTTACGGAATTTAGAATGCTGTCGTTGTTAGAAATATCCTCTTCATTATCAGACAAAGAATTCGAGTCTTCACCCGTAGACTGTGCCTGAAGAGAATTGTCATGATTTCCTTTCTGCGACAGAGAGATATGAAGAAAAATTATTTTTCTAAAATCATTAACAAAAATCGGGGGAAAAAAAAAAAAAGATTCGAACAAAATTTTTCAATTTTTATTTACCTGCACATTATTGCTAGGTGTGGTGTGTATCGTAGGACCTCCTTCGAGTGCCTGTCCAAGAAGAGAGTCTTGGAGGTCGGGTTTCGGCTCGATATGATTACCGAGTGGTGGCGAATAACTACGTGGTCTTTTTTCCGGCGGTGGACTAAGACCGCTATCGTTCAAAGGTAAACCGTCGCCTCTCCCGTTATCCTGCCAAGGAAGACGAGGCGTCGTCTGCAGACGAATGAAGGAAAGAACAGACGAAAAAAAAACAAAATAACAAATGATGAGAACAAAAGAAAAATGAAGTTGAGTAAAACAAAAACCAAAAAAACTTTCAATTCTATTTCATCGAATAACTCCAAAATTGTTTCATCAAAGTTTGAGTGGGGGGGAAAAAAAAAAAATAATAATAACAAAGCCTAAAAAGAGAAATTTGATTTCTAAAAAAAAAAAAAAGGATCAGAAACTTACGGGTGCGCTGCCGTTATTCGCACTGGAGGAGGGTGGTGGTATTTTAGTTGCTCCACTGTTGACATCGGCGAGTCCTCTGACCTGGAGCATCTGTGCGGTTTTAAGGAAGGCCGCTAGTTGTTCCTGTCCAACGTGAACCTCACCGTGGTACATAAATCTCAAAAGAGATTCCATGTCCGACGAGGCAACGTCCCTCAGGATAACGATGGGATGTTGGCATGGATTTGCCTTTAATCAGATAAAATGAACGGACATTGAAAATATTTTTCTTATGTCTCTTCCTCCATTGTTCAGACATTTTTAACATGTTTTATTCCGTTTCTTATCCGTTACTCTATAGACGTCTGAATAAAGAAATACATTTATGACGCGTGTAAGCGCATGTGAGTGAATAGCATATATGATGTACATTAATTCTTTGTCATCTAATAGGAAATTAAAGAAGCAAACAAATTCCGTTAGGGGTTTACGAACCTTGTACCGGAATGGGGATGGAGAAAATAGCCTATAGTATATAATCGGTAGGGTATAGGTATAAGAGGAAGAAGGTGGATAGGTATACCGATAGCTAGACAAATGCGGTGTAAGCAAGCATTGTTAATTAGAATAATGGCATTAGAAGGTTCGAAGCTATATCTGGTCGCGTATCAACCATGCGCGAGAGGCAAGCCAAGTCCTGCCGATGGACTTTACTATTGAATTAACTAATTCAATTAACAACTTCGAGAGTAACAGAGAGACGGAAAGAGCGAGCGAGAGAGAGAGAGAGAAAACACACCCAGGCTCCAATTAGAACTAACGTAATTAAAATGGGTCAATAATTAATTATTATATCATTTAAAAACCCCACGTTGGATATATTCACACATCTATGTTCACTATGTTCGCCCCACCAAAGAAAACAATTATAAAACATGATATTTATCTGAATTTTAATTATCATATATACGTAATAATTTACTGATTCAATACATAATCTTTGCACATATTCCAAGGGTGTTTGATATCGTGAGATTGAAAAAATATCAATCATCAATTTTTCGATCGAAAATAAAAAAATGCAACTTAACATCTAGATCTGTCTTCAGGGTACTGAGGAGCTTGGAAAAAATGAAGAAATATCGTTGTAAATGAAATAGAAAAGAATGAAATAAAATAAAGTCAAATAATTTGCTGTTGCAAAGGCGTTGATCATTCTACTGGATATACAACTGCATGGTTTCTGATCCGGTTACGTGTAAGGGTGGTTTCGCTACAAAACACAATGGCTTCATCGCACTGTAGGGGTAACCATTTTTTTTTTTTTTCTTTTCCTCTTCTTTGTAATTTCTTTTTTCTTCGCTTATTCATCTTCTTTAATTGTATTTATTATAATTTTTTTTTCCTTTATAGGTAGTATGAGCATCAACGGACATGAAGCCTTTTCCCTATCCGGTGCAACAAGAATTCAGTTGTAGATAGCAAATTCGAAATAATACCGATTGATTTCACGTTAATTGAGGGTGATGATTTTTATTTATCCATATTCAGTTCTTGGTTATACTAAATTTAGAGTTCTCGATCTCTCATCCCAGAATTCTTCATTTTCGGCACCTGAGCATTGAAATCTCTAAAAAGTTCGAAGACGCTCGAACAATTTTTCAAGATAGCTTAAGGATTTTGAAAAAAAATTAATAAAAAATACAATTAATGAAAACTGTAGTATTTTGCGAAACATCGCGCAATTAACGTATCAAAATTCTAATGAGGATTTTGCGGGAATTAGAAAAAAAAAGACAATTAAAATAAACCATAGAGTCACAGTTTCAATAACATATTTCGATGAAAAAAGGCATCGATCCTCGCTTGCGTTTGAAGAATTGTTTATTGACAATGTTAATTCATTTCCTGAATGTTGAGACGGTAAAAATAATAAAACAAAATTGAGAAAAAAAAAACCCCAAAAATATATTTACGTAATCGTTTACTTAATTGCAGGGGAATATCACGTGGGCGTTGAAGCAGACAAGATCTAAAAGTTAGATAAGTAGGTACCTAAGTTGTTACATACCAACTCGGTCAGTGGAGACAAAATCGGACCGAATATTACTTCTATTCGTGACGTCATTTGAGAGAATTATCATTTTTCAATTCCATATTCACCCACATGCGTATTTCTTCGTTATACTTTACAGGCAGAGTGCGAGCTAAATTTTATCCGATTTAACGAAAGAGGAAGATAACTAAGAAAATTATCATGCACGTAATGAATATCGATGTAATTCAGAAATTGCGACAGCCATGAGTGTTTTTTATACAATTTTTTTTTTTTAAATTTACTTACGCATTATTATATGTATATTTATTTCGGTATACCTTTATTCCTTCATTCAATTTAACTTGCACAAGAATTAGACGCGTAGAACTAGCTAAGCTCGTGTTTACCGTTTTCTAGTTTCTTTTACTTCTAGTTTCATTTGTATTCATTTTATATTATCTTATTTTTATTCATTTATTTTAGAAAATAATATACATATGTATAGTTACGTACGTACATATATTTATATATTATTCTGGTCGTAATAAATTTACGACCTATCAAATATTAACAGCCTATTTATAATATTATAGTTTCAGTCTATAAAATCAGTTTTCAGCTTTCGATCAGTCAGTCTAGAGATTGACATAAAATATAATCAAATTGTCGCTATTGCGTTACGATGTTATACGTATATTATATAGACACGTTAAAAATGTGAAAAAGAATTTGTCTTAATGTTCACTTGATTGAATTTATTTTTATAGTAAATTAAAATCATCACCTTGCTGATAGTTTATATATTACATACATATAATATATCACATTATTATTTATATATAACGTCTTACAACCATTTTTATTTCATTATAAATTTACCTACATTCTAGTTCTACACTATACGTATTTTATTTTAATTTTATTTCGAAATAAATTTACGTAGCGTCTCGTCTAGTCTCATTTCACATCGAGCTGCATATCAAAGGCGCGATGTTATTTTAAAACCTCGGATTGAATTTCACACCATAAAAATAGTGGCAATTATAGTATAAATCTATATATGACATGCGAGTACTTAAAATCGGCAAATAAAACTAATTTGACAGAAAAAAAAAGAAGAAAAATTAAAGTTGATTAATAAACTGAAAAAAAAGAATAAATAATTGGAAGCACCGATCTGATATGCAAATCTTTGGCGGGGAATGGCTGTCAAAGTAGTATACGCGTATAACGGTAATACTTATTATATGGGGCTTCGGCGCTTGTACGGTTAAATATAGCCAGATACAACATATATATACGCCTAAAACAACCGCCATTTTTATTTTATTAGCGTACCTTATACATATTGTAATATGATCGTTGATTATTTCCGCTCCAAAATTTATATTCTCGATAATTGGTATCCGAACAAAAAAAAAAAAAAAAATGAAAAAAATTCTATAAACATCATCTGTATAGAAACTAGAAACATACGAATAACAAAAGAAAGAAAAAAAATACCCCTCATAAATGTAATTCCGAGATTAATTCAAATAATGCCTCAAATCTTTGATCTTTTACATACACATGATCATCGGCTTACCAACTTTTTCTTTTTATTTTTCTTACAAGAATTTTTAAAATTCCAAAATCATTAGTGGCTACTGAAATCGACGGATCATCGCCCGTCAAAATTTTTCACAAAAATATGGAAAGTTAGAAAACGAAAAAAAAAAATATATAAACTTCCGGTATACGTGAGATAAAAATTATCAAAACAAATATAATATAAAGGTGTATGCATAGGTGAAACCGGTAGAAAATCCTCGAGAAGAGGAAAAAGATAAAAGAAATAATAGAAAAAAAAAAGAAAAAAATTGGGCTAATAAATTTTCAGAGCTTCGAATCAGACATCAAATTCGGGTTGGCGAAGAGGAAATTGCGCCTCCTTTTACCCCCAACATTAATCCGAATGTATGTAGCATACATGTAGAACGTATACAACCGCATATTAGGTATATATTCGAGAAACACAAGTAGGTATCATTAGATGAAATGTCGTGAGGGTAAAACGTATTTCATGTTTTCAATTTCAACAATTGTAGAAATTTATTTTTTCCAACTGGACCGCGGTTTCATCGCACCACCGCTACTTAGTATGAAATCGTGAACATATTTGCTGTTGCTGTTTTGCATTCTGACCAAATTTTTTTTTTTCTTTTTTAATATTTCTTCATTTATTTATTTATTTATTTTTTTATATAAATGCCACGTTATTAGCACGCGCGCGGCTTAAAAAATCGGAGAAAAATAAATAAATGAACAAATGAATAATAAATTATAGAGAATATACCGATGAGAACGGAAATACTAGAGCTGCCGGGGGCAAAGAAATGCGTCTTGCCTACATACCCATAATAACCTATGAACGAACATATATATTTATATACATTATATGTGTACAGAAAGAACGCACAATTTATTACATACAGCGGTATATGTTGTTGGTTCAACGCACGTTACCAGTAATATTTAAAGAAAAAAAAAAAAAAACACATTTTTTCTTCTTCGTGTTAAAAACATGTAGAAGATCCCAACGCTAATCGTATACGTCGTACGTGAAGTTTTTTTTTTTTTTTTTTTGTAAAAGTTTGTGTGTAATGCGTGAGTTTCGGTTCACGGTCTTCTTATTTCAACCGAAGTGATTTTATTTTTTTTTCACTTTAGTTCTTTAGCCTTTTTTTTTCTTCTTTTGTATCGGCAAAACGACTGGCACCCGACTTATATGATACGATTAAAAAAGAGCGAGACACTAGACTAAACTTGCCTGAAACTTGTACACTCGATCCACTGAATTACAAAAATTCGAATCAACTGTCGTAATTGTTGACATGATGAATAAATTAGAAATTATTATAATAATCTGTCTAAGCGTTTAATCAGATCCAGAGAATCACTCACAACGTTTTTAATACCGATACAAAACCCGTAAAATGTACATGGCATAATCAAAAAACAAATCCAAAAAAAAAGAAAAAGAAAGAACTGCGGTGAAAAAACGAAAACCAAAGAGTGTAAAAAAATAATTGAATATTAGATCGATGTGTAAAAGTAGGTGTGAATATGGTGCAATTTAATGAGGCTATATGTAATCGTTGCATGTGACAATTGTTTTTCATTTATAAACACGTATTCATATTTTGTGATTCGAATTTAAGCTGATCTTACTTTTGTCTTACATTTTATTTATTTTTTTTTTTTTCAAATTAGTTTTCGATTTTAATTTTTTTCTTCACAAACTATTCCGTAGATACTTTTCTCTCGAGTTGAATGACAATACACCACACATTATACACAATATACATAAATGTATATACATATGTACTGTGTATCGCGGTCCGTGAGTTACTCGACGCGTAAATCCCATACATTGTGCGTTCATTTGTATAGATATATATTCATTATTCACACACGATAAAAATCGAAATCGTGATCAATAATATACATAGGTGTATATATATATATGACATGTACATAAAATGTTATATACCAGACGGACCGGGTTAACCAACGAACGACTGAACCTTCAACTTCCTATTTCCCATCTCATCCCCGCCGCATTTACCTATTTTTGTTGTACATATGTATGCAGTAGACATTCGACGATTATTCGAACCACCGAAATTGACGAACGGAGATATGAAATAAAAAGGAACAAAGAAACAAGAAGAACAAGAAAATGAGAGAGCGTGAAAAGAATGATTAAAAATCGTTTCAACAATAAAAAAGAAAGAAAAAAAGTGATAGTCAAGATTCTCCTCAGTTTTTTCTTCCGCTTTGTTTCTTAATTTTTTGATTTCCAAGAATTTTGGCGTATCGGCGAGTGATGGAATTAGATAGAAAATGATAGGGTGAAGAGCAGTACTTTGGAATGATTTTCAGTCGTTGGAACAAAAAAAGAAATTTTTTTTTCTGCTTATGGATGTTTTTGGAGCAAAACATATAGTAGTCGCGGCAAGTGTTGGATGGATGAATATAATTCTGGCACGCATTTCTTGTGTAAGAGAAACGTGTTGGCTGCAAGCATTGGTATAAATTTAAAAACATAGTCGAAACACCCACGCGTACCCTGCAAACCGATTCCCTTCCTCCCTCCGCCCCTCCACCCCGCAGCTTCACGCGTTCCCTTTTTCCTCTCTTTCTCGCTCTCCACCTCTCGCACCTTCTCGCGCGGTGTCGCGGTTCGCCCTCTCATCTGCGACACGGTTTAACATCTCCATCGTGTTTCTCTCTCCGTTTCATTTTTTCTCCTTCTTTTTCCTCTTCCTCTTCCTCTTCCTCTTTTTCTCATACTTCCATCTCCTTTTCCATAATACTACTCTGCACCGTGTAACTCGTTCTTAAATACACGCGTAAGTAAGCTCACATTATACATGCGACTGGTATGTATGTTTTTTTTTTTTTCACGTACTTACATACAACGCGTAAACATACATATATGCGGCGTGTTCGTGTGTATCGAATGTGGTACATACGCACAATTTTAAATATAGAATATGGAGCAGTGGTGCGTGCGTTACCCAGGAAGGATTGTGCAAGAGACCCTAAGGCGCTGCGACGCTTTTTTCTCTCGCTTTTTTTATTTTCAATTTTTGTTTCTCCTCTTTCTTTTTCCACCGCAGCCCACCACCCGCAGCTTCCCACCCCCTCTCTCTCTCTCGCTAAATGTTTCTACTTCTTGTATCTTTTTTTTCTTCTCTCTCTCTCCTCCCAACTCTCCATCCCGTGACTTTCTCTCTTTCTGTTACTCTAGACCCCATCTTCGATTCATCCCGTTCGCTTTTTTTCTTCCCCCCCCCCCAACGCTCCTTATTCTTCTTCATTTTACCAGTACACTATATACCGCGCCGACACCGCCGCCGCGCCAAGGGATATTACATCGAGAAAATTTTCTGATATACATAACGTGCATGTGTCGGTGCGTATGTAAATACGTAGAAGTGTGTACATGTGCTGCACATAGGTATATCGTATAACCGCGCACGTGATATGGAGAAGAAGAAAGAACGATAGCGCGCTGTGCTACGGATGGAATGAGAACGGGAACGAAAACGAGAAGGAGAAAGAGAGATGAGATAGAATAAAAAGAGAGACAATGAAGGAGAGGAGGGGGGAAAGGGAGCGTGCGTATTTTTACGTACGTCGACGCGTGGGCTTCCTATACTACGTTATAGCTGCCTGACTGACTATAATAACTGCCTCATGCCTTTGACTGAAATGCTAGCAGCTACATTCGCTGCCTTCAATGCCGGAAGAACTCTCTTCGGAGTCGTATAATAGTCATAGTTTCGTGTGTTTTTTCTCTCTTCGTTCTGCTTCTTTTTTTTTCTCCTTCTTCTTTCACTTCGGTATTTTTTTAGAAAAAGAGTCACTGCAGGGGTGCCGATTACGATGTATGGATAAGCTACAGATATTAGACCGGCTTTTTTTTAATTTCGTTTCTTCTCTCGTCTTGTACATACCTAACCTATGCATAATTCTTCTCGATTCCGAACCTTCGAATATACATAAGATTTACCTATCATTACGAAAATAAAACATACCATAATTGTCGGCGCGGTGCACCCTTCGATTTTAATTACCTATCGTCACGACATCCTCCTCCTTGAATTCCTCATCGCTACTCGCCATGTTGTTACAATTCTACTTCCGGACGAAGAATTTCATAATACGGCAACGCTGGGGGCTTTAAACATCGGCGGAGTTCCGAACCTATACTAAAAATACAACCCAACCCTTAAATTTACCCAATAGCACGCAGATTTTACTTCTCGATATAAAGCAATCGAGCAACGACATGCGGTGGCACGCACCTCATGTACATATACATATGTATACATAGGCGGAATTACTTCTCTCTTTTTCTTAATACATACGCATTAAAAAACCACTGATCGATTGTGCGGATTTCCTAAGAAAACTAAGAAGCAAAAAATGTAGGTGAATCAAAATGTCGATAGAATTTTTCTGCGACGTGACACATAAGGTGTTAATATTCGAGAACTATTTGGGAAAAAAAAACAAAAATAAATCCAAGCGTGTCGATTGGTCTGCGCGAAACGCGTGTGACACACAAAAATTCATAACTGGTTATAATCGAGACGAATGAAACGAAAAGAGAAGAAAAGGAAAAGGAAAGGAGGGAATAAAAAAAACGACGAATAAAAAAACACTTCTACGATTTAAGCTGCGGCAAAGTAGGGTTAAGTTACGTAGTACATTATAAATATAAATCAGCATTGCATCGCGATCGTGTAATATAAAGTGCAAATAACGAGGTACGTTCGTTGATTGGTCGTCAGTTTGAAGAGCGATCATTGTTAAAATACTCATCTTTGTTAAACACGTATGCGTAGAAAGATGACACATACGTATCTACATACTAGCGGTTCGATGCATTTCATCCACACTGTATCATTACACTTCCATACGATGCGATGTGACGAAATAATTTACCGACAAACTACGCTGCTAACTTCATGATGATGTATACGTATATTATAGCATTTATAACGGATCTGGGTTAACCGCAGCCACTACATTATCAATTACTTTTGTTTATGATAATTAGAAAGTTAGGCAACATTTAGTTTGATTTTTATTATTTATTAATTTTCTTCTCTTTTTTTTTTTTTAAAAGACAATCTGTGCATGTGTATCGACAGTACACGGAAATTCCTGCACGCGTGGTATAAACCGGTCAAAAAATCAAAAAAACTAAAACAAAAAAAAAATTAAAAAAAAGGAAAAAAAAACCACCCGTTCAAATTAATTCCAATCCCACATGTTTTTGGAAGTTATTTTTCCCTAGTTGTTTTTTTTTTTTTTTTTTCAAATTTTTTTTTCATCTTCTGTAAATGATACGATCTTTCATCCGAAGTTTGAATACATATTATATACCTGAGTACATGTATGTATGTATATCACAATATATATGAGCATTACACGCGTATGATAATCCAGGTTTCGTGGGTCAATAATTTAATCTTGGAGAGTCTGGAAGGCGTTATAAAATTTATAACACGCAGTATGGGTAGGTATAGATATATCTAAATAGAATAGAGATACAGGTAATTCCATGGGTGTGTACGAGAGGAGAGAAGAGATGTATATGGGAAGAACTTATACGTACGTATAACGAGAAATAGCCGGATGATTTAGTCCGTAAGGTAATTAACGAAATTTATGCAACTATCAAAATCCATAGAGAAAGTGTCACATGGCTGGCGGTACCTCCGTGTGGCCGAAAAGGCGTGTTTGCCTGCCTCTTGCCACTTAAAAGTCAACCAAACTGAGATTTCGTTTTTTTAATTTACTGCATGGCTGGGTAACGATATACGTACGTGTATATGACCACACGTACGCACGTACGTTTCTATATCTATATACAATATAAAAAATAGGCGCTAGAGAATAATTTCCATCTATGTATAAGAACTCAACGTATATATATATATCACGTATGGGTATAAAGAATTTTCACCATACATAAGAAATAAATTTTTATAGAAATTTATCTTAATGTATATGAAGGTAATGGCTTCAAATCCATATATGTAAAATATATGATTGGAGAGAAAAAAAAAAAAAATGGATAAATAAATGGAAAAAA
Source organism: Athalia circularis (assembly GCA_963978495.1). NCBI lineage: Eukaryota > Metazoa > Arthropoda > Insecta > Hymenoptera > Athaliidae > Athalia > Athalia circularis. The sequence continues at coordinate 9,923,353 of OZ021702.1, forward strand.
ACAACTAAACTTAGTTCGTATTCAATTACTCATACACCATGGGCAAAAAGTAACTACTGTAATGCATAAAAATAAATATGTTTGTATATTTGGTTAATTTTTTTTTTTTGTTCAACAGACAACCACCTTGATATAGCTATGAATTTTTCCACTCGTCAACCTCCGTCATATTTTCGTCTGTTGAATGTTTCTAATTTTTTGAAAAATAAAAAAAATAGAAAAACATGTTCATATAAATTCTTCTTTTTTTTTTTTAATCCTTACACGAAACTTCGTAAATGTATTTAAATATTTGCGTAATCGACGGTGAAAAGAAAGGAGACTATTTACTACTGCGGAGTTGAAAGGGGGGAATAAAAAAAAGGGGAATAAAAAAAAAGGGGAAAAAAAAACATAAATCCCAAAAATATAATAATTTCGAAAGAAATAATTAACGTTGTTTAAGCGGTATATATTACTTCCGGTTTTATTTTTTTTTTTTGGATTAGGCGTGGTCACCCGGTATGCAAGTTATAAATACATACACATATTATAGGTGTATAAAAAATATACCTACGTATCTATATACCTTCATGTTTGTTATTATAGAAGATAGTTGGCGTCGTCTTGTGAATAACGTCTAATTCAAACGGTTAAATCAAAAGGTGAATACAAAAAGGCCATAAATAAGGTTTCTCTTTCGTAAGTTGAAAGATAAACTCCCGAGAACTTATATAGAGGATGGTCCACTACGGGCAGAGAACAGGACTAGAAGTCAACTTTATATGTATTCATATGTACAACAATCTCGTGCATACAGTGTACAATTTCGGTGCGGGTAAACCGAATAGAAAACAAAACAAAAAAAGATAAAGAAAAGAGAAGAAGAAAAAAACCGATAAATTTTAGGACGGAGGAAAATAAAAATATCCATCTGAGAGTACGCGGTATCTGTATATGTATGTAATAAGGAAAAGGAAAAGAAATCTTTGCGCCCGTGTATCTTTTTTTTTTTTTGTTTTTTTCTCTTCCGTTGAGACTGAATCTTCCGTCGTTGTATGTCGGGATGTGTCAACCACCGTGCCACCAACCCACGTGCGAAGTGATTTTTGATCGTTATATTTACGTGAAAGTCTCTCTCCGAAAGAAAAAATTTAATACTAGTCTACCAGAATCAGACACCTAATCAGAGATATTCCCAATTTTTGTTACGAAAATTTTTAATAAATAGATTAATTATAACGTGCGTTCGATTTTTTTTTTTTTTTTCTCTTTTCCTTATGATCAGCGACGATTGTTGAATGATAGAAATCCATCCCATTGCAGTACAGCTGAATTGTTATAATTATCATTACTACATGCAAATTGAGCGGAAGTTCTGCCCAAGGATCCTTTAATTACTTACTTCCGTTTTTAACTCGCACCAAAATGATACACGCAACCTCTTATAGGTATTCATACTCTCTCTTATGTCACATTAGAGACCGTCACCCGCGCTGCTGTAATATTGAAATTATTTTGGAAAAATAAGGAAAACGAAAAAAAAAAAATGTTTATAGGGGGTGTGATTTTTTCAAAATGTTATCTCGCATCGCTATACATATAGATATCGTATACTATACAGAGAAATATGTAGTGTGCATGGATACGTGTATATATAACTTATACTTTTTCGGTTCGTCCGCGTGCAAGACGTAATATATTTGCTGGAAATTTCAAATTGCCTCAAATTAACCTCAGTAACGCAACGGAGCGTGTACTCTATCGCGATCCTAGCTATATAACCTATAATACCTGAAGGTGGGTTTGGCTGCTTTTACTCGCCTTATTTTCATTTTCTGATATCCCATCTTGAAAAGGAGATGTTCACCCGACTCGCATGCAAGACTGTTTTATTCCTGCCTTGATTCGTCGACGACCTGGCGTCTCAAATTTCAAGATTATCGCATGAATGATAGATTCGAATGACAGACAGATCTATGTGATCGTTTCGACGGAAGGATCAGTTTAATTATCAGATTCGGATTCCTCAGCTCAAAATACGTACGAACGTATCCAAACATTGCGAAAGAAAGATTGTAGATTTTTTACCCCAAAATGAAAAATTTTTAAAACCAATTGTAGGACACTTTTCTGACGTATTTAGACCTGAAAAACACGAATCCATCGGCAAAATGAAGCTACGAATTTATCCCTTCGAGATATCTCAATTTTTTCACTTCGAAAAACGATAAATTGTCGATAACTCGATCAATTCAAAATATCGATCAATTTAATTGGCAAATTCGGATTCCTGAGCTCAACCCCCATGGGAATACGTCAAAATACTGCAAAAAAAATCTAGATCTTTGACCCCAAAATTGAAAAAATCTAAGGTATACCCCATTGGTTTTTTTCCACTTTTGGGGTAAAAATCAACATTTTTTTTTCAAGCAGTTTTTTGATGGTTTCTTACGTATTTTGATATCAGAAACATTAAATTGAGCTGCGACTAAAACCAATCGAGAGGTTTCTATTTTTCCGCTCGAAAAATCGAAAAATTGGCGATAACTCGATTATTAGAATTGCTAGTCCAATTTCGTTACCAGATTCGGATTTATGAGCTCAAAGTACACGAGAATACACTAAAAAATCAGTTCTCAATACCAAAATAAAAAAAAAGATCGAAGTCGCAACTGATAATAAATTAAATCGAATAGTAACGCCACAATGCAATCCTAGTAGATACGTCTAATACTGAGGATTAATTTTATACCCTTATCGTTAGAATCCTATTTTCTTATATCGACTTTATTTATACTTGTAGGTATTTGTTCTAATTTTTTGAGATTTTTATTTCACTGCACGGTATAAAAAAGTATTGAATTAAAGTACACTCAAAATGAAAATTCATATTACCAATCATTGTATTGAACTAAAAAAAAGTACACTTATATACCTACGCATATGATGTGATGGTATACGAGATAAAAGAAATGTAGAAACTCGTTTGGGTTTGGTTTTTAAAAGTTTAGGTGAAAACTATACATATGTACTTATGTATCTCCATACATACGTGCATACATGTATATATAAAAACGAATAATCGATAAAACATCATTTTAGTATTGATATTTATCATAACCCGATCGTCGGTCTTATCTTATATCCACATACGTAGTTATAGCTATAGGTAAAAGTGGGACACGTTTCTTGTGAAATTACCAAATTTTTGTTAATTTTATTTCATAGACTATGTATAAATATATTCCTTTTTATTTCATTTTAAAATACGTCATTGAATCTAATCACGACGATAATGATCACAAATTTATTGAATAAAACGCTCGGGACACTCCCTATAAATCGAGAATTCGAAGAATCCTCTCTGTGAATTCAGAAATTTCGGAAGGTGAGGGAAGGGTGGGGGGGGGGGATTCAATGGCCCATAAAGGTAACGGTACTTATCTTTACCCATAAAAATTAGAAGAAGAAAAAGTACCTTCGTCATTCGATCAACCACAAAGTTTACGCACATTTCACGAATCTTCACGTCTACATAGATTTTACATAAAAATAATGCCGCGATTCTTTTCTCTTTCGAAAACCATGACAAGACGCGTTATTATTTTCACATCGTTTCGATTCGAAAATTTTCACAAGCTCACAATTTTTCCACGTACAAATCGCGGTGAAATTTTCTTCAATTTTATTCGTCGGCAGTTTGAACGAGCGTAAAAAAATACAATTCGTGCCAATGATAGAAAACAAGAATAACAACGAAGGAATTATGAAAAACTTTATCTACTGACCTTCAAAAGTCTCCGGAAGTACGGGCTGCACGCGGAAAGTACGACTTTGTGAGCGGTAAAGCTGCTGCTGTCGCAAGCAAGGGTAACGTCAACGAAATCCTCCTCATCCCTCAGGTGTCGAAATGAGCTGAGAATACTCGAATGAAAATCGTTCCATCTTAATGAGTACTGTTGTTCACCGCTTGAGGAAGACGATGATGCCGCCATGGTGCCCAATCCACCGGGGCCCACGGCCGCCGGCACCAGAGGTGCTATCGTGCAGCCAAACGTCAATCTCTCCCGCACTATTTGACCCGACGTCAATATCACGTCGCGTCCACCAACTTATTTTCTCTCTCTTACTTCTTCTTTTTCTTCTTCTTTATCCCCCTCTCTTCGTTTCAACCGAAAGCACTTTTCATTTTCTTCTTTCCAACCCGTTGTTTCTTTATTCTTACTATTCTTACTATTATTATTCTTACTATTATTATTATGATTATTTAGATTTTTCGATTCCTTTTCTTCTCTCACGCGTACCGTATAATAAATATTAAACAAAGCACACACTGCACACATAGAGACACTCTACGCGGCGCACCAATAGAGAGAGAGAGAGAGAGGGAGACCAATTAATCGGATTAAAATTTTTAATTAATATTATTATTAGTATCGGGGATTAGATCGTTCTCGTATAAAATGAAATAAAGTCGAAAACAAAAAATTAAGTACGAAATAAATTGGAGATAGAAATAAAGGAGAAGTAACTCGACGAGCGAAAGGGGGTGGAAATATTTTGTGGACGAGAAAAATAACGAAAGAAAAATAAAATTAAAAAAAAAAAAACCCAAAAAAAAAACAACCGCACCAACGCTTTTTACACCAACACCTCGAAGAAGTGCATTTTATATGGTGATGATTTGTGAGGATGGATTATCGTGTCGATCGACGTCGGTTAAAAAATATGCGATCGTTGAATTATTATGTTTTTTAAAATATCATCGTCACAGTTATTAAAACAATTAAAATTATTACATTTTAATTTAGTCGTCATTATTATACCGGGCGGCAGAATCATCGCAGATTTATTAAGTTTTTTTTCATCAATTTTATTCTATTGATGACGTTCCTATTTTTTGTTTTATATTTTTCTTCTATTGGATGAATAAATATAAAGAAGAAAGAAAAAAAACTTCATTTGTTAAAATATCTTTTACTTTTATTTATAACTGTGGCGGGGCACATTTGCGATCAACGTTATATTGACAGCGGAGATCACACTTTTATAAATTGGTATATTATAGTTTTTTGAATTTTTTTTTATTTTCGTTTCCTTCGTTTTTCAATTTTTCGTAATCGTTTGGTTTTTTTTTCACGGTCAAACGAGAAAATGTTTATCAAACGAAAAGGAAACAGAAGATCGAAAGTGAAAAAAGAAATATAAAATTCTTTGGCGTTTTTTTTCTCTGTTTCTTCGTCACTTTTGCTGTCGAAAATTCACTGCACACTTGTCTAACGCGTATAGGTATATATTTATTTATGTATAGTTCGTTTGTTCAAGAACAAAAATTAGAAGAAAATTTTTTTTTTCTTTCAACACACTAACGCATTTACTTTCCTTTTTGTTCTTTCTACCTCTTATCGATTTTCTCGATAATTTATTATTGCACCGCCAGTTAATCTTACACCTCCTTCTGCACCACCGAATTTACGGTGTTCGTGATAACGATCAAATTTCCCCATCAAAAATCAGGGCGTTTTGTCGAGGTAAACAAATTTATTATCCAAATGATAATTAGTTTTTCGTATTATTTTTTTTCTGCTAATTTCTTCAAAAAAAATTTTTCAACCCCCCCTTTTCTTTTTTCTTTCTCCTCGTTTTTCGTGACCCGCTGATCGTTTTCCTATTATATTTTTTTATGTATATGTAATAATGTTCTTTGAAACTCTTTGATGTTTGTTTGTTTTTTTGAAATTTTGTTCATTCGTTAATATATACGTGTGTATCGTACCTGTTCGCGTTCCCGTTCAATCACTTCCTGGTTTCCTTTTCTTTTCTTTTCATCTCTTCCTCTTTGTATTTTCGTATCTCGTTTTGTCTGTTTTTTTTTTCTGTTTTGTTTTATCTTAATTTAATTTTTACTAGTAAATGTTTCTTCAGTTTTTACATCTTTTTTTTTCTTTTTTCTTTTTTTATTTCGTGTTCTTAGATCCAACTCTCTCTCTCTGTGTCACTCTAGTTCTCTTCCTTTTCTCGCTCGCTCGCTCACCCTCGTTCTCTCGCCCTCTCTCAGTCGTTCTGTAACAATTGTTAATAATTAAAAAAAATTACCAATAAACATTCGCTGTCGTACACACGAAATATAACCGAAGAAAATAACGTTAGCTCAAAGTTCTCAACGTTACCCCAACGATATACAAGTAAAGAATTTCATAAAATTATTGAAATCTCAATTTCGAAAAAAGGGAAGTTTCTTATAAAAGAAAAAAAAAAAAAAATGCATATATCGTGTTAGTCATTTTTTAATCTCCTTCCTTTATCTCGTCATCATTTATTTTACCGCGACGAATAATTCAATTATATACATGATGAGTTTATAAAAATGGAAAAAATTCAATATGCGCATCTTTATTTATTTTAGTTTTTTTCCTTTTTTTGTTTTATTCACGTCGCGCGTTATCGGATTAGATTCACAATCGCGTAACTTTGATGGTTGAAATTATTATTATTATTATTATTATTGACCTTTTTTTTGGTTTAATTTAGTCGTTGACGATTGTTCAATCGTCCGTTCATTTATTTATATGAAGATGTATATTTTTTTTGTACGTAGTTTTTCTAAGAAAATGTACATTTCATAAATACATTATAATATACATATACCAATGAATAGTTAATATATTTGTGATAATAAAATTTTAATGGAATGCGTATTTGCGCGCGTTACGTATATTATAATATACGTAGATACACGATATACATATGTATGTAGACGTATTCCATAGTATTCGGAAAACAAGGTAACCCAATAATCGGTTGTTATTCGTTGAACGTTACCAAAAATATCTAACATACTTCCGCGTGTACAACGGTTCGTACCACGAGCCAATCTATTTATAAAAACCTAAACTATATAGCAGCCGCCGTACCTACTCTATTACTTCTAACGACGACGACGCGACGCGTCTGCTGCTGCTACCGTGCGCTACAGACGCCATAGCACAACATACAGTCTACGACTACGACGTCGCGACGACGCAACAAAAAAATATAACACAGGGTACACATCATCCGATGACTAATCTTGCAAAATTTTTCGACAAAAGAAAAAAGAAACACCTAATTTGAAGGAATTATGTAGGATTAGAAAAAAATTATGAAAATCGAACAAATTTGCAAATCTATTAATAACCCGTATAGTAATGGTTCGAAATCTAGATTTCGTTCAATCTAATGAGAACCCGTACGGATGATTGGATCGTGTGAATATTTCGTCCGCGTTTATGAGGTTATCAAAATTATTCCGTTATCGTTAATTAGATTTCTTCTATTTGTTTTTTTATCTTTCTTAAATTTTTTTACCAAAATTTCCAGATACCGGCGAACGTGGTCATTAAACATAAGTCGCACGTATTTAAATACGTTTCGCTTTAAAACGCTACGAATCTAGCCTTTCGCGCGAAATGAAATACACGGATTTTTTCACCTTATTATTAATATCATTATTATCGTGAAAATTGTAGGAGATTTGGAGGAGCGTGAGACATCTTGATAAAATTGGACTGCCTCGAATACGCGTATATCATTTACGCGGCGTAATTGTCTCTAATTCTAACGGCCCTGATTCTAGCTAATTTTTACAAGCACATAAAAAGTGTCACTGTGCACGTACGCCTATGCGAGTATACATAAAGTATATATGGAAATCTAATAGAATAAGAGTCTGTAAAATGAAATTATACGAATTTTTAAAACATTCACATCGTGGAGAAGCAGGATACGCGTAAGTGGTAATTAAGTGACAATAATCACCTTGTGGTAAAGTTATCAAACATCAGACATACAGATAAATCCTACGTATATAAATTGTTGGTACAATCTAATTCTAAATTTAAGAATCATTTTCGACACATACTTTTTCATCTATGTTTATCAGAGATTATTTTTCTTCTCATAAAATTATACAAAATTTTCCTCTTTCCAATTTTCTCCATGATTTTTTTTCCTCTTCCGATAACCATTACAGATCCACGTTCGATCTTAAAAATCAAAGTACGAGTGGTTGAAGAAACAAAAAAAGAGAAGAAAAAAAATATCTATCAAATAGAATTGAAGAAATTTGAAAAATTTCCTGCTTATAATCAGTGGAGGGTATATTATGTGATATTATTCCGCGTTATTTTAGTGTCAACGATCTTTCGTCTGGGAAGCAAAAATTGAAGAGAGAAAAATAGAAAAAAAGAAAAAAAAATAATCAAGTAAAAAAGTAGAAAAATGTATTAGAGGAAGTGTTGGTTATATAGCTCGTGTTGCCTAATATATTTATATGCGTATGTATAAAAAGGTGCGTGTGACTATTTCTTTTTGTCCGACTCTACTCATAGAAGGCTGAGAGACGATCAAGTTTCATGGTAAATTCCAAAGAGACCGCGCGCGCGCGGCTTTTTAACTTTTAAACCATCATCATCGTCATCGTATGTATAAAATTGCATGTGTGTGCGCGTGTGTGAGAACATATCGTGCTTACTGGAGAAAGAAAATTATAATATAAATACGCGTAAGTACAGATAATATTAGGTTGAAGGGGAGGAGGAGAAAGAGAAAGAAAGAGAAGGAAAGAGAAGGAAAGAGAAAGATAGGAAGATATAATCTCCCGTTGCAGTAATTGAATTCAAGGCGTCTGAACATAATTACAAATGTATGTAAAAATGTACGCATTTGGTGACATGCAAACTAACCTTCACATTTTATATATATGTTTATAAAAAATATGTATACGAATATAAAAAAAAAGATAAATAAATAACTAAATACATTATACACATACTTGTTGTGAAATTTCAAACTTTTGGAATTCCAAATAAATTAAATATGGCGGTTAATTGATCTCGACCATTAACATATTTAAATATATATTTTCAAATATATACGTATGTACATGTAGTATGTACATGATTATATAAAATGCGGGCATGCATTTCTTCGGAGTAATCTATATATATTTACTTCCGTTTTTTCGACTGCGCATACCTATATAAACTAATCTGTGTTTGATAAAAACAAAATCTAGGAGGAAAAAAAGAACCAAAAATAATAAATAAAATAAAAGGAGGAAAATTTCTGAAGAGACATTTCCAATCGGTTGATTAATTATTTTCAATAAAAAATAATAATAATGATAATAATAATGATACCAATGGATCTAAATTTAATAACCAGTTTACAGCGTGTATAATGTACGTGTAAAAAAAATGTATGCTTATATACTATATGAAAATCGGTATACCTAATTACACTGTATAAAATTAAAAAAAAAAAAAAAAAAAAAAAAAAAAAGGGTTCCGAGAGAAAAACCGCGCGCTCCCACTAAATTTCTCTGTGTTAATTAGTCGAGGTATATTGTGTACAATATACGTATATTAAACTGATGGTGGTGGTGCAGCCTACTGCAGAGATTAGATGGTTAATTTTATATACGTATATAATATGTATATATTTTTTATACACATAAGCTCAGTTAAAATCTAACACCTATAATAATAACATGGAGACAGTTATAATAACGACCTGGACGACTGGGATATAATACGAGTCCAAATGGTTGGGTGAAAAAAAGAAGAAGATAGAAATAAAAAATATATATGTAGAGAAATGAAAAATAAATAACGAAATAAAAACGAATCTACTCCAGAGAATATGTGTACATATATGTATATTATATGTATATATATTCGTGATATGCCCACATACGATTAAAGAGACTTCACTAATTCCGTCGTATAATTTATTTAAAACGTGTATATATCTATGACACGTATGTCCACATGCATATGTATTTATTTCATACACTGTTGCCGTAATGGCGTAATTCGTGAACTGGTTTCATGTTATTAGAAAAAAAAAAACAGAAAAGAAATAATTAAATAAATTAAATTCATACAAAAAAATCTATTTCCAACTATACGACTGATTATGTGGCGTAATTAATAAAGTAAAAACTACTAATTAATTAATAATAATAATTTCTACGACGCATGTGCGTACGCACACCATAGCTATCTCGGATTGACCCCTTAAATAATCACAAAAAAAATGAAAAGCCGAAGAATTTTTTTTCCATATTTCGCCCTTCGATAGGAACCAATATTTGCTACATATTTTATTTTCATTCAATTTTTTTTTTTTTTGCAATTCTAATCAAACTAAAATCACAATCCAAACGTCCGATCGGAGGAACCCAAACTTAGATTTATCGACAAGCTACTAATACCGACTATTTTCTAATTTTTTTTTATTTCATTTCTATTTTCAATTTCTTCTCTCAAGAGCCTTTCGATGTATGCACATGTACACGTTACGTATCGCACATAATATGTAGGAGCGATAACGGACATTGTTTGCGGGTCAGAGAAGATAAGAGTCACGTAAGAAAGATGAATTTCGATAACAAAACTCACGGTGGAATTATTATACGTGTACGACTCGACGCTTGTATACCTATGTATATACGGTACATATATGTATATTATACATATCTATATCCTCATACACATAGGAGAATTTTCATCCTATTTTCCCTCTTTCTCCCCCTTTTCCCTTTCCTTTACTATTCCGTTGGTTGAAATCAAGGATTCATTTTTTTTTTCGTAACATTTCTGTTCTTGCATTTTGTACTAATACTAAATTAGATCTTGTACTAATAAAATAGGTCGGATCCTGCAAGCTTCAGATCTCTAACTCAATTGGTTGTCGAGAAAAAAAATAATATGTAAAAAACCGAAAAACAACATTTTCTCAGGATTGACTGGACCGATTGATTTGAAAATTTAACATATTTTAAGGGATTATAATAGCTCTTATGTTAGAAAAAAATTAAGAGCTGTACAGTTTCATAAGATCCTTGAGAAAAAAATTGTTTTCGTCTGAATTTTTTTTTTAACCATGACACAATTTTCCTACAATTATGAAACTATTTTTTTCAAGCCTCATATACTACTACCCGGGAAACATATGTTATTTTTTTCAAATTTTTGAAAAAGGTACGGCATATTGAAAAAAAAAATAAAATCCGATTTTTTTGTATAGAAATCGATTTATTTCAACCCCAAGAGGCACCTACGGTGCAAAAAAGTTCGCCAAGTACATTAGATGTTCAATAATACCTGAGTACTATCCAAATATCTGTATTGACAAAAACGTCATCAACAATGGGGGAAAAAGGATTCAAACCAATTATTGCGCCAAGTACGTGTAACTTTGCATCATGCATGAGAGTACTAGAGAAGACTGAAATAAACATAGAAAAATCGAAATTACCAATTAGAAGAGATGAAATTGGAAAAAAGCTCACTGAACGAGAATTCCAAAAATCAAAGAGAATTGAGACACTAAATGAAATTGATTTAAAAAAAAATAAAATAAAAAACATTCGAGTACGTGGTCCTGGGCGGGCTTTTTAGGAAAAAAAAAAATCCATAATTCCAATACGGCAATATAACTTTAGCCCGCCAAGGACCACGTACTCGAATGTTTTTTAATTCAATTTAATTTAGTGTTTCAATTCTCTTTGGTTTTGGAATTCCCGTTCATTGAGCTTTTTCCCAATTTCATCTCTTCTAATTGGTAATTTCGTTTTTTTCTATGTTTATTGCAGTCTTCTCTATAGTACTCTTATATGCATGATGCGAAGTTACATGTCCTTGGCGCAATAATTGGTTGGAATCCCTTTTATCCCATTGTTGATGAATTTTTGTTTGATAGGTGCCTTTTGGGGGGTGCTTATATTAATTAGAGTTTGTATAGTGCAAAAAATTGCTGTTTTACGATGGAAAAGTATAATTTAAGTAAAATTAATAACATCTCGATGTAGTTTGTAACTAATTTTTTAATATTTGAATATTTCAACTAGAAAAATGGTTTTCATATTATTGTTTTGAATAGTTTTTATTATTCGGACTTATAAATCAATTAAATAAGCCTCGTTTCTGTTGTTTCAAATATATAAATATTGAAATAAATCGATTTCTATATAAAAAATAATCGATCTTCATTTTTTTTCAATATAGCGTACCTTCTACAAAAACTTAAAAGAAATACATATATGTTTCAGGGTAGTATATGAGGCTTCAGAGAAAAAACAGTTTCATAATTGTACGAAAATTGTGTCAAGGTTAATAAAAAAAAAATTTGGACAAAGACAATTTCTTTCTCAAGGATCTTATGAAGCTGTACAGCTTTTAATATTTTTCCTAAGAGCTATTATAACCTCCCAAAACATATTAAATTTTCAAATCAATCTGTGCAGTCAATCCTGAGAAAATGTTGTTTTTCGGTTTTTTACATATTATTTTTTTTCTCGACAACCAATTGAGTTAGAGATCCGAAACTTGCGGGATCGACCTATCTTATTCGTACCAACATATCCTTAAAATATGATCCAGATATACGATTCCGATTCACCATGCTCATCGTCCTACCTTGGGTTTGATGACAAATTCGATTAATTCATTAAGAATAAACAAAAAAAAAAAAAAAAAAGGCAGGGGTGTCGCAACGTTCGTGGTGAAATATTGTTTTACTCAAAAATTTTTGATGGTCAGGATTTGTACGTTATATACCTACTTATAGTTGGCATAGCATTGACCTGGAATGCCCCACATATATAAATGAAAATATTGTGTACGCGCCATAAATGTATAGAAATTACTTATAAAACATATAAACGTGCGTAGAAAAACACTTTGCAGCAGATGCTATTTTTGTATGCATATAAAGATCAGATAAAAAATATATATATGTACAATATACCTATACCGATTCGATATCCGAGTCGATATCGATCATCGCGCGAATAATTCACGTTCTTTTTTCTCTCTCTCTTATTTTTTTTTCATTGTTTACAAGCGAAATCACCGTACATCTTCACGATCTTAGTCATCATCATCATCATCATCATCATCGGCATAATGATAATAATAACAGTAATAATGGTAACATTCATACTCCCCGTGCAATATTTATCAGTGAGTAGTTTTTTCTTAACAATATGTACAACGCGAGAAACGTAGTATTCTAATGTAAGAAAAAAACAACAAAAAAAAATCTGAAATTCATCTATAAATAAAACTTTACAAACGTATTATCATAGATAGATGTACCTGCTGATATAAAAACTATATGTACATACCTAGTGGTAACGGTTGTGAAAATATTTTAACGATAGTTTACGTACATAGATTGTGTACATATATCTAAATTGTATACGATCTTGATACATATACGAACCGGAATTTTCTTTCATTTTTTATCTCGTCGTATTCATTTTTCACGAACAATTAAAGGGGGGTGAAAAATTCGGAAAAAATTCACATTTTCGACAGACAAGTATCGTCGTCGATATCGAGTGTCTAAAGAACGAATAGAAAAAAGAAAAGTTAATGAATTAATGTATTTTAAGAAAAGAAAGATAAACACAATTCGAAAGACTATGCTACTGCGAAATGGTCGGATCGGGTCGATACGATAGATCGGATGATTATTTGGCACGAAATGTCCCATGTATATGTACATATATTATGTACTACCCGGTATAATCGAGACAAATATACACGGAATAGATCGGTAGGTAGTTTTTATTATACATTAATCTAAGTACACGTACATATACCTATAGTGTATTAAATAGGAATGTGGTGAATTTTGAGGTGTGGCCTTCTCCTTGATGGTCGTCGTCGGAATGGCGATATGTATCCCAACAAATCAACCTACCAACCCGACCAACCAACCAACAAACCTAACTAACCGATGGTTTCGACGAGCGTGGGGGAAGGAGGAAGGGGGGGATATAAGAAATTATAACCGCCTCAATTAAAATTGTGTACACCGCAAAGATCGACGGTTGCTGGCTGCAGTATGGTAAACTTATATTATAATTTTATACCATACATTATGTGTACCCACATGAGCGATATCTTATGTGGTTATATACCAACGCGTATTATTGGCATCGTGTAGTTGTGGTACGCACTCTAAGTATTTCCCTCTTCCTCTCCCTCCCTGGCTACGCCGTTAATTTCAGTTTCTCCCTTCCCTCCCATTTTTCTTATACTTTAATATCTTCCCACTCGCGTGTTCCTCTCCATCTACTTTTTTCTCCTCCTCCACCTCCCCCTCCGCCCCCTCCTCCTACTCCCCCCACCGTAACTTCCCATCATCACATATCGAATTAATACGATAATTCCTCCTTTTTCCGTTCACCACCATCTCACGTATTATACCATTACCATATATATTATAACATCACATCGGAATTAACATCGTTATAATTTTACGTGTAAAATCGATGTGAGAAGGGGGAAGAATTTCGGGGACGAAAGATCGAAATAAAGACGGTTCCGTAAATCCGCAACATATCCTGGCGGCCGAAAAATTTTCACCTACCGGTTGCGAATTTCATTTATTACGCGAACAAATATTTGGCGAAGGAAAAAAAAAATACGGGGATGAGAAATGTGGAATATAAAATTTGGGAAGAAAAAAAAAAATAAATACAAAAAAGAAGCGGGCAGACGGGCAGGTGCGAGAGTCACCCCGTGACGTAACATCCGGTTAAGGTGCCCCATGGTCGCTATAGTATGTATATACATTTAGATACACATAAGCCCATAGCGTATCCCCAGGGGCGAAAAATAATCTCACAATAGATCCGGATAATATGTATCTACTTTTTAAGTACATATGTAACGTATATATTTAATGTATTGTACCGTATACGAACGACACTTTATTCGTCGACGAATAGTGTGCGTATATACATATTATCAAAATGAATTTATTTATCACACCAGGTGTAGAGCGTTTCGCAAAATAGAAAAAATAAAAATGAAAAACACAGAGAAGGAAATCGTAAAACCAGACCGGAAATGTGTGAAGTCAAAAAGAATAAAAGACAATACAAAAAAGGTTTTTTTAACCTGATGGAAAAGTTAGTTCGGATCCTTCTCTGTAATTTTTTTTTGTTTTATTACAATATTTTTAGTCTCTGTTCACGACACGACACTAGTCCAGGATGATCGGATGGAAAAATGACTTCTTTTTTTCTTTGTTTTTTTTTGTTAGTAAATTTTTTTCCAGAATACCAACGCGATAATTTTCTTGCAACGATTGACGGCTGTACGGTTACGCGCATTTGAGTAACGAAAAGTACTCATCGAAAAGAGCATGTTCTATTTGTGTAGTTTTGAAGTTTGTTAAAAGAGAAAAGAAGGATTTCTGCAGACACATGAAACAGCGGCAGCGGCAGCAGCATGTGCGTTCTATTCGGACGAAAGGTCATAATGAGTATCGTATTACGAGGGTTCGGAATTGTGGGACTTCTGCAGTATAACGTTAGTAGACCGTCTATAACACATAGAAACTTGTACATTACATGTACACACATGCATACGTGCCGCGTGCAACAATGCAAGCTTGTTTGCTCACTCGCGATGCACTTTTAACAACGATAAAAATTGAAGAGGACGGGGGGGAGGCAAAAAAAAGAAAATAGAAAATGAAAGAAATGTGGAAAAAAAATTTCATACTCAAGTTACTCGATATTCGGAGAAGAATGAAATACAGAGGAAAAAAAGAAAGAAAAAAAAAAGAACTCCAAGACAGGAAATACATCATTCAGCTTTCTACAAGTTTCGGAATATATACCGTGTCGTCCTATTGAGTATTACGCGCGCGGTCTACTTTTTTTCGCACGCCATATGTAATATGAAAATAAGAAATTTTTGTCGCCAAAAAGTACAATTTTCTCTCGCCAATGAGAATTCGGCATTTTTACTGGTCCTAAAGTATAAAAGCACCTGTAAGATCGATCAGGTGATTCGAACACGATTTGAAAAGAAAAAAGAATCTGATGGTTGTTTCTGAAATTTCAAATTGTACGGAAAATCAGTACGGCCATTTTGTTTTTTTCTAAAACGGAGGAGAAAAATATTAAAAAAAAAATGTTGCCATATCGATTTTCCTGAAGAGAAACCAAAAGTTGTCAATATTTTGGCGACTCCGTGCATCAAATACGCAATCCTTCGTAAAATGTGAGAAGAGATGAAAAGCGTTCGGTTTAAATTTTCCTTGTAAACGCGTGCGGTATTACAGATATGGATGCGTACGTGTGAGTAATGTAGGTATGCTGAGATATCTGGAAGCCAGTATAACCCATAGAACCCGAGTTGAAGGTTGTACGGAGCATATATATGGATGAAATGGTTGGTGCCCGGCTGTTCTGTTTGCCAGGCTGGTTGGTTGCTTGCTCGCCTCTTCTTCTTCGGCTTTGGCCTGCGTAGTTTGGAATTCGAGCGTGGCAAGAGCGCATATTGCGTTTGCAGGAAAGATAAATGGTTTTTGCTCACTCACCCTCTTAACCTAGCCTAACCCTCCTCATCCCCCTGTTCGCCATACCCAACCACCACCACCACCACCACCACCGTCCTATCCTCTTCTCTCTGCTCTTCGCTCTCCTCTTCATCCCTTCGTCCCTAAGGTGTCTACTAAAGTTAAGCCTACCGACCAAGCCATGATGTGCGGTGCATTGCGACCAGGGTGCGTGTATGTGGTGTAAATGTGAGAAAAGGAATGAACCGAAACGATAGAATTTTTCAAAACGCTAGTCAACTTCCGGCTGAACGCGCGTACAGGATCGACGAAAGAAAAATCAGAACCTGTTGTCCACAGAATCGTACAAATTAATTATACCCTAAACGAATGAAGAGCGCGATTCACGCAATTATTTGAACGGAAAATATGCGAGAAAAAAAAAAATTAAAAACGAAATCTCCCACTTCCGATTTCAAATAAATTCAAAATCGCGATTTCACTTTTCAGAGGTTTCCTTCAATTTTCCTATTCATAATTTACATCGCATCGCAAGGGTTGCGCGCGATTCTCGTTTCGTTGTAAGCCGCATACATCTATTCTATACACATGAACGAATACATACATACACACATGTTACATATGTATTCCTATGGTTGAAAAGTATACACGCATGAAGAAAAGTGGAAAGAGGAAAAGCGAAGTAGTTTCCCTGGCAGGGCGCGCTCGTGCGACGTTCATTTGTCACATAAAAATTTACATTTTTTCAACATCAGTTCCACGTTCGCTATTTTATTTTTTTCCAAGGTAAAATGACTTGGTCTTTTCCCGTTTTCCGGTTCTTTCCTCTTTTCTTTTTTTGTTGTTGAAGAAAAAAAAAAAAAGAGAGAGAGAGAGAAAAAAACCAGTACGCGGCAAGTGACACTCGTACGCGATTGATATTGCCCCAAAAGATATCCTTGCAACTTTATTAAATACCAGAGTACTTTTTCTGCTCGCTAGAATATGAGAGAGAAAACGGAAAAAAAATATATATACACCTATTTCACGTCATGTGCAACGTTTTTTTTTTACTTTTCTTTTTTTGTTTCAGCGTCGCGTATGCAACGATAGATATACGAGGGACTCCTACCGCCGCATGGCATGTAACTTGGTGTTCAGGTATAAGAAAGATTTCTTTCTCAGTCCCAAAAACATGTTCATGGGTTTCGTTTTGCTCCATGCAGCCTGCTACCCCATAAATATAGTATAATACTAACTGCAATCGCTGTATGTATACTCATACCCGAGGAGATATGCGTTTTACATTCTAGGTTTAAGGTTTTAGAATTTAGCTGCTTTTTTTTTCTTACGTCCAACTCGAAGTTAGACTGTAAAAGTATACGAGAACGCGTGTATTTTTATGTGCAGGATATGGCGACGGATGCAGGAATGGTACAGGTAAATAAATGTATACATGTATGCGCGGTATTATACCTAAATCAGATATATGTATACATGCGTGTGTATGTATGTGTATTTTTTTGGTACCTGGACCGCTGCGAGAGGTAGAAGGGAAAACCGAAGGATCTGTTGCCGCCGCAGAAAAAGAAAAAAATAAAAAATAAAAATAGAATAAGATGAAGAAAAATATCAAACCAACGCGTACATACCTAAACCTAGTCGTCAAAACTAATTCCTAAATATCCCCATCGAATATTATGCGGACCATAAACGTTTTTTTTTTTTGGTAAACTCATCGAGGTCAAGAGAAGAAAAAGAAAAAAAAATCTGAGACAAAATTTTACGAATATATAGATTTGAGAAAAATGATGCTCTGAAATTATGACGAAATGTAGAACAAAAAAAAAAAACAGAGGACCTTTGTTTAGTGGTAAGGTTTTCCTTCTGAGAAAAAAATCCCGTTATCTATGACTGGAATAGAATTTTGAATTATAAAAAACGAAAATACGTTCACATTTCTTTTTCAGTTGAAATTCATTTCCTGTTTTTGAATACAATTAATTATCGTCGCACGAAAAACGTACGAAAGTCACGGTTACGGAACAAAATTCGTAACAACGTTATGTTATAAAATGTTATTCAATTATATTTCTCGATTGAATTATATTACGATTGAAATTGACATGTTTCGTACCGATTTTGAAACACCCACTCGTTTATAAATTTCATTTGTCGCGATATCTGGACCGTGCGGTAAAACACGTCGGTTTACGTAAAGTGTAAACGTAATGAAATTGAGGATATCATTAAATCGATGATTGGAGAACAAAAAAAAAAGAAAATGAACAAATTTATACAAATCAAACGAAAGGTAAAAATGCGTTGCGCAAGGGTTTTAAATTGTGCGGATGTGTTCGAGTGATGTGCCTATAAAACTATCATAGTTAAATGTAGTACGATAAAATGGAAACGGAATAAGCGAATGAGAGTAGCTATCGAGTTTGAGTTCCCGGTGAGTAAGTTTCGTATTGATTAAATAACTATTGGCTGTCGTTGTTTAGAGACGAGGGAAAATCAAGAACACGGCTGTGCAACGAGTTCTTTCCATCAACGTGGTTAAAACTGTATACCTGATACATAGCTATGTAAATGTATGATTTATATCACCTCAAATTTATTGTGCGTACCAGGCAACTATAACAGAATTTAACAACGAAATTTCATCATCTAAATATTACACAAATACATGATACGTCCGTAATTACATCGATGAAAAGAAGAGGAAGAAAAATTGAGGAGAAAAAAAAAAGATTGCCTGCACATATGCACGTAGGTACTGTATATATTTATATCATTCCCAGTATCATTTTAAACGCAAATAATACAAGGATATTTATTTGAAAAGTAATCTTCAAAGAAATTTGAATAACGACACGTCGACGCGCTTAGAGAAATTATAATTACAAACTATTACACTTATTTATAATATACAAATACAATATTGTGCGTATACATATATATATACCGAATGTATACAGCGCGCGGAAGAGGAAGTAGCATTGATATGAAATTTATCGAAACGCGCACAACGGGAAACAGTACATACTACAAAAAAAAAAAAAAAAAGAAAAAGAAAAAGAAAGAAACAACGCAAACAAAGCATTAATGAAGTCAAAGTGAAAGATAACGTGAGAATAAGTAAAACGAAGAGAGAAAAAAACAAACAAATTATTTCGAAATAATCGATTAATTTTTATTTGGTATATTAATCACGTGTTCATACGCTAAACTATAACTGGGTGTTACGCCGACGGAGATTATTCCTTCATCCCCTGTGAGCTGAGGGCAAAAAAAAAAAAAATAAAATAAAAAAAAAACAAAAACAGAAAATCCCAACACTAGAAAATTCTTGGACCATCACCGTTATATGGAGAGTTGCGCGTGTTTCTTCTAACTGTTGAATTTGATGTGTGCGTGTGTAGATGGAGAGGAGAGGAGAGGAGAGGAGGAGAGAAGAGAAGAGAAGAGGAGCGAAGAGCACCGCTGCACCCCGATTTATTGATCACACACATCACGTAGTTTTCCTTCTTCGCATCGCAGAAGCAGCACGCTGGCCTTCCTCCTCTTTCTTCCTCCTCCGCCGCCGCCGCCACCGCCACCTCCTCCACCTCCTCCACCTCTTTCTTCTCCTCTCTCTCATCAAACACGGGGGTCTGGGAATTACATAGTGGTTGTTGGTACGCGATGACGACGTAGCACATAAACGCAAGTTTTCTCTCCCTATATCTATGCAACCGGCACACCGTCGCACGTGTGTGTTTCTTAGGTGGTAAAAATACGTGAATTTCCTTCGTTTGGTTGTGTGCAATTCTCTAATGTCCTGTGTTATGTATACCTATATTATGTATTATAAATATATCCACGCCACGGCACACCACCCTCGAGAGTCACGCGATCATCGACGGTGTAATGAAACAAATCCAACCAGCTAACAACTCTATGGATTTACCCTAGCCAACCATTCTTCTATACATATAGTTCTAAAACATATCCGATTATTCAGCGATACTCTTCATTCGATCGTTACAGATGTCTTGGGATTAAAACGTCCATATCTCTGATAGAAAAAAAAAGAAAGAAAGAACAAAAAAAGAATCCCCGAAGCAATTTCGGGATATCGTTACAATTCGAGTCATGCTCGCCTTACGCTGAACGGAACGAAAAACTAAAAAGTTTTTGTTTTTCTGAAAACCCCGGTGAAAATTAGAGGCGAAATTTTTATCTTCGATGAATCTGAGGACGCACGGTGACAAATTAGATAGTTTTTAAATTGCAGTCAGTGATAATTTGAACAAGTCAACGTATGAATGAACGAACGAATGGCTGAATGAATGAATGAATGAATGAAGTGCCTTGTCGTCGGTGTAAGCCTAGGATTAAAAAAAAGAGACGCTTCACTGACTTGTAATACCAATAGTATCTATACAGGGAAAAAAAATAAAAAAAAATATATATCCAGACTTAATGTAAATGGATGAGGTATACACGCTGTGCGTATGACATTTTGTTGTCTGGCGTGTAAAAAAGTGGAGACGCGCCAAATTCTTTCGAATAGGTGAGAAACGTAGGTACGTCATATCGTGGAGCAAAGTTCCAACAGCTTCCTTGTCAATAAATAGCAAATAAAGAAAGAAATAAATGAATAGATAGATAAATAAATAAATGAATGAAAAATTCACTTTCCTTCTCGTCACTTCACTTTTTCGTCATTTACTCGAGTGACGGAATAGTTGCAACGAGTGTCAAAAAACAAAAAAAAAAAAACGCGGCAATTTATTAGAATGTTAAAAGAAGAAGAGAAAACTAGAAAACAACATCAAAATCCCTTTCGTTTTAGCATCCGCTTATCCGACTGTGATACGGAAAAGAAGTGGCAATCATCGGACGGATAGAAAAAAATGTCCTTTTTTTCAAAATCATTGAAACGCGGTGAAAAAAGCACCCTTCGTGGCGCGTCGGTGCGTTGGCTCGTATTGTTGTTATTTTCACTTCAGCAGAGACGAGGCAACAATAACGACTCTTTATTGTTGTCGGTACTCCGTACAATTAACCCTTAATTAAGGTTACGTATAGATGTGTACTGCCATGTATGCGGTCGTATTAAGAAACCACGCAAGAAGATCTTCATCTCACACAATTTCTAATGCAGAGTTTTGATCTCGCAGCAAGTTACGTTGGATTAAACGTTTCTAAAAAAAAATAAAAGTTTGCGCAACTCTAGAAAATGCAATGCAACGGCGTACCACACCAGATACGTTTCCTTGACGAATCGCATCTTACAGTTATGAATATAATTTTTGGTATATGTATATTAAAAATATATGTATAGATGATACGTATTTCATTTTTTTTTTTTTTTAAATCGTTGCATATTTACGTGAAGTAGATACTGATGTCGATTGACGATACACGTAGATATTTAACTCTGTATAATGTCCAGCTGCATCATTCTCAACGAATTTGACGATCGATGTTTCAAAGTTTTCACAAAAAAAAACAAATATATTTATTATATTGTTCATATATTTTACTGCGGGACTCCTCACGTATCGATCTGTTGATTCGCGTTTTTTTTTATTCTTACTATTTGTCGATTATTTTGAGATAAATAAACTCTCAGCCTTCACCGTAGTAACGAAACAATCGATGATAAAACACTCGAAATGATGTTTAGTTTATTTTCAAAGAAAAATTAAAAAATCCTTTTTTTATTTATTTATTTTTTTAAACACACGCAACGATGCATTTTATTTATACAAATTTATCACTCATTGTCAGTCACTGTATGATGATAATAATATGGTAAAACTTTATATGATTCCACTTTTATAATTTATTCATATTGTTTATAACTTGGAGATTTATTTTTTATGCATCCACAGATTCTGTGGAAAAAATTAAAAAAAAAAAAAATTGCATAAATAAAAAGTACTAGATACGAAAACCAGAAACCCGAAATAATGATTATCGTTAATTGTTATTAGAAGAGACGTTCAATTGATTGATTTTTATTTCGTAACCGACGGATGGATGTTTGTTTAAAATCGATATCTAAAGACCCGAGTAAAGTAATTAGATACGAACAAAATTATAATTATAATAATGACATCGATTACGACGATAAATTGAAATTAAAACATGAGAAAACAAAAAAAAAGTAAAAAACAGAAAAAAAAAAACAATCACCGTTGATATCGATTAAACACTGACGACAGATATATTCTCCGATAAATTAAACTCGTAAAAAAAAGAACTTCAAAACAATGCCATTCTGCAATTATTGGTTATCGAATTTCGTACCGTATCACATCTTTGTTATCTGAGCATATAGTTTTTCCCACGTTCGAATAATTTCATTCTATTCAACTGTCCATAACGAAATTCTGATTTTCAAACATCCAACTAATGCGCACTAGAACCGAACTGCAATTAAGAGCGTAGACCCCGAAAACAAAAAGCAAACGCGTATCGATCGAATGGCGATCAAAACGAACCTCGAATCACGGAAATCATTGGAGTGTAATAAAACGAAAAGAAGAAATAAAAAAAACGTGGTTATTAACTCATGTATCTCACGTCTCGTTACTTTTCAACACCCAAAAATCCCCCCCCCCCCCCCCAACCCCCGCCGACTGGATTTTGTTGGACGCCCACTAGTCGCTTTGCAGTGTGCGTAATTATTTCTCGTTATTGAAATCAGCTATCTTCATTATAATTACGTGTAGTTTCCTCCGTGAAACAATCGATAAAAGAAACTCGAAAAATAGAGAAATTATCAAACAAATTCAAATTTAAAAAAAAAACAAAAAATCGTATAAGATAATAATCAAATTCTAGGTTAACTTTACAAAACAAAATATTATAAAATATGATCGGCGTTTGTTTCTCCATAAAAACACTAAATTAGTTTAGATCCAAATATTAACAGTTGAGAGATTTAATGATTGTTATTGTTATGATAATAATAATAATAATTATTATTACTGATATTATTATTATGGTGATAACTATTATTTAATTACGTTTAACAACCAACAACAGTATTTTATGGTTTGTAGTAAACTTTTTTTTAGAAAAAAAAACAAAAAAAAAAAGAAAAACAAAAGCCAACAATCTCGTATCGAAGAATGCAACGCGCGGGATTCGGTATTTACGTGTAATGTTTAACAAGTTGTTCGATTCTTATTTAATGAAAAAAGAAACAAAACTCGCGTAGTTTTTAACTTTATGGTTATAGTATTTATTAAATAAACAAAAGGACGATCGGCTCGTGATGGGGGAAAAACTTTCGTTAACAATTTAATATCGTGTTTTTTTTTATTATTTCTTTGTTTATTTATTTCTTTGTATTTGTTTACAACAATGCATAGGGTATATAGATGCACGACGCATGTATATACGGTATGCATAATTGATGGGTGTATATGTGGTTATATTTATAGTTAAAAACAGAGAACGATCTAGGAGCGCACTCCACGAACCTTATTGCTTAGCCGCACACGGAGTTATGGGGCCGCTCGCCGCTTAGGCAGGTCTCGCCTGCCGGTACCCCCCACTCTTCCTGCACCGCTATTCTGTCTCTCTCTCTCATTGGACGACGACAACGCAACCGTCAGAGAGGTTCGACGCTCCGCTGTTTTCCTTTTTCCTCTTCTCACCCCGTCGCATTCGTTTTCGTTTGGATACCTCTGGGTATCTGGTGCATACAACGTATTCATTTATTAGAAAAAAAACCGATCCCGAGCAACCCTTCTTTTTTTCCCTTCACCCCGTACACCTCGTTGTTCGCAATCTGAATTTGTTTGCGAAATTTCTACGCGCAAATTTGTGCAAAATTCGGTGCGAAAAGGTGCGGATTCGTTTGTTTGTTTCTCGGCTCACCGGTAGGAATGGAGAACAAAAGTACAATGTCTAACAAATGATGCGATATTGTTCGATCTCGAGATTGAATCGCCTTGCACCCACTGTCGGAACCGGAAGAGATACATTGTCGAAGAATTGCCGGAGACGGAAATAAAAATCGCGCCATATTCTCGGTCTTGAGAATTTTCGACAAATCTTTATCGCGCCATCGGCGATGAAAATGTAATTGGAATAGTGTACGATGTTCACCTATTTCTATCGCAAAGGAAAAGAGGAAGTAAAGAAGGAAATAGAGCGTCGCGTCATTTCTGGTGCGTTTAAAGACCGTTTGAGACCGCTGGCAGCGCTGTTTGATGCTATATACAGATATACCTATATACTAAACATATATGCAGGTTTTGCGTTTCTTCTTCTCCTTCTTCCTCAGGATCTCGTGGAGGGAGTCGGTGGGTGATGTGAGTCAAAGCTGACCGCGGCATTTCGCTCGGCGCGTCGTACCGTCCATATGTATTTTATTTTATTTTTTAAGTTGATATGTTTCTTTTTTTTCTCTTTTCATTTCAATTCTTTCGTCTCTCTCTATTTTCATCTATTTTTATATCGTACATATCTTCTTCTCGCTCCCGGTTCGCCATCCCCTTCTCCCCCACCATAGTTTTCTTCTTCATCTTCTTCCTCTCTTCTCCTGCCCGATCCATCTTTTCTTTCTTTCTCCATCGCCCACTCAATCGTCCGCACCGCCCCTCCGTCTTTCTGCTGCTGCACGTCTCGACGCCCGACGTCGCCGCGCACGGCGCACTTGTGCTCACGCTCATGCTCGCATCACGATATTTCCCCCCCCCCCTGCCCCCTCGCCACCCTGTCGCCCTACACCCTACTACCTACACATAGACTACCCTGGTCGACGCAATGCCGCCACCTGCTGTCCGCCAACTTCTCGATCTTCCTTCTGCGCTCTAGGGGTGGCTATACCATTTTATGCTTTCTATATAGTTAGACATTTTTTTTTCATCGCCTGCACTTTCAAAAAACCGCTCGACGATAAATTTTTTCCTGTTTTTTTTTGTTTTCTTCGAAAAAAATGAGGATCACTGGACAATCTCTTTTTTTTCACATGCATTCATCGATTTTGATACTTCGATCATCTGTGCAACCGTTTGTTTTCTTTTTCGCGAAAATTTTTTTTTCGAAATATTACCCAACTCCGAGGGGACGTGAGAAATAGAAACTAAAAATCTTGCGTTGTAGATGACATTTCGCACATACGCAAAAATTTTGCACAGTTAGGAATGAATTTTTTTTTTTCTTGCATTTTCATGCGATTCAATCTCGTTGTTCGATCAGTCCTGCTTACTTGTCTTCTGAACTTCTGGAAAGTTGCATTCAATTTTGTGGAAAATTGGAAAAAAATTATGAATTTTTTGGGTATAGAAATCAATTTTCGTGACAATCATTACCGTAGAGAAAAATTTTCTGCCGCACAAAGGGCAGGAAAATTTGCACATGCAGTTACGTAGAATGCTGCAAAGTTACCTTCCGCAATTTTCCGCTAGCCGCAGCACCGCGCAGAGAAGAAACTATTGCAGATACGTTTGTGTACAGCTTCCACCGCACATCCGTATAAAAAAAAAATTCTACAGAATTTGGGAAAATTATGAACACAATTTTCGATGTACCAGTTCTCAGGATTTCGATTACTAATCGTATCACTCGTACACAGAGTGTGCAAAAAAAGAAAAATCCACCCTAGATCGCTTCAGCGACATTCTCGGTAGGCCCGCAAAAATTTAAACTCTCTGATGGAAAAACAAAAAAAATTTGAAACCAAAATTTTTTATAAAAATTGAAAAGAAACGAATGATTGTTTTTCATCAAATACATGTTATGTGATGGGTGTTAATGTTATTACATTATCGCTAAAACTCAGTTGCTTTTTTCACCGTCAGATGTCAGACGCATGCGTTTGCATCCCTTGCTTGCAAAGAGAGAATTTGCGGCTTCCGCTTTTTCCGTAGACGTATATATAATACATACTATATTTACACGTATGTATTTACATATGTATACTATGGATATAAATAGATATTTTATATACTACATTCCATCCTTTTTTCGCTGATCCAAAATTTTCATTCATCCCTCCTATTACTTCCTTCCTTTGCAAAAGCACACGTGCCCGTGAATTTACTTTCTTGGTCACATTATAACTCAGCCTCGCTGCGCTCCAGGCGCGTCAACTTGAGCGTTTACTATCGATTTTCACAGATACGTAGTCGTATAGACGGATAAGTACTCATGTATATAGTCATTTATATATCTATATAATACGTACGTATAGATTATATATATGCCTTATATATACCGATAATCGGGTAATCGAACGGACGGTGGATAATTCCTACACAGAATTACGTCGTCGCATAATCCGGCATCCGTGATTTTCATTTCATCAAATATACGCCAAATTTGCAGCTGATTTTCAAAATTTGTCAGCAGCAGAGGTAGATATTGAAAAAAAAAAGAGAAAAGAAAAAACGACCTGACTAACAACAAGCGTGTACGACATTAGTAAAATATTTTCTAATTTGGTAATAGTATATTGTAGATTTCTGAACAACGTAGAAAAATTTTGGAAAAATCATTATACGTGTGTAATACAAGTTGAGATATTGGTCAGGTATTGGGTCTCGTCTAGTAAACAGTACAATTAGTTAGCGTCATGTCCATGTAACAAATCCATATACTTAATATCTATATGTACGGGGTGTTTAACCGCGTTCTGCATCATTAGTGAGTCGCGTAATACACACGACGGATAAGACAAGAAAAATAATGAAAGACAACGAAACGAACAAAAAAGCAACGACAATTGTCTCGTGCACACATATAAATTTTAGACAGAAGAAACAAAAAACTTACTCTGTTTTACCTGTGAGATTTTAGATGTGTGCGCGATATAACCGCACGTTTGTACGGGTACTATCGTCAATAATCGGTTTTTGAAATCTGTTGACCCGTTTTTTGTTGTTGTTTTTTTTCATCGGGTGATCGGGGGGGGGGGGGGGGGAAAGAACAAATAAGAGGCGAAGAAAATGGATCGAGAAGGAAACTAGTGGCAATAATTTCGTTGTAATTTTTAATATACGTTTCCCATTTGTAATTCTCGTATAAGACACCTTGTATATAATGATCATAATTTTTGGTATGTATCAATGTACAGGTATATTATACATATATACATTTATGTAGTACCTAAGCGACGTGATATCGCGGCTAATGAAGGCAAGATTAAATTCTTCCACGTGTCGCCTCGATAAACCAATGTAGCGGTTTAAATGCGCAACCAATATGGCCGTTGCCACTGCAAGTGGGAAATTTTAATTGTGGATTTATGAGGAGAAAAAAAAAAATCAAACAATGATTGATGTTCATCGTTGTAAAATTACAGATCGCCAGAGTGCGTGATAAAAATTGCCAATATATCAGACTCGTGTAAACATGATTTATTTTATTTTATTTATTTTCTATCAATTCTAGAAAATTTTACAATCTTGTTAATCTCGTAAATCAAAAAATTGTCGAAAACGTAGACGTAATTCACAGGCAAATTAAGCAAAAACTAATATTAATATTCTGGATATTATGTATGAATTGTTTATGCGGACAGAAAATTGTTATTTATCGCTTTATAATATAAAATGATAATTTGTTGATCGGTCAGTGGAATACTGTGCATGTA
Source organism: Athalia circularis (assembly GCA_963978495.1). Taxonomy (NCBI): domain Eukaryota; kingdom Metazoa; phylum Arthropoda; class Insecta; order Hymenoptera; family Athaliidae; genus Athalia; species Athalia circularis. The sequence goes on from OZ021702.1 coordinate 9,951,287, forward strand.
ATTGTTCTGAATAACGCACTGAACATGACCGCAGTCATTTGTTGAGTATTTAACGATATATCCCCACATACCTATATTTCAGGTACCGATCAACGAAAGAAAGAAATAACGAACCAACGACCGATCATGGCTCTGAGGGTTCACTGACCTTTTGCACAGCGAGGCACCTAATTCTGGTATAAACACATAATAAACTCACGCACACACCCATCGCACACACGAATACATAAAAATACATAAATATGTCTGTACACTGTATGTATTTTATATAGGTTGTACGATGTGCAGTGATTTATATGCACGTATGTACGCAAAGAATATTATTTAAATATATAATCATTATTATCGATCGATCGGATAATTTTAATTTCTTCTTTCTTTTTTTTTTTCTTTCATGTTTTCTACATCGTCTCTTTTTGCTTCAACTTTGTTTCATTCGTGTGACGATAATGGCGCCGTTTGAAAAATTATATATTTACATATTTTTACCTCGTTACAGTTAAAAACGAACTGCAGTGCGCTCACCAAAAGCAATTCTACGAATTTTAATAATGGAAATAACAGGCTAATTACACAAACTATATATATGTATATATATAATATTGTTATATAGTTCGTTGTATCCAATTATAATTCATTCCTCCCCCTTCCCCCCCGCCCCTCCGCCGCCCCGCGATAATTACGCGTTTGAACATTTTTTTTTCTAATTTTCGAAGTACGGACAATTTAATATTTAAAATCGGAGTTTTTTTATGTTTTCATTTTCTCCTATAGTTTCATTAACGACTCGGTATAAGATTTTTTCGCAGGAAAATCTTCATACGATGTGAATATAACTGTACACGATGTAAATGATGATGATGATTTTGGGAGACTCAATTGAAAAGAGAAAAATTACCTTCTAAAAACGATTCGGTTAAGACGAAGTGTAGATAAATTGAAATTTGAGAGAAAAAAAAAAAAATTTCAATATCGTACGCCAACTCACCGTATGTACCGCCTACCTCTACTCTTCTTCAACGTGACTCACAAAAATTGCATCGCGTATTCGGAATGATATTTAATGATTACATACGAGCTACATGCGGTATGGTAATACGCGGAAAAAAATTATTGATAAATATTAATGAAAAAAAGCAAATTATTCATCATCATTATTGTTATTGTTGTTAATCATTGTTTTGCCGTATTTCTTACCTTCTCTGCGTAGATTTATGTTCGTATATCGATATTCTCATTTTTTTGGTACACGTACACGAATATAACGTACGCTGTTCGGAAGAATCGTAATGTAGTTTATACCATCTGTACGTGAATTATAATATTTCAAAAGTGTTAAGAAAAACCAGTTTTGTATTTATAACTATACCCAACTGTGCAGTGTGCGCGGATTCTATCAGTGAGATTAAATATTCATATTTAAATGTTCTTTTCGCTTTGTCTCGGAAAACCACGTAGGTACACGTGAAGTAAATCTTAAGTATAATAACTGGTGTTTTTTTCATTACATTCTTATTCTTCTTCCTTTTGATCGAAGTAAATAAAATACTATCTGTAATTAAAGTCGAACCGCAAATTTGTATGCGAGGATGCTTGAAATATGTGTGGTATTTGGGAACGTAGAATTTTTTAAATCCGAATTTTCACAATTCATAGCGGGTTCAAATTTGAAAAATTTGAGATTGTTGTTTTTTTTTTTTTCTCTCTCTGGTTCGATTCGAGTCAAGAGATCCCGAAATTATAATTCGCACAATGTCGTAAAATTTCTTCAATTCGTAGAAATGGATTTCTCCAATTTCCGAATTCTCGCAAAGAGCGAATTCCGTAAAACTGATACTTGAGAATTATTGGAACTAAAAAGCTGTAAAAAAATAAGAATCGCAAAAGAGGATCGAGTGGTGTACCGAAATGATCGGCTATTAGGTGCGGGGGTCATCGGGGTCGAGGTTCGCGAAGCATTCGCAGGTAAATCGGGTCGCTGTTTGTGTATGTGGGGGGGTGTGAAGAGGGGAGTGGATTTCCGGGGGGGTTGTCGGGGGTGGTTATATAGCGTTGCACCTTTTGGAAGTGGTGCATCGCGGAAGAAACGCCACGTGTCCTTCGTCCTCGTCTCTCTTCAATTTCGGGTATATAGGCGTCGCGACGCCTCCGTCGCATGCGCCCGCGCCCTGATCGATAAACGCGACGTCCAGGTCCTCCCCGTCCACCCTCTTCTGCCCCCGTATATCCCCCTTCGATTCAACCCCCTTCACCCCACGGACACCCCATGACGTCACAAACCCCGGACCCGAGGGGTACCGAGGCGTCCCGACGCCCCTCGAAATCCACCGACGACACGCGATCCCGTTCGGTGTCCTCGTCGCCGTCTGGTGAACGCGGGTTACCCTCGATAACTAGTTTTTTAACGTTCGTATGTTCAGCGGTTGTAACTACTGATTTTCACGTGTCAAATTTTATTATAAATATCACCAAACAATAATACTAATCAAAGTACCTAATTCTAAATTTATTAGCTCGGTGACAAGGTCGACGGTTACGTGAATTTAGTGGACGTCGCGTTTATGGGATTATTATAAACACTGATAAAGAAGGACCGAGGGGGATGATAATAATTCAGTTCATCGAGGTTGCTTGAGATGCCGATACTCGCTAACGTTCGTCGTTTTGTTTTACCCTGAGAAAAAATCATTTCCCTTCCTTCCTTCCGAAGCAACAGAAAAAAAGAAGCAAAAAGGAGAGAGAATAAAAGCTTGAATAAAAAGGAAAAAGCTCGAAATGATCTTCGCTCTCGGGGCTGGGTCCATGATAGCTGCTGTGCAAAAAACGTGTTGAATTCTATCGGATGCGTAGAAATTAGTAAGAAGGAGGAAAACGAAAGAGAAAAGAAAAAAACGTTCGCGTGTGATAAATTTTTTACGTTTTTTCAATCCTTCGACCTGCCCTGAAAATCGAGCAAAATAATACACGGAAGGAACGAGAAGAAGAAAAAAGGTAGAGAGAGGAGAAAAGAGAATAGGTATAACAGACACGTTTACCTGTTTATACCTGCCATAATTTAAAATCCCGGTAAAAATATTTTTGGACACCGCCCCTAAATCGATACAATATATAAACATAACATACCAAAATACTAATAGTTTTTATTTTTATATAGATTAAAATGAAGTGTGGAGTGTTTTTAAAATATCATAATTCTACGACAGAAAAAGCAATTTCATTATTCTACTCTAACCCTTAAATTTCGATTATTAATTACCATTTTCAACATATAAGTACCACATACTCAGCGTGGTACGATAATTTTTGTTCTGTACGATCGAAAAAAGAAAATTCAGGAATAAGAAAATATCCGAAAATTTTATACCATCCAAAATTAGCAACCCTCGTCACGTTTTGCATACCCCTTATCGGAACCCCCATCAACTTTGACGTCGAATTTGTCTCGAAATCGACAGCTGAAAGAATTTTTACTTACTTTCAAAAACAAAAACCGCAAGATAAACAAAATAGAAAAGAAAAAGTAAGTTGAAAGTATCTCGTGTAATTGCTGTATGCGCGTGTGCGAAAAAAAAAATTCTCGTGTTGTGCGAGTTTCAAATTTTTCGTATTGTATATCTTATATTTTATAAATCCATAGTTTGGTCGATTTTTCTGAGAATTATTTATTGATTTTTTTTTTCTTCAAATTAATTAATTTTTTTTTCTATCTCTAGTAGAGATCTAATAAAAAAATAGAAACTTAAATCAATCAGTCCGGTCTGCATAATCCGGGTTTATCTCCTGTGCGTATCGCAGATTTCGCGGATCGTTCGACGATTTGAAATCTCTGCTCCACGGTGCGTTTTGTGCCATCAAGTGCAGGTGCTTTTCGTCGATACCTGTTATAAAATAATCGCTCTTTAGGACGAGTAATTCAAATTGACGAGGAATAAAATGCGGCAAAATCAGATAGAAAGAGAGGAGAGAAAGGAGGTAGAAAAATAAAATAATAATAATTCAAGTATTTTGGGTTCGGCTTTTCTTCCACCCTCCAGGGTGCCGTTTGTACTGTCGTCAACGAGGAAGGCACAAGCCGCCCCCTTTTTCTTCCTGTTTGCCCCGCGACCTCTTATATTCCAGCTAGGCGCTCCAGGACGCGCCGCGACCCAGAGCCCTAGATCTGCTGTGCGACCTCCTCTTCCCCCTTCCTCCCCTTCCTCTTCCTCTTCATCTTCGCCTTCTCTTCCTCTAACGCCACCGTCAGCGTCAACGCGACTTTGATCTTCTTCCTTAAATATATTACCGAGAAAAGAAGTTTTAGTTTAATTAACGGAATTGTTTTGTCGAATCGTTCTTTTTTCTTTTCTTCCTTTCCTTTCACCTGTAATTAGAGCGATTGGTTTTAGTAATTTTTTCCCCCCTAATATCGATAATTCCAGGTCACTCGGTAATATACTTATTTCGTTTCATTGAAATTATTATCATTATTGCAGAATATGTAATAATCCGCATAGTTATGTAATGTAATTGGATTCAGTGGATTATCTGTGCACTGAATCGGAAATCCATAAAAATTTTTACCGAGAAATTTGTGACGTTAGGAGAATAAAAAAAAAATACGAACGTCGAACACTTGACGATATCAAAATCCAAAAATTTTCACTCCCATTCGATCCGCTGATCTGTAAACTGAACCTGATCCCTTACAATACCTATACTGTTATTTCTGACCTACAATAATAGCGGTAAATAGAGATTTAATATCGTCAGATACAAACAAATCCGAACGGGCAATCTTAATCGTGTGTACAAAATGAGAACCATATTTCGAATCACTTCGGTATTATTCGCTAGTCAGATCAGACGTGTTGAAAAATTTTCAAGATTCTTCAAATTTCCGATACAACTTCGATTACGTAATCCGAACATTCTCGTCTTCGGTTTTTACCTTCATATCCGAGAAAATAAAATCGATTCAAAATTACATCTTCCATTTTTGATGTACCTTTGTAGAACGGAACGAGCCTTCCAGCCTTCGAGGGGAGACGAAAAATTCTGAGAGAGTCAATGATATTTCCGAGACTACGCTGAACTGAACTATAGAATCAAAAAGTTCTGGAGAAAGAAAAAAGGAAAAGAAAAAATAGTCGTCGAGGTGGAATTCAGATATAAAAGTGACGATTCGGTGGTAGTATAATAATCGTATAGGATAACCCGCGGTTGGTTCGATCGATTGTGTGAATAATAAAAAAGTAAAGTGTTGCATAAATTGCAGGATCGTGATAAAAATAATCCCGATCGAGAATTGGTAAATAGTGCAGTGAATCGTCGCAATACAAGACGTGGTGCGAGTAGCGGGTCAGTGGTCGGTTGGGACGATTCAGTCGAGGTATATTTCAGCGGAAGTGAATACGATCGTGACAATAGTTTATCAGGTTTACCCGAAGAATATTGTGATGAGGTTAAACCCCCAGGAGGGGTACAGAGGAGGAAGCCTTCCGGCAGGGTGGTTGTGAGAGGATCAGCCCGGGTGGCGAGGGGCCAGGCCGTGGAGGAGGCTTCGGGTGAAATATGGTGTGACCAAAGGCGTCATCATCCTCCCCGAGGACGCGGAGGATTCGGGGGAGAAACTGGCGAGGAACTGTATCTCGACTCGGAGGACGAATTGGCGATGTCGAGACAGTCTCGTGGAGATCGAGAATCCCGTGATCCCCGCGACCTCCACGATACTCCTCTTCCTCCTCCTCCCATTCCTCAAAATCGCGACCCCCGCGACCTCAGAGAACATCGCAATTCCGAACAACTGCAACAACGAGATCCGAGAGACCACATCAGGGACATTAGGGAACAAACGCATATTCACCAAAGACCTATTCTCCAGAGGGACGAAAGGGAATACGCGGACAGTTACGACCTTCATCATCCGACTACCGCGAACACCGCTGGCACCACCTCCGCCGCCACCGTTCTCGCCAATAAACCTGTAAGTTTTCGTATCTTTCCTTATTACTTTGCCACGGAGTAAGAATTTGAAAAGACTTGGAATCCGGTAGAAAACACATTCAAAATGATGTTCAGTTTTCGAGAATTATTACAAGACAGAGTGGCGAACAACTCGAACGAAGAATTAATTATGTCGGTTGATTACGATTTATTACATTCGAGTTACGGGTTATGTTTTTTTGACTTTTTCATTTTTCTTTTTTTTTTTTCTTTCTTTCCAAACATAATCCAAAATATATATGTAAAATGATGATACACGTTAACCCGTTTCTATTACACGGACCTATGAAGTTACATGTTTTTAAATCAACGTTCGTTATCGTCGTTAATTGGAATGCAAACGGTGTTATTATAATATGCATATATACAGAGCGAAACTGCTAAAAAGTAGCTGACCTTAATTAAATTCCCCACAAATAAAGGATATAATTTACGTATAAAATAAAAATGATCTTCATTATAGGACACACGTCACTTCGATTTTTCTAATTTCGATTCGCTTTATATCATCCGAAAACCTTCACCTGGTCTGTGTGTTGAGGTGCAATTTGAGAATGACCTTGCGGAAAAATTTCCGACCGGCTCAAGATATGAAGTAGAAAAAAAAAGAAGAAAAAAAAGTATCTCGCTTTAGAAGTCCCGGCGAGCTTTTCATTTTAGTATGTACTTTATATGCTGCAGAAAAGCTGCATTTTTCATGCATGTGAAAAATCTTCTCTACATTATACGTAGGTATGCATAGAAAGTTCGTCTAGGGCAAACAGATCGATCCGCAAAGAAGTCTCGTATATATACACCACTTGTTTCTTTTTGTTATTTTTTTTCTTTCCTTTAGTAATTCTTTTTTTTTTTTTGCATATAAAACACTTTTCGCAAAAAGCGAGTCGCTGAAAATGATCGAACACCGCAGCAATTCTTACTTTCGTCCGAGACTTTATCTATTACCTAATTGAGAATTTTCAAAATTCCTCGAAAAAAAAAAGAAGCTTTTCCACTCCGAGTTGCGACGTTTATATATCTAATTAAAATCAGGCGCAGTTCCAACGCAATAATGTTACTCGCCTTATAGTGTCTACGGGCAATTTGTCGATGTTAATATTATCATTATTACAACCATTTTTATTTCATCTATTTGGTTGACAATTTCGATTTGCTTTCTCTTTTATCCTTTCACTTGTTACACTCAAATATAGATGGATAAATCCAAATTATTGACTTTTTATGCGTTAGAAAGCTGTTAAAAAAACTATATATATACAGAAATTGATCGTATATGTATCTATAAATCATAATTACACAATCGATATAAAGATCGGAGAAAAAATATTCCAACATTAATTTCGTTTTGTCTTTTCTTTTTTCACCACAAATTTTGGCAATGTTTTGCCGAATTGCACGTATTATACGTACCTATATTTTACGCGTTGTCCTACCTATAGCGCCGACATTGTTTCGAAGTTTGTGGCGAGCCCTTTGGTTGGTTGGCTGGTTGGTTTCTTTTCGAACAACCTTCGAGATTTCGGGCAGTGGGCCTTAAGGACTCTCCGAGGTCCTGTTTCGAATGGTATAGGTAGAATGGTCGACTGCACCGCGCTACACAGTCGCATCCCCAAGACCCGTTTTCTTGTACACACGGAGACGATGGCGGCGATGGCGGCGGCGGTGGCGGCGGCAGCGGCGGTGGCGGTGGTTGCGACTTTTAGGGCGGGGGATATAGGTCAGTACGCAACGGTGCCGGGGCAAAAGGATCACCATAGTGCAGATCTTATTCGAGTATGTTATGCGCCCGGGCAAGTAGTCGCGCCGCGGCGAACCGGCTAACGGCCAAACTGGTTTTCTTCCATCTCTTCACCTTTATTTCTTTTATATTTCTTCTCTTTCTTTTTTCTTTATTTTCATCCTTTCTTCCTTACCCATCACCTTCTCACACTCCTTATCCTTATTATAACTCCTACTCTTTCAGTTTCTCGGTTCGTATTTTCACTCTCACTCTCTCTCATTTTTAACATCTTCCTCTCACCCTTCGAGACTTTTCGCTCTACTATAGTCGTACATGGCCCTACCTTTGCGAGGCGTCTTTTTTCACTTTTATTATTATTATTATCATTATCATTATCATTATTATTATTTTAATCTTTTTTTTCTACTTCTACTTCTTCTCTGCAATCGTCCTCTTCTTCCCTTTGGGCATGGCGATATTCTTTTGCTCACGTCTGCTGCAGATGATCCCTTCTTGTACATTATATACTTATATACATACAGGTCCTGTGTATAAGCAGTCCTGCCGCAGTCATTCTTTTAATCCTTCGTTTTTTTTTTTCTCTTCTTTTTTCTTCAAGTTTCTCTCGCCTCATTTTCTTTACTCCGAAAACGCCTATGCACACGGTTAATTTCATCGTTCGCGAATATTTTAAACCGTAATTATTATCTATCAAGTTTTACAAATTTATTCTAACCCTCATCAGAGTACTATACATCCAACTTACATTGACTATGAGTTGTTGAAAAAATCAACTCGATAAAATATGTGCGAGGCAATTATTTATCGGAGGATTTTTGAGAAAATTTTTAATTTTTTTTTTTCTATATTCAAATTCCCAATATTTGCGATAATGCAGAAATCAAATAATTACGAAGGAATCGGTAATTCTTGACGTCCAAACTTCCCAATTAATTAATTTCTTCTTTTTTTTTTTTTTTGCAACATTTGACTTCTTTCCGTAAGTATTTCATTTAAATTCCTTGCATGGCGCGTGCAGGAGTTTGAAAAAGTAGCGGATGTTAACCGCGTGTGCATCTGTTAAATTTCTTTTTTTTTTTACTTCCTTTATTTCTTTTTTATCGTCTCTCGCGATATTCTCCTACTTCTCCTTCTTCTTCTCCTTCGTCGGGCCTGGGGCAACATATAATGGTATCCTGAATGCTCCTCGGAAGATCTTTGGAAAGAATTAGGACTCTTTTTCTTTCTCATTCTCTCTCTCTCTCTCTCTCTCTTTCTCTCTTTCTCTCTCTTCGTGTTGTCCTAGGTTTTCGACGATCGGTTTCTCTTTCTGTTTTCTTGCATCAAGTTGCATTATATATACCTGCGTATGTACGCAACAGAAATATAAAAGTTGCATAGAGTCGTATATCTAAATTTTTTGTTTGTTTCTCCTTTTTGTTAATCTTTTTCTTTTTTTTTTGTCTCTTTCTTCCAAAGTACACATCGTTCTCTTTCTTTCTTTCGTAGTTGATCTTTGCTCAAAAACATCGTTTTTTGTTTTTTTTCTATTTTTCTATTTTTCTCTTCTCGCATACCCTCGCGTCTTCTTCTTTCTTTTTTTTCCTTTTCCACACACATATGTATAAACTCATCCTTCCCCCTTTCACTTTTTATTTTTCTGTTGCGTTCAACCTTAAAAACTTTCATCTTTTTCTTCCGTTTGAATCTACCGGGTAGTTTCATCCTTTTCGATTTCGAGGTCGCAGGTATAGAGAACGCGCGATGCGAAGTATTATAAAGGTATATATGGTATATACGTACGATACACCTGCGGAATATAAGGCTCCTGCCGCTGCTGCCACGTCGCGCGGTCGATCTGCCGTTGCCGCTACTTTTGCTCCTGCTGCAGGACTTCGGGACCTATAAAGGATCAACCGAAAAAGAACACTAGGGGTTTGAAATAAAAAAAAAAACAAAATGAACAAAAAATAAAACAAAATGAAGAAAGAGAGGAAGAAAAAAAAACCGCCACATGCCACCGAGAATTGCAGGATCACTATTATTTTATATTCTTAGAATCGCTGCCGCCGCCGCCGTATAACCACCTCGATCGTATAAGCGAACCGACTCGCTTCGCCGCCTGCAAACAACGAATTGTAAAAAAAAAAATTAAATTAAAAAGTAAAAAAAAAAGGAAAGTAAATAAATCAATAAGACTTTGTCGCGATTTATCAGTCGGTATACCTACGTGGAACGTTAATGAAATTGAATTTGAAAACGAAAAGAAAAAGAAAAATTCTTCTCGATTCATGTTCAAAATTTTTTTTTCACGAAACTTTGGAATCTCATGAGTTACAGATCAGAATTCATAGCAAATAAACTCGCGGGATTTTAAACGAAAAATCATTGTAACAATGACAACAACTGATTGCGATCGACTGGAATAAAATTTCGGAAACTTTCGGGCACATTATAGATTTTTGAAACCATCACCGAAACCATTTTACATCCAATGGGAGTATAGAAAAAAATCAAGTATTATGTCATAAATGGTATATATAACGTTACGTAGGATTATATACGATGTGTTACATTGGGATGTATTTCTACGGGGGTGCATTTCTATGGGGAAAGGGTAGGTGGGGGCGTCGGGGGGGGATACGATAATACATTATTTATAATATACGTATGGCGAGATGAATTTTGTACAAGTGTTAGTTAGATGGGGGTCGGGTTATGGTTACCTGTTAAATTTACCTGAAGCAGTAAGAAAGAGAGAGAAAAAGAGAGAAGGATGAAGATGGGATTTTTTTTCTTCGTTCGTCCTGCAGTGTGAGTGAGTTAAAATTCCCTGGGGATGGCGATGTACGCGTCCGATCTCAACTCCTCTGTCACTTACCTGGGTTATGGGGTCTCAGCAGCAGCGCATTAGCGCAGCAAAAGCTAGCAGCAGCCATGAGAAGCTAAAAGATCTTACCTGTATACCCGTACACTTCATCTCGTCCTTCCCCCGCCTCCCTATTTCGCCCTCTCGCCCTCTCGACCGCCGCCTACTTCTTCTTCCCCTACCCTTTTTCCTTCTGTTCTTCTTCTCCTACTCCTTCTTCCTCCTTCTTATTCTTCTTCGCTGTACCTACCTGCATCTAGTCCAACACTTCCACGATGCACTTCTCATACGTCTCGCGTTGCGTTGTTGTTGTATAGGTGCATACATATGAATATGAAGAGTGCAGGAGATGAGCTCGACACGGGAAGGGATGAGACGAAAAAAGAAGTCGAAAATTCGGTCCACAGGGAGGGGGAGAAATGAAGAGAGAGAGAGAAAATTTGTGTCTATCCTGAGCTTGCCTTATACTTTTACTATACCTTACCTCATACCTTATACCTTATACCTTATGTACATACCTTATACACCTTTATACCTGACTGCAGCGCCGTTCTTCTTATACCTGGCTCATATACATGAGGCACTGGTCCGTACACGGATCATTAAATAACTTTGGAGCCGCTCATTAGGACCTCCGAGAGAAGAAAATATTTCCTTCTTTATACCCCCATACTGCATCTACATATACTATATACCTACAAGTATGAACCCACCACATACGGATATATTATTATACCTATTGATAGATATACGAAAATTCTTGCAAACTGTTGAAATTTATGACGTAGAACAAAAAAAAAAAAAAATGAAAAGACAAACAATAAATTTCACAATTTCTGTCATTATTCATCTTATATACCGAGAAGTGAGAAGATTCAGGATTTCATCGGTTACCCATACCTTTTACCAAAAAATTCGAAAAAAAAAGTCAAGAAGTCATATGGAGACCAGAGTCGATAGATATCGTGAATCAGTTTTTTTTTACGCTGAAATTAAATGAAACGAAAGGCAAATTGTACGGAAAACTGTGCTGGAAGAAGTCCTTCAGTTCTCCCTTTTATACAATTCTTAATTCTTTCTTTTTTTTTTCTTTTTTTTCATTTTAGTCGAGTCATAAGCTTTCCTAAGCTTCCACATAAGTACGGCGGTGTCATGTAACCTACGACTACGATCACGAGTAGGACGACGACGCCGGGCGTCGAGCGTCGTAAAAAGTCGAGCTTTTGTATACGCATTTGTTGCTGGCACGACTATCTTAATGAAGTGTCAGTAATATTGGGCGCCGTTTTACCTGTCGCCGACTCTACTCCCCTCTCTCCTTTCATCTCCCTTCACTTCTTTCTTTTCCCCCCTTCGTCCTTCATCTTATCCAAATCCTTTCCCTTTCCCTTTCTCTTTCCCTTTCTTTTTTCATCCCTCATCCTCCGCGCCGATGCTTCTTCATATCCGATTATATCACACATCGCGCGTCCCGCGGTTAGATATGAATTTATAAAAATTATACAATTTATTGATATCTTCGAATTGAACAATCGAATAAAAAAATCATACAGCGTTAATTATTTATCGATAAAAAGTCGCTCGTGACGAAAGGGTGAGACGAATCGGCCGATAAATATTCGATCGCCTCCCGCATTTTTATTCCTTTTTTTCCTCAAATTTTCCCAAATTTGAAAAAAGAAAGAATAAAAAAAACAAAACCAACACCGATGATGAATTTTCGTCGTATGTGGATTTTCAGCAATGAATAATAATGTGATCGCTTCGAAAGCAACGAGATGAATAAAATAGTTATTCAAGGATACACGTATGTACCTATATACATATATTCAAGTATACAAGGTATGTATATGTGTAGGGTATTCGAAGAATTTTTTTTTTACCTTTTTTGTTTTTTTAACTCTATACCTCTAGGACAAAAGATTCTCATGAAAAAGACTGTGAAGAGCATCAATCTAAAAGCTAAAACCTAAGAGTTGCAACTACCTTTGTACCTTTGTAGGTATATATGTACTACCTTCGTACATGGGTATGGGTATGTATAATACTCGTGTGTCGTATATACCTATATATATGTTGGGCTCGGGGGATGGAATAGCTCAAAAGCCAGCTACTCCATATTTATTGGAACGTCGCGTCGTTTGTGAAGAGAGCTACCGATGATGGTCAAAAACTAAAACGCTTCGCAAAAGTAAGAAGAACCTGCAGCACCCGTCATCGACTATCCTTTTCTATCTATCTTCACCCCTCCCCTCTTCTCTTCTCCGTAAAGATATGTGTGCGCTGTACACACATAGATATAGTACACATACCTGTAGTGAACCTGGCATGCGGTTCTCTATAAAATGCGCACACCCGAAAAACCCACCTGTGAAACCAAAACTTATACCTGACTCGGCCAACTTCAGCTCTGTGCCTTTTACCTCCCACCCCAAAAAAAGGTAGAAGAAAAAAAGAAAAAACCAAAAATCGACAAAAAAAAAATTACGCACTCGATCGCGCTCCTCCTGTTGCATAGGGTTATGTATAAAATTTACAACCGCGCCTTCTGCAAAGAGGTTAAAATTCGGGACCGCGGTTAAGGGAAGAAAAAAAAACATTTTCAAATTCTCTAAAATTATTGCGAAACCATCCCGCGGTAACAAAGTCCTGTAGCTTTTAACGAGCGAGACCCTCTGAAGGATGCGATAAATTTTTTCCAAAAGTTCTTTCGGTCCAATTTTCATGATTTTCAAAAAGTGGAAGAGAAACCCGATTGAAAAATTCGAAGAAAAAGAAACTTCTAAAAACTCGCGACAATGAACCGAGAAAACTTCCAAATTCGTATTCTCGTGGACCATGTATAGTTACAGTTGATTGCCAACTGGGATAAAAAAATCTGCAACTTGATAAAATTTTGAACAGGTAGAAAATTATTTTATTGGATCATTTTCCACGTAACTATATGTTTGAAAATCGTGATAATAATCGCGTGTAACTTGTGCTCCAAATGCAGAACAGATGTAAGTTATATTGGTGCACATATCGCATACATATAGATGAATCGGTGGTTATGGTAGGCGTTTAGAAAAAAAAAAAGAAAAGAAAGGAAGAAAAAGAAAAGAAGAAACAAAACCGAAAATTTAAGCACTGCAGCCCCGTGGGCTTTGGTCTTTAGAGGAGTTGAGAAGAGCAATCATTAAATTCCATACCGGTCTTGCCCGTCTCGCGCTTGACCATTCGGGAGAGAAAGAGAAAACCCTGTGAGACTTTGGGGAGTTTTAAGTTGGGACTCGTTTTCGGGAGTCCTTCGGATCTTTCGTCTTTCGTCTTTCGGCATCAGCTTTGGTAGGTAGTTGGTTGATCGTTAATAGCGCGTCTAGGTTGAAAAAGGGAAATAAAACCGAGTCAACAACGACTTACGACCGTTTCTTCGGTACGTATACGTGTACATGTAACATCTACCTATGTATGTACATATGTGTAACATATGTATCTAGTGTATCGGGTATACATACTTATACCTTATAATTCTAACCACCACCACCGATGTAACGGAGAGCTAGCAGCTAGAAATACGCATGAATAATGCAACAATTGGCCAAACTTTTGGACCTTCAAGATTATACCGCCTTTGTCTCGACGTTTAGACGGGAACCATGCCATCCTCATTCTCACATACACGTTTCACACTCAGACGCGCATACGTACCCATCGTATCCCGAGTACATCATCCCATATATTGTATCCTATGCCAAATTACATCGCGCGCAATTTATATTCACCGTAGTCATCTGCATTGAAGTTATTTGTTTCTTCTCGCATTTTTTTCTCAACAATCCTGCAGTTGTCAAATTTTTCAAAACTGCAACCTATACGATTTATCCTATAATTTTCCCACAACCATCATTCGATTGGAATTCTCCTTTTTTTTTTAAGCTAATTTTTTCGTTTCCCTTCCAAACCTATTCGATTTACGCGTGCGTTGTAGAATCCGTATAGATACCGGATGATCTGAATCAGTATCAGAATCTGAGGGCTTGAATTATATTTATAGGAATATCTTACCGCCCAGATAGTTTCTCTATGTTACGTTCCACACGCGTGGAAGAGGAATAATAATTCTTTTTTTTTTCCACTCAAATACATTGTATATACCTATGTAGTTTTATGGTATATATATAGTCGATGATCTCGTATCATACGATTTTAATAATACCGATTCTTTCCATTCGATCCTTTTTTTTTTTTCTTTTCTTTTTTTTTTTTTTTTGATACGGGTACAGCGATGTGATAAAAATGACTTTTTCTAAAAGATCTTCGGCTCGAAGGGGACTAGACGCGTTTCCTTTTTCTCTATACTCTACTTTTCCAACTGTAAGCGTACAGAACCCGTGTTAAATTTGACCCAATTATAACTATCCTACGTGGGGGACTATTTTTCTTTTTCATTTTTCTTCTTTTTCTTTTTTTTTAAATAAAGAATATAAATATATACTTATATTTCGGTGCGAAGAGGACTTTAACTTGTTTACGATATCCGCCATTATAGTACCATTTGGTTTTTAGTATAGGTAAAGCAAAGTATTGGTGCACAGCCAGCTACAACGTTACTTCTTTCACCGTCGTTGTATAGCTAGTGCAACGTAGAGCACCGCGTAAGAATTTACTACAGTGGCAGTCTAGGAAAATAAAACAGAAAACAACGAGATGGGAGAAAAAAAAAACAACACATAATACAACTAAATAAACCACCTCACAGAAAGAAAAAGGAGAGAGAAGATGAAAGAAAGAAAAAAAAACGAAAAAAACAAAACCTCAATAGCAATGCGCAGTAGCGCCTGTATAACTGAAAATGCAGCCGCGAGATCTGTTTGGCTCGAAGGGAAACGTAACCAGAAAAGCTCCACCATGCTGCCTGCCATATACGTAACCGACGCACAGAAATACGCTATCAGTCCATTGAACTCTCAGTATTACTTATAGAAGCTCACCTAGTTCCCCGTGATAAAATTAAAAAAACAAAAGAAAAACAACAAAAAAAATGAAAAATGAAAAAGAGATCGGTCGAGCGTTCAGATTTTTACATTTCTCCTCGATTTATCAGATTCACCACATATCATGCGGCCGATAAAGGTGAGGACAAAAAAAAAATAATATGTACAGAATAGAAATCTGATATTAATGATCGTAAAAACTATAATTCGGATTTGAGAGAAAAAAAGAGAAAAATGATTTTTTTTCAATATTCATCAACCGGTGATACTTGCAGGTAGGTATACAATAAAATGAAAAAAAAATTTTGATTATTAATTTGGGTAATAAGTTTTGTCAATACATGAATATACGTACGTAAGGTTAATACTTTTTTCTTTACGTCTATTAAATTTTTTTTTCTAAATTATGTATTTATCTATTTTTTTCGGTACGACGATCCGCCTCGTTAAATATAATCTAATAACCAGTTCTAATTATCTTATATCCAATGTAACGGAATCTGTCAACGAATTTATGTACCTAGGTATATATCATGCGTGCACATATAAGTTCGAGTATGTCAAAGGCATAGCATGTCTCCGAGTTTATATGTATAGTAATTATGAATTCAATCTACAGCATAATTATTATATAAATATGTACGTGTATACTTTAGTATGTCCGAATGACATCGAGCGATGTGCGTACAAGGTAGCGACATTTGAAGAAAAAAAAAAAAAAAAAAAAATCAAAAGAATATCGGGGGAAAAAAAAGAATTTTGTGAAACTCGAATAACGAAATATTTATTGATTTATTTATCAATTTAATTATTCGTTTATTTATTCATTTTACTCATGAAAATAATAAAAATCTTAGGCAAGAAGATATTGGTATAATTGTAAAAAAAAATATATCCGTAATATACATAAATATATACGTGTATTTGTAAGTGATAGACAAAATATAAGAAAAAAGTAGAATTATAGAATTTGAAAAGCAAAAAAGAAAAAAAAAAAAGAAGAACTTGTACGGCGTCACGTCGTGGTAATTGATGTGAAATTATACCACGAAAATAAATCAAATGACAAATTTCAATAAATCGTTAAAATTTGAGTATTTTTTTTGTTTTTTTTCTCTTCCTTTTTTACATTTACAACCGTAATTTGATTGAAGCGAATAATTTTTTCAACTAGAAATAGATATAGATAGCTGTGTATACCTATTTATAAGATATCTTTGAATATTTCTAGTACTATATTATCCGAATATTAACTATCATTAAGATTCATTCCCAATTAATTAACTCCATCTATGACGCGTACGCGGTTCCCGCGCACATGGCGCAAGCATAATATAAATGCATATACATGTATATAGGTGTATACACACATGTATATCATTCATAATAATAATATAACCACATTTTTCGATCATTACAAACGAAGTATGATATAAATATATGTACAATATATACGTACATATGCATATGGGGAATGCGGGATCCGGTAACAGAATTTCTGTATTATTTTCGTTGATTTTGAATTTATTTTATTTCATTTCATTTCTCTTATCATAGGCTTACATACCCGTATACGCGACTTACGAAATTATTTCAACCGAAATTATCGTGCCGAAAAATTCTCCGACTCTGTTTCATTTCAACTTCCTCGTACAGTCGTGAGTAGGTAGTATGGTGTGATGTATTATTACGACGAGTATATTCATCTTTAGATAAATTTCAGAAAACGAAAAAAGGAAACATTTTTAATTTATTTTTATTTATTTACACCAGGTATGTATAATATTGATATTATGTCCTATTCGAACATTACCAATGAATCTCAACGTGTGCCCACATTCGTTTGAATGATAAAAAAAACTACGAAATTATTTTTCGAAAGTAACAATTACCTGCAGCTCATGATTTTACGTGAAATTATGATTAATCGTAGATTCCCGAAAATTTCGAGAACAGGGGGAAAAAAAAGAAGAAAAAAGATTTGTCTTCTCAAAAATCGTCATTCAATTTTTTGAGACGATCTGATAATTCGAACACGAACACCGAGATCGGAGAGAACAAAAAAAAAATATCGATATACCTGCCCGATACGAATATACGTCGAAGGAAGAAATAAAGGAGCAAAAAAAAAGCAAATGGAAACAAAAAAATTTGGAGAAAAAAAAAAAAGAAGTAAAATTGATTTTAACCGGGGCATATATGGAGCGTGTTTTAAATTTTCACCGCGCCCACCTGGCTCCTCTAGTCCAGATGCTTGAAGACGCGCACGCGAGCAGTCACATAGGGAGGTTCCTTTTTTCTCGCGCCGATTATCAAAAAAAGCTTAGGTACGGGTATCCTTTGTAGGTGTATCGTATCCGATTTTTATCCTTCGTATACGGGAAAAAAGGGTTATACCCATATCGCGTTTTCAAACACTGCGAAGCTACGTAGCGAGATTCCCCCGCAGGATTTTTTTTTGTTTTTTGTATCATTTTCGATTTTTCGTTCCATTGTCTTTTATTTTTTCCACTCTCCTACTGTTCTCGATTACCGAACGATACACCGGAACGAGAGATAAAAAAAAAAAGGAAAATAAACACAAAAAAATAGTCCTTTTTCATAAATAAAAATATACATAAAAAACAAATCACGGCTAGGTTGTGTCGAGCGTAGGAATTTTTTTTCGCTCAATGTTAATAATGATAACGATGAATTGAATACTTTTTTTCATACATGTATGTATGTTAATTGCGTTCAATTAATCAGTTCGATGTAAACCACGTATTGATTTTAAGGAGAAAGTGTTCTAAATGATTCTTTGAAATACGGTCGCAATGATTTCACTTTTTTCCACATTAATTATGTATACAGAATATTCGGTCAATTTTACCTCAAATATGGGTGAAATATTGTCGCAAAGTTATTAGATTTGATTGGAGAAAAACGGAAAAACAAAAAAATCTCACCAAACTGGATGACTCTTTACAAAAGCAGCGAAATTTTGATACCATCTCTGGTACGTGTATGTAAGCGATGTATATGAAATTTTTATCGCATAGATATTCGTCGATTATTATGTGCGATATTTTTCGGAGTTTTTTTCTCCTCCCGTTACACCCGCGAACCCGTTACTACGCTTCGTTTAAGTTTGATTAAAGTAACTTTCTCCGCATTTTCACGCGCAAAAGGGTTGGGGCTCTATAAGTATAATATAATACTCGCTTCCGAACCACTGGCGTGTGCACGCCCCCGTGTATAGTTCTTTACAAACACGCCGATCGGGTTACGCGTGTCTCTCATTTTATCTAAATATAGACAAGATTCTATAATTTTGTTTTTTTCTCCGTGTTTTTTTTATTTATTTATTTTTTTTTTGTCACTTCACAGGCACTGTTTTCGGAATATGTAGGGTGTGATACTGAAAATTTATAATTCGTATAGTAAATATTTGAATATACAAATATGAAAAATGGCCGACGTGGAATTATTTGAAAAAACATTATTTCAATTTCCCCCACCCCCCTCTCGCCCCCACCTTCGATCGGGCGTAAATTCTTCCGAAAGAAATAAATAGATAAAAAATGGAAGAAATAAAATCGTAAACTGAATGTATATACGAGAGAAACACACGGAGAGTAAAATAACCGCCATCATTCTCTATCTCTATGATGTAAACTGTCTGCGCCTTCTGTGTCTTTTGGTTCTTATAATACGTACTTAAAAATAATGCGTACTACGTATCACATAAATATATGTGTATACAGGTACAATACATACCTGAGTAATAAGAAGTCCGAGGTATAAGTTAAGCCTACATATACATGTATACTATATATTTCCGCCTATTAATTTCGATAAGGCGATTTTTATCCCTTCCCAAACGGTAATTTGAGCGCTGGCCCAAAAGCTATAAGACGGCACCACAGCCATAAGTCGGGAGCTGCCTGAGGCCCGAAAGACCCGAAAGCCGATCGGTACAAGGCCCAAATTAAATATCAAACGTTTAGTCAAACAAAGGCGACCTCAGATATTGACCAGCCATCGATACGAGGTCAAATTATTCCCCCCCCCCCCCTTCCTCGCCCGCCGAAATTAAACAAAATCATATTTCTCAAAATTATGCACTTCGGACCATAAAAGAGGAAAGGGAGGAAAAACAGAAAAAATCGTGATTGGATCGTATTGGAATAAAATTTTAGTTTCGTTCGTTCGTTTGTTTGATCTTTTTTTTTTTTGCCCATTTTTGTGATCTGTAAATCAGGTTCAGCTTCGTCATTTTTTTATCTTCATTTCGTATTTCGTATATATGTATATGCTTATATCGTTTGATTTGTTGTCCGCACGGGTTATTAAACTCGTACCTGATATAAGTATACATCGAATACATGCATCGAATTTTGTGACAAGTTCTGGTCAAGGATTTGGGCGAAAAAAAGAAGAAGAAAAAAAATTTACATGCGCCTAATGGAAAAATGTGTATTAGATACCTGTGGGTTGCTATACTTGCAATATTTATAAATAATGTATATTGTATACCATTATTATAGCTAACGAATCAAATTGAGAGATAGAAGAGGGAAAAAAAAACAAAATTAAAATAAACATAAAAATAAAATAAAGCAGTCGGAGAAGGCCCAAACTGAAGGCGTTAAGCTCATAAAACTGAGAAAATATCAACTGACGAAGTACCCTGACCGCATTCTGAGTATGGTGACGTAACCTTCGAACTAAACACCATTATACCTAGACGATCTATCTACGATCTATACTCGGACTATTAAAGAATTAACCGTATACTACGGTACCTAGTTTTTGACAATTTTTCAAACCTTCCCACAAACATTATACCACAGATAGAGAAATTCGAATTCTCCGAGATTTATTTTTCAATGCTCCTAGATCGGATGGGTCAGAAGAGCAGCAATAAAGAAGAGAGAAAAAAAAAAGAAATTCAACCGGAGAATCTCGATTCGAAAAACTTGCGGAGTTGAATTCACTTTTTGCCTGCAGATTATTTCATCCATATAAATCCATGGAATTGATCGTGCCGACGAAATTTTTCTTTTTTTTTTCTACGTACAAATGAATAGGTTCGAGGTAAGGTACGAGGAATCAATTATATCGAAAGTATAGTAAACCGGGTGGACGGAGGGAAGAAAAAAAAAAAAAAATAGACAAACTTCAAAACCCGGACAAAAGCTCAAATAGCTTTTAGGGAATCCTCGGGAGCTTTTCTATATGTTCTGCGAAAACTGCGAAAAGGATATTCTGTGATTTTTGAAAAATCATGAAATCTATGGTCATCGATCAGAAATATTTTAATTATGGTTGCTGTTGTTATTATTATTATTCTTACGATATCCGATGTGAACGCGTCGTCATTGGTGCTCGTGTATACCACCGCGGTGTGCGTCACTTATGGTTTGCCGATCGTTAGATGTTTATCTGATGTGATATACCTGCTACCAGTTCAAGAGGTTTTAATGTATTTTAACTGTTCTTTTGACATTTCAAAATCGAATAGTGTCTCTTTTCTGTACATATGTACATCACCTCTACGTGTATATATATACTCATATATTCACACATGTGTTGTACCACCGATCGAGGGGGTGGGGCCGACTAGTCCCGACATCTTATATTCCACGAAATTACACGTAACGCACATCACCCATCGTCCGCGACAATTATCTTTCGTAAATAATCCAATCCGATTAATTAATCGAATTAATCAATCGATAAATACGACAAACCTGGTGAAATTAATCAGCGACGATTACCCCGCGGTGCAACGAGGAGTGCGTTCGACGTGTGCGTATATTAAAAAAAATATTAAGAAAATTGTACGGTTTTTCTTCTTCTTTTTGGCTCATCCCGTTTATTTATTAATATCGTATTTGAATACGTGAGAATAAATATTCACGGTTGATTTTAATGAACGTTGACTTGCACCGGCATATAGTGGATGTACACGGTGAGAATTGTAGACATATTCGTAACCAAAAAACTTGGTCCATTCTACATACATTTATATTTTTTGATCCCAGGTGCGGCCGAGCCTCGTATTTGTAAATTATTCATGAATTAATTTAATTGCTTTTTCGTACATAGGTATCTCCTCCACCCTCCTTCCCGCCCCTTCCTCTTCCACCTTCCTTACGCGGCTTCTTCTTTTTCTTCCTCTTTTTATCACTTATTTTTATTCGATTCCTCTGTTTTGTTTTTTTTTTCTCCTTTTCCTTTTCATCGGATCTCTTGAATATCGCGCTCCTTATCCTATATAGAGTCATTCATTACTTGTGTGTATATAATATGCATATCTATACTCTACTAGAAATTTCGTGCGTAATGACCGAGCGGAAAGAATTTCTGTTTATCGCCCGCCCAGCCCACTGCAGACTGTGACGTACGAATCTCGCGTGCATTAAAGAATTACAAAACTGATGCGATTCTCGAGTGTCAGTTAATTGATCGATTAATTAATTTATATTATTCATTTTATTTCAACGATCTCAAAAACGTATGCGTATCCGAGGGTATGTAGGTACGATGTGTTATTATAGCTGCTATGGATGTGTTTATAAAAAAAAAAAAAAGAACAATATACCCGATGCCTGTAGGAACAAAGATCGTACAGCGACTTCTCTCCCGCACCTAATACATAAATCTGAAAGGCCTCGATTGGATCCCCCTTCCCCTTTTTATTTTTCACTCTTCTCTCTTTCTCTCTTTCTCTTTAACTAAAATTTTGGACTTCTTTATCACATAACGAGCTTTATACGTACCTCTAGTATATACTCTTAAAGCCAACGCAGACATACCGATTCACTCACAATCAGTTTTTTTCTTTTGGTTTTTTGTTTTTTTATTTTCTCTCTCTTTTTTTTCATCTCCCGATGCAGGTATGTGCGCATGTATATGAGTAGGTATATGATACATCTAGATGCGGTATTTTATCGTTACTCTTTGTTTCGTAGTTTCCTATTTTATACCTGCGCTACGATGCCGCAAGAGAGATGAAAATTGTGCGATGCGGATAGGGTACACGGTTTTTATTTTTTTACTTTTGTCTGTTTTTTTTTGTTTCTTTACTTTTCGGTCCTCTCTTTTCTCGTTTTGCTCTAAGGCCGCGCGCTTATATTTCTGGTACCCATGAACCTTTTTCCTTCGTAACATATCACCGACACCCCATAGATAAATACCTTTTGGAAAAAAATAAATTAACAAATAAAATAAATGATAGATTCAGCTGACTGAGACGAGGGTGTTATATTTTCGGAAGGGGAAAACTATTTTTTATGTTACCTTAAAAAAAATGCATCTTACATCTGACCCACAGATATTTTTGAGTCTTTCTCTCGCTCTTTCTTTCTCCTTTTCGTTTTTCTATGCTCAAGTTCGGAATTTATTTAGTATGGTGAATTTGAAACCTGTAATTATCTCTGCTGGAGAGAGAAAGAAAGAAAAAGAAAAACTCTACTCACGCAGTTTTTATATAGGATTCATTTTGACCATTTCTTCCCGTATTTCGATTTTTTTTTTGTTTTATCAAGTTTTTAAGAAATCAGGGGTCGAACATTTTTCGATTACAAATATAAAATAGATCGAAAAAATTCATTCGATTTACCGACTTGCGTTAAATGTAAAAAAGAAAAAGAAAATTTTTTGAGAAAAAAACATATCTTCTGCCGATTCGGCGTTCAAAAATTGGTAATTCTCGACGTAGATCTTTTTCTTCTGATAAATTAGACGCGCGCCGGTTGTTTCGACGAAATATTTTTCTGATTGTGTGGATATGTGTATACCTGCATAAAAATGTAAATAGATATAGCCTGAAATAATGGTATACTAATGTATCGGTTGTAAAAAGACGGGGCACAGCATCTGCTATTGGAATATTCGAGTCGATTTCCGAGAAGAATAGGAACACGTAGCTATTTGCTCGTTCAGGTATAGAGAAGATCGGAGGTATGGCGGAAGGGTAATGAGTATAATCAAAACGATTTAGTAGAAAATCAGCCTCAAGCTAAGGACCCATATCCGCGTCGAGTGCATATACCTATAACACGAGCGTATTTGAATTTGAATTTGAATTTGAATTTGAATTTGAATTTCGAACGATTTGACTCCCATAATATTCACCGGTCACGCAGTCACGCAGGCGCCATCTGACAGACGACCAAATTACCGGTCGCACGCGTGTGCTGCACACGCTTCGACAAATAAATTTCACATAGATCGACATCCGTGCATGTGTATATAACAAGTACATATGTATACCCTATGCGAGGTATAATAATGTGGAGATGTTTCTTTTCATTGTTTTTTTTTTCTTTTCTTTTTTCTTTTTATATTTAATTTTTATTCTTTATTTCATTTTAGTTGAGTTTAGTTTCGGTTTCATTTGAACGGTTTTCGGCTTTTTTTTTCCTTTTCATCTATTCAAACCCCCATTTATAATGCAGCATCTGAACTGCGAGATGAGGTATCGTATCATGTGTGTAAAATACATGCATACCGCACACATATGTCCATGTATACATATATATATTTTTTATTTCCACGGCGTGTTTGTACCGCCATTAAAATTTAACTGTTAATTTTATCGATTTCGATACCTCGTCAAACGTATATTATTTATTATCTATCGTCAGGCTATATCCGTATATAGACCTTATTAGCCCCTTATACTTATCACTATTTTACTACGCGTTCGATACAACCTAGTCTATATACCCATATGTATATACAATATATTTAATAGTACAAATTAAACCTACTGCGCGCTGTCCTCTTTATTAATTTTTCATATATTTATCGATCGTTTCAAATTTCGGTTTTTTTTTTATTTTTTTTTTCTCATCTATCTTTGATCCAGTAATACGTACACTGATTCTGTACATCGAATAATCGTACAGTCGTCGATCAAATTTTCTTCGTGGTGAAGAAAAAAAAAAAAAAAAAAATAGATATTAAAAAATATAAAAATTGAATTTTTTTTTTCCACCCTCCTTCAGTGGATTCAATCTGTTAATAATTTTTACATTCTCTCCCTGATCGTGAATCATCATCGCGGAAATTTTTATCAATTTTTGATATTAACACTCGCTTCATATGTATAATGTAGGCACATATTATACGGTGTATAGAATCCAATAATAACAATAATAATATATTCTTGTGTATCCCGAAGGTTTTCTAATAATTATAATAACAAATGAGCATAAAGTTGTGTATTATAAACCTATTGAAGATGAAATTATTTAATTTGAATTTTTGATTTTATTCTATTTCATTCTTTTTATAATTGATTTCCTTATTTTCTCTATTTTTCTTCATCTTCTAATTTGATTCCTTCTTCCAGTTTCACGTACCGTCTGCATATACGACGTACGCGTATGTATAATATATACAACCCATTCGGTTGTAGGTTGCTAAAGATTCTTTGTTAATTACCCACCATGCCATATAAATAATTGGTGAACTTTTTTCACTTTTATTACATACCTATATAGTATGTATTATAACCATATAAATAGGTATCTGTATATATTTGATCCTGATCCCGCCGATGGCTAAAGTAACGAGTGTACGTATCGCACATAATTTTAACGCACAGGCGAGGAGGTTCATGGCCGCGCTATGAAATTATCCTATTAATTGCAACCTTATAATTCTAAGTAAACAATTTTCAAACCAGTTATTTTGTATATCATGTACGCTCGTAATAAAAAATAATAATAAGAAAAAATAAAGAGCCAATCAAACGTTACGTATCATAGCTTCGTATGTACATTATATCCTGATAAAAACAAAAATGAAACCAAAAAAAAAAAAGAATAACCGAAGAACGCGAAACAGTCTTTCTTCCGTAACCGCGAACATTGCTTTGAATATTTGAAATTATTTTCCGAGAGAAACTCGAATTTTTGGAACAAAACAAAAAATGAAGAAAAAAATGAAACTCGAAATATTGCCACCACATATCCTATATACATACCTGTACCATACACATTATATGTATATGAAGCACGTGATCCGGAGCGTAACTTTAGACTTTTTTACCTGCAGGGGGATATAATGCGGGGCGTATAGAACTGAATGATCAGGTAAGGGAGGAACGGGAAGAAGGGGAGGGGGAAGGGAGAGATAGGGATGGAAAAAGGAGAGAGATAATGTAAGAAGGAGAAAAAAAAATAGAGAAAGATAGAAACGAAGAGACCCTTCGACTTATAGATCCTCGAGCAGGCAGGTATATAACGCGTCCTTTTGCCGATCTGTTCAGATAAATTTCACAGTGAAACCAAAAAGAAAAAGAAATGGAAAAATAAAAGTGAAAAGAGAAGAAAAATTAAAATACAATACAAATAAAAATCGACTCATAGTTTTAAAGGAAGAAGGTTATAGCTGTATACCTAATATATACTCTGCAGGTACGAAAGAAACATAGAGGCGATGGGTGATGGGGAAAAAAAGAATGGTAAAAAAAGAGGATCGGGAGAGAGAAGAAAAAAAAAATTACTGACCCGTTCGGAAATGTGACAGCCGTTAATTGAAGGGTAGGCAATTATCTCTAAGGTTTTGAGCTACAACAGCAGTAAAAGTTGGATCCAAATCGATGTGTGGGGACGCGATGATGCATCGGTCGCATAATTTAAAAAAGTGAAGAACAAGAGTGAAATAAAATAAAAATCTCATTCGATTTACTGATTAGAATTAAAAAAAATTTGGAAACTGACAGATTGAGGAATTCGATATTTTCAAAAAGTTGGACATCGTCAATTCTCTTCCGATTCAAAGGCTCCAACGTTCGATTTGAACTGTCATCGAAAATAATTTCAAATCCAGCGTTTGACGTATCTAAAATTTTTCGACTCGTTCAGAAAAACTGAATTTCAAAAAAACACCCATGTAACAACATTGACTTGTGTCTAAAAGCATCCTGTAAGTCGAAAATCGGCTTTGCATGTGCGCGTCCATCTGTACATACATATATGCGTATTGTATATAGGTAAGTATACATACATATGTACATTTTTATGTATATAGAAAATATAGTACTTTTATACCTGGCTGGTGCAGGATATTAAAGCGAACATCACACCCTCGTCATTCAGACATTATTTTTCTCCCTCTTTTCTCCTTCCAATATTTCTAATTTTCTCTTCTTTTCTTTTCTTTTCGTTTCTCTCTTTCTCTCATCTCCCGTAAGAGTCAGAAAACATGCGCTCGCGCGCGTATGGTGGAAGAAAAAAAAAATGTAAAAAAAAACAAACAAACAAAAAATACACACAGCGCCGCATTTGCTGCTGCATTACCTATATACACGTACAGGTATATATGTACATGTACAGGGCGTGTATACCGATGCGTGCACAACTGCAAAGTCAAATTCTACCCAACTCCCTATTTCTTCACTCTCTCTTTCCCTCTTTATTTCTTTCTCCTTTTTTTTCACCGGCTCTCTTCGGGCATCGGGGATATAGCGCGCAGATCCTTATTTTTCATCCCTCTCTCCTTACCTCCCTCCACCCCATTCCGGCATATTCTTTTTTCTCTTCGTTTTCTTATTCTTCTTCTCCTTCTTCACTTCACTTATCTCATTCTCACGAAGAGACGGAGATGGACAGAGAGCGAGAGTAAGAGAACACTGCTGGGGGATGAGCCCACCTCAACCCACGGGGACTCTTACTAAAAAAGGCCCTCCTCCTCCCTCTCAAACTTGTACCGCATTCCACGAGCCTAGATTTTTCTTCCTGTTCTCTTTTCACGCGCCTGGACCAAATATAATTCCGTACCCCTCTCCCCCCTCCTCGCTCTCTCTCTCTCCGTTGCTTCTTACCGTCACTATTTAATTCTTAATTTTTTTGTTTTTTTCATCTCTTTACTCGACTGGATTTTCATTTATTTATTTTATTTTTAACTTTCTTTTTTTCTGTCTCCGTATGTGGTTTTACTTCTTTCATTTATTTTTCCTTCTTTTTTTTTATTTCTTTCTCATCTCCGTTCGTAGTACGTGCTCAAACACTGTTATCTTATTATAATACCTACTCTTCACTTTCGATTTCGTTAGTTCTTATATGTATACAGGTATGCGGAGCGTGTAACTTCCTGGCACAAATATGTTGCAGGGAAAAACGTGTCGAGAGAAAAGTTGAAAATTTTTCACCAGTGACGTTGTGATTTTTTGGAACGATTTTTTCTGTTTTTTTTTTTTTGTTTAATTCTTCAATTTTTTGGCATCAGGGGGATGAGAGAATTACGCCTATACACTTGTACAAATACTTTAATGAGAAAAAGTCCTTCGCGTCTTTGACCATGTGTCGTACGTAACTATAGCTATAAATAGTCCTGCTGCAGGAGCTGGATTTGCGACATGTGGTAAATTATACTCGCTTCTTGTGATATGCCTTTTTTCTAAAATTTTTAGAGCGGGAAAAAAATGAAAAAAAATGTCAACCGTATAAGTGATGTGAAATTTTTTGGAAAATATTCGTTAATTGTCCCATAGGATTTTCGTGTCTTTTCTTTTTTTCTGTTGCTTCCTCTTAATTCATCCAAATCGAAAGTATTGAAGTAGCTCTCTAAAAAACTTTTTTTTTTGTTTTTCAGCATTCTCGCGACCTATAAAAGAAAACCGATTCATACGGTGCATGTAAGTCTTTCGCTCCTTCTTTCGCCTTTTCTCTCGGAATTACCACCGGTTCGGGGGTTGAAACGTAAAGTTAAAGCTGAAGTCGAAATTCTAGACTTATAAGTATAACACAAGTCGAGGGTGTGGGCGTGGGGATGATGTCCGGAGTATGGAATTGCCTCTTTGTCCTCCCTTACAGTGCAGGATCTTTGTATCGCTGACCTGCTGCCCCACTGGCGTAGAAATGCGCAAAACTTTATCCATGCGGTACATGTGTGTATAGCGTATAGCGCGTAATTCTCGTGCACAATAAATGCGCAGATCACATGTGGCTTGAATTTCAAACTCTGCATGGTTTCGCGAAGTAGGGGAGACGAAGAGCGTCCTGGATTGAATTGAAGATGATTGAACTGCATTAAACTCAATCATATAAAACAAACGACGTTCGTCTCATACTTTGAACTGACATTCATTTACGGTAATTAGATAATCAAAATTCAGGGACGTGATATTGCCGAATTACAAATGTTCGTGTAAACCACCGCCCAAATTCAACTCGTGGAAATATTTCCTCGCGATTTTCATTGGAAATAAAAAACAAACTAAAATCCAATAAAATAATCATTACGCATCTTTCGATTCACACCTTTATATTATACGTAATCGATCTATTCTTTACCTCTTTCCATCCCTTTTCGATTTTTTCTTTTTTTCGTTTTGTTTTCTTCCTTTTTTCCTTTTCTCTTCGACTTTCCAAGGGATGCAGACGCCATTGGCTGACTTATTTCCCTTGCAATATGCCGGACTTATAGCTTTTTCCATGCACCCGCTGTGCTGCGGTTTAACTTATGCCAGCCATTGTTGTACAGCTATCGCCATTTTGACAGGTTCTTTTCTATGTATAACCGGCTACACGGCAGGTTGAATTTTACCCTATTACGAGTTTATATAGTAAAATCTAAAATTACAACCATACTGTTCATTTTCAGTCGAATCTTTGGCAAATTTTTTGTCGTCCACGGATTTTCAAATGACCTAACCTAACCTATTTGTAAAAAAAATAACAAAGATGGACGAAAAGATTTCCAACAGAAAACAATAACCGACGAGGTGAAATTTGTAGAGATTTTTGCGAAAAATAATTCTTTTCTTTTGAAAAATTCTATGTGAGGATGATAATGATAATATGATGACGATGCTCGTAATGATAATAACGAAGTCGAAGCTTCGAGGTGTTCGTAGTAAAGTTATAGGCCGATTTATTCAATATTCTGCAGTCTCTTGCATCCCTTCGAGCTTTCGGGTTTTTTTCCCTCTCTTCTCCTTTTCTTCCCAGTTTTCTTTCCTTTGTCGTAAATCTCCTAAAATAACGCTAAGAAACTGCTTGACCAACCTGCCCAGTTTTACATTTCTAATTTACAGATTAGATCTAAGTTTTTCCCTACTTTCAGCCGGGCTACATCCCATGTACACACACACATGTACCAACGCACACGCATACACGTATAGAAAATAAAGGCAAAAAGATCTTTCAGAAAATAGTTTTGCCCTAACTTTTGACAGTCGAATTTCTAACCGCCGCAACATCTGCGACATGGGTATTGTGAGGTATATAAGATGTATAGTATATATATCTATATAAAGTATGTACGCATATGTACGTCCAAAATATGTATACAGCTAGCGATGACTTTTCATTTTTTTTTCCTTTTCTTTTTTCTCATAATCTTCTCAGCATCGCGTCAGAAGCATTATATTCTCAGATACATATAGACATAGGTATACCACTGTGGGTTGTAACTGTGTAAGTAGAGATTAGTCTTTTTTGAATGAGAAGAAAAAGAAAATTTGATGAAATTTAAAAAATTAATTTTTCCCCCATCGGGATCGCATCGTTGTTCGAAAATTTTTCTTCTCTCATTTCTTCTCACGTGGAATTGCGACAGATATTTTTTAGAAATTTGCCTGCATAAATATTTTTCTTCAAACAGTTATTCATGTGAATGTAAAATTCGTTGTTCCTACGTACCGCAGCCTTGGTCTTTCCCACAATGCTGGTACTAATGTTCACTTACGGTCTTAAGGATTTTTAAGGTGTTTTAGTGTTTTACGGCGGCCATAATATCTTTTTGTCGGTCCCCCATCGGCCAGCTCCTCACCGTTCTCAAACGAGATCCTTACACCGCACAACCGCACTGCAGCAGCGTATAAGGTACTGCAGGTATAAAAATTTAATACGCGCAACGATCAAACTTCAAACATCTCAAAGAAATTTTCTAATGCCCATCCGAATACCTGAGAAACTATAATACCAAATCTATGACGACACACGTCGAGCTGAGACGGAGAAAGAAAAAAAAATCAAATTCAAACAAAAAAAAAAAAACTTCGAAGACCAAATAATCAGAGGATTGTTGTTTTTTTTTTGTCATTTGAAATAAAATTCTGTAAAGATAAAAAGATAGGTCAATAAATACGTTCTAGAATCTGATTTCCGTTTTCATTTTTCGTTTTTCGTTTTTTTCTCCTAATTCGAGTCGAATCACCGCAGATTGAATTGGCGTGAACAAAAAATTGTGGGTGGTCCTCGTTACAATTCAGTTGCTCGGCAGATCTGAACTTCGGCGTAACATCTGTTGCCTGTGCCGTTGTGTTATACGTATACCTATAATATATAGTCGGCGAATGCCCTGCGGGCAAAATCCCCATAGAAAAAAAAAAAGGTTATTTTTTTTTCAACTAATCACTTCTAATTTCCATTGAAGTGTAAAAAACTTGTGAAAAATTTGAGAAAGCTGTATACATAGGTGTACCATATGCGCCTGTGGAAAAGAAAATGACATTATTATGTGGAATGATTTCTAGCGAGATATCAAAGAGGGTTTTTCAGTCTATGGCGGAAAGTCTTATCTAATCAGGTGTATGAATATTGTATTATGTAAAAATTAACGTTTCATTATAATAAAAAACGAGTTTCGGTTCATTCCGCGATGGGATGGGGTGTACCAGCGTTATACGATTTAGTGTGGTATACGCGGTACGTAAAACAAAACGTAATACAAAAGAGCACCAAGTTCTCAAGGATAACTGCTAAGGACAACCTACTAGGACCGCCATATTGCAAACAAATAAATTCGTTGCTAGGTTGCCCCGACCCCATATGAGCTCCCCCAAACTAAAAGCAGCACATGCAGCAGAACTTTTTAGAACAATCAAACGATCCCGCGCAATGATTTTTTTTTCATCTTTGTTCGAAAAATCGCGAAACTCTAGTATTCGCAGTTTTCACATGATTCTGCACAGTTTTCGCGCATTTTTAGCGAAAATTTTTTTTTCTGCATTCCACCGACTTTTCCGCCTTTTTAATTTTCTCTCCGATTTTGCTCGCGACGAATATCGAGTACCCTGCATAGCCGCGGTAATCGGACGGTTGGCGATTCGCGGGAAAGAAGAAAAGAAAGAAAAAAAAACAGAAGAAGAAGATGAAGGAATGAATCCTAACAAAGGATTCATATAGGTATGTGTACGCGTTTGCAGCACCAGCGGCAGCGGCAATGTAGATTTTAGGTCCGGTAATTCGATGCTTCTCTCTGCACAACCAAAACAACCACCCACACTTAGAGTATACATATTTTATACCTGTATTATAACTCGCTACGTACGTTCATGCATCCAGGTAAAATTCGTGCGTCTTGCAAAGATGGCGTTTGATCGGTATCCAATCTCAATCTATCCCCACCACGATACCACTATTAAATTCTTCCTCAGGTCGTCGTCGAAGCGATCGCCCGTAGGAATACTTTATTCTTTTTTTTCTTCTCAATTTGTTGGTGTTTCTCTTTTTTTCTTTCTTTCCTTATTTTTTAATGTCACAGTACACGCCGCGAGTTGTGAAATGCGAAAAGGAGGAAATATTTCTTCCGTTATTACAGTTGCGAACGAGCAAAATCAAAAGAATTGCAAATATTATTGTACCTCGTACCGTGAAAAAAATGTCTTCTCTGCAATTAAATTATCCGTTCTAAATTCGAGTTAGGAATTTTTATTTCATATTCTTTCTCCGACAATATAATGCAGTCGCGAGAGGTGGTAATGTTCATTCCTGTTGTCTCTTAAAATTTTGTTTCATCGACTCGCTTCGTCTTGATGTTCATTTTTTTTCATTTATTTCTGTTCTTTTTTTTCTCTCGTTTTTCTCCTGTTAACTGCACAGCAGCACCAGTTGGGGTTTGAACCTTACTCTACGGGTTGGCAAGGTCCGTTTTCATACATAGCTACACGTACGCACATGCACATGGTACATTATACGCTGCGTGTATGTGTGGTAAGGACTATACCTGCAACTACACGTGAATGTTTGCGAGGCTCCTTAGTTGACCTTGAAGAGTAGGCTTGAAGTTGAGGTGGGTTTTAGTTGGTGGTATGCCTGGACCCTCTTTTGGTAGGTCCCTCCTTCTAGCTCTTTGTTATAAACTCCTGGCATTTTTCTCTCACTCTTTTTTAAGAGTCCTCCTCTCACTGTTCAAGATCTCCTCTCGTTTATACCGCTGTTGCAGCATCCAACGTCAGTAACAGCAACACTGCTAAGATCGTTGCTGCAGGTACCCTATATACAAAACCTCAGGATCGTTCGCTGCCGCTGCCGCTGCTGCTTTGGCTCCGGGCTTCGTGATCCACCCTCTATAGTCGCATTCGCAGACGCCCAACGTCAAGGACATGACAAAAAATATATTAGACAAAAATACAACGCCGTACTAACACTCGATATCGTCCATGAAGAAGGAAGACTTCCAAATTCGCGCGAAGTTAACCTTCGTCGGAGGCGATGAAAATATTAGAGGGAAAATGATGACGTTCATGATGATGATGATGATGATGATGATGATGATGATGATGATGATGCGGACGCTTATTAGATTTTTCAACCACCGTTTTGACAGTCGCCACTATCGTTCGATGAAGAAGACTTCTGAATTGTCAGAAAGCGTAGTGACTGGAAGCCAGAAAATGGAGATGAAATTAAGACACTCGTTGTGACGAGAAATTTCGCAGACGTCCGAACCGCGGCTTAACATCTGGTCTCAATACAATCCATTCGACGAGCTTTGCGATTTTCAAGATCAAGGTCACGCCACCTTCGGAGATCGGTGGATCATTTAATCGCCGCTCCGCGATCACTTGCCACATTCATGTGTATAGAGACGGCCACGCAATATTCATTGCTCATTCTTCGCGTACGTTACGAATCGATATTTATAGGAATGTTACAACGAATTACTTCGTCAAAAAAGCCTCTAATCTTTTTCCCCAACCGAACTCAACTCTACGTCCGCAATTTTTATGATCACATCTTCCTTGAATCCGGAATGAGTCGGTGTTAGGAGCTTTGAGAAATTAGATAAAATCCAGCTCATCGAAGTGTCAACCGAATTACCCAAAAAACGAAGAGACCGTTGGAACAGTTGCACTTCGCCAACTGATTTCGATTTTTTCCTGTTTATTTTTCACTTTTCGGAGTAGTAGTTGCCAGCAGTGCAATTGCCGCAGGTGATTGATCGATTTTAATTGTAGACGATGAGAAGAGTGTGTAAATAAAATGACAAGGAATACGAATGAGGAGGAAAGAAAGATGGGCGTGATTTTTGAACGGTCATTGTTGAGAGAGGTCGTAACCGCAGCCTCACTTTTTGCTTTATGGTGCACCTTGCCACTCTCAAGATCAAGGCCAGCGGTGTCGCTGAGATCGGAGATGACTGGGCTCTTTAGAACCGATACGATATCCAGACAGACGGACGCTTTTATGGATCATATACACGTGTATAAGTATACGTATCGTCATGTCGCTTACACATGTGTTATGTACATCGGTATATAACACTTATGTGCATCATAAGGTCAGCGGAGACTGTTTCATCGAATTTTCGTGTTTCATGCAGTTTCATGTGGGTACATACCTAAGTTCGAAAGTATGTGAATCATACACATGTGTACAATATCCTCGTCGTGTGTAAACGAGTCATGAATTTCGGGTATAATATTCGAGAATTCCTTTATTCATTTCTTCAGACTTATAAATATTCGTATATTATATTCCAATTAAAAATCTTCGGGTATACATTACAATAAATATCTGTATAAGTTTAATCGTTTATTTACCGATCGTTTCATTTCTATAACATACGTCATTTGTAATATGGCCTTCAAACTTACAATGAACTCGTATCATTTACGTGGACGATTACAACGAAAGTCTGTGGAATCTATCTTGCAATTTTTTTTTTTTTTCTTCCATTTCAACGATGTCCAGTGTTTTGATTTAACTCCCATTTACTTCGAATCTGTACTAAACGGTGTGAAAAATGCGTAGAAAAATGAGAAACAGAAAAAAAAACAAAATACAGAACTGAAATGTATACGATTCTTTGAATTATAAAATTTCCAAAAAAATAACCGAGAATGAAAATTTAAATAAATAAATAAATAAATGAAAACTATAATTTAATCAATTTCCGTGTAACGGTATACTAGTAGATAACGCGTATGTTTGTTTATGATTATCCGATGATTGCGCATACGAAATATCGAGGCGTGGGGTTTATGGGATAATATGTATGTATGGTATGGGCAGGCACGTCGTAGTCGCGTTAATATACGATCATCCGTACTGTATATTTTTATTTATATATTTCTGCTTTTTTTATTTTTACTTTTGGTATGTTTCTTTTTCGTTTCAATCGTACATAGGTTGAGCAATTTTATCCTGCACTGCGCCCACTTTAAACTTGAAAGAAAAAAAAAAGAGGAAGAGAATGAGGCTGTACATTTCTTGGCTGTAGCTGAATTATAGTCAAATTATCCTCTCTTATGTGGGTGGCGATACACAACGCTTTGCTATACAGTCGAAATTTATATGTCGTCAGACTATCTGTAGCTCATTGTAGTCCCGGTATTATGTTAACTGACAAAATCCGTTACAATACTGGCATGATTTACTTTTTCTTGCTAATTTTTTTTTTCTTAGATAAAGTGTGAATCGTCGACTAGATTAGGCTACAACTAAAACCAACGGCGGCATCCCAAATTTACTGCTCAAAAAAGCGAAAAATTGGCGATAACTCAGTCATTTCGATGTATGGATCAATTTAGCTTGCGCAGATTCGAATTATTGCGCTCAAAATACGTAAAAATAACCTATAAAACATCATTCAAAAAAATGTCGATTTGTGGGGCAAAAATTAAGTATTTCCAAAATCGATTGAGTGACATTTTTCCAATGTATTTTGACCTCAGGAACACGAATCCATCAACTAAATTAGGCTACGACTAAAACTAATATAACGAGATATTTCAATTTTCCCCCTCAGAAAAGCGATAAACTGAAGATAACTCGAGCAATTTCTTAGCTAGATGAATAGAACCTGCAGATTCGGATTCGTGGACTCGAAATACGTCGAAATATACTAAAAGAAAAAAGTGATTTTCCACTACACGCAGAAAAACCAAATACGTTCTAGTCTTGACGTTGACAATTTTTCTATCGTTCTATATATTCTAAGAAGTACAGAAAAAAAATCAGATGAAGAAGACAGAAAGATGATTCGGCATGGAATGCCCCGTGTATAATGGTTGGATTTTTTTTCTAGTTTCGTGACAATTGATGAATCAAGGTAAAAAGTTTGATTTTTTTTTCTACAGTTTTCATCCTCGGTTTTATCGTGTTTCAGAAAAATTGTGAAATTACATTACACGTAATTGCTTTCAGAATTTCGTCTAAGGTATGCACTGTCCGTTGGAACACGAAGTTATGTACAACATACCTAAATGTATGTAATATAATCATATATCTATGTACTGTACATGCATGTTGCGCGTATGTATAAAATTGAATGACCTGTGGAGGTGTAAAGGTTGCCGTATATGGAAACCCGTTCATTCAAAGTACATGTCTACGAAATGATATTTGTTACATGGCTGTACGTACATAAGTATGTACAACCGATGACGTATTCACAATCATACGAACAGGGGAGATCGGAGCAAAGTGAGCTCAATCAAAAATCGATTGATCGAAAATTGAAAAAAGACGTCTTAGTTGCAAATCGGGGCGATATCGCCATGAGAGCACGGATTGAATTTTTCTATCAGGTCAGAAGAGCCAAAAACGTTGGCACGCCCAAAATTTACACGTATATATTTTTCCGTACACGTATGTGGGAATAACATAGGACGTATGTACGCATAAATATATAACGCATTGGTATATATTACGGCGCCTAATTAATATCAAAAATACCTTTCCACTTATTCCAAGACACTCGGATTTATAGACCTTAAATGCTACGATCTCGTACACCTATGTATAGAAACGTATATACTTCGTGTATTCCCAGCCTCTATCCATCTCTTTTTACATCACGCATTACTGCGCCATGTCCATATATACGAAACACATACTAAGAATATAAATTTCAAATAACGTACTCATGTAAATACATACGTATAATACGCATATACCTATACCTACATCAACATGTACGCAGTATGGAAGTTATAATACATTTTATTTTCCCCTGCATTTTTTTTTTTTTTTTTCTCCAACGCGGATATAATTGTTGGAATGATTCATCGTACACTCGTTCTTATTACAGCTATCTATACTAAATTAAGATTATTGCCGTTGAATACCTGACAGATTTCTATACATACATATATACCTATACGTAGCACATGATATTATAACTTGGTTACCCATGTGCGGTATAATCAGATTTTTCAAGATTTCTACACGAATTTCTTTATTATTATCATTATTTTACCATTTTCATTTCTTTTTTTCCCCATCTCTTTTTCTTTTTCTTTCGCGTGCTACTCCCTTTTCATTCGTCGTCGGTATCTGCAATTTATTGTCATTAATTTTTTTTTTTTTATAGCTTTTTTCTTTTTTTCGATTTTATCCGTGTACCATGTATAACATTAGGTGCACCTACGATCGTGTTTTTTTTTTCGATTTTTCAAACTTATTAAAAAAAGATTCGCCAGCTATCCGTCAATACGATTATTAGTATATAGGATCAGTTTCAATGCACATCTTCTTTCCTCACTGTCTACAATTTCTTCTTGCTTGCTTTCTTTCTTATTTTATTAATTCTTTTTCTCTAATACTTTTATTTTTTATTTGATCCGAGGAACCACGCGCCGATCGATGACTGTATATAGTGTAGTCGTATAGTAATATGGGTAGTTGGATATAAAATGAAGACGTTTACTAGATAGAAAATGAAAAAAACAAAAAAAAAAGTAATAATAAATAAAAATCAAAAGTAGATATTGTATAGTTATACATAGCCATGTATACCTGTACGAATGTCTCATTGACAAATGATAGGGTATAAACTCTCGCGTAGCCTACCTCACGGAAAAACATATTTTACATAGGTCTTGTATATATATAATATACGTAACCATAGTATGCGATATGTATCCATCTATATGTACACGATATACTTACACATATAGTGTAATAATAAGACCTCCGTTTATCCTATGCGTCAGCGACATCTTCCGAGTGATTGATAAAAAAGTCAAGTCATCTTCTCACCGTGGAACCAACACTCGTCCATCTACTCTATGGATATATTTATACTTGCATTACACGCATATGCGTACAAATTACAATTTAATGATATTTAACTCGTTTTATCTGGTCTACGTGGTCAATATCAACAGCTGATACTCACTCAGGTGTATACTATGCTATGTAATGAACTGATATTTACGATAATCTAGCGACAGACGACTTCATTCATTCATTCATTCGTTAGCTGATTTTTTTTTCAGTCACATCAAAACTAATGTTTCTTTTTCCCCTCCTGCCTTACGATACAGAATTCTCCTCCTCTCAATGATTTCGTACAGAACAGGAACTATAAACGAATTGGAGTAAAAAAAAGACAATGAAAAATACGGATAAGGCCTATCGAAAATCATGGAAAATGGAAAACGACTTGATTTATTATGGATCTCTAATTTTTTATTCGATGATGTGAAAATTACTGTGATAAAGATTGATTCCGAGATTTAACAGAATAAGATTCGATTAGGCTTGAATAATCCGGTCGATCAGGGGAAAAAAAAATACTTCATCAGAATCATTCGATCCCCCCATTAATCGGAGAAAAAAAAATCATCTGTATCAGCCGGACTGTTATTCCAAATAATGGCTACAAATGTTTCTCCGGATTTGAAAAAAATCTTCAGATCTGCAAATATATGAGTATGAAATTTTGACTTCCCAAAAGTTTTGGATAAAAAAACCATGCCGTTCAATGTATCGGGAGTCGGAAATAAAATAAAAAAGAAAAAGAACGGGAAGAAAAGAGAAGAAAAAAAGCACTGCTATGAAATAACGATAATAAAATGCGGGTGAGGTACGACCGTTTGATGTTTCGGTATTAAATCAAAGAATTAAAAAGAACGAAAAATGAAAAATAATAAAAATAAAGAAAAACGGCAAATAGTAAAAATAACGGAGTGCGTTTCTGTTCCCGTTGGATTTGATAGCCCGCGTATAGGCATACCTATACATATACCTATTATGTATAAAATAACGATCGTATAGTTACAAGTTGGAACCAACTTAGTATATTAGGTTATAACTAAATCGTTAGTCTTGCAGCTTTGCTTTGCCTTAGGACTGTATTTTTTTATATTTTTTTTTTCTCTCCTTTTTATTTTTTACCTTTAAATTTTGCCTTATTATACTACACGAGAATATCTCGAGTTTCTCAGATATTACGAAATCTGGTTATATACCGATAGGAATGAATGATAAATATTCGTTTAAATTATTTACCTCTTTTTTTCGCTCCATCAGATTTTTATTTTCTTTCCTTCTTCCTTTTTTTTCTATCACTTTTGTCTCTGTAATAACTAATGAGGCCCACCTATGTGGTTTTCTGACGCCGACGTTATTGTATCCTAATAGGGGGAAAAAAAAAGAAAAAAACTGACGTATTGTTTTTTGATTTCTTCTTTTTTTTCTTTTCTTTCCTTCAGTTTGCGATTCGTGTTTATACCAATAAAATGAACCCGAGTTATTATTTTTATATTTATTTTGGATATACGTGCAAGATTTTTATACTCAAAAAACACAAATCATGATATTATGTATTTTATGTATATTATCTAATTGTAAGATCTAATCTATCGCATATGATTGACTCTGTTTTAACCGAACAACCTTCATATTTCGTACACGTGCGTTGAAATTATATTGTATATACATTTATCAATTTTTAAAATCTCTTATAATTTCATATACAGATATATACAGAGATATATTTGTACATGTAACAGTGTAACGCCAAGAAATTAGAAAAAAGAAACAAGAGAAAAAGTTAGAAAAATTAACCCGCCGTACTAATCTCACTATTTTAATCTTTCTAATCTGTGAAATATTTATACATGTAATAATTTACTAACGACGAATCGAAACTCTATAAATATATATGTACCTAATCATGTGTAGCGTAACCATTGTCGTCATCGATATTGTTATTATGATTATTATTATTTTATTCTAGTGATGATTTAGAAAATATTTTTACATTTTTACGGTGTAAACGCGTCACAGAATATCGCTGATGGAGAAATCTTTTTTTCTACCCGACATCGATGAAATGAAACAAAAAAAAAAAAAAAAAAAATTGAAAAAAAGTGATAAAATATTTGTTGTTCAAAAATTAACCGAATCTATCGGACGAAAAAAGACTTCAGTCTGGTTTCGTTTCGTTCCATTCCGTTTTAATTTCGTTCCGTTTCGTTTCGTTTTGGGCGCGGTGGTGACCGGGAGTATTTAGAGGGCTATAAAAAGAGAAAGCTCGTAATGCTTTCGGTCGGATTCGTAGTTGCAGTTAGTTTCCTAGACATCTCTCAGTCTTATAACATATAGATATGGATATGGGTGTAGGTATAGGTTCAGTAATCGGTATTACCGGTCCTATGTAATAAAGAAAGAAAGAAGATAAATTTTTTTTGTTGTTTTTTGTTTTTTTTTTTCAAATCTCCTAGTATTCCGAATGGTACTTTTAGCTACATGCACACCTTGGTACATAGGTATTCTCATGCCATATATACACACGACGCGATATACGCGCATGAACAACACGCGCTGCAACCTCGAGCAATATAATAATCTCAATAATTATTACTCTAAAGCCTTTTAAGATATTTATTATCCGGTAATCTAACTGCTTTTACATGCATCTTTTGAAATTATTATATGGTATGTAAATATATATACGCACGTATCTACGCCAGTTACACCCACACTTGCATATGCATATAAACATTATTTTCAACCTTCGAGGAATTTGTTTTTGTATAAAATCTAATACGTTATTATCTGTATTATAATAACTACATGTACTAAAAAAAAATTTTTTTGATACAACCTGCAATGAGCATTACACGCTGGCTCATATATCACACGGTGGCTCAATTAGAATTTTATTATCACATTAATCGTTGTGTCAAAATTGTTTTTTTCGATTCTGCGGTTGCGTATTATACGTTTATAAAAACGAGTACCGCCGATCGATTTATTCGTTTTTTTTTTTTCTTCGTGCACATCTAATCATCAAATATGAAATTGTAACATTATAGTATACCTCGTACATACTTTTGCATTTCGAGTTATGCATATGTATGTACATGAGGAATGCAACGACATTTTATTACGGGGGCGATGCGTGCAGCGCGTAGGCGAGTATCGGTGGGCCTGCAGCGATGCGTTAAAAATATAACTCTGACAAAAATGAAAAGAATTAAAAAAAAAATGAGGAAGAAAGAAAGAAAGAAAAAAGAAACAGGGTATATAAACGTACGGTATATACGCGGTACTACCGAGTGAGAAGGGGAAAAAACTTGGAGAGGAGAAAAAAAAAAATTTCTAAAAAGATATGTACATGTATTTAGAGTAGATGAAAAG
Organism: Athalia circularis; assembly: GCA_963978495.1. Lineage (NCBI taxonomy): Eukaryota > Metazoa > Arthropoda > Insecta > Hymenoptera > Athaliidae > Athalia > Athalia circularis. The sequence goes on from OZ021702.1 coordinate 9,992,438, forward strand.
AAAGTGGAAATAAAAAAGAAAAATATACCCTATATATAGATGATGCACCAATCCCTTTCTCTAAGTGGGTCGCTGTATTAGATACCTATTATATTATATCTACCGTACGTGTATCAGATGAAAACTAATCTTCCCTAGGATCTTGTAATACTTTTTTTTTTGTTGATTTTTTTTACTTAAACTTGGCGTATTTTTTACATTTTTTTGCGTTCTCTGATTTTTTTTTTCTCGTATAAGAATTCAGGTAAACTTCGATTTCGAGGTGCCCTCTTTCTTTTTTTTTTTTTTTTAATGGTGTGAAATGCGTGTGTATTATATAGGATTACGAAAATATGTAATCTGCGTCTGTTTCTGACTATTCGAGAAAATTGACTATTTGAATTTTAATAATGAAATAAAAATTCTCATACGAAAGGATTAGGCGGATATTACGTTTTGGAATATTATCAGTAAAGAAAACGATCGAAATTAGACACGGTGAACTTTGCGCAGGACCTAAAGATTCTTTGAAATTAGAATGATTATTATAAAATTAAAGATGCGCGCACTATGGAGTAAAACGCGGTTGCAGACATCTGTCGGATAATAATTCAGCCCCCTCTTTTACCTTTTTACTTTGACTTTGCTTGATTTTTCGTTTTTGCTCATCTTCCTCTTTTGTTTTTATTTTTTTTCAGTATACTGGTTATATTTTTGTACAGTGATTCAGCGACATTAGAAATATACCGAGAGTTTTAAATCAGAAAGGCGTAACCCACAAAATAAAAAAATTAAAATTAACCGACCTCGAATGATATTATAGAAACTGCATCGCGGAACGCTCCCTTACACCCTTAACTGTATTTAATTTTCGGGTAAGAAAAAATTCAAAAAAAATCCACTGGTAGCTGGGAAAAAAATGAAATTGAATAAAAATGATTGATTCTTTCATTCAATATTTCATTCACGGTTAATATAGTTTACCCATTTACTTATTCTACGTGATATTCTGACATCGGAACTGTCAAAATCATATGGTAAGGTACCTTCTTTAATTTTGTTATTTAACGTCGGTAAAACGGATATTTACAACCAAATCTACCAGTCGCGTCACGCATTACCTACGTTACTTTTACCATAAGTTAATAAAAGCTCGTTTTCGGAGCAAGCAAAAGCTATGAAACGCGCTTCTTGTTGTATCTGAAGAACTTTGAAACAGAAATTTAGAAAAAAAAACTTCTCTACTTCCATACTCGCCGAAAATGATTATATCACAACTATTTCGCAAGTTCTGTATAATTTTTGATTTTTTTTTCCTTCCTACTATTTTTTTAAATTAATTCCATTCATTTCATTGCACACGTATGGTCTCGAAATTTTCGATGTTTTTATTTCGGAAAATTTATTTAGTTCAATTTATTTTTCAAAAATCATTCGCGCTATAATATCCGCGAATCGCATTCAGGTATTTCAAGAGTTTCCAAATTTCTAAAAAAATGGTCAAAATATCTTTCATATTTTATTTAAGAAATTTTTTTTTTACATAGAATTATTAGAGGGAAAGAGACTTTCGGTCTTAGAATAAAGTGTTTGCTATCGTTACAACTACTGGCAATGGCAGCCGTTTTTATTAATAGCTAGGAGGTCGGAGTCGCGTTCCGAAATCTCTTCACCAGACAGTCGAGTGTTCCGGCGAGCCTGTTTCTCGTTATATTTCCAAACTTTCAAATAGACTTTTATGTACTATATGTAATTATAAACATTATAAAGTTTACACGATTTTCTAAACATTTATCAACAATAATTTTCCTCATATAAATAGACGTGACATGTAATACATTCGGAACGAATTTTGTCCATCGCTTCGGTTACCAAATGAAAAAAAAGAAAATAAAGAAACAAAAACCGACGATAAAAATAAAAACGCGAAACTATCTCTCAGTTATATCGCAACGATCAAAAAACCACAATAATTTGAAAGAAAAACATCGTGCATTTATGACAAGAAAAATTAACTTTATCGCGTAACTTGTGTGAATTATTTGATAATTGTGAAAATCGTGATTGGAGTATACAGTTGACCAAAATAATAATGCAGGTCACGAATTGATTACATTTTTAAAATACTGTTGGAAGTGATTTTCAATACTATCGAAATGTGGATTATTATACCTATGTGTACATTACATGGAAGTTATAAATAAGTCGACCAGTAAATTGAATGACAATAATAATGATAATAATAGTATTCGATAATTAGGTACAACTTGCTGAATATCTAGCTCGAATGATTATAATTGAAATAATGAGTGACTTTTTTCTTTTTTGCGTTTTCTATACTTGATTTCTATTGCGAAAAATCATGAAAATCATCGCATGTTACTTAAATTGTCTTTCGCGTAAGATGAATATATTTAATAATTGTTGCTTATTATTTCTTTGAGTCTGCGGAAATAAATGATCGATAATAAAAGACGGTTCTATTTTTTATACATAAACGATCGAATCAGCTGACGAATAATTTTGTGCAGTGCGATATAATCATCTATATAAAGTAAAACTTAATAAGTGTAAATATCAAATTTTCATTAATTATATGAATTACTCGTGAGTAATTTTTTTTATTCCTACTCTTCGCACTGAAATTGTTATTTTAAATCCACGTTGATTTTTGTCCGTGAAATTGTGCGTATTACACAATTTAATTCCTCGTTACTTCATCATATCCACAATTCTGACGTAATCAAATTAAATATGGCGCATCAAATGCGAAGACCGATGAAAAGAGAACATTATAAACCGTTTGGCAGAAGAAAGGTAAACGATATTTTCATGTTATTATCATATTTATTTACCTAACGGTTTTCTTTTCTTTTCATGTAACCGAATATTTCATACGAAATTATAAACGTTTCGTTCTGCCTCCAGTTTTGCATTACGTATTGCTGATAAATTATTGTAAACGAAATTTGAAATTGAAAATTAATTTGAAAAGCACATTTTTTTACACCCTGCATACCCGTGTACAATAATTGCAGCGATCTTTGAATGCCTGGAAATCATTCGCCATCGGTGAAAAACTTTGATTTGTTATTAACATTATTTTTTCTAGAAATAGTCAGATTTTACGCAACATTTATCATTTTTTCTTCAGCTCTATGGTTTAGCTTGAAGAACGAAGGACTGAAGTAAAATTGAATCGTAGCTGTTTTCGAGGTCTTACTCATGTCGTCGTTCGTAAAGAAAAAATTCTAAATTCGAAGCAGTATATCGGAAAAGTACTCGGTGATATGTGAATCCGCGACGGAATTCGGCATGGAAGAAAAAAAGCTGCTCCGGTCTACCCTAGGTATCTTATCGGGGGTGCAGTGGCCCCTGTATGGCGTCGCGGTCGTTGTCGGAATCGGGGGCGGCGGGCAGGGGGATGAAGAGCGGCGTTTTTGGATCGATATTTGTCGGAGGTGAGGGCGGCGGTAGTCGCAGGAGTGACTCAAACGGAATCGCCGGCGCACCGCACAGCGTCATAAGCTGTATAGGTACAGATAACGTACACAGAGGCATACGTACACACGTATGTACACATGGATGTAGGCGAACACCTATTTCATACAGAAATGGACAACCCTGGCTGCGCGGTGATCCTATACGCACACAAACGCACCCCACGTTACACGTTCACGTTGTGAATTTTGGAGTGGCGGGGTGCTGGCGAACGGGAAGGGAGTTAGGGTAGCATGGAGTCAGGGGTTGGAAAGTGTGTAGTACCCCACCTACAGTCGAATCGCTATCACCATCGGATTCACCCGACCGTGTATATTTTGCAGAGACTTAACTATACATTATAATATTGTATATATACACACCTGTATATACAGTACGTACGTGTATATATTTTTTATCCGTGGAAAGTGCATCGGAATTGGCAAACGTTGCTAACAACTAAATCGCGAGTGTCAATGAAATAGTATTTTTATTCTCTTACTATCTCTTTCCCTATCTTTACACAAAATCTTCTGTATTAACTGAGGTACTATGTGAACTGTACATCGACGTGTGCGAACGTATGTCACGCTTTGTCAATTGATATAACAAAATGTGCGCAGAAATAAACATCTGAGATTTTAAAAGTTACTTTTCATTTTCATTTATTTCTCGAAATTCTTTGCAACAGATATTCGATCGTCGTACGTTATATGTGACAGTTTTAAACATTTTCTGCACGAAAATAAACCATATGTAAATATTTTTCATCCTTTTTTTGGGTGAAATGATAAAAAAAATATAGTGCAGTCTTTTTTATACGGTGGCAATAAAAAATTGAGAATTAAAATTGTCTATAAAAATACGGCAATAATTATTATCATTGATTTAAAACAAAAAAACAAAAAATATTGACACCGCATTTCAATCGGTTCAATTTGAAAATAAGAATATATTAATCCGCGATAAATGATGGTTGGAAATGAAGAGCGAATGTTCATGTGAGGACGTATAATATCGACTTATTTTTTATCAGGTTTACAGAAATAATGAGGTGTAAACCTTCTGAATTGATTGATTTGTTTATCAACTTCAACTAGCATGGGATTGTTAAGGGTTAATTACGATAATTGTATTAGGTTTTTTCAACTTGGGACTGTTTTTCTAATTTCATATGCTAAGCAGCATGTAATTGATACTTCCGATGAGGGTTGGGCTTCGTTGTGAGGAAGGAAAACTCAGCTAATATAATGTAGTAATTATAATTAACACTTTGCTGTATTATTATTTAGATAAAAATCTATGACAGACCTAATCAGACAATAAACATGACGAGATTACCGATTAGTCGTAATTAGTGCTTCAAAATAATTAGCGAAGTGAAATATTAACGCTTCATTGATGTGAACAATTAATTTTTATAAAAGTCTGAAATTTTAGATTTTATTTTTAAAATATTGCGACGGGGTTGTTATGGCAAATTATTTACGTAACATGCGTAAGTGAAATTTTGGGAATCAGTTTTTTTTTCTCAAAGGTATCACGTGGACGTGAATTCTTGATTTTTTCTATTCAATCTTTTCCCCTTCTTTAAATACAAAAATTAATGAAAATTAAATTAGTGGATTTATTACAAATGATGATTAGTGCTTCGAATTAGTGTCGGATAATTAAATCGTTACGAATGATGAAGTGAATTATATAGTAAGTAAATGAATAGTACACTCCATCAAGGTGAAAAAGTAAATATAAACAGTAACAAGTAATTTACCTCTGGATAAAAATTAAAAAAAAGAAACAAACGAAACATCGAAGATAGGGGAAAAAAGGAATGAACGAAAAAGGTCTTAAATCTCTTAAATTTAAAGAAGTAATTTTTACTCTCCTAACATCGACACAGCTCGCGAGTTGAGTTCTTACTGACGTGATCGTAGAAACGAACAAAATTCTCTCTCATAATCCAAATATTTTTTTTTCTCATCAGCCATCAAAAAAAAAAGGGAAAATCTGCACATGACACTGATACATGTACACTACACCGATATCACATCGTGATTTATTTAAAGTCAAGTTTACTTAGGCAAGAAATTCCAAAAGCAACGTAAAAATCAACTGTTTATATGGAGATAATACAAACAAAATTGGGTAAATGAACTCTAGTAGGCGGATCATGCCGAAATATCCGGTTCTATCATGATTTAGAACAAAAAAAAACACCTATCTTTAGAACATCAGCCGCTGCGCAGAATTTTGCGATTCTCATAGAAAATATTCAATAAATCATTCATACACGAATAAAACAAGCATTAATGAAAAAAAAAACCCGACTTTCTCCTGATAACAAAATATAGTAAAATACCTAAAAAATAATTTCAGAACCACGTGTGTAGCTTTTTGATGGCAAAAAATTATCAGCGTGTATGTAAATCGAAATAATGAGGTAACACCACATCTGTGGTTACAGCCAATTATTATAGGGTATACACCGCTCGAAATTATTCAATTGAAAAAAATTATCCATTAATTCTTATCTTTTCAACTTCCGTTTCTTGGCTGTAACTTTCCATCTCGTTCACGTCGACGCAGGATGTTTAATACGTCGTATCTATAGTATTTTAGAGAAAACTTATAGAAAATTATTTGCCTCACCAGTCGCGTTTGGCTCTTCGTAAGACACGGAGTAAAAAATAAGTTTTTCTAACGCACAATATAGATAGATATAATATAATTATACCGATGCTGCAATTTATTCGTATAAAACGGGGTCAATATACTCGATCATTTAAATCCATTTTGTTTGAAAAAAAGCGCTTTATTGTTTAGCAGACGACAGCTTTACGCGAAACCGTATAAAATATCTTTAGGAGTGCAGATTTTTTTTCCCCTATTTTTCTTTACCCGCACTTATTACTTAAATTCTTTTCAGAGCTTACGGAACTATGGAACAAATATAATAATAAAAGATCTAAAAATAATTGAGGCGATTGATAAGAAAAAAATTCTCTGCACGAGGACTGAAGTGCGTTGATGTGAAAATAAAAATAATCTAATAAGAAAGAGAAAGAAATCGAAACTCACGCTTCCAGATTGTGCCGAAATATATTTTGAAAAAATTAAACAAAACAAATAGAAAAAAAAGAAACCAAAATAAAAACTTCTCAGACGTGTTCTCGAACACTTTTGACGAAATACTAAACTACATTTGGATGGCTTGTAAAAAAAGACGCAAAAAAAAATTGATGCAATTTATTAGCCGCGGGGCGATTTATATTTTCTACTGCTGATGAAAAAAAATAAAAAATAATTCGTGTGTGGTATAAAAAGATATTTTCTAGATCGAAAGTGCATTATAATAAACGATGAAGAACACGAGGTGACAGAGGGAGGAATTATTTTTTTTTCTTCTCTTCCCCTCCCCCCCTCCTTTTTAATTTGAGTTTTCGAAAAACATCAGTTTCAATCATCGTCAATCATCGACTTATACTCATGTGAATCGATATCGATATTTCTCCTTCTCCACAATTAAAAACGAATTAATTAATAAAAATAAATATCTTGTAAACTCCGCCATTTATTATCGTTTCATTGTGATAATTGTAAAAATTTATATACAAAAAAAAATTTTTAATCAAATATTTGATAAAAAACGATATATTGAGAGGACGAGAAAAGTGGATTTAATGCAATATAAAGTTATATAGACTGTACGTTATAACTACAGACTAGGGGTTATAACTTTCGGAATAAATATCCGGGAAACGTCGGCTTGGCTATGATTGGATATAATCAGCACAACACTGGCTATAATAAGCTCTTCACTCAGGTAAATTTAACAGAACACAATAATAATAATAATAATAATAATAATAATAATAATAATGATAATGATAATGATAATAATTGTATAATAAGTGAGGGTAATAAAGTTGAATGCGCGTTCGATCCTATTGCATAAAAATCAGTACGATCAATAGCGAAAAGTAAAAATGATGTTAAATCAATTTTTGTGCAAAATGGAATAACATGTATATCCTATTTTCTTTCGATAGATCTACGACTCGATTTTTAATAAATATCGATGATCCACAGTCGAAATGTTAAACTACAATATTGCTAGTGTCTGCATATCAAGGAACTTTTACCTTTGAATTGCTGCAGATAAGATAAGGTCTGAACGACAACCGATTGGTATTATGGTGCAGGTAACATTATAATCGATAACTACACTTAAAGAAGCCACGATTTTTACACAAAAATCATGACAGCTCTTCACGCGATATCTTTTTTTTCAACCGTTCATATGTCTGTTACCTTCTGAGTTTTCAAAAGACGAAATTTTACCATCTACGAAACTTTCTCAATAATGGCGGTAATTACATGTCACTTATATTGTTTCGTCTTTCCCTTTTTTATTTGTCATTTTTTTCTCTGTATTGATAATTTGTAATCGTGTATAAAGGGCAGTACGTATAAAACGAACTATGGAAGAATGTTATAATTTCACACAGGAAAGGTCGTTGCCTTGGTAACCTGTAGCTTGAAAGCTCGAAACATTACTTAGAAAAAAAAAAACTGAACTCACCCGTCCCTTTCCCTCAGGGCTTGAAAAATTTCACGCACATATCTGAACATGTCCGTCATTCAAAAGCTCCATGCAGTCCACCGCGGGATCAGTGAAACCGAAAAAAAAAATCTCCCAGAAGAAAAAAAACAAAAAGAAACCAAATCAGAGGGATAGAAAAATATTCATAATATTACATTCCTCTCGCGCATCACAGTATAGATTTTACTTATCGAGCGTTAATTTTTTCCGCTCCGATCATTGAATAATAGATTAGATGTTTCCTGCCCTGCGGATGCGATGTTCAATATTTTTTATCATCTCATATGAAACAATATGTATACGAGTGATGAAAAATGACAAACTTGTCGTCAACGTAGTCGTCTATAAAATCTATACCAGAGAGAGAGGCAGAAATAGAGAGAGAGAGAGAGCGGACCGCCTATTTAATTTTAAATAAGCTATGGTCAGTTAGCCCGCGGTATTGACCACAGTGAGTTTGGATCGCGTTCGTTCATTCGTTCGTCACAGTCATTGATTGACCGGCCATACTTTTGGGCTGTTCTTCCGTGCAGGTCACTTCTGATGTACCTCAAATATCACCTGACCGCGAACCAGTCCGACCGAAAAACTCGGTTAAGTCTGACGTCGCGCTCTCGAAAAAGTTTATTTGGTTATTTTTTTTTTTTTTCTTCTCTTTTTAACTTCAATCGGGTCGCGGAAGCTTTTTATCTCACATCGAAGGATAAATCGATCAATAAATAGAGGAGAAAGAATAAGATAAAGAAAAATGAGTAATTCAGTCTCCTCGTTGAGTGATGGTTCGAAAAAATTTATCGCCATAAATGTGATCGATCAAACTTGAAAATTGTCGCGTATACCTAAATTGTGTGAAAAATTTCAATGCCGAAGAGACAAAGAATAAAATAAAATATAATAATCGTTCGATCTTCGTTTTGTTTTCTTATCGTTAAAAATTTCGCTCATGCAATATGGCACCTCTTTCTCTCTCACTTTTTTTTTTTTTTTTTGTTTTTTTTTCTTAATCAATTTACGAGTATTTTTCAATTTCTACGTTATCTCTCGATGTACGATGACGGCGATAATTAAAATTATTAAATAAATTAGAAATACCGTGCTTCAAATGGGAGCGAAACTTCATCGTGCTAAACGTAATCTGAGATTTGTGCGTGTCACAATAAAAAATACAGTAAATGTTGCATTTTTTTGAACACAGAAATATATAGTTCAAATATAAAGGTGATTTTTCATGCACCGACGTCCGTACGGATTTTATTCGATAGTTTGTTCCGAGGCTAATATCAAGCTCTTTTCGGAAAGCTTTTCCTATATTTATACATCTATCGATACGAAGATGACACACGCGCGTAAATATTGGATTAGAGCGAATATTACTCTGACGTCTTTGACATCGATCGAAGAAACTCGTGAACGGCTTGTTATTTCATCTGACAATGAGTAACTCTGTGAACGATCCAAGAAAACGTCGAATCTCTCGATACACTTTTTCCCCCCATAAATTGATGAAATAAACTGCGAACAGAATTTTTGTACAATATTATCAATCGTATATAACGCGAGCTCAATTAATTTGCTTCACTTTTTCAACCTGTTCCAGGGCTCGGCAGATTCAAACTATTCTCAACCGAGTTCCGATCTTTCGTTGGACGAAGAAAAGGAAAGCTTGCGTCGAGAAAAAGAAAAACAGGCTCTTAATCAGCTCGACAAAGCGAGGGTAAGTTTCCAGCTATTCATTTATTCAGTCATTTTGCGGACAACACTTTCGTTCGTTCCATTTACCATCTTCTTTCTTTTCTCTTTATTTTCCATAACGCACAGACGAAACCGGTAGCGTTTGCGGTAAGGACAAACGTAAGTTATGACGGATCTGTCGACGACGATTCACCCGTTCATGGATCAGCCGTCAGTTTCGACGTCAGAGATTTTCTTCACATCAAAGTGAGTGCAAAAAATATTACATAATTACATACTTCAAACCATCATCGCAATATTTCCATAGTGCGACATTTTTTTATTATTTCCCATCAGTTTTTCCTTTCATTTCAATTTATCGCCCCAAAGATCAATGTATCCTTCTTAACAAAATAAATAAATCGATCGATCAAAAAAAGAAAAAAAATCCAAATTGTATATCACTCAATATATTACTGTCCTAGATTGAAATTTGATAATTGAGATATCGTAGAAAAGAAAAACAGAACCGTTGAAATATCGAGAAATTCTTTTGTTCTTTGTTTCGCAATTACAAACATTCTTTTCGCACGGTAGATATGCTGAATTAGGTTGTTACGTGTGATTGATCGTTGCTTTCTTTTTCTTTTTTTTTTTATACAGGAAAAGTACGACAACAACTGGTGGATAGGTAGGCTGGTGAAAGAGGGTTGTGACGTTGGATTTATTCCTTCACCCGTGAAACTTGAGGCTGTCAGGTCTCAAGCGAGTGAAAATCGCGGTACAAAAGGACTTTATTCTGCTAGGGGTGGTTCCTCAGGAAATCTTGGCGAAAGTGGAATGCCCTCCAGAGGATCTACGCCACCGACACCTGGTAATGTTAAACCCTAAATGGCGAGTGCTACTGAATTAGAATACAAAATACATATATGTACAAATCTTATCAGCTTCCTAAATCAAATACTCCAACCTTATTATTATATTCAATATCTTAATACACTCCTGTTGTTCATGCAAATTATTTGCCATATCGTGTACAGGTTTTATTATTATTCTTTTTCGTTTTTTTTCTCATCCCTTTTCTCTTCTCATCTCGCATTACTGATTTTTTTTTTCTTTGAATTTTTTAAATTTATCCCACGTAAAATTGCAACGGGAAAATTTTTATTGTATCAGATTTCAATCTTCGCGCCATTTTATTATCCACTGAGGTATACCATTTCCATTTAGAAATTAGGGGATAGTTTCTAAGCGTATACATATGCGTGCAAATTGTGTAAGTATATGTATACTGTAATAAAGACCTGTTTTTAATACAGTCTAATATCTCGGGGTCACGCTATTCCATCAAATTATTCTATTGCTTTAGAAACTAGAACAAATTACTATACATGATAACACAATTTTCTACCGTATAATACGACGTATACAATAATTGAGCGGAAACGATGAACATACAGTGCTGGTAAATTTATATTGTCAGACAAATCTTTTCTAATATGCAGTGTTTATAATATCGTGGGTTTAATTATTGTATTAGTCTTATTATTATCGGAGGAAAAGTAGGTATTGAAATTCATTCGTTTTTCTTCTTTTTTTTTGCCCTATTTAGGTGACGATAGTGACAGTGTGGGAAATACAAGGCCAGGAAAAACCACCCTAACAACACCTCCGGCGAAGGAGAAACGAAAAAATTTTTTTAAGAAGCCGGTAAGATTCCCAAAACATCGCGCGGGTACGGAAGAAAGGAAAAGAAAGGAGAAATAAAAATATAAAAAATGAACATCACCGGATTTATCGATCGATTCTCTATTACTTGGATTTTTTCTTTTTTTTTCACTCTCTTGTTTTTGTAAAAAATAAAGTTTTCAATAGAATGAGCTTCGGAACTTGGAGACATATTGCGTAGGCTGTAAATGGATATTTTATTTTTGAACTTTTATCTCATATTCAAAAAATTCAATTTGACCAATAATAAGTTCTGTTCGTCTTAGAGGATTTAGAATAGAAAAACTGTAATTCTAATAACTGATGATTTTTTTTTACTTTTTTTTCATAACAGACAGAACTCTAGTATAGATGCATTTATTTTTTTTTTTCTAATACGTACGCATACTTTCATACACCCACTATAACCGTCATTAATGAGGTATGCAAAAGAAATAAAAAAATTTTTAAAAATGATCAAATTTAGCAACGTGCTGAATAAATACGCTTTTGTATATAAACATACGCTAAAAGTAAATTGCACCGTTGATAATTTTTTTCAAAGTATGCATACACAACGTGAGCAAAAAAAAAAAATGTAGTCGATTAGTCGAACATTCAATTGTTAGTCGGAATTTAATAGAAACAAGAACGAATTAGAGAAAAAAGAAATGGAGAATTAGATGAATTTTCTGGCGAAATTATTTTCGAATGGAACTTGATATTTTGAAATAGATAATCGAAGAGGGAAAAATAGTAGATTCTGAGCATGTTAGAGGTTGAGGTTGGCATTAATTGTTTTCAATGTTTCAATGTTGCATTCCGTGATAATGAAGTCCTACGTAAGTGAGACATGATATCTACCTTTTTCGGTAGGTGAGGGGATATTACTTGTGAACTTTTTTATGAATATAAAAAATGTCAATGTTTCAGGAGACAGCTACACCCTATGACGTCGTACCTTCGATGAGACCGGTCGTTCTTGTTGGTCCTTCGTTAAAAGGATACGAAGTAACCGACATGATGCAGAAAGCCTTGTTTGATTTTTTGAAACACCGTTTCGAACGGAGGTGAGAATAAATTATATTTCAATCGATGATTCATCTCCACGGATCCTCGTCTTCGATTTTTGTTTGCTGATTTTTTTATGTTTTTTCTCTTGTTACAGAATAATAATAACGAGAGTAATGGCCGATATTTCTCTGGCCAAGAGATCGCTTCTCAATAATCCAACGAAAAGAGCTATAATGGAAAGATCTACCAGCAGAAGTAGCTGCTTAGCAGAAGTACAAGCTGAAATAGAGAGGATTTTTGAATTGGCCAGAACTCTCCAGGTAATTATAAGGAATAAAGACGACGATAAAAAAATGAATTAATGAACGGAAAGAATTTTCTTTAAACGAAATTCAATGTCATTTCAGTTGGTGGTTTTAGACTGTGACACTATAAACCATCCATCCCAATTGGCGAAAACCAGTTTGGCGCCTACAATTGTTTATTTAAAAATATCATCGCCGAAAGTTTTGCAAAGGCTTATAAAATCCAGGGGAAAATCCCAAGCGCGACATCTCAATGTTCAAATGGTCGCCGCTGAAAAACTTGCCCAATGTCCTCCGGAAATGTTCGACGTTATTCTTGATGAAAATCAACTGGATGAGGCTTGTGAACACGTCGCTGAATATCTCGAAGCTTATTGGAGGGCAACACATCCTCCAGTTGCTGCACCTGTTCCAAGGGCAATGCCCGCGCCTGACGCCCCAGTTGACACACTCGCCCCCCGTGTCACCCCTGGTGAGCTTTTTTTGAAAATTATCTTTCATCCAATTTATTCTTCTTCCAAAGACATTTATAAAGAGATCTCACAGGGTGGTCCAGTTTTTCAACTGTAATCTAGGATATTTTATAAACGTGAAAAATAAGTACGACCTAAAAATTACCCTTTTTGTTCAAATTAAAATTTTCAACGATTTTCCAACGAATTCAGACGTAGCATCGAATTTAATGGAAGAAACAAGGGTGGTTGCTCTGGGGATTCATTTCAACTTGACAAACTTTTACATTACCCATAAAAAAAAGGTCCTGCAATTTTCGATCTGAAAAATGTATATTTTCCTTTTAAGAAAAATTAGTCTTTGAACACCCTGTAGTTCTCGTTATAAGCGATAATTCTAAGTAATTAGTTATCCATTAGTCGATATTTTATACGTGTAATATTCGATACGGAGGGTAGATCGTTTTAATTAGTAATTCGTTACAATTTCTGATTATCATTACAGAGAAAAAAGAAGGGATGATCAATTGATTCCTATGAATTATAGTATACATAGATATAATTGAATCCATCAAATTGTAATACCGATAAATTTAATCTACTAACAATTTATAATATATGTATTCCCATATCAGGAGGTCATCATGAGGGCTACTACGGTCATGAGCCACGAGGTACTTCATCGTTAATTGTACCTTGAATCATTATTTTATTAATTATCTAGTAATTAGCGTGAATGTTATGAATCTCATTAGGCGTTATATTAGCTATAGATTCAGTGATAACGATTCATTTGGACTCGGATCAACAGGACGAAGAAATTTTTTAAAACGAACGAAAGAAAAAATCGAGGAAACTTTATTCCTCCATGATTCCAAATTCCAATCGTAAATCGATTCCAAATCGATCAGATCACTTTAAGTTTACAGATTATACTATATCGATGTCGCATGTTCACATTCCTCATCTTTCTGTATGAAGGTAATTTCACACTACTACATTTTTCTTTTTACGTTTTTTTTTTCTTCTTGTTACCTATTCGCATCAGATGCCTACAGATCAATTGAATGAATCGAGTACCTGAGTATTGATTTAATTAATTTCTAGACACTTCACCGTGACGAGTATTAAAATGTTGGCACCTGAAATAGCCAGGAAAAATATTTCAGATATTTCAGATCACCAAATTTCAAATCCAATGTTAGATCGGATCCGGCTCTTGTGAATCCCACTTCAGTTCCAATTAGATCTGAAAAATATTTCCTGAGATACTCACGACCAGTTTTTTTCTATACACTTATTATTTTTTGATAGAAAAAAAAAGAACAATTGCTTTTCATTATTTTACGTACATATGTATCTTTGAAATTTCAGTCGCAATGCACGGATCGACACACTTGTATCCTGAATCGCTCCAGTGAGAGCGGAATAATCGCTGCAGCACTGCCAACACTCTTCTGTTTCTGTTAGTTTCTAAGCTGTTGGACCAAAAAAAAAATCCAAAAGCTGCGCCAACAACAAATTCCTATCTAGTTTGTTCATTTTGTGTTCACTCACATGCTGCGGTTTCATTCATCTTTTATACCATCTTTTTTTTCTTCTTTCTTTCTCTCTTTTCCTTTCTTTCTTTCTTTTCCTACAGCTTACATATTTTGCACGCTGCGCAGTTTATTTTTATATTTATGATATAAAAACAAAATAAATCAAATAAAATGTTTAAATGAAAAGTTTTGGTGACGAAGACTGTAAAATGGCGATTCGTATAGAAATCCGTTGGGGAAAAAAAAAACAAAATATTTATTCAGAAAGATTGAAAAATCATTACAGTTCATCGATGCCTAAGACTTCGTGATCATTTTCTTATTTTTCAGTTAAACTTTTCGGCCGTACTCACCACTAACTCAAAACTTTATCACGTGCACATAGTTTCGAAACTTTTTCTTTATCTTTATCATATTATGTACAAAATAATTAGGGTGTTGAGGTAAAATATTCTCATTTACAGATTTCTCAAGACGATATGAATTCCTGTTAATTTCACAATCTCATCACTGAAAATTGAACCGATCAATTTTTACCATCGCCCTATTTATTGAAAGAAAAAATTTAACAAACATGAATACAATTTACTTTTGATATTGTTTCAAATTCTTCTTACTTTTTCTATTATTTGTTACTTATTTCTATATTTCATTCTACTCGTTCTACTTAATTCTAATTTAAAACAAAAAAAAAACTATTTGCACCTTGGAATCAATATTATCTTCATATCTAATATTCTCTATAAATATATAAAATAGATAATATCGATATAATGTGAATCATCGTGATCTTCTTGAACTTGATCTTCTTTTGTTCGTATAAGTTTTGGAGGCGGTTGCTGCCACAGGGATCATCAGAAAACAGTTGAAGGTCACCTTAAATCGTGAAACCGAGAGTGAAACTGACAATGAGGTATCTGCATCTAAGCCAAATAGGTCCGGTCAGGGAATCAGTTAACCCACAAAAAACAAAAAAAAAAAAAAACTCTCGAAATACGTGAATATCAATCACAACGGCCTGATATTCGATGAGATTTACCCACCGGAAGTAAATTAGGACTACGTTTTATGTTAAAACAAAAAAAACACTGGAGGTTCTTCAGATCATTTCGAAAAACCCGTACAAATTACGTGTGCAAGGATCGCATCCTACGCTATAAATTCGAGAAACAAAATGGAACAATCGATACAAATAAATTCAAAATAAAAAATACGCTCAGAGAAAGGGCGAAGAAAAAAATATGTGTGAAAAATAGAGAACAAAAAAAATCTTCTCGACTTCAACTTCAACATTATCGCAATATATTCAACTATAAACGAGTCATTTGTCAGTTGAGCGTGTAGTAAGTACTACGGGTTTGATGCATGGTCCAGATTAAAAATTTAAAAAACAACAAAAAAATCTTCCCTCAACCCCCCCGTTGCCTTAAGTTTTTGAAAATCTAAATACGAAAATTATTTATTACAAGTTATATAATCAAAGATATCTGTACAGCTTTATACATAAATTTCTTTCAAATTTCATCTTTCTCAATATAAATGTATATATACATATTTTATTAATCGATCTTTGTCAAATTTTTCTGACCAATTTTTCAAGCCCTCCCCCCCCCCCCCCCCCCCCTCTTTACTCCATTTTTTGGACTACACATAGTATGTTTTTTCATATCAATTTATCACGGCTACTATAAATACCTACAACAATATTCATTATTATTATTATTGCATAAATCTTACATAGATAGGATTAGAATAGTTTAATATCGATTTTTGATACGTAGAACCTTATATAAATTAATAATATACCTGTAATATTCATTCTCTTTCTCTCTGATTTTTTGTTTTTTTAAAAATTTTGATACACAAAAATAATGCTGTGTTTCGGATTATAATTCTGAAGTTCATTATCTTAACAATCTATTGACCAAAATTTTTTGGGATTTATTCAATTTTTTGGCTTCTTTTCCGATTAATGTCGCATAGATAAAAAAAAGTTTCTCTCCATTTTTTGCTTTGAATCTTAAGTATTAAGATTTTTTTCCGGTATCTTAGCATTACTATAAATAAATGTTACATATTATATTTTACATATTCGGTGATGGCAGCAGCAGCGTCTAAATACATGTATATAATACAATCTTTTTAAAATTTTTGAAATATATTACAATCGCTTGATAATGTTCAATGACTTTTTGACAGTACTTTATCGATCCATGTGTGTTTATTGTTTCATCGTTCAGTTTTTCAACAATTCAATCTCAATCTTTTAAAATATTCATTTACCTATTCTTTTCTTTTCTTCATATTATTGTAAAATATCTCTACGTTCACCAATTGTGAAGAAAAATCGATCTTTTAATTATATTTTACAAACTTCAAATATTTTCAATTTTACAGAAAACCAAAAACCAAGAAAAAAAATTAAACCGAATAAGAAAAACTTCTATAATCTGATACAATTATTGATTTCGTCCTCTATCTATGCTACATCGTTTTTTGAAAGTAAAAAAATTTTCTTCTTCTATTTCCTTTTCTAATATCGAGCAGCTATTTATCTTTTCTATATGATTCTTATAACGTTTATTTTTACTATCGTTGTTATTACGGATATTTTTTATACAACAATTGTTCATCCTCTTACATTATACTTATATTATTATATCAAATAACACATTTCTATTATTATACATATTATACCTAAACAAAATAATATTTTATTATGACTAATATTTTCTGCACGTAATTCTGTGTGCGAGTGCAATTTATTCTGTTCTGATCTTTTATTTTTTTCTTAATCTTAAACATGTTTGACGTGATATTACAACTTTGAGAGAAAAAAACCCTACTTTTGCTTTGTCATTAATATTGTGTATATATAAAACTAATCACCCGTTGATCATTTTGTCTGTTTTTTTTTTCTAGTGACACTTTGTTTTTTTTCTTTTTGAAAAATAGTTTAGAAGTTTCGAGAGCCGTTTGAAATCTATATGTTTGTAAGATAATTTTCAAATAATTTTCAACAAAGTTAGAAGCGAAGAAATTGTGAAAGATTCGACTACGGCAGAATACATGGAGTAGAATTCTGAGAAAAAAAAAAAAAAAAACTTTTATGAATTGAAAATTATTTGAAAAACTACAACGTCTGCCTATGAAATTATATTACTGCATCATTTTTTAAACATAAAAAGAAATCATTATATATATAATCTACATGTATATATATAATACAATATTCCAATTTTTTCGGAATATCTAATCGTCGCAGCGATTGAAAATATAGATGAAAAAAAAAGTAAAAAAAAATAATCAGCAGCTTTGTTCGAAATAACATATGATTTCTAAAATTCAAAACTAACATAAGAGAAAAACAAAAAACCATGCTCATATTTCACATACGTATTTTTTCGATCGCTGTTGAATGATTTCAAAAATATTTTTATCCAAAATCTAAAGACACATGTTATCGAAAGGAATAGAAAAAAAAATCAAATCAAACTAATTATTAAATCTATATTCTGTTGAAAACAGGAAGAGGCAAAGAAATGAATCGAATCTGTAATAAATGAATAGATAAGAAGTCAGATCAGTATACAGATCAATGAAAATGATTTCGGTGTCTTTAAATTTTGTTGGTGTTTCTTTTCTTTTTTTTTTTCGTTTTTTTCCATCATTTTCGATTCAATTTTCATAAAGTTAATTATTCTCTTTAAGCTTTCTTTTTGTTCTTCTTTGTTTTTTTTCTTTAAATTTTTAGGTCCCTCATCGTACGGTGGTGGTCACGGGGGTCCTGGAAATCGTCGATCGAGATTGGAGCGTTTGGACAGAGAAAGATCTGAGCAGGACTACCCTGAAGATGATCACTACGTAACGGGTAGTATCGACTACAATAACAGTAATACCGCATCAAGACGTCGCCACCCGCAGGACTCGCGAGCGCTAAACGCTATCTAGGAGCTGGTGCCCCGGGGCCCGCCTCTGCTACGCTGTACCCATCTTCGTACCACCGCTTTGTAATTAACGTGAAGAACAGAAATGAGAAAAAAAAACGAAAAGATAACAAAAAACAAATCAACAACAACAAAAGAAACGAAAATAAATTAAAGATATTATAAAGAAAACAAAAAACAAAACGAACAAAAAAGAAATAAATTATAATGAAAACATCGATGTGTTTTACAAAGGAAAGGGATTCTTTTTATATTTTATTCATCTGAAAGATATACCGTCGTCGATGTGATGATAATTATTGTATTTATATTGTTGTTTGAAATGGTATTACGGTAAACTTGGATCGGAATATGATATCCCATTTAATTTTTTGGCTAAAAACAAAGTAGAGAAAGAACGAAGGAAAGAGCAAATCAAATGAGAAAAAACAAAATGCTGTGAATAACGATTTATATGCATCGTCAGTGCCGAAAGGAGTCAAAGGATATCAAACGGACCGTGGGAATCCTTGGCTATCGAAAATTGATACGATTGTTTTTGTTTTCTTGTTTCTCGTGGTTTTTGTGTTGCAATAAAAATATGTAGGTATACAGATAAATATAATTATGATATTGAAAATCAAGTCGAATCGTAGAGAAGAATAAAATATACAAACTATTGGGATTCCCTGAAATTTGACACCTGAGATTCTTGTAAGGTACAATCCCGAATAATTGAAAGACACAAAAATAACTATACATATATGTACAGCTGTATTATGACGATAACGATAATTTTGAATAGTTAAAGACACCAGAAAATATTGAGAATTCATTTATCGTAATATACGGTTATATACAATATTCGGGTAAGCCAAAAATTAAACAGAGCCCTGGGGCCCCATCCCTCCCCTCGCCCCCAGCCCCTGTGCCTCGCGACGCCAAAGAGCACGAACGTCCTTATCATTGTAATTGAACATATATATATATATGTAGATAATTTTTGAATTTTCTTCCTTTTTTTTTTTATTTTTCAATGTCTTACGATTAGAATAAAACGACAAGGATACGATTCGTTTACTCGACTACGTGAATTTATATTCATTTCTGTCGAATGATTTTTGATTTTTTTTTTTTTTTCAAATATTGATATTATAACGTATTATTATAACGTATAATGTGTAAATTTGGTACTAGGGCCCGACCCCCGCCCCCTAAAATTAAAAAAAAAAATAATTCAAGACAGAGACCCAATCTGTACAGCACGATATTATTGAATTGCGAAAAAGTATTTGAAAATTGTAGAAATTCATAATATATTACTATATTTCCCCTTTAGAAAATTATGATCATGCAAGACATGAATAGACAAAAATAAATAAAATAAGAAAACCAGAGAGAGCAAATATCTAATTATACAAACCCGATATACTAATAATGAATAATAAAAAAAAAACAAGATGTACCATATACACACTAAATATATATATATGTATACACAAATACATATATAAATTACCAACGAAACAAACATAAATGGACCCCCTCTACTCCCCTCCTTATATTTCAATGAAGATTTACGAATAAAATTAAATTCTCAAGTAGGTATATTATTATTATTATTATTATTATTATTATTATTATTATTATTATTATTATTATTATTATTATTATTATTATTATTATTATTATTATTATTATTATTATTACTACTATTATTACTATTATTATTACTATTATTATTATTATTATTATCAATTTGATTCCGAAGTAATAAAATAATGAAATTCATGAAAATTAACAACACGCTGTATGATGAGCTTTGCATAATGTTTACATACAGAACAATGAATTGAAACGATTAAATTATGTTTTATTATAATAATTATTATTGCACTTATCAATATTTTTAGAAAATTGAACGAATGAGAATTAATTGATTGAGAAAAATCTAAGATTGGTTAATAATAGTAAATATATGATACGTAATGAAAAATATTATGTCGTGAACAATGTAACGAAATGAAAAGAAAAAAAAGAAAATTTACACAGCAAAAATCATTTACGTACTATGCGTATAGAAGTTATGGGGTTCATAACTATACATATATGTAGGTAATATATATTATACAAATATATAAATTGTAAATATTGTATGAAAAAGAAAAAAAAAAAAGAGAAAGAGTAGGAATAAAAAGAAAGAATAATATACTGATAATTAAATTACATACATATGTATACATATATATTAGAGTACATGTTTTCCGCGATAATACTCGGTTATTAATTATTATAATAGCAAATAAAATAGATAAATAAATGAATTTATTAATTAATATTATTAGTAAACGATAAACCGAAATCTTTATAAATTCTGATAACTTTTAACAGTCGCAGCTCCCGGTGAACAAGATTTATTAATATTAATAATAACAATAATAATGATAATATTAATAATCATAAAAAATAGTAATAATAATCATTAAAATTATTATTATTATCCAGTATTTTTAGCCCAATATATAAATTTAAACATATATACGTCTGTCTATTATAAATACTTAAATAAATGAATCCAAACAAAAAAAAAAAGCTTTTCTGGCAAAAATGCGACGACTATGTCATAGATATGTAGAAAAAAATATAATATACGTATAATATATTGACAAAAAAAACAAAACAAAATGAAAAACAAAAAAGAACAGCATTATTATGTATTTTAATAGATATATCGATGAAAAAATGATAATCGGTATAGTTGTCGACGCAGGAATTATCATTATTATTATTATTATTATTATTATTATTATTATTGTTATTATTATCATTGTTATATATATGATTCAATTTGTTAAATTAATTAACAGTTATATGATTATATGATCATAGAAGGCCGAAAGAGAACAAAATGAAAGAATTGCATTAGAAAAAAAATATATTTAAAGAAGAAGAAAAATAAAAGAAAATAAAAACCGGTAGTTGAAGAAAAATTATTGATGAAAATAAAAATACTGATTTATTACATTGAAATATAACACGAGTACGTTACACATATAATTATGTATATAAAAGAAAAAAAACGAATAAAAACAAAAACTTACGAATGTCAGAAGTTGGAATTAATCAATAGTAGATAGAATATAACGATTGTCCGGGACAAAATAATGATAATAAAATTGAAAAAAATCAATAAAATAAAACGAAGAATCATGAATGAATAATTAAATAATTGAATTGAAATAATATACATATATGGTAATCTTATATTCGGATTATCATTTTATTTATAAATTAATCTATACACATATGTATCTATTTATTGCTAACGTTATTTTCACACTACGTCTTGAATTAGTTAATTGTAAACCAAAATCCTATTGAAAGAAAAAAAAAAAAAAATCATTAAAATACTCAACTTTATTGAACAAGTTTACGTATGTAAGAACGTTAGTCACCACCACGACCCTATAAAATCTCTCCGTAAAAAATTCATTCAAGGTTTTGTGAATATTTCGTTCCGATGGAGAAAAAAAGATGCTAGCGAATATATATATTTTTTGAATTTATTTCGAATTATGAGTACGTGAAAAAAAACCAAAGTGATAAATAAAACAGAGGAATAGAAACACTTGAGACAAAATATGATATATTTGAAACTACATAATAATGGGGGGGGGGGGGGGGGGGGGGAACAAAAAACTGTAAGTAGAATTATTTATACGTATTATGATATGGATAATAATTGTATGCGAAATATATCATGAGGAAAGAAAATAAAACAGAAGAGTTGAAGAAGACAATTTTGTTTAAAGAAAAAATGAGTAAATGAAACCTATGTAAAAATTCAAAAATCATTAGGTCATTACATTCAGTATAGAGAATATTCCTTACGTTAAAAAAATAGATAAATGAATAAACGAATAAATGAATAAATAAATAAATAAAAGAAGAAAAAATAGATAGTATAATTGAACCGCGAGACGTTGCGATTGTAATAGGAAATGAGAGAGAGAATTTGAAAAAAAAAAATAGCGAGATGATCGTAATTTGTATAAAACACGTTTTACGTTAAAGAAAATCATTCGCGTTGATAATAATTTGATTTTTTGTTTTATGATTACTTTTTGTTTTCATCTGTACGAATCGCTCATTCGAACTTCTCTCATGTTTTAAATTTTTTCTTAATTTTATTTAAATTAAAATATTTTATTGATTATTGATTGTTCTTCTTTCTTTTTCATTATCTAAATTACACTAATACACGTATATGTATACGACGAAGTATATGAAATTATGAACATTCGAACACGTAATAACATTAATTATATCTCTATAAAAAAAAATCATTATCTTTCATTAGAAAAATTCGCGAGTGTTAAACTTCCAAAATTTTTGATAAAAAAAAAGGTGAAAAAAAAACAAAAAACGTTGGGGTTAAGGGTGATGGCTATTGTACATGAATCATATAGAAATGTCGTTGAACTAATCATGCGCACTGTTGAAAGTACATTGAAAACAAAAAAATTAATAATAATAATAATATAATAATTTAAATAATTACTAAGCCGAAGAGATGAGAATTACAAAATAAATGGGAGTGATAGAGAGGGGCAGAGACAAAGAAAGAGAGATGTGACCAAATGTAATAAGAAAATTATACGACTAAATAATATGTATATTGAAAAAAGAAAAAAAGAAAAATAACGGTATCGTAATGTAATAATTTAAAAGCAAAAAAAAATAAATAAATAAATTAAATAAATTAAAATCGACAAATCGAAATTGCGATGCAAGAATAAATGAACAAAGGAAGCAGAAAAATGGAGCGAGAGAGAAAATAAAAACTAAAACGAATAAGATAATTGAAAAATTAAAAAAAAGGAGGAACAAAACGAGTCATTCAATTATATATATGTATATTATATAATTATATCGACGTTACGTATTCTGTTCGGCTGGTTCATTGGATCAACATAATATAATTATGTACACGAAGGTGAGGTTTGATGTTCAACATATATATACATATATATGAAATATATATTATTATATATAATGCATTTTTATGGAAAGAAATAAAAGTGAAGAAATGATCGATAAAATAAAAAAATTGGGAATAGAAGACAGGTGAATCCGATATAATATATAATTTCAATTGTTATTGTTATTTAAGATCATTACATATTTATGTATTATATTATTTTATGTTAAATAAGCGATTAAATATAAATGTATGTGTATGCACATACACACCGTATTATTAATATATTATACTTGTTATTATAACTATTACTATCATTATTATTATTTTTATCATCTTGTTTTCTAATCGAAGGAATTGAAAGATAATCGATAAAATGTAGAAGAAATAAAACGACGCACGACATAAAAAATAAAAACAAAAGAATAAAAACGTCATAACAGCGTCAACTAAGACAATTAACAACAATCACACACGTATACATATATTTCGAAATTGATCTCTACGGGATGGAATGAAAGAATGAATAAAAGACAGAGAGAAAGAAGTGAGTAAAAGTAAATCAACAATTAAATGAACAAATGAACGAAACATTTGACTACTTCCGCTCAAATTGTTAGCCCACCTATATATAATATGCATATACATATTATATATAATCATGACATGTATATAATTATTAAAAATCGATTAAAAAAAAAAAAAAAATACTATGAAAAAAATGGGGGGCAATTATTAACGTACGTATAGGTATTACTATTTGAAATAATTTATCACACACCCTGACGGCTCTATTATTAATAGCGTGTACAATTCCTTATAGGTATATACGATATTGCATTCGTATAACTGTGTATCAACAATTTATGTATAATCAGATGGGACTTGTATGCCGAGTATATTATTATTATTATTGGATTAATAATAATTATAATTTTTATCTAAACTAATTGAAAGTGATTTTAACGCTATACATATATATAATATATACCTATAGTCATTATAAATGCTGAACTACGCCGTTTATAATGTATAATATAAATCATAAAGAATTTCGCTGAGATTTTTGGTATTCGTATTTCGTATATATATTATTCGTAAATAAAGATTATAAATAAATGAAATAGTGTACATTAATAATAATGATGATAACAACAACAATAATAATAATAATAGTAATATTAATAATATTAATAATAATATATTGACGAAGTAATTATATTGAATAAAAAATTGTGGATAATTTTTTTGATGAATATCAATTGCGTTACGTTAATTGTTATAACCTAGGAGATATGATATATTTATTAGACGGAGAGAGAAAGGAATAAAAAAAGAATGGGCAGAATGGCGTATTGGTATACATATAGCGCAATGGCTTCGATGTTGATATTTCAATGCTGTGATGTGATCCTGATGAAAATTACAGATGAAATGATATTCATTTTCGAAACGAAAAATTTAGCAAACAGAAAAAAACAAAATTAGACAAATTAATATTTCTGTATTTACTATACTTATATGTATAATCCCGCGTAAACCTCTCGTAC
This sequence comes from Athalia circularis, assembly GCA_963978495.1. Classification (NCBI taxonomy): domain Eukaryota; kingdom Metazoa; phylum Arthropoda; class Insecta; order Hymenoptera; family Athaliidae; genus Athalia; species Athalia circularis. The sequence goes on from OZ021702.1 coordinate 10,017,647, forward strand.
TATACATACCATATATAAAATATCTATAGCCAGTATTAAAAAAATATAAATTATATAAACAATTAGTTTTAGTATACCATATACCTACAGATGTAGTAACTTATGAATAATAGTGTATAAGGAGGATAACTGTTGCGTCGATGATTTATTATTATTAGTATTATTATTAGTATTATTATCATTATTATTGCCATATTGTATGCAAGAGTTTTTTGGAAAGGAATGTTCGTGTAAATCATTATCATAAATTGAAGCATATAGAGAGGTTGAACAGATTTTTTCTATTCTTTGGAAATAGTTATGTCTTAATTTTTACTCACGGAAAGTTGATTGAATTTTCTAGCTCGATATGCTTGCGATCTTCATGAGCCATTAGTATTTTTCTTTTTCTCTCTCGTGATCTGATAATTGGTTATTCGATGTGTACGATCATTTATTTAACTCTCGAGAAATCTTTGATAAGAAAAATGATGGTCGTTCGTAACTTAACGCTCCGTTCCAAAAAATCACTAGACCTTAATTCCTATACACTTATGTCGCATTTGTAAATAAAGAAGATTTTTATTATCACATATGATCGAAGAGTTTTGAGGATTTTTCATGGTGGGGAATGACTGGTTTTTAACTATTAACTTTATTACTGTAATGTGCAACTTGAAACTCCTCTGGACATTTCTGATTTTGAGTATGTATAATACTCATTGTCAGCTGAACAAGCTGAACGATAAGCAAGCAGAATAATGCCTAAATCATAGCTGCACATCAGTTCAAGAATGCAGTGATAACTTAATTTAATCATTTAAAAACTCTATCATCTTATTCTAATAATTCGCGGAAGAAATGACCAGCCTCTGCAAAGCCTGCACTGAACTTTGCGTTTCAAACACATTACTCTTCGATATTTCTGAACAGTAAGTTCCTATCAATCACATTTCCTTTATTCTGCTCCAATATATTCAATGAAATTCAGTAAAATTCTGTGTTTAATTGCTTGCAGATGAACAGATTTGCTTTTCGGAGAGGAAGAATTGAGATATCGCGATTGGTGATGGTCGTAGGTTAATTCAGTCGACGGATTCGTGTTTCTGAAATCAAAATACGTAAGAAACCATAAAAAAAACGCCGAGAAAAAAAAAGTTGATTTTTGCTCTAAAAATAGCAAAACTCCAAAGGGGTATACGTTGGATTTTTTCGATTTTGGGGTGAAAAATCAACAATGTTTTTTATGGGGTTTAATAAGGTATTCTCGAGTATTTTTAGCTCAGGAATTCGAATCTGCTAACTAAATTTATCTACCTGTTGAAATGATCGAGTTATCCCGGATGCACAGCAACCGTTCCACAGCAATCACAGAATTAGACTTTTCAAATTTTTGCTTACTCCACATCGTTAGCTTCTTCGAACTTGCCTCAATCTGATAATGGCAGTTTTAGATCGACGACCCGTAATAATTCAGGATCGGTCGCAAAAAATTCTGAAATAAAACTTTCAAATTAGTTAGAGTACCCTTGCTGCTAACCATTGTTCGTCTCCTGATGACCGCCGACCGTCGTTTGTTACCCGCGCTAACTTGTCACTTGTCGGTCACGCCGTACCCCCGGCGAATCAGCGAACGAGGCGTTCGGAAACTGCGTTTGAATTCAACTTATTATTTTAAAGAATTATTGAAGTCACCTACGATGACTATGATTATAGGTATGCGAATTCATAAACTAGAGTGATTACCTCAAGAAATAAATAAGCAAGTCATCACTCGTTTTTGAGTTCCCGCGAGGTTCCCAAATTCAAATTCGAACAAGTGCATACATCGGAAACAAGGTAGACGTTTTTAGGGTAGGTAGTAATTTCCACTATCACGACTATTGCTTCTTTATCCATCATATGATACACACCCATGTATGTATAGAATATATCTGTGCCTGCCGGTGGGTGATGAACCAGCGGAAGGCCCCGTGGATTTGTCTTCAACTTCACACCGCACTGTCACCAATTACCATCACATGTCTGATGAGTTCTCGGTACCGTTTGTGATCACGAAGACGATCTTCACTTGATATACTAAAAATCGATTTCGCCCCATTATAACACAAGTAGAACCGCGTCGTCGGAATGAATAAATTACTCACCGCCCCGATAGTCTAGCTTCATTTCAACCGCGATTGCGGGTTAAAATTACACGGCGTGAGACTAAAGAGGCATAACCTGACGCAGCGGCTAGTGCCCGCCTCTCAGCCATATAAAAATGCAGAGTGTTATCAATTCTGTCAAAGGAACGGCGCTTGGGGTGGCCGAGTATCTTACCCCAGTGTTGAAGGTGTGTTATTTGATACATCAACTTTGCATCGTCTTGAATTAATCAGCAATCTATCCTACCTAGGAAAGCAAATTTCGAGAAACTGGAGTACTGACGCCAGAAGAGTTCGTGGCTGCCGGTGATCACTTGGTGCATCACTGTCCGACATGGCAATGGGCAACCGGAGACCAGGACAGAATCAAGTCGTACTTACCAAAAAACAAACAGTTCTTGCTAACTCGCAATGTACCTTGTTCCAGACGATGCAAACAGGTCAGACATATCTTGTTTTTGGATAGAAGAGCTATGCTACCATCTATAGTTTCATTCTTTGCAAGTTCTTTCACATTTTAACCATTTTAGATAGAATACTGCGAGGATCACGAACGGGTCATCGAGGTAGATGACTCGGAAGGTGGCTGGGTTGATACCCATCACTACGACTCAAGTATTGGAGGAATTGATGAAAAAGTAACTGAAATGACACTGGAGGAAAGCCAGCCTCTTCCTCCCGGTGGAACGGATGACTCAGAAGAGGATGATGAAGATGATGATGAGCCAGCTGATATGGAGGCTTTTGAAGTCAGTGGCATGTTAGATGAGGATGATAAGGTGGATTTGCCTTTCTGCATTTTGCTACTGTTCCCATTTCTGTACTCGTGTCTATCTACAAATCTCATAAGATTCTGCTTTACCTTTACTTTCTTTGTTTATTACCTAGTTTGCCGCCGAATCGACACGCAAGCCTGTTAAAGAGGAACGAGATTCTGGCACGGATGGTGACATTATCCGAACACGTACCTATGACCTCCACATCACCTATGACAAATATTATCAAACCCCTCGGCTCTGGCTCTGTGGATACGACGAGGTATACTAAACTTCTAAGACGTTCAATAAGATTGTGATATAAAATGAATACTGCATCTTCTTCCTTCAATATATTTTTGACAATCAAATTCTTTTAGAATCGCAAGCCATTGACGGTTGAAGAGATGTATGAAGACGTGAGCCAGGATCACGCTAAGAAGACAGTAACAATGGAAACCCACTCCCATCTTCCTGGTCCTCCAATGGCTTCAGTGCATCCGTGCAGGTATGAAGTATTTTATCTATTATTAAAAACAATCTCCAGATGTGAGAAGAATTTTTGTTTCTGCAGGCACGCCGAAGTAATGAAGAAGATAATAGAAACGGTAATGGAGGGTGGTAGAGAATTAGGGGTTCACATGTACCTAATTATATTCTTAAAATTCGTTCAATCGGTCATTCCAACGATTGAGTACGATTACACGCAGAACTTCATGTTAACTGCCTCCGGCTAAAGAAGCAAATTAACGAGCGCAAGCTACGCTGTAATCCATAGTTTGCAATTTCATTTTCAATTGCTCTCGCGCTCCAGGAAACATGAGGAGAAATAAAACACAGCGTACCGAATGATTGGAATTGATCGCGCATCGTTCGAGAATGAATACCGCACGTGTTTGGTATGATATCTATGAAATTATGAATCCCGAAATATAAGTCCTCGCTGGTAGGTCTATTCAAGCCATGAATCCAAAACGATCTGATATCGTTCAATGGATTACATTTATGCGTCAACGAATCTGTCGAATTTCTCTATGCTAGATTTATGTTTAAGTTTAATTAAATGTGCAGGAAAACGTGTCGAAATAATACTGATTAATGATATCATTTTGCATCCGCAAATAAATGGCTTTAAAAATATGTATGCTGTTTCTATATCTTTTTTGCTTGGACGGGGATATAGTTGCAGGTTTGTTCACATGGCGTACTACTGATGGGAAAAAATTTCCAAGTTTCTGGGGAATCGTTGTATTATCTGTTTTCTCAAAGTTTAAACAATAGTAAGGTACTCAGAGGCGAGTTGCATTGGATCAACGTGGTAGGAGGTGACTAAGCGTACTTTTTGCCCGTCCTGGGTCGTGAACTCTATTGTCTGTTCTCCATCCATCATCTCCGTCTGTTCTTCCGTTTCGAGCTGGTGATTCACAGCAGCAACTGCTGTTGCATCGGTGTCCTCGTCCTGTGGTGAATTTGGAATGACAGATGTTTAACATGATATTCCAGCTCCTCAACTATCGTTGAATATTATTTGCTTTTTTAAAACATACCTCCAAGGCCTTGACGATGTCTTCTGCGTCGGCATGGGTGTGACTTGAAGTCAATGACACAGCATTTCCCGTCCCATCTACCGCAGCTCCGTCCGTTTCCTCCATTCCCATGGAACCCTGATCCTCAACTTCGAGCTGCTGCGCCAATTCTTGAGTCAGAACTCCGGAGTGAACTCTGATTGTCTGTCCATCTTCAAGTTGACTTACGAACTGACCTTCGGAGAGCAGCTGTCGTGCATCCTGAATCGATAGTGGAATAGGATTTCCCTCTTCGTCAGTGATCTAAAAGAAATGCAGGGAGCCATGGCTGTTTCAATTCCATTTACGAATGATGCCAGGTACTTAGGAAGAAATGAGCAAACGATGCTTACCTGTAGTTGCAGGTCAGACTCCGCCAGTTCCATGTTAATTCTCTCATCTGGTTCAGGATTTTCTTCATCCTGCGTCACATGTTCCGTCACCTCGTCTCCTTCTTCAGCTTCTAGTGATGGCAACGATTGACTTCCAGGCGTAGCAGCAACCTCTTTGTTTTCCATCATTCCGGCATCGACTAGAGAGAAAGAGAATATCGTGTTATTTTTCCTTGCATTGCAAAACTAAGAGGCAAGTCACCTACCGAAATGGAGAGTTCTCGACTGGTTTGGATCGTCTGGATCTTGATAGGAAACGTATATTATTTGTTGAATTCCATCGCTGGATGCTTCATCCGCGGGAAGTACTTGGGTCACCTGATCTCCGAGCGAATTTTCGTCTCCTTCATGTGATCCCGGTAATATTTGCCACACCTCACCTATCGCGGAATTCTCCGATAACTCGCCAACCCCTACCACCTTGTTTTCTCTATGCACCTGTGATATTATGAATAATGAAATGCCGATCGTCAATTTACAGCACCCAGCGACTACGAGCGACGTACCTTTTTATGTTTCGTGAGGTTCGAACAATCGGCGAATGCTTTTCCACAGATATTACAAGAGTACGGCTTCTCCCCTGCAAAATAATCAACAAAAATGAAGGGGTCAGCTTCGGTCTGCACCGATGGCAGAAACCGAAATGGGGCGATCTAAGGCTAAAATATACAGCGATCTACGTATATTACCTGTGTGCAATCGGAGATGTTTTTTGAGAGCCCACTGCTCGGTGAATCCACGATTACAATGAGCACATTGAAATGGACGTTCACCTTTGTGCCGTCTTACATGACATTTCCATGTATCCTTATGCAGAAAACATTTGGCGCAGAATTCACATTTCCATGGTCGCTCGCCCGTGTGCCGCTTAACATGGAGCTTGAACTGTGAGGAGGTCGTGAATTTCCTTCCGCAGTAATCGCAGCAGTAGGGCTTCTCTCCAGTGTGAATTCGCATGTGTTCCTGAAGGTTTCCATTCTGTGAGAAGCTTTTGCTGCAGACCTCGCAAGTGTAGGGCTTGTGGCCAGTGTGCCATCTGCAGCAGAGATATGTGGCTATCGTTTCTAGTTTATTCTTGTCCGTTAATACCAAGTAGAATGTTAGACCGTTACCGATAATGAAGCGTGAGACTAGTTTTATGTGCAAATTGTTGCCCGCATATTTCACAAAAGTATTTCTTTTCGCCGGTGTGGATGGACTGATGATTGATGAGATTGGCCTTGGTCTTGAACGTCGCACCACAGGATTTGCATACATATGGACGATCGTCCGAGTGCACGAGTTGATGACGTTGCAGCAGCTGTTTGTGTTTGAAACTTTTTCCACATTTATTACAAACGAAACGACGCCCGTTATTATGCTCAGCCTCTTTGTGATAGACAACCGAGCTAGGATGATTCAGGACCTTACCACAAATATCACAGGGGAATCCTTTGTCGGACTTGTTGACCTAGTAAACAATAAATAATAAATAGCAGAAATAGAGTAGGAGATACTGGAGAGTTTGATCATCTCATTGATGATTGATTAACTCATGATTTGTACTTCGTGTGCGAGCATGTGTCCCTTCAGGCTTGTGTGATAGGCGAAGGTTTTGTTGCAAAGATTACATGTGTATGGTTTCTCTCCCTGATGAACCATCTTGGCATGCACTTCATAGCTCTGTCTTGACGGGAACTGCTTTTGGCATTGTTCGCACTCTGTTACTTGCCCATCGTTCTCCAGAGGAGCACCTTCATCCGTCGGCAGCATTTCCCCCACAGTATCTTGCAAATCTCGTGACACGCCAGTTACAATATTCGCACCCTCCTGTGTTTGACAAAAAAGCATGTTTAGAATTTTTAAAAATTTAGCAGAATCATGCAGTGCGATAACTGGGAATGAAAGAGTTTACCTCAGCAATGGAAGACTCTTGACTGCGAACCTCATTATCTAATTGATTTTCTATTATTCCTTCCCCGGTGTGTCCCGAGGTTTTTTGATGAAGCCCAAAGTTGTCTCTATTTGTAAACTGCTTCTTACACTCGAGACATTCATACTTGACACCTTTGTGAAAGCTCCTGATACGAAAATGTATAAAAATTTTCCATATAGATAAATATTCGTTGCCAAAAGTTTAAATATTTCAGACTTACTTATGCATTATATATCTGCTACGTTGCAAAAATCCTCTACCACATAAATGACAGGTGAACTTGGTTTTTCGCTTCCGAAGACGTGGTCTACCTCTCCCTCTGCCACGATTCACAATGACAAGCTCACCCAAGTCTTTTCCCTCCTGAGTTTCCAAATGGCCAATGATTTCTGATTGTGTTGCATTAAAAATAGAATATAGATTTTTGACAATCAAATGTATGAATACATCTGATCAAATTAAGATTGTCGGGGTCACAAACCTTCATGCCCATCGGGAGTTGGCAGATTAAGTCGCTCCTCCGGATCATCGTAGTCATTATCTGGTTCGTTATCATCCTCTTCCTCATCTATCACCCCTTCCTCCTTGAATATCCTTTCGAGCTCTTTGCCCTGCACAGCCTCCATGAATCTAGATGAAAGTTGTTGACAAAAATACGTTATAAAATATGTTAAATACAATATCTGTTGAAATTTAAATGTGATGAGTACCTCTTGGGCACCTTTCGTTTTCGGCGGCGTCGGCCATCCCCATCTACCTCCTCCAGCTCCTCTTCTTGCTTTTCGTCCTCCCCTTGGCTACCAGGTTCCTGCTTCATCTCTTTTGTCAAATCCTATAACATTGAAATCCAAGATATTGATAGGATGTCAATCAAGGATACCACAAGACCAACTACCTTAAGATCAATCTCGGCCTGAACCTTGGGAGGGCGTCCTCTTTTTCTCCTTGGTTTTTCTAACCCCTCCATTTGCAAACTCATCTCATGCTCAGCTGTGTATAAAGTTCCATCCGGCATGACTAAAAAAAATATATTGTCTATGAAAAACTCATTCAATATGTGAAGACTAGAAGGCTTCCAAGTGGATAACAGTCCATATTTCTTGGATGCCTACAACTAGGCTCACTTTTGATGACAATTTGCCTTTCCACTTGGTCATCATCTGTCTTTAAACCAAAATTATCGAGCTCAGGGGTAACGAGTTCTAGCTCGGTGTGCTCTCTTTCCGCTCGAAGTCTTTCTCTTTCAGCTTTCCGCTGTTGATCGACTTGCAATTTCCACATTTCACGAATCTTTTTCTGCCCGTCAACAAGCAATTCAAAGAATTGTACAGTTGCTTCCAACTGTATATTGCATCCTGGGCAAATTGTACGAGGTAGCTTGCCGTCATCTCGAATCTACAAAGTATAAAAAAATCGGGTTAGAGTGTACAATTTGAAATTAGATAAATTATGAACTCTGCTTGCAGTAAAGTGTTAAGTTAGAGCAAAAAGCTAAAGTGCCAGTCCTACAGATGTGAGGATCGAATAATAAGACACGAACAGAATATGCTTTGATAAATATTATTGGGGCAGTTTGGTTATTTGATAATTTTTTGGGGGCGTAAAATAGCCCGGGATTAAGGCTGGGTAAAAATATACGCTGTGTCTTGATTCGGGTAGTAGGTGAGCCCGAGGTCGTGCAACGAAAATCAGTGGAGCCTCCATATTGATGTAATAGGAAGTCAAGTTGCTGTCTGAAATTAAAGGATACCACGTGAATTTTCATACCTTCAGTGGCAAGTAGCGATTCACCATGGAGCTTAAATCTGCATCTTCTCCGTCGGCTGTGTACAAGAATTCCCCGTTGCCGTTGTCTTCCGCACATAATCGACAAACGGCTGAATCATAAAGCGGGACCTCCATAATGGCGACAAATATAAAAAGCCTTGCACTGGTGCTGCCCCTGCAGGTTCATGGGGTGCCCGATTAATTCCCCCTCTTTCTTAAGGATACTGCTAACCTGAAAACTGGGAAGGCGATGCTCTTGGTTTGGTAGTCACAACGATGACAAAATGGTTTCCTCTACTCGTAATTTCTGTGATTGTTTCTTATGTACAATAGTTTCCTATAATCGGCATAACCTCCTAGAACACCAACGGATGTCATGATGTGTCAACTGACCGAACGCGCGATACGCATTGGCGGCATTGAAATTGCGTAGCAGATCTTTTCAACCCACAGATTATGGGTGTATCACGTGAATCAAGAGACTCGGTAGAGTCTCGCGCCAAGTACATTCAAAAGAACGGGCGGACTACCGAGTATCTTTACTGCTAGGGGATCGAGAAAGCGCTGTACGGCCAACTGTTCTTTCAAGTATCTCCGAAATCATAAGCGTTTCGGGAAATTTGGATGCACTTTAGCGATGTAAATCACTGTAGCGGGTTTATTTAAGCGTAATTTCAATAACCTCAGTGGTCGGAGAGCTGAGGTGTGATAATTCTCTGATTGTATGATCACCGTTAGGCTCGTTTTACGATTAAGCACCATAGTCGTCGTACGCTAGCTATATGTCATCTGGAAACCAAAACCTTTTCACATAAATGCTATAGAAGGGAAGCCGCGGCTCGCGTAATTCTCCTGGCAAAGCTAGCTCCTGTCAAGTAGGAAAAAGGTCGTAGTTCCCGTCCGCCTAGCAGGTCGCGTCAGTGTAGCCTGTCTCATTTCTTACCGAGTTCGCCACCGCACAGCGATTTCTTTTCATTGGGCGCTAGAAAAGCGGTGCTCTCATTGGCTACCGTTCGCCGCCCTGGCTGCGTGAGGAATTTAAAAATGTCCGTCGTCCGCTGCCTGGTCTGTTGACAAGTCTAACATGGCAGAGGCACCATAAAAGTGGCGGGCTTGTCATTGCTGGAATGTGGGTTGTATAACACATGTCCTTTTGACAGCCCTCTCAGTTTTGTGAATTAACACAAATAATCGTAGATAAAACTCTGACCAGCGCAACACGTGTTTCTACCCTATCGATAATAACGACGTCGGGTGTTCACTCGCCAGCTCGCTGACTACTTGTAAGGTTACGAGGAGAAAGCTCGTCGAATCATCGGTAATCGTTACCGGCAGTGATAGCGTAATGAAGTTTTTAATATATCACAATATAGGTGTATTCAATAATGGTAGGCAGGGTGTTCAAATTTGTTAAATCCACGAAGCAATCACATGAGTAACAAACAGCATGGGCGTGAGTCAATCATAAACTTTGCATCTCTAACGTACTTACTGTATCGAATTAAAATAACTAACATCTGTCCCTGTCCCACAAGTATACCGATATCAAAGAATGCAGCGGTTTCTGTTCCAATACCACAAACCAAAGGATCGTACTCCCACAGATGAATAAACGTCAACAAATTCTTTAGATCCGCCTGGGTTAATTCATGAAGAAACTCAGTCCTTCTCCCAGTATATCACGAACGAAGAGCTCCTCTCTAATTCCTACTCACCGACAAAAGTTCCGAATGACTGGAATAGCGGGAGAGTTTTTGAAAAGAAGAAAGTCTACGAAGTGCAGCCAAATCATATCCTTGTCACCTACCAAGCAATTATTTGTGAGCCAACTACAATCCATGCCTCTTTTTCATACCAAGTATACCGATTCATAGACACTAACATTATCCTTTTTCTTTTAAGCATACTCACATTGACGGAAGTATCAGTTCTAGTTCCAATGCCACAAACCAAAAGTTCCTGCTCCCTCAAAAAAATAAGCAGAAGTTGGAGTGCTCAGCATTTCCTTTTATGTTTCCTGAGAAAATTCAATTATCTTCCTGGCACAATATAAACCAAGAGCTCCTCTCCGATCCTATTCATCAATGAGAGCTACGGCCGGATCCAATGTGAGAATTTTTTGAATGAAAGTCTCTCTTCGTTACATTTTATTATTAACTGCAGTCAAACTGCATCCTGGCCACCTGCTTAACAGTTGTTCATAAGTCAACTATAATCCTTCTTTTTATTTCAGACCTACTGAACCGATTCATTATAACTAACACTCCTTTCACCCACAAGCATATCGATAATGAAAGAAGTATCATTTTCTGTTTTAATATCACAAACCAAGCAATCTGATGCCAAAGGATTCGACCCTTGCCTCCATCTTACCAGAAAGGAAAAGGAACCGATCTTTCTCCTAGTATGTTGTTAAATACTGATAAGCTGTAGCTTCGAACCTAAGATCCATTTCGTCAAACTAATGATCTGAGGATACTCTGCATCTGGTGACTTGTGATAAAACTGCACAAATATATCTTGTGAACTAAAAAACCGTGGACTTCAAATCGCAATTTAGCTGCTACCAAGCTTTTTCATTCCAATAGAATACATCGTCTGAGGCATATGAAACCGACCTGTGAAGTAATCAATCGTTGGGTTACAAACGCGTAGTACTATACTGAAATCTCTTGATATCTGCTAAACTTAATCGTCATAGTAACAAAATTTTTCTAACCCGTCCAGCATCTTACAACAATAGTATACTAAAGAAAGCATAATCAATACTACAATATTCTTCAACAAGATACAAAAAGTTATGAAATCCCCCCAAAAGGCACCTACGGTGCAAAAAAGTTCGCCAAGTACATTAAATGTTCAAAAACTTCATTGTTAATAAGAAAAAAAGGATACAAATCAATTATTGTGCCAAGTACGTATAACTTTGCATCATGTAAGAATATACAATTGGAAAGTGAATCAATGAGAATTAATTCGAAGAATCAAAAAGAATCAAAAAAATAACTTAAATGAAATATAGAAAAAAACATTCAAAAAAATAAATTGGAGGTAGTGGGACTTGGCGGGCTTTTTCGGAAAGAAAATCCAGAATTTTCGTGTGGCGATGAAACATTAGCCCGCCAAGAACCACGTACTCCAATTTATTTTTTTGAATGTTTTTTTCTATATTTCATTTAAGTTATTTTTTTGATTCTTTTTGATTCTTCGAATTAATTCTCATTGATTCACTTTCCAATTGTATATTCTTACATGATGCAAAGTTATACGTACTTGGCACAATAATTGATTTGTATCCTTTTTTTCTTATTAACAATGAAGTTTTTGAACATTTAATGTACTTGGCGAACTTTTTTGCACCGTAGGTGCCTTTTGGGGGGTCTCATATACGCTACCTCGTTGGCTGGCCTATTATCCCCGCGATATAGCATCATTTTCAAACTGCACAAGCTTCTGACCAACGGTGGAGAACAACAACGTTGACTGAAGATTGGTACAACAATTCATTTCAATCACATATATATTTCTATCTACCGAGATTAAAATCATAAATATATACACTGTACATAGAAAATTGACTCGTATTTATTCTACACTAATATACCCAGCAACATAGAACATCATAGAATTCTGAGTTGCTGAACTTAAATTTATGACCACAGTTGGTTGTCAAAATGGACGGGAGAGCATGTGGTTCCAATATAGTTTCAGTGACAGCAATCCACTCCTTCTCTGAACACTAGGGTGGTAGATATCAAAATCCACTCGCCTTAGCCTCTCCAGATAATTGTCAATGGCCATTGCGGGTAAAAAAATTGGAGCTGCATTCTTTGGTACATCCTTACGCAGTGAACGAGCCTGAAAATTACAGAACCATTGGCCAGATTCAAACAAATAATATCTACAAGTCAGATTCATATCAATGCAGTACCTTATCGAGGTGCTGTTTGGCTCTTGATGCAATGTCAAATACTGCATTTCCGAGTTCTTTTCTTAACTGACCTCGAAGAACTGCCTCTGAAGAAATGTTGTGTTTCATTAGAAGGTCCTGAGGAACAATAATCGTCCGTCTGTTTGCATTGTAAAGGATTGATCGAATCAGATTTGTGATTCCATGGGCTTTGCCCAAATGACTAGCTGCATGATCAACCCGAACATCTTTGATCCCTGTTGCTTCTAGCATCAGGTAGTAGACTGGCGAAGATGTATTCTCAGCATAAGTTTCCACAGATTCCAGATTGGGATATACTGATGATGTGAGTTTCTCAAGACGAGCAGCGATTAACCGTTTTAGATAATGCTTTGACAGTTTGTGTCGGTTAACAGCCTATAAAATGTGTGTTAGTTCATGTTTGTGATTTCTGCAAAACAAGCAGCAATACCAAGGAAGATGGGCAAGTTCTCCTGCCATCACAAATTACCCTATGTAGTTCCAGAGCTACAGGATTTCTGGGTGGAGATCCTTTAGAGATTTTATCCAGTGTATCCTCCCAAAATTTGAACCTCATCTGTCCAATTGCAACATCTCGTGCCTGCTCTTCGACCCGGGCAACTTCGATGTTAAAGGCTCGGACAGCGAAAGCTGCTGACCGTATTGTTTTCGGTAGAAGCAGGCTGCACAGATAATTTTCGTAGTCATGTTTCCTGAAATGCCAAAGGACTTCTTATTATGACAAATGGATTTTTGGAGCTCCAATCTTTGTTCTATCTGTACTACTGGATACCTAACCAAATCCAAGCAATATTCTGCAGGTGTTTGCCCTGTTGATGTGCTCTTTGCGCGGATACCCAGCGGTTGCCGAACGCGTACAATGACAGGGGTAAACTTGTTCATTGTTGCAACTCGGCGATCGGTATCAATCAACAATCCACAACAAACGATGCCGCGGTAGCCACAAGCCGATTGCACCCCTACTAGAACGAGAACGAACTCAACAACTGGCCGGTATACTGAAATTCATTCAAAATTACGGTTCATTTTGTAAACATTCAATTTTTCCGTTCGCTGCTCTCTTCTGCAGAATAGTTTCAGTGTGGTTTCAGTTCGTGGAAAAGTGAAGTAATTGCTCCTGCCTTATTTTTTACAACGGGCTCGAAAGGATTTGAAAAGTTCTGTAATCAAATTTCTCTTGACCACTTTTAAACACTTGATGCAACTGCAGCTTGAGGGAGTTGCAGTCGCGAAACTGAATTCAACCTTGATTTCGTAATCGAGGATCGAGTTTGAGTTACAAAATTGTTGTCAAACAAATATTCGGTTTACTAAAATTGTGATACCTTTTATCAATGTCGAATATGTACGAATCGTGATTGTTCTGGTTTAATGTGAATATAGTGAAATTTATTATGTCTCAACACGGTGCTGCCTTGCAAACATATAATCAGGAACTTGTTAAATGTAAGTTAAAATAAAGTTTCACCGAACATAGCCCTATTTTAGTTATCGATGAATCCATTCATTTTTGGAAATTATCTTCTTGACGCATTTCTTACATACGCGAACTAACGATGGCTTTCATCATTAAGTAAAATCATTGTCATATTTTTATCAAATAGGTCTGGAAGAGATGAAGGTGCGCCGATCTGAATTACAGATTCAGATCGATTCCCAAGAGGAAGAGAAGCACAACCTTCAAAGAGAAATAGAAAAGTTGTCTTACAAATTGACGCAGCTCAATGATAGCTTGGCCAAAAGAATAGCAACTAGAAATGACTATGATAGAACAATTGCTGAAACAGAATCTGCTTATGTCAAGGTGAACTAAACTTTTTACCATAGAGATTCCAGGCCCAATTTATTGTTAATTTTGATCATTTCTAATGCCTGGTTACAGATCTTGGAGAGCTCTCAACTGTTACTCAATATGGTTAAAAGAGAAGCAACGTGTCTAGATCAAAGTTTGCTTAAAACTAATACTGACAAATAACCATAGGGAACGCAAAAGTATACAGATCAATTTTTCCAATATTTATTATTTTCTGAAATACATCAGCATCTGAATCTATTGGTACGCTTAAAAACCCTATCCATGAGATGGTTGCAAAAGATATATTATGTATATTATATGTATGTATATTTACCTACGTGCACATATAATTATACACCAAGTACAAAATTGTAAATATGTATTTTAAATGCTCGTAAATTATCGTATCTACAGCTGAGTTCGATCTCTACATGGTTATTCGTTGGCGACGTTTTACATACGATTTATATTACAAGTCTACTAGTTATTAAAGTGTGTATGCATTTTGTACGTCTGTTTGCTCAACCGTTTATCTGGGAGTGCAAGAGAAATTGTACAACTTCAATAAATATAATTTTTGATACATTAATGACACTCAACTTTCAACTAATTATTAGTCTTGAAATAGAGCGATTAACTCCTTACGAATAATAACAATGTCAACAACATTAAGCCTGAGATATTAAAAATGGGTATGATGTGGTTGAACAACGAGGAGATTTATGAAATTAACTCTTAAGAATCTAGCTGGTATATTTCTGAGGTTTTTTTTGTACTAAATTTAATTTAATTACAAGACTTTAATTATTACGAATTATTTTAAGTGACATTACTAATAGAAATAATCATGACAATGATATTATTAAAAATGACAGTCTAATGAAAACTGATCGAGCGTTCTAATATTAGAGGACTCTTATTTTTCCATGCTAGCTCTAAGACATTTTAAACGATAGGCACAGGTTGATAGTCAGATCTCAGTTATTAGAAACTCCTTGATTATAACTGATGAAAAATAATGGTTCAAAGTTTAGTGAATTTCTAGGCATAGCCCATGGCCTTTTGCTCAGTCCACACTCTAATAAGTTCATTTGGATCTCCGTATCCATGGGAGGCTATCACATACTTGTAGTTGAACTTTGTATAATCTTTTTTGTAAAAATAGAAGTCATCGCAATGGAATGGCTCAATATCTGCCTTCTTAGCTACCAAACCTAAATAAATATCGTCGAATCTGAAGTGTTTAGTATAGAAACTGGTGTAGTACATGTCCAACAAGGCTTCCTTCGACAAAATATATGCCCCTGCAGTAACGTATGGTGGCCATAGATGATAGGGATACTCATCGAGAGAAACGTACCACTTTGAACTCTTGTGCCTATGTGGCGAAGATGTGAAAACAAAGCCGGCAAACAATCGCACATCCTCTGGTAGTTCAAAATCAAAAATTTGTCTCTTGGTTCTGGTATTTGGCACTGAAATAGCTGTCTCTGATTTCAGTTCCTTAAAAACATCCGTACTTCCATCTGGATATTTCGTTTTATTGTGAGTCTTCCACCCAGGCTTTTTTCTAGTAATTATTTTTTCCCTTGCAGTTGCCCTACGGCCACGTCTCTGGTGAATTTGGTCTAATCCCATTCGGTTCAGGTCCTTGAAATCCTTTGGATCCTTCAGATAATCAGGATAGCGAGTTGGATGCCGGACAAATCTGAGAGTGTTTTTGACAGAGATATACATATCATCGTCGACAAACATGTAGAACTTTGAATTCAAGCAATGTTTAACGGCCCATTTAAATCCCATCATAGTTTTAATCGTATTGTTGAAATACGCATCTATGAAATCAATCTGTACAATATCCTTGTACTTTGCAACCTCTTCTTTAATTCTAACCTGGATTTCTGGACTCTCAGGATGCTGTCCAAGAAGGAATACTGTTCTGGTAGGCACATCATAGAACCGTTTTTCAAATCCCCATGAATTCCTAATACCAATTCTCCTCTCAAAATTTTCTACTGCTGATTTTACCAAAAACACAATACGTAGCTTGCTGTACTCGCTATCGAAACACTTCTCTTTTATGTCGTGCAAAAAAGAATAATTGTACTGATTTATTGGATCCATGTCAGGTTTGTCGTTGTGACGAAGCTGTGAAACGAATTCGTGAATGTCCCCCTCATAAGGGTAGAGGAAAGTTTCATCATAGGTTGCTTCGAATACATGGGTGAACACCCCGAAGAAGTCCAATGTTGCAACGAATATAAAACCGAAACACAGATACTTTAGTTTCACCTTTGACGATAATATGTAAATCTTTCTAAATATCGGCTCTAATATACAAAACATTGTTATCGATCATTTATTCTTCAAATGCCTACAGGTTGCCCTCAGCATTCAAACTTCAAATTTTTTTTATTCATTTCACAGTCGCCTTATGTAATTCTATGCTTGTCTTCACGATTATTCCATTCTAATTTTTTTACAGTCACTCAACAATAGATCTCTCTTTATTGAATTCATAGGGCTTGGAACTATGATTAAATTTGTCTGTCAGGTTTTAGTTTCTATTTGATAGATATGTCACAATTCAGCGGTCATCACAATAATGTCAGTCGATTGTCACGTCCGAAGAGAATTTTGAATCTGACTACTGACAGGCAGATGGCAGCATCTGGGTCTATACAGCATCGATGATTTATAGTGAAGGGAGTGGGCTTGGAGCCATAGCTTGGAGATGGCTTGGAGCACTTGGAGTGCTTGCCATGCCGCTCTCTTTCCGCCACCCTCCTTACCCCCACTCTGGCGAACTCAGTTGGCGGGGAAAATAGGGTTCAAGGAAGTGGCGCTATCTGAATTGTGTTTCGAACTAGATTGTTTATAATATTATTAGTCAAAACATGATTGTATTTTATATGCTATTAATAGAAATGTAAGCGTAAAGTGTGGCCGGTAATTGTTTTTTGTTACGGTGAAAAAATGATATAACCGCGAGTAGTCTGGGCAGCGTTCAGTAGCGTTGAATAAAATTTTGGAAAAGTTCAACGACCTTGGGGTAAATGTGACAAGAGAATGATCCGGCCATGTTTACTGTAGCGAATTCGGAATCGGTCCGAAATTAAGAACTTGCGTGTTTATTCCTGACAGCAACTGATGACAATTGATCAGTGAAATTGTGACTATTTGGATTAACGACGATACGCTTTACACGATGGATACAACCGACAGGGGTGAGTATTCAATTTCAATCATAAAACTCCATCAATATTGAGCTCGACGAGCTTTGACACGAATCGAATACCACCGCAATGGCAGTGTCAGGGTCGTAACAAATCTAGTTCATTGACCTAATTCTGGGGTGTAAAACCCCCGTAATTTTACTGAATATTCTGCAAATAACCGCCGACAAAACCCCTTCGAAATCATCTCTCTAGCTATCATAACCTCCGAGCTAAAATTCATGGAAAAAGGTCAACCAACTGCGCTCGACTACCGAATCTGTGTCACGCTCTCACTCTTGACGAAGACTGTACCCAAGAAATTCTATGCTATGTGTGTGATTTTGTACGGTGTGCGTATTTAATACTTGCTCACCTGTGATCATCAAACACATGGGAAGTATTTATTTGAAATGTTCTTACAAGATTGAAGAATTGGAGTTGGCGAACATTTTATTAATGAAACTGTTCTGATTTCCCAGAACCAGATTTGAAAATCTGAGTTTTCATGAATTTCACTTGTTTCATAGAAAAGTTTTTGGAGAAGTAAGCAGGCGTGTGTTGCTGAAACGATAATCATATCCGAAGAGTTAGTAGAACTCTATCTTTGCACTAGCGATTGCTTTGGTGCTGGATGTTGAGCTAACGATTGCAATTAAAATCTAGAAATTTTAACCATTGCCTGTCTGGTGACAGAAGATCAAGGATATGCTGATACTTTACAACCTTCTAGACTTTGCATGTAGTTGATTAATTTGGATTTGTGTTTATTAACTTCAATGACACTCTATCGTCTGCTGACTTAGCGCTTCTGCATTTTTGCTTTGGCCAGATACTCATGTACGTAATGAGACTCTACCATGAAAATGATAGCAGTAACTTTTTGCTGCTGTTTTAAACACTCGGCTTAGTTACACATCAATGATTCGTTCTTGCAAAGTGATACAAATATCCTGACAATTATCCGCGTTAAAAAAAACAGAAGATTTTTACCTGAATACAATATTGAAAACTATATCCACTATTAATTGATGGTATTCTCCAATCAATAAACGTGGCAAGTGTTTTCTCAAATAGTTTCACCTCGCATTTGTATTTCTGGCGGCATCTAGTGGCAGGCGGTTCCTTGATTAAATATATGTATGATATGCAATTTATCTGTCTGCATCTTCTTTGGTATAACTAGGTAAAATTCATAGGCTTTCCATATGTGTTAAACTTATTGCAAGTTGCGTGCAGTTGTAGGGAAGTGTCTAGCGACCATTTCCTTCACCTGCCTCATTCAGAGCCCGCACTCCAATCCTATTGCACTCTCCCTCACTATACATTCGCTATTCTTGTTCTATCTCTGACTCCGTCTTGCTCCAAGCCTCTCCCTCTTTCTACTGCTTGCCGTTGCTGCTGCTGCTGTTGCTGCTGCTGCTGCTGCTGCTGCCCTGTTATATAAGTCTGTTCAAGGACGTTCCTCTGCCAGCCAGCGAACTGCATACTTTAATACCTACCTACCTATCTCTACCGTCTCGCTGTGCTAAACAGAGCTTTGGAACTTAGAGTCTCAAGTCCTCGCTCAAGTCTTTTTGCCAGTATAGATTATTGTAACTTACCTTCTCGCAGTTCATTGCATGTATAATCTTCATTCTATACTTGGATCAAAGGTTTTCACCAAGGAACAAGGAAAAATTCTTTTTAAAAGTTCTTCTAGCTTTTGGTATTTTGCTTGATTATTGCTGGCGTGTTGCTGGAGTTATTTTATAGTGTAGTCAGTCAGGATGTCCTGACCCACGATACTGATATCGAGAGTGGTATCTGTGGACTTGGTGGCATTCGAAATCCACGATCAAATGAAAATCGTTTAAATTAATTGCGTAATGCAGACTATATTTTCCAAATTCATTCTACAAATTTCTTCTACTACCATCCAATTTGAAAATAAAATAAATGAAAATAATATATTCCAAATTGTATTATATGGGTCAATGTTACGCGCATGAACATCTTCCACATTACTCAAATAAGAAATAATAAAAGTATAATAACAAAAAAGAATGAGAAAATAAAATGAAGAATAAGAAGAGGGGAACAACCTTTTCCTTCACCTGGTGGCCTACTTATTTCATACTTTACTTATAACTTACGGAATTTTGTACCACTTCAGGTCGTAGATTACGTTGGATGATTGAATAACAATTATAAATATGACGAAGTGTCTCAATTCATTTAATTATAAACTAGAAAAAGTTAAAAACAAAAATTGACAACCAATGATTTTTAGTTTCTTCTATTTCCGTTCTCTCTTTCGGTGTTGTTGCATGGCACAGCTGTAAAATAATTTCGTAACCATCGTTGCGTGCGAATACTCGGCACCGGGGAATAATAAGGTATAAAATGATAGGGACAATGAAGACCTTGGGGATTCCCCTCGTCGCATTTTGCCTAGGCACCTGCCTGCCTGCACCATCTCTTATTCTTAGCCCGCCCGCATCGCCTTGATCACCTTTGCAAATTTAGATCCCCCGACTAACCCATGCGTTGTATAAAAATGGGATACGGGAGATGAATAAATTAGCCATACATTATACATCTCTCTCTTTCTCTCTCTCTCTCTCTCGTGTGACAAATAATTAGCTGTAAAATCCGCCACAGCAGATGATGATGTGGGAGACTGTAAGAATAAAAAAGCGAATTTCACGCCCTTTATATAGTAATGGAATGAAAATTCACGATGTTGACAAAATCAACGGCATAAAACAAATTTTCTTCAACTTGAAATCGAATAGTTTCCGCCTAATTTTGATATTTTCACGAGAATCGAATTCCTGTATATAGACCTCGATATAGACTGAAAAAATAACTTCATGATTGCAAAAAAATTTTTATCGCGTTAACGATAAAAACTTTAAAGCGCGTAATTTTTTTCTTCTAATTTCATCTTATTTTTTTTTTTTTTTATCATCATCCGATCCACTTCACCCTCGTACCGTTGCAGACTGTGAACACCGAGGTGAACGCGAACCAGCGGTAGCAGCAGCAGCAGCAGAAGCTGAAAGCAGAGCCCCAATATTGATCGCAAATTGCACCCTTTTGGTACGCGCGCGGGGTTGTAACACGGCTAGACTTAGTTAAACCGTTGAATGTCAAGGTCACGCGCCTATAAAGCTATTCTCCTAACTCTCAGCCAATCCACCTGCACTAGATTTTTTGTACTCAAATATACAGATCTCCATCTAATTTCTACCCACGCGTATACGCACGCAATAAAAAGGCTGGGAAGAAGAAATTTAGAGTAATCAATCCCGCTATAATTATGAGTCACGTGTCACGTATATACACACTCACTGCATATAGCAATTATACTTTTTTCGGTCTATACAGAATTCGACGATATGCGGTTTTTGGTCGGTGGAAAAAAAATTCTATCTGCACCGTTCGAAATTCAGTTCGTCACAAATTTCGGATAATTACGTTGTGTAGTAAATGACAGTTGTTCATTTCCCGCATAGTAGGGGACCAAAGTGTGTGTTACATAAAAAAGAACAACAAAAGAGAGAAAAAGAAATGCATCTATGATAAATAGTAAATGAAAATATAGAACTACTGGGAGAATCGGGAGCGCGGGGGGGAAAACTCGGTCAAGGGCTGCATCGGGATTGTAATATACGTAGTGCATGTATAACGTAGGTATATGATTGTATGCCATGTACCATGCATGTAGTTGACTCTCGTACTGCACTGAGACTGCGCAGGGAAATTCGCAACCCTGCAAATACAACCCGTCCCTAGCTGCCTGCTCCCGCTGCCCGTAACCTTGCACCCATTTGCACCCGGGTGCAATCCGCGTAGTTTCGTCATAACCATCCGCCCTCAAACGTGAAGTTGTTCCCGTTCCGTTCTACCGTTTTCTCTATCTTCCTTCATCTACCGATCTCTCTTCATTCGGATACTGCGTAGCTGAAGGTTCTTATATCAGAAAACGCCCCCGACGTTCTACGTCGCGTAATAATTATCTCATCTTTCTTAATTTTCTTCATCGTCGGCTCAGATCCACCTGCGTTGGTATGATCATTACGTATAACACCTAATAATTTTAATCAGTGATACGAATCAGTGTTATATCTCATAATGAATTATATAAAAACGCAAAGATTAATGAATTAATAATAATTATAATCAATTAAATCTTTCAAGTTCCCATCACACAAACCCGTTAAACAAAAACACACTTTTAAACAAAATCTCTCTACTCTAGAAATTGGATCTCGCATTTCAAAATTTCAAATCACGCACGATGAAATTTCGCGTTTTTCGTTTTTCTTCTCTTTTAATTATTTTCTAAGTATATAGGGTGATTAGATTTGGAAAGAGAAGGTGCAGTGAACGGATTTAATCTTACCATTATAGTAGATAAATACCAGTTTAGACTTTGATTCCGTTTCCTTGCTCATAAATGCGTCGTCTCGGTCGTCTCGTAAGAAAGAAATAAATCAGCCTGTTTTTGCGTTATTGCAACGGGTATATCAATAGTTCTCTCGTTACCTTTTTTTAATCCTTTTTCTTGATTTCTTCTTGAAAACAAAACAAAAAAAGATTTTTTTTTTTTTTTTCCATCTTGATTCTACTGCAACTTTACTGCATCGATATACGAGCTCTCTTATATGCACTTTACACGTAGCCTTGAAAACCCACTGCGATCGTCAAGGCCGGGAATATCTTGAAACGGATTAATGACGTCTGCCGTTTTTTTTTTTTTTTCTTTTCTTTTTTTCTTTCAAATAATAAAACAGTAATTTCCGTATTCCAATATCCAAATTTTGCCATTATTTATACGTTCACGCGTCGGAACGAGTTTTTCAAACCGTTGAGATCGACTCTTTTTTTTTTGCTTTCCGAAATAACGACGGTTGCTTTTTTGGAAGGGACTGTCGGGTTCTTTTTGTTTTTTGTTTTTTTTTGTTTTTTCATTCCTTCTAGTTCGGTTTGTCGTATTCGAATTTTGTTGGCGTGCGATGTGTAGACAATAATAGGTTTGTTTCGGAGATCCGTTATGGTTGCGTTGCAGTGAACAATAATTAGGTTTAAAAATGCAGGCTTTATGGCTGAACAATACTTCGTCAAATTGACGTGCGGTCTTGTTTGCTGCTGGTGCAACTTTGGTAGGTTCGTCTAAAAAAATTGTTTTTTTCTTCTTCGTATTATTCAAAACTCGCGCAGCTGCCGCCGCAGCTTTTGCCGTTCGCTTTGCTGCATCGTACGAAGAGTAAATTTTATGTTCTCATAGTTTTTTTTTCTTTTAATATTTCAACTCATTATGCAGCATTAGAAAAAGAATAGAACACCCCAAATTCCGTCTCGCAAATAACGCGAATTAACAGATTACGTATCGAACGAAAAATTATATCAAATTCTTTTGCAAAAATAATGTTGAAAAAAAAAAATATTGTAATATATTCAGCAGACAAGTACAACATCGACGCTATATCGGTTCATATATATATATATATATAATACATCATATTTATACCGACTCTGAGTAAATCCCTTTATTTAATCGTGTTTAATTTTTCAATACGCGGTTTTCTCCATTATGTATACGTACGATACACAATTACGTATGTATATACACACATATACCTTGTTATACATACGTCGTCGCGTCGGGTTATTGGCGGATAGCAACGAACGGCTCTTTCCACTGCTGCGTTGCAATGGCACTACTGGTGTGCAATGTACGTGCACATAAGTCTACACGTATAACAAAAAATATAAATAAACTTGGCGGAGGTCAGAGGCGATCGAGTTAACGTTAAAATTAACGTTATTATTAATGCAAAGTGTATAGTACGCGCCGATTCTCTGCACTCCTACATTGAACAAATTTTTTTTTTTTTTTTCAAGATTTCTTTTTCTTTCTTTGTTTTTTTGATTTTTTTTTTTCTCTTTAATTTATGAATCAGCACACCTGAATTATCGAGATCGTTGTACTTGGAGTATACAATAATTACGTAATCTTATCTGCTATCGTATATCGATTGTTACAGCGAGCGAATGCGACAAAAAAGTTTGAAAAGATCGGAGGAAAATGGAACAAAAAAAGATTTATTCCAATCGAAACTAAAAATCAAATGTAACTTGTCATTATATCGGGATAACAGAGCTTAAATTTTTTTTCCTAAATTATTATTATTATTGTTATTCAATAAATATATTGTATAATTCTATACGACTAATTTTGTTCGCTATATAATGTTCGAAATGCCCCGCCGGTTAACCCTGAAGACCTTAAGTAGCTCCCCACCTTTTTATATACAACTTTTATGTGCATTATACATATATGTAATACATACGTATATTATATAGTCGAATGCATCGACGCTGCGCGTTGCGAATGTATACAAGGTGTTCAATTATTTCATATTTCCGTATGTATTATTCATTCACTTTCGCATATACCGTGTATTTCTCTTTATTTATTTCGTCTTCGATTTCTCCGTGATATATTATTCATATATATACACCGTATATACATACATACGTGTGTATATTTGCTTTGCGGTTTGACGATGCAGTCGCGAATGGTTCGGCCCAAAGATTGTTGCGCTGGACTGGTCTTCGCGGGTTGCAGAAAGAACTGCAAAAACTAGACGTTCCCTCTTAAGATCGCGAATGTGTAGTATATACGAACCTTGAATTTAACTTAAAATATATCTTCTTATATGGTGTCTTTTACCACGGCTTCTCTCATACTAACAGAATATAAATATAATAAAATGTGTTTTTCATTTTTTCTTTCATTTGATTTTTATTATTATCATTATGATTATTATGTTTTATTTTTTTCATATATCCAAAGTACTTCGCCAAAGCTTTCGGAACTATTTTCAATTTGCACATAACGTGTCTATACATATAATACGATCTTTCGCCATTCGCGAGTGATTCTTTTTTCTTATTTGTTTGTTTTTTTTTTTTTTTTTTTCTCTCTAAAAACTTCGACAATTTTTTTATCCGTCAATCGACCGAATATATTTCCGAAAATTAATCTTTATCCTATTGTTGCGGGGGGGAAAAAAAAAAAAACAAAAAAAAGGAGAAGAAAATTGCATTCTATTCGCAAACCGCAGTTTCCTTTTAATCTCTGCAGACATAAGAGATATATATACAGACACAATGCCGCGCACTAGAACTTGACTGTGCGAATATTTCTTCTTTTTCTAATCCCGATCGTCCATCTTTTTTAATTGTTTTTTTTTCATCTTTCTCTCTTTCTCGCTCGGTTTACTCTTGTTCTCCTCTTCATCTCCCTGTTGAGAGCTTTCGCTCTCTGACGTCGCGACTACGGACGGTGAGCAGAACGAAACCGAGAAACGGGGAGGGCCGTATTTCGCGGCGTTCGTATTTCGCATTTCGCATTCGACGACGACGACGACGACGACGATCAGTCAGGAAAGTCGCAGAAGGTGGAAGAGAGACAAGCACGGAATGAGGGGGCGGGAGCGAGCGATCGGCGGGGGGCGGGAGGGAGTCAGTCTGAGCGGGAGGGCAGAGGGAAGAGTGAAGGGGGGAAATAGGGAGGAGGGATATTCAGAGTCACTCAGTCAGTCGGTGAGTGGAGTTCGCGGCCAAACGCCGTCAACGCGCGCGCCTATCGCAAGCTACTGCATCGTACGACGTCCCCACGTCGCGTTTACTATATTATAACAAAAGTGCATTGCCTCGGAAGAAGTCAAGATTCGCGTTCGACATAAACAATAATAATATCTCTATATCTACATGTACATGTACATCGCATACACGATTTTTATTAACTAGAAATATCATTCGTAAAATTTTCAAAGATTATATATATCTTTGCTTGTTATTATCGTTATCATTTACTTCGTGTACTATTTTTTTTTTTTCATTTTATTTTATTTTATTGTTTTTTCATTGTTATTATTGTTTGAAAAGTTACATTTCCGGGCATGATTACGTAAATATATTATATACCTGTACACCTTACATTTGTTGAACGGGTAAACGTCCGATTGAATTTTTCATTTTTTATCCATATCCATAAACGTTTTATTCAGTTTTTCTGAAATTTATGATCATACACTGCTTCGCCGTCTTTTTTTTTTGGTTTTCTACTTTCTCGTTTGTAAAAAAATTCAAACTGATCACATCCAGTAGATGAGGTTGTGCAAAATTGCACTCTCGAATTGTACAAACGTTCATGTGATCAAATGAAAATTTCGAACGTTCAATTTTTTTCTCACGATCCGAAGAAATTTCGACAGCAGGATTTTTTAATCCTTCGTTTATTTTTCCTTTTTATTTATTTTTTTCACATTGAAGAAAAAATTGAATTTCGATTTTTTTACCGGTTCTTCTTTTCGAGGTCTTTGATTAGTTGCAGTTCAGCTACAGGTGCTGCAGCAGTTGTAATCGTCGCAGTAAATCCAAAAATTCATCTTGCGACTGCAGCGATAGAAATTCTTTTTCTTTTTTGTTTTCGTTTTTTTTTTTTTTTTCTCGTTTCAAAAAGAACCCCTTCCATATCTATGGAGTTATATGGGGTGATTTGTTCGTTTGATTATTCAATGTTTGCATGATGTGCGTATATATACGCGATGTCGCGTGCCGCACTTATAAGAAACACTGCATAATATAATGCATTTCATTTAATAATATACACGCACACAGCTACTCGACCTTAGACTATTTCAGGATTCTGTGTCATTTTCATTCTCTGAATAATTGAATAACTTCACTTCATAGTTGTCTATACGCCGCTACCGCAATTACTATTATGCCATCATAAAACCCGGTCGTCGATCAATTTTTTCGTGTTTTTTTTGTCCTTTATTATATCTGAAAGAAAAAAAAGAACAATTTATAACATAGATCAACGAATCAGAAACGAGTGCAGGGAATGGAGAGAGAAGATTCAAATTTTTTTAGTTGAAAGCTTTTTTCTTTTTTTTCTAGGTCCATTAATTTTTGTTTTTCTTTCTTACAATTTTGTTCGACAGTTGCTGCACCATTTGTGCAATAATAAACTTTCGATTCGTTAATTTTTTATGACTCGCGGACGCTTTATCACCGCATGAGTCAGTTCATCAATTTTTCCAAAGACACATTTATTATACGGTTTGCATAAGTTTACCTAGAATGTATATCGATTCGACTGTTGGAACACAAACGTCGCGTGTTGCGGTTCGTTCGACCGCCGGCCATTGCTCTTGGCATTCGCCGACATCCTCCGCCCCTGCAATTCCTGTTGCCCTTTTACTGCCAAGAATTGACCTTTTTCATAGTTGATTAACAACGAACTTTGGAGAATCATCGACCTTCTATTTTCTCTCCTTTTCCTTTTCTTCCCCCCCCCCCCCCCCCCCCCCCAAATTTTCTATTTCCATTGCGATAGTTTCAGATTTTTTACAATGCAAAATTTACCAATTCTCGCATATCTCTGTATGTACATAAGTGCAAAGATTTTTAGAGGAATATGAGGCTGCTAAACAGTTTATTTATTTATTTTTTTTTCTAAACTCATTCGCTGCACACGTATCATGTGTGCATGTGCAGTTTTTGGGTTCACCTCTGATCGTATACATGGGCGCGTACATTAGTTTTAGTTTTTGCTTCCTTTTTATTATGATGATTTTTTTGTTTCTGTTTTGTTTCTTTTTTTTTTTTTTTTTGTTTCGTTATCCGGTGCAACAGCACGAGAGATGCGCGCGGTACGGCGCAGCAGTGGTAGGCAAAAGCTGCAGCGGCCGCTGCTGCCGCCGTTCGTTCGTCGGTCACCTTGAGGATCGTTGCGCCGCTCCGTAAACAAGAATCGTGTCGCTTTTATATATCCCGCGTGTTAAACTGCAGATCGTTATGATGATGCTGCCGCCGCCGCTGCAAGTGCGATAAGAATGCAAAATTAGAACCACGATGTTAACGATTTCCTTCATTAATAAACCCCTCGAATTATTGAAAAAGAAATGTGTAATAAGTGACGAAAAAAAGACGCGATCGCAGCAACTTCGAGACGCTGATTTTTGTATTTTAATTTTGTAATTTATTTTTATTTATTTATTTCATTTCTTTTTTTTTCATCCGTACCGATATCAAGCACGTGTACCAAAATACGTCTGCACAGGATGTACTTGAAGAAAAAAAAACAACAAAAAAAGCAGAGTAAAATATGACATTCCGCCACCGTATATAACATAATATTTCATATTTATTTACCGTGTGTAAGTGATAAAAAATATTGCAAGAGTCCCGTAAAAAAGAAAAAAAGAAGAGGAAAAACAGAAATTCTTTTCGAAAATAGAAGAAATGAATTGAAATTAAGCTTGCGCGGTTTTTTCTCACCCGCGTATATATATTTCATACCTATATATACACATTATAAACGTCGCGACGTGTTTCTCGGCAGGCAAACGATGCCGACTTCCGGTTCTGCAATGCACACTGTACAATACGGGGTAGACTTGCATCCGTTAAGTAGGTAAAGATCTGAGAGATTGCAAATGCGCGCAGTACTCGCGGTATATTCGCATATTTCAGAACTTATTATATATATATTAGTCGGTATATAACCTAGCTCCGTCATTTTTTTTCGTGCACCACATCGCGATTCGCGCATTTAAAAAATTGGTGCGAGTGTAGAATCGAAAAAAAAAAACAAAAAAACGAAAAAAAAGTATCCCACATCCGCTCCGGTTTAATTTCGCACGCGTTTCGATGGTTTGTTAACAAAATTTCGGATAACCTTGGAACGAAATAAAAAAAAAAAAGAAAGAAAAAAATCAGAAAGGATTTTGAGAAGGTTTGAATACATACAGGTATACGTATTATGAAAATGAACAAGTAGAATATTTTCAAGTACAAGGGGATAAAATATAAGTATAGAAGCTGGTGAACATTGAAAGAGTTTTATATATATCATTAACTTCGCGATGAGAAAAGTGCAGATTGTATCTAACAAAATTTGTAATCAGGGTATTGTTCGAGGAATTTTTTTGGCTTTTTGTATTTTCGTTTGTTTTGTTTGTTTTTTTTTTTGTTCATTCGTCTGAAGTAAAAATCGTTGATCAGAGGGCGGAGAGTCTCACTCGGAGAAGGTTGTAGGAATTCCCAGACGATGACCGGGCGGATAATAGAGACAGACTTGAGTGAAACTCCTGAATGTGCGTTCGTTCGTGTGCAGAAGTGTGTTTTTCACCTCCTGCAGTTGCATCTTACCTTATCCCACCCACGCCTATTTTAATTCCACTTCTCTACTTGTCGAGCTCACAATGAAAGGAAGATTTTTGAATCGCGAGACCCGACTGCCCCCCCCCCCCCCCTCGCGCTTGCAGTCTGCGACTTTCAAAAAATTTTTTCTCGTTTTCATTACGTGGGATTTTTTTTCTTCTCTTCTCTCTTCTTCATTTATTTTTAATATTCTTCATTTTACACTCGGTGATGATTGACGTGTTGTGTCTCTTCAGTGTTTTGGCTCTCATTCAAACATCCGACATTTATGTTCTACTTGTATATGTATGAAATAATAACGTATGAATGGAATTGAATTTTCTATTTTACTCTGAAATTTTTTGGTCAAAATTTAAAAAAAGAAAAACTATAAAGATGATATTCCTTCGATATACATACGTATACACATGTCTAAAAATTTACAAACGTTTTGATTAATTACTTTTTTCTTTCTCCTTTCAATTTAACTCGTGCAGAGTGTCGTCTCGAGTATCTTATTGATCATCTGAGCGTGAAGCCAAAGATAATTAAAATAAAGAAAAAAAAAAAACAAGGACAGAAAGCGGATGATAATAACGGAAGGAATAAATCGAAGAAGGGAAAATAAAAAAAAATGTAACCTCAACGAAACCAAACTTTATAACCAAAATATAGAAGATCGTCGAACTTATAATTGGAAGTGGTATGTATAAATATTAAGAAAAAACAAAAACGAATAAAAAAAAAGAAATAAATAAATAATGATGACAGTTGTGTACTTTCGAAAAACGATTAATAATTGCAGTGCATTGGCAAAGGTTTTCGAAAAATAAACGGTGCGAATATAATATCTGATATTTATACATATCTGGTATATGGATGTAAAAAGAAGGAACCTGCTCTCAAGGATATAATTAATATAAACAAATACATAAGAAAGAAGAAACGAAAAGAAGATTAAATTGTTAAAAGTGGCTACCAAAAAAGACGAAATCAAAATGATGAAAAAGGACAAACCAATGATGTCGGTTACAGCCATCATTCGACAGGGTGCACAAGCGCAGCATTGGGCACGTGCCGGAAACCCTTGTATGTATTTCTCAAGTTTAATTTCATGAAAAATCGGGTGTAACAATATCTTCTTCCAGCGCAGCATCTTCTATATACTATAAAAAAAAAGGAAGAAAAAGAAATACCGATTTCATTATTCCCTGAAATATGAAAGCAAAGCTCGTTCGTACAGAGATAATAAATTTTTTCGTCCTGCATCGACACCCCGCGGTGCAACATTCGCACATTTTTTCTCGCTTATACGTTTTTCTGTACGTTGCAGTGAGTTTTTTTTTTTGTTTTTTTTTCTCGAATCTTCGAGCGTTATATTATAGGTACGCGAACACCTTCTAGAAAAATTAATCATGGAAATTCGAGCGCGGAGTAAATAAGACAATGACAGTGACTCATCCGCGGAGTGCGCTTAATGGTTCGCTAGTTTTTTCTGTTTCATTTTCGTTTTGTTTTTTTTTGTTTTTTTTTTCGACGGACGTATGCAGACAGTCGTATATACGAGTATATGTACACATGCTTGTACACCAATCGTTCATCTTCGTCTACTATACTTCTCTTCACATATTATTATATATACTCTGCAATTTTGTTAACACGGTTAAAAGGCTGCGGAGGTGAAGGTCGTAGGAGGAGTGCTGCAGAGTCGAGTGATAATTGATGATGAAAGTGGTGTCGGAGTTGAATTAATACACATTATATACCTATACCTATGTGCTTGCAAACATATGTGCGTATCGACATCGGATACATACAAAGGTAATACCGTACATGTGAAAATTTGTCGATGCATCGCGCCGCCCCCCCGGCTCATGCATCAGATCCGGAGAGGACAATTTATGATAGCAAACTTTTTACGCTCTCATTTTATCGAAACCATCTACTCTGATTCACCCCACGCTCTATACAGGGTGGTCTTTTTTCTGCGGGGGGACAAAAAAAAAAAAAAGACGAGAGAAAGAAGAATTCGATTTTCAACCGGTCGCTCGATGAAAATATTAATATACACGTACCTACCTGTATACGCGCGATAACATTTTTGCGAGGGTGGTCGTGTGAATTTTTGTCCTCCTTTTTTTTTTTTTTTTAGGTTTTTCTGTTTTTTTTTTTGTTTTCGCTCATGAAATTACTCAATCTTTATACACATGATGACACGAGTAAGGGCTGTCCTATACACTATGGTTTCCTTACGCACAATGATGCCTATAACACCAAGTTGCATAGTTTGCATGAGGGGGGCTCGAGGGAAAGGAAGAAAAGAAGAAGGAAAGAAAAAAAAAGAAGAGAAAAAATTTACTGGCAGACCTCCAACCGACCTTGTCTAATTGCGCCGGTCTCGCAGGACAAGGGCAAACTGCGTTGCATGTCTACAATGTTATACATACGCATGTTAAATACGTATACGTGTGCAGCTTTTATATATACCTACAATGATACGCAATTCACCCATACATTTTCATTGACGTTCTCTCTATACCGATGTGCATCGTATTATTTTATACGCACACGTACATATATAGTGTGTCATGTGCGCGGATGTCGACTCGCAAATCACGTAACAGATATGCATGTACACGCACATATATATATAGTTACCTATACGTCCACACATGATACAATATCCTCGCGAGTCACTTTTTAATAACATAATTAAAACCACCTATTATATTCATTAATTAAGTTGCGCTCCGCTGTCGTTCGGTTTTTTTTTTTTTTTCTTCTCTTACATTCTTATATTGGTTCTTATGCTGTGTTCGTTTCGGCAGCACAATATATGTATATACCTGTACAACGAATCTTGTATCTTATATCGGTTAATAATTTTTTGTCAATAATTTTTTTTTCTTACAACAAATGTAATGATATTTATATGGGAATTTTTTGATGGCAGGTACATAAGATTATTCTCCAAGTGCGGTACGGGTACGATGAGGTTATGGAACACCATGTACCAAAGTGTGCATATATATAGTTTTCTATTTTAACTCCAAGTTCTATGTACGCATGTATAGTACATAGATATAATATATAAATGTACATAAAACGTTGGTTGTAACAAAAATAACCTTGGCACAGTTGACAACAAACCGTACGGTATAAATTCATGTATACATATATACATGTATATATGTATATACGGTCCCTTTATCAAAAAGAAAAAGATAAAAAAAAAACCATAAACCGAAAAGACAGAAAAAAATATTCTACCAATTTGAAAAATACCCGTAGAAAAAGAAGAAGAAAAAAATAAAAAAACAAAAACAGAATTACAGAGTGTTTTTTGGAATGATAATTAAAAAGTAAAAAACCACATCTCATGATCTGTGCGCAATTTATATTATATATATACATATTTTTATTAATTTTATTATTTTTTTCCGCTTTTGTCGTAATGTTTATGAAGCGTATAAAAAAACTGGTAAGATTTTATTTAGGTATACAGTGTATAAAAGCGTACATGAGACATATAAAGTATATAAGGAAGTGGCGCGCCGCCGCATTATTCTTTGCTCTTCGAGGGCGTGACCTTCACGCCGGATGACCACCTCTCGATCTTCTATAGACGCGATTTTAGATCGTGACTGTGATCGTGTTGCCGCTTTTGCTTTCGCTGCTGATATACGCCTAGTTTTGTCGGTGTATTTTGTTGTTTTGTTTGATCGATTCTCGTTACGTGTATAATACGAGTGATGTAACGAGGCCACTGTGATGTTATAACCTTTACGTGTAGCTACTATTATGCACGTTATTGTACACATTACAACGCGTGATGCAGCCCGCGGTTAGTACATTATACGTGTGCATTACGATGTACCGATCAGGAAGAAGGAGAAAAACGAAAAAAAAAATAAAAAGAAAGGAAAAATCAATCAGTTGTTATTGATTTTGTTTTTTTGTTTTTTTTCTTTCTCTCGATCGTCCAGTTTGTTATAATAATGTAGCCGCTTTGCAAATTTGCAGCAATCGCAACTGCGGGTGTATTATTTATTGGTTAAATTTTTTTCTTATTCACTTTCAATGATTCCGAGTTGTATTTTTCTGGCTATATAGAGTCCCGCGTCTACCGGCTTCGTAAAATTGTGTTCCATAGAGAAGAAAACTTTTTTAAATTATCAAATCTCTGGATCCATCTAATAGTCTCCTCAGAAAATAATCGAATCGAAAAAATTAAAGGCGAATCGAAAGCACGCATAACTGACGAATGGGTCGCAAAGTTTTGCAAAAAACTTTCTTTTGTTTTACACGCAGGAAAATAATGCGTATATATGTATGAATATTAATCACGTGCAAGTTCAAGTGTACTCTAGTGTATGCGGATACATTTCTATTTTAGATTTACGAACTCGCAGATATTTCGATGATTTACGACGATCCTTGCGCGAACTCTACATATGTTACCATATCTTATACAATACGTTATTATTGCATTTCGCTCTTCAGGATCGTAAAAATTTATTTATCATATTGTTGCTCAGGATTTTTTTCATATCCAAAAAATACACGTGTTCTCAAATCAACTTCGACCGCTTGATTTTTGCTGCGCGTAAACGCGAAATGTTTCTATTTTTTTTTAATCGTATGTAACGTACATTCTATATATATGTGTATGTGAATATCTAAAAAAAAAATTTATCTACCTTATTGCGTACGTTGTTAGATAGTACATTATACCGTATATTTATACATAGGTATATTATATATACATTTATATCTCTTGCAGAAAACTACGCCGTTGAATACAAAATTAGCGATTTTTTTTCTTTTTTTTTTTCTTCTTTTCTTGCCTTTTTTATCCATTTACAATACATTACGCATGCCCCATACGACACACACTTTTGCATCGACAATAAGTCGCGTTGTACGGTCGTTTTTGCTCCACATCTGCAAAGATCTCTGCAAATATAAGTTGACCTCCTGACCTCATCTTATTTATCTGATCTGTGCAACTCGTGTACCTATATCAGATACATAAATCGTACAACGGTAGACACAGTCTTTTTTTCTTCTTTTTCTTTCTTGTCTCAGTTTTGATCGTTGTGTACATGAAATTAGGAACTGTTGAAAATTTATCCTACCGAATTATCGAAATTATATTATAAATGAATAAATAAATAATTCGGATTCGGTTACCTGCGCGCAGCTTTATTTGAGTCAGCTGGCGCGTCTGCGCTGCAAGCAATTTCGCGGAACGGAAGCAGACGTAAAGTTTCACAGTGTAAATATATCTACTCATTAAATATACATGCATACGTCTAAGATAATACATACACCCTTGTTGGATACATCGTGTCGTCTTACAATCGTCAAGTTCAAGGTCGAAAGAAAATTATATTTTCCCCTCGTAAAATAATGTACAACCCGTCTGCGGTATATGGCCAGCATAATGGCCTCTTTTCGTTCACCAATTATTGCACATCAGATTTTATGAAAGAGAAAAAGAAAAAAATTTTCTCCGAAACTTTTTTCGAAATGAAAAAAAAAAAAATAAGGAGAAATAATAAATTTGCTGGAGCAGAAGATAATTATTATTTCATCATCATTAACGTTGTTATTATAAGTATGGTACGTACACCTATATATGCATATATATTTTGTTTCACAAACTCAAATGAGACTTCGTCTGGATTCGTGTGCCTTTTGGGCGTTCGTTACGTTTTTTTTTCCCCCTACCTTTTCCGCAACTCTTTTTTCACTTATTTTTATTTTATTTTATGTATAATTTTTTTTTTTTTTGCAACGAGTGGGCCCGCAGGGGTCAAATTAGATGCAGCTGGGTGCAGCAGCAACAGCGTATAGGTACACATATATATAGCTCTTTTTTCTGTATGTTTCGCGGCTATATTTCCCAGATGGCGTGATCCGCCTCCACTAATCTCACCCTTACGGGGTATATAACCGCCAATTTTTATACATATAACTTTATACATACACCTAATACGAGGCTTTTTTACGAGGCTTAGAGTTTAGCTCGTAGTCTCTTCCTCGCTTTCTCTTCACCCAAAGCAGTCTAACGCAAAAAAAGGACGAACTAAAAAAGTAGAAAAACAACAAAAAAAACAACAAGAATTATAAAAAGAGTAGACCTTGTAGCCTTCTTGTATTTCGCGCGCACTCTTCTCGGAAATCTCCACCCTCTCCGGTAACATCCGTTGCTGCACCCTGACTATGGCGCATTAAAAATGGTAAACAACAATTTTGAGGGAATTTGTAAACTAATACTTCTGATGCACTACGTGCAGGGATAGTTTTTTTTTTTTTCTATTTTAAAAAGTTGACGTTCAGTCGAATGTGATCGAAATGAAAGAAAATGCGAGTTTTTCCACCCATTTTCGTGTTTATACAACTGGGACATTAAGGCTACGACTAACATAGATCCAATGAAGATATCCCAATTATGTCGCGTTTCATAAGCGATAAACTCAGGATAACTCGATCATTTCGATAGCCGGATCAATTTAGCTTTCAGATTCGGATTCCTGAGCTCACAATACATAGGAATGCCTCGTGAAAATCCAGAACAAAAGAATTGTTAAATTTTGACCCCAAAATCGAGAAAAAATCTGAGGTGTACCCCTTTGGATTTTTTATAGATTTTTAGGGCAGAAATGAATAATTTTTATAATCGATTGCAGAACACTTTTCTAACGTATCTTGACCTCAGCAACGCGAATCTGTCGAGTAAATTGAGCTATACGAATAAATCCCATCGAGATATCTCAACTTTTTTTTGACCCAAAAATCGAAAAAATCTAGAGGGTATATACCTTAGATTTTTTTCGATTTTGGGGTGAAAAATCAACATTTTTTTCTATGGGGTATTATAACGTATTTTTATGTATTTTGAGCCCAGGAATTCGAATCCGCACAAGCTAAATTGAATCATCTATCGAAATGATGGAGTTATCGCCATTTTTTCGCTTTTTGGAGCAGAAAAATCGAGATATCTCAATTGCTGATGGTTGTAGCTCAATTTAGTCAACGGATTCGTGCTTCTGAGCTCAAAATACATGGAAATACATAAAATACTGCAAAAAAAAAAAAGTCGATGGACAAAAATCGAAAAATCTCGGAAGTCGAGTCACAATGCAATGCTCTCGGAAAAATATTAATAAAATAACATTTCTATAAACTATTTTTTTTTTTTTTGGCTTTTCATTTTTTTCCCGTGCATTTCTAACTGAAATAAATTTTCAGCGTTGAAAATCAAGTTTAATAGAAGATCGGTTAAAATTAATTACCATTCAAATATGTCTTGAATATAATAATTCTCGTCTAATGAGGTGTCGTCTGAATTTAGAATTCAGATGCAAAAAAACTGAATTATTATTATTATTGTTAATGAGTGTAAACTTTTAATTGAACCTTACACTAGATATTTATGCATATTTTTACCATATATGCAAAAACAGGCTTCTCATTTGTACATTATTTTATGCATTAATCATCATAATAACTATGCAGTTTTTATATTGCAATGGAATATTTCGGGAGATTTCATATCGCGTAAAGCGTTGGAAAATTTTTTATCAAATTTAATTATGAAAAAAAACAAACAACAGATAAAATAATCAAATGCAGATAAACCCTCAAAGGGCCAGCTGACGTCACTGTCTGACAACTTTGAAACATAATTTTTAGAATCCCAAAAACCAGTTTTCTGGGTTTCGTCTCTGCTTTAGATTTGATGTTTCATACTAGCGTTGCATTTTCATATTTGAATAACTGCTGCGACGGCGAACTCGCCCGTATAACCCAGCCGTACAAGACATTTCGGGTCAATGCCAACGTACATTTTTTTTTTTTTTTTTTTCATTCATATCATATTCATGTGTACAAAGTTTCGGTTGAACGAAAAACTGAAAAAAAAGAGAGAAATTAGACGAGAAAAAAACAGAAGTTTCGATATTGGTTTCCAGAATGATGCGTGTATATACTTAGGTATACCTATGTATTACACCTATATAACCTGTATATATACTGCAGATTTATACATTTTCTGTGTACTTTTATTGCCATTTTCGAAACTACTAATCCAGTATATTTATAGTGTATATATCTATATAGCAGTCTCTACTCTAAAATGTCGAAAGTTTTACGTAATAAAATGTGAGGGTAACAGCGCCAATCGATACTCACATATTACTCTTATACTTGTATTTCATTTTAATGCTGTAAAAGAAACAAAAAAAAATGATAATTATCTCAATTATAGAAAATTCTATTCCCTCGACCCCGCGAAATTCGATCATTTATTTATTTATTTATTTATTCATTTTTTTTTTCCATTTATTCGTTTAACGTTATTTTTATTTTTTCGTTCTAGTAGTATTAGCGGAAGATTTTGATGAAATGAAGATGCGAAATTTCTGTTGAAATTTCGAATATTTTTACTTTCCATATGCACACACATAATAATTTGATTAACATTAAACAATGTGACGAAGATTGTGTAATATATTTTTATATATTTCACATCATGTTTTATTTATTTATTTATTTATTTTTTTCTCTCCGTCTTTCGCCAATAAGTACAAGTTGCACATGCAAATTCTCGATGTATTATTATGCATATTGCCAAAAAAGAAATGTCACGTCAATTTCGCGTATTTATGTATAAATTACATGCTCCTATATTATTTTTGAAAGGTTATCGGCATTCCTGCAGCGATGCAAAATTTTTTTAATTGATCTTGTTTCTTTTTTTATATTTTGAAAAAAAAAATTAATCATTTTCATTCATCTTCATCATTGGCCTCCTTAATTATGATCTTGTTTTTTTCCTCGCGTTACGGCGGTAAGGAAAATTATTGGCAAATATAATTAAGATCCCGAACTCTCGCCTCGATATTCAGGAGCGCAGGGGCGGGCGTCGCGATTCTCTTGCAACAAGCCTTTGTTTAAAATTTTTCTTATTTTTTTTTTTTTTCTCCATCATCGATACGACCCTCAGTCAACGTCGCGACGCCCCTCTGCCACTTCCCTTTGCAAACTTTTTTTTTTTTCTTTTTTATCTCGCACATATCGATACGATACAAATAACCTGTCGATCGAAAAAAAACGGTCCGGGGGTCGAGATAAAGAAGGGTAAACGAATGGTGGGGAAAAAAAAAAAGTAAAATATATCTGAGAGAAAAACCCGCTGCAACGAGTTTTAATACCGTCCTACCGACGATCATTGGTGTAGGTCACTAGCTCCCACGCGTCAAGGTGGCTTCTGCAGGGGGGAATTTAGGGGAATGAAGGGAGAGGAGGAAGGAGACGGCTGTTTGCCCGCGTGTCTGGTCAAGGTGCCCGCTGACTTAAAAAAAGGGGCCCCACGACTGCTTCTGCGTTGCTTATGCCCGTTTCTCTCATACTGGTTAGCAGCCTATTGCTGCTGCTGCCGCTGCTGCTTCTGCTTCTCGGGTTTGGCCTTGTCCAGGCATGGAATTGCGTTCGCGAATACAAACGCGCGTGGTTCGCATTTCGTCGGTTTTCTCATACGAATATGTAGATGTATACGTATACACATATATCATGCATGTGTGCACCTATATAATACTATGTATAACGCAACAGCGCGCCAGATTCAGCAAGATCCCTTTTCTTACGTTTGTAACACACACCTACATACACACATCCTGTGTACTATATTCTTCATTATATTTTTATTTTTCTTATCATTGCCGTTGATATTTTAATGCAGCACAATCGCGACTCTCCATGTGCAATCTGCACGGTATATTTTTGCAGGTTGTAAAGGTCTGTATTGCGCACGGTATAATGTAGAAAAAATACTTGACGATGATAATTTTTTATTTCGTTTTTGTTTTACGTATATTTGAAAAAATGTTCTCTCATCCCCCCACCCCCCACTACCGCTGCACACGTATATTCCTAGTTTGAAATTTTTATTATCGACAATCAGAAAGTAATATGCGTTTGAAAAATAAAAGATAAATAGTATGTTTAGTTTATGAGTTTGAACGAAAGATAAAATTTTGCAAAATACATTATGCAGTTTGTATATCTTCATTATCCACATATACAGGTATATACATATCTGCGTATTATTTGCTATTTTGCTAATGCTAATACAGCTGTCGAGTCGCGCGTATCGTATATAATGTAGTTTTTCTTACTTTTTTTTTTTTGGTATTCAGGTTTTTTTTTTTCATACCTCAAGTACACATGTAAATATAGACCTAACTGTTCAAGAAACTGAAATACGATTAACTTGCACGAGACAGACTACCAGACGGCGTTTCGGCAGACTTTTAAATACACTGCAATTATATATATGCGCAAGGTTTACATAGGTATTTATGTGTGCGTGCGTACCATTTGCTAATTTGTTGATTTCGTTTTGCTGTGCTGCACGGCATAACGAATAGGTATACGTACTTATACCTGGATGAAAAAGATGATGTGTGTACGAAAAATGTGGACGATGACGTAGAAACGAAGGCGGGTCTCCTCTCCGGTCGATTCATATAGAACTCTCAGCACAACTCGCGTTATTGTCCGGGTCAGGGATGTCGAGGACGCTCGTGGGCGATACACATACCTATATGTATTATACTCGTATACATAAGTATTGCTTGGTGTCCGTATATATATGTATATATAAAACTTCGGAAAGACGCGCGACGCCCGCGACGCAACACCGCGATCTTCCTCGAACAAAGATAGATATATTGTAGCATAGTTTTCTCGTCGGTTTTACGGATTTCACGGTAGGGCTGAAATTTAGTAGTTTTTAATTTGTTAATTTTTCCTACTCTTTTTTATGTTCTACTTATCGAAGTAACGTGAATATACAGGGTGAGATCCATGTCGTAACTTTGAATAAAAATAAGATGAAACCGACCCCATTTTCAAGAGTTTCGTAAACCAAAAGGTTCTACAAGTTTAAAACCGTCGGTTTCTATAGTCGTTTGATCCATTTCCATTTTAAATTGATTGATGATAGGATAGTTTCCGATGCACGGCCTGCTGGAGACAAAAAAAAAAAAAATTTTAACAACCTGGCAACCAGCCATTAACTTTTTGAAATTCCCCCAATGAAAAATTATCATTATACTATTTGAATATCTTTAATATCTCTTCTGCTCATTCTCAATCATAATCTTCATTTCTTTGTCGTATTGATATGATAAATTACACGTTGGCGTCACCCTGACCCAGCGAATGCAACGGAATCAGCATTATCATCATCATCATCGTGATCATCATCACTGCAATCACCATCGGCAAGGGGAACAACGAATGAAGGAACCTAACAAGTGCGTTGCGTATAGATGTGGTGTATGAAAATTGACGACCGTAATGGCCGAATTGCACTTCTATTTATACCTGCAAAGCATTATCGCTAAAACTTTGGCCTCCGGAAAAGTATTTCCTTAAAAAAATGAAAATTAAATCAATCCCGACATAATCGAAATGCCTGGAAATACTGTGTGTTATTTATTATTTTCCATTTCATTTATAGAGGATTATTTCGGTATATCCTGGGAAAAGATACAGCTTTGCTTGGATTTTATCCGTGAGAGAGCTTGAATTACCGGATTGAATTGTTAATGATTATTATAAGGTCTTGAGGACTGGAACTTCCTGCAGTAATTATTTCTATGATATACGTACACTTATACTATAGTTAGATTGCACCGTGCGATTTACTCGGTATAACACGCGGGAATGCGTTATTAATTAGCTTGCTACAGGGCGTGATTCTATGCTTATAATAATGTAAGTTGCGTAACGAATATCAGGATATACGTATACCAGTTAACCAATCGCAGCCAATCTTCCTACACAGTATACTGCTTTGCTTATGTGAATACAGGATTACGGATAACGTACATAGCTGGCTTGGCTGGATGGCCGTTGCTGGAGAATCAGAATAGACATTTATAAGTAAGCGAAGATATAAACGATGAGATAAATAACTTTTTTATTGAATTAAAGGAGGCGGTTATCTGCATCGAGTCATGAAATAGATTTAAGTACATGAGTGAAACTATCCTCTGTTATGACAGTTAATTAATATGATCCAATTAACTAGCCGCATGTCTCAACGTGAGTCATGAAAACCTTTTCATTAACATGTTCAGGCATTTATTAGATCTACTAGCTATATTCACTCGACTGTAATGAAATACTTTTACAATGACAAATTCATAATTCCCACGCTATTGAAACTATAAAAATATATTCTTCTTCTTTTTTCTAGGGCTGAGTCTTGACAACAGCAACCTGTCGATGTCTTCCGTCGGACCTCAGAGTCCTCTGGAAATGAAGCCTGACACTGCCAGCCTCTTGAACAGTGGAAATTTCAGTCCCTCCGGACCCAACAGTCCAGGGTATGTAAAACAATTAATGGAATGGCGACGTTTCTCTATACCAAAGATTTGCTAAATTATTTCAATCCATTTTATTCTTTTCTTCGTTTCAGATCGTTCAGTGTCGGAGGGCACAGCAGCTTGCTCAGTACTTCACCAGGAGGCCAGAGTAAGACAGGCGGTGCGGGGTCTCCGTATCCGCCAAATCACCCTCTCTCAGGAAGCAAACACCTCTGTTCTATCTGCGGAGATCGTGCCAGCGGGAAACACTATGGAGTTTACAGGTAAGTTTCACACGCTCTATTAAAGACACCCGCCTCACCTTGGAGACAAGGCTGTTTCTATTAATGAAATGAATTATGCTTCGCTGACAATGAGAGAATTGATGGCAGACGTTGTGTTTGGCAGATTAAATATTTCTCACCTAAATGTACCGGGGACGATATCATTTCAGGAAACTTTTCTGCAGCAGATACCATAGAAAGAGTCATTAATCTTATTGACTAAAAACGTAGCAAAGTCCTCTTAAGCCACAGAGGTCAATAATTCCTCAGATTTTATCTCGTGTATTATGGCCTTCGTACACTGAGAAACAAAAGAAGAATGCTTAGAGATTGCCCTCGACCTATTGACGAGCTTGACTGATCAAGGAAGAGAGAGGTCAAGGTCGTGCTTATGATCATGCTTACGTAATAACAGGATGTTGAACTTTTAGTAGCTGACTATAGTGAAATAAGATCGCTGGACTCTGTATTACTGCAGCTTTTTTTTTCAAAGACATATTTGCAGATAAGTGTTACTTCTCATCTAAATTTAGAAAGAGGTCATTATTGAAAAATTTCATAACAATCAGGCTTCAGTTGATGTTCAATCGCATGACATGAGGTGCAGTGGGGAACATCAGTACCCATGTGTTACAACATCTCCAGACGTATACAAATTTTTATCTCGATAAGCCAGTCATTGACAAAGCACAAGTGTAACTCATGTAACTTACGCGGGTTGATTATGATCTTAAAACAAGTATAACGTGGAATGTATAAAGGATTTTATGACATCTTTTGAATGCTGCCGAACCAGCTGGACTATTTTTAACAGTAGTAAGAGGTATTTATTTTTTTTTTTGTTTTGTTAATAATGGAAGTAAAAATATATAAATGCAAAAGCAAATATTGATCGGTGTGTAGTTACGAAAATACCGACCATGCGATGAGGTTGTATCCTTCTCTTTATTGCACTTTGTAAATAAAGATTATTGCGCGATAAGAGAACCCCATCTTTTTGCAACTGCATAGCAACTGAGAAGTATATGAGGATTATCTTATGAAAAAGTGAAGCAAAACTTATAAATAAACATTATCATGACATTTAAACCTACCAGACTACAATAAAGATTATTTATTATTCTCTAAACTTGCCTCTACAGCCTTTGTTGCTATTGCCACCGATAGGAATGATAAAAAATGAAATTAGAAACTAACAAGACTAGAAAGAATTGCTTTGGTAGGAGCTAATCCCAATAACAATTTGCACACCCTTAACTTGTGAATTGATCAGAATGGAATATTAACTCATTTCTATTCCTTCCCATTGCCTGTAGGCAAATTCAAGAGTCAGAGTTCTACCCACATAATATGTGTGTTCATATTTCAACGTGCAAATCTAAGGAGAATCGTTATTGCATCAGAGTCAGACGTTTGCACGGAGTGAGGAGGTATATACATACTTGAAGATACTTGCACTCACCATTTACATGTATGCAGCACAGCCATGCGAAAGACTATGCAACCTTGGACTTGCCTATTGTGCGAGCCTGCGCGTGTATTAAATATATGCACGCATCGTTGACCACCCAGCCATAGTTCCTTTTGCGAAGGGTTTATGTGGACCTAGGTTTTATGTGAAGATTCCAAACCCCTGCTTTGGATAATAACTAATTAAGTAATCATGGAAATTAATGAATTTCCCTACCGGCTAGCTGGTCACTCACTCTTCAAGGAATCTAAGCTAGTTGAGCTGTTTTTAATGATTGGAGAACAAAGGGTGATAGAAAATAGTATCCATTCATTTTGAAAAATAATATTGGAACTCTGCAAAAATGCGTTATATGGACACACCTAAATGTAAGAATACGGTTGACATCAGCCTCCTTTGAGCAGTGGGACTTTTAAAGTTAACTTACTGACTTTCTGCTCACTTGTCTCGCCTTGAGTTCTTCCTCGTAATTGCTCAAGTTTATGGTCATCTCTCGACTCTCTTGCTACCAGTCAGACTCGCTGGTCTACCCACAATTATTTCAGTACATCATACGCATGTTTCGCGACTGGCATTAAGATGGGTTATTACTTTGAGTACGATAATGCTAGACTTAAACTTTATTTTATGCTTTATGGCTTCATGCTTTCAGCCAATATTTCGAATTTGGTTCTTGAAATATTGAAAGAGCGAATGCTCGAGAGTTGCATCTCTATTATGAAAATCAAATCAGTTTATCAGTATAAATACAGAACTCCGATCTTCGTGACAACTGATAGATGATAAGCGTTCTTTACAGAACCCCACAAGTAGGTGGGTAGATGTTTGAAAAAA
Organism: Athalia circularis; assembly: GCA_963978495.1. NCBI lineage: Eukaryota > Metazoa > Arthropoda > Insecta > Hymenoptera > Athaliidae > Athalia > Athalia circularis. The sequence goes on from OZ021702.1 coordinate 10,061,312, forward strand.
TTAACTTCTTATCACTTTCCAATCATTTGATTTTTTTATACCTTATATTCAATTTTGGACCACCGTAGTCGCTTTGATCTTATTGTTTATGAGATACAGAAACTGTGTAGAACGACAGATGCCCGACAGAGGTTGTCATCTTATGCGTATGAAATATTTGAATATATTTATGCAGTGCACTTGTGGATCAGTGGTAGTTATATGTGTAGGATGTTCACGTCACGTGTGGGATGCATTATTAACTTCTTCAATGCCACCGACATTTAAAATCACGTCGGTACAGTTGCAGCTGAATAATATTATATAGTATGTCACTAATTCATGCAAGCTTCTTATACATATAGTAACAATTTGCATATGCAATAGGATTGTCTCTCTATGACGCGTTATGATATTAATTAATTTATTGACATTTACTGTTCAAATGTTTTACAAGTAGATGATTTTTATTTTTATTGAATAAATTTCTGCAATGAGTACACGTAATAGTTTATGTTCAGAGTCGATAGGACCAACGAAATATTAAAAGCATGCGGTAAAACGAAAGAGAATAAACATTGGCAATGTGCCTGACAGCTAAACTAATTTGATATTGAATGAGGTTGATGAAACTTTGAAAGATTCCCACACTAATTGACTTGAAGTTTATCCTATAGTTTCAATGTAGATTTTAACACATAAGTAATTATCTGCTGGCAGATTCTATAAATTGTCTTGCATTTTAAAAACTTGTAGTGCAAACAGCGATATCTACCGTAAAAAGTACTCGTCAGTTACGCTGGTGGAGTGAACAGTAAATCCTTTTCCTCAACTTGTTAGTAAAGAAGCTGTTTAATCTGGTAATCTAATAAAACATGTTGTTTTACACGTTCAAAAATAATTTCATGGTGAAAGTGTTAAAGTACGGAGGAAAAATGGATAGCTAAGGAGTAGCAACAGTAGTCTGGTGTCTTCCTAGGGTGAATCATGTCTCTGCAAATTATTTTACTGTTTTTATATTTGGACTGACTCCAAAAACTTTGGATGCGACTGCTGCAAGCCAAAAAATATTATTCCACGAACGATTTATTTCAGTCGCACGGCTGGATATTTTTATACCTACAACGCTTTAGATTTCATGCCTGCAGTGTAGCAGCGAAATGCGAGAGTGTAAACTAAAATTTTGGCGGGGATGTTTTCGTTAGCGAGAGAAATGGAATGGTATTTTAATCCGAAGATCGTTTCAGGTCTCACAATATCTCTGATTAATAACCCCCGACTTCTACGTAAATTTTCACCAAGAATATCCGAACGTATACAAAATTTGTATAGGATTTTGTTAGGTTTTCACACATTTAATGTTTTTTCATATTTATTTGTTTCTTTACAGCTGTGAAGGATGTAAAGGTTTCTTCAAGCGCACGGTACGCAAGGATCTTTCATATGCATGCAGAGAAGAGAAGTCGTGTATAATTGACAAAAGGCAAAGAAATCGCTGTCAGTATTGTCGGTATCAAAAATGTTTGGCAATGGGTATGAAACGGGAAGCTGTACAAGAGGAAAGACAGCGTACCAAGGAAAGAGATCAAAGCGAAGTTGAAAGCACGAGCAGTTTGCACACTGATATGCCGGTCGAGCGCATACTCGAGGCAGAAAAAAGAGTGGAATGTAAATCAGAGCACCAAGGAAATTACGAGGTACGTGTTTTAAGCATCAAAAATTTGTTTCCCTTCCTTATAACAGTGTTTATATTTATGTAGAATCTCTAATATTGAGCTGATCAAAGTGGGAAAGCAAATTATGAGTGCCTGATCGCCCCGTCCAGTCAGATGCCTTTGAACAAAAATTCCTTTCAAGTTGTTAAAACGAATAAAACTTTGTCTTCACGTTTACAGAATGCCGTAACTAATATTTGCAACGCTACGGACAAGCAGTTGGTTCAACTGGTCGAATGGGCGAAGCATATTCCTCATTTTACATCTCTCCCTATCGCGGACCAAGTGCGTCTTTTAAGAGCTGGATGGAACGAGCTTCTCATAGCTGCGTTTTCTCATCGATCAATCGACGTCAAAGACGGAATCGTCCTTGCAACAGGATTAACGGTGCATAGGGATTCTGCACGTCAAGCAGGAGTGGGCACAATATTTGAACGAGTGCTTACAGAATTAGTGGCTAAAATGAGAGAAATGAAAATGGATAAAACGGAGCTTGGTTGTCTGCGGTCAATCATTCTCTTCAATCCAGATGTTCGTGATTTGATATCGAAAAAAGAGGTCGAGCTACTTAGAGAAAAGGTTTATGCCGCGTTAGAGGAATATACCAGAGCTGCCAGGCCAGATGAACCTGGCAGGTTTGCCAAGCTTCTTTTAAGACTACCTTCATTACGTTCGATAAGTTTGAAATGCCTGGAACATCTATTTTTCTTTAGGTTAATAGGAGACGTACCTATCGATACTTTTCTCGAAGAAATGTTGGAGTCTCCTTCAGATCCTTAGGAAGAGGAGGTGTGTCGCATTTTGGGGCACGCCGACATGTGACTTCTGACGCATTCGAATTTTATGCGAATAATACTAATTCGTTCATTAGGTAACTCATAATTTCTTTCTGTTTTTTCATTGAATTTTATTCATATTTTATTATTTTCATGTAATGTTATAACAACCAATGCCTCGTTTGTTGATCGTTCCAAATCCACGGCTACACACACGCGCGCGCGCGCACACACACACACACCGAATGTGTCAGGAAAATCATGTGCAAGTTGTAAACCATAGGAGGGAAATGTTTGATTGAACGTATAGACATTGCTTTTTGTAAATTTAAGCGTAGTGTTTTGAAAATTTATAATTGTGTTTAATAATAACAGTAATATATTATGTGTATAGTAAATTGATATTGGGAGTAGAAATTTGAGTGGGTCAAAATTGGGACAAAAGTGATATACACGGTGCTATATTCTATTCTGAAATGTAGGCGTTAAGAATTTAAAGTTGACAAAACGAATTGTTGAAATTTTTGCGCGTAACTTTATGTTGTTGTTTATCTAAAACATATCTCGATACAAGAATGTTGTCGGTTTTTTTTATTACCGATGAGCATCCAACTATGGCTTACAATTTCACACTCCTCGTTAGTCAGGAAGCCCTGCAAGACTTAATTATAAAAATTCATAGTTTTATAAATAATTTAAATATCACAAGAAACTGTTATTTGTTTTTCTTTTTTTTCTGCTAAACTCAACGCCGAGAAAAATAAGCCGCCTTCCTCCCTTCCACATCTGTTATGGAATAATGTTCCTGAAATAGTTTTTATTTTATTGTCACAATTTTAATTAATATCCCAAACCTCCTCTTCCCTTTTATCCTACTCCTTCACATAATCGTTGCGTGACAGACGCGATGCCGATAGATAGTTATATTTATTGTTAATTTATGCATTCTTTATTTTGGTTTGAAAAGAAAATACAGTCTAATTATATTTACGCCGAAAAAAAATACAGTGAACTCAATATTTCCGAACATAGATGATTCCAGTAATTTATTTATTTATTTTTTTTCAAATTATTATTTTACATTGGTTTTCTCTATGCATAATACGCACTATATATCGAGAGAAGATCTGAAACATAATACTAATAAATTTAAATAACTCTCCAGAGTAACAATCTCGAATATCTTCACAATTGTTGAAAATTTTCAAACTTTTTGTTTTTTTTGTAATGTAAACTTAGTTTTAGGAATCACGTAATGGTGAAAAATCTTTAGATAAATTTTATGTTGAAATGTATCTGCGAAACGGCGATTCATATAATGTGAGATATGGATAGACTACAAAATCTGATCTAGTAACAAAATTTATAGCCGATATTGTAATATACTCTGGAATTATTGTGAATCAGACTCAACAAAACTTTTGAGAAACTTTTAAATAAATTTCGATTATTACTTTACTCATCGACCAGGTGAATGAGTGGAAAAGAATACCTTAAAATTAGACAAAGTTCGCATTACCAAATTAAACAAGTAGTTCTCATTTTGTTACCATGTATATAAAGATAAAAGAAAATTGCATCATCGTTGAGCATTTTTTTCTACTCTCAAGTTGGTCGACGGTGAGTGTCTATTAGACGCATCTATTGAAAAAAATAATCATTTTATCGAACATTGGTGGATGATCATACTTATTACGATATACACATGAATTATGACAATTAATATTAATGTATTAATAAAAAAAAAATATTTCTATTTTCGCGTGATTGCCTACGATTGTTAGCTGTTGGTTATTGTTATCTACTTTACGAGAGTATTCGCTGTTAATGCTTATGCGATAAGAGTCTTACTGATTCGTATGCTGTAAAGACTTTCGTTCTTTTTTTTTTTTATTCTCGTACTACTGCAAAGTTGGAATTCACTCGAAGTAAATACCAAAATTGAAAACGAATCAAATTCAACAAGATTCAAATATACAGATATGTTTTTTTCTGAATAATTGAATTTCACCCATTGTAAGTGCTGACTTATGTGGTTAATTTTATGTAGGAAATAAGTATAAAAATATTTTGATGTTGTTAATAGGCAGAAAAACCTCTAAATCAAGTAAATATTATATATTATTAATGTGCATTTTGAAATGAGGTACCAAGTTAAATAATAATCTTGTACCAACTATGGTCGGTTTATCGTTGAAAGATTTTGTTTTATATCAAAATTATCGTCCGAATATTTTATATTGCGCTTTGTATATTTTGCTGCTTGTATAATATCAGAACTACTTTAACAATTATTATTATAAAAAGCAATACAACATAACGAAAACAAAAAAAAAATTATATTTTGTATAAAAGTTATAATTCCGTTGACATTCTTCTTTTCGGCTTTCTTTTTTATGGGAGAATTGTGATCGGTGGCAAATTGATCGAAGCGTCGTGTAGGGTGCGAATGTTGTTACCTGTGGATAGAGTTTCATATTTAAATGATAAAAATATATACGTGTTACAATAAAACATACAAACAAAAGTATCTATATTTCTAAATTAAATCATCTTTTTAATGAACGGTACGAGTTACGGAAAAAAAACCTCAGTAGCGGTCAGTAGAATAGTTTTTAAACTTTGTTTATTATTAATTATGTCTGTTTAAATCGTAAATTATACTCCGCGATCCGATGTTAGGTATTATATGTATATGATAAAAAATGTAACATTAAATAACTAATCCCTCTCATGATATTCGAATGTCAGATAATAGATATATTTTTTTTTGTTTTTGGTTGCGGATTTCAAAACAATCAGTTATGGCTTGGAAAAAAGGTCGTATTTGCTCTAATACTATATATATGCTTTTGCCATATCGTTTTGATAATGTAATATATATAAGTACACATATAAAAATGGTTGAATACGATGCTCAAATTGTGTGTAGGTGTTACGTTCACTAGCAGCAATGTTTTAATATTAAAAATGTAGTTAGTATTGTATTTCAAGTATTTTCACCATATACATATAATTGTTGCACTTTGCAATTAAACGAAAATTTTTGTCGTTGTTAATATTCAGAATTTAACTAGGTATTTTTAGATGGCAATTAGGCAATTTATTGAATTAATTACCCACGGTAATGAGATAAATTAGAAAATTTTAGGAACCTGAACTTTGGAACTAAGCATCCGTTTTTTCTTTGTTTTTTATCTTTTTTTTCAATCATTATAGCTTTGATCAGGGGGGGGGGGGGGGAAGCGTATTGAGTCTTAAATAATAAATCTACGACGTCTTACATTACAAATAAGTCACAAAAATTGCAACGCAACTATAACTTTCAAGATATAACTAGATCAGTACAAATGAGTTGTAACAATGAATGGTCTTGCTAATTAAAAGCAAGTCTCATCCCACTTAATAATCAGTAGTGATTTCTCCTACTAACTACCGTACCTTCACAAGAGCTAAGCTAATAAATTTTAAGTGCCAGAGTACTAATTTCCTCAATCTAAATGTCGTACAATACTTATAATTAAATATATATAAATATATGTAAATATATAAACATATGTTTATGTATACTATATAATGATATAACTATGTGTCGTATACGTATTTCAAATAGCATATTTACGAAGATTACCTGTACAACCACAGCTAGTTTATGTAGGTATATCGACATTCTACATTCTGTAATATCGGCTCAGGAACGCGTGTATAGTCTAAGAATTGACGAGGAATTATTCATTGATCATAGCGTAAAAACCATTTTTTCCTTTGAAAGAAAAGAAAATAAATAAACAAATAAGTAAATAAATGAATAAATGAATGTGACGTATTTTTTAAGCTAAAAAAAACATTATGATACCGATATAACGTGTTTGTTCAGTAGAACATAAAAACCGCAATGGATATTTCAGAAAACATGAGTCTATCTGTGCAAATCGGTATAAAAGTAGCTCTTAAAAATTAACATTCCAGATGTACACGAGCTAACATTTCTCATACTTACTCATAGTATTTCTCATACTTTAAAACAATCCCCCAGTGCACAGCAATGGTTTCTGATGAAAATTAAATCTTTGAGATAGCTGAATTTTTCTCACTTTCTTTCCTCAACTTATTTATTTGAAGCAGTCTTTGAATTCTGTCGTTATTTCACCTTCGAGGTTGAGAATTTCTTATAACAAGAAATGTGATTTGTTTTTTTTTTTACACCAGGGAACAGTATTGAATTCAGCTACCTAAAGATTCGTTTTTTCTCACCGAGCGTTTAACGGATATGAAACAAACTATAAAGTCTATAATTTAGAATACAATAATGAATAGAAATAATTTCATTTTATTACTTATAAAATCTATGATTATGAAGAAGCAGAAATATGTATAGAACGTTACTACAGAAATATTATACGCTTTTGTAAACGTAAATATTTTCAATGATGGAGCGATGGGAAAAAAACTACTGAAAAAAAAAAAAACGTGTCAGGTTTAAAATGTCATTGTAACAATAGTAGATGTTTTGTAAAGAGTAATAGTAATATATTATTGAGAAATGGTAAAGAAACAGAGTTAAACCAGGAAAATGGCTATACGGGAAATAGTTGTAGATACGAAGCTAGAAATATTTTTCAGTGTACTTTGTAACACTAAATGATTTATCATTTACTGAAAAAAGAAAAACGGTGATGAAAGATGTAATGGGTAACGCGAAGATATAGATCGTTTATTCCGATTTGTCTAAATATAATATTTTTACGAAATATTCAGTTTTTATTATTATCACAAAGATATTTGAATACTCGATTCACTCAGAACGCTGATACGTACCTTGCCCACTTCCAACTTTCCTCTTATTACACAATCCAATGTTCAAAGTAGACTGTGGGAAATTTTTGGAAAACCAATAACGAGTTATAAAAACGTCAATAGTTTATTTTGTCAGAGATATATTGGATCGGCCTCATAAACAAGAATAATTAATATTGATGTGTGTATGTTGTAGCTGTAAATAATTTTCATTTGAAAATCTTTGCCACCGTCTTCTTTCCCCATCTTCCATTTCGCAATAAATACAGGTGAATAATATGGACTGGTTGTCACGGAAAAAAGTTAAACAAAAATACAAGGCAGATAGGCAACCGGGAAGTCACATATGGATTTGTAGCTAATATACCTTTGGAGCGAGAACATGCTTGCTGTGAGAAGTGGATTAACTTTCAGAGTATGTACACTTTTGATCAGTAATGAAAATTAACTAGGAGTAAATTGTATTTAAAAAATAAATAAACTGCATCGTTGAAAAATTGGAAGTTTTAACTAAATTTCACAGCGATTTCGCGTTGTGGGCAGTCTTGACTCCGGCTTATCTGAAAAATAAAGATGCCAGGGTCAAGGAGATTTCAAGGTTACATGTGAATCCAAAATTCAGTGACCACACAGATAAGGGTAAACAAACATTTTTCAGTAAATTCTGTTAGATTCATACTTGACGCTACAATAACGTTGAATATTGCAGCGGGAATTAAATCGATTTAATCTAACATGTTTGTGCATCGATCAACAAACCGAATATGTTAATCGAGAATTTTCATGTATCGTATAGATTTTACTTGAGGTTGAAAACTAATGAGAGTTTAGACTTACAAAATTTTATCCACAATTCGTTTCATATCTAAGAATTCTTTTAGAATTTCTCCTCCTGTAGGCCGTGTTTAAAAAACATCAAGACTGGAACTGAGTCACCATCGATCTCACGGTATTCCAACATCCCAACGATTCCATCGATGTCCATTGATTCACCGGTGAAGAATTGAAGCTCTTTGAATCGTGAGAGGATATCTTTCATAACTTTGTTCATATTCTTCTTGAAGATTTCGACCTGGTCAGGGGATTTCTCTTCCAGGAGTCCAACCAATCTAAGTAAAAAAGAAAATGTCAGAGATATTATAAACCTTTATATATTCCTAAAAAAAAAGTACTGCTACATATCTACTAAGTAATTGTTCCGTATTATTTCAAGTTAATTCTACGAATGACTCACTTCTTCATGTATTCTTTCAAATACTGAGTATAGGATTTCTTGTCACCAAAGGCATAAGTTTCTTGAAGACGGTGATTCAGCACCACGTCAACTCCTGATTCAACAGCTTCGTCCGTAGCATCTTCAGCTTCCTCCGCTGACGGATTGAATCCAGCAATTTCAATGCTACCAGCTTTGCGAGTGACGAGCTAGGTATTTTAAAAAAAAAAAGGAGGTAGGGTCAACAAACTTCTAAAAGTATCGAAACAAAGATAGAGAATCTCTTTACTCACCTTGCCATACACCTCATAGACTACGTCATCAACCAATTTTATTTTGTAGGTGTCTGAGAACATCTCATCACCTAAAAAGAAGCACATATTCATACATCAAACATCTGGAGAGGTTAGGGGGAGATGTCAAGTAATATTTGTTTCAGAAAATTTCTAACTCGCAATGAGTTCTCGCTTTTTAACTGTCTGATCACCAAGATCGTGCGATAGGCACAACGAATGCACAAAGAGAATTTTTTTGGTCAAGAGAATACTGAAGGGTATTGAAATGTCACTTTGGTGTCTGGTTGATAAGAAAACGGTCAATAACAGGGGGTTTTCAAGGAATATGTAACCAACTTTTCAGTCCATAAAAACGTTATAAGCATTTCTGAAGATAATTACCGGTAAAAAGGTCCTTGTAGATCTTCATTGTGGAAGATGGAGAAAGATTTAATCACAGCTAAAACTAAATAAGACACAGTCACCCAAAAGAGCGAACCGGAAAGGACAGTACGAATGGCGATCGACAATGACCGAGAGGGAGAAGTGGGGCGAAGCAAGAGTCGAAATAGGATTACTTCTGCGCAGATTGAAAGAAGACCGTCTACGCAACATCCGCCGCAATAATTCTGGCTCTTTGTGCGCGAGCGCGGAGAGAGCAGGACTTGAGGCTTTCCACAACTGAGAAAAGGCGCCATCAACAACTCATTTCCGACTCTACCTATTTCCCCCTGTACGTACGTTCGTCGCACGTCGTTAGAAAGCGGTTTTTTACACGTGCTTCTAGGGTATATCGTGAACGTTATTCACCCGTTATAACTGTTTTATTATCGGGCAGTTGGGACAATCAAAACTCTCAAATATCAAAGAATCATTAAGTACGTCCTACCTTTATCAATCGAGAACAAAATGGAGAACGGTAAAGACGCTCCGAAGGTAGAAGAGAAGGCCGACGCTGTCGAAAGTGAGGTTAAGGAAAACCCGGCAGAAACATCAACCGCTGACGAACCAGATCCAGAACTTTTGGTTAGAATTAAAAACCAGATCGAGGTAAAGCGAATGCTATAATTTATATTCTACACTTTTTACGATCCTCCAATTCTTTCAACGTATGTAATTCACAGACCTGGTCTGGACTGATTGTCCAGACTTAACGAGTCTCGATATTAAGAAACTATCCAATCCTCTTTTACCTTCAATTATTTCTATTTCAGTTCTACTTTGGTGATGTAAACATGCAACGTGACAAGTTTTTGATAGAACAGGCAAAACTTGACGAGGGATGGATCCCTATGTCAGTTTTGCTGAAGTTCAAGATGCTGACAACAATGACAACAGATCCTGAAGTCATCCTGAAAGCATTAGCCAGCAGTGATTTAATGGAGGTTTCAGAGGATAAAAAAAAACTACGGCGCTCCCCCAAGCATCCATTACCTGTATTTGATGAAGCTTATAGAAAAGCTCAAGAAGAAAGAACTGCATATGTCAAAGGATTTCCACTGACCGATACCAACATAGAAAAACTCAAAAAATTCTTTGAACCGTACGGTCCAGTTGAAAATATCGTTGTAAGAAAAATGGCTTTGTCAAATATTTCCAAATTATTACAAGAGTTTCACCCACTTTTAAACTTGTTAATTACAGATGCGTAAGTACATGGACAAGGAAAAGAAACTTCAATTCAAGGGTTCAGTCTTTGCACAATTTAAAACTCTTGAACTTGCCAAAAGTTTCATGGAGAAGGAGTCTGTCAAATATGAGGATACAGAATTGATCAGAAAATGGTCGTAAGTAACTCTTTTGAAGTCTCCAATGTTCATAATAACTTTACATTGAATGATGACTTTGTCATGCTAATGCTGAGAAGTTTACTTGAATAAGATTTTTATGAATCATAACTCATTGTTCTGACTTGTATTTTCTATAGGTTGTAGTTATATAGAGCTTTTATCTTTCACTGATCAACCTGGTTCATTTTGCTCCGATTTAGATCAGATTATTTCATATTGAAGACAAAAGAAAAAGAAGAGAGGAGGCAGAAAAAAACGGAAAAGACGGGAAAGAAAGGAGACAAGGTTTGTATTTTAAAGTTGCCATTCCTGTAAGTGAAAAAAATTCCAACATTTTCCAATGTGAATATTATTTTACGAATTTTTGCAGGAAGTAGAGGAAGCTGAAGGTGAAGAAGATGCAGATGATGGGGAGAAAGAAAAAGACGACAAGGGCTTACCAAAAGGATCTGTAATTCACTTGGCGGGCCTCTCTGAGGAAACTACACGAGAGGATATCAAAGAGCGTCTTGGAGCTTTAGAGGGCCGTGTCGCCTTTGTAGATTTCAAAAAAGGCGATGTTGAGGGCTGGGCACGTCTTCAAGGAGATGATGCTGCTGCTCCTGTTTTCGAAAAAATGGAAGGTGGGAAGGTAAGCAACTAACACATTGAGATACCAAAATAAATTTTTGTAGAGAAAGATCATCAAGATAACATATTCCATTTGGTATTTATCTGCTTGATAGCTTTTGATTGGTGGCAAAGAAGTTACCTGTAGAGTTTTGGGAGGAGAGGAAGAAGACAAGTACCTGGCAAAGGCAAAAGAGGAAATGGCAAATCTACGACAGAAATATAATAATAAAGGGAAACGCGGAGGAAGGAGAGGAGGTAAGGATCATTCAAATATTTCAAATTCTTCATTGTCCACGTATCTCTACAAACTAGTTCCAATGATGACTTGCCATGCTAATACCGAGGGGTCTTCAGGGCCTCGATGAGTTGGAATTGTCTCAAAGCACTGATAATATTCTTTGTGAGGTTGAATTTTATTTCGCTGTCTGGAATATGAAGCATTGAATTGTGCTTAATTTCCAGGACGTGGCGGATACAGAGGAGGGCGTAAAAGACGTAACAGCCCAAATAGGGATAGGAAGGGGCCACCGGCCAAGAGACTCGCCATTGCTGACTAAGTTCTTGTTTCAACATGGGAGTTTATTGAAAGGTCTATAAGAGGAGTCGTAAAATATAAGATGACAAATATATCTAATAACATGTTACAATAATAAGACAATTACATTACTACATATTATTGGCTATACATGATGCTATTATATTTTTTAAATCGCCAGACGCCTTCGAGTACCCTGAAGATGAACTGTTGTTATAAAAGACTGCGTCGTATATATGAATTCAACGCGTTTTTGAATGCGCTTTTTCAATCTTCCTAAGAAATAATCGCCATGCGATTATTATAATATGTATTATTATTTGACAGACTACTATTAAACGTTGGCTTATGTTTCTTATACAGTTAATTACTCTTCATCAGACAGTCAGTACCTATCCCCTTCAGCCCCTGAAATCTCTGAGCCTGCTGTGAAATGCACAAAAAAAAATGAATAAAACTAGTAACTCGCTACATTGAAAGTAATAAAAATATATTTGTTAATGTACTACGTTGTGAACCAGGTTCTGTGTCCTGGAGAAACACGTCTGTATTTTTATTCCACGAGACAATTTCATATCATGATTTTGCCAACATTATCATAAAACCCATCGCTAGCGACTGACCGGAGCTGCGATATATGAATGGTATCCACAAAAAATTCCCCAATTTTTGTGTTTTTATGAGCCTGTAAACCAAACATATTAGAACATCAGTTGAAAGATGTATCTAATTTTTTTTCAGCGTTTTGGATACGAACCTCTAGTATATTCGTTGCGTCAAACTTTTCTCGTTTTTTAGAATATGGTTGATCCTTATCCATTTTGAACTTTGTATTCATCAATGTGACATGCAATTTTACAATTTCGGACTCTCTTTTAGCAAGACCTAGAAAAATCCATAAATGAGGATTGAACTTAGAATTTATTTATAACACCGACTTGCAATGAATAGAGTTCTTACCAATTTCAGTGAAATAGTGCCTAATTTCATTCGCTATGCGTTGCAAGACATCATTACTACTATACACCTTGCCGTACAATACAGCAACTGCTGTTGGATCGTCATTTTGATCGATGTAGTCAACACCTCTAACAGTTATTAATATCGGTCCGTTTTTGAGAATAATGGGCCTAGAATATGAAGTTCGTTTATTACTGTAGCTCACTTACTTGTTACTTGTTATTTAGAAAGGTGATGTACTTAATAATATTTTCTTTGCAATGTTCAAGAGCTCTGATAGCTTCCTCTTTCTCACTGTCATCAAGTAAACGCAGTACCGCAAGGGTTAGATGTAGTTTATCTGGATTTTGAAATATCGATTCATCAACACCCTGCATAGGTATGTCTGATTTCAGTACAGATTCTTTAAATTTTTCAAATCCACCACGAATATCTTTACCATTAGCAGGTATGGATAAGAAGTGAGTGATGCGTATCTTATTCCATGATATTCTGATGAAATCATCAATTCTATGACGTGCGGATTCAATTTTCTGTCGGCTTTGTCCAATTAGAACTATAACGAATTAATGATTACATTCTCAAGTAAATTCATTTTACAGGCAAATTGAATTTATTTATGACTCCACTGGAGATAATGATTGTTGAGAGAAGTAGTATCTATTACCAATGTTGCCATCTTGGCCCAACCTTGGGATTTGAATGGATGTTGATGTCTCCGTCTCTAGCTTTTTACGTGTTGAACCTTTGGTTCCGATGAGAAAAGGGAAGAACGGCCTGAAAGAACATCACTACTGCTGAATATGTGAAATACCACGATCAGTAAAATCATTTTACATGAATATTAACACACTTAGGAACGTAAAAGCTATGTTTAAATTTGCCCCCATCAGTGACTTGTATGTCAATTCTTTGACAATCAGGTTCATCGTCATCACTGTCATAATCGTTTTCTGGATACATGGATTCTTCTTGATAAGCGGCTGTACTGCGCTCCTTTGACCAAGCACCACTTTCGTTAAATCTATAACACCTTCTATCAATCCACACCAATTCAGGATTCGAAATATTATCGTTACTCATCACTATGGCGATTCGGGAATATAGCTGGTACTTGGTAGGGACCCCTAAGGTGCAATTTCACTTGCGTCGAATCGTCGCAGAAAACCAGCGTCGAGCTGGTCACGTGGTATACCCCCACCACTGTTCGACGCTCGTGCGTCAACGCAACTGAAGATTAGTAAAGACAGTCAACGCTTATGGAACTCTTGTCCGCGCTGTAATGTCGATACAAAGTCTCGTGAGCTCGCGCCCTCTCACTAGACGCGGCGGCGAGTCGCGAAAACTATTCACAGTTAACTCAAGACTTATTTAACTCTGCAATGCGTTTACCGAACAAGCATTGCATCTGCTCGCTTGCTCTATACTACCAACGTGTGTAGATGAGAGAATGGGTGAAGCTCTGCGGTTTTATTTTTATAGCTAGGCAACAAGTGCTTTTTTGGTCAACATTTTTCAGCAGCCGCGGAAAAATATGAACGAGGTGTCATTCGATTCGGGATAGCATGTAGAAGTTTTTTGAAGAAAATAAAGTTCCGCTCGCAAAAATTGCAATAGTTATAAACAATTTAGTGAAAAAAAACCGGGGGTTTGGTTTTTCACAAATATCTCAAAAACTAATTGAGATTTTTGAAATTTTTGAAAAGATTCAAAGAGAGGAGGAAATTTCCCTTAAGTAGTCCCGACTCCCGGAAGTATAGGACCATTATTTATAATTTTCCCAGAGGGGTTTAGCGTCATAAGTGGTATCTGCACTTATCGACCACACCGAATTTACCGGCTCGGTAGCTCGCCTACGCCTTGCTGAAATCTGGCAGATTCGGCTGGTAAGTCAGGGAACTGATATGACGCCAAACCCACTTTGTGTGGACAAAGTTTTAGCCAGGGCTGACTGTCTTTACCAATCATCAGTCAATGCCGCTGTGATTATCCAGTTTTCCACAATAGTTATTCAAAGACTCAGAATAATTCTACGCGCGCTTTGCGGCAAAAATAGTTCGCCGACTCGCCGATGAGAGCAGCACTTCTGGAGAACTGGTTTCGCAGGGGGCGGGGTTAAAAACATGGAAGTATAAAATATCCCCCCAAAAGGCACCTACAGTGCAAAGAAGTTCGCCAAGTACATTAAATGTTTGAAAAATTCATTCATAATAAGAAAAATAGGATCCGAATCAATTATATTGTGCCAAGTACATGTAACTTTGCATCATGTAAGAATATACAATTGGAAAGTGAATCAATGAGAATCAATTCAAAGAATCAAAAAAATCAAAGAAATAAATTAAATTAGATTAAAAAAAAAATTAAAAGAACAAATTGGAGTGCGTGGTTCTTGGCGAGCTAATGTTATGTTGCCTTACAAGAGTTCAAGATTTTTTTTCCGAAAAAGCCCGCCAAGTCCCACTACCTCCAATTTATTTTTTTTATTTTTTTTTCGTAATTTAATTTAATTTATTTCCTTGATTTTTTTGATTCTTTGAATTGATTCTCATTGATTTACTTACCAATTCTACATTCTTACATGATGCAAAGTTACATGTACTTGGCACAATATAATTGATTTGGATCCTTTTTTTCTTATTATTAATGAATTTTTTAAACATTTAATGTACTTGGCGAACTTTTTTGCACCGTAGGTGCCTTTTGGGGGAATTTCATAACTTTTTGTATGTTATTGAAGAATATTACAGCCATTAGTTATGGTTTCTTTGGTGTACTATTGTTGTAAGATGCTTGACGGGTTAAGAAAAATTTTCGAACAGTAGCCATGAGAGCGCCGCTTTTCTGAGGCCCGATGAAAAGGAATCGCTGTGCGGTGGCGAACTCGGTAAGAAATAAGCATGGACGGAAATAAGACGTGACTACGCTAACGCCATCTACTAGGCGTGCGGGAATTATAAACTTTTTCTTGCTTGATAGAAATATGGCGCAATGACCACACTGCGGCTTCCATTCTACACCATTCAGTTAGAATGGTTTTGGTTTCCAGATCAGTACACAGCAACTGTACTGATATTACACATGATTAATGTTTATGTGTATAATTGTATTCAACATTTACATGCGAAAGTTTAGTTTTGATGCGTGATATTAGTTGTTAATTGTATTTCGGAAAAAGCATCAAGTGGCGGGGCTTATTTTATGAGCCAAGTCTTTCGTATTACATTTGATTTAATTCGCGGCGCACAGCACGCATGCGCAGTGCTCCGCCCATCCGGAGCCGTCCACCCTTTGAGTGGGGATACTTTTCCTTTCCCGATCTACTAATCGTAGGTTCACCCCCTTGCCTAAGATAGGAATTTGTGCTCAGTCCCTATATTTTATACGTCCATGGTTAAAAACGACAATAAAAAAGCTAGAAAATGTACGCTCGGTTGGGTTGATTGTGAATCGTTTTGCGGCTAAGCGCGCCTCGAAACGATTCATAATCAACCTAACCGGACGTACAAACGGTAGAAATTGTTGGGAAAACAATTATAGTTCTAGAATCAATTTCTGGAATGTTTGTACAAATAATAATCCCGATGACAAGGTCAGATCCCATCGGCATCACCCACAGGATAAAAAATGGAAGCAATTTAAATCGAGAAATGCGTATATATGCGTATGCGTATGCGGTTTCACTACAAATACAACGGCAATTGCAACAGATTCTTTATAAATCTTATATGCGCTCAGCTAACGGTGAATAATGGCATACAGTATTTCAGAGAAATTTCAAGATGGAATCTTCTTATTTTGCACTTTTTTCCCGCTCCAACAGCCGGTGTAAAAGTAAAAACAGAATACCTGGAAAATAGAAGTTGACTAAACAGAAACAGCAATAAATTATAGATTCATCACTAATTACGTTAATCTATAGTTGGTGAATTCCCGTAAGGTGTTGAGAAAAAGCGCGTCATGCGTTGTTGCGGATAAATGGATTGATGCGTCACGATGATCTATACCGGGATAAAGGCATAGTTTTCCTTTTCCTCCAAAATATTTATTAGGAAATACCAGCGACTAATTCAGCGATGCGATGCGTTCAACTACTGAAAAAACAAAGAAGACGAAGAATTACCGGCAACGGCCGACGTAGGAAGATTGGTTTTTATCTGGCACAAACGCAAGAGATGAAACCCACGTTCATTTCAATTCCCACTGCGAGAAATTCAAAAGTGCCTATGAGTAATTCCTGTAAAATAGATAAAATGCGAGTATGCTATTCTTCATTGAACGTATATTTATTGCAGTACGTTAATTATTTTTATTCTGAAATTCATATATGCATTTAATGAATAAATAATTTCGGACACAGCGGTAGCAGTAGATGGACTCGTAAGTGAAATGAAATCTTGAAAGAGATTGATCGAGTTAAGTTTCTTCAGTTTGCCTCATAATTTATACTTTATGAAACAACTATAATATGAGAAACAACTTTTGCCGGAAGCATTTCTCCGCATCTTCATAAAAGGCTGCATTCCACGGCATTACAACAGCAAATATTATATATTATGTAAATTGATATGGTGTTATATTTTATGCACACATGGGTATATCGACCTCAGCTGTATTCTCGATCTTCATTTGGTGTGACAGCCGAAGCTAGATTCTGAAGTAGTTGGTACTGCACGTTAGCAGCTGACAATTTTGATTGTTTTTTAACTTCGCGCTTGCGCATAAGAACTGAGTGCGCAAGTTCACGCTGACCTCTCTGTATAAGTTATATATATACTGTACTATGGTGCATCCAATACTTTCCCACACGTGGTACGAAAAAGGTTTATAATAATACGTATGAGCTTTGTAAAACTCATGTAGAGAAAAACCTTGTAAACGTTAGTTGAATATCTTGCGTCGCGAGACGAGGCTTTCTCCCTCTCCTACGATGTTAAGTTCCTCTAAAGTTCGTTCTTCTCTGATTCTCATTTATACAGTTAAGGATCAGCGCTCTCGAAGGAAACAGGCACTTTGCTCCCGCGCGTATCTCAACAGTTATTATTTTCGGAAACACTTTTAATAATCACAGATCAACCGAGTATCCCGTGAATTTTTTCAAGTGGAAATTAGATTCTATCATACCGGGAGAATCAGTGATCCTAGTGTTTTCAAGGAGATCCAATACTTCCAAATTTGCTGCAGATTTAGTTCAAGTATAATCAAGGCAACGCGATCATAACGGATAAAATATAAATCCAAAAAATATACCACCATATAAGGTAGATCTATACACAATTTTTTTTCTTCCAAACCCATAATATTTTGTTTATTGAAATCCGATGAATTTCAAAAATTTGGTCTTCTGTCAAACCTAATTCCCGTTGCCCAAGATGAATGATTTTATTAGTCACGCTGATCATGAGACACGTACCATTTATACAATTTCAAATAACGGAGTGTCGATAGACACGTTATCGAATGACGTTTCTAAATACAAAATATGACACGTATATATCATCGAACTTGTTAAAGTTTATTAAAATTTTTGTGTCGACCTTATAAGGCGATCGTTGAGCGGTGAGTCTTCAAAAACAAAACCACGATCACTCGATTGTATTATATTCCTAAAGTTATAATGTGCATAATAATTATACAATTTTAAATTTAAAGCAGAAGGTGTATATCGTACGCTCTACATCGCTAAAATTATACAGCGGGCGGTAGGTATTATTAAGACAAAGAAATTTAAATCTTGGTTCTGCGGCGCATTCGAGTTTTAATTAGGCTAAAATAATTAACTTCAATTATAAATATGTGCGCAAGCGGTCTTCGTTTCGGAATGAGATTAAGAACAAAGCTGATGACGTATAAATATCTGGACCTTCTCCAAATCGCCAGGACCTCGCAAATTTTTATAGCAAAAACTATATATATACATATCCTAGAAGTGCTGGTCAAAAGTTGAAAAAAAAAACAACTTCAATGTCAATTCACTTGCGATGACTCTCTCTTTATTCTATTTTTCCATTTATACAAGTGTGAAAAAAAAAAAAAAATTGCAATGGAAAGTCTCGCTGAATAATAATGTGTGCATAAAAAAATGACCAGTACCTATAGGTATAAGTAGTACGTAATAAGTGCATTACAGATTTAAGAGCAATACTCTATAATTGCTTTACGGGCACGTGATGTACATATGCAATTTTTGTTTTATACTTGGGCTACGCGAAGTTATAGTTATAATCGTTGTCACATTCACCTCCGAAAGTGGGTATACGTTATATACGGTGATTGCGGGAATAAGGTATATGTATGTATATAAAGTATAAGGCAAAAGGCATAAAGATATACCTCGCGCAGCGCTCGGAGCTAGAGAGCGTGCCCAACGGCCACCTTTCAAGTTTCCGAGACGGCGATGCCCTCGAACTCCCGATGAAACCGGCTTGGCTGGCTAGCTGTAGCCTATAGCCTGATGTATAAAGCAAAAGTACCGCAGGCGGCGGCTGTACATGCCGACTCAGCTCCAACCCGACTTTAAGGCTACAAACCATACCCAACTTCAACCCGTTCGCGAATTGCTGCACATACGCCAAAGAAACGCGCGTCATGTCGTTTCACACATTATTATTGCCCATTAGCGCTAAAATTCATGGCCGCACTTTTTTTTATTTAATTTTAATTGATGCGGATACCCGCGAGGATGACCTTATTTCGTTGTCTTTCCTTTTTCCTGTTTTTTATCGTTATTTCTTATCGTCGCGCGATTTTGCTGCTCACTGTGTCCGGAGACACGTCTGCACACGGTAAAAGCTTATAATCAGTTTCGATGTAAATCGTCAATTAATTTCTATCGTACATGTACAATTTGTAGATTTATTCTTGGTTGAATACGTTTATACATACATTAATAATATTCATGTATCTTACCTCGCCGCATATGATATCAACTATACGGGTCAACTCCCACGTGAAAATGATCGTTACGCAAGTTGCGTATCGCGTTAGGCTCGCGGTTTTTATATTAAAGTATAAAAATGAAAACGGATTTTATTATATCCCTCGATACACGTATGGTAACTTCTGAATTAGGAGGTATATATCATGCGGGTTAGAATTATATGCTATACTTAATTTTTATCTTCCATTATTGTTTTATCTTTTTTTTGGTATAGCTGAGTTATAAAATTAAAAAGAGTGAGAAGTTGTAAGATGATCGTTTAATTGATATATTCGAATTTCGATAATACTAATTACTGGACGAAAGTATAGATATATTTATAAGCATGGTTTTCTTTTTGACGCGATTAAATTTCCCCGCGTATATATATAGTTGATATGCGCGTCGCGGCTCAACTTGGGTGAAATTTTACAGGAGATTTGAACGCGTGGAAAGCGATGAAGAGTTCGAATCCAAGTAGATCGTTGATTTAAATAAAATAATTTCTTTCTAGCGAAATACTGCTGTATTATTTATGATATCACTGCGGGTATTTTGGCCGCAAGATTGGAATATTGATTATCAAATATCGGAAATCATTCGATTTTGAATCGCACGACATCGAAAGTGAGTCACGGTCGCCGGGTGCAGAAGAATTCGAGGTTCAGATCTTATACCGAACTGAGTCACTCTTTGCAAATGTCCCGACTCATCGCGTATATTATACCCCCAAAAGGCACCTACGGTGCAAAAAAGTTCGCCAAGTACATTAAATGTTTAAAAAATTCATTGTTAATAAGAAAAAAAGGATACCAATCAATAATTGTGCCAAGTACATGTAACTTTGCATCACGTAAGAATATACAATTGGAAAGTGAATCAATGAGAATCAATTCAAAGAATCAAAGAAATAAATTAAATTAAATTAAATCTAAGAAAAAATTAAAAGAACAAATTGGAGTGCGTGGTTCTTGGCGAGCTAATGTTATATTGCCGTACAAGAGTTCAAGATTTTTTTCCGAAAAAGCCCGCCAAGTCCCACTACCTCCAATTTATTTTGTTTATTAAATTTTTTTGGAATTTAATTTAATTTATTTCTCTGATTTTTTTGAATTGATTCTCATTGATTTACTTTCCCATTCTACATTCTTACATGATGCAAAGTTACATGTACTTGGCAGAATATGATTAATTTGGATCCTTTTTTTCTTATTATGAATGAATTTTTTAAACATTTAATGTACTTGGCGAACTTTTTTGCACCGTAGGTGCCTTTTGGGGGAATTTCATAACTTTTATTGTAGCATTAGTTATGGTTTCTTTGGTGTACTTTTGTTGTAAGATGCTTGACGGGTTAGGAAAAATTTTCGAACAGTAGCCATGAGAGCGCCGCTTTTCTGAGGCCCGATGAAAAGGAATCGCTGTGCGGTGGCGAACTCGGTAAGAAATAAGACGTGACTACGCTAATGCCATCTACTAGGCGTGCGGGAATTATAACCTTTTTCCTACTTGATAGAAATATGGCGCAATGACCACACGGCAGCTTCCCTTCTACACCATTCAGTTGGAATGGTTTTGGTTTCCAGATAGTATATAGCTAGCGTCCGACGACGACAACGAGGGTGCTTAATCGTGAAACGAGCCCACCAGTGATCAGAGATCATCAAATCTCAGCTTTCCGAGCACCGATTTTATTGAAATTATGCTTGAATGAAAGCTCGTTCCCGATTTATGTAGCAAAAATGATTTTACATTTGCTGTAACATTATTAATATGGGAGCTATTCAATGAAACGCGAACCGAACTCCCGTTTTGAGCTCCCGTCGCAGTAAAGATACTCAGTAGTACGCCCGTTCTTTTGAATGTACTTGGCGCGAGACTCTACCGAGTCTCTTGATTATATTTCTGTTATAATAATGCGGTTACAAAATATTACCAAATGAAATATAATTGCCGCAAATTTCTGTTCAAAATGACCAGGATTTTATCATGTTTAATACAGACAGCTGACGGAGAAAACCCGCTGTATTATTATGAGTTCGAATTATTATTTATAAACCAGTTACAATTACCGCATAATTAATTATAAATGGTTGACTCATACAAAATCATAACGTGTTTTGTGTGAATCTCCCTACGATGACGATTATTATAATTAATATATTCGGAACCCGCGTTGTGCTGAATTATCAATCATCCGTATCCGGCAATTAAAACAATATCTGATGTTTATTTAAATTAGAAAATCTAGAACTGGACAAACTAGGTTTAAACAAACTTGCAGTTGGAAGGGGAGAAAAAGAGTCACAGATCAACGACGCGAAGACCGTTATGTTTGATTAAAGTATATTCCCCACAAAAAAAAAATAAAATAAAATACAATAAAAACGTGGAAAGGAAAAACAAGGCCGAGACGATGCGGATCCGTTAGTCAGCCGTTCAGCTTCGCTGCGCGAAAACGAAATAAGATGATGACAATGATTGTGATCGTTGTGTGGTTCCCGAATTAATTGAACTACTGAGCGATTCAAAAAGATATTGCAAACGATGTCTGTTATATTTTTGCGATATCCAAAATTATACCTAAATTCCCACGCTAATCATGTGTAGATATACTAGCTATATTCTTTTTCTTTTCGAAAACATTCGACTCGGTGTCAATAACCTTTGAAGAGTTTGTTTCTATTGCACTCAATGAATAAATTTAAAAAAAAAACAATATGTACAGTAAAGATGCGATGGTATAAAATATGGATAGTATATTTCCGCTCGAGGCGGATATATAGTAGAAAGAAGTATCTGTTTTACAGTTATTGTATGAGATGATCTTCTCAACTTTTCCAAGTTTCATCTACTGCGTGGGTGATCTTGTATTTTTATAAATATAGAAATTAAAAACGACTTTCGTATTCTAGAGAGCGTCTGGCTCTCTCGCAGATGATCCCAAAAACATATCGTTCATATATATTTGAAAAATAGCCGCTAGATATATGTGTATATTTTTTTCATTTTGTGAATTTCTTTTCTTCGATCCCTCAGATGGTCTTTCAATGAATAAAACCTATACAATCTATAGCCTGCTGCACCCCGATATGTACCTAGCCTGCAAGCCGATGCGGGCTCAATAATCCGTATATATAATGTGGTGCCATACAAATCGAATTTGCGGAGCTAGGCGACTCGACCTTGAGTCAGCCAACGTATACATATGTATACGTAATGTACCAACACATTTTCATCTCATAGTCGCCTCTTTTTCTCAACTCCCGCGTATATCTCGCAATATTTCCACACACGCACGCACATGTATTATACATACTTATAAAACACTCGTACGAAACGCCCGCCATATGCATATAGCGCCTACTTGTCTGCGCCTACTCAAGTTTTTACATACGTAGGTATAATTAATGCATATAAACATTCATGATTGTATTTGTAAAAATTACGGGTCAATATGCAATATACATCCTGTGTATACATACATAAAGTATTACCCAGGTTTATATATATTTTTTTTTCCATATTATTTATTTGTTTTTTTTTTCAAATGTGCTACCGTTTAATTATCCGCAATTATAATGAAGAAACATGGGATGATATTTAAAAATACATTAGGATGTTTGATCTTTTGATTCCCATGCTATATTAATTTTCAATTCCTAAGCCTGAGGTGTTAAAAGTTGTGTAACAGAGATAATTGCACAACGCGTGGTATGAACTTGTGTTATACATATACCTATACCTACCTTGATTCAACCCGAATAAATTGTAAGTGATTGTAATAATCAGAATCTATATATACAATGATGCAGGTTAGGTATACATCATATCGCTGCAGGATTTATAAATAGTGAATGTATGCCGATGATGCGAGTCCCACTTAATTCTTTTTATTCTCATAGATGTATATGTAAGCGTACTTAGCCATATCTACAATCTACACCCACTGAGGTTATAGGTATATATATATACGACAATCGGACCGAACGCTGTGATAATAATGATAATGATAATAATAATTAATAATTCATTGTTTGCAGGAAATGAGGTGAGGGTCGCGATATCTGGTGCTGGTGTTCTAACTAAGACTGTCATCGAATAGAATAATGGTTTGGCGATAAAAGAAAATACGCCCATCATTTAGACGATTTTAAAGAATTGTTGAAAAATCAAATAAAAATTATGGAGCTGGTTTTATCACCCGGGAGACTTGGAGGCGGAGACAAGAGCGGATCTCCTTTTCATAATGAGGAAGTACGGGAGTGGTCGCACGTCGATCGTCTAACTGGGATGCTGGAGCATGCTAGAATTGAGACGGGTCGGTGGCAAACGCGGCATCGAGGGTCCGCCCAGGCCTATGGAAAGGTATAATTAATTAACAACAATGATAACGATAATAATAAAAGTGAAAATGAAACTAAAATAATCGTGGAACGTTGTGAAACTTTCTGATTTTCTATGTTATGTTATGCTGCAGGTTATAGATTCACGGGAGCGCAACTCGGCCGATGGAAATGTGGTGCAGAAAGCAAGACGACAAGTCGAAGTTTTCCAAAGTCAAGGAATCGGAGGACGATCCGTTCAAGTTGTCAGAGCTTCTCAATGGTCTTCTTCTAGAATTACAGGCTCGAATTCTACCAGCCCCGTTTCCGTATCGATGGTAAGTTATTTATCAATATAACGTGTTAAGTTCTTATTATTATAGTATAATTATACATACAATGTTAAAATGGAATAACAAAATTATGATCCAAGATAGGACGATTAATTTTTTTTTTTTTTCAGAACGAATCACAGTTCAGAAACGGGAATACTGACGATTTGGTGCTACAAGCTTCGGGAAAATCGGTTCCCGGGAGACTGATGCAAATACAAAATTGCGGTGGCGACGAGAGTTTAGCGAAGTTGTCTCAAGTTTCGCGATTATGTCGTCAGATTAATGCTGAGGCAATCAATAAACGAACGAATGTTCATTCAGCTACCAACAACAAACCGCAAATGATTCACGCGTCTCCTTTACTCAACAGCCGATTCAAGAGGCTCGATATTAGCAAAGAGAACGTTAAAAAAACTTCGGGATTTCTACAGAACACAAATTCAACTTTAAAAACTACTTCGAACGAGGATCTCACGAATTCTATCGACAATAGTAAAACTGATACTAAATTTAGCAGGGGTTGCAAAGCCAGACGATCTCTTCAGATTCAAAAATCTATAGACAGTTCTTCAGCTCCGGAAAAAACGACGGTAACTGAAAAGATTATTCTCTTGGGATTTGGAAGAATTGAAAATAGCAGCGTCTCCAACGGAGATTCGGGATTTGGAGAGCAAAGAAGCTTGAGAACCAATTCTACAACAAGTTCTGATTCGGATCAGGAAACATGTATAGTGAAAAATGAACGAAAGGCGATGAAGTCCTACGTTCTTGGGATGAGTGATACAGATAACGATTTAATAGCATCGTCCAGTTTGCCAGTTTCAGAGGATGAATTTCCAACAGAACCATCCGCAGATTCGGAGAACAGCGTGGGAATATCAAAGTTAGAATATTTCAGACCCACTGCAATTTTATTGAAGCCAAAAACCATCCAGGCAGTGCCCACGGCGGTAGGAAAACCCAATAAAACGGTCGTTCACCTGAATAATAAATTTATTACCGAGCAAAAGACGGATCAGTTGCTATCTAATTCACTGGAAAAGAGTTTATTAACGGGAAATATAATTCGTCCGATTGCAGGTATGCAATCAAGAGTGCAATCTCTAGCGGATAGATTTTCAAACCGCAACAACAATTTTATATCCAATGCAAATGAGTCCATGCAGTTGGATGCTCAGAGTTCTTTTTTAAGCGGGAGAAAACAGTCATTCGATTCCGCCAGTAGAATAGGAAGTCTGATCAGTCGATCAACAGCGATGGTCGAAGGGCCATTGAATGCAGCTGATGAAATTGAACCAATTCTGCATGTGCAACAAACTCAAGATAACAAATTACTCTCAGACGATCAAAGCTGCTCGGTAGTAAGACCGGTGAAAAAAGTTGGTTTTTGTAAAACGGAAGTTCATTTTGCAGCTGAATCCGGTAAGGTGAATATCGTGGAAACCGATTGCAAACCACCGCCATCTAACAGGTTTAGAAGACGGAGGCGTAACAGCCTCGTCGCGAACGGGACGATGCCGATTAACAAGAATTTACCGCTAATTCATTTCGGGGACACTTCGTACGAGAAATATATATTTGGACAAGGAAATAACGGCGGGTCTTTTAAGTCGGATTTTACCTCGAAGGATTATAAACTACCCGGGGAGGTTGAAGAACCGGATTTGTCCGCGCAGTTGCAAATTGCAGAAATAAATAATGATAACGACCAGAAATCGGTGACTCCTGCGAAGGAAATTAAAGAAGGAGGATGGGGAGCCAGGATTAAAACTATTCTACAGTCCGATCCAGAATTATCTATCAACGATAACGGTCTTGGATTAAATACAGCTGATAAAAATTATGATGCTCTTGACGAGACGATTGTTGACCATTCTTTCAAAGGACATACGACAATGGTTAATCTTGGTGCTAACTCGATCTCCAAGCAGCTGCAGAAGCATAGAAACGGAGGTAAAGTTCATGATTTTGATATTATAACGCACGATCATTTTTTGAAATATGATTATAAACAGCTGTCTATGAAAAATGATGAAAAAGAAACATATTCTTTTGGTTTTTCCAATCTAATGTCTTGCATGACGTAACTGTACGAGTATAATCTTGATTATCTCAATTAGCTATGTGTAGTTAAGAATTTGAAAAGTAGACGATAATATTATTCATTAACATTCGTAAAATGGTGAACCTCCATCTTGAAGCGCTGTATTGTCTATCTCGTTGATCCGCTTGCTGTCTCCATTAATCCGTCTTAATACTACACCCATAAATCTGTTAAGTAATTTAATAATTCGTTTAACATTAGGGTAGTTTCGGGTATTATGGCCTAGCCGGTCAATATGGCCAGTACTCATAAATCTCGTGTTAAAGCACATGATGTGCCATATTACCCGAAGTGACACATGGTGTGCCGTATTACCCGAAGTTACCCTCAATCAAAATAATAAATACATATTTCGTCATCACAAATTATGTTATATAATAATGTACATAAAAATTAGCTTTTATTTACTTAAACTTTTATAACGAGGCAAACAATTCTGAAAGTATTACGAGGCTCTGCGAACAGCATAATTCTATCATAATTCTATTAATATTAAATATATCGATAATGAATAATAATATTAATAACTATAACTTAATTAATAAATCCGCAACAATGCTTTCATGCCAGAAGCAATAATTCATTGATTTATAAAATTTCATATTCTGCTCACAAAAATTAAATTTTTATTTTCTAAAATTTAGTATCGAAACTTTTACAGCTGCGACCCATCTATTATTTTCTCTAATCCCTCTCGTGTATTTTTTATCTAATTTTACTTTCTCAGTAGACAATATTCGGCCGAAAAAAGTAATAATGAATCTTTGAATATTATGGGTAATAGGGTATGCACGTGTATCAGTAAAGATGAGACTATTGTAGTTATTTATTACTTTGTGACTGTGTAACGAAATACTATCTAGTTGATCTCTCTTTCGATTATCTTCTTTTCCTGTAATACATATTAATTATTGAATCGATTATTTGTATCCGTATATTTGTAGTAAAATGGATCAATCTGTAAATCGGCATCCGTGCGATAATAATTAATAAGAAACTTTGTCATTGATTAATATATTAAAAATATTGTGATCATAGTGTAAAACGTAAATTTCCAGGCAAATGCAATACTATTAGCACTGGAATTCAACTACAGTTCAGTACTAAAATTGAAAAGTTGCGGCCAATAATTACGTCAAACAATATAATAACAGTCGATGCGGCAAAGAAAAGCCTGACAAAGATAATACCTATGGAAAAAACTAATACTCCTTCACCCAGCAACGTCTCCAAGATACCTCGACCGTTAATTCAAGCTCAACAATCGGTCCTCAAATCCGCACACTTAGTCATGAACCTAAATAAAATTAACAATTTCAAATCGTCTATAATTACAAAGAACTCGGAAAATGAGTCATCTTCTGCTAACTCTGTTAACAATTCCTTGAATTTAAAAAATCTATTATCTTCCTTTCATAACAATTGCACGGAAATGGTCACGTGCCATAGACACTCTCATCGGGTAGACGTCGCGAATAATAATCACAAACGAAACACGCCAACATCGATAACTGTGAATAGCAATAATAAAATCAATTATCCAACCCGCTTTATACCCCTTCGATCAAAATATTTTAACGAACGAGAAACAACGCCACTTGAAAAAGAAAAGAAAATAGATGAGGTCGTGTGCAATGAAGACAGCAGGGAAAATCAACAACTGCAGTACAGTTCTGGGAGTGAACAAGCCGATGAAGAAGTTCGATCCTACATGCTTGGAACGAAAAACGATCGGAGGGAGATTATGCAGATTCAAAAATTTGCTAACTCTGTTACCATGGAAGAAAAATGGAGTATTCAGAATTCAGAAGAGTACTTCGGTGCTCGTCGTACGATCAGAGAAACGAGGATCAGTAATGATGATTGCATAGGTAGAGTAGTAGACTATGGAAAATGTGTCGAGACAGCATGGATCGGGATATGGACAGGATTATTATTCGATAATCAATCATATTTTATGATATTTAACGCCGACTTATCATTCCTCTCATCTCATTGCCAACGAGGTCCTGATGCGCCGTCCATGCTGGTCTCTGTAGAATAAAAATCACTGTACATACATTACATTGTCATACACTTTCAATTAATTAATCTAACAGCAACGCGTTCCTTAATCTTTATTTTTAATTTGATTTATTAATTATGTCAATGTGCTAAAACGCTCAATTATTCTATGTTTATCTGTTCGGAATTTCTCGTATCTAATCCTCTAAATAATAGCGGATGTAATGTTGACAGTTTAGTTTGCCTTGTTTCAAAGGTTTGACTTCGATGATATTAGAATCTTAGGATACGTATTGGAGATGATCATCAACGTATTACTATACTCATAATTCATATTTCCAGATAAACCTGTAGAACAAAATCACATCAATGGATTATCGATCGATGACAATGACGACGATGAATTGGACATTGTTAATTCTGGGCTTCCTGCGGTGGAAGAAATGTGTTTTGAACCGAATAAAACAGTTGAGAAAGATCACGTTGATAAATTAGTGGCAAATGAAAGTAATATCGTGACAACTGACAACGAAAACAACAAGGTATTGCTGAATATTGTTAAAACCCACGAGCCCATTGTCGCAAGAGTTGAAGACAGACTCCACTCGCCCGAAGTTGGAAGAAAATTATTTGCCATTAAAAAATTGAGGTCCCATAATTCGACGCAGCAACCAGAGAGAAAGGACAAGGCTCATAGAGAGATAACAGCACATCAAATCAGCGTGAACAAGTCATTTTTAATGAGCTCAAATAAAACTAGGATAAAACCCGAAGCCAAAGATCACTGTGATGAGACAACTACGAAAGAAATCACAAATGGTTCTAACGATGATTCGAACACGACTGATCCAACATATGTAAACGTCTTTGAAAATGAAAAGCAAAACGTTCCGATTTATGAAAACTACAACGTTGAACGTAGAAAAAATCTGATGGATAATAAATATCTGAAAACTAATAATCACAACGGTGACATCAAAGTTTCATCAGAATTTAAAATTCTCACAGACGCAACAAATCAACCATCTAATAGTAATTACGATACGGAAACAACATTATCGAACACAGATTGTGAGGGGAAAAATTTAAAACAATATTCAAATACGTCCAGAAGTTCAGGCATTGCACAGCTGACTACCATTACGGAAAATAATTCAATAAAACGAAGTAACATTGATGGTCAGAAAATAAAACTCAGCAAAACTAGGAGCAAAAAGATACCAAGACCACCATCATCCATGTCAAGCATTGAGAGTATCCATCGAAGTTCCGTTAATGAATCTGCAAAGGAAAGCCAGACTAGATCTTTGCACAATAGATCTACACGGTCAAGCAGATTGCACAGGGTGGCGAACAATCGCGAGACCTCAGGAAACGAGAGCAGCGAAAGGTACTCGTCTGCAAACGAAAAAAAAAAGAAAAATTCCAGCGAACAAATTACGAATACGAGAACATCCCGTTTGAATCATTCAACTGATTCCTCAACGGCGACAAGGAATTTGAACGGTAGTACAAGGTAAGCAGATATAAAAGCGTCTTTGAAGGATATTTATGACTTCAATATTTGATTTCTAATCTTTGTCTTGTGCTTTTAGATCAAAAAAACCAATCGAAATAGTATATCAGACGGCGGTGTATAATATGAAGAATGAGAAGCTTTCCAAATCAAGGTCTAAAGAATCAAAAACTCCTCGATATATAAATGATCTCATCTGTGGAAGTAGACCTGCGAAACGTTCTACCGATGTAAGACACGTAAAAGGTGAACATCGTAAGCAGATTTGATGCGGTTTAAAAGTGATTCTGGAATCTCCAATTTAAAATCTTTTTTTTAATGCAGGATCTGCACCATCGCAGCAGCGTGTGCACCACAAGAGCGCATCTCCTACTCACAGGTCAGTTTTGTTTTTTAATCTGAAGTAATAGAATGAGGAAAAAAAAATTGAGAGTGCGCTAAAGTTTGGGAAAAAGAATTCAGTCCGTAATTTATTTGATCTCGTTTGTTTCAGACATTGGAAGTGAAGCAAGAAACGGATATACGAGCACAGATTTATAAAAGTTCCTTCCGTCTTTGGACACTTCATAACTAGTATTAGCAATTAATTCAGCAACTTGTTGCAATGATATTATTTTTTAAAACTTATTTAAATAGAAACAATTGCAGCCTACCGTAAGCAAATAATAGTTCCTTAAAAACAAAAAAGCTATAGCTAATGTCTCGACCCTTGAGAAGCTTTATATCAATAAACGGACATGCATTTTTGTATTTGATAAACCGAGAATTGTTCCTCCGATTACCATTCCTGATATCCATTTGACTATTGTCTGACATCAGTTAATTTTCAATCATTTTGCCAAGCATTTGTTTTGGTATTATGACGAAGTAAGACTAAACAAAAGTACACGAAGATGTACGTATGTACATCGAAATAATATTTTTATTTTTGTTCGAGCTATAATGAAAAATCATACGATTTGGACTGAAAGATGAAAGGATAACCAAGGCGATAACTCGTTTATTTCAGCGGGTGGATTTTTTTAACTGGCAGATTCGGATTCCTGGGCTCGAAATACGTAAGCATACGTCATAAAAGCCATAAAAAAAACAGTTGATACCCAAATTTCGAATGAAGTATTTCTAAAATCGATTTTCTAAGATAATTTTACCCCAGGAACACGACTCCGTCGAGTAAATTATGCTAGCAGGAATATTTTCCGAGATAATTCGATTTGTTCACCTATGTTTGATTTTTTTCAGGAGATGAACGAGCAGCCCACGAAGCAGTTTGGCCCCTCATCAGGAATACAGGACTATCTTCGGAGCATCTACAAAGCCAATTATCATGTGTTCGGAGTAAATAGTTTATATAAATAACTTGTGATATACATATAATCGTCCGATTTACATATTGTTTTCTTGTTAGGTACTATCAAATCAATAATCTAATGTTAATCAAAATAAAAGTGTTATCCACTCTATTGTAACCCGTTATAATCATACAAGAATGAATGTATCTTTAAAAATGAATCCATCATAGGTATTACGATTTCCTAACGTGTATTCTTGACCGTTGATTTATCAATAAAGATTAACCATTATCAATAGACGATTGTGTAATTATTATCGATCACATCCTTGTATATGCATGCATGCCTCATCAGTAATTGCATGGTACACGATATCAGACATCAGACATGATGGCATACATGATTACATGCATGCTTATCATCACGCTCTGCCTCGGAAGACCTCCTCGCCTGTCCTGTTCTCCTGATACCAAACTCGATTTTTGGCCAAATTTTCCAAACCGGAAGTGATAATTCAGAGTCCTACAATACCGGCCCTGAAAATGACCAACCAAATCAGGCCCAAACCCCGAAAAGTATCAGGAGAACATAACGGGCAAGGAGGTGTTCCGAATCATTAGGACATCACATGCTTGCATACAGGCATACATGTGCATACCGTCATATCATACACGATATCATACATCATCACGTGCATGCTTATTATCATGCTCTGTCTCGGAACACCTCCTCGCCTGTTCTGTTCTCCTGATACAAAATCAATTTTTGGCCGAAATATCCAAACCGGAAGTAATAATGTAGAGCCCTACAATGCCGGCCTTGAAAATGAATGGCAAATTTTAGTCAAAAATTTATTTTGGTATCAGGAGGCGAGGAGGTGTTCTGACAATGAGACAGTGTTTGATGTCTTGATGTGTTACCGATAAGGGATGACAGTGGGGGATGCGTGTACAGGTTCAATCGTTATTAAACGAACAATTATTATAGGGGGTAGTGTATGTTTATTTACAAATCAGCAATGGAAAATACATGTTACCGTATATACAAAGTTTTATTTATCTAATACTAGGGGCTTCGCCCCTGCGCGCTTCGCACTCGCTTTGTTTGTATATTTATTGTAATTCGCTCAGTGCGATCTTCCGTTTGAAATACAGATTTGAAGTTGTGGAAACTAATAAAATGTTGTTTTTTATCTTATTCGCCTTATGGTTAGCTATTAACGGTGTAAAAAACTGTGGAGCGCACGAACTGAAAGTCGAACATTAACTGCAAAAATGGCTGGTATTGAAGCTCGATTGCTCGGTAGTGTGATCCGTCGTGCTGATCCACATGCAATATCGGATGTCTCTAGTAGTGATGTCCGTCTCGCAATTATTCCATTTTTGGAGATTATCTGTAAGCAGTTGAATAAATTGTACAAGTGTTTAAAAACCGATGTGCTGTTCAATTGATCAATTGAAATACCATAAATACGGATATCGATCAAGAAATGTGTAAGCTGCATGAAGTCCATCTGAGAGATGATTCCATCGACTATATGAGGCTACTGAATATTTCTTGTACTCCAGACAGAGAGATTGGCGATAGCTCGATCGTTATGACAAGTAAAAATCAATTCAGTTCAGCAGATTCGGATTTGCGAGATTGAGATATCTCAAAATATCATTATCCTGCCTATTCTAGGTAGACACGCTTCTGCATAAGAACCTGCAATGGTTTGGTCACTTTGGTTCCACTTCGAAAAAAATAATCCGCAGTACATTCATCGATAAATACCCTTTATTCAAACAGAGTAACATTTATGCTTACTTAAACGATAACATATAAGTTATACTGTAAAACTCTATCTGTGTAATAATAATGTCAATCAATTTCCTTCAATATTTGAGTTTTCTCCCTAATTCATTCCTTTTGGTTTTTTCTCTCTCGAATCAATATAATAATACATTTTAACAAAATAATCCCGAGATAGTAATCAGTAGTAAATTGTCGTACCTATAACTATACTTTGCGATCCTCATCAATATCATGATCATCGTCGTCATCATCACCGCAACATCGTCATAATGATCGTCATCTTCGTCGTCATTATCATCATCCTGACCATCATCATCATCGTCATCATTATCATCATTATCATCATCATCATCATCATTATCATCATCATCATCATCATCATCATCATCATCATGAAGTAAATATCATTGAATTCTTCTACTTTTATATACATTATCACGTTCTAACGAATGTCTGTGATTTAAAACCGATTTTACAAATTTATTAATGTTATTAATTAAATGACAGAATTGATAATATCACGATGTATTAAACGATATAGCGCAAGCCTATTTTACAGCTTATCGGTATGATACAGACGTGATCATATGGTTTCACAATTGTTAAATCAACGAGTTCTCTTTACAGACTTTGCCTCTTTCTCTTTTTTTTTCTGATTTCAAATCCAATCACATATCATATCTTGCCAGAAAATAAAACTAAACAGAATATCATTAGATTTATACTTTATATAGACTGAGTAATTCCGAAGAATGTTATACAGGATTTTGTTGATATCACGTGGGGTAGAACCGAAAAGAAAACATTTCGTATTGAATTCAATTTATAGGTATGATACGACTATTATAATTGAGTATCGTTTTTTTTTTTTTAATTGTTTCCATTCATTTTTTTTTTTTTGTACAGTAGATAAATAATATAGATAAATTATCCAACACAAATAGATATTTCTTAAAAATTAATACTAGTATAATAGCATTGGTATATTATAGTTCACAATCAAATTTTTTCGAATTTATGCGAATTCTGTTTACGATGCATTTTATTATCATCTTTACTCTTTATTATTTTCCTTTCAATTTCTATATGCATATGGTATATGAATATTTAATATTAATCCATGTGTTTCCGTTTACTGACTAGTAGTTACAATATTGTATATCTTATTAATATCATATTTCCATAATGAGTGGCTGTTTAGATAAGTTTCAGATGTGATTACCGTTTTATGTACAGACAGAATGAAATGACAGAAAAATTTTGCTGTTCGTAACAGGAATAACGGATGTTAGAAGAAAATAGAAGTGTATTAAAAAAAACAACCATATATCAACTAACATGCAGTTTGGCCTTGTTTTATAATTATAAAGAGAGAAAGAGAATTAATCATCAAATTTTCAAGTCAGATCCAATCCAAGGAATTAACGAAACCTTTAATGACTTTGCGACTTTCCAATTTCGTATGAGCTGATGTGTGAAATTTGATTCGAAAATTCGTGCGTTAACATGAAATAATTCATTAATAACGATGAAAATCAATTAGGTTTAAATATGATATCCATGAATGCAATTGTTTCATTTTTTTTTCCTTTTTTCATAAATAAATACAACGCAATCGTAATAAATTCACTAAATATCATCATAACTTTCTATCACCATATTAATATTAATATTAATAATAATAATAATAATAATAATTATAACAATAATAATAATAATAATAATAAAAATAATAATAATAATAAACAATTATATATATTTAAGAACAAGTAACACATACAAATAATTATTGCACGATGACCGCGGACCGGAACTGTATCGGTATTTTTCCGGCTAAATGAATAGTACGATGTCTTCTACTTGTGTCAAATGGATCATCAGATTTTTTTTGTTTCACAAACAAATAATAATTTTAATAATCGATTTCCTCACTCAGCTGTGTCGATGAAATGCACTTTGGGCAGCTGTACCATTATACATATAATCATCAGCGCCCTATTTTTTGTTTTTTTCAACTGATTTTCATTTTTTTTCGAATACTTACTGTATGTATACTTATGTATAGTGTTTCGAAATTATTTACAAGCTATGGACAACTTCTTATCGGTGTACTAGCTACAGCACGTTTTTCATTTACTTTTTTGCTAATAAAATGTCAATAATAATAATAATAGTAATAATAATGTTAATCACAATAATAATAGTAATAATAATGACATAATTG
The DNA here is from genome assembly GCA_963978495.1 of Athalia circularis. Classification (NCBI taxonomy): domain Eukaryota; kingdom Metazoa; phylum Arthropoda; class Insecta; order Hymenoptera; family Athaliidae; genus Athalia; species Athalia circularis. The sequence continues at coordinate 10,096,480 of OZ021702.1, forward strand.
TAATAATGTCCAATATACATTTCGGCTAAGTTTTTACATAGTTCAATATCCTCCGTACTTATAATTATTATTACATTTTCTCAATTCTCTTTAATCTTATAATTGTCCTGGTTTTGTTCTTTATGAACTGTTTTCGGTTTTGGTTTAATATTTACAAATTGATAGTCAAGTTAATAATTACAGTTACACCTATTAGATATATGTACAAAAAATCTTCATTCGATCCAACATTTTTGCGTATTGCGTAAGTATAATAATTTTGTTTTCATATTTAACCGCGATATTATCGTATTACCGAACACCTTATAGTTTGAATTATAAGTTTATAAAGTTTTCATTCGTATCCCATTGCACAGGTCCCTTTATTTCTTCTCATAGCATCGCGTTGTTTTGATGATTTTAATTAGTTGAAACACTGAGTTTACATTTTAAAAATTTCGTGATTTCTTTCTTTGTTTTTTTTTCGTGTATTTTTCAAACTTTGAGATGGAAGCCTCTTTCATAGTAAATGTAAATTTAACACCGCGTGAGAATCGGTGAAAATCCCAGTTGAATCTCATCACGTAGATTGCAGATGTAATCATGTTCTTTCATATGTAGCCTAATACAGTTCTTTCACCACCGATGTATAAATTATCTCTGAATTTTTATCACCCTCAACTGAAGCTCGATCGTCCAGATAAGCAAAAAAACTTCTTGTTTGTTTTTGGTATTCATTCTAAATTTCAAATGTGACATTTCGGCGGTCCTAGCGTTGGTGGTAACTTTGAAAGGCGGTACTGCGGTGTTGCCCGTAAATTAAATTGTCGGGATGGTCTCAGATGGGCGTTGGTAGAACGGTGAAATCCTGCAAAGCGGTTTTCACTGTCTCATAAATTGGCCGGTTATTCTCATCGGCACAATAACCATCTGCAGTGCAAAGTGTCTGCAATTTGGTTAAATAACTGTCGAAATTTTCGTGCCCCATCTTTTCCTGAGGACCTCCGGGAGCGTTTGGGATCCTCACGTGCTCCAAAAGGGTTATCACGTTGTTTCTAAGCGATTCGTAGTACTCATTTAAATTGTTATTACGGTGAGATATCACAGTGGATTCCTGAAATCAAATAAAAAGTATTAAAATACAACACTTCAATCCTATTTAAGCGGTTAAAGCGTTTTTCTGCCTTGCTGGCAGTTGATGCCCCAATTTTAAGCTCAGAATTTGGTTTACTGGAGCTTGATAAACAATTCGAAAGTTAGTTACCCCCTGCTGACTACAGAAATGGTTGGAATCATTCAAATAAAAGTTGGAAGAGTTGGAAAATTGAAAAGCGCAATTATAAACGTGACATACATGACGATTGATTTTTGGATTCTAATCATTGCCGAAAGCCATTTTTGAGAAGCTTGAAACAGGGGCGTTGAAAATTTGGAGGGGTGATTGCAGTTTGCAGCGTTATTATCAACGGGTAACAGGGTGTATTACCCGGACAATATCGATTTATTATTAACCGAGTAAACGCACCTTGTCTCCTTGTTTGAGCTGGCTCTCCATGGCGGTGATGTCAGAGCGCAGGCGCAGCATTTGAGATTCCACGCGTGCGTTTTCCCTCTGTAGCTCCGTGATTTCGGCTTCCAATGTGTAAAGGTCCTCGCCCTGACCACCAACACCGCCTATCGTGTTCCCCTGATTCGCTCCTATAGAGCCACCCTGACCTGGACCGCCGGTGTCCATTCCTGAAGGATAACCCCCGTTTAGAAATGATGAAATTACATTTTGTGTAACTTTTTAGAAATTTTGAATAATGTAGGAATAATTCGCAGGATCACCGTGATCTCATACGGTTGTGATCAGCCGCAGGCTCAATTGTATCATTTTATGTTATAGATATATTTTATCACTCAGTTTGAGCGTCTCATTTTTCATTGCTTCTGCTCGTTATTATGTACGTTGCGTATTTTTTTTCCAAAATTTATAGGAGACAGAATCGTAATTTCGATAAAAAAATATGGTCAGTATCTTAATTTCATCAATCCCAATCCCTTTGAAAGCATTTGAATTTTATACCCGAACAATCAACCATCAGGCATTAAAAAAAAGGCTATAAAATTACTTAGGAGAAAATCATTAAATGAAAATCAAATAGACTGATAAAAAAAAAAGGGTAGCAACCTATTCATGAAAAATGTGCCACAGAAAATCAGATATTAAGAGAGTGTAAAGAAATGAAAATAAAAGAGAGTAGAAAAGTAATTTTTTGGTTTTAGCGAGCTAGCGAAACAGGTCGACATTTTTCTCTCAACGAGCCATCGAACGATGTCACGTTATAATTTGCAGGATTTAGTTTTCCGACATTCAATAATTAGCTGTTTCTCGTTGAGAGTAAACGTTGATATGAGATGAAAGGAGTACGTGCTACGTTTCAAAATTCCACATATTCCGTCTATCGGCAAAAAGCGAAACGTTGAAACGTACACGGTATAGGCTTTGGTGAGGGTGGACACACAAGGGTTCGGAATATTTGGGTAGCGTGAGGTGCTATCATACCAGATATAGAACAAAGAGTGATGTTGGGTGCTGGCCTACGCGTTTCATCTTTCTCTTTCATTGTATTTTTCTTTTTTATTAGATTACGATCTTGGGGTTTCTGCAGACCCGATTTCTTTGGTTTTTCGTAATTAACTTAGAAACTCAATAAAAATGTAACACATAAAACGGACACGTGCCAGCACTCACGATAAGACACTCCGTGGATTTGTATTTAACATCGAATACACATAGAACAAGTGGCAAGTACGTCAGTCCCTTACCTTCAAAAGTAAATGTTCTCCTCAAAGCTCAATGACAGGAAAGGAGCTGATCATGATCCCAGAATAAATCAAAATAGATTATTGTTCATCATAATGGTAGATTTTTTTTTCTTGTTTTTCTTTTCTATTAAATTTTTAATTTTCTATTCGTTTCCTATTTTGTTCAAAAATTTTTCTTTTGTTTCCACATAATGAGGATTGAAATTGTTTTTTTTTTTTCTTTCATTTCATTTTTATACAACATATCCAGGTGTTTCACTAAGATCGTATTGTAATACATGGTTTCATTAATTCAGAATCTCTGCCGTCGCAACTATAAGAAAATTTTCACGTATATATAAAACGATGTATATGCTCTCTAGCTCAATTCTTTTCATATAAGAAAGATAAGTGCCGAAAATTAGAAAAGACAGTCGTACAGCTTAAATTTATTAACAATTAATAATTCGATTCGTTAACAGGTACTTAATTATTTTTAACCTGCATTGTAATCGAATCAAAGCGTTTTGTTTTGCTCGTTCAATCGATCACGGGTGGTAGGTGATCGATGCGCACATGCGTCGATCGTTATATTTCTTTTCCACTTTAATATCCATTCGATTCGTGGTCGATACGACTTATAAAAATTTGTGGCGATTCAATTGAACATGAAAAAACAAAAATAAATAATTAAAATAAAGTATAATGAGAAATGAAAAAATGGTGTCGTTTTACCGCCGATATCACTCGATGAATAGCTTAGTGAAACACCTGGATTCTGTGTGAAAAATAGATAAGAGATATATAGACAGAGTGAGAGAGCGAGCGAGATAGAGAGAGAAAGATAGATAGATAGAAAGAAAGAGAAAGACTAATTGTTATTCTTTTTGGTATGACAGCACATCATGGCGTGGAGAGCAGAGCAGAGCATAGCATAGCACAAGTCAAATATACAGGTCAAATACAAAATACCAGGTTTACAATATCAGATTCTATGTACTAGACCTATATACGCCTAATTCTAATACTTATTTGTTAACTGTGTTTGGTTCTTTTTTTTTTTTTTTTAAATACGATGCGGTTAGCACTGCGATACGCATGCGATCTCATGCTTCATTCTGATTTTTCAGAATATTAATTCAAACGCATATTAGAACGTTATTGATCAAATTTAAAATCTTTTGGGTTAAATTTGTATTCGATAATTCTTTTTTTTCTTCTGGATTCATGGAACCGGAGAGAAGTGGTATTCTCTTCGGTTATCATGACGATTTCAAGTGATCCTTTTTTTTATTTTTATTTTACGTGGGTAATATCGCGGTTTGAAAAAATTGCGATAATGACGATCTGAAGCAACGATCAAAACTAGCATCAACAGTGAATAACCGAGCTTTGAATGACTGCCATTAAAGCTCATTACCATAAATTTGTGAGGAGCATTGTTTTATAAAGCGGACAACGAAAGGTAATGTACTTTGGGCAAAAAAAAAAAATATATATATATATCTTGTTCTAGTACACGGTGAAGTTTGCGAATTATGTATGCGCGAATTCAGTACGGTTGTTTGTCAAGAATGTTAAGAGATCCGTTGCTCCGTATTTTTGAGCTATAATTTCAATCAAGGCACGCATTGATATTTGAATCGTTGAACGCAGGACCGAAATGCCCGTCATTCTTCGTATCTCAAATTTAAATGACGGAAATTGAGAATCTCTTTATGTCCTGCGGCCTCACCGGTGATTCCTTTGCTGTACATGTTCGACATGTCTTCGAATTTCGGTTTCTTCACCGTGTGCCCAGCCACTGGACACCCAGACAGCGACCTGTGCGTGAGAAACGAACCGTTAATGTGTCCGGTGCCGTCGCAGCCTGGGGTAGGACAATTGACACCCTCGAATTTCATCGCCGTTGCTGCGGCCACCGCCGCTTTGTGCTGCTCTACGGTACCACCCGATTCAAGTACTCGCATCTTATTCCGATTTGCTATCGGACAACCGGATGCGCTGAAACATACGGAAAATATTTTTAGTAATTCGATTTATTGGAAGTTGAAGGAGAAATGCGCGAAGGAAGTAATTGAATTCGACAGAGGCGCAGGGATATCGGGGAAAAGGATCGTATGGGGTGACGACGACCATGCGATTTATCTAATTTCCTCACCTGCGGTGAGACAAGAATTTGCCAGTTGCGTGGCCAGACCCGTCACAACCGGGTATAGGACATCTGTAGTCCGCAAGACCACATCCACATCCGTCCACAAAGAGCGAGCGTGAAATTAGCGGAAACCGCCAGATATTAGTCAGCGTCTTGTTTTAGCAAATTTTAGTACCTGCAGCCAACCCCACCAAGAGATTCTGTTGCTGGCTGCTCTTGTACGACCTATACGCATAGTCAGCTATTCCACGATATGCTAGACTACGCAAGAAGTTACGCGCAATGGAAATGGGAGAATCACCGCGTATTATATACGTGAGCAGGGTTTAAGGTGGTCCCGTTTAACAGCTAGGGTCTCATCCCTAAGGGCTTAAGGATCCATTCCGATCAAAACCCTCAATCCCCGTTAGCGCGAGGGCTAAAAGCTCCTGTGCAACAAAGAGCCGAGATTCTTCCCCTGTATCATCTCAGCTAACTATGCACCGTTTGTCTTTTTTGTCCTTCTCCTTGTTCGAACACATATTCAATTTCACAATCATATCAATATTTAATACTGACCTAAGTGGTTCGGAGTCTTGGCCGTCCCTCGGTTTACTTTTCGGTTTATTGGCCCTCGGACACCCGGATAGACTCCTGTGGGAAGAATAATTCCCGGTAACATGACCAGATCCATCGCATCCAGGTGTTGGGCACTTGAGTTCCTGAGAGTGGGCTTGAATTTGGGAACGATCGGCACGAGGGCATCCGGATAAACTGAAATAAATTACATCGAAGCGATTGAGCCATTTGTTCGTCGAATTTTTCTGATGATCAATAATTTGGTAAAAGAAATTGAAAAAATATCTTTAATTTTTATACAAATTGCAAACCCGCACATTCGCGCACGCATACACGACTGTAATTCTCTCAAATCTTTCTTTCAATAAATCGGTCTTACTCTAAATAACATCGACAATGTTAAGGGAGCGGGGGAAACAGTCGCACCAGACCCCAGTGAAACTCGCCAATAGCCAATTGTTCAGTTTACATAATATGCATATTGTTACCATTGTAACTTTATAGTTATTATAATAAACAGCATTTACATAATACACGTAAATTTCGGGCTGCTATCACATGGTCACTTTCATTACGCTGCCCACCCAGGCTGAAAGATGCAGGGATACGAGGTTTGATGATTTCCAGGTTCAAATTTTCAATTCATCGGTTGAATTTTTTCATTCATATTATCAGCAAGATTTTGTCATCCCTTTTCGTAGGGGTCGGGTCTATAATGGGATTAAGTAGCAGCTCTTAGTTCCATCAAAAACGAGCCTAACTACACACCGGTATTATAATAATAATTCGAACAGTATGCGGAGACATATATGGAGCGCTGTCGTATAATATTATGAAAAAACAACGAATAACAAAAATTAATTGTAAAATCTAATTGTTTTATGTGTCTTTTGCCAAACGTTGTTAATATAATATCAAATCGAGGCGATTATTTGTTGCAAACGGGATAAGCGAATGAACAGCTCAGATAATTAAAATTAAAACTCTTCTTGACAAACATTTAACAATCCACTACACCACGGACATAGTATCACCTATTATATCGTGTAAGAAAAAAACAAAAAATAAAGAAAATAAAGAAGTAAAACAATCAATCACGCGAAATTTGGCTTTTGAGATTGAAAATTAGTGCACTATGGGTATCGGAGATAAGGCATGGGTCAAGTCAGAACGGCGTAGATTTCGATTTTCAATTTAAAGTAGAGTAATATATAATTAAGGAAGCAAGAAATCAATGAAAATTTCGCGTATGGTGTTGTTGTCTTATAGCGTGTATAATAACAGTTATGATATTGATAATTTATACTTTCAGGATGGGAAAGGAGCAGATGCAGGAGAGTTTTCGTGGATGCAAAATGCCAAATGCCAAATGCCAAATGCCAAATCCCTTGCCTTCTGTGGGTAGCGTAGTTCCCAGAGACGTGACCCATGCCATCACAGGACGACGTTGGGCACTGAATGAGCTCCTTTCCGTCGCGGCCACGCGGCAGTACGGACGGCTGAACGAAATTGTTCAACGATTGGTTTTGCCTTCCCGTACCGATCATACTGCACCGAACATATATTCAACAATGATAACAATCTCATTGTCAGTCGGAACGCTTTCGTTTATCCGCTACGATGAGATGTTGACCAAATTTTTAACCTCAATTACAACATCTCTTGAATACTGAAACTAGATATTTTTCTTTTTCTCCCTTCTGACGTACAATTGATGCTCCCGGAATAACCGGTTAATAAATCGTCATTTTTTGTGGAATGTCTAAAGAGAGTCCAGGTTATTGGTTTCCATGGAATTTCTATCTACGTGGTAACAATTGCAATGTCTTTTCCTTCGCGTTAGCTGCTCTGTTTTGTACTAACTACACAAGTAGGGGTGGCAGGACGAGTGGCCGACGGTTCCCACTTTCCAGGTAGACCAAATAGGGCTTGGAGCTTCTGCTTTTGCTTCTGCCGCTTCTCTACTCGAAGAGGACTACAACCAGAGTCTGCCTTCTCGTAGGCGTACGGAGAGAACCACTCAAGGACCGTTGAGTGGCCACGATATTGCCGGGAACCGCTGCAGACTTGAGTGCAATCACGATGCCGGCCCCTGCGTCTATAGTCCGTTGTATAACTCGTCTACAGTCTACCCTCTCAACCCGGGTGGTGGTAGTGGGTCGGCTAGCTCCTTGCTTAAACCTCCCACGGATTTCCACCCCCCTGACGAACCAGCCACCGTGTGTTCTCACGATTTTGCAGAAGCGGAACCAGGTCACGTACGCACGTACCTTGGTTGAAAAATAAAAAAAAACTAATCGAAAAAAAGAGACGCGGAAAAAAAGAAGAGATTTCGCAACTTGTGTATTTACTCTGATATTTCTAGTTTCTCATGACGCGGAATTAGGTATGCCACGAATATGGTTGCCGCATGATACTCGCGGGAACTCTTGTCATGGTAACTTTTTGAGTGGTGTTTGAACGACATGGTAATATATGAAAGGTGCGTGGCAGAGCTGTACTTGCCGTTCATTTCGGTGCAGTGAGGGATTAATTTCAGGAATGGAAGCCACACCGTGGGTTTCTCGGTAAACAGGTAGCTGGTCACTTGACGCTCATATACAACTGCTACTTATACCATATAGTACGTATACATATATTTCTGCAATTGTTGCAAGCAGTTGCAACCTCTCAAAACTCCTCGACTCCCGAATTATTCTGCAACTCGTAATATTAGCTGGGTCCGGAGAGAAATATATATTTATACTCATAACCCATATCGAAAAATAAATTGTTTTACGAGAGAAAACGAGGACGATAAATTATGAAAATAGTCCAACGGCACGCGTATCGAAGATCAGAGCTTGACCAACCACCGTACCCCCGTTTTCTTCGTCGCGGAGTGTTCCCGAATTCACCCTCTTCGGAATGTATACGATGCCGCGGTGCCGCGCGGCAGCGTGCTAGGATGCCCTCGGACAATGAATGGATTGTCTAGAATCCGTAGCATACGGTGGCTATGGTTCATTTCTCTCTCAACACTCGCTTTTGGAGCGCGTCGATATAGCGATACTTCAGGATTATTAATAGCTCCGGCCAATATAACCACCATTACCATATCCAGAGCTAATACATCGGGATTCACGTCAGCGGGTAACATGCTGCCACAGCTATAGGACGACCTAATCTGACCGGGCTTGACCTAACCCAACGTGATCTAACTCAATCGCGTTACGCCTGAAGTGGACGTTTATTGCAAACTCGAGTATTTGATACCCAAAACTTATGGGGCAGTTGACGGCCAGCTACGAATTTTCTCTCATGCTAAATACGTATAGTAAATATGCCAGTTGCAGATGCGCGTTGCCACTGGATAATAGTTGGAATACTGCTAGAATATAATCATTGGAAATTGGCTTTGACGTTACGAATTTCACCGGAGAAATTACCCTATAGCTGCTGCTCGAATATCCTCGGAAATCAAGGGTAAAAATTTGCGCCTTAAGGAGAGGGTGCGACCAACACTATGGTGGTAAAGAGAAGTTGCTCCCTTAGGATCGGGTTGTTCCGGGTTCTAACCCCGATGGATCTCGGGTCTTGGGTCTCGCGCCCCATAATCCAGTGCGGTGGGAACTGATTATGCCCCTCTCATCCCTGCGCGTACCGTCAACCCCTTTGCTCCGTTGCCACCGTCGCCAAGACCCCCGACGGCTGCCTTATACCACCACCACCACCTCTTACACTCTGCCGCCGCCGCCGCCGCGGCCGCGGAGCTTTACGTCAATTAGAATAAGGTTGGCATTTTCGCTTCGAAGAGTAATTACTTTAATTAACAAAATGGAAGTATAGGTGGTGGTGCTCCGGGTGTGCGAGAAGTTCAGCCTTGCAGCTATACGGTTAGCTAACTCGTTGTGCTATGCACTAGCTACATGAGGTAGGTATAAGTATACTATATAATACAGCTTGCAGTTTACGGTCTCGTATCAAATCCTTCGCGATTCCCATTCGCTAACGTCCCGTTTTATCGCGTCTCGGTGCTCCTTAACGGTAAGCTTCTGACTTCACGTTGTTATCTTTGGCAAAAAATATTTTTATGAATCGAACTATTCGTGCCGCGGAAATGTTCACATTGTTTTTTCGCATGTAACATACTCATATTCCGCTAATCGGCATACTGTACGAAATTATCTGAATCGATCGCGAACATGTATTAAAAAAGAGAAACAATTATTTCACAGACGTAAAGAGTATAGGAAAGAAAATATATATATTTACCTATCGTCTTTTCCAGAGGGTTTGTCGAGGGATCCAATAGTGTGTTGAGGCGGTGGCATACTGTAGCAAGGCGCCGGCGTATATCCCGCAGGAATTTGGTACCCGGACGTGACTGGACCACCGGGATAAGCCCCGCCGCAGTTATATCCAGCCGTTGGATAGGGGGTGTAGGTGTTTCCTGGGTATTCGGCCTGGACGCCGGCCATCCCGTAACCAGGATGTGGACTCATGGGGCCGTAGCCTGAAACATTTGGTAGAGCCGGTAACATTCCTGTTACCAAAATTAGAAACGACATCCCGTTTTCATCCTATATAATAACGGCGTTCGGGAACCGCGGAACATCATCTATACCGCATGAGAAAAGAGAGAAAGGGGTGAAATTCCGCCGTACGCGGGGGGTGCAGCTACAAATATACCGAACGAGCTAAAAAGTCACTTGATTAGCCCGTGTAAAACGGTACTGCATTTCTCTTCCTACCACATGTATGTAGGTAGAGATATATTCGATATTTCGCCGGTGCCACGCTGCGTAGGTACGGAGAAGGTGTACGTGTATGACCGTTGAATGTTTCAATTTCAATAATTACTCCCCAGTGCCCGAGCTCCACGAACAATGCCGCTGACTATACACCTGCCGTTATAGCTTGCTACGAGTGTATATCACACACTTTCACACACAAACCTCCATATACAATACAATCCTGCACGCGAAATATTGATAATTAACAGGGGCCGAATGTACCTTCGTTGACGGACTACATGGGCCTACGCATGTTGCCGCTACGTAGGAGGGAGTTGAACGGTTAAATCGGGGTGAGTTCGGGAGTAGATAACGTTATGAGTTACTCGACGTCCGAACGGGGAGCGAATTACTTTTTTTTACATTTTTTCATTCAAAGAGCCTAAGAACGGGCTTTGTCTATTCACTGTACGCACACCGCCATTTGATCTCCTCGGTTGGATCGAAGATCGTAAACTGAGTAGCTTCTGAATTCACTTACCGGTTGGATCACGGTAAGCGTCCATGTAGTGAGAACCTCCGCTGTCGGGGGTGCTTTCTCGACTATAAGCAGCAGCGTGCACCCCAGGTGGTGGGAATCCAGGTACTGGCCTGATTCCGGGGCCGCCGCTAAAATTGACCGGTTCATTCGCCGTTGAAAAATCGACGGGTTCTGTCTGCTCTTCTATCGGTCTTGGTGGGGGGAATCCCGGAGCGACTGGTACTGGTACTGCCTCACCGTGGGCGGTTGAATATTGCGGACTTGGGGCACCGCTGGTGAGAAAATAACGGAAAAAGATGGAGGAACAGAATATTAAATTTTGTCGATACAAATTGCCGTGAAGAGACTGCGAGAAAATCGTCCTTGTAATGCTGACCTGTGCAGTCTGTTAACGCTAAGGTCTAATGTTTGACCCTGCGGACTTGGAACTTGAGGACTTGCGGTGAGATGAGGACTGGCCGCTGCCTGAGGACTTCCACCGACGGTTTGACCCCCTCCGTATTGAGGGCTTAGGCTGTTTGAACCGTAAGGTGGTGCCTGGAACGTGACAAATCCTGTGTAATGCAACTAGTAACGATTAACGACAGCGAACTATATATAGCCGTAGGGGTGTTCAATGATATCGGATTATAGCAGATGGTATTCGACGTTGATCCGCCGATATATACCCGAACCGATATCTCCTGGCACTGTGTTCAGAACGATGTATTAAAAGACATCGGTAGGTGGAATCGGGTTCATTTGGAGCACGCGATAAACAACGATCAGTCAAGTAGGATCCCCTCGAACACCCGCATATGTACTACATAGTTGCGCGAGTCGTACGGACCTGGGGACTTGTGGAAGTAACACTAGACGTAGACAGGTCCATTACCGATCCTCCCGGTGACGTCGGAGGTCCCCCTGGTTTCTGCATCTGTTGTGATTGAGCAGCGGTTATACACTTTACTAGAAAAAAACAGAGAAAGATTGCTCAGTCAAGAAATGGAGAAAATATAAAACAGACATAAAAATCGCTCGTGAAATTTCATTACCATCTTCAGACTTCATCATTCCAGCCGCCGTAGCAGCAGCCATGGCCATTTGATGGTGCTGCTGTGCGGCTACTGCTGCTTCCTGATGATAAGCTCTTTCCTGCTCCTCAGGCGTCATCCCCGTCTGTCCTAAGTAGTACATATTCGCCCTGGAATGAAGTTGGTGCTGTTGTTGTTGCTGTTGTTGTTGTGGCTGTGGTTGAAGTGGAGTGCAGGGTTGACCATCGTATCTGTCGTATGCAGATCCGGTGCCGGGGTCGTATGGTCGGTGATTGGCTGCGCTAACAACTGCGTTATCATAAGCCCTAACGGCGGCGATTTCATTTGAATAAGTAACGACTGGCCTGGCGATATTCGAGGCACCGGGGTGCATGTAAGCTCTAGCGTGTTCCGCTGATCTGTGATGATAAAGATCCTCCGATGCGGTGGTCATCATCGCCGCAGACTCGTACGGTGATCTTTGCGCCATTTGGTGTGACATTCTGGTATCCTCAACCATTGGCATGGGGTAAGTCACTGTAGGTTGCATCGGAAGGACGTGGTGTTGCTGACCAGGATGTTGACTTGGGTGATGAATCGTGGGACCCATTGATCTGGAATTCATCGCGTCCATGGAGGACATCGAAGATGAGTTTGAGTCCTGATTTAAGTAGGAGTCGTACGTTTGTCTGACAGGTGGTGGTGGTAGTGGCGGTGAACTTCCTCTGCAGGACGAAGCTTCTTCAGATTTTGGAATGAGAAGTTGTTCGGACCCTTGAGTCCTACCGGAAGGAGGTGCACTGCAGCAGTTGTTGGTGCCAGCTGAACCGGATTCCGACTTTGGTACGACCTTGACTTGCCGCGGTCCCGAATCCTCAGGCGTTTTTGGTGGTTTTATATTTATTCCAGCTGCTTTCGTAGCCGCGTAGTAATCGTAAGAAGGCGAAGCTACCGGTTTTCCATCCTGCGACGAATTTCCGTACTGAGCGTACGTCTTCGTCTCGATCGAACGACTTAATAAATTAGTGCTGATGTATTCCGGTGGCATTCCCGTTACTGTAATATTGGACAATAGAGAGATTTTTCAAAAACCGTCGATCTACAAGGTGAAATTATACACGCGTTTCATTTAATAAATAATGCATGCCCAAGTAAATAAACGCAGTTACTACAATTTGGGGAACTCGCCATTTCCAAGCATAAAAAAGCGCACTCACGTTGTTGGAACTTTTTACTTCCCCACCCGAAAATAGAATAGTTACCGATTAGTATACGTGTATATAAAATTCGGAAAAACGATACGCGAATTTCCGAACAAATAAACTTGTGTACCTGCATGCTCATTCACTTTGTTTATTTTTTCGTTCACTCTTTACGTAAAAATATTATCATGCTTGGTGAAGTCGGGGGTATTTGTCGAGTGTCCTTGAAGTTGGTGGTCGAAGAAGAGACCTTACCTTGGGCCTTGTGTCGGGCTTCACGTACAGCCTGCTTATCGGCCGCGGCGATGGGGCACCCCGATAGGCTTCGATGTGTGTTCCGATTGGAGCTGACATGCCCACGACCGTTGCAACCAGGAGTCGGGCATTTCAAAATAGTCTCATGCATCGCCAGAACTGCGAGAACCCAGGCGGGCAAAATTTCAGACACTTGGTCACAGCAGAATCATCGTTAACATAATAAATTCAGGCATTGAGTATAACAGAACTTGCCTATCGGTAGAAATTAATTTTCATTTTTTTTCCAATAATTTTTTCTCATCTTTGATTTTGTTACGGACATTATCGAAAAAAATTTTACACGGCACACGAAATACGTACACAACGCCACGGGTCAAACACAAAGTAATACCGAGCGGGTAGAGAGTGAGAGAGAAATAGAGTATAAAGATACAATCAAGTTATATAGAAAATGATAAAACAACAACTTGCAAAATTTTTGTGTACTCCTGAATATACCTAACACAAATATACAAGATCATCGACCATCCTAATCGCGATAGTCTGCAATTAGTCTCTACAGCTTTCTTGATCACCGACGCGTTCGACTATATAAACCATAAAAAATAAATTAAAGTAACAAAATAAAGTATATTCAATTTTGTACGAGCGCGGTGCTCGGGAACAATAATTAATTAACGAAGCGGTTTATAGCGAGATAAAAATCATACGTATACAGAAGACCTATTGGATATCTATAAAAGCTGCTGTGGATAAAAAACGCTAAATAATATATTTTGAACGTTGGCGGTCGTGCGGTTAAAGCTATCCGGAGGCACCATAGTATCAGATCCTTGGTCAGTGTCTCGTTATACTCAATGTCACACAATATATAATATACAATATATAAATGATTTTCTCTTGACAGAAATCAATTTCTTAATTTTTTTTCATTATACACGTGTTTTTTTATATTTTTATTTTGTTCATGATTCTGGCGTGTGCTCATGCCCAGTTTTTCGCCGGTCTGGTATCTCGAGCCCTCTCATAAGAGAACGGGCAACAGAACCATAAGTCAAGTGTGGTGATAATTCTACTAATGAACTACAAACATAATAGATAAAAATTAAACATAACTTAACGCAATAAATAAAGCTCTCTACCCCGCAAACGAAAAGCATAAACGATAACACATACATAGTTTTTTTTCTGTTCTCTTTTTTTTTACTCGTATATTACGTATGTATCTAGATATATATACATACTTAAATATACTACGTTTTACGCAAAAATTCATGACTCGGTTACACATAATTATGAGAATCGCCGGAGCAAGGAAATTTGAGTGATCAATTGTTAATTCTTCACTAGGTGAAAAGATACAAAATGAAGGTGAAGATAATTAGGAAATAAACAAAAAGTAGAGAGAGAAAGAAATTTTTTTTTCAAATTATAAAAGAGGCACGTGCTGGCCTGATAAATTCCCTGTCTTCTTGGAAATTTCTTTGCTCCGCGCATGTGAAAAGTTTACTTGCAACGTGATTTTGCGTATAAACAGAAGACGGTTGCACTACATTTAAGAAGAAACAAATAATTAAATTTAAATTTTACTCACTCTCTGGCGTTAATTTGTCTTTGCGTGGACACCCCGAAAGACTGTAACGAAAAATCAGTCAGACGTGTATCATACATTGAAATAATTTTTATTGTGTGTTTTTTTTTCTTTCTTTAAATTAGGTATGTAAATTGAATAAAAATTCGGCAATGCATGCGTAAAATGGAACGGATGAGACGACGAAAATTTTGACCATTGAGTGAGAGGTTGATTACTGATAATTGCTCACCTGCGGTGGTGGGAGTATAGACCAGTCACGTGACCCTGCCCCGTGCAACCCGGTGTTGGGCACTTGTTGCCTTCTGTAATCCACAAATCAAAACTCTCGTTATCAAACGTGTGCACGCTGCATTCCCACATGTATACACGTCGTACACATATGATGAACGAAAATAGGACAAAGAAATCGACCGCGTAAAAATCGCATGTATAGGTGTATCATAAATTGACCGCGATTTAAAAAAAATTAAATCAACGTCGATAACATTTCCCTTCCATAGAGGTAATACCCAATCCTATCGACGAATTTGATCCGTTCGTATCTCCAACCAGATAATTTTGTTCAAATAAAAATACTTGAAAATGGTGTAAAAATCAGCCTTCTGTATATATGAGTAGGCATATTTTTGTTATCACCGTGTATGTTGTGACGAACGAGTGATCCGTAGGGTTGAATAGGTATGAGTCGAGGTGGTGGTTTTGTCGGTACAGGAAGGAGCTAGGAGGCGACGAAGCCACCAAAGCTTGGTAGAACGGCATTCATTTTAGATGAAGGTCCGGGGAGCTACGCCTTGGCAGACCCCCCCGTTGGCGCATGTATTTGAATGGAAATTAACTATTGAATAGTTGACAAGCGACGTGTCCGGCGTCCCGACGGCGCAACGTTGCTGGGGGAAACGAACCTTCCTTCAGCTTCGGCAGGGGGGTGGTTGTTGGGACGCTGTGCACACCTCAACCGTTAGCAAGAACGATTTCTGCTTGCTCCCATTAAGGTCTTGTTAACCTCACGACAACGACGCTGACGACGACCTGGCTGACGATGTTGTTACTTCTTGCCTACCAAAGCTGTTAGCGCTCCAGCTGTAGTCTCCCTACCCTCTCTTTACTGTTATAATTATGGCAAAATGAAATCGATTCACACGATCGATCATCGACTGTAAAGATATCCCAAATTATACCGATGATCTAACCACTCCATAAAAATACGACTAGTTCTAGTTCTCCCGAAAGCTGAATAAAGTTTCAGATTCACCATTGATCTCATCGAATATTTTCATAAACCATTAATTAGTCGATCGTTCGTACGAATGAGAAACGCGGGTGAATAGGCAATTTGTGCAATTTGCCCTCCATTCATGGAGTCGACGTGTAATTGCATTTTTCGCGAAGGGACCTTTCGCGCTAGCCTGGTATTGCTGTCGTCGTCGAAGTCGTCGCAAAGGGTGTTGAAAGGGGGGGGGGGGGGGGGGGGGTTGTTAGGTCTGGTACACCTCCGCCCCAAGCTACTGCTGCTAGGGGTTACGGGTTTGCGTGCGGGTCCGTCTCAGTCTGTCCGTTCGTTTGTCCGTCGGTTGGTCCAACCATTAACGTTCTACGTATAGCATGCTGTAGCTTGGCGTGTTACGTATTTGTGAATAGCCTCTGGGATTTCGCGGTCCCGCACCTAAGCTCCGAGATTAGCGTCTCACGAAGCCACGCGCTACCGTATCTACGACGGACGTGGTGAAACCCGCAGTCGACGAACCTACCAAACAAAGGAACGGGTTGACGCCACTCGTGCATCAGAAACAGCCCTCGTATACCTGCCACCGCAGATGAAACTGGCGGCCTAAAAATATCGGCGATATAATAAAGCTCTCCAAAAATGGGTTAAACAAGATTGGGTTTATTCTCATTGAACGCAGGGAAAACGAAAGATGGTCATTTCAGGCATCGAAACAAATCACCTCTCCAGAGAAATAATCGCACGTAACTGTAGTACTTTCGTGGAGTTTAGTCGAAGTATATAGGATGTGATGTATAAAAGTATATATTTGACCTCCGGAATCAGCTCTTCGGGACACATAAGTAGGTCCGTCACGTATGGGATGGGGTGGAGAGGCTTTGAGTAGGGGGGGTGGTTCGCCCTCCCCTCGTTGGTTCCACGGGGAGGAAGGTTGCCGCGGACTTTTATAAACTTTCAGATGTACTAATCCCTCCGAGCCTTGATCCCCTCGACGTATATCTGGCCCGCCACCACCACCATCGCGCGAGTACGCGGGGGCGACCGCTGCGCGGTTCACAGAAGCGAAACTTCATCAGGGCGTCATTTCGCGTCGCGGAGAGAGCCGGCGATCCCTGCTTAGGTACATCCTCGTCCTTACTCTCCGAGGTCGCTCTTACCCCGCACTTCTTTCCAGTCCTCTCCTATCGCTACTCTTACTTCACCCGTGCCACCCTCCTCTGCCCGAAAGCTCGCCTCTCCTTCTAGCTTCGTAAATTGGATTACGATACGTGACGTCATTAGCGGCATGGTTTATTTAGAGTAGGAGTTTGATAGGGCGCGAGCATCCTGGTGAAATGGATGGACGTGATACGTGAGTCTTATTAAGATTTTTTCCGAGGAAAAGCCTCTTCCCTTCTAGCTGTCGATATCCCCATCTCGGAGGGATTTCGATCCTATAATATCGGAAGCTTGAAGAAATCTGTCGAGGTTCTAGAGCGAGTCAATCGGACCTTAGAATCCTATGTCGTGAAATTAAATGTAAATGATATCGTTTCGTTAGGTCCGCGCTTGACAACGACATAAATGTGACAACGGCCCTAGTTTTCTCTGCAACGGAAGTCGGTCCTTAGCGTGAAGTGTAAATAAGCCGCGTTCGAGCTTTTTAAACAGGTTAGAAAAGTCGGGGGTAGGTAGGGGTAATGGTTCCGGTCAGCTAAATGAATTCCGGCACGCGGTAGCCACGTTGTTCTTTCCGGCTGTCTGAATAGACTTGTAACGAGCTGCGGACGGGAATCCGTTTTTTCCGGACTACGAGAGAGCGACGGAGTACCGGCTATCAGGAGGGCGGGCAGACCGGCCGAGGCAGAGAGGCAGACCGTCGGAGTGAGCTACGCGCCACGGAAAACCGAGGGAGAAAAAGAGGGAGTGTGTAATTGTGTTATTTCGTTGCCGTTTCATGCGAGGGTCACCGTCAGGAGGTGTACATAAACACTCCGCTTGTTTTATTTATACGCCCTGCTGAGCCGCGGGGCGCGTGCCGAGCTACACGCTTCTTCTCTTCTCACTCTTTCGCGCCGAACTCTTTTCCTTTAGTTTTTTTCTTTATTTATTCATTTATTTTTCTTTCTGCTAACCAACTCATCTACTTCAATTCGCGTAGTCATGGGATAGTTTTTATCTTTCAGAATCAATAAATTTTTTTCAAGCTGTATTTTGTGATTTTGTTAAAGCACACATTACAGTGTGATATCGTAGTTGACGCTTCCGATTTCGTTACTATGACGACCTTGCTGAAATCGACGGTATAGTGCGGGTTTTTTTTAATTATCACGACGGGGACTCGATACACACGCGGTACTTTTGATTTTTACCCGTATGCAGAGAACCGCGGGTGGAATTTGAAAGCGAACGATAATTACGCTAATTAGCGTGACCGGGTCACCGTCAAATGGCGCAAAGGTAGATTTATAAACGTGTGACATGTATACGCGATATATAAATGTGTACCATCGAGGTATAGCTGGTTTCATAAGGTAATATTACCTGCCTACCAACCATGGCGGTTTCAGGTGCGTGGCGTTGATCGGCCTACGCTTATATACCTCCGTTATATCGGTTATACTTTCACGGTTACACAGTAGTGCACACGTTATTTGATTTTCTCTGAAAATCGCGTGTCCACGCTTCAAAGAGCGTGTTGACACGCTATAAAACCGCTATCAATAAAATCCGACGACGTGACCCGCCGCACCGCAAAACACCCCTACAGGCATAGAGAACCGCGCGGGTCTCCAGCATGACAATAAAAAAAAATGAATAAAAAAATAAACTGACCGACTTACTCGATCCAATGACATTTTCTACTCACACACGTACACGTGTATCTGTCGGTATACATTACGTCGTTACGATCGGGGTTTGAAAACGGCGTACTTTAGATGTCACGTGAATTAAGAACTAGAGTGGGGAAAAAGAGAAAAAAATCGATTTAACACAAAGCTTCGATGATTCCGGTGAATAATGTGTGAAATTCGCAGCGTTCGCGTGTGTAAAAGTAATCGTACCGTGGGTGGTTATCGTTGGTTGTGGTTTTGTGGTGTTTGGGGTACTCCAGGGAGGGAATGAAAACGAGACGACGGGATCAAGTTTCAATATTTGTAGGACTGTCGTAGCATTTGAGAGACGTAAAACTCGTTGGGTAATACGGGGTAATAAGGGAGAGACAGCATCGTGGTAATAAGGTAGCTTTCGGTACGCCGACATGGACTACAGGGGTGACGGTAGAGATTCTAGTCACGTTTGGAGCCCGTTGACAGCTGTGGTTTATACGTGTGACGCGCATCAGCCCAAAATTTCTTGCGACAACCGACTCATCCGACCCGACCGACGTCCTACTAAGACCACAGAAATGCCACAAAATTTCTACTCGTCATATCGGACTTAATATCCCCAACCTCGAAGATGAAGTAGAAACTGCTATAGTCACCGCGCGGACTTACTTTTTTTCAGCTATATTCTCTCGACGATCTTTTTTGCTGTCGGGCGACACAGGTGTTGCTGGATTTTTCGAAATAGATTTATCAACCCCGATGATTTTCGGATTCAGAGACGCACGTTGTTGAGGAGGGTGAGATTGTCCCCTATAAAAAATTTGTCGGCCGTACAAGACGTCGAAAAATTGTTCGGTCAAGTTACGCGAACTGATGAGCAAGAAGTAGTGCAGTTTTCAGTGGATAAAATAATGCTGGCCAGCGAGACCTTGATTTCACCATTTGAGTCATCGCCCCTCGGTTCGTAATTATTGATTTTCCCGCACTGCCCTAACTCCCCTAACTTTGTAGAGAGAGAAAGAGATAGGGATAGGACGAAGAGAGTCGAAAATGCCTTTTGTACTTCCACATCTATAACGCACGATCTGCAACCCCTACTGATACTACTGCTGCCCCCGATGCTGTGGACCAATTTTTACTAACGAATTTACAGCTACCGAAATTACCATTTATTCAATCGGTGTCGTTTTATATCTCTATCACATCGACTCCGCGTGACCCGATATTCGAAGGATGATCAGCTGTACCATCGTTAACCCGTGAATACATAACGTGTAGAATTGATGAAAAATGCTGTACGTATAAACTCACCTCTGCTGAGACTCGACGGTGACATCGACATTCCAGGTCGGTTTCCATCAAACCCAGTCGGTCGTTCCCCTAGTTTCATCACTGCGTTGTCCGGTTGTCCATTTCCAGTAGTAGTAGAGACGTCTCCGACTGTCGGACTCGTACTGCTGCTACTACTTACTGCCGCTACACTTACAACACCTTCTCTCGCAATGTCTTGTATAGCACTTGCAGCCCTTGACCCGACACCGGCAGGTTGAAGAATTGTGTACTGTTTAGAAGTTGCATCTGGACTAGCCGCTGAAGACACTCCAGGTGGTTTGACTGTGGTAACAGGCATTTGAGAATCACGAGTTGGTTGGATGTCCTCCTTAGGTGACTTTAACTGCAGAAGTGAGACCGTCGATCCGTGCTTTTCTTCTGTAGGGGATGAAATGCCTGTTATGGGTTGGGGCACAGGCATAACGGGTACGGGACCACTCGGGGGGTAGCCAACGAAGGTCGCGGCAGCTGGATAAGGTCCAATAGGTGGTATAGAGGTCACGGGAGTAACGGTGGTCCCAGATCCGGTACGATTTGCAGCCGCCACCTTCGAGTGTTCCGTGTTTGGAGGCCGGAAGGCGGAGGCTGTTGAAAATGGGGAGGTCGTCGACGAAGAAACGTTTGAAGAGACTTTGGCGTCGTTATATGACCTCTGATAACCGGTGGGATACAATTGCTGTCTTCCAGAGTTTTGAGGGGAGGTGTTATTCTTGGATGGACGTTCCTTATCCTTACCGTCGGATTTGTCCTTGTCCCCTTCTTCCTTTTCGGCCGTTGGATCTGACATGTCGATTTCCAGTTCGTTCGATGAATCGTCGACTAGCTCATTGAAGTCAGGGGGGTCGTACCGCGAGTATTTCTCTGGTTGACGACTTTGGGAATCCGATTGATGACCACCGCCGAGACTTCCTCTTTCATTTCTGTCTTTTCCTAGGGGACGACCTGCGCCGGAACCGGAACCACCCCCGGCACTACTTCCACCTCCGGAAGACCGCTTGGCAGCTTCGTTGTGAGATTGACTAACACCGCTTCCAACCTGAGATTGAATAGTAGCACATTGGTTCTCGATATTGAGAAGATTTTCAAGATCTTTTCTACTTTTATTTGGAGGCAGTACCTGCTGCTGTTGTTTGTTGCCACCCTCCTGCTTGACATGATGCTGCGATCGCCTTTCCTGCTGACCTCGCAACGTGATGACATCCTTCAAAGAATAGCCAGCATCGTTGCTCGCATTGGAACACGTCGAAAGGGAGGAAGGTGACATTTTTGGATTTTCTTTCTTCTCTTCAAATAAATTTTCAAAGTTAGACTCGTATTTGTCTTCGTCTGAGTTACCGCGCTGATAAAAAGAGCCTCGCGGACCAGGCCAGCTTCCCGATAAACTCTTCAAAGCTGCCTCCGTCTCGCGTATTAAAGTCTCATCATCCTCTGGTTCTTCAGAATTTTTTATAGTTTTTCTTGCTGGACTGCCAGCATTACTAGTAGTGAAAACTCTTTTCTTTTGTGGTAACGGAATAACTTTTGAAGCGTCCATCTCTATTTGTTTTCGAACCTCTTCGTCACGTAAACTTTTTCTACGACGTTTAGCAGCGGTATCTGCGACCTCCATAAAGTCTTGGGAAACGCTCTGCTGAGCTATCACCTTCTTATTATTCAAAAGTTGTTGTTTCGGCTTAGGTGTTGCGGTCTCAGCTTCGAGCTTACGTTTCTTAAGGTGCGCCATTGCATTCTGTCCACCTGGTACACTGGTCAATTCCACCCTGGAACACAAACATTCCAGAGTAAGCTATACGCGTTCAATTGTATATCGGTTTATACCCAGACTCTAACTTTATATATTTAATTAGTTAACTTCAAACTTTCCCACCGGCACATTGACTGAATCAAAAAACTTCAGCGCCCCCTGCGAAAGAGTTTAAACGATGTGATGGACTGGAAAAAATCGACTGTTTTTTTTTACAAACTATCAACTAGCTCACGACACTGATTAGCATATCTATGATTCGATGTTATCAGCATGACATAAAAATGTGCGTAAAAACAAAAAGAAAACAATGAAAATAGTAAACAGTTACCCGAGTGACTTACTTATCGTTAGCTTTGAGAACTGTCAAATCGTTAACCGAATTTTTCACTCTCACGAGAGCATTGAAAAGTTTTTTTTTTTTTTCTTTTCTAATTGTTGAACGTTTCACGATAATACCCACAAGTTGATAACAACGAAACTTTTTTCCCTCGGACAAAGTGTATTAGTAGTTTAAAAGTATGAAGAGTGTTCGAGTATCAGTTTTTTTTTTTTGTTTTGTTTCACCGGAGGTGTAACCCTACAGGGTCATGTCCCGAAATATCAGTTTTCGATAGAGTTAAATTATCAAGAATCATCACGTATGTTATCGCTAAGTTTCGCGAAGTTTAGCTTTGCACTTGGTACGAGCGCGTTGCTCCCTTTACGAAGGGTGTGTTAAAGGATCCCTTCTCGACGGGGAGCTCGCGAGCTACTGTGCTATGTCGAGGGAAAATGAGTCGGGGTGGTATCGGGGGTGGATATCGGGGGTGGTCGGAGGCCGTCGTGGTACGTCGGAAGGCCTTGTTCTTGGAGGGGATTCTCTAGGACGCGCGCACCACGTCTCTGCTTCGCCTTCGCGAAAGTGGGGGCGGGTCTGCGCACTGTCCACCCCCTTGGTATTCGACGTAGCGCAACTCGCAGTTTTAACCAACCCACCCCTTGCAGGTCGAACGAAAGAAGCGCCGACGGGGTAAAGAATTAGGTGGGGGTACGGGTACCGAGATGCACACCACCGACTACCCTTATCCCTTGTACGTATATGTGCGAGACTTTGCAGCATGCAGCTTCGCCTACCAATTACTTATATTTGTACACGTATATACGTCATCCGAGTTTGTACTTCATCCCCTCTCCTCTTACTTTACTTAACATATATATAATCATCACGTAGAATTATGCACGCAGGGGTAGTAATTATTTATGGTTAAATAAGGAGGAGATATCATACCGATCTTGCACATTATGAGGGTCTTCAAATTACTTTCCCATCGGTGTGTGTACCTTTTAATTGAGTAATCAAGGGTTGCAACCCCCACGCGATGGGATCATGATTCCCTTGAATCGGCGTACTGTAATTTATGGAGGAATTCTTCTATCGACGCTTGAATCACGGTGCCGTTGAAGGCGATCGCTCTTGTGTCAAATTAATGACCCGCTACCCTACAATAAGTTCCGTCCCCTGCCTGATCGCCGACCAACGTAGCTATCGTGAGCAGAATATGGTTCTCAAGGGTTTTTCTTTTCCTCTATTTCCTTTTTTTCCCCTCCTCCTC
Organism: Athalia circularis; assembly: GCA_963978495.1. Taxonomy (NCBI): domain Eukaryota; kingdom Metazoa; phylum Arthropoda; class Insecta; order Hymenoptera; family Athaliidae; genus Athalia; species Athalia circularis. Next base: position 10,119,991 of record OZ021702.1, read on the forward strand.
TTTGGTTCTACCCACCACCCGTCATAAGACTAGCGCGTCATTAATTAAAAGCTCGTTCAAGCTGAGCTGGCGACCTTCCTTTTCTCTGGTTCACGTTCGTGTAGGTACTTAAAATATCGGAGACTCATCTTATCCGAGCAAACTTGACGGTGAGAAGAGATGCGGTAATCGGTGGCAAATATTAAGAAAATTCTTTATTCGTAGGCGAAAGAGAATTTGATTATCTTTCGAACGATAATCACGGCTAGATCAATTCTATGTGATTGATTGAGAAAAAAAAGTTACTGACCAGAATCGGAGATGAAGTTCGTGTGAATCGATTGAATCGCAGCTGCAGCAGCTTTGAGGGATTTGAAAACCGCTGATCAGTGGGTCGCGTAAGAGAATCGAGGAATGGCGGGGCGAGCCAGGCTGTTGGTTTACTTCTGCCGCTCGAAAGTTTGAGGCGAGGGTGGGCGAAGGGCTGGAGCATCGGCCCGCAAAGAAAAGTGATAATGTCTTAAGCCGGCGCCGTGATTTAACTCGTGATTTTGGCGCCCCATGCCCTTACCCTCCAGTTCAAGACTCGAAACTCTAGGGTCCATGGTCTGAGGAGGTTCAAGATTTAAGGTTTAAGGTCTAAGGTTTAAGGTTTAAGGTCGGATGAGCGCCTCTGCCCGATCCCTGAGAGCAACACTAAGCTCTCTTATTCGTCGAGTCGAACCTCGGTTTATCTAATTGAACTTGTCAGCTCCTATCTTCGCTCGCACTGCTTCTGCGCTGCATGATATACTACGTGGTCGGATATCTTCTCCTTTTGAAAGACACTCCCCAAACACCCTATACATGTAACTTTCCAAAACACACATACGAGACAGGCTTCGATTCATATCCAGTTACTCATTTTCAATACTTCCTCTACCACGCCGAATCCAGGTGAAATCGATTCACCGGGTGATTACTGGAACCCAAAAATAATTCATTCCGATGGGAACCGGATAATCAGATCTGATTTGGTTGTTTATTGATTGGATAGTGGGCTTTCTCTGATAGAGTGCATTTAAATTTGAGCCCATCAATTAATTAGCAAGTGTTAGTTTCACCTCGGTGGTTCGGGGGTTGGACTGTAGTTAGGAGTAGATAGCGCCTCAGGCGGTGGGATTAGGGTATTAGGCGATGTCACGTCACCGGAGGACCTCCTCTTCGAGACTGTGTTCCATAAGATAGCTCCAAGGGACTCGAGCCTGAATCCCGACAAGTTCAATTAGATAAACCACCGCGAGATCACAGCTCTTAGCGGTTAGTCTTGCCGCGCGGAAGCCTCGCCGAAGAGTATCCGAGTACGTTAGAATTGGCCTATACTCTGTCCGTGTCCCACGAGAATTAGGGGAGCCGATAAACAAAAATATTAACCAGCGTTAGGACCGATACAAAAACACATCTTTTTTGTACAGGGTCATTTTGAAGCAATTGACGTGAATGTTTGTAGAATATTTGTGCGACAGGAAGTGAAACGAAACAGATAAAAAAAATATAAGTAAATGAAATAAAACACGAATTAACAATACTACGTGGGTGAAGAGCACTCAGGTGCACTCAGCACTTAATAATAGGTACACAGGTAATAGGATAGAAATTTACTGACGAATGTTAGAACATTTCATGCCTTGAGTGGCATTAGTATAAATGGATTCGTGAACATCGCGTTAGCTGAGGTGGTGGGAAAATGTAAATGGTAATTGACGGACAATATATTCGTTCATAATTTAGCGGATATCGGGTAGTGAGTGCTTTGACGAGGTGAAACTCGAGTTGCTACAAAGGGTCATTAACGACCGAAGGTCATTCACTTTTTTTACCTCAAACGGCCCACCTGGAACTATATAGGATATACTTAACTTTGGTCTCGGAAACGAGTCGATGACCACGACCTCCAGTTCCGATTTTCGTTGACACCCATCAGCATCTGACGGTCCAATACCGCTTGACTAATGATTCGCTCGTTCTACTGTTTTCATTTTTTTTTTGTTTTTTGTTCAATACGTACAAATTTTTTGTCGCGCGGAGGCTGTCTGAGGCCAATTTCTTGGAATCCGAGTTGAGAAACTCGCGTGGAATTCGGAGTCATGCATACATCCTTTTGTCGTTCTTTGCAAAGGGCGGAGCACGGGGTGGTGGTGTAAAAGAAGGACAGGGGTTGAAAAGAGGTCGTATGTCTTTTTCTCGCCAGCAGCGGGTGCCAGCGTTAGCAGCAGCAGTAGCAGTGGAAGAGGGATAATTTACGAGACTCTCACGCGTGGATAATGGGGACTTAGCTAATGCACCGGAGGTCGACACAACGCGGCGTGGCACACGCGAGATATATAATGCTTACATGCGACGCATAGGATGTATGAAGATTTCTTTTTCTTTGTCGTAGTCAGTGTTATGTAAGACTTGATTAAAGTCCCACTCATGCTGTAATATATATTTTCGAAGCATTGTGAAAATTTTGACGATATGTTTTTTTGTTTTTTTTTTTTTTATTTCCAATAGCAGAGGGTTGTCGATTCAGTTATAGCGTTGGTTAAATAATACGCGATCTCAACACGAGAACCTTCTTTCGATGAACACGGTCCGGCAATAAGCAGGCCACTTAAAGGTTTCCTTCTAGCGTTAAATATTTAATCGGAATTCGATTGGTCTAAGACGTGGACCAATAAGCGAGGGTCCGATAACTCGAGCGTGGAGATGCTAGAGAACGGAATTCCCTTGAGTCGTGAGGCAGAGGTAGAGTGATGGCCAGCCGGGTTTCGTCGTCCAGTGTGGTATAGCTAAGCGAAGGAGCGGCAGCAGCTGTCTCAGCAACGACACTTTTCCACTATACATCCTATCGAGCACAAGGGTATGCGGGATGCTATGGCCATTCCTCTCCCTTCGCCAGGGTGATTCCGCTTTAAAAATCCCTCGGTCCCTCTGGAAATAAAGCCAATCTAAGGGTCGTTAGCTCGTATGACGTGGAGTGATATCCAACAAGTTTGAGTTCCGAAAAGCGCCATCGACCTGCCATCGCGTCATCCAAGTATCAAGAGATCCTCGGGATCACCTGAGGATCTCGATATAGAAATGAATGGAAAAAGAAGAAAAAATTGAAAGCGCAGCCTCCCATAGGGCAACAAGACGTGCTCTTCGAAACATATATGTACGCGGTATAGTCCACAGCTGAACTGGAAAGTTTTGAATCTCTGTGCAGCCACCGAGATTTTTATCGTACTGGCATAGTAATGTCGTAGGTCACCAACACCCGACTTAAATCATGTCTGAGTTGAAGAGAAGGGCAAAACGTGGTGCGATCCATCACGATCGTGCTATGTCGTTAATAACTGGCCCATTAATTACAAGGAAGGAACCGGAGTCTCAACGTCGTTTTTCATCGATTTCTGTGTAGCTATAGATACCAACCGAGTTAATGACTCTGAGTACACATTAAAAGAAAAAAAACGAACATCGTTTGAAACTGAAATCCTGTTGGCCGAATGACACCGGACTTTCTGCTCGGCTGAATTTAGAAGGAACTTTCGACACGCCCTCGACGAAAAGGTGCCAATAATTTCTTGTCTCTTAGGTTTTGTGTGAAGAAAAGGACCGTTGAGAATCTTAAAAATGTTGACTATTCGGGTAGGGTGAGAAGCTGATAATCGGCACTACAACGCGGTCGTGTAACACTAGCTTTACGAGCATGCATGTGCGGGCACTTGTCACTATATTATTGATCGGTCGGTCGGGCAAGCAGTCTGAGCAGTCGGGGACTTGCCTCCTCCTCTTTCTCCCTTTTACCCTTGCCCCCTTTCTCCCTCATCGTACCCCGCCCCCACCTTGGGCTACGTACGTCTTCACCGTCCCGCTCACCCTCGTCCTCATCCTCCTTTTCCACCCCCACCTTCATCTCTACCTCCTGCTTCGCTTCCTTCGGCTAGCATAGAACCCCTCAGGGTGCACGATGCAGACCACGGCTCACTACCACTCCTTTTCACCCTGTACCACCCTTTCTCCTCCGTCCACGTAACGTACCTACTCCTCTTTCTCTCCCTTTCAAATTCTCCCTACCTTCTCTTCTTCTTCTTCTTCTTCTTCTTCTTCTTCTTCTTCTCTCTCTCGCATCCTCGATTTCTCTATGTCCCTCAAATCCTCTTTCGAAAAGGGAGAGACAACACGAGCAACCCTTTCGATACTCTCTGACTTCTCTCTCTGAACAGGGTAGATAGGATATAGTAACCTTGGTGCCGAACTGTATGTGGAAGCCTTGTAGTCAGTTTTTACTCGCATAGAATTTAACAGGCATCGAAACGAACATGTATCTATCCCAGGATGAATTTTTTCTCCTCCGAAAATTATCGATGCATAGCTTTATCATGTGATCGATGACGTGTACGGGTACGTTAGCAGCTCGTATTTTCACCATTTTTACCATGGACCATAAGACTGTCCCACTCTTCGTACTTTTATTTTATACCGTTGTTTTCGGTAACTATAAATCAGTTTAAATTTGTTAGCACGGTACACAGATGGTTTTGTTATATGAAAATATATGCCGCGAAGGGATGGTAAGTATCCCCCGGTAAAACACATCCCGCGCGCCTTACCCGGAGATCCCTCTCACCAAAAACCCAACCCGAACCTTTCCTCTCCTCTCCTCTGCCCATCCCCCAGACTTCAGCTCGCATATCGCCCTGCACACCCGAAAAGCCTTCAGGCGTCATGCTGTTCTGTGCTCTCTTTAATTACGCGCGACCAGGACGCATGATGTATTGCTGTTACCGCTATACGAAACGTTGCGGAAACTTATCTTGCGGAATTGTCATCGTGCTGAAACTTTCGAGATACCGCGGCCTTTGGAGTAGCACCTCGCGGTAGGATCCACGACGTAACCAGATCTCTCAAAGAACCAGGTAGTAAATCATTACCACAGATGGACGAGGTAAACTCCCGATCAAAGTGATTTTACCGAAGAGAAGAGAAGAGAAGGAAGATAAGCTTTGATCCATCTATGGTACGTGGGTGGCAGAGGAAAACAGTCCGTACAGCCTGATTTAGTTACCTCTTCGTCAAGGTGGCTCGTAAGAGGCTTCGGGTAAAACGGTAGCTTAGGCCGATGCTGCTGCTAGTCGTGGTATACTTGGGGGACGAAATAAGCGGGTGGAAGAAGGCGACAAAGTTCTTGCCCAGCTGAAACGACATACTAAATTCTGAAATGAGTCCGGAATAAAGTGTTCTTGCTTTCGCTCGCAATAATATGATGCTGCAGGCAGCTAGTTAGTTTCTGAAATTACTTTTTAGGCACGAAACATTGCGCCGAGGTCCCCATAGCTTTTGGATTACGATGCCGTTTGCTCAAAACGAATACTTCCCATTTCAAAGATCGTTGAGATTTGGAAGACCTCCTAAAACTGATCCACGAACAGCCCATATTTAGAAAAAAATTTTATTTTATTTTTCACTTCATTATTATTATTTCTTTCTCATCTTCATCCCCCCAAACCTTCTCCCAAAACTTTAGAAAGTCGGGGCAGTGATTTGCTGTGAATAAAGAGGCATCGACGATCCACGCACGTGTACAAAGAGTAGGCGCAAGCTTGAGAGAAAAAAAAACAAGAAGAAAAAAAACGAGGGATGATGCCGTTTCTCTCCCAGTTTCTCCACCCCGTTTTCTCATCCCCATAACTCGACCCTTTGTCTATATCCCTACTACTAACAATAAGTAAAAAAGAAGAAGAAGAAGAATGTGAAGAAAGAGAGCAGCAAAAAAAAAAAGGTGGGTTATGATATATTTGTAATCATGTTACTAAGAACGTGCCTCTCCGTTACAACTGTTTCGGTAACAAACTGCCACCCGGGAAAAGACCTTTTATATGTTAAGGGAAAGAATTCTGTCGATAGCTAATACTTATATACATATCTATATATGCGTGTGTGTGTGTGTTCGACACCCTAAAGAAATAGAAGAAGACAATTTTTTTCGTCGTGATCTTATCTCGGTTTTCTTGAACTTTATTGGACCTCCTAATTAGATGTTGGCGGTTGTATTAAACAGGGTGGCGTGGAGGCTCTTTAAAACAAGATGGGACGTAAGGTGGGGTCTCCCTGCGACACATGGGGAGTCGTCGGCAGCTGTCCTCCGGTATAACCAACCCGCAACATCGGTTCCACTCCGCATGGTGGATTCCCCGAGTTCCCTTACACCGAAAATTCGCATTCCCGCATTACTGTCACACGAGTAATTACGCATATCTTGGGTGGCAGTTCGCTGTCATGGTATACGAGCTCGCGGCTGAGGTTGGTTCGGCTGGTTTCTCACGGTTTCTAGAAACCCGCGACACGAATGAGATCGTTGTGTTGGTGGAAAACGCGTATGGCAAATCGCTTTTACCAGAAGCTAGCTTCTGGGGGGGCTAATAAAAGCCCACAATTACCTTCCGACTACCGTACGCGGGGTTGTTAGGGGATCAGGGGGGGGGGGGGCCATTTATCTTGATGGCGTCTCATGCCCGATATAATTCACCTCGGCAACAACACATTGTTGCATAATGAGGTGTAAAACATTCCAAGATATTTGACTGGCGGCGGCATCGCAACGACGGTCGGAGAAACAGGAGCAGCCCAACCAGCGTCGTTTCTGTTAAATTCGCTAACGAGAAGACTGTGGGGGAATTTTACCAAATTCCGACGTAAGAAAAGGGAAAAGAGAACTTGAAAATGGAATATTCGTGCTGTATCGCTAGCTGCTCGTTTATTCGGAAATTGGGCTCGTACAATTGGCTATTCAGTGAAGAATTTGGTGACGAAATCTTGGTCATATTAAACCATTCATCGACCGTTCGTTCATATATTAACCCCCCTTCGTCTGAAAGATAATATTCTGGGTATGTCGGGGGTAGGAAGAGACGTGGGTACGAACCTTCGAACCTCGGAGTCTGGGGCGCGTCTCACACCGCAACAATGCGGTATAAAGTAATTAACCTTGCAAGTATTTGAAATATGCCAAGAAACACGCTGACCATATTAATCTTGTTGGACGGGACAGGCATGCCGTTGTCGGTCCAGCAATGTCGGTAAGCTGACCCGTTCTACGCCCAGATTTTCAAAGAACGTTCGAAATTTGAAATCGAAATTTTATCAGGACCCCCCTCCAGCAAGCAACCGCCGTGCGTAATATTATACCCCAAATCCAAAATGAATTTTACGGGATCACAATAATCCTTCACTGCGCCATAAGGTCATGAGAAATGAAATTATTGATGGAAATTTGGGGGGGGGGGGGGGGAATTAGAATGATTTTCTTCATCTTATTCCCATCGAACACCTCCCCGATTTCATTCACGCCACGAGCGGAGAGAATGCAAAATTGATCGGCAATCGCGGTAATAAAGTTGCAATACGACGAGGAAATGCGATGCATCCGAGCTACTTTGATATTCCCCTTCCCCCATCTTCTTCTATCCACGTCCCAATCAAGTAGATCGGGCGTATTGACATGACGCTAAAAAAATTGGGGGTGCTTTTCACCCTCGTATAACTATCCACATCGTTCGTTGAACGCTCGCGGGGATGTATCAGAGGATTGATGATATTAAATTGTGATGCACACCTTCAACGATCACCTTTATTTACTTTCATGTCGTTTATCGATTATCCGATCGATTGCGTCCATCGATGACGTGTTATTTTCATACGTGGAATTACTAAACGTGTTCGTACGGAGCGGGTAGTCGATTTCCACAGGCTTTCATAACGTCATACTCCATTTCAAACTATACGTGGTGTAGTAAACCCATTCCGAGAACATAATTTACTCGAAACTCATATTTTTCGGGGACTTTTGGAACATCGTCGGGTTGTACAACAGCTAGGAATGGCCGGGGGCATATGTGAATGGGGTCCCAGTGGCTGTAACGCGGTTCATGTATTTATTCATCTTCTCTATCCCTTCCCAGCCCTTTCATCCTCAGTATCAGACGCCCCCGTATACTCGCCTTCGCGGCGAAACTTGGATCTTTTTTTTTAGAGTCTTTAGATTCTGGCGTTTTTTGGGGCGAAAATTTAGTTTTTTCAAAAACCTCTGAGTGCCTAATTTCTGATGTATTTTGACCTCGGTAACGCGATCTCTTTTGTCTCTCAGTTCTATATTATTCCATACAGCCATATTTACTCATCGAATCCAATTTCGATTCACTTACGGGATGATTTACGCAACGAATGGCCCATGATTGAAATTTATTGGGAGTAGTCGGCGTAGTCCTGAAGAAAAACCACCACCTTCATGTACTTCACTGGATGACGACTTCGCGTTCCATCTCTATACATATATTCTCTTTAACCTTTCGCAAAAATATACGTACATTTTCACTTATTCTATCCTGCTAGGCGTCTCCTTCGTTGGCCTTTATAAAGATAAGTGTTTGTAAAATTCTGCAAATTTAAATTCACGCCGATCCCGTGTAGGTACTGAAAACTTTTTCATAATTCTCAGATTAACCACTCGCAGATTGAATTACAATTAAACTATCTAGGTAGGTTGTCGAAAACATAAATTTTTGCTTTTTGCCTCTTCGACTATTATAGAAATGCATTAGCGTAAATCATAATAGACTACAATGTACGGTACATTAGTTGACCCTATAACGAAAAAAGCATCAATTTTCAACGAATGGCGTGGGCAACATATGACCCCAGTTTTATTGGTCGGTATTGAATTTTTATCTCTTCGTTGTGCAAATAAGGCCGTACAGTATAACCGGGTAGTTTTAAAATGCATATTCCTCGAATTTGTTATCTATGTAAAAAAAAAAAAAAAAAAACAATGAAAATAAAAAAACATCGCAGCCAGTTTTTCATCAAGTTTTGCTCTTCCGAAAATTCTACCGAGAGCGTACGTGGGTAGCTGATTTTTTTTAAAGTGAACCCTCGCTATAACGGTGCAAAAAATGAAACTAAAAAAACAAAAAATAGTAAAACAGCTCGTCTGATTTTACGCTGGGTATATACCAAAATTTAAAGGGGCTTAGACCACCTGTTATTTATTGTTATATCTTTACCGGTTTATTCCGTCATATATTTCCCTGGAAAAGCCTTTGAAACGCGTGTTCCTGTACTCAGAGTGAGCTGGCTATAGCCGTCACAATTCAGAGACGGGGAGTTCGCTAACGTTGCGACACGTTACAACATCAGCATATATAACGGTTGCACTTTTACCCCTGACTTTTAGGAACCTCATCCCTAACCCCTAGTATTTCATTTATATTTTATTTTTTTGTTTATACTTCATCGTTTGATTCGGATTAATTTTATTTTTTTTTTAAGCGAGCTGTTCGATACGATATTCGGGAGTTGGTAACTAAAATATCTGCAGTAGAAATACGTGTGGATAAAGTTTGCTCGTAATCAAATAGAAGCTGGCGAATAGGGGGTGATTTTGTTGGAAAATTTATTAATCCTCGTGAGTTGGCTGGCGGGAGGGGGTAAGGAAATATCTGTATAAGTGTATACCTACCCCGTGCGAAATTGTGAAAAATATAACAACGCTCCCTGACGCCCGTCATGAAATTCCAATTTCATGGAAATGGTAATTAATGCATTCATATTTTTGGTCAAAACTAATTTTGGAAAATATTTCTCGCTAACAAATCGGGCGAAGTGCTGGCTGCTAACTATAATTATTTCGAAAGTTTGTCGCATCGGTTTATCGAAGATTGATTTTCACGATCCGCGGATCCAAAATTCTTATATCCGTCGTGGCAATAATAGAGGATGCCATACATGATATTGTTTCGGTACTAAAATAGCCTTACGGAGGAACTAGCTTCGCGATATCCTCGACAGATGAATTCTACGTTTTATATAGCCGCTATATATGCAGCTGTTGCAGTTATAGCATTGGCTAAAACTGAAAGACAAACCCCCGTCCATTATTCAGCGGACAGAGAAGCAGCTCTCGCAAACCGCAACGAGATAACTCACGTCAATGATACTCATTTGGCAAAACAAAGCCCATGAAATATTCATGCAAGGAGAGAGAGAGAGGAGAGAGAGAGAGATGCGGACACCGAAGTGCGCGTGAATATGTCCGGACGCTCGCGGCGTTCATCTCTACAGCTACACATACACATACACATACACATACGTACTGTCCTCTCATTTTCTCCCTCTCAACCCCCGCGGTGGTGGTTATTGGACTTACGGGCTACGTAGATGGTCCTCGTGGTGATCGCGCGGTGCCAGTTGCCAGAGAATAAAGTAGGATGGGGGCGAAAATGAGGACGGGTATGGGCATGCGGATGTTTTCAAGCGCCGAGGGACGCATGTGTGAATTCACCCGCAATCTTACGCTAAGTGGAAAACCTGTCCAACGTTTCACACCACCGCAGGTTTCACGCAGCTCCATAAACTGCCGCAAAATGAAATTTCAAAATGATTTTTTTTTCACACGGACTGCCCACATGTGACTCGATCACTCCGAGCGATGGTTGGTACCCGTGATAATCACTTTGACTCTTTTTGTTTTGGACTATTACTCTTTTCTAGGGGTATCTTTTCTTTGTATCAGTTCTTCGCGCTTCATCGCTGGCACCGTAGCTACCCCTGGTATTATTTTGATGCTTTATACCTATATCGTGCGTAGCATCGTGGCACCGGTTGGCAACGGTGGCTTACACTTTCCAGCTGACTCTCCATAAAGCAGGGATTTCTAGGTTCCGCGCTCTCATCGTAAATCAAACGCGAGCATATACCTATATCAGCGTCGGGCGATATATCAGCGGCGTACCACGGCTACAACGACGCCGCCCGCGGACTCGATTTTCCTATATGTATATAGAGGAGCTATGGCGATGCGGCAAGCCGGAATACCTTCGATTCGACAACTCCAATTGTTTATTTCACGATAGTCAGCTACTACCTCCTGGAAATTATCGGATACGAGGAGTGGTTTAAATTATGTGGAGTGAATTTCGCATGTTCTTCTGGGTTTTGATGGTATCTCATATTTCAGTTGCGGATCAAGTCTGCTCGGCGTCGACAGAGTTGGTTTATTAGGTGTAGAGGGTGGTGTAGGGGGTGAATGTGGGGCGAGGATGGAATCGTGAAATTAGGACTTGGGGGACCCACGTCAACGGAACAACGCGTACGTTTTCCAGTTCTCGGCTATTCACTCTCGAAGAGTTCGGACTGCTCGACCTGCTAGACGCAGCTTTTCCCCCTTTTTGGGGGATCATCCCCAACCCGAAACCCGGGAATTGAAGTTTTAATTTCTCTAGATCACAGCTGGTCTCCCGAATTTCCTTCTCTCTCTCACTTCGAATTTGTTCCGTCCGTGATCAAGCGAGCAACATAGGTTGATCTTCGCGCGATCGATATGCACTTTATATCTCGTGAAATTCCAGAGAAAATGCGAATCTGTATCCCCGTGGAGCAGATAGAGAAAGCTCTTTTTGCAATTAGGAAAGGCAACCTCTTCAATTCCGCGGTCTGGTCCACGACGGCTCAAAACTTTTGCAAACTTGCATCGAGCGGAAACTGATGCGAAAGTCAGAAAGAGTGATGGAGATAACGAGAAAGATGTAGGTGGTAAAAATCGTTTGGACGTAACCGATATGTAGGTGATACATGATTCATGGCACCGAGTTAAATCCAGGCGAGAAAATCCATAGAATCCTATCCAAGGTCGTATGTGTCGTCCTTTGCCCGTAGCTATTCAGACCACGTCGGTATGTGTACGGGGTAAAAACAGCTAAGAGGTTGAGTGATTTGCGATTCGGATTTACTCCGCAAAGGGGACCTTATCAAAAATTCGGATCTTCCCGCTTTCGAGAGTGGCTTTATACGAGAACGTAGGTATGAATCCACAATCCACCCCTGCTCGATGATCGGCCGATCTCAATTACAGCGGAATAAAAGTGTCTACCCCAAGTTGAGTTATGATTCCAACGCTTCGAACCTCGATCCCGTTTTTCATTTTTTTTTTTACTTTTTTTCCTTTTTTTCGGACACCTATAATACATTATACACACGCATGGAAATGACAACACCTTGCTCACTTCACCTACGCGAAAGAAGAGATTGACTTTGGTATATAAAATGTAGAATTTCTCTCTAGCTACGAATTTCCATTTCCATATAGTAGGTACAGATAGTACATGTTACGTTTAATTTGTCCGAACAGAAATTCACATTTTGCTGGTGTTACTTAACACGGAGAATATCGCACGTATATGCGATACAGGTATAAATATATATATACCAGCCGCTAACCAGCAGTACCTATAGGCTTACCAAAAAGCCACTCAGACAAATTAGTATCAAGGCATTCCAGAGCAAGTAGACCGCGTGCGTCGTGGTTCTTACGAAGGTTTCCGTTGGCCCCGGGATATATCAGAGGGGGGGGGGGAGGAGGAGGAGAAGGTAAAGAGGGGTTCGGGCGGTGCGACGGCGTCGGCGGCGATATTTATGCAGGTTTTTTATTGTGCTTTACCGCGAGAGTAGAATGGAAACAATATGTCACGACGAAGGGGGAAAGTTCTTGTAGGTAGTCGGCCAAGCCCCGCGTGGGTACCTCGCGTTAATATCATCTGCGATACGACCTACCCCCTCAAGTCTGGAAGGGCTGCTACCAAATGGAGTCATGATTTCAAATGAGATATGTTTTGTCAACGTGATGCAGGGTGCAGGTTACCGCCAACAACCTTCTCACGACGATTACCGACGCCGCACGCGGTTCATGGAAACTCCCAAGAAACGTGAGAGAAAAAACTCGTACTTTTTTCGCTTTTTTTTTTTTTTTGTGAATTCATTTCGGGTTTTCATTACTCACAGAGTCGGAGGCTCCTCTGGACTGGGCGGTGAGAAGGAGGAGGTAGCGGACGTCGGACGTCTCGACGTACCCGGAGATCTACCCCGATCGTCCACCTGTGAAAATAAGAAAGACGAAATTGTACAATCCATTCTTTAGGTTATTGTGATTCTTGAAGATTTTGAAGAGGCCGTGAATTACAACGTGATCGAAATTTTCTGGAATAAGAAAAAAAATTGAAAATAACAAGGAACACAAAAAAAAAAATAAATAAATAAATCAAAAGCATAATGAGGGAAAGAGTTGAGGTTGAGGAGGGAGAGAAATCTGTCAGAGCTGCTCCCCCGGTGGTGCAGGACCGAACGAAAGGATTAAATACTTATTTTAAAAATGATTTATAATAATCAGAGATGAATTATTGCGAAAAGTTTTAACTGCTTCGAATGCCACGAGTAAGGGCGGTTTATGGCTCGACTCAAGCCTATAATGGCACTTATGAGTAAAATTATGGAAATAACAGGAAATTCCATAATATATTCCGTAACTAAAAACTAGTTTTTTCATTTCCACTCGATTTCAAAATTTCCACTCTCTAAGACCACCGCGGGGCTTACAGAAACGAGGTGCACTGCACGGTCGAAGGTACCGCGCCTTTTAGCCCCCCAGGGGGGAAACTGGTTGAGCACCGGGTGAATCGTGCTAACATCAATCCCAGCGTAACCCACCCCTAACGTGCTAGTACGTCATATAAATTTTATTGCCATTTCATAAATCCGCGTGACTCCAACAAATAACCGAGGGAGCTGGCAAGCTTTCTACGAGATTATCGAGTATATTATCATATACTCGAGTTACAAACAATACTCGGTTTACTGCTGACGTCTGCTGGCAAATTGACCAAAAATTTCACTCTCAAAGGTTCAGCAAAAAAAAAGAGAAATAAATAAACAAAAAATAACACAATCATCTTCGAATTCGTCTAGCGTCAGTCCAGTTTATTCGGCGGAATCCATCGGCCTCTTCTTTTACCGATAGTTCACAGGGCTGAAGCCAAAGGAACGCAGGGGTGCCGGAAGCAACTCCATCCAGAGAAAGAGCGCGTGATTTACATTCCTCCATCTCGACGGTAGAAAAATGCCGTCGCGATAACTCCCTTTGTTCCTCCCTCTGTGGTCGCGGGCAACGTCAAGCCCAGTAGCTATACGTTACATACCCTATCCCCTTACTCGGTCCCGTGGTACGCTGCCGTTCACAGAGTCCTGCAGCCGCAGCGGCACAGGGTTGTCGAGATATATAAGCTTACTGCCGAGAAACGACGGCGTCACGTCCCTAGCCGTTTACCGCTTTCGCCCTTTACTCTACCCCTCCCCTGCCCGTTTTTCCCTTCCACGACTAGTTTTCAGTTTATATTACATTTTTTCTTGATTAAAGCAGGTATAGAGGTACGTGCTTCTGTTTTCATGCTTACACGAGAGGGAGAAAAGTACGAAATTGAAGGTTCGTTGTTTCGCAAAAAGAATTTTCAAATCTCCGGCGAACATATCGGGTTAACATTTTTTTTACGTATAACACTATGCGTGGATAGGTTTTCCCGTAGATCAACAGGTTTTTTACACACGTATACGCTCTCGAAGTGAAGGGAATAAAAAAGAAAACTATTTGTCGTTGATTAAACCAGAGCGATTAAATGATGATATAATATAGGAACAACGCGTATAATTTTTCCAATATTTTACACTAGATCGAGTGTACATTTTATGGCGGGTCGGCCCGTGTGGGGTAGTATTCATTTAATATCTGAAAAAATATGCTTGACGCGCTCAAAGAATTCTGTGTAGCTAGAGGTATTTCCTATAGCTTGGATCGGGCGAGTTCGCTTTGTGAAATGTAATTAAAAGCGTAAATAATCTGAGCTGAATAAACTCTGGGTTCGTGGGGCGGATCAAAGACCCGCGACGGCGGTATAGAGATACGTAGAGCAAGGAAGGTACGGGGGTGGATTTCGGATACGGGGTGTGTACCTATACGTTGGCAAACGAGTCGGGAAGGGTCCTTCGATTCTGTTGCTCGGCCCTCCTCTTTCTACTTCTTCTCTGTCCCAACGACGACTGACTGACTGACTGACTGCCGATGCGTCGGCGAAGAGTATGGGGCGAACTAGCAGCGCCGGCGAACGAACCCTCGATAAATATTTCTGCTAAAGTGACCGGAGGTCCCAGAGTCCGAACTCAAAGAGTCGAAAGGTGGAATCAAGTGCTCCGTTGGCTGGAGGAAAAATCGAAGAAAGAAAAAGAGACTTTATTTATATTTCATGTCTCACCGATACGCACTCGCTCTTTCCAAGGGTAAACACACCGAGGCGACGTGCCCGGTCACTTTGAAAGTTCAACGGTGACAAAGAAGAAAATCTAGATATAGATTTTTCGAATCGGCATAAATTTAGTAATTTCGTATTCCGCGTGCAGCGAGGTCGGTGATATCTTAGCTGGGTACGGAAACCCGATGAAGGTGGTTTCTGAGGTAGGAAATTTCTCGTCGATATAGCTGGCGGTGCCAATTAAGAGAGACGACGGTGGTGGGCATCCGAGTAGAACTAAGGGGTGGCGGGTGCCGATGATGTATGTGGTGGAAAATACCGGGGGCAATCTGTCACGCCATCGACGCCTCCTAGGCGCCCCTTTGCTGCTGCTTACATGACTTGGTTCGTTCGTGCTGCAGTAGGAGCGGTGAATCAAGAATCTTACGATACCACCACCTTCTTAAATATCGCAGTCCTTCCACCATAACCCTCCTAATTACCACAGGAAAACAAACATATTCCACGTCACGTGAAACTTGACAAGGTGATTTCGCGCCGAGGAAATCAGCTTTCTTTTCTTGTCGCCACGACCTCGTTTTATTTTGATGAAGAAATATTCTTGGAACTCCGGTCTTCGAGGTGGCTGTGATAAACTTATTCAATAATCCTGTTTGTAAGACGAACCGTCGTGAACACGACCATTCGTGATTCGCCCCGTCGAGCGGTAGGAAACCGCGCAACATATTCCTGGTCTGTGTATCCCGGTATGCACGTATACGTAATACAGGTATAATACGATATACTCGTGTACGAAGCTAAGGGCGGGTGAAAAAGGGGAAAAAGCGTTATTTCGACATCGGCGAAAAAACATAATAAAATTTAACGGTCCGTCAGAGCGCGCGCTACCGCCTGCCTTTCCCCCGTTTCTGCAGCTTCCAGCCAATAAATATCGAGAACAGACGGCAACAAATCTCAAGATAAACACGCGTTTGCGTTAGGTATGTTATCCATATACCTATATAAAGGATATACTTTTTTTCTTTCTTCTTTTTTTTTTCGCTTTTTTTTTCATCCGTTAACCCCCGACTCACCCGACCCTTGACTCGCCGGAAAAAGGGTTCTAACCGTTACACATTCCACGCATGAATTATGTCTCGAATATACGTGAAGGGACCCACTCGACTTCTGCACGGTATTTAATTTTATTAAAACTCGATCTCCCCACGAGAAAATAATAATAATCATTATAATTATAATGAAAAAAAAAAAAAAGAAAAAGAAGTAGGTATATAAATAAAAAATACTTTTTTTCAAATGAAAACCACCTCAATTTCTCTTGTAATCCTTGTTCTCTTTACTGGAAGCCCCATATGTGCTGTACAGGGGGCCCGTAGTCATGCACGACTGGTATATGACCAATGGAGAATAATTAATTAAACGTTGTTTGTACGCTCTTGATATACAACGATTGTTGAGAATGTTATTTTTACGTAGCGTGAAAATTGAAATCGAGAAAAGTTCTTCTTAACTCATAGTGGTAAAATAATGGCAAGGATAAGCCGCCGCGTGCAGTTAGCCAAGAGTAGCCCATTATACTACTACTGATTGTGATAGTAGAGAAGCGAGCCAAGAGGTGTATCCTAATAACCGTTAGACGTCTTCATCTTCCTCGCACAAACGTCATCTTCTGGATTAAGCTCGAGTGTAACTGCGATAGTGAGAGTATACAGAGCCCGTAAGATGCCACCTCCTACTGCCAACGAACACCCCCCATTATCTTAACAAATCTAATCTCGCGGTGGGTGTTTATAAATGTCTTGTTTTCCAGGGGAATGGCGGGACAGCATTTCTCTATTCTATTCTACAAGAGTCAAGAAATATTCCCATCTCTTTCCAACTTGCTCCTTTACTCTCATTCGCACTTTCCTCCCAGGCACCACGAATTTCACCAAATAAGAAACCAAGACTGAGAAATTCCGAATCGCCACCGAGGAACTTAAACGAGTGTCAAGGTGCTACTTACTACTCTCAGATTGGGTGTCTACCAAGGCCAGAGAACTTCCGACATAATTTCTTTCTCCTCCGATCCTCGGATAAAAAAACAAGGCAAAGCTCGTTGAAGAATGAGAACAATCTGAAAAATTGATTTTCCAAACGCTGTTCGTACATATTCGTACGTCTGCAGTGTATGCTTTTTTAGCGAGTCACGCCCTTCTTGTGTTGGGCTCTCGATATATGGATTATGGATATATGCGCACCGAGTGAATGGTACGTGTATCGGTTAGTTGTTACAGCAGCAAGGTTGGTTAAAATTACATTTACAGAGTGTCGGCAGGTCGAGACATATAGCTTGTAAGGCAGCGGATTTGAGTTTGGATTTTGGGAATGCGCGACCCGTAGCAATAAAGCGCTAAAGAGCAAGCCGCAGCCGCAAGCGGTCCAACATACCAAGTAGCTCTAGGAGGAGGTCGAGGCAGAGGCTCAACAAGCCTCTGTTATTACAAGGAGGGTTGCCTGGCGGTAGATGCAGGCAGGCAGGCATCCCCTGCTACTAACTAGAGTGGGGTACTCCCGGGTGAGGTCGGGGGGAAGGTTTTGGGAGTAGAACGGGAGGCGCAATACGAAATCCCTTAAGAGCAATAATAAGAATCCTTTCTCTGTTGCTCCCGGATTCAGTGCGGAGTGAGCCTCATATACATAAGAGACGCGGGAACTTAATTTGAGGGCTTGTTGAGGGTGAAGCAAGGTCTACGAGACTACGGTAACCGTTGGGCGGAGAGAGCGAAGGACTTGCGGTATAATCTTGCTGCAATGTTTCCTTATTTTTTTCTTATTCTTCTCATACTCTTTTTTTCCCTCCTCACTTTATTTTCCTAATTTTTTTTTTTTTTTTTCTTTGTAATCCTCTTTTGTTCCCATACACAGCTCTCTCTCTCTCTCTCTCTCTCTCTCTCTCTCTCTTCCACCGAGTGGCCACGAATAATAATGAAAAAGATAAAAATAAAATATAAAAAAACAAGAAAGAAAGGATGACAAAAAAAAACCATCCTCCTCCCAAGTTTATCCACAACAAGTTTACCAATTTTCCTAAAAACTTTTCACGTATGCCAACCACACCTACCTACCACCTCCGCAACCGTATACCCGTAGCGGTACGTACAACGCGAACGAAGAAAAATGAAGAAAAATTTTTCTTCCAAAATAATTATGAATTCTTTGAATTATTTTCTATCGATTTATTTTCCGGAAGAACTTCCCCCGGATGTTTGGTGATGCCAAGACACTTATACTTTCCGCACCCTTTTGGTCTCGTACGCTGCTCATCTCGAAGTGAGGCAAACGAGCTACGGAAGGTATCTACTCTCTTCTGTCTCGTCTACGGGCGTAATTTGCACACAAAGTACTAAGGTACCCGTGGCTTTGGATGCGGGGTGGCGAAAAGGGGCGGAAGAGATGGAGTCGTGTGTATACGAAACACCGACGTATAGCCCAACAGCGACATTATGCTAACGCCTCATCTCCCATGTATGCATCGGCCTGACACTGAGCGCGACATCCTGAGCCCTGAACTATGAACTGCTTTGAAGCCCTTTATGGCTCTACGTTTCCCTCGGAAGGACGAAGACGAAGGACGTCACATTTTCCGGTACGACGTACATCTACACATCTCACATGTTATTACCACGGAATGAGAAAAGAAATAAAAACTTATTGATAAAAACTATTTACCCTTTTACTTTAATTGTTTGGTAAATGAAGAAAAAAATATAAGTATATTCTCTAAAATGTGGGATTAAGTGGTTCTCGTCTCTGTGAAAGGCGTTTTTCCAAGAGGCTAGACAGAAAGTGAGAGAAAAAATAGGGTGGGTAGAAAAAAAATAAAAATAAAAACAAAAAAAAAATCTAGCAACAGAGCGAGCGACGAGGAAGACGAGGGTGTCGCATGTAAACTGTACATAGGGTTGGTTGAACCAAGATCCATTAAATGCTACTTTATCCGTGGAATGACGGAGACAGGTGTTCGTGTCACTCGTATAAGGTCTATTTAAAATGCATTCAAGCGCGGGAAAAATCTTATAAAGTATTAGGAACAAACGAAAAAAAAAAATAATATAATAATAACAACAATGGATAATATTTTTTTCAAATAATAACAAGTTTCCACAGGCTGTCTAATCTCGCCCGTCGTAAAATTGTAATTCAAAGTTTCTGTATTCTAATTATTTTTATTTTATCTTTTTTTTTTTTTTTTTTCAAACCCACAGCGAGATATTATACGAAAAATTCTCCATGGGTCTGAAAAGTAAATTTTATTCGGTATAATTTATTTCTCCTTGTGCAAAAAAAAAAAAAAAAAAAAAAATTGAAAAAAAAAAAATTAAAAAAAAAAAAAATACCTTGAAGAAAAAAAATGAAAATAAAATAATACGGCCGGTACGTTCGCAAATGTCTTTACAGCGTGAAATATTTAAGAGGATTGTTTCCCAGGTGACCGTCAGCATCCTACCTTTGCGCCTCATCCCAAACTCGACCATTCCCCCCCCCCCCCCCCCCCCCCCTGCACCTATTCCCATGTGGCGATTCGGCAAGCAAAAACGCGAAACTTTTAATTCACCTCATTAATACTTAGCCTCCCCTCCGCGCTCTCGACGTTCGCAAATATTTAATGAACGAAGGGCTCTTCTGGTGGTCATATCGCGGCCAGTCGTGACGACCCCCGATGACCTCCAACACGTTTTTTTGTTCGGCGATTTTGGTGGGATTTTTATTCGAGGTCTTTTTTTCAGCGAAGAGGGCTTTTTTCTTCGTTACACTATATGTGGGGGAAAAGAACTATTTTTCCTTTTTTTGTTTCATGGGATTCCGGTCGATAGAAGTTCTTGCGATTCATTGATGTAATCGTCGTCCTCGTTGATTCGCAAATAATTTAAGGGAGAGACGCGACGCGACGTCCTTTATATCTATACCGCGTTTACAGCAAGTTTCGGGTTTTAGGGGAGCTGATGGCCCCTTCGAAGGAAGGCGATTCAATTTCAATGGATTCGTTGATAATTAGGGGTTGGGCCACAGGTAGACGCAGGTGGCTAAGTATTTCCCGTTGGGCTCATTTATTTCCCGGTTTAACCTATCCGATAGGCAGCTCCATAGCTGTAGCACCTTGTTAAATAGCGATGAATCAGTTTATATGTTGAATCCATCAACGCTCGGGCTTGTCTCAATCAATTTCATAGATTTTTTTTTAACGTAGTTTCCCGGGAAAACGAGACCGCGAGAAAGACCCGGGGAATGGATAGAGAGCTGGAGGGGTGTGCGGAATCTTCACGGTAAAGATTGATGTAGGGAAACGTTAACTATTCCCAACGGAACGATTTATCACGTCACTAATTCTGACGTCACGTCGTATTATGCAAATATTTGAATCGTTCAAAAAATATTTATTCCCAAAACGCGGTTGTGCAGGGCGCGGCGGCGGCGGGTTTAACACTCGCCCTTTAAACGCGATATCCGTGAAAGTTTTATGAACAAAAATTCGATTAGAGATCGAATAAAAAAAGAGAATAAACTTAGATGAAAAAATAAAATTCGTAGATACAGCGTGAAGGATTCTCAATCGCTGGATTTTCGTTCATCGTAATTAATTACGATTATAGCCTGCAGCGACCGACGGATGGAAACAGTTGCGCGTACGGATATGCATACGTTATACGTATGTGGGTTTATAAATGGTGAAATTTGCATGGAATTAAAAAATTCAGTAAAGTCGCATACATGCATCGATAATTACGCTCCTGATGAAGGAATAAGAACGTCTATGGTAATAAAAAACTGTCACGTATAGCCTGGCGCGGGCGTTAGGAGGGGGCGGAAAAGGACGAAAGAGGAGTGGGGTGGACCTAAAGAAGGGAAAGAATACTGATTAATTATTCAATCTGGGTCGAGTGATTAGCATGCGGCAACGTCGGCGTTGGCCCTTCTAAATAATGTAACGCACAGGCACCGAGACGCCCGACGACCTGTAAGACGCAAGCCGCGACGACGCAGCTCCCGCAGGTTATCAAACCTCCGATAATCCAAGGCCAATGAAAAATCCTGAAATTCATATCAATAAATGAAACAAACCCGTGAAAATTTATCAAGTATAAATTTTAAGAGCATCCGTGAGTTACTTTACGAAGAGAGCTGTGTGACGTCCGGAAAGATTCTTTTCTTTTTTTTTTTTTTGTAGACTGCGCGGTGTGAGTCGGTGGCTAAAAGAAATCCTAATTAACGAGTCCATTGTTCGTCAGGGAAGTAACAGTCGGCTGTGGTTGGTTGTGGCTGCGGCTCGATTCACTGCGTCTTGGCTTCCCGAGAATCTCGCCTACACTTTGCTTGGTTCGCGGTTTCTTTGTCTTCATCGTAGTGGAATAAAACGAAGCTGCAAACGGGAATTTGCACGCTGAGGTTTAACCAAAGCGGAAATAGAGAGAGAAGGGTTGAGATGGCAAAGTGTCGAGTATTCCGTCTCTGCAACGTTAATATTTCAATAAGGGTAGGTATCGATTTAATATCGTGTGAATATGATGCTGAGGCAGGATCCCTGTGAGCTCGATTGATCGCGAGTAGTGTTAATGGCGTTTGGATTTCCATTAACTTTGAAGTAATTTTTCTCGTTAATTAGTAGAAGCTTGTAATTTTTCAACAGCCTACTTGAATTAAGATCCGCGCTTCCCCCTCGCGTGTATAGTTCGAATCGGCAAAAAGTTGAAATAAAATCTCAGCGAGAGGAAACTGACTGAAAACAGTTTTGAAAACCGTGTTGCATTCTGCGGGAGAATCGTATAGCCGAGTTATACAATGTACACTGTAAAGCCGAGATCCGGATTTAAGGCGTCCTCCGTGAAAGCCCTCTAGAGGCTGAGGGCGACGCCCGGCGTCTCTCTGAGCTGCGTCGGGGTAGTTTAAGAGTAAGAGAAAATGGCTGGATGGGGCTCAAGGCTGGAGGTATGAGGTTGGGGGTTGGGGGTTGGGGGTTGGGGGTTGCAGGGGGCGGAAGAGCGA
Source organism: Athalia circularis (assembly GCA_963978495.1). Lineage (NCBI taxonomy): Eukaryota > Metazoa > Arthropoda > Insecta > Hymenoptera > Athaliidae > Athalia > Athalia circularis. The sequence goes on from OZ021702.1 coordinate 10,142,130, forward strand.
GTCGAGCGTGTTGGAGTGTAAGTGCTAAGATCTGCGAGTGCATTAACATGCCCCGGAGGCAGGCTGAATACAACCCTTCTTACAGCCGTAGAGCTCAAGCTCAGACCGCCGTGGGCAGAAGGGACCCAGGATTTCTACTTAATTATATTAAAAATGTTTTATCCTCGAGCCTTTATTCTCGAACACCGGTATATATACCGCCCGCGCGCCACCGCAATACCACCGCGGTAGAACGCGACCTCCAAAGCGAGATGAGGATAAAATCTCGAGTGCTAAATTTTATCCCTGTAGCTACATCCCCTATATTCTCTCTCGGAAATTTACTTTTAAATACCACCAAAATAATAATCGCGACAGGGATCAGCGATAGCTGGAAGAATTTCAACTGAACAAATTTCATTCATTTTTTTTTCACCGTCGACCCTCTCGAGTGAATATATATATGGACACGCGGCTATCGCATATACCTATACAAGTGTAATCGGTTGGGCTTCACAAAGCGATAAAAAGAGGCCGTTTGCACGGGCGACCGCACGGCTCGCGTTATCCTGACTGATAGAGACAGCGTTCGAAGTGTTAGTTCGCTTCGGTTGCCTCTGGTTGCCCTCTCGTTGCCCTCTGGCTGCCCTCTGACCGGTCCTTTCTCTCTCTCTTCCTCTCCGGCGCTTTATCTCACCTCCTCTTTCCTTTTCTCGCAGGGGTACAAAGCTCTTGATGGATGGATGACCACCGGCCGGCCCGGTACGATGAACCCACCGAGTGACCACCTGTTGAAGCCCGCACGCATGCACGCGCACCTGCCATCCCTCTCGTACGTATAGGTATATCCGCGCTGATCTCTATGCCGGTATTTTACAAGGGTGACGAACGAAACGAAAAAAGGAAAAAAACTAGGTAGATATCGTCGTCCACCATACACGATCAACCCCCACGATTATTGGTTTCCAATAAACTTTTATATGGATTTATACTCCGAGCGCTTCTGCTCCACGCTACAGGGGCGAAGAGCTCGCGAGAAGCCCGATTTGGTTGATTAAAATTACGCTTTTCGAACGCGAGGAGCCGCCGACCTACCCGCCATATTACAATATCATCCCGAATGAGGAGCGGAAGAGCATCGATTTCCAATTTGTCTTGTAATTAAATGACTCGTCGAATTGTATTCCTTACTACCTAAGCTGCACTGTCACATAAATTCGTATTCCCCCCTGTGGCTCCGCACTTTCTTTCTTTTTCGTTCATTTTGCATTTTTTTTTGTTCCTATTTTTTCACATCGTTTAAATAAAATACGGATGTAACCAGTTTCTTTGTTAGTTTTTTTTTTTTCTTTTTTGTTTTTTTAATAAATATTTGTTCATACAACAATCATCCCACGAGAGAAGCGGCGCAGATGAGATTTGAGTAATTAACCCACCGTTTATATGTACCTATAAATCAGTTGCCCTCTATACACATATATATACGTGTGAAAGCGAAGTGAGACGAGTTTCGATAAATAATCGTAAGGGAGTAACACCGCGTTTTACCGTTGGGTACACTGGATATGGGGTTTGATAACCGGCATCAACTGCGTTTCATCATCCGGTCGGGTCTACAGGCCGCGGGCGACGAGCTGGCCGGCAGATAAAGCGATCGGGGAATATAAAAACCAAAGGCAAATAATCGCTTCTGTCACTCTCGGAAACGGGGAATAACCTTTGCTGAGTGGATCACCGCGCCATCTCGTATATACGGAGGGGGGAGAAAATCGTGAGTCTGCATCGCCGATCGAAGACCAAGAGGACCGCGCGAGGACAAAAAACGGCCGTCGAGTCAATTGATGAGGATCGACTGTGCACATAGACCTACAAAAAAGTTAAAACTGTTTTCACGTTAATTCCGATTGCGATCAATTTACTCTCCCCTCGCGTATATACCTATGCAATATATGCCATAGATATAAATAAAACGGAGTCGTTTGTCAATGATCGGTGGTATATCTGCTATACGTTCACTCGGAAATTTAATTTCGCTGCAATAGGATCACCGAAAGTTAGACGAAATAAGGGATGTAAAATTTGAATTTCAAGCACCGATTACGCGTTGTCTCTAAATGTGATGTATATACCTACGTATGTGTAAGGTATAGAAATCTGAAGAGGTGCAACACGATATTAATGCACGACGATGTCGCGGTGGTTCACGGGGTACTTGAGAGTTGAGGTACGCCCTCGAAATCAGCTGTCATTGCTGTCATCGCTGGCAATGCTCAATCTTACACGTCGACGAGGATGAGGAGGGAACTATTTTCGCGAGCAACGCGACATTCGGAGAACCCCGGAGCTGGGGTCGGTGGGTCGAAGTAGTCGAAGAGTAGGGGGTTGGGGTTATCCTGAAATCGGAATGTATAATGGACGGGACGATCTCGGGTTACTAATAAGCATCAACTAAGCGAGTCTCGTCTTCTCAGCCCTTTGTGACGTCTTCGTGTCGTACAGTGTTTCGTACGGATCGCGCTCGAGAGCAATTTCCGTTCGGAGGCTGCGTGCGAGTGTAGAACGATGAAAATGGGCTCTTAATTGTATCCCGCACGTCTAACGGTGATGGATTGAAGGTTGATGAGAAAATACGATGTCGGTAATAATAGTAGTGACACGTTATTGCCATATACAATCAAATCCACAGCACTACAGACAACCAACTCAGGTTTTACACGATTTTATGTCCTCGCCAAAAATTCTGGGAGAATAAAAAAAATAAAAAATTTCACCTCACAACAGAAATATCAAACACCTCCGTTCAGGACACGCGTAGGTAATGGCGGATGAATTATCTGGACTACCGTACGACATGATCCGAATTAAATGAAACACATGTATAGCGTGGAATAATCGTTATAGGAATGAGTGAAGTTTTTGAAACTTTCTCGCCAAATCGTTTGAAGCTTTAGCTAATGATAGGAGTTGCCAAAGTTCAGCTTTCACCACCTCAGTCTTCGTTCACTGTACCACAGAGTTTTCCTACCAACTCTATATTCTGCGTTTCCCGCACTTGAACCGTCGCGTCAGGAGATGATGACAGCTTGGATTCGTTAATTGGTGTACGTTATACCCGTATGAAACAATTTTTATTTTTGCGTTGCCCTTTTTCACCGCTGAGGTGAATTTATGTTCTTTTTTTCTTTTCCCATTAAATTAGCGGACAGGCGACGACGATTTACTTTATATACTTTACGCAGCGTTTATGCCAACTCCGCCGCAGAAAAATGAGCCAAAAAGAAAAAGAATGGCAGAAGGATGGAAACGATGTCTCGCCAAATTTCAAGCTCGTCCTGAGAATTCACTCACTGCCGATCAATAATAATTTTCGGTGAATTTTTTCATTCAAGGTTTTTTTTTTACTCGCCGTTAGTGATCCCTGTGGCAGTCTGCCGCTTTGAATATCGCTCTCATTAATCTTGAATGGGCAGATTTATAACGCGCTAAAACCGAAACCACGGTGGTTACTTTGATTTTATGATTATATATATGGAGTATGGAATAGCGAGTGAACGACTAGCTGCCGCTGCTACTGCTACTGCAGCTTATACGATTTTCCTCTCGAGCGACCCGCACCGGGAGTCGTATATAACGTCGACACGAATTTTTAAACGAATTAAACGAAACGAGTAGCTCTCGAGGGGAGTAATTGGTGCCCTCAGCTAACGTACGAACCCACTCGAAGGTCATAAGCCTGAAAAAATTAAGCGAGTCGTATTCGAGTAATTGTAATAGAAACCGACCCACCGGCTACAATATGCCCAATATTTGAAATACTTATTGGTATTCATCGGGACCGAAGGCAAACCGCGGAACGTTTAATATTTTCCTGTTGAATATTCCTCGAATAGCCCTCGATATTGAATTGGCTCCTGCCTAATTGTAACCTTGCTCACTCGAACCCCATTCAGATGTAAACGACATTTACATAATTTTTACATTCAATTTTCTGTAATTGATTTCTACGCTTTATGAATTCTTACTCTTTTTCTACATCCTCGTAGAGGCGAGTGGATATATTTGAAAGTAATCGTCCAACGTTCGATCGTTACATATACGGTGATTGTCATTATCATTATCATTACCATTATCTATTGACTGATTTAATCATCCTATCTATGCTTGCAGGAGACATGAATATATTGTAGGTTGATACATCTCTTCAAGAGACCTTCGAAGCTTAAAGCATTGATGGAATTACCGACGGGTAATGAGTTTAGCGGGAGGGATAGACGAGATGAGAGGTCTCTTCCCCTCATCCCCTCATCCCCTCATCCCTCGAAATCTCCTCTGCTCTTCTCTTCTCTCCTCTGCTCGCCTCTCTTCTTCTCTTCTCTTCTTCTCTCTGCTTCAGGTTCGTATCGAGGTTCCCCGGTGATGTAGGCTTCGGCATCCGACATTTATTCAATCATTCAAATTATCCCAATACCAAGAATTCCGCGTCCTTAGATCTCGTGACGATTCGTATAACTCGCACAATTTCAAACTAACTCTAGTTAAACGGTTTTCAAATTTTCAAACAAAATCCCTCGGGGTTTCAATCCGCCTGGTAGCTCATCGCGTCAAAGGTTATCGTTATTCAAACAAGCCGGACTCAACCCCTGCGTCTGTAGTGTTCGAAAAAAGAAAAAGTCGACTTTTTGGAGGCCGTTCAAAGAAAATCTGTTATATTGTATCGGGCAATCGAAGCAACCGAGTATAAAAATTTAAAAATGCTGTTTCAGAACTTTTTCGAGAGTACCTGGAGGGGTGCCGAGGAAGGATATACCGCGTCGCAGTTCATTTAGATCGCGTTACAAATGACATTTAGCTCCCTGAGAGTACAAAATTTTCAACTAATTCGAGTTAAGTTCCTTGCAAATTTTCAACAAAGTCCCCGGAGGCGACGCCACTGCCGCGTCTTCCTTATCTCTGCCTGTCTACCTCCCTTCATCTACATATGTTCTCGTCAGCTGTGCTTTGTTTCTGGAATAAGAGCTTATTACGGATGCAAAACTGGCCATTCATATTCAAAATTTTATATCTCGCCCGTTTGAGGGGACTAATTTATTCGGGTTCGATCCACGCCGCGACAAATTCAACGGATTTCATCAGAAGACCGTCGCCCGCCGCAGTCCGCTAATTTTTTTTCTCCCTCAAATTCTTTGCTTTCATTCCTAATTTTCTTCTCCCTCTTTTCCATTTCTATATCTTCGTTTCCCGTTCCTCTTCCTCATTCCAGCAAAATCGCGGTTGAAAAAAAAAATAAAGAAAACCGAACCACCCCCTCGACGAAAGAAAAGCGAAAAAACAGAGATGGATCACAAATGTTATCCCATCATCCACAGCTGCAGTGATCCGAATACGTTTTCCGAGGCTGCAAAACCTGCAACGTAACACGAGACAATCGGCTACCGTATAGTGTAGTACGGGTTTGCCTCGCCGTCGAAGATATAATCATATTAGCCGCGCTATAACTTGTCTATGCATAAGCATAATACCCGGTGCAGCCAGGATCCTAGCCAGGATACCGTACCGCATCTTATACCGTCGTCCTAGCCATCCCGTATATTTTACGCGCTCTGGCTGCAGCCGCCTCGGGAGCTGTTCGCGGCGATGCGGGTTCGGGCTACCAGAGAGAAAGAGAGAGAGAGAGGGAGAGAGAGAGGGAGAAAGAGAGAGAGAGAGACGAGGGAGAGAGTGGAGGAAATAGAGACGAAGAGAGAGTGAGAGAGTGAGAGGGTGACTGGAGGCTGGAGGCTGGAGGTGGGCATGGGAGGGTGCAGCGTACCACGTTAATCAGCGTAATTGAATTAAGCACACGCGACTGTTGTAATTATGACTATTTATAATGATTCTACATACCCCGTTCTCCGACCTACGTATTCGCCTCCGCCATCACTACTTCAACTCCATGTTCTTATTAGCGAATCTAGCCTTCTATAGCCTCCTATAGCCTCCTATATGTACGTACCTACTGTACTGCACCGTGTACGGTTACTCGAAACTTTCGCGACTTTAGAAGGATCAAAAAAAGAGGAAGAGAAAAAAATCACGTGCATTATTTTCTGCGGTTTTTTTTCGCATTCTATCCTGGAACTTGAGAGGGTGTTTATGAAAAGTGAATGAGAGAAGAAAAACACAGAAAAAAACCACGGATATAAAGGGAGAATGACGGGCGTCAAGTGGTCCCGTTTCGCTATCCTGAGCTGGTTGCTTACCACCGATGGATGACTCGTTCCCCAAAAGACGAGCATGCTGCTGCTGCTTCTGTTGTAGGGGTGACGGAGCTACGGGGTTAAACCTTCAACGGAAGACGTCAAGTGCGTTGCGGCGGCTTCCGTTAAACCGGAGAGGGTTCGGAGTGGCTGAGACTAGGAGCTGCAGAGAACCGGAGGCAGATGAACCGCCACCAACCGATCAGCGATGACGAGTCCCACGTCGAGATTTTGACAAAGCCCGCAGGTATCTTACACAAGGGGATGGTAAGAATGGGAAGGTTTTGTTTTGTTTTTTTCTTTTTAAGTAACGGGAAAAAAATATCACAACAAACACTGAATCCATGAGTCCGGAGACCCTGACTTGTATACACATTTTACTATAACGCAACGAGGAAACTGAGCGATTATTTAGCTGAGAAAATTTGCTGCAGGGTAAAGCGAAAGAGTGGAGATAGGGTAGGTGCGAGGTGTTGAAAACGTAGGTACGAGTAGGTTTCGACCGTAGAATTTGTACAGAGGTGGGTTCGACTCTCACCGTGGGATAGCATCGCGCATCGTTTCCTCGCATCTTTACACCTTCCTTACATCTCCTCCTACGCATCAGAAGTCGTACTTCATTAAGTTGGTAACACTTCTTCCTTCAAGATCCTCCTTCCGTCTCCGCGCGCGTAGTCGCCCACCTTTACCCGTGAGCTTTACCAGAGAGTAAGATTAATTGCATTCCGCCAAGGGGAGGCGTATTTTAAACCAAACCACCAGCCACGCCAGCCATGCCGGAGACAGAGAGATGAGAGGATAGTTGAACGGAGATAGAGAAATAGGAAGAGGGCGAAAATTGGAGAGAGACGCGGGAGAGAAAGAGTAGAGAAAGTGGGAGAGCCTGGAACCAAGTTGAGTCGAGTCGAGTGAGATTCCTGCCACTGATGGAAGAGACTCCAGGCTGGGACTCTCGAAGATGGGGAAGACAGCGCCTAAGGCCTTGTTGTATTTATCATATAATTACCATAATAGAGCCCATTCTACTCCACCCAATTCCCCCCCTCGAGCCACGGCCGCAAATTGGAAACTCTTGAATATATTTTCACCGATGTGGTTTTCTACTCGTTTTATTCTACGTCGTTGTATCTCTGAAAATGGGATACGAATATCACGAATTAGTCCAGCGATTTCGAAAACTGCTTTCGAATTTTTCGTCCACCTACGACTAACCGAATATCACTGACTGACTTACTTCATTCTATTCGGCCGTAGATGTTTCCGGTTTTCTAAAGTCGATTGCAGTGCGTGAGGCACGCTTTTCGATCGCGTCAAAGGTGTTATTTGTGCGATGAAACTTTCAACCAGTTTCCGTAGATCCTTGGCACGAATAGGGATAGGGTGTTGGCTAGAACGTCAAAGAGGGTTGCGAAGTAGCTCGAATAGGAGCAATTTATATCTGATGGAACGCCTACGAATCTATTTCCCTATACACCTTCTATTTTGGGAACGCACTACTTTCGAGTCTGGGGCGTATATAGTTTCTGGTCTATATATCCGTGTATTCTTTGACGACGGAATAGGTCGGTAGTTCAACCTCGTCTATCGAACTTTCTATTTGTTTTTAGAATCGCCCCATACACCAAAGTGAATGGGAGACGGAAACGCTCGTTACAAACTTCCGCCTCCCTGCATGAGAAATATCTCGATAATACACTGCAAAATATTCACGCGTCGTTCCGACGGATTTTTGTACCACGTCTGCGAAAATATTCACCGTATAAAATGATACAAACGTCGATAGATTTCAAACTCATATCGAAATTCCCCACCAGTTTATGAAAGAAAAAAAAAAGAAAAATTACGGTTGGGATACGAATCGGGTTATTAAAACGGAGCCTGAACGACCGCAAACTTGATGTTACTATCCTACTCGCGACCTTTCGATGTGCACAACGGTGGAAAGATATTGCAGGTAAACACTTTGGTACTTCGATGCTGCCACCCGCGTGGATTTCGTTTTCGCCATCCCCTGCCCGGTAGATAATTAACGTTAAAGGTTCATTCCAGAAGGAAGACCTCTAGCTGTTCAGCGTCACGTACTCTCGAGCTGTAGGTATAGAACTACCTTACTATATAAATATGATTCGCGATACGGAGGCAAAGTAGATACGGGTTCTGAGGCGGCGTTTCCTCGTCCTTTTTGGGGTGGTAAACGTCGCGTCGCTACGCCTGTACTCCGTTCGTAATCCGATGCGTAATAGCGCCGTTGCATTTCCCGTGAAATTATCGCGTTCGCTAAAAAGTGGAGGTTGAAAATACCGCGTGAATGGGTTAGCGAGAGGATGAGTTTTACTCCTTTACTTGTTCGGAAGGACTCGCGGCGTAATCGCGTATCCACTTTGAACGGGGATACCAGCTACTTAGCGCGTAAGAAGAGACGAGGACGTCGTTTACAAGATAAACACTCGAGGTCGAGTAGTATAGCTGGTGGTGAGAGGATGAGTTGCAGGATCACGAGAACGAGGGGGCTAAGTGTCGTACGAGGTGTGTAAAAACGTATAAATTGCGCGTAAATAATTATATTTGCATATTCATTAAAAAGTAAATATTTAACGTCGGTATACGCGGCCGGCGGAAAATGCTGGGTGTGAAGTGAAACATACCCCTGCTGCCGCCGCGATATACCCGACCAAACTGGGAGGGGGTCGGTGCTGCTCGAGGTTCGGCGTGGCTGGACATCACCCTGCCGCAGGAAAATCCCAAAGAGAAAGGGTGAATATATCCTGGGGTGGTCAGAAATTTTAGCTTAATTTTACTTAACTGCGGTGTGGCAGCATTCGCTGAGCCTCCGAAAGTGTTATTTTTGTAATTCCGGCTGCCCACTACAACAATCTACTATACGTACGTACGACGTACGTATATAACCTGCCACATCGCAGACCATACGCCTATCCGTTACCACCATCCCCATGGTCGGCGAAAGTCGCAGTTTCGGGCCCCGGTCAACTTGTATATCTCCGCAACAAAAGTATAATACGTTTACATTTCTGAACGTCAAGAATAATACACACGAACGTGTTCCCAACTCCGATATGATAAACTTGCGATTTTCATACCGCTGCTATTTTTCATTCCCGCTTTACTTTTTTTTTTATATTTTTCTTTTTCTTCGCAATGAAGGAGATGAGGAATCTTGAGGTAAAGAAATTGCCAATCAGACATTTTGCCGAGCGCTTCTACATAACCTCAGAAAACACACGGCGGTATACATTGTAGGAGGGGGGAAAGTATATTGGGTGGACGTATTACATCGATCAGGGTTTGACGATGATGCCGGCTATTTACCCCAAGGAACACCTGAGTCTGGTCTTTATACGGTGGCGAGGTGGGTATAGAATATAAGGGTGGAAAGGAGACGTTGGCCACGCATCAGCCACCCCGTGATCCGAGCGTACGCGAATGTATACGATACACGATTCAGGTGTATAAGTGTATACCCTGTGGGTAAAGTGTATTACCCAGCTAAATTATACCGCGTTAACCACAAAAATACCCCAACCCTACCTCGTCTCGGCTTTTTTTCTGGATTATTTTGTATGCAGTACGTTGTGTGCGGGCGGCGGGCCCTCGAAACCACCGGGGACGCGGGTCGCGGTGTTTTAAATTTATAACGTCGGCGGGTATAGGTACCGCGAATATATATTGTTCCTTACTTTTGAAATGACGTAGTTATTACGTAATACTTTAGTTTGGAACGAGTTACGGAACGACTATCGCGATTGCGAGGCTTCGATGTCCTACTTCGGCGTGCAAAGGTCAGAAGTTTATCGTCCCGATTCTTTTCTTTTCCATTTTGTGGAAAAAATGATTTTTGTTTCACTTAACTATAAAAAAGAAGGAAGGGAAAACAAGGAAGCTCGGGGATCGCGGGACAATATGGATGGAATCATATATGTGCGGTAACGGTAGCGATAAGGGCGGCGTAGGTACGTCAAGAATCGACGTCAGGTGTTCGATAAAAGATGGATGACCTCGTACCCGATGGAGTCGATCGGTCTCCGGTAGTGACGGTGGCGAAGATGAAATGCACCCTTGGCTATTCCCCTAGCGCCCATTCGACGCCACATATGTACAGTCCATCGCACCTTGAGATGTGTGGCATTAAATTATATCCATACGCGTGTCGATTACCGGCGCAGGGTGTAAATTGACGTGACGCGGCGTTCAGGTGTACATGTGTGAAATTACGTGGCAACGCGGTAGTATGACGAGGTATGTAATGAGTGTCGATTTCGGACGTAAAATTCGGGTAACGCACGGGGTCAGCATGAGCTGCGTAGAAGTGAGGTAGAGAGTTTCGCGCGTCATTTTACTATCCCTCTTTTATAAAGGTCCTTAATAAAAATCCCAATCTAAACAAGCTTAATTTACGTCCGCCACATAATTACCTGCCCCTGAGGCTCGGTCTTTTCTCATAGCGAGCGAACCACCCGGTTAGCTCTATACACTCCTCTCCAAAGTAACGCGAGAGTAAGCGAGATACGTAATACCGACTGAAGGGAGAAAAACGAAAGAGGGAAGTCAAACCCTGGAAAGAGGAAACGAGGAGCCGGGGGTCTCAGCCCTCTGAAAAATCTAAGAGGCGTAAGGCATTAAAAGGGTTATATAACATTCATTACCTGCGCTGAGGTCAGCCTTTGTTAAATTTCCCTTGGAAGTACGGCGACCGCCGCGTACTACACACACACATTCATGCACATATAACCTCACCGTCATCTATATCCCACTTCCTACTTGTACGCGCGGAGAAAACGGTGTTGTAGCTACTAGCGCGTGTCATGTGCGCCCCTTGTCTCTGGGGTAGAAGCTGCGGGGGTGGTCTGGGGTCACGTGACCGAGTAGGTAGGTAGGTAGGTAGGTGGGTAGGTGGGTAGGTGGGTAGGTGGGTAGGTAGGTATAGGAAGGAACGAAGGAAGGTGGTCGCTGGTGGGTCAGGTAGGGTGGTGGCTAGGAAGAGCAACGGGTGGAAGAGAAACAGGGACACAAAGGGGGTCAGCCCCACCGTCGTCCTGATGAAGATGTCGCACACGCCGGGGACCCCGACCAGATTACCCGGGCCAGAAACCCGGACCCTGGTCAGAGCACATGCTAATTGCTTTATTTGACGTCAAGAAATAATCTACGACTACGGCTCCCAGAGTTTACCCAGAGAGTTAGAATAAATCTACAAGCTTTCCTCGCGAACCGTATAATACGGCTACCTTGTTTTTGAGTATAGGAATAGTTCAACCCGTGCTGCTGTAATTTTGTGTAAATCTACGAGCTCCTAAAATTACCAAAAATTTATAACTCCCTGTGAATTTACAGCGCCCGATTTGAATCTCTGTGAAAGATTCATCTTCGTCTCAACTTATAGCCAGAGATCGACTACCGCGGCTGACGGAAACGAGGAATACATAGAGAATCGAAGAATTTTCTGAGACCGGGACGGGATGTTCCGGCGGACCACGAGGTCCCTGAGAAACCATAACTAATGGTCGTAGACTAAATGGGAAGAAAGAAAGACCGTTTCAAGGGGAATGTCCAGATCCACCGGGCCCCTGGATGATAACTACAAATTAACGTAAATGCGGTTTATGTCTACAATTGAACTGCAGTACGATATAGCTACGTGTAGTTAATGCCCCAGAGTCGTATAGTTTCATCTGACGACTCCGAGTAACCATCCATACTTACTTACCCCCTGGTGAAATAGGAAATATTTATTACCGGGTATTTCTCTTCTCTACTTTCCAAGTTTATTAAACGAGGATGAAGTAAAAAAAAAATGTGGAAAAAAAAAACGTGATTATCAATCGTGTTTTATAAGTTAACAAGCATGTTCACAGCACGCTACGTTGCATTAGCTATACATACATATAACTATTTTTGCTCGAAGACGCACTAAAGTTTCTAAAGTAGTTCATGGGTTGAAGCGCGTGGTGGATTTCTAGTCAAGAGCTGTGGAGTTCTTGAGAAGTTTGATTCAACTTGGTAGTCAGTTGAGCGCGAACGCTGAATGATTTGTTGCAAATCGAAATCAACTGACTTTTGTACGTTTTTTTTTTTTTTATTCCACATGTTACGGTGACACGTGATTCGTATTATTGTTTTATAAATTTCGATTCGTTCTACAGCTGGGTTGGTCGGAAAAAACTGATCGAAGATAATGTATAATGATTTGTAGTATCGCATTTTTTTCAGAGAAAACAGCGCCGGGTCAATTAGGTAATTTGTAGAAAAAAAAAGAAAGAAAAGTTGGTGAGTTGGTTGTCTGCGGTATGCACAGGAAGGCAGAGCCAATAACCGAATATATTGATATTCGATAGACGATGCTTGGTAATTTTACGTAGCTCGCGAGCGGCGCGCACCTTTCGATTTAGGCTTCGCCATCATTAAAAGTTTATAAAGAAGCAGCAGCCACGCCAACGAGAGAACCAGAGCGAAAAAGAGAGCCGAGTACAGCGAAGGTAAGCAGCGGAGAGCAGAGCAAAGCAAAGCAGAGCAGAGCAGAGCAGAGACTCGAAGTTTTCTCATGTGCAATGCATAATGAGAAGGAGAGGCAGACGGCGCAAAGGGCCTACAAATGAGCTTCACTTCACTTATATATCAACAAAGTAGAGTCGAGGTGAGGTAGGCAAAATTGCCCCACCTCACCACGCCACCACCCCATTATGAAATTCAAATAGAAAATCCATTTTCTTAGAAATATCTTCTAACTGGAAGAGTAACGTCTCGATACCACTTGGAAAACATTAAAAAAAAAAGTGAAAACACTTCGAAAATGTAAAATTCTCTTCTCTTGTTGTGACAAAAATTAAGAAATGGTAATTTCTGGTAGCGCTATGGATTTATTCGCTCTTTAAAACTGAAGCGAGCGCACAAGGTTGCTATATTCGTGAAGAACCGCTCCAGCTCTAACATTTGCAGGTTTAATAGCTATACGCGGAGGCGTAGGTGACACGCGATAGCGTCCGGCGTGTTGGGTCGATTGCCGTGGTAACTACACCCCTGACTAACTAACCGACGGACAAACCGTCTGCTCTTAGACTCACAGTATAGTATCCCAGCAAGTACATTTCGCATATTAAATTTAATAGTCGTCATTTAATCAGTAAACTCAGTCGCCGAACGATTAGATAATCGTCGGTAGCAATTAAAACTAGAAATTTAATCAAACACCGTAGCGAAGAAAGAAAGAAAACAAAATACACGTTGATTCGTCAAATTATTCTTACCTTGTTCATGATTTGGCGGGGAAAGTCCCGCCGCGCGATGGACAACTCTGAAACAGAAAAGAGATTTCTTCATTAGAATTTGTTCACGAACACTTTCCGCACATGATTAGACACAAGATTACTAAGATTAAGTGTAATTTACGATGAATATTTTCCCCTCGGCTGCCCCGTACTTCAGGGGCGTTCAACGCCGTAGAATTTTCTCTCCCTGGCCGCAGCTCCTCGTCGTCCTCGGATCTAATGAATAGACGAGACTCCTCAATATTCCGTTCCAATACCAGCCGGCCGATTCGATTTTTTACGAAGGCCTCTGGATACTTCGTCGTCCTGATACACGAATGAACATTTTATCGCAACACATCGTGCACGAGCGTACGTAAATTCTATGCACATATTATCCTATAACTGTGTTTCACAGACGGCTTCCTACGAGATTCACCACACCGTACGAAGCTAGCTTTTGCCGAATCGCATATACCTCATACAGCCTCTGCAGCAACGTACGGGGATAATTAATTATTTTGACGTTATCGATACGCCGTAGCAGACCCGCCCAGCGATATCAAGCTAATTCAAGTTTCTATGAGCCTGCGAGTCGCGATCGTTTCTCCAAGCTTGCTGGTTATCAAGAAATATTCCGTCAGAATTCATTCGACCAACATTCCCTTTTGGTATGGACCGAATTAAGCTACGCAGATCGGAAGACTCTTTTACAAGAAGCACCACTGAAAATATCTAATCACGTATACATCGATGCAAAATAAAAAAAAAAGAAAGAAAAAAAACCGTGGAACAAAAAATAAGCTCTGGACGTATGAGGTAAGTGTAGATGTGAAAAGTGCTTTACAGAAAAGAGAAGGAAGGGGGTTACCTCTTGTACGTATCTGCAAGCCAAAGTTGGAAATAATGTTTCGGACAGTGTGTTCGTCTGGGTCGGCTCGGCCCTCGTCCCCTTACGCGTGTCCGCCGCAGATTCAGACTCCTAATTAAGACAAGGGTGCGAGAGGAGTGAACGGGGTGTGGGGGGAGAGAGAGAAAGGACGGTGGGAAGAGAGCGGAGCAGGGAGAGAGGAAGAGAGAAATAGAAAGGATAAAGATGAGAGATAAAGAGAGACGGACGGATAGATGGAGAGATCGTAAGGAAGGGGGGAAGGGTACCACGCCGGAGGGGTAAGCCAAGGCAAAGGGGGGCAAGGAATATTGATCACAAGGACCACCGCAACCGCATCCACGTCCTGCAGGAGCAGATCATAGAAGGAAGAGAAGGAAGGAAGGACTCTGGTTGAGTTGGAAATTGGAAACGTTAGATGACTCGAATATCTCAAACACCCTTTTAACTCGTATGATATACGTGCATAACCGGCGCGTGTGATATGCAAAATATTTAACAGATCAACGAATTCCAAACTCACCCCGACTTTCGCATAAATTTCAAGTTAGTCTACCGTATAGTCCGCGACTACAAAGTTGATTATAGTTTTACTATACGGTAGTGAACCAGGGCGTTGTACGATTCCAAGAATGATGTCAGGATTTCCTTATTAATTTTAGCCCCGGTCCTGGCATTAGCGTTTCGCTGCTATGGCTGCTGGGTTGGTTGCTGCTATCGCAACGTAACGTAACGTAATTATCTCTGGCAATTTGATATCGACCCACCAACGGACCGAAGGATGTGGCATCGGCTGCCGCTTATAAATGTGCCGCAGCCCGCGAGACGCGAGATTCAAGGGCGAGGGCTAATCCAGCAGCCCTTGTGCCTCGTGGATATGAATTATCTATACCACGACTAACCTAACATTCATATTAAATTTGAGATTTTTAATTGCCTCCCAACAGAACAGCTGGGGGTGGAATAAATTCCAAGTTGAAACTAAAAAAGCAGCAGAATCGTATACATTCACTATGAATTTTAGTTCGACGAAATATTTTACCGATCAGTTTTGTTCTCGGCAAGGGCGGATTATAGGCGCGGGCATACGGTGGCGGTCTCTGCCCCCGAGGAAGGGTTGAAGAAGTAAAATTCTGGGGAAGGATTTGCGAAGGGTGGTTTGGTGGAAGCTCTTCTCGACTTTTAATTAACCGATACGCCACGCCGTCCGTCGGCTCGTCCACTCGAAGCTGAGGTGAATGTGAATTTTCTATACGAAGGAACCCGCCGAAGATCTTGCAATTAACGGGTTTATCAGAGCCACAAGATTCGCTCGACGTTCTCGCGCCAATTCTTTGTTCTAACCAAACCGTCTTGGACCTTCGCATAGATTATACATTATCCAAGTGAACGTTGTTTTACTGCAAATCACGTCATTTCGACTAAATATTTTCTCGGATCCTTTCCTCTCTCTATTCAGACAACAATGATTGTCTGCGTGACGGTACGTTATATAAATTTTTTTTCCATTATACAAGCGAAAAGCGGAATGCGGATTAAATGATCCTCGTCGGTTCATTGACGGAGTTCACCGTACAAAGAGGATGAAAGAGGAGAAAAGAGTGTCGAGGACTCAAACACTTGACTGTGCTTGAGTCCACTCGACACTTGACGCCCCTCTCGCCCCACCGAGCTTTACTCGGGTGGAAAGAAAAGAAATAAATAAAATAATACTACAAAAAAAAAAAAAAACTAAAAACAAAAACAAGAAAGAGAAGAAAATACCGAGTATAAAAGAGAGGGAACTAGAAGTGTGAAGAGGAATGAGAAAGGGAGTGAAACAGAGAAGCACGATTATACTCGACGCGCCATTCAACGCAAGGGTGTGAAAAAGAAAACGCACTATATGCATATCCAGATACCTACCCCCGTGGTTTATTCAACTTTTTATAGCTCTCGGCTCTCAAATTAAACGTGTGATTCCCGGGGATGAAGTGGCACGCGGTTGGGCGGTTGATGGGCGTGCATATAAAATCTATATAGTTACCGATACTTCGAATCGGTTTTTAACTCCGTAGATGCGGTTATATATTATATTCTGTCGGTTTTAATTAATGGCTCTCTTTATAATTTTGCCGTCGGCGACTCCGAACGTCCCGTGTGAACCCGGCTTAACGATAACGATGTACGTGTGTATTCTTTGTGATGCCATATTCCGCAATCTCATCGCAGATATTTTCCGTGCCTTCCCCCCCCCCCCCCCCCCCCCCCCCCCCCCCCTCGCCATCCCTTCTCCACTTCAGCTCTTTAACTTCGCGAAAGCTAGAGACCGCACTCACATTAATTACTTTCGCAAAATTAAGTCAATCACCTCAGGTGCTTTTATACGAATATTTAAAGTCGTTCTGCACAATTTTAACGTTGGAGTAATTCTTTCGCAACAGTGTGAATGAATCTCCTTTGTCCTCATTGTTTTTTTCCTTTTCATTCTTTTTTTAAACTTTCTTTTTCTGGGAAATTCGTGTCATTGTTCATTCGCAGTTATACCAAATGCGTGCTGCGCCGTTAGTGGGGGGGTTGACGATATTTAAGAGAATCTCGAACCAGAGTTTAAACGATGTCCATGCTCTAACGACTTTTTGTACGTCACTTTAATTAAATCCCGTCGCCACGTAGCTGGCTTAGCCAACTCCGTTGCTTCTGCTACTGGTACTGCTACTGACGTCGACGAAGAGAGAATTACTCTCGTTCTGTGGAAATAAGCGAGAAAGACGGATGAAAAAGAGTGACGTCTCGCAGGCCACTTTTACTTGCGAAATCTACCCGCTAGAATCCACTTCTGTGATACGGTGGTGCCCGGCTAACTTGGTAGGTTTTTTTGTACCGCGTTAATTTCATCAGCTCGGAACTGCAGTACGCGCTGCCGATGTCGATGTTTTCTCGTATCCTATTATACGACTACTGCAGCGATGCTGCTAAATTTCAACCAACTTTGTTTATGCCCTTCTGTCCTCTGATACTTTCCCCACACACTCGTTCATTCTCTAAATTTTCCTTCTCTCACTCACGTTTCCGTCTCTCAACACGGAAATTGACCAACTTCGTCGCGACCTATTGTTGGTACGCGGCCCGACCCGATTTCGTGTCCCCACGACGTCTCTGTACCCTGAAAACCTTAAATTACAC
Organism: Athalia circularis; assembly: GCA_963978495.1. Lineage (NCBI taxonomy): Eukaryota > Metazoa > Arthropoda > Insecta > Hymenoptera > Athaliidae > Athalia > Athalia circularis. The sequence goes on from OZ021702.1 coordinate 10,159,658, forward strand.
GTCAACGCTTTCGACCACTCTGAATTTTCTGGACCCAACACCCTGTCAATAATTTCTATCAAATTCAGGACCATACGTGATTCGTTCACCCGCAAATCTAGTTACGGAGAAATCTCGAGAAAAGTCAGAATCACCGGTGCAACCATCGATATGCAAAGATGGACGGGTGAGGTTATTAAAAACATGTGAAACAAAGAAAATAGATTTTACGGTAAACCATAAAGTGATTAAATTATTCTGTCAATAATTTTCCAAGTATAAGTTTGGCGAGAAGAAAACTGTAGGAAAAGAGAAAATAGAGAGAGAGAGAGAGAGAGAGAGAATTGTGTTCGTACTTCGATCGACTAGGTTTTGCCCCCGTGTAGATTTTCTCTGCGGATGAAGGTATTTCTATATTCCGGGTAGCTGTTTGTCCGCTAATTAGAAGCAAATAACGGGGAAACTAAAGTTGAAAACTTAGCAGTTTCTTGCAAAAGAAACCCCTATACTTGCCTCGAGCATGGAAAACCCCTCCCAAAAGTTCTAGTCCCCCGCTCACTGGCCTAGCGTTAATTACTAATTAATTGTTTCCAGTGTTTGACTTTTTAATGAATAAGTTAAACAGCGTGAAAGAACTCACTCCGCGAGGACCTAAAACCGCGCCGCCAGAAGGTATACGTTAGATTTTCTACCTGTACCTATACGATAACTAGCTACTCCACGTATGATGCTCGTGCAAACACAAATAGAACGAATTTCTAACGATGTTAGAACACCGCTGCGCCGTTTGTGGACGTAGCGGCCGGTGTACTTAGCGACCTTCCGCACTCACTTACGTCCAAGTAAAATCACACCGCGGGTTTCACCGGGCACGAGGTAAAACTGATTCTTCTTCTTTTTTTTTTTTTTTTTAAAAAAAGAAGAGGGAATAACTAGTAGAAAGGAAATGCCGATAATTAGCACTTTATTTCATTTATTTTAAATTAACGTCACCGTTCACTGATGCAGGGTGAAGATATATTTCTCATGTGGAAATATTTGTCAAAAAATCAGTACCAGCAACAAGAGAACAATCGCCACCCCATTTTCTTTGACAACTAATTCTCCAGCCTACTTCAATCGTCAGTTTTATGTTCCAACAGCCATAATAAGAATTATAACTGGCAGTGGGGGTTGGTATATCTGTATCACTCCTCCTTTAACAACGGGTAATCTTTAGAATTGTTTTACGGCATCCAACACGATAATTAATGTAATAAAACTTTTCCTTCTCGGATGCCAATAGCCACCCCACCACACGACCGTTTTTTTTTTTTTTTTTTTTATCTATTATTCCTTCCCGTAGAAACCCACGAAAGCTTTGGGTCTCTGTTACTCTGATTTTTTGAACCCTGTTTCATTATAGTTACGACTGAACCTGCAGTCATTGTACAGGTTCAAAGGGTGAATCCCTGGAATTTCGTCAAAAATCATTTTTTCCTGTCTCTGTCGTACGGTGTAAAGTACGCAACGAAACAAGACGGACCAAAATTAAAATTGTATAATAATTATTATTAATGAAAACTTAAAAAAGAAAAATCAAGAAATAAACATTCGGAGAATTCTTTCTACAGAAAATTGCTCCGGGGGTTACTGAGATTTGGTTACAATTTATTTGTTCATTTTTGTCCATTCGCGTAAAACAGAAGGCGAAATAAAATATGGTTCTATGATAGCTACGATTCGAGTCACGATTTCTAAAATTTATTTTATAAGATTGCAGAGCACGCCTACAGTGGTGCACGCGTTTTGTAAAGAGTAGGCGTAGGGTAACCCTTTACAAGCTATCAGGGAGCAATAAAATGGTTGAACCACCGGTGATAAGTACTCCGTGACTCCGTTTGCCCAGGAGAGCTTCCCGAAGTGCTTCGCGTCGCTGCAAATCGCTTTACTTCAATCTTACCGCCGTCTCCTGCCCTTTTCTTCGGGGTTTAAGGCTTACACAGCTTCGTGGCTATGTGGCGGAACGTCGTGTTGGTGTCGCCCTTTGTAATCGGAGCTCAAATAAAAAGCTGTAATACCAGATAAAACATCCCATTTGTCTAACGACGATTTTTCTCTTACGAAAGAAAAGAAGAAATCCACCACGAAATCTGGTGCCTCCGGTGTAAGAATTTTGGCGAGCGCGACTTCGGTTGCTCCTGGGTAATCATCTTAAACGTTACGCGGCTGTTCAGAAAAATCCTCGCACCCTCCTCATCGCCAATCCCACCCCGCTTCCCTCCCTTATCATCGAAGGACTCGACTCGAACCACCTGATTCTCCTGTAACTGATTGTGAGATGGATTGACATGCCAACGATTACCGTCCTTATTATATTTCTGAAATATTCTCCAACAAGTTATTCTTATTTTTCTTTTTACCTAATAATATTCAAAATTAATTCATCGACTACGTGGACAAAATTGCAGATGTAAAAAACTAACAAATTTCATATCACACAACCGAGAATATACGTGTAATCCGTTATTAGAAACAGGGGATGTTTCGTCGTCGGGCGAGGGGTTGAAGAATGATGTTATAAGGTGCTGATGAAATTGTGTCTGTGCGAAAGCCGTTATATCGTGGCCACGACTTGATTTGACTATCTTGCGGGCGATTCGGGATGGGAAGCTCCGCGGAGTAGAAAGAAAGGGGAAAATGATATACGTGGTAATAACAGGCTTGAAGGTGGTGAGACGTGGGGGTTGTATTTTCGTAATGCCTATAATGCCTTCGGGGTTATGTATAGCCCAACTGTAGGCAGCAGCTATGGTTGGTTGTGGCACCGGCTTTTATTGCCCGAAAAGTGGTCGCTTCCACGACGTTTCTCTAGACACGACGACGAGGAGTTTGCCGCTGCTGCTGCTGCTGCTGCAGGGCTCTCAGCTATGCCACCAGAACCTTGAGACGGAAATTACGTCCTGCATGTATACGTACGATCTACGTTCCACGAACATTAAACGTTGTATCGCGTGCAGCACGACGTTCCCAACATGAGAGAAAATTTAGGGGTGTGGAATTGGTCGTGCAACGTTACGCTCAGCTGTTCAACTGATCGAGATAAAGGTTTTAAACAAAATTTTTTGCGGTTATAAACCTCCCCCGCCTTTTACAGTCCGGATAAAATGAGGAAATATAAACTGGAACCGTTGGAATAATGACGCGAATCGGGAATGGAAATCGTGAAGCAGACTTTCCGCACGCCCAGGTGGATTAGGTACGACAATTCAGCGGCTGCAGAGCTGTGGTAGTTGCACAAAATTTGAAGGCGAGAGAGTCCGCTCTGTTAATTGCTGGCTGTCACGGGCATGCGGCGTGTCCAAGGGATTAGGTTTTCCTACTTACCGCATATATCTAACCTAACCACGCACCGCGGCGGGAACGCACGCTACTACCACCGCGGGCTAAAACGAAACGTCCCGCTTTTCCTCCGGACGATAATCAGAATTACTCGTTTTGCATGGTTCGCGACTAAAATCTGTAAGCTTATATCGTACCGCTATATTCACGGCGATTATAATAATCGGTCCAAAAACGCGGTAAAATTTATCGATTTTCGGAGGTGGGTGAGGAGAATCGGGCCGGCGTTGGTTCAGCACTTGATATTCTCCTTCTTCTCATTTATGGTTTCGTCGTGATCACGTTGAGACCTGAGTAGATAAGGGCAATGGGAGGAGTGGTAAGAGCATTAAAGGGACGTTTTACTCTCGCCGTCGACCCCCTGCAACTTCTCTTCGCAGATTCACGGCCTATCAGCTTAGCACTTCGTGGGTGGCCGCCTCTCTCTTGCTTTTCTCGCCTCTTTCGCCTCAACCTTATAGCGCCTTCTTCTTGCAGCCCCTTATATCCCCTCACCAACAACAACCGCGGCTTCTCTCCCTATTACAGAGAGTATTTATAAAAGTGGCGAAACTAGCTGAGCATGATCGTACCAGGTTTTGTATTTAAATTATTTTTTTCGCACCTGTAATCATCGGTAACAAACAATGCTAATTTTCTCAGCCGATATCCGATGTCGTAAATTGCAATGAAAAATTTATGCGTGGTTGTTGTTAATTTATTTTTCGACTTAATCTGCATTTTAAAGGTGCACGAGGAATATATCGGTGTACCGAAAGCGCCTGTCTGCAGCTTCGATTTCTCTCCGTCTCGCGTTCTCGTTCTCTCACTCCCTCGCTCTGCTGTCTGAGCTGCCTCAGATTAGAAATTCATTTGAATATTTCCAGCACCCACAGATAGCGAGGGGATGCTGTGCCGTGGGAGATGTGAGACTGCCGACAGGAGGTTGAGGCTATAATACAGGGAGGCACCTACTGCAAGCTAATGTGACAAAGGAGACTACGCGGTTTACGAGTCTCGAAAAAACGATGTTGCTTGTATTACTCCCCAAAACATCTAGCCTTGAATTAGAAATTCCTCCGAACCGAATGCAGTATTTCCAAAATAATTTTATCTACGTTGCAGCTCGGTTATATTGGGTAACGAGTAAACGGAAGAGGAATAGATATGTACACGAAGCAAGGGATAGAAGAGGGAGCGATAAAAGGGGAGAAATGATTTCTATCTCACTTTCTCTTTCTCCTTCTCTCGGTAACAGCGCCTTGGGGTGTATGGCCAGGGTTGGAATACGGGAGGGGGGTAGTTGGGTGGATGGGCAGGGGGGGGGGGGGGGGGGCAAATTATCAGCTAAGAGGAAATTACGGAAATAGATATAAATCAAAGAAATTCATTCGCAGTGGTGAATTTTGCTCTCGGGGAAATATTAAACATACACGCGCTGTATTATACCAGATATAATATTCCGCTGTACACGGCGGAGTCATTTTTATGAACTAGAATAACAGTTGATGGAAGAGAAAAAATCAAAATTTATAATTGCGAATTCAACTGGGTAGATGCAAAAATTATACGTCGACAGCCAATTGTCTCGTCCTGCATGCTCACCACCGCGAAACGGCAGATATAATATTTCTAAAACAATACGTCTATTCTATTGGTTGCAGCTTTCTGCGAATCTCGACATTTCCTCTCGCGATGTATAATGTATGAATAATTCGTAGCGTAAAGGTAGAGAAATCGAATATAGATAGATCATGAAACGTGTATAGATGCACGAATACCTATAGGTACCGAGTACGTCGAGTTTGCGTGACAACGTAACATGTGAAACATGTTCGAGATCAGCGAAGCGTCAACAGGGTATATAATATATAAGGTAGAGTTATACGTACGTTGGTAGCTGGAGATAAACCGAATATGGTGACGTAGAAATTGATATAGCCATGCTCGTTAATAATGATGGGGAGATGGGAGGGAAGGTGTTTGAAATATAACTTGATATCGGATAATAATGCGAGATATGACGCGTGAGTTGTTAATTCGCTTGGAGCGTCCGCTGCACGTGACGCCCCCGGATCGGCTGTCTTCCGCGCGAGTGATCGCGAATGCCAAACGCGTAAGACGCCGTCTGCGAAAGATCTCCTCTTCCAAGAACAAGAAAAAACAGAAGAAAGAGAAATCAAAGAAAAAAAAACAGAGAAAAAGATGAAAAGGCGCGGAAAATTCATACCGCGAAAAAACAAAATTACCTCAACAATTACTTAACAATGCTTGACGCGTATTGTCCAAAACTGCGCTTGTCGTGTTATATATGAAATTATTCATCATTTTATAAATCGAAAAATTTTTATCCAATGATAAATCTTTCACGACAAGGACCAAATGAGAGGAAAAGTCGAGATTTGAGACATACTTCCTCTCCCGTCGCGGCAGACAATTCATCCCCCGCCTGGTTTTTGGATCTGAAGCGGTCGGGAGGCGAGTACGATAGAGCAAAAAAAAAAATAATAAAAAACGAAGCAGACGAGAAAAAATATTAACAAGACCAGCCACCCGTTTTTATTTTTTTAAGGAGTGGGAAGAGGCCGAAAAAAAATTCAAGAAATAACCAACTTTTTAACATCTCTTCCAAAAAGTTTCTCTCTTTTTGCTCACCCATGCTAACGTCGATGTTGGTCCGTTTCACCCGCCCCTTCACAACCCCTCAAATTTCGATCATCAAATACGCAGCCTCAGCTTCAGTTTGTGAGCGTTGATAAGTTGAAAGTCACTTGAAAGATGTACAGTAACTTTCTGGTTGTAAAGTATTCGAACTATGGGTATAACGGGTAGGTAAAACGTAGGTACATACGTATGAACAGTTTTGGTGGTGTTGCAGCTGCTGGTCTAGCTGGAGTTTATATCACGTGACGAGTTCATTGAGACGCGTCAGAGTCAGGCTCTTGCGAGAGCGAGTATACTTTGGAGTGGGCTAAAGCGATGTAGGTGGGATGTATTTAAGGTATAAGTATGCAGAGCTCTAGCCTGCTGCAGGAGCGTCGGATGTGTCAGTCAAAAGGTGGAAGGACGTGCAGTAAATTAACTTTTCGTATGGAGAAAATTTGAAAGGTTGAAATTCGCTACACATTACTATGCTACACAAAATTTTCCGTATTCAATACATTCAGGTGTGTCAGCGAGTTCGAGTATCCGATACATCACAAATAGACCATCCTCACACTCCCATAATTTTCGCACGTATCCAAAAATGTGGCAATCTCGGACTAGGCGCACGATTTCGGATCAGCGATGTTTAAATGGTTTCTCGAAAGGCGACGCCGCTTGCGTCAAAGGGTTAAGGGATGCGGGTCAACGTGTCGTGGTCAGACGATATTCGGCGTCGGGTCTGCGGAGGGTATAACTAATGAGAGATAGTATGGAGCTAGAGAATATTAGCATGAGGTTGTCCCGAGCAGGCGGAGGCAACCCCCGGGCAACTCTGTGAACCCTCTAGGGACTCCTGGACCGAAGCGCCGTAGCACCCTGGGGCAAGCCCCCTCGGCGAGAGTAGGTATATCGGTGCGGAGCTCGTAAAACGAGTGTAGCCCTGCAACACCGCTGATGAACTCGCGCCATCGATCATCCAATTAGCCAAGCGATCAATCATCCGCTGCCATTTGCCCCGAACAGAACCGAACGCGTATTATACCAACGGCGAACGAGACGACGCCAACCACTGCGGAATACTACGTCGACGGTGCGCCCGTCCAGCGACGAATAGATATGGGCTCAGCGGAACCCTTATACCCGAAACCCCGAGTCAACCCTTTTCAGAGTTTACAATTTTCCTACGTCATGGGTTACGCTTCTTACTTCCTCCCCCGATAGGCGAACCCTACACTTGTGTCTTTCGGGAACGACGCAGTTGATGAGTAATTTAAAATTTTTGCTTCGTGTTTTTTGGAAGTTTCAAAGTATTTGAAAGCTCAGTGACGATTGGACGGGTTGGATGTTGTTCGATATTCAGTTTACAGGCTTCAAGTAGAGTGGGAGTACGTACCCTAGAACTGCGCGCGATTGTAGTGGAAAAGGGTCTTTGGTCGAGTACGATATAATGGCGTCCTCTTGCATGCATTATTCCGAGAGTAGAGTGCCTCGGGCTGGAGCGAAAAGAAGAGAAGAGAAGAGTAATAAGGAGAGAAGAGAAGTGAGCTGAGACCTGTGACGAGGTGAGGTGGAGGTGAGGGTTTACTACCAGCCGTTGTGTCCCCTTATAGTTTAGGATTGCCGTAAGGGCAAGGCGAGGCAAGGAGGAAAGGAAAGGCGAGGCGAAGCAAGGCAAGGGTTAACTCACAATGTATGTTTAATATACGGTCGGCACGTGAATATAATTCGGCTTGTAAATCATACGAACAATGTCTTAATGTCCCGGTCATGCGACGCCCACGTAGGAGGAGGACGGAGGAAGACAACGGAGTTTGGTTCTCTAAGGAAAGGGTGTTTCCTGGGTGAAAGGAGAATGAATTAGGGTGTATTTAATACGTCAGAAATACTCGCGGTGACCGTGACTAGCGATTGTCACTTTTGCACCAAAAGATCCATTCACATAATCCTAATATATCCGCGCTCGCGGGATTCATATGAACTACCCTTATGCACCCCACCTCGCAGCACCCCTACTCTGAGAAATATCTTAGACAGCTGAGCCGCCGACGCGTCGTCTTCGAAACAAGCTGAGATTTCACGGGACGCGGGACGGACCGAGGCATAAAGGGAATTGCAGTATCATCGTAAAACGATAGCTACCCCGACGCACCGAACTCCCGATAAAATATACTCGGAAAACTGATCGCAACCACTTCCAAACTCACGACATTCACCCCAGTCACATATTACACGGTTTTTCTAAAAGAATAATAGCAAGAGGTTCTCAAATTTTAACCAAATACATACGATTCGATTGCTAAGATTTACAAGAAATTGATTTTCGCTGGTTCAATTACTCGCCTATTTTTACAGAGTCCTGTACTCCGACTTTTTTTTTATTTTATAGTTCCCTCGAGTTCGAAGCTATGGCTTTTTCCTCTGTTCCATTTTCCTGCATAGCACACACGCGCCACACACACATACGGACATGTTAAGGGTAGATATCAGGCGCCTCAGCGGAGGTATTTGCAAGTTAAATGGTATAAACGAGGAGAGAAAACAAATTTGAGCTCTTCTTTCCTGTGAGGATAGCCTCGAGAGGCGGTACCGAAGGAGATACCGCAGCTTTTGGACTTTTTATCCACTGCTCTATATGGTTTTCCCGGCTGCTGCTGCGACGGTGCAGGTCTGCTTACTGCTTTATTTTTTCACCTCGGCCCACCCTTCGCATTTCGCTTATACATTCAGCACCCCATTCTCAGACTACCGCAACGTATATAGGACTGCAGATCTCAGACGTCATTTATTCATTCATACAGCGAACGGGTTTATTATATCTTGAAAATTTATTCGCTTTGTTTCTGATTCGTGGGGATCACTTCAGAGATAAGTTTACCCACGAAATAAAGTGGATACTCGAAGCGCGCGTTTCAGTCAAAATTCAGGGCTCTGAATCTGCTGATGACATTTTCGTTTGCGTTATACATTTCATCTTAAGGGACTAACATATACCAGCTGAATAGCAGGCATTATAAACGCTGCATTCTAGAAAAAGCGTGCGGATTTCCGTCAGTAAATTCAAACGTTCTCCGCTCTATTTCCCCTCGAACAAGTCCTGCAGGTCGTTCACGAGACGATCGGTGTAATCATATTCCCGTTTTAAATGTATTCACTGCTCAGCGTTCGACTCGATTTTCTCCTCGATTCTATCGTAGACCCTGTGCAGCAATTTCATAGGCAATGCACGAATCCTTTTCTAAAAAGTTGATGTCAATAGAATCTCGAAGTGCCAGGTGGAATCAGTCGTCTGCCTTTGTTACTCGTATTTTCACCAGCTGATGAAACGTAGAATTCAAAGTGCGATTTTCGGAGTCAAAAATTAAACGTTCTTTAATTTGTTTGAGCGATCTTGGAATATAACTGACACCAAATAGAGCCGAAGTAATAACACAACATACGTATACTGTAAAATGCAGAAGTTTTAGGGTATACGAGTCGGTTGAGCAAACATATGAACAAACACACACACCTGTGTGTAAGTAAGTCGTCGCGATACTACGCAACAAATAAATGCTTACGAGAAAAAGATCCCGGGGATTGGGGAAGAAAAAAAAGGGGCGAGAAAAAGAGGAAAAGAGGAAGAGAACGGGGATCTAATCTGCTTGTAATCTCAGCTTACCACGTCTGCCCCTTACGGATCGCGTTTGGACATCGAGACTCGGTCTGGACAGACGTAAAATAAAAAAAGGATGAAACACAGAAAACGACACAAAAAAAACACAACTTTACCAGCGGTTCATTCGTTTCTTACTTTCCAAATTTGATCTGGGATTCAGTTGGTCCGGTATAAATTTTAGCGAACATAGGGTTGTGAAATTTTTCGATTTTTGGTTAACTCCGCAGCTAGGGTTGAATCCTCCTTCCTATTTTGTTCTCTTTTGTTTCTTGCCCTTTGTTTGGGACAAAATGAAGGTCTAAGGGTCCCAAAGGGCGTCCCGCCACTGGTCAGTTGGTTAACTGCATCGGGGACTCCCCGGACTATATCTTCCATACAAAACCAATCGCGCGACACCTAGACAGCTCTGTTGAACGGATGGCAAGGTCGTGCCAATATCGGTCGGGCTTTTCCTCATCGCGGACACGATCGGAGGGCAACGATTCTAGGAAAGTATGGGAGAGTAGAGGAATGGGAGAAACCCCGCTTTCGACCACAGGGCGCGTTACCGGCCCATCATCCCTTTATTGGCCATAAAACCAATAATATGATGCCATCCGATGCGCGTGCCACTTTATATGGAACCGCGAAACGACGAAACGATACAAATACCTTCACCCGGATCCCTTCGTTTTTTCTTTCGTCCCTCAGAGTTAGACGTGGATTTCCTCTCAATACCCTCCTATAAACTTTTTGACTAAATCCAATATCTTTTGAGAGGAATACTGTGTTTGAGTTACGCGTTGACCAGTTGCGGGTACTTGTGATATTTATTGAATATCGACATCTTGGCCGCAGCATTTTCTCATTTCCATTTATTATATTCTCTATTTTTATACAATGAATTTTTTACTTCCTTTCTTTTTCTCTACTATTTTTTTTTTCCTTTTTTCACTATTACCCCAGCTAGGTTCGCTCTTGTTTATTTTCTGCCTGATAAGTTGGGGCGTGTGTATTATAGTAGGTGCGGGTATTTGGGAACGTAACGATAATTGGCACCTTCCCTTCCCTATTCCTTGCGCTGTACTTCACACCGTCCCTACACAAGTATCTCGCTTAAACCTCATCTCGGCTCACTTAAAAATCTCATGAAAGCGAAACAAAGGAAGTGGATCGCGCTGCTAAAAGACCTCTAAGGAGTGTACGTTGGTTTAACGTTAACTCGACGGGGTGAAGAAAAAGAAAGAGAGAAAAGAAAGAGAGTAAAAAATAACGAAAAGAGAAAAAAAGAGGGATGCCAACAAGAAGGGCAACAGCCAAGAGGCGCGTCTTGATGACGTCTCAATTCCCTCACTCAACCTAAGAAGAGAGGAAAAAATGTAAAAATAAAAAAATCGAATGAAAAAAAAAAACGCACCGGGGGGAGATCCTTATCAGCCGCGTCGGCCGGCCTAATTTACTTATTCTCTTCCCTTCTTAGAGACCTATTTACAAGAATAAAATTGCCCGCGCGCGTTGTGCGGGGTAACTTCACGCTCGTATAAAGAAGCGAGCGACCGGCTCAGACGAGCGCGAAGAAGAAATATGAAAAAAGGAAAAGAATGAGAAGAAAATATCAAGTTTGTCTTGAGAGCGCCTGCAGGGATAACAATAATGTGTTTTCTTAATGGGATGAGGATGCGCTTGTGTCTTAAGTTTTACCCATCACCCGATCGAATATGCATCTAAATGGCACATTAAATCGCTCCACGAATCGCCCTGACCATTTACACCGACCACGTGGCTATGAAATTTTTTTTCTTCACAAAGTTTTCAGCAGCATTTCGATACAGTGTTATTAGCGTTGTATCGAACCGTCCGTCAATGCGGCACCCTGGATGAAAAATTAAGGAACGACAGATTTATATCGTCAAGATGATAAGAGCAGAACTAATTTAATAATTTGACTTTCGTCGGGCGAAGAGCTCGGTTAAATACCCGGTGAAAATCTGTTGAAAAGGAGAAGACGATCATCTAGCAAGCTTTTCGATAACCCGGACAGCTTCCGCGTAGGAGTCTTTGTACTCCGTCGACGGGGGTTGAGGAACGTTGCGACTCATTCACCGCTCGCGTCGTCAATTCTGACGAGAGAGAGAGAAAGAAAGAGATAGGGTGATAGAAAGATGGGAGGATGGAAGGATGGGAGGATATGCGATGCCACAGGAACGGGCCGATATATCTCCCTGTGAAAACCCCGTTTGAATTGCCTGAGTTCCATCCCTTCACCCTGTAGCTAGCGAGCGAAGAGAAGGTGTAGGACGAGGAGGATAAGGAGGGTGGGGGATGACACTTGGTTACGACATTAGCGAGCCACCCTTCCACGCTACGTCAATGTCAAAGCCACGAGTGACGAAAAGCTTTACCTTGCGAAGTCTGCTTAACTGGGGTATAGCAACATCACCTCGGAACGAAACGGTTTTCAAAAGTTACTCAGTTTTCGTATCGCCTATTATATGTTACGGATTTGTAAAAAAAGTACGTTGTCCTGATTTATAAAATGACGGTAGGTATTCGAATTAAATCCGAACCCCTCACGTCCGGAGTGTACGAAACGAATTAACCTCCTAGTTTCGATGGATAAAGAGACTTAATTTTGTTGCCGATGATGTGCTGTGAATCTTGGCTCGCTCATGACATTCGCGCGCTTGTGATAACAAATTAAATTCTCTCGTCTGTCGTATTGATGAAACTCATTTCTAAAGGGCCGCGATCATCCCTCGCGAAAACTGCCTTCTCTCTGCAGAAACTGTATATTTAATCGATGACATTCAATACAGTTGAGTACCTTTGTGAGATGTTTGCTATTGGTGCAAAGGGAAAAGGAAAAATGACTACTCCCCGGATCGGAGGCTATCGTAATTTCCGACGGTATACGACGTTGCCCGTTTCATTTCTTCGAGTAAAACTCACCTCGCCTCTCCTTACCGCTTCTTGAATCTTCGCCCCCAACTCTCTTCACCCTCTACCAGCTACGCTACCTCCGTCTCCGGTTCCTTGCTAGGCTTCCTTCCATTCCACGGGGCTCTCGACTTCAGAGAGACGTCAAACGACGCGCTCCTGCCGAGCCAGAGACGCGAGTTGCCAAACTCTGTACGCGATTTATAGCCACTAACGAAACTGTATACCTCACGTACAAGAAGGACGAATCAGAAGTGACCTTATACCGTAAGGTATTCATTCTACTTCCGAAGTCAAAGTTAAAATTTTTCAAGTCTGTTGCGTCTGATGTCAAATTCTCTGAACTTGTTTCTTTTTACTTGCAGGATAATTCGATGTATCAATTCTTTTCTTGACCTCCAGAGTTTGGAAATACGAATTTTGTCGGGAACAACAAGGGCGAGAAAGGAGAAGAAGAAGAAAAGAAAGAAAAAGAGACGAACGACGTTTCCTTGGATCTCAAGTCCTCGCTTGCACCCCAGATAATGGGATCGCGTTCAACCCTCTTAAAGCTGCATCCGTTCGTTTCTTTTGAACCTTCATTTTCCCATTAAAATTATTATCTCGGACAATTCTCGATTCTCGCGATTAAAAATTTCCACTCTAACGTACACTATGCCCGTAGGGTAGTCACAGCTGACTTTTTGTCTGATCATAAACTTGCCGAATAGCAAAATATCCGAGGTGCATTTCGCGTTAATTATTCCTTCGTTCAGATCAATTGCAAAGAATAGGTATTACTGCAAACTTCCGCAATTAAATAACACGCCAAAACAACACGCGGTGGTTGATTTTCTTGTTTATTTTTTTCGTTCTCATTTTGCAGCCTGTTTCACTTGATTTACACGAAGTCAAGCGATAAGTCAAGTCTTCAATTCCCTACGTGGTAGGGCACTATGATGTAGAATAACATAACCAACCACTTCGACTCCAATAACCATGAATCTATCAGATGTCAAAACGCAATCTCCACCTGAACAGCCCCAGTCGAAGTTGCACGACCGAAAGCAGCGTATACCGATGGAAATCGACACACAGAGTTTCCCCAACGCGATATCAGCGGAGCTACTCACCCTGATAGCATGGTTTCTGCAGGGATGAAAATCTGGAAACTGGTAGTGGAGAGATCAGAGGAGCAGTAAACCACAAATCTTCGGTATCCCGGGCGTCTATATGGACCAGTATTTATGTATGGCGTCTATATATGTAGACGTAAGTTTTACGTAGATTTGCCTTTCCCCGCTGCCAGTCTTTCGAAAAGTTAGAAACTTGGGAATACCGTGTCCTTTACCCCTCCGGGCGCCCTTTATACCGTCTGCACCAGTCGAATAGAAAGGCCAGGCTCCTCGGTATAACTCATATAGCCGAGGATGCGTCAGGTGCAGAAAACTCCTCGCAGGTGTGAGTCCCGATTAATTTTTCATCCTCGCCCATGACTGGATTCATTTTGAGACTGCATGTAACAATTTAATTGCGAGTTACACGGGATAAAAAATAAATTTCTTTCGTCTTTGACAAGTCCTCCGGAATGTTTTTTTTCACCGATACCAGATGATGAAAAAATTGATGTCGCAAAAACTTCGGCGGGGATAAACGAAAAAAAAAGAACGAAATAAATAGAACGACGTGCAATAAGAGATGAGCGATGTTGGCGGTGAGGTATCTGAGAGCATACAAATGAGCGCATGTTACGGATTTGACGTGATATAATTCATCAAATTAAGCCGTTCGTCGTTTTCACCGGGTACGTCGAAGCCTCGATCAACCTCGAAAGTCTTCGTCGCCTATTCCTCGGGCTACGCGGTTATTGGGGCAAATATAAATAAGGCAATCACTTCTTTTCACACACCCGTAACGGAACCTCGAGCCCCGAAGATTGTTCCCAATCCAACCACGGCTTAACGGATCCGTGTAATCCCAAGGGAATACACGTGAATGTGTGCTCGGATAAGGGAGGCGGTACTACGATAATTCGCTCTGAAAAATATCCTTAGATCGGTCTCCGCCTCGAGGAAAAAGGCGAGCTCGTGTCTCCCCCCAACTCGGATCTTTTTTTTTCTTTATATGTTTTTTTTCCGTTTGTTTTAAACCGAAACGTTTAACGCGTCTATATGAAATGAGAATAAAAATGAAAGAATCAAGCCAGAGTACGGTGATTTTCATTTCTTCAAAGGCAATAAGTCCCGGGTATATATAAGTAGGTGTAATAATTTTTCTTTCGTACTACGTTTTTCCTTGAAAATGAGTGTTGGCTTTGGTTGTATACGCGGGTGTGTGTGCATTAATATATACTACATACACGTGTGTATGTATGTGTATATTATAATACGCGGACAAACAATAAATGGCTCACTCCCGCGGTTCCCGTTGGCCCCCGTGGTTCAGCTCTTGTGACGTCACGCGGCGGAGAAATATCTTGCTCGGTGGGAAAAAGTTTTTCCAACTTTGTATAATCATTTTTCCTGGAATGTTCTGTGCTCGGATTTCTTTGGCTCGTTCCCCACCGCGGCGAGTACCTTTACCTCCGACCACTTTTTACCCCTCTTTATTCCTCTAGCTACGATCTCGTTTCTCTCTCGTTTTCTCTCGCGTTCATTCTCTTTTCTCTATATCTCCATTCTTATCTCAACGAATTCTTTCGCGGTCGCTGGAAAATACTTTCGAGCCAACTGCTTCATTTTACGGAAAAGAATTTTAATTTTTCTACAAAAATTCGCTCCCGCATCTCGCCTCTGTTATATACATATAGAAACTTCAAAAGGCTCCCCTAGCCATATCGTACCTACACGAATAACAAAACAAAAGAAAATAACAATAAAAAAAGGAAAAAAGCCAAGGAAAAAACAAACTTGAATTAAATTTCGACTGGTATATACTTATACCTCTCATGTATAGTTACTTATTGAAAATTTTTCAAATTACACCAAGTGTCCCACCCCGTTTTTGAGGCGGAGAATACATAAACTGGCTGATGGCCTAAGTAGCTGATTCTTTTCCTCGCGAGCTACGCGATATTGCCCTAACAAGCTTCAGGCATCTAACATCTTTGCTCTCGTGGGACTCCTGGGTCCCGTTTCGTCGCGTCTAATCACCCTCGTTTTCGACGTACCGCCGAATATCCCCTCCGCCATCCTGCCTCCCGCTTTCATCCCTCCTTACCTTCCTACCTAGCGACACCTGCATATTTGATATGCAATGTAAACAGCCAACCACCACTGAATAAATACACCATATTCATGTATTATTAATCAACCGTGGGAGATTAAAATTTTTCACTCAAGAAACCACCACGGTGTGAGGTTAATGCATGCGTGGTACGTGGAATTCACACTCTCGATGTAGCAAGGAGGAAAGATTAAAAAAAGAGAAATGAAGAAAAAAAGAATAGTGGCCAACTGAAATACCAATAAGACTGATAACCCTGAAATCAATGAAACAATGCAAGTATAAGCCTAGATTTCGAGGGGGGCGTAGAAAAATATCGGAAAGTTTTTAAGGGTTGGTCGGGTGTTATGGGGGAGGTAAGTGAGTCGGAGGGGTAGGCTGGAAAAATCTTTCTTTCGTCAAGACGGTGCGCGTTGTGCGACAAATATAGAATTTGCATATAAATAGGGTATTTCCATCTGTGTGTCGTGGGGTACGGGCTTGTGAATCTGATCGGCGAGATCTGCGAGGTTCGCGTACATCTTTTTTTTGCACATCTCTTGATACAGAAATGAATAGGACGTTGGAAAGGAATCCTGCAGGCTGGCGTCGAGTCGACTCGGAACTCGTCTACTCTCAGAACCGGAAATACTAACCTCCAGATATTATTAATAACCTGAAATGAGATCGAAGACACCCCCAGATACCACCCTATCGCAGCCGCAAGGCGAAGCCCGATGGAAAGACGGAGCCAAAATCAATCTACCATCTGTTTGTCGGAGTCGCGATGGGAAGCTGCGAAGACTGAAGTGAACTTGGGTAGGTTCTCGGTGGTAGGAAAAGGAAAGAGTGGCACATTTAAATTCAATTCCCCGTGGTGTTCGGGGGATGGTACAGAGTTTATCGCGTTTGGGACCAATTTGACGGATTCGGAAGGAACTCCGGTATAGGGCAGAGGGCGAGATGCGAAACGACGCGAGGTTGGAATAGGGGGTTGGTGTGGGGAACCTGTTCGTGTTTTCTTTAAAATATTTGTACCTTGTACGTTTCTCGATCTGATAAGAGATCGGTAAACCTGTCAACTCTCTACGTGCTGTACCCAACTTTTCCGTATGTGTATGTGTGAATGTTGCGTATACACGAGTGGTACGTAATATGGATATCGATGGAGCTCGGGAATATTTTTGCGTCAATTTGCAAGGGGGTTGAATTGATCCGTATTTCTTTCACTTTTTTTCTGACATTGCTCGGTTTTGCTCGGTCGGATATGGAATACCGGTGAAAAAAAAAAATAAATAAAGGAAAGAGAAAAAGGTAGAGAAAACTGCGCAGTGACCCAAATTTTGTTGTAGGTAGGCATCATACATACGGTGAAATGGCAAAACGCGAGGAGAAAATCCATTAGCGTAATTAAAGTAAGCGTCTCTCTCGATGACTATTCTGCAGAGTCCCACCAGCCCGATGGCATTTAACCCCGACTCGCGCCCATTTAAGCCTCTTACATACCTACTCCCAAAACTCTTAAGCTCGACAAAAAGAAGCTTTTTTTGGACCCCCTCACACCACTCTCGCCACTCTTTCTCTTTTTCCTAACGCCTCTTGGTTCGAGGGGGTTCACGGAGCTGCTGATAATTGAATCAAACGATTTATTTACCCGATTAAAAAATACTAGAACCCGGTAAGAGGTATCCGGTAACAAAGCTCTGAATCGCTGGGTCGTTCTCTTGGAGTAAAAAGGGAGAGAGAGCGTTCGAAAGTAAAATCTATTGGGGTGAAATGTGAACTGGAGAAAAAGAAGAAAAAAATAAATCTCAGAAGGAATGAAGAACCGTAAAGAAAACTGAAATTACAGCTCAAAGAAAAGTCGCAGAGATCTCCAGTCTCCCGTATGTGCGGATAGTTTTAGAGTTGGGAAAAAGAAAGAGGAAACAACAGACGGTATTCGGCGCGAAAGTTATCTGGAAGCTGGAAAGCATCGAATTACTAATAACAAAATTCTGTTGAAAATATAAATTAAAAAAAAAAAAAAAATGTTGTAAAACAAAAATAGGTGATAACACGCGTAAAATTTTTAACAGAACACGAGGTAACGCTGCCTCCGGGCCTTAAAACTCCTCATCCTCACCCCATTTCACCCCTATGGTGGCTACTTTCGGATACTCGTCTTTGTTGAATCCCTAGGCGCAGATTAAGTCCGCTCCCCTTAAATATTCATCCCCTTGGAAAACCTGATAAAAATAAGGAAAAGACTCTCTTAGTTTCGATCCCCTATATACCTCCCATACCGCACATCTTTCCTGTCCAACTCCCAGCTAAGACAACGATAAAGCCTGCGGTAAGAAAATGCTTCCGTAGAAATTGTTTTCTCTCTCGTTGATTCCAATCGATTCAGATTTTATTGTATCCGACGGCCAAACGAGCTCCCTTTCCCCTGATTCTCCAAATCTTACCATTTCTCGCTTGGGAAGCGGATTCCCTGCAGAACCTCAACTTCCCATCACTTCTATCATAATCACAAAAGATCGATTTTAATTCTTTAACGACTCAAGTTACTCGAATATCTATTGGTCAGGCTGGCACCGCTCCAAATATAAAACGACGTCAAAACGCGGATAGATGAAATGGGCCAATAATAATCTCTCTATAGGTTCAAGTCTATGTTCAGTTTCATTTGCGCAAAAAACAACCTACGTTATTCCAGATGAAATTCATGGGTAAAAAAAAAGTTTGATGCTCGCACAGCGGGGAATCGAAAAATGAGTTCTCGCACATCATGACCATCATTATTATTTTCAAATCTAACGAAATCCAAGAAATGCGTACAGCCAAGAGAAGACGGGGCGAGCGGCGGTGGGGTGTAACTTAAAATTTCACTAACTAAATAATAAATCTGTGTCAATTACACGTTGGTAAAAATACTATTCGACGAAATTTTCTTTCCACATTTTTATGGGGTCGACTCCATTGAAGTCGCGGGCAACCGTGAACCCCTGTAGCTTTTCGCGAGCCACTCGACGGGTTGAATGCGCATTTTTACTAAATTAAAAAGTATCGTGTGACTGCGCCAGAGAACGGGGGGTGTTTCCTCATCTAAAGCGTTCCTAACCGTTACCCCTTCTCTTCTTTCTCTTCATCCCGTTGATCCCTCTCAGCCCATCATTCCGAAAAAAAACCCTTAACCCTCTCCACCCAGGTCGCCCACTCGACTCCTCGAGCCCCCTCTGCGAAACTGCTACCCTTGTTTGCGTTCAATGCTCAGCTATTTTTTTTTCTGCCCTACTCCCCGATCCTACTCATCTACCCTCCTCATCTTTCTTTTCCCATTCACAAGAATCTCAATTTCCTTTTCCGTTTTCTTTACCGATATACTCTTCTACAACTTGCATCACTTGATTTATGCTGTATAAAAAATTAATCATTCACTCATCTCATTCTCGTTGATTATTTTTTTGATAAACCTCCTAAAAACATTTAGTTTTTGAGGTCTACTTCGAGGAAAGAAAACGCGATTAGTTGATCTGATTTTTTTTTGCCTGCATGGTTTCAATGCCGATTTGAAGCGTCCTAAGGAATCTCGAATCTGTCCTCAACGTGGTAGTCAGGTTTTCTCTCCATGCTTCACTAATGCAATCTAAATTTTTCATCCCCTCGGTGGTGACTGAGGCGGAAGAAGTGCCTCCCCCACTGCCTGCCTGCCTGCCTGCCATCCTCCCGTCCCAGAGATCCTCGGAGAATGGTGACGGGGACGAAGACGGGGACGGTCGCTGGCGGCAGCAGCCACAACCCTCGTTTCAAGCTTTTGTTTGAAATCACAAAGTAAAGCCCGATAATGGCTGTGTAATCAGATTTATCAGCTGGGTATACACCCGGGAATGATTGTAAGATGTGTGCGCTTGTCATAATTACCTCGAGAGCACCTCTTCGAGCAATTTCTTTCTCTCTGTTTTTAATTTTTTTTTTTATTCTTCCTTCC
Organism: Athalia circularis; assembly: GCA_963978495.1. NCBI lineage: Eukaryota > Metazoa > Arthropoda > Insecta > Hymenoptera > Athaliidae > Athalia > Athalia circularis. Next base: position 10,179,370 of record OZ021702.1, read on the forward strand.
TCTGTCGACGGTGCTTAAAACGTCTCAACAAGAGTCACGCCCCCGCATTGTCTTTAAACAGAATTAGGAAGAAAAAAAGATGGAGAAAAATAAATATCGGGGGAAAGAATGTTGCCAGAGGATCTCTTCGCACCCCTCAATTTTTCAACCCTCTAGCGTCCCGAAGAACCCTATCACGCTGATCCGCATTCAAAAGTTATCTGGAGAACCGCCGAAATTCGTACAAATAGCGAAGCAAGGCAAACGGTACGGCACGGTGTCAGACACATCCCACACCACCGGCATAACTCCCGATATGGAAGATAATTCCAAGTAACCACGACAAATTCCAATAACTACGGAAGTATTTGTTCCAACGCGTCACTGCCAGCAACCACAGCGTTCCTTGTGGTCAGTTTCCCCTTCCCGAATACGTTCTCCCTTTATTTATATACCTCTTCCCGATTATCGTTATTTCGTACGTCTTGTTCAAATTCAATACTCGCAGGGAAGAATAGAGTGTTGACGCGAAATTATCAATTATTTATGTCTTCAGTTCCAGCCCCGTAGTTCAGATGTTTTTTTTTCCCTCGCATGACCAGGTTCTGCTACCTCAAACAGAAGAACGTGTCCGAGCGGTTCTGCTAGATCACAAAGTACAAGGACAATGTGAAATAGTATTGAGCTGCAGTGGAAGAGACTCGCTACGTGCGGAACGTTGCACTTTGATTTGGACAACCTCAAAGCAAAATTGGATAAAGTCGCGTATGATATAGCGTTGGACGGCGACTCTTCTCTGAAAGGCGTTCTCTGAGACTTTCAGGACTCGATTCGGGATCTTGAACAGGATTGCAAGGTGCAGGTGGTGGGCGTTAGGATATATACGAAGGTTAGGGCGAAGAAAGGTATACGCGTTCTCGAGCTGTACACACTCAGGGTTTCCAGGCACGCCGACGAGTGCTAACAGCATCATGGCGGTCTGAGTCCTTCCCGGGACCCCGGCAATCACCCCTGGGGCTAATGCCACCAGGAACAAACAAAATATAAAGTACTAAGTAGCCCCAGCCAACTAACCGGGACTCTAGATACCGCGTCTATGGCATACCAAGAGAAACCGGTACAGGATCAAATTTTTAATTCACTCCTCGTGGACGGCCGACTAAATAAATGAAGATCAGGGACTGAATCTCGTTGATCGTTTTCACTTTTTTCAAGATCTAACGTGGCTCATTTGAATTCCAAAATTGATCGACTAACAATTAGTGTGTAGGAATCCGAAGGATTTTTTCCCCTAATTTATATTCTTGGGAAATATTGAAAAATATTTGAAAGGGTTTTGTTTCACTTTTATCCCCTTCCCATTTTTCTTCTTCACCCTCTAGATACATATTTGCTCGAGCACATTCCGCTTCAACAATATATACCTATATAACCGTTGTTGAAAAAAGCAGGAAAAAAGAAAATGAGGGAAGGATGAAGAATTAAAAGAGAGCCGAAAAGGCAAATGAGGAACAAAAATTAAATCAAAACAAGAAAACAGCGAATTAGCTCGCTCCTGATCGCCGCTGGCGTCAGTTGCGACGAATGAGTAACGCGACGTCGTAAAATAAGTGACGCGTGGTAGGCGTATAGCTGCAGCACCCAACGGCTATACATTTTCCATATACATTTCTCTCCTTCTCTCGTTTTCATTCGGTCCACGCTACTTCAATCTCATATCTTTCTCTCTCCTTTCTCTACACTCTTTCTTGGGCGACCTCTTCGACGCACCCTCACAACCCATTTGCCATTCCAATCCCAATTCATTCGGTCTACGTCATAGTTAGCATTGTACCCGGGCCCAGTGTGCCCAGCGTAAAGCGATTCCCCGGCGAAATTTAATTAAAACAATCAAATTATGGAAGGAGAAGGCGAGCTGCTGAGCCGCCAAGACCAAGAGAAAGACTCCGCGCCACCGCCGGCACCGACGTCGACGACGTTCAACCTCCTCATCCACTCCCTCGCCAGCCTCTGCAGGATAAGATTTTCTTCGCTCGTGTTTATTCTTCCTTCACCCGGTCGCAGACGCCTGCAGCTACTTATTCTTCGTTGTACGTATATACGTATATAAATATAAAGATAGGGAAACCGTTCAGAATTATTAGCAAAAATCAAAATCAAAATCAAAATATATACGGTAAACATTTCGAATTCATGGGAAAATAATTTCAATCAAATTTTATCCTTAGCTCATGTACCGCAGGAGCGCAGGTTGATAACCGAGTGAAAGAGCTCGAGCTCGAGGACCGGGCGTGATTTTTTAAGTTTCTCTTGTAAATTTCTGCCGCAGGAGTGCCGGATCGTAAATCGAGACGACTGCCTGTAGCAGGGGGTGCGCTCAGGGGTTGCGAAAGATCGTGGAGTGGTAAAGCCTGCCGGTGGTATCGGACGAAAGGGCGAGTGAACAAACGAATGAAATACCGCGTGGGCTCACCACGTTAGTTGAGCGTTGGTTCCGTTTGTAAAAATGGAGAAAAAAGGAGAGATTAAAAAAAGGAAAAAAAAAACGAAGAATAATAAAGGAAAAAAAACGACCAGATGAGCTTTAAATATTAAATATGCCTGCCATAAGCCTGGCGTTCGCGGCTCAGAATCTGCACGGGCGTTGCGCTGGCTCATATTTAGTACAGTGAGTAGGAATAAAATAATAAAAAAAAGGGAGGAAAGGAGAAAAAAAAAAAACAGAAAAAAAAGTTTCGCGGGAAAGGAGGTACGCAGAACGACGTAGGGCGGGAGGAGGGAGGTAAAGAGGCCTGGCAGCGTTATTGGAAAACGATGATTTACGATAATGGGTTTTTTCCCTTGGAGAGACCTGCTGGCTGGGCGCGAGCGAGCGGGCTACGCGAGTTCGAAGGTGGGGTGTTAATAACGTTAATTAATATTTCGCGAGAGGTTTCGCGAGGAAGCTGAGGGCCCCGGTTGAACAGGAGGTCCTGAGGGGGTCCCGTGGCCTCAGACCCCGCGAAAGAGCGAAGAACCAACTTGACTGAGAGGGACAGAATCTGGTGGTACGGCAGACTGCCAGCTGGCAGGAGACTCAGACGCCTATGGGAGAATCGAGTTTGTACCGCCATGCAGTTTCTTAACGGTTCTTGGTCCCGCGCTAACTGCTTAACGGCCACTGGGCGGCTACCGACAATATTGCCATTCCAGGGAAGTACAAATGGCTCATGACTATCTTCAGCATGTGTGCAATGTACAACCTGCCGATTACTAGCTGCTCGATCAAATTAATTCCGAGCTTCTAGACTCTCTCTAGTTTGGAGACGAAAAAAAAATCCGACGTAACAAATTTAAAAAAAAATTAAAAAAAAGCGTCTCATTTTCAAGTAAAATTAATCGTTGACCATCGCCCCCCATCGATTTTGAATGTTGGTGATAAAATAAAATCTACAATAATCTGGTGACGTTGGGGTCGAGGGGGTGAAGTCACGAGGGTTGATTTTGGAGTATGACCCGAGTGTGGGGGGTGAGCAGTGACTCGTCGAAGATAAAAATCTCCCCTTATAATCGGCCTGGCGGAAGGAGCTGACTGAGAATACTGCAGAGAAGCAGCAGCAGCAGCAGAAAGATCCAAAGGGCTAAGAGAAGCTCGAGTTCGAGCTGGAGCTGGAGCTGTAGACGTAGACGACGAAGGCGTCCCAAGGATTACATTGTCGTAAAATCTGTAGGAATTTACATGAGGAGTGCTAGCAATAAAATATTGATGCGAGGGATTTGAATGCGAAGAAGCGCTGGGATGCTGGACTTTACAGAGGCGTCTGGCTGACCTCCCGCAAACGTACAATGCCTTTACCAGGAGCAGGAGCCATCTCCCTCAGAATCCCCCTCGACGATACCATGAAAAGTCGCAAACGCACACCCGTCAATTTATACCCGCAAAATATATTCTAGACAAGAATTCCTTCGATCTACAAACGCGCTTTTTCAGACTACGATGCCGACGGGACTTCATCGATCGCTGTACAAATTTCCCGATCTATTACTCTTCCGGTGTGAATTTTTTTTTTTTTTTTCTTCTCCATTTTATTCTTTTGGAAACCCGCAACCGATCCGAGGGGATAAGCGATGCTGAATAGTCGTGGCTACACATTTGCTGAGATAGAAAACTCTGACTATAATAAAAAGTTGTTTCCAGTCACATCGGCATTCTCTTTTGACGGAAAATTTATCTGACTGGGGTAGCTGAGTACGTGAGGTATGTGCGTAGTCAGAGATATTTGTGTCGTTACGGAGGTGGTTTGCGATGCCGGTCTACCCTTACAATTATGAATACCTCGGCTCTGGCAACTCTATATTAGAGGTGGCTCGTACTGCTTTCACTTGTGTTTTTGATATCATTTCATTCCGGGTGAGATTCGTCGAGGGAGTATTTCGGTTTGTTGTCTGTCTGTCTGACTGTCTGTCTTCCAGGCTAAGGACGTGGTTGAGCCTCGCAATTGCCACGTCGAGTGGCGGGTAACTAAGAGAGCGACAAAGATAGGGATGTGGAGATGAGAGAGAAAGTTACAGGGTGCGTTGGCGCAGGGGATGAGGCGAACGGCGAACGGCGAACGGCGAACGGCGAATAGCGAATAGCGAACGGGAAGGAGAAAGGAATAAAGCGGGCGTGTACCGAGAACTGCGTACGAATAACGGAAATTAAGTGTCAACCGAAAGAGAGGAGAGGCTCCGGAGCCGGGTTGAGTCGAATGCGGAGAAGGCAGGAGATATACGTATAAGCGTTCGTTCGTCTGGATTAACGCTACGTGCACAGGAGTCTAAACTCCCGTCCTTCACCCTCAACATTTTCTTCCGCCTTTACCCAATTCCACCCCCATATACACGAAACGCACCTCCGGCTCATTTCGGTTTAGAAAAATCAATCAACTGTACATAAATAAACAAATAAACAAATAAACGGATTTCAAACTAACCCTCTTTGTGTTTTTCATTTTTATTTATTCTGTTGTACGGGATTGCTTGGAAAGAAGATAATCGCTGAGCCGCAGAAAACCGAATGAACCACGGCTATCTTCATAATATATATTTATATGATCAACGCGACGTCAATCTACAATATTACAGTTGTACATCTTACCACACGGACGATTGCGTCGAAATTATACCCGGGCTACTCAGGTCGTCATCCTATGAGACGTCTAAAAAGAGAAAAGAAAAAATCGAATTGGACACCCGGTGTAGTTGTGAAGGTTGGTAGGTGAGCGTAGCCTGGAGAAAGGCAGAGGCAGAAGCTCGCCGCGGAAACTCTATATGGAATAAGGTCCGTATCGTAAAGTATTCTATTTGGCCACGTAATCCGCGGTTCACGTGAGACACGCCAAGCGAATTGCGATCCCACGAATCCGGAAGAGCTAGTCGAACCCATAAATATGATTGGGATACCCCGTTGCCCTTTGCTCTTCGACCCCTCGATCGTTTCGCTTACTGCTTAGCGTCCCAAAAAGCTGCATCGGTAAACATGATCCGAGAAATGGAGAGATCGAGAAAATTGTCGAGGAAAAGTAAATGTATATGATTTTTTTTTGTTTTGTAAAATAAAAATTATGAGATGAGGCGTCGCGACGTCGATTTCTTCTTATGTATAGGAGGTTCTCGAGTCACCGGGGCGTTGGGACGCGGTTATACGCGCAGTTATGCAAGATTAGCAATTCATGACTACGCGCCTGTTATTGTCGTGGAGGGGCTCTACATTTAGCGCAGTGGCAACACAATGGCAATCGTAATAATTAAGAAAGATCGTAACTGTAGCTGCGCGCATATTTGGCCCTCCTTGTTGGCTCCGTTCTGCCTCCGGATATCAACCTCTCTCACCTAATCTTGAGCACGGGGGCTTGTTAAAAACGACCGTGAATATGAAGAGTTGCATTATTGAAGAAGTTGGCGCCGTGACTCTAACGAAAAGCATTTTTTTCTTTTTTTTTTTTAACACTCAAAGGGGGTCGCGCGTTTTTTACGTAGAAAAATAACATTCGCTGCAAGTAGCATGGAAAAAAGGAAAGGATAATATGCAGTACGAATAAAATGAGAGAAAATTTGAGAGATTTGAATTTAACCATAGCTGTTGTCAATTTTTAAGGGTATATAAGATACGCGGAAATTCAGTCGGTCAATTTAGTTCATATACATTCAACGCACTAGAAATTCTGAGACATCAGTAAATGCTTTTCCCTCGCTCTTAATTATCAGGTTAATGAATCAGTGTACGTCGTGACCGCATTGTGCGGTTTGTCAAACCAATTTGCTTGAAAATGTGCGGCAACTCATCGTGATCTCTCAGTAGCAGTACCATCTGTTTAGAGGAAAGGAGGGGGGCGTAAGGGAAGCAATAGGAATACAAAAAAGGGGAACAAGAAGTAACGGCGCATAATTAGCATAACGACACTAATTAAAATACAAATGAAGAGTCTTAAAGACGCTATGGGTGGGTGACGCATTATCGCCAACATCGCGCTCGCTTTCTTTTTCTCTCCGTATATATTTTGTTCACTCTTTCCCGCGGGAGTCTCTCCAGACTTTACCCGGTACTGCTCACATTTTACTGACACTCGCAAACCTAATTATATTTAATTACTCCGCTGCACCATCTACGAATCTCTTCTCGTAAGTGCTGCAGTCTCCGTTAACGTTCAACTTCGGTAAAACTTATGACAAACCATGTGACAGAATTATCGGAGACACAACCCGCGAAAAGGGACGCGGAAAACTGACGCGTGAAAAAAAATAAGTACGAAGAGGAGAATGAAAATAAAATTAAAAATTGTATACTATGTTTTCATTATCCGTAAATTCATATCCGCGGTTGTATAGGTATAATCAACTTCAGCGGGGATTCTTATACCAGTAAAAGCACTTACCGTGCTGTGAGAGTTTTGAAAACTCTGTGGTTTCGAGCTCGAAAGCGATTATGGATTTTTTTTCTTTTTAAATAAGAGGCTACGTTAAACAGCTTTGATCAATTCAGCCTGGCTAATTTCCACCCGCAGAGCCCGAAAGGCCTTCCACTCTTCTCCTTCTCTCGGCTCCGCAGGTCGCGCGTTTCGTGATTTAAGGGAGGCACCTAAAAACCTTCTCTAATTAAGCCTCTGTCGCAAAACGCCGCTTGGCTTTTTTTTTTTTCATTCTTGCTTCTCTTTTTATCCCACCGCGAGACCATAATTTTTACCTCTTCTCGACCGACCGTCGCTGCCATTGATCTTTGAAAATTCATCAATCAATTTTTTTCTCCAATTCTCGATTTAGTTCAAACCGATCGTTTCCCTAAGGAATTCTCAATTAACGCCGCACTGCAGAGTAAGGTTTGTAATCGTATACGATCAGATATACGGGGCTGGTGGATATCTTTTGTTTCGAGCGCGGCAATCCTTCTCTTAGGTTCGTTGGGACATGTCTGCGTTTGATCCTGGAATGAAATTAAGTGGTGCGCTCAATGATAAGATTCCCGCTCCTTGGCAGTCGCCAGGGAGATATGCATATACAGAAGGGCGCCGTTTTACCGGTCGTCAAAAGCTGTGGTTCCATTCGTGCAATCAAAGGAATATGTTCCCGTTAGATTAGACTTCTCACTGAATCGTCGAGCGTTAAGCGGGCGAAGCTAATTTATACTCGCACGCAAAACTTAGATATCACACAATAGGACTTAAGTTTCACCATGCAGGATCTGGAATACCACGAGATCCGATCCTAGCAGAAATCCAAGAAAAAGGAACTTTGATATCCGAATGCAATGACCAGCTGTAGCCAAAAAATAATTCCAAATTTAAACTCGGCAGATTCACACGTAACGTTTTCGACATATGTGACGACCCACGACATAAGCGCCGTGTTACGTTGAGATAACGCGTTAAATCTATTGTTGCGATTTTTCTTCCCGCATACCACCGGCAACGCAACGCCCCGGTCGTCGCCTTTGCCACGGAGTTGAATATATTCATGAGATTTATGTCAATGCTGACTTTTCATGCAAAACCCTTCTTCGCGTACAAAATCGCCCTGGTGCAGGACGGGTACGGTACGGATCGCGCTCTAACCAGGAAGGAGACAACGCCGATCCATAGTAGCCAAGTTAGTGAAATGTCTTTGCGGTGATTGAGCAAATATTTGATGAAGCGAGCGAGCCTCGCTCCCGCCTTACCGGGGGTTCTTCTCCGCGTTCCCTCAAAGAACCCGAAGACGTTATTCCCTGCAGTCTATAGGACTGGGAGTTATAAGTATACAAGAACATTCGAGGGCGAGGAAAGAAGGGAAAAAAAGAAAAAAAAAGAAAAACGAATGGAAAAGAAATAATAATAATAAACGGGGGTAAATAGTGGATAATTAAATCTTGAAGAAAACAGCCGACGAAGCAATGTTGTCCAAAGAAAATTGAGGAAAGAAATAATTCCCTTCTTTTTTTGTATGCATAAAAGAAGGAGTGAAAGCAGCGAGACCCTGAAGTGTGCAACTATAATTGAGAGAGTAAAGAAATGATCGTGTTTACGACGCGCTTAAAACGTAACCGCACAGCGTCACTTTGTAGCAACCCTTTTTGTACGAAAGAGTGAAGTAGTAGCACGGGTGCCTGACTGACTGCCTGCCTGCCTGACTCCCCGGCGCTGCCCGGAGAGCTGCAAAGAGAAACGGGCTATGGGGGTTGTTTGAAAGCAATTATACAATTAGTTAAAATATCTGACGGCGTAACGGGCTATAAAACAAACGTGATTATGGGCCAAGCGTCGTGGCGAAAAGGGTAAAAAGTCGAGCTTCATTTCGCTACAAAGTCGCGATTACTTTTTGCTCAAAATAACAACTTCCTTTAATTCTAGCTTGCTCCAACTAATCAGCGAGGCACATCCTAATTCATCGAATTATTCACTCGAGTAATTAGCGCTCGATCAACGAGCGACGAAACGAGTTGTCAAACGGTACTCTGCGTCTCATGGATGAGAAAAAAATTGTTGCAACAAAAATCACATGCACCGTAAATATTTACATGTATTCTATATTGGGCACTCCATTTTATATACCACATTCCTTTTATCTATTTTATTTATTTTATTTTTTCAAAGAGGACGCAAACGAGGTGGGAGTCACACCGTATAATATTCGTCGTTCAAACCGTTGCATTATGCATAACGAGACGCATCATTGTATTTCCATTTCTCACCTAAGGAGCTACTAAGGCTCGAGGTGGTGCTTTGTATCGGTAGGGGGGCGATGTGTATACGTCGTCACCTTCACCTTCTAGCATTGGGAGCGCCGCCCCATTTACTGGAGAGGGGAGTGGGGGGCGTCGCGAAGACGACATGTGTGCCAAAGTGAAAATGTATGGCCTCGTACGGCACGTGAGTCGACTATGTCGAGGGTGCAGAGAAAACGGTGAAAGAAGAGTGAGAATTTCCGAGAAACACTACCGGAGACGAGACACGTGAAGGGCGAAGGACGAAGAGTAAAACTGCGGGTCGACGCGCGGAGAGATTTTCATAACTCGATAGCTACTTTTTGGAAGCAAAGGAAGGAGCTACACATACCTCCTAATCTGTTCTCGATGCTGCTGCTGCTGCTTTTTCTTTGACGGGAATAATAAAAGCGAAAAGGGTATCTCAAAGAGTTACGTTATATTATAGCTGCCGTTGGTTCTCCTGGCGTAGACTTTTAAGAAAGCTTATACGTGTATACGAAAGACCGCGCATATCTTACCAGCGATTATTTTGCTACATGATTTACGACGTGACTTCGTGCTCGGGATCTTTGACACTTTTGCAGTAGGTAACGCACGGCATGTTAAAATTTTCTGGCGCAAAGCTAGCTAGCTCGCTACGTATGATGCGTATAGGGGGAGGACGCGTATTCGTATAACCTCGGAGGTAAAATAATATAAATTAATACAAGTCTGATATAATTCCCAGAAGGTGCGCCGCTATCCCATATATCAAATTCTCTAAGGAACCGCGACGGCAGCAGCAGCAGCAGCAGCAGCAGTAGAACCTTAGGAAACCAGAGGTGTATTTGCTCGCGCGGGTTGCCGGGCGCCTGCATAAATAAAGCTGGGAAATTTGCAATTATGAATCACGAAGCTAGAAATACACGGCTGCTTTTCTCTTCCTACGGCACACCCCCATTTTCTACTCCCCCCTTTTACCTCGTCCCCAGATTTCCCGCCTGGTGCTATATCGCCACCTCTCCGCTTCCTAAGCGTATGCGAGACTTGGTCCCGTGGTGTATATAGGGGTGGTGGAGTGAGTGGGTCGGAGTTTAGGGGGTGTCACGGAAAAGTTGAAGGAAGCACAGCTGACGAGTATGCAAATGTGAACTCTCCTCTCTTTCCACTCCATTCTCTATTCTCTACATTCCCTACACTTGCTATGCCCTACTCCTCATCGTGCACTGTTACAGTTCTAGAACCGTCGAAGACGAGCCCTCGTGTGTGGGATGAAAAAAATAAAAAAACGTACAAGCGGTATGAAGCTGTTTTTTTTTTTTTTTTTTTTTTTTCTAAGGACGTTTGCACTTTTGTTAGGATAGAATCCTGCGAACCTTTCTCGGGAATGTATTTCTCGTGTATAGGTATAAGTTATCCGCTGTTTCTTCGACATCCGCTTTGTGAATGTACGTCGTTGAGGAAGAAGGTGAAGGAAGAATGAGAGGAGTGACTATCCCATTGTCTCGCGGTAGAGGTGGATTACCCTTTTCCTGTATAAGAGCGTTGAGTTCTGGAAGAATGTCCGCTGTTTGCGGTAATGAAAAGGATAAACCGATTATCCTTGGAAAACGAGGCCTAAGTCTTTCATAAACCTTTATTATAGTACACGATGTCTGAATTCGTGTTTCTCCTAACTTCCTTCGCAACTTTTTCTCCCAAGTAACCAACCCGCACAGACGCTCTTTGTGAGAACAAAGCACAGGCCAGTGGCGTTGCAAAAGTCAAACATATTCCGCACCACAAAACCTGAACGGGAGCCGCGTAGCGAGGGTGACAATGTAGCGTACCTCTCTTATCTAGGTAGTTCATTAAAAATGGGGAAGACACCATGCTCGGTGCAGCCATCAAGATCCTAGACGCCGCAACGCTATAAATAGCAACGATCGCAAATCGGCGGCTACGACCGACCTGGAATAACGAATATTATTGAAAAGAGAAGGAGACAATTTTCTGTTTTTGAATTATCATAAACGTCGACTGGAATAATTCGCACCAACTTTCCATCATCATCCCGAAGTTCCACTCCATCTCGTATCTCCGTCATTCGCATCAGCGGAATGTTGATGCAATTCGCTGCTCCTACAGATGCGAAGGGAACGAGTCTACCCGCAAGAGGAGAAAGGGATTTTACCATAGAATTTAGTTTCAATGCCGTTAACAGAGCTGTGGTTGTCGCAACGACGTAGCTCATCGCCAATGTTGACAAGGGGACGGGAGAGCTTCCGCTTCTACGCCAAATAATTAAACGGAATTTTATCTCACAGAAGAAAATTAATTGTAAGTAATCTTCACACGAAATACCTGTTTGTATAGTTCACCAAGGCGTTGAACGACTGATTAAACCATTGCCAGAATATCACCTGACTTCGCCGTTTGTAAAAAGTCATCATCATCCCCGTTATAAACATGTTAGCTGGTACTTGGGCGCTCATTCGACCGGGAAGAAACATCTTTTCACCGGTGTCCGGGTGAAAAGCGCTGTCATAAAGGTATTTCGCCTTCCAAATTTCGTCTTCGGTTAATATTTGTTCTACGCCGTTTCTATGTGTGTGGAAGAACCGATGACTTTACGAAAATTTGAAGTTATTATCGCGTGGCCAACCTGTGATTCGCGACAATGTTTTTTGCGTTTTCTAAATCACCGGACGTCGCGAGTAGATTCAGAGGGTTGATAACCGCGAAGAAATGTCGCGCACGACCGGAATAGGTATTTTGATCCCATCGAGGTTTTTCAATGTCAATTTTTGACATGGCCAAGTGTCAGTTGATTGAAAACATCGATTGACAATAGGTTATGGACGGTAACAAATGACGGAAAATTTGAAGATCTTGACGCTATACTCTCTTTGCCCTCCCAATGAGATCGTGGATTTTATATTCGCGTTATGAGATACACACGTTTTCGAAATATTACGCAATTGATATTCTCGCTCGGCGACTTATCCTGGTTTCGGAAGGAGTTTTATAGTAAACGTGAAGGTGGACGTAGCATCGCACACACGTACAGGGGGTAAATCTCATTTAAATTCGAGGAAAGACTGGAGAAGGAGCCACTCGGCCGCAAATCGGTTTCTTCAACCTTCTAACTTGAACACCGGAAAAGAGGGCTGCCGCTGCCTTATTCTCCCCTTGAAGTCCGGATATATCCACCTCATTTCCATATGAGATCATACCATTTAGCACAAACATTTCTTTCCATTCGCTAAAAGCTGAAAAGTCACCTTTAAGAATCTGAGTCTCCGATAGCGACGCCAGGACTCTAACTTACAATTTGAATAAAAGCAAACACACATACCTCTGACGTATACCGAGGAATATATGGGAGAGACAAACTTTCAATATATTCCAAGAGAGCGGTATAGAACGTTCGAGCCCTCCTATTACTCACTCTCTCACTCGATGAAATTCAGCTCCCTCTCCGCACGTATCTATACGTCTATCGGGAAAATGCGTGGATAAATGGAAAACGAGAGAAACCTTCGAAGATGAGATCGGTGAGTAATAGTTTCTTCGCTTGACCTCACTGTGTACGCGGAGGAAACGAACCCGACGAAGAGGATGTGAGCTCTGCGGCGCGATAGCGATATCGTAGCTTGGCTTGGCTCACGTAGAGGTACAAAGTGCTCTCTAGGAATACCAGCTTTATATTACGCTCAGTCTATATGCGAAGCATGTTTACCTAATTCCCGTCTATGGGCGCTTAGATAATTTAGATATCGGCGGTTGCATTTAGTAGGATAGGTATATACTCCGCTAGATTGGCGGTACGCGAAACCGCCGCAGTTCTGCTGCGGAGTTTCTGGCTCTCGTCTGGATTTTCTTCGTTATGGAAATTCAGGGGCATCGTCTGACACAGATTAGCATTAAATACACACACGGAATCATTCGCGTTTCACGAACCTCGATACCTTCGATAATATGATTATCAAACTCACGTCTCGGTACAACGATGACGTCAGTGGACCTGTGGTAGATATTTACTCACCTGAAACAGAAAAAATAATAATACATCGATTACAATCGATGATTGAATTTGACAATTAAGAAGCAATAATTTCCCTCATCAAATTACAGCATAGAGAGCTGGTGCATATATCAAGGTAAATTAACTCAATTTCACGCACTTACTCCGTTCGTACGGAGTCTCGCGTGTGGAGGCCGTTAGTACCGAGCATAATTTAACGCGATACGTTGGGGTTATGCTAACTTGCTTAGCGCAACCTCAAATAGACTGGTTATACGTTACGTCGAAATTAGAATGCCACACGACGTTCGTACGAGTCGTTACAATTTTCACACTCCACGGCGTACGTCATATCTGCTTTCGGATCAAAGGATTACTTTGAAAGAGACGAAGAAAAAAATACAAACAAATTCCGGTACGTCACGGACGAGATTCAAAATCATCCGGAATAATCTACGCGAATAATAGGGATGGGCGATTCGGTGGTTCGAATGAACAATTATACATAATTGTTACAACGTTGTTCAATGAGCGACTGATTAACTGCCGATATTGGAGCGAGCGTTGATGTCATTACGTACCCCGTTTCATGCGGCAATTGGCCGTCTATCTCTCTGCTTCTGCTCGCTCCCCCATGCAGATTAGGCTTTGTATACACTACGTGAACATTATGGACATTGCGCATAATAGTTTGGCGGTTTGATCGTAATATTGACCCAATTTGTGGGTAGCTACTACTCGGACTAACGTGTTACGGACTGTATTTCGTTGATGATGGTCGATTGTTGATGGACGTAACGTGGAAATTATCACCTCGTCAATTGGTTGATGGCTGAGATACGCGGCTCAGAAATCATGAAGTAAGAATACTTCTGACTAAATGCAATTACAGTTGTCGCTGACATTTTTGTTTCAAGTTTGTCAGATTGAAAAGTAATGTCAAAAGTACTTGGGTCGTTCAAACGAGAACGTCTTCCTCCTGGTCCATCTCCCCATATAATTTAGTATCTTGCTCCAGAGTCTAGTTCCTGCGATTCGCGACGAAGGTGTAGGAGGCTACGGGCCGTTCAGGGGGTGCGCTGGGGCCTATAATCATGCGTCTTGATTAGTGCCCCGTGCTCAACGCTCAGTGATCATCCCCTAATGCTTCTCCTCTAGTCTCTAGTCCTCTATGGCCTCGCCACCTTCGCTACCAAAACTTACTAATATTATCCCGGACAAGATGTACCTGGTGTCCGATTCCAATCTCGAATCAAGACTTCTTCGGCATGGAAGCCACGAGCGACTCGAGTTGTATTCTATCCCATAAGATTCTTCAAACGACTATAGTTTGATCGTTACATGTCTACAAAGGTAATGGCTGAATGAAGAAAAGAACAAGATGTAGTAGCTGAGTGATTGTTTCCGATTTCGATGGAACACCCGGTACGTGAAACGGTGTCCTAGCGGTACTAGGTTGCCGGGACTGGGTACGGTTGGGACTCAGAGAGGATCTGGGAGGCGGTTGAGTCTGGAGGAAACCATTATGGATTCGTGGTCTCCTCCTTGAGCTGTGAGATAACCGATGCAGGTGTTGGGTGGGAAAATGTGCCGTCATCCAGGTCCGTGGTTGGAGTATAGCAGCGTCGCAGCGATGTGGTTTATATACTCTGTACGAAATTACGTTAGCGGAATCAGAGGTCTCCTCTCGCCGCGGGTGTGCGCGTATAGGTGTAAGTTGTTTGATGAATATCCGCCTATTTTCCGTTTGTCGTTCGTAAGGAACGGAGCGGCGACACCTTGAGGTCAGAATAGGGGGTGAAGGAAGACCCGATCAAGACCCTTAGATAACTCTAATCTTTCCATCAAATTCACACCGTCGAATCGCTAACCCGTTCTCCGACTGTGGGCATCTCACGCGGTTCAACAGCATCCGGGGTTGTGGTTAGATAACCACCACGGAATGGGATGAATAATGAAGTAAGTCGCGTTCGTCCGGAAGGGCAACCGGTTCGAACCCAGCAGGAGAGAGAGAGATTCGTACTCTGTGTAGTATATATAGGTTGCAGGATGGCGTACTGGAACTGTAGACCCCGTAGAAATCCCCTACTCCGAAGGACCTCGTGGACCTCGAAGACCCCGAGATTAGCCTTGAGTTATGGCGCTAAGATCACATCTAATTGTATCACTACCCCCTTAATATCTATCCACGGCTAACCTGCTTACATTTGCCTCGATCTCTGCAGCTTTCTCTCCTTTCCATTTCCCTTCCCTTTTCCGCTTCCTGGTGTATAAAGCTTCCGAACCATTGACCGGGGAACCGCCTTAACTCGTGGCCGCCAACGATTTGCTTAATCTTACGTCGCGCCCGGGGTTTTCCCGTCTTCGGTTTTACATGCATGAACGGTCACACGTGTGGATTCAAGTCTAGAGAACAGGTATCGCTCCTTCGGTGTCGTATAATATATTTAACCGAGTCAAGGTCACGGTTTCGTGACCCCATGAGGATTCATGATTCGCAGTGCGAGTGCACAACGCGTAAAAAACGTCATTAAACCACACTGAGAGCAGAGGCGCGGTTTTGAACATTCGCTGCAGATGAGAAAACGTCTCAAGGAAGCTGTAACTTGGTCCACCATCGAGGAAGCTGTACAGAGCGCGAGTAAAATTTCTGTCTCGTTCTTACTTGATCCTCCATCTCTGTTAAACTTCGCGATCTGCACCGCGTTATATTGACTCGGTTCATTTATGTACTCCGCGCGTTTTACGGCGCCACTAAACTACCTTGAGGCTCTCAGACCGCGGAGCTTAAAAATAAAGCCCCTACTATATTCCACTGTCTTGATCCCAGTTGCAGCAGTTTTAACCTCTGTAAGATCGACACCCACGGCGATTTCTGAAACGACAAAATTCATCCGATTGTTTTTCGATCGCGGCTTTGGCACCGAAATTAATTTTCTCGTACAGCCGTAGAACCAACCACGCTATTCAGATATCACGTAATTCGACATATGTATATGGATATAACGTATATAAGCTCATCTGTGGTGAATTTCTACCGGTCGCGGTCATAAAATCAATCGGGCGATTCGCCAGTGGCACGTTACGGATTCCTCGACTATGCTTTTGGGTTGAAGCTAGTCACCGTTTTCGGGGAATCTATGCACCGGAGGTCCCATTTTCTTAGGAGTAGGATAGGAATGCGAGTTTCGCATGAGCGTGGATAGGAGGAAAAGCGATAGGGTCTAGGAAGCAGAGAAACGGCGGCAGGGTGACTGAAGATATTTAGGTAAATGGGTTAGAAGCTATCGCTGTGTATTTCCGCGCCATGTAACTCGCGGGGGATATACGTAGTTGGAGCTGGTTTAAGCCGAATGCACGACGAGTAGTAGCGAGCGAGCGAGCAACGCCAAATTGGGGCCCGAACGAATGAATATCTTCGGGGTTGAAAGTTTTCATTTTATGGTATTGCCTTTGGCTTACGTTATTGGGATAAAATGGCCTCCGTGTCACCGATGGGATTATATTATTGTTAGCTATCGATTCGTTAAACGTTACTCTTTTTCTCTTCTCTCGTTTTTTTCATCCATCAAAATCTGCCGGTATATTATTCCCCGCGCTCGTATGCTACTGGAAACACGATCGAGTTTTGCTAAATCTAGTTATGAAGCGATAGGGGTTGGGGGACGCGGAATCTGCAGAGCTTCAATGGACGGAAATAATTCGAGTTTATCGGCAAATTCGTTCTCCGTTCTGCAATACCAAGCTGCCGCAACGTTTTCAGAGATTTCTACACTCGCCACCGTTTAAAGATAATTAAAGCATTTTGGTTTAATGCATTTAGCATTAGACGTTCTCTTCTCTTCTCGTCCTCCTCTTTCTCGTCCTTATTCCTCATACCTTCGACCAGTCGAAAATTTCTCAGTCTACGCGGCCGTCCTCCTTCTCCTTTAACCCGTCTCTGTCTTCGTCTCTGTCCCTAAATGCAGACCAAGAGTATACCCAACGACGTATTTACCGAGATAAACCGAATTAAGCTTACTATCTAGGCTTACTTTTAATTCCATTAAGTGCCACCCACGCCACCCGTAGCCCACGAGAACAATCTCCTTCCCTATCGTTTTCTCTCGTTCGTCGTCGAGAAGAGCTCGTCCCTTTCTCTTTCTCTCAACCCTCCCACTTTCCCTTCAGGACGCCCGACCCTCTTAGCGTAACTCTTGGCCGGAGCTGCCGCGGGGCGACGTCCAACGACTAACCCTTTGAGATCACAGTTATCCCGAGATCTTCGCGTCCTGGCTTCGCCTGGCACTCAACCAAAAACTTAATGAGCACCAGTACCACCCGACCACGACTGGCCCACCAAAGAGATAAATGCGAGAAGATATTCACCAGTACCCTCTAGTCGATTCACCAGGAGCCACATCCTGGTTACTCCGTACGAACAAAGAGAAAAAGGATTCGGAGGGAACGATTTTCGGCCTACGCAGGACGACGCGAAGTGGGTATACCTGTACAGATATGTGGGAAATTAGCAACCGTATACCGTTACGTGCACGTAAATTTACCGGGAGATTTGAGTGTTGAATTTTGGTCTTTGCTACGTAACCCGTTACGTACGTTTCGCATCTGAATGGCAATATAATCATCTTGATGGTACAAAGCAACAGCGGCGTCACTCACCCCCTGCAGTGTTTCTGTAGAACGCCCTGAAATGCTCAAATACTCAAATGCTCAAATGCTCAAATGTTCAAATGCTGATGAAACAGACGATATGGCACATACGCGCGGTGCTAATTCGCCCCATTGTCTTTGTGGCGCTTCGTCGCGTAAGACGAAGCTACAGGTAGATTTTAACATCTCTGTATATATATAACTATGGGGTTTGAGTTTAGGTTTTGCTCGTTAAATCGTAAGATACGTGTAGATGAGAGCTGCGGATATCGCGCGGAGGTGTCCGCGAGTGTTCCTGTTTTTCTTCATTTTTCAAAAGTTGCACCGAATCGTCTGAACAAATCATCATGATACTAATCATTCTGCGTGACGTGTCCCAGTGAATTTAGAACGAACCTTGAAACGCTGCTGGGGTATAACTTTGAACAAGAACATTTATGAGCCACTCCCGTCGTCTCTATACTTTCTTTACAGCGCAACGGTAAGCTCAACGCCAGGGATTTTAAGCGAAGAGTTGATATTCTTCGACGCCGGAATAATAGTCGACACTGACTTTATATCCGCTCTCGTTACGTTTTGCTTGAATTAATAATAATAATGATAATAATGATAATAGTAACGATGATAATAGTTGTAATAATAAGAGTTACACTTGGAAATCTGCAGCGTTATTTCTGAGGAATTCCATCTCGGAGGGAGTTTATTATAACCTTCTAAAATGGTTGCCAGATATCAGGAAAAAAAGGATTGAACTCCGACCCGACGATCGATTACCAGTTAAGTGAGATTTGATCTTTAAAATTTTCATTTCAGCTTGAATTTGAAGAAGAAAATTTGGGGTGACGCTGAATCGGAGTGTGGAACCTCATTCTCATCGCATTGTATTTTTATAATATTATTTATGATATTAATTTCACTCGGGTTCCGGCGGTCCGTAGGGAGTTGTAAAGCGGTGGCCCAACTCTTCCTGCGATATCATTGTCTCGACGTTACGCCGTTGCTGAGGAGAAAGAAAGGGGTCCGGAGTGTTCGGTGTACGGGAGGTAGAATACTGAATGTCTCTTAGAACTATACGCGGTTTTCACCGAACGCGACTCCCGGAGACGCGCCTGGAGGGCAAAAAGGAAACGAGCTACCGACCCACGGAGAATCCTCCTCATACCCTGCAGAGTGCACCTAGGTGTCGACAGGAAAGTACGCTCGACGCTATCCGGGAATACGTATAGCTATCATCGCGGAACCACCGAGAAACGGTCCTGCAATTCTTAAGCTGCTTTTATGAAGAAGGAGGATAATTTAGACGCAATAAAGCTCGTTGATTCAAGTGTAGCTTTTTGGTTTTTGAATAATTTCAACGAAATTATTACGCTTGCTTTTTTTGATCTTACGCGTTATTTTTTTTTGTGGAGATTTTTTTGAGGTCTTTTGGCTACGACGTGGATTCGTGGTGCGGATTTCAAAGAGCTTGCGGGCCGAATGAAATCTGGGGATAAGTAATATTTGAAAGGCGTTCTCTCTCTTTCTCTCTGTATAGTGAAATTACTTTCCAACGCGACGCCGAGAGCAGAGGAGAAAACCAAGCTGAGCTCCGGATGATACTGTGAGAGATAAAAGCCACGAGCTTCGGTCCCCGAAAGCTCAAGGCCACATTAATCTCAGTAATTATGTCACCTCTGTTGGATCTCGTGGCGGAAGAAGAGATACCGGACGATTTTCAAACCCTGACAACGCGACGCAACCTGCGCACCACCCCTCCCTGGTAACGCAGGTCTCAAACTTATTTATCAGCGTACAAGTTATTAAAACGATTATGTTTGGCTGAAAATTTTTCGTAACAAAAATCATCTGAAAATTCTACTTCAGCTTTGATGTGATTTTAAATTCATACGACGTGTGTTCACAAATACTGTACACACGCGTTCTCTCTCTGAAATGTTCAGACATTTCTACATACTATATGATGGCGAAATTTTACATTATGAATAATAATCAAGAGAGATGAAAATTTGGCAGGTAGGTATTATATAACGCAAACGACGTGCAGATATCTACATCAGAAGCATATCTCCGTCCGCGCATATATATATAGTTTGTTGGTTTTGTGGTCCACCGCCTCCTGCATGCGCGGGAGGATGGAAAAGGAGCCCGTCGGCGGTTCTGGTTATAAGCGAAAGTAATTTCTCCTGCTCTACAGCGTTACGGTGGTTGCCCGGTTAACGGAGAATATTTACATAAATATAACCGACAAAAAGGAGGAATTTTTTTGCCTAAATACTTACGGAATATCGTATACCTATGTATACGAAGGTAAACTTTGCACATGCTGCAGGTGTAATAAAACTCGATTAATAAAGCCGTTGTTTCTTAATACCCTGATGAGTTTCTTTTTTTCTTTTTTTTTTTTTTTTTGCACCATCGCATTCACATCCCACTTCCCCGAATCTGTAGCAGCTTAGGTATACGTAGACGATATTTGTAGTCTCATCTCCGTAAATTTGGTTTCTCTAAATCAGCTCTAATTCGGCAATACCACTACCTAGTGTTTACCCACAAAGCCGGTGAATGCAGCTATTACCTTTCCCCCTCTCTATATACCTATTTACCTATATACCTGATCTGCTTCCGCTTACATACCACTGAGCAACGATATCGCTCGAGGCTTAATGCTTGCAATCGACAGGCATATCAGACACAATGATTATCGCACCGAATATACGCATAATATTGTCCTCCTGTTTGGTTTCCGAATGACGATCGGTCCGATCTTCACCCCCCGACATTTTTTGAAAGACAAGATTGAAGTTTTCATTTGGAATGAAAAAAAATACTACCACGATTTAATTATTATATGCCTATTATTTCCCCCTTCCTTTCTCTCTATCTACTTCTCTTAGACTCGGTGTTGTTGCGCAACGTACCGGGTTCTCGGCAAACGGTCACTGTACGCGGTCAACTACACAGCTTGTCCGCGTCGTCTGGTAGGTTTCTAGCCTTTGGTGATTAACGAGGGGTCAAACCTCCGGCACCCGTAGCGCGAGCAAATACTGTCGAGAAATTGGGTTCAATGCAACCCCAATTGAACTTTGCTAATGACTCGTCACTGGCTCGCCTCGGGTTTTATCATCGACTGAAGCCGGCCGTTCCTTCGAACGATGCTAAACGAAGACTGTTCGAGACAAGCCGGGGGGTAGACGATAATTCGAACGACTCATTTATACGTTCGAAGAAATATCGAGTATCGGCACCTCATGTGTACCTATAATAATATATATATATATAGATTTTTCATTTGATAATAATTATATACATGCGTGTTTACGCAAATAGCGCACCTGAATACGCAAAAGCATTTTATTTTTTCTCATCCTACGTCATACGTAGGATCGGTTCTATCGAACGTTAGAAGAAAGAAAAAAAAGAAAAACAAGTAAAACAAATAAAAAAGAAAAGAAAAATACCACGGCAATGTAGATATATACGTGTGAGAGCATGACCTACGAGGAGATGACGATTAAAAATAGTATTATCTAAAAGCGTAGGAATTGATAGCACGGAATTAATCTGACTCGTTGGTAATTGTTATTCGCAATTTCAATAACCACGATGATATAGAGCGTGATTTATTCAGCGTGTGGTGTAATGGGCGATCGCGGTTAGCTAAACTGCACACCTGCGTGATAAATAATGTAAGAGGTCGTATCGCGCTGCACTTGCGATGCGGGTATAGGTATATACTTATACCTACACCAGAAACTGATCGAAAAGCGATAATCTTTCATAACAATCTTTCGAAAGGCTCGGAGACTTTGATTCCAACGTAATCCTAGTCGTGCGAGTGTAGGCGATGAATTATCGAATTTATGTTACGAAGAAAATAGTGGGGAAAAATCTCTGCGTGATTTGCACGGGAGCTGGGAACTGCCGGTGGTGGTGGTGGTGGTGGTGGTTCGCAATTACCGATGCTCGTGCGAAAGGCGCGAGAATTTAATCCGCAAAGGGACTATAACGTTGTATCCTGAGCCTTTTGGGTATTAGGAGGGTATAGGTATATCGTATATATTGTACATACATAGTGGAAGTAACGCGCATGGGTTCGAGCTGCAGTGACCAATATCTTAATTAATATTGACGTGAACAAATAACCTTGCGCGGTAGGCGAAAACCGAGTAAATTGAAGAGAACAGGGATTTGGACTTCACTAATCTGATAGAGTGCGGACCGTGCACGAAACTCTCTCGCTTTTCTCATTCTTTCTTTCTTTCATTTCATCTAATTTTTTTTTCCTCTACAACGTTCATACCGCTGATGGGATGTGACGGTAACGGTTCTATATTGGCTAATGAACTCTATTTCATTTCTCACATCATCTCAATTCCATCGCCGAGCCTCATTTACCAAGAAATATATCTGAACACGTAATGCGAAAGTCGGCGAAATTCTCCTCAGAATTTACAGTTTTAGCACGAATTGTTTTTTAGAGAGAATCGAACCTTTGGTCACTCATGGTCAGAGCCAGTTTCGGATTAGACGAAGAATTGCAAAAGCAGGAGAGAGAAAAAATCTTTAATCATTCGCGAGAGGCGTATCGCCGTGTTAATTAACTTGGACGTTCGTTATACTCTGCGGACGTTAGCCGGCAGTAACCACGCGTATGATTATTTCAGCGACTTTGGTCAACTTTTTTTCGGGCTTTGTTTATTCAGGGACGGGGGTATCAGTGGCTGCAGTTGTGAGGCAGGGGAAGCTACTGGGCAACTACGGTCGTGTAGGCGGCGGCAACGGGAAGGGAGCTAGAAGGGAATGGAAGGCCGGGAAAACGGGGGAGCCCGGAGTCCGTCGTGTGAATAGCGTTTCCGGTGGGACGGCGAGCTCCGGTCGGCATCGCAGACTCCCGCTTCCGGTCGAATATCCCCCGTCCGGATTTTGCTCTCTCGCCACACCAACCTCCGATACAGACTCACCCGCGTGGAATAGCCTTTCCTAATTAAGATATCGATTTTTATTGTCCGCTTGAAAACCTGCGGGTGGGGTTTGGAAATCCTCGGGAAAAGAATAGAAATCTCCACACATCACGTCACGCGAAGCCTTTCGATATCCGCAATCTTGTCGAATTTAGAGAACATTATAAGAGATAAATGCGTTGTTAATCAGGTTCATCACTGTCTGTATCGGGAGTGGAATTACATGGATATTTTAAGCAACGAGAAAATACGTTTCAATCGGAGCAGCCTGGGTGAGGTAGAAAATTTATTTTCAGAATCGTACGTGTACCGGGTAAAGATATTTATTTTTCATCTCGCTCTTTTTATTCTATTTTTTTTCCTCTCTTCCGTGGGAGCGAAGAGATAAAACGTGGTGAGCATATTTCTGCAAGCTGCCTACCTGTGGAGCTTTCCTCGAACGGGACCCTTTGCACTGAATAGAAGAGGAGCAGTCTCCTGCAGCCACCTTCGTGGCGGTATTGAAGAGGAGATAAATCGGAGGAAAAATAGGCTATACCGAAAGAAAATAAGAGAGCGAGGAGAGGGAATAAAGCTGAAGGAAAGGAAAGGGAAGGAAAGGAAAAGAAAGACGTTCATGGCACGCGACTCCGCGAGGGATATGGTTTCTGGGATGGAGGGGTAGCCGGTAGCTGCTGGTCGGATATAAAGAAGGTATATAGGTATATATACGGGTGTATAAAAAGAGCGAGAAAGATTTCCTCCTCGGTTGGCATTTGTAAAACGTGACTGCGGTCTCGTCGGATTGTAAGGGATGACCGGGGTGACTTTACCTGATAAATATCTTTACGGTCTGCACGCAATCCCAAACCCCGAATCGTTTTACGGCCATTGCGACTGTATAAAGAACCTCTTCGGCCCACAGAACGAACGAATGAACGAACGAGTGAACAGGCGGAGGGTATAAGGGGTGCGTAAAAACGAAATAAAGGGTCTGCTCCCGAACCGCCCCCTACAGCAGCCCTTTGCGGGACGGAATCAGGTAATTATGGGGATTAATCTTAAGTCCGTAAAGTCCGCCACTTGTAGCGTCTGTCTGTCTCTAGCTATTTCTCCATTTAGAACCATCTTCTGAAGCTTTTATACCCGACCCGCTCCGAAACCAAAAAGCTCTGCGAGCTGCGGTGACGCGAGTGAGCGATGTCGAGTATCAAGTAAGGATTTCAACGGAATATATCTCACTTCATTCGCTAAAGCTTAAAAGCGTACGGTGCAATCTTTTTTCAGAATTTCACCGGATTTTCGAGCTTCCAGTAACGCGATTACCCAGCCGCTGTTTTTCATCCATGCAATTTTGACCTTTTATTTCTATTTTATTCATTTATTATTTCTCTCTTTTACGGAAGGCACCGTGTACAGCATATAACGACGCATGGAGGTTCCGCACTGGCATACGCACATGCAAACCCTACCTATATCTGCACGTCTGTGTAACACGCACGGAAGCCACAGGTGTCAGGGGAGGTGATTTTCAACAAGCGGAGAGGAGAGCAGTAGAGACATTTTTCCGCCGACACGAGCACGGCAACGCGACACTCTCTACGGTGGTATATATTCAGCCCCACGTTGTCAGTCCACGGCGATCAGACACCCGAGGGCGAGTCGTACGGACGCGGACGCGTACGGTGAATCCGTTAAACGGTGTCACTCGTGCGTAAAATGCTCCAATAACGGCATACCACCGTTTCTCTTTAAGCTGCATCATCGTCTTTTTTTCCATCCGTTTCCCAGCCCCAACTCCCGAACCCTTTTACCCGAGGAAAAATCTCGCAACGTTTCATGCGATGTTCCGTTCAAGGAGAAACTGTTTCAACAATTTTTTTACACGTGGTCTAAAATTGATGTTGGATAAAAAAAAAGGGGTTAAAATAAATAAATTAAGGAGACGGTATGTTCCGAGTGAATTCGCTTGTATATTCCGAAATGAGGAAGTAGATTTTGTACAAGAGCCGGTAGACGGGGAATAGAAATGGCCGCAGCTAGAGAGTCAGTCGGCCTCGCAAGCTCCGAGTGTAGAACGGGCATAGAATTAGAAACAAAGGCGGAGGTTTCAATTAGGCCCCCATATTAGTTAGTGATAATAGGCCACCCCACGTACGGGGACGGGTTTCTAGTGCTTACCAGAGGTTATGTTAGGTCTACTGGGGTTGTTTGCGCGGGTCCAGCAGCTCTTATGATATTAAGGGCTGACTAGGCACTCACTCTCCCCTCTAAACCCGGTGGGCTGCCCCCTTTCCACCCACGAAACCGACCCCCATATCTACCCAGCAACGTCCGTGGGACCGCGGGGTCCATCGTCCGGTGTATTTAGGCTGGTCCTGGGATTTCACGTCCAACGCTACGGGCGCCGCTGGGCTAACGCTGTCCTGACCTCTCTATCGTCATTGACAATAGCTGCTATACCATATGCCCTTCCCCGTTTTGTACATGTACATCTATAATAAATATATAGACATACTCTGTACACGTGTATTAAATTCACTGGGGCAAACGTAGAAACGGAATTTACTACGATCCCAACGCTATTTAGAGACCATATTAATTCTCTCAATTTGCTTCTCAAAGTAATTTCACTTTCCAGGATCAAAATTAATTCCAAAATAAAATTCAAAAAATATCTATACCTCTGGGATGTGAACATTTTTCACAGCGACGTCTAGCGGTTAAAATATAACGAGCTTAATATCTTGCTAAGTGTTTGTTTCAAAGCGGGGAAAATGGGTTGGGTGTGACCAGCGGGGTGTTATGGAGGACAAGGAAACAGTTTCACAGGATGATATACTCCTGTATCTATACGGTATAGTTACGCTTGTTGAGAAACATGTAAAGGAGGTGGAGGTAGGCAACATCTTGTATTGTCATATCCCAAAGCGACAAATTCGTAATTGCGTTAATGTAGGGAACGGGCAAAGGGTGCCCACCGCAACCACCGCATACCGTCGGGACGCTGCCACACGCTCTCTCCCTCTTTCCCCCTCCCCCTCCACCTCCCCCAGCACTCCACCTCCATTCTATACGACGTCTTGGAAACGGTGGGCGAATCGCGAGGCTTCCTAGATAGGAGCCTACCTCGTTAATCTTCTCAGGATTATCTGGGCACATGGTTATGTATGTAAATATAATACATACATGTATATACATTCGCTAGTATATACAAGCGGAATGCGTGCTTCCTGAACTGATAATTATTGATTCATTGCATTTACATTATTATATGTGCTATCTGTACCAGAGTGCTTTAATTTGATGAGAGTTCTAAATATATTATAATAACGTAGAGAAAATTACTGGGGCGGGGGAAATATGCGATAACGAGGCGCGTATAATTTTAATTTATGAAAATGATGATGATATTTTTTTCATTCTTCGTGGCAGTCGTATACATAATATGAGTATACGGTGTTTGAGTTTATATGGAAAAGTTACGTTAGACGAGTAATCGAGGGAGACTATGATGTGTGTTGAGTTTATATGGAAAAAGTTGCGTTGGACGAGTAATCGAGGAAGAATATAGTGTATCTGGAGGTATAATGATTCAATCGACCGGAAATTGACAGTGTGCTGTGTTCAATTTTCTAAGGGGTAAGACGGATTTTATTTCAGACGATATCACACAGATAAAATAATGTGTACATTGATCCATGTACACCTTGTAGACGTGCGAGCGAGTAAGGGCGTCAAGTAATTCATGTTTTACGAGCTGCCAGAGCGCAGCGATTGAATCACCGCCTCCTTTCGCCCTATTCATGAAGGCTAATTTGCCCCGATTTGTAGTATAAGTGGGTGTATCAAGTATCCGGATCGGTAATCGATCGTCGGATACTGAATCATTGACGAACACGTTATATACCTCACATAAGTATGTGTGGCTACATCACGACGTTAGCTATACCGCTAGTACTTTGTATACCAAAAAGCGAAGGCATAAAAAGACGATGAATAAATCTCGTGAGGGACAAAATAATTCATAGACCCATTTTTTCCGCCTTCAAGGCTCTTATTTCGGGAACGATTCTATACGTATAACGTGCTCTTGTATATAATACACACAGACACCTGATACGTGATACGTGAAAATCAAGAAACAAAAATAGATAAGTGAGTAATCGAGAAATTGACCGAAATAAAAAAAAATGATGCAATTTTTTGTCTGGGAATCATGAATTGGATACGATATAGAAAATTTTCAAAATCCATATCGTAGGAAGCGAGGAAAAAGGAAGGAGGGAGGGGGCGAAATAGAAAGTTCTTCCTTTTCGCAGTCACGGAGGAAAAAAGTTTTGGTGAAATAATAATATTAACATGAGTGTTGTTGCCCAGACAGGCGGCAATCGAGATGTCTGTAACGTGGTATTTCGTATTCGGCCGTGTAGTAAAATGCGGAAGGAATAGGATATTATATTCCTGGTAGATGCAATCATATTAGTTTCCGAACTTATTAGAATATTTATACGAACCCCCCTGCCTGATGTGGGGTTATGCATGACATACCCGCACGCTCTATAGTGTACTAACCTATCCTCTAGGTGCGCCGAAGGGGGGTCCAAGAAATACACCGGAGGGAAAATTAATAAAACAGTGAAATAGTGTTGTAACACCGAGAAGTCAACTTTGCTCGCGTTACTATTCTATGAGAAAAACTGAATAAAAATAGGAATCAGAAATAATACCTAAATAATTCAGGTTAACTATATTGATTATGTAACTGTATCTTTTTCCCCTTCTTCCAAGCGTCATTTTGTTATTCCCCTTTTTCGATGAAAGTAAAGTAAAAAAATGAAAAGAAAAGAAAAACTCACACGCGGTTTCGCATTTGATATTTCACTCTCGCGTTATAGGCCATGGTGCAGGGCACAGGGCTAACTTATATAAGACTTTTCGTCATTATAATATTAAACACAAGAGTTTTTTTTAAAGGTAGTGGGGCACAAAGTCGACGTAAACTTTTTCCTTGCTATACAACGAGGAAAATGAGAACTGGTAGGGTATGAGGGAGGAAAGGACAGCGTGTTACAAGCGCTAATAGGAGTTTGAAAAGCCTCCGTACCTCGTAAGAAATGCGCGAGAGCCTGAAACACTGGCGTAAAAATCAGTTCGTACTTTTTAGAAAGCTTTATACCTGCAGCGAGACGGGCGTGCTCTGCATTATTTTCTCATTTCTTTTTCCCATATTACTCGTATTCGTATACCGATCATATCGCATAATCTCGCATATTTCATATGGCGCTGTACTTTATACTGGATGAGCTCTATTTTCTATGTGCACGGATATCTTTTTTCTCACTTACCTTCTTGGTGTGCGTTGAGATGAACGGGATGCGTGAGATGATTGGTTGTGACACCGCTTACGGGTTGTAGATCTTGGCGGAGCGCACTCTGACGAGTTTTACTCAAGTACAGCTGAAACAAGAAACGATCAAACAATGAGATGTGAATCTGAAACTACTATACTGTTTAAAAACAGTCTGTATTAAAAGATTGATAATTTTATTCTTTCTGTATTCAAAGCTACCGTGGAAACTCGAAGGTCGTTGACGGGGTGGGGTCGAGTACTAAAATAAAGTAACTTACTTATTGTTAGTTCGCAATTCTTGTTGTTAGTTCGACGTTCTGTTCTCGTTTATTATTATTTCAAGGTCGTAGAGATATGAAAGCTCTTGCAAGTCGCATGTTTATAAAAAGACCCTCGTGTTACCCACCCTATAGATATACTTTGGATAATATTTTTTAACGCTATAAGCCCGACTACCTCATTTGTTTTCTTCCAACGGTATACGCATTTTTTTTTATCTCGGAACGCACTATGAACCAACTCTCTTTAATATTAGAGCTGAGAACCAGCTCGAACGATCTATTCTAAAATGGTTATCCGAACCCTGTGCTGCAGAAATTTATGAAAGAAGAATCCAGCTATTTAACCCATGCTCGCTTATAAGTATCCCTTCGAAACCCCGTTCAGCCCCCTGAAACCCCCAATTTTCCCTCATCCTCTTCCGTCGAACCCCGTCGTAGGGGTGAAAACTCGTCGGCCCTTTATTCTATCTCGAATCTAGGCGCAGGAGCTGCCGAATATTAAAGGGGATGTTCTGTAAGCCGGCTTGATGGGGTTCGGTTTTTTTTTCGATTCAAGCCCTGAAAGACCTGGAGGCGGCTGCCCCCGTAAGCGTGATCGGCATCTCAAACAACGATACCGCGCGGATGCCGGACAAGACGAGACTCCGTTATGCGGCACGATTTCACGCGAGAATCAAAGGAGACCTTTTATTTCTTCTTCGGGGAATCTTATAAGGGTTAAAAAGACGAAAAGGCTGAGAAAAAAGCGTGTGGCGAAGGATTCTAGATGCTATGAACAGTCTGCTGAAATTCTACTCGCCAAATCTAATCCATCAAAAATTAATCGATTCAGTTTCTTCTTTTCCTTTCATTTCTTTTTTTGTTTCATCATTTTTTTCATCACTTTCGAATGACCGTAAAAGAGAGCGAGAGAGTCTGTTCTGTCGCTCGTTTCGGTTTAGGGTAAATTTCTTTGGGGTGTCCGTCGACAGATAGGGTGTGGCGGACATTGCAGTGTCATGCAGAGCATCTGACTTGCTGATTTTTGTTCAGAGTTTTGTCTGCCTCAGGATTGTGTGTGTCACGCCGTTCACCGGCTGTCCACACTGCGTACCAAAGACGGTGAACGACAAGCTAGCCACAACGCGCGGCGAGTGAAATATTTAGCATACACATTTTGTAAATTGAAATACGGACAGGGAAGGTTTAAGTTTAGATTGAAAATCCCCGTCTTTGATACCCGCCTGGATACGGCTCCTCGTCCTCCCGATCCTTTACTCTCAATCTTTTTTTAGTTCATTTTTTCTCTTTTTTATTGTCACATCCCTTTGACACTCCACTCTGCATGGACGCTCTTTATATTTATGGATATTTTTCAGATTTGAAAATAAAAAGAAGAAGCTTTTCGGAAAGGAATAATACTTGGGATGAGAAAGTGAAAAAGTAATGGGGGCAGGCACGCGTCATCCACTCGCTTCTTGATGTCGTATTATGGGAGTGAGTAGGTACCTAGCGTGTCTAACAACGTAACAACTTCCGTATCCACGGTGTATAAACAAGCCATAACTGTTTTATGGGACCCCCTACACGAGGGGCAGATCCACGGGGGTTCCGTTTCCAAAACCGCACGCGGTGATCGGGAGACTACGAGCACCCATACCGGGAGTGTGTTTTACGTGACAGATAATTCTTCCAAGCATTTTTATTGTTTTTAGGATAGGGGATAGCCGAGTTTATCGTGTGCCCCGCCATAAGTGGTGGTTATATAGACGTTTGATTTCTTGGGCGGGGTTCGAAATCAAAGCCACGTTCTTAATTCGAGAGAAAATTTGGTTTCTATTTCTTTTTCGTTTTTCTTTTTTTTTTTTTCTACGGTACTTATGGAAATATGGGAATGGTTTTACACATTGGTTTAAAATACTGCCAACCTTGAAATGTGAATAAATGAAAATCGAGGTTCGCCATCGTTGGTCGCTGAGCTAGAACTTTCACGGAGTTGGATTACGTGTGGCTTCTGGCGAGGGAGAGGATGCGGGCCGGTCGGGGGTGAGGCGTGATTGATTTTGCATACGACACGGATTGGACAGGTTTGAGAAATTGGACTGCCTTTCTGGTAGCTCCCCTCGCTCTCTTCCTCTTTCTGCATCTCGCCGCCCTCACGGCGAAAGATCCGGTACATCGAGGCCCCGAAACACTCATATTACTGTCTATATTTCGATCGGTTTATCCGCGATCGCCTAACCACGGGGAGCGCTTTGGGACCCGCGAAGACCAGCCCCTGCTTACATAGAGATTTTTGCAGTCTGCCTCCACCGCCCGATACCCCGATTTATGACCAGTGTCCAATTTGGTTAAGAGTTTCCATTTTTATTTCACCAACAGGTACTCTCGATCGGGAATATCCCTTTTTTGACATTTTTACACCCACGCCACTCGAAATTCGGAAAATTCCCCCAGATATCGTTCATACTGCATTTCTAGACGTTTGAGCTGTGTGCATGCGATATTTTAAGCGTTCTCTGCAGTTGGAAACGAGCGAGAGGAGAGAGGAAGAAATTGAGGTAGAGAGAGAAAGAAGGGAAGGGGTTCGGCGTATTCTGAACGCAGAAGAGAATCGGAAGGCGCCTCGGCGCGGTATAGCAACGCGCAGCCCTCGGCAGCTTCCAAAGGGGCTGGGGCGAGAAAGATAAGGTGGTCCTGCCTCCTAGATTATGGAATGGCACTTTAATTACACTAATGGGAGAACCAAATGTTAATTACAATTCGAAGTCTAAAAGAGAGGCGATTTGGAACGAGGGTAGGTAGGTAGCTGTTACGTCCGGATTTTCGGCGAGGGTTGCTGGCATGGTGTTATTTAATTTGAAGAATTCTTTGGTGAGACGCATAATTTCCAAGACACTTGCGCTTCTCGTTTGTACCCCTCGCATTATCATCACCGCCTTCATACCCCCGAAATAATACACAAAAGTGGGCTAAACTGGTTCGTGATTTGAAATCCGGCCGGCAACGCTGCAGAGTGCGTAGAAAAAAGAGAAAAGAAAAAAGATAATCTAAACGATACATTTCATTGCGAAAAAAAAACCCGCGAGAAAATAATAAAAAAGGGTGCCAAGGCGGTCTAGAATATGAAAAAGAGGGAAAAGACCGAGAGAAACACGCCGAAAAGAAATGACCCGTCGACAACCCCGGAGATAAGGAACTGCTGTTGATATTTTCCGGTGGTTGAGTTAATAATACGCGAGGTACACAGAGGGGGATAAAAACCCTCAGATCTCCAAAGTGGTGCCATAAAAAGGCGCGGATGTGTTTATTCAAGAATTTGCCTTTTCCTTTTTCCTCCGCAGGGTCCCCAACCACTACCCCCTCGCCCTTTCAACCCTGACTAACATTATCCAGCTTCAGCACTCTCCGCGGAATCGCTGCGCGGACTTATCTCGGCTATTCTTCTTCAGCTCTTCCCATAAAATATATAGCTGCTGTTGGACTTATTGTCTTTTCGAAAAAGAAAAACCATCTCAATAAATTCAACCATCTAAATATATCAGGTGTACGTACTTGGTAAATAGATCGGCCTGATTTCCTGTAAAGACTATCGATATGGCATTATGAAAAATACGTCCGATTAAGAGTAACAGTTCGAATCAACTCTCGCATGAATTAATAAAGTTTCACGAAATCTTATTCTTCGTCTTTGAAATTTCACTCTTCATCGAGAACACTCTGACAAGAGCTTTGAGAATCGTGGTTTGAAAATGGTATGGAGTTTACGGTTAGGAACAACGGGTAATCATGCGACAGACAATTACACAAAGTTCCTCTGAGAGCGGCCTCAGTTCACCGTACCACTCCAGACTCACAATCCCGCAGCGACCAAAGGATTAAGAGACCAGTCGGCGTCGCCAATCCCTTTGTGTCCGAGGTAGCAAGTTTTTCTTTAGAATTCTCCGAAAGACCAGGAACTCGGAATCAAACCAACGCAAGTCCCTCGACTCCTCCTGTTTCAATCGTTTCATTTTTCTACATTCGTTTTCTTTCTGCCGCTAATCACAGCAGAGAGTACAATTTGTTGTTCATGTCAAAAACAGTTCAAAACCTGTACGTATGGATGTATCACTGCGTATGTGGAAGATAACTAGGGATCAAAGATTGATGGTTTGATTTAATTCTGAGTGTTTCTCTGTAGGTTGAAGAACATCGAGTTTCGCTTCGATGGTTCTCGGTGCGCTTCGACGAGTGTCTTTGTAGCCGTCCACGTCGGGTTGGGGTACGGAGTTGAGTCCCTAAAATTCTCGGCTTGAAAATTAGAATGCCTATAAGCTTCGGGCTTCAAAGGCAGGACTTGGAAAGACACGAAATTTCATCGGAAGCCATGCGATGGACCGGACCGCTCGACAGAGCCAAGGGGATTGACGATACCGTGTATACCGTACGTGCGTGCATGTCAAAGTACCAACGTACCTACAACTCCCGCTCATGAGAAATCATAAGCCGGACTAAACCTCCATTCAAACATATTATTCCGTACCATTTCTGAAAATTTCTGTAACTTCCTTCGGTGGCGATAGTTCGTGTACCGCCAGGTATTCCGACTTAATGAAATTCACGTAAAACTTTTTGTTAGGATGAGGTTGATATTACGATTTGATGTTATTTTTATTTTTTCAAGTTCTCGGAATATATCTTATTCGCGAGTTCAAAAATTACCTGCATTCAAAATAATTATATACGAACGAGTGAGCAGAATATAACACACGGTGCGTTTGAGGCAGGCGGATTTGAACTGAAGAACGACCTTCGTCTGCACGGCGCCAGGATCTGAAGTATGGTAAAAGCTGTTGAAAGATGTGGTGGTATACGGGGCTGCAGCTTTTAGAGTCGCTAATGACTAATGGTAACGAGAGAAACTGAATGGATGCGGTGAAGGGCCGAATTCGGCTAGCGGATTTGGCCTTTTCGTGATGCTGCCCATCACGCAAGGGTGAATATTCTGCATCCTATCCTAATTTGGAGCACTCATAACTACCCGATACTCATATTTATTCGCTCGCTATACGTACAGTTCTGAGTAAACGAGCGAGAATTATATCGAGCTGAGCGGTTATGGTGGTATACTTGTATACGTGGGGGTGAAATCCGTCGGGTTTGAATCGGCAGCAACGATTTTTCTTCATCGATTTGCGAGCCGGCAATTTCTACGTAACGCTAGCTCGCAGCTTTACACCGTAAGATTCTTAGGAATCGTCGAGACTACAGGAAGCTATCGCGTGACGTCTCGGGTTTATTGTTTCCGACATCCACGAGAGATCTAGGTGAACAGGGGCGCGAGGTGATGATCGAAACGCTATCCCGGAGAGGATAAAAAAAAAAGGGAGAGAGAAAAATAGAAAAAGGTGGCTGTCAGCGATGTCACGTGTCCAATGGACCGGACTACTACTCCCATTACTGCCACGGGAGCCAAGAAATAATAAAAATGCCATTAGTGTCCCGAGGCGTCGTCCCTTCGTCGTGTTTGGGCCAGAAACAACCCTAGTTTTTCGGATATCTCGTACCTTTCTTTTCGTCAACCTCTTCGTCACGAACTCTCACTTGACGAGGGCAATCCGTTGGTGATGGTCATTTACACGAATCTCTCAATTCTTGCACTCAATTATTTTTCGTGCTAAGAAAAAAAATTTTTTCATACTCTTCTGAAAAAAAAGGACTCTGAAGAGAAAGGAGAAAGGAACGACTTAACCGCCATTCCTGAGACATCGACTGGAGATTTAAGCGGACGCAGGCCGCATATCGAAGAGTAAAACAATTTCGAAGAGGACAGCCGCGAACCAGCCGTGTTACTCCGTATGGCGACAAACTTGGGGGTCGCGCGCGATCCCGGCATACTAATGGCGGTCCAACGACCAAAACGAAGACGAAAACGAGGACGAAGACGACGCCGCAGACACCGCCAAGACCTGTGGGGACCTCGACTGCAGGGGATAAAGAAAAGAGAAGCCTAATTCGATACAAACTACCGAGACGCCTGCTGTTTGATATGAGAAAGTCGATCTTCAATTCGTTGTGTACCGAAAGTTTTATAAGAGCTTTCTAGAAAACAAGAATCAAACGATAAGAATATACATGCAGTTCTACTAACTCAAACTTTCAAAATTAAATAATGGAGATTAACGTAAAGAATACTTCGTTACATCGATTGGTTGTCGAACTTGATTCTAATGCGTGGTCCTCGTAGAAGTCCAAATAATTTTCCTTCGATTGATTTACTAAATTTTCCAAGAATTTTCTGCAGCAAAAAATTCTAGTGCGCTCAGTTTTCCATGGGAGCGTGCAAATCTGTTTACGTACATAATAGAGGTAAATGAACGTTTTCATCCGAAATGAACTGACCAATAATTGCGCGGGACCATCAGAGACACAGGTTTTTCGTTTTTCCCCATAGCCTTTCGCCCCCTTCGGTTTTCTGGAGGGACTCCAGTATTCCTACGGTTGATCCCATTCCTTGAGGGTAACTCCCAAGGGATACCACCCGCACCGCGACGCCTGG
Source organism: Athalia circularis (assembly GCA_963978495.1). NCBI lineage: Eukaryota > Metazoa > Arthropoda > Insecta > Hymenoptera > Athaliidae > Athalia > Athalia circularis. The sequence continues at coordinate 10,214,277 of OZ021702.1, forward strand.
AGATCGAGGAAAGTCTTCGAAAGGATCTTCCGAAGAGCCGGGGGCCAAAGGAGACCATTTATCCTACCAACGATCTATATCCTATTCAGACGATATCTTTTCGGCTCAGTTCAGACGTCAAGTTGTACGTATATATGTCCAACTGCACCCGAAATCCATCGATAATTGCAGTGACGGTGGAATGAAAAGTCGATAGTTGAAATTTCTAACTTTGTTCTTCCCCATGCCAACGATGATGGCAATAATGATTCTTCAAGAATCCTCCATACTTTCTTGACAGGTCAAACATTGGTTACGACTTTACGTGCGTTGGATCCTTTAGAAATAATATTAGTTGTAAAAGTGTTGGTGTTGAGTATCTGACTCGAGAAGGACCTGTTAGTAAAGGCGGGGTCGCTCGGAACTTTACTAACGAGGTTTACCGCTAATCACCGCCAAGAAACCATTCGCGTGTAATTTGTTTATATCCCGGGTACGCCCCCGCAGCCGCAACTCCCGACGCGTCCCTATGAACCTCTTCTTCGACTACGTTTTCGCCTGTTTCGAGTACATCACCTCTGCAACGGGTGATTAACCATAATGCAATTCCTCGAAATAATGAGTGTCAATTTGAGTCAATAATAATCGAGTTATTTCTCGCGTCTTGTTTCGGCAAGCTCTGCCGATACGGTTCCTAAGCAAGTGTGGTTGGGCTATGGATATAAATTGCTTGGAAAATTAAGTGAGGACTGTCGTTAGTTATGAACTCCTTTTTTCCATCGCTATGTGCAACTTTCAGATCCTCCGGTTGACATAGAGTTTCCGCGTGGGGTAGATGTTATCGATGAAAAAATACAGGAACTAGAAAAAAAATCTCTTCGTCAACTGGTGGCGAGCAGTAAAAGTGCGAAGAAAACGCCCCTCCCGTTGACTTCACTCAATACGCTTATCTACATATCAAAAAGGCAATTTGTGGAACTCACTTATGCAAACGGCACGGCTGGTGGTGGCGCACGTTGTACAATGCAAAGAATTTAAATCCAAGCGCTAATAAACCACGTCCCTCCTACTCGCCGCGCAATGCTGACGAGCTATTTGAAAGGTTAAGCTTTTTAAGCCCCGGCTTAAGCGGCCTTAATTGCTGTTTCAGATATAAACGTTGAAGAAATTGAGAATTCACATTCTCATTTTTTGACTGGACTAAAATCACCCAATCAAGGATGAAAATAAGGAAGATAGAAAAAACACGATGTTTGGCTTACCACGGAATTTAGTTTTCAACGCGATTATCGTAACATTTCACCAAAATAAGGCATAATATTGCAGCGATGATAATTTTCAGCGGAAATGTGGATGGGTGGTAGGATTTGGCCTAATTTATATCCAGCGCGTCGTAATCCTTTGCTTCCTTTCATAACCACACATTTCCCGGGTGGTTCTATCGGGGTAGTTTTAGCTCGTGCAAGTCAAGAACTTAATTAACTTCTAGCATCATCTTGTTCATTTGAAGCAAAGCTTCAGCAGCATCCTTCGAAACGTTTCGGTACCTTTCCCATTTCTCCCACAAGTAAGTCCCTCTCACTCTCTTCTGCTCCTCTGGTTCTGGTCTCTCCGAACGAACCCCCTCCCAGTAATTCAACCATTCGTCAGGACGCATACATGCCATTATGCGAAATGTTCTCATTAGCATTTAATACGTGAAACTTTGATTCTGCGGCGGGAAACTCTGGAAAACACGTCAGGATGAGCTCCCACTGCAGAGAAATGAAGAGGAGTGGGAGATGGAGATTGAGAGAAACGGTATCCCAGAGAGGAGCCAGAAGGTCTCGTACCTTGGCCCGGCACTCGCGCTGATTGCGACCCGTGCGACGATAATTGGACCGGGGTTTTCCACCATCCGGTATCCGCATCCAAGGCTCTTTACTTTTCGGTGCTCAGAGCATGTAAAGTACACTCACCTCAGCGTGGACCAATACTTTGCCTCTCCGTATGCAGTTTCATATCCTGGAGTGTATGATGAAAGTTCTGTTTAATTCGCGAGAATTATAGACGGGAAAAAATCGGGAGAAAAAGAAAAATTTTCACGCGGTCTAAACGAGGCGAAGAAAACAACGACGAAAGATTGCGAATAAAATCGATCGACGTGGAGAGTTAGATTGCATTTTAATTGGAACGGAATGAAATGAATTTAATAACTCGATCAAGTAGACGTCGTGTTTTTCTCTGGAGATAATTAACGAATAGTGGTATAGGTGAGCGTTGAGATTGTTATGACTGTTTGGCGCCAGAGAAGGTGATTTTGCACTTGCAGCGAATGTCGGGGTATTTTGAAGCGAGGATTGCATCAGTTCACTAGCTTCAAGTCTGGCAGAATCGGCCGTCGAGTAGAGTAAACTAGAATTAGGTTAACCTGGGCAGCGAGTCAAGTTGACTATAGTTAGGAGAATAGACTCGCTAATGTCTTTTCTGTGTTCAGCGTCCCTCTATATCCCTACGTATCCCTTTTGCCTACCCCTCACAACTAGCAGCCCAAATAGGTTGACTTGGAACGACACGAGAGCTGCAGGACAGATCAAAATGGACCGACGACGACGAATAATAGAGTTGCCACGAAATCTCTCAGACTGTATAACACACGTCTGTGGAATAGAATTTCCATAGAATTCACGACGAGTTTCTACTTTTTAGTTGGGTAAATCAACTCCTTTGATTCCACCTTTACACTCGAATGAAGATTTCGTACCTACATCACCACATCGCAAGAACGTTTCAGTCGTCTAGAACGTGATTACTGTTCATGTAACGTATGATTCCAGCTGTAATGGGAAGGCATACCGTTTTATAGCGCAACTCCAAAAAGGCTCTCTAACCAGCGTTGCATTTCGCGGAACGGCCGCCCAAAGCCCTGGGCTTAGCAAGTTGGTCGTACGAGCCGGCGCCTCGTCCCTTATGGCCAGGCTACAAGGCTACTCGGATATACGTAATAACGCAGGATGGTAATAGAGTTAATTGCCGGCCCACGAGGCTTACAACTTGAGACACGCGACGCACCTGATACCAACAAACTACTTCGAGGCTCGTCTTGCTCGGGGAATATAAGTAAGCGTATAGCTCAAAATTTTGCACGCCCATACCTCGTAGTTTTAAGATACACCAGCTTTCCTGAGGTGAAATGAATTTACCATTTCATTTCACGCGAATACAAAACACGATATAGATACGGGATACATGCACATGTGTACACGACGTAATCTATCCTTCTCTAAAATTACGCCCGCACAACGATCTGCAGCAGCAGTTACGCGGCGGGTGATGGCGGTGAGCTCAGTTCCCGGATGACCTAGGCAAAGCGAAACGATTTGGTGACGTTAACGTATGGGTGTTCCGAGACCCCGCATAACTCCACGGTTCAATTCATATATTCATACCGGTGAGGCGTGGAGGGAACTTGGCGAGAAATGGGAAATGTGGGGAAGAGCTGTAAGCTTTCAGCGAGGGAGAATGCGCAAGAGCAGCGCATATCTGAACCGAGCTGAGCTGAGCATCGTCTACGAACTCCGAAGGACTTATACCACGATTGCCACCCGCGGTGACCTACGGCATAAGTCTTGGCGAAGGTGATGGAACGGTCGCCCCCAGTCGGGTCACCAACGCTAGCATCAGCAGCAGCAGAAGCACAGCAGTGGCAAGGACGAATACGACGTGCTTATGGAAGACCAGGATCGTCTCCCCGTGACTGATTGTCCCCGTGTTACCCAGCAGCCCGCGGGACACATTTTGATCTGCATCACCCGCTGTAACAGGGACGCTTTTCGACCCCGGGGTCGAAAGATCCAAGAAATTCTAGCCCGGAAACCAAAAGATAATTATTCTTGCTTCCGCGATCTTCGTTATAATTTGTGGAAAAAATCACAATCCTTCGGGAGGAAATCCTTGCAAATGATGGTAATACCCCGTTGACACCTCTTTCTTGTCTATAAACAGCACAGTTATCGTACCGTGCTTTACTCTTGGAGAGCGACCCGATGTCTCGTTCCTCTACGGTAGAACGTTAAAACGCAGTAAAGTTGCACCGACGCAACTAGAGCTTAGCGCGCTGGGCTTAGTTTAGTTGTTAACTAATGGTGGAGGGATTAAATTGTTCGTTAGTGAAAATTATCACGCCGTTCGAGGCTCCAGTGTTTGTGAGTAGTCGTTGCTGTCGAAGAAGCTTAGAGGTAAAATATCGGGGCTTTTCGATGAAGAGTTACTCTCCATGGATTCTGAATTTATTAGTGAAAAGAGACTGCCAGTCCTCCATCCGTTGTTAGGGAACACGAACAACGGTTCGGTGGAATTTTCCTAACCGTACTTTTTTTAAATCCGGCATCACATCCACATTCCTCGACAAAAGACTCCTCGTCCGATCCCTTTCATTGTAAAATGGAAACGTTTCTCTGTTTCCGTAATACGTCGGAAACACACGTCAGAAAATAAAGATAAAATATCCACCCATCGGACGGCAGCTGCGTAGGAATTTCCAATAAAATCTATAGACGGGAGTAAGAATTTCTAGTAATTCAGTTTCTGCGTATAGGTATTAGACTGGTAAAAGAGCTCGGCGAAATCTCGACCCTATGGACATCGGGGTCCATCCGTAAAGATTCGCAAGTGAACATCGCCGTCTCTACTACGAGGAGGATGACCAAGGGGCGAACGAGGGGTGACCAGACGAGAGGGCGGCCTAAGCACGTTCTCACCCTTGGCGCTGCGGTTGCGAGGACCCTCGGAGGGACTAACGAGCGGCTTTGTCATTCTCTCTCTTCTTCCTTTCCTTTCTCCCCGCGCTCTCTTAATGATGGTTCCTACCGCGCGCGTAAATAGGCCCACCTTTACATGCACGTAACGTTTGCGTTTTGCTAGCAGCAACGTAGAGAACGAAGACTACAAGAAGGATTTTCCGAGGTTGAGGAATGCGCGACTGAAATTCCTGAAGAAGAAGAGACACGTCGTTCTATGAGATCGTTAGTCCCGACGTATATCCGCACATGTTCTCCGAGATTTTGAAATCCGGAATTATTGTGGGTTAGTAAAAGGAAGAAAGGAAGAGACGGGTCGAATTAATGGAACGCCTTCTTGACCAGCAGACTAGTGGTTTCAGAAAAGGAGAAGAGTTGATAATAGGGGGTCGTGCCGTAGAGCTTCAAGGGGGAGAATCGACGTTAAACTTTGTAGAAATTGGGAGCCAAGGAACGGCCGAAGGAAAAAGCGCTGACTATCATCCGGTCAAAAGTTTATTATTCGGGAATTCTTCGGTATAACCGGGCACTTTCTGTAAATAACTTTTTCCCGGAACAACGTATAGTCGTTTCGTTGTTGGCACTCGCGGTACTATGGCTTGGTACCCGACCTTCGTTTCTAACCACGTCATCTATCGACTGCCCTAAGATCTTGCCTACAGATTAATGCCTTCTCATTTAAATACAAATCTGATGCTGATACAGAGGGTAGGCGGCGTATGGCAAAGGGTCCAGAAGCATAGTGTGTTTGCCGTCCGAGTAATGACTGGTAGGGTCTTGTCCCAATAGGGTCAAGGAACGGAAACTGGACACGCGTGGAAACGCCATGCAAACAAGGTAACCTCCGACCTATGCCCTTTTACAACCGTTCTCGGCTTTCCAGTGATTGCTAAGTTTCGCCTGGAAATTTATCTCCCCGATTCATTCGAACCAATTAAAAAGATTTCTTCACCATGGACCTTGCTCATCAACGAAAGGAAATCCCTTTCTGAAAAGTTGATGCCAAAGTGGATGAAAATTTTTGGCCCCGAAATCGAAGGTATATAGTGGACTTACAATTAGTGTTTCAGACAATTTTGAACTATCTCAATTTCACTACTACGAAAAACGATAAATTAGCGATAACTCGATCACTTCAAAAGATAGATCAATTTAATTAGCAGACACGGATTCCTGAGCTCAAAATATGTACACAAGATTGCCACATTTATGAAAAAATATTCAAATATGATTTTTATAGTCGAAATTGATTCACGTTGATTGATATAACAGAAATGGAAGGAAATTTGCAAATATATGAACATAGTATCACATGGGCTAAGTCTGCTAGTAGAATTAAAAAGTCTAAATAAATGTATAAGACGCAAATCAAAAAGATAAATAAATAAACCGCTGACAGGATAATTTTTCACTCCATTTATCAAGAACAGGACTTCCGGCCGGTAGTAATGGATGAATATATTCTATTGCGAGAACTCTAGCTGTAGAACCATAACAAGTGACCGATCGTCGCGTGGTCAGTCGGCTGGCGATACTTTGCATGCAAACGTTGCGTTATATCTTCCATTGTAAAGGCACACGTACTAAATTTCAGGAAGCTTTGTCGAATATACGCTGTGGAATATACGAGGCAGAAAAATCAGTAACATATTACGCGACGCTTTACAAAATCCATCGAACTTTGAATTTCGTCGGCAATCTTCTGTCGCATTCTGTTTCATAGTATCAATTTTAGTGAGCATATTCGAAAGGTTGAGACATAAAGATGTTAATATTCAGCTCGTTAGACGTATGAGAAACACTAAACCACGTTTACCTTAACCATGAACATCATCTGGCGCGATGGGAGTTACACGATACGTATAGATATAGGTATGATCGTGAAGGAGTTTCGACACACGATACGAGACAAAAAGCGGATATTATGGTATGACGGAGAAATATAGTGACAGCAAAGTAGACAAGCTGTCGATATCCGAGCGCTGTTATAGGAAGGAAGGAACCCGAGTCTGGAGTCTGGAGAAACCGAGCGGCTCGTGGTGCAGGGTAACGCAAGCAGATGCACAAACTTTGAGCAACCAGGCGGTGGGCTAAAGACTGAACGGTTCTTCGGGTAAACACATCCTGAAGGTAGATGAATCTCAGAGAACCTATAGCTTCCTCAAACTCGTCGAAAGTTACATCTTACTCGAGGCGGATGGTGAAGAAGGCCGCAGTATTCTGTTGGTAAACGGATCGCAAGGTTGGACGAATTTTTCCTTTTACCCCTTTTTCTTTGGGTTTTCGATATTTATTTTTCCATCCCGGATGTAAGGAACTAATAGGATGTTATTCACAAACGATTGTTGAACGTTTTGAGCTTCGTATAGCAAAAGTGATATGGTTCGATGCGGAAGTAGGCATGCAGTGCCCTATACCTACCCACCTATCCACCCCAAAGATGGGTCTGTTTAATGGAGCACGAACCCGTTCTAGAAATTTGATCGCCGAGAGCAGCTAGCAATTGCTTGGTTCGCTCACCGTCCCACCGATTCCCTTCTACCTCCGTTGCCGCGCCCAGTCCTCCCAAGAACCTCTCTTCATATCCTTGTCTTTCTCTTCTCAGATCCGAGCTTTCCAACTTTGATTTGATTTCACCGCTTTTCTACGAACGGGTTCCCACTATGTGCCACCAACAAATCCCTAACTGATGGAAGCAAGTACTGATTTCAGGAATTGCTCAAATTCGATTTATCGCCCATAGTACGTTGACGGGATTTGAGCCAAGTGACAGACATATAGAATTTAGTGGATGATACGATCCCACGATTCGGCACGATTCGGGGACCTTAGTATCTTTATAGAATACGTGTCCTCTCTTTATGGTCGCCGTGAAAATGGAGGGATTTGTAACGCGTAAGAAATCTGTTCTACCGGAAGACCTATTTTCTCCTGAAAAAAAAAAACAACGCCAAATCGATTCTACGTCCTCTCTGGGGTCCCGCTGCTGACAAAATGGTTCCGTAGCTCATCTTTTAAGGCATCCTCATTCTCTTTTCTTACTTGCATTAGCCGAAACAGTTATAATATACTCATCATTGTCACGCCCATCACCATTATCGTCATAAAATCTGTGAGTAAGTAACCAGGAAGAAGGCTAGGTGAGCAATAGGTGGCTGTAAAGGCAGGCAAACCGCTCGTAGAGACAATCTCATCTCATCCGAATCCCATCGTACATCGCGAACGCCAAGCCCCTAGATCTCTCTACCATCCACGTCTCTCCGTTTCATACCCTCCAGCTCTTACATTCTCGTAGTACACGGGGACCCGTGACCCTCGACGTGGCAAATTGAGCACACATTTACCCCTCGCACCGAACCACGCGATATATACGACCTATTCGTGAGACAAACGGTATTGTTTCTTTTCGGGGCTTTACCAAGGGTGCTCTAGGCGGCCAATGTTCTCTTAGAATATAGTAGAAGCATAGAATGGTAGAAGGACTCTGAACGTGTTGATAATAATTACCCCAGGACTCGACTGCAGCGGGAAATCATTTACCATTATTTATTTCACCCTAACTAATTCTTTCAGCAGCCCCTGTATAGTCGATAAACTAAATTCTTGCGAAATAAAAAAACTCCCTTCACCGTGGTATCATCGTGAGTTTCGAAATTTACACCTTTGTTAATTCCACTGGTAAGCATCGCAGGACGTTTTGCTTTTGAACTTCCGCTTATGAGGATATCTGAATCGTATCGGTCCGTATGTCCGAGGTAAGCAGTTCTTCACATAAGACCCGGTATGAAGAGGTGGGAAAAAGTTTATCGCATCAAGGACTAAAAGCTACGCAGCGAAAATTTCGGGAGCTTTTCTTAAATGCTGGATGACGCCAGTTTTCGTACTAGGGAGCTGCTTCGTTATACCTCTGCGATGCATCCGCTGTGAGATGATGAAGAGAAAAGCACGGAGGGTTCAGAATCGCTCTCGCAGCGACGCGGTTTCGCGCGGGCGTCGAATAAAGGGTTAATTAATACGCTTTAAAACGCGTTGGAGAGAGCGACGGAAGGAGCGGAAGAGAGAGGTAATATTGCAAAGCTTTAAGGCGGTACAAAGGTTGCGAGAAGAGATCATTCACCAGCTCTGCGTGAAAGTAACGCGTTGTTCCGTGATACCCACAAAATTCCTCGAGCGCAAAATATTACACTTAACCGATTTCCCCGTGGAAAATAGAATCGAGTCTTCATTCACGAGTTTCCTCTTTCTGCCAGCACGACCGTTCACATCACTCACGAATCACCGTCTTTCTTTGTCTTCTGATATTTATATTTAATTTTGTTGAAAGATGAAGGTGATAGGATAAGAAGAGAAGACAAGAAGCCAAGCAAGCTAGACCTTTTGCTGCTTCCGAGGGCGCCAAAACGGTGATGCCAACGGCGACTTGTGAACCACTTGTCGCTGTTACGACCCCATAAATTTACCGAACCTCCACCCTTACGGCAGCCAGCTACGGGTGTAGGACCTGCCGACGCGGCACCGGGCGACGAAGTACCAAGTTTGTCGCTTTCTCAGTCCTAAGTCATCGTCCCCACGCCTAACTATCCACGTAATCGAAATACGGAATTCTCTCGATGCTTTCATGGGTCGCCGCCGCGTTGTTTACGACGAAAATCTTGTTTTCATTGTCCCGATGCCACATGAGCTCGAGTCTCGTCCAGATGTCCGTTGGTACCCTAATAAGACCCTGATGTACGAATGGAAATTTCATGAATTACCCTTTGACTATGGACCTTGCGCTCCGTCGAGTGCGCACCATGATTTTATGGCTAATAGTTTTATTATGATAACGGTAACCACGTCTCGAACACTGTTTTCGACCGGAGAAGCCTAAAGGTCTAAGCTGCCTCGGTCAGCTAACCACGGGTAAATTCCAGGAATATATATCATTGTTTGTAGGTGCTGTGAATGAGTAGGTGCCTCAGATCGGGGTTAGCTTCACTTCGGTGCACTTTGTGCCGACGAAACAAGGCGGTTACCGGAGTTTGACCAGGGGCTAAATAAGGGGCACTCAAATCCATCCTGCAGATATTATTGCCGAGTTGAAACGAACAAATTTGTCCGGGCTTGACGAGGTAATATTAATATAATAATTAAAAATTCGAAATCGAAAGATTTTTCAATGGGAAAGCTCGCGGTCAAGAATCACTGTCGAATGTTGAAAAATTCAGCTTTTGGATTCTGTGGTAGCAAAAGTGAGGGAAACTGGATGAAACCGACCATCCAAGCATCGAGCCATCGAGCCATCGAGCCATCGAACCATACAACCTCCACCAGCAGTCGTGTATTATAGCGAAGACTCAGATGGGGTTGCTCGAAGCGCGGTCTATTCCCTTTGTTGGGTGCCCCTGCGTCGCGGAAACAGTCGCCAGGAAGTCAGCCAGCGCGACGAGGATGCCCGCCACCGTGACGTCGTACACGAATGACTTCTCATCTAGTTACTACAAGTGCCCTTGTTTAACCGGGGGATTCAAGACATAGGTACTCGCTAGGCATTCGAGTCTTGTGCGGGTTATTTCTGCTGTTCAGAATTCGGATTCGAATAGAGATATAATGGAAGTATTTTGGTGGGTCGATGCTTCGGAATTAGGATTATCAAGCTCCGCGTAGAAATTATTTCTGAATCTCTTAGCTCGCAAGCAGAAATGGAAGTGGTGTTCTCTTCATCCCCCGTTGCCCCTCGGATACGGGACATTTCTTCTAGTCTAGTTCGCTCGGATCGTAGCTTGTCCTTTCTAGGATCGTTTCGCCTTCCTCTTCGGAGAGACATGGCCTTTACAATACGACGCCCTCGCCAGCCAGTCACCCTTTCTCTTAACGTCCAAAGTTTTCAAAGTACGACATTGAATGGGGGCCATCATATATAGGCAGCTTCCTTTCCTCTGACGGTACTCTAGCTTCACCCTATCTATTCCTCTCTTCCACATATTTCTCCAGCTCTCCATCTCTCTCACTCTCTCTCCCTCTCGCCCCCATCTCTTTTGCCAGTGTGACTCTGATGTTTTGTGAAACGCGTCAAGATAGGAGACAAACGTCGAGGCCGCGTTCTGAATTGTTGTTTGTCCCAGTGGACCTTGTCTATCTCTCGGTCCTGCACGTCACACGAATCACCCAAGAGTCACCATCGCGGTGATGCTCCTGCTCCGGGTTGTTCGCTATTATTATTGTTGTGTCGTCAACCCATCTCTCTAAACTTCAAAACGAGAACATGCGGGGGCCGCATAATTTTTGAACGAAGAAGATGCGTCGATGAAGAAGAATCATAAGTTCATCATCTCCGTCCACGTTTAATACGTTGTGTAGAAAACGATTTGAAATTGCGTTACATACGATTTGAGATTTTCTCGGTTGTTTCAGACATGTGGGGAAAGGATGTTTGTGGTATATATCTACTGAATAATACACGGAACGGAGCTCTCGACGGATCACCGCAACACCTCAAACATTCCCTCGAAGCGTTTTCGTGTGAAAATACAGCACCCACTGTTCAGGGCCAGGCCTAAATAAAGCCTGACCCACCTGACACAGCCGTTCCTAACCCAACCCAAACCCCCATAAAGTAACGAGGGCAACCGCGTGCGACTTCTACTTGTAAACCTCGTCCATCCTACCAGAATTAGCAGATTGGCAACGGTTGCTTTGTCGACTTCCGAATGCCCCATTATACTGTATATAGAAAGACAAAAAATCCTGATTACGTAAGTTGGAAACTTTTTTTCTGCGGTTAGTTCATTTCAGAAAATTTCTTCTTCTAATTCGCTCATTCAAGCCTGCGCAGATTGTCTCGAAAAAACGATGAGAGTTCTATTTCGTTCACCACGATATCAACGGATTCCACATTTACGACATCCCGATCTCTTTGAATTTTGCAAGACGGCGCGGCGCGCAGTCGGCGATATGATCCTTTAATGGTCGCTTTGTGGCTCGATCCATTGCAGGGATCTAAGAAAGGCTGCCGCCAAGTACCACTACACCAGAAGGAGAACCGGGAGCTCGAGATGAGAGATGGAAATCGAGTAAGGGGAAGGAAAAGGAGACGATGGGGGTGGTAAAGAGAATCCTTGTCTTCGGCGTCGTTCTACTCCTTCCACTGTTTCCAGCTTCTAACTCTGTTTAGCCTTCCTCTCCTCATCTCAGCTTCCCCTGTTTTGCTTCACCTCAATGTACCTCACCTTACCTTACTTTACTTTACCTACCAGAAGACCGAAGAACCGACCGACCGACCGACCGACCGACCAACGGACCGACGGCTGCGTTGGTGCTTAATTTTCCCCCTCGTAATTACGCGGGTAACGCGAACGAGACAGAGACCATACCATAGAGCAATATATAGATATATTCAAATCTTATACCAGCCACCCTTCCGGAGTAGATGGTGTGGATATCGAAGATACACCTTAGACTTTCGAGAATCTTCATCTCTTTCTATTCATCATGGTCATGATTATTATCATCAACTAGTAGTGCTATCAGATACTATATAAAATTATTATTTCACGTATCAGATCTGAACAATTTTTTGCCTTCATTTTTTTTCGAATAGAGTGTCTTCCAAAAATTAGCGGTGAGCCTCAAGAGACGATTTTCCCTCCGGTGTCTACAGTTTACCTTTGCAGTCGGCTCCAACTTTTCTCCTTCCATTTCTAATCCTTCTACTCTTCCTTCTCCACCCTCTCCCACCCTTGCCGCCCGTTAGCAACGGGCGAAATCTCTCTTCGAGCAACCGCTAGACGTGGAGTGAGATCAGCCAAGTTTGATGCTAGGCGTGGTCCGATTATCGGTCAGTTATTTGGAGAGTCGTGGTTATCCGTCGTATAGCTCAAAGACTCCGGCAATCACAAAGGGCGTCGTTCCGTGCTTTCGTAATACACGAGTAAAAAGTCCGAGTTAAAATGTATCGTTCAATTTTTGGATAGAAAAAATAAAAATAAATAACGACGATGCTTCGAATATAAACCATTGGAATTGAGCCGGTTCTGGGTTCCTGATCCGACAGTGCGGCAATTCGGGCGTTCAATTTACGCCGCGAAACAACGTCGTTAAACACGCTAATCGACTTCGTGATTCCGGTACCCACGAAACTAGAGAGAACGCGGTTCTCGCACATTAGGATAACGTCGACATGTGTTATTGGGTAAATTGCTGTCAATAAACCTGAAAGCCGAAGCGATTCTCTGCGGCCTAAACACGTCACTACCACCTATACCCATACTGCTGGGCAGCAGCAAGTTGAGGTTTCCGTTTTAAACCATCGGCCATAAACCTGATACGCTTATGAATCGGCCATTAGTAGTTCGCAAACCGTGTGTGCTGCACTCCGATGAAATACATTCGACGTTACTTCGATTGATCGAAATGACACTTTAGTATGAGAAAACATTGCTACGATGACTATCAAACTTTTTTTGTGTGTTTTTTTTTTATACGTCTCGTACTAGCCATACGTGTACGGTAGATTTCCGCGAGGGGGTAGAAAATTATTTAACGATATGCTTCGGTAGGATGGCATCAGCTGTGCATTGCGGCGGCCCCCCGATCCCTCGCGTCACTCTGGGGCCAAAAACACCCTCTAATGTGAGTTAATAATACTCCCCTATTTTTAAGCGTCGCTATTTTATTTATACGCCAACAACCCCCGCCCTATCCGACGCGTTTCTCCGATATTCCGACAAGAAAAACGCAGCTACAGCTACGTTCAGCTTTCAAGGGATGAACAGACCTACCCACCCTGCCGGGCTAGTAAACACAAAATTTTAAACCGACGTATCCCGTTACGACATGGGGGTTTCAATTCTTAAAAACCTCAGTTTTGTTTTTTTTTTTTTTTTAAATGAGAGTGTATCGGTATGGACCTTTGAATTTTTTCTTGTTGTATACGCCGTAAGCTCGTTACTCAATGGCATTTTCGTGGGATGAGAGAGTCGAAACGGTTATTATTTCATTACGCCATAAGGCCAGTGGCTAGCGGAGTGTGACGTCATCAGCCTTAGGTAACGCTAGACTTTGACGGTCTTCGTACGCACATAGATATAGGTTGGGTTGTTACATGCCATTTACATGGATATATAAATGGCCGTTGCACAGGAAACCTATGGAAGGTTCGCGTAGCAGTTGTACAAAAGCGAGTGCGGCCATTATTGTCAACGGTCAAGTTGCTCGTTGAAGAGAGGTTGTATACGTATACGTAGATGACTAACAGCTTGCTAGTTTGCCGACTGACTAACTGCCTGCCTACCTACCTACCTACTTACTAGCTTTCACGGACCTGGAAACCTATGGCCTTCAGCTACGGGTTTCCCGTGAGTTACGCGAAGCTCTAGACGCGACCAAGGAACGGGGTGGTCAAAGTTTCTCGCAGTCATCCGGCTTCCCAGTCCAAGAACTTTCGCGGCGGAGGAACGGAGGTTCTTTGTACGCTACTGAACCCCGTTCTCCCACCCTCTCTTACCCCCTAAAACTCGACCAGCTTGACCCTAGCAAGAACCTGGGCAGAGCTGAAGTTTTGCTCCAGGCTACGTAAACACGCGCTGAGATAATTACGATTAATTGCGATAAATGGCGCTCGCTGAACCGTAGATAACCAGCTATAGTATGCGAGGGAGCAGAGAAGTATGGCGAATGTCGTAAATTGATCTTCGGATACTATAACGCGGTTGGTATTAGTGGTAATATTAGTAACCTACAGACACGTATCCATGTTATGATTATTTCGATTTTCTTCTCATCGCCTAGCAGAACAATTTTGGGTTGCGATGTGTTCAGGATGTGCAATAGGTACGCACACTAGGTATATTAGGCGGACATCTCGGAAGGCCGACGTCTCTGAGAGCGCTTTCGTCAACGAGATTTCCTGAGGTAATCCAAGGGAATCTCAGAATTCATCCAGATTCATCTCTAGTCTGGTATACACTCTCGTCTCGCGCGTCGTACTACACAACCAATTACAATATTTTCCAGAAGAGCGAAGCGCGCGGATTCGCGGGCTTTCGGGGCTGAGTGTATGCAGATTAGAGTTGGCTACGAGGAGCAGCAGAATCGGTACAACCGGCAAAAGCACCCTGCGATGTAAGGAGCTGCCGCGGCATCAAGCGGCCTTGTTGAATCGTCGTTGCGTTTGCGTATTCGAATTTATCCAGCCTCTCATTTTCCAGGAGTTCCGGAGTACGCGGGAATAGGAAGGAAGCGAGGCGGTAGGGCATATTTCGTATATTTCTTAGCTGCTGCACCTCACCACGCGAAATCGCTTTCCGACTAATCCCACGGGATATGCGTACCTTGCTCTCCATCCCTTTTACTCTACATCACACCCTTCATTTTCTATCCCGCTCATTTTCTGCTTCGCTCTTATCCCCCTGTACCTAAGAAGGGCAATACTCCTTCCCCGCTCACGCTCCTGCCCCTGATCTACTTTCTTCTTTCTTCCGTCCTTCTCTTCCTTCCCACAGGACCCGTCAGCTGCGAGATATTTTAATACACGTAAAATTAAAATTAGGGGTTGATTTGCATCCTGTAATGGGGAAAGAACGCTGCTGCCACGCCGAGGGCTTTACTTGCTGTGGTGGCCACGAAACGCCGCAGTATTAGACGCCAGGCTATGGCAACCAGCGAGTAAAATCATCTATGAACGAACGGTACATAGTTTTTCGTTTGCCTTAATCTAACGCTGGAATTTCCTCCATTATTTACATTGTTAACCGAAAGTGAATTGCGCCAGTTTTGTAGAAAATAAGGAATGATCGGGCATCGGGACCATACTGCAAGAGTGGGAAGAAACTGGCGTATCGCAAATGATGTTAGCATTTTTGGGTAATTTGGGAATACGAGGGACGAACCCACCGCTTCTTATACCGGAACACTTCCTCCTTCGCATTTTCGCACTTCTTTCCCTCCTTCAGTTACATGGTGTTCCCGACGTTTAAGGGAAACAGAGGGGCGTGCCACGGGGTCACTCGGGAAAGAAGGCCATTTCACAGCTCATTCCCGACGCCCTCGCGCGACCCTCAACGTTATCCTACGTGGCCAACGCCTCTACGATCCGTTACCCGTAGTTTAAGAGATTTTTGATTTTTCGAAATCACTCTGATTTACAGAAAATATATCGATGCAATTAATCAAATGGAAGTTTGGAGGTACAGTAAGTACAGGAGCCTTTGAGGTGATTTTGGGTCTTCTTGAATTTGATGAGACGTTCAGAAAGTTTCATTCCCGTTTGAAATCGCCATCTTGGCATCGAATTAATTCGTCTTAAGAGAACTATACGTAAAGGAACTGAGGCGCGGGCATTAGTTTAGATTACGACGTTAGTTCTGACCGGATGTGGCTTCCCTTAGACGGGGAGAGAGAGATTTCGGTGTATATTGAATGGTTCCTTTGCGGTCTACTCACCCCAACTTGGGATTCTGTTAGAACTCCAAAGATGTTCAGACTCACACGGCCAAATCACGTCCACATTAAAATCCGAAGAAAATCTCAGGATAGCTGCCGATTAACGTGTGATCGGATTTCAATAACATCACAATCCTTTTTCTCTTCATTCTGAATCTTCGAAGGAATGTTTTCATATAATCCGCGACAGCAACATTCGCGATGAAAACAAAACAGATGGTTAGAAAAGATGTAGCCAAGATTCATCAGCGAAAATATTTCGATAGCCAAGTTTTGACAGCAGCTTATTGAGAATTCAGCATTATACATGGTCATACAAATAGACGTGGATTGAATCGGTGAGGGAGAGTTTGGTGGGGTCTTATCGGTGTTACTGCAAAAGCCGTTTGCGTCTCGTAAACTTGGTGACTCGGACCTCTGGCTTGTACAGTTGATTCAAGATAAGTTGGGTGTAGGCGAGCGAAACTTGATACTCAATATGTGAATTGCGGCTTCTCAGTACCGCTTCTCTATGTATTCAGAGATGCTTAACGGTTGGTTAGCCCCGCCATTGGTTTGGCTTTCCTATCCTCTTACAACCCACTTAGGTCCCCTGTAGAATGAGGTGGCTGATTCTGCTGCAGCAGCTATAAACTATGCCCGTATCAGTGGCACGATTTACGATAAACCGGCTCGAAGTAACGATCAATTAATTTGTTGTCGCTTTGAAATTTTCCCAAAAAGTTCAATCTATCACGGGTATACGTACGTAAATAAATATTTCTCACTCAACGTCGAAATATACTCATAAAACGAACGAAATTTTTGTGCGTGTCTTACGCGCAAATATAACAGCGAGTATATAAATTCAAGGCACGGCTAAATAATAATCCAAAAGCGAGGTGGTGGTGTTCGCTACACGGGGGTGGTAACACGTAAGGAAACACGTACGAAAGTGGATAAGCAACTGCGAAGTTCATTCGGAACTCGTAGAACACCAGAACCTGCAGAACCAAAGCTTGAAGCAAAAGCAGAGCTATGGTGAGGCGCGCCCAGAATGGGTTATGTCTGTGTATAGGTTATACACACGTATTTCTACCGCCGTAGCAGCCATACATCCCGTTCCTTTCCTTTCTCTCTCTTCCTGTCTCTCTTAGAGTTCACCCTTTTGGCTCAACATCATCCCTTGGTAAGAGAGAACCGAATATAACTGAACCGAACCGAGTGTAGGAGACGGTAGCACACGGCTCACCGCGTACGGGAATGCAATAACGACCTGGGTCGCTTCTTGGGTCACCCCTCACGTGGCGTCTTGCCCGTAGTTAGCCAGCATTAGTAATCTCCCCAAGGTGTTCCTGGATTCTGTTCTACTCCGTGTTCTCCACTGTACGTACCTACCCTATCATTGTACCGAGAGCAGCGGCTTCACTTGACTTCTGACCTCCACCCCGCCGTAGTACCTGACCCCAAGTCGTTCTCAGAACTTTGTTTTAGTCGAAAAAAAAGAAATTTCATCATTATTTATCGCCATTTTTATTTATACGAACTAGTTTCGAGTTCATTTAAGAAGATATCGTATGTGCGGCGCATGTTTTTTAACTAGGCAACTGACGTCATAGCTTGTTATAAATGCTAATAATTTGCAAGAAAGTTGTATAACCGTGTGCCTTCGCGCACCGTTGCAGCTTACGTAACCTTCAACAGCTTATGTTCACAGAGGAGGTAATTATTAACACGCTAAGTATCAGAGACGTCGCGACGCCGGGTACTGTTGGATGACACACTACACTATTTTCGAACCCTTAAAACTTTTGGAAAGCAGTCAACGTTCCGTGATGTACATGCGGGTACGTATATATTTTTTCTCATTTCTTTTCTTTCGGACGATCGACATTCCGTCTGTCCAGTGACAGATACTTCGGAGTTCGATCGTCACATAGGCGTCGCAAAAATATCCAGACGTAATTCCACGACATAAGATTTAACGGTCTATTGTTCTGGTTATTTACGACTCTGTACTCAATCCGTAGAGCAATCGAAGTTAGAGTATAAAGTCAGGTGTTTGTGGCATCATTTTATTGATTTATTTTATCGGTGATCGTTTTACTCAGCGATAACTGGTAATCAGAGGTGTAGTTCTTGCTCGGAATATAAATATTATGTGTGTGCATTGCGATGGTATAGATCTCTAGAAGCGAAAGGAATTGTAGTACCGCAAAACGTAGAACGTATCTGTGTACGCAGTGGTATTCGTTGTCGCGCTAGTAAACCACGATATTCTCTACCTTCGACTGGAATTCTACGCACACAACACTGTACCGGACGATCTAATTCCTACAGCGCTGATGATAAGGCATTCAATTAAATCTAGACGGCCGTGAGTTGCCAGCGACTACACGATAGGCTACGATCAATAAATAATAACAAGACCTTTGTAGCGGGTATACAACCGTACAGTCATACATAATGCCCCCCTTTCCAAACAATTTCAACCAAATGGGATATGATAAGTTCTTTCTTTTTCGTAAGTTTCTCAATCGTTAATTCCAAACATCGCGGTTTGAACTAGGAGTAAGGTTTCGAGGTAAATATAGAGCGGCAGGGAATTTGGAAGCCTCGAAATCGCGGCGTTGAAAGCATAGGAGGTCGTCGTGTCTCTGGTTTAGGTCGAGACGGGCGCCAGGCGGCTGCCCTTATCACCTTCCAACTTGCTTGTATTAACCATGAATGATCAATTAACCTGCGAACCCACGCGACACTGCTGGGGTTAACGGAAGACGCCTCCGTTAGTCGTCGTCGTAGTCGTACTCGTCGTCACCAGATTCAGTGGCCGTTCGACCATCGCAAATCGGATTATTGATTACGAACCATTTCAAAAGCTGGTCAGATGAACGGAAACCCATCATACGCAACATCTTACACGACGTGTATACCTACCCGCAACAGAATTATATTAACGAAGGGTCGTCGTGGTTCGGCTAGGAAATCGAAATTTTTGATCCCGTAAAGGTGATTGTAACATGGCCGACTGGCCAAGGACTCGGTCTACGGTGACCACAGTTTCGTCTGGATCTTCTCCGGTGGTTCCAGGCTTCACGTTTGACCAACCGTGTTCCGGTAGAACTAGCTTTCCCAGACGCCAAGGACCTCTCCGAAGATTACAGAGTCAGACCACTGTAGGATAGCGTAATTAGCCGGACGGTGATTGGCCCCGGCGTAACGAGCGACGCGTCATCAACTCGATTAATAACATCTTGAACCGCGAGACCCTTGGACGGCTGATATCAACTGCCCTTTATCTATGCGGATAACTAGGGTGGCGCTACAATTTAGAGTCTAGACTCAAGAGAGAGAACTGTCCGTTGAATGACTCGGAGAAAAGAAAAGAAATGAAAATCGCAGCGCGTAAATTCGCCAAGTTCTGTTGTATTTATACCAGCCAAGATGCACCTTGTATAATGTAATCCAGGAGGGAGGTCACAGAGGTCATTAAGAGTTGGCCAAGGGCGCGACGTGACGCCGCATCTACAGGATCGTAACTTTGGTGAAACAATTGCGTGCAGAAAGTCACGTGGTTCAATTGGACGAGCTGCCGACACGTGCTCTAGGTATCAACTTAGCGCTATGCAAGCGAGACGTATTCCTTATCACTCGCAACGGCTAGTTTTATGCTTTTATTACTAGCGGTGGCTTTTTTTAATAATCTAATATTTCTCGCATCAACGACAAATGAAAAACCTTCGCGGTTAAAAGCTCTGATATGATGACGAATAAAAATTCACAACCGGTGGATGTAAACTGACAGATACCTTCGGGATAGCCGATGTGATACGTAATACGTGGGGTATCTACTCCGGTGCGTGGATAAACTGCAGGAAGACAAGTTTAGACTTCGGGAAGCCTCGAGGATCCTGCGGAAGTCTGGCTCTAATTAAGCGCCCCCTTACCACATCCCGAACCCCCTTGTTCACTCGTCATCTTTCAACCCAGTCTCTTGCACTCTCTCGAGCCTCTACGAGAGCCGGAGACTCGAGTCTCTAGACTCATCTGCTGAGTACAATCAACCAACTAACCAACACCAGGAATTTCCACCTCTCGCCGATCACTGTCACTTATACTGCGCAACGTTTCCGCATCCCTGCGTTACCCGCCTATAATCGCAGTATGTCATTACCCAATTAATCATTTTTCAAATTTTACTACCCATGCAAATTCTGCAATTATTATACCCTATCGATGGCAAGAATTCATTCGCGATTTTTTTCCACACATGATCCTCGATTGTAATCGGGATCCACGTCTTGAGGATTAATTTATTTAAAAAATCTTTTTCTTTCTCACAATTCGTCTTTTTTAAGCCCGCGCGCTCCTTGGGCTCTTCAAGTCTTTGGTGTACCGTTGACTGAACGCACGATGACTTCTTGGAACAAATTGGAGCGCGGAAGTACCGGTAATTAATTACAGGGACTTTTTCGTACATTGCCTTTTTTCCTTTCGTACATTCTCCTTTTTTATTTTATTATTTCATTTTTTTATGTTACCTCAACCGAGATTTGATTGCGCGGGAAACAAAATGGTAAAGAGTGGTAAGGTGGTACTCGTAAGCCACTCAGTTGTTCAATCCTCATTATTCAAACCTCCACTCCTAATTGGCCCCGTAATTACTGAGTATACTTGATAATAATACACCTACACCAAACTCCGGAAATGCGTCTCACTTACGTAATTGTTTGCCTCGATAAACTTTAAAAAAAAAACAAAAAAAAATTCCGAAAGATTGAACTGCGGGATACAGGGGTAACCCCGAAAAATTAGCCGATCCGAGTCGTTTTTGCTAACATCAAAAATGACGTGGAGGAAAAAGGAGAAGAAAAGCTCGGGAGCATCGAAGAAATTCATAACGATACTCTAGCATAGAAATCATGTGAAGGAGAAAGCTGGTGGAAAAGATAAAGGTGGTTAACAAGGGTTGAAAAATATAATGAGTAATACAAAGGTAAAAACGATTGCTCGAATACTGAAATAGAAAGGACTGTTACCGTCTGCTCTCTGAACGGGGGCAAGGCAGTGCCAAGGCGCCCGGGGAGGGCCCGCTTTTAACTCCCCTTTTTCACCCCCTTGTGTTCCTCCCCTTCTTGGCGGGTGATTCCCTTAGCCAGCGGCGTACCACGCGATGGTACATTTTTAATTACTTACACCCACGCAGCTGCATCGCGCGCGATGACTATAAATCAACCGGAACCGCCGCCCAGCAAAGTAATTACGGCTTGAATTTTAGATAATGTTGCCGCAAGCACGGCTCCTCGCTCGCCAATTCTCGTTCGCCTCCACCAACGTTCAATCGCCCAGTCACTCTCCTGTAGCTCTACACTCTCTTCCTTTTTCTCATTCCACATTTACTTTATATCCGCTTCAATTCCCTTGCTCTTTTTTTTCCAATTTTTATTCCAGTTTATTTGATAGCTGCAGTAAACATAGTCTAATTGTCCTCTTTATACTCCCTGATGTAAACGCGAATCGGAAGGCTTACGTTTTTCGTAATGTCAGAAAAGCGCGAGTTTTCCATTTTCCGAAATGGGAGAATGGAATTTTTAAGATTCTCAACGTTTCCGCTCGGTCGATTATACACTTTCTTCTCTGCGAGGGCGGGTTTCGACTGAGAATATTTTAGTGAATTTATGAGGTTTTAATTAGGACGACTGTCGACGAAGACGTATTATCGATTACCGCGTAGCATCTGTACGTATAAGCGGCCAGCACATTCTAGAACGACGCCTGGCGTCGGTGGGCGTCAATTTGTAAGTTGCAGAGCCCGCAGGCAGGTATAGGCGCAAGTTAGCTGCTAGATATTGCAAGGCGTCGCGACGCCTAACCGATAATTTATAACCACGATATTTGAATGAACATTGCGGTGCAATATTAAGAGATAAAATAAGCCATTAAGTTAGAGAAGATATATAAGACTCGAGAGCTACATGAACGGGAGTCGAGCTACGTCTTGGTTTAGAGGAAGGAGGGTGGTGTTTTTCGGGGTGGTTCGTACACCCCCAGAAAACGGGATGGCTAGGTACGGAAAGGAGGGGGCAAGATTAACCATCCGACCGAAAGGAGATTCCACTAAGCTTTCAGATTTTACCCTCTTAGCCGACCAAGGATTATAAAACGCAAATATATTATCCCTTGATTAGCGGGGATAAAGTAAACATCAAATTTTAGGCTTTTCCTAAACCAACCTGATTATTAACTCTATACATCTATTCATGCATAGCCCCGTTACCCGCGGAACGACGAAACCACCCCTAACCATCCGGCGTTCGATGAAAAGAAAAAAAGAAATTAATTAAAACAACAACTTGATCAACCGGGAAAACGAATCCCTATATAGTATGTATACACAAGTCCGATTTCTGGCTCCCGATTTTTCCGTGCCGCTCACGTATGTGGAGGTAGAAGTTATTCCTTCTTTCGCGATTCTTTTTTCATGTTATAAATAAGCTACGACTCCGATCTGGATAATTTTCATGTGAAATTACCTCGTGATGCAGGCGATGAGTTACATGGGTGTCTACGCGTGCGAAGGGCGGCTGGTGCTTCTGTAAGGTTTTCCACGTAGGTATACGGTCGGGTATTATGGACGTTCGCGGTTCGTTTCTATTTATTATTGGTACACGTGCGTGCCACCATGCGAACGCGATCCGCATACCATGCATTATAAATTGCACACGATCATCATCCGACGAGGACGAGGAAGAAAAGTGAGCTCGTAATTGTACCGATACCAAAATGGAATTTCGGGTGTGCGAGTGCATTGGGTAGAAAGAATATCATCGATAATAATTTTGGACGTTCTAAGGATGCGTGAAAAATTGGGAATCGTAACTTTGGCATAGGACGATAATAGACGATAATATCGCCAAGTCTTCCACGAGCCGACGACGTGAATGCGTCGACGTTGAGCCAGTGAGCAGGAGAGATTGAATAATACATTCCCATGGAGTGTACCAGCGGTTGGTTGGAAACCTGAAGGGATGGATACCTCTGGTCTGTCTTATTGATAATTCACTTCGCTTGACCGCTACGTCTCCCAACCTTTGACCCAGCGCCGCATTCATATGATTAATGGCTTTATAATGATCTAGGAAGAAGATCGTTTAACGTTTCGTCCGTTTGGATCAGTTATACGAAGGGGGTACGCTGCGGGTAGCCCAGCAACGGAATTTCGACCGGAGCTTATTATTCATACGCACCCTGCGAATCTCCATTACTTTTTTTTCGATTCTTCTCCCATTTGTCGCAACGCAAATCGTGGCCATAAACTTTATCTGATCAGAATAGACGCAAACGTAAATATCCGTTACGTCGAGGCGGAAGCGGGAGCCACAAAATGATACAGTTTATCGAGAATAGCGCATACTAGCATAATAGCAATACCTTACACGTATACCGTTTGCGGAGAAGAATACACCGTATGCGTATACGTCACTTGTGCAACTATACGTTGGAAATGCGGCGAATTATTTATCGGAAAAAATTCAAAAGTTCTTCGCTACTGACAGCCGGGCAGGCACGAGTGCGCGTTGCGGTGCAGGTGGGTTGTGGGAACGACGGAACTATACGACTAAAAGTCAACTTTATCGAAAGTTGTCTCACCGATGGTTATTATACGTTGGCATTTACGATTCAACCGTCATACGCTCCACCGAGAGAAAATCGCGGATGATTTTTTCTTCCTTTTCCTCCGCGATACTTTCTTAAAGATTAAAAATTATTTTCAAAAGTAGAAAAAAACACCCGCCCCACATTCACGGCGCAAGGGGAAGCGAGGTAATGCTGCCGTTTCCGCTTCCGGCAATTTGACGCATAAGGTGACAGGTAGGTATGTAAAATACGTAGATGTGTAACGCTCGTATGCACCACATATGATGCGGAGCGTCGTGCGGCAGTCGCCTTCGGATCGCGGGGGTTGGCAAACGTGGGAAATCGCGCGTGCGGAATAGGCACGACGTACGCTGTGCCAGGGGTGCTCGGTTTCATAATGCATACGAGACCTGGAGGCGTGTTACACTACCAGGATATACGTGTATGCGGAGTAAGAATACGGAGGCACGCGACAGATACGCGTCTTCGTTCGCGCATGGCGAAATAACACATATTTGCGACTAATTTTGTGGGAGCTCTTACGGGCCCTGAAGGCAGCCGCTCGGCGCCAAAGGGGCGACCGTACAAACACCATACTTAGCGTAGAATTATCTTCCCCGTTCAATCTTTTCTATCATTTTTGCGATCACTAGATGGTCAACTTATTTGGAAAGCTCCTGGAGTTTTTTTTTTTTCTTTTCTTCACATGCGTCTATGTACAGTTACTACACTGCGCTTTCGAATGCATTTTCCAATCTTCGTTCATATACAAGAAAATAAGTGTCGTGCAATATATCGTGTCGTTTGAGTATTCGGTCACACGATAGTAACAGAATTATTCTAGAGTGGTTCTACCTATAGTAGGAAGGGCTCTAGGTTCGGATCGAGGGTCGATTTTAGCCTCGCTTTGCATGACGGTTGTCGATTCGATAACTTGATTTCACGTCACCTGTAATTTAGATCAGGTCCTTTCTCTCGTGGTATAGCAACTGGCTTGCGGTTAAGTTATTTCGATGGAACAGCACCGCCTAATTCCCCTTATACCTCCTAATCGAAACACGTACCGTACCATAGTTCCCAAAGGGGGAGGGAAAAAAGAAAAAAAATAGCAGCTGTCGCGGTTTCACGTAAAAATGATTTGGGTTAAAAAAACAAAATGAATAAATAAATGAACGCAGTTCTTAAAAAGTCTAACGTAAAATAGTAAAATTTAATTTGTATAATGTAAGGTAAAATTTTTACCGATTTCTCGAACTTTTCTTATAAAATTTTCAGGTCAAAATGATACGATCGTGTAACGTTAATGTCGAGTATCGGATATTATCTTAGAAGCTCGAAAGGTTTTGCGCCATACAGGGGTGTGTAAAGACTAGGAGTTCGTATGAAAAATTGCTCATAAAATTATAAGGCCAAACTGTTTCACGGCGGTAAATTTAAATACTGTGATTTTCCCTTGGAAAGCTCACTCCCTGATGAAGGGGTACCTCCCTCTTTTCTCGTACACATAGGTATATGGCTGAACCTATAGTAACGTATATGGCACATGAACCGTTGGACACGACCGAGCGAAACAAAACCGTCGCGGTTTTCCTTCACCTCGGCAGAGACCTCGCCGAGGCGCTCGCTCTGTTTAGCTGCTACCTGGCAATTACCTGTAGGGCATAATTGTCATC
Source organism: Athalia circularis (assembly GCA_963978495.1). Taxonomy (NCBI): domain Eukaryota; kingdom Metazoa; phylum Arthropoda; class Insecta; order Hymenoptera; family Athaliidae; genus Athalia; species Athalia circularis. The sequence goes on from OZ021702.1 coordinate 10,239,745, forward strand.
CCTCGTCGTTTCCCTCCACCCGTATTTTCCCCTCTTCGCGTCCTGGGGGTCGGGTCACGCGATGTACCGTACCTGTCGCAGCAGCAGACCCTCCCCTCATTCCCTTTCTCACCCCTAACGGCCCCTTTCTTCGTTCTCTTCCTTCCTTCGACCCTTTCCATATACGATTCCCGCTCCTCGCCATGCTCGAGCACGGAACCGACGCGGGCTCAAGCCACGCGAAGCCGAAACAACCCAACACACGCTTACGTCAGACTTCTAATTACTAATTTACCCCCAATGCCAGTTCGGACGTGAGGTGCACCACCTCGATTCGCCCCCTCGCACCTATTCCGCAAATTGCACGCTATTTTTTAGCCGATAAAAACACTTTGCATTTAACCTCATTGCAGCCGTAACACCGGCTCGCAACTCACTTTATTCCGATTATTGTGAAGCGTTATTTAATTCCAGGTGTTCGTTCGAATTATCACGCAACATATGCGAACCGGTCGGTATATTTCAAAAAAATTTTTAACAATCTTCATTTGCTCTCCTTCTACTTATGTGTGTTTCCTACTCACCGCGTGAAGAATTTTCTATCGTACAGTCGAAGATGAGGCAAGGGGAGCTAAGTTTATGGGGCTTGTTAAACGACGGCTGCGTTGAAAACATACCTGAAACAAAAATCACAAATGGATAAGGTTAGCGGGTACCTTTATACCGCAGGTTATCTATCCGCTATACTACATACTATCCGCGTATATATATACGATGGATATAATTGGGAGAAAATTAATTATAGTCATGCACGAATGTCATACATTTCTCAGTAATTACATCCAAGATAGAGATAATTCAAACAGTGAACTGAAGTTGTTAACGATGTCGTCCCGGTGTGCACGACTAAAACCGTGCAAGAAGAAAAGGGTTGACAGTAATATCAAGCTGGGTAGGCTGTCAAAATCCGTGATTCATTCAACTGAATAGCTATTTTACTTCCGGCAACACGCGGTAGATTTAAAATAACCTACGTGGAATTATTTTATGAATTTCATTCCGGCTACTCATGCGTTTTATCAATAGTTATAGTTGAGTCAATATTATATTGGTTATGAGATCACCACGTAACGCAACAGCCGTTAGTTTGACATAATTATTCAGAAAGAAAAATCATAAGAATATCTATCCAAGGATAAAACGCGTGCTCAGATCAGAGATTTCGCGTGCTAACCGCTCAACGTTCCACATAATTACTAGGTAATCAAGTAATTAACCGACTTATCTAACTACACCTAAACTATACCATTACATCTACCGAGGATCAACAATAACTACACTGTAAGGAATATAAACCGCTTGACCTCTGCCCTATAAATCGTACGGGCTTAGCTTTGTTGCGAGTCAATAATTGGATCGTGATTATTTCTAACCGTATGTATAATACGATAAAGAAAGTCGCAATGCAACCGCATAATAATCCGATAATACCGCGCACTACCGGCGACGCAAGTTTTCCTGGATTTATATCAAATAAAAATGGAAAGAACTTGGAAGGGGGAAAAATATCGTCGTACGATTCAGAGATGAACAGGTGTTAAGTTCAGACTCGTGTGATATGTGAATAAATTTTCACTACCGTTGATACAAGTATGTATAAACGCGTACATAAGAAATGAAAGGCGTATGTAGGTATACCTATCCGGCACTTTGGAGCAATCAGGAAACCAATTCGAATGAGTAAATATCAAAGGAGGAAGAAGTACGAGCGAAAAGCGGTGGTTGAGTCGATATGTCCTCGAAACATGCGAAGCCAATCACATGAAGATCGTGGATAACACGGCGGTGCACATCACACCGCGCGGTGTACATGTATGTATATAGGTACGAAACGCAGTGTGTATCTGATCCGTGTAGGGGAGGTGCTCGTGCAATATATATGTACTTATATCTATGTGCGCGAAGATCTGATATGTTAAGTGATTAAGCGTAGGCAATATACGTAAAGTAAATAATCTAATATGCCGCGTTTGCTCAAAGCACGGCTCGAGCGAGAGGAATGGGTTATGATGACGTGCGTTCCCGGGGCAAAGGGGTGGTTGAATTTTGGGTGGCTTTGCTATTTGCTTACGTGATGCATTTTCGCCTCGCTTGCGTTTGCTAATATATGTTGAAACGCTGCCTACTGTTACTATACCAAACCCACGTGATTCGTTATAACCACCAAACTACCGCCCGTCCTCCTATACTGACGCAGAGATGAACGAGTTCCCGGCTAATTGCTCGTACCCGAATTAAATTCAGGCTGTTAGCATACGTGAACGATACTCGCTTCATGATATCTGATAACAAACCCAAGCCATGTACCGTAATTCATGCGACGTCAAACTTCATTCTCACCTACCCCGTAATCCAAAATTCACAGAGGAAAAAAATTACACAAAGAAACACTTATTCCCTATTCGTTCGATTCAACGCATTTCATATATATATGCCATTCAAAAATACGCGCAGCAGAATTTTCGGCACGATTCTCGCGGAAGTATGCAATTAAGTGATGCGTATACCTATAGGGTGGTACGATGTATAACCGCTCGGCAACTTAACCGTGTCTTTGCAGGAGTAATGGCAAACGATTTACCAAGTTCTGCAGTGGAATGCATTTACGCGCATCCTTGAAACCGCCACATATAATATGGTTAATGTGAAACGTCTTTTCAAGCTGGAGATGGTCACCAAAAATGTGGGGAAAAATATGCTTTCTTCTCGCACGATATTTCGTTAATTTAACAAAGTTTAACATTGGTATATACTGTAAACTGTACCTAAAAAATCTCTGCCTCTGTTCAAATGTATTCTTGCAGATCCCAAAGGGTCTTCCTCGCTCTTAGGCTCTGATGTGGTCTGTGGTTTCAGCTTAATAACCCGGCCTCTACCCCGACAACGTCCCCTCAGCGAACAAACACCTCTGTACAGTGCCTACGGTAGTTACCTCGAGGTTGAAAATTTTCGAGGATATTATGTCAATACGCGAAAGGGGTTTTAGAAAGATTAAAATTTCGATACGACCGATCTGGAAAGTTCCGAAGGAAGAATGGCGAAAATTATTCACAATTACCTCGTGATAGATAAGACTATCAGTTTATAACGACCGACTGGAAGGCACGTGATTACAACGGAAACACAAATTTATGTATCTATGCAGGTCGCAAGGAACTGCAAAACGACCATTCCCTATTCGCTCGCTTGTCTTGTCTGGTGTGTTTGGAAACTACGCTAACTCGAATAGATAGAATTTCCAGAGACAATCCCTGGCAATTAGAGCATCGAGAGAGGATTTTCGTTTCAGACGAACCAAAAGCGGAAAACGAAACTATCTACTTACATACAAAGGTGCGTACACGTATACCTACCCATACGTGTGTAATAGAATCCCGTTAAAATTGTCGCACCTCGCTCGAATAACTTTAGAAACAATTCCGAGCAATTTCTTACTTCCGTCGCAGTTCCAAGATCTTGTAATTAATTAATCGATAAACCGTGAAGAAATAACGTACGACAATTTCCACTCTGTACAATACGGATTGGACGAACGCCGTGCTAAATGAAAACTAAATTATCCAGATATCAATTCCATGCGATCACTTTTGACGAAATCAAGTTATTTGAGGTGGTCCAAAAAATAATCTCCTAGCATCTATGAACGCCGTATCTGTTACTGACAATGAAACACGTGATTACCGATGAAGTAATTGATCTTCGTAAGAGGGGAGGTTGTAAGTACCGAACTTACATGTTCTCGTTACCTGTATTAGTTTGGGGGTTGAAAAGGGAGGCGTACATGGCCGTGCCAGGAACCGAGACAACCTGCAGTGTTACAAGCTGTGCCGAGTTGAAGTCTTGCATTGCCCCCCACGCGCGGTGGCTGCCCCTATTCAATGCGAAACGATATAATCTGATACCTTAATTATTTCGAGTTTGGCAGTAGCATCGGTGCACGTGGCTCACCTGTCAAGAAGCCACCTCTTCGCGGAGTTTCACTTTCCGAAAAAATCTCTCAAGTTGAAAATAGAATATGCATAGATAAAATTTTCACGTTTCATTTTTAAAAAGACAATTCTAACCAGACTAACGTCCCGTGTAAGAAACTTCTTCTTCAATACAAAAAAAAACAATGGTGGTTCGTAAGAATTATGTCACATAATTGTTTTTGTGAAAATCCGAAATAATCTTTTCAAGGCGTTACAATAGGACAGCGAGAGAAGAGTCCTAGAAATCCTGTGGCGGAGGTGAAAAATATTTACTTGTGTAGTATAGCATATACGTGTAGTTGAAGTTACGCTGCTGTTCACTGCAGTCACAGACGTCGATCACAATTAGTAAATCCCAAAAGACTGGCGTAAGAAAATAGAGAGTGGATAGGAAAACGAAGCTAGGCGTGTCTGCGACGTTCCATCTAACACGACAGTCTTTATATTAACTATCAGATAAGTTTCAATCCTCTACAGTTTCCTAACGGTAGTTAACCGTAGGGCGCTGTTCTTCTTCTCCTGCAACGTTGATAGTTCAGAGTGTAGACTGGAAGCGAATTAGCGCTGTCACGACAACTGTTAATCTCGTAAAGAGATTCTAAATACGGCCCCGGGTAACTAACTTACTCGCTGCATCTCACAATTTACTCCGTTTTCTCGCTTAACGTTGTAGTTCGCCGATTCCCTCCTATTCTATCATCTTCACGAGTAGATAAAAATTGAAAGAAAAAAGAAGAAATCCCAATTCTTTATTACACCCACTTTACACTCGTTTTTAATCGTCGATCTCTGACTGTATGAGGTGAGACAAAAGTTCCGCGGGCGTCAAATTATTGATTCTTTGTTATTTTATCGGTCGAATATCGTTACGACGTCGATTGAATATACGACTGTGTACTACATACCTATAGATACATTCCGCGGTCAACTAGCGGAGTGTAAATATTGATACCTTTTCCACGTCACGTTCAGGAACAAATTTTACGCTGAATTATTTTCATGACCGACACGGTATTAACACCGCGAATAATATCATTGATATATTCCAGCGATTATTACGTGGCAATAACGTTATTACGCCACATACATTCTGACATCTTCCTAGTAATCGGTAATAGAGCGAACTGTAAACAGCTTTGTACTTTGATTCATATCATACCTATATCGATCTGCATTGGAACGAGTGACACGTCTCAAAAGCGTTTTTTCAAACTGACGGACACAGCTGTGTGCAACGTGAAAAAAGTCAAAAACAAAAAAAAATTATTCCTAACGAGCTTGTAATATCGTAACTCGTATCGTACGATATCTCAATAATTACCAATGTAATAAGTTGAAGTACGATAAGTCTGCGAAATGAAATAGAGGTGAGATGGTGACTCTGAAACTTAACCCCCGGGAATATTGAAACGGAATTAATATTTATTCACTCGAAACGAGACAGAAATATAAATAAGATTTCAACAAGTTTCTCAGGCTAGCCTTTGGCTATACGCTTTATTAAACCCGACAGGACATGGAAGTGTGGCGGCTTCGCAAAGAGACTCGAAATTGGAAAATTCTCAGGAGTCATCCAAGGCCTCGGTACGACACGTCGGAGGAACCGAGGGGCTGACCAAACGGAAACTCGTACTACTGACGCTTCGAAACTATCCCGATAAATTCTTAAGGTCCATTTCAAGGAACGATCTGATCATGTAAAATTTGACATTCAATGTATTCGTAGAAAGTAGAGATTAGGCGGATCCAAATCACGCATCAGATCATGTCCCTAAAGTTTCAGATAACCAGAAAACAAAATTTGATTTTCGATAATGTCGTGTTCGTAAAAGTGACGAGCCTTTTCATGAAAAAAAATGAATAAATAAAATCGACATATTTTCTCCACAATTTTCCAAGTTGGTTAAAAGTGTAACGCCCGCAAAAATAGTTGAAGGACAAAAAGGAGATGTATGTATAATGCTAGACTGGCTGCACTCGCCTTCACCAAGACTCGTAATCGATTGCCACGAGTTTTAAACTTTGTACCGTTTCTCTCTCTTCTTCTTATTCTCCATCGCTCTTGCCTGGTTTTTCTCGCTTCCACAATTCGCGGGCGTACCGTGAAGAGGAAGACGGTAGCCGCGTTGAAGAAAAGGGAGCCGCGAGTAGAGGGACGCGGAGAAAAGTCTGTAAATTTTCTTACATTTTATGAGCCATCAGAATTTCATAACCTCGAGCCAGTCCTCCTGGTACTTTACAGAGAAAAACTTTTCTCCGTGGCGCGAAGATCAGGAACCTGCAGGCCACGCTGGCTGCGCCGTGGAGCTCGATGACGAGGCAAAACGAGAAGAGAAATGAGAAGATAAGAGAGAAGAAAAAAGCAAAAAAAAATATGGGTACGAGGAGCGATGGATAAGAAAAGAATATACAAAGCCCGTGCACGTGAATATCATCATACTGTTTAAACAGATTGCTAATAAAAGCTCTTTTCCTTCGCCGCAGTGCACTTTTTCACCCGCACCGTTATTCAACTATAGATATAGATTGCAGCGAACCTCCACGATATTTTAGAGTTACATGTACGATAATGTGTAATGTAACCTCAGTAAACTCAGAAGTTTGCCGAAGCTCTAATCTTTACCATCGTACGAAATTGAACCTAAACGTCTGGTGCATGAAGACTCGATATTATTCAATATCCAGTTTATGAAAGATACATAAGAAATGCCTTATATATTTTTGTATCTACCGGGTGCCAATATCCCGCGTTTTATGGCACCGGCAAACGCGAGCTGGAGTCATCTGCCGACTTTATTATTTCCACTTATAATCCACGGACAAGAAAAAACTTTCCATGTACAAAAACTGCGCAGCGATAGACTATGTCCTTGCAGGTGCGGTTCTCATGTCATAAGTTAAAATATATATGAAAATTCTATACACTCCACCATCAAGAAATACCCACACAGAATTTTCACCACGTAACTCGAGGCAGGATATATTTGCGGTAAAATGTCCCACCAGAGGTTAACGGCGGGGAACGAATCTTGAAAAATTAAGTGAGGCGATATAAGACGGCGGTATGGATTATTGTATTTTAAGTATAAAATATTAAAAGAAATAAGAGGATGGTCGGGATGCTTTTTCGGTTGGTTGATGAGGCGATATTTAGCTCATAGGGAGGAAAAGGGAGATGGACAAAGAGATAGGGCTAGAAAAAGGGGCGAGGCACAGTTTCGCTGTCGGAAAAGTTACGAGCGATAAGCGGGTGAGTTCGTTGAGCGAACTTTCTTATGCCATGGCAGCCGGGCTGTACGGCCAGCTTATTACTTATTACATAACTAGCATACTAGCAATCTTTGTATACGTACAAATTCTGACGCAGAAATTCCTGCACATAGTAATCATCGTCGGTCGTCGTACAAGTTTGGCGAGTTTCCGGCAATCATAATCGTTCCGATCTACATATCCGTTAAGTATAGTGTCAAAGTGTTACAGAACGCATAATATATTACGCAGGCCCGAATTAATCGTTTGAGCGACTAACGCGTAAAACGTGTATCAGAAAACAAACCGAGTTAATTCGGCCTATCGGAAATTTATCTTAACCAATTGAGTTCAGTTCCCGCGTGGTTGGCACCGAGCCCTATGTCGTCATAATTGCAGTAATTCTGGGCCATTTGCTACATTGGCAATCGAGGAGCGATCTGCTCGGAACAAGGCGAATACTATACAGATACGCGAACCAGCTCGTAATCAGTTGTCCCCTGCTCATTTATGTGCGTCGATCACGCGTCCAGTTATCCGTGGAACGCTCAAATTGATGAAGAAGAGTAAAAATAGAGGTCAATATTTTAGTCGCCGAGATAGTCACGAAAAATGGAATCAATGATTTATTGGAAATTTTCGATCAAACGTTCGAAAACAATAACGGAACAATTTTTTCTCATGGCGTGTCTATCGAGTGGCTGCCTGACCAAGACAGGCCGTTACTACTATTGCTGCAAAGTAGCGCGCTGACGTCCGTGAATGTGCGATCGCGTGACGCGTATACCCTACGAAATACGATCGGAAAGCCGTCGCGATATTTCACGGCAAATCGGGCGCAATGGTCCAGAATGGATCGAATCATTCGCGTTTTGGTCACGTTATCTGAGGAGCGATCCAACCATCTCGGAACTCTTCAGCTGCAGTGCGGACGTAGAACTTTAAAAGTCGCAGCGCGAGTTTGAGGGATTTTTCAAGCAGTTATAATAGATTTGCATTTTTTTTGTTCAATTAATTTTACGTCACTTTTTGGTCAATGGCCAATCGGTGCGGCGGTGAAATGTAAAAACAGGGGAAGTGCAAAAAATAGGCAATCTTATAGACGCTTAACTTTGGGTAGAACGAAGCCACGTTGCACTTACACATTTTAGATTATTTTTCGAACGAATATTTGATGACGAACGATTGAGAAAATAATCGGGAATCACGCACGTGCAGGTATTCCACTTATAGCGATTTTCGTTGTGGTTTTCTCTCGTGGTACCGAAGCGTAATCTTATCCCCGAGAAGAACCAAAACTTGCACTGTACTTATATGTAATTTCGAGTTTTGATCCGTATCTCTGTTTTCACTTTCGAATATCTCTAGCTCTTTTTCATTCTTCCTCTCCATGACCTGCGGTTCACTTTAAAGCCCACCGAATCCGGTGAAGGGTTTGATAATCACCCTGAATGTTTAAACTCGAACTTGAAGATGCCGTATAACATGTACATGTTGCGTGCACACATAGAAAAAAAACTGAGGATGAAAATCGATTGCTTCTAAATAAATTGAATACGTACCCCTCAAAAAAATTTTGACCGTTGATCGCTTACAACGGTCGGTCCGTTCGAAGATTATCGATACACGGTAATAAGAAGGCAGTTTCGCGTTTATAACTTTTCCGAAGAAGGATGAGTCGTACATATGATTATTACGTTTGTATGAATGTACACATATATGTGTATATTATATATACATGTACATATATATACCTCAGAAAAATATGAACTCTGAGGTACGCAAGCGGGCAGGCAGGTAGACAGGTAGGTAGATAGGTGGGTACGAGAGTCCAAGTTACCGTGCACTCCACTGAGAGGTAGGTAGATTCGTGGCTCGTGCTGAGAATATCTCGCGGGCACTCGACTTGGGCAGCAGCCAGCCAGCCAGCGAGCCGCGGGGGGCTCCAGGATCGGTACATAGCCACGGAGGTGGCAGAGGTCGCCCCGGGGGTGAAAGAGGAGGTGGAGAAGATGGAGGTGGCGGAGTAAGGCGAGGGTGGTTGGCGGTGGTTCGCCCGACGGAGGTGGGCTACTTCTCCCTGGTCCCCCGAACACCCACTCCGACGGCTGGTTCGAGCCGCTGATTGGACCACCCTTACCTCCACCACCTTCTCAGCTACCGCCAGTACCGCCACCAGCAGCACCTCCGTTTCCAACCTTTCTCCCAAGCAGCTACCCCTTAACCACCCCTTAAAAACCCCCTCATGGACACGGGGTGAAACTTCGAGTCGACTCTTTACCCGGAGCAGCGAGTACCGCCGCGCACGTATAAGAATATACCCGCCCTCTTTTGTCAAGAGACAAGAAAACGGAGACGGCGACGACGCAGGCATACCGGGTTCATATGCCGCATATATCTATAGATCTCTATACTTTGCTCCCGAGCGAGATGGAAGCAGTTTTACCTCGAGGCATGATGGCTGGTCCTTCGTCCCACGTGGAATTGTCTTTACGATCTACTGTGTCGACTTCTTTTTCTCCTATGATTCGATAATTTCGCATCACTCGATCGGAGATGAAACAAAATCAGAGCGAACGACAAATTGTAATTAAAAAAATTAGAAAACCCCGGAAAACCGGTTACGGTGTGCTGTAAAGTCCGCGGTAGAAGACCCACGCCCCGCCCCACGTTGTTGGATTTCATCGTTTGCGTGTTTTCCCTATATTATATGTCTAGATGTATGTACAATGCATACAGCATATCTGTATGTAAGGGTATTATATACTGCAAAGGCGACCGGGGGCGAGATTCAGAATGCCGAGTCGCCCCTGCCATGCCACCAGGACGAAGATCCTCGTCGACGTTAACCCTTGCCTCGGGCGGTATTTCAATAATTGGAAACCAATGAGCGGGAAGGGGTCTTCCGGGTAAAAATCAACCCCTTACCTATCGGCCCGTCGCCTTCAACGCCGTCGGAGCTGCCATCGACGCCGCCCTTGCCCCGAGCAACCTAACGTAAACCCTAATGAAGCGAGTCTTCGGCGTTGCCTGCCAACATGCATGCCTTCACATCCTATTAATTGCCCCCTTTTCCCCTGAAACCCCACTCGCCTCAACCGCCGCCGACTGAACCCCCGGGTAACCCCCTGAACCCCGCCATAGCGCATTCTTCGATAAATTGGATCACGCTATCGCACCAGACGCGGAGTACACTCCTTGCGATAACTTTGCCATACGAATATGGAGAAAATTCAAAATATACGCATACCTTTCTCATCGCGCGAGAAACGAGGCCTGGAAACTGTGAAGCACACGAAAGAACATTACAAACCATAACTTGACAAGTGAAGAAAAAAAGATTCTACTATCAACGTTACGGCCAGGTATATTAGAATCTTCAGAGTAGAAGGGAAAGGGAACAAGGACATCACGTTTGCGTCGCGGCTTTTTGAAGCTGTGGGGGTATTATAATAGTAGGGCGTAAATGAACCCTCGGAAACTTTATAAGGTTGAGCGAGGTTAGGTCCGTGAGGCGCGTAATTTTGGCAGATGCAGGGTAGGTGGTCCTTGAATCAATATAATCAGTTGAAGACACCACGGCGGTTTAAGAGAAATCAGAGTTGACGGGGACGTTGGATCCGACGCGACGCTCGAGCGTATACGAAGACGAAGAATGTTTGAGCGTAATTCTTCCTTCTACCCGTCCAACCCATTCCAACTTTCCTTTCCCCTGATTCTCATAACCCTTTTCTGTCGAAGGGGAGCATCCGAGCGAGTCCTGGAAGGCTCCATTCAGCCTTCCGTCTATCGGACCACTTCAAAGTTTCCGATATCAAATGATCGAGATAATATTTGATACCACACACAAAATTAACATTCTTTCGTCAATTAGGCGGTCAATGTCATCGATTTCGGTACCTGATACTCAATGGAATTTAAAACAACCCTCCTATCCCCAGCAAAAGAAGAACCCCAGATGAGCAATCACAATTTTTTTTTTTCTTTTTACCTAACTAGGAGTCTTCTTCTGCACCCAAAAGTCAAGCACAGCGATTGCAGAGTCTTCAAGGATCCTCATGCACCAAGGAAGAAGTCAAGGAACTGCACCACCCCCGATCAACGGTAACACTGTACTGCTAGATCTTTCAACGTAAGTTCACGAGACACTGATCAGATGCAATAATATGTGGTTATGAGAAACGGAAGCAAATGGTAAAGATGCCCCGACGGTAGTAGCCACAATGCCGATGGTTTACGGCGGTAATGGCGATGAGGATGAAGAGGCAAGGTTCATGAAGTCGCAGTGTCCACCGAGGATGTATGACGTGTAACGAGTTGTAGTAGTACACGGGTCAGATGTGGCGATCGTTGTATCAGATGTAGAGATTTTCAGGAGAGAATGATACGACGTAGCACACGCCAAGACCTAGACACTACTGAACCAGCCCCCCATGGTAAACCCTGTTAACGGGAGAGTCGTCCTCGTCGTCGACAAGCAAGTTTAAACTTTGGGCAACAATTCCCCTACCCTGGCATCAGAGCGACGCGCGGGGCGTAGAACGGGAGTAGCAGTAGCACGGTTAAATTTCGCAAAAGTATGAATATAGTCAGCCACCGAGTTGTGAAGTAACATTTATTCTCAACCACCACGGTCACCCTCTCGAACCCAACGACCATTCAAACCCCACCCACCGTAGTGCCAATGTCTTACCCCCTCTAATAGAAAGTAGAAGAAAAAAAAGACAAACTTGAGAATCAAATGTCATAAACCGAACTTGTAAAGACCAAAAAATCCAACGCTCTAAGTCTGTGACGTCCAAGTTCGTACAGGATATTGCTCTTTGGTTGCAATCCACCCCGTTTAAGATTCGGGACACTGAATCTGATGAGGTGAGTTCGAATTTTGAACCATCATCTGGTCTGGTGAACCAGAAACACCTTCTTCGACGCACTTTTGATCCAAGCCTGACAAAGCTACTTGATCGACTATCGAAGAAAAATTATAGAAAAAATGTAACTCAACGGTGAAAGATGAACGGAAACAAGAGACACGCGTAACGAATAGCGGATTGTTCGGTTACTGAAGAGACACTTGTTGTTGGCACTTTTTGCTATCGTTTTTCACGATGATCGGTAAGTTGAGAATGATTGAGCTGAGCATGTCGCAGTGGACTGAAGTATAATGTTGGGATCTACTCACCAGCTCGGATGAGGTTTAGGGGACCAGCAGCTTCACCGCGAAGAAGAGCTTGCGGAAAACCGGTAGACGAACTGGTATTGGATGATGAGTGTCACGTTCGCCGATAGAGCGCAGGTGTAAAAATAAGTGCAGTAATGAATCTACACCGATTTCAAATCCTATAGCCGACGTAGCAGCAGGAGACGCGATAGGACGTACGCTAGGCTACACGATCACGTCGTACCCGTCGCCGTCCTTGTAGTCGACGTCGGAGACCTACCTATAATCGTCCGAACCGCGCCGCGACTTTGGCGAGCAACACCGATTTTCCACGAACGTCGCCGAGAGCTCGTCCGCCACTGGAGGATTTTGCTTTCGTATTGGTGAGGAACCTGGGAATGGTTGTGTTGGGCGAGGAGTTAGATTAGACCGGAGTTGAGAGTAGAGAGCTCCTCTCCCTCCCTCTCTCTCCCTCTCTTTCTCTCTGTCTGTATTTGTGAGAGTAAAAGTTTTCAAAGCTGTGTCGGTGCACGCATCGCATCGACTCGCCTTGCTCTGCTTCTCTCAGGACGAGCTACCACGGGTTCTCCTGGTTCCGTTTTCTCTCTTCTCCTCTCTTCTCTATCTCGCCTTTCATTCCTCTCTCCTATCCCTTCTTCTCCTTTTCATTCCCTACACAAGATTTTTCCAACTCTTCCGTCTCCTTTCATTTTCCACTTACCCAGACGTCTACCGACTGTACCGATCAATTTCGTCATCGATATAGGCACCCGTAGACTGGTACAAATCGACAATATCTCATCGTATCGAAATAATAAGTACGGTAGGTTCTGTCCTGAATTCAAGGACATTCGCCAACAAGTTGTACATGACATGAGACCCCATCAACCGAGGTCATAATTTACTCGTAATGAATTCTTCTAGAATCTGTAAGCGGACAGTTTATTACGGGTGCAAGTATATAGAGAGAAGGGATGGTATATATAATATGGTCGGGTATATCATCGACATAGCAAACCTTTGTACGTCGCGTACGGTATTAGCTAAAAGTAGCTCATAGAACGGAGATATTACCTGGAGTTACGTCTCAATCTCCCGTGGCCGTCGACTAAACTAATATTAAAACTTTTAACGTAGTTGGCAGAGGCCGTGGTCGCTTTACCGCGTTCGTGAAGCTTTACTCTGTTCGCGAGAGCAGAGCTAGGCTGCATTGACCGTTACGTTGGACTTTGATGTGTTTCCTGGGAAAATTCACTGTGATGTCATGAATTAGGTAGAGTATGCTTCAGAGACTGTAGAACCTTTAGAACGCAAAAATAATTCCAACAGAAACGCGAAGTTGTAGAAATCGCGGAGATGCTAATTTGGAGTTTTTATTCAAAAAATTTTCATTTCGTTTTGCGATGATGAATTCAAAACCTCGAATATCATAGAAAATTTACCCACACAATAAACTAAACATAAGCGGGTTAAAGTATGAGTGAATGGCGTACATAGTCAAGGGACGAAGGACGAAGGATGAAGGATTGGCTGTTCCAGGGTTCATTCGAGGACGGACTAGAGTGTGGAGGAGTCCTGCGTCTGGCCCTGGCGAAGTGCATTGCGGGCTTCATCGGGACTTAATCCGCTTAATAGATTCCAACGCAAGTAACCCCGCCGACCCTGCAGGACCAACTCTGTGCGAAATGAAACTCTCGACTCACCTGAAATGACCAACTGAGACGGGTAGCTCATTGTCAGTGGACTTCCATATCGAGGAACGTCGATCACGATTTCTCCGTTCATTAATCAAGAGAATTAAAAAATGATAATGCTTATCATTCACAGAAGTACCATGTAAATCACAAAATTATATTCTACGTAAAGTGTGACGGGCAGACACGGTAAATCGAAGTTGCAAAAGTTTCTTTCCCGAATTGGCACATGCCAACCTGCAACTATAGCTTATACATTTCATATGATCTCATCGGATGAACCGCTACTTTATCGCAGAATCAAAATCAAAATTTAATTCAAACATCGCAAGCCTGGAGATCAATATGTTTTTTGCTGAGAAATTACGCCACTGATGAGAGTTTAGAAGAAAAAAAATAGGAACAAAAACCCGGACATCAAAGGTTTATTTTCTTTTTCTATTATTTCTTCTTCTTAAATACAGGAATAGAAAGCTCTTAGTATGGATATAGTCATGCGTGAAAGAACGTCGATTGTTAGAATTTTTGTCCCGATTTTAATGGCTTATGAAATTTACGATGACAGGATTGATTAAATACTATCGGTATGAGAACGAGAAAATTAACTGTGTTTAGACTTGAGTGAAATCAGCGGTGCCAAAAGCTGAGGTATAAGAAATCACGGTTGAATTGAATCACGGTTTCCTTATATTTCTTTTTTTCCTGGCAATATTATCCATAGATCTTTAATTGCAATCAATTTCCATCAATCACTACTGCTGTAAACATTGAAAATTCATATAATGTATTTCTCGATAGTGTAGTTATTGCTCAGATGTTGAATAAATAATTCCTATACTCAAGTGTATTTGATCGGATCGATAATCAAGGCTGCCTATAATGATCTAATTCGCAATAATTTGGACATCGTTAATTCTATCGTCCATTGATCATCCGAAGGATCGAGTTTTCAGAACGGAGAATTCATGTATATCGTCAGTGATTCCTCCCGCCCTCTTTCCTCAGCGAGGAAGGAATGACGAGGTTGCCTACGAGGGAGCCCACCCTTTCCCACTCTCGCATCTTCTTTGTAAGCTTGGCGCAAGCGCATCCTCCCCCTCAGTACCTCACCCCGCTCGCCACTCTACGCGAAAAGCTTTCGTGGTCCGCATTCCACGCCTCCCTTGATAGGCTTACTTTCGCAAACTTTTTGCCCTCATACGCGCAGAAAAAGCTGCGAGTCAGGCGCGGGAGTTGGGGAGTCGAGGAGCGTTGAGGGGGAGGAAAAAGGAAGAGAGGGAAGAGGGAATGGTGCTGAGGGCGGAGGCGGAGGCGGAGGAACGATGGGAGAGGAAAAACTTTTTCCTTTTTCCTTTTTTTTTTCGTTTTTCTTTTTCTTTTTTTTTATATTTCTACGTTTCTGCAGGGTCTCCGCGAGTCTCCAAGTCTCTCGTTCTATATTCCCTAGCTCTTATTTCTCTCGCTCACTCCGCTGGTTTTATATACCCACTCCGTTTCTCAGATGGTATATACCTATATACCGATTCTCTTTTCTCTCTTCCTCTCCACCCATACTGGACAATAAATGTTTGTCTAAATTACTGCGAGAAATGCGAGATATGTCGTATCAATGCGAAGCCATTCGAGGCGTTATTGGCCATTTCGAGAGGAGATCCAGCGCCGACGGGTTATCCGCCATTTTGTATTGCGCGGCATCTGGAGGCGAGCTTATACTTTTCGTTCTTTTTTTTTCTTCTCATTTTCTGTTCAGGTATACGAATAATACTTTTTATTTCAGTTTTCTTTCCTTTTTTTTCTAACACCATGGAGATTTCTTGAACGCGACATACTTGAGAAAACTGTACCCAGGAGTTGAACCCCAATTTGAACTGTGTTTGGACGCAGAGTTCATTGTAATTATGCAAAGATACGACCTTCCCCAATGCACAATGGAGTGAGGGAGGAGTGTATATAATGGAAAACGAAAGACAAAAAATTGGTAAAAATAAAAGGTGAGAAACATCGGAGAAAAAAGAAGAAAAAAAATTTCCACGACCGAATATGTTAATGGGTGTTAAGTTTGACGATGAAATAAAATTGCATAACTCTTTCGGGGGGTGGAGAGAGTCGCTGCAAAAATGAGGGGGTTAAAGTTCAAAGTCCGCCGCAGTGGCGGACTTGAGGAAAGTTGTGAGTTTGGTTTGGTCCCCCGGAAGCAGCAGCGGCAGCAGTGGTTATATCTACGTCTACGCGAAATACTTCATCCTGATTATTATGCAATTTGAAACAGCTGTTGGAAAAATTATCAACCTCTTCCCACGAACCAAGGCTACACCCTGGTTCTCCTTTAATCAAAGCCTGGTGAATAGCGTCTCTTGTTTCCGCGTAATAAAGTTATTAAATGAATAAGTTTTTAAGTGTTCGACTTACTCCGTGGCAGAACGCGAGCGGCATGGCACGGGGGACAAACTTGTCCAAGAACTACCATGCATAGTCCTTTTACCCGGTTCCCCGCAGAGTCTCAGGAAGTGATAACAATTTTGAGCTCTAATTTCTATAAAGCAGATCTTTTCTCTTTATGTTTCGTTAGCGTCTCCTCGATTTCACGTCAATTTAATTGTAAATGATATACAAACAAAAATGAATGTGAAAAAAATGAATATCTTACCGATGTGAAGTCAATTCGACCCATTCTACTGCACGTTTGCCCTGAAGAGATTCTGTAGACCTCGTATTCAATTACTTGGTATTATTTCAGTTACTTATCAACGTGTGAGAAATAAGGGGGAGGATTTTCCGTGGAAAGAAACGGAGGAGCTTTTTCGAGCTTTGCTGACAAAGTGATCCCATATTTTAAACCCAACCGCATGTGTGAGAGGACTTCTCTCACCGTCTAGGACCCACGAGAGCCTGTTGAGTCGGACAAATTACAAAGATTTTGCATTGAACACCCTGCGAGGTGCGGAGCTCTGAATACCTCGTCTGTACAAACTGCCGCCTGGTCTCATTGCCAGTCACGTCAATTTATTTATTCAAATTTCTGCTCCCATCGAACGTTCTGTAAAGAAAGAAAAATTTTTCTAACACCGCATCGCATTTAGATCCCCATCTATTCTGCATTTATACTTGACGAGATATTACCGCATATATCTACGTACAGTCCTTTATAATTATTGCTGCAAAACTATACAGAATTATTTTCATTAGTACACGTTATAGAGATCAGTTCGGCGTTTCATTTATCTACTCCGTTTCACGGATGCTACAGGCAAAGACGTTCATTTTTATAGGTTTAATCCTAGCTGCTTTTCGGAGCGGCGGGGGGTCCTGCGAGATATTAGAAGGCAAACAGGAGTGACACGCGTGCGGGCACGCGTATTTGTCAGTAAATACGGGAATGCGTGTTGTGTGCGAGAGCAAACATGGGGGAACACGGTAGCGGGTTGTATATGTACATATCTTTATGTACATATATATTTCCACATATATATAGTATATGAATGTATACCTATATCTCTCGAAGGGTGAAGATTCAAGACATATCCAGGCATGAATCTATTGGCCGGGTTGACTTTCTGCCCCAAAGGCATCACGGAAGTGTCTTACAAACATGACGATCCTAAGAAATTCCGCAGAGAAGTTCTCTTACAAAACGGGAAAATTGTTTCGTGAATGTTTTTTTCTTCAGGATTTTTTTTCTTTATTCTTTTTTTTTTTTATCGTCGGGCTTGCGAACATACGATAACATACTTGAAGTACCGTGGAAACTTCGAATGAGGTGAATTCCGTGTTTAATTTTATAAGAAGAGTCGATTGGATTTTTGAATTTCTTCAAAAGTGTGATTATGCTACAAATGTTATATAAGATCCGCCGCCGCGGTGTCTTCGACATCCCGATATTAATTGATGCAAAGAAATTAGGTTCGCGTCCCCGCAGAATGATTGATCGCATAATGAGAAATCCCTATAATAATGACTCGGCGTCGTCACCGTACTGCAGCGAAGGCCTCGTCGTTTTTGGGGGTTGAAGATAGCTCGGAATCAAGGGAAAGGTATTAAGAAACGACATTAGATTATAATTTATATTAAAATCTGTGCACGGAGATAAAGAGAAGACAGGGGTGCCTGCTATACACCGCGCCACGAAACGTCGCTGGAGCTTAACTTACGGGGTTCAACCCTTTCGAATGCATTGGCGGAGAAACAGTTCCTATGTACATGCATAAATATTTTAAATAGGATGCAATTTTTACCCCATGCAAAAATAGAAATTACCACCCTCAAATATAGGTAGTACATATGAACAGTATACATTCTGCGGGGAATGTGTTTTTTCGGTTCATCAAATTTATATAAGTTTACAAAAACTTCGATCTTCTTCATCGCGTCTCATACTAATCTGAGAAACTAATTATGCCTACGCCGTTGGAAAATAATCGAGGGTGGTACTGCGGACCAAAGGACGCTTTATGGCTGAGAGAAGCGGTAAGGAGGCGAAGATGCGGAGGGACATCATTGCCTGCAGTGCAGCAGGGCTTACCCTGTACCTTATATACCCGAATGTTGTAGGACTTATACAACACTGTAGTGTACAGGAATATACATATAGGTATATTACGTTGATCTGCGTAGGTGTATATAACCTAAGTACGAGGAATGGGCACGGGGGACCGTCGGAGGGGACGCCACGGTTAGGCGTAATGGGGTAGAACGTGGGATTTATTTCAGTCAAGATATTAAACGTCCTGAGATCGATAACCGTATATTAAGTCGACCCTTGAAAGGGTCTATGTGTTTAAAAAAGTCGTGAAATTCCGATAAAATGAGAAGAAAAAAAAAAAAAGTGAATTGCTTTTTTTCTTGTTTCGGAATTATTAGATTTCTTTGAAAAAATGAAACGGATAATTTCCCGAGCGGATGAGCAAAACGATCTTCGGTGGGAATTCGGGATCCGAAATTAACGTGGTACAACCGGGAGGTGAAAAGGGATGGAAAGAGAGCGAAGCGTAGAGAAAACGGGTGGACCATGATGATGTTGGGGCCTGGGGGTTGACGCGATCAACTCAGCTACTCGCCGCTTGACACTTCCCAAAAGGCTAGACGGCGCGGAAAGCAGATCTGTCCCTTAGCGCGGATAGGACCCTCGTTTTCTCTTGCTAATTCCAGACCTTAATTACCACCATGCGAAAACCCTCACCTTAGACCACCCTTAGACGCATCAGGCCGTGGCGTTATCTAGCGGAATCACTGAGAACCAACGTCGGAGCAGATTTACCCTGTCAACCCCCACGACTTGAGAATTAAAGATTCTTACCCCTCCCACTCTGATCATTCCATCGAAAGCCATTATTTCTTATCTCACACCACCGAGAGCGCGCCCTTAAATTAATCTTTAATTACGTACACGGATTGGTAGCGGAGGCAAAGGGCGATTGTAGCCAAAAAATCTATCCACACTTGTTATACTTGCACCGATTGTAATCAGACTCGAATAAATTAGGTGGTGGAAATAATTATACCTTTGTAAATCTATCAATCGCTGAGCTTTTGATAAATGTATATATGCGATAGGTACTCGTGCGGTAGTAATAAGAAACATGAGACATTCGCTTCGGCGGATTGCTGCAAGAGAAGGTTATAGAGACTCGCGTGCCTTTCAACGAAGCAAAACATTTACCCAGTAAAGAAAGTTCTTTGCCTATGAGTAACTCAGTTAACCCTTCGCTATTTCATTAATTTAGGTAGGGAACGGTACCTCCGAGCCGAAACCTCACCAGGGCGGTGAAAACTTTCGCTTTTACCGTCATTTTATAATTCATGGCGTCGTCGTCGTCGTCATCGTCGTCGCAGGAGAAAGAGAAAGAGAGAGAAATAGTAGTGAGAGAAAGAGAAACATTATAGTGGTAAAAGTAAAGAGGGTTCAGTCAGAATTGTATAGGCAAGACGAGGTGGAGCGAAGGCTTACGCATATAAAGGGCAAAGAGAGCTAAACTAAATCATGCATTTTATCGGCAACTCCTCATCGCGCGTCCTTATACGTATTTCCTGCTATATATGCGTACGACTGTACGCACGTGATCATTCCACGTTACTACATAATATCCTTGAAGGGATACATTATACCTATACTCATTAAGATTAGCTGTATTTCTAAGTCAGTTTACTAGCCTTTTGAAGTATAATTTTCAAGCACTCAACCAAAGGTTGAAATCTCCAGCCAAAGTAAAGGGTTACACGTACCAAACCGACACAACTTCCGTGGCTTTTAGAGTCCTGCGCCAAAAGTACGATGAAAAAAAATAAACATGTTCGTTGTCCTGTTCGGATGATATTAAATAAGTTCAGGAGGTCAGACAAACTTGGAACAATCCACTGTATATTTGTAAATTTTCTGAAACGTGTAAATTTCATCTAAGGGGGGGAAAACTGTCGTGGGAATAACCTCGTATTAATGCAGACTTGTACTCTCGGCAATGTCGACACGGTACATAGAATGGCATAAGGTCCCTCTGGCGTTAGACAAAGGTTTCGGTTTGACCGTTGGACCAGAGAGAAATGGAAGTAAGGGATCGAGGGGATGCGGAAAAGGGGAAGCGGGGTGAATTGGGGGGCGTATTTCGGTACGTACAGTGAAATTGGTGCGGGACGGGACTGACCATTTGAATACGCGACGCTGTAATCACGACGCGGCTACCACCCTGGCTACAGTCATCGTACTTTCTCGCGCCCTCCGAGGCCCCCCGCGTCGCCGGAGCAACGCCATATCCGAGAGGAGAGACCACGACGTACGTACGTAGGCGTGGGGTCGCACGGGAATACCTTTAGATTGCTCTCCTTCGTGGCGGACGTAGCGGTATACCTATATACCTATATAGGGAGTATTGAAGTGTCCGACCGAACGAGGAACCGACGGACGTACAGACGCTGCCGGCTACGTACAGCTGCCTTCCCTTTCCTCGCATAATCGAGTCGTGTGTCTATCGTGACGAAATTTTTACTCTTCTCATATGTCGAGAATTTCTATTTTTCCACCACTTCGATTACCGTTTATATTACGCGGCGAACGAATGTTGTGCTAATTTCAAGATGGCCGTATCCCGAAAATGACCTATTTATTTGTAAGGTTTAAGCACAGAGGAATTGAGGTGGTGAGAGAGCGAGCGAAGGTGCTATGTACCGGGTCTCCCCATGAATTGTTAATGCTATAATCAGGATAGCCAAGGCGTACGTCCTACGGTGACGTGACGTCAGCCTTCCGTCAGACTGACGAAGTCGCGTGATGAATTAGCCCCCGAGTTCCCTCTGCAACCAGCAAGATATTGATAACCGTTGAAGGGTCATCTGCTCGCCTAATGTCACGTCTGAACTAACTTTGCGCTGCTTACGGAATATATATTTAGCGCGGTGAATTTGATAACCAATTTTTTACTTGTTTTTTTTTTTTATGAAAATAGAAGACTAGAAGATGGTAATTTTTCTGTCTTGTCTTTTGAATTGGACGTAGGTATAGGAATCGTCTCTTTGTGCAGCTGGTGAATGGAAATATCATGAGAAATGTAGAGTTACTTTTAGTTTTCCACCGATTTCTGGATTTTGAGTGTCGTTCGAAAAGTGTTATTTTACGAACCGAAGAATCGTGGGATTTATTTCCTTGTTTATGGAGCCGTTCGTCGTTCACCGCGCATTTCGAATCGGTGGATGGAGGAAGAATCGAACGTTCGCGCAAGGCGTGGTTTATGCTTTCTTTTTATTCTTCTAAAGATTGAGTTATGAACGTTACAGAAACACACCCCGTATTGATAACAAAATATCGTTAAAATCCAATCCATGTACACCGTGTCTCGATTTTTATTTTCCTCTCACCTTCTCAGCACGGAAATTATGGGGTCGACCCTGTGAGCGAATGATCGATTCCTGCAAGTTATCGCAACAACGCGACAAATTCCCAGTAATCTAATATCTACAAAAAGAAGTCCACGTACCGCGGCACTCATCACATAAAGAATATCAAACGGCCATCTTTCACGCGCGCATCAAAAACTGCTGCTAACTTTGAGCGTAGCGCAGCAGATTATGCGTATATGCGATTATTACTCCGACGAACTACGTTGGTTTCCGACACCCCGTATCGATCTAAAGAGGGAAGTAAAACTCGAGGAATGACTGATTACCTTTATAAGTCGCCCACCCGCAATACCGAGTTGACAATTTTTATTTTTCTCTCTCCTCCCTCTGGCAACTCATACAATAAGCGAGAGAGCTGATAAAGTAAAAGGGGATAGAGCGAGAGCGAAAAATATGTCAAATAATTTTACGATCACTCTATCGTCGAAATATTTCAGGGTAATTTTTAACCCAGAAAATTCAATGGACCGTGCTTTATCTACGTAGGTATAGATTATACCCATGCATGCGCCGTTGGCTGCGAAGATGACATAGAGGGAGGTCGTGCGTTAACTACGCATACGAATACGTCGCGTCTCTCATTACCGGGTCATGTTTGCTCGTGGGTTGACCCAAGATTATGCATATATCTAATTGTTATTCATTATAACGCTGTTTAAGCAGCGCAAATAAATTCACCGTACAAATTAAGGCACCCTAGTGACACCGGGTATTTATCACGCTCGTTTGAAATTTTTGGCTCCTATCCGTTTACCCCAGAAAAGAAAATAGGCGAAGAAGAAAATATACATACGCATACATATGTATACATGATGAAAATATATTTCTGAATTCTTGGAATTTACGCGATGATGAATAAAATTTTTTGTTAATAAATTGACGGATCGTACGTACGGTGGAATACATAGGATTTTGTTTGACGTTTGCAATGTGCTCGTCGATATGAGTTTGCATTTAGCCCGGCCATCGACCTACGCTGTCTGGTTTATCCACACCGGGAATAAATCAACGAATGCCATTCCATTCTGCCCAATTCGTTCATCTACTGTGTTCAGTATTTTGCCCGGGGGTATCAGAAATGAAAAACCGAAAAAATAAAAAAAATTAAAACATCTCGAGTCAAACTGGAACTCTACAACGGACTGCAGAGTGCATACTGCATAATAATACCGACCAGATCAACACAGAGTTAGCTACATATAGAACAGCGGCTCGTGGTGGTACTGATGATATATGTGATAAAATTTTATCCGATTTATTTTAATGACGCGCGAAGTATCGGGGAAAATCGTAATTGGGTGACGACCTAATGCGAAAATAAAAGGCAATATATATTTGTTACCCCTGCAGCTGGTGGAAACAATATGTAATTTTTTCCACTTTTTTTCACTTCCTTCCTTTTCTCAGTGGACCTGCAGTTACCGTTAGTTAGCAGCGCTGGATATCGTGACAAATATTTCCCAATGCATCGTCCAAAAAACGATGCCCTTTGTTTGGATAGGTTCGAAAATGAATTTGAATCCTAGCTGACGGGACTACACGAGCTCGTTGGTTTTATTTATCACGTTTTTTTCCGATTTGCGCATTATCCTTTTCTTCTGTTTGTGGGATACTACATTTTGCACGGCACTGTACCATATTCCGTCATTAATTTGGCTTCATTAATTCCGAGTTACATCCATCTATCGAAATAATCGAGTTATCGCCAATTTTTCGCTTTTCAGTGCGAAAAAATTGAGATATCTCGATGGGATTCATTCGTAGCTTAATTTACTCGACGGATTCGTGTTCCTGAGGGCAAAATACGTTAGAAACATGTCCTACAATAAATTTTAAAAATTCTTCATCTTTTACCCACAAATCGAAAAAATCCCAAGGGGGGAAACCTTAGATTTTTTTCGATTTTGGGGTCAAAAATCAACATCATCGTTTTCGCAGTATTTTGACCTATTCCTATGGATTTTGAGCTCAGGAATCCGATTCTGCTGATTAATTTGACCTATCTTTCGAATTGATCGAGTTATACCTAATCGATTCAACGGTTTTCAATGCGAGAAAAGTGAGATCTCTCTATTGGTGGTGATTGACACGATCGATGATGCTGTTAATTTATTTTCCAATTTTCTTCTCTAAATAGTTTCATAGCTAATTTTTTTTTTCATTGCTATTTTCACAAAATTTCTCGTTGCTCAAACAGTTTCGTATCCGTGTGTTTTCGAGGGAGTAGCATTTCGGTTCACAATTCACGAGGTATATATTCCTGCACTTTCCAAAAGCGAGGTAGCGTAGTTATTGGATGGACAAACTGAATGGAGACGTTCGGGTTCGAATTCATGTGAGATCCGTCGCTCGTCTCGTTACCTCGTGTACCCCACACCACAGAATATTCTGTGCCCACACTAAACGGCAACCAGTATAGACATTTGGTTGGGAATGTGTTTCTCCCCATCACTAGCTCTGGCACCTGTGAGTATAGGATGGTAACACGGAGAACCTGGAAGAGAGTGAGGACATACCCATAACGAATAACAAGCAAAGAAGCAAAGAGGCAAATATTAGATGCGGATTTACCGAAGGGTGGGCCCTCAGAACTTTTGGTGGATAATTTCGAAGGTGACGTCAGCAGTTAGGCCGAGTCACTTGTCCGTTTCGACTGCTATTTCGTTAATGACGACGGTGAAAGTGGTCTCTTTTTTGCCAACTATAAGAATCGTTCTCAAAAAGTGACTGAAACATGTCGGATGTTGCGAGTTTGTACCCTCCACTGTCGTTCTTTGTTTGATTATTATCTCGGAGAATTCAATCGAGAAAGTACGTGTTTTTGTCGTACGAGGTAGGAAACCCATCTCGGTCTATATCAATAAATTTCTGCAGCTTCAACGTATAGAGAAAAGATCGTGAGAGTCACAAATTTCAAAAGATTGCCCGATCCGTCGATAATCCCCTAATGATCGTTGGATAAGCGACGAGCATTAATTGAGATTTCTGATACTACCTAAAGTTTTTCTTGTCACGGAACGAGATAGCATCGTTGGAACAATACGATCTTATCGTCGAACACGATTATGGTAGCTTCGTTCTTATCATTCCATGCAGCACACTTGACTTTCTGCACGGGATGTGGAAACGATTCGCTGAAAGCGTACGCGTGCGATGGAATAAAAATGTCAACTATCCTCAAGATAGATTTTTCGAATTGGACAATCTTTCGTGTCATTTGCGTGTAAACGCGTCTTGCAGTCTAAAGTAAAATGAAAAAGTTCTAATTTCTAGAAACTATACTTCAACTATTCCCAAAATCAATTTCAAATGATCCTACCACCCCCGCACGGCGGGGGGTAAGCCTAGGGTTCTTCACCCCTCGTGTTATCCCTGGTATCGTGCTGCCCTCCGACGACTTGAGCTTGAATTCCGTGTCCTTAAATCTGCTTTATTTTACAGTTTAACCAGAAGCCTTAAGGATCGATCCTTTTCGGGGGTGGAAAATGAGGGGTTGAGCAACGGTTTTCTTTTTCAATTAATTTCACCAATTTTTGCGGTTCTCGTTATCTCGTTTCTGACCACTATGTATGTTCAGAATCGCAGCAGAATCATAATTATTATTATAACATATAGTATCGGCAGCGTACATAAACTCGGGGTTTCTTTTCCCCCTCATATTATGCGCGGCTATTCTATACTATACGAGGCAAACTTTCGACGAAAATATTTTCTTGTTTTCCTAATCGCGAAGCGAACAACAGTTCCATTCGATTGAAAATCAGGCTATATTTTTTTCCTGACTATCGCCTGACGTATATATGAGAGGTAGTATATACAGCAGGAAAAGAAGAGAAGAAAACTTACCTTATTAAATCTCAAGTTTTTCTTTTTTCTCCCCCCCCCCGGTAAACATTGTGTTTTTTTCCTCGCAGCAATATGATTTTACAAACGGTCAAAAGTTTCTTTTCTCAGTTCTTGCTCTCTATTTTTATCTCTTTTTATCTAATTCTGTTTTTGATTTTTTTCTACAACAAAAATTATTCGATGCGAATTAAAAAATAATTTTAAATGTCGGGATGCGAAACACATCTGAGATTTCGTTCAAAATATCTCCTTATTCATTATTTGCATACATCGACTGGTAATTTTGGTGATTAACAAATCGCAATTCGTTGTTCAATTTTTTGATTAAATAAATATCAGGTTGTTCGGTATAGTCGGTGTTATAACCTGCAGTTACGCAAAGCCAAGAGCTATAATACAGCGTTGTCGGGTACTGCGAATCGTGCCGTTTACTCTCAAGTCGTAATATCGATTCAATCAATTTCCGTCGCCTTTGCGAATGACCCTCCGTAAATCATCGGATTCAAAACAAAAATTATGATCGTGTATCGATACTGAGCCAGCGTATAACCGGCAAATTATTAACGCTTGAACATGCAGGTGTAATCGACGATCAAATTGGGCAGGTGATCAACTACGAGCTAAGAAGCGAAAAAAAAAATTGAATTAATAAAACTAGGAGATAAAAAGGAAAAATGTATAGGAAGAAAACGTAAGAGGAATGAAATGGAACGGATCGAGTGCAGGACTTGGGAGCGACGAGCTATAAAATAAATTCTGTTAACGCGACGCGCTCTGATAAATCCTTGGCTGGAAGACAAAGGGCGTCAGAAATTCAGGTAACGGAAAGCTATTACAAGGCAATATCTATTGAAGGCGCGCGGGAGGGCCGCCTGGAGAGAAATAAAGAACGATTGCTTCGGTAAATCAGAGCCCCAACTGCCAAACACCTACTTCCTTAGTTCTTTACTTCTTCGAGGGCGCGTTGCACATACGGATAGCAACATTAGATTGTCACGTAGGACTTAATACGTGGAAACTGTTTAGCCTCTCTGATGTAAAACCCGAAAAGAGATCAGAGATCCTATTCTCAATTTCCGCCAGAGACTCACTGAAATATCTAGCGAATCGATCTCCGAAATGTAAAAATTTTACAGCTCGTACCGCACGGTTCGCTGTGCATTTCTTCGCGAGGAAAATTTTTTCCCCACGTAAACGGAGAAGCAACCGCGAGACCATGAAGTTTCGATGATCTAGTATAACGGCAAAAGCAT
This sequence comes from Athalia circularis, assembly GCA_963978495.1. NCBI lineage: Eukaryota > Metazoa > Arthropoda > Insecta > Hymenoptera > Athaliidae > Athalia > Athalia circularis. Next base: position 10,266,842 of record OZ021702.1, read on the forward strand.
GAAAAATTGTCAAAACAGGGACGCGGTCAAGTTCGTACGGTTATACACATACCGAGGGTGAAAACAAAGCGTAAGAATTCAGGGTAAGATTTTATCGAAACAACACCGCTTCGAAGTTTGTTTCAACCTTGATAAGTCGGTTGAGCCGTTTCCCAGCGTAAAAAAGTTTAGTTTAGCTTAGTTTCTTTGGCCCTGTTTAACAAAGTTCCAACAGCAGCAGCGGTAGCAGTAGCAGAGTCCTCGTCGCGAGTTTCTCGGGTCGCACCAGATCACTACGGGTGGTCAGAGACCCCGAAGAGAAAAAAGAAAAAAACGAAAACGAAGCTCTTGTTAACTTTACAAACGGAATGATAATGGCCGTAGAAATGGAATATCAAGGAAAGGTATTCGAAAATTCGCGGGATACATATCCGAAAATAATTTGACGTGGAAACATTGGGATGGATATACGATGTTACAGGGGTGGAAATTTTACGCACAAAAAAGAGCGCTGGATGCGCATATCTATACACGGCGTTGTTTACTCCGGTTTGCTATTTTCGAAGTGATATTCATCAATTCGTGACTACGGTATACGCGGGTATAGTGAACCAGAAAACTTTGGGATGCATCGCGACGTGAAAACACACATACATAACCTATTCCATTTTTTGTAGGTAAATTCCGGCGTCTCTGGAATCTACAACTCTCGAGAAAAGTACATCTACCTATATACCTGTGAACAAGAATTTTATCCGTGAAAAATCTCTGTGTCTTCTCGTGAGACGGGATCCTAATTGATGCTGTAGTTTGGTGAAAAAACAACATCTGATAATTACTTCATCTCTTCATTTTTTGCCCACGTCACAGTCGTTACGTTGTCTGCCGTGCGCGGTCGTGTGAAGTAAAAAAGGTATACGAAAGTTAGTCGCTCCTCGTTGCATCGCAGGGGACAGCTTTCGAAAGTTGTTTGATACCAACCAGCGCATTTCCTCCGCCCTCACAGCCACCAACATGAGATAAGTGAATAAGGAAATAGGAGAAAATACTGAGCTCGAGCTGCACGGACTCGCAAAAAAGATGCCGGAACTATAAAGTACAGATGTTTGCCTGGGCGGTTCCTTCTCTCCGAGAAAGACAAGACCCCGCGAAGTGTTCAGCTAATCTTCCAGCAGCTACTGCTTATTTCTTGCCATTAGCTTGTCCTCCCATTCCAGCTGCAAGAATTGGGACGCGCCAACCGACAAACTCCGCATTAATCCACCCCCATCCGGTTTCAGGAACCAGAGGCTCCATACTTTCGTGCCCAAAATGCACATGAAATTATATTCATGGCTTTCAGAAATTTGAATGGCTTTCTTTCTCATTTTTGGATTGTCTGGAAATTCTAACGACATGTCTTACATTAATCGTACGAAAGTTTTAGACTCAAAATGAGATGCGCGATGGATGGATTTATGGGATTAGTACATAAGTAATACCCTAGGATTGAAATTTAACTGTATATAGTTGAGTTAGCGAGATGAACTTGAAAATTATAAACTCATCAGGCATTACGAAGCGATTATAAGCCTCAGGTTTACACTTGAGCTAAGCCTGGGGTGGCCGTCGCACACACGTTTCGTGAGTCAAAATTCTAGGGGTAAACACGCGGTTTCCTATAACAGCTACATACGAGTGGGCAGCTATTTATCAGAACGTCGCAGACACACGTATGCGTACACACAATAATAACGAAAAGGCGCAACGGTTTATTCATGCGGTGAGAAATCCTCAGGATCTGAAACTAAATTCCTAAAGTATCGTACGGGGCTTTAGGGACTGGGACAGTAACCGAAGCCTCAGCTTAACGATCTGTTTCCTGCGGTCACCCGCCGGCATTCCGGTTTAATATCAAAACCACATGAATATCAATAAATAGATAAAACGTCACTCTTGCCAGTCAAGTTCCTCGTATAGGTATCTGGTATATATTTAATCATCGGATCGTCGGGTGTCCCGCTAGTGCCGCGCAAGGTGGGGGGAAAAAGGAAAAAGAGGGATTTATCTGGTTCGGAACTATCCACGGGACGCGATGATCAACCGAGCTGATACGTTCTGTTGGACTTTCTCGGGACTATACTGTATAATAACACGAGGTTGAATCGTTAGGCACAAGGGTGCATAGCTTAGGCCACACAGTTGAACCGTCCTCGATTAATCATAGCACCCGTACTACGCAGGTATACATATGCGAGAGTGCGAAGCGAAGTTTATGACGTGTGTCGGCATAAGGTTTTCCCCCCTACCTATTCGACCCCCGTTTCCCTCCTGCTCTTTTCATCCCTTGCCACGCTCTTAGTTCACCCGCGTGTCGGGATGATGTATGAAATGTTGTGGGAGGCACACAACGCAGAAAAGCGGCAACAGCAACAACAGTAGCAACAGCAGCAGCAGTTTGCGGTCAGTTTTAGTAACGATCGTACAACACGCGTACCGTTTGATAGGTAGTTCCGCGTGGTAGCGGGGAGCTGTATAACCTTTGCAAACATAGCTGCTGGTGGAAGGTAACGCGTGCAGTGGAAGGGTCGTTTTGTGTCTCATTAAATAAATTTGCTTCTTTTCTTATCGAAGATTAATTACATTTATCAGAATTAATATGAGGACGATAAGAATTATGCTTTCAGGTGAACGCGTACACGACCGTTACGGAAAGAGAAAAATACTCGAATATGGAAGAAAAAAAAAAGAAAACGTCATTTTTTTGGAAAGGCGTATCAGATGCCACCGAGATAAGCGATCGCAAACGGTCGCAAAACAGTTGTTCCGGTCACGACCCTACAAATTGTTTCACCGATAAATTACGTATATAAAACGACTCGTGCTCCCCGATAACTTATCTGTGGTTGTTATCGATGGCGATTCGCCGATTTATGAACCCCTGCGCGTTATCGCGTCTCGTTCCTGCATAGCCATCCTTACGAGTGCTTATGTATAGTTCCTACTTCGTGAAAAAGCTCAGCGATATAGCTTGCACATACGTATTGTACAACGGGTAGAACATATCACGTGAGAGTGGTCGAAGCACGTACCCCGATCTAAACCCTTTGACCCTAATTTTGATAAGGGATTTCGTGTTCCAAGAGTAAATGTTGAATTTTTTTATTCGCCATCGTTCCATTCTCATAATTTAACCGATTTTCAGAAGAATTCTTGAACGTAGACACTTAATTGAACGCTGACCAAAATTATTCCAAGTAAACGTTGTGGTCGGGGGTCATATATCGTTGGCACGTGGGTACGGTTGTTCGGCAAGCACCGTATATAGGTATAGCTGCCCACTGAACGTTTATGGGAAATAAATATTTTATTTCGATATTCATCGTCAAATCGGTTTATTGAGTTGTGAACAACGCCGGTGATTTCAAGTTGCGGATGGGGGTGCAGAGCGTAACCGAAGTTAGGGAACAGAAGAGGCCTTATAAACTCGCCGCTGACCATTTAGGATCGTATAAAGCCCCGTTTAAGGACTGAGAAAAAACTACTACGTTATTAAATCTGCAATTCATCATATTCAAACTAGCCATAAACATTTCTACCAACACCGACGGCCAGATTTTTACCGAAGTGAATTGAGAGAGAAAAAAATTATACATACACTTTCATTGAAATTTTTATCACCTAGATTTTAGTAGCTCAATTCAATTTTAGAATTTTATGGCTGAATCATTTTTTTCCCCGTTCATAGACCAGTGTCTCATTTTATCGGCGACTTATTTTGAGCAAGGTGAAACAATTGACGAGGAACACGAACAAGTGGGATGAACTTGCAGTCGGTTGAAAGTTCGAAGCTTCGCTTGCGCGCTCGAGAGCCTCCAGGGGCAATAAACTTTTCTGATTTTGGATTGTTTCCGGATCGTGATAATTATAAGATGGACGATTACATCATGTGTAAACGACGGGGAAGTTGGTCGTATCAATTTGACGGGCAACCGCTTCGGAAGCATATGGTTTCTCCAGGAAGAATAACATATGATAGAGAAAAGTGAAAGATATTATAACTGGAAAGGGAAAAACATTGATTAGGAAAACTCTATGGGACAAGGAGCACTATGGCCCCACAGTGGTATCAATATTAGTATCAATATTAGTTCCGCGTTCCGAAACGCAACGAATATGAAGAAGAAGTGGGAGTACGAAGAGCGGATATACAGGCAAAAGGCGAGCGACGAACAGCGGCGAGCAGCTACGACAACTAATCATAAAGGAGCCAGAAATGAAGTGAATTAATCAATGGATTAAACGCGATATCCCACTAGGGGACAGGGAGTTCTGACATATCTCGTTTGTCACCCAAATGGCCGGACATTTAGCTGCAGGCTTGTGATATTTCTGCCCGGTGGACAACCTCTATGAGATGACGAATTCCCGCTCGGAGTACTCTTCAGAATCCCAACGGTAGTCACTGATGGACTTTCAATGAGGCGAACCTTCGACAATAAAATTCTTCGTTGCCAAAAAAAAACTGTCATAATTTCCTTCGTTTCACGCCGGCCAGCTATTATCCGGTGGTTTATCAATGGCAAAAAAAAAGGGAGATAGTTTACAAAGACTTCAGCGAAACCGAGGGCCGTACCTTCGATAAAATTGAGTGGGACGATGGGGACGAGGTTAACTTTGGAAAAGGGCAGTTTGTCGATAAGAACGGAACATTAGCGTAATTTGTCAGTAGAGGGTGATGATGGATGCCTGATAGACAAGAACCGGGGGGCCTGCGGTTAAAAAATTCTATATTAGCGTCACACGATTTAACCAATATCGATAATCACTTAACCGAATGTCGATACACACGAACCTGTACACAAATAGAAAAAAAAATTCATGAAGCGAGTCGATAATTTTTATCAATCTTTGGAGAAAAATAGGCCAAGTGAGTAACTAATAATGAAATAACACGCACGTCTCGTTCGTTAAGTATATATAGATATAGCTAATAGAACTACCTCAGTCTACCGTATTGCCGTTACAACGATTTATGCGAAACCATTAGTGGGGAGTATGGCGGGCGAAGTGGACGATTAGAAAACTATTAATTACTTTTCCTCAGTTCCCGTCAGCGGTGCATGGTATGGTATAATGGTCCGCGAACGGTTAGAAAAATAAACTATAGCTCGCAACTGCAGTTTGAATTCCGCAGTGAATTTTACCTTTGTATTCATTAATATGTCTTACCGAAAATCATATTTTTATAATGGGCTAAAATGGGCTGAATTAGATGTTCGGATCTTTCTAGTTTCCCAAAACGACGTGGAACATTCTTTGAGATATTATGATCCGTTAAAATGTTTGTCATGTTTCCCTGTAGTATAAGTAGCCGCGTCGTATTCGAGGGGTGGTTTTTGTTTTTATTCAATTAATACGCATCTCCCCGTTCACCCTTGGCATCAGCTTCGCTATTTCCGAGTACGAAGTTCGATCCATTTCCGCGGAAGATGTTTGCGAGGTCGCGGATGGAGAACTTTACCATCAAAGAGGCTCGCTCCTTCTTCGAGGCATCCCACACCGCAGGGACCGTCGGATGTTTGACATGCTGCGGTGACGCAATAGTCATCTCATATATTGGATCTTCAACTCCTACCAATCCTATCTTATCTAACGTCACCCCACGCGGCAACATATTACCGACAAATAGTTCCGAGAATCGACATTCTCATATACTCTGCGCGAAGTATACCCAGCTATGGCTCCGCAGGATTCCGCGGTTTTGTCACAGCCTCCGCCAAATTTAAACATACAAGGATTGAGTAAACCTTAGCTGAGTTAGTTAGTTGCGAATATTATCGGATCCCCAAAATTCTCAATAATTTATTTATTCTGATGAGTTTAGTCGAAAAATTGCCACACGATTCAACTAGAAATATTCATACCGAATTCATCGCGTCCATGCCCCTCGTATTACTCATGTACATATCCAAGCACACATACAGAAGCAGAATTCGACGCAATACCGACAGACAAATAGACGGACGGACGGGGAGTGGAGAAGGTGTGGAGTTAACAGCTAGTCTAGTCCAAAGTTGGTCGACTAGACAAGGACTAATGGGAGTAATGGCTAATAATCTTCGAATCTATCCCAGCTAATGATCGAGAGCTGTGTCCCGTTGCGGCAAAAGCCTGTAGTACATAGCGGCGGGAGTAACGGAGGCAAAAGCAACGTCACAAGCTAACGTTGTCGGGGTGTTTCATCTATAGTAAGACTACCGGTTACAACTTGCCACTCGGAGTCAAGTTCCGTTGAGGTGTCCACAGGACTCGCGCTTCCACTTCTCGATCCACCATCACCGTACCGAAGTGCCGTCTCGAAGACACACGTCACATTAGCTATCCAAGCGCTAACTTTGACTGCTTTAACGATCTCACGACCAGACAAACGCTCAACAAAATTTAGCAACCGATAATAACACCCCGATTTACCCCAGGGGTTCTCGTCGTGAAAACTTTTAACAAGTTTTAATACCCTTCTACGAGGATTTTAGGTGAGGTTCTAGAAATAAACTCCTATCAACACCCATGTTCACCAGGCTCTTCTTTTTGCGTCTCACGAGATCCTAGTTTCTCTCTCTCTCTCTCTCTCTCTCTATTGGCTCAGACTCGGCGCAGCTCGCAGATTAGAATTACCGGGATCCTTCGGTGACAGAGAAAAGTATTCAGGATTGACGAGCTGTCAAAAGCGGGGGTTTGGCTCTCGCGGGGAGCAAATTTGGGGAGTTATTGGGCTAATTGTGATGAGTTGGACATTCGGTAAAATACTGCAGATGGATCTCTTCCGGACGACTCGAATCAAGGGCTGTCACATCTCACTGAACTGTACCGCGAGGATGTTCAGCTTCTGGTAGAAGTTCTTTTTTTCCTCCACGGCCTCTCAAGATGAAAGTATGCGAGAGCTTACGCGACCAGTAACAGTCAAAACGAAAAGCTGGACGCTTAATTGGACAAAGCCCCTTTTGTCATTTTCATTTTTAGCTTCGACTCCTGTCGACCCCCGTCTGTTTTAAGGCCAATCTCATCAAGCGCTGGAAAATATTATTCGAAATAAAAATGGAATGAAACGAATTAATTTATTCGCTTCATCTGGGGTCGAAACACAGACATTTCTGACCACGTGGCGAAAAAAATTGCTGCTTCGAGTACGTATAGTGATTAAAAATCAAATACAGTCTCGTGAGCAAAGTCAAGATGGAAAGAAAGGAGGATGGCAGAAATGAGAGAGAGAATTATTTTCGCCCATAATTTTTTCTGAAAGTTAGTGTATGATTATCATTTTCTGTACCTGCTTGGCGAGTCTGTCGGTAGTCCCCTATCTCGAAGTGTCGCGTGAATCTTGACAGCTTTTACGATATTAATATTTTTCTTTGCGGAATCAAGTGAGCGACGATAATTGGAACGGTAAATATCTTCTGAAATGTTCCAACATTTTATTTCGACGCGATATTTTTGTTTTTTACCTTCATCTATGTATATATAACGATTAAGATCAAGAAAAATTATCCAAGATCGAGTATGTCGGGCTCAATATTATTTATATGATTTCATTCCGTACGTACTCTAGAAACGTCTCGAGTTACTCCGTCTTACCGTGTTTTTGTTATTTCTAGAAGATCTTCCGGGCAGCCGGCGCGTCCCGAAATGCTCGCTCATTTGTCTCGAGGCAGCTAATGAAATTATAGCTACCGCCAACCCCCCGACGGACCGACTTGGGTCATCATCTTCTCAGAAGCAACAGCAGCAGCATTCTCGTCTCCGTTTCGTTGATCATGAACCAAATCTTTGGAGAGCTCAGCGGACCGGGGGATAAAATTGAGCGGGACAGCAATACCGGAATCTCTAGGAGAGCCCTAGGGATCGTGGAAGGAAAATTGGGGCTTGGATGGCCGCACTTGTATCGTGGATGACTCTTTGAACACTTTTCTAGATGCCAACTGAGAGAAGTTAGCTTCGTTGGTTTTTCTCCCCGCTAAAAGAACCCGGCAAACCGCTGGCGCCGATGACGAGGACCGTCAGAGACGTGCAATATTGCGCCGGGTGTATCCCATCGTATTTACTCCGTGGGACAAACCTCCAACTTTCTGATTGCGTAGGTCGCGTATATATGAGGAAAACTAATTTTTTTCACTTTCATTTTTTTTATTTCATTTATGAAAACTGAAAGAGCAAACTCGACTCGATAAAGAAAAAAGAAAAGAATTTCGACGTGCGATACGTCTTTCAAAACACGCTCTGTAAAAGTGAATACAAAGGACATTTTTTCACCGGTGTTGCTGCAGGGCTGAAAAATATTCAAGAACGACTACGCGGTAGAGGAGGAGAAAAAAAAAAGTATAAAGGAGAAAAATGATTAAAAATTGCTTTGTTAATTGAGCGTAACACCTTCCACGTCATTTATTCGTGTAATAAAAATTAAGGAACAGGGCAAGCAGGTGGGGTTCTTCAAAGGGTTGTTTAATTTTTTTTTTCCTGTTCGTGGGTTCATACACGTAGAAGGGAACCACTGGCAACACCGTTGCGGACAACAACTACGGCGCTCGTACTAAGAAAAATTATAAATATAATTAGAGGGGAAGTCAATTGGAGCAGAAAACTTACGTAACGAGCAGTTGCTCTGGAGAGATTGCGAGGAAAGGGTAGTCGGGGTGGTAGAGGGTGGGGGTCGGGAGGAATGGGGGCTGGTTTTAGGAGTACCACGGTTGCAGTAGCAGCGGCAAAAGCAACAGCAAGCTCTCGGCGAAGTAGCAAATGAAAACAAATGACGTACTATAAAGAGTCAACTGTTAAAATAATATTTCCGTAACAAAAAAACAGGCGGACGCGAGCATAAGGGCGGCACGAGGGAGAGAGATGTTAATTCTTTTCACCCCATGTTGTTGAGTAACGAGGGTGGGGTGAACAGCGTTTGGAGTAGGAGGTTTGAGATCTAGGGTTTACAAGCGTAAGGGATGAAAACATAGCAATTACACACAAGGATGAAACAAAAGACTGTTGTATGTATAATATTTGCGAGAGAAAAAGGAAAAAGGAAATGTGAAAATAAAAAATTCAAATGAAAAATATGTATCACAAATAAAAGTATACACTAAATATAACGAGGGACCACTGCAGTAAGTGCGTGTTTGTAACGGAAACTCCGAGGGAGAATTAAACTGTGCCTTCCGATTTATAACCCCCTTTATTCCATCGAATTTGTATATACTTATATTTTCCCAACCTTGCGCCGAGTACCCGAACGTTCTTCTTATTTTCATTTTGACAGGAAGATCGATTCCTTCACGGATTGAACTAATAGTGAGAAAAATGCGGAATTGTATGTGAAAAAAATTTCTTTGCCAAGGACTTGGATTTTCATAGATGATATTTGAATCTTGATGAAAGTTATGTGAAAAAAAACATATATGATATATATACATCAGTTATAGGTGCTGGGCTGCATTAACGTGTCGTTTGTACTCTGGGTGTTTTCTCATGACCCCCAGTTATCGGCTAATGAAAAAAACTGAGCCTCGAGGGCTCAATCTAGCCCCTTACCCACCCAGATTACGCGCCCTCTGTATCTCTTCTGGCGAGCTTATCTCAAGGAGGATTTTTTAAGATTAGCCTCTTGTGTCGTATTAAGCAGGGACCGTTTAAGCCTGACTTTTTAAATTGGGGGTGCAGTTACGGGGGCACAAAGCGACTGAGGTAGGGGTGGAAAAAAGACGAAAAAGGGCGCCGGAGTAGAGCCCCGCGCGCTGGTTTGGGACGCACATAAATAGCTACTTGTCGGATAATTTTCGATATAAGTATGCAAAACCTTCTGCTTACGTACGCTTCGGCGAGTAATAACATTATACGGTTGTACTTAAGATTAAATCTAAAAAGTCAACTTGGCGACCTTCCCAATTCACGTTTCGCACGATATTCCAGCATACTTATAAGGTATACGGTAGGTCCTCGTAGCTCTTTGCATTTCTAAACCATATAATGCGGTAGCGACTGAATACAACAACAAAAAATTCTTGGATAGGAGAATTGGAAAAGCTCGCTGTACCGCGTTGATCGAAAGGATAAAAGGAACTCGGTGAACGGGTAAAAGGTTGAAAGAACGAAAGAGCCGCTACTGCCGCTGTTGCTGCTAGACTCGTATAATGAGATTTGTAAAACGAATTTCGGTCCATTTAGCCGAATAATTTCGACGAAATAATCACGGCGGAAGCAGATGTGGAAAACAATAAAGTAATCAGAGAGCTTTTCAACGGCGAACTGCTGCATGGAACAAAAACAAAAAGCTTCGAGCTTAAATGTGGCCAGCCACACGGGAGTTGAGAGTTCCTACAACCCAACACACCCACCCGTACTGCCAACCAACCGACCTAACAACCCGGCACAGCCTCTTTCCCCACATCGGAAGAATTTTAATATTTGCCAATTTAGACTCTCCAAGGGTAAAACCGCGAGTAAAACGTACGCGATACCCACATCAAGGCGTTTGCCGATACATCGTTCATATAGTGCACCCCGCCGCTGCTCATACGAGGGTTACGAAAATCGCGATTTAATTTTATTCAGAAATTTTTCATCGGTCAGCCGGTATAGGTGGTCACAGAAGATCGGCTGCTAAAAAGACGATCAAAATAAATTATGAGGCCAGAAGAACGATCGGAATAGATCTGAACTGAAATTCTCAGGAATCACTTCAGAACTAATGAACAGAATCGCTTTGTAACCAGTGTCAAAGTATTCTTGTTTTTGGGCGTTGCGTTGGTAAATAACTAAAATTTTACGTCTCACAAAAATCGATCATCTAAGCGTAATATACGTATTATACACTGCAAGATTTACCCTAAGATGTGAGATGATAAGTTCCCGATTCACTCGCCCCGTTTCTTCCGATCCACGATTTATATTGGAACAACGTTAGAGCGGAATGCGAGTCGAAAAGTTTTCACGAATTTTGCAGTTTTCTTACTCCGGTTTCCACGACACATCACACAAATTTGTATCAGCGGCATTAAATGTACCGAAGAAAACGGTTAGAACCATTTTCAAAAACTACTATTCTCCGAACTTAAAATTCCCAAACACTTTTTTCGCCAACCCTCGTTCGTGGTTGAGTGAAAAAAATCCATGATTTCACGCAGTAACTTCTCATGAAACAGAAATTTCCAGTTGAAGAAAGTTTCCGTCGAGTTGACGTACCCCCACTAATTTTTCGATGAATCCGCGGAAAAATAAAATTCGTCCACCGATGGTATATACCGTAGCTGATATCCAGCAAGCAAGATTTCGTTGAACAAAATTTCTAGATGAGGTTGCAAAATCCTTTGCTGCGCGGGGTCACCAAGAAGGTCGGAGGTGGTTGCTACCGGTAACTGGCGACTAACTTTGATATTTCGCAATTCCATTGTTCGCAATTAGAGGTGGTAATTACCATAACCATTAGTGGACAACGTTTCCTTACACACCCTTCTCGAATCCTTGTCCAGGCAATGGGGGGGTCACAAGGTTACTGGCTGGCGAAACTACGCTATGCTATAGAAAATCTACGAGGCATAAATACGGAGCCAGGGGACACCGGACACACAATCAGGAACTTTCCTGAGGAATGTGACCACCACGAATTTCTTAGGCGGTTGAATTAAACTTGTTCCGTTGGACGCGGGTATATAAGGTACCCAGAGCTCCGAAGGTTTGTGGCAAAGTAAGAGCTGGGGGGCGAAGCACCCCACGACACTATACCGAACTACGGTCAGCTCACCCAGCCCTCCATGTCCTTCGTTTCCAGTGCTCCCTGCCATCCTCCTTTTAGTCCTTCGTACCACACCGCACGACTCGACCAAAGTACGACGACGAACGTGGCGTAACGCCGACTTGTGATCCCGTAAAAGTAATAGATTTGCCCTCCCTTGACGTTCCTCCAGCTATTCGGAGACTGGACAAAGCATTTGTATAAATGTACTCGTATATGTCCACCTTGGGACCGGGTGTCCGAACTTTAATGTCGGTGAACGCTCGATTAATAGAGTTTTTTTTGTTCCTGTTTGTTTCCCTCTTCCACTCCTCTTTCATTCTTTTTTACGAGGATCCGAGTGCATCAATTGCCATGAATCGATTGCTACTATAACGGTAAGAGTCTTTCAAGTATTGAATATATGGGGTTGAATAACTAAACGGTAATGCAGTAAATTCAGTTACGGTAACTTCGTTGGTAATAATTGTTTGACAGCGAGAAGATAACGTGTGTCGTATTTTCCAAACGATATCTAATATCAGCTAGCCAAATGTTAAACCGCCACTCAATATCAGAAACGTTACACATCCAGATACTTACCCGTCCAACAAGTTTGTTCGCTCCAACATCCGTACACCAATTATGGACGTACCTCGTATCAATTAACTCGTCTATTGGAAAGTGTCTGCCATAAGTTTCACGTATATCTCGCATCCGCACGTCAACGCTACCGTTTCTAATTACCCTGACGATTGTTACTTTACGCCTGCATCTTCTTATTCGGTGTATTTCATAACTCTGTGCAACGCGTAATTTTCACTCTTCCTAGATTTGATCACTCGCGCGCAATCTTCGTGCAAATCTCGATAATCGGTAGGATCCTCGGCTATTCGATTGAACTTCTCTGAGGACGCAGTGGCAGCGTACGCCCCGGGGCGCACAGTTTATTCGATTATATTCTAGGCTCCTCAACTTATACGCCGTGCAGTGTAGCTACCGCTGTGCTGTACAGGATCATCGAAGGATGGTATGGATATTCCATATCTTGGGATAAGACAAGACCAAGAGACACGCGTACGCGTTGGTTATATTTACTCGTATAACTGTATCGAGAATATATATCCGAGTTTACATATCTAGTGGAATACCAAATCGATCTACCAATAGCCAGCGGAGGTAGGTTCTGAGTTTAAGTCAAAGTTTTAATCACTATCGACTCGGGGACATCTCTGAAGTCGAACTGTTCCGAAGCCTCCGAAGGATAGGTATATACGATACGTATAACGTTGGTATAACGTTTCCAAGTGCAGTACGAACGCCACCACCATCATCTGTATATCAATGAGGTACATGTCCCGTGGTGTATGTCTTCAACGTATAACTAGGAGACGCCGAGCACGAAGGAGGCATCGAACCAGTCGCATCTGTTTATTATTAAGATATGAACTTCCTCAGATATTCAGATGCTGTAGAGTCAACTTCTACGACCCAACCAACTTTGACTCGGTCTCTATCTCCACGGCGCGGGCGAGACGAATGCAATCATTTCCCAATGATATTATACGTCCTTTGACGGTGACGCGTGTATATCGGCAATAAACAGGTGGAGATTTTCATATTATTCGTTGGCAAGGTTCTCGTGGAACTAAATCTGAAAATTTGATTTCCGCTCGGTTGTCCAGCCAAACGAGGAGCCGAGAGCATCGCGCGTTTCGGCGCAGGCTTTCCCGTGGCAACGCAGGGTACTCGAGATACTAAGTGGCACGTCCAGATGTTTCTACGTCGGTCCCCCGATCACTTTGCGGTTGGCGAGGTCGCCCAGACTTGCCCATTAGAAGCGGTGTGGAAGCAACGCCTTTGCAACTGACCAGAGGACCGCGAACCAGCACCACCTCTGGAACATCGACTCCGAGCACAGTTCTACCTACCTATCTACCTACCCCACACCAGAACTCAAACCTGGCCTACCAAGAGGAACAGTCGACAAACTTTCTAGTCCGCCACTACAAATATCGTTAATGTACGCGCGCCCACCGCGTAATTTTGCAACAGTTTGCTCCACGCTCTGGAGCTGTTAGAAGCGACCAACCGACCCCTAGGACCGTTTACCCCTAGAACCCACCCCACACCATCTTTCCTTAGGTATATACCTCCCTTATACACCAGCCACGCTCAGCTATTACTGAGTGCAGCCAATATTCGACGACCCTCAAAGGCAGAGGATGGGCACAACCTACCATTAACCTCGGCGCAGCTATATGTAAACGCTCCTGGTCGAGACCCCGGCGCCGATTTCCTCGCAAGGTGAATCATTATTAGGTTTCTAATCACGGGTATATATTCGCTATTCTATACAACGCAATCCTTTGCCGAAGCCTTTGAAAATCAGTACCGGTGACCAACGAGTCTATCGATGAAGGTAATAATATCTTTATGGTAGATTGCATCGCACCCTACAGCCTCGTTCGAGAAGCCGGTTAAAATATCCTTGAGGAAGATCTGCCGTGTCAAGGTTGTCGTAAGGTCGAATTTGTGATATTTGTAGACATTGAGAGATCGAGAACCTTTTCGCGATTCATGGAATTGCGAATGAAGAAAAAATTTACCGTACATCATACCACGTTTCGGAGTCGTTCAAGCAGACGTTTCGTGCATCTATATACACGTATTTTCTCTTTGCGTTCTGGAACTATGTTTACGATTTGATTTGCATGACGGGTTTGAAAATCGTTGAAAATCACATTCTCACGCCTCAACTGCGGGTTACCATCGTACATACCCCCAACCGGGTTATAGTACTAAACCACCTACGCAGGATATAGAGATGGGTATTGATGGCTATTGTTGTGGCAACTTTTGGCGTCAACACTTTTATGGCCGAGGTTATAGGATCTCGCGGTTGCCTGTACGGATAGAAAACGGAGTACATTTCATTTGCGCGAACGCGCATGCAAAGATAATTCACTGTACCTATATACACGCGTTATACATGATGATATCGTACGGCGCACCGAGTGTCAATAGTGTTTCATATTTATGATCCTTAAAATTTCGTTTTCTCTCTAGCTGTAAGTCCAACGAGACGTCTGGATAGGTTTTATTACACAACGGTGGAGTGAATACTAATGAAAAAAAAAGAAGAAGAAATAAACTGATAATTATCAGAAATATTAAATATGTGGAGCAAGGACGTGAAATAATTAGCTCTACCAAACAAACGCAGGGATTCCGAGGGGTCCGCAACGAGCGTTAATACGCGTAGCATATAATTAAGCAGGTACCATGCGCGGCAAAGTTCGTAATTCGAACAATTAACGGAACTAGTCTCAATTAGTTCCCGGAGACCAACGAACTGCGCGGTGTATGACCTCGTATTTGGAAATGGTCCGGTGAGAAGTCCCGCGATTGTTTGTGCGCTTCTAAAACAACGATGAGTATTCGATCCGTAATAAAAATGACGATTATATACCCCCGCGAAAGAGATATTTTTTTTTTTTTCCTCAAACATTTTCCAATGAGTAGTAAAGACGGAAATGTCGATATATTCAAACTGGCTGTGCTTCTTTTTTGCGGGTTATGCTTCCCAATCCCGCTGCAAAATAAAACGTTCATCTATCTTTCCACCAGACTTTCCAATCTAGCAAGTTGCAGTCGGTGGTCCGGCCTGCAGATGCAATTTTAACAGTTACTAGTCGCAAGCTGGTTGGCCGCCACCTGCCAGGCGCTCCGGTTTGGCACGGTGTTGGTTCCGCCGGTTGTTGGACTGGTACTCGGGTCGCGGTAGGGTAGGTAGGAGACCTGGCCTAGCATCTGGAACGGACAGATCCCATTCCGGATCGGGGGTCTGCCACCCGCACCCTCAAACTCCTCGTTCCATCTCCCAACCCCGACCCTTACTCGTACCCGCACCTTGCCTGACCGCTTTCCCCCACTTTTCTCGCAAAAGTTTACCGCTTATTAGTACGTCGTTCTCCGAATATAGTGCCATCAGCCAGTGTTCAGGTAAATGGAACTCTCGCCTGTTTTCCCGGCACAAAAACGTATCAAAAATCCTTGGGCACATGGTGAAAGCATGTAGGATTCATGGCAATCATTATCATCTGATTCGCTATCTTATGACAGTTACTCTCATTATTAGCATTCTATTGACTCGAGGTGAAATTCACATATCAGTTGCTGACATTTCACAAGAAAGATATAAAGAACGAAAATCAATCGGAATAAATTTGCTGGATATCATCGGAAATCAAGGTAAACGAGTACTGACTGGGTTTGGATATCACGATATCACCTTATACATCTCACAAGCCTGGCGCAGACCTACAAATTTATGGTAGCGCGAGTGGAGAATTAGGAAATTTCATTTTTCAAACGAAATTAGGGCAAATCGTACGAGCGTCGTGGAAACCCCGCCGCGTACGGTTCCTCTTTTTTTCCAAAGGGGAAGTAAATGCCGATGTGGTGGTGCCGGTTTTCTGTGGTATCCGTATACCTTACATGGGTATGTAGGTACAGACCGGAGTCGCCCGTGCCATCGAAATGATGGGACCTAAAGCCGAATCCTCCGTTTCACCTCGCATAAATATTTTTCACCCAGCGTGCGCGGTTTGCCAAGCTCCGCGCGAGAGCTGGTAAATGTATATCGTATATTACCAGCGAAATACGTGTGGCAATGAAGGGGTGGAAATTTGTTAGGATAAATTCCAGCTGTCTAGAAGAGAGAGGCTCTTCGCTGGTTAACGCTACCCTGCCAGCGATGTACCAGACCCGTAACGAATTACTGGAATATTTAATACGTGATTTAATATTCGTTAGCCAAATAGTTCCCTATATAAACCAACACGAATATGTACAAAGCACTCCCCATAATACTTGGTATTTCCTGCACCTAGCTATTCTATTTTATTCGCTATTTATGCTTCTCAAAACTGATTTTATGTATTTTTAAAAACCGAAAAGTTTACCGTACGACTTTCAACCGGGTTATCCGATAACCACGACCAATGAACGATCGCGACTAATTAGTCCTGACAGCCTGTGAAATGATTTTTAATAAAAATAATTCTGCCTGAATTACACGTCATGACTTCAAAGAGAGTCTGAGTTAGGGATCGCGAAGTTCTGTGTGTGATGAGATAAAATAATCGTCGAGACTCGACCGCGATACGAGAGGGGGTCGTTTTATACGGCTGCAGCCGGACAAACAGGGAAATATTAAAAACTCAAGCACTGTTTCTTGAAATCCAAGATATCAAGGACCCACTCGAAAAAAGCGGCTCTCGCATCTCGCGGGAGCCTGAAGGACCACCTTGAGAATTCATGGCCATATTGTACATTGTGGGTAGTTGAAATTCATAAAAGCTGCTGGCACTATAGAGAACAAAGATGTAAACTCTATTTTTCTATCTATCGTAAGTATCGATACGTTTGCCGGAGGTACGGAGTGTTCGGAACGCGATGTCCTGTCCGTGTTTAACCTGAACGCGTTCTTTCTAGGACTGCGAACTGAATATTTAGAGGTGAATTTGAATATATCCGTATGATCAATAAGGCGTTGGTTTTATTGTGTGCGCTGGTATATCTTCTTCTTCTAGGGCGAGCGGACCTTTACCCGCCGTTTCTATTCACACGCTGGGCACGTCGGCAGCCGATATTAGCCTTTCATACAGACCTACTCGTTCTACATATCGAACAAGAATCCTCTTTGTGCAAAGAGTCTACTATCCAAACAGAATTTAAGGTTATTTTACAGGAATAAGAATTGGTTCGAGGGGGCTTTGAACACCCAGCACATCGCCGCAGGATCCTTTGCCTCGATTACCGATCTACGTGCACGCCACATGTTTTATTATTTTTATCATTTTTATTATGGCTGTGCGGCATCTTGCACATATTTACGCATGAAGCGATCGTAAGACTAAACCATCGACATCCTGGGCAAGACTGGTGAAAAAAAAAAAAAAATCATTCCGAATACTTTATTTGTTCTGGTGAGTAAACCTTGATTTTCTAAGTAACATAATTAGGTCCTGCACATTTGACGGTTTTCCCTTCGGAAGCTGGGCTTACTTATCTAATATGATTTGATTGAAGGAACTTTTTACCCTCGTATATACTCTGCGAACTTAGGTGCGTGTACGCGAGTTAGGGGTAGAAATTGGGGGTGGAAGAATCGCACGCGCCAGTGGGTTTAATGCGTTATAAATCGAATAGGAGGCCTTAGCGGCGCCCACCGATGTCGATGTCGACGTCGCCGTCGTCGTAGTCGTCGTCGTCATGACTAAATCGATGCGGATTTCGGAGCGCTTAGTTGGCGTTTAGAGATACCCGCATTCCGAGGAATACCCCACCCCTCTACAGCCCATATACATTTGCCTAATAACGTAAACTTGACGTGAAGAAAAAAAAGAAAAAAACAAAAAGGAAAACCGCTTCATATCCCGGAGAAAAATAACAGTCTTGTACGACAAAGATCAGAAGATAGGTGGTACCACCCCCGCATGTCCCATGGTTTGAATCTTTGTAAATGAGAAGAAATAAAAAATGATAAAAACAGTTTAGAATTTGATAAACAGCCGGAGGGTGACGAAGAAACGTGCGAAACGTGTGAAAAGGGGAGAATATAAAAGAGCGGAGAAATCCTGACCCCCACGAGGATTGAGAAATCAAGGAAAAGTAAGTGTAACATCCGCGAAACAAAAGCAGCCATCGTCACTCCGTTCAAATGGTAGAATTTTAATTAAGAAACTCTCAATCGATATAAATTCGTTCTTCGCGTCAAATCGCCGCTGGCAACTGTCACCTCGAAGCCCAATCTCTCCTCTCTATTCTCTTTTTCATTCCAACTCTCTTCATCCCCCGCGCGAAACGTTTCGGTTCAACTCGCAATCCCTCTCTGTACTCTAATCCTTATACGAAAAGAATGAAAAAAGAGGCGCGGGTGACGTCGAGGAGACCGTGAGGGAGCCGGCATGGAGGGGGTCTGACAATTAGAATCACTAAGGACAGCAAGGGAAAAACTTTAATTATAAACAGCTTCGTCCTCGTCTCGCTCCTTGGAGATGTGAGTCGTTTTGTACGCGCGGGGAAATGAGACGGCAGCCAAATGGTCACGGCTTAACGCTGGAAACTCTTTCAGCCAAACGAAGGGAATCCGTCGAGATTATCCTGGCTTCAAAAAGTTGTTAATTACTTGGATTTTTCCACGAACCTTAGCGACCACCTCCCCCTCCCTCGTCTCACTTTTGCCAACCTACCGTGCTATCCGTATTACCTCATCCTATACTTTTCTCAGAGTCTTGTAAAACCGGCATTCCCGTACTGAGGCATACTATACTTTTATATCGGGACATTTTTTTTAATCCTCCCAGCTCACCAGTCCCCATCCTCCTCCGTTCGACCATCTCCGAAGCTATATCTACCCCCCTCCCCCCGCCCTTCCCCTCCACCCCGTAAAAATTGCAATTAGCTACAAGCGCTGAAGGCAGATTGTTAGCGAAGTGTGATGCAAGTTTTTTGTTTTGTTCATCACTCCTCCGAATTCTTTTTTTTCCTGTTACAGAGGGTGAGTTTTATTGCGGTGATTTGGATTAGCGCCGATTTTTACGTTGGTAAACCCTCCGGGAAACGACCAACGTGAGTCTGATTAGCTCAACCTTCGAACCATAGCAGCTTACGCACCAACATCTACGTTATACTTGACCCGAAATTCCGATGCCTTTTTTTTTTTGTTTTGTTTTTTTCAAATCACCAAGCAATTTCATGTGTTACTCCGTGCACGCGTAGGGATGGGTATGGCGACAGAGGTGAGACGGGTAATCCGATCAAGTGACACTCTGGATGTAAAGTAAGTCACGTCTTTGCAGCCGCGAGGATATAGCTGGTGCGGTTCGAGCCCCTCTTTGGTTTTGTGGAGGTGACACTGGGTGTTGATCCTCGAGCTCGCGGTGTTTTCGGGGGAAACTTTTAATACCCGGAATATGCCTGGGGTGGCGTACGTACGTAGGGGGTGGTGTTTACCGGTTGCGTGGTGCGGGTTTAGAATGCTTGCCCAACTAGTTAGAAGTTTGAATACGTGATAGCGCATGTAGGCGATTAGACGGTTGGCTGACGCTCGGTATAGTCGGTTCCATGGCAGCGTCTGCAAACCGTACCGTCGCGCGTCGTAGTCGTCGTCGACGTCTAGCTCATGCAGGGAAAGGAGAATCAACGACTTCGTCTTCTCCCCCAGTTCGGTATATAGCCACTATCCAAAGTATATGCCGGGCGACTTTGCAGGGAGTCCGAGAAACGCGAGCGGGGGTGACAACACGCTGGTGGATGCGACGAAGGGAATGAAACGGCGGCAAATTTCGTCCTGCCCAGAATTATACCCCGCGCACCCGCGTGAACCGGGTGAACGAAGAATGGCATGACCAGAACTTTGGACTTTCGGGGATACGTCCGGCAGCTATGTGGACCGTAATCCCGCAATCTGTGGAATGTTTCAATGTTTCATACCCCCTTGGCTTCCGGGCGAACGGCTTGAGGAACCGAGCCAAGACCGCTTTTAAATGCTTTCCTTTCCTTACCTCCTCCCACTCCGATATAACTCGCCCCCTTACAAATTTCTCACTTTATATTATGTATATACTCGATTTTGTCATCGTAATATATTTCGAAAGGAAAAGCACTTTTATATTTTTATTCGAGCAGAAGAAAAAGCTGCTTTCAAAATTTCAAACTATTTTACCACGGCATGGTGAATTCGTGCAGAAATTGTTATTATCGTCATTACTGTTGTTATTATTATCATCGTTGGTGCGTGAATTCACCTTGCGCGGAATATCGCTTTGGATACTTATATAACGTATAATTGTTTGAAAACTGTGAGGTGTTAGGTACCGATTTTCCTGTGTAGGTCTGTCGTAAGCTTTACATGTTATACACACGCGTTACTTTACGTGCGCGGCGAATCGACGATGTCACAATAGGAAGTCGTTGTCGGTTGTCGGATAAATTCTCGGATTTCCACCACCAAACTATATACAGATAGCTCATTAACGGTATCGGATACGGTGAAAGAACAATGCAGAAATCTCGAACCACAATTTAATACCTCGCGCATGTTGTTAACTGGGTCTCTGCAAATATCCCAGAATGTAATTCTCCAGTTCCTGCACATTATGTCTCATCTGATGCAGAGTGATACGAAATTCGTGCTCGAGCATGTATAGCTGAACAATGGAAAATAGAAGACAGGAAAAATAAAACTGGGTTGTAAATAATGGGTTTGCTACGGACATCGAAATTATTCGCCCCGAAAATCGATGGACGAACATTGAAAGTAATTAGCAATATAAAATGAAGAAAAGAAGAACTGAAATCAAAAGCGGAAATTACCCTACTTACGATTAGGTAGTTAATATCGTCTGACAATGAGAAGGATAGCAAGTACTGATGTATACATGTATAATCTATGTATTGTATATATGTATATCTATCTATACATGTATCGAGAGTTGAAGCAAAGGAGTGAGTGGTTAAATGTTGCGGAAGTGGTGGAAGACGTGAGAGGAAGTGCGATTGAGAAACAGAAAGAAAAAGAGAGAGAGCGAGAGAAGAAAAAAAGAAGATCAGATGGGGTATAAGACGCCTGAGAATGCGAGGGTGGTAGATCCCTTTAATTGTCAGAGTTAAATAATTCACTGTCAATCTTTTCACCCTTCTTCCCGGATTTGAGTTGACGAGCGAAGTGGGAGTTCCCTGTTCCGACGTCTTTTAATTATTCCACCTAGCCCCGCGTGCTGCAAATAATATAATTCATTTCATTGTTTGGACCTCGCAGCCAACCCCCAACCCCCCACTCTTACGGGGGTGCGAATTTCGCCGATTCCAAAGCTACAACGATTCAATTCTCCTATAAACACGACAGATCCATTACCACACCTTTTTTTCTTCCACTTTTTCCCTTCAATCAACCCCCCGATCTTTTATTCCTCCACAGAAAATTAGCTTCCAAAATTTTCTCAAGAAAATATAATTACGTTCGCTTCCAAAAATTAAACGCCAAAAAATCGTCTCGTCACATTTTCTCTATCTCTTTATCTTTCTTTCTCTGGTTTACAAATGAAACGAAATTTTCGCTCGTAACGCGTAAACTTGATGAATAACGTGTCGTTCGAGGAGTAGAAGAGAACGAAGTGTCGGCTTTCATCGCCGGGCGCATAAATGTACACCGCAATTATTTCCGAGGATAGGTTTTCGCGACGGTTAATCCGATGAATGTAGGCGTTGAACCGAAAGATCTGGTACCGAGGTAGCGACAATGAACGAACCGGGAACAAAGATCTGGTGGGGCCAATTAACGTCTCGCGGTGGACCCAACAACTGTCTACCTCTATACTGTACCTTTCACTGCTCTCTGCCACCTTCGCTACCTATACTGCTGAAATCATGTTATTCTATTCGCCGCTTCCCAGGTTCGCGGTCTATGGGTGAACGATGCGGTAACCACCTAATCATTGTTTCCTACCCCTCTTACCGTGTTCACCTTCACCCGCCCTTCTTGCATGGGCATAATACACGCGGTGATAATTCAAGGCACATCGCAAAGCCGTAGAAACGCTCACCACTCTCATCGTCAACTAATAACTGGGGTGAAAATTTCAAGTAATTATTGTTATTTCACGACCCCGTCGTATTTGATCCGGCAAAAATTGAATGAAAGTTTTCTTTTTGTTGTTTTTTTATTCCAAAAAGTACGTCTGAGAAATATTTTTTAGAAGTTTTGTACATTTTTTCATCGAATCGAGTTAGTTTCACGGAATCGGATGGACGTGATCTGCACGATGAGGATCGTCAGACGAGATCGTTCAATCTTCCGTAATTATGTATAAAAATTGTCAAAGTGATCAATCAATTATTATGTAATGCGATGCGCTAGCCGATGGGAAAATGCAAACACACTGGATACCGTGATCCTTAATTATAAAATAATCACATCAAGAGTTGGAAGAGGATCATCCCTAACGTAAAAGTGTAGAGGAGGACGTACGGAAGAATATGTGCGTGGAACCGTCGGCTTCAACAACCGCATGTAGAACATCAGAGCCAATATTCACCCCACGCAGCATATCCGCTTAATGAAAATTAACGAGACAATCCAAGACTGCGGCGATGAAGGATGACTGTATAATTAAGGTAATCCAGGGATGTTTACTCCATCGTGAATCGAATCCTGCCTTAATTTTACAACGACAAAAAACAACGTAATATATGATACGATTCGAAACCATCATTTCATGTTATTTGGGATTTTTTTTTGGTTCGTATTCACAGAAGAACTGCACGCGTGACATCGACAGAAATGGCTGCCAGTCGTAGCCACAGAAAATTCCATTTCGAAGTTTGAAACGCTATTAAAAGTTATTTTTTCGTAGAGTGTTCGATACCGCTTATAGTGGACCCGGAAAACCTTCATCTTTCTCAGAAGGTAACTAAAAAAAAATCGATGTGTCGATACGATCGTCCCATCTACGCTGAAAAGTTGATACCCGGTTGAATTTCCAAAAACTCGTATCGCGAAAAATATAGCTTGCAATGACTTTCTCTCTCAGAGGTTTTGATTCAAGCGTCTGATTTATCCTAGCAATCTGAAATTTTTAAGAAAAAAATCTTTAGATGGTCAAAAATTATCCGATTAATTTGCTTTTGCTATTCGAGTTGCCTGACATCCAGGATTGAATATTAGACACGCTAATTTCTCGTTACCCCTCATTCTCCCCTCCTCTCGATATTCTCTAATTTCCCCTCCCCCGACATCATCTTTTCCACTTCCAACCAAAGGGTTGAGGCACTAGGTCGGTCCTCTGTCATTACGGTTATGGCCGCATTTAAGGGAAGTATGATTTTCGTAATTTTTCAAACCTGCGAGGGCTATGGTTAATTAGACGATATTATTTAAGCGAAATCGCTCTCGGCCAAGGCAAGCCTAATTTTAATCCTCCCACAGCGGCCACTTCCTAAAATCCATCCACAATGATTGGCGACCGGCACCACGACGCGACGGTCCTACGCTTACGTGTAATATTCACCTCGATTTGAAATTAATTTTTACGCAATCCGAGTACGACTTTGAAACTTTTTTTTTTTTAAACTGCGTTTATATATTCACGACGGATCGTTTCTATGTTTAAATCACGTATTGTTCTTTTCCTGTCTTCTTTTTGCCTCAAATGTCAGTCCCGCCATTACAATAATTTCGATGATAGAATGTATAACGCTGAGTGAAAGCCGTTCAAACAACTTTTAGAATGAGAAAATCAGCTTGGCCGTTATTTTGAGCAAAAGTGGGACGCGAATTGCCACGTTTTCCCAGTAAAAAAAAAAAAAAAAAAAAACTCTGATGAAAAGTGATAATAATAATTTGAAAAAAAAAGGAATCAAGAGAATGAGGGATCAACTTTTCACGAACCCGTTTTTACCGAACAATGATCGTCCAACCAATTAGCGATTCAAGCCACTTTCATTGTGTTTTATCCGAAAAAAATCTGTTAATACCATACAAGGAGCTTCTATACCTACGTTCCGAAGCATGTGGAGATATAGGGAAAAAAAATTGGTGTTTCCATATTTTCAAAACTAGGGTGTGTTGAACAATAGAAAAAAAATCCAAACTCTGTTTCAATACTTGTACGTGAACGTGTATAATTTTGAGAGATTTTAATGAGATTTTGAGCTCAAGTCAGAAAAAAAAAGAAAATTGGTAATTGTCTTAATTTCTCTTCCATCATACTTGAAAGGCAGAACTTTTCATTCTAACGAGTAAATATGTAGGAAGGTATTCACGGTATTCATTCAAACGGTGAAAATTTTATTTTGATCTTATTCTAATGGAAATTAGCTTTGAGATTCCGTACCTTATACCGACTACCTGCTGCTACCGATGCTGCAGAATGGCCGATATCAATTTTATCCATAACGCGGTTACCACGCGCCACTGATCCGAACAACTGGGCAATTAAGTGTATCTTAGAACCCGAAGAAAAGTCCCGCGGTACTTTTTAAATACAAAAACACACGGCGAAGGCGAGGAGAAGGTAACGAATGAAGAAGCAAGAGAGTTTTGCAAAAGTAAATTAAACGAGAGAGATTCTTCGGTTCCCTTTTATTTTGTATGCACTTCGATGACTCCCAGAGTTTTGATATCTGCCGCGTCATTTATTGCTCACTCGCAGGGAAAACTTGACAAAATAGTCCACCTCTCTTTAGCCAAAAGATTTCAAAGAAATTCCGGAGGCGATATTTTACAAACCACTTCAATAGGATTGGTCAGAATTTTTCATACTCACTTTCGGCTGCAATGAGGCCTCGGAGTAATTGAATTACATCTGAAGAAGTACGGTCTGTGGGCTTACCTGAAAAATCCGAAAAAGAAAAACACGAGCATTAATTTTTTGTTACTTTTAGCAGCTGCGAAAATCGTTATTTCGGGCGTATGAATTTTCCTGACCAAAGATTTAGGGGCATCACACGTGTTTCGGTATGGTGCTTACAGATAAAATATAACGGCCATGAAGTTTTCGCGCCAAAAGTTTTTACTTAATTTATAGAGGGCGAGGAATGGCTAGCGCACGATCGATGTTACGTTTTATTCGGTTAAATTGAAATTGGTCACTCGACAGTTACGTAGCTAGGTTGTTTGCTAATCAAATTTCGTAAATTACCACTCGAAAACTGAATAGCTGCGAAAAGTTGTTCGTTAGTTATCCACCAATCTGCATAATGCACGGTCATAACAGTATCACGCAACCTCTATGGTAATCGCGTACATTACGCTCCGAAATAAGTAGGTAATTTTCTCCCGGTATAACGGCCCCTAAGAACTGAGATGTAGTTTTATCTACTTCAACCTATTTCTGTATAGATATGCCTCTACTTTGCCATACAGGCGTATTACGCATTATCATATTTATTTCACCCGTCATATCTGAATTTATTGAATGCTCAATTTTTTCTACGCGCCGTATAGTCTTTTCTGACATTGAAACTTCTCATAATCGTAAGAATATAAAATGGAGAGCATAATTTTCAAATTGAAAAAAAAAGAACGAATGAATAATATCAATCTTTTGTTTTTACCGATAGCTGCCGAGATGATATTTGAAAGATGACTCGAATCTCCGAGGGCCAATCACAGATCCTTTTCTCGTCTAAGGTATTGGAAGGCTTTTGTTTTCGCGTTCGTTTCTTCCGAGAGAAATCAATTACGGAACTTTTCAAATTTGCCAGTAATATTGAAATTTTCTTTCATACCCAAGCTCATAATTGAAGTCTATCGGGAGACGAGCAGCAGAAATGTTACGAAGTGAAGCCCTGCAGAGGTATAAAGCGAAGGGAGAAAGCAAGTGAGTGACGGAAAAGTGAGAAGAGCTGTGCGGGAGCGCAGCGAGAGAATCGAGAAATCGGGTAGCTGAAAGATTTAAAACTTTTTGTTTTTTTCCCTCAACTATTGTTTTCTATTGCCCAACCGATCAGACACTTTCTTTCAGAAGAATGGAAAACGAAGGATTGGGGGATGAAACGATTCTCATCATAGTCAACTTCCGTTCAATTTCGCACATTTATTTTGGCCGGGAATATTACCCAGCTATTGCCTGCGAAGTCACTTGCAATTTTCAGCATAAATTTTATCCGTAGATAAAATCTCAATGTCAATTCCACTCTCACGCGATCTAATAGCTTTAAATAATATAAAAACTAATGGCAACCTCTTTGAGCCCCTAACAACGGAACGCGAGATTTGCCCACAAGCCCCAAAGGAAATTCAAAATGTAAGTTCGCATAGTTTTCAACTCGCATCTCATTGCCAGTCAGTATGGATAATATGATGGATCAAATAAATGGCTGAATAAGCAGTTGCGATAGCTGTAAGGATCCTCAAGTATACCAATGCACGTACGTAGTATGTACCCAAAGTACGTATGCTACACCCACCCCAGAAGTTACATTCGTTTGTGTTAATTATAAGTTCCCAGACACACTTGATTTCCGGTGGTTTCCCTAATTATGACTACGTATGCACCTCGCCAAGTTAACGTGGTTGCAGAATTAAAGTTTTCTTTCCGAGTAAAATTTAACCGAATTTCAACACGCTCTAGATCTTTTTTTTATTTTTTTTTTATTTATACACAAACCTATACTTTCCGATCAGTTCCGGACTCGCATATCAATTTCGAATTTGAAAAAAAATCGAATTTTCCGAACATTCACAGTATCATTTTTGAGGAACAGGCGAGGGAATTGGAGCTCGAAATCCACCGTGATCTTGGACGTCACGTATTCCGTCCGATCGGCCGTCACGTATGCATATCTTGAGAGAGAAATAGAAAGGACGGTGGCGAGATGGAGAGAGAGCTGAATATCAGCATGGCAGGAGAGAGGAAAGGAGAAGGGAGTGAGGGAGTGAGGGAGACCCTTGCTTCCGCGAGTCCCGCGGGACAGCAGCCGGACGTACGTGGTCAACGCGGGGCAAACTGTCGCCAAAGTTACGTAAAATAGTTAGCGACACCCACAGCCAGAGAGGAGTGTTGGCGACATAGAGGGAAGTAAAATTTCCACCCCCTCCCTCCCGCCCCTGAATCCGCGTCCTGTCCGTCGGCCGTCACTGATATATGACCAGCTTGGGGACCCGGTTCGCCCCCTTTGTGAGATACAACTCCTACGTGACCGATATGCATGAGATATCTCACGTATCCACATGTTTCCGCACACAGCCATACAAAAGAGATACCCGTTCCTTATATACCTACGTATCCTTCGTACATGGAAATACCCATAGCGCAAAGAAGGGCTCGACCACCCCCCGGCTGCGTTATATGAATATTTTTCTATAAAGATTTACGCGAATTTAGTCCCTCCAAAATTTTACCTACGGTGTGGATCATACGAACGTACACGATTCCAACGCACTTGACCATGTAAACTATATGTACGTGAAAAAAAAATAGATAAAAATTCAATCGGATCATCGGACACCATAGATTCAAGACGGTTTTTCGAAAACTAGGGAAATCGGCCGCTGCTTTATGCTGGTATAACGTTTGGAATCGTAAAACTTTTAGTAAACCGTGTAACCTCAGGGCGATATGAAACGCGTATCGAGGTCTAGGCAATATTATAGGTACTTACGGGAAGTTTCCCTTGTACAAGCGGGCAAACAATCGACAAGTAGCCTGGCTGTAGAGAAACAATGTTTGGAACGGGTACCCTTGTGATATAAGTATATGGATACAGATGTCAAACTGAAACGGAAACGAAACTGTATTGACCCGAAGTTCTCCAATACATTGTGATGGCTGCTGAATATGATGGAGAGAAATTTAACGTCGTCTTCGAGGCAGTTCGACGTAATAATAATCGTGTATCAAAAGTAGATCGTTGAATGTGAAATTGTCTACCGATTGTGAGTAAAAAATTAGAGAAAAAAAGAAAAGGACGAAGAGTAAATTATAAGGGTGTAACGCAGTTTGTGGAGGAAATCCTGTGGTTCTGTTTTGTGTCCAGCAAGTCGACCACCATGCATTTATGACCCGTTTATGGTCGGTTTATGGGCTTCTTAATTGTCCCAGCTTTGGGTGGTCTCGTTCGTTTATACGATAATTAAATCTACGTTTAATGGGCGAGCATCACTCGTCGACACCTACAACGCGCGAGACATATTGTTTTGTACAAGACACCGGCGGGTATGAATCTCTAAACATATAGCCGAGTAACTCCGGATTCTCTCTACGTTATAATTATCGTATTTTCACGGAATTACCACCCTCAAAATTTTGGAAATTCACCGATAATATCGTACAAGATGGGTCGTAATACGATGGAATTATTTAGACATCCGAATTAAAATGAACCTCTTGAGTCGCTTGACCGTCTGACTTGGGGCGGTGAAATATCTCCGACCGAAAGTGAGCTGTAAATGACAAGTGAGGTGGGGCCTAAACTCCAGAAGATGATCTCGAGAGTTAATCCGAAATTGCTAGCTCATCCGTATCGGACCTACTAATTTCAGCTAAATCTAAGCAATACACGAACGAACATCGTAAGTGTATCAAGGTAAATCAGCTGGTATCTCAGCTGGTCTCTGAGGATTGCGTTTCCGGAACATTGCTCATTGTGTAGCCTGCGGACCGGTATATAACAGCAAATACGTATAACGCCCTTGGCGAACAGTCGACTGGTAGTAAGGTAGGTGGTACAAGTTGATAGCAACCGAAACCCGCTACTATCTGCACCAACGCTGAAACCATTTTATTCCATTGACTGTTCGGTGAAACTTGCGTATTGCGTTCTCCCCTTGGCACCCACGTGGAACCAGTCTCTTCTCCGTACCACATCGAGCACCAAGTTTCACCACCGTAGGTATAACCACCACCTTGTGTTGTGTCTACACGCAGCTGCTCGGAGTGGCGTGGTTCTCCATTTCTCTTCTCCTGTCCTCTCCACTCTCTTCGCCGACTCTATTCCGTTCGCTAGTTATCCTCCACCAGGTTACCCAGAGCGGACCGTCCCGCACTTGTGTTGAGAAGCAACATGGAGATGCGCCGCAGGGCAGCGGTCGAAATTCTCCCGAGGTCTTCGCGTATTCCCTGGTTAACAAGGATGCGCGAGTACCTCGGTATAGCTTGGATTGCAGGGTCCTTTGCTTTTGCGTTTTGTTTTACCGCAGGACTACGGTTCATTTTCAAGAGGATAATGCGGACTGAATATCGGATGGATGAAAATTTTTCGCGAGTTACTTTTTCGACGGAATTCAACCAAGTACGATAACCGGCGCGAGACGGATGAACCCGCGGAGAATAAAAGTTAAGAGGAGGTCAAGTTCACCCGTAAAAATATGCACCCGTAGCGACTGTGAAAAGATGCAAGATAAATGAAACGAAAGCTTTTCAACACGCGGGTGGAGTCAGCCATTAAAATATTTTTTACGATACTTGTTTGGATTTCCTAAGATTCTTCAGAGGTTGCCAACGGTCTAACTCTCCGCCAAAGTTCTCCCATTAGATGTGGTTAAAACTTTCTTTCAAACACTTTCTCTCTCAACCATTCGAGTTCATGAAATGAGCGACCTAAATTTCGAATATTTTCACACCATGAACGTTTAAACCGTTTCCTAAATTTTCTAGTTCTCTTCGATTCTTTTTCCGTACATACATCTGATCTAAGTCCAAAGATTTCCATCTACCCACCGTACTTTTGGATTTTACTATTTCAAAACTCTGCTTACAGCTGTACAAACTATCAAAAATCAAAATAGTCGTAGAACAGGCGCACTTTACCCTACTTTAAAAACGAACCACCGAAAAGATCGGGCTAGCAACACACGCCAAGTACGACTTCTATTTCAAGACGCAGTCGACTCCACCCCCATAAAATATTTACTGGCTAGCGATGCTATTACGTTTTTACCAAGTTTTCGATAGTCGGTCGTTGAAAACACGTAAAACAGTTTTGAATATCCCGCGGTTGCTTTTTTGCCAACCATTCCGATTCATCGGAAAAAAAATGGGGTCTGGATGAAAAAAATGTTCATTCTGCACCGGCAATTTCTGCTTCCCTGTAGTCCGTTGGTGGATACGTCTAGTTGTAATACAGTAACCGTGTCCAGTTTAAACTCTGTATAGGGTAGCTGAACATTAGAGGGCTAATTGTTGGAGTGGTAACGCAGTTTCTGACGAGAAACAGAGAACGTTAACGGTGGACAAAGGAAAGAGGAAGAGGCATGTAGAAGGACAGGAACGTAGAAAGCTACCACATGCTTAGCAGCGACACGGCATGGCACTCAGACCCTGGGTATCTTTTTGGTCGTGCGGTTCATTGCGACGAGGTTAGATATACCGGTGGGTGTGATCCGATGCAAAGCTCGCCGGACCCTCAGATGATTCGGCCTTTCTCGTCCTCTCTTTCATGCTCTTAAGTTGGAAATGAAGGTGGTAATATACGATGTCCTTTGATCTTTTTCTCTTGTAAATCTAATGGCACGTCGGTTCAATGCGCAATTAGTAGCTCGTAGATAGGAACTGGTTACGTAGCTGGTAGCTTTCGAAGCTTCTCGACTCTTAAACAGCCAAAAACTTTCGTCAAGCTCCCTTTCCGGAGAACAAACATTGGCTAACGTCGTCCGCTTCAGTCTCGTCCTCGTTCTGGTCCTCGTCCTCGTTTTCGTCCTCGGCATCGTCAGGTACTTTGCGTCGGTACAGCTTCCTGGTAAAAGCCCTGATTATTTGGCGGAACTAAGTAACACGGAGGGAAAATCCTGGACGTCCCAAGCTCTGGTTGTAGACGTAACATTAAATTAACGTCTCCCGCCACCGTATCCCGGGGTTTCAACGTCGTATTTCCAACCAACTCCACGACGACACTGTCATAGCAGTAAGTAATTACCTTTATCCTATATATTTATTTAACTATAATTAATGCTATTCGTTAGCGACGAATCAGACCATCCCCGTCCTACGACAGCGTCATCCTTTGCGAAGGATTATAAAAAAAACGTTGTAGGTCTTCGCTTGGGGGAAAAAATAGAATAGGTAAATAAATGAGAAGAAAAAAAAAAAAATACAACCGCAAAACAGAAAAAAACATCTGTCATATGAGAACGTATAATCTGAACTGTTTTTCTTCCTTTTCCTCGACTCACAGGGAGACCAAGATCAGTTCCGGGTTCGGAATTGAATTTTTCCGTCGCTGCTGACTTGGCGCTCATGGCGGTGCATGGCAGCAGCAATATCTCTCTTATCTCGGAGTGGAACAAACAAACTTCGGATGGTCCAAACAGAACGTACTTTACAATACGGTCAAGAACAACCTCCCCCCCTGCTTCTCGTTCTCCACCCTGTAGCTGAACTCCCCCTAGGCTCATGGAAAGTTCACATGACCAGTATAATCCTGGAGGGGCTAGAGGGGTAGCTGCTGCGTGGTATAGCTTCGCTTCAAACCCCCCCAGCTTTGAAAGAAAAACTTTTACTTTATCACCGGACCCAAGCGATGATAAAATTTATCTTCTGGATAATAAATATCTCTATTATAACGTGATATAACTTCCATTCGATTCATGCTTCACTGCCGAGTATCCGTAAAACTTATACCCGTAGATATATAACGTTTGCTCTACCTACACTATTTCATATAATCTGCGCTAACTCTTCTGGTGTGAATGGTCGTAGAATATACGATACAAAGTGCAGCAGGCAGTGAATTATACCCGATAATATTCGACCGGTTATATAACAGTTTCGCCTAATTTTTTTTTTTTTTTTTTTAAGTAATAATAAAGTATTAAAAAAACTGGATCTGCATTTAAGAAGCTACCGGAATAAAGAGTCATTCCTAGGAAATAGACGGATAAAATGTATAATTCCCTTGATCTGTTCCTAGGTAGTTTGAAAGGACGAAGGAGAGTTAACAAACGCATTAAGGGCATCTTTTAGTCATGGTATACCCCACGCGAATATGCGAACGGGTCCCGCCACTATTTGACATCTCTCAACGCATTAGTCGGATGTTTCTTTTACATAATTAGGGTTGCGACGAGGGTCGGGAAGGGTTAATACTACCCACGTAAGGGGGAATCGTAGCGGGAAGAGCCGGTCCGCGACTGTGTCGAACTCTCGAATTTCGTCGGCGCGTTAGGAAAGGTTGACGAGTGCTATTTTATCCGTTATACCATACTGGCATTGCACGTTACAAAATCCAAACTTTTTCAGGATATGTTTTACACGTAAAAAGGGTCAACCGAACCTTTTCAACGTTGCGGCGAGTAAGAAGTTGGGATAACCCCCATTTACATGGAGAAAAAAAAATCACCCCCGTCACTTTTTGGTCATCACGGTGACGCCGGAACAAGAATTCTTTTCTGAAAAAAGGATCAGCTGAAACACCTGATGGCGAGATCCCAAATTGAGATAAAAAAACACCGACGCCTCACGGTCGTCCTTCGAATTATAGATTCATCGAATATTTGCACCCTATATAGGTTCGAAGGAAATAAACTAAAATCCCAAACTCCCCGGAAAGCGGAACCCTAATGCCGGTAGTCACCCTTTCGAGTCCTTTACGTGCGGCGAAAGGTTCTCCGAGGCATAGGGCCTTTAGGAAGTGGGCATGCGGCATCTTGATATACGTGAAGACCGAAACCGTTCGTCGACTACGTCACCCCGTCACGCGAGGCTAGGGGTATCAAATGCAGAAAATTCAATTTTGCGCTTTAGGGGATCAAACATTTTCTGCGACCCGAGTAGCAGACCTCCCTATAACCCTTTCCTCGTTAAGTCTAATGAGCAGTCAATTAATCATCTATCCTGTAAGAACTTTATCGTAATTACGTTACCAGGGGATATTTCTGACCCGTTTAAATACTAGCCAGTACGAATTACTCAGGATGGATACTCAAACATAATTTAATCGATTGAAATCGGGCTGAATCCTTTACTGTGCCATTACTTGTTAAATGAATCGCTGAAGACAAATTCACATTTCCAGCTCCATCCGGAAGCCGATGTGAAGCGTTTCAGTTTGATTTTAATTTTTCTGGATCTCTACTGTCTTGTTTGATAATAAGAAAAATACGTTTCCCATTTTTCATTCGCAAAATTCACGATCCTGTTATTGTCCTGTAAAAAAAAAAATAGAAAATTTTTGCGAATAATAGAAAATTTTTGCGAATAGCTTATCGCTGTGGTCTAGCAGAGTTACCCGTGGTATTATTGAAATGATATAAAAGTCCTTTGGGAGTGAAATTCGTTTGCTGGAAAACGAATGGCCCTCCGGCCCTTGATAGTGAGATGAATTCGTCGTAGAACGACTTTCTGACTAATGTTTTTTCCGCGGATTTATGTCCCGACGTTAATTTGAAGGCAATTTAATAGTCGGGACCCCCCCATCGGTTTATTACCTTATTTGTTCGCACCAGTCTAATTGATAGCCTCTGGCTTGAATGAGACTTCATGATTTCAGGGGAACCGAACCAAAGTGTGCAGGCTATAAAAATCTAAATTTCACTCAGATATCATGCGCTCTGTATACGGAATTATATCCTATTCCATCAACAGATAACTAGAGTTTTCCGAATCCACGATCCTATATGAGGCAATTTTTGTTGGTTATCGATTCTGCTACCGAAAGTTAAATGAAAGTGAAGGAACCTCATTATTCGTTCCTCCTGGCCTAATTCTTACAAAATTTTGTGATCTCGATTTCGAGATTACGGTTGTTTGGATATTTTTCATTGTTCCAATCCATTCATCGATCGTTTTTTGAATTAGCCATTCAGAAACTATGTGTGTTATACGCACAGCGATTGACCTGATATCAGCTAACGTATGTAATCTGGGGTTGTCGTAGGAGTTGGTTTTACTGCTCGTCGATCGTTGGGAGCTGGAATATAACATGAAAGATTGACAAACAACTTCGGCTTTCGTTATGGGGGTGTTTATACCTACATGGTGGTTCGAAGTACGGTCTATTTGACGAAAAGTTCTTTCATAGCAATATCCAAAATGTTTCGACCAACCCGCAGTCCGTGTCAACAGAGTGAATATAGTCGATGAGAAAAAAACCCAACCAAAATTTAACAGTGTGATGAAATTTCAAGAAAAAAAAAGTCGAGTACGCGAAAGTGAGTTGAACGGTGCGATTATAGCAGGGAAGTTGAAATAATTGAAAGATTTCACGCGATAAATTTTTGAACCTTGAAGAACAAGAAGAACAAGAACAAGAAAAAAAACAAGAAAAACAAAAACAAGAAGAAGAAGAAGAAGAAGTTTTTTACGACTCAGTGTGTATAAAGGTATAGTTTAAAAGTGCTAAAAATAAGTTTTGCGAGAACAAGTTGTATTATTTAGTTGACTGAACGTCGAGGTGGCAACAAGAGACAACTTTGCTCGGTTAGTTAGTTACCTAATTCAGAATCAAGTTCACCTGACCTTCGTACCGTAGATATCAACTTCGTCTCGGAAGGAAGTTGACTTCAGCCATTGAACCTGTTTCAAAGTTATTCCAAACTAACTTTTACTAAGAACATTTTCCTTTACGATAGTAAAATTTCAATTCACACGAGATGTATCAATCACTATAGAAGGTGCCAGACTTCCTGTAAGGGTCAGACCACTCTCGCTGTACAAACTATTACATCTTCTTCACCTCAAAATACTTGAAAAATTTGCACTGCCCGCTCACTAAATTATACCGGCATATCATTGTTTCTGGTCATTATTTTTCAACAGAAGGTTCCTGTACGGTAGGAAATGATATCGATCTGAATTTTTCATTCCCTCGACGATTGGGATTCTGAAAGCTATAATTTTTTTCACCATTAAGGGAGCACATGAGCTCACAGAAAAAGTATATAGCTAATTAAAAATGTGTAGAATAGATTGAATCGTTCACGCGATGTATGGCATTTTTCACCGTAGGTATATACAGGTGAGTTGAATCATGCAATTCTAAAAAGCACACCACAAACCGATGGATTCCCAGGAGAGTAAGGAGGTGTGCTTTTCCGAGAAACCTGCAGAGGCAAAAAATAACATGGATAAAAAAAAAAAAGAAAAAAACCTTTCTGGAAAAAGCTCAACGTCGAGGAAAAGCTCCCACGGAGGCGTACCTGACGCCCACGCATTTCAGAGCGTTTAGCTGGGCGGTCCTCGAACCTCAAAGCCAATCGGGAGTTCGTGGTTCGAGTCCTGGCCGGCGCACTAACGACGCCGACGCCCACCGTCGTCGTCACGACGTCGAGAACCTAGCGCACGGGGCGACGCGCAGAAGAAAAGAAACTGACCTCGAGCTTTGGAAGCTCCCGGTGGTACCACTACGCTAGGTGAGCTTCTACTCGACCTTCTTCCAAGTCGAAACGTCTCCAGGTTTCACTTGATGATCACTCGTGACCGCATGGTGCCATGTTTGCCAGTAAAAAAAAAAAAAAAAATGTTAATTGAAATTCATAATCAACCTCATCCATCGCTTCACTATAGCGTCGATCTCTGCATGCCAGTAGATCTGATGATTTAATCTTCAGTCGATTAACTCTTTCAGAAGTATTCAGAATTACCCAGCGCCAAATTATTAGACTCGAAAATTATACCGGCGTCAGACGTTGAAGTCTCAAAGTCGCAAGGATTTAGGGAATGCGAGTCGATCGCACGTGTAGATTAGGTAGATGTGTACGTGTGTGTGCCTGATTCGGTGTGGGTCCGGTGCACCTGTGTAGGTATAATTGTTCGGTGGTCCGGCGAGGTCTAATATCAATTTGGCACATGGTCAGAAGCTAGCGTCAAGTTAGAAGTTGGTGGCGACAGTCTGCGGCGAGACCAGAGGTCCCTTCTAAGTCGGCCACCACCGCGCGCGGTGACCAAACTACAACCAGCCACACCATTTCCTTCCGTTAAACCATGGCAAGTCTCGTGAATATTTGTATTCTCGTCAACCCACCGTATATCAGAAGTTTGCGTTAATTATTCCAAGCGTAAATTTTCCAGTCATTATATGAGAATATATATTTCAGCGCCAATTAATTCTCCGAAGAGTGGCTGGTATGTGCGCAGGTATGGAGCTAAATTATTTGAACACATGCAGTTGATACGCGGTACTAACATTCCACAAGTGAATCTCTCCTATAGATATTGACGATTATCTACCGAAGTCCGCACTCACTGGGGCAACAACTTCGCGAAATGTAGGCACAATCGGATTCGCAACTTTAAGACAACTTGCAGTTCATACTCTACCATGATGTACCACAATCTGTTTAGTCAGAAGTTGGCCCTCGTCGTATCTACCGTGCAAGTATATGTTGTAAAAAGTCTACACGGTCAAGGGTTTTATAGTTTTATTCTGACTCGGGGGACACACGTGTGGCAAAAGTTATGTTCCGTGCTCGACTGTATTGTAACAATCCTAATTCATCGACGAAAATTGGTGATTTCTGTATAACCCAGCTACCTAGACGTAACAGATAATATTCACCGGGCTCGATTTATCGGGTCGTAAATAGACAATAGAAATGCTCCTTCGAAACTTACTACATTATTACACGCAACGATCCTCAAGGTATGGTCAGCTTTATTAAGGAAAGAAAAATGCTTGGATCAAAGAGAAAAAAATTAAGATGAAAAGTTTACCAACAAATTAAACAATGACTCAAATAATCAATATACGTGTAGGTAATAAGCTCTCACACGATTCCTGTGACAGATCTTTGCATTGCGATGAGGGCAATATTTATTTTCGATTCGAATTGAACGCTGTAAAAGCAGCAAGCGGCGCGCATGGCGTAGGCATTCAAAAGCGACGCGGTTATAGCTGGTACGTTTAGGGGATTATCGCTTGGAGTTAGTCCGGGCACGATGATGTATTGGAAGGGACGACAATGCACCAACTCTCGAACAATGCCAACAACTTCTGTTGTCAGAGAACTCACCTCACTACTTCCTATATTCCTCTCAGTTTCCTCGCCACCCAACAAGGCGGGCACCTTTTCTAGGTATACCTTCGAGCCTAGGAGAACGAAAATGAGAGAGAAATCCTAGAGCGATACCAATATTCGTTGTAAACGTATCGAGTAAATATGTAATGAATTAAAAACTTCCATGAAAGTACCAAAATCTTTTGTTTTCTCTACGAGCTCTTCGGGGTGGACTTTTCACGGGTGTACCGGTGATGATAAATTTTTTTTTTTTTTCTTTTTTTTTTGTGGGTGGGTAATAAACAGGAAACGCATAACGGCCTACATTGCAGCGAACTACGCGAGGGCAGAAATGGTAGATCCTTGGTTGAAGTCACGACCGAACCTCGAGCACAACGACCATCAGTCATTATTTTCCGCAACATTTAGCAAGCACTTCAAACTGCTTCGCACTCTGTTACGCGCCCGCCATGCCATCAACGTAGCTGAAACTTTCTCAAGTATGTGGCATAGGAGGCTCGCTCAATTTTACCCCGTCCTGCAGCCGCTGTTATACTACTTCACGAAAACCCTTTTTTCTATACCATAGTGAGGATGAGTTATGAACACGCGGGAGGTTATTATACGGACGAAACGATGGACCGTTAATTAGCGATATCTTCATCCCCTCACGGGAGACATCAAACTTCGACGCGGGATCGAATCAAATTTCCGTAAATACTGGAATCCCCCAAAAGGCACGGTGCAAAAAAGTTCGCCAAATACATTAAATGTTTAAAAACTTCATTGATAATAAGCAAAAAAGGATACAAATCAATTATTGTGCCGAGTGCACGTAACTTAGCATCAGGTAAGAATATAGAATTGAAAAGTAAATCAATGAAAATCAATTCAAAGAATCAAAAGAATCAAAAAAATAAATTGGAGTACGTGGTTCTTGGCAGGCTAATGTTATATTGCCGTACAAGGGTTCTGGATTTTTTTTCCGAAAAAGCCCGCCAAGCCCTATAGTCGTAAGATGTTTGACGGGTAAAGAAAAATTTTCAAACGGTAGCCATGAGAGCGCCGCTTTTCTGAGACCCAAAGAACAGGAACTCGGTAAGAAATAAGACGTGACTACGCTAGCGCCATCTATCAGGCGTGCGGGAATTACAATCTTTTTCTTCTTGACAGGAATATGGCGCGAGCCACAACAGTAACCGCACTATGCGGTCTGCCGTCTATACCATTTATGTTGGAATGGTTTTGGTTTCCAGATGACATATAGCTAGTTGTCTGATGATGACGACGGATCATCGTATATCAACTCTCTGACCACTGACGTTATTGAAATTACGCTTAAATGAAAGCTCGTGCCCGATTTATATGGCGAAAGTGCATTCAAATTTCCCGAAATGCTTATGATTTCGGAGATACTTGATAGAACGGTTGGCCCTACAGCGTTTTCTTGCTCTCCTTGAGGTAAAGATACTCGGTAGTCCGCCCGTTCTTTTAAATGTACTTGGCGCGAGACTCTACCGAGTCTCTTGATACGTCACTACTGGAATTTATCGAAAGTTAGAGCTCAGGCCGAAGGAGAGAAAAAATCAAGTGCACTAGTTGGCAGAAGTGAAACGTGAGGCGACGTTGTTCGTTAGAAAGAAATAAAATAAAAAAAACGTCTGAGGACGAAGGAAGCGCTGCAGCACGCGGTATCTTCATAAAGCCTTCAGGTAAAACTACAAGAGAAGAGGAGAGGAAGGAGGTTGAGAAAAAGAGAAAAGAGAGGCGAGTAGAGAAGAGAAAGGAAAAGGGTGCTTTCCTAGAATTCGAGTACCAGCATACCCGAGCAAACAACTGCCAACTTTTGGGACCCGGTGGGTTTTGGAGGTCTGAGGAGGGTTCTGTGTCCCCGGATCCAACTCTTCTTAAACCGTCGTCGGTCGCTCTTAGCCGAAATCTCTTTGCTGAATCGCCTGAAAGCGATGCGTTTCGGGATAAAGAGAAGAACCAGTAGTCTAGGTAGCTATATACGTATACTTTGGATAAAGACCATGCTGGCTTCGTGTTCAACAACCGAGCTCTTTATCCAAAAACCCCACGAAATATAGGCAAGAGAGAAAAGGGGTGAGCCGGAATTTTCCCGACAAAAAAAAAAAAAAATTTTAAATAAGTGTAGTTGAAATTCGTTTTTTTCCAAACTACTCTTACGCGACCGTACCGTTACTTTCTCATCGTCATATTTGCAGCTGAAAACTTTTTCCAACATGCTATTCGCCGTTCGTCCCGTTGGTGTTACATAAAAGAATGTTTTCATTGCTTTTCAGCTGCACTATATATACCGCGGAGGCTGCAAACAGAGAAGATCGCCAGTGGAAAGATTTATATCGGACGTAGGAATTGTAGTAGCACACAGAGAAGAGGGAACAAAAAAAAATAATGTAAAAAAAAACAAAAAAAAAATAGAAACTCGAGGTATCGTACGTCTTGAAACGAGGTCTTCAACTTTTAATCGAATTTATCGTTACACTATTCATGAGAACACCCGTATATATCTTTGCCTACACGCGGGGATGTCTATCTAAGGTTACCGCACTACGTTTTATACTTCGATCTTTGCGGACGTACCGTACGTACGTGTACCTTATACCACAGGTGGATGTAGATAATACAGAAGAGTCTCGAGCAACTGGCGTCTTGACGTTGAAACGGTGCACCTAAAAGTGCCGCACGGGCGTATAAGTTTTCCCTCGAGTATAAGTTCCACCTCCCCCTTCTATTCGTTTCTCGGTTTCTACCGAGGCTGGGTAATCGGAATTACAAATATCCCTTTTCGACTCCGAGAGAACAAGAAGATGCCTAATTCAAATTTGGAAAATTATAATACTTCAGAAGTCTTCAATTATTTGGCTATACGCCACCAGACTTCCTAACCCTTTTTCAAATGCGGGGTATAACTTATCCTACATACTTTTGTTTTTCCGTATACAATGGGGTACAAACTATGGCTGTACTACAAGTCCGAATGAATATAATAAAATTATGCCGCATCACCACTACGATTCTGCAAACGCAACTACCGCCGTTTATAGACTGGTATAATCACCTTGGTAAAGGGCAAGGCAAATTAGTTTTGCAGTCTGGTAAACTCAGTAGATTTATTTGATTACCGTGCGCATGATTAGCAATATTGACAAATTAACGCTGTGACCGCTGCTGCCCAGTACTCCTTTATGTGTGTATAATGGGTACGCTTGTATACGTGGGTGTGTAAAGCTGGGGGCATAAATCCCCCATATAGTATAAAGGAGGGCGCGGCACGTACTGACAAACTGGCTACCTGCAACTGCACTCGCACCACCACCTCTCGACCAATTCCCTTCAATTAACAATCTTGGCGCGCACACCAAATCGACAACTTTGACCGCACACGCCGCCACTGTTTCATCTACAGGATTAAACCTTCGACCGATTCATACCCGTACTATAGGTTCATTCAGTCGCGTTTTCTACCCTCGACCCCTTTCATGAAAATTTTCGGAAAGTCATTCTCCTACTTTCGAGCTCCAATGGAATTTACGACCTTTCCATCGTTGGGTTTCACAGTGATAATAATAATTCTCTCATACGTTCGAAGATACACGTTGCTCAGGAGTGCCCGCAAAGGTTGCGGACAATTTTGAGATTAAAGCAAAAGATGAACCTCGCATGGACACATATTTATGGGAACCATTCCTCCTACGTTATATACAGAGGTATAATTTAAACGCCGACGAGCGAAACCATATGCATATCTAACTTTTCCCCCGTACCTATAATACGTATATATAATACGCTCGAGAGCAGCTCGAGACCAGCGTCTCTCTCCGAACGGTAGGCAGGGTGGAAACTTTTCTCCATGTGTAATTCAATACGTGGGCCGCCGAGGTCTCGGGGTCGTATTTAAGACGATATCCCTCACCGGTGTCATGGGTAGAGTATGAGAAAAGCCGGAAATTTAACCAGGTTACTTCGTCCTCCGAAATAAAATGCTAGACGAAATATATGCGTTCAGCGTATCACATCTTCATCGTTTGATGAATCTTTTTTACGACATGGCACAATGACCAAAGTTCGTGCGATGAGGAGAAAAAAATCTTACAAAGGGTATGAATTATAGGTGCACTGCTTTGATGACGAGCTCCTAAAACCACCCTTCAAATCGTCGGAGTCAATTAAATGTCGAGAGCTGCTACGGTATGTATGCTCCACTATTTAACTACACTGTAAAATAAGTTTATATCGTCACTCAGAGCGACGTATTCAACAACCCTGTAAATGTACACCACGTCACATCACCCACTCTACCACGAAATTACCTTTCAAACGAGTCTGATTATTGTCAAAGCGAATAACGATCGCGACAGCGATAATTATTACAGTGGAATATCATCAACAGATACGTGGATCTCATCATACCGAAACTTTTGACACTTATCATTTCCACCGAGATCGTTTTTTTTTTTTCATATCTCGATCGGTTTGGGTTGGAACAAAAACTTTCAATTCTTGGTCGGAAAACGGAATTTATTCAAAGGCTATGATGACACGATACATCGATAGTTTGCGATTCGTTAATATACCTAGTTTTCTTACTCCTCTAGTGACCGAAATAAAAGTCGTTCAAAGTCCCATAAATCCCATAAATTACTGTATCTGGACGTTTTATCTGAACGAGGAGTGTATCAGGTATAGGTGTACGTTGTACACGATCAGTTCGGTGTCGTATTGGTTGTGCAATCAACCAAATCACGAAGTAGTTTGTCAGCCAATAAGGACCAGGGAGATATAGTCGGTAGACATCTGCAGAGGGCAAAACGAACGCCCTTAAGTGCTATAAGGAGACTGCATCTATTCCCTTCCCCTACTAATCGAACTCTCCTTCTACTTCAACGGTAGTCGTACGTCACTCGAGCCACTTCAATGTACGAGCTGGCTTCGCATGTGTCATTCTCGTATGGAGTTTCAGCATTAGGATATTCGGAAAATCGCAATTATCCCGATCGGCGGAGGTGATCGGGGGGAATTCGGAACTAGTGAAAGTCAGGAAAGCATAATTGGACACAACATAATTTCACATTTTTTATCTACGACGATTTTCCGGGCTATCCGCAGAGCTGAAGGCGTCTTACGGAGGTTTTCCTATGTAGCTATACTGCCCCGTGGGTTCCGTAGGCGATGGCTGCCTCGAGGGCGAAATGAAGCATTCCTTTACGACGGCCCTTACTGCCCGTAAAGTCGACTTTATGATGATAATTACAGGCGAGGGCAGTAAATCTGGGCGAAAGGTAAAGGTGTAGGGTGGAGGTTTCCTATGGTGGTAAGGTTTCTGGAAGAGGTACGTTACAATTTCACCCTCACCCTTTTCAACCCCAAGCATTGCTCTAGGTTCACGCACTCTGGTAGATATTTCTACAGTTTACGCTAGAACACGTTAACCAGTCCGGCACCTGCAGGACTGGACCCGGACATACTCAAATTACCAACCAGGGATTCTGAAATGTCGAAAGATACGAGGAGAGGTAAATGAGGAGGTGATTATACCGGATACAGAGGCCCTATCAGAATCGCGGTAAAGTAACTTTTTTTTGTATCATTACGACCGCGGTATTCGCAAACTATAAAAATTTCCTTGATCCAATTCTCGAAGGGATAGGAAGTTTATCAACCGGTTGAATGCGAGGCTTCTTGTTACCGATAGAGGAGAAGGTGGTAATGTAGCCCCCCACTTTGTTTTTAGCGCATGAAATTTGAAATAATAGCTCTATAAATTATTATTTTACGTCAAAAGATTCAGCAATTATCTGTTTATTCATGTCTGAGTCTGTATTCAATAAAATCCAATTATTTTGCTATGAAGATTGTTTACTCCCAAAAAGTAGCGATTCACCCCGTTGAGATCTGAGGAGGGTATTATGACCCCCGGGAACCATATTATAAGTAAGAAGAAGTAAGAAACAATTAACGACAAAAACTGCAAATATAGTATTCTCCTTCAGGTCCTGCACAAGCGCTATGAGCCCACAGAAGATAATTTTTGCATTGTATTCACCCTGCTCCACTCTTTGCCTTGTCGATCATTGCAGTAAGCAGTGTCGCAAAACCTTCGCCAGCACTCGTTTCGATTTTTTTCAATAACAAACGTATGAAAGAACTTCTAGCGGCGGCTTTGGGTAAAAAATACTTTGGTCACGTTATCTACCAGTTCAATTGATTTTTAGTAGATGACACCGTTTCAATGAGCAAATATCGAAGGGGGCCATAATACCTGCAGGGGCCACATTACCACCTTCTCCTCTACATATGGTTTTCGCAGGATTGTGAAATTTTTAGTTTAAAAATTTCGGACTAAAAATTGAATTTTCAATTTTTTATTCAAATGTTCGGATTAAGAATGTGCTTTACTTACGAACCACCCCGAATGCTTCAAATTTTGCGAACTCGTAATTATCTGGAATTTGATGTTCATCCCCGACGCGTAATTTTGGATATCCGCCTTTTGAAAAGGGCTTGTCAGATTTTTCGCGGGGATCAGAATCGAATTTGAAAATTCGATTAATTGCTAATGGAGTAATGGTAACGACACTGACGAAGGTAACGGGTTATACACATCCCACTGCTATAGGTATCCGTACCGATAAAGTCGGGTTTGTAAATTACTGACGTGTAATTTATACATGTGCAAATGCTGATCAAATAAGCGTCTATTATATCTGTACGTTGATAATGCGAAATTAAACATAAACGCTAACAACCTCCATAACTAAACGTGAGGTAAATAATAATTATAGAAACTTTTCGAAGTTACACACATATAATAGTTACGAAGTTATACGGAATTTCAAGACTAAATTCTTGCTGAATACTTACCGCAGGTAATCATATGTACGTTTTAGTAGTACTCGAGTAACGAGACTGTAATGGCCTGTTAAGTACTTGAATTATATTCACTGTTTCTCAACTACTTCTTTCTCTCCGTCGAGTGAGAATTGAGAATTACATTTTATATATCGTTATATTTAATTTTTTAATTGAGAAAAAAAAAATAATAAAATGAGTGATAATGAGTATATGAAATTTGGATTTTCTCTATTCATCGTCAGCTGAATAAACCGCTCACAGCAGCGGAGTAATTGAAATTCTAAAATTTTTTGAGGGCAACCAAACTCGTTTATTTGATATTTTGTTTCTCTTGTGGGTTTCTGGTTATAGTAGATTAACTAGAAAATGAGAGAAGGGGTAAGGTAGGAGTGAGGTTGGTGATTCTTTTGGAGGGTAAGACATTCATTTGAAAGAATAATGACGAAGGGAGGGAAGAGAATAAAGGTAACGACG
Organism: Athalia circularis; assembly: GCA_963978495.1. Lineage (NCBI taxonomy): Eukaryota > Metazoa > Arthropoda > Insecta > Hymenoptera > Athaliidae > Athalia > Athalia circularis. Next base: position 10,311,352 of record OZ021702.1, read on the forward strand.
CTCTTATTATTCTTATTCCCTCAAAGAATAGAATCGAAGTAGGTAATTAAAATAACAAATCTGTAAAATGAGCGCAAGCAGCTCGCTGCCCTTTGCATCAAAGGCTGTACGTATATAAGAGAGAGTGGGCATTAGCTGTGATACAAATAAATTTGTTTACTTTTATCGACAGCGCGGGGAAAAGCGCGGAAAGAAGAGGAGCAACTAAGGGAGAAGAAGAAGAATTTTAAGAAAAAAAGTTACGACCGGTTCATTAGCTATTGTAATCCGCGTTTCTACTCCTGCCTTTTTCATCTCGTAACTCCCATCGCAAATGTAAGTATACATATATACTAACGAACGTAATGATATTAAGTTCTCATTCCACGACCAAACACACGACTCAAAGCTAATCGTTAATTTAATGACTGCCACGCTGAAAAATACCCGTCCCATTGCAAACCATTTTTTTTGTCTTATTAATCCCTGCAAGCTCGTTCTCGGCGATGCGAGGAACAAACAAAGTTCTAAATTCCGAAGTGAGAATTACTTGGACCAACGCTCGGATTCTTTTCAAATGAATTTTTCTCGTACTCCTTTTTCCCCCTCCTGCCATATTTACGAGAAGACGATATAACTTTTGATCTCCACACGAGCCACATGACCCTTATCATTGTAATTTTATCACTTCAATATTTGCCCTTTCCCATTTGATGCCCTGAAGGCATTACCTTTTTTGGCATGAATAGTTGCGTCAACCAAAAGCTGGAACGGTGAAGCTTTATACTTATTGCGATTGCCTGCTTTCCAGCAAACAGAAATACAGGCAGCTATATGGCGCCACAATTTGGCGGTCCAGTTGTACATGATATAGAAAAGGCCGGAACAAAGCCAGGCTTCGTTGACTGGAAAGAACACTGCCAGAACTTTTTTGTAGTAGCAGCATTTTAAGTGGTAAGTTTCCCAGCAAATTTTTTTTTTTCGGTCTTTTTCCTCTTTCTTTTTATTTTTCCGGTTTTTTTGGAAGTCATCTCTCTCAGCTATACACGTCGGACGAGAGCCGGGACCGCAGCTTCGCTTTTTGTGCAGTTACGATTTTGCTCACACATATCATCGGTTTTGCAAAAATTTATCCTGGATATAGAGATTTATGTAGGAATGTAATTTTCATGGAACGAGAAATCCAAGCAACCGACACACGCGCGTATTATTTTCGTCGGACACTCGACCGACCGCCATCATTCGGACGTTAGTACCGGTAAAGCCCCTGTCACGTCCCATAACACATCTTAACGTATCGACGTCACTGGTATTCTCTGGACATATCAATATGCTAAAAGTTATCCATGTTTCCTTCGGTCACTGGGGAGTGACCGTCGTCTGTCAAATACTGACCAGAGGGAGAGGGTGAGACATGCCTATATTTCATTCTCGGTAGAATTCAATGTGGCAAGCAAATGAGGAGATATTTTCATGTTTGTATCGTAGATGCGAAGTCTAAAAAGTTCGGATCGTGTAAAATCGCCGGTCATGCAACGCATGAATCGAAACGATGAAAATTGTAACAAAATTTTGTTGACAAGCTGTAATTTGAAAGTCACCGCGGCGTTGCCAAGGGCTGTTGGCTGCTCGGATCGGTATATATACGTATTTAGTTATGGCATGCACATGGGTATTGGAATCTGAAATAATCCCGCGGGAAAAGGTTCGCTGAAACAGAAGCTACGGGGCTGTGTGAATGGATGATTTGTGAATATGCAAAGACAAGGGGATGGCTCCGTGGGGACAGCGTTCGGTCAAGATAGCAGCTCCCCCGACCCTCTTGGTCGCTCTTGGCTGGCTAAAACACGGAAAATATTCAAGTGGACAGGAAAAGAATTTATCGTTGCCAAAGGCCCTAAATTTTCCATCATATCGAATCCCAAATGTGGCGAAAAAATCGCCAGCGACCCTCCAATGTGGGCTAGTATGTCAGAATTGATGTGACACGGGCGTTCACCATATTCATTTATTTATCCATTTATTTTTCTATTCGACAAAATTTTCTCTTTAAAAAAAATGTGAATGAAAAATAAATTATCGGTTAAAAAATTCGCATTTCACCTTCATCGTTTTACGAGCCTCCGACACTCGTTCAAAATTGCGCCTAATTTTGTTAAATACATTTTCGCGATCCACCTGATTCTAAAGGTAGACGCGCCGGCAGGTATTAAGTTCAATATCACTTAGCTTTATTGCGGTAATTATCATTTTACGATCGGCCTGTATTCTTAGGGCTTTTATTACGTTCCGTTCAACGCCCTTCCCTTATTCTCTGTCCTTCCCTTCCGCTACGTTCTGTTCGGTTCGCAAGGGCGTTAACACCTCAGAATCACCGTAACGTACCATTTCCCATCTGCATCCCGATAAAGAAGACCCTTATTGCGCTGAGGTATCCCGCAAAATTTTCAATGCAATTACGGAGCTCATCTGCACTTCCCAGAAAATACTTGAGTGCCCGCCGCGTACCTTCCGTATATCCAACGCGTTAGCTGCTGCAGGTTATAAACCAACGGAAATCGAGCCCCAAGCGACGCACTTTCTGATTTTATACGGAGTTAGTTTGAACCATTAAAACCTGCTATACATACACGACTTGTATTCATACCTGAGTCGAATGAAGTCACCTTTCCGTTTCCATGTACAAAAATTATTCTCGAATAATTCGTCGGCGCAATATTAGCAACAGTTCCTACATACTTATATGCATGCATGCATTTATAACGAAATGCAATCAAATGCGGATGCAATTGCAGGCGCGTTGCAGGGTTTGAACGTCGAAAATGAATGTGAGAAACGGTAGGTGCACATAGCTGTCGGAGATGGCGGTATAGGTTAGGGTAAGGTGAAACGGAGTAGAAGGGTTGAAATGAAGGAAAAGGGTCAGCGGTAAGCTTTGCGTCACTGGATCACGATGGGGTGCATTTTATAGTCGGGATGGAGAAAAAAATAAAAAAATAAAAAAAATAGAATAGAATAAAAGAAATGCACGTGTAGCATGAAAAGTTGACTGCTTATGGGTACAACTTGAACTACAACTGCAACGGCAACTGCAAACTGCAAAAGCTATATTTTGTTGGGCGTTATACGCGGTACCGAGAGTGTCGTGCCGCGGCACCGATTTTCTTTGAGCGAAATAATGAAAAGGGTGCATTTATCGTGATGCATATTTAATGGTGTGACTGCAACGGTACCTTTTATGCCTTACATAAAATTGGCACCACGCGGTACACGGGGAAACTCCTTCCTCTTCTTCCACTTCCACTCATTCTTCTTCTTCTTCTTCTGCTTCTTCCTCTGTAATTCGTATCGCCCAATCCACTTTACCCGCTGGCTTAAACCCTTTCAAAACTCACCGGCTAATTCTGTAATGCTTCAGAAAGAGGGTGCCTCTAACCCACCCCCTTGTGCAGCTCGTAAAAGGTGGTTCAACTAAGTCTTGCGATAGAAGGGAACTCTGGAAACTGTACAGTTCGAGCTAGACTTATACGCTACACTTATAGCACTATCGATATAGGTACATACGTGAGTACAGTCAACTTATACAAGATACTCAAGACAGCTGTAACGGAGACGAGAGAACTTTTAACGGCAAAAAAAAATAGGTGCGGAAAAAATTTTCGTCGCCGGGTTTTCCTGGTACGTAAAAAAAAAAATTCCTGATCATTCTTTTGATTCTCACCGAGAAATGAATGAAGATTTTTTCCGCTCCGATGAAAGTGATTTTTGACCCCGTCATCGGGATGTAACTCGTTCGAAAAAATAGATGTGTTTAATTGTATCGGAGTTTATATTTTGTTGCGAAACACGCTGCGGCACGGCGGTAGGAAAATTGATCGAGGGATACTGTGGTGTAATGGGACGAGATAATAGGTGTTTTTGTGTTTTCATGTCTCCGTATTGTGTACTTCGGGGTGAGCTGCTGGCGAATATAAGAAACAAATCGCTCTTCGTCTCCGTCGAAAGTTTTCGGCCATCAGTCTCCCCGTCATGCAGCATATGTGTCGGTTTTGCGGCGAGCTCGAGAGAATATTGGGAAGTGCTGTTAAAAGGGGCGAAGCTGCTGAGGAACAAGAAGAAGAAGAAGTAAAAGAAGAGCTAGCGAGAAGGGATGGAGAGTGGAAAGAGAGATCCGTCGGGGGGGCCCGAAGGGGTGACATCGGTAGGGCTTCGCAAATTGTTTAACTTTTGCGGGAAGAACGACGACGACGACGACGACGATGCTGAGGAGGACGCGAATGACACCGCGCGCCACGCCGATACAAGAATGGGCCTCTGATGTGATTTTAACTTTCCACCGAACCAGAGCGAGAGAGCCCTACGAGAGCTCTCGAAGGGGATACCATTGAATAAGGGGGTGCGGTTACGACACTTTTCTCACCACTCACGTCATCCCTCATCATCCCTCGCATGAAGCGATTGAAAATATGCGGAAAACTATCGTCGTAGAATAACAAAAAAAACTCATTCATTTAACACGGATGTTAGGCGAATGCTGATTACACCTGTGATCGAGGGATTATTTCGGATGATACGAGGGTAAATCCAAATTGAGACAATGGCTGTACGAAGAATATAATAGTTGATATGTACGGTGAGCGGAAATATCATCGAGCACTTATTGTTCGCCGTATTGAAAGGATCCGAACAGTTGGCGCGTGTGTACAGGGGATGAAACGTACACAGAAGCGTATGAGGCTACTAAACAGTAAGCTTGGTGAGGTTGGCTTAGTTACGAACAACTTTATAGCATATCCAACAATCCAACACTGCACGACCCCCCGCCGACGTTCTAATGTTATTATAATTGTACCGGGTTGGCTACACACACATAAAAGCGTTCAACGGAGAAGCTATTGCAGTAGGTTATCATAGGTTTCTGAAGGTTTATACCCTTCTTCCTATACCACTTCCGCGTGCCAAATTTCAATCTACCCCAGAAACTCCAAACTATTTATCCAATCATTAGGAATTCCAGCTAGAGCGAAGGTTATATTATCATCGCGCAATTATACGCGATAGCTCGAACCCTCCTAGATTTTCTTCGACACGAAAAATCGAACGAAAAAGAAGAAAAAAAAATCTTCTACGTGAGAAAAAAAAGTTCAACCAAAATCAAAAAAGCAGAGACAAAAAAGAAAAAAAAGAAAAGAGGAACGTAGCTAGGAGAGTAGAAAAATGGTGGCGTAAATAGCGGAGCTGGCGAAGTCACTCGGAATATAGGGGTAGTCACCCCTCGGCCTGACTTAATTATCGTAGCTTCCTCTCGTGGCGTAAGATAAGTCTGGAATGAGTAAATGTAAGATAAACCCCGTTGCTTATTAGCTTCACTCCAGCTTCCACCTACCAACAACTTGGGAAAATATTAAGCTAATATGAAGAAACACTTGTATGTCCTCCTCATCGTGCACGAGCGAGTACACTGGGTGTGTTTTATATGTGTACATGGATATATGAGCGTACGTATCCAGGTGTGTGCATACCGATGTGTATTTGTATTTGTATGTGTGTATGTATATTTCACCAAGTAACGCCCGAAGGTAATTAGCTATCGAGTTACCTACCTTCTACTGAGGAAGGATCCGCTTTCAGATATGTAATTATTCACCATGGAAATGGTGAATTTCTACTACGAAGCAGGTAGGGAAATCGAAGATTAAATAATAGAAAGAACCTCTTTTTGTACGTATTTACATAGGTGATAGCTGATCTAATTTATGTGACATGCGCGCCTGTTGCACGTATGTATAATAAATATTTCGCCAATTTTATAGGGATCGTATAATTTCTGAGTTTGATTAGTTTGAGAAAACGCACCAGCTGACGTTTACCTGGTTATAAATACTTTTTCTGACGCGCGAGTATTTCGACATTAATTTTTCAGTTGTTTTAATTAATTAATCGAGGGGTTGAACCGCTCTCCTTACTCTCCCTATATATATTTCCCTTTCCTCATTCGTTTACTAGCGCTTGCTCGCGGGTAAAATTTCAGAAAATTATTAGGCAGCAAAAGCAGCAGCACCGACGCTGCACTACCCGCGCAAAGATTGCTGGGAATAAGAGAGTTTAGGATTTTGGTAAAGTTTCGCGTTCGCCCATCTTTGAAAAAATATTGTAATCCCCCCAAAAGGCACCTACGGTGCAAAAAAGTTCGCCAAGTACATTAAATGTTCAAAAAATTCATTGTTGATAAGAAAAAAAGGATACAAATCAATCATTGTGCCAAGTACATGTAACTTTGCATCATGTAAGAATATACAATCGAAAAATCCGTGAAAATTCTGAGAGGTAGCTATCATTATGAAGATATAGTCTGCAGCGTTTCGAATTTTTTAAACGATTATTTTGGCCGTAAAATCAAACAATTCTTCGGCAAAGGTTAAAATTAAGATAGAGGGATGAAACTTGAGATACATCATTTTTTCATCCATTTCGAACCATTTCATGTACAATTTCGAATATACAATTGGAAAGTGAATCAATGAGAATCAATTCAAAGAATTAAAACAAAAAAATAAATAAATTAAATTAAATTTGAAAAAAAAACATTCAAAAAAATAAATTGGAGTACGTGGTTCTTGGCGGGCTAACTTTACATCGCCATACAGAAATTCTGGATTTTCTCTTCCGAAAAAGCCCGCCAAGTCCCACTACCTCCAATTTATTTTTTTGAATGTTTTTTTTTCAAATTTAATTTAATTTATTTATTTTTTTGTTTTAATTCTTTGAATTGATTCTCATTGATTCACTTTCCAATTGTATATTCGAAATTGTACATGAAATGGTTCGAAATGGATGAAAAAATGATGTATCTCAAGTTTCATCCCTCTATCTTAATTTTAACCTTTGCCGAAGAATTGTTTGATTTTACGGCCAAAATAATCGTTTAAAAAATTCGAAACGCTGCAGACTATATCTTCATAATGATAGCTACCTCTCAGAATTTTCACGGATTTTTCGATTGTATATTCTTACATGATGCAAAGTTACATGTACTTGGCACAATGATTGATTTGTATCCTTTTTTTCTTATCAACAATGAATTTTTTGAACATTTAATGTACTTGGCGAACTTTTTTGCACCGTAGGTGCCTTTTGGGGGGATTTCATAACTTTTTGTATGTTGTTGGAGAATATTGTAGTATTGATTGTGCTTTCTTTAGTATACTATTGTCGTAAGATGTTAGACGGGTTAGAAAAATTTTGTTACTATGACGATTAAGTTTAGCAGATATCAAGAGATTTCGGTAGAGTACTACGCGTTTGCAATCCAACAATTAATTACTTCGCTGGTCGGTTTCATATGCCTCAGACGATGTGTTCTATTGGAATAAGAAAGCTCGGTAGCTGCTAAATTGCGATTTGAAGTCCACGGTTTTTCGCTTCACATGATTTATTTGTGCAGTTTTATCACAAGTCACCGGGTGCAGTTCCTCAGATCATTAGTTTGACGAAATGGATCTTAGGTTCGAAGCTACAGCTTATCAGTATTTAACAACATACTAGGAGAAAGATCGGTTCCTTTTCCTTTCTGGTAAGATGGAGGCAAGGGTCGAATCGTTTGGCATCAGTTTGCTTGGTTTGTGATATCGAAACAGAAAATGATCTTTCATTATCGATATGCTTGTGGGTGAAAGGAGTGTTAGTTATAATGAATCGGTTCAGTAGGTCTGAAATAAAAAGAAGGATTATAGTTGACTTCTGAACAAGTGTTAAGCAGGTGGCCAGGATTCAGTCGACTGCAGTTTTCTCACATTGGATTTGGCCGTAGCTTTCATTGATGAATAGGATCGGAGAGGAGCTATTGGTTCACATTGTGCCAGGAAGAAAATCGAATTTTTTCTAAATCCCTCACGCAGCCAGGGCGGCAAACGTTAGCCAATGAGAGTGCCGCTTTTCTGGGGCCCAGAGAAAAGGAATCACTATGCGGTGGTAAACTCGGTAAGAAATGAAACCGGCTACGCTGACGCCACCTGCTTTCGTTTTTACTGTTTGATAGGAATACGGCACGATCCGTGGCAGTAACCTTACCGCGGCTTCCCTTCTATGCCATTTATGTGAAAAGGTTTCTGTTTCCAGATGACATATAGCTAGCGTACGACGACGACCACGGTGGTGCTTAATCGTGAAACGGGCCTACCGGTGATCAGAGATTATCATATCTCAGCTTTCCGACCACCGATTTTATTGCAATTAGGCTTAAATGAACCCGCTACGATGAATTATATCGCAAAAGTGCATCCAAATTTCCCGAAATGCTTATGATTTCGGAGATACTTGATAGAACAGTAGGCCTTACAGCGCTTTCCTGCTGTCCTTGCGGTAAAGATACTCGGTAGTCCGCCCGTTCTTTTTAATGTACTTGGCGCGAGACTCTACCGAGTCTCTTGATCTTGGAATCAAAATGGCGTCAACGGCACATGTGCGCTAGGCAAAAATAAAAGACTTGGGCCCAAAAGTCTACAGTTTCACTTAATAATTTTGAAAATAGATAAGCTACGGTCGAGAAATAAAGAACTGAATATTTTTAATCGACTCTAGAAACGTATAAAATTATCCGATATTCGATTATAGCCGGGAAAAAGCTGCAGCTGTGGGTTTAATCAACGTAGTTTCTAATTAAAAATCTAAACCACCTGTACCAATAATGCGTATAAACTAGATTGTCTTTCACCACGCCTGTATATTTTACAGGTCGAGTTATAAAATACAGCAGATAGGTGGTAGCTCCAGGAATACTTATAGCCTCCCTAGGTCCAGGCTTAATATTTAATTAATATTTTCGGTAAGTTACGGTGTGCAATGAGCTTGTTTATATTAACCCCAAGGATTAAAAGGTACCTGGTATCCTTTATCAGGGAAGATTAGCTGATATCTTCATTAACTCGGCTTAATAATGAATGCGAAAACATTGCCGGCAGTCTTGCTACCCCGTGATAAAGCGCATAGATTCATTGTCAGTACAAAAATGCACTTCCACCGTCATAAATCAAGGGTGGGTTGAGTGTTGAGAGAATCTGTGGGGGAAAAAAATTCAACTTTGTTTTTTATTAGTCAGATTGCAATAAGCTCTGAATATTGCATTGCCGTTTACAGAATAGCTGTTTCTGGGTATACCTATACACAGAGGGTGCGGAGTTTTTAGTATAATCCTCTTTGAAGTATCGTTCGTCGCGATTGATTATAAAAAAACAAATGAAATACGCGAGGTGTACGGTATTCAGCTTTGAGCTCCGACGAAACGATCTAATGACTGTGAATCCTCTTTACGGTTTACAAGGAGTTTGACCCTTGACCCTTCGCCAGTAGTCCCCTTTTCTGTTCTACAACGAGCTACGGTGGTACCTTTTTTCCCCCCTCTGGCATCGTCGCGTAAGAAGACAGCCCACCCTGCGCACCGACCAGAGCCAAGAGAACCCGGTGTGTTTCTAAGGGTGGAAATAGGGGGTAATCGGGGGGAGAAATACACCCTTGGCTCTCTTTTTTAAGCCATAAATTGTTCGAGAGTCGCGAGACCGCCACGCCGAGGTGCCTCGAGACAAAAGAAGAACGCCCCTGGACCACCGTAATGTATTTAACTTAAGTAGTCTACGGAGATTACGCTGGAAATATTGTCTGAGCGAGGGCACAGCGCGGTTGATCGAGAGGAGGGTATTATTTTCACTGGGCTATATCACCCCGGTACCTCGATAGGAGTAAAAAAAAAAAATTGAAATAAAATTAAACATAAAGAAGCATGAGAAGAATTTTAACATAGGTATCAAAAAGGAAAGCCAGATTTCAGTGTTCTCGCGTCATTCGATATATTTTTGGGGTTCGTTGCATTCGCGAAGGAAATTAGTTTATTCCTCAGAAGAACCTTTTTTTTCGTTTCTTTTTTTACGTACAGCCGGATCGACGACATGGCTGCAACATTGAGTCTTCGCGAATATCTCGCAGCGGGAAAATCTCGTCGTATATATAGCAAAACGGAAGATTGGGCTGCGCAGAAATTCTTAGACACCGATATCGGATCGGGACCCTTATCAAGTGGAGCCGTAGGAAACCAGACGCTTACGGTTCGCTCCCTGAAGGCTATGCCTCCTTGGCGTATAAATCATGACCCTTGTACAGTCTGCACGCGTATATCCAGATCCAGATTCTACGAACCGACCGAGACTCCCAGTCGAAGTCGACATCGAATTCCAACTCGGAGCAGGAGCAGAAAAGCAGGAATAGAAACGGGGGCTGCTCGCTGTTGCTGGTCCAAGGTTACCCCTGCACCCCCTCTTTCGGCGAAGGAAAGATCAGTACATTACAGATAAAGTGGAGACCCTCTCGGACTTTTTTAAGCCATAAATTTTCGAAGGAAGTGTTTGCCGAACTTGTTCCTTCCTTCCTAACTCAATTGCTCGGCCGCGTGATCTATGGAGTCTCCCAAAATCACGGAAGCCGCCTTAGTTCCGCTCACCAGCCTCCCCCTCCCCCCGCCCCTTTTTTCTCCCGCAACTGCATCGGGTGGGTACTGCCCTGATTTCTTTCGCTCTTTCCACATAAGGAGAGTATAGTGGAAAACGCGTTTTCCAACATGAAAATAAAACCAATCTTTTATCATGCTTCTTTTTTTTCCTTTCCCCTCTACTCGTTGCACTATTTTCTCTATATACCTTCAAACCGGCAATAGATTTGACAGGCATCGTGATAAAAACAACAAAAAAAAAAGAAAAGCAGACACGAAAGAAGAGAAAATAGCGAACGTATATCGGGAGCTGACGTCATCATAGAAAGACCGTTCGTTCCGATATCGATTGACGGGTGGTGCAACCCCCAATTAGGAACCCCCATACGTCTCTTCGCTTCTACCCCTTAGCTGCTGCTGCTGAGCTACTACAATTCGCCCACATCAGGAAGGACCCACATGTTAAAGGTGCATCCACATGTGAATATTTGCCTAAGTGATTGGTCGCCTTGAGACGGTGGGCAGCTCCAGCAGAATGGTGTAGCACAACCTGCCGACAGTCAGCCACCTCGAACCTCGCAGGTCCAACTTCACTCTTCAGAGGTGCCGTCCAGAATATTCAAGTTGTACCAAATAACTTTCAAACTCTCACCGGGACTCCGCAGAGCGCTTCACCGGGCAAATGTTTCTTGCGAATGTATAGCCACGCATGGGTATATCAGGTTGAAACTCTGACACAATAAATTTCGAAACTTCGATTTTTTAAACGATCTAACAGAGAAATGAAATTATTTTACTCGACCCTTGGCTACTTTTAACATCGGCAATTTTCGTATCGTGACAATTTTTATTGACGAAAATTATACGTATCCCCGCAGGTGAATTAGACTCGGGGTATCATTTGTACGTAGTCAACGTGACTGAATCGGAAAATTCAAATTGTTATATCATAATTCGAAGTCGTTATTTCAACGCGTTGTCTATTGAGTCATTTTGTCGGCGACTAAAGGTATAGGTATAGATTACAGCTACCTAGTAAAAATAGATTCGAATAACCGAACCGCACGGGGCCGTCAACCGTACAGCTAGAAATTTTCATCCCTCGTAAAGTGCACCCTGGCGCGAAATGTCGTACTTCGACAAAGTTCCCTGTATAATAAAATATGCAAATTACTGCGCGCGGTAATCATATTCGATAATATACTTACTATGTATAAAAAAGAAAAAAGGAAAAGAAAAAATAGAACAGCGTAAAGAAAACAAAAACGAAATATGACAAAAAAAAAAAAGAAAAGCGATGGGTGGTTTTGCACCCTCCTTTTAGTTTCTTTCACCCGTTGAGTAAACACGGACCGCGAGATCGACGCGTAAATTGAACGCTAATTGATAACGGACGAGCGTTGATAGACGGAGCAAGAGAAATTTAACGGAGATTCAATCGACTCGGATTCTGCGTCACCACCTCCGGGCGTGTCTGATCGACTGTCAAGTACAGATACGAGCTCATCTCATCTTGGCGTCATCAGAGACCTCCCCTTTGCGTCTGCTTTGGACCCGCAACGATTCGATTCGCGGCGACAACAGATTCAAATGGTGATCGACGGATTTCTAATTGTCCTCGCAAAAAACAAAAAAAAGCACCCGTTACAGCTGTTTTCAAATTACAAAACGAAACTGATCGAATCACCGAAGGGGGGAACATAAAAAAAAAATGTACAAAAAAAAACTCAGTCCGCCTTAACGCGTGGGACATGCAATGTGTATCAATATAGCGTAACGACGAGATACTGCTGCAGCGCAGCCTCGAGGAATCATTTCTTTCTTATACGCTATGTGATAAAGTATATCCTGCAGCCTGTAAAAGTTTTTGGTTATGCAAAAAGTTAGCTTTAAATGCTCCTCCAGTATAGAAGTATAAGGATTTATTTTCACCGGATGCTTTTTTCAAGGCTTTCCTTTTCCCGTAAGCAATCTAAGATGCCGGAAGCCCGTAGGAAAAATATGAATTCATACGAGCTGATCACGTTTCCTCATATCTAATATTATATACTACTACTGTATACGTGCATGCATACTTTTGTGCATATTTCATATACGAAGGTATAAATATGTATATGCGCGAGTTGATATCATTTACGAGGTAATTTTAGGACTGGCGTGTATAGACTTAAATATACGTATAGAGAAATGTACGTGTGCTCGCACAGAAAACTGCTCGGGTTATAGGTGTGTGTAAGGTATACGAGAAACTGGAAAGTACGTTAATACGTTAAAACGACTCGCACGTTTCGTGCGCACAATGATACGTTTACGATTACAAGTTGAAACGACCGATCGTGTTAACGAACGAGAAATATATGGCGGTGCGGGTTGCGAAGGTACTACGTATTACAAGAGGCGCGTGCTCACGTTGGTATATTACATCGTTAAACTGAAAAATTTTCTACCACAAATAGCGAGAAAGAGACAACATAAAACTGATCGTGAACACCTCGTATATAACTGCACAACTCTCAAGCTCCTGCTTTTGATCGTAAACTAGAACCGCGTGCATGAATATGGACATGAATGCGAACGCGATTTCAATTCCGATTACGATGCGTTCGAGTATAATTCGTTCATCGTCAGCTATTCAGAATTCTTAATTTTTTTTTTACATAACTTTAAAGTCATTATCGTTTTACCAGAAAGTAATGCGACGACGGAAGTTTTGAATCGAGAGAACGTCAAAGGATCCAAGTTGGAATGCCTCAGAAGTGCAAGGAGACGACGACGATGGTGCAAAGGAGAAACTATATAAGGGTGTTTAGAACGGCAAGTAAGGGCTGAGGGAAGGATTCTTAGGAAGGAATCGCGGAGTCTAAAGTCTTAAGTAAGACCAACCGTAAGATTAGGTTTACGGTCAGGTCGGCTAGAGGTAGGGTTAGATTTAACATTAAGAAGACCGGACCGCAGCCGAATTACGGGGTTCCACCTTTTCCCTACCCCTCAAAGCCTGACAAATCGGGACTTGGACTACTTTGAAGTGTCCTTCGCTAATGTTCCCCCCTTCCCCCCCCCTCCCCCCGCGGTAGGGTTAATCAGAGTTGCCTAGAGATTGAAGAAAAGACCATGGGGCTAAAGGCGGCCCTGCAAGCATGGCTTCTCACCACTGTATAGGTGCATAAGCATGAATCTTAGTTTCTAAATTATAAACTGTTGATTGATAAAAAATTATTTCTCGCTATCAAGCTTCAACGCGATGTTGAATTTCGAATGAAATTTCGTTCGGATTTATGATCCGAAAGGTCAGATGATTTTTTCCAACCGCGTTCATTTTGAGGAGTCAGCTGCCAATAAGAAGGAGATTAACGGGTCCAGCTTACCGGGGATTGCAATATAATCCAAGCTGGCAGTAGCCATCGCTATACAAGCCGCATACAAATCGCGAGGAAAAACCAACGCGGAATTATCTTGAGATTTACTTCTCATTTTCAACCCTGCTCGCTCGTAAGACTTTTACCGGAAATTAGAGCTATAGGATTGGTATAGTTTAACAGGTTGGAAAAATCGTGAAACGCATATGTGATCATGTCACTGTTAAGACAGAGAGATAAATCATCCAACAGACAACCGACAAATGCATTCTATTCTTTTTTGTTCGAGGAGAAAGCTGTTTGGCACATTTTGGAAGCGCAACGACTGAAATATTGCCACCGATCTCGACTTGACACCCCTGCAGTAGTAAAGTGAGAAAATGAATGAGCGGAGCAGAGATACTCCGGCGAAAGGGACTTTATGCTTCCTAATTATCCCGATTAGCTAAACGACTAATTGAGATTTCTCTCTTTCTCGTTTAATTTCAAGGGACCGTGTATATCTTTTATCCGGAGATCTCAGTATTTCATAAATATTCATGTAAATATATATATATACTTCTTTGTTAATATTGACACTAATTCAAAATTTTAATCAAGAATATAATTAGGTACCTTTGATATGATTTTGCCAACGTTTTAATTATCCCGTAGATATAGATTTTTTTGTATCTACATCGCTTCGACTAGGTGTGAGAATATATACGTATGGCTATTATAACGCCACCGATACCTTTCCCTCAGTGGCAGGCAAATATCGATTTGCGTAATTCATTCCAGAGACAAATCGACGGTCTCAATCTTAGCTTAGGCCCGACAGTAGCTGGAGAACTTTCGATTTATGGGCCGTTTTCCCAAGCGGTATGTATACGAAAACGGAAGGGGGGAATAACAGAGAACGGGGGTTATAAGGGGTCACAGGGCGCGCGAGGGAGGATGCGGTCAGAGTGACAGGGTGGGCGATTAGACGCACAATATTCACCGTCCGAAACAACATCTGCGCCGTCCATTGATCATGCAGCCCGCGAACGCCTGCAATCGCTAGGAAACGACGACTTCGAGATTTCATATCGTCAACTGTGACGTATTTTTCGGTACTAATTCGTTGTTGGGAATGAGATTAAAATCAACCTGATAGGATATGAGAACTTCTGCGAGGGAAAGACGGAGAAGAAAAGAAAATTGTTCCTTTCTCTCGTCCCACCGAACTGCAGAGCTAGAATTTTGAATCGTCGCGGTGTGTGGGGATGAACTGTATGCGAAGTTCGACATCGCAGGCGATACGAAATTGTTTTGATAAGGGGTATAAAGTGTAGCATCACTGCAGCACGTATATCTGCAGCATAAGGTATTTTCCATACGCAGCAAGTGATTTGCATAGAAGCGGGCAAATTTGACTAGAATTAGGGGTGGTATTATGGCGTTGTAGAAATTGTGGACGGCGAACCTTAGCGCCCTTCGCTTGGCTTGGCTGAGCCAGGTGACGCGACGGTGGGAAGCAGCACTGCCAGCAGAATCCTCTCTTGTCAAGTTTAAACCCGGTACGTGACTAACTTGCAAGCGGCCTGCTAAGATGCCCGCTAATTTATATGTTCGTGTTAACTTGGTGTACCCCAGCCCCCAAGAGCCCACGGACACCCTTAAGGAGGAAAGCTTCTGTACGAGGAGGCACGGGACGCATAAGTAATCGCTATCGCTCTGCCCAGATGCGCGATGAAGATGACAACGCCATCGCCGACGATGAAATGATCCCACAACACGAAAATTATCATCTTTATGCCCACCATTCGCGTCTCCGTCCCTCGCGGAAACCCCGTCGAACTTGAATAAAAGATTCTCACTCGTCAAAAAATTACCCTGAGAAATCCGTACGATTCCCTATAAAAACTATGGGCAGAGCTTATGCGGTGCTCTGTTTTTCTATATTCTGGAACGATGACTACCCTGGCATTTTCTTAATGGCTTTCACGCCCGTATAGGGCCGAGTAGGTTAGGCGTGGGTAGGAATGAGGAAACAGGGAGAAGGTAGGAGCCCTTTGACAACCCTTTGACAAGCAGGAGCGCGGGCATCTTGAAAACATCTTCGCATCTTGTCCTAATAACAAGCAACATTAATCACCGTTGCGCTACCGTGCAATTACCAGGAGCTGCGGCGCCAAGCCCAAACCCAAGACCCTCCCAGTCAAAGGGTAGGCTTAATTTCATGCATGACAAGAGCATCTGTTCTATCTTTTGCGTTCTGATTCCTAACGGCGTTCATCGGTGGCTAACGTATCGTCGAATCTCGAATGTCAACTTATATTTTACCATCCGAATGGTAAATATTTTTCTGCACTTGAACCAGATCTTAATGATTCGTAGTGTGATTTTGGAACGGATTTTGTTGAATCCTCCGAAGCATATTAGGGGTTTAGACGCACTTTATATAGGGTTACATTCTTCTAGCTCGTACGACCTCGCACAGCGTTGTTTCGCATCTATGAAATTAAGCGCATCCCTTAAGTACCCCTTCTCGCAGGACCCCGCAAAACTTCAAAAGGCACACCCTAATTCCTCAGCGAACAGTCGCTAACGCTCTCCCACTCCCTTTCGCCCTCAGTTTCTCTCCATCTTTTTCTATTTCTGCGGCGTTTCTAGCTTGCAGAATTACGGATATCAAGCTAATCGAATGCCTTTCGCATCGAACCGGAAATACCGCGAATCATTCTACACTGCAGACATAAATTCAAATTAACAAACATTCTTCGAAAACACCTTCTCATCCCGCTTATTACAAACTTGCTGCCATTTCTGCACGGAAGAGAATCAGCTCTCTCAGAAAATTGAAGAAGAAAAAGAAATGGAGAAAAATCACATGTAGCGGTGATGAATTTTGATTCACTGTAGTCATGAGAAACGGGGATCACGGATATCTCTGATGATATTGCAAGACAAATAAGAACTTGAAAAAAAAGGGAGAGAAATGCACGATAACGGGGAAAAAATTCTGTACCAACCCGGCAGGATTTAATTTATATGAATATTAATTGGAGGCTACGTTTTTCACGCAACACCTAATTCGATAATGAAAATAAAAGTAAAATAAAAATAGCCTGGGCTATTGTCTTGAATGTTTTATATACACTTGAAACTCTGTGCAAAAGTTTTTAACCATAATTATACACCGTCGCTGATAAATTTAATTTACATTGTCGGATCGTTGTTTTGTAAGCATTGGGCCAAACTCGACAACAAACCCGCGAATTCGTTCGATCAAACTTAATTAGCACTGAATTCCAGAAATAATTAAATCCGACCACGCGGCGGAGTTTCGAGGGCTACCGGAGCGAGAGCGGATGAATTTATAAAAAAATAATAATCAGAATAATATCTATATATATTATACATATATATACGTATATATACCTTAACATGTACACATACTATACGTGCAGCCATAATTACCCCTCCAGAGCCACGTATAACAAGCCAGTTAACAGAAATTCGGGGGAAATGACCAGAGGCCATACAAGCAAAGCGAAATCCGTGGTCTCGGTATGAAGAAAGAGAAGCGCATGATTATTTTTTAGACTCATACGTATCACCTTTCGCCCAAAAACGAGGTTTTTTAGCATAATATCCACACATGCGTCGAATAAAATTTTTACATCAGGTGTGTGAATGAATTTTTTCTGCATCTCCCTCTCGCGTTATTCAACTCCCGTCCCGTTCTGCTTCTCTTTCTCCGTCTCTCCGTCTCCCCTGATCTCTTCATCTCTGGCGTTGTTCTCCCCAAGGACTCCGTACGAGTGAAGTTGCAACATCGCTGCAGGCAAAGTTTTAAGCAGCCATCGGTTGCCCAGGTCAGGTGTTCACCACTGCCCCCAAAGGACCCCGTTCGCCTCGGAAATGCCTAAGCCTTTTCCACGGAATTACCTGTACGTACATCCTGCAAATTCACCATACCATTCCAACTGTTGGAACTCCCATTTCCTTCCAATGCTACAGAGATTTCGTTCCGTCCACCGTGCTTACTTTTTTTCTTTACATACGTTGTTCGAGGTCGCGGAATGAGATTTATGTATCAATGTTGACCAGAGGTAACTTCGAAGAATTGGATACTATCGGCAAAATATAATAAAATAAAAGAGAAATATAAGGAAAAAAATAAAAAAAAAGTAACATGTAAAAATTGGAAAATGAAATTTAATCTTCGGAGGGAAAGAAGAAAAAATGCTAAAACTCCGTGATACCGTGTCGCAACGGGGCGCGAAGCGTATATACTTGGTTATGCGGAACAATTTTTTGACCCGTCGTTGCGGAAAGGCAAACAGAGTTTGGAACCACGGTGAGTCCCCTGTGATTGGATGAATATTAAATTCTGGTCACCGGCAAACAACCCCCCGCCGAGCTTGACGATTGAAATATGTATCCGGCACCAACTCAAACACCAAACTAAGTGCACGACCTGTTCTCCTACGTGGCCTGAATTCAAACGTGATTCTAAATTTGCATAAAGTAGATTTCTCCCACTCTATATTTTTGACCCTCCCCCCTGAACTGCATTATACCGGATAGAACTCTAAAAAACGGAATCAGATACTTTCGGGATTTGCAAAGTCCTGAATTTTGCAAGACCTATTTCTGCCGCACGATGCGAATCCCGAGAATTTTGAGATACGTGATAAACATTTTTTCAATATTGATAATTTGCCCGGTAAATTATTTGAAGCAATTACTTTTGGTTCAATTATATAAGACGCAACTGCAGGCAGAGTTACCCTTTCGCCGAGGGCGATTTGGCTCAAATCAACCCTCTTCTAAGATTAATTATCGAAACGTTAGCATGACTAATTGAAACAGCGAGCGGTCGGGCAAGCCAGCGACGTGACCCCTTCACCCAGCGGTCAGCGCACGACCCTTGCAGATGCTGCCGCAAACACTTTACCAACAGTTTATAAATAAATATAACATACATTTTTACACGAGGATAAAATCACATCAGCTGCGAGTGATGGAAAAAAATAAATAAATTATTTGATCAATGAATTCACACCTATAATTTTCGAACAACAACGAACATTAGTTGCTTAGTTGAGTCAAGTATATAAAAGAACTTGAGCTTATACAGCATTGATTTTTATAGTTTCTCAAATGTGTTAGACAAACCCATTTCCCGTGTGACGAAACTGAGCGAGTAACTATTTAGTGGATTTCACGCATAAGGGTGAAACGGGGGGTGTGGCACGCATCGACATCGAGGGTTTTCCCTGTGCTCGTACCTCAGACCCAATAAAGCATTCATTAACGTTCACCGCTTTACATCGTCGACGTCTAACAACGCTCAAAATTTGATGACAATTTGTCTGATGTGGTTCGATATCAAAATATACGAACGAAACCACGGTGTAATTGAACAGAAAGTTTCTACAGATCAGGTGAAATGTTGGAGTAAAAGGATGGATTTGAATTCAGGTAAATCTTAGACGAAGGACGGAATGCCAGATTTAAAGATAATATTAACGCAAGAGCTTTTATCGGAATAAACAACAAAGCCAATCTCGGCATCCACGGGTACCGAGTTGGTTATACCTGCAGTAAAAGCAGTGGCAGTTAATGAAAGAACGAGGAAACTGGTTGCGATGGCAATGGCGCGTTGGGCGCAGGCTTCGAACTTATAATTCAGTTACAATTAATAATTAAAGGGCGTTGTTGTTCATTATATCGGAGTTTGGTAAAAGTAATAGGAGGCGGGGTCGGTTGCGGTTGCCTACATAATCTTCTCTGTAATGTAAACTTGTAGGTTTTGCGAGTGAGGCACTCAAACTCCTCTACCCGTTGTACGTATGTGTATAACACACTTATAACGTTCACTTTCACGTTCCCCGTATCATCGTATACCCAGAGCTAGAGCTGTAGCGAGTTAATACTCGCCACGTGTTTTTTTTGCAAGAAACACGTTCTAGCCGTACGTATAATCTAGTTTATCAAGAAAACTGCCCTCGGAAATTATTAATTATTTCATGCAGCGTAAGAAACTTTCCGATTAACCAGAATCTATCCTCCTCCGACCCCATTAATTACGATTCTCGACCACTCGGATTTTTCAACCGGTACATAACCGCAATCGAAAACTTGCAAATAAACAACAAACTAATTCAGGCTCTTTTTTAACCTGATTGAACTACGTTTGCTAGACGAGCTATTTTACTGCAGGTTAAATCTCTTCATCTTGGATATAGTTGCAACGCTGCGAAGTAGCTGCTTGCAACGCCTCCGGCTTTCGGTCAGTCTTGCGGAGTAAAACGGTACGGGTAACAATACGGTGGAGCTAGGGAAGCTGTGTAGTATAAGGTCAGTATGCAATATGCTACATTTCAAACTCTCTCAATTCCCTGTACCGAGAGACTCCCTTTAGAAGCATCACCGAGCGAGCTGGTAGCTGGTAGGTGGTGGTCCGTTGGCCGCGGGTGGGTTTCGGCAGTCGCCTATACCTCCGCGAATCCTTGGGTTTGGGGGCATGGGCTTGGGAATTTAATTACAGTGTAGTGCCTACATTGTAGACCCACCCGGGCCGGAAATAAAGTCCCCATTGTCGCCGCACAAAGCTTGTATTTGTCAGGAAGGTTCCACGAAAGTCAACGTTCCGCGGATTCACAGCCCTCCGCATTCGCCATCGTGACAGAAGTCCAAGTCCAGCTTTATGGGTATTAAAACTCATTGCGATTGCGAATGATAAGAAAAAATTTTCCTCTCATACCGCAATTTGTTTTTTCTATTCTTTCCTCCGTAGCCCTGTTTTTATTCACGAACCCTTCTCGCGCATGGTTGTAGTCGGGCTTTAGGTCCTCTGTATACATGTAGATGAAGTTACCAGGACCTCCCAGTTTATCGATGGATCAAAGTTTCCAGTTGGAAGCTCGGTATCGTCTTTTACCACTTTCCTCTCCCTTCACCCTGCACTCGTACGAAAGCACACCTTTGGTCCTGGCGTGGCATCCCGTCGCGTCGTCCCGCGAAACCACGATGTACATAATACTTCAGTTAGCAGTTCCAATATAGATTAGATACCTTCGCGCGTCGCGACGCCCGCCGCCACCCCGTTGCTTTCTCTACCCCCTGCACGTCCTTCGCCACGTCCCCTTCCTCCTCTTCTCTTTCACCGCCGAAGCACTATAAGCCCCAAGGATTTCCTCGACTTTATATTTTGAGCCCCTCTTATCTGCCTCGTGCCCAAATTGCTAGGCGAACCCCGTGGATTACCTGTTTACCTTGCTGCCGATGATAAATGCGCAATTAATTGCCAGGGTAAAAGTGTCGACGGATTTCATCGCCAGCTATTTCGATTCGCGTGTCCATCCTCAAGATTGCAGATAAAATTGAACCGAGTTGGCGAATTGACGAAACTTATAAGGACTTGCGGGAAGTCACACACGGTGCAGCTGGTCTCGAGAGTCCTGCGAAAAATTTAAACTAAATCCTTCTGCGGATACATAAAGTATAATATCAGGAATACGTGTGGCAAATAAGAGAGGTCGGAGTCATCTAGACGTTTCAGGAGTATGGAAAGGAATATAAGGACGATAGTCTCGTCAGAATTGAATTTGGTAAACAATAACGTAGAAGATCCATCGTGTCGTTGCGTCTTCGCATCACAAACTGGTTGGAAAGGAAAGGGATATATATATATATATTTATATGTGTATATATATAAATATATTATACACATACTTATACGTAGGTACGTATAAGATAGGTATACCCTACACCTCGCGGCTGAGTGACACGGATCGCGTTTTATCCGGGACAATTTCAGAATTTTGTTGAAGAAGAGAGACGACGCGAGTCGGTAGAGCTTGGCTAAAATGAAAGTTGGAGGCACGGCTTGCCACAGCAAATCCGGCTTGATTAAAACACTGTACGAGGAATCCCTTACCCCTTTACGTCTCCGCTCGCTCTCTTCTCTTCGCTATACCCCCTTTCCCCCTTTGCCCCTTTTCCCCTTTTTGTGTGTATAGGTATGTATAGGTATGCGTGTACCAACCATCTACTTCTCCGTCCTCCTCTTATTTCGACCTACCACCCCCGACACCCACCACCCTTCCATCCTTTTCCTCCCCCGCAACGCCACTCGATTCACCCTTCAGCCACAGAGCCCGCACGGCGGCTATAGTAGGTATAATCTTAATGCAGTCTTACGGCAAGGCAAGCCTATATTTCATTATAACCCGGCAGCCCTTCCGGCCTTGCGATACCGGGGAAAACCCTTTCCATTTCTACTGTAAGCCCCGACCAACTTTTGGGGGCGAGATATGAAGAGGGAAATATTATAGAACGCGCGAGCAAAACTAAACGCCCAGCGCGCCCGTCGTATTCACCCAACCATCGAGTGTGCTACTGCAGGACTCGGGTTCATTTATACATGAACATAACTACCTATATATACCAGATACCTATACATATTGTACGGTACACGTGACTATAGGCGTACGTATATACCTCGTACACAGCTTAACTTTAGAGTCTGAACTCAGTCAGTTTTGAACAAGCACATTCGGAGTTTATCCGACAAATTTTAGCTACCGCAACAATAAACCAGGATTGGACCGATTCAACTGACGTGTCTAAATGAGAGAGCGAAAGCCGTCTAATTATCCGATAGACGGACCGTAACGATTATTATGAGATGAAAAACACAGAGTCATTTAAAATTCCATGATTACTGCACGCGTACAAACTGTACGGATATAACCTCAGGCGGTAAAGACTCAGAGTACAATTGTACACGGAATTGCAAGCAGAAGAGCAGCAGTCCGAAACAAGGGAGCGATAGAGAATCGGGGACCGACTTCGGGGCGCAACAGGGATTGGCCCACGGGGCATTGTAATGTCGTAAATACCCCCCGACGACCCTTACATTTAACCCCCACGTTGTGCAGATATTTCGAAAAACGAAACAGTTTCGGTATCAGATTTTCGGTGACTCTCTTGAAAGCAATAAGTATATATATAGGGGAGTTTATTTTATTGAAATCATTTTGAAAACCGTACAAATTTTCGACAACCAAATTCTGTTTTATATAGGACATAATGGGTGTCTGTCGCGCGCGACACCCTTCACATCGTGGCTCACATTTTATCCTTCCATATCCTTCGCGCCCTAATTGACACAATTTTTATAAACCCCTGGGAGTTCTGAGGGTTAAGCCTTCTTTTGTGCGTTCACCGACACCTCGCCCCCGACTACGTTTACTCGTTCGCAAACTCCATACCAACGAATGAACGCGAAGAGACGAGGTGAAGCGGAGAGTCTTTTGACAGGGTGCCGCGCGTTCCAGCCCCACGCCTAGGCATCCTCCTCTTCGCTCGTTCATTCATAAAAATTTACCCCCTCGAAACTAAACGAGGGTGCTTCCTTTCCTACGCACGTGTTGCTGCACACCTCGTACCGTTTAAACGTACGGTATTTTCGATGCGAAATCGTCCCGAAGACGACCAAAACCGAGCAAAAAACTGATATCGTGTTATGCCGCGATTTTGAAGTGATCAGCGAACGAAAACACTTGGCAAATAAAAAAAAATTCAAAAATTAATTTTACTAAGTCGTTTGCGACGTTTATTTAATAGCCAAGAATCAGGGCATAGCCATATAAATCCAACCGTGAATGAGAAGGTAAAAACCAAAAAGCAACGTCCGAAATCCGTTCAGGGGTCTGTTTAATCCCGCGTTAGGACCTGGAAACGTGGTGTTAAAATACCGGAAAGCCAGTCTCTAATCCGCTTAAAGAGATTTGTTTAATACGACGGCCTTTGCACCTCGCCCTCAGGAACCAAGGGCGGTATAACTACGTAAAAGGAAAAAAAGACACAGAGGTACAGCTTTTTCGAAAGCGCGTGCCAACGGAAACGTCTACATGCCCGACCCTTGGCACATATTACGCGGGGACGTAATTCTCACATATGCTCGTTGCTGTGATTCCCACGACCGTAAGAACCGTTATCCAAATTTTGGATCTTTTCTTTTTCACAATATGCACTGAAATTTGCGATGGAATAATTTACGTTGGAACATAAACGTTTATTTCCGAAAAATTGTGAGCTGCACGGTTGCGGGAAGTATATTGCAATTATTCTTCGAGATGATCGCGACGAGTAAAACTGATGAGAAAAATGGGGCAGCTCGCAATCCGGCGCGCCACAAACAGAAGAACTTGCGGATTTCGTAAAATGCGAATCTAGGTGTACGGTGTATAGCGTATTCTGCGCGGATATAATATCGTGCAATATGTCAGTGGGGTGCCTGTAAATTAAATAAAGTAAAATGAAGTAACCGGTAGAACAGCGACTCGACTGCAAGCCACTACCATCGGGGTTGGTGGCTGCGTAGGGTGGGTTTGGCTGTCGCCTATACAACCGTGCAATCCCACAATCCCCTGCGAACGAGGCCATACAAGATTATTTTTAACTTTCTCTCATTTATATCCCGGGGCGAGCAACCGACTGGAGAAATTGCGGTAAACCAAGCCGCGGCAGCACCCCCCGCGTGTGCTCAACGGAAATACCTCGGAGAGGAAATGGAAGCGAAAAGAAACAGAGAACGCGGTATGAGGAAGGAAACGAAAAGAAAAAAATAGAAAAATGTACGCGTCAGTCGGAGTCGTTTGATGATTAATAAGCAATATCTCTGTTCAAAAAATCAAAGGAAAAACTGCGAGCATTCATATCGAGCTGTAACGTATAATAAAATCAGAGATAAATGAATAAATTAAGAGCATCGTGGATTTTTTTTGTTAGAAGTGCATTAATTCTTGGAAAAATTTTGGAGCAAATATTTCGAACGTATAGCAATTAAAAAGTGGTATTTGATATTCTTCAGGGATGTTTCTGAAAACAGAGGTGAATTGTGGTCGGTAAAGCAGAGGCGAAATGGGGTTGTTTTAACAGGTACAAGGGACATTAATCGCCATCTCTCGTGGATTCGCGAAACAGGTTAGGAGTCGGTCCGTTATTGATTTGCAAACTTTGTTGCAAACTTTGTTCGATACATATAGCCGTAGGAAATAAAACCTTGAAGCAGGCGTCTGCTGCGATACGAAATTTTCTCGTACATATAACATACAAGGGTATTGAAATAATTACAATCAGGCACGGTCATGAATTAGATCGAAGTTGAATTTCGGAATAAACTTTCTTTTTTTTTCTTTCAAATCATCCCACGCCACGAATTGAATTTGATTCGCAGGACCAAAAGAATCAACACCCAATTTTAATGTAAATAATCGTTCTGATTTTTGCATTTTTTTTTTCATCTCAATAATTATCGTCAAAATGATGATTATTAATCTTAGAAGATTCACGTTGCATTTGAATGGACCTTTAACGGGCGCATAATATGCTATTGAATTTCTATGAATAGGTTGAGCGCCTTAAGCATACAGAAGGTGGCAGAACGGAAAGGGGCAAATTTATGATAATTGCATAAATCATGACGTTCCTACACAATAATCATAATCTATTGGGATAGTTGCACGAAGTTAGCTATTTAGCCGAGGGCGAGCAAAAGCGAGGGCGAAACGGGGATGATCGCGGGTCGCAGGACGAAACGAGAGTTTGCATCGGGATAAGACGATCCGACAATAGCATATAGATATCAACGTGTCAACATAACATAATCTTTTCCGAATAAGATTTTCAAATTCACATCGAACACCACGCCTTATTTCTACGTGCGACCGAATTGATCGTGTTCAAAGTAGAGAAAGTGTGGCATAAAAATTTTGTGTATTCTCTTTCATTTATTTATGTTAATTTATGTATATGCGCTCGTTCAGGGAGCAAAACTGGAGCGGGCGAGGAGAAAAAGTAAAAAAAAAACGAAATGAATAAACGAATCGTCGAATTAATTAATTGCACCGTCGAGTTTCTAAATGCGTGGTAAATTTAAACGGAATTACCGCCGAAAACAAGACTCTTCGATATTAATGGCAACCGTATACCAGATTTACAGTACGCAGACTGTATTATGCAGGCTGCTGCTGCACCGGGAGTAACTTAGTTACGTTGTTAATCCGCCTGCTACGATGTTGCAATTACATGTGGGTACTACCCACCTTATACCTTACCCCTTATATCTTATATCTTATATCTTTACCTCGCGTTACCTTGCCCTGAGGTAGTACAGAGAAACTCCCGTCTGATTGGTGGTGCACGTCTCGACGAGCTTGATATAATGACGCCACCAATGTTCACCATCTCAGGATTATACCTCTGGTAATATAATTATCGCTCAACAATGCAGGCTGTAATACATGCAACGCGTATTCATACTGCAGGTTACCCAAGAATATGGTGTCAAATAATTGCTATTCGTACAGACCCAATTTCGCATATTTATTAGGCAAAATTTGTGCGACCATATTTCAAGTCACGGTATAATCGATGAGTAATTTTTTAATTATAGCAATCTCGATCGACGAGCAGTAATAAACTTCCGGTTGTTGAGATTCAATCGTCCGACTGTTTCGTCGATAGAATACTACCTGATGGATTTTCCTTTTGTAAAGGATCCTCGAATGCCGTTGTATGATGAAATACCAACGGAAAGTTTCTAACGAAACAGGAAACTGCGAGTAGGTAAGTAAGGGAAAACCACCCTCAACGGACGATAACTTTATCACGTACTGTGTTACCGACAAATTTGGCTTTTCAACCCCGGAAGAAACAACCCCATCGAGTTTTAGCTGCAGTTTCTCAAAAACACCCGGCGGCCAAGCGACAAAAGCGACTCCACCGTGCGATCGTAGAATTAAGTTGAGATAAAAGTTAGGGGTGGAAAACGTCCAAGTATCCCCTACTACTATTAGAAAAGTTTTCCAAACTTCCCCTTAAACTCTGCGGAGTGGCGAGAAACTTTTGTAACAAAGTTTAAAAATCGTTATACCCGATGAAATAAACCGTAGAGAGAATTGTTCAGACAAACCGCAGCACAAACCAACGCGAATAACACGTTTGCAGCGGCACACAGAGCAGAAAATAAAGGCGTGAGTGGGAAAGTTGGAAGCGGATCCTACGACGTTTCTTGTTTTCAACAAACGAACCGAACCCAAACAGTACGAAAGAAGTAAAATTAGATCCTTCGTTTCATTGATCGCCAGCTTTTGTCAGTTGGAAATTCGCTGTACCCATCGAATTATTACTACACCTTGTTTCTCCTCTCTTCGTTTCAACGGAAAATATCTTAGTTCTCTACAGCCACAGTGAAAAATCTGCCATACATCTGACTTCGAGTTGAAGCACTGGACGTATGTCGATACAACTTAAACATAGTCGAAGTTAAAACCACCATCGGCTACCTCGAACTATATCGCCATCCCCGTTCGTCGGTAGCTCCTACACCTTATGTATATACCTCGAAAATGTCATAATAATAGCGTCGTAACAGAAGCAGTAAAACAGGCGTTAAACGCAGGATAGAAAGGGCTTGCGGCGCGAAAAGATATGCGATTAATGGTGCCCAACTTAATCGTCGATATGACAATAAACTTTTAAAATAACCAGCCCCGGCCCATCCCCCTATTAAATAAAATTCAGAAAAAAAATGAACGAACGAGCTGAATCGATTCCCTGCCAATCTCCTTTGCCGCTCCTCTTATTGTTTTGACAGAGATTCTGTGGTAGAGTCAATATAATAAGCCTGAATATTGGGCTGATCAGATTTTCCAGCACCCTGCAGAGCGAGGTGCACCTGGCGCGATGTGTGTTGAATCGTTTTTAAATTCCGAGTAATTCGTCATTTGATTCGATCCGACTCCCACGCGTTCATTCATTCACTCGGATGTATCATGTGCAGAGAAATGGAATTTACCGACGCAACGACATTGATATATTCGCGATCTTGTCAATGAGGAAAACAGTTTTTTCTTTTTCCCTCCCAAGTAAAATGGTAAACAACTTTCCCGAAAGTTGACGCGTCTAAAAGACCACAGCTCTTGATCACCCGTCAATCGTTTAATCCTTAAATTGATTGATTTCTGCGCAGCTGCGCGAGGGTTACGCGTCATTCCGGTTCGAATGTATGTACACTTGGCGAGGACATAAGTGGCGTAGTTAGACAGAACGCGATCAGATGTAGGTTGGCATTAAATATCCCTAAGCGGTCTGATCGTGAACGGTTTTAGGCAACAAGTGCTCGGAAAAATATGAACGAGGTATCATTCGATTCGGGACAGCATGTAGAAGTTTTTTGAAAGAAATCAAGTTCCGCTCGCAAAAATTCCAAAAGTTATAAACAATTTAGTTAAAAAAAACGGGGTTTTGGTTTTTTGTAAATATCTCAAGAACTTATCGAGATTTCCCAAATTTAAAAAAAGATTCGAAAAGAGGAGGAAATTTCCTTAGTGAAGTTTCGACTCCCGGAGCTATAGGACCATTATTTATAATTTTCCCAGAGGGGTGAAATTATGGCCTAAAACGGGTAGTCTGGCTTGCGCGCGTCACGCAATGAAACGGGCCACAAGCCAGACTAGCCGTTTTCGGCCGTATTTTCACGCCTCTGTAAAAATTATAAATAATGGTTCTTTAGTTCCGGGATTCCGGACTTTTTTAAAGGAAATTTCCTCCTTTTTTCAAATCTTTTTTTGAATTTCGAAAATCTTAATTAGTTCTTGAGATATTTGCGAAAAACCAAACCCCCGTTTTTTTTCACTAAATTGTTCATAAGTTTTGTAATTTTTGCGAGCGGAACTTGTCTGTTTTCAAAAAACTTCTACATGCTGTCCCGAATCGAATGACACCTCGTTCTTTTTTTTCCGAGCACTTGTTGCCTAGCACGGCTCAAACCGCTTAGGGATATTTAATGCCAACCTACATCTCATCGCGTTCTGTCTAACTACGCCACTTATGTCTTCGCCAAGTGTACATAGGTATGTAAGTCGCATGTATTTACGGAGATATATGAGCGGAACCACCCAGCCCTGATATCCTGAAATTCTCAACTTCCCGCCGCAACAACCCATCGCCTTTCAAAAAATAAACAGCGTTGAATCGATAGCGGAACTCGAAACGAACGAAAATCGGAACGAAGCCATTTCCTAAACTGATTTATTACCAGCCGTTATTCGGAACAATTAAATATTAAAATATTCGGTAGCCTGATCTACACGATTTCTTTTTTTCTTCCTTTCTTTTTTGTCAGACCGAAACTTGAATACGTTATCTGTCCAAATTTGGAAGATCTCTTACCATTTCGTAATTCTAAAACGAAATGAGAAGTCGAACGAAATGGGAAATCATTCTGAAAATACACCAGAGTTATACATAACAGATTGTGATCTTTTGTTAAACTCACTATTACAGAGGAGATCAGCTATAATATATTAGGGTGGACGTTAAAGATCCAATTTTTTCCGACGCTCCAAAAAAACCTTCCTTTTGATGAAAAAATACGGGAGAAATTTTTTTTTTTTCAACAAAAACAACACGTGCCTCGAGACGATCTAATTGTAGGATAATTTTTTGATAAAATCGCAGTTTTCTGTAAGTATCTCGTAAAGTATACGGATTTGAGAAAAAGTTATGAGACCAAATTTGTAGAGAATTCAATTTCCTAGATTTTTGATATTTCAGAAAAAATAACGTTTGTAGGTCTTGAAATCTGGACTATATGGAGTCGATGAATCTATTATTGAGCATATCTCCATGAATATGAACTTAATGAAGAAAATGAAAAGCACCTTTTTGGTAGAAAATTCAATTCCTTACAAAATTGGTCGCATAAGTTTTTCTCAAATCCGTATACTTTACGAGATACTTACAAAAAACTGCGACTTCATCAAAAAATGAACTGAGATCGTCTTGAGGCACGTGTTATTGTGGTTTAAAACAAAGAAAAAAAAATTCTTCCGTATTTTTTCATGGAAACGAAGGTTTTTTTGGGGCGTCGGAAAAAATTTAGTTTACAACGACCACCCTAATATATATATATAATATATATTCAATTGGGAGACGGTAAATATTTGAGATTTATGGATAACGAAAAAAGCAATATACTTATTTGCCGTATCTTTATATACTTGGGCTCTTATCGACTAAATCCACTCGAAGCTTCACGTAATAAAACAATTACTTACTTACATCGGTTGGCGAGTAGTATTTAGCAATCAAAACATAGAAAAAAAAGAAAAAAACTTTACCGATAATCTGTTAATATCAACCTCCTCCTTGGCCCGTACCCTCGAAATAATATATATTATTACCGACCCTTCGGAAACAGAAAGTCCTGCTCGATCGTGAAAAAAAGCAAAAGCTTTTCAATTTCATGAGGATACACAAAATTCCTCGTAAAATTATAACACTATACAATCACGCAATTTTTTTAAAATTATTATTTTTTTTTGATTCCTATAGCAAGCTCTTGCAATCAGTTCGCCTGATAAAATTTGATTGAACTGTAGTGGCACAATTTTATCCTATTTTGAGTGCATTACGTTGAGGATACTACGGATTCAAAGTGAAGCCAACAGCCGTTTACATTATATTAGAGCACGTTGCGGTCCGATTGTTGGAAAGCTCTCCAGGTGCATACCATGTACGTCTCTGGTTGCAAACCATCAATTGTGATGGCTTTGATTACGGGAAATATTCGTGCAAGCGGGGCAACTCGGAGGTTCAGAATCACCAAAGGTTTCACTTCATAAATTACAATACCATTCCGAGGTGGTTTGCCGCGAATTCGATACCGGAATTCATCGCTTTCTCTGCACTGTACTACCCAACACCGCCAAAACAAACTCACACCAGTAGCTGAAGAGCAATGAAAGCTTGCGAGAATCGTCAGAGGACAGCCGAAAGCTAAACGGAATTCGCAAAAACCAACGGACTTCCGGTATAGACTAGACTTCTTATTCCTATTATATACATTATATGCCATATATCCATTGGATTGCCGCTTATATAGCGTTTTCGAAAAAGCAAACCCAACGAACCTTTCACTGTTTATACGGTGGTGAAGTTAAAAATATTTTCTTGGCCACATTCCAACGTACAGTTCCGATCTCGATGCGCAGAATACTCCGCCCCCTTAACGTTACCGGAAATAATAAAGTCACCCTTATTTGCTGATGCCGAGGTAAAATAAGTTTTTCATACGCTGAGTAAATATCTGAGATTCTAAGTTATCGCAACTTTACTCGAAAAGAGTATAGGTATAGGTAGTATATTATATGTTATAACATGAGCTGGTATATTAGAAACCGCGTAACTCCCGACCTTCCCCAATTCAGCGATTTCCGCGTGGAAATATACCATTCCACCCCTTATTTTATGAAAGTGTACTTTTATTACTTTGTAGACTCTGATTAATTTTTTCATCCCCCAAGGAAACAGCATCTCAATTTTTCTTCCTCTCTCTCCCCCACGATCTTTTATGTTTCTTTTCCCTCTTTTCTTTTCTCTTCATTTCATTTACAAGACAGCTTCGGCTCGAGCTTCGGAGCCGTTTCTTATTCTTAAGGCTGGTTGTACGTACATTGAAAATGGTGGCTTTAAACTTCTCCCGACTTATTCCACTTCCAAACTGTGGGCAGTTAAGTAGAAAACTTTGTATAATACGTAGTGGGATGAATTTGAGAAAACAAAGAAAAAAGAAAAAAATTCACGACCCTAAAACGGATATGATGATAAAAGATGAATCTTCAACGCAGCTATATTTCATCTCGCAGCTGCATTTTACAGACTTCCGCGGAAAGTTTTCACCTCGTTCTAAAATATTGTATCTGATGTTTGTATATCTTGTATCGATTCGCAGTCCTATGTATGTATACGTGTGTATATATAAATGTAAGTTAAGAAACCTGGGAACTCCGTCAAGGAGCTTGAACGCGAATCGAGCTTTTTCTTTGTGCGCTGATGTACGTTGGACTGTTACTCCCCAGCTCTAATGCCGTTTTGCGTTCGATTTTCCTAATTCTAGTTGGAATTTTTAACAATAATTACAGAAATCCGAATCTGTTCAATGAATTGATCCGTCTGTCGAAATGAACGAGTGATCGCTAATTTTTCGCTTTTCGGAGCGGAAAAAACGAGATATAAAACGAGATTATTGTTTTCGAGGTCATTCGACCTAGCAGCTCGATATAATCTTTGACTGCAAATTATCACTTATTTTTTCAAACTAATAATTTTCCTGAAATAAATTCAGTGGCGCGAACTTTGCTGCACCGTACATATTAAACAGTGTAATTGATTTCCGATAAAGGTCAAGACGTATATATCTGTTATTTTCACATAGACTAGTGCGAATACTAAGAAAAGCAGATGACAAAAATTTGCAATGCTGACAATTAGACTTACCTTTTTTGGTGTGGGATGTAAAACGGTTACCGGTACTTGTCTAGGAGTCGGTACGGCGGATGATTGTCGAAGTTCTTTGTCGGGTTCAGGGGGTGTTTTCGGGGTAGGTCGACTTGACGGCAGCTCGAGGAGATGCTGTATCGAGTGATTTTGTCTGGTCTTTCTCCCCGCCATACTGTAAGAAAAGTCCTGAAGATGAGTAAAGGAAAAAAAAAATCACAAGATTGAAAAAAGATAATCATACAGGTACAGCTGGGCGAATGTTATAGAAAAAACTTGTTTAAAAGAAAAAAAAAAAAAAAACGAGGAGTTTAAAAGAACATAATTACACGTAATATAACGACAAAGTTTAAGATTGAAAAAAAATTTCTTCGGAAGGGGGGCAAGAACTTTTTAAACCGATCGATCTTCTTTTTCATCTGCTCAGTTAAAATGATCAGAGGCAAGAGAAAAGAAAAAATAAAAGTGGAGGGAAAGAAAAAGAGCAATGATGAAGTTGGAACCTCTGCAAACTGGAGATCACAGAGTTGAAACTCTTTTGGATGACAAGTAGTATATGAACGCAGGTAATCAATACCCTTCGTTTTGCTTACCGAAGGGCACCGACAAGCAGTAAATCAACCCCGACAACTTTACGGGCGGAACAAAAGCCTTTTCCTTGCGACCGCATACGTAGAGTTCCGAAACTATATATGTGTACTGTACATATGTATTTTTATATACATATATACATGCACATACATAATGCCATACCACATATATTCTTTTAAGACGAAACTCTGTGCTCAAGGTTTCGTTTGTCTGTGCCCGACGTAGTTCTGTTTTACATATTTAATAGAGTGTCTACTTTTTTCGCGCTGGGGCGCATTGGTGCAATATAAAAATGAAAAATTTTCAATCATAAATTATTTTCGGAATAAAATTTTCGGCAAGAAAAATTAAAAACAGAAAGAAGTATCGTGTCGAAAGAATTTTCATTCGATTAGATCACGCATGGAGAATATTTTGGGTCGATATCGAATAAATTTGTGAACATGAGATTATTGTAAGATGAAAAATAAACTCATCTTGAAACGAGGATGCTTCTCTCCACTTGTTTTTTTATGAACTTCCAATGTTTGATAGACGTTTGGAAACCTGCAGCTACGAATATATATCTTGGGAAAGAGTAACTTTTATCTTTGCATCTCCCGCTTCGTGAATATCCAGTAAAACTTTCACATTTAACTTTTTCGTCCTGTTGGGAAACGCTCGCGCACGACCAACAAAGCTCATCATAGAAAAGTTTTACGAAACAAGGAACGAACGTTTCGAAAGAGAGAGAAAAGCCGATACGGTAACAGAACTCAACTCGATATTTATACCCATACCCATGCGACTTATAAAGATAGATATATCTATGGTACATTTAACGGGCAAACTCCCGGTAAAGTCGCGAGTTGTTGCACCAGCCGAGGGGGGTTGGAATCCACCGGGTGTCCGTGATGTACATCAAGAAATTTCCTCTTCCCTAATAATCATAGCAATTTTTTCCTCGCACTTTTTTTATCCGATGTACATATATCTGCATAAATTACGGCATGTATAATTCAATTGTAATAAATGAACTACAAGCGGTTGTAAGTGTATACGATTTTCGCCTGGAAAGCCAGACACGTGATACGATTAAATAAACACGAGAACATCGCCTTCGTCCGGAGGGTTGATGGTGTTCAGTGCTTAACGGGGACTTTATAGAAGCCATAAAAGCTGCGCGTTATACATATAGCTGAATTGTTCGGTGACGGGAACGATAACCGCAAGGCGAATTGCTTACAACTCCATATATGTCGCGTCCTTTTTCAATGATTTACGAGGCGTGCACAGCAATAATAGTAAAAAAAATTGGTGAAAGTAAAAAAAATAGGTGATATAAGAATAAACAAATATGAGAGTTACTGAGAAAATCTTTAAATTCTCTGTACCTCAAAGAAATCAAATTCTGATTGAATCATCTCGGGGACGTGAATTTTACTCACACGGTTGAAGATAAAGAAGTTCAGAAAAAAAAATTCACCTGCGCTATCAACAAAATGTCAAAACGAACATAATTCGTACACGTAACTAGGATATATGAATACTTTTTTAGATCATTTTGTTATTTTTTCATTTTCAATTTCGTTCATGTAGGCTCATGGAAATGACGATGTGGGGACGATGTAATCCAATAAGAACTACGACCCACGCGAGATTATATTGGTTACCGGCGACTGCGTTTCACATAACGACGGTACGCTCGATTATCATCATCACTTTATCATTATTATTATGTATTACATTTAAACTGTATAATTACGTTTTGTTTGACATCCCACGTTCTACACACGCACGAAAAAAGTAAATTAATAAAAGTGCGGATCAAAACTATCGATCACGTGTAGTTCTACGATTTTCATAGCACAATAATTCATGTATGAAAATGATCATTTTTTATCACACATCGATCGTTGTACGTACATGTATGTAGTCGCTTCATACATGTACTTATATAATCACTTATTGTAAGACGCATGTGATATGTAATTGAATTATTTTCACTGAGAAAGCCTGCCAACCTTTATCCGCAAGCCACTCGTAAAAATACTTAGAAAAGTTCTCGCGAGAAAGTTTCTATGGGTATAATATATAATATCTGTATATATATATATGTATATATACATATACGAATATACTATATACGTATAACGTAACGTGGGTACGAAAGAAAGCAGGAGCAACGGTAAAACACAGTCAAGTTGTTCGGAAACTTCAGTAAAACTGAAAAGTTAATTTGGCCGTGTTAAATTACAAGAGCGGCGAGGCATTAAGCTCCGAAAACTTCTCCAGATGACTAAAACATTATTATCATTATTATTATCAGCATTATTATTATCATATTGTTCTTGTTGTTAATAATGTAGCCGAGGCATATAGCGGTAACTTTATCAATCGTTATCACCTAATAACAAAGTACCGGCCTCTACCCGCGATTTTATCAGGGATATCTATTGATATAATCAATTGCGGTATACGATAGGGGCTAAATCTGTCCAACAAGCGCGCGGTAGGCAATCAATAAAACATGAAAGTTCAACTGCAGGAGTATAATAGGATAAACGATCACTCTAAAAAGATTAACTCTACCTAAAAATATATATTTATACAGGGGAAATAAAGATACAGGGCGAACAAAAAAAATTGAATTAAATTAAAAATAAAATCAAGGGGTGGGTACCCGCGCTGCTTTTGGTTACGGTGGACTGTCGATGCATATTTTTAACAAATGAAGTAGTAATTCGTCAGTCAGTATGTGGCAATTTTTAAATTGGATCTATCGAATAATATACACATAGGTATTGATGATGGGCTTGTTAAATGATGTTGAAACGTCAAATATCTACCGAATGGTTGTTTACCGTTTCAGATCAGCGTTGACAACTGGCCTTAATTTCCTTTTAATGCTCTCATCGGAGCGATCGGGGTGAGATAAATGCTTCCTGAATGAATTTCACCTCGACCCTATACCCAATCTTGTCTTCGCTCTCTTTCATTTCTCTCCGGGTCTCGGTTATCTCCTTTCTCTCTTTCTCTCCCTTGCTCTCCCTTTCGCCCTACTCGGGCCTGCGCCCTAGTCGATGGAGCTTTTGTTACCCGTGGAGCTTTGCCAATATCCCCCGATCATTGTATTCCCCGGATCGCCTCTTCGGCTCGCGAATCGTGATGGTCGCTTGCATAACTATACAGATATAGATATTGCGTGTAACAGCCTCTTTCGAAAGACAAGCCAAGCGAAGTTCGGAAGAATGATCAATCGATTAGCTAATTATTACGAGCTATCAATTATCCGAGGTTCGACCTAGCGAGGTTACGCGGGAAATTTTTTCGACGCGTACACAAAAGCACAAACATATTAACGCCCATCAAGAGTTTGGGAGTTTGGGAGAACTTCAACTTCTAATTTAATTTTCGCTCCTACTCAGAATTACCGTCAGGACTATAATAACAGAAGCCAATGAAGATGATTGATTCCACGATGTACCAAGTTTGTAATTCGGATAGATCTGTCACAAAACTCTGTTCTAGATGTTGAACGACTTTTCGGTCAAATCGTCGATGGGGAGGGATATCTCGGGGTTGATGGTTGGATAATATGCACCATAGAAACTTGGGCGATTAGCCAGAGAAATTGGAGTATACCGACTTATGGTTGGGCAAAGTGAGTAAAGTAGCTACAGCAAGGATGAGTTTGGTGGTGAAGTAGGGGGTGGTACACGTATACAGATAAGGGAAGGTAATGAAGAGAGAGAGAGAGAGGAGTTTGCTATAGGTGGATAAGAACTGAGCCGAGTTGGGTATACGGCACTTCTAGACGTTGTTCTTCGCCGAGATACTAGAGAACCAAGTAATTTCAAGCTCAAACTTTGTGGACACGGCGCGCGCCACGCTTCCCAGAGAAAGAGAGAGCGAGAAAGGGGGGTGTCGCGTGGCGAGGAGATGCTGACGTGTGTTTTATATTCTGGAAAATTAGAAAAGTTCACCCCCGGCTGCGCGTCCTCAAAATCTTAGTAGTTCGGTACGGTACACGCGGTTATACATACCGCTGACGTTCACATTTATATAGTTATAAACTCGGTATTTTTCACCGCTGAGAAAAATAAGCAAACGCGGTATATACGTGCGTACGAAACTTACCGCAAAATGTTTCGGATCAACAAACAGAAAAAAACAAACTATAACTATTGGCACAGACGTCAGTTATCGCGACGTAGCTCTGCTTCTGATACAATCACGTCTATGTACTATGCATTTAACTACAAGTCGATCCGATATTAGGCTATATGTATATGTTGATCGTTTATGGGGAGGACAGTGTTTGGCAAACGACATATTCGATTGGCTCGATATCTCCGCCGTCATATATGGTGTTCGCAGCTATACGCGGACAGTAGCTTACGTAGTGAAGCGTGGGAAATAATTCGCTGAATTGATCGAGTGATGAGAACAGCCGCTTCGCTTGCAGCAGCAGCAGCAGCACTCTATATCACGTATACCTATGTACACGTAGCCATGTATGCTACAATGTACATATATATGTACGCGTGCCACTCGAAAAATACGAAGGTAAAGGTGAACACCAACGTACGTGCTTAGTATACAGCTACGTGTGTAATATAAGCCGATGAACGCAAAGCTCCACGAGCTTTAACCAGGCATTGCGACGTTTAACGTCGGCTCCGCGATGTATTTTCATCTGCCTTCACAGATGTGAAATTCAACATAGCGTAATATAATAATGTTTGCTAAACAATAGTACGCGTGTACCTGTGCAAGCAATATTTCGGTGTTTATGCAAGCGGGTGACGATATCACTGCACAGGGTGGAGGTCGGTTCGAGAAAAATTCTCCGCAATTCAAAGTAGGTTGATCAAGCGGCAGAATCTCTGTGTATGTCACGACATATTATACACACGGACTTTTATTCAGTTATACATTCAACGTTTCACATTCTGTCATACCTGTTT
Organism: Athalia circularis; assembly: GCA_963978495.1. NCBI lineage: Eukaryota > Metazoa > Arthropoda > Insecta > Hymenoptera > Athaliidae > Athalia > Athalia circularis. Next base: position 10,349,031 of record OZ021702.1, read on the forward strand.
CTACACGATTATAATTCATACACCGACTCGCCAAACACTATCAAAGTTTTTCACGGATCAAATGTGAAATATGCTCGAACTGTTGTGTGTTTGAATGGAACCAACTTACGCCGTATCGCCGAGTAACTATAGGTGATGAATTGCATTTTTATTATCAAAAAAGAGAAGAATAGAAAAATTGAGACACATATAAACCTGAAACTACCCCTCATATATCCGTTTGTTCCTCTGCAGTAGATCAGACCGCGAGTTTGCCTTTTTCCCGGTAACGCGCATCTCCTACCATTTTCCGAGTCTCGCAATTCAATCTCGCTCTCTCTCTCTCTCTTTCACTTCCTCCCGCCCCGTCGTATTTCGCCACCGCCGCCGCCGCCGCCACTCCCGACCGGTTTCCTCTTTCCCTCCACACCCACCGCGGGGGAAAAACTTCGAACAAACTTCAGGCGGGAGTTAGTAGAACTCGACGCGGGACCAGAAGAGTGGGTAGCGAAGCGAACTCATAAAGTAACTAAATAAAATGATGTGATTTTAACTTTCGGTACTACCCTCTCCCCCGCCCTTATCCTCCCTCAACCATTCTCCGCACACCATACCTACACCTTTTGCGGAAAATTCCGACCCTTATTTTCTGCTCAGTTTCTCATAATGGCCGATGTATAGTTTTTTCTTTGCCATTAGCTCTACTTATATTTGTTATAAATCCGATGAAAAAAAAAATAATGAATGAATAAAGATAGAATAAATAATACTTGTCGGTCTTGACTTTTTATTTTAGGTATTTAATACGTCCAAGTTTTATATTTTTACGCACGTACGGATGATATGATATAAAATTACTATACGATCTACCGAAATCAAAATATCAATCAAGTTAACTCTTTTTTCGGCCCTGGCTTTGACGGAGGTATAATTTATACAGAAAAATTGCAATATATCATTCCAACGCGGAATAAATTCGTACGATTTGTGTACACTGGGAGAAGGAGAGGGGATAGTTTTTTCATTTGCAAACAATGCACCGCTCGCTCTTTGATTACAATATATGTAATTGAATATTTGGGATACCTATCATTTCCGATTATTAGAGTCAATCAAGACAGATGAAAATGGGAGAAACATGTGAAAACAAAAATAATTGTTCGATAGGACGCAATTGTTAAAATATAAAAGTACATTACTCGTATACCTATAACATTTGTCGAACAATTGAATATATTTTTTTATCCGATTCGTCAAGAATTCCACTGGTTTTTACACAGTTATTGTATTTGATTTGCAGGTTTCACGGGTTTTTTTAACCGAAGTGAAAACAAGTACCGCGAATAATTTTTTTTCAACCGTTCTAAAGTTTAGTTGTGCGTTATTCGTCAACACCTGTAAGTTGCCGTAAGTTGTTTGTTCGGATCGTCCGTAAATTATTGTTGAAAAACGCAGTCAAGATAATTTGTAGAAAAAAAGTAGGGGAAAACAGATGCAAATTTTAATTCATATCTCTGCTCTGGCGCGCCATATTGTAATCCTCTGCACTGGTATGCATTTCTATTTTAGTGTCGCACTATCACGAAAATCTGTTTTACGTCTAATATTTTTTTACACTTCGGCTACGAAGATTTAACATAATTACTGCACTATCGAATTGCGCGAGATGAATTTTTGTCTACACGTATCTTTGAAAAGCAGTTTAGGTTGAAGAACTAATCGTTACGTACCATAAGAGGGCGTGCAAAATTTTGCATGTATATACACGTATGCATGTATCAAGAAAATGAGACATAACTACGTACGTAGTAGATAATGTTTTAATGAGTTTAACGTTTTAATTAGCCAGTCAAATAATTAGAACGACGATATATATAGGTGTGTATATATGAACGTACATATAACTGCAGACGTGTGTATCCCGTGTTAAATATTCCAATTCTAGAGCACGCCGCTGATATTATGAGTACTGTGCAGTTCTCCTTTAGGACACGTGTAACCAAAAATATATAACACCTGATACACCTACTGACGTGAGTTTATTCAACTAGAATTTAATTTCAACCCGATTTTTAATAACTGCAATTAACACCGCATATCGTACGATGACACAATTATTTAAAGTTTAATGGTTCAACCGCGCGTCTACGGCTAATCCGATGATCCAAAGTCCGTCGTACGACTCGGTAGTACCGAACCGATCACCAGGAACGGCAACACCTGACTGAAATCGAATCAAAACATTATCTATAGTCGTGTAAAAAAGCCGTAAGTCGTGTAAACGAAAGTTACCTTAAATTCCGTCGTTGTATAGATTTTAAACCGAGAAATATGTTCTGAATTAAAATTCTGAAGAGGGACGAACGTTTGATTATGAAAAGGCAGTTTCAGAACGGCAACTCAGGTATGAATAATGAGCGTATCAAAACCAAAAAAGATTGAAAAAATGAATCACATGTATCTATGTGTATGAATTTCTGTATGATGTTCAACTGTAGAGATATATAGACGGAAAATGTGTACACCATTACAGTTGACAATTACCAAGTTTTAAGTACGCGTGCGCGTCGCTAGATACACTAAAGTTGATTCGTGGCTCGCCGCATGCTCCGCAGCATCCCAAAGCCCTGTAATGTAGCCACTTGGCGATATTCAAACACAATGCAGACAACACAACCGTGTGGCCCTATGGAATAGAAATAACGTGCTAATGAGATTGTCAGGGCGTTGAGATTAAAGCTGATATTGGCACGTTTAAAAGAACACATCTCTCTCAGTTCCGTCATAACGTAAAAATGTAAATTTCTTTTCGCATGTATTTTTCACCCCCAGATTTTACATCAGCTTTAGTGGTCTGATTAGTTTTAGTTTATATCGGTGCGATAAGCGTATTTTTTTTGGGAGAGAGCAATCAATTTCTTTTCGAAATGTCGCGTAATCATATACTGCACGTATTATGGACTTTGGTGAATTTCAATATGGTGAAAATACCATTTTCGCATCTGGTCATACATTTGTTTGTTTATTGAACGAAATTTATATACGTGGTTCGTGAATATAGACGCAGCAATTTATAACCGGCGGGGCAAATGTATGTGTATATATAATACGTAATATAGTTGATTGAATTTTATAAAAAGATATCTCATCTCATTGTTATACCCCTGTGCAACTGCACAGTCTGCAGTATAATTGTTATTGACTAATTACAGAAGCTTCTCATTGAACCCGTTTTCAAGCTTCGTAATGCAAATGTAGAGAAACATTTCAAAGTTCTTGCAGAGTTGTCAGTTTGATATATTCAATGTACACCGGTTTACTTTAAGAGTATAGAAAATAGGTATACGATTCAACTTGCGCTATGTTTTAATCGCATATTTCAGACGCCAGCGTAAATTCACTCATCAATTATTCATTCGTTTTTCGAACGGAAAAACTTCATCGTTTAAACGATCCTCTGAAAATTTTCCAAACATTTTCGGAGTCATCGTCAGCTGTCTTGAGGACCGAATTTATTTTCGATGTAATTTTTGATGAGCCTAATGTTCTTGAGTATGGTCTGGAGGCAGCACGCGAAAAACACTATGGAGATGTTGCGCATACCTGCACGTGAGATTTCGTCTGCATCACATATATGATCATCTACTATAAGCGCGCGTACCGAGCACGCGCGTCGCTACACAGCTGACTCGTGACGGATCGCATCAGCAGCTTTTTCGGAGTAAAATTTCATTTTTACTCTGACCTTTTTACTCACCGGTTTCTATATTTTGCGTATTTTCGTTGAAGGGATTGAAAATTTTCCTGGAACAGCTGACTACACGGTAACTTCTGTTCCTTTTAGTTTTACCCTGATCTTTCACGAGTCAAATATATTCAGATCTCAAAATTGGTTTCCGGAAATGAAGTCTATGAATTTGCAAGAGTTGAAAAATGAAGCGTTTTTGATTTTTGATTCACACGTTGACCTATTTATTTTTGTTCGTACACGTTCTTTGCGAATAATAAATTATTCCTCGCTCATTGGAAAGGTATATAATCGATTTGGTGTCTAAAGTGGCATCGGCTGTGCACCCGGAATCTTCACATCTATTTTCTATACTCGCATCAGAGGGGAGTTTCCTTGCCGCGTTCCATTGACTTCCAAAATAATATTGCTCAACTCGCTCGTAGTATATTCCTAAAGCATCCGAAGCACTTTACCAACAAACGTATAAAAATGAACACCATAGACAGTTACGCGTAATATTAATGTTGATATGAAAGCGCACTTACTTGATGTAGTTTTAATGGTAATGTATAATCCTTGACACGTCGAAGTCGTTATAACAAATATATTTTCACTGTACACGTTTTGTAAAATCTTCCGATGTTTTCATCATGCATATTATATTGTCCTGCAATGAGATTTGCCGGGAAACTGTTATATAAAAACAACTACGCGACCGCGTCGTAGTCCGGGTTCACAACTTGACGAAAGTTTATTTCAAACATGGGGTTGCGCTGGCGCGGACTGAGCGGAATGGTGGTGGTAGTAACGTTGCGAGGGTGAGGGTGAGGGTGAGGGTGATGGGGAGGGTTGAGCTGTAGGGGTAGAAGTTGCTAGCCGACGGGGATGAGCACAGGGAGCGAGACGGGTGACGGAGATGCCCAACTTTGTGAATAAAAAAAGTTTTCAAGTCACTCGGTGGACCGCGACAGGGGCGCGAGGGCGAGCGCATGATCCAATATGGCGACTACCTGCAAAGTTACAAAGCACCTGAGGATTTCCAAAACCGATAATATATTACTCCCGAAGATGACGTGCAGCCGAAAGTTCACGGAACCCATAGATCCGCGCGATGCTTCACAGAGTTTGCACTGGAGATAATTATTCATAGCTACGATATTTCTTTTTGTTTTATATTCTTTGTCTCGTGCAGCGAACGATTTCTCATTGTTATCGTTTGAAATGTAGGAGTTTAAGGATTTCTAGCAGAGAATTGTGTGTACGAATACGATGTCAGGTCCGAGTCTTCGATCACCCTGAAGTTAGTTACTGCGAAGTAACGACATTCGGCCACGTGGCGATCGCTGAAAGAAACTACTGCGGGGAAGTGCGTGATGCGAGAATGGCTATAGAAGCACCACGTGTCTAGAGGTACCCCTTGCCGTCCGACCTGCGCCCCAGATCCCGTCCCGATGGCAGAAGCAACCCCATCCCCTTGTCGTCCCCTTAGTACAAGCTCCACGGTACAACAAACCGCCCCCTCTCGCTTTTCTCCCCACCCCTCGGTAGAATCATCCCTCTAGGATCGGAGAGTCTAATCCAGGTTTTGGAAACGCGCTTACCGCCGCGGCGTAGGCCGCGTGCCGTATAAAAGCATAAAGGAAAACCCTGCGCGCAAGTTCCGATTCTGCCGGTGGCTGCTGGCGTCGTGTTCCGTGTAGGAGCAGCAGCCCTCGTGGGAGTGAGAGAGGAAATCAATATCTCACGGCTAGCGCGCGCGAACGGTACCCCAACACCTCGCGACGAACACTTTTCCGAGGGTTGAACAAGAGAAACTCGTCGAAAAACTATGTGAAAAGTTTCTCATCCCCCTCATATCGTAAATTTTTTTTTTCTTTTTTTTTTGTTTTTTCCTCCAACTTTTAATTAATTTATATTCTATTATTATTATTGTGATATTTTTTCTAGAAAGTTATGTTTCGATTTGTCCATTTCTGTATAATTTTACCCCCTTCTACGTCGCTGTAACCCCCCGCCCTGTCGCTTTCTTTATCGTTTCTCTCGTTTTCCTTCTTTTATATATCTACAGCAGATCCCGTAGCTCCGTGGCTCCAACCGACGCGGCCGCAGAGCGGGAACTGGCAGCGGTCCGCGGCGGTACGCGACGACCTCGTGCGCGCCTCGTAGACGTTCTCAAAGTTCCCCGGCGGGCGCCGCGACGCGCCGTTTCAACCCCCGATTTCCACCTCTTCACCCCCAAAACCCCAACTCCCACCTAACGCGCTGCCGGTACCGCGCGAGGGAGCGAAAACTTTGTATCAAGTTTTTTCACGCGAGTCGCGTGTCCCGGCAAAGGCCGAAGAGGAGAAGAAAAAAAGAAAACGCGGAGCCGACCGACCCAGTCGACCCGAAAGATGATGGTTACATCATTTCAATGGGTATCTACACACACATAACAGGTGCAACCCACATATAGGTATGCACCCGTAATCGAGCAATTATCGGAAAAGCTCGGCTTATTCATATTTACGTTTTTTTTTTTCCCACCCCGCTCCGGTTCAAAAATCGCTCGAACGCGTGGGAGTATACCGATAAGTTTTATAGACAAGTAATAGATTGCATTTTCCGGAAATTGCGGATGTGTCTAGATGATGCAAATATTTGTTGAGCGAAAATTAATTTCACATTATGCATTTGGTTATTGTTCGAAATAATAAAGAGCGCATCAGGCGCGCAGGTGCGCGCCTGAAGCATATGCGACTGGGAAATATAAGGACGGGCTAGATTTTCCTTATAAATTGCGCCATCGAGTCGATGTATACTACCTATATCGATGCGCTTAAAATTTCCAGAAAGGGCAAAGTTCGGCGTATTTGAAACTTTACAGACACGCGGTTTACCGCAAGTATAGATACGCTAGTGCATCGGTAAAAACTACTCGGTCGTGGTCATTCTCTGCTATACACTCCCAGCTGCACACCAATGCAACACGCATCAGAATTTTCAAACTTTCAGACCGCTTCTCTGTAGTGCGCAGAGAGATATAGGCGTATGCATGTCTATACGTTTACATGTGTAAATCCTCGAATGGGGAACGGAGCGAAAAGTTTCGTGCGAATCTCTTGAATTATGAAGAATTCAAAGGTGAAGAAAGAAAGAAAAGAACGAAAGGAGCGCGAGAAGCTTCGCTTGAAGGGTGTCTGAAACCGGAAAACAAATATAAAGTGGAGGAAATGAATTCTGACGACAGCCGGAAGTTAGAGAACGATTTTTGAGAGTGTCTTATTCTTCAACTTATAAATATTCCTCGTATATTCTTGATGCGTGATTTTAACGAGACTTAGAAAAAGTTCGCCGTTGATTTAAGATCGTAGGAAATTTCTCCATCAACGTATTTGTACACATATATACATATTGACACATGCGCGGTGGATGCGCAATGTTCGAGAAAAAGTTTGAATGGAAAACAAAGGGGAGCGAAGACTAAAAAAGAAAAAATTTAGTGAACAAAAATTTACACGACATCCACAGCGAAAAGTTTTATCTCGAATTTTCCGACCCCCCGAGGGCTCGGCAGCAACTTCCTTCCTGAAGGCTCTGCGAAACGCAATGATGATTATTTTCTCCTTCTTTATTTCACCTCGGGGCTTGCTCTTTTTACTTAATTTTTTTTTCGTTGTTTTTCTCGAAAAAGAACACCTCGTTAATTAATTGCTCTGAAAATTGTACAAACTTGGACGTTTTCTCTGTCCACCTTTCGTGATTTTCAACAAAAAAGAAGCTCGCTCCTCGTCGCGAGTCGAAAGTCATACCTCTAAGAAAAGTTTTGGTTTTAGGGTAGGGTTATATATACTTGACGACGGTGGCGGTGTACCGCAGGGTAAGAACGAGGGTAAACGTGAAACTCAGATGGGATTGTAGAAAATAATAAATTCCACTTGTTACGTCGGCGGCAGCCACCGGGTCTAAGCGGCCCGTAACGGCGCGCGTCGTCGACCGTTGCCAGGGCAATGAATCGCAGATTGACGTGGAACTGCACGCCAAAGTCCGCGCATACATATACTAACCTAGCTGTTCGATTACGTCGTCGTGCAGATCGAGCCCCGCTCTTTGGACTCATGAATCGTCCGACTGACCGAACTCAAATTACGTGTACTGAAATAAAAGTAAGCTTTACCCGCTCCGTAAGGGGGTGAGTTATCATGCCTTCGATATAATTATTCGATCATTCGTGTCAAATTCGGAGCGAAATGTTTTTTTCTTCCTCCGTCTTATCACTGCAGTACGTAATGTCTCGTTCGACGAGCAACTGCAATGTTCTGTCTATTTATCGCTCGACTAGCTATACGTCGATCTACGGAATGAGAAGATTGAAAATTTCCATGGTTCAATGGCTGCCATTGTATTCAAGAAATTTTATCGGAGGGGTGAAATCTGTGGGTGTATGTGGGAATGAAATATGTGAGATGCTCTAGCAGGAGAATGGGATTGACTCAAGCTCCCGGGGGAGGGAGGGGGATGAACGTTTTATCGGACTCAAATATATATGTAAATTAAATATTCCATAAATAGACAATTATATACGCATACGCATAAAAGTCTGCGGAATACGCATTATATATCGGACTATATGTATGCGTCGGTAATTGTGGAAGCCTATATTAATTCGTTCGAATTTCAATAGGATTTTCATATATTTTATTCCATTAATATTTCAATTTAGCTAATGGCTGACGTGAATACCCGAATAATAAAGGCTTCGCTTAATTTCGCTGTCTGCTGGCTGCTGCCACCGCTGATTCTCGTCGCTTTTACCCGGGACAACATTTTCATTTAGCGACTCTCTCAAATACATGCATATTGTCGTTTAATTCCTAAAAAAATCCTATTCCAAAAAGCTGTTTAAATAAATAATTCTTTGCGATGAAATTCATTACATAATTATCCGAGTCCAGAAACCCTAACAGAATTATTGATCTCGGCAAATACTGTTTATCAAATCATATATCCCGCAGGCCCCTTCATAAAAAAAAAAATAAAAACAATAATTTGGAAGTAAATTAATTTGGTTAATTATTAGTGAAAATTCGAGTTATCATTTGATGAAAAAAAGGTAAGGCGCCAAAGCCAATTAATTTGCGCAACCTCTCCACCTCCCTTTCTACTTCCCCCCCTTTTCTCCCTTCCGACCAACTTTGGAGAGGGGATAACGAGCGAGAGAAGAGAAGAAGAGAATAGGACACAAGGATGTTGAGAGAGTACCGAACGTTTTCATAGCAACGGGTTCGCGAGCGATAGAGACAGCTTTACAAGTTTTCCGAAGAAAAATCCCGGCACACGGCGTACGGGATGTTCGCAGGGTCCCTCGCAGGTCGAAGAGAGAACGGGCTACGCGAAATGTTGAACGAGGTAGAACTCAACGGGATAGAACGAGGGTTGAAAAGGGACGGAAATTTCGTAAAACAGAGACAGCGCGCAGCAACTCGAGCTTTTCAAGCACTTGCGGACGAGGAGAGAAAATCGTCTCGAGGCCATGAACGAAGAGAGATGGCTGAATCGATTGGATTCTGTGCGACAGAAACGAAGACACCCTTCAATCCGGTCGGAGAAGCGAGACGGAAAAGTATTTGTATAGCTAGTTTTCCTATAGAAACTTTACAAGAACAATTTATAACGGATATACCTTGAATTTAAAGACTTTAAAGTTATTATAAAACATGATAAAGTTTTGACAACTCTTCCCTCATGATCGGATCGTATACGTATATTTGTGTTCCTGTGAAAGGAAAATTAAATTTTGACACCCAAATCCAGACCTCTTTGGCGTACGACTAAACTTGGATTTGTTCTTTTAATTCTCATCGAGGTTGTATATAATGACGGGGGATTTTACAGCGAATCTGTAATTCATTCGGTTAAATGTATTCATAGGTGTATATGTTGCTAAAATCAATGCTGGTGAATTTGATTTGAAACCAAGGAAGGTTATAATACGTTGTGAGGAAGCTCTTTGCCGAGTCTGTTGAAGGAGAAAAGCAACAACCGAGTATTCGTGATGGTATAGCAGCGTTTTCATCGAAGAAGTGACCGTCGTTGGGTGGAAGATCGGAATCCAACCGATGGAATTCCGCTCTTCAATAGATCTGTTTAATCAGATATTGGTTTCGGATGGCTTTGAACCCCGAGGGACATTTGCTTGTAATCCGAAACATCCATCAAATTATTTATCTTCCAATAAAACTGAGAAGCATGGAGTTATTATTCAGTAAATATATAGGTATGTTTAAGAACATATTTTACGGTAGTGCGAAATCAAAGGTTTTTATTAAAAATACCGTATAGTGATAACAGATATTGTACGATCAGGGCCTCATATATTTTTTTCTAAACTTCCAATTTACATCAACTCGCAGTTTACCCGAGTCAAGATAATAAGGAAACATGTGCTTCTGAATATGCATATTAAAGGCGATAAATTTCTCGAGACTGGCGTTGGTAAATTTTTGAAAATAAAGCCGCTTATGGAAATTCCGCAAAATAAGATAACGGGAAAGGGGGATCTTATAAAGAGGGAATCTCCCGAGGTGCGGGGTGAATAAAACCTGGGGAATATCTGTATAAAATATAAAATATTTTTCCTAATTTCTTCTCGATCTTCGTCTCGTACAAAATTAGAGTCACTTTTTTACGCACACAGCTGTGTGTATCGAACGGTCGGACGATTAATGTGACACACATGACAAAAGCTGGTTAAAAAATTTGTTAACGCGACGTTTCTTCTTTGAAGATCATAAGTTCGCAGAAGTCGGGTGGTAGCTCATTTCCGGCGAGCGAGCATTGTGCCTTTTCCTTCGGTTTACGAAGAAAAGTTTTGCATGAGCTGAAGTTTCTCCCGCAATTACCCACCGCGTCTAAAACTTCGCGTTTAAGCTCAGTGCACAGTAATAAGATTACTCGTGTATAGGTTGACTCGAGTACCTGTACTATATATACCAACGTATATTCGATTCAGTTTAATTCAAACTACTTTTTACCAGTTCACGTCAACCTACTGTGCAATTTTGCCCCACCAAATGCCGCAGCTCGATCGTTGGTCATAAAATATCGAAAGAACGATTTGCCAATGTGAGTATTCAACAAACTATAATGGACCAATTCCACGGAAATATTCCAAACCGATCGCAGGTCTTCGATGTTGAAAATTTTTCATTTTTGCAACGCGCTTAATGATTTTTTGCAACTTTCCGCGGCGGTGAGCTTTACCAAAACCACCGAAAATGGGAAATCGGTAAGAGATAAAATGAAATAACGAAAAAGAAAGAGGTGAAAGAGCTAAGGCATAAACATGAGAAGCTGGCGGTGCACTGCAGCGAATTCAGCGAGAAGGAAAAAAAAGTCGAACAAAACGAACGGGGTGAAGCGTCTTCACTGCAACTTACTGCCCCTTCCGCTATAACCGCTATCTATTCCCGATTTACGACTGGTGTAGAAACCACTAAAATTTTCTATGTACCGATTCCTCGGAAGTCAATGACGTCACTCTGGTATCTCACGATATAGGATACCTATACCTGATACCTACCTACCTACCCCGGCAAATTAGTTTTAACGCTACCCATGGAAACGGCGAACAAAGTTTTGTGGAGAGAGGATCAACGGGTCGTCGCAACACTGGTGCGTCATGCGGATTGTAAATCACGTAACTAACTAAGCCACGTCCCACATACACATGATACGTATAATTATACGCATATTATTAATGGGATATACCTGCGAGGTATCGATAGTTAATTCTTCATCCTGATAATTACGGAACTATACCCAACTCGAGAATTTAATGACCTCCGTATTATCCCCTTTGTAATATACATGGCTTCGAAGAAGGATGTGAATGAAGATGATAAACATTATAAACGTATATATAGGTAAATGTAATGTTATTCGTCCTCATTATATATTCACGACTTTCCAGAAAAGTCATACAGCGAATTGGAGAAGAGCCAGGTAGGATCTTCCGGCTAGCTAATAATTTTGATTTACGTTTTCCTGTTACGTCCTATCGACACAAATTTAAATCTCTGCGCTGGTAGTGATCTAATTTCAATTTCCGTGGTATCAATTTGTCGATCAGAAATAAGATCACGGGACAACTAAATTATTGTAATTCCAATACTCTGAAATTATTAGCCATTTGAATACCATTATTCCCTCGATCATTACTTCCTACTTTCTTTCTTATCTTTTTATTTATATTTTCGTCGAAATTTCAAAGAAGATTTTTAAATGATTACGTCCATTGTTCGATTTGTGTAAGTTACATACGTACATCGCGTGCGATTCTTATACAGGCAAGCGAAATAAATAATAAGTTAAAAATTACCTGTGGGGTAATTTTGTGTGGGGTTGTAATTGGATCGTTGTTCCTTAGATTCTTTCGCTTCTGCGCACAATAAGATTCACATCATTTCCCGTCGAGTTCCAAAGTAGATTTGTGATGTAGGTAGCAGGTGCAGCGGTATGGGATATTGGAATAGAGAGAGTTCGATGTTTCGAAGTTCGTAGGGCGTACCAGGCATGATGATGGATCTTGTTCCCACTACACTAGCGATGACCAATCCCACAAGTTTGCATATGTGATATACATCGTTCCGTTGAACCACCACGTCGTTGTTACAATAGTTTGCCGTAATACAATGCAGCGTTAAACGTCCTGTTTGCAACAGGAGTTAACCATTCATGAGAGATACGTGTTGCAAATGCTAGTGGAGGATTCGACACCCCACGGAAAACGGACACGTCGTCGTAGTCCATCCACGCGAGAACAAATCGCCTTTGTACGGAGAGTTTTGTTTAGTCGCGCGATCTCAGATCCATTTTCTTAATTCTTTTCTTTTCTTACGAAATGCCCGGTCCGTTGCAATGAAATTTTGCCAATAATTCTATTTGAGATTGTTTTATCATGTGATTCCAATTTTTATGGATACCTAATTTTTGTAGAGCCGCACCGCAAGGTTGGTAGTAACAGGCTGTTAAGTGAACGACTTTCTATTGTCTGGAACTTCTGTATCTGGAACTTCTGTAATCTGTAGACCGACCAATTATTTGTCTGACTGGTGGCGAATGTATTTTGAGAATTTGATTTTATAAACTTAATTGACTTGCTCTGGAATAATTCGATTCGGAGCCTTCTGATGCCCCGAAAATTTTTCCGAACGACGTATTGTAGATAAACGGCAATATTATCGCTTCGCTGTGAAAATATCAGTAATGATTATATTACAGAATTAATCAATTATCCAAACCCCATTACGAAGTCATAGTATTTACCATACCTTTTTTTCGCATTACGAAGGTAGCAGAATTTCTGATATGGTGGCGCTATTAACTGATGCGATGTGTGCTGCCATTTTTTAGAATTCTTGTAAACCATGCAGAACGTTATCGCTGTTGACCGAATGTTTTTTACCTGTAAAACGGGAGCAGGTAAGCAAAGGTTGAGAGCGCAACCTCCACCGACGGTAAGGTGGATGAAAAAATGAGAATTTCGTCGATATCTGATGAGATAGAGCGTTTTTTTCGTATACGACTTTTGCGTAATTCCATTAGAAAATTTTTGGTATTTCAGGGGAAAAATGATAAATTGATTTTGTAGCCACAGGCACGAGATGATCCGAAGGAGAGGAAGTTAGTTGATATAAGCTGCAAAAAATAATTATTGCGTGTTATATCTCAGTTTACAAAAGTTTTAATATTTTAAGAATAGTTAACAGTACTTTGTTTGTTACAGTAGTTCATTAATGATAATATAATAATAAATTGCATTAATCGTAATAGTATATAAACTAATAACAAAAGAATGATTTTGAATCGAAAATAACACAGCATTTTTCAAAATCATACAAAAACAAAATGCATTATCTCGAAAAACAAGTTTCTTTATTTCTTTTACTTTTATTATTCCTCTCTTTTTTTTTTTAATCTTGTTCTTTCAAATGAGGGAGGTGTTTTTCTTTTTTTTCGATTATTCATTAAAGTTTACAGTAATAATTATATACATTATTATTCTTAGAACTACGGTTGTTTTTTTTCTTCTTCATCTTCTTTCTCTTCTTCTTCTTCATTAATATAATACATTTTTCTCTTGTTCAACAGCGTGTACAGAATATTGACAATCGGTTGCTGAGCAAATAACAATTTGTGACTTGAAATACACATTCCAATCAAAATTTAGGGGCGATAGATGGAAAATATAATTTAAAATAAACATAAAATGTATAACGATCAGAATGACGTACAGAACAACGGAATTGGGACAAATTTAAAAACACATAAAAGAAATCTTAAAATAAACGAATAACCAGAGTTATGTTTTTTGCCAGATATTTTTTCCATTGTTTGAAGATACAAATTTTTGAAACCATACGTAGATTGATAAGAATAAGCGTAAGAAGGAGAAATTTGAACCGAATCCAAGTAAAAATCGATTATAGGATTGAATAGATATGTTGGGTAAAACGAATTGTTATTTAACAATAACACAATTGTTCAACGTAATTGCTTTTTCATTGTAACAAGATTTTTTTTTTATTATGTCAAAATCCCTATCAAGAGAAAAAATTCTTGCTCGAAACAAGAATTAGATTTTATTTTAAATTTTATTCGTTTATTTCATTTATAATCATTTCTCCTACAAAAGAGTAAAATTTACTCCTATTTACTGTTTCCCCGCGTAGCGGAGTCATTTGGTAAAAATCTCTAAGCCTAGCGCGGCTGTATTTTATTTATTAAGCTATATGTATATCATATCATAATATTTGCATTACATTCATTTATCTTAAAAGTATTTCTTTCATTTTTTTTTCTTACCTTTCTGCATTTTTTCTTTATTATGTTTACTGTACTGTGAATGATCGAGTTTCTGTTCATTTTCTATTAGTATATCGTTATAATACAATTAAATTTGTTCTTTACATTTATATTATATGATCTGGTAATAGGTTTTTCATTTCATTAATCCCTGCAACACATTTTGCTGATCATTAGACTGATATATTTTGCTATTAGGCGGCACAAAATAATATTCCGGGCTACTTACAAATATTCCCAGATCACAGATCAAAAGCTAGACATCAATATTATGCAGTTTCAAATAAACGAAAAATATATGCCAAAAGTGGAATTTTATCCACACTAATACTGTTGGATTAATGTCGCCAATGTTTTTTTTCGATAAATTTGCAAAATGCGTGCAGCTTTTACCAAATAATCTCATATTCTTATTTCAACCAATTATTATTACAATCAAGTGTTCAACAACTTTTGTACACAAAATACCAACTTTCTGTGCTGGAAAATGCACATACTTAATTACGCAGCGTTAATATTATATTTATAATTCTTTTTATTTATTCATCATCATTATTATGTTTTTTTTCTTTTTTTTGCGTTATATCGCAGTTACCAAATAACTATTTGTATGATAATAATTACAATAACAATAATCATCGTAATCATAATGATATTCATAATAAACGTGATATTAATAATGATAACAAAAAGATGCAGATGTAATAATAATAATCATAATAGTAATAATAATAATAATAATAATGTGTATGGTGAAGCTTGTTGTCCTATATCCGATATATACAGAAAATTTAATACGTGTTTCTTTTTTTCATTTGTTATTTTTGTTTTCAACTTTTTCTTACCATGATTTTTCTTGCGGTCTTTGATGGATTTTTTTTTTTCTTATACTATTTTTATTGCGTTCTACATTGAATACGAATTTTATTAAAGGATTATACAACTATTCGTTACTATTCTGACGAGAGAAAAGGTTAGAAAATCGAACGTGATTTATTTTTATTTGTTTATTCATTAATCTTTTCTTTTTTTTTTGTTCCTTTCGTTTTTATTCAATTGAATAATAATTATAAAAAAATACCAGCTCCTATTTACTAAAGCTTCGAACGGGCCTTTCCCCGATACTTACATGTAATGTAGTCCCATCGCTGGAGTAATCATTTGAAAAAATATATTCAATGAATTAAATATTATTACAATGAGTTTGAATTTTTTTTATTTTCATCTCTTTTGAGCTTTCCGAAATAATTGAAACACCGTTTGATGATTTTAAAATTTGAAATAAACTTGTTCTTGCGCGGCTCTGGCCATATTTCATAGTTCGACAGATTACGTACATCATATTGAAAGAAAGATGACTGATTGTGAGTTTCCAATCTTTTCGTGTGGTCAGAAGTGGGACGATGATAAGCCCGCAGAAACGATGTACCCGCAAATATAGCGTAAATCTTTCAATATTTCGGCAAATATTTACGACCGAGATTTGTGCTTAGTATCTTGGATTCTTTTTTTCATTTATACCAACAATACATATTGGGCACGGTTTATTTATTATAAGGAAAAAAAAATATCAGTTTTTCTAATAATATGTATTTTAATTAGTAACAACTAACGAGTAATATTTCATTATTTCGTTTACCGATTTTAGTGAAAAGATTTTTTTTTTTTTCACTCCTGAATTTTTTTTCTTGCGATCCATTCTCGTTTTGTTTTACTATATTTATCTATTTAAATGGCTAACTTCGTTTCTTGATATTTCATGGTAATCATGTATAATTATTGAGTTTTCGTTCATTTTATTTTTATTTATTATCTTTTAATTTCGTAATTTTGATAAAGGATTCTTGAAATTGATACAATAACTACTATCGTATATATGTATACATACTATACACTCCTGCGCAAACTATACAATTGCACAAAGTATTAATAACTTTTTTTTCCGTAGTATTTATATTTATAATAAGACCGTAAGCTTTTGCGATCCAAGATCGCTCCGTCAATTAATATTATCTGGCAGAATAGCAATCATATGAGATAATAATGAAATTAAAAAAAATTCGTTCAAATTAACAATCAATTAAAACGCAACAAATTGACTTTGTTCGCACAGTTGCACCAACTCACATTATACACGTCTCGTTCGTTTGCACTCATTTAGGAAAGACGAAATAAAAATAAAAAATAAAATAAGAAACATCAAATCGTTCGTTAACTCCGAACGAAATAACCGCCCTCATATACGTATAGCCAATTACATTGACTTAAAAAGTAAATATTTTAGCGTTACCAGATATCAACGCAGAGCCAGCTTGCTAGCAAATGGTGTTTACGTACATAAGGATCAGTTCACACGTGAATTTTATAATTTTATCAATCACAAATATCGACGGTCGCAATAAAACCAAATAAAACAGATGGGGTGGAATTCAAATTAATTCAATTCCGCCCATCATGATTCTTTTTTTTTTTTTTTTTTTACTAAGCATTACCGCGGATATTGAAATTAATGACCAAAGAGAAAAATGAAAACGTGTAATTGAAAATTCTGAAATAATCCCGTGCCAATTGATCCTTAAAAATCAGCGAGCGACCCACCGCCTATTTCGGATGGATCACCCTATCACAATCATCGCCGACACCGGTGATACAAAAGGTGCACTAGATGACAATGACAATTTCATCATCGTCAAAAACGACGTCAAGTACTCTTTTTCACTATTATACAAGGTCTTAACGTACCTAATCAAACGGCGCTCAGAGCTGATTGAGCCCATCCAACTCACTTTAATCGCACCCGCACCTGCATCACACTCTATCACCTTTTCACATTGCAATTGTCATGGCCTATGGAACCTGCAAATAGAAAAGCAAAATTTTTTTCTATAATTTCGTGTGAACAATTTTGTTCCATGAAAGGGTGGTCCGGAATTTGTTTCTCTGATAGTTGTTACGATTGAAAACTGATATTCCTGGCTTACCTAGTCAGGTGTCTGCTGTCTTCGTGTACCGCCATTTCAGAGCTTTTGAATTCGTTGAGTTCCTTACGAATGGCTGCTTTATCCTTTGGCGTTAATCGTGTCCAAGGTTTATCGGCTCTCCTGTCGTAGTCGTGTGCCTGCGTAACCTCGATGTAATCGTTGAATCTGATAATCTGTAAGTAGAGTAAGCAGAATTGAATGAGATTTGTTTTTTAGTTTTTTAAAACCTAATCTTTGGACAAAAAAAAACTTGCACCAGTAAAAAACTCGGTAATTCTATGTCTACACTTGGCAGCAAAATGAGTCAGAATCCAACTACGGAATTCAATTTACGAAAGATAACGATCTGAACATCATCATGAATATCTTCGGCCCCAACATCGAAAACATCCAAAGGAGTACCTTAGATTCTTTTTTTTTTAAGGTAAAAAGAAACATTTTTTATGTCTCAGTATTTTGACGTATTCCCACGGATTTTGAGCTCAGGAATCCGAATCCGCTAATTACGTTGATCTATCTATGAAATTGATCAAGATATCGCTAATTTATCGTTTTTCGGAGTGAAAAAATTAAGATATCTCGATGGGATTTATTCGTAGCTCAATATACTCTACGAATTCGTGTTCCAGAGGTTAACATACGTTATAAAAGTGTCCATCAATCGATTTTAAAAATTCTTTATTTGTGGCCCAAAAATCAAAAGAATCCAAAGGATTAGATTAGACCTTAGATTTTTTTCGAATTTCAGCTAAAAAACAACATTTTTTTTGTCGCGGTATTTTGATATATTTTGATCTCAGAAACACGAATCCGTCGACGAAATTGATCCGCAGAAAAACCTACCAAGATATCTCATCTCAATCATTCCATATAGATAAATCAATTTAGTTAGCAGTAAATGAAACCAAAGTAAGAACACAACGAAGTGCGGCGCGCGAGAGATGCGCGCATGCAATGCTAGTTGAACTAAATTATTGGTAGACATTCACATAATTTCCGAAGTATTTTAGTAATCACAATACGTACCTTCTTCTCTTTCAATTCTTCGACGGTTGGCCTGAAGCTGAGCTTTCTGAGTAGATACCGCTTTTTTTCTTCTTTCTGCTTTTTTTCCTCCGCAGGACTTTGTTCTGTTGGATAAACACCATTATCGTTGAACGTCTTTTCACAGAACTTTGTTTGTGTAATTTTTTTTTTATCCAGTTATATTTTATTTTATCCTTTTTTTATTTATTTTTCTCTCATGTGACTCACAACAAAATAAAAGGGTAAAGCTCCTTACTTTTTAAAATGTTTCGTTCCTCGAGCTCCTCCTGAGTCGGTCGCATGCTTAGTCGCCTGTAATCAAAAGGAAATGTCTGTCAGGGTACACTGTGAAACAAACAATCCTTGACTCAATGCAGATTTGAACCTAGTCAGAACTGAAAACGATGTTGCCACGTAGCCATTTATTTGGGGTTGAACTACGTCGTACCAAACATTTACATAGTGACGTTCAGGCACATTCTGCAGTAATTGACCAGTCATATAATCATAACACGATAAATGCGTGCAGTAGCTAATTGTTACGTTTCAAACTTGAAATTGTGGCACCATAAACGCCAGGTAGCCGAGGTCAGAATTTACGACAAGAGATTCAGTGACTTATGCTGCAGATTCTGTCTATATAGCGGTGAAAATCCATATTTGTTTTTATTCACCTGATCAATCTGGCGCCGATGGCCTCTTTCGATTCTTGTCGCTCGTTGTCCGATTGCATTTGCAGAATATTACGATTAATAAGCTCCTGTCTGTCCGGCCTAAGCGCCAACTTCAACGACAGTGACTCTTTTCTCGCAATTTTTGCTGCGAGCCGATCTGAAAAATGAAATGACGAAAATTAGGATTGGATAAACTGATAGGGGACAGCCTTCCAAGACTCGTGATAGCGATTTTTATGGCAATGCAGGTTGCAGAGATACCTGCGATCATAGCTGTGGCACTTTTACTTCGATGAATTGGAAGAATCGGTATAATCCCGGTCGGTGCTTGTGCTATCGACAAAGTCGAAGCTGTCCAAATTGACAACATAATAACCTTGTCTATACCTCGTTTTAATTAAATACTTCGAACATCGGCACCACTTGCAAAACACACTGAAACAGCTATTGTTTGACAAATAATACACCAGTAGTGCCTGACCGTGTTTCAATACGCCTGGTACCCGGATTAATTATCATCGCTGAATGCTCCACGTGCTACGAAATTTACCACAGATACGGCAATCGTCGTTGCATGCGCCACTTCAAATACCGATCAAGAATTCGATACCAGTTATCAAACTGATCGCGAACACTGCAGTTAATTATTCATTGTATCATCATGATTATTTCTTCAACAATGGTTGAGCAATTCAGAAAAAATAATCAAGAGTAATTATGTCAATTTTATAATGAGCTCAAATCAGCGGTGAATGAAAACCGTGTGACTCTTAGAGATATGATGGCAAGAGTCAGGAAGACACTAGAGATGCCAGCCATATTCGTAGACTAATATAAACTAGGGGTACCGCGAACGCCTCTATGCTGCAGTATTACAAACATCCAACTATATGCTATATGCAACCGAGTGTAAAATTAGTTATCGATGAAGGTTGATATCATTGTGTAACACCCGTCGCGACAACGCTGCTTTTCAAAGTCTACGAACCAACTAAACAGCGAACATTATGAGAGCGTTTATTGAATCGATTTTAACGCACCAACATTTCTATCGTCCCCACTGCTAATTCTTTTTTTTTTTCTTGTACTTACTTTCCTCGTCCTCGTCATCTCGATAGAGAACTTGTCCATCCCCAGAATCACCGTCCGTGTCCTCGCGAATAACGTAAGGTCTAGCGTTTTCTTTATTTTCCAACGTGCAAGGTAGGGCCAGCCCGAACCGCACAGGTCGACTACTAAGATTGAAAATAATCATGCGTTAGATTACTTTTTTTTATGCACATTCGGGGCAGGTCAACGTCGATCTTTGTCACTCGAACCAATTGTTCTATTCTACCACAAAACCGTCATCAAATCCAATTGGGAATCTAATAATAGTCATTAAAGCCGAAGTTCGACCACAGCTGGGGTAAAATAGAAAATTGAATAAAAAAATTACAAAGTTCTTCTCTCCCTTTTTATATCTTTCTAAAGATGCAAATTTAGTTTTTGGAATATAATTATGCATCGTTTGTCTGCAAATGACGAGCGAATTTTTCCGCAAAATCTAATTTGAAAAAAATCCGTTTTTTCGTGTCCAGACTAGCCACGGTCGGAAATCACCGTATCAGTGATTATAAAATGGCGGAAATTTTTTCAGTATATCGTGCTCGAGAGATGATTTAGGGCTACAAAAAGGGGAATGAAATGTAATGGGGGTAAAGTGTAGGTATGTGTGATGAATTTCCCTACAGTTTTCTCATGCTTAAAGGTATTCACTCCATGCGTGTAACTGCAGTTTGGATTAGAACATTTTGGTTCACGTGGTTAACCTGCTTTTTTTTATTTTAATTCAATTATTATTTATTAATAATTCTTTTCTCTGTGAAAACATGCGTATTAGTTAGTATTCCAATTCCCAATTACCATATCCTTATCCTAGGCCTCAACGGTTGCCTTCTGTTAAGCATAAGAAAAACATCTTTTTTTTACTACTGATGATTGTAATAATGTAGAGTTGTGGGTGTCAGTAAAACGATTTCAAATCAAAAGTTTATCATGTTCAAATATAATATTCGCAAGAATCATGAAGGGAAATGGCGAATGATATATGAATCACGCTACATGATATGACACAAAAAAAATATTCATAACGATCTGTAATATATAAGATATTCAGATAAAAGAAAAAAGAATTTAGCTAATATTTTTTTGGTTCATCAACTATTAAATCTCACATCATGCGAATAGAAGAATCAATTAGTTAATTCTTGTATTAGAAAAGGCATAAAAACGTAAGATTCCCTCCACCGTGATTTAAAAAAAAGAAATCCTACGAATAGATTCTTTTATCGTAGGGAGTAAGTGGAGATCGGATTCAAATGAAGTTGAGAAACTTACTTGAAAGAGACCTCCTGGCGTAGGGTGAGAGGTCTGTTTTCTTGGGTAGGGGTATTTTGAGGAGTTCCAGGACCGCTACCAGGTCCTTTTTTTTTAAGTGCACTCTTGAGTGGCATGGCATGAAACTTTGGTTCCTTAGCAGGTATTTCCTCAACCTTAGAGGTATCGATAGCAGGATCCGGCTTAGCGAACCTGAAGGCGTACCTCGAGACCGCATCGTCATCTTCTTCGACGTCAACATCTTCTTGATCTAAAAAAATATACGATCGTCTCATGGAGTAAAGCGGATTTACTCAGAGGGTGTGGAGAGATCACAACGACGAAACTATCACGCCTGGAAGATACGAAAGGCTCTCTCTGTCTCTCCTTCTTTCTCTCTCTCTCTCATTCTCTTATTTTTATCGCAATATATTTAGTCTTCTGATATTTTCCTTCCCTTAGATCCCCTTTCGTACCGACCAATAGTCGCAATGGTCTCCAAATAGGGGCCCTTGATCTATTACTTGCGTGAGTCGAAGTCGTTGCCGCGGAATTACCGATTTTCCATGTCACTTTTTTCCAAAGACTTTTCTTTTTCTCTCTCTTATTCTCTTTTCCCCTCATCTCTCTCTCTTTCTCATTCACCGCAAGACGACCTCTTTGCTCCTCAGTTTGAGGAGATAATTCGGTCAGCGAAATAAAGGAATTGCAGTACGCGTCATAGAGATGCGGTCCCGTTTCATCTCCAGACTCTATTTGATTCGAAATGAATACAATATGTAATTCAAAACTCAATAAAGGACTCTGAGCGAACAGTCCGATCAATTCTATTAGACTAACATTCTTTTAACTTTGAATTTTTTTTTCTCTTTACTTTTTCTTTTTGCAAGCTTTTCAAAAACTCACCAAG
This sequence comes from Athalia circularis, assembly GCA_963978495.1. Classification (NCBI taxonomy): domain Eukaryota; kingdom Metazoa; phylum Arthropoda; class Insecta; order Hymenoptera; family Athaliidae; genus Athalia; species Athalia circularis. The sequence goes on from OZ021702.1 coordinate 10,371,534, forward strand.
GTTATCTAAATTCTTAACAATTCACCGAATATTCAATTCGCACACACTGCTAACTAACTCGATCGAATTATTTTTTCATTCTCCAACACTACCTACAAGACACTAGATCATCACACCTACTATCTATGGGGCATTACTCCATGTGTCAAACCCCACCCCCTACCAATTTCAATGTCATACCAATCTCTCAGAAAATCGGTATCCACTATACCTAAATTTCACACGACTAATCAATAAATACCACTCGATATGCGAGTGGAGTGTGCTAGTTCTCTGTGAGATGAATACCTTCATAATCATAATCGGAGAGATCGAGAGGAACTGCATTGTGGACTCCACTTCCGGTCCCCTGTTGATGCTGATGCTGATGCTGATGTTGATGTTGCTGATGTTGATGCTGATGTTGTTGATGTTGGAGCTGCTGCTGTTGCTGCTGCTGTTGCTGTTGTTGCTGTTGTTGTCTCGTGAGTAATGTCGGGCTTGGGGAACTGAACATCGGAGGGGGTGGTATGGGCCCAATTTCACTCAGGGGAATAGGGGGTTCCGGAAGTTCCGAGAGCATGAGCGTGTTTTGCGGCGGCAGAGGCAGATATTGTTGCTGCTGTTGTTGGTGTTGCTGATGTTGTTGGTGCTGCTGATGTTGTTGGTGTTGCTGATGTTGTTGGTGCTGCTGATGCTGTTGGTGTTGTTGATGTTGCTGGGGCGGCGGTGTCGTACCTTGATGACCGACATCTGGCACTGGAATCAGAAGGAACAAAAAATATATCCATGTACGTATATTCGGATATTCCGTTCCGCCGCTACAATTCCGGGAGTTCAACGCAGATTATTATGTTTGCCATATGTAATCATAATCATAGTTGATGCGAGGAAATTAACGTAGATTTCGTGTTTGCATTTCGTTATATTTTAACATTATCACATTCAGTGTTATGATACGCGTTAGAAATTTCAAATTTATTTTCGCGGAAGATTGATTAGTTTCATACATTATACGGTGCTTTTTGATCGATTTCGTTCAATTCATATTTGTTAATCAATCATCATTTCAAATGTATACATATACGATCAAAGCATTGGACATTTGAAAATTAGAACCGCACACTACAATATTCAACCTTGCGAATACAGAATTATTCACATGATATTATACTATATGCAAACACAAAAGCCGGGATCTAGGTAAGCTCATCTAAAAATTGAGTCTCGTCGATTCCGATGGCTAAGTACCAGATTCGAGTTGGCAAGTATTCGCACTAGGGCAAGGCAACGCATAAACATCCGAGAAAAACTCAACTACCTATATAATGTATACTGTTCTCAAAGCCGACAATTATTCGCAACATCACGTATTGCCCGTTGTTCCATTTCAAAAACTTAGTAACGGTAAGAGTTAGATGGTTACATGAACTCCAAAATATATCCAGATCACGAAACTTCGATATCGTTTCTATTTAATACCGTCGACGGGGGAAAAATGTCGACTCAAAGGGAAGAAAAAGAGAGAAAAGAAAAAAGAAGACGCATTAGAGATACTATGAAAGATCAGCTTTCGAACGAACACTACGTGACTGGAACTGCGAGTGAGTAGACAAAAATCTCGGTGGAAAAAAAGAAGGAAAAAAAAACTAGCAATCAAAATGGCGGCCGAACCGATTCTTCGATGTATTTGATAGCGGGAGCTCAAAGAGGATGAAGAATAAGCTCAAGTAGGCAACGTCTGCGACACATAAAAAGCTAAAGTTCGTATTCGTTTAGCCTGCAGCAACGGTATAATATAAGCATATGATCGGGTGGTGGTCGGCTGCTATTCAAGAGCCCCAGAATCCTGTGGGTGTCTGAATAAATCCCGGAGCTTTCTACTGGAGTCGTTACGGGTTTCAAAGGGTTTCATGGGTTATGTGGCACATACGCTAAAGTAGTTAGAGGTTAAATGCCTAAGGCGGTTTCTTCTTCGGCCAGAATTAGAACCTCAACTTCATAGAGCGGATATACAACTACACATAGGTATAATAACGTACAGTACGCTTGAAATAATGGAGCTGCTGCTGGATCTCGCAACTAAGCATATATATTAACGTTGTTACTGTTCCTTCGGAAAATTTATCCACACCCCATATAAACCGAAACTCCGGTTACTACTTACTAGCGCGATATAACGTTCGTTACAACCCACACTAATCTTACCACCCTACATCGTATAGGCATACCGCAAGCACATTCAAAGGATGTTAATACATCCGCGAAACAGAACTGAAGCACATGAATAAGAACCCTAGTGGCTATCTGCGATATCAAATGATAGCGGTGCGAAATTTTGGCTAGTCAATGCCTCGGTCGCGACTGTAATTCTTTTTTCATACGTACACAATACCTATCCCTTTTAACTTTTATCGCAAAATTTCTACTCCCAGCTTTAGCGAATATATAAAATTATATTTCCGGTGTTTTGCGAGTAGAACGACATCACATACGTCAAACTAGCAATTCTTTAATAATCGTGCTTACAAGTGCGATACGAAGTACATGAAAGATTGTTACAATGATATTCAAAACGTGGAAACACATGGAAAAATGAACGAGCAAGTGGATTCCCTGAGTTCTTATAGTGTCTGTGAAAAATGCGACGTACATTTTTATCACTGCACATCCTGTGGGACGGACTGGAATAAATTTATCCCGCCAATGTGTGTAATCATGTTGCTCAATGTATACCCGTCGTTTTTATGGACGCGTTGAGATAATAAAGAGGTGAGTAAAAAATTGTCGAATGTTCGAACACGCGGCGATAACAGGGGTGAAATATTTCCCATACACCTAAATCATATATACCTACTTATCTCACGTTCATGTGCGATGACTACAGGTGATATACTTTTTCATTATATACATTTATCTACACTAGCCGATGTTGTTAAAGTAATGTGAGTAAAAAAAAAGTGTAGGTATCTACAGGCATCAGCTGGGAAGGAACGACTATGACGACAATATAAAATGTTAAACAAACAACATCGACAAACCAAGAGGACTTCATGTTAATAATTAGTAGTAAGTGTACGGGATGATCAAACAACGCTACGAAAATAAAGAAAAAAACAAAAAAAAAGTAACAACGAACATATTTAAAGTGCAAATGGGGATGCAGGCAAACAGGCAGTAAGGCGGTGATCTCTGAACTCACTGCCACCGGTATGCCGATTTTGTCTCGGAGGGGACTGTCGCGACATACAGTGTTCACTGTGGTAGCAGAAGAGTCTCCTCGTGAGTTTTCCGGGCGCCCCAAGGGTGCTGGGTCGATTGGGTTTCTGTTGTTCACCGGCACAGGGCGCAGTCGAAACCGGAACCACACCGGGCACCGCGGCACCGGAATTGGGGAGTTCCCCGCTCGGCGATAGCGCGCCATTTGCACTCTGTTCAGTCTTTTCCTTCTTCGGCTCTGCAACAGAAACCGGAAGTTGCGCGTTACGCAACGTCGATCCAGCGCGTTCACGATGTCGACTAAAATTCGTCGACCGTTTCCTCATCCATCACATTTCATTCTGACGAATTTTCGTTCGCTGGAAAATTATACCACCGGTCAACACCCCGCTGCACATTCGAAAAAATCTTTCGCTAGTTTTTTCTCCCCCGACCGTCGATCCAATTTTTTTTTTTTTTTTTTTTTTTTTTTTCATCGCGGTGTCCTACGCCCATTTATGAAATATTAATGGGCAAATCTCTCCACTAATCTTCGAGACAAACTCTCACACGGAAAACTTTTCGCATCAGCTAGCTGCCCGCGAATCGCCACCGCAAACTAAACCAAAGTCGACGAAAGAATGGTAAATAAATAAATCTGTCTCGTGCCTCCCAGGGGTAATACCCCCCGTTTTCCCCCCTTTAACCGCCACTCCTCATCTCGTCCATCGCCTTTTTCTTCGCCCGGGCAAAGGCCAGACATTCTACAGAGCTATAAGACTTAAGCTCGTAATAAATAGGGGAGTCGCGATGTCAGTTGAAAAAAGCAATATTGAGTAAAAGGCAACTAGTTATGGGGCCGCAGTTCTGCGAGCTTATTTCGCGATGTATCACAAATTCCAAAAGAAATATTGGGAGGTCGGTGAACAGCTGAGTGCTCGTAACGTGACTACTATACTACGTCGTATCGCGATGAGTAAATACCCGCGGATGAATGACTTGAAATATTATTGGCAGGTTCAGTTCGTGGCCACCTCATCTTGTCTCGCAATGTCAGATATACGTATTTTCATCGTCTTAGGTTCGCTGATGTTCGGTATAGTCGCGGGAATATTTTTGAGCGTATCGACTTGAGAAAAATTTGAAGCAATATTTAGATGAAATATTCACCCATGGCGAGAGTGAAAGAGAAATGAGGAAAAAATATTTGAATGGGACAAAAATGAGAATAATAACACTCGCTGAGATAAATTTTAGACAAATTTTTCGTGTAAAAGTGTATTTGCTCGACAAACAAGAATTATTGTCACGTTTTTATTTGACAAATTGCAACGTTCCTTGCGTGCCGCTTGTATATACGGTTTGGTTGACAGCCAACGAAATTCCACCGAATTGAAGGTTTCGCGTTTGAAAATGTGGGAACTTTATTATTTTAAAAACATCTGACGCCACGAGACGGGGCGGTACATTCCAACTAAAATCTGAATTCGACTAGAATTTAAGAAATTTAACACTCGTGAATTAAAAATTGAACAATCATCTCCATTGTTGGACCATTAAATGCCTGAAATTTAAACCGTAAGCATTTTCTATCGATGCAGCCATCACAGAATTTGAAACTTTTTACATAGGTACTCGCATTTTCATTGTCAATCTTGCAATCAAAAACCGCACAGATTTTTTTTTTTCTACATCTGATAAAATGAGAGGAAGTTGAAACATCTGTCCTTGATCGACGTACTCAGGGTTGCTTTTTCACCATTCTTGACATTTCACACTACCCAGGCTGCTTTCTTTTGTTCCTCGTTCTGTCAAAATTCTAATCACTACGTCGCTAAAATTTTGTAGAGGAAAATGCTCCCCGAGCTTTCAAGTACACAATTTATTAAATATATATATGGAAATATAGCTCGAGAACTTCTGCGCATTGAAGACTTGCCTCGCCACTTGAGGTACACTATGAGGCCCATATCCGAGGAGGTGTATTCCAGACGGGTAAAATAAATGATGAAAAAAAAATTAAAAAAAAAAAATACAAGTTCGATTCAAGTGTAAAATATCGTTCGTTCCGTCGAGTTTAGTTGCCGATGGTTGACTGCCAGGATTTCGGAAGTCGCCGAATGTTAAAATAGAATCCCACGCGCGAAAAACGCGACCACATCGCAAAGCTTCCCGCGTAAAGGAGAATTAATACGAATCGAAGATCAAGTAGCGTTCTGCAGCGCGTGAACGTGAAGATTTTGTTCTCCGATTCCCCTTCCACATACCTAGTAGACACGCGGAGTATTTGAACAACAGAAATCTATATAAACTCGATAAAATGGATTCCGGTCGTCAGGTTTTAAAATCGCTTGGCGAAGGTGACTGACGCTTTTAAAGGTAGGAGAATTGCGCCTGAGTCACCGTCGCCTTTAGTCATCGTAAAATAACATATATGTAGTTAAAATTACAGTGTAGTGTAAAATAGATGTGGGCGAAGATCTATGTATAGAATTTCGTTGTGCTGGCTCGCCCTTGGAGTAGTTTTCACTGACAGATTCCGCGTAATTTTATTTCGTTTATACATGTGTGTACCGTAATCTTGATGTGTGTATAAAATAGACGTGTGCAGTAGGCGTAACCTCGTGGTCACAGTGTGACGTAACGATCGGTGGCGCGTATTTGATAGAAAAATATACGCGAGCGTTGAAAAAAGCTCGATAGACGTAGAAAAATTAAAAAAAAATAAAATAAATAAATAAACGGTGCGGAGGGCAATATATTCTTTTTAATCACATCTGCAATTGATACGTCATTCCGAACTACCTGCAGTACTCATTCTCCTGTTCATGTAATTGGCCTCACCTATAGCTTTTGCACATTTCCGTAACTTTGTCCAAAGTAAATTGCAAAGTAATTGCGGGGAAGTAAAAGATGGAGAATTCAGGTATATACGACGCGGTTCTTGTAGGTCGCGGTTATTCCCAAGCAGGTGATCGTGAGTGAGTGAAGCACCGAGACCAAGTAGTAGTAGTGAGTCAGGAGGTAATCCCGTAAAAACCATTTGCCGCCCTTTTTTTTCCTATTCTATTCTATTTTTTTTTTTTTTTTTTATCTTTCTCAGCGTGAAATCTTTCGCCTCGAAGTGATAGGCGAGTGTATTTAGCCATAACATCACCGGTTGAATTTCAACCATGGAATTGGTTGGCAGTTATCGCGGGATAAGTGAAGGTCGGGTCATGGAAACTGTAAACCGCGAGCTTACGACCGATTAAATTCATACACATCGTATACGTAATATAATACCATGATTCTCATGCTCCTGAAATAACGTGATATATACGTAGACATCGGAACTGACGACCCTATTTCCCCATTATTATTATGACCCACGCCCCCATCACCTAACCTTGGGAGAGCTTTCAAATGAGAGGGTTTACTTTCACGAGCTAAATAAATGATCGCGGTCGTTATATATATGCATAAAACTTTGGCGTACTCAAAAATGAACTTAACTCTCTCCGACAGTTTACTCGTTGATGGTTATCCAGAAAAAATTACATCGTCATCTTTTTTATATATTTTTTTTCTTTTTTTGATTTCTATTTATGCAAAGATAACATGAAATTATTTGAGAATATATAAAACGTATTTTCGAGTGAACAATTACGTGTACGGAAAATGAAGGGATCCTTTACATTAAAATTCCATTCGCCCTTTTCAGCGTTCCAAAATTGAAACGGAAGGAATCTCATCTGTTGATGCTCGAATACCGCAATTTCGGTTGGTTTATTCTTTTGTGATATGGTGAGCATCGTACGGTCGTGTATACAACATTCTGTACGTATTGTTAAGGATGATGTCACTTTTTGGTCTGTGACTGAAGTATTGATATAAATAGAAACTGCCGCAGAATTTCTGAGAAAAAAGAAAAAAAAATAATAAAAACTTCCGGGATGAAAATCTCTATTCGAAGAATATAATTATAGGTATCTACCTCAGCTGTTATTTTTGTTTCACGATTCGTCTAGGTTTATACTTTTTATGTTGCAACTAACTGCTAACGTCATTCGCGAAATATTTGTTCTAATCATAGCTCGAACGCTATGCATCAACGATAAAATAACTGCAACGATGAGACACGTATGTGAATTTCGCGGCAATAAAATTATTGGTCCCGCGTGTAATTTTCGCAAGTTCCGGAAAAAAATCCGATTTACGCCTAGGAAGTGGCAGTCCGGACGGTCGGTAGCTTGTGATTTACGAATAAATTTAAGACGGAGCGATGAACTATCGGAAGAGTCTTGAAGTAGAAATTCTTTCACTTCGCGTTTCAGGTTGTCCAAGTGCCGTTGCGGCACTAAATATTGTTGAAGCGAGGCATGCAATAAGCGTTGTGCGGATAACAGTGTGCAGAGTAGTGCGGCTGCTGCGGTAGTACACAGCAATTGTGCGGCATTCGTCGAGTTTAAAGAGTGCTTTGGTACATAAAAGCAGCAGCAGCAGCAGCAGCAGCAACAGCAACAGCAACAGCAGCAGCGGTAGAAGCAGTTGGCGTACACAGTCCGCACTGTTTCGCTATATTGCGGTATAGAGTAGCAATTCCGCAACTGTTTTGAATCCGGCTTTCGCAAAGTCGATAGAGCTTCTGCGGAAATTAATTTTGCACATCTATAGCTTTATATATACTACACGTAACACTACAGGTATATGTATACCTTGGGAGAGGACGATATCATGTTTCGACTTTCATCTCACAATGAAACACCCACCTTTGCATGCCTGTATAGACGTTGGAAAAAATGAGATTGAAAATTCTATTCTTCTTTCCTCTACCTCGTTTAATTCGAAAAATTCCTCACAGGAATATATGTATGTATATGCAAAGTGAACGAAAAAAAAAGAAGAAAATTCTTCGGGTTACCAAAGAGGCAGCGGAATGATAGCGGCTAGCCGAGATCGGCGAAAAAAGATGAGGTTCGATAACCCTGTACTGTACTGAGTTTTTTTTTCGAACCACCTCGTACACCGCACCCCCGAAGTCTGCGATACGGGTCGTTTACAACTACGTAGGTATACGTATACAGTATATTATAGGTATACATACTAGGATCTACATACAGCATATATCGCGTGCGTGAGGAGAAACGTTTTCATTTTTTATTCCAGTTTTGTGTTCCACGATTCCATCAATGTCATGTTCAATTAGAAATTTAGCTGACAATGAAATACGAATGATGTGATATAGGCGTATCATTCATTCGTTTTGAATTACGAAAAGCTGCTTCTATATTTGAAGAAATGTAGAGTTGACTGGTTATGATTCTGAAAATATGTATATTCCACGCGATGTAAGGTGACGACTGAGCGATGATACGATATCAATTTATACGGTCAATTTTACGAGAGAATTTAAACTGGTCCGGTACAGCTGGTAATATATCACGATTTCCGTTGTTCTCTCCAACTGCAACGTGACGATTTTACGGTGTCTAAAATTTGATTCCTCATCGGAATAAGCGGAGCTTGCATGATACAGAAAATTATGTTCAAGGTTGAAGGATCATTTTGCTGGAGAATATTGTGGTGCAGACTACGTTATGTCAGCTGCACGATCAAAAAGTGGGGGAATCAAAAGGTAATGAAATTCAACCCTTGCTTAGTTTTACGAGTTTCGTGTGCAGATGGAGTAACGTTTATGCCGAACATCGTATTTAAACCTAACCCGACTTGAAATCCCACGTTCAATTCTCAAGTCTGCGTTTTATGGGACGTATTAAAATTTTATCTATGATCGTCACGAACAAAAAACAACCCTCTTGAACTGAACATGAAAAATATTTCAAAAGCGATCAAATGATGCGTAGATCATGTAAGGTTTGAGTCGAAATTTGATGAAGCAGAAAATCCGCAGACTCACTATCATTTCTTCCCAATTATATAGGAGCACGCAGGTAGATTTTGTGGGAAAGTAGGATGAGGTAGCGTGTGAATCCCAATCAAAACGTTTGCAGGTTGAGTTGGATAAAAATTTAGTAGAATTCAGAAGCAAACTGTATTCCTACCATGTACCATGTGAAAAAAAAAATAAGAAATTAGCTGGTTACTCTTTGACTGTCTTACGTTTCCAGGGACTTGATGTGATGATAATTAAACCTGTACCCATGGTAGAAAAACTCTGGTAAAACTTTTATTCCCAGCTCGCCCATCAGCGTACAGAAACAGAAAAGTTGAATGTCAGATGAAAAATGTTTTTAGCCTGAAGAGGATTTCCGACATCGTCACGTCCTTTTCATCGTTAGATTTTTTGCCTACTTTTTTTTGCTTCATCCTCCTCTAGCTTTATAATGAAGACTACCAACTGCAGCACGTGCCAGTCATTTTTGTCCCCTGCAGACAACGAGTCGTCGGTCCTGACCGTGAAATTAAATTAAAGGCCTGTATGATATATCGTAAAAAGTTCGAGCTACTTAATTTTCTCGTCTATTTCTAACGCTGATTTAATTTTTTGTCTCTCCTTACGACCTGCACACCGTCAAGGTTGTATTTTTAATTATTGAATTTGACAGAACCATCAACGTCTTTCTGGCAGTTCCACAGCGAAGCGAAAAGATTGAATTATATGTGGGATTCAGTAGCTGGGAAGGACACCGAGCTTTCGGTCGATACAAAAGCAAAATGTTTTCCTGAAGAAAAAATGAAGGTGACCCTGACCCATTTCCGAGGGCGGGTTCCGACAGTCCTTTCCCCCGACTTCCGCGACTCCCGTAGACTCGTTTTTTTTATATATATAAGAGAAAACCTTCGGGCACCTTACCAAATCCATCGCTAAAATATGAGAAGGGATATGAGGGTTCAAAGAAAAAATGAAAGGGGGTAACGCGAGTCGGCGGAAGTGAAACGAGCGACAGTAGGTCGTTCTTTGTAACGTTGAACAGACGGTGGGGGTTTCACGAAGTATACGGGGGTTCCCAGAGCTGCGAAATACAACGGATTACATACATATAGCGACATGATTTTACGCGAAAACGATTTACGTATAGCTTATTGTTGAACTTTCAAGCTTTGAGTTTCCGCAAAAAGTGAACGTGGTATTATCAAAAAAATGTATAAACGAAAATAAAAATCTAAACCATTTACCTGGTTCACATCCTCAATCGGATAACATTTTTTGACAATATCTGCGCGTCCAAATTAGTTTTTATTCTATTTATACATTTTTTACTATTTGTTAATAGCCCGTAGGCGTTCTCAATAATATTTATACACGCATATTCGGTGAGCAATGAAAATTAATGGGCTGTGATCACGGTCAAACGATAACGCGAGTTATGAACAGATACGAAAGTGCAGAATGAAAAACGTTCTATTTTCCATTATCTCTCATTGGTTCGTATGGGTTGCTTGATGAACCGAAGATTGCATCGTTTATTATTATGTCGTTCGAAATACTCCAATGGATGTTGGGTATAAAACGGAGGTAAAATTTTCTCCAGCCCTTCGCTTTTCGGAGTCACAGACTGATAAAATAAAACCCGTACTGTAACGTGCACACCGAGATGTTTAACCGAGTGAAAGAGACGGGGGTTAACACGAGAGAGAGAAAGAGTTTGTGTCACATGTGTCATGTGCGTCGAGGTAGCGGCGCCAGGAAACGGTGTTAAATTTAAACAATCGTATACAGCGTTAGCGGTTGTTGTAAACATTGTTAAATTCTTTTTACGAATAAAATTTATTGAATTTTTCAACCCGCGTTATAATATTTTATTTTAATGTCTTCTTTTTTCGTGTGTGTAATCTGTGTAGATCAAATAAAATGCTATTGCAGGTACAACAGGTCAGAAGGGCGCAGGAATTCATATATTTGGTAGAATTCTCCAGACCAAGCAGAATAGAATTCTGAATACCTGGAGAAATCATCGGGTGCCGAAGGCTCGCTGGAATAGGTGTGAAAAGTGAGACGATCCTATTTCCAAGTTTCAAAAGTGGGGCAGCGAACGGACGATCGCATCGTCGAGAAATAAAAGTCAAATAAATCTAAATAACTATCCGTGAGCTTGTAGTTTTCTGGCGCCACATCACAACCGTTGTGATTCATCAATGAGAATTTCTGTCTATTCGTATACCGGCGTCCTTGCGCTATTTTGTTACATCGATTCCCACAGCAATTATACAAGACTTTTAGCCCGAAAAAAAAATTTAAGATCTTGTTTGTTTGAAAAGAGAAAAATCATCCCCTTCAATTTTTTGGGTTGTAAATCGGCGGGACAACATCCGCTCCGCGTAACTATTGCAAAACTTGTTCCGAGTCTCACCATTTCTCTAGAACAATAATTATTGTATAGGTATATTTGTATTCAGGATATTTTCCCACACCCGGGGAATAGGGGCGCGGAAGTTGCGGAATTGCGCTTGAATTTTTGTATAAAAATTTTACGGTCACCTCATCAATTCCAAAAAAAGAATTATAACATAGATTGGACGCGGTAATTGTTCATATATAACAATGCAAGTTCAACGATTTACACTCATTAGTATTTCGTTTTAGTTATAAATGTGATTTGTTTTTACTTCAAATTGTAACAACTACACTTGCAGTGCATGAAATGCTTTCGTTATGGTGACGGTTGAGAAAATCACCGATCATATTTATAGAAGCACGTAAATTGTGTTTACCTTTCTATTAATATTACAAACATCCTGTGGTGTAATTTATGCACGATGATGCGGCATTGTCTCTAGCAACTGCTGCAGTTGCAAAATATTTAAATGGAACAATGCTAGTGCGAAGTACCTGTTATACAAAATGCAAAATTTCGCTGCAATCCACGGAAAATGTATAGCACACAACTTATGAAAATAGTAAAAATAATCCTGCGATACGCTGTGTTATTCCATATTCGAGGTTCATTTGTCTCAGAAATTGAAGAAGACTACCCTGAATCGATGTGGGCACTACCGTGGGAATAAAAAAAAGAATAAAAAATAAAATAGAATTCGTTGATTCGCCTGAGAGCTTGTTTTTCACTCGAACGGTTTGAGGCCCAGAAATAGAAGATTAATTCGCGGTGAAATTTGGGTCAGAACTCGCGATTTGTCGTATTTTGTGAAAACTGCAGCTATGCAGCTCGGATAGTTGGACGCTGCAAGTATGAACTGCAAATTACGTTTGGTGCGACGGTCAAGGATGTGAACGTCGCGGTTGGCAGTTGACGCCAGAGTCGACGACGCTGGCAATTTGCCATCTATAAGAAATGCCCGAGACCTCATCCGCGAAACTTTATCGTTCGAGAACTGAGGCATATCGCAATCGTACATATTTGTTTACTATTACATAACGTTGAAAGTTCATTTTTTTTCTTCTTTTCACCAGTGTCTTTATACATCGCTTCACATCGGCATTCGTCGTTGACGCGACTGTGGGAATACCGGGTTATAAATTGCCAGGTATTAGCATCATGTGACCAATATATTTGCGTTTCCGGTTCCGCGATTACCGGGAAAAAGTAGTTCCCAAGTTTATCCGACCAGACTTGCGAAAGTACGTGTATTTCGACAAGACCAAGCGACATTGAAAAAGCTTTACATCCACAATGCGGATCATACTCGTCGTACACGTAGTTCCGAACGAATTCACAAGGGTCATCGAGGAGGATTATTTATTGGCGATGAAAAAAAAGCGAGTACACGACGGACTGTGACAGAAATATAATCGGACATGTGGATAACATACAGTTTTGGACGTATTACGAGACATTTATTAGAGGCCTGAATCATACGGCATTACTTCGCGTACCTCAACCTGCGAAACATGGCGATTTGCCACAGGAATTTTGAGGATATTAATAATCGGGCTTGATTCGAAACCGCGCATCAATGGAGACGTTAATTTTAGAATTTTAGCATAGCGTGAAATGTGGGTTTGCGATCGTAGATTAGCTGCGACGTTATAAATACATGATCATTGAAGTTTCGAGAGAAAGATATGAATTTCCAAATTTTCACCGCAGGACATGACGGCGAGGGCGGGGAGATGCTTAATTAAGAAGGGTGTTCGGAAGAATTGTAAGGGAAGTGCTGTATAGGTAGCGATAAATCTTTTCGCCCACACTATTGAAGAGCCAAGAAATTAATCGAGTCACGTAAACTTCGACTATATGATCCTTGCGAACTTGAACTTTATACAGAGGCGCCGCGCGACGCCCCTAAGGTCAACAGCATGTGAATGAGTTTCAGGTATGAGAAACGACGCTTCAACGCTTTTGAATAATTCCAAACTCACCACCATAAATCTGACTCAATTTTAGAAGAGCGGACAAACCCCATAAATATTAAATATTACAAGCACCTGCAGACGCTTCTCATGGAAATTCATGGTGTAGGTAGATGAAAAGACTTTCATTCGCGCGATGTGGTGATCGATGAGCGCTGAATGAATTATGATGTGGCGTTCGATTGTGTTCTGATCTTATTTGATTCGATGTGCGCTTCGATAATTCGAGTGCATTGAATCTCACCTGGGAAGCCCTTCTTGTATCCAGGTGGAAGAAAAGCCGCCGGCGGTGTTATTGGCGGAGCCGCGTCCCAGCAGGGTACGACATCGGGCTGCAAACCGCATTGCCCGTACCCAGGAAGCTCCAGTCGACGTTGCTGTTTTTCGCATCGTCTTCGCCGGCGGCCACCCGGGGCGAAAGTTTTAACAACGGCCAAAAAACCGACGCCACTCATATTTATCTGAGTATACAATACAGCTACGTACTCGATCAAAGAACTAATCTGACAATTATCAGCTGTACTATGTAGATTGAAATTCTAATTCTAATTTATCTACGCGTATTATTCTTGCGTTTTAAAATTTCTGAAGCAACATTGGTATCACTTTAATATCGAACATGTTTCTCAACTACAACTTGGCGGTATGTAATATTTTTGAAAAGATATATTTTTCAAATTTCCGATCGGAAGGAAATTATCGGCAATCGATTGATCGGATCGCGATAATTTTCAGATCAAAGAGGGAAAAATCAAAAACTCTAGAGGTGTGTAAAAATAGGAGAATAAAGAACGATCGTAAAGTCAGTTAGATCTTAACTGAGAATGCACGTGCAGCGTGAGTTAGATCGATAATGGATAAAAATCTGCAGCGGATAACCTAGAGGTCGTATAATATAAACGGATATTTTCTATTCAATTTATTTTTCTATCGATTTGCACCAGTTGCGCGGTACTCCGGTGATGTTTCTGCGAGGGGTTTTTCAGGGTCGTTCGGATATGAGGACCAGATGGAGCGGAAATTTTTTTTATTTCGACGAAATGAGCTTTCTGCAACCGCGGGGTAATGCGCGTCGCTGGGAAGCGGCTCTCTGACTGCCGCACCTCGCGTCGCGCTAGACTGATCGTAGAGTGGCTGGAACTACGGCATCGGAACCCACAGTAACCACCACCTTACGCGAGGGTTGCGCAGGCGCCTTTATCGTTCTATCTTTCTCTCTCTCTATTTTTCCCCCCGCGGCAGAGGACGAGGACGCAGAGGACGAAGACGAGGGCAAGTAGGGGGAGCTAGGGGACTACATTGCGATCGCGCAACGTTCCCGAGGGCGCGTAAAAGGGGATGCTGAAAGACGCGTGGGCGAACGGGAGCGAAATGGTGGTGGGAGTTTGTTTCGCCGCCGTACCCCGGGCAAGGTATGTACGAAGAGAGAGCCAGTCGGGCGATCGTTACCGGGGAAATCTTCCTCTCCTCTCCTCTCTTTTCCCCTCTTTGCCCCTCAGTCGCTTTCCACCTTGATGGCGCCAACGTTCACGGTCAGAGGACCAGGATACGTGAAGGGCGCAAGGAGGCGGGCCAAGCGCCAGGGTTATCCTCGTTCTGCTTCGGCATCCCAATTGCGGAAGCCGATCGCTGTACGTACATGAAAGGGTTGAGAGAATGGAAAGGGGGGAAGAATACCGATGCATCCACTGCAGCACAATTTCCGCAATCAATTCGCGAAATAAGTTCCGTCGGATCGAATATTTATACGGTTTATACCGTCGCCAAAAACAAAAACAAAAAAAGTAGAAACACAAGATTTTCATGACTCATTTTTCGCAAATTTCGTGAGATCTCGTCATCCCTGTGATAGAGGAAGGATTGAATTCTGATAGTAGCTGCAGGGCATCTCATACATTTTTTGTTCTCTTAAACATTACATACGTAATCATGACACGCGATAAGAATGATAGAGTATCGGAAATTGGTGTTATGAAATTATCGAGAGTTAGAGCAGACAATTGCGTCTGCAGCACGAGACTGAATTTTTTTTCTTTTTTTTCGTTTAAAGTATTTAAGCGTGAAAATTTCACCGGCGGACAGACGATGGCTGTCAAAATGAGGGGCTTTTTTCATCCCCATTCAGGGTCTCGGATCAAAACGCTTAACTTCCTGAGAATCACTATAAGGGGAACGTCGCGACGCTGCTTGTAGTACGGCGCTAAGAGGAATAAGAGAACGGAAGAAAAGAAAAAAACGAAGTAAAAAAGTACACAAAGAAAATGCGAATGTATAGACGGAGATCCCGGGGGACAAGCGTGTCTTTTTTACGTGATTGGCAATTTATATAAACGGAGAGAAACCAGCTTAGAAAAGGACTCGGAACTTGTTGAGCATTTTTACTGATCTCATACTCCCCGTGCACGGCTCGCCAAAAAGGCTATCCAGCTACCTGCAGTACATGTAGGTATAGCTCGAGATTCTACGGTTTTCACCGTGTGCATTTAGAGCTTTTTCCATTTTTTTTCTTCAAATTTTGTTTTCACATTATTGTAATATTACACGTCCTCCTCTCGAGGGGCGTGAGAGATAAAACAAGTTAACCGCAACAGCTATTCCTAACTCGGCAAATAGTCCTACGAGATTCAAACATGCGGAGAAAAAAAAGGGGTTCCCCTTCGTCATTATGCTATCGTAAACAGCCGGATTATTCGATTGAATATAATTTAGGGATTACGAGCTGATTGAAGATAGATGAATCGAGTCTCGCGTTCGAATTAAATGTTCCTCGTCAAATTATACCGTCTGCGAATAACCATTCGAAATTTCTGGTAATATTTAATTCACGCATACATACTGCAGAGTTCACGGATTTCCCAAGCGAGCAAAAGGATTAGAAATAGCACGCGGGTTTACGTATACATAATACGTCAGAATCCGCAGGCGTCGTTGTTCAGTTCGGTCCGCTTTACCGCTACCCTAGTCATGAATGAACGAATAACCAACCAACAGCGTGGCGCAGCGGTATTCTAGATGAATGAAGTGACGCTAGACTTTGGTGTGGGAAACCGGGCGTCGCGGTCGTGACGTCGGCGCTCGCCCGTTTCCACACGATCCAATGCCAGTAGGTATAGTTTAGTTGAGAATAAGAGTCAGGTCCGAAAAACGAAATGAATATTCGCACGTATGCGCGTTCTATAGGTCGTCAGTCTTTTCCTGGCGAATTCAGCAGCTCAACAGCTGAGTACACGCCGCTAATTGACTCTCCGAAAGATTGGTTGAGGGAAACCAAATACTACTGAATTTTTTC
This sequence comes from Athalia circularis, assembly GCA_963978495.1. Lineage (NCBI taxonomy): Eukaryota > Metazoa > Arthropoda > Insecta > Hymenoptera > Athaliidae > Athalia > Athalia circularis. The sequence continues at coordinate 10,388,252 of OZ021702.1, forward strand.
AACCCTTTTTCCCCTCCAATTAGCACGCGACTAATTTCCTTTTCCTCGAAAATCAACATCAGCCGTACCAACGATATACCTTCATGTATCGCGCGTCGGGGCTGGCAAGAAGGAATCCATCAGTTTTCACAGACCTCGATAATTGGGTTTACTCGAACCGCTTGAACGGTTTCGATCGAGATCTCGCGAAAAGTAACCAGAAAAGAATAAAAAAGGCGAACAAATAAAACTAGTAACGTGTATATTCCGCACGTACTACCATCTCAAAGCTTGCGAAGTTCGCCCTGCTTTTTCCCAAGCAAAGTTCTCCCTTTGTCCATCCGTGAGTCGACGTGAGGGTTGTAGGGGGTTGAAGGTTCGGAGGTTCGGAGGAGGGGAGGGGGGAGTTTGGGTAAGGGAGTGAATCCAAAATCGATGCGCGAAGCTCCAGTGGGAACTTCTGGGAACAGCGAGAGATGTTGGAACGGTTGGAATACGTGGGACGAGAGTCAAGGCGCAGGATAGAAAATCGGAAAGAGGTCAAGGTCTTGAGTAAGGAGCCCTCCGACACTTCCTGGTGTAACCGCCACCACCACCGCGACTCGGCTCTACGCCAAATGTTTACACTCAGTCACCCTTGGAGACGCGTCTTATCCCGCCCCTTCTTTGACCCTCAAAACTTCTTCCCACCCCTTCCAGGCGTCCCAGAGCTCCTGGGAAACCCTGTAACGTTGTGCCCCATCGTTCACTCCGGTCTCCCGTTTAAATGTCCTCGAGTCTATCGACGAGCTCTGCTATCCCAGACATCGATACACTTCACGGATAAGATGTCTTGCCAAGATATACCTTTATCAGATTAAAAAAAAAAAAAACAAGAAAAATTCTAACATTTTTCTTCGTCACGCTCAAAGATTCCCGAGGGATTTACGACCGGCGTTACGTCGTATCTGTAACAAGTTGTGTATTGTAATTGCAATTAGCTCGAGACAAGGAGAAGTTCCACTCCAATTAACGGCTTATGTATGTATAAACCGAACATACACGGGAATGCATGAGGACGAATATAGGCGAGACGTCGACGAGACTTGGTAATTTTAGTTTCAAGATTAGCTGGTGGGATTTTGACAGTAATAATGAAGAAGAGCATCCCAGACTTCATTCATCCCAGACTTCATTTCGCGATGTTTGAACGATTTGTTATGTGCGGCAAATCTGGCTTAATTTTCTGAATGGCATGTACCATGACATCCGATTTCGGAAGTCCGGGGCGTTTGTTAAATAGCATTTGCGCGACTGAAACGAGGTGTTTCTTAAACCTGGTGAATCTCGCGTTTTTCCAACGAAAATTCCGGGGGTAAAATAAGGTAGTCGAGAAACTGGTTAATTTTTTTAATTATTTTCTTTCTCCGCTTCAGTAGCTGGAGAGAGAGAGAGAAAGAGGAACGATGCTAATGAACGCGAAGGTAAAGGTGAAGTCGGAGGGGACGGGAGCAGGTTATGGAAAACGAATGTAAGGTACGTAAGGTGGGCGCCTACGTATACCTGCCTTCACCCGCGCGAGGCAAATATAATTTGGTTGTAGGTGATCCTAACAAAGCGACCAAGCCGACAAGAGCGTTAAATATTTGCGTAATTACACGAGCTACCTACATCTTTCGCCCACACTGCAGTACGAAGATCACCGCGTGTACCACGTAAAACGACGGAGCGACTGATATACGTAATACATGTGAATTCATATACGTAATGGAATTGCCGGGCACTCGAGTCAGTGAAATGTAAAACGACATTTCCGACAATTTTACCGACGAATCGATCAGACGCCAAACGATCGATTCGTCGATTTCTCACCTTGTCAAAGACTTTCTTTTACATCTGTTTAAAATTCAGCTGAAAACATATTTCTGGTATAACGTAGAATGCCCGTGCGTCCGCGTTAAACACACTCGCGTAGAAACGTTTCATGATAATTCCCCAGTCCCCAAGAAAGCTGTAGAATTGTAGAGCCGCGCTTACAATTAGTTTGCGTGTTCGCGTAACTGACCTGGGTCCATTTACCAGTCGTGGGCTATTACACGTACGTATACATACGTACGTTTCTACCATAAATTCATTATTCCATACCCGCGCACTCGGCACGTACCGGTACCTACCTTGCATAAATATAATACCTATACCTGGCACAAATTACGTAGAAAGCTTTCGCTTCCCTTACCACCTCATATTTACAACTGTTTAAAGATTTATGTAATGGGTATGGATGTATTCCAGTGCCACGAACTAATTCGCTCCAAGTAAATCGTAACAGTTCAATCTTCCCATTTTCTGAAACCTGGAGTACCGTCGACGGGAATTTTAAAAAGCAATTATTCCGGTTTGAAGAGAAAAAAATCTCTTCATGTGCAGTTGTTCCGATTGCAAATCCGTATGATTTATCGGTCTCCTTGCCAGAAACAAAGAAATAATACACGTTTCGGAAACGTTTGACGTCAGTGATGCCCCGTTGAGCGGACGTCTGCGTTCCAGCAAAGTTCTAAAATAGTTTGTGCGAAAGTTTATTTCGAAAATACATTTCTCCTATGCTGTTTTCCACGCGTTCATTTCAGCTCGGAAAAACGATGGGTATGAATTTTAGGAACCTCTTGTAAAACCAAAGAAAAAAAATGATAACATATAAGCCACGAGAAGAAGAGGAATATGCTGGTAAAGAATTTCCTCAAATAACGGATAAATAAATTACACTTGATGACCCAATAACAAAGCAACGTTGTGTGCGAGTACAGAAAGTAATTCGAAGTTGATTTCTTACGTACTCAGCTGCTGCGGTAGAGTTGAGAGAACAAGTGCCAGTGGAAAAACTGAATAAAGAAATGAAAAGCTTTAGCTGCACTTTGAGGAAAAAGGTAACACGGATTAAAATTAATAGTCCACTTGACGTAAGACGAAGAAAAACGGCGGTGAAATAAGACTAAAAAATCTGGTAACTCTAAGACCGTGATTTAAAGCCGCGGGAAATTGTTAAAAAACACGGAAATTTAACGAATCATCTTGGATTTCAATCTAAGAATTAGTGGTGTACGAATCACACTGTCTCTTTTCCATCCACCTTTGTGGTATTATGCCCCTATAAAAATATAGTCATTGTACCGGTTGAAGTTGAACAATTTTGAGGCTTACAAACATCCGCAAATTCTTGACTTGCCACGATGAAGGTACGGTGAAGGGAAGAGCTTATAGAAAGAATGAAAATCTTCATCGCAAATAAATGAACGAGCTTGAATTTGGCCATATTTTTTCGACGAATTCCTTCGGAGCAACGAGCGGTAAGAAATGTAGCCCACCGATGTTATTTCGAATAACACACGACGACAAGATAATCCCATAAACGATGGGGTCAAAAACAACACTGCGTTGTATGGATTCGGGCGAACATCGCCAACATACATTACGCAATTACTATAAAACCGTGTAACATCAAGAGAGCATTGGCGTACGTGTTTCTAATAAGAATGAATTTATCTCACCGTAATTCTGTTCCAGATTTACAAGTCTTTCAATAAATTTTTTCTGTTGCTTACCTGAAACAAAAAAAGGGAAAAAAAATGTAGTATACCTAACGTGAATAATTTTGGCTTTACATTTATCAGAGCGTTCCGGTAAAAAAAAAGAGAAAACATTTGCGATTCTCGTGCGAGCTTGAATTAATTCATATTAGGTACTGAATATAAGGTGGGCGAAATTTTCAAGTCGCAGACCTAGAATTTGAGTACTTTGCACATGTCGGCGCTGATAGCTATTCGCGGAGAAATATAGAGAGAGAAATTTGGGTATGAGAAGTTTAATCCGGATCCAAGATTTCAGAAGTCGTTTGCCAGTTTCAGGAAGAGCTATGAGAGTAATTAAGGTAGTTTGCGTGGGTGAAATTGGGTGCTTTAGGCCCGTTAAAAATATGGGCAATATCGTGGGGTGCTTTAAATTTCAATTAGCTGTTTCCTCTTTTTTCTCGAAGCTTGAGTTCTCCCGGTTTCTGGACGCTGCATGAAACGGTATGAAAAGTAAAAAAAAATATATTTATATGTAAAAATATATATAAACGCGTATGAAGGAAAAAACTGCATAAAAGACACGTTGAAGAGTATCACGAGTACCACGAAGTGAGACTCTCGAGTATCTCGAAGGAGTTCACGTTTCTCGCCTCTGCAAATTCTCTTCGTTGCCTCTTAAGACCACGAATGACTTTTGCAGCAGCAGAAAAGGCAATAAAAAAGGTCTTCTTTTTATTATTTTAGGGTTCATCAGTATTTCGCTCCAGGTAAAACTGCTTCGGAGGTATTCCCTAGGGAGGTCTTCTATTATGTCGTCCCGAGAAAGTGGGTACACAAGATATACCTCTAGCAAAAGTATAAGCTAAAGAATAGCCGAGACTTCGACGTCTATCTGGGGTGAAAGGATCTCTTTGTAAAGTGCAAACGCAGTCTAAGGATCACGTACTTCGTGGACACATCAGACGACGTTGAGTCTTACCACATATAAGGTGTAAGCGTCAGCCTTGTACCTTTTTTAAAATTTTATTCCTTCCCAGGAGGCGACGATCTGAGTTTTAAATAAGATCGAAGTATACGTAAGATGGGACGCGATACCTGATTGGATATTTGTGATGAAAAGCGAAGAGAACCGCGAGAATAAGAAATCACGAGCGACGCTGATTTTCTCGTCATTACTCGGTTTCATTGTCGATTCAAATAGGAATAATAAAACGCGAAAGACGATGGAAAGAGAAGAAATTCGTTCATGCACGGAATAAATTATCACCTCAGACCGACGATTTCGATATATAGGAGGTTGTTTTCGAACCGGTACAACCTCAACCTACTGCAACGAAGAAATTCTGAGCATTGATCATTGTTACAAAATAGAAATAGATCGTCGTTCAACGATTCTACTGGATAATAGTACGGGACACCACATCCGATTGGTAGCTCATGAAAGTTCGAACATCGTCGCGACAAAAACTTAACTTTCGCTTCCCTGCAACTGCTGATGAGGACGTTACAAGGACGTCCCTGAGACTCTAAGAGAGAGACAGAATTCAAGAAGACCACCTAAGCTAAAAATCGTTAGACAGCATCCCCTGCTGCAGCAATAGAATCTGCTCGAGAAGTCCGTCTCCTGGGGTCGGTAGCAGCAGCGGTACTTGAAATCTCTTTAATGAAACTCTTTGACTCCTGGGGTATCACGTGATGCGGTGGGTAGAGCAAGCAGTATAATATAACCCGCAGCTTTATCAGCTATGCATATTGCAACGGAAGCTATGCATAGCTGTGTGGAAATGCAAAATGTACCCGACGCAACGTTAGAAAATTACCCCGTCGACATGTCAAAAGCTTTATAGGCTTTCATCTCGCTCGTTCTATTGTGCAACATGAAGATCATCCGCAAGGTAGGTATCAACAGATTACCAGATCCTTGAATTTGTTTAACGAAATACCCAGTGAACTTCCGGAGTTAAACACGACACTCATTGTTCCTATATAAGGATGTGTCTCCGTTTCTTGATTGCAGTTCTGTGTTGTAAACGAGGCTCGAGGGCGTCACGACTCTCCGGTAGTGGTGGTAGCTGATTACGTGAATGTGTTTCTGTAGGTGAGACGACGTCCTTGAAATGCAAATATCCACAGTCTGCGTCCGTTGCCGTGTTGTCACGTGACGCATTTCCATTATTACAGGGTTTAACTCGCTACTGCAATCCTGTTACAGTTCCTACACAGTTCTAGTCGAAACTCCTCAGCATCACATTATAGGGTGCTGCAGAACTATAGAATGCACACATAGCACACCAGTCGCAGGGAGGTATGATTTGGTTTTCCATGGATGACTTTGAAGTAAAATTACATAATACGGTGTTACGGTATCACGTTTCATGATAACATATTAGGCGCGTGATCTACGGATTTCCATAATTACTGAACACCATATATGGTAATGCTGTCCCATAAGGTACGTTCGAACATCCGTTATGATAAACAGACGTTAGGCTGTAGCTATAACTGGTTTCGTAATTTAGGGATGCTGTTTCTGGTATAACCTGGGTGGTTACGAAGACAGAAGGTTCCTCCAGAGGAAACCTTTGACATTAATCTCAGTTGAGCTTAGAGAACGGATAGGGAAATAGCGAACAATTTATGCTGATTGTCGAGCGGCGAACGAACAGGCGGGCGATAGCAACTTAGACAGCTGTAGCTGATGAGAAATCTCACCTGCTGGTCAGGTACCTACGTTATTCGATTAGTTATGTACTGCATCGAGCATCTATACTCGCAGCCCACGTGATTATCCGAAAATAATACGAAAGAAATAATAGCTGGACCGAAGGAAAGTGGAGAGAATCCGTCCGCAGGGATCATCGTATCTAAGGATCAGATCTGCCGTGTTTCTAATCAAATTTCAATTTCTCGATTAAAATTAAGGGCAGGGGGTTCGTCAACTGTGGGGCAATGGAAAATCCGCCCACGATGAGTCGCTCGCTTTCGGAGGAGCTAATAATGTAAATTTTTGCAGAGCACTAGCTGATGGGAATTTCGCATTTATATTCACCCCATGGAGTGACCAGAGCCTCTCGCTTCTCGTTTCTCGCTTCACTGTTCTTTTTTTATTTTTTTTTAATAAATATACTTTCCTTTTCCTTTTGCCTTTCCTCTTTCACTTTTTTATTACATCCGCATTAAGAAAATTGTTTACAGACAGCAAGGTCATTCCGAAGGCAACAACTTTAATGGTATTTTCCCATTTTCATTCACCTTTGAGGAACCCCACGCCTCAGTTACGGTAATTCTTCCATGTTTTTATATTTTGTTTTATTTTATATATTTTTTTTTAAACATTTCTTATTACTCTCGGACAGCGGCAGGTTTTCGAGGAAATAAAAGCGTCCGTTGAAGTCAAATTTCATTTCCGCATTGGTACGGAATCATCGTCAAAGAGAATAAACGAACTTATGCGCGGACGATATCATCGGTATATATACACAGCTGAAAGACGAGACCAGCTGTTGTTCCTTTCAGAGCGAAGCAAGATTAGGAATTTGTAAAGGTTATCCAAGAATTTTCCCTTCATTTTAGCCAAGGATCTTTGGTGCGCGAGCGCGTGTATAGTGTATGAAAAAAGAGGAAGAAAACAAAATATGTGGTTTCCCGAAAACCTTGGAAAATGTTTCGCTCCTCATCCTTATAGGTATACCTGAGCACACGCTACTGACGTGGCTTACCTAGGTAGGAAAATGCTATGAAATTAATTGAAATTCCTTTGACTCTTAATGAACGCGTACGGTGAACATGAACAAGAGCTGCGGATAACGAAGTTATACATTTGTAAGTTTTTAAATAAAATCGAGAATAAAATATAACGCGGCTAAATTCAACCTTTGACCTTGACCTCCGATCGGAGGTGGCTCGGGCGACACCCACGATTCTCACGAATATTCAGTTCGCTACTAATACTTATAGATGTACATTCAGCTGTTCGTTCGATAACATTTCTCGATAACGCGAATCTAAAACCACGACATGTGATTTATTTTTTAAAGCCATCTTATTTATATTCAACTCTGAGGCTGTTCAATAAAGTGCAAGTGACGTAGCGTTACTATTATGAAAGCTTATTACGTAAATCGAATTTTCTTCTTTCAATTTTACGCGTAATTATGTTCCTATTTATTTTCTTGTATATCGTGGTACGTAGGTCTGGAAACTAATGGCGGTAGGTGCTCGGGTTTGAAATAGCGTAGGTCGATTGAAACTTGGAGAAAATCCACCGAGTTGTCAAGTACATATATATAAAGGCACATGGTGAGTTATACAAGAGAGTAAAGTGGCCGGTTTATATTCACCCGTAAAATCACCACCGATTATCGTTAAATTTCGAAATAAAAAAAAGAGGATGGAAAAAAGGAAAAAAGAAAACTTCACCTCCACTCGTACGATCCACTACGTTGTCTGAAACCGTGAGGGCAACCCTAATTTAAGAAAAAGGTAGTGCGGAATTTCTCTAGGGGCTTGCTTGCCCATGCTTCAATTTACTTCTGATTCATAACCTCCGTTGATTGTTATTAAACACCAAGGCGTGAAAACATATAAGAAGGGTCGAGACGCGGAATCGTAGTGGATATAAAACATATAGTTGAAAGAGCAGCTGGAAGACGCTGTGCAGGGGAGAATCTTTTTTATTTTGCAATACACGCACCACCGTTTCGAAACCCGCTATCATTTTCATGAGATTTTTGATTATCAAGCCGCATGACCGAAAAAACTTAATTCAGAAACTCAGCTGGGAGGCAAAATGAAGAAAAAGGAGGGGAATGGAAAAGAAAATTGTAAGTCAGGTCAGCGCGCCAACCCTATCCAGAATAACCGACTAAATTTTTTTGTTGCCTTGTTTTTTCCTTCCTTTTTTCCGAGTCGCTAAATCAAACTAACTGTTAACGACAAAAAAAAGAAATGCAGTTAACTCGGCAATAGACTATCCGCGATAGAAATTCCAGAAATTCGCAGGCGACACTGAGATTAGGCTCATGAATGACCGGTGTTTACGTTGCAATGTCTACGTTCCTCGCATATCTGCGTAAGACTTTGGAGAACGGGGGAGAAAAAACGAAGAAAAAAACGAAGAAAAAAACGACGAAAAGAAAAGTGCGCGTCGTCGCTGTTGGTGAAAATGCGAAAATGTGAAAACACTATAATTTAAGTGGGCCCACAATTTCGCGAGGTTCTGCAGCTGACGCCGCCATACCTCCCATTATACCGCGGAGTATTCGACGGAAGAATTTTGCTTGTATGTATATACGTACGTATTGTTACTACAAAAGCGTTAATTCGAAACTCGTAACACGACGACCTGGTCTTAGAGCTTTAACTGAATTTTGGCTTCGCTCCCACCCCCTGTAAGAATCCAACGGGAATCTTGAGACCTTGTTGAATTATTTTCCTTTCATCAAAATCCTACATTGACGAACTGAACACTTTTCCCAGAAATTTACCCGATACAAGCGAGGTAAACCTGGACTGAAAAAAAAAACTAGTATACAAAATGAGGGAAATTTTCGTCAATTGATCCAATTATCAAACGATCAATTTGCGCATACGTACAATGAAAATGTAATAGAGCTGTTTTAATAATTTCATCGAGTATATAGTATCTATTTTTCCAATGATTGATCAGTCAAAAATTTTCTGTTCGTGCGAAAATTACACAAGCTCGCATTAATTTTGGTGGACACACTTTTGAACGTATGCGAAAATTGATGGCACACTGCTATGTGCAGGATTCTGGTTTTATTGGAAACTGCGATGATGTAGTTAGCCGATGGAATATTCGAATCGAATCGTGTTTCTATATCCGTAAATTTTCAGTTATATACACCGACCTGCATGGAATCACGGTGCTTATATCGGACGGTGAGTGGGGATTATTGTATTTTTCGGGTTTGGCTAGGAAGGTTAGTGCGTGGTGTGATAGCGTGGCAGAAATTCGGGGTTGTGGTATTGACCATAATTTCAGCAGGTTTCTCGAGGGATTATCATCAATTGCCATCAATCATTCAGAACCGCTCAATCTAATTCTATACAAGGTCTGTTCCTGCTCTCTTTTAGGGAAAGCGACGCGTAGCATATTTCGTGTTGCGAGCGTCGCTGGCGTCGCGTCGTGGATGACTCGTTGGATCGTATCCCAACACGCTACACGGTAGGGGAAATGGGAAAACTCTGTCGACGGGTTGTCGAAAATGAGGTGAATAGGGTTTGACGGCAACTGAAAATATATGCTGTAATCATTTTTCTCAAATTCAATCTATCCCGATCAATGTCATACCTGTACCGTACGGTTCATCGAATCACTTTGGAAAAAAGTGGAATAAATTTTTTTTCTCCAAATTCGTACGTAAAATCGATTCAAAATTTTTCCAACAACTGCACAGCGGTAAAATCCGGATGCCATTTCATTTAAGAATTCAAATACCTCGGCTTGACATCCTGAGGGACTCGGCAAATTGCTATGCAACGTCTGCCACGCGCGGTTTGCTATCTTTGCAAACATTTCTGATTAAACTCTACCCTTCCGTGCTGTCGTGTAGTTGTTGTTGCAGTTTTAACCGAAGAAAACTCATGTGTATATAGATCACTCTTAACTAGAGCTGTTGCTGCAGATTTTGCACCGACCGGTGCCTGCTGGAATCTCCAAGCATACGTAAGTATAGGTATATACAAAGCTCACGAAACTTGTTAAAAACGTAGCGAAAATACATATGAGTATATGGAGAAAAAAAGGTCTGAACGTTGCTGACAGTGTGACAACCAGCGTGTACATTATTATTATATTACGCACATGAATACTGCAGAGAATGTCTATCGCATAATATATAAATTCGTCACTATTACTTATTTCTCGATTTTGCAGCAGGTGGAGTCTGCAGAATTCTGCGCTAACGATTTCTCCCAGTTTTTGCCCCGACGAAATATCCCGTCGCCCAAAACTGACGTATATAAGCCGATCTTCTGGCGTATAGCTTACTCGATATTAGAGAATTTCTTGACTTACAAGCTTATGAAAAAAGATTCAGAAATCTTTCGGGCGACACAAAAAGAAAAAGTCACCCAAATACCTCAGGGAACCGATGATGGCTTGTACGTGTACAAAAGCGATCCCCATAGTTAAAAAAAAATAAAAAGGATAGAATGGCTCAACTCATTTTTCAACGCATGCGGTATATTAAAAATCGACGATGAATTTTTTCGTAGGATACATGGAAACGCGTAGGTAGTTTGCTGCAGGAAAGGGTTGGTATCCGTTAAATCAAAGCGATAATTATCTGACCTACCAATCAACAAATCAGAAAACGCGTTGCAGCAATACGCCTCGGTAACTCAGCCAGTAACAATAAAGTATATAGGTATATAGGCACAGGCTAGGATAGGTGCAGCACTAGAAACAACAGAACACGGTTGCAATTAAACGGGGAAATGTGGTATACCTATACATCACGTACGTTTGCACGCCACTCTCCTCAATTATTGACGAATGCAAATAGATATACATCCGCACGTCGCGCATCTGTCAGAGAAGGGATAAATACGGCGCAGAGCCGTTTGAAGGATTCAAATATTGATTTTTCAGAATCATCCAATTGATTATCGGACCAGAGCAGACCGACGAAACGAGGATTTGGCAGCGGCAGCAGCTCCCGAACAGCTGAACACTGGTCATCACTGTCGCTAATGAAAGCGCTAACGTGCAAAGTGCAAATATTTTATCCAAGTTGAAATATTAATCCAACTTAATTTTCGTGCCACAAAATAATCTCAGCTCTGAGATGAATATTCGAAAAACGGCTGAAGTTGAGAGAAAAAAATTCTTCATGGTCGTAGGCGAGGTGCAACTCGCGTGAAGATTGCACGCTGTATCATTTTCATATCCTATGCTAGAACGACCCTGAGGATCTTCGGGATCTGTAGGAAGCTACGTATTATCACAGGAAATATTTTGCATGGTTGAAATTGCAGGTGCTTCGGTATTTTTAGTCAGCTCACTGAGCACGAAAAAAATTGAAAAAATTTTTTTTTCATCACTGAACTGCTACTACTACAAAAAAAAATCGTACATAAAAATTCACTTTATTATAGAGAGACAATTTAACGAAATGAAATTATGAGCAAGGGGTATAGATGGCACCTACATAGCCGATAATTTAACGCGTTAAAGTAGACTCTAGCGAGAAACAATTTAAAGTTGACAATGTTTCTCGCTCTCTCTCTTTTTTGTTTCCTTCTCTTTTTTATTCGCATCAAAGGAGTTAAAAGAACTTGTTGAAATACACCCTACACTACACGTGTATTACATTCGTATGCAGTTATAATTAACGCGAGTTGTTCGGCATCACGAGTAAAACATGGTGAACGGGCGCCGCTTTGTTATTTTATCAGGACATCTGCGCATCTTGATTGGACTAGTTCGCCAAAGTTGTATTACATGTACAGCGTAGGTAAAATGTAGTTCTATTGTCTCTTTGGCTGTAATAATTCTGATGGATTTCTCGATAATTAGTTTCGTAATATAATTTTCATAAATTTTCTTGTAAAGCAGAACAGCAGCTATATATGAACTTTCGACTCTACAAAAAAAAAAAAAATACACGAACAGATCCAATTTGTTTCTAAATTTTTTCTTCCTTTGAATACTAAACGGAATTCTCTCCGAGGTGGATAAATAATTTCGACTTTTAATCAGTAATTCGCTTACATGACGTATAAGAGAGAGACAGTTAGTAATAAAACTGTACATACAATACAGCTGGGTTTCCAGGATCAAAGGCCACCTTGTCCACTGTCTCGTTTTTTCGTTTTCTGTCCCCCTTTTCCCAGTTCTCGTACAAGTTTTAGTGGGGTTCGAAAAATAATTTTCGTCTTCTCTTTCTGAACATCATATAATAATGATAAAGATAATTTCGTCAGCCATAATCTGATTGACATTTTGTTTCACTAATTTACGTCGCCGATCACGTACGACTATCAAATCTCTCGGCTAACTATTACGATACCAGCTGATCAGAGCTTCGTGCAGACTCATTTTTAACATAATAAGGGTGACCAGATTCTACACACCCCGCGTCGGCAGTTGCGTAAATCAATCGATTTTCGGCACGAAAATTCTAGGCGCCGGTATACGATGCGATGGTATGAATAAAAAACAAATGAATAACGAGAATTCTCTAAACTACCTCGCCTGGAATCTGAAATATTGACGTTTACCTATATTAGTTTATATACTACGTTTTTGACAACCCATCAGAAACAGTTTCTGATGCTGTATTACGACGCGATAAAAAATAGAGAAGATACAAAAAAGGGGTAACGAAAATCAAGTATAAACCCACAGCCATCTGCAGACGGTAATATGACGATAAGTTGTATCGGACATTTGAACGGTTTTGCTCAAAAAATTTCTGTGCAGCGACAAAATTCCAGTCCGTAAATTTCTACAATAGAAAAATGCGAAATTCTACTCGTCGAGTCCTTCGTGTTTTCTAGTTTTCTGTACTCGCTTTGAACCGATCGCGATGAGTTTCAGCTTCAACGCATGCATCCGCCTCCGTCCAAAATTCCCGGGTCATGCGAAGGGGGTGCACGTGTGTGGGCGGAGGGAGTTTTCCGTTGATTGCAGCATCCCCTGCATTCGCCTCGTGTCTCTTCCCACCCCCGCATTTTACTCATGGCCTTCGTCGCCCGCTGACCTCGACCCCGCGGATAGGATCGACTTACACGCCCTACTGGCGCGCGCTACTCTCTAGACCGAACCACCGGGCCGCTGATCCAAACGCGAGCGATCCTTAATGCTTTAGGCACCAAAAACCGCGGAAGTACCTATATACGTATATCGCCGACGTGATGATGATCGAATAAGCTGGTCGGTGGGTCACAAAACCAATAATATTCTCTGAAATAATTTCTTTGAAAAAAATATCATCGCATGATTCAGCTGCTTCGTTAAAAAAAAAAACATTTCAACGACACGGAATTCAGTGGAGAGGATAATAAAAGCCTGACAATTTTATTGTTCGACGTGTCCCCAGTTTATACAATTTTTTATTCCAAACAAACGATTTCCAGCAAGTATATGGGATTCCGAGCCTGGATTTTTGGAAAATCGAGTAAACCAATCTCCGTGAAATGAATACGTATGCACCGGTCATAACGAGAGGATGTTTTGCAAGGTGCATAAATTACAGCGAAAGGCATTATGGGGTTTAGTAACGGTATAACCTCACGGTGTGATTTTATGTGGGAAGCAAGTAGCAGCAGCGATGCGGTTTGTTGGTAGAAAATGGTACGAGGCGGTAGATGGTTGTGGAAAGCTTAACGGCAGGATTTCGTGTCAGGGTCGTTTAGCCAGCTCGTGCAGAGATCACGGAAGCTGCAGTATAGGCGGGTTACTTGCATTCTGCAGCGGTATATAACGCAGATATACCAATGTATATAAATATAATAAGTATATAGACGCAGAATCTCTGCGAGATTTCAACGCCCAGTTTCCGACATGTATATTGCACCACGAGTAATCCGAACCAATGACTAGCTCGCGAAATAGGACCTCAAAAGAGCGACTCTTCTTCGTTCCCAGCTAAAAACGGAATTAAAGTAGAGGCAAAGAGCTTACATAGCATGGAAACAAAAAAGAACCTCTTGTGCATAAAGGACGAGGGTAGAAACCGTTCGGCTACGAATTAACCTGACGTATAAATTTTAAATAGGTAAAATAGTACCACGTAGCATTGTACGAACGTATAATAGAGAAGCAATTAGCAGCTTTAACCGACACACGGACTAATACTGTCCAGTCCAATTATTACTGGAATTTATCGGTATCCAAAGTATCTGGAATGTAGATCAAGGCCAGTAAACCCGAAAAAGGAAGATTGAATCCCTAGAGCTTTCGCTCTACTATATTTGTATAACTCTATAGCTACACACCCTGGGGCCTGAAAATCTGTAGGGAATGATATGACAGTTTCCCGAAGGTTACTCGATCTACCGCTGTTCTCTTCGGAGGGGATAAAATTAGGATATACATGAAGAGAAAGGGGTCGAAAATGAAACTCCGGTGAGAAAAAATAAAAACAAAAAAAAGTAGGAGAAAAACATTGAAATAAATAGAAGCCAGTTAACGAATTGTAAAATAATCGAGAGACTCTGATGTACGAGATTTAATGAGCAACTACGGCACAAGCAAATTACAAGTCCGTTATCTGTATAATACAACAAATTTTGCGCGTTCTATTATAGTCGAGCGTATGAATAAATAGATTTATTAATTACAAGTGTAGGTAGGATGGGGCTAATTTGAAATTTTAGGACCCCGTAATTCGGTCTGATAGTCACTGGATTGCTGATTACAATTATAAACGCCTATCTACTCCGAATCATTGGTGTACGAAGGTTAAATATTATTAAAACGGAAATTATAAATTCCGGATGATCAAACATTTACTTAATCCTGTGGAACAAACTCTCGCTCCATAGCATTTGGATCGCGCGAACAATTATCATAATCGTATAAGAGTAAACTGTTTGATAAGAATAGTATTCAAATTTTCACACGTATAAATAATACATCACAGTATCGACATCATCTAAGTTTTGTGTCTATCTCAAATTTTGTTGGCTAAAGATAAAAAAAAAAAATATATATATAAAAATAGTGTACATTACATATATTCGAAAGCTCTGAAATTCACGAATAGAAATCGTGTACGTTCACATTGTTAAATACCCATTAGAGCTGGTACATAACCAGTGGGACCTCGTTGTCCTGTCCTATTTCAAAAGTTAGTTTGAGAGCTTAATTGAACAGTTGGTTATCTCTAACCACACTGATGGGATAATATAATACGGCAAACGTTACCGAAATGTTCATTAATTTTCGAATTCTGCAGTGAAGAAAGACTCCTTTTTCGAATCAGAGGAGAAAAAAAATTGAATAAACTCTAAAAGAACAATCTCTCTTTCTCTTGTTGGAGTTGAGCATGTAAGCTCGAGGTACTTTTCGTTTCCCCCGGATCAAGTGTCTTGGAGATTAACATTCCTAATGCTTTCACCAAGAGCTTCTCTCTACTGTCGTGCACAGGATTTTCAAGCCCCCTTCTCAATTCTCTATATAGATTACAAGGGTGAATAAGAGTTTAAGAGGAGAAAATAATCCTTTCAAAGTATGTAATCGAAGTACAATTGAAACTGAGTAGAAAACGAATTGAATACCGTATGAGAAGCGAGCTCTGAATAATTCCTACATGTGGAAATAGTCTCCGAATAAAATTATCCTACGTCCAGCTGCAGTGGTGGAAATAAACATACGACAGTGATTGACAAACTCGTGTCGCTTCTTTATAAACTCAAGGGTATATTTATTTTCGATTATTGTTTGTCGCGGTTTTTTTCATGGCTCTATTCGTTTTTTGTTGATTTTTTATTTTTCATCTTTTTATTTTCAAGCGCAGTGGTTATATGAAAGGGATAAAACGAGGTGGAGGCAACTGTAAAATATATAGGGAAGTTCGGAATGAATGCATCGAGGTCACAACTATATACCCGAATGTCCACCACAGCTATTCATATGCTCAACCGCATCTTTCGCCCCGGGCAAATTTACAGCTTATTCAGCGCCACGCCCGAGCTACAGCCAGAGGTGTTGAAAATATTAAGAGTAGAAGGCAAAGAGAACAAAATGAAAGAACAACCGTGCAATACATCATCTAGATGCGGAGTATCGTACCGCACTTTCGTTCGCTGCCATTTTCCACGATTAAAAGAAACGAGAGAAAAATAAACTGAAAAAGCTTGGTGAAAAATCAAAATTTCTAACGTTTTGCTACGAATTCTAGTACAATTAAGTGAACGTACATTTATTTGGGGAAAAATAGTAGAAAAAACATAATAGAGAAAAAAAGAAGAAAAAAATGTGCATTTGAAATTTTTTTGCGGTTTCAAGTTATATTCGAGAGAAATAAAGCGCTGCAATAAGGTCGTTTACTCAGGGGTCTGTTTTCGCAAGGAATTTAATGCTTTTTTCGCGGAATTATAATGTACCAAAGTTAGAAACTAACCGTGCTTGAAAATAGAACGCATTGAGCATAAATTCTAATATGAAACTAACTCGCGATTATAAAAGCGGTATACATATGCGGGCTGCATGCAGACAAATCGTTAAAATCGCAGCGAGAATTTCAAGCTTCCATCCCCCATCTCTATCTCGAAGAATTGATGTATTATTAATAAAATAACCGAGACGAACCGCTGACCTATTTCATTTCTCATCTCAAGATTCCTTCGGCCCAGGAAAGCACCTGCAGTCCGCGTTCTTGCGGCGAATGATCTATATTAATTTATTCTAACAATCGGCTTACTGTATATGCGTGTATCTGTATTGTTCACATAGCTCGGAGAACGTGTGCATAATAAATGTATGACATACGTCGATCGCGCGGTATAGTAACGTGGTGCTAAATCCCCCAGAGCCTCTCAGTCTATCGCGCATCCGAAAGGACGACTCAATTATTCGCATACCATCAACATGCGACGAGTATAAGGGGTATCTATATACACTTAGAATAGAATAGCTGATCCACGAGATTTTTTACAATACATATTATCTCGCGCCATGAATATCAAGGGCTGAAAAATCGGTGAGAAGGTTTGAAAAAAAAGAAAAAAAAAAGAAGGTATAAGAACTTTACCTTCGGTGCTACTCCTCAAAGGGGAAATTTCGAGGGAAATTCTCAAAAGATATTGCAGAAGTGTTACTTCATTTTTATTGCTTTCGTAGCATCGATGAAACAAATGACGGTGATTACAAATGAAATATCGAGGCATTTGTATCGCTTCGTTTGTGTAAAAAAACAGGTGAAATATCAGCGTTTCAAAAATTTGTCGTTTGTGTAGCGTGGGAGGAAATTTCCTCAGATGATTTATTGGGTATACTTATGAGCGACAGCAATTAGCTAGAAATAACGAACTGAGATGCCGCTTGAGTGTCGCCTTCTTGCAGCACCACATTGAGCGCGATATCAAGTTAAGATTCGCTTTATGCAACCGTTGTGAATTTTCATAAGTTTCTCGAAAATCGAGTGTAGTTACATGTATGTACGTTTTTTTTAATCCTTTTCACACGACTGCAAAAGAGCGTCGAACTCGTCAGAAACTTAGACACAGAAGTTATTTATGCAGCAGAAATGGAGCTTTTGCGGCGCAAAAAAATTAACCTCGAAATTAACCCTACGTCTTTTGAGGGGGTTTTTACTGAAGCATCCGAAAATATTTCATAAACGACAAAAGCCCTGAAAATCATGTCGAGACGAACTCGACGCTTTATAATTTATACTGACAAGCGATGTTGAATTTACGTACCCTACAGGAATTCGGTAGACTTATGTATAATATAACCTAATAAAAAAATTGACGAAGCGAAGTTCCCATTGCTTTCTCTGTTCGTTCGATCAGAAGCAATCTCAAGAACTCTGTGCATGTAGTTGTGTAGAAAAAAAAACTCGTGTACGTCGGAAAAAAGGAAGTGAACCGGAAAAATTAGAGGAAGACAGAGTACTCATTCAACCTACAGAGAAAAGCTCTAATAATTTTTGGATTATCTGAATAAAGCTCTACGGAGCGTAAAAAAGTAAAGATAAAGTTATATGTACAGGTATATAGACGATTCAAGAATAGAGGCCGAAGGGTGAGTTTTCTGTAAAATGTGATGTTATTGAAAATTCGTTACATTGGAATATACATATTTGAACAACGGAAAATTGCTTTGACAGCTTTCCAATATGAATGCGATCTAATTCAGAACAGTGAATTATGTATGTAGGTCTCTTTGAAGGAATTGTATAGGTTTGTAATATTCGCGGCGTTATTTTTTTTGACGTGTTACGGTACGAATCATCATCATCGCTGTCATTCAACACACCTCAGCACACCGTACTTGGGATAAGGAATGTAGTTTAATTAAATAACAACGAAATGATGAATTAACCTTCGAAGATATTTGGAGGACCCCCACGTAGGTAAAGTTAATAAAAGCCATCAAATAAAAAGATTGCTTCACACTTCCACGTAGTGTAGTTGGACAACGTGATGAAACAATCGAGTTATAGTATGGCCGCTGCGGTATATCTAATCTACCAATTTTCCTTCCATTATTTTCCTTCTACAGAATACAACTGGAGCTGAGTTGTAATGGAATACTTGATGACTTCTGCTGTATACGCTAGACAATTTGTAGAAGTTTTCAGAAATATAGTTATAGTCTGGCTCTAGTTCATAAAGCTTAACCGTCAATCGTTATTATTATTAGAGGAATTTTTTGCGGGCTATATCATGTATCATATAATCTATAATCATCATTTGAATCTATGGAGCAACTACAGGAGTTGCTCGTTAGCATTGACCCGAGTTTGACCATTAGTAGTGAAAATTAATTGGGGTGAGTTTGAAATTTGAAACTTTGACATTCGGAAGAAGAGGTCCGAATCCCAGCGAAGCTATGAAAGCTCTGCCGATGAACGCTTTCGACGTTTTTTAGTTTGAAGTTTTGTGATTTCCAGCTTGCGGCAGCACCGTACAACGCTGATGACATCGACCGACTGAAACGTGTTCTTAGTTCGCGAGCTTTCTACGCAGGATAGGGATGGCGCCACGTAACTGTAAAAGCTCGAAGGCTTTCAAATCGATAGCGCGCGATGCCCTACCGTGGCCAACCAACGGCAGAACCGGCACAGCACCATGACTTTACAAGTGCACAAACATTTTAAGCCGTGTGGATCCAATTTTATTTTTATTGAACATAACTTGACATAAATGTCGTTCAACTTTTTTTCTCTTTTCCCGTACAAAAATAAGCAGCAGGGGAAAAGGAATATCCAATTTCAGAGGTGTGTGACGACACGCGCTCAGTTTTTTACTTTTATTCATCGGACAGAAAGAGGATAAATTTGATGCGGATGGAATTAGTCGTTGTGGCAGGCAGGACTTGACATTATAAGCCATTCGTTTTCAGCCCACACCCATCGATTGAAATAAAAATTCATTATTCGTAATCGCAGATTACTTATAAAAAAAAAAAAACGTGAAATTCGCGAAACGATTGAGACCAAAAAAACTGAGAAGCTCGTGAATCTGGTGATGGAACACTCTTGAGAGGATATTTTTCAAAATTAATAGTGAATAGGAACAGGAAAGAATTTTACACAATTTCAGCGAGTTGAAATTCTTAGTATCTGTTCTTTCGCTGTCCTAGCTACAGCTTAAAATCGATCCACGGTATGCAACCTGCTTTAAAATTCACGTGCTCCAGGGGCGTTGAACTAGAATGATCCTCAAAACAAGGATTGAACGTGACTCCTGTGATCAGGAATTACTTCGTTGTACGTAAAATATATTTTATGATACTGTGCTTTCAGCCTCACGCGTCGCCTAGCAACAGCAATACGAGTCAACCGTATGGTCTGCCACGATTCCGACTACCGCAAGGAGTTTTTCGAAATCCAGCGTCTCCTGAATTCAAGGGTAAAGGTTCGCACATTCTTCAAGGACTCGACGGCAGTTGATTATCCACAAAATGTCACTGTCCAGAAAACATACAATTTCATGAAAATCAGCAAAAGTAAAAGCTCGCGGTTTTACGAAGCTCAAACCTTAATCTAATTTTCTTCAAACGAAATACGAAAAATTCCTGCTTTTTTTAATTCGCTTTTATAACCCCGCCAAAATTTTTATTTTTCATTCAGTGGAATCCGCTGAATTCTTGAGTGTGTAGAAATCTTCACATCCTCGAAATAAACTCGTAGAAATCGAGGTGCAGACTACAAAGCCAGATTGCCCTCCCGTTCATCGACCGCCTTCGAATTTTGGGGCGCAATCGTTCCGGCGTAGCGACGCACATTATCGTGTAGCAGCATGTCGTCATAGTCAGTCAAGAGTGGTATTCGCGTAGTTGCGTGGCGGCGCGGCGCCTCGGACTCACATCATTCGAAGTTTTACTCCACGACGCGGGATATATTTTTCATGAGTTTCACATACACGGACTTTGCTGGCCATCTGTCCAGTTGCAACACCATCGTTTCGTACGTGGGAATTGATCTCGGTCTCAGTTCTCTTCTATTCTCCGACGAGGTGACAACTGGCCAGTTTTAATCGCAATCGGAGCGCAGCTGCGGTTGAAACATTTATTCAAGGACTAATTCGCGATGTCCTTTAAATACTGGAATCTGCACATGATGCAGTCATTACTGATTTTGGCCTCCGGATTTTTAAGCTGCGGGCTGTCCAGGTTAGTGTAAAGAGAAAAAACAAAAAAAAAGATCGATGTTTGGCAGAGTTTTGAAATTATAAAATTCAACCCGAAGAAAAACTTCAAATATGGATACGTCATACATTGTGGTAAAATAGAACTGCGCAGATACCGATGATGTACGGGTGAATCCGATCGATGTAATATACAGCAAAAGAGAAAAAGCTTCATATATGGTGTAACTAAGAGCTATTACTATGGGGAGAGGTGTATGAGGTGGTCGAGCGTAGCGTGTGTCTTTGGGATCGTGTAGTAGTAAGCTTCTATTTATAGATGCAGGCGTCAGCGGTTGGGTTCGATATTCATTAGAGCATAGATATTTCAATATTTTGCTAAACAATTTCTTTTTCAAATTCATTCCAGGAGTATTTCTGAGGGAAATTTAACACTCGATAGTAACGCCGTCTCTGAGGTGTCTGACATTCTCGAAGTGCTGTACGAAATTGATGAAGGTAATGATCATATCGTTGTAAAGCGAATAAAAGCGGTACCAATAAACCCGTATCAACGTGACCATATAACCAAACAAAATTTACACCAACGCTCGAGTATTAGTTTTAATTGATAAAAATATTCCACCAGTTAACCGCAATCCCGAAAGGTTAATCGCGTAATTAAGAGCGAGCTGCTGCAGGGTGCACACTCCAGCACATGGATACATGCTGAAATACCTACTACCGTCTCACTGGACAATTACGTACTACGAAGTAAACCAACCCAACTATCAGAGGTGGATGCGTAAATGCACAGTGAAAAACACACCATTCGCGCGATGATAATTGTTCCAACACTCATACACTATGAAAAACATGATAAAACAGCGATGATTACTTTGGCGTCCCCCTCACGATTGAGACGACAAGTGGCATGCAGGGTATAACGTTGAATGACATTCACGAAACTGAATGCGAAATTTATTGATTTCAGAAATTGGGGACGATGATGTCGATTCACCCACATCTGTAACCGACGCGACTGATTCTGTGGGACGAGTTTATTTCGGCTCTGATCTTTTATTCGGGATGCCAGCAGCCGCGGCAGTTATCGCATGTGAGAAAGTTCAGGATACTTTTCATGAATTGAATAATAAACGAGTCGCTTTTGAATATTCCAATGTTTTCTCAATTCCAAAACGTTTCCAGCGGTAGTTTTATTGGTTTGCTGCTTTTGCTGTCTACGATGTGCCATAGGCTACGACGGTATCAAAAGACGTGAGTGTGAAGTTCAATTTTTTCAGTTAGGTCGTGTAATCGAATCGTGTCTAATTTTACCGAATTAATTATTGCAGAATCATTTTACGGGACCAAAAGACGTGGGGGTGTAAAACCCGCGCAGAGATACTAAACATGGGATTTTCATGCAAACGCCACCGGTTCCATGAAGTCGTTCATTTTCAGACAAGCGAGAGTAAGAAGAAAAAAAAAAGAACAAGAAGGTGGGAAATGAAAAAAATGATCCATGCGACAAACAAGTGGAACGAGTCACAAGCGCGTTTTACTCTTCTTGTGAGCTTAGTTTTCTAATTAAAAAAAAAAAAAAACCCAGGTCCCGAACTATATGCACTAAAAGCTCGGACTACCAGCAGCAGCTCTTTAGCTGCTAACAACTCGCGGTGTCAACTGTAGTCACTGTACGTGTTCTTGTGAAAACATCATCGTTCTTACAGTGGTAAATATTTCCGAGCTTGTTAGCGTCACGACGTATGTAAAGAGCTTTAATCAACCGTAAGAACAAAGCCATTTTAAACGTGCAGTGTGCCAGGGCCTCGTCGACGCTACTTTATTGCGCTGTTGCAGAAAGCAGAAGACACGGGTTATTATACGCATATAAATGTAAGTACTAATATAAGATGCAAACTTATGCGTATGTATTATACGCACATATATAATGAATGCGCGACGAAATCTCTTATTTTTTGCACGTCATACGTGCCCGCCCACCTTTATAATAAATACCTGCATACAAACCCATAGTGTAGTATGCCGAATAGGATCGACATTATATATTTTTCCTATAAAAAGCTCTCTATTTTGTAAACCACGTATGCATAGATAATATTGTGTAAAGATATTAATCGCTAAAACTGTTGAACGACCAAATTATTTTGTTACGTATAATACCGAATAAATATCAAAGATTTTTTTTAAACCCATGAGTAATTTTATCTCTTAGATTTATGCGCCCCATGATACACTCCACGTATGTATGCATACGTTTTCCACCGTATACACCCACTTCAAGGCTAGGTAGTTTGATAACCAACTTTCCATCATCCGTCACTCGGGGGAATAGTTAGAAGCTGAGGGGTGAATACAAGTGTTCTACCAGATTCGGCAAATATGCGAATACCACAGGCGCCCCAGATACGAGACGAGGTAATTTATACGTCGATACGATGAGGTCAGTGTTTTTGCACGAGGGTCAGCAGCCAGTGATGAATTAACCGGCGAATTGAAATCGCACCACGAAGTTATGCTGCAGCTAATCACGTGCAAAGAATTTATTTCTTTTATTCTGACTCACCGAAACTCTGGCGGAAAGCGTTATTACATCTGCGTATAATGGGAATAAAGATTGTAAGAATCCTTGAAGGAGTGTTATACCTGCAACAAAAATGAGAAAATTCACATAGAGGCATTCAATCGATGAGTCGATGAGAGAAAAAAAAACGAAACATGTGACAGAAACTAGGTATGTTCATTCGAAACGCTGTTCTATATTTTTTCTGCAATGTGTAATACACCGCTTCCGCAGTACGGGCGAAACTAAATGCACCGTATAGATAGAATATTTACGGCAGTTGATTTTCGCGACAAAACACGGGAGGTAGAGACCGTCAGATACTTCCCTCTTCCAACAACCTACGATAGGATCCGATTCTGGCTGAATTCCAAGAGAGCGCGAAGTTCTCAATTTTACTTCAGATATACTTTATTGGCGAGGTGCACACCACGGCTCAACTTTCGTTCTTCAAGTCGACAGTAGACTTTGGAGAATACATTGACGAAAAAAAATGATAATGATAAATGAAAGTAAAAAAGACAATCGACCACGTATTATATTCGCTAAACTTATCATCGAACTTGCAGAGAATTAGATGCCATTCGTCGAGGGTCGATCGTTTCGGCACTTTTTTATGAGCGTCCTTCGAGGACCTTCCCTTCGATATATCTGTCGTTGTATAAGGTACACGTATAGCGCGTGGGTTTGTTCATGTTTGTAAATATATCTATGTCAGAGCCTCGGAGGGCGCAATTTGAAGGGGCAACGAAGCGTATGATGAGAAATCGCAACCCTCAGAAATGCCAAGAATACTCTTATTTGGTGGAGAAATTGTTGTAGATGCCGACACTACTGTGGTAGGTATCGGGGGATGGACCGATCGGTAAATTTTCGTGATTATGCGGTTTGATTAAAAGATTTAATGTATATCAACTGTACAGCCCTGAAGCAGCGAGTGATCGATACATCGGACGTATTAGAAACTTAAAAGAATTATTCAAGAAATGACGTTCAGCGGAGGTTGAGATCCGGCGGCAAGCTATCGATTTCTAATTTACCAAATTACCATCTTTCTTATTTTCTGGATATTAATTCATTTTTAAGCTTTCGTCACCCCGCACATATATATATATATATATATATATATTACATTACAAAATTGCGTAATTGTTACCAGAAATTATCAGACTTCCACAAATATTTAAAAGATTATGAAATTCATTTTACAAGGACCTATCTGAAGTTTACGGGTGGCGGATTATGATCTTGAAAGCTCGCTTGAAAGTTGAGATTCTGCGATAGGTATAAAGTTGTTTGTCAAAAAATTTTATTCAAGTAAAATGAAAGTTGGATTATGCCTACGCACTGAAGCTCTCATGTTCCCTCGGGCAACATAATAGCCACAATCCACTAATTTCCGACGAGTGCACACCTGCTCTTTACATAGCAGACGATAATTAGCATTTTCCATTACCGACAAAATGTTATAACAACTTTATCGTTGTATAGGCTCGTTGAATAAAAAAAAATTTGCAAGCCATCGATGCAAAGCTGATTATCCTCGAATTTATGTGTAGAACGAAAAATGTCCCCAAAATTTCTGTTGAGAATTTTTAACACGTTCGCTGTCCAAAGCGTACCTAACGAAGAGCTTTATATAGAGTCCATAGCGTCGAACGATATGACGAACAATGAATATTTATCGGATTGCATGAGTTGCATTCCACTGTTATCTGCATCGTTTGAACGGTGAAAATGTATTCGGTATAGGTATGTACCTATATATATATTGAAACCTCCAGCAGCGAATTATACAAACGTCGGTGAAACGCGATGCCAAGCGTCGTCGGTACGCCTATCTGTACGGAACAAATCCACTCGTTATAATCAGAGCTTGCGTAGCCATGCTCATCTCGCTGAAGCTAGGGCAACCGAAAATTGGAGCACAAGCTGAAACTAAACGCCACGTAGAACGGTTGAGAAAATGAGATAACCATATCAGCCTTATGGCCATTCGCATATCAAGCCGCGCACCGTTGACTAACAATATAAGCTTGAATCGTAATTTCCGATATCATAATAGTTATGGCATACACGTATGATACGAAATTTCACGTGAGCTTGCGAAGCCCTAACCACACCGTATATATATGTGCGGATATAATACTTGCAAGCACAGCATTGTCAAAGCGTACTGCTACATGTACTTTGACACACATCTTCGCACGAGGGAGTGTAAAATATATTGGATCACAATTATATATAAATGCCAATACTCGCTGTACTATTTCGAATATCCTCTCACGAGCTACTCGAATTACGGTAATGGCCAGAATGATCCCGCGGGGCAATTTAATCAATTGAAAAGCCACGACTGCGATGATTAGATACTTCCGGTCTCAAGAGTCAACTCGAATTAGCGTTAACATCACAAGCTAGTCGCGTGAATTATTTCTATAATTAACAACACCCGTGTACCAGAGAAGGCTGTGAGATTGATTTTTTGTTGGGTCACGGTAGAAAATCCTTTTTATTTATTTTTCTTACTTCTTTGTGAAAAATTTAACGAACCTTGAAAAAGATGTGCGAGAGTTGAGCCTTTGAAACAAGTGCAACCCATAATATATCCCATCATCAGAGTATATTCCTTGACGAGTATAATTGTGATCACTCCAAAATTAGCACCTTACTATTTCATAGCCTTATAATTTTGACACCGGAAGTTGCGGGTTCGCGGCACACCCGAGTACTGCCTTAGGCTAGGAAAGAAAAGTAACTCACACGCGAGCTTATGCTTTGACGAGCTCGAGTTCGTATACACATCGTATACCAGGTATGGTCATCGCGTAACGGTTTGAAAATATGTGACCGGTGGACGGACGCATCGGTCGCGCGGCCTGATCGATCGATTGTCACGTGTGCATCATCGATGGAGTCTAACGGTGCAGAATCGGATGGAGAAAAAAAAGAGCCGGCTGAAAATTTATAATCGAACGGTATTGTACGCGCACACTTTTCACGCGCTGCACTGCTTTGTCTTGTTACTTTGGCCTTATTTATTGTTCGATTTTGGACCCGAAAATCTGACGAGTTTTTTTTTAATGCTTTCTTATAGATTTTTTCGCATTTAGCAGCGAAAAAATTGAGATATCTTGATTGGTTTTAGTCGTAGCTCAATTTCATCGACGGATTCGTGTTTCTGGGATCAAAATACTTAAGAAACTAACAAAACACTGCGAAAAAAAAATTGTTGATCTGTGGCCGAAAATCAAAAAAATTCAAAGGAGTGTGCCTTAGATTTTCTTCGATTTTGGGGTCAAACATGGACATTTTTTTCTCAGTATTTTGACGTATTCCTATGGGGTTCGAGCTCAGGAATCCGAATCAGCTAATTAAATTGATATATCTTTTGAATTAATCGAGAATAGGAGAAATCCTAATCAGTATTATACGTAGTTCAAATTCAGTCAATGGATTTGTGTTTCTGAAATCATTTTATATCTAAGGAATTATTCAACAATTATGTTCCCAACCATTCACTGCACAGCTGCTGTGCAGTCCTCCTAATGATTATCTCAATCATCAAATTATTGTTCAAATTCAAAGATTTTCCTTTGAGCCGGGGAGAAAAGATAATTTATTATAGAATGTTTCCAGGACGTTGATATGAAAGATTTTTTTAATAGAAATAAAAGACTATTGTTCGACCAGCGAGTTACGTTTCTAGTGGGGCGAGAAAAGCCCACGCTACAATTCTTGGTCTGGATTCGGAAATATCTGTGTGCATAATTTCCTTTACCGAATGTTACTTACACCTCGAGTATAACGTCATTTCTGTATAAGTATCTCCATAAAAACGGAGAGCCAGCCGGGCTTTTAAGCTCTCAGACATCATTTTTACCAGGAAATACGACAGTAGTCGACGCGAGATTTCTTTGAATGATCGCTCACGTTAATCGCCCTGCCACACACAGCCGCAGGCACACACACGTATATGTATCTGTGTGATACACTATATAGGTATAGGTGAACATGAGTTCTGCCACGTGACTCGACTCGATTGAGCTTTGGTGGACGTCTTGGGAATGAATCGAACATTTTCAATAAGGTGATTCATCGATTAGCAAGAAACGTACGGCGGAGGCCGCGTTTTCCCCCTTGCTGATGGCCACTTTATTCAGTTCACAATAATCAGCTAATTACCGATTTTTGGGATGAATCTTATTCGAGACGGAGGTAGACATTTTTTTTCAGGTTCAAAAACAACACCAAGTTAAATCCATCTTCGATGCGGAGGACTGACATTTCTATTACAATGCAGGCGACCTTTGCATGCTACGGTGATTCAAGATCTTCAGGCTGACGATGAAAAAATCGGTAATCTCGTCAGAGATCGACGTCGCAACGTCGTTTTCCTCCCCTATACTCAAACCGATCCGTATATAGTAGTGTACGTCCGAAGACGGATTATTCCGACCCGGGCACGTCAACAACCAAACAGATCGAGGATTTGGGTCGAGAAAAGCAACCGAGAAATCGCAGGTGGGCTGCAGGGTAAAACGACGACAGGTTCACGATTGACCATTAATCAAGATAGGTGTACCCTCCCACTCTGCATTGTATTAGCTGAAACTACACCGTCTCTTATCGATTCGATTCTGCTCTGGTTATGCCAATGTTACTGATTTATTTATTTATTTTTTTACTGCAAATGAAAGTACGATGAGGTCCTCGCAGAATCTTGCGGACGATCTGTCCTAACGACAAGGTGGCATTTTTGTACAATAGACAAAAAAAAATGAATGAATAAATACGCAGATGGATCTGAATAAACCAACTCCGTAGCAATTTTCGATCCAATTTGTGAATATAATTTTCGGGTATTTTACTTTTAGTTTAACATCAATATCGCGTCTGTCAAAGTCCTGAAGAAATTTACGGAGGGTTGGGATGGGTATATATTGAAAAAAAATTCAGATGCTTTAAAGATTACTTCAAAAGAACGCGTTTTAATCCATCAGACGATTGAAAAATCAAAAAAGGAATCGATACTTTCAATCTTCCGAGACTCGCTTATAGGCTTGATATATCGGTATAGGTAATACATTCGCATACCAATATTTTCAGCGAATCGATTCGCCTCTCCGAAAGACAGATCTGATATACATCGAGTACGATACAGCCATGCAGCTTTGGCGGGTGTCGAGGTAACTACTGCTTTGGTGTACATCGCACTGCGATGTATTTACTTTGATTCAATGGGTTTGGGAGGTGCGGAGTGAAGAAGCGGAGTGAAATCCATAAAAAATGGGAATTGAGATTTAACGTGAAAATTTAGTATGATAGTACCCCATATTATATGTATCCACGCTCATAGATTGATCAAAAATAGATGGAAAATATTGGATATTGGTTCCTTTCACTTTTGTGCGGTCAGAAAATTGAAAGCTGTTCACCAGACAAGGTACGGTCTGTAGATTCGACTGAGGTAATTCCCCCTGGGGTATAACAGCCCTCGATAAAGATCCTCCATATAGCTGCCACAATAAAAAACAGAAAAAGAAAAAATATATATCCCACAGTATGGTCCGAATCACTATTTACCCTCTTTTTTCTGGCAAAGCCGATTTACCACTTTCTGTTCACATCTTCAAAAAGCTCATTTCCTCTTCTAGCCACAAAAAAAATGCCTTATGAGTTCAGCACCAAAAATAATGAGGCATTCGGGTATGTATATGGTGGAAAAAAAAAAACAAAACAGAATTGATACCTCCACCAATGATGTAAATGGTGGACGATAAGCCAAACGGTAACGCAAAGGTCGCGTATTACTTTGACGAAATGAGAGTATAATCGTCTTTTAGAAACAGCAGCCCATCGCTATAAAGGAACACGCAAGTTCCTCGATTGTCGTAGTTAAAACAATTCGCGTTATTGCTACGGTATAAGAAATTGCGTGGCTGACGGTGACCACGCCAGTTGTCAGGCGTATGACATTCGAAGTAAGTTACCTGTTGTGACCCCCTACGACGTCAGGACTTCGTCGGCCATTTTAACTTTTTTACTACACCCTTGCGTGTAACTGAAACAGCAAGGATGCAGGTTTGAACGGTCAGCCATTTTACCACCCGCAACTTTCGTGATTATTGATAATGGTAATGATTGGATTCTATGAAATACTACGATGCGGTTATACATGTATATTTGGATAGACGTTCGATGTTATCAAGTTTGTAGAATTTTGGCACAAGGATTCTGCGTAAAACCGGTTCTCACAGTTTTGCGCCAGGTCAAAGTTCACCGGCCGCGGTACTCCAAATGACGTAATAAATACGAGAGGGTGAATCTCAGAAGCTCCTGCCGCATAAGGTCTTCAGCCAAGCTCCACCCCCTTGGGATTTCTCACACACAGTTGGAACAAAAAAGTGAAAAGATATACGTACTGAAATAAAATGAAGTGGAATGAACTGCAGAATACCCGCATGTGTACCTACCTAAAGGGTGCAAGCACTCCATACACCACACTTTTCCACATCACTTCTCATCCGTCTCTCAGAAAATTTTCAGGAAGGTGTTTCGCATTCACATCGCATTGGCACAGGTCGATGATTTTTCAGGTATCTAATAATTCGCAACGAGATTTGCAACGTACGATAAGATAGATATAATTGATTCCTTTGTGATACCTTTGAGAGATAAGAAGGCTCCTTCTTATTTTCTGGGTTCAATTCTCAAGTAATTTCGTGTGACATTACGGTGTATAGATAACGTAACTTGGGTTGTTTCCACTTTCTTCGCCGGAGAAACGGACAAAGAGTATAACGTGTTTCCGCCAGGTTCTTCGAGGGTTTTGAAGTAAATTGGTACCCTATATATAACGTCCAGGAATAAAGACAAACGAACGTATAGACGTTGACGTTCTCCAAAGTCCTCGACGCCGAACGTGGCCGGAATTACAATTCATGTATCTGGGCTTTGGTCCATTCCGGGTCAGAAGAAAAAGATACGATAACCTACACAAGATTTTCTTTCTCTGTTGTGTAGGAGATTCCATTTCTACTCGTGTTTTCTGTAACGTTTCGAATAGCTCGTGCCCTAAATTGGAAGACCTAATTACAGAAACGTGTCTAATTTTTTTTTTTTTTTTTCCGTGGCTTCCGACGAATATAACTATGAATTAATACTTATAAGTTCTCGCAAAAAAATGACCATTTTCCATTTTCCATTATCACGTTTTCTGGTCCCCCTTTTGTTGAGAGTTGTTTTTCTACCAAATTACAATCCTGCCTCATGCCGCATAAAATTTATATCAGTGTGCTCAGCATCCTAAACCACCCCTCACGTTCGCCGAACCGGTGAGAGGACCACAACCCAATTGCCACTCGCGTACATATGTATACCTATGTAGGAAATTCAAATACTCTTGACGTTGGCCGGATGCCGATCCAACCGCAAATACCCTCGAGCGCTGCACACCGTCCAAATATTATCAGACTAATTAATTCTGCATCCGGTAAATTTTTACATATTATAAACGCATGGTACATAATTATAACGATGTACCAGAATCGTCCGACATTCGGTGACTTTTTACCCGCTTTTTTGTTCGCCGAGATTTATTCTTCCTCACCGAAACAGAGCTTGGCGTTTCAAGCCTTTCGCCTTCTCGTCCTGTTTTATGTAAACGCGGTATAACGGTGGGCTTTCACCCTTGTAGCGATCGGAACTATCGTTTCCAATGAAATCTAAAATCAACGGAAACCAGCTCCTAAGACCCGACCCCTTGGCTACTCTGGAGACCCAACCGATAAGATATTCTATAAGGATAGAGAGTTAGGAAATAGCATTCCCTGTTCCGACTCCTTTTCCCTCGCCTTTCCCTGACAAGCCAAGATTCCATCCTATATACATGGAGGATTCGATTGGAGGGACTCGAGACACGAGGTTCAAACATTTCTGGTTAACTTCTATGACATTGATTCTCACAATCAGGGGTAAAGGGTTCGAAGAAAAAAAATTAAAAGAAAAAATCAATCCTAACTTCGCCCTGCATATCAAGGACGACCGCGAATCGAGAACTCTTTCGACCTAAGAGGTCGGAAAGTTTATCGGCATAGAAAATACCTCAGAGAAAATACGAGAGAAGTTTTAGGTTGGTACACAATTGCAGATCGCGGTATGAGAGCGGAATCCTAAATCTTTCCGATGGTGGCCAAGGGCGACGATGTATACAGCGCGAACCGTACGGGGATTCTGTTTTCTTCCTCGAGGGCGCGGAGGTTTTTACCGCGGTTAGCCATTCAGGCTACCGAAAAGAGAGAGAAAGAGAGTTTGCGGTAGACGTTGATCCGATACGCTCTTCGTTGCTTTGTATTCCGTAAGTCTGATGATTGATCACGCTGTACAAGAACTTTGCAAATTAGTCCGTTAAAGTAGAAAGTAGCGAAGAAAGTGCGCGACGAGTTCTCAATTACTCAGGCAGTCCTTGATTACTCAAGATGTAAGCGGGCCACCCCTGCGCTCGCGACGGTATTACAAAGTAACAAATTTTGTCGTTCATAAATTAAAGCTGAAGAGTAAGTACCTAATAAATTTAAGTATACATACAATTCTTTGTACCATTTCTTATGCAGCGAAGTAAGTAAGGTAAAAACTTTCAATTCGCTCATTCTAGGTAATTACACTGTTCGAGTTTTTTTCTTATTTTTTAATTCATTTAATCGATTCGACTTTAACGCTGTTATCTACAGTAGAAACGTCGGATAAGTTTTCCCCCACCTGTATACGATGAGAATATTTGGAACATTAATCAAAATCACGTGCGAGATTATCAATAATTAATGAGAACACATAGCATCGGTATATGGGCAACACCGGGGTTGGAAATTCGAGGGGTGATGACTGCGAAACACCTAAATCTCTTGCGTCATTAACATCCATGGACCACTAGTGTTGATCCCTTTTATTGAACCCCTATTATCTACGATAGCGATTCTTTATTGAGGTTAAAAATATTCGTAATCTATAATTGCTCACCCGGATAACCGAGTATTGTATCTGCTTACAATCAAATGTGATTCAAGGCTCGTAAAAATTGCGGATTGAGGTGCCGTTACTGTGCCAATTTTCATGCGAAATATAAGGCTGTGGATTCGATTTTCAATTTTTTCTTTCTTCTCATATACATCTAAAGTTATAACGAACTAAAAATCCATCACCCATTAGGAGGGTTACTTCGTTGCGAATTCAGGTCAATCGAGATAAGCTTTCTCGCTAAATGCCCACACGGGGATATACATATATTTTTTTCAAGATATAGCTGTGCGGATGATAGCGATGGGCTTTTTTCATTTTTATTTTTTGTTTCGCCTCTTTCAAACCGGAATTATTCAAAAGGTTCGGGAGGATGGTAGTCGGATCTGAACGGCGTCATAGTTCATCGCATATATAATTCCACCGTGAAAAAGATCGAAGAAAAACAAAAACGGTGTTTCAGTTTTCAACGCGAAATACAACGGAGAACATTTTCGAACAAATTTTAATACACCAAAAATAAAGAGCGTAATCAGCTGAATTCGCTTTTGTACTATTATCTTGAAACTGATTTATATATAAAATCAACGTAATGTCCTTGCCCCTGATATTATACATAACTTTTAACGCTATCGGCTAATTTCCCACGCGATTATACGTATATGTACACTTGGCGAGGACATAACTGGCGTAGTTAGACAGAACGCGATGAGATGTATGTTGGCATTAAATATCTCTAACAATAAGCGGTCTGATCGTGAGCGGTTCTAGGCAACAAGTGCTCGGAAAAATATAAACGAGGTATCATTCGATTCGGGACAGCATGTAGAAGTTTTTTGAAAAAAATCAAGTTCCGCTCGCAAAAATTCCAAAAGTTATAAACAATTTAGTTAAAAAAAATGGGGTTTTGGTTTTTCGCCAATATCTCAAGAACTAATTGAGATTTTCGAAATTTAAAAAAAGATAAACCAACCTAAATCTCATCGCGTTCTGTCTAACTAAGCCAGTTATGTCCTCGCCAAATGTACGTGACGATAAGTTATTCAATTAGAAATTTAGTAATGGAGATAAGATGTTAAATAATTTATCGATGGAGAGATAGTATGTCCTTGCTACGCCAAAAGTCCTGTTAGGCCGCAACTGGAATTACATCTTTTCCGCACGATAAATAGCCTCACAAAATTCAAAACCATATCACCAAGGGGTCTGTCCAACCCTCAGATGAAACGCGATGATTGTCTACTGGAGTATAAATATCAAACTCCAAGTTTTACGAAATGGATGATAAAAAAGAAGTGCACATTAAATTAATGCTACAAAACTACAGCAATTATTACGTGAGTACCCAGAACAATTTTTGATGCTAATCACGAACGTGTGGCAATAGGATTCGTAGAAGAACCTGCAGAAGTAGAACACAACACGTATTTGGCAAGATAAAATATCCACTATACTGCTGAGAAGAGCAAAAAGAAGAAGTAAAAAAAAATTTTTTAAAGTTTTGGCATAGTTCGAACGCGGAAGTAGGAATATAGATGCAGTTAACTACGGAGTATAAAGTCGGTAAAATATCTGTGAATGCTAGAGAAAACTATATTACGATGATAAATATGTCTACCGATAATAAGGAAAGAAAAATTTTTCTCAGGTCTTCAGCAGAATCCCGTACATAAATTTATCAAGCGGCACATATTCAAACGGCCCAACCGCGGTGGCACGTATAAAATTTACGTCGGATAATAAGGGCGCTGCAGGTGTCACGCTCGGTTTAGTATATGGAACTCTTCATTGTCATAGATTATCCCTTCCTTTTTATCCTCCGTGAAACTTTTCCGTATTCATCACCAATGTCTTCGTTTTTGCATCCATTCACGGCGTAAATTTGCGGTAGATCATAGGCCGTGCAAAATTAATCGAAGGAATTTAAGCCGAAGAAATGTATATGAGATTACGGCGATACGCATCCGCAGTCGGAAAACTTTTCCACTAATTAATTTCACGGCGTATGCACGCCCAGCTTATTCTCCTTATTCTGTTAAAACAATTATCTGAGGATATTTCGAACGGAATTACAATCCCGATATCCATTGGGTAAAGCACCAAGGCTGTAATTTGCAGTATTATATATAACACGATAAGTACCCGTAGTAGGTATTATAGGCAGCCGTAGGCGATAGAATTTCATTTTATTTGGCAAATATCAAAACGTAAATTACTCAGAGGTCTTTCGGAAGCGACAGAAGCTAAAGGTTTCAACGTTACTTGCACCTGTTACATGGCATTGCCATTAGAACGTCCTTCGGCTGTTCTCCCTGTTGATCCCTTAGCTCGAATCCCAACCCTCAGCTCGCGGCGCGAGGTACGAAGCGCGAAATAGTGTAATAGGTGCGAAATTTATGACACACTTGTAGATTACATGGAGTATAAGATGTAATCACATCGTCCCTAAATTCTGCCTACCACAGAGGAAGGCGAGGTTGATGTAATTATCCCTGTATCATCACGAATCTGCGCACGTGTGATTTCAATTCCAGAAAACCATATAATACGGAGTCGCCGATGTGATCCATCCGCACGTGATAAGATTGAAAAAAAATTGATGAATTTTAATGCTATTCCCTAGAGAGCATACGACCATATAAAAACCCGCGAATGGAACACTCGTAATTCCTATAGATTAAATCTGTCTGCAACTGCGATAAAGCGTTTGCTGCGAATAGAAAAGCTTATATTCCAGATATACGCGCATATATATTATACGCTCGGCTTTAGAACTACTGCAATTCCAATTTAATGTATATAGATATACGTATCGTGTGTAATATGGTAACACGAGATCAGCGGGAACAATCAATGTTGGGAGTCACGCGAGTACGCAATGAACGAACACGACGCTGACGTATCCCTAACCATTCGATGTGTGATTCCGAGTGGCTTTTTTATACTTCCATCCTGGTCGTTCCAAACAAATCGATGTAACGGACATACCTGTCATAAATATTTTACTCATTTTATAACCATAAATTATTTTACTGGCACAAAGTATAATATTAATAAGATAAATATCGCACCTTTTCTGCGCCGCATAAAACACCACTGCAGCATCAAACATCACAGTTTTGTACGGATAGTGTGATAAGGTCAACACAACTGTATGCTGCAGTAGTAAAGTTATTACCGTGGTAAAATTCTCTACTGTATATAGGATCACTACGTAATCACCAAAGTGCCCAGGTGTTGCTGGACGCTGCAAATTCTTAGCAATTTCATGTTCACCGGCTACAGATGGTGTATCGATAACCACTTAGATTTACAAGTATTCTGCACAATGTTCATACTTTTCAAGTAATTTATTGTATTTTTTTATGTATCGTCGTGAATTATCGTGTATAGAATTATGCTGTTTTCTGAAGTCGCTATATTCAAGCTTCAGATCGATTAAAAGTTTGGGTATAAATTTATTATCTCGATACTTATTTATTATATTTTATATTATCTCATTTCATTTTTTTCTTTCCAGTCTCGTAAAAGCGCCGGTGTCAAATTAAAACCACATATTTTATTTCCGAAACAACCTGAACTCGAAGTTTTCATGGACATTTAATACGAATAATACAGAAAGACTGAGCAATTTTCTGAATAGTTTGTATAGTTTTAGGGAAACATGCACTCGAATCTTTACATAAGAGTGTCGTAATCCTGTTCAGTTTCAATATAAGATGGCTAAAAAGGTGAGCGTAACAAAAGAGGGGCAACACAGTGTAATCGCTAAGCTGTAATGTGGGAGAAAATGACGAAGAAAAAACCCCGTGTGAAAATAAATTCCTAATTTATCTTCCCGCAAAATATGTCCAACTCGTTGGAACACCGTCGACGGTGAATTGATTCCAACGGTTCCGAATGAGGCAACGAAACTGAACTATGCCCCGCAGAACATATTGTGTGAAGGTGAAAACTTATACCATAGCGGCAACCGTAGTTACTCATGTCTATGCTACAGCCTCTGCAATGTGTTAAGCGAAGAAGGTGAGCTTTCTGCAGCAAAACAAGTTTCCGTGTTCTGCTGTACGGTCGTCATAGATAGGTATATGAGAGAACTGTGAGTTCCTTTACTATATTCGTACTTTCGCGTATACGTTACATATAGTTAAGCTTGCCCCGGGGGTATAGACAATTATTCCTTCTACACGCAGTAGCTTTACCGACTCACCCCCTTTCGCTACACAAAGTTGAGTTATATGCATGCCTTCCTTAACTATATCGTAACAAAGAAATCTCAAAAATTGTTCAGAACTGCACGCGAGGCCCATAGAATTTAATTTATCCCGTTTGGAGGGTGTTTTGTTAATTTTTTCCCGAGATATGGAAGCTGATCGATTTTAGTACGACTGAACCGGACTGAAAAAGTTGAATGAAAAATTCTTGCAACAGATCGATTGTTAATTCCGGAGCTTTTTCTTCTGGAAAATATTGCAGGGTATGAATAATACGAGTGTGTAGAATCTAGATCATGATTCAGAGTTGCGGATCGTGCGGGTTCCAAGTTCAATAATAATTGAATTAACACGGTGAGGTGAATGAAATTCGAAAAAAGCTCTGGGATTGGCGGATAGATCCAAGATGGCCGATGAACCGGTATCCGGGGAGGGTTTTCGGCGCACCTGCTACTTCGCCGCTACAACGTTGCTACGAATCCCATGTCACGTGTGATACCACGAAGACACATGGTTTACGCAGCAGCTGCATGGGGGGTGGAAGGTGGTAGTGGGGTTTTAAGATGGGGTCTTAGCGTCGCGATGGCGATAAGAGAGTGAGAAATGAAAGACAAAGAGCAACGGGACCGATAGACCGAATAGGAGTCAGCGAGCCGGCGGTGGAAAAGAGAAAGTTGAGGTAAAAAGAAAGAGAGAGAGAAACAAGGGGAGAAAAGCTCAAGAGAGAATCGCGCGGAACGAAGGAAACTTCACCGCGTAGGCTTCGCACCGTGACACTGCAGGATAAGAGTACGCGGCGCGTGGAGGTCGGCTAACGACTGGCGTTGGGGCGCCGTCGCCGTCGCCGTCGCGGTGCCTCCAACCCCCAGCATCGAAACCCCAGCCCCGGCTGGGTTGTTACCTCCTATATATATACGTTCATACACTTCACCTATCCGTCCATGTCGGTGGGCAGCGTACGTCGAACCGAGTATAACCTATACGGGGTGCAAACTATCTAAAAACTTCGGGGAGTGTTGGCTTTAGTCTAAATTTACAATGTAGGTTTGGAAGAAAGAAAAAAAAATAGGAGAATAAGAAAAAGAAGGAGTAATTTATCTCCTTCGATTCAAAACATCAACGATTCTTTTTCTTCTCTCGCTATACACGCGAAACCCTGCACCCTCGTTGTCAGCTAAAAATCTATAAACCCTTGTAAATATTTCAAGCATATAATAAACTCGAAGTGTTCGGAAGTAAGGTATCTACATACAACATCACGTGATATATATGGGGATGACAAAAGGGTGTTGCCGCAGGATATCAATTCGCGGGGGTAAAAAGGTTAGTGTCAAAGTATGCGTAGTGGGTAGATGTATACTATGTATAGGTACATCAATAGGTGAGAATATAAGTATTGATAGCTACATATTCGAATTGACCTTTACCCGCTTCTCTTCATCTCGCTGCTTTTTCTTTTCCCGTTTTCTCCGTCTCGAAAAGAGGGTGGACATTTTTATTGATATTTATATTATCAGAAAACATTTTCAGGGTTCTTCTTCGAAGAAGTTATTTACAGTGAAAAAAAAATAGATAAAAAAAAGCAACGAAAGCGAATGAATAAGTAAAATAACGTTACTACCGGTGGTTCGAGGGCGTATCTCCAAAGGGCGTTGAGCCAATTTTACGTATACGTCGTTGCCGCAGAGAGAAGGAAACCTAAAAGTCGGTAAAAAGATTCGATATGCATGTAATATAAAAACACTCTTCCTGCAGGTTCTCACATTTACCAGAGATGGAAAAAAATTGTGTCAAGTATTGCGCATCGCACATGCACACATTATATGGATACACGGTATATGCACACCTGTATGATTATACGGTGCAAAAGCTTTCGCCAACGTGTTTCCCGGTCTTTTTTAGCTGCTTCGCACCGGAGCAGTTTACATATTTTGTAGCTGATTTACTCGCACACACTGTACCGCTTTGCGTAGGTCGTACATAGTTGTAAGGTGAAGAGTATGTAAACCACGGAAAAACAAAAGTGGAAAAAAAAAAACTGGTGCATATATCGTATCAACTTTACCGCGAAAATTGAACAAAGCTTCAAATACGAGCACATAATCTCGCAATTAAAGGTCGTCTCGTAAACGGCAGAAAGTAATTATGATAAACGTGTTTGAATAATCGAAGCGAATGGGTATAAAATACGATATAAGTAGAAACGGACGGTTAACGTCTTTCTGAAAGCCGTCGTTAGACGAGTGAAAAAAAATCTAGGAGTAATATAATATCCAATTTCATTCATTATTCGATCTACAAACATGAATGGTCGCCGTTATGCGTTGATAATTTTCGTACATAGACGCAAATGAAAAGTGTGGAAGAGGAAAATTTATTTCGGTTTTTCTGGAAGTCTCTATCGCTCATGTACGCATCCACGTAGCATGTGCATCTTGTTTATTTTTTGGGTCCATGCTTTTGCATTGAAGAACCACTCTTGGAAACCAATTTATTTGAAAGCTTTTCTGATCAGCTGATGCTATGCGTCGATCGCGGTCGTACATCATTTTCCATTATTCACATAAATTTTCCAGATGATACAGGAACACCCTACCTCGGTTACCGTTTTCACTTTCATCTTTATGATTAGATTGATTTTTTCAGAATATGCGAGGGATACTTGAGTGCACGTATCCTCTGTGTTCGCAGTAAAATTCGTAGTAAGATGTTGGGAACAGACGGAGTATGCCACGAAAATGAAACTTTCGGTTCTGACGACAAAAACTACACCGGAGTTTCAAACAAACGGCGTAAATTCCAAAACTTGTACCGCGTCTGGAACTCCTCGTACCTCCGGGTCGCGGTTTTGCCGCACGACTCACAGCGGATTTTTCTGAGTATGAAAATGCGTCGGGGGTGAAGCCTGAAGTAATAACCGGTTGTTTTTCAATACCGACAGCTTCGGAGTCATATGGAATTTATATGAATTGTAGTTTTTATGTACCGCAAACCGTAGATATACATTCGAGTGAACGGGAGTCTGATGGTAGAATCGTGATGAAAATAAGCAGAATAAAGATTCGATTCCAAGAACAGGACCAGAAGTATCTCTGCCCTTGATTTCGGTTAAATTCTTTTTTTTAAGCTATAATTTTACGATTTTACATCGAACGAGAAATATATCCTGCATGTGAATTCAGATCCGAGTCGAAAGTCGGTCTACATATGTCAGTGAGAGACCTTACTTTTTAATACATATCGATCGTCAAGCTCTCGTTGCACATCCATTTTTTCTGCGTATGAGTTACTCTCCAGTATTTTCCATTCAAGTATATCTGTAGCCAGTGTGCAAACCGGTAAGAGTAGTAGCTAAGCAACGCGCGTCTCTAAAAAATACGTATCGTAGTCTGAAATTATCTGATCATACCCGATCTTTTATCAACTCTGCTTATCTCCGGATCAATAAATGCGGCGTGAAAAAATCAGGAGATCCTCATTGTTGTATGGAACTGCGGAAATCGTGATCCACATTGTTTGTTGTACCGTCCCAAATGTAGGTACCGTATATATCAGGGTTATACGAACATCGCGATTTAGGATTTAGAAAATACCCGCGGCATCGATATGCTGCCCTCCGGGCGGCCCGAAAAGTTACGCCCGAGGTTACTACGCGGAGTTACGTCAATAGGTATATATGTTACGTTTTCCTAGCATCAGAGCTCCCGTACAAGCTCTATACATATGTATAGGTAACCCGTTCATAATTAGGATTGTTTCGAGTACCTGTCAGAAGCACGAATGGAATTTCTGTATTAGGGGAGAATTCGATTTGGCGTTTCTTCGAAGATTCAGGTGGTATGGGGTTCGAGTCAAGAACCGAATGTTGAGTTTGGTGAACTCGTGCTAAATTATCGATCCCAGTCTCCCCGAGATCGCCTTTTTCTCTTTCGACTGGAACGTCAGACTACGGAGGTTCAAAGCTCGGATGCTTCGTCAAGCACCTAACCGTCAAGTGTGAGGAAACTGTAAAGGTTTGATCACCTGATCAACCCTCAAAGAAGTCCTTGTCCCACCTTCGAGGTCTATAACTTGCTACGAACTGTGAACTTACCGAGTCAAGTTACCAACGGAATCGATCCCGTCGAATGATCTCTTCTGAAGTGACCTTCCTCGATTGTGATTTTGTTTTTCATTGTCATTACTTTTCGTTACTTTCACTTCGTTTCATTTTATCATTATTTTAATAAAACCATATTCAAGATTCGAAGGAAATTCCGAGTTCTATTGTTCAAGAAACCGGCGTCATGGCGATGCCTTTCTACTTGACAAAATAATTTTAACGGAATTTATGCACTGAATATACGAATATGGGTGGCAGAAGAAAAGCTGTGATAGGATGCTTCATTATATACCTGCTGCGAGTTGCGCACACAGCTATACGTGCTTGTAATCCCGTCGTAGATATTGACTGACACTTTATTAAGGGTTGATTAAATTCGAGCCTGCAAACCAAACCAACAACAACCAACAACGTCAACGACTTTTCGAACGTTAAAAATCCTGCGCTGTTTCAGAGCTGTGCGTGCAGTCTGTAAAGGTATACATACACGCCTATACCTATATATGTACAGTGCAAACCCTCCAGGTTACCGTGAATTTATCGACGTACTTTTACGCTTTTACATGCACCCACACGCGTAATAGATGTAAAAAATAGTTCTGCAGCGTTAGCATGAGTTGGAAAAAAAGAACCTCCGTGAAAAGGAGAAATTAATAAGGAGAAATAGAGCAACACAAAAATCGGTATCGCAAAGTTCAGCTGACAATGAGATTGGATGGGTGTGTTTAAAAATAATTTTTGCTGGAAGTTCCTGAATACCACATCGTTAGGTATCGATGAAAATGGTCACGTTTCATGAAATTAAATAAAATGTTAATCCGCGATTGCTGCAACGGATGCAGTTTGTTCGATCTATAGCATACGTGGGTATAGAGGTGGATTTAACGGTGCTCGTTGCGCAGGTTGTAGGTCGATATTGAGGCCACGGAAAATTCTACCTTGCGCCTACGCAATACGCGCAACACTTTCCACCCCTTTACAGTAAAATCAGTAGCAACGGCACATCATATACGTCACCGACGTCAACGTCTGCATCAAACATGACTCGTGCTTGGAGCCTATAGCCGAGTAAAATACATCTACACGCATACACGAGCTTTCACATATGTATTCGAGTACTGAGATACAAAGGGATCTAGATATCCATCTACGAATGGTGGTCCACTATACATTTGTACATAGGTAGCTGGGTACATGGAGTATGCATATATATCCAGACATTTCAGGTCAGAATATACCATCGAGTAGAGTTCTGAGGTAAAACCAAAACGACCACGTCTAGGACTCAGCTGTACGATGCGTAGTGCTGTTAAAGCTATGACTGATTCTGCGCAGGGTTCTAAAATCGACGCCCTGCACTAACATGGGACCAGATGGATAAACCTACACCACCCTGTGCATTAGGATCGAGTGTATTATTATAGATAATATAAATCATTGGTTATCCCTATCTTTGGAGCGGTTTTCTCGACGAAGATACGATGAAGACAACGCGGAGGTTGGAAGGATAATCAACAACGGCAGTGAAGCGACGCGAAGTGTTTGTGCAGAAAAAAGAGTGAAGGGATTGGGAGGGCAGGATGAGTTGGTCCTATTTGCTAATTGCTGGCGGTTGACGATATACCGGCTGTTATTTCGACCTTGCGACAGAAGACCGACGTTGCGGTTGTGAATCAATCTCTGTGGGGATTTATTTTTGCGGGCGTTCGGTGGCCGCCACCGTTCGAGATCCAGAAAATCGTGCAAAAGGCGAAAAGGAAAATGAGGACATAACAGCTATCGCACGAAAAACTGAGCCCTTCCCCGGCTGCAGACGGAATGCCGTCCTGTCTCGCAAGAAGCGATCGATATCCTGCAGCCATCGAGTCCTCGCGTACGTCCGGGCGCACCGCGAACAGCCGCACTTTTCTTCCAACCTCTTCCACGATTCATAACTCCGTTTCATAAAAGTACTACTAATACTTTCACGGTTTATTGAAACGAATCATCCGTAATCCAACCCTCTGTACGATCTACAGATGAATTCAGGCATAAGTGCACTGGGCATGTTAAGTTCCTTCGATATTTAATGAAAAATAATTAGGAACGAGCCCCATTATGCGGCAGACGGAATAATTTGAAAAAGGTTCAGGCGTTGATGTTGAAATGAATTAAAATTCAATATTACCATCGGGTTTTCAACTCACTCAGATGTAAAACGAAAAATGTATTCAAATTTCACGCGACAATTATCCACGAATTAGAGTTCCATTTAACTTTAGGCTCGCCACCACACCCCGTGAGGATTGTCAAGGTCAATTAGGTTGGAATATGATCACGTATTTATAAAGAGTAGGTTATACGAATACATCTGGTTCGGGGTTGAGGTCAAGAGGAAAAAAAAATCAAAAAGCGTTGGATTGATATGGAAATTATAATTGAAGTAGAGAAGTATAATAAGGACCGTAGTACGGTTGTACCTTGGATAAGGAAGCAGCTGCTGTACTACTTCAGGAACGAATCAGAGAAAGACGAAAAAGACAGCTAGTATGGGGAGCGATTCTATTTCAGCTTCTTCAAGAAATATATACGATCCCGGTACGTGAGCTGCACGTAAAATTCGAATAAATCTGTGAATTCGAAAAATTTGCATCGTACCTATGAACTAAATCACAAGGATATGAGCGACGATAGGTCAGGTACAGCAGCTGCCGTTGA
The DNA here is from genome assembly GCA_963978495.1 of Athalia circularis. Classification (NCBI taxonomy): domain Eukaryota; kingdom Metazoa; phylum Arthropoda; class Insecta; order Hymenoptera; family Athaliidae; genus Athalia; species Athalia circularis. The sequence goes on from OZ021702.1 coordinate 10,431,662, forward strand.
CACCGAGAGTTTTCACCGATTCGTCAAAGTTTTTTAGTTCAAACTTGAATATTCATTTACAAAAGCTTCGATTTTTAAATCCAAATGAAAGGATGTCCCGCAATGGTGAATATTTGACCGGGTCAGTTCCAGTTTATTCTAATGAAACCAACGCCTACGCTTTTCGCTCGTCACGTGGCCACATCAGGAACGGATAAAACCTAGGTTTTAAGGCTTCAGTTTAACCAGCGCGGAAACCCGATAACCTTACTCTGCAAGGCGCAAAGTCTGGTTGAATGTACACCCATATATATATTTCAGTACTTATCGCGTGCGCAGCAGTCACACTTGCACTCGAATTATTTACCTGTACGTACATAACATAAGCACACATATCATTCAAAGTTTTCACCGTTGGCTTCGTTCAACTCATCTCGATCCATTTCTCCTCGGTCAACTTTTCATCGCAATTAGCTTAGCTTACGGTAAGGGTCGATGAAAACGTCAAGAGTACTGGGTCAGCGATTCACTTTATATTTCCAAGGCTTAAAACTTATTGGATTCAGTTTTTACCTCTCTCGAATCCGATATTTAAATAAGAACGTGAAAAATTTTCTCTTGGAATTCCAACTTTTGACAGAGCAAATTCATGTCAGGCAGAAAAGAAAAAAGTTAAATTTATCCCAGCTACATTGTTGAGCAATGGACGAATAGAACAGGCAACTTGCACTTTTGTCCACGTTGTCGATTTTACATGTATTTAATCCTCGGACCGCGTGACTGCAGATGGTGCAGGTATTCATAACGACGACGAGAACACCAACAACGATAACCCGGTGAGAAAGTTAATTTGTAATAATTCACTTAGTTAGGTTGTAGGCAGTAATACTTTTTACAAGAAAACTCTTAGCCCGTAAGGTCGTGGGGTAAAAACTAAACCACTGAACATTCGTCTCACTTATTTTACCTCGCTCAGTTTTTAAGGGGTTCTCAATGGTAAATTAAAACAGAAACTAAATATTAACGAAAGAAAAATTGAACTGGGCAAGTAAAAAAGATGAAGAAGAACCGTAAAGTATTAAGTAGCGTTCGTTGCAAATATCGCAAGATAGGGCAATATCGTCTGTAAAGGTAAAACGGAAAGAGCGAGTTCTCCACCGCCGCACAAATAACAATCTGGCTCATTCCAATCCACATTCTCATTTCTCCGTCAGCGACTTGCGACCCGTTTAATGCCAATGGGAAGTCGGGCATCGATGTAATATTACGAGACACGCCCCTCGTTCCGTGTCCTCTAATTCAAGCAGCTATGAAAAGGACGAGATATCCAACTTTCAGATTATCTGGCGAATGTATATCATGACGAGCAGATTAATGCCGAGCGGTCAGCCGAATTGGAATTTTTCAAAATTCAAAACGTCTAGTTTGACTAAGCGGCTTCAAATATGCATAAGCCGGATACGCGGCGTGATTCACTTGCTATGCAGATGCACCAATTGCACCGTCGAGATCGAGAATCAACTGTGTTAATCAGTTGGGAAACTTTTCCCAACTTTCCTACGTGATCCGAAAGGAACGAGTATGTACTCAGTAATACCACAAGCCCCTGCAGAGAACCGTGAATTCAAGTAGGTATGTAGGTAAGCACAGCTCGAACGGTTAAAACTATCTACCCTCATCCACGTTGTCGTCTGCATTACAAATTGATTCGGGGTTTAATTGATGCAGAAGTAGGTACGGCGTAAAAGCGGTCTAATAATGAACTTTCGCGTCTCCCTGCAAAGTCTTTCCTACAACAGACTTTCAATTATACGCTAGGTAGTACATACATTTTTATTTTCAAAAAACATAACTCCAAACTTTGCAGAGCTTGGTGAAGCGGATTCACTTCAGCATTCAGAGTTTCCTGGCTCTACGGATAATCAAGTGTCCGAAGTTGGTCAAGATTCAATTACGCGAAATCAACAAAGCAACATTTTCCCCCAAACCCTGGATGAATTCGCCAGCTCCTCCATCATTTCGTACCTCATTTCTATCCGTATATGTTCCACGCTATAATGTAAAAAAATATTTACTACAACCTACCTTGCGTGTTGCCGTTGATCTGCCCCGACGACTGTAACGACGAGGGGTTGAGCGGCGACGGTCTTGGGGACGGTTGGGACGTAGGTTGTCCATTGATATTGGACGGTGGATTTGCGGTCGTTGGTGTCGGTGCACCTGACTGCAAACTCGGATTTTGGTTTTGTGTCTGATGGACGGAAGAACCACCCGAATTAGGTGTCGAAACTGGCGTACCATGCAGGGCGTTTTGCTGTTGTTGTTGTTGCAATTGTTGTTGCTGTTGATGGTGCTGTTGAAGTTGTTGTTGCAACTGTTGTTGCTGTTGCGACAACGAGGATGGAGGTAGTTGAATGAGGACTGAATCACCGGCTGGACCTGCAAGTGTACAAAACAAAAAAAATTACAATTAAAAATGAAAGGGTTCAAGATTGTAGAAAAAAAGAAATAAACAAAAAAAAGTTTCCAGCGAGTAGTCGAGCAGGGAGTATATAATTTATACACGTGTATGAACGTTATATGTACAACGTACAAAACCATAATGGAATTTTATATAGAGAAAATATGAACGCTCGCGTTCCAGTTAGCAAACTACTGTAGGTAGAGATCAGAGAAACAGCAATGAGGTTATGAAAAAGCGCATTCAATTTCAGAGTCGTAGAGTTCCGAGTTCAACAAACAAGCAAAAATTATTGAAAAAAAAATGTAAATACAAAGGGTGAATAACGATGAATGAAAGAAAAAAAAATTGTTTCTAATGCAAAAATATGCTACTCTTATAATAAAACCGGACGTGCGATGTAATCAGAGTACGCGCGGCAGCCAATCAATTGGATATTACAAAATACCTTGATCAGCAAACGGAAGTATAAACAGTGCGAGTTTTTTTACCTAACGTATATGAAGAATACACGTAGATGCGATCTATAACATGCTAGCTCGTGCTTATTCCTACTCAGATTTGCAGCGGCAGTTGCAACCAGTATAAAATTAAACGGCAAAAATGATAAACGCAGCGTAATATTTTTGCAGAATTTCCCAAGCAATGTATTCCTCCAAGTTTTCCAGGTCACGAGTTTGCGACAAATGAATGAGAATAATGAATGCTAGCGCAATAAAAAAACAAGCCGAATATGGTGTATATGTTCTCTGAAATTCTATTACGGTACAATTGAACACCAAATATTGAAGAAAATTCTTTTGAACTGCATTCCTTTTCTCTTCTCTTTAATTTATAATCCAAATTAGTCTAATTTCGATCGAAGAGCATATAGAGGATCACTCGGGATCAGTAGCGTAATGGCGATCAAATTAATATCTGAAGCTGAACGTGCAGCAAGTAGCGACGGTGGTTTTAAGCTGAACAATTTACTCGCTCGCGTAGTCTCAATTTATAATTAATCAGCCCTTTCTTGTATAGCCGCCCGTTGTGAAACACCCGCCGGCAGCCTGGTGAATTTAGCAGCACGAAATTAACGATTTAGATTACCCGACGACCCGCCGGTGGTGCTCGTGTTGCAGCAAACTCAAAACCAGCAACCCCGAACACCTGCAGCACACCGTTTATTTCCAAAGTGCATTACCCGCTCTTTACTAATTGCAGAACTATAATATACGCTTAATCCTCGATGAAAGGGGAACTGAGGATTTATAATAAGAATCGATGCTGCATGGCACCACAAATGCACGATTATAGGTTCAAAATTATTCAACGTACTTTCTTGATAAAATTTTCTTCTCTTCAGTCTATATGTTTATCATATGATACTGGGTCGTCTAGGCAGATCGTAGCTGCTGCTTCAAGATTAACGTGCGTCGCTTTTGATCGGCGCGCAACGCCTCCGTTTGTCTTCCTGCGGTTAAATAGCAACAAGCACGTAGGTATTTAACACGTTTCCATGTGGTGGATATTCCGTAATTCATTCAACTATATAGTGCAGCACCCCGTACAGCTACTCTAAACAATGTAAGAAAGAGGTAGAAATTCTCTACACACTTATGGTTTTTACCACGAAACGGAAGTAGAGAGATCCTCGACAGGAAATAGGAGTGCGATGACCCCTTGCGCTCGTGCAGCAACAAGCTATTAGAGAATTTTTCGTTTTGTGGCTCTCTTTCTTTTCTTTATCTACCTCCCCCCCCCCCCCCCCCCCCCTCACCGCCACCTTATTTACGAGGTTACTTTCTTCCTGTTGTACGTACGTGAAGCGCCGCCGCCGCGAACCCTATACCAGAATCTCACGAGGATAACTTTTTAATAATCGGCACGCCCCGCGCCTCGCGTGACTCAACATCCCGAATATGAACTGGTTAAATCGATCGGCTTTCGCGGCTAGACGGTGACCCATGCTCCCACATCCCGTATTCCCATATCTTCTACGAACGAATGACGACGGGATATATTTCAGGAAGCCCGATAAATAGTGATTCCGATAATTAGGGATTACCTGCACGGTGCGACCGGAAATCATTTGGGACTATAAATTTGAGGCGGGAAAAATTTTATCTCTCGGTACTCGATTGATTTCTGTGCTGACTAGGAGGAATTTGACGTATAGGGTAACAGTGAAATAAATTGCAGGTTTCTTTCACGTTTCGCTCATATTTGTAACGGAATTTGTACGCAGATGCCATCTACGCGTAGCTAGATTTTCAGCGTTATCCAGCTCGTCGGTGAAAACGGTCGCGTCTATTTCTCTTCAGGCACAAACAATCGTATCGATTTTTCCTACACTTTTTCCGTCTATTATCGACGAAGAATGTTAATTAAAAAAATTTTGATCATCGCTTCAGATAGGTACGAGTGATTTTTGCGCGATGGGATATTTTTTTTTTTTCGCTAATATCTATAGTCCAAACTCACCATGCTCTGGGATCGGCGACGAGGGACTCTCGGGTAGCAGAATTCCTTTCTGTACAAGTTCCTCCCGATTTGCTCGAACTGAAATTTTTCTCTCGAGCGCTGGAAAAGTAAAGAGCGAAGAAATTAATTTAAATTTCGATCTAGGCTGCGGTCATAGAATAGCTGCCGTTCGATCTATGGTATGAATATGTTGGTGAGAATGATACTCACATCTGGAGGCAGCCTCAAATTTGTCGGATTTCTTTTTCCGTTTCCACTTCCAAGGTTTAAATAATCTCCCGAGCGCTGAAAATTTGCTTTTTCTTTCCAACGGTGGCGTCCGAGCACCCGATCCCAAACTGTTCGTCCGCAGTGCAGCACCATTCTGTTTTTTAGCTAAAACAAAAACCAAAAATTCTTCATTAGAATCACGGGGAAGAGGTAAATCGCCACGCATCAAAAAAAAACAAGGTCGGGAATATCAAAGATCGCAAAAATGGTTAGAAAAATTTCGCCAACGGAGTCATTGAACTTGAAAAACCAAACATTATATTCAGGTTTCTGGAGTGTTCAACTAATTATGATTGGTTTGTTCAAAATGAAACACGTAGAAATGTTGATTTACTCATTATTATACTTTTCGCAGTGCAAACAGAGCTCAGCAATAAACTAACAACGTATCTTTACTCAGAGCGGAGCTGATGCTCGTAAAAATACGGGAGTAATAAGAGCGTGAAAATTACTACCATTCGTTACGACATCCAACTCGTATAACCGTAGCCATAATATTTGGGGCCATATTAAAAGCAATATTTATTAATATTGAGAAAATCAAACGAAATATCGATCATCTTAGGGATTATTTCTCAATACATCAGAAAATCATAGGGATCAGTGATGAAGATAACGAACTAAGCTTATATGAGTCGATAAAGAAAAACTAAAGTCGGATGAAATTTTTACGCACTCGACATAAATCTGTTTTGCCCAAAAATTATTGAGTCGCGGATGCGTGAACATAACCGCATGTCTGGTGACAGACGAGGATCGATATCCCGTAACAGGGTTCGCTATAGTTGAGGGTTGATTTTCGACGGCACAGGGTAATCGCTGTATGAAATATTCTCACTCTTGGCTATCGTTTCCAACACGTCCGACGATTCAGTATCGTAGCAAACGACAAAATTCTGCAGAGCTCTGCACGAAGTCTTCACAGTTCTCTGCGTTACCGTCTTTGAGGTATACCGACGCAACGGATTTGTTCCCTACCATATTCTTCAAATCGATTTCCACCCCTAAGTTGAATTTTGCTACCCCCTTCGGCGAAATGTTGAAACCACATCAGCCAGGGTTCAATTACATCGAATAAACCGAATGAATCGTGACTGACGATATTGAATAGCGAGGGTCGTTTAAATTTAGAAAAATGTTTTCAGAAATAGTTCGCACCTCGTTACGGACACGATGATTTAGATAGATAGGAGCGAAATTCGCGCCATCACGGTAAACGTATAACGTATATGAAAAATTTGACCAAAGTAATAAACGGCTCCGAAAATAAACTCGCAGGACACGTTAATAATCGTTCAAGGCCTGTCAATATAGAACCGCGCCAAGTGATTATAACATCGATGCGGATGGTGATCATTTCCGGAATATGAGGTGGATGAAAATTGAAGTATTTGTGTCGCGTCATTGACGGTTCAATACATTCAATCTCGAGACATAATCAAATGGCCGGTACACAGAATTCTAAAGTACTTTTAACACGCGACGATCGGGTCGTTTCATAAAAGGTGGGTCATCATGGGGATGACAAGCTATTTTTTAATATGAAAGAAGATAAACGGAGATCCAGATTCCGATTTCTAAGCGAGGACACAGGACCGGTGAGACGTATAGGTGAATAAAAAGAAAAAGGGAGAGAGAGAGCGGCTAGCTCTGGGCCATGTAGTAACTGGTTATTGCGTGGGTGCCTTGTAATTCTCCGGGCAAAGTGTGCCGACAAAGGTTGCACGGCGTTCTACCTTTTGATCGTTCGAGTGCAAACAGAGCCCAGTTCTCCTCTTCTCTCCATTCAGTCTAGTTCTACAAGCTGGTTTGCCGACGGCGCCCTCCTAATTTTCGTACCTACTACATTACGTACCCTACCACACTCCACACTCCACACTCCCCACACCCACATGTGATTCATCCATCCTGCACTCTTGGTTAATTATGTAACCCACGATCGTTTGACCTTTGACCTAAACTCGATTGTCCTAGGTATTAAATCTACCCAGGTTGAGGGAAGTTTTATCTCGAAGAGAAAAAAAAAATCGCCTCAAACATTCATCGGCAAAACTGATTATATAACGCTACATTTTTTATCTCCGACAATATGGTTCGCTATCTGGTTGAAGATAAATAATTTATCATATCAAGCAAAAGCGCGGAGGTCGAAAAGCGGTGAGGGTCAAACTAGGCGTGAAACAGTCATTACCATCCGGCACCTCCCAAAAAGTTCTTAGAATAATCCAACCCGATCCAGCTTGACCCAACTAAATCCCTTGTGACCCGGGCTAAGGCTGAGGCGCCGTTCTCTTTGACCCAGATGTGGATGGCAACGAAACGACATCCACGATCTGCTGGCCTTGCTGTATTCTCGGAGGTGAAAAAAAATTGTAAAACTTGGCAAAGTCTCGAAAATGAGAGAGGGAGGTGGGGAATCAAATTTTTTAGAAATAAAAACTTCAAAAGTGTGGCTCGACGATAAATTTTTACGTTCATATATCTTGAATCTGAATAATTTTTATATGCTTCAGTGTACGTGTGTTAAGTAAAATCAATTGACCCGCATGGAATCGAGATGTAAATGAAGTATATATTTGAATCTCAGGACCCTTCGAAGACCCCATTTTATTCTGTTACTGCGGGGCGCGGTATGGCGTAGCGTCAAAATGATCGAGCGGAGCTTTCATGTGGCGAGCACGAAGAGACGGAGACAGAATTGGCGAAAGATTCGATTCCAATAGGTTCTAAGCAGCACTTAGGATCGCGTTGTCGTTTCCTGGGGTTGAAAGACACCCCGCTATATGTATAAACCTCACCCCCGCAATAGCAGGGGCAACCGGAATTGCCCCAGGACACGTCCTAAGCCATTATTAGCCCCGGGTGTCAGGAAATTGTCGTTTCAAGACACAGAGCATATTTTATCCCCCGTCCAAATTTCCCCATCCCTCATTTCTCATACCCTGGAATGAAATATCGTCAAGTGCGAACGATGTCAGCAACTTTGAAAGGGTTTTCTTGTAGGTCTTAACAACCAGCTATACAGTATTACAAGTATTATACAGGCTACAAAATTTCCGTATTTCTTATAATATCGAAATTTACGTTTCAAAGCTTTGAAAGCGCAGGAATAATAAGCTCAGCATCCCCATATCGTTCATTCGCTACTTCAAGACATGCATATTACAATAGAATCGCATATAAGATTATAACACGATCTCAACGAACGACAAAAAAGGGAAATGGCACCCCTTGATTTAACGACTCCCTGCAGTACCACCAACCCGAGGACCAACGTTCCGGTATAAACTTCCCTCGGTCATTACGATTTCGTCAAAATTAGAATACACCTTGAACAAACACAAGCAAAGAGAGAGAGAGAGAGAGAACGGGTAGTTTGTCTTTGGTCTGTCAACCCGGGAAACCGCAGATATAGAACTTTGGCTCAGGGGTGACGGATGGGGTGGATGGTTGGTTTCTTCTCCGGGGTTGTGGGCTTGATGTGGAATGACTCTCCCGGAGATTTACGAGTTAATAATGAGCCCTGGTTCGAATGTATACCAAGGCGTGTACGTACGCGGGTCTTCGGTAGCAGAGTCATCGGCTGTACCTACAAGACTGCAGAAGTTAAAGAGGGAGGAAATCTCGCGAAGTACACGGTAGCTAAGATGGGTAATCTCTACGGGGATGATAATGAATGGAGATGAAACGATACGGGATGCTAACCAAGTTACACAAAAGACAACTCTGATCATCGGACCCCAGATTAATGGATGTTAGTCGGTCTGTCCGAGATCAAGGGCTCCAACGAGTCGACTTACACCCCGCTGCTCCCTAGCAAAAACTATATAAGTCAGCATGTTCCTACAATACATATCAGCCCTCTGATTTTCGATGATTCGCGAAAAATGTAAGCAAAAAAAAAATCTGTGAAAAGTTGTCCTTCATTTTTGTAATATCTTCTTTCGCGGGAGATTTCCGTGAGTCGGATAATCGCACATTTTCTGTACTCAACAACTATTGCTGATTTGGCACGTTGTGAAAATGGCAAAATATATGGCGCTTGATAGGAGTAACAGCGAATGACGGGAAAGGGAGGAAAAGCGTGAAGCGTAGGGCGGCGGACGAGGAGAGGAGCAAAGGGCGGGTGCACAGGGTGCGGGTAGGGCGATAAAGGGACTCGGGAGGTTGGCCAAGGGAGTTGCCATGGCGACGCCACTTTGTTTTCAGTCTCCAATTATCTGGCCACTGGTTGTCAACCTGATCTGACCTGATGTGAACCTGAAACCACGGTGTACCTATAGTCACCTGCGTAACGCATACAATTACGCTGCAAACGTACGTACGCCAGCGATGCGCGTTCACCATTAGATACAAAAGTTATAGCCACGCAGGTATAAAGTATCATTTTGGAATAATGAAATGTTATCGGATTCAGAAAAAAAAACCCTCATCTTTATCGTGAACAATTTCAATCATTATTCAAATGTCAAGGGAGACACGTGCGGATAGAATATAATATCTTGAAGTTTCTATACAAATTTATCAATCACGAGAGTCTATAAAAATCCTGTACCTACAAGGGCAGGGACTTTACGGACTATAAATACTAGTGGTTAAAATATACGGGCAGGTCAGTTTCGATAACAAGGTTATTTTTGGGGGCCGGTTGACTGATAAATCCACTGCTAGCGTTGATGCAATGAATCGAATGATGGTTGATTGCCTAATACTGCAATATAGGGGATGGCGACAACGACGTTGGCGGTGGCGGTGGCGATGGCGTCTCGTTAGCGTAAGTCAAGAACAATCTACCAAAGTTAAGCGTTATTGAAGTGCAGAGAACGTTTACTCCCGGAGGAAACTTACCAGAATAACCTGTACACGGTTTCGTATACCTGAGATCGTAGAAGCAGTATAATTTGATTTCTCTCAAGGATGAAAGCCGAGTGCCCCGCCAGCTGGTGGGCTCGCGATGCACCCTAGCTGCGGTTCACGTGAAACTTACGTGGAAACAAAACGAGAAGAACTGAAGGAAAAAAGATCTAAAGAAAAAATGAATAATTTAGAAGAGGAGAAGAAAAGAAAGGAGAAACTCCGGCAACGCGCCGTTCGTTGCAGACAGAAGAAACGTGCTCAACGCCAGCCAAACCTAATCGCTAGAAAGCCACAAAAGCTTCATCGAGACCTGCTCATATCTGTGCACCAGACTCTCTAACCGTGAACGCTTAGGAAAAAAAAAATAAGAAAAATAAAAAAGTGCTTCACCAGAGCATCCTCGATCTCTCACTTTACACTAGAGCTACTTGCTGTCTCCTCTTCTTTCGTATACTACGAGGGACTGACTATCAAGCATAAATATCACGAGTCGCAGCCGCCTTGATACAGCTGCACCTCTACATTTTCCAGAAGAGACTTCTCTAATATAGGTAATGTTGAATGATAGAATTCTTCCAAACGGCCGGAAATAATTTGCCAAGTAAACCATACATACGTCAAATATAGTAATGATTTTTTTCTGGAAGAATTAAAACACATCGACCCTGCAGCTGCTGTGTACAGTGACTTCTGCAGTTTGTAATATATATGTACTTAAAGTGCATAATGACAGGTGACTTCACAACTCACATACCGTAACGTTGCCGAGATTATTGCGTGACATTTAAAACGTGCTAATTGACACGTTTCCTTGTTTTTTTTCTCTCTCTTGAGGTTTCGTTACAGTTGGAAAGCAAAACCCGGCAAAACCATTCAAACGTACGGCCACGAGTTGTCTGGGGTCCAGATTCACTACTGCTGCAGTTAGGCATACGGTGTATTTACCTTTAGAACGTACGTGGCCAGCGGAATTGGTTTCTTTCGCACATATAATTACGAGTACACATATACATGTGCATATAAATCGGTATGCACATATAGTGCAACTATGTCATAACGTACCAGCGAATGACCGACGTCAAATGAATTTTCATTTCGGTCCAGTGCGACAGACGCCGTCGTGCAATATTTCAAGTTGATAAAAAATCATGTGAATGTTAAATCACCTCTATTCGAGGATTAGAGAAAATAGATATACCTATACGTGCGCGATATATAACTATTCAAATCCACAGAAAGTTGCTGCGAATTACGAGCACAGATTGCTGTAAAATGTGAAAGAGTAGGACAGGATCCCCGCCATTGCGACGCGTAGCTGATTCAATCAACGAAGACAAATCGTTCTCCGCCATTATATTCCAGAACTGTACGAGCGAATGATAATTTCAATTTATTCTATCCATTCCACGAGCACGAACGACACCGATAACTCAAGGTATATATACGTATATACTCTACCTACAGGGTGGCTCAAAATCAGCCATAAATATATTTCATAAAATTTTGATGTTTCGGCTTTAGATTTCTCATCAGAGAAAAAGATTTTCATCGGTTTTATCATTAATTACTACGTATATTATACCAACGCACTTTACGATTTCTATTACCGATTCTAATGATTGACGGACAGATCGAGGCCAGGAATGTGATTCGCTACGTATATTATCTCGGTCAGATCTCGGTTCGTTCGTCTTGAATCGCTGGTAAAAAAAGAAAAGAAGAATGTCATCAATGATGGAACGGTATAAACCGAAACTCGTAAAAAGGTGCAATTGTTCGAGATAGTAAGGTTGATTAGATGCTTCGCAACAATGCAACGGAATAATAATACGAGGGCACAGAAAACATTTCTCACGTTTTCCGGCTGTGATATTATGAAGAATTACACACTTTCTACAATCATATAGTTTCTCCTACTCTGCAAAGAATTTTAATTCGTTTTTACCAGGAAAAAAGCGTCACTTTGACCCATGAAAAAATAAAATGAAAACACAAGAAAGGCTGAAACAATCCTTCAAAATCTTACAAGTGATCCGCACCTATTCCTCTCAACCGCGTTATTTTCCCAAGAAAGAAAACAAAGAAGAAACAATGTGATAACGCCGCAGAGAATAAAGAGGAAACACTTGTTCATTTTCGAGAGGCACTTGCATCCGTTACTATGCCTGTGCCTTGCATGGGTTGTTCGGGGTCTTTAAGCACTCCATATGCTCAAAGAACAGCGGATATATGTACGTCTAACCCGTGGTAGAGTTCGTGGGCCGTTTCTGCATGCGCCCTTATATACTCCGTCAACGAGGAGATTGATTCAGCTTTGCAATATCACACTTGTTTTTTCCCCCTGTTTGTTAAGTTTTTTTTTTTTATTTTTGCTCTATAAATTGCAAGCATATGGAGTGCCGTGAGGCTCGAGCCTCATCGATCACAACCTGCAAGCTTCATCCTTCCGCAGCACCCTTGGTCCCTACTTACTTGTACTTAAAATGTTTTCGGTGTAAAATCGCGTCGAGCTTTTTCAAAATAATAAAAAAAAGAAAAAACGAAAATTTATTTCCGATCGGCCGAGATGGTTTTTACGCCGGGTCGTGTGAGTAATTGTCGTTTAAAATTTAGCAATGAATATACGCTCTGAACGTGCAGCAATAACGTCAGATGTGAACGAAGGCATTGAGTTTTGATCGTAAATTATGATTTATGGTTACCGTGGCTCTTCGAAGCCTCCAACATCAGTTTGTACAATGTTACAACTCGTTTAACTTTGGTGTGTATAAGTGAAATATAAGTAACGCGCGTGCGTTAGTTGTACGTTTAACGGTGTTTGTCGTATTTGTGCCGGCGGTGTTCCTGCAGACGATACAGGCGCAGGTGGGGAGACCCGGAGGAACATCCGTGGCAGCAGGTTTGGAAGGGGTAATAAAAAGAGAGGGATATGCGAAGAGAGGGAACACAGGTAGACGGGTTATTATATATAGGGATATAGGAAACTACGAGTTTACCACCTGCTCGCGGACGTCTTTTAGTCCGTATCGTAATCCACGTGGCGTGAGTTGAGCTGACATTTTCTATGGATGAAGGAACGCCGGAGTGAACTAGGCGATAAACGACCGCACAAGCGACCAGTTGTGCATAATACTAAATCCACTTGAAACTCTGTTCGCTTAATTACGCATGATGGACATTACTCCCCACTGAGTCATCGTCCGAAGGCGCTTAAATTTATAAAGAAGGCCTGTTGTACTCACGCCCGAAGCTCGCGAGCACCGCGGCTTCAATGATCCGTGCAATTTTAACGGTCTGGTCATTTATATCAATGATTAGTATTGCCAACGGCCATGACGAGACTGTATTTAGTAAGAAAATGACCATACGTGCATACTGGAGCCACTGTTTCATTCATACGCCATTTATAGATTATATACTAGAATATTTTTTCAAGCACGTCCGTCGGGTGAGATAAAAAAAATTGTTCGATAATTTGCGATATTGTAATCTCATGGAATTACAAATTCTATGTAACCTAACCCCAACACTTGGTTTATAAAATTTACACTGTGCTGTAGCTCGATTAATTTACATAATATATTATATTTGAAATGCAGGGTAATTGAAATGTGAATGAATATCGAGTAGGTACCCTAGTAGCTAGTCGGCGGTATAACTAGAGTTGGGAAAAAGCAATTCGTTCGGAATTGCCGTGGAACTCCCGCGCATTGCAAGCACTATCGTCTAGAAAGGCGGTAATTGCAGGAAGTTTAATGTAGCTCAATGGTGTAACGTCCTGTCCCATAATTCCCGGAACAAATATACCGGTTTTACGGAGCCGCATTTCTAACCTTATACCTATTACCTACATACTGCACAATATTATGGCATAAAAAGTTACGTTCAGCAGTCATTCTATGCTGCAATTATGAGGTGCGTCGAATGCGGCTATGGATTTAATTTTCCAATTTCAAATCGAGTCGCGAAATCGATACTAACTAAACGAGTGATTGATTGGAAAAATTTTTCTTCTCGTATAAAATATAATACCGTGAATAATTTCCCATCCGACTGACGTCGATCGAATGAAGAGACTCCGCGCTGTTTCTGACAGCCAATAAAATTTCATTCTCTTTACACTACACGTAGGTACACATAAAATAATTAAATATGGTATTAATTTATGTGTTAATAAATACAGGTAATTTCAACCCCGCAATTGTGAAAAAAAATTAATAAATAAATTGCACCTGCATCAACAGCACGGACATATCGGCGCCGGCTGTCACTGCACCTTATGTACAAAAAGACGCCCTACAGGTTGACTGAACATTCCACTAATCTACCTGCGGCACGCACTGCACCTACGCATAAGGTACCATATAGCCCATATGTATACGTTTATGGTGGCCACGTTTTCACCCCGCACGCGCCAACCTGCCATACGAGTGTATGTATAACCGTGTAATAGCTGTTATGCATATTATCTGACCCTTGACCAACTGCCGAATGATTTACGACTTATATGCTCCGCAGCATTTGATGGACGCGATTCTTCATTGTTTCAAAGTATTGTCAGAATTATTCAGCCGTAATTAACGTTTCGGGAAATGGAATTTCTATAAAAAAAATTAAATAAAATTTTGGGTACGTATGGATCTCAAGTTTTGTTGCACCGCGTCGTATTAATATTTATGGGATATGTGTGCGCACGTATATGTGAACATTGTACGGAGTGGTAATGCAGATGTGAATATTTGAAGTTGGTTCACCTCGGGCGTCGCGACGCCGGCTCACACGCCTCCGCGAAGCTTGGCGCTGCTGCATAGCGTCACGTGCCTTTACAAGCGAGAAAAACACCAGGCAGAGCCTAGTGGTCTCGTCCTCGAACCGAGGAAGGAAGGCGAGTTGAGTTCTAAACTGGGAGCTTGTGGGAGCCAACAACATCAGCGGGTCATATGGTATATAGGTACTGCCGTAAGCCATACACGCATGTCTTACATCGTATTTCGAACTGTTCATTTGAAATTGGAACCTAAGAACACGAGGCTACCTTCGAGGTAGATGGCAACATACACGTGAATCATATCGTATTATGGAAGAACAGAAATAAAATCTAATGGAATAGGATGAAACTCGAACGATATAAAGAAGATAGTCCGACGCAAGACTGAGTGATCTCGTCGTTTTTCCAACGTCAATTTTTTACTCGGACCTCACATAAGTCTTAAGGAATAATCGACTGAGTTGAACAGCAAGATTTTCCAAAGTATATAATTAAACTATAATGACTTTGTATAAGAAAATTAATGACAGGTATTACGATAAATGTACAATACATAACAAGGATTAAATATTCCCACCGGAAGTGGGCATGAATAATTGCGATATTTATTCTGCGAAGATTATGAGTTGTGCGTAAATTTACTTTACCATCTAAACGCTTGCATGCGACTTAATGTTGTACCATGAGTAATGAAATTAAAGAAATGTCTAACCGAATGAAGAAAGAAGGAAAATAATGTGAGAACAAAAATTTAATATTACTAATTAGTTTTCAGATGATAATCGCCCCCGAATTTACATACTTAATAAGGATAAATTATCAGCAAGCTGCATATATCATCACATAATATCTTGCGTCGAGAACTCAAAGTCCGGCGTACATTTTTTCTAGAAATTAGATTACGACGGAGAGTAGAATTATCCTCTTGAGTAACGACGGATGAAAATAATGATGATGTTGATGATTAAGATGTTAATGATGATTGATATTTACCAACAGTTTTGAAAATCTAGGGCAACGTCTGATCTTCACGGTCGTCGTCGGTATTTCTCGCACAAACATTCTTGGCCATCGCTTTTAGTTGAGCTATGAGTGAGGTAAAAATATATTATCGTCATGGAAACTACCACTGGTCATAAAAATTAGAGTATAAAAAAAATATGAATGGAAAAAGCAGCCGAAAAATTTTCAGTTCCATCTAGGAAAGTCTGATGCGTCAGACATGCCCGCAAAAATGAATAGATACAGTTGATCAAAAGACGCGTGCAAAATTTGGCATGATTCGCAAAAATAATGAATTTGTATCGTGCAATTCCTGCTGCTACTGCAGCTCCGATTATCTCGGTATTTCGATCTTTGTATCCGAGGTGACCCAAAATTCCTTGTGGATCGTTTATTTTATTGGAAAGAATTCAAATGCTCCGACGATGTAATTTTATTAAAACATCAGACGATTGGCGGAGGCGTCGTTATCTCGTAAATACAAAGCGTAGTGTTTAGCTGCAGAATCTACACCGCTTGAATAACCTTATTATAATAGGAACACGTTTTATCGAGCTAATAAAATGTAAAACGAGAAAAAAAAAACACTCGTGATGATCGAGTGCTAAAATTCGAGTTACCTTGACCGATTATATTAAATCTAGTAAAATATCTTACGTTAGAATGAGAAGTTACTCCTAATATTTTTCGCAGCTGACGATTGGCCGTTACTATACTGCGGGCTGGTTGCCAATTTTCGCCTGCGCCAACTTATCTCACTTGATCCGCGAATTACGAATCGTGGCGTTCATCTTTTCATTCAGAAATCCTTTTCGATAAGCAATCAACATCTGTCAAATTGAAATTCCATAGCGTTTAAAATCCCGAAAAAAAAACCTTTTTTCACTCACATATTTTTACGGTTGAAATATCGACACATCAAAAATACTCGTCCTCAAATTCTACCATCGTACGGCTAGACACATATTTAAATTCTCTTTCTCAAACTCACGATACATAAGTCGCTTGTTATGTAACCGTAAGGACAACCGACAAGCGAACGAAAGTTAAAACAAGGCCCGAGGCTACCAACGAGAGAATATTCAGCCACTTTGAACGTTTGAAAAGTCTACCGTTAGCTGACGGTTGCTGCAGCATCTCGTAAACTGGGCTCACTCGGATACGATCAGACAGTTTCCTACATCGATTTTTCTCTGAGATAAGTGCTACACCTCCAGCAACAGCAGCGGCAACGAAAGCACCTCCACTCGGTATCTCAAAATCTTGCAGTTTCCGAAATCAATTCGACAGAGCCGTTTAAAGAAATTTAGTTAACATCGTCACTGATCGTCAGTGTACACAATTACGTGTCCAACAATTTTTTCGTCACACTTTTCGTTAGGTACACAATGGAGAATAAAAAAAATTTAAAAAAATAAACGTACGTTCGCGTTCTCCTACACTTAACGTACTGTACGAAAGGTAGAACAATCGAACGATATAGTAGATCTCATATGTACATGTCATTCATGCCATAAATTTGCCGTTGTAGGAGCGAAGAACATTATTAGGAACGTTGGTACCCGTTCACCTTCGCAATGCCAACGGTTCTCTTCAGAAGAACATGAGCTTGGGTACAAAGAGAATCAAGTGTCTCTATTGCACTACGTTGCGAAGCCAATCCGTTCGGTAAACGTGCTTGTGTTTAAAAGTCTTTCTAGTTCCCAGAGAGCTCCTAGTCTGGTAATAAAGAGAGAGTGAAAATACCGCAAGATGCGTGGGCAAGTTATAACGTATGGCACACTCCTTACATGACACATATCTGGTAGGAAGGCGTATGCCAAGAAAGAGGGAAGGGGTATCTGGATAATTATTAATATAATAACAATGAGACGTGGCGCCGTTGCACTTGCCGGTATAAAGTCATTTTGATCGTAGTCAATATTTTCTATGACGACGGTCCGGAAATTCATATTCACATCAACTGACGCGACGAACTACATATGCGGCCAGAGGCTTCGAAATCAATCAGTATACATACCGTTGATGATATACGATTGAAATTTCTATCAATATTTTCTATTTCCTCACAAAATTCTGATCCGTTATCAGTTATCACCGAGAAACGATGTTATATTTTCTAGCGTACGAGGTAAGAACTGCAAATCACCAGGTAAATACTTACGTATAAATCCTGCGGTTGATAAAACACTGAATCTTCATCCGGTCGTTTACCGCACCGTTATTGGTATACTTCAGTCCGTGTATCTCTACAGCTTGAACACGGGACAGCTGATGAACCCATCGATAATACTTGGTAACGATTGTTTCTCTACTATTGCCCGCGGTACATCTTCGGCGAGAACGCCATCATCGATAGTGTTGGGTTATACTTGATTGACAATTGCAGACTCATTCATTCGTCCACTCCTATATGAGCACGTGAAGTGTTTTTTTTTAAATCGATAGTTCTCGCGGAGAGTTCTAGAGTTCTCTCTAGTCAAGAACTCTAGTTCTGTCAAACTGCGAAAGTTACGAACGAAAATAAAAGAAATGTCGTGCTGATTTATCTGTCCAAATTGGATTTTTCCTTTTTTGAATCGATAGATCTCGAAGAGTTCTAGAGTTCTCACTGGTCAAAAAATCTCAATCTATCAATCTGCGAAAGTTACGGACGAAACAGAAAAAAATATTGTGCCAGTGGGTTTTTCCATTTTCGCAATTTGTGCGTATGATATGTAATTGGATCGGAATTACACCTATTTCACTGGAAATCAACGTTGGTATTTTCGCGGCAACGTATAACGTCTTGAAATCATACGAGAGTTATTCGGTTAAGATTTTTCAACATGTGTTGAGTAGATACGAGCACAAGATCGTGTGCGGAAGCTTTGACACAGCGGGAATGGAATTTTACATTACAACATGTATTGGTGCCTACTGCACCTTGACTATCGCGTGATCCGCGTGTTGGACGAGTACAAGAATACGTACGTACATACGATAATACAAGTGGTACGTCCGAAGACGTTGGTTGAGATACGGTATTATATGTATACGACAAGCGTAACAATCCTCGATCTGCCGTTACGTGAGCCGCTCAGTAGCAGAAGATACAGGAGCACCAGGCTATGGAATCAATTCTGTCCGATCGAGCGTAACTCGTGTAAGAAACTTAGTTCGACTCGATACTCATGTCCAGAGTAGCCAGAACGAGTGCCAGTGAGTTTTAAAATACGAGCAAAAAATTGGGGCCTCCACAAATTCCGGCAAACTTTTTTTCCTTGCAAAAAATTACAGAAGCATAAGCCATTTTAATTTCACTTAGGTACCAGAAAATTCTCAAATTAACACTTCTACATATAGAGTAGATGTAATTCTACATCACGGTCCTCGGACGAAAACATTCGATAAAATTGAATTCCTACCAAGCAGACTGCGGGTTGGCTGGTTTATTTTTAGAAAAAAGTCACTCGGTAAACCCCATACCTTATATTGAGCTTAGAGGGGATATATTTGAAACCTAATAAAAGTAGCGAATGAATCCACCCCGTCCTGTTAGGATTCTCTTCCAGGAGGAAAGACCCTATCCGCAGGTTTACTCAAGAGCTAAACTCTGTACACACGACCTGAATCCACACGTATATACTGCCGAGCAAGTCCCAAATAGTCCCGGGAGCAGTGCAGCAGTTGCTGGTTCGTTAACCACGTCATATATGTATGTGTTCGGACCTACTATGTGTGGGTACAGTTGAGTTTGTGCGTAATGCAGAGGCAAGTGGACAGGGTGTGCGTCGCGGTGATCGTCCGCCCCCGTAAACAAGGTAGTAATTCATTCGGCCACCGTTCCACGAGGATATCAGAGGTATATGGGATGGTCGACGTATATTAGCTGACGATGCGACATTCTCGGTGATAGTCAACCATAGGATGACCGACAGAGGTGGAGGTCACCGACTCGATCCGAGCCGAGCTATTGATACAGGAAATTGCCTTTGATAGAGAGTCAGGCGAGGTGGTCAGCTGGTCGCTAGACCGCTGTACTATAATACGGTTACACACGATATGCTGCTACCCACGCTGATGCAGTTATACGATCGATAGCTCAATTCCATATTTTAAATCACATCCATCAGCTGCGATCGAAGTTTCGAAACTAAACAGTTTTACCCCCACGCGCCTATGAAATTTAACGAGTAAAATTAGAACGAGATTAACGAGAAAACACCTCATTACACAATCTCCGAATATTTGTTACACAGCCAGTTCTGACGCGAGGATTTTTCGCCCGAAAACGTAAGAAATAATTTTTCGGTTGAGATTCAAAACGAGTAAATAACGAGCACGAAATATTCCCAATGATATAGTATTACACACGTTCAACATAATTTAAGTGCGAGTTCTCGACGATTGAGAAATAATTCACTGATTTCGTAAAGGCGAAAGCAAAGTTCGTTCTCGTGTTCGTCTCGGAAAGTCTGACGTGAAGTCTGGCGTCTGGCACGTGTCTCTTAATTCTCTCAGTACGGGACGCCCCGGGCTGTTGGTGCGCGAATTGTAAGCACAGGATAGAATAGCCTAGTAGGACTGCAGCCCCAACATCGGAGTAGATGGTGCATACGTGCGTAAGCATGTGTATGGTATGTACCAATAAGGAGGGAACTTATCGGTGTCTTAGTGTTGCAGAGAGACGTTTGCGCGGCTTGGCGCTCTTTGGAGTCTGCTGCAGAAGTCCTTGTTTATTTAGACGCAGTTCCGCAGGGAGAGGTCTAAATTGAATACGAAGCTATTTTTGTCCGTTCCGGTTTACCCGCGGGTTAAGACCGCGTCCAACGTCGAACGAACCAACCAACGAACGACCCTACATCCCAAGTACCACCGGTTCAGGCGCCCCGCGAAGCGCCGCCGCCATGTCGAGGTCAAGGTTTGCGGGTCAAACGATCGTAAAACAAGAAAATTTTCCATCACCCAATGCCGTATGCACGGATATTAGTACGGTGTTTTGGAATGAGCGCGAACAGGCAATCAGAAAATTCGAGAGAAAAAAGTAGTCAGTAATTTTTGTCACTCATCGTTCTGAAAACTCGCTTGATTCAATGGGTTTCTTCATTCGTACAGCGTAAAATCCGAGGTAAAATCGTACTGCAACCCTTCATAATGCGAGGGTGAAAAATCGAGTCTAAGATCACGTCTGTGGCGCCTGTACAGTCGAAACAAAAAAGGTAAGACCTCTAACGGGATAAAAGCCACGGGGTGGTTTCTTCTCTGGAGTCGATCGGTCAGTCCAGTCCTCAAGTCTTAGAGCTTGGTTAGCCACTGCTGTTCCTAGGGCAGTGTGGAAGTTACAAGAATGTAATAACATATTTTAGAAACACGTTGAGCTTCGAACTGAGCCACTGCAGGTTCCAGTCTATAGCAATTAGGTACTTTTTAAACACTGCTCAAATATTATAGAAACACAAAGAATTTGTAATCCCCCCAAAAGGCACCCACGGTTTTGAGGGGATTTCATAACTTTTTGTATGTCGTTGAAGAATATTGCAATATCAATTATGGGTTCTTTGGTGTACTATTGTTGTAAAATGTTTGACGGGATAAGAAAAATATTCGAACGGCAGCCATGAGAACGCCGCTTTTCTGGAGCTCAATGAAAAGAAATTGCTGTGCGGAGGCGAACTCGGTAAGAAATGAGACTGGCTACGCTGACGCCACCTGCTAGGTGTGCGAGAATTACAACTTTTCTCCTACTTGACAGGAATACAGCGCGAGTCACGAAGTAACCTAACCGCGGCCTCCCATCTATAGCATTTATGTGAAATGGTTTGGTTTCCAGATGACATATAGCTAATAACGTCCGACGATGATGACGGTGCTTAATTGTGAAACGAGCCCGCCGGTGATCAGAGATCATCATATATCTCAGCTCTCCGACCACCGATTTCATTGAAATTATGATTAAATGAAAGCTCGTCCCTGATTTATATAATGAAAGTGATTCCACATTTGCTGTAATATTATAAATATGGGAGCTATTTGATGAAACGCGAACCCAACTACGCTTTTCTGTTCTCCTAGCGGTATAGATACTCGGTAGTCCGCCCGTTATTTTGAATGTACTTGGCACGAGACTCTACCGAGTCTCTTGATCGAAGCACCTGCTTAATATTTAAAAATGATACATATCTAATTTCAATATGCGGGAGATTTCGTTCCATCGATTTTGACTCGCTGATTCGACGGAGGTGATACCGTCTCATAATTACATACCTATATTTACTGCACTCACACGTCAGAACAATTTAAATATGAAACTATAGACGTCGATACTCCCACTTTAATTTTCTATTTCGGCAAAGAGGAACGAGGCCTTTGTCTCTAGAATTGTATAAAGACAAGTTACACAACGCACACGGTACCTATAATATGAATGCTGCTTAAACTTTCGTCGGTGAAAAAATTCAGAACACAAATAATGTACCCGGTGGAACCGAAGGCTGTAAAAAGTAAGTAAAAAATGTTACAATATCTCCTAAAGATTTAAGGCTCACAACTTTTTTCTCCTTCATATATTCTATTGTGAAAAAAAAAGAAAAAAAAAACAGAGATAGACATGTATGCTCGGTGGTTATCAACGAAAAAGCTCATGGGTCGGTCTGGTACTATTGCTATCTCGCTAAACAAAAGATACTCTTTTGTTTATTTCGCACAAGTACACGCTGGTGTATGATAATGTATGACAGAAATCTAGAAAAGTAGTTGAGTGTCTCGTAGTCGGGAGTACAGATTAAATATGAGGTATAAGTACATTCAATCATGTGAATGGTACGGCTATGTCATCGCGACGTCGACATTTTAGGGCAAATTCAATTTTTTTTCGATATATAACAAACTTTTACTGCAACCACCGTCATAATCATAAGATGTAGTATACATCTGTACGTATGTATAGTCTTTTGTAAACGTCTTGTGAACAAGGTTACAACAGATGCGCCCGTGTCTCTAATTAACAATTGAGCGACGCCTCCGAATCATTAGCTGCAGGTTATTAATTATATCGATACACACCTAATTAGTTGATCAAAGGCGAGAGTCTCTGCGTTCGAAACAAACAAGTATAGCACACCGTGACTATAATTAATCAAAGTATACCGCGACCACAGGTGTTAATTAATTCACTAATAATAAGTTCGATTTCATTTTTTTTTGCAGTCAGAAACAATTATGTACAGGTATTATATTTGAATCGGCTACTGGGCTGTTGCTCGTAAGAAATATTCGGAGCTCAATCCCCTGATCCTCATTTTCCGAAATCATCGCTAACAATTACGTGATTAAAATTACCCACAAAATTCAGAAACTCCCGCTGCTTGATGGACGAAATAAAAAGCGAAAGGACTTTGCAGTAAAAAGTAAATCAGATTCGATTAATCCGACGATAAAACTCGAGGGGGAGTGGAGGGGGGGTAACATATATAAGAGGAAAAAGATCGAGGTAAATAATAAAGGAA
The DNA here is from genome assembly GCA_963978495.1 of Athalia circularis. NCBI lineage: Eukaryota > Metazoa > Arthropoda > Insecta > Hymenoptera > Athaliidae > Athalia > Athalia circularis. The sequence goes on from OZ021702.1 coordinate 10,454,949, forward strand.
TAAGAAATAGGATAAAAAAAGATATAAAGGACACTCGAGTCAGTTAGGCAGTTCGTTAGACGATAAGCCGCGAGCGCGAGCTGCGAGCCGACCGAAGCCCTTGAAGATCCGTTATTTATGGATTGAGGGAAGAAATTCATAAAGCTAACGATCATCGCGACAAGGTACTTAAATATCTACCTCTTTAAGTCCTCGACGAACTTTACAGCGAATCCCTGCAGACTGCAGAGAGAGAGAGAGAGAGAGAGAAAGAAAGAGCTCAATGCGTATGAGCTTTTTCCGAAAAAAGACTAATCGATTATTTATACACCGATCTACGTCACATTAATTATACCGTGGATGATCGTATTATAGAAAACAAAATTTCAGATGTAAATATAATACCACATTCATATTTTTGAGGCTGTTCATCGTATGATGTGGGTGTGCCCGTTATTTCGGAAGCTGCGGATAATTATTACACGAAGAATAAAAACTACTATGGAATAGCAGAAGTATAGCTGTCGCATTTAAGTAAATATTAGGAGCGTAATAACATATGGATAAGGTTGCAGCAATATTTGCATTACCCTTCGGCAGATGCTCCAGTTCCCTGGTACCTATAAGACGAGTATAACAGCTGTTAGCGTGCCTATGGTATTTCAATGCCCGTTGCAGGTTTTTGTACGGCAGAAGCTTCAGGTACACATATATATGAGATACAACTTTATATACTATGTACATAGAATAAAAGTGAGCTAGAGCGTAACGTTAACGGTAACTTTAGCCATACGTCAATTACACTAATAACTAGAGGCTAATTATGACCGGTAGACGTCGTCGTGTCGTGGTCGTCGCGAGTTGAACGCGCCCGTCTTTTATAAAGGTAAGTATACTACGTACTTATGGAGGTTATTATATATGCACATCCTAGACACACCGGTGTCTGTTAGTGTTACGTCATATAAACGTCACCAAAACTACACCGATCCAAAACCACCAAGTTGGAATTCTGCCTTTCTCTTCGCGACACTTCCCTAGCTCATTTCCCACTTTTTCATCCCCCGCCCACCTCGTTCTCATTATACATTTCATACTTTTTTTCATTCTGACAGTCCTATATTTCACTTCTTATTCTTATATAACTCTAACCTTAAAAAGTCATTCCGACTCCTTATCTATACCACTTAATATAATTACATCACGTTAATTTGTTAGTACAATTTATCTTTATCAAAAGAAAATTTATTCAAGAGATAAGAAATTTGACTTACGAAATATCATGGAATTTTTTCCTCCCCAACTTTCTACATAGGTTGAACCGATCACGAGCATCTCGTTACAAGATGTCTGGTTAATTGCTCGCTCGTTTCTTAAAGCGAATTACAGCAGCCGCCGCGTGTACGTCGTACGAAATTAATAATAAAATACGAACCGGAGTGATCCGGGCGAAAGTCACGCGAGAATATCCCACGATTCAACTTTACAGCTTGAAATCAACGATCTAATTAGGTAAACAAAGACAGAGGGAACAATACATAGAAAACAATGAACAAGAAAATAAATTTTTCAGAGTGGTCGATTTTCTCACCCCGTTAAATAATCTACCGGAGCGCGCTGTTTTACGGTTACTGAATCTCTGTGCGGCTGCAGTTATTATACTCGCTACGGCAATGGTTACGCACGCGTGACAAATATTCGGAAGACGAGTAGGTATTTGTAATAAAATGTCGACATGCCATCCATAAAAACACTTATAACACGTATCTGAATATCTTCGCTTCTCAGCTGGGCTTCACCGAACGAATGCAATTCAGTCTTTCCCGCCCCCAAAATTCCTCCGGTCTATTAAGCTCCGCCAGCCGTCGGGACGAGAGACATCTTCGCAGCTCTCAAAACTTTTGAACGAACTACGCGACCTTGTAAATATATGTATGGTTTGTATCGTTTAAAATACTTTCAAAACTCAATTTAAACTGAAGGTGGAGTACGCTATTAATTAACACCACAGGACGAACTATGAGATTCGAACTGTTTATACCGTGAATAATGAAACGGTCTTAGTTGCGACCTAATACTAGCCAGATTACAGTGCAGCGTCGCGTCGTCCTCCCAGGAGTCGAGTTTGAGCTCGGTTCGATAATCTTGGGGTAGGTTTTATACATATATGGAATGAATTTTCGGTGGATCTGCAAAGAGCTCCGAGATCCTATCAGACGTGGGTATATACAGTCGTTTTAAAACCACTTTTAGTTTCCAAAGCTGGCAGCTCAACGAAGGAGCAAATCGTAGCCACGTGTCAAAAATTCCAACCAACAGATGGGACACGAGAGACAAGGACCTCTGCTCCGTCCCAAATTACGAATTCACGACGACAAACGTTGTTTTGGAAGAAAAGCAAATTCTGTACTTACGTATTACACAGGCGAATAGGAAGTAAAATGAAACAAATAAAACCAAAACCTTTACTGCAACTGGGGGAGAAGCTGCTCGACAAAGTTGAAAAGAAAGAAAAAAATTTCTGGTTTCAATATTTCATAAGTGCAGCAGCGAATCGTGATCTCCGGTCTTTGCATCTGCAGTACCATTATTCTTCTTTTTCTCTTCGTTCAGGTAACAGCTGGATAGGCAGGTAATAAGGACTTACCTGAAACAGAAATGAAAAAAAAATAAATTTGGCGATTGTTTTCAAAAGTCTGTTACGCTATAAGAATTACTGTGCAAGCCTACTTATATCGACCGACTGCAACGAACAAATCCGGATAAGAGAATTTACTGAAAGATAAGTCAAATGGTTCTAGGTTGAAAAAAAATATAACTTATCAATCGACGATACGCGTTCTAAAACTAGACAACGAGATAATTGCGTACATAGTTTCCGGTTGAACTTGCGACGCGACGCGACGACGTCCAGCGTCTGCTGTATACATACATGTATGAAAATTTCCATGAGAGCTTGAAGAGTGAGAGTGAAAACACGGTTGATTAATTAATTCGTTGGTCATAACACGCTTTCAGTTGTTGGTAGGAATCATCGAGTGACGCAACATTAATTCTCACAGCTCGAGCCATGCTAGAGCGTACACAATATACTATGATGCTATAAAGGCTAGTAAAATGAACAAGCGCGGAGCATCACCATCACTGTCAGCAGAGTACAGGAAGTGGTCGGTTTAACGAGGAATGTCCGAAACTTATGACTGGGAGTTATTTTCTAATTTCTCAACTAGCCGTTGACCTTTAGGAAACCAAACGACCACGAAAACCGAAATCTCAGCGTTCTTACGCATACGAATTGTGTTATGGGATAACCAAATGATTTTTATCTGTGTCTCATACACTGTAGGCTCCACGTGCTTTTTGGATCCACGATCCATGTGATCAGCTCCTGACCACTTTGCATTTTTATGAATCGTCTACATAGATTATGGAGCTGAAAAGATTAGACTGCGTGACATTGAAGAGATCGTCGAAGGAATTTATATATTCGATGATCCTCTTTTGGAAAGACGTTCACTAGTCTCGCATGCGACACTTTTTCATTCGTGCTTTAATTCGTCGACGACCTAGAGACTCAAATTTTCAAATAATCGCATCAAATGACAGATATAGATACGAAACCGTCGACTCAATTAGGCGACAACTAAAAGCACTCAACACCTCAATTTGTTCCATTGTTTAGAGCAATAATTCGCGATAAGCTCGATCAATTTTCTAGATAGATCAATTTAGCTTGCAGATTCGGTTTCCTGCGATAAAAATCCATAGGAATACGTAAAAAAACTGCGAAAAAAAATGTTGATTTTTGACCCACAAATTGAAAAAAAAAATCTATGGTTGGATTTTTGCGATTTTTGGGGCAAAAATGAAGAAATTCTGTAATCGATTGTAGGACACTTTTCTAACGTATTTTAACCTCAGGAACACGAATCCGTCCACCAAATTGAGCTATGAATAAATCCCATCGAGATATTTCAATTTTTTCACTCTGAAAAACGATAAATTAGCGATAACTCGATCATTTTGATGGATGACGAGAGAAAATGTCTAAGAAGTGAGCAATACCATTCTGATTTGATAATTTGATTTTCATATAAAAAAAAAACATAGCCACGCAGTAGTGCCCAATAACAATTTGGGAACAAAAACGGTTCTGAGAATTCCATATTTTTCGAGAATCCGCCGCGTCATTTCGTATTTCCTGGAACTTGGAGTATATAACAGAATGTGTTATACGTTTTGCTGTGACGTGCCTCAAGAAATACTGCAGAAATACCTCAAAAAACAGACGGATATTCGGATGGAATACCTCTTTCCACGGTCATTCAAAGCCTGTGGGACGGACCAAGGAAAGTGGTCAAAGCGTTAGGGTCTACCCATACCTACTCACATGTATACGAGAAACTTTTCCGCTACGGATTGAAGCACGTGAATAAACGCCGGTGCCAAAACATCATCCTTTTATGTTTGTGGCCCTATAATTGTGCGACTCAATTGAGTGGGTGCAGTATTATATACTCTACCTACAAATACCGGGCGTGGGTCTCGATAACCTTTTGATTCTTTTTTCTAAAGAGCTCACTAAAGAGTTTTTCCTGTGTTCTTCTATTTTATCGTCAACGTAAAAGCTTCCTACAATTCTCAAAACACGTACGTTTCAAATGAAAGCAAAAGTATGGGTACAATAGATACTTGAAAAAATATATGCCTTCGCTGCACGTATATGCACACTGCACTTGAAATGACAGGAATAGCTATGCATAGAGTATATGTAATAAAGTTTTGGACTCAACGTTAAAAATAGTTTCTCCTCATGCCCGATGATCGGACGCGTCAGGTGCAGCAACAAACATTTTAGTCTGGAGTCTAGACTGCCGCATAGCGATAGACGATTGACAAAGTGTTGTCGGTCTGCACTGTTTCCGAGAGTGGGTATCGACTTTAGTGCACAGCGTTTATTCACCTACCGCATACGATATTCGTGTATGGAAAGGAACTACGTATACGTACATAGCAACGCGACGTACGGCGACATGTGTCGGACGTATAGGGGTGCATACGGGATTAAGCTGGAAACGCGCCGTTGCCGGTAGAATAACGTTACAGCAGATTGATGGAACTACACTAAAATCCCCGGAGGTGTTTATGTATTATGACGCATAATATATAATATCCTGTTTTATATGCAAGCATGGTTATTTCATTTCCGTTCATTTTCCGGAAAATGTTTACAAAAGCAAGAGAGAAAAAAAAAGAATTTCGGCTCGAAATCCGGTGGTAAGCATGCGTATTATCATGTTTCGGACGGTGCAGATCGAATATATGTATCCAGTTTTGGTTTGGACGCAGCTACAGAAAAAAAAATTAATGAATGAATTCGGTTCGATGAAAAAGTTAATCAATTGTCATGCCGTTGCGATCCCTCGTTGTAAAATGTCTAATTTAACAAATGCCGGAGGTAGGTTGCGTCCCCGGTTGCGTCGTAAGGCACGAAGAGCGTTTTAGCCATATCAGCTACATGTGAGCTTCCATAGTACGTTGTACGTCGGTGTACAACGATTACCGCATAATTACTCCACTTAATTGTAACGAGTTTAAGTCAGAGTTCTAATAATAGAACGCAAGTCACGTACTTTTACCCACCACAAGCAAGTAGCTTGTCCTCTGGAGGCTGGTGTAGGCACAGGGGTATAATATGATTATAAAGTGTTGGCGCGTGTGTACATTATATGCCCATAAACGAAAGGGTGAAGTAATTAATCCTCACTTCACACGATTCGTATTAAAAATGAAAAATTAACTGTACGATGGAAAAACTAACAACGAGAATATCAGGAACATATCGCAGATTTGAGACGTTCTACAGGGGTAAAGTGTTGAGTCTCACCTGGGCCACGTGCCAATTATCGCTCTTTTACAACGAAGCGGAAGAACAAGAAAAAAAAAAGTTGTCATAAATTCGCAAAAATTTGTTCAACTGTCATTTCTAAGTAAACCCTATAGATGTCATACTATCTATCAGTATATGATCGTCGTTAATTGACGCGGGGCTAGACGAATGTATGTAACCCTGGCATCCCGATCGCAAATACAGTAAATGTCTGTGAAAATTTCCATCTAGTTATGTCGGCTCTGATCTCGGCTCTGATCTCGGCTCTGATCATCCAGTGGAAGTCTGTTTATTTTCCCTTCGCTCTTGGAATAAATAATTTGTATACCACGATTTCTATCATGCACACCCTGCGGATAGGTATATAGAATATAAAAAAAAAAGTACTCGGAAAAACATGCGAAGATGATTATTAATTGCATGTGATTAGCCCTCCGCATATATTAAGCCGTAATAATATCCACAACCACGTTATTAAATGTTAATTGAAAACAAGAAGAAAAAAATCAAGTTATCTACGAAACAAAGATACTGACGCAGAAGTAATTAATAGAGGCAGCGTGTATAATGCAGCCATTTTTCCCAAGTATATTACTCTCCCGCACTATGAACAATTATAGTTGCTTTCCTCAGCAGAACTTCTGATTTATCTAGTTAATTTTTTCCTCGTTACATTCTCTATCTTTAAGACACTCCTGGATTTTTATACTCCGACTGCGATAGCTCCGATGAAAAATCTGAGATTTCAAAGTTCGTTCCGCGTCTTCAACGTCAGTACTATATTGACAATCAGTTGTCAAGACACAACGCAATCTGTAGCATCAGCCTATAAGTGCAACATATTCTGGTGCAGAATGATAGCCGGCTGACGTAGAAAACGTAGACAGCATTCATGTTCTTATGGATTTATGTGGGTACATAAAAAAGACGCATGTATATAACTACGTGTGTCCAAAGGCAACGCGAGGGACGTAAATGAGCTGATGAATTTTCTATGGGACGCATATTCTTTTCGCTTCATCGACGGCAGTAGCTCCTGGACGCGAATACTTCCGCTGGCTTTAAACCCATCTTTCATCTAGCTAGAGTCGGTTACACCCCCTTTCTATGGGTTTACAGCTGTGAGAATACTCGACGTCGTCGTCGCGACGCCCAGTTCTGGTTACTGGTAAATATATGTACCGTGCACATCATATGCGTAGTTATTTATACCCGGGGTTTACATCCCTAAATATATTTGAAGCAAAATGACACGCAAATATTTTTCGCGGAGTTAGGAAAAACGGAGAAAAATATTTTGGAACAGATCAAGAAATTGTTTAATCGAAAACACGACGACGAGCGATGAGATGATGAGGATGAATATAGGCATTTATATCGTAGATCCATCATCTGGATGTCAGAGAAAAAAGTAGATGTAATATATGCGAGAATATATGTGACATAACAACATAAGTTATCGCAAAAATTCATAGCCACTAAATTAGTTATAATAACTGCAAAAGACGAGATTGTGTCTTGATGGCTTGAAAATTAATAGAGTAATAAAAGCAAGTTTACGAGATGCTGCACGATGGGTAATCGGTGAAAAGACAACTCACTAAGGAAAATAAAAGATAATAGATAAAAAAAAAAAAAAAAAAAACGAAAACGAAAACGAGAACGTATACCTTTATGTACGTCATATCGTTAATTTTAGCACAATTCAAAGTAGCTCATATACATAAAGCTGGGAAAATGTGCTTCACGTACATACCTCCTTTATAGGTATATCATATCTCGGTAATGAAAAATGATTTTTCCGAGAGCGAAATGAGATTCCTTCCTTCCCCCCCACGACCGTTCTACTATCTTATAGGTTCAACTGCAATGACTTCCACATTTTTTCATCATTGCGCATAGTTATTTCTGTTTGACGAGCAGCTCTCCCGCCAATGTTTTTTCTCGCGTTAGTCTATTCCGTCGCGGATAAATTTTCGTCGTGACAGATATTTCCTCTCGATATTTTAGTGGATTCAGTCTGAAGGACGCGACGTCGATAAAATGTATAGTTGATGCACATATCGAACCCACGCAGCGTAGAGGCGGTAAAAGCACCGCAAAGTTTGATGTTATTACACGAGTAGATAATTATTACATTGTTTTCTTTCATCCGGATGTTTTGTGCAACGCTAGGAAGAGAGCGGAATCCAGATCCTCTGTTTCTTCGGAAATTATTTTTATGCGATGTTTTCTCAAGACACAAATGTTACCGAAATCGAAATTTTCGGGGTGTTTCAAATTCATTTGTGAACGTGTCTACTGTGGACAGTAAGTTAATTGCGTCTCGAGATTTCAGACCATCTCGTCATGTACTTCTATAAAAAAAAATCATCATTCGAGCATATATTAGGAACGACAAAACAACGATGAGAGGAGGCGAGGCGACGCGATGTTACGTCATTTGACCCGGCGTCGCGACGCCAAAAGGATATTTGCCAGTCTTTTTATGTTAAAAAATCGGAAGTCGGGGAATGGGTAATGGATTTCCGTGGGCACTGGTAGGCAGACCTGGTAGGCAGTTTTTCGTTTTCTATTCTCCACATTTTCTGTTGGATATGATTTTTTTTTTTTTTTTTTCATTCACTCTTGCTCCGCTCCGCTGTGTATATAAGACGAGGGAAAATTCTTATTCCGATCTTTCAACTCTTCTACGCTGTATCATACTGTGCTGATAGATATACCTATAGTTTTCGATTCCTATATTTTAGTCGCTCAGCTCCGAGTTGGCGTATATAGCTTCGTGATCTTATACAACACATTTCTATACCTACGACTACACCGCGAAATTTGAAGAGAGCCGGCGTGATGCTGCGTTGCGATCTACTTTGCTGTATTATCCGCCCCTGCAGAGTTTCATCAGGATTTTGGGGAGCAAATGGCACGTATCGGAAAAGAATTTTCTCCAATTTTCGAAAGTCAGAATATCAGATATTTGTCTAGTAGGAATTTTTCATTAGGGCGCATAAGCTGACTAGAAATCACCCTTTCTGTCATATTCCTTTTTCTTATATTTCGCACCCTCATAAAAATAATCTGTAATCCCAGTTTGCAGACGATCAACACACGGAACGAAAAAACTGACTGAATCAATCAGCCACGAATTGGTCATCGCGTCTTTCGGAAATCACGTTGGTTGACGAATGCTAAAACACGAGTGCGTTGTGGGGACGGTATTGTTTTTACAACAAACCACAGGAAAAACGTAATGGCGAAGAAAAATTCCTCCACGAATATTTACGACGGCAACTCGTATTATAATAAACTTCTCACGTTTCTAAATGCTTCGTAGAAAAAACGACGAATCACCTCGCATAAACGCCTCACTCCGTATAGGTATGGTGTATACGATTTTGACTTTCAATTGCGCTGTAACGATGGATCATCAGAATTGCTCACAGCTATTAAACGAAGTATTTCTCGGATGAGCTGACTCGATGGACTTGCGATTCATCATCTAGCCGAACCCAATTCGATATTAAGTAGTGTAAAAAAGAAATGAAGAGTAGTCGAAAAATTAATTTTCTACTCGTTATTGTATGATAATTTCGAATTTAACAAGTGATACTACATCGAAGAAAGTTCTTCCTTACGTGATCGGGTATAATTTCCACTGACGATGAGTAAAAAATGAAATATTGGGAGCCCGTGATTTGCATATTTTTCTCGAACATGCTGCAGCAGCGATCGTGCGGTGAACTTGGCCCACTGCCTTATTATAAAGGAGAGTTACCACTGCAGGTATTGAGTCGAAAATCAATCGAGTGGAAGCGTGATCGAGTCCTTCCCCTTTCTAAGAGGTTTAAGGTATACATAGATAAGGTATACACGGGGAGATTGAATACAATTACCTATCAACTACCAAAGAGGTTGGCTCGTGTTACCTCAGCCGCTGCATATAGGCAGAATATATCAGATTTCAATCAGTTGCTTTTATATTACAAATGAGAATAATCAATAACCCGCTACTGATAAACTCGAGGGGCTGACGCCACGCGTTGTTACGTTATACATAAGAATCTTATAAGTTTATGTAAAATTATTCAAAAGGAAATAAAAAACCTTGCGACCGCAATTATATTTATAAATAGTCTTCACTTCGACAGCTGGTCTCGCAGCATTTTTTTTTATACCACTGAAATGTGTTACGTCGTGTGACTCACGTATTTTTCAGTTTTTTTCTCAATCAATAAATGACATATCGTGACACAACATTCGGGTGCATATATGCACGTATGTACCTATGCCCATTCGCAGAAGCTTACGCAAAGTGAAGTTTAAGGCCCACGAAGTAAGGATGGTTGGAGGGGACTTACAAGCGTTCAATTATCAGCCAACCAACCTGCATCCATCCTCCTTTGTTTTCTCTCTTTTTCCCCACCACTCGGACATTTTTCACCTCTTTCCGTCATTCCATCTCACTCCTCTCGCCCTTCTATCTTTCGGCACGTCTTCAGACGCACGTTTTTCGTCCCTCCCGATCGTGTTATCCAATTCGTTCGTTGTCTGCAACCAACAGCAGCAGCAGCAGCATCTCCGTACGGACAGCAGTCGCGTCTCCCTGCAGCTCAATGAATGATTTCCGCGCGCTGTTGCCATTTCTCTTTATAGGTATATGCCCATCGGTACGTTTGACTACCTAAGTGTCGTATCTACTCATTGTCAGTATAAACATACGATCAATGGTTGTCATTTAATTTTCATTGCTCACCAATCTACACAAATTTTCCACTATACAAGTCGAACGACCGTTGATATTACATGAAATGATTTGAAAAGAGATCCATGCTATCCGATGGTGTTGATCGCCGTGGTACACGCGATACAAGTTTTAAGTTGTTTTTTTATGAATTTAGTACCTACTACGTCGTTGATTGATCAGAAAGAATGGTATTCGATCCTGTGTAAAATTTAAAAAAAAAAAAATTTTACACGCTGAACCGTGGACTGTAACGCATGAACTTTAAAATGCACAGATTGAGTCACCGATTAATTTGCTACTATAAATTTCCGTGACTCATACGGTCATGTGCAAGTGGTAATAGCGATGAAAATCAATAGATTTGGAATTATAAAGTGGCCTATTTCACTTCCTTCGTGACATGGGATTTTTTTTCTACAAAATTATTATTCGACAGTTGAGTGCAATGTATAGCGCGGCAGGGCGCAGCAGCATCAGTAGCAGGAGCAGCATCGCGATGAGGAGGGCAGCACCGATGCAGCGGTGCATCGCACATGCATTTTCGATTATTCCGACCTAAGTTGTGGGTACTTATCGATGTTTATATTCATAACGTTTGATACCATATGAGCGGTGCGTATTACGCGGGCAAAATGTATCTGTACTTCTGTACAGTCCCAGTACAGTTCGGTACATCGGGGGAAAAGCACAAATGAGCGTAGAATCCTGTGTTTGAATTTTCGCGCCTACGAGAAGAGTCGAAAAAATAAAGAGAGTTAATTCCACCGACGTGATATAATTGTAGTACTGATAGACGAAGGTGCGGCGTGCCTAGTGAGCATGAATTGTTGGAAGTGAACCGCGAATCGAAAGGCTTCGTAATTCTATCGTTCTCGCTGGTCTCGCATCAGCGGAAATGCCGGTCGCCACTTCTTCGGTAAAAATGTGTCAATAAAATCGAACACAGTTCACATGGAAGAAATGACGTTTTCAATTTTCATACTCGGGATTGAATGTGAAAATTCAAAGTATATGCGATTCGGTATATACATGGCCTAGCAGCGCGCAAGTTTATTGTTTACAAACTTGCGCCAAGGAGAGTTCCTTGACTTCGCATACACACAACCAACCAACATCATCCCCTCCGTCCTATAACGTCGTTTCTGCTAGATGCGGAGGTTGACCCATAACCTGAGCCCTCCTAGAGCTGGTCCGCACATAACATCCGAGACACATACCATTTGATACGCAAGTACCTACGTATTATTCTCCATCCATCCACCCACTCCATCACCTTTGTCCCTTCTCTTCTCACATGCAACACCGATTGTCATACCGTGTCTATGTACGTTCAGCGAATGGTGCAGGATAGTAGGATTATTAGGAGCAGGAAAACGAAGGGACCCTTTTCCCAAATCAGGTATATCCGCCCTCGTCTCAAAACCAAAATTCTTGTTGCCTTACCTATGACAGTACTGGCGGCGACTTCTTTGGCAGCGGCAGCAGCTGCTGCGGGACCATGTGCCAAGAAATCGCTGAGGGAAAGAGAAGATGCAATTATCTGTCTTTTCTCTTCAAAATTAAGATAATCCAAGCTGTTGCTTCTCTGTGGTCCACCAGCGACAATGGTGACGGTTTTTCCTTGATTGTTGTGCTGCTGTTGGTGATGTTGCTGCAGGTGATTGTTACTTTCGTTGTTTGAATTTACAGCGTTGCCAGATTTTTCATTGGCCCCCGCACCTGGCGAGGGAACCAGGTACACCCCACCACGAACACGAATCGACATCTCACACACGAAACACACCGTACCGCTGTTATTTCCTCTCCCCTTATCCTGTTTTTCCTTTTGTTTTTTTTTTCCCCTATGCGGGATTCCACTCCCTGCTCTTCCAGGGGTTCCACACCGCTTTTGTTTTATATATATTTTCTTATTATTTAGAATTATGAATTTCTTTTCATTTTTTATTTTTACACACACCCCTCGAATAAGCACGTGCTGCCGATGCAGACTGAATTGAATAATCACAATATGTTCGTCGCTTTCATTTTAATTCTCCTTTCACCCTTTACTCTTAGTGTGCAATATTATTGATTTTCTTTTTATTCCAGTTTTACACGGGGTTAATTCTTTTCATTTATATTCATTTCGTTTAATATACATATATTTATATTTCTTGTTCTCTTGTTTCTTAATTTTTCAACGACCGCAACGATCATCGACGACAAATCTTCCCCCACGAACGAGTTGTTGTTACGACATCTGCAGCGTCATCACCCATCGCAGCATAAAATTGCATGCACACAAAACATTCACTGCACATACACCTGATAATTATTCGCAAACGTATTAGTCGCTTACTCACAACATATACGACTATACTCTTAACAATCCCATGTACATATACGTGTAAAATTATTATTATTATTATTATTATTATTATTATTATATACGACCGTATTATTATTATGTATATAGTTATACAACATCGCTATAAATTACGCGGGTATACAGATATCATCATTATCAGCATTATTATCGTTATGATTATTATTATTGTTATTATGTGTCGTGCGTACAATGTTTCACTTGTACTGTATTAATTTTCTAAATAACGTTTATCGGTAATTTATTTATTTTAATTATTAATATTATGGCACGTTTTATATCCAATGGACAAAGCACGACTCCGATAAGGGCAGCATTTTATCATTGACGGATGCATATAGGGTGTGTATGGTGATATGAATTACACCGATTCACGTAATTCTTTTATCCCCGCGGATGCGACGTATTATTACTTTGAATTTTCATCATTCATTGATTCTTGGACCATTCGACGAATCACCATTTCTTTTTACGTTTTGTTAACAAATAAAATTGGCTCTTGCTGACACTTCTCGCTTTTTCAGATTTTCTTTTTCTTCTTCGTCGTCTTGGCTCGATCACAAACTTCACAAAGCGTTTAAATTTTCATGATGACAACAAATAACTACACGATGCCGAGAAGCCAGTTGGTAAGCGGAAATGAAGATGATGACTGTGTAAATGAATGGAATCTTATTTTATTTATCTGACTATAAATATAAATATATATATATATCATTTTTTTATTTCATTCATTGAGACACAGGACAAGTAGTGGAAATTAAAATAAAAAACTGAATGCTCAGATTTTTATCGTTATATTATACAAACTGACAGCAAACACTTTACGCTCTTCGGTGGTAATTTCGAAGTAAATAAACACATCGCATCTAATATACATACAAATCGTTCATTATCACGATTGTAAACACTTTTTTCAATTCTTATCCCCCGCATTGGCACACTGAGATCTTTTTTTCACAGTCTTTTGTAACAAGAACATTAAATTTATTTTATTAACATTGAGGTAACAAAAGAAGAATGCTGATCACTACTACCGTTTTAGCTCTGATGCACTGTGCGTTTCATCGTCGTTGTTAATATTATTATCATTATTGCTATTATTAACAATCATTTTTTTTTCCTAACCCTCTGACGAGGAGATCACATGTTAGAGGATCGGAAGAAAGGAATTTTAAATCGTTCTTCTGCAATAAAAAACACCTTATAATCAATTAAATGAAGGAAGGAAAGGTGTAGAGAATAGGTGAAGAAATAAGAGGATGGAAAGAAAAGAAACACCTGTACCGCCGCCGACCGAAGAGGTGAGCGGCAATGCCAGAATACAAACGAAAAACAGAACTAGATCGCATAGGCTCTCTTTATACTCGCACAAAAATTTACTCCGTATTTTGGAGTAGAAGAGCGAAGGAGCCTGAGCAGAGTTCAGTTGGAGTAGAGGATCGGGCGCTATGAAGGGAGTATGCGATGCACTTTATTGCAATTATTCACTGTTATTTAAATATTATTATTTTATAATCATTCTTTTCGATATTCACATACATTTATATTATTCCACACACGGGGACGGAATCGCGACGGAATATTTGAGTGGCATTATAAAAAGAAATTAGAAAATAACGATGCACGGACCGTGCTACGATACACGCACCAAGCGAGGCTCTCAAGCACTGAGGGCGGCCATTCGACTGAAGCGACGCCATGCGGCTGGAACGCGAGCTGAAGGAAAATTCAGAAGAACAACTGACGCGCGACGCCCGCCACATTCAAAGAACAGATGATGATTGTTGAGACGCCGGCCCGATTATCGGCGCCCTATAATTCACGTCCAGCTACAATATTCAGTCACTAAAAACTTAGCTGATAAATACTGGTTTCTCATCTGCTCATCTAAAATTTGTCACGGTATGAAAGTAGCGCGAAATCGATCCCGTTTAGACGAAGATATCGATGTTATTCCGTCGCATATTAGTCAATTGTTAGCCGGATATCGACGTCAAATTTTAAGAGTTCCTCGGATTAAATATTTTCACAACGATTGTAAAATGAATTTATTGAGACGTCAATATGCTAGAAAACGATAATTATTGAAATTTTCGGAACGAGATATCGGTTATCAGTACCGGTGCGTTGGGATTAACCGCAAACCACAGCCGACAGATTACACCTAGTTAATTCTACACGGTGGCAGACTGCCAAACGTGAAACACAGCAAAAAACGAAACAATACAAAGCAAGGCTTTGTGCGAGTGCAATTCATCCGAATAAATTCTTGCCTGTTAAATTCCTTACTGCTAATTTCACTGACGATTATCTATAGCCATGTTGAACGCCGGATAAAATCAAATTCGATGATAAAAGACAAATAAAAAAATTGAAAAATTAAAAAGATTGTACACCGAACATAGTTCCAACGTGATATGAGGGAATCGACGTCAGGGTGGAGCTCAGTGACTTATTATCCCTTCGAGAAAGACCGCTGTTCTGCCTGGCTTCTGGAAGAACAGCGCCGAACGAAGGTTGATGAGAGAGAAGAGAGTTGGACGCGGTTATTGGAAATATCGAGATTAGGAGAGAGAAGATGTGAGAATATCATCGACCTCCTCCGTATCCCGACATCGAGAAATTGAGTAATGGCAGCAGAGTGGAGGGGACTATTTCCCGGTCACCCATGCGGAGAGGCCCGATGCTGCTTAACCTCGACAGCTCGACGCTGCCGTCGAGGCGCTGGGTACCAACCCATCCGCTTATAAGTGATGAACAAATTTTGAAATTAATATTTCACGTCAAAGTATGTGGAGAAGTTTTTCGTCAACAACTATAAAAAACAATCGTTAGCAATTTTAGTTAAGAAGTAAGTGCATCAACTTGAATTACTGTTCAATTATACCGCCACTATAGCAAGAAATAAACAGAAAAATAAAATAAGATGATAAGAATAATGCTAAAGGGGGATATATATTTTCCTGCAAAGATGTAATTTCAAGTAATTAAATTTATCGTCTGTCTCACCCCTAGCAAGGCAGTTGAGAAGATGCTATCGGAGTGATAGTATATACATGGCAGTAGGAAATTAAATTGTAGGAATGAAAAAAAAGAAGATAAAATAAATGAGTAGGTATAAATGAACTGGTCGGAGATAATGTAACGAAGAGAGACGGTATTTTTTTATTAAAAATTAATTCATCATTTCCGTGGCGCTGTCACGTTACTATGTGTGGTATTTGTATTATATTGCCACGTATGCCGGCGGACGCGGTTCAGATATAGAAAACAAGATCTAGACACTCTTTTCTAGTTGTTCTTTTTTTCTTGTATCTTTTTCCCCCAGTGTGTAAGTTATACATGTAAGATAGACATGAGAGTGAAGAGAAGAGAAATAAATAGACGAGAAATTTCGTCTAGACTTTAGTTTAACATCAACAACTTGAGGAGCTCACTCTCGGAGATTGAGAGGTTGCAGTTGCAACTATATATCTCGAGTCTTTTATCAATCGTTTAATCCCTCGTTCCAGCCACGTTTATCGGGTATTACGAATCTTCTTCTTCTGCTATCCGGCCCATCCATTAACCTCAAACTCTCATCCTCTCAGTTCCTTTATTTCCTAATCAACGACTTCTTCCGTTGCGTTATTATTTCCTCGCTAACAGCGTACCATTATACCATAGCACGTATAAAATGGGTTGAGGCGAAGCGAGTGAGAAACGCGATAATATACGCGCCTGGGAACCCCGTATGTAATCGAATTATCCAAAAAAGAAATTCCGAAGAAGCAAAACAACGGAGAGTAAAAAAAGAACTGTGCCACAAGTAATAAATAATGTAGTACAGAAATAACGAGAACTGCTTACGATGTATAATCTTTTAGCGAAGACGGATGGCAATGAGAATTTTTGCGGATCGTGTATATATGAGGTCATGTATCGTATTCCTTGAGAAAAAAGCTCGAGCTTATACTATAACAGTCAATTTAGTTGATATCGTTGGCAATCCGCCATTTAATATCGTATATACGACGGGTCGTGGAGAACGATACCTGCTGAAGCTCTAACCGTGGAAGTAAAATACAGTAATAGATATAGAGAATGGCGTGGCCATTCGCATCCCCGTACAGTAGCCATAGCTCGGTACGAAGTAATACCCTCATGGTACGCCTATAAAAACAAACATCTCATAAAACTGTCAATGTCTTCTCACCCGCTTCTGCAGCGTTGCGGTTGTACACGAGAGAACGTGCGGTATAAAAACGCAGCATCAAAATCTTCGGCAGCTGCTATACCCTCGCGTCGCGTCTTTTTCAGAGTCGCCCGATTCTACAAATCATCGCTAATGTGCAGCATGTGAGGCACGTGGTTCGAAAACGATAAGTTTTCGGGTGCAACAATCCCTCTGTTTATTTTCGAGGGCAAAAGAAATCGGTATAATGAGTGGGAACGATAAGTTTAAGCTGCGAAAGCAATGCGAGTTACGCGATCTGAAAAAGGCGAACTGTGCCCAACTAAATAGGAGGCCTGAAATAATAGCTTAGACGCTATTAACGCCTCGTGGAAGAGGGCAGTTTCCAAATCATCCTTCATCCGGGGCTAAAGGAGAAAAAATAACACGCGAAAAGGTGGAAGAAAAAATAACGAAAAAAGACAAAAATTCGAAATCGAAAGATGAAAAAAGGAGAAAAAAAAAGTCAACCATATCTTTACTATTCCAGTGCTACGGTGCGAAAAAGAGAGCGTATAATACTCTTTCATTATTCAGCATTCTTTGAATGTGCGCGGCGGAGACTCTGCATAGCTGTAAGTAGCGGTTATTGTTCACCTAATGCTACGTAACATATATTGCGCTATGTAGTCTCGATTCGTTCTTTTTTTTTTGGATTTCATGTAAATGTTGTATACGTATAAAAAAGATGTACGAAGCGCTGCAACCGAGCGCTATACGTATAGCTAAGAAGCATGATGACAACCAGGTCTATTTCTGTGCGACAAGCGAGTTAATTGCGCTCGTCGTCACCTGCTGCAGCGCATCCTGTTAACAGCCACGTAAAGGTAGAGGTATTATGTACAGGCATATATAGCGTTGACGTATGTGTACGGATCCTGAAGGGACGTCTCTACGTACGCGGAGAGGCTAATATAGGAGTTTTGAATGCGCGAAGGGAGGCCGGCTCCGTAATTCTGCAATCAAGTTGCCACGTGCAGAACTTCAACCTTTCCTACCAAGTTAATTAATGTGTTGCACACGCAAAGGACTTTGGCAAAGTGTAACACGAATGTTATATGCGCATATATCTTCATGAGGTGCAACCTCTCACCAAGAAAACACAACTTAATAACGTACGTTTTATATTCGCCACATCCCATCACTTCCTGCAGAGATGAAAAAAGCGGTAGACATTGAGATTTTCATGTCCGAAGGTGCTGAAAGATATAGAAAATAATAAACGCACCTTATTTATCCGTAGAAGAGACTCGACGAAAGTAACAAAAAAATACGAGTTGAGTAATTAAGTGTTTAAGCGTTGTTAAACGGAGTGTGAAGAGAAAAGCGGCTTTGAGAATCGTTCCGCGATATGCAGGGTGCCCGAATCGGGCTTTCCGGCTTTGAGAAGTGTCGAGATATACACGTATACGGTACGTGCATGTCGTAAGCCGGGAGGGGGTTGTCTACCCTTGACTATATCCACGTCACGGTCGGTAGGCGGTCGTAAACCTGGACTAAAATCTAGATTCAGTAGTTGGGTAAAACTAGGGCTTTCATGGGATTCAGCATCTTGGATCTGGGTTAGTCTCTTTGGACTCGATCTCGACTTTTCTTCAATTCTACCAACTCTATTGCAGCTGCTGCAGCGCGCACGCGAATCCCTATTTGCGGAACTGTACGACGAGCGAAGTGGCGTAGAATGAGAATATGCACTCCGAATTACATGCATCGCAGCCATCCGTTTTTTCATTATGCATATCTGAGGGATGAGAAAGAATAAAATTCAGAGAAAAACAACGCTTCACGTTCAGCTCGGAGATTCCACCACACGTTTACTATATGCTTCGAAAATGATTAAATCCATTAGCTCGCCCTACTCATCCAATCGAGACTGACTCAAGTATTATTTGCGACTTATCTGCAGTTTAATCTGAATCTTATCAAAGATAAGAATTCTTCCAGAAGTCTGAGACGGTGGGACATCGTTATATATGAAATTAAAATTAATTCTTCGGACTTGAAATCCTGTCGCACCTTATACGCGCAAGAAGGATACGTTGATTTTGAAAATGAATAAAAAATATATATTTCAATCGAATTTATTCGCACTATTGAACTTTAACTATTTGCATATTTGACATAGACTATTGAGATCAAAAAGTAACATAAATTAAACTCTTCTTGTAGATCATTATGTTTTTAGAAAAATTTACGATTATCCGTTTTGCCCACCATGGACGGGCAAAATCAATACTCAGGTCAGGCAAAAGAAATACCTACAAGAATAGATACACTAATCAAAACAATCATCACATGAATATGGACCAAGTCCTAAATATGAAGAACAGGCTTCATGAGTTCACTGGCAAACTCCACATTGTATCCAGTCTTCGATTAGGAGATAAATATATTTTTTTTGCATACAGTACAATGGCAGGACGACTTAGGTTGCACTGCGTCCTTGTTTGAGCCTTGCTTAGTACGTTTAATTCTTTTTTTTAGCTTGACAGACCGCGAGACGGACCAGAAGAGTCGAACAAACCTCTTTTTTCAGCAGCAGTAGCAGCAGCATCTTGTTTTTGTTTTTTAGTATCCGTCTTGCCCAGTTCCGTTTTGCCCACCGTGTACTTTTTTAACATAATCTTGAATCAATTCAAAATATTGAGTCGAAAACTCAAACTAAATATGAGATTTGCAAGTCTATTTGCACCATACTGTAGTGAAAATAGCAAAATATAAATAATTCCGAACATAATGATTTAATCACAGTGTACCTTACGGTCGAAAATATACTAATTTTTTCTCCGAATTTCAATATTTGTCAACAAAACACTAAACGAATGCACAATACCGGCGACGGTTCAATCGTGCATGCGCATCTGTCTAACGTCTCGAGTGATCCTAGCTTTTGTGTCTTTATATTGACTGAGCATCGATCAAGCACAATTATTCATTTTGCCCGTCTGCCCCCTACGTATGCAACGTATGAAACAATTTAAATAGTTCATCCGTTACATCGAGAATAACTATTTCCGCTGGATGTAATCTTCTTTTTTTTTAGGGTTGCTATCTCGGATTTCCATACCGCATAAAGTCCCGTTAAAGTCGGAACGTTGCCGACAGAATTTTCGGCGTTGGCAGATAGGTTATACAGTCGCATAACGTCGTAGCAATGCGCAGATCGCATGACTCGCTACACATAATAATATCTCCATTGGTCTCGCGCGTTAGCATGAAACAGCGATAAAGATTTCCAAAGCTAATACATCTGGGATGAGGCTGCTGCTGCTGCCGCTGTTGCTGTTACCGTTACTGTTATACGTATGCATGCAACTCTCGCAGAGAAGGAACCCAGCCACCAAGCTGTCCGGAAACTCCGAAGCTGAATCCGGAAGTATAGATAGCTGAATAGCTGAGCAGAAATACGACGGCGTTTTGTGCCAACTGTTAACGCGACGTGAAAAGCTAATAAATCCGATAAATGTAGGACGAGACGTTATTCAACCACGAATGCGACGATATACGGACGGACGGACGGACGGACTCGTAGACATGATTCTGCGGATGATCGGAGGAAAAAAAATCACCGCAATAGCTTCTGATTTCTATTCATCGGTCGACATTGATCGAAAAGCTGCGCGTGGAGATGTACCTCTACGCTGTTAGAATAAAAGTTACGGGTGGAAGTTTATTCTCATTCTCTCTATACACCATTCTTGAATCCTCTGGAATGTTCTTCTATATCCAACAATCATTGTAATATCAGGGTACGTATTTTACTGTAATCCGGATGTTCGTGTCCTAGCCGTCCAGGAAATCGGGATTATAATAAATATGCCATGTAATCCGTTGGTTATGGACCAAACAATGCTTACTAGAACGGAATAAAAAATTTGATCACATCTAAGGAAAGAGACAGTTAGATTGAGTGAAAATAAATGAAAAGGGGGTATACGGACATCTTATTTCCTGTGCAGTACGTATGAAAGTACGCGTTCCAAAGTTTATGTGCATGGTATGCAAAGATTCATTCGGGCCTGCAAACTTCCTGTGTAGTTTGTCTTACCTTTCTTTGTTCATAACCCGCTGCTAGGAGAGATGAGTTTATCTTTCAAATATTCTCACGAAGAGAATATATTTTATACATGGGAAAACTTGCCCAATATATAGTAAGCAGTCCTTACCGGAAACATGAAAAAAAAGAGTCGTTGAAAAATCTGGCAGAACTTTTTCTCATCCGAAGCGACTTTCGCACAAAAAATATAAGAATTCACCGGTTAATCACGAACCAAAATAAAATAGTCCTTTACATTTTTTATAGGGTGAAATGCGTCGAGTTTCAATTCACCCTGCATCAATTATTTAATGGATGACTGTAAGCAAGGGGCTGAAGAATTCTGTAACCCCTCGCGAGAATTGACCAACTTTTCCAATGTTAGGTTAGCTATGAGTAGAGTGTAAGGCCGTTACACACCACACATGCAAGTATTATGGGTATGTCCGCATTTATTTTCCCAAGTAATCGAGGGAATCGGGGAGTCGTGCGCTTAATAGTGGTCGAACTCTCCTGGAAGTCGTTTAAAGAAAGTTCAAGTTAACCAGTTTTATACTGCGAAAAGGCGGACAAGAAAAATATGCTCGAAGCCAGCGCTTAATGAACAGGTTCTTTTTACACCCCCGCTACGAGAAAAAAGTCCTGAAAACTTTTACCAATGGAAATAAAAGCAAGTAGAAGAAGATTAGAAAAATAGGAACCCCATTGATCATTCGTGGAAAGTAAAAAACCTTTTTCCAATACGAATTGTCAATCAATTACAGCGGGAAACTTGGACACCCTGTTACCTCGCGACTTTCCATGTTACCAAGAGATATACGAGCGCTTATCAGGCCGAAGGGGGTGAGAGTAATAACCCCGACAAGATCCAGCCGACGCAACGGAAGGAACAACTTCTGGTCGTGGCCCCCGCAGGGCTTTTATTGAAATAGTTTGACGGGCGTCGTCGAAAGCTTCGAAAGCCACCCCTCTCAAGACTTTCTATTCGCTGGTATGAAGAAGAAGCTACAATCTCAAGAACTTTTGAGCTCGACCGTTATTAAATATATTATACAGACCCCGATTCAGTTTTCTACGAGAAATGCCGACGCATTTTTTGAATTTCTACGTGAAGTTCCTTTTTTTATTAAGGGTAATATCACAAGCTCGTAGTGCTGATGTTGATCAAATTTTACATAAAGTACAAGGAGCTGCTGCCGGTGTATAAATAGCCCGGTATTAAAGACCTGAGGAAAAAAAAGATTTCGAAATCAAAATTTGGCAGGTGACATTCGTCTGACATAGACACCCATTTCGGGATCGTCAATGGAATGAAAATGTGCGGAGAGATCTATCGAATTATATTTGGCATTCGGATATTTTGCACGGTATAGCCGAAAACTGGTTTCCATTTCTACGGACGTGCCAACAATGCCAGCATGATATTCGGTTCATGAATCTCTTGAAAACGTTCCCTTCGACAAATTGAGAGATGCTCGAACCGAGATTTAACCGAAATACCGTTCGGTCACATCCTACGTAATCACTATTTCTTTATTCTTTTTCGTTTCTTCCAATTCTCACGGAAAGACTTCAAAATTGAATCAGAAAGTACTTCAAACGAAACTTTTTCCCCCAAACAGGAGTTGCTCTTTTCAGGGGAGACGACGAATGATTCTACCGTATCAGCATATTAATACGCCGGCGCGATAGACGACATTTCCATCGAGGTCGTTACGGTCTTAGTTGTGTCTGGCAGGTCCTCTGGCATCGCATCATCGCCGGTGTGACAAATGACCCAGAGATCTCGGTATCATATGCACGAGGGTCAGCAGAGTGTCTTCGCATGTATTGAAACCCTAAACACGACTTGCCCAAAAATTTTTTACCGCATCTTCACCCGCTCCTTTTTTAAGAAATTCCTTTTTTCGCAAGGTTTTCCTTGATATATGCTACAAAATTTATCATATCAAGACTCCTTTTTTACTTTAATCCCTGCTCCCTGCAGGTGCAGTGTACCCAGCTGCGGGTGTCTCTGGGTTTTTCTTTTTTCTGTCTTTTGTATACTTGGATTTTTACCCCTGCCGCAGGGATCACAAGGTACGCATGTAAAAACCCACGTAAAGATTATTTCCGAGTGATACACGCGCAGCAGGTATAACCCACCGTAAATACATGGGTATATGCTCACTTTATTATCTAAGAGAGCAGCGTAAATGTAGAAAAGAAGGGAGCGGGATTCGGATCGAGGAATTTCCCGCCGGGAAAACTGGGAAGAAAACATTCTAAAATTGACTTTCTGAAAATTGTACGGCAGGTTTGATTCTAAAATGGTCAGAGTTCGTCCAACGAGGTAAAATTTGTAACTTCATGGTTACTCGAAGTAAATGCAAGCTTACGAAAAATGATGGGTTGAAGGGGGTCGTATAATATTGTAGTTATTACTTGTGCTGCAGCCGGACTTACAAATAGAGCAGGAGGATATTAATTGTTTTCCGTGCACTTGTACTCCCGTGTACTGATACATACCTGTATCTATTTATCAGCCGATATATATAGCTTTTTTCGAAACAATATCCTCTCCAGGTAAACATGAAGAAGGTACTTGAAGAGAGACGCTGACGAGGCGACGCGGGCTCACCTCATTGTTATGTAACCTCTGTCACACTTGGATGGAAAATGTCTTTTGGGTGGCTCGTTCTACTCTCGCCCTCAACGGTAGCAGCGCAGCTTTATATCATCGCGTACCTAACCACCCAGATTCTATATACATGTACGTACAATTTCTCACCGCACGTATATAACTCCTTCTGATGTTCTCCTTATAAGCTTCGCACCCCCTCTATTCTTCTCCCACTCTCAACACAACCCTTGATGGCAAAATCAATCGATTTTTTAGCTTCGATGTTGTTTACGTTGCCCCGCGATCAGCTAATCCCGCAGAGAGAAAAAAAATTCAGAACCCGACGCCAGGATTATTTCCGTACGTACATTCGAAGTCGGTCATAAAACAGATTTCAACCCTTACGTGGCAATCTGTAGGAGTTGATCCATTTCACGGTTCTATCTCATTATCAAGTTTCTGCTAATCTAATGTCGAAGTGTTCTTCGAGCCATATAGCTTCTTTGTCCGACTTCACTCGCCGTTGGTTATTTATTGACTTCATTTTTTGAAAATCTGAAGGAAAAATCTTTATCTAACGCTCGTGGAATAAATCTACCCGTGAATTGCTTAAAAACTGAATCTGAAGTGATGCGAAAATTCGGTTGCTTTTACTCGAATAGATATTACTGCTTATGATATCTCAAGCAGTCTACCTGTCTTCGGAAGCAAGTATGTTGCAGTCGATTTGGGGGGTGGAAATTGCGGATCCTGGATTGAATTCTACCGATTTCAATTCGGATCCAATCCCAGAGGTCGTTAAGATGTTTCGTTCGAGCTTCTCAGCCGAACTGTCTTTTATATAGGGAGCGAGAGGTCAAGTGGCACAAATTGAGCTCTTTGTTTTCCGTCTTTTGCTCTCTGCCCTCAGCTTTACGCTTTGAATTTTCGCATCGGTCTTCCTCTATTGCCCCGTCCACATATTATACAGCACGTCGAGTTTCCACCCCCAACCTTCTCGGATTGAAGACCGATGTAATTTTAATTTGATTTAAACAAAGGCTTTCCCCTACGGCTGCCGTGCTTTCCTCGGAGGAATGGAAAGCTAGCCAGCTGTTCGACCTTGAAAATGACTTAAAATTTAATAACGTGAACTTGAGTCGCGCCCACGATAGTTGGCGAGCATAGAGAAAATAGAAGCTCAGAGATCTATGTTCCCTGCATTGAATTTAATCTGCTCTGAACGTAGACTAATCGTATTTCAAGCAAGCAAGATATTTGTTAAATGCTAATGATATTGGTGGTAATCAAATTAGACAGTCATTAAATCCTCAACATCCGCATTAGTCTAATCCTTTAATACCCAATTCTAAGCCCACAGTTCCAGCTACATGCATAAATCCCCCGGCCACTATTATGTTATGCATATATTGTATATTAGATCTGCAGCTCAGCTGTAGAATCACTTACTCATATCCCCTGCATCAGATGAAAATTACTTTTTCATTTCTTTTAGTTTTTTTTTTTTCAATTTGTACGTCCGGAAGTCGGCGGGAACAACCATTTGCAAAATATGTTCATCTCGCGATTAGACGCGGATACATACAGACTCTCATTCAGCATAACATCCAGCATCAGACTTACGGGCGACGGCGATGGCCGACATTGAAGATCTGGGGCATCGATTTTTTTTCTTCCTCTTTCTCTTTCACCGGACCCCGGGATTTCAGTTTATATCTATTGAGATCAAATTTTCTAGAATTTCAGCACAGTGGAATTATTACAGCAGTCCTAGAAATGGACGAACCATTTTCGATGCAGTAACCTTATGTGAGTGACTGGAGAAACCTCGAACAAAAATAACTACATGAATGTCAACGTGCCGCGGTGACAATGAGCGATCGCGTTGTAACGCAGAGTTTGATCTATCACATGGTTTTTAGAAAGTCGATTATTCAAAGCGTAGGATTGTGGAAGTGATACATGCGATGACATTCGTCAAATCTGATCTCGGGTTGCGACTGATTCTGGCCACTTTTTCTCTGCGTAGAAAAAACTCCATGTCCAAGTTTCCACGTATTATATGTATATCAAAGTAGAGAGAGATAATCTATCGATCTGCTTGTGACGAAGCAAGCGAAGCACCGATGCTGCAGCTTTACGAGCTTATGAGAATTCGCAAGCGGACGTAGGCGCCTCAGGCGCGTTGAAATAAGTTGATTACTTTTCGCCATGATTATTGTTACTCATTTATTGTGCACATCAAACGATTGAGAAGAAACTAGCTGGGATTGGGGTGGGCGGTACATTAGCCTACGAACTTTTACTATAGAAACGATCATTTCACGACTTATAAATAAGAATTGGTATACTGCAAAAACATTTACCTCGTTCGCTGCTGAATGGTCCGATACGCCAGAAACTGCCTATCGTTGCGTTCATCGTGATAATCCGCAATATCCGACAACACTTTTAGATAAAATGAATCGAGTATCGCACAAACCACTTCCCCACCAAATTCGCTACGAACATTCAGTCCACTTATATAAATCCGAACAAGGATCACCGAATACGTATAATTCCGAATATTACCTTTTTTCCGAATTTCGAAGATGGTCGTGTTAAAAAAATACTGCTCACATTACTTGTGAACGCACCATAGGCACACTGAAAATGAATAAAGAAACGCTCAAGTATGTTAAAAGTAAAAATCTGAGCGCGCTTTGGCGAGGTGTGTGCAGACTCGGTACCATGCCATGCGTTATCTCTCCTCAGAGATTACTCAATGTTTATCGCTGTGTACGTATTTAATCTTATAAACGAGATACACTCGCTCGAAGTTGTAGGCGCAGATCTGGTAGAAGTCAGCTTGTTAACGGTAGCCGGTAATTAAGAGGTTTAAATTATTTTATTGCAAGATTTGTTTGTTACTCGAGATCTGGTACGTTGGTCGCAGGGCAAATTTGGACTTCATAAGACGAGCGATTCAACGTCCGTCGATCCATATCAAGTTCTGGATCAAAGACGGTTGTTCAGGTATCTTTAATTGTCTTATACCGAATTACAGTACGCGATGCCAGTCTAGACTTGATATGAGGCTTTCAGCGCTTGTGCGATGATATGTTGAAGGGTGAATATATTCGTCACGTTTGACATCACGTGGCTTTGCTAAAGGTGAACACAAGTTATTGCCAACGTAGAGAAGTCCATCGTCGATCACGCCGCGGCGCCAGATGTTACTAACGACTTTGATAGCCCCAATCCGGATGATTTTGGAACTCTGGAATCGAGTCACTTTGTCACAAAAATCAGATATAGAATTAGGGACAAAATGCGTAAATGCGCCAAAACTATTGTCGCGATGAAACTCGAGATTGGACGGGATGAAGAAAAAAATCGAACGAGGTTTTCATCCGCACCAGTATAACGAGGTCGAACTTTTTCCGATATCAGGCGAAACGCCGCATAACAGATAAGAACTCGTGATTCAATTCGAGATTCTCAGGCACTTTCAAGATTTATGGATGAAGATCGTTTCCTATTCACCGTTTCTTGTCCTGACTTTTTCCACATCGAATCACGGTTGATTTTTTTGCACTGTAATTTTCTGTCGGCTTCAGTTTCCCCAACATTAAAAGACTCCAACTCGTGTTTGACGGCGTCTTAGACTCGTAAAAGCGGCTATCACAGCAACGACTTGCGCGAAGGAGACGACGATATAACAAGAAAGACGTACGTGACACGTACCGAAGAGGGAACAGGCTACTGCCGCGTGTCGAGCGCGCGACTCTCATACGAGGGACCGTGTCACACCTTGCTGGGCTTCAACCTCACCCGCACCCTCCGGGTGACCACCCTGCGGCATATTTCACCGTGCACACTACGTACAGTGGGCACAACAAGTTATTCCGTGGTACGGGGCGCGTGAATGTTTCACCTCACGAAGGGATACACGATCGTCTAAAAATATCAACGTGCAAGAATCGTTGAAAAGATTTAAGCAAAGTAAACCGAGGGTAGGAACGAAGTGTATTCTCAATAGGAGATTTCACACGCTTTCGAACTTGCTGTTGCAACTGTACACACCAACGACGACGACCACATTGACAGTAAAGCTAACTAACGGTGCTATAACGATAACTTTCCTAACCAGGTATTGGTCGGACTACATCGCAAGTATATCCACCCAACCCCGTGGGGCCTATGGGGAAGTGGGCACCAGCACCTTTGTCGTCTGATCACCCGGGATGATTGTACGCTCGAGGTTCACCCGGGTGGACACTGTCACGCACCGTTAACCACCTTCCAAACGGAAGGTGATCGGGGGTACCGATAATCCGATAATAGTTAGCCCATATTTTTCGAAACAGCTGATGGTACAATTTTTATTTATAATAGTTTAGAGCACACACATTCTTCGCAGGATTTCGCAGCAGTTTTGATCGCGTAGAATGAGAACAATTTCTACCTGCAATTATACGTATGAATGACGATGAGAGAAAAAAAAAACAAAAATCACTTTCAATAAGCAAAGCGTTTTGAGTGGAGCATTATTCTATTTCTGACACGTACAGACAAAAATAGCGAGCAACTATCTCGGCTGCTCTCTCAACAATCTGCCCATATCGCGCCGGTCTCTGCGTGGGTTGCGGACTTGGTTTATCTATCCCGGGTTAAGCAGGATACGGTCTGATTATAATATCTTACTGTTATACGTACACTGAATGGACGGAAAGAAAGACTTGAGCATCTTTTAGGCTCTTCCGGTCGTAAGTAGCGAGTCGTGTTTTGCGGACGCAAGCGGAGTAGAGATATACAATATAACTATACATGTAGTCACTTTGCAGTTTCAGGACTACGCCTACCTTTCGCATTTACCGGCAGCTCTTTGACATCGTCAACCGTTCAGGTGCACGCCCTGCGGGTAAATCCTAACCGCAATTATCGATCAGCGATATATATACCAAATATATCTATAGTGCCTCGAACACTGTACAGGGAAAGTAATTGTTTCCGCTAAATCAACATCTGCGATTCTATAACATTATAGATCAGATTTTCATCGAGTAAAACTTTACAAACAACCTGTAGGTGATCGAGTCATCCCTTCGTATAATTAATTGTTAGATAAACGATAAATAACGTTGAAAATTTTTGAAGGATCGCTCGTTTGGTACCGTGAAATTCGACCCGCCGATGATAGCGGTTTTTGCGTATCGTTTGGGTGTAAAATGGCATATGATACATCGAGTGAAAAGGCACAGCTTTACCTATGTATACGTATGCCTCCCACAGCGAGCGCGTGTCGCAAGTCATAACGTGTAGATACTTAGGACTCGTTCAGGTGTGCGGTTAGTAGGGATATCGCCGAGGGCGGAGAAAAGTCGTTCGGAGGACGTTACTTTTTGAAAAAAAATTCGACATTTGAGAATGTGTTCAATACATGAGCAACCGGACGAAGTATAACTTTGATCCTGATATGCGGTTTGTATAATATCGCTATACCTATAGGTAGATACACATTATACAAAAGCATACAAGCATCGCCGACCGTACGGCTACCCGGGTAAAACAATTCCCCCGAAGTGGGGCATGGGAATTGAAATGTGACAGTTAGAGAAATGCACACATGATTTCCCAGACGCCCTACTACTCTCTCATTCTTTGGCTCCGCAAAACGAATCGGCCACACAACAATGCGGTACTAATTCATCCTAGTGACGACATGCGTATATATAGTTCATGACCTCGTCCTTTATCGCGTTTCTATCCATTCGATTATATTATAGATGGTCGTTCGTATCGATCACGAGCATCTTTCTTCCGAAGGTTTGAAATATTCATTTTACCGTGAAAATACTTCGCCACATCGATTATATTGTACCTACGAACACACGCGTATACCTCGCGCGAAACTCAAAAGGACTCGTACGCATTGATGCGAGGTCTGAATGAAATTGAAAAAAGTCCAAGCCCCGATATTCGTTTGCGTTATTGTTGACGCGGAAGGGAATTTCTGATCTGGTAGCTCCTGTATTTTAGAGAGCGAAAATTTTTATTTCCGCGATTACGATTTCATCGATTTTCATACGCTCGCCATACGAATGCAGCGTGAAAATTCATCGGAATGTGCAGCATTTATGACGAGTGGAAGAAGGTCTCGCTTTATCCGATCTACGCGGTGGTGCATTCAGAGTTTTGAAGTAGAAATAATATTGTATCTTGTGGTGCCATCTCTTAATTGCAGATAAACAACAAACGTTACTTGCGTAAATTTATGTACTTGATGAGCGAAGGGGAATCGCGCTGTTGACCGGTGAATCCACGGAATCGGTATTCCGTCTTCAATTTCCCCCGACCAATGTACTTGTCTGGTCTATCTCGAACATAGGTATACGAAATACCTAGGGATCGGTACTATGTGGTAATATTATGTACACAGCTTAGTACATGTATACCTTAACATACACGGGATCGATATGCCCTTCAACGTATAGTTCAAACAAGAACCACGACCTCATTCGACTCCGAAGCTGTAAGCAAACAAATAATTTAACGATATCCTCCGTATCATCTGCCCGGTCAAACCAGCACGCGCGTTATGATTAACTTATCAAATTATCCCTTGGCCATTCGTGTTCCGAATAAAGAAGGAAAAAACGTTGCGACGAAATAATTCATTCATAATTTTGAACATAATCTTTGCTCGGAACAGATGTGATCGCAATTACCTACGACATCACCATACGATGCGAACTGAATAAAATGTTTCAAGTTCCCTAGAAGAAGATGTCTAATAATCTTATATTGCAATATACGTTCTAGACCGTAGTGATCTTATGTAATTAGAGTAAACAATTACAAAGGCATGTAATTTTACACCACGTTGAATGCGAGCAGTTAAATATCGTACCTCGTTCAAGTTACGGCGTAGATTTTAGGTGGGTATAACCCACACGTGCCGATGTTATAGTTCGTGTCTCTTATCATCTCTCCGCGACTAACTACACGTCTGTTTGCCGAAAATTGTTCAATCAATTCAGATTGATTCCCACAGTGAGAATATGGCTCTGAATAATATGAGCCATTTCGCGTCAAGGGCTTAGTCGCATCTCGCAACAATGAGTCAATTTCGGCACATCTGTTTCGAATCTGTCTAGGGTCATAAATATTTCATGATCACAATATACATATACGTATTCGTACGTCAAATTCTTATACGATATTCAGGTGCGGTTCTTGATACTCAGCGAATGAAATTTATGTAGGTCGTATAGGTATGCGGATGTAGGTACGAAAGCACTAGCTTTAATTCCCAATATCTTGGCAAACATTTTTCCATAAAAAAAAAATGTGACCAAAAAACGTGCGTTAAATTTACATGTCACTACAAGTTCATTCATATGTATGAAGAAAGTGGTGAGATGTCTGCAGTTTTGACTTTTGATGTTAACTTCTGCGTACACAAAATTTCTTACGGCACTTGGCACCCTTAAAATACTGGCTGGTACCAGTCACGGCGAGTTTAACATCCTGTACAAATTTTCCTTACATCATACGACTGGATTGTCTGTATCGATGGTTTGCCAAAAATGGATTTTTTTTCCATAAAATTTGAATAACAACGGAAAATTAATTTTATGAAGATTTTTTCGCGGAATTTGTTGGGTTCAGAGAGGGAGGTGCAGCTTAGAGAATATGAAATCAACACACCCGTTTATTGTTTGTTTATTTGTCTAAATCATTTCATCTTCTTGTAAAATAATATTGAAACATATCTTCACGGCCAACACGTGGAAGTAAAACGACGTAACTTACAGTCATGATTCACTGAATTTTCAGTGAGGTGATCCATGTGTGTATGACTTACGATTAGGTACAAAAATTCTCAAAGCGATATATTGTAGAGTTGCGAGAAATTGTAAGGAGTCAATTATATTATAGCTAGTGCTAATTTTCAATGGAAGTAACTTTGATGAAAAAAGCAAAAATGAGTAACACACCACATCAAAGTAGTCACCTGCGGCGAGACATGATTGGTTGAGATCTTTGGAACGTTCGAATCGTCGATTGTTTTCGCGTGTGCTAAATTGTTGGCAGCCGCGACACCAGCAGCAGCCACCATCCGGTGGCGGTTCGGTTGACGGCGAGGCTGATAACTGCCGGGAATATTAGCAGGACTGCGATAATCGCAGATCAAACAAATTAGCGGATATTTACGGAATAACACGGGCGTGCCACATCTTTGCTAATACACAACATTCTGTACAGAGTTTATTTGATCCCTAGGTATATAAGAGTCTCAAACCGTGAAGATTATTCAGTACACTTAAAAACAGTCCGAGATCTGGTTACGCTTTTGAGAAGAAAAGGAATAAATCTTTTGATATTCAATTAAGTTTTGAGCAAATCAAGTTACGAGGTTTTTAATCAATACACGTAAAAATATGTCAAAGTTTGCCGTAGTTCTTTTTCTCTTCACTGCGATTGTTTTCGTTGTGGGAAACCCGCTGCCAGATTATGAACAGGGTGAGGATATTGAAAATTTACGAGTTCAATTTCCATCAATTGGCACCTCTATCAGCAAAATTATAACTACATATACTGATACCACTGTAGGAGTCAGTGTATAGAAAGTCTAACTCCTCTCAGGCCCGCAGTACCATCGCTTTAAATTTTTAATAATTTTTTCAACGCCGTTTCCACAGATGGACAAGAGATTTTAAAGGGCGCCGATACTCGTTACTATGGTTTACCCTTTTTCTGGTACCGACGTCCTTTGACAGCCGACGATGACGATGACTTTGGAGGTAACGACGGCGGATACGTTCGTCCCACATACAACCATCACAAGAAAAAAACTCCGGTCTACGAAACTGCTGGGTAAGCAGTTGAATTACAAAAAAACAGTTACATTTTGAAGTGTTTTCTATTCAGAGATTTAGGTACTCGATTATGGATGCTGAATCTTTGAAATTTCAATCGTTTTTCGAAGCCAGTTTTTATTGCTGATAACTGCAGATAATGATCCTGATTTTAGGAAAATATCTTTAATTTTACGTACAATTATCGATTATAGGGCTGGTTGGGGTCGTTAAGCAGCAAGATGTTGGATCGACATAGCGTTATTCCATCTGGAATAAGTATGACGCATGCCAGGAGTGGGATAATCAAGAAACCCTATTTTGAATACGCCACGAACGTTGCTACGATACAATTACGCTACACTACATGACACTATATATTTGAACTTGTACGATATGAGGTTGAACAATAATTGATTGTCAAAGATTAATTTGTTATAGATTATCGAATAAGCCATAATTTCATAGTTCAGTACTGACTAGATCGTAACCTTTATGAATCGATTAACTGTACCACCATTATTGATAACTAATGACTAAATAAATGTAACATGTCAACATTACTCGATTTCAGCGTGCTATTTTTTCTTCAATAATATCCCGGTCGTCAACGTTTTGACGATAAATTCTTTACTCTCTAAAATGTGATTATGAGTCAAGCTTGATGCGTAGCTGGATTTTTGTAACCAAATATTTACACATGCAATAACGATCCTCAATGAACTTCCGAGATTTTAAAGCGCTAATTTGCTGCACAATGACCATAGAAAATCACGTGATTAACCAACGTACTATGCGATGTACGGCAGGACTCTATGTGGCCAGTATTGAAAGGTTCCTAATCTCATTATCACGATTTATTATACGGTGGCGTTCACCGTGACATACGTCAAAGGCTGAAGTATAGGTATATCGAATATTTGAGAGAGCAGCTAGCGGACTGCGGAGACAGGAGATCCGAGGGGTATATAAACGCCTGGCTGATATTCGGATGAAATCAGTTACTTGGTGGACACGGGGAGGCAGACTTATTAGCGATCAGAGAGAGAATGAAGTCTCCGTCGGGGGCGCCAGCTCGTGTTATCCTGCTCGTCTTATTTTCTCTTCTATTTATCGATTCTGACGGCTCACCAATTCGCGACGGACTAAGCGGTGAGAATATTCATATAATTTCATATAATTTCGCTAAATTTTCGATCAATTATTCGATTAGGTAACCCAGCAGATATCTGGGCCGACACCACATTGAAAAGATTTTACGGACCATGGCCGAGTCTGAGGAAAGCTAACGGAGAAGATGCGGAATATGGTGATTACGGGGCATATGCGGTGAGGGATCCTCAATTCGGAGCGGAGGAGTATCCTCCGTATGCGCCGGAAGTGGCTGCTGGGGCACCGGGCGATTTTCCATCGAATTACGAAGCCAGTGACTCGGATGTTCTGTTTGCACCAAGTGCCGTAGATCAAAGCGCATCAGCTGGCAAACCGAGTGATGCTGATCAAAACGAGGATCCCGACGATCTCGAGAATCGAGATGAGAACGGAAATGTCCAGTGGAGCTCGGCGGTGATGTAGTTATCGTTTATCCTGCAGATTATGAATTTTTTGTATCGTGTGTGTTGGATAATTAAAATATGCAGTGTCCGAACGAAATAAAAGTGGAATTGGAAATAATAACGCGTTGAACTCTCTGGTGTTTGGTAAAAGTATGAGAGGAAAAATTTTGTGGATTCCTTCCGATCGTTCTGCGTTAGACGAGGATAAATAATACCTCAATTGAGTATCCATAATTATTTTCTCGCCCCTGCTCGTCGCACTTTTTCAACGAGGTCATTGAAGCACCTACCACGTATAGTCTTAAGGAGGTCGACAACGACTGACGAACTTTGTGCGAATAAATCTCGGTCTCAATTGTTTCCTTTTCAGACTTAGTTCAGTTTATTCTCTGGTCGGACGCGCGGGGCTGCGCGGCGGTAGGTAGGCACATTGTTCTTGTCACGAATGAACTGCTTGCGTCTCGCTCGGAAAATAATTAACACCCTTGTCGTTTCGGAGAAGTTTTCTCTCAGTATACACCTGCCTTACTCTACGGACGCTTGCACCGGGTAGCAAGAACGAGTGTCGCTGTTCAAAGCACTTTTGTCTCGTAAAACCTGCCAGCGGAGGCTTCTTTTCCACAGCTGAAAAAAAAAAAATCTTCGTTTTCAAGGTAGACGGCCAACATGTCCTCGTGTCGTCATTATTTCGAAATTTTTTTTTATCACCGTTCATTTATTTTATTCTCATTAAAAGAATTGAACAGCGTACGTGTAATAGAAAAATTAGGAAACCGTGGATCCAATGAGATCCATAATCAGATTATTATCAACCATTGAATCTTGGAATCCAAAATCCAAAAAAAATTGAACATTTTATAAGACCTTTTCGCTTCTAGAAGGAATAAAATCATGCGATTCTATTGATTCAAGAACCATGCAAGTTCGATACGCACCTGATTGTACACCAACAGCAAACATGTCGATGTGTCATCAAAAGTTTGCCGACATTGATGAGGATGAGGAGATGAGGAGGAGGTGACCACGGTGTTATCTAGTTGCCAGTTTGATAAGAACCCCGCGATCGTTAGAGTTAGTTTTATAAACCCAATCTCGGTCAGTTTAGAGGTGAGCAGCATAGCGTGCGACTCATAGCTATGATATGTCGTTTTTCACCAATGTGAACGGCCCAAGTAAAATTTAGTCCCTATCTGCATCGAATTTAACCGGAATTTATTCACCACGCTTCGATTATGGGAGGAAACATCAAATACCAGCCATTGCTTCAAAAGCTCAGGCTGTGCAGGTGGCTCACAAACTTCCAGTGCAAGCGGTTTAAAGGCATCATCATCGGCCTACTGACGATCCCTCTGCTCGTAGTAGCCTTCCGCATCAGCGCGGTAGGTCAAGACTTCAATTCTTCAGTTCTTACGGTGGAACATCCGCAAGTGTTGGTGAAACAACAGGGGTCCTGCACGGTAAAAATATGAACCCAAAAAGTTCTAATTATTCGATCGTGGGATCACCATAGCCTTTCCGCTTTTTGCCGTTGATTTAAATTACAGGGTGGGAATTTGGCGTACTGGTTTGTTCGTTTGACACCGCGAGATTGCATATGTTGCAGTATTCAATAACTTCGGGTATATATTACAGAGAAACACCAAGCTGGCAAAGATACAGAACCTTCAGAATAGGATCGGTGATGTTTTGGACGTCGAATTAGCCTTCACTTCAAGTAGATCTGACAAGCCACATGAGTGGAAGCTGACCGACGTAAAGGAGTCGCACATTTTTTCTGCATACCTTGACGCAAGACCAGAAGTAATCCTCGAATATGAGCACAATGACAGTCCGACAGAAATCACCTGGGCGATGGTAATACTTTCTTTTCGATGTTTTTCTAGAATTCAGAAAATACCTAATCTACATTGTATTGGCAGATACGAATTATAGCAATCCTTCCATGGAATTTGACATCCGCTCCTCTGACTTGCGTTTACAAGTACCGGAACAACGATGATTATTCGGAACATTCTTACACTTTGAAAAAAAGGCCAGCCACCAGCGTGCAGCAAGCAGCCGCTGTTGAGAGGCACGGAATGAAGTACAATGCATTTTTTGTGCTCTGTGATCTGAAAATTGATACCAAAGTGACCCGCGATACATTCTATCTGAAAAAGCATCTACCTTATGAAATAACTTTCACTAACGGGAATCTGGATGACGCCAATCAAGTGAAAAAGGATTCTTTCGTCCATATACTCTATCCAGAGGGTGGTATATCTCGGTCCGAAGACACGACAGATTTCATGGCCGTCTGCGTCGGTGTATCACGCGACAATTTTGACAAAGCTTTAAACCTGGTGGAGTACATTGAATTCTATCGCATGATGGGCGTCAGCCACTTCACTTTTTACAATAAATCCATCTCAGCGAGAGCAAACGCGGTGTTGGAATATTACAGAGATCAAGGTATCGCGGATGTATTGCCCTGGGATCTCCCACCGTACTATATAAACGAGAAAACTCTAAGAGTAGACGGAATATTTGCCGGATTAAACGACTGTCTTTATAGAAGTTCGTTCCACAAGAAATTCAAGTACGTTGCGATCGTTGATGTGGACGAGTTTATCGTGCCAAGAAAACACGACGATTTTAAATCAATGATGCAATATCTGGACCCTACGCAACCGGATGGTACGAAGGGTAAACAGGCATCGTTTATCTTCCGGAACATGTTTTTCTATTTAATGCTAGACGATGACCCTGTAACCCTAGCTCCAGGTGATTAAATATATATTGTACCACGAAAACTGTTAAGATCGATCGTACGATCATAATCCGTAATAGTAGCGAGAATTTCCGCGAGTGTACAAAATTAATTTTTGCATTCTCACTTGCTCCTAGGTGTACCCAAATTATTGACTCATTCGAAGACGTTGAGGTGGGAGAGCGTATTACCTTCAGAAATTCGGAGCAAATACATCGTCCGAGGTAGAGACGCCGTGGACCTCGGAAACCATCGAACTTGGCAATTGAGACAGACTTGCTCACCTTTTAGTCTCCGTGAGTTGTTTGTCTGAGAATAATACATGTCTAATGATTCTTCAATGAAACTTTTTTTTATCAATTCAATTCTCTCGGTCGTAGGGTACATGGAAAACGCGGTAGACCCGGAAATGGCCGCTTCTCACCATTATCGATACTGCGAAACAAATATTGAAACATGTTGGCAGAGACGAACACTGAGAGACAGAACTGTTCATAGATTTACAAAAGTACTTGGTGATAAGGTCGCAGCCGCATGTAGAGAAATAGCCAATGAAAACTGTTCGAATGGCGAATGAAGTTCAGACTACATCGAATCAGCAAATGTTTTCCGCAGGAAAAGTGAAGTATAATTAGCGGTACGGATTTAGGGGAAAAAATACAGGGAACAAGCAGTATGTTAAGTAGCGATATTCTCAAGTTAATATGTCACTTTTCTGATTTTTGATTCCTCGCAAAACTTTCGTCTATCATTCGCGATGCAATTATCAGGCGCAATTCTGATGAAAACTACGTGAATATAAGAACTATAAATTTTACGACTGAATTGGTTTTACTCGTAGCTTGATTGAATCGATGGATTCGTGTTTCTGAAGTTTAAATACTATAGCAACCAGTCGGTAAAACAATTCTAAGAATATTACATTTTTTCCGCTCAAGTGGAATTATTGAATAACTCTAAATTAAAATAAGGACGACAATAAGAAAAAAACTTTGCAAATTATATTTATTATTAAAATTACCTAATGATAATTGACGAGTGAATGTATTTTACTAATTCAACGAATATTTACGTTCTCAAATTTTAGTCTTGATGATTTCTTTTGATTTTCAATGTACACGTTTTACGCAAACTTTTTTTCAAACAGAAAAAATATTAATAACCACGCAATCCAACCATTGGCAGAAGAAAAGAAAAAATCGTATCGAAGTAATCAAACTAGAAACCTCCTGAAACGCAATAATAATGACGCACGGTTCCAACAGTGCTTCATCTCCCGCCCGGCAGTCTTTCATATATAAAGTTTGAACTGTTGTCTCTACGTCAAATACACGAAACTTTCTCCTCGGGGCTCCGTGATTTATGAATGACTATTCAAAATGATGATATAACTTGGCAAAAGTATAGGAGATTTTCAAGGTTTTAATCATTACTCAGTGTTTTGAGGTCCAAAAAGTCATATCAGTATGAATTATGGCACCATAATTACAACGACTACTCCACTTGCTAATCGTCGATTCGCCGGTTCAGCGGTTCATTTTAATTCAGGTGAAATTTTCATCCAAAGTTCACGGTGTATAGAATTTTGGCAGACCACGCTAGAAAATCGATCGAGTTCGAAAACTCAAACGTCACGTCTGCCGCGGCGCGCAATTAGGTTGATATTGCAGAGCAAATCAATGTAGGAAGGAAGTACAATAGAAAATTCAGGATCAGCTGTACAGATCCATTGAAACTCTGAGTTAACGACAATTAGAATTAAAGCTTTCGCAACAGACGACATTCATAATGAGACTGCCGAAATTCTAGTTGCTACAGTGCAGAAGACATAATGTAATGTGCAGTTGATCGCGAGAGTGATTGAAATTCGCTGATTAGGATGATTCGTTAATTAGGAATACCTAAGGCAAACGCGACCTGCACAAACTCCCAAACTGTGATACAAAAATGTTATTCCCGTGAGTTGCTTGCGGGCGTAGGCATTCGTCTCGTCGCCACTCATCGGGAAGCATATTAATGTGATTACGCCTCTAACGTTAATCAACTCGGGATAGAACGGTGCTTCTGATGTTAGTTACCCTTCGTCGTATAATTTGCTACTATTTATCAAGCATCGTCGAGGAGTTTCGCTTATGACAAGAGAGAGAAATGTCCCACTGTATAATTAATCTCCCTGGCGTACAAAAAAACAAACGAAAAAAAAAAACGAAAGAAATACACGTATTGAAGATTATTCCATGCATATCGTCAGGAGTTCGATCAGCAGAATTATCACATCGTTCCCCACGATGAAGGATAAATTTCACACTTCTTCAACTTGAAAAAAATGCAGGATCTCGAGTCCCCCAAACTTAATTTGCTGGTTCAATTCAGATAATTTTCCTTCCTCAAAATTTGTGGTCTATGAATATAAAGTCACGGAAATCTGTCTCAAGATGTATAATCCGATTGGAAGAAAATGACCGCATCACATACGGGGTTGTTGGCTATTATGTGAATCTCTGCCGAGGGACAGCGATGCTTGTAAATCTGTTGAGCAAAAACGAATGACTTCGTCTACCCTAACCCTCAGCCTCGACGCGAGGGAATTGCGAATTTGGATAGCCCGGAACTACGCAGCTGATGGTGGGTGTGGAAGTCAGATATGAAGAATAAGGTCGAGAATTTATAGCTTGGCTTACCTTGAGAGTATATAGGAAATTCGCCATCGCTATGACTGTGCGTGAGCATCCTTGCAGAGTAACACTGCCACACCGCTCTTCGCTGGGCTTCGTCCGTTCTAGTCCTAGTCCGAGCGGCTTCCTCGTGATCGTCGAAACGCAGAACCCTTGCCACTTCCGGAAATTAGGTCTCAAAAACGGATTATCCGCGATCTCTGGTACCACAAACACTTATATTCGCACGTAACACAAACTGTCGGAGTGGCAAGAGATTCACAAGATCATTTTTTAAGAGAACTTTGGTGCTATTTCCTTCTTCTTTTTATTTATTATTTTATTTATGAGATCGTTTGAGCTAAATTTACACCGTTAGAGCACTCCGTATAGAGAGCAGAAACTGCCCAGAACTTTCACATTGAAAATTACTGCGCGCAATTGTTTTCCGTCTCATTGATTTATCATTTCCGTACGAATCATAAGAATCGTCGAACTTTGGTAGAGAGTTGGATGTTCGGCGATGAAGTCGAGCAAGTTACGTACGCGAAGTAGGTATAATACCAAAGAACTTGGATACGAAAAATAAAAAAATGAATGCCTATAGTTTTCTCAGTTTGAACTTTTTCAACGGTCTAACAGGGCAGCAGCACACCAAATGAGTTATTGAACCTCTGAGACCAAGAACTCGAGCACTTTTCCATAAGACATCAACGAGAAGAAAAGTACCTCGTGTATTTTTGGAGCTCTGTACTTCCGGAGATGGAAATACCAGAGATACGCGTTCAATGGGATATACCTAGCTGACAGATACGCATGGGGTGACCCTAACTCTGCTGTAGCTTTTGTCCTAAACTTCAAGTTTTACCTTCCTGAATCGTCTCTCCCGCAAGAGAAAAGTATGAACTTTGCACCGAATCATTGATGGGCAATTACGTCACTTCGAGGTGGCCGCTAATTCCCAAACTCTGAATCACAGCTGGACCGTACGAAATACATCAAGGTAGTTCCTATGTCCCGATGAAGTAACAATGATTTCTTGTCCATCATCTTTTGTAGTGGGCTGCTCATCGTAACGATGATGTCATACGGCATTTTGATTCCGATTTATATCCAGTACATGGTACAAGATGAATCACGTCCTCGGTACTCCTATACCTCAGAATTGGATGACAAGTCGAATATATCAATAGCTCGAAAGTACAGGTGATAGTATTCCACGAATTCCTGAAATTCTTAT
Organism: Athalia circularis; assembly: GCA_963978495.1. NCBI lineage: Eukaryota > Metazoa > Arthropoda > Insecta > Hymenoptera > Athaliidae > Athalia > Athalia circularis. Next base: position 10,495,820 of record OZ021702.1, read on the forward strand.
CAACATATAAGCAGCGCCGGATAACAGTTACGTAGGTTTGTCGGCCGCTTAGGAATTCGACTAAAAGACGATAAATGCAGACAAGCTTTAGGTCATAAAAGCGCACGTTATGGGTACATTGTGGCGGCGTAATCTTTCTTCTTTTTTTTTGTTCTCCTTTTCTCTACCTGTAAACCACATTCGCGTGCTGCAGTATATTTTGTGCGTTAGAAGAAAACTTCAACTGAATAACGTTCTCGAGAAGATAAAAAAAAAAAAAAACAAGTTGAAAATACAAAAAAAAAGACAAAATGCCGGGGATTTAAATTAGTTACAGATCCACATCATTAAACATAGATTTCCAAGCTCTCTGCCAAAGTATGTGGGGATAAATTTGAATCGAAAATGATGAATAAATTTTCATATTAATCAATGTGCGCGCAGTGAAATCCTCATTACGCGATAAAAATCAACTGCGTAGAACATGTTATTGATATTTCATAGATTTTGTACCTATATTGATATCGCACGATCGCCACTGATTACAGATTACTGATTACGTACGCTTGCACATGTAATCGTACGGTAATTAAACAGATGTATACACCTTGAGTCAAAACTGTGTCAGAGTACACGCGTCAATGAAATATTTTAGAACACAACACCTGTATTATAACGAATCCCCTACGCAGTCTCGTCAACTGCAATAGATTATATACATTTAGTCTATTTTTGTTTGCTTTCAATTAACTAATTGATGTGCGTATGAATTTTTTTGTTTAGTTTTCAATACTCGGTTGCGCAGATTAAACCGGATGATTAAAATTAGCATCCGATATGAAATAAAAGGTTTTATTTCAATTGTATCCTTTGACACTATTTGAAACGGTTCTAAATTAAACTATTCCCTGCAGGCGACGCGGCGACAGGACATTCGTTCAGGACGGGTTCGGTAAGCGCACTGGATCTCGGTCCAGCGCTGAGGATAGAAAGAGAGAGTAGCCCTCAGTTACAAAATCGTGGGTGAGAGAGAGAGAGACGAGGAGAGATGGTGAGCAGAGCAAACGGCGCAAGCTTCAAACTTCTGGGTCGCGGGAATAGCGAAGATAGGTGTATATGCCCTCATACCCACCCTAAGGGGAGGGCTCGGTACGTACATACATTGCTGCAGGGCGAAATTCGGAACATCCTTGACAATCCACTCATACCCCGCGATGCTGCAGGAAACTCCAAGGTGACGATACGATATAGACGAACGTAATTCCACATCCGCAGAATTAGCTCAAGTACCATTATCGTACGATCGACTTCGTTCGTTGATCGGAAATAAGTTTGATACGCATTAGCGATTTAAATTTTCTATTAGGAAATTATTTTTTCTACCATGAATATATGATACACACTTGAACGTATATTGATAAAATGTCTACATCCCATCATATAGTCTGGAAAGTCTTTAGAACCATCGGTCCGCAAACACGGTGGATAAACCTATGTGTTGGGTTATAGGTGTACGTTATACACATATAAGGCAGGGCGAGCTGCTCAAATATTTGCCCTCTTTTAGAAGGCTCTCAGCTATTTTCTACTGAAAATAAAAAAACGGAGGTTCAAATATGCGGCAAAAAAGATTTCGTAGATATAAACAAAAAAAAAGAGTATAACCGCCAAATAGAAATAATATATAAATTCACACATAGCAAAAACGATCGTTCGGTTTTAGTTTTTAAAATATCAAATGTATTTTTTCGAAAGCAGCGAATAATATACGAGGTCTGCCTTGGCCTGCCAACAAAAAAAATACCTTCTTCTCTCTACGGCAAAACCAGAAAAGCTTCTCGTTTCTTGAAAAAGCATCGAGTATCAGAAGTCGATCAAATAAACTGGTTCTGAAGTCGGATTCCGGGATATTTGACGAGGTTATGCAATAATATGTATCGTCCGTTTTATTCGCCTAACTGAAGAATATGAACAAAATACAATAAAGCGGTATTGAATAAATACAAGTTAAAAATGGAAGAAAAAAATTTGTATCTATAAATATAAATGGAAAAAAAGTTGGAGAAATGAAGAGCATACTCCAATGAAAACTCGGGTTTATTGCAGTCGATGAAAGTTTACGAAGGTTCATTTGAAAAAGCAGTGCGGCTGTACATCGAAGCTGTAATACATATATAAGAGTCGGGATAGCTTGTACGTGGCTTTGATTCTTATTGTGGAGATCAATAAAACGTTTATGTACCGGAAAGGATGACGACCAGGTCGTACGTATGAGGGAATAAGACGTTTAACCAATATCATTCGATCATCATCTTCTATGGTATACCTATCTCATATCCTGTACGCAGCACCCCGGAATTCAGTTTCCCCAGAAAATCTATCGGCGATAAAACAAGAGTTCGTCAATAAAGTTACAGATTATACCCCTAGTAGGTATCTCTGCATTCCGATTCTGCAGCGATAACAAGGTCGAAATAATAGCTATTGTAATAATAAGAACAACAGCAACAATTCTGATTGAAATCTCCCGAAAGAATACTGAATTTTTAATCGTCGTATTCTGAATGGAAGACGACCTGTCTCGAGATTACCTTTGCATGAAAAGATTGAATGGCATTCCCAGGAAGGGCGACCGCAAGAAATGAGAAAAAATAAAATGAAAAATTATAAGATGCAAAAAATTTCATTTATAATAGTCTCTAAAACCGATGATAGCGTGTGCATGGTAGGTACTTTTGTTAACAAAATACTCGTAGATACCGCGTAAGGGATCAATAAAGGTAATGGCACGAAAGAAAACTTTTACATATATGTATATCTACATAGACGTATATTATGGGGATATCACGGTTATCAGAAATGACGTATGTACGCAGACAGGATGTTGCATGTACATGTAGTAGGTGCCATATAACAACGTGTGTGTATCACGTGCGAAAAAGTGTCCCATATTGGTATACACCCGCATGTGGTTGTATACATAACGTATAACGTCCCCTGTACTGCAGAGGTAATCGATAAAAACCCCCGAAAATGGTACAGCTGAAATTCGGGATGTAGGTCGAGTTTCGTGGTCGATGATTCGCGGAGAGGTGCAGCTAGAGTCTGTGAACCATGAGGCGAGGGGTGTGGTGATTTAAAAATTTCATTTGATTTTTCATTTCATCTTGTTCATTCAGTTTTCTATTCTCGTTTCGTTCATTCGTTCCTACATCTGTTTTTTTTTTTATTTTTTTTTCGCATACAAACGCACCAGGGGCAGCGAGAAAAGATATTAGGATACTCTGGGTCTTGTAGGCTCCGCCCATGAATACGAGACTTCCAGAGACGTATTCGCGCGCTGACAAAGCACTGTGCGTGGAAGAATTATAGGTATAGCGCGTATTCCATGAGGGACTAAAAACCATTCCCTGTCACGATCTACCGCCAACAAATCGCGGTATAGGGAATGATTATTACAGCCACACGACGTTTCTTCGAGAAAAAACCGATGTGGCTTTAATGAACTTTGTGGATAAAAAAAACGTCGATTCGTTTCATTTTCGGTTTTAACAAAAAATTATGAATGGGGCATTCCTAACGCAAGTTGATTTTTCTCTCGGCAATCTTATTACGCGTCTACACACGTAGTCCTTTTTGAGTTTTGTACAGCTTTTTATCCCTTTTTTTCAGGATGTGCGAGACTTCACTCGTTTCATTGTCTCCGTCAAGGGCCGTGCTATCTGTAAAATGTATATGCGCGATCTTTTTTGAGAGGGTTGCAAAGGATTCGTAGGGCAACCCATCGCATCATTAAAATCTACATCCTAGTTTTCATACAACTACGGATGTCTAGTATCACCAGGCCCCATCATCATACCTGTACACCATCCGAAGAATTTTATGATGAAGATATTTGAGCCGTGTAAAAGCAACAAAAAAAAGAAGGGCAGAAATATTTATTATTCTCGTATGCTAAGTATATACACGAGGTTTTTCCTTTCTTTAAGGGCTCGTTTATTTATGGCAGGTGGGTAACTGATAGGGGAATATTTTATCTCCGCTTGTATACGATACCGTCCCATTATACTAAATTATTTTCTCCAATATTTCGAAGCGGTCGCAAAAACGAGGAATAAAAAAGTAAAAAAAAAAAAATGGAATAGAATAGAAAGAATAACGATGGCCTAATGCCCAGCACCGTGCAGAATCGGTAAGAAGTTTGTAGATACTACACAAACCCATGCCGCACATAAGAGGGTAACAAAAATACGAGGATAGAGCGACAAAATCCAATAATAAAAGAGAAAAGAGTGAACGCGTTATATATGCGAGTCACGTGGGATACGTAAGCTCCTGGAATTGTGGGGCGACCTAAACCAGAACTGGTTAAACTACGTACACCCGTGACGACGATATAGTTACTGCTTCAGGATATATATGGACAAGGTGTCCAGTCAAATCACGATAAAGAAATCCCATCGAATCCCGGCTCTCTCATCCGACGATGAAAATACGAAAAAATGTTAAGAAAGTATGAAGAAAAATGAAAAATATATAGGTATTTGAGACACATGTACGAGCGCTGGTAAATGTCACTTTTCTGAACTTCAGATCATCGCTGTAGATCCCTGATTTCTTTTTTTATCAGAAGATACGCTGCTATAACTGCATATATTTATTGTTACCCATTCAAGACTCTGCAAATATTCGGGGATCGATATATCACGGAATAATTGCACAGCAACATCCCTATTTTGCGTATTCCGCAGCTGGCGTCTCCTCTCATTCTATTGAATGGATAACGAATCCCATATTTTTTCGCTCTCATTATTTCTGAGGTATCTTCAAACATTAAAAATGTTCGTACACTTGGTAGGAATAAAAAGGTAATCAGCATCCCGTAAACCTCGTATTGAATATAATCGATTACATGCTGCGGTTATAGGTATACTAACTGCAGCTAAATCTACGCGGGATGATTAAAAAGTTCAATGTGATCATTAAGCTAAACCTTAAGGAATCTGAATCCGATAATAATAATCGGTAATGGTTTTCGAACAATGTGATTAGATGTAAAATGCTGCATCCTCGTTGTATGACATTAAAAGTATACGAGGTATTCGGGAGGTAATTCCTTATTTTGGCCGAAAGGAGATAAGGAGTCCATTGGAAGATATTATTGGGCTTTACCAACAACGGACTTACCGGTATCGCCGTTCGCTCGTGCTCGACGTTTCCCTGTATTCTGGGTGCCCTCGTGGACGGTAGTACCTACTGTCACCTCTTGAGCATCCGCTGGAAATGAAAGTCGGACGAAAATCAGTCGGCATTTCGAGATTCCAAGAAATGATGAATGTACCATCAGTTCGTCGCGTGAAACGCGATATGAGTTTCAATAAGCGTAGGTATGGATTGAATGAAACGGACGCATTTTCGTACTTGAAATATAAATATATATAACGATTCATTTTCGGGAAAATTCTACAGCCATTTTACAACTAGTTCAATCTTCATCACACACGGTAGCGACCACAGTTACGGAAAGGGCAGGAAAGGCGGAAAAGATCTTCAACGCTCTTCGTCTACGATGAGCACTGTATGAAGATAAAAATAAAATCCGAATTAATATGAGTTTCAACAAAGGAACTCGGAATTATAGGGGAAAGCCAAAAAAAATACGAATTCGGATGACTTATCTAAAGTACATCTACCAATGCCGCTTACGAGGCTTAATAAAACATGGACAACCAGAACACGTTACAGGAATGGATCTGCAATTATTTATCAACTGACGAGATCGGTTCTTCCACAGCTTTGGATCCCCAGCAAGTTCTCGAAACACTCTGGAGGTCTGCTGCATCCTGCATAGCGAGCGTGTGTCAAGCATTGACATTATCCTGAGTATGATTTCAGCTGGAAGTCCAGAGAGATTTGGATTCGGAAGACCTGCTGCTGAAAGAATTTCGCACATTGCTGGAGTGCTGATGGCATTCTTATACCGGAATGACAATTCTTTCAAGTTTAGGTAACGACCAGTCAGATCTGAGGAATATACGTTCACGTATTTTGCTGTCTGAACAGCAATGTTGAAGCCCCGTTTACCAATCATGGTTTTCTGCTGTTCTAGAATCAGATTCACAACCAAGATATCGCCAGACGGTATGGCAACTAATTTGCATTTGCTTTCGCGTTCAGGTAAGCCTGGACAAAGTGAAAACTTTATATTGTAGTTTCCTGTGACCGGGGATCTCTTACAGGACTCTGGTGTTGCCAAAGTCCTTCTTGAACACCTGGCAATTAGAGATGACGATTCAGCGACAATTCCAGTCTCCGAGAATCAATGTAAATTCAAAGGACAACAAATACTTAGTACTATCGATTCGTGCTCCTGGTGAGACCGTCACATAAAATCCAGCTTCTGCCATGATTGCAATCAACAAAACCATCATATAGTCGTGATGAATTGCATCTTCTCCGAGAGTCTGAGCCAGATCTTCGAGTGCTGGTGCCAACCGAAACGGGGTGCTTTCTTCCACAAGATATGGATCCAACATTACGTCGACGAAGTAAACACTGTTATGAAATGATGATCATAACCTAAGTTTGACCACTAGCGCAGAAACGTCAGAAAAGCTCTAATCATCTGAAAGCACGCCGTCTAACGTCAAGTTTGTGAAGCTCAAAAGATATACGATTGATGATACAGAGAACCTTATCGTATGAGTTTACCACTCGCTCAAGCTCAGAGCTTCAGCTGGTACGGCTGGCTCCAGCGATCGTCGGTAGGTTACTTCCGATGGTTCTCGAACTTGAGGAGGGAAAATTTCGATTGACGATCTTAGGGTCTAGGCTGTTGATCGTTTTCGACCTTTGTTTTTTCCTCATGATTTCGTTCATCACAATTCAGTGACGCACAAAGCAGTTTAGCTGAGTCAGCAGGAATTGTTGGTTTCATTTATGGAAAATTGAATTATTTTTGTTGATGCGAGACACCACTTTCAGTAAAGCTGTTTATACCATAAACAGCGAACATAGTGGTATCGATCCTGCACATGACAATCGCACAATCCAGAAAACGCTGAAGATGTCTTCTTCTCCGATCCTTAGGCATTTCTGTGGTGTTCCAAAAGATGATACGAATCCCATCTTGATGTACCGTCTGAGTTCCCGCGCGATTGCAGGAATCCACAACGATCGAGACGCGAGCGCTTCTCTCTTCGCGATCGGTTTCTTTAAATATTCACGCCCTCGGATCATTCATAACTCGTTTGGATTGCACAGTTTTGCGACGCCCAGCTGGAGACCATCTGACATTTGCTTTTGCTTGAGGGCTGACTGGACCGCTGCTTGCTAAAGGTTCGGTTATGAGGATGAAATCGGTACATCGTAGGAAGAGAACATGAAAGAAAAAGGCATGAAAAAAAAAAGAAAACGGGAGATCGTGAGAGGATGAAGGACGATATATGTACGGTTGGAATTCCTTTTGGTACCCGGATATTTGCGTGTGATTCACTGGTGGTTTAGTACCTTATGACATCATTCACGTATCGGTTGAAGTACGAAGTACCTTCAAAGTTTCAACAACTTGTTGCTAATGCTATGCGATCCTGTTTCTTTCCAACCTTTTGTTTTAAATGAAACCGATCAGTACTCGTCGTAAAAATAGTCCGATGGAAACTGGGACGCAATATGCAACCTGTTAAACTCACCTCCTGATCCTGGTACCGAATCCCCCTGGTTTGACACTTCCACTTTATCATCACACCGCAATAAATTTGACACACTTGACACTACCGAGACATCCGATTCGGCCATTTTCAGGTTAACTCGGGCTAACCTTAGAGCGGCTTGCCACATTCGAATCAAAACTTTTCGAAACTTCAATGCGTGAGCAAGTCAGGTTCAAGACATTCACAGGCGATGGCGGCAAAATTTCGTCAACATAGTGCTGACGCTCAACGGCATCCATATAAAATAAGATCATGAACACTCTCCATGCTTAAAGTAACTTGAACACCCGCAAAAAAATCAATTAAATCGATCACGCCGATCCAATTATATGGCGAAATCTGTAGACATAAAGATCTTCGCATTCGCCACGAAACGGAATGGCTCAAATATCCAATCCAACAATATCATACATGGAGCTCACAAAATTTTGAAAATTCGGTTCCATTAGCCATCCTTCAAGCGGGTTCCGTGGTGTAGCGGTTATCACGTCTGCTTTACACGCAGAAGGTCGCCAGTTCGATCCCGGCCGGAACCACATATATTTTTGCCGGGATTCGATGTCCAGTTTAGTTTTGAACTAGAAACTCAACAAAGGTTTAGTGGGTCATACCTGCGTATCCAGCAGCTCGATAAATGAATTCATGTCCTTTTTGATATGATTACCTTCTGAATAAAACTTCCGTCTGTAGATATTTCTGTGGCTCAGACTTTTTTTTTCAATTTTACCTATTCAAATTCGGGGAATCGTGTCATGCATCTTTCCATCTTCTCATAAAGGTACATGAGGTATGTATTTCTGAATGAAACCTGGCAGCATAGGAAAAGATAGGTCAAGTATGATAAGAAGAATACTCGAGCGCATCTTCGTGCAAGTCTGAAGTTGAGTACGTCCTCTTAAAAACTCAACGGATTCTGTGGCCACCTTGAGTGGTACATAGACCATGCTGAGAAGGAAAGCTCAGTTTCCCAAGATTCCGCTCTGCTTTGTTCCCATGAAATCCAAGGAATCTTATTCCCACTTGGAGTTTATTAAAAAACAAATGCAAACAACAATCCTGTACAACAATAAAGCAACTCATTAGACAAATCGTACTGTGTGCCGAAGAAGACAAAAAGTCAAACATTTCAACCCTCCGTGCCGCTCGTCGTGATAAAAATTGTATGAAATTCGGCAGATGGAACAGTGAGAGAAATAATAGGAGGGTTAAACGACAGTCATTTTATTTCCTTGCTCAAAGTCGGGTGTCGTCGATACCGCAATATTGCACGATTTATAATGTCGGCATCACCATCAGCTGAAGCATCTTTTATAGGGTCGGTGGATTGCTCATGAATAACCGCAACAGCAGCAGCAATATAATAACCGGTCGATACCTCCCGCGTAGAGCGATCAATTCCTGCATAAGGGCGAGGATATTTGGTGTTCCTCTACCTTCGAAGCCCCCACAACTCGTACGGAGAACAATACCCGTCGACACGAGCCTCATTCAATCTTATTTCATATTTTAGGGTACATAAATTCGTCAATATGATCGTTCCGGACTTATTATTTCTCGGTGACCACGATAAAATATACTCGTATAATGGGAGGGCCCCGGGATCGAAGTTATTCTCATTGCCAGGGCAATCAATTCTGGCAAATTCAAACCCAAGACCTACGTCGATGCAGTTCCTTACTTTCCAAATCGGAATTATACCCATAGTCACCCGGCTCGACAACCGGTTTTGAAATCAGCGGTGCGGTGTTAATTGCAATTAAGGACCCATCGTAACCCGTACCATACGGTATGGTAAAGTGCGGATTAATAAACTGCGCGAACAAGGTACAGGTATTGGGAATGTGGAAAATTTGCACCACGCTCAACTTACTGACCGGAAGACCTGTTCGCTAATCTTCTCTTTTCATTCCAAGTATACCCACGGCAAACATGAAAAAATGAAGGGTTTCCTTCCAAGGAACGCATCTAGTAATCTCTGCTCGGCCTAGGGTTCCCGCAGGGCATGAGACCTAGTCTCCTCGCTCACCTGGTCTCACAATCAGAAGTGCAGTCGGCCGTAGCATATGTGATAAGTCGTATGGACGTACGTAGCGTAGGTGAATTATGAAAAAAATCGATGCAGTAGACAACGAATAGGTACGCCGAGTACGCAGATCGCGCGCAGCGACGAGAGTCCAACGAGACCAACAACGGTTTGTGGACTCGGCCACACATCCATACCTATGTCTCTGATGTAAGTACGTCGCGTATGTACCTATCGAAACACAACCTACTGGGTGAGTATTGAGGGTGTATAAGTGAGGGAAGAGGGAAGGTAGGCGTCGAGGTGGGGAGAGAGGAAAGGGGCAAACGGCAAGCGCGTGTCTCCCGTCTCTGTTTAGTTCGAGCTCAGCGAGCCACCGGTGAGCGTCGTTCGGAAGGTTCGGTTCCGTACGGTTGTGACAGCGACTGTGCGCAGTTCGTTGAGTTACGTCGACGCGCCAGTTTTATACCGTGGATGGCCCCGTCCGACCGCATCGTCATCGCTTATCAGGGTAGTTTTTTTTCAAACCCGCCAACCCCTTCATCTTCAAAATGTTCATCAGAGTCATGAGGATCGAAGATATCGTACTACGAAATCGTTTTTATTCATCATTAGCTTGAACCAATATCAAATGTCATCTGAGGTCAAGGAGTCATTGTCACCGCAGTCAAACTGCTGATGACAGTCGAGGGCTATTGGACTGACCCTACAATAAACTGTAGACCATGAAATTCGGAGAGTATGTCGTAGAATTGGAGCACAGCGATGCTGACCAATGTGTTTAATCGTTTCTTATCGGAACGAGTGAAGTGAACTTCTATAATCCAAAGTTCAACGAAGGGTCGAGGAACATTTCGAGAACGAACCTTTCCGTCTTGACCTTTGATGGTTTGAAGAATCCCGCGGTGCTCCGGTTTGCAGATCGTCAATTGTTGACCCAATTGAGCTTTGTGAGCGAAGATGTAGATCGGTAACGATAAAGTGATATTCATAAATATTCACCTACGGTGTGATAATCTCGGACATTTCATAATTCCATTGAACAAGTATCAATTGTGGGACCCCTGACTTTTGTTTGGTACTTAATAGAGTGGTGGTTGTTGTTGTTCTTGTGCTTCTCACCTGACCATTGCAGCTGGTACATCGGCATTGTATACATCGTCCTACTCATGCTGGGCGTTTTTAAACGACGCTGGAAGCCCTCGAAAAGGTTGGTGATTTTTTATTAACCATTATTCAATACTGCGATTGACTGATCGGACTTTGTACAATGATTAGAATATCCATGTGTAATGAGAACAAAATTAACATGACCGGGTGTAACACGTGATAATGATGATGACACTACGAGTTTTTTTGAGCAAACATGGGAGTGTTTGCCGCTTTTGATTGTCGTCGAATAGATCGTGGGTTTAATCTAGAATCTCTGATTCAGAATTCAGATAGTGTGTAGAATTTGTCTTTTCCCACTTATTGCTGTTAGTATTGTACATGTTCAGCCACACAGATCATTAAGCATTTTGCCTTTTTCTTCGCCGTGCGAATGCACCACAGAGTGTTACGGCAGTAGGTGCGTACGTTGTACGATATTATACTTGAAGAAACGATCGAATATCGACTCCGGAATACTTACTCGATGGATAAATCGAGGTGGTCTCGTCCACGTTATAAGACCCCGTCGAAAGCTAAAGTTATGCAAACGCGCGAGTCGAGAGCTAAGTTTAGAAGTTACTGGGTTATCTTCACGTGTATATCATCCATTAGTGTTGGTGTGACGATGTGCAGCTTGTACATACGCATACCTCTGCACCGTAGCACATACCGTCATAGACTTTTAATACGCTGCATATATCGATTGCCTATGTCTCCTCGAACTGAAGCAAAAACTGTTCCCACCTCTCAAATCTGGATTTTCAATCAGCGAAAACGTTTTAATTAAGACATTGTCTTTCACCGTTTTGCGAGAGGTTGTCTGAGATCGATATCGCATTGTGTCGGTGTCGATCCGTATTTCAGTTTTTTATGCTCGGTAACTCCGCTAACAGTAATACGAAGAATGTTCAATAAAAATATACCATTATCATGGTAGAACCGCCGCGAGTTGCGACGTAACCAAATCCGAAGTCTTTATCTACAATTGTCCTCTATCAAGTTGGTCACAGATACACAACTACACGCGTACGCGGATTAATATAGTCAGCAGCAGGGAATAGCAGGTATCGCGTTTTGTACTTGGAATGTTTCGATGACGCATGCTCTGCAGAATTTTGACTCTTGTTTTGTGTTCTTTCTTTTTTTCTCGGCAACATTGGCAGTAGCAGCCAATTCCGCAAGAGTCTAACACCGTGCCATGTCCGTCGTTGATTAATTACCTTCAAATCGCAGTATACCAAACTGCGTATCAATTTCGCGGCGAGTTATGTCAACGTCGCAATTTCAAGGCGTCACGAAGCCACAGATCGGTCGCCCTGAGGACAAAAAATTCGTAATAGGAGAAAAAATAAAAATGTTCTGCAATCTCGAAACACAAACGAATCAATAGGTTAATGTTTTTCTCCGACAGTGCTGCTCAACGGGCTGAATATTTTCACAAGTTCATGATTACACATCTTTTGAACAAGTGATTAATAAACAGCACGTTCACACATTTCTTTGACGATGGTTTTTACGTAAAGCGCAGCACGCCGGTAATCTGTTCGGTCGTATTATCGCTTCATGAATGAAGGAGTACAGAGAGAGTCCGTCCCGAGGTGGGAGTGTTGTGTTTCTGAATGAATCGGGCGCAATGAATCGACAATGAGTTGGCTAATCGGTTAGCTGCGATGTCGCAATCATCATATTACGTCAACGGATATGGGTATAGGCGGATATATATGGCGCATTTTATCGAACCAGATTCGATCGAATCGGATCAAGATCCAGCTTTTCATCTCGGTCTCGCTTCACGTGAATTTCCGAATAGTCAAAGGACGCGCGGAGATTAATGAGATATCGTATCTCTTGAGGGAACGGTAAGTCGAGTCGCTCATAAGTACGGACAGACAGACAAATAAACACAAATGTCTATATAGGTAAGCGTAGACGTACAAATAATGCAACGCTGTATATAGAAATACAGCGAGTCGTACAGGAAATTGCGGAGCAGAGTCGTTCTAAATTTGTCCCCACTACAACGCAGAGACTCTTAACGGTCTATTTTATCACCTCCTACGCGCTCAGATGAAATGTTGCAAACGAGAGGAAGAGAGAAAGAGGAATGTAGTGAGAGAGAATGATAATTTTGGTAAGAGAAACGGAACGAAGTATACACGACCAACTCGATGAGTGAGCAGATTGTTGAATACCTCTAACTAGCTTGCTGGTTGCTGATGCTGGGCATTGCTTTCAGCTAATTGATTGCCAAAAGTAAACGGTACTCTTTTGTGTTCACCTATATTACTCCGACAGTTATCATACATTTCACTCGGAGACAAGATGATAGAACTAACCGCGAAATCTTATGGCTCTAAAACACTCATCTCTCTAATGTAAAATTCGAAAGTTACACCATGTGGATATAGGTGGCTACTTCTTATCGTCAAAACTCTAAGCTCATATCTCACAATCAGCTAGCCAATGCTGATAAACGTGCTAAGTGCTCAGAGAACTCTGAACATTCGTCCATTCTCCTCGAGGACATTAGTGTTTGATCTTGAGGTGTAGACGAGTGATTTTCACCTCCATTGATCGCTCCGATGATGGTGAAGAGAAAATTGTTCAGACCCGCAAAAGCCGAGTGGTTGAGCTGATTCTTTTTTCTCACGCGACATTCATTCGTTCATCCATCTGTTCATTTGGAGTTGCTTATTGCAGACCCTATAAATATATATACCGAACCCTCGACTTTTAGGCTGATGCAGCTTCAATTCTTCAGCTAAATTACCTTCCATTCTTCCTGCCTGCCTCCTCATGACTTCGCACGGCGGCAACAGCAAGGGATATCGGAAACTGAATTATAGCTTCGATGCAGGTGCGGGTTTCCACGTTCCTCGGCCCCTTATTCTCACTATTGCTTTTGCTGCGGCGTTGATGCAGGTTGCGCGTCTAGCTAAATAAGAACCGGAGATCGAGGCGACTGGTGCACAACTTCTTCTTTCTTTCCATTTTTGTCCTTATTTCTGACCGCTGCTCATGTGGTCATCTCGTACGACTGAAAGTTAGATTTAGCGTAACGCTCAAATCATTGCGTCATTTGCACTAGATTATATTGTTATTGGCTTATTGCTTACACAACAAAACGTTACTGCTGTAGACTGAGAGGTTCAATTTGCATACGAAAGGGAGACGCGCGAACGATCCTCGCCTCCTTTTATATATATATGACGTCGTAAAAGTGGGTCACTAATTCTTCACGAATAGAATAAATAAATATAGATATGATAGAAACTATTTTACATGTATATGCAAACTGATAATCGTGCAGACAACCGAACCGTTGTATTTACGAGCAGCAAAAAACCGATCCTGAATTACGTATTACGTACAGTTCAGATAAAAGAAATAAATTATAGCTCAGACTTTATTTATAATAGATGATTAATTTATTGTTGATCTGAAATAGACCTATAAGATATCGTCAGCGCGCGCCAGGTGGATCCGATTGCTCAATTATTACTATACTACCTGCAATGGTTTGGGTTTGAGTAGCTGGTTTATGACCTTACGGCTCGCTAGACTTTAGCTGTGCTGCTGCTGTTGCTGTTGCTGTTGCTGCTCAACCAACGAAGAACCTAATTTAGGATTTCTAAACACGAAAGTTATTACAGTACTAACCGTTACTCGTTTAATCTACTATAAATTACCATACGACGCGGGGCCACGGAGATAACGCAGCTCGCTCTCCTATTGCTGGTGTTGCTGTTGCTGCTTTTGCTGGCGTACATGCCTCTCCGCCCTTCGAAACATACAGATAAGACATACTCGCATCTGTCTCTCATGTACCTACCAACCGTTGTTGAAAAAAAACTCATCTCAAATCGAAGCTGTTTTCAGACCCCCAAAATATGTCGCACACAGGGTTGAGGAATTTTTTTTCAACCCTGTTTCGGGCCGGCTGATACAAGCTTTCTTTGAATTTTAGCGCAATGTTTCGCTTCGAGAGATATTGGGGAAGGCTCGTGGAATGTAAAATTCGATAGTCCGCAGGGCCAAGTTGTTACGGCACAAATATCGGGAAAATTTGGAGAGTGTAAATTGCGGTATAGAAACTAGAAACGTGTGCGCATGTAACGCGGGTGTGAAAAATACAGCAGTGAATTCTAAATTCTGTAAAGTAGAAAGTTTCTATCATCGTTCATTGCTGCACCTACCTGACTAGCTACATACTTGTAAATTGTCGACTTCACGACAGTTATGCGGAAATTATATTATTAAATATACCTACATTGTGTTTTATAGAAGAATTGTTATCTTTGGCGTGGGTGGCAGAACCAGAATCACGGTTATACTTTCATTTTTTCAGTTTCTATATGGCTTTATTCGTTATTGATCCGATGAATTAATTCCGATACGACTTTCAAAGTTCGCTCTTGATTGAGGAATCCGTGTAGGGATTCCAAACAATAAAGTAGCAAAGTTATCCGCGTTTTTACTACATATTCTCAAAGCTTCGGAAATGTACAAGGTGTAATTTTGCCTTGTTAATACACGGAGAGTTCGAACTTCTTGGAATTCTTCGGTTCATTTTCAATATTGGCTCACAATTTGTTACCCTAGTCGAGAAGGTATCGATGAGATTTCGAAGTTCACCTGCTGAAGAGAACAAAAATGAAACTATGAAAAGCAATCTCAGGGATAATAAATCGCAAACCTTACAAGCGCTGAAATCAAAACCCTGTAAAATGATCAGGTACCCAACGTCCACAGCGATCAATTCAATCCATGAAAGACACGTACAGGTATAAAAAGCACCCGTCGGAAAGGGTGTAGGGATTATTTTGGCGTATGAAAGCCATTTAACCATATGATTTCAGCTACACTCGCGCCATAATAAAGGCCTTGCCTGGGTTTCGGATGTGTCAGAGTATCCGTGGATGTAAATCATTTTCACAATGACACTTTGTTCGTTTTTGAAGCCATATTTCGAGGGTTGATGTAGTGGGGGTTTTCGGTCACCAGGGCAACCCTACCGTCGTTTCGGAGGGTCCCGCATGATGCGCTGTAGTGGAGAGTAATAATGGCTGGACGATTCTTTCGGGTGAAATTCAAAGGGAAACTCATCCCCAAGGCACCTAACGTCCATTGTACGCAATTATTATTCTCCAACAAAGTCGTCGTCCCGGTTATAATACGCTTCGGGCATTTCGTTAGAGTACGAAGAATATACACAGGCGCTTATGGCTTCGTCCTGGTCTTGTCCCTTACAACCACCACCACCACCACCACCACCACCATCATAATCATCCACCACTGTTGCTGCTGCAACGCGATGATCAAAAGAGACCATTAAAGTATCTTGCGGGGGCCAACAGGTTGTCGGTAAGTCCAACACTCGTAACGATCACCGCTGCACGGTGCTCCGGGTGGGTAATAGGAAGGTAGGAAGGAAGGTAGGTAGGTAGGTAGGTACGAGACATACACACCGTGTATCGCCACTGTAACGAATTAAATATGCGCCCAAGTTTCGACCCACTACTGCTTGCAGCAGGCAGTGATTTGTTAAGCCGTATAGGTAGGAACGACTCGGTTCTATACGTTATATCCTGCATCGTTATTGCATCAAAAGACCTAGAAAAAAGGAGATATAGATGGGAGGTAGTGAGTTGATGTTGCTTGGTTATGAAAATATCATACATTTATTCATATATTTTGGGCGCATAAATATAAATATAACAGCCCGTAGTATATATGTAGAAGAAAACGGAGAAAAGTTATTCAGGGGATGTACCCTACTACACATAACTTTGAAAATTTGAATGAATGAATGAATTTTTTTTTTTCTTATATAATTTATTTATCCCATATACGGAACATTGTTACGCAACTCCTCGTTTCAATGAGACTTTAAACTGTCGACGATCGACCAATCGTTTCGTGCGATCATATAATTATCATATTTCGTGAAAAATATTTATGGTCATGAATTGTTTTCTTTTTCTACTTTTTTCCATTCTAACTGGATGTAATATTCATGTATACATATATAACAACGCTGCGCCGCCTATTGTGGGGGAGGGTAGCTCCGTAGTCCGAGCTAAAATTAACTCCTCCTTTTTACCCATGTGTCTGCGCGTTTCTCTCTTTTCATTTCTTTTTTTCTTTTTTTTCTCCACATTCTCATTCTTCTTATTCTTCTCCTGCGAGGGAGGCTCTCAAGGGTGGATTCCTGCATGGTCGCCAGCCGCGCACACTCGACGACCCCTGGGGCCCCTGCAGGCACTCCAATAATTTGACTAATTATAGCTCCGTAGTATGTACTTACCAACCCAACAGCAACAGCAACAGCAACGGCAACAGCAACAGCATTGCGGTAACGTCATGCGCCCCTCGTCTATTAGCCTAATTTGTTAACGATTTGGAGAACAACTCGGAGTGAAACTAAGCTAAACTCTTCAAAGAGCCAGTGGATATGGTCTATGCACGTACATTCTACCCGTCATAGATTTTACTTCGCACCCCCACGGGATACCGTCGCAACCCTCAAGACTCGCCACTATATACCGACGCACACAGGAACATATAGGTATACACGGATACCTTCCTTTTTATTACGAGTCGACGTCCCGACGCCGTGTGGTAACATTAAATTCACATTGATTGCGAGTTAAACAACCCGGTAACAGCCAAAATGGCGTTCCAAATACCCGAGTTAACTCCCCTTGCTTTTTTCAATCTCATTTACATTAAATTTAAATTTAAAACAACAGGAGAAGAAAAAAACGAGCGATACAATCCATGCAATGGGGTTTCCGGAACCATAGATTTTATAAAATTATGTCAACGTATAAGCACGTCTCTATGGTTTTAGATACTTCCGGTAGGTTTTAACGATCGAGATCCGAGACGCGTTTGCAGGATCGTTCGTGATCCTCCCGGAAGTATCTTATCCGCAAACGCGCAGTGTACGTGCTTTATAGAGTTTGAGATCGGTATTATATGGCGAGCCGATACTTCCGAAATGAAATACTACATAACCGGTAGTTATGAAAGGAAAGGGTTTTGGTGTGAGGAGCCGTGCCGGTGCAGAGAATGGGGGCGATGAATTTTTCTTTGTTCACGATCGCTACTACGTGAAATCCCATCATCAGAAGTTCATGTCTCTCTCTCCTATGGATATACACCGACATACTTATATTATTTTTCTGCACTTTCGTATATTATTATAGCCCTCGGAGGCTCGTGCTCGCCCCGTAGTGAACTATAAAATTTTTTATAACCCACAACCATCAGCCAGGGAAAGCGAAAAAAAAGGAAGATATTCCCATCATAATATCATGCATGTTATGATGTTGCGAAGAGACGACAGCTTGCCACCACTCTCGTGACTCTTTTCCATTTCTCTTTTCCTCCCTTATTTTATTTTACCTTATTTTTTTTTTGTTTTTTCAAACCCTTGGAGGAATAGAAGACTATAAAACGTACCCTCATTTCATTACATTATCATATCCCCAGTTTTTGACCTCAATTTTATTATAATATCGTAGTAGTAAAATGCAGACTAGAACTCGGACTAGAATTTTCAAGTTTCCATTTCCATTTCCATCTTTTTTTTTTCGTTGCCTGTTTTGCCCCTCATCTCTGAGATATTTTGTAATTTTTACCTCAATATCGCGAACCGTAATTTTACGCTTTCATTTATTCATTATTTTTTTTTCTGTTTTAAACACGTCTCTCATGTCCCACAGGAAGTCATGACAACGGTCTTTTTTTTCTCTTTTTTTTTTTTTTTTAAATGTATTATATATCTCGAAGCCTGTGCACGAGAACGGCAACGCGTGGGCTTGCTTCGTCAGCATTCGCGTATCGCGTATGGTATGGCGTAGCGGAGCTGCAGTTGTCGTAAACCTGAAGGTTTTATGCAACCTGTATTCATATCCACCCTCGCTTATCTTTTAGGTTGTAATTGCTCAACTCGCTCGTTTCTCTCTTATCTAATTTCGGTGTTCACCATTTTTCTTCTTTGATTTATTTAATTTTTTTTTCATCTTGCTTTCCATTCCGCTTTTGCGACGCGTGCGGTATTGCGACAAAAACCGTTTTCGTAATCTGGGGAATATTACGAGATACTGCGAAGCAAAATTTACCACCCCGTATATTTTGTATAGATAACGCTCGGATCCAGTTTCCCTAAGGAGTGAGTAGAGCAGTCGCCGTGGTCGGCCGCCACGGAGCTACGGAAGGAGGTTTATCGATCGACCCAACAGGCTGACCCCCATCCAGGGTGTTTGTCAGCACCTACCGCGTCCCACAGAATACTGACCTATCTATACACCACTAATAAACTTGTGTGTGTGTGCGTATATAATAGTTGCGGCCCACATACGCCGTACACAACTGGTGCAAATTTCGTCAGCAGTTACCCCCCTTTCTCTCTCTCTCCCTCCACCGATATAACTCCAGAAACTAATTTACCGCAGGTTCGTGTTCGTCCGGCAAATCCATGGTTGGAAGAATTTATATGATATTTATTTACGATTCGTCTCGCCGAACGGCTACGACGCACTACGTGGATCGAGGGGATTGTTTTACCCGAAATTCTACGTCGAGTTGTTTTAGAAAAATGGGTCGGGAAAATTACACGAAATTCTTATCGGGGCTTTCCCGTTAATGAAATTTATTTCACCCCTCTTCGGTTACAGCATTTTATTCACAATTAAATTACAACTCGTACCGGCGTCTGTCGCTGCGATGTGGTAATTAGTTCCATACGTACTCATGATTATATTCGTCTTATCTCGGGTTCCGTGTCGCCTGTTGGCTCGAATCTTTTACTCGTTGTTTCCGATCGCAGTAATCCGAATATTTCTTCTATTTTTCATCCACCCGAACAGCGCTGGATATAATTTTTTTTACTTGATTTCCCCGCGGAATATTGTATTCGCGATGACTGGATGAATATCGGTCTGGCTTTGATAAACGTTCGTCCACACATAGGTACCCATGTATTCGTGTATATAGGTACGTTCGCCTGATCCATTATGTACAACCAAACGAAGCCCTTTGCGAATCGACCTGTCGCTATCCGTTAAACGGCCTGGCCGCACGGTAACTAATTGCATTTTCCACATGACAGAGTATAACGATATCTGCAGAATGTAGGTATATAAACTGGCCTGTTACCTCCGCTTCGATGATCAACTCGTTTGTATGTGTGTAGAACGGTTTCGAAGCAGTTCGTTGGCGGCGACTACAATAACGGTTAATTAAAAGATTTCGTTGAATTTTCGTCGATCCTTACAGTCGATATTTATTTTTCCCAGTTTTTCGCGAGGAAATTTAATATGAATTCCGTTTCTGCACTGATTCTTCGTTCATCGGACACAATAGTTGCGAGCGTTTACGTATCGTCTGTACTTTACATAATTGGTTTTGGTAGAGGGCTGCTCAATTGAATAGCATATAATCGGGGCAAGGAGAGTTAAAACTCTTTTAATTATTTTTATTCTTAATAGTTTCTCACATGCGCTTGGGGTTTAATTACCGGAAGGGACTAATTACTTTAGAGAGGTAGAAAACGTCGAGCAAGCTGGAAGCACCAATTCATACCCTTTAAAGGGATGCGAGGAAAATTGTAGAACAGAGACGCGCCTGAGGGAAGAGAGCGAAGGATGGTTCAGGTGCTTTGGGAATTCACGTTTACCGTTATATTATAAATCATGAGAAAAATTTTTACGCGCCCTGAATCTCAACAACAATAAAATCGGAAGCAAAACAAAATTCCTCGGGGTGGTTTTATATTAACAACTTTTCATTATGCATATCTATTTTATTTCATTTTATTCTTTTACATTTCTCTCTCGTTTACTGTTGTCTTTTTATATTTGTTTTTCCTACCGTCAGACCGCAGTGGATCGGCGAATCCGCAACTAAAAAAAGGTGAAAAAAAAAAACAATCACGTCACGCTGTGACAACTGCAGCAGCCACTCTAGTGCAACGCCTGCAGATATAACTATGATAAAAAAGACACTCTGTCGTTGCACTTGCTAAAATCACTCAAGTTTCACCTTACGTAGTATGTGATATTTAGCATATAGCTGCAGCGGCTGAGGTTATCTCTGAAGCACTTTGTCGCAACATAAGTTTCTCATTTATCTTATCGTCGAAATACAGATTACGTATATATATGCTGAAAACTCCACCCTTCGAATGGCTACGCAGAGAATTGCTCCAAAAAACTATTTTTTCTCAGTCGGTACCTGCGACAGCTCAGTTTTCAACAGTCTCGCATCGCCAAAACTTATTTCCTCTCTTCATCCGTCCTTGAGAAAAAAAACCAATAATTTTTTTTCCATCTGATATTATCTCTTTGGATATTTCTGAAAAAAGAACCTCTTGATACACTCCACTTCCCGATGCAACGAGCTTTCTTCTGGGGTACGTATGCTCTACATCGATTTAAATATTTGAAAAAAGTTGATGTGTAATAAGTGGGAGAATAATGATGCATGCGAACTAGAATGTCTTCAACATATATGTACTCGTAGACGCAGCTATGAATAGGTATAGCTGGTATATACCTGCCCATGTAAAATCGGAATGATGCATGTACAAGAGTTTTGCTGAGGAGCCATTGTATTGTCTCGCGGATATAACATGCAGGTTTCTAGTTCTGCATGGCTACTGGAAACAGTAAAGTGCAGTTCCCTCTTTCCCGTTTGGTTCCCCTTATTCTCCGATAGCTTGTTCCTTTTATATATACCTGTAGATAATTTCCCCGTACGTATGCGAGGTGCACATTTTCTAGCTTCGTTTCTATTGCAGCGACGATTCGAACACTACTGGATTTAAACATTTCAACGAACGCGTGAGCTAAACCAGTTATCTACGTGTCGAGTTTGCCGGGTTCTCTGAGAGAATTTTTATCCCACCCTATATGCAAATCCGTAGTCTCGGTATACCTCGTACTCCACGTTTATCATCAATCCAATTTTCGCTGACATTGAACGAGAGATTGTTTCCGAAAATGTTGGAGAAAAAAAAAAAATACAAAATGGAACGTGAGGAAAGGCGATAAGGGGCGGATGCGATGAGAAAATGTTACACGACGAACTTATATGTTCGTACCTGCGAGGATGGATTCAACCTGACATTTTCATTCCGCATTATGCTCATAACGAGTTATCGCTGCAAAACTCAAGTCCGCAATCCCGTCATGTCAGCTGTTAGAGGTAATTAATTATTACTCAACTATAATTAATACGCATGGTGGTGCAATCGCCTCAGGATCGTTTCTTTCCATTCGATAAAGTAAAAGACGATAAATACATGCATACACCCATTTCATGCCTACGTGCGCAAAAAAACGGTCTGAAATTTTTTCAAACAAATCTGATTGCGATTTTTTATTCTCACTTTACAAAGCCTGAGCTTGATTAAATTTTCACGCACGTACGTATATCCCGAAAGGTTCTTGTAGAAATTAATCATTATTTTCGCAAAAGTTGTACAAAGTGAAGATGTATTAACGGAGAATGCTAAAGAAGAGGGAATTATTTATCGGAGTAAATATTGTTCAAGGTTTAGTCATAAATTATGTATCTTTCACACGGGCACGCAATGATTTTAGTAAAGTAAGCAAAAACTTTGCTTATCAATATTCTCTCTGGATACTGTACATTCAGGAGTTAGTGTGGGTGTGCATATATTATACGCATAAATGACACTGTGCTCTCCTAACGAACCGACCGTGAATCACGGATACGCGTTATAACACCCCGTTTGCCACGAGAGTGGAGAGTTTGATTCTGCTGCAACAGCAGCATCGCCAGGATAAGCAGCGGTAAAGTGCGCCCTTAATAAAGGAAAATATATTTTAGTACGGGCTTAGGTATACCGTGAAGCAAACGTGCTTAATAATTTCAAAGTTCTCGACGTTACGGTGAAAGGGAAGGAGTTTTGCCAACGGCTCTGATGAAAATTTTAGTCCTTTGCCAATGAATAACCGAGCCAACAGCTAAAACACGCTAGGCTTTCATACGCCCCCGTGAATCCTGGTAAAGTAAAGCTCTTTTCTTCTTTCTGAGTTTTTTTTTTTTGTGTTTTAACTTTTTTTTTCGGAACTTTCATTATTTTTCCTTTTTTTTGCTATCATTATTTCACGGGTAACGCGCGCTTCATCTATTTCATCCTCCTATGAATTCATTACGTGTTTTTATTCCGAACCAATACACACTCCACTTTTGCTCCCAATTCTTTAAGTATTCTTATACTAGTTTGTCGTTCCTAATGTTTGCTCGAGTGTACAGGACCGCATCGGATTGCGCGTTTTCATTCGTCGTATTGTTCGATTCGAGCGTATATATATCAGCAGCGTCTGCAGCAGCAGCTCTTGAGTAAAATTTAAAACCGCGAGATTTGATATACCGTCGTATATATTCGATTCTATATCGATATCCTATCGACTACCATTAATTTTCGGCACACGAAAAATGTAATACGTCAGTCACGCGGACATCGGTGTACCGAGTATAAAAATGATCCTTTTGGGGGGACTGAGTCTGGAATCTTTTTTTTTCTGTATTTTTTGCTTGATGCGCTTCGAGTTTTGCAAAGTCTAGAGTTACCGGCTCTTCTTATATACCAACGTGTCTTCGATTGCGAAGCATAGAGATTTTTCTACCGACGTTATATCGAAGCTTTTTTTACGTTTATATCCATAACTCGTTGATGGATGACCTTTTACTCCTCATCTTTGCTACGATGTAGCTTATTGTGGTTCCTCACAAGCTTCGTGTCACACGAAAGACACGAGGTTCAAGATATACCAGATCCTTATCCTCCACTCTCTCTCGTGTAACCAAACGACTTCTCTCACAATTCACTGGCTATGTGAAGAATATAAGAACTACGAATGACGCATTCTTCTAATACCTACACGAAATAGCGTTTAACGGACATCCTGACAGTGATACTTATTGTCAGGAGTGTCTGGGCGACATGCATTATGCATCTTTACAAGCTCGGTGTGTGTCTACGTCAAAGCCACCCTGAAAATCTGATGAGATTATTTCTCCGGCTGCGTTCAAAGACCGTATCTCATAGATCGGGTAATTTTTTTATTACCCAGATATTAAAAATTAGTATAGGATTGATTCATCGATGGGCCATCGAACTTCACAGCTTACGCGTTGTCCCCCAGTCAATTTCGAGCTCTGGAATCGCGTTTTTATCATAATAATTATCCACGATATAGCTGCGGTCACCTGGGTTGGATTCCAAATCACAAGCTAAAATCAAACGTTGGCTTATCTTGGCTGGACGTTTTACTACCGGTAAAATTTTAGGCGTCCGTCAATCCGGAGCCGCTGCTATTCCTCCACATCTATGCGCTAGGAATTGATGATATTAATCCCCGAACCTGTTCGGTGGAATAAATTAACCCGGAAAGAAAATTAATATATATAGGGCCTTAATTATCACCGCTAATTGCACGATTTATCAGCTGACTTTTATTCGATATATCTTCATGCCGACTAATTCACGCCTCAGACGTATTCACGCTGCGCCGTACTGTGTAGGAAGGAAGGAATATTCGGATAATACACGTGATGCAGCGCGATTTTTGTCCATTCCTTCTTTTTTCTCCTTTTATTTTTTCTTTCATTGGAAAACGCCAGATGTAGTTTTGTAATTATATTATGTGTAGGTATTATGCGTATTGTATGTTGTACACTCGTCGTTGGTTGAGAGAGAGCCTAATTAGCCAGTAGGTAACACGGCAGCGGTTTGAAATCAGGTAGCAGCAGCAGCAGCAGGCGGGTTTTGCTAACGGTACATGGAGTACGGAATACATATATCGTGCCAAATGTTCTCTGGAACAGACGTATGTATATATGTATAATATATGTAAGTAAGTAAGTATATATGTAGGTGTATACGTATCTGGGAGCACTTCGTTCCAGTGAGTTGTCTCTAATTAGATGGATTGTTAAGCTGGATATATCCGCGTAATTACTTTCTCCAAACTCTATAAGAGCTGTGACGTGGTTGGTATATATGGTACCGACGTGTTCTAATTTCTACGATCTGCAGACGGTGTTCTTTTTTTTTCACCTTCATATTTTTATTATGATTTGTTAACGTTCGTCATAATATATCAAGTCAACAACATGACTTGGACCAGTTCATCATCCCGATTCATGTACAATATAAGTTGCGCAACTTTTGTTAGGCGCGAGTTGACCTTAAAATAGTCGGTGACAGGATATTATAATTCGACACAAAAGAAATATGTACGCGTTACTCAAGAGTTTAGTAGTGAAGTTGGTGGCGGTGAACGGGCGAGCAGACAGGCGGCCATCCGTATCTTGAGTGACAGTTTTACGGTATGACTTCATTTCCGTTTTGTACCTTATATCTCGTTCCTATACTTGCCCTTTGTATCGCACCTATAACAGCCGTCGGTTACAGCGGACCAGATCGGCCCCTTCGACTTCCGGTACGCAAAAAATACAAAAAAAAAAAAAAACCCGGAAGTTGCTTACATATTTCTTCGGATCTTCTTCTGGTAGTCCGCCGCATATTTTTAATACGTAAGCACGCCTTAAGACAGTTCACGCCAAGTTCGCGTAGGCGTTCACTTATACAATCTTGACCGCCAATCTTTAACGTGTAGTCGTCACCTAACTGTAACTGTGACCGAAGTGGAAGAAGAAGAAGAAGACGAAGCAGGCGAATGAGAAAGAGGAGAGGAAGACGACAAATGTAGCGGTGCAACGTACATTTTCTCCTCGCCTACAGCTCGCGCGCTTGGTCGACATTTTCTCTCTTCTTTTATCTTCGTGTTAATCTTAACTCTTCTCTTTCTTGCTTCCACATCAAAGGACTACACGTGTGTAGTCCACTCCAGGTGGGAGACGTCAAGACAGCTCAAGACACCGAGCAGACGAACTGGCGTCCCGGCGCTCTGCATGCGTTGCATTTTGATCAGCGCTTACATTAAGCCACACCGGATGGTCTGCATTCTCCGCAACTGGTACTATCTCAGCTCGGGTCAAACATTTAAGTACAAAAAGCTCACGGGACTTTATTCCACATTGCTCGCTCGACGATAAATCTAAGATACCTTCCTAACGAACTGACTGCACCAGGAATATTTTCACAATCGATAGAAAATAGAAAACATGCTCAGCTCTATAAACCCGTTAATTATTCCGTGCTACAGTCTTACTTCAGAATCCTACGGAACGTGAAATCAGGATCTTCGCTCTGGTGATTCACGCTTCGTAGTGGTATACGCTGTTTTTTCCCCCCCTTGAAGTATTGCAGTACTTATCTAGACGTTGGAAATTATTTTTTTCTCGCTATCATATCGTGGCAAAACGATGCATTGTACGGTTTTCTTTAGCGACCGGCTGATCATGTTTGTTGTACATCCGTAGCGATGTGCCGGTGGTAATCCTCGTTTCACATGACCAAGTCAACGAAATCTTACCACGGACAAAGACCACTGTCAGAGATACCCCACAGCGTTACTGTTTGTCAAACATACCTGAGCTCGACTATCTCCAACTGTGTTTTTTAACACTCAAATTACGGAAATCACACCTCCCAACTTGTTCCGAAAGAATGAATTGCCGCAGACCATGTTTCTTTTTTCCTAATATTTTTTTCTCTTGTTTCTCGCGCGTTTCTTAGATCGTTTCCGGAACTTTTACGGTAGCTTCGTTATTTAAATTTTAAAGGCTGGTAGCCGCTGCAGGATGGAGATTGGTGGATCTCACGCGAATCTTTTGATCGGCAATTAAGTAACAATGAAATTGTAAGCAGGCATCCACTTCTACTGAGGAGCAGATTGCTATCTCCAAGTTTCTGGACCGGAGGGAAAAAGGTCAAGGCCGAAGTACCGAGTACCTCATTCCCCTCCTTCATCGTTTTCTCCAAGATGCTCTCGTGCTTCCGATCCTCCGGGTGACCCAGAGTCTGAATATATTCAGAGATCCGCGCTATCGAAGGTTAAAATCTATATCAAGGATGATAATTTCAAGTCACCCTCATCACCAACGTGCCATTTATATCCTTCAACCGAGTTTCTCGGAATCCGTAATATTATCGAATTTTCCTATCAAGACGTCGCAACGAGATACGTACTCGCTCCGAGATAGATAAGCTGCGATTTCCGAGCGATACGAACTCTGGAGTAACAATCGATGAGCTGAATTAGGTAGGCAGGCATGAATTCTGGCAGATTAAGGTACGCCCGCATCTGGAAACCGGGATATATCTCGTGAACCTTAAACATCTCGATGATCATGGCGTTGTTTGAAACGCACCCGGGTCGCGAACCGGAAGTGACCCTCCCAACGAGGGCACACCTCCTTCGTTTTGGACTGCTTTCAATAACTTTTTGCTCCGATATAAGTACCCTTCTCAGCACTTTTCCCCTTCCTAATTCTTCGTTTTTACTATCTTTCGATTTTTGGTTCCTTTTGGCTACCATGTACTCGTCGTCTCAAGTCCCGTCGCGTCGACTCTCTCGCCACTTTTTACCCCGGCGGCTTTTGTTTTCTTAAGAATATCGCCCACGTTGTATGAAGGTATTGCAGACCGCACTGAAAAACCGAGTGCAACGTTCCTATAAACCCGTATATATATCTAGATCCTCAAGTGCTTCTTGCTACGGAGTTCTCCCTCCGCCCTGTAGCAGCATTCCTCTTCCTCTCATCCCATCCCCTCGACATTTCTTCTTTCCAACTTCATCTTCGTTCAAATTTTCACCATATCCTTCGAAATCCATCTCCCTCGATATATTCGGGTTTCTTCAATTTCATTTCCGAATCATCTCTCCATGCACCGGCAGATTGAATCAGAGATCGAAAAGATCGAGCAATTATTTTAATTTGGTTGTATTCGGTTCGAAAGCCACCGCGTGACGTGATCCATTAAATATTCGTTTCACTTGGATGTAAGGCAATCCGTGGCTATATGGTTATACTACGTTTATATTTCTCACTATGTAACCATACTCCACCGCTACGGTACGTAGGTATAAGCGGGATCAATAAATTACTGGAAGCGCCAGATGGCCGGAAAACCAGCCCGACCTGACCTAGGACGACCTATCCCTCCCGGAGATGATCACGAAGGTACATTTACTCGTGACCTCGACCTTTCGCGCAAAAGTCGATGTCCCTCGTTCGGATCGGAAACGCCATAAAAGGCCCATTGTGAGAATCTAACCCGGGGATTAACCCTGTGGTGTTGCTCTATCGAGTCCCAGTTTAATTGCTCATCCTTTAAGGACGATGCACCTTAAACTTTTAACTCG
This sequence comes from Athalia circularis, assembly GCA_963978495.1. Taxonomy (NCBI): domain Eukaryota; kingdom Metazoa; phylum Arthropoda; class Insecta; order Hymenoptera; family Athaliidae; genus Athalia; species Athalia circularis. The sequence goes on from OZ021702.1 coordinate 10,523,998, forward strand.
ACTTTCGCAATTCTATATTTACTTTTCAACCCGACGATCCTTCTTTTCCGAATCATCCAAAGAAAGAGAGAGAGAGCGACTTTTTGCACGAAGATTTTTGACAATGTAGGTCAAATATTTTCGCCTCCCTGAAGACGTGTCGTGACGTATTATATATATACCGATGTACGTTGATCACGTGACCACGTTTTACCAGGAGCTACTCGAGCTCGCTGCAGTATCGATTAGAGAGGCAGTGTCATGCGCGTATAAAGTCTATGTCGTAGTTATATGCTGCCTCCACTTCTGAGTGGTATATTTTTAAATGAATTAATTTTATTTATTCATTTATTCACTCGCGACTGCAGTTAGTCGAAGTAGGAAGATGAAGAACAAGAAGAAGAAGGAGAAGGCAAGTCGACAATTAGCATCGACTCGTACGTAGTCGCAAGGGTTCGCAACTCGCGACGTGTGTGCAAACTTCGAATTAAATAAACAAATAAGAAGTAGAGGCAAGACCGACTAGGTGGAGGGGTGAAATTCTTCATCTACTTCTTCTTGTTCTCTTCTGCGTTCCGCTGCTCCCTATGATGCGGCTTCTTATTTTACCGACTGAGATGCGTTGCGGTGCCGGGTTTGCGGACCCCGCGAGTATATATTTATATCCGGGCCAAGCGTTTCCTAGTAAACCCGGAATAGATCAACTTTAACAAACCGCGGGTGCTACTAGCCCAACGTATAGTAAGCGAAGGGAATAGAAAAGAAGAAAGCAAGAGAAAGGAGAAAAAAAGTACACCAAAACCATGCGACTTTACACGGCCCGCGACATTGTTAATCACGATTTGTTTTCTTACGGGTCTTTTAGAGTGCCGTGAACACCTGTCCCATGAATACTCGGAAAATCGAATAGTTCAGAGGAAAAGAGGAAGTAATACAGGAAGATATAGTTTGGATAGGAAATCTTCAAATACCCATATTCTCAGCGTAGTGTTGAAGATTTTCTTTTCAGCGATACGCGAGACCATCTCGTATCACTCGTCATTCCCACGACTCGATGACTGACACTTTTCGGTTTCCATAGGGTTATGTCTCTTGACAGGTGCACGCCTCGCGTAATACTGTTGTAGTAATTAACAAAAGGTACCTCTTTCTTACATTCCACCTTAATGGGGAGCGCTCTGTCGTTGATAACGAGCGGCACATGCCTTGTAAATTATTATTCTATTCATTCGCATTGCGGGAACAATGAATCACTCCTAAATTACTTCCTCATTCGGTATAACTATACAGATACTCTTATCCACCGCTAGCCATTAAGAAGCGGGTAGGCAGAACTTTGCCTCTGCACATATCCAACCCTCACAAACTCCGCGAATATCATTACTTACATATAGCTATACCTTTTTCAAGTTCACTCCGCTAACGTACCAACATTAATATTGTTTCACTTGAAATATTTGCTGCGAAAAAACGAAAAGAAAGGAAAAAAGGAGAAAAGAAAAATAAAAAAATCAACGTCGATCGACACACGAGTTACTTTATTACTATCATATATTTTCAACCCCACATTGTAATTTGTCAACGCCTCGAGTTTCTCCTCTCATTCATCTTCCCCGGCAACAGTGAATCAAAAAATTATCTCTCCTCATATTCATATCTCAACGAACGGCGGCAGGAGCTCTTCGGATACGATGGAGTAGCTTATTGTTGTATCAGCATATATGAGAAAGGGGAAGTTGAAAAAATAAAGAAATTAAAAAAAAAAGAAAAAAAAAAGGTGAAGACGAAAAGACCGATTGCCTGTTGTGGTTGTGAAAATAAACCTGTATCAATTATATAAACGTAGTGAATCTCATTTACTTTTTGACGTGGTAACGCAGACGAGTATGAAATTTTCTTGCTGCAGCTATGTAAATGCACATCTATAATATACGTGAAAAAAAAGTCGGATAATACTCCAGAGCGCATGGGCATTGCACCTTCTTTGTAGGTTTTCTTTGAGGAATAGAGAGCGCTGTTGTGTGATATGCGGTGTAGCCGAGGCTGACGATGAGTATTTTGTCTCGGAATCATGAAATGATGCGGTACTCGGTGTGCGGGTGGGCAACCAGCAGCTGTTCAAGAGTTCAAGAGATTGTTTGTTTTAAGTGTGAGAGCGCGTAATATTTTCCGGCGTCTCTTTGAGGCTACACGCAACGTATCCAGAGCCTCATTGTTAACGTCCATATCCACCCCGCGGCTCGCTTCCTATGGGTAAAACTTTTTCCTTAATTTCTTCTTTACTCATCTCGTTGAGCACGTCTTCGCTTACGAGTCAAAAACGATCTCAAAGGACCCGGAAACGCGAACATCACCGACCTACAACAAAGCCGAACAAACGCGTGTATTTCATCTCGTTCTTGTTTTTTTTCTTTCCTTTTTTTTCTTCCGTTTCGTTCACCTGACTTTAATCTTCCGGATGTTCTCAAATATAATCCATACCGAGACTACCCCGATTAAGGAAGAGCTCGTATAACCTGGAGGTTATCCCTGCAGAAAGCCATTCTCTGATGAGTAGGAGACTCTGAGGGCTATCACGATTCGCATATTTTTTTTCCTCTTCACCCGGGTTTTTTTGTGGTTTTCATCAATTTCCCGAACAATCTTTCACAATAGGTTTCTTACCGGACCCACCGTAGCAACCTTATTTTTATGGTTTTAAATTCACTTTCGGAAATCCATTTTCCATAACTCGACGGTATATCCGAGGATTTGATAAAGTATGTATTTTCAGCGGCTCGTGTATAATTTCTTAGGTTTATATTTTCATCAGTCTTTCGGCTCCCCCCTACGCTCTCTATTCCATTTTTTTCCTTGCTATATTCAAAGCTTCTCGCAGCTTTAGCAGGTGGTGAACCGTACTTCGTTCGACGTACAAGAGGGATTTCACCTCAGGAGTGGGTTGGAAAAGGAGGAGAATTGTGAGAGCGTTCACATAGTTCAGGGGGGTCTTGTATCTGGTATAAGCTCGTATATGTAAAAGTTGCTCGTACGCTTGTACATCGCATACCTCTATACCGTTTCTATCTGTGGGTTTTCTCTCCTATGCATTTGTAAGCTCCTCCGTCACGCACGTACCAACAAGCGTCCAGAAACAGGCGCCACCGGAGGGTTTATTAAGGTGTTTGAATTCCGGAGATCTTTCTCGATGCACCTGGTATGGCGGCGCTCGAAGACCAGACTCAAAAGTTTCTTTCGCCCACCGGTATCGGAGGGAGAAGCAGCGGCGTTAGGAATGGGCGTCGTAACGTAGCTCGTGGGTATCAATGGGAGCTTAACGTCTCGAAGGTTGACCGTGGCGTATTTGGAACGATGATAACGATGATTTTATGAACTTGGTCATCGTGACGAGTCACGTACGATTTGAGCGATAGGTTGAAATTAAATCTGGTGTTATGATCTGGCGTGGAATGATTGATGAAATGAAGAAAAAAAAATTATATATCTATAAATAAATAAAAGATGGAGGAACGAGGAGAGAGAGGGGAAAGAAATTAGAAACGTTCAACCGACTGTGAGTTCGAGCCGACAATATGAGAATGAATAATTGAAATAATTATTTAATTGATGGTATGGTTGCCGCGACATCGTATTTTTTTTTTTTTTTTCTTTTTCAATACTAGCTGCATATCATCTCTCTATGATTTTCTTGTCTGATCGGAGAACCAGGATTGCTCTACGTGCATTATAAGCGCGTGCCTGATCTCACTCTTTTTCAAATCGTATTCAATGCTAGATTACATCAGAAGAGATCAACTCCGTAATTGCTTAACTGTATATCTCATGTTATACGGCTTACTTCACGGTGTATTAATAAATAAAAATATTCATACAACATCGTCTCATCACAGCGGATCTTCGGTATATTAAATCGAGGACAAAAATACATAATCTACGGTTCATGCTCGTATTTTATTCATATTTTGTCTCTAATTTTTGTTCGGTATAGGAAATTCGCGAGCGATTCATCACGTTGAGTCGAAGTTTTAATAGAAAACCGATACCGCTGCAAATGGGGTAATATGTTGAAATATGTATGGATCGGTTAACTTGAAACTAGTGCAAACACCGGGATACCAATGATGATTATTGAACGGTAATTGCGGAGCTATTGGTTCTCCAACACCCCAGCCTGCAACGTCGATTCGTTCCACCTCCGCAAATGCATCGAGTGAATCGGTATAGTCATAAAATCATACCACATGTAACAGGGATGATAATAATTCACCACGATATTCCTCGGCTTATCTACTCTTTCCGACGATGCGCCTCGCGTCTGTATGCTAAATAACGAACGATATACAAACGCGAATACCTGTATACCATATACTCATCCTTGAAAATCTGAATACCTACCGCCCTGCGATCGCGTCATCCCGGACCACCCGGAGAACCTCGAGATCATACCGCGATAAGGATGAGATCCTCTTGTTCGCTAAAGAGAGAATACATTTGTGTCTATTAGCGAGCTTGAATCGAACTTCTGGACTAATTAGACGCCGTTATTGTACCCGGAATTAGCAACTTGACGAACAAAAAAAAAAAGAAATATGGGTAGTAGGGAAACTCCGAATCGAATTCACTTGACCGAAAATCTGTGAAGAAAATCTAAATTTTTCTTCGTGACCATAGGTTCATCGATAATTATTCGGTACATAGATCTCCTGTTTTTTTTTTTTTTTTTTTTTTATTATTTATTCGTCTCGCGTTTGTGATAGAAATATGATAATATCACGAAGATCGATCGGAGCATCTGCATCGGTTGTTCGTCTATGCGGACATGTTCGTGAATAACATCGGTAAGGTAATTGCCATCAATTCACTAGATATAAAGTTTAATAATAGTTATTACTGAGAATTATAAGGACACCGCATCGTATAGGTCAGCTTCCTTTTAAGAAATCCCGAAGGTTGTGCAGCGGCGCAAAGTCAACTCATCTTCCTTCGTTCTCAACACTCGCTAATAACGCCTACCGCATACCAGCTCATTTACCTAATGGATTATATCGACCTCGCATATCTTCTATTAAGTATGCGCTTTTGCTAACGCTAATGCCTGCGGTGAATAAAATTTTTCAATCCGTTAATTATTATTTGAAAAAATTCATTCATTGCCCCTAGTTAGTTCGATGTTTAAAAACTCAGTTAGTACGAGAGAAAAAAACGTATGTAAAATTAAGAGGACAGAGTATACGGGGAGAGCGGTCTCGGTTCTTAGCTGCCGTCCTTTTCTTTATGTATAGCTGCAGACGCTGATGTAAATGAAGTCGGGCTTGCATATTAAGCACAGCGCCGCAGCTTTAATGTATTTAGGTAGACACGGGTATTAGTGAACACCTATACGTGTGCGTATAACATACTCGCTCAGATTTACCTTTACGTCGCGTCGGGTCGCGTTTTTTTGAGCAACAGCTACACTGTACACGTTGAGATAAGATCTTACTCACTTGAAAACACGTCTACGTTCTCATCTTTAACGCGCTGTTATCTTCAGACCGGTGCTCCTGCTGCTCCAACTTCTGCCAGTTCCTATATATACACCTAGACCAACGATAATTTTAAACCCCTCACCAAAAATTTATGCCTCGTTATCTCACCTGCGGGGCAAAAAATTTTCTATTCATTATTTCCTTTCTCCCTCTTCTTTTTCCTATCCTTTAATTACACGGGCATTCTATGCGATGATAAAAACCTATAACCTTGAATAAATGAAAATGCAATTACCGGGTTAACATTGGAGACATAATATATATATGTTTAACTACCGAGCCCCACTGTACACCCTTTTTTGAAAGAGGCGCCTGGAGCTCACGCGTAATCCTGGTACACAAGTACATGTCCTCGTTATCCCGGTTTTATTTTATTTCTTTTTTCCCATAACTGCATTACGCCTCAATTAATCGTATGACTGTAAAAATTTTTCATCATTAATTCAGAGCGACGTAAGATATTAGTATAATATGAAATAATTTATTGAAAACAATTATTTTCGTTTATAATTGGCGATTAACGGGGGTGGTTACAAGTCGGTAGACAGTAACCTGTCAGTTGACCGTAATTACCGAGGATTTATAGTTTTCTGGAAGGTAAATTTTTCGAAAAACTCATTCCTTTCTTTTTTTTTCTTCCTTTCTCCCTCTTTTTTTAATGACTATTAATTTGTCAACGAAGTGTAGTAGCACACAGGAAACGCGTAAGTGAGGGAGTTTGGTTGAAAATGTGACGGAAAAAATGAGTGGAAAGATAAAAAGAGGGAGCAAAAAAAAGTTGAAAAATGAAAAATAGAAAAAAAAAGGAAACGAACAGGAGGAATGAATGCGTAGGAATGTCATCAGGGAACCATCCGGCGACACTGAAAGCGGTTCACTGTCCAGTATAGCTCGCGTGTTGCTTTTGAAACAACTTCCCAGCTAATTATATGATCGTTACGTTGCGGACGGTGATTAATTTTACTTCCTCCCAAGCTTAAATAAAGGGAGAAAGAGAGACAGAGAGAGAGAAGAAAAAAAACAGAAGTAAAATATTATACGCGACGTCGAGAAACGAATAAGTATCGTAACTATACCATAGGACTTTATACCATTACTTATATTATTATTATTATTATCATTATTATTACCATGCGATTGTGACAGTAAAATGCGTAAACAGAAAATAATTACCTATTTTTACTGTACAGTGGTAGTGGTGTATAGGCGGACAAATACCTACTATCATTATGAAATCTATCGTTAATCACGGATATTTACTCAACAACAATTTTTCTAAGAGCATGTAATTATTTGAACCGCGAACGATTATTGAAACTACATAGAATTATCTGAGAACGTTAACATTTGATAAATTGATGTGAAAGAAGAAAAAAGAAATAATCGAAAGAGAAGTTGTATTTTTTCATATCTGCGGACCGCGAGTTTGGCATCGGTATACCCCATTTCAGATAGTTGCGTGTATTTTTCAATGTTGGTCAGACTGATTCGAAAAAGTTTTGATTTTTCTTTGATGAATCGAAGCTACGTGCGTTACTTGACTAATATTTTTAACATGGTAGGATGGCATATGAAATCGCATGACATATCCCGGAGGATGTACGAGACCTTTTACTATAATATTCTCTGTGGGATATAAAGTTACGATATTAGTATATACGCGAGTAATATCTGATGGTTGGTATATGATGAAGAAGAAATGTTACGTAGAAATGCGACAAGAGGAAAAGAAAAGTAGAAAAAAAAAAGAGATACAACTTGGAACCGAGGAGATCGTCTCTGGCCATTTTAAATCCCATGGAAGATCTTCTCGCGTGCCATACACACAAATGTGGTATATATACTTATGGGTATGAGTATAAGACATTTATGTGTATATACGCTATCTATGAATTTATAAATCTACGTAACATAAATACAACCCGTGCGGTACTTATCGCGGCGAATCTTTGGTCGTCAATAAATAATTGTCGTGCGGGTTGTAAGGCAAAGTAGGTACGGTACGCGAGGGATCTACCTACCTCATACCTGTCTCGAGTAAACAATATTTTTTTATTAAATAAAGAGGGAGGGAAAAAAGAATCGCCGGAGAAACTGGCGATCTTGCATTTATATTTGTATGCAGGTACGTATCTGTAATATATTTTATTGCGATTCTTCCGTACGTAATATCCGCGATGGTAGGAGATACCTGGGGTATGGAGGTATGTGCATACTTGCGGAATTTTGTATCTCAATATTCAAGCGATGTACGAATGATAAATCTTAAAATTTGCTTCGCTTTGGCTGATCGCCATTCAATTCGCGTGTATCTATTATGTGGAAGCTGGAAACATCGAAATTCGCTCTTCTCTGGCAATCTACCCAAAATTACAGGAATTTCAAACACTATTAGAGGGTTTCCAGTAATCATCCTTTCGATTCAGTCGTACGATCTTGCATCGTTTTCGGTAAAAATCTATCCACAGCTAGCAACCCTGAAGGGAGATTATATCTATCTTCCCATTTTTTCTCTCTGTCTGATATCGACTCATCATGTCGCGATATCTCGACCGATCGTACACCTATATAGTATACATTACGTAATTCTTATATAACGGTATTGGGCACCATGCCAAAATTCCTTTTTCCGCATAGGGAGTGTTTTGTCGCATTTTGGTACAGAGTTTGGTGAACGCTCGATACTAACAAGTATAAAGAAGTCACGTAAGTGTTCCCGCCCATTTCGTCCAAATTTTAACATTGTGCGGATGGTATTAAAAGCTGAGCAAACGATCGCAGAATAAAAATTCTTGATCTTATCTTAGATAAATTTCAGAGTTTTTTTTCCTCGCATGCATTCTCTTCGCTTTTTTTTTTTCTTTAAACTGATTTTTGTCATGTTGTTTATTATAAGCATACCGAACCTGTACATTGCGGTGGAAAAGACGCTCCCCTTAATGGGATTAGCCGGATTATGATCTCCTCTCAGAATTCCGTTTCATCACGTTTCATCTCGTCGCGTTTCATCCAGGTTTTGTTCCCGCGCGGCTAAAGTCCTACGTACTTACGAGTTCTCGAAAGAGATCCTCCGGACCGGGTACACCGCGACAACGACGCGCAACGCTCAAGGCATTCTAGAATCTCTATCTTCTTATTTTTTTCATTCTTCGTCTTCTTCCTCGTCTTCTTCTTCGTCTCCTTCTTCTTCTCCACCGGGCCGCGAGTAGGTGATACCTGCTGTGATTAATAAGCCACGAAGACTAAAACTCGTACTCGAACTGGGACTCGGGAGCATCTGGCGGATCGTCGAAGGGGATCAGGACCGCGAGCTGCAAAGAGCGAGAGGAATATTCGAGTGATTTTCGATCTCGAGTTACATCGTCATCTCCGTAACGAGACCCCTTGCTTCTTGTATTAATAACGCTAGACCGACTACCAGAGCTCTCCGAGTCTACGTCCTCAAATTTCACCTTATAGATCCCCTCGCGCTGTCTCACCACTCCGACTTATATTTTCTTACGATACGACGCAACGCGCAATGCGCCACGACCACTCTAATTTACTCTCGCGTACCGCAGAGAAGAAGATCGTCGGTAGTCCCCACGCTTTGACGAAGCAAATGTACGTCTTTCTTCTTGCCTGCCTTCAAAAAGGGAGTTGAAATACGTACATCGAGACATATTGCGATATGCTCTCAGATTGAAGCTCAACCAAGAATCTCGGAAACTCGTATATAATATTAATTTTTATCCCGATGTCAAGATAATGTCGTAGCATTTCGAGGCGCGTGCGGATTATGTACCTAATATCGTGTACCTACCGCTGTATATTCGGTAATTGGTACTCGAGCCACGTTCTCATTAAACGAAAAATAACGATGGTACGAAGTGGATATAAAAAGGAAATTGGGAGACTGACTGCAATCATCGTTTCTTCCTCACTATATACCCACCTCCGTATTAAACCGATAGGATCTGCAACGAGATGAGGGCGTTTTCTATGGGTAACGAGGTACGGACGTACGTACGGCACGAGCTTGAATTTGGTGAATAATAAATTATCAGTAATATATGCCCCAATATTTTCGAAAACACTTTTGTCTTTTTATCCGCGGATCCACATTTATGTAAACAATTGAAGTGGGTCATATTTTGCTCGGTAGTTATCCGTTCTTATTCTCTATATTCTTTATTTTTTACTTTGTTCCTGCACCGCGAGTTTCCTGAGGCTTGAGTCGGGTCCGGAACGAGGTTCGCCGTGTTCCTTGGGGGGCAATTATTTTCTCCGTCTATAAATCTCAGGGTTGTTTCACAGGAACTCAGCGCGCGAACTCGAGAAGATCGCGTGCGAGCTGCGAGGCTGCAACACTTCCATTACGTCTTACCCCGACCCGCAACCTGGACCTTCTTTTATACTTGAGTCTCTGGGTATCGACTGCTGCGGCTCATCAGGTCCAAGACCTCAGATTATACGCTCTTCTTTCCACCTTGTATACCGTTGCCATTTCGCAAACTGCTTCTTTCCTCTGTCCCTTTTTTATTTACTTTTTTTTTTTCATTTCCATAACTTTTTTTTCTTTCCTTTTTTTCTTCTTGCATCGGGACATCGGATCGGGTTATGGTATCTGCGGATCTCACGGCGTTCAAAGATCTTGGGACGCAGCTAATACCCGCAGGTATAATGATACGGGGAGAGAAAGGGATCGGGCTGATAGGAAAGTCGAAAGAAGAAACTGAATCTTACAGAAGCCATAATGGGATAGGCTGTTATAATATTTGAAAATTATTCCCGCCGTCTTCTGTCCCTAGAATTTTTCTTTTTTCTCCTTCATTTATACTCTTTTGAAATTTTATAACCGTCTCTACGGAAAAATAAATCACTTTCCGAGAAGAAACCAAGGGGTTCGGCTGAGGGGCGGAATAGGGGAGAGGGGGGATTATCCAATATGGTCTCGTCGTAAAGCTGCGTTGAACATTCGCTTTATTATATAAGCTTTGTCAGGGTTCAGGTGATCGTGAATTTCGGAGATGTCACAAAAAACTATACTCGATTGCCTGCAGGTGTCGTTGAAACGATCTATAAATCTCCAGATTAAAGAATGTAACTCGAGCTCAGGAATATATAAGCTTTCTGGATGAAAGATAGATTAAAATAAAAGAAAATGGATTGAAAAGGGGAGGGGGGGGGGGGGGGGGGAAGAATCGGCGAAACTTTGCTGCAATTATTATTCTCTGTCTGTGCAAAAGTACGCGCCAGCTACGGAGACAGGCTGCTGACCTTACGATTTCCTGTTATATACCTTCCAATAGTCACAATTTATTATACTCATACTCGTATTCCTACCTAGTTACCTATAGCTAGCTCTGGTCTTTGCTGCAGGAATGCTCGACATGTGAGTGGCGCGGTGCAGCGGCGTTTAGAACAAAGTATCTAGAAACTGTAGAGATAATTTATGTGTTAGCTAGCTAACGCTGCGAAATGAGAAATGAGGAATGAGTACGCGTCGAGGTTTAAGGTGGTAGCGCGAAAGTCTTACCTTGCAGTAACAATTATTATCATATAAGTGCTGGTCTCGCGTTCCCCGACATTACTGTAATTTTTTTTGTTTTTTTTCTTCTTTCTGTCATATTATACTCATACATTGTTTTTCTTCTTTTCGTTTAAGTATTGCTCTCAGAGACCAGAATTTAAATAACGTAGCAGTGGCGAAAAACAGAATTATCTGCATCTCTCTTTTAGAAAAAAACAAAATTAAATAAAAACCAAAAGAAGAAGCAGCGGCTCTTTTCTCTTTATAAAGTCAGACCAAAAACTGATCGACAAACTTTCGCAATATGCCCGCGATACTCGAAACTTATCTGATATGCATTTTCACATCCCGGAGGACCAGAGAGTTTTTTTTTTTCTTGTTCAGAATCGAGGGAACGGTTTTACGACGCTTTATTATATCCACCCCAATGTGAGAGTAAAGTTGAAAAAAGCTGGTTTTCCGCCCCATCTATTTTTTCGTCGATGCGATTCTCAGCTGTGTATAATCGGGTATGACGTGTAGAGTGCTTTGTACGTGCTGAATGGTAATTATAATTTACCATAGGACGAAACTTTGCGAGTGAATGGTGCAGGCGGGTCTGATTTCACGTCACGTTCGTATGTATTAACTTTCTTGTTCTTCTTCGGTCTCCAATGTCTTTCTCGGTCTCTTTACATTCTTCTTCTCCTCTTTCCTACCTCTTCAGTTTCTCACTAACCTTAAGCTTCTTTAGCGTATACCGCGATTACCCCGTGCAATTTTATCTCCTGCAGAGACGTCGAGTAGTGTCTGCAAAAATATATCTGATCTGAGAACACGAGAACCAAGCGGCATACCGCCACCACCGAGTCTGTTATTAGCCAGCCAACCTGCGACTCAGGCAGGTGCTCCAGAATATACCGCATACTTCGGTCGCCGCGTCATGCGTCACTTGTGCGAAAAATTTCTGATAAAAACTAAGGAATTCATGATCACCGGTCACCGGGATAGTTTTGAAAATCCCCAGCATCGGATTTGTTTAATGGTTGACCGATACCAGCGCATACGTGAAAATTCCTGCGCGCGGATGAGAAGAACGTCGCGGCACATCGGCGGCCCTGCAGAGCAGACAGTATGGCGCTCCGGGAGTTTCTTGGGAAGGCTTGAAATAACTGTCTAATATTATATGCATCTCACATTCGAGCGGCCCGACTCTCACATCTCACGGATCTGAGCTCTACCATCTCGGATCTCCGATCTGGACTTCGCATGTGTGCCCCGTGCCGCACTCTACGCACTTAACTTTACCGCGCTTCACTTCGCTTACGATGGTTGTGGCAGGTGCTACGGATTAAAGACGACTGGCAAAAAAATTTGCTTCATATATGTTATTTTTATAAAGTATGCGCGGTAGTTGGTAAGTGTAGAGAATTTTTGCACACTTGATAAATTCCTGCGTACAGCTTCATTCGGAATACCCTGCGGGGCTTCGAGCCAATTCAGGTTTAATCGTCACCGCTGTACCTGCAGCTCTATACGTATATAACGTGTGCAATTAATTCCTGATTATAACCCAATCGAATTGCAGCGACACGTGAAGCCCTGAAGCTAACCGTGCAGCGTATGTTATATCTTCGATATAACCGTGAATTATCCTGGGGTCAACCTATCGGCGTTTCGTGCATTCCGAAGTATTGGTCCGTGGATACCTGACCATACCGATCCTCTGCCTCGAGGTTGGTGTGACTGCGAGGCGTCGTATTACCCGAGTATAAAGATGATCCTTATAGTTATCGAGAAAGATACATACGGGAGACCTTAAGAGGTTTTAATCGGGGCTATTGTACTGCGCCCGAGAAATCGTGTCAGAGTTCCATAAAATAAAACAAGTGAATCCTAGGCCAGAGAATGGGAAAGGGTCCGATACGCCGCTGCAAGGGTGGACGAGCAACTCTTCGAGTGGAAGAACTGGCTCCGCTGCTGATGGAGGTACAATAGCTTCTAACAAAAGCAACAATGCCCGATAGTCCACAATGCTGGACGGTCAAAGGGATGGGGATCTAGGAACAGAGGAATAGAGGAATAGAGGAACAAACGACTAGCTTAGCAAAGCTCCGATGCGGCGGTCCTGAATCTGAACATGAAAAAAGTTGGAAAGAGGCGAGAGCCGAGATCTCGACTTTGATGAAGAAAGGAAAATCTACTCGAATATCTTCCTTCGCTTCGTTATAAACTAATTTAAATGAGTAGGGGGAATCGATACCTTCATTCGAACATCGTTGTTTCAATTGATTGGGCAATTAATTAATTACGTCTAATGAGCTGGATAATCACAGTCCGGTTTAATCGGGTATTCGTGAGCCTTTTAACAATTGGCTCTTTGTCATCGCAGTTACACTGGAATTACCGTTTCCGCAGGTTTGCATCAGTTTCGACGTATACCTGCACAGGCTTAATTAATTATCACTTCATCGAAAACCACGCCCCGGAAAATCAATGCTCTAGTAATCAACGATATGCACATACGCAACTCTGAAATCAAAGTGAATTAACTAAGTCCATCGAACCTCATACTATATTTATTCAGTCTTTCTGATTATCGAACCGAAAACCGCTCAAAGTAAATGAAAAATTGAATCACCAAAAAAAAAAGTTTGCTTCAAATTTGTTCCAGGTACGTACAAATAGCGTACAGTAAATCGAGGTCACGTTTGAATCGCGTTTACCTACTTCCGCGTATTAAAATATTCGTGCACTTGCACTTTCACTTATAGCTAGCTATACGTATGCGCAACTGCTAGGGAAGGAAGGCTGCGACGTTTGAACAATTGTTCGTTGCTGGTAGTTATAACAGGTGGGCCGATAACCGAAGTGGGCGTGGGTGGGTTGTTACATAAATAAAATGTAAACATAAATACGGCGTGAACAGGCGTTTAAATTTGCGCGTTGTACTGATTTTTACGTTGTTAGTCGTATGTACCTGCATTTTCCATACATGTGACCTGGAATGACTCAGCAAAGGAATGTTGCGGGTACCCGTCATGATTGCCTATCAAAATCTCTGATGTCTGGTGGCGGTCCCTCCAAGCCTTTCAACTACCAGCCTCCTCTGGAACAAGGTTCCATCCTCGTCTCCGTCCTCCGTATGGTTAGAACTTTTGTACAACAATCTTTTACACTCGGTGTAGATACCGGCATCGCGGCGGCATGGGCACCGTGAGTTATATTTCTAGTTGTGTGCGTCGGTGCCGCGATATACGTGCGCTGCACACCCATAACTATCCACTGTACACATAGCCAAGTAACACCAGATACCCGCGGCGGACAGTTCCAGATGAAATTGGATCTGAGGTAAGGGCGTCGCGAGTTAACGGTTCCCTAGAGGCACATTAGCAGCCAAAGACTGAGGGGATTTCGAATGACAAGATACCGACGACTGGTTCATCAATATTTATTTTCTCTTTTCATCCCAACAATTCCTTGACGATACATCGAGGAGTTTCGTAAGAGGGGCCGGTCGTTAGCGGGGCGTCGATCAACAATTCTGCTGAATTTATACTCTATATCTATACCTTCCTGAGTGGGATGACCCTGAAGCTCGGAGAAGAGCGCATGTATGCAACGTTATCAGCCAACACGAGATACATAGCCTTGCGAATAAGTAGCAAACAGCTCCGCCCGCTGCAATAAGACGTAACAGCTCGCTGACGTGACTAATAAAATGACCCCCTCATGGTCCGTCGCGTTCTCCACTCCATATGTGTCGTGACTGAAATAAACGAATCTGGTTTAAACGCGGCGTAGTTCGAATTATCCGGCAGTGTTTTATTCAACCAACTTCATGATTATATGTATGTTTTTTCCTTTTTCTTTTTTCAATGCTTGTTCGAAATTTTCCACCGCAGATCTCGAACGAGCTCTTCGAGGCCTACCGATATAAGCGAGTTTCGTGCGACACGAGACGCGGAATCCAGCGTCCAATTTTTACGTCGCTTTCCTCACGCCTGGTCTTGAGAACGTAAATCATTCGCGCGGTTATCTGGCTTGTTATATCTTCAGGGATGGGGTACCTCGTCATCCTCGGTTCTCCAGTGTTGTCACTGACGCTTGGAGTCTCCCTTATCCGCGCTGATGATGGCGCATCGCGTTGCTCCTCCTCCTCCTACTTCTCTTCTTCTTCATCTCCGTCTTTGCCCTGGGACGTCAATCTGATACCAGCGACTCCTAACGACGAGGTGACGATCGCTGCCTCTGCAAGCTCCTCGCAAAGCGTGACGATCGACCCGACACTTTGCGCAAACACCGAACGCCCGAGTAACCTATAAATGAAACCGGAAACGTCGGGTTAAGGGGACTCACGTTCACGATGACAGACGATACAAACCTCAAATGACTCTGAACTATTATGAGAAAAAAAAAAAAGAAAAAGACATCGTACACCTCCTCATAATGACACCCGGTTACTGGTCAACCGACTCGCGATGACCCTCTAGAGCGGTGGATATTTCACTTAAATATTATTCCCTCTGGCGCTTAGATAAGAGAAGAAGAAAAAAGACAGCTATACGCTTCTCTGAGCGTATTTTTTGAATAGAGATACGCCGCGTGATGTAAAAATAAGATGAGACACGATAAATCGTTAGATATTGCCAGTTGATCTTTGAGAGGATGAAATATGTAATCGATTCTATCCTGATAGCTAGCGGTTATAATTCAGAGCTCTCGTCTTATTTACAGTGGGTATATTAGGTACAGCTGTGGCCGCGGCCACGACGCAACGTGGTGCGAAGATAGAATCAAACAAGTTTTTTTTTTCATCGGGTAAACTGTGACGAGCTGCGAATAGGTTCGAATAAAAATAGCGACTTAATGTCGCAATACGAGATGCTGCAGCAGCAAACAAATTCCAATAAAATGGTATGAGGTCTTCACCGACAGTTTTTCAGTTAGGATCGTAAAAGCTACGCGATCTCAACTTGTGTGTATTTGTACTTTTTTTATTCTTGTCTTTCACAACGTATTCTCATCTTTCGTACAATGAAGTATAGCCTGTGTACAGAAACAAAATATTTATTTCTCGAGAGCGAAAAAGCCGTTTTTATCGTTGACACGCGAATTATATTCGCTAGGGTGAACAATCTGGCCAATTCCCTCACTTTCCCTTCCTTCCTTTCACATTTTAGTCATCCTCGACCCTCCTTGGAAAGGGAGCAACAATCGACGTGTGAAGCTAACAAAATGATCTCTACCATGGGCAAAGAGCTTGTCCGTATCCGAAGGGGAATCCCTCCTCGCCTATATACTTCTATTAGCTCTTCGTTTCGCCAACAATTCGAGAGTTGGAAAAATTGATAGCAAATTGGCTGCCTCCCTCGCCAATCGCCCCGGGGAAGTTCGACGCATTGTCGGTGACGTCTATCCTCATATCTCTCTCCGGTTTATCAAACAGAAATGGCCAATTTGGTAGTCCTCTACAGTAGCAACGCCCCTCGCAATTTGTTTATTTTTTTCACCGGGGAACAAAAAAAGATTTTTCTTCCCGTATCTTGCGTTCCCATCTTTGATCGTTAAACCTGCTTTGATGTATTCTGAAATCTCGATTAGAATTCTGACGAAGATAAAAGAAATCGGAGTGAAAATGATTTATCGAATGACCGATTTCGAAGCACGATGTAAGCTAAAAAAATAAAAAAAAAAACTATGCCGGTGATATCGAGGATCAGGTAGACACGTATTGGCTATATAAATGCAAAAATCGGAAACCCTCTGCAAAAGATAAGACCCGTAGCTGCAAGGCGCGGCATCTTCGTCGTCGTCGTCGTTGTCGTTTCGTGAGCTGATATCACAACCGGTCCTGAATATTTTCGGAAGATTCTTTGGTGCCCCGAAACTAACACAAAGAGAATGCGTAGGAACATGGATTATATCTACGGGAAGAAAATATACCCACACTTGGGAATATGTATTATCTATATCTATAGTGAATAGACGGCGAGAGGGCGCACCAGGCGTGGTTAATCTTATCGGGTAGGGCTTATTTTGGCTTCACGGATGCAAAGGTCTAAGCGGGTCGAGAATAGCCTCTGCTTGGCCTCCACGGTCGCCTCGGGGCACATCCACGGTTTTTAAGTGTAGCGATGAATCCACTTCGGGGTTCTTTGCATCGAAATCGAAGAATAAATCATCCGTGGAACGCTGGTATCGATCGAAGGGCACCGCACCGAAAGCCTCTCGGACCCACACTGCCCATCGTTTTCGCTCAATTATTACAGATTAGACCCTAAGGCGAACGTCGAACGAGTTTTTGGGGTTGAAGACCGACGGACCCCATTCGACAATACGTTATCAACTCTGAAATTAATATCATCACGAGTTACGTAATGTAATTAAATTTTTTTTCTCGAGCACCGAAGGATCGAGTCACGATCGTTTTCAAGCTACGGGTCGTAAATTTAGTTTTGAAACATTCTTTTTTTTCTCTTCATGATCGGGCGCCCTTCAAACCGTCGATGTATAGCCTCGTGAATGTAAAATCAAGGAATCGTCCGATACCCATCTATTTTTCGTTCACCTTCTGATCATCCCATTATTAGATGCAATCATAGAACAGCATCATTGTTTCAAAGAATAGTTATTCACGGTATCCTTAAGCGGTGCATCGGATGATGGTATAATATTATTCTCGTCATAATCCGGCACAGAATTATCGATGACTCTTACAGACAATTGAATGGGCGCGGAGTTTTCATATGGAATAGAAATGGTCTTTGAGGTTCTCTTTATTTTTTTCACATTCCTTTCCGTACAACTTGGATGCTGTTTCTTCAAATTCTCGCTCCCTTCAGCCGAGATGTGATTTATCTGTATGATATCTGCCTCTAACGCGTTCTCCGGTACTAAAAATAGTCCGAGTGTTGGTAATAGGACGCTGTAAGCTTTGCTTTGTGTGTGGGATCCGCGACTCGACTTCATTCATACTCCGTGCAGCAGCAGCAACAGCAGCAACTCGCTCTGTTCCTTTGCGGCAAGTCCTAGCCTCAAGTCCTGCCCGGAATTGCCCTGTCTTGCCTCACAGCTCGGTTCCATGTCCCATTACCAGACGTACCTACAAGTAAGTGTTCCTCTTTGAGCTTGCCGCAGAAAAATACGTTTAGGAAATCGTTTCGTGTAAGCAATGCGTCACGCCGAGAGAAGTGTATAGAATATTCGTGTACCGTCGTACGAAACTAGAGGATTACTAACTGGCGTGAGCTCATGCAGAGCCTTAAGTTGTATCATCCCTCTCTATTTTTGAGCTCGTTCAACTTACAATCCTTCCCTAAGAGTGCACCAGATATAAAACGTTAAATCTCTTATTCTCGACGAAAGTAACGCGGATTTTTACGTCGAGACTCACGATCGTCGATTAAATCTCATTTGTAATCGTTAGTGAAATTCAATTGACGACAAGGTTTACGTTTAGCATATAAAGTACTCACGCACGGACGGGGCTCGATTATTTTCTCAATCATCTTGTCTTCGGTTATACGCTGCACTCGTCTCACTATCTTCACTTCTCATACGTATCTACCCACGAATGAAAATAATAGATGCGTATAAATGTTGGCTAAAGTTCTGACGGTCGTTACGCTATCACGTGTCTACCGCACTCGGGTGGAGAACCACCGGCATTAACAGCTGTGTGTTGTACTTTACATTTATCCATGAATGTATTTATTCATACATATGTACATTTTATACGCTCTATGGGAATAGAAGTTCAGGGAGCGCCGCTTATGCAAGTTCTATACCGATGTGAGTCGGGGCCGCTAAGCGCTCGCCGACAGGACAGGGCAACCTACATGGCCCACGCCTGACTTCGTAGAGTTTAGACGCGTTCGACCGGTTGCCTCTCTCTAATATAATAGGCACATTGATGCCATTACTCATAGGCCATAGACTATCGAGATTTATCGACACTTGTTCGTAGATCGTTTTACTTCGAGGAAAAAATTCAGGCTCTTGTAAGTATAGAGGTCGATTTTTAACAAAGGGAAATTCGAAGGTACCTGAGGGCATGTCGAGATTTTCGGTAGCTGTTTATTCTCGACCCGTTGAAAATTCAGTTGATTCAAATATACGGCGAAACAATTAAAAATCAGGAGTGGGTGAATCGCCTTGGGGAAGAATGCAGGTTCGGTTAAATCGTTGACAACAAAAATTCAAAATAAATGAGATTCCAACCGCCCCCAAACAAGACTGGGGAAACAGAACTTTGATCGCCTTCGGCTTACGTCGAAAGTTTTTTCTTTTCTTTTTCGTTTCTGATTTTGCCTTCGCATGACTCTTCACTCTGCGCGGAGGGCAGGGGTAATAAAAATTCTTTACAGCTCTACTTACCGACCTGTCTACTTTTCTCCATGATGGGATGATAATGCGGTGACCGCCGATATTTGCCCGCAGCATTTTCAGCTGGGTGCACGCATGAGAAAACTCGTAATACCGATTTGCGGGTGTAATCTGGATAACAATATATTTCGAATTCTTGAATAATTCCAAGAAGAAGAAGAAGGAGAAGAGAATAAGAAAGGAGAAGTTCGAATGGAGGCGCCATCGTCGTCGGGAAGTGGATCGGAGTAGCCATACATCCCATGCAAGATCGTCGGAGGTTAGCGGTCTCTGTAATTTGTTGGATCGCGGACTATCGGACCGTGTAACTTCATAATGACGTAATGACTCTGTCCGTGGATACGCGGGGTCCTAGGGCCCGAGGGTTCCTCGGAGGAAGGAGTCTTGCGCGGAACCCGCCGCGTCGCATCCGTCCCCAGGTGAGCTGTAGAGCGAGCTGCTGAAGCCACCGCGTAATTACGTAACATGCAAAGGTGGTACCGGGGCCGAGGTTCAGACCAGACCCCGATCTTATCGTACAGATACAGATAAACCCCCGTAGCGATATATAAACCCGTAAGAAATATTCCATGAGATATACAAAGTATAAGAGAAGATAAGGAGACATCAGATTTACTTTATAATCAAACGTCTGCACCGCTTTGTGCACCGTACAGAACCACATCGGTCTGAGACTAGAGACCGGATATTTACGACGCTCTCATGTGTACATACCTATATGCACGTGTACCGGTCATGAATGTTTAACAAATATCGAGCAGAGAGATTCTCGCGGTGGAAATATAAAACATGAGCTAATGGATTCGTGAGATGATCGCGAGTGACGAAAACCCCTGGAGAGGATTTCTCGCCTTGCAGTTCACTGATCACGACTGTCTCTTTTAGGAGTATGTATAGTAATGTTTCAAACGCCGGCACTGTAACGCGATAAAGATAAAATTCAAATGGAGCACTCTTGAGTGCTGGCAGCAGCAGTCGGGACTTTAACGCGTGGGCCGAATCCTCCTCCTACTCGTACTCTCTCGTCGTTTCACGATCTTCGAAGCCCTACCTTATCCTCACTTCTTCTTCAACTTCGTCGGTGTCGTCGTCGTCGTCGTCGTCGTACCGGCGTAATACGTGGGTATATAGGTATTGGTAGGGGGTATTAGGTACCGCTCGCTTCGTAGGTAGGACCCTTTGGCCTAACACCTATCCACACGCACGTATTGTAACCTAAACTTGTGATCGTGGTCTGTCGTACCCTCGTAGTGTTCGCTCTTAGAATTGAACGAAAGAGAAGACTCCTTGAAGCGATCACCAAGCCGAGCAGCACTCGCCACTTCCTGTCCTCGGGGCGACGACCCATGGCCCGATCTTGCCCCGTGTATTCCATGCACTTTACATAGCCCCCCATACATTCTCTTATACTTTGAATCTCGCTGGACAATCATACGGTATAATATTCCATCATCATCGGCGGCAAAGATCAACCTAGGGAGCGGAAAAAGAAACGATTTGATTATTTTCAGCTTTTCAGCATTCTCTACCGATCCAAAAATAATACCGGGCAAAGGTCGGCTGAAGTTTTTTTTTTTTTTTTTTTTTTTTTTTTTTTCCCCCTGTATGGATCGATCGGTAGCTCAGATTAAACTGTTCTACGGCTATGATTAGATGAAGCCCTAAAAATTGGAAGACCCTGGGTCAGGCGGTTTCGGGGAAATCGTAGGAAGCGGAGTAAAAAAAATAATCTGGAAAAAGCTGGGATCAGGCTTCAACGACAGAAAAATTTGGACGATCATCTCGCAGTGATACTTTTACTACGAGTTTTATGATGGAAGAAGAAACAAAAGTCAGGATATCATCCGTACGGTCAGCGTAGGTGTTGGTATCGCACGAATTCATCTCCGCTATAGAATCCGTGTGATTTATATTCGTCTCTGTTATGGCACGCGCTCCTGTCAACGTACCAATGACTCAGAGTGGGAATGTGACTCCTGTTGGTTCAGCACTCGAGTTATACATACGAAAGTAGTAGCAGCTAGAGGAGGTAGTGGCCGGTTCGGAAGCTGGGGCTTATGATTCAGCCAGTAATTATATTCCGCTCTAGAAGTAACTGAAATAGAATCACGGGAAGCTAGAATACGCGCCCCGGTTGCAGTTGGGGATTGCCGGTAAATTAGAAACTTGAGATCCTCTAGCAGTACAGTGGTAAAGTTCAAAATTAGGGAAAACCCCGTGGGGTCAATTATATTCCCTGCACATAAAATTCTTATTTCTTTTTCTCAACTCTGTTTTTGTTCATATGTAATTATCTACACAGCTAATACCATACTCTTCCACAGCGAAACTAGTTTAAGTATTTTTCTAGTAAATGAGCACGATTCATTTACCGGAACGAAGGTTTTATGTAATCACCGTGATTTATTTTAACGGATTTCTCAAAGTTAATACCGAATACGTGTGCGTACACATACGTACGTACACATATCCTAGCGATCGATAATAATTAATTAAAAGAACAGATAACCGCATTCACCGATCTCGATTAAACTCATTAATCGAATGAACCACCGCGTACCGCAGCACTCGTCAGACCTGTTTTTACCATAAGATTATATTTATCTCATGTTAAGAACCGTTTTGTAAATTAAAAATTGTGAAAAATCATCGCGGTCTTTATTATCGCATACGATCTACCGTACACGCACGATCGATGTAGAATCGAATACGAGAGAATAGAATGAGAAGGTGATCATCGATGGTCATCGATAACCGCAAACTAGGTGCCTACTTATATTGTTAAGTTTATAAGCTGTAAGTGATATTTTGCTTTCTATCGAGCCGCTCGACTCGCTCCAAAGTTCTTCACCCTTTATAACAAATGCGCGTGAACTCTTCCTCGCCGTTCGCATGCTTATGTAACTCGCTTAACATTCTATACACGTATATATCGAAAGGTGAATAAGAAATATTATTTCTACATCTACAGCCAATCAGAAAGTCGATTTGTCGATCAAATCTGACGAACTCTTCGTTCCAATAAAAAATAATTACATCTACTCCAACATTTTTATTCTTCTCTCGTTCTCATTCACCGATGAAAAATAGCTGAAAAAACTGTAGCCAATCTCCAGCAGTTCTCTAGACGCAAGTTAAAAAGACGCTCGCGATGTCTTGGCACGATAGAAGTATAGGAGTCGAACTTCGTTCACGTGAGTGGCACTTCCGCCGGAAGTTGTTATCGCCCAGATCGGCGAATGTTTTTCCAGAGCGTTCCACTCTTCTCAAAGACAAGGGGAGGACCGGTCTCGTGATTCCATTTTTCTCACTTTTCATAAAGAGGGAAAATTAACGCCGGATATATACGTCAGGAATTGATAATTGAAAAAAAATGAACCGCTATTCCAAGAATTTTTCGTCGAGATGAAAAGTAAAATTAGTTGAGTAGATTACTCCGTGAACTGTATTGAACGCACCTGCTGTTCGATGATTAAAAAATTTTCCATTAAAAATAAAAAAAAAAGAAAAACGAAGATTGTATCAGATTCCACATTCCCATGATATTTAGACAGACATCCCCCTTGGCGAATTCTGCATAGTTAAGGCCAGCAAGTTTGTTCTTGGCATGAAGTCAGACGTTGCAGTTGGAGTGAAATATCTGGCATGGATGACTTTGATCTTACCGGGACGAACTAAGACTGGGACCTCAGTTGCGTGAGTAACGCCCAGGGAACCAGGAAGAAGATGCCAACCAGCGTGTGCTATCTTCCACGCGATGCTCCAGCTGGTCATCCGTCCCCTCTCCTTTCCATTCGTCGCATTCACCAAGTGAATCACAAACGACGCTCGCATGCCGCACCATGCTAGACAATAATATCCTCGGAACGGCGCATTACCGACTCTAATTTAGAAATTAGATGGAAATAAACGGAGACTCGGAATACCTTTTTTTTATGTTTGTTCGCTGTGTTGAAGATCATGGTAAAATTATATCACGAGGTTGATTTAACGACAGAGTTGAATCGGAGTAATGATTTTAGAATGGAGCGAGGGACCTGCGCCCCGATGCGTACGGGTGCCATTAGCAGTGTTGAATTCGCTCTGATTAATTCTTGGTCGTTCCGCATCGTTTTTCATATCTCAGTTTCAACGCCCGACTTTCTTCCACTCCGGTTACCGAATTAACGGAACACACAAAGTATATAAAACTACATGTAGCTGGGTATGGACGATCTACTCAAATTTCGAAGGTCGGAACTACAGAATTCTCTTCTCAAATTTAGTCAGATCGCTCGACAATTGTAGTTGTATTATAATTTCAAAAACAAATTGATCACAATATACAACGCGGAATATTTTTTATTGGAGGTAATGAATTTTCCAGCACCCAGAGAGAATTGATGAAAACTTTTGGAAAAGCGATTGGAATTTTATTGTCCGGTTTAAATGAGAGACTGAATCACCCCCAAGGCGTTATTTTGAGAATTTAAACCGCGATGCAGACGTTAGAGGCCGACGCCGACCTGGAGAACGACTTTAAGTTTGCTGCGGCGGCTCCAAGGAAGTGCCAACTTCTCGGTGCCAATTAATTTTATGTTTTGGCGTAGCTGCTGGTTCGAGGCAATGAACATTCCGTCTGTGGTTTTGTAACCCCCGCCTGGTATCAACGCATGCGGAGGAACACTGTAACGTTTCATTCGTACTTACGTATACAAAAAGTGCAAAGAATCGCAATTTTCGCCGTGATATGTACGATACGGGGTCGTTGAAATGGAAAAATTATACGTGGCGAGTAATGAAAATAAAAAATTGACGATCGTCGCACGAGCCCGAATCGCGGTCCCCGCGAGTATATTTTTTCAGGCGGCGCCGGGGGGGGGGGGGGGGGGGGAAGAATTTTAGGCCAACCCGACGATATGGAAACGAATGTTCCCGTTCATATATTTGCGTTCACGTATGTTCATACGTGTCATGACTTACCGGCGATTCTGAAGTCAGGCATGCAGCTTTACCGTTATTAACTTTTACGGAGACCTTAACACTCAGCAACGCAACGCGGTTATATAGACAGTCGGGTTAATGTCACCCGCGAGGGACGGGGGATTGTGTACGTACGCAAATACGTGTACGTGGACGTAAACGTATATTCTATGTGTATATGGTTGAAAAGTTATCGAGCAGAGGTAAACTCGTCTCGAACAACAGGTATAATACTTGGAGCCTCACGCATGCCGCTCCTGTTGCGAACGACGTCCGGACGTCTGCAAAGTATATTTTTCTGAACCACCCGCGATACCGTCGTAATTCTATATTCTTAACCCTCGTACAAGAATGTTGTAGCAGCGTCCAATATACATACGTGCCCTATGGCCGTATCGGCGATTTTTATTCTAACGAGATTACCCTATACTTGAAACGATGTTGCTGATGCTTGCATTTTTGTGGGTGTATCTCCGCTTTAAACGGTATGAAACGAGGCGATAACGGGGCGAAAGGCCACCCCGGGTCACCAGGGGTCAGGTCACTACAGCGCGAAAGTATAATATGATACGAAAGTGTTACGCGCGGGTGCAAACACGACGATTGGTTAAAGGAGATCAAATAATTTACATACCTCTAATCGAATCAGCGACAACCCGTACTGCGTGGATTACGGTTACGCGTAACAAAACTTTGCATTCTTTCAATTAGCCGCATATATTTTCTATTTTATCTCGACCATTGACTCGACGTTTTTCGGCTCCGCGCTCTATCGTTGAAATTCTACCGCGGCGTGAAATTTACCTGTTACCCTATTTTATCTGCATAATATTCTATCGACTATCCAGCCGTAGTTCTGTAGCTGCTGATAACGGTATCCTTATACACTCGGTTAGGGGATTGAATCTTAAGTCTCAATGGTGTGGCGCGGACCTTGAGACTCGGTGGAGATACATCGAGTATTCTACATCTGTTATCTGAACGCGGCAGCAGCAGATCACGGTTAGTTTGCAACTTGGTACCTCATTAGCGAGTTTAGCGATTTCAAGAGGCTGCCGCGCAACGCCGGAGTACTTCGAGTACACCCGTAGGATACAAGTCGGAACTGAACTTGTCGGTATCGTCAAACAACTTCGGTAGTCGTACCGAGATCATGATGCTAATTACCGATCGCTCGTGTCGAAACAAAGATAATATCTTCGGCATACTATCTATACTCACACAGCGATTCCCAAAGTCACTCGCCGATTTATCGCCGCCCAGCGAGACTCCCGCTGATTTTAAACCGAATTATTAATTATAA
Source organism: Athalia circularis (assembly GCA_963978495.1). NCBI lineage: Eukaryota > Metazoa > Arthropoda > Insecta > Hymenoptera > Athaliidae > Athalia > Athalia circularis. The sequence goes on from OZ021702.1 coordinate 10,549,649, forward strand.
TGAAAGTTGGAATGATTTTCTGCTATTGTATTTCGTTTTAATTTGACGATCAAATCTTCGGAAACGGCTGCACGGGAACTAATTGGAAGACTTTTGGGGTGAGATTAAGGGAAAAGATATTTATTGTTCGAAATATAGATGTTATTAAAAACCGTGAGGAAGTTGTAATTAAGAGGAATGAGCCCTTCCCCACTAATTAGTCCTGATAACTCGCGCGTCGAGATTTTACATTGTAGAAAAAGTGGCTCCCTGGAGCAAACACTCCCCCACAATCTCCGGGACATATGTGCGTGTCATCTCGTTTCTATTTTGAAAAAAATGTTTCCACGACTCGCTGATGGCTTCCGTCGTTAATTTCAAACCGAACGTCAGAAAACCCCTGAGAACTGGCACAGGTATTATCAAAATTAAACTTGAGAATTTCGCCAGTTTTGGTATTAATTAACGTTTCGAGATTTAATGGATTTATGAGATGAGAAGTCATTTCTTTTGCCGCCTCTTTGAAGATAGTTTTATCGTGATTCTGATTTCAATAATAATTTCGACACAAAGCGGCTGTGTCTGCATATAACCAATGGGCCGTAACTTAGATGGTGAAATATGTGGGCGGTCGAGCGACGTGCGGCTAGCGGAAGATGAGGTCGAGGTCATTAAGAGCGGAACATACGAAAACACGTACGCTCAGATGGCAGAAGGAAGTGTCGATTCGCCCGCATCTCCCACAGTTCATAACTTGATGCAAGAGCGACTTTGTCTCGATTGCCTCGCAATCTTACGAAGCGTAGAGTTCACCCGTCTTTTGTTTTACCGGTAGACAAGGCGGTGGAAAAATTTACACGCCTTCATATTATCACTTTGGACGCTTGAGGAGGTACTAAAAAAGTTATTCGAGTAAATTCACCTGCGATTGTTCAAATGATCGAAGAATTTTATCTTGCGGAAAAAATCTGTTGGACAGAAGCTCTTTTTTTTCTCTTGTCCGAGTAGGTACTCTTCCGTGGTGATCAAGAGTCCATCGGTTTGACCTGTGGTCTTTGACCTTCCGGTGATCGCGGATCACTAATCAGGGTCAGTCAAGAATTAATGAGTAGAGAGTAAAGTGATATGTGTTGGGCTACGATATCTAGACGTTGAGTTCGTGGAGCTGGAAGATCTTTCGTTTCAAGGAATCGAAGTATACGCTTCGACAGAAGATCGTTAGTTATAGGAAAAAGAACCTGCTGCCGTTGGCATGACGTTGCCGTAGCTGTCGCTGTTTCTTAGTTATTAACGTTCACGTGTCGAAAATCACTTCCACGTGATCGGAGCGATCGTTAAAAAACCGTGAAAATACAGCAGGCGGTAAACCAACACAATACTCACGTCGTTTCGTACAATCTTTTATTACGTCCATCCATTCATTTTTATTTTCCTCTTATCGAATTCATTCACGAGTGCGTTTGTCGATTTTCTTTTTCTCACACGTGCTCCTCAAAATTCTCTCCTCGTCGACGTGGCTGCCCACACGAGATGTATGATGGCCTGTCGCAACGATTGACTTTGGTATTTAAAGAGTTGTTGCCAATCCTCACTTCTGTTGCTGCGGTTGGTTGTAGGTCGCTGATAGCACGCCGTACGATTTCCCTAATTAAAACGGTGATTTGTTACCGAGATGCATACGCGTAGATGTGTACGGTCAGTTTATATTCTTCGAGAAACCCGTTAGATTAATAGCAGAAATTTAATTCCTACGATAAAAATCTGATCGTTACGTAATTACACGTCATACCCGTGTATTTCCACAGCTACTGAATCATGAATTGATTAATTAATTGATTATGATTGATCGATCGCACAAGACATTGATAATACGTATGGTCGACGACGGAAGAGTATCGGAATTCATAGATCGCTACCCATTTCGTCGTATAATTCTCAGGATATCACGGAATACAATGAGCTTTTATTTTCACCGCACTCCCGTAACTACGAAGCTGTAATTACAATCACGCGTTACAATGATCCTGACGTGCAGCTGATTCACAGCGCGACGTGTCTGCAGTAGTTTTTCAGTTCATCCAGAGCACGTTCACCTCATTCCTATAAGCAGTAGCTATGAGTATACTTATAGCTTTCATATTACTCTCTGTGTTTCTACCTTTCCGTCCCATTGCTTCCGTGGTTAATTACCTTTGTCTTCATGTTGCAGGGCTTCCAATGGTCGTAGTACCGAAGCTAACATCGGCGCAGACCTCGCTCTTGACAAACCCCGCCCGGTTGCTTCCCCCAGGTAAGTTTAATTAACACCTCGATTATTCAATTCATCAACTAATTCGTGTTTACCTGCAGATAATTCACATTTTCATTGTTTTTATTCAACGATACCACGACGAGTAGCTGAATGGAAAATTACATTCATGTTGAGTTTCATGGCGGTGAAATTATTCCTCGTAGTTCTCTTCAAATGCAGTAAAAGATGATTTGGGGCACTTGGGTAGCGTGCAGGTTGCGAAATATCTTGGGGAAGGGTTTTCCGGTAACAAATTACCCCAATTTCGTAAAGTTACCTATCGACCCAGAGGTTCTAACGGTGGCTTTCTAGGTGACCTTGTCTCTCGTTTCGGGCTTTGCGCGTGCTACATCCATGCAGAAGCCTCGAGGCTGACTTGCTTTTCATTCAACCTTGAAATTGATACTTTACAGTCAAACTACTCAAGGGGTAACCAGCAGCTTTGCTGAGAAAACCAGCTCTCCTCAGAAAATTGAACATCCACTTTTATCTCCCTCATTTGTCTACTTCTTCTTCCATGCGACGAACGTCCCTCTAACAATTTCGCGTAATCTCATAACCCTCCGAATAGCGAAAGACCCAGTGATAACCGAAACTCGTCAAATTTTCCTACGCTCTTTTAGTACCACATAGCAAATTAACTGATAATTTTTTTAGGGGTGGAATTTTCGAATCTAATTTCGTTTTTGAGCATCTTTTACAATTTCTTTACGACCCCACCCTGAGTACCGTGGATATGGAAAAGAGAATAAGTTTTTTTTTTTTTTTTTTCTCTCTCTCTCTTCGTCGTCTTCTGTTGTGAGTCGAAGAGTAAAGCTGTTAGCGACTCGACTGGACTCGGAAGAGATTTTTAATTTACTTGGAAAGACGCGCGTGATAGGCGTGCCTCCGTGTGCCGCAGTTAAAGTGTCGCCTAAGTAAACTCAAGAGAACCAGCTAGAGCTTAGTTTATTCGTGTAATTTTACCCTCTACGAAGCTCTTACATCCGACTCGAAAATCTCGTAGAGTAAAGAAACTAATATTTACTCGGAATTCGTTGTAAGAAGAGGTTCAACATATATCTACAGGTGACACGCACACAGTAAAATCCATGCGGCTCTTGATTAAAATTAACATACGATTAGAACGACCGCAGCTGCAGCTTCTGTGATATCAGTTTACTTCTCTCACTCCGTTTAGACGTATTGAAAATAAAAAAGTTCCAGAAATCGTTGATGTCGTTTGACGGTACGCGGAATTTCTGAAAAGCTCATTTCCGCCCAGTTCCTACCTTCCCGACTATGGCATTGAGCTTGCAAAATTTTCGGGGGTGCGGTTGCCGCGAGGAGTCAAAACGTTTCACTGCATCCCTCGGTTATCGACTGTTGCAGACAAATTCATCCCTTGTACGGGGAGAAAGCAGGGCTTCTGGGGTACTGCGATCCGGTTGGTAATACAGAAAGTTTTCCACCAGCCCCTAACATCGTCGTTGAGGGTGGAAGAATTGAGTTTGTTCGTCCATCGCAAGATATCACCACGGCACCCCGAAGGAACACCGTCTCCAGGGGGTCTCAGACCTTCGTTGATCAGCCGGAAAAATCTGATCCCGCTAAGGTGAGTTTTTAGTTCAACAATTAATGAAATAATTCGCGACTCATCACTCGTTCAGACAAGCGTATAACGGGTTGAATTCGTATGTAATACATACCGCCACGTAAAACGTTGTTAATTTTGAAGTAATAATTTGACGGGCAGTCAGCCAACGAATATAAGCTGTGATGGTGCAGTTGCTTTCAATTTAATATGGAAATTGCATTCGCGCTGTGTAGAAAATCAATTATTTCTAATGAATATAACATGAAGTATAGAGGGTTCCTTCCTCCGCATCTCGGCAGTTGTAATTCCTCGCATGTAACTCTTTGCGAATAGAACTAAAACTAGACGATTTTCATTCGGTATATTTCTTCAGAAATCGAATGAAAATTGTTAACAAATTTTTGCATATAAAATTAGATAATCCCTGCAGATGTCAATCTTCCGTAAGATTATTTGTTGAGGGGGTATATATGTAGATCGTAAAGGGTGAAAGCTGTGCCACTGCATTTCGGTATACGTAAGTGGATTAGTTTTTGTTTCACAAGGGTGGATGCGGTTATTAATTTTTCGTTGTTATTTCTAGTAAAGTTTAGTTCGTCGAAATAGTTCATTCGCTGGTATCTAACTACCCAATTCCTTTACTCCATCGCGCGATGTAACGTGTATGACTATATACAAATGGAACTTTGCCAAATTCTAATTCGCACGCTGCTACGCCGCTTGCTCATGTTTTACGAGGAATAACTGTTTTGTCTTTTATTATGTCGGTACTGATCCGTAAATAAATCAGAGGGTACGTCGTTGGAATTCCACGATGACGGGAGACAGATTTAATTGACGTTAATTGAACCATTTGATTTCAACGCTGTCGTAGAAATTTTGCCGCTTCACTATGTAGGTACCGTGTAGCGGGTCACGCTTTGAATCGACTTTAAACTTCTAATTGCACAAGTTATATCTGTGTAGTGGCACTTTTTCTTTTTTCAAATACACAAAACACATGAAAACCATCAGATATGATACGAGAATTCTTCACACTCGCGCCTAGAAATTCTCCGCTATTTCTTTGCTCGCTCTCGGCAAGCACCTATTCGCGTGAAGACGCGTGTATCGGAATATCATATTCCAGTTTTTTATTCGATTATAAGTATAGCAAGCTATAATTAATTGATTAATTAGATGATTAATTAATTATAATTAATCGACTACGGATCCCGTGGAACTCGACGTCGCCGGTAGTGTGCACAGTAGAATCACGAGTTGATTCTAAATTACGTTAACTTGAATGCAAAATTTTTCCCTTAATTCAATTAGTCACGGTTCTTTGAGTGCCGTAATTATCATATTAATTGACGCGGGCAGTTACCGTGTAGTTTGAAATAACAATAGCTTATGTATCGCTGCTGCTACCGTTAGAACTCAACGCTCTCGTCATTCCGCTCATTTTACTTACTTCGCGTTTATCAGAGTCCGAAAACTTCCTACTCCAAAATTCACTCCCTCGAGGTCCTTCAGGACGGAATCTCTCCGCTGTCCGTGCAAAATTAGGATTATCATAATCATGGAGAAAAAATTCTGTACATACCGTTGAAGTTTTCAAACTAATTCTTCTCGTGCTTTCTGTCGGGAATCACCGCGGAGGAGGTTCGGAGGGATTCACCTAGTTATGAAATTATTTTTTTCTTTTTTTTTAGAAATAATCAGTGCGTATATTTTATAATCATCGTTTGATGTCTCATTAAAAATGGAAATTAGTACACGCATTATATTATCCATGTACATTCCAGATTTATTTAGCGTAATTAAAAGTGTGTTATTCTTAACGATCTTGATCGTTACGCGTAAAATATGTATAGCAGTGAACATAAGTGTACGAAGTTATGAAGAAGTATAATGTGCGAGTCTTTTAAGTTTTAGGGCCCTTCTTCTCGCGCTATCTCGGTGAAGGTAGGGTAGGGAAGTGGGGTGGGAAACTCCGGTCAATAAACAAGATGCGCGCATATATATTTCTTACCTGTACAGCGGTGGCGGCGGAGTAGAACTGCTTTTCTTAGGCTACTAAACTATCGCTAGAAATGTCCTACGAGGTTCGGTTTGGCTCCGAGAGAACATTCTCGAGTTATGGCCTCGTATCTCCCCGCGTACGACTCTAGAGCTTAACTGGAGATAACGCCGCCAGCCGCCAAACCCCGATGATGCTGTTGCAGCATCCCGCGGAGGATCAATGGATTCGTAGACGCCAAGGGTCAAATGAAATACCCGATATTTCCAAACGTCATTTTCTTACTTTACCGCGACCATTACCGACGTCGCTTTCAACTTATATCCATACATGCAAAACGTACGCAACTTCGCAAACGTTCAGTTATTCATTCGCTCGGGTGAAAACAATAAGATATAATTGTTAAGTGAAAATTTTATTGCTGGAATATTCTCTCTCCAAATTACGATTACATTTCATGCATCTACGTATACGATTGCAGATACATTTCGATCAGTGTAGCGATGTTTTTATTTTTTCTCTTCGCAAATTTTTCGGGACATTAAAAGCTAGATGGAAACGGGATAAAAATTTCACGGAAATCGAATGGCTTTAGTCGTTGGTAGCGTCTGGCTATGTACTGCGAGAGACGGACGGACAGGTTGTCGTTGCATTTCGTCAAACGTCGAAACCAATATCCTCCTGATTGTGTTCATATCCTACCTATGAATAGCAACCGTGTATGTTTTATACCTGCTGTGCGGTGTAACGGCTAAAAGTCGTAACGACAAAATCAAACTGGACTGCTTTTTTACGTTACCGATTTTGCGAGCATATGCGCTCCGATAATCCCGCGTGCAACATGGACCGGTAAAAAATTTAATTTGTAACAAAAAAAAAAGCAATGGAAAAACGAACAAGGAGAAGAAAACAAAAGTAAATTATTGTAAAAAAATGAAATAAACTGCCGACATTTTTGTCTGCCGCTTCAATTCGAACCCTCTCTAGATTGTTGAAATGTTCCGTGCGCGCTCATGCGATTCGAAAGTACATGTGTTAAATTGCCTGTTTAGTTATCGGTCGGAGTTCAAAGGCGTTAAACCTCGAGATATAGGTAACGCGCTCGCAATCTATACCCGGATAGCTGAGGTGAGAGCTGCGAATGTTGGTACAGGTTGTAAATTTTCATAGCGAAGATAGAAACGCGGAAAATAAACGCGCGCCATGATTTAGATGTTAACGTTGCGGTAAAGACCGACATTTTTGAATAGTATTTTTCCAATTTAGGTGATTTTTTCATCCGAACTTTTCATCGTTCACTTTGTCCTTCGTTCGGTTACATTTATATCTTATTAGGAAAATAATTTTTACATCCATGCTGAATGGATTTATATAAGTTGTATGAATTGTATAGTTGTCGTTGTCGTCGTTCTGGTTCTTGTTCTCGTCGTCGTCGTCGTCGTCGCCGTTGAGCCTAATTGAAATTCTCCGTCGCTTTGATGTAATCGCGAAACGTCGGAGAATTACACACCGATTGGTGCGGAGCGGCAGCGCAAGTATACGATATACATTCCATACACACTGTGTAAATGAGTAAGTATATTCACTACATACCTACCCATACCCTCGTATACATGGCCGTATACGCACACTCGATCGCTTCCGTTATAATTAACGATTTATAATTAATCTTGCATATATTAATTCCTGTATACGTATTAAGCATATCTACACAGGTACCTTATAAGACTTCGTTGCTACCGACGTAATTAAAGGTCGTTGAAATTAGGTGCAAGTTTGAATTACCTGTTAAATGACAAAGAAAAAGAAGAAACATCACACGATATAAATGAAAATTTTTTATCTCATTTTGTTAAACTTCTTTTATTTTAGTTCAGGTTGAGGTTCAAGTCCAGGTACGACGAGTGAAATTACCTCTGCTATATAGTGGTTGAAAAACAAAACAAGTGTGACGTAATTTCAGCTCAAATTTAAGACCTAACCAAACTAGAAACACTCCATTGAAACGCGTAATTTAAAACCATCCCTTCGATTAGGTACCCATATAAAAAGGGGAGTTTAGTTTCGAGATTAGCGCAGTTTTGTTTCGTTCCTAATCTGCCCTTGGCTCAGAGCTCACCGCGGGTTGATCCAATCTAATTTACCCCCAACGTGCATCGCGGGTCGGACAGAAACTGCAAGTCGATATACAAGCTTCGTCTAGCATCAGGTAGGTGTACCACCGATGTACGCACACGTATCTCTTTAGCTCTGTTCTGTGCTAGACGATCAGCTAGGCGATATATTCTAACGGATTAAGGATAAGCAGAGCTTCACCCTGTCGCACCTTATAGATATACACCCACTAGGATTAATTCATCAGCTAACAGTGGCTGCGGAATCTGTAGCTTCAATTTACATCGTTGATTCGTATGGTGATTCCATTGGAATGCAAACTACCATTGCTGATCGAGTGATTGACATCGGGATGTCGGAGGCAACCGGGAGATCAATTTCATGATTCCAAACGGGATGATCTTCGAGTGATTTGGTTCTGATCTCTCTAGTCTGTATATCCCCATCTTATTAAACCTGCACCGCTCGGTATACGTGGTTTTACTTGAATTGCGTTGATTAGGTTAATTAGACTCGGAGCTTCGTCACCGTTTTCATTACAGGAGATTGGTACTGTATAAGGAACCTGCCACTAAAGATCTCGGATTAAAGATTACGGATCTGCGACCCTCGCGGCTTTAGCTCTACGCCGCCTGGTTATATCGATCACCTAGCTTACCGAGACAACCCATGACATGAATTAGCACCGAATTGCATACGTTTTCATCGAATCATGTCTGAAAGAGTTCATGAAGGGTTCGATTAATTTGGGATGTGTTTTTTTTTGCAAGTGGTTCGAGGTTATGGTTGGAATACTCATTGCTTCTCGTACTGCCTGATTTTTTTGTATTCTTTGCCATTTTGTTCCCTCCATAGCCTTTTCTTTGTAATGTACTCAAATTGTTTGTTCACAATTGACGTAGAGGTATAAGACACGCTCATGGCGCGAGCGAATTGCGAATCGAATCGCGCTGAATTTACGATATGTGTTGGTCGAGCTTCAGCGTTATGATTCGCTTCGCCAAATACGTTTCTACTTCTTTCTTTTTCTGCTGCAACAAAAAAGAGAAGATATTATTCTTCCATGAGGCTATCGCAGGAAAAATTAGAATATCTAGGCAACAAAAAAGAGAAAATATTATTTTTCCATGAGGCTATCGTCTCAGAATTAGTATTTTTGCGATTTTTAGTGCCAGAAATTAAATATTTTTTGAAACATTTAAGCGACTGTTTCTTGAAGTATATTGTTACACTCTCAAACACGAATTTGATAACTAAATTGACCTATCGATATGATCGAGTTCTCTCCAATTTTTAATTTTTCTGCTAGGATATCTCGATTGGGATTAGTTGTAGCTTAACTTAGTTGACGGATTCGTGTTTCTGAGATCAAAATACATGAGAAACTATACAAAAACTGCGAAAAAAAATTGTTGATTTTTGGGCTAAGAAAGAAGAATTTTTCAAATCGATTGTATGACACTTCTTTAACGTATTTTGTCCTGAGGAACACGAATCCGTCGACTAAATTGAGCTGCTAATTAATCGCATCGAGAAATCTCAATTTTTTCACTCCAAAAAACGATAAATTGGCGAAAACCCGATCAATTCAGAAAATGGATCAATTTATTTAGCAGATTCAGATTTTTGAACCCAAAATACGTGAGAATACATAAAGAAAAGTATTATTTCAATTTTCCTAAAATTCGTTAATAATCAGAATTCTTAGTCTCAATATTTTTGCGTCGAAAATGATTGAACATGTTACCATCGCGAATTAATTTCCGCAAAGTCGTCCTGCTGATCCTGAGCCAGACAACCGTAGCTAGTGATGAAGGCTGTGCAGGTATCCCTGAGGCAATACGCCGCGCTGCACTGCAATCGATATACATAAGTATAGTCATACAATTCCAGCATCAGGTCGCACAGGTGGTCGCTGCTTTAATAATGGTGTTTCGTTGTCTATAGTCTCCGTACATATTCATATTATACCTGAATAGATGTGGCTCTGTGGTAATCCGCAATTTTTTCCCCCATTATGCATTAATCCACTACGTACATTACTATCGAATTACATGCGTACCATACATTTGCGCAATTATCTGCACAAACGGTGGAAAATCATTGCAAATTTAACAATAATAGTTCGTAGGCATTGCTGCGGCGTAGAAAATTTCCAGACATCCATCTGGAGCCTTTTTTTTCAACTGTAGCTTCTTTAGTATCTAACCCATATCGCCTGGCATGCGATTGTGCAATTGCACTGTGCAATGTGCATGCATACTATATACATATAGACGTGTAATGTTAGTCCGTTTCAATTTCGCGGACCGCTGCCCAGCGCTCTCTTTAAATTCGATTGTTTTCCGCTCTATCGTCATTATTTGTTGCCCATAAATTTTTACTACACGCACTAAACTCCTCCATACTATATAGTACGATGCCACGCATCACTCGCTTTTAAATCATGGAAGAGGTGTGTGTATAACGAAGATAATTTCACGATTCATCGAAACGAAAATGATATTTTTTTAGTTTTGTATTTCCTGATTATTTTTCATATAAATTTTTTATCACAGTCATCTGCACCCCGAACTCTGGTTTTTTTATAATATGAGAAAGAGATTTGACACGATTTTGCGACGGTTACAACCATCTCGGCAGTTGAAATCGAACGGAAATTCAGGTCGCCAGCTCAAGTTCGCATTGCGAATATAGCTGCAGAACTCGTTTTATTTGATCCTTCTGCAGACGTTGTGCTGCAGTTACAGCCAACCGGTCGTTTGTGGTGTCAGCTGCAATAGCTGCTGCTTCTGCTTCTGGTGCTGCCGCTGCCGCTGCTGTTGCCCCTAATGTAAACGTATTTACAATGCGTTTATGGTTTTTGCAAACGACAGTTGTGGAATTCCCCCATATCGGATGCTTCTCGTGCCAAGTTATATAGCTTTTTCATATTCCATTCTACGTTTCCAGCAGGTCTTCAATATTGTGATGCGCTGATCAGAGCTGTCTATACTAATGAGACTTCTCATTCAAATCCCGCCGTACCGCGGTGAGGGCTGCAAATTTCCTCCTTCTATTTTTTCGGCATGTTGTTTTCTCCTCATTGAGAGATTTTTTTTTATTTTCATTTTTTCAATTTACTTTATCTGTTCGTTTTTTTCTCCCACTCCCCGTTTTACGCTTTTCCTTCCGCTCGAAACTCAACCCTTATCAAAACCGGGACTTTCACCCATCCTCCTTTTTCTCTCTTTGTGGTTTGGGGGCGCTTTAAAGACCTATTTTCTAGAATCTAGAGCCCTGGTGCCCATTGATAACGAGTGTAATGAACCCTAATCCAGTTACGCGGAATTACAAGGTCCCCACAAATTCACTCACACCTGTCTTTTAACGTTCATTTTCTTTTCTTTTTTTCTTTTTGTTTGCCTGGCGCTGGGGTCTTTTTACGCTCCTTGCTCTCGTGGGTTTTGCAAATAAAGGTATTCCTAATACATATTGTGTTTAATTTTCTCCACACAGAATAACCGGCGAACAACTCCTCCTACAGCTTTCTTCACAAATAATTGGATTTTTTTTTTTTTTTTTCTCGGCCTCTTTCACCGCCGCCTCTGAACGAGGAGTAGAAAGTTTCCTGGTTATTCTATACTTCTTTTTCCACTATCAAGAACTGAGATCGTGTGTATAAAAATAATATTGTTTCCAGAATAAAAGAATTCATTATTAAAAGGTATTCTATTATAACCAGCGGTATAAGATAAATAAGTTTTAAACTTTGTCTCGAAGCAGAAAACTTATTCATTCTCAAAGTCCCTTGCGCATTCCTTTGTGTAGTTTTACAGTCTATATAGTTTAATGCGATTACGGATGAAATATCGATGGCTCCTTCGACTATACAGATAAATACGCCGACTCCTGAGTACCTGAACTATACGTCATTAAAATCACGTAGATTTTCATTTTACTCCTCGCAATAGAAATTTTTTAGTTTTTTTTTTTTATGCAAATACATATACGTCAGCTATGGCGAGTCAAAAAATTCGATTAAACTTCATTATCAAATTTCCAGATTCTACGGTCTACTTCAACTTTTTTTTTTGGTTCGTTCCGCTTTTTGTTTGTTTGTTCTTTTTTTTTCAATACGCTTTTCAGCCTCTCGTTCGTTGCAGACGCGTCGCGTTCTCTGACACGTAGCGACGTAGAGATGAAAATATGTGCACGAGAGCGTGACTTAATCAATGTTAATTATAACACATTGCAGTTTACTAGCGTGCGGGGTGCACCAGGCACAGGTAATATAACCTGCGCTGGCTGGGGGTTGCGGGCCGCCGACCAAGGCGACAGAATAGTCTGCCGTTCGTATAGGGTGTTGAGTTTACGGGGTGCAGAAATGGGGGTGCAGTTGATGCGCGCGCCTTCGATTAAAATTATTATTGATTGCCTTTTTGTGATGCAGCTGAAAAGACATACATTATCGTTTGAATGAAAATTTCATTGCAATTGATCAAGTGAAAAATGATTATCCCTTCGAAGGAAATACCCTCCAGAAATATAATTACTTCCGTTTTAATAATCACCGGATTTGAAATGAAATTTTCATCATCTCCCCGCTATCATTAAGGTTTTTAATTATTTATTTATTCATCCTATAAAATATGGCGTGACCACGTGAAGTCGGCGCACTACAGAAAAAGAAAGAAGAAAAAATTTTGTAAGAATTACGATGCGTACATGATAATATGATCTTGTTCGGGATCTTATAATTTATGCACAATGCACGCTGATCAAATACTGACCAACACCTGCTTCAGGATCATTTTTCTTCCTTTTTTTTTTTCTCCAATTTCTTCTCCTTAATCTTCGCCACGCAACTTCGGGCAGGTGAAAAGCAGCGGCTACCTACACGCTCGGAACATTAATCTCGTTCTCAACTTTCAATACCTACGTAAAATATAAATTAATAAAATAAATAAAGAAAAAGGGCAACCCTTTTTTTTTCTTTTGAATATACTTTCTTTACCAACACGAAGAGCTAACTTTGCAGTTCTTCTCCTTCAGGTGATGAAGACTGTAGCAGGTCGTCTACCCTAAACGGGGTTGTGAACCCTCTAGAATTCATTAGCGTTCATCTCTTTGATGGAAATTCTTTCTCGGAGACAGTCGCGTCTCCGCGGGCGGGTATATAGTGCACCATCCGTGCGCATAAAGATTTTTAATTGGCTGGTGCAGCTATATATCTGCGTTGATCGTTTCATTTCAACGTCGTCGTCGTACTGCAACGATTACGTGAACGACTTTTCCTCTAATTCTTTTTTTTTTGTTTTTCCTTCTCTCTATACTTTGTTATTTTTTTATTTCGTCGCTGCTGCCAATATAAATATGAAAAAAAAAAAAAGAACAGATGAGAAGATGAAATAAAAATATCTGAAGAAAACGCCGATGAAAAAGACCACCTCGCACTTCCCCAGCGGAAGTCTGAACTTTTCATTCATTTCTCACTTCTCGGTGTTCGCTTTTATGCACCAGCAACTTTTTTCTTACTTGTAAACAAACATCGAAACTTGATCGTACGGATGATATTAACTTCGCGGTTTTACCGCTCGAAGAACGAATCCACTAATTAACAAAATTCGCGAGTTCTTGTTCATACGGGGAGGTGGAAAACGGTATTAGACAACTTTGGTCTCGCATTAGCAACTGCGCTAGCGACTTCCTGCGGAGTGAGAGTCTGGAGATCGAGCCAATATTGAATTACAACGGTCCACGCTGTTCAGGGGCGTCCCATTCAACGCCGCTAGTGGAGCGCACCCCCCAAGGGCTGAATGGATGATTTTGGCCGGCGCCGACGCAAACTTCGAATAACCAACCTTGATGCTGCAGGCTCCAGACTGCAAGCTGTACCACAGGCGGGCAGCTCGCAGATATACCAGTTATAGGGGATCGAAACCGGCGCCGGGCGTCAGCGTCGCGACGTTATCTTACGTCCTCGTATGCCACAACGTCTCCTGTCTTCCTGCAGCCTACCCTCCATCATAGCCCAGTCACGCGTCTACCGAGATAAGAGTCGGGGCTGCCCCCCTGCCTTTGAACAATGCAACGCCTTCCAGCAGCTCTTTCTGACTCGAATCGCGGGCTTCGTTCGCTTTTCTCTTCTCCTCTCTCCGCTTCTCACAGCGCAGGGGATATGTCCGACCCTTCGCTAAACGCTGAAGACGCGATTCGCCGCGATAACGTCCCCGGGATGTGTCATCCTAATAGTTTTGATTTCACCCCTCGGCCCGTGCTATAACACGTATACGCGCCGTCAGAATGGCGGCTGCAAAAAAAGTAGAAAAAGAAATGTCGAAGAGTAAACAGAAGTCGATGCTGCAGTTGCCACATTTCTTATTCTACTTTACTAGTAATAAACGCGATTCAATGAAAATAGTATAAAATTCCAAACCGACAGAGGCACGTATTTACACATACTTTTATCAGCATCCACTATAACTCCATAAAAATGCAAACAGTGCGTTCCAAAGGAAAACGGGGGTAATACTTGAGTACGCTACACGGCAATACCTGCAAGCAGCAGCTGTGTCTGCGACTTCGTAAAAGGTTGTCATCTCGCTCAGCGATTTACTAACCGCATAGACGAGAGAATTCTTTCTCTATATTCGCATAAAGCTATGTAGCTATACGTGTAGTACGAAAGCATTGATGGTAATACCTTCTCTCACAGATTTTACTCGACTTACGCCCCGGTACGACGAAATAAATAAAGGAAAAGATTTTTCACGTACCAAACGCACGAGATTTGAATATCGGGCGTGTGTATAACTCATTTTTTTGCATTTTTTTTGCAATGGTTGTTTTTTCCATTAGAAGCACGAGGCAAATTTTTTTGCGATATGGAAGGCGTGTTGCGCCCAAGGCACAGAAAGGGGTGAGGCTATTTATCAAAAACCGCGCGTCGTCAGTCTGGCCGCGCTGCCAGGGTCCTTAACCCTGATCTACCTGCTGCGTTTGCTATGTTGGGTGGATCCTGGCGCGTCCTGGCTCCGGGTGAAGCAAACGTCACAGGAGGTACGATGTATACGTTACAGTGGAACTGCTGCTTATTCGGTATAATGGATTTATAAAAGATTTTCCTTGGAAACCCAGCTGACACGACGTAGACCGTAACAAGGTAATATCGTAAAACGATTCGAACGAGAATTCCTCAACAAACGGATAAACTATCAAAGAAATGACACGCCACTTCCCCCGCATGTGGACGTTGAACCTTTAAATCAACTCCCTGCTTTTACTTCCCAAGGCGAAGATGGAGGAACTATAAAAGACGCGATTATATTGCGCTGATATAAAAAGGATTTATTCAACATTCGTTCCTCTTTGGTTTGATACTGGAACTTGAATCGCTGTGTATACGCCTGAAAATTCGCAATAGTATATTATATCGCGTACGACAATTTTTATCATTTATACGACGCCAAGAACCGTACAGATATACGTGTCACAAACCCGGTTTTACAAGCTCAGCTACAATAAACCATAAAGGCATTTCTCCAATCGACCTTTAGATTGTGAGGAAGTCATCTTTTTACTACGCTAGCTCTTTCCATTCCCTGCAAAAGCTTTTCTCCTATAGTCTACGCGTGCCCTTTACATAGATTTTTCTACTACAATATTTTGTTTGTCTCTAAAATTTCTATCTTCGCTACGATACTACGATACTTTTCCTCGACATTGCCTCATGGAAGGAGCGATGTCATTACTGTATATATGCCCACCGATAACCGATAGCTTATTCGTAATTAAATTCGAGCAAGTGCGAAATTTTTTGGATCGTTGGCAAGGTATTTCATCGCGTGGATGCGCTGGATGTGAAAATAAAACAGAGAATAAGAAAAAATGAAGTAAAATAAAATGAGAAGAAGATATAAAGTAGCCGAATGAATGGGTCATGTCCGTGAACTTAGCTCCGCCATTTTTAAAATGTTTAAAAATGTTGATTGTGCCAGATTGTGCTACACTTGTGCTGCACTGTGCCGAAAAGCCCACGCCAAAATGACAAAAAATGACGAAAGTAGAGCCAAAAAAGGTTTTTTCGAGTAGCTCCGCCATTTTGGAATTGTTTAAAAAAAATGATTGTGCTGGACAGTAAAAGATGCACTAATTGTTGTGCCGCTGGCGTATTTGCAAAAACTGCAACGGTTCTTGCACAAATCGAAATTTTCAAAAATCATCCTGGATAAACAAAAAATTTCTCAAAACCATGGTAGCTTAGATGACTAACTTGTGATGCTCGTCGAAAGCATCAATTTTCACTCATGAAGTTTTGTTCTGAGTATCGCAGTTTCCGAAATAGGGCAAAGTCAAAATTTCGAAAACTGGAAAAAAAATGAAAAGTTTAAATCGTAGACTTGTGCCGAGTTGTGCTCGTTGAGAGCATCAATTTTCGACCATGAAGTTTTGTTCTGAGTATCGCAGTTTCCGAAATAGGGCAAAGTCAAAATTTCGAAAACTGGAAAAAAAATGAAAAGTTTGAATCGTAGACTTGTGCCGAGTTGTGCTCGTTGAGAGCATCAATTTTCGACCATGAAGTTTTGTTCTGAGTATCGCAGTTTCCGAAATAGGGCAAAGTCAGAATTTCGAAAATTGGAAAAAAATTGAAAAGTTTGAATCGTAGACTTGTGCCGAGTTGTGCTCGTTGAGAGCATCAATTTTCGACCATGAAGTTTTGTTCTGAGTATCGCAGTTTCCGAAATAGGGCAAAGTCAAAATTTCGAAAACTGGAAGAAAAATAAAAAGTTTGAATCGTAGACTTGTGCCGAGTTGTGCTCGTTGAGAGCATCAATTTTCGACCACGAAGTTTTGTTCTGAGTATCGCAGTTTCCGAAATAGGGCAAAGTCAGAATTTCGAAAATTGGAAAAAAATTGAAAAGTTTAAATCGTAGACTTGTGCCGAGTTGTGCTCGTTGGGAGCATCAATTTTCGACCATGAAGTTTTGTTCTGAGTATCGCAGTTTCCGAAATAGGGCAAAGTCAAAATTTCGAAAACTGGAAGAAAAATGAAAAGTTTGAATCGTAGACTTGTGCCGAGTTGTGCTCGTTGAGAGCATCAATTTTCGACTATGAAGTTTTGTTCTGAGTATCGCAGTTTCCGAAATAGGGCAAAGTCAGAATTTCGAAAATTGGAAAAAAATTGAAAAGTTCAAATCGTAGACTTGTGCCGAGTTGTGCTCGTCGAGAGCATCAATTTTCGACCATGAAGTTTTGTTCTGAGTATCGCAGTTTCCGAAATAGGGCAAAGTAAAAATTTCGAAAACTGGAAAAAAAATGAAAAGTTTAAATCGTAGACTTGTGCCGAGTTGTGCTCGTTGAGAGCATCAATTTTCGACCATGAAGTTTTGTTCTGAGTATCGCAGTTTCCGAAATAGGGCAAAGTCAGAATTTCGAAAATTGGAAAAAAATTGAAAAGTTTGAATCGTAGACTTGTGCCGAGTTGTGCTCGTTGAGAGCATCAATTTTCGACCATGAAGTTTTGTTCTGAGTATCGCAGTTTCCGAAATAGGGCAAAGTCAAAATTTCGAAAACTGGAAGAAAAATAAAAAGTTTGAATCGTAGACTTGTGCCAAGTTGTGCTCGTTGAGAGCATCAATTTTCGACCACGAAGTTTTGTTCTGAGTATCGCAGTTTCCGAAATAGGGCAAAGTCAGAATTTCGAAAATTGGAAAAAAATTGAAAAGTTTTAATCGTAGACTTGTGCCGAGTTGTGCTCGTCGAGAGCATCAATTTTCAACCATGAAGTTTTGTTCTGAGTATCGCAGTTTCCGAAATAGGGCAGAGTCAAAATTTCGAAAATTGGAAAAAAATTGAAAAGTTTAAATCGTAGACTTGTGCCGAGTTGTGCTCGTTGAGAGCATCAATTTTCGACCATAAAGTTTTGTTCTGAGTATCGCAGTTTCCGAAATAGGGCAAAGTCAGAATTTCGAAAATTGGAAAAAAATTGAAAAGTTTAAATCGTAGACTTGTGCCGAGTTGTGCTCGTTGAGAGCATCAATTTTCGACCATGAAGTTTTGTTCTGAGTATCGCAGTTTCCGAAATAGGGCAAAGTAAAAATTTCGAAAACTGGAAAAAAAATGAAAAGTTTAAATCGTAGACTTGTGCCGAGTTGTGCTCGTTGAGAGCATCAATTTTCGACCATGAAGTTTTGTTCTGAGTATCGCAGTTTCCGAAATAGGGCAAAGTCAAAATTTCGAAAACTGGAAGAAAAATAAAAAGTTTGAATCGTAGACTTGTGCCGAGTTGTGCTCGTTGAGAGCATCAATTTTCGACCATGAAGTTTTGTTCTGAGTATCGCAGTTTCCGAAATAGGGCAAAGTCAGAATTTCGAAAATTGGAAAAAAATTGAAAAGTTTAAATCGTAGACTTGTGCCGAGTTGTGCTCGTTGGGAGCATCAATTTTCGACCATGAAGTTTTGTTCTGAGTATCGCAGTTTCCGAAATAGGGCAAAGTCAAAATTTCGAAAACTGGAAGAAAAATGAAAAGTTTGAATCGTAGACTTGTGTCGAGTTGTGCTCGTTGAGAGCATCAATTTTCGACCATGAAGTTTTGTTCTGAGTATCGCAGTTTCCGAAATAGGGCAAAGTCAGAATTTCGAAAATTGGAAAAAAATTGAAAAGTTTTAATCGTAGACTTGTGCCGAGTTGTGCTCGTCGAGAGCATCAATTTTCGACCATGAAGTTTTGTTCTGAGTATCGCAGTTTCCGAAATAGGGCAGAGTCAAAATTTCGAAAATTGGAAAAAAATTGAAAAGTTTAAATCGTAGACTTGTGCCGAGTTGTGCTCGTTGAGAGCATCAATTTTCGACCATAAAGTTTTGTTCTGAGTATCGCAGTTTCCGAAATAGGGCAAAGTCAGAATTTCGAAAATTGGAAAAAAATTGAAAAGTTTAAATCGTAGACTTGTGCCGAGTTGTGCTCGTTGAGAGCATCAATTTTCGACTATGAAGTTTTGTTCTGAGTATCGCAGTTTCCGAAATAGGGCAAAGTCAAAATTTCGAAAATTGGAAAAAAATTGAAAAGTTTAAATCGTAGACTTGTGCCGAGTTGTGCTCGTTGAGAGCATCAATTTTCGACCATGAAGTTTTGTTCTGAGTATCGCAGTTTCCGAAATAGAGCTGGAAGCGTTTCTTATACCATAGTTTCGTACTAGTGCATATTCAAGCATGCGCAAGGAACTATCCCCATGTATGTGAAGTTAGCCCCGCCATATTGAATTTTCGAAAAAATACCTATTGTGCCCGGTTGTGCTAGTCTTGTGCTACCGTGTGCCGTATTTCGAATTTGAAAAACTCAAAAAATATATGAAATAATCGAAAAAAACCGAAATATGTACCAGCCCCGCCATTTTGTTTTTTAGAAAAATTTCTCATTGTGCCGTGTTGTGCTCGGTTTGTGCGACATTGTGCCGCAAGCCGCATCAATTTAGCACTTCCGGTTTCGCCAATAAATTGGATTGAAATTTTGACTTCAGCCCCGCCATTTTTTTTTTTTTTTTAAATCCCATTGCGCCGTGTTGTGCTCGGTTTGTGCTACGTTGTGCCGTCAACCGTATCAATTTAGCCGCACCAGTTTCGCCAAGAAAATTGAACTTAGAATTTGTCGTCAGACCCGCCATTTTATTCTTTCGGAAAACTTCCAATCGTGCCAAATTGTGCACGACAGTCTAATCTTTTACTCCGACGACTTTTTCCTCTCCGATCAACCCTTGACCCGTAACGAGCCGATGATTGATTTTCGAAAAAATCAAATTTGGAAGAAAAAATAATTTCACGAATTCTCGAGTTGTGCTGAGTTGTGCTACGAGAGTACAATCTTTGACTCCTTCAACTTTTTCCTCTCCGATCAACCCTTGACCCGTAACGAGCCGATGATTAATTTTCGGAAAAATCAAATTTAAAAAAAAAAAATAATTTCACGAATTCTCGAGTTGTGCTGAGTTGTGCTACGAGAGTACAATCTTTGACTCCTTCAACTTTTTCCTCTCCGATCAACCCTTGACCCGTAACGAGCCGATGATTAATTTTCGGAAAAATCAAATTTGGAAAAAAAAAATAATTTCACGAATTCTCGAGTTGTGCTGAGTTGTGCTACGAGAGTGCAATCTTTTACTCCTTCAACTTTTTCCTCTCCGATCAACCCTTGACCCGTAACGAGCCGATGATTAATTTTCGGAAAAATCAAATTTGGAAAAAAAAATAATTCCACGAATTCTCGAGTTGTGCTGAGTTGTGCTACGAGAGTACAATTTCTGACTCCTTCAACTTTTTCCTCTCCGATCAACCCTTGACCCGTAACGAGCCGATGATTAATTTTCGGAAAAATCGAATTTAAAAAAAAAAAATAATTTCACGAATTCTCGAGTTGT
This sequence comes from Athalia circularis, assembly GCA_963978495.1. NCBI lineage: Eukaryota > Metazoa > Arthropoda > Insecta > Hymenoptera > Athaliidae > Athalia > Athalia circularis. The sequence continues at coordinate 10,570,003 of OZ021702.1, forward strand.
GCTGAGTTGTGCTACGAAAGTACAATCTCTGACTCCTTCAACTTTTTCCTCTCCGATCAACCCTTGACCCGTAACGAGCCGATGATTAACTTTCGGAAAAATCAAATTTGGAAAAAAATAATTTCAGGAATTGTCAGGGGGTTCAGAGGGTTTTTGTAGATACTAAAGAGTTTCCTTTCCCCGCGATGAATTATCATGTTCGCGTCATTCGAAACAAAAAATTGAACGATAAAAATTTTTAGAGCAAATATTCATTGGAGCCCGGATTCGGTGCGATTTTTCCAAATTTGATTTTTCCGAAAATTAATCATCGGCTCGTTACGGGTCAAGGGTTGATCGGAGAGGAAAAAGTTGGAGGAGTAAAAGATTGCACTCTCATAGCACAACTCAGCACAACTCGAGAATTCGTGAAATTATTTTTTTTTTTTAAATTCGATTTTTCCGAAAATTAATCATCGGCTCGTTACGGGTCAAGGGTTGATCGGAGAGGAAAAAGTTGAAGAAGTCAGAGATTGTACTCTCGTAGCACAACTCAGCACAACTCGAGAATTCGTGGAATTATTTTTTTTTCCAAATTTGATTTTTCCGAAAATTAATCATCGGCTCGTTACGGGTCAAGGGTTGATCGGAGAGGAAAAAGTTGGAGGAGTAAAAGATTGCACTCTCGTAGCACAACTCAGCACAACTCGAGAATTCGTGAAATTATTTTTTTTTTCCAAATTTGATTTTTCCGAAAATTAATCATCGGCTCGTTACGGGTCAAGGGTTGATCGGAGAGGAAAAAGTTGAAGGAGTCAAAGATTGTACTCTCGTAGCACAACTCAGCACAACTCGAGAATTCGTGAAATTATTTTTTTTTTTTAAATTTGATTTTTCCGAAAATTAATCATCGGCTCGTTACGGGTCAAGGGTTGATCGGAGAGGAAAAAGTTGAAGGAGTCAAAGATTGTACTCTCGTAGCACAACTCAGCACAACTCGAGAATTCGTGAAATTATTTTTTCTTCCAAATTTGATTTTTTCGAAAATCAATCATCGGCTCGTTACGGGTCAAGGGTTGATCGGAGAGGAAAAAGTCGTCGGAGTAAAAGATTAGACTGTCGTGCACAATTTGGCACGATTGGAAGTTTTCCGAAAGAATAAAATGGCGGGTCTGACGACAAATTCTAAGTTCAATTTTCTTGGCGAAACTGGTGCGGCTAAATTGATACGGTTGACGGCACAACGTAGCACAAACCGAGCACAACACGGCGCAATGGGATTTAAAAAAAAAAAAAAAATGGCGGGGCTGAAGTCAAAATTTCAATCCAATTTATTGGCGAAACCGGAAGTGCTAAATTGATGCGGCTTGCGGCACAATGTCGCACAAACCGAGCACAACACGGCACAATGAGAAATTTTTCTAAAAAACAAAATGGCGGGGCTGGTACATATTTCGGTTTTTTTCGATTATTTCATATATTTTTTGAGTTTTTCAAATTCGAAATACGGCACACGGTAGCACAAGACTAGCACAACCGGGCACAATAGGTATTTTTTCGAAAATTCAATATGGCGGGGCTAACTTCACATACATGGGGATAGTTCCTTGCGCATGCTTGAATATGCACTAGTACGAAACTATGGTATAAGAAACGCTTCCAGCTCTATTTCGGAAACTGCGATACTCAGAACAAAACTTCATGGTCGAAAATTGATGCTCTCAACGAGCACAACTCGGCACAAGTCTACGATTTAAACTTTTCAATTTTTTTCCAATTTTCGAAATTTTGACTTTGCCCTATTTCGGAAACTGCGATACTCAGAACAAAACTTCATAGTCGAAAATTGATGCTCTCAACGAGCACAACTCGGCACAAGTCTACGATTCAAACTTTTTATTTTTTTTCCAGTTTTCGAAATTTTGACTTTGCCCTATTTCGGAAACTGCGATACTCAGAACAAAACTTCATGGTCGAAAATTGATGCTCTCAACGAGCACAACTCGGCACAAGTCTACGATTTAAACTTTTCAATTTTTTTCCAGTTTTCGAAATTTTGACTTTGCCCTATTTCGGAAACTGCGATACTCAGAACAAAACTTCATGATCAAAAATTGATGCTCTCAACGAGCACAACTCGGCACAAGTCTACGATTTGAACTTTTCATTTTTCTTCCAGTTTTCGAAATTTTGACTTTGCCCTATTTCGGAAACTGCGATACTCAGAACAAAACTTCATGGTCGAAAATTGATGCTCCCAACGAGCACAACTCGGCACAAGTCTACGATTTAAACTTTTCAATTTTTTTCCAATTTTCGAAATTCTGACTTTGCCCTATTTCGGAAACTGCGATACTCAGAACAAAACTTCATGGTCGAAAATTGATGCTCTCAACGAGCACAACTCGGCACAAGTCTACGATTCAAACTTTTCATTTTTTTTCCAGTTTTCGAAATTTTGACTTTGCCCTATTTCGGAAACTGCGATACTCAGAACAAAACTTCATGGTCGAAAATTGATGCTCTCAACGAGCACAACTCGGCACAAGTCTACGATTTAAACTTTTCAATTTTTTTCCAATTTTCGAAATTTTGACTTTGCCCTATTTCGGAAACTGCGATACTCAGAACAAAACTTCATGAGTGAAAATTGATGCTTTCGACGAGCATCACAAGTTAGTCATCTAAGCTACCATGGTTTTGAGAAATTTTTTGTTTATCCAGGATGATTTTCGAAAATTTCGATTTGTGCAAGAACCGTTGCAGTTTTTGCAAATACGCCAGCGGCACAACAATTAGTGCATCTTTTACTGTCTAGCACAATCATTTTTTTTAAACAATTCCAAAATGGCGGAGCTACTCGAAAAAACCTTTTTTGGCTCTACTTTCGTCATTTTTTGTCATTTTGGCGTGGGCTTTTCGGCACAGTGCAGCACAAGTGTAGCACAATCTGGCACAATCAACATTTTTAAACATTTTAAAAATGGCGGAGCTAAGTTCACGGACATGAATGGGTCTCGGTTGTACCTCGTTCATTCATCTCGCTTTCCATTTGCGGAAAGTGGGCCTTGCCCGGAGTTTTTAGTCATGAGATCGTTTAAAGTTTAAACTGGTTGCGTGACAGAGTCCGGTTTTCCGTGGCAAAGACACGCGCCCACCTGGAAACGACGGTGCGTATAAAACATCGTATAATTTTGATCATTCGCCGTATATAAGAGCGACTGAAACGCTGGCAGGAAATGGTTTTTACGATTATCGTTGTATCGTGATTAGTGAATGGGAGAGCTTATGACTCGAGATTTGCAGTTCTCTCTGCAACGCGAGTACGACGCGTGTAATTAAGGCGAAATTGAAGCTCGGTGCCTGAGCTCCATCAATGCCGAATGGTTCGTTAGAGAATCTTGAACGTTGTACTGTACCGCGGTAACAGCAGCGAACGAAGTGAGTTCTTCGTTATCGAGTGAACGAAGAGAGTGACGGGCAGTGAGAAATGTTCTTGCAACTGTCTTGACGGAAGAGGATACCGACGACGGGGACAAAAGGTCTTGGGGTGGTCCTCGCCCGTCAACGAACAATGAGAACCAGATTAAGATAATTTATGTTGCTTTGAAAAGATCGAAGAGAGCCGAGAACGGAAACAGAGAATAGATTATTACGACGGGGAGGAGCGAATGTTTGACTGCACGGTAATAACCGTTCGGGTTTTTTGTCATTTTTTTCGTTTTCCAATTTTCTCGGAACTCGCCATTCTGCTTTTCGACAATGTAACGACATAATGTATCATGATCGATTCCCAACCTTTGATATTGGCGACTCGGAGAGCCCGCTTGAGCGAAAAAAATTAAGCAGTTCAGCCTTTCGGCTTGACGAAACTATCGGAGTCGTCCATCGTCATCGCGTATACTTACCGAGGTAAACCTGCCACACGCAGCTTTTCATGTCGTTGCGAGATGTGCGGGAAGAATTCTTTTTTGCCCATGCACGTAGAAGAGAAGAGGAAAGTTAAGCTATGGGGAGAACGCACTTGGATGAGCGTCGCAAGCTCGCCTGTCCGCACCAGCCATCGTGAATAATGACCTTTAGGATTCGTTGGCCTGGACGTTGCTGTTGAAGCACATGTGTTGTTACGGTATGTAGAATATACATCCGCATGGTATATTCAGGTTCACGTTCACGTTCGAGTTCTCCTTGTTCTCCTACATGTATACGTTATACATACCTTATACGCGGTCGATATTCGTCATCCGCTGATTTATCGTTGGGGTCGTGCAAAAAGCACGCAAATAAGTATTTCAAAATTTTCATATCTCGCATATACTCTGTGGACCAGCGAAAGAGATTCTCGAAGGGACTATGCGTCTTCTTAGATTGTAAACAGCGGTAAATTTCGTACTGTCAAAAACCGGGAGACTATCCAGTCCACTGTCTGAGGGAATGGCCATCCCTCATCTATTCGCTTTCGGGCATTTCGCAGGTCGGCATATACCTACTGCGTATGTATTATATGGAAACAAGATTCTCCAGCGACTGAATTTCGGTCCACGACTTCGCTGAAATACGACCATGTCTTATGACTGAACAGTGCAATAATGGGGATAATAACATTAGCGCGGGGGTCGCGATGGTTGATCTCTTTAACGTCGAATAGAGGCAAGTAATCGATCTAGCCTGTTGGGGATGATATTTTCGTTGGTAGCTCTTGGATAGTTCGGGACTTTCCCCTAAAACGCGCATCCCCCGCAAGCTCATTCTCTTTTTGCCCACGGTAGTTCCGCCTTTATCCTGTCACTGGCAGCCGACGTGGTGCGTTCCAACCTCCGTCCATCCGTTCAGAACCCTACTGATGTCCGTCCGCGCGCTATGCGACCGAGTGCAGAGAATTTCTTCGTTTTTCTTCCTCCTCTTCCTTTATCTTTCTTTTTACTTTTGTATGTTTTTTTTTTCCGTATCGCAAGGAATAATATTATTTTACGGCCAAGCTTTAACCGGAAAGCCGCTCAGTGCGGAATAGCAGCGCGTGGATGAGAGGATTTTACTAAGTCTTCCAGAATGGGACGTTTATCCTTGCCGCAGTCTCCGCCCTTCCACTTACCCACCTTTCTTATTTCCTTCTTTCATTCTCTCTTCCTCTAGTTTCTTTTTTATTTTGTTTTTATTTCTTCTCTTTCACTTATGTTCACTTCTACCCGTCATAGTTCCTGCATACCGAGTTTTTCGCGATGACCATATTATATTTATCGTTGCTCGTATATTGACCAGAACGCGATATGTCTGCACGGTACCTACTTCGGAGTCCACTGCAATTTTACCTCTGCATGAGATCGGCACAACAATTTGCGTGCCGGAACGATTAGATTGTTACACTTGCCATGTTCTATACGGCTAGGATTTCTAACGGACACTGCAGACATAACCGCTGCACTCACGAAGAAACCGCTTTCGGGTAAGAGGATACTTACCGAAATCACTGCCATAAAGGCACGCTACTGCGATACTTGCTCTCCAGCTTCTTGCTGGGTAAGAGTCGCCATCGTCCAAAACAGTTAGACACCCTACCGATTGAAGTCGTAACGTTAGTCGCGAGTAAGACCTCGACTCTTCAACGAGTCTTACTCACGTAACATTAACAGATCATGACCCCCATAAACCGCATGCGTCAGTCTTACTTGGGGCATTGATTCTAATCGGTTTTTACTCCTCCACAGATATTTTTTCAATTTTCTTTTTTCCTTTTAATTTTATCAAAGACATGGGAGATGCGCATTTGGTCAACTCCATTATGTCGAAGCGAAGATTGTTATCTGCAGGACCGGTTGCCCAAAGTCATACTTTGAATACTCAAGTAGCTAGTTTATCAGTAGTTTATTTGGGGTGTGTATAAGATAATTAATTGAAGTCCGTCGAGCGTTGAAATAAGAAAATAAGAAAAAAAGAAGAGAAGGAAAAAGTAGTAAGGTCGGTGATAGAAATGGCTAATTAATTAGGTATTTAATTTAGATTCTATCAGGGAAACGGTTGTATCGTGAACCGTTCAGATCGTGTCTTTAGCTTATCTCAGCGTCGAGGTAAGGCGTCCGGGTTACCGGGATGCGGGATCGGTCGCTGCAAGGCGGGCAGCTCTTTTAGAATGTTAATTACCCCGAGCTGTTTTGCTGCTGGATATTCTCTGTTTACGGCTTTGCAGCTTCTCATTTTTACGCGACAAGTATAATTATGCCTCCAGGGCGGTTTTCCGCCCCCCTTCGTTTTTCCCCCCACCTTTCCTTCTATACTTCGAGGAAGGTTCTCGCCATACGATGACCTCAGCAAGATTGTAACAACGTTGCAGCCTCGCTTAAGGTAGCCCGTAAAATCCCCACTGACTCTCCCCTATCTTCGCCACAGCGAAAAAAGAATTAGAAAAATTAGGATATCGCATCCCAGCTACTTTCAATGACAAAGTTTAACCAATTTCGTGATTGCCTCACATTTAGAGAATCCTCATCCGTTCACCTCCATCTCGTATATCGATCTCACGGTCGGTCTATACCAGAATTTGTGGAATGCGCCGTCGTGTTTTAGCTGTCAACTTTGTTTATTCGCATAGCATTGTCGAAACAATTTCGGTAGAATTTCACATATCTTTCAAAAGCTACTTTGGGTATCGATAAAACTTCTCAGCTATCGTTAGTTATTGTACCTAGAAAGGACGTGAGGTGAAAAAAAAGGAAGCTCCAGGCTTCGAAATTCTGTTCCCTGTAACGCGATTGCTTTTTCTTATTTGTTAATGTCGTTAGAACGATGGCAGCTTTGCGATCTTGTAAGATAATGGCGGTGGTAGGGAGTTGGATAGGGTTAGGTATGGGGATCGGTCCAAAGTTGGTGCTGCAGAAGGGAAACCATGGGATGCGTGGAGAGGGATCGTTTGGCGTTGAGAAGTTTAGTTTCTACGTCACTCCGAGAACCATTTCGGTATAAACGACGGTAGGTGGGTATCTTCTGAGCGTTGAAGAAGCTTTTCCCAAGGACTCCCGTTCCTCACTCTTCCTTTCTCCTTTCTCCTTTCTCCTTCACCCTTAGATCCTTACCCTTACCAAAGGTCTCCCGTCGTTCCCCACGGTAATTGTAGCAGTTAGCGTAGCGCACCTAATGGCTAGAGTTACGAGAAATCCCCACAGTTCTCCAGGAACGTTCTCCTCGCTCGCTCGACGCTGGCTTTCTCTGATCGCGGATTTACCGGAGAATGCCCACCAAACTGGACCCGACCTACAACCACCCTTTACGGTACTTATCGCAGAAAGACACGCCACATCACAACGTATTGCTTTTCTACGGGAAAACTATAAGATAATATCCCTAAAAAGGACGCGAAACTGCTTCCCTATTTAGAGGGTAAGGATATTTTTGACTCAGGAAAATATTAACTTTTCGATCATCGCGTCCTTTGATTCGAGGGTTAGGAGAAATCATGGTTTTATCTTCCTTGTTTTTACTGACTTCGTTTTCGGAGCTTGAATCAGAGACGCGCACCGTTTTATGTGCAAAAACTAAAGCCGTCCGGTTAACAAAGAGAGATTCCGACTCGTTGGGAACGAGTTTCTGTTCTCTGAGACACGGTAAGGGAGATAGAGACACAGAGAGAGAACGGGGGATTTAGAGATGTATAAAAAGGTTTCGAAGACGGCCAGGTGGACCCGCAGCGTCCTTCGAGTTCAGCAAACCTCGATCAATGCTGCAGTTACGTTCCTCGATAATCAGGACGCTCTGACAGCTGGTTGACGATCATTTACGACGCAAACTAAACTATCCGCTTTCAAAGACGACAACGACCGAGAGGACAACGATAATCTTGACGGAGAGTTAAGAGCTGTTGAGGTACGCGAAAAACGAGAAACAAAAAATAATCAGATAGAAATATCCCATCGCAACTGCACCTGGTAATACAGTAGAAGCGTCTCGTATCAGACGACATCGTAAGTGGGATGTCAGTTTTCTTATTGTTAGATGTTCACGTGTATTTTCGACTCATCCAAAATATTTTGTTATTTTCTCGCGACTCTCGTTCATAGATGGTTCAAAGTCTATGCTCTCGTTACACAAAAAAAAAAGAACAAAGAAATAAACATAGTCGCAGCAACGACGATAAAAATCGAGAACTCTTAAGGGTATTCCACCCCTGCATTTTTCTCATCGCGTGAACTTCGTGCAGTCTGTGTATTTTGAATCTAAGCTGAAGCCATGAATTTCAGATTCAGAATCCATAAAAATTACGCTGTTGTACAGATAATGCCGTATAGGCGCAAAACGTCGTGGAACACCTGCTGCAGCATAGTATTTTAATCCGAGATATCAACTTTGCGAAAATCTCAAACGATGTTAGAATTACAGCTGATCTTTAATTTTTGTTCTTTAATCGGTTGTATTTTTTGTAAATTCACAATGCTTTCGACGTGTTTACGTTAACGCGTGAGGTCCTTCGGGAAATTCTGTATATCCGACGATGTTGAGGGAAACGAGAATCTCCTTACTTTTCCCTTTAATTTCTTTTCTTTTTTCGTGCGTCCCTCCGAGTTTCTTTGCACTGTACTGTCCCCAGCTTTTGCACCCCACTTTACCCGCGAACCCTCAGGAGCGGTCAATGCGTCGGCTAGATTGGAAGTTGGCTTTCATTTTCCAAATCAAAGCGACGATTGATTTGAAACGTGATGTAGCAACAGGATAAAGAATCGCTGCCCATCTACCTCTTAAAGGTTAATTGAAAAATGGCAGCGATCGATCAAATACAAATTATGAAACGCGCTTCGGGTTTCCGATGGAGCTGAGAAAATTGGACTAAAGTAATTGGTCTCACCGTATAGCCAGGTTACGTTTTTATCGATTCCAACGAAGTTCGACTTACTTTCTTTTACTTTCTTCCTTCGTATCTAACGATTCAGAAGTAACAAAGAAAGAAGAAAAGAAGAAGAAGCAAACCGCTTTTATAATATGCAAATTCTTCTTCGTTTACCTTCATAAGGGCGCGAAGGCGGTGACACATGATCTGTAAGCCTAGGACTATGCTAACATCCGAGAAATAGCTCGTTCTTCAATTTCGAGTGATGAAATTTTCTCAACGTTAATAATAAATAAATCCCAATACATAAAGCAACAACCCCTATAGCCAGTTCTTCGTTTCTTAAAAGCTTCGCATTGATATTAAAAAGTATACTACCTCCGTTTCACCTCCGCAGCCATCTCTGAGACCAAGAGTATAATTACCGTCCAAAGATACGACGAAAAAAGTAAATGGAACAAAAAGTGACGAGCAAAAAACCGGGAATATAAAATTAAAAATTCAAGTACAGAATTACTCGCGAGAGGGTCGCAGAGAAATTAAAAAAAAATAAAAATAAAAATACCTTCATAAATAAGTAACGAGAAAATCATTCCTTTCAGTTTCTCAAGGGGCGAGGGATTACGGAACGCACATCAAATTTACCGCAACATTCTTCATTGAGCTTCTTTTTTATCTCTCTGGTTCAAAAAAACCTTGTTCCTTCATTACGCGCATCGTCTATCATTGCCCTCAGGCGAGTTAGTAGTTATGCTAGTTCGTTGGGACTAGTTACTTACAATCAGGGATGGAGATGGTAGGATTTTGAAGGGGAGTGAAGGAAGAAGTGGTGGAACAATGACGGTAGATCGTAATTGGTTCGGACCTTAAGAACGAGACTACACCACGCACCTTACAGGAGGCCTGCCTTTCTCCCTTGTGAAGCTGCAAGAGGGAACTTTTGCTCCCAGTTACCAAGTGGCAGGGATAAAGTCCTGAGTGAAGGGAGCTGCGAATGATTAATTGAAGTTTCTCGACGCCGAGATCGCAGCCTGAAGATACAACTTGGTTTAAACTTTGGGCGACGCTAAGGCTTAGAGAAGAAGAGAGGAGAGAGGATAGCTTCAACTATTATGGGGATGAAAATACGCCAGGGATCCAGCGGGTAAATTTTGTCTGGAAAATTTTCATGCCTTACCCGAAAGAATCGTGTTCCACATATACCTTGTTTCGTCGTTCTTTTTGTTTTCTTTTATAGAATCGGAATGGTCCTGAATTGCGAAATAATTCATCGCAATCAATTACACGTGTAATTAGGTGAACGACGTGCAACGCGGTCCTTCTACAAAAGATGTTATAGAAATGCGAAAGGAAGTGAAGTAGTCGGTTTTAAAAAACGTTGCAAATGTACAGCTGGTGGATGGCGGGTAAAGAAAAAATAAAAGAAAACTCAAAAAAAAAAGAAAAAGGAAGATGGCAAGTAAGAAAGTATAAGATGGTTCAGGGTATATAGTTAATTAAATTTATTCAAGCGGAAGTCTGCGAATGTCTCGTTGAATTTTATTTGACTTTCCTTCTCGGCCGGGTCTTCTTTGCAGATTCTTTCGCTTCTTCTCCTCCTCTCAACTCGCTCTATGCTCCTCTAATTCTTATTTCTCGCTTTTCAGTGTCGTAATTCTTTAAATAAACATGGGAAGGAAGTAGGCCGTTCGCTAAATGTCTTCTCGAGACTCGCACAAGGGTATATACTGTGAGTAGGTACGCCCGCTTTTCAAAAGCAGAAAGAAACTCTTTAGCCCTTCCTCGAAATATTCCACACCCTGCAGAAAAGCCGGAAAGCCAACAAACCTTTATTTTCTTCTCTCTCTCTCGGTCTCTCAAAGAACTCAATCTTCCCGCCGTAATCGTTAGCTCTTTTTCCCTATTTCGTCGTTATTCCTTTCGTCTCTTGATTACCACTCCCCAAAAATTTATCAAAAACAGGGAAGTAGACCTTTGAGTGTTCAAGACAAACACAAAGCGATCTTCAAAGGTGTTGGGACGCGGGACCAACACCGGTGAAATGAGCAGGGCTTTTTGGAATATTAAAAAAATATGTTTATTTATATTTATATTTATATTTGTACTTCGATTCCTCTTTTGCCGGAGCCTGCAGTTATCGTTAATTCATCCTCATACCGCATTTGCAAATTCTCCTCCTGCCTCGGAGGGTTCCGCATGTAGATAATGATTGAGTCGGAGCAAAGGAGCTGCTGGATCAGGAGAACGTGCTGCGTGCACGAGCGATCGAGAAGCCGTAATTTGTAGTTCTAACAGACATTGCGCCGAGGGTGCTGCCCGCCTGCTGGTCTCTGGTGGTTTGCCGCTGGTATTATGGTAGCTGGAACCGGCTATCCTTTTAAGGAAAACAATTACGTTCAATAAGGTTGTACTTCGGACAACCTTCGCAGTAGTGCCGTTGCGGTAATGGTGGTGGAGCGCAACTCCGCGAGTTCACTAAGAATCCCATAGGTGAATCCATCATCTCATGGATCAGTCGTCGCGAAGCTTTACATTAATTACATTTCATATGCACCGTCAAAGCGAAGGTCAAGAGATTAAAATGAAAAAAAATATCTCATCCAATGAGACGAGATTCAGTCAGAGATAGGTTGAAAGTTTTACGACAATTTTCTATGATCGATATTCGAGTCGCGTAGCAGAGAGCGCGCCGCGTCGCTTTGATCGGGGCATCGTGACTAATGGGGAATAATTTTTGCACTCGTCCCCGGAAACAATCTGCGTAAATCGGGTCCCTAGCTCGTGAGGTAGGTAGTATAGTTGATTGAGGTACTAGTCGTTGGACTTGCCGTTGGTTAGTCGTTGCCAGATTCGAGTCCATCATCATGTGAAACCGCAGACTGAAGGAATGCGAAACGAGCTAGACAGCCACTTGGGTGTAATCATTTTCATTGAAACAGTTTCGAACAACTCCAAAGCTCCGGTCGTGTAGCCGTTTACGGCAGTCGGTGTGTATGGTCGGGAATCACGAAGTATGCGTATAAACCTACGTAGGTATGATGGAAATTGCCAACTCGAAGAACTTTGAAATTTGCAAGAGTTATCCGAGTTATCTGCCGAGTGGTATTTGCGACGGTTCAACTCACCACTTATTTTTTTTCTCCATTTCTACTTTCAGTGTTATTTTTATTTTTCTCACTTTTGCGAGCCTCTTTAACCGAGACCAAAGGATCTTTACGAAAAACCGCGTTTACTAATCCTCAGCATCAGCAGCGGCGGTAGCTGCACCAATTATGCCGTGTGACCGTAAATTTTTCGCGATGCGAATTCGACGGATAAACTCCTTTTACGATTTGGTAGATAAAAAAGAGAAACGATGGGTCAAAATAAAAGTAAAATCACATTTTTTTCCTCTCTACATAGCATGAGATATTTATTGCCGATAAAAAATAACAATATGCCTGAGTTATATATTTCATTATTTTATTTGCTTTTACATTTTTTATTTCCTTTGTTAGCGTCGCTTCGCAATTTGACATCAGAAGAAATGGAAACTGAGAAATTATATTGCGCGGGGTATGCAGTACTGTGTTACCTGGAAGATTGTAACACGAATTCCTTCTTTCTATTTTTCTTTGTCTTTCTCTAAAGAGATGCGCGACTGCAGCATTTCTCGACCTTTCAAATTGCTCTCCGATGCTTCTCCTTCGCTTATATAGTCGTTGCAAAGAATTATTACCAGTATTATATTGTTGTTCTTATTATTGTTATTGCTTTTCTCGTACCAGATCCGCATTCGTAAAGGCACTGCAATGTAATTTAACTCTGGTAATATACATGCATGTTGTAAAGATAAAACATAAGTGAACAATTCTGAGACAAGAATTTGTGATCGGTATACATATATGTACATACAAATATGTGCAAGTGCGCGCAGTAAGTTGATCTGAAATTTAATTTTGCAAAAAATAATCAAATTCCCAAATGGAAATGAAAGAAAGAGAGAAAAGCTCGTAAGCCATCGCTAAACGGATCAGGGATGAATAACGTAGAGAAAATTGTAAATTTAAATTGCGGTAGAAAATATCTTCTTCACCGGTATAAGTCGTCGCAAGTGTATCATTTTCTCGGGGACTTATACATCGCGTTGAGGATACGAACTAGGAGTTGGGGAATTTTACCTCCTCCTTTTTCCCTCCATCCTCGTCGTTTCCTACAATTTCTTGCCTTGAGGATACGGTTACACTCGGGTACGCCAAGAGACTCACTTCTGCTTCCGAAGACCTTATAGGTACGAACGGTAGCTGCTTGAAGGCATCTTTGTTTGCTGCTCCTCTCTACTCAAAGGGAGATAATGGATGGACCATCCTCTGCTTTACTCCGACGCCCCTAGTGAGGTACTCGTGTCTAGTTTACTTCTACCTCTCTCTCTATTTCTCTCCTCATCGTGCCAACGCCTTATTCACATGCAAACTTAGCCATTTTGAGACCAACTTAAACGTGCAGTGTACGTGCGATGGATGGAATTTTCGAGTCAATTTTTGCTACCGAAATTCCTAGAGGTCATCGACGGTATGTGTGAGGAATTATAGTTGAGTAAGAATCAGCGGCATCGATCCACGTTTCAATCTTTAGCTATAGTGGCCGGTCTATTGAATGCAAATTATAAATCTGTAATTGAAAACCGCTTCCTGAGTCGCGGCGCGCGGTGATCCTGGACTGTGATAACTGCAGCTGAGGGGAGTTCCTGACGGACTCGTACCACAAGGTCATCGTACTAGAGCTTGTGTACATACCTCCTAGGTATACGTATAGGTTATACGTATATATTACCTCCCTTGTCGCGGAAGTCCGTACATACACGTCGATACATACGCACAGGTACGTATACGTATACGTGCGCGTGCAATTCCAGAATACGCAGCTGTGCAGCTATATACGAACTTATACCAACAATTCTCCGGTTCACCGGTCCCATATCTGCCCTTTATTCTATGGAAACTAGATTCACCAACAACACTTTGATAAATGAACTTTTTCATTCGTTCCCAAATTTATTCCCAAAAACTTACGCAACCGGGCAAAAAAGAAAAGAGAAAAAACAAATCCCGCTGTTAAATTAGTCTCGATGGCAGACGTCTTTGCCTCCGTTTTTCTCCTCCTTTTTCTGCTTCTTTCTTCCGATTTTTAATTGGGTGATTGTCCTAATTAATTGCTCCATTGATAGAGGCGTGGTATTCGTCGCGGCGGTGATTCCCATGCAAATTATTCCGTATATATTTCGTGAACGGTTCGTTTAACGAGGAAATAACAATTTGAAGTCTATACAATCAAGGTCTCCACGTAAGCTGGCATCTCCTAAAAATGAAATCAAAACTAGCTGTGGGTCATAAGTCACAGTATAATTCATTCACTCTGTACATATTTTTCCACACATGAAACGTATAACTGTAATTAATGACCCTTGATCAACCGAAATTGTAAGAAGATTTGTAATTAGCCCGCGATAATATCGAGCGCGTTTTGATTTATCGATGCTAATAAATATGTCTACAGGAAATACACACGTGCCGTTCAACTCCACCCATACGGATTCACGTTTATTGCGTATGTAATATCGTCTCACATAACTATCCTATTGCAGCTGCAGCAGCTACCATAACCCGCACTTTGTTATCGGACTTTAATTAATCGTCCTTGATTATTCTCTGCGCACAGATAAAATCGGCGTATGTATACCTACGCGCTAGTCTGACACGCCGAATTGTTACGCATGCGTCGATAATCAAAAATGTGATTACTCAAATCGTTTGTATGTATACGTAATTCAAGTGTGCACCACAAAACGATATGTATACCATAATTATTCACCTTCACGTACACGCGATTCTCCACCCCTGTATAATTCATATCGCGCTTAACTTTACACGCGGATTACGTGCGTCATTTTCAAAAATGTGTTTGTATATCTTTTTTCTCTTACCGCGAGTAAATTTTACTCGGCATATCAACTTCGCGTGTATTAGTCGAGAGGAATCTGATTGTCATCTGAAGAAATTTAGCATATATCTTATGGGCATAGGATTATACGGTGTAGCATACTCCGCATCGACCTACCTGAGGTTTGTATAAATAAAGGATTCGAGCGCTGTTTTATACCTCAATTGTCTTAAAGATTTATCGCAGTGGCTACGTATACGTATAATATAAGCTCGCGTCGTTGTCACGTTGCAACATATTCCGACTGAAAATCCAACTACTCGGAGGTCTGGATTTCTACAGGAAATTTCTCTGTTCATTTTAGCTCGTACCGTATACCTGCTGCACAGGGTTATACCTACATGCAGACGTTGGTTCGAGTCCGCGATAAGATCGCGCGGAGATCGGACGTGAATGGAATAGAAGTGGATATTGGGTCGCTCTGAGGTCAACGATGTGGCAATCTTTTTTCAGTTTTAATTTCGACCAAAGACTTTAAGATTCGTAAATACCCCCGTGGGATCCGAGATAACGAAACGCGCATTTTCCATCTGAAATAATTTACCAACCGTGCTGAGCTCTCACATTTTCTACAGCTAATATGGGCCCACCTCAATTTTTCTCACTCATCTATTTTTCATGCGAATGAATACGGGGTCTTGTCAAAAAAACCAAAAAAAAAAATGAATTCAGAAATAACAAAATAAATAAATCAAATTGAATAAATAAATAAATACATAAACATGTCGGTATATGTCGTGTGATTTGACGTGGGATAATAATTTTTTAATTGAATGAAATTTATTCACCGTGGGATCACAGTAGGCTTTTTCGAGGAGCGGTTAGAGAGAGTAGTATAATTTGTGTGATGATTATATTACGCGTAGACTCGTCTTAAAAATGAACGGAGCTTAAAAAAAGAGTAAGAAAAAAAGTTGTAAAAAAAATAAAATACAGAATGAACCTGGATATCTCTTTACGAAGTAGAGGGACCTTTATCTAATGACGACGCGTGCTTCGCGCTCCGTGTGAACGAAGAAAAAAAAACCCATAAAAAGAAATTAAATAAAAAACAAAAAAGTAAAAGAAATGAAAAATGAAATAAAGAAACTGACGGTGGGCAGCTGTCTGCCCGGTCGACGTCCGCTCAAAGCCACGTTTGCCGCTGCAGGTGTAATCGAGTTAAGCGAAGGTTTAGAAAAAAAAAGAAGAGAAAAAAAAAAGCGGAATGAAGTAAAAAGGGAGTTCCTGTGTCCTGCAGCGCGTACAGCAGGTCGTAATGGTCATATAAGGAATCCCTCTGCACGATGGCGTTGAATGAAATTACCGCGCACGAATTAAGTCGACTCTTATCTGCAACGATCAGCTCTTGGGATGAGAAATGTTCAACCGAAGGCGCGATTAGTTAACGAGCTTGAGCTCGATTGAACCGAGAGCGTTTAATTTCCCATCTTTATTATTCACCTGCTTCGTACATTTTATATCACCTGTATCACATATACCGTGCATACCTGCGTGCAGGGTCGGTACGAAGTACAATCGTTGTTAAGGCTTCGCTTTATACGGAGTCAGGGATTCTGTTGTCGCATTTTCTACGGCGGTCATGTGGCGCCCGCGCACACAAGTATTCGGTCAACCATGACTGTCGGCCGTTTATCTTCGCGGCACCGGAAACAAAATAATTACACGAAAAGCTGGTGCTGGTGCCGGTGCAGAAGTAGAAGGAAAATGTAGGGAAAGAAGGGGTGGCTGGTGTGGAAGGGCGACGAGGTTGAAGTGAACGAGGGCGGAGGGCAAGAGAGAGGGACGTAATCGCATGGAACGACGTCCACGATGGTGGTAACGTCGTCGGGCCGCAACTTCGCGCTTAACGTCGTTCCGTGTCACTCTGAAATTAAACGCGGCGTCGCGACGTTCCGCGCTCCAAAAGCTACGAGAACTCTCCAAGAGACCTGCAAGAACAGCTACCGCGTTACATGTTGCATTGCATTGCGTTGCCTTGCGAGCTAATTTTAATACCAAAACGCCTCCGCCACGTCGTACTATACGTATAACGTTGTACACACAACCCATACCATGCCGTAAGTTTTTCACCGCAACTATACCCGCATCGTGACTGTGCAACTGATTCTGGGTACTCGGAATTCCCGGTAAACTGTTCCGCAAAATACACCCTTAAACTTTGCTGTACTACAACTATATCTGGCATATACTTATGAAACTAGAAATCCGTAATCAGAATGTAAATTAATCATCGCTTGGATTATTTACGCCCTAATTACCAAGGCTAATCTCTTCTGAAATAGAAACTCAGGGGGTGCGCTCTCATCTTTGCGGAGGTGAATATGTTATTTCAACGATCATCTTCGAATCGCGAATGTCGCCGGAATATACTAGAAATTCCGGAGAAAATAAATAAAAACAGACGATGCATCAGTAGGGTTGAAATCGGTGAATTGATTTGTTACGAATCCTTTGGCCCGGTACAACCTTAGAAACAATGCGTACGTACCCTCCTTGTTCCGTTCTTCAGCGTGTAGTTATGGGACGGATCCGGACAGGGGTGATTGATGGGCAGAGTTAATCGTGGGGAATCCGATAAATCACGACTACAACGTATACAACGTATTTCCACCCACCATGTTCCGATCTACCCTCGAAGCACATACAGCGTATGTATAGCGCCTGCAGTTATTATCCCAAACCTGGTTTTCCGTATCGTTAACGGATCACTCTGCTCATGCCCCACCTAATTCTACCGGGCCAACAAAAGGGTTGCAGCACCCCGCGTCGCGACGCCGACGTCGTTGATTGTGTACATTTTTACGTTTCTATGTGTGTCGCACCCGCGTGTAAACCGTACGAAGGTATAATACGTAAATGTTGTATGTGCGGAGTGAATGGTTGGGGGAAAAACGGGACGTCGCGATACACGCCGTAATCCATCACACCCCGCGACGACGCCCCGCCGAGATGCCGCAGACGTCGCTTGGCGTCGCCATGAATCAAACATACGCATGCCGCATGCCGTAAGCTCTGCTTTGCTCATAAATACAAGTTTCTGAATGTCGTTTAGGTATCGCGCTATCGGTTTAACCGCAAATTCCACCG
Organism: Athalia circularis; assembly: GCA_963978495.1. Lineage (NCBI taxonomy): Eukaryota > Metazoa > Arthropoda > Insecta > Hymenoptera > Athaliidae > Athalia > Athalia circularis. The sequence continues at coordinate 10,587,863 of OZ021702.1, forward strand.
TGGAATTGTTTTCTCTCTATGTAGACTGTATACATATGATAAACCGGCAAACTAGAATTAATACCTGATTTTTATGTATCAGCTTCTGATCTCAGATCGAGAATATATTATCGTCAGTATTGTTGTTATTATTTCTCTTGTCATAAATTCCACGTGCGTTTCGCCACTCCCTCAAAGCTCACCTGTAATTTTTTTTTTTTTGCCCGGGTACAAAAAGACGGCAAAAAGCATTTCCAGTCTCGCTAGACTCGGAAGGTTAATTTTGGACTGTGATAGCAAAACTCGACGTCTCCCTGTTCTCGGTTTGATTAATTTTTTGAACAAAGCCTCAACCAGCTGCACCGCGGTTGTAACATTTTTTAAACGATTATCGCCTCGCGGTGAAAAAGTTGTCGCGTAAATTTTAGCAGAACCAGTTTTAATCAAAAGAAGTCGCCCTCGTGGCATCGTTTCCGTTCTCATTCTCGTTTTCGTTCCGGTCGCGGTTTCTGCCTCCATTGTATGGAACTTTCGTACAAACCAAGAAGAGAATCTTACGCTCCCCGCGCACACCGCGAGGCTACATAGCTCGTTCAACCCTCGGGCTCCTGAGGAGAGACCTTCTCTGCGTACTCAACTTTAACTTTTCATTGAATTTCCGCTCATAATTATTTAAGATGCTCCCCAAGACGTACCTACTTACTCTCGGCAAACCCTGCAAAGATCCGGTAATGGCCGGCTATCATTACCCATCAGGGGGTTTACTCGTTGAGCTTCTTCTTTCTCTTCTCTCCTCCTTTTAGTTTCTCCGTCTCCCTCGCTCTCTCTTTCCTCTCTTCTCTCCATCCAGCTTTTACTTTCAGCGACAGAGACGAGGAGGGTTGGGGCTTAATCACTGTCATACCGTTATCACCGTGCCTGACGAGCAGTGATCTATGGGTAATAGGATTGCAGCCGGATCTCTCCTTTGCGCCTGTTTCAAGCGCTTGATAACGTTGATCTTTTCCTCAAACGGGACGTGACATTATCTGATGATCATTGGAATAACTCCGCGGAACAAACCACCCCCATATGAAATTACGCATATTATTAAACCAAATCCACAGAATCATTCACCTTTTCTCCTGCGCAAGTTTTTGATCGAGGGCAATTCAATTTCTGTTTTTTTTTCGTTATCTTTCTCCCGTTAGTGAAATTGACTTCTCTCCACCCAATTCTTCAGTTAAAAAATAAATGTCCGCATTTACTTTTCATTAACATCAATTATTATGAAAATGAGAAAATTTCAGACTCTTCATTATCATGTCAGCAGAACTCTCTGCAGAGGATTAGATCGGATTATATCCCTAATATGTGCAATTTGTATTTACCCTCGGTATCCTAACTGTTTCATAAAGATTTAATAGAGATGGAATGAGAAACTCGGTCTCTTCATATCAAGCCCGGAATTTATTGTTAACAATTACAATTTGCAATAATTAATGCTGAAAGTTGTTAAGTTCACAAGCAACTCTTGCAAAAGTTAATTTGTGATTTGAGTAAAAAAAATTAAACATCTAGATCTCTGAATGAGAATTTTTGACCATATAAGGCCGAAAAAAATGAAAAGCTGTACTCTTACAGTTTGTAGTTTTGCAATTTACGGAACTAAACTTGATTTTTTTTTCCAGTTGACAGTATTCTAATTTGATCCTACTTATTATTGATTTATTTATCTTGGCCTCAAAAATACGAATCCGTCGACTTAATTGAGCTACGAATAAACCCAATAGAGTTATCTTGATCTTTTTACTCCAAAAATAGATAAATTGGTGATAACTCGGTTAATTCAGAAAATAGATCAATTTAATTAGCAGATTCGTGTTTCTGAAGTCAAAATACGTTAGAAAAGTGTCCTCCAATCAATTTTAAAAATTCTTCATTTTTGCCCAAAAATCAACTTCTTTTTTTTTACAGTATTCTGATAGTTTTTCATGTGGTTTGATATCAGAAACACGAATTTGTTGACTAAATTAAGCTACGACTAAAACCAATCTTTTATCAAAAAATGAATTTGTTATCTTTAAAAAAATTCGTACTTTGCCGTGCAGTTTTTTGAGTGCCGATGAATAAGCAGCACCAAGAATCATAATGAAGTGGATTTGCACATACATGATCGCGTGCTCCAACAATTACTGTAAGCTTTCTCTCTTTCTTTTTATTTTAATTAAACAAAACATCGTTGCTATTACCACAAGAGCAATCCCTTTGATGTTCACTTATTTTAATTCTTGAGTACCATAATATCACATGTACGACACGCGTCACGAACCAGGTGAGATTGATGCTACTTTAGCATGTTTTGAGGACGTCTAATTTTTTGTTTTCATCTTCGTTCTTCGTATATGTTTGAAACCTAACGAAGTCCCCTCCGCAGGGCGCGTTGAGTTTGTCTGGTAGTCGTGAAATCAAACCACCTACGTTCGGATATTGCATTTTCCGGGTGTTTGTATATCCTCTAAATAAAAATCGATCGACTCGTGAAGCTTTGAAGTAGATTAGGTCGCGCCTGGTCCAGACGGTCGGATATTGGGCTAAACGTACGTACGTAGTTACCTATACAGGATACCAGAAGAGGGTGGAATCCCCTGTGGGATAACCCCGCCGATAGGATACCACTGGATCGTTTTGATTGACAGGAACAAATACGCCTGTTACACGACCCCATCACCAGATCCATGATTTTGCTGCAGGCCTTCCAAGATTGCCACCGTGTAAGTCCATTGATTAGCAAACATTGCCCACCCCCTGCAGGAATAAAATGCGAATCGAGAAAAATTCGAACGAAGCACGTTACAAAAGGCAGTGGATTTTTTCACGCCCCACAAAAATTTGGTATGAAAAATATACGGGGCAGATGTTCGCTTCAGCATGATTACGATGTTTCGAAAGCTTTGTCACAGTTTTTGTAACATCCATAACACGTGGGTGTTCTAACTTTGGCAACGAATAAAAAAAACCGCCGCTTTCGTCGGGGGTGGATATGGAGGTGGTGTTACAATGAGCGGGAAACGACCACAATGGGGGTTTGTCGCTAGGTCATTTTGATCCAACATAATGCAGTTCAGTTTGGAGAGGAGCACCACTGGCCCGGTAATACTCTGATCCCACAAAGGGAGCCAAAACCTGAACACAATGCTCTACCCTCCCAATTATACGACTCCGAACTCCGCGCTATGGCCTACCCCCTCCCAAACTTGATATTCGTAAAGGTTCTCCAGGAAAATAGGACCACCCCTTAAAAACCCGTGGAGCACGATTGATAAAACCGTGAAAATCCTACCAACAATTCTGTTTGATCACATGTGCTCTGCAAGAGGATTTGCGAACTAACAAACGTCTCTGAAGATCACTCTAATAAATCCCTAAGTTTATCCTTGTTATCGGCGATCAAATTCACATCTTGTATCAGAAGCCGACCCTCATTTATAGTTTAAAAAAATAGTTTCGAAGAGCTAGTCGCCGGGTTATTCCCTCGCACCCTTTTGAACAAATCATACAAGAAATATGAATACAAATTTCATCATGAAAGTGACGTTGGTTTTGGAATATCATAATTGCTGATGGAAAGGCATCGTTTCCTTGGGCAGTCAGGCATTCAATCTTTATCTCGGTTTGTCTCGCCCGTCTCCTTTGGAGAGGAATTTATTGATGGTTATATCCTTGAGAGGTCCAACTAGCGTGAATGTGTGACGGATCAGAGATATATTCCAACTGGTTTCTCGTTTATAATAATGCCTAATATCTATACGCAGCATTACGCAACCTGCAGCAACAAATTTCCTTTATTCAGGGTGAATTTTTTATCCCCGTTAGAATTTTTCTGTTGATACACGTCTCCCCATCAATCAACGTCCGGCAACGACTAAGGGGAATTTTTTAACTCCAGGGATTCCGCAGCGTGTACCAGGCGTGATCCTTCGCCTCTCCTCGATCCCGTGTATATCGTCATAGCAAACGGTATTTGACCATCGGGGTCCTTTTCTCCTTCCACGAGGGAATCGCTGCATCGCAGAGTCAAGTTGTCGGATCGTACAGTCTGATTGATCACGTGAAATTTATAGAAAATATGGAATATTATTTGCACCGACTGACAGGACTCAGCTCTTGCGGATAATGCCGGAGTGGAAAGAGGCTGCAAGGGGCATTGCAACCACGAGAAACCCCCGAGGGGTTGACAGCTTGACTAATACGGCTAGACCGCGAGAATGTAACGAGCGAAGAGCGAAGCGACCGTCTTGAAATATCCGGCAATTTCAGCTGCTCGCCACTAGTACTTTGAATTCACTGTACTATGCGGCAACCACCGCGTATATTTCCATATCGCAACACGGTAGACTTGTACTTCAGGATTTACAAATATCTGAGAGCACTCGCATATACCATATACATAATCGAGAACTTTGCCAGAAATAAATTTACATATTACACGTATACATGGGTTCGTCCACGTGAAACGTACCTACATGGCCAGACATTTTTGTCTTCAACCTTTGAGAAAATGTAAGATTTTAGATTTTTCGAAATTTTTGTATCCGATGTCCAGCAGTTCAAAGTTAGCCAGAATCGCGTTTGTTAAATTTCAAATTGCGAATTTAGAGTCATACATACGCTTTTTTCTGGAGAAACTGATGAAAATATGTAGTTCTGAAATGGCGGGGATATCTCTTTCTTTTTTTTCCTTTCCGTTTCTTCTCTTTCGTTTCAGGAGGGATTTGATGGGTCTGAAAATATTTGTGCGGATCCTAATACGAAACGGTTTCTGAGATGGCTCGAGAGAACGTGTGAATTGTGTGTAGCGATTCTTTCTGTCTTGAGAATGAAACAATTTAGGGACGTCGTTATCTTCAGGCGTCTGTGGGATATACCTATATGACCGAGCATCTCGAGGAACGTAGCAATTCGTGATATTTCTTAAGACGTAAGGAAGTTCGCTTGACGGGAGAACAATCGAGGATAGAAAAGAGAATAAATTGGGATGGAAAGATGAAGTTTGTTCGAATCGATAATCGATCGTTGAATCGATCTGCAGATTACTATTAGCTGAGGTAACAGTTTCCTGCCTCCTCCGGGCCTCGTTAACCGTGCAATCGGTCATTTTGTTGAAATTACCACGAACCGATTGCTCTCGATGGTATATGCTACGTATACTACAGATAGACGTAGACGAGGGTCGGAACGAAACGAAACGGGGCCGCTGAAGTCTGATCCATCACTCGACTTTGCGAACGTTTACCCTTATACTGCGGAGAAAAGATTCGTTCAAGATCATTAGACATTGCAAAATCGTTTACTACCGCAATTTTTTCTTTTTTTTTTACCTGTGTATTCAGTTCACTGACAATAAATAATATTCATTACTTTTGCTCAGAAATGATGTTTGTATTTGAAATATATTACCCTTATAAAAATAAAAGAAAAAAATACAATCGTTTCTTCATTTCTGTTTCAGGTACGTATCTGTATAGCCTCGCGTCTTTTGTTTGGGCCCCTCTTGTAAACGTAGTGTCAATTTCGTCCCGATGATGCCTACCCAGCGGGTATTCCGTGAGTATTTAAATGCCCCCTCATCGTAATCCTAACGAGGACTATAGCCGAGATATCTCCAATTACACGTAGGGTATAGTAATTAATCGCAAAAGTTTGACGAGTGCGTGCGGGGGTGTGCGGGGCGTACGAAGGGAGGGAGATTGGTCGGTGAATTTTATTCTCGAAGTAAAATTTTCAGCAAGGATTATTACTCTCCCTCGCTTCTACCCACAGCTCGCGTTACATTATTTCGATCATCCGAAATTCTCTGCAGACAGCCTACTACGAACTCCATCACTGCGCGATTGAACAAAGGATGAAATTTCAATTTGAGCTGAGATTTTCGCCGTGATCCATAGGATCCGAATAACTTAAATATCAACAACGTTACTCCTGCAGCGCCAGAGGGGTGAGTTGGGACTCGCTTTCTAGCGAGGGAGTAGATACGAGAAGAAGTGAACTATACGCGGAGGTTCTTCCTCCTGCTGAGATTCTTCCTGCGCGACGATCCTGGCGGAATTTTCTTTTGCCGCTGGCACCGGAAGTCGCGCATATGTGCACAAAAAGGACCTCCCAGCGAATGGAGAGAAAAATATTTATATGCGAGTGGTTCTGTTGGCGGTGTGCAGATATATCCGAACCGGACCTTCTTTTACACAGGAATTCTGACATCTTCCAGATTTCCAGTCTCCGTTTTCATTTCTGAAATATCTCTTGGTATCCCTTTCTCCGTTAGTCCCCATAAATTCCGGGTACGAAAGCCCCGTTGATTAATCCTTTTAGAATTGCAGAGCTCTTCAATCGCTCCGCAAAGGCAATCAGGAAATGATCGAAAATCCGTGGAAGAGAATTCCTTACGGCCATCAACTCCCCTCATTACTTTTAAGGTGCAGTGGGCGGTGCCAACTCCTCTTGGTTAAGACCATATTAGAGATTAGTCTCTTTTTTTTTTCTTCCTTTGTTTTCATTTTTTTCTTTTCGGAAAGTCGCGCGAAGCTGGAATTCTGCTGGGGTAAAGACGTAGGGGCGGAATAGACACGGAGAAAAAGTTTACGGCGGTGGTGATGGTGTTTTAAAGTTCTCAAGGCGGCACCTGGCGAGCTATGGTCTCCTCTGCATTCGTCGACAGCGAGCCTCTTCATTTCTATTAGCCCAGCACAGTTCACCCTCCGAATCCCCAACGCCGCTACTGCTACCCTCAACCCACGACTCGTAGCTCGAATCTTCCTTCTCTTCATTCCTCATTGTTCTTCGGGGTTTCCCCGTCTAAACGCTCAGGCCCCTCGAAATCTCCCTATAGCCGCAGTATACCTACCATAAAGTTTTAAAGTTAAAGCCGAGCTGCCGCGAGGAGTCAAGCCTTTCGCTTTCGCGATACTTGTGCCGCTAACTTTTGACCCGTTTTTTGTCGAGGGTATAAGCTGACTCACTCTTTTCTTTGGAATTAAAATCTTGCAGTAAATTCAATGACGTATGGATACATATTGAAAGAATCGAAGAATAATTCGCTCCAACTGGAGTATCCCGATCTAATTTAGGAACCAGCTTGGAATCGCGATTCGTAATTCGTGGGTTTCGATTACCCACTTGTTTGACAACCACTTACGACATCTTGCCTTCCAGTTTCTACTTTCTGAAGCAGAAATAATACCCGGAACAGGTCAATATTTACACAGCTAATGGGGGAAGGTACAGTAACTTTCGTCCGCTTAAACTCACTGCGGAAAGGAAGATGTCTGCAAGAGCGTTCTCTCGCCTACCAATTAGGAACTCTTCGCGTGCGGGTAGAGTTCGCAGTCGTAAGAATGAAGTTGTGATATTATTTTTTTTTCATTTCTTGTATTTTGAAACAAACTCATTATTAATATTTGAGAGTATAACATATTATCCGATGTACGCCGAGTTTGACAGGTAATTGGAAATGCATAAAATACGAAATGGCGAGGAGGGATTTATTTGGATTGAAAGAGTCTTAGCGTGAAGTCAAAGCCTGTAAGTAATTGAACCTGGGGGATTTCTTTTCAACGGAGCGTTTCCTCCCTTCAGAATCTTGGAAATATGAATCCAATAGACGGCGCGGTCGCCGCCCCGTGCTGCAGAGTCCTGAGGATATTCTATCTCGATCCGCCATCCCATAGCACCGGTTGGGGAGCGTAAATTAAAATGTCTCCAACGCTATCGACTCTCTTTTTCTCCTTTTTCGTCTCCTACCTTTATCCCCCTGTAGGCCCTTCCTTATACAGCGCACGGGGAATCAATTCCCCCTTCGATACTTGAGGATATTCAGAAACTTCTTCTTCTCTTTAAACGAAAAGTGAAAATTCAACCCCCGAATAAGAGGGTCGATCGACGTTGTGTCCGTGCGAGCATCGAATGTGATCTTCGGTAGAGAATCGCGATAGCTATTCTCGCTATGACAACGAATAATACGCTTCATGATCTTATACCATCGTAAAACCCAACCGCAACCAGACTAAACACTTTTAGATGTAATCTCGGAGAGGCGGGGAACGGTTTCAGTTATCTTTACGAGCAGAGCTCGCCGTAGGATCTCAAATGAATTAAAGGAGCCGTGAAATATCGCGTCTCCCAGCTGGCTGACGACGACGGTTTATTTCATCAAAAATTGTCCGGTTGTTTGCTCAGTGGGTACATAATATCGGGTCTTATAGCGCTTTCTCCGTGAACGGTAAAATCTCCAAGAGGATCACTGTCTTTGGTGGAAGGATTTTACATCGTCCTTAAGCTTATGGTTTACAACCTCAAGGTTGGCGTCCGGATTTAATAATACGCGTAAAACAGACCGCGTTCTTGAGAATATCACGAAAATCGCAATAGCTACTGGTGTATACAGTACCTACATTATATTTCCGATGTGATTCCGGATGCAGTTTATGCAAATTGATTCCTTACGGAGACTCGGAAGAGCCCCTAGGATTCACTCTTCCAGTCAGATAGGGCGTGAAATGTTTGAAATATTGCTGCGATTTCCGACGCGACGGACCTTCCGGCTGCTCTTGGCGGAAGGCCAGTCACTCCCGAATCGAAGTAAGTAAGCGATATAAATCAAAATGACTACCAGTAAGCACCGCGACACTCACCCTTCTCCAATTTTCACCGAAAAACAACCGCAGAAAAACTACTTTTATCAGTGTCACTTCATCGTAACCCGCGTGAATCTTCAGCATTTGTTCTTATTCTTTCTCAAAGCCTAGAATCGATAACGACCTTCATTTTGTGAACTGAGCATTTCTTCGTTGAAAAACGATTCGAGAAAAGAGTAAAAACAGGGGGTGGGTTTTTGAGGACCTAATCGAATGAAATTTCAATGAAATTATCTAGTTCTAAAATTTATTTTTGATGTTTTAGCTTAGAACAAAAAAAAAAAAAAAAAATGTCACCAATACAACAAGAGAAAAAAAGCTGAAAAAAGTTGTGCGCAGGATATCTTTTCTCCCTGTGATTTCTCTCGACGTTCGATCGTTGATCAAAGTGTTTCGCGGTTAGCTCCTCGTTCATTTATGCCGAGTAGCTGAGATACAAGTGACTGTCGTCCGACCATTCGAGAAAATTGAAGTACGCTCGAAGTGAAATCATGCGCAACGTAGCCCTCGTCACTCTCCGCAAGTTTGGATCATGGCTCGTTGCTCGGTTCCCTACAGAATACTGCTTCCCTGTTTTCCCACTTTCCTGCTTTCCTGCTTTCCTGTACTTTGCGGAGGCAATGTTCGCTTCCTCGTTTCACCCTACCACAGGACTCGATTAGGGTCTCCTCCGCGGCCCTTTTCGTCCTCTCGGCCCTTGTTCCTGGATCATGGTATAGCCCATCTGTTCCCCGGCCCTTCCTGAACACGAGCATATACAGCGTAGGATCTGATGCCCTGGAAGAACCGCGTCCAAAGCAAAGCTTCGACTCAGGAAGCATGCGAGTCAACCAAAATCTGAATATAGATGTTCGGCTCAATTCACTTTGCTACGCGGTGAATATGAAACGTCGCGTCGTCAACGGGCAGGACAACTCTCTGAATATTATACCGTTTCCTTTTATCTCCACATCCTTTTTCACTCTTCTCTTATCATTTTTTCCTCTTTTTTTGTGTATCCCCTTTATTTTTTACTCTGCTTCCTATTCTATACCACCGTATAGCCAGTAATTCACTTATTCAAAAGATCCTCGAGTATATGTAAAGTGCATTTTCCGACCGAATGACCAATATGCAAAGCCGTCTGATGCATATCTCGCGAATTATTATACCATGGATTTCGAACACCCGGAAAGTTTAAGATAAGCGACTTCCTCACCCTATGGAGAAAAGTGGAATATTCTCGGTGTGGAATATAATGTCGCAGAGTTTGATTCAGCGATTTTACAAACGAAGAATTCCAATTAACGGGAACGTTGGTATCTCAAACGCTTTTTCAAACGCCTTGCACCCTTTTTCCTAGCATCCGGAAGGGTCAGATCGGTGAACCCTTTTCTCTCGCTGTAACGAATTCACGATACTTCGTTAAACAAGCCCGCCCTTTGATCTGGACATACGGGCAGTACTAATAATCGTAATTATACCAAAAGGCAGAAACCAAAAAAAAACGTACCTACAAACAAGTACGTTTAAAAGTGAGACCAGCACGATAAAGTATAAATATGCACATGCCCAGATCTGTTTTCACGTTGGTTTCGAACGCCCGTAGAACCCTTTACAAAGGGTTACCCATCAGTCGCTGAAATATCCCAGTGGTTGCGTGAACGACCCTTATATTATATCGATCCCGACCAGCAGCACTCTGAACATCGCGCTACCAAACCTCCATGGAGGTATCATAATATCCAGGACATAATTCCTGATGCTGCCAGACTTTCAATTTCCGGTTTCGCTCAATCATTTAATACGAAAAAAAAAAAAAAAAAAAAATCTGTTCGTCCCTTGCTGTAATCGAAATAGTATGTTTAGCGCACGTTCGTTATTGGCGACTGTAAGATCGGCATTGAGTTGTAAGTGCAGCTAATTCTGTCTCGAGTATATAAATAAGTCGGTGTGTATCGCAATCGCGTTCTGATCTCCGGAGTATAACGTAACACAGACATCAGCCACGAAGATGTAGCGAGCGCGTTTGTCAAACCTGTTGTTGCTGCAGGTGCTTTCTAAGAGATCCTGAACGCTTCGTAATATTGCATCGCATTACATCGCATTTCACTAGATTGCAGCAGAGTGCGAATCACGCGGCTGCAATTATTATTCGACCTCTTGCAAGAGCTGGAGGTGGTGATTTCCGTGGCGTTACGATGATTAGCTTATGGCGAAGGCAGCGCAGGTACAGCAGCGAGCAGCTATCTCGAAATACGCTTGTGTAGTCGCGTTGTTTTGCTGTACGGTCTGCACTGGTAATAATTGCGTTCAATTTACACAGCCGTGGAACGTTACGCGGAATTCATTTTGACCAAAAATATTATCTACTACGGTAATTACATGCTAATTAGGTACACCACGTGCTAATTGGACACCCGCGTATAGCGTATGAAATACCTATACCGAAACCGGTTTCTATTAATTCTCACGCTGTTATACGGGACGAGGTGTAATCTACCCGAATTCGAATTACACGCCAAATTGAAATAACGGTTGAAGATCGGGACTTGTATCTTGATTTTTTCTTTCAACTTCCTCGGGTGAAATCCTATCTCTGCAGCTCGAATCCCGAACATCGGTTTCAACTAATTGGAGTAAAAGCCTTGACAATAAAACAAGTTGGATCGTTAAGTCAGGTTGAAATGTAGGCATTGATCCTTCCGACGTAATTCGGTAGCTAACATTATAGTAACGTTCGTAGTTATATCACGATCTCGGTGTGGGTGTGCTCAGCAATTTTAGTTTGACTCGTTTCAACTAAAAGCGGCGAATGACGTTGCTGTATAACGTAGAGTTTGGCGTCGTAACCACGCGAAATTGAACGCATTTCAGAGGCGTCAAAGTCGCGTCAAAGAGCTTTGTTTGACGCGAGTCGAGAAATTGCGTAGTTTACTATCACATTGGAGTAACGAAGGGAAAAGGACGAATGTGTACAGGGGTACCTATATATATTCCGCGTATATGCAAAGCATTTCACCGCCTCTCCGCCGCATGCTTAATAGATCGTTAAACGAAACATTTCGCCAAACGGGCTGGCGAAATCTGCGCCCAGCTACACACTGCGAGTGAAGAAAATTTGACGTGAGGTATATGGGTAACACACTCGCAGATTTAAAAATAATTATTTTTCAGAAGGGATGCATTTCCGAAACACGGAGCACATCGCGAGTTAAAATATCCCCGTTTATTAATCCGACGCGACATCCTGCAGATGTTTGGAGCCCGATAAGCCCGACGACTGGTATATGTATACCTCCGGGTTTTCGCATTATCTGCAATATTTACTGGCTCGTTTGCTTGGAATAGTAATCAGGGGTGTGTATGTGCCGCTATGGGTTTTAAGGGTGAAGGGGGTAACGATTTGACCGTTAAGTATCGGCGCAATCCATTAAGGGGGCACGAATAGCGAAGAGGCTTGAGAGGACCTCGTGAAATTCGTATGCTTAGGCACGTACTCGCGATTCATTCCTCTCCCTCTTCACCTGCCATTTCCTTCCCCCGCAATCCCTCTCCTTCTCCCTCTCTCTCTATTTTCCTCTCTTTCCATTGTTTGTCGCAAATGTCCCAAGGGAGACAAGTCCGCGGAAGGGTTCCGTGTTGTGTGCAACTCGCAAAGCGCCCCGCACGACTATATTCCATATACGCTATACGCGGGAATGGGGTAAAAGGGCGGCGAGAAAATTAGCATACGGACAAGTCCGACGCCACCAGGACGTCAGCCGTTCGGACCAAGTGCCGCGATCCTCGAAATTTCAGAGAATTATACTCACTCCGGTCTCTTGTCAAATAACCACGGGGCTTCTTCCCTTTGTACATAAATACTCGCTCAAACATTTTCCCACCGTACGACAGGGTTTTCTCGATCCCATCCGTCGTATGAAATGTAAAAAAAAACTCCCTTTCCTTCCCGTATTATACATATATACGGACTCGTTTTGTATACCGAGAAAAATTTTTCCGATATGCTGTCGCTTCCTTCAGTCGCAGAAAATCGTTTCTACATACTCCGCTGGAACTTTATATCCTGTGGATGGAATGATATCGTTTTTAACGACGATCTAACCGATCTCCCCCCCCCCCCCCCGTTTCGGTTCCGACTCTCTTCCTCTGTTTACTCATATTAAACGCTCTGTTAGACCGTCTCTGCGTAAGCCTTAGCCAAACAACGAACCTGGCAATAGCTAAATATGTTCGGGCAAATCCACTGCCCACGACAAATGTACGCGCTCGAGCAAACCAGGCAATTACCGGTACGGTCTGGAGAGTTAATGCGTTCGATATCGGCTGTTGTGTGAAACTCTAGGGACACTTGAACAAAGGAGTCACCATATTTCACCAAATTTTATCGAACCATTCCACAAATCGAAATCTGTACAGATGTTCTGCGCAGGGATCAAAATACGGAGGTAATTCTTCCGTTTTAGAGGGTAATGTATAAATAAAAGCGAGAATTCACGTTACTGACGTATATTTTCTGAAGGATTACGCTTCTGACGAATTCAACAAATAGGGAATTCAGGCTCAGATTATTTTGAGTAAATAATCAATTTACTCAGGGCTTGGTGGCATTCTTTGAGTATATGGGGATGACCCTCTGAATTGTGTATCAGACATCCCTCGCTTACAAAGTTAACGTTCCATTATCATGTAGGATAACCCTCGAAGGGGTTGCCCTTTTTAATTTTTTATCAGGTCCTTAACTTTAAATTCATACATAAGATTCGGATGATCGTTTAGAGTCAACTAGAGTAATACATTTGTTGAATTAGGATTTGTTGAATTAATTCGAAGCATTAAAATTCGACTCATGAAAAAATTTTCTGAAATCTTTTTCGTTTATATCTTTCAGGAAAGTCTTGAGGAACGTGTGCAGGAACTTGAAAAAACTTTACAAGCAGAAAGAGCAGCCGCACAACGTGATCGCGCTACAATAACGAGACTTCAACGCCAAATTAACAAGGTAAGAATGAATTGTTCTTTACTTTAAATAATTCTCCCCAGCCAACTGTGCGATCAGCTTCAAAATTTTCCAATTTTTTCCCCCGCACATCCCCGTTGAGTAATATATTTTATTCGCGAATCCCCGAGACAATCCTTTATTCCTCTACCATAAAAGAAGAAAGAAGTCCACTCTGACTTATCGGCGCCCCACGCCGAGGCGTTCGGCGTCGTAGGAACTGCGAAATGCTATCGGATAACCAAGTGACCGGTACGGGCTCGTAAACCAACTCGACCGCCCCGATCGTGTAATCACGGCTCTCCTGTTTCGAGCGATTTATATGCATTATGTCACACGGCCACTCCGCCTTCTAATACCAGAAAACCGACCGACCGACCCACCGGCAACCGTGATTTATTTCCCTTCGCACACTGGCTATCCTAGAGATTATCTGAGCTCAGTTGTGTCGTATTGCGCGCATTCTTTGCGTTGCACTCTAATGCCATGGCGCTAGTCTGTGTCTAACCGTATTCCTTCGTTCCGCCGTCTACGCTGCAGGATGTGTAAGAACATGTTTTACAAAAATCAGGTATTTCCAACGCTAGGAAATGTCGTTGTAACGTCAGCGACATCGTTGGACTCGAAAATAAATGAGGACTATGTAACATAAGGGGCGCGGAAATGCCTTCGAAACATAAAAGAGGAAAAAATATCCCCCGGAAATTCTGCTCCTATACGACAACCTTTGACGATTGTTTTGAACATATCGCGGTTTGAAATTCGTGAAATTGACATGGAACCGGTGGGCGAAACGTCGCGTTATTCACGCTGTGGATACTTGAAACTTTTTAGATATAAATCATACGCAAAATTTCATCGCAATTTGAATCCGCATTCTGTAATAGTGCAAGAGATCTGACGCCAGAAATAGTGACAGCTGTAATGGCTGGTCGCTGTTAATAGATACCTGCTAACTAAAATAGTTGCGATAAATTATCTTTATACCGCTGTACCTATATATCTAAAGTGGAGTCTAAAGTCGTGCCTGTACCTACCAGCTTTCGCGCGGATGGAAAATATTTTCTCTCTCTATGTGTATTTCTCTTCTCTTTTTCACTGTCCAAATGTAACTGCAACCGGCGATGTTATACGTATACGTGTATTATAATTCGTTCTAGACGATTTATCAACGAGAATCGAGCGAATCCGGAATAATATCGGACCGCGCATACTTACCGCTCGAACGTGCAGGTATAGTGAATTGTTCGTCGTATATATCCCCCTTCCCCTTTTGATCGTATTTCGATTTACGATCCGCTTAGATCGCGCATACTAAACGCGCGCTAAACGTCGTAGCTGCATTGTTCGTTATAATCTTAATTTATTTGCCCCCGACTCTCTTACGCCAATTCGATCGCTTATACCTATTCATGCATATGTGTACATCGCATGCACACTCGTATTAGATACGTACGTACGAGGTGTTGAAACCGGTTGGCTGTTGCAGCGATTTCCGATAAGCCCCGGGACTGTCTCGAAGCTAACGATATTCGCGGTAGTTTCGAGGCAGTGACGCTTTAACGAGGCCTTAATACACTATGGGGTTATTCAACGACCGACCGATCCTTTCGCCAATGCATCGGAGAAGGAAAGAAATACACCGTATCAAATACACTCAAACCTCCGGTTTCGTTTTTCATTTTTTTACGCTTGTATGTGTTTTCGTTTCTTTTTTTTATTTTCATTTTTATTCTCTGATATACTCATAGGTGTGCGGAGTAATTTGCAAGTGTCAAAGATTAGCGATTCGCGTCTCATTTTACATAAGCGCGCACGCGCCACATGTCGTACTGTAAAGTGTCGATACATTTCTCCCTCATTTTTTGCAATCCCATGATTTATTTCCCATTTTCCGTTACACTGTTAAACGTCGTTCGATGTATTGTAATAAATTTCGACAATCGGATTACGTCTACGCGCGTATGGGGTGTTGAATTGTTTATATAATTATCGTAAATTTAGTCCATACTAATTGAGGGGTATAGATAATACTGGTAGTAAATTTCCATCGGAATTCTCAGCTTCACTCGGCTGTGTGTAACAAACGAAACGCGAAACCGAATTTGAAACGGGGTAGCTGGTCTCCTGCCGCTCCTCTTACCGCCGCCGATTCTGCTCTCTTCCTGTTTGCAAAAGATGAAAAAAACGACTTCATTCTCTCGCCCGAGTAACCTGCATCGGCGATTTTCCAACCTGAAGAAGTAGGAATTTATACCACCCGGCAAATTCTCCCTCAATTTATATCTCCCTCTCTTGTTCTTTCTCTCTCGATTCTCTTTCGGTGCTTTCGACTCTTTTTCGAGGAAATTTGAGGGAAACGAATTGAGAGAGACTGTTTCCTGATGGCAGGCTTACATATCTTTATATATATATTTATACATGTATTTATTTTATGTATATATACTTGTAAACGAACCTACATAAGCATAAAATTGTATAGCTGCGTTGTTGTGACGGGCGGCGGACTGCTGCTAAAAGTAAAGGGCAGAGAGTGAAGTATGAAGAGGGATATAGGTCTGTTTTTGACGTCGAGCCCCTCCATTTGCAAGCCTATAAAATATTACGACGAAAACAGCCTCTTTTACTCCGTGCCTCACCTCGTCCACGGGGGGAAAAGATATGTACGAATATATACTCGCTTGATAATCTCTTACGATTTATGCCTCCCGTCGTCCCGATCGTTCCGCGGTGGTTGGACCTGTAGGAAAGCAAACGCCGAGTATATCGGTATGATATGCGGAGCTTTAAACCTATATACGATGAAATTTGCACGCTGCTGCTACCGCCGCTCGAATCGCAACACCGAGTTTTGCAGAGCAAACGATTCGAATATAGTTTATTGTCCCGAGTATGAAAATGAAAAACACATCCCGTTTTATCGCCGTATACCGCCCGGCAGTTCCCGATCGTACCTCCTAGTCGCGTATCGATTAATCGTAACAACGTTATACACACATACCTTGACGTTATAAACACCGCGCTGCGTTTATTTCGTCCAACGTTTTATGTACCGTACGATCCAGCGATAGCAGATATTTTGGCCGCGAGAGCTGAAATTGATGACTTTAGACCATATTCAATTTTTTTTTTTTTTCTTTAGTTTCTTCTCTTCCATCAAAAGCGTAAAGCTGGGATGGCAAAAATTATTTATGCGTGATTTGTAGTTTATAAACCTAGTGCTCACCATCCAGTTTATCCGAGTTACCGTATAGTTTAAATCAGTTTGGTAAACAAGTCAATTCGGTTAAACAGGACTAACAGGTTACGGAATATTATATCTCTCGGATGAACTGAAAGAGAATTTAAGCCGGGGATGTAGCGGAAAGTGGATGGGAAAATTCGTAACCCCAACAAACTCGGAGGACGGGTGAATTATAATGCAACAAAATTGGTTTTTGGTTACTTTCAGACTAGAGATTATTCGAAAAAAACAGAAATGAATGTTCCATTCGTTTTTGAAATTGTGAAAAATATTTGAAAATCATTTTACAAAAACTGGAAACATCGACCGAGAAGATTACACGGGGTGGCAGGATGACGATGGGATATTACCTTGCGGAATTTCCAACAGCTGAACGATGGGCGAGTTCGTGATGAAGGTGGAATTAAATTCAGAGGGTAATAGACGAAAGGTCCATTTAACTATAGCCCTATAAGCGAGCGAGAGCGAGTTGTTGGTTGAATCCCCTCCGTTGGGGGGGTTTTGCCCCCTTCACCAAGCACCCTTGTCCCTAGTTCTGGTAGTTCCATTTCGCAGGACTCATATTCATTACACATAATAGGCCATTTTCAGTGTAGGAGCACTTTCAGCTCCGCCTCAACAAATGACAGTCGAGTGTTTATCATTTTCTCGGCACTAACTCAACTCTGATGGAATTATTATTCACTTTCATACCTTACGAATGTATTACCAACCCTTCCCTTCACGATATCCAGCTGCTCTAGCTTCCTGGAACCTCTTCCTCCACCTCGCTTCGATATTTTTCTTTTCAAGCTGAAACATATTCTCTTCGCGAACTGAATATATTTTGCTTAAACCGTAACGTTCAACTTTTTATTCCCACATCTTCTGAGACATATTCGATAACTCACTCGCATGCCTTTTTCATAGTTCCGAAAGAATGTACTTAAAATTCCCATTTTTATCGCATTAGTTGGGAATTAAACGACGCTATACGTCACATCCAATTCAACTTTTCCTGGCTCGACTCCGGAGGAATAAAACAAGAAAGTAAAAGGAAAAACAAAAGCCACGGCTTAATGTCGCGTAAGAAGAAATTGAATGAATAGAAAGAGAAGAAAACTATGGGAAGCCGCGAACAAAAGTAATGGGACGCGAAACGTCGTTGAAAGCAACGACCTGTAGGTACCGACCTTCCAGGCACGTATCATCATACCTACGTGCACCCATTAGACGCGACACGCGAGCGCTGCAGTTTCGTACATAGATATACACGGTATTATACTGCAGTATTTGAGAAAGACGGACGTTCCCGTACGCCCCGCGCCTAGAAAGCTCGTCGGTTAATTCCCTTGGGATTGTCAACTGCCCGAGCTGCTATATCCAGGTATAATCTTATTAGCGGAATAGAGATTCTCATTTCTCCGAGTCCTCAACCTCTGCTGCCGTGCAGCTATGTTTACTCGTAGAAAAGCATCAAAGAACGAGATTAAAGCTGTATTACCTACTCGCGGGATATCGTCGTATAGTCAGAGAAGATTACCAGAGTCATCTTTGTCATAAGGTTAAATAGAAGTACCGAGAGACCGTTTAACATGTCACGTTGCAAACTTCACTCCAAACACTTCTATCCGCGTCCCAAAGCACTTTGACAAAATGTAAGCACACACGTGGATGATGTTTACAGTCTAGCTGAATTCCTGCAGGGTAGATGTATAGTCAAGTACCGCGCAAGAGAAGGGAGAAAAGGCCGGCGATTTTAAGGCAGCGGTGAACAAACAATAAACAGAGTTTTCGCATTCTCATTTTACGAAGGCTCTCTGGGGCTTGTCCATTTATTCACCTCAGGCATTTCGTCTTTTTTTTTCTTTCTTTGTTATTTTTTTTTCTTCCGAATTCGCGTTTTTCTTTTTTCCCTTTACGTCGGCAGGCTTTTTTCCACCCTGATTGCATCCTGAAATACCCCCATTTTGGAAGCGCCAATATCCTGCAGCGAAATTCGATCGTTTGTTTTTCCTTCTTTACGGTGGTTCAATTTTGCCGTGGACTCTTGAAGATAGCGGGTGCAGCCGGATCATTATGTGGGTGCAGAAATTCAATTCGATATAACCAGGATCTTAGCGTGGTCAACCCAGATTCCTCCAGATCACACCTCGAGATTATATACCAGGTAGAAGTTATCTCACCTGAAAAACATTTAGATTTAACGACTGGTACTCGAGACATTTGCGGGGGCAGTTACAATATCGTATATACCACTGATAAAATTTTGCGATAAAGTTTAAAGTGTACTCGTAAAAGCACCGGTGTTACCGCGCGTCGCCTGCACGGTGTACAATATACTTATAGTTTCATTGTCAGACCACAATGAAACTAGTAGCGTATATACGCGGGACCATTTTACCTACGGGAATTATACCGATATCCTCTTGGTTTAACGTAATCTAACAGCCAGGAAATGTGGAGATCAGGACAACCCTTCGCTAAGAAAAAGTGGATTTGCCATAGACCAAGGTTCTTCTAATCTTCGCAAACAAGATAAACCCACCCTAATAATCCGGCTGACACGAACTTAAGTGATTACCATCAACGTTCCTGTCCTACGCCCGCACCGCGCTGCTGCGCTTCCTATTTGTCTATCGAAATATATTAAGTGAATTGCCACTGATCCTGAATGCATAATTACCGAGCATAGTTTCGACTTGCAATTAGTTATTCGAGCCCGGAATTCATTGGCTAGACCATTCGATCGGGTTCAACCTCTTATGGTAGAAGGAAGTAGAAGTACTTCTTGGACCAAATTTGGATTTAGAAAAGTCTGCGGTCGAAGGTATATATACGTAGGGAAACCTAGGAGAGATAGTTCCTCTCAAACTGATTGCCATCAATACGTCAATTACCTACTGAGAATCCTGACCGAACAAACGGCGTCTTCTACCATCGCGGACCTTCTTCCCGCACAGATGTATCGAGGGACTAACCGCGGACCATCAAGATAGTCGGGCATACTGAATTTACTTGGCATACCTTGTTACTACTCTGCAACCGATTCCGCTGCAATGATCTGGACCACAAACATCTCGGAAGTTCAGAATCGAATATCGTGATGGGTCAGAAGATGAGAAAGAGGTCTTGAATTTTTTTTATCGTCTGGCCTTTTTAGACCACATTTCGTATAGGTCCTGCAAACAGTTGATTGAACGACAGAGAAGAAAGTGAACGCAAATTTTTTAGATTCTATAAGAATTCATCTCCTGATTATGGTTCGGAGTAACGTCGGGAGTTGATGCGACCGCGCCTATTACATATCGGCTTTCCCTGCGCATAGTTTCTGCTTTGTTTCTCTGCTGGTCAACTAGTTCCGGACCCTCTAAGTTCGGTAGCAGAAATCGGAAACTGCGTTTCCTCTCAGCAGTTTGCGGTCGGTGTATCCATTAGCTTAACTGAAGCTCTGACAATAAGAGGGTTCTCTTGAGACCTGAAAAAGCGAAAGAATTATTGTTTTTTCATTACTCATTTCCGGAGACCGAAAATACTCTCACCCTGCTCCCTTTGAATCGATTATTGCATCTATATAATCCGAAGAAGCTCGACGTCTTTTGCGTTCGCGTATAACGAGGACCCCCCTGTTTCCTCGAAGTGCATACAGGGGAATAACTCTCGGTTGGGGGGATGGACATAAAGATCCTCAAGGAAGACGAGTGAGGGATCGCGTGGTGATGGCGCCAACGATCAGGACTCGGATATGTGTATACGTGGCACAACGGGAACTGCTCTTATACGTGTCACATCAGGACAAGACGCAGATAAACGTAATTGAAAGCTCGGTCTGTCCCCCATTTCTGCTACTGCTGTTCATTGCTTTTCTCGCACTGTCGTCATAGATGCCTGTTTCGCATTATTCTACTATGAGTGCCTTTATCGAAAGTTTTATGCTGGTATTCGTGTTCGTCATGTTTTCGTCTTTTTTTTGGTTACTTCAGTTGTTTCCACCCCTTTATGATCTGCTCATCACATTTTCGCCCGCTGTTCTGTATTTCGTGCAAGTTTGAAATTCGTCCACAATTTCACTGAAAGGAATTCCTGCGTTTTTTTTTTTAAGATAAATGACGCGGATAAACGGCGTCGCTTCTCATCCCCATAACCGAAAACCACGCTGTTTTACAAGGACCGTTCTTATTTTAGGGAAAGAAAGTTTTGGCCACCATGTCAGCGAATATTCTGAATGGCATAACCATAAACGGCGCCTTGGTGCCGCGCCAATATCCGCAAGTTCGCAATACACTATATACGGTATAACGATATTTGAAATCGCGATCTGCTAGTGGGAGATAAATTTTCAATTCTATTGCAGTCTCCACATGTTAACGATGGGGTAACTAACCCCCTTTCTCTGGTGAAGGCTCTTCCTCTCAGAGTTTATAAAGCGGAAATTAACAGGAATTTGCGGCTGGGAATGAACTTAGTTTCATCCAAAGTTGGCTTTACTCCCCCAAACTCACTTGCCATATTGTCAGTAGGTATATTATGGATACATCATTTCTCGACTTCACTTTTCTCCCCTTCACTCACTCCGCGGAACAGCCGATACAAAAATCAAACCTCCTCCATTCCTCCTCTTAACAAATTCCCAAATTCTGTAACGACGCTCATTTCAAGTGATCCGCATAATTGAAACTGGCGAGTATTTGAAATATGCACCGAATATCTCCGATATAAGGTACGTGGAATTGCCGGTACACCGCGGTCTCCACCCCCTCAACTCCGTAACTTTCCCTCCCATGAAGCCGTTCTGTAATTATGATTTCCTGCTAGAGGGTTGGGTCTCTGGCATGGTTCGTAGCCGCGGCTCTGGCAGAGGTCGCGGGACCGGACGTTACTCTGCACATCGTACTTCCGCCCGTGAGTTCGTTATATAGATATACGTGCATGCGTGTACGTTATATAGGATGGCACGACGTAAAGCCTGCGGCGTAACGCGGACTATGATATACACGCGGTAATATAATTTGCATGACACAGAGTCGCGCGGTGGAGACGAAACCCCATAAATTACACCGTACTACGGTATATACATTTACCGACTCTTATTATGAGCTATTTTGTACGGCAAATTGAGGTCGAGCCTCGCCGTAAAAAAATGAATCCTCGAATCTCGAAGGAAATTCGAAGAACTCGATTGAACTTGAAATTAAAAAATGGCATTACAGTCTTCCACGAACTGTACTGATTAAACCACATCCGTTTGTCTGTCCAAAACTCAGACAGGTGAGGGGGAGATTTTGGGAATTTTCATCCACCCTTGGGAAAAGGAATGACTGACGAGCGTCTCCTTGCTCCTTATGGTTTCGGGTGAGGTTATATATGTCTATGGGTAATTCCGCAAGATTCACTTACTGCAGACACACTCGACACTCGGGACAAATTACTCTCGTATGGAAATTATGTCCTAGGAGTAGCACGAGGTACGACGATCCTGCGGACAAAGTGGACGGGACGTGATGGAAAATGATAGGGCATGCCAATTCGCACTTTAGGAATAGACGAAAAACTTTTTCGTGCACAATGAGAGAGAGATATATAAGCTTGGCTGTAGAGTAAAAAGTAGCGAGAAAGAAACGCACTTTATTCGCTTCGAGGATCTGGAAAGTGGCGAAGTGACATTTGGACCAGCTTGTATACGGGAATTATGATAATGGATTTTCCTCAGAGGCTCATCCCGCCTTAAGGTCGTTATGAAGGAAGCCTACGGTTATAACGTCTGAATTATTCATTGGTTGAAGAATTATTATTATTATTATTATTTTTTATACATATTCTCCCTTTCGTTTTTTTTCTCCATTTACTTCTTCATATCCACCCGCACTTTTACCTTTTGACTTTATATATTTTCCTAACGAGAAATCCAAGTTCCTATATGTTTGTAAATTCGGTTCTGGATTGGAGAGGGTTTTATTTGCAAGAGCGGTTTTGAGACGGCGCTAAGAAATCGGTGGCAGCTCGTGCAATTGGTTACCCTTGCAATTTCCTCGCCCAGTGAAGCGCAGCGTGGGTTGATAACGTAGGATTTCTACAGGAGAAACTTTCCGAAGTACATAGTGGCGTGAAATTTTAATCCACTCGACGTGCCTCTCCCTTTCTACTCCCTTTTCTTTTCCTATCTTCCTTTTTCTCGTACCATATTCGCGCTCTCTCTCTTCTCCTCTGAACCCTCAGCGATTCGGTGTAGCACGGCTCTCAACAGGCGGCTGCCCATACCCTTTGCAAAGGGAGATGGCGAGATGGATAAAAAGTTGCGAACCCAGGAAACAAAGAATATTAGCGCGATTACCGCGAGAGAACGCGTTCGTTGTGTTGCCTGGTTTTAGGAGTGGCAAAGGGGCAGAAAAGAAGAGGTGCATTGTTATTTCTTTCTCTTTCTTTTTTGTCAGTGGATTTCACCCGCCCCTGCCCTACGGTTCGCTCCGTTTGCGCGTCCACTTTCAAATTTTTTTTTTTCCTTTTTTTTGTTGCGAAAATGACGAGGTTCGCAAAAAAAAGAACCTCGAGAGAAACGAAGAGGAAGAGAAAAGGGAAAAGAGAGACAGAATTATACGTCTTTCGCAAACTCAAACCTAGAAGCCCTACGACGACGTAAATGATGAAAGACCGAACAACGAACGAATGCCCGGCTGCAACTCCCGAGGGAAATCCCTGAGAAATTATAAACGCTTTACAACTTCTTAAAAAAATAAGAGAAATAATAAAAATAAAGAAAAGAAGAAATAATTTCACACCCAATTTAACATTAATATGCAATCAATCTTCATAGAGTACTGGTAACAGAAAAATTATTTGTAAAAAAGAAGAAGAAAAAAAAGAAAAAGGACAAAATTTTCATCCAGTGGTTAAATTTGATAAAGAATGCGGAATATTTCAACTACTACTTTATAATTTTCGCAGCGACTAGATTAGAAATACTTCCTCAAAGTTGCGGCACGGTTGAGAGTCCAGACAGTTAATTAATATCCAGCGTGTAATTACGCGAGTCGTACCAGCTCTAGGTTTGCTGTAGCGAGTGCACCGGTCGACGACCAGACAGACCTATGCAGACCGTTTTCCTAATCGTCCGGACGATTGCAGAACAGTTAAAATCTTGTCTAACTTAAAATTACAGAGGATTTTCTTCCTGGAATTATTGTTTTTTGCTAGTAAAATAGTTGCCTAATTAACACAGTGTCATGCCTGGTCGACTGGAATGAATTAAAAAAAAACTTTGTGTCATATAAACTTTGTAAAATTTTATAAGTATAATTCTTCGAGAACTTTTCGAACGTACCCACTCACCTTTGCCCCTCTTTGTTAACCAGCCAATCAGTCTCAACTTACCAAGATTACTAAACTTTTCTTCTCTTTTTATCTTTCTTCTCTCAATTAACCTCTAACTATAATTAATGAAAAACTTTTTTCAAAATTGGCCAAATATTTAACGTGCATGATATATCGCTTTGAGCTCACTATTAGCAAAAGTAAAAAAAATAAGGCCCTCGTGGAAATACAAATATTATTGAGAGAATAAAAAAATAATAAATAAATAAAAGCCACTAAGCTTCAAGGAATGTTGTTACACCGGTGTCAAGGTCCGCTCGTAACTGTCGCAAGCCAGCAACTTCGTATGAGATATGGAAGGCATTCCGTCGAGGTGGTTGGTGAGGCGAACTCGAAGACAGCTCTTCCTTGAAGGATGATAAATATTCGGAGGAGCAATTTACATCCCACTTTGCAAGGAGAAATCCCTATGGTACCTACTACCGCGTCCCAAATTCTCCTGTCCCTACATGCTGATCTTGCTGCCGCTTCTCCTTCATACCTTCTCCTCTTTCGGTCCTTTTCAAGGGCCTTCTCTTTTCGAAGACCCCCTGCCCGGACGTCCCTCTGCAGGATGCATCACCGACACTCAACTTCAACGTGCAAACTACGGCCACACGCTCAGCTGTCACTACGACGTTTACCAAATTGCCCAAAGTTTCTTCCCCTTGGTATGGTTTTTTTCCCGCGTCATGCACCCCGCGCATTCTTCATCTTGTTTTTTTCCCTCGTACGCAATTTTCTACGAGCTTCTCACGTCACAACGCATCACAAACCAATTAGCGTAATTGATATCGTACACGGGAATTTCAAAGGAACAATTAATTTTGAGTCTCGCTACAAAGGTCACTTGAAATTAGCTTCCCGAATTTTTATTGGAATCTTTTTTCGCACGGTGTATGAAATAGTGACCTTGAACACACCATCGGAACTGCTACGAATTGACCGACGATGACTTCAACCCGCATATTATAACCTTTCGGGGATTAGGAATCGTGAGCCGAATGGGGCTTTCAACCGAACGCAACAAATGTAGTCGACGTCGATCGAACACTATAATCGATAACGATCATGCGGGTGATTTCGGAAATTGAGTGGAGTTGACAAACGAATTCTACGCGTAGCGGAAATGGCAAAACTATTACAATCAAGCCGAATATCGATGGGATATGCGGGACGATTATAGTGCAGCTATTACGTCTGTTGGAAAGTTTGTTTCGGGAGTTTTTGAATGAATTTTGAAATTTCGATTTTTCACGACTTCCCATATTTCCTGTCGATGCTTTTTTTATATTGGATTAGGTTCATCGACGCGTGGGATGCCGAAGAACTAAGAGGAGGAGTGCGTAGTGAAGAGCTGGCGAAAGGTTTCTTCATTTATCCTTATATGGGGCCCATTGATCAACGTTTCAAAACATAACACGATATATCAATATTTGGGGTTCGAAAGGCGAGAACTGAATTCAGAGGCGTCGAAGATGAATAACAGGGCGCTGGAGGAGACCGCCCTCCTGTAGGGGTGTCGGCGTCGCGGTGGCGCCAGGAGCTTCCCGTCTCTCTGCAGTTTCCTGGTCTCCCGTCGTCCCTTTCCCCTAATCGAAGCGCCGGCTGATGTCTCGACGTCAAATTATCCCAGACGGCATACTGGTCATCAACGATATATAAAATAACGGAGAGTTATCGCTCCGCACCAAACAGGCCTCGTATAACCGACAAAGCTCTCCATGTTCTCCTGATAAAAAAAAAGAAGAAATTTATGTATCACATAAAATTTGGGAACAAGCGCGTTTCTTTGTTTATGGAAAGTTTGGAACGGTCGTACGGGGTAGCGTGGGGAGAATTTCGGGATTGATAACGCCGGGGGTTGTTGCTTGATTTCTACGGTCACGGGGGTGCAGGAGGAGGTTGAATGAGATTCGGGCTGGAGCTTGCGGGTCGACTGAAAAGGGTCCATGGTTCCACGGTCGATGGTCGGCATGGGGTCGGTCGATGCATGTCGTTCTACGCGTCCAGATATTTCGACAGGGTTGCGCACAAAGCCCGCTAATGGATTTCGAACGCGACGTTTGGGCCCGGGGTTTAGAGTTGGCCAACAACAATCCACTGCAGTTAATTCACGCGAGCCGTGGGACTATTGTGTGTGTGTGTGGACGTTCTACGTACGTTGCATCGAGGGAAACGAATTACATTTTCAACGCTTCCCGCACTCCCGACTCACGCGCCCTTCGAACACTCCTTCAACTTCGACTATACCCTGCGAACTGGACAAACTATTCGAATGTCAGATTCGATATTCTTACGCGTCACGCTCGCACCCTCGAATCCCGGATTATTTAATCACGGCGAATTTATTCATCTCTGCAACGCATCGAATGGATGATATAAAGGAAAAAATTGTTTTACAAAAGTGTCAATTATCAATTCCCAATTGACGCAGACGATCGCCGTATGACAGTGAAATTTCTGTGGTCATGGTTCTGATCATGGCGCACCTGATGTTCTGTGTACATTGTACATGATTTTCTACTCTGACACCATATCGTATTTTAACACCGTGTCGCGTTTCGCTGGGGTCGAGTAAATCCCATCGGCACATGTGCCGCGTGTGGTTTGGCCGGGATAATATAATGAGGGGTAGAATCGGTCGTTGTAAAATACCGACGGACATTGATTCGCTGTTTTTGAATCGTCGGGTTTGATACGGGCGAGGAGAAACGGTCGCGATATTCGCATAGTTGGAGGTTTCGAGGGTCAGTAAATTGGGGAAACATGTATATATACATTTTTTCCCAACTCTCAAATTCCCCTGATTTTTTTATTTTATTTTGTATTATTTTTTTCACCGATCCCTTTTTGATACACCATTGTTGGTTTGTATTTATAGGGTCTACAGCCTACCCTGCAGTGACTGCCTGCCTATAGTGGTAAATTTTTATTCGAGTCTGACTAGAAACGTGACAAAGCTTCATCCGTTCTGAATGAAACCGTATGTGTATAAGCACCTTTTTTTCGCGATTCTAGATACGCGAGTCCCCCTTTTGTACCGCGTTTCTCTCGACTCTTGAGTCTAGAGGCTTGAGAATCCCCACCTCTCTTCGTTCGAGACGATTAATTCCTTTCAAATTCAACGTCTCTTCTGAACTCAAGAGCAGCTAGTGCAAACTCCTGTTGAAGTCGTAAAAGTCAGGCTAAGCCACCTCTTCCAACTCACATCTCGGTATGGTTCGCTCCTCACTCTGTACTCCTACAGAAAGTCAGAGTCCCGTGAAAGTCACGCGAGACCAAACAACAAAGAATCGTAGGATGATCCTTCACGTATCATCCCTACATTATATTTCTGGCTACTTTTACCAAATTGAACCTCTACCCCATAAAATCGTGTTGACAGAAATTTTTCCGATTCTCCCTGCAAGAAATTTCCAGCGCTTCTCTTTCCCGTTATTATTTGATTTAATTTTCTGTTTTTCTTTTTTTGTCAACTTTTTCGTGTCATATAAACCTACCACGGAGCGGAAGCGGAGCTTTGTGTAACTACCCCGGTCTTTAATTAATGGGGAAACATAGGTGGAACCACGCGAATTATTTGCAGCGTAAAGCGAGGGGATTTCTACCCTCCCTCTCTTGCCAACGCGTACACTATATCGGAGGTGCGGATCGGAGGGAGGGGGTGAAACCCCCGTGTGTACTCTCCGTTTGTATACGTATTCGTATATATGGGGCGTGTTTTTGGTGCTCCCTAGCAAATAAAGGGTAGATGAGACTGCAGCAGTGACCCGCTGAAATACTGTTTTCCTTCCTCTCACTTTATGGCGATTACTGTACCCCCCGTAGACCATGGTCCCGAATACTGCACCCTTCCGGGAAACCCGCGCGCTATCGGACAATTATCCTGCAGCGGGTGTCCTGAGAGGTGCGGTGCGGATTTGACATATCTTCGAAAAAATGAGCATCGAATTTTTATCCGACAGAAAAAAAGGAAAATTTCACTTTCTCCAAGAACGAATAACTCGCTCCACGAAATTAGCTGCATCGGGCGTACGATGGGGTTACATCGGTTAATTCCCATTAAACCTGGACGCAGATACGGCCGCAGAGCTTTACCGGGAATTCACTCGTTGATCATGATCGGAGGGAACAATCGCCGGTGCATATGCGCGGCGTATCGGTATGCCACGGGGCGTAGATCATTCAGGATTATCCCGCCTTCGTTGGATGCATGCTAATTGCCGCCGACACACGACCCCCGCTTTTGGGGGTGGTTTTACTCCGCAACTAACCAACGAGGGTGCGACCAGGGTGAGAGTGAAAACGTCGCTTCAGGCTTAGGGTCACTTTCGGGCCCTACTTCACGCAGGACGCTACGCGTCTACGTTTGCCTTCGCGTACGTATGAAGGTCCAACGTGCGAACGTGCCGGTTTGAGCAATTTCGAGCTTACGTTATACCCCGACTTTGTGCTTTCCGGATTATGTGTGCGTATGTGATTAGCGTTGAGGATGCTTCGATTGCGATTATCGAGCCGATCAGTTTATGTCCGTTGTTCGGGCGTTGACGTAACTTTTTTCATCGAAAAATTTCACCAGACGCAGCGACTGTATAATTGAGTTTTCAGTTGGTTTCTACGTCCAACCACAACTTCCCGAGCATATCGGGGATGAGAGTAACGTATGCAAAGTCACACGACGCGGCGACGCTCCTCTCTAGCCAGTAGTGCATGGAAAGGGTGTGTAGGTTCACTGGTCGGTGTAGATATGCGGAGATGCGGGGTAGTTAAAGAGCGTTAAAATTACACCGGTGGAGAATTTTTTTTTACCATCGCTTCAGATCCTGTAGGACAAACTTTGGCGGTAGCGAAGCGTAGTTTTGCTTCTAACCGATCGCGTTCGAAAATAAATTGAGAATTTTCGGAACGTTGTATCGTATTCGTGATTGCAAATTTCATGCGATTCCTGAAGTCTGGTTGTCAGGACAACCGACGAGTAAAGTCACTTCGAGTTGAATCGCCAAACAGTTAACGCTTGACCTTCGGTATTCAAGTACCCCCGTTTTACTCCGACGTTTCATTTTGATCCACTTGCTCGGCTTGCAACATTTTCCCGAATATATTCTCCGACCAAATTCACCGGTAAGACGATAAGAATTCACATCCCCCGAACACGTATTTGAAATGGACGTGGAGGAATAAGACCCATCCATTCCTCCCCAAGGAACGCCGTTCAACTGCAAGGGATGATACTAGAACGTGAGTCTAAAATCGAGCCGCTAACTCGACGGGTACGCATTCCAATAATATAGTAAAGCTATGGTAGCAGCAGCAGCAGCGGGTTCTCTCGATGGATGGGTGAGTCTTCTGTGCTTTGTGACTGTAAGAAGGGAGATAAGGTATGCAAGGGAATAGAAGAGAGGAGAAGAAGAAGAAGAAGACGACGACGACGACGACGACGACACTGAGGGGATCGCATATTAAATTGTTTGCCTCACAATGTCTCCCAGGGTCTTCAGAGTGCGAGGAAAGAGGAAGGAAGGAAGGAACGAAACGAAGGGCGAGGTCTTAGAATGAAGGAAAATGGTAGGCAGGTCGCAGTTCTGATATTGGCAACTTGTTAATATACTTTAATAGCGGCGTCGAGGTCGGGCAGGGCACGGCGTCGCCGTCGTCTACAGCACCGTGGGGTACTCGAAGATCGATCGGTGAAAGACGCGGCAGACAATACCCTGGGAAATCCTTAAATTTACGACTTCGGTAACGAACTCTTCCCTCCCACCCGAGCGATACCCAGCCCTCCGAAAACGATGCGACAATTAATTGAACACAATCAGACGAACCTATCAACGATACTTTTCAGTCGAAAAATACCACCAACTTCGATCCAGCAATTCTGTCGCTCGTCCACAAATTTCAAACGCAATAACCGAAAATAAAAATAAAACAAGAATTGCAAAAGAACGGAATAATCTCGGCACAATAGATTCCAACGTGAGGTTCGTCGCTCGCGGTTAGAGTCCTGCGAAAATCTTTGCTGGAAGTCTAGACGTTTTGCGGGGGTGGTTTTCTGTATATGCGATATAGCTGCGTGGACAGAGTTGTGGGAGAGACGAAGAAACGTTGGAGGATATTCCTTGTAGTCCATAAACCTCTGTGTACGAGAGTTTGAGTTGTTCAAATACACGTGTTTCGATTCGGAACTGCTCCTCCCATTTCGAAGTCGTAGCTCGCGCCGTTCGAATGTATTAATTAATCGAATCCATATTAATAAATTGTTCAACTATAGATACTTCGATGGCGATTTGGTACAATTATTTAATCTATACGTATCGCATGTAACCTACACGCAGCCGTGAGGGGCAAGTATCCACATGGGTGGTTGGCTACCATCGCCAGCCTACCACTCTCCAGTGGTAGAAATGAAACCAATTAACGTATCGTAACGATTGTACAATATAACGAGACAATGAAACTAATTAGAGAAAATATATTACCGTTTGGGTGTTAATTAAATGTTAGTCATGTAATATTTCGCGTTATTTTAAAATTAACCCTCCATTTTATGTGCTCGGATTATTAATCGTTTAATTTTTATTTTAGGTAATTTTTTCTTCTTTTTCGTTTTTTTCCATATCTTCGAGTTTTATTTCATTCTCTCTCCTTTTCCTTCTTTTTCATCCATGTCCCCAAATGAAACGCTGGTTCTCGGAGGAAGTAGATTGTGATATACCTGAAAATAATGTGCAAGACTCTGAGACGGCATGTTGCTTTACGACTGTACGGAGTCAAGGGTAGACCTAGCCGACGACCCTTCATTTGTCCGAATAGGCCTGAGCGCTGATTGCTAAAGTAAATTATATCATAAAATGTATATATAACTCCCGCGAGGGGCTAGAGAGGGATAACTAAATTTGAAATCTTCTTCGCTAGTTTAATAGTATACCGCGCGCGATAACTAAGACCGGCCTTGCTACTCTATACGTACCTTCCTATCCATCTCTTCGTGGAAATCTAGACGAACTTTTCTTATCATCGTTATTATCAATTTTGTAATCATTTTATACATCATTTCGCCACATCGTTACCGCGAGTTACTAATATTTTATAACTACTTCATCTATACCTATATATAGCCGAAATTACTTTGCGGAAATCCTTTTATGACCGTACGAATTATACAAATTTAATCTCGTTTACAAAGCTAATGTAGAATATGTTTAATCCATACCGCGTATTAGTTTCAAATTTAAATATCTAATTTCCTATTCTACTGCCAATTTCAGTCGATTGGGGTTTTGAGAACTATTAAATTTTACCGCGAATTAACACCGGAATCAGGCGGGCGCTTACCTTATTTTCTTCAATTTCTTTCTTTTTTTTTTTTGTTTATCAGCTGGAGTCACGAAGGGGCGGTGTAGCTTTTTGCTCGCGTTTTACGTCATTGAAGCAGGCATTATACTTTTTCTCCACATGTGTGGAGCAGCATACAAATGTGTGGACGCGTCAATGTGCAGTTGACCCGGGAAGCCACGTAGATGCTTTAATTCTAATTGGATAAAAATAAATCACATTTTACACCGCACGTTAAATATTATATGGGTATAAATATGCATTATTACATTTATGAGCTTCTCGATGCCGCGAACATATTTTTGTAAATCTGTTCAGAGAACTAAAAAAGAATTGCGCCGGTATGAGGCGCGAAGACAGACCAACGAATACCACTTTCAAATATTCGCTTTATCCGCAAGCTCGTAAAGACCGTGTAAAATTGTGCAAATCTATCTGATTTTTTGTTTTGTTTTGTTTTTTTTTTTGTCTTGGGTGTCCAATATTCTCGAAGGTCCGAACAAGGCGCTTTTGTAGCTGCATGGCTTGCAGCTAGGGGTTTTTGTTAAGCTTAAAGCGAGACGGCGACGCAGGCGCGTCTGTAGTCAGGGGCGTCGGGGTGCGTGACTCACGGCGCCGCGATGCCGTTCACTTTCGACCAGTCAGCCGGCGTCCCTTAACCGTGATGCACGCGTGCACGATTGTATTATACTTCCTGCGTATTCGTGGGTCGTTTACGCTGCTCCAAAAGATTTGTTGACAAAACGGAATCGACACTTCCGAATGTTTCCGTACTCGAATATTCAAAGTGCGTCTGCCGCAAATCTGCTGTACAGCTGCGATTATCAGACCAACAAAAACGAAAACTCCATCAGAGTTTCTAACGCCTAACGTTATTGGCTTGACATTATTTCAAGTTTTTTTTTTTTTTTTAATTTTTTTTTCTCAATCTCATTTCCATTCTCTATTACCGTCGTCACCATACATCGCGAATATGTGATCGGTTACATTATTTAATCATTCCTGAATACGATCAGCATCGTGGGAAAAAAATTATCACACTATATGATTCGATTTATTAGCGTTAAAAACCGAAAATTTTATACTCTCAGCTCATCCTGATATTATAACGAACGATTTCTATCCGACATTATACATTAAACATTATATTCTTGTACAATAAATATATATGTATATAAAACGTGTATAACTTTTAAGAGCGATCTACTTAAGGATACATTTTTTACCCGTCTTGTAATATAGAAGAAAAACAAAAAAGATATTTTTTCTAAACCTTGTATCTTGATGTGTAGTAGTAAAAGAGAAAAATTCAATCATTAGATCGAATGAGAATTTCAAATCGCATATTGAGTTCTCTCGAATCGTTCGAGGTCGGTACTATTAAGATTCTGCAATGAGCGGTGATAATTTTCCGAATTTATGAAGCTAATGTCACGCGACAAAAATTGAAAGCGTAAAGGGAAGTGGAGTGTGACAAGTGAACATCTGCAGCTCGTACATTTGCATCATCATTATTAACCATTTGGAATCAGAAGAGGATGCATAAATCAAACGCTTCACGACACTTATGAGAAACTACGTAACGAACATCTCAGGAATATTATTTTTTAACTAACCGTAAAAAAAAGTAAATAAAATCCCCCGTGTATTCAGTTGACCGTGAAAGTTTTCCGGGACAAAAGACAAAAAGAAAGAAAAACTTGATTCAAACTTCCGGCATCTGCTCTGCCGCAATTCGTACTTTACCGCGGGAAATCACTAAAAATATTACGTATCTTCCAGACCTGAAAAAAGCAAGTAAAAGAGAGGGAAAAACCAAATTTTCAACTCAAAAAAGGAAAGTTCAACCTCCACCAGTGTCGCGTGTGTTCGAAAATAAGTGCAGCTGCAACAATAAGAGGCGCATATATAGTTATAATAGGGATTGTAGAGCCGGTCTGGTCCGTGTCCGGATCCCGGCGCGTGGGACCCCCGGCATAGGAAAATTTCGGGGGTGGTTTTGAGGGGGCGAGGAGAACGGAGAGGAATCAGGGGTGTGGGGGTAACGTCGTCTCTCGGGTTGAGGAGTCCACCGAGGGCGATACGACGCCAGGGTGGCCACAAGCGTGCACCGGTGGGGCGCAGCAGCAGGAGGGGTGTCTCCCGCAGCCCCCCGTCAGAGGGGATGCCACGCTACGGACGACCGCCTCCCCCTGATCGCCCCCGACAACGGCAACCACCGTCCCATGGGCGCCAACCTCACGAAACAGAGTAGGGTGAGTCTCTCCCTTACGCCGAATCCACCTACCATCTCCTTTCATTATATTCTACGCTCTGGTGTATTATTTATTCCACAAAAAAATCATCCTCATCCGCTACCTCGCGGTAGTTCTCCGATCGCTATTACATCCTAGAGTAGAAGAGAATGTATAATTTTCTTCGAGAGGGTGATCACCCGAAGGGGATCCGAGAGAATCCGACGAAATCGGTTCAACCCCCGTTGAGATTCCGAGGGATGTGAAATTAAAACCCATCTCTCTTTGTCAGATATCTTTTTTCGAAGATTCTCTCTCGTGGTTCGACCATCCATGAGACACTTATAAACTACGGTCTCATGGGAAAGGCAACAAAATTAGAAAAGAAAACAGAAGAAAAAAATAAAGACCCGAGCCCGTAGAACACGATAGTTTCAACCCGCGTAATACACCCCCCTGCCATGCATAGAGACCTCCGTGCCGTTGTTCAGCTGCAATATCGTTCCACCGACGAACGAATTGTGCACGAGGGGGTAGGAAGTTCTGCAGGCGAGCAGCTGCAGCATGGCTGGGTTTTCGGAGGTAGCAGGTGCGAATGCGTCTGATCTCTGAAAACTTTTTTTCAGTCCGTAATGCCGTAGTTTCTTTTTCCAAACGCATTGGATAGTTTCGAAGTTCCCTCAGACTATCGAGAACTTCGGTATACACCAGTCTTTCGATTTCGATCAGTGTAATTCACACAGACTTCCGACTCCTCTGTTTCTTCCAACTTTCTCTAATTCATTTTCTTCTTTTTTCCCTCTCTAAGCTCATCCTGGTACCGTTAAGTGCACCAAAAATCGTAAACTCCGTAATACGTGTCGTGAATCAGAAACGCTGCAGGGGATGTCAATTTGCATTATTAACGGACTGTTGAAGAACTGTATAAAGTACTGTTTTATGCTTCATTAAAAAAACAACAAAAAAAACGTTCGTATCTTGTTCCAAACCTTCGCATCTCGGTTCTTTGCGGTTAAAGAAGAACGTTCTTTTTCGTCCCACGTAAACGGTGATATAGGTGGGAGAAGAGACAAATGGTAGTTCGAGCTGGAGAGAAAGCTTGAAAGGGATACATAGTGGGCGCCAATTTATTTGTATCGAAGATCTCCTGAATATTTAAGAACCTGGAGTATAAGGTGGATATATTGCATGATGGGTGGTATACCGGGATATAGCTGCAAAGCATCGTACACGTGTGTTGATATTATTTGCCCGCGCCACAAATCCAACCATCAAGAGTTCGGTCGAGTAGCCGGAAACGTATCTCATCCGTAGAATAAATTACGAGGCACGTTTTGTGAGAATTGCGAAATTAATACGATCTATAGGAGCGCGGTAGCGGTAAGATTTACGTACTTTTTCCCAAAACGCGATAACATCGGGAGGGTTGGAGAATTAGCTATGGAAAGAGCTTATAAATTCACTGACTTACTGGATATGAGTTTACACACAAGAAACGGTCGATAAGAGGGAATGGGAGAGCACTCTCAGTTTTTATCCATTAGTTGTTTTTTTGTTTGTTTTTTTTTTTTATCTCAGCCCAAATGAATTGGCGGTTAAATTTAGTTACTCTTCTCAGCTGATGCTCGGTCCGGAAGAAATGGTCGCTATTTTTTACCGTTTAATCGTGAACGGCGATCTCCGTGTATAATTTATTATTTCTTCATCGAAATTCGTCGACTTATTTAATGTGCAGTTGATCGACGCTATCGCGATGCGGAGAACCGTGTAGCTGGAAAAAAATATATATTTATACATTGCACCGCGTCGGTTATTAAAATGCAGAGTTTCATTCATAAGAAATTTCGAGCTCGGGCGTATTTCGATGAATGAAGTATTCATGCGCCTTACCTCTAACCGCGAACTTGATCTGTTCGGCATTATTACGCGATGACAGGTCTCGCTTTTTTACCACCTGAATTTTACACCGCGTCGATGAGGGATTTAATACTCTCGACGTTGACGGATAAGGTTCAGGAATTTCACTGAATGGTAATTAAAATGTATAGCAAGAAAAAACTTTATGCCCAATTGAATTTTTTCAGACTCACCATACCAGATGATTTCACCAAGTATTTATTTTTTCGACGTCTTATGCGGGTAAATTTAATTAGATATCAGACTTCATGATTGATTAACATTCTAGTCGGATAGGAACAATTACTCATGGCTTGAACTAACTCTATTTTTGTTTTATTCATTCTTTTCTCCTCTGTTTGCGTGTTCGCCACGGCGCAACGACCGCGGACCGTTACGATCATTTGGACTTTTACATTATAAAGGTACATATAGGCATATACATATATATATATGTAACATCAGGTAGGTGCTACATGTTTTTCTATACATGTGCCGGGGAAATTTGTCTTCACTTTTGACGTACCCCCGTATACACGCAACGTGGTCGGCATGTCGTACTTATATTGCTTAAAGATATACGCGCATTATTGCCCGGCGTGTACCGCGGCGTGTATCTATAATTAATTCTCTGAAATGCCTTAGATTTTGACTCTGTTGTTGGAGGAGAAAAAAAAAACAGAATTTTTTACGCCTCGCCCTCGAGCGGTATCACGATTACGGGGTGAAAACTGTGGCGCTGCATCAGGAGCTGTTTGGATGTGGAAAGCCAACTCTTATGAATATATGCGTGCGCGTACGTGACGCTCTTTATGAAGTGACGCAACTTTAAACGCGAGTGTATCTAGCAAGTGTGGGAACGAACGACGACACTCGACAATCGAGGTCCACGTGACGTTGGCTAATTTTAGTCGTCTGCTGCAGCATCCCTACCGAAGCTCGCCGTTGCCGCTGCGTTCGTCATTCAGCTTAATGCTGGTTGCACTGTAAATGAAAGAGAGAGAGAAAGAGGAAATAGACACGGAGGAATAAGGAGAAAGAATCTCTAGGAGTGAAAGAGGGGAAGACTCCGCTGTAAATGGAAAGGGGGACATCGAACAGCGCCGACAATGCGACACGTGCTGTAAATGCTTATAAGCTCCTCCAAACTCAGGGGGTTCGTTCCCGCCTCCACTGTGTCTCCTGTCTACTACATTTCTCCGTGCCCGAACAGAGGAGAACTTTGAACCTTGACGTGCTTTTTTTTCTCTCATGTCCTTTTTTTCAAGTAAATATACTTCCGCCGCAGTTCAACGAAACCAAAAATGTAACTGAAAGTATTCCGGCTCCTCGATAATCTACGAAAAAAAGAACGGCTCAAATATTCTCTATGCAATTATGATGCAAATCGCGAAAAAAGAAAAAACGAACGGATGAAGTGAAGGCTGGAAACTGAGCTTTCGGTATCCAGCTTTCGGAGTTGGATGGAAAGTTTTCTTGATCCTTTGCATACTAAACAGCTGAAAGCTCAAATAAAGTGGACGAACGGTCTGCTGCTGTTGCTGGGTGAGGGAGAAGGAGTTGCAGGGTGTCCTAAGCTCCCGCTAATCCGATTAAGGGATGGAAACGGCGAAAGTATGGACAGTGAGCGCGAAGGATGCGTAAACAAAAACAATTTTGCGGGACAGTACGAAGCACACATAGACTACATGTTGAATTAATTCTACGTGCTTCGTCCCGTCCTACGTCCTGCAGAATCTGCATTTCGCTATCAATTCGAACTCCGATGAAACTTTAGTTCGCAAAAGAACACAAGGGTTGATTTATCTGTAGCAAGTTCTTGCAGCTGCGCGTGTACGTGTAGATATAGAACTATAGAAATAGTTGAACTTTTGATTATTTTTTTATTTTCTTTTTCTTTTTTTCCTTCTAACTTCACAACCCTGTTGTAAAAAGAATAATGTACATTGCGGGCGTATATAAGTATAATAGTTACTGCCGAAGCATCTCTCCTTCGTATAAAGTCTGTCATTCTGTAGGTTTCTCGTACCCCCTGTACGATATCACAAAAGCTTTTACGTTTGTTTGTCAGCGGTTCATTCAGATCTCCTGCTTACTTCACAGCTTACAATTACTACTTTGCCGTACGCGTTGCCAGGAGTAGACTTCGTAGAATAAACACGTTCCCACGAGCAACTACCAAATTATATTGTGTGTTTATTGCTTTGTCTGGATTTACTTAGAATTTGTGTTTGTATGTAGGCGTTTTTTCTTTTCTTCACTTTTTTTTTTCTCTTATTTTTGGGGTTTTTCGAGTTTTACGGCTACGTGCAAATTGTCCCGATTTTTTTTTAAGCTCATCCCTTTTCATTTTTATTTTTTTCATTTTCCTCCTTGTCGTGCGGGAATTCACGGAATTATACGCGTCTCCATTTTCTCTGGCCCTTGACTTTATCGCTCGGCTTCATGATAAACAGAAAAATTCCTGGATCATAAATCTCTGTGAGCGCGTTAAACACGGGGCGGCTGTCATTTCCGACAAAATAAACTAAACAAAACAAGAGAATAAAAAAAAAGAAAAGAAATCAAATAAAATATGAACTAAATAAAATGGAGCGAATGAAAGTGAAAAAAAAATTAAAAAAAAAGAAAACCGTGACACCCAAAACCCCCGGAATGATATTAACAAGTGTTATATAATGTTCTTCGTCCATGCATCGCTTCGTTTTTCGTGTCACGCACATTTTTTTCGTCTCGGTATACGTATATTCAAGCGTATTACGCACACAAAGCAACAAATCCGAGTGAAAGAGGAAGATAAATAGAAAAATAAAATATAGAGGCAAAGAACGAGCGAATGCTCTGAGAAAACAGATGCGATGAGACTCCCCAAGCTCACCCACATGCACGCACGAAACTCGCACGCAACCTTCATGAACGCGTATGCACGCAACCACATTTATAGTACGCCTTATGGGTTATTCGAATCACACATGTATATACCTGCCTTTGTACATAATACCTCATACTCTTCATGTAGCGTATGACTCATGGGGTTCATTTTCTAAATACGAAAGCAAACCGACATGATCATTTTTGTAAGGGTAGTATATGAGGTTGCACAGAAGTACCCTATATTCTGACAGGGTCTGCAGGGTTTAATATGTTTTACGGGGGCACATGGGGAAAAAGAACGGAAGGAATGTTGTGATTTCTGAACGTTAGTACGACATTATCAGTGGAGACGGTCACTCTGACTCTGGAGAATCCTCTTTTCGAAAATTTAGAGGACTTTGGTCGCTGGAACTTTGGAGTGCTATACGATGATCCCTAATCGCGCCTAGCAGGACTTAATCCAATTCAGGTATTTCCTTGATTCTGGTAAAACCGTAACGCAGAATTGGATTGCGGTCCGGCGCCGCGCTGACCGCTTGGACTAATTTATGTCTATGTGAATTTTGAGATGTGTAAGCGTATAAGGCTGCTGCAGGAAATAATATTCGCTCAGGAAAGGGGTACCTACCCCTGATGCCTGCTAGACTCAGACTCAAGAGGGTATATAACCATTAAGGAAACGAGCTAGATTCTAAAGTTCGACAATAATCTAAACTGTAACAAACTACCCTACTTCGCGCTAGATTAACCCCGTTATACAATTCACTCCGGGGGCTGTCCAGATAAGCTGATACTAATCGAGCGTTCGTTCGTTACTTGTCACTACCGCTATATATCTGGTCTTAAGACACTCAAAAGACACGGAACTTGTTCCACTGATGTTATAAAACCACGCTTTTAATTATGTGCGTCCCGCTTAATAAAAACGTCCTCCATTCTCTAATCAACCATCTTGACTATAACTCGAATGATTTTTATATAATCGTCGTTGTAATCCTGCTGAATAAAATTGGCCCAGGATTATTTCGCCGATTATGAGAATGGAAGAAAGAGAGAAAAAAATTTAGTCGCACAGAAAAAAAGCTCCGTCGAAAAAGCGCAATTTCTTTCTTTTTGTTTCAACTTACGGAATACTTAAGGTCTTGTACACCACGGGCTGTATACCCGTATAAAGAATTTACTCTCCTACTTTGGCCAACCCTCAGGTAGAGGTATTCGGTTTGAATAGCGTTTCGAAGTACCACTAGCACATTGTCTTACCCATGAGAGCATTTTCGCTCGCTTCTCATCTCTAGGGTCGCCGATTAGCGACGACGAAGCTTTGTGTAGATATAAAGCTGAGCTCTAATTCACCTGCTCACAACCACCGCAGCCACTACTACCACTAAATATCCATAAATGTACGCATTTATTATCACACATATACGTATAATATTCTACACACGCACATGTGACCGCGTAAAAGCTCCTGCGCTACACAAAAAACACTTAAGTAGCTTAAGGGCGGCGCGACCGATCCACCGATGTAGGTGGGTACGGTGGTGTTCCAAATAAATCGCTGTTTTTCTGCTCCTGTTTAGTCGAAAAAAAAGTCGCTGATCTATCCCGAAAAAAGGGTAGTGATGCATAGTCCGGATGAAGAAACAAAAAAAAAAAAGAATCCTTCCCATATCGTGGAACCATCCACATTGTCCGAGCGCGGAGCGTCGGGAATCTCATGTCTTCGACTCGGTTAATTATTTATCAGTCAAGTGGTTCAGCTGCGAGTGTGAAACGTTTTTGGAAACGAGGGTCGTCACAGTCGCCCTTACCCCTATGTACTACGTACAGCAGCTTCTGGTTTAGCCGCTGGTACTCCGCTCACGTAGTCGTGTAATAATCACAGCGACCGCCTTATAAATTTATAAGACTCACGCCCACGTCTGCAGTATAATACACAGGGAAAAAACGAAGTACCGGTTGTTAGTAAACTCTCGAGTGCCGTGGGTTCATCATTACAGAACGAGTTAGGCCTGTTGAGTAGTGTTGATGCTATTACAGGAAGTGTTGGAAGATTTATTAAGATTTCGTATGGACGACCACGACACGCGGACGTATCAAGCTTACGTGTCTCTCCTGTCAATTGACGATGCATCAACATTTATAAAGTTTCGGCATCTGATTCACCCTTTTCCCACCATTGTTTCAGCGGTATTTAATACTCGGAAGAATTTCACCATCGGGGCCAACGTCGCACCGTACCTTGAAAAGAAAGCTTCTTTTATTATCGGAGTTTTTGTTTTTTTCTTTTTTTAGTCTCATTCGACCAAGAGATTCGGGGTTTGAATAATAAATTTTATAGGGAATACGCGGCGGTCCACGGTGGGCCTGTGAATTTCCATCTGCAGCTCGTACGTGGAGGGTGCGGAAAAAATGCAGCGATTGTGGTGCAACGAACCAATGGACCGAATCTACTTCGGTGATCCGGAAACTTGCATCGCACCGATGCGATGGCTGGCTAAACCGAAGAACTACGATCGCCGGGATTTAAGACTCTCATAAATCCGCTTACCTACCCTAAAACCTCCGCTGGGGCGGTGGTCAGCGGCTTTTACCAGATTGTGCGTCGCTAACATCCCCGCAGACTTCTGAACCAGCAGCTCTATCTCTTTTTCTTTCTTCTCTTACTCGGAGTTCAGCAGCTCCTCCAGCTCTTTTTCTCTTCGGCTAACTTATATATAACATATGCCCATCCCTCTCTCCCAGTTTCGCCCGCGCCTAATTCCTTTTTCTCTTGAGATTTCCAGCTACAACTTACCGCACTCAAAGCCGATCGCCTTTGTCTTATATGGGGAACGAGCGATGTGCAGCAAGGGCGCCCCTGATCTCCTGCATCACCGCACGTATTATAATACATGCGGTGTCTTCGTAATTCGTATACGTCTATCCTCCAAAGCTGCAACTATAAGCTTTCACCCTGCAGCAAACCGCCAAACCATCCCCTCGACGCAAACGAAGTTATACATTAAACATAGCGATATACATACCCACGCGAGGATTTTCCTAGGGGAGCGAAACCGAAACAACCCTCCCTCCTCTCTCTCCCTCCCTCCCTTATACCGCTGCACTCAAAGACGTTAGACACGAAGTAACCATAGCGAATCCTTAGCTACTTTCAAGATTAACTATTTAATACAGCTATCGCTGTTCACTGAATCATTGATGAATCGCATCAGTCACTTTTAAAAATCGTGTTACTTCAACCGCAACGAAATGGGAAATTTATCGAGCTTCTTATTGCATGAAAACGATCGTTCGCAACACCGATTGTGATCTTCAAAGCTTTTTTTTTTACTTTCTTCCCTTTGATGATTACTCGCGGCTGTAATACAGTTTCCTTCCTTTTATTTGACTTTTATTTTTCTTTTCTCTCTTGCAAACGTCTTCGCCCCTTTGCAGGGATTTTACGGTCCAATAAATCTTTGTCTACAGTTTGAATGATGATACCGAGTCTGCAGCAGTGTTTCGAAGAATAGCTTGCTCCGCAATATAGCGAATTGGTAGGCGGATGTGTACAAGGATAATATACCTGAGGATATAGGTAGGGCGGAAAACGTCCCGACGCCCCATAATATTAGGTATTTGAACGAAGCAGCGCGTTTCAGACCATCACGCGAC
Source organism: Athalia circularis (assembly GCA_963978495.1). NCBI lineage: Eukaryota > Metazoa > Arthropoda > Insecta > Hymenoptera > Athaliidae > Athalia > Athalia circularis. The sequence continues at coordinate 10,630,061 of OZ021702.1, forward strand.
GAAGTGAAAGGCTACAAAACTGAACACCGCGTCGTGCCGTCGACAGATGCGGATATCTATCCATCCATCTATCTATCTATCTATCTATCTATATTTATCGCGTGTCACGTACGTTATACGTACGTACATACCAACCTATACACCGGTTCCTCACTACTCCATGAATCGTGGGACTTGATCACCGCTTCGGCGTCGGCAAATACAAAAGCTGCTGTTCGATTGGAGGATGAGTATATTTGATATTTGACATTCGCTGACGTTCCCTGCTGTACTGTACACATATAGCCCATTCCCCGAGCCATTCCCTGTCGCGCGAACGTCCGACTGAGCCAAAATCGCGAATGTCGTGTTTCGGTTCGTTGCGCATAAACGTACCTCCGCAGCGTTCGCAAGCACATTTACGTAATTTCTATGAAAATTAAGAAAGTTAAATCACCTTTTAAACGTTTGGTATTATTTCAACGTTACAGAGGGAGGCGACGCAGCGAGATGTTGAGCGAGAACGGCGTCAGCGAATGGAGGCAGAAGCTCGGGTCCGGGAAGCCACCGCCGAAGCAGAACGCGCACGCACCAGGGTACACCATCTTCAGCGTGAACTTGTCAGGTGAGAATCGCACTTGGATTTCTGTACATTTTGAAAGTCTAACGAAATATGAAAAAGAAAATGGAGTGAAAAGAACTCCGGAGGTTGTAGCCAACCACCTGCGGGTCGGTTCAGCGATATTACCATTTTTGCCCTTTGGCGTTGAGAAAGTTCTCCTCTTCCCATACGGAAACGGAAGTAATATTTCACTTACGACTGACCGATAAAGAAACGTCCCGCAACGTTGGGTGAGTATACTGCAGCTTATAGCTGCTAGCTGTAGCTGTATTAGGAGCGACGGTATAAATAACGCGGCCACCTTACCCTCTCTCAACTCCCTCCTACTTTTCATCCCTCTACAAGCAATAACCACCGGATTCAAAGGTAAATCACCAATATTGGACATTCGCCGATATACGAGAACACGTATACACGACACCCATGCGAATGAATTTCGAAACATGGATATTATTCAACGACAACTTGGACAATATTACACGGTAGTCACCGAGTCACCTATCATTGATGGGATCGTAAAAAAACAGTTTTACTTTCAGTTATCCGCCTCATCACCTTTTCATAAACCTGACAATATCGGGGCGCGACTCACTTCTCTTATTAAAGGTGAGAGATCGTCACCCTATGAGCAATAGGGGGTTTCGACCTGTGTTGAATTCTTCACGGAAACGTGATCCTGCTACGTGCGAATGGTTCGCGTATAAAATCCCTTCCTCTTCCGCCCCGTCTCGCTCCCCTTCCCATTCCTTCCTTTCCCTTTCCTTTTCTCGTACTTATACCTTTCCTCGGAAAGTCGGGAAGCAATCACTCAACGTTCAACGTGCCACTTGTTCGACGATTCATGTCACGTGTCAAAGAACCACGCTGCACTTTGCCAAAGAGATTTCGTACGATATATACATACATACATAGACGTGTGTCTGAAACTGCAGCAAGAATGAACAAACTTTCGTGTAGAAAAATCACTGTAATTGCCCTTCACTTCACCCGATATCACTTCTAATCATCATCATCATCATCATCATCATTTTTCCAAGGAAATGGAGCAGTTTGGAAAAATACCAATAGTAAATTCGTGCTTTCTACAGTTGGCGGTAGATTTCAGATTTGATATGAAAATATCGTGTCGGAGTGTCGTAGTAGAGTTGTATAACTGAATAAGATTTGAGAAATATTTGACGTGGAAGTTCAGCTTTCGCCCTCGCGTTGCTACTCCGTTTTTTCTTAGGGATGGAAAAAGAAGTGGTTGGAGAATAAAAAGCTGCCTTCTGTTTAGCTCGTATGCAAAGGTGGGTAGATTACATCTTGCGCATTGTGCGTTGGTAAACAAAACAAACTAATGTTTGTCTCACATGTCCACCGGCAATAACCTGCTCGATGATTTGCATGAGAATTGCACTTTGCCGGGGACGTAATCATCGGTGTCTTTTTTTGTCTTCATTCCCATTTTCTTTCGCGCGTCGTCGTTTTCAGCTCACACTTTCTCTCCCTTCTATCCTCATCTCAGTCTTCTATACGTCAACCCTTTGATACGCTGAGGTCCCCATTCTTCCGTTCGTTTGTTTTCACCCCTTTCTATATCTATTATTCCTACCCATGGGCCATACCTATATACACCCCCGCTTCGTCTTTAGATGCGTTTCACTGCGTTTCTACGATCAAAATTACTTCGCCCTGTAGGAGCGCGCAGGAAGTTGGGAGCATGGAATTAAACAACTCCGCAGCTCATTTTAGACTCGCAAGAATACAATGGAACTTAATTAACGAATAGATGCAGCCGAGAAGATGCAAGCCGCGGAAATTTAATGCGCGTTGTTTTCCCCCTCACGCATCGGGTGTAGCTTTAATCGGAATTGGGTAAAATTAATTTGACTGTGCATTATATATTCGACAAAAAATCGTCACCCTTCGTTTCGTTCTGCCATTCAGATCTCAGCGGTTTTGTCGTCGGGTCTGTATCCGGTGAAAGTAAAGGCTGTGGAAAATTTCAATCGGCAAAAAACGAGACGAATAGTTGAAAGGGTTTAATGTGGGGGTTCGAGTACGTACTCGATTCAACACGGTAGCTCGTAGCATTCCATTTGACGAATAGCCTGATGAATTTTGCAATATCCCCATGCGTTTTGGGTGCCCAGTTCGCGATATAAAACGCGCATTTCCACATAAAATACTCAACCCGATACACAGTGTGACCGCAGAAAATTCTACCGCCAATTATTTAGGACTTTGGAATTTAATTTACGAATTTTCAAACGCCCTCCTCTAGCCCCGGGGCTGAGTGATGAAATCTTTCTCGAAGTTTTCGCATTATTTTCGCAAAAACGTTATTCCGCTATTAGTCGTATAGATCACTGAATAACTCTGGCGATGAATAGACAAAGGAGACGACAAAAAAATACCTCGCGATGTTCACCCCTCGCATGTATGGAACGTTCGAATAAAAAATCATCGGAAACATTGCTTGACAGCAAATGACAGTTGTTAACGAGACTGCTACACGCGCCCTATCAATTCCCGACGTGTTTCTCGTGTCTCTCCACTTTTGAAAAGAAACTCGTTTCTCTCATTGTCATTTTACGGGACTAACAAAAGACTGTATCTACTCCGATACGCAACGCAGGCACAGCTGTGATGTTCCATCCACATATATCGGTGTACATTTGTCATGCAATATACTTGGAAATCGATATATCGATATATCGAAATCGAAAAAATCCAAAGGGGCATACCTTAGATTTTTTTGGATTTTCAGGTCGAAACTCAACATTCTATTTTTTCGTAGCAGATAAATTAAGATATCTCTATAGGTTTTATTCGTAGCCTATTTCAGTCGCCAAATTTGTCTCTCTGAGGTCAACGTACCCACATCAGAGAAGCGTCGCTCAAACAATTCAAAAAATATTCAATCGACACGGATCGTTGTCCATAATTCATGTGCAAACATTGGCAAATGAGTTTAGCCGAGAAATATATTCTCGGCATCTCTTCATCAGGAGAACAACGTATAACCTGGCAATCTACCTTGAGTTTACTTTCTCCTTATCCAACTATAGTAAAGCAAAAATTAATTTGGTAATGCCCTCAGCCCCGTCTCGGGGCGCTAACGAGCCGAGAACAGAGGGCTGATATATTTCTTGAAAGAGAGATAACTGGCCAAGTTTATATACCTATGTAGAACTACGGGAGCAACGTAATTCCTGACACGCGAACATCATACCCGTTGACGGGTGGGCGTATACCTATTTTATATATAGCGGTACCTACATCTGTGTATGAACAATTTCGTGAAATGTACGTATAGAAGTGTGTGTCCATGTACGAATGCGTGTACTACGATATACACACCAGTTTATATCCTGCATCCTCCTAATTATGTTCTCGCGGAGAGGGCGCCGCTAACTTCGTATTCATGCTGCTAAAACATTTACCCACAACTTTTACTTTCTTTTCTTACTTTTCTCCCTGTTCCACAACGTGTCGAAGAACACCCCAAAGTCCCGGACGCTGACGTTTACTTATTTTTAGTGAATGAAGATTATAGGATGAATTTCTTCGTTGTTCGCTCACATATTACGCTAAAAATAAGAAGTAGAAACTGAAAGCATGTCGCGTGCACATGAAAGTCGGTGTAAGCCGACCTTTATCGTTTGCTATTTCCCATTGCTTTCGTACTGACAATCGGCGAAGTGTATAGGATTGTGTTTTTCCCCGAACACCAAGTTTCAATACTATAGTCGGTCTGAAGCAGCTGGTGAAGGAATAATAGCGTGAAAGAAGACTCCGAGACTATCCGACGTTCTGCAGGAGGTAAGAGAAAAAGAAAACTCGAAAAAAAATGAATAATAGTCGTCGTACGATCGACCCACGTGCAGGCGTTGTAACTACTACGAAGATTTTACTTCCGGAAAAGAGCGACTACTATATCGGCTGCCGTATCCACTGCTCAGTAATATAGCTATTGAGAGTTCAATCAAACGCGGGCGTTGCTATCGAGAGAAAGATAGAAAAGAAAAGGGGGATGTTTCAAACGAGATACAGGGTTTCATATATCTATACATAGAGACTCGCGACGTCGACGTGGAATGTCCTCCTAGTCGTCGTTATGTAGGAATATATCTGACTCCCGTTCGCTCCTCCTGCTGCTGTCGACGGAAATGACAGTCTGCGCAGACTTCCAATAAAGCACTCGCGGCGGGACCCGAGCGTAGGTATATATGTATGCGCAGGTATTACACACATGTATACACCGATATTTACTTATACGGATGTACATTATCCGCCGGGAAGATGTCCTCAAAATTTTTTCTCTATAAACCCCATCGCTTATGGCTCTTTTCGCACTCCCGGATAACGGACCAGGCTTTGCGATTTTCCAATTCCATATTGCCAGCTGCAGTCCACGATTTTTTCGACGCGAAGAAATCACCAGTTTATGCATGCATGTATATCATTTGTTCTTTCGTCTCCAGCTGATTGCGATCTATAATCTCCGCGGGAATTGTCGTCCGTAATGAAATTGAATTTGTAAATTCTTTAACCGCGGTCTTCTTCAATTAACTTACACGTGCTTCGCCTTGTATTAAAAGAATTCCGACACTATCGTTATAAAATATAATGTACCGGTTGTTTTACACGATGCGTTACATCGGTCCGTAACCGGATGCGACGTCGCGACGCTCGACGTCGTGAATGAATAATCGGTGGTGCTATAGTAGCGTTGTAGGTTCGGACGACGGTGGGTTCGGTTAGTTATACAAGTCGATGGAGGGATTCCGGTATGTACGAACATTGCACACACGAATACGTATAGGTATACAGGTGTACATAGGTGTGCATGTATGGTACGTGAATGAGCGATGCTTCTGACGCATCTATGCGTAGAAATCCGTAATATATTCTACGTCTAGCTTCCCCTGCTCCGTTGAATTTGCCCCTTTGAATGGGCAGCACGAGATGCAACATCGACGATTCGATCGACGTGCCGCCGCTGCAATATAAACGCATTGATTACAAGCCTATTCCGTCCGTAGAGTGAACCACGTGAAGAGATAGTCGCTCAGTTGCCAATATTCTACGAGGTATCTATACGTGGCGTGTATGATCACGTTTGCAGCTACCGGCTAGCTACTCTGATCGTAATTAATCATTTACGCAAACATCGTCGCGAAATCGGTGCTAGTTAAGCCATGCAATCTAGTCAAACCGTCACGTCTGCTGTTCGTTGCAGGTGCAGGTAGAGAGACTATCGAAGCGATGAATTGCTGCAGTCGTGCGTTGATTGGCTAAATCGAACCATTGTCCATTCGCTATAGTGTAATTAACGCTGTTATCAGTGTATGCGTGTAATACGCGTCTAGGTGGGGTACAGCTGCTGTATTTATGTATGAGTCAATTGTGCGGATGCAGATCAAGTGTGAAGGCGTACGTCGGTGAAAATTGTTATGAGAACAACGTGATTATTGATTATGGTAAACTCGCACCCGATAAAATAGTATTAAAATTTCTATAGCTCGTACACGAATATGTAAATTTTTTTTTTCTCACCGAAACGTGGAGGTTCGCAGGCGTGTATATAGGTACGAGTCGCGTAAGTACGGCGGGCTCGTTCGTTCGTTCTTCCCCTAAAATTATGTGGTAGGTACCTTGCAGGTAATTAATAACGCCGAGGTAACGCCTGGCGCGCGAATTATTCTAGTCGTAGCATAACTGTACCAGCTTCCAACTTTCAACCTTATACCGTCGCCACCAACGGGCAACGACAACTAAAACGCAATTTAGAGGCGAACGATAGTTTAATTATGCCACCACGTAATAGCTTAGACCATCCGCAAAATAAATTGCACAGTTTTGATTACGCCGGTAGCTGCAGCGGCAGCTGGTACCCCGTCCTCGACGTCGCTATTCTTGTTTTTTTTCCCGTACCTTTTTTCTTCGGTGAAAATAAAAATTCAACGACTGCGGTATCGGAACAATTTGAACTAGCGTGTAAAATCAACGAGAGATGTGTGAAAAAGATAAGACAAAAATGAGGTATAATTTTCAAGGACGGTGCGGTATAACCGGGAGTTGGTCTTCTGCGTAAACCGTTTAGTGCGCTAATTCTGAAAATTTATCTAACCAATTACCGTCCCGAGCAATTTCACTTAGGCACTGCTAGCTGATGCGACGGGCCGTAGCGCGTTTTCGTGCAGGGTATAAGTTATATTTATTCTTATGGGGGGGGGGGGGGGGGGTACGAAAGTAATTGTCTGTGCCGCCCACTAACCCGATTCCGGAACTCATCAGCTGGGCTGACGATAAGACGAAATTATTCTTCTTGTTTTATTTTATTCTTTCCTCGCTGTTTTTCACCTTTTTATACAACGAACAGAAAAATAAGTCTGGAAGTGAAGGAAGCGGGAATGCGAGGGTATATATATTTTCTAGACGTGTAAAAGTTGCGGGTGATTTGTATTTTTCTTCCTCTCATCGATTCGATACGATTCCACGATTCTCCACATCGCGTCGCGTTGACGGTGTCCCCGTTTCAATTTATTTCCTCTCAGCAACGCTGACACTTTATGACGGTCAGTTACTAGCTCCGCTGCAGTGGCAGCTATTTCATTGTATTAGCCAAATACGGCATCGTTTATTACATGCTTTATGGGGATTGTCATCGTGAACGGGAGGATGGGGAAACGGGAGGGAAATGCACGGCGATGAGGGGGTCCCAGGAATATGCGGGAACTGCTGCAGGAACACCGAGGGACGCCCACGTTTATTACGCTGACATAAACGCGTTACGCTATAACCGAGCTGCGGATACCAGGACCTACGTGATATTAGTGTAGACGAAGAGTACAGAGCCTTCAGGGGTGGATAAAAAATATTTACCAAATTCTTTCACTTCCCTGTGCGAAGAGTATAATTCTTTCGCTCTGCACCGCCTGATTTCTGGCCCTCCGGGCCGCGCGAAATTTTTTATTTTACGACAAGTAGAAAATAAAAGAAATCTCATACATCGCGTGCATCTTTGTTGAAAATTTAGGAATATTTATTTATTCATATCTTTATTATTTTCAGGAGTTATCGCGTGAGCCAACTTTTTGTTGCTTGTGTGAAGTATATTATCGTAATTTTTGGTTTATAGAGATTCTTATGTATCGTATATATATATTTATTCAACAGTCGTGAAAATTTTATATACATAAAATCCTCCTTCTACCATAGTTGTTTTATTTACTCGCCGTCGCGTACGTATAACTCGGTGTGATTAGAAACTTATAACTCTGGAATTGATCCTTGACACGCATCAATTTTGGTAGCTACTTTAGTTGATCGTATAAAACGTCTCACGATTCTATTCCCTACGCCCTATAATACGACGCTATTGAGCTATTCCTGAGGAAGTCTGCACCCAACATTTTACAATCTAGACTCTAGAATGTAACGAAGAAATAATATGCTCATCAAAAGTTTTAGAGAGAAATTATTCGACGTAAAATTAATCTTCTCAAAGTATTTATCGTACTCCTCTCATTCCTCGGAGACGAATTAAACTGCAGCGCGGTATCTCGTTACCTATATTTATTTTTCTCTCTCTCTCTCTCTCTCTTTTATTATGCGCACAAATATTAAGTACCAATAAATTTTCTCCGATAATCTCCCGATACGAACGGTGCGCGTCGGTTGAGTAATCAGAAACAATACCATAAAACCCGTTGTTGAAAATCGTCAACAAAGTACAAAGAAAAAAAAAAAAGAAGCGTGCTGTATATAAATTATCGTTATCATTGCTATTAATGTTATTCTATAGTTTGGCGTTGAAGTTTCTGGGTCTAGCTTTTATTCCGCATAAGAGAAATAGAGTCTGATCCGCCCTCGCTGCCCGCACGTTTGTCATATTGTGGTACACAAGTTGCAGTAACCTACTTTTCAGAGAACGGTTTGTTTTCATGACGCAAACACGCGGAGTGAACTCTTTGGCGCCAGACGTCGCGGCGCCCCGCAATACCGAAGAAGAGAAAAACTGGTATAACTGGGCGACTACGTGCCCTCGATTTCTTCCAGCTCTTTTTTCCTGTAGGGGTGAAACCAAACCCTGGAAAATCACCTCTTGGAACCCACCCGCTCATCACTGACTATATTCGATTTGAATTCCAATTTTTTTTTCCTCTGGCTCCTCGTCCTGTACTTTATTTTCATATACGACCCGCCGACTACTTCCAGAACCGGAGGTCCCGAGGGACTTCCTGTCGTCTACTAGAAGACTACCATCAACTATTTCTGCGACTCACATCCGGAGAGAAAAAAAAATAAACAATTTAATTACGAAATCAGAAGACCATTTTCATACGACATTCCATAAATGATATTTCGATAGAATGACAATCACTTCAGAAATTTCAAATATTTTTCATCTGAATGTAAATGCTTTTATCGGGGATAGATACGCTGTAGTATATTTCGCATATAAACTCGGAGTTTTGCATATAGAAATAGATACGTACTTACATCGTACGTATATCTGTAAAAAATACCTTGGTCTGGGTTTCCTATCTCCAGCGTTATATGGTGCGGTAAAAGTTTGATTGAGTAGACCGTTTGGCGCCGAGACAGAATTCTCCTTCCATTTTAGGTGTAGGTACGGTATAACCGCATATATTCACAACCGCGATACGACGACGTAGATATACAACGCACATAATATCAAGGAAAAATTCCGTCTCTCCGAGTCTATTTTCACAAACGAAATACCTGCCAAGTGAAAAACAATACGAAATAACTAGAGATTCGAAATATGGTTGAGATTGACGATTCAGTCGTGCGATGGTTGTGAAAAAAAAAAGATTTTCACCGATGGAAAAGTGAACGTAGAAAGATTTTCGAAGCGTGGGAATAATCGCGCGAACCGAAAAGTTCACTTTCTGAGTGAACCGGTAACTTTGTTTTTTTGTTTTCACAAAGTTGTACGGGGTTGTCACGGGTTGATACCAGGTATTACGAAGATCGTATTTCAGGGCAATATGGTCTTGAATCATTATAATCGAGTTTGGTCTGCAATAGTTGTAAATCATAGTGGAATGGTTAGTTCGAACGTTGGAGCTGGCCATGTGCGGAGGGGGAATTGGTTCTACGAGGGTCGTTATTACCGCTATGGATGGTGCCGTAGGATTCTGCACGTCGAAAGTTCTTTCAAAATTGATTGTACCTACCTACCTTACACCCTATCCGACCACCCGCTGTACTTTCCGCCCCAACAACCCCCCGCACGTTTCGTTCATCTTTTCTTCCTGCTACCGAAAGCAAAAAACCACAAGCTAAGGAGGGAACACGGGACATTGCCCGGCATTACCTGCACTCGATTTAATTAATTTTACATGCAGCGATTGAACGGCGGTTTTAATAAATAAAATTTTCCACGCCTTCTTCAACTGCGTTCCGTTATCTAGAGCAGAGTCCGATAAAATCTTGTTTTCAGATTAGTTTCGAGTCACGTGATAGTCGGCTATTAAAATTTTTAATTCATTTTCCCAACGACAGCACGCTTAGTTCAACCCATATCGTATAATCGATCGGTTGAAAATTATTACTCGTGATTAAATCTGCTTCTCTTCTAATTTGCCCTTTTCGAGTTGGAAATATTTCGTCGAACGTTCCGTGGAAACGATCAAACTACAGTCATGGCGAAGTAAATTATTTTCCAGACACATCGTAGACGTCGAACTCCTCAGCCATGCCGTTAGTCAAAGCTGGTATACGTATACGTGGCGTGTAACCTTAAACCGGGAATTCCCGAGTTTCAGTTAGCTGAGACTGACTTAAGCTAGCTTGCAAGCTCTACTACGAGTCCCCGTCTCTCGTCTATCGTCTTCAGTTTCCCAAAGAAGCTTTTCTACGAGAGACTCGAGCGCGTGTCGGTAGCAAAAGAAAGCGTTGTCGGAAGAACTACAACAAGAGGAAGAAAGGAAACAAGGAAGAAACGGGGAAGGGGTTCCTGACGAGCCACTCGACTGTTTGCGCTTATGATTGCTATTTGCCCGACATTGTTCCCAGCCCTTTTCGAGCTCTTGGGCTTAATTTATGCAGGATCGGAATCTGCGCTAGGCACCAAATGCAAACGCAGCAGAAGCATTCCTTATTTCTCCAGCTATCTCCCCCTCCGTGTTCTTCCACGATGCAGCCATCCAGCCAGCAGCTCTCCCATTTCTTTTCTTGTACCGAGCTTTGACTTCGTAACGCTCGTGCGCAATGTTATTGCGTCAGCGGGATGATGCGCCGTTGTTGCACCCTGAATCTCAAAACTTTCGCGGTTTTTATCCTCCTCTCGACTTGCAGTAAACCCCGCTACTTCCCTAGGGATTAACTTCAGGTTACTTTTAATCATCCGCTTTGAAACAAGGGAACTCTCCACCCCACCAAAAACTTCTAGTACCTCCTCAAAGAGGGTGCTTTTCAATCCGTGATAATTATACCTCTCCGTATATTACGAGTACCTTGTTTCGGGTCTGATAAGATACAACGATTGTCCATGCATCGTTTATTCATCGAGCAGAATTAGTCAGAGTACCGCAGACCTTGAACAGCTCGTTGACTAATTGAAACGATCTTGATCGTGTATATATACCTCATGAAGGTGCGGGCTTTCATCTTATGGGGTGAATTCGCCCGTGGATCTTGTAAAGACGAGCCAATTCCTCCAGATCGTGAGTTTGCCGAATCCCTCGGGACATCGTTGAGTCAGGTGGCTGTAATAGTTGGCAACAATACTAAATGCTAATTATCACGCGAACGTAACACGTGACCAAGGGCGTTGCCAGGCGGCAAGAAAGGGTTCTTCGAGCAGGGAATCAGCAACGATATACAGACTGTATACGTATATCTGATATTCAAACAGGATAAGATGAATCGAGGATGAAGCTTCTACATTACCTCAAGGATCTGTCGAGAGTCAGCTACTCACTTGCTGCCAAACTTAAGAGCACATTATCAACGGGAATATATATGATATTGCTAATTAGTCATTATATTCAAACTCCTGAGTTACGCGCTGAGGAGCTTTCAACCAGTTCAGTTCTCATCAACGTCGCAACCTCGGATTCCCTCGAGGCTCTATTAATTATACAATAAATGTGCAAATTATCTGGCATGCCTATATCGATGTTATAATTCTTGGGTTTATGTACCTCGTAATATACACTCAGGGCATGCAGCATAATTTTAGCATTCCATTAGACGTCCGAATAATTGCAACTACTGCAGCCCAGCCTGCAGCGCAGGGCGTCGCGTCGAGTATCGTGAAATAAGGTCTTACGTGGGTACTACATATATTATTAATGTAAATTAAACATCGGATTTCTCGTCTCCAGACTTCTGACGCCTTGGCGTCGCGACGTCTCAGGCAATGAGCTAAGGTCACCCAAAGACGCCGATGCGGCTGGTCTATTGTCATTTACGTAATATTGTAATATACCTTGTTTCGGAAAAGGTTACGAGCAGCTTGCGGCGCCGTAGATTTTATAAATCCGGAGCTTTTTTGTCGCGTCGTATTATGAATGCGTCGCTAAGTCTAGATTTTTTCTCACCATAATAACCCTTAAAATACGCCTGACTCCGTAAATAACTTGGATCATAAACATTTTCCCGAATTAGATATCCCCACCGCTTCGAATATCGGGGTTCATTATACGCTCTCGCGGAAACAAATAAACATCACCCATGGGGCACTAAATTGCGTATACAGTTCATTAGAATCATCTAATATAATAGAAAACCTTTTCAAAGCTTTATTAGTCTAACGTATTAATTTTATTCTCGATGCAGCGTTTTTATCGTTTGGATTTCTTTTTCAGGATGGAGGAATCTGCCAGAGGAATTTTACAGCAGAAACAACGAGCGGAACAGCTGAAGCAAGAAAAAACAGCCCTCACTTTATCCTACGAGGTGAGATTATTGAACTTAAAAAAAGAAAAGAAAATTCTTTTACTAGAATTGCTGAATGGGGTACCTATGGATAATTGCGGCCATAGATAACGCAAATATAAAATATACACCATTGGTAGGAAAACTGTAGTAAAAGGAATGAGTAAATTGCCTATGCGTACTCGAGAACCGCGAGCTTCCACTGCTGCAGCATTGCCACTTGATGCAATTACGTGCTGCCGGTGCAGCAGCAGCAGCAACGAAGCAACAAGAGTAGCTAGTTTTACCGTAACAAAGTGGCGGGGGGGTATTTCGTACCGGTGGTAAACGTTTTAATTGAGTCGTAATTGAAGCATTTAATTAAATCTTTTGAAAGAAAATAACGCTATACGTGGTGGTTACAGCGTTATTAACACCTTCGTGGAAGCCACGCCACGCGTACGTCTCGACTACGAGCGTTGACTACCAAACCATCCGCGGGGTCTCGTATCATCCAATAAGGCGCCCCAGTCCACCCCTTTCATACCGTCCTGATCCTCCTTTGCTATTAACCACTTACCCTTCTTATTACCTTCTCCGCATACCCATCAACCCTTTTTGCTATTTTTTTGTTCGCCATCTTTTCTTTCACACACCTCCAGCTTGACCACCCGTGAGGACGACAGTTACTCAACGTCTCCATTATAGCACTCGATTTCATACGAATTGAACGGTAAGCCACCCCCGTTGGATATGGAGAACGGGACGTCTCGTAAAGCCATTAAACGCAAGCTCAAATCCTACGTAATATGATCCCTACGTACGCACACCTGTTCCTTGAAAAAAAAGAACGTGGTTTCGCACTTGACGTTCATATCCTGATTTACAAAAGCACGATATGGTTAGAAAAGATCGCCGAAACTTGTCGAATCTCGGGAATTTCTATATCATGTAACTTATGTCTTACCGATTATACCATGATTATTATTCGATGTAGAGAGACAGTGGGTCAACGCTGCACATAATTCCGCATGTTTCATGTTTTATATAGGCGAAAGGGGGTTTCAATTAAATCTGCGAACGTTTTCATAGCTTAATACCTTACCGAGCACATAATTCGCCGGTATAGTTTCCTGTAAGGAGCGCATTCCGTTTATCAAGCGAAGCACGTAGAGCTCGCCGTTTGCCCCCATGGAACTTGTAAATGAAATCCTGTCATCAGCTGTGCGTGGATATGCGGGTATAGGTATGGAAATACGTACATAATACATATCTATGTAGGCAGATACCCCTCTAGGTACGCGAGGCTTATGGCGATCGAACTTAATGTCGCGCGAGGACAATGCTCTGCGTTAACGTGGCGTTAAGCGCGGGGCTACATAACGCTACCAAATGCGTAATAAATTCATGCTATCGCGTTCACGCGCGGTTTGACACCAAAAGAGTCGTAATTCTGGCGAACGCTAGCTAGCATTTCGCCGCTCTCGGTCCGCTCCGACTTACCCCTGAAAATACCTCCGTCCCCTCGCGCCCTGGACAAAACGCGACTATCCTGAATCTCGTTAATTTCTTATCGAGCTTTTTTGAGCTCGAAAATTTGACGTTTCCCATATTTTAAAGCCCCGCCAGCCTCCCTTATATGTTGAAAGTGAAAAAACTTTCACATTCACAATTACTAGGCTTTGGAATTCCTCCGCTCTCGCCAAGCTGCACCCCACGAGTTTTCATCGCTTGGTCTAAAATCGATACCTAATTAAGTATATATGTATACCGTTTGAAATACATAATAATATTCCGCAAATTACCGATGGGGAGCGAGCGATCAGCTGGAAGAGATCAGGGAACGTGTGTTAATTAGGATTCTGTATTGACGGAAACACATGGCACGATAGGTGTGAGAAAAGAGAGAAAAAAAAAGTTACGGATGGCGAAACTGACGGTTTGAATTCTTTTGAAGTGCATCAATATGTCGCGACTGCTGCTGCTGCTGCTGCTCTAGAGTTGAACGAGGTGCGGGGGCGGTTTGCAGGGGTTTCGGGCTCCCCTTTCCTCCGAGAAGACATTAGCGAGGGCTGCGAGTTCGGCTCGGTTCGTACGCCTGTTATAAATCAGGCACACGCTTCTACTATTAGCACCCCTGTCTCTGACAGCTTCGTACCCTAATTTAACGCTAACCGTCTTTCTCCTAATAACGCGCGAGTTGCACCGTTATTACAGTTAACAGTGGTGCTACTGCTGCTGCAGCAAGTGCAGAATATATATATATTACCCAGAACATTACCATCCACCACTTACCGGGAGACATGAAAACTCTTTCAACCAGGGGAGGAACAAGGCAGGGCAAGCAATGCGCGATGTTCCCTGCTATATATATGGTTTTCGAAACATAATTTTTTTACATCCATACATTACCTATTGTGCGCACTCTGTTTATTTGTGCAGTGGCTGTATGTTGAGTGCATTAGAATTTGAACAGTAAAAATAAACGAGGATTCAAAAATAAATTATATTTATCGGTTTCAAGGCCCGAGTGCACCAGTACCAGGCTCAAATTTCAAAATTACAATTGGAGAGCGAATCCCTACGGGGTCAGTTGAGGGGTTTGGAAGCTGCTTGTGCGGGGGAAGTTCATGCCGCTCTTGTAGCGAGACTAGCTACCCTGGAGACCGAACACGCTGCTTTGGCGCGGGACGCCGATGCTCAACGTCGACAGTACGAGCGATGCCTGGATGACGTCGCCAACCAGGTCGTCCGTGCCCTCCTATCCCAAAAGGTTCATTCCCGTTTATTCTTCGTGTCCTAAATTCGATTTTTCTCCGTCAATTTTTTATTCACCCCCACCCTCGCAATTTCCAGCGATTCTTTGGGGCTTCAAAAGAAGGGTCATAAAATAAAATCGTATATCCTGCACGTTTCAGGGTCTAAAGGAAGAGATTGGAGCCTTGCAGAGGCGTATAAGAGAGTTGGAAGCTCAGAATCGTGCGCTTTCCGGGCTTCTTGCTCAGGCAACGAGTCCTGGAAGTCCTACAGACTTGATTCACGGTATCCTCGAGGCAGGACCAGCAGCTCTAGTGGCTGCTCTGAGTCTGGACACGGCTTGGGTTCCGCTTTCAAGACCTAGATCTCTCAATCTTCAAATTCCCGTAATGGCGACTGCCAAGTGTCGTCGGGCAAGGCCACTGGGTGAGTTGAAAGAAAACAATCAAAGTATTAGAAAATATTCGTTTCGTCGAACCACTCCGGAATCACCTCATATCTTTTCCAGGTCAAAAGCCCTCCGAAGAGGAGGGCAGCGAAAGCCCAGAAAGTGGTAATAGAGACGAAGGTTACTCGACAATGTCGAGTGACGTCCAGGGCGAAGGGACCCGCCAGGAACCTGCCCGAGGTCTCGAAGACCTGAAGGAAGCGACGGACGAAACGGAAGCTGACGTATCTCCCGACGCCCGCTTAGTAACTCTTGACGCTGGGAATCCCGACGTTCTTTTTCTTCCGCTAAATTTAACCGTGGGTATAAATCCCAGGCACAGCTATCCCCCGACCAAAGACCTCCTGCCTTATCAGCATGTCATGAGGAGCTTCTCTGACAGCCATCTTTGCCTAAAACTTACAACCACCGCTAGCCTATCACCTTACAACATCGCGAGTCCCGCCGGATCATCCGTACTTCTAGTTGAAGAGGAAGGCTGGGACGCTGAATACGTCCAGCAGTGGTTGAGGTACAAATTTCTTACAAATTTATTTGAATCTTGTTCCTGAACAGCAAGGAGAGTTTAAAACTTGTCCTTTAATTGTTTTTTTTTATCTACAGATTGGACGACACTCGGAGCGCCCAGCAGCACCGTGATCTTTTAGAATTGGAGTACGATAGAGCTGAGCTTGAGGATTGGAGCTTTTCGCTGTCAACGGAGGATCTCGTCCAGGCAGATGCAACGTGGAAGGAGCCAGCAATAACGCCAGCATTACCAGCAATCAAGGAACAGAATCCTTTGGAGCTTGAGGAAGACGCGAACGAGTGTTTATGGAACGGAGCAAGCTACCTGGCGGATAGAGCTGGGGGTGAGCTGGTAAGTTAGAATTTTTTCCCCCCTAATTTCTCCCTCCCACATCCCGAAACTAGATAAAGAAGAATAAATTTTCCTCAGGTTGCACTGCTCATGGATGCGAGAACCAGCGGCCCTTGGCCGTACGCTTCTAGTCCCGGGGCTTCGTGGAGCAGTGAGGAGGGGGTGTTGGAAAATTCTAGCAAAAGATCATCCGCGGCTCTCTCAGGGTGCAGCGATGATCCTGACTCTCCATCCGTGGGGACCGACTTCACCAGGGATTTTTATAGACTCGTAAAATTCGAGAGCACCAAAAGTTTAGCCAGCACCTCTTCGAGGGGTGGAAAGCCCCCGGATAGGGAACAAGCCCTTCAAAATGTTCTATCTTTTATAGCTGAACAACAAATGTACCTAGCGGAACTTCCGCATCGGTGTCAAGACGCCGCTACAGACCCGCCGCCCCTTGAAGGTCAGTAAAGTTTTGGATCTAATTTTCAGAGAATACGATTTATCGAAGAGTAAAAATTTGAACATTTTTCGTCATTTTTCCTATTCAGCGATCACAGCATGCATTGGAAGTCAAAACGAACGAATTTCGGAAACAGCTGCTACAGAACTGCAGACGAGTGCAGTCGATCACGAAAATAGTGGACATGAAAATCTTTTGGAAATGGAGCCCGTCGATGATCTATTGGAGCAGATCAACGTCCCTCCCCTTGCTCCGGATGAACGAATGATCAGTGCCGTTGCGTGTAACGGCGGAATATCATACACGACTGTCGCACCTTCAGAACTTCTCGGGGCAGTTCCAGAAGAAGACGAAGAAGCCGCTACGTCATCCACCCCTAGCACCGTCGTGAGTCTAAAACTCTAAAATATTTGGTCGCCAACAGAGTAATTTAAGGAAAATGAATCAGTCTTTAATTCGCCAGTCAATATTTCAGGTCAGT
Organism: Athalia circularis; assembly: GCA_963978495.1. Lineage (NCBI taxonomy): Eukaryota > Metazoa > Arthropoda > Insecta > Hymenoptera > Athaliidae > Athalia > Athalia circularis. Next base: position 10,647,532 of record OZ021702.1, read on the forward strand.
CCAGCCAGGGCGCCACTTTTGGTTGAGGGAAGAGACCGGACGTTGAGTTTTCACGAGAGAGCGACTTCAAAAGATGTTATCGATGAGCTCAACAGAATGATTCGAAAGGGTGAAGACCATCCAACGTCTCAAGACGCCGCTCATGCGGTACTAGAAAAACTTGATCTCGCGTGCTGCTGTCCCACCGGTTGGGTACACGTCGAACGAGACATCGATTTCACAGATCCAAAGGTTCGTGAAAAATTCATTTTCCTCATCGGAAATTATGTGAAAAACTTTATCAGGATACCCAGATAATATTCGCTATTTTTCTCACACAGGCAAGGGCAAATTTATTGGACGTAATGTTAGCGAGCAGCGAAAGTTCCTCGGCGACATCGAGCAGCGGATCTGCGGGTAGCGATTCGGGAGATGAACCACCAGACTATCGTCATCTTCATAGGCTACATCGATACCGACGTCAAAAGAAAGGTGATTATCAGCTTGATAAATGATATACTTAATTTAATCGCTTCGCTGCATGCTCCTACCTTTATACAATATTTCTACGCCTGATAATTTTACACGCGCTTTTTCTCTCACAATAATTCTTTAGTTGATCTGCATTTTTTCTCTTTCTATATCACACGCTATTTTTCTCCAAGGTTCGATTAACGGGCTTTCACTTCATGGTGGAAGCTAATTCTTTTTTTTTTATCAAAATATTCTAACATCTTTGTATAAAAGCTCCTTCATTGTGAGGTAAATATTTTCAAATCGAAAACTTCCTGAGCTTAAATACACCTGGATACACCTTTGATTGTGAAACAGAATAAAAAGCTTAAAGATAAAGATGGATTTAGGTAGCTGCTCTCGCTGTACATAGCCACTCGTATTTTCTGTTCAGATGGTAGCTCCTGCGCGCTCTGCTTTGATTGTCACAAGAAAAGCTACGTAGTTCGGCTTAGTGATGATCAGTTTCTCTAACTTTCAATGAATAATGAAAGGACTTATAATATCGTTGCGAAAGATTTGTAGTGAGGAAATTATTTGAATTTCGTTTTCAATCGGATTATTTACTTTTCATTTCCGTCGCATAATTTGCGTTCTTCTCAGTATTACATACATAATAACTAACAAAATTTAACAATCCGTTAAACGGAGACGTAACGAATCAATCCTATTCACAAATTCTCCTACTTTCAATCTATTATGTATTCCAGAATCCTATACTAGAAACTATGCGGATGAATTTTTAAATTTCATCCCCTGTAACCCGCCCCCTCACTTTCCGAACCTGAAACGAAATTAACCACGTATCTAGTTACATCTCCGTGTAATCATTGACTGTGGATTTTTCGGTGAGGGTTAACCCTATCACCTGTCGAATTGGCTTGTAAAATAACAATTAATGATCTTTCTGGTAATTATGCCTGTTAAATTTCGTGTAACGGAAATTGAAGATCTAAAATCTAGGAGAGAGAGAAAAAAAAAGAGAGAGAGAGTTAGTTAAAAGGCTAAGCCGAGCTACCCTGTGTCTGCTAGAGCCGGTATAGGAGAGCAAGTGGTCTGAGGCATGTTGACCTGCTGCTTGGTTTCCCAGCCTCCGCGGCCCAGGCGCACCGAGTACTCCGGCTGCCGTCCGCGTGGGGTGCTTCGAGGCCCTCGATCATCGGTCGTGACGACTTCTTCGTTCGATATGGGGAAAAGGAACGCGAAGCGGTAGCAACATTCGACTTCTTGAACGAGATAGCCGTTTCGTCACCAGCACCATCGCCGACCGATTCGAACGCCAGCCTCATGGACTTGATGGTAGAATCCCCGGTAGACAACGACTGCAACCTGATGAAACTATCGCCCTTATAGTAAAACGTTATCATAAGATTTTGTCATCGCGAGAAGAAACCCTCGGCAAAGTTTACACATTAGTTATAATTTAATATTAAATAGAAACAAAACAAAAAAAGAAATGGTCCTCTTGAAGGAGAAATTCTGCTTGCGGAAGAAAAGTGTCGATTTTTATTGCGTAAAAATCGGTGAATGTTTTCGAATTACGACGTAGACTGATAAAATTTTGACGAGGGAACCCACTCCTCGTGACATTTAAATTTATAATTCCGGGGGTACACGAGTATAAATTATGTTTCTTAATGTATTGCCAATTTGAGAAAATTCTTTTTTACTATTTATTTTATTCTCTTTTATTTTTATTCCATCCGAAAACACTGTCAAATTATTTCATTTTATTTATTCTTTTTTTTTTTAATCAATTTTTTCATTTGTATATACCTTGAACAATGTCGATGTTATGAAGAGTCAATCTTCTCATCAAGAACTCAATACGCTAATCTGTGCGGTATTATAATTGGCTATAATCAAATATATTTGTAAATAAATTATGTAGTATCTGACTTCGATCTAATCATAAATTGAAACCACGGTTTATGATTAATTTCTCTACAATCCTGGTTTCTTCGTACGATCCACGTAGCGTTTGTTCATATTTCTATCCGTCTGATCATCCATCAGGGATTCCGCTAATGATACCTTTGCATTTTCAGAATAATAATGATAATAATAACACAATACAACAGAACGCATATGAAACAACGAAATATAAAATATGATTGATAATTTTGCAATCGTACCGATCAAGTCTTCCTGCGCGTGTATTGTTTTTATTCCTACTACTATACATATATCGTCATCACTATTAGCATCGATATTAATTTGTATAAATAATTATTACCTGCCTAAAATAATTTGCCAATGGATTATATAAAAAGAACGCTTATATTTCGTGGATCGTATAAAATACGCGGCAATGCCAGTAAAAGTTTATTTTCGGTACTCCTATCCACGTAAGCATAATCTACCCTGTAATTTGAATAAAACTTGGAAAAAAAACATGGCTTCCACGCGACGTAATACACACACGCATATATACGAACACATAACTTTCGTAATTTCTATACTGAAATTTTGGTATCAGCTCTGGTAAAGTCTATAAGTAATAAAGTGAAACAAAATATAAAATAAAATAAAAATACCTATATTATATCACAGGGTAGACTTTGAAAACGAATTATTATTCATTATAAACGATTCAAGTCTACAATTTGAATGATGCATGAGGTTCTGCAGATCGTTCAATTGTTACGACGTACTATCGATACGGATCTATAAAAAATATGATTATAACTCATACGTACACAGAAAAACCGTTGATCGCCGACTATTTTTTACCCCATGCATAAGACGTATAGATAATGTATAGTTTCTGCAGCAAGATCGAATTTTAAATTCAACCTTCCAAAACTGAGCTTAGAGAAAAAAAAAAAATAAAATATATTTAAAAATAATATATGAATATATACGTTTATAATTATACAAATAGAATATAATGACTATCGTAAGTCTGAAGGGTTGCAGATTTTATAATGAGAAAAAAAAATCAAACAAAAAAGAAAAGACAAAGAATAAAACGAACAAGCTGGGATTCAATTTTTGCCAAACAATATTTCAACCATCGACTATATTTGGTTAGGACGTCAATTTTTTTCCCCCTCAATCTTCTATTACGTTTCCTTTATCCTTATATTTTCTCCAAGACTGCCGCATGTGTATGATAAGCGAGAGTCATGGTGAGAATTAACACGATGATATCTATTAAAAATTGAAAAATTTTTCCTCCAACCAGAAGACTAAGAATCAAACGTGACAACAAGACATTTTATGATAATAACAGGAGTAATAAATGATAGTATTAATATTAGCAGCAGTAATAATAATAAAATAATGATCATGATAATTACTATGTATTAATATTATTATACACGTATAGTCGATGGCGTCGTCGCGTCATGCCGATTTTAATTCGGTGATACCCTAATAACGATATGAATGAAAGAAAAACAAAGAAAAGTAAAGAAAAAAAATACATACCCTAATAACGATATGAATGAAAAAAAAACAAAGAAAAGTAAAGAAAAAAAATACAGAAACGCAAAAAAGTTATTGTATTTTAACGTAACAAAGTATATATCATATATATATTGTTATGTCTTTAGATGTATCGTAGTGAATTATGATACGTAGAAATCTGGGACGGGTTTCTGGACGAGAACCTAATAACGTACTATAAATTTATATAATATCACTAATACATACTTATAAAACACGAGGCTAGAGTTCGATGAAACCGCAGCTGCTGGGCGCCAAAATTTCATTCATTATTATATTGTATACTATGATCGGTACACACACACACATACCCGTCATACGATACTATCGGATATTGAGAAAAGGAATAGAAAAAAATAAATAAAAAAATGAGTAATCGAGATGAAAACAACCGCGAGTCAGGTATTCAATTTATTATTATAATGGTGAATATTATATATTGTAATAATAAACATTGTTTGCGGGTTCGACATACGTATAGGGAGTTCTGAAACTTCAATAATATATGACAGGCGTAAAAAAACAAAATAAAAAGAAAGAAATAAACTTGATACGTTATCAAAATAAAATGCAGAATCTAGCGAAGGAACAAAAAGAAGAAAATAAATCAATGTATATCCTATAATCAGAATTTGTACGATTATTATTATTATTATTATTATTATTATTATTATTATTACTATTATTATTAATATTATCATCATTATCATTATTATCATTATCATCATTATTATCATTATTATTAGAGGCAATTTATTATGATATTCCGACCGAAGAGCACAGCATGCATTGCTCCGCGGAATCAAGGTACATACAAAAAAACAACAAAAAAAGAAATGAAAAACAATATATCATCATTGTACATAGAATGTATTATATTAGCTGTATACGAGATATGAAGCAGATGTAAGTTATCTATCTTCTCTTGAACTTAATAAATAATAATGACAATATACATACCTATACAATGTCGATAACGAGGACATTATTATTTATTACTTTTCATAGATCTCCAAATAATTATTGATCTAATTGTTGTAAGGATGGAACATATTTATTTGATAAGAAGAAAAATACAACTTGGATGACGTGGCGGATATACCCTTAAAATAATTTTATTTAAAATATATACGTAACATATAAAGTTTTTTGCTTGTTTTCAGTTTCATTTTTGTTTTCAGTTTTGTTTTTTATTTTTGCTTTTTTTTTGTATTTTTCAATTTAACTTATTTGTTCGATTCTATATTCTTATTGCAAATACCTGGATATTGTATTTTTATTGTTGTTATTTTTCATAGTTCATATACATATCCAATAGTTACAATAACTCTTTTTGCAAACTCCATTCAACAAGTGCAGGTGTGCAAGTTAAACTTGCGTTTGTAGAAATATAAGGTAATGTTAGTACATAGAAAAATTAATTAATCGATCATCGTCGTAGGCAATATGAAATCTTACAACAAAAATTTTATGAATGTAAAAAAAAAAAGAAAAAGTAGAAACTCTTAGGCAAATCAACAACATTATTATATGACTTAATTAAGAATTATCGCAAATCCTTTATTGATTAATTCTTAATTCAGATGTGATACGCATAGTATTAAAAATCATAATTACACATAGATCATATTATATTTTAGATTCTGCTTTTTAACAACGCTACAAGCGTTAAAGTTATTTTTTTTTGTTATTATTTTCATCAATTATTCATATATAATTTACGTAATATTTCTTTGTATTTTGTGTATATTTTAACTCGTAACAGTTCAACTTACGTACATTGAAAAGGCTAAGCGAAAATTTTGTTTGTGAAGTACACACGAGATGTAGCAAATTCAATGTGGTTGACTTGTATCATTCCGACACATTTTTTAACATTTAATAGTTTTTTTTTGTTTTTTTTTCGTTTCCAAACTTATTTTTCATAGTTTCTTTTTTCAAACTTTCGGTGATTTTTTTCTTTCTCCTTGATCCGCAACTTTTCCTCCTTCATTTCTTATCTCATGGTTTTATATTTTACGGAATTTTGGATTATATACGTAACACGCGGTATATCGTGAGAGATATACATGTGTGGGTAATATAAAAACAGAGATCGAAAAGGAGAAGAAATAAATTTTTTAGCGATCGTAATGCGTTGTAGGATTGAAGTGTGTAGTATATATACTTGACGTATACTTCGATCTTGTGATTTAATTGTTTTTGTTCTGTTTTTATACTCAGTCGATCGCATTAATTATAATTAAACTCTGTAGCCTCTTCTGTCGTCGTTCCTGATGGAGTTTGCCAAACAAATCGCGAAGATGATGCCGACCAACTGTATTGAGTTAAAAGAAACAGATGAAAATTATTAATTGTTCCATTAAACCGTGTATTTTCATTTTACATTTCACAGCTTTTCCTGAAATTTAATCGATCAAATCATACCTCAGCTCCAGCAACACCGATGGCGACTCCTCCAATGATAACGTACAACTTGTTCAGAGTTTCTCTAATGACTTTGAGACATCCATTTTGGTAAATAGAGACTGCATTGGTACAGGCAACACCTTCAGCATTACCGCAACAACTCCACGGAATTGTGGAATTTCCTAAGCCTTCAAAATCCCTTGGCGAGTCAACTCCGCAACATGACACCTGCGAATAAATGCATGTATTACATGTGTGCTTGGAACATCAGGTTAACGTAACATTAATTTCACTCTTGACATTCACCGCATGGAAAAAAAATAAATAATTAGAAAAGTCAAATTATTAAAACAAATGCTTTACTTACGGCGCTCTGGATCGAGTCGATAGTAACACGATCGGGTTCCGCGGTCCAGTATTTGGCGAATATCTTCCGGTATGTTTCGTCCAAGGCAGACGTACCGGTCTCCGATTGGACTTCTTTGGTTATCAGGAAAGCCCAGACACCGATTGCCACTTGAACGATGAGGATGGTGAGAAGGAGAACTGCAAACTGCAAATATAATTTTTTTTTTTTTTCATTTTGTTGAATTGTGATCCAGAAAGTTTAGATTCTTCTATTTTCTTTTTTGATCTCGAGTGTACTCACGGTGATGACCATGCAGTGGCTCTCCCTAATCGCTCCACAACATCCGAAGAATGCAATCACGAATATGACCGCACCAATCACGATCAGGGCAATCGCAGGTGCTCCAGTTATCTGTTCACTAAGGTCATCGCTGATGACTGCAACGTGCAGGTGAATCACAATACCAACGGCCAGGAGAGCCAAGCCAATTAACTGCACAAAAAAACAAAAATATATGTGATACACATATGCTAAAAACTGGAAAATTCAGCACATAAATTTTCTATATATTTTGTCGCGTCATAATTGAACACTTTAAATCAATTTGTGTTCTTCCAGTCATCCGTGAATCACGTTTATAATAAAATGACAGGAAGGGTGGGCTGAGCGTTATCCGATACGGCTTATCCTTATCTGGAAGTGGAATTTCCCTCTGGTATTGCATTAGATATAAAAATTGAAAATATTTCTTCAATACCAAAACCGTTGGGGGCATCTGAGCTCGAATATTTGCCTGCATTACCACGAAGTGGAGTGAAGCTCTATGAATTTGTTGTAAAAATATTTACAGAACGAAATCTACAAAATAACCGCAGTCGGTGACTTATGATGGACTCATTTTGCCATTTTCCTTATTTTATTTTTCCCCTAGTACGCCCAGGCGGCTTTATAATCATCGTTTATACATATGACATTGCGGTGAGTATTTTGATTTGACCTTCAACGAAGATTGACTTGCAGTTCGTACCACGGTGCGAGTTATACGTCGATAAAAATGAGAATTCGGTATAGATTACCAAAATGTATATCCTCCCCATATTGACAAGCCACTCGAAAAATAGAAAAATTTATTCAAATATAATAAGCGAACAACCACCCGATTAAAACCGAGCTTTCGCGACCATAAATCTATATATTGATGAATTGAATCGATTTTTGTGCATCTATAGAATGTCAAAGAATTCATCCATACGGATTATGAAGACAGAAAAAACAAAACTTATTCGGTATATTTCCACTGTACATTTTTTTTTATAATATTTCATTTTTTTTCTTCATATCCGTACGCGTTATCTTATTTTCTTCTTTACTTTTTCTCTCATTGATAGAATTTCTTATTTCTTCTTCACATATATATGCATAATCTACCGAAGTAATAGTTTCATGTGGATAATATAGCCTAATTGTGAAGATTTTTTTTTTTTTTTTTTCGATTTTATTAACTGTTCAAATGCGCCATGTGAGCTTCGAGATAAATTTTATCTTTACTGCCTGCAACCTGCACTAAAACAAGCACGAACTCAATACCTTATTATAATATACCGCAGTTTACACAACTAACTCAGGCATATATATACGTACGTATAGTTTGTTAGAAATTCTTTGTACGGTCTGGCATTGAATGGATGAGACTAGCCTATTATACTCTATATGTACCTATCATAGAATGATGAATAGTTTAATAGTGCAGCATAGAAAAAAAAAAGTTTTACGTCGGACAAAATTCGACGTTCCTGACAGTTTTCGGAGAATATGGTGAATGATAAGAAAGATAGTTGTATCAGTTGTTAATTTTTATCAAATATAAATATAACAATGACGCGTTCACCGAGCTTAGCTTATTTAACATCATATATCGTGCTAATTAAGTTAACTAAGGTATAAAATTTGCACAGCGATATTATACTATAGTGTCATATACAGTTGACTGACTACAATGTTTTTGCAAATACATATTGAAAACTAAGAAATCAAAAGTGAAAATAATAATTTTCCATCAATCGATCATTTCAAATTACGAAAATAGAAAACGCGTGCCATGTTTCTCTTCAACCAGTTCAATCGGAATACATTTCATCTTTATATACCTATATAAGATCATAATCTTTGCGTACGGATTTAAAAATTCTCATATCTCTCAAGATTATAGAAAGAATTGAAGCTTGATCCGCACAATTATCACGAGATGACGTTCATCGTCGTATGTTACAGCCTCTGTAGTTCAGGCTGGTTCAGGATCTGAAGTGTAATGGAGGGAACTAGCCATTCAACTGTCGAATCTCATAGCATGCTTCTAATTGTCGCGCATATTATTCGATGTAATAACACTTCAGTACAACTAGCGTAACCGACGGATATATTATAACCGAGAAGTGCAGAGTAGGTACAACTTTTGTCTAGTCGTCTGTGCGGAGCCGCGTTGCAGATACGATACATGTATACTTTGGTGTTAGATTGACACTGTCATTTAAATTTATTACATATATTTATTATATTCGTATTGTGAGACGATATACGTTTGTATATACGATGTACAGACAGTCATATGTACGTATCAAAATGCGGTTTGAAATGTAAAGGGTTAAGAGCGAGGAGGAAACCGCGTGATGTCATCGCGAGTAAGAACAACGCGGTGTCGAGGACAAATCGCGCGGATGTGAATCTCGCGGCTGGAACATATTGTGTGTGTATATGTGACACAGAGTTATATCGTTACATAATCTCTATTTATAGATAATTGTCGGACCGCAACATTTCAGATCCTAGAATAATTTTTTTGGAGGAAAAAAAAAAATGTATCGCACGATATACACAGAGCCAAATAGCAGATCTTAAAACTAGACACGTAGATACTACCAACCGTCAAATAATATTATACGTCATTACATATCGTCCTTGAAGTATATCGTAGCGTATCGTACTTAAATAGCATTAGTTCGTTCGCATGAACTATTAGATCATAGAGCAAATAATGTTCGATATAATCGAGCGAAAGTTTGTCTTTTGGTATTGCGAGAATCGCTTGTATGGGAATGAAAAATAAGTTGGTGTACGAAACGTTATCATTTCTTTTGCGTCTTTGACGAGCTGGCACTGTGGTATGTGTGGTAATCCGATTCTAAATTTACAAAGCCTCATAACATACGTATTATACCTAAACGTAAATTCAACATGAGTCACAGCGTGCTTCGCTTGTGCTCGGGGTATTACCGTATGATGTTTACGCGTACATTATAGAGCCGGCATATTTTCGACCTTGCTCGGATTTCATATAGGTTCAAAGTTGTTGAGTAAAACTTATACACGCCATTTTCAAGCCGTGCAAAAATCGGCGCAACTCAATGATCACGTAGGACGTATAATATGTACGTCGTTTTAGATGAAATACCCGAGGATTCGGTGATTATTTTGAAAGTAGTCGGCACGATGCATATCGTCTCACAATATCACTAACTTTGTGCGGCTCTGATATATGCGAGGAGACCGAATTTTGCTATACTTGGTGATGAATTTGTGGCAGCTAGTTATCTCGTGACAACGTAATTAGCGTGAGTGTTCGATCTTCCGTGACACAACGACGATGGGTAAGAAGCTGAAAGGAATAAAGAGAAGAAAAGGAAAGGAAATCCTGAAACCTCAACAATTTGTGAAGTAGGTGAGCATTGTAACCACCAAACTTTATGGTTCGATGATAATATCTCGGGTGGAGATGGGAAGTTTGAAATAGATTCCCGTCGACCTTGACTCCGAATCATCGCGTGGGCACGTATAATGTATAAATACATATATGTCTATGCGTGTATTGTTTTTCGATTGAATTAGCGAAATTCTTCGAACGATTCATCGTCATTACGATGATGAGGTTTACGTATCACAATTATAGGGATGTGACGAATAGAAGTTCCCCGTTTGTAATTAGGTACTTTTCCTCATTCGTCTTTCCCCTTTCTCTGATGCATACTCACCGAGAATAATAAATTGAAGGTGAAGAGAAGCCACCTTATGCATTCACACGCGAAACTCATGTCGGCAAATTGTATGTTTTGTTTCCTTTTTATTTAGTTGTTTAAGTTTATTTATCTTATTTTTCCAACGATTCGCGTTGGGCTTGCGGTGCAAGCTTGCAGTTTACTGCGCAATTGATTTCCGACAGTATATGCAGATGATTAATAGACGATATTAGGAATGAAACTTAAAAAACAGACGTCGCGGCGTTGGAGCGATTGACTGAGGAGTATAGGAACTGGTCCTCGGCAATTATCTGCGATATTCCCCTCTAGACTAAATATAATTTAGAAGAGTAGGAGCGAACAGACGAAGAGGAAGATGCAAAAATATCGAAGGAGGAGAAGCAGAAGCGAGATCGAGGCATATCTGTACATGCAAGAATAACAAGGAGGTCGAATTGCGTTGATGCTGCCAGTGCCAAAAATTCGCCACTCCCTACTATTCGTATGATCTACATGTTTGAAACTACAAGGAAGAATATCGATAAAGAATTATACATGAAAGTCCAAGGAGAATATTGTTTTGCGGAAGGATAATTTACATATATCGTACATTAACATTTATCTTGGCTTGATTATAGTAAATGAAAAATAATCAGAATCTGAAAAATCTTTTGTCACACTATAAGTTCATCGGTGATTCTAATTTATTTTTAGAATTTTTGACGCTGCAGATTCAGAAAAATTGTGTACATATAGTTCAGAGTGCCGTGAGCATTTTTTCTTGAAAAATTTAGCTAGGCTAGCGAGAAGATGAACGGAAGTTTGTGACTTTCGGGAAATTTATTATCATATATACTATTTGGAATGTAACGATAAACTCTATCAAAAAAATAGGGTACGAAATCCACCGGTTTTGTTCATCTTGTACTTCACTTGCAGTTATTGACTTGATTCGGATATGTTTCTTTGAGAAAACGGCGGAATTAGTAGCGTCGCTCTTGATGCGAGTAGCTCGTGCTAATTGCCCAGATAATATACACTCTTCGTCTGGAACTACGTTATTCCTTCTCAGTTTTCCAGGGGACTAAAAATGGGGGCCTGAGAATTGTGAGTCAATTGATATGAAAAAAGTATTGGAGTCTGAATTTGAGTTGCAGCGCGTGAAAGCTACGTAAAAAAAGGAAGAACAAATTTTCAACATAAACATTCAACAGGGTATTACACATAAGAACGTAATTCTCGTTATACGAGTTCATCAAACATGCGAAATGGAATAAAAAGAAATGACAGTTCTCAGCGAGGCTAATGTTCCGTCTAACGATAAGTTGATTCTCGGCTGTACATGAGATCGTATTTCACATTATATTGCGAATAATTTTATTGCCAGGGAACAAAGTTTAACGTCCATATTTGCATATCGATCAAACATATTAATTTATCGATGCGAATGATATAATTATCACTGACGTTAAGGACTACACCGTAAATCAAGTTGGTCAAATAACATTTGAACGATAAATTCCTACTGCCAAATTTCGAAAATTGTATAAATGTAACATACATCATGGGGACGGGATAATTTTTTACCAAAAAATTCATCTTCGAAAACGAACACTTTTATCATATATTTTTTCCGTTTCATTGTTCTTCTGTATACTTTCCAGACCCATGGTCATTCGAATCGCCTTTTATTGGAAATTCTAATTCTAGTTTTTTCAATAAAAATCATAAAAATTTCGGACCCGGGGTACAATTCTTACGCGGTGACGTATTTCGCAGTTTTTGTTGTTTTGTTTTTTCTCTTACTCTTTCTATGATTTTTTTCTACTTTTTTGGACCAGATTTTTTTCTCTTCCCAACTGGCAATCACTCGTGCAGCACACCAGCTGTACGAGTCCGAGTGGCAACGCTGTCCGACTCATACGTCTCTCTGTAAACGAGTTTGTAGTGAATTTAAAACGCGTTATACCGTCTCCACACTTGTTCGCTGTACAATGCGTTACGTGTGTTTTATGTTACGTAGCACGTAACTGTGTTGGGTTCTGACTGGAAAAGTAACGTCCCGCGGGTCGTTCCAGCCAACGCGAATTCGTCTCCTATTACTTTCAATTGTTGAGCATTGTAAATGTTCTGTTCTATGCGCATGTTTCGTAGAGTAGACTACCTCCTACCATTATTCACCTGCACACCTTTTCATTCTCTAATATAATAATTGTATTTTTTTACATTCAGAGAACGCCGGTCTATATAGTTTACTCGAGGTTAAACCGCGTATAATATATAGGTATAATATGGCGTTTACTCCCAAGTTTGCACAAAGTGCACCCGACAAGATCCAAGCCAACAAACATTTTATATTACAAAACTTATCCGCTGTGTAAAAAGGCTGCGGTAACTGGAATGCCGATGTACATATAAGTACGTGTATCCTTGATATACGCACGTATACCTGTGTGCGATCAACGTCTGTGTAAATGTGAATGAGAATAATCGTGAGTTGTTTGTGGTGTAACTTCAGCCGCTCCAAGAAGTTCGTATATAGGTATAGGATCGAGCGGACAGGTATATATACCACACCTGGAACGAAAAGCGGCTATACATGTAACCTGCAGGAGAGCCGAATCGCCTTGTTGTTATATTGTATCAGAAACCTGTTGTTCTACCTCTTCCCTCTATATACACGGTGTGTTCCTGCAGCCCCAGCTGCAGCTTATCCCGACATCGAAAAACCAGTTTCCGGTTGATAATAAATACTACTTTTCAGCAAATGGTGATAATTCTTTTTCCCGTAATGCGCTGCGACGTCGTGATCGTTGCATTTTACGAAATGAAGAAAAAAATCTTACAGGTGGCTACGATCTCAGAAAATATGATTATAATTACGACGAAGGTGATGACAGACCGTATCACACTGCACATATATATCGAACCGTTGCTAAAATTGAGATATAAAATTTTCTCCTTCCAAATTCTTTTTTTTTTTCAACACTTATACCTGTGCGAGAGTTGAAAACAAAATTTACATCGGCGACATTTTGCTGTCCTCTATAAAACTGTGTAATATATTGTTGGTATACAAAACTGTATCTTCGCGAGATGTGGGTTATAAGCGTGGAAATTACAAGTTTGAGATAATGTTTTGTATATTTTCCCTCCACGTGCAGATCTAAATTTTGTACGTCTGAGCCAGCGTAGTAAGTTGCTTAATTTTCAACCCGTCGACAAACTGGCGCCGGGAGATAAACGTAAAATATATACGAACACGTTGCATACACGTATATAAAAGCTCGTCCCCCTCGAATCGATATCCTTGGCGCGTCTTCAGTTTACTATGGGAAGGGTATCTCTGGTACATACAGGTCAACCTATAGATCCGTGCAGACATCCGACGCCACGCTAGGCGACGCGACGCCGCGAGACCCCGAAAAGAAATTACGCGCGAATGGCGTCAGCCGCGGCGTGCGGGATAGTATTCAAAGTTGAATTCGTCCGTACTCAGCAAGGTCGAGACTTCAATGACTTTACCTACATTCTATACCATGCTATGTAAATTGTGCAGTCTGAAAAATGGCTCAGGTCGCAATTACGGTCGTATACGTTAAGAATTTTTTATTTTTCCGATGGGATTCTCGTCTCGATTCTCGTCGATTAGATTTTTCGAGATATTCACAACGAGTGGGATTTTTTTTCACTGAAACATTTTCAGGGTTCGCATGTAAACTTTAAATATGGCCATACGGAGTCACTCCCACGATCGACCTTCAGACTTCCGTTGTATATTATTATTTTAACCTTAATTCACGAATTTCTCCTCGCCCATTTTGTTCGCGCCATCGTGTCACCGCGATAATTGAACCGTCAGAATAACGCTATACAATATCATTATTAGCGTTGGTTTTATTATTATCAATGTTATTACTATGCATCTCGTTGTGCAGATCCGCGAAGGCTGAGTGACTCAGGCAACTTCCGGTTACACATTATAAAACCGCGTTAAAGTGGACTAAAAAATAGAATGAAGGGGTTATCGATTGTTGTTTGTCATAAATCTATTTTGTTGAGATAATACATGAATCAAAGTTTACTTTGTTTTCTAAATTTAATTCGTGTATGAAACGTTATAGGATTGAATCGAGAAATCTAAATGTTGAAGATGTTTTCATCAAGTGGAGGGCAATCCGTCTCGTCGTCGCTCTCAAGTCGATCCGTTAGGATCAGGTATATGTACCTGAGTCAGGTATGTAGCGTCATGGTTGTGACGTTTGTTATACCAGCAGGTATAGGGATCTGATGGAGGGTCGGGTCTCCATTAACCGAGGAATGTCTGCAGCGTTGGCTGTTCTAAATATTATTTTATTCGTCGAAGCTGCCTCTTGCGGAAGCTTTGGTATATCCGAAACCAACGATCACGATCGCGTACGCATATGTCTGAATATAATATACCGTATTTATACCATACGTATATTAATACGCGTAAAGCTGTAATACGACGTTGTGTATACGCGTTGGCTCGGATATCGAGCGTTAGTAACGCACGCCACGTACGTGCGGCGTATTCGCGCGGTTGATCGCATTGAAAGTTGAAACGTGGATGACGTGAGTCAGAAGACTCAACATCTACAAGTTGAAAAATAAAAAAGAAGAGATTGAAAGAGAGAGACGAAAAGATATATAAATAAGAATCATAATTCCAATCCATCATTTGACAAAGTCACTTCGAATAATTTAAGATCTCATATATATACGTTATGCACATCGCGAGGATCAAACTAACGTATGGTTATACAGATTGTTTCGATTCAGTCACGTTTATAATAGCTGATCTGCCGTTTATGCAAAAGGACAGATATGTAAATTCGGTAAGTTTGTCGCTTACGTAACGCGTATAAACGGCCGCGCGCACCGCAAAAAGCGTCCTAAATTAACCCGTTCCCTTTAGTCGGAAAAAAGCCCGTACGTACAGGTGGTGATTATTGTCAATAATTTTACGGTATTACGGCGAAGACTCTCGTGCTTTTCAATCGTTGATTATACGCTTGTGTTTTTACT
Source organism: Athalia circularis (assembly GCA_963978495.1). Lineage (NCBI taxonomy): Eukaryota > Metazoa > Arthropoda > Insecta > Hymenoptera > Athaliidae > Athalia > Athalia circularis. Next base: position 10,663,291 of record OZ021702.1, read on the forward strand.
CTCATGTATTTGATCATCGGCGAAATAATTACTGTACGAATTTTCACTCACGGCAAAGATAAAGTTGAATACGAAGAGGAGGTACTTGATGCACGCTATTCCGCAACTCATCTTGAATATTGTCTTGGTTTTCTTTTTTTAATAACTTCTCCTTGGCACTAGTTATCCCTGAATCTATATATCACGGAAAGTAGGTAAAATCCGTTGGTTCAATGGTGACCCGTTCGCGCCTTCTCCACTGCAGCTGTCAGTAACGGACGATGGTACAGATTCAACTGACTCCTGCTGGTGTCGCACTCCAGTATACCACAATACTGCCAGCCCCGCCTGTGTTATCTGGAACAAGATTACTCATAATAGATAAGGAAAACCCACTCCGTTTATTTTTCAATGTATTACAAACGTGAATGCAATAATAAAAAGACATGTTGACACCGTTGAACGGCATTTGAAAAACAAAAAAAAAAAATTTAATTGAATTGAAATAGGGGAATCGAACGTCGGTATTTCTGAATTTCATTGTTCGTTCGTATCTCTGAAATATTTTTTTGAATAATCGCTACCGCGGTTGTGAAATAAATTATCGTTATAGTTGGTATCTTATATTCATTATTGGAAACTGTCCAATTTCTATATTTAATTCGATGAATTTCGGTTTTTGTTCGAACATGCGGAGTGCTAATCAAAAAATTTTAACGCACGCAGGCCGTAGCTCGGCGACGCCACTGTGCCGGTCGGCTGCGGGGATTGGAGAACGGGTCGCCGATGACCGCGGCGTCGCGACGGTGCTGCTGGTTTGAACTACAGTTTTTCGCGACTTGCCCTAGATTTTCGATTTTCGCGCTTTAGGCGCTACAGCAATGCTTTATTTGTCATCTCAAAATAATTTTTTTTTTTATAAAAATTATTTCGGTCCTCTTAGAGATTTTTCTTCCGCAAATCGAGTTCGCAGATATTTTTAGTGACAATTTTTACTGGCATACGTTACGTATAGTTGCCGATTTGTGAATGTTTAGAACTTACAGTCGTTCATATACGTACTTTTATTGTGATATTACTCGTATTTTAAAGACCATCGACCTTTTTATCGAAGCTTGTTTTTCAATCTTAATTTTGACCGTGTTATTTATTATACCTTGTATCGAATGCGTGAATTCTCTCAAAGTCAGAAGTTCATCTGCACACACGTTTAATTCAACCAAAGGTTATCCATTCTTATCTCTAAGCCGTTATATTTGTTGCCATTATAGCTGTAGATCTGCCAAATGGAAAGAAGAAAATTAATAGAAAAACAAAAAAATTAAATAAAATACTAACTACGTAGTAACATTTTCTTATTCAAAATTTTTTTTTTTTCCGGTCACAGTATGAATGTTTCACATTACTGTATCCGTAAAAAAAAAAAACAAAGGAATCGACTCCCTTTTCGTTATAATCTACAAAAATATTTAACACTTTGTCTAATTATAGTTACACCCTCGCATTCATGTATAAAAATTAAGTGCGCGTAGCTAAATTGCGACAGCGCTGCACCAACGACATTAAAGGTTGCGTTACATAAGCCGGCGACTCCGAATTTAATTATTTTGTTCTTCGTTCGCATACACTGTATATTATACATGTATGTTCACACGTGGTGTGTCAGTATACTCGACACACTGACACGTCGCGCATATAAATTGCTTCAGTTATACGCTGGGCTAATGTGACGGATTCAACGTTTTTTTTTTTTAATATTTCCTCATATATACTTTCTACTCTCTCACACTTGCAATACTGTAGACTTGATGTAAGCAAACTGCAGACAGCGTCGAAGTAGCCTATGCTCTCTCTATACGAGATCCAGACTTTTATCAAGCTCGATTTTTATACACAACGAGGCTCTAAATACCGAAATTCTCTAGATCGTACAACGTTTACACTGTTAAAAGGATATTCGACTTTGAGTTTCTCTCTGCACCGCAATTATGCGTCATGACCATTTTAGTAAAATATCAAAACTTCCATGTCGCTTGTATAAATACATGTACATTGTACACCCATACTTACACGTATATACGTACGTACACGTCACCCGGATCTCAAATTCGCAAACTTAATTTGATGTGGAATCTTAATTTTTTGTATTCGCATTCATCTTTTTTTCTGAGTATTATTATTAATCCTTGACTGAGAACGCGTACACTTAAAAACGGTATATATGGGATATCTTGTGAGATGTTAATCGGACGATTGCAAATTATCGGAGATGTGATACTAAAAAATTCTTGTCAATCGATGTATCAATATCTCAATTGTTTCTCATCGATATAAGGTAGCTTGATCAAAGCTCTTAAACTATCGCTATCGCGATGTAGAGATTAGACTTCACGACCACACAAGTAGAACGATCGCGGAATATGCGTATTATAATATCGTCGGTGACGTGGTAAGTGACTCCTGTAGTTCGGAAATGTTGACTAATCATCGTGTCTCATATATTAACGTAAACGTTCGAGCTGACGTCATTATACTTCATGCGTAGGCTAAAGCACGAATTTGGTCTTCGGTAAAACTCAGTTTAAGATTTATCAACGATATTGTGAATAATTGCAACACATGTCGTTGCGTGAATGAACTACCTTGGAAACGTTTTGATAATAATTTTGTTCCACCCTAAACATTCGCGATATCGAAGTCGGAGTTGTCACCATTACCGGTATCGCCAGGATTTTGTACAGCAGAATAATTCAGCGTCAAAGACTACTTGGGTGTATAATAAATAAGCGGTGTATACAAATGTCTAAAAATTGAGTTTGGATAGCAAATTTTATATGAAACGATCTCGTGGTTTGTCTGTACGATAAGATTATCAAACGTCGTATCCTGTTAATTCGGAGAAATGGTGATTGCGGTCGAGTGCGAATTCCCGTTTTTACCACTTACAATTAGTATAATTTAATGACAATCGCATTGTTATATCTCGTAAAAAGTGGGTACCAGTTTGGTTATCCATTTGCGCGGTTGGAATGTGATTCAACGGCTGTTTTCCCGCTAGTCTGAAATTTCTACATCGATTAAACATTTTTTGTAACCATCAACCGTAGAAAAGTTGAGGTTTACACGTCCGCTGATTAGATTATGAATTTTAATTTAGAAACAAAGAGAAAATTTTCGCGCGTTTGAGCTATTTGAATTTATCTTAACATCTATCCGCGGCGATGTGTTACACACAGGAAACTGTACATAAATCTGAATTGATGAATCGTTTATTTAATACAATGGTTATATGATCGTTCGTATAGATAAAATATAATATTCAGTTCGGTTTTAATTAACTCTACGCTAAAACTAGGAACAAATTTCTGCTCGGATCTATTAAATCGAGCTGAAAACCTTAGATGTAAACCACGTTTTATAAACTACGTTTTCGTTCTGGAGGGTCTTGGTGGTTTGAAAACCAGTCGAGAATCAACCTCCGCATCCAAGGATGGTTGATTCGTTTTTGCATTAGCGGTGGGCTGCCCATTCTGCAAAATTTCTTGTCGCCTTCTTTCCGCACCCTCCTTTATACCACGTGCAAAGAAACATGCACTTATCACGCCGCATACCTTGAACGCGAAAAGATAAAACAAGACTTAATATCCAAAAATAGAAGCAGCGAGTAGAATGTGCTACTTAACATGCCCAAAACCGTAGCCTGTTAAAAAAAACTAATTGTCATTTTTTTTCTTCGTAAGCATTGAAATTAAAATATGAATCGATCGATTTACCTGGACAAACACGGAGCAAAGGGCGAGTAAAAAGGTGTGTAGCAAAATGGACTTTGTCCGGTTTGTAACGGGGTGCAAACATCCCCTAGAATACATTGTTGTGCACGCTGCAGCTGTTGTTGTAGGATCCGATTGCGATGTCGTGTCGCAGCATGACCAGGGGATAGAATCTGTAACTCTGTAATCCGAAGGCCCATCGATACCGCAACACTTTAGCTAAAATTTTGAAAAAACGTCATGTGGTAAAAATTGCAGAACTTTTTTTCAACTATTCATTTCACGAGTGCGGCACTTGCGATCCATGAATTTCCTGATCTCACTGTCAGATCTACTTTCCGTCATAAACAAGTTCAGATAAGCAAATTACTTAGAAGAAATTCATTTCCTCGTTATCGTTGGACGTAGTTGTAAATAAAAATTGATAAATATCAGCTGATTACGACTGCGTTCAGAACAAAATAATCATTATCGGTTTATACAACCGGTAGGATTCCGGTATTCATGCTATTCGAAGTTGTCATTTCATCAGCTGAATAATTGGCACGAGGAAGTTGATTATTTGAGCAACGTATCGCTTGTCGAATGATCATCTTCATTTCTCCATTTTTACTCGTGTTCTTTGAAATTTCTGAAGTATCGCGAGGAGTATCGCTCGACGATTTTACTCGACACTGTTGCAAGTCCGTTTACCCTGATTTGCATCCGATCCCAGATAGCCTTTTCGTCTGTTATTGCCTGGGCGAAGATCACCTCTAAAGCAGCCGTACGTAACGTGTCGATTTCTTCGTGTTTAATTAAAGCCCAGATTCCAGTTCCACTTTGAACGGTTGCTAGCGCCGCCAGCGTTACTGAGAACTAAAAAAAAACGATATCGATATCATATGAGTCCTGGTGCAAATTAATCTTTTTACTTCTTACGCTAATTTTCGCCCCTCGAAGTAGAGGTTCAAGCGATGAAAAAATTATTTTTAATCAAATTCACCCATGTACGCGCGATAATGTCCAAGCTTATTACAAGTGTATTATTCATGCATATAATTGCAATAACAATATGCTCGATACAAGATTTTGATAATCTCACGAGATGATTCATATATCTGATATGATATCGCGCATCCATCGCGTTCATACTTTTTTCATTCTCTCCACTTCACATTATCGGTAAATCATAGATATATATTGAGTTGAATCGATGATTTCGTAATGCGATAGGGTTCGCATTTTATTTTTTAAAATTAGTCACATCTCGATAAGGTGCAAAAAAAAATATCACTGTAAAAATAATTATTTGAACGTCGGATCTACGATTTGTGTTGAAAATGATTCACCGTCAGAATTTCATTGCGGAAACATGCGCTTGTTATACCATTGAGAATATAGATACCTATCTATTCTCAATGGTTTTACTACCTTCCGCTGAGTACCTTACACAATGTACACGCGTTCGTTGACCTTTACAGCTGATGAAAAAAAAAAAAAAAAGAAAAAATTCAGTCGATCATCATTTGTGATGATAAATTATCTTACACATATTATCTGAATCCTGTGCGTTAGTTCCATGACATGCCAACCGCACCATCCGATCAGACATGTTACCAATCCAGCGACAAGTAGAAGAATTGCAGGTCCGCAAACACCCTCCGGAGTTAAAGGGCTGTATTCTTTGAGCTGATAAATGAAAACCCCGGAACCGACGCAAACGATGATTCCAGATATCTGTGGATAGGAATAAAAATAGTTAGACGATAAAAATAATATCACGCGTACGCCTGTATTTGCAGGTAGATGTTCTACCGCGTTCACGTTATCGAGTTAACACCGTGCGGGTAATCTTACGTATAGATAAGCTGACGGCTTATCAGTCATAGTAATCTGAATCGTCGCCTAGTCAGCCTCGGTGCAGAGAGACGTTAGATATTTCAGCTGCGGTAAATTACATCTGATTATTCCCATGCATCTCAATGTTGTTAGAATATATAATTCTGGCAGCGAAAATAGAGAAAATTGGCAATGGTATAATTCATCTAAATGACGGAAAAATAAGTCAGCCAGCAGATTCTAGAAACCCGAAAGTGTTAAGAGACACCTGCTGCATTTCTCCCCCACACGGATGGAGCGCCGGTTTTATTTAGACTCAAAATACGAGTCCAATTCATTTCAGAGGAAGGAGGGAGTCTCCTCGGTCGCGTTGCGAAGTTGCTACGTTTTTAGCTCAGGTCTGACTGCGTGGAAAAAAAATTTTGCGAATTCTAATTCATTCATAAAGTACACAAAGTTCATTCGCATCTTCGCTGTCGAGACGTATGAAACTTACAATTAGTTAGACGTAAATAATTGTTAAAAGCTATCAGAATTATTTGTTTATAAATCGACTTACACCGAGGAGGATGACGTAGGCTAGCAGAAAATACCGGAGGCAGATGACGGTCCGAGCCATCTCAGATTTATAAATACACAAAAGACCGACGATCCGTAGTACGTCTCGTTGCTGCAGCGGAATCGGGTCGTGGGGAGACAGGGAAAGTTGAGGTTGGCCCCTGAACAACGAATATTCTCGTGGTGCCGTCAGTGGTAGCTACGTCGCCATTGCACGGTATAAACAGAGTAAACAGGTAGTCGAAGCGGCAGATTTTACGATGGTAAAATCGGTATAACAAACTTGAGAAAATGATTTTTCATTAATTTTGCAACACCGAAGATGACGCCGTTGAACGGAACACTAGATGAATTTTAAACTCTCATTCTTTCCAACTCTTACTGCAGATCATTCCTTTCCCAGTATTCGAACAACCGGCCGATTCATCGTCAAACGTCGGACTACCATAACGCTAGGTATTCCACCATCCCGATCGCCCGCCCGCCCGCTCGGTCGAAGAAAAGAGAGAAAAGGAGCAAAAGAAAAACACCGTTGCTTTGCTACACTGTAAGAACTGCCGCGGAGCGCAGAGAAACAGAACCGTTCAGGGTACCGGTTTCTATGCAACTCGACAACAAAGTACCACGACTCGTTGCAGTTGTCTGCACCCGCTACGCGAACCCCCATTATAATACGACTCCTGCAACTACGATGAACCCAACCCACTGTACGCGTGTAACGATATACCTATACTATATGGGTACTTTCAACTTGCACACGGCTCGGGTGGGGTCAACCTGCGGTCATCCGTGTCTCACGCAATCCTGATCGAAACTGGGTGATCAACGGGTTACCGAGTTGTAGGGTGACCTATTTCGGGGTTACAATATATCCGAAATGACTTTTTTCCAAATAAAAAATGCGCTAAATTTTCCGGTCGTTTCCAAAAATCATTAGACCGAATCCCGTACGGAATGCAGGTATTCAATTTTAAGCCCTTTTGTAGATATTCGGAAATTACTGGTGAATCAACTGATATTTCTTGTAAAATCAATTCGCATAGCTGCAAATTCTCCAAATACTTCAGATTTCGCAGTATTCTTATCGAAAACAGCGCCAGAATTTTTGTACAGGTGCAGCAAAGTAGGTTGAATTCTAGGAAACTCGTGCGCGAAAATCGTCGCAGCAAATATCACACGGAAGCTACTGTAGTAAAAATTGAGAAAGAAATCCGGACTATTGCGGGTTTTTTTTTTCTTTCTAATGTCGTTTGCATTAAGGTAATCTGAAGATCGAATCAGTTTTAACACCAGAAAGCTCTCAATCGAGGGGCGACGTATTATCAGCTTCAGAGCGCACGGAGAAATTGAATATAAGAGAACATCGTCACAGTTGTAGGTGACCCTGATATTAAGCTTCATTTTTTATTTAAACATATACTGCGCTTTAACCGCAGTCGTAGGTCGTCTCGTGGAACAAAGAGGCTCGGGCAACGTCCTGCGGTGTGTTGCTTGGTATAACGCATATGTTACTAGGTATAACATGAAGTAAAACTTCCACGCTGCAATATCATTGTCATACCTATAACTATATTAATATAAGATGAGTAAGGGGGGGAATTCAAGGCCAAGTGCAAATCACTCAACCGCTCCACGACATCTGCAAGTTATCGCAATCCGTAATTCTATATGCCCCGCATGTTATGTATAGTGCAATATTCATGGATCGTATGAACATTGACAACAAACTCAAGGGTCAAAGATAACGGGGAGACGATTATTGAGGATTGTTATCGGTAGCCTCATTTATTATTATTATTTTTTTTTATTTTCCCCCAAGTGATTATTGATCACGGCGTTTCCCTTCATATTCGGGCCCTCATGATTGTTTCGGAAATCTTCGCCATGGTAACGGGGACAGGTGCAAAATACGTATTTGAATCATGTTGCCCTGCAAAGACAGACAGGTATACGATGTAACGGGGTTCATGGAGAAAAACATTAACACGATCTTTTTGAATGATTGTTTTCGTCAATTAATTAACAAATATGTTTTTCGCAACTGGATTCTCAAGGATTTTGAGTATGTAGGTTGAAACATTTTTCTTATTACCTCAAACCCCATCTCTCCGGGACTTGATAGGGAAGATCGTACGCGTAGTTTTTGATCTATTTTAAGCTGCCGCGGGATCTGAATCTCCAAATTGTCTGCAAGTACTGGAAATAATTAAGTTATCAATTGCGATCAGAAAGAATATCGTGCGCTGCTCCGATGTTGCTAATCTCCGCAATTATTTATTGTTAGTTAGGGTAGTGGCGACATCGGTGCTAGTTTCACGTACTATACATGTATAAGCGAAGAAATCTCGAGTGGCGTCGGCTGTGGGATCGAATCTCAAATCAACGCCACCTTAATTAATTTGGCGAAAAAAAGACAAATGACAGTAATGATTATCGCACAAACAACGAAACTCCAAACAGTAAACGGCAGCAATAGCCGCGGCATTTCTGTTATTTTCTTCGCTCGAGTGTTTAGGCGAACATTCACAAATGTCGTCCTCGTCATCCTCAAAAAGTACGCGAAAAACGTACAGTTTTGAGGAGCGTGAAATCCTGATTTCGTTGATCAACAAATATGGAGACGTAACAGACAAGAAATCTGATCCGAATTCGATGTGTAAACGAAAATCAGCCTGGGCTAAACTCGCCGAAGAATATAACAGTATCGTAGGATCGGACGCGACGCGTACCGCCGTCCAGCTAAGACGTTGCTGGGAAAACATGAAAGCTTGCAAAAAAAATCGTGAGGATAAACGCGGCGGGTAAATATCTTAAAAAATTTCCAGTAAACCTTCCTCATCATCTTCTTCCTAACGCTATACCTAATCGTTCTCTCCGCTCCCCTCAGAACGGCTTCGAAGAACGTTAGCCAGATAACGAACGATCGTCTTCGTATGTCTTTGGGAAGCTGGCAGGACGGAAGTCCGGGTCAAAGATCATTGGATAATTCAGCGACCGCTAGCACCGTTGGTTTACCTCCGAACGTAGTTTTTGAGCCTAAGGCATCCGAGCCCTTCACTCTTCAGAGCGTCTCTGCTTCAAAAGCTGCTAAAATGTCCCTGAAAGATTTGATCGAGAGGGATTACGAATGCATGGGATTGATGGCGGCCAGTCCATCGACGCAGAATAAATCAGTCCCAGATTTTCTCAGGAAAACGGAGCGGCAGCCTCCCGTTGGACCGATGGGTGATTGCCCCGAAAAATTTTTGTCCGATCGGGAATCTTACACCGAGGATAACCAGTCGGAATGCTGTAGGGATCAGGATGCCATTGAAGAGCAGGGAGTTTCCCTGAAAACTAACGCCAGTCAGGGAATGCAAACATCGCCGATAATATTTCAAAATCGTTACCGCAGATTAAATGCTTATGCGCAGACCAGAGATGAGGAACTTCATCTCTTGGCGCTATCCGAAGCTCAGATGAAAGTCGATGTCGCCGCCTTGCAAAAAGAGGAGGCCAGAGTGAGGTTGGAAGAAGTGCGATACAGAAAGGAGGAAGCCAAGCTAAGGATGTTGGTTCTTACTTACAAATTAGAACGAATTAAGGAGGATTAAAATAGTCGTATGCCGTCAATGATTTCACGCGATTCGCGCTCCTGTTTTTCGCTTGCAGTTTCAGTTTCAGTTCATTGCATAACAATTCTTTTAGTTTTCATTATTCTACATTGAGTATTATCGAATAGAAAAGAAAAAAAAAGGTAATATGGGCAGCCACTTGATGTTGCTGATTATTTTATTTATTTCTTGTAAATGGATAATAATAATCGTTACACAATTATAATAAATATTAAAAAAAGAAAATAACGGTATATCTCATGTACTGCAGTTTAATTGTACGGGCTAAGCTTATAACTTTAATGTTAGTATTACGTTTTACATATAATTATATAAATTTATCTTTAATTTCAAGTAGGCACTCATATAACAGCGGCCCAGATAATTGCTTTTACTGACGATGCTATTTCAAATAAATTTTGTAGAAAATTAAAATTAAAAAATAAACGTGTATTGGAGACAGATAATTCACAGTGCGCTTTATCGAGCCTTGCGATATCGTCCGATGAATGAATCGCAGTATTTATTAATAATATCTAAAGAATCGTATGACGGGCGTACATTATTCTCGTTATCATTATTATCATCCAATTATTATCCGAAAGTTCAGGCAGTGTTTCTCTTCTTTTTTGAGATACATAATTGTGAACTTTCCGATGTACCAAGTAGAAAAAAAGCTCTTAACACAGATTAGTAAAAAATTCTAAGGCAGTCACGATTTTTATGGTGTAAAAGAAAAAATTACAAAGAATTATAGTAAGTTAATTCTCCATTGCTTGCTCACTCAAGTTTCAATCTTATCGCGAAACTTGCTCGGCTTATTTTCGAGTGACTACTATTTTACCTTTGATCGATCACTGAATTTCTAGCTCCCGTTTTGTTACATAAGATGAAAATTTTCGTTTCTTGCCGATTTCGGTTCATTTGCCGAACTGCAATGTGCGCTTTCGAACAGTGAAGGATCGGTATAAATTGGTTCGCTCGGATCAAATCCTCCGCGTTTCGTACCAGCCAATCCTACGGCTCCTTCCAAACCACCGGAACCTGTAAACCTCTGATTGATTACGTGGCTCAGAGACCTGGAAATTGATCTGAAATGAAAATGAAAAGATATTGAATAACGATCGATAAGTCAACACATAAATAAAAAATCTTCAGAATCATTATTAGCGTGAAGTACTCACGAAGATTGGAATGGCTTTTGAAGTCCCGATCTGAGAAATGAAAAATTATTTTGCGCTCTTGTACTGTACGCGTCTTCGGGATTGCTGCTACGATGCGAAGACTTGTCAGCATTTCTGTTTTTCACTATTATTGAATAGGCGTATTTCCTAGGAAGAGATTCAAATTATGATCGAACATTTTTTTTCAGTCCAGAATACCTGGCCAGGTTTTCATCTAACTAAAGCATTAATCACCTGTAGATGAGCATCGAGAGTAAGACGACAGAAACCAGAAGGACGACAAGCGCCACAACAGCTACTACAAGACCATAATACTCGTTCGGTGTTATGCATACGGATTCCAGTACCCTGGTTTGTTTTTCGACAATATTTTCCTCCACCATATCCATCCGAGAGTCAAAAACCTATTACAAGATTCTGGTGAACAAATCCGTCCTGTGCATTTATAATCACTGATATCTCGGTAATCTTACCTCGATCATCTCCCTGACATGTTCCTCTTCATTTTCCTCGTCTTCATCGACGCGAGTACTGTTGGGAGTCGTAGAGGGAGACGTGGTAGTTGTAGTGGCGTTAAAATCGGATTCATCTTCTTCATCTGACAAGGTTTCATTACCCACGTCTCTTCTCCTCCTACCAAATGAAGGCTCACTTCGCCCTGCTCCTCCAGAACAGTAAGCGGGCTGACAACCGTCTCTACAAGTTCGAACCGTTGCTTCGAACACCAAGAAATTCGACTCTGGAATTTTAAAAGCATTGAAGCGAGCCTCTAGACTGTCCTCGCGAAGTCTGTCCAGGCCAGGGAAAACGTAGTTGTCAACTGGACACCTGAATTATGAAGGAAAAAACAAAAATAGGTATTTTCTTCTAGAATATTTTTCGTTACTCTAGTCAGCAATTTTTCATTACCCATATCTGTCGATGAGCTGAACACTTCTTCCGGAGTAAGGATCTCTGGCTATGACGTTTGTAGCGAAAATATCCGTGACGTAATTATACCTGATATTATAAAAACAAACAAAATAATTGATTTTCTGAAAATTGACCTTGAAATTCGGTAATTTGATAGACCTACCCATCTTGAGCCTCGAGTCTGAACGTCAGTGGATCACCAACGGCGATGGTTGTGGTAGGTCTTCCCTGGTACAAAATCATCAAGCGGACTCTTGAACTCAAGGTGTTTTCAGCTGGAAGATACTCTATCGGTATCGGGGACCCCGCACTGCTAGAGGAACTTGTTCAGGTTAGACACGGAGGATTTTTGATACGTAAATATTGAATAGTTACAACATCTGGTGCAGCGAGCGACATGCTAATAATTTTGAAAGACAGGAAGAGAAGGAGCGAAATGTAGATGTAATATAAGATTTCAAAAATGAAATGGATGGAATGTGCTGGTGCATGCAAAAACACTCAAGAATCTATGACCTGGCGTACCCGGCACCGATGTAGCCGGAGGTGACGACCGCCTCTCCTGGTCCGCGGAACAAACAGGTGAGATTGAAACGTTTATCTCTTCCAGTTTGGACGTAGTCCGAGAACTGAACTACGACGATGTTCGTCATGGTGTCACCGTACTTCCGATGAAAGGTAGAAAAAAAATCATTCATAAAATTCAACGTCACGTGTTTTATCATCTGATCAATCATCGATGACTCACCCTTTGCGTTCCGCACTCTGGGTATCCCTGAGCACCGCTGATTCGTAAAACGTTTACCGTACCACCATTTCCGCGGAAAAAGCAACGATCGTAGTATCCGTAGGTGTAAATTCGCCCGATAAAGCCTTCCGGTGTTCTCAAGGTGAATTCCATACCCTCTTCGCTGCAGACTTGACTCACTAAAATTAATAGAATTTTTTTGCAAATCTGGCTAGTATGATTCAAAGACAGCAGATTCCAGTGTTTATGGTAATTACCGTCGAGACACTCATCATCTGCGCCCTGCCTTCCGTTATTTCTTTCATAAAAATCGTAGTCAGAACTCCTATCGTAGTAAACGGGATCTCCCATCTCCATATCTCTCGAATCTCTATCGCTCAATTCGCAATTATCTCGTTCAGCTCCATAGGGTGCAGCGTAAGGTCTGAAGTTGAAGGATCTGCATACGAAATCCCTGGCATCGGCGCATTCCCTTTCGCAAGTTGCTAACGATGAGGCGGTCGTGTACCTCCTGACGAATGGTTTCCGAACCCTGGTTCGCTGGCCAACTTGCCGGAAATTATCCTGGTCTTCGCATCGTGATATCAAAGGGGGTCTTCCAATTATTGGACCGCCACCTCCTGATCCAAATGGTCGAGTTTGATGGACTCCACCTTCTCCAACGTAGCCACCCCCCATTATTCCGTTGTCACTGAAGCTGCTATCGTATCCACCAACTGGGCGGGAAGGACCATGAGGACGAGCTCCTAATCCACCACCGCTCATCCCTGAAATCCCACCGTATTGAGGACGACCACCGTATCCTTTAGTTCCACGAATATCGTCTTCGAACCCACTGGGATAAATTCCGTTCGCACTGATTCCGCCTGGGTAGCTATTTAGACGGGGAGAAAAAATTAGAAGACTGGAATGATCGGCATGAGAAAGGTAAAGATTCGTTAAATTTGTCGAAAACCAACCGATCCCTGTGATCAGGATATCGATCGCTGATCGGATATCGATCCAGCGGCACCCTGTTGCTCCCAGGTCCGATAGGGAACCTGTCCATCGAATCATCAGGATAACGTTCAAGCGTAGTTGGATAAGGATACCCTCCCATGGGGTAGCGATCAAGTCCGATTGGATATCGGTCAGCGGGTCCACTGGGGTATCGACTTCCTCCATATCCTACAGGGTATCTGTCGTCCATGCCATCTCCTCCGGTAGGATAGCGACCTGGAGCACTAGGCGGATATCGATCGCCAGGACCAGTTGGATATCTGTCAATTGGATACCTACTTCCTGGGCTAGGATACCGACTACCACTTGTAGGATACCTGTCGTCGGGATATCTATCACCAGGAATTGGGATACGGTTCCCTCCTAGGTATCTATCGTCGGGAATTGGGATACGATTACCTCCTACCGGATATCTATCGTCAGGAATTGGGATACGGTTACCTCCTACTGGATATCTATCGTCAGGAATCGGGAGACGGTTACCTCCCGGGTATCTATCGTCAGGATACCTGTCGCCGGGAATTGGAAGTCGGTTACCACCTCCAGGATATCTGTCATCAGGATATCTGTTGTCGTATCCCGAGGGATATCGCTCAGGGTATCTATCACCTTTATTATCATCGGGATACCCTGAAGAGCAAAAATAGAAGTAGTTAGAAGTTAGAACTCGACCTTCACGGAATTTTTTTTATTTTTTATAATCGTATCCTGTACCGGGTCTCCCGAGGGATGGTCTTCCCTGGTTCGTGTCCTGGCCTTGCGTATCTGGCCTGTAACCCCCAGGACCATCACGATCACCATCCATGTATTGATCTATAATATATGATAAAAAGAGAAGTTAAAGTTGCTCGAAATGTAACGTATACGTATTATTATGACGTCAGGAGGTGCGGACAATGGCCGTATAGCAGGTATATATTTGCACTTGAATAAAGGGTGACACGCATCGGTTACCACCTCTGCACAAACTACGTTCCCGTGAAATTATTGTTTTTGTTGGGTTTATTAACATAGCTTTGAACCCCATGCAAAGCTGAACTCCTCGTCCAGGGGGAAAAAAATACGAGGTGCGGAGTGAAGGGAAGGATATTGACCTTGTGAATTCGCATACTATGGAACGCTCAGGTATGAATCTCCTCAATTCGCATCTGTAAATAATGGGTTCAACTTACGCATCAGATTTTCGTAGTAGTCGTAGTCCGCGTCGTATATTATCCTGTGCCCATCACGTTGGTTAAATCTGCTTAAACGGCAGGTGTGAAAATGTTCCGAATAGACCGCGCTACGGCATTGGAAGCTCGTTTGCCTCAGGCATTCGTCGAGGCACTCACTCAAACTTCTACCGGTTATTTCCGAATGAAATTCACCGCTCAAACGCGAGTTCCGGTAACGTTGGAAGGCCGTATCGGGTCGACGACCGTCAGCGAATAGGTGGGATGTCACGCTGTTGTCCGGGTATTCAGAACCCCTTGCTATAAAGGACCGACCTACGTTTTATTAGTGGGCAACGGTCGGTTTTCGATATTTTCTCGTTTAATCGCAGAAAAGAAAAAACAAAAACGAACCGAAAGTTACACGAACAATCAGTTGAACAAAAAAATTCATCGACTTACGATTGTCCAAGCATACAAGGTCGTAAAAGTGATAGCTGGGGCTGCTGCTGATGCCAATGTCGTCTTTTTGCGAAACCGAATCTTCTTCTGAGATGACGCACTGTCTGGTTTGTTCGTCGAATTCAACGCTACGGCAAAAGTACTTATCTGCCCTCAGACAAAGAGCCTGGCACTCGTCAAGTGTGAGATTCGTGTAGATGTCGACCTCGAAGGGACCGCGAAGTCGCTTGTTTTCTTCCTTTACGAAAACGGCGAGACCGTCGCACCGTCGCTCGGCTGGGAAAATAAAATCAAAAAAATATTAAATGAAAAAATGGAAATTTCACAACTCAAGATTAATCAGGTTTTATTTTTACCGTTTAGACACGTGTTCTCAAGGTAGTCGCTATTCGGATCGTCCTCTAATAATTCCGGGTGCGTTCGACGTGTGAAACGACTCAACGAACAACTCCGTAAAGCCGCGTCGTACGTCGCCGATCGACAGACAAAACTGAATTCGTTCAGACACCTGAACAACAAATAATCAGGAAAATTAACAGAGGAATCGGAATTAGGAAACTTTAAAATCTTCATTTCCGTTTTAGCTGTCCTCACCTATCCTCGCAATCTGTTCTATTTGACGCGCTGACCTCCTTCAAGTCCGTCATCGGGAGCTTCAACTTTTTTCTGGGGTGTCTTTCGAAGACGTAACGTCGGTTTGGACACTCTCTTTCTATCCGGTTCGCTGAACAGGAGAATTAACAAAGTAAGAACAAAAAATTTAATCTATGGTTCGCAGCACCCTTCCATTCGCAATCGAACTCACATGTGAGGCAAACTTCAGTGAAGTGCACGCTATTCGGTACCAGCATCAAGTTACCGATGCCTTCTGGTAACGCCTGTTCTCTTGTCAGGTAACAGGTGCTTTCTTCGTACTCCGCAGCTCCGCTAAAAGAAGCGATTCTGCTTCCTGGCTGAAAGTCAAAGCTTGTGCAAGCCCTCACTAAATTATTCGTTGCCGTTCTATCGCGTAGGCAAAGTTCCTGACATTTTTCTAGCACCCTGAAAGGTGGTGCTGAATCTCTCACCTGAAATAGTGAAATGGGGCACGGATTTTAAACACGAAGAGACTTTGATTGTTGACGTATATAATTTTTTATTTCCAAATTTTTTTGTTACTTACTACGTCGTCGTCGAACCCTTGCAGTTGCTGATCGGGTAATCTTTCATACACAACTCTTCCCGAGCCACCATTGCAGGTTGTTTGAGCTGTGGTAAAAGTAGGCTAATTGCAATAAATCCGACGAGTATCAAAACGTATGTATGAATAGCATGCAGCAGCTGCAGGTTTTATGAATTGTTAGAACATCAATGGAAAAAGCAGCAATCCGCAGTCCTCGTTAATGTCGAGTTCGGGTTCTGGTAAAAATGAAAATCCTAACAAAAGCGGCGATTCTCATTATCCTCGTGTTATACGTAATTTCCATTTATGAATTCCATGGCAACGGGATCCATATCGCAAAATTTCACAACCGCGGAATGACATCATTTGATTTATCTACCCACACCCATCAAACGTCCGGCAGTCACTGGGTACGCGTTCGCGTTATTCGATTGAAAAAAGAATAAAAAAAGTAAAAATTATTCGCGCAGCATCGAACGTAATTAGTGTCGCGGTATTACATATTTTTCACACTTCTTCGTAACCGATTACAACAAAGAGCTTATTTCGCCAGCCTGTGGTAGATTCTGAGCCTCTTCATTTTCGAACCTTTCAGATTATGGGAAACTTCATTCATATCTATACGAGCGCGATCGATAACCATGCGGAAATTCCTAGAGCATCGCGGGTACCGGAAACCGGAAGTTACGCCATGAGATTTTGACAATGTAAATTCATAGACGCTTTTGTCTGATTTTTAATGACTCACCTCGCGCGTGCGTATCTCGACTCTTGTAAGGTATCTCGAAAGAATAAAAATTAATTTCATATTTCAAGATTTCAAAAAACAACCTCTCTAACCCCAAAAAGAAGCAGAATAAATTTTTCTTTTACGGGTGTCTCTTGATCACGAAATCGAATAAAACTCCGCAATCTTGAATCCTGAGGCGTCTGACATAAACGGTAGTCTTACTACTGCGGCGTCTTGCAGCAGTAGTAAGACCCATAGTAAGACCTCGCGAGTCTGGTTGTTTGACCTATAGCGGATTCTTACTACTGTCTTTTCGTTTCATCGTTAACTGCGATTCACTTCTTTGAAAATAGTGATGCTAATATTATTTCCAAAGTCATTTGAAACTTTCAAAAAAGGACTTACCGTTGGTGAGCATCTTTAGAATGGTGAGGACCGTGATAGCTTGAACCATACTGAATATGTCATGAATTCTTCTCATTTTGAAAGTTGAATGCTGCTGGCAGATCAAGTGGTCATGTCACTTGGAGCACTACTCTGAAATCAAAATTAAACGTTCCGGAAAATTCAGTTTTTCTACCCAGATAAAATTTTCACTTGTTCGAAAAACATTGAGTAATTATCGTAACTGAATGAGACGTAAAAAAAAAGGTTGAAGATAAAAAGAAAAAAATCACAGACAAATTCCACTAATGTACAACATCATGCACGGTCAAGTTTGAACTTTACGAACCGGTAGTAAATCCATTGGCATGACTTTGGAGTTAAACAATTTATTCACTACTGCACTGATCAGTTTTATTAGTGTGCGAATAAACTTGTCGGTTATAAAACTTGTTTCGATTATGGAGCGGCGAATAAAAAATAAAAAAACTTTGGAATACGGTGCAGCGTAATACAGAAAGTTCACCGTGAAATTGAATCCCCACGACTAATTTGACTAATTCGTTCGGTGACTGTAGATCTACTGGTCAATTTCAAACAAGTCAAATGGGCTATCCATATTATATGAACTATCCGGTAATATAATGGTGGTGGAAATGTTGGCCATAACTACATGTGTCCGACGTATATGACGATAATTATCAGTGCCCCCATCTCATGATCATTTCAACGCTATGGCCAACCTTTGATGACCGATGTGTAGAGATACAATAGGCCAAAAGACCTCTGTGTATTATTTGCCGCGGACAAAATACGCGATTTCTCTTTTTATCTACCGACATATCTCTCGTACCGAATTTCAATCGAATCATCAACCGATTCACTTTTTTCCCAAATACCCTCCTGCGACCGAAGGTCACGGATTAAGAGAATTTTCACGAACTCGGTAGCGCCAACTCCCTCCAATCTATTTTTATGCAACATTTGAAAATTACTCGTACGCTACGTGCACTTGATCGATTTTCAGTTTTTTCTGTTCGATTATTCAATCAATCAATGATTATTGATGACATTTTGGAAAATAACTAAATACGATTTTTTTTCTATTTTTGTAGTTGTTATTAATCACTCTGTAATGTAGTCGCTCTCAATATGTGCTAATGCAAAGGTAAATTATTATGCTAACACTTGTCGAGAGCAGTTATATCCACCTACGTTATACCTGTAGAGAAACGCTCGGAGCTCCGTTGCCTGAAAATTAATTAATATTTGGAGCACTGCTCAGCTCTCGTGGTTGCGGGAAAATTTTCTGAAAGGTCTAATAATTAACGAGCCCACCTGGGTACGTTCAGGAAAATGTGTTCGATTTGTTTGTACGGTATATAATAATTATTCATGACAACATGACGACCTGTACCGCGAAGGAAATCTATTTGGAAAAGTTGAAATTTTCGTACCTCAAAATCATGAAATAATGAAATTGACAATTTGCTGCAGTTTTCAAGGGTTTTACTTATACGCAATTTAGATTGTATGAGAATTCTAGTTCAAACACGAACAAAGGTTTAACCCCTCGCTGGTTACCAGCTCTACTTTGGTCCCTCCTCGATTGATCTGCGAATGGTCAAAGTGGTGAAGTTCTTCGGTTTGCGGTAGGCAAAATGATGGAATTCCTGTAGGGCGTTTGCTCCAATCTCAAGTATTCATATTTAGACGGAATGCTTAACGTGTTACCCGTTATACATACACACACACGGGTGAAAAATTACAAAGCAATACCAACATAGGTTGCGTAAAAATTATATACATAGATAAAGTTGAAGAGCGAAGGCAACAGAGCGTAGTTCCTAAATTCCGACTACCTTCCACGACCTCCCTATTCGTGGGTATCCCAACGCGAACCTTTACGACCCGTACGACCACAGAAAAGTCGACGACGTACGTCCATCTTGCTTTGATAAAGTTCTTACTCTTCGATTGTTGACCTCCACCCACTACGCGACATTTTAATCACCCTTAACGCCGACGAAATTCTCATCAACATCGGTAGTCGGGGAACACTTCTTGAAATTTATTTTTCTCCCCAGGTGTGACGTAGAATGTTATCAAGTTCTAACTGGGGTGAATAAACCTTCACAGTGCGTAACGAAGACAGCTGTATTCCGCATCTGATATTATACTTGTAATTAAACCGGAATGGTGTTTGCCGATATAATTACATTGGATCTCGAGATACATGGCTGGTTGGAGGGCGAAGGTAGTAGAAGACGTTTCGCCTTACTTTGATTGAGTATTTAGCTTTTGATAAACCCTTTGGAGGATTCGGAGAAGGTCCGTAGCAGTTAAATTGGATTTCATGTTTCAATTATACCATTTCGCAGGCATCGGAGGATCCGTAGGATTACCACTACCGGTTATATTATTTTATTTTCAGTGTTTTTTTTTTCAGATCCTAGAATAGCCAATTCCGTTACATAACTAAACGTTAATTGCAATTCTGCCCCCCACGGCCTCTGCCGACTCGGTTCGACCAAATAACCACCGCGTCGCTTGCGCACCATGGGGATTAATGAAAACGGACGATAAATTAGTCACGTTGACTTTCGCTCGGCCCCAAAACCGACGCGGATCTAGCTTTGAATTGAAAAATTCTTCACGCCGTGTTTCCTCGATTTATAAAACTACGCCGTCAGCCGTGCACCTTTCGATTAAACATACAATACAAATCGGTTTTTTCTCTTCTCCCGATCGATTCATCATTCCCGATCATTGAATTTATTATAAACCGATACGTATACGTTCCACCGTGTGTATCCTAATACATTTCACCAAATTTCTGAACCGTTTCGAACTTCAGACTGCTTACTATATACCTATGGGTTTGCCAAATTGGTTTTGCGTGCTCCGTGGTATTTTGGCACATTATATATCGCAACATGGCGAACCTTCTTAATTTTCCCTACCCTCCTTTTCCTCGCCGTTTTAGTCTTTCTCAGCTCGTTTCTCCCCCCTCCCGCCTTCTGTTATGCTCTCCTGCAGAAAGCTGCCTGTATAAATTTCATCAAAATACCCCGAATAATATAAGGGACGGAAACCACGAGCGCCTTTGTCTTCGTATAATACGAAATATTTTCATCCCCAACTGCATCATTTTTAACGCCCTCGTTATACTCTTCTTACCCCTTGCTCGAGAATTTCTTTTAACGGGACACGCAATATTATATTACCTCACAATACTTGTGCCAAAATTAAACAAAACTAGGACGAATTATATGCAGTTGAAATAATTACGGCTCGCTGTCGGAATAACAATGTAATTTGTTACGTGTGTAATTCAACTGGTATAAATAGGCAGCGTTGTCTGCAAACTATATAATATCATACCTGTCAGGTATGCGAATAACTGCAGAACAAGTGAGAAGAACAGGTTGATCCTGTAACGCCCTTTCTGACGCCATGATTATTATAATTTATATTTATCAGCTGGGATCGAGAAAAATTGAAACGGTATACCTATCATAGATTACCGTAACGCATGAAAATATTGTCCGCTGCAATAAATTTTAGCGACTCATTCGACAAAGTGTGATGCCCATTATAAATAAGTGTATAATTATAACAGAGCGTAGAGAAACAATTATGTTCCCACACATACACCCCGTATTACATCGATATATATAGGTATACGTTCTGGGATGAAAGAATAGTTATAGGTATATAAGTAAATCTATGTGTGATACGTGCGTGCAGCGAACTGGGATAGACGCTATGATCTTATTCCGGAAACGGAAGGATATTGTTTGCGATTGACGTTGTCGGATGGTCGGAACTATCACACGCAACGTATGTTCCGCACCCCATTCCAGGTGGGGTGAACGTTGACGTGTATTGCATAGAGCGAAAAAAAATTAAACGAAAGAAAAGTAAACTGCATTTTGTAGAAATTAAAAAAAAAAGAAGACAGATCAAGAACACAATTCGAAGATTTGCCAAACATAAGGGGTGAAATCCTTCGCGGATCCTCGAACCTGAATCTAATTGGCGTCGCGCGGGCATTCTTGCCCCATCTGCTCCTGGAGACGTTCCAACTTTGTTATCGAATCGGAGGGTAATTTTTCCGCGTAACTTTATCCGAAGAAAGTATAGTCATTGGTATACTTTTACATCAAATAATCGAAAGTTCATTAGCGGAAATGGAATCACAGGGTTTATCCAGGGTAGATTGTGTAAGTAGAAATCAAAGAACCACCGTCGATATACGTATAAAGGTCGCGTAAATTTTGAAGGGGAGAAACGAGAACGCTACGGGATTTAATATTCGATCAAGCTAATGCACTTTGAATATTATTAAATATCAATCGACTGCTACAGTTTATATTGCCGTGTAACCTGCAGGGTATTGAGTTTAGAATTGTTAGCGGCCAATTATACCGGCGCATATTATGATCGGTTGATGAATTATTAAAAGGCACTTGAAACATGAAATAATCGTGGTGCGCATCAGGTATGGCGGGATGAGAATTATTCCCTCTACCGAATTGATGTTTCGATCGTAAATCACTCAACTGATCGGATATCTGATTTGTAAGTGAAAAGTATTTCCATTTCCAGTTTTGAAGATGTTGGTAATATTCAAAATTGACGAACGAATTATAAGTAAAGGCGGAGAGAATGAAAAAAAAAATTTTGAATTTTTTTCCTACCTTTCGTTCGCTGCCTCCCTCCTTTCGATCGCGGTCCAACTTCGCAGCGTCCTCGAAAGGATCGATGATCTCGAGCGAAGGACGAGTAAAAAATAAATAATTACTCCAGAATATTGTACTGCAGGAGCAGAAGAATTATATGAAAATCCACAGGTGCCAAGATGGGGCACATCCAACACGAATGGCACCTGTAATCAGACTGAGTGAGAAAATCAGTAGCAATAAAATAGAAGCGTGCCTACATACCGTGATTACCTTTGGGTCCCAGGTCGACCAGGGGGTCCCCCGACCCCCGCAGGGAACTAGGGGGTCCAAACTGGCCTTGCTCGCACCGGAAATACTCGCATTGTTCCCGCGGACATCCGGGAAAACGCATCTGGCCGAAGCCGATGGCGGAGTCGATGCCAAACCAAATGCGCCCGCAGTATTATACGGATACCTTTACACAGATACCTGCACGGCGGTAGGTGGAGGGAATCCTACGTATATTCATGCTCCCATAAAATGTACGAGGAAATTAAAAGTTCCATCATGACGGAATCGTGGCTTAAGTCTCTCGGATCGATGCTAATCAGACGAACTGCCGTGGGTAATCTTGCACATACTTCTTCGCTGATTTTCGTGAAATTTTTTTTTTCAGTTTTAAGGACAACTGGGCGAACGAGTTCCAAAAAAGCACGTTTGACTTTGTGATTAAAAAATTCAAAGGTTTTGGAGCTTGTGAAAAATTTAACTGACGTAGCATGAACCACCCACGTAGATGTGTTATATTGTACATGGATTTTTCTCACCGCGTGACAATTACCTTTGTGTTAAATCCCGGTTCGATAACCGACAGGTTATTTACCATTTTTGTTTCAGTATAGCGGCTATTGTTTCTCCCCCTTCTCAACGGATTTGCTATTTAGCATTTTTTCATTGCCATCTGCACCTCGGTCCGAGGGCATTGAAGAATTGCGGAATAAAAAATCACTTTCGGTTAGCAACATCGCTGTTTATGATGCGAGAGGTATTTCTGATGGCAGGACATACGTGATGTTGTAAAATCATGTAACATTCATCATCGATTTAGCAATACTTTGTCCTGGTTGAAAAATATCTACAAATATATGATTTGTAGCCATCACCGGTATACGAGAATTTTTTATACTTGGAAAATATGTAATAGCTCATGCAGAATAGATGGAAAGTTAAATAGTATCATCTATGGTATCATGTTCTAAGTAGGTGCAGATAGTTTTCAGATAATAATCCATTGAGTGGGAAGATTCTTTTTATAGTAGGTATATTGTATAAAGTACGCCGCTGCTCGAAAGAAGTAAACCGCGCGCTTTTTTGGATGGGATAGGCAATTTTACTATGAGAGCAGTGAAGTCTCATTGTATTATGTTATTAGTAGGTGCAGGTAATTGATGATGCATGAATTTGATTTGATTTGAATGTTGATTTTCGGGTTTAACCAATGTTATGAACACAATAGTCCACACTGGACTGTGCAACGTTCCTAGACGACGTACATCCTCTTCACGATTCTGAATCTGATGGAAGAAGTTGCGGGCAGTAACAACGTTTAACCAAAACATGCAATCGTAGCTTGATTGTGTCTATCTTATTACCATGACTGAATCTTATTCCGTCGAATCCCAACTCAAAATAAGAGAGAAATCAAATCCAAAGTTTCCGAGGTTTTGAAAATTCAAAAATTTATTCAAATAGTAGTACAGGATTCAGATTCCTACATCTTCGAAATTTATTCATGAAAATTTTACAATTATTGAAAAATCAAACTTGTCGGTCTTCATCTGTGGGGTATAAAATATAAAACGGTAAGAAAGAATAAACCATCTATGGAAAATTAACGAAGGTGAAATCGTTGACTGAAGATTAGTGAAATGAACGTATGGCATTGCCTGTTGCCAGTTTGATTTTCGCGCAATGACTCCCATCTTGTCGTCGTTTCGCGCACGCGCCTTGACACTCAAGCAGACATCCAGCTCTTTAGTATACGTACTGCTACATGCACCTGTCACGGTGACAAGTTGGTGGGTGCTTCAAATCAAAACAAGGTGTACTCTCCTTCATTGGGTAAGAGAATTAACAGAAGTTTCTGAACTTGTTGTTCCAGAGCTCTTAGAACGATCTCTAAGTTCCATAGATGAGTAAATACAGCTGACGTGGATATAAAAATGTGTGTATAACTGTCAGCACCTACCCTTCTCCCCTAACATCAGCACCTACCCAAATTCCTCCCATTCGAGCGATTATCGATTTCCTTAGTTTTGGCTCGACACTTTCGTAGAGTAACGGAGCATCAATTTCGCAACTCGTGTTTCATTAAGGAATGTAAACAGTTTCAATAACTCATAACCAGGGCGGCAGCAATCACGCCATTTATACTTTGGTCTACCGATTTGAGGTTAGACTTGTGACTTGTGTTCTTTGGATGAATAATGCATTTTTAATTTTATTTATTTCAGAAATAAAACTGCAGTGCCATCCTGCCTTTGCTAAGTTTTTAGGAGCATACGGCAGTGAAATGCCTCTTAACACAGGTGAGAATTCAGCCTTTTATTTTTATACAACGAATTTCCTCCTCAAATTTGAGCTCATGTAATGAAAACTAATTTTTTTTTTCTAGATATATCAGCAGCGCTCCTCTTGCTGGAGCAGGTACAAGAGCGTGTTGAGGAGTGTGACGATCCAAAGCTTCAAATGCATACAAGCCAAGATTTGAAGGCATTGATTTCTCTCTTGGAGGATCCAGTCTTTCGAAGCATCGTAACTATTCAAGATTCACTAACAGATTTGAACTCACAACTCAGTCAGCATCCCTCGATTCTCCCAGGAGATTTTGACATAAATCTTGGAGGTCAGCTGGAGCTTTCGCTTCCCACTGCACCAGCCCAACCACTTGGTCCAAACATGTATCAAGATATGTATCAAGACAGCAGCGAACTGGATGACCAGAGAGTTCCAGTTGCTAGACTTGTCCACAGCAGTAGTGAAGACACCAGTGCACAGGTCAGTACTCGGAGTTAGTGAATGTGTTGGAGAGATGGTTAAGAAATAGAAGCAGGACTTGAATAGAACTTGTATTTGCCTTGACAGGTAACGAGTCCGAGTTTGGCATCGGAAGACATAAGCATGCCCCCCATAACAACTCCAACTTATGCTAAAGAATTCCAGAAAGTTATTGAGGCTGCATCTAAAGGGCGTCAGACTTACACTGTTCAGGTAAAGTATTTAAGTTTTTTATCTTCATTTTTGGCTAATCCCGGAGAATAAGGATCTTGATTCGTAGTTTAAGTGCAGGTATAATTAGCTATGAAGGTGGTATTAAATTTCCATTTTTCTTTCGCTTCAGCTATACAAACCTGAGGGAACAAGCTTGGGATTCAGCGTCGTAGGGCTTCGCAGTAAAGATAAAGGCGAGCTCGGGATTTTTCTTCAAGAGATTCAACCGAACGGGATCGCAGGCTGGTGAGTTTCATAACGGAAAATCGATATTATAACAATGTAGGAAGGACAAATCGATGTAGTAGGATTGCTCATTGAGCGAGACTCCCATACTCGAGTAAATGGGGTGGTGGCAAGGGTGCATGTAGCGTACGCACGTCGCACGGCCGGGTGCGTCCATTCCCTCGGGAATCCATGTGGATGGAACCCAATGAATACATCAATGTTCTCGTCCTGCAGTTCCCGGCTCCGCAGGATCCGAGGGAGATTATAGCATTCGAATATTTTGCTATATAGAGAGTCGGAGTCTCTCTGATCTTCGCTTGAAATAAACTACTATTGAACCGCGATTAATTTGGCAAACGACCCGTGCAACATAACTGAAATGGTTACTGAATTTGTTGTCGATTCTATTACACGACTCATTGTTGTTTTTTTTGCCGATTCTCTATCCTTGCGGAAAGTATTACGCCATATTCATCTTGAACTTTCCAAGGAAACCGATCGTTATTCCGAAGGTGATGGTGGGTTGTTGTACACATTCTAGTCACGTGCAGATAGAAAAAGCGGATATTGGAAAAGGGAAGGTAATCCTATTAATTTGTGTTCGCAAATATTATATCCAATTGACATATGGTATTTATATGTTATGATCTTCTTTGTCTGACGTTTGATTTTACTTGAAAATTACAGATGTATTGTATTAAAATGCAAATGACCTATTAAAATCAAGGTACAACTAGAACTAAACAAGTAATCCTAATTTTTCCGCTCCAAAAAGCAAAAAATTGACGATAACTCGATCAATTCAAAAGATAGATCAATTTAATTAGCTGATTCGGATTCCTGAGCTCAAACCCCATAGGAATATGTCAAAATACTGTGAAAAAAAAAATGTCGATTTTTAGCCCCAAAATCGAAAAAAATCTAAGGTATATCCCTTTGGTTTTTTTTTCATTTTTCGGCCGAAAATCAATATTTTTGTTTCGCAGTATTCTGATGTTTTTTGATTTCAGAAATACGAAAACGTTACTAAATCATACAAAAGGGAGAAATTCATAAGTCAATATAGATTTGATGAAAAATTATTTCAACAATGATGCATACATTTTTAAAAATTATTGCAACTGACATGAAATGAAATCAAAGTAACGCCACACTGCAATCCGATGCGTGTGCGAAGCGCGTGCCTGCAATGCTAGTTAAATTTAAGATTCTGGTTATTTCCAGCGAGAGAAATCAGTAGATGTTTGTAAATTGACGTGTATTATCACATTTACGAAAGATATTCTCTACCGTATTACATACGTAATACGTCATGCGTATACTCAAAGATAAATCGATGTCACTCGCGGGGACGCTGTCCGTGCGACTCCATTCAAGTTCGAATTTCAAAAGTATAGATTGACGACGGTCTAGAGTGGGTATACACAATGTGCATACACGACGCGATAAACGATTACGCCGTTCAATTGAACCCCTAGAAACGTTCGATCACTTCGATAAGCGTTTCAGAATCTGTGTCTGTATCAGCTCAAAAACGAACCACAAAGGAAAGAGATTACTCGATTTTTTCACAGTACGCTGACATATTTTTAAATCTTCATACCTCATCGTTCAATTTTCCGTATCCAATTGAAACTTCTGTTGCAAACGTTGAAATTATTCTAAGAACCTTCTTGTAAAAAAAAAAAAATAGGTAAAAAAAGAAAAAGAAAAGTAAAGTAAAGAACGGGACGTCTACCGTTTCAATTTAGAGAGGTACGAATAAATAGCCGTTGTCTAGGTATAGATTGAGAGACGATTGATTTTACGATCTGTTGGAAGAGTTGTTGCATCGCGCCCTAGAAGAATCTGCTTTCTTACACGGCCCTCGTATAACAGTGTAGCCGTCAATTCAATTCCTGTCGTATCTAACATTTCTGAAGCCGGCTTACGTCCCAGGAACTAGGGTATTGAAATATTTCTTGAATTACAGAGTTATGGCTAGGCCTGTTTACTTAAAGTTTTAGAGCAATAAATTAACCCTCGATGCTATCCTGCAGCACGATATTCATCCAATACTATCACCCACTACTTTTTCATTTCTGAACTATCGATCTTCACGTCCTCGCCATAAATCCTGCCTCATTCGCTTCTCTTTCCTTCCTTCCTTCTTCCATCCGTTCGTACGTTCATTCTCTTTTCCGTTCACAATTCGCGCTGTCTCAGCTTGTACACCTACACAGAAGTATACGAGAAAAATATCCGTGAAAATGTATCGGCAAATTGCTGCGATGATAACTCCTCCAACGAACGTTGAAAAACGAGATAAAGAACGCAAAAAAAAAAACAAATAAATAAATAATGAGCGAAGGAATTCATTCATTCGACTAAATTAGCACCTCATTCGCGCATTGGCTTTCATGCCTCATCCTTTTAATTTCGCTAATTACGCAATGCAATACTTGGAGAATTTCCATTTAATTATACCGTGGCTCATCGCGAAAAGAAGCTGTTGACAAAATCATTTTTTGCTTTTCCTTTTTTTGTTTTCGTCTTATTATTTAATTTTGTTGTTGTTCGCAAATCCTATGACCTTGACTATGATCCGTGACCTGTAAGTTGTAACCTGTAATACAACCAGCGAACGGAGGGTGGCTGGAAACCTACCGCGATTCAATCTCAGTTTATTCCTGGCTCTACGTTTTCGTATTCCTCAGCCATTGGAACGCAGATACGTAGGTATAGAATGTGTACGGACGTGTGGGTGTTACATATCCATCTACCTTCGATTTTTGCATCCACCTACGGAAACACGTGATGAGCCATTTTCACTCCGTTGTGTGATTTCTTCGCAAGATTCAAACCGACAAAATTCAAACATTTATTTGTCAATCCAATCCCATCTCTTTTTTCTCATTTTATCTTTTCCCACATGTGGTCCCCACACAATTTTTGAAAATCACAAATCGGAAAAGATCACTGAGAATTATAACACCGTCATCAAATTTTTGTGTCATACCATACCTAAATCTGAAAATTGTTCCGGTATAAAAACCGCGATCTAAATATTCGACTCTAAAAATACTCTCTCTACCCCTTCGTCAAATAAACATGACTATAAAAGACACGAGTACGCGTTGAAAATTCTGAGTCAACTCGAAACCGGTCGAGTTTGCGATAACGTACCGCACCTGTTTTCTGTTCTTTTTTTTTATCCAATAACTACATTTTTTTTTACAAGATTGATCAACTCTGCGTATATGCAACAATATTCCTTTATGATGGAGGTAGTTACGAAATTTCAATGCATTATAATCGAATAGGTCAAAATGAACGCGTTATAGCTACTAAATATACACTCGAAAAACTTTCCTCGTTATCCTACCAATCAATCTAACTTGATTGGCCAACGCTATATGCGTATACCATATATGTATGTATGCCCATACCGTGCCTGTCGCTGCTGCATCGACATCGTGCAGCAAGAGATGGACACGGGATGGATGGACATCGGGCCCACGTGACTCGTGTAATTGATTGATTTACAAACATTTGCCATCCCTAAGGCACACAAACGTTTTGTAGTATATGGACCACCTACTGTAAACGAACGAAACACATCCGTGTACATACAGATGGTTTAACGAACGCGCGCGATTATCGATTATTAGACAGGATTCGCGAGCTTTTCCTCTTGACAACTTTTGGTTTAAATTGCCGCTACAGATCGTAAGGCCGGGCGCTGTTCATTGTCAGTGCAGGTGATTATTGTTTGTTTGCCACCAAAGAGCCATTGTATAAAAAATGATCTATTACCATAATCACGTCTGTTGGAGTTTGGAAAAAATCTTGGGCATGATAATTAGTCTTGAAAAAAAAGGTAGAAAAGAAAATGAAAAAGGCTGCACAGCGGCAGCTGGTTTCAAAAGATTTATGAGTAGCTTCTGCTGCAGCAGTCTGGTTTTGAATATCTTGGCAAAGACACATCCGCAGAAAAATTTTTGTCGCATATAAAAGAAATATATCCGTATATAGTATATATCGTAAATGTAGCAGATATATATATTTTAACTTCACCAACCGTAACTGGTACAGTATGCCGTACGGAGAACAAGAGGTGCAGCAATTTAAAAGAGAGCTTTTTTTTAGCACGGCAACTGGGGAGTTGCTTGTGAGAAATCGATTTATTATACCTGTCTTCTCTCACGTCTATAGATGTGTCCCGATTCGAAAGAAATTTTTTAACGAAAGAATAGATACGGCTTAAAATAATGTGCGATATATATTTCGCGCGCACTGAAACTCAGCGGTAATTGCAGAGGTCTTAGGAATCGCAGGGGGTTCATTCGTTCGACAAATATGTCCTACCTATACGGGGTTATCTGTAAACCGGAAAATAACGTCTAGATGTATTCAACCCTCGACGTTGAGGCTGCTGCTGCTGGGTTCGGTGTCATCTGTCGGCAAGTTTCCTGATTGGTTCAATCAATTAGTTTGACGTCAGCATCGCGGCTTCTACCTCGACCTCGTCTCAAGAGACGTGCGAATTCAAGCCACGTATACCCATCCCACACATACATGCGCGATACATCTCTATATTAAATAGCAAAACGTCATATAATCCGCAAATAATCAACGAGAATTATTCACCACGGTTTAATCAATTTGCCAAATCATCGTGGTCCCGATATGATGCGAGAAATAAATAAAGGGTTCATTATCGAAAATATATACCTTATACATCGCGTGTAGATCGTCGTAAAGATTACTACCGTTTGTATGTAACGTATATACCTGCTGTATAAGCTTTACTTTATTTCTTTTTCATTTTTTATCTTTTATTTTTTTTATTTATTATACAGCTTCCGCAGGTTGAGCTTATAACACATTTTTGCCGAGGATATTTCGCGTCCCGGATAAAGGGTCGGTAAATTTTTTTTGGCACTCGTATAATAACGTGAGTCATGTTTCGAGATGTCGTAAAAATTCCTTGTAGGTACCTACGTACGTATACCATACGTGTGTACGGCATTTATGGTGAAACCTGTGTGTGGGCCTAGAATATGGTATATACCTATATGCCGAGGTAGATACTCTTAGAAAATTTACTATCCGTGCTATTTTTTATTTTTCATACCCAATTGTACCCTTCATCGCGCGCGGAGTTAATTCTGTGTGAAATTTTACGTAGGTGAGCGCGGAGTACCTGCTTTATAAATTGTACCTGCACGATGCGGGGATATTTTTATTTTTTCTTGTTCACACTCGAGACTTGTCTCGATTTGACGATATAAATGTGGGCGCATTTCATCAGCGCTATTGGTGTCACCTCATTGTCGAAGATTCACGTTCTTCGATAGCTCGTGCCAAAGGTTTTCACATTATTCAATATCAGATACTCCACCTTTGAATTTATACACGTGACTGGAATTTTTTCTTATCATTTTTTCCTTGAGTCACTTTCGACGAATTATCTTATGAATCCAAAACCTCGCTTATACACGTTTTTTCTTTGTTTTTTTTTCTTCATACCCACTTCTTCAACTTCGCTATAAGAAACGGCGCGGTATAAGGTGAAAACTGCATAATTGTGTTTATGATTCCGCTGAAATGCAGTTTTGGTATATCATGCAGTAACTGTACTTTGACATTCTATGTTTAAAGCTCGACAAAAGTTATCGATTTTATATAATAATTTGCTGTGCACTAGATATTTATACAACGTGCAAACTGCAGCTGGTGCAACTGCACTTTTACTACTCGTACATAGGATATGTAGACAGAAATTATAGATCATATTTTATCAAAGTCGCTCCAATAAATGCACATACGTAACAATGCCACGGAATATTCATGATCTTTTGATTATCTTAAATTTTTTTTTTTTTATTATCGCATCTATGATCGCCATCAAATTTTTCATCATCTGTTAATTGAGCCGACGTTATATATACAACCGGATATCACGTCGTTAAATTTTAGGCTTTACGTTAGCCAGAAGATAAAAAAGATGCGTCTTATGGCCAAACGCGTTCTAGATTTGCTGGTAAAATCTTCTCCGGATTTGGTCGGATATCCAACAGGATTTCGAAGAGCTTCTAAAGGTCTGTCAACTCTAATTACCGCCGACCCGTACCCAGGTATATATAGGTATACTAAACCTACCTTTGATCCATCGTTACATATTTCACCTTATACTTCAAAGAATTCTCAGCACGTTGGTGACAATCCAAAAAACAAAAAAAAAACCACGCAGGGCACCTCTGGAATTCAAATTTTCTAACCGCATGTAAAAAAAACTTGATGCATTCGGCGGAACAATATTGATCGGTATGACATTGATGTTTAATTATCCTTTTTCTTTTCTTTTTTTTTTTTTATTTTCGTTGCACCCTAAAACGGTCAGTTCTTGACGTAGGCGCGATGGATTGACAGGAAATGGAAGGGTGATGTAAAAAATGAAAATCGGTTGTAATGGTATCGACAATCAACTTGGAACTATACCGGTTGGCAATTTTCCAGCTGTCAAGATTCGAGAGGGATTTCGCGTGCCCAGAAAACGCGGGAAATGCGGTGTGTTGGTCTGGTGTGCGATTGAAAGCATCGAAACGGATTAGATATCGTTTATCTCTTCGTCGTGTTGCTGCAGCGCGCGTTAACTTCCCGGCAAAATCAAAATTAGTGGCAAATATGGGTATTGCAATATCGGGTCAGGAATCTATTGAGCCACGCGAGCGAGGACGAGAATTAGTTTAACTTGCAATTTTACAAGCTAGAAAGCAAATCACCAGCTTCAGGGTGGAAAACGATTGGAAAAACCGCAGGATTCGAAAATGGAAAAAATCAAAAAAAAAAAAAATTGCGAAGAGTCCGACCGAACCCGACAACTATCGGGTGGGGATTTTGAGCCTATCTGACTCATATATACCTACCTGTCGACGAACGGCGTTATACGTCCTGACGCATGCTCAGTTTAACAAGGAAAGTAGAAACGGATTTCCAACACCGTCGCAGTATCAGTCAGGCCACAGGCAAAGTGGGTTGGCAGTATCACAAATGCCTTAGATATCAGAACCCGCCTCATATACTTACGCGACGTTATCGTTTCACAGAAACCGCCAAACGATATAAAGTCGCGAAAGAGTTTCGGTGCGGTGATGAAATAAAGAGAAAAAAAAATCACATATATACACGTGTATCTCAACCCCTCCAGAACCATATAAAATAATTATGGAAAAAATGAAACTGTATAGTTAACCATATAACCCGAATTTTTTTTTACCTTTTTTTTTCAAAAATTTTCAACGTTAAAATTCAAGCGCTAAGGCGAAGAATATTTGAACGGATATTTGAAAGAATGAAATTACAAGAGGAGAGATTCATTGATTTCGATTATCATATTGATTTCTTACTCCATTATCGTGATATTAAAATTGTCGATTAAATTACCAAATTGTTCGTTGTCTTGAAATGAACGTATTAAAAATAGTACACATTTAAAAATATAAAACTGTTTGCGATCTCGATTTATATATCAATTATTTTTCGGACTCGAAATATCTATAAATGAATGATTGAAAAATAGCAGATTGCGATTCAATTTCCAGGTAAACATCGAATGTACATTCCGTTCGGTTGGTGCTGCAGCAGGTTGTGTTCTGCCCTCGGCTCTGCCGCTAGGCTGTATAATAACCACAATGTGAAGAATTTTTATCGGTCAGATTTTAATTATCTGCGTTAAAATATATCGATCGAACCGGGACAAATACTATGGCATGTAGTGAGCCAATACGTAGTGCCGGTGTAATTTTGTCATTGAATGATAAAAATTTTTCAAATCTTCACGATTATTTGTACCTATGGGTTCTTGAAGGACGAAAAATCAAAAGACTTTGCAACGATTGTATCAACATCTGTAAAATGAAAATTATTTGTTTAAACGGTGGAATAAGCGGTTTCGTTAATTTATTTGATAATTATTATTGTTTATAACGTACAAATTTACATATATTCTTATTTTATTGTACACGCGCAAACTTTTGTAAATAAAATTGAAAGAAGGGGAAAAAATTAAAAAAAAAAAAATTAAATAAACAAAAATAAAAAGAAGTTAAACCAAAACCAAACTTAGTAAAGAGATTAAAATAATAAAACAAAATGGAAATAGGAAAATGATACCAAAACGTGGTTTACTTTGACCAAGAATATTATTATAACGTGCAATAAAAATTTTATAAAAATACAATACCTACAAATAATTTTATACATCATATACATACATAACGTATATATTATAACGAAAAATTCGTACAATGGGTCGAAAATAAGTAAAAGAAATTAGGGTAACTGGAATCATGTGCAATCATTGGACCAATTACTGCATATCGAAGATTTATTTCGACAATCAAAAACCGCTTTCGAGTCAATCGATTACCGGAACTGGTCGGCTGCAGTAGCTGCAGATAAAAAGATTAGAAGCTGCACATCAGAAAGGGTAAGTCGGATGAAACGAGAATTTCCACTGAAATTTTCAGCCCTCAATATATAAAAGCATATAGGTATACACGAGGTGCAGGAGCTATAGTAGCGAACGTATTGATATACCTTTTAGAAATGCATCTACCTGAACTTTCCTATACCGATTATCCATCACCTTATATGAGTGTATAATTACGTAATTAATATATTGGATTTTACGACCTGTGACGACGAGCTACTCGATCGATGCAAGCTGCTGTTGGTGCACGTTACTAACGTGCATAGCACATACTGAGCGTAGAATCAAACCAGCTACCGTCACATTGTGGTCATCCTATTAGAATTTACAAGACCGCATGCTGCAATAGATAGTCGAATGAAGAATAGAAACGACAAACAAAAAAAAACGTAAAATTAAACCCCGATATTCTAAATATAAATCCAACTTTGCGGCATGAGAATTTTATTTATAGAATCATTATATCCGAGTGGAAGGAGAACTGATCAAGCATACTTGATAAACTGAAACAGGCGCCCATATAATACCGATATAAAGATGACGAACCATATCGTCTCATTTATTATTAATTCTACCGGCTCTATGAAACATGTAACCTATACCTCATGGGTTATAGTACAATAAGCTGATTGTGCGTTTTTCATTAGCCTAACTTATACGTACTAACAACTACTATTGTGGTTCCCACATCGATCCGTACCATCCCGATCGGATTATTATATTTTTTTTCTTTTTCAATTTTTTTTACCACATCATCATCGTGATCTAGATTGGCGGAAGCTACTTTTTTGTAGACTACACCCCACGTATTGCGATGCTCTTGCTAAAGCTACTTTCTAATGAGATTACAAAAATTTTAACCCTTTGATACGAGGGAATGGGACACATACACGCTTTTATGAATTTTAAATCAACGGTTACACCCTTCTATCTACACCTACATCTATACCTTATGGTAACTGATAATAATCTATTCATCATTTTCGGAATGGAAAGGAAAAGAAAAAATTACTTGACCTGTCATAGATAGATATAGTATCTATATTTCTTTCTTCTTTTTTTTGTATTCTTTATTTCGGGAGTACAAATATCGTGTCGTTGGTGTGTAACCCGGTCGAAATTCTGTCACGTAGAGAGTTCGACTTATTTTTCGGGTTCGCCGTTTCCGATCGTTGTTCTTTCTCATGGCCCTGGCCCTCGTCCAGTTCTAGGTCAGCTGCTCCCGCTACTTACGAATGTAATAATTACTCGTATTTATGTACGTATTATATTTATTCTACGTACGTACGTTGTTATCACAGTTTCAGGATTATAGGACGAATTTCTTCGATTACCTGGAGCAAGTAAATTTACTTTATGTGTATCACAATTTCTTTTCGGGGACAATTGTGGAAACGTAGATATTTTTTTCTCCCTTCGTTTTCTTTTTTCTTTTTTTTTTTTGTTCTTCCTGGTAGTTCTCGCAATCGCAAATGCAATTTAACGAATCGCCAAGGCGGAAAGCCGGCCGGCCAGCCTCCTCATTACCAGCGATTTGGCCGAGACTGTGGTTATGCTTCAGAGCATAAATGACCAGAAGACTATTCTCTGTAGATTTTCAACTCTGCGGGTAAAATTTTACCGAATACAAAGCGAGATGAGATATTTCACTTCGTTCCGAGGTTCCGTGATGCATTATTATACGCGCGTTGACGAAATAATGATCGGTGCTATTTTTCATTTCCGAAAGTTTCGACCATAATATTTATTCGATGCATTTTCATTTATATCCCAATTTTTATGTGTAACGCATACTTTGATTTTAAAGCGAAATAAAATTTTCGAGTACGACGCTACCGCAGCTGTATACCTGCAGTTTTTAATACATGTAACAAAAGCTGCACACGTTTCGGTCCGTGCTCTGTAAGGACCGCCGATCGAAAGTGGAATATTTATTTGTTTTTACACATTGAATATCATATTAGAAAACAGTGGTAAAAGGTGCGCGATATCGAACTACTTGTATGCACGTTCAACGGGTACGTGGTATTGTTCGCTTATTACGTGATCTGCACGGTATGGAAAAATTCTAATACTGCACGTCCATATTGCAGCTGCAATAGTAGAGACCTGAAAATTGAATGGTAAACGAGATATTAGGTAGAGCATAGAATAGGACGTCTAGTAATAGTGCCTACTTATTTTGTCTGTTTAGACTAGCTGGACTTTTTTCGGCTGTTTTTTTGGAAATTCCAATTTATGGTAGCAGGAACATCGTCTCTCATTGACTATTGAACGATAGAAAGTATGTCATTCGAAACTATCCATTTTTCCGGTTTATTGTAAAAACAAAATCAGCAATATGAATCGGTTGTTCGCGTATATCATTTTGTCGCACGTAAGTTTTTGATACTCACGGGAATAGATATAAGGATCCTTGTGGTCCGTTAACAATGGGGTTGAAAAAGAGGTTTCTCCATTGTCCCATTGTCGGATCCTAATGTACAGAATTCAGAAAGTCCTAATCTTTTCGAGTAAAGAAATTGAATGGATCTGAAGACGACAGAAATGGAAAAAAAAAGTAAAGAAAAATTGTCGTTCGTTTTTCCTCAAATTTGTTCCCCAAGAGTAAACGATCGCTCTTCCAGAAGTTTTTTGATCTCTTCGCTTTTTTTTGCTATTAAGAGCTGCTCGATGTACTTATGAATTCAACTATACTGATTCTTTAAAATAAATTCACACGACCAGCCCGTGGAAAACCGATTAAATCGTTGTTACATTTATCGACCTCTCAAGTTCACCCCCGGTAATCGGGTAATGTGGTGGGTTGAGTGCAGATGGTTGTGTGATTAAAAATGAGGATCGAAGTGCTCTCCAAGGGCTGAAAACAACTGAAAAAACAAAAATAAAAAAAGTAAAAAAAGAACCTCGGCAAATTATATATAAATTGATCGCGAGAGAATTGTTGAAGTTGGTCGTGAAATAAAATTAAGGGTGAACCTACTGCAGCCGTGGGGCGAGCAGTGAACCGAATAATACGTACATAAATGTAATCGAATAGCAAATGACCCCTTGCAGATTTCATCAGCCTACAGTTCTTTCTCTTCTATCGGTTTTTCATTTTATTTTCTGGTTTTTTCCCTCTCTGTCTTTGTGTATTTATCGTGTAACTTCCGGTTTCCGCTCTTTTCATCCCTTTCGCTCGCCTTTCTCACTAGTTCGCTTCTACTCGTACTGGAATTTGGTATTAACCCCCTCATCATTAGGGGATGGTTGTGCCTCGTGTTCTTCCGCGTATGTTGTGTCGAGTGTAACTCTTTTTTCTCTCTTATTTTTATTCTCAGTCTTATTCTTGTTTCTCAAGTTTCGGAGAGCGCTTCCCCAGTTTTCTCGTTGTTGTTTCTAAACATAGCGTTGCAGGTGCATACCTATTTCTCGCGAGTACTTGATCCAGCAGTCTTATGTTTGCTTTTTTTTAAGAAGTGTAATTTTCGTCCATCTCAACTCTGAATATTCAGAGTCATATATATGACGCGCTGTTCAATTTTATTCATTTAATTTTCAGTATTTCTTGTGCCCGAGGAAGTGAGTTTTAAATACGTGCATCTACGCGTACCTAATAAACTGGCGACTTTTACTGCAGGGCCTCGCACGCGCTGACTCATTTTTTTGTCCTCCACCCTTTCTGTAAAGTCTTTGGAAAATGTTTTTCGGTGCAGGTCAGTCGCGTGGTCTCGTAAAAACAGCTTACGGACATGGGCTCTCGTCGCGTTCCAAATATAGCACCCTTACCCTCCCGAGAGAGGGATCGATATACACTACACCGAGCCTATCCACCACGCGACCAACGTCCTCGCACAGCTCTTCTTTTCCTCCTGATGCGAACGCTGTTTATATAAAGCCCCGTTTACACCATTTAAATTGACCCCACAGAACACGTATAACCTACGCTCCTTGAATACCCGCTAATACCGCCATCAAAAAACCACCCTCAAGACACATCCGTCGTCACTTTTTTTTTCCTCTCATTCCGCTCTCACATCGTCCTTCGTTTTTTTGTTTCTTCTTTTCATTCGCTTTTTCACACCACTCCACCCTAGCTGGTGCTCATTTTTTGGTCCTCGGGGGATAATCGCTAATTAGAGATTTAATATATAGGTGTGCTCGATGAAATGTTTCCGAAGATTTCATTCCGCGAACCGTGAGTCGAATCGCCGAAGGTTCGCGGGGATGTTGACTCAAGAGCTTGAGATTTTCTTTGTAGAAATTTTAAGCTTCTCTTATATTACACCGACTTCGCTAACCCTTTAAGATGACTAAACCGTTCAAAGGTTACGATACTTTTTCTGTACGGGGTGTTCTTGTATATGTAGGTACCACGTATAGAATTTCATTATCGGAAAGAATTAATTAACTTTCTTAAAGTTTGGAAAAAATTTCATTCAACTCGATCACGATATAAATCCCATCGGCTAGACCGTTAGGAGCTTATGGAGTCTGAAGCATGAGGAATTCGTATGTACTTGTTGCTGCTGCTGCAGTCTTTAACATTCGGTCGACGTTCTCCCCATCGTCGTGTCGTGGGGTAGCGGCAATATGTTCGAGATTGTCTTTACGACTCTGCTCTTCGGGTGAGCAAGGTTTAGGGTGACTGGATCCCAAAATATTAAGAGTAAAGGGAGGGAAATGGAGCTCGGAGCTTTCAGCTTCCGAGACTTACAAGAGCTGCTTCTCCTTACGTAACCTTCCGTACCCCTTTGCGAACCCGAATCCTCACTCTATATACAGTATACGACCCGCCGGCAAAGGAAAGATTTAATAGCTTTTTCCAAGATTTAGTTCATAGTTTTGCACTTCTCACCTCTCACATCGAGCGCGCATTAAGTAACCCGTATAACCCGAAGGTTCTTCCCCTATTTTTCCCCCTCCCTTTTCGTCGATAAAAAGTTGTGTATAAACGCGTTGGTGAAATTGTCTCGTTGAATTCCTTAGGGGATAAGAATTCTCGTTCATTTATCGTCGAGAATGGGTAGTATAAGCGGGTGGAACTTACGACGATTCATTTTTATCCCGTCGCTGACGTTTACTGATAACATTCTATGTGAGCAACCCTTGGAATAATATTATTATACTTCTGTAATTAGAAATATGGCGGTTCTGTCGGGAGTTTTACACCTCGGTGAATTCTAATTCAGCTCGTGTAGATATATAGAAATGCCTTCTACTTCATGCTCTGCACTATAGTGCCTACGTATGCCCAACTCTTGAAACGACGTGACATTATTAAACCTTTGTACCCAACCTAACCTGCGTGTAATAGCGTATGTATAATATATATGTATACTTATAGTAAAACCGAGCTACATGTCATACATGGAATCTCGTTAAATATTTATTACGGTTAAAACTCATCATTAAAATATGATATTCACCAACACTGCATTTAGCTAGACCTATAACGCAATGAATAATTAGAAGTAAGATTAAGATGAAGGGGTGACACCCGCACCCTACATATATATCGGTCCCAACTAAAAACTCGCAACTTTTTCTATGGGTAAAATTATTACACCGCTGTAGTTACCGACCTTATTAATCCTCTTGATGAAAAATTCACCGTGTACACCATTCCATATACATAAGTATAGCTGTACGCATGGTGTTAAGCGTGTATAGTAAAAGGTTGAAAATTTACCACACTTACTACGTGACACCGGTGAAAGTTTAATGAGAAAGAAACTCACCTGCCTACTGCTGCGGTTAGTTTATTGATCGTGGTTATATATATATATATATATTTGTGAGGGGGGTTTTATGTAACACTATAGGATTAATTTTATCATTTATATCGCATAATTTGATGCTGCACGTGCATCTGCTATAAATTATGGGGTTAGTTTATTCGTTTGGAAAATCGTGGTCATAAGTATCCGATGGATGTACGTACGTAGGTATAGGTATAGAGTGAGGTAATGCAAACCGAGAAAATTTAAGGGTAGAAACTGAAGGGGGAGTCTTGGAAGTTGTATTTGGTAACATAACTCGAAGGCAACTCTCCTCCAACCTTCACTCTGATCTACTACAGAGTGAGGGATGTTACTGATTCAATTACTGTTCGTTCTCAACCTCCGGCAATTTCCAAATCCTCGAGGCTGATGAAACTCTGTATATATAGAAAATAAACCAAACCATCTAGTAGACAATTCTTCTTTTCTTCTTCATAGAATTTCGGAATATACCCATATTTACAAGGTAATATCGTAGACTTACTGTCTGCGGGGAACTATAATAAACCGATGTAATAAATGGCGAGAAAAAGTGCAGGTGTATTTTAAATATGTATGCGGTAGGTACGGTGCAATTGGAAAAGAAAAGAAAGAGCACAAAAAAAAAATAATATATACATATATATATATCAGTCCTCCACTCTTCCGCGCTCATACAGCTATTATTCTCGGTCGGTGGTTTTTATTCGTATTTCTGTATAAAATATGATAACAATAATATAATATCGGCAAATTGTTTTTACCGTTTTTATTTTCATAATCATATAGACATGTTTTGCGCCATAAAACTATATGCAGATACAGCTGGGTTACCTAAGAACTGATAATTTATTACGTCAGATGTATCATCATCCACGAAGGCGGGGGGAAAAATACTCGAGGAATGATAGTCGTATTCGTCTGTCAGAGGAGTTTTCAGAATTCATTTATGCTAGTTGATATTTTATCTAGTCTCCGTATACCCGTATACAGCTATTTACCTACTCCGAGAAGAATTCACTTCCCCGGACCTTTTTCCAAGTATAGTAAAAAAAAAGAAAAAAGAAAGAATCTCTTTCGTATATTCAGATATGTGTCTTACGGGAGTCCGTCGGTCGTAACAGTCTGCAGATCGTTCTACCTAATACGTATCTCTCATGTGAGATGACTGTACGTCAGACACATGCAAACGTATACATTCGTTATGGGAGCACAAACACGCGATCGTTCAACTGTACGATATATCCCATATCCCATACGTGTATACGCAGGTTATACAAACGAATAACGTCGAAAAAGGACATTGCCGTTCAACACATCCATGGCAGCTACTAGTTATACCTACGTATAGTTGCATATTCATTTCGTACTCGGTTGCTGTTGTATGTATGGAAAAGGTCCCTGCAGAGCTGCTGCAGGTTTTTACATTCAGCAATAGAAAGAGAGTAGCCATGCGAAATATGTATAGAGGAGAACGTGAAAAAAAAGTAAAGAAAAAAAAAAAATGTGTTCTCCATTTGAAAAAAGAGAAAAAATTTTTTATGTCCGGTTCAATATTCGCAACGAAAGCTGGTACCGCTCTTGAGCTATCCCTACGAAACATTAATCCGCAGCTGCCATAGCTTGAAGAGGTCAAAATGGGGTTATATAGTGAACTTAGTTATCTCCTAACTTGGCGGACAGGTGGTTATTCCGTTAGCGATGATGGTGCAGTAAGCGCACGTGATGGGGAGGCCCGTTAGTGGTGAAACGGGTCGGTAGAAGGTAGGTATGATTTTGTGGCGGTGAAGTTGGCGCGGGACTTCTCGAGGGTTGAATTAGGTTAACATTGTCCTCCTGCAAAACGACTATTCATATTGTGATACGTATATATCGTATAAGAGAAATGGGTAGGGAAACGGGGGTGTGAATTAGGTCAGGTTTTTGTTATAATGTCGTAAGACCTTGATGAAAAAAATAAATGAAAAAAAGAAATACTCACAGCGGTGGAACTACGTTTGAAGTGATTAATATCCAATGACAAAGACCCTCATCTCTCTTTGGAATTAGATGAAGACTATGTGTAAAGTACGTCTCAACTATGCCCATCATTAGGTAACTCACTCTCTACCCCGGATTCCTTTGGCGACATTTTCGGGCGGGTTGTTCCAGGTGTCGAGTGATTTTCGCTTTGACTAGACCTTGAAACTTTGTTAATATTCCATCGGGTAGTTACTGCGGGGGGGGGGGGGGGGGGGGATGAGGGCCTTACCGACCTCATGCTGTATTAGGTATTAGGGTTTGTTATACATATAGTAGGTTGGTGAGGCAGTTCTAGGGCTCCCTCCGGAACCAGCGCTGCCTCCTTGAATATTCTTGTCAATAGGGTATGAAATATGTAGACCAGGATTTCACGTCTGGCTTTTCCACCCCCGCTATATCACCTATTCTTGCTACGCTCCGAGTTTCATTGTAAGTATCTCGTTTCCAATACATGAACGTAAAAGAACCTCCCATGAAACCAGGCGGCAAATCCACCTTATACCATCCGATCTACTTACATGATGCTGCAGACTTTAAAAATAACTTCAATGGCCTTTCACACCTTGAGGAAATTTGCAAAGCAGGTTGGCGGATCAAACGACCTCTCCTCACCGCTCTTTTTTCTTTTATTTTTCTCATTTTCTTTTTTCTCTTTTACCGTCCTTGGCGAACTACCAAAACCGCAATGTGCAGCACCCCGTACATCCGTTTGTTACTCGTGTATTACTAAAATAATAATAATAAAAACGCTTTCAAACTTGTTGCCAATTAAATTACCAATGAGTCGTAATGTGCCATACATGAATAGTGCAAACTATATTAGTTTATATTACTACGATGAGTTTGAATCGAACTTAAGTCTTCCTCTCGTGAAGTAATTTTGTTTAATGCTAAATTAATCAGAGGCTAACTGCATGACAAGGGAATAGACCGTCATTTGACATTTGTTCTAATTCCCGTTCCGCCTTCGTTTCTTGCGCTCTATATTGTTGTACAATTATAGGTTTGTATACATGCGTTATACAGCAGATAGAGTCGATCATCATGAGTGCACTGTACGCAACACAACGTTACCCACCAATCCATGATGTTTAACGAACCAAATAATGTTTACGTACGTACCTAATGCCAATCTCTGGTTCTAGTCGCAGAGGTAGGCATGGTGAATGCCATTAAGTTCTGTTTGGTCGTTCATCCATTGGTTGCACTTTAATTGCTCACCATCGCATTTCAAATACAGAAATAGATGAACGTGTTGATTCGTACGTCTATATACATATATCTATACGTGCGGGAAAATTTTGATGGGGATTTATTTCACGTGGATCCTCCGACCGTGACATTATTTGTATTTGGTATATTTGACGATCACTATTGTTGCGCAGATGTTCCTATGTACAAATTGAATATTGTTAATTGGAACGAAAATTTGTGCGCACGTTAGTTTTTATTTTTATGACATTGATTTATTATTGTTATTAGTTTTTTTGTTTAGCAGACAATATTCGTGATGCGAAAAGTGAATACGCGGACAACAGTGGTACTAACGAGTGGACGTTCAAATAATTTTGACAACTCGATGCAGCTCTTTTGAATTCTCGTTAACGAGGGTTGTAAACGTTACATGAATCTTCAAGTTTGTACACTTCCGCTCCACGCCCCGTTTCCTCTTTAGTTTTGCTCGTAAATATATAAGTTAATTAGATTTCCTATCTCGTTACCGTAAATTAATTACATGGCATAACATCCGCTATGTTTTCTGGTTAAATTCACCGAAGAGAAACGGCGTCTAGACCGCATGATGCGAACAGCGAAGTTTTGGCTTTACGTCAGAGGGATACATTTGCCGTTTGTGGTTTCATTAATCCATTTCACCTGTGGTAAATCAATATCGTGGCCATAATTTCTACATTAATTTTCGGTAAATTGAGCCAATTCAATTACAGGTATCGTACATATATCATTTTGAGTGATAAAAAATCACCTCGAAAATGGAACTAAGTGATTTTGCGAGAAACTACGGCAGGTATATCACGTACACTTTGTGGGATTGGTGCAGATATATTGCTCATTCGTTAATTATTTACCCATCCTAGAGATCCATTGCCGTTTAGGATCAGGTCTCATCTTGAACCGGACACGCTATATTTCGTAGCTACTGAAAATTACGAAGGACATGGGCCTGAACGACTCTTGGTAATCAGAGACTGACAGGCAGTGTCGGTGTATGTTTAGTTACCGCGGGTTACTCCTTGACTCGAATTATCTCCTTATCGTCCCCTTTGTTACGCAAATCGGTGTCTTACGTCATCACAGATTTTCTGATTTTTAAGGAGCTGACGACGAAGCATGTCGCTAAATAATTATTCAACCGCGACATCCAATATATCTTCAATGCTATGCGGAATTAATTAGACGAAAGTCTCCGTTATTGACACGATGTGAGAAAATACGCTCCCGCATCTAACATTGATAATATCAATGACGCATATATACGCGTACATTTTCATACCGGGGGATGAGAATACCGACTGAAGGAACCCAGCAGCGCAGCCTCCGGCGCGTGTTGAGTAAACAGAGATATCAACTCCAATAGCTCCGGTACACCTCCCTGCCATTCTGCTTTTGCTTTTGCTTTTGCTACCGGTATATATAAAGTTGATTTAGGAAGAGCTTGACGCGATACGAACTGTCAATATATTTATGGATCTTCCCCTGCACGCACACAGAAGACTCGGATGTTTTCCATGTTACTTACATAAAGTATAATAGAACCATATATATGAACGTAAGATTATCGAATTTCGGAATTTTCAGATTGCTTTGATAAACTAAAACATGCAGCAGTTCACTCGCTTCAACTCACCGCGATAGTCGCGTAGCCAATTTATTCCAGGATTCTTTCTTTTCAATATTATCGCTGAGTCT
Organism: Athalia circularis; assembly: GCA_963978495.1. Taxonomy (NCBI): domain Eukaryota; kingdom Metazoa; phylum Arthropoda; class Insecta; order Hymenoptera; family Athaliidae; genus Athalia; species Athalia circularis. Next base: position 10,708,079 of record OZ021702.1, read on the forward strand.
GGATTTCAGAGCGTTCGTTGTTATCGCTTTATTACTTTTATATTATGTTTTCGGAGTTTCATTCGGCCGTTGATTCGCAAAGAAGATTTTATAGATCTAGATCCTCGGCTAGATGGATACGTTAAGCTCCCGGAGATCCTGTCTCGAATTTCCAGACGCGTAACTCGAGAATCCTCGCCTAATCAGAGTATATCTAGTCAGCTTATTCGAGAAACTCCCTCCGTCGCATCACTCCTCGTGTTAGTCATCCTCTGAGGAGATTCGCTTATCTTGTGGTATTTTGTACCGAACGATCAAATAATGACTTTCGTCGCACACTTTTATCTATAAACACGCTAAACTTCGTTATATATATTTCGAACGACGTTTTATTTCTTCTTCAATCTTCCATCAATCGTGGCTCACGGTTGGGAATTTTCATCGTGCTCCAAAAAACTTTTCTAAAATTTTTGAATAATGAAAAACTTTCTGGAATTGAAATTGCTCTCACGATCGTAAAAATCCTATACGTCGTGCAAATAACGTAACTATTGTTAGCCGAATGTTTGGCAAGGAACTCGAATTTCGCATGATAAAAATCTATCAGGATGATCGTACCAAACAGGTACACTCGCGGAGCAAGAGCACGCAGAAAAATAGAAGGGGGTAGTAGAGGTAGAGGAAGGGAGAAGTAGACGTGCGCTGAATTTCTCTCGGTATAAAGCTGTGACTCGAGTTGCCTTCTGATTCTACGAGTTCTTCGCCACTATCCATCTTGGCATTTTCATTTCCTGCGCCTCTTACGGTGGACGGACGTCTAGATCTCTCATTTTCGTCCTCCTACCATTCAGTCAGCTAGAACAGTAACCACTATTTCTTTTTTCTATTTTTATTATTATTATTTCTATTTTGTACTTCAACGTCTAGCAGATACACCTGCGGCAGTCTGAGTTTATCTTTTTTCTTTAAACAAATCCGCGGCTGATGCCGGAAGCGCCAAACTCCGACGTTATATATATATTCTTGCAATCCGCCACTGTACGCGACGTGATACTCCGAAGGATAGTGAACGGAAACTCTGAAAATTCGTGGAATCGAAAAGGACGCGCCAATCATCTGCTTCCATGGATTTCACGTTTGATTTACGATTCGATTATGTCCAACTACGTCGCAATGCATTTACGTTCGGAAGTATCTTTGTCTTTTTTTTCTTTTCTTCTGTTTTTTTCCCCCCTCTCTCTATTTTTCTTTATTTCAACGCTGAATTTTCAAACCACTCGTAGCTCTTCTTCCAATTCATTGTTTTAGCTCTTCGGGTGGTGAGAAATGCTGAGATTTTTCCTCCGGCGTATAAATTATATATTATCCTGTTTACCATAAAGCTCATAAAAACTTGTTTGCCTCAACTTTACATACACACAGAGAGGTGCAAAGTTTCTCTCCTCCAACGGGGTGGCAGTATCCGAATACAGTTGATGCTGTTGCTGCATAACAGCCACAGCGGTACAGACTTGCAAAATTCAAAGCTCGCAAAGTTTTACGTCTAGATATCCGTATTTTGCCATGCCACGTTGTTCGGAATGATTTAAGTATATAGAGCAATGAAATATGGAATAGAAAATGTGTGAACGTACCGGAGAGCGATAGTGCACGCGCAGTTTCAAAAATGAAAAATCGTTTGGAATTTTAAATGATACATTCAACGTCATGAAATTTCTTATACGAAAACTGAACAATACCCGATTCTGGGAACACTATATGCGGTGTATGGAGCTTTTTGTCTTCATCAGCCCTAATCCTCTCTCAAGTATTCATCTATACGGGTTACCCTTTCCCAGCAGCTATCACATATTCATATTGGATAAAATCAAAGTTTTGTCCCACGAGTTTCTACGCGCTCGCTAAAAGGACTGGAATACATTATACCCGTTAAATCAGTGATCGAACTTTGGGGATTTAGAAACCCCTTGGAATTAGCTTGGCAGTTTGGTGAATCTCCAAAAATAACACCAATTATAACGGTAAACCCTCAGACCATCGTTCATGATTAAACAATCCAAGGAATTCATTGAGTAAAAGTTCTGACGCAACTTCATCGTAGATAATCAAATGACCGAATGAAACTGAAATAAATACACACAAGAAAGTTGTAAATGAATGATCAAATATTAATTGCCTCTTATTGTACAACCCGAACCTTGGCTAATTTTCGTTCATTAATTTCTTTGTTGCAGGTGAGTGTCGATTCGTGGTTGAGTTCAACTCTACCTACCCTATAACCATACACACATATTACTACATCCCACTGTGAAGTAAAGTGAGTTTTAGCGTGCAGTAAGTTTTTGTCGTGGTTTTACGTTGCTATGCAATTTACACTTAAATTTACCTGTCGCCCAGGTATAGATGATCATGCAGAGTTTAACGCCTCGAAATAAGCCGTTTGCAATGAGAGGGGGCTCAGGCAAAAAACGAAAGGAAAAACAATACGCGATTTTTGTAGGCTCGTGCGTATACGCGATGATAAAATCTATGTAGATATCGTCCCTGCTGCAGCTGTTGAAATTCTATCGATTTTTTTTCCTACTTCTCTCAATTCATGGATTAAAACCGTACAAAGCTTAAAATTTCAAATTATGGGTCATGTATATTCCACATTGAATTTTACGCGAAAACCGCTGATATAAGCTGGAGATTTTTTATCCGTATCGTGTAACGATAATTAATTATTGAAAAAGAATTACGTACGGTGTAAACGTATACATTGTGTCTTCTTTATTATATCCCACGTAGGCTAATGAGCAATTTTGTTAACGATCACTCGCGTGCTCATAATTATAAGACATTAATCAAGATTACGAAACTTCATTCGCTCGCTAAATGATCGCACCGACAAGACATGGCCCTGATGATGGATTATCAATTTTTGCTTCTTTTTTTTTCTCATTGTTCTCATACTTCCTGATTTTTGCTCATAACTTTTCGGGAGATATCAGCGGAATTTTTTTACACACACGTCACAAAGATACGAGAATTCTGAATTCGAAAACTCATGAGGGTCCCATAAGTTTCGTTTTAAATTCAAGATATACCCTCGATTTTCATTTTGTATAAACATGAAATTATACGGAAACGTTGACAGTTTTCCATTTTTCATTGGTACGCCGTTCGCTGAGGTGAAGTTTATTTGCGGAAAAATCAGAAATTCTCTCCTTTGTATATAGTACGGATAAAATATCCAGCCTGAGTTTTCTGGTTAGATATTTCATACGCGTGGATTTTTTTTTTTGTTTTTTCTTTCCTTTTTAAATCTCAATCTTTCGCACGGTAAAAGTTTTTCAGTTTTCCACGATCTTCTGTGTGCCAAACGATAATTCGGTGTTGCTCTTGTTTCCACCCGGACTTTTTGCTCGGACGTCCGTACAAAATCCGTATCATGTTCGAACGAACCTGAATGGCCTTCATTTTGACCTATTAATTTTGGTGTAAAAAAAAAATCATAGGATATTGATAAAGTTTAAATAATTTCATTCGTTTTTTTTCCAATTGTTTTTCAAACTCTCAATGGATTTTTTCTACGCATCAGCTGGTACGTATTTTTTTACAGATAGATGTGTCGATCTTTTGTTGTATACATATTTTTTGCCGCATTCGTCGAATTGCGTAGACCATTTTATGCAGCCCATGCGATTCTCTTGTAACGCTATACCTATTATGTGTACATGTACATGTACACACGCTGGGTTTTTCCAATAAAAATTGGACGTGCAGGTTTACCCGGTTAACCGCAGTGGTAAGGAACCTTTATTCCGCGAATAGGGTAGATCACATTTCTGGGTCTGCAGCTTGCCTGTCGTTATTTACGCACCACTACGTATGCCTATACGTATATCTTTACGCCCCTATACGGAGTGCTTGCGGAGGGCACGACGGCCAACCCACTGCCACACATACCGAAATACACCCTATGTGTGTAGAAGCCACGAATATACACACCATCTAAATACCGCCGGAACGTATATCGTCCTAGCAGGTACGAGATTACGGTACAAGCATTTCCCGAATTCCACCACGTAGTAGCTGCTCCGAGTTCCATCCGCTACGCCGCACGTTTAGATCGGTGGACCGATCATTCGTCTTTGTCTGTTGCAGAAAATTCGGACCTTCTTTTATTAGTATGAACACGAATTCATTCGCCATGCATTAATTTTCATGTAAAGTCAAGCCGTAAGACCTGCACATGCGACATCTCTGAAACTGACTGAACGTTTTGAGTGATGCGCTAACCGTGGTCAATTTTGGATCAAGAGTAGGTAATCAGAAAAAAAATGGCTTCACGGTTTGACATATTTTTGGGTTCGTTTTTTTTTTTTTTTATCAAGGAACGCTACGAGGTTATTGCTCAAGTTTTAAACGATGCAATACTCGAAAGATACTTTTTGGTTATTCGCAAGAAAGTAAGAAATTTACCGTCAATATTATGTTAATGACAAACGCAGAATAATTTCTCGAGTTGTGGTATAAAGTGTCTGGAAATATTATGTACCTATATAATATATACGTGCATACTGCTAAGTTAACTTTGAAAATGCAATTTCCATACAGATTGCTCTTTGAAAGTGAGGGCATGAGAAAATAGGATTAACAGAAAAAAGGGAAAGAAAGAATTGAAAAATCAAAAACGAAGAGAATTATATCGTCAGCCGCCCAAAGGCAAAACGAGTTGTTTGAAAACGAACTCGAAGTCTGTGTAAAAAAATTGTGGAGAATCCTAAAAGCTCATTTTAGATGCGACATTGGCATGAAAGTGATAGAAAGTTGTGAAAGAATCTTTTCAACCGAGAATTTCACTTTCAATTTTACATCTGATATATAGTGTGTAATACCAAATGTAAAATGTACAAAAAATTCTGGATTTGTAAGCAGAGTTGGAGAAGGAGGAATAACGACGCGATGTAGACTGAGGACTTAAACTCCGTTGAATTCAAAACGTTTACATTCACTTGAGTAGAGCGAGAAACGTGGGCAAAACCGAGGTGCTTGCTAGCTTGGGGGTTTAAATCCTTTCGAGTGCGTCAAGAATGTCTGCTATATACATGCGGGAACGGGGAATCCTCAACAATTATTATCCCACAACCGCACCGAGGTATCAGCAAACCACCCCTATACTTCCACGGATTTAAACGGGCCTCGAATGTCAGACAATAAAGTTTCGTCGGAGAAGTTCACTCAATATGAATTCGTTATCTGTGTATTATGATATCATTTCACTGCTGCCGCTGCAGTATCAAAGATAACATTTTGGAAACGAATCGTCAAAATTTTGTCCGTGTTTTCAAATCTCTATACAAATTTTTTAGTCCGTTGGGCATCGAAAACTGAGCAACAGCTCTTAGGGGTTTATTGAATTTGGTTTCACTGAAAAAAGTTTTACGAAACCTACACAAGAGTCAGCTGTGGCATAAAACACGCGCAAGTCCACAGGTTTAATGCATTGCCTATTTACAGGATAATTTTGACATCGGTATTGTGACTTACATAAAAAAGAAAAGGGGCGGAAGTAAGAAATGTCTTTCTCATTATTATTATTATTGTTATAATTATTACTATTGATCTAGCATGCGTGTTACGTTTTCACCTGCGTAAACGTTATACGTATATATCTAAATCTCGCAATCGCTTATTTACTTGCGTACGTATATACATACGTATAGTGTGTTCCTACGTGGCGTATCTTTTGTCATAAATCTACGGTATCAGATCCATTCAGTGAAGTTAGCCCTGGGTTAAACGGTATCGACTAAATAGCTAAATATTTGAATCTCGTGGGGTTCAACACACCAAACTATCCGATTTCAACCGCTATACCTGTACGTATTATACTTAGCCATAATATCGCTGCCGCTGGATATGTATATCGGGTTTTCAGCAGCTTTTCAAATTCTCACTCCAGAGTCTCGTCAACTCTCGTTATTATATTCATCGTACTTCACCTATAACTTCGCCTCCTTTCATACCTGCTCGATTTTTACACGTATTAAATTCTATCCCACAAGTACCTACTATGGAAAACCTCACGATTATTTTTGTTCTATCCGAATGAGAATAATTCAAGCCATCGGAATTTCGATGTTGCGCACGTACTTGAGCGGAAAGAAAAAAAAATACATCTTCCTAAATTTTTTGGTCGATCGAGAAATCCGAGGGGACGATAATCAACCACGTCTGTAGGCGACTCCCAGCTCTAGAGCGGATATTAAAGTGATGCAATTTTTCCCCCACCAGGGTAAGAGACATCCGGAAAAAAGAACGAACTGCAGGGTATTTTGAAGATGAAATAGCGAGGGTTAAAGAGAATGCTGTTGCTTAGTTCAAAAGAGAAAAATAAAATCTTATTTTTAAGCATCGAATTTAGATGTCATTTCGAGCTTATTTTGAGCTTCTTGAAATCCATCGGAAAGTTTAGAAAATTTCGTTCTCTAAATTTCATTGTGAATTCGTGTTTAGCGAACACTTCGGGGAATGGAATAAGAGGTGTTCCAACGCCGCATAATCCTATCGATTCGAAACGGGGGAAATTCTCTGTAAATTCTCAAATCTCTCGTTATGATTGATCTCGATTTATCCTTTATTATACAACGGACGAATCCAAGCGGTTTAAATCTTCCGCCGAGATAATTTGTTCCCGGGAGGCCGACGGCAAATATTATGTCCTCAAAATTGTATTTTTATTTTTAGGATTAATTATTTCATCTTCATCGAATCGTGTAATTCAGTTCTGATGTCGTAACGTCCGCATAATTAGAACAATTTCTCTATAACTACCTTCTCTCGACCCTATCACATACGTATCGCGATAAAATCTGTGATTTATGTACGGGAAAATCATCGAGAATTCCGAAACAAAGCCTATGTAAAGCTAATCCTTACATATCCTTGTTGTAATCCTGGAGAAGTACGTATACTAAATTTTGATGTCCTGGCCCTGCAGGATTAACCTGATGCTCTAAATACAAATATATAAAACTGGGGTAGCTGAATCCGATATTTCTTCAACTTTTAATGAAACTAGGAATTTTGAAAATCATATTCATGAAAAATGAGAGAAGAAACTGCAGCGGATGATTTATCTCTCTATTTTTTTAATCATAGATATTACGATTTGCTTCGAGTTTCAGCTGAGTTCGTAGAAAAATTCTTTAATATCACTGCTGTTTTTCGGAATATATCGGCTCGAAGAATAGCGCTTGGCACTTTGCAGCACTGCGGTAAAATAAATTTACACCTATTTGCGAGACAATTAACATTCGCGCGGTTCTTGAAATATACATATATACACGTACGTCTATGCAAAATGGGGAAACTGGAGAACGAATAATCCCTTGTGATGCGCTCTCTTAAAACTGTTTAAGCTTTTCTCCACCTCGCCACGACGTGGAATTTCATGCAATTGAGAATCCACCTACCCCATTAAAAAGCCCTGAGAGAAATTCAACTCCGACCTGCGAGTCAAAATATCGGGGTTGGGGGGGGGGGGTATGGAAACTTTTCTTTTCTTTTCTTTTATATCTTACAAAATCTTCGGAACGCGTATATTCCGCACCTCCATGTGAATTTTTATTCGGTAAAACCAACTTCTCGAGTATAAGATTCCATTTTTTCTTCTAAAATTTTCGCGAATACGGGAAACTCGCGTGCTCAACTTTTTCTTTGAGTTACTCTTCTTCCTTTTTTTTTATCAAGTTTTTTTTTCTAGATCAAAAGTCTCGGCAGAGTTCAGTCGGACTCTTACTACTGGTATGAGCGTAAAAAAAGTCTGTTGTCAGAGCGCAAACCTACACGAAAATTTAGTTCGAAAAGTTTGACCATGTTATATGGATACAATATCTACACGTTTAATATGTGTAGGTATGCGGGACACTATACGAGCATATGTAGTTCATACATGCTTAAAATTTATATTCGCGTAAAACTGTTAAGGTCTTAGGTGTTGAAGAAAAGAAAAAAAAAAAAAAAATTAAAAAACGAACCACAAAAGTTGTTTGATACGGGTATAATTTTTCAATTACAAGAGTTTACGGTTATCGCGCGGTGCGTTTACATAAATATGTATACGTGCGATACATCCCATGACTTTGTTGGAGCAAAAATAATTTTAATTAACCCGGTATCAAGTTAATTGAAGTTGCGATTAATTAGCAAACTCTCCATACTGTGGAAGTAGCTGCCACGTCGCTATACCGGTGCTCGTGGGTTTTGCAACAAACGTTGTGTTCCTACTTTGCAGGATTATAACGATATTTCATATATATTGGCTCTTCAAACTTTAAGCAAAATTTTTGTATTAATCGATATTATTACAACTATTCATACGGTCGTGACGTATATGCGCCGATATAGTTACGGTTATATCAAATTCAGATTATCGAATAGAATTTGAAAAAATTTAATCTGCTCATTATTTCTCCGCAGCTAATAACACACCTTACACAATATTCAAAGAATGCAGATTCATTTTCGCTATTCAACATGTATCTGCTAATGCTCCTAGCTAAAAGCGCTAGAACTATATTACCACGTACTTGTGATGCTCGGTTATCTTACGTGTTCATAATGTTCCCTCAGATTTCTGTATTATCTCAATTTTCCATATATCTATAAGTATACATAAATGCATAGCAGGTATACATAGACATTATTTACCGAGCTGCATTGTCCGCATTATCGTTACTGCCGCTCCACCATTATATTACTGCAATTATATACCCGTAGCCAATATGCATGCACCAATTTTGCTGCACCCTCTTGCAAAGTTCAGCGAGGAAGTTGTGCAGCACGTGACCAGTTGAATCTTGAGTCATAAGCCAAGATTAACTTATTGTTTAGAACCGAAGTTCACCTCGTATTATACACTCTGCTCCAAATCGTATATTTATAGTTATACGGTTATCATTATTATAATCATTATTATTATTATCATTACATCTCTGTAAGTTAATTTACGCTCTATGGATTTTGGCGAAAGTATACCTCACAATAAGTGATCGGAATAAAAGGATTTTCAAATGTGTTTTTTTTTCTCTTATCTCGTCTTTGTCTTTTTGGCTCGTCAACGTAGTAAATAGGACCCTCGAGTAGCGATGGTTCTTGAAAATCGTATTATATCGTGAGCGCGGACAAACTTGAATCTAAAAGATCGGTGTAACTTCCGGGGGTAGGTTGCATAAAGGGGCACGAGAATCGACTGCCCATTGTCCCGGTAGGAAAGATAGGCCGAAACACTTTCCTGGGGTAATTTCTGTGAGGGTTGAAAAGACACGTTTTCTTCGCTTGTCGTCGAGCTTTTCATCGCATGTGCCGAAGGTATAACGAGCAGAGAATGCCTTGCTTGCTGTGGTTAACAAATATCTTAATCTTGTAACGATCGGGCTCGTATATCGACACGTTTTTAACCCCAACGTTCTTATGTTTTATCCATTTGTTTCTTCTTTTATGCCGTATTTCAGCTCGTTCGTTATACGTATTTTGGACGTTTGTGATGCGGAGGGGGAAAAAATTGTTCAGAGAAACGAAAAATGAAGACGAATTGGAGTATGAAAATTGTGACATTGGTTTCATGTACAACGTGGATCACTTTGGATGTGAAAACAAACAACGACGAACGAGTCTGGTCATTCCTCGGGCTTTTTTTTGAAATCGCGAAAATGTATACCTCATGCCATCGCGGCAGTGTTCATTTTTGTATTCGTGAATCTTCAAAGCGGATAAAATAAAAATCCTGCCGGTTGGCTGGCTGTTGCTTGTGCTTTGTGATTTTTCGAGGGCATTAAGTACCGGATTTCAACCTCTGCCCTTTTCAAAGTTTGTACACCGCAGATCCCTCCCTATTCCAAATAATTCATATGTATATACAATTTAAATTACATATTTATGTAAAATAATAATGAGCTACTGTCTAGAGAAAAAACAAAGAAAAAAAAAACAACGTCGTCGTTACCGCGTGCGCGATATATGAACGAGAAACTGCGGTGAAAATATATTTAGCATTAAATTACGGAGTGAAGATACAATTCGGAGTTTCATTAGAAGTATATAAATATCCACATCGAAGTTTTATGAATTGAGAAAATTCAATTCCTTGGAAGATTTTCATTTTTTATTTTTTTTTCATTTTCCTCTTCCTCGAGTTTTGAAGAGTATAATAATGCAAAGTAGGATTCATCGACGTCGTCCCTTGAGATATCGAATAAAATTTTGTGTCGATTAATCACAGACTTATACGGTACATCTATTGTATATCGAAGCACCAAGGGATCATGGGTATTCTAAACTGTTGCGTGGAATGGAGTTCATCAATTTTTTGCCATCGAGAAATAGGTGAACCTTGAATTTCTTACGGAACATCTTCCCTCGAGTATTACGAGAGGAAAATCTTCTCTCAACCAAAAAGTCCCTGCAACGATCGAAAGAATATTACTTGCTCGTATGTATAATATATTTATTTCACGCTAAACACTTATACCTATGTAACGTATTTTTTTCATTCGCGTTTCAAATTCAAAATCCTTTCCGTACTCGTATATCTCATAATGCGGGCGAAGGCGTATATAGCTGCGTGACTGAGGCTGAAAATTCAAATACAGAAATGCGTTTGATTTCCCTGAGCGATGGGGTAAGAAGTCGTGAAATATGTTCCGTAGATCGTCAATCGGACGTAAAAGATTTCTGGGATCGAATAGAATGAGAATAAGAAAAAAAGAAAAATGAAACACTCAGTCGATTTTGAAAAGGACCCAGCGTTTCTCCCTGCGGTGAATTTATTCCCATCCGATTGTGTCGGTAGAATAAAACATCGAAAATTGAACCAACGTGAATATTACCACGGTGTAAAGATCTGTAAAACTGCTCCATTGTAATCAACGCTGTTTTTTTTCGTTCGTGTAAAAAAAATAAAATTCCACGCATGTAAAGAAACCAAAAAAATGTACGCATATTTTCAAAAATTAGTCCTATGCTAATACCCTTGTACAGATATACATATTTCCCATCGACCCTCGTCACGAATCTTCAAATTGAGTACGAAAAGCAACTCTAAAGATTTTTTTATTTATTATTTTATTTATTCATTTTTAATCTTCTTTTTGTTACTTTTATAAACGTGGATGGCTGTTGATAACAATAATTACTTTTCCTGAGTGTTTAATGTTTCGTATCTCGTCGTCTTCTCCTTGACTTTGCACTTTACTTACTTCACGGGTCGAAAGGTTCGAAGGGGCAAGGGGGGTTGGGGGAGTCTTCGATCTCGTCGAAGGTATTGAACGACGCTTCTGCACTTCACTTCACGATTCGCGGTGAGTAGGGTGTCATTCCGTTTCGCCACCACCTTGTTACGTATAATACAGCACGTATCGTGCAGACCCAGTTCGTATCCGTGAATTTCGTATACGTCACGCATCGAAATCACATCGGTCGCGTCCTCGCAGGCATTCATGCTGTAAACGCTGGATCCATCCGTCGAATCCCCCAAATCAAAAACCCACTCTACTCGTTGTGACCCGATGATTGCCCCGAATTCTTGACTTTCCGATTACATGGCATCCGAATCAATTTTTTTTATTTCGAATCTTCATCGGGAGGAGCACAGTTCCGATCCACCAAAAAATCAGAGCGATAATGTGCGCTTTGCCAGATTGACGAGCGACCGAAAATTTTCGAAGAGGAAAATTTCAGTGCTCATTTCTTCTCCGTTATTTGCACGCCCGCGGTATAACGAGAAGAGAATCTCGAGAATATATTTAGCCTGGAGCTGATTAATGAGGAGAGTAAATTTTGTAGAAGGGTACGTATGAATGTGTAAAAGTTATAGCTGCGACGTATTTATAAATCGTATTTCCGCCGGCTCTCATATATCACGAAGTTCGATTGAAATCTGTTGTAAAATTCAACTCTGAAAATTTTAACCCCCTTCCGTCAGCCAGTCTTAGTGTACGAGTCGGAATATTCTGTCTCCGAAATAGCTGGCAGCAACGTTGTAAAAATATTTCCAGATTAGGCCGCTGTCGAGTTCTACCAACCCCTAAATATTACCCAGGCTTCAAAAGCCGTTCGTCTTGTCTTCCCCGGTATATATATGCCTATATAGTCTCGTGGTATTCTTTTTTTTTCAACCTTCAACCTTTTTATTTTGTATTTTTCTTCTTCGTAACAAAAATAAATCTTTTGACAGCACATCTGGGATGTTGTATATCAATTTTATTCATAGTTAAAAAAAGAAAAAGAAAAAAAGAAAGAAATGAAAAGTTGTCTTCGTCCACTCGGCCTATATATGTGTTAATGTCGTCATTCCTACATAGTTTATTCCTACCCGAGGTTGCAGTACGTTAAATAAATCGTTGTTAACTATCTTGAGAAATGCAGGAGAAGTAGAATCTGCATATTTAATTGTCTGGAAGGCGCTTACGAATTCTTCAAAAGTATCTCTCATAATGAATTAAGTTTACTGCAGTAAACTGATTCCCATACACCATCTTACGCGGAACGCTTCTCTAATTTACAGTGAAAAATTTTAATGAAAAAAAGGGCCATAGAACAATGTAATAATAATTAGGAAGTTTATAGATACGATTATCCGGACATCGGCTGTAATTTCGCTGTCTAATTTTAAAACACTACACACCGCACGTCAGGGGATGAAGGAAATAAGGCAAATATTTGTTCGCATGTCCGCGAGTATTTGGGAACGAGCAAACAATTCGAACGGAAATTGACCAGATTTGTTAGGTCTGCCGGGTGATGGTTTGGTAATAAACTGAAGGTTATTTGAATAAGAAATACGTATATGGGGTGTGTCCGGTTTTGCCCCATTGATGAAACCAATTATACAATTACGTTCCCTGCAAACTTGACAACTTTGGTCCGAGCTATTTGAAAAAAAAAAAAAAAACGACGGATCGATTAATCCTCATGTTTTTCTATATAATTTAAAACAAAATGGGGTCGATGTGTTGCAACGGGCGTGAATATTTTAAGTTTCCTCTTGCATTATCGATCCAACTTGTCAGTCGCGTACGGTATTGTCACGCGAAGAGGTCGCAAGCACAGTGAAACGCACGAAAAGGCCTATAGAGAAAGAGAAGCAAAAACTGTTGATTATCGATTCGAACGAAACCTCCCGCCCCCTATTTCTCTCTCTCTCCCACATCTCAATCCCGCGTTTATTCCCCCTCTGAATAATATACGGGGTACGTAGAGTCGGGAGTCGGTCGTATCTATCATAAGTGCGCCGAGGCTCAGGTTCAGGTCCAGGCTCGGAGTGAACCCGAAGTTCAACCTCTGTAAGCTAGGGAGGAAGAAACGAGAAAGAGAAAAAAATAACGAAAGAAGAAAAAAAAAGAAGAAGCTTTCCGGAGAACGCAGAAAGCGCTGGAGTCTCGCGGCCATTATTATTATTATTTTTGTTTTGTTTTTCTTTTTTTTTGTTTCTTAACCCCCTCATTTTTTTTTACTTTGTTCCCTTCTTCTCTTTTACGCATGTATATATTGGGTATACCCATACGTTTTATTTCTTGATTTCTTGATTTCTTTTTCCCCCATGAGGCTCATTCGTTTACGAATATGTAATATACGTGTGTATCTATTAGTGGAAATATCCACACAGCTTAGATTTTTTTTTAAATACTTTTTTTTTATTCGAATGAAAGTTTCACAGAGGCTGAAATTTTTTTCCGAATAAACACTTTACTCGTTAAACAATTGATCGCGAGTGCGTCGTGCTTGGAATTCTTCCCCCTCTTTGCACCGTACCTACACATTTCAGCGAATCAGGTTAATCCACAGAGAATTATAATCGAATAAAGTCAATTCAGAGATTCAGATTCATTGTCAATTGCAGATAAAAAAGAAAGGATTTAGGAATGTTGGTAGATTAATGAATAAAATGAAGAAGAAAAATGAGAGACAAATTTCACTATCATCGTATGACGTCTGCGGTACGATATGAATATTAATGTATATACGTATGCACTGAATCGGGTGTATTTGCATACGTAGACCTAGTAGTGAGCTAGATACCCCGTACTTCCATGCTGCGTGACATTTTTATACTTGTAACGTCGCGGTTTTTCTCATATAAAAGCTATACTCCCAGAGCGCAAAAAAGAGATAGGTACGTGCTGCAGGACTCGATGTTGTTATTATTATTACTATTAGATACCTATAGAATTTCTGCCGTAGAAACCTGAAAAATTCTTTGGAGTGGTATCAAAAATACGTATAAACATATAGTGATATCTCCAGGGGAAAAAGTTTTGCATAAATATGTATTCGAATACATTTTATGTACCTATAAGTATGTACAAGTACACGTGAAAAACACGTTCACAAGAACTTTTCAATTTGGGTATAAGGTTGTTACGTATATATCTGTAACAGATATCAACCTTCATATTTTACCCACATACGCGATGTGATACGACAGAAACCTGAAAAGTAAAATAAAGTTCACGTGCATACAAATATACGGTTGAAAAGTTCTGCACTTTGCAATGTCCCAGAGCGAAATCTGGTATTTATTTTTGTGTTTTTTGTGTTTGTTTTTTCATATTTTTTGTTTATCTAATTTTCTTCGATTCGATTATAGTGTGCGGGGTGCACATTGAACCGTGTGTTCATAGATATATTTTAGCGATTTTCGTTTTGTCTATAGCTTATTCTACTCGAATCCCGTTCACATCCGTTAAATAGGTGGAAGACTTAACTTTCTTCGTGTAAACTATAGAAAAGCACTTCAGTGTATTAGAAGTTCAATCGTCTATCGAGATCTTGAGGCGACGTGACATTGTGTAATTAATCTTGTTCAAGATTGTTTTCGTACAGAATATGTCTAGCCGCTGATGCTGCCGCTGATAGTATACTACCAGAGATACTACCCACTGCTAGTCAACCACACCCTGGAACGTACGTTCCAAAGTTTCACTTTGACTTCACCTCATCATCACAAAGCGAAATCCCTTTGAGACGCTTTTACTTTGCACCCGGGTATTGTGTGCGCGCACGTTAACCGTCTGCTAAATTGCCGCGATTTTTTCTCCCCATTCCTTTTTTTTTTTTTTCACCAACTTCCTATATGTACCCGTCATTACGGGATCTTTCCTCCCTTCCTTTCATCCTTATCCAAGCAACTTGAAGAATTTATGCTAGTTTGGACAAAAAGAAATTTTTCATACATTTTTTCATTATACCGCATTCAGCGAATCTGTATTGATTCTTCTATTTTTTCTTGCGAGTTACAGTTGTACCAAGAACTTGTATAATTACGTTTGAAAAGTAACCTCCTTCACGTATCTGAGGAAAATTCGGGCAATCGGGATCGGGAAAAATAAAGTTATGTAAGGAGTATTATCAAGAGACTCGGTAGAGTCTCGCGCCAAGTACATTCGAAGAACGGGCGGACTACCGAGTATCTTTACTGCGACGGGAGCTCAAAACGGGAGTTCGGTTCGCGTTTTATCCAATAGCTCCCAAATTAATAATAGTACAGGAAATGTGGAATCACTTTCGCTATATAAATCGGGGACGAGCTTTCATTTAAGCATAATTTCAATAAAATCGGTGGTCGGAGAGTTGAGATATGATAATCTCTGATCACCGTTGGGCTCGTTTCGCGATTAAGCACCACCGTCATCGTCGTACGCTAGCTATATGTCATCTGGAAACCAAAACCATTCCAACTGAATGGTGTAGAAGGGAAGCCGCGGCTCACGCCATATTCCTTTCAAAGCTAGCTCCTATCGAGTAGGAAAAAGGTTATAATTCCCGCACGCCTAGTAGATGGCGTTAGCGTAGTCACGTCTTATTTCTTAACGAGTTCGCCACCGCACAGCGATTCTTTCTCATTGGGCCTCAGAAAAGCGTATGTATATGCTCTTATGGCTACCGTTCGGAAATTTGTCTTAACCTGTCAAACATCTTACGACAAAAGTACACCCAAAAAAACATAATTAATACTGCAATATTCTCCAACAACGTACACAAAGTTATGAAATCCCCCCAAAAGGCACCTACGGTGCAAAAATGTTCGCCAAGTACATTGAATGTTCAAAAAATTCATTGATAATAAGAAAAAAAGGATACAAATCAATAATTGTGCCAAGTACATGTTACTTTGCATCATGTAAGAATAGACAATTGGAAAGTGAATCAATGAGAATCAATTCGAAGTATCAAAAAAAATAAAATAAATTAAATATAAAAAAATAAACATTCAAAAAAATAAATTGGAGGTAGTGGGACTTGGTGGGCTTTTTCGAAAAAAAAATCCAGATTTTTTGTGTGGCGATATAACATCGGCCCGCCAAGAACCACGTACTCCAATTTCTTTTTTTGAATGATTATTTTTTTATATTCAATTTAATTTATTTTTTTGATTTTTTTCGATACTTCGAATTGATTCTCATTGATTCACTTTCCAATTGTCTATTCTTACATGATGCAAAGTTACATGTACTTGGCACAATTATTGATTTCTATCCTTTTTTTCTTATTATCAATGAATTTTTTGAACATTCAATGTACTTGGCGAACATTTTTGCACCGCAGGTATATATATATGTGAGAATCTTTTCAAGCTTTTATATCGTCGAAGTAATAGCTGCTCGTCTGCTGGCCACATCCCACGTATACCGTATGTATTTATAAAATACGTGGAGTTTGTATACGTACTTGTATACATACGTACGACTATTGCAGTTGGTATAACTGAGTTAACGAAGCGCACAAAACGTCATAACTGAATTACCCCGTTCAGATTCCATTGCGCCGCGTACCGCACCGGGTGACTCGAGGAGGATTTCAAAAGTTCAAGCTTTAATTAAAATCAAGTAAAGTACAAACAAAAAAAAACAAAGTAATAATAATAATGAATAAAGCTCACGGTATGCCCTATTTAATTTTTTTGTCTGTATACAATGAATTTTCCGAAACGCTACAAATATTTTCGATCAAAGCCCAAGAGGACAAAAAACTTCTCTTGAGAAGTATCATCTGATCGGAGAAAAACACCGAGGCCTGAATTGCAGGCAACAGAAAATTCCAAATCAAAATTGTTTTTTCTTTGACGTACGTTCAGCTATAATTACTTAGGTCAGGTAACCAAGGAGTACCATTAATTAAAGTTGATTGAAATTTGCCCGTCGTTATACTTCGCGATCCGTACCGCTGCAGGGTGCGGAGAAATTTCTAATTTGAAAACTTGCTTTGTTCTTAGCGCAGTTTCTCAGCGGTATCCAGATGTTGTCGAAGAAGAAAACCTATTTCAAGTTTTATTTTATACAAAAGGTGTTGAGTCATTTCTAAATAATAATAAAAAGTTCTTCTTTTTTTTCTCTCATAATAATCACGATATTTTAATCCAGCGCGTTCTGCTTTCACATATGTACACTTTATATACCTACTCCTCGATAAATTACACTGTGCGCATGCAACGTTGGAAATGCGTAAAGTTTGCAAAAAAATATTCTAATTTCTCGTCATGCATTTTATGGAAGGTGGTTAGTCAATGTCGCATTGTGACTTCGAAGTGACGGTAAGGTTTCGAGGTGTGCGTCCCGAAACTCACGTTCACCTTTCTTGCCGCCTGGGTGCAAACTCACAAAGCAACCGCATACTGACGTTGCCAAGCAAAGCTAACGTAGGTATATAACGTCAAGTCCTAGGGATACTCCAAGCAACGCGTATCTATATGTCTGAACGTACAGTTCAACCTACAGGGATGCGCGGGGGCGCTTCCTCATGTATATAAACTGAACCATTTGCATAGACACCTTTGTGTTATCGCAACCGAGGCCGAAGGGAACGACGCAAGCTAGCCTTTGCATACCTGGTGCTTTTCTCGTTTGTACTTCGATACAACAAGGGCTGAGTATCGAAAAGGCGTAACCCACAAAAAAACGGAGATGATGCTCCATCGAGGTATTATTAAAGAAAGAAAAGAAATGAACCGATGAAGTTGGAAACAAAATCTGCTGTCGTAGGGAAAAATACTCCACTTTCCGACGTTACTCCGATTTGGAGAAGAACAGAAGAAAAAACATGCACGTCATTAGGGCGCTCTCGTTCCGATATTTTTCTCGTGTTGTCCGATGGATATCTTCACCTATACCGTCCTGCCTCCGAGACATCGAATACCGGACGTAGAGCATCCGTCAATGTCTCCACATGTATATGAATACAGCATACAAAATGATGATCGGTAGATATCAGATTTATATTAACCCGTAGGTTAAAGAGGAAATAGGGGTAGTCTATTTGCAGGCATTTTATTCGCTAGACATCGTGTAATGTGGAGAGAGCAGATTTTTTCCATTTACAAGTTTAACCCGCTTTATAATACGGAGAAACTGAGGAAGAGAAAACCGAGAACATTGGTGCTCACCAAGCTGCAGTATACGGAATAACCATAGTAGAGGCTGATACTTCTAGATAGCGGTGGCTTATTTGCGTAATCTCGAATTAGAACCCTTTGAGCTCTTTTACGACTAGGTGTAAGCCATTGTTTCCGACAATTACTCCGAGATAGTCCCATTCTCGTGCACCTCACGCATTTACATTTGTCCCAACTCTAAACTTTCTTTCTGGGGTTGGCTTGTATAATTCTCATTAGACTTTTACCTTGTGTTTCTTTCTTTCGAATTTTATTCGTCTATTTTTTCTCCATCTGCGTGGTGAAAAATTTGCGGTAATCAAATCTCAGCCTCGAAAAATCACTGCAATATACAAATAAAGTTCTCCATCGCACGCGTTTGTCATTTGAATTCAGGGAAGAGGATCGGAAGAAATTTCCATTCCTTTTTGCTCACTTTCGGTCAGCATCGTCAAAGTTTCGCTTTATCCTAGTCCTGAAATCAGTATCCAATCGGTTGTAGCAGCTTTTTGTTTTACCTACTCGTGTATGAAGGTGGTTTGGAAAATGACGGGATCAAAATTCTTGGGAAAGTTTGGTAATTTGCATTATTTGTCGACGCCATAATTTAGCCTCACCAAAAGTTAGATTCCTTTAAAGCTTTAGAAGAATGGCAAGTTCTAAAGATTCATCCACGTTCGTGCCAGCTGTAGAGCTTTTCTCTTTTGAATTTCCATCCGCTTCTTTTCCTTTACTAATTCCTCTCCCTTTTCTCCCCTCATCTCATATCCCTCACATAAATGTACACGTAGATATGTACTCGTATATGTACGTAGGCGAATGTAGTCATGTGTATGTAGTACATAACTCTGGAGGGCTTTTACAGAAAATGTATATAAACCCAACCGTTTCGATTCAACCCTTAAAAATTCATGGCTAAGGTACATTACACATACATACCGTTCTGTACCCCCAGAGCTTATTTATGGATTTCTGTGTATATCGAACTTTTATTACAAGTTAATGGATATCGCGAGTAGGTTAACTTGGATATAGGCTCATGATTCCTTCCCACAAGCACGGCTTTTTTTTATTCTATTTTTATTTTTTATTTTCTTCTTTCATTCTTCCGACACAAGCTTTCCATGTTCCTTCTTTTACAGTATCCTTCATTTGTTATCCATATTTTCATGTCACCATATACCCACGCGTATTATATCTATACAAGGGATGATTCATTATTTACTCAAAGAGGACGACGAGCTTTCTATTGTCTTCATTTATTTATTTCTTTGTGAAAATGAAAACGTTGGAAAGGAGCACGCGTACTTAAAAATGTCCAACGTATGACGTACGATAATACTCCTCAAAGGATTAACGTTCGACTAATTGTTTGTCCTTTGCGTTTAGGGGTTGCTTTGCGTATAGGTATAGGCCGCACTTCTCATTGTGTCAAAATTGGTGTAAAATCAATGCTCAGTTTAGCGTGATGTGATTACACAGTGGAACCCTTCTCCGGTACAAAGTAACCACACTTTTCCATTCTTCTTTTTCTTCTGTGGGTTCATTTACACTTTTTTTTTTAACTGGTCTGTAATAATTTCCATTTCACTTTTTTTTATCGCCATTTTATTTTGCAAATCTTAATTTCCTTTTTTCTTCATCTATTCTTTTTCTGTTATGAGTATTGCGCGATAGTTTTATTCATGTGGTATTCTCTCTCCCTTTTTCGCTGTCGTGCTTGCGGCCTTGGGTGTGACAGAAACTTTCTCGTAACTTCATTTGATACGGCGATGTATTGGATTTCCAGGTATGGGCTTCACTGTCGAGCAGAATAGGGATAAAAGCTATCCCTTATACCTATATACCTACCTATAGCACCACTGGTGCTGGTTGTTTTATCGGTTTTATTACAGCATGGGGGGGAGGGGGGGAGCAGAGATGAAGCCCGCGAAAACCGTCCGTGCGACAAATGAAATAAAATCAGACGAAATGAAATGAAATCAAATGAAATCGAATGAAATTCACGGAGATTTTTATCCGAGGAATATGTAGAGAAAAAAAAGAAAAAACTAGATAGAAAAAGAAGATAAAGGAAAATCGGGCAGGCAGCTGGCACTAAATTTGGAGCTCCGCCATTAGTGAAAAAAAAAGAGAAAAAGAGAAAAAGAGAGAAGGAGAGAAAAGTTAATTCTTCCTTGCTTCGCGCACTGCTTCCGCCGCTAACGAGTTCTTTGAACTTCAATTTTAGAAAAATCGAAAGTGAATTTTAACGCGACGCGGGGACTGGAGTATAAAATTTTCCATAATTTCAAAATTCATCGCTTTAATATTTTCGACATGTCGGTACATGTATCACGGTTTTATATCGTGCGAAATTTACATAAAATAATTTTTATTTTCGAGCGAGTATAATTAATTATGTACGTGGGGAGCTAAAATTATGTGAGAATTAAATTATTCGAAGACTAATATATTCCGAATTTTCAATTTATTGCGGTTATATCTGATATTTTTATCCTATTAGATTATTATATTCATTGAATTAATTAATATTTCGGTGAAAAAATAACAACCGGGAATGGATATTTTATGTCTGCAGCGCGCTGCAGCTTCAATATATCTAATCTAATCAAGACACACCTATTATACTGAGTTCAATTTGTCCTGCCGATAAAAAGTTTATCAGTCATCGTTACTCTCCCTTCAACTACGTGATTTCCCATTTACTTAACATTGTCCTAATCGCTAAGGGTGAGTAATTATCACAATATAAACGGTATACCGAAGGAAATCAAGATCTGAAAGCTCGCGAATTCTGGTTCGTTTTCACATCTTAGATTTCAAGTATACATACATTTGAATATTAATTTATATTCGGTTCAAAAACTCGTTATTAAGATATTCCCATCTTAACTTCTTCTATTCCTTCTTAATTTTTCTTTCTTATTATTTTCCGGGCAAAGGAACGGGGAGTGTTTGGTCCAATTAAAAGCTCGTCGTTGAAACGTTGATAATTAAGGATTACTTCGTGCTCACGGTCGGAAACAAAACGACATGCGACTTTGTTTCCTTTTTTTTTTTGATTTTTTGTTTTTCTCATTTCATCCCTGGCAGCTGTTTTACTTTCATTCTCTTTCCCTTTTTTCCCCACTCCAAAAGCTTTCACTGCTTCAGTCGTACCTACATGCCTCTCGATCTCGGTTCGTGTACAGTGATTGATTAAAAACGAAGTAGAACTCCAGCTACCGTTGATGTTGACGTCCGTTTTGTTCCTTCGTTTAACGTAAATCCTTCGCTACAGATTCTTATACCTACGTGTGTTGCGTATGGCGATACATTATATGGAGTTGCAGCTCACCTCTCTTACAATTAGTTACCTCATTCTACTTTTTTACGGCATATAGAGGTATCATTTGTACGCGATACGCACTGCAGCACGCAACTTTTATTTATGTAATACATAACTGGTATGTAAGCGGGTATATCTACCGTACAGGTTTTTCTTGCGCAAGGTATAAATTACATGTACGTAGGTATACATGGTGCAGCGCAAGTGTATAACTGACAATCATTTAGTCACATCAAAGAATGCGTGAGAAATATCCAGGCTACCTGTACAGTTGCAGTAAGTGATTCCCCACCTCGCATTTGCGGCAAAAAATTCCTTTTATTCTCGTTTGATATTATCGCGCATATTAACTTGCGCAGTCTTCGTTCTTGGGACAACCCTGAAGTTTCGTTTTCATCGTGTGAAGAAAAAGAGAAACAGTAGCTATACACCTGTTCAAATGTTTCGGGAGTAGTTTTTATGATCGAAAACAAAATGCGCGCGAAAATCAGTGATTTGTGACACACGTATTAAAGATATATCAAGTGATCCCTGCAGATTCGGCTACACGGTAGAGTTTACGGAAGGGTTTTGTTTTTGGGGATACGACTGTGATGGGAGACGGAAGAAAAGCGCGAAATGTTGATAAATGGAGAGTTGAAAAAAGTCTTAGAACGGGACTACGTATCACTGTAAATATAAATATATTATATACCTACCCCTGTAATACGCACACGTATCTATACATAAAAAATTTTAGAATGGAAATCCCTCCGAGCCCACTATCGTGGTAACTTTTTGCGTAACCTGAAGTAGGGGTTCCCTCAGGAATCCCTACCGAGAATTTTGTTTATTTCTATTTTTTTATTTTATCTACACATTTTGTTCTTGCAGGGTTTTTTTCCTCTTTTTTCTTTTTTTATTCACCCTCTTCCTCCCTCCACCCTTTTCGCGAGTAACCCATTTCAGCCTACCGCCAGCTCATCTACATTTCAAACCTTATTTCGCTTCTATTTTATTGCCTTGTGTTATATTGTGCAACTGAGACGAAACTACCGCTAGTCTTATTACAAAATCTGTTCAATTTTTCATTCAAATTTGAAAGTATTATTATTATTATCATCATTATTATCATTATCATTTCCGAGCTTTTAGAGGATGTGGAATTTTTGATGCAGTATATTCTTTTTTCTCTTATGTTATTATCATACGTATGTACAGCGTGTGTAGTATAATGATGCTATCGCAGGATGTTGTAATCGTGAATAACTTTGTAATATAATTATAAGATCCCATGGAAACTAACGGGAAGATTTGTGTTTGTTCCACGTATACTATATCTATGTAAAGCACATATTATAATAGCTACGTCAACAACGTCGTTAGCAGTGAGCCTTGAATGAGAAATTACGTTCGGACGAATTTCAATGTATTATATCTGCCTACGTTTTCTCCGAGTATAATCAGAGACTCGCTGAAACACAAACCCCTAATTTGAATAGACGCTCCAAGGCGTATGTATAACTGAACCAAAAGTCGGATTGTTCATCTCCGCAACAAAATAGCATTGTGATTATGCTCATTTCGCATACCTATACCTATACCTATATATTTCCCATCCCCCGAGAAATTGTTTGCACAACTTTGACTCGAGACGATATCGTTAAAATACTTGATAAAAATTATTGAATTTTAATTTTACAGCGACGGCCGTCTCGTAGAGGGCGATCAAATATTGGCGATAGATGGACAACCCTTGGATTCTAACATCTCCCACGAACAGGCGATCTCGATACTTCAGAAAGCCCGGGGCCTTGTTGAGCTAGTCGTTGCCAGAAGCGCCCAAGGTAATTATGAATAAATAAATCAACTGAATTGTCTGAAAGATTTCATACAACGAGATCGACCGGTTATTAGCCTCGACTTATTCTTTACTTCATTTTTATTCGAAAGTAGCTTTTCTTGATACCCAATTCAAAGGTTTTTCTCTTCGAATAACAGAAGTTGGGAGCTCGTTGACGCCGGATGAGTTGTCCGGGGCTTCTAATTCGACAGCGACAGCAGGAGGAACTTCCGGTGTCGTTGGCGGTACCGGTGCTGGAAGTCAAACACACTCTGAAAAGGATACTCAATCGGTTGGTTCAATCTCTGTATCAACGGCCATATCTTCTATCGCCACCGCCACAGCACCTGCAACATCGAGCATTTCGAGCGTCACAGCTACCGCCCACACCCCAACTCCAACTGCTGCAGCTGGTCTTATCGTCGAACGGAGTCCGTCGGCGGTCAGCGACGCCTCAAGGACTGGCTCTGACATGGTGGTGAGTTTTTCTTTTTTTTTCTATCCTTTTTTTTTCTTTTGAATTTTTGATTTTTTTTTTTTTTTCAATTTCACAAGAATTTTTTTTTTCTTCTTCTCTCGCCTCTTTTCATTTCTCTGAAAAGCCGGATGATTAAAATGAACAAAAACGCGGCGTGGGGTAACCTGATATTTTCATTGGTCGAAATTAAAATAAAAGAGCTAAAAAGTAAATTGGAGGAAAAAAATTATACGCGGTTGAACAAAAATTGAGGGAGTTATTTCAGTTGGCTTGAAATATATTCGAATGTTGGGTTAGTCGGGTTCGGGTTACGTGGGAGTTTTCGGGCATGGGATCGGGTTATTACAACTCCAGTTTAGCTCGTGGTACTGCTCGGCTAGCTGCACGTTGTGCTTCTAATTAATTACACGTTCGGCATTTATCAGAGTTAGAATCGTCGAATGAATAAATTGGGTATTTTGTATAGGTCAAAGTTCAAAGTTCAATGGATATCGAAATTATTCCCAATTATACATCGGTAGAATACATATCCTCATCAGACATACGTCGTGTAACGAGTTATATGGCTCATTCATTGATTTTAATCAAAAGTTTCCCGTCTCTGTTCAAAGTCTGCAGAGGTGAAGATTCGTCAATTACGCTTTCAGAGTCTTTTCAATCGATCAAATACGTGAAAAATTTGTCAATTTCTATGCAGGTGATCGGATCTTTTCTTCACATTATGTTCTCGATGTGCCTTGATTTGCGGCCTTGATAACAATCCTGCATAAAAAAATCAATCACCTTTCCACCGCAACGCAAACAGGACTCAAAGACAAAGATATTGAAATTTTAATTTCATATGAATATAGCGCCCATAAGGATAGATTTCTTATGAAAAGAGTTACGGCTTTATCCGTGGCTGAATCTTGATCCCTCGTCTTTATCCTTATCCTTATCGTTACCCTCTACTGGGACCAGAGGACATCTGTGCCATGAATTTTGTTTTAGTTCAGGCATTGCCTTATACCACCATTATACGGGGTGCACGCCGCATATATATACGAACCATATATTGAATTTTACGATGACGCGCCAATAAATCCGTCACAGGATCGTAAGAGTAGCCGTTATTTTTTGGACGAGAAATGCGCGGTACGTCGATTTTTGGACGAGAAATGAACCTTAGAATTTCAAATTCTTACCCCTGACCTCAACGTATTCGACTTGAATTCATCGTCAGTTATTCACAATCACCGATACGATACGATACGATATGTTGTTATGATGGTGTACGATGAAGTTTATAGAGCCAATTCTTGGAGCTTGTAGATCAATTTCTCGACTCGCGAAGTGAGCTCGCTATACTCGTACTTAGGTGGTAGCATTATTTTATCCCGGAAAATGTCGCGCCTCCTGCAGGGGTGAGTGGTGGTCAACGATGGTGTGGAGGGTCCGAGATAGAAATAACGCTGAAATATAGGTAATTAGGAGATAAAACCAGCGCCCTATCGTTTCCGCGACGTGAGTGGTGAGAGAGGAAGAAAAAGAAAGGGACGGAAAAACTCGCCGCGTTTCGCTCAGCACGGTGTAGTACCAGTAGTCTATCACCCCTCGATTTTATCCAACGACCAGAATTTCCGCTGACGCGTCGAGACCGCTGCCGGATTACCGAACGAGGCATATGTTCCCATCGAGCGACACTCGGAAACAACTCTAAACCCCGAATGGCACTTGAATGAAAAAAAATATATAAAAATATAATACCCTCGATGATGAACGGTGGTCATTTTCCAGCCGTGAAGAATCCTAAAAATCCTTCCGTTTCGATGTGTGAGTGAAAGTAAAATGGGAAGTAGAATTATAAGTAAAAATCCAGAAGATTGCACAGAAGTTAAAGAATCCGAAGTGGGCAGGTAGATGCGTTATATATATACGAGAGGAAAAGTTTAATCGAAATGGTTATATACTCACGAACGGTATTACTGTGTCGGTGAAAAACCTCCCGGAGGCAATGAAGTTTTAATGTACCTACCTTGTCTCCGGATAACTCGCCGTGCGCTGCTGCTGGGATAATTACGATTGATTTTCCTCCACCCACTTTTGCAATTATTTATTTACTCTTTGTCTTCTTCCGTCGCTACGGTATAATAATTATTAGATAAATCCAACCCGGTGCTTTTGTCAACATGTATACTTAATTCTGAAACCTTACGTATCCTTCTCAACGTGTCGTGAACCACCTGAGGGTATATAACGTTTACGTGTACATAATAATACATGCCGTATAAGGTAACAGTCCGGAGAAATTACACCCCCGAGGGAATAAATGGAGGAAAACACGTCTCTTCGTTAACTGCCCCCCGGTAACCTTCGAGCTTTCAGACTGATTGGAAAGACTTAGGACTTGGAAACTTATTATATGAAAAGCTCTGTAGGATATCGAATGACTGCAGACGAAGCTGTTGCAGTTATCCCGCGCATCTTCCTCTTTTTTTATTTTTCTTCTTTTTTTCCCTACTTGCACCTGGGTGCTTGCAGCACTGTAGTGTCACGTGACTTATTATATCTATTCTAGAATCAACTATGCTATGCTCTTCGAGCATCTTATTCTGCAGTATAAGAGAAAAAAAGAAAAAAGAAATACATGTAACGTCGAGGAGATTTTGTTCACCGCGTATGGAGTTTCACTTTTTCTCGTCTTAGTTTCGGATTTCGAAGGTTTTACTGCAAGTTAATGAATTATAAATCGGGTAAAACAACGAATTATTCAAGAACCTCGACATG
Organism: Athalia circularis; assembly: GCA_963978495.1. Classification (NCBI taxonomy): domain Eukaryota; kingdom Metazoa; phylum Arthropoda; class Insecta; order Hymenoptera; family Athaliidae; genus Athalia; species Athalia circularis. The sequence goes on from OZ021702.1 coordinate 10,734,870, forward strand.
CGTAAGTATGTATACAGCGGCGGTTTTATTTACGAATGTAACAAAGCGCGCGGTACTTCTATCTCCTAAAGAATTCTTCCCTTGCTATTATTACGGTCAGGTACAGAATACCTGTGTACCCTTTTGACCATATCGTGCACTTCCCTATATGCCCGCGTACACTTCGTGTAGAGGGTGAAATACCACCGAGAGAACAGCTAACTGTGGTTTGTTTTTCTCGTATTCTCTCTTGTTTCGGTACAAATTCAGGTTCAAGGTTTTGGTTTTACGTTCCGAGTTCAAGAAGGTTTAGGCTTAGGTGTGTGGAATAAACGTCATGCCAGTTTGGTGGATCGAACACGTTTCGGGTTCTGACCACTTGGTTTTGTGGATCCGAAACTGTATAAGCGTTACATTGAAAATGTATTCTGGATTTTTGAACGGTATTACGTAGATACTTAGGCTCGCCTTTTCCTATCTGAGTTTTCTACTTGCTCTTAACTTATATAGCTTATATACCTCAGGACTCAGGTGGCTATCGATTTTACCTTGTAATGTACAAACTATACCTACTTTTGTATATTCAGACCTATAGTCGGACAGAGTTGCGTGTGCGTCGAAACCCCCTACCGCGGTGTACAACGTTACATGGAGAAACAGAGAACTTGAGAAAAAAAAAAGAAAAAGAAAAACGAAAACGTTCTACATTTGTGAAAAAAAAACTTATCCCCTTGAAATTATATATTTTTACGAATTTCAATGTCCAGTGTTAGCGATTCTGTACACATGCTTATGTAAGCTTAATTGTAAGACGTGTGTTAAAAATTATTCCTACTCAGAGTTTTCGCACGTATACGCGTTAATTACGCACTTCGAAACGCGTTTCTTAATTACTTCTTCCCTCCCCATCCCTACACTAAGTTTTCACGCAATAAGTTTCCGGGAGAATTCTTTAATTTTAATTTTAATTTTATTTTTAATTTCTCTTTCATGAAAAATGAACCCTTCGTCGCAAAGCGTCGTTGCTTTTCGTACACCTCTTCTTTTCAATTTCAGAAGAAAATGTAGAGAATGAGACAAGATCTTCTCTTTGTAAACGTACAAAAGCCCAAATAATTTTCGCTGTTGGATTTCTGGATTTTTTTTTTTTCACATTTGATACGAATTCCTGGTCTTCTTGGATCAAGGGATGTTGTCAAGGCGAGCTAATTCATTCCCTTGTCAGTTTCCAACCACGTGTTACACCGTCCTTCGAATAACGTGAATCATATTTTTCAGACAAGACTAAAGAGTAAAAAAAAAATTATAGCCGTAAGTCCGAGATAAAATCTTGAATATTTTGTCCCCGCTGAGTTCTGGAGGCAATGCGAATAAAACGTAAGAAATTTCCATTCTCAACAAATCGCTGAAATAAAAAGTGAAAATGGGGCAGAAGTCGCGGGGATCAAGATCCGCGGCCCGTACGCCGCAAATGCTCGAGCGACTTTGAAGGCGGTATAAGGAATTTTGGTAAGGATCTCTAAGGGTTGATAAGCTTAACCCTGAATCCTCGCTACTCAACGCGGGCGGGTCAAGTTGCTACTGGAGGCAACCTCACACAATCGATTATTTCTCGAGTTATTCAAACTTCACCACCGCGTCACATCGCGCCGCATGGATCGGTTTATAACAATCCCTCTTTCCGAGATTTCTTTTCGCACATATATACGCACCCTTATATCACGATACGTGAGATACGTCATCGCCAACGACGAATTTGTATTCAACTGCTACTTTCAGCTTACGCAACAGCCGGGTGTATATGGAGGAAAAAAAAAAAAAAGGAAATGGGAAAAGGAGCTTTTGTGGTACGTCGTTATAACACCAACTGTTCGGGTGCTTCTCTTCTTCATATAATTGGATCACTCTTCGCGCTCTAATGGCATACGAAATTCTATCCCCATCATGCGATGTCTTCTTTCTTTTAGTTTTACACAATAAATTCGATGAAAAATGTCATTAACCTCAATACCAGATATTTCGAATAAACGTAATCGAGATCGATGAAGTTCATGAAAAGCGATCGCTTAATCTTGAATATACCATCGGTGTCAATTTATTTTTCACCGTTCTATCACCGAATTTAATAGGTGATCGAATAATGTTTTTGTTTTTCTATCGTGAAAGTATAATAGTCGAAGTATAGTTTCAGTTTTAATAGAAGAATCGAAAGTTGTTCGCAATACAAGTCGGTGGAAGGAGAGCTAAAGTTTGTTCGTTGATAAAGTTAATATTTCGCGTGCCTAACTGGCGGATTAATCGCTCGAACTCGGACTCGCCCGCAGTCGACTATGTGATATTATATTTTTATATAATATATATACCCATATCTATGTACGTACTATAATAGTAAAGTACTTTTTCTTCCGCCAGAAAAAAGCCAGACGACTTTTGTTACAGTTCAGTTTACGAACGGTTCGTTGGTCTGGAAAATCCTCGAACTTTTCTGAAAATATCTTCGCCTTTGCTATATGTTTTTTGCAATCATCCAGGACATGCACAGTGTACGAACTAGGTACTATAGGTAATGTAGGTACTACTATAGGAACAACAGCAACGGCTCGTAGTGCAGGCTGCAGAAACTTATCCGTTTCCTAATACCGTCTGTCTACCGCTTCTGCCATACTTGCTACGAACTCTGCAGCTAAACTATCCTTATACGGTTCCACCTAGATACGATATTGCAGCCTGCGGTACCGTTTGTAGATGAATGATCGGAAATACCATCGTTTTAAAACTTTTCCAACTTGTTTCAACACTTTATTGCCGCTCCAGCGCGATCGCAGGTGAAAAATCAGTGGCTTTGTTGAAGCCCTAGATCATTCTTTTTTTTTTTCATTTCATTTCATAGATCTTTTTCCCCCCCTCATTTCAAGTTTAGAATCGCGTAATCCTTATAACTCTGTGAGGAGTTGAGCTCCTGGTACGGAATTGAAAATCAATATTATTGTAGGTATAAGATGAATTTCGAGAAAAAGATATTTCACCCGAAAGAGCTCAAAATTAAAAAAAAAATAAGAAGAAAGAACGTAGAATAAAGGTGGGGAATAAACATGCGGATAGGGGATTAGAAATTATCAATTCAAAATTCGTTTCCAAAAATTAATACGTATACGTATAGCCTTTCGCTGAGATTAATTTATATTCTGTAACCTTCGCGTCTGCCATTTTTTTTTATCATCCGTTACACTCCCGTAATAAAGTTTGTCTCACGGTATCGATAATATGATAGATTTTTTTTCTGGTGTTAAAAAATTTGGCAATTTCGGAGTCTCGGATATATCGTTTCGTTTACATAACGTGACGTCATAACGGATGCGGCAAGAGGTCTGTGCGTGTTTACCCTTCGAGAGGATTGAAATACATGTTATAACATGGCACATTATCATCACATGCATGCAGATGCGGTTCACTTCAAAGTATACACAGTTAGAGAGTTACTGATTAGAAGGGGTTACTTTGTGACGTCATCACTCGACGAATGTCATCCACTCGCTGTTAATAGAAGGAAGCTTTCGGCGAGGACTAAAAGCTATGTGTGGAGAACTCGCAGGTTTCTCAGGTGGAGTGATTGAACGAACGCTCTAAGGTCGAAGAGCGGTAGAGTGGTCGCGATAATGTTACCTGATTATACATACTCCATGTATCGCGAAAGCAATTTCGCCATTTTCAATACCCGTACCAGGTGATTTATTTTTTATTTTTATTTTGCTGTGTGTTGGTGAATTTTACAAGCACGAAGTTAATCGAAAATGACCTCGCGTATAAGTTTGATTAAATCCCTTTTCCATTAAACATCTACTGGTTCTGACCCTGATCTGAAGTCTTCTATATATATATATTTTTTTTTTCATTCGCGGATCAACCAGCTGCGGCTGAAGCTGAGGTCCGTATTATATATTCCGTGTTATATTCGATCGGCTTTAAATCAGTGATTAGCCATAAATTGACTCGATTTTCTATGCGCTCGTTGAGAATAGGCCGTATTCCTATAAAGTTAAGTGAATTTCTACCAGTTAGAGGCCCCCTCCGTTATAGCCGGAGTCTATATTGTCTTATTTTTCCTCTCGATCCACCACCCCCGTCTTGATGTCCATCGCCATTTTATATCAGAAAATGTAGCGAGGAAACTTTACGCGTCTGGAGGATATGTGACATGTTTTCGTGAGACGCATCATCGCTACACCTAGAGTGCAATAGCTAGACTAAACTATGAAATTTTTTTATCGGTCTGTATGCAGACTTTTATTCGTGGTACAAAAAAGCTTTTGCAGACGACTCGGGGAGGATATTGATACCAATGGAACGCAATAAAGTCAAAAAATTATTTTCCAAATTGGTCTGCCTTTGATGATAAATCTGAAGAAACTTCATCCAACCTCTACTGTTGCAGAATATGTAGCTCGTAGTTTTTGCCGTTTTTTTCCTGAACCAAAATACGCGTATTTCGGATTGATATCTTAATCTCTTAATTTCTAACATGGCTCCGCGCAATTTATTTTCCTCGGCTGTGAACAGCACGGGCAGCAATTTCATGGCCGCAACTCGGTTCCGTCTTGACGATCCCCTTCACTCCCCATTATTCCGCTCTCGCACGTCGACGTTGAGGAGATGATCGTAAAACGATCTATACGATCCATAACCAGTAGCTGAAGAGGCGGAACGACGAGTCCCTAATTTACGTATAGTCAAGGGTCGCTTGATTACAAGGGCGAAGTCTGTGTGCCCACCGGGTAATAACATGTTTGTTTAAGAGTTCAGATTATCGATTTTAACGGTAAATATTATCCACAAGCGGGTCTCGGCACTACGTTCGTACGTGTTCTATGTGAACGTATTTTATAGACTCCTGGAGTGGAGTATTAACTGGCTGGTTATCACCCCCAGGGAATTTAGATGAACGGAAAGGGGTGCAGTATACCTCAATGGAGAAAGGAACTGTATAACGTCTATTATACCGAGTCAGGCGTGCGGAATTATTCTCTCAGATTATATAAACCAATATTATAATAATGGTAATAATACAGCCAACATTTGCTGGAGCTAGTCAATCGGAAAATGGCTACATTTGAAATTTTTTTCATCTGTACGCGATCCCGCAAATATGTCGCACGAAAGTACGGGGCCTCCTCCGAGTTTTGCCTCAAGGTTGCGAACCTTTAGCTCTTGTTCCTCGGCCCTTTTTTTTTGTTTTCTAAAGGAAGAAGAAAAACATCTGGCCCGTCGTCCCGTTCGAAAAGGACTGTCCCTTTTCCTTCTACACTCTGCGATTGGCCAGTTTCCAAGAATATTTTCATGTACATGAAGCCGAGGGGTGAAACGAACCGAGTATCGATTATCGGTATCAGAACCGATTCGATGCCCAATCACTGCGCCTTGTTCTGCGCACAAATTTTAATCAATTATTCAAATCATCCTAGATATATATTATTTATACTCCCGTAAAATTTTTTTTACAACATAAGAGTTTGTTTGTTTGTTTTTTTTTTCATTTCTCTTCGTAACTTTCAATCAAATAATAATAATAATATATACGTGCGCCACGACGATATCGCGATACGTATCTTTGATGTCAAAAACAATGGAGAGAAATATGATAACGATATTATTCATAATAATAATAATAATCATAGCAGTAGTAAAAATATTGGAAGTTGACTGGTGTAGGTATCCGTATATATGTATATATTTATGCATGATCAAGGAATATATTTCTACATTGAAATCTGAATTCACCCCAACGTCGCGTCGTGGTCGTGCCGGTGGCTTTTGTGACGGTTGATGTGACATTAAATTTAAAGAAAATAAACGCAGTCTGCCCTATTTTTTTTCTTCTCTCTTCAACTCCACTTGTAACTCCCTTGCAAGCTGAGTAACGATTTTACAGAGTTTAATTACCTTATGGAAATCAGTCCGACGAGGCCGTTTATCGTTGCCTTTTATAATTTTTATAACGGTGCATTGGACGTTGGAAAGTTGTTGTTGTTTTTTTTTTTTATTTTCATTCTTTTTTCTTTCCTCCACATTTTTCAACCTCCCTCTTTTGACGCTATATCTTCACATGCACGAATGTTTCTGACTTTTACACCCGATAAAATAAAAAACATAAATAAAAAAATACAGAAACTCACACCGTGACTTGAACTTTTTGTGAATTCTCACGATAATGTAATGAACAATGGATTATTTTATCTCGCCACCAGCTGCGCTGTGGGATTTGCGGTTACGGGAACAAACAGCTAAATCCTGATTTATCTACGCGGACCAAAGAGATTTTCAGCCGTTTTAGTCAATCGCTCGCGTCATTTTTTAAAAGTATGACGAGAAACAACCGCACGGTATACAAATTATATAATAATAATTCGGGTAATTCGCACTGCCAAGTTTTATTCTCCTCGCATTTGATTTTTTTAATTTCATCTCGTTTGCTTTTATGCATACCATACACAGCGTATAACAATACGGCGCGATGTGACCATTCAGCCGAATCTAACAATTGAAACGTAACAAACACACGTATAGAGAAAAAAAGAAAAAAGAAAGAGAGAGAGAAAATTTCTCAACTCTATGACCGGCTTTTTCAACTAAATAAATCCACTCCCTCGTATAATTATTCATTGTTCATAAATGTATACGGCGTTGTACACCTTCGTGTAGTTTGGACGTATTTTACGCGTCGTTGTCCCGTGTACGCCAAATGTGTGTTTTAATCGATCGATGTAATTAATTTTCAATCCCTTCGACGCCAGGGAAATATTTGTTACACTTGAAATTTTACGGATAATTTAATAATCCGGAATGTAACATTTACACAAGTGTAGGTTGCACCCCTGCTCACAATCAGTAATTATCGTTACTGCACACACCAAACGAGCGGATGGCTGCAGTTACCGTGAAATTTGAAAAATTGAAGTTTCATTTTTGACCAGATGAAATGAAGTTGAAGCGTTTACTCGATCGGTGAAAATAAGCTTTCTTACCGCTGCAGTTTGACTTCTGATGGAGTGAGTGAGAATATTTCGTTTTTTCGCGACTGACAATGAGTTGATGTAGCAAAACCCACCCGCGTGTTCTCATTTAAGGGATATAAGAAACGGAACTGCCCCTCTGGCTCGGAGGGAAAGGAGACGCGATGTTTGATCGATGTTCGCCGTTTTCCCTCGACACTGATTCGCGTGAATGAACGTCGGCTTTGAAGACGACTTTTTCGCCTGTGCACAGCCCTGAGGAATAAGGTGGCGCGAGGGTTTAAATTATCTAATAAAGTTACCTCCAAACGAACCCGGGAATTTTAGGGTGCTTTTTAAAATATTCTACCCCTCACCTCTACCCTCCTAGTCGTCCCTCTCGGCCTTATACATCGCAATTTATAATATATCGTGTGGATAATATTCACGCGGGAAATTAAAAGATGCGGACAGAAAAATGCTTCGATAATAATTAATGAACGCTAATTGCCTCTTGTAAAGAAAAGGGAGTCGAGCTGAGTAAGCACCCTGAGAAGCTCCGTTCGTTATATTGAGGTTTTTAAAAGTAGAATAGCGCAACGTAACCACATTTCTCTCGGGGGCATTCAAACCACCGTAAATCCGTGCAATGGTATAGTTATTTACTGAGAAACAATCATTTCTCCATTGTCCGTAAAATTCAATGAAGTAAGTTAGTGGACATTACTTTTCTAGTATAAAACTAGATCGTCTTCTGACGCTGCAGTAATGGTAAAATACAAGTTCGAATATATATTCGAACATCTTCAGCTTCTGCTTCTGCTTCTTCTGCGAAGGCAGCGTGGAATGATGTAATATAAATTCCAGTCCTCGATAAATTCTGTAGTTTTGCACTCCAGCGAGATAAAACCTATGGAGGAAAAGAATAGAAAACTCGAGAGCTCTGAGGGAAGAAAATAAACAAGTCATAAAGAATAATAATAATAATGATGGAAAAAATAAATAAATAATAAAGAGAATATCATAAAACGCCTACTATCAGATCCCCGGGAAATTTTAGAGACCGAAATAATGATCCCAAATGCCCAAAACGCTTACTGAGTTTCATATATATTGGACCGTGTCACGTCGCATACTCGAATCGATATGCCCCATTCAATAGTTTCAATTGATATTTGAAAATTCCAAATTGCCGGGTAGATTATACCGTGAACCACTTTTCACCCTTCACATTTGAATGCGGTATTTGAATTCATGTTCGAAATGCGGACTGTATAACGAAGATAATCTTTCTCTTTTTTTATTATTTATTTCTTCTTTTTTTACGGTTGCAGCTGAACACGGAGTGGGCGCAGGTTGAAGTGATCAATTTGATCAACGATGGAAGCGGTCTTGGATTTGGAATCATCGGTGGACGGAGCACCGGAGTGGTCGTCAAGACCATTCTTCCCGGGGGTGTTGCCGATCGCGTAAGTTATCGTAGTTATTACAAAGATAACGATAATCTTGTTTTTCAGAAAATATAAGAATAGTAATAGAAATAACGATAATGAAATAAGTTGTAAAAGAAATAGAGCCTGTGCAGAAACGAGGCAATGCTCTAAATCGTAAAAGAGTTATTTTTGTTCACGGACGCTCGTGCATGGGTATAGAAAATTTATGGGGATAGAGAACTGAGAGACGTGCACGTATACACGGTTTTGGAAGAAAAACAGAAGACTGATACGCAAAGAGCTGGAAATTAATTATAAATGAAATATATACCGTATCGACAATTTTCATCTACAATTATCGATACTCAATCAATTTAATGAAGATTTGAGAAAACTAGTCGATAACAGGAATTCTGAGATCCAGCATGTGAGTTAGCATCTCCTCGCAGAAGTATAATTCCTTGTGATTCTTTTTTTTTAATGGAACGGAATAAAGGCGAGAATTTGAATATTACAAATTACGAGAGAGATGCTGGACCAAATGAGACAGGTAGGCTTTTTCTATGGAGAAAATCCCGTACGCCTCTCAAACCCGCATCGCGCGGTGATTCTCGAGTAACGTTGAAAAGAAAAAGAGAAAATAATTGAAAAAAAAATTAGATTCAACCACCAACTTGAATCTCCTCCAGCATTCGGTCTGCTTTTGTTCTTTCACGTTAATCGTTGACACTTTTGAACAATTAGTGAAACTTCGTTTAAAAGATCATTTCATGGAAGATAAAAGGATTGTATTTAATACCAGCACATATCATACAGAGATTGTTTTATTTACGCAGAAAAAGAGATTTTATTTTATTCTGCCTTCTTCATCTTCTTTTTTTTTTGTACTTTATAGGCACATTTCTACGGGGAAAGAGAAACCCCTCATGAAATTTAAATTATCGTGATAAAAGTTTGCATACCGCCAGGTGCGGTTTTTCACTAACGCAATGGCAAAGGAAAGAAAGAAAAAAAATGTTCAATCAACGATGACTTTAGACTCTATGAACAGGAGTCTTTGGTTCCGTGATGTATATCCGCATCTCAAAGGAAAACTCTTTCACTTTTCATATACTAAAGGGGTTCTCTGTAGATCGTCTGGTCCATCAGGCGCCTCCTCGTGAGCTTCAGTACATATCTTTTCAGATTTTGTCAAGGGACGGACAGTCACCCCGTGTATCTCCAACCACTCCCTAGCCTCTCCCTCATTCATTTTCCCCCCAGCTTCTCCTCGATCTTTTTTTTTCATTTCTTCTCTTCTTCAACAGATGTTTCTTTTTCCTTTCATATCATACTCACACACTTCATAGGTTAAGGATTTGTTCCATAAATTTTTGAACCTCTTGTAAAATCACTTCACCAGTGAAAGTAAAAAACCACTTTGGAAATTAATCTATTCTAAAATAGGATAATAGACTCCAAAGCGGGGACCATATCCTGCAGATCGGAGATGTCAATCTCCGAGGAATGGGGAGCGAGCAGGTTGCGGCGGTTTTGCGTCAATCGGGAACTCATGTACGACTCGTCGTCGCTCGTCCCGTCGAACCAACGTCTCCGGATTACCAGGTGAGAATTATCATAATTATATTTGGTATATGCAAGCTCAGGGAGAAAATTAATTTAATTTATTTATTTATTTATTTATTTTTTTCACTCACTTCAGGGTTTTTAAACGCTTTTAGTTGCACATCTGACAAATCCAAAGCATGAATATATTATCAATCCTTTTAAGCGCAGTTTATACTTTTAAAAGTGCTCGTAAATTTACCCTTATTATACTGCTACTACTGCTGGTGCTGATACGAACTCGGTGTAATAACATAATCGAGAGCAAAAAAATCATGTGCGCCGTTTTAATCAATGTTTTGCATTTTAAGTGACCGCGATATACGTACAATTTTTATCAAAAGGCCATAATTTTAGAGAAGTTACAATTTGACAACATTTAATTGATTTTTCGTCCCAAAATCGAATAGAATCGGAAGCATACCGCCCTTTAGTTTTTGCAGTTTTGGGGCAAAAAATCGACAATTTTTTTTTTCGCAGTATTTCGACGTAATATTTTGTATTTTGATCTCAGGAATACAATTCCGTCAAGTAAATCAAGCTAGGAATAATTCCCATCGAGATATTTTCATTTTTTCACTTTCTGGAACAATGAATTGGCGATAACTTGATCAATTTTATAGATAGATGAATTTCATTAGCAGGTCCAGATTCCTGGACTCAAAATATATGAGAATACCCCACAAACCCCCGGAAGAAAAATGTTGATTTCTGACCCCAAAATGAAGTATTTTTAAAATCGATTGCAGAGACACTTTTCTAACGTATTTTGACTTCAGAGAAACGAATCCGTTGAGTAAATCAAGTTGGGAATAAATCCCATCGGGATATTTTCATTTTTGCACTTTTTAGAACGATAAATCGATTATAACTCGATCGATTTTGAAGATAGATATTTAATTAAGCCTGCAGATTCGAATTCGTGATCTCAAAATACATAAGAATGCACTCGTAAACAGAATATTAGGTTGCAAAATCGAAAAAATCAAAGGCACTGACCTATTAGTATTTTTTTCTCGGAGCCAAAAATCCAACATTTTTCCAATCCTTTGAGGCACAGTTCGACCTCAACAATTCAATGCGGCGCGCGTGATCTCTGCTATTATCCTAAAATCAAGAATCTGTCGGAGAGATCGATCAACTATTGACAAAACTTACGTTTTATGTGGAAAATAAATGTTGTATATGTACACTCAGCAACAAAATTAACGGCGCACCCGGCATTCGGCGAAATAATACCGATTTTCAAAATCCTGTAACTTGATGAAAAAACGTCGAAAAAAATCATTTCAGGGAGAATTCGGAAGGTTGAAATTTTACCTTAAAAACGGTTCGTGAAATTTTTCTTAAGGTAATTTTTGACCCCGTGGCGTAGGTTTAAGTGCTGAGTCGCGGAACACTAAGGAAAACAAGTTTTCCAAAGTTCTCTACGGGGCTTGGAAAAAATTGCAGAAAACTTTTGAGATAGCCATTTTGTAGCCTGGAATCTCTTCTTCAAAATGGTATCCAAAAAGTTTCATGCACGATCTTTCGACACTCAGTTATGCAATTTTCAACGGTTGAAAACGCAATTCTTCTCATCTCGCCCTCAATGGCATGCCTTGTCCAAAAATTGAATAACTCAGTGTCAAAAAATCGTGTATGAAACTTTTAAGAAACCATTTTGAAGAGGAGATTTCAGGCTACAAAATGCCGATCTCAAAAGTTTTCATTGATTTTTTTCCAAGTCCCATGAAAAACTTCAAAAAACTTGTTTTTCCCGGCGTTTCACGACTCAGCACTCAAACCTACGCCACGGGGTCAAAAATTACCTTAAGAGAAATTTTACGAACTGTTTTTAAGGCTAACTTTCAATCTTCAAAATGCTTTGCAAAATGATTTTTTTAGACATTTTTTCATCAAGTTACAGAATTTTTAAAATCGGTATTATTTTGCCAAATGCCGGGTGCGCCGTTAATTTTGTTGCTGAGTATAGTTCGACCCTAATCGTAAGACTTCGTTCAACCCTCGTAAATTTCGTTCCAACGATCCGCCTATGTAATCTCATTGTCCGTAGCTGATCGTAAATCAGAGCTCTGGCTGCTGCTTACGTTCTATTAACTACAAATCGATTCCTTATTATAACGCGTTTACTTATTACTTCTTCACCTAATGCACTGTAGTAGAAAAAAATGAGAAGAACGAGCTGTAAGAGAGAAAAAAAATGACCGCGCGTGTTTGCGCAGCATCTGCCGTATTTCTTCATCCGGAACACGCTAAATCACGTTGTTATGTATGCCCATGATCGCTATGTATTATACCTATCTACCATTTTCGGGAAGAAAAGATTCCCTAACGTTCCTCAGAATCCTTGAAAAATTCTGCTTGTGCCGAAAAAAGTCTGTTCCGACCAGACCACAATATAATTACTATCATCTTCTTGTATGGTATACCATCTCACTTTTTCTTTAGGCACTCGGAAGCCATGCTCCAATTGTACCCACAAGGATCCTTGGAGATCCCGATGAATTGGAAAGACACCTTATTCATAACGCCCCTGAATCTTGCAACAGTAATGTTACGACCGGAGATACAAATTATGACAACGGATACATGTACTCTCAGGAACCGGAGATCGAGATGCACGTGAGTAAAGCTCTTGAGCTGTAAAAATGAATTCCGTTGAAGAAGATATGGAAAAAATATAAGATGATTGTGTCCTGAAACAGGCAAGACCAGGTCTCATCATGGACGTTGTTAGAAATCCAGTTCCCGTTGCTGCTGTTCCTGTTATTCCAATTACTCCAGTTTCTCAGGTACAAAATTTACCTGTCATTTCAATGGATCCATTGGACGTCGGAAGTCTGCCGGAAATGGAGAGATTCACAGTCGAGCTTAAAAAGGACATTTATGGCCTTGGAATCACCATCGCTGGATACGTCTGCGAAAAAGGTGACCGTCACTATATCACTGCTCTCTGCAATGTGTACATGTCTGAAAGTTTTTTGAAGCATGTACGCACAAAAATCTACCATCTTCAAACCTTGTTTTTCACAAATCAATTGAAAAATTGCAGAGGAATTGTCCGGGATTTTTGTTAAAAGTATAAGCGAGGGAAGCGCTGCTGATCTGAGCAATAAAATCCAGATAAACGATCGCATAGTGGAAGTCGATGGTCACTCCCTTCAAGGATACTCAAACCACGAAGCCGTCGAAGTATTGAGAAGTACAGGGCAGAGCGTTACTCTGTGCCTGGAAAGATATCTCCGTGGACCAAAGTACGAAACACTTCAACAGGCTATCGCTGCCAGCGAACAAGGACCGCAACAACCCGGATCCCCATCAATAGCGAGCTTACCAGGCTTTCCAATTAGTGCGGTAAGAAGATGCGAAGTCTAGACGCTCTTAGAGTTTTTTTTTCTCTCTCCACAGGGATGAGTTGGAAGGAAAGAAAATAATAGAGGATAGGATAATATTGGGAAACGAGAGAGGAAAATTCATTGGGTACTTCTACTTTTCTTTTTTTTTATATCTGGTGTTTTTCTTATTTTTTTTTAGGACACAAACGAAATCGAACCCGAGGGCGAATCGCATACTACCGTCGATAGCGCAGTGATGCACGAAAGGGATCGTGAGGATTCGGAAGAACCTGACGAAGCTTCAAACGTTGAAGCACTTCTTAGCGATCCTTCGACCGAGTTGACCCCGCAGATTAGAGCGTCTATCAAGGCCAAATGGCAGAAGATCGCCGGACCAGATACAGAGATTGTTGTAAGTTTTACCGGAATAGAATACCCGAGCGTCATCTTTATCCGAGAGAATCGAAATTCTGGCCGGGCATCAATAGGAAATAATGAGTTTTGCGTTCTAAGTTCCTCAATTTTCATGCGATAAAATGTTCTACATTATTTTTTACATTACAATTATTTCTGCAGAATTATACACCAGAACCTTTTATGCAGCGAACAAAAAGTAAATTCTTGCCCACTGAACCAAGGGGACGCTAATGATTCAGCGATTTTATCGTATGACATTTTCACACAATGTATGAAACACAATACGCAACGGTACTTCATTCAAATCATCGCCCTTTATTCCAATTCGATGAATATTTTTCGTTGAAATTTTATCATGCGAGTGACGGTAGCCTAGGAGACAGGACATCAACGTGAATTTAAAGGCTGATATTTTTTAAATCAACCATCGTTACTGAACTCCCAATTGCTAAATTTTTTTTCATCGTGCGTTATAAGGTCGCACAGCTGAAAAAATTCGCGGAAGGAAGTGGCTTGGGAATTAGTTTGGAAGGTACTGTCGACGTTGAAGACGGACAAGAAGTACGACCTCACCATTACATCAGATCCATACTTCCAGAGGGACCGGTAGGACAAAATGGATGTCTGAGAAGCGGAGATGAACTTTTGGAGGTACTTTATTATTGATCTATCAGTAAACGAAATTGATACTTGCTTTTTCATTTGCCAGATATAGCTGAAATTCATATTGTATTTTATTATTTTAAAAATGAGAACAAGTCCGTTTGCGAATAGAACATGGATTGATTTGCAGGTAAATGGATATCGTTTGCTTGGAATTAATCACATGGAAGTAGTTAGTGTACTCAAGGAGTTGCCGCTTCACGTTCGCATGGTTTGTGGAAGAAACATCGCTTCGCAAGATCCGCTTTGTCCCATCGATACTGCGCAACATCAGGCTGCTTTTCAGACCAGAGTAAGTCGCGGGTAGTTTACTTTATTGAATTAAAATTTCACGCAGAGAAATTACCCGGTACAATATCGTTCATTTATTTATTTATTCGTTATTTATTTCATATCAAGAGTATTCTCGGTGGTTCGCTACAAAATTTATTACCGGCGATGGATCGTTTGGTAAAGGCAAAGTCCGACGGCTCGTTGGCTTCCACAACAACAACGGCAACTGTCACCGACGCCAGTCTAAGTAAGATGAAATCACGCTCGCTCGAACCGCTGACTGGTCTTGCTATGTGGAGCTCAGAGCCGCAAATTATCGAGTTGGTTAAGGGAGAGAGGGGCCTTGGGTTCTCGATTCTGGACTATCAGGTAAAAACTCAAGTTAATTTATGGAATTTTCATAATCTGAACAAAGAATACTGGAACAATTGCACACCTACTCACTTTTGCTTTGGCATTATAATTCTAGGATCCAATGAACCCCAATGAAACTGTGATAGTAATTCGCTCACTGGTGCCTGGGGGTGTAGCTCAAGTTGACGGGCAATTGATCCCCGGCGATCGACTGTTGTTCGTCAATGACATTGCCCTTGAGAACGCTACGTTGGACCAGGCGGTGCAAGCGTTGAAGGGTGCTCCTAAGGGAACCGTGCGCATCGGAGTAGCTAAACCATTGCCTATCCCAGATAGCATTGCCCAGGTGAGCGGTCAAGATGACGAGGTTGATATTGAGCGGGAAAAAAGAAATTTTATGCCACAAATCGCGGTCACTGATAGTCGCAGACAAAGGCAGGAGTATTTTAGAGAAAGAAAAATTAACGTGGTACAGCCACCTCATCATATGGATTTGATCGAGGGGCTGCAGCACCAACACAACCTCGTTAAATCCGAAAGCTTTTGAACATCTTATCTATATAGGGTAGTCAGTAGATGTCGGGTGTTTACCGTTTAATGAATGAAAAACAGCGCCTCCGATCCAGGAAAACTGAAGAGCTTAGTGTATTCGATAAAATTATCAAGATCTCATGAAAGAGTGCAGCTAAACAAATCGTCAGAGACTTGACGGCTTGCGATCGGAATTAAAAAAAAAAAAAAAAAAAAAAAAATATGCACCTACATTCGTTATTGCCAGTTTTCTACGAGAGTGCACAAACTTTAAGTTCATTGAATGCCTGTAGGAATCCATCGGGGAGGTTTTTATTTCCGAGTATACAGGATTTACTCTGACGGCAGCTTTTCTGTTTCCTGTGATCGTGGATGGGACGTTTACCGGAACGTGCATATAATATATAAAGTGCCTTGCAAGAATTATTACATTTGCCACCTTTGCAGTGGATTTTAATAATGAATATTCGTGGAACGTTTTGTTTTCTCTCGAGCGCCTTCAATGCATTATGATTCAATTTATACAAAATTTTAGATATCTCAGGTACTAATTTACTACAACGAACAAAAGGAAAATATACATATGAATATATTTTTTGAACATTCGATAATGGATCTAAAATCTCCGTCCGCGAACGGCGTCTTTCGATGCTGAGCCTGAAATTTTATTTCAAATTTCCATGGCAGGCTGCTGATACTTATGGCACTATTGTGCTAATAGTCAAAGACGTGGAGAGAATTCAGTATTTAGGAATAAGAAACATTCTAACGAGTGATAATTATCCAATCTAGAGAAACTTGTCACTTGGTTCATAGCTTACTTTAGAAGAATCATTACGCGTCGTAATGTCCGGATTTAAATATAAGTATTATAATTATCAGTTGGATGTTGAGACATATTATAATTATCAGTTGGATGTTGAGACTCTATTGTCTAAATATCCTTGTTAGGTTTATGTTAGGTATTTCGTTGGTAGATGTACTACTCCAATTTTCATCTTATTTAATATTTCAGCAAGAACGATAGATCTGTTTTTAACGAATTTTCTATCAATTTAAAACTTAAATTCAATATCTAATCGAAAAAGAAAAATAAATCAGGCCAATATCGTTACTTCATTAAGTTTTCTAAGTATATAATCACAAATATTGCAATCTGCCTGAATATTTTATACGTTGTACGCAGAGGTATACATAGAAATATACATATATTTTTTTAAAACATGTTACTTGGTTTTTCCAAAGCGCGAATATATATGTATAGCCTCACCGGTTTTCGAAGGTTTTAAATATCGAAAACTGAAGTTATTGATTACGTCATTTCTAATCGCAGCAGTATTTCTGGGGCATTTCGTTTCAAGTATCAAGTTATAAATAAAATTAGGTCCGGTTGGTCGGCATTGATATTTGGTACAGCTCGTTCTTCGACTGCATATTTTTTAACTTTTAGTTAAGAAAAAGAAGCAGCTACTTTCACCATTTCAATCATCCAGCCTAATAATTGGGCAGGTATTTCACTTTTTTGTGTGTGATTCCCACGTCCTGTCATAAATGTATTTTTGATTCATATTAATTTTGATTATTTACGCCTCTATCCCACTATGTTTTCAGTTCAGTATTATATTTCTGTTTTGTAAATTACTGTTATACAGCACGCTACATCAAACGCACCCGCTAAATTCAAAACTTGGATAAAATCGCTGATGAAAATTTTCAAAAAATCAAAAATTATGCGTCACTATTTTTACGTTATTGCGTTATGTATTCTTACTAATATTTTTTCGCGATTTTTTATTTTTGTTGAAAAAAACTGGAAAAAAGTATGCAAAATGAAAAAAAAAAAAAACGAAATGAAGAAATAAAATATTCTCAAGCCGATCACGTCTTATAAATTGTAATTCATTCTAAAATATTGATCCATTTTGATATCGCACCGCTATAATCATTCGATTCACGACGCTTCTTTTTTCGAATAAGCATTTATAAAAGTAATGTAAAGTAAATAATTAGTACATAAATTAATTACTTGATTGATCGATCACCTTATTATCGTGATAATATATTTTGACAAATATATAATTAAAAATTGTGCAATATACGCTGTATCATGTATAAATTTTGTCTGTAGTGATAATTCGTTTCAAGTTGGTATTATAATTATGTAACTACATAATATGCATACTTTTCTTCCACCAATATTGCATGCGTGTGTTTTCTTTATGTACTTAATAATTGATTATTCAAAACTAGAGAAAAAAAAACAAAAAAATTATGAACTCATTCAGCAAATAGATTGATAAAATTATATTAAATACGTAAGCATATCAAATTCTATTTCATAAAACAATATTCAAGAGACTTTCGAATAACATAACATCGGAATATAAATGTTAACGATTGTATTTTCGGTATTTATTATAATAAACGGGATGCCGTACACCTGTACAATAATTGTTATATTTCGTTTAATTATTATATACCCTTTAAGTATGTCCATCCGTTTGTCCGTCCCCGAATTCCCTATACCTAATTATTGTATGTGCCCGTACAAATTTCACTTATAATTACGTTTGTGTTTGATTTTTTTGATTTTCTCGTCCTTGTGTGGTGATTGGAGAGGGAACATCTTCTGAAATTGATATATTGGGATGAGGAATTTTTAAATTGTAACAGAACTTCAACACGCCTTAAAATAAAATAATAATTACGGTGAGTATCGAACAGTGAAGAATATTCCATCTAGAGATTTGGCGGAAAAAACTCGGACATTGCATACGTCTACAATAATTTTATACTGTCACGTAGTTCTTGCGAGCGACCATAATGAAAATTTTGTCGCTTCGGTATTCAAGAGATGCAAATACTGTATCATCAGCTGTACATCCTATCGGTGATGAAATCGATGAAACTGTACATAGTGTTTGATCGAGTTTAAATGAATAATTGAATATTAAAATAATGACTGTGGTGTAGATAGAGAGAAAACGAACTTCGATTTGTTAAAAGCAAATTATCGCGGGGTGTAATGCGAGAGCAAGTAAGTACAAAAATAATAGTGAATGAAAATTGCCTGGTAGAGTAGAAAAAAAAGAAAAAAAAAGATCTTTATGAAATATAAATGAACAAATGAAAGGAACATACGTAAAAAAATTTTTTTTTTTTTCTCTAAACCTACTTATGATTTCATATCCAGTAGCTTCTCCACAACGAACTAAACAGTGTATAAAATTGACTTTGTCTCTTTGCAGTTAGGCGAGAAAGAGAAAGAGAAAGAGAGAGAGAGAGAAAAAAAGAGAAAAGAAAAATGAGAAAAAGACAGATACTGAGAGACTGAGAGACAGAGAGACAGAGACACATAGGATATGAGAAGTCAGAAAACAGAAAACCACAAGCTGATATATGCGGTAAATATTATATAATAATTCTAATACTTCTCTTTATGTTCGTTTGAATTAAACGATCTTAGATCGAAGCTAACTAACAAATATTACATATACTATTTATTGTAACTAACATAACTCTAACGTATTTTTTTTTCTTCAATTTTTTTTGAATTTCATTATTTTATTTTATTTTATTTCTATTTTTTGTTCACCGTCGCTTTTCTAATATATATTATAATCATGTATGTATAATATGTATATCCATATAGCTTTCCACTACTTACTGGCACTTTTCCTTCACTATTATTATATATATGTATAGTAAAAACTAAAAAAGCTTTGATTGAAACAATTTTTGTAAAATGTTAATATCTAACATTTTTCGTTTCTTCCGATGAAACATTAATTATTATAGATTTGGCTGTTTCTGAAATACGATGAGAAAAAAAGCTCGTATGACGTGCGATAGGCATACCGAAAAGATTTCAGGGAGGGTTCCAGAGCCACTGAATCTTTAATTCTAGGCGCAGCTTAATCTAGTCGCCCAATATCCACCTTGGGTCGCCTATAAAACCTCTTTATGACCCGTAGGGTGGGTTGGTCTCTTCTTAAAGCGACAGATTCATCTTATTTCGGGTGACCAACTGAAACTTTAGGAGATGAAATAATGTCCGTTCTATACAGCTATTAGTTTCATATTTATCACTACCGAATGTACAAAAAATCTGTATTAAATTTAAATAACTACTGCCTTTCTCTTACGTATGAAAAAATATGCGACTACCTATGGCCTAGATTTCACGCTAATAGTTTTCACCCCTATAATTAAAATTACGTTAATTGATCGAGGGATTATTTAACGAACCCCTTTTTTATTTGTTTACTTTTATTTTGCTTAAGTCTTCAAATTCTCTTCATTCGCACCAATTCAATGTTTGATAATTATGGCATACATTTTTTTCGCACATCATGTTTTTGTCACTGTAAATATATTAAATATTCCTAATTCCTGGTCAGTGCATGTAATAGGTTA
The DNA here is from genome assembly GCA_963978495.1 of Athalia circularis. NCBI lineage: Eukaryota > Metazoa > Arthropoda > Insecta > Hymenoptera > Athaliidae > Athalia > Athalia circularis. The sequence goes on from OZ021702.1 coordinate 10,754,865, forward strand.
AAATAAATTAATCTGAATCTGTTTCTTTTTTTTTTCTGATTATTTTCAGAACCGGATCTGAGCACCTATGAGATCGCGGGAGGATAATCATTATAAATTAGATGACCAATGCGATATTGTTGTTGTGACTATACACCTATACTATAATAACCATACACTAAAACATATTGTAACGTTAACGGTGTTACGTGTGCCCTAAAAAACATCCATTCCAATAATTCCAAGACTAAGTGTAACTTTAAAATTGATACACCTACGCTATTAATTCCAGTGATAAAAAAAAAGTCGCGAACCATCGCTAAAGAATGAAAGGTACCGAATTATATAAAATTAAATTTAACAAAGAAAATAAGCAAAAGTTAAAAAAAAAAGAATATGAAAAAAAATGATAACTAAACCCCGTCATATTTGTGTGCGCGGATTAAAAAATTTTTATAAGACTTTATAACTTATTTCTATATATATACACATATTACAATCGGCAGCTCACATATCTTTAAAAAAAAATATATATATATATTTATGTATATAAATCTTATATACATGTAATTTTATCGATACTGATCCGATATTATCCAACTTCAACGAATGAAGAACGAAAGATACATGATTGAAAAAATTAGAAATTGATTAAAAAAAGTAAAGATTTTTAAAGAAAGCAAGAGTAAAAAAATTCTTTAGTAGTAATCTATATGTGATGCATAACTTGTGAATCTAATCAAAAATAATAATTAATGTAAAACGGCCAATGGTTATTTTCAACGAATTTTCAAACGCGCGATTAAAAACCGAAAAAAAACTATGTCGCATATGTTCTACAGATACTCGATAGTTCGAAATTTTTGACGGGATGATTTTTCCTTTTCTTCCCACACAACGTTAACTATGATAAATTATTTTGCAATTGTTGATTAATTAATAAGTGTCAAATTTTACATTGCCAAAGTACGATCCATAAAACCCGTACAAAGTAAGCCTTATGCTCTTCGTTTTCCGCATTACCTTCAAAGTTACATTTTTTTAAAGTTTATTTAATCAAAAAATATCCAACGAAAGCGTCGCCACGAGTTTATGGCAACCCGCGATGTACCTAATAATCCCCTTCGTAACCAACGACCTTATGAGCCCTGTGGTAATGAAAATTCATGATTAAAATAAAAGTAATAACAAATAAATGCATATATCAATTTAAAAATGAAAATAAAGCGATGAAAAAATAAAAATTCAAACAATTGTTGCAATGAAATTCTATCAACGTTCGATAATACAAACCTACCTATATATGCAGCCTACGTAAAATACGTCTACCAATTCTCGTGGCTGTAATAATTGGTAATTTTAAACGAAATATTTATAACTATTTAATTGTAACTATCTGCAGAAAGTCGATTCTTCCGGCCTAAGGATACTATACATAAATCAGAGAAGAAAAAAAAACGAACGAAAATTTAAAACAAGAATCCCTGCTGTTTGACATGTATTACCGTTACATGGAATCAATAATTTCTTGGTGTAACTAAATCTGAACTTCTGTTGATAAATCATTCGTGAATGAAAATCTCTCGGATTGAAAGAAAAAAAAAAAACAACCAAAAGTTCTAATTTCAAATTTTCCAAATCTTCTGTCCTCCAAATAAGAACCTATACGACTGCTATATATTATGCCTGAAAGTATATATGATATAATTGATTGTACAATTATCTACTTGCCGTGTATGGCGTCAGCCGCTGCAGTCTCATTGATTATAAGTATTCTACTATATTGAAAAAGAAGACACTGTATTCTACTGTAGAAAAACAAAAAACAACGTATTATAATTATTAACTGTTGAATAATATTTTATTGACAAATTTTATGTTAATGTATTTACCTCCATTGTTAATGAATAAATATATATGAGAATAGACGTAACGAACGTAAGTCGAAAAAGTGTTTCCAGTGCGTCAAGTTTAGAGAAAACAAAAAAAAACGCGGAATGTTCTTTCCCGTAAAGGAATTTTTTTTTTTATCACCTTCGTACAGCTATAACCTATAGTGCGCGGAGGTGAGACGAATTAAAATGAGGTGAAACAAACAAAAAAAAAGAATTAAAAACTGAAGCAATAACATACATTACTTTACCATTAACGAGTATGTAAATATAAAGTTGTAACCGCATAATATAATTACAGCATCAGCCAGACACTTGGAGCGATTTTATAAAAAAAAAATAATATTCTTACAGATATATAATATATGTATATCCTCTATTCCTACAAATTCGTCATTGCGCCTATACAATGACTTGATTTACAGTAATGTGAGGGGGAAAAAACCCGTACAAAACGATTATGATAATTTTTTTTTTTCTCTTCATAATCCTGTTCACGAAAACGGCCTTCTACTTTTACACAGGTAAAAGATGAATAAATTGAGTTTATCGTACACATAAAAATTGCGATTATAATACTGAGAACTATAATTATTTTGAATTTGTTCGGTAAAAAAAAAATTTACATCCCAAAAATCATAGCAGTGTTGCGCTGTAATGAAACTTCTTGTAGATCAATTTTACCATCATCCATGGAAAATGTAGAGATTTTTCTTTCATCTGGACGCGGTTGAAACGTTCCCACACGACCACACATTGAGTCATTTTGTCGATATCTTTGAAACATTCATGTGTTATCGTCAATTCCTATTTTAAATTCTCGATCTATACATAGCCGGGATACCGTTAGTACACTATCTCACACCGCGAGTGTGCCTCATTTTACTTCCTGGAAAAACACTGAATTTTTATCAGAGAAGCAAAAAGTACACGCGACTATTTTGATTTCTGGTTCTTGTGGTGGAATTCTTTCTTTCATTTTCCAGTTTCACACGAGATACCGGATCGATAGTTTTTCACTATTCTGTACGACTACCTGTACAAATCGCTGTTGTAGAAACTCGTGCAGTTGACGAGGAAGTAGAACTACCGGTAGAATAAGTGTGTATAGAGGATTCGGGGAAGTTAAGAGGGAGTAAATTAAACGCACAAAGTTAAGAAAGTTTCCTTATGATGCCATTGGTAGAACCATCCAGAATTCATTGCGGGCCTTCTCGAAGTAGTCAGCAGGTTTATAACCGACCCGTAGTTAGTCTACAGTCACTCAGCCTACTAACAACGTCTACCTAAGTGTTTGTCCGAATGTCTCGTGTAATCGGTATTATACATAGAACCAGCTGAAAATACGTTTTTTAAACTTCTCTTCACATTTGGATGCTACGCGTATACATATAACATCACCTGCGCAAGTTATGATGTTTTAGTTTATCATTTCATCACACCTATACAGGTTTAATGGCATATCAAAGAAATTGGGATAATGGATCTCTTGGTTCTCACTCGCGCATATTTCAACCAAGTTTGGGACGTTCCCATCGTGAGTCTGATATTCACATATTTAGTTATTTAGAAGTAAAAAAAAAAGAAAAACAGTAGTTATCCTACCGCTAATTAGGAATGTCATCGTTCTAAAAACCACTGCAATTGAATATTAATTACTCGATATCCCGTTGAAACGTCGAGAATTTTTTTCAAACCTTACCCAAGTATAAAAGTGTTTGGAAATATATTTGGTGTATCTTAGATACCAGACACCGGGCCCTGAGGCTGCTCGTAGTTCCCGTTCACTCGGTAATTCTGATGGTGCTCCAGCTTCAAATAAATTCGTTTATTGTAAAGCCCTGTGTAATGTAGAGATTTGTAAAATTGAACAACTAACTTTTACCTTGTACGCAGTAGTAGTGTAATGAGCGCAAATGAAAAAAAAAAATCTGATTCTCTTGATGAGTCTGCAAATGTGCAGTAGTTGTATTTGAATCGAACTTGATCCGCGCGTCCGTACGTTGCTAGTTTAATGATAATTTTTGGTAATCGATGCAATTATCATATTTATATACAATCATATCTAATTTATGTAACTAACAATATGATAATAACTACTTTTGTCCCTGTATTTTGTGCTCCTTACGCTCGTCGTCCCCGTCTCGCATCACATCGTCTTCCGTATTTACGGCTACTTCTTCTGCATCTTCGGCCGCTTCCACTTCTTCTTCCTCTTCTTCGTGAACACGGTAGCTCGTCACACCGATCTGCATCGTCAGGAGAAGTAGAAGCCTACCAGATGACAGTGAGTCGACTAATCAAGCGCCAGAACTCGTCGACCTCGCTGACCTCAACGACCTCACCTCGTCCAAATCAGGTGCGTAGATTTTATTTCGACTCCTCTCTATTACTACGTATTCGAGTATCATTTATTTTTTGCCTTTTTAATTTGGTTCTCTTTCGACGAGAATGTGGACCCTCGTCAAATCGCGTGTCAGATATGATATAATTGATGAATGAATGATAGCGAGTCGAGTTTGATAAGTTCGTCCTAAGAATCGACCTCTTTCATCCGGTTTCATCTCATTCATACATATACGTGCATCGGTAGCGCGCGAGTATCTGACGTAAGGTAAACCAAGTCGGCATTCCGCTCGTCGGTCTTACATAAACAGCTGTAAACGCCTACTGCCTTCAACATTACCACGTTGTAAATACGTACCATGACCCGTAGCGAGCGAATCGATGGCTCATAGCTGCAGCTACTCTGCCTCCTGGTGCTGCAGTTGCTGCTGTTGTTGGCATTGAGGTTGCTTCTTATAACATAACACACCTCGAAGCATTCATGCACACATATTATGCACGTGCTGTAAATCATACACACCTATTATGTATATTTATAACTATTATTTACGTTCCGAACACCAAGCGATGCATTAGCGGCGGAAAACGCGTTAACACTTATGTGATTTGCGCATCTATTAAAAAAAAAGGAATAGAAAAAAAAGCGAAAGGCGCGTGGCATCATTTTGCACATATGGTTTTTGATATCGCTATGGTCTCGATGACGAAATTGCTCACGAGCACGAGCGATTTAGTTGCTGACCGTTGAATTCATCAAGTTAATTTTAAGATGTTGAAACTGGAGTTGTAAGACAATCTACGCGTAATATAAAATGACGATCGTGACGACTGCGTAAACGGTTGCGTGACTATGGCTATACATAATTCTTGAACGACATTGATTCGCTGGCTCATTGAGATCGACGCGCGAAGCTTTATAAATCTATAGATCTTATGGTCCAACCGATACAAGGAGGCTGCAACACAAGCGGAGGTAGGCGAAACGGGAGGCAAAGGGGAAAGTATACGTGGATCCGAACTCTGACGGGTGTTCAAGATTTCGGTTGGGAAACTCGAGTCAGTATTAGTAGAGTGTCGGTCTGAACGAGAGCGGCTGGGTGCTATTGGGAGAACCCAGTTTGTAACGATACTACTTAATAATAATGATATTAATGGCATCTTCATAATAATTGTCTTTATACGTATATACAACATATTTCGTTCGAGATAATGCTACGAGAAGCGGTGCAATGTGTTGGATTTTGTTGTCCATTTGTCAAAGGTGTGTTGTTTGTGAGTGCGAAATTTGAAAGGTCAAATATACCATATGAATTTTCATCACCTTCTAACCCTTCGCGTTTTCGCATCCCTTCGATATTTCACCGTGACAATCCGCAGGGATTTTGAGAATTCGTTTTTTTTCTTTTCAATTCTATACTTTTCCATGTGTATCTGATTAATCCCAACCGCGGGTAATACCCCTTTGATCGTAGTGCGGGACGATCGTTTTTTTTTTTTCTTTTTTCAAAATTTGTATCCGCGATTCATCGGCTGATATACGAGTGGTATTGTATAGTATAATCGAACGGTGTGTTTTACGCTCTCAAATTAAACGCAATGAATTTTCTCCCTGTAGATGGTCGTAAATTTAATGCGGCAATACTTCCTGCGGAATTTGTTGCGACTTTAATGGCGCCAATGAATCGAGTCTCATTTTATACGCGATCTATAGCTACTTTGGTTTATGCATGAACATTTTCGAATATCCTGAAAAAAAAGAAAAAAAAAAACTGTGCCAAATTTGCCTGATTTTTGATATAAAAATTTTTTTCCATCTATAAAACTACCGTAATTCTTCGCACTTAAATTGTCAGGATAAAATTTATAACTTTTTCATTCACAAAATATACCTACTTATCTGCCGTCATGGGAATCACGAGCGATTGATCTATCGGATTAAAAAATATACGGATCAGAATATAATTATGATCTTGTTAAAAAAAATATCTTTATCACCTCATATATTTTTCGGAATTGGATCAGTAAAGAGTAGCAACATTCCTTTGATCATGATGTGTACATGGAGATCGTGATCGTGAATTTGAGACAAAATTTTCGTCTTTTCGGCTCTGTTGTCGCCCTAATAAATTGAACGGTATTACGGCGACTGCCATAATTGAGTGACGAGGTGGTATAGGTCTAGTTGTTGTATATGGGTTGAACTGACAGACGTAATCAAAGGGGATAATAAAACGAGAGAACTAACAGCTGGATATTGTCTTCCAAAGTACGACACGAGTTTACAACACGATTTTGGCCGCGCGCGCGACTCAATACAGCGCATATACTTTTAAGATATATTATTCGAAAAGAACCACGTTAACGTGTTCAGATTTAGATTTTATATTCCGACCATTTCTTTTCCAATATACGCTCTCAGTCTTCTACAGAAACTTTTTATTTTTTTTTCTACTCCTCTACATTTCCAGCTTTGGTCGGCTGCTATATATTTTACTATTTTTATCCATCAGTCATGTATTCTCGTATATTAGTTGAAGAAAAAAAACAACGATAGGCTCAATTTATTTCTGTATAGAAACTAATCGTATATCGTTCTTGCTCCGTTAATTGAATTCCGAATACGCGTGATAATATGATTAGATAAGTTTTCTCGTTAAATATTTCCGGAACGATTGAAAACACCGGATGAGATAATCACGTAATTCACATCTCTTCACGTATGAAGAACAAATTTTTTTTTATTCATATGGCTTCGATATTATACACAGGATAATAATAAAGCGCCAATTCTATTTTCACGATCGCTAAAAAAACAGCTGGATTAATTTATTCAGCGTAAGAAGCAAATATGATGCTTCGCTCAACCCGTCTGTTCTTCAGAGCATTATATGGTGTAAAAGCACTCGATTGTTTCAGCTGTAATAATTCGATCAAGGTTCATACGTTGTATCGAGACTCGGAGAACGAGTACCTAATTTATTATTTCAACCATCGGTCACGATCGACGTTCATAACCTGCGCGGTTTTTTTCTTTCTCATTTATTTTTAGCCACAGATAAAACCATTGACGTATGGCGTATTTTATTTTAATCATTTATACGTCCGGTTTAATCCGATATCACGTAACTGAACTCAGTGCTCATAATTGACCGATGAAGAACAATCCAAATGTGATTGAGAGCGGCTTTTTAAATTCAACCGCTGATGCTCTTGTGGATGCTTACAATTTGAACCACGTCTCAAATACTGCAACTTCTATTTCAGGAGCGAGCGGTAACTCAATCGACAAACATGACCCGGATGCGGACGAGGACGCTGATCAGTTCGAAGACGCATCTCCGCTGACTCCTGTCCACTCTCCGCAGAAAAAGACAAGTATATTGCCTGTGCAGAATACGGTTACGTCAGCAATCTCGTCAGGGTCGAAGTCCGATAAATGTTCAGGTGACAAGACTCCCTCGTCAGGTAAAAGTAGTCCCGCCGCTGTGGTTCCTCTGCAAGGTGATCATCCCACTCGGGATCTACTTCTCTTTACCGACGGCGTTGTTCCCGTTGTAAACGTAACGATATTGGGGGAACCGACGACTCCGGAGTCCAAAGCATCGCAGTATCATCATCACCAAGAGAAAAATGAAGGAGATTTTGAAAGACGTTTGGAAACTGAGCGTGATGAGGTTGCGAAAAATTTTTCAATTTACGACACGGGACCCTCGACCTCGACGTATCGTCAGGAGAGGAGAAAGAGTGTAAAACGCCAAGGAAGTCTCGTTAAGGAAAAAACAGCTGATAACGAATCAGGGCAAATTAGTGATCGACATAATTCAAACAAGGACGACGACGCTGCTACGGGCCTTTCACAGATGCCAGACGATCCTGAACGGAAAATCATGACCGCAGATACGAGGAAGCCGGAAACCGCGCTAGCGTCGCCGCAAATACCGCCGGGGGAATCGATTAAAGAGACTGGAATGAGCGTCAAAGACGTCGACGATACTGCGAGGAGAATGGCCAAGGAACGAAAGAAGAGTCTCAAGGAGCAAAAAAGCATCGAAAGGGTTAACGAATACTTGGCTAAGCACGGTGTCGACGCAGAAGTTACGACGGAAAGGAGAAAGAGCTTGAAAGAAACGCGGCCGCTACCACTGCAGCAAGTCGTACCTGAAAGAAGACAGTCGCTAGCGATTGACGTAGGTCTTTTACAAGCGTCATCGGAAAGGAGGAAAAGTCTCACGAAACAAGAAAAGTTTGAGGTACCACCCGACGCACAGGATCAGCAAATCACAGGGTCCGATGGAATCGTGAACAAAGAACAAAGCAGTCCGGGAGTATCTGGAGAACGAGGAGTCTCGAGTCCTGTAGAAGTAAATGTGGTCATCAAACGTCCCGAAGAGTTAATAACTTCGGCGCCGGAAATTGCGACACCCACCTCATCTTGTTCCACGATTAAACAAAGTCCGGATAATGCAGAATCACGGAGATCTATCTGCAGCAGGCGAAGTTCTTTGAAGAAAAAAGAGAGTCCGGTAGTTGTTGGAAGTTCTTTTGATAATGAATTAGAGCTGAGAGGAATGATTTCTCCGTTGGAAGCTGAAAAAAAAATGAAAGAAGTGAAGATAAGAGAAAATATAGAGGAAATTGTATTCGAGGATAATTCAAACGAGCAAGTAACCTCGATACCAGAAGTGCAGTTAGTACGTGCGAAAATAATTTCGGCTGAAGAAGCAGCGGCAAATGTATCGAGTAGAGTTTCAAACGTAAAAGTTGACTTGAAATCACCACCGGAAATTATAACCGTTGGTTTGGATGGTCATCAGGACAAGTTGAGTGTTTGTAGAACAAAAATTAAGAAGGCAGCTTCGTCTGCCGAAGAATCGGAAGATGGTCTTCTGAATTTACCTGGACTCACTAAATCGACTTCAGAAAATATTCTCGTTGAAATTGAAGAGGATAATAACACGATATCCGGTAAAAATTTCAAACCAGATGTACTCATGGACCTATCGAAGGTCCCAGACGAGGAAAAGGAGCTCAAAGATAAATCCAAAGACACCGTAAAATCACCTAAGGATAAACGACCTCTGAGTAGAGTTGGTAGCGAAGGGTCGAAGAAAATTCAGGACGTTAAACTGTCTTCGGTTACCCCCTTAGCATCTACGTCAACGGTGTTCTCCAGTGCTACTACATCACCACCACCGCCGGTAGTGCCGTCAAAAATGTCAACGACGTGTAAAGATAAGTCAGAAATTACATTGACTCCGTCTCACGAACCGTCACTTTGTCTTGAAAATCAAGGCAAAGATTCTGCCGTTGCCATTAAAACAGTGAATGAGTTTGAAATTGAAAAAATTTGTGACAGTGAACAAAAACATATCGCCAATTATTCTGCTGCCCAGTTCTCAGGAGACGTTATGGATAAAATTATTTGTGAATCTAACAAAAAATCCAAGGATTCCACGAGGGAACCTGATCTTGGGTGAGTAAATATGTCTCGAATCATTTTTCTCCAAGATAGATAGAAAATCTCACATCTTTCTACCCAGACTTGAGAAAAAAGAATTAACTTGTTTCCAGAAACTTTTCACAAGTATCACATGTATGGAGTCTGTTGAGTACTTTGCTCAAGTAACTTTAATGGAATGAATGTACCACTTTCTGGTGAAGCGAATTTTCTTTTTCTTTACTTTTTGATTTCTTTTTTTTTGGTATCTTTTTTTCTACTGAAAAGTAGTGGCGGTAATTCCACTCCATTGTACCGAGTGATAATTCCCGAAGCTTGCAAGCTCATTAAAGCACTGATACCGATTCGTATGAGTAGAGATTTGTATTAGCAAAATAGTCCGAAGAAGCGATAAAAGAAAAAGAAGCAGAAAAGAAAAGTAGAACATTATCGACATTCCTCGACCCCTTTGATATAGTGATTAACGGTATTATTTTATAATCAATTCGTTGAAATCGGACCGCGCAGATAGTTGATTTCTGCAATAAGAAGATAAACGCGTCTTCTTTCTTCTTGTATTAAGTATAATTAGGAGTAAATTGGTCGATCAATTCTTCCACTTCGAATGGCTTGCACAGTCTACTGAATAACTCGGGGGGTCGATTCTGATGAACATTCAGCCGCTAATTGGTATAAAAATAGTTTTGTTTTTGACGTGAGATTAACTCTTTTAAGAAACCTGTACTTCTTTTACGTCGATAGATGGTGGTTTAATTTTGTTACAAAGCTTCATCGACAGTCCGTCGATGTTGCTACCTCTGATAACCAATTTTCTGTCAGGTATGTTTCGTAGTTCTCGAGAATTCGCCTCACGTGGCTCAACGAACACGTGACTTGTATCGCGAACAAAGATTGCATCGCCCACGTTACCTATACCGTAGGTCGTATACTACATATGGTACACCAATACCAGGTATACGTGGCTGCAGCAAATATTGATCAACGTAAAGTAACTATAACTTCGGAACAAAAAAAATAAAACATTGATCGAATAATCAAATCGCATACACGAAGAAAAAAATATCTGCTGCAGATATTATGTGCGTCAGCTTGGATAAAATTGGAAAAACAAAATAATTAATTCCCACGAGGTATACCTATAAAATTATTTTTCCGGAATTTTATACGCGGAACAACGGTATTAAATTATTTTCGATGGGACATTATTTTCTTTCGGTCTTTCTTGTTCTTCTTCGGGTTGAGATTGATATCCGAAATAATTCGTGTCCCGTGACATGAGGTGGTAGTCCGTCGAGTCACCTGGTATAGCATATGGGAGAATTGGTAAAAAGGGATAGCTGGAGGCAGCGATGCGCATCTCGATTCTCAACCCTCTCCGTTATTTTCTTCTCTTCTTGGTTGGTTGGCTGCTTCTTAGAACGAACGAACCTTCCTCGACGCGAAGTGCGGAACCATGCGAGAGATAAATGGATACGTATCGGGCGGTACGGGTACATGTACATAGATATTCACGTATGTACATAATTTAGCGTACAGAAAGAGAAACACGCGCTGCCACGTGCGCCACTATGTAACTGGGACATCCGTTCGTTTGGCAGCTATTGTGAATTAGATGAGGTGATTACAAACCGGCTGCATCCGTCACACACGTACGTCTCTCTCTGCAGTGCCAACAGGTAATGAGGCGTTATAGATCTATTACTTACATGTCGACTTGCATTTGGTCATGAATATCATCCAGAGAAGTAAACCTAAATTAATCGATTCTAAAATATTTTCGAGCACTCGAAGTCTGCTGCGATTATTCTGAAAATTAATTACACACGGAGTATATATTTATTTCGTCGGCAGTTTTTATTGCGAACAAAAATTGAGCTTATGCAAGAACGTATATTTTTTTTTTAATCCGTGATGTCGCATTATTATATACAATTGGAATCCCCTCCGGCAGCTTTTAAATCTCTGCCGAGCGGGTTATACATAGAAATATAAATCCAGTCACGTGACCATTATGATCATTAAGTTACGTGATGCTTCCAAATAGCAGCCATCTGCTACAGTTACGTGAAACTTTGACAAGTATTATGTCTATATCTGACGCAAATTGTCCTTTATAATACGCAAGGGAACGACGAAGACTCCCAAGTATATCAGGATTTTCTTCCTTCTTCTTTTTTTTCTGTTCGCTATCAGGAAAATCAGGTAAGGTGCATCATAGAAAACAGGTTGAGAGCTACTCTGCAGGGTAGATAGTCCGGTGGTTCTGGACTGTATGTACACTACGGTGGTATAATAATTCAATTATAAGGTGTATTCGTAGGGTTTCTTCGTGCCGTGTTCAGGGTCAGCCATGTTGCCTTTATATATTTTCTAAAGTCTAATCCGTCCAGCTCTTATTATACGTACCTTATACCGTATACGCCTATAATACCTACATGTAAAATATACACGAATACCTATAATTTGAAACCCCGAAAGACATGGGGGAAGGGAGGGGGTGGAATGACGTTCGATAATTCGCTGGTAGAATGATTGGATAAAACAAACATAATTAAAATCGATAAAATTACGCAATCGTCATATCGTATTAATAAACGAGTTCAAACCCCTCAAAAAATTTACGCACAAATCTTCCGAATATAGCAATCTAAAATCGACGGAAAATATCCAGTTACATCGTTCTCGATTCCTATTTCATTTCATCTTATTCCTTAATTTCATATCATGATCATTATTTTTCATGTTTCGTTTGTTTTTTTTGTTTTGTTTGTTTCTTTCTTTTAGTTTGATTATTTTCTTTTTCTTTTTACCCAGACGACGGGAGGCATGGGGTAAATAGTCGGTCTGAGATTCAGTGAGGTTTTCTGCAACTGACATGGCTAAGCGATGGACATTCAGAAAAAGGGTCTCCCTCTTTTCTTCTCATTTTTCTTCATGTTCTTCTTTGCGGTTCTACATTATTTTTACCTTTTATTTCACCCGCGCCTGTTTCTTCATCTTTTTTTTTCTCTCATTTGTTTTTTCTTCCACACCCCGTAAAGAAGCTCTAGGGCATAAAAAGCTGCCGCGAATTTCTTCAATTCTTTCTATGCTCTACACAGGTTATTTTCTGGGTCGTCTAACGGCTGATAGATTAAGGGTGGATTACATATATTTTAGGTCAGAAACATAACAGGTATAAGCATATGGATTTCTTTCTCATATTTTTATTGACTTATTTTGCTTTGTCTTATTTCATGTTATTTTATTATTATTTTTTCTTTCTACTGTTTCTTGTATTACCAGTAAATCTATAACTACCCCCGGTGCGGGTCATTGAGCCCAACTTTTGTGGAACGAAATACAGCATACGAGCTTCTAGTAAGCCAGTTTGTAGAGTCGATATACCTCATGTATAGTCGGAAGATCAAAAGGAGATAAAAAAAAATCCAAGCTAAAAACCGGGGGAAAAAACTGAAAACTAAATATGCAGCGCAGACCTACATGATTGGGATTAAGCGCGTCTCGTTAGCCTGCAATGATTCCGAGTTGAGTTAATCATCCAATATCATCGCGACATGATATACCTATATAATAGAATCGAGTAGGTTTCCCAAGGAAATCGGAATGGAGATTAGCGCTGTGTTCTTGGTGCAAATCCGTACACACTGAGGTTACTCTGCAAAAACGAGGCTAAGCCGTTTGGAAATACGTAAATGACCGAGAAATAAAATTTTCAGGGTGATGCAAATAATGCATCGTGAGTTTCGTAGAAATAAAACAATGAAATAATCGATTATATAGTTAATAATCGCCGCATATCGACGACACTCGAATATCATTAGATTCATATGTTCGCACAATAATCACCCTTTATATCCAGCAGGTTCGCAACTAGGGTCTCGTAGATTGAAGATGATTTTTTCCTTGGAATAGAGCGATGTACATACATTATGTACTTTATTTTCTTCATGTAATACACACCCATAATACCTACAGTTAAAGCGATGAGGCGGGCGTTGCTACAGGAGTAATAAACTTTCCGGTAAATAAGTAGTAAGGCTAATAGTATCTATGTACATCATAACGTACGCCCGAGCAATATGTTGTTTCCTTGTGCTTCGATACTTACGTTAAGCAAATTTCAATACATTGACGTCTTTTGGCTCACGTGACACGCGATGTTCCGTATAGTAGCTAGTAATAGTACCAGGGAAGTTTATTAGATCAAAATAAGCCAGTTTGCATCGATACGCGAGGGTAGACGGACACCCCGATACACGCCGTAGTGATAGTCTACAGTCCGCTGACGTTGCCCCGTTTTTCTATTGAAAATAAAATTGAAGTGATTGAAAAAAAAAATTATTATTTTCGACTCTACATCGGTAAAATTTTATACAGTTTATTATATTCATTCATCTTTTCTATCTTCAGTTCAGTTTTCAGTAATACCACCTCCGTCGACTCCGAACCGCGAGTGATTCTTGAATTTTTCATCCCGTAGTGATAATTTTAATTTTGTGTCGAAAAAAAGTGTCGATATTACATTGGATACACATATACGCGGTGAACTACCAAAGCCCGTTCAAGGTACGCCTGGTAATTTTAACTGATCGGTAATTTCGTGTGCGCTGAAATTATAAAATAAATATTATAGTTTTTTCTTCTTTTTTTTTGGATCAACAGCCTTCGAAATATTTTATTCTCGTTCTCTACAGTCGCTACATAAGCGTAAATTTTGATTCGATTGATTTTTTTTGTTTTTGAATAATGAATATCACTGGGAGTTCAGGGCCAGTTTGGTAACTATAGTTTATAGTCGATTGGGAATCGATTATGTCATCCATTTTTTAACGACAACAATTATGACTTTGTGTGTGAAAAGTCGTACGAATAATGTTCGAACGCATAGGGCAATTAAACGGAAGAGAAAAACGAACTTACAGAATTCCTCGAGATTTCAAAGTCAAAGTAACGGCAGTGACATTAAAATTTTTATCCAAGTCACGTAGTTGTATCGGCATTGAGTTATGTAACAGTACATGAATGTCGTTATGCTAATTTATCTTCTCTTTTGTTTTTCAATTTTTTCCTCTTCCAATATGAATAAACCCTAAACGGTGCGGATAAAGACCAATGGAAAAGGATTGAGAATAAAAATAGTATATAACGTGACTGAGTGAGATAGAACTCAAAATAATCAATTGAAAATTCCATGCTGCATAGAGCTGCCGTTTCTACCAGCTCCCCCGTTACTTCCGAAGAATCGAGTATGCAGAAGCATTTCGAATATCTATCCAGATGAAATAAGAAACTGAATAGAGCGTGCGATGCCGAACGTCTGCATTTGACACTTTATTACCCGACGTCAAATTTATTAGCTTCGTGACACTGCACTTTAATTACGACTCGTCTATAGCCGTATACTCATTATTACGAATCTACACATCCATTATACATTAGAACGCAGAAGAGAAAAAAAAAATTGTTTTTGTATCGAATTTACTTTGGCTGATTAATCGTTTTGCTGCTTTGGATTTGACACGTACTATGTCGAGTTTCTACCCTAGCAGGTCCCGCGAACGAAAAAACTTCTACACAACTTCGCAAACGACAAACCTCGGGAACCATTTCTTACCGACATTCCATGCAGAGTCCTGCAAAATGTATATCGATATTATAAGGATATCGAGATAAATGTCTACTCCCATATAAACGAGAGATCATTTTGCTATAGATACTGATTGCGAGTATCAAAATTTAGGGATGCCCAATTTGATTGTGAAAAAAACTGAACGCGTTCTAAATCAGAGTATGAGAGAGATGGAGAAAAAAAAATGGAGGTTTTATTCGTCTTAGTGAACTATTATGATTCTATAATGATAATTCATATGATTTGTTTGTCGCAAGCCTTCTGTCAGTTGGTAAAATTTTTCATAGCCACGATTTTCGTGGGTTTTACAGAACTGTGTTTCATGAAGTTTCTATTCCACATTTGAATGAGCTTTCCTGGAAGCCATAAATTATTTTATTATTTTATTAGTGCGGCTTATGTACACTTGCTAACTGTACTTATACCTCATCCGTTATTATGTCGCCATATGGAATTTAGCTGGCTTTTTTAATTTTTCAATTTTTTAAGCTCTTTCAAACTTTACCATATAAACTCGTCAGTCATTTCCAGAATCCAGTAAATATTTAAACCATCGAAACGCGAACGTGTATAAAGTTGATTCGCTCTTTCAAATTGACTAGAAACACTTTGACCATTGTTATCGGTATGACAATTATGTTAATGAGTGCGGTGATGTAATAAAATTGCCCCTTGGATTACGTAAAATCTATCTATAAATTTACCGTTCATAGCTCAGGTTATTAAAATAGAGAATATTATGTTAGTTCATGACACGCGATTCTGTGTAATATTCTGCAAATTAAGACGCGTAGATATGTTGAATTAGAAATCGTGACGGCGTCGAAAGCTTTCTGCGTTGCTTATAGCAAACGCTGACAGAATAACGAGTAAAATTTAATCTACTCGCTGACGATTGTTAGGCATTGTTTATTTTCGGAGACTCATACAGAGCTGATTTTACTTACGCGATTGCGATTGAGACGCGACGTGATGATTGATCGATTCTTCTTTAGTTTCCATGGTGCCCAGACAGTTCATTTCTCTTTCTGTTTATTTCTTTCTGGTTTTTTAATTACGATCGACGATTTTTTTCAGGGCTGATTCGGGGCCCGCACGTCCGGAGCCGGAAAGCTCGCAAACAAGGACAGCTGATCAGAGTGAAAAGACATCCAGTGAAAAAGAAGAAACTTTACTTGTGCCAGAGATAAACGGGAAGTTAGACCCTCTGAAGTCAAAAGGTTCTCAGCCAAATGTAGTATCAGCGGTAGAAGCTGCTGCGGTAAAGACCAGTGCGAGCGATACGAGGAAGCCGGAATTTGTGACAAAAACTGTGTACAAAAGCGATTTTCCTTTTACAAAGAAAAACGAGTGCGCTTACAAAAGCGTTAACCAACGACTTAGGGAGAGGGAATTCAGTGGATCTTTTTCGGCGAAATCAAGTGAGCCTTTCGTATCTAAGCTTCAGCATCCGAAACATACCTTGGATTCATCCAATACTGTGATAACCGAATCAGTTTCCGTAGGTCATCAGAGAGTACAGCAGATCCTTACGACAGACAAAGAAGCTGAAGAACAACGACAAAAAGCTTTGGAAAAGCAGAGAGAACACGAAAAGTTTTTACAACAGAGGCGAACCCTTATAGAAGAGGAAAACGGAACCCAGATATCTGCCAGGGAAGAAGATATACTCATTGGGAAACAGCACTCGCTCGAGTACCAAAGTCAGACTTTAGAAGCGAGACTAGAAGGGCTTGTGGAACCGCTGGGATCTTTGGAAAGTTTGTCCGAGGATATAACCGAAGGAAAAAGAGAATCTGGTGACCTTGAAGGGGTTGTAGCGAAGGTGATAGAAAAGGTTCCGATAGTCGCGGAGAAACGAGAGGCCGAGACTCAAACTCAACAGGAAACGAAAAGCACTCAGTGCGGTCCTGACGAGCTAATTTTTGAGAGTAGTTTAAAATCTCACAGCTTATCGAGTCTCGCCGAAAGCCCCGAATACTCTGGAAGTCCGAGAAAGGAAGTCCAAACTCAGACCCAAGGAGAAACAAAAGGGACTCAGTGCGGGCCCGACGATTTAGCCGAAACATTTTCACAACTAAAAACATTTTTTAGACAAAAAAGCTTTACAAACTCGTTAGCCTCAATCGGTAGTCCCAAAAGAGAAGTTGAGGTACAGACCGAACTTGAATCTAAAAGTGTTCAGTGCACCCCTGAGGATATTCCAGATAGTCCTCTTAGATCGTCAATTTTTTTTCGTCGAACTGCTAACTGCTCACAAAAATCTTTAGAGAAGTCAAAAAAGGAAGTCGAAGTTCAGACGTACCAAGAATCAAAGGAAACACAATTCGCCAGCGAGGATCTTCCGCAGATCGAAGGCAGCCCCGTAAGGACATCGTCTGTGACCTTCCAAGAGCCTAAAGTTGAACTCAATCCCGCTACAGATCCCGCTCCAGGCAGTTCGGCATACTCTTCTTCGCCAATCATCGTCTTGGTAGACGGAAGAACGGACATGACTGTCACTCACAATTACAAGGACAAAGATGGGAATGTCGTTTGGGCAAAACACTGGGGACCTGAGAGGATGGTCGAAATTTATCGAGAGCCGAAATCGAGCCTTGGACTCAGCATCGTCGGCGGAAAGGTGGGTATAATGGTCCTTACGGATCTATTGGTTCAGGACAATATTGCTCCATATATTTAAAACTCAAGGGTCCATTGACTCGAGATGATTGATCTTTATAGTCGCTCCATTTTTACACAACAATATTAAAGTGAAAAAAAATCAAAAACACAAAACGATTCAAATTCAACTGAATATCGATTACAGGTCGATCTTTACCATGGAGGACCGAATACTTCGCAAAATATTTCTGGGATATTCATCAAAAATGTTCTACCAAATAGTCCTGCAGGAAGGACTGGTGACCTCAAGGTAATTGCGAAGCTATATTTAAACGACCATTATCTTGAGAAAAAAAGATATTCTCTTCAACACGTCGCGGTACTCTTACGCGATTATTATAATCACCCGATACAGGTGGATCGTTGTTCAGATTTCGATCATAAGTGATTAACGGAGGCCGTCAATATCATACATAGGTACCTATAGTTATAAGTGCAGCTTCCTAATGACGTCCTCACATCGCCCCCGTCATTAGTGTGCGTTTCAAATTGTATTTTCCTAATTATTTTAGCTTCGTATTAATTACCGAAGGTTCGTTATGCCGCTTTTTTCCAGACTGGGGATCGGATAATAGAAGTAGATGGTGTCGATCTCAGAAATAGCACCCACGATCGAGCTGTTCAAGCGATTCAGGCCGCTGGAAATCCGGTCTGTCTTCTAGTGCAGTCTCTCGTCCATTTGGTGAGTAGATTATTCAATTGTCAAAGAAAAAAACAACACCATGTTTTGTCTTCCACCATTTTTTTTTTAAATTCGTTTCTTCTCATATTTCTTACCGCACTTCGCGTGCAATTCATGGTACAGCGAATTAATATAATATAAACGTGAACGATTACAATTGATGAATTATATTCATTCAACACTATGAGTATGTCGTTGGTGATTAACGGAGTAATTGATCCACCGATGTCGAGTTCAATAGAGCTGCCAGACTTAACTTATTATTATTATTATTGTTATTGTTATAATTATTATTATTGTTATTATAATTATAATTATGATTATTTTTAATTCCTCTCGCTCCATCAATCGAGAGTCGACATCGTCCCTGACCCGAATCAATTGTAATTATTTCCTACGCGATTAAACTGTCTGAAAATGTCGCCTCTCTCTATACCGCAGCTGTTAACTAGTTGTATTGTCTGTCAACGAAGGGAATATCCAAATTGATTAATAACTGAAGAACAAAAGCTCTTCCCCTCCACGTTATCTATAGCGATATTATATCTGTGCGCATACACCTGCGATGGCATTGATACCCAGCTTAGAGAATAAATTTTCAAAAAATAATCTTCAGTAAATTACTAACTCTGTCGTGTGTGGATATAATAGGATTCGTTGATTGATAGTTTTCTTTTTATTTTTTTCTTTTTTTTTTTTGTCTCTTGGATTTTTCCTTTTTCGAGTCCAGGACGAGAAATAATTATTACAGTTCTTTGTTCATTTTTTTCTTCGAGAAAAAAAAAAAAAAAAAAGAAAAAGGAAAGAAGTAATAGTAACGGAAATTGCGACATATTAATCAATCGAAAGCATTCGATGGTCAATGTCTAAAGAACCGTGAGTGCGGATGAAAGTAACGTCACAGTTCAGCGACTCGTATATGTGTATAGTAGTCTATTGAACAAGTGGAGTTCTATACAGGTCAGGCGATATTAAAGTCGAGGATGTACGTATACAATATAGACATACGTATAGTATACATCCATAAAGTTTGAACCTGAAGTGAACCGATGATCGGCATCCTCATACATATAAACCTATATAGATAGACCACATGCACATACCTAAATGCAACTGCACGCTGACCGTATGTGGGTATAGTTTTAGCGATGAGAGTCGATACGTGATCAATATACATATGTATACAATAGAAACGTGGGAGAGAGAAAGAGAGAGATAGAGAAAGGGGTATTTTGCAGCCACCAGTTCATCCCTCAGTTCTCCCGTTGGATCGTCTATCCGTTCGGTTCGTTCGTCATCTGCACTATAAAATACAACGAAACGTAACCCTTCTCTCTGTTTTCGTACGAGAGAAGGTAGCTGGGATCGTTCGTTGGGTTTTCATTGAATCTAGTGAAGGTTTTGGTGCCGCGATGAAAAGGCTGTTCGGACGGAAACGCGTCTCTTTTCTAGACGTAGGTCATCCAAGTTTTCACATCCGACATGCGAATATATGTACACTTTCATTACGTGCGGTTTTCATTGGCGTAAAAAATACTCGAGGATCACCGGCTTCGGTCGGGTAGGAGTGAAACGAAAGAGGACAAAATTGAGAAAATAAACAAGTTTCGTATAATTTGAAGAAAGGCTTAAAAATGGAGGAGGGAATCGTTTCACGCTCTTTACCGAAGAAATGAGCCGTTTCGAACGGATTATAAAGCTCCGCGATATCGAAAATGAGATCCAAGTATAAGACAAAAAGAAATGTGATAAAACCGCGAAAATTATGGCGATGATGATGATGATGATGATAATGAAGAGGAAGAGAGGAAAAATTTCAAATTTTTACAAAGCCAATTTGTACGTGCGTTGCGGGGTATGAGGAGAACGGGAGTGATTCGCCCCCTCGAAAAGATTGGACTAATCTTGAATATCGGGGTGATAAAAGCGGTTTCAGCCTTTCTTTTCTGTTCATGCGGACAAAGCGTCGCTCAAGCTTCACTCTACCACCAGCTGCTGTATTATAGCCTCGGGGCTATCATTGACAATGAGTCTAATAAGGGTTTCAGTTCGCGCGATAAAAGGGTCGCTTTTTAGCCTTTTTCCACTGTGTAACTTCTTTTTCTTCTTGTTTTTATTTTCTGCTCCGTTATAGGTGCACGTGTCTCGTTTTACATTTACATCACATACTCGTAGTTTTATACACATGTGTGTGTTCGTATGGACATGTATTAACTATGGATGAGTCTATGTTAGGTTGTAACTAAACCCTAAACCTTTTAGGGAGTCACGATCTCGTGCAAATGATTAAGTTTTTGATCATACGCGGCCCCAAAACGATTCGCGGAAAGTGCAGCAATTTTGTGTAATAGCTTGTATCAGAGTGTGGGAAGGTTCGGACAGAGTTTGTTTAGTTCTGGAAGTTCCGGAGACCCAATTAATTCCGATTTCCTATATAATAACTTCGCCAAAACGATTAAGCCGCTTAAAGATCTTCGGATATTGATCGCGTAACGCCGATCTCTACAGAATATTATACTCTCCGACGATTGGAATATTATTAAACCTTTCAAAAGGGTCAACCGCAACCTTATAGTCGGTGAATCTGTAGCTAGACCAAAGGCCGTAAAGAAAGCTTAACAATTAGAAAACTCGTTAATCGAATCAGAGGCAGTGAACCATAAGTAATTCCAATAGTGAAGCCTCGTAGGCGCGCGGAAGTTTCAGAGAACGTAAAAATAATAACGTAGATACACGTAGGTACGATGGTAGAATGCCTGATAAAATAACATCCAAATACTGAAACATTTAGAGCATCGCTTCGTACGAAGGAAATTGTCTATTTGATCCTTTGTCTTTGAGTGAATATAGCATTCCATGCACGTACTTCACGTTGTGTTATTACTTTGGCTCCAATAATTGTCAGTTATATCACAGTGTTTCGTTTACATGTTTGATCTATCGAATGAAATGATCGAGTTATCGCCAATTTGTCGTTTTTTGAAGTGAAAAAATTGACATATCTCGATAGGATTTATTTGTCGCTTAATTTAGTCGATTTATTCGTATTCCTGACGTGAAAATATTTTAGGAAAGTGTCCTGCAATCGATTTTGAAAATTCTTCATTTTTGGCCCAAAAATCGAAAAAATCCAAAGGGGTACACCTACCTTAATTTTTCTCGATTTTTGGTCAAAAAACCAACAATTTTTTTTCACGGGGTTTTATGGGGTATTCTTACGTATTTTGAGCTCAGAAAACAGAATCTGATAATGAAATTGATTCATCTATCGAATTGATCGAGTGACGACCCATTTATCACTCTGGAAAGGGAAAATGAAGATATCTCGATTTATTTCATCCGTGATTCGAAGGTGAAGGTGAAGGTGAAGAATTCGCTGTGATCTTCTCGGAGTTGTTTTCCCGTTTGGTCAAGGACTCACCGACCGCGCCGCGTGATGGCCTTTTCGGAATGAGTTCTTGCCAGAGGCATTTGTCCCCAGGAATGTTTGGATCGTAATATTCATTTTATTAGCATCCATTTCTCGTTGGCGAAGGACAGTCGTGGAGATGTGATAAATCGATGATGACTTTATACCCCGGGGATCGGAGCCCGATTCGATTTTGGTACCCTTGAGGCGGTTGCACTTTATACGCGTTTCGCCATACCTGTGAAAATTGATTCGAGCTCGTAAATTCTTCTATAATTCGTTGGAATGTTTCGAATAACAAATTTCAAGAGTATACCCGGTAAGCCATATGTACATGAGATACGGCGAGCTTGTAGCACAAGATTCCGCGGATATATTTATTTCATCTCGAGAATCAATCATCGGTTGGGTTCATTCTTACGCTTCATCTTTCGACTCTTATACTTATAAAATCTCATTCCGTGGAACCACCTCTGTATGTGAGTCTGCCGCGTGTTTGTGATTTAATAATAAAATCACGTGACCTATTTTACACCGCGGGAGTGTTATATTCGACCGAGCGCTCTTAAAAAAACCTCTTCGCGGTTATAAACGTTACCAAGCTATACGGGTACTATCGGGAGATTCCAAAGGCACATCAGCAGCGAACGACAGAAGCTGCGGTGCAATGGGATCACGATATAGAAACGTGACTGCGAATCAATACGCCATACGTACATCGTATGAAGCAATTCTAAATATTAGCATATGTTAATTGCCGGGCGTCTGATATTATGCAGTTAATTGTTTGCGATGTAATAACCGTATACAACTTTACGCGCATATGATTCTATGATAATATGTATAGTAACTGTCATAGAGAAATTATAGAGGAAAGCTATAGTTTGGAATGTAATGACTTTTAACGCCCTTGTACTGCGTGCACCAGCTGAGTACTACCCTTAAAGCCTGAAAATGTCTTTCTAGGCGCGTGAGGTAACGTCGGAGAGACTCTGACGTGACTCTGAAACAATTCGTTTGTCGCAGAGTCCCGACGTGGAGAGAACAACTTCCTCTTCTCATGACTCCGAAGAAAATACAGGCGGAAGAGGCGTAAGAAGACAGGGCACGAGGGGACACGGAGCGATCGTAGGAGCCGCTCCAGCAACCCCCACAACTTCATTCAGGCGAAAACCACACGGAGTTTCTCCTTCGAGGACAATCACCCCGGAATTAATTCAGGTTAGAATTCCAATCGCTTCTATTTATTTCGGATCACCGTTTTACTTTGCCTTATTCTTATTTCTTTCATAATTTCGATTATTTTTTTTTTTTGTTTTTTGTTTTTGGAGCCTGCTGCTTCGATGTAATGTTTTCAAGATTTGAATCCTGGCCAAGTTTTAATCTTGGAACTTTTCGAACTTCACACGCTGGACAATCTCGTCTCATGTTATAACGCGGGACACGAGATTTATCTGGACTATAAACTCCGCGCAAAACTGTGCTTTTGAGATGTACTTACGCGTTCTTTTAACTCCACGTTATTTGAAAATTGTGAACAATTTTTAACTGCTCTTTTTTCTTGTCGAAATATTGAAAAATTTGCAGAACACATGTACGTACTTACGTAATAACAAAAATTGCCGACTGATGAGAAAAAAAAATAAACCATGTGCGACTTATTTTATGGTGTCTGCGCAGCTTGAAAAAAATAAAATCTTAGAGTTTGTTATCGAAAACCGCGTGGCTTCGAAGCTTTCGTTTCTAAATCGGTAACTTAGAGGCCAATGCCAACTCGTGGAACAACGGTGGTAGTAGTCTGCAGTTACTGTTGTCATTTCGATACAACTGGTCGTCGCTGATCGTGATCCACCTTGAATTTATAATAATGCGCGATAAACCGCGGCGACGAAACTTCGATGATGATGATAATTTAAAATAACCGAAATCGTTGGATATTTGATGGGAAGTAATTCAGATTAGCTTTTGGCAAACAAAAATAATCGATTTATAATTTAATATCGCATCGAAAGTCAATCGCAATCGTTAGAAATTATAGTGTTTGAAAACGTTTACATCAAGGTTGACCGCAAATAATGAGTCGACTAACCATGAACACGCTTTCGTCTGTAAAGATAAGGCTTGAAATGTCGTAGTTAATTATACGTTATGTGAGCCTTATATTAATTCTTAGTATATATTTGCCGGTCAGACGGCACCGATGACGTGCAACGATCGCGCTACGTCTCTTTTTAAAATATTTTTCATTATTTCAACGTCGCTCTAGAAGTTCGCGCGTTATTATACTGCGTTGGCGGTTTGAAAAATGAGCGATATTCAAATAATCAGCGGTACTGTAGTGGTAGTTAACGAATAACGCGCGTGGTCTCGTTAAAAATTGAAATCGTTAAACTGCTCGGAAATTTCTCAACAACCATCTGCAGTGAAGTGTGAATAATATAAATTAACAAATGGAAAAACCTTCTCGTTTACTTGATATTTCAAAAATGTACCTCTACGTTGTTCGCACCGTTTGCAAGTGGAAAAATAAGGCTGTCAAGCACCTCAATGCGATAATAAGTATATTTTTAAATCAATCCTAGTCACAGGATTTCGAAAAACGACAAAAAAAAATAATTAATTATTAATCTCCAGCATTTTTCATCCTGTACTCCTATGTTACTACATAATACAGCACTTCTGTTTTCTGTACAGGAGGGGATCGAAAATGATGGAAGGCAAGGTACCAGCAGATCGGATTACAGAAGACAGTCCACCAAAAATGATCTTGATGGCGCAGGACCCAGCACTAGAAGGTGAGCTTTTTTTCTGCTATTTCAGAATATCGAGTAAATGTTCTGATTAAAAAAGAAAAAATTAAATCGAAGAAGGAGAATATCTTCTCGATGTGTCAGAATCACTGCGCTTGGTGCAGATAATTAACTAAAAAGGACTTTCGCCTTCTACAAAAGTTTTCATCATAGATTAGAAATTATTTGAAAAAAATGAAAAAAAAATTGATTAACTCCCAAGATTCATCTTCCATTTAGCCTATTAATTTTAATCGTCGTACAAAATTTCCCGTCACGCGTTTCTGTTTCAGACTGACAAATGGTGTCATAAACACTA
The DNA here is from genome assembly GCA_963978495.1 of Athalia circularis. NCBI lineage: Eukaryota > Metazoa > Arthropoda > Insecta > Hymenoptera > Athaliidae > Athalia > Athalia circularis. Next base: position 10,780,035 of record OZ021702.1, read on the forward strand.
CACTTGTTTTCCTACTGCTATGAGAGAGTTTTGAGTTGCATCAGTGCTTGTGTAGATATTATACTCTGAATATTTACACCTTGTCTATACAACGTATCGCGGCTTTACTCCCTCTCGTATTTGGCCAGTGACCAAATTGTGACATGAGTAAGCGCGGCTGGTTAAATACCCATTTAATTGCATCGCACGCGACGCAAAATTATGACGTGTCAAGTGCATAAGTCATGTCGTCGGCCGCCGTCTATCACCTGCCATTGTCTGGATATATGTAAAGTCGAAATTGTCCTCATTTTTCGAACGTATTACCCATGTAACTACCTATTTAGAATTTTAGCTCCTGAGTGAAAACCAATTTTCCTTCGACGTATTTTACGCGATGAAAAGTGGCGGTAAACTTAGGGGGAGTAAAAAAAAACATGAAGTAAAAGTCGGGAAAGTCAGCAGTCACGGTAAATGTGATGGCACTACCCTTAGTATCGATTTATTGGAAGTTTAGTATAAAATTACGACAACCACGCACGTAGTTTGAGTTATAATTATACGCAGATACCGGAGAATGCAGAGTCTATTAGCGGCATTTGTCGTTCATAATTTCATTACATCTCATAGTTGAACATAAATTTTTAATCGTTCCTTCTTTCATTATCCACTTATTTCCAGATCCTCCATGAAACAATCACTCAGAAAGAAGGCCCCTTCGCCTCCTCAGGGCGCTGGTATTCTTCGAGAGGTTAGCGAGGAACAAGAGGATCAATCTCAGAAAACTAATGCCGGTGCAGGTTCTTCGAAACCAAAGTATTCTTCGGATGAAAGTTCGGACGAAGAGGACACTAGAGACTTGGAGGGAAATGTCTATACGAAAGCTGGGTTCGAGGTGAGTTTCAAGAAGCGTTAATAATCAATTATCCATATAGATTTTCTTCTTCTCTCTGTTTTCTTTCTACTTACTTTCCCCTCGCCTCTGATTTTCCTTCTTGTTTCAACTGTGAACCTTGAAAAACTGGTGTAAGAGTGGGGTTAAAAATCATGCATAGTTTATACTTATTTTTCACGTCTGGAAATGAACTGAGAAAAAACAATTCCAGTCAGTCGGACATGTTGTCAAATAATAAAAAAATTCATTTTTCAGATATCGAGAAAGAGCGCTGGAAATGTGAAGAGAACGAAGGAGGAAATCGAGGCGGATCCTGAGCCGGAAGATGAATTTGGTTACACTGCGAGTGAGTCGCATGAATTTTATTTATGCCTCCGTTATTTATTTTTTTTCTTTATCTCTGATTACCGTTGTCGTCATTTTGCACATTTGCAATAGCTTAGAGTAAACGCGAGTTATACAAGAGCCAACGATAATATTGCACCGTTGACGGATATGCGTGACGTCGAAATTCGATCGAATCGACTAACTGCACGCAGCTGCATCGCTCGTCTAGTTGTTTAGCGTCGGCTGCGGCGTCACATTTTTTTCTTATAGTCAAAGGTAGAAAAAGACAAGGGGAAAAATTTCCTCACACGGCTAGAAATAAAAAAAAAAAAACAAAATAGCTGAAGAAGGGAATAAACATAGGGGAAAGGAAAAAAGAAAAAATATATGGTTATGGTATACATAAAACTGGCTTAGCTACCCTGTAGCTTTTCTAGGCACTTGCAGTCCTATATATTTATTTATTGTCGTATTCACTTAAGTTTACGGCGATCGTTAATGCCCAGATACATGCATATCGCATACCCCTTCGACATTACTTATTACCAATCTTATTTCATGCTAAAATCGCATATCGTAACTTTCCCTACAGTAAACAAATTGTACGTTACAAGTTACTCTTTTATTTATTTAATTTTAATTATTGAGTTGAAAGAATCTAATTTTCTGAAAAAGAAATATTTCCCCCTTTCTTGCGACACTGGCTAACGTCCAAAGACTCTTCTCTGCTGCAGCAACTTTGCTTTATAATACCGACACGAGTTCTATTTCGCTTGACCTCATAATACCATTAGTTATAACTGACCTCTGACTTTAACGGAACTTCCGTTTCCCCAAATTTGTTATCCTCCAGCCTGAAAAAACCTGATTGGGGTGAAAAAAGTGGAAGAAAAAAAAACAAAGAAACGAGGCATCGAAATCTAGAAAATATAAAGATGTTCCAATCGGATTTATTCTTCGATCATTCATGGGAATAGCTCGGATAACAATGAATCACAAATGGAATTTATCATGTGCAGTAAGATCAATAAACAGTACCAATTATTAATACATCCATTGCTTACTCATGGTTTATACTTTATTTTCGTGGAACGTAGAAGAATTTTGAGGTAACGTCTTACGCATTAGTTTTCGCGTGTACGTATTCGATCTCCGATATAAAACAACCGATGTGAGTCAAATATAAAAGTATCGTACGTTGAGAAGTTATGTAAATATTTTTACAGAAGAAACCTATCTTATTGCACACGTATTTTTTGGTCTCACGTTTCTACTTGCTCGTATATCTAGGAGAGCAGTCGACGACTGTTGGTTGTTTTTTAGGGGAAAAAATTTCTCGTTTTCTATATGTACGATACACGTAGACATGTATGTACGTACTTTGCACCTCGGAAAAACCCCCTTGCGCATACCTTATGTGTATGAAAATATACATGTACATATATATAATATATACCTATACTCTTATTTTGAAATGAGCGTCTCAAGTCTCGCAAGTTGCGCGTATTTTTCGTCTCGCTTTTGAATGTGTCACTTAGATTCTCGTCTACATCTCTTTTTATTCAAAGCTTTTCTGACCCCCTCGCTTCCTCGGCCGCGCAAGTGGTGGAGTTTCAAGAAACTCATTTGCTTTCGTTTCCATTGCGCGAGCCGACAAATTGGCACCTTAAACACACGTCCTTATATCGTACTATTTTTAGAGACAGCTGGCTTTCTTCAAATTTTTTCATCTCTTATTTAGTCGCATTCCTCTTTATATAAGAGCTTATTCGGTTGTTATTTTTTTGTTTGTTTCTCAGTTCTAAAATATTTGAATAAAAAAAAATTACGAAACACGATCGCGTTAGAAAGATACAAACTGCGCTAAATTACGATACCATGAAGATCGTTCGAATGATGGTAACGAAAAAGATGATTTATTTACGAGGATGAATCATTCAAAGTTCGCTAATCTAAATAGCGTATCAAAATGCACGGTGACTGAAGGTCGAGAGACATGAAATTTATCGATCTGTCGCGGCTCGTAATCGTCAAAGACGAAAAGCGATGGAGCTAGTTATAACCCCGGCGCTAACCCCAGATAGAAAGTTGGTCAACGAAGGCCGAACGTAAAACTGGGCAAACAAGTTTCTATTGTTTAGAATTAACCAACGCCCACACCTCGCACCTCCTGTACACCCCCATCGGGCTCATGTTTTTGAACTAAAATTCAACCCCGGCCTGCACAATCTGCGAGCTTTGTTAGAACCTGGGGTTGAATGTTACGAACTGGGATCGGGTTGCGGAGTCAGCTCGGTAACAACCCCCGCAATTTCGTATTTTGCACCCCGTCTCTCCGTTTGTTTGTTTGTCTGTCTACCACGAAATTATCTGGAAGTACCGAGCTGTCTGATACCGCCACCCACTTTAAACAACTCAACCGTTCGCCTCGCTCGCCTCTTTTTCAGATGTAATAGAAAATACGCGACAATTTTCTCGGTCTTACATGCTCCGCATACCGATTTCACCGACCTCTGTCTTATAAACGCATTTATGGTCTAATAATTCATTTATTTTGCCAACGTTATTAAATCATCCCTCGTACACCCCTTCTGAAGATATTCGCTAAGTTTCTCATGTGCAGAATTATAAATTTTAACGACATATAACGCTACATATTCGCGAATTATATTTACCTTATATTTTGCTCCATTCAGATGGGCAAATAGCTAGTTTGGATCAACTGAACATAGTATGTATAATATTATGTATTTTTCTAAAGTATTGCCAAGTTTTTGTCCTTGTGGTATCATGTGCTTGACTTTCCTTCTCTGTCTCGATACGTTGCGACGTTAGGGGTTGAGTTTGCGAATAGTGCGTCTGATCGAGAATGTGCAAAAAGGAAGGAAAAAATAAAAATGAAAGTAAAAAGTGTGGAGAGTATGCAAATAACTGACGCCGTCAAATGTTTACTTTACGTGCAATTGTTAAGTCGAACGAAATTTGTAGAGTAAATTCGGATCAGTTTGATATTTCCAAAGACCCAGACGGCGTGCGCGGGATATCGAAGTTTTGGGGGAAACTTTATAAGCGTGTATAACGCTGTTTACTAGGTGGATTTCTGCCCACGTTATATATTTGTAGAAAACTTGGTATATTACACGAGGAAGATGTGAATTATCTGTGGCGTTTCAACCCAGCGCGATTCAACTTATCCTCGTTATTATTTTTGGCAGTAAAATTATTACGCGCACGGTTTCGTCACTGATAAACTGCACGCGCCCGGTTTATAACTTATAATGATCTTGCGATTAAGAGATTAAATAACTGAAGACTGAAAACCTTGGCAACGGCACTTTTTGAGCAGTTACTGCAATTATCCTGTAACAGTATTTCTAAATGAACTCTTTCGCTTCACGGAAGAATTACCGCTTTTAATAATCTTTGGATTTTTCAATTCTTTGAGAAAATATGAGTAAGATATAATTTTCACTCGAAAAAAAATCTGATTCAATTAACACCGCTGATAGCCACGATAAATTTTTTGTACCAAATTTCCGCTTCTTATTCATCGCGATCCGCGCTCTCGTTTGTGAATGAAAATAATTATAAAAAAAAAAAAAAATGAGAAATCATCGCGCATCGTTGATAAACACGGTGTATTTTTTATACGCACATGTTAAATCGCGTTTTTCTTTTTTTCTATTTTTTGAAAAGATATATGATTGCACAAGCTATACAAACAAGAGGCCACAGTAGTCATTTACTCGTCGTGTCTGCAGTTTCTGCCAACTTACAAAAATAATCGCTGTTTGTCCCGCCCAGATTTTACTGTCGCTTTGAAGTTTTATATCTCTTTACGAGATGTGCACGTATAATATTCATTTAGTTTTTTTCGCCAGCACCACCAACGGCTGATCTGATACGATCGTCTTTCGACTCGCACGACCTATTTCATTCGTTTTATTTCACGTCTTTCAATTAACTGAAATTTTATCAGGAAGTAGAAAAAAATTGAAGAACAAAAATAAGTAAGAATGATGCAAGGTAATAATCGTGGATTAGACGCTCAAATAAATGATGATGCGTTTCTAGTCTCACATTTCTGAAACGCGACTCGATGTTGAAAACATTTAGATTGCCTCATCCAGATTAGCCGTGCAGTGAGATACCGTGTATCTCGAACGTTGCTAATTATTTTTCCTCGTATGCACGAGTCAGTTTACAACTTGAAATAATTAGCTATTCAACGTGGGTGCAAACGAATATCGAATCCGTAGTTTAGTTGCGCTCGGTGTCACCTTTAGTCCAGTGCAATAATGAAATCACGTAAACGAACGACCACTGCGGTACAAAGTTAGTTTTTCACTTTACGTTTATCTTGTCGGAAGCGCTGTAAATTTTTTTTTCTTTTTTTTTTTCTCATCTTGTAGCGATTTTTAACGGTGAAGCGGATATGCGATATCGCAAGAATTTTTCGTCACGTTCATATCGCTCTTGTGAGAAACCTAACAAATGACCAAAAACAAATTCACGACGAAACGCGATCTAATATTCTCGCTCTTTTGCGAGAACAATACAAAGATAATAAAGATAATGGGGGACCATTTTTGTTGGAAACCACGGAGTATTCGTACCCAATTACCTCTCTCCGATACAGTTGCCTCTATAGTTCTCAACCAATTCACGGTTATACTTACGAAAGTTAAAGGGGATGTACTTTGACGTGAAATGTACAATGGGATAAATGCACCGTCGATGGTACGTAGTAGGGAACCAACGGTTGAAACCTAACAAATGACCATTCGTTATTCATTCGATATTCATTCAAATGACTCACCATTGAAAATTTCTGAGCTTTTCTCTGCGTCCGATATCTGAATTCTGATGTGGCACGTCATTTACGTATGATATTAATTCTGATTATAACGTTGAAGAGGTCGATGTTGCAGTTACCGGAAATAAGGGATAGGAAGATGATCGGAGGAGAGCAAGGGACGTAAAGTTGGGTCTAATTGATACATTTCGTAACGAGTTCGCAACCCATTCGCGATGCGATGTGGGTAGGTTTGTAACTTTCTTGATTTGGGTATTGATAATTAAATTGAAGCCGAACGCAAATTAGAACTTGGAAACGCACCTAGTTCTCCTCTTATCCTTTGGAACTGTTTCCTTCAATCTAGATGCGCCTTGTACCAAAATTTTCCGACTATGTAATGGCCTCGATATGAACAACACCCAGCGGTTCAAAAGTCAATGATTAAAACTTAGTTTATGTTCGAATCTCACGTAGCTATAGTAGCTCACGTGTTAGGCGGTATCTAAAACCCGCTAACTTCGTACATACCATTCCTCAAAATACCCGGCTGACTATGATTTTTCATGAAAAGTATTTTATAACATGCATAAAAAAGTATATAATTAAGTATGGATTTTCAGGGCACGATAAAGGGCTATACTGAATCATAATTAGTATTTTAACGAGCCGTACACCGCCAAACATTTTCCACCACCTGCTCCTCCTTCTCCGTTTTATTTTTTCGTATAATAAATAATTCGGAGTTACGACGATAAGAAGTCAAAAAATACGAACGATTTTGAAATAATAAAATACGGATCGCACATCGGTGAAACTTTCAATCGATTATTCAATTTATTGAATCACCGTGGTGCTTAATTATTTAAAATGGGTGAACGCGAATAGAGAATTTAAATTCTCGGTTCGGATATTTCGATTCTTTTTTGTCTTCTCCTCTGGGGAGACGATTTACAGTTCGAACGATCGCTGCAGTTATCGATGAATCTATAATCACGTTACATAAATGAACGTGATTTTGAAATATGGCGTAGCCTTCGATATTCCATCGTATATTGTTTCCTTCTATTTTGTATCAAATCTCTATTGATATAGATAACACAAGATATTTTTCAATGCTGCGATAAAAACGTTGCCTCGGCTGTGCAGCTTTGTTTGATTTCTCGTTTTATTTTCACACCGAATACCGAACTGCAATTTTGGTCGTCATCGAACGAATAGCGTGCATCATCGTTCCGGCGTAGATCGAGCCGTAGTATATCTATTCTTGATTCTTCTTATAAATAACACGTTATATCTAATCGCAAGTTACGCGATATTCTTGAAATTTAAATTCGAACCGCGAATATATCCGTATTATAGTGTGTGTCGTGTCGTCGTCGTCCCGTGAAGAGTTATTAAGCTCCGCCAACCTCGGTTCGTGCCAACGCCCTGGTCACGCGTGTGACAAACTGCGATGGAACTCGAAAATTAACGCTATGAAGGCGTTGCCCTGGTCCCTAGTTGTCCTCATCTTGCTCCGTATTGCGCATAGATGTAAACCTCTGGTATATCTGCGCGCGTGAGAAACGCATTTTTTTTTTTTTTTTAGAGAGCTTTCTTCTTCCTTTGATTGTATTGCTTTTCCCTTTTATTTTTGTTTTCCATTCATTTTCGAAAAGTTCTCACTATCGACCGAGGGAAACAACGTTAGGTAGCCGTGTTATACGTATCACACGATTCGAGAAATTCCCCATCACCAGCTGCAATAACCAAGTGATCAATGTCTCGGGTGGGAATGACAAATGCCGACGAAAGGTTAAATTAATGCCTAGTAAGACGCTTCTCGCGCTTGTCTCCTCCACCAAGTGACGCGATTACGTTCCCTTCCTCTCTTCAGGTCCTGGTTGCTGTTTCCAATTGCAGCTAAGTATACCTGATCCATAAGTCACTCTGCTAGTATAGCCGTGGAATCATCCTTCTGTCATTATTTTTTTTTTCATTTTTTTTTCACCCCTTTTGAAATTACCGAACTTTTTTCTACGCCTAACCCTGGGAATTGATGGCAACGATCTTCCTTATGCTGCGATGGAAATAGCGCGAAAAAAGAGCTCGGAAATTGTTGTTTCGCTAATAGCGAACGTTCGATCAGCTTATTAGCAGTTGGATGTCCAGTGCATGTTACGCTCTTGGTTAACCGTTCGGTAGCTTTTTCGCAATCGGTTACAGCTGTTGTTTGATCCGAACTAGCCGCATCGCACTAATCTTTGTTTAGAATACTGCGATGCGCATTACCGAATAACCACAATAGGAGCTTTTTTATTACCACCTTGATACTAGCCAGACGGCTGTTGCACGCGCTGATGCGATTTATTATCATCCATTCAACCTCTGAGGAGCATTTTATTATAGATCCTAGACTGATGCCTCGTGAATTGCTACGTAGTTTGAAATTCTCCTTAATTCAATCCCCTGCAGCTCGACATCGACGAGTCAATGAAGGTGTATTGCGGAAAAGGAAGTAAAAAAAATCTTGCCCATAAAGTAAATGAGGGACCAGCTTAATTGATTGTGGTAAATAAGTTCGGTTTGGAAAACTAGGACATTGTAACGTGAGACGCGAAATGAAAAGTAACCGGAACAAAAGCTCAGGCTTTCTGCACTTTCGTTTTCTCGCTATCAAGGTTATATCGAGCTTAAGCGCGGGGCGTTACCGGAGGTATGAGGGGAGGTCTTAATTTATTGCCCAAATATTTCGCACGTTTCAAATGAAACTGAGAGCCAAGAACTTGCGCTAAAAGTTAACCAATAAATATTAACCTAGTACTATTAGTTGTATATAGGTATGTGTACATGTATACTATACCTATACATGTTTTTCACGATGCGGCAACCCGCAGTATGAAATTACACGCTGATATATAAACGTGGAAAAGGTCTTTATCGAAGTAATATATAGGTATATATGTACGTGGTATATTTACATTATACAATATATATATATATGTAATACTATACGTTCACCCACGTGAAAATTTTATACAAAACTTTAGAAGCTGTATTAGGTTCGGTTTTATTATTTAAGTATGTACTCTTTTTTTTTTACAACTTTCCTAAACGTAAAATTTTATCATTTTTGGTCACGCGGTATAGATATATTATGTATGTACGTATAAATTGCCGGATGTACATATATACCTAATTTTGCATAACTTTTTCATTCCGTGTGTTTCCTAATGCCGGAAGTTGACCGAAGACTGCACAGTAGGGGAAGCTTGCAGTAAAGACGCGTAAAGTCACGCAACAGATTATTCGATCGGTGTAGAAACGAATAGATGTGTGTGTGTGTGTGCGGAAGCGGATCTACAATATTCACAATACCATAAAGCTCAAAATAATCGTCCCCTTGATCTTTTGCGTGCAGAGAATCGCGGCGATACAACGACAACGACTCCCGAGGGATAATAAATTCTCTTATGTCATCGAACGGTTAAAAATCCCATTCAACGTTACGTTCTTATATTAATTTATAAAACCACGCCGACTTTTCGTTGTACTTTATTTGCCCATAGGCTTGACACGTTGAAAAAAAGAATTTCTCTCTTTGACAGAGCTTTTATACGGTTGCTCGATCGGAGGAGGAGAGGAAAAAGCAAATTTAACTTTTCCTCACAAAGACGTACAATTTCTCGACTTAATACAGTCAATTGGGTTTATTCTGTACAGAAAGTTATGCTTCAGACAGACGTACAGTCGCTGAATAAATCGAATCATTATATAATCGCAACTATTCTAACGACTGAAGAACTTCGCAACAATTCATGATTCTGTAAATCAGATTTTACGAACAAAGCTCGTCGACGTAAATTGTTGAAAAAAGCTGTTCCTGAAAATGCTGATAACAAAAATGAGTGAAGCGATGCGAGATTACATTTTAATGACTAGCAATTGCAGTGAGCGAAATTACATCGACGGTGGGAAACATTTCGTCGCAAAAACAAAAAATTAACAATTATTAAGCAAAACGAATAATGAAAGCTCGCCTCAAATGAGATACGGTGCAGGTAAAAGCTGCTGGTTATCTTGATCCGAAACAATGGCTTTGAATGTATGGTAGTCTTGCAATTCCGAAGCTTCGCAATCCGGTGCAGAAAAAGAACTGAAAAAAAAATAAAAATTAATGAGTCAGAGAACAAGGAATATAAAATTGCGTCATGCGGCGTTACCGCGTAGCACGAACAACCTAATTGAAAATCTTTTGTTCCTTTTTTTTTTCTCTTAAATGAAGAATACTAGAATCATCACTCGGCTGTAGCCATTCGTCGTTTTCTATCTCGCAGATTGAATATTAAAATAGAGGAAATATCTGTCTGGAAAGTACGGAATATATCCGAATAAGCATCGAGTGTCGCGTTGCTCTGCAATGTGAAAAATCACATTCTTCATCCTCTCTCAGAACTTGTACATCGGTCGAAAGTTCCGCCTGATTATGTGCAGCTCGGAAAGATAAACGAACTTGACCCGAACCTGAAACCTGATGCTTTCACGGTTAAAAATCCACGAGTTGTTGCTGTTGCAGTTGTGTGTATGTACATGTATAACGAAGATTGCCTCCCCAGGGAGAGAAGCAATCAACGTATATACAAGTGGTTTCTCATTAGCGGCAACCAAGAACTAGCAAAACTTGCACTTCCATACTCATACTTACTCCACCTTTACGTGTACCATGTGTACATACGTTTAGAACATTCCTCTTTCCAATTTGATTCTCGTGGCTAAGCACACCACTGCCGACTTAAAGGCTAGCTCTTAAATTACGATCATTTTCAACTCTCTGGCTCCAGACTCAACGCGCCCGCCAATTTAATTCCTACACATCAAATACCGCGCTCAACTAATTGTAAGCGAATCGTCAAAGGTAGATTCGTCTAATTGATATTCACGCAGATCAAACTTCCCGTCACGCGTGGAAACGAAAGATTTGTTTGTTTGTTTTTTTTTTTTAATCGTTCGCAAATATGCCGATTAATTATACCTGCGTTGAATCTTTTGAAAAATAAAATAATAAATTCGCTCACGAATTTTATATGAAAGTGATGTGTATCGTGTGTTGGAAACTTTAGAATGAAAAAGAAAAACTTTACGTCCTTGAATTACGCGAGTAGATAGTTACTCGGTCACGCTGATATTAAATCGAATTTAATAAGTTTTTAAGAAAATGAAACACTGTAACATCTGCAGCGCTTAAGACTCTTTGTCATTATTAAGCTCGCTCCTGGGAACAACGAGGGAAACCCATCTTCCTTTTTGCTCCCTCCATCACCGCGTCGCACGTCAACTTTTCTAATTTTGATATCATATATTCGCCCAGTTATGTATTTCATCTGATTAAAAAACATCTCCTCTCTCTCGTCCTCAGAGCCTTCCGCGTCTCGTCGTTGATTCGATAAAATTATAGCATTTTATTTCGACGTCTAAATCATCCGAATCGTTTTTCCGCGTAACGATGATACGACTGATCAATGCTATCGCTATTTTCTTTTTTGTACCTTGTCAGAGGGAAGCCCGTGTCAGTTGTATTGACGGGAACGTAGGGCAGCCCTCAGTTCGACCTCAAGTTTGTCAGAAAGGGATGAGCGAATATCCTGCAGTAGCAACAGCAGCAGGAGCAGCAGCAGAGGGGAGAAGACAGACAATACGCGGGAGTAGGAATCCGCGAAGACGAACTTCGCGAAGGCCGTCGTATCGTACCAACGCGATAGCCGACTAGGAAAGAGGAGAGAATAGAATAGAAGAGGAGAGAAGAGAAGACACGCTGATAAGGCGAATCGCTCCTGGCGCATGCGTTTCACAACTCGAAGATCGCAGTTGTGCGCGAACCAGCTTCGGACGCGGTTCGCGGTACTTTATGCTCCACACCTCGCGTACTCGATAAACAATAGAGGGATTATTACATGTGACTGAACTCGCAAATCCGCGAATTATGATCGCATATATATTTATTCGAACCTAATCTCTCTGTGATGAGCGAGGTTGTAAAACTTACCAGAGTAATGATTTCAACGTGCCATGAATGCATCGAGTTTGACGATCATCAGATCGGGAAAAAGATCACCATCAGCTGCGTACGTAATCCGAAAATTTTCGGATTTTAACGATGACCGAAATCTCAACGCTATCGAATCAGATAATGGGAAGTTGATAACCCCGTGAAAATATTCCGACGACAACAGAAAAAAAAATTTCAAGTGACAGATTATTCCAAATCAAACTTGCACGATTTCAGATTGCGGTATTAGCGTGCTCCGGACGAAAAACAACATTTCGCAATCTTTTTTTTGTTTTCGTCTTCCTTTTCTTTTGATTGAGCTAATTTTCTACCGAGTCGAGCTATTAATTAATCGTCTCATAGCTGAGCGTCGATTAAGTGGATAATTTTCATGAACATGTATAGAGATACACCTGCATAATCGGTCCAGTCCAGTCGTGTCTGTGGAAAGTCTGAGCGCCCTCAGTCTTTACACCCTGCGTAACAAGTAATTTGTGCCCCTGCGTAAACACTCAAATTATATGACATGTAATGACAGAAGGTTGGAGTAAAAAAAAAAAGCTTCAACAAATTTTAAGGTTTAAATCTCCAAGGATTTGCCTCGGTGAATAAAAGTTATAGAGTACATCAAATAAGAGGTTTACGGACCAAAAGAAGAAATAAACAGAAAAAAAAAGTTGCCAAAAATTCATGTTAATTATACAACGAATAACACCGAACATTAAGGACGTACAAAAAAAAAGGGATGAAGCAAGAAAAAAATTATTGTGAGAGCGAAATTATCTTCCAGGCCTCTAGATAAATGCCGATAAATATAAAAAGAACTCAGATAATAATTAATAACTTGCCGCTGCAGTTTCTGCGGATATAAAAGGCGGGTGATAAAATAAAAACCACGTGCAGTATTATGGATTAATTAAGCGGACACTTATTATTAATGAATTTGTTCCTAAATCTTTGCCCTGCTAAAATCAAATTACATTATCCTCCGTTTCCGAATTGGAGGAAAACGTTCAATTGCGTTTTTGTAATTACACCGATTTTTCTTTTTTTTTTCTACAGAATTTAAAAATTTTCCAAACTCGCGTCTATCTGTCAACGATCGAAGTGAAAAATTTTGTTGAAGCAGAAAACGGAAGAGAATTATTAAATAACTAATAACTAAACTGTCTAGTTCCAAACATATAAATGGCAAGTTCTCGCACCTGCAGGCAATTATCTTTTTCATCGTTAATTGAACCGCGTTTATTATGGTGTGAAACCTGCAGGGCATGCAAGCTCTCCACGTTTTAATAATCGTCGTAAAAGTCAGATGAAAAGTAATTTACTTATTTATCGTCTTTTTTTTTCATATATATTAAATTTCTCGTCTCCTCACAGTTTCGTTTTTTAGAGTTGTAAAATTAACGAGACGTTAAGATTTTTGCAGTTCACAAGATATAAAAAATAAATAAATAAATAAGTAAATAAATAAAATTTAAGAAAATCGTACAAGCAGCGGAACTTTTTCAAAATTGAACTACCGCGGCCATCGCTTTTGAATAACTTAATCCTATAATCAACAGGTTCAACGCAAGGTTAACTATAACTATACATAAATATGTATATAATAAAAAAGATAAAATAAATAAATAAATCGTATGGATATTTTTTCTTATTATTCATGCGATAGAAAATAGTGCCGTGTGTTACAAATATCGAAAGAGTGTTTTATGTTAATGTTGGATGAAAATTATATCTGCCAAGGTTGTTTTTAGGGGCACGATGGTAATCCGAGAAATACATGGACACGAGCTGGTTATGTATATATGCATTTATCCACACGTATATTTTCTTTAAAAATAATATTTGGCTAGTCAAAATATTATCAAAGATAGCTGACTAAACGACTATACGTATGAATATTTGTGTGTGAAATGTTCGCGGTAAAATAATATAAATGAAATTTTCGGAGTTCCGTGAATAGCTGTATCTACAATACTTCTACTGCTTTGGATACCAAGAGCTTAGAATTTCGAACTTGGAATGAATACGAGATAACAGCGATAAAATAAATCTAGGAAAATCAGCAGGGCAGATAGCGTGTGATATTATCGTCTCTTTTAAAATCAACTCCAATTGAACGTGCGACTTTGTTCGCTGCAGCTTACGAGACGAAATATAAAAAATCCGAAACATCTGGTCCATAGCTACAGAAAGATTCGAAATTACACTTCCGATTCATAAAATGTGTGGAAATCTTCTAAACGATTATGACGATAATCACGATAGCAACTGCGAAGCGTAAAAAAATGCTCGTGATGTTTCATTAATGAACTAAATAATTAAGCAATCAATTAATGTGTCCGCGATACACGTATTCAAGTGTTGGGAATCTAGAGAAAAAATAATGTCAGATCTGAGGTGATGACAATGATATGAGGATGCAGGGTGGCGGTCAAGGAGTTACTGTGAGGGGTTCTCAACACCAAATGGAAACCATCGCCGAACAAGTCGACGACGACGATTATGAATTGGGTCAGTTTTCTTTATTATATTCAATTTTTTATTCTGAGATAATTTTTTCTTTTTTTCACCCATACCATAGATATATTTAAATATATCTATGCCTATACCCTTCACGCACTGCATTTGTCGTAAAAATACGCGCGCTCGCGTACTCGCGAGGCTCGTTGTTACTTTTGTTAAGACACTTAAACCCACAGAAACTAATTGCTAGACATTCAAATTCGCTGGCTATACTTTAGCAATATCCAATAATTTTGCCCGCAACGCCAGTTATGTAGCATATTCGTATTACGAATGCAATAATTAATTCAGCTATATCTATAATATGATTACGAACAATCTGCAGGGCAAAATTTGATTTAGGTATACGTACATGTACAATTCCGGTTTGTCACACGTACATGTGTATTCCCTTGAAATTAACATTTCTTTCTCGTAATTCAACAAGGATACCAAATTTACTCGATATTACGTGCAGGTATTCCGTAGGTTATATCGTGCGCAATTAAATTGCAGTTATAAATGAAAATAAGCGCATCGCGAACGTCAACGAAATTATGGAGACCGAGAGCCTACAAAAGCTGCTTTCCTCTTTTTCTTCGCGGACACGCCCTTGTAATTTTACGGACAATAAATATACCTATACGTAAAATATCTACGCGGTGTTCATCCCGGGTATTGTATATACAACATATACGTATACCCCATCATCACTTTACTAACAAAGTTAAATGCCTGTCAGCAGTTCGTCGATATAAAAATGATAAAGCTCAAAGTTCCCCATAACATCACAAATTACGTAGTTATACATACATGGGGTTGTTCATAGGATGAAGTTATATTTTATGAAGTTTAGAAAAAAGTAGAGAAATGAAAAAAAAATATATTAACAATATCAGTTAAATAGATTAACTGCTCGGAAAACAGCTCGTCAAATTTGCACCTTGCTTTCTGGGAAAATATAAACAAGAAACTTGGAAGTGATCTGCAATTACAGCTGCTCCCTTTTACATTTTCGAAAGTCTTGTCTTGTATACGGAGAGAAGGCGGAAGGAACTCGTACTCTTGCAGAAATACAGAATTTAATATGACTGCGGTTCGGAAGTTTGCTTACTTCGCGAAATAACAACATGCAGATAGTAAACCCCATTCAAAATTCAAAACGTATCCCTACCGAAGTCCGTGAGGCTTGAGAAAGCAGAGAGGATGGATGAATGAACGGAAAAACAAACATGATCGAATTACAAAATACTTGCCACGATTCTCTTTTCGCTACCCTACTTCCGCTTACCGCAGTCGGTAAAATAACATAAAAACTATAAATAAAGTAAATTTTTTGTTTTTTCTCCGCTTATTTCTTGACCCATCGAATTCCGTTTCCGGTATCGTGGATAACAATGGGATAAACCTTGGGGAGTGAGAAAAAGAGGAGGAAAAAGAATATTGAAAAAAATTCACTCGGTCTCTGAAATAGTCCACGTTCCGCGTCGTTCGAGTTTGTGCGCGTAAACCGCCATGGTTTTCGACTCTCCACATTCTCGTCCATTCTTCGCTGCGATTCCACGCAACTATTCCTACTCACGTGTGTGGCATTGGTTCGGTATGGGGTTTGTATACCTCTTGGAATCACATGGCTCATATCTATCTGCGAACGTTAGCGTCATCGTTATACACGCGGTAAGACAAGCCAGGCGAATTCGATGTTCTGAAAATGTTTTATCGTTACCTGAGAATCCTACGTTTTCCCCTCTGATCTCTTTCTCCCTATCTAAGCACGAATACATCTTCCCCTTTCTCGTGAAATTCACAACCCCGAAAATTTACCATCATTCATTTATTTATTATTCGAGTTCCACAAAATTTTCACGTATCTCCAACGGCCGTAATATACGTTTATAAACATAGATTTTTTGTCGCTTGTTAAAATCTACACGCATGACCTGCACCGTTTCTTTTCTCCTCTGTACATCATAGTAATACGTTAGTAAAAAATAAATTTTCTGTTTACCATATAAAACGATTGAAAAATATTCAAATATTTTCTTTCCTTTTTCCCTGGTACGCAGGAATTTATTTTACATGTTGCGAAGCTAGAATCGAGTGACGGATTTTTTTTTCCTTCATTTTTTTAAATTTCTTTTTTCTCCTCCATCTACTTCTGTATACGATCAAATATTGACATAGATTTTCAAATACACATGAAATATCGTATCATACTTTGCATTATTCTGGAATCAAAAACTTGCTGTTTGTCATAAGGTTGCCATGGGAGCCGTCATCGTGTCTATTTCTTTTCTTTTCTTGGCGTCGAACAACATGATCATATAGGTATACGTGCTATACCTGTCGCATTGTTAGACACATGTATTCCTCAGAATGTTTCCTTATACTATGCAGTTGGAAGTCCCTGAATATCAAATTCACTCACGATTCATAAAACTTGTTACATTTTTTAAAAACCGCAACGGTGCGCCGCGCTGAAAGAGCCGATGTAACCGGCTATTTTTTATTTTGTCCGTTCAGTTTTTTTCTTTTTTTTGTTGCTACCCTTATATGATAAACGATAACGCGCGGAAGTGGAGGAACCGACAGAAGGATGTGCCTATAAGCTGTACAGATATAACATATATAGGCAGAAAGGAGAGCCATAAAGAATCGATAAATGCTCGACTCGTATCGTCGCATACATTATACTATAAGTCGTTGGCAAAACGATAACATTTATACTCAAGAAGACATGGAACACGCCGTCATCGTTATTATCTGTCACATGATTATCTAACTAAAATATGGAAAATATCTTGGTCATAATTGTTAAGCGGTTGGTTGTAGTACAGAGTATACGTTATTGGGAATAAGGACGATCGAAATAAGGGAGGAATTATAAACGACGCGCGAAAGGGTTGATTCAGTGAAGATAATCAACTCGCTTGATTCGTCGATAACAATATCCATACATATCTCGTCGTGCAACGTTAGGTCGGGGTATATGGTGCGTAGAAAATTCGACCCTTGTAATCCAAACCCTTCTAACACCCTTTAGGCGTACGTGACGTCCTTCCCAAACTATAGGACCGTGCGATAGAAGTAGAAACGAGCACCGCGAGCTTACTCGAGTAGTAGAAAGTGGGTATTATTTAGCCGTAAAAAATTGTGATATTCTCATTCCACGTCAAACTCGTCGACGAGTTTAACAAGCTGCAAATTTTTCCTAAAGATGACGAAGTGCCGGACCATTTATTCTACTTTACTCAGGGCAGTCAGCACGACGGGGATTGGTCGGCTTATATTTTCGGTCGTTTCACAAGATTCTCTCCGGTTATATACCTATTCTATTTTTTTTCCTATACGACACGAGAAGAAAAAGCAAATCTTCGATGTCCCCAAAATCTAACTGTGGTAAAACAAAAAAAAATTTATATGTACTCATTGCTTTCTTTTTCTAGTTTATGAAGCTATAAACTTCGGAGCTTTTAGAGCGAGGGGGGAAAAATCGATGAACTGCACTGCGGTGCAATTATATGGGTTAATGTAATTATATTTTCTATGCATAAATAAACGCTTAAACTTTATGTCATGATATCTATATGCATATATGCGTTGAATTGTCGTACATAGAACACAGGTATACATATATAGGTATGACACGATAACGAATCCTGCTGTAGCATGAACTGCCCAGGCGAGAATTTATTTCTCATGACAAATAGCGTCAGTCGTTGTACGAAATGGAATAACATTGAGAAAATTTATAGCAGTTTCATTTTCCCGACTCAGATCTGCATGTATGAATGTCTTTAACCTTTTTTTTATTCTTTCTCTCTTCATTTGGATGGCCAGGTTTCTCGTATGAAAAGAAAAAGAAAGAAAGAAAAAAAATGCTCAGCTGTTGGCTTCGATTTATATAAACGTGAGGAATTAAAAGATGAGAGAAAAAAAGACAGATGATTTTGAAACATTTTCGTATTATATATTCTGTCGTTTGTTCAATCCGCGAACGTATATTATTTGTAGGTGAATATTTGTTGCTTGAAAAGCTGCTAATAATAGAAATTCATGGGAGGCTTATAAATTGTGTCGACTATACGGTGAATCGAATCGCTGCGTTGTAGTTTTATAGATCGTTTGTTCGATTAGCGAGTAATCCTGCTGAGCGCAGGTTTTCTATACGACACACGTGATTTTTCATCGATGATTTCGATTAGTCCAACGAAGCTAAAGGTTTATTGGCATATTACGTTTCCTTCGATTGATGAGAGGCGATGGCATATATTGTCGGTAATACTATTATTAGTCACGTATATAACGTGGTGAAAATTCTTTGAAAATTATGTCGAAGAAGTTGAATGAAATTTCAGTAGTTTTATTTTTATATCGCACATAAAAAAATGAGAATAAGCAAAAGAAAAGGGGAGATCATAGTATGGAACGATGAGGCCGGCAACAGCCGGGATTATATGGACCTATTTGTTTTATTTACGATGTAAAGAATAAAAAAAGGGAAAAATAACATTGCAAAAAAATATGTACGAGAATTATGGATTCCGGATTTAGGGATACAGGCTGTCAAAGACAAATGACGGTAGAACAACCTTATAAACTGCTGTTGGGCGCTATATTGCTTGTATACTGAGGAAAAATAAGAAAATGAGATTTTTATACTCCGACTCCGCTTCAGTTCGTCCGGAAAATAGTTATATTCCGACCTATAACGATCGCATGGCAAAACGACGGCTCGAGTCCTGTCGATCCTGGCGCCGGCGATATTGAATCTTGCTCACCGAATGATGTACGGGATCCCGATGGAGGCTCTGACCTTCAACGTTCCCACTCCGGAAACCGTTTTGGAAAATTGAAGATAAATGAACCCTATCAAACCGTAACCTTGATCAAAAATCAGCTTTAATCTCGACCAATTTGTTTCCTTCCTCTATTCTGTCCACAGATTTTTAGAGTCGATCGTGCTTACGTTGAGAGCTTTTTTATTCCGATATGTGCGTCATTACGATTATGAGGAAATGAAATTTACAGTACACTTAAATTGTATAATACAGAAGTTTATACATACGTTTCCGCAACGCACCCAAAGTTCTTCGACAAAATTACTTGAAAAGTTACATTCAATTTCTATTGTCAATCTCCAGGTTCTGCGAGCCTCCGCTTCCCGTCACGCTAACGTTGCACAATAACATCCTTACAATGCATTGTTCCTGTGATAACGATGTAGCAAATGAGGATTATTATAGGTGACATGCAACTTCTTGGATAGAAACAAAAATTAAAAGAAAACTGTCTCTACAAGACTAAAGAGTATGGTTTAAAAATAATTATGAATTCTGATTCCACGGATCGAAAATTTCGTGCAATATACATCGATCAACTCTTAAAGCACAATGGCGGCCGGGAGTTGACAGTTGACAGTATATAGTACATGTAGTTGTTTCGAGTACGTGTTTGTATAACATTATGGGTACTTGCAAATGTCATAGGCGAAGCTAAATTCTATTGTGCATTTAATCACCGTGCATAGTCGTAATATGATCATCCTCATTGTCGTCATCGTCGTCGTCACGAGTATGTAACGCGGGTCGTGTTAACATCGTGGACAATATGGATAAGCGAAATTTAATTCCACATACTCACCTACATGGGCATTATGTTCATACATGGAGGGCGAAGACGACGAGGTCTTAGACTAGGCTTGTTAATACTTAGCTCTTCAATGGTCGTTTAATTTTTATAGTGCTCATTCAATTTCAATTCATAAATCTCTCTATGAAGAGGACGTATATCGACCCAACTAATTTTTATTTCTTCCGTGGTCCCAGTCATATATTTTCATAAAAAATCTCAAGAAGAAGACCTTCTGATTTCCGGTATACCAGAACCTTGTAAAAAATAACTGCAAGAACGAGCAAACCCCTATTTTTGATTTCTTGTAAAAATTTTATCTAATCGTAGAAAAAAGCTGAGTTAGGAAAATAAGAGAGGATTTATTTAAAGGCGTTTGATTTTGGGGAGCTAGAAAACAGCTGCTGCCACACAGGTATACCTATAGCTAGGTGCATTATACATGCAAATCCATCAAACGCGATAGCAAAAGGTGAAGCAAGCTCGAAGGCCGTAGATATAAGAAAATCCCTTATAGAAAAGGTTGGGCTGTAGCTGAGATCACCGGGGATTTGAATAGAACATTTGTTGACGTAGACTAGTAGCAGTTGTCGGTATAATACCTACTATTCGGTCTAACGACTATTTCGACTAAAATTTTACACTGTAAAACTATTTGTTAAATTTATTTTCGCTCGTATAACAAAAATTTTCGTGCGTTCTTCTGCCTATAAAATAGTCGGATAAAACGAAATAAAAAGCAAACGGTTATAAATTGAATTAATATATAGCAGTAGGTTCGACCCCCTGTTTTTTAGTTTCACAAACTGCTATGCACATACTCTTAGTATAGAAGAAGAAGTTAAACAAATCGATGCCACTCTCTACGAGCTTTCAAACAACCCCTGCCCAGAGAATACACTTTCTCTGATTACGAAGTTAATGTGATTCGAAAAATAATCCCAACTGCGATTTCGCGACGACCCTTCTTGCCATTCGAGATAAATAAACAAAACCTGTATAGGTATATATAATGTGATGTACAAATACACTTTGATCGGATAATTTGGAGTTTCTCTTATAGATCGACTGTTCGCCCCAGAATCCGATCGGCGACGCGACTGATTGAAAAAAAATCTATTGCTCGAAAAATTATACATGTATTTTTTTTCAATCAGTGCCTCGTTATCGAGTACCACTCGAAATCTCACCCGCCCACCCGTCGTATCTATTTTCGGTATATCATCTCTCTGACAATCGAATTTTCAATTAATTAATTTGATTTACCGTTCGTATATACGATGATTATAATACAACGGGCAAGAACGTTTATAGGGATGAAATTCATCCCACTCATTGTCAGTGGAGAATATTTATCAGATCTTCCTACACAGGCGAAGCTTCATTCATCATTTTTTTCCTCCCTTTTTGTTTGTAACCAATTTGTCTTGTTTTTGGATATACGCGCAGCTCTCTTATGCACATGTACACACCTATACGTGTGATGGCGTTAAAACATGGAATTCATTTTTTTTATTCTTGCCACCATTTTATTGACGCGCGTTGGGGAAAAATAAAACAGTTTTGAATATCCGCGTGGGATAGAACGTAACCCCGAGAGAAATATTCGGGGAGTTTGTAAAGGTTGATTTACTTTTCCCGTCGGCCCATTAGGCGGCTGAAAGTCTGCAAACGGATTTTTCATGTGAAATACATACATATCCTTATACAATATTTATATATTATATATGTATACGTATAGATATGTACAGTAATTTTGCGGCGGCTAGCCGGCCATATTTTACCAAAAGCGACCAAAAAAGTATAGCTGATTCTGATTCTCCCTTTTACAACTCCACGCAGAATAAATGTCAGCCGTATTATATGCTCTTGGGGTCAGGACAAGATACGCATATTTTTGCCTAATTTCTATTGTACGTAAAACAAAAGAAAAAAAAATTGTACGAACAGTTGGCAAGAAAACATTTTTTGAAAAGAAACATTTTCGGTCTCAGTATTAATATTATCCTTCTTTTTATACATGCATGCTGCAAACTAAAATTAAAAGAAAAAAAAATCTTTTCTATTCTGCTCCAACGTGTTCCGATTCAGAATTTTTTGTTTGTGTCTCGGAGCCCCGCGGGCCAGAGAACAAAATCCAAAATATGTGGGGACAAAAAAGAGAAAGTGTTGAAAAAGTTCTCTCCGAAATTCCAAGCTTTTATCTCCTCGTCAGTGGGCACCCGGCAGGGTCAGAGGTGATAGCATTGTGGGGCGTAACTCAGGAAGGGAAGTAGACTTCTTGAGTGCACTGCAATGATGTTTTTTTCCCCCCATTTCGCTGCATAATTTTAAACTTCATTCTGCCAGTCTCGGTCTTGGTCTATGGGGATTAAAGTAAAAATATTTCAGATAGTAAGGAATAAATTTTTTTTTTCTTGAGGAACTCAAATGCCGTGTAGAGCGTATATGTACATATATTTACAGTAGAAATGATGACCACTTTACAGCTTTACTCTGAAGTTTGCTGCAGACCTTTCCGCAAGCACGTCCCTTCGCCGTGATACAGTATATACCTATATACACCATTTATATATTTTTTTTCTCCTACAAACGCTCAGCGAGAAATCTCCGGGGCTTACGAGGGGATTTTTGGTACTGGCATAAATGTATGGGCATTACGTGCGTGCAGTATATATATAAATATTGAATACATATAGCGTATATACATACATAGCTTACTATGAAAGCGTTACATATGTATAAATATTATGTAAATGTGAGGAAAGGGGGATAAAGCGGAGGACGAAATATGGCTGACACTGAAGAAGCGCTTACACTCCATGCATTCCAAGGCTGTTGCATTTTCTTTTTTTTTCCTTTAATTTTTGAAAGCTAAAAATTTCAGCTAGCAGATTTGAAGAGTATAAAGCCAAGCGATTATTACGGCGGGTTTTATAGACGTTCATCGTTCATTTAACTCTCGTTGCAGCTTATTAACCTTCGCAAGTAATTGAAGATAATGATTTACATTGCACGCAGGTACTAAGTGCAGTACAGCTGCTACGGCAAATCGTGATATTGGCGGACAAAAGATGAAAGAAAAAGTTTCCAATTCATCGATCCAATAAGTTCGTTTTGTTAATCATATTTTCTTATCAATTAACCATTTGAATTTTCAAGGAACACTCGTATGCGCATAGCAATATTGGTCGTAAAACGTGAGAAAAAAAATATGGAATGGTACAGGAAAAATAAAAAAATCATACTTGCTATAAATACATACATACCTGCATATGGCGTGAACCAATGTAGGTGGATATTCATGTTCAAAAAATAAAGAAAAAAAAAACCATTAACAATTAAAATAAATACAGCTATCGTGTAGTAAACTCGACTGAAACTAATCCTGTGATTTTTATTCCCACCGAGAGGCGGTGACAAATATGTGCTGCAGCTATCGAGAAATCTTAATAGGTGGAAGGGCATGAATAAATATTGTGATTAATTAATTGAACTGAATTTTGTTGGACGAACTACAACGGAGAATCACATAATTGAAACTTATGATTTTCATGCAGAGAGCGACTACATTTCTCATCTTAATTCGGCTCGAATGAATTCAAGAAATACGTCCCTAAAGTTGGTTGCGATATATTTTAACAACTTACTTGGTTCTTAGCAACTACGAGCTCTCAAAGTCCATAACTAGTTTCATCCACCATTAACCCTGCCTTGAATCGAAATGACAAAATCTCATTTACCCTCGTCCTTCGGCTAACCTTCCAATAATACCCACGTCTTTGGATGAAATGAAAATTATTTGCTCCGCGTATAATATTAACCCGTTTTTATTGTCTTTCATTTCGTAGACCGGTTGAATTAACTACTTAAAATCAATTGCGGTGCATTACCGAGGAAAGAACAAAAAAAAAAAAACGAGAGAAGAGAAAATTTTTTTGCTCCCCCGATCGCAAGGTCGATAGAGTAATATAATTTTCCCGAAAATTAACTCGTCAATAATTAATGACTTTCCTTGGGGAAAGTTTTCGGACTTTCTTCTTGACTTACTTAAATCGTGGTATATATACAAATATATATATATATACGTAGATGAAAGGGGAGCTTTTATGGGGTGGGAAAGTGATCGACCCAATGTAACCTATCAGATCTGCTTCAGCTTAAATTTAGGGGAGTTGCCGCGGCGCGCGTCGCGACTCCCAAATTACAAAATTTCATCTGCTTTTTTTTTGTTTGCTTTCGAATATGTTTCAAAAATCTTCATATAAGGTACAAGGTACACCACCACTCCTTAATGACAATTTTTTTTTTTTAGAATCACATATATCGTTGTATGATTTTTTTCCTGTCATTCCCATTCTCTGTTTTTTTTTCTTTCATGAGTGACGCGAATTTTTTGAGAATCGAAAAATGCTAATTCGAACGGCTCCGATTATACGCTTGGGAGTTCGAGCGGTCTTTCGATGAATTCTCCAATAAAGCTCGAATCGTTATATTATTTTATTATTAGTCGTGGCTTTTGCGAAAATGCAATCCGAACAGGCACGTTATAACTACAGTTATTATTTTTGTAGAGTCGATTTGCGTGAGGGAATGCAAAGCAAAAGATAATCAGCTCTTATGCTATTTTCTCACTATACCTTTCAGACTTCGGAATGAACCGTTGAATAGATGAAATAAATTCTAACAGCTCTTAGATGCGATACTTTAAGCAAAACTGGAACTGAACAGCGTACGTATGTATGTACGTGTCCATATCGAATCGCCGTTTCTGGTGCAATCCAATCCAATTTTACCGCAGCAATTTTAAACCATGACATTCAACGCCCCCAATGTCTTGACCCACTTACATCTCGTCCAAAGCGTATATAACTAGATTCGCTACATCCGTCTTATGATCATTTCCGGTTTGGACCGATTCCCACCTAACCTTCAAATTATACTCGCCGGGATATACATGCAAACTATACTTTAATATCTGCATGCGCAACGCACTGAATATTAGAATCGATGGAAGAAGGATGAGCTTGGAGAAAATCGCTATGTAACTTCCAAATAGCGATCATTTTAGTTTCGATGTTTTCGGGTTTTCTTTTATTTTTCTTTTTATTTTCCCTTTTTTTTATTTTTACCCCTCTCTTTACCGAAGAAAGCGACGTTTGATGTACCTACTTATCCTCCCTCTCCGTGTACTATATATGTGGCATGGTAATATCGAATTCATCGAATCCACCCACGTTCGGTCCACACTAGTGTTCATCAAACTGACGAAGATTGATCCCCCATGGTAACGTATAGTATATCGGAGTCGTGTTTCGTGGTTGGTTGCCCTTCCACTAACTGCAAGGTACGTATTACAGTTTGAAAATCGAAACGCCGAAGAAACTTGCGTTGAAAGTTCTTCGGAAGATTAAGAGATCAGAGAATCGAAATTTTACCCTCATTTAAACGAGAAAATTTCAATATATATATTTCGTTTCGTTACGTACATCCGCTTGAATTGATTGCGGTATATTTAAAAGTTTAAGGATCACAGATCGGATCGTAAAAGGGGTTATTTCGGTGAGAGCAGTCAAAACTTTCAGTCGAATCTCTAATAGAGTAAAGAAAAGCTGCACCTGAAGAAAACCGAGTTTTTTTTTTGTTTCTATTTTTTACAAGTTAAAGTGAGCGCCACGCGATTTCAAGTATGGGGATGAAGAGAAGAGAGAAGTTTTAAGATCTTTTAGGAGTTCTCAGTCTCTTTTCCCGCTCGCTATCCACTTACTTTCTTTCTTTTTATCTTTCTTTCTTTTTCACTCACAGTCGACGGTCGACTGTTTCTTGATTCTTTCTCGCTTTCCCTCATGTGATATTTACTGTAGGGCCACTCCATCTCCAACTCATTGGTACCTTTACACCCCTGTAGAGTAATCGCTCTTCATAAACGTCACCTGAAGTTACAATGCTCGCTTCGACACTCGTCAATCGACGCGCGAGTCCCGACCTCGATAATAATTTTTGGTGATTAAGTACCTACCTACCTACCTACCTACCTACCTACCTACCTACCTACCTACCTACCTACCTACCTACGTTATCCCACCTCTCCCACATTTCAATTTTCATGATCCCATTATCGAATCGTTCACGGATACCCGAGCGGATACCTCAATCTTTTGCAACATCTGCTCGAGGGTGCATGAAATTTGTACCTCGGTATAGACTCTCCAGTTTTTTTTCATTTTTTTTTTTTTTTACATCCCGCCCAGGGTGGCGAAATGTGCAGAAAATTTTATTCCTTATTGAGATAAAGGAATAAGATTGATCTCAAGGGAGGCGCGTTGATGTTTCCTTACTTTGCCTTCCAAAAGGAATAACACTGGGTCGCATGAAAAGTCCCTCTTTTTTTATTTTGTCTTTTCATTCGACTTGAACGAGCGCCAAAACTGATCCCATATACGTCTTAGTCCTACAGGTCAAACCCTCCAAACTTTTTTGGGCCGACAATAAGCTTGCTGCTTATATAGCCCATCGCTAAAAGAAACGTTGGGTTCGTGCCCAAATGTTGACCCCACATAGTTGAAACCGGAAACCGAACGATAAGAGATTATGAAATAATCCCGAATTGATACCGATGATATTTTTGGGATGGTTTTGAAAATTCTGAACAATTTAATGTACTTGAAAAGTTACTATCTAAGCGAGGAGATAAACCGCGTGATGTATCACCATGATTTACACGACGTATTTTTCGGATATTATATGCAAGTTTTTTTTTGTTGTTCCTTTTTTTTGACACACCCTTCGATTCTGTAACCATCTAATACCCTTAATGGTATAACTCTACCAGAAAGTAGGTGGTCAGATAATACGCGTCGCGGTTCAGTCTGCGATTCAATCTCACGTGACGCCTGCGTAAAGGAAAGAAAAAAGAATGAAAAAAGAAATGTAATAAATCACTTGCCTGTCTCCCCCCCCCCCCCCCCCCCGCAATGTAATAGATTTCTCGATTATACCCGCGTTATATACATGTATAAAATACATGTATGCAATTTTTCATTATACGTATAATAAATATTTACCACTGTTATATGTATATTGTATCGCGATTTCTTACATGACGCGTTTACACCACCCCGTATACAAGGTATGAAAAGGAAAAAAAAAATTGATGGTAATAAAGAACGTCTCTGGAATATCACATAATATGGAATATTATTCGAATTTTTACGTTGGAAGGAACAGCTGAAATACAAGACGAACTTTTTGTTAACCTAACAGATTTACCTCCTCCCCAAAATCTCAATGGACCGTACGTGCTAATAAATCTTGCTTTTGTTCAGCTGCCATCCTCGATACAACCGACTGGAAAAGTAAAGAAAAAAAGGGAAGAAAAAGCAGAGGATGCGCGGTTCCGTATATTTCACCGCGAGTAGTTAACTCGATAAATGACCCTTAGAAACATTTGCCGGGTAAAATGGACTCGAGAAAAGTGTTGGATGAATTTAAATGGCCGCATTGAAGAAACGAGAGAATAAAAAATGGATATACATATATGTGAGCGTAATTTAACCGAGTACCTATTTTGTAGTATATTTAAATTATATCAATTGTTTTCAAGTTCACGAAAGCTTCGCCTGTAATTTCGTGTACATATGTAATATGCTAATAGTGTATACCTACTCTGTAGCCACGTTACATAAGGGGAGTGTAGAGAAAACTCACTCAATCGCGCTTCTCAAAGCGGCACGGTGGTGAAAAATCTATATGTATGGTAAAACTCTGTCTTTGTATAGCAGGGAAGGGGAGAGACTTTTTACGACTTTTCTAAAACTGGCTTTAAACGAAAGGGCTAAGTTTCCTCGCGTTGAAACAACGGAGATCAAGGCACTGAATAAATTTTACCACAAACTAGTTTCTGTCTCTGCATGACATCGGGAACTTCGGGGTGGAGAAAGTATAAAAAGAGATTAAAAAACAAGACAAAGAAAAAAGTGAAAAGCTTTCCACTATACCGATATTTGACGACTCGTATTATTATAAGGCTGGAAACTTTAAATTCTTGTCTATTCAGCAATCGGCCCCTTTTAATATTTCACATTTATTACATACGCCTTCAAACCATCTATTCGATGGTCACACGTGAAGACTTTTTTCAACCTATAATCCGAGCGTACCTAAAATCTATTTTTTTTTCTTCTCTTTTTTTACCTTATATTTTACGTCGTCATATCTCAAGTTGAATTCGAGCAGCTGTATAAAGTATCAAAGTTTCGCGGCGGATTGTGTCTCCTGCCGGATATTATTGATTGTATTGTTTTGTTTTTTTCCTATTTTGTATTTTCTTTCTTTTTTTTTATTCTTTTCTTCTCTGTTTCATCGATGGGGGGGAAACCCTTAACGAAGAGCCAAACTCGGCCCAATTCAATAACACCGACATCAGGGGCAGAGGTATACGTAAGGTGTATAGCTTTCCAAGCTCCTCGTATCAAAACTTTGCAAACGTTTTTCACAGCTGCGGCAGATCGAACCTCGAAGTCATCGAGAAAAGCTTTTCTTATCTCAAATATAAGTATAACGGCTTTGGTGTCTCGTTCCGCCGTTTTCCTGCAACCGACGCTAACGCTGACTCTGATGTTGATGCTGGTTGATTTTGGCTAACGTTATATCTAACGTGTAGGGAAAACCATTTTGCATCTTTCAGATCTTTTGTTCGGTGCAAGTATCCGGCTGATACGGATGGCGATGTATAAAACTGGGGGGAAAAAGATAAGCTCCCGGCTTCGGACTATCCTCAAAGTAAATGTAAACGGCCCCGCGAACCGCCAACAAATGTTACCTCAAGCACAAACACAGACACCAACTTCACAACTAGAATGTTGGGTGAGATAAGCCGAAATTTTGACTGGCGTGCGGGAGAGATGTAGAAACTAAGAATTCGTGCTTTTTGGCAATTCGAACCACAATAATTTTATAATGTATTCTTTTGTTTCATATTATACCCTGTTTTATGTAATGGAATTAATCTCGTCACATTATTATGGGATGTTCTGGATTCTCCGAATTATTCTTGATGCTGAAAAGCTGGGGTGTACAAATCGAAAGAAAAAACAATTCGAGGATTGCTTCATCGAAATAGCTATTGTTTACAACAAGAAAACGCGGAGTCAGACATCTTTCTTATTTCCGAAGCTCGCAGAGCTTTCAGCAAAATGTTCAAACAACAACGGTGTAAAATTAAAAGAAAGCGCGAAGTGCACATTTGAAAAGCTTGAAAAAATACCGTTGATCCAGTCTGTAAACGAGAGGGTGTTGCGTGTATGTGTGGTATCGATTGAATATTTTTTCATTTTATTTCTCATTTTTTCATATTCTTTTTGTGAGGGGTTTCACCACCTTTAAATTTGTATTCGTTCTTTGAAGCCCACATTTCTCCGAATTCACCGCGTACACCGTGCTTCTGGTCGTACATCGTACTTTGCCATGGCGCGCGTATACATTTTGGCGAATCCGAATGCGAATATAATCGTGGGAGGTCGAAAGGGAAGGGAAGTAAAAAAAAACGAAGAAGAATCCCAAGAGAAAGCTCGGAAGCTATATCACGTGAATACACTGGATTCGTGGCGCCATCCAGTAGCAAGCTTTGGGAGCGTATATTACCCCGAGCTTGCGAAGCTCCCGGGTTTGTCGGAGTGACGTAAGGCAAAATAAACTGAAAACAAACTATAACGTAACGTGATGTAAAACGTTGGTTATGGATAATATAGCGGGTAGAATGAAAACCAGGGAAAAAAATTATACACGGAAATTATACTCGTGTAATAATTTTTCAAAGAAGGGCTGCGCCTGAGACTCGATCTTTCGAGTAAACCTCACAATGACATGGGGTGGAAGCTCACGTGTCATCCTTGGAGTTTGAGATTTACTTGGTTTATTCTACCGAAAGGCTTTGTTTTATGCTCCCACCAATGTCAGACTGCAGATACGGTGTCGGGTGTGCTTTATACACTTTATATATTCCTATGCGGTGAGCTGTGAGCTGTGAGCTTTTCCGCGAACACTATACATTTGGGAATTTAGATCTCGCGCTGCTGGAGAATATATGATGTAATATATCCATAGCCAAAGAATTTTCGACACCGTTTTTGATATCATAAAACGCTAGAAAGGCCACGCGGATATTTTTACGCGAGTAAGAAATGTGAAGGCTTGTAAAGTAAAAGAAAACGTAGGTATTCTTTCGTTTCCTTCGTTCGCCTGAGTAGTATCAACAGTATCCTCGTAAGTAAAATGGTCGGTGAAATATGGGGAGACAAGTCACCTTAATAAAACTGTACCCCTGAAATAGTTCCCGGGTACAAAACCGATTCGTCAAAAATATCCAATTTCCAAGGTGTAAAGTAGCAAAGTACCTAGTATGTATTAACATACCAACCCGTATATGTAGAAAAAAGCTTACCCTAACCTAGATGCGACCAAAAAAAAACTCGAATGTCATTCGATCGGTGACGGACGAGATTATAATTTTTTTTTTCTTCTTCCTTGATTTTTCCCGTTAAATTGAACGCCCTCTTCTTACATAGCACTTCGTATACTCGTGTGTAGCAGCCGACGGTGTCTTATCGTTGAATGAAAAAAATTCAGGTTTCCTTGCTTACCTAATTCGGAAACATAGCGAGGAAAGGCGTAAGTTAATTTTTATGGAAATTGGGAATAATGGCCCACGTCGTAGCACAGCCTCCCGTAATAACGGCGCTGCTTCAAGGCGGATCCAAGGTCGTTTCCATGCCGCTTACAAGGGTGCGTGACGCGAAAGTATCTGAGATGGGCATACCTATATATTTGTACGTACACATATAGTATACATTGATATACTATTTTCGCATACGCAAGTGCAAAAAATCACCGCCCTTTACCGGGAAATGTCGGCGCTTCAGCTGTCGTCGAAGTAATCCAAAGGGATGAATTCAATCAATCTATAGATTGAGATAGAAATTTGTGTATCAAACATGAGAAAAAAACTACCGACATCCCGAAGCGCGACGTTCCTCGTTGCAGAAAAATATGAAGATGAAATCCTGCATTTTATGACCTGTATAGTCATTAGAGTAACTGAAGAAAGAAAAAAGGCAAGTTTAAGCGAGACGTGAGATTTTGCAATAGTGTATCTGTACATGGATTCATAGATTGTATAAATCCGCAGAGGTTTGATTTTAAATTAGATGCAACGTGGAAGGTTCTAGATTATTCAAGATGTCGCTATACCCTTTGCATTTTAATTTGATTAAGAAACCCTTTCACATTGCCTCATATATATTATTTACATACATGTATAAGGGAGTGCTATTAAAGTTGATCAAACCATCGCGTTCCCTACAGCAGTTGCAGTAGCGACCCATGTAATGTAGAGATGGAAATTGAGTTAAATTCAACTTTCCGCGCGTTGATGCGCAACCGTTCTGCAGATGCGAGTTACACATTACTTTGAATTTTAAACTACTCGAATTTCGTTTAATCAAGAAATTGCGCCCCGTCTGATAACCATATATAGTAATCCTCGCGAGGATTCAAATGCGATATTAATTACAATAATTAATACACCGGCAATTCTACCGGTCTTGGATTTCCAAATCAACGAAAATCCAACCAAATTACGCTCCGTAATTTTCCCCCCTCTTCTATCAGTCGCACGCTAACTTAATCTCGGTCCAAACTATACCGCCATCCTTCTACAGGATCAAGGTAAATTTTAAAATTACGCGAATCAGTCTACGCACCGAAAATTATCACGCATATTATTTTCACATGAATACAGACACTGACAAACGTCTATTTAACGTTCTCATGATAATTGATTTACAAGATGACTAAATCTCCGGTCTTCTTACTAAATTATTTACAGAGAAAATAAAGAAACGCTACGATTCCCTTGGGCATCCAGTGGTCATGGTCAAGCTAGAAAAGGACAGAAGAGGACTCGGTATTTCTTTGGCGGGGCACAAAGATCGAAACCGAATGGCTGTCTTTGTGTGCGGATTGAACCCCAAGGGAGTCGCTCACAAGACAGGGGGCTTGCTCATCGGCGACGAGATTTTGGAGGTTCCGTATATTTTTACTATCTTCGATATCAGATTTCACCATTAATAATTACTACTGGCTCTTTGAAAGACAAAAATTCTCATTCCCCCAACCCTCGATGTGTTCTACGTGTCTTCTTTTTCATTACAGGTCAACGGCACCGTCCTGCAGGGAAGATGTCATCTGAACGCATCGGCCCTGATCAAGGGCATGGCGGGACCCTGTTTCAAAGTTATCGTCGTCCGGTGAGTAAATTTTTCACCGTCGAATTCCCTTAATTTTTTTTGGTTTTCAAACTCAAAAAAGGGTCGGTGTCTGCTGTGAGTGAGTCTGAATCATGATTAAATATATTCGAATAAGCTTCGTCTTTGCTTGTATAAAATGGTACTCCAATTATCCATACGGCACGTCATCTCGCGCGTGGCGTTCGATCAGATCGATACTTAATTTCGTTTAATTAATTTATAAAGCTACTTAATGGGTCATCAGTTCGTACATCTCGACTCGACGGTAATGAGGTTGTATACTATTGTGTGTACAAGGAATAGTGCTTGATTTTAGCGTATAAGGTAAAAACGCTCGTTCGATACCGCCGTATAACATGCAGAAACAGAAGAAAAAATTCCTCTCTTCCTCTTTGACGAGTAAATTTGAATTTGAATTTATTTTATTCATTATTTTTTCTTCTGTACGACAAGATACGTTGGTGGAGATCGACAATTTTTGACGGTAAAATGTTTCTTGAAAATTATTTCTCGCTTCGTATTTCCGGAGTTCTAACGTGAACACGCGGTACGGCAATATGTCTGTAAGTAGAAACCGCGGAAACCAACGGCCGGCGTGACAGGAGATTCGGAGCGTTCGTAGTCAGACTAGAAAAGAGTGAACTGCAGCGTCGTTAAAACAGAGCACGTTAATTCTTCCAGAGTATAACAACGCGGAGAATCGCGCTTTTCATTATTTTACAAATAGGTAATACGATGCGAATATCATTGCGGATGACTGCTGATCGAAACTTGGTTTCAAAAATATTGAGTATCGATAATTGTTGATACAATGGTTTATTATATGTTATGAAGAATTTTTCTTCGGTGCGATCCACGCGATAATTGGTATCAGAAAAGTACACGCAATTTGTGGGAAGTTTGCAGAGTCTGTTTTACGTTTTTCGTCTCCCTTTTTATCGGGTTTTCAATTTTTCGCCACAATTATAGATATAGGTGCAAGCTTATTAAATCCACTGTAAAGGGCACATCGAAGATTTATGTAGACGAAAAATAATAAATTTTTATATTACTCGAAAGATGGTCAGACAGCCCCGGGCGTCGAAGGTGGAAAGACTTTTACGAACATAACTTTCATATACCTTTACCTATCGTGTGCACGTAGAAGTAAAGCACAGAGAATTTTAATTTTAAAAAAAGTAATTTTCTTGAAAATTATTTTCTCAACTTTCTGGTAATACGGTACTCAGATTTTACGCTTTAAAGCTCACCCGATATACTCGCAACCCCTTCCCTTACAAATTTATTTTGACATCATACGCGCGCTGTATAATCGAATATCCGTCAACCGTACGTTGCCGCTGGTGCCGCTGCATTTGCTGCAGCAAAAAGTAATTAGCAATATATAACCCCGTTACACACATACGATTACCCACATGCATACCTACGGTGCGAACACTTTGAAGAAAATTGACGTAAAGCTTGAATGACGCGCGTCTAGCGTATAGAAGCTGATGTATCAGAATGAACGAACGAAGCTCATAATTATCATTGACAAATGCCATTGTCTCTTCGTAATGCTTTTTGCGGGAACGTGTTCAGTTTTTGAACAACGTTCACCTCATCAGTTTAGCATCTAGCATTTAGCTTCAGTTTGTCTGCGGGAGACGACGACTGCGCGCGAGCGAATTTTACATCGAATTATAAGTTTTGCTCGAACTTTGTAATTTTTAATTTAATAAAAACTTGCAAAAACAAAAAAAAAAAGCTCAAAACTACCTAATTGGATCGCGTTTTTATGAAAAATTCATACCTCTGAACGACGCGTCTATTTGAATGCGCGTAACGCGACGGTGGTCACGACGAGCGATTATTTGACCCGTAGCAGACATCGAGTGCTACCGACGGCTTTGATCAAGTCTGTGCCAAATCGGAAATCAATTAAGACCGGACGTGACTCGTGACGTAGATTTACTATACAATGTATATAACCTTGTGATATATACCTACCAAAATTCTTAATTGGTATACAAGATACGCGAGGAGTCCGAAACAAAAATAGTAATCAGAATTCTCGAAAATCAACATAATCAGAAAACAAAATGATATAAAAATTGAAAATTTTTATTTCCCGACACGATATGCCGTTTCGGTACAAGCCAACTATCTATGGACACATAATTCAGCAAATATATTTGTGAGTATAACTCAAAAATTGAAAAAAAAAAACTTACGATTCAACTTAGGGGGCGGCATTGCGAATGTGTATTTGATTGTCGGTACACGTTGGATGGTTTTGAAGCGAAGTGGATCAGGGACACAAAATAATTGCGGAACTCATGCTGAGCTCTGAGCGTAATTTTGAAATCGCAACCATAATTGTACACAATAATTGTAACAATTATTTTATATCGTGATGTCAAGAGACACGATATATTTATGTGCGGTCGGTCGTGTGCGTAACGATCGCGCAGCTGTCTTTAGGATCTTGTAATATTGAGAATTATTGTTAAGGTGAGTTCAGACTTTCTTCACGTTACAATGCGCTTGCGCTTGCAGTTCCACGTGCGGGACCGATATCGTTGACGGGGGGTATAGAATTTTTTTTCTCCTGTTCACATCACTGGTAAACAGAACCTCCGTAGATCGTCAACGCGGTCGACGTTGTATTCCGAAGTAGTGAGGCGACCGATTAATTCATTGATCAGTTTTTCATCTTCAATTCTCACAATACTCCGATTGGAATCCCATTAAAATTGTGAAAAACTCGTGGAATTCGCGAGCTTTGTTTTTTGTACAATTACCTCCAATTATACAAGCAAAGTTTTCCTTACGAGTGCGATTTGATTAAATGAAAATATAATTATGTGGGGAAAAAATATTCGTCATGTGAAATGAAAGATGGATCGTGTAATTTATGATGGACAAAAAAAAATAATTAAATAAATAAGATACTCAACGATCCAAATCGAATACAGGGAAGAAAATTGATATATGGGAGTCTAAAGAACGATCGATGAGTACAAGTAATAATTAATTATATAATTAATTTATTCGTTAATAATCTTTTACAATAGTTATAACTGCGCCAACAGGTGTTCCACGATTTTTTCATGATATAATATCTGTCTGCAAAAATTCTCTTCAGGATATGCTCTGCGTAATCACTAGGAAAAAAAAGAAAAAGAAGAAGAAAAATTTTCTTTATCCGGATAAATTGAAATGCGAACACATTTATAAATATTATAATAGACGGATCTAGCTATGCGTACATAGCTACGTTGAATAATATAATTTATAATTATAATGATAAAATTTCCGCTGCAGCCTGCAGGTTATAATATGATAACGTATAATAAAATTGTGCTGTTCGCGAACTAAGGAGCGTATAATTAAGAAGTGAACGTGACCTACTCCTTTTGTTACCACGTATTGTTACACGTTGAGTTTAGAACACTGTACGGCCACATCTGCAACAGCAACAGAGAAGAAAAAATAAAACAATAGATGGGACAAACAGAAACAAACTAAAAAAAAAGAAAAGCTAAAAGGAAAAAAAAAATTAAGTCGCCACCACAATACTGCAGTTGTTGCCTCTGCTGCACCTGCGGATTATATTCTCGCGCCAAATTAGCCTGCCAATTATCTTGGCGCGTTAGGAAGAAAATCAGGAGTACAGCTGAGGGAGATTTTGGACAGCGAATATTGAGTGGGAAAATTCATTCAACTTGTGTTTTCTGATTTTCCAATCGTGTATATCCGACAACTGCGCATATATTATACACACATTTAATATAAAATGGAGCAATTGCAACGATCCAGCCGTAGTTCATAATAGGACGTTGGTTATCGGAGCATGCGGTTTATAATGACCTTACTTCACACGGGTTAAGAGATTACTATTTCACCGATTTGCGCCGGATACAACCCACTATTATTAAAATACAACGTATTATAACAGCCGAGGGATAAGCGGCAAGGATGATAGTAATAAGTAAAGCAAAACCAAAATTAAAAGGATATAGAAGAAGAGCAGGCAAAAAATACTAACAAATAGAACACCGTGTTTCGAAGTGAATAAAAAACGAGAATATGATTAATTGATATAAATTTCTCTTAATTAATAATTGGCAGTACTGTGAAATGAAGAAACGTCGGATTATTAATTACGTTAAATAATAATATGCAGTTAAATTGTGCGCGTTTCAAATGGACTCTGCCAAAGTGCCTCGATTTTTCGTACGTTTTACTTGTAATTGAATAATTATTTTTATCATATCCTACAAATCATACGGTTGAAATTACACCGAATTATAACAAATGAAATTTTTTTTCTCATAATATTTATAACAAATTACATCTATATGTATTAATTATTTGTTCCGCGGCCGGCGCGCCCTGCGCCATGTTATATTGACTCATTATGTTGATGATTATATCTTTTTAATCACCATAATTAGCGTAACGCTAATATGTACACATGATTCAGAAGTCTATTTTTTTATTTTTTTGTAATTTTCGATTTTTTTTTTTTTTACTTTCTTTTTCCATCCTAAAATTATATTTTGTTGCAGGAGATCATCGGCGGTTAATGACCTCGCGGTTAAACCGATAGTCCAATTTCCACCAACTTTAGACGATGATGTAAGTAAAATACATGTTATGATTACCTATTATTTTTATCACCCAAATATAGATTCTAAATAATATTTTAATCTTATCTAGTGTATATGTACTCGTTATATTTCATTGATCCATTATTTGATCACTCGCACAATATTAATAGAAAATCAACGAAAACTTGTTCAAATTTCACATGGGAGTATGCGAAATAAAAATGAACAAATTATATCCATTATTGTTTCTTCATTAATTTTGATTGGCTTAGGTGCTACAGGTGTTATATTTGTATCTATAAACCTTGAAAATATTATACCTATGTATGGAACCAAAATATTAAGTTGCTGATTAACTAATTTAATCGGATCATTCCGAAACGAATTTGCAATAAGCATCGAACGAGATCGTATGTAATTTTTATATTAATAATTGCTTCAAATAATTACATCGATTGGTCTTTAGAAAAAGTTTTCTAATTACATGCGCTACTACTCGAGTACAAATTATACCTTCTTTTTTCTTTGCCAATATCACTCAATAACTTATATAATAAAAAAGTTCTTGGAGCGTTCTTCCTGCGGTTGTTGGTCAGTTCAACAGATCTTGAAGTTCGGTATTCTTTTAAAGAATTTTAACAAGGATTCCGCGATTACCTGATATACTATATGCGTCCGTGTATTTCTCGTATTCGATAAAATACACCTCATATAGGTATGTGCAGATGATATTATCTCATATAATTATACGCGTAACCGGTACAGATATAATAAATCGATCGTTTTTTCCTATCAATATTGTCGCTGCAGCGTCGAAGATGAATTTTTAGGCAATTTATACAATTTTTTGTATCATCAAAATACCTCCACCCACGTAACCTAGGATCGTCTAGCAGACGAGTCTGATGTATAAGTACGCGCTTTGTAGATCGAGCAGTGTATAATACTGCAATAACCGCGTGGACAACGTCTTTATAATTTAAGCCTTTTGTTTGCCAAAAGATAACCCATTTGAACCCACGTATATGTTATATAGCGTACACTCATATTCGTACGACTACATTCTATATGCACGCGTGTTATTTCATATACTCACATAAATTAGCGCATATATTTAATTAATCATGGTATGGTACCTGTACAAGAAAGGCGCGCGCGGATGCAAATTTATACATGAATAAAACGCTTTGATACATACATACCTAAGTATATATATATATATATATACATATATATACATATATATGTATGTTTTTTTTGTCGCCAGGAATCGCTTTGATAAAGTTACGCGATTGTGTTTATTTTTCATTTATTTTTTCGCTTCTAATTCACTTGTACACAAATATTTTATCACATGAGCCGTGTAGTTGTTATATATCTGGTACAATATGTACTATATAACTTGTGAATAATAGAGAGACATTCACTCTAAAGTTTTGCAGCACTCGGCAGTGCGCGAAAATTGTAATAATTCGATAATCGCGAGCAATATATTTATTATTTTATATGACGAAGTCGTGCAAACAAGTTAAATAATCATACACTTAGACTAGGCGGCATTTAGTAAATAAAATATAGGGCGCCAAAGTCGTGTTTTATTTGTCGAAAAAAATATTGCATTCAATTACTGCTGCTGCATATATGTGAAAAAAACTCAATTAATTTTATACCGATGATCATTAGGTGTATATAGAATTTATAATTCTCAGCAGTTTTTTCAGAGCCATTTCCGTGTGTGAAAACTATAGGTACAATTCACCCGCACGACGGGTAATTTGTCATTTTTGTTTTGTATTGTTTAATTTTATAATTTTTTTTTACTGCGCGCTAAATTGTTTTGCATCGATATATCATTATGTAATATCGGAATTCTAAATCTCATCCCTGCGTCGCGTTTCATCTGCGTGCGGGAAGCGAATTTCAGATTTGCTAATTGAATGTTACGTGATCGTCACGCGGTGCTATTGGTGTATATATGGATGTATTATTATAATATTATATGGTTTGTAATTTTGCAACGCCTCCCTACAGCTTCTCGAAGTTCATTATATACCGAATATATTAACAATTCCTTTCTATATCGCGGAAATACCGTACAAAAACCTACTCCAATCAAACAATTATCGAAGGGGACTTTTTTATCGCGGAGGTTTTGAACTTTGAAGATTTTTTTAATTTGGAGTAAAAAAAATACGAGGCAACATTCGCGTACACGTGCTCGGGTATCGTATATTTGATAAACACCATGTACGTCTTCATTCTACCTCTTCGATGGTGGCTTTCTATTTGCATAGGTCACTCGAACCGCAGCTCAGGCTAGATTACACTAGTTCTGGTTGTAAAAAAACTATTAATCAATTCAAGGGTCGAATGGGTCGTCCGGAGTACAGCTGCTGGTGATTGCTGATATACATATGCAATAACAATATATAAACTACGTTATCCTCGCATTTTACCATTTTCAAAAATGAATTTTGGCTCGCGTTTTATAGTTATTACACCCATTACGCATAGGGTATAGAGTTGCTCGGAAATGTCATCGTGCGATTCCCGAAATTGAAGCGTCTAAAAGAATGAGTGAAAAAAAAAATGCTGGTATTTCTATTTTCGCAAGCAACTACACTTTCAGGTATAAAATAACGTAACACAGTCATATCACAGGACATGACGTAACCCTTTAATCAATTCATGACTTTTGTTTCAGGATCCCGACAGATTCAATCAGTACAAAGGTGTGAGAACAGTTTCGATAAAGAAGGTAAGCAAAAAACAGAGAATCGCACGTAATTTTTTGAATTTTTAAAATCGTGTCAATCCGAAAATCCTTCGGATAAGTTGTACATACCTCAATGTACCTTACGGTATAGGTATACAGCCTAGCCCTGCTCATGAAAAGGTGTGGAGACTATATTATTAGTGGCCAGCGTTCGCGTCTCTGGGGTACTTGGCGGCGATTCGCTGCCGCGAATCTTGATATAGACACTCTTATAGCGCAATAGCCAAGAGCCATGCAAATATGTCAGAACACACGACGGAATATTTCTCTCTACACAGACGACGGAAACGCGGAGGGTGACGACGATATACGGAGTGTTTATAAGTCTTATGTCTTCTTCATCCCCCTAACGTCGTACTTATGTCGCACGTTTCTGCGCCTTTCATATAACTGCACCTATAGAGACTTCTTTTTTTTCCTTCTCATTCATCCGTTATACCTATATTGAAATCCTGTGATAAAAAGTATGCGAGTTTTTTACAACGCTGAAAATTATGCCATTCTTCTGACAGCAACTTATATTCG
The DNA here is from genome assembly GCA_963978495.1 of Athalia circularis. Lineage (NCBI taxonomy): Eukaryota > Metazoa > Arthropoda > Insecta > Hymenoptera > Athaliidae > Athalia > Athalia circularis. The sequence continues at coordinate 10,820,399 of OZ021702.1, forward strand.
TTATTACCTTAGTCATTTATTTATTTATTTGTGGAGTCATTACTTCAATGATAATCAATATATTATAAGGTAAATTAGCTCGTTAAGTGCCTCTATTCCACGTCATCCACTGCGTCTGAAACTCGAGTCGTGAAATATACATGACTCCAACTGCAGCGCCCGCATCTTTTGTAAATTTAGCTAATTTTTTTTCTTTCGCTTAATATTATGCGCTGCTAAATTTAAAGCTAGGATCTTATCTCAATGATACCCAAAACTGCAGCGCGAATGACGTCGTCTTTAATAAATATGCAAAATAAAAGTGCAACGATCAAAACCTGAAGTGATATCTTATTTATATAATATATAATTATATATCTACACAGTTTGGTATGTGCGTCATAATATATATGTTCCATCAGGTTTAGCTATTGGCCACACGATCAGATCAGATTGACCATGACCTGCTCCAAGATTTACTTTTCTTTTGTATCCTATATATACGAATTATATGCCCACATAGGATATATCTGATATAGGTACATAGCTACGCACAGCATCGTATATTATTATACGCTAGATATATAAATTGATTCCTCGAACTAAAGATCCGCTTTGAATTTAAAAAAAAAGAAAGAAGAGAAAAAAATTGCTAATGTATGGCGTTTCTCGATTAAACACAATAAGTAGAACAAAAAGACGGTAAATTTATGCGTTATATGATACGAACGGATTTTCCTCATACATCTATAAAACGAAACTATGTGAATTCGTGTAAACAAGGATATTCGAAATTCTTGATCATTTGGTCTGGAAAGAAATTTTTCTATGTATTTTTTTTGTTTTTGTTTCACTTCGTTAATTGCCTGATATAATTTATCAGACGTATAATACATTGCGATTATTTTTATTTTACGCAGGGTCAGTATGGCTTGGGGATCATGATAATAGAAGGGAAGCACGCGGAGGTTGGCCAAGGAATATTCGTATCCGATATCCAGGAAGGAAGTGCCGCAGAACAGGTATAAATTATTAAAATTCAATTAGTCAATTTAATAATCTAAAAGTCCGAGGAGCTTTGTAGAAAATTATCGGTGACGAATTAGTTTCGGATTTAATTTAACGTCAATTATACGTAGATAAAAATTCTTTTTTATCCGATGTTAAACGATGCGTGGGCACCGTGAACAGGGGATGGCAATAATTGCCATAGACTTATATGCGAAATCCAATTAGAAATACGTGGTTGGATAATTATAATTAAAGAGAAGAATGACTATCCCAATTAGAGCCCAAGAAATATTCATTCGAGCCTGCAGGATAATTAGATAATTGAAAATTCTATATAGATTCACGTGCTGCAGATTCATCATTTAATGTTATAATTACCGATAATTTGATCTCTCATGAAAAGTATGTATCGAAGAGCCATGGTGGAAAATAAATCGTGAATCTTAATCCTGAACAAGCTATTATTATTATTTTTTTTTCTTCTAATTTTTTTCATTTCCTTCTTTTTCTCTGCAGGCCGGGCTTCAAGTCGGTGACATGATCCTTGCAGTGAATCTGGACTGTTTACTTGGGTCAAGCTACGACGAGGTGAGTTTGAATATGATTCAGTTTGTTCCTTTTTATTTTTCATTTATTTAGGAATACAAGTTTACAAACGAGTTGATAAAAAAATTCCGTCTATCCAATACTCAGGCAACTGGACTGTTGAAAAAAACGGAAGGTGTTGTGACGCTGACGGTCTGCAATCCGAACCAAAGTAAAGTCGCGAAAGAAGAAGAAGAAAGAGCCAAGGGTGGAGATCCAGCATCTAACGGGGATCCATCCAAACGTAAGTGTATCAGAATTTTATCGCCAATTTACACGTATAAATAAGCAGCAGATTTACTGAGGGTTGATAAATTTTATTTCACTCTTTCTCAAGTTTTTTTTTTTATTATCCCCAAACAAATTGAAAAAAGAACATAAACAAAATATCCCGCATAGATATAGTAAGATCGAACTACGCGTATCATATGTGGTACAACAATTTATTTTCATCTAAATCTACTGAATTTTAGAATAGTTAAAAACGCGAGTTTGAAATTCTATTCACAGGTTGACCATATTAAATATCAAATATATTTGTCACTTAAAAAATCCTTTTTCCGTTAATGGACGAACCTGTTTTTTATCTTGTTACCCTTCAACTGCGGGCGATATTATGACGCGCGGGATAATCTTTGTCAACGATCATGATTCATGACGCGCGCGTTGTTAAGAGCATATGACAAAGTCATGTAGGAGGTGGAGCGGATATTAATTAGAGAGAGCCAAATGAAAGAATAGAAGATAAAAAAAAAAGGAAGAGAGAAGTTTAATAAAGGAAATCAGATAATAAACTTGAACTTTAATTTAATTGAACGTACATGAAAAACTATTTTCACGCGTAGAACGAGCATGGGAGCGGTTCGTTTTATAATAATTACCAATATAAATTGCTTTTGATTTTACTTGTTTTTCCCCCAGCTAAAGAACCTGAGAAACCGAAAGAACCCGAACCACCAAAGGATCCAAAGGACTGCGAAATATCCGTGGGAAGAGAAACAACAATCGAATTCCCCAAGGATAAGGATAAGGGGATTGGCTTCAGTATAGCTGGAGGCACTGGCACACCTCTGGTATGAAAGAAAAAACAAAAGAGTTTTAAAGTATACAAAAAAAGAACAAAAGAAAAAACAATAAGCAGAAAAACTGCAATCTTTTTGGCCAACCCAATTTATTCATGGGTTCAATTTCATTCCGATATAATTTTCACGGTATAAAAACGAACGTATAAAATTAAATTTGCGAGTTTATCGAAATGGCAGTCCTTGACTCGGATAAATTATCGGTGTTATTATCGTTATATATATTGTTATATCGGGTAATAACTAACGAATTTTATTTTCAGGGCGGTATCGTGATCATTGAGGTATTCCCTGAAGGCGCCGCTGCTAAAGATGGCCGATTAAAACCTGGAGATCAGATTATAGAGATGTGTCACGAGAGTTTCAAGGCGATAGAACACGCAAAGGCTCACGAAGCGATTCTCAAAGCCAGCGGCACGGTCGGTACAATAATTTATTAATTTTCTGTCTTAATATTGAAGACCGATTTATCGCCGTACGACCAGATTAAAATAGGGCTCTCTAATATTATCTAATCACTACAGATACACATGATCGTATTACGGGAGGAGAAACCTCCAGACGAATTCGACATCGAACTCCCGAAAAAGTCCGGTAAAGGAGTCGGACTATGTCTGACAGGATTCAAGAGCGGAAAAGGTGCCTACATCTCGGACATGGTGAGGATTCAATATTCATACAAAATGAGGAACTTTTATTTCTCTTGTTCCTTCGGGTTAAAGAAAATTTATTTTACCTCACGATATACTCGCGTGTTTCTAACATTTTCATTGTTCTTTTTTTTCTGCACAATCAGTTGGCTGGTGGAAGTGCTCTAGAGTCTGGTAAAATTATGAAAGGTGATCGAGTGATCGCCGTTGGTGGTCAGGACGTCCGGGAAGCTCCTGTCGAAGACATAGCTCTTCATGTAAAAGTATCTAACCCGGTGCAGCTCAAGCTGGCCAGGTACACGGCCGTCAAGCAATGACAGGTGGGTATTTTTAATTTATAATGATATTTAGTTAATATTAATTGAATATCAGACATATGTCAAATTTCATTGATTTTTCAGGGTTCTGCTGGCGGAACCCAGAGTCAGTATCTTACCCCGAGAATCGCATCTTGTCGTTATAGGGGATCCTAGTGTGATATACAACTAGTTAATAATATAATTAATAAATTGTTAAAAATGAACCATGAAAAGTGACAAAAAAAGCAAAAAAAAAAATTCAATTAATCGATTTGTAATATAGTACTAAATTATTATGTATCATACATAATTGTTATATTTTTACTCGCCCAATAAGTTTTTGTCAGTCGAAAAAAAAATTGTAGTGACGATTATGTATTATATATATATATACAATAGTAATAATCGTCGATAATGCCAAATGGGAGAAAAAAAAAACAATTCTAAAACAAAAAAAGAAATACTTTTACCTAATTAACGATGCAGAGCGTTAAAAATTTCGATTAGCTCTTTCTTTCTCTTTCTCAAACGTGAAAAAAAAAATACGTGTATCATTCCTTGACTTTGGTTTCGTAAACTTATTAATCTGAACCGAAATCTAATCTTTTTTTTCGCAATAGCAAAAGGGAGTAAATTCTCTACAGCCATATTACCACATGATAATTTATTAATTGATTAAATAATCGATTAACCGACGATTGTTTATCTAGTTGTAGCGATAACTGTATAACGTAATGTGTATGTACGTGTTTTCATACTGTTGAGGTTGTAAAAGCGTTGATATATATTCTCTAGTTGAAACCGGTATTTAAAATACCTTGTTAACGTAGTTGAATTTACAATCTATTAAATACAAATTATTCTAGTCTGTAGGCTAGGTTTTCAGAAAATGTCGTATATTATATACCATACTATATACTTATATTATGTATATAGTAAAACAAAGAAATAAAATTTGATATAACACGTTAGAAGAGAAAAAAGAAAAATTACATAAAATACGCCAGTCAACTAAAGTATTTTTAAGGAATAATTATTGTTCTTGAAAAACAAAAAAAATAGTAATAATTATGAAGAAAAGAATTTTTATTAATATTAAAATTTAACAAAAATAAATAACAAAGAAAAAAAGTCTTAGCTATATATATATCTACAAAATTATAACAAATCTAACATAAATATGTATATAGCCAACTGTTTACAATGCATTTTACTATTTATTGATCACAGCGCAAGATGTGTAGTTGCGACCATTGAAAAGAAAAAAAAAATAAGAATAATATTAAATAAAATATACACGTCAATGTATACATTTATAAATGTAATATAATATTCCCATTATTATGCATAATAGTTTAATGAAAATATATCTGTAAATCTCTAACGAGTTTACGAAAGAAAAGAAAAAAGATTCATAACGTATCTAGTCATATTATACATATAATATTGAATTATGCAATTTTAGTGCTACGCGAAATAATCCAAGGAAAAATGTGTAATTAAACAAATTACCAGTGTATTGATTTTAATTAATCATTAATGGAAAAATAAGTCTTGTAGTATAACGATGAAAAATCTACTATACTCTATGAATAATAATAATTAATCAGATAGTTAGGATGGAAAAAAAATATTTTCGCACTGAAGCGAGTATTTTGAAGAAAATAAATAGCAACGGCTTATTTCTCTACCCTATTAACTAATGAATATGAATTATTTACTGAAATACACGCACGTAGTATAACTATATGCAATCCATAGCTCCATGCGTAGCCAGTTCGAATGTCTGCTTGCCTGATATTTTTTTTAATCATGCAATTGAAGCTGCGAGATTCATATCCTTCATTTTCTGTTTCTTTAAGTGAATGTTCATCTGAGTTCTATTAGCTTCAAAAATGTCGTCGGCTTATTGCAAATTATTTATCGATGTATAATTTCGACAATTAATGGGGGAACTGTGCAATCCGCTGACGTAAAATAAAGAAGATAAAATGGGAAGAAGTGAAAGTATTTCTATTTTTTTTTGTGTGGTTTAAAAGTAATTCGACAGAATAGCTGGCGGTGGTGGTGAATCGATCACAAGTAAAAACAACAGAATTATAATGTGATATGAGATTATAAAAGATGGGTAGAAAATAAACCTAATAGAATTATAGATTATTATGAATGATAAAAATTGAAACGAGATGATGAAAGATATTGAATATCAGAAATTGACCATAGTCTGACCACGCTAAATTGCAATTTTATCCGATACGTCCATTCTTTCAAAGAATAGTATGTACATAACGTAATAATTGTACTTGTAGTTAATTGTAATAGATTATCATCATTAATTGCCGATTATTCAATTAGCAAATTATTAATATGCGTATAAATGGCCGTACGTTACATGTATGGACAAATTATTGCCTACCTTATACGTGTATTGTTGATCATATTGTTAAGTGTAGCGAATGAATGCAGAAATGATCACAAAATCATGTAACTGAAATCAGTGCAATCAAATTCAAATTATGATATGTAGTATGCGATGTATAGAATGTGAATGATACTGCGCACTGAACGTCGTATGAAGCCAGTTGCAGACAATTAGGACATTAATTATAATATTATAATACATGTAGTCATTAGAATAATAAGAATCTTTAGATAGATAATGCATATTCCGCACTTTAGCCTTACCCAAATTATATGATATATATATACATAATACATAAATATATATTATGTAGTTAAGCTCCGTTTATATATATATATTATATTATGAGTACTATATAATTCGTGAAGAATTAAAATATTTTCATGTTTTCACAGCTGGAGGAAAATTTTTGTCCGCTTTCAATTGTGGTATGTATGAATATTGATCGGCTGAACTTGCCTGGGCAATAACCACGTGGTTAATATTAAAATGGAATGGATAAACGGAAAGATCATCAAGTTATTATTAATAGTAATAACAAAAATGATATTGTTAATGATAATTAATGAATAAAAGATTATATTACCGGCGATATGAAGAAACTTATGATTACCTGAAAGATTTTTCATGTAATGTGCCAATCATCGTGAACTATCCTTCATCAATTTCTAAATGAAATCGTCAGTTTTAGTAAACGGATACCATCGAGAGGAGCATCTTGTATATTTTTTGATTATCGTGGGTGCGGTTTACCCTATTTAACATCGATTCATTACAGCTGAAACTTGTGAAGGTGTGAATTCAGTTACGATTGTATATAGTTGATATAGATAACTAACGTTGAATAGTAAAGGTAAGCAAATATTTAGCTAGTTCGCATAATCTAATTCGGAGCCTAATTCGATCTATCGTTGTAGGAGCAAAAAAGTTGAGAGTCCGGATTGCCACCAAGTTATACTTGCAGTGGACAGCCAGGATCACAATGTTTGGCATTACGCTGTACACAAGTTTTACAAGCGAGGAGCCATTCCGAGACAGAGATGCAACGATTCGGATTTCAGGATTAAATATTTAATAATTAGGACACACCTAACGTATTTCAATTTCATAGACCTGAATCTTTCGAGTGCACTAACTAAGTTAGGAATAAATGCCATCTAAATATCCTATTTTTTTTTAAATTTTAGAGCGAGAGATTGGCGATAACTTGATCAATTTTAAAGATAGATCAATCGAGCTTGCAAATTTGGATTCCTGGACTCAAAATGAATAAGAATACACCATAAAACTCCATAAAAATAATAGTCGATTTTCGACCCAAATTTTGAGAAAAATCACAGGCTATAGGCTTAGGATTTTTGCGATTGAAATTTGTAGACTATACGTTGCGAAAAATGAAGTATTTTTAAAATCGATCGCAGGACACTTTTCTAATGTATTTTGACATCGGGAACACGAATTTGTTGAGTAAATTAAGCTAGGAGCAATATTTTCGGAGATAACTTAATTTGGCCGCAGGTGCAATTCACTTTCTTCATGTATACTCACTTCTGTTCGATTTTTTTCCAGGAGACAAACGGCTAGCCTGCGAAGCACTTTGGCTCCTCATCGGGAATAGAAAGTATAGACTATCCTCGGAGCATCTACAAAGCCAATCATCATATGTTTGGAGTAGATAATTTGTATAAATAAATTATGATCTACATAGATCGTCCTGTATACATATTGTTTGTCTTTTTTTTGAGAATTAATCAAATTAATAATCTAATGTTAAGCGAGATAGAAGTATTGTCCTGCACACTATCGTAACTCGTTAAAATAATACAAGAATAAATGTTTCTCTAAGAATAAATCCAGAATAGTCATTACGATGTCCTAATATGTATTTTTGACCGTTGATTTATCAATAAACATTAACTACTGTCAAAACACGATTGTTCAACTATTATTGATCACACCCCTGCACACCGCATTCACTAATATTCGTTGTTGGCAAAATACATAGATCATATCGTAAATGATATCATACATCATCACACGCACGCATGCTTGTCATCATGCTCTGTCTCGGAATGGCTCCTCGCCTATCATGTTCTCCTGATACCAATCTCGATTTATGGGCAAATTTGCCAAACCGAAATTGATAATGCAGAGTCCTACCATACCGGCCTTGAAAATGCAAGACACATTTTGGCCAAAAATTTATTTTGGTATCAGGAGAACAGGACAGACGAGGAGCCATTCCGAATCATCAAGCCATCATGTGCATGCATGCGTATGCATGTGTATCGCATCATACTGTTGTGTCGAATCATCAAGACATCACTTGCTTGCGTACAAGCCTCATCATATGCATGCATGCGTATCGTATCATACCTTCTTAGAGTCGGAAGTGATAATGTAGATCCCTGCAATACCGGCTCTGAAAATGTAAGGCAGATTTTGGCCAAAAATGTATTTTGGTATCAGGAGAACAGGACAGTCGAGGAGGTGTTCCCAGTCAGAGCATGATGATAAGCAAGCATGTAATAACGCATGATGTCTGCATGGATATGTTTCTAACAGTGAATGTCAGAGAATGATGCGTGCAGAGATGTAATCAATAACAATGAAACAATCGATGAATTGATAGTAGTCAATATTTATTAATAAATCAACCGCCAAAAGTACAAAACAAAACATTGTAATGGACATTATACATAGATTTATTTTCACACATAAATTTGTTATTATGACTAGTGCGTTACAATATTAAGGGAGACACCTCTATTTCGATTGACATCACATTATTAATTTGATTGTTCCAAAAAAATACAAGATGTATTTAGTCTAATCACATGTATTTCACAACTTATTTATACGTTCACTAGGAACACATGGTGGTTGGCTTTGCAGATACTCCGAGGATACTCTTCTATTCCGGATGTGAGGCCAAGCTGCTGCTTTGTACGCTGTCAATTTGTCTTATGAAAAATAAAAGTAGTCATAAGTAAGAAAACATGAAGAAAGTAAATTGTAGCTGCGGAAAAATTGAGAGATGTCGATGAGTATACTTTAGTCAACAGATACCTTTCTATTACACGAAGGTTAATTCACCTGAGTGATCTGCCCAGCTAAGCGTTGGGGGATATAATCAGGGAAATCACCGAATCTTCACGCATGTTATTATGATCGGGGGCTAATAAGGCATTCACTTTCGAATTCAGAGAATCGGCCGCATGCGTGTATTACTATACTTATATTATAGCACATAACGTTAAATAAAACCCAAATCCTTTAACCTCAGATCATTTTTTGTAGCTAGCTTTCCGTGAATCTATTTACCGTCACCACCCACAGTGATTGTGAATAAAACCATCGCAAATGACTTATGAATATGACGTTGATATAATCTGATTTATTTCACAGTACCGTAAACACTGTCAAAGTGATCGACGTGGATTCCCTTACTACTCTTGTAAACTACACGTTACCACTACACACATGAATTCGTAAAATACGATTAATAGACGGTATCAAGTTAATAGCCGGTATCAAGTTAATAGCGTCATCGCAATTTTATAATGCGTGTCATCCCCCTTCCACTAGTTTTTGCGGTTTTGCAGCTATATGAACGCTTTCAATGTCACTTCGACTGACCAACAGCTAGCCAGTGTCTTTCAATCGTGAACGTTTACACGTATGTAAAAGACACACCAAATGATGGGGATCAAGGAAATTTTTACCTTTGTAACAATTTTGTCCATTGTGATACAGATCTCCGCAGGTGAGTAGATTTGTTGTGCATTTCAATAAGTATAAAGTTACATGAGGGCAACGTCTTAACGAATAATTGTTGTTATAGATGAGACAACTAGCCAGTGTCCAAATATAATAAGTAGGAATCAATGGGGAGCGAGGCAAGCGTTGAGCGTAAATTACCTCATAGTTCCAATACCGTATGTCGTTATCCACCACACAGCAGGTGGAACCTGTTCCCGGTTGAGTGAATGCGCTCAGGCCGTTGCTGATATTCAAAATCATCACATGTCCGGTAACGGTTGGCACGACATAGGATATACGTAAGAATCCCATTATTTGATTGCCAGTAGTTTATTATTTCAAGTAGAAATCGGTGCCTAGAAATAACGGATTGTTCGTAATTAACAAAATGAATTCAGAGTTGGATGTATGCAGGCGAATAGAATATTCTCCAAGTTTCGTTCAAGTTTTTCCACTTTTTGGCTTAAAGAAATTCTGAGACTTGTTTACTTCAAGAGAATCAATTTGTTAACAGTAAAAAAACTTCTCCAGAATTTTTGACGTGTCTTTCTTTTTTTTTTTGTTAAAATAGAATAATTTTTACCTGTTTCACAAACCGGTTTGTTGGATACAACGATTCGTCATGTGCTCTTCGGGAAGTCCACCCATTAAATGTCAATTTATTTAAGGTTTCTAATCGGAGGAGATGGTAATGTTTACGAGGGTAGTGGCTGGACGCGTGAAGGAGCCCATACGCTCGGTTACAACAAAAGATCGGTTGGGATTGCATTTATGGGTTCTTACCAAGGTAATCTAATTGAATAATCAAGAGAAAACATGATTTCAAAGTTTGAATAATATTCATGAATTTTATACGCATTATTACCGTAAACTGTACAAAGACTTTATCACCAACACGTGCTAATGTGGGCAGAGCTCTGAACTGTGTGACCCTTGAGATTAACTTGAGATACGTTTGTAAGAAAAATATTTATATATTTCAGATAATAACGCGAGTCAAAGTATGATGGATGCAGCTCATAAGTTAATTGCTTGCGGAAAAGAAAAAGGAATTCTGAGACCAAGCGTGCGTGTAATCGGCGCACGACAAGCCGGCGCAACATTGAGTCCAGGATTAGCATTGTATAATCAAATTCAATCATGGCCCGAATGGGTCTCTGTACCTTGAAAATTTTTCCCACGAGTGAGCGAGATTGAAATATTATTCAGCGGTCAAGTGACTGACAATGGAATTTCATCGATTGATTGACATTTGAAATTCTGTGTTATAATGTATATACGTGATATCAATGAGGATGAAATAAATGCAAAATAATCCAAGAACATTATTTAAATATATTTATTGTTCAATTCGTACGTACGTGTTATCATATATATACTGCACAAAACATATGTTGATAATAACCTTGTAATTGCGGTGCAAATTACGACAATAATGTAATTATGCACGTATATAAACATAAGAGTACAAACTGCACGAATATAGGTATAGTAGGAACGTTTTAACTAAAACATAATTTTATCAAGTTAAGGCGAGGGGGATTGCTGGATATTAACGAATTATCTCAGCGATTTAATTTGTACTGTGTTATTTTACAGCCAAAACTTACCACCCTCCGAGTCCTTCTCAAAACCTTCGCTCATACCTTGAATGAAACTTTAGCGACACAAAAGCTGAATAAACAGACACTCGCGTCTTGGCATGAGTACAAAATACGAATTAACCAATCAAACTAAGCATCGATAGCAAAAAAATAAATAACTTAAATCAACTTCTTATATCCTTCGGCTGATATTTGCTAAAGACAGAGAATTATTACTAACGAATCTGACGTTCATCGTACATGTTAAATTTATTTGGTACAAAGCTCTAGAGCTATCGACCAAAATTTCACCTACCAATAAAGTGGTTTGACTATCATAAATTATATTACACCGTTATTGTATGATAGATAGTATGCAGATCCGTCACCACGATTTTTCGACCTATATAAATTTATTGCAGCGGAATAAAGATCAGTTAGGCCTTCCCTGCGTTAGCGTCATACATCAGCATCGTCGAATTTTTAATTAATCTATAAATATTTACTAACTTTTCTATTTACAGAAACACCAGTTTATCAATTGTCTCACCATAATTCCCATGATTAATTACTGTTCACTTATAGGCCCTTCATTAAAAGAAATTTAACAAAAGGATGCGAACAAAGCTAAGCAGCAGCGCACGGCACAGGACAGCAACAAGGAATTTCCATTTACATATATATATTATATATACATAATTTTTCTTTTTTTTCTTCAACTTAACGTTTATTCATTTGTACGTCTATATACAAGGCGGCATCGAGGTAAACACACTTTTTTAATTACAAGGCTGTCCTTAAGTAAAAATTTTCGATCAAACAAACGGGTAATAATTAAATTCACAATCACGTGGATAATTAATCAAATAAATATTATTCCTTTCGCTGAAATACGAAAAACGCCACCATAATTGATTAAATTCCCATCATTTTATTCAAATGCTGAATGTACAATCTTCAGATTCAAAGACTGACAACAGCAAATTTCATGATCATCATTGATTAAAAAGTTAACGTGAAATAACAACTGCACAATAATTGACCGACGCATAACGAAAACACATACAACTGAATAAAAAAGAATGCGCGACTATGTAATTAAAAATACGTTAGCACCAGGTTTAAATGACTCAATTAAATAATTTGTGCTCAAATAACAATCTCTGGGCCCATTCTGCTACAAATTTTCTAGCTTCCCATTGACTTCACCCGCGGGATAAGCGGATAATAACAACTAACTAACGTCTCATTCTCTCTCATTTTCTTTACCTCCGTGCATCGCACCTGCACATCTATATACACACGATACAATAACTTTCTTCCTACTGTACTGTACACTTACATTATTATATTCGGGCACGTTTTGCATATTATATTGCTGCTGTTTCTGTGCATGGCTTCCCTTTCCACGGCATATTACTTTTACTAAAATCTACAACACAGAGCAATTATGAGAAAGAAATAAATTACCAATTCTCAATAAATATTGAATATAACAAACAAACAGCAGTAATCATTTAGGAAAAAAGAAAAGCTAGCTGCCTTCTGTAAAAGATTGGTCGATCATAAGTAGAAGTAGAAGGATAACGGATATTTCGTTCTTTCCCATAACTGCGAGTGTGATTTCTTTCTTTTTCCTACCCTTGATCATTGGTATTAATAATCGTATCTATAGGTAGGTGAAGCCCGAAGACTACATTGCTCAGTAAATATGGTTGCAGTAATGCACTTAGCATAATATTTTTGAGCTTGATCAGCTTTTCTATTTATGGATAACAGTTATTAATCGATGAATTATTTAAACGTCTACGTAAGAGGATTGAGTTATCCTATTGTTATGATAACTTTGACCCTACGACTAACGTTAGCGAGCGTCACTATGACAACCAATGTAGTAACACTAATCAGTATACACACCTAAGTATGTATATCAACTTGTATGTATCTATAAAGCAATCAGGTATTTGGGTAACTAGTAATTATTTATACTGCTCAGTATGTACATTAGGAATTCTCAACTGTAAGAAGCAAGTTTTTTCAGTTGAGTGGATTTACTGATTTTATCCAATAAATTAATATGATTTGATGTACCTTATGGGCCTGGTGTATATTTCAAACTCGCATTTTTGTAGCACAGATTGACTACGGATATAGAAGTGATGGAGTTTGGAAAATATCATTCTATTTTGTATTATGCATGAAATTTCTTGATTACTTACCTCACAACTTACACCCTGCTATATAATGGAGGTAAAAATTCATCTTTAAACGTAGTCTCTCCGTGATAATTGCTTAGAAAACTGTGATTTCCAATAGACGCAGTAACAATTTGAACCCTGAATAAAAACTACTATGTTGCCATTAGTTTAGCATCATTAACGTGCTTACAGAAGTCCTCCTTTTCTTCCGAATAGAAGGGAGCTTATAGTACCTAATGCTGACTGTGGTGCGGATTCTTTTACGTTTGGAGCTGTGGATGTTGCCTTTACCTTGCCAAGATCAGGACGGGTCGCCCCTGCGCCGGAACGTCGTTGACGACTTGATAACTGGCCGAGTCTGGCATTCAGGCCACCGGAACCTGGACGAACTGGAACTCCAAGCTCAGCTTCTTTTTCTCTGGTCTTGCCAGGGGGTAAAGGAGGCTTTCTGATAAGGGGATCGCTGTCCACTGAAGAGGAAGACGAAGCAGATGACAGCTTTTCTTGGCTAATGCTAGAAGACATGGAAGTCTTAAGCGATGTTAACTGAGCCATCGGACTGTCCATAGAACGTCGTGTGTAAATAGCTCCCTGAAGTGCCAGTGGCGAAATGGTAGAGCTCGCTGTAGTTGCCATTATCGTATCTATCCCTATGCGCTCCAGTTTTTCAACCAGTCTAATTCCGGTCAAAGCTTTTTTGTCCGAACGACTGAGCGTGGGCTTTGTACGCTTTGGTTTGCGTACCTGGACTTGTTCTTCTGCACCAAAAGTGCGCTTCAAAAGTTCAGCTCCGGTGCTAAAAAGTCTGAAAGGACTGCTGTAAGGTGGTGGAGAGTTTGACCTAGAAGGTGGGGGAGTGCCATCAGGACTATTACAGGGAGTAGCCGTTGGCGTAAAGTTACGTTCGCCACTAGGTGTCGATACACAGGATGGCGTCACGGCCTTGATACCTCTTTCATTGAGCATCTTCGCGAGGCCCAAAGTCGTTGAGAAAGTGGAAGTCGAATTGCGTCGACTCATAGTTCTTGGCGTATTCATACCTGAGTTCAAAGCGCTGCTAGGTGCTGTGGCTATTCGACTTCCTACAACGCTGGTTGTTACGCTTGTGTGATCGTCGGGATGCATAACCGTACTATTTGTAAATGTATAAACAGATCCTGTGTCTTGGAACAGTTTCCCAGGATTGGCATACTCTTCGTCTTCTTCAAGATCAGCTAAAGTGAATGTTTCCAGACCAAGATCTTCTAAGGCTCTACCTCCACGCGTCTTTACTCCGGGTCTTTCATCGAGTAAACCACCGAGAGTCGGTGTAGCAAGCTGCGACCAGTGGTGGAGCGTTTGTGATCCTTCGAGTGGCTTTACGATTTGCAATTTTTCCGGTAGCCTCCATCCGTTTCCACTGTTACCGCTGAACCCGCTCAAATTACCGCTGCTACCTGTCGACATAATACTGTCAGGTGTTCGACAACCAAATGGCAAAAACGAAGGTGGTGACTGAATCCCAGCGTCGTAATCGTAGTTATAGCCGGCTCCTGTACTCAAGCATGCTCTTCTCGCTGTTACTTCCGCTGGGGTTAAACGGCGTAGAGCAGCTTCGAGATCCGCAGCTCCTGGTGCACCTGGTACTCCGGTTTGTTGTGGGCCGCTAATGAAAATGACAATAATTATTAATCAGCCAATTCTGGTTTATAACGACGCTGAAACCCCATTCAACATTAATAAAGAAACTCACGGGTAATCCTCGGAATCAGTTAACAGGGAGCCTTCGCTATCGCTGTGGCCAGTTGAGTCCAAACTAGGAAATCCTGATGATGCGACTGGACGTAATGCACCACAGCTCATGCGGGGACCTGAAGAGCCACTGGACAAAGTCGAAGTGGTCATGGAGCCGAGGCGTGGGAATTGATTAGCATCCACACTGCCGGCATACGAAGCTCGAGAAGCAGTTCTCACAGTTTCGAATACCTTCTTGAAAGCTGGCCTAAACAGAAATTCAGGTTAAAATAAATTCATTAAAACGTAAACGGGTATAAGGTCGAATTTACAAGATTAAATTCACTTCTGGCTACTCACATTCTATCGCTGATGATTCCTGAATCAAGACTTGCTTCAGAATACAGTGAAGACTCGAGCTCTGAAGCTATAGAGTCCGGCTGTGGGGCAGCACCAAGTGATGGAAAAAGTGATCCTCCACGAACAATGGGCATCCCTCTTTTCCTTTGTTTACGCAACTGATCCTGTGTTTCAGCTAGCAGAGTCACCACCTGTGACAATAATTAAAAAAAATAAGTGGTTACTAGAAGCCACAAGCTAAACTCTGGTCTATAAAGCTTCTGTTCTGTAAAGGTCCTATACCTCTGTATACCGATCCTTGAATTCAGCAAGTTCATTGGCAAGGATATTTTGATTATCCTTAGTAATGACTAGTGTGGCTCCAACTTCGTCATGTTCAGCTAATAACCGAGCAAGTCTGAGCTCAGTCTCAGCCAGTTTATTTGTGAGACTGACTATCTGCTCGTGCTGAAGCCTGTTCTCTTCCTTCTGGCGGTCCAGCTCATCTGCAATGCCATCCACCTCCATGTTGGCGCTTGCTGAAAAATTGATCATCGTTTATAATTTGTGTTCTGCATATTACGAAAGAACTAACAAACTAGAAAAAGCTTTGAACTTTACAAGTGGATTGAAAAGACAGAATGAAGTTACCTAGTTGCGCGGCGATGTCTTTAACAAGGCGTGCTTCCTGCTCCTCGCAATCATCGGCATCGTGTACCAAGTTGTTGAATTCTGTACGCAGTTGTTTATTCTCATCTTCAAGGACGCTGATTCTCCGTTGCATCATATCCAGATTAATCCCCCGCAGGCCTGTTGGAGTGCCACTTTCTGATCCCGAGTCATCGACATCGTTTGTTAGAATTTGTATCAGCTCGGTTTTCTTTATCAGCTCATGACTCAGTTGGGTAATTTTTTCATTGGCTAGTTTCAGCTCTGTTTCCAGCGACGTAACATTGCTTTCAAGTTTTTGGTTGTGGGTTAGCAGCTCCTTGCCAATTCGAGCTGTCAACTCCAAGTCTTTCTCTTTCTATAGAACATTTGAAAAAGAATGTTGAGGCTGACGATGAGTCCAATGTGTAAAAAAAATTAAACTTGACCTCTGAATAAAATTATGCTCACCTCCTCCAGAAGCCTGGTTACTGCTTCTATATCATTATAGGTTTTTGTCATTTGGCTCACCCGGTTGCTACATAGAACTGCAACAGAAAAACAAATGTCCCAGTCAGTAAAATGAAGTGATGACAAAAGTATATAGAATTCGAAATCTCCAGTCACTCTAACATCTAATTTCTGAGAAAAAGCTGGACTGTTGGCTCGAACATCAATACGATGATAATTTATCATTAAAACAGCGTGCTGCAAAGTCACAATAAATTGCTTATGAATGAAATTATAAGAAGCTTCTTGCACAGGTTTAAGACAATTCACATAGCAACAACAAATTTGAACAAAAAAAAACATTTGAAACTACAGCGCGCAGAAGTGTTGTGTATAGTATATTTCACCACATTGCTAAAATCGCCGCATTTCGTACAAAAACGCACAACATTAATTCCTCCAAATCTACCTGACGAAGATTCAGCAGAAGATTCTGCAATCGCAGAGTCAGCTTTTGCCTCGAGATTTTCACTGAAGCAATTTCGCGTCACAAAAACTTTGAACGCTTGGTAGAACATTTATCAAAAAACATACACTTCGATTATTTATACGGTACCACCAGCTGTTCAAAATTTGAGGCGACCAAGCCGAAAAGAACAGAACATAAATTCCAAGATTCACCGTAAATATCAATCATAAAGAATATCAAATAGTTATTCTGTAATTAACACGCGATTATCGTCTCTGAACTTGCGAATGAATAACAAAAATTTATAATAGTTTTTTATTAAGTGAAAGGATTTATTGTTTCGTAACAGGGTACACAGAAACATGACAAACAGGTATAACAAATTTCGCTGCGTCAGCGAAAAATTCAATTAGATATATATTCTCAAGTATCTGTGTTAGAACGATGTGCAAAGAAAAAGCAAAAGCAGCAGCGGCTAGTCGCCTAGGGGATGCTGGATCTGCGGGTCTCGGACAAGGGGAGTAAACTGTGCATAGGTATATACTCGTTATCGACCGGTCGGGGCGTCGCGACGCTGGCGCATTCAACGTCTACTGCGAAGTGCAGCTTCCCACGTGTTACCAGAAAGGGACAGAGACGCTGGAAGAGCTCGTGTAGCCGATTCAGGGATGAATCAGAGGGGAAGAAACTCAGGAAAAGCTATCGATTCATCTTTCGATTGAAATTGTCTGAAATTTCATTAGATTCAAAAAGAAAGAAGTCAATCGAATAAACAATAACGATTTTCGATAACTATTTTGGTGTCAATAATATTCTTGTTCGACTTAATTTTCCCTAACAAAGAAAAATAAAGTTCTGACGCAGCGAATCGTACGATTAAAAAAGTGGCCCTTGACGACCCCGCGAGGGCAAAGAGAATGTACAAAAATTGTCACTTTCATTCGTTATGTCAGTATAGATATATATTAAACGAAAGTGTGAAGTTATGGATAAAAATTCATCGATCTCTATTCATCTGACATCCGTTTGATAGAAATTAGTCCCAATATTTTTCAAATATAAAATCGTCATCATAGTTCTGCAGATTTTGCGACAAAAATCGTACACAATATCCGATCGATGCGTTCTATGATTCGAAAAGTACCACCAACTAACGCATTTTACTCACGGATATGTCCAAGCGTGATTAACAATATCCGTTCGAATTGAACAGGTACGATCTAAAAAAAAAAACATACTCCGTTCTTTCATGCGCATATGACTGTCTACACTCCCTATGGGTCAAAGAACTGAAATCAAATATGAATAAAAAGAATCGAGATGAAAAAAAAAATCTCGAGAACGTGCGTCTCTCACACTCTCACTGATCAGTTCGCGTTCATTC
Organism: Athalia circularis; assembly: GCA_963978495.1. Lineage (NCBI taxonomy): Eukaryota > Metazoa > Arthropoda > Insecta > Hymenoptera > Athaliidae > Athalia > Athalia circularis. The sequence continues at coordinate 10,838,973 of OZ021702.1, forward strand.
TAATATTCAACCAGAATGATCGAGCCCTATATACTTCGTCATCTATGTAAATAGAAATAACCGGTTTTCACACATCGTTCATTGATTTTAATTTTCAGATCACTTGATCCGTCCGTTGGGCGATGTTTGGTGAACGATTTATAGGTTTCAGTTGATTAGAAAATATGCTGATGATTCGCGCATTTAGAAATTTTTTGCTTTATATTCAACGAGTCGATAATTTTTTAACTTTACAGTAATTTTATTGGTTTGATTCGTTTTCACGAGAAAAAAAATAAGAGAATATCGTGTACGGCTAAAATAGGGTGCAAAATTATATACGTGTGTGTAAGCGGTGAATCGGATATTCAATCTGCAGTATGCGCCAATCGTTTAATTTCAGCCTTTTTCTCGATATAGCAAGTGCACGACAAAATATTATTTTTGTTGAGTGAGAAAAATGCAGATTTGGTTTACAAATGAAGCACACATCGCTATTTGTTCGCACAAACTCATTCACGTGTCGATTATTAAAGCGACATTAAGCAGTAGCTGGAACACAATATCGATTCGTGTACGCTGACATCATATTCACATACACAATTTCACGTATACCCTTGACAGGATAAAATTTGTAATTCTTTATATTATTCTTTTTTCCTCCAGTTTTTAAAATCATCATCAAACTTTGAAGCTTATCCACACTGCGTCAGAAATAGGTCTATTTTTTTACATGATTTATTGTAAACTTCTGACTAATAATTTTACAATGAAACGAAATAACCTTTATATGGTATCAATGACGCGGCGTGGGTGTGCAGCTTTAAATTTGTATAAATTAAATATTTTTTCTTTGCCTTTTTTTGTGTATAATTTTTTTTTATAAAATGCAGATGTATACATCTACTGACAAGATTGACAAGTGCAGACGGCTTCGGCGGGTGATGTCAGAAGAAAAAGAGGGGGACCACCGCTGCATCTTTCGCATCCCCAGCATCTGGTGCTCGCTGCAGATCTTGCAGAAAAATGAGGGGCGACCGTAGTAGGTGGTGTCCCATCGGGATAATCCTGATGACGAGCATAGTTTCGTCGTTCGTTTTGGTGAAATATCGAACTTGTAGAACCAGCACCTTCGACTTCACCGAGTCGTGGTATATCTTCGTCGTACTCGTAAGGGTCATCGTCCTCGCGGTTATCCTCGTGGATTATTTCCTCGAGGATCTCCCCTTCGTCCCTGGTCTCCAAAGAGTCCAGCGTCGTCTTCTCCACGGGCCGTTTGTCCTCTCCAGGACTCGACCAAACTGAACTGTCGTCATAATAATTGGCGTAGCGCAACATTTTTATTTTGTTTTATTTATTCATATATTTCTTTATTGAAGCTATATAATTAACGTATGAAACATTACGATTATTTTTTTGGCTTTTTTAACCACCCCCGTTATGACCTTATATATTACTCTATGAAATCACCAATTAGCAGACTCGCAAAACACGAAGTAAAATATATTGGTATGTGAAACTGCTGAATGTGGAACAAGACTACGCGTTGTATTTGCAATTTCACTTGCGTCGTAAAATAAACGGGTGGTGGAAAGTAAAGGGAGGGCGAGGATCGTTTTTTTTCCGGGTCATACCCGGCGCCCTGAATATTATGGGGATGAAAAAGTAAAAGTGACTTCGTTCCTCTCCGCGGCAGCCATACCTCCTATTACGGCGGTCAAATTATAACTGATATTAAAATACCAGCGTTGAAAACGTGACAAAATTCTCGCATATTATACTTATCGGTATATATCAGATATATTATCGAAAATCACGATAATCTTATCGTATCAAGTCGATGCGAATAAATGGCTGAATTTCTACACACGTTATAGAAAACTTGAGTCCGCAAATATGCAGCGCATAATCTATATGAGTCAACGTTCGTAGGATTTGGTCATTACGGTAGGCTAGGTAATTATAGTTTACCTAACTTCACCTGAGAATACGTTGTAGACATCCCTGTTTATACCCTCGGGGTATTTTTCGAGATTTGGGAATGAACTTCCATTCATACGAACAAACTCCACGGGCCTAAGGCAGCTAACGGGTGTTGGCGAAGTACAAAGTAATATTAAGTCTTGCTTTCTTATCCACAGAATTCAGATAAGACTGGATAACATTCCAAGAAGTGATAGGAATATTTGTAAAGAATTCGATTGATAACAAATATGGTTTAATGAGAGTTTTCAATTTCGTTAATATCATCGCAGATGTATATTATAATTTATGACGTAAAATATATCTGTACCAGATTATCTACAATTTTCTTTGACGTTCGATTCAAATTGAAGATTATCCACTGGGACTATGCGAGAGGTTACGGAAGACCAAGACTAATCCGAGATTGAGCATCTGCAAATTGCATGGATTTTAAAACGGTTCGTTCGCGTTGGAATTCAGGAAATGGAATAATATAATGAGAATGACAACCGCATCGAACCCGTAGTTTAAATTTCTCTAACGTTATGTACATGATGAATAATCCGGAAGAAATTGCTTCTATGGTTTCATTCAATAAATGACGTGTATAATCCAAAAAAATTCTTCACAGTACAAGGCAAGTGCGTAAATGTATGTATGTAGAAAAAACTCAATTCTATGCTCATAGCGAGATATTTATTATATACTTAAAAAAAGAAGTGGAAGATGTTCCAAATCTCTGCACGTGATTTCGAGGACGGGGATATAATATCTACAATTTTGGTCGAACCGAAATAATATTTATTCACCTACATATATCGGAAGTCTAACGTAAATCACGTGCAAGTATATAAGGCATGTTGATATGGGTATACCTAGGTAATTAACTTGGGTAACGGAGTTGAACGTCGGTAATATTATCCCCAGAAAGTCAAGCACAGGTGAATGATGAAGCTACTACAACGTACGCGTATAATATCATAGGGCTTTAATGCTATCTTGAAAAATATCAGGGTATGTAGTTACAAATAATGGATGAAGAGTGCAATAGAATTACGTGCTCGTAGTGCCATTGTTTTTTTTTTTCTTTCAATTTTTCTTTCACCTACAAAGTGTACGAATTCTAGAATCTGCATTTCTGCGACGCGGTTACGAAAGTGACGACGAAGTATATTGGAACGTGCATAAAACAGACAAATGAAACACTCTCGACGTTGTTGCGGGAAACAACCACAGAGAAAAATTCGCGTATAATGACGCAGCAGCATCCCGCCTGGAAGCTAAGAATAAAAAAGAAAAATTTATCTCTGAAGAGCCCTGCCGCTCGCCCCGTTATTCATTCCCTAGATTTTTTTTTAGGGAAAAGAAAAAAGTGAGTCGGAAAAGTTTATAAATGTGGTGCATATTGAATGGAAAACTAAAAAATATCAGCAGTAAGAGAAAAAGCACGTTAGGAGTCGTGTGGAAATTGTGACGTAATCATAATTCGCGACAACTTTGATACGATTGTTTTACTTGTGCACATCTATAACCATGTCGTGGTCATACGGAAGGTGTATACATTCAAGGTAGATATTGATTTTTCGAAAGGCTAAAGTTGCTAAGCGTTGCATAAGCTTTTCTGCAGTACGATGCAGGATGAAAACCCATTTCACGAACAATTGACCAATGATAATGATGAATAGAATTTGAAGCCATTTTGTGGCTCGGTTATTCACCTACAGAATCTTAGGGACAATATCATGTTATATTTTAAGTTAAAACGTGCTATGCGTAGATACTTATTGTACAGTACAGTACGTCGGTGGAAGGGTTTTAGTCGCTGGCCGTTTGTAAGACTTCGTAACATCGTTAGTAATTACTACTTATTGGCTTTGTAGTTCTACCTATGCTGATAACAACGCTTGTAATGTCACCGAGCGTAAATCTACGAGCCATGTTTTATGTTAACGAATACTAGATGAAAAAAAAAAATAAAAATAACAAATTTAATGTACCTTTTCAGACACGAAACGTGAGTGTTACGTAAAATAATAACCCGTTTGAGGCATGAGATCATCCGACAAGTGTAACGATATATTTTTCTCGAAAAAACCTCCAAAATATCTGGCGGATGTATGAAAAAATCTAATCAGAGTAAAAAATTAAAGGGAAGGGACAGTCGCGGGCATTTAAAGATGCCAAACGGTTGAATTTCGGAGAACAGAAGCAGACGCCCTTGCCGGCGACCAATCACAGCACGTGCCGCACACTCACCGCTCGTGCAAGCAATTTGCGAGGTTACATTACATACATTTGAATTTTTAACACTCAATTTGAACGACGTCATTGATGCGTTCGTACATTCGGTAATTCCATACGACGTAACTTGATCGGACGTATTTATTGAGTTATTTTATCTTACGACAAACAATTAACAGAGCGTAAATACGTTGTAATATATTTACCATTCAACACATTAACTCGCCCGTAGCGAGTTTGGCTTGATGCAGGCCGACGATTTTATATGATAAATAAACTAAAATGAACGTATCGAACAAAAAAGCGGAAAGGCGTTGCGACAACAAAAACAAACAAAAGAAAACACGCAAAGTACTGATTCTGATTGATCAAGATTTCAAGGACTTATCAGCAGGCGACGCGGTAGCAGTAGAAAATGAGTGACGACGATCGGCGTATAAATTCATCGTCGGTTTTTCTCAGCATTGTGAAGTTCCCTGCGGTTGGATATGAGCTGAAAATTAATATCTTAAACACTTGTTTCACACTCGTTTCACAATCGCGTTGTTATCGAATGGCAAAATATCTACACGTGGGATTTCAACCTTTCCAAATTCATTGGACGCACAACCCGAAACTAGTACGTGCCACAAACGACGAAACGAGAAAACTGGTATGCGATACGAAGTCCACGAAGATCAATCCGCCATGTTTCTCTTTCTACTACAAAAATCTCCGTAGACGAGGAGGGCGCGCAATGCGCAGGTCGCGGATGGAGATTCGGAGGGGGATTCGAATGGAACGTAAAGAAGAAATCAAGAGTAAAGAATCCCGTATATTAATTACTTGTGATAATAATTTCAATTTTTCATTGTTCGCAGTGAATTTCGATCAGGGACTCGGAATGCTTTTCACATCAGGACTCCGTACGTTGATCCCGAAAAAAACTTCGCGAAGAGGATTCAAAACTTAGGAGGCACGGTTGTCTGTAATAACGAAAGTTGAGTCATTGAGTATTTGGCAAAAATTACACTCGAAAATACCCGATGACTTGCGCAACATATTTGTTGCTACCTTGACTGCGATATTCTAGCACTTAGACGTCCTTTGTAATACCGACGTTGGAGGAGGAAGAAAGTGAAAAAAATATCGCGAGTTGATCAGGTAAAATATTTTTTGAGAGATGAGATGTGTTTTCATCAGATGTATATTCGCTTATCGCCAGTTGCTGGAGCGATAGCCAAAATAAAATCAAGCAACACAGTGACTGAGTCGTCTGATATTGATAAGAAATATAATAGAAATAATGTAGGTAAATTCAAGACCTAGTTCAATTCAATGATACTACACACAAGTATTATGATATGCTGCTATTTAGAAATCGGATATTTTAATGCATTAGCAATTCCCGGACAGGGAAAATTTCCTAAGAGTATACGGAGTGTAAATAATGAAGAATTCTACAGCGTGAAATTATACAAATATTAAAAAGCATCCCAAGACGAGCAAAACGATCAATGCGTCGGCTTTTCACCTGAACCCAAAGGGCAATTTTATAAGGTCATGGAATCCACTCTCCCTGCAAGATTCTGTAAAGTCGACGACGAGAGAAACTGCAACGTCTGGCGGTACCTGCAACGACGACTTTCCACTGAAATAAATTCATTCGATGATCGAATCGGTTCAAATTTAAACGACGACAAATTTCTATTAACTTGAAGCAGCGCAATGAAATGCTAAAGGTCAATTCTAGAGATCACTGATATTTATGCAACTGCAGAAGGTGCTGAAATACCAAATATAATTAAGACTGTCTCATGCTCTGAAATGTCATTTCTTATCGATCGAGTTCGTAGAAGAAATAAAACAAAATTCATATCTGACACTGTATCCAAAATCTATGTTTCAGCAACGGTTATACATGTTGAGAATGCAGGATATTCATATTTCCTGGGGGATTTAAAAAAATCTCTATGAAATTATAACTGAGCTTTCTTGGGGTGAAAATCTTCTGGGTCATAACGGCAGTCCTTTTTACCAAAGTGTGGCGCCCGTTTCTTTAGGAGGGACATCGATGATCCTCGGTCTATCAATCACGCGAGCAGTCCTCTTTCCATATTCAACAATTCCGATAATCCACGCCTGTCTCTGTTCAGTTTTTTCCAAATCTTTGCAATAAGCTGCAGCTTGTTCTCTCGGAAGAACGACTAGAAGTCCGCCAGAAACTTCGGGCATATATCCTTGAAGAAGCGGCATAACGTTTCCCATGACTTTACAAGTTCCACTAATTTTAGCTATCACCGGCATGTTATGAATAACAAAACTGACAGCGTTCTTCTGTCTTTTAACGAGCATGCCCGCGTGTCCCAATATCCCGTGTGAAGAGATATCACAAGCTGCATGCGCGTTATATTTTCGCATAAGAATGGCCGCAACGCGATTGGTTCTGGTCATAGAATCGATCGCTCTTCTGTGAGCTTTTTTCGCGTCGTCTTCCGTAATTGTGAGCAACAATCTGTTTCTGCGTTCCGGAAGTTCCATCCAATGAGCGATGTTGACCGCTACCATTGTCCCTAGAGGTTTAGTGAGGACAATAACGTCGCCGACGGTCGATCCATCGGGCGGCACAAGTTCATGGGTAGAACATATCGCCGTTGCCGTACCGCCGATTAAGCACCAAGGATTTGTCAAAAGCTGGGCATTCTGTACGACAGTTTCCACAGATTTTGCTGCATCTCTGAACCCTCTTATGATCATCGGAATTACAACGTTTCGCTCGGTGTCCACCATACGGTTTGAAACGGCAATAATCATACGGAACGTCACGCAATTCGCTAAACCAAGGGCGTAAATACCACTCAGGACACTGGCACATGCGATTTTCCCCATCGAGTAAGGATCGTCTATTACCGGATAGAGAGTGTTATTCGTTTCTAGGAGGTGAAGACCAAATCTGTCCAGGTAAACTACGGAGGTTTCTTCGCACAGCGGAGTCTTGAGGACCGATTGTTCGTTCCCCCTTTCGTTTTGGTTTTCGGTGAACACAGATAACAGAGATTGCAATTCTAGCCGATCCGGCTTTATACCCCTTCCACGAATATCGCCGAATTTCGTTAGACGAAATTCTGGATTTAGATTATGTTCTTCTGGTTTGAATGGAAGCTGACAATGAGAAATGATCGATGAATCGCCCGTTAGTTCTAAATTTATGGCATGCGAAGTTCCGACGGCGACATTAGTCCCAGCGGATTCAACCACGGAGATGCCCTCACGTTGCACCGTTTTCACAGAAGTCACAGACATTTCAGTTTTTCCTTCTTCTTTCTTTCTTATTTTCTCTCGAAGCGTGAGAAGATCACGGAATTATTTATACATATATCACACAGAATACAGATGAAAGATTAAATTATACCGGAGTAGCTGTAACGGGCATACAGCGACTTGGTTAAACGTGTATAATTATCGCGAAAGTGACGCGAACGCGTGTACGCGCCCGGAGTTTTGGAGAGACGTTGTTTCCGTTGTTTGAAAAATAAAAAAGCGTGCGAAACGAAAACAGACTACACGGTTGAAAACGGGATGGCATTGGAAAAATATTTTCTCGAGATTTCAACGCACTCTTCAGGCGCTTAAAAAAATCTCTGCCAAACAACCGACGCGTGTGAATTGCGGCTGGAATCTTGATATATGAGTTCATTATTACGTTCGCTAATAACGTCAAAATATAAAATCAATGATTCGATTAAACGATTACTCCGCACGTATTTGTTCCTTGTTATTTCACTTTTGAATGGCTTCCCAAAGTTAGTTTTATTTTTCATTTTATAAGCCGATTTTACCTCGGATTTTACTCATTTACAGAGCCCTACATTCGGTTTCAAATTCTACGGGTACTATTACTGCCTCAATTTTGCATCGTTGCGTACCCTAATTTTTGCTCAAGCTCAAATAAAAACTAAACTAAAATTGAGCTACTACACGATATGATTACTCTACAACCTCATGAATATTAATTACATAAATAACGCGATCAATATTCGACACACGTGAAATTCAAAACGGTTTTGACGTCATAATTGGTGTCTGCGCGTAGCTCCACTCCGTAGTAAAATCTGAAAGCTAAAAGTAACGTAAGATCTACGTGGGCCAACGAAGAAAAACAAAACACAAATTAGCGGTACAAGGTAACTGCAAAATGTCCCTTGATTAACGATCGACTTAATTTATCTGAATTAATATTAATTACGATTATAAAAAAAAGCTTTTTAATAAAATTCTCTCGCGTCGTATAAAATAATCTAATCAAATTTCAAGCACCTTCCCACTCATCTATGTACGGCTTATCGCATACCCAACATCGTAGATACAATATATTTTAATCTCCCACGAGTCGTACGTGGGCCAACGCAGAGCAATGATTATCGCGTCCATCAAACAATTTAAAATCTACGTCTTCGAGGTCGGTGTGAGAAGAGATAACCAGAGAATAAACAAACGTCTCCTACCTCACAATGTCCCTGACTACGGTGATCGTACCTACTTTGCCCACCTGTTAATTAATAGCATTCATGAATTTCTGTTTTTCTCTATTCAATACCTACCTCGGTTCATAAGGACTGTCCGGATGACTCGAATGTACAATTTTCCATGCTTGGTTCTCGCGACATGGAATAGGAAGTCTGATGCTTCTCCATCGCCCTCGTGAAGATCTGTATCGAGAAGAATCTGTCGCAAACTTTCGACCCTCTCATCCTCTGTGCTTTCGTCCGGTGGTCCCAATCGTCTTTCGAGGTATTCAACGACCCCGATATCCTCCCATAATTCGGGATTCTCTTCTGGCTCAGGAACTTCCCAGACACTGGAAAGCGACCTGGCCTTGAAGTGTCTCGGACTCGATCTACTGCTACTGCTGGCGGTACCATTGGTATTAATTCCAGCAAAAGAGACGTCAAGGGCGAGTGAATCGAAGGTTGTGCCGAGAGAAGAGACGGTTTTCGTGTTTCCATCGTGTCGAGCCTGTATGTTATAGCCGGCAGATTCATGCCCGAATAAAAATTGGGGTTGCCCGCCGCCGTTCAAGGAAAAAGAACTTGTGTTTTTGCTGTTCATGACATAGCTCTGATCCCCAGGGCGAAAGGGACCCCCTCAATTGACGGTGATGCGAGAAAGAAGTAACGGTCTTTATCGATTCCTTTTTTTTCGCCCTGATTTTCTGTGTAAGAAGACGAATCAGAAGAGGAAGTTCATCAAGTCAGTGTCTCACTCACTTTAATCACTGCAGTTAAATTAGTGTTTATAGGATGAATCAATTTTAGATTCTTCTTTCATTTAAAATCCGCACACGACAATTTTTAGTCATGACTTTTCACCGATTAATAACGCGATGCGTAAATCAACAGTTAATTGCTATAATTGAGTCCATTATTCACTGCGCCATATTCACAGAGCATGTGTTCGTGAAGAACATTCACCACTAAAATCAGTTGTACATTACAACTATGCACCTGTTTTAGAAAAGTAATTAGTATCTTTTCCTCGCATACCACGAAGTATAATAATCACAAACATTGATGATATACGTCACAGGAAGTGAACGTAAAAATCATTTCAGTAAGTGGTACTCGTACTTGTCTGCGATCACTGATAGTCGGATATAGTGGTAGATGTAATATTGGAGAATTATCATTTTTTCTATAACCGCATATACCATACTTATATATATATATATACTATTACTTATGAGATTGAGTAACGCGAGTAGTTTTAGTCTATAGTTTCTACAAACACTTCATCTGGATTGATAAAATATTATAAACTTCGTTGACCGTAGAAATTCGCTGCGATACCGCAATTTTGTTTTGTTAGTTTTACGATTGTATTACCTCTCGTAAAAAAAAAATAATAAATGAAAGAAAGAAAAATCGGTTGGGTATCTAACGTCTCGTAATCAGCGCGTCTATATCGGATAGGATATGATCTGTACAGTTTGAAAGTATAAAAAGAAAGCGATGTTATTGTGGCTGGAGTAAGATAGTGATGAACTGATTTAAGATGGTTGATTACGATTCGCTTGACGGTAGAAACCCCCAAAAAAAGAACTACAAAAAGAATCGAATAATAAATGAATTGAAGTAAAAGTAATGACACGATCATAACGAAGAAGTGAGAAATGGGTGATCCAGAATTTTCACATCAGGTGTATCCTGCAGCTGCAGTTGGGTGTGGTGATACGATTAAAATTGAAGAGCATTACAGCGCCTCGAAGAAGCAATGAACCGGCCTTCTTTCAAAAACAATCACTTTCACCGCTTCCGGGCGAATCTTATATCATCGGAGTTGCAGTATGGCAATAATATTATCGATCCGAAAAAAATTCAATTATACCTATAACTCTCTCGATTTATATAGATGCATTAATGCAGTCCGTTGGTATAATTCTTTATTTATTCATTCGTTTTTTTTATCATCCGGAAATCATTGACTAGAATTTTAATTCCTTTTCTTTTTTCAAATCTCATTAATTAGTTTTGCATTGAGATATAAGCATTTCAAACTATTGTAAAGTAATGAATAAATTATATACATGAAGCCGAATGATCCAGTTATAATCCCGAGCAATAACTGTTAATTTTCTCTGCATAGGTATGATGTTAATGAATTAGTGCGAGGCGAGAACAATCGGATTGCAGTTAAGAGTCAATGCCCAGAATTGTTGGCGATACTCAGTAATTATTATCTTCAGATATTTCAGTGGCATCGATTTCAACATCTCTCCTATATACGATGTCATGTGCAGGTAATTTTAATCGGATACCACTCGCGCGTAGGTCTATCTTCAAAAATGAAGACAGTAGTAATTTGATAATCGCGGTAAAATGACGCGTTTGAATGGATGATAATCGACCGTCTATTGGAAATTGAAACCTCTCTTTTGTTACAATAATGACACCGTATCAGATGACTGAGGATATAATTTCACAGACCGCGTAAAGTTCGATTATAATATACGTTACACCAGTAAAGATGATCTTTTTTTTTGTTTTTTTTTCTAAAGTCGAAATAATGAGGGAATACGTATAAGGCTCCGCGTCGATAATTAAAAAGAATCAAATATCCGTCACGCTTCGGAATTAAGTCATCGGGATTGCAACTTTATATAAACACGTCGATAAAGCGTAACGTGATGCATACGTATGATAATTAAACCGTTGCATGATGCAAGCTGCAAAGACTGAAAAGTGCATTTTCAGGGTTACACGAAGCACATCGAAGCCCTTGAAAAATATATTGGATTGGAAAAAAAAATGTTGAAAGAATGGGGGAAAACCCTTTCACGATCAGGCGTCATAATTATCGACGTTCAATTATCACAGATGTCTAAAAGTCTGGCAAAATTCGATGATGGGTCTGACCTCACCAAACTAATTGGAGAAGAGGAGATTATTGGAGCGAGTCGCGTAGGAACGAGTATAAAAAATAGCTCCATTGAAAACAACTGGAGTGTTACGTTGTAGAGACCAGATGAAGAGTATAAATAATATAGGGTGTAAAATTAACGAGAGAGCTAATAATATCGCAACTATTTGCATATGTGTAATAATAATTCCCCTTCGAATTGAAATTAACATCATAATTTTTTTCTCTCTTTGACTTACGGAAACTAAAAAGAACAATTTCACTGAATCGCGTTTTCCTCATATTATGTCATACTCAAATATCCCACGAGGATACGTATAACTATTCCTAGAGAATTAACGCCGTTATATTTTGCTCGATTCATATACATAGGTAGTTCATGGCATTCTTCAAGTGGCTGTATAAAAAAAGAGAGAAGTTTTTGAGTGAATTATTAGCTTTTCAAACTTTGTATAAAGATAAAGCAGGAATTTTATCTCCAATTTGACTAGCGTTTTTGCAATAATTGCACCATCCATACATTACACCTATAAACTAGAGTCTATATATATACCATAAGTCAACTTTTCAAACTTTTTATACTTGAGACCATCTAACACCAACCGGTGTACGGCACTGATCTTTACACGCATGCTGAATTACAAATTTACTTTATTACTAGCGGCTGACTGTTTTATTCTTTTGTTTGGTACCAATGTGTGTGTATAATGTATACGACATCGCAACAGTGATGAGTCAAAGTGACGCTGCTGCACTTCGAAAGAATATTGAAAATAAAATAAAAGATTTATAAAAATAAGTAGAATTGACTGTCTCTGACTAATAAAACCTTCCGAGTAAAAAAACCGATACGTTATACCACGTGTACTTTCTCGTCTGACTATGATAATAGTCGTTATGCATATCTTACATGGAATCCAATAGAAAATATTTTGAGAAAAAAAAAAATAAATAAATAAATAAAAACTGAATACAAAATGAACAAGTTTGAACTATGAATTTATTTCGTTGATTCCGTTAGAATCGTTGACCCGTATTTTTGATATTTTTGAAAAATACAAAAAAAAATTTCTAGTTCGTTGCACACATTAACCCAGATATCTTGGGATTTTCGCTGTGCATATGCAACAAATTAGATTTTTTTTTTTTTGTTTTTTTAAGACTTTAAGTTAAAGCCGTACAAGAATTAACCAGCTGTACGCCGGTTATGACGACCTTTGAGTGGTAGGTATTAATAATTTCAATCAATTGATCAATTAATCCCGTGACTTATCGCGGTTATCGCGAATTAACTGCTGCACCCACACGTGTGATTTTCCAATATTTATACATGGACAGGTGCCTATTTGTAGCAACATTAGATAAACAGCCGCAATACAAATTACATTTTTCATCGATGAATAACGAACAAATACTTATAAAAGCATCGCTTTCCAGAACATATTGACGATAATGAGAACAAAAAAATCATGTACAAAAAATTCTCAAATATACCCATTGGTAAAAAAGAAACAATCTAAATTGCGGTTCTCTTTATTTTAATTATTTCGCGATAACATAATAATATCCGTTTAAATACATGTGTTTGACTATTAACTATGTATACACCTATATATTATCGTCAAAACGAAGGACGCGCGAAAAGAGGTATGGTTATAGTAGGTACATTGTGAAATGAATGAATCGATCGATCGCGGTTCAAACCTCTGAGAGAAAACTTTAGCGACACGAGGCGCTGCCGACGTTTGACCCACCGCGTATATATGTACATAGATATACTTATGCGCATAAATATGAAACTATATGTTTGCAACGCTTTTAACGTAATAAAAAAAAAAAAAAAAATGTCAGAGAGGCACTTTTTTGATATGAAATTTGTAATTTCAGGAATTTTTGTCAAGTCTGGAGATATAATACGTATGAGGTGTAATATCAGTTATGTAATCTTAGAACGCGTATAGCATTCCGTCATGGACAGTCGATTCTATTCGAGTAATACCGCTGCAGTTGTACCGCGATATTTTATAAGGCAAGCGTGTACATATTGGTTACGATAAATCGTATAGTATATCGCTAAGTACTTACAGATATGTATAATGTAATAATAATTATATACACATGTGTAAAACAATATACTGTTACTTTACGTCGGTTTGAAATGGTTATACGTGATAAACCAGCTGTCTAGTGATTACCTTATACCAATACTCCTATATGTATAGACGCGCGTTTCACTTCCGTAAGTGCATAAATATTGCAAAAAAAAATAAAAATAAGTAAATAAATAATTTCAGTAAGAAATACTCGATAATATATAGTACATACGAGCAATTTGCTCAAATTGGCGTATAGGAATTAAGACGGATCGCGGATCGATTGGAGTTCAACTATAAGTATATAGATGTAGGTGAGTGAATCGCTCTAATAATAAGTGAGCTTTGTACTTAAGTTTGGTTTAACGCATCGCACTTAGTGTACGCGTATAATGCGTGTAACTAATACTCTTCCAACGTTTATACATCGTCGGTTCAGTATTAGCTTTAGTTAGCTAGGGTGTCAACCGCTTCGCTTCCACAGTCGCATTCCACCGCACACGGTGCGTCAGCTAAAAGCGGCTTTATAAAAGTTGGGCCTACGACGACTATTCGAATTAGCTGAGATCCGGTAGGCAGATCTTTGCTTAAAAGATCGAGCAATGCCACGCGCGATAAACCGCAAAATTTTGCTCATTGAAGCTCGAGTTACGTGCCTCGTGCAACGAGTATTCTCAAATTTCTTCCACGGATCTCGTCTTTTTCCTTTTATTTTCATTTTGAAATCCTGAAATGGTAATTTTCTTTCGAAGGATTATTCGGAAAGAGCGACCTCCGTGATAGCAGACAAATTTTCTATTTCAAATATAATTTTCCCGCGAATTTATTCGAAGTTCGAAGAGGATTATCTCACACTCACGTGACGTACTGTAATTCACACACAAAATGAAAAAAAAATAACAGATGATAAATGCTGGTGTTTAAACCCACTCTCGGCGATATGAAAAGTAACAAATTAACACACGCGGTTATTTCAAATCTCGAACTTCGGATGATAAAAAATTTGAATCCGACACTTGCACGCCCCACTTTCTTCAATAGTTATCAAAAGTACAAGTGCACCTATAATTTTTATACATTATTTTTAAATCAGCGGGTTCAGGGCGACGACGTCGATCACGCGAGGTTCGCGCGACGCCGATACGAAAAGAGAACTGAGAGCCGCGATACCAAACTGTCGTTGAGCTGGAGAGACGCCCGCAAGCCCGACGCCGCGAACGCCGCCACGACGCCGAGCATTCAACTGATCCAACAGAGTTACATGTAACGTAACCCATATAGATACCTAAATACGAATGTTATATGAGTGTGTTTGAAAATGCATACGTGATAACACAGAAGACATTAGAAAGAACGAAAGAAGCTAGCGGTAAAGTTGCTCGCTCGATCTACGCTTATCTGCGAGTATCGGATTGATACCGTCGCGTCTTATCGCCAAACCGTATTTCTAATCTTCATCCAACTCATCTTGTAACTAAATTCGTTCTTATTTCGATCAGTAAAATCACGAAATGCTCAAAAGTCATGTACCGACAACTCCTTTGTTTTCGTCCGTGCTGTAATTGACGCATGATAATTCGCGCAGGTGTTTTATCTTTCAGCGGCATTTAATAGGAGACACATGATCTATGGATCGCGAGAAAAGGAAAGGCAAAAATACAACCGCACGATCACTAGCCGCAGGCATTATTAGTATAGAATTCTCGCTAATTGCTTCATATGCGAGACGACGATACGATGATAATCGGTATTATTTTAAATCTATGTACAGAGCATCGTTGCGGTGGATCAGGTTTACTCTAGAAATTCGCAAACAAGGTGTTAAGAGGAGTTAATTTATTATGGAACCGCATGTGTGCAAACTTTGCTATAGAGTCTGACTCGACATGTAAATACGTCTACCGAAATTAATTAGCGAGTTTTTTAATTGTCTTTCATATATTTTGCTCAATTTATTCCTAAGTCGTTTTACGACACAAAAAAAAAATAATACCTAAATTGGACGAAAGGAAATTTGATCAGGGATTATCGGATCGATGACTGACGATTTCACGGCAATTCATAAATTGTAATATAGATATATGTATAACGTATATGAGAAATATTTTGGCAAACTTCTACGCGCGTCGCGTTGCGACGATTCTTACCCCCTTTTCTCCCTTGCAGAGATTTTTAACCCACTTGAGGCACTGCGGATTTTCGGATTTTCATTCCTCTTTCTATCGACTTACTGCAGATGAAAAAAGGAAATTCTTCAAAATTACACGAGCATTTTGAAAATACAAGTTAGGCAGCAGAATCCGCAATTTAAAAAAAAAACAACACAAAAAAAAAAGGAAAAAAATGCAATTTTTACAATGAGAAATTAATATTTGTAGTACCCATACAGATTGATAGCGTATCGTTGGACTAAAATATCTCGAGCATTTTCAGCTTTGATTGATCACCGGAAGCCCTCTATTTTCCCCCTTTCTCTATCCTCTATCGCCAACATGTATCCACGCCCCGTACATATAGATCCGAATATATAAATATACACAAGCTGACCTCACGCGGCGGGAAAGCTTGAAAATCTTTCAGAATCTGAATGATAAGCGGGTATCCATATAAAGTATTTTATAGTCTGGCGAAATGAAGGATTCAAATTATTCATGCATGATGGGTATATATTCATCGAGTTCATCGCGGAACGTTTTACATATGCATCATAGATACGTCCATATAATTTTTCGCATTGTTTCTTAATTAACTTTATCTTTTGAACAAAAATTAGCATATATGGGTTCCGCCGATAATAAATACATAATATAATAACGTGATACGCATCGAAAATCTATATCGTGCAAATAGAAAATTTATAATGCATAATTAATAAATGTAGAAAAAAACTATGTAGTAGGTATCCAGCCTCAGGCTCTCTGTATGGGTGTATAAAAACATGATAGACGAGAAGACGTTGAACTTGACGAGCGAAAGCTGTTCGAAAGACAAAAAACAAAAAAAAAAGAGACGAAACGAATTTACCTAATCAAAAATGACAGGTAGATAGAAATTAATTGAGCAGATAAACAAAAAATAAAAAAACTAAAGAGATCATTTAGCGAGATATTTGTATCGGCTTGTTTTCCTTATATCACGTCCATACGCGCATACGATATGAGAACCGAAAGTAATTTTGATCTCGAAAGAGAGAATATAATTCAGATGGCATTTCGTTGCTATAAAACAGAGTCTTTCTATTGTATGGAAATGATTTCACCCCGGGATATTCGCATGTGATACGTATAGTGTGGCGAGAATGAATTTCCATGGTCATAAACTCAGGTCGAGTTCTTATACGCTTTAATAACACACATATGTAAGGCGAAGAATTTTAGCGAAATTGCATGAGAGAATTCCCATCCAGCACATTGTATTTTCAGTGTACGTATATTAAGGTGCGCGATATGGCGTCGTTGTTGAATTTTTACACAAAAACTATACATACTGTCAATTCACTGTCACGTCCCGCGCGAGTTACACAATAAACAATAGACCGAAAACGTCAGGATCGTTTCATGCGCACCAAGAAAACCGAAAATTATACTATTTATAATTAGAGAGGAAGAGAAAAAGAAAAAATAAAATAGAACGTACTCTCTCGCCTCAATTTACACTCTGAATAATACCACACCGTCATCATCGTCATGAAAATTTAGCATTGTTTGCTCTGTACGTAAATGGCACACACAAAAGTATAATTAAATGTCTTCAAGTTCATGGTGCAGGATGATAATTACTGACCGCGGTGGTTGCCATGTTGGATTCGTGGGGTTGCGTCGACTTAAATTTTAATCTTTCCTATCGAAGATGGTGTTGCAATTTTCAAAGCAAACGAGCTGGAAATTTATAAAAAATTCTTCTGCTACGTATAGACGTTTACATGATTGTTGCAATTTTTTCACATCGTGCACGCCTCATAATATCTAATATACTAGCATTAGCCAATTTGCTCACCGATTGGAACGCGGCCAGCAGTCCATAGAACGTGTGCATCTTCTGCTATAGACACGTATAATACCTATCCAACTAGCTTCGTAAAAGCTATAGTATACATTGGAAGGTATAAACGATGGATATATGATTACAAGGATCTTCTGAGCTCCTCTCAACTTTGACCTCTGACCTGTGACCTCGTTGTTCCGCGGCCCGTGCAGTCCGCGCTCAGGCTGCATAATTCGGTATAGATCACAGAGAAATTTCTGATCTTGGATCTAAGATCTAACGAGTTCTGGAGTTTGCGGATCGTTACATTGCACCCTCGTCGGTTTGTCGAAATTCTTTTATGAAGACGAGTATCGACGTAACGCGGTTCTCTGCAGGATTCCATAATATTATGCATGCGATAATTATCCACCAGCTGTGTAAAACTAGTCGCGTAGGTATTACGGTATTATGGGTAGTTCGGTTGCTCTAATTAGATCTGATCACTGTAGGTATAATATAACGGTGAATATACGGCAACTTGAGAGATTAGACAAGCATCATTACGTATACAATAAATGCATACACGATTAGAAGAGAAAAAAATGAGTAAATAAATAAATAATGAAAATGTTCGTGAGACAGTGAACTTTCATGTGTACAAAGTAATAAAGCTGCACCGTGTAATCCCGAAGAGTTTAGATGGTTAGAGCGATGAAAGAGAGCTTATTCCTCATTCATTCCATCTTGGTAGTCACAGTCCTTTCTAGCTAACGAACAATTTACTCTTTACCATGTAAAATAATTACCCCGAGTAAAGGATCGGCGATGTTAATTAAAACAGGTTCAATCAGTGTTAATTATTCTGTACACTGCGCAGTGCAGGTATATCACAAGGGAATATATGTAAGATTATTTTTTATGTCCAGTGAATGTCTTTTGAAAAAAAAAAAAAAAGAAAAAGGTTAAAAAAAATAATTGCGGAACATCCTTCGACATCGTGAATATAGACAGAAGTCAGTGTATAACAGTCAAGATACTATCGAGATAGAATGGTAAGGAATTCTCGATCGATAAAAACCGCGTTGTTCGATCGTCGCGGTTGATCGCCTATGCGAAGTGCAGGAAGAATATTACGGTAACCGGATCAAATGATCACATACCACATATAAATTCCTAGTTCAAGCGCCACTTTTCTTTCTATTACGCCATGGAATTTTCAGTCACGAAATAGTCAAGGTTGATCTGCATGCAGTGTAATTTTAATTGTTCGCCGCTAATATTCCGGTGTCTATTTGCATACGCGAAAATCTCGGAATAGCCAGGGACTACTCATACGCTTCATCATCTGGACCTGGACGCGCTTTTCATCCGTGATCTCACGTTCGGTTCGCGTCGAGCGTACGTAAGCAAAATGTCTATAAAAATCTCCAAGCTAGAAGCCGCGCGGACGCGGTCAGAAGAGCTCCTAATAATTCGCCTGCAAATATTCTTCGGTAAATATTTTTCGAAGAGAAGAAAAGAAGACGTTCGTTTACGTCACGGGAACCTGCAGTGCGCGATACAGACACCGCGTATTACGTGTACATATGAGTATGAAAAATGTTCACGTTACGCGGGCATAATAATTACGGGCATTTTTCTTACATGATCAGAAGAAATTTATCGTGCGGTGGAATTTACCTGCCGAGTTGCACGATTGAAAATTGCAGTCTTCTCGCAAATCTTGCGTAACGAATTACGTACCTAAATACGATCTGCCTCGAATTGTATCGTGAGATTTTATAATTTCTAGGTTAAATTACGTGTTACATATTCTGCATCAGCATATATGGACAATGTTTGCACAACACATTCGATATGTACCTAGTTTCATGATTTATCGTACGTAGGAATAGCAACGAAAGGGCTTCGCGTGAGCAATTGAATTAGCGAACAGGGCTATACCTAATCGTCATTATTATATGTGGAGCGAACTAAATAACTTTGTCAAAGCTCCAGACAAGGGAAACCGCGATCGTGAGTAGAATATTCGCGTTGTAATATACAAAGAGCAGACGAAGGAAGAATATTTTTTAACAAGTCGTAATTTGAAATATTTTTTCCTCGGTAAAAATTGTATAATCATGCTTGCGAAAGATCAGCATCACCAGCTTGTCTTCATTCGCAAGTTTATGAGGTGTCAAGTACAGGCGATGATAAGTAGATCAAACATTCGCTGCGTTAGAAAAAGTCAGTCGTAATTTTAGTGTTAAAAATTTTTAGGACGACAAAATAACGAGCTCTTCTTCAGATTCACAGCATCTCTAGTGTCCATCGTTGTCTCAGGGACACCAATTTGATAAAGTCATTTTCAATTTTCATCAAACGCTTTTCTTGCCGATGCTGATGAAGCAGAAAAAAAAAACGATCCATTTTCAGGTACATTATGCATGACATAAATTCAGCGAGAAGAGTGCTTGTCTATAATAGGTAATATTTTATCGAAAACAAAAAAAATTTCGTTTACAAAATTATAATTGAATAACCCTGATTCTATAACTTCTTCGCGTGAGAGAGAACGGAAAGTTTTTTTTTTTCTAATCTAGAATATATTATATACGATACGGATTTTCACTTTGACACAAATATTTATTAAAATTTCTGCAATATTAATTATTATACTTTACATTATAATATTACTAACAATTATAATAGTTTATATTTTATACACGCGTTATTTCGTGCTGTTGAGCATAAATATTACAAGAGCGGACGTTAAATCATGTTTTACATGCGTATAAAACAATAATACGTATACGCGGTATATAAATTCCAAAAACACATAGATTTGATGTACTGCATTGCACATAAAAGGAAGGGAGAATTTCCGCGGTGGAGCCTAAGAAGCCTAGGAAGCATAAATAGGTGATAGCAAAATGGAAGGAATGAAAGAAAGAACAAATACCGTGCAACGAACGATGCATCAGGTGTATAAACTTCGCTGCTCAATTCCAACACTCTCTCATGTGCTAATTGCCAAATAGAGTGACGCATATGTACAAGCTAGAATTATAAGCTAATATAATTTACAAGAAAAAAAAAAAAAAAAGGAAAGAAATGTGATGGTAGCTCATTTAAAATTTCCTCGAGATCAGAAATTCATATTTAAATTTCGTATGATAGAAGAAACCGATATTGACTGGGTCAAAATCCAAATCGTTAATTGTGGGGTTTAATTTAGTTTTTTATTTTTATTTTTTGTTCTAAATTCGATGTTTTTTTTTTGTAAGAAAAAAGGCTCTTTTCCCAGTTCGTTGATTTATTTGATTTTTTCAGTGTATATGCGGACTCAATTAAATCTCGTAATACACTCTGCATTTTTACGTTAGCGAAAGGCTTCAGGGAATTCGAGTAATTCGCGATTAGATTCACATAAGGATAACACGTATGCACATTGTACGAGTACATAATCTTGGTGGTGCTAATAGCTATATGGTTTCTTTTATGTACTCGACAAATGTTTTAACCTATAACGTGTATATAGGTTATTTGTTGAATCCCTTAAACCAATCAAAGCGAACATACAATACCTGCATTATAATAATAATATACAGTAAAGATCGGTCGATTAAGATGAAATAAATATTGGATAAGATCCAAAAAGCCCATCCATAAAAGTATTATTTCTGTTGCTAATATGTACGGCGATCGAATTATGTAGCATTTAATTATCGCATAAAATCAGATTTTTGACGATGATTAGAATATATATTTTTGTCGCTAAAATTTAGGTCACGTAAGTATCGATGGATTCGTAGCAAAATTTATCTCAAATATATAAATGTAATAACAACATATACACACAAGAATTAGAAAGATTAATAAAAGCGTCCCCATATGCTTGATGTATACTGCGAAAATTGTACACACAATTATCATGTACTTGACAAAAGTTTTATTTCATTCGTCGCTGATCTAAAATTCCTATCGCAGATAAAATATTGATGAACATTTAATCAAGCGCGTGCAAGCTGCGGCTATAGTAATAAGAAAAAAAGATCGTATATCTTATTTATTGGTGACACGCGAAACTAATTAGTTATTATATACAACGCTTTTATACCAAACATATAAAATAAAAAAATTACATAACTCACAACCAGAGACGAAATTGTTCGGTTGTAAAGCGCGCGGTGTAATGGGTGTTTTCCGTCATCCGATTACTCATTTATTTTGTAAAAAAAAAGAAAATAAAAAAAATTTCATAGAAAATAACGAATGATCACGATCATTACATACCTGTGCGATAGTTCCGTGTGTCACGACATACGTATAATTTTCCGACCATATTATCTGACTTAGAATATTTAAGGTAGACATAAAATTGCCTGCACTTACCTTGAGAAGTTGAAGAGAAATATTATAACATGAAGTACGAACCCGTTACCATTATTATAAATGAACGACGCAGCTGTATGTATTATATCTGATCAATCCTGTCTTAAAGAAAAGGTGTTCACTCGAACCTCGCAATGCCAGAAAAAACTCGCAAATGTTACGGGAAATCATCAACCGACGTGTGAAGTTGGTACGAAGATATTCGCAAAACATAAAAGGCTATTTCTAAGGCCAAAAATAAAATATTTTTCGAAACGTTTGACCAAGGGCGTTTAACAGACTATGGTACCTTGACCTTAGAAACATGAATCCGTCGACCAAATTAAGCTGGGAATGAAACTAATCGAGGTATCTCACTTTTTTCACTTTTTAGAGCGAGAAATTGGCGATAGCTCTATTAAAATTATAGATAGATAATTTAGCTTGCAGATTCGGGTTTCCCAGATCAAATTACATAAAAATACTCTATGAAACCCCAGAAATTTTTTATTCATTTTTTACCCCAAAATCGTAAAAAATCGAAGGTCCTTTGGATTTTGTCCATTTTTGGGCCAACAATGAAGAATTTTTAAAATCGATCGTAGGACACTTTTATAACGTATTTTGACTTCAGGAACACGAATCCGTCGAGTAGGTTGAGCTACGAATTTATCCCATCGAGATATCGCAATTTTTCTGCTCCGAAAAGCGAAAAATTAGCGATAACTCGAGCAATTTTATAGATAGGTCAATTTAGCTTTCGGATTCGAATTCCTGAGCTCAAAATACATCAGAATATCATAGCAAACTCGAAAAAAAAAAATGTTGATTTTTGACCCCAAAATTGAGAAAAATCTAAGGTGGATGCCCCCTTGTGGTGGTCCCTTGGGATTTTTTCGATTTTTGGGCGAAGCATTAACAATTTTTTTTTCGCAGTATTGTGATGGTTTTTCACGAATTTTGATCTCAGAAACACGAATCTGTCGACCAAAGTAAGCTACGACTGAAAGCATTCGAGATATCTCCATTTTTCTATGCTCCGAATTGCGAAAATCGATCATTTCGATAGACGGATCAATTTAGGCAGCAGATTCGGGAAATTCTTCAAAACATGTGTACGAAAAATTATAATATAACAGACAATAAATTTACCGACACAACGAAGTTCAGCGAAGATTGAGTTTGAAATTATTTGAGCCGCACAGTCCAGCTTCATTTCAGAAACTTGCTAAAAGACATTGATTTTTTTCTTTCTCGTATGAGTATGATTTCATAAAAATTGGTCAAAGTACTCACTGAAGTAGTTTAGCGTCTCCCGTATCTGATCCGGGGATAACTGTAAATCAACGTCTGCTACTTTCAATGCTGGTGTCGGGATGAACCAGTCAGCGTTTTCGTAACCTGCATGAAAAGATGAAAATTTTTTGAAACAATTGTCCCATGGGAAGTGGGTAATCACTGCATAAAATAAAATAAAAATTCTCTGTACCATACAATTATGAAATATCAAACTCATTTGTATAAATATCAGTTAATTTCAATAAAATTAAAAATCTCCCCTCAGGGACGGGTAATTTTGTTTTTTTCGTGTGCATAGCCGTATACGCATGGGTAATGTTATAACGTGTATTCTGCTGCACCCCATTGAACTATTCCCTAATTCAGGGATGAAAATAGCGTATCGTATTACAACACACGCGTATATCATTGTGACTCAAAATCGCAGGGTGTGGTTATACAACCTGCACGCGAAGGTGCGGTTCGAATGTAAATATAAGCATTATATACATAAGATACGGTGCACACGTGACATTATGTGAGGTTGACGCGGTGTCACATAGTAATATTGTGTAATTTCATTAATTTAACATCTTCGTAGTTATAAAAAGCAAAAAAAAAACAATTGTTTTCAAATGCATTTATAAAATAAATCAGTAGATTTGTATATGTGCAAATGAGAAATCGTCGTAATATATATCCTGTACAAATGATAATTTCACATATGAAAGTTTATCAAAATTATTAGTCGGTACAATCTTCTAAAAATTTTCTCATATAATATTAAAGACACCGGAAGTAAAGAGGTACCTACGTTTGCGATTAGATACATAAAATTTGTCAACTGGAAAATTATCGAAATTATTATATCCCATAGAAAAAGAGAAACTTGATATAATACGCACAGCAATAATCATATCCTCACAAAATGAACGAAACCAAATTATTGAGAAAAAAAAAATACAACTGCTGTATTCATTTATTTTATCATATCCTATAAATGATAGAAGTATGAAATCAGGCTGACATCAAGGTTATTTTTCCGATCGCAATATTGTGACAAAAAATATTTTATTATAAACTGACCGCCTGAATACCCCCTGACAATCCATTTTCGTATTCAATCGTGTAGAATATACTTGATAAAAAAGTTACACGCTCGAGTTACAATCAATGTTCAAAGTCACTTAAGCGCTTGATCAGTTCACAGTTCGAAGACACATCTATGTAGCGATTAAACAGGAAGAATTTTTTCCAAGATACTTTTCGCACCAGCGTTATGAAAAAAAAACGAAAGACAGAAAGAAGTTTTGCGAGCAGTTGACACATTGGTTGGATTGATTTCGTTCACGTCTTTATATCCAGAACTTCTAATACTTCCCATGACAAGAAAACCGTGATGACATAATTATCTCGATGATACGTAATTTTTAAATAGGAAATAAATAAGTTCTTTAAAAATGAGAAAAAATGAAAAAACTTACCTTGAAACTGCGTGAGAGTGTCGGCGCGCAGACGGTACCTGGGAATCTGTTCTTCTAGTAAGCTAATGATCTCTACCTCCGGAAGTTCCCCGCCACTGCATACCTCTGCAACATACAAACAGCATCCCGTTGTAGCAACTCCCGCTACATAACATACATGTAGTATGTGCAGTACGCGTACTATACCTATATATTTATAATATGCACATGCGGAATTATCTCCTCCATTTACAGCCGCAGCAGTCAAAGGTTTATAGTAAAAATTTGCAACATGTAGAATCTTCCGCGGAAAGCAAGTGCGTGTAATTATATGTGCTGCTCGATAAGATTTCTCTGGTGTACTATTTTTTTTATAAAAAAAAAAAAAGAAAGAGAAAATGAAGAAATGGATAATTGAGGGTCGAGAACCAGAAGAACGTAAACCTCATTTTTCGGCCGTATAAAAGCCAAGAACTAAGTTCGAGAAATAAATTTGCCACAAATCTCATATAATGATAGCGCATGATTTTGTTCGAGTGTTATTTCTCGATTCATAGATTTTTGATGAAATACGATTTTTTGAACGTTGATCGATAGATCGTTAAATAAATTTTTATCTTTTTTTTTTTTGTTCACCTACATCCAAATTCATAAGTAATTATATGATTGTTGAAAATTCAGTTTTATAAAACGGTCAAAGACCGCAGCATATATGGGTTACGAGATAACATATTTATAGTTATACTTGTACCACAGGTGATGCGGGTTAGCGGTAAAGTGTTGCAAAAAAGAGTCATACATGATAATATATGAATTATATAGCAGCTGGGTCTATATGATGTTACAATGGAAACCTGACCAGGTATAAGGTGCATTGTACTTTATAAATACGATCCGGTTTTACACGCTATACGTTATCCTACACTACATATACCTATATATGCGAACTCTGTAATATACATACACATAATAGGGGGTGGTAGTGGTATAAAGTTACGATCGAATTAGAACGAAGTTGTTATTTCATACGGTCTCACTATACATACGCGCAACCCGTACTGCATAAGGATACTATATCTATACTACATATATTCACGTACAAGTGCAGATAACTTGTTATACATTTAATTTGCTATGGAAGGAAAAAAAAACAGCTGTGTAATGATAATTGAATTAACGGGATATGAATTTGGAAAATAGCAACAGATTGAAAATTATTTTTTATTCGCACACCTATGCGTTGTAACCGAGTTTGAAAATATTGACCGATCAGATTTCGTAACGTTGAATTCTGAGTTCTGGTGCATCTTTCTTTAAAATGCTGAATTGCAAAGCACGAAAGCAGCATTGAGAGCAAATGTCAAGGTTCTCTTTTAACTAAGGAACTCCTCCCTCCAGCTGCATCCCTTCACTTCACCTCACGTGCACTGCAATGGGCTAGCTGAAGCAACTTCTTTCATTTTTTACATAGTTTCGACCGCGCCTTGATTCATTCCATAGATTATTCAGTAGTGTACTTTTCGACTACGTTCTCCAATCTCCAGTGCCTACTTCTAATTTTAAGTTACAGACGTCCTACGTACGTATGAAATTATTGAAGCTTGTTCTGATAGTGAAACTGTAGCGACCATGTGAATTCGTGTTATAAAATCCTCAAAATAGAAGAGATCGAAGAAGGAAAAATGTAGGTGAAAAATAGCGACGAATTTACGTCAGAAATCAGTGCACCCAAAATGTGAAAACAAAAAAAATCGAATATTCAAAACTCCACATGATCTTTCTTCGTTTGTATAGTTTTTGATTCGAAAATGTAATTGCACAAATTTCAGCAATCGCTTCGTATTCGGGTCATAGGTCATTCCGCAGGTATTCAAGTACCCTATATCTGACCTATAAAATTGCACTGCAGCTCCCGAAGTAGGCGTAGGTAAGTAGGTATACAGCGGAAGTTGGACTAATTTTAGTTTTCACTTTTACAGCTACCGGTCTCACTCGTTAAACACCAACTTCCTGTATAAGGAATTTTTTAATTCACTGACCTGCGGTCATGGTAAAGTATCTTACGATTTGAGTTCACCATGCGTTAATTGCATCATGTGCTGCGAAATACCGCGAACCAGATTTATCTCCACAATAATTCACGTGGGTTTAATATATCGGAACGATTCCACGAGGGTTGAGATTCAGGGATTGGAAAATTTTCTACGACATCTCGCACGGTTCCGAATTCGAATAACCACCTTCAATTTCACCGCAATTAATTGCAATCTGATCGATATTTTATCCGATATAATATTTTCAGGTGTTGCAAATTAGTCCGGCGTGAATTGTATTAATTATCCGAGCCAATTTTAAGTACGTAGGTTGATCCGTTCGGAAGACATCGCATCGCGTGTTTTTAGCATCAAACTCACGGGGCAGTTGATCAAGAGCTTGCAAAAACGGCGTCGGCGCATCGGAGATATTACACATTGACGGAGGATTATATCCATGTGCAGCTAATGTCAGTTACACGTACGAGAAGCCTCTGTAATATAAATATAAACCCTGCATAAACTGGAATTTGACATTGAACAGCTCTACAAACTCTTATCTAACTTGATTCACGCGATCCCCGATTAATTAGCGATGGAAATTATTAAAATTATTTAACATACATTTTTTGTCTTTCTAGTTGCTGCACTTCAAAAAGATATTGTTTCCATTTTATCGATATCATATTGAAAACGTTATTGAATAAAAAGTTTTCTGAATATATTCGGACAACGATATTCGGTTTATTCTAATCGAGGAGGAAGAAAAAAAATATTTGTGAGGTCGAGTTGACAAGGAATGAAATTTTTGCAATTACAGAATTATCTGGAGCACCGGATTGTCTCTCCCTTCACTTACATTGTTACCGTAAAAAATATAGGTAGGTAATAATATATATAAGACGTTTTTTTTAGTCATATACCTTTCACCTTAATTTCGCTATTAACGTGCTAGTTACATGTAAATACATATAGTCGCATATTAATATTACCCACGTGTTTCTATTAAAATGAAATTTTTCTCTACCATCACTAGTCATTATAATTGAATTAAAACTATATTTTAAAATGAATTAAAAAATTTCTAATCCTCAATTAATTTTTCCCGAGTTAACTGTGTATAATAATTCAAATCGAATAGACCATAAATTAAAGACCACTGAATTTTTTTTACTTTGATTTATTTATTTATTCCTTTTTTTTTTTTGCAGAACTATTGATTTCCAAAATTTTCTATCGATCCCGGATACATAATTAATAACACAAACTTTTATCCTTGGATGATTAAAATAATTGCCAGGTTTATTCCACCTGTAGATATGAGAAGTGCACGAAAGTTATAAACAAAACAGTGCTGCCGCCTCTGCGTCGCTGTTGGAACTACAACCGCAGGAATATTGCTGGACGGTAAGTTAACTTCGTCTAGATCGATAAATTTTACAACTCTCGTTATTTCAACACCTGCAATCTACATTTCCAATCGAGTCAAGGTACGGGCAGGTATCGTACAGAAAAACGTCGATTACTTCTCCAAACCGATGGAGCCCGAATGGCAAATGAGATGAATTTAAAGCACATTTTGCACTTGCATGTATGGAATGTATGTACATATTTCGATTATTTGAACAGTTACATAGCCAGATTCATTCACATGCGTCATGAACCTTTCAAATTGATTATCCTTAACAATTATTATTATCGATATCATTGTGATTGTATTTTATTATCGAGTACGAGGCCTTACGTAAGCGTCGCCACGCAGACTTATTCGTGACCTCAGTGCTGAAGAGGTGTAAAAGGGGAATTTTTTGCTTTACTTCTTTTTTTTTTTACACAAAAAACCAGGGGCAAAATATAAGCGACTCGAGTTAATTTTATTGCAAGATTGTGGCGCCGGTTAGTTAGAGGAAATTGTCAAAGCTCGCTACAAGACTAGACGCTTGATCAAAAAACGGTAAGCAGTCTTTTCAGAGATACCACGAAAAATCTAAACCTGGAGGCGCGAAACCATCCACAAATGAAAACTTGGCTGAGTGAAAGATGGAAGAAAAAAAAAGAGAGGAACAAAGAGACTTTTCATACGGATTAAGAAATTGTCGATATTTTTGGAGCGTCCTATCCTGTATTTCTAAAACTATATGTTACGTTGAATTTCATATCATGTGTAATATGTACCATCATACATCCGGAAAGTCCAATAAAAACAATGAGATATGATTAATTGAGCGTCTTATAAATCTGGTATAAGCCGGTCCTCAAAACACAATTCCTGCAGCAGCGTAATACCTAACTGAAACAGACGAGTCGCTAATTTCCAGCTAATTAAGCAGCGTGACACAGCTTATGCTGTGAATGCACATCACATGCGATTAGATTCCACGAGATAAGTTATAACAATATTAAATTATGATAATAATAACTCAGAATCGCCGAAAATCGCAATTTTCAATTCGCAGGACACTGAATTCTATATTAATGAATAAGAAAAAAAAAAAAAAATTACTAATCAAAACAATTGCGGTTAGATAAAACGTAGAGAATTTAAGTCAGATGAAATGGCAATGCGTTATTTCTGTATAATCAATCTACCATCTCTCCACTTGCTGAGAATCGTCTCTCGTCTTTCACGAAGATCTTTCAGCCTTGCCGGGCCGGTTGGCCGTCCGCTTCGTCCGGAACCCAAGAACATAATTTGTCACCACCTGCGATGCAGGTGAGATTTTCCGCTTCTTCCACCCGTTTTTTAATTTATTCCTATTATACTTTTGATGAAAAACTTTGTTATATCTTTCGTATATTAACGCAGATATAAATATATGAATTGCTTGTTTTTACAGATTTTAAAATGGAACGAATCTACCGCGATTATTAGTTCCAGCGAATACTCCAGTCTCGTTTCCTATGTACGGCTTCACTTTATACCTGAAAGAGGTCAATGTATATACATCGAATCTGGCTGGCCCGAGCTTTATTCTTGAAGAAAATGCGGTTCAGTTTCTCATTCTGCAACGACAACTAATACTGATGAATCAACCAAATGAAGCACCGACGTAACACCGCGACTTCTTCAAGTTGTTATTTTTATTACTCCGCATTTTCACGTATGGGAATAATCATCCGATAAATGGCTCTGGGAAGATAAAAAATATTTGTGTGTAGGTGCGTTACATTTCCGAAGGAGTAATATGAACAGAACAGTCGTATATGTGAATAGTATAAGAAAAACTTCTGTATCATAAATATTTATGCATCGTTGTACTAAAACATCTACTACGGCGGGACGTGAAACGATAATTAGTTGATTCCTTTTTATATTTCCGACACACTACAATGAGCTTTGGCTACCGTTGCGTAATAGGGATCTTGAACACATAGACGTTACACACGTAGGTTTTTTTTTCGCGGATTTAGAGCACTTCACCACTAAAGTTTATTAATAGCACCATTCATACGTTGCACATATTCGAAGCACAAGAAAAACTCCTCGGTTACGTAGAATTTGAAGATTCTCAACAAATTACTATGGTCGATCAATAATTAAGAATTATTGCAAAACGGTTGCAACAGTTTTTTGACTTTTGTTTCCTTCTTTTTGGCGTTTTTTTTGCTCCGCGAAAACTCAATTCCGTGCATAGATATGTGTAATTACTGTCTAGTGATCCTATCGTGCTTTAATTATATGTCTGAGAGTTTTTATCTATAATTATTACTATTAGTTATGGGAATCGGGTTCGAATTCTTCGATCCTGATGTGCGAAGGCGCGAACGAGGAGTAAGTAACTTGAAGGAGAAGAAGAAGAAGAAGAAGAAGAAGCTGACGACGTTGTATATAAGAAGTTAA
Source organism: Athalia circularis (assembly GCA_963978495.1). Classification (NCBI taxonomy): domain Eukaryota; kingdom Metazoa; phylum Arthropoda; class Insecta; order Hymenoptera; family Athaliidae; genus Athalia; species Athalia circularis. The sequence continues at coordinate 10,869,583 of OZ021702.1, forward strand.
CATAGAATAAGAATACGAAGAAGATACGGCGGCGTCGCGACGCTTCGCGTCCTCCCTAGTGGTGGTAGTGGTATACAGAGGCGACAAGAATATCGCCGTGACCACACCGATGCCATGGCGACTGGATTGAAGCCAGCTCTAAATTTTAACCCATTAGATTTATAATTGTAGATCTTATACACGTACAAGCAGATACGTTCACAGTGACGGTTTATGGACTGCGATTGACGGCGTGAAACGCGAATGTGGATTGTACGGATACAGATAAAAGGACTTGACAGAAATAAATAAATGAAAAATGAAATAAATCCTCCGTCGAGTCAAGATTCAAGGCTCAAGGCTCGACGCTCAGCTGCTTTTCGGGACGGCCCTGAGTAACCTTCGCGCGAGAAAGGGACATCAATCTCAAAAGAGATCGATCAGGACCCCGTGTAGGAGCCATATTTAGATATGCTACTTTCGTTGAGAACGCCGCAAATACTAATTGCACCGAATTGCACGGTTAGAAACAGCAACTGTTTCCAAAATCAAAGACATAGATGATCAAGAAATTGATAATATTTCGCTTTCCATTTTTTTGGAACTGGTTTGGCAACAATTTTTTCAGGCATAAATGTGAAGCTCCTGTTTCAGTGGGTCATTTGAATAATAACTTTATGAATGCATCACCGGCAAGTATTATACATATATAATCATTTGTAGTGTAACATGTATATCGGCGATCGGAGCAACAACCTGACTATTAAATAATCTACTTGATTATGATGCAGATAAGCGAATATAGCACGTAATATGTATAATAAAATAATCTACAACCTACAGCCAACGCGATATTCTAATGAGTATATACTAGCGCATGGCGTTACTTTCAGATTTTTCAAAGGCTGGCCTCTGATTTAGAGACCAAAAATCGAAACGCTCTTTACGTGGAATCTTACATGATTTCAGCTCAGAAATCCGATTCTACTACGTAAATTAATCTACCTATCGAATTAATCGAGTTATAGCCAATTTATCGGCATCGAAAGCAAAAAAAATTGAGATATTTTGATTGGTAATCAGTCGTAGTTCAATTTAGTCGACGGATTCGTGTTCCTGAGGTCAAAATACGTAAAAAAAAAGTGTCCTACAATCGATTTCAAAAATTCTTCATTATTGCCCCAAGAATCGAAAAATCCAAAGGGGTATACCTTAGATTTTTCTCGATTTTGGGTTTAAAAATCTACAACTTTTTTCGCAGTGTTTTGATGTTTTTTCATGTATTTTGAGCTCAGGAATCCGAATCTGCCCATTAAATTGACCCACGTGTCGGAATGATCAAGTGATCACCGATTTTTTTCGATTTTCGAACCAAAATAATGAGTTAATTGGCGAAGAATTATGTAAATTTATGATGAATTCGCTACCGGAGTTTATATTGATACAGTGCAAAACTAACAATAATTTTATCATCACCAAAATAAAAATATCTGTACTCAAAAGTAGATATTTCACGAAGCAAAATCTAGACTCCTAAATCTTCGTGTTGGCCTACTTCTAGTGTCTATCGAGAGTTACGAGTTTCAACTGACTACGTTATTTCGGTAGCTTAGGTTTTCACCATCTGAACCGGTGCACCGGAGTTCTTTAAATCCGACCAAATTTTGATGTCATCTCCCATTTTACTCAATGGCCCGTCCGCTTCTTCGTGAACTGTTGCTATGCTTTTTGAATAAAAAATCTCCCGCAATAGAAGAAGAAAAAAAAAAAAAAAATATCTACTCTCCATCGCTTGAAGTGATGCCAAAAATTTGTCAAAACATGATTCGGCATCTTAAGTTATTATACCTACAAACTATTAATTAATTTCCCTGCACTATACAATACATATAACGTGTAGCACTCATCACGATATTATAAACTAACCCCAAAGAATTGCTATACTAATAACGTTGTCTATATATTACATGCATTAATGTCGTACAGCACACTACGCGCTATATACGTTGACGATCAACGATTTCATTCATAATAACAGTGAATAACATGAATTGAACTGTTCAGTAATTTGTTAAAACAATTGAAACGACGTATATTACGTAGAATAATGAAGGCAGAATTCAAAGCGCGCGGCGTGTGCGTCAATGAATTATTACGCAATTATATGACCAAAAGATCCTCTTTATATCAAGCTATGTACACGGTAATATACTTAAAATATGTTATGTACATACGCAGTTGCAGAAATCAATAATCTTTGTAACAATATAGTCGATAATCCACAGATCCAGTGTAAAAGATAAAAATAAAATACGCGAACAAAAGAAAAAGAACAAGTGGGTAACGTTTAAAAAATTGAAGCAAAGTAGAAAAAGAAGAAGAAAAAAAACGAAACCGGGTCGGAGGGTATTAAAAAAATAGTCGCTAATGGCAAAATAAATACATAGGTAATTATCGGGTAATTATATTAGGTACTGCAGAGATCGTTTTTGAGTCTCAACTATTACATGTATTGCGTAATGGCTTGAAAATATATTATGAAGAATAACATAAGTTGCGTGCTTCCGAGCAATATGATTCATATAATACAGAGAAGCTCATTAGAGTAACAGCAAATTTCAATGTAGCTTTCTCCGCGCGAGAAGATTTATAAATTTTTATAAAAGAAATTGAAAAATATGAATTATTAAGGTATACGGAATTCAAGCGAAATTCGAAACAATAAACCGAGACGAAATAAAATTAAAGAAGCTGTTTTCAAGCGAAATTAATGTATCCCGCATAGTCTCAGCTGTATCTTTGTAATCGCACAAGGTTAACGAGTTCCGCATGTGTATGCTACTGCAGCAGCAAACAGCTGTGTTTTGTTATTTCGTTACTTGTTCCGATAACAACTGTACTGTATAATAATAAAAATTATTCCAATTTTTTATTCGAAGTACATATGTGATAATAAATGGAAATAAAAATAAATTCTCCCGTAATACAACCGCGTATTATGAATACTTTTTTCTGTCTTTCTTTTTTTTTTTTGTTTTTTTTTTTGTCTCTTAACAATTGTGCAGCAACGACATCGAGAAAAATAAGAGAGCATGCATGTACGTGTACCTATATAAAAATTTATGTAACTACAAATGTAACATGTGATGAGCTGCGTGTATTATACCTATGAGGGAGATGCTCAGCAGACATATATTCATAGCTGTGTCTATTTGCCTATCTAATATTAAAAGATAACCGAAGGTAAAGTAGGGAAAAACGATAAGATAACACATAGAATGAGTTATATGTGTCTAATAATATTCTGCAAGTAATATTTCCGCTTGAGATGCGAAGTAAGAATTGATAATAAGAATTAGGAGTTTTGTATGATAATTCTTCGAATAAACTTTTGGCGAAAGTTATCAGACATGGAAATGATGATTGCCTTAGAATAATGATCTATAGAATAACAGGTACTCATATGTATGATTTTTTTTTCTACGATCACGAATAAGGTGCACATCGTTTGCGAGAATGATCACAATAATTATAATGATGATGATGATGATGATGATGATGATGATGACGACGATGATGATGATGATGATGATGATGCGGAGATGAAGGTAATGATGATGATGATGATGATGATGATGATGATGATGATGAGGGGAGCGCCGAGTCCCGAGCCATAGCGCATTATCTCGCATAGCGAAGTAATCATCGTTTGCTACGGTGCCCAATGGCTGCATCGCCGCGGTGGGTTCCGCCACCGCCGTCGCCGTCGCCGTCGCCATGAAACCATGAAACTCAGCTGCTCTCTTATATAAATTCTTGTATGAGCCTTTGAACAAGGGCAGTTTGCGGTGGAGCTTCTACCGGTTGACAACTAAAATTCCTTCACAATCTTTGTAGCATAAAAAAGAAAATCTCAAAGCTCGATTGAACCGTCAAAACGCAGAACTTCTGCTACAGTTTCACTGTGTATATAACACATAGAACAATTAGTGTAAGCGCCGCGGTGCACCGGCAACTGTTGCCAACCTTCGCTATTCGTTTCAATAATATTCGATCACTTTCACGGTATAAGTGATAAAAATAACCATCGCATCAAGAACAACAACCCTTCAATATCAGCCTTTACCTCTTCGGAGGTAAGGCATTTGAATTGCAACCAAGAACGAGAAAACAATAAAAACTCTAATTTCATCGATGTTAATTATAATCCAACGGGATATAACCGATGCCGGTAATATCAGGTGATTACAATCGCCGCATGTGCTGCACTCATAACGATCACGAACGTACTATAAAATTATCTCTACAATTTTCAAATACGACCCTGGAGCTTATGTGTTAAAGATCAAGTGTCAGTTTTCGCTATCGATTCAACTGTGTCTACTAAAACAGCTGTATGAGATGTGAGCCTCTGAACTTGCATAGTCAGAAGGAAGTTCTAGAAGAAAAAAAATAAAGGAAGTCTGCGTGATTGCAAAATGTGCATTTAATATGATTCTAATTAATCGAAATGTAAAGTGCTGCTGAGGAGTATTCAATTTGGCGGGATATGAAATCAAATTCTTGGGGCGTGATTATACCGGCGTGAATCTGTTTCGAAGTGACATGCAGGTTATTCAATTATAATTTCTCACCAGTAATTGTCTCGGCGTCGCAGGTGGACGCAGGTGGAGGGGCTGCAGGTCGAAAGCGGGCAGAGGCGTTCAGCCTGCGTGCGACCTTGAGGCCGTGCAGGGAACTCCTCGCCCCGTCCAGGTTTGCGACGACCGCGTTGTCAGCCTCGACTGCTATCGAGGCGGATCGCTTTGGACCCGCAACATCTTCAACGGAGGCCAGCTTGGACGCGGTGGCGACGCGGGCGCCCGCCTCACCTTCCTTGAATCAAACATTCAAAAATTTAAACATCGCACGTTCATTCGGATCAATTACAAACACGCAGATAACATTGAAAAACACCTATTATACACATGTACTCCCGCGGGAATCGTTCAACAAAATATTCGATAGGACGAAGCAGCTATTGCGAGTGACAGTGTATTCGATTTTTCCCTTTTTTGTTTTTTCACCAATTCTTGCTCTCAAAATCCGTTGAGCTCTGAAGGCGGGAATTTTTCAATTCGATAAATTCAAAGACTCTCTGTACACAACAGTACGCGGTAAATCAATAACTTGCGTGACGTATCTTGGACACTACAGCAGAACTGATCAAATAATCGGATCTTAACTAATTCTACGAATGAATAAGTAAATGGTATTGTGCCGAACAAATTCATATTATATTGTAGGTATATTATACGCAACATATATAGGGAGACGGACATTAGAGTGTCGTAATAAAACCCGATAGCAAGCGGCCATATATACATCTATCAATAATTTTCAAAATGACATTTAGTGCGCGTAATATCCAGTGATTTGTAATCTTGTGACAAATAATCAGTACGAGGTTAGACTGCAGTGTAACTCGAAACCACGGTAACGATATTTAACGTCTTAATCTAATTAGCAAGCAGATCAATCATCGCAACGACCAAGAACGGTACTAACGACTCGGGGACCGGAAGAGAAAACCCTATTTTTTTTTCCAAGATATGTAGCAAAAAAGCCAATAGTGCACTATTATACACGCGTGCGTCTTCGCGGTCAACGCGGGTTTTCGGCCGTGCAGTCGCGGCCATACCTACATATAGGTATATATCGATTCATTTTGTGAATGGAATCCTGGGGAAGGTCGACTACGACTAACTTTAGACACGTTTAACACAGGAAATACGCATTCTCCCAACCCTCTTCTCATATAAGTCGCGAAGAAGTGGTCGCGGTTTTCTCTCTAGAAATCACTGTCGTGTATCAATACCGTGAATGAAAAATATATACTCGAAGGAATCCCGATCAGTGATATAATAAGAGCTTCGCTTTGCGCTACAAGTTCTCAAAGTTCATTGATATCCACAAGCTATACGTATAGAGCGATGAGCTTATTATACACACGTGTTTCCTCCCGAGTATGACGTATGCTAGATATGTGGGTACATTGATGTTACACACGCGGTCGTTGATAGAATTCATAATTGAGCAAATTGCTGACGACCACCGCATGGCACACGGGGACATCGACCATACATTTTATAACGTTATAGAAATACGGATGAATCATTCGTTGTATTAAAGAACATGAGGCACGTTACGAAGTGTGTTGTATATGTACTTAATAATGCTATCTCCGACGATGAGTTTGAAGATGAACCACTGGGTCGTAGCATGAGAAATTGTATTTAGAAAAAAAAAGAAAGAAGTAATCTGTTAAAAGAGTCAAGAATATAAAGAGAATAAGAAAAGGAAGGAAAAATTATGAAAAAGTTGAAGATATTGATCAGTGAAGAAACCTCTTCGGTTTCGACTAGCTTGGGGTGAAAATCGTAGCGCTCTAGTTTCTGCATAATGTACACGATCGCATCGGAGAAATTCCGGGACTCGAGACTGGAAGCACGAAATTTCTCATTTGCATACGGGAGTATAAATAAAGCTCCGCAACTATTTTCACGCACGAGGTGCGATGCCCTGCCCCGAGGGTTGCTGCACTTGCGAATATTTTTTTTTCGCTGTTCCGTCTCGCGAGTCACCGAAGAGGGAGGGAAAAAAAAAAAGTATACATATGAAAGAGGGTGACGAACACCAAACATAATAATACTGGGTTTCACGTACTGCACTGATGTATTATTTTTACTTTTACAGACGCGGCGGCGTCGCGACGTCGTATTGTAGCCGCAGGCCGGATGTCGATTTTTTTAATTTATTTTTTACATTCCTCGCCCCGAGTATTTATATATATTTATTCCCGTGATACTATGGGCTATCTTAGGAGCAGATAATGAGAATATCGTCGAGGTACCTGTAGAAAAAAAGGATTAAATTTTTTGTTCGATGAATTCTTATCGTACCATTTTTAGCTTCGAGTTTTTGGAATTTATATAGGATACCTTTTTACCTTGCTTCTCGCCTTGCCTTTTCATACATGTCGAATGTCTATCGATTTTTATCGAGATTTTTATTAAAAAAAAAAGAAACTTCCATATTACGCGGAATGGAGTTAGGATTGAAAAAAAATAATAATAAAGAAAAAAGAACTGACGAACATTTTTTTTAATTTTTTTTGCGGTAAAAACGTTCTACTCTTTTGGAACAGAGGGCTTTTCGAAGGCAAAGTGCGCGCCGCCCCAACTATACAGAAAGAGTGCAATTTTCTCACGAGAAAAAAATTTCAAGAGATCGTGAGCAGAGAATCTTTAATGATAAAACGTCGCAGCTATAATGGCATCGTACCCTTTAATATAATATAAATGCTTATAAATGTCGACGAAAGGGTAATCAAGGTTGTGAGATTTATATATAGGTACAGATAATATATTGATCCCTTGTACTTCCATACCACTCTAGGTATACAGCAGTTGGGAATAAAATCGCTGAACGATATCGCGTAACCCGCCAAGGTCAAATCTTCGCGGTTGATGAGACAAAACCATAATAAAACAATAATTAGAAGTTTTTTTGTTTCTTTTTTTTCCAACCGTAATGGGATTTGCGACTATAAATAATTCTGCACTAGTTGCCACCACATATTTCGAATGCAACGAAGAAACGCGAGCCGGAGAACAATAAACATATCCACTCACAGATTTTTTTCAAAGCTCAAGTTTCGAAGTCGGTATATTAAAACGATACGAACTCGGATACGAAATTATGTCTGCAACATCATTGACCTTGCTAATATGAATATCTGAATTATCCATTTGCGATCACGTAAATTCATCTCGTAGGAATTTCCGAAAGATTTGATCTCGACGGCAAATGAAGAACGAGTGAATTTGTCTAATGCGAAGCTTATAATTTTGTCGGAGGAACTCGACATAAATAAAATATCGATCGCATTATTACATAGTTATTAGTTACAGTGAGATAAGTTATCGTTGATGAGTTATGATCATATCTACTATCATATACATATAGTTACATGTATATTAAACGATGGTTTTTCATCAACTTGAATATTGGTATAGAGAAATGGGCGTAGAAGAATTTAATTGAAGGAAAAATTAGAAAAAAATATCATCCGCATACGTTTTGGGTGTAGAGTTTTTTTTTCCAAAAGTGACGATTAATTTCAAGTATCTTATTTTTTGTCTATTTTTTTTTCTTTTGTTATATGCATTGACAAATTATAACATTCTGAAATATATAAACTGCTAAGTCACGTTTTATAACAAAATTAAAAAAAAAAAATCGTTCCCAATAATGGTTTGTTACATAATAGCAAAAATAGGTCGCCCTCGGAATATAATATAGGGTGAATGTCGAGGTGAATGTATATATTTTTAACGAACAACGAGACTTTTTGCTAGTTTAAAGAATCATAGGACGGATTGTTACTAACGTTAACTGGGTCATGACGCGATCATTTGGTCAATTCTAACCAACTAATTAGCGTGACAACTTATAAGGTGGTAACGAAGTTATATACGCCCTTGCCAAAAAGCTGAGAATTGTGACGATTAAATAACTTTTTATGCAGTAAACCTACATACAACATAGTCGCCCTGCTTTAATTCTGGTCACTTGTAATTATAGTTCCCGACAGTGTGCTAGTAGGAAAAAAAAGAAAATAATTGGACATGTGGTTAGTAGCAATATTTGTACGTGACACATCGCACTAAGAAACCCAGACAAATAGTAAATTCGCACAAATGTCACGTGCAAAAAAGTGAGATTGCTTTTTGGCGATAAGCAAAAGAGCAGGTGCATATACATGAGTATATATATATATAGATATATATATATGCGAGTATGTATGTGTATTTCGCAAATAAACAACTCGCAAGAATAAAAAAGAGCAACATCTTCAATAAATTATCGATAACGATACACCCTATCTCCACAATACTTATCGATTCCATGAAATTTTCTTGCCAAAAGCGGTCGCAACCGACCAGAAAATGTACAATGATACCGAACGTGTTAAAAAATGAGGTCACACATTTTACTGGGTGCGAACTGACGAGACAATAAAAATTCAAACTCTATAGCTCAACATAACATTGTTCGAAAAAGAGTAAAAACGAACAGAACTGATAAAAATGCAATTGAAATTTTGATCGTGCGGTTCAATATTCCGGCAATTTTGTGTGGAGAAAAAGCATATTCTTGAGGGAAATGAAAAAAAAAATAATTTATCAATGGCAAATGACGAACCTTCCGCAATCCATATCCGGGATAGGTAAGACTAAGCGTTTTAAATCCAAACCTTGTGCGGCACATATCGCGGTGCACCTTATCTCTCTGTCAACTGGAATGAAATGGTCGTGTGCGGTAGATACAGCGGCCGATGAAGAAATAATACTTGTTCTACGTCAGGTGAGATATGCCTTCGAGGAAAAATTGTACCGCAGGGTGTCGTGAACATCGAAACCGTCGGGCGCGCTATAAACCCGATTGTCTACACCTGAACAGATTGCAATTTAACTCCGTAATCAGCTGGTACACCGCGATCGCTCTTAATATCGTCTACCCCCGTCGAGGTTCCAGAAAAAGGTGTCGGTTATACAGGTAGTATAATAAACTCCTGTCTAACGCAGATCCGCGACTTCCAAGTGGAGGGAGATTCGACCGTGGTTGGTGGCACGTAGACATCTGGCCGAAAAACTTCCTATATACCCATGCATATTATATACGTGGTGACCGAAACGAGCCGAATAATTTGCTGTAAACTGATCAAGGCAAGATTCAAACGTTCATAGTTCGCTGTATAGAGATATTAATAGGCAGATGTGTACGTAAATACTTTGATAAACATGTATTATATGATTTCTGAGATCTGCGGAGAGCGATAAAAAAAGTTTTTTCGAAATGTCAACCCCGTATATATTATGTGTTTTATCTGCACTGCCCTACCCCTATGAATACGTGTTATCGGTTATTTCAGATAAGGAGATGAATATCTAATTGAATAAATAATTTCACGTACGCTCATTACGTACTTTACGCCCCTACTTTTATATTTAATGAATTTCACTAAGAATAATGATGCGGTTGTCAGAACTCATCGCATCTTTTGAAAATCAGATGAAAGCAGTGCTCAAAAAGATAATCCACTATGAACAGTTTTCATGATCTCTACTCTGGAGATAAGATTTTTACTAATGTAATCAATCATCGGAAAAAAACGAAATATGTACACACTTCTTTTATTAAGGGGGGGGAAAAAAAAAAAAAAAAAAAAATTAACAATTTATACAGGGAATTGGTACGCGTGCACGGGGCTAAACGATAAATATGTAATACATATGTATAGTACATGGATCCCCCTTATCGGTAGATACGTGGTACAGCCCAAAACAAAAGTAAACTTAGATTTTTTTTTCCACTGATTTCTCCTGATAAATGAATTGTGAAAATTTGAATCCATTATACAATGTGATCAGAAAAAATGAAACCCGATTCGTTCAAGTCAAGACTCAAAAATGTGACCCGTAATGGTCTTCCTACTTATAATTAGTTGGGCGAAATTTTAAGACGTTAATATTTCCATGAACATCGCTATTTTGAAGTGGCATTACTACGAATTTCGATCGTCGGAGAGTATTGAGGAAATTCATCGTATGCTACAAATGTTGTTCACGCACTGATATTGTCGCAGATAATACCGTAATTTTACTCTGGTTCTGTTTACACGCGACTGTGACGCGATTACATCGATGACGTAAAGTGAACTTAGAGCGTGAACTGATTTTTAGAAGAATTTTTTTTCCCTATAAATGATTATTCAGCCTCGTATTCAACTATATCAATTTTTCGTTTGTCATGTAATTGGACGAAAATTTATGTCACAATGTTCACCAAGCAGAAGCTCATGTCGTATATTTAAATGTATGACGGTATAACTCATGTAAACCAAGCAAGTTATGAAATGGGTTTTAGCTGACGTTGATGCCTATAAATAAATAATCCAATAGAAGAAGCTGCCCCTGAGACTGGAATTTTCGAGTAAATTTTGGACGACGAAACCGCGATTTTAACGAAAAAATTGAAATAATTTTTCCACTAATATTAAGAAAGGGAAATAATAGTCGATGCAGAGTACACGTCGTAATTCTGTATCATCCGTTGCAAGGCGATATACCAAAGATTATCACTAAAATCGGCTTGGGAGTAAATCCCACTGGAAGGAGGGTGTCGGACTGGTCGACGCTCAATTAGGGCCACTTCCTGACCTATTCAATTCGGATAAAATGATGACCTACCAAAAATAATTTATCTTGTTACACGTAATCCATTGATCCATAAGGAAGTGTTATATAAAGCTTATTAAACACACTGCATTTAATATCACTTTGCTAATTGAAGACTGTTTTTGATCCTATTCACTCATTGTTCAAAATTGATAACCGCATGTTCTTTTTTTTTCTTTGATATCAGATACCGCTACTTCCGGTGGCATGTAGCTGTAGCCACGAGTCGTCTTGATGCAAATGGTCCAATTCAAAGAAATTCATAAACTTATAGGAGGAACTGTACGCTGTTAAGTCCACCCAACTCCCAGTCAAGATTAAGGTAATGCTAGCTTGATATGATACAATAGTTATGTAGCTGCTCAGTGGTTATGGTGCTCACTGATCAGATTGCCACCAAACGCAATTTTTTTTGACAGTTTAACGTCATTCGGGCATTTGTAAGCAGAAAGGTGGACGCAAAAGTAAACTAGGAATAATCACAAACTGGATCGGCTGCGGTCCGTGAGGTATGTTGCATAATACGAGTCAACTTTTACACAAAACGAGCCATCATCATTGGCAAATGGACTAAGCCTCAGAAAATTTCATGTGCTAAATGCATCTCTATTGAATGACAACCAAAAGTATTGATATCAGGATAATTTACAGAATATTTATATAGCTTTGATAATCGATGTGCGGAAAGCCCTTGATTCTATAAAATAGAATAATGTTGTAGGAGCCAATATTTAAAATCCTATGCAACTTGGACGGGTATCTTACATCTAGATTTGTGCTGTGAAATGAACTCACCGTTAGCTAGTACCGAGATCTGGGTTTCCACTCTGGAAACCACGATGATCACCAGACAAAAGCCAAACCTGCCTGCTAGAAGCAAAGCAATATATTCAATTAGAGATCAATTTATTTCGATACAAATTTTTTCTTTTCTAGATTAAATGATAGAAACGTTTCGCCTCAATCATTAACTCTTATATCTAGGGCTTCGAAAGCACAACTTGAGTGACTACCCACGTGTCTACTAATATTATTAGCTCGATATTAAACACTGTGAAATAGCACTACAGTGCCCAGAACTTCATTTTTTCCAAAGTATTCCAGCATCAGGAAACTTTTTATGACAGCGTGACGCTGACCATACATTATAAATGTTTAACACAGAGGTCCAATTGAATTAGACTTTCACAAATTACTGTTTATAATATTTGTTTTCAGACTTTTTTGATGATTTAATTTTAAAGTTGGCTATGTGATTTGGAATGTTTGTGATAATTTTCCGATTGAAATTTAAAATTTTTCTCAATTTTATCAAAGATTATGCCATGGAAATAATCCTCGGATGTTTTTCAAGACTTGCTATAAATTTACATTCGAGAGAGTAAGGTTTGCAGATGATTATGGAAGACATTTCAATTACTTTTAAGTAGCATGATGTCATAGGATTAACGTCACAGTCATCCATCCTTAGTGTGTAAATTGCCCCATGGAACCCAATGGAGTGTATAAAAATTATCTTTGACCAGTCAATGACAAAACAAAGGTTTCAATCTTGTGAATAATCGAAATGCTCAATGATCAGTGGTCACTGATTAGATCAGCTGTTGATTGTAAGAATTGAAACCGCGTGTTACGAGCAGAAGTAGAAGGGGAAACGTACTGTCACATTACAAATAAGGTCTTTAAAGTTTGATTTCGATACATACTTTTCTCGTACTTTTCCGAGAATTATGCCTATTTCGGTACAAGAATTACCAGATATTTCTAGCACAGGATTTTGCATTGTGAGTATTCATCGATCCGTTGTCAATTAATATAGCCGTTGCACAGGGCAGAATGCCTAAACGTTCTACAACGACAAATGAATAACGAAATTAGGTTAAACTCGGAGCTAAATTCCGCTCGCAAAACCGATATTACCGCATTGATTTTGGCTGAATCTCGTAACACTTATGTTGTCGATACGAAACGTTTGTCTCAAGATTAAAAAAAAAATATGGATTTCTGAGTACGATCCGATTTTTTAATAACTCACCGCAAATTCAGCTCTGTTATACATCCTTGGTTGAATAAATATTTGTTGATACTGGCACTGGCACTCATGCACACCACAAAACTGCCATTTTTATCCTTATATACTAGATCACTTGACACATTCCTCGGCCACTATTAATCGGCAGTGACTACTAAATAGTACCCTGTCAATAAATGGATTAAAATATCATAAATAATTATAGATAAGTTAAAAATGTATCCGCAGTTCGGATTCTAATGAAATATTAAAAGTAGCGATAGATGGACGCGCAGCGCTGCGTACACGGCGAGCACCAGCAGACGAGCGCCATATGCCGGAAGTACGTGAGATTAGGCGAACCGCAGAAATAAACGGCGTCGTCTGCTGTGTATAAAATGTTTCAATAATGTACAGTTTTAATCGAATATTATGCGTTCCTCCTGAGTGAAATGTTAGGTACATGAACCGTTTTATTTATTTGCTGTAAAATTTTTTAAATTCTTTCATTCAACATTGCGGTTTTTTAGTTTTTATGATAGAGAGATTTTTCTTCGTCAGGTTGTCAGACCTGAATATCGATTGTCATTATTTATATCGTACGTTTCCTCTTCAGTCATCGATTCACTTTTTACATTTTACATTTTTACAGTAATGAGAGAAATAAGTTTAGTTTGTTATACGGTAATTTAGGTTTCCCATATGTGATCATAGGTGTTAAGGGAGTCGATTGAAGAGAATGACGGATAGCCAGCAGCAGTTCTGCTTGCGGTGGAACAACTTTCAGGCAAATATCACCAGCCAGTTTGAAGCCCTTCGCGATGACGAGGATTTCGTCGACGTTACCTTCGCCTGCGACGGCAGACGTCTTCAGGCACATAAAGTCGTACTTTCCGCCTGCAGTCCTTACTTCAAGGAGTTGTTCAAGGTTAGACAATATCATAAATCAGGGCATTTTTCATCCTTTTCTGCCTCTTCTACATCCGACAACCATTCCTCCGTATATCTGCTTGCCCGCCTGCCATGCACTCAGCATTACCCTTCGACCCCATCATGAGTTTGCTTTACACGACAGAAATTATTACACAATACCCATCAGCGACGAGCAAATTTTTTTTCTCTAGTTTTCATGAACACTGAAACTTGCAATTTATTATGCCACAAGTCTAACCAAAAATTACTGTGGACATATCTTTTGGTATAATGGTATATGATACCTATATGAGTCTAAGAAGCAAACAGTAATTAAAGGACAGTTGCTCCAAACTATAACTGCCTTCATTATTGCCAGAATTTTTGTCTCTGCTTCCTCTAGTATTGCGTTAGATGTCCAGACAATATTGCCATTCTAGAAATGACTCGACTTACAATATATTACCAATCCTGCTATTTAATAAAATGGAACGTTGTGAAACGACTGTTGATGTCGAGGTCTATATCTCAGGATATCGGAACCTGCCTTTTGGGTTTAGAAAGCCCCAGCTGGATCGCCAATTTTCAAATTTGAAAAATATAATATCATGTTCGATTCGAGCGAACACTTTGAAGAATCTGACTGATTGTTGTTTTTTTTTCCATTTTTCAACATCTACTGGACGTGATTTTTTTCTCTTACGTAACAAATAATCTGACAGTTTTTCTTAAGGCAGCCGAGCTGTGAGGTTTATGCTTTCGTTTTTTGGTCATCTCAAATCATCTGACTATAACATTATCCTTTGATAGCCACATTCGCTCTTAATTGCTGTACATATTTCAATGACTAATGTGAAATATATCTCTGTGAAATTTGTCAGTTTATCCTCTTTTCCCCTTATTTGTAATCTCTGCTTCATTTCCTATCTGTAATGCATATTTTTAGCATTTTTAATTATTGATTTGCTTGTGGCTTAATGATAATTTGCAAAATAAGTCTTGGTATTTTCGTCACAAAAACCATAAGTTACGCAACAGCTGTTGGAGTTCTCTGTTTCTCCAGTGTAAAGACTTGTTGGAATTCCTTTGAATTTTCAGACAAGTATGCGTTATATCTTTGACTTTGTCATAGCTTTCATAAGATTACTAACGCCTTATTATTTTCAATACAGGTGTAATATCTGCATGTTCCGCATCAGCATATTTTTGCAGAACTTATACTACTGTGTTTCAGATAGGCTTGAAATCTGATCCAAATTAACTGACTTCTTTTCTTGATTTTCACTCAAAGTTATAATTCACAATCCCAAGAAACTCAATTGCTATTTTTTGTGTTGTTAAGGTTTAATGTTTTGAAAAGATTTTTTTTTTTCTTCAGACAAATCCATGTAAACATCCGATAATCTTCATGAGGGATGTGGAGTTCGAACATCTGCAATCGCTGCTGGAGTTTATGTACGCAGGAGAGGTAAATATCTCTCAAGCTGAGCTGCCCACTTTTCTGCGAACCGCTGAATCTCTTCAGATCCGTGGCCTGACTGACTCTCAGAGTAATCGACACAACAACGAAAAGGTAAAACGCAAGTACTGTATTTTGCCTGATGTTTCGACATTTCTACAAATTCATATTGAAAGACTGAACGAATTATTCTGATAAAAGTGTATTAGTGACACAAGATTCATTGAAATTGAAATCAATCTTAGTTCCTAATTTATTGAATATAAATAATGATAACTTCTGCTCACCCATAAAATTATGAATTTGTTTGCAGCACTCAAAGACTAACAATATCCATGCATCAAATGGCAGTGGCCTGATCTCACCAAGCTTGGATGATGAGCGCAGTAAGACGCCTCCGGCAACGAGTCCGCCGCCATTAAAAAGGCTGTGTAAACGAAGTGATTCACCTCAAAACTCTAGTCCAATATCTACGCCACCCTCAGGCACCACTTCCACTCAACGTTCTCGTCCGCCGGTTGAACCTCATGTTCAACTCGATTACAAGGACCTTGATATTGTGGAGGTAGACGATTCCATCTCAATCCGTAACATCGACTTTCTAGTGGTTTTACTCATAATCCAAAATTTATACTCACTTTGCTCATCGTTTCCAGCCAAAAATAGAATTACCAGAATATGGCAGTGATGACGACTGCTCAAACAAACCAGAAATTAATGCGTTGCCAGGCGGGTTTCTCAGCTTGGAAGGCGGCATGGAAGTACTTCCGACGTATCCACCATCTTATCAAGGTAAATAACGAAAGAATCTTCGACGCCGTATTCTTCATTTGATCAAAGCAATTCAAAAGAGCAAGTATTATGATCGACTTGACGAGTTTCAATGAACAACGCATCTCTTAATTTTAGGAAGCGGAATCGACGGAGGAATTGCAGGGACTTCGCATGGGTCGGAGTTGAATCAGGAGCAGCAGGGTGAGTGATATTTTCTCATTAATACGGTAGTGCGAGCACCATTACAAACAGCAACAACCTAGCCGTTACATCAAAGTATCGAATGTGAATAGAGAGAAGGAAGGAGAAAAGAGTCTTGACGGTTTGAAATGGTAAGCTCGTGTGTAGCTCGGTAGGTCTTGGTAGGCGGTAGGAGACATTTGACACTCAAGAGGCTGGAACTACGGGCAAAGTCCACAGAGTGCAGTTTGCAGCTAGTCAGCTGTGTTGTATGAAAGTTATGTAACCCAACAAGATATATTAATAACAAACATATCCTGTGTGTAAATATTAAAAACAACCTATTCCCTGATGCTTTGTACATATATATTTTTTTTCCAACATATTTTTTATTTTCTAAAATCATTTACCCCTTCGTTCTCATGCTTTTTGTATATATATACACACGTTGGTATGTGTATATACGTACCCCACAACGCTGTACATAAAACGCTGACTAATAATCGCTTGATACATAGGCATAGCAAAGGCAAGCCACATATTATAGATTCATTTAAACTCGATCAACTCGTGATTTGTAAATATCATTTTCCAATCATGCTTCTATGTCTATCGATAGTGAGATAATAAATCAAATCTTGTCACAGGTCGTGACCGTGTTGATTACCAAACTACAACCAACGAGCAGTTGCCTAAGGCCTCATATCGCATCATTGTGTCTTCATGCAATATTTTGTTTTGCCAAAAAAATACTGAATATATTTACACGATAGAGTTTCACGAATATCTTGTAGGAATTCATCTGAGCAAAGCTGAATAGTCAATATCAGAAACAGAAGTACTACGGCTAAAACCGAACAAGACATTTTCTTACGTCAGACCAATTTAATCATTTAGTGAGTAAGCAGATCAAAGCTGTTTTCTCCAAAATCGTGATAGTAATCGCCATTGATTTGTGATCATGTAATATCTAGGGGATTCTTTGACTTTAACTACCTACTAAGAATTCATCACCAGACTTCGATAAAATTTTTATTGATCTTCAAGTTCATGGTCTCATCTCTTAGTTATGTGAATATTCCGGTAATGATACATACTTGCTTATAATTTGCTCGGTGCTTTCAATTGCTATGATCGATGATAAGTGTTCTTTGGCCACTACATACTCATAAGTACACACAGGTGTTCATTTGTCAAGAAAAAGAGAAGGTTCATTCTGATGAATAGAGAAAGATAAACCTCACAATGAAATCAATGTTTCATTTTCAAATGGCATCATATTTTGGCATTAGTGATGTGACGTCATTGCACTGACAGGAGGAAAGATTCGGGATCTTGTAAGCATGTAACATAACGCGACATACCCGATCACGAAATAAATCGATTATGTGATCTTTTCATATAGCTTTAAAGACTCTAGTCTTCTTGCCTTTAACGTCAAAATACATAATTTCTATAATCAAATGGAATGAACAATACATTACTTATCCTCATAATAGCCCCATGAAAAGTGATCACACTATAAGTGTAAGGAATCAGGCACCACACAATTGGGTAGCGCTCGCTAATAGGGCTGTTTGCTGGTTGTTGCTGTCCTGTGGTGGGTGGTCTTTGATATCGTATGGTGTGGATAAAAGGTGGTGTGGTGCTATGTTGTGGTAACGTGCTATGCTGTGGGCTGCTACCGGTTAGAGCAAGTTGTGTGTGTGTTGCAGCTGACCTGCGTAAACTGCACTCGTTGGACCCGCGCCCCTGTCCTGTGTGCAACCGCATGTACAGTAACTTGTCCAACCTGCGCCAGCACATGCGCCTCATCCACAACCCTCAGAGTGTCACATGCCCTCTATGTAACAAGCCATTCAAGACCAAGCTCTACCTGAAACGACATTTGGTCAGCTTCCACGAGCTCAGCATGGCAGACAGACAACGACAAGAGGAAATCTACCAGCATCAAGCTAAAGCTCAAGGCCAGGGCTCAGGGCAGGTTCAGGGTCAGGGTCAGGGACAGGGACAGGGACAGGGACAGGGACAGGTGGAGGGTAAACCTTCTTTGACCGCCTCAGCTTTGCCTCCACGACTTCCTCCCGGAGAGGGTGGAGGTTGCGTGGTAAGCGCGAGTGGCAATACCACTCTTGACGCTAAGCAGAGAGGAGTTTATCAGGCACAGGTCGCTGATAGTTCTTATATGATGGAGGTGGCTCAAATTGGTGATTCCAAGCATTTTGGTGCCGGAATGCAATTCAACGCCACACATCACTAATGTTCAAGTTTTATTTATTTTACTCTATTGCCCAGTATAATTTTGTGATATAGTTAACACGTGAAAATTAACAATTTATATTTACTTTAGTGGTCGTATGATTCAGTAGGAAACATACTGAATAAACTGAACGACAGATAGGTAGGAATTATGTGACTGCGTAAGGCTGATTCGGTATTCAGCTAACGGGAAGTAGACGTAAACATATTTTACAACTTTAAATGTCACTTCGGGTGAGTAGCCATTCAGCATTTCTATTCTAAAGTTCAATAAACTATAACTAGCCGTTTTACTTTATTACTCTAATACGGAGTATGGATCAAAAGTCAATTTCATACCTTTTGTACATAAAATCTTTCCACTTATCCCCTGTAAATAATGATTACGTCTATTCTACCCGATACAAAGGGAGAGAGCGACTAAATCCCCGCAGGTGGAGCGGCCACCCCACCTCGTACTGATATTTCCGCAACCGGATACTTGTTATTTTATTTAATGCTATACAGTGTTATACAAACTACAGATATTTACAACAATATTATATTCTTACAGAGAATTATATTTACTTTATATTATTGCAGCGCAATGCGCAATAACATAGCTCGTACATGATATATTTTTCACATATGCATACATTGCAATATACAGCCAATCAGCAGCTCAACAGAGTAATAGTATTTATCATTAACAGTTATCTACAAACCGTGATTGCAACAATGCAACTAATTCAATTAAACGATGCAGTAGGATGGGTTTACGCTACTTTTTGTGCTCTGCTCCAAACATTATTGTCAATCGTTTCTTACTTTCCTTTTTTTTTTTTTTCAAATAAAGTCGTTGAATAGTTATTTGGTGCTCTTATAACCATTTATGTCGAGACATTTATGAATAACTCCTGAATCAAGTTTAGCTTTCTAAAAGTAATCATCAAAGCGAGCAGGGGTTGGGCAGCGTACACCCATTTTATGCAGCTCCATAACCATAGTACCACACAGTACAACTCAGGATCTTTTATATTATATTTTACAGATGACAATAGTTCCATAGGTATATCTTAGGGCAATTGACTCTAGCAAACGTGCCTATTAGCTCATTTATTAGGCTTGCAATGCCTTAAGGGATACCAATAAAATAACAGGCTCTTTACCTCACATACAATCAAATTACTAAACAGATGCAGCTATTCATATTATCATAATATATTTACATACAACAGTTTACAATAGCGCTGATAAGTTGCAACAACTGCAACTACACAGATTATAACTGATATTATACAATACAAACGGTTTTTATTATCCGCTGTTATTACATTGGTAAGCAATTGCAATGTTTTTTTACCATTTTAATATAATATTAAAATACAATTTTAAATATAAATGTAAAAGCAACTTTCAGTTACAATACACATAGATGCCCAGCATTACGACAATTAGTAATGGAATAAGATTAGATTATAAATGTTGCATATCATATTATAAATATTGTTATACATTTACCAAGCAGTGTTATATTGGCCAAGCCTCGAGCATCGGATTCCATTATATTTATTTTGAGAATATAATCAAATCAGATCGCCTTCTCGCACTTCTGATGTCACTTGAAAAGCCTTCTGAAACATTGAGTTTCTCTTGATTCTTCTCTGTTAATCTTTGATCCATTTTCAGATTAAATAAAATCAAAGCTTCATTGAATCATCGAGACATTACTATACCTGTTGCCTGCTACATGATTTTACTATTAAAAAGTCGGACATATCGTGTTTTGTACATAATATTATTTTATATGATTTTTATAGTATCAGAGACAACTTTTCATTGTAGTTTTCCTTTACCTCGGAGAACAGTGAAATGATTTTCATTTTTTCTATTGCTCGAGGCCTACAATCAGTTCTGTAAAAGTGTGTTGCAGAACTTCATATAATTAAAAATAGACTTCATTAGACAGGCTGGTCTTCGCTGGGCATTAAACCGGTTACCTAGTTATATTACATTACAGATTCACATATACTGTTATACATATTGGCTGTGCCTCGAGTTCTGACTAATGTCCTCGAACATGACAAATTACGGCCGGAATATAAAGAAAGAAAAATATGTCAAAATTAGAACTTTTTTTGTTTATTTTTTTCTCTTTGTGAATATTCGTGACCGAAATTTGTTATTGGGATAAGAGACACTTGCTATATTTATATCTCCATCCAAAATATAAGTTTTGTGCAATATGGTATAACGATAACGGTTTTATTAATTATAGAATGATTATAAAAAAAAAAAGAAATTTGAACATTTTCATCAAAACAAATTTAATTGAACTAACAATATGATGCAATGAATAAATTCTGTCATTTTAATTTTCGACATTTCTATAAGGCTAAGACTGCGACTATCGATTACATGTTCAATCAACAAAAAAGTATCGCCCATTTAAAATTTGGTGTTAATAAGAATTAATTTGATAGTTTCATTTCAACAAGCTGCGCTAAACGTTCGTGTCGATAGACAAGCCAGTATAATCCATGACTACAATGACCTATGTGTTGTATATATGTAAATTTCCATCAATTTGTATTCGCTTTACAAAATATTTACGCAATCGACTGCTGCTATACTTTATACGAAGCGAGCCGGTTCTTAAAAATTTGAACATTGTGCATACCGCGTTTTTGAAATTTTTTATTCTGGCATTTGCGATATTTATTGATCTCTGACTATTCCTTTTAACTTCATTATCAATCACAAAGTCAGTATTTCCAAGGTGCGGACTCTATCCAAAAGCTGTTTTTTTTTTCTTTTTGGACTCTAGTCAATCAGCAGTGAAGCATTTTATCAAAACTTGAAATATAAACAAATTATTCAACAACAACCTCATAAGATATAAGTAAATCTTTGAAGTAATATTTCCACACGAATTACCAGCTAATGGTTATTTTTCTTCTAATACTGCACTTCTTCAATGACGGCAAGCGCTGCTTATAGTTGTGAGACTGAAGCCATATGATTCGGCAAAGAATAAGATATTATCCCTTCTATTTATAGGCCTTAATGAAGAGTAGGAAGAAGTTGTTCACTATTTACGGAATGACATTTTTGAAGTCGTTAGATTAAACCGTAAGTTTGCGACTGTTTTCTCCATACGAGAAAACTATTTGTGAATTTTGTGGAATCATCTTAAAATCATTTCACCCACGCATACAATTGGAAAAAAAGATACACATTATTTTCAATTAATATGTAGTGATCTCTTGCCGGTACTCGTAAACTATCGAATAATTTTTTTTTTTGTTCTCCTAATTTAAAAGAAAGAACAAAAAATACACCGTACTTTCGACTATTAAATGTACTTGGTAGCGCTAGATTACATGATAGTGATGCAACCCTAAATTATACGATAAAAATAAGCTGTAAATAGTAGCGTTCTAACAAACGTTTCCAGTATTGAATTGGTTTTTTGAAATAGTCAGGTATACGTTATGATAAACTAAATAATAATATTTATTCTAAATAATAATTGCGTAACAAGGTACATACATATAATTTTATCTTATTTACATGAATAGAATTTTGACTAGTTGTAAACCTACTACCCCTATGAATAATCGTAACAACAATAATATTAATAATAATATTAATAATGATAATGATAATCCTAATTATAATTATTCGGTAAATATAATTATAACAGCAACCACAATAATAATAATGAAACTAATGAATAATATTAATGATAATAAATAACTATAACTTTTAATATATAATAATAAAAAAAACAATGAGCAGTTGATTAAGTGTGACTGACGTGCATATTTACGTCGGTTTGGGGCTAAATATATCTGAATAAGCAATGTTTAATTTATATACACATACCTAGATACAATGGTGCCGAACTCTGGGTGGCTAACAAGTTTGAATTAGAAATTGAGGTTTACTCACGATTCGAGACGATTTGGGTAATTTGAGTAAACCAGAAAATGAACCCTAATTGGTAACAAATTTTGTTCGCTCATGTCATATCGTAGGCCCGCACATGTTTTCCGCTTATACAGACTAACAATTGTGGAGGCCTCAATTATGCCTAATGAAGAATTTTTTGTTAGGTCAACAATAATTTCGACGATATTGAAACTAACACCACATAAACCCTCGTATGTCTTGTACTTGGCTTTTGCTCGTACTTACTTTCATACTCCGTTATACACCCAGACTTGCAATTGTATTAAATTTTCAATAAATGGTACTACATTAAGAAGGTTCATGTAAATTGGACGGAGGAATCTAGCACAACGTTTTTGTAGAAGCTGGGAAACTGAAATTGTATCAAACAATTTTGTATTATTATTCTACGGTATATCGATAGTGATGATAAAATTATGGCTTTAAAATAATTAGGGCCATAGTTCGCATCCAATAACACTATTTGTATGGACTTGGCTATTGGAATCCTCCTTCTGATTTTCTTTGAAATTGGATCATCTGACTCGTTCATGCAAACCTATACATAGTTAGGTACATAGATTATTATTATTACTAATATAATTATTACTATACTTATTTTTGAATGTATATTTTAATACGCCGATATAGATTTGTTTGTAATTTAAAAGTGGGATACTAGATGTTATTTCGCCATAATCCTCAACCAAAATGATAAGTTTTTAATATACGTGTTTTATATTGCGTTGTTCTTTACGTTGATGGCATACATAGTATTATAGTGCTATGATGTGCGATAGCAATGTTCCTATTTCCTATATTTCATGCTTATGTTTTGTAGCAGCATTTTAAATAATAGATGATAATATTTTGTTAGCTTTTTTTTCTTTTTTTTCATTTGTCCACTATAGTTGTGAAAAATTATTTTATTTCACTGTACGATGATATAACATACATAGTGAGACAAGAAACTATGGGTTACAATGGTAACTTTAATTTTCTTAACGATGAATAAGTTCAATCCCATTCATCGCTTAGGTATTTGTACATATAAGAAAATTGCACTCACAGTATTTTGTGCGGCGTACATTTATGATTAACAAAAAAAAAAAAAAAAATGAAAATAAAAGTAAAATAAAATAAAAATTTGAATAAATATAAATATAATCAGATTCACACTACAGAGTTCAACAAATATGGTTCTATGATATTTATTGACGTCTTCTTCTTTGTCCAATGATTTTTTTCCCATCAGCTGAGATTGATATTTTATTGTCATCTGTCATCACTCAACTTTTAACTATTCAATCATGTGCTCTAGTTGTATTGTTAAAGACAAAAATAGTCTATGCTTGCTTTTATGTATATTATGTAATGATGCAATACAAATATTAGTAACTTTTATTATCAGTTATTATCCCATGTCAATAAATAATGAGTTACCTTATTTCCTGAACCCTGTAATCATCTGCTTATATCGTAATAGTATTTATCTACACATATTATTATAATACCTAAACAATTCATATAAATAGAAACGGTAATCACTTATAATTAATATACTCGATTTGAGTTTATGTAAAACTCGCTTACTTTCGAACAATGAATAGAATGTATTAGAAAAAAAAACGAAAAAAAAAAAAAAAAATTATCACAAACATGAACGTTTTATTCAATTATTAATAAAAATAAAATGTCTACACAACTGTATCTCTATAAAAAAAAAAAAAAATAACAAAAAAAAATAAATAAACGACTCAAATCAATATTTTCATTCCATAACTATAATTTTTTTTTTTTTTTTTTTTTTTACTTCAAGTAATTCTATATTATGACAGTTATTTGACATTTCTAAGCTGCAGACTCATATATACAACAGGGTTGTTACAAGTTTGCTAAAATTTTGTAACTAGAGCAATGAATTTTCATGATAGAATTTTATCTAAAATCTTATTGAGTCAGAACTCATGATTCTTAAATTGATTAGCTTCGAACGTGAAAGATATAATGTGCAGATATCAATTGGAATTCGCTGATGTAAACAAAAACTGAAACAAATTTCTGCGAAAATCGTTGATGATAATATTTGATTTGAAGAATCTGTTACGGGAGATTTTTTTTTCTAAACATTTGTAACAACCCTATCCCAATAACTATACATAATGGCGTGTATTAATCAAACGCGAAACATGATCGACTTCAGCAATTTCGTAGAAAAATTATTTAAAGTTTTTTTTTCTACACTCGGATGAAAAGAAACAGAAAATATATAGGTACAAGAATCGGTAATCGTGAAACTCAAAAGAAAAAAGAAAAAAAATTGGACCTCATTTGTATAATTCTCCATACGGACAAAAAAACTGCGGATCCACGTAAGAGGCACATCTTTTTCGATCACATTTAAATGATTCACCTTGATGGTATTTTATATCGTTATTACCGATTTATTTATTTTTTCAAAATCACTGTCCGTAACATATGTAGATACACAACTATATATCTTCTGTCTCCCGTGCGTGATGTAATACCGTTGAATTTTTCTCTACGGTAAAGGTTTAGGCATAAATTGTATTTTCCTTGCAATCATTTTTTCAAGAAATTTTTCGTATTTTACGATGATTGCGCGATTGCAATTATACTGCGGCAGATTTATCAAAGTTTATACATTATAATAACGTACAGGATATCGTGCAATAAATCAATACAAAATACAAAATTCATTTTCGTTTGTTGTTTAATAATCACCGATACAATTATCAAATTTAATGTTAAAAAAAAAACATTGAATACAATATATATTATATATAAAGAATGCTACACTGTGTAACTTATATATACCTACATTTATCAAACCTTGTTCTCATTCATTGTCAATCCTGAAATTCTGTAATTTTGATCACGAGAAGAAAAAAAGAACAGAGATAACAAGTAACTATATTCAAAATAACCCAATAAATTTTTCCAATTTTATCAAATATGTTGTTCACGTCCGTTACATCTATTTTTATACTCTATATTGTAATTTTATTTTATTTTTTTTTGTTTCTATTTCACCAGTTCCTTTTGTTTGCTTGATTTGTCCAATTGTGAAATCGAAATTTTTGATTTGCATACAGCTGACAAATGAGATCCCAATGTATCAAATATGCATCATAACGTATATGAATACGAAACACAATTGTTTAATCGAATTATATGATATGAAGATGCGGATATCGATTTCCTGGTATGTAGTAAAGTCGATTTTTCTTTTTCTTTTCTTAAAATTTGTCTCGCACATCTTTCATATGTACAGTATACACGTGTACTTACCACATGATTATCGCATGTGCGCAACCGATTTTCATCCGTATCATATAATCACATGATAATGACGATGCTGATGATGATAATCATAATAATAATAATAATGTTAATAATAATTAATACAGATTTATTGCAAATATGCAAGTCGTAGAAAAAAGAAATGAAAAGAAAATGAAAAGAAAAATTATGTAAAACGAGAGATTAATTATAAAGATTCCAATAATTGTATCATTATTCTTATTATTATTATTAATACAATCATTACTATCGCTATTCTATTCGGTAATTATAATTTATGAAATATACACGAAGTCAGTATTATACAGCTGTTACTACTGTGTTTTTAGTTTGAAAGAAATATATATATATCAACTTTGTACGGCAATTAAACATCATTTCATTGACCCGAATATTTCAATATTATAATTATGTATTACGTATGTATATATAGGTATGTATTATGTAAGGGGGTAGCGTTGAAAAAAATGTCGGAAATCCTGTGGGGTATGAGATATTGTGTACGTATATAGGTATGTAGATTTTATGATTGAACGATTTTTACAATGGGTTACTGGTAGTGATTGAAAAACGATTTACCCGTTCACGTAACGCGTTTGTGTCCTACATAAAATAGTCCTAGCCCTATAGATTATTTGTAATACATACTCATTTGTATGTATATCGAAGAGGTCCATTTTATATTTTCATCATAAATAATGTATTTTTATATTTACTGCAATGTGTACGCGGATATACATATACATACAATAACGACTATATGTGAAGAATATATAACATAATCATGTCTACCATAATATAGGCGACAGAAAATCAACTTGCAGTTCAGCGCTGTTATATTAAAATGCGGATATTAATATTACAATTATTAAATTCGATAGAAATGAAATCGCTGCTGGCGGCCATTAAATTAATCGCTGCACGATGGACACGATATATTGTTATATTCTAGTGGTTCATTCAAATGCAAGATTTATCGGGATCATTAATTTATGTGTTCATTTTTTGAATTCAGATTCGATCGTGAAGGCATAAATTCACACCGCGAAACAGATAACGAGACAATCCGCCGATTTTACTTATCTGCGTATCTGAACAGACCATTTATTACACAAATACACCTATGTGAAGGTTTACGTACCTGAAAATTTGCTAAATAACTCATACGTACATCCTTCAAATGACAGCCCATTAGCCATCTGGCATTCACATTTCTCCGCACGATCGGTTTTACCCCCGCTGAATATGAAGCGAGAAAAAAGAAAAAAAAAAAAGAGACGGTTGAATAAAATAAAAGAAGCGATGCGTAGACCCAAATCCCCGTTAGTATCAATTGCGAATATTATTCGTCGCTGATATTTATGCAGTTTTTCAATTCTTCGGTGATTCAAAGATAATCTTTAGCGTCATTTATTTTTTACCTCAGCAGATTGCCTTCTGTTTTCTCTTGCCATTCTATTGTTTACACTACCGCTGAAGTAGACAAAAAAAAAACAAAAAATCTGTCTAGCCTAGACAAAAGCTCACGTTAGCTCAGCATTATCCGGGCTGCCGGGATTTTAACGTTTTATATGCAAGATCCACACTCGCGTAGACGAGATGCGAAAAGTTTGAGGGCTCAATTAACGTCCAAAAACTCAAGCAAAACTAAGTTTGTAACCTGGTTAGGTTTTTTTTCTCTATTTTTGTTCGCGACTGTAGAGGATAAACAAATCAAGGACACCTCATAATCCTTTAATTTGAAAATGCAGTTTATTACAAGTACGAGACTTGATTAATTTCCGTATAATTTGGACATACGTGTACCCCAACCTAAGCTGTATTCCGATGGCTCACGTTACATCCGGATTCACTTAACGAGATTGGACGAAAACAAAAATTGAACAAATAAAAGAAAGAGGACGAGGGCGATCTCTTTTATACTTTCCATCCATATAAATGGCATTTTACCGCATCCTTTTTTTTTCCTTTTCATCCGATTTCAATCGATTCGCAGATACAAATATTTTCATTAAAAAGCTCGTCGAAATGTTTTCCCTCAAATTTTTCAACGTGTGGGGTTTGTTCAGCGGTGTGTTGTTAGGGATTGATAAATCGATCGCATGTATGTGCGGAAAATAAGCTTCGAAAGCTGCGACGCGCTTTGTCTTTTCATTGATTCACGATGCCACATATCTATACGTGAAACTTTCGTTGTTTAAGGTTCAACTTTATATCCAAGTTTTCGGTGTAATGGCCAACATTTTTTATGTTCGTAATTTTTGAGACAGAAAATCGAATTTACGATCGGATTTATATACGTTCCATGAATATCAACTGTGTACAGATACATTTTTGTACGTCATTTTATTTTATTTATTTATTTTAGTATTTTTTTTTTCAACTATGGATCAAGATCGAAACATATATTTTCATTTTTTCCCCTCTCTCCTCGCGTAAAGGGTATAAAAGTTTTTACCCGTAAAAATTGCAAAGGAAAATTATTTTCATCTCATGATCTGTCAATTTTTTTTTTCAACCAGTTGTTGACAAAATATTTTTCAAGTTTTATTAGAAAATTAAAAACAGCTTCTACGGTTCAGTTTCCTTTGTATATTTCTGAAATTGTAAAAACTTTATTTTCAATATTAAGAATTGTTTAGAGAAAGGACTTTCTCAGATTTCAAATTTTCAATGTCTGCACATTTCTTTTATCAGTCTTCGTTTTTCTTAACCTCATTCAACGGTAAGCGTGAATCAAAAGTTATCTCACTGACTGAAGGACATTTTTATTTTTTTTTTCAATCCATTCGTTTCACCATGACTATATCCCTCAGCGTGCGGGTACTTGAAAAGCTCGGAAGAGAAAGGACTTTGAGATTAATGTTGGAGTGAAACAAAATGAATGTATCGATTTTAGATAAATTCAATATAGCGTACACGTGTGTCAGGAAGTGTGCTGAGTTGTGGCATGTTTCGAACCACGGCGATTGCCACTGTTGGGCGTTGTGGCGTTTGCACGCCTTTCAGTCTGAGAATTTATTGTTCAGGTATAATTTCTCTTCGTCCAATTTATTTATTCATTTTTTTTTACTCATTTTTCCTCCAATACAACCGTTGGGAAAATTGAACGACACGTATATTATTATCTCGGTCACATAACCCTTTTTCACTTCATCCTCAGGCGTACCATTTTTCGAAAATTTATAACGTACCTACGTACGTTGTAGTGTACATAAAAATGGAAATTTTTTAGAATTTAAGAAGTTTCATAAAATTTACGTACAGGCAGGTTTCTTATTTGAAATATTTTTGATGTACCAATCTATGTAGACTGTAATGTACAATGATCATGATGGAGTTGTATTCCCAGCGCACGGACTAATGCCTGATTTATAAATTCCTTACCACTGAACTACCCGCTCCGAATAAGTTAATGGAAGCTGCATAGTTGACGTGGAATTCACGAAATAGTTTTGCACTTGGTACTTTATAAATAATCTCATTGTCAGATTCCGAGGGGGTAAAATAGAAATGCCTCGGCCTACGGGATAAAGTAACCCGGTTCTTCGCGTCTGATCCACACCAGTTAATTACAACATTTCAACAATTTTCAATCACCTGCTAGTCTCCACAGTGACAAATGATCTGAATCACCCCAATAGTTTCTGCCATCCATACGCGACCGAACCGATAAGGTCGAAAAATACTTATAAAACTTTTCTCTTTCAAATCGAGAGATAAAATACTTTATTCTCTTTTTTCTGTAAGGGTCGATCTTGGCGGGGCGCTCAGAATATTTTCTGAGTCGCACCGCAGGATACGAGCCAGTGATAATATAATTCACGATTCACTGGCGAGCACAGCGTGATTTCTGATTTATACAGATTCGCACGGCTTACTCGATGTTATACATTATAGGACTCGAAAAATTATCGCGCGCCCCGCAATCCACAAACAAAAAATAAAAAATAAAGTAAAGGAAATTTAAAAAAAGGACAACCTCAACCTGCTCGTAATTATCAGCTCACCCCGTGCCATTTTGTTTTTTTTTTTTCCTTCTACTCGGCATGGGCGACATTTTTCGTTTTTCTGTTTCTTTTTTCCATCTCATATCAGTGAATACGGTGTAAATTCTGTCATAAATTCTGAATTGACCGCAAAGAATATCGCCACAGGTATAATTACGCCCGCTTTTAGAGGTGTTGTGCAAAGCTGCAGTCTGATCAATTTTATCGACAGAAAATCTGTATCGGAATTCTGCCTTTACGCTTGTCGGCCCTCCAACTTCACAACCCTCTAGGGTGGTGCAAAGACGAGTGGGTAATTCTGATTCGTGTAATCAGCGACAGTGTCGACCAAATATTATGCGCAAAAAATTCTAAGCTCACCAGGGAATGTAATATTCTATGGTATGGAGAGGTGCTTAAATACTTTCGAGGCTATACTTTAGGCGCAGCATTCATTGAGCAATGAAATAAGCGTTGCGAACTTTGAATCCTCGCTTGATTTTCAACGAGGATAATCACGAGAATAATTGTTATACTGCACTCGATTTGACAATTAATTAGTTAATTCTTTTCCGTTCGGAAAAATAACTAACGATATTCGTTGCCAAGCGCGATCTATAGATCGCAGACAGGTTTTCCATCGAGACTTTGCAAGGCGGCCTTCGATTAATTATACGTATATTTGATTATACTGCGGTATGTACGCATATAGTGAAATATTGGTGCAGCTCTAATTAAAATACGAATATGTGGGTATCTATACATGTTTACGTATAGCTATATCATACGTTTAGTTTTTGCGGCAATTCGCTGCTATACGCGGTGTGCAGATGATGAATTACCATAATTTGTGCACTTTGAAGATATACGCGTTTTAATGATCAATTACCACCCATGCTGCACATGCGGCATTTTCTGCTTTAATTACGCCGATCGAATGGAACTGAATCTGGAATTTTCAATTATATTCGGTATATCTATCATTAATGAAGAATTGATTGTTTGGTTAGAAAGAAGAAAAAATATACGTACATTATTATATAATGAACGTTTCTATTTTCTATTCATTATTGCATAATACCATAGATTTTCCAAGCGCGAATTATACACGAATAACTCCTGAAAATTATTTATTTGCTGTCTAACGGATTTTTTTATCGAATATTCAATGAACTTCAATGAAATATATTTTCAAACGAACTATAGAACACCTCGCTACTGTTTGAGATTCAATTAATTTCATACTATAAATTTCTGCATCTGCTTGCTATATATATCGTATTCGAATAGTAGGAGTAATCCTATTATCTTATAGCCAGTCACTGATTCTCCATATAATACGAATTAGTTTCATCATGAACAAACTTCAATTTCTCTAATAAATCCAGAGTGTGTATGAACCTGTAATAATCGCATGTATGTTGTATCTATACTTTAGTTTCGGTTAGCAAAATTTAATAATAGAAACAATACCGCGGTGTACACCTATTATGATCCGATCGGTTCGTGTCAACCTACGTTAACATCGCCTGCAAATTTAAAAATCTCCCCAGAATAATCCGAAATAAATTCGCAGTATACATTATTGTATAAATCGAATAGAATGAACTTTTTTGTTTTACGCATTTTCTATTTTTATCTCAGACGTTTGCTAATCTCGGTCGCACATCTACTTAGCAAAATTTTCACAAAATATTTTTTCTATCTTATCTTATTTTGGTCCATTCAATTGTTTCGCGTTTTTTTTTCTTATTTTCTGCCTTGTTTTGTCTTCGTTTCTTCTTCTATCATGAACTCTGACATCCTACCTGCTGGAGCGAAAGTTTTTTTTGCCTGTTCGCCATTCTTAATCAAGGTCTGAAATATGTATATATATAGGTATATAACAAAAAAAGACGAAATGGTCGTACAGATTAAAGACTAATTAGTTAGGCAGTGAAGATAAATTAACTCTTGCGGTCTTATTGTACGAACGGGAGACTTTTTTATTTCGACTAAATTAAATAAAACACCGATTTATTTGCGATAACACTATATCTAGATAGGCATATAATTAATTAGGTATATACTTCTGTATGATCTTTTTTTTCGTTTTTGTACGGGGCTGATGGGTATTTTTATACGGAGAAAAGACGAGAAAGTCTGACGTAATATCTGATTAAAGGATAATCTAAATACTGTTAAATTGTTCGTGGAAAATGAGCGATTTCCCCTGATTAGTTTACTACGTATTTTTAAATTCCCCTCGTGGATCCTGAGAAATTGAAATTTTCTATATAAGCTAAAAATATCCCGTTTTTCTAATTAGTTCGCGATGATAAATCATCCTTTTATATATTAGGTATAATAATTTAATGCCCATATTCACTCGTGCTGCGGCGGGCAGCGAAGATTAGCAGCCAAGGATCGGAAAAGACGCGGAAATCAAACGATCGACGTGTCTGACTATAAATTGGCTTTACTACTTGGCCTATCATAAAGTGGTTCCGTGTCCCACTACCCCGTCACCTTCATTATCTCAGACTGCCCCATTTCCGTTGATACTCAAATTCCCATAGAAAAATCGATTTTATGACAGCGTTAAATAAATCATCCGGAAATCATGTAACGCGAAAGGATTGAAAAAAACCGTTGCCGAATATCCCGTTAAATGAATAATTCTTCAATGCGTACGAGTTTTCGAAACAAAAGGCTTACCTTGAAGGGGAACAATCTCATCTTTTTTTTTCCTTAAGAGAAGAAAAAAAAAGTGTGGCGTCTTATAACGTCATTATAAATCGCGTTAAATGGTTTACGGCCATGAGACAGAAAAATAAAAAATCTGGCAGGTTCCTGTAGGTCCCCACGGAAATCCTTTTTGTTCACAATTCTGTCGAGGTCATGATCGGTCGTGTTCAAGGTTACGTTATTAAATCAGCGTTGAAGATGTTTTTCGAATTTTAAGTAGCAATTTTGTATAATCCAAAGACACTGCATTCGACAATTTTTTTCTGTTTTTTTTCTTGCATAATCTCAACTTCGCTTTAGGTTTTGGCATATAATTTAGTGAAATTATACAGAAGCTATATGCTATGAATCATTTATTATAATCTGTGAAATTTAACTAAATTCTCGCTGATAATAGAGAAGGCGCGGTATAAGTTGATGACGTGAAATATAACTTTATCGGACGTATAGCTGCAGCAGAAGGCGAAGTAGAAGCTTAACGCGCTGCTGAACCACCACATTTGTGTATGCATACTAAAACCAGATGCTTCCAACAGCTGCAACTTCACAGTATAACATTATAAAGCATCCTATGATAGCGGAGATCCTTCCTTCCTCGCGAGCTTTACCTACTGCATTTTGCAAGCCCTATAACTGCACCAAGTTATTTAGTTAAACTGCACAGCGAAAGCTGAGCTTAAACCGGATACGTACCAAACTTCAATCGGTAGGTTCCTCGCAGGCTATGGAAGCCTGTGGTAAAAAAACGGAACGTGGACATTTTTTTTCGCATTTTTTTATTTTAATTTTTTTCCGAATGCCATAGCTATTTATGGCTCTCGTCGTTATTTCTCGAAATTCGTGGAACTGCACGAGTCGCGCCGATGAAGCGATTTTCCATCATCTCGTAGTTGTTATGTGCAGATGAGTCTGCAGGGTGGGTTAAAAAGCCGATAAATAAACAAGGTAGTAGTTAGAAAAGCTAATCAACTTTCGTGTTTCCATTTATTTTATCCGCGTATATATCTATCTATAGGTACTGCACTGCAACGTATTATACTTACATTCTTATACACCGTATTCTATTCCACGCGTACTCGGCGCTACAGTGATCAACTAAACGAGGTGCCGCTCTACGTACACCGTAATATAACACGGGAAAAACTTCGGGAAATTGGAGATTTCCTAGTACAGACATCGCTTCAATTCGGAACTAACGAGAAAATACTCCTCTGCAGAGTATACAAGGTATACGTACACCTGTAGATATAAATATACGTGTATCGATGGGGTTGATATTCGTCGCAATTTTTGCACAACAAAGAAACGAGTTGGGTTTTGTGAATTTCGCAACGTTCTTCTTTTTTTTTTCTCTCGACTGCGTTTTATCAGAATTTTTCTCTTGTCGTGATTCCCATAATATTTTTTTCTTTTTTTTTTCTGTTCGATTATAGATACATATTGTTAAAAACCCGATTATTTCTTTTTGATTATTTATTTATTTTGTTTTTTTTTCTTTTTATTATTCAAATATTGCGAAGTCTCATAGTTTCACGAGTTAGAATTGATGAAAAAATTTTATTGTCGCGCAATTCGGGAGGGATGTATTTTTCTACTTATTATTCTCCTCCATAATAAGCGCGGCAAAAACGCGTCGAACGTAAAATATACTTTATCCTGATCCCCCGGGGCATGTTGCGGCTTTCACCCGCAAAAGCATATCTAACTTTATTTTTAACTAATTGTAAATATCCGTCAAACTGCCAACATGTAGACTTTGTATGTATGCAGCAAAACGCATGTCAAACTCGCGGGGTTCGTTTTTCAAACAGATGACGCACTAGTACGGTAATATAACCACATCAACCCCTAGCCGCATGTTTGTTAACAAATATCACTGCACGGCTGCTCATAACAAATTCATAAACAATTTCTCTAATGAGAACTCTAGTAATTATTATTATTATTGTTATTATCATCATAATTATGTTCTACTGTATCCGACAACCAGTCTTTTTCGATGCGATGCGATTTCTGCTGAAGATTCTCTTACAATAAGTTGAGCATTCAATGAATTTCAAGGCGCTTGGATCAAAGTTATTCAACAGGCTTCAAGTTTTGCACAAGACTTGCTAATATCCAGGAAGTTGATCATGGGGGGTGAGACTGAGGGGATGAAAAAAAAAACTTTCGAAATTTGCAAAATAGGTAATTAACCAAAATAAATGAATAAATATCGGTTTGGAAAAAAACAAATGAACCGTTCAAATGATGTTTTAGTTTTACAAAGTTTTGATAATCCCTTAATTCACGTCGTACTGACTATCGAGTCTGTAGAGATATAAAATATAAAATGATACGAGACTTTAGGTATTTCTTTATGGTTAAACCGCTTTGCACGTACTAGATGCGCGTAGTATATTATAGTCTAGACTCTTGACTCTGGAGGATTATGTTGGGTAATCAAGTTGTTTAACGATTCTGTCACGATCCGAGTCGACTTTATTAATTTTAAGGGGGTATATGCATATAGCTGCAGGTCAAGATGAAAAAGGGAGATTAGGGGATTCAAGGTTGGATATCGGGCAAAAGAAAAAACAAAATTACAAAGAAAAAAAGCGTTCAACTCGGTGGTGTGAACTGGATGAAAATTTTATCCGGCACAAATTTCTTGAAAATAATATTGCTAGTATGGTATATAGGTATAAGTATAATCCCATATTAGGTACCTATATAAGATGTAGGCAGATACATTACGCCATCTTATACCTTGAAAATATTAGATGCTTAAGTAGACATCTCCTTGTACATATGTATACCGTAATATATAAATAGGTAGTACATAGGTATTCCCCAGTTCCTCCTTTTTCCTTCCTTTCATCCCAACCTTTTTTGACATCATTCCTTTTGCTCGACGAGGCGAAAAAACGAATTTTACGATGACGAAGACTACGACGAAGACGGGTAAAAACGGCCTTGTAAGCAACCAAAATCGTTTTGATTAAAACACCTTTCCTCACACCCTTAAATATATTTACCTCCGCGCGTGAATTATCTCGAATAATATAATTTTCAAATTTTGCAATCTCCTTATAAATCAAATACGCAGATTTGTAATCGCAGGTGTTCAAAATCGACGAGTTTCCCGCTCCCTAACCCCTCTATTTCTTTCACTTCATTCCGTACACCTTTTTCATCCTATTTCTATAGGAAAAAAGAAATTCCGAAGCGTGACGAATTTCGTGTAACATTTTTCGAGTCGTACACCTAACCCCCCGCTCGGCTTATTCACTGACACTACACGGACCACGCACACGAGTAGGTACCACAAAAATCCCAGCTTAGATCTCGACATTTATCCCAGCAAATAAACGTGCCTGACAACTTTCTATGCGTCGCAATTTTCGACGAGCTGAGGCTTAACTTCAACCAATACACACATCGGGGTTATTTATTTATTTATTTATTTTTTTTCAAACTTTTATTTCTATGCAGATTATCATTAATTAAGAAAAATTAAATAAAGGAAATGATCGGAAAGACACGTTGTCCGATCGCAGGCAAACGTATTATTTTTGATCTGGTTCAAAATGAATGGACAGAAAATAAGAAAAAATTACTAAGTAAAAAAAGATGGCGTGCGACCGGAGGAAGACGGGCAGGCAAGAGAGTGGCGGTGGGGGATCCCAGGACTAATCCATTTGGTCGGGTGGTGTGTTGCAGCCGCGATCGGTGCGGATGGAACGTGTGGAACGGGAACAGGATCGGGAACAGGGGCAACGGGGGACGCTTGGGGATCAGGATCAGAAACTGCAGGTGGTACTTGGGACTCCCCGCGTCTCTGTCCATTGTGCGCACGTGTCTACAGCAACAATAGTAATCTGCGAAGACATCTCAGATCTGCTCACGCCACTGCAACGGACCTTTTGGAACTGACGTCACTTCAACGGAGGGCACCGTTACCCTCGTTACCACCGCCGCCGTCACTCCCGCCGCCTGAACTTGCACCCTTAACATTGATCGATCACAAAATGACCATGCTAGTAGATCACCCTTCGAAATCAAATTTTTCCACTTCAGCTATTCAGAATGATCAGTTTTACGGTGACCTGCAAGGGACATAGTGCTTGTGTTATGGAAATTATTAGTTCCTTCGTTTCATTTTTCAGAGTCCTAATAAACCGCGAGTCGATTAAATTTAATGCGAAGTCGTTGCGAAAAGAAAGGACACTGATGAGAATTAAGAGATTAAATCAATTCAAAGAAATACGCGTATATCTGAGAGGCGAACTTATCAGTGAAATGAAAGGAATATCCCCTAACCCGAATAGCTTAACCATTTACGATTCCAAGTATCATGCTGTCATAAAATTCCTAAAATTTCACCTCACCGAATTTCTCGATTTCCCTGAATTCCCGGAAAAGCATAATAGAAAACTCTCTTTGCAGCTGGACAAAATATCGCCAAAAAATTTGTATGTCAGTCTCGAGTGCTGTGTATTTATTCATACACATGTATATAGTATGTATTGTTTTGGATCTTCGCAAAAATTTCTGGAAAAGAGATCGCTGGTTTAGAATTCTCAACGCACTATACATGTAACAGCTAAGATGAAGCAGAGTAGAATTGCATTGAAAAAGAGGAAAAAGCTGGAGATCTCATATTTTTTTCTTCAAGAACAATGAGGGATATTGAACGCAGATATCAATTTCTACCTTCTGCTTTCTTGATGTACCCACAAATATATCGATTTTTATCCCGTTATTTTTGGAACTTCTGTAGCACATATACCCAGGCTGATAAAAAAAAAAAAGAAGACAAAAAATATATAGGAAGACAAAAGAAATCTCGCGCGGGTTGTATACGAAAATGTAAATGTGATCATTGTATAGGTATGTATATTCTCTAATTGTAAGTTAAGTTCGCGAAGCTCGGTATCCAAAACTTGATGTACGAAGTAGCTTTAAGGGTTGGAAAAGTTGGCAAATTTCATTAAGACACGGACGCAAACTCCAAGGTACGAAAGGCAGACGATTGTTCCGTCCCTTTTCAACTACATAACATGGTTTACCTCGATTACACATTACACCTATTATATCTACACTTCACGGTGCTCATGGCCGCGTAATAATTCTAAGCAAAGTAATCCCAGCATTTAGGATCACGAAGTCCAAAATAATTCTTACAAACTCCCGCAGCGGTGAGTAAAAGAATTAGGTAGTCAAGCAAAAAAAAAAAAGTAGATTTCTATAATATTCCAGAGCGTATAATGTAAACATTTATGTAAATATATAATACATCGAGGGCCAGAAACCTAAAGGGCATCGTTCAAACCTTCTCGGTTGTGGGACGAAGTCCCACCCAGAATTTCGAAAAACTTGAAAGTTTGAAAAATTTATTTTTCGGGACACCTTCCATTTAAACTAATGTTCATGTTTTTTATTTAATTTTGTACCCTTTTTGAGGACAGCAGGTTCATTTTTTGCGGCTCGAGCCGTTCTGGTTTATAGCCCTCGATTTATATCTAATTATAATTGTATGAATTCAACAAATTACAAAATATAAATATATAAATATATATATATATATTTATATATATTCATTCAGTTAGAGAATTCAGAGAAGCTTTGCAACAAGTGAAAAACACCAGAACTCCCTCCATGTCTCAAATTCAATTTATTTTAATTGTAAGTGAACCTCATGAATAAAAACAACTCAAACATTTCAGTTACATGCGAGTTTCAATTAGATCGTTTATTATCCGGTCTAATAGATAAAAATATTCCATTCTTACTTGGCTCTCGTCTGCAGCTGCAACTGGTAAAAATTTTTACTGTTCAATTACGATACGCTCGACGACTGTCGTGGTCGTGGAATTATCGACAATTTTTTTTTTCTTCTCACCATATCGACCTACAAAGTGATTGGATTAAATTTTCTCCGAGAAATGCGATTGATCATTTTATTTATCTGCGCATGGATAGAAAAAAAAGTTTTACGAACGTAAAAAAAAACTCGGCTCGCATATTTTATATCATTTTATATATGGTAATACCTATACATCTATATACACCAAAAATAATTCCGCCTTACACAGTGAAAACTACCATAGACCAGACTGCAGACAGCTGACAGCTGCAGAAATGTAATAGTACTTTGCAATTTAATGTAGTGTAACGACTCACAAATCGCGATGGTCTTATCCACATAATATATTTGCAAAAAATAAACCGCCCACACCGCGTCGCGTCGTTTCGCTGTCGTTTGTCCTGCCCATTTTTCTACTACCTCAGCTAAAATCTTTTACATCTCCCACTTCTAACGTCGCTATAAAGATTGAAAATGATCTGAAAATCTGCTCAATGTGAGTCGGTAGATTTTCCAACAAAATGGTGACTAACGCATATGCGCGCACGGTAGATATCAGGATTTATGGAGAAATCCTTCGAAACAAAGGCGAAAAGACAATAAAGAAAAAAAAGTTAAATAAACATAAAACATGTAGAACGAGTAAAATTCAACTTGGCTAATTTTAATCAAGTGTAATGCCTTTTTCAAATTCAGCTGTCAATTTTTTTCTTTTTTTTTATTGATTTCATAGTTTTTCTGAACTTGTTATAAATTTTTCTTCGTTTCTCACAAGTTTCTTATGGCAACTTCAATAATTATTTCTATACTTACTTGCTCTAACGTTCGTCATTATAATAGTTTGATATCGTTATAAGTATATTCCCGCAATAAAAGTATGAAAGTAATTAACGAGTCGTAAATATTGATTAGGCGAGCTTGAATAAAGAATTCACAAGTTATCTAGATATATATACGACTGCATAGCGGATGGCATCAAGGGACGCTTTTATTTTTTTTTCTTGTTTCTTTTTTTCATTCGAATCGAGGCCACATCCGGCTCTGTGTCGTTCGCGTTGCTCAACCCCTTTTACCTAACCTTTCTTTTTTTCATTCTATTTTTTTCTTTATTATATTACTGTCTCCTTTTTACCGCGGTTATCAATTTTCTATTCGCGAGATGTCGTGCGCATGTACGTAAGTATGAGGTAATAAAATTGCGTTAATAAATTATTCCCTGCAATTAGTATAGACGCGAGGAAGTTCTAGATAAAATGTACAATATTGTGAAATAAATA
The DNA here is from genome assembly GCA_963978495.1 of Athalia circularis. Classification (NCBI taxonomy): domain Eukaryota; kingdom Metazoa; phylum Arthropoda; class Insecta; order Hymenoptera; family Athaliidae; genus Athalia; species Athalia circularis. The sequence continues at coordinate 10,909,537 of OZ021702.1, forward strand.
GCAGTTGCACACCTTATCGCACTGTATATTTCCTAGATAATGAGGCAATTACATAAATGTTGAACTTTTCTTCTTATCTGTAACGTAGGTTAGAAGGTTAATGTTATTTTTTTTCTCATTTCCTGCGAATACACATTTGTCGATATTACCTGTATAATTTCACATGTCGCAAGGGCTAACGATAAGGGCATGCGAATAACCCTAAAAACATGCGAAATACCTCATATCGGTTTTCATTATTGAGGGATACGCCCTTCTGGCTTGATCTCGATCTCGCCAGAGGGTTCTAATTCCAAAAAATTCAAAAACTTAGATCTCAACTGGGATACGAGTAAATTGGTATAATAAAAGTATTAAACAAATTGAGCATGTAGAGAAAAATTTTTTGTTCAACTCTCGTTATCGGCACAATAATACGAAGAATCCCGACGAATTTTCGTAACATAATTAACTCTATACAATATCCAACCCAATTAGTCTACGATTATTTGTGGGTTCCAAAGAAATGTGACTGATCTTCAATCCGTGCGTAGTATCATCAAACTTTTTCTCTCTTCTTTTTCTCATCCTCTTTATTTTTCCACCTCGGTCCAGAACGAAACGTTTTTTCGGCGTTCCCACACGTATTTCTTGTAGATTCCCAAGTCCCTCGTACATTACATGTGATGAATGCAAGCTGTGAAAAAAACAGAAAGAAAAGAAAGAAAAATGAAGAACACGAGATAGTTTCTCTATTAATATAACACATCGCATGGGTAGATTTTACAATTAATCTCGTGTAAAGTTGCACGGATATGCAGCGTTTGGGGTAATTATAGCTTACGTGGAAAAGTATTTGATGAAAGAAAACAAACGACACAAATGAACGAAAAAGAAATTTATATTTGTCGGACACGTATGCGAACATGTAGATTATTTCAACGAAGTTCGAGGTCCGGTATAATTCAACGATCGGTGTGAAAGTTATTTTTTTCTCCTCTTTTTTTTCACCTTTTCTCTGAACGATCCTCGTAATTGAGAAGTGCAGCAGAAAATGAATGATAGAAAATTTAATTAAAAAAAAATAAAATTTTCCTTTGACGTGTGTGTCGTGTAACGACTTCGTCCTATTGCAATTTCTATTCCCCATTATATCATCTCCTTCTCATCTCAACTTGAGATGCAATCTTTGTTCAATCAATCCGTACAATTTTATTAGATTGCGGTACATGCATTTCCACTTCTGCTCAAGTTTCACACGTATAACTATATCAACGTGAAGCAATGCGGTGAACCTAGTTATTTTATTCCTTTTTTTTCTTTTATTTATGAGTAGAGGATGAGTTCAACTCTGGAATAACAATATTTAGCCGTAGGGTAATATCGATGTGGAGAAAAAGCAGCGACGTGACGCGACATCACCGTTGAAAGTTGCACCGGAAATAATGCCATTTCAGAATTATCAATTCCCCGTGCAACGCCGCGCCGATATGGATATGCAGTTGAATCCTCCGGTTATAAATTTTTCTATTCGATAAATGAAATGGAAAATATTTCGATCGGTAGAGTGTAAATCATATTATCATTTTTCAAGTAATTTTTACATATACATTTTGTGTTTTTCTTTTCTTGCCCAGTTTAATCTAATTTTTTCTTTACTCATTTCGCGCTTTTTTATCGATTTGAAATAAAGAAGAGAAAAGAAAAATCTGGAGATTCGCGGTTGGAAAAAATGGTCCCTTTCGACAAAGAATTTCTTACACATTATATTTTATTATCATACACCTTGTTTATAGGGGTACGTAATTTGAAGCTCGTGAGAAGGATATGAAATTTAAAGTACACAATACACAAAAGGTGAATACATAAAAGTAAAAAAGAAAAAAACTGCGGGGCAATAAAGCGTCCGGTTTTCTCATTAATTCGCATTGGCATTAAACACGTTGAATTCGCTCATAGCGTTTAACCCTCTACAGCAAGCTCTGTATCACACCACCTGGCTCATTTTTAATTAAACTTGTAACGAGAAAAGGCAAGATTTGAAAGAAGCAAAACTAGTAAGACTTTATAGCCATTGATTTTCTTCAATGTTAGGGTCGAAAATAACTTGTTCTCTATGAGTGTATGCTCATATATTTTGAGCCTAGTAATCCGAATGTTCAAGGTAAATTAACCTACCTGTTGAAATGATCGAGTTATCGGCAATTTATCGGTTTTCGGAGTGAAAAAATTGAGGTATCTCGAAGGGATTAATTCTTAGCTCAATTTAGTCGTCGGATTCGTTTTCTTCAGGTCATAATACGTTAGAAAAGTGTCCTACAATCGATTTTTAAAATTCTTCATTTCTGGCCTGAAAATCGAAAGAATCTAAAGGGGTATGCCTTAGATTTTCTCGCTTTTGGGGTCGAAAATCAAAATTTTTTTTCATAGGGTTTTAAAGTCTATTCTCATGTTAACTGAGCTCAGGAATCCGAATCTGCCAGCTAATTTGATCTATCTATGAAATTAATCGAGTTATCCCAAATCTGTTGCTCTGAAAAGCAAACAAACTGAGATATCTCGATTGGTTTCAGTCATAGCTCGATTCATTCAACGGATCCGTGTTTCTAAGATCAAATTACTTTATAAGACCACATCAAAAAAGCACGAAACAAAATTTTTAATTTTCACCTTAAAATCGACATTTCACTTTAACTACTTAATACCCGAATCTCTATAGCTCTACGGTAAAAATAACGCAAATTACATGTTACTTTCGTTCGCTTTTTCGTGAATACTCTTTCACGCTCTTACAGTAGGATCTTCCCTTTTTTCTTGGGGATGCCCTTGTGGTTTTTATCCCTTGATACGGTACGACGGAGTTTTCCGCATTTTCTGAACACGCGATAGGCTCGTAATCCGATGAATTTGGGTTGCATTAGAATCAGCTGTGCACGGTATTCCATATTCAGCTAATTGTAGCGCGAGGAAAATGGTATCTATAGATATCGCATATATACACCTACGTAACATACATAACGGTTATATATGGCTCATTCCATGTCAATTCAACGACGTTTTGTCGGTGACCCCCTCCGATTTTTTGATATGTTATCATAAGCACAAAAGGAAGTATCGATATGAATTTTCAGCCCTTGATCTCAACACGAACCGAAGTCATCGTTTTTGAAGAAATATTCTTGAAATATTCATAACTTCTACAATAATTAAGATATTGTAACTTTATCGGAGGTCATCTTTTTTGTTTTTTCATTTACTTTTTAAAAAAAATCTCAAAATTAGAAAAAATTTTTGGCTGTTTTAAGCACCTAAAATCGTTTTTCTTCCAATCGGACCATTTTGAGTTTAAAACAAAAAAATGTATAAGATTTTACGTAAAAAAACAAAATTTTTAAGATTTTTCCGAAAGTGGGATTCCAATAACGTGATGTGAAAAAATTCATTCATTCATTCCTTTTTTCAATTGATTTTTTGTTTACATTACGTTATTGGAATCCCATTTTTGAAAAAATCTTAAAAATTTGGTTTTTTTATGTAAAATCTTATACATTTTTTTGTTTTAAACTCAAAATGGTCCGATTGAGAGAAAAACAAATGTTCGTGCTTAAAGCAGCCAAAAAGACATTAAATTTTGTTTTTTTTTCAAATTTGCATCTTTTTTCAAAAAGTACATGAAAAACAAAAAAAATGACCTGCAATAAAGTTAGAATATCTTAATTATTGTGGAAGTTCTGAATATTTCAAGAATATTTCTTCAAAAACGATGACTTCGGTACGTGTTGAGATTAAGGGCTAAAAATTTATACGGATACTTCTTTTTGTGCTTATAATAACATATCAAAAAATCAAAAAAATCGGAGGGGGTCACCGACAAAACGTCGTTGAATTGACATGGAATGACCCATACATACCGCACATGTAACGTTGCTCTCGAATCGTGTCCCTCGAGCATCGCTCTACGGATGATGCAATTGTCAGCCTTATCCGATCTCTTCATTTATATTACATACGATCCATATATCGAAGAGAACTTCACGCACCCCTATATATATATTTCTACATACCTATATACAGCTGTGAAGCTACATAAACCGAACCAAACCTGGATCCCACGTACCGCTGAGCAGGTGCTGATTATAATAATAATAATAATAACAATAACAACAACAGCACAGTGGTAGTTATAATAACAGTAATAATAATGACGGTGTCGAGCCTCGGAGATCACAGGCGCGTACGTCGCCTTCTCATCCCTTTGCAGCATCAGCCTCAGCTTTGGATTCTGGATTGCCCCGTCCTTCCCCCTTCTTACCCCCTCAATCTCGTACATAGATGTATGTACACATAGCTATATACATAGGTATTCCCAACGCAACGGATAGGAGCTGGCAGGTAGATAGTGGGGCTGGCTAAACTAAGACCGTAATGAAAACCTAAGCCGATACCTTCATTATCCTTGAACAAAACTTTGACGAATAAATTGAGTCAGTTCACGCGTATAGGTATAATATATTTATTATTATATGCGCGTGTACACATATTTTTGTGGAATAAAATAAAGACAGGGCGTTGAAGGTCGGCCTTAATTTTACAGGTCTAATTACCCTTACGTGCGCCCTCATCGCGTCGCACGGGGTCGACGCGGGGAAAAAAATAAATCCGGCTCTAATTTCGGAAAATTTGTTCCTCGTTTAATAATTTCACTGTTTCGAGAAGACGCCAATCAACTGTATCAAATTTCTGTATCTCTCTCTCCAGTTTATTTGATCTAAATATAAAAAAGCGTCAGAATTTTTCTGAGAAAATATTAATCGGAACCTATCGTACGATTGTCGCATATTATTGTGAAACAGGGGTGTTGCTGTAATAGGTATAAATATATACATTACTTTGCAGATACATGTTCACATGTCGAATATATAATTCAGCGCGTGTATCCGCCTGTAAACTTAGAAATTGAACAATTTTCATTTTTGGCAGCACGCAGAGCGAAACGTGGCAGGCCACGTCTCGGGAATCGAGGAGGACGTCACCTTACTCTCCACGGGGATTCTCCATCACGCGGGGATTGGCTTCCCTTGGACATGCGAACGGCGCCTCCGGCCGTCCCGGCATTTCGAGGCTTCGAAGAATTCACCACCGACGGTGTAGTGAGTCATAAATAAAATAATATCTTACAAAAAACATAAATAATAATAAGAACAATAACGAAATCCTTATGCAGCGCAAATCTACGGGAAGATGAGAAGCGACCGTAGAATAAATTTGAAGAAAAAATTCTCCACCCTCGTCTAATTTAGAAGAAAATAAGTTACATCGTACACTCTGCTTCTCTTTTGATTCCCTATTTTTTTTTTTTTCGTTTAACATATATATTTTTTGTCCTCCTGCCAGGAAGAAAATCTCCAGAAATTCATATGATCCGGAAATCTGACAGGGTAGATTTTAGATGCCCAAGAAAGAGGAGGGTGCGGGGGGGGGGGGGGGGAGGAGAAATTCTCCGATCCGGGGCGATACATTTTCTGGTATTAATACTTCCCGAAAAAATGAAACCCAATTTTGCTCCTCCTGTTTTGAACCCTGTTTGAGAATTTGAAATAAAAAAAAAAAACAAAGAAAAATCAGGTATAAAAAAAAACTTCGAACATTTCTACAACGTTATTCGGATAGTTGATAAAGTAAAATTGTTCAGAACTTATTAGCGTGATAATTGGAAAACTTGAGAACTTTGAGATTGAAATTTCGACTGCACGCTTTGCGGGCGGGTCAAGTTCATCGCTCTTATGACTAGTTTAAGGGATGAAATTTGTCCTTCGCGTCTCGGCCTATGATTAAAACTAATACTAAAAAGATCATTAATTCCGGACGCGTGTAGCACATCGTATTACATATGTTGTACCTGTGTACCTAGCTGCGCGTACATGTATAGCCGATACTTTAATACGCGTACATCTGTACCTACCTATAGGGCAGGGGGGGACCACATTCGTACAGCTAGGCGCTCAAGGAATTAGTTTACTAACAAGAGAAGGTTTCAACGGAGCCCCCTGGGTTTCTCGTTATAGACTCGAGTTCTGATTGTTTCTAATCTCAGAAGTTCGCATTTGCGGTCGCTGTTAGCCTGAGTGCCTAAACTCGTTCAGCCAGAAGAATTAGGCGCTACCGCAAATTAACGTTCATACATACTTACTTACCTCTTGCGAAAATTTTCTACACACATCGACCTCGATCCATCATCGGCGATGAGGATTTATTCTATTTCCTTTTTATATTACGTATACGGAGGATTTCGGAATATGATTATTTATTTATTTTAGTATTTTAGTATTTTTTTTTTACCAGTATCGGGTATATGTAGTGCGAACAATCCAATTTCGTTAGAATATATTTGTTACGTATAAATAGCCGCGTTTCCCGATAGTCCCTTCATCCGATACAGAAATATTTGTATAGCTATACGAATCTTATACGGGGTTCAAAGTGCTCTTCAAAAGATTTTATCATCCGTGCAGAAGGAATTTATATCCGCGTTTCACGAACGGTATAAAACAGCTTTATAAGGAAGGGAAATATCATGGCATGGTCGACGCAGTCTAGTATAGTATGCTAAAGGAAACGAAGTATAGTTCTGCAATTTGGTGTGTACATGAAATGCATTCGTCTGCATTTTTATCTATATTTCTCTACTATAGCTCAACTCTCGTAAACTACACGGGGTGAGTAGAAGTAGAAATGTTTGTTTTTTTTTCTCAAAACTGCCCATTTTACAAGCCCGATAAAATACGAACGAGTAAACGAATCACGTCAAATTTTTTATCTACCAGAAAGTAACAAAAAAATCAAATCGTTTCGAAAATTTCAGATAAAATTTTCTTTTGTTCTCGAGAGAATCACGCACTATTTTTCCCGCCTATCGTGTGCCACAGCAACGCATGGTAACATCGATTTCTGAAAGTAACTTTAAATTCGTAAGATCGTTGAAAAAAAAAACAAGAGTAAAAATATATTCCGAATTATTGGTGCGCGTACGAATTAACGGTGCGATTATTAGTTACTTTGTGCATAATGATTTTTCCAATCAGACCTCAGCGATTTTTGATGATAAATTATTATTATTATTATCGAATGATCTAACGGCCACTGCAGTGAAGATCGGTGTACTTCTGCGGGTTCTTTTGTTAAAAAATTTTTGCAGCTATAGCAATTATGCTGACATTGCAGAATTAAAAATTCTTTCTATATAATATAAAAGGATCACTTCTGAACGGGTATAGGTATATAGATATACCTAGAAATTATGAAAACGCTTACCTACGTGCGGCGTGGGCCAAGTTCATGATCGATATAATATGAAAAATGAAGACTCATCGAATTTCGGGCCATAATTTGTCCCGCGAAATTCACATCACACTTCTCAATATATTCGTTCGAATAAGTCGCGCCTATAACTTCCGCAACGCCGTAATTTTTGTCCGTAGATTCCATATAGCTTTAGAAAATTAACAAAAAAAAATCTATAGAGTGAGAGGGCGGAAAATTGTCATTCTGTTTTCTTTCTATATTTCTATTTCCCCTTAATCGCGGTCCGCGTATGAATCAAATATTTCCGAGCGATGTAATTTGTAACGATCTCTATATGGGTTTCCAAATCGAATCGACACCTGTTGACTCTATTGTTAGTTATGATTCGCGTATAATCCGAAAACATAGCACGAGCTTGAGTGCTCAGCACATTTACACTAGTCCACGCGTCGCCACGTTTATATAATGTTTGTATACGTATGAATTATAATGTACTTAATGTTTATTATGTATGTACATAACAAATTGCCTACTCGATTGTGAGTGCCAAATGCGGAGGTCGGTTGACGACGTCAAGAGTCAACGATTTTTTCTCGTTTTCTTCTGTATACCTATCTATTTTTTTTTTATTTATTCCCCCCCCCCCCCAGACCCTGGAAACACCCGCTTTACTTTTTCTCTTTTATTTTTTTTTTATCTCTCTGTCATCCCAAGCCAAACACTAGCTGACGTCCAGTTCGAGTTAATCTCAACTTTATCCTCGCCCGTTTGAGAGCTTTTGCAAAGAGAAAATCGAGAGAAATTAACTCACGGAGAAATCGATTGTCACAGTATCCATATAGTATTCTGTTACACCCCGTCTCCGACTGATATAATGTTCTAGAATTACCTTTAGTGCACCGGACATCATGTTCCCAGCTTTTATTTAAATCTCCGACGTTGATCATTACAACAGAAATTCTGCAGAGAATGAACTTAAATGAAAAGTTTCCCTTAGATTTCTCTTTCAAAAACAATTTTCACCTGACATATGTATGAGGTACTGTTATACTTATACACGGGATTGGTGCGAGGAAATGAAAGAAATCGAAAAGATTTGTTTCTTTTTTTACATTGGTATTTTTTTTATGAAAGAAAAAACAAACCAAAAGACGACACTGCTGTGCAATTTCACCCCACGGGTGAATTTTTCCTTTTTTTTTGCTCCCTCGCTCTGATTTTAAACGGAATAAATCAAGAAGCAAAAAAATTGTGATGCGCCATAGATGGAGTGCACGAGTGCGTAAATTTAAGTATTTTATTATAACAAAAAAAGAATGAGAAAATCCACGTAAAATCGTTTTTTTAAAAGCAAAGGTTATACGTCTATATATGAATAATACACCAAATATGTATTGTCATTCTATCGTATACCTCTCATCGAAAGAATTTGGTTATCATTAAAGATTGTTCTTAAACAATTTAAATCAATTGAAACGCTGTTGCACATTCATTAGAGTTCAAAAGACGCACGCGGTCGTTGCTGGTTTCTTTTCTTTCTTTTTTTTTCTCTTGTTTAAATTAATATAACAAGCGCGCTGAGTGCTTTTCAGAAGGATATAATTTTATCAAGTCGCTATGCGATACGTATCCGTACACAATATATATATTTATACTGTTATATACGCATAATGAAGAAAGTTACAAAAAAAAAGTGACCATACATTTTACCAGAATAATAATCTACCCTTCATTTTTTTTATATCGTCCTTTGTCGCCGATGAACATGTTAAGGGTAAAAGCTTTTGTTACAAATGTTATAATATATACCGTCTTCAAAATCCATGATCGTCTTTATTTCCGTTGAATTGTATATTTACCTATACCAGCTACTTTTCACGTATTAATAATCATTACGTTTGAGTTAATTCCCTTAATTTTCCAAGACATAATTTAAGGCTTCCATATACCTGACTTATATATCTATAAACCTGTACATAAAGGTTGAAAGCCGCTTATTTCAAGGCGTTCGTTAAATACCTACTTCATGCCATAATATACAAGTGGTGTCAATGATAATTAAAAATATATATTTTCTATAGGTAAAATTAAACATTTTTTAAATCATCGTCAATTTGATATTCATAGGTTTACGTAGAAAATTATATTGTGGAATGTGTACGGCAAGATCAAAGAGCTGCGTTTGATCGAATTACAAAAATTTAATTCATCGATTCCAATCAGAGCTCGCGGTATTTTTTTTCTTTTTTTTTTCTTCTCATTTTGATTTTGCAATCTCTTTTTTTTTGCAGGGGTTATGCGCATGGCTTCATATTATTCGAGCCACAAAGGAGTGTAATTTGCACATGATTTTTCCTGCAGTTAAACCCGATTTAACGAATAAAGAACGGAAATATTTCGTTCGCGGGAATGAGAAAAGCAAGGAAAAAAAGAAAATTATTATTGTACAAAGATAAAATTGATGGTCGTATATCCTGAAGTGTCTCGACGTGTAGAGAGGCCTTTTGTAAAATTCTTTATCTTTCTCACGTTGACAGCCGATAACGAGATTTACGCTCTAAATTTACTTTCCACAACTTTTTCAGCGTGATTTTACTCAGTGTCAGAGAAATTTTCCATACCATTTATGAAAGTTTGAACTCCGGTTCGATTTGAATAAAATTTTCATGCCGGAAATCGCGCTCGCGCGTTTCTATACTATATTGCCAGGTGTTATGCGGGTGCTTTTGAACTTTTAATAGGTAATACGTATTTCTTCATTTTTTTTTTTTTTTTTTTTTTTCTTTTTTGTCAGCCAGGGTCTTACGATTATACGAATCTGTGGAGTATTAATTTCCTTTTCTATATTTATATTCATAAATAATTTTCAATTCAACCAGAAAAGATTGGTTTCACTTAAGCACAGAAAAATCAAATATTCCACCTCTGGGCTCGCTTTTGTCTCACTCGGTAATATAAACGTGAAAAGAGCAAATACCGCCGGGTTATACACGCGGATCTTGCGACTTGAACTTCTCCGTATTCGGTGTACGTACAACCTATGCGTATATATAAATACGTAAGTATGTATACGTTTTTAAAGGTAAACTGGGGTAAGAAAAGTCTGAAGAAGTACTTAAATTGACGTCCAATTTACAAAATTACATTTTTCCAATAACAAACGCGACGTTCATATTTTCTAGCTCGCGAGACGAATTCCTAGACTCTTAGCGCACACGGTCGTGTTGGCTATAGCTATAATAACGTATGTCATTTAATGTAAAGACGCAAGTTCAAATCCCACGATAGTGTGTCGTTTTTTTTTATTCATTCATTTTATACATTTTTTTCACCGACGTTAACTACCCTCGTTGCCCCGCTTAATCACCTCAGGGGATTCAATGTGCTTATCTGCACTTGAGGGAATATGTACGTGTATATGATATGATACGACATATAGTATATACCCTATGTGCGCCCTCGATTCACGCGAATTTTTTGTATCCACTGTCAGCGATATTGCCAGGATCAGCTACAGGAGTTCAACGCCAGAAATAAAAACAGAACTTATACGAATCGCTCTGGTCATTAGACGCCATTATTATCGGTTCGTTTATTTCATTTAATTTTTTTCTGATCTACGATCGTCGGTAAAGAGTGTCTTTACTATGCAGAAATCGCTATCGAGGATACAGTTTCTCCTTTAGCGATCACCATGTCAGGAATTGCAAATTTTCGTTGATCCCATCAGAATCGTGCGTAAAAAATATTTTTTTTTTTTCAAAATAAAAGACAATAAAATAGAATACGCATAAAAATGGGAAAATCTTTCATCACCAAATTATCTGCAACGTGTCGTTATATGGTTATTTTCCACGGGTCATTGCCGTACAGCGCTGCACGTGCTGGTAGAATCGTTTTTGTTTTTCTTTTGTTTTTTTTTTTCTCGTTGTATTTTCTTTCATCCTTTTATTCGTTTTTTTCTCCGAATAAATGCGAGAGTTTCGGGGGTATAAGGATCAAATTTGATTTTTGGTTGAGTAGATGCCCCGGGTGGTCTGAACTTCCGGATGGCCGCACAGTACACGAACGCAAATGACGCCGTTATTCTCTTATCTCTTTTTTTCTTCACCCGGTTACTCCGCGGGCGAGGAAGACGGGGCGATGACGACGACGACGACAAATTCCTTCCTCATCTATAGCTATAGATACATACTTTATACAATTCATCGTTTTTTTTTTCTTCTTCTTTTTTCTTTTTCCCCCATTTCTTGAAGACGACAAAACTCTGATATGATGTTATATATTCATACATAAGCTTGCTGGTTATTGCTATCATGTTATTATCATTATCATACGACAGGACTATGGCCGCTATATATAGCTTTTGCTGGGGTATAATTTTCTTTTATATGATGCGGATGAATTCTTCCCGTATCACACCCTATGCACCCTGTTACTTCTATGTATGGTCATTACCTTCCTCCGAGCGTTGAATACAAAAAGAATGATAACGGTATCGTTTGTTATGTACGCAGTTAGTGAATTATGAGAGTCCTCAGGATCGTTGGAAAATCGATTTACCCTTCGACACATATTTTGAACGAACGAGAAATATCGAGAAAACTTGTCATCTCACTCACACCGCCTCGTTTCCCACGGGATATAACTGCAGCCGGGAGTTTCGCCGATACGCGAGAAGTAGTTGCTGGTTTTTTATTTATTTATTTTTTTCCTTGCTTCGAGGCATTTGTCTCTTGCAGTCAATTCCTTGACCCTTTTCCTTTTTTTTTCTGTATATATTATTCTTTTATTTATTTATATACTTATTCTCTTCACTTATACTATTTATAACATTGTTTTTCTTTCTTACAATAATTTGATTTTGATGTAATTCTTTTCGGGATTTTTATCCCGAATCTATTCCTATACTCACCTTACCCCTTTCATTCAGCACTTTTCTTTCATTTCACGAATAATGTAACAGTTAAAATCAATATCATTTGGAAGAAAAAAGATTTTGTATCGCGAGGTGGTTTTACGTTATATCGACTCAGTTACTAAATTCTCCTCGAAAATGTATAGCGAGCTCCCACCGTCTTGTGTCACTGGCATTATTAATCACTTGGCCTAATGGGCGATTATCCTATCTAGTCCCTGGGCGGTTACCTTCTCTGCCAGCTTCCGTTCTTGTTCCCTTTTCCCATGTCACGTAACTTTCATCAACCATAAGGTTTGCGCCAATTACTATAATATTTCCAAGTTTCACGACTCGCACAGAGTAACGGAGTTACGCAGTGATTTAAGGGGTGCATGCTGAGCTCGAGACGTCAAATAAGACGCGCGGAAAGTGAAAAATAAATCTGGACAACCCCACGCAGATGTGAATTCCCCCAAAATCTACCACGACAAAATTATCCCGTGATAAAAGAATAATTTTAACGTTTTCCATGTGTGATATTACAGAAAACCGTGGAAGAGTAGGTAGAATAAAATATTAACTTTAAAAGCCTCTTTCATTCCTGGAAACAGTATTATGCATTCTTTTATTCCCAACGTAATCGCGCTGCATTCTTTGAATGCAGATACAACAGTTGCAAAAGCTTTAGAAAAGCTTTTCCGATATTACAATTCCGAACAAAGAGCTCGGGGAAAAAATCATCGCGCACGATCATAAGCTGCAAGTGTTACGTAAGATAGAAAAATTAGATTAAAATAAAGAAAAAACAGATCTGCATATTGTCAATTACAGAAATTGAAAGAGATCAGACGAAAAAAGTTACGTAAGCCCGTGGGTTGTACGTATCCATGTATACCTGTATATTCATCTATCTGCCCATAACCTTATCGAATTTGTACCCGATCTGTTGCAGGTACACTTGGGCGAGGGTATCGCCGTCTGCGAAGAACAGTTACGCGCTGTCAAATGGAGTGACTATCGTAAACTGACGCGGGGATTGGCCGCAATTTTATTCAGTCCTACGGAATTGGCGACGTGTTCTGTTACCGGACAACGATGGAGCAGGGCTGGAACGGCTACGGAACGTCCAGTAAAACCGGCACTCGACCGCGCCAAAGTACAGGCGATCATATGTGAGTGAAGATTAGTTATTTCCATTCCGAATTTCGATTTCTCTTTCTCTTTTCGGCAAGATCAACATTTCGAAATCTGAGGATAAAACATTGGCACCCAGCCGCCGCAGCGCTGTCGGATGATCCGGCAAAATTTAATGCGTATATTTATCGATCAATATCCATTTCCACGATTTTAATGTCATGAACCACTTAATATTATGCAGAAGATATTCCTACTCCCATTTTTTCCGTGCTTCTTCTTTTTCACCCTTATTTCCCCCTTCTGTCTTCACATAAACGATTTGGTTCCAGATGCTTTCTATGGCGTTGCGCATTGATTTGGTGTTGAAAACAAGGCGATAAAAACTATAAAAATGACAGAGGGGATGGTGGGAATACACAATACATCGTGGTTTGTCGTTATGGTGTGATGATCACCCATATATACATATATATACCACCCTGACCGGGTTTTCAAAGTTTTATACGAAGACATTTCGAAGCTGCGGGCGGGCAGCTATTATGTAACATAAGACTTTTTTATGAGAATTTAACAATGAAAAACGACTCGGTTTAAGAGGTTTTCGTCAGTTTTAAATCGGGAAAAACGCATGGGCTTTCAAGCGAGAGGGCTTGCGCAACTGTTAGAACTTGATCGTTAAATCAGACGCAACTTTCTCTACCTCTTATACCTGTACCATCTAAAATGAGAGAAAGAAACGCATTTTTACGCGAACTAGACCCATAAATTCTAAAATTGTGCGCTATGGTTTAGTACACGGGGCATTTCATGCCAAATCAAATAGCCCGTGATCCAGACCGTTTGAAAAAATGTTACATTTGTCCTCACAAAATATCCCGGCTACTCCACACGTTCTTCTTTGACCATTTTTATTTATTTTTTATTTATTTATCTATTTTTTTGTTTGTTTTCATAAATCATTCAGGTATTCCAAAATAATTATTTTCATATTTTTTGGTGTACCAAAAGACAAGAGCTTTTTATGTTTATATATTTCATAATTTTCTGCGGTATGATATTTCCGAAAACATAAGACCATAAGACCTATAAGCGCGTAACGAAGATTTTTGTCATTATTTTTTCCAACTACAGCACGTTGAACTTTTTAGTTACACCGACATGTAGATACCCGCACGGCATACATATTATACATATTTTTGCATGTATGAAATAACGCCCAGGGGGCTTGGTGCGGATTTGGAGAAATAATTCGGAACAATTTGTTTCTGAATTTGCGGAACGAAGTAACTTGTATTTTTTTTCATTATCCCCCGCCCTCCTCCCCCTCCAGATCTATAAGGTTTCATTCCCTTGTTGCTTGTTATTTCGATTAGCTTAAACTTTTTTTTCTCATAATATTCAGGAAAAACAGAAACTGCTTTTATAAACAACCAGAGAGCAAATGACAGCTGGAGGCGTAAAAAACTTGTATATTTATTTTGTTTTTTTCTCGTTCAATGTATTGCATACTTTTTAAAAGAAAAATGTAAAGTCCAACAGAGCCATATATCTGGCTCACTTCCGTTTTATATGTACGGGACTCGTTTACATAATTAACGCGACACCCAATTAGAACGAGATTTTTTCGATTCGTGTTTGTTTTTATGACGCGTAGATGGAAAAAAGGCAGAGCTTGTAGAAGCGACGTTTGGGGATTCACTTTGTAATTGAAGCTCTTAAAATATTTGGAAAGTTGAGTTTGTTCGGGGGAACGATCTGTAGCCTTTGGGAAATGAAAGAATTTGATTACGACGATTCGTTGTAGTCGTTCTTCTCCAAGAGAGAAAAAAAGCATCGAATTCCTTCGGGGTATTATATATAGAGATTAGACAAATTTTCAAAATTTACTCTTCGATCGAGCTGTTTTTTTTTTTAGTATCATTTTTTAATTTTTGATGAATTGGTGCCTAATCATATGTCCCCCAAACTATCCTCCTGATAATTAACCATTTGATCTCTGCCAGGATCTTATCAGAATTTTCAAAAACACCTGATCTACTTTTTAACGATCAACACAGGGTCCGTTTTTTTCTTCGATACTATTGTTTTCGTTGTTCGTTCACCATTCGTGAAAAATGAATGACTTTTTATGGTCGTACATTTTCAAATGAATGAAAAGGAGCAAATTGAACCAAAAATAACACGTTATTTACTCGAAGTGTTTATGCACCAGTGACCAATATTAATATCTGCCAAATTAGTCAAACATCAAACATAATAATATACACGAATTTCAGCCCTTTGGAGAAGCGGAATATTAATTAGTAATAAAACCTAATGAAGAGTATATAACCTATACCTATACAACGAACTGTTGGTTTTTCCATTCGTCATGATAAAAACGATCGACACTTGAACTTTTCAAAAGGTTTTCCGTTGTCAACAAGCCTTCACCAATATTATTTGCAGATGGGATCCCATTTGACACTCATTTTTTTTTTTTTTTTTTGTTTACTTTTTCGAAATTCCTCATGGGTTAACGAGGGTCGTGAAAAATTTTCACTCTGTCATATTCTCCCCGCATCTATAGTATAATAAAGCGAATTTCGCTATTTATCTTTCACATGATGTGCGAACCGGGGATGGGACGAGTAGGACTTTTGAGGATGTATTATATGTCCCAGGGTTTTAGCTCCTAGATAGTTCGTTCCTCTGGGAATATTTTTCGGGAGGAAGTAAATAAACCTGAAGAGCCGGCAAAACGTGCACTTGCCCTAAATCCCCAAATTACGCATCTCCATTCGATGTTATTTCAACCCCCCGTAGCTTACAGACATTTCGTACGTTATACTTATACCGGGTGTATGTGTGTAATATTCAGTGAAATTTCAAATCGAAAGAATTCAGAATCCTTCGCGCTGTATAATGTTCGAATTTTTTTATTCCACTTTACGAATTGATCTAAGTCGAATAAATTTGGCAGCGAAAGTCACGGACTTATATTCACATCGCCCACTTATTAACGGTATAAATCGCCTGAGGAGAGTTAATTAGGTAAAACTTTACACCTGCTATATCGAATGTCTCGTCAAATGGATTTCCCAGCTCGAGTTCTCGCATTACAATTTATCACAGGCTTTGCATACCCCAAACGAGCGACGTACGTCGAGTCGATGCAGGTGTCTTCCAATCTATTGTGCTCCAAATGAACTTTGAAATAAATCTGGCGACAGATAAGCTCGTAACGTCAATTATTTCTGGAGTAAATGTAGGTACGTACCTACCCTTGTAACTTTTTCCCGCAATGTTATGTACAATAAATTCCAACATAAATTGAAAATAAATAAATGAATTGATATAAATAAAAGCTTCATTTCTGGTTCCGCCATATCTATGTATATAGGTTATACCTAACGCATAAGTTCGGAATAATAATTGGCGGAAAACTCGATAAGATCTGAGGAATTAATTTCAATTATAATTTCGCGGCTCGCCAGGTGACATCGTCGATATACTCATTTTGAAACATTCGACAAATTGCTGGAACAATTACGAATTTGTCATTCACTTTTTTTACCGCTGCTCTGTCTTTCTAAAAACGAACAAATTTTCCAGTAGCCCAAGGCAAATGGCTGAAGAACGGATTAAATTTTTGTTTCTGAATGAAAAAAATGAAATAAAAAAATTATAATTGTTAAGCCCTCGTTACGCCCATATTCTTGTTTGCGCGTCATTAGCACACTGCAGATGTTTTTGATCATTTGAGTGGCGCAGAGAACGGATGCGTTTTATTTAATTACTGAATACACTAACAATGTGCTTTGTGTTCGTCGACATTGAGGCGAATAACTTCTCTTTCACTCATTTCAAAAATATCTTCAGTAGCTGATTTACTCAACTCTGCAGCTTTCATCTGATATTATGTACCTACGTATGAAAAGGATAAGTAATTCCACTTGTGTATGCGTAAAATAATATTATCTATTCATGTTCGTTAGAGTTATCCGTAATAACTCGAGTAAGCTATATACACACATCTGACATGAGAAATGTAAACCCCGTGTTTAGGTACCCGTGAATAACTAACGACCCTGAAAAACAAATTCGGTGTGAGAAATTACGGTGTAAGGGTAGAGATCTGGTTACTTTATGTGAATTCTATCAAACATGAACAAAAAACCTCAACCAAATTTAAAAAGTTTTTCAAATAATTACATGAGTCACAAAGGTGTAAGTAATATTTGTAATGTGTGCTCGTGATCTTGGGACGCATGTATATGGTGGATGAAATTTAAAAATTTTAAATGTATGCGAAGAGGCCTCAAGGGTCCGGTATAAGGTGGATCCTTCGGGACTTTTTTTAGTGGGGAATGAGCGGTGTGTTATAACCTGATTTTTCCATCGCGTTAGCCGTATGAAAAAAATATGTATGTACATGAAATGGAAATAAAAAGAATTTAAAGTAGGCTAGAGTAAGACCCAATTTTTCGCCGTCAAAAAGTCCTGTGCGATTTCGCCTGTACATGTATACTACTCAGAACAATTAAAGGGTCATCCCAAAGGGATCCGGCCGTCTCGGGTTGAGCCTTTAATTTTTACGAATGCAATACATTTTCGCACACATGAAAATTTTTTGATTCTCCACGACTCGCATCGTTCGAAATATTGTCATTATAAAATTGTTGATGTGAGTAACACGAGCTTTGACAGAAAATTTCCATTTACAGTACGCGAGATCGGTGGTGAATATTCATCTTTGACATGCATATATACACATATTTTTTTTTAAGGGATATATGTGACGTCATCTTTTTTTCACTCGCATCCTGCTACAGATTTTCGTTTTTCACGAACCTTTTCATGATACTTACAACTTTTCGTTACATAGAGCCCGAGGAAAGTGAACGCGATATTAAAATCGAGTCTTTTTTTTCTTCACCCCGTCACATGCGACAGCCGTTTATCGAATTGAAAACGAAATGTAAAGTTGGTTAGGTATAAAATTTGGCAAATTTAATGAAATAGAACCGTCCGGAACTGGTCGGAAACTTTATAATGTTGCGATGTATTTAATCCACGTAGTTTGGAATACAATGGAGAGAGATGATGGGCACGGGTATGTAACGGGGCAGAGGATCGTTCATCTCATAGCCCCGGCTTTGTTTGCACCCCTAAATTCCACCATACGCAAATCACTCGACATCAACGCCTGGAATTTAGGGGCCAGTTTACCTCGCTCACAGTCAGCACGTTGCCCGTCCAATCGCGACGTTTTACGTCTTTCCTCCTTGCCCGGAGATTTTCTGATGAAATTACACGGGATTCTGACCGATCGAGACATTGTATTTTACCCAACCTAAAAATTCACCGCGGTCACGGTTGATCCAAGACATATTATACCAACCCTTCGAATTGGAATTTTACTCCTTCTTTTTTTACACTTCCGAAAAAATTATAAGCGACATAATTCGAGAGCTCTGCAAAAAATAGGTCAACCTAGACGGTCGCTGTCCGGTTTTTGAATAAACGTAGCTGATGATTTGAAAAAAAAACTCGTTCCGCGTGACCGCGTTTTTGTTGATTTAGAAACTTAAATTTTCGTTCCGTCATTTTTTTTTTTTCTCTTTTATTTTACCGCCCACAGAACTTCACATTTCAATTATAAAATTCGTGATTGAAAATTGATCAGAAAAGATTTGGTGGATCTCGTGAACATGTGGGGAACATTTATACATGTGATTTTTTCTCTTTATTTTTCGTTTCATTATTTTGTATCGTTCATCCGATATCGCTGGACTTTTATAAAATTCGTTTTATATTCGACGTACCTTTTGTTTTATTTATTTTTTTTCTATCATATATTGGTTTTTATATTCGTTGCGGTTTATGAATGAAAATAAAAAATACATATGCACGCGTATATGAATTTTCGATGTACCAACTGAGATTTGAATCTGTTGAGTACAACTCTTGAAGTTCGATTAGCTCGCTGTTAATTAATCGAGCGTTGTACTCAATTTATATTCTGGATTTAGTAGTCTAGCTCGTAACCTGCTGTATAAGGAGGGCGAGACGAACTTTGATAATTGTTTTAGGCGTCGAGGTATATGATAACGGCAATAGTAATAATGAAATATAACTCAATCGTCTAGAATTAATTTGCATTAACTGTACGATTGATAATTTAATTAATTTTTGTTTTTCTTTTCACATATTTTAATCTATCAAAATGAACATCATTCCTCTTTCATTTTTTTTCTCGTTTGTTTCTTCTCAAAGAAAGGAGGAAAAAAGGGGTGAAAATAAAGGTAGGGTTATACGGACAAATCACAATAATGCTTTTGTCTGAAGGAAAGAAAAAACCGATGCGCCTACATATTTTTTCCAACCACATTGCATGTATACCTATGTAAATACGTAGGTACATATATTTTCTGAAACATTTCAAATTCTCCACCTCGCTCGAGCTTAGTTGCCAATTACTGCTCCGCTGTAAAGTGCAGCTATTATACATCTGGATCGTAATTATGTATATGCAATATGCATAGTTTGAACTTTTAACGGCGGTCATGTACATCCTATCTTGACATATCTAAAGCACAAACTGTACCCACTTTTTTCAGCGTTATTGTTACCAGCAGCATCGTCTGCAAAACGCGGTTCTTTGTACTAAAATCGCGACCCCTGCACGTAATATAATACGAAAATACCGCGTTTTTATCGTCGTGGTGAAGAGCGTACGCCACTTCGACGTCGGTACATTTCAATTTACATTTGAAATTCCATTTCAACAAAGAGGTTCGGTTTTACGCATGGCAGACACGACGTGCCACTGCTACCTTTTTTATTACCCAAGATAGAGAGATGTATGAAAAGTTCTATTAACCATTCACCTTCTTTTTTTTTTCGTCTTTTTCTTCGGTTCTTCTCCACGGATTTTTTGCGTAGTGATCAACTTCCTGTCAAATTCAACTTTTGTATAAAAACGCAAACTAGATAGCTATAATCAAAAAATTTTGACGTCTTGTGAATTTTTTAATATAATTGCTAATATAAGCTAAAAATTCGTAATACTCTGGGGGACGCCTCAAAATAATACTGCGTTTCCCTCACAGTTAATTCTGGTGGATTTAAAATATTCACGTATGTGTTGCACGTGACTAATAATTATCTACAAACTTTTAATTGCTTCATTTTATAAAATTATTTCGTGTCATTTCTTTTCTTCTTCCTCTTTTACAGCTTACGTGACGTCGAGATTCCCATCGGTGGATGTGAGCAGTGTGAAACAAGTGTTGGCCTACAAGTGCAAAGAAAATTCAACCGCCCTTAAGATGAAGTCTATCCGATATATCTGGTAAGTTTTCCTATTTTTTTTTCTTGCGTTCTTCATTCTTCTTACTGAATCGCGATTTGAGAGATAGAAAAACAAATTCGTGCCGCCCATTAATTGTTGCTGAAATTTTTTGCTGCTAAAATTTGATGAATTATTTAGGAGACTCCGCAGCAGTGTAATCCGTAAACAATTGAAAATCTTTAAAATTTTCGGGTTCTCAAAATTCTCAAATCCGAGAAATATTTGCTGCGAAGTCTTTAACATCTTTAAGATCTGTATTTTCGCAAGCTCGACGCCTACGACTTTCAATTCAATATTCTATAAATATTGGAATACCCCTTCCGCGTATCGTAACAAAATAAATCTACGAGCTTTAACAACCGCACTTGAACCAAACCGACGTACGATTTTCACGCTTGGCGAAATAATCCTCTGAGTAAACGAGGATGATGGAATCGCGTGACGTTGCCGCGCCTATTCAGATATATATCTTTATGATATATCTATGTACATATATACCTATGTACTGTACACGTCAATGACATCCTGCGCAAGTAATATGCAAGCAGAGTTTACTTCACGCATATCAGCGAGCTTTGTTCGATGAAAATTGCCCACCGGAACCTAACGAGCGAGGGATGAAAATTGATCCGTCGTCTAATATTCGGATGCCACTTGAATCCGTTCCGTAATTCTGTTCGTTTTAACCACGTACTGTTCGCGGACAGTTTCACGGACGTGATTCTGGACCAACACGCCCAGTTTTCCTATTTCTCCTCTTCTCGTCTCATCGTCTTTCCTATAGACTCGCGTCTTTCTATTCATATTATCTCCTTCTACTTTGACAATGTTATTACATTGTATACAAGGTGATGATGGGCCGACAAGTTTTCAAATAATCTATATGGAATCGTGAAACGTGTGCGGGAGTAATTTACCAAATTTCACTCCGAAGTAGCTTTCTTCCTTTTTCATTGTTAGTTTTTCTTGTTCTTACTGCTCGTCTTTTTTTTGTGTTGTTCGTCGGGATGTACACCCTTCTTGCTCTGCCCATTTGTCTATGGACAGGTACCATAAATTATCGCGTTGTTTTTATCGCCAACGCCTTGCCTCCACTTTTAACCGCACGTAGATGCGTAGATAACTCATATTATCTCTAAATCTGTTACCGCGATATTCATTTTCGAGTACAAAAAATTCATTAAATACAATTTTACAATACGTAGGTATAAGCTGAACGATTCGCTGCTGACGACAAAATTGAGTATGACATAATACAAACTAGACTTGTTATATTACTTACACCTCAATGATTCGAATTCGGTTCACCCGGTTTGTTTAAAAATATATTAAGAAATCGATATAGTATTATACGTCAGCTGACAAACTAAATTATCTGAATTTTAATTAATTACTTTAAAATACGTAAAGTCCTAGAGTTGGAACAGGTTGCAAGTTAAACTTTAAAACTTTTTTTTTTTATTTTGCAATTGAGAGTTTGAAGTTTTTGGTGGAAGAATCTCATATGATTCGCGAGCTCTTTGAGGCCGTTTTGAATTTGATCTCTCAGCGAGCGAGTCTTCTTCGCTTTCATTTCTTTTTTTTTTTTATCTCTTTCTTTCCTTCTCGTATATTCATATAAAAGTCATATACATCGCCAAGGAAAAAAAAGGAAAACTTTTTTCTTTTTTTTTTTTTTCTTTTCCAATGGAATAAAAGTAGGTAAGGAAGCTCTTGAATTTGTTTTACGCTCGTATCTCAAATATAACTTCTTCAATAAATAAACTGAAAAGTTGCACAGTATCTATACAGTCGCGCTCTGGTTATCGAAAAAAAATTTCAAACTCATACAGCCATAAGTTATATTTACCTCTTCGATATTCGGAACAAAAAAATAGAAAAATGTTCATATACTCCGTGAAATGATGAGATAAAAATATGTATATTTTCATACACTGCTATACGATCGTCTGATTCAGTCTATGGAATAGAAAAAGTCTCGCATACCCTTTTTGGTGAATATGAAATTACTTAGCTTCCCATATTTGAGACGGGATATGCGGCGGTCCTTTTTATCCTTACATGCGCCCCAACTTTCAACACCTGCCAAGCAAAATGGCGAATCTAATCTAGCAAATTTTTTTTTTATTCCGGGAAAAAATAAAAATACTAATAAAAATAAAGAAACCAGATATACACTTTTTTATAATCTCGCCTCGCCTTATGAAGAGTAAGTGAGCTTGCGGCCCGAAAAATTTTGACGAAGACAATTTGTCCTGTGTAATACCAAAATTAGAATTTATTCCGAGTTATATCTTCTTGAATTAATGTACCGCAAAGTTGAAATTAGAGTTACTCAAATTGGGTTTAATAATAGACGTACTACATGTCGAGCATAAACATTATTTTTTTTTTATTTCTCTTCACTCTTCGAAAAAATGTAAATATCTGCAGAATGCAAAATCATATCACTTTTTTTTCTGCCCGCTTTGCAGATTCACCTCCCGCGTGTGAATTCTCATTGTAACTCAAAAACACGAATATCAGATCGAAAAAACAAGAAAAAAAGTAGAAGAAAAGAAAAGAAAAGAAAAGAAAAGAAAATCCGATTTTTATTTTCAACCGAAATTTTCTACTCGGTCCGGCGAACCTGAAAATTCTAGCCCTATTTATCACGTCATTTTTTTCTCCCTATCTTTTTTACTTTTACTCGCTGAAAAGATCATTGGTTTGTTGATAAAAAAAAAAAAACTTTGCGATTGACGGAGTAACACTGCCGATTAACAAGAAAAGTATAAAATATAAAAAATAAACTGCGAAAGCTTCTATCAATTCATTGCCACGGCTTTTGTACATTGCACTTCACCTTGATATATTAGAACACGCGTATTTTTTTACCGAAACCTTCTGACCTCCCACGGATTTCTGGTTATATTCAGCCCTGCGTACACGTGGATATGATCTCAGCGTGAATTGATACGCGATTTTTTAAATTTAATTTTCGTTCTCTATTTTTTCTACCCACAGTACCGCGCCGCTGTTTAGACAAGAAAAATATTCTCTAGTTTCTATTAGATAATCCTGTAGTCTGGAAAAAAAAAAAAACTAAATTAATAAAAACATTGGATCCGATTTTGATTTATACATAGTTAGGTACTTATACATCGCTCGAAGATTTC
Organism: Athalia circularis; assembly: GCA_963978495.1. NCBI lineage: Eukaryota > Metazoa > Arthropoda > Insecta > Hymenoptera > Athaliidae > Athalia > Athalia circularis. The sequence continues at coordinate 10,933,349 of OZ021702.1, forward strand.
TTCAAGTATGTTATTGTCTCAAAATTATCACTCATGCGTCACACGTATCTCTGCAATCTATTCAGGTTTAATATTTTCGGTCGAGTTGGTCTGATTGTGAGCCGTCTGGGTTTCAACTATTCAATTTTGCCACACGTACTTATTTTGTGTCAAAAGAAAAAAAAGTGAGAAAAAAAAATGTACAAGTTGTTTGTGGACTTGTCAAAATCACCGCCAGTTAAAGCTCCTATAACTATACTATATTATTCTACGCGGAGGACGAAAAATATTTGAGAACGTACACGTGACGTGTTATTAATAATTGATAAAAAAAAAGTGTAGTTGAACAAAAATGTAAATGCTTGTTTTTTCTCATAAGCCGATAATGAAATTGGATTTTTTTTTCTTCTTTTTTTTTTGTTATTTCTTTTTCCTTACCTTGGTGTAATTCTCAAATTCTTCAGAGCGCCCTCGCGTAGTTTGCAAAGGTAAACGACCCGATAACTTTATCGAGTTGCATTAAAAAAAAAGAAAAAAAAATTTGCTCCGCTTCGTACCGACGTCAACATATTTTTATTCCATAGTTTTCTTGAAATTTTCAATTTTATCATCGTTATTATTCCCACATCGCCCATAGATCTGCTGTATACATAGGTTATGTACATTATACTTGTATGAGTACTGGATAACTAAAGTTGCATGGGGGGGGGGGGGGGGGGGAAGAAGCGATCCACCTCCTTTCACTAACGCATCTATTTTACGAATAATTTTCGCGCCGCAAATCTGCAGGGACAATATAAACGTCCTTTGATTTAAATTTCATAATGCTAAATTCGCAACTCATTTTGCGTGTGATACGTATACATGCTAGGGTGGGTAAAAAAAAACTTTTTTTTTTTTTTTTTTTTATGTCATACACAAAAACTTGTTGCTAGGCACCTTTAGAAAGTACTCACCCAGTATGGGCTCTTAATATTAATGGAAATATTATCCTCATCATAGTTTTCTATTTTCAATTTAGTTGATATTAAAGTGGTCATATCTCATCACCAATAGCTTGTTAAGCCCGTACCATCGTCAATATTTATAGAAAATTAAATGCTCTACAAAAATGGTCTCTTACACTTTTTCGATAAATCTTACCATTTAAAAGATATTTAAGGTCAAAAATTTAAAAATTTAAAAAAAATAACTTTTTTTTCTGAATTTTGTTACTGACTGAGTAATAATTATTATCGAATGAACTGCATTGATTCTAGTAGGAAATTTAACGCTCTACAAAAATGGTCTCTTATACTTTTTCGATTACTCGAACCATTTCGGAAATATTCCCATTCGAATTTCAATATGCACTGATATTCATAATTTTTTGATAATTATTTTCAATTTACGCGTTTAATTTATCAATTTTTAGATAATTCATGATTCAGAAAGTTATAAATTTTGTGGAAAAAAAATTTTTGTTACATTTTAAATAAGCCTGTTGAAAAATATTGAATTACAATCCTTAATTGCGATAAGAGTAAAATTAATAAAAGAAAATATCGTTAGGGAATTAATTCAAAAGAAATATCTTTCCAAAAAAGGGTAAAATATAACTCGGAAACTGTCATTCTATCAAAATAAACTCAAATTATTATTAATATTGTCAAAATTGATAAATTAAACGTATAAATTGAAAATAATTATCAAAAACTTATGAATATCAGTGCATATTGGAATTCGAATGGGAATATTTCCGAAATGGTTCGAGTAATCGAAAAAGTATAAGAGACCATTTTTGTAGAGCGTTAAATTTCCTACAAGAATCAATGCAGTTCATTCGATAATAATTATTACTCAGTCAGTAACAAAATTCAGAAAAAAAAGTTATTTTTCTTTAAATTTTTCAATTTTTGACCTTAAATATCTTTTAAATGGTAAGATTTATCGAAAAAGTGTAAGAGACCATTTTTGTAGAGCATTTAATTTTCTATAAATATTGACGATGGTACGGGCTTAACAAGCTATTGGTGATGAGATATGACCATTTTAATATCAACTAAATTGAAAATAGAAAACTATGATGAGGATAATATTCCCATTAATATTAAGAGCCCATACTGGGTGAGTACTTTCTAAAGGTGCCTAGCAACAAGTTTTTGTGTATGACATCTAAAAAAAAAAAGTTTTTTTTGACCCACCCTAATACATACGTATAATAAGTCTGGAAGTAGTTCTTTTGTTTTCGACCACAATACATCGACCATCGACGAAGGTTAATTTAGACTTTCTATTATCATTGTTGTAATTGAAATCTGATAACAAAACTTCGTTTATAATGAATGGCCGCGTACAGAAATAATTTATATGTATGCAATTATACCGTCTACCCCAAAATTTTTATTGGAACTCGATTCGATGTGAAAAAAAGATAACAGCTAACGTACGAAATGAGAAACGTACACGTTTGGGAACTTTCTTTTTTTTACACTCATCTTCGATGGTTCGTCTAGTTCAGTTCATGGACTGCCGGCTGTTCAGGATAATTTCCTTGAATTTTCAGGGCCCAGTTACCGGTAAATTATTTACCCCCTGTTCTGTCCCGCACTACACTTTAGATGTAATGAAGGTATTTTTATTTGGATTGATTGGTGTAGACGAATTTTGTTATTAAATATTGTATATTTACAAATCGGTATGTTTAATATTCTTGTGATAAATTTGATACACGTAATTCGTTGGAATATTTGAGGTATGGAGTTGATAGTCAAAAGTTACATAGATTTGATGATTGATTGATTGGTTAGATAGTTGGTTAGGTGTTGTCGCTCGAAAGACTTGATTTGTACTGCTGTCTTTTCACGTTGCGATTTAGCGTACCCGTCGATGTCTTTACCCGCACTGTTCGAATTACACGGTCTGGACCAGGATAGGCTTCGACAACTGTCACGTCCGGAGAGTGACTCGATATAAGTTGTCAATAGGAGGGGTTTGAAGGATGTATGTTTATAGACGTTACAACTAAAATTGCGTTTATTATTAATATTTCCACTATTACAATTCTAGGTACCAGTAATTGTTTCTCTGACGACGGTGTGGATAGGCGATATAAGATAGTAATGTGTGTAAGTGGTTGGGTTTATATAAGTTTGTTTATGGGAGTTAAGAGCGGTCTTGAGGCGTAGCGGGTGTGAATGGTTGAAATGTGACTGAGCGGAGCAGAGTATATCGGGTTTGGGTGATGGTTTGGATGGAGGTGATGTGAGGTACACCCGGTGAATAGGTGTCGGGTTCCGAAGTAAGGTCGATGACTTCAGGGGATGCAGGGGAGGTGGATGCTACCTGATGACTTATGGGGTGATTGGTGAAATGCTGGTGTTTCGGAATCAGTGGGAAAAGTACCGGAGACAGGGTGTCGGTAGGTGAAGGACTGTCACTTGAGGAATGAGAACTTTGTGGTGTTGGCGGCGAAAAGGGGCAGGTAGAGTCACTCTGGTTGTGAGACAAGATTGTGGATTCGGAGAGATTGGCTGTTTTATATGCCAACTCTATTAGTTCGTCGATCTGATTCAGATTCCGTGCAATTGCGGCCTGTTTACGCTGCCGTACCTTGACCCCTCCACGTTTGCGGTATTTCCTATTTCTTTCAGCTTTGGTCTGGAACATCTAGGAGTTATACATAGGTGGTGAGACTTCGCCTTGACCCGGCGAAGACAGGGAAATTGGGAAAAACGTAGCAGATTTCGAGGTGATAGATAAATGGTTTGCAAGCAAGAAAATGGAAAGAGAGCGGTTCACGACCTCACCAGTGTAGGCGAGGAGAGAAAGAGAGTTTGCAACCTCGCCAGTTTAGGCGAGGAGAGAATTAAAGAGAAAAGAAAGTTTCGCGACCTCGCCAGTGCAAGCGAGGAGAGAGAATTCGAGAGAAAAGAATGTTTCGGGACCTCGCTAGTGTAAGCGAGGAGGAAGAATATCAGAGAAAAGAATGTTTTGCCACCTCGCTAGTGCCAGGGAGGAGAGAGAATTAAAGAGAAAAGAATATTGCGCGAGCTCGCTAGTGTAAGCGAGGAAGAGAATACGGATTAGAAAAGTATGCGACCTCGCCAGTGTAAGCGAGGAGAAAGATGAATACGAATTAGGGGACAAGGAGGAGATATGGACTGGGATTAATCAGGATCTTCCGAAATAGTCTATATGGAGATAATGATGTCGCACTGATAGTTATGAAATGAAAGAATAACTCTTACCTTGATTAAATAATGAACGATGGGGCAAGTTGAAGTCGAAAATAAAATGATGGTAGGTGGATTACACTTTTGAACTGATTTTATTAATGACAGTGATTGATGAATAATGCAATTCTAAAAATAAGGATATAAATGATATAAAATTATTTAATAAATTCAATACCCGAGTTAGAGGACGTTGTCCCGATTTAAGAGATATTGAAAATGCTGGATACCCGATTTAAGAGGACAAAGGTCCCGAGTTAGAGGTATATATTGAAGTTTTGACTGACAGTAGTCGATTGGAGATTGAGTTAATGAATGCGCGCTCTGGGTCCTAGTGGCCCAGCTTTTATATGCAGTTAATCTAAACAAATCGGGGATCCGCATTATTTGGTCATAAGTCCAATGGAATTTTCCATTGGATTGTTTGTTTAAAAATATATATCATATTACATATTCGTATGTATATGTCAACTCTATGTTTTGGCTTAGCTTATGATTATTGTTTAGATCATCTTTATATATAGGTAGATGCATAAAGGAAACGTTAAGTTTTGATTTGCCTGACTCCCAAAGATAAGGGGTATCTCCTAGGTACTAGGTGACGGTATTCTTGGATCCGTCACACAACCCGTCCGAGACGCCATTACAGGGGTGGTGCGTTGTCATCCCTCATGAGGACACTAGAGCCCACTGTAACAGGATGTCTTCCTCTCGTCCACTTACTTTGGATGTTCAGCTCGTTGATATATTCTTTGTGCCACCTGGTCCAAAAGTCTTGCTTGACCTGCCAGGTAGACAAGCGGTTGCTCGCCGTGTCTGAAAAATCCTGTTGGCGTAAACTCGCAAGTGAATCGCCAATGAGGAGGTGAGCGGGAGTTAGTGCAGAAAGGTCATTTGGATCAGAAGATAAGGGCGTTAACGGTCGAGAATTAAGAACACCTTCTATTTCAACCGCAAGCGTGTATAATTGTTCAAAGGTAAATAATTCGGAACCGATTACTCGCTTCAGGTGATGTTTGAAGGATTTTACAGCTACCTCCCTGTTGCGTGCCATGGCAACTGACTTAAACAATTGAATTATCAACGTTAATTTAATATAATATTTTTACATGCATACAAGTTAGCAAGAGGGATGCAATCGCCCAAAGACAGGACACGAGGGTTATAAATTCTTTGTTGTAGCTTTTACCGCTTCAGTACAGGACATTTGGCGACCAAATGTGCAGCCATAGACTCAAAATTCCCACATGCTATTTTTTAGGAATTCCTGACTCTTTGTTCCTACACCTAAGTAATAAATCTTCCAACTATATACATCTTCTAAGAAAGAGTGTATACCGGAAATGTGTATATACATACCAGCCACTTTTAACAAATTGTCGACCAATCAGGCATTAAGAAAAAAGGACTCTGCCAATCGGAATTTTTGGCCAATAAGAGAATTTCACTAAAAACTTAAGGGAAAGCGAACTCCCACCTTCAGGACGATTCCCCTTTCCTTCTTTTTTGTGTCGACAACAAAAATCGAAAATGAACTCAAAATCAGTCATCTACGAACGCTTGGGAGAAACACCTCTAAAAAACAAAACTAAGCTCTTCAAGCAATATTCAAAATTCAAAACATTTACTTTAACTTGTCGAATCATTATAAACCCTTTTTCAACCTTAAACATATACATAAAATCACTTCTTCGGGATCCATTAAATAATTTAACTTGTATCTAGTGTTAAGTGTTAATAAAGAAATATACAGAATTTATCAACATATTTGCATTAGTACAGACATTCAATCATTCATACAGCATAAAAATCACTCCTTTTTTTTTTCAACTAGTCACACAACGGCGGTGTCTGCGTGTGATACGTAACACTCCCAGATACCGCCAACATGCGGAGACTGAGGAGGGATGAAGTGCTAGGCGATGCCCTTTTTGGCGAGGTAGTCGTGGACCTTATCTTTGTGTTGTTGATCGTTGGAGAGCGCCTGTAGCTCCTTCAATTGGTTGTTGGCGCCGACAAAGTTGGTTCCATTATCCGAATATATGGAGGTGCATCTTCCTCGTCTAGAAATGAGTCGTTGAAGAGCCGACAGGAAGCCTTCGGTTGTTAGATTGCTGACGACTTCGATATGCACTGCCTTGACCGACAGACAGACGAAGACAGCTACAGCCACAATCGCTGTTCTTTGATGTAGAATGGCCCACAGTAGCCCACTCCAACGTTGAGAAATGGTCGAGCTTCGGTCACTCGTACCTTGGGCAAGTCACCCATTACGTAGTTTACTGATGGAAGATTCGCTCTCGCACAACAGACGCAAGCGCGAATGACTCTACGTACTTGATTTCTTCCATCAACAATCCAATAATGTTGTATAGCAGATAAGGTAGTTTGTGCGCCACTGTGTAAATTGTTCTGATGTTCTTTTCCGATTATTAGACTGGTTATATGATGAGATTTTAGTGGAATCGCTGGGTGTTTTTGTGAATATGGATAGTTTGATTGTCGTAGCCTGCCTCCTACACGTAAGATGCCGTCCTTGTCAATGAACGGACTCAAAGGTAATAAGCTACTCTTCCATCATACGGTTTCGCCTCGTTGTAGGGATCGCAGATCAGCTTGAAATGTAGATTGTTGAGTTAGCTTGAGTATTTTTATGGAGGCTACTTGTAGTTCGTTGACGGTCAAAGGTCCCTTGTGACGATTACATTTTTTGAATCGTAAGTAGTAGGCTACGACCCGTTGCAATTTGTCAAAGGACGAATATCGTGAAAGTAAGTTGTCATCAATGACCGTCGTTACTAGACAATGTACCGTCCGTCTGTCCGGTAAATCCGTATGGTTATTTAATTGTTGTTCAGGCCATCCTTGTTCTCCCCCGGCTAACCACTTTGGGCCTTGCCTCCAAATAGCCATTCTTTTGAGATCGTTGGGCAATAAACCACGTGAGAGTAGATCAGCAGGATTGTCTTGTGTTCGCACGTGTTTCCATTTGGAAAGATTTAATATTTTTTGGATGCCGACTACCCGGTTGGCGACAAAGGTCTTCAATAGATGTGGAGACTTGTTAATCCAATGCAGCGCGATCATGAAGTCGGTCCAAAAAAAGGTTTGATCGACGTTGGTATCTATTGACGATTTGATAGTTATGTGCAGATTTGCAAGTAGTACAGCAGCACACAATTCTAACCGCGGTATCGCTTGCAACGTTTTGATAGGTGCTACTCGCGATTTCGCGCAGAGAAGCCTTACGCGCACGTGGCCAGATTCATTGGTCGGAGATATATACGCGCGCCGTAAGCCCTTTCGCTCGCATCGCAAAAACGGTGAAGTTGTATGTTGATCGGTTGATCGTGTAGCACTTTTCTTTCGAATGAAATGTCGTTCAGTGTTAGAAGCTGTGAGACGAAGGTTCTCCATTGTGTTTGCATGTGTTTTGTAGTAGAGATTCGTCCCAGTCTAGTTTTAGTTTCCAGATCTCTTGCATCAACAGTTTCATTGTGACAATCACTAGATTTAATAGACCTAGAGGGTCGAAAATTTTGGCGACTTCGGAGAAGATGATTCGTTTGGTAGTTGACGAGAAAGAGTTATGATGGGTTTGACGGTATAGATGATTTTATCTTGTTGAGAGTTCCAGTACATTCTGAGCGTTTTTAGATTAGGATCGTTTTTGTCTTGTAACTGCCGATTGATGTTGCAGTCAGGTAGACCCTTTAGTACTTGCGGTACGTTAGAAGCACATTCGCGAAGGCTGAAACCGCCGGATTTGAAAAGGGCGATGGATTCATCTCGTAATTATATTGCTTCCTCGATTGTTCGCGCACCGTCTAGAAAGTCGTCTACGTATAGTCTTTGTTTTAGACTCTTGGATGTCATCAGATATCGTTCTTGTTCATCGTCGGTTAGTTGATGCATGCATCGAATTGCTAAGAACGAGGCTGGGCCAAGTCCGAAAGTATCCCTTGTCAGTTCGTACGTGGAGATAAATCCATCTTCTCTCCAGAGAATTCGGAGATATTTCCAATCTTCTTCTCGTATCAGCACTTGCCGGCACATCTTTTCGATATCTCCGGTGACCATGTAATTAGGTATGCGAAACCATAGTACTAAAGAGAAGAGATCGTCTTGGATGATTGGTCCAACCGTGAGCGTATCGTTGAGAGATATGCATGTGCTGGATGTTGCCGATCCGTCGAAGACTATGCGGACTGTTGCGACGCACAAGAAATAAGTTAGGTCATATTCCTAAATTTAATTGTAAGCTAAGAAATAACACAGCTCGCTTGTCCGAATCAAGGACGCCATAGGAATTCTAAATAAGGAGACAATTACCGGGGAAAAACCCACTATCATAAACCTTTTATCAAATTTTCCACCGACCAGACCGCACATTTGGTGACCAAATGTGCGAGTATAAATCCAAAAATTCCCAGTTTTTTATGATCTTTGTACGTGACTTCTCAGCACTTTCTCCTCTATTGTTTCCGTTTACATACCATTTTCTCCGGAAAACCTATGTACCAACCCTTCTTTCATTCTCAACCAATCAAAAAAATCGACCAATAGAAGATCCACCAATCAATAATTGCAAACAATTTCCTACCCTTACTCAAAATCATTTATCCACTTCCACTAACTTCAACAACCAAAATTTCTATCCACTTTTTCTTCAGTATAACACAGCCTACGAAACGATCCACAGTGATCTTTACCTTCAACTGAAACTTGCTATACTCCGGGAGAAGTAACTTAGTCAACTAGACCTAAGCTCTCGTCATTACTTACAAACACAACCTGTAATTTTATCAACGTTCAACTGGCAAATAGATATGTAAATAGTATTTGTTTAGTTTGATCTAACCCCTCAATAATACCTGCAATTCTTTAATTAAAATTGTAGACCGTTTCACGTACGTTTTTGACATTGACAAAATACGAGTGAGTGTTGAAGACGCGTGAAAACACGGACCTTTGTTGTGAGACTTGATTCCTTGACAATCGCATGGTGGGGAAGAAAAAAACCGTCTCTTGGTTCTCCCTCGATTTTGACCATGTGTCCTAATTCAAGGTATTCGTTGATTATGGCTTGATATTGACGATGAAATTCGGGATCCTTCTAGAAGAGCTTCTTGAAGAGCTATATCACGAGAGGCTCCGAGTAGATCCTTCTTTTCGTTGAATGGCCGAGCTACTGTATACGTTCCGTTTTCATTGCAAGTTACGTTTTTCTTGAAATGTTCGTCGCACGCAGCTTCTTCTTCAGATAGGTGCCTGGTAGCAACGCCTTCCTCGATTTCCCAGAATCTACTGATATCGTTGTGCAACTGAGTGAGATGAGACATTGTACTCCCTTTGTTGAATGTCGGGGTTATGCTCCCACCAATTACCCCACCGACGAGGGTCTTTTGCAGGTATAGATTTGGTTGGTGTTGGCTAGACACCTTGATTTGACCGACACAGAGTAAGGACAGAGATACTCCTGCGCCTAATAACACCTGTACGGGTGCTGGCTTGTGAAATGCCAGATCGGCTAATTTGATATTTGACAGAATGTTGAAGTGTTGACGATTGATTTGTTGATCAGTAGTGTAGGAGGTGATTTGTGGAATGACTAGAAGATCAATAGTTTTTTGATAGCCATTGTTGTTTGATTTGATAGTGGCGTTGACCTAGTGATGAGCCATGGTTGACAGTTGATTAAGAGCTCCAATGGGAATATGGCAATCTCTTTTAGGTAGTCTTAATGTGGTTGCAAGTTCGTTGGTGATGAAGTTTGTTGTGGAACCGGTGTCAATGATTGCACGACACGGAACTTGAAATTTGTCTCGATCGAGAATGTAGAGTGAGACTGTGGGTGTATCCGGAAATAAGGATTTCATGAGACCCGAGTGTAGTCACGTAGATTGTGGTGCCACGGTAGGGCTCGATTCTGAATGAAGAAATGTGTGATGAATTTGACCGCAGGTTCTACAAGTACCTCCCTTGCAGTCCTTGAGTAGATGACCCTTTCCGAGGCAGTTAAGGCACAATGAGGCCCCTTCTGCTAACTGACCTCTTTGGTCTATTGATGCCGAAAGAAAGATTCGACATTTATAGACCGAATGCATACCTTGGCAGATTGGACACGGATATTTGTTAATAATCGTCACAGTCGGAAAATTTGTTGCTGTTGTCGACGTAGTTGGCTGGTTGTGGGTTAAAGATCGAGCCGATGCCCTGTTATTTGTAGTTAATAATGATTTACTCCGCTGCTGAAATCGTGTATTAGAATGCGCTTTACTGTTGCGTTGCGGTTTATTGGATGCGTTCCTCGATGTAGATGCTGAATAGTCGGAACAGCTCCCACGTTTCTCCAAGAAGTCCATCAAAAACGTGTATGCTGGCATTTTGTTATCAGGCAGCGTGATTTCCCATTGATATTGCGTTATATCACTGATTTTCGATAGTAGAAGGTAGATTACCCAACTGCCGCGATCATCCACCGGTTCACCGAGACTCTTCAGAGCGCGAAGATGTTGTCTGAATGTGTCGACTAATTCATCCAAAGCTTGAGGTGTATCCCTTTGTAGACGCGGAATATGGTCCAGGATGGACCAGTGTCGTAGGACCGCCCTGCGATTATTGTCGTATTTTTTTTGCAAGATTTCCCACGCGAGTTTATAGTTCGCTTCGGTTGCTTCTATCGGCTCTATAGCCCGTGCAGCCTTATCGGTAAGTGAAGATTGGAGGTATTGTAGTTTGTCTATGGTTGGTATGTTTAAATTGTTCCCGATTCGTGATTGAAACTGGTCACGGAAAGTCTGCCATTTTTCGACACTTCCATCGAATTTGGAAAGCGCGTTCTCGGAAAGTTCAAGATGTGGTGTCGATGACGTTAATTGAGTAGGGACTGAAGATGGTGTCGATGAACGCGATTCGGATGTGTTAATGGAAGCTGCCTCTATCCTTTCTGCTTTGCGAATTAGCTTACGGGATTCAGCCAGAGTTAAATGGTAATCTTCTTCTATATTCTCTAGTTCTGTTATATGAAGTGCTTGGGCATCTGAATCCTTTTCTGATAGTTCTTCGTGTATGGCATATATGGTTTTGAAGTTTTCAGTAAGAGCGTCTATCTTTACTTGTATTACGTCCAAGTCTGGTGAATCCCTTTGTCGATCGAGAAAAGTTTTGTGTTTCGTAATTTTTGACTTTATAACTTCCCGTTTGTATTTTAGGCTAGTTACGGTGTCTTTAGCCATGGTAAATGGGTATTTGAAGGAATGGAATAGAAATTGGCGATCGACAAAACGAGCTCACCTTGAGGATGTTTTCGTTGAAAGGATGACTCCGGATGCTGGAGCGATGTCCTTCTCAATGGTTGAGTTTGCGTTGGATCTCGGGTGTGTCCCTCTATGTAGTATGATAGTCGGCTTCTTGACACTCTTTCGATCCACTCGTTATTGTTTATAGATTCACTCACTTGATATTTGCGATTCGATTAACTCAGACAAAAAAAATTCTTTATCCGACTCGAAGGAGCATAATGTTCTGTCCCGCACTACACTTTAGATGTAATGAAGGTATTTTTATTTAGATTGATTGATGTAGACGAATTTTATTATTAAATATTGTGTATTTACAAATCGGTATGTTTAATATCCTTGTGATAAATTTGATACATGTAATTCGTTGAAATATTTCAGGTATGAAGTTGATAGTCAGAAGTTAGAGAGATTTGATGATTGATTGATTGGTTAGATAGTTGGTTAGGTGTTATCGCTCGAAAGGCTTGATTTGTACTGCTGTTTGCCAGTTTTCTTGACTCTCAGTTTTCGAGGATTATGGAGATTTAGCGAGTCATAGGAGTTTTGTGATTGGTCGAAAATTATTACCGAAAGCTGGTTGGAGAAATAGGAGCCCGCGCAAATGGGTTTTTCCAAGGAGAGGTATGTAGGTAGATAGGTTTTATGACAGGCAAAGAAAGTTTTTTGGGAACAATAGAGTATGGGGAATTTTAAGTTCTACGCGTGCACATTTGGTGACCAAATGTGAAAATATGAATTTAAAAATAAATTTGTAAATTTGAAAATATAAAAAAGGTTTATGGTGAAATTCTGTTCTTTTTCCGATGAGTCTTTGTGTTCGGACTGACCATATATCCCTATATAATTAATAGTTGAAAAATTATTACTAATGTTAATATTAAATTGTGTGTCACACAACACCCAATAAAGTCAGCTGATGTAACGGCATCTTCGATCTAATATAGTTGAATGGTTCTATGGGTAATCATGATTTATTACCACCAACATTGGCAAGTGTGAAAAGTTTCTTATGACTTTTGACAATTTGACATCTGCGGTACAGGTGTATGATGTATGCATAAGGATAATCAGCGAGTTCCTCAGGTGGCAGATGTAACATCTCTACACAAATTTTTGGGTTTGGATCGATGACCTCGCTGATGTCATCAAAGGAAAGAAAGCATTTTTTTTCGGTGCCACAGCGTGACAGCAAATTCTGTACAGCGGAATAATTCTGTTCCTACGTGTAGTATTGTATGAAACTAAACTGTATATTGGTTTTTATTTAATTTATTTTCACAGCCAGGAAAACACCCCGTTGAGATTCGGTACATATATTAAATTACTAAGTTAAGGGGAGTTAAATTATACCTTGGAGCTTCTGTACTGCATAGAAACGACCTTTATATATATTATACAAGGTATACCTATACCTGTGAAAACTCCGACGTGCGGCAATATCGCCGAGCTATCTCTACTCGATTCCAGTTTTGCGTTACAAAGCACGACTGCCTCCCAAGTTTTCACGATTCCTACGTTATATTACGATGACACCAGGTGATCCCCTCGCTCCGTATATTCGAACGCCAAATTCTGATCTGAATTCAACCGCTGATCGTTTTTTTCCCATTTTCTGTCTTTTTGTTCTCTACAATGAATTCAGGGTCTCATAAAATATGTACGAGCTCAGGCATCTAACGCCGATTCGATCTAATTATATCCTATGGATAGGAGAGAAAAAAAAAATTGAATTCGCCAGGTTTTATAGATTATACATACCTAATTGTACATTTTTTTCTCTGCATGGGATTACAAATACGTTGTGATAAAATGGCGTAACAGGTGGGTGCGTGGGATATAGCATCTAAGGCTTCATCGTAAACGTACGTGCTTGAAAATTACCTAGGTGATCGATCGCACCCGGGGCCTACGATGAGGTACATTTTAGTGAGCAGCTGGTGTCAGGTGTTAGCGGCCGCTTTCTAATTCACCCCAGTCGATCGGTCTATCACGAGAAAAAATTAGTCGAATTTACAAAATATTACCTCAGTCTTCTTCGTGACTTATATTATCCTTAGCCGCAATTTTACAACTCTTTAAAACTGAGGCTTCATAGGTAGACCAAAAAATTGAAACTACTAAAAAACTAAACTCTATTTTACCGAACTACTCCAGACTACTAAACCGGGCTGGACTTAAAATGGACTCGTACTAAACTATTAAAAAATTACAAAACTTGACTAAAATTAACTAAATTAGATCCAGGATTGATTGGGCTCACAATCAGATCGAGCTGGCCTGAGCTAAACTGAACAAAACTACTCTTGGACTAGAATGGATTAGACTAAACTTGGAATGGACTTGGCCTAGATAAGATCCAACCATCCGAAACTGGATTAGATTACAGATACTCGGCCTAAAAAATATCATAAGCTTACTAGGTTTTCATCAGTTGACACGGAGGCTCGGCCCGATGATATGTGGAACCTCCCGCTGGATACGCGAAGGTATGCAAAAATTGTGAAAGCAATTAATAATCCCCGGACCGGTGAACATCAATAGATCGTACATCCGATCGTGGATCGGGTTTTTGAATATAACCGCGTTTGCATTTTAAACACGTGAACCAACTCGAACCAATTTAATTCCGTCACCGGGCTGGGCTCACTTGATGCCCCTTTTTCAACGGTTGTAAGCTCGCGCGTCGTAGTCCCCTTTGACAAAATGAAAAAAAACTGAAAAAAGTAGAAGTATAAAAAAAAAACTAGAATACAAAAAGAAAAAAAATTTATATGAATCTGGACCGACTGCCTCTGTTACTCTGCGTGAAACGTTGCCCATCAATCCGAATGCCGCGAGAAAAGATTCAGGGATTCTAAATGTCAGAGAAAAAGGATTACAATAGTACAATGGGAATATTTATGTCGTTAATTTATTTCCATTAGCAGTTTAATTATTGGCATTAATTATCGTTATGGTATAAAATTTTTTTGTCTCACATCATATTTTTGTCCGATGCGGATGAATTGAGTTTTCGAATTTTTAGATATTCGGCCCTTCGTGATCAGACCCATTAATTTCCTGGATGAAATAACACGCGCCGGTACCCACCGAAAATTTGCTTGTGCATTTAGTTACTCGAATATTTTTGAAAGTTGATAATAAAATCACTGCGCGTATCTGGAAAGCCCGCGGAATATAAGTTACGCGAAAGATTATTTATTCAAAAAGTTTGTACCAACTCCTTCCAGGATATGTACTCATGAATTCTGTAAGTTACAGGCTAAGTCGTATGCCTGCAGGGTATTTAAAAACAAATTCAGTTTTCATAGCTTCTTCGTTTTCCCGAAAGCTCGTAGTGGAAAATAAAACAACAAAACAAAAATTACCAAAACGTATCTCAAGAGACCAAAATAACCTCTCTTCAATCTGCACCAATAATGTCGGAGAACACAAGAGTCCCTGAGGGATTTGAAGGAAGTTTTTAGTTTTATACCACGTTGCCACGGGTGTATCCTGCAGTTTTGAAGCCTCGAAATTCAGAATAGGAGAATTTCGAAGGGGTTAAAACTTTTGAGATTGCAAAGATAAAACTTTTAAAATGTGACTAGTTTGCATCGTGATGTACAGATTCGGAGAAGTTAGTAGTGCGTAACAGACAAAACGTTTTCCAATAGAAAGGATCTTCAAACGTGATGAACTAATCGAAAAAAAAAATTTTTTTCTTCCTTCTGCTATATTTTCATTGACTTTCCGAGATTTTTGTACATAATTCCTCCGATTTTCGTAGTGTACCCCGTAAGATTTTTATCGTCGAAAGAATTATCCATCCATAAATTTATGTACAACAAAAACTTTTCCCAGGAAATGGCAATAACGAAAATAAGTAGTGCGTTGCATGGAAAATGTTAAGCAATTTTGACCCGTATGGTTCCGAAACACCATTGTGTATCCCCTATTCTCGCGTATCCTGTTATCTAGACATTCTCGCATCCCCAGGGAATCCGGCCGATAACAATTTTCTATCCGACGGTCTGAGCTTTCGTTCCTTTTTTTCAGTTAGCCGATTTTTTGTTCATCTGCAGGATCCTCGAATGTGTAAAGTTTACAGCAAAGCTGTCCATTTTCTGGATTATTAATTTTTTGTTTCGCAAGCAATTTTCATCCGTCTTTTATAATTATAATCGAGGGCAGACCAGGGTGCAGGAGCACCCTATCTACTAGGTCCCGGTTTACCGAGGGTAGCTTATTGTCAGTCTCTGCACGACCAGTTGTCATAAGTTGCGGTGGACGCAGCAAATGCCACCCGACATCAGGCACGTCAGAAATAATTGCTCTCGAACGAAAAATGGCAAATAGCTGCTACAGGCTTAAACATTACTTCATTTTAACACACGCGGAGAAATAAGACAGAAGGGAACGAGAGAGAAGAAAAAAAGGAACTAAGCTTATTTCTTTTTTATCAGAACATAAAAAAAAAAAGAAATGGAAAAAACTCTAAAGCGGCAATCGGGACAAAGCAATTTGGACAGTTTTTAACAAGATAAAAAAATAAATCAAACAATTAACAATTAAGACTTTTTTTCTCACACCTTGTCAGATTCAGCTGATTGTAAGTCTGATAATTTTTTTATTCTTTTTCACTTCGAGAAATTTGGAACGAGATACTTTTTCTGATCATGTTGTATGAATGTTTCTATATGAAATAATTATGATGCTGCTACTCGTATAATTTGTCATTTCGACAAAATATAATTTTTTTCTCCTCTCTTCATTTTATCGGCCTTCGGGACAGCTGCTCGACACACTGCACCCTTGGTAAACGAAAGTCTGCAAGTGTTACAGAGGAAATAAAGGTTATTAAATTCCGTCTGTGACACCGGTAAACAACCTACCTTACCTCGGTAATTTGAGGGTTGAAATACTTTTTTCGCCGAACGAATCATTTGCCCAAATTAACGATCCGCGGATCAGGCGAACCAAAAGAATTACACGTGGATTGTTGTCATGGGCGGTGATTTAACGTGGAAATTGCGACCAAAGTTCGACCAAATTTTCCTCCCTTATCATTCTTTGTTGAAAATTGTCGACCAAGTTCCTGCCTATCAAAAAGTTCGGGAGACAAAAAAAAAACGAAAAAAATTTGGTGATGAAATGAAAGAAACTTTTAAAGATGCTTTGGACTTCTTTACTCCGTAGGAAGTAATCTTTTTTTCTTTTTTTTCCTCGTTCTTTGGAGACGTTTATTTAAAAGTTTTGAATTTAGTTCCGATCATAAATCTCGATACATCTGTCGATCTGAAAGATTGTAATTCCACTTTAACAAATCTCGTCCGCGTTGACTATAGGGAGCTGGTGTTTCGGAGTGGGATAATGGACGGTGATTTATAGGATAAATGAAGAAAAAAAAGCAATTGAGTCGAAAGTAAATGGAGGGAAACATTACGCTTCACACCATGTATATATCTCTCGATGGAACTGCCGACTCGTAGGTAATTTAAGATTTATTCAAAGTCTCGATGAAACACTTGACGTTCGTCGGATCCTCCCTCTCCCCCCGTTTTCAACATCGCCGCGTTCCTTCAACGGAGAATTTCTACTAATTATAGTTGAATGGTGACTCCCATTTACACGAGAGAATATCGCGAGGATTCCGGTTGGAGTAGATTTGAATTCTAGCGGTTAACACACGTAGGTGGATACACTTGAAGTTGAGTGATTTTGGGTACCTCGAATGTTAGATAATGTGTTCGATGAATAGACGAAATTAGAAAAGCCGCACCAAAGCGTATGCCAAGCTCTTAAGCCTCTTCCAGATCTTCGTTTACTTCGTGTTATAATTTCATCAAGAAAAGATGAGTTATTCTTATTTATTTGTCAATTTTTTTCTTTTTTGCCTAGCTGTTCCTATACAATCAGGAATTCAGCGAGAATCAAATGACTCGTTAATTTTATTGTTCCAAACAATTTATACATCACATGGTCCATCGGACGTCCCGCTATACCAGCTATACAATTAACGGTGCGGGTGTAGGTATGTAAATATAGGTGTTAATTAGTCAGTGCTCGATTCGGTCGCTGATATCTTGTCGCGTAATTAACTCGCCAGTTTCTAATTAACAATATTCACGCGGCTAATCTACCCTTTACACCGCATCAGGAAGTAAACCGGTGTATGTGCCTCTCTTTGACATCGGAGCTTCATAATCAACCGCACCATTTTACGTCGATTATATATCTCCCGTTACAAATTTTAGTTACATACGATCGACACAATCGAGTAACCGAGTGCCGCTCAGGCGGTGATCGGAAAATTTCAAATGTTCCCGCCATTAGGTGTATCCCTTTCGCATTGATCCGTCGTTTGATCAAAGGACAATTAAGGGCGTTCAAAGTCATGCTCGATTCCTTTGTCACATTTCAACTCGCGCTCTCCACAGCTGTTGAAAGTCTACTCCTTCCGTTCAAGTGTGCCATTCTCAAAGCGGTTGCCAAGTGCAGAGGCGTTTGCTGTTGCCATATTCCCGTGACATACGTCATTTAGGAAACTTGCGGTGAACTAAACTGAAGCCATTTTGTATCAGAAACTGAACAAAGGACTGAATGGTGACCACATATTATACACGTATATATCTATAACTTTCAATATTTCCCTGCTCATACTGCGAACCGACTCCCGACTCCTCATATATATACATGTATATATAACGTGTCTATCCCACGGAATTTCTATGTATTCAAAGGGTCAGCGGTGGTTTGAAGTGACCCGTCCAAATATTTCATACCGCGCTTCAGAAGTTTCTCCAAGTTTCAAATTAAGGCTAAAAGGGAAATTGCCTCAATCTCTGTGATGTTTGGAGTTTCTTACATCAATCCAAAGTTTACACGCAATGAATCACTCAAAAAACATTGCTGTTTATTTGACGCTTAAATTTTTCTTCGGTTTCTTTTTTTCCTTAAGTAAAATCGATTCTGCCTTTCGCGGCGCAATGCGGCGAACTGGAGCAGAATTTCGTGATCCGACTTTGAATTTACTTCCGCAATCTAATGGTCATGTATCTTTTGAAATAAAATTGATTTTTCATTCGAAAACAGAAAATTCGATGAAAAATTCGGATCTTCTACGCCGGATGGAACAGAAATTTGCATATTTCTATACCGGACAAGATAACGATTCGTCCTCTTCAAACATTCCGCGTTTACCTTTTTCACGAAATTCGGAGACATTCTGGGCGTGACAAATTCTAACGAAATACCAACCCGTGCATATATTTTCACTGACCTCGAGGGAACTTTTACCATAGAGCAGGGTCAGCTCTCTTTATTAAACCAGTGGGGAGAAAAAAAAAATTAAAAAAAAAAATAAATAAATAAAATGAATAATAAATGTCGTTGACGTGGTAAGTAATGGATTCCAGAAAGTAAATAAAAAAATAATAAATGATTGATATAAATGGAATTGAAGACAAAGACGTGCTCAAGGACAGTCACTAATGTGCGTCAGGAATCGTTCACATAAACTGAGTTTTTTTCGGATAGGATTTCGGGTCGGGATTTGCCGTGTGATTTACTGCTGTATTATTGATAGATAGATACGCTTTATATCTTACGTATTACATTCCATTTCCATTACTCACACGTTGAATCCATGTATGAGTTTCACCGGCGTCAGCCTCGTTTGTCATTTCAACGCAGACGATGTGTCGTTATTTATTAATAACGCCGTTAAACGCAGTGATTATGTAGAGTGTTTGATGTCAGTGAGATTGATAAAAAAATTCAATTCTCGATCCGACGTTCACATAATCGGCTCCTTCGACTGTCTAAAACCGATACGCTTCCACGTGATCATCGGCGTCTTCCTCTGACCCTTGTGATCATTTTTTTCGTTCCGATTCTATCAACTTCTGAAAATTTCGAAGTCAGTAAAAATACATGGCTGCAAGGGTAGATAAGAAAATGTCGGGTGATTATTGAACCGTGTAAGTAGACAACGACGACGATGACGACGATGATCGATCGATGACACGGTAATGCATGTAAGTGTTTGGATGTGCAGCGTCCATTATGGGTTAACGAGCGTCGTTAATAATGTGGATTTAGCTGAAAGTTTACACTAAAGTAGACGATGTAGTGCAGTATGTGGTGCGGTGGACGTCGTCGCAGTCGTTCAATAGGATATAGTGTACAGTATATACGTAGTTGCAGTTGCAACGTTCGTCATTGTCTGGGACATGTAATTAAGGATACAATATATACCTATACTTATTGGTGATGGTAATCAATTCGAACTTCGTTAGTCCCCGTATACCCGTTTCTAGCTATAGAATTTGTCTTGTAAAATTTCCTCGTGGTATATATATTACATGTTAACACCGACACACTGGTTTGATTATACGTAGTTAGGATACTTACCGAAATCTAATCAACGAAAGTTGTTTAGAAGTTTGACTAGCTCGTATATATCGATCTCATTATCTAGAGCCTGTCAATATAGTGACACTCGTCGCGAGATATTACTCGTCTATTTTTTAATCGAAAATCCGATAAAATAGAAAATAGTTTTCAGAAAATATCAATCCCGAAATAGAACTAGTTAGGTACGCACGTCAACGTCACCATGTTACGTGTTATCAAAGAATTACTTTTTTTCTTTTTTTTTCCAATTTCATTTCAATGTCCCACATATCGATCCTTTATATTCTACATCTGTCAGAATTGAAATTGAACAATTCAACATATCCTATATATATGTATATCAGAAGCTGTATAAACTTGTTCAAATATTTTAGACAGACTACCAGAGATAATCGACGAAATTCACAATAGTCGAATAAAAATTTTGCTATTTTAGGTACCTTCGATGTTATAATTTAGCGAAATTTCGAATATGGACCGTAAATAATTGTTGCCAGACAGAACAGGGTGCGGTATGGTCATTAATAGTGAAATGATTACAGCAGTTATCGATCCGCGCTCTGCATCCAGAATGAATCTCTATCCACATTAATTCGGCGATTATTGGACACGGAATACGTTATAATTGTGTACCTTATCGAACTTCCAGCGGCAAATGATCGACTAGTCGTCAGCTGTTTCGAATGTATTCAGTAATCCCAACGTACGCTTCGATGAGCAACTCATTGATATGATCATCTTAATCGCTGTGTTAATCAGCTAAATTTCCCATTATCCCGACTTCGATGTTTACGCCCTGGGTCTATCGGGGCGAAAAATAAGGCAGAAAAAAAAAATGAAAAAATAGGAACGGTCAGGGGACGTCATTTTTTAAGACATTTCATTTGGCATGAATTTTTTTAAATGCGATAAGCACCCCTTCGTAACGAAGATTTTTTTTTCTCCATTACGGTTTATTTTTCTTCTTCTCTTTCTACCGTTTGATGTATATAATGAAAATAGTAACGTAATGATGATAAGTTTCGCTAACAACGATTTTAGGCGTATGAAAAAATCCGGGTCAAAGTCATCGGGGAATTTAGTTATAAAAAATTCGTAACAACCCCGCAGTTCGCGACACGTCCCTTTAGCTGTATGTATACGTATACTTGTTGTATTCTCTGTTGCTGCTGCTGCAGCATCGCTCCCTCGTAAAACGAGTGAAACATGGTGAGGGTGTGAGTACCGTCGTAAATAGAATATAAACCGTTCTTATTACCGGACAAGAGTATATATGTATATACTATGTATGTGTACATCTATATCACTGCACATACACACAGACCCATTGTAACTAATATATACTCTACGTCACACAACGGCGGCTTGTTACTGCAAAATCCCTATTTTCGTATGTACGGTATAATAACTCACATGATCGGAGCACCGATCCTAATCCCCATTAAACGTGCGTTAGATCGCAGAGAAAGATTGCGGCAATTATCGAGTTGATCAGCCATTTGGAAACGATCGAACAAGAAAAAAAACAACAAAAAAAGTTTGGAAAAACGGAGGTCGTAATTAGCAAAAAAATGATAAATTGTCGTATAAATGTTTATGTTAATTTTTGATCAATAATTGTGCATAATTGCTGGTAAAGGGAAAGAAAAAAAAACACCAATTCGCGTGTATTGTAATTTTTTATAGAGAGATATTGTGTTCACATACAACGTTGTTCAATTTTTTTTTTTTTTACCCCTCTACCTCATTTTCTACATCTATGCGATATCGCTGCCTGGTGCATGTAGGTACGTCTACATGGCAATCAAATTAATGCATCTACCTTCACTGTGCATATTCTCTATAATGTATTATTCGACGACAAACCCCCTGAATCGCTATTTTCTACTTCGTATAAAGGAAAGGAAATATAAAAACGGCTTCATTTGACGTCCCTTTATTCATAATTGACCATTAATGTTAAATGCTGTCGACTCTGGCACGGTGCACTAGACTTCCATTTGGAGCAATTGTGCAGATTTTGCAAATGTCCAATTTTTCTAAATTTCGTTTCCCTGGTTTAATTGAATAGATAAAAATTCTGAGTAGACTAATTTTTGAGGTTCTCCTAAATTGGTGAATTTTATCTGCGGGAAGAGAATAACTGGTTGAAGTTTGAAGAAAAATATTCTAATTATACCTCGTCGACAATTATTAACAGATTCCGGCTAACGACCACGTTATGATAAACCCTATAATTACTGTACATAGGTATATACGATTACTGTGATGAATTATCGTCTTCATAAACAAAAGTTGGTGTGTTTCATCATCATTATTTTGTCTCGACCATCATCATCGTCATCATCGTCATAGGCGAATGTTTACGCCTTTTAGAATTAAATGTTGAAAGTTCAGGAATTAACTCCGGCAAAACGTCCCCTTTCTGCGTTAACCTCGTGACTACATTTTTTTCAAAATTGAGATTATTAGCTAGAAATGGTGTTAAGTACTTTTTTAATGCAAAACCCAATCTCAAACATCGATTTTGAAAACAGAAAGTTTTTAAAAGACTCATCATTTTTCTTGTATCCACATACATATGCAATATGTACAAAAATCAAGTGTCTACTCTAATGTTTTATCGATTTTTTGAATTGCCCAAGTTTCTCAATACTGGCAGCTTCTGAATAAGTTAATAAACTGCTGTTAGCTATAATAATTCCATTGTTCCTTAGTTCTACGATTTTTGTGATAATATGTTTTTCTTGTTTTCTGTAAAATTGAATTTTCGCAGTTACGTGGTTGACGCAGAAAAGGGACGAAAAATACAATTTTCAGCAACAGGGAATTACGTTTTGGGACACGAGTTATTCAATGATCGATGATCATCAATTTTTTGAAAAAAAAAATTAGCATTGTACGCACGTGCTGCACTGCATTGTGTTGATGCTCCAGCATCGAAATGGTAGAGTTAACGCCAATTTTTCGCAATTCAGAGCAGAAAAATAGAGATATCTCGGATGCTTCTAGTTGTAGCTTAATTTGGTTGACGGATTCGTGTTTCTCAGGTCAAAATACGTAAGAAAAGTATCCTGCAATCGATTTTAAAAATTCTTCATTTTTGGCCCAAAAATCGAAAAAATCCGAAGGGATATACCTTAGATTTTTCTCGATTTTGGGGTCGAAAATCAAAATTTTTTTTTCAAGGGTTCTATGGGGTATTTCCACATACTTCAAGCTCAAGAAACCGAATCCGATAACTAAATTGATCCATCTATTGATGTGACCGAGTTATTATCAATCTTTCGCTTTTTGGAGCTAAACATCGCTAGACCACTGCAAGAATGAAATGAATAAATGAGAGGTTTGAAAAAAAGAAGTTCCGCGCTGGTGATATAATAGCACGCATGGTATTGTGGTTTAATCGATGCGTTGATTAGATGCGTGAAGACGATGAGGTTATAATATGTTTGGTTATAATTTGTTTGTTTGTTTGTTTCAGCGAGAGACAAGATACGGATACGTCGCCTAGGGGTGAGTCGGAAGATAAGTGAGCCGAGGCACCGGGTGTGCGTAGGGTGCTACCTCGGTTGCCCTTCCTGGTACGTCGCGTCCTCCCGCACCCGATTCTCATTCCCAACCCGATCCAGGCTCCAACCTCCACGTTAATCCCCATTTCCACCCTCGCTCTCGTCCTCAGATCACCTTCCCCCGCAGTAGACCCGTTCTGCCCGAGTCCTCGTCTTCCCTCTACTTCACCCTCTCCTCCTTCTCCCTCCCCAGATCCCTAGGGGGTCTCGTTCGGATACACGCGATTTTGCACCGCGCCCTAGCCGAAGCCACCCGTTTTCTGCAGGCGGCGGCCGCTGTACGCGCCTACCTTTAATTATTAGACTTTTCTCATTAGGATGCAAAGTGCCGGCGGTGGTTCTCGTCGCCCATACACTACGCGTTTGAGCGACAACCTACTGTAAATTTATTTACGCGAACGGAGCTGAACGAAAACGTCGCGTCGTGTCGTTACGCGAAACAAAGCAAAGAGATATAAGTATAACATGGTATATTAGCTGTAATACATACGATAAAGGTGATATTAATGCGAAATGAGAAGTCCGAAAGAATTAAGCTGCGTGGGATATAGATTAATATTTCTTCGTTATCTCGATCGTTTACCGCGATACACCGTCTTATATGCTCAAAAATAAGTAAATCATCTCAGGAGATAAATTATTCACCTATACTTATCTCTATATCTCTGTATATCAAAGATGATCGATGTCGATTTTTTTTTTTTCTTCTTTTTCATTTCGTCAAAAGGGGTGAGACTCCCCGGTATATCTACGGAATTTCTACCACCATTTTTTTTTTTTTTATAGAACTTGAAGTGGAACGAAAATAGACTTTTTTTTAAATATCTAATTAGAGTACACTAATTGAATCTTTTCTTCTTTTCAACGTGTCCGAGATTGTTTTCGAATCGTTATTTGTAAAAATTTTCTAACCATTAATTAAATTGATCTTTATTCAGTATAATTAATCGAATGATAAGTTTTCGTTTTACTTTAAACGACGATGCGAAACGAAGTTTACTAATTCTTTCAATCGATACCTTTTCTCTTTTTTTTCATTTCTAATTCATTTTTCTTCCTGTAATCATTCGCCAAAATTATCAAATTTTCATTGTTACTTAGTTCATTCACTTCGCCCAATTGACAATTGGATAATTATAATTTCGTTCCACGTTAAATTATAAACTTCCAAAACGGAACCGCGGCAGACGACTATCTTCATACTATTAAGAGTGAATTTTGAAAGTCACTTTCGTCGGGTGCTGCAGAGCAAAAAGATGAAGTAGATTGAGTTGAAGGAGATCAAAGGAGTGAAGACGGGAATTTCCAAATTGATGTATAAAAAAAAGAAGAAAAAAAAAAATTGCCATCGATAAAGACGAAAGGGGTGTACATACAAGAGCAAGAATATATTCACAACGTGCATATGATATTAAAACAACGCGTTAATAAGAAGAACAAATATTTCACATTTCAAATTGAAAAATGGCGGGGGGGAGGGGAGGGAAAGGGGCGAGTACGAAAAAAAGAAATCCAGACATAGCGTCGAATGAGCGGGGCAAAGTTTTCTAAAACCTGGGTAGGAGAGAAAAAGAAAAAATGTATAAAAAAAAATAATAAAAAAACGCAAAAGAGAAAAGAACAGGTGAGTGATAAAACGAATAAAGATTAAATAAATTAAAAAAACTTCGGCTGGGCCGTTATATACATACATATATATATAATATATATACAAATATATTATGTAAGAAAAGATGACCGAAGAATTTTTTCGCCCTTCTCACTAATAATTTTTGCACCTCGCCCCGCACGCGCGCGTGATACACATATAATATGTAGATATAATATGTAAAATTAATTTATTAATGGTGAAGAAAAAGATTAAGAATAACATAAATTGAATGAATAAATGAAACATTGCTAAAGTGATTGCAATTGTGAGAAAAAACAAAAAACACGAAAAAAAAATTGTAATAATAAACCATAAAAAAAGATTAGACAACTTACGCAATATTATGATGTTATATATTATATATATATATATAATATATATATGTACATATATACACATACACACATATATAAAATGTTATATATATAGGATGAAAGATCGCTAAAGCCAAGGTTAGATTAATTAAATTGAATTCATTAATTGGTGACTGAGCAGCTTAAGTATATATGCCTATATAATATATGTGTAACATATTAGATATATATATATATATATGTATATGATATGTAATATGTATATCATATAGAGGAGCGCCGTGAGGGTGTGATCATATAATAAGTGATAAATGATTATAATACAATAATATATACATATATGATAAATCATGAATGATAAATGATTTCAATCGTATAAATATATATATAATATATATATAATATAATATGAAATGATCGATGAAAAAAAAGAAAAACAAAAAAAAAATTTAAGATCGAACCGTACTGTAGCTGTTGAAAAAAAAGAAAAGAAAAGAATTTAAAAAAATAAATAAAACAAAAAAAAACATGATGAAAAATTATACATAGAAATGCGACACTTCGAGGATTATATATACATATTTATATACGTACCTATATACATACATCATTCAATTTAAACTTGTACACATAGATACCTTTCTGCGAATGCAGATCATGAAATTATATTCAACTTATATTATATATGTATATATATATATGTATATACGTGTGTGTGTATAATATAATATTAGTTACTCGGGTGAATAATAATTGGTTTGGCTGTGAACTGCGACCAGATTAAATTCAGGAGAGCATAAAACAAGGGAAAGGTGTAATAAACAAAGATAGAATGGGTAGGTTAAATTATTATTACCTACCCTTTCCGGGATACAAGGGTAGTTTTCATAGATACGCCTAATAATATATTATTATTATTACTACTATTATTATTACTACTACTACTACCACAACTACTACTACCAATACTACTACTATTATTATTATCATTATTATTATTATTATTATTATTATTATTATTATTATTATTATTATTACTATTACTATTATTATTATTAAATAGATGAACTTATATATTATTTACTATCATTTTGTTGGGAGTGCATATATATTATTATATGTCAATGTATAATATAATATATGTGTATATACATACATACATATTTATACATATACCTATATATAATATATTTAATACAATTAGGATATTTATTTGTTGATTTTTGGTGATATGATTTTATAAAGGCCTAAGGCCTATAAACCTTTTACGATATTTTCACTACTATAATAATATATATATATATATATATATATATATATATACTTATATATAATTATCTTATATATATATATAGCGTGAAATCATAGGGAAAAGATTAATAAAAAAAGAGAAAAAACAAAAATCAAGATTGAAAACGTGATAAGAAAAAATTGAAAAAAAAAGAAAAGAGAAAAATTGTAAGTTTTGAAAATTTTGAAGATCAATGTGGCTGCAGAGAGAATAATGATAACGTTAGGAAAAAGCGAAGAAATAATAATAAAGTTATTTCTCAAACGAAAGAGATAAATAAAACGAAAAAAATATATACGTAGGTAACATGACCTTCATTTATTGATTATTAATTTATGTTTCGAAGGTCTATTCGCAAAAAAAAAAATAAAATAAAATAAAACAAATAAAGAAATAAACAGAAGAAATAAATAGATAAATAAATTTTTTTCTTTCTATGATTAAGATAAATTACCAAAAAGATCGTTGACTCATTTGTTGTTGCAGGGAATACACCTATAAATGTACAATTTATGATACTTGTTATGTTGAGAGAAAGAAAAAATAAAATTAAAAGTTAAACAAAAAGAAACAAAAACGAACGGCATAAAGTGAGAAAGAGATAGAGATAGAGAGAGAGACAGAGAGCGAGAGAAAGAAAGAGAACAAATTGTTATGAAAATAAAAAAGAAAGAAAAGAAGAAAAAACCAAAATATCGGTGGAAAAATGTTTGCCCGCGATCTTTAGAATTTATTATAAAATAGCAGCTGTGAAAAAGCAAAAGCAAACTTTCATACGTTTGTCTTATGCTCAAATTGATGTGAAAATTAATTGGTTGATTGATTGATTATTTCGTAATATTTTTAATTATATAATGTATAATACAATACAATACAAACAAAGAAAAAAATGAAGAATAAATAATTAAATAAATGAATTTAAATGATTAACATATTATACATAGCCGCAATACGACACACCGGCTGCACAAAAAATCGAATCGTGCAGCATGCAAAAATCGGTTACGCGGATGAATGAAAGAGATTATTATTATTATTATTATTATTATTATTATTATTATTATTATTATTATTATTATTATTATTATCATTATTATTATTATTCATGATCATGATGTTGTTATAATTATTATTGTTTTGTTGAAATTTCTGGTAAACCTGGGTGGCTTTAAACAATATGTTATATCTGTATTTCAAGTGCGTGGCCCACGTAAAACGAAACTCCAAGAAATACGAAAATACGAAAAGAAATGATCACCAACGTAATGTTGTAATGAAGAAAATAAAAGAAAGAAGTGTGTAATGAAATTTCTGTTGGCGAATTTTCAGATCAAAAATCGTACAGTCAATTATACATATCGTGAGAAAATATAATTGATAAAAATGAAGATTTGAAAATTTAAGAAAAAAAAAAGAAAAAATCAACGAGCTCTATTAACGATGATATATGTAGTACCTAAGCTAAATGAAAAATCAAATACTCAGCACTGCTTGAATATGAATGAATGTAACAACAAAGATCGATCAACAAGCAATACAAAAATACTTTCGACTCTTTGAAATTTTTTTTTTTTTTTTTCCAATTTCAATTCACATTTACGTACACGTCCGACTGTTTGATTTTTGAAAAACGTTCGCCGTTGCATATAACATGATTTAAGTAAAATCAACATGCGTATATACACGTATGTTGAATATATATGGGGAATCCACGTCATTCCGACAAACCAAAAACAGTGACCCCCTTCGATTTTTCCAGCAATTTTTTTTATGATAGCTCTTGTTTCAAAACACTTCTGTGATTTTTTTCACATTTTTTTGTCCAGCCGTTCTTGAGTTTCGAATTTTTGAAAACTCAAAACAGCGCCGTGATCGATTTTTTTGTACAAATTCTCAAAAATACTATGGCCAACCACGAATATTTTTCGCTTATAAAAAAAAAGTGGACAGATTTTTTTTTCTATTTTTTTCAATTTTTTTCACAAGTGAAAAATGTTTGTCACTGGCCATAGTATTTTTGAGAATTTTTTCAAAAAAATCGATCACGGCACTGTTTTGAGTGTTTGAGTTTTTGAAAATTCGAATTCAAAAACGGCTGGACAAAAAAATTTGAAAAAAGTCACAGAAGTGTTTTGAACCAAGAGCTTTAAAAAAAAATCGAAGAGGGTCACTGTTTTTGGTTTGTCAAAATTACGTGGAATTCCTCATATAGTAATGCATTCTGTAAATAGATATTTGATATATATGAATAATAATTTATAATCACCCGTTGAATATACATATTATATAGTATTTGAACCAGAATGTCGGAGCGATAGAAACGTGCTGCAGGATATAGGGTATAAAATGTAATCTACAGGAAAAATGAGCGTGCGATAAACGTTTAATAAATAAATAATAAAACGCAGTTAAGGAACGTTAGCTGAACGATGGTTGGGGACCGATTTTCGATTAGGGTACACGTGTGTATAACATGACATGCAACCTACATCGTAAGGCGTTTGGTAAATTGCTGCAGATACTACGAAGACTTCGCGGGTGGAATTTTGAGTTAGTTTTAGTATCTGTGCAAATAAGTTAAACCCCAAATTACTAAGGCCTTGATTCGAATATTTTATCGCTTGTGATTGAGGTCAGAGATTATTTTTTTTTTTTTTTGTTCTCCAAAATTTTTCATTCAGGAAAAATCGTCTCGCTAGATTATATTGCGAGCTTAATATGATTTCACGAACTTTCACCTCGTTTTATCTCATCTATTATTACTATCGTGATATTCTACCTGTATCGAATTGTTACGTTGAAATTCATCAAGTTGGAGAAGAAACTGAGCGAAGAGAACCGGGTCTATAATGGGTATGAGGAAAGGGGAATTGAGTGGTTGATTTTGAGCTATGTAAGCAAAATTCGTGAAACTATTCGCTAGGTAATTGCCACTTTAGGTTTACAAATACGGAACTCGTATGAGATGATTGACGGCTTTTGATATGAAAACTCTTATCATAATTTGTATTCAGTCGGCATACGTACACATATACATGTTTCCAAGAATTCGCAATATCATTATTACTTTGTGTACAGGGTGGGCCAAAAGTCGTCAATTTCAAAATCTGAGTAAAAAATTTGACACGCGTCCTATTTGATCAGCCTCATTCTTGAAATTTCCGAAGAAAAAAAGAAATCATAAGATATATAAATAAATAAATCAAAATTTGACAGGATTTCTAAAACAGTTTGAAATTAATATCTCCATTAAATTTTTCTTCAATCGTCCTTCCGCCGTAATAATAGCTTATTTTTTCTCCGACTTCCCAATCGGCTACGGGGGTTAGGAACCCTTATTTATTATTTTTTCTCCTCACATCAAGTGAAAAAAAAAGAAAGGAACCCAATAACTTTTATCACCCCAAAAAATATCAAGCGGATATAAATCGCGTCTTATTTTTCGAGTGCTGAGTAAAGAAGTTTTACGAGTTATGTATAGGGTTTGATTCCCATGTAATAATTTCCCTTTAATTCTCGATGTTTTTTTATACTTTCTTTTTTTTTTATTCGGGTTCGGTTTATTTCTTTTTTTTTCTTTCGTTTCATTTTATTCTATTTTATTACGTAGTCCTGCACCGATCGAATAAATGCGAACTGAAATGGGTATTCTTTTTGTGATATATTTTCCAACCCACGATCAGATAAATTGGTCCCCATCTATCGGTCTCAAAAAACGCCAAAATAAACAAACAAAAAAAATAAATAAATAAATAAATAAACAAATGAAAATAAATAAAATAAAAGAGCGAAGAATACATCTATGATAATGAATGAACAATTATTTATTTAGGATTTTACTAAATAAAAGGGAATAAATAAATAAATGATCAGTATGTAAGAATTAGATTAAATTGAATAGAACAAAAAAAAAAAACGAAAAAAAGAAGAAAATAATGATTAGTAAAAAATAAATAAAACACAACAATATATAGGTATATATATAAATTATAATTACGGAAAAGGAGTGAGGTAAACTCGACACAAGTAACATATACTCCATGCCTTACGATAATAGATAATATAATTATTACAATTAATATACCTAATTAAGAGTAGATAGATACCTACATTCAAGTAGTGATAAAATATTATTATTATTATTATTATTATTATGACTAATATTATTATTGTTATTATTATCATAATATCGTTGCATAAATAATGGACTCAAATATGATAAACGAACATCTGATATACAAAAAAGCGAAGAATTAAACAAACAAATTAATAAATTTGTAAAAATCTGTTGACGTTGCTGCAAATTATGAAAAACAAAATAAAAATAATACATATATGTACATGTACACAGCAAGGTGTGCATGAAAATCTGGAATCATAGATATACTATATTGAACGATTATACATATATCTGCGCTGAAATTGTCTAACTCATACGATATTATTTTTTTATATTTGAAAATTTGTATTTCATTAAACTCAAATACTTTCTAGATATATAACAAATGCGACAAAATAGAAATTAAAATTCATTGAAACCGCGCAAGGTAAATATTTATCACGACGATTTTTACGTAAATGTATGTCACGTATTTCATGCGGAATTTGAGGTGTTAATCGGGCGTAAAATAATTTCCATTTACTTTTACTCCGATACATGATATTCGTTGGAACATCGTTCAGTTCACCTCTGTGAATAGTTCTATCATTAAAAAGACCGGTTACTTTTTTTTTTCCTTTTGTTTCTGGAATACTAGGCTGCAGAAAAATGTTGTAACCCGATCAAACCCAGCTATTCCATTTCGTGGGAAGAAAAAAAATCAAAAACAAACAGATACGGGAGAGAAAAGGACAGCAAAATACAAGGGAAGTTTTTTTCGCTTCCCTCCAATCGCTGCCTTTTTATCCAACAATTTTATCATTATTATCACAGTTTCGCTATTTTTCCCCAGCTCAATATAAGAGAATAGAAAAACAAAAAAAAAAATAGAATAACAAAAGACACATAGCAATAAACACGTGCCTGGTATACACATATAGAGATAATGTATGTATATAGGTACGGATACCTATACAAATTAGTAGTCAGAGCGGGAAATTCAGCGTAAAAATTGTTATTTGTTTTTTTCTCATTCGTTTTGTTCTGTTCCATTTTATTTTATAATGTTTTTTTTTTCTCCTTTTTTTTCAATTTACAGTCACAGTTTGCGTGTCATCGTGAACGCAATATAAAAGGTAAAAAAAAAAAAAAAAACGTATCGTATGAGATCCTGCAGTGCAGCATAAGGTGGTTTAAATGGCATGCCGCGCGTATAATTTCCGGTCGAGTTGGAACGATTTGGATGAATATAGCTATGTGAAATTTTTATACCCGCAACTCTGAACATACCTCCCCATACACTATGCATGTATATTATAAGGGTAAATTTGAAAAAAAAACGTACCAATTACGCTCCAGTTATTTTTTCATCCACTGAAGGTAGTTTTATCGTACATATATGCAAAATGTAGAAAAATTCATGATCTGCACCGAGAACTGCGTTTGTCGTGGCTAAAAAAAAAAAAAAAGAAAAAGAAAAGAATTACTTCCTCTCTCCTTTGTAGAAATATTGTACACATATATTTATGGTTATGAGAAAAATAACCAACAACTTATACAATATCTAGACCTACCGGTGAGATTGTTGGGTTACATTTTATCGAAATTACATCGGGGTGGAGGTGAAAGACAATCGGCATGTCGATAGGTAGTACAATGCACGTAGTTTTCTATTTTTCATCTTGTTCAAGAAATGCTCGAAATCAGCGCCGGAAAATGAGAATAAAGGGAATGAAAAATGTCGGTGCGTTAAACTGATCGTAAAGCTTATATTTGGATGATTAATGAAAGAAGGTTGTGTAAAATCCGTGAACCAGATGAATCGTATGTATAAGAACTTGCCAGGTATATATGAAAAATGTGATTTTTATTATACGTCGCGTGCGTTCGTTCGTTGTGTCATAAAAAACAGAAAAAAAAAAGAAAAGTGTATTACCAAAACCAAGGGAGGACGGGCTGTGCCCGGCAATATTACAAAACGGTGTATATGAAGGTTTAGCCTTATATGAAATTCTCTAGCCTTTACTGGAGGAAATCCCCCGCGGTGCAGCACTAAAATAACCCCGAGGTTGAGCCTCTTCTCTTGTTAGCTTCTCCTTTTTCTTTTTTTTTCGAAATTCTCCCCGAACCCGAACGATGCCTAAATTTTATTTCACAGAGCCACACGGCTATTGCGCTTTTGTTCTGCCCGCGGTTGAGTAGATAACATATAAAAGAGAAAAGCTCTCTCTTAACCCTGCGGACAGAATTTAACCAGCGGAATCCGTGTCTCGAATAAAATAAAATCGAATTGAAAATATTAATTTTCCTAAATTACCCAGCTGGACTTTTTCCGATGCATCGCGAACATCGATATAAAATATCGATACGTAAATGAAATGTCATTCTCTACCGCACCTCGCTGCGGCTTGAAAGCCGTAGTAATTTCGAGATCGTTCCCTTCATTTTTTCCACTTTCTTTATTTTTACTTCTCTTCTTTAGTTTTATAATATTTTCTACATCCCACGTGTAAAACCGACCGATAGTTGCACGGTTGGAAATTCCCTTTTCAAACACCCGTCGTCCATAGAGAGGTCATATAATTTTTACACCGGAGATTCATGTATGCAGTAATCTACCCACGCATTTTCATTGCCATCTATATGGGAAATCCCATGTCAATTCTACCAGGTTCTGACACTTACTATTTTTTTTTTCTATCCATCTTATTTTCCGGTGACAAAAGCACCTCAAAGATACCTGAACCTATTTTCAATTTTTTTTACCTGTCTTGTGATATGCTCGAAAAGCTATAAGCTTTATCTTTCGAAACGCTACTGTACAATACGAACCGAAAAATTGCATATATTGAAAATAAAATAGAGAATAAAAAAAGAATCGCTAGCGATGAAACCCTGATCGATTTGACACGGAATTCCGTACGTACAGATAGTGTTTGTAATATCCATAATTCTACGAAAGCGACGAAAATTGTATCTGATTATTTTATTCACGTCAACTAAAGTTTAGCTTTGGCCCAAAGCCCGCGTTGCCTCGCGCTAATCTTTATTATAATATAGATATACATATATTGTATTCTATGGGGGTAGAAAATGTGGCGGATGGTGTAGGTTTGGTTTGGTTGGGTACACCTAGCTTTCTTGTCAAGATAATCAACTTTACTCTTGCAGGAGTTGCATCAGCTGGGGGTTGTCTGAAGTGCTACCGTTGTTGCTGCTGCTGCTGTTGTTGTTGGCTTTTCTATGTAGCGTACGTGTTAACGTGTAGATGAAAAGGGATGGTAGTGGTTTTAGCAGAACTCGAGCAATATTCTCGAAGGTCATTCGGCTACACAGGGATTCCATCATCATTTTTAATTCAACCCATTCAATATATCCCACAGCAAAACTTCTAACTCCACTTCGTACAGTTTGAAAATATCAATCTTGAGCCCTCCATTTTTTTTCATTAAACCTACCCTTTGAATTCTATTTCTAAAAACCATATTTGAAAATGGTTTATGAAACCAAATGAATTTTATATAATTCGATACCAACCTCCGGTAGGTTACCATTTTTTTGCCTTGAAATCCCGCCAACTTCTTTTTCACTATCTTCAGATTCAGCTCCTCCTACTTCCGGTTTTAAAGCGTCCAATTTCCGATACAATATGGTCATCGGGTCTCATCTCACTGTGCAGCCATTTTATACAGCAGTTTTTCCGCATGCTTGACTTACGATTAGTTCTCGTGTTAAAAATTGGAAAAAACTTAAATATTTATACAAACCGATGTACCGATGTGGATTTAAAATCGTATGAAACAATCAAATCATCAGTGCCATTTACTCTACGATCGTCAATAAATATTGACCACCGAAATATGAGAACGTATTTTATCCAATGAAATTTCTAAAGTCGAAATTATATTTCACCTCACGTCCATTTTGGTATATCCGAAGGGACGTACACCCATACCTGTATGACTGCAGAAAGGGTAATGGAAGCGCAAAGAGAAAGTCGAAGTCGAAGTCGAAGTCAGTCTACCGGTAAAATGTTTGTCGTAGCTAGAAAAAGACTTTTAGTTTGAAACTGAATAAATTTGTAGGGGTGAAGCGAAAACTTTCTCGAACCTTCCCCGAATCAACTCTAACGTCATTTTACGTTCATCTTTCACACGCCGCTTTGATCCTATCCAATTAATCATTTCTCTATACCCTCGCTAGAAATTCCCTCAAGCACAAATTCAAAAGCAATAACGGACGCGTGTGTGGCTAAGCTCAAAATTTCCAAGGGTTGATTATTAATTTTTTCGGGTGAGCTGAAATTCATTCGATATCATTTCGACACCTTCTGATTGCAATGGAAGTTCTTGAAGGTGACGGTTTTAAAACCGCGTGTGATTAAAAAAGATCGAAATTTTCAATGGGTATAAATTACTGTTGTCCATTGATAGGATTGTTAATCGTGAGAAGTAACAAAATTTTGGTACAATTGTACAAATTTAACTATGAAAACGTGAAATCTTGTAGAGAATTTCGCGTGGGTTGTAATAATTCAAAAGTTTAATGGCCTGCTGCTTTCCCTCCGAATATATTTAACTGTTCAAATGTAGATCTTTGTTAACGAGGATTTCCAAGTTTTGAGAGAATCGATCTATTCTTCTAGTCTCCTCTGTACGGCATGGCGTGTTTGGTTCTCGTTAGGACCAAACCCGAACCCAAATTAATTCTAACGAATGCCCAACCCATGCGAAGTAAGGCACATCAAGTATCGTCCATTCACAAAGCGTCAGGTACACCTACATAAAATATCGATTTCGTTTCGAACTCCTAACCGGTCTCAATTTTATGATTAATCGAGGGGTTGTTGAATTCACTCATCTATCTATTCATAGTTCTTTTTTATTTCCATTTTTTATTTGTCTATTTTATTTTTCTCCATTTTTCTCCATTTCTAAATTATCTATTTTTCTCCATTTCTAAATTAGATTCTGTACTGTCGGATTTGCAGCTAACAAACTAACCTTTAACTAGACAAAAGTAGCATCGTATAGTTCATTACTATAATTAATGACTACTAGAAATTCCCAACGTCTGTCCAATGCAGGCAACGCGCACCGCATGAATTCTCTATTATTCATTCTTATCACGTTATTCTGCAAGGTGGTATTCATGAGGCATTTCATGCCAAGTCACCAAGTCCGTTATTTTAAATATTTCACATTCTTTACACTCTTCCTTTGTGCGCTATAGTCCTCTCCCCAAAAAGCACAAAAAAATTTGATTTTTCAATTTTCGATGATCAACCGTTATCGAGCCATTTCAAAAAAGGTAATTTTTTTTTTTTTTTTTTTAATTCGAATGGAAACTCTAAAATTAGATAGAATTTTAGATAAAATCCGGAGCGGAACTGCAGTTTCCTTCGACGATGGCGAAATGTGAAACAATAGCAGCTTAAATAATTTAATTGAAAAAATGATAGTCAAGAGAGAAAACGAATAATAATAACTTTGGAATGAGGATTTTTAGATGCGGAATAATTTTTTCTGTCCCAATTATTTATTGATCGGTAGTAGAGTTTATGCGTGATTTTTCATGGAATATCCCGTACATAAAATTTTCACGAAACCCCGCATCGTCTAGACTCTGGCATATATGTACCTAAATTTTTGATATAGTGTAACACGTGAATTCTGCGGTGGATTTTCTATTGGTAATTGACAGATGCAGGTAATCGGAATATCGCATGTTTATCGAACACGTCTTACGTAGGTGCACGAACATACATATTCTAGTTCAATCCACACGCACTCACCTTCCAAAATTGTTCATCACAAATATCCAGACGTATCGCCAAGAAACAAACACCTCCGCCCACACCACAGAGAGCTAAGGTAATTTTTACCATTCTCGCAAATATGGGTGCAAACAATCTGATTAGTTTGCTTGAATAATTGAGCAGGTAGACAATATTTCTATTCAGTTGTACCAATATTTACTCATTTCTTGTCCTGTCATTTCTTTGTTCTTTTTTTTACTTGAGTTTTTTTCTTTACAAATGAGAAGAACTCGTTGTACACATAAAAGTTTACGCCCTTGTCAATTATTCAATATTCTTATAATATATTCTGTTCGAACGCCCATACACAAGAACAAAAGTGAAACAAAACAAAAAGCAATCATTGCCTGTACGATTTATTTAAAAATATAATAACAGTAACAATAATTATACTGATAGTCTAAAACAATGGGATAATAATTTTTGAATTCTTATAATTTATTCGCGTGATTCTTCCGTTTTACTTTTATCTATTATCTTCCTCCAGTTCTACCTACAATTAGCACTACCTACAATTATATTCCCTGGTTATAATTACTGCAAATTCCGAATCAAAAGATTACAAAATTCAATTCTATGTAGGTTAAACACAATCGTCGTTAACTGGTATAACTTATGCAAGTCAATGTGCAGAAACGACAGCAATAACTTTACATAATTATCGATAGGACCTAAAACGTCGATTAGAAGAACGAAAAAATTAAGAAAAAAAAGGAAGCTTGAAAAAAAATAATCATAACTGAAAACCCAAAAAAAAAAAAAAATACATAGTATATATATGTATATATATATACATATATAATATTATTATAGCCATAATTATAAGAAATTAAAAACAAGAGAAAAAGAAAACCATTTTTTAGAGTCGGGCACTCGAATGTTTTTAATAAACCGGAAGTTCATTGCCGTGTCCTTGCCACCTCCATATACTACCTGAAAATAAATAATTAATTTGTATATACATACCTCGATTGCACTTGTCGGAGGCGCGTTCTTCCTTGAATGTTGAAATGAAAATGAAAAAGAATTCCGAAGAAAACAAGAAAACAAAAATGAGTAAGAATCCCTGAAATGCTGTATAATTCAAGCTACTTATCGCGTAATGACATCATTATCATCGAACGAATTGAATATAATTATTGAACGGGAAGAAACAATAAACCATGTACATGTACATAAAAATTATGTATTGATATCTTCGATTACTTGTAGATAAATAATACATAATAAATACCTCGTCATCACTCGTTAATTATATTCAAATAATGGGCACATTATATCTATAGACATTTATACATACATATGTATTTCCTTTACAGACGTTTTCCGAACTTCGAATCTATAAGATCATTTATATAATTAAGATAGAGAATAAAGCATTGAAAAAAAATAAATGAAAATTACCATCAATAAAGAAACAAAAGTAATAATGATAAAAATTAATTATACACATATATATACACTCACACAATATAGCAATGATTATAATTAATTAATTTATTTATAATTATCGTATAGGTAGATTATAACAGAAATGGAATTAAAAAAAAAATCATCGTTATCACTATAGAACATAGCGATCGCGACGCTGCAATTAATAATAACAATAACAATAGTAATAATAACAATAGTAATAATAATAATAATAATAATAACAATAATAGCAATAATAGACAAATTTAGGAGAGAATGAAATATATATATAATATATAGAATCCAAGTAAATAATTGAATAATTAATATACATTATTATACATGCGGGGCAATAAAGTAGATCGAGGTGGCACGGGCGTTAAAAGAACGGGTATTGAGCAATGTACGATGCAGGATGAGATAAAAGAAACAGAAAAATAATTATTGTGCCCTATACATGTATGAAAAAGAAAAAAAAATTAAAATCGTACCAATCGAAATCATCAATTGTAAAAAAAAGTCTCGATGATGAAAATAAACAATTTCACACAATATGATATACTGCATCTTCGTACATGCCTAATACCTGTTTCCAAGAGCTAAATGATAAACCGTACTTGTGATAAACCATTA
Organism: Athalia circularis; assembly: GCA_963978495.1. Lineage (NCBI taxonomy): Eukaryota > Metazoa > Arthropoda > Insecta > Hymenoptera > Athaliidae > Athalia > Athalia circularis. The sequence continues at coordinate 10,972,034 of OZ021702.1, forward strand.
ATAATTAGAGAGTAATAAGTAACGTTATTATAAATAATTAATTTATAATAATAATTATTATTATTACCTATATAATTGTCATTATACGATTATCATATAGACTTATATTACACTATTATGTATATTTAATTATGTTATATCTATGTTATATTATATTATATTATATTATATTATATTATATTATATTATATTATTATAATTATTATATCATTGCAATTGTAATTGTAACGACGAATATATGAAGGAAGAAAAAAAAACAAAAAAAAAAAAAAAAAAAAAAAAACCAACAGATACAGGGAAAAAAATATAAAGAAATCATTATTATTATATTAACCAAGATTTAAATGATCAGGTAGTTTGTAATATCTCGTAGATGGTATATAATAACAGATAAATAAGGTAAAATGAAATTAATATATAAGTACGTAAAATAAAGAAAAAAAACAATTAATACGTATGAAAAAGCAAAAAAAAAAATAATTAAAAGAGTTGAAGAAAAAAAACCACAAAAACGGTAATTAAAAAAAAAAAATAATAAAATAATGATAAAGTAATAAATAATATTAATTATTATCGATTATTACTATTATGTAACAAGTAACAATGTACTTGCTAGTCAATGTTCAATGTTGAGATATTTATCTGAATAAATGCATATACGTTGTTTACACCATTTCTAATATGTAAATTAATCATTTTTCAACACCGATTGATCGCGATCGTCTTTATTTTTTTTTAATTCAGATATAATCTCATTGAGCTTCTTTTATGTACTTGGAGATGGAAGTCAAAGAGCAAACACCTTCCGGAATTAGCTATACCTATACCTTTCTGCGACGGTCTGTTATGTCTACATACTGCCGGAAGCGATATATGATAGCTGACAAACATCCGATGACAGGATTGGCACATCGGTGTAGATATTAGGTGTGTGATCATCCAGTTTGCTTTCACTATCGGATTATTACATGAAAAATGAATATATGTATATCAATGGAAAGTTGAAACGCGTTTCGAATAAATTATTGGAAGGGTTATTCTGTATGGGGATGAAAAAGGCATTTTATTCTTTTGCGAATATTTAAGATTTTTCTTCTCTTTCTTTCTTTCTTTCTTCTCTGTTCTCTCAGATGTTCGGAATTTGGGTGGTCTCGATTTTTGGCGGAGATAAATTGTTTTCATCACCGATTGAATCCGACGAATGGGACGAATATTTGCGCGGAATAATATTTTCTACGTAAGGATCATTATAATTATTATCCGACATCTAGACGCCATTGTTAAGAAATCTTTCTTCGTATTTGAGATTTCATGTATTTTACTATTTTATGTTATTTCTGTTTCTCGTCAAATTTGATATCTTGTATTGGATGTCATTCCGATCAAAGGTCTAGACTGATGTTCAACGGATACTGTGTAAGGTATTAATGGCTTACAAAGATGAAGATCAGTCTGGTCGCGTAACAGAAAGTGTCAACGTTTCTTTTTCACCGTCCTTTCAACTTTTTCCCTCGTCTTTTCAAGCCCCATTCTTTTGTTCTAACCATCGGGGAAATATCGATTTGTCCAGTTCGTTATGTATCCCCTTCTCAGTATCCATCCCCAGGGATTATCATGTACAATATTTACAACATACACACCTTTGTACATATATGTATATACACATCATACATACGCCATCCACTTATCAAAGTGCGCCGTGTGAACGAACCCACCCATATCATCTCTACTATAATATGTCGTAGGGTTAAAGACCGTTAATTACTTTCACGAACTTTCGGATGGGTAAGAGATCGAACAAAAAAAAAGCTGTCCAACTTCATCCCCGTTGTCTATACGTAATAATTACAACGTGGTTTCTTGCTTTCATTTTTTTTTGAGCGAAACTTCTTCACGGAAATTCCTTACCTAATTCAGAAGAAGTGAAACGTCACAAACGGAAGTTGCAGCGCTCCTCATCACGTGGTATACTTAACCTCACTTTTTGTTTTTTTTTTGTACAACTTCTAAATATCCCCGAGCAACAATTTGCTACTATATCAAAATTGAATCATGTTAATTACTAATTGGATTTTACATCCAAAGCGTAATAGAAGCTTCGCTTTTGTCAGGTGTCCCACGACACCTCACGTCTTTTTTCCTTCTTTTTTTTTTGCATTTACTCATTACTGTGGAGACGCACTCAATTAACACGTGAGACATACGACGACGACGTTACTACGAATCTAGAAATTAATCAGACTAAGGATTGAACAAAAAATCGTCAAGAATGTTGCGAACTCGATGAAAAATTTGATTTTGGAAGTTAGATATATTCGAGATATAGGACGCTGGAAGTTTCCTCGAATTAATCATACTGAAATATCTGATCAACAAGATCCCGGAATTTTAGACGAATATTACTCTTACATTACATTTTGGAAAGGAAGGCTTCTGATCAAAGACATGCGTCCCTCATTATTATACTCTGCAAATGACAACGAAAACTGATTTCCTCAAATAAGAAGACACATCGATTTAAATCTTGAGAAAAACCTTTTGAAGTCGGTAATTCGATCTCTGAATTTTTCGTGGAATGAATCCCCTCGTATCGACGGGACATATCACGGTGTCATCTGACAAAGTCGCCGGTGGCTGTATAATATAAACGTTTATATAGTTTTGGGCGGGATTTGAAATGGTTTCAATTAAACCGTCTTGCCAATCTCTGTGACCAGTAATCTCCACCCCGCCGCGAAGCTCTTCCGAGTGATTTATTCAATTCGTAGCCGCCCCGACACCGACGCGGGACGAGCCGATAATGGTTTCCTAGTATTAATACTGCACCAATTTTGAGGGGCGACTTTGTAGTAAGAAATCTACTGGATGTGGAAAACCGACGTCAGAACCGAACACCCAGCAGCCGCAGCAGCTCTTTGGATTATTTGAAATTTCAAATGAGATTCTATGGACCATTAAACTGTCGAGTTAAAAGTTCAACGTTTCCTTCAAGAGACTAATTTCTCTTCGAAGAAAGGAAAAGAAAAGAAAAGACCGCAGATAAACCACTGCTCCCGCTCTTCTCACCGTTTTCTTATCTGCTTTTCTTTCCTCACGTGAAATTGACGCGTCCAACGCCATTGACGTCAATAATTTCCTTGAAGCTGTACAGGAAAAAAGAACACCTCAAAATTCAATACTTCTCACTGTCGGTTATGTCATTAAACACGCGTCATTTTGGATTTCGAAAAGCAAAAAAAAAAAATTGATAGGCGCATCATATTCTCTGGAGTAAAAAATTAAATTTTACAAAAAAAAAAAAGCTCCCACGATGACGGTGGAAATTAATCATGCAGATTTTCAGAGTCTCATTTTCACCGACGCGGTTGTAGGTAACGAATTTAAAGACTTATAAATCCTCTGGGTACGAATTTGATCGAAAATACGTATGCGATTTTGTGCGAAACGAGAATTGAATTTGTCTCATCGAAATGTGACGTATAGAATAAGGGGCGGTGATTTTATCAATTTTTTGAAAATGAAAATTCGTATAATATATCAGGGAAAATTTGATGCAGCAGATGTACATTAATCTTATCTCTTTTTTTTCTCCAAGAATCGTATTCATGATGGGGAACATAGGAGCTCTATTTAATTCACTCGAAATTTTAGAAAGTTCCGTGCTGCGCAGAATAATGAAACAATGACTTTGTCGAAAACCGGAAAACGTTGAACAAATAAAACTCTCAAACCAACGACGGGAGGTATTATAATGTACACCCCTGGCCGGGAAAGCCTAGCTGGAAAGTAGCTTCTGAACCCGAATCAAACTCCGCGAGACAAACTTGTTGAATTTCAAATCCGATTTTTTTTGTTTTTTATTTTTTACCACCGAACGGACAAGTCCAATCGATTTCCACTTTCTGATTTCATAAAATTCAGCACGAAATGAAAAGAAGAAAAAAATTAGGTTCCACGTTCGTTGAATGTTCGTTTGCAAAATTAAAATCAGTTACAAGTTGAGCAAAACCACTTCGGTTACGAAAAAAAAGAAATCATTTTTCATATCCATTGTGCCAGTTTTGAGGAATCAGCACAGCTTTTGTGCGGACTGATTTTCTGGTCAGTAGGCAGTGTTATCTCATGTGTTGTCTAATTTGATCCCGACAACAAATACCCTAGCGATGACAAATAAGGCAAACGGAGATTGTTAACAGTTGATACAGGTATTTATATAGGTTATATAGATATATACACGAAACAGGCTTGATTTGTTGACACACGCGCGGTGAGTGTCCACAATTTGCTCAGTTTATCCCGCGCGTTCAAATAGTACCCACATTATAGATATACATACAGTATAAGTACAGTTTGCGATTGAGCGTATTCTAGACGTGATTTTAGTGAGACAAATGGGTGAAAAAATGATGGCGAAAAAAGCAAACATAAAAAAATGATCCGACGATAAGATCTGTGATTTTTTTTGTCAGCCGTTGTTTCGTTTCACATACAGAATTTTAAATGTGATTGAAAATAACTTGATCCAATTATATCAGTCGACCGTAAACGAACCACTTGGGCGAGCAAAAATCTTTTACACTTTTACAATAGTCGAGGGTGAAAGTGGTGATTGAAGTTGTGTTAAAGCTGCGGTAGAAATTAGTCCAAGTTAAGTGTTCAGTTCAGAATGAAGAGGGTCGTTGCTGGAAAGCGGAGTAGTTTATAACTTGTGAACAGGCGTGTACTATATATAGTAGTTTGAAATCGATGTCCACGCTTTTGTCCATGTTGAAAAAAAATTTTCATCGCCAAATTTTCGTCACCCCATAAAATCGCGATCGGAAGAAAAATTCTACTTTTCATCCTCCAAAACTGCAATGTTTCAGGAGAAATTTCTCAAGTCGTCCATGTAAATTTCCTGCACACTAAATAATAACCAGACATGTATCACCCTATGCCAGCCTATGTATAAATATAAATTCCAATGCACAGCTATGATCAGATCATTCAATACATGTATCCAGACACCTGTTTATTTAAATTTATTCATCCAATATGATAGATATAATGCGACGTTACAATTATAGCGACATTGACAAATTGCCATTTTGTTATATATACCGAAAATTCGGCGATACATAGAACCTGTGCCTATTATAAATCTTTCCACATGTTTCACAAGTATCTATACATAATCATCTAATTTTTTCGTTCACATAACCGGCTACTCGATTCATACTGAATTATTAAATGGTTAATTATTTTTCAAAAGATATTAAAAAAATTATCGTACGAAAATCGATTATCGTGATTGAAATTCGTAGGGAATGGAACTTTTTTTTCTCAAGTGGGAAAAAAAATTGTAAAATTATAATAAAAAGTATAACAAAAAAGCTTTCGTCACTTGCCTTTCCGCTATCAGCGTGATCAGCAAAAAATGCGCTGTATGGGTGTATATTATCCTTGAACCCCAGGACAAAGCTACTTCTCGAGTAGTGAAATAAAAAGGGAAAAAAAAATGAAGTGACAACTGCGCGCGGTCCATCAACTCCACCCTTGATATAAATAGTCTGCTACCCTCAGCTGTGTACTGTAAGAAAAAACTGGAAACAAAAAAACAAAATAAAAATGAGCGGGAAGAAAGAGAAAAGAAGCACCGAAAGAAAGAGACCCTTGCGAAACAAATCGCTTACCTATTATACTTTCCGTGCAGTAAAATCTGATAAAAGAAACTCCCGTCAAGATTAGATAACTCTAAAAAATATACGTAACTTTAATATCTACCTCAATTATCCCGTTTCGTGTCACATGCGCCGACTTTCGTTTCATTTAGAAACTCTTGTATAAAATCAAAATTATTAATAACAATATTGCGTACGGTATATTTATAACGTGTATCTGATATCATTTGGCGCTAATGAAAATACTATGACGTATAGTAAAATATTTATGTGATATAGATACACCTGGACATATTCCTATTCTATGTATATACATCTGGAAGCAGCGGTTAAATTTCAACGCAATGCGTGGTATAATTTATAAATAAACTGCAGAATGATATCTGTCATGTGTCGCAAATGCTGTGCCAAAATGCATCATAACGACGAAAATTTTCCTCGACCCCGATTACGTGATTTATGAACATCGAACTCAAAATGAAAGAGAGAAAAATTAAGATTGCAAAAAATAGGCAAGAATTTTAATCAGAAAGAAATTAGAAAGGATTCTTCGCCACCGCAAATAACGAACGCGAACTTTTTCTTCCCGCTCGCGCTCGAACGTTTACCGATTTTTTTTCTCCATCGCTCGTGTCCGCTGAAATTACAAGAACTAAAGGGGAAAGATGACGTGTATGGGGATAAATTTATACAGATTTCATTATCTGAGAAAATTCAAATGATTTATTACATCTCATTTTATTTATTTATTTTTTTCTTCATTTTTCGACTGCAAACATAGCAAACATATATCATATGTATATTTTAGCGTAATAAGTCAATTGGACTTTCAAATAGCTGCTACGGATTAGAGATATTTTTCTCGTTTTTTTTTTTTATATTTAAAGGGATGGCGTTCTTATAAGTACGTAAATATAACGAGTTGCGAATAAATATATTTTAGGGTTAGAGCTGGCGAATATAAATGAAAGGCGGTGAGGGGCGAACATCCGGGGCTCTAGGGACGACGCCACTCTATCCGCCTTAACCATCTGTCGTCCAAATTTAATACGTCATTCACTTCATTCAATTCATCTTTCAGAGTCCATTCGAACAGCGGATGATATCATACAGCACATACACCAGACACACTTCATAGTAAACCCAATCGCACTTCATTTGTCACACTTTCAATCTTTCGTTCTTTCTCTTTCGGATAGTTCTATTTTTCTTTGACATTTTTTTTCACTTTTGTCTCGTTTCAACTGTTTCATCCCCCTTCCTCGTGAATAGTTTATTTTCCGTCGTTCAGTTCTTTTCTCATACTATTTTCACCTCTTTTTGACTAAAAATCTGTGGTTCCATTTTTTCTTCTGTAATAATTGCGGCTGATTAATTTTTCTTGTTTTTTTTTTTTTTTGTCAATTTATACAAAGTACCTCGCTCGTTATAACTTGATACAACATGAGATGATCCATTATCGTTGAAATATTGTTAACACAAATACAGGTGTATTATACTCATTTAGCATCTCCTTAATTAATTCTCAAATCTTAATTAAACGTCGGACACGAACGTTACACAGTTTGACATTTGAACAAATTTTACATGCCCGTAACAATAAAAATATCTTAACATCTTTTTATCTTCACATAGATTGTTGACGTTGATTATTATATACAATAAACATGGCGACGTTGGTTAGTTACGATATATGGATATATTTTAGTATACATGTATGCATAATTACGTATGATATATCAATTGCAAATATTAACGTTCAGTTGCTAATATATAATCATAATGTATATTACATGCTAATTATACATAAAGTTATTAATCTATCAAATTATTATTATCTAATTGTTTTGGTTTTTATTTGTTGTTTTTTTTTTCTTCTTTTGTTCTGTACATGTTATGAAAATAAAAAAATTTTCCAAGCGTTTTTTTTTCATACCGCGTTGATATACCTATGTACTATATACGTATATATATTTTGTGTATCTTAATATTTTATCTATCAACCAACGATTTTTGCGTCTAATAATTATTTGATCATTATCGCCTATACAAAAATTCTATTTACAACTCGTGTTTAAATTTTAATTTACATAATTATTTTTTTTTTTTTTTTTATATTCAAAGATTTATGCTCGAAATTAGAAAATTTAAATAATTTTTATACAATCATGATATGATTATACGTATTTCTATATTCATTATTGTAATATTTTATTACATAACTTCGTAATTATTTTTTCGATTCATTTTTTATTTCTCTGGTTATAAAATTCTTCTCTTCTTTTTACTTGATTTAATTCAATTTTTCTTCTGCTTCTACTTCTACTTCTTTAAATAAATAAGGTGAAGTCGGTCAGTAAATTATTGTTCCTAACATACATGAATCTTTGTGAGGTTGGTCTATGTAGGTATATGAATCGTTTGAAAATATAAAAAAAAAATTACCATACAATTCTGTGTTAAATATATTCAGATATATTTGAAAAAATTATGCAGCGATTTTGAGAAAAAAAAGAACAAAAATCGTGCTCTGTTTAAAGAAGGTAAATTATTTTAAGAATTTCTGCAACCTCTCCCGTTCACATTAATCGTTTCAAAAATAGATTCCAAATACGTAAACAAATCACGTATAAAGTATACATGTTTTAATTAATTATTTTCTTCCAATCGCACATTCTTTCTTCGTCAGCTTTTTTTGCTTTTTTTTTTTTATCTTACCCTGAGGTAACAAATAAGACAAATGAAGCAGATAAAAAATATTGGTCGTACGCGTTCAACGGTTTGATTAATCAGAAAATTGCCACCTGTTCCCCCCGCCCCCCCCCCCCCTGCCCCTCCGGACCATGCGCTCCGCAAATAACTTCCTTTTTTTTTCTTTTTTAACAACAGCAAAAAATGTATAGATACATAGAGATAAAGGTAGTCCTGCGATGTAATCAAATTAGCGGTTGGCCATTAATTAAATCTTCGTTGAACGTTGAAGACACAATTCAAACTTTGATTAAATACAGTGTAATATATCTATGGTGTAATGTAGGTAAAGTTAATTTCACAGAGTTACGTATGACATTTTTTTTTTTTTTTTGTCATAATATGGGTGACCAACATCTGTAGTTAATTTAAAAAACGTTGAAGTATCTATTACTTCATTGAATTTCATCACCCCGCAGTTTGTGTAAAGTGAGAGCGATAAAATTACCCTATAAACTTGTAAGTTATAAGGTATGTATATAGGTATACGCTGTCTCGCCACATTCGAGTGTACGGGGTAATTAATATTTAATTAACTTTTGGAAAATCATTATAACCTGCACGTACGTATACCTATAATGCTGTACACAGGAAATGTTGTATATTGGCACGTCATCGTTAAACAATTATATGGACTTTGTACATATATGTATACTCGTATACGATAGTTTTACATGTACTGAAACGTGTTTTCCCCATAACGTTAATTTTTTATCTCCGCAATTTTCTTTATTATTTTCACGCGTCCAATAACCCCCTCGGCGATATATTAAACGCAAACTTCCTCTTCGCGCTGATGTATACGATGTAACATTATAAGATAGAAAAAAGTAAAATTTACACACTGAATTTCGGGCAGGTGAAGAGGGAATGGAAGTAGTATAGATTTTTTTTATCTTTTGACTCATACGTTATAGGAATACTGAAAAAAGAGAAGAAACAAATGAAATATGTATCGAAAAACTTTAAAGTTCGCCCGGTTTTGCGGAAAATTTGCAACATGTTTGACCGCGGGGACGGAAGTTATTTTTATTGTACCATGTATCCAGAAGAAGAAGAATAAAAAACTGAAAGAATAAAAAAAGAAGTGGAGGGAGAAATGGTGCGAGTAAAATTATAAGATATCTTTATTTCATCGATATTTCTAAGCGCGTACACAAAAACCGCGCCTAACAGTTACCTATATCGTTCTATGAATATGATATATATCTACAGCCTCCCAAGATGGCAGCCGGCATAACTCAAGCTTCCAACGACCGCGATAAAAGATTAAAGAAACCTAATTTATTGGCACCTCTGGTCAATATAACGATAGGAACTGGCCGTAGGATTGTGAATGTGATGTGCAATAAAAAAAGAAGAAGAAGAAGAAGAGGAAGAAAAGATGTAGTCGGAGATTTTGACGCATGTGATATACTCATGGGTACGTACAAACTGCACCATGTATAATATATCATCCCCTATATATGCTTTCACGCGTGACATTTCGGTAAATAACCATACATATAATTATGCGGGCTGCGTCTGATTTTTGAATGTATTTCTATTTTTTTTGTCTTGTTTCGATTCGGATATTGTTTTACAAAGTGTTTCGCAGTCGTATCTGATATATTACAATAGCGTATCGTAGATAATTCTGCGGGTGTTCTGCGATGCGAAAATGCATACAACCGCCGCGTACGAAATTGCATATAGATATATTTGTAAGCATGTATATAGGTGTCTATACATACGATGTAGGTACAGGTACACGACGAGTACACATCTCTCTGGCATACGTAAATAGTACTACGTGTTTGCATATAGGTATAGAGAGAAATACAGAGCGCCCAAGTGCCCGTTGTGCTTTTAGTTTGCCGACATATCAAGGTGTGTCGTATTACGTATATTCGCGGTTATACACCGCGCAACGTATACAGTTCCCTTTCCATTAGCAGCTTTTCCACCAACAGCTCCGGGCTAAACACCCTTAATAATATACGTACATATACACCCATAGGATATCGGGCAATATAGCCTACCTAATTCGAGATTATCACGCGAATCTCTTTGAATTTATTAAATTATATATTATAACTATTACAACCGCGCAATGGATACGAGCTTTATATTAATAAATAATTCATCGCTTCTCAAATTCATTCCAAATGTTCTCCTCAGCTGTGCCGCGCAAGCGGAGATGTTATAGAATTAGAATAAAATGAGGAAGGAAAAAAAGAGAAACAAATAAATAGAAAAAATATCCGCGGATGCGTCGGCCACATCTTTCGTAAACTCTTAGATCATGATTCTATATTAAAACAAATATACCAACGCACGCGGAACGGCGAACTGAACGGCAATTTTTAGTGAATCAGCGGGGGAGGACGGACTTGAAAAAAATAGAAAAAACTCGCTGGGCATTCTGGAGCTCTTCGCGGTGACACAACTATTTTTATTGTACAATTTTTTTATTCTATATTTATTTCATCTTTTAGCCATATTCGCTATACCTGCTTGATGACATTTTCGGACTTATATCGATAACAATTTTTTTCTCTCGTTTTGGATCCGTTGTTCGCCTTCATTTTTGACACTTTTTTTTCTTTTTTTCTCTCATTTCATTATAAACGTGACCGATGAACCCGAAAAACCTCAAAGTTCTTCACTCGATTTTACGGAGATTTATTCCTAGTAGATAAAGCTCTCGATGCATGATATTTTCCTATAATTGTGAGTTATAAAGGAAAGCAAATGTTGGTTTTCCGCAAACGCCTATGCTAGACTTGCGTAACTTGAGTAACCGTATGATTTGTACCCGTATTTCCGTTGTTCTCTCCATGCTGCGGTATTGGCATCCAACGACCAAGTAATTTCCATCTTCCGAATAGCTGGTTAAAAGTCATACGGAATTGACGGCTCATTGCACAGTAGAGTATAAAGTTGATCGCCGAATTTATTAACGCCAATATGTCCATCACTTCACCTGTTGGGAAAAAGTTTAATGCAATAAATTTATTGATATTCAAATACGTGATCGCGCATCTTTAAAGTTTTTCATCCATTGCATGTAATTTATACATTACATTATCACATACATTTTTGAGCCGGTGTTATCACAAAAAAAAAAAATCCTCGTCACACGTGTATACGTGTAACGCTTGATATTCGAACCCCCAACTTAGTAGTTCTATATACCTGAAAATTACCCCTTGCTATGCACCGGGTGAACAAAGGTACCGTTCCTCCATATAACGACCTCTCATGGGATACAATTTTTTTTTTCTTTTAAAATTCTGTTCTTTTTTCATCCAATGTTAATGCGAAAAATTTTCAACATGGTGTCACGGTTACCGTGAATGCGTAATGGTAAGTAATGGAAAATATTGGAAGATGTTTAATTGGGTCAATTAGTAGTAATTGTTAAGTATATGAAAATAGACAGACTACTAAATTTTACTATAAGTATATTCTCGAGTGTTTTTTGAATTAGTTGCGTCATGGTAGAACATAGAATTGTATTATATTTCAAATTCAAAAATTTTTGTCTCACGCGGATAAATAAAAAAAAAATCTGCTGTAAATCAAGAATTTTATTCTCAAATCCACAGATTTGTTTTTCTTCTTTGAATTGAGGATTTTCAGTCACATAAAACCAACAACTTTATTGTCGAATCGAAAAGTCAATTTTTGAATCAGAAATTTTATTCGTCACATTTCTGGAGTAGTTTTGTTTCGCGCAATTAAGTTTTTATCGTGCGTCAAGTTGAAATAACTTGCGCGTAGTGGGTGGGTGAATTTTTTTCGAAAAATGCAGGCATGAGTTAATTCAGTACATAACCCTGGTAGTTTTTATAAACATAAAACATTATGTATGGGTATATAAATACTTAAACGTCCCGTATCCTAACCTCGAGGTGTTTCAACCCGTCCCACACTCCACAACTTATTGCAAGAGTCGAAAAATCAGCACGGGGAAAAAAATGTTGCCCGTTTTCACGAGACGTTTTTTTGATCAAAGCGATATATTAGAGATGAAAGTATAAATGCGTTAGTCGTTTTTGTGTTTTCTTTTTTTGCGCCTCTATTTTTTCGGAAATCAGTAGTGAACGAAAGTATCAAAAGATTTTACATCATCAAGACACGCGGGTATAAATTCGCCTGTACGTACTTCACAAGAAGACTTTATTTATTTATTTATTTATTTATATTTTTCTTTCTTAACCGTTGTTTGTGGAATGGAACGTCAAACTTTAACGGTACGTTACATGTTATTTTCTTTCCCATGCAAGCAGACGGTTCTGAAAAATTCTGGGATCGTAGGGAATAAGGAAAAAACGTATGGAAAAAATTTAGTTATAAACCGCTGGCTCGGTGTATCGATATCGCGGTGGTTTAACTTTGGGATATCGATTCCAGTGTCAAATGACCTTTTAGCGTAATTCCATCAATTTTTGGGAAACGCGGATCCCTTTACATGAAGAAAAAAAAAAATTAAAACTACGAAAACAGAATTATCTCCGTCGAGCTGATAATTGCGATTGACATGTGTCTCCCTGTTTGTGTGCGTAAAGGGCAAGAGAATAATTATCGGATCCATTAAAAACAAAAGGAGAGACTGCCGTTCCTAATCCCTCGTAAAATTTATTGGTTTTACGGTGAAAATAACATCATCGACTCGAATGGCAACATTAGTAACAAAAAAAAAGAAGATATGCGATGATATATTGTGGCACGTGTAAAATTTATCTTGTCATAAATACATTTTTCTCCTTTTGCGTTTTGTTTTGTTTTTCTTTTTCCCTATGTTTTTCGTTACCTAGTTTGACGTAGCAGGTGCGAAAGAATCCATCGCCAAGTAAAACGCTGAGGAGACCGAGAACTCCCTGTGGGAATTCGGTGATAAGAAATAGTAGAAGTACGGCCAAAAGCATTCTCGTGGTCCTGTCGGTTTGTCTCTCCTTGTCCATTAGCCTGGATGATTTTTTTCTCGTCTTTACGACCTCGGTACCGTCGGTCGACTTGTCATCTGTTCTCACGAGGGTCGCAGACGTGAGCTTTTGCCGTCTTCTCTTCGCCTCCACCAGAGCCAAGATCAGCCTGAGACTAAGAATTGTTAAAGCGAAGCACGGTATGATCTTAATCACAACACTGTATATCCAAAAGTTCATATCGTTCAAAAATTTATGCGTTTTAGCGGTCTGACTCAGATTTACAAAGTACAATGTCGTGTTCGTCACGTCTTCGGGAAGGGTGCCGTTGCTCAACGTTAAATTGAATGAGTTTCCATCGGCGTCGATAGGTTCCATTCTCGGTTCGATGCTGACCGTAAAGTACAGCGGTAAGCATATTATTGGACAGATAACGTAAGCACCAGCGATCGCCATTATAGTCCTTTGGATGCTGCAGAGTTCTCTGTTCATTTGGGGATGAGCAACGGCGATGTATCGCCAAACGGCCAAGGTTACGGTTAGCCATATGGATATCGTATGACAAACTTGGGCGAAATTTGAGTGAAAAAGTACGAAAAGTGTCCAACCATATGTGAAACGATCCCTACGAGGTCTTTCGGCGAGATACATGTGACTCGCGTACGGTATATATTCGAGCATTACCAGCAAATCGGCAACCGCTAAGCCGGTAAGTATTGCATTTGTTGGTGAATTCATCTCACGTCTCGTCAAAACTGCTATGTTCAGAGTGTTGGCTACCGAACCGAATAGGCAGACCAAAAGACTGGCGTATCCATGAACCTGGATATAACCGGTATGGAAATTGTCCAAGCCGGCGCCACATTGGTAAGTATCTATGGACTCTCCGATGTCCGTTTCGTTTGAGATATTCATCTTTGCTGATTATTTTTACACTCTCGATTATGAAAATTTTCGAGACGTTGATGATACTCAAGGTGTTTCAAGTCGACCTTGTCTTTTGGGATGTAGTCAAAATCCTCCTCGAATATTTCACACATGCTACACCGACAGGATGTCAAAGGCTTGCGGTCCGGTTACAACTAGTCAAGAATTTTCGATCGAAATCCTCCAGTGTTTGTTTCAGATTTTCGATTAACTGCCGATTTTTATCCACAAAGAGTAGCTGAAAGTAAGTTTGGTGTATTATCTCACTATCATTTGTTATCGCTGTTCAAGTAAATTCGTTCATTCGTTCTACGTCTCATACTATATATACATACACTTTCTTGAAGGAGCTAAAGAAAGTTTTTGTTTTTTGGCACACTTGATCCGAACTTTTTTGTCTTGAGAAACACACTATTGTCGCTCAGTGATTGATAACTTACTTACGTTTATAAACTGAAACAACTAAAGTAAACTTTAATGATCACGTACAAGAGAAATATAACAATTTATTTGTTTCATCTTATTACAGTTTAGAGATTAGAAGAGAGCTTAAACTGAAAACTCAGCGACTTATTCGCGGACACTGTTGTTCGCGGGTGGACTTCGAATGAAGAATTAAAGAGACCCTAGTGTTCGCGGTGCTCCCGTAGCCACCGAGACGCTTGGCGTCCCGACGCCGAGCGCTTGCGCTATCATCATTATCCAACTCCCACAGTAAAAGCGTGCCATTCCTACTGCATTCGACGCCGCTTTATATACCTTATCCTTCTACTTTTACGCATCTTGTTTTCCCGCTGCCACTGGCAAGTTATCTAACAATAATAATAACGTCGCATTTCTGCAGGCATATAGAACTTTGGCAAGGGAGTATATATAGGTGCTCTTCGACCTTCAGTTTCCGGCTTTCCCGAAGGAGCTTATTCCTTTTGTTTTCCCTGTTAGAGGTGGACAAATCGTGTTCATATATCAACCGGCATTACACCCTCCGTTGTCGCGTCTCATTTTATACCATGAAGGGTTTTCAACTTGAAATTTTTTCACCGTTCGCTCTTTGCCACGTGTCACCGAGAGATTTTAGAGAAAATTTTTTACTCCACTGTTCAAACTTTACAAATTTCTTCCCATCTCTTTTTTTTACTCCTTGTTTTGTTTCGTCCGATTCAATTAAAGGATGATTTTCAAACAGAGTTTGTTATTCCATCAGATTTCCCGTCGTATATATCACTCAGATTTTTATTTATACGAACTTGTCGGGAATCTTTTTTTTTCATCATTATTTTCTCCTCGTCTTAAATTTTTCGTTCACATCAATATAGTAACGATGATGATAATCTTACCTTTGATTAAACGAAGTATATACGTTCGAATCACAAATTACGTAAATTCATGTTGAACGTGTCAAACAAATCACAGCGATTATAAGCGCGCGTACTGTGTATCAACATCCTATTTATATAATCACATATTTATTCCTCACGAATGATGATGTTGTGGGAAGAAATACATTTCCTCTCACATGCAAGAATGTCAAATAATTTTTCTTTTTTGTTTTCCTTCAAAACTCTATTTTAATTGAATTACAACATTTCACCTTTTTTCATGCAACTGAAACTAATAAGATGACAATGAGTTGTTTTACTGTCCCTTTAAAGTCACCCATATCTTTCTAGCGGACTGTAATTTTAAGAGATTCAAGTCTGTCGCAGCGACAAGTCTTGAGTTAATACCGCAAGCTCCAAAATTGCTCGCCATACTGCAGTGCAGAAAATAGTGTGAGATACCCTCTTCCGTACGTCACGTACAGGTTACACCGAGCCGACCCCTCAAAAAGCAGAAAGAAAAGAAAAAATAAAGCAAAGAGAAAACAAAACAGCTTTCGCTTACGTGACGCGCAATATATCTACTATGTGTAGGTACTCTTCAAATATCTATTTTTCGGACATGGATTTTGTGCGCGTAGACGTCCATATTGGCATCTTTTGCAGCTACCGCATACTTTTTTTTATTCCATCTGAGTGGCGAAAATTTCACTCTTTCTACCCCCTTTTCCTACCCTTATATACAGAACCGTGGATTGCAACAAAATTGATAACAATTTTACAGCCTTTATAATTAATCGTAAAGCTGTTTTAATTTAGCTGCGATGGGTTCGTACCTACCTATCTTCATATACCTTCATACGAATACATACCTTACAGTACTCGGCGGAGGTACGTAGTACTTGTGCTTGCAAAAGTTATACAGTTATCTCCTTAGGCGTGACCGGCGATCGTTTATCCACCTTGATATAAAACTACGGCATTGTAAGACGAGGTACATTATATGAGAAAATTAAAACAATTGAGATAACTTAATGAGAGAGGGTGTATAATAAACCGCGGGTGGATAAGTATAATTTTTCACGGCGTTTTCTTTTCTTCGTCTTTCACCTTTTTATTTTTATTTATTGATTTTTTAGTTAATTTTGAGAAATGCACGACGCCGAGCCTTCTTTCATATGTATAAGTAAGTAAGTAAGTATAT
Source organism: Athalia circularis (assembly GCA_963978495.1). Classification (NCBI taxonomy): domain Eukaryota; kingdom Metazoa; phylum Arthropoda; class Insecta; order Hymenoptera; family Athaliidae; genus Athalia; species Athalia circularis. Next base: position 10,988,805 of record OZ021702.1, read on the forward strand.
CATACAAGCTGTTCCACAGAATTTTTAAAACCACCTATATAGTTCGATACAATTAATTTCTTTCGCGTGCTACTTTCGCTGTGCGATTTGAACCGTGGAAACCGCAGCAGTGATTTCCGAGAACGAATCAACGTACGTAAATTAAAATGAGCTCTGTAAAAAAACGTAAAATGGTTAAAATGTATAGGTATGCTGAGTACGGTTACATTTATTGCTAATACGCATTTTATTTGAGTTTTTTTTTATCACTCGAATTCTCCAGAAAGGTTTTTATCGATCTTAAAATTAGATTTTTAAAGTCTGCTGGACCTACTTTCCAAATTATCGTCGAACGGCCCGCGCCCGTTGCAATCGATGACGTGCATTTGGTAGTAATTCGGAGTTTTCATCGTTTTTTTTCTTTTTTATTTCTAAAAATACACATGGCTGTCTGGTTTTCTCTATAAAATTATGTCAGAACTTCGGGTTATAAAATCGCTGTAAATGTGAAAAATTGGTGAAAAATCGTTCAATCAATTCGCCCGAAAGTCGATTTATCGAGATCAGTCTATGCTAATACGGTCTGGTAATATCAATCGCCTGCATCAACTGGATCACTTTCTTCTTTTTTCCCCTCTCTCTCATTCTGTTTCTCTCGAGGGAAATATTCGGTGAAATGTTCAAACCAAAAGCTGCGATGAAACTTTCCATTCAAATGTCCGCTAGCGCATAAGAAAGAAGAGAAAAAAAGGAAAAGAAAAAAATTGGATTAGAAAATAAAGAGCAGAGAAAACAAAAAAATAACAACTGACTAGGAAAATTTATGCAACTTGGCATGTCGAGATAACCGAACCGAATATAATACCTCGATATTCTCAGACGTGATGAAAAAAAAATAATATTGAAATATTATAATAGAAAATAATTTATGGTGCAATATTCGCGAATAATAGACGGTTTAGATTGTGAGTATAATGTTGATGAATTTTTTAAATTCACTAGCTGAGAATAAAATGTGTAGGAAAAGTGAATGAAAAAGTAGATCGTTGGGTTTTTATTTATTTTAGATGTATATAATTTTATTTGTTTTTTTCTTTACTTTACTTATCGGTTAATTTAAAATCTCACAACATTAATTAGTGAAAATCCTGATGACAATTCTACGCTGTAAGCTTAGCGCGGATTATAGAACTGAATGGCACAACTGAACTCTATTTTACAATTTTGCAGCAAAAAAAAACGAAATAACAAAAAGGGAAAGAAAGAAAAATGATAAAAGAGATTTCGGCGGTTGTCAGGTGAGATGAATTAATTATACAGACCGGTAAGTTTTTTTAGGGTTGTTGTTAAGCGGAGGCTATTTTCCTGGGCTCTCCCTCATTTGCCTGCAACACGAACGGCGTGCCTCTTGCGGGGTGAGAAATTCCATCACCTATATATACTTATATACATACCTACTACATTTTTGTCCTACCAAAAGAAAAGTAAATAAGAATAAAAAAATAACGAATAAAAAGACGCCTGGTAGAAGAATTGCTTTTTTCTCTAGGCTCCTGCAAAATTTATAATGTGCCCAATTTCACTAACCAAGCACGCAGCTTCTCTCCTTTTATTCTCATCTTTTACACATCGTCATATACCTACACAGCGGAGCTCGATCTACACCATGTGCTAGGGAAGTGTGACAAATTTATGTCTAAATAGAGGCCCTTTAGGTGTGCCTTTGTCTAACGTATTTAAGCAGCGGAGTCCTAGAAATGTTGATTTCTCACGGCAGTCTGATTTGATCCGAGTTGGAGTGTATTTCTGAAGTGATTCGTCGCGTGTGTGTGGAATTTCGTATGGACTCGTGATTTCGTGGGATGTCTTTTTCTTGTTTCTTTTTGTTTTTACTCTGTGAAAACTTATCGCCGATTCTTGTGCGGTATATAATTGTGCCGCAGCGATAGTTGGGACTTTTTTTTTATAGTTTACTTGTTTCAATAAATAGCCTGTGAATTTTCGGCAGCGGACTACGTTCGGACATTCTGTTATATAGGTAGGTATGTTATAAACGTGTACTTATCACCAAGGGAAAATCTTTACTGCCCATAAAACTCGACTCTGGAGTCGTCGGATTTTAAGGACGAATCATCGTCCGATATAATCCTCTATAGCCTCCCCACGAACTTTGCAACGTTCTACAGAAGTATATGTAGTCTGCTGTATGTTTTATTCAATAACCATCAAATTCATCCTCGCTAACAAATTTATACGGGAATTATCTACTTAGTTTTTCATAAGTATTTCGCCCACTTGGGGAAAAAAGTTATTAGGAATGTTTTGAAATTTTTATTCATTCTCAAATCGCTCCGTGCACTTTGATTTTGAAATATGTCATAGAATTTATAGTTGTTGCGGAAATAATGCTTTCATCATGAATCTCGATTGTGTTGTACGTACATTATTTATATATTGGTGAGTGGTACATAAGGAATATAGGAAAAGAAAAATTTATTATCCAAGTTCGTTTCACTCTTCGTTGCAAAGCACTTGCTGCGACCGGAAAGTGTTTCCCCCTAATGTAAGTTACTCTCTCTCTCTCTCTCTTTACTTCGCTTTTTACGTGAATGTACTATACATATGTAAGGGAGCTGAAAACTCGATTTTCAAACCAACCGAAATCCACATGGTAAAGATGGATTATAATAGAACTCAGGAACACGATTCCGTCAAGTAAATAAAGCTAGAAATAAATCTTGTCGAGATATTTTAATTTTTACACTTTTCAAAACCATAAATTGGCGATAACTCGATCAATTTTATAGATAGATTAATTTGGCTTGCAGATTCGGATTCCTGAGCTCAAATTACGCAAGAATACCCTATAACCCTGGACATAAACAAATGTCGATTTTTGACCCAAAAATTTAAGGTTGGATTAACCTCTTTGGAGTTTTGCAACTTTTGAGCCAAACATCAAAATTTTTTTTTGCAGTACATATTTTGATGGTTCTTCTTGTATTTTGATCTCAGACACACGAATTCATCGACTAAATTAAGCTACGACTAAATCCGATCGAGATATCCCAATTTTTTGGTTCCGAGAAGCAAAAAATCTTCATCACCTCATTCATTTGTTTATTTATTCATTAATTTTTCGTTGAATTATTCAGTCCATGTATCATACTTACATGGAAGAGAAATTTTTCGAAATTAGTGAAATAGTTTCGCCACGGAATGTCCCATATAGGTACATTACACTGTTGAGATTACTTTTGGCAATCAATTGAAGCCTCAATCATTATATCATACGGTTTCGATGCGAAGGGTGCGAAACAAGTAACTGGAAAAAAATCAGGTCAACATTTCGCTTATACAACTGCAGTATACAGTGTATAAAAAAAAAAGAAAGTCTGATTCTTGCATGGATTTTTGTTTAAAGGATTGAAGTACTATAGGTACTATGCATAGGAGATTGTTGAACTATTTTGTACTCGTCGCTTTTCAGAGCTGGATTTTCAAGGCAGTAGTTATCTCAAACTTTAGATGCGGATATACATATGTATGTATGTACAAAGTACATACAGTGTAGGTTTGCATCGGTGGAGAAGGTAAACGTTTACGAGCTCTTCGTACCTACAATCCTGATTCGTTTTAGTTCGACACGATTTCATGAGGTCATAGTACGCGGATGTGGTCCACGAAGACTTCACAGACTGGTAAAGTTATGGAGGAATTGTGGATTCCGCGGATACTTGGTCAGCGTATCTTAGAGCGAACTATTTTACTACGTACAGAAGTAGATTTCCGTTCACCCAACCGGAACAATTAGTTTTTTCGCCTGGTTCAGCGATTTTGGTGCAACGTGAAATTTTATTGCTCTTGACCAACCTCAAGCAACGAATTTTTAGAGCGCGAAAATCGAAAAATTACGATGAAAAAAATTCCCCCAAAAATCCATATTCATTTTTTTGGAACCGTGGCTCAGCCATTTCATTTTTCATTTCACGCTTTCCATTATATTCGCGCGAGTGAATTATATTTTGTATAAATATGGAATTCTCTCTTTTCGAAACAAAAGAGAAAATAGTAGATGAAAAAAGTAAAATGAAACACAAAAAATCAGCTACCCAAGTTGAATACAGACCGGGAGCTTGCGACAAGACAGACCTCTGACCCGAACAAAAAGTTTGTGAGAATGCGAAAACTGAGTCTTTATGGAAAACTTCGTCACGAAACTCAGCAGGGTTCGTATTATAGAGTTACACCGAACCTCTCGTAAAAAAAGAAGAAGAACTCAAATAGTCAGTAGATAGTAATCATTATCACCTCGATTTTCTAATTCATTTCTATCTGTTGAATTATTCGCCAAGGCGAATAAATTTTTTCTTTATTTTTTTTTTTTATATTTTTTTTTCCTGCATGCATCACCAGAACAGATGTTTCTGTTAGATACAAATAGTACATGTCTAATTATTTGCGGGTGGTATACGTGGCATGGGGTTTAGCTTGGTGAAATTGCTTTAATCTTATCTAGACTTTCGATCCGTGAAATCGACTCCTGCAGATTATGGTGTACAGGTATAGGTATAGGTATATACCTATTAATATAATCGAGCGTTCGCGCGGGGGGTAGAAAATCTCATTGGATTGTAACTAAGCGAGCTGTTATTTAATTAATGATACCCCAGCTACAATATTATACTATCAACTTCAGTAATTGGTAATGGGTATAATCTGTAAATGTTACGTAGGAGATAAGCTCATTGTCATTCGTATCGTAGATGACATAATATACGATTATCAGTAGCATCTATATTGGCGTAATACACGGTTTATATTAACATTTTGATAAATTTGTTCTTGAAGCAAATATATCCTGCGGGTTTTTTTACTCTGTATTTATCACAATCACTCGTAATGTGATGAATTTTCAATTTGAATCCTTAATTTTTTTTCGCATACGTTCAATGAACCAAAACTACTCGATTGATAATTTTATAATCCCGTATTTAGGCGCAACTTGGAAGCCATATAATCGTTACGCGCTGTGCTTTATCGCAATAAATATCCGAGGTATAATAATATAATTGTTGAGGGATAAAAGCGTACTCTGAACGTAACTCTTGCAGAAAATAATTTTACGTAAATTTTATTCAAATATAGATGCATGTAAATTACACCGAATTACGATCGCGGTCAGAAACGTGAAAATTGAATAGGAGAAAAATCACGTGGCATTTCGATGGGGAACACGTTGCGTTGGAGCTTTTCACGATCAGACAGTGAGCCTTCCTCGTACAATAAATTTCCTTCGAGGAGATTGGCGGAGCGAAGAAGCTGATTTTTTTTTTGTACGTACCTACTCGTCCTGCGATTGCAATGGTAATGACGTCGCGTAAAGAGAATTCAAAAATTTCCCGATGCTTGAAGAAAAAAATTACTCGACAAATCGGAAGAATGAAAAAAACCTCACTTAGAATTAGAATTGATGGAACTTTTTTTTAGATCAATAAATTTTTATCAATGCACTGGATTTCTTGTGCGTAGGTAATTAACTAATATTTCTCTGATGAGCAACACCCTTAACAATTACTTTTTGGAATGGCATATGTGACATGGGATCGTTAACCCAAGACCGGAGTTTTTCGCCGATATAAGTACCGCGCAGCTTCATCTTCGGGGTTGCAGGGTCAAGGTCAAATTGAAAGTCGTGTCAAGATTTGAGTTAAGGTCGACGTTCAGGTTCAACGTGCACGCCAGAGTCGGGTCCTTGACGTGCCCGACGTTCCGTTATCGCTCAAAGTTAGCTATATTATATGTACATTGTGTTATAATACCTTATTGTGTACCTGCACGGTATATCTTGTATACTTATACGCACACTATAGGTATACACGATCCGATTTCAATTCGAAAATTTCGACCAACTCGGAGAGTAAATTATTCAACGAAACGTACCCACCCAACCGTATAAACCGGTGCCATTGTTATTTTATTGATCACATTATTATTATTGCCTCGACTTGGATCATCATTATCGTAAAATTTCTATAACCTAGTCGTGACGAATGGTAACCAGATTCGATAAATTTAAATTCATATTTTCTGTTCTAAAATACATAAATACTTGTATCAGCTGATGGAATTTACTTAGCTACTCAGGAGCCAAGATCCAGGAAAATTCTTCAATTTACCGATGTCATTAAAAAATTTGGGTGAGAAATAATATCATGAATTTTGCTCGCATGAAAATGAATTTCTTAACTCCAAAAACTTCAGACATCAATCCAAAGGATCAGACTATTCTTTTCTTTTCTCTTTATTTTTTTGTTTCTAATTTTCTTAGCGCTAGTTAATTCAAGACCACGTACAAAATAAACTAGTCGTTATACTCGACACACACTCACAATTCACTCGCTTCTTGTATATAACCTATATGTGCGAGCGCCCATTGTATTTCCAAGAGTTTTGAAAATTTGATAGAGAAAGTTTTGGATGAAAAGATAAAGAGTCTCTAGAGTCTCGAGTTGGTCGTAAAATACGTGTGTGTACATAATGCAGCTAGGACTACGTATGCAGAGCCAGTCGCGTAATTTACCAAATCGATTGTCGATCGATCGATCGATTGATCGTCCAATCATTTCTCCTATATATTAAAAGCACGTGCTTTTAATTGAAAACTGTGATTCTGGTAGGGTTTAGAGTTATGTTTAAGTTCGAGACTTTTTCGGAGGTTGTCGTCAGACTGAAGACTTAGCAAGGACCTGTATATATCCCTCAAAGTTTCTCGCTTAGCTCAACTTCGTGAACATCGAGTAGTGAAGAGAAAAGAAAAGGAAAGAAAAAAAAAACTGCGGAGACTCGAAAAATAAAAAAATTGAAATCCAAAATCTACGTCCACGAATAATTCAAGCTCATCTGATACAGTTGGAAATTGACGTAATGAAATTCGATGGTTCCAATTTTGAAATCAAACAGAGACGTGATCAAACTTGTTTCCCAAAATTATCCCTCCGTTGATGTTTTTAAAAAAATTAGAAATTTCACCGGAAACTGCATGTTGTATTCTAACGTTACTTTTTTCGCCGTTATACAGTTAAAAGTTCTCCGCAAAATCCATGAACGTTGATAAAAAAATTAAAAAAACAAAAATTCATTTCAACGAAAAAACAAATGTGATTCAACATATGGATTACCATATAGGGTTCTGTGAAGCCTTTTAAAAAGTCATACAATTTTTCTAACCGTTTATCGTTGCCATGAGAAAATATACACTATGAGATTTAAGTAGCAATCCCTGTTCAGAAAAGCTGTGGGGATTATGGAAACGACACAAGAAATATAAGTCGAGATTCCTTTTTTTATTTATTTTTTTTTATTTTCGTACTTATCCGTCCCCAGCTTTTCCATTCCGAACAGAAAAAAAAAAGAGCACTGGCCTCAACCGACAATAGAGGATGAAGTAGCTTGCTTCACAATTTCATTACGATCATATTTGTAATGGTGAATGCTTCGTGAATACGTTCGATGTATATTTTTTTTCTTTTCATCAAATTCTTTGACGTATTCCGATTTTTCTCCGGCTTTTCAACGTTGTGTACTTATTAATCAGTTGATACGTACACCAGAAATTGGTTCCTGCGGGAAAGCGATTACGGAAGAGCTTTTTTTTCTCACACCTCATATGAGTTTATACGTATGTAGGTATGTGACGAGAAAAAAAAAGAAATGAAAAAGGAAAAATTCGTTTTCGGCTGACAGGGAGGCAAATTGAATTCTGGCGTGAAATTTGGCCCTCTTATTTATATATACTTATATAAGAAGGTAAATACTGCACATTCTTATGTATGGGTATATACTTTATAGGTGAATAGATATATATGTATGTGTATTTATTACATATGACGGTTTGGGATGGGTCGAGCATTGCAGAAAGAAAACCTTTGCGAATCCCAAGAGAGCATGGAAATCGAGTTGAGGTCGAGTAAAAATAAATGTTTTACCATATAGTTATATACCCATATGTACGACACATATATATTTTTCGAGTCGTGTTAAAAATACGTCTGGCGATTCAAACACCTGTCTTTTTGATTCTCTTTTTATTTGAATAACCTTGTATTGTTAGTTTTGAAAAACTATTTTTGTACTTTATAAGCGTGCAGATTATACTTGGATTATTATTGTACTTTTCCAAAGTGGCATCGACTAAGACGGTAGAAAGCTCGTTGTTTTTCGTTTACATTTTCATTCATTCATTCTCTTATTTCTCATCATGATTTTGAAATCTACTCCGAAGTGCGCGTAAATTTTTCGTCAGCTGTCGAAGAACGCGTCGTGATCGCTTGTACTTTTTAAGCTATCGTAAAAGGAAAATTAAAAAAAAAAAAAAAAAAAAAGTTATGAATAACGCGAACAATTACTTGTTTCATCGTTAAAGAAAACAGAGGCGGACGATAAAAAACGAGCTGAGGTGCTGTTGTGAAAAATTTATTTTTCTCAGCTTCTTTTACTCCGAATAGAAAAGTAAAAATCGATGAGCAGCGACAAGTTTTTTGTTTCTTTTCTTTTTTCTTCCATTGGCACGCGAATTCTCATCAGCCAGCTGTCAAAACTTAAAGAGGATCCCGTTGATGTTAAGGTTAGAACAGTTGCTGAACTGTAACTTCTGTCAAATGTCCGTCGTGCAACGGCGCCATGAGAACATCGGAAATTTCCCCTTACGGCAAAAGCTTATTTCCTAATCGGATTGTTTCATAATTCATTACCTATACCAGCTGCACCAGTGCAGAGCTTTTACTCATTGAACTTTAAACTTCATTCCCGCGCGTCGGAAAATTTTGCGAATATATACCAGAGCGGGTTGCAAATAACGTATTTTGTCGGTGAAGTCGTAAAAATTTTTCGAACACAGTCAAGACTGGCTAGTTTATTTATTTATTTTTTGAGTGTTCACTTCGTTTTTACAAAAAGTGTTTTTCTCCAATTTTTTTGTTTTCTTCTTCAATGTGAAATCAAATGTTATATGAGGTATGAGATGAATTCCCCGAACTTATTTCGAAATTCCGTCATCTAGCTTCGATTTCTCAACCTGAAAAATTTCAAACAACCTCGTTGTTAATTAAAAAAATAAACAAGATAGATCTACCGCAAAATCCTGTTCGAATTTCTATTTTTAATCGTCTGCTGTTGATCAAAATTGAACAATGAATCTTACTTTGCAATCTTAACAATCCCCTTCCGTCCTCCCTTCGGTCAAAACAACTGATCGTTCAATTTTTATCACAACTCGCGCGCGGGGTAATTTTTTTTGTTTCTTTCATACGCGCGCCTTACGAAATATCTTTTTTAATTGGTAATTATATTACAAGTTACACGTTGCGAGTTATACATTAACATCTATAAGCGGAAAAATTAACTTTTAATTTTCAACGTACATATACTTTTACGTAATAAAAGAAAAATAATAACAAGCACGGGTGAGAAGTTTTTGCAAACGAAAAAAAAAAAATAGAAAACGGAAAATTTGCGTTAATATGAATAAAAAATAGGTATATATGAATGTGCATTGTATGTATTCCCGCAACCGTGATAGAATAGAATGTACATACGTACGTATGTACGTGTGATATACGTAATATAAGTTTTATTTTTGCAACATTCGAATGATACCTATATGTATATTCGTTTTGGCGTTCTTTTATTCATAACCAGGTACAAAGCTCGGCTTAGCGGCGAGAATTAATTCATGTTAAGTAGATTTTACTGCGTGTATGTAAAATATAAATATATATATGTATGTATATCTATGTATAAAACATTCGAAGCGTGCGGATACGTATATACATACATTTATGATTCAGGGGGTTGAAGTGTTTGGAGCGAGTTAGTTGTGCGTACGCCTCAAAGTGTCAACCTTCGGAACATTCCAAAGGAACCTTTTTCCATAAATAAACCGGTTTGTTTATTCCCAAAAAAATAAAAAAAAAAAAAACAACACAAAACAAAAAATTACGGATAAACGTTAAAAATTTAAGCGTCGACTTCCGTACCCTAACCCTTTCAACTGCAGCAACTTTTTTCAACCCGATAAAAAAAATTAAATACGTAAATAAATAAAAATTATACGGGGAATATAATAATGTTCGCTTTTATTCTTCCTTGAAAGTACAGAAAATCTTAATTTTTCCAATCCACGCCTGAAAAAATTCCAAAGGAGAAAATTGATGAAAATAATTGAAAGAAAATCATTTATTTTCTTCAGCTCACGTCACGGAATACGGGCAGTGATGCAGATAAACACCTTCCCCTCGGCACTTTGCGATTAACGAGGTAGGGTTTCCTGCAAATGAGCATCAGTTTAACCTGTTACGGGAACTAATTCACCTCTTCATTCGCTACCACAGTCTGCCATTACTATCGCATACGTAGCGTGCGGTCTAAAAGCTTTCGTTCTCTTTTATTCATATCCAATTTGTAATATTATCCCCGAACGGGAATCTCTGCTGAGCACATGAGATGGAAGAAAATCACCTTTTCTCTTTGGGAAATACGGATTTGGGGAAAAAAGCATAACCGTTCGATATTGAGGAGGAGAAAATGAACGCTCGTGTTTTTCGTACCATCCCAAAATCCACTGAATCAACAGGAACCGAAAATTAATAAATAAAAACAAAACAAAAAACCTGGTTGATAATCTGAAATTTGTTCGAGCCGTACCTATCTATATACCCTATCCTTTCACGTAACCACGATCACGTACTGGCGCTCAGGTCACGGTTGAAAGCGCACAAATTAGTTGAACGCTAATTACAGCTGCTCACTGATCCGCCACAATCATTATTACACCCCTGTCCATGTGTGGAGAATTATCTTGGGTTCGATTTCATTGTATACCAGACTATAAATACATGTGAATACAGCGTATCGTGTTGTGCGACGTGGATAAAGTACGTTGCCAAACTGAGGACGCCGAATGGAACTTTTAGGAATTTGTAAAATCGAAAGAAAAGAAATAGTCCTGAAATTTTGGTGTCGACGAAAAGGAAATCCTTTGACACGATACGCGCATTATAATTCTTTTCCCAAGACTATCGGCACCGAAAGTAGAATTTTTATGATCTTATTTTTCAGTTTTTCAAAAGTTCACTCCGATCACAGCTCTCCGGAGATTTCAATGCATAGAAAAGGGTATAAAAAGTATTTTTTAAGTATACTTACCCGCGCCGCGTGGAATGATAAAATTTGAATGAAAAAAGCATAGTGCAGTGTGCGTATGTGTGTGTGAATAAATCTTCGTGACATATAACTTGTTTACCCGAAGGGGGCGTATGACAAAATCTGTAGATACCCCAAAGCCAACCAAGAAGCTCAACTTTGTTCAATCAAGTGAAAAATCTAATCGCGGCTTATAAGAGGATGACCTCAACTGTAACATAGCCGAAATATTATGCGGTTCACCGAACTATTTTCAGTATTCTATAGTTCGTGGATAATTTTATCTCGTTCGCGTGACGATCGGCAAAATTTGTATGTATATCTATATTCATGGATTGATGTTCAACCATCCGATGAACTGCTTTTTCCTGAAGATCTAATGAGAGACAATCTTTAAATGGAGGGTTTTGCATATACCTGAAGGGCAATCGAAGGTTCACTTCTCTTCAAAAGTCACCGATAATCATTCAATTAACATGATCATTTTCGGACAATGAACATTAAACGTGGGTGTGAAGGGTCCCTGTCAGGCCAATAAAACTTTTTCAATAGTCGGATTTAGAACCCGAGACTAAATTTAGTGCGGCGACAAATTTTCAGTGAGGATAATTTTGGAATTTCTGTTAAAATTGGAAGTGAAGGGTAAATAAGACTCGTTTAGTCTCTGGCACTTTCACTTGCTAAGGGCGATAATAAACTACTTTCATCATTCTTACCACCCAAAACGAATGCCCGAAGTCTGTAAAATATGAGAAATCACCGATGCATTGTGACTTGCATTCGACGGTACTCAAATATCACTTTATCTACAGTCTACGTTTGGCCCATCAAAGAAAATACCGAAGAGGCGAAATATTCGAGAGAAGAATACCTGGAGACGCGTTTAAAGCGAAACTGGGACAAAAATTTTTATAGTTTGTACGGTTCTTCCAGTCGTTTTTCGTTTTATCTACGGAGAGATCCCGAAGAATCTTACCTCGGTAGGAAAACGATTTTGCGAAGATTCTGCAGATACCAATTTCCTTGAAACGTTGGATTCAGAATATGAAGCACCACATAGGTATACATATACCAGAGGGGTAAATACCAGGTATGTTCAAGTGCTACAAATAAATCGTTTGATGCTTGAGATGAAGAATATTCAATGCACATATACATCAGAAGCTTTTGAACAATCTCGCTATCTCAAACAACCCTTTCTTCGAGTGAATATATGATGATATCGGAACAAATGTTCTCAGTAATACTATTTATACATACACTCCAAATTCTGATGAAAAGCTGAAAAAATAGGTTAGGAAAGAAAGCAGAAGGAATATAGAAAAAATGCATTCATACCTTCTACCTTGTGATCTTATAATCGGAGCTTTCACACTCCGAAAACTTGATTGAGGATAGTCAAGAAAAAGAACAACGCTCTTCGTTCTCTAGTGATGGAAACAAAAATGTAGAGGCGTCATGTCACGTCGGTTCGATGCTGAGTAGATTTATCATCCCGGCAGGGCGAGTAATGGTTGAGTAAGAAAAAAAGAAGAAAAAATGGTTCCTAAGCTTGATCAGTAAAGCTTTACCTTTTACCTCACGATTCGCTAGTCATTGCAGACCGGGAAAAAGGTCGTGCACCATCGACCATGAGATACGACGCGTCTAGTACGAACATGAAGACGGGATGCCAGATGAATGACGTCCCCCGAAGGTGCTGCAAATATAATAGAATCAGTTCTTTTACTGTATAAGTATATCGCACCACCTATACTCAACTTCACTCGAATCGACGGAGCTTTTAAAGTCTGTAACGTTTATCGATCCATAAATGCCTTAGGGTCGTTCGAGAAAAGCAAAAGTTGCAGAGCCGAATTCTGATTGTGAAAGAATGTTACCTCGTTCCTTGGCTAATTGGTTTTAATACTTTCTGGGATGATGAATGGGTTTTCATTAATTTATGGAGAAAAAGCAGAGAAAAAAAAAGACAGAAGGAAAGAAATTGGCGTCGGCTGATTTTGGAAATCCAATGAAAAACATGCGAAGATCTTCTGGATGAATGAAACATTGCCATTTTCTTTGTTTAATGAAATCAAGATAATGCGAAATTTGAATGGCTCATTTCACGTAGAATTCATTCGTGGGAATTTGACAAGCTGAGAAAATTGATACTTGAGAGATACAGACGCAGAAATTTAATTGCGAATCACACAGAGCTGTACAGAGTTCTGGAAACATGTCCTCTGTAAAATTTCGGTAATTGAGAAATCCAATTTTCAGGGTGATGAATTTCCTGGAAATTCAACAACAACTAGACATAGTCGAATCGACGAGGTCAGACGGTTGAGAACTACATCTGTTGAGCTTTTTTTTTTACCGACCTGCCTCTTACCTTATATTCCGTAAAACTTCGGACACACTTAATACCCTTTTGGGATCGTTGTTAGGTCTGGAGTGGTGAAGGTGATTCAGATTGACTGCTGACCCCAGATGTTTATAGTTGACCGAGATGCTTTGCTATCGTACTGTTCCCTGGTCAATAGATCCTGAGGGATCCGAAGCTGCAGAGGTTGTTGGTAAGCTTTTCTTCAAAGTTATTACGGGTATCACCATAACCTATTACGCTATAAGGCAGATCGAACGATAAAAGATCGAAATAAGGTTGCTTTTCAAACGAACCGGTGAAATTAAAGGTTCTAAAGCCCAGAGTCCCCGAGAACCTCCGAAAGGATAATTGGAAAACAATCACAGGCGAAAAGACAAATTGCACCTTGCAGGAAACTAATTATAGTAATTTAATACGTCGTTGAAACTCCTAAAAGCCTTTAATTAATTGCACTTTTCAGATACAATCCTTCTTTATTACCTATTAGGGGTTTTTATTGGACTTCACTTTTAAACTCGGAAAGTAATTTTGATAGCTTTATCGTCAGATTTTTTCTGAATTTCAAAATACCTACGCAGAAATTCTTGACCATGTTATACATAGCTCTATTTCCCATAAATTCGCGAGGTAATTTTCGGATATTTATCGGGTACCACGAGATTATCAGGCGGGATATTGGTTTCGTCCTCAAGTAAATCACGCCTCTTTTATAATTAAGTGTATTCAAAACAAATCTCGTCAACATTTTTAAAACTCAAACTTTTCTTACCATCGTTATATTTTCCAATTCAACAAGATAAATAGGATCGCCCGTTTTTTTATTCGTGAAACTTCATGTACGCGCAAAAGGGTTTATCTCTTTAAACCCATGTATAAACCCATGCGCCTTGTCATCTTCATCAAAGATTAATAATGCAAACGCCAAAGCTCTCTTTTTGAAAGAAGAATTTTTATCGGGGTCCACAAGTCGTTAGGCAAGAAAAACGTAGATTGCTGCAGCCCCCTAATTGCGGCTAAATTATTTCTCATCCCGTTACACGCTGGACAAAAAAGAAAAAAGAGAGAGGGTGAAAAAAAAGAAGAGATTGTTTAACGCGAAAGCTAATTTGGAACGCTGTTGAACATATACCCATATAAATTCAGCCGCTGTCACCGTGCGTTGAATTAATTTGCGAATCAATTCCGACCTGAAAATTAATCGGGGATATTTGTACAGGAAATATTTTATCGGTTCCAAGATCGCGGACGTTGGATCGAGATATTTGACGTAAAGCAGCTAGTAGTCAGTCGTACGGTACCCACGTCGTGCCACCTGCGCATGTAATATTCATAAGAAATGAAAGATATTACTTTTACCCTCACGTTTGTCAATATTCCGAACTCTGGTGAATGTATTATTATATTTATACGTGTATAACATATTCCCATAAGTCACTGTGATTTTAACTTGATCTGCTAGGAAGATAAAATAGACATAAAAAAAAAGTAAGTAAAAAATTACACTATGACGATAATGACGATAATGACGAAAGTTTGTCCCGCGCGCCGTATAAAAATAGCAATTAAGATATAATCAGTTGGACTACCTTGAAGCGGTTAATTTCCTCGTTAAAGATAAAGGCAAAGAAAGGGGTTATGTAACAATTGGAAGTTGTTATTACGTGGATGAATTTTTGATTATTTTAATCTACCTGAGGAACTGTATAAGCACCTATTTCTGACAATGAGCACGGTTCAATTCGTAAAACCGAATTTATATATTAAATGATGATTAAATTTGAGGGCCTAATTCTTCCGCAAATAAGGCTCCGCATAAGTTAGAACTGCGGATTAATCGCGGAACTCGTAATTTTTCAAATATCTAAAAACATATACGTACCTCTCATAAAATACGGTATATTCACTGATCTTGGAATGAAAAATGTCGAGGTACATTTGCTTTCATTTAAACTACTTCAAGCAAAATTACACCCTGGGGTAATTTACTCGATCGTACGGCTCACCGTATTGTACGTACATACATGCAGGTATACATATGTATTTGCATACATATCTATCAATACATCGATATCCTGGTATCACGGAAACAATATGAAAGCTGTAACATTTTTGGGAACAACATAATATAAATTATTCATGATTTTCCTTGATTTTCAAAGAGGAAAACGGCCCGATTAGACACTTCCTCATGAGATCAGTTTGCACGTAAAAGTCGCTTGTTAAAATATCGTTTTACGTACCAAGCCAGCGTAAGTAATACAGATTAATGGAGATCCTGCTGCTTCTGGCAGAAATTGCTCGAAATCTAGTTAAAAGAAGAAAAAAAAGTATTCGGAGCATTATAAGGCAACTAAAAAATTCTTTGACATTACACTACATGGCTGCAATCTCGGCTGCAATTTATTTTACCAAAAGTTGCTGCAGACGATAGATAGGTACGTACGTATGTACGTATTTATTATGTACACGTAATTCGCCAACGACGTAGCTCCAAAGTAAAACAAACAAATAATACGAGTATAACCTGAAGTAGCTTTCTTCCACAAATATCTGCAGTTTCATTATTACAGTTATAAAACCATGATAAATGAGGCGAAAATTTATTTGATTTATGAGTGATTTTCTTTATTTTTTCTTTTTACTCGTGAAATATAGGGGTATGGATTCGTCGACGTCGTGCAGAACAAACGAAAAGATAATGCAGACGATATTCCTTCATTTTTACCAAATTTTTATTTTCTTTCATTTTTCACACAGTTTGACGAGCAAATGACAAAACAATTGACAGTGGAAGATGAACGGATAGAAAATAATGACGTCGATCAATTTTGTCTACCTGCAGAGAGCGGGGTATGAATTTCACATTTGATCTAAATTTTGGTATCGAATTCGCTAATAATTTACGTTTACGGTTGTCATCGTGGTAAATTGTATACCTCGTATATAAGATCTAGTGGTATGTTGGGAATTGTTTGGTACTTTGTATGATGAGAAGGAAGTTTCCAGGGGTATCGTAAACCTCTGGGTTATTCTACATCCCAGACCAATAAATTCTATATCGAAGTGCATTGTTAGCCGGTCAAAGTTAGCGCTTGTAATCGGCTGACTCGCAATGCCCGCTGATTAATTTCAATTTAAATTCATTTTCACATACAGAATGAGAAAATTTTGGGTCTCGTCCGAACGATTCGCCGAATTCATAATATATTCGAATGTGAATTCTATATTTTTTGTTTCGTGATGGAAATTGCAGCTTCTGCAGAATTTGCGGTCGATGCTTTTGTTACAGATAATCAATCGAGGCAAACTCAGTACGAACATGTAATTATTTGTTAGTTCGAATGTGCGTATAACATATATATAGCAAACTATATTCTACGCGCTGTTCCGACGATAACTCGAGTGAGTTTCAAGTTAATTATATTTGATATTATGGAACAACGTCCAAACTTTCGGGCGATTCCATGTGAAGAGAGAATTCGTAATGTAATTATTGTTATCGGTTAATAAGCAACGATCATGAGGTGTAGATAGGAGATTACATTCACTTTTTTTTTACTTTGATCATTTAACCTACTCGGTCATGCGGATCACGTGTATAATTACAATTCGATGCGGTGTGAAAACCACAAAACACAAAACACTAATGGGATACCTATATGTATAGTAATTCTCTGATGATTTATTCATGATCTGCATTTTTGTGACAACTATTACCCGCTTGATCCGGTTATACGCTCGTGCGAATTACCAACTGTGAAATAAATAATAATGATTGAACGTAGAGGTAAACGAACCCTAACAGCTGTTCCATATTCTAAAAATATAAACCTTCATACGCGATATCAGTCTGTTTTTTATATCGCGTTATCACCCCCATGTGAATAAGTTAAAACCACATAGATTTCATATTAGGTGTTATATTAGGAAAAGCTAATCCGATTTGTAAACCAGCAGTTGATTTAAAATTGGAATGAAAATTTCGCGTTGAATGTTTTTATTTTTTTTGTAAAAGTCCTCCTTAGTTTTTTCGGGAGAAAAAATGAAGAATTCTGAAAACTAGGAGGATGAAAATTCTACAATAATCATCCGATCTCGTATTTTCTGAAATTTTTCGTATTAGGAGTGCACTTTCTAGACCATTTTGAAGATGGATGGACGTTAGCTAACCGGAAGTACAGGTGGGGATTGATTATTTACTCGAAAATCAATGCCGTGGCATAGCCCCAGCGTAAAAATGTCTAAATTGTATTTTTAGATGGAGAAACGAACTGAAATCAAGCCGAGATTTTTTACGTCATTAAAATATTTATCCGATGCCCGCCAAAGCTTTTGAAAACTCAAAGACTAATAGAGCAACGTTCATAAGAATCGGCAGACATCATCGGAACACGAAAATCGAAACTGTCAAAACTATATTAAAACTGCGAAATGGTCGTGATTATTTAACGAAAACTATTACCCAATTGAACTTAATCGCAGCAGATTCGTCTATTATCTGATCAATTGTTAAACTGCAGTCGCTGGGTGTAGATTGAACAACAAAAACTAATGTCACATGGCACTGTAAAAGCCTACCACTTATATATATTCTAAGCCGAGCAGGGTGAGAAATAAAAAAGTTCAATAAAAAAAATTGACCACGATTGTAGCAAAAGCGCGTGGTATTCTCATCATGACCCGTTTGGCACAAATCCAACGGTATATACACTCGCGTTTTCTTCGATTTTTTACGACGAGTTAAAGAGATAAAACTGAAAAGAATAAAAGCGTTCGTTCTAACATGTGTTCGGAGAGTAGCAGGTGAGACGATTCTGTCTTTAAAAAGAAAAAAATAAATAAAAATGAGGAGAGAAGAAAAATAAATAAACTCGGCAGTGATCGCTTTTATCGATTGATTCGGATGAAAGTGAAAAACGAAAAAGATCTGTGCGGAAGGAAAATTCGTGCCTGAAATTTCCTCATCATCGAGGGTGAATAAAAATTGTACACGCGAGTTGACCGATCGGAGGCATGAGTTAGAACGTCGCGAGACGTTGGGACAAACTTCATTATACGCAAAGATCCTGCGGCAACCGAAACGGCGAAATGTTAGAACATGTTAGGCAGTCAAAATGAATGGTCGCTGCTTGGACAAGCTACTATATCTACGACGCTGCACCCCTGGGACAACTCTTTTAACTCGTTCTACTACATGGTGTTCTGTGTCCCAGCCAATTTATTACCTTAATAGCCCGCGCCAAGGACCTCGAGACGATTTGCGTCAAGCGAGGCACTCCTGTTGTTTGCCCAAATAATTACAGAGATCCAACTGTATAGCTACTCGAGCACCACCCTTGTACGTACGTATTTGTAACTATATCTTCGTCCTATGAGTATACGTTGCCTCAGTGTCAGAGGTCAGGGAAAATTTTGGGATCAACAATTATGACAGAAGACAATAAGACTCGCAATGTTTTGATATTAATAAATATACAGAAAAAATAATGCACAATCCCGTAAGCCCGCGATTTGATTTGCGGTGATTTTAATAGTTGATCAAAAGTCGGTTGAATTCATGTTATAAATACGGTATTGAATTTTTCGACAGTCTTTTGGAGTCGAGGGGTCAGATTCGATTCATTGCAAATTAACTTTTTTCATCCCATTCGATAGCTCCGATTGAAAGCTGAATACGCTAATAACGGAATCTCGTTAAATTTTCACCTTCGATACGCCGTAGATCATAAATTAATTTTCAATTCCACAAAAGATATTTATCTATTAGAACTAAAATGATTAATATTCTCGAAGACCTCTTGTCAATTCTACGTGATTGAAGGCACGCAAGTATAAGTTTCTAAAATTTTTATGATATTCTCTTCTCTAAAATTGTTTATTTTAAACTTACCGACTCTTTGTTCGCGGTTATACACCCACATAAAAAAAAGTAAATCGTACAGGCCGGTTACTTTAACCGTGAATTGAAGATAAACACCCGATTTTCTCATCGGCTGCTACTCTTAAATCATTCAAGATCTATTCCGAGCATTTTTCTAACTCGCTCGCGAGCTTGGAGCTTTTTATTTTGTAAGTTTTTTTTTCTTTTTTTTTTCCTTAACTTGGACTCTCCGATGGTTGTTGATCTCTCCTCAATTTTTGGCCTCCCGGTTTGGCGCCGATACTAGAAGAAGATGAGATTGACTGATCCAGAATGAAGCGTTCCATTCCTCGAGTAATTTAAACGAAAAACAGACTCCGCAGCATGTGGTTAAGATTCTAAGTTCGAATATCCTTAGAAAATAATATCAATTAGCGGTTGGATCAGTTGCCAAAGTTTCACCATCAAACTTTATTATAATATACACAACTAGTACGTATGTTCTAATGGAATGGAACAAAAAGAAAAAAAAACACATTCTATCAAATGTTTATTATAAAAAAAAATTTACAGCCTCTTCGATACAAGAACCCGATATACACATATGGTACATCCATTACAAGAAGTATTTTTTATACGTACAAAATGATTCGTGAAGCTTTTTTTGTTTTCTTTCTCTTTATTGTAAAGTTCTAAAAAAAATTCCCGCAGTTTGTAAAATGTCTCAAATATTTTTTTCTTATAATCACATTAGAGGGGGATAAATATATATTTTTTTTTTGTTTCTCCCATTTTTTCTCTTCCTCCATATATTTCATTCAGCATTATTGTACATACGCGATGGAATTTTTTATGCGAGGATTTTGTTTTTTATCTCGATATAATATACAAATACATAGGTATATAACGTTCGTGTGCATCGGAAAAGTAAGCTTCCGTGAGAAATATAATTTCTGTTTAAATATTTGCTTGATATATAGAAGGTTTTTCAACCTAACCTGATTTCCCACATAGCGTTCGCGTATACATAGGTATACGTAGTATATACGTTTCTTGTTTTCGTCAGTCAGTCAGATTCTGCCTAAAATCGATTATATTCGCGATAGCTGTATAACATTTTATTTATTTTTCTCGTGTACAAATATTATGTCCCTTCATTTGTATAACGCTTATATATAGGTATCTACTACATCGACTCCGTCCGCATCCGAATTTATTTTTTAGTCACTTTTGTCTTATGTTTTCTTTTTTTTATTGCTCTTTACACTCAGTTGTGTGAATGAAAAATGAGAAAACAGTTTGCGCAATACGTTATTTGATATATCGGCATATTTGTCGCTGGAAATTCGCGATGGAATTTTTGCTCAAATTGTTATCACGTTGTACGCTGAGTTATATAGAATTTATGTGGAAATATAGGTATGGATATAATTTCGATTTTCTAGAAGAAAGAAGAAAAACTTCAATCTTATTTTCTCCATGACGCCTCGCTGCATGCAGTAACTCCTCCGCCACACCCTATATCTATATCGCCGATATAAGTCTGCGAACACTTTTTATTTCGAATTACTTTCTATTTTTCTTTATTATTTTACTTTTTTAATTCGTTTTTCTCTCTTCTTTTTTCTGGTTATTTGTTGCCAAATCCTCTCGCTCAAACCAAAGCTATATAGACGCAATCAATCAAACCTGTATTAAAGTACGTACACGTGACAACCCACACGGGTAGATTAGTCGCCGATATTTTCTGTTTTTTTTCACTCTTTTTTTTTTGATAAGGTTTCCCATCGTGTCTTCCATATTATCTACGTTATACCTATACGTGTATAATGTGATAGTTTTCATGAAAAAGGAACGACAAAAAATTACAAACATAACGATAACAAATAATCGGTCGTCTTATGGATAATAAATGTTAGGCGTAGCTAATCGTATTAAGTTCGTCTGCACCGTGAGAAAAAAAATTTCTTTTTTTTTCTTTCTACATAAATGATATGTTTTCACATGATATACTCGTCGAAGTTTGTCTTTAACACGCATGCAGATGAGATGATAATATGCTGGGTAGTAAAAATAAACCTTCGGTTACGTCATTTGGCAGAAAGAATATATTTATATATTTCTTTTTTTTTTTTTTTTACACATGCGTACTGTATGGTATATATTAACGAGATGAACTATACGTATAATTTTAGTTCATCAACGCGCATATTTATCCAGGCTTTGCCTAACGGACAAAGCGTATCTGTGTGCAATCGCGAATTCATCTGGATAAATAAAAATGAAACGTCATGTGAAAATTTTATTTATTCAGATTTTCCCCTTAGTATAATGTACTCTCCGATTATTTGTGTAAGTCAGTTGTATAATTATGTAGATTAATTAAAATAATTTTTCTCAATCACATTAGATTTTTTTTTTTCTCAACTTCGTCACACCAATTTTGACTTGAGACTTTGATCTTTGAACGTGAAAAAACGTAGGTAAGAAAATAACGAACATTCTTTCGATTTTTCTTTCTCCCATACATCACCCCAGGTTTCTTAAATCCAACAGCTATTGAAAAGAAAAAAGAATAAGAAAAAAAATAACTTTGGCTAGAAAAAAATTCTCCTCATTTTTTTCAACGCCAAGTCGTTTGATACGGGTCGACGGTTTGCCGTTGAGGCAAAGAAAGCATACGGTTATCCTTGATCGTCGATACAAATCTGATTCTTTTGTACCTAAATCTCGAATTGCATTGATCCGAGTGCCATGAACGCGACCTAAACTCCAATCACTATTTTTTCGATTAAAGTACAATGCCAAAAAAAGCCATTAAGTTGTTCTTTTGGATCACGTGTAAGGTTTATATGAACTCACTCAGGTAAAGAGTATCGCGTATCACAACGGTTAATTAAAAGCTCTAACGAAGTTGTTGTTGTTGTTCAATTCGTGATGCATAAGAAGTTTAATTAACCAGAGGGTGATTTATAGTTTAATCAAAGTTGCGTGTATATACGCGCGTAGGTACAGAAATTAATTCATTCAACTCAATATACATCACTAATTATTTTCGTGTAACGATTTTAATTTTCTAACAAACATATAAGTGACAGCGGATAACAAGAACATATCGAGATGCGCTACCGATCAGCCGTTTGACGTAAACGGATCAAGGTGTTTGCTTTGGTGAAGTCTTGTCTCGTGCAGAAGCAGATTAATTTGAGATTTCGACCGAGACGATATTTCCCATAACACTATAATGTGCGTACATCGTATAGTCCCAATATCGGAACCACGGGGAGCTCAATATCCGCTGATATACGATCATGTTCTCTTTTTCTTCGCACAACACCTTGCGATCTATCCTTTTATTTCCGCTAGCGAAGCTGCATGAATATCCGAAAGGACGTGACGATCAGCCGATCCTGGAACGCGAAAAAATATGACGAGCACTCTACCGGCTAGCACCCTTACGCATGTGTTAATAATAGGAGAATTTTGCTACGCTTAATTAGCAGTCGATTTTTGTTGTCGTCGTAATAGTTATCATCATTTTTTCTCCCCATATATGGAAGGTACGATGACATTTTGGATCGGACGCAAAGGACATAGACAAGGTCTGGAGGATGGAGATCAAAGGATAATATCAAAGTGGAAAATTCGGAATACATGTGTACATATACCTATGTACATATACGCTCCCCCGCAAATATGTAAGTATATAAGCCGTGAGAAGTTTACTTCAGATCTCTCAATCTCGATGTGCAGAGGCAATTTAGCTGTTGTATATATATGTATATATATTCGCATATATCGTTAGCAAATGAGCTCATTTTGAAGTTAGACTTCGATGTAACTTTACAAATTAGAAAATAGCCATCACCCGTTCGAGCATAACACTAGTTTTAAGTATACCTATACGGGGTATACATGCGTGCGATAATTAACTGTGGGAAGTTTATCATTTATTCCACATCAAACGAGACATGACGCTGCATGCAAAAATGTAAATTACAATATCCTTGCGTATAGCAACGACTTGAAGTAAAACGTGTAACAATATATGCGACGTAAATTATGCAAGTTTAATTTTATCTTCACAGCGCTGAAAAGCAACGAAACAAAACTTTGCTCGCATTTATATACAACGCTTGACCACAATTTTAATGAAGTTATACAAACGCTACCGGTGCACCGACACGAGTTTTGCTGTATTCCATTTCGCGAATAGAAAGTTTTCGCTGCAATCGCTAACCAAATTTAAGAGCTTAATTCACACATCAAACTGCTCTTACACTCGCTTGTTTTTAGAATAAAGGTTTCAAAAGTTCGATACTCGATTGCGCTCGTAGAGAAATTTTACCACGCTCTTCTCTCTCTCCCCTTTTCGCCCTTCGCCGCCAATTCGCTGTTTAAATTAAACTTTACTCTAGAAAATGAAAAACTCTGAAAATATATTCGATAGAATTTTAATATACGCTGTACGATTGGGTCGTACATGTAACCGAACATAAATTTCAACCCCGATCGTTAAAGCGGATCGCGTGCGATAGTTAGAAAAATAGGAGAGATTTTTTCAATTGGTTTATACGATTTTATGGAATCAAGGGATGATAATTTGCGCGATCAGAAAATCTAAAATCAATTTGAAAGAAACTATGCCTTTTTTTGTCATTAGCCCAACTATTTGACTCCAAAAAAACATGACATCTCCCAAACGGTTCGTACTAAAAATCAGAGATAAATCATGAAAGGTTCTCCTATAATTGACGCCATAAAATAAAGTGGCGCAGTTATCGAAAAATATCTCATACACGCGCGTATGTGTGTACCCTTCGAGTATATAAAAGTTAGCGTCCACGAACTACGTTCGCGCGGGAGAATTCCTGTGGGATAATATCGAAGGACTATTATGTTATAACCTTTGGGAAATCACCGCGATTTCCGAGACCTCATATTCCATATTTGTTTCGCTTGATTCTCTTCGGTAGAAACTGACCCTGGACAACATATCCAGCTTTAATTATCTCCAATTCTCTGGAAGCTACACCGTACAATGTCACATACATGAAAAGGGGTATCCTGACTCGTTTCTATACAGAGAGAACTGAAATTCTCGGAAACCATGACGGATCAATTGAACAGCTGTGATTTTGCGATTTTCATTAACGATTCGTACTAATTACCATTTTGTGCGCCAATATATATTCCTGTGTAAACGTTGATCAAAATTTTCAATCGGCACGTAACACGAAACCACATTTATTTATCGTTTTCATTTTACCGATTTGAAATAGAAAATTTTTCAGCCAAAAAAAAATAAATAACAAATAAACAAAAGCAACGGAAGACACTCCGGTCCTTTTACCAGGACAATATATACTCGTAACGTGCATTGAAAACGATCGAGGAACTTTTTTCCTTCAAGAGGCTTTCAAGGCATACAATGAGCGAGTCTCCAAGACTGGAATAAGATTTTTTTCCCCGTCGATAAAGTCCCTCTTTTTATATTATTTTATTTTTCTTTACAATCAAATTATGAGCGCTTCTGATTGTTTAATTTTTCAGATAGTCGATTCGTGCGCTATTGAACGTAAAATAAGATAAATCCCATCATAAATGTCATCTGTATAATACATATTGAGAATCGAACGGAGGCAGTCACCCTTTCCTCCGGTCACGCGGTGTGAAAACGAGGGAAAAGGTGTGGTGAAAAGAAATAATATCAACGGGGGGCGAAATGATAGAAAGAAGATGAAAGAAAATCAAGAGGAGAGAAATGAATAAAAAAATGAAATAACAAAAAAAAGAAATGACAATTTCTCATACAATCTCAAGGGGGATGAGCTGCCGAGGGAGGAGATCGCGCGTAAAAAGAATCGTAATGCTTAAAAATCTTGATTGCAGGCGTATCAAACGATGGAAACATTTGGATAATTTGATAAAATTGTACAAAGTTTGAATTCGTCTCAGGTACGGATAATCCCCCTCGGAGACCATGAAAATTTGCAGCGATCGTGTAGGTCGGACTAAAAAGTTTATAGAATTAAAATCCAATTACGTCTTGACTCGTGATAATCAAATGGATTTTATAAATCCTGTAGAAACAGGGGTGATATACGTATATGCGTATAACCTATACGTATCAGGGTAGCAAATTGTTACAACACTTTAGTGGGAGGATTAAATAAAGGGGGATTTAATCGCCTTACACCAATTATTCACTTTTCAAACACGTGTTAATTTAGTGTAAGTTGATAAGTATATCGTTGCACGTAACTG
Organism: Athalia circularis; assembly: GCA_963978495.1. NCBI lineage: Eukaryota > Metazoa > Arthropoda > Insecta > Hymenoptera > Athaliidae > Athalia > Athalia circularis. The sequence goes on from OZ021702.1 coordinate 11,014,481, forward strand.
GGTGACAATTTTTGATTGATTGAAAATCATAAGTATATGAGTCGTAGGTATCGATTGATAATTCGGTGGAAAGAAAATCAAAAACTTTTGAAACCAATGGAATTTCTCGTAGTTCGGAATCACGATGAGTCACGTTTTCATGAAAAGAATAGAAAAGAAAAGAAAAACAAGGTCTGCGTTTTTACGACACCTTCTCAAGGTTCCTACAGTCCGAAAGCAAGTGTAATTCGTCAATGTGATTATCTCGGTAAAGTAGAGATAAAAGTTTTCAGGAGGATTTTGAACTCCACAAAACAGTATCTCGTAGTCTCTGGTTCTACTATAAGTTCACCGACAAAAAGTTCGCCGTTAAGCTCAACCCACCTCTATCGCGTCTCCACTGATTAATGATGCGGTCACTATGACTGTTCTTTTGCGTTGATAGGCGAATCCCAAGTGCCAAACTATCGCCCTTTACAGCCTATCGATTAAATAATTAAAGCTAAATTCTACGAACAGATTAAATCGAGATGAGATCGTTAGTTGAATTGCATGAAAAAAGAAAAAAAAAACTTACCGATCGAGCAAAACTATGTTAATTTTTTAATTGACTACGATATATGACAAGGTATCTCTCCCAGTTTCACTCACTTGATTATACACGTTATTATATAATTATTACCAAGGTCACAGAATTATATGTTACAATTTCTGCAGCAGCGTAAAATAATTTCTAATGTTCCATTTTGAATCTTTCTTTTCACTGATATTTGGTATCTCAATGTTGGCTGCACATTTTGCAGCCGAGCATGAAGCATAAAATTACCCCTATATATTATACGTCTCAAAATTAAAAAAAAAAAAATTCGGAAAAAACCAACTCCGCCTACAGAATATAGAATAATAACGTGTTCGGTCTAGTGATTCCGTAACACCTGGATGAGATACAAATTATCCATATTCTCGATGTTTGAAAAAAAACTAACGGGGCAAGTTTTTAATTTGATTTTTTTTTTTTGATCTGTTATTTAGAATTTATCTTCAGCCATTTTTTATCTCGTGTAATACTCGAGCGTAAAGTGAACGAAAGAACGAACTACTAAGGTTATTAAGCGGCCCGCAAAAGGATTACGTAAAATTTTTAAATTAGGTTTTTTTTTCAATGCCAACCACGATGTTTAGAAAATATATCGAGAGGACATCTTATGAGTAAGTGGGAGAAGATTGAGTGGCGTTATCTTGACCGCGTCATTATAAACTTGACAAATATTATACGAGTCGGGGGAATAGGATCTCTCAAGAGCCTCCTGCAGGAAACCTCCCAACAACCTTCTGCAAAAAAAAAAAAAAAAATGAGGGGGATAACTCAGGAAAGCAAATTACCATATCCCCTTCCGGTTTTTCTTTCCTCATCCACCCGACTTTCGTCTTCAGCACAGCCATTTGTCTTCCCGAAGCTTTATATTTTCCGCGAGTGATTCGTTCGATAAAGTAAACTAAGAATTGCGTATTCTATTACAATAACACTACGGCGTGGCAAACTTGGAGATGCCTTTGGGCATTCATCGTTCCAATCAACCGTTATAATATTTCTATCTTATACGGTGGATCGAAAACTAATTAACTTCCTCATTACTCAGGGTGTAATTTATTCACGGTCGTCTATCAAACTCAGCAGTTCTCCGGGCAGGTATAACTACTGAAATAATTTTAATCTTGACTCGGGGTTTGCCGAAAAATATTCGTCTGCCATATACCGTAAAAAATAATTGGTGTAATAAAAATGTACGTAGGTGAAATTTCCCGAGAGGTCAAATCCCGTGGAATTCTATCAAGTCGTTGAGAAATATCACGAAATTCTTCGCACCGAGTTTAAAGAAATTTCGTAAGAAATCTTTGATGCAGAGTGAAGAAAAATTTGTCATTGCCCCACAATAAAATCCGATAAAATTTTCTGAAACCTAAATTTCCCGTGTGAATAGTTTTACGGGTGCATCGAATCCTCGGAATTTCCTTTTAATTAACCTATTCGATATAAATCTGGTAATTGGAGAGAAAAAGCTAAAAAAAAAATCAGAAGATTTCGTATAGGCACGGGCAAGTTGAATTCGAGGCGACGCGACGTTGATAAATTGAAAGAAACTTTAGGATTTTGTTGAAATCTGTTTTATACGAATTTATTTGTGCCTTTATCCCCTCCTATTCTCGTAAGAACTCCCAAACTTTTGTCCATAACATACAATGCCTGCATTTCCATCGCTAAAATATATTCTGGAATGCAAATTTACAACAACGCTACCAAACACAACCAACTACGTAGTATTATATGGAATAAAAAACGTCGCGTCAGGACCATTCAAATCGTTACCGTGCACCGTAACTGCTAGGAGTTTTAGTCACCGTCGCGTCAGCCTCTCCTGCGCTGTTGCTGATTCCAATGCTGTTGTCACCAAAGTCGCCCAAGTTTGTTTCGAATAAAAAGATTAGGGAAAATTATAACACCCACTAGTATTTTTTTGTTTGCTTTTTTTCTTCTCCAACCCAACCGCAACTATATTGACGTCTGGACGCGTAATTTACACAGAAATAAAGCTCGATGCGAAGCTCTGCTGATCGAGTTGAGTTTCTAGCTCTTCACCATCTGCTAAATATTTTCTCTCCTTCTATTTTTTCGTTACTTCGGTTGTTTGTAGAAAAATGTTGAAGTTCAAAAAACAGATACGCAGTTTAGGAGAAAAAAAAAAAAAAAATGAAACTCAATTTCAAGCGAAAAACAATTTATGTACACATACCTCATCAAACACATAACTCTTTTTCGATTCGCGTTATTATCATGCACACATGATATGCTTCCGGGTATACCCAATTGAAAAATTGAACGAAATAAGTAAAAAAATATTTACTGCTATTTTCACTGGAATGTATGCGAAATTATTTATACGAAAATGTCGACTGATTTTCAGCGGAAATGGTGTTGCCATAAATCACGAAAGACACTCGTTCTACTTCGCATGCTACGTATTTACCATAGCTATACGACACACGGGCGTTATACAGCCTACTTTTATACTCGTGTTATACGAAGTTGTTGATTCCGCAGGAATAAATCAACGTTTTCAACCCCTCGAGCACATGAAGCTCGTCCTTCTTGACGGCTGACACAGCACGGAATGACACTCCTGCATGGGCATGTCCACCGTGCCTACCAAATTGTTCTTTACTACTGTAGAGGGTTGAAGGATCCGAGTTGATTCATCAATGCTAATCAGAGCTTACGTAAGGTGGGTATGAACATTAACCAGCGTGCTAAATATCAAATCCCATCTTTTATCGTACGGCGAAACGAATCGCAGATAATACGACAGGGTCTATATATGTATGAAAATAAAAAGACAAGATAAAAAACTGGAAGGGTGTGTCCCTAATAAAAGAGTACAAATTTCCAGAATAGCATGAAAATTGTAATTCGAACAAACGACCTCAAATAACCCAAATTCAATTGGAACTAATTATTCCGTCGGTTTCATTTTGACACGCTGATTTGTTGAATTATCGATTTTTTCACACGCCGTCTTTTTTTATTTTGTCTTCGAAATTCCCTCTGAAAGTCAAGACTTTGGCGGCGGTGCGGGAGATCGAAACAAATTGGAGCGAGTACCGATGTGCCTTTTTTTTACGAGCGTCCCAGATAGAGAAGGTAAACTGAGTTGATCCTTGCCATTGGGTAGGCTTTATTCGAGGTCTGCCTAGAAGTACTAAGTCTGCTGAACTAACAGCGGGATGTAAGATCGGTTCTTTGTTTTTTTTTATGTATTTATTTTTTTGTTTTTCCTTATTTCGTTTCCTTTTATCACTCACGACCTTATGTCAAGAACGTCTAGGAGCAAATTGAGACTACAAAACGCGGGTGATATGAAACGGACAACTGCAGCTTCTTGCCACTTCCGCTGCGGGAAATTCTGTATTTTTACCTAGCTCAGAAACGGGACTTCCGGAAAAAACAGTAAATTGCCCATGGATCAGTTTATATGCACGTACATGAATGTACATGAGATACTTTGAAGATTTTTAATTGAAGGATCTCGTAAAGATCTGAAAATGTGCGATTTTTTCAAATCTTTTTAATCCATTTCAACTGATTTTTTTGTTCAACAAGTAAAAAGTTGTTTTTTTCGAAAAATGTCAGATTTTAAGACCGTTGAGTCAGTGCCTGTGATTAATAAGTATGAAGAGATAAATGTACATAGATCTCTCGCATTTCCAACAGGGTAATTCCCATTTGCATTTGCGTGCTCTGTACACAAAATTACGACTATATGCGTACCTAATATGCGTTCATATTTGAGACGCAGGTTCAGTCGCTAACTAGGTCATATTTACACCTGGTACCGTAATAGCTGGTAGTGTAGGGAGGACGCCGTTGGCTGTTGCAGAGCGTTCCTTCATCCGAGGAGATGCAATTTCAGGTTGTTACCGAATGATGCAACATCCGTTTAGATGATCGTGGAGAGACACTGGGAAACCAGAGAGGTGTGAAGTAGGTCGAAAGAGGTTTTGCTTCGAGAAACTTTCTACCAGGAAAACAAGGTAAAAAGTTATAATATACATATACGATTTTATAAGTTTTATAAGTCAGTTTTCCTCTTCTTCTTCTGCGTCCTAGTCTAATATTATCCGCGAGAACTTTATAACGATTTTCAAGCAGCTACAATAATTCATACTACATCTCTGGAAATTCGCCACATGAAAAGTGCAGCGAGTTATAACGATCTTCTTTTGCCTCAGATCAATTACGGATCAATTTCTACCCTCTAGAGATACGTAAAATAGATTTCCACCTTTTAACGACAGTTGAAAAATTCACATCGCCTGAATTTTCATGGCAAAGAATAGCGAGTATAAACTAAACTGCAATATTTTCTCATAAATAAATATTTCACATAAATCGATCAATCGATCGATAATTGATCGATAAAATATTTATCATGCCTGCGAGTGCCGATATTCGGTACACATCCGTTAGATGAGATGCTTTTTATTTTTCTCTTTAATATGTACATTGAACGATCTGTCAGCAAATTGGAATTGAGGCGGCGAACAACAAACGAATCGGTAAGGTCAAAGTAAAAGGTAAAAAAAAAAATTAGGAAAAAGTTGAAAAAAATCTTTCTCGGAATTAAATTTTAAATTTAAACACTATACCGTTCGGACTTTAATATACAGGTAGAAAAACAAATATATATCCTCTTTTTCCTTCTACAGCGAATTTTCAGCCAACGTATTATTCAGCGATGATCAAAGCAACGAGCGAGGGAATTGGGAATGAAATATAAAAGGAAATAATATATAAAAAAAAATTAAAAGAAAAATCAGATAGATAAATAAATATAATAAATTATATGGCGAAAATAAGGTACATAACATACGGGCGTAAAATGAAAAATAAGAATATAGGATCAGAGAATTATAAATATTGTGGGAAATTGTTGGAAGTGAAATGATTTTTAGGTCAGTTAAATAATACTTATGACTTGGAACGTCAAAATGCCGGAAGTGTAACGAAGGTCGAGCCGTAAATGTAGGTGGATAAATTTGCTGGGCGGGTGACACGTTTCCATGCTTCCGTCTCGCGTCTTAAAACCATTATGGTAATTCGGTGCTTTTAATCATGTGCCGTACGTGGTAAGCCTTGAGTTTCAAGAAAGCGAAGAGAAAGAGAGTTGAGGTCTCGGTTGAGCTCAGGTTTTCAATTCAAAAGCTCGCGGAAACATCTCAAAAGATCGTCTCAATTGTCCGGAGGAATTCCAGAGTCATTTTCCTAGCGATGCTCACCGAACGTACGACATCCTACTGCATGTATATAGGGTATATTGTATGGATATACCTGTATAGTGCCGGCCGAGGGCGTTCGAAGAATTCACTTGAATTCCCACCAGCAAATTACATTTCTCGCGATACCCTCTATACCGGGTTTCATCTACTATTCAATTACGTCATCGCCGCTGCCACTGCAGCTTCCGGTGCAACGTGAACTTTGAACCGTTCGAATAGATGCGAAAAGTTTTATTTTTGATCAACTTTCATTTGATTTATCAATTCCAAATATACTCATTCAGTTAACGACTCATAATTCATCGCCATACGTACGCATCCCCCTATGTGATCATCGTGAAATTTTTCGTATTTTAATAACGCGGTTTCGAATATTTTTAATCCACTTTTAATCAACGATAAATCGTTATTAACGCAACGGAATATTTTTCACGTATATTAATCGTGATATTTATTAACAAGATTATAGCCGACGATTATCTACCACATACGTATTGCGCTATAAAGTGGACTGAGTGGCGCGACACGAAGTCGCGAATAATTGCCAAAATTAAAATTGAAAACGTTGATGTCGCGTCGTAATATCGAGGACTGAGAAACAGAAAGGCGTCACCCACAAAAAGTGAGCATATGTACACGGTATACTGCCATATACAAGAGCGTACGTACAGTTCGAGACGCGATCAAAATTTGACTTTGGATTATTGATTGCAATAATTTTTTATGAAAGCGTTCCTAAATTTCAAAAAAATTCTAGCCATCCTTGCCGTCAGATTGGCAAAATTGGGAGAGTTGAATTTTCAAGTGTTTTTTTTTTCCAATTAATGCTGTCAACTTCCGAAGAGTATAGATTCTCGTTGCAACGGAAGGGTGCAGAAATGGGGGTAGAAAAAATCTGGGGGCGAAGTATTCCCGAATTTCAGTCCTGGTGTTGTTACACGATTTAACATATTTTTCGATACAGTCCGAACGCCACTTCACGTTTATCGAGAAGGCAACCCCATCACAATAACCCCTTCAGAGATATATATACCTGAAGGGGTGGCTTGAAGGGAATAAACCACGTGAGGGAAAGCCGAGTTTCATCGTCCCGTTAATTATAGAAAATCAAGTCACCGTGAAATTATAGGAAGATCGATATTGCGCGATCATCGCCGATAGCCTTTCATCGAGTAGAAAACCCACGTGAAGTGATCTATATATATAAACTGCAGCTCAACTAGCTATCTATACATATAAAATAAAGTATATACCCACAAATATATATATTTGAATGAATGGAATTACGTTATATACCGCAATGCCCGCGGTTTTCGTTTCTTTGTAATTCACTCAAAGTTATACAGGGCATTTAATTAACTCCCGTTTATAATGGGATCCATTGAATCCGATGCAAATCACGAGTGTTCAACGCATACTATGTACTACATCGTTGAAAAATCCACAAGGTATGATAGAAATTCAGTAATTAAAATGCTGTACAACGAATGAGGTGAGTGATAATTAAAAGCGTGTACCGAAAAAAAGAACGTTCGAACAAATCAATATACACGCATATTTTGAGCTGAATCAAATTCTAATTCAAATCTCGTGAGGATAACGGGGGAATTTAATTCGGAGCTTTAACCCAGGCATATAGATGTACGAATATACCGTACACATACGCATATATACATATATGGATATGTAGATATTGCACTTTCATAAACTTATTCGCTGACCCCATTTTATCTGAAATTTGTATTCAGCGGATATTTACTTTTCCGTATAATACATACCTATACCTCCATTTGATTCTGTTCAATATTCGTCTTTCTTTCCCACTGCAAGTACACATAATGGTAGATATATTTACCTGCAGTATGTCTTTCCAAACTCTTCAGTACATCGAATGACTTGAATAAACGATGGGAAATAATATAATATTTTAATAGTTTTTTTTCTCTATTTTTTTTTTCTTTACCGTTGCCAGGGATCTAGAATATATAAAATTCGAGTAGGTATATACCGAAGGATATATTTAACAATGAAACTCACCTATAGCATATAAGAAAGTTCGTTTTTTCTTGTACAGCTTTTAGAAAACTTATACCCTATCGCGTGAATTGAGTTTCCCGACAATATAATAAAAGTATAAGGAAATAATACAGAAAGGGATATAATTTTTATTCTTATAACTTTTGTAAAGTTTTTCTTCTGTGTATGTATGTATAGGTATATAGGTAGGTATATGCCTATCCATAGCAGCTATCCGGGGTATTACCATTTTATACATCTCCACAGCTTATAATAAATAGTTTATTTTTATCTTGTCTTTTTTTTACAGCACACATATCTACTGCTTAAGCATTTCCTTCGTCTAACTGCATTCTAGTTATATAACATTTCAGCCTCATTCAACGTGGTTATATATACACTATTTAAAAACTTTTGTTTCCAAATATATAGATACGTATAATGTTACGTATATGTATAGTATATATGTATATAATACTCGACTCTTATCGGTAAATCGCTCACCTTAGTTTCTCTCTATCATAGTTAAAAAACTTTTTAAACGGAATATTCTTTCGAGAAAATTCGCTTTCTGCAATAAGAGTTTTTGCACTCTTCATTGTAGTTATCACCCTTGCAAACAGAAAAGTAGATACGAAAGCAAAAAGAGAATATAAACTGAATCTAATAAAAAATCCTCATCAATGAGTTATTTGAATTACCGATCAATTATCCCATTACATACCGTGCCCCGGAATGCCTCGAATTTCGCTTAGCTTAATCGTAAAAATATTTGAATTTCCTAAATTTGTTACGATGAAGCTGAATAACATAGTCAAAATTGTATTGTCCATAACTTCATTGTGTACGATAAATAATTTTTTTTTCTGTTCATGTAAAAATCGGTAATTCAATTATCGGATTCCATTGAATTTTGCATCCCATATGCGTTTCGATATAAACCTCGAGTTTTGTTGTTGGACGAATTATGAGGGAGAATAAAAGTAAAACGAAAAGAAAGAACGCAAGTTCTATGGAAACTTGAGAGAGCGAGAAATACGGGGTGTGAGGCGATAGGGTTTCAGAACTTTTGTCGTCCGAAGGATCGGAAGATATTAGGAAATTATCCAGATTCATGTGGGTTGAATCGCCACGGAGTTTTCCGTATGTATAAAAGTCGGTGAAGAACCGTTTTATCTTACCCCATAACTCGTCGTGATTATTCTCAAGTTAAAAAAGAGGGGAAAAAAAAAGAATTAAAAATGAAATGGTCCTAGAAGCTGCATTAAAATGTGATCTGATCTCCGCAGGTCGAGTCTTGTAAACTGAAGATAAAAAATATGAAGATTTTGAAGAAAATGAAGAGTCTGAAGTCTTCCTTGAGTCTGTAGTTAATTCTAATTAGACATAATTGAGTTGATCGTGATCTAATAACGCGCTAAAAAGATATTATCGTCGTCTAGTCGACTTTCGAATGATCCAAGCTGCAGGCTGTAGACGGTGAATTGGAAACGTACCCAGCTCTCGAAACGGCTGAACCGGTAACAACTTCATTAAACACTCTTAAGGATGAGTGACTCATGAAATTGCATTGGCTCTTCGCAACCTTAAGGTATATACATAGTTATAAGTGTATACAGACCTACTATTTAAAGACCTAAAACGCTACGGCTTTGTGAAAATACGTATAACTATGTATCAAGAATTAGCGTCGATTTTCATCGAGTGCAAACCTTGTTTAGTCATGCAAGCAACTCTATAATCAAGATTTCGCCTTTATTAAAGAGGGTAATAATTATCAGTCGACTTTTCGTGAATCAGACCCAACGAAGTTCTTCGATTACCCGGGAAAATTTTTGTTCAATCTAATCAGCTCTGTAGAAGTCTCAAAATGCATATCCAAATAGATGTGCAGAAAAAAATCCTGAGTTTTGTACATTTATTATTAAAATTTGCAATTTTTCTTTTTTTTTTTGTACGTACAATAAACTTACGGCTTAACTTCTTTCACCGACAGGTGTACTATTCTCCAAAAGGATTTTGTGAATAAAACCATGCCAAAAATTGTATACGCCTCTTTTAATTGTATCTATCCTATTAACTATTTACAGCCTCTCGTGGGTTGTCTCGATCAATTTATCGTCCTGTCGGTTGTGTCGATGTTGTTTTATACGTACAAAACGTTGCTGCAACACCCACACATTCTATTCTACACAAGTTAATTCGATTAGTGATCCATTAGATTGAGAAATAAATTCTCGTCGGAAATTGATGCACTACCCGTGGCAACACGTGTATAATCCACTTGTATTTTGTGCGGCACAAATTCCGAGTGCGTATTTACTGCAATATCACGCGAGTAAGAAATTTTAACCAGACAGAGGAGCTGCCGTTCAGAGCTGATATTATAGATAAATATATTTATAAATGAAAAATAAAATATATAAAAATAAATGAATAAATAAATGAAATTGTGTAAAATTGAGTTTGGAAAAGTGGTAGCTAACGAGCAGTGATTGGAAGGAAAGGAAGGGGTAGAGTGTAAAAAGTTTCTTTATTACTTGAAAATTTTTATCACGTCCTCGCCGTTAAAGCTGGAGTTACTTTAAACTTGCAGCTCAAGATCGTGGATAATTTTTAATTAAATATGAAAAAAAGTTGGTCGTGAGGAACCTGCCGTATTTGCGTGATATTAAAGATCTCGCAGGTATCTTCATAGGTAGACCTAATATATTAATTGATAGATATATGGTCAGCTTTCAAAACAATGAAATTTTAGTGATTCTGATTATGAAATCATCGTGTGCTATAATTCACGTAACTTGTGGCTCGTTCGGAGGTTTGGGAAGCATAAAACTGTCCAAACTAATGCCCCATAGCCAAGGTTTAATTTTCCACCAAACTCGTGGCAATAACTCGGTGTACATGCAAACTCATAACTCGGTTATCGTATTAGTCAATATCGAAACACCCGATGGCGATCAGTTGTTAACGAGGCACCGGAAAGGCGACACGTTAGATAACTAATGACTCTGGGTTATCTAACGAATTAAAATAACAGTTCCAATTCATCATTCAACTTTTGCTGTTTCAGTTTGTCTTCAAAATTCTCCTTTCAAATTAACTCCCACTGAACAATGTCGCAAAGCTATAGCACAAGCGATAATCAAAAGGGACGGCACTACTGATCGAACTTGAAGGTGGCGCCATCAGGTAAATAATTTAACACATAATTTATTACAAATATATTTTTATTCATCTGTAGGTTATTAGGAAAACGAGTAATTAAGAACCGGATATTTTCTTTTTTCTCTCTACTACAAAAACTATGCAGATACAGACGATGTTACATATGGGAGGTTCCACGCGAACCTGGACACCATTTGACTTTTGCATCTCCGATTTTTTTGAAAATTTTTCATGTTCCAGTACTGATCGAGAATAGCCTCCGTGATTTTTTCAATTTTTTTTTGTCAAACCGTTTAGGATATATATTATAGCTATTAATTTTTGAAAAATTACGTTTCCGTTTTTTTAAACGCCTATAACTTTGGGAAAAATGAGCCAAATTAGACGTTTTTTTTTCAAACTCTTCGTCTTGAAACGTACTTTTGATAGAAAATATTGAAAAATTTTTCAACACGATATTATTATGAGATTTTCTATTTTGAAAAATGAATTGTCATTTTTAACAAAGTATGTACTGATTGATTTTTTTCAAAATTTCTTGTAAAAAACCACTCCACATTTAACGAATTTTAAGCCTAGTCCGATAATGGGAAAATGATGGGATCTATTTTTTCTTCAATTTTATTTTCTTTTTATCAATTTTTATGTGTTTTTTTAGAATTAAAAATTGAAAAAAAAAATTTTTTCAATTTCTATTTATTTATGTTTTTCTTGAGTTTTCGTTGATTTCCAAAACGAAAAACAAGAAAAAAAACATTGAAATTGAAAAAAAAATAGATTCCATCATTTTCCCATTATCGGACTAGGCTTACAAATCGTTAAATGGGGAGTGGTGTTTCACAAAAAATTTTGAAAAAAATCAATCAGTACATACTTTGTTAAAAATGAAAATTCATTTTTCAACATAGAAAATCTCATAATAATATCGTGTTGAAAAATTTTTCAATAGTTTCTATCAAAAGTACGTTTCAAGACCCAGATTTTGAAAAAAAAAAAGTCTAATTAGGCCCATTTTTCCCAAAGTTATAGACGTTTAAAAAAACGGAAACGTAATTTTTCAAAAATTAATAGCTATAATAAATATTCTGAACGGTTTGACAAAAAAAATTGAAAAAAATCACGGAGGCTATTCTCGACCAGTACTGAAACATAAAAAATTTTCAAAAAAATCGGAGACGCAAAAGTCAAATGGTGCCCGGGTTCGCGTGGAACCCCTCATATATATTACAGTATAAAACTATATTGAATCAACATTATTAACTATATTTCTAAATTTCTGGTATCACTGTTTGTTCATCCCGTATGGTTAATAACACAAAATACGAGTGGCAATATATCGTAAATAGATGATATTCGAGATTTGGAATACGTTGAATCATTATGGATATAAAATTAATAGTAATAAATGTAGGAAAAAAAATATAAATTTAAAAACTAAAAATTATAAAAATAAAATGAAGCATAATCATTCAGTAATTGTAATCTCTCAGTCTGTTAATACCTTGTCAATTGCGTTGAATGGTAACTTTTTAATCTTAGTATTATAATTGCGCACATCACTTGTAGCGCAGGTTTTGGTTTCTCTTTGGATTTCTTCGAAAGTATAAGCTAATTGCCTAGCGAATTTGCACGACCTAGAAAGTCAACGTTTATAATTTCATTTGTAATCACTTGCAAAAAAAAATGTATGCGAAATATATAGAACTCACCTTTTCCTCGCAATGAGGGAAACTGGTTGTTCAAGTTCTTGAGAACCCCCCCTCTGCCACCTATGCAGTAAGAAATTAACATTAGCGATACGTACTACGATCCAACCTTGTTCATTCATAGTTTAGTTAGATGATTATACTCACCGATTGTAGGAAAATTCATATCGTCCATTGGCGGTACTTGATCCGACCCGGCTCCTTTCATAGCCCAACCTATTGAGACAATAATTTCTGAATAGTTGAAAAATACTGATTGGGGTAATACGATTCGTATTTTATTGTGTACGGCAGTGTGTGAAGATTATTTAAAAAAGTGACTCATTGCTCAATACCAATTTCTATTTAAAACATTTAAATATAAAATCGTCTTACTCATAGAATATGGTTGTCGCAGTGGCCTCTCAGGTTTTCCAGTCTGAAAATACAGGAATAGAACAGCATAAGTAACATGTTAAAAAATAAAAAACAAGTATTAACGCATTTGCAGTTTTACCACAGCTGATACGGAGTGACTACTGGTTGCCGGACGGGGAGGAGCACTTTTGGCTTCCTGTTCATGGGGGCTTTGCAGTTTGCTATGATCTATGATTACCAGGGGGCGGCCAGCTTTACGCCGCGCCTGTTCTTCTTTGTAAGTTCTTTCGGAAGTTCTCAACCTGTGTTCCATTGTTACCTGACGAAATGTATTTTCGCGTATAAAGTCATAATTGCAATATGTAATGTAATCGAAGCTAGTTATGAAATATAATATTCCTGACATACGCCTGTCATATCTGCGATGCTACGGTAACTCTCCGCATTGTCAGCTGTCTGATATGAATCTTCACTTTCTAGTGCAGCCTTCGTACGCTTTATAGCGGAGAAACCCCTACCGTGAGGACAATGAATTCCAGGCTGCATGTCAATGTCAAGGTCGATGCAACAATAATCACAAATGGTGTAAGCCCAGCGTATTACTATAGATAAGCTGCAGAAAATTGTTGTCCCGTCCATGTTGCTGTGATACTGAAAATCAAATGAAAAAGACCATTCAGAAGTTCTACGTGATATTAAATAGAGCGTTGTCTTCAAATTTTAGCTAAAATATCAAAAGCACTTACATCGCACGCGATTCCTGGAGTATAATCAAAAACATCTTTCTGTATTTCTTCTTCAGCTAATGATATAACTGGAAAACCGGCGCTGTCATTTATTGTAGCAGCAGCATTGCGAATATGGAAGAACAAAGTTTCAAGCGAATAAATTCTGAAAATATCCATTGTTTGACCTAAAACGAAATGAATCATGTTTACGGTAACTCTGGAAATAATGCAATTACAAGTCAACCTATCATTAACGTAATATGTCCCAAAACTTTCTACATGAAAATCTTAATATTCAAAAATTACTTGTAATTAATTTGATTCAAAATGCAACCACTGTCAAACAGAAACTAGTTCTTTACCAGCAGTCTCCGCCATTCGGAATAATAACCCAGGTACAACCTCCCTCACAGCTTTTGCAGTGTAGAGTGGTGGTAATTCATCACCAATTGTCTCTGGCTCCAAAAACCTTCTCAGCTTCTGATACATGAGTGAAAAACTTTTCTGTCCACCAGGTGGATTCCTTGCAATCTTGTGTGTTTGGTCTGAATGCTCTCTAATATCCGCAGCATAGCCCAAGGGCAAATCAATGTCAATTATTTCATGATATGTATTTTGGACACCATTTTTGAGAGAAAATTCAGCAACAGCAAACTCCGCAGGATAAAAATCACTCGTGCCATTGTTGCATAGTTTGCGACAGTATCGATTCACATGTATGAAGTAAAACTTTTTTTTGAGCAAACCTGTGTACAGAAATACCAAATAATATTCTAATGTATGGATAATTTTTATTATCTTCATACATCGGATCTTGTCGAAGAAATCTTTTGTATGACTTCGATAACAAGTACAGATTACCGATCTCAGGTTTATTCAACAAGTCTAAGAAGTTACCATGACTTGAAACTTACTATCACATCCTCCAGACACGTCAACGACAACTTTGATGTAATCGTTCATGTTATCTTCAAAATCCCGTTTTCTTTGTTCCTCTTTCTCGATAAACGAAAGGGGAATGCCCTGAGACGTGAATTTTTCACCACTAACTCCATCTCGTAGTTTAGCATTTTTAGCTTTAGCCTCATAGGGTCTTTTCTGCTGAGGCGTCATTCTCTGGAATCAATAAGAACGTGTTTCATTCACAGGAGAAGACAGATGTTCGTTTGTTTATGAAATGTAAATCCAGTTACTTACGCTCCACTCTTCACCGCAGGCATTGGCCACGTCTTTCAAACCACCTGGAAAACTCACACCTAAAGCTTCATGCTTTTTCTTGTAATCTTGCATAAAGAAAAAAAAAGGATTTCGGGGTTGCTTTTTCTGTGGCATTTTGTAGGGTAAATTTTCCCGTCTGTTTTATTCTTGACTTTATGTAGCTTTGCCTTTTGCAAACCACTGCGGAAGAACTATGAACAAAAAGAAACGTGGTAAAGTAAACAATCACAAAGTTAACCTCTTGTGTGTCGCGTGATTTGCTAATTTTTCAAAATACCCAGCACTCTTCATATTTTGAAAAAGATGGGATTCTACAATAAACTCTTAGCTCATTTTAACAAGTCACGCAAAATAACGTTGACCACTGCACTTACCTATGTACTCTCAACGCACTTATTTTACCGGTCTACGTTGACTGATATAGGACCTAGTCAGCTTTTACTAGAGTCCCTAGCAGCACATGAGCGCTTGTATGCTATTGGTCAACGAATTCTTGATTATGATATTCAGCAAGGGCAGCGTTGGTGTGCGAATGTTTACAAGTTTGAAAATGCAGAATGGAAGACCGCCAAATCTCACCTTTCTTGTATATTCAGAAACAACAAGGTAGAGAAGTAAACGAATGAATTTGTTTGATACCATGGAACAACCGCATTTTAGTACCTCCGGTATCTGGGATGAAAGAAATACGTTGGATGCCTAGTCATGAACCGGGGTCATAAATTGTACGTGCCGGGTTCGCTGTTCAAATGCATTTCGTGCGACTAATAATACGAATATCACCGATTTCGTGTCACCCGACACTCGTCATAGCTCAGGGTCAGCCGCTTTATCTTATAGATCTAAATGAAATAAACTGGATTGAGCCAAGTGAGTACACATTGAATACTTCTTTGCTGTAAATATAGCTCATATTATACAACAGTTTATTTACTTATATACAGTACAACAATATACAATTATTCTTAAAGTCCTGATGTGTGTACAGATAGTTGTTAGATGTCTTTATTCTAACCATGTAAAAGTTTTCTGAATGCGTACTTTGTATAGTACACTATAAAAGTATATAAGGTATCAATTGTATACGCATAAATTATGAATACATGTTATATTTATACATATATGTACCTACGCATAAATATTCAAGGGTTGCACAAATTCTTTCAAGATTAAATCAATCAGTATATACTTTTCAAAATATTCAAAATTAATTTCTTCTGTTTCTTTTAAACCTATTTATTTAGCTTCATTTTCACGTGTCGATAATTACCTCATCTAAATGTGGCTAATTAAATCACTATGCAAAACATTGATGAAAACTTGACAAACTTTTAATTTATTTGCTTTAATATCACGCTTGCCACGTAAGAATTTATCTACAATAGTCAAAAATATTAAAAAATACGACAAAATATTTCATTGATTAGGGCCTCACTGGCTCCGTAGGAATGTAGAACCTAATAAAATTTGCAATCACACATTATTTTACTATAGAAGAAAAAGCCACGCGATTATAATACGAGCAAAGCAGTTTACCTTAATTCGTACGAAATTTTGGCCCATCATATCCATAACTTTGCTGCCGTTATCAAATGCAAGCCAATACGATATAAAAAAGATCGGTTATTTGTACGTCATTGTATTATTGGTACTGAAAAATTTGTAAAATTTTTGTTTCAATAATATTATTGATCATTTATCAGATATCTTATATCCTATAAGTTTAAATGGTAAAATTATAGTACCTGCTCTATCCGTGTAGAGAGCTTTATGGCGACAGATTTCATAAAAATCGCAATGGCATACCAATTATGTTTGAACGATTGCCATTTGAACCAGAAAAGCGAATACTAGTGAGCACATTCTTACGAACTCGAGAAATATACACAGAGTATTGAATAAATAAAAGCACTGGCTTCCACTCTGTGATACGCACATTTGGTCACAACTTCAATTCGAAAACGTGCAGTCGTTTATTTTCAATTGAAAAGTTTAAAGGGAAAATAATAAAAGAAAAAACAATAATTCAAATACGAAAATAAAGACCCTCAAAAATATGTATAAAGGAAATAAAATGCCTCGATACACACACGAATAAATTACTTGGCAACGGAAATTGTTAACAATCGATTTCGATAACAGCGATTCGAACACAAACTGGTTAGGTTCATTTGGTTTGTATGGCATGGATCTAATATTTGGCTTTATAATTATTCAACGTGTTTGTTATTAATCGAAATCTCTAACTTTACGTAAAATAAAAAATAAATTACTCGTTAGTGAAAGACGGCTGTTCGGCAGCACTTTTTTAGACGTAATAATGAGGATGAGGGTGATGATCATGATAATAATAATAATAATAATAATAATAATAATAATAATAATAATAATAATAATAATCGATAACATTCCGAATATAGAAACAGTTGGTAATAATAATGATAATGGTAAGCTTAATAATAGTAACATAAGGAGCGATGATTCGAATATCTGTACAATATACAAAAATCTAAGCCACAAGCATTTGCAATTTGATATATACTACATAAATATACATGAACTTATTACGATTGAAATTATTGACGATACGAATAACTATATACACGCTATGTTGTAGCTTAGACTTTTTACAAAGACCATTGATCAATACGTTTATCAAAATGTGATGGAAGAATATCTTGTAATATAATATACTTGTATAGAAGTATAGGTATGTATCCAATAAGGTTAATATTATCTTCAGGCAGTATTTTTTTTTTTTTTTTCTCCTATTTTCATTGTTTTTGTGCGGCACTAATTGTGAGTAATCATCGACGCGTAAAGTGCGTGTGCTTTTTTGTTGAGACACTAAAAAGAGATGAGTATGAAAATTTATGAGATTAATGTTATTTTAGGCCATGAAAAGTTGTTTGGAACATGATTTGTTGCTTGTACAGCACGATTTTTAATTACGCTGCAATTAGGCCGGTTGCATGCTATCTGTATAATTCACCAAAATATTTTCATCCTCAAAATTCAGTATCAATTTTGTCGAGAAATAGAAAATTTAAAAATAGTTATTGTAGCATTAACGACTGTAAATTTCGGATCAGTATTGTGTCCTTGACAGCATTGAAGACGACTTTAATATTTTCCGTATCGACGGCAGTAGTGAAATGATGAAAGAGAGCCTTTCTGTGATCTCTTTTGACGGCTGTGAACATGTCTAGGATGAATTTCTGTACGTCCTTCATGGAATGTGAATCTCCCGTAAATTGTGGAAAATACCAACGCACGTCTGTATCCACTGACCGCACTTTTTTGGCAAGTAAATCCGTTTTATTCAAAAACAGTATTATTGATACTTGTCCAAAGATGGAATTGTTCACGATTGTATCAAAAATGTTCTTCGACTCCTCTAGTCTGTTTGTTCGTCTGTAATAAGTTCGACCATTTTCATTGATAATAATATTCCGTAACTAATTACCTTATCTGAAATATCACTGAAATAATTGCTAGAAACTTACCTGTCTTCTAATAATACTTGGTCAAATTCTGAAGAGGATACAAGAAAGATGATCGATGTAACACAGTCAAAACACTGGTACCATTTTTGCCGCTGTGATCGTTGTCCACCAACGTCGACAAATAAAAATGCTTGATTATTGATCGTGATGACGAATTCAGAAATTCCTTTTGTAGCCTTTCTACAGTGCAAAATATCTTGTTGGGTTGGCACATAATCCTATAGTTAAGAAAAAAATATAAAAGGTAATCATAATCTTATGAATACCCTAATATAATTAGAATATTTCCGAGTTTTCTTTAGAATTGTTAGGCTTACCGTTCGAGCAATCCTTTCCAAATTATCAAGAAAGTATTGCACCGAATCACTCTGAAATAAATCACAAACAATATAAATATTTTGGAAAAGCGTAAGTTGAAAATTAAAGCAGTGCAACGTAATAACTTTAAATTCAAAAAAGTTCGACCATATCTTTGCTCTGATTATCACAGTTTTAAAAAAAGCAATGTGAGTCATGTTTTATAAACGAGGTTAACAGCAAAAGTTACATAACAATTTGTACCACATAAAATTACACCATTTTGATGTTGAATCAAGCATTAACCAGGACTAATTACACAACCATATTATTTTTAAATTTTTAGGTGTTCGTTACTAATGCTTTTTGATGTTTGCACTATATATTAATTCATCGCACAACTTCAATACAAAATCATTATTTATCTGATTGTAAGCTTAACTTCCAACAAAAAATGAATCATCGAACCACTTTGCCTAATTGCATAAGTTTTAAATGTGAGCTGCTTGCGATTATTTTTAGCTGATAGTTTTCAGACCTTGATACCTCTTGAAACGATTCAAAATCGATTACAATTCTATAGGAATAAGCTTTACCAATTGAAATTCTCTTCGACGATCAAAGGCCTGTTTGATAGATGCATCTTTCCACAGACTTTGGAGGGATGGAACGTAGTGAAGAAACAATCTTGTATCCAGAATCATGTGATTCTCGAATTTAAGGAGCTGGTAGCCAATGTCATAATTCTTGGGATTTTCCCAAGCAATGTTAAGTTTATCACGAGCATCTACAAGCACCTTCATACCCTTGATGATGTTCTGATAAATAACTTGTTGATATTCTTTAATGAGTTCAGGTTCAAATTTAACTCCATGGATTATCCTCATTTGCTTAAGAAATGTCGATTTCCCACTTTCTCCCGCTCCAAGTAAAAGCAGTTTCACTTCTCGTCGTTTCTCTTGCCTCTCCTTTTCTAGTTTTTGATCAATCTCCTGGCTTTTATACCTTTGTTCAATTTCTTCTGGGGTGAATTTCAACCGCAAGCAACAGGTACATGACCATGCTAGCGTTCCTGCCATATTTTGGTCCTGTTCTTTTTATGCACTGTTGTACACTTCAGCGACCTGTTCAAGAGATGAAACAAGAGTTTAAAAGTCAGTAAAAACACAGTAGAAAAATTTACATTCCAACAAGCAAGTAGAATGTTGTTTAGTCTATAACACATGAAAATCTGTTTATATCCACACATAACAAGATCATGGTAAGAAAGAGTTTTGCAGATATAATAAAACGCTATACATCCTGTCATAATACAATGGCAGCAACGGTATTGAATTTGAGGAAAACACGAGGATTGCTATATTGAAATAAAATAAATTTACATTCTATTTAAGCAGGATCAATAAGGTCAGACTCATTACTTGGTATTGTGGATATTTAGTTATGGGCAATGTATTGTAAATAAATCAACGAAATAATTTTGAGCTACATAGTTTAATTAAACAAATGAATATGGATTTGTTTCTTTACTTTGGCAAATGAATAGAAGCGTTGCTATTGTCAGAGAGATAATTGAGAGAAGTTGAAGAACCTCATTGTGCTCTTTAGTGTTATTTCTTTAAATAATACTTAATAATTGATTAACTAATCGTTGTAATTAATACCCTCAGACGTCACACCAGTATCCGGCACATAGCGCTGTGTTTGCGTAGTCGGATAGTGAGTATCATCATCATTCGGTTCAACGCGTATGTTGGAAAACTATTTTTGTCTCGTTTATTTAATGATACATTAAAAAATTTGGAATAGGAAAATGTCTCCCTACCATAGCATTGCTATCCCGCACAAACACTACATTACTATCGTGTCAAATATACACTCTAGTCCATGACTGCAGTCCTGTCACCATCGTTTCCTAAACTTTTCAATATCAGCACCGCCGAATGATGCATCGGCGCTAGTGCGCTTAACCGTGGAATATTTGCGGTATTAATAGGTAGGCAAGTCAACTAATGAAATTATTAATGTTTTTCTACCGTGGTCGATAAGACAAGTTGATTTCACGTCGCGGTATAAGAAGGATGGGTGGAAATTCAAATTTTGAAATTATTCTCCACTTTTTTTTGTGATAGAACAAGCAACAAAGTCTACTACGAAGTCAAGGTGATCATGGAACGTATCTAGATATAATTGATTAGTAATAAAATATGGAAATTTGTTGGTCTTTTACAACAATTTTTATATCGAATTAGTGCGTATATAATAAAAGCGAATTCTTCCCATGACGTTCTCATGCGGTATGTTTCATCAGTTCATTTTTACAAAACAATCACGATAACCGTGAAGTTGCGGTTCCTGGTTCCACCTGTTGTCACTGCTGGCGTGAGTCATAACAGTGCGATGTTTGTCAAGTCATATCTTCAATCAACGAATGAAAATAATTGAATACGAGAAAAGTTGATAAGCTCTTAGCTGCTTTGTATATTAAATTTTTTCCATCAATTATAAACTCAACGGTGTCCTGCTATTCTAAGCGGCATTCGATACGATTATAAACGTTTTTCATTCTTTAAAAAAACGTTCAATAATAATTGTGTGGTGTAGGTACTTCAAGCAACACACCTTTGCCCCTAGCAATGAATACCATGGTATGTCTACTGTTATTATTCTAATCACCTTTCTTGTATCGATAGCTTTGCATGGGATCATTTTCACAACGCCAATCTGCCAGAACAATTAACCTTTCAATTCCTAATACCTTAATGTTTTTAGGAACACGAGAAGGTTGAACAACTCCAAGGTTTTAATGAGCAAGTCAAAAGAGATCAAACTGTCAAAGTCATTCAAAGATATTGTAAATATGAGTTAGATTCCTCCGTTGCATTCAGCCACTACATTTCAGTATTGGTTTGACGAATAGGTCGGGATGTAAGGATGCGTCTGGATAAATATCTGGAAGAATGGAATGTGTACGAGAACGTTAATGTTGCAGTAAAATATTTAATATCCAGGCCATTGTTGTTGGCTGCTGTTATTGCTGTGACTGCAGCAATTGGTATACCAGTAGTCTGCTTCACATTATTTGCAATAACTACCATCGCCTGCACATTCACAGGATTCATTCTCATCGAAGGTATATCTCAATCCTTTCTTGTTTGTTTTGAACTTAAAAATTTTAGTCAGGATCGACATACGTGACATCACTTTTTTTCATGAAATAAATAATTTCAATATTGTTCCAGGATCAATATTGGCAGTTGGAACTCTTGTTTTGTGCGGAGTTCTGCTGTCCATTGTAACTACGATTGTGATGATAGCAGCATGCTTGGCAATGGCCTATTACATATCCCTTCGAGTACATGCTATTGTCAAGAGATTATAAAAAATTGCCGAAAAGTGAATTATTAAATTATGATTAAGAGTACAACTACAGAACAGCGGGCATCAATATGCGGAGCCGAGATGCGTATTCTAAGTGCACGTTCGACTATTTATTCAAACTATTTTTTATGTTCAGTATTTCAGGGAACCTCAACAATCAACAGATTATCTAGTTGATGTTACTGCATAATATTGCTTCCCCAACAGGCGTCGACCCACTCATGAGTTGGATATATTTTCTTTATCCTCGTGATCGTCTTTGTTGAATTTCTCTGTGGACCGCTCAATTTCTCTCCATAAAAGATCGCTCAGTTCTGCACTTTCAACATCATTCGGGAAACAGAATGTGCGAATGTATTTTTTTTTATCAGAGACCACTAATGAGCATTCAATGTAAGGAAAATGTGATGATACAGTGGATTGCAAAATATTGAAATGCCTACAAAACTAACTTTTACATCTTCCTCATTTGTCTCAATTCCCTAAATGTGTGATGAATTTCTGAGAAATGTTTTCATCTTTCTAATGATTGAGTCTAATTTTGTGGCCATTGAAAAATTCAAATATTGAGTAATTATAAGGATACGTCCTTTCTTGGCTTCTTCAAGTGCAGCATAGTCCCACCGTATTCTTGTAAGTTGTTTATATAACTCAAACTTTTTCCTGAAACAGAAATATATGGTTTTTTATTTATTAACATGAACTTACAGATGTAGCTAAATGCAGAGAATTCTCGCAACATACAACAAACCATTGATCATACGTACTTCCCAAGATCTAAAATGTGTTGATCTCTTGCATTAGGCTTCTTTTTTGACAAGTTAAGGCAGTTTTTTTCAAGGCTGCGATTATGCATAATTATTTTATCCCGCTCAGTCTCTAGCGTTTTCTAAAAAAAGTTTTTGAACATGCACAGTAAGATATCCACAAAACGAACTACATTCAACATTGTACACAAGTAGTTTAGCTTGACTATACTACTCACTACTTTCTGTTTTTCTGCAGTCAATTCCTTCATTTTGGCTTCAAGATCTTTTTTCTCAGCATCACATTTGTCTTTCAGACTCGAAAGCTCTGAAGATAAATTATCAATCTTCTGCTGATCCACTTAAAAAAAACATGAATTAGTTATTTAAGTTAAAACTTTGGTTAACCACTTTTTAAAGCAATAATCTCCATAAGTAGAATGTGGTATTACAGAATTAAATAGCCATGGGAATGAAAACCTTTAGCTAACATAGTAGTTGTCACTAATAATTGCAAAGTTCACAAGAAGTCTTATTCGATACAAACCAGCAAGACGCTGTTCACATTCTTGTATTGAGGAGTCGGTGGATGACACATGCTGATTGATCAGTTGGCAGATCCTCTGTTGCGAAGGTGAAGAGAAATTATTCTTCAATTTCAATATCTCATTCATTCTGAATGGTATTTGCCGCTAATGAATAGAAACGCCGGATCGACCGTTGACAGCACAGTACCAAGCGTTTGACTTTTCAAACTGTCCGACTGACTGAATGTAGATGTGAGATGAGAAACGAAACCTGTAACGGGCGCATGCAGTCGGCGAATCTGCCCGAAGTTTAAACTGCCCAGATAATAGCGCGACCCCGCGGTATTTCAATGAACCAAAGGAATTAAAAGCCGGTCATTTGAACGGCGCAGCGCCTGAAAACGAGCACTCGAAGAGTGCTGGAATGTAGTTAGGGTAGCACAGAATTGGTTACCACCAAGGACGCAAATATAGGTAAACTACTCATTTAAAAAAATGGATAATTAATGAATTAAATTTTGAAAAGAAAAAAAAAATCCGCAACCTGAAAACGGTTGATGACTGGACTATATCAACCGTGAAATCATTTCGTTAGCAGATTCGGATCGCTGAAGTCAAAATATATCAGAATACATTCATATTTAAATGAATCCATGGAGTAAATTGAGCTAGATATAAATACCATCGAGATGTCCTTATTCTTTCTTATTTCTATATTATATATAAATTGGCGATAACTCGGTCACTTTTATAGATAGATCAATTTGGCTTTCAGATTCGGATTTCTGAGATCAAAATACGTACGAATACCCTATGAAACTCAACAAAAAAATGTTTGATTTTTGGCCCAAATTTTGAGAAAAATCTAAACTATAGGCTTAGAATTTTGTCGATTTTGGGGTGAAAAAACGAAGCATTTTTAGATTCAATTTCAGGACGCTTTTCTTATGCATTTTTGCGCAAGGAACACGGATCCGTCGAGTACATTGAGCTTGAAGTAATATTTTCCGAGATAACTCACTTACGTTTACGTTTATCATGTATACTTACCTCTGTTCGATTTTTTTTATCAGGAGACGAACGTACAGGCTACGGAGCAGTTTGGCCTTGCATCAAGAATACAAGACTATCCTCGGGGCATCTACAAAGCTGATCATCATATGTTCGAAGTGGTTGATTTGTATAAACAAGTTATAATATACATATGATAAATTTACTCTGCACTACATTTATGTATGGATTTTTCTCCCCTTAAGAACTGTAAAATGATTAATCTAATGGTAATCGAGATAGAAGTATTGTCTACACTATTGTAACTTAGTATAATTATATAGGAATGAATGTGTCTGTAAGAATGAATCCATAATAGGTATTACGATGTCCCAACATGTATTTTCGACCGTTAATTCATCAATAAATGCATTACTTACTGTGAATATACGATTGTTCACTTGCTATCGATCACACCCCTGCACACCTCATTCACCAATATCCGTTGTTGGCAAAATACGCAGATCATATCGTACATGATATCATACATCATCACATGCATGCATGCAGACATCCAGGCCTCATCATTTGTTCGGTACACGCCATCATACATGATATGACATACATCATCACACACACGCATGCTTGTCATCAAGCTTTGTCTCGGAATGGCTCCTCGCCTGTCCTGTTCTCCTGATACCAAACTCGATTTTTGGGCAAATTTGCCAAACCGGAAGTGATAAGGTAGATCCCTACAATACCGGCCCTGAAAATGCAAGGCAGATTTTGGCCAAAACTTTATTTTGATATCAGGAGAACAGGACAAGCGAAGAGCCATTCCAAATCATTAAGCCATCATGTGCATGCATGCATGTCTATTATCATATGCATGCGACGAGGCGTTCCGAGTCAGGGCCTGATGTCGTGATGTGCTGCTTGTGAAGGATGTTGATGATGTATTCAATGTTATACTATCGACTTAAAGGGGGCTCATAAATGAAAGGGACAAAATAAATTTCAACACATTATTAGGTATATTATGGATTTATTCACACAGAAAAGTCTCCTCTTACAATAAATCTGTTACAATGGAATTGATAGATTTTCTTTATTAATTTAACATCTAAATTATTCCAGAAAGTGCTACATGATAAATAATGTATGTATTCTTATTCGATTCACAAATGTAACGATCAATTATGCAGATGCACCGGGGAGTCTTGTGTTGATGCAGGGCGGAGTTGCTCCAAGGCTGCCAATTTTCCTCCTGTAACAGCAGAAAAGGAAGTTGAAAATCATGGATAAACTGAATTACAGGTATTTTGATAGGATTTATTCCTAGCTTAATTTACTCGACGGACTCGTGTTCCTGGAGTTAAAATACATTGGAGAACGTTCGCTCATACGATTTGTAGCATATTTAATCTTTTGCGAGTTTCGCCTCATAATCACAAACCCAAACAGTAGAGCTGCTGATGTTTCTCGAATTGGGCCTAAAATAATCTTTTTTTTCTAATGTTTTGGTGTATAAAAATCGAAACGTCCAAGACTGTGGCTCAGACGTATTTTGAACATCTGAAGTAATAAAGATTGCGTTCATCATCATCGTGCATCATCATTGATACATGATCTCAAAATACCTGTTTCTCCCATCGTTGGACCCGAGTGGACTAGGTTGATCTCATCATCTGCTTTCAATGAATTTCCAATTTGGAATCGGTCATGGTATTGATGGATCAAATTTTCGATTTGGTTTCAGAATTATTATATATTAATCATGACAATACAAGATTTTTGAGTTACAATTCCAAATTAATACTGATGCGACCAAATATTCTTTCATCTAAGAATGTCTTCTCCGCTCACTGCGCTTCAATAATAATTACACGTAAAAAATGTCGATGAACTCAAATGATTCAATATTTAAATACCTAACTTATTTGGCACGATTTATCAGTATTCGAATCTAAATCTACAAATAAATACAATTTTACTCTAATGTCTTGTACATGTCAAATTTAAAACTCAAATGGAATCAAAAAATTTCGGTTGTCAAACCACTGCCAAGTCTTATTGCTCGTCTTGTCAAATTCGTAGAGTACGCATCTCTTCGGTCCAGGAAATCTACAGTAGAAATAGAAAAATTGGTTATTCAATTGTTGCAATAAAAAATTACTAATCAATCGAACTAAATTAAATTAGATTAATTCAGTACCTCGTGTATCTAAGGCACCGTTTGATAGGGTACTCTAATTTGAAGCATTGTGGCTGTAGGACGTCAAAATACGTCATCCCGATTTTCTTGGAAACTAGAGTATGAGTCTTCCTCAAGCACCTGTGAAACTCTTCGTCGCAAGCACAATGGGATCTTGAAACAGATGAATAATGAAGCAACAAAGATTAGATCAAATTTCACATCAATTGCAGGTAATCGTCGTACGGACTGATGATTTATCATAATGAGTCGATTTCAAGATTTCGTACTAACAATAAGTCATCTGGACCTCTCAAATCCGTTTCGAATTGGTCTACATCTAATTATTATTCAACTCCCCGAACAATCCAAATCTCATACAAATGCAGTTTTGCAAAGATATAACATTCTCGGATGAGATCAACGCGAAATGTATTCCATAGGAAGATGATTCTCGAGTCTTTTAAAAAAATTCCGTCTAGCATAATTTGTAGAAGAGAGATGATTTTGTTCAATTTTTTGTGTTTTTCTTCTAATGGGTGTTCATGTTCATTTATGGTCATATTTGTTCAGGTGCATTTTTTTCTGCGCCGTTCTCGTTGCACTCGAAACGAGTTACAGCCGTAGTATGTACTTTTACATACTTTTCCTTGAACCTTTCGAGTAAAATGCAATGAGAACTGAGCAGCAGCAGCAGCAGCAGTTTGGTCGGTCCATGGCCTAGTGCAGTGGCGATACTTTATTACGAAATCCGTTTCGGTGTCTGAACAGCAGAGAGCAACTTATATATGTACATGCTCAGCCGTGAATGATCGTTGCATCACGTACGCAGGCCTTGGATCCCGTCCGCGGGATTCGTCGCACGAAAAACATGCTCAAAATTAATACGCGCTTTTTTCGGTGATTGGAAAAAAAACGAATAAACAAAATAACTTTAAAAAGACATTTAAGATATCTACTTTCAGAAAATACACGTGTAATAATATTAAAATAACGAGTGGTAGATGTCTCGATAAATATTCCTTTTTTTCTTATAATATCTTTTGCATAAAATTTCACCCTAACTCACCTGGCAAATATTCCGTTGTTTCTCAAACCTCTGCTGTCACCCCCTGCGTTAATATATTGCGGACAAGAATCGTGAGTTCTGCAACAACTATCGCTCAAACTAAAAAGTCCAATGTCTTCTGAATTCCTAGCAATATCACCGGTTCCGCACCATAATGTACCTGTTCAGAATTTAAAGAATAATATGTTTAAAAAAATTATAATAATATTTCCATAATACGCGGGAGGTCGGGTTACAAAATTTCCGATACATTTAGCTGACACTCTCCGTACATACGTACGTAGTTCATGTATAATATTCTATTTTTGTTAAAAATTAAAATCGTCTGCGAGATCTGAAAATGAAATTACATTTGTTTTCTGCGACAGCTGCAGAACGCTGTACTTAGTCACTACAAAGAAATTATGATGTGTGTGTAATATTGCAATTCCTGTGGAAACACCGCGCGTAGGTATCAGAAAATTAAATTAACCTCGATTATTACAGTAGCAATAAACTTATATTGCATTAGACGTATTTGGGATTCCTATTCGTAAACATAGGTAATATTTGTTGTACATTGTTTAATATTACACGCAATTTCGCGTTGTTCGCGTTTCTAGTAGAAATTTTAGAGTTGCAGAGGGAGCGTACCTACGTGTATCGATGCAATGAATAATAATTATCGTTACTAATTACCCCGTTATTTGCCACTAATTTATTGACGACCGTAATATTATTATTCGACATGTCAAGAGAATCACGCGCGAAATGTGTAATAAGCCACAACGAAAATTACGAGAATTTCACTCCTCGCGAAGCACCGTAATTTTACTTTATTAGATTATTACAATTGACTAATTTAGCGAAAATTCTGCACGGATTTATACATACCTATGGTTAGGTTATTTTTACAGACTAAATTACTGTTCGAAAACAATGGAGAGTTTTACTGTACTCGAAAGATATTTTAGCATCCGTTGGATCGTTGCATAATATTATAATTATTATGCAGGCATTATTTAATTATAATGAACGTAAAAGAGTGTACAATAATCTCTAATAGGAGAGTCTAGAGTACGTGAAAGGCTTATAAATAGTCCTGAATAAAATAACGTCTTATCTCATTTCGTATATACGAGGGTGGGGTTATTTTATTTTATTTATTCTTCCTTTTAAAGAAACGTGTTTCCGTAATGAAATGTTCTAATTAGGGATGAAATGTCACGTGGTTGAATCGAGTGTCACGTGAAATCAGCAGTCAAGAAGTAACCCCTTGCATAGCAATCGGTATGGAGGGTTAAATTTTCATTAACTATTCCTGTACATGACCCGAGTAGTTTATCGAAAATTACATTCTAATTACCTTAATCGCAATTGAAATATATTAGGTATATAATAATTATAACAACAACGAAAATGAGATTAAGTTCTAACTGAAATTTTTCTGTTTTTTTGTTTCATTATACTCACCGGGAAATATGGCCTGAATGCGTTTTCGGTGTTGTTCCATAACGTCGCCAAATCCTTTTTCAGCAAATTTACGTCCGGTTAAAAAAATTTCTCTCAATCCCGAAGGAAGACCCAGTATCAGTCTTTCTGTGTTACGATCTAGCTGGTCTTCGGGTCGGTTAAAAATTCTAAAAGGATTCGATATAGTGAGTAAAAAATCTTCCAAAGGTGAAATTGACGTCTGAACTAAATCGATGGCATTGTCTGTGTAGTCGTCTTGAAGATCTTCGGAAATCGAAGACGATCCGAATTCAGAAAACGGTCCATACGATGCACAAAAAATTGAAGCAGAATTTCCAAATAACGTCAAAACGACGAAGATCACAACACGATCACACATTATTCCAGACACTGATAATTCATTCGCCATTAAAAATGAATAAAAGCACAAAATAAAAGCACGAAACTATAGCACTGTAGATTATTATATTTATGATATTCAGAGTGCGGATGTTGGGTGAATGAAAATCTGTATCGTAAAGTACATGATAATAAAATAATAAAATTGTAATCAGGTGTAACTAATTAACGAAATGTTTGGAACGCGGCGCGTGGTCATCTGCACCGAGTGCTCGACGGTTAGGCACTGACCATGGTTTTATGAATTTCTTGTACGCTTGTCAGAGACACCTTGAAATGATGTTTATGTTGATGTTGATGAAAATATGTATAGTCGGTGATTTTGGTCCACGCGAGCAGCTGTATCTCCTGAGAACTGATCAGCGAATGATTTAATAATATCTATGAGTATAGATTGCAGAAGATATGAAAAATAAATGTATGATATAATAAAATCAAATAAAAATTGAATGTAAAAATAACATAGGAAACTGATACGCCCGGCTTATGAAACGTGAAGCGCAACACGCGGTTTTTAATTTCTATCGATAACCGAAATGATGCCTCATAGACATAAGTAATGGTATTTCGTTAGAAATAACAGTCGCTACCGATCGGTATAGAAAGGCGCTGCGAATGACCGGCGATGGTCATCAATGATGAAATTGACAATGAATGGAGCCGGGGAGTCTCGCCTATATATTGCGTTAGGATTCCTCAAAAATTTATTCATTATATGATCGAGTAATTTTTGTTTTTTCATTTTTTTTCTTCAGCTTCTCAATCAGAGTAAAAAATTTATTCATTCCAAACATTACCGCCGGAATTGTTTGTCCTTATTGAAAAGAGTGAATATGTGCATGAAAAAAAGCTTTCGTCACTTTCGCGACCTTGACAATTCGATAATCAGGTCTTTTTCGAGGCACGCTTTAAAAAGTGCGTTTTTAGTCTAAATATCAATCTGCGAAACTTATGCAATTTTATTTATAAATCTGTGATCTCACTTCTATTAAATTTTTTTTTTCATTTTCAATTTATTTATACTGCAGCAACGGTGACACAAATTTTTACTCAAGTATCAGGTTAATATTCGAGCTAAAGTTTGCCCATTTCTTGTGTCATCAAACTCGCGAAGTAGATAACTCTCTCATGGATTACGAGGGACCCACTGAAACATTCGTCGCGTAATGACCATCAATATGCTAATCGTACAATTCACGGGGCTAGATCACTCGCCCAGACAAAAAGGTCGGCGTTAATGACGTATCGATAAAATTTCCAAATAAAATATCAGAGCTAGAATTCAACCAGAAATTCGATAAAATTTCTTGGTCATTTCTAGGGAATAATTTCCTCGACAAAGAAATTATAATCGTTACAAATAAACGATCGATCGATCAGTTTGGACAACGTCCTTTGTCCGATGTATTTAGCCGATGTACTTGAACCAGATTTGATCAGGAAATGTTATACATATTATCTGATCCCCAACCTTGGCCGGGGTCCGAGAAGGACCAATCGGTAAAAGTTATACGATTATTTATGAAATTCTATCCCCACCGGAGTCGAGAGTCCATGTAATTATGGTCAAGGTGCAGGACTAGTAATTGAACTCTCGGAAACATACATGTATAGATATAAATGTCATAGTCAAGAGGGTTCAAGAGTTCGAGGAGATAATTATCTACGAAGTTTAGGATTTCATCAGTTTTTACTCAGAAAATAGAATTAAATTATTAATAGAGACGATAAAGCTTATTGAAATTATCATTCGCCGGAGGCATACGCATGACATTAATGTCAAATCTAGGTAAACCTCGACAGATTTTTCAGGTGGGGCAAAACAATTACATGAGAAAAATATATCACTTATTATAGTCACCTAAATATTACTACCTGTACTATATTGCTGCCTCAACTACACCTATCAACCTATGTATATTATTTTACCGTTGAACTTTTTTGTCTCAGATTCACTCGGTCCCTGATTTTCTTTTCTTCGAACTTGATCATTCTAATGGATCGAAACCATTCTAATTACAGACATGTGGATCATGAGCTACCGTTGAACAGTTACAATACCACTTTTTTGTCTCGTTCGAAGGTATACGATGTCCCGTTATGGATGGAAAAATTTATACCTATAGATCACATAGAAATAGAATAAGGACACCATCGAACGTATTTTTATCTCGAGTTCGAAACCAGTTTATTAAATCCTGCAATAAATTGCGAACGGCTTGGGCACACGCAAAGATTGTTTCACTTCTTTTTTTCTGTGTCAACCCACTGCGACTTCCCCCGCAGAATATAATGAGGTGTATTAGTAATTGTGTAGGAAAGAGTTAATTAAGACGAAAGCAGCTACTTTTCGGTCGTTAGGTGTGTACGTTCACTTGGTAATTTAAATCTTATATGGAATACGTGAACAATAATTCTTCCAAAGTCCACATCAAAGGCAGCTTATCTAATTCAACTCCTTTGTTTACGAGGTGTAAAGGTTCACAGCTTCTAAGCCCGAGGCTGTGTCTTCCTATTAAGAAATAAACTCTCAGCAAGACCTTTTACGTATATAACATAAACTTGCACCGTTGAAAATATTGCGAAATATTATGATATGCTAATCCCGCGTGGGATTACATTCAGAAGAATCACAAACTGCCTTCAAAAATTTTCTAAAAATTATGGACGTATCATAATTTGAACTATTTTTTAAAATGTTTATCTGTGTATAGGTATATCAATATTTTAATGTTCGAAAATACAAATAAAAAAAAGAAAAAGGAAGGAAATGCAACGTCGAGTCGCGAAGCTTCAAATCGTACTGATGCGGTGGTTTTGGCCGATGCACTTTGCGGTGTGGTAATAAAAATAATTCCGAAGTAAAGGATCGTCCAATCAACGCTCGAACGCTGTATATAATTTTCCTGACGATTCCCACCGCGTAACCTTTTACTTTCGATTCTCCGTGTAAAAATTCCGTCAGCAGTATAGGTAACTGAACCCTTCGAAAAGTAATTTGTAAAACGGTCGTCTCCACCGAATCAAAGGATTATTTTTGGCAACGTATTCGTACCTGCGGGAGACGCCGGAAGAATCTCTTTAAAATTTTTTCGAAGACGGGACACGTCGGATCTCAGATGCGTGATGAAAATTTTTTAAAAATTTAAATAGTCTTCTGGATACCGTGAAGTTGTCATTTTTCAAATCACTGTTTTTAAGCGAATGATCGCACGACAATCTCCGCGAAAAATAATGTTTACTCGATACTCGCGTCCTTGCCGAAATTTTAACGTTCATATAATGTGCAATTTGAGACGCGGTCGATGTATAAGTGTTCCACAAATTTAAGGAACCTAAATACCTATATGTATATATGATTAATAATGACCACCGAAAAAGCAGCTCGCCGTGCGCGCATTATAGTTTTTAGTCATCGTTTTCAATTGACAGCAGTAGGTCAATGTTATTTGGTCAAAACTAACCATACCTATATAAAAATAATAGTTATCTGAACAAGAAACGGAATGTCATTCGTTGAATTAATTACAACAATTATTAGGTAATGAAGAATAATAAAATCCAATTTTTTCCAACAATCCACGTACATGGAACTATAGGGAAAAATTATTAATGAGGATGCGAACAAAAAAAAATATTACAAAACTCGCTACCGCTGCAGTAGAATGCGCGTGCGAAAGTTCCTATAACAAAAGATTACCTCGCTAATTACCTCGAAATTTTCTATGAATTTTTTCTTTTTGTTTTACGTAATAATAATTTTCCACAGGTATTTTCCATTCACATAGTTTTCATCCGATTTTATAATTATATATATATAATAAAATGATTTTTTCAAACATATTTCAAAGTCGTTTACAATTTTCAAAATTCACGTATCAATAACCTCACCTTTCATCGATAAATATTTGAATTTCTCATTACCCTGAAGCATGCGTCGAATGTTTGCTATGCAATTTAGCAAGTTTCAAATAAAGAGAATTTATATCCCAATGGTTGCATAGGAATTTAATGAATTTTGAGGCGTGTAAAGTAGACTTGAATGGTAAACTGCTTGGTTACAAGTTCACCGCAGAGATGTCGGACTATTCGCGATTGGATGAACAATTTCTGTTTGTTCAGTTGCATTCTGCCAGGCGCAGATATGCGTAAATGCATATACCGATAGAATTCTGACCGCATCGAAATTCTGTAGCGCGAAATTTCAGGTAGTACGATTTGCAAACACCATCGATTCGATGGAAGAACGTTACGCCAGAATTGACCCTAATTTTCAGTGGCATAAAATGAATCACCATTCACAACCTCATAAAATATATAACGACGATTCGTGACCGTGTTAAAGTTTGAAGAAAAAAAAAACAAAATTACTCCATCTAGTTTGATAAATTTGTAAATTAAAAAGTGAACAGCAAGAAATTCTATACAGCTAATTTAAAGAGTAAAAAGAG
Organism: Athalia circularis; assembly: GCA_963978495.1. Lineage (NCBI taxonomy): Eukaryota > Metazoa > Arthropoda > Insecta > Hymenoptera > Athaliidae > Athalia > Athalia circularis. The sequence continues at coordinate 11,048,497 of OZ021702.1, forward strand.
AAAGGAAAAAAAAAACAAAGAATAAAACAGAAAACGAATAAGCAAGAAAGGCAAGTGGAGTTGAAACCGTAATAAATTCACAGGGTTAAAACATTTCACAGCTCTAGGAATATAACGACCACCTAACACGCAACTCTGATACAGCGTGAGCTCACGCACCCTATGCTAATGCAGATCAGGCGAGAGGTTCGCTCTTTTACCTTCTGACTGTCACTCGCTTTTTAAATTTTTCAGAATCAAAGAGGCGCTTTTTACATGCCGTTTTTCGCGGACCTAATCCCTCCGAAATCTCTGAGAGTCGAAGAAAAAAAGAAAATCCAGTGCTTAAAAAACAGCAAGAAAAGGCAGTCAAACGTTTCGTGTTCGTTCAAATTTCCCGACGATATAATAGCGTCAACCCCTCGGTGAGCGGTGAAAAAAAAAAAAGAAAAAGAAACCACAAAAAAAAAGAAGAAAAAAAAACATTTACGAACGAAAAAAAGTGTCTATCGCACAACAAAAAGGGAATAAGGGTGAAGGAAAAAGTGATCGCATACAAACTACCGGGTTGTAGATTGTAGACCGCTAATTAAGACTAATTGACTGTGGGCGTTGGGTTTCTAGCCTCATTTTAGGCACACTCTATCTCCATTGTACGAGCTAATGATGAAATTAATTACCACCCCAAACATTTATCACCTTTTGATGTGTAACGCACGAAATAATTATAATTCACACACGTTATCCCAACGTATATCACGCATCGAATAATTTGTTTCCTCCTGATATTGAATTTAACATTATCACGATATGCGATACCGTCGGACGCATAGAAAAAATGAATAAATGAACAAGAGTAGGTAGGAAGAAGCTTCGAGCAACGGATTGAAAAAAGCTTAGTAATAGTCTGGCTAGTTAGGCGTTGCATTAAAGGGGGGTTTTAGATTGCCCCAGATACGAAGAAAGGAGTCGAAAAGTAAAGACATTATACTTGGTAAGCGATATAAATTCTAAAGTTGGTGGCTGAGGTACAAGGTAACGAGAATCGGCTACACAAACTGCTGCAGGAGATAAAACGCGTGGATAAGAAAAAGCGATTTGTTTTACCCTGTATTTTATATATATATACACATACAGGCATGTGAATACTATGCCGATATCACGTTCATTTTGTCTACCTATATATACGTGTTGCGGCAGAAACAAACAAACAAAAACATTCATCACCCTTAGCGATATAAATTCACTCCAATCGATATAAACCTACGCCTGATAATTGACGGTATAAGGAATTTAATTAATTGTCGAGAGAATTCGTTGAAGAAAAAACAAACAAAGAAATAAATAAATAAATAAAGTTCGACGATTCAAATTCGGACGTCCGTATATTTACATATGAATATAACTGTGTACAGCCGTTAATTAAATTGTCTGAGAAACATCACAGCTGAACGACCACCGGGACCCGATTTCCCCCCCCCCCCCCCTTTTACTTTTTTGTCCCTTAAAATTTATTTATTTTGTATTTTGTTTTGTTTTATTTTATTTTATTTTTTTACCTTATCACGATCGTGAAAACCGGTTGGGTTATAGTTGCGTAGCGTCGAGGGTCGATCCGGGGCGTCGTCGTGGAGTGGCAAAGGGGATATCAGGGATACGAACGAACGTTATATTACATTTTTATCGGATTGCCTCCTGCACCGTGAAATCGGGATATAAATAATGGAGCACTCTCGATATACCCATACCACATTACTCGTTGTATACCGCCGACCGACTGTAGACGACAGTACACATATTCTCATATCTGTTATAACCCAATCGTTCAATACCTCTACGTATTCTAATGTACCGTATACCCACACCGCTACGTACGAATGTAACCCGAAGCACGTTCGAATCCATTCGACAATTATGCTGCTTAATTTTTTAATTTATTCACTTTTTATTTTTCATCCTTCGAACAAGTGCGGCACACATTTCCTGCTCGTGTTGATATATAATTTGTGATGGCGTCTATATTTTCATTCTGAAAAAAAAATCAATCATTCGACTAATTTTTTTGTGCATCAAACCCTCGTTTGATTTGAGAATAAAATGTTTGGATTTTATTTTATTTTCTTTTTTCTTTTCGTTTTACAGATTTTTCAATTGATATCCGAATTAAATGTGTTGAGCGAAGCGTTGTTGATTCAGCTTTAGAAATGGGAAAAAAATGTGCACAAGGATTCAAAAAATGCGTTTATAGGGGTGCATGTGTATATTTGACTCGACCGGAACGTATATCATCAGTAGTCGAACTAATTTTCAAATTGAAAAGTCAGAAGTAGTCTGGTCAGAGCCAGATAGTTCGCATATAGGTACACGTAAATACGTACCGGATATTCAACGAATGCATTACTAAATTCTGGAAAGCCGAGTCTCCCAAAACCGCAGGATTAATATATATCTGACCATAAAACTTGTACGTCTGCACCAGCGGTGAAAATTTTCAGAAACTACAGACACGTGGTTTTCAAAAACTCCGTTCGATTTTAAAAATGCAAAGTTATCAGTCGAGCGAATTCCCGAGTGTTTATGTAATAGTAATTCGCAAATAATTTCATTTAGGTAAACTTTCGGGAATGGGTGATATTAAATATAATCCGATTTCACCTTACTCTGCACGAGATCAAAAGTTTCTTCGTATAATATAATGCAGATGGAATATGAATTAATTCGAAAAAATAAAAAATAAGAACCAAGAACAAGTAAAACAAAATAGAAAAGAAAAAAATTCATAATGACATGCAAAAAAATCAAAGAGCAAAGTTTTTCAAAGGTAGGATAGAATCTATAAAAAAAAAAAAACAACAAGCTTCACCTCAAGGCAAAACATAATAAGCGTCAAAAGTTGAAGGGTAGGTATTATACCTATAGAGAAAGTACACGCTGAAAAAAAAAAAAAAAAATTTCAAAAAATAAGTAGAAACGCCAGCTCGACTTGACGTCGAGTTATTAAGATAACGCCGGTACTCTTTTGTTTTTTTTTATTCGTCCTCTCCTTGTATATTTTGTCATATTTTTTTTCCTTCATTCTTCATGGATTTATATGAAGTAAGATAAAAAGTGGAACGGGTAAGAGCAGCTGAGGGGGCGCGTGGTTATACCTATTTTTCTACGGCAGGAGAAAAGCAAAGACCGAGTCATTTTTACAACTTTTACGGAGATGCGAACTCGATTGCTGGTTGAGAAAAAAAAAGAAAAGAAAAGATACTTCAGTCGCTAATTTATTATCCGACATAAAGAAAACCCCGGCACGTAAAGATCGCCAACGAATAGGGTATGATAAAAATAAAATAATTATACCAACGTGAACTTATGTTGAATTCGCAAATATGAGGAACTCTTCTGTTTAATCTCTCGAGCTTTCACGGTATCAAAAGGCGATAATTATTGTATGAAGTAATTTTTCTCTTTTCTTTTTTAGATGATGAAATGAGAACAGGACCTACCTAATCAGCGGATGATCAAATCGACGGTATTTATCTGGAATGTTCTAGTCGCGTATTCGTAGGACTGACAAATTGGCTTGCCAATAGCAAATGCGGTTGGTTCTCATGTACTCTGAAATTGAAAGGCGGTTAAAGTATGTTTCCGCATTACGGGAATTCTCCCCTTTGACGACTAAGTCGGTATATGGTATTAGGTATACAGGGCATACAGCCTATGTATGTGTGGAGTATATGCTCCTTCGCCATCCGTCTGGTATATGTACACGACGATTTCTGGTATGGCGTCAATCAACATCCCATGCAAAACAGCCGCCGCCATCACATAGTCCTGCGGTGGACCGCTCAAGCGTAACTCAAATTACAAGGGAAATCCCTTATTTCTAGGGTGCGCAGAACATCGCGGCATCAGCCGTAGAGGAATTGCAAATTGTTCTGTCAATAACACAACGTTGACCTTTAATTTTCCAGGTTTATGCTCCCCGTCGTATTTTAACCCTGCCTCAAAAAAAAAAAAAAAAACAAAACAAAAAAACAGAAACAGAAAGAAAAACTGCAATAAAAAAACCAAAAATATACGCATACGCAAACACGTGAACAAAGGGAAACAAAATGTGTAGAAAAAAAATTAATAAATAATCCAACCAAAATCGTTCCACTCCCGCCTTATATTACCGCAATTACCAGCACCCGCCGCGTCGGCTACTCAAAAATTAAATTTTCGAGCTAGAATAAAACGAAACGAAAAAAAAACACACACACAAAATCAAATTCTTTAAAAGCTTATCCGCGTTACACCGTCCGAGCAAAAGAAAAAAAAAAAACAAACAAACATGAAACAAAATTAAACCAACTAAAATGACCCGTTGAATTTTCAGAACCCGCAGCTCGGTATACGAGAAATAATTTCTCGTGCTAAGTAACGACTGGCCACTACTGTGCCGCGTTCGCCGTCTGGTTGAAATGTAAAATTCATGTGCGGTTATGCCATCGGAGCTCCAGATTTTCCACACAATCTCCCAAGTGACCTCGTTGCTTAGTGTATCATAAAAATAGGTGAAGCGAGTTTGCTCATTTCATAGGATAATGGCGATTTCCTTTATTTTTTTTCCTCATCACTGTCCGATTAATTAAAATACAAGGAAAAAAGATACTATATATTATCAGGTTGATCAGTGCCGCTGAACCGTGACCGAAAATTTGAGTGAAGAAAAAACGACTTTCAGTCTATACGAGAGCCGCGGTGATGAAACTGGTCTTTTTTTTAGTCCTTCTTACGGTTTTTCGAACTCACGCGGATCAGTAGCTCCGGCAGCAGGTGTGGGATATGGGGATGAGGTCCGGTTTTTAGAAAATTACATACCGCTAATGCGAAGTACTTCCTGTGATATAAAGGACAGACAATGGCGATGGTATAAGGTCATTAGTGAAGATTGGCTTGTCGCCAGTAACGTGGAGGGGAGTCCAGTGGACCGCGTTTCGCGCCAAAACGCGTTAGCAACTGATTTGCTGTTCCATGAATTCCCCGACCCTGATAGCTGTCTGAGGGAGTATCCACGCTGTATGATCATCGGAGGATAAAAATGTGAGAAATATGATCGAGTGTCGAGAAATAATCTATTTCCCAGCGTTAATTTCATTGCAATAAGTATAATTGATTTTCAGTCATAAGCTATCCAATCGCGGATCATTCGCTGTGTATTATATCGTTCCACTTATATCGGCGGGTACGAAATAACCGAAAGACATAACGAAATGGGAGGAGCTGTATAAGCTATCTTACAAATAATGGTTTCTGGAGTGACAAAGTGCACAAACTCCTTTCCCGAGATTTCTCCTCCTGCACTGCAGAGAAAGAACTATTTTAATCCACTTTAGGTTTGCAGAGTGCCGTATTTTTCTTTCAAACCCTTGCGCATTCCACGTTACTCTATATATATGTTCTAAAACTATCACGCGTGTGTCAGACCTTTCGAACAGTTTCAAAAAAAAAAGCAGAAAAATTGAAAAAACAAAATAAAACAATCGTCCGTATTAATGCTTACTCGGAGCCCCGACAATGGATGACTTGAATCTTGACTGAAAGAATCTATGAAGATAATCTCTGGATCGAATACGTATTATCGTAACATCGGATACAGGGTCATGTTTCAAATACCAAACGAGCGACTGTCGACGACAAAACGTTTGGATCACTCCGCAGCTCAGAGCGACTATCCTATCTCGATATAGGTATGCATATGGTTCTAGAGCCCCGCAGCGGGTCGATGGTATGCCTTACATAAATTGAATTCCTCGATGCACGTTGCTGTAAACAGAATCTAACAATAAGTGGTTCTGTTCCGCAGTATGTCTCATAAAAGAATAAAATATTCCCACGATATACCTAATACGATATCAATTTGTCAAGGGCTATAAAAATCGCGGGGGCGCGTCTCCCAAAAATCCACAGAATTTGAAATTTATTCGGGTTTTCAAATTTTCTGGGTTACGCTCTTCTTTCCTACCTACGCGTCATCCGCGCGATGGACGGAAAAATCGTGCGAGCTCAAACAGTATATGTACAGGCGATTTGGGAACGATGAAGTATTTGAAAAAAAAAAAAAATAAGAAATCTCCGGATTACAAAAATTTGTTTCGTTTATGTTTCAGTAATTTCGTCTCCTATTCCGCTGTGCCAGTTATAAGATATCTCTACAAACGCGTTGAAACGTCAAGAAGTTTGAACTTCACTCGGCGTTTATCTAGTCAGACGTTTATTCACGTTATACGCATTCCGTCCGCAGGTCTAGGCGTTCTCCATATATACCGAAGTGTAATTAATTCATTTAAACGCGTCTGTTATTTCAACCGGGTGAAATTTCACGTGCATAATGCACCCTGCAGGTATCTTTCTCTCTCTCTTTGGCTCTCTCTCGCGCAACCAACCCCATATAATGTAGAACAGTTGAACTAGAATTCCGTTTTGGTTAACCACCGACGAACAGGTCCGACCCTCAAGTGTGGATCCGAGGGAGAAGGGGATGAAGGAGAACGCGACCTGTGGGAAGAAAGTTCACAGCAGCTTATACATATCACGACCGAGAGTGCACCAGTTACAAACAAATTGGAATCGCAAAATAAATTTATACGTGCGACCGGTTCGGTTGTTCAATTGGTGTCCGGTATGCATCGCATGGAAAATTATTCCGGACCTTCCAAATTCAGCTGCGGAAGCTCTTCCGCTGCAGCGTAGGAGAAGAGAAGGAGAAGAAGAAGAAAAAAAAATCAGATTCCATGAGGATTTTCTTTTCCATTTTTGCCGACGTTTTTTTCGGACGATTCAATACCGTAAAGTCATGACATTTTAATTCATTGCATCTATAGAGCTGGAATCTAACAAGTAAAATGGACGAAGTGATATACGGTTGAAAAAAGACCGATCGTCCCCAGCTTTATTCAGTGTTTTCTGTGTCTCTATTTTATATAATTTCATGATTTCCGCTTAAAAATCTGCTCTTTAATTTTCGTTTCCGAAAAATTGTTCTTCCAGCAAATTATACGTTAATTAAACCCTGCGTCTTGTACGCGGATGTATAATTTGTCGGGCGAGATCAAGTTAATCAGAGTAAACAGATATCACTTTGTAACTGAGACTCTCGAAACCGTGCAGAATATATAAAAAAAAAAGGAAACACGCAACAAATCCTTCGTGTTATAAAACTTTGCATTATATGTAGTTCGTTCTAGTTTATTCATCTTGGAAGAATTTAAACCGGTTGTAAATATGCGACTCACACGCTTATATACTTCAACGTTGCACTTCATGTTCTGCGATGCACGCGGAGTAATTTAGCCGAAGAATGTTTTTTTTTCTTTTTTTCTTTCTTCGTTATATTCTGTTGCACCGGTATATAAATACCTATATACATATGTATTATATCCAGCTTCCACGAATATAATTCACGGGAAAAATTCTTGACCGCGATAAATCACCGTAGAGCCTGCAGTGCAGCATCCCGTGCGATTCTTGATCGAAAGCGGAAAACTGTTGTAAATTTCTGTGGAGGGAATTACGGAGTTGGAGATTTAACAATTCAGCGGGTATCTTTCTAGAGGTGGAGAATGGGGTCAGTTTGATCTTTGGACATGTACAAAATAGGGACGAAACTCCCGGGAGACTGTTAACCAGAGTTGTCCCTCCTTCTCCGAGTAATTAAGAGGGTTACCGAGGTGTGACATAGACGTGCAGGGGAAGACTTGAAGTGGTCGGTATAGAAAGATAAGGGGAAGAGGAGGGAGAATTGCGCTAAGTTGACCCTCGACGCTCGTTCGGTATGACCAACGCATGCCAGTCCCACTGCAATTGAGACTTGCAACGGTAGAAAAACCAAAAATAAACGAAAGTTCATTCGCACATAATGCAGACGTCTGTTCACAGAGGGAATCGAAAGATTCATCAGATCTCAGATCTTCGACAAACTTTCGTTGATATTGTTTTGAAAATAAAGATTTCAAAGAAACTAAATGAGGCGAACACGAAAAAAAACTAACAAGGTGTACAACACGTAGCACCTCGTAATCAACCTCCGATTTTCACATCAGAGTCAGTTTATGAATGGAGATTGCTGTTCCGAGATTGAATGGGGCGGAGGTGGGAATGAGGTGGAGGGTTGGGGTATAATTGCCGTGGGTTGCCAGGAAAGTGCATATACTATCGGTATACGATCTATAAAATAATCTATGCGATGCATTAAGGAAGATTGAGTCATTTTAACCCCCGCAAGAAATATTCCTTAGGGGTAGTCAGACACGCGAGTATACATATAATGTATTATATGATGTAGTACAACTTCACGATGTAGATATAGCTACAGTATATAGTAATAATATTCCTTCGCGCAGTTTAATATTTCACGTATCGAATGGTTCCCAACTTTTTTCGATGTGTTTTTTTTTTGTTTCTTTCTTTTGAACATAAAAGGAAGAACAAAAAATAAAGAGTTGAGGAACGGAGTGGAGAAGAAATAAAATGAAATGGAAAAAAAGAAAAAAAAATCGAAGATATCTATGGTAAACGGAAAAAGCAGGTAGGTGAAAAAAGTCAAACAAACAAGATTGGCAATTGAATTGCGAGCGGGAACACGGAGAGGCACTTTCCATCAATTTGCAAGCAGTCGGAAGGCAAATGGCTTTGTTTGTTAATAGGGTCTCTCAAACAGTCGATATTAGTTCCCATAGAATAGGCTGTGTGTCCCTGGGAGCTTTTAAAAAATTACCACGCGTCATATGCACCCAGATATGTCTACGTTCATCTTGTCGACAGCCGGGAATCGTTCTTTCATTTCTTCGTTTTCTACCTGCTTTTTTTTTTTTCTTCATTCTATTAAATGGCAGAATTTGTTCTTTGTATTTCACAGATTCTTCTTGTTTCAACGTGTATTATGGGAAAACTCGACACGCGTCATAGCGTATTCTACCTAATGTACGTTTATAAAGGCCATCGTCTAGATTCCGTGAACTGCACGCAGCAGGTTCTGCGAGGGTATAACTTGAGTGCCTTGTTTATCAGTTTACGCCGACGAAGACGACGATGGTTGTTTTTTTAAAGCTGAAGTGCACTTCCTCTTATGGGAATATTCGACGGTACAGGCAACTATATTACTTCATTAGGTGGGAAACGATAGTTGAATTCTATCGTGAATATCTCATCGGTAAAATGATGGCCATAGAGATTCTATGGTCCTCGAATTCGGTGAATGAACAATGAAGAAGTAACGGGCGATTTTCTTCGCAGAGAAATATATTATTCTTCTAGGTATATGTGGAAGCGTTTAAACGTTGAGTTTGGAAAATTCAAGGCCTGAAGAAGGTATAATGACTGGCTGGTGCAAGTAAACGCCGCGCCGGTTTTACGAGTCATATCCTTGAATTTTGAAGTACTTTGCACCTACCCACACGATGAAACTACCAACTGCCTAGGATAGACACTCGTAACACTGAATGGCCTCTCGAGGGACACTCCAAACTCTCAAGTCTAATATAACAACTATGCGTTCTGATGATTCACGAGCTTCAACTTGCAGGCGGTTTACGAAGTCGCGTGAGGTATACCTACGTTTCAAACTCCTCGCGATTATACCTATGTAACACCTACAGAATGTATATTACGGGCGTACCGTTTTCATGGTTGAATCCTACTTTCAGAGACGAATACCCTCTTCATTCTTCTCGCACAACATATGCAGATCAGAATTTTACAGTCAGCTGATTGCGCGATAAGGATATAGAGACAACTCGTAAATTATGTACGTCTACAACGTCGTCGACGTATATAAAGCGTGAAATAGGCAATCGTTCGGAAACTATATCATTGCAAAGCTCAAAGGGAGAAGAAGAATATTTTGCATATATCGATCTCCGACAGCTGCTTTATGTTGAAATCCTAGATCCGTTGGCATCGACGTGTGCGCTACCAACGCGTCAGTATCGGAATAATAATGCATGGAAAATGGAACTCTGCCTAAAGCCACGCCCAAGTCTGGTAGCTTCTTAATAAAATTGACAGAAAAATTTCAATAAGATGTGCCAAAATTATAGGATATACAAAAAAGCAAGAACGAAAGAAGTCGTCAAGTCCGACATTTTTCGGTGTGGACGCTGCACTGATACAAGCGATAGGCGTAAGGTGCAGGAGAAAACCTTCGAAATTGGGTTTAGGCATTTTCGCGGCTTATATGGCACGTAAAAGATCCATAAAATTCAGAGAACGGTTCACGAATTAGACAGATCGTGGAAATTGATTGCGCAGTACGCGGAAAATTCTTATAGATTTGACGACTCAGCAGTCTTTATAGTTATATAGGTATACCTACCTATATGATGTGCGGTTGGCTACCGAAAACTATTTAATCAGGCTCAAGCGGCATTGAATCGACGCGCTATATGCTCTGCCATGGCTACACATATATCAGGATGTGATTCGTTATTTTCAACTAATTGTAAAATGAATCCCTTGAGAAGAAAAAAAATTGAATAAAAATGAAGATAACTGCAGTTATGCGTCGAATTAATGATAATTACAACTGGCGATATGGGTTTCAATTTTTAATTCAGAAGTTAAAGGATGTGACGGATGAGAGAGAAACAGGTAGAAAGAAACGAGGGAAAACAATAAAATAAGAAATAAAAATAATAATACCTAAAAAAAAACCGTTCAGAAGCGACGATATTTCCACTCGCGTATCCCTCTTCCAGATCTCTCAAAAGCAGTTGGCATTAGGTATACTCATACTATACTTGGAAACTGAAGCTTCGAGAGTAGCGCTCTCATTAGCGTGATTACATTCTTCTGTAAGGGAGGAGAGATCGTCCTTTTCTACATAAAACTGGCTCCCTATTTGTCGGAATCAACAAAACCCCTTTTTCATCCTTTGACTGCACATATTATATACACGCTGTGTATAATCTTGCTTAAATTCTGCATATTCCCTGCACAGGTGAAGAGCGAAGGAGGAAAAAAGGAAAAAGAGAAAAATAAATAAATAAATGAAAAAAGAAAATTAAGCGTATAATATTTATTTTCAGCGGATAAAGAATTTTGAAAATTTCAAAGAACAATTAATCAAAACGATCCCTGCCAGATGTGTTTACTATATATTTATATACCCTTATATGCGCGCGGTTTATAAAATTCGGAAAACAAAGGTAAAAAAACTGAATAGAATTTTACGAGCCAAAGGGCAGCTTTGTAGTCCTGTTGGCCCACGTATACTGTAGTGTTACACGTATAAACCATATGGGGAATTCAGACTACGGGAATATTCGCCTCGATTCAGGGTCTGGGTTTGTTCCAAACTGCAAGTTTGAAGCTTCGTAAATTGCCCAAAATACGTGCCTTTGTGAACCTTTACAAAACCGTACAAAACTCTCAAGGGACGAAATTGAACCTCGTCCTGCACGCCGTGCATCGGGGATGAGAAGCAAAAAAAAAGGCGAGAAAAGAAATGAAGTGAGAAACAAAAGAAAGTAAATCAAAAACTATCCGAAACATTCTTCAAAATAGATATAGGTACGTACAGCTAATAATACTTCGTTCTTTTTTTTTAACGTTGACGTAACTAAGCGACGAGACGGTATAATTTCTGTGAGACGAATCCCCGACGAAATGGCGCCTGCTAATGGTAATTGTGGAGGATTTTATAGAGCGTTTTATTAAGTTAGTCATCCGTGTAGAACTCTTGACCCAGTTACCGGTGACAATTAAACGCGTATCAACTTCCGCCTTCCGCATTCAGCGCGTGGTGATAACCAGAAACGTCCGTTCTCTGCGGATCAATATTTACCTTGAACTTGCAGCGACGAAGGCGGCAGCTAAACTTATCGTAAAGTAACTAAAATAATCTTGAATCCTTATTTAAGAGCATGCAGCAGCAATAGCGTCAGAAACGCTTTTGCTGAAGACGCGTAAAAAGAAAAAAAGAAAAAAATTAGAAAAGGCTCGCCGACGCCCGAGTGGGACGTCCCTGTATACAGTCGGAACGATGGAACGCTAATATAAAGAGCTTTCGTCATGCTGCAGTTTTTGCTACTCTACGAGAAATTCTGGAGCCCTATTAATTACATGGGGAGTATTCGATTCGCCAGATTGCTCACATTTTTTACTTCCATATAATCCAACGATTCCTACCAGATCCGATTGATTCATCTTTTCATTCATATATTTAATATCTCCTTCAATTCACACGTATGAGAATTCAATCTCGCAACGTACCTACTATTATTCCGAGAGTCGACAGAGATTGATAAAAAAAAAAATTCGGAGATCGCGCATTTCGTCGATTATTTTTACACATCAATTTCAAAATTCTTGCGTTTCACCCGTCCCTGAAATATGAGAAACGTTCTTTTTTTTACGAAAGATTGGCCCGAATCGTGCTCTCGCCCTGGATGAAAAAAAAATAAAAGTAAAAAACAAAATAAAATGAACAAAAAAAATAAAATGGAGATGAAAAGTACGTGGGGAGTAACAGGCCGGTAATTAACCGCGTGTGGTTTCAGCCGGACCTTTTTATTTAACTTTTTACATGACAGCCCGCAATGCACGAGGGTTAACGTTTGCAGCGTACTATACCTACAGCGCGTTAAACGGCCTTTGTATTTCTTCAGGAATTTTTTTTCTTTTTTTTTTCCTTTCTTTTTGCTCTACATATGCGAACACGAATTATACAGTCCCGTAGTTACAACGAAAAGAACGACCGCCTTTTCTGAGAAAACAAAAAATAAAAAATTACGGTTTAATATACACGCGGAATGAATGTGGAGCGACGAAATTTTTGGACTCTCGACGACACCTTTTACTCTGCAGGGGTCGTCAAAAAGTCAGATAACGAATGAAGATATGCGAGGATTTTGGCAACGTTGAAATTTTTCGCAAATCGTCCTGTACGACTGTAATATTATTTTTTTTTTCGTTTTTCCTCAGGTAACGGCGTATGATTTTTGTTTTCGTTTGTGGAAAATCATTAAATTTACATGAACTCCATAATTTAAAAATATTTACTAGGGGAAAAATATGATGAGGAAAAAAAACTATCAGACTTTTAATAGTAGCTTCGGACTTGCCATGTAATCTACTTCGGCTGTAATTACGTTTCATGTTTTCCGGAGTGATTCTCACGATTGGAAAATCATTGAATTCACTCAGTCCACTTTCGATAGAACAAAAGATATTCTTCAGAAGCTTTTCCGGTCGCTCTACTCGGAAAGTAACAAAACATCGAAGCTGCAGCAGCAACAGCTTTTACCGAAAACGTATTTTCAGTTCGAAATAAAAGTAAAAAATAAATAAAAATAAATAAATGAAATAATAAAAAACAGAGTTTTTGTGATTCGTGAAATCGAAATATAGAGAATAGATGAATTAAAATGGATAAAAGGTACGGTTCGTGAAAATAAAAAGAATAAAAACTGACGAAACAAAAGTAGAAAATCTAGGGTAAATCTGTCGAAATGAAATTGGAATAGGGAGTTAGCAGCTGATGCCAGATATCAATTTAGCGTGATTAAACGCTGTAGGCTGATTGGATCTCAAGACTGATTACGTAGAGATATGGTTTGCAAAGCCTTGAGTATCCGAGCGATTTGCACCCTCGATCAATAAGGAATTAGAACGGGTCAGGCAGTGACTAATTGTCCAGCGACTCGATCCCTTGTTTGTTAATGCATCCGCATCCAAGATCTCTCTCCCCTTTTCCCTCTTCCCTCTTCCCTCTTCCACTCTTACTCCCCCCCCCCCCCCCCGTAGTTTCCTGCGCCGTGCGTATTAGCACACTCGCCGAGTATTCGAGATTCTCGTTCTACGTAACAATTCCCCCTTTTATTCATAGCAAACTCTCCCTGTACTCGAGATCTTGTGTTCCTCAGGCAAAGAGTAGTCATGTACGTACACTATATCCTCCGCATGAACGCGAAGTTTGCGTACATATCCGAATGGGGAAGAGCCTCTCCCTTACCCACGCGATGCAGAAGAGGGTAATTCTCTCTACCTCAAGCCTCCATGTGCAACGTCCGCGTGCTTAATGAAAGGTTTCAGTTTGCGACACTCCGTTACAAAAATTTGAAAATTCTTATCCCGGAATACCGTTAGAAAAATATCCACGTCTCTCGCGTCGGTTTCAGGATTAGAATCGGTGCGATTCTACAAGATGACAAAAAATTAGAGAAAAGTTTATAGTAGAGAGTGTGCGTCGATTGATAAAGATTCGGTAATCGAGCGACCACCGTTTATTCAGTTGTTCGTTTCGTCGAAGATTTTCAAAGCTTTCGCTACGATACTTTGAGTACCGCGGTACGTAGGTGGGTAGGTGCCTTATTCCTTCTCGAAGCAGCAGTGGCGCTCGTCACTTCTGAACGGAGTGCCCTTCAGCCCTGATAACCCTTATCGCGTGCCCCACGAGAAACTTGCTCCTGTATAAGGTCCTCGTCGACTTTCGCATACAACCGAGCCCTTCGCCCTCCAGTTTCAGCCCTTAAATCCTTTACCCTTTACCCGCCTCTACCGTTCACCCTTCACTCTTTAGTTTCACTCAACGACATGGTAGGTAGGGTATGCATACATGTAGTAGGCGAGCGAACGAATGTGAAAAAAAGAAAAAAAAAGGAAAATAAAATAAATGATAATAATGTACAAAGAATTGGAGCGAAAATACGCACGGTGTAGGACACGACGCGACGTGATGTACGCGAATATATGGACGAGCGAAAAGCCCCTGAAAAACACCCCCTAAGGAAAGGATTGACTAGCAGCTCTCTTCTCCCCCTACACATATTCAATCCTGCGGTGTACTGATGAAAACAAAGGTTTTCCGTTCACGTTTCGTGGATGACATGCCGGGGTAAAAGAACAAAGCGACCAAGAGTTGTAATTTCTTCGTTACAACCCTGCAGAGGGTCAAAGGTCTCTCGAGTGGGTACAAAGAATCTACACTCGTATCATCATTACATCTATCAGCCTACGCACGTACCTACTATGGTACCATCTTCACCTTTCCGTCTTTAATTTTTTTAATTTTCTCTTTTTTCGTTCTCGCCATTACCGCCGCTGTGTGTTCGTTGGAGTTGAATTATACTCGTAGAAGTTCGAGCCGCTTGGAAGTCTGGATTTCTCCTTGCTCCAAGCACATGGAAGCTTTTTTTCTCACTTTCTCTAACGTACGATAAAACCGAGCTGCATTTCATAATTGAATTCTCCGTTGGGCTGAAGAAATTTCATCGATCAGCAGAATCATTCCAATACCTGGAACCACGTTCCCCGGTAAAATACGTTATCATGTCCCGAACGCTACGCTGCAGGGAAATGAAGCCAGGAAGTATTCCTTTTTCTTTTTTTTTTTTTACTAAAAAGGCTCGCACCCCACTCGGTTACGAGTCCCACGTATGTGCGTACTTACCCTGCACCTTATAAACTGCACACGCCACGGCAAAGAACTCGAAACAAGGAATGAGAAGAGAATTGCCGCTTGCAATCTTCATGAGAGTAAAGAACTACATGGTTATACTTTGCCGTATATTCTATACAATGTGGGGTACATACGCTCCTCGGAGTGCTACCGAAAGCCTTGGGCAAACTTTACATGAAAACAAGCGAGCGTAATATACACGTGAAAAATAATAACCAAAATAATCATCAAAACGGTGAAAAAAACAAACAAACAAAACAAACGAAACGGAGAGGAAAAAAAAAACTCGCACAGTTTATCGAGCGCAGTCTCCAAAGACACGCGAACGAGGGTTTGAACGGAGTTTCGCAGGAACAAAGGATCAGATGCGACCGAGAGAATGAATTTTTATCTTACACCCAGATGCAGATTTATCCGTATCGCTCTTTTTTCGGTTCTCGCGGTAATTATACAAGAGAAACAGGTGTAGAGGAAATTTTTTGTTCTCGAATTTCGAAACCTCGTATATAAGGAATCACTTGGAAGCATTCGGAATTTGTTCCGAGGGAATTTCACCGCTGTGTAAAACGGTCACGAGTAGATACGATAGAGATTTTATAAGAGACTAAGTTTCCTGAGAATTGGATCTACGTACCGATTTCCGTTCTACAACCTCAACAGCATCCCTTGCCGCCACGTTAATTCACAAGGAGCAGTGCAGGCCAGCCTTTGAGAACCGCAGGTGCACGAAACGACGCTTAATGTTTATGGAACACATCCTTTCCTCGACGCCCACGCTCTTTCCACTTCCCAACGTAAAGTTTATGAACGATAAGAAAATTTGGAGAAACAGAAAAAACGATGTGGAAAAAAATTAATCAACGATCACGCGATCACGATCGATCCGAAGCGTCGATTTTTTTCGTTTTTTTTTTCTTTCTCTATGCGAAGCATTTTTTCAGAAATTAATCAGCCGGAAGTAGCGCTGTGGCGACGCAGGGGTGAGACGAAATGCTTGATTCGAGAAGAAAAAAGAATAAGGTAGAAATTAAATATTTACTTTCGGTTTACCGTGATCTTGGTATTTACCTGTAATTTGTTGGTTGTTCCGTAGCAGCTAGTTAAGTAGCCGGATGTAATAAAGTACGACCCGTCAACCTCGCTACAGGAAGACAGATATAAACGGCATTAGTTGTTCTCTTATACCGCGCCCATATCGCCTGCAGACGCAACCAAAGACTCTCCCAACTCCTGCAGACTAATATGCGGACGCATGAAGAATGATAAATTTTCTTTCGCCAGCACAGCACGCGCGCACCACATCGCAATGTTCTGCTGATTTATAAATTTTCATTTTTTCATAAATTTTATATTCAATCAGGCCATGCAAAAAATTGCCATGCTAGGCCGTGAAAAAAATACAAAAATTGTAGTTGAGGATTGATAAAAATGGGGTAGTTGTGTCGAGTGAGAACGGAGGGTAGAATACCAGCGGTATTTGGACCCTATGGTAGAATATCGATAGATGCAGTGAGGCGCCTATGTGCAGTATACATATACTTAAGTTGCGGATCAGAGTGTCAAACGCACCTTAGTGCGCATGAAATCGAGCCTCGACTTTAGCGTCTCCACAGCGCAACACGAGCTTTGTTGCAACTTAGTGGATAGGTTTCCGAAGCATTAGTCCTTGAATTTTCTCTCATATATCACCGAGGAATTTCTCTATGCAGATGCAGATAACATGAAACGATACAGGTACACGCCCAACCCGAGTCCTTTAACTGCGGTTGAAAAATTTATTGCAAAAATATGTACAAATAATAATCGGGGAATAGAATGAGAGAATCAAAAATTTAGAAAAGTGTAACAGTGAATGAAAAAAATTTCACCAATCGCTAACAAATTATGATAGCTATACACACGTAATAATTGAGTGAACAATATTGTACGAGAAGTTATAAAATGCCCGGATAGGTACCGACTTTTTCTCCTTACTTTTTCTTGATTCTCTTTTCTCTCTTCATGCCTCGTTGTCAGAATTTTGTTTTATTATCACAGTAGGCATGATCGAGAACGGGAGATAAAAGTTTCATTTTACAACGCGAGGAAAGTAAAGCCTTGAGAAAAAGTTTTCTATATATATAAAGGAAATTGAGCATAATTCGGTTGAACTGCCTGTATACTTCCACCTGCTGAAAAGTGACGGTGTACGAAAAGTTGCTTTTTTTCTTCTTTTTTTTATCATTATAACTATTCTTCATGTCGTATATATTATATGTTTTATGCCCGAATAAAAAATGAAAGAAAAAGAAAAAAAAAAGAAAGGAAATTTCTTCATACTTCCGCTGATTTTGTACGCATGATTTGACTGAGGAGAGCCCAAGGGTAAGGGTTAAAAAGCACTAAATCTGCCCCTATTTTTCCTCTATATGCCTCAGCTCTCGCTCTCCAAGTTTCGGTCACTTTTCCACCCCTTTCTTCTCAGAGCTTAACCGACAATCTTTGTAGATATATACGTCATGAGCTTCGAAAGTCGAGTAATCTAGCTGAGATGAAAGCTTGCAGGAAGCTTGAGTTCCTGTATAAATCTCGTTTCTAAGAGGAGAACGAGTGAGAGAAGCCATGAGTTTGGTAGTTATCAAATATGTAGTTATAAGTGGCTGCTGTATAACACGATAATTATCGGAGTTATTTTTTTAAATATTTTACATCAGCTTTATTATCCATAGAATTTATAATAGAATAAATAAATGAATGAATAACGGAAAAATAGAAAAAAACCTAAATCAAAAGCTCGCGGATTATACATGTACGTTCTCCCGAGCTAAGGCTTTCATCATCTCGTAAATTTAGTTTACTAATTAATGACCTGCTTAAATTTGGCTTTGTGCGTGATGTGAATTTTCGAAAAGCAAAATATACTGTAAGTACATATAGGTATATACCATCGAGCATACATTACACCGACTCGACACGCGGGGGTGTGTAATAATAAATACATATATATAAACTTGTGTAGGAAAAGCAAAATGGGTAACGCGTGAAATTCCCGGCTATATAATTCAAGTTACAAATCATTCCATTACTACCAACCGTTACCAACAATTGCCTGCAGTTTACGACCACCTACCATGAAAGTAATCAGTTCGGAATAGAAAGAAAAAAAACAAAAAAAAAAAATTATATTCACCTGCACCCTCCACCCGAATTACAAATTCTGAGCTTTTATCCTTCGGAAATTTGGTGTCCGTCTTTTGTTTCTCAACCTTCCCCCCCCCCCCCCCCCCCCCCCCTCGTTCTGTAAGAAATTTTCATGCCTGTGAAAAAAGGAATCGCGAAGCTAACGGACGAATAAATAAGAATGAGAAAAAAAAATTAAAAAAAATTACACGAACTAAAAAAAGAGATGGAAAAAGCATCTCAGTTGGCCATTTGTAATAAATCGTTATTTATCCCGGAGTTTTGATTTATTGCAAAAGCAGCGGCAGCCCTTTGAGCATAACTTTGAGTTCAAGGTGAATTCTTATATTCGCTTCCTTTTCTCGCTCTCAACATCCTTACTGCAGCCTGCATGGACCGATCGATCGCTTTTGTTTTCGCTTTCTCTTTTTCTTATTGTTGTTCTTTTTTTTCACTTTTTTGCTAAATAATATACGTACGATGTACACTTTACCTGCAGAAGGATCGAAATATACAGAACAGCTGCACTCGAACTCAAGGACTACCGCGAGGGCCTCATAGAACTATATGTACGACGTGTTCATTATATCCTGTCGCCTGTTTTGCGAAATAATCTGAGAACCGAGAAATGCAGCGTGATCCGTATGTATATTAAGATGTTTTAATGACACCATTAAAATCAGTCCTGACGAAGCAGACCAAGTGCACCTGTACATACATATATATATAGAAATACATAGCTATACGTATAGAGATAAGGTAGGTCAACTGCAAGCTCGAACAAATTCCTATTTCTCCCTTACGAAATTCGCGATCGTCGTGTCCCCATAATTCTGTTTTTACTTTTTTGTTATATATTTCACACGCCTTATATTTGAAATCTAGGTCGTTTCATCCTCATTTATATGTCATTCTCGCGATGTAATCTGTAATTTCATATTTTTATTATTTTTCCTTTTTCTCGTTTCATTTTATTCAATTTCTTTTCTCTAATTTTTCTTTTTCGTTTTTATTCAATATTTTCATTTCACTCTTCAGACTCGCGATACGCGGGTCAGATGCAGCGCGTGATAATCGAGGTGCAAATATCCAACGCGTCAAACGGGTAATCAAGAAGTGGCAGGACAGCGGCGGGGGGGGGGGGGGGGGGGGGGGGGGAGAGGAAGGGTTGCGCGAGATTTTCTTGCTCAAGAAATTAATGAGTATAGCGACCGAGGTAACAACGAGGCTATACTTGTATACTTGGGTTCTAGGGATGAATTATGAAGGGTTTGGTGCTAGAGAATTTATGATTCTCTCTCTGTTGCTGTAGCAACGCTATAAGGTATAATGCGCGAACGCGCGCGACTACTTCGGACGTGCGAAATAGAAACTCATTGCGTGAAAGTGCGAGCTGGAAAGGTGGGAGAAAAAAGCGCGCGAGACGAAAATAAATAAATTCAAAAGAAATCAAAGAAAAAAATCATAAACAACATTTGTATCGAAAATAAACTATCGCTTTACGATCTCACACGAGCGTACGTGTTATATAGGTAGGTAGGAACGTATGTGCGGTGAGAATGTGAAGAAATGAAACGTGGTGATTTTTCTCTGTCAACTATATGTACCTGTAATAACGACGTATACGTATTGTAAAGGTTACTTATATATTTGCAAGCGTATAACGGCGGGGCCGAGCGATCGCTAGATATTTTGACGCGTCGCAAATATAGTTTGATTAATTGGCGTAATGGATTTCGCATTAACGCGACAAAGCTACTTATCCGGGAAATTGCTGTTGCGTGCGGCTTATCTTTTTTTCGGATTTAAACGTATTAACATAACGCAGCGCGAGGGACAGTCGGTTCTTTTTATTTTTTTTTTCAACAATCCGATGCGTTTCCCACGTATATTTGTACGTTAATTTTTCTTAAACTGCGATGAACACGTTTGGTGTTTTTGCATCGCATTTAATTCTGGTGTAAAAATTCATCCCCAAATTACAACCGCGAGTTATGTACTGTGGATAAAATTGGATTAAGATCGAATCAAAGAAACGAAAACCGTTCTTGCAAATACGCGTCATACTCATCAACGTGAACGCCGCATACCGTGAAAAAAATACATCGAATGTAATGAACGGGAGATTAAAAAATTCTTCGGATAAAAGGTGAATGTTTTATACACGCGTCGTTGCATGAAGACGTTCAAACAATTTTGTCTTCTGAGTCTCATAAGCTTGAAAAAGAAAAATCTATTATTAGCGGTAAAGGGAAAGAAATGCCTGGCAGTTCTTCCGCCATTCTCGATTCGACTTTGATCTTTGCACGGGGTGTAGACAGTGACTGATTTTTTTATTTTTTTCTATTACTCCTCTCCCTCGCTCCACTCCCCTTTCCTCCGACACTTTTTCTCCCTTGCATCCTCGACGTGGGATATTATTTTTTTTTTCAATTTCTTTATTTTTCTTCATATTTTGAAGGACGTCTGTTTTTTAGTGATTTGTATGAGACGCTATGTATGCTCCGGTTTTAATTATTATTTCACCCTACTTTGGAGGGGTGCAAAATGAAAAAAACAAAAAAAAAAAGAATGAAAGCAGAAAAATCTCCGAATCATCAAGGGGTTTGTGATTACGTTGCCGAATAAAAATCCCGCGAAGAAGGAAGAAAATTGTGTAACCGAATGATTTTTACACCATCGGCAGATCACAGGATATCGCGAGATTTTAAATTCTTGCTGATTTTTCGTTCCATGGTAAATGCTCAGGTGGGAACATTGACCTTCTTTTTGAGGGAGGAAAGAGAACCGGGAAGTTGAAGTGGAATTTGGTACATTCGCTAAGCGGGGTTGAAAGAAGGACGAATATAGGGTATGCGAAAGGTAAGGGTGCGCTGCGGAGGGAGAGAGAAAAGGAGCAGAAAGAAAGAGATAGAAGGGAGTGTGTAGTGAGGTAGGTTCAACCCCTCGAGAAACTTGCTGCCCAAGTGTCACGGAACACGATCAGGGTTTTGGCTATACGGATTTCGGGGCCGTGGAAATGGGGAAAAGAGGAAAAGAGGAAACCTGGTGCAAAGAGGGAGAACGAACCGAGATATAGAGAGAGAGGAAAATAAAGACAGAGGGAGATGGAAGAGACTGTTTAGGGTTCCTGACTAGGGTTGCCGAGTATTGTCACGGTGATTTATACCTCTAGGTAACCGATTTGACAGCTGAAACCTCTAATTTGTTCGCATTCTTGTATAGGACCAATTCACCGCGTTCTTCAATTTCCTTTCGGTCCTTCCACAATACATATACACACACTTGATCTTTATTCCTTTCTTTTATTTCATCCCTTTTTACCTTTCCTTTCTTTTTTCTTTTCGCTCTCGCCGTTTGGCTTCTTTCTTTCTGATTACCGCACAGTTTCCGGTTACGGTTGCGTACAGGACTCGCTTATATTTGTTAACGTCGTAATATACGTATATAAAATAACAATGATGAATTCGCAGGCGTCATCTTACAAATATTATTGATGAAGGTACGCCTCTAACAGGGCCAAGGGACTAAGGGCAAGAATTAGGATCGGTGATGCATGAGGTCGAGGTTGGCTGACAGCTGATTATCGAATCCGATAAAGACTCGCGAGGAGAAACACCGTGGGGACTACTGGGTCTTACGCCGGTCAAAAATTCGATCAAGATCCAACCAACGGATTTCGAGCTACGCCAACGCTGATTATACCGTGGTAACGAACGCAAGAGTTATAGACATGTGAAAAAATAAAATAAACAAATAGAAAGCAACTTGCATTCGTTCATCGAGTCATTTAACAATTGTCTCGAATCAGCGAACGGGCTGAAGTTGACCGAAGTAAATGGACGTGAAGAGCCCTAATATATAATAACTGACTACATAATTCTTTGCGATGATTATTTAACTGGCTAACCACCGAGAGATTGAGACGTTTGAAACTGAAAGAGTCTTGAGGAGAAGAAGACGATGACGAAGGAGAGATAAAATTGGGTTTCGCAACGTGCGCAGAGTATCAGTTATAAATGTTAGATCAGACGAACGGCAATCAAAGTTGTGTCGAGTCGAGTCTGGACGATCGGAAATTTCTTGCTCCATTTTACCTGCCCGTATATCTTCGCTATTTTACCGCATCTCCAATTCCTAAGCTTTCGCAGACTGCTTGAGAGCTCGCGTCCTCTCATCTCCTCATCACTGCCGTCAGGCTACTTTTTCGTCCTTCTTTTTACAAATGATAATAAATGATCCACTTTACTCACCGAGCGAATAGGGTTTGCTGTTTTTCTCGTCATTCGCTCCTCATCTCTAATTCTTTTTCCGCTATTTCTTCTTATCGCGACCGTTTCATTCGATGATATGATCATTCCAAACTAATAGAAAAAGAAAAGAGAAAAAATAATTCTTCGAACGATATTTATTCATTCCGTTAAACTAGCTGTAGATCGACAATCGATGTCTTGATCGGAGATAATAGATCACGAATTTGCGCCCCATTGATTCTCCAAATACCAGCAAATCGCTTCGATGCATCGTGATATCGTACGGTGCAGATCAACTTTGGATGAGATTGAACGAAAAAAAATAAGAAGGATACAAAATTCCGGCTGCATCTCTTTAAATACATACGGCAATAAATTCACAAACGGACAATTTACGCGCAAATCCCACGCAGAAGATTACAATATTATCTTCGAAGAATAATTGAGTGTAATATTGAATTTTATTTCTTTGACTAGACGATCTGTTACATGCATGACTGGTAAATAAGAGAGGGCCTTCGATTGCGGGAAGAACTTGAATTTAAGTTCTTTCTTTTTTTCTTTCTTTGCTTCTTTTCATCCCGCAAAAGTTATAAATCTACGGTATGAGTTTTGTTGGAGGTGTTAACAGCTGTTGCTATGTAATAAACTACATACACGCCAACTTTCAAGGTATTAACTTTGTACATTCGAGAAATTATTAATAGCATTATATAGTGAGTTTGATGAAATAATACATATTTTCACGTACATACATTATTGCCCGACTGATCAGCCCATGATATCGATATCGATTTACGTTTCCCAGCTTTTTTTCTCGCAATTTCCAAATTTTTATTCTCATCATCTCGTAGTTCTATGCTTCGATATTCGATCCCACGATCCATACGGTTAATCTGAATCTCATTGGAATTAATCATCATCATGAACTGAATAATTTTTTCATATCCGTAAGGTGTAAGCTCAATCCACGCAGGTATAACAGGTAAGATCGCACACATTTCGCTTAACCCGTTTCAAACAAAATTTAAAGAAAAAAAATTTAAATAAATGAATAAGAAAATCTCGCGGAACGTTTCTTATTAATTCACCGAAAAGTTTTTCCGCCGCAGGTTGGACGAAGAAATTAATAATAATTATCACTTGATTGAATCGATTTATATATAATCCACATAGATATTATTTGTCTTTTTTTAGATGTAATTATATGTTGCTGTTCGCGTGAGGTTCTTTGCGTACATGGTATATGGCATAGGTATGTTGTGAACTTGATACTTGAACATTCCGCAAATGTAACAGGTACCTAGCAGACAG
This sequence comes from Athalia circularis, assembly GCA_963978495.1. Lineage (NCBI taxonomy): Eukaryota > Metazoa > Arthropoda > Insecta > Hymenoptera > Athaliidae > Athalia > Athalia circularis. The sequence continues at coordinate 11,072,632 of OZ021702.1, forward strand.
AAAAGTGGGGGCGTCAGAAAAGCGGAGGTGGTCGGTCGACGTCGCGACGCCTACTCGCCAGTCCCTTTGCGACCGCCGCGTGTTTCGCGTCGCGCTTTCAAAACGACCACGGAATTCACTAGATTATATGCGTACACACATGTATGAAACGCGTGCGCATATATTGCAACTGCATCCATAATACATACGGTTGATGAATATAAACATATACACACGTGTCATGCGCGAGTAAAAAACGAAAGAAAATCTGAAGAAATTAAATAAAATAGAATTTGAGTGAAGTGAAAATTATTGAGACGATTGTCATTGACGTGAATCATATCCGATGGATGTGCACATGGCATTATTCGCGTTAGTTACGTAAGTGCCTGTAATAATATTCGCAGGGCCGTGTACGAGAATAATTGAGAAAAAAGAATTTGAAAAAAAAAACAAACAAACAAACAAACTAAAGAAGATTACCAGCACGTACCTAACCTGGATTTATTTATATTTTGTGTATTTTTATAATTGGATTATCTCTCTCTACTTCGAGCTGTCAACTGTCACTGTAATTAAAATGTGAGTATAGATTGAGAAGAAAAAACAAGAAAAAATCGAAAAAAGTATCTTCTTCTTTCTCCTAACGTACGATCATGTCATACCTGGAATTTTTATACTTTCCCATGTTGTGGGTATTTAATTTTTATCGGACCTTCATTAAAATAATATATTTCTCAATGATTTATTTTATACAAATATTTAATAATTACGTATAATTGAATGATCTAAAAATTTATAGAGTTTTTTTTTTTTTTTTTATTTCATTTTTCACCAAAGATTATTTTATAATTCCATGGCGATAAAAGAAGAATAAAAAAAAAAAGAAAGAAAGGAAATAAAAAAATCATATTCCGCGCCAGGTAAATATAAGATACATATTTATACAGAGATGTATCTATAGGTATACACGAACGTAATGTCGGGGGTTGTGAAGTGGGGGTGGGTGAAAAATCTAAGGATAAAAAAAGGATATATAAGAAAAAGAGAATGAAATAAGAAGGAGAGAAAAAGCTTTGGCTAAAATTCGTAGTATACATATAGCGTAGGTATTATACGAAGACGAAGAATGTGGGGTTTATTAATCGTCGGCGACAAGCAATTTTATCTCCATTGCTAATATTTTCATAACCGTAAGTCAAAAAGAAGACCGCATCGCAGAAAAGTAGAAGGAAAAAAGGAATATAAGGGGTCGTTCAATTATTCCAGATTCATATCTTCGGTAGTAGCAGAAAAGCAAGCAGTAGGTATATAAGAATATATATAAGGTAGCCGGTATATGTACATATATTCGTATAAATACGATCCTCGAAGACCTCGTATATATACGTACGAAACGAACCTTTTTCCTCCCCATTCTACCTTATTTCTTTTATCTATTTTCCTTCAATATTTATCCAACAGCCACTGAGTGCATCGCGCAGCATTGTGCTGCCGTTCGAAAAATCAAAATGAATCCAAAACTTTCCTTTGTCAAAACTGAGAGTGACGTATCAATCCGTCGATTCACATCGCCCCAGTTCCTCGAGAACTCACCACCAGCTGTTTGCTTCGAATCAATTCCTAAAGTTTTTCTTTCTTTCTTTTTTTTCTCAAATTTTTCAATACCAAAGTTAAGTTACCGACAACTCATGAAAAACAAACAATCATTTCACTCCCCTTCCCAACTGCATCCAATAACTATTTTTCCCTATATTTGTACTCCTAGCTTTTGATTTGATCATTTCTACCACCAGGTGGATATTAATTTTAATCGCGTATCGCGCGCATATCCTCTTAATGAGTATAAACAATGAGAAAATGTTGCTTCCCTTCTATAGATACGGTGGGAGTGGGGCGTATAGAAATTCGTGGGAAAATCTACAGATGCAAAGAGAGAAACGCGGGTAGAAGGAGTAGGAAGTTATGGTACACATGTAGGTACCAATGTACGGTAGATCTTAACTGTGCTTTTGCGGGAAATAAGTGCATCGCAATTTCTTTGAAAGTGGTCGTTGCACCCGGGTCGCGTGGGAGATGCGCATATTTATAATCGTACGTTTTTATATCCAACGGCAGAAATTTATCCGCGCTAAATGACACGCGTAACATGTTATATACGTTACATAATTGGCATGGGGTATTATGCACACCGATTCGCTGGATTTTGGATTATATTCGTGGTATACGTGCGAGTTCGCAGAATATCAGATAACGTTTGCATAGGTACGATACCATTATATTATTCGAGGTTTTAACCTTAATTGACAAATTGACGTTCGAAATATACCGTCGATTTGGCACCGCGGTAGAAGAGCATAATGTTACATAATATCTGTGCACCCCAAAATTGCTGCACCCAATAATTCCCACGTCGATTATCCCCGATTGCAATTTACACACACAGCTGTGTAGATACTTGAAACACCCAATTGCGAATCGTTGCTCTTTTTCTGTTCATTTCTTTTTTTTTTCTTTTACCAATTTTCCAAAACTATACAATAATAACCGTACGCGTCTGCATAATTCATTAAATATTTATTTCATTTGTTTTTTTTTTTCTTTTTCCTTTGACTTTATTCAATTTTCTCTTCTCATCCAATGGTATCGATCACCGAATCATGCTCTGCAACAGATGATGTACATCGACGGATAAATAATGTTGGCCAAACGGCTGTTTTAGCAATATATTTACCTTGGCCCTCCCTACCCACGAAGCCGGTTGATCGGTCAAACAAATAGCAATTTGATCAAATAAACTCTTTACCATTAAATCGATCACGTACCTATATACGAAAACAGTCGAGTACCGATGCAGGAACGACGTGCAGGATTGATGAGAAGCCACACGTAATGCGCATTGGTACAGATATTGTGGAGAGAACAAAAAAAAAAAAGCGGAGTAAAAAAAGCAAACTAAATACTACGCATCGACTACCAAAAATGAAAATGAAATAATGAATGACGTGCTCGTTCGATCGTCGTCAACCTTTAGTTCTTTCGCTTACGCGTACCATGAATATAAATCAAACGCTCGCGTTGTACAAAAAATGTTATTTTATTCACACCGGAAAATTCAACGTGCACCAAACGGAATATTATAAAAAAAAAAGAGAGAGAGAAACCCGATGTGGGAGGGAAATGGGGGGGGGGGGGGGAGGAAGGACGGGTTTTACCGATGCAACCACAGTCGAAATGATAAATAATATAGTCGAATGATTCAGACAATTCTGGCACGTAGATATACCTATGTGCGGATGAAAGAGAATTTTCAAAAGTATATAACTGCACCTAAAATGGAAATCAAATTTCATATTATATGGATAGGTGAAACGGTAGGTAGTAAAACCTAGATTCCCGCAGAAGAATGAAACACAATTGACGCTATTTCCAAAAAAAAACGGGGGGGGGGACTATAGGAAAAGCGCCAAAAAAATAGAATAAAACGATTGATTGAACTCGTCGTTTCAATTTCGTTGTACACATAGAATGCTTGTATTCACAATCGGACGATACTTCTATGTGTCATACATGGGTGCGATATACATGTATATGTACATCAATTTCTCTATCATCTATGGCGACTAGGAATGCGGCTGAAAATGGTAAATTGAAAGCTCACACGAATCACGCGTTACCTACCTTCGTTGCGTTCGCGGATAAAAAATCATTTCCTATTTCGACCGTGCACTCGACGGTTCTCGATCTTTGCGAAAATGTCGAAAAATTTATTACACACATCATACGTTATATGTGCGCGCGTATTTAAATGGCGTAAACGTACGTTGATTGAAACGCGTTGGCAAATAATTTTCGTTCCGATGCTCCGCGCTTCACAGCGCGATCCTCGCATTCTTCGTTCTCTTAATTCGTTGGAACTTTTATTTGCAGTTACGCACGCAACGATCGTTTCCCTAGAAAATTTCAGTTCATCCGTTCCAAATATGTTCGTATAATAACACTTTTGTAGAACTGTGCAAAAGACCAATCGACGCCACACTAACCGCTATAAAAGTTATAAAGGAACATAAAACAAAGTTCGAAGCATTTAGAACCGCACCTAAAGCGAGGATTCTTTTTCATTCAAATTTTTGCTCTATTTCATATTGATATTCTACATATCGTGTACGCGTAGGATAACGAGCTGCTGGATTTCCGATACATTGAAATCTGATTTTACTTTTTTTACTTACATCCATTTTATCATCATTATTATTTTAATTAATTTTTCTTGTCTTCTTTTCCCCGTTTTCTTCATATTTACAAGCGCATATAACGTGTGCGGGTATTTTAATAATAAATGGACGAAAAAATTGTGGTGATCATTAACGACTCGCGTATTCTCATGTATATAGTAACATAAAACTGCAGATTTTTTAAAACGTTAACGAGCGTTTAAAACGCTGTAGACATTTACGACTGAAAAACTAACGTGGTAAAAAATTGGTAAGAAGAAAAAAAACGAAATAAATAAATAAAAAATAGAAATATAATCGATGCTAAAGAATAAAAAACATTAAGTAAATTAACCAATGCGGACTACAGTATAGGTACGAACAGTCTCGTGCCTCCTTCGTTACTCCCTGCGTTGGTTCTATTGCACGTATTTTTATTCTATTTTATTTTAGTTCTTTTTTCTTCTCTTATCAAATTCTATTACTAAAGAATAAAGAGGAGGAAAAAACTGCAGACTAAGTATAGATTAGTTGGTAACAAAACTCTTAAATTACTATAAGGTTGAAACGCGCCGAGTGGTTTTGGTATGAAAAATTCAGCTATGGATTTCTTTCGCTTCTTCTTTCGGTTTTTTTTTCGTCTCATCCGTGCAACTTTTCTTTCAGAAAACTACGGTATGTGCGTTACCCAGATACCTTCGCTGCTCTTACTGTATATATACTACTTTATTTTCGTATGTGTTCCAGATTAGAAATTGAGTTTCAGTTGAACCAAAAAGAAAACAATTATTTATCGACGCTTCATGACTTCCTGAAACTTTTAAGAAACGCGTTTCATGGTATTTTCAACGAGATAGTAATAATAACGACAATGGCAGTAAAAATGATAATAATCTTTTTAAAGTAACTGAATTTGTAGAATTTTCAGTATATATAATAGTATAATAGGGCGGCATAGCGACGCGTCATAAGTAGGGGTGAACCGTTGCACCGTGAACTTTGCTACTTAACGTCTTATCACACCCCTAAGTGCACTTTTGGGAGTCATACGTGGCAGCGGTAAATTATAAAGTTTCGAGGTTGGACGTTCCAATGGCAGCTACAGAGCCATTGCAAAAACAGAGAATGCAAAGGATGAGAAAAAGGTGATGATAATTAAGGTGCAGGTTGATTAACTACGTTGGGTACGTAGATAGCTCGACCATCTGATCGCATAAGATATCTCGTCCCGCAGCGAATGAAATAAATTGACACGATTTGAACGTGCATGGCCACTATTTTATTATTAACTCCCATTAGCCTTGCCCGATATACCTTATTTTATGCCGCAGCTGATTCAGAACCGGATTACGTGGGATTATAAAATAGATCTTGAAATTTGGCTCGATGATTAACAGCGCAGCTGTTGCGGAATTTGAAGAAATATCTAATGCAGCTCGCGGTTCCCACAGTTGGATAAAATTATGGTAATAATTTTAGACTTTTGAAAAATAATTTATGGAATTGAACGTGATTTTATGAAAATGTTTGTTCGAATGGAATTGTGATGACTAGAAAATTAATATGCATGTGATATAATAACCGTGTGTGATGATGTTGTATAAGTATGTGAATCGCGTTCCGCTAAGCACGTGCTATAAAATCCAAGGTCAATTAATACAGGCATGCATAGATAGTAGGTAGTACATAACGTAGCCCGAAGTAGTTCTTTTCGATGTTAATAAATCACAGCAACTTTGATCGCTACATTCGGTATATTATGTTATATAGCAGCAGTAAGCGCGTAGGTAGACCGAGACCACGTGTGACTAACGGTGTTCCAATTGCCACTATAAGTCATTTATTCCTTGTTGGGTAAGATTGTAATAATAAAATTCAAATTGAACGCGTGATATTAAATAATCGACTCACATATTACATGTGGAAAACGTCGACAGACCGGTTTTGTCAATGTCGATTTATAAAAGCGAAGCAATATTATTTATTCCATGTATCATTTGTGCAGGCCTTCTAAACTTAACCTCGTTAGAAATGTCACTGCAGGAAAGCGCTCGAAAGGAGCGCGACTTTCAATTATTCTTTCTTCAGCTACAATTTTAACTTTTATTAAACTTGTGGCAAACGACACGTTTAGTCCGGCGAACAGTGACCAAGTAATATACTTTTTCGGATTATCGATGAATTTTCGTATTCGTATTCCTGTTGTAATGTATCCTATAGATCGGTGTAGAATATCTTAGCAGAGTTGCAACCCGTATCGTAATGGATATTCCATAGAACTTACGTGCATAGCTATGCACACGTGAAATATAAACGAGGTTGGTGTGCGATCATATGGGTAACACGTAGTGTACGAATACCGCGATCGATACGCGTATATAAAATCAATTATTTCACCTCACTCGCTTTGCTCGACGTACACACAATACCGATACTGCATCACGTCACCGCTCCATTCGCTCTTTCACCGAATATTTTGTACATTATATTTCCAGAACAGCGTGCGTATGGACGCAGTAGGTACATTTTATTCACTAGGGTGGCAATATTTTGGATATACGAATTTTTTAATTTCAATTCATCTCGCCCCAAATATCAATGCCTGGTTCACGAAAAATATAGTTGATGTAGTTGGTGGTGCTGCAAAAAAATATATCCAGCGGCTATTTTCAGGGTTTTATGAAATTCCCGTCTTCGTATGGAACATAATCCAGGTATCAAGAAAAATGAAAGGCTATAGCCTTAGAAAAATTGCAATTTTGTGTTGGAAATTAAAATTTTTTTGCTTCGCGCTATTTTTATGGACCTCGTTATGTTTTGCACTCACAATCAGACACACGAATCCGTCGACTAAATTAGGCTGCGACTAAAACCAATGGAGATGTCCCAATTTTTTCACTCCGAAAAACGATTAATTGGCGATATCTCGATCAATTTTATAGATAGATCAATTTGGCTTTCAGGTTCGGATTCCTGAGATCGAAATACGTAAGAATACCCTACAGACCTCGGTAAAAAAAAGTTGATTTCTGACCCCAAAATCGAAAAATTAAGTATTTTAAAAATTGATCTTGTAACACTTTTCCAACGTATTTTGACCCCAGGAATATGAATTTATGGAGTAAATCAAGCTACGAATAAATCCGACCGAGATATCGCAATTTTTTCACTTTTCGGAGCAACAAATCGGCGATAACTCGATCAATTTTATAGATAAACCAATTTAGCTTGCGGATTCGGATTTCTCAGCGCAAAATATGTAAGAATATCCCATAAAACTCCATAAATTTTTCTCATTTTTGGGTCCAAAATCGAAATAAATCAAAGGCTATAGCCATTGAAAAATATCAAAGTAACGCCACTATGCGATGCTAGTTGTGTCAAAAATGATCGAATCATACTTCCGTCATTGAAAGACCGTAGCGTATGACCTATGGGGCTATATAATAAAGAATTTAGTAATAGGCATAAAAAAGTTTTGACGTTCATAGGCCGTTGTAAATCTGACGATATCAGAGGCCCACGTAACGTATTACGTTCAATATATCTATGGTATTACATTATATTTAACTTGTAAAAAGCATGATGTTATAGGAGCTTTTAAAGTTTATTAGAACACTTGAAAAAACAAAATTCTTATCCTGGGTTACGTCGAGTACATAAAGCGAAAACGCTTATAACATGTTAAATATCATCGCATCGATTCATCCATCGCATCATCATTTTTATCACACTAATTAACGACGTTTAATAGCCAATAAAATTTTTTTTTTTTCATCATCAAATCTCAATATACGTAAGTGTCTTAATTGATATACCTCATCAGAATATTTTTAATACGTGTGAAATATGCAAACAAAAAAATTCAAAGTAACGTCAAATACTTCACGCTCAAATTACCGTGGCAATTCTACAGAGAATAGAGATATTACCAGATTTATGGAGCATATATTACACATCGTACGTAGAGACGTATGCGCACAAACAGAGCGGATAATAAGCTGCAGCTTTTCAATTGCCCGAGGAAATGAATATAGTTACGTTTTACGATATCAAACGTCCATACAAGCGTGCTAGTGAAACGCATTTAAGAAGATAAAGAATCTTTCTTTGTTCACAAAGAATTTTTAATAAGCTTAATTAATAGCTCAACTTCTCTATATTTATAAACGGCTTTCATTAATTAATTGCCGTTTCATAACTCGAGACTCACCCTCATTACCGTAGAACAAAAAAACAAAAAAAAAAAATTGGTATACGCATTTTATAAAATAATATTACAAAATTCAAATCTTCATTGAACTGACCGGACAAATCGCACACCTCTGATGAAAGGGGGATGAGAGAAAAAAATAAAATAAAAAAAAATCAAGTTAGAAACGCTGCAGTTGCAACTCGCGTGAGATGCAATATTTTCCATTCACTCTCCGATGGCACCGCAACTGATGTTATACGTGGAGAAAGTGAAAAAAATAAATAAATAAACGAAAAACCTAAGAAAAAGAGAAATGAAACATTGCGAATTTCAATCTCCGGTGGAACAAAAAAAAAGTTGCGTTCACGATATATGGTAAAATATAACTGAATAAAGTTGAATTACAGGTTTCACTTGTAATTTTATACGGCATATAGATCCTATGCAGATATAGATTTTCTATGACAAACATAACTGGCCACCGCAATATTCTAAATGTCAACACCGATCGAAATGTGTATATTAAATGGTAATGGACACCGTATTAGTGAAGGTATAAGGTATAACGTCGCGCAGACCGAATGGACGACATCCTTTGAATAACGAGATTAATTTCGATCCTGCTCACGCGTGCGTATGAATATTACTAAAATTATTCAAACATATATTATAGTGTAGTGAGTATTACATGTAAGAAAAAAAAAATAATAAAAATAAATAAATAAACTTGATGAAACAGTCGTGGCTATTGATTGATTATCGTTTTTTCTTTTTCATTACCCCTGTATTTACCACGCACGTATAAAAAAAGAGTCGCCTATCGGAGATCGCGGGAGCAGGTCAGCGCGCTAGCGTTCCACCACATTTCGTACGTTTTCTGATCATTTCAATATCCGTAATGCATGATGGGAAGTACGTTATGTGGCTAGCTACCCGGGAGAGTCTACTTCTCTTTCTTCTACTTCTTCGGCGGATATGAAAGACAGCGCGCGCAAAAAAAAAGTAGAGACGGGAGGAGAAGAAAAGTGGATTCTTCGCGTGGGATATTAACATGGGCAATATCGCTTTCATTGAATCCTCAGTCACTTCTTTGGCGCAAGAAAAGGTAATAAAAAAATGAGGAAAAAAATAAGAATAAAAAATAAGAATGAAACGTGAAACCCTACCGCGGATATGACGAAATTACATATCTATATATCGCGTATCTCGGCATTAAAGGATATCATGTACATACCTACCTATATATACAACACAATGCGAAGTTTTGTGTCACTTCATATCTAGGGTATCCATCATCTTTTTCAATATATATCTCTATAATTTATACATCCGTGCATTCTACGTAGTTATATACAATATACATGTATAGGTTTATGTATGTCCACATGTAACGTGACGATTTATGTGATATTCGATCTGGATTAGCCTAGAAATAGTTGTTCACGTATTACGGGATGAGAATTTGAAAGTCTTCTTCTAATTTTATCTTTTCTTTTTGCTTTTTAACATTTTATTTTTTTATACTTTCATTTCTTCTCTCTATTACAGTGGACTGGTCACGTATAGCAATATACTTTCAAACCCCAAATCCACTTTGCTTTGATATTCGATATAACGTGACCATACGAGATGTACGAGCTTTTTCCTAAACGCGGTTTCTGCTCTGTAATAACTTATTCAAATGTATCGATTGATAAAATATTTCTCTACATATACGTTATACATAAATACAAATATGTATTTATGCGTAACGCGAAAGAAGGTTCTTGTTACATCATTTCTCGACCACGTGATGCATCGTCCATGTTATCGTGTAAAAAGAACAGAAACAAAAAACTACAAGAAACTCTTTCTTACGACTTATTTTTTCCCTTCAACCAGCACACTCTGCATTCTCTAGAGAAATTATACCCTGCTCGCACCTGGCCAGTTGATTTGAGTAATAACAAACATTTTCCTGACGTCAAAGTGAATGATTAAATTTGCGGGAGCTTGGCTATACGTATATGCATATAGCAGTAGGTACGTGAAAATGTCTGTATGAATAAATAATGTCATCGCGCAACCACCAAAATCCAAAGCTAATATCATGGATTTATAATCCGTAGACGATATAGAAAAGAATCTATCAAAAAACGGACGATCGTTGGTAAAAAAAAAAGATTCGTACGCTCTTCTTGGCCGTCTATTTTTTCTTTTTCTTTCTCTCTTTGGGGGGTGGGGAAATATTGTGAATAATATTTTAAGGTAAAGGTCACTGTTCAAGGTCAGCGAATAAATCAAGGTCAAGAAGAGCTCTGAATCCATTTGTCTTTTCCAGACAGACGGGAGGCTTCTATAACATACAGAATAAAAGAGGGTTTTGTCTGCGCCGACAAAAGCTCGAAGCGTCAGATTATGTGAAGTAGGTAGGCCATTGCTGCAGTGTTCGAGATATCGAATGTCCCGGGACCAGTCGAAATGGAGATGTATTTGAAGAGAGGAAAAAAAAGCCGAAAAAAAGAAAAAGATAAAATGTATATCCCTTCATGGAAAATTGGCGAAACCAATCCTAAAAATACCCTATAATATCCGAACGTCCCGATCGATTTAAAAAAAATTCGTTGAAGGATATTTCATCGGCTTTTCATACCGAAAATATACGAGATCCTTGTTTCTTCGGCAGATACCATTATAAAGCTTTTTCATTCCCCCCCCCCCTCCGCCCGTTTTTTTCTTTTCTTTTCGTTCGGTTTGTCCCGCGGTGTTTGAGGATATAATAATTTTATGGAATGTATAAATATTAATATTAATTGACGATGAATAAAGTGAAGAGTTCATTTTATTCTTTAATTATTCAGATGAGCTTTTATTATACACGACGGAACGAGGAAGTTCATATTTCGAGGGAAATTTTTTTATTCTTCAATTATTTTGTTTATTTCTTTTTTTTATCTCAATGAAAAAACCACGACGACGCGATGTTTCGTATATATAAACTTAAATAATACATGGTTTCGATATTCATTGAATTGAAGATTGAAACAGGTCTTGAAAACGAATAGCTTTTATAAGGGATGCAAATGAAAAGGTGTTCGTTAGTCGTAAGCTGTAACGGCGAAGGAGGGGAGGGGTAAAATTAACTTCAGATCGAAAGGCTGGTCTCGAAGCGCAAAGTGAACATCGGCAAACAAAAAAGGGACGTGTCCTCCATGTACAAAAGGTCCGGAGGTTTAAGATAGGCAATCGCTGCTCCCTTTCCTTTTTGTCTCCTGATACCTTTCTCTTTATTTTTCCCCCCCTTTAACTCCTATTTTCTGGATGTCCGTGTACCGAGTAATACGCGCGGTGTTACTTCTGTGACTTCGTGCGTTTCAGATTTCCGGATCTTTCATTCGTTACTAGGTGGGATGTTTCGACTCACGTAGAATAGCGAAAATTCTTGTACAGCCACTGCGCGGGTAATAGAAATTACATTCCGTATACACAGATACGGATATTAGGTGTATTTATACGTAGACTCCGACCGCAGAACTATTTTCTGAAATATCTTCGCTGCAAAAACAAAAAGATATGTAAAAAGAATGAGGATGCCGGGAATAACCTGAATCAGACCATGCTAATGTACACCACCACAATTAAAAAAAAACAAAAAAAAAAAAAATGAATCCTCAAATTTTCGTTGGACGCTCCGCGACGCCCACGCAATGAATATTCAAACCCTTATATTTCACGTTGCACGATACATCCTATAGCCGTGGAAAAGCCAGACGCCCAGTGTCGTCGTCGTTTGTTGGAGGCGGTGGCGGATGGCAGTAAAACTTGCGCATAACTTTATGCCACTGGTGTTAAAGCACTAATCGAGAACAAATAAATTTACGAGAAAGCTGCGGCAACAACATTTTACACGTTGAATACGCGGTAGTCTAAATATTCGCAATAATTCGTTCGCCCTTTGTTCCAGCTTCGCAACTGGGAATAGAAGAGTTACTGTTTTATCTACAATTTTTCACTCGTGCAATAATTGTGTTATCGAATCGATCGTTTTAACCGCGACTTTATGTCCGTTAATTTATTTTTTGTTTAAAAGAAAAAAATATTATAACTACAGTTGCCCCCCTTTCGTCGGATATCATCGGTATATAAATATGATGAAGCAAATGTTCGTATTGAAATTATATCGGTGGCAAGTGACCTATATTATCGAACGATACAGCCGCGTCGACGAATCGACTTTAATTATCTGGTATAGTATTTGAAAAAAAAACAAAATAGATAAATAAATAAAAATAAACAGAAGAGTACTAAAGAGTTGAGGAGAATTGGGAGAATGAGAGGCGTGAGTTTCTGCTTTACGATAGGGATTTAAATTTACGAGCTTTTTACAAACGCGAAATGCTCATCCCCAGTTTATATCGTCTTTCATTGTCGAAATTTATGTATTATATATCTGCGTGTATCGTATATGTACAACCTACATATTCTTCGCGAGCTTTTGCGTAAGACAATAGAAACTTTTGGAAGAGAAAAATCGAAGTTTCTCTGCAAGTTGATGTTACGCGCGTCGAAAAGATTCAAGAGCTCCAGATTGGAGTAGATAGACAAACTTTCAAGGTTGCGTTTTATATATTATGTATAGGTATATATGGGAAACAAAACGACATCTACGTATCGCAATCGTCTTCGTCTCGTCGTCTCGCCCTTTTGTATTCCAAAAGAAAAGAAACGAAAAATGAAAATAAAAAAAAAAAAAGAACAAACCGGAGTGCCCATCTGGTACTTCGTCGACAAGATTCCACGTATATACATATACGTACCTATATATGTAAGGACAATATTTGTAGTCAATTCCAACTGACCGAGGGGCACATATACCTACTTAGTCGCCCTCCGCGAATGGATATCTGGACACATGGCACGCGATATGTTGTAGTCGTTTCGTACAGATGGGATGCCCTAACATTTATAGGGCTTTTGAAATTGGTTCCGTTGAAGCCTCCACATATATAATACAGAGGGGAACAGCTACGGTCACCACCGCCGTGGTCAAACCCCAACGATTCACGAAACTGTAGAAAAAGTAGAATTTAACCTCCGCTTGATGGGGGCGCAAAAAACACATATAGGTATAATATTCATGTATAACATTCATGTACACTTGTATATACCGCTCCGTTAACGGCTGCCGAGTTCTTGTATATTTGATAAATACCTACACACGTGGAGGAGTGCAGCGATCCTTTTTTTTTTTCTTTCTTTCTCTTCCTTCTTTTCTTTCTTTTTTTCTCCATCCTTCATGCAGCAGCAGGAGCGGCAGTAGCAGCAGCTACCGCAGATTCGATTAACGGTCTTCACGTTGCATTGCAGTGTAGTTTTATATAGGTATACGGGAAATCCAGCAACGGTACACCAGAGAAACCACTGAAGGTGAATAGTTTTTCTTCTGCAACTTCCTTCGCGCGGGTTTTCAGCAAAAAGAAATTATTTTCAGGGGCGAAGAAAGAGCGCGTGAGAAATCGAATTGTCTTCGAGATTTCATGGTTTTTTTGTTCGTTCGTTCGCTCGTTTGTTTGTTTTTTTTTTTCTTTTTTATGTGGTATAATTTTTGGAAAATCGTACAAACGCTGATATGGGACGTGGTTTTATTTGCGGTGAAAAGATAATCGCCAAAAGGATTGTGCGATGAATTTATCGACGAGCAATTTTATACAACAGTACAGCGCAGGTTCCCCTTTAAGGATAACGTTTCATATCGAGGGAAACGGCAACAGATGTTCATCCCGCTTAAATAATGTCAAAGCAAAATTCAAAATGTGTGACAAACGCTTATTAGGAGCGGGAGAAATTCCGTAAATTCTCAACATGGATATTATAAAGCCCGACACTCCTCTGTATATCGACGGTCATGGTTAGTAACGACCTATAACAACTAGAAAGCACATGTAACGCTAAAATTGAAAAAAAAGAACAAAAAAGGCACTGAACTGAATTTTCACGAGATCAATTTCACGAGATCATTGAGGCAATTCAAAGAGAGGATATAAAGTAGATTAAAAGAAGATGGAGGCGGATGATTCTAAACCCGATACAAAATCTCATCGGAATTGAAGAGAAGGAGTAAATCTACCGGTTCAGGACCTTCCCTCTTCCTTCGGGCAGTAAGTCGCGTTATCGACGATATAACCCGAAGCAATTCCGTACGACGGTTACAGTTAGTAACAAGTAAAAGAAGAAACCAAGAAGAAAAATAAAAAAAAAGTAGGAGACGAAGGAGAAGAAGAAGAAGAAGCACCTGCACCTTTGCGCCTGGAGAACGAGAGTGGTGAACTAGAGCCGAAGGCATCTCTTCATCGTGACCAGGTCCCAGGTGCCGTTGAACGGTATCCTGACCTCCGTACCACTACGACCGGTGCACTGCAGCTCCGAGTATCGGCGTGTCCTCTTTAAAACGTGCTTTAAAGCTCAAGCTATGAGAGAATCTACACCGTTGTTCAGGCGCCAGGTTTTGTACTCTTGAACTCTCCTTTGCACATGTTTCTTTAATGGAAAAGTCAAAGAGGAATGAAAAAAAGAAGAATTATAATAATAATTAAAATTTATACTTCCGGAACCAGCTGACAAAGAGATAGCCGAGAACAGATAAGTTGAATGGAACTAAGGGGCTCGTGGAGAAAACGGCGACACAAAATTTTTTCTTTTTCTTTTAACATCCATCGAAAAATATTCTAAACAACTTATCAAAAAATCCTTTGGAGTCATCTACGGCTCTGAAAAATATTTCTCTCTGACCGACCAAAAATTTTTCGAATAGTTTCCCGAACTTCCCTTTCACAATGTTCTCCAACGATCTATAATCAGGAGCAAACTGGCAATTTTTTTTTCTCTCTTCTTCAATTCAATTTCGTCCCTTTGACATCTCATTGAATTAATTCTGCACGTGCCGGTTGAAATCATCCGTGCAAATATACCGATTTCTAGTTGGATCCTCACAGTTAGAAACCGCACGAGGTCAGGATTAGCACATTTAGTAGCAGAGTCGTTAAACTCCATGTGGAATTTCATTCCATGACTCGACCTATCGCTACGGGATCGTATGGTTGATTTTTTTCCCGAAGATGTAATACCTAGTCGTAAAAAAAAAACAAAAAAAAAAAAAATAGTTTATTTTGTACCGATCTTTCGTGGGGTCGTTTTTCAGTAGATTTTTCTCCGAATTGAATGGCAGGTTTTCTTCGTTCCTCGTTCCTCGTTAGTCGTGTCGGCGATCGTATAGCTTGAAGTCGTCAGAGTGATGTAAGGGAACCATTAATTACTCTCCGACCATCACAATGTATGTCCAACGATCCAGTAGATCAATGAACACTACATGTGGATCGGATCGATACTTCACTGTCTCTACTGTTCTCCGTTTCGCGTTTCGACCCCCGACCGTAAGGGGTGAAAATACACTTGGCACCACCTAGCCCATGTACAATGTACAGTATGTACGTAACGTACATATATACATTGTGTATGTATATTGTTTATGAAAAATGAATGGATTGTTATCCGCACATGATTCATCGTCATGTATAAGTATATGCGTATATATGCATTACGAGCATATATGTACGTCACTCTGGCTTTAAAGGAACAAACAAAAGCCGAGCTAAACATGACTAAAATAGATTTGAACATCGTTTAATCCTTTGATAAATCGTCCTTTGACATATATCGTGACAACGGCATCATCTAGATTATTCCCAAACCTCCGTCGATTCAGGAAATCAGAGTCGATGGAACCAAAATTTTATTTACGAAAAATCTAGCACACATGTGTAGTACGTGTATATATTTCCAAACGGAAAAACCTGGTGCGAAAACTGGACTGTTGGGTCAACGGAAGTTCTTTTCAATTTCGTAAGATTCTACGTAAAGTGGCCATTTCGGTAGATCCCTTTTCTTTCTTTTTTTTTTTTTTTTTTTTTTTTTTTCAATTTCAATTCAGTTTTTGCCCTAGAAATATACTTTCATAACTTTTTTTCTAGTCCTTGAAAAGGTCGCCGCGGTTATGAATATCACATACCTATACTCGCATGTATATGTGGTATATAGGTATACTTTAAGGGTTGGGAAGAGAATTTGAGAGAGAAATATTCGGTGACCATCCTGCAGACAAAGAATATTGAGAATCTTTTTGTTGGACGTAAAAGATACTAAAAAAGAAAAAGAAACGATAAAGAAACGGGATAAAATTGGAATAGATTTCATTCTTTTTTCCTTTGCCGATGCAGATGGATTCTTTTTCGGGCATCATACGAGGCAATGTATCTGACGTGGTTGCATGTTCAGTTTCCTACGGGAATAGATCGGTAATAACCATAGTTATATAGTAGGTATCCCAGGGTGCACGTCTGAAAGTGTATAAATCATTTTGGTCGTGCATCAACCCCTAAGGTTCGTTGTATCCTGTAGGTACCTACGGTGCCGTATATTGTATCAGATCCACTGTCCCACCCATGAACTTCCACCAAGGTTACTTTGCACATTCCAACATGGTAAGTATATCTACATACACCGATCCTCGCACGATATTTTACCATAAAATTTAACCCTCCGAAGTTCGAAAATAAATTAAACAAAAAAAAAAGAAAATTAACAAACGAATATAAATCCATCGCAAAAGTCGGTTTTTCAATATCCGGTATATGGTATATATGTGACGTAATGTGAAAACATATGGATAGTTAAAAGAAAGAAAAAAAATAAAAAAAATACTTAGAATAAATCTTTGGAACAAAATTCATGTTATGGACAAATGAATCCCGTAGGATAATTTATGGCGGCTCATATAGCTGAGTGTCTATATAGATAGCATACCTTATATGCGTCTGTGATAAAAAGAATCCTCACTCTTCTCTGACCACCTCACACGCTTGCGACACGCTTTTTTTTAGTTTGTTTTTTTGTTTCTTTTTCATTATTATTTTAGTTTTATACGCGGGGTATGACAAAGGATGAAAAATTTTCTTTCGGGTCACACGTTCTCCGTAAGGTTCCTTATGCCGCGTATATATATGTATAGGTATAGGTGTAGGGGTATAGATATCGGTAGCTATATCGATTGCCGTTATCGCAAATGAGACCACATTCATATCCCTGACAACATCGCCACCTCCATAGATATACATACGTATATTTATACCCACACTTTTCCTCCCTCTCGTTCGACGCTGCAACTATACCTATAACTTTGTACTCCCCCGCTGCGTTGTATGCCAATATAAGGTATGTAGGTACACACATATACCTTCATACCTATGTACGCCCGCATTTTTCCTCCCCTTTTTCGCTTCAAGAGATTCATCCCTCGCAGCCTCTCTTTGCTATGCTCTCGTCTCCTCGGCACGCGATATATAAAAATAAAAAGACAAATAAAATACGTACTTCCGGGTTCATTACTCGGAAAATACACGTTGGGTCCTCGAAGGATATCGCTATCCCGGGATAAAAGATTCCGATATTTTTTTAACCAGCAAAAAAAAAAAATAAGAAATTCTTGTCTATTATTTATATTTTCTTTTCTACATTTATTTTCACCGGCTAGATCATATAGTAGAATATGATCGAACGTCTATGGCGATACAACGTGCGGTATTATATATATATATATACATGCATATAAATTTTCATTGGCTATTCTTCACCTGCATGAGAAAATCAATTCCTCGTTCGTTGAAGACACTCTTTATATCAGTTCTACGCTTCCCAGGGGATGTAGAAGTAGGTATATTGTACAAGAGATAGATAGTATCTTCAGGTCTTCCCTCCACCCAACATTTCCCTCCAACATGGGCTATCATTTTTGTTTTATTCCTTCTGCACGTCCCTGTCATCGATTATATGGGGGGATCCGTCGGGGTCCCCCGGCGACTGAATAACGAAAATAAAAAAAAAAGGACGTCATTTCTCAGAATTTTCATTCAACTCCTGGAACGTGAAAAGCAAATTTTATCTCAAGCCCGAAATTGCTTCATTAAAATTTAATTATGGGTCAGCGCGTTCAAACGTCAAAAATCTCACACAGTCGTAAAAGATAACGGATTTTTTTTTTTTTTTTTTTTTTTTTTTTTCAACACCGGACTAAATAATTTCCAGCGCATTTCTATAAAATCGAGTAAAGACAAATGGGAAAAAAAATCACTAAATTAAAGTCAAATTATTTTATCGTCACGCTTTTTTAATCCTAAAGTTACCAATTATTTTCAAATTCGGACTAATTAGCGGACGTGCTACTGTTATATTCGTCTATCTGTATAATACGTACGTAATATCCGAGACAGGATTTTAAAAATAGTGACATCGTATATACATAGACGTATTTTACTTTAATTCATGGCATGATGTGCGTACTTAGAGTAAGCAGCGACGGTTTGGTTTATTCATAATTTTTTTTTCGTACTTCGTTTTTTCGGGCTTTACCGCTAGTCTACGCCGAGGTGAATGCGGTTTCAATTAAATAAGGCGAGAGAGAAAGAGAGAATAAGGTTGAGGGGGTGGAGAAAAAAAGGGGGAAGGGATGGTACGTGAGCGGATATGCACGTATACTTGGAAAGGCTATACCGCTGGTTGGAGAGAAAGAGCAAAAAAATGAAAAAAAAGGAAGAGAAAATAAAAAATGAAAAAAAAATAACAAAATGAAGGAATAGATCTGTGTACAGAAGTTGCAGTGCGGTGGTGTTGCAGGTATCCTATATGTATATCGCAACCGCTGCACGAATTGTAATTCCCGCGGTTTTATTTCGCCATATTTTAATCTGTTATTCTTTTGTTTTCCTTAACGAACCGGTAGTAGCACGTTCCCATTTATCCAAAACCCTTCTGCGGCTGCTGCTGCAGTTACTACCTCCAGACGCGGCTTATTTGCTCAAGATTCCGACTACCGTTACCACCTACCCCGGTCCACCTTTTTTTTCAATCTCAAAAATAGAGAGAACAGAAAAAGAACACATTAAACGGATTGGTTTATAAGCGCGATTGAAATGTTTTTTTCTCATTTTTCTTCGTTCGAGAAATAAATAACCGATTAAAAATTAGGTTCTTCAATTATCTCGGATGATTATATTTTTTACAGACAATAGGACGCGTATTTCCCGTAGGAAAGCCGTAGCCTATTAATCAGTCGTTTATTTTTAGACCTTTGGAATACCTTAAACTTGGTCTACTTTGACGTTTTACTAACCGCTATATAGTAGCAAAGAGGCAATTACTTCTAGAGAAACGATTCGTTTTGAAATGGGACGCCCGGGGAAAGAACTAGGAGAGATTGAAGGCCCCTAAAAATAGGTATAAGTGTAGAGGAGGACCTTTTCTTCTATTTTTAAGATGTCTAGGAATAAAATAGACGATATTGCTATCTCGAATTTGGCTTGTATGAATATCTATCTCGGCGCAATAGGTTATCCTGATTTTAATAAAAATTTTCATAATTTTCCCTCCGTGAATTTACTACTCTCGTGCAGTACATACCCACAGTGTGCGCGGTTATGGCGGAGGTGAAATACGTACCTACGTTTAAATTTCGAAAAAGGAAAAAAGGGGGGTAATGAAGTTGAAAGAGAATTTAAAGGGGGAAAAAAAAGGTAACGACCAGCCAGAATGGAAGTAAAATGAAAAAGTAAAAAAAACACGAAAAATAAAAAAATGAAAGACATAAAAAAATAATAAAAACAAAATAAAAATTACCCTGTCAGTAGGAAAAATCGGGTTCGAGAAACAAATAAATTCGAATAACAAATACACGGTTGAAAAACTGAAAACAACCAAACGTTAGCGCTAATATAACTCGACGCGGTGCTGTAATTATATAAAAAACAAAAAAAAAAACAAAACAAAAACAAAAAGAGGGAGGCAAAAAAAAATTTATTATACGTGTATATAAAATGTATATGTAATTCACATCGTAATGATGATTATAACAAACGAGCTTCTGTATAATTTATATAGGTATACTGAACAAGTTATACAACGAAAATAAGGGAAGTGGAAAGAGAAGTTCAGGGATATGTGTGAAAAAATGGCTAAAATTATAACAAAAGTTTACGTGTAACGGAGAGAGAGAGAGAAAATGAAAAAAATATTCGAATATACATAATAACGTATAACAATAATAACACATGACGATGCTCGTTATTTTATTTTATTTTCATAACCGAGAAATGATGATGAATAAATTGCCCGTTGAAATGAACGGATTTATTAATTCAGCTTAATTAATTTAACACCGTAACAATCGAGATTCTCACGAGACCAAATGTCAGCCGCTGTAATCATGGAGCCGTATCAACGTTGTTCGTTTCTCTTTCTCGCGTTATGTTATGAGAACATTATTATCATTTTCTGTGCAATCTAATTGCTAAAGTATGTAATAGTTGTAATATTACAGCGTGTGTATATGAATAACGGTACACAACCACCTATACGGGTGTATACAAAATTGGTCTTTTCTTTATTATCATTTCGTGCATGGGGCAATAAAGAAATGTAGATACATTTTTGAATAACCATAAATGCGACGGGCGCGTATCATCTTTAACCAGGTGTCCATAAAAATGAGAAAACCATTGCACGCGTCGCGTCGCGTCGTACGGTTTGAGATTGATAAAAATGAAGCAATAAAATTCGTTGTACTTAAAATGAAAGATGAAGAAGAGGGATGGGGAAAAAGAGGCGGATAAGGAGGGAGAAACGCGGCGTTTTTGGTAAATGTAAAGAAGAGACACGTAAACCTTCTATGGCTCGGGATGAAACGCAACAGATTTATTGACCTTTGTCAGTTGTTCGGCTCACGGAGTGCGCACCAAAGAAGTTCTTTCAAAAGAGTTACGTTACGTTACCTGAAGAGCCGTGTAAAATTGGCCCCCTTTCTATACTCAGAGCTCAAGATTTAAACTCAGAAACGACCGAGCATCATTGAACGACGTAGACGAGACACTCTTAAAACTGGAAAAAAATAAAATAAAATAAATATATCTGAAGAATCGACGTCGCGACGTTCACGCTATCAGGATATCGTGTGCATATCTATATCCATTGCCGCGCAGGTTGAATGCCGTTACAAATCTTTCGAGTAAATTAATTTTCTGAGAAAACTTTAGGTGGAAAGAAACTTTGCTCTTGTTGTATATATACGCAATTGTGTATTTAACAACATTTATGAAATTTGAAGAATAGGGATTTTATTATTGAAAATAATTACGATTCTTCGCGAAGAAAATAAAGAGAAAAGAAACTGCACGATCTAGGAATTAATTAATCTCCCTTCCGTCGTGCAGGGAAATTTTTTTTAATTTTTCATCTCACCGTCTTAGTATGCCACTCCGGATAATTTTCACTCCGATCATAAGACTGGCAGGGAAGGAGTGCGGGGGTGTAGATTCGATTGGCTTATCACTACGTTGTACTATAGATACAGTAATACCGTTGTTACAAAGAAGTTGGCCGTATAATTCGAGAGGTGCAACGAGGTGAAGTGGGTCGATCTGCGGAAATTCTCTCTCGGAAA
Organism: Athalia circularis; assembly: GCA_963978495.1. Classification (NCBI taxonomy): domain Eukaryota; kingdom Metazoa; phylum Arthropoda; class Insecta; order Hymenoptera; family Athaliidae; genus Athalia; species Athalia circularis. The sequence goes on from OZ021702.1 coordinate 11,094,542, forward strand.
TCGGAAATTGGAAACTCTCGAGTAGCAGCTACTGCTGCTTCTGGTTAACTGAACAGTGGCGCGAAGGTGTTCTCGTAATTAAGTTTAATTAACCACTCTACCGCCATATCCACCTACTACTACAATTCTAAGGTTTTCCCAAGCTAATCTTTTCCCCACTCGCGTTACACCTGAATATATAGGTATGTATAACCTGCTTCATATGTGATCGGTGCTGCACCGCGCGGGGTTAACGAGATGTTCGGAATTTATTCAAAACTGATTTCAACCGTGCATACTTGCATACGCTACTTCGCACACCCTCCTCCATTCAATTTTTTATCCACTTCATAACGGCGAGAAAAAGGGTGAAAGAAGGCAGATGGAAAAATTAATAACAAAAGAAAATTAATATTAAACAACCCTATCATTTATCCAACACGTATAATATTCCGAACCTCCATGATTACTGTGGAGAGACATGCACAGGGCGGACCATTTTTTTTAAAACGTATTTTTATTATCTCAAAAACGAGATAAAAGCTGAAGTTAATATTCTAGCTTTCCCAGAAATTAGCGTTCGGCTATTTTTTACATTTCACAATCGGCCGATACCAGATCTACCCCGTACTTGGAAGAACATCAAATGTGGTGGCTTTTTTCGAACGAAGAAAATCAAAAAAAAATTAAAAAAATACACATGCAGAGTAGGGATAATAGATGAACTATTATCTCTGTAATAGAGGGATAATAGTCGTAGTGCTACTTATCGAGGTCAATTGCTTGGAAATCAGAATTAGTGGGTTCGAATTAAACGTGAAGTCTGCACTGCACGGAAATATATATAGGTATGTGAGAAATAAGCTAAATGGAAGCCCGAAATGAGAAAGAGAAAAGGAGAGAGATGTGGAGTTTTCTCGGATGGAGGATGTCGCATATACATACATCTGGATATAAATACGTGTACCTATATAGTTGTGTAGGGCATAGTCGGAGGTTTCCGAGAATTGGGGGAGGGATCGTGACCATCTATTTCCCAGCGATTCAGGAGTCCTCCTCCGGGACATCGCGGCGCTCTCCAATTAGGGAGGACGTAGGTCCGCGACTTGTTTCGCAAAATTGCCGTGTTCGCGTCCACGAAAACATTTCCGTTCGGAGTGATGGATGTAGGATTCTCACGAGGCCGCAGAGACTGATGATGACGCGTCCCGTCGCCCCCCCCCCCCCCCCCCAAAGATATATGTATTTATTACATGTACACACCCGCGTTATTATTATACGCGTTACAAAAACCACCCCCCTTCCTTCTTACCCCTTTTCGCCATTTAACCCGCTTACATACCAAATACACGTGTTTAACAAATCGCCGTGCTTTATACACCTCACATCCGAGGACGCGTTCATGCATCCGAAGGAAAATAATTGGAGTGAAAGAAAGAATGATAAAAAAAGGAAGAAAAATCAAATACCGATCTTTCAAAATTTTTTCACACATTGCAAGCAGTTATGGTGTCTATGAGATAAATTGTTGTATCGACACCGCTGTTAGAAAAACCAGAACATTTTTTCTTTTTTTTATTTTTTTTTTCCGCACAGTGGATATAATGATGTAGGTGATGAAATGACAGCCTTGTCATCGGCAGGCGTTTACCTAAGGATAGGGGCTTCCCCAATCTATGAGTGTGGTAAATAGCAAGTGGTTTATTGTGAAGATCTTATATATAATGGGCCCAAACAATACACTACCACATCGAGGAGAGAGAAAGGAAAGGAAACTCGAGACTCAAGCACATGGTAGGAAATACACGGAGATCGCACGACGCGCGAATCTTTGGCGGTGCAGAAGATTTTGTTATTTTTTTTTTTTTTTGCTTCTCTCCAATCTCATGGCAAAGACCGCTCGTCAATTTAACGGAATGGATCGTCAGACAGCTCTTCGTCATTCGGAATTCTTCGTCCTTTTCTTTCTTTTTTACTCCTTCCTTGTCAATCTTTGCAGTTTATTTCGATTGCGATCTTATTATAAAGTCTCGAAGCTGTAAAGTGACAACGACGAGGGGGAGAGAGGGATTTTCGTTTGTATAAATGTATAAAACGACAATACTGAAGGTATAAAAATCGCTGAGATCGGATCACGGTAAGGCGCCTTTGGGAATGATCCCTGTGCGTGTCAATTAAAGGATGTAATTTTCGGAATTTTAACGCTGCATTATACATCAGACGCTTTCCCTTTCCGCGGCGACCCCTTAATTTTCAGTTTACGAAGAATAAATGTCTTCCTCACTTCTGCAGCTATAATATCAATGGTGAATCGATTTTATTCTTTACCAGCCTTCGCGTCATTTCCTTCACCGGACAAACCTTTCCTGCGTAGAAACGTAATCGCTCGATTTACTTCAGCGATACGAAACACGGCGTATATTCTTACGTCCCATTTTTCTGCGGAATCCTTATTCTTCTTCTTTCTTTATATACCACAGGGAATCTATACGATTTTGGGAGATTCTCCCCGATCACCGGTTTTCACGACGCGAACCGTCGTTCCTCTAAATGTTCGGTAGAACAAACAGACGGAATCTTCTTTGCAGGTCTGTTTTCCTCATCCCCCCCAGAAACAAAGAAAAAAAATTAAAAAAATGTACCACGAATAAAAAAATAAAAAAATAGCAACGTAATCTATACGCACGAATTTTCCAGCCACGCGATTCCCAATCCTCTTTTGTAAAAACCTCTTGAAATAGAAAAAAAAAAAACGGGACTGCGGAACGGACTGCATCGAGCGATGAGAATGGAATAATCAATTCACCGGATCATTTTGAAACAACAAGATTTAGGAGCGTGCAAAAATTACAGGCTTCATTTCGTCGATCGCTGTGAGATGATTTTTTTTATTCGTTTCCTTTTTATTGATGTTTACGCGGATATATTCAGGCGAGAATGACAATGCCGGTTGTTGCCATTGACCTATAGCAGGATAATAAAAATGGTTTTTAGCGAAGCGAGCCGGATCGGCTCTATTCGGTGCCTTGGCTTTGAATATTTTTTTTGCAGATAGTTAAGTAGGTTTTTTCTTTTTATCTTTTTTAGTTTTTTTTTTTTTTAGTTTTTTATCTACGGCAATTTACTTTAGGTCTTGATTAGCCAGGTGTAACTACGTCGCTAACCGGCTCTCAGATTTCCTGTGAGTTCATTTCTTACGTTATATACACCACACGTATATAATCCGTTTTTATATATAGTACGAGAAGATCGAACTTCTTAAACTCCGCTTTTCGACGGTTATCGCCGGTATTTATCTCCACTTTGGAGTTATATAAGTATAGTAGTAAGGAGGATAAAAGTTTCAAGTATATAAGTATATGGAGAGAAAAATGGTTTTTCTCCTACCGTCATTTATATAACGATCGCACCTATAACGATTACAAAGACGGATTTCGTAATGGGTACCGATTGCCCAGGTGTTTCGATACGCTGATCAAAAGCTATTTGTGTTAATAAAAGACACGCTGGTAATAAACAAGACAGTTCCGAGCTCGGAAATCGATAAATAAATGAATAAATATGTTTACTTGATGCCATAAAAAATGATTAGCAATTATAATTCACCTATTATTTACCCTCGCATCTGTTATACCGAGGTAACAATCTTAGAATTCTTAAAAAGGTTCCGTCATCGATAGGTTATTATCATCAATAATAACAGTAGATATTAATAAAAAATTATCAACCCGACGCGTCCGATTAGCCCCGAGGTATTTCAAGGGCCTTTTCAACTTTATAATTTCTTCTTTTATACTTTACCGTGACTCCGATGTAAAAATTCTCCAACCTTTTCACAAGTTGAATTGCATTTCAGTTCTTCAGTTTTGCAGTATAGGAAACCGGAGTTACATGCCTCTGTGTCTACCACCGGTGATGGATTGTCGCTGGTAACCGTTTCGTTTCATAACCGGTTTTACCGTTTACGTTTTAAAAGATTACTCTCGGATCGCTCGCGCAGCTGATTTATCACTCACGATTTCAGATAGCATGACTATGATCAGTGGTCAAGAATTTCGTGCCTGTTACACACGTACCTATAGTTTACGTATACAAATTATTACGTCCTACATCTACAAGTACGTCCCGTACCAATAGGCGGTCGAAACTGCAACAACTGCAGTAATTGGATCGGCCCGAAGTGTGCAGCGGATAGGTTCCGCTTTATAGAAACCAGTAGATCGTTGGAAAGGTTAAAGCAAAGAATGAAAAGAAGGAGAAAAAAAAAGAAAAAATTGAACGTACATCAGGTTCATCATCGGTGTAAGAATTTCTCCGATTATAAACGACGTTGAAGCGTTGAATGGGGTTATTCTTGGCTAGAAGGTTGAAGAGTTTGACACGTGAGTTTTGAGCTTCTCGACATGACATGGGCATGATCACGACGTGATGGTCTGTCAAAAATAAATGTTCGGGTCGATGTCGATTTGAGTCTTTCGATTTGTACCGAACTTCGAGCCTAACTCGAGAAGGAGCTCTGAGACTTTGCTATACTTTCGCACCTTGGTCCTCATGTGGTAGCAGAAGAGTAGCGAAAAATAAGTTCACTAGATAGATCGTTACGTGTCTCGAAAACTAGAGGTAAAAACGAAACTGAACGAAACGAAAGGAAAGGAGAAGAAGGTGATGGAAAGACCTTTCGAGCCACTGTTAAAAGTAGAAGCAGAAGCAGAAGCAAGAGCATCGGTATATAGGGTATAGTAACGGTACTGCAAACTCAATATGGGCCAATCGACGGAGATCCAAAGGCGGTAGGATGCTGGCCAATCAGTAAGCATATTTAGGGGAACCGCGGCGTGCCGGGCGGCGCGTTACCTCGGGCAACCTGGAAATGTTCGAGACGTGCTTGAAATCCCGAATGAACCTTGAAGATGTGTAGGAAACTTCCTTCATTATCCAACATTCGTAGGTCCGGACTTCGGATCTGCTGCAGGGACTCGGGTGGCCGAGAATTTATTTTTTTGTTTCTTTTTTTTTGCCATCCTTAGAGAAGACGCTGACCACCCCTCCGGCACCTTCCCTTGACCAATTTGCAGATTGGCTATTTTCTTTGATCATTTTTATCAGCGAATGTTCCCTAACATCACCAAGCCGGTGATCGTCCACTGGGCTTTATCACGATGCATTATTTACGAAGGTACCTAGCTGGAATCCCCTTATTTATATATAACGGAGGAAGGAAGCGAGGTACGACAGACGTCGCCTAGTCGGAGCTCCCGTAATGTAATTCCGAAAATTCTCCATGGACTGGTCACTTCTTCGAGTTGGGTATTCGATACTTTGGAACGTGACTCCGAGTCCCCAGGGTACGAGGAGAGGAAACGAACGACACGTTCGCATCTTAGCAATCATTAGGTGACCCTCCATTCGACAATCGACGACGCCTCGTTTGACGCAAAGTGTCCCTAATTCCCTTCCTTGGGACTCTGGAATATATATTAGCAAGTTTATCGATTCGATTCAATTTTTTTTTTCTGTAAAAGTAAAGAATATTTCCAACATCTTTCGCAATGCACTCTCATCTTAATGAAGCAACCGTTAAACGTTTACTCATGTTTCAGTGAAAGGTCAAATGAGTCAAGTTCTATGAAATCCAACGAAATTACCGGAAGTCTAGAAGAATGGCACAGCTTAGTAGGCAGAGTATACGATAGGTATAGAGCATCAAGGTACCTATGGTGGTTTCGTTGGTAGCGAAAGTTGGGATGAGGTGGTACGGGATGGATGGGTAACTTAACAACGGAAACAAACCAGTCCCAGGGGCAGACAGCCCGAAGACGTGCTCTGCAAGTAAAACCGACTTGAACAAAATACCTTTTCGTCAACCAATCAGCGGGGAGTGCGCCACGGCATCAACCAATGCCCATCAACGTTAAGCGGCCGCTTTCCCCAGAGTAAAATAGCTCATTGAATAGCACAGAACGGTCAATCGAAGACGTGAGTTGAGCACTGATTTGAATTCGACCTTACACATTCGTTCCGTTACGTTATATTCCGTTCCATGGAACGTCTAGCCGCGGCGGACACCGCACGAAGACAAAGCGACGCCTGACGTCGGCGTCTGTCTGCAACATCCCCCTTCTCCAACTCCATTCCCCAGGCTTCTCTCTCCATGTCTTCACTCCCTTCGAGAGATAATCAAAATTGACTTGGTCGCGTCGACGGAGAAGACAACCCTTGTACCCGAGATGTCTAGATGCGGTTTCTACCCAGAGCAAATACAGTTCAAAAATCCCAGTGTTTCGAAGCTCACTAATCAATCGTTTTTTCTTTTTTGCGCTCAAAACACGGGAGTGGGAGACGGACACAGTTTTTGGCATAATTTTTTTTTTTTCAAGAACCACGCGATACGATCCCCCTAGAAAAAATCAGTCCGGTTGCAGCAGCGTTGAAACCGTCTCGATGACGCGTCCTTGGGATCTTAAAGATATAGAGAAATCTTGAATGGTGGTATATAACGTGGTAAAGCTCAAAAGCTCAAGAAGCTTACCTCCTCGTGGTGGACCACCGGAGCGAATCTCGAAAAGATCCAAGATTCCGAGAGATACATGTGTGTATGTGGTTCGTGACGCGTCAAGCATGGATTCATATTGAGTCCCTTGCGGTAGACGAGCCCCGAACTCGAACTCTTCTCGTTCTCCGGTATAGAAGAAGCGCCGGCAACCTACCTCCTCCTTTTCGTCGTGTCTTCGCTCCGCGGGCAAACAGACCTTGGATAAATGAAAGAGAGAAAAAAAAAAAAAACGTCTCGTCGTCGTCGCAAAAAGCCAGTAAATTCATATCGGCAACCACAGAGAGACAGAGTTCGGAGGGAGGAGGGTAGAGGGCAAAAGTCTCGTAGAAATCGTCGGAGCAGAGACGAGACTTTGGTATCAAAGGATTAAAGAGTTTTACGTGGAGATTCCATATTTTTCAAAGCCCAGCCAAACCAGCGGTTGAATCCATGTATAAGGTATCTGTGGGTATATTATGTTATACCGAACATGGACGAGGAGAAAATTTAAAAGAGATTTGTATTTTATTCAGTTTTATTTTCGCTACCCCCTTTTATCTCATGTTTATTTATTTTTATTCATTTTATATTCATTCTTCATTAATTCCCTCCCCATCTCCTGCCCCGTCCTGTACCCTGTCTGCAGCCTATTTCGATTTTTCTTTGAAAGCAAAAGGGACGAAAATGGAAAAAGAAAAGGTTTTGAAAATCGCTATGACAGCGATCCGGAGTAGCGGATCAATTCCCCCATCGTTATTTCGTCGCCAAAACTCGCGCTGAAGAAACAAACCAACTAAGAAATTTTGTTCAACTTTTTTCTTCTTTTCGTCTAGTCGAATTTTCGTTGTAGAAGGATTACGTATGTACCTGAGCAGTTTTCTCTCGTCGTCTTGGCAGCAACTTATTCTTTACCGTGTTATGAATAAGGACTTTTTGAAGGCAACCATAAAGTAAAAAAACGAACTGGAAAGGTACTGTAAAGGAAAAGTGAAGGATAAAGGAAAATGGCAGTTATTTTCCAAGGTAGTGGCAGTGGCTCATGCTGTCGTGAGAGATTGCGTTGTTTTTTTTTTTGTAATTCATTAATTTCGAACGTTCGTTTTTAGATTTTTCTTCTTTCGTCTTTTCTTCATCGAGATTGTTTCATCAGGTTCTTTCACTCGTGCGTTATCATGTACGAATCAAGTCCTTGGAAAATCATCCCTTCATTCCTTGAAGTTTATCAAGTCCGTCGCTCTCTCTCTTTCACATCTCATTTCTTCGCGACCATCCTGATAAAATTCTGCACCATTTCTCATACAACTCATTCGTCCTTTGCAGCTTTCATCTCGCGTCATCTCAAACTTGGACGACATTCAAGAATCGTAAGAATAACATAATCCAGCTACAATCGTAGTAGATATTAAAAATTATACGACGAATCGCGAGCAAGGATAGACAAAGAAAAAACGATCTGATTAACTCGGTGTACAAAATTACGTTAAATAACAAAAAAAGAAAAAGGAGAACAATACAGAAGAGAAAAATCTGGCTACTTTAAACTCTTCACGAAAACATGATGCATGTATACCATAACTTTTCTCTCTGAAAATATTCCTCCCACTCCATCCCCCTTCTGCCCCCCGTTCTTTTGAAAAAAGTTTTTCCCTCTTATTTCCCTCGGCAGCTTGTACAGGTTCTCGGTTGTTGCTGCTGTTGCAGAAACGTTCGGGTATCGCAAAACCTGAGAACCATCATGGTGGGTGGGGCACCACGACCACCGTTGGTGTTTCTTTTTTCTTTTTTTTTTATTTCCTATTTGTACGAAGAGAGAAATGTTACAAATTTATATTGTTCTCGCAAAACATCATCCCCCTGCAATCTCCTCACCTCTCCGTTGCCGTCCTACTTCACTTCATTCGCTTTGGCCTCTGCAGTATTCGAAGAGCGTAGGTAGGTAGTTGCTTTCAAGAGTTCGGCAGCTACAAGAGAAGAACCTGTAGATGCAGCAAACAACGAACAGCAAACGGCAGCAAACAGCGTTGGCTAAGGCCACTCGAGACGCGCGCGGAGAAACGCAAAATCAGAAGCAGAAGCGGCATCGCGATGTTTCTGTCGAAGAGTAAAGAGCCATGAGAGAGAATAATGGAACATGATGATCCGTCGAGACCTCTCAAAGTATACCGATGAGTAGGTATTCGAATATACTATATGTGCACTGTATATGCATTCCGTACTTCGTTGCGATGAGAGAGAAAGAAGAAGGGAGAGAGAGAAATAATAAAATTGAAAAAGAGTTAAAGAAGAGAGAAAAAGGAGAGAGAAAAAACAAGTTGCTTTCGCTCCCGCTTCTGAAGCTGCTGATGCTGATGGGGTACAGAAGCGAGCGTAATTTGAAACGTGAAACATGAACCGCGAATGAAACGTGAGACTTGGAAACGGTGTGCTTGATTAACGCCTAATGCATCTGCGGTAAATGAGTGAACAATATTCCTTCATTTTTTTTTTTTCTTTCTATCTTTTAGTTTTATGTTTTTCATATTCATTATTCATTTCTCTCTTTTCATTATCTTCCCCTCTCCTCATTTCCGTAACGAAACCGAGCAAAAAGTGGAAGACCTTGCGATATAGTCTCGAGTGTAAAATTTAAAACAAAACAAAAGTATAGGTATATCGGGTACCCTACACATAAATACATATAATGCAAGTAGGGTAGAATATTTAGCAATTATAATAGCGAGTTGCTTTTACAAAACTTCACGTTTCTACGCTATGCTCAGATACGAGGAGATATACGTATTGAAGTATATGGGAAATATGTTAAAAACCCTTCGGTACAAGGCACCTATAAGTTACTCACTTTTTGGTGAAGAAAGAGAAAACGAAACAGAAAAAACGAGAGAGAGAGAAAGAGAGATCACTTATAGAAATATACATACATATACTTATGAAAGCGGGGGAGGAAGTGAAGGGAAGGAATTTTTTATCCGCACAATACGGTTTGTCGTGCTTTGAATAAAATTCTCTTATTATATACGTTATATTGTATAAGTTGAAGGTTGAATTACAGCCTCTTTTCTGCACGACGAATATAACATAAAGAACGGAATGAAAAAAAAAATTTTTAAAAAAACAAAAAAAAATTAAATAAAACGAATTAAAAATCCAAAACTCAACGCGCCATTATAATATGCGGTAAGCGTGACCTGATTTTCGAAATTTCAGCATATAATTTAGGACCTAATTTCAGTCGCATATACCTATATACGAACGCATTATACGGGTGAAAAAAATGAAAATCGTGTGATGAATGGGATCGGCGTATGCAATAGATTGAGAAGAATGGAGGATCAATGTTTTAAATATTGGGAATGGGGTTGAAAAAGAAGGCTTATACGAGGTAGGTGATAAGAAAATAAAAGGAAATAAAAAGAAGAAAACAAAAACTGAGAAAGAAGGGAGAATGGAAAAAAATGTACATACATAGAAATATAGACGATGGGGGAGAACAGATGGTGGAGCGATTAGGTTCTGAAACCCATGACCCGAGGAGTCTCGCGACCCCCTGAGCACAACCCTCGACTAAATCTGATTCGACGAATTTTCGCGAAAAGGGAACGATTTTTATGCTCGCCAAGGCGAGACTAAATTGACCGTCGAGACGTCTGAATTTGACCGATACAATATCACGGGGTTTTTCTTCCCGTGACTACCTATATATATATTTTTATTATATACATACCTATGTATCTATACACATAAAAATAAACTCTACATCGTGGAAAAGCTTAGAAAGGAGTGCGGAGATGGTGGCTAGATTCTGTCCCGATTAGAGAAGAAAAATAAAAAGAAAAAACAAACATTGAAAAAAATAATAATCATAATAGCAACAGAATAAAAATGAATAAGATTCTTGAAAGCTCTACCGAGAACTGAAAAAGCTTTTACCATTCCAATGTAAAAAAACGTACATAAATATATGCGGACCAGCGATAGCAAAAACAAAAAAGGGAAAGAAAAAAGAACAAAAAGTTAATGTTGATAGTGATAACAATGATAACAATAATAATAATAATCTAATAATAAACGGACTGGTATAACTCATATTAAATTCTTAAAAGCAGAACGAGGTGGGCGATGGTTTTTCATTACCATCGTTATTATTATTTAGTATTATATTATTTTTCAACTGTGTCGAACAAATTTCAAATATCTTGATAAAACCGACCGCGCGCAGACTTTCTTTCTCTCGTACAATTGGAAATAAAGTAGTAAAATAAAAATAATAACGCATCGATTGATTAAAAATTAATAGTTAAATTTCGTTCCGAAAAATTATTTCGCAGCTCCTGAAAATTTAATATGCTCCACAGTTTATATCGAGGATGTAGGTATGTAGTAACGTTGTACATAAAACGAATAATTTATGATCGTTCAATAAGAAATCAAGATATAAAGAACGGGGCAGGCGGTGGAGGGGGTGGGGGAGGGGGGAGGTGATATATATTTCGATACAGCAAGCTTGTAGAGAGAATACAGAGCGTTTCGTATGTTAGCAGCAGATTTCCGCGTTGAGGCGTTGAAGGCGCTTCCGTTGAATAAATTTCATCTCTTATACTACTCCCCCCGATTTGTCATCTCGACTCAACGCGCGGATCCCTCGGCAAGAAATAAAGAAAAATACAAAAAGAAAGTAAAAGTAAAAGGAAAAACAAAAATGAATAAATAAAATGAGTAAAAGAGAGAACTGGAGAACAAAAAAAAAAAGTACAACAAGAATACTGCATGTGCGCAGGGCGATGGATGGGGCAAGGGAAAATATGGGGAAAAACGGTAAAGACAAGAAAAAAAAAAGAATAGAAGAAAGCTGTACGAAATGGGGTGGGCACGAGTACGAGGTACGCCTCCGTGGTCCTTGTGCCTCCGCACGTTTACGTTATTTTTCTCGTTCTCCTCACCCTGCACAACCTGCAAAATTACCAGAAGCAAAAGCAGAAAGAAGCAGCGCAGTTCTCTATTGTTGTTATCCTTATTGTCACAATTATTATTATCATCATCATCATTCTTTTTATTATTACTGTACCCTTATCTCGTTTTCCATTTTTCCACCCGTTTCGAGCATGAATTTTAAGATTAAATAATTGAAATTTGAAGACTGATGCGCAACATCGAGTAGCCCGTGGTCTGTTATAATTTTTACCTCCCCCCCCCCCCCCCCCCGCCTCCCAGGAGAATTTCACGGTGTGCGTGTTTTTTCCAGTTAGCTAACTTGTCTCGGAGGTTCGTTTACGTGCTCTTCCTTCTTTCCCCCTTTTTATATTTATTTATTCATCCTTTTCTTTTTGCTTGTTGTTGTTTTGTTTTTTTTTTTGCTTTTTCAGATAGGAATCCGTTTTTACTTGGCTATCTTTTTCGCACCCCCTCTCTGCGAATACAGATTTACTTTTTCCCCCAAAAATATTTGTATCGCATTCGTTCTCTGCATGCAGCTGTTTATATAGTCGGAAAAAATTCGCGAGCCGCGGTTCGTCGTTTCAACGAATACTATGTAAATTTTTCTAACAGTCTCCATAGTCAGCGTAAAATTTTTGAAGAAAGTGAAGGGAGAAGAAAAATAATAATAATCCATCCACCATTGCTTGTAATATATTTTGAAGAGATTTTTTTTTTTCTTTCATGGCTCGTAGTTGATTTTTTTGCAATTTTAATCGAGGGGAAAGAAATTTATTTTTTATTCATAGTTTTGCACGCGTGTGAATAAAATTTCTCTGCATCGAAACGCTTTTCTTTCGATTTTCGAGGAGCTAAATTTTTAGCTATAGGTACTATCGGTTAAAAAAAACTTTCACGAGAGAATAATATTGTCGTAGGCTCAGCTGAAGGCTTCGAAAAGCTCATCCAGCTTCCGGCAAACCTTCCATTTCAGTTCCTACAACCGCGCGCGCGGAGCCTCCTATTAATCTCCGGACGTCCGGGTCGCAAACTTTCCTATCAATTTCCCATGAGAGAGACACGAGATAAAAAGAATGAAAGAAAACGAAGACGACAAAGAAGAAGGAGAATCCTGAATCCACGCGTTTATAAGCGCACATCTTTTGCCATTTCTAAAAAAACTTGGACAAAAAATAATTCCATCGCACAGACGAACATTAATTAAAAGTCAATTTCGAAAAGAGTCATGAGCGGTGAGAAATCTTCGCGGATCGGTCATGGGATGATTTTTATCCGATTCAAAGCGAGGGACAGCGATATGAAAATTGGAAAACATATACGCGACACATGTGTATAGCAACGCGTATTATTATGCGGTTTATAAAATGCTAACATCCGTTACGTCTTTTATTATATTATATATAATCTATAGGGTGAGGAAAAAAAGTCGAGCGATCACCCGTAACGTCACATCCCATCAATCGCAGAATAATATGATATATCGAGCTTGCAAAAAGAAACGGTCGTTCCGAAGAGCGGGTTGATGGATAAAAAATTGAAAATGAAAGGTATAAAGAATCGGTTGAGGATCCCCCTCGCCGTCTGGAGAAATAAAATAAAAGAGAAGAAAGAGAAAGAAAGAAAAAAAAATTATAACAGGAATAAAGTCAATCGGGAGAAAAAATGCCGCGGGGGGCGCAGTATAATAATTTGAATATTCATGAATCTATATACAAGAAAAACTGATACAAAAAAAAAAAAAAAAAACGACGAAATGAAAAGAAGAGAAAGAAAAAAATGAATGAAAACAATATACGTATACAATATTACATCTGAAAATAATTATCTCTCCCGGTAAAGATCTTGGCACAATCCAAGGATCTGTACAGATTTTAAAAACTTTATCCGGTTATACGAGATAAGAAAGCCGCGAACTGAGACGATCGAAATCTCTCCGCGGAAAAGTTTCTTCGACAGACTCGATCTCCAAAGGAGGGGGTGAGTGGTAAGTATAGAATTACACGACTTAAGCTGCAAGAGGTACAAGGTGTAATTTTAACGGAATTGTATATGAAAAAATTATCATTCAAAAATTTGCAGAAAACTGGAACTGGAACTGATTTGAAAATGATTGAGATGAACGGATGCAGAATCGTAGAAATATTCACAACTAAAATAAAAAATAAAATAAAAATGAAAAAAGGTCAAAATAAAGAACAAAAAACAAATAGAAAAGACTGGGGGTGTTTTAGAGCTGAAAATTTCTTAATTCGAACCTCAATATCCCATAGATATTTCTGAGTCCAGAGGTGCTCTGATTTCTTTTTCTTCCGACGAAGTTTGTTCTGTTTCTGGTAACTTCGAGATTCACCCGAACTAGTTGAAAATTATATTACGTAGGCAGTTGTTCGGCCCTGTTGGGATAAGAAATAATAGATGAAAAATCATCCATGTATTACATCTACGTCAAGCTTCGCGCGCCGCTCGCGCTCGTCCCTCTTTCTAAAGCCGAGCGAACCGAATCTATGATCAAACAACTTTGAGCCGCTAGAAACACGCGAGATGCCAATTATTACAACCTACTTATTGCTCTGGGCTTGAACCTGCAGCTCGGGTTATCCCGACAGGATTACTTCGGGAATTATATTCTTTTCCGGTACACCTCGTAACCAAAATACAATATGTTAAAGTTAACATATACTTATGAATATAAATAAGAGGGTAATTATTTTTAATCAATTTACTAGCAAACATGACGATGATTTGATGATACGACGATTTTTAAACTGTACGTAATCGATATCGCCAACGTAATTCAAGTCCAGGATGTGGCATATTTTTATTTTATTTTATTTTATTTTTATTTTCTTTTACAAATTTAAATTAATCTCCCCGAATATCCCTGTGAACGTGGAATGAGGAGAAAATGGCGCTGCAGGGAATGAAATGAAATCGGATTAAGATTAATCGTAGGTATTAGCTGGCATAACGTATACTTGGACTATCTGTATAGTGCGACTGATGCCTGTGTTATTATTTGTATGTTCATTTATGTACCATAAATGACGTTTGGTGTTACAGAATAATGATCGATGCTGCGCCCGGACCCCGTTTGTAGAGAGTAAAGCGGGTAGATTAGCCGTTTCTCTGGGCGCGTTCAGGATCAGGATCAGGATCAGGATCAGGATGGGGATGATGCTTATGTGATCTTCGATCGTCATTCCGGGAGCATAAGGTACGCGGTATATTTTATCTGCTCACCTAACAATAAGCTGCGAGTGCGAGTATCCTTTCTGATTGGTCGCGCGCCACCTGACGTCTTCTAAAATTACGCAGTCGCGTGAGTTACCCCTTCAATTACCCAATAAAACTTAGTCGGATAATAAACCAACTCAGAATCACCTGATTCACTCGATGAATCAAAGATCTTAGGTTAATCTTGAGGGGTAATCAATTCGATCATGTTTTTCCCGCGTATGTTATATTGATTGTGAGAATAAGACACTTTTGGAAGAATCGGCCGTGTTGGAGAAGAAATTGACGGCAGATTTGTGAGCATCTGGAATGTGGATATTTAACAATAAGAAAAAGTGCTATGAATAGGGGAAAAATTTTCAAACACGTTCAAAAGCTCGCAATTTTCAATCCCATATGTGGGTACCTACTATATGTGCGCCGGAGAACTTTGAATGCTCAAGTTCCATCTGGTTCAAGATATTCTCATGCCGTTTCGAACGACCTCCGAACCAAAAACTCTTGCACAAGTTTCCCAGCAAGATTCGAACTTAAATCAACTAACTTCAAACTTATCTTAATTCCCGTTGCGCATTTGTTGGAATTGTTTTTTGTTTTATTTTTCTCCTATTTCTAATCGAGTATAAGAATTTCTCTGGTACCAAAGGAGGAATGATTGAACATACGTTAAGCGCATACACACACTAAAATCAGGTACCTAACCCATTGACCTAGAATGGTAAAAAATGAAAAATAAAATAAATATAAAAAATCCATAAAAATTGAATAATGCCGTTATATATTTCCAGAATGGAATTTTTGGCAATTTCTTCGAGTTTTATTATACGTTGGATTTTTTCGCTGCGTCGAATGATTTTCGCAAGGAACGCGGATTGAGATATTTATTTAAAAAATGAAAAAATAGAAAAAAAATCCAGCACGAAAGCAGTCAAGAAATCATTCGAATTCGGTGTTGGGTTTTCGTCGTATAAGCTGACTGAGCCTGAAATCGAGTGGATATAGTCCAAACAAATAGCAATAACACAAATCAAGACAATACATATCCATTTAAAGCGCCGGTATGGGTGCTAGGCAGTGAAATTCATGTTTGGCTCAAGGTTTCCCTCCCGCAGATTTCGCGACACGAATCACCCCGCCGACCCCCATATCCGAAATCGTGAAATTTCACGATACCGGATTGGTTGTCACGGCCGGTAAAATGTTGACCGTATCGTCGATATTTTACAATAATCCTTGGGCATTAGCTCCAAATTGAGCGACGATGGAAATATATGGCTATGGGGCGGGAACTTTCCGGCAGTATATAAGCATCTGGAGGACAGATTCCTTAGATTTTATGGGATTGATCGGGAATACAGATTCCAAATTCCCACAAGACTTCGGCACGCTTGACTCTCCTCAGATTTGCCCCCACCCACACTTTACTAGATGGGAAAAAGCAAGATTTCCGTTACGTACTTTGAAATTTATCTGAAATTTCTTCGGACGAGCTGACCCTCCAGAATTTGGTCGATTTTATCTGTATCTGAAAATAATTACGCGGGTGGGAAGTTTTGCTGCAGTTCCATTCAAAATAGTCGTTTAAACCTTCCTCATGTTCTAACTATGGGAACGTACAGGCGCTCTGCATAATCCGTTAATATTTAGCATCGTATTCGTGAATAGACGAGGCGATGCGAGATGGTGTTCGGTTGATGATTTTTTAATGACGGTGAAAATTGAATATGCATGCTGTACGTCTAGATCCTGCACACTGCAACCATGAATATATCTCCGACCAACCTATATATTATATGGGGTATTCCGCGTCAATTCACTCCAAATATTCTTACCGCGAAACATCTTTTTTCCTTCCCCACGGTAAATCAGGTTTGAAAAAATTCTATAGATTTTATTGCGAAAAAATTTATACCGTCTGTGGGTCCTGAAAGGAAAAATCAAATCGAATCCCAATTCAAATTTCACGCTGCTCGAGAACCCACTTTTTCATTCCAAGTTTTTTTTTTTTTGTTCTTGTTTTTTGTTTTTTTGTTTTTTCACGCAATCTGAAGATCGTAGACCAAAGATAATTCTCGAGCAGCCTGAGATTTAGCGTTTTATTTGAAGTCTTCTGTAAAAATGCCCCATATGAACCTATAGCTATTTGAAGTTGACTGTGTACGAACGAGGCTTGCGGGTTGGTTTATAATATAAAGACCGTGTATATTTTCCATCGCCGGTGGAGTTCTATTTTTTATAATTATATATACATATAGTATTTTTCAACGTTGTAGAAATTTTTAACACATATAGAAGTCGTTAACGCATGGACCTGAATTTAATTGTGAGCTGTTTATATGAATAGAAATTTTCAGTTTACTCTCGTCGCGTTTCACATTTTCTATATGTATAATTATCACGTTTTTAACTCGTACAAGTTTCGTAGGTATTCAACACCCCAGAAAGCAAAAGGGGAAAAAATTAGATTTAAAAAAACCATTTTGTACAGTAGATAAAAATTTCCGCGACCTTTGCCGTGTATGTTATATTATATTACAGGATCACTCGACGACACGTCTTTTCTATCGCGTGATAGGATATACGTACGTACAACTTTTACATCCCGTTCCCTGCATTTCGATTCCCGAGGGATTCAGACGAGGTAGTTTCGGTCATGTACCTACACATCATGGTTAGCACATGTGTTAGATCGTATTGGTATGTAAATAGAAGACTTAGGCGTCCCTATGGTAAATATACAACTACACCACCAGGAGAGCAGACGTTTTAACCGTCGATCTTGTAGAATTGTGCTGCGGTTGCTGGATGCAGAGAAAAGATTTGCACGGGAAAAGAAGGAAAAGAAGCAGAAGAAGAAGAAAAAGAAGCTGAGGTGAAGTAGTTCGAACGCCGTACGGATGATACGACTGAGCAAATAAATTCGCGAAAAATGAGACGAAAGCAATTTTCTTCCACCATCGTATAGTTGCAGCTGCGCAAGAAGAAGAAGAAGAAGAAGAAAAAGAAGAGGAGGAAGAACCGCACGCGCGCTTTCCATACACTTCCGAGCTTTGAAGGACGTAACATTTCTGTGACGAATCACATTATAATCTCCGTCCAAATGTCGCGGAGGCCGAGCGAAATTCTGCGAATGATCGATGTCTCTCCATCTGAGACAAAAAAAAAAAAAGAAAAATACCAGAAGAAGGTTGAATATCTTCGCTTTTTTTCCCGGATATATCTTAATTCGAAAGTAAACCCTAAACATTGATCAGTCACCGATTCCGTTGAAATCATTTTTCGAGCATTGACGTTTTGTTTTTTTAACGAGTGCTAAAATCTGTGATGAATTAAAATTGCTGCTTTTCCTGTCACAGCGGCATACGGTTTATCAGATAATTATCTTCCGAGACGTCTTCATGTAGGGTGACGGCGCGATGATCCTATAACGGGTTAGATCGTCGTTCGATATAACGTTTTCTAATTTAAGTTTCATCCCCACCATATACCCCACGCTTTTACCTGCTTTTATGTATGACGTCGCAAGAAATACGATCTTCTCTACTTAATCACCGGCTCAACTCAACCATTACGAGGGCCGGTTTAGGACGATGCCCTGACAGTTTTTGCCTCGGTGTTCTCCATTACCTGGAATCTACGACTAAAAACTTTCTAGATCAGTTAAATAATAAAAATAGGAATTAATAGGAAACTAGAATTAAATTAACAGTACCTATCCAAAAAAAGAAATGGTACTTAAGGTCAAGAAATGTGTTGGAACATGTTTCAGCGAAGGAGCGAAAAAAGGTGATGGGCTAGTGCGGTGACCTGTGATGTAGAAACTTTTCGGTTTGATTTCGTTCACCTAGATTTAGAATTTAGACGGTATCATTCCCGTATCGTATTACCGGCATCGTCGGGACTCCATTGAACCGGGGAAAGGGGAAAGGGGGTATGAAATATATTCCAACTAGGAATTCAGAACCGCGTTAGCAAATCGTTGGTAAATTAGGTAAATTTGAGTATAGCTGCAGTATCGCTGTCAACCGAAGTAGAGGTACTTTGAAAGGTGATATTCGTAGTCAATATCGAATTTCAAACTCCCGACATAGATCAGAGCTGCATACATGGCGCCGCGTCTCATATACGTAGTAAAATACGCGGTTATATAGGTTTGACTAGGAACAGTTTCCGATCTAAACATTATAATTATTCTCCTCCTATATACATATTTTCCGATTCCTCGTCATATTCAAAAGTTTTTTAATTATTTTTTCTCTTCTTCACTTACATCCGCCCCCACGCTTACCATATACTTACCTCGATTCTAGGCTTGGCACTCTGCTGGCTGTCCTGTTAATCTCATGGATTAATTTTTATCTCTTAACCACGACTGAGAAGACGACGGAAATTAAGTCCCCGCTCAAAAACAAAAATTAAAACCAAAAAGAAAAAGGAAAAACAAAAAGGGAAAGACAAACGCCTCGGCTTCGCGCGCGAAGCACATCAGATGAAAGGCGGCCGCACGGTTTAATTCGTGGGCGGACATTTAAAACAGATGAAATGAGTTTATGTATAAATCTTTATGTGTTCGGTATGAAGTATACATAAGAGATTATAGGCTTAAAGCGTGCGATGAGGAAATAATTCCGCCTTGTGCGCAACGTTGGCCCTTTTTTTTTATCTCGTTTTTTAATGATCACACATTATAAATATATGCATCCGTTGTACATGTTACGATTGTTGCGTCATCTTATTGGGTGATTTTTATATTTTTATTCATTTTTTTTCTTTATTTCTTTCTGCAATCAATACCGTAGCTTATGAGAACTGGAATAAAAGTAACGTTGCTCACGGGTGTTTATAAAATATTATTGTGTCGCGTAGGAAACTCTTGAATTACAAGATAATGAAACTGGTACACGCGGTCAACCACAGCTTGGTAAAGGTCTGTACATGTAATTCTCGAACCAGCAGTAGCAGCAGCGCAGTAAGAGTCACTGCAGAGATAATGACGTAACGGTGAATTAGCGATAATTGTTAACCCAGAAAAATCCATTAATGGGATTCCAGCCCTACGGGAACAGTTTTTGCCGCTGATTCGCGTCTCTTGTCAAAACGTTCAAGACTAATATAACAATAATGTTTACGATCCGTTAACCGATCCGCCCGCATTAGATTCTTTATTTTTACAACAAAAATTTGTGGGAAATACATAATTTTTTTTCTTCCTCTTCTTTTTCTTTTCATCCGATACTGAATACCAAATTAAGAATTAAAAAATTGTACCGTTTAATCGATACCGTAGAAAAAAAAAATAAATGTCACGCGGTGTCGCACTGTGTATTCAAACCGCAAATTCTGATGACTGGAACTAAAAGTTGTTCGATTGTTTTTTTCCATTGCGACCAATAACGGAACGTTGT
Organism: Athalia circularis; assembly: GCA_963978495.1. Taxonomy (NCBI): domain Eukaryota; kingdom Metazoa; phylum Arthropoda; class Insecta; order Hymenoptera; family Athaliidae; genus Athalia; species Athalia circularis. Next base: position 11,114,624 of record OZ021702.1, read on the forward strand.
AATTAGAATTCAGCCGAGTAAAATATTCACGAAAATTAGTATTCGGACTATACCTATATATATATCTAGATAATAGAAAAAGTAAATTTCGGGTCCGCAGCCGTTGAAAGTGCAGAGAGATTAAGGAAGCGTCGTTTCACCGTTAGAGACGATGATGATAATAAACGTTACCGCTATGGTGAATCTTGGTTAATAGAAGTAAATATTGTCTGCGGATTGTAATATTAAAAGTCCTAGTTTTCCTTCTGTGTAGCATAACCTCGGTATACACCGCTGCAGGACCCCATTCCCGGAATCATTTTCTCGTCCACTAACCATTTGGATTTCCATAGATATGGGTTATGAGCTGCGTTGTTCATGCATGGAATTTTTCTTAACCCGCATCTTAAATTGGCCATCTCTGCCGCCACCATCATCATCTTCTCGTACATTGTAGGTGTACGTATACTTGAAACCCACACATCGGACGCGCGTGAGGAAGTCTCCAAAGATCTGATCCCTCGGGACGAAAAAAGCTTCGCGAATGTCCCGCTGCTCCTAGGATCCCTGATCCGGTATAAACCCGAGACTTCTACCCCTTCAGGATCTCGAAGCAAGAAAAAATTAAAAAGGAAAAAAGAAGAAATAAAATAGAAAGTATAAGATAAAAAAGAAGGGGGGACGATGGTTCTGGCAGAGCGTTGAAAAGAAATGGGCACTTACATTTTCTTAACGCTTCGGGCGCGCCCAGCGTACGCTACGAAACGAGCTGGTAACAATAAGACGAGCGAATTGTGAAAGTTGAGTAGCGAAGAGGATTTCTAACGTCGAGACGTCCCTTTGGACTCAGCTCGTTCGGGGACATTAGAAAAGTAAATTGATGAATATTCAAGACGACTGATCTTATGCGGATCCCGAGGTCAAGTGGACAGTTTTCCTAATGGCCACTGAATTGATATCCTCTTGCCGGGACCAGATGTTTTCTGTTTTTTTTTTTTTTTTCTTCTACCTGTTTATCAAAGACTATTCAAGAATTCAAGGAAATTCCAACGCGTACTTCGATAAAATGGAAAATGAAAGGTAAAATTCAAGATCAAAAGATGAAATGAAAAATAAACGATGTAACTTTATGGCACCCGAAAGTAGATGTACAAAAAAAGTTCTCATCCCTTTTTGCCGATATTTTTTCAACAACGGGACCGTTACTTTTTTTTTCCATCAGCATTCTTACTTCATACACTACATATTTTCTTCAAGTTTTCTTCTTTCACGTATTCAACGATCGATATACCAGTTCGAGCGTTGGCATCGAGGACTCTCGAAAAAGTTCCGAAGACACGTTCAAGGACGCAGGACCTCGTTTTCTCAAGGAAAAGCTCGCGGTGCTGTTAATATTTTCCTTTTTTTGGTTGTTTTTGACTTTTATTCCTTTCTTTTTAGACTCGTAGCTACCTACGTTTTTTTTCTTTCTTTGCTCAAGTTCATTTATTGCCATTTCACCCTGAAACGGCCTCTTCAACTCTTATATGCTGAAATTGTTGAAATAACCTAAATTCACCTGTGTACGTATATGTAACCCATTAAACCAGCCTTCGCCCCATCGTTTTACCATAGTTCGTATTACTTCCCTTGAGGCTCGTAATCTCGGCATATAGTTCCGGTGAATTAAGGTTACGAGGTACGATATCGGGCGCGTAAGATCAATTCGTACAGCCGGACTATATAATCTTTTCTATTTCTGAAGCCGTGGCGATAAGCGACTCTTCAACTAACCAACTGCAAATGGCCGTCCATTTTATACACCTGAAAAATCATTTCACTTCACCTGTACGTATATACTCGTATATGATTTTCGGCCACAATTATTTTCACAACAACTACAGGTGATGAAATTTCCATAATTATTATACAAGCAAATTGCATCATGGGCAAAGAAAAACCAAAAAAAAAAAATTGAAGTATTTTTTCGAGCCGATTTGGTAGACATATTTGTATAGGTATAACATAATATACAATGAAAATTGTCGTATTTCCTGGAGGGAGAAGAGTCGAGGCGTTTTTTATATTCAATCCCCTTATCGCAGGTTGCGATGTGTCTCTTGTTATTGGTAAACCTGTAATCCTTCGAATCCGGTAATAGCAAGTGAAACCTAGACGAAGGATTTCTGAACAAGACGATAGAATAACGCTGGCGAGAAGGTATCCAATGTCCGATAATAAAACACGAGAGAAATGGCCGATTGCTGTTAGCGTTTGACTCTGCGGTTCCTGTATACCCATGTGTAACTCTGACTTTTACTCACGACGTGTGTATGGGAATAAAATATATCTCCACAACGCTAAACTCTTTCCATCACCTCGACTACTTTCATTATTATCAACAACACTTGAAGAGACGAGTGAATGATTCATCTTATTTTTCCTTTTTTTGTTTGTGTTTGTGTTTTTTTTCTTTCTACTTCTACGTGTAAAAACAACGAAATTTTTATTAAAAATACCTTTTCAAAAAATTTGTAGTACTTTACACTGGAAGGATAAAATATCCTTACTGCACGTATGGGTATGTGTATACCATCTCCATTTCTATGGGGTTATTAGAATTCGGAACACGACGGAGAACTTTACGACAACACATCGAAGAAGCATCTAATATTCAACCAACCCCTTCCATGTGTTTTTTTTTTTTTTTTTATCTTTTCCATTTTTCTTCTTCTCTTTTATTCTTGCCATTCCTTCTGCAGGTTTGCTGCTCGCGATTTTACCCATAAACAAAAATATCGGTGAACATATTTTTATCTCGACGATCATCACTAAACAAGATATACCACCTTCTTCGAGACGTTTGCTACATCACAATACACGTATATTCTGCACACTATATACTCTCCGATATAATTTACTATTTCAACATCAATTTACCGGTTTTATTTAGGGTGCGGCGTCTGGCGGGGCTACACTGTAATATTGACGTACGCAAAGCACTCAATGACGTAATGAAGCCGCTGATATCATAGCAAACACTTGAAATGTTGCGGTTCCCGAGGTATCTAATGCTTTTTACTGTTATACCTGCATCGTAGGATCCGCTGACTAAATTCGTCTGTCTATTAAAATTATCGAGTTATTGCCAATTTTTCATCTTCTGGAGCGGAAAAATTGAGGCATCTCGGACGGTTCTAGTTGTAGCTTAATTTAGTCCACGGATTTGTGTTCCTGAAATCAAAATCTGCGGGAATGCGTTAAAATATTGCAAGAAACAAAAATTTTGATTTTCGGTTCAAAAATCGAAAAAATTCAAAAGGGTATACCTTGGATTTATTTTAGATTTTGGGGTTGAAATCCAACATTGTTTTTTATCCAGGTTGTAGGGTATTCTTACGTATTTTGACCTCAGAAATCCAAAAAGCCAAATTGTTCTATCTTTCGAATTGATCAAGTTATCGCCAATTTTTTCGACAATTTAGTCGACGGATTCGTGTTTCTGAGATCAAAATACGTAAGAATTCATCAAAATATGGCTTTGAAACATGTTATTTATTTATTTTTTTTATCTCGTTTTCCATGTAGTAAGATGAGCGATGCTTGAAGGAGTATAATATCTCATCGATCAACGTCTGATCTCCTCAAAACTGACCTCTGCCTCGTAAGTCTAATAGCTGAAAAAAAAAATTATTAAATAGGTAAATAAGGCGAACGCTGTTTACAATTACAGGATAATGAGCACTCGACAATTCGCTCGTTAAATATTACGAAATTCAAAAACCTCCTACTAATTTACTATTTCCAATGGGGCTATCAACGTTCCTAATGAACAAGACATCATCGTTCTACGTTACATTAATAAAAAGTCAAGCCGAAAATACCACAACAAGACAATATAATAAAAAAGAATTTTTTATCTCCGTTTCAACCGCAATCAGCGATATTCTACAGCCGATGCAGACGATGATTTTCACTAATGTAACTCGTCACGTGAGCACTTTTATTTTATTTATTTTTTCTCGATAGAAATCAGGAAGTTTCACATGTCTCATTTGAATATCCGTCTAAACTGCAGCGCGTGATATTATAACAGTTAAAATTTGCTACGGATCGGCAATATTCAAAACAGGGTCGTATTCGTCGTCGATCGAATCTACGCGCGGCGCGGTTGATTTGCCTCGTTTTATCTCCGCTTATACGAGCAGAATCCGTGAAAGCTATAAAATTGATTATAAATTGGAGTGACTTTGCAATGGCGCAGCAAAACCCTGGGACATTTATCGGCTCCGTATATGCATGAGACCGGATCTATTATGCAGATCAGAAGATTCTATGGGACCCAACCTTACGCCGCATAATATGCCCCGCATACGCTTATAATGCACATTACTGTCTCACGTACGAATTTCTATCATAGCTGCTGCACTTCGCCCCTCTGCGTAAGAAAAAAAAAATAACAATTACTTCGATGCAAAAAAATGAAAAACAAATAAACAAATAAAATTATAGTTGAAAAGTTAGCCAATAATTTGCTCTAGTTTCTGTTTTGTGAATTGAAAAAGTAATCACGACTTTTATAATTTTTTCCCTCTTTGTTTCTAATTCGAGAAAAAAATACAATTCAAAGACGCGCCGCGATCAGCCGTCTAGGTGTTGCGAATCTGTGCAGCGGCAGTGTAGGTAATATGAAAAATGAATGTTTTCTCGCGTGACTCGAGGCGAGCATCCTGGTGTGAAATAATTACGAGTAGAGGGGTGAAAAGAGGGGATAGTGTAGTTGCAACAGAGGGCACAAATCATCTATGTTAGCGTGAAAATGGTTCTGAAGTAAGCGAAAAACTGTTATGGGGTCGGTGCAGCAGCAGGGGGCCTCTTCTTCTTCTTCTTCTTCTTCGTCTTTCTCTTTTTCGCAAGATTTTTTTTCCTTCTTTTTTCTTGTCCACGCGAGGCTTTTCACAGCTGCACGTGGCGGTAGCTGTGTGTGTGGCTGAGATTTTTTTTTTTTTCTTTACATCATTTTCTTTTCCTCGCTCGACCGCGTGCATCGGGCGATTCTGCAGTGCGCAAAATATATAGGCGGTACATAAACGGAATTATTGCATCTTTGTGAACGTGGGTCGTTAAAATGAAAATTAAGATACGTTACGTACCACACAATTCTATAACATTATCATACATATGTACATGCCCATGTGTACATACCGCATATTATATATACAAGCGAAAAGTGAAGTGCAACAAAACGACGGAAGAAACGTATATCGTACATAACTTACCGCACCGGCAGTCCGCTCGACGCGACGACGAAGTAGATAATAAATTACCGTGACCTTAAACGAGTTTCGAAACTTGGTCGCGACAAACATATTTATACGACTATATGGAGCGAAAACACCTGCTTCAAAAAATATTAACATTTATAGTTACATTGCATTACATTACATTACCTATGAAATACCGCACGTTTATGTAGAGTTTGTGTGAATGTCAAATAATTTCACGAACCGTATGTCTGTGTCGCTTGTATCGGATGGCTTGGATTTAAATCGATATGAATCTATACACATCTATATAATATACGTCGGCACAATGACTTTCGATAAAAATCTCCAGTTATGCTATAAATTATCAAGCTACCTTTAGTCGAATTTGGTTCGCTTAAATAAGTCTCATTTCAATTCTTGTTCACGCTTATCTGATCCATAACCAGTGCCTATAATAGGTGTACAGCTAGGTATATTGCTCTGGCACATTATTTTTAAACCTGTCCACGGTATAATAGAACGAGACAAAAATGAATGAAAAAAAAAAAATCGATGTCTAATACGCAACATAAAAAAAAAGAGATAGATTTAAAAAGCTATACGAAAATGAAACACTCTGAAATTCGAATGACAAAAATTATTAATTGCTTTCATTCTATTTATTTATTATTTTTTTTTTTCCCCCATTCCCGTGACTAAACGGAGCAAGTTTTTCGCGAATGCGTATAAGAACGTTTAATATGTATCATAATTGTACGAAGACGATTATTAAATTTCACGAGAACTATTAATAATTCGAGAACCGACTCAATTGCCTCAGAGACAAACGGACAGACAGGTAGGCAGACAAAGTGGCAGACAGAAGATTCGCGTTTTTTCCCTGCAGAAGCGCCAAATTATCCCGATGTAATACATAAAATTAATCACTCGCACGAGGCACAAATTACACTTCTTTACAGACACATGCCACATGTCTCGTACCTGCAAACCGCAAATTACCTCAGACTGCAGCTTCTCGAAGATTTCAAGAATCGAATGACCACATCAACAGCTGGGTCTGAAAAATTGAAAAAGAAACAAACGATCTCGACGATCTCGAAGAAATTCTTCGTTTCGGAAAATCAAAATTTCAAAAAGACGTCGTTATACCGCGACAGAGACGTAAAAACACCTGTAAGATAATATGTTTCGTAGACTATTTTTCATGTCAGGAGTAAAGAAAAAAATTCACCTGCAGAAACGAACAACAGCCAGAACTGAAGACTTCCGATATCATAGCTGATCGATCGAGGAACCTTCGAGAAGAATAATTAATGCGTTAAGTACGAGACGTAGGTAATTAATCTAAAGTATAAGAGAGAAAGGTGGATAAATACATAGATAGAAAGATAGAAAGACGGAGTGCTTTGGTCTTCGACGCGTCGAGTGTTTGTGAAGAGGATAATGTCGACGAGGATCACTCGCGAGCAGGTGGCTCGCAACGCTGCACTAACGCGATTTGTATATATATTATATGTATGTACATATACAGGTACGCTAGGAGAACCTGTTTCACCTGGTGAACCGACGCCAGGAGTTTGTAACGCAACGAATAACGCGTGTGCCTTCCTGAATTTATATATTATATTTCTCTCTCTCTCTCTCTCTCTCCCCCCGTTTCTCAGTTTTTACCTGTATAATATCTAGATTTAAACAGGAACTTACAGACACGCGCGTGTAGCATGGATTAGCAGTTTAACTGCAGCACAGCTGTAATGATCATTCGAAAGGCGCACGACGGTCGTGCAGCGTGAGGTAGGTAGGTAATATTTTTTTTATTTTTTTTTTTTTTAAGAGAAAAATATCAAGAAATCGACGAGTTATGGTCTACGAATAATATTAGCAACGCATTTAAGACTGCAATTAAATGTACGTTGCACGAACAAACTATATATAATATATGCGCACGATTTCAATTCTGCACCATCCAATTTTTATTGTTTTTTTAATTCATTTGTTTTGTTTTGTTTTTTTTTTTCTTTTTCATTCATTTTTTGTCTCGACAAAGTGAGGTTATCACGATTCCGCGTGTATATGTTCGGATTGTGAGCAAGAAAAATTGATCACATCGAAAATTAGAATTATTATTATCATCGCATTTCCTCTTCGGCTCTTACCGATATTAACGTGAATTACCGAATGGAGAAAATTCAATTCAATTAATACGAACTTGAAAAAAAAGATTATTCTATGCTGTTTTCTCAGACAATTAGCTGCGACGCTGCAGAGAGAAAGATACGGTTTTCACCTAGAAAGCAAATACTTTCGTTATTCTTTAGAGATTTGAAGTCTTCAAAAATTATTCTCGATTCTGAATACCCGAAGCACACCAGCTGGTCACCACAAAAAACGAATCTCAAAAATGAAACAAAAAACACCCGTAAGATTCGTTTAGAATCATACACCTTGTACTATAGTATTACCCACTATGGTGGACAAAAGCCATTAAGCTTTCAATCGTGGGATAAATATAAGAGACAAACTTTCCAGTTTAAAACCAATAAATTATGTTTTAACGTTGTTAGCCGAGGCGGTATACTATACGGTATACTCGCACGGTAGGTATACAGATGGACACATGTTCAGGATTTTTTTTTTAATTGACTAAAATTTTTCTACGATTTAAATCCCTTTTAACGAGTCAAGCTTTATAATTCCGAGTTCGTGCTGCTTTTCTACTAAAATTTATTCACCTGCAGGGAGTCGCGCGCGCGTACCGCGATCATATCCTAGTTAGTTTGTCTTTCTTATCTTTTTTTTTTTTTTTCATTGTTGAGCTTTTTTTTCCTTGTCGTGATTTACAATATTTTATAAATATACGAGGTAAAAGTTAATGAACTACACACGATGTAACACGAAAGTTCTCAAGCATAAAAAAAAACATTTCTGTACATTTTTTCATTCACTTTTTCCAATTTATTCTTAACCCGATCGTTCACAATCACTTTTAAAACATACAGTATTCTTACATTCGAATTATTTTGCAGAAAAAAAATAAAAAATTAAATCAAATGAGTGATTTATCCAATTTTCCGAATAATATCCAAGAGGCACTTCTCTGATATACCGGGAAAAAAATCTTGGCTCAGAATATAATACATCACATAAAAGGTACTTTATTATTCGAGTGGCAAAAGGGTTCTAACCTACATATATATACTACAATACATAGCAGATATATATATACGAAATAAAATAAAGCGAGGAAGTTTATATTTTCTTTTATTTTTTTTATCAAGGTACGGCGGTGGAGGGAAGCGGCGGACGGTAAAATAAATGTAAAATGAATGTAAAATGAATAAAATGAAATTGGATCGTTTCGCTGAGCAAGAGAGCCGAAGTAGGAACACTAAAAGAACGAAGCGCAGAATATACAGTCCGTGCAGGGGCTCGTTGGGCCGTCTTCACTAAATACCACGTCGCACATAAGTCAGTGCTCGGGAGAATAAATTTAAAGTAAACAGTATATAGAAGTGCCGCATCTGCAGCCCGGTAAACACATACCACATGCATACATTCATAAAAACTACTCTACCTGGTAGTTGACCACATTAATCTAACACTTACACAGGATACCATGGGAAAAACGGACGAACGGCCAGACAGCAGACGGACAGACAGATGGACCAAAAAAACACGAATCTATGGTAAAACTAAAGAAAAAACAACAAAAAATAAACTTATCCGATGCCACGCTTGCGTTCCATGCGGTTAAATAGTCTACCATTTTTTACGCTGTGGTAGTTTACCAAGGCGGAAAATTCACCCCCTCGCGATGACCTCGAGGTCGCGTACCTATAAAGTACGTCAATCACTAGGGATTCCCGTGTACGAAACTTGGAGTGAATTTTTTTTTTTCTTTTTTTGATTTTCCTCGAGCTATTCATTTTATCTACAAGGTAGACATTTTTTCGACCGATATAGATACTAGGAAGATTGTCACGAGGTGAAAGTATAATATTGTAGTTAAATCTTATTCGTCTTATAGATAAATTGGGGGTTGGAATTTAATTATCTACAGTAACACACGGGAGACGTTCGGAGTGGATTCTACCTTGGTTACCTGGTTTCGGCCCTAACCATTTACTATCTCATTAATTATTGTGTTAATTAAATTGCAATCAAATAACACGGGGACTAGAATTCCCTGGAATTTAGCATGCCCAACTCTGGCCCTGCGAGGGTACGTAGGGGATGAAATTTACGCGAAGCGTTGCCGAGCCATGTATTATACGTACGTACATATGTATAGAAATTTATATGCAGCACGGATCGCAGGTAGATGTACCGCGTAGATCTGCGGAGAATCGGGACTATTTGCAGCAAATCTTCCACCCAGGATTTGAGATGATCGCAGTTATTTATATCATATATGTAAGGTCGTTGATCTTCGCCAAGGGAATTAAATCCATACTGACTGGAGATATCCAAATTACAATTATAATTGTCGTCTGTCGAGGGAACGTAGAGAGAGAGCGAGATGGAATTAGGTCTTTGGAACAACCGTCGCGATATACGTCCCCGGAGTACGTAAACCCATTGGTTATATAGTATATGAAGATTACCGAATCACTGTTAACGTTCACTCACAAAGGGATGAATTAAAGATTAAGTTACACGACTAAAAGAGACGAAATTCATTTATTTCTTCATTTTGATTTTCTGTCACATCCGCACGCTGTCATTCAAATATATTATTATACAAAAATATAAAGAAAGAAAGAAAGAAAATTCTTACACCTGATCGAGAAACAAACTACCTAATTGTTTTCTCCTTTTTTTTTCAAATGATTTTGACAAGAAAATCATTGTCCACGTTATACAGGTATAAGTGTAGAATACAATATCCGAATCCCTTCAAATTCGTTAGAGAATAATTTCCAACAAAAGTTTCCTCATCGGGTTAAGCCAAACGAGATAAGCTCGACTATGTCAGTCGAAATTCTGTTTAAAAGTGTAAAACAAGCTGCCGCTGCTGCTACCGTCACCGTCAAAAAGCTCGAAAGCTCTGGATTCATGTTAACCTCGTGGTGGTGAAGTTACAGGGTGGATGGATGGATGGATGGATGGATGGATGGATGGATGGATGAGTCTATCTGTATACTGTATACATTCCCAAGTTACTCAAGTTATGCAAGTTATACACAGCCAACAGAGAAATTTACTTAATTATCCCAAAGCAAGACCTTAGTTTCCACTCGTAACTCCTAGCTTTGACCTCCTTTTCCATGAATTCTTGTTTACCTACCGACGTCGAATGTGAAAATTAAGAGGAAAGAAAAAAAATCAAATAATATAATCAAATAATGATGTCACCATCTCTAATAACTATATAGTCATCTTTCGTTATCCGATCGTCCTGTAGTTACTATACTTATTTAATTTTATTTATTCTTTTCTTTCAACTTTTTTATTTTAGGGTAGGTCAGACGCGTCGCTGGAGGGTGGGTGAGTGGGTGTATCATTTCATACGTGGTGTAATAAATTAGTTATGAAAAAAAAAAGAAAAGTTACTTCAAAATTACTAACGGCTAACAAGCTCGCCCATTACGAGTTGGTTTACTATCTTTCTTGGCTTCTCTGCGTGGGTAGCAAAGTTTTGTTACCTTTTTCTTTGGTACTTTTGTAAACTTGAAAGGAGGAATGAGAAGAAAAAAAAGCTTTCAACGGGACACGAAGAGAATCACACGATTAAATTTGTTATACGACCATATGTGCGGGTAGCAGCGATTTCGTTAAATTTGTTGGTGCGGGGAAACATGACCCGATCCCACACTTATCTTTACCCCAAACTGCAGCCCGCCTCGAACAAGCTTTCTGACCCTTTGAATCAATTAGGTACCATTAAACATCGGGTCGCGAGGTAGTCGCGAGAAAGGAAAAAATTAATCACACGATTAGATTATTGAAGACAAAAATATCGCAAATAACCGATAATTAGTAAAAGCGTGAAATTGAATCGAGGGAAAATTCTCACCTGAGTAGATTCATGACACTAAATTATCATTACACCTGCAGACAGTTCATTTTGAAAAAACGAAAAATAAAGTTTTCGCTCCGATTGAACAGCGAATGTTGAGGGGGTGACATGGCTGCAGAGGTATTTATAACTCTGTGGATGTGGGGGGGTGAAAAATGTGGCAATTGCGTTTTAAGACGGCTAATTAACCCGGTTTCGGAATTCTCTTATAGGTGTCTGCTTTTGACGACAGTAACAAATTATCTAAATACCCTCCCGAGTAATTTGCCGTGGCGGCGTGATTTCGAGGCAGATAGGTATAGGTATAGCTGAGTACTAGGCAAATACGGAGCAACTCTTCGAATTGAAAAACGTAGAATTTGGTGGGCGGAAGTTTATAGAAGTGATTCGTTGACTCGATTCCTTCCTTCCTTCCTCCCTTCATTCCTCCCTTCGTAATACTAACAATAAGCCCTTTGCGTAGCTTCCATAATACACCCTATCTCCCTAGTTAATCGACCGATTAGTAAGTTTGTCTGTACCGGATAATCCGGACAATGGCGAGCCAAAACTCGACTAATATTCCCCGGACATTCAACTGCGGAGGACAGTTCCGTAACTAAATATACGTATATAGTACCCACTTCCGCAGACATTTTCCCAAGACACAATCAAATAATATTGTATAAGCAGCAGACTGCACACTCCATACCAATTAGCAAACGGAAAAGCAAAACTCGAGGTTAGCTAGAATTCTGTCCGACGCACGTGCAGGTCTAGCTTCAGAAATCCACAAAAGGGACGCGAGCCTGCGGGCGAAAAGCGTCCTCAAGGATTCCACCGTACACGACCGGCAAAAAGAGAGAGAGAAAAAAAAACAAAGATCACTGCGCTGACACGTGAATTTTTGTAGAATAAATTTTCCAAAACCTTTTTTTTCAAGCGTGTACGAATGAAGAATTTTAAAAATTTTCCGCAAGCCAAGTAAAAAAGATCCAGTCCTAGTTTACGCGAAAAGTAAAAAGCTCTTCGCAATTCGACCGCCGTTCGTTGCCTAAATTTGTGAGAAAATTTTGGTTCTTTTGTTAATTCTTGGTGCCCATGATGATGATGGGATGATGAGAAACGCTTCTAAACAACGTCAGTGATCGTCGAAGTCTCGAAAGTACGATAACCAATAACGAGCCCTATAGCCACCTCCGGTAGGCCGGATGGAGAGGAGGTTATTGCTAATCGGATTTCGATGGAATTTCATATCGTCGATTATTGCTATCAAAATCTATCACCGGAATTCAATCTCGCGAAATATTATGTATACATAGAAAACACCGAACGAAACTTCCGTCCGTCCGTACCGAAAAACTTTGTATTCCAAATACAGGTGCGATTTTTTCCCACGATTTTACTTGGATAAAAAAATTTGAAAAAAAAAGCAGAATCTCATCTCTCCTCGAAAAAAACGAAATCGACTAAATTTAAAAAATGAATAAACGAGTAGAATATAATTGAATCAGCGGAAGATTCGAGTTTAATTAAACGTAACTAGACCCAACCAAGCCTTCGTAATTCAATGCACACCGCGATGCATCATGAGCATGTGCATATAAAATTACATCATAACGGTTAACACATGCAGAAGTTACGCGAGAAAACAATCGCGTGTTTATTATAGTTTAGTTTCCGTATCATGTCCGACTCCGTATATCTGTATATATATGTATATATAGATATCCATATATGACATGTGATACATATTCGAACTTGTAGTACCTCGCCAACCGTGGTCATCATCATCGCGCATTGCATATATACGTAAAGTGCATAGCTTTATAAACACGGTGACGTGATATAAAAGAGATGGGATTGAAACGTATTGTGTCATCGTAATAGAATATAGAATCAAATTTAATGAACGTGCATACCACCGTACGGGTTTTCATTTCCCCTCCCCCGATGTTCCATTCCCTCGGAGTACCCGACTACATTTTAACTAGCTAGAGACGACGACACTCCAGCTGCACCGCGGAATACGTATACGGGTGTGTAAAATTGTGTAGGCGTACGTAAGTTTATATTATAAGGATAATAGAATGGTGTTATATATGTGTGCATTGGCTACATACATTTTGTGTACACAGCGGAGCGGTGGAAGCGGAACCATCATCGCGGTGCGGCGGCTTAACCGTAGGGTCCAGAGAACTTTGAAAACGGAGCGGACGCGACAAACGCGGTCGAGACGCTGCGACCAACTGGGTAATAATAAAACTCAATTACGAGTTATTTCATTAGCCACACGACGGGCCAGTCGCGAACTGGATTTTCTCTATGGTAGACGAGCTCAATTGTATGTAAGGTATTATACCGTGATGTGTATATTCTTTTTTCGTCTCTTTTCTCTTCCTCGCTTTTGTTTTCTACTTTTTTTTTCGCGTGGGCGCGGTTTACGTACACTAGCGCGCTTTATAAGGGGTTTAACGAAATGAAAAGATTCCCGCATAAGCCGCATGAATTACGTATATATGGGCGGAGGAAACTATGCGGAACTAACGCGGCTAACAAAAATCTGTAAACATTACGCTTCGTTGTATTAATAACGACGGTAATAATGGTCAATATTATAAACCGAATGTATAATACGTAGACGACAGAGGTTGTAATAATAACGCACATATCGTCGTCTGCAGCCGTTTGCGGTTTTTTTTAGAATATTTTTAAAATCGCCATTCTTTCCCTACCACACGATAGATAATATTACGTGATCCCGACGCATAACGAATTATTGTATCGCCAAGCTGAAGTTAGTTTCCAATTTACGTAGCAGTTGCATTTTATTTGAAAACCTACTCTCTTGTTTTACTCGCTCGCATACGTATGCACGTATTGCATTGCGTGCAGCGTATACGAGGCGCGCTCCTAATACTCAAGACTCGTGGGAACGCGTTGCTCGATTTGCACTAGACTTTAACCGACTCGGTCTAATTCGTCGAACGTTTTATGTTATAGACATGCTATTGATTTTATTCGCCTGTACGATACAACAAATTAAACATATTTATTTTACGTACGCACGCGTGATACGATACACGCGATGATCGAGCGTAGATCGGATCCAGTTGAGATTTTTTAGTCGTCGGTGTTTTTTTGTTTCTTTTTTTTGGCGAAAGAAAGGGACCTTTCGTTCCGTGAATAAAATGAAGGCTTGAAAATGACTCGGAAATGTAGCCGGTCGCGTATTTACATGTAAGTTGATACGAGTTATACGTTTTTCGTACCTGCAAGTTTTAAAGAACCATTTTCCATTTTCCCTGCACTACAGAGTGGCTCATTTTCCGTGAACTCGGGAAATTCTTCCACCTAACTTCGCAGCACTTTCGTGCAGAAAATCGTCCAGAAGAAAGTAAGAAAGAACTTTGGAGAAAATACTTGAGCCCTTAACGGTTCGTTATTATTTTAAGCGGACGGTAACATGGCGCTCGAGATTAGCTGGCGAACGGATGAGTCCAGAATCCCTCAGTTTTAGCGTTAGTATATAATAAATATATACGTAATACATAATAAACCGCGAACTCGCTCTTTTTATATGATATATATATGCATAGAAATTCTAACTTTTGCTGGGATATTTTCATTTCCATTTTTGGCGAATCTTTTACATTTCGTTTAATTTATCGCGATTCTATTTTTTTACCCTTCTTCTTTTTTCTCTAGCTCTGAATAAATGAATGAGTGTAGATGTGAAAGGATTAAAAAAAAAAAAAAATTCTCCCGATATATTTCCGTGATTCAAATTCTGTTGTGAAAATTCTGATCCGCGTAATATATCCTTATACAGGTGTATGAAATTTAATTTTACCCCGCGCAGACGTTCCGCAGCTTAATTCTTTTCGGTAGACATAATTTAAGGGTAAAATGTCACCTCGCTTCGGCGGCAATGGTGAAAACTTTCGGTTAAGTGTCATCCAGTTAAAATGCTTCAGAGTTTTTGGCAAGTTAGGAGTTAAGGGCGAAGAGTATATTATGTGTACTATGGGTAACGCTGTGTAGAATCAGCAAAGCAGCAGCTGGATGTTGCGGCACTACGTGCGGGACGACCTTTGGCACAACGAAAGGACCTTTAATTAAGACCTTTAATTAAGTTTTGGAAAAGAAGAAGAATAAGATGAAGTAGAAGAAGTGGAAGAAGTGGAAGAAGTTCAATCTTCCCTAAACGAATACCGGAACTCCTCGGTTTTCCCCCAGATTTTCATACCCGCGCGCGCCATTTCCACCACCACCGCATCGACGAACGTTTACCCCGTACAAGAAGAAGCACCGCGTGTATTTCAATGTTTGCAACCCTTCCTATGTGGCTTCCGGCCTCCCGTGTATTCCCAAATCTGAAACCTGAATTCTCCCCGAGTTCCTTACGTTCTACAATATACCTGTGTATAGTCTGAAGATAAACTTCGGGTAAATTCTGGAGGCTCGACCAGATTTTAAATTAAGTTTTCTCGAAGCTGTATACACTTACAGTTCAGGCAAGCAGTTAGCTCGTTAACCCAATATCCGTTGTTTAATAACCAATAACTTCTCCGCCCTCTCCTTGCCCCTGCACTTCCTCGAAGGGTGAACATCAACAATGAAATACCCGAACGAGGAAACATGCATGCGAGAAAAGAATCTTCCCTTTAGTTTTATTTTTCAAAACTTCACACTCCTCGCGTCGCGGTAGATAAAATCTACGAAAGGTTTCAACCCGCAGAAAAAATGATGCGATCTTGTAAAATGTTCGGTACGGATAGCAAAGTGGAGTTGATACATTCACTCGAGTTGTTTCCCCTGAATTTTCACTCCAGAGAATTTCCGAGATACGTAATGGTAACAATTATAACCATGACTGTCTTACGGGGAAAATGCTCGGCATTGCAGCGTTAGAAATCAGATGATAATGTACCGTAAAT
Source organism: Athalia circularis (assembly GCA_963978495.1). Taxonomy (NCBI): domain Eukaryota; kingdom Metazoa; phylum Arthropoda; class Insecta; order Hymenoptera; family Athaliidae; genus Athalia; species Athalia circularis. The sequence continues at coordinate 11,130,787 of OZ021702.1, forward strand.
ACGGACCGCGGGCGTGGCTCCCGGTAGTTTTGTTGCTCTCTGTCGGAGTCTGCATTTCTCGACTTCGCTCAGTAATACACCCTACGGTGCAGTGAACTCGGTCCTGCTGCAGGTTGTTGCAGGTTGCAGGTTGCAGTTTGCAGTTTGCAGTTTGCAGTTATAGTTGTTGCTACAGGATCACGAGGAGGCGGCATAAAGGTAGAAGGTAGAGGGCTACAGGAGGCATCGGGCCGACCTAACCCAACCACACACTCACTCCTGACTGCACATACGCTATTTATTTTCATTCCCAATGAATACTCCACGGTCAGGTTATGCATCCTGCCTTATACATAGGCATATATTCATATATACCATACACATTTAATATATACCATACATTTACCGGAGGAAAAATATCTAACGAACCATGAGCTCAGGTTTGCCGATGCAGCTGCACTGTCCCTACCGCAGGAAGAAGCTCTCGAATCGTATCGAAAAAATATTCATTTCGAGATCCCCGTCGAGAAAAATTTTCACAGGACCACCGACACTCGGATAAAATGATTTCAAAAAGAAGGGGAAACGCAGAAAAACAAAAGCGAGATGATCCAGGAATGGGCTGACAATGACCGACCTCTCCTCCTTCCTCTTAAGGACTCCGTGACTAGATAATTATTTTTAAATTCGTCTCTCATCGTGGCGTTTTTCGTCTTTTCAGTTTTCTTCGTTTCTTTCAAGGGGCATCGGCAGGTGTCGTTCGGATGTGGTTGGAAATACTAATCAGTTATTCAGTTTTAATGTTTCCTGGACGATGAGATCGTATGGTGTTTCTACCTTATCACGACCACCGCGGTATGTCGTAGCCATTCAAAGTTACCTCCTCTTCCTCTTCCTGGCCCTTCGCTATCTCGCTCGGCTATTAGTGTATTCCATATTATAATAAGCGATTTGAGTAACTAACTCTACTCTTGGCATCCGTAATAATGTTAAGAAGCATGAAATGAACTGCATAAATATATACGAGCAAGTATATCGTATACGTAATAAAAAAAAGGAACATACGTCAGCGAAGGTGGGAAGTTGGGATTTCGTGATTCATCTTAAATCACATGTACATGCACATTACACATACCTACGTATATTTGAAACATTGAATTACCAGCGTGTAATAACCGTGACTAAAATTTAACGCGTCACGGACAACAAATCTCGAACAAGTTTCGCCAGTTTTATTGTACCACGTGACTGCAATGTACATTACGATACAGGTATACAGGTATGTATCTCTGTGTACATAGGTAGGTAGAAATATAAACGCAAAGTATTCGATACAAAACGCAATGGTTAGAAGAAGGTAGATCCGTAATTGCGGGATGATGTCATATGGTCGTGACATTTTTATACGCGGTGCCTTCCTTTGCAGCCGCGTTATTTAACCGATGTCCCCAGCCACGTAATAATACGAAACCCGGTGAACGCATGTAGCGGAAATAACTGGCAATGAATTAAATATCAACGTTCTTGATCATAAATGTAGTTGAAAAAAAAATAGAAAGAAACTTTGAAGGTAAGAAGAGAAAAAAAAAATACAAAAATTTCAAAGCTGGGCGATAATTTTTTGCAGAAGATATAGAACAACGCCAACTATATAGTTACAAATTCGCAGTGTCACATTGACACGAGTTCACCCTTCCCTCCTTTCAGGCAATCTAACCTAATTCCTCTCGGTATATAGATTAAAATCGTAGAAGAGATGGGGATAGAGTTAAATTAATTGGTATTGACGTGTTTCCGCGTTGGTTGCGACGATGTCCGGAATAATAGACTTGCCAATTGAATTCAAACGCTGAAAGGATCCTTGCGGAATACATGTACGTCTACTGTATGGGGTTTGTGTACGTATATGGAAAGCAATAGAAGGATTTTAGTGCTGAAGGGAAAATTAGATGTGAATCGAAGGAACGCGATAGATCGAGATCGATCTATAGATCAGAAGGATCTACGCTACAACAAAGCTTTGTATAATACACGGTACGATTTCAATCGCGGTTTAGCTCCGTCACGTACCTATGAACAGAAGAGAAAAGCTTTGTTCGTTCAATTAAAATTCACTTTTGTATACAGGCGGATGAAAAAAAAAAAAAAAGAAAAAAAGAAGAAGAAGAAGGAATGACGATCGTGACTCGCGACTTTAAAATACACGTATAACCCCAACAACTCTGCTATTTTAGCGGATCAGTGAAATCCAGAGATAAATTCTACATGCAGCCTACAGTGTTCGGACCGTAACGACATCGGCACACGTAGTAATTGATTTCGTAATAAATTTTGAAAATTTGTCGTCACGTAACCTAACTTTTATGCTACACAAGATTGCGAAAAAAAATTATACTCTCGATGACTTCCGGCCAATGTGTCGCAACTCCGCATCACTCCTTTTTATTCTACAGTCGAATATTTTGACGTTGAAACAGCGCAAACTTGAAGAAAATAAAAAAAAATAATAAAAACCACGGTATCCCAATAAAATCAATTAATAATTTGACGCGAATCAATCGATTTTCGGGCGAGTTTATTGTACAAAAAGAACTGAAGATATACTATAATAAATAATGAAAAAATCAATTAAGAAAAAATAAAATCTCCAACTTCTTTCGCCCGTCGATGGTCTCGAAGTGTCGACGACCCTTGGCACGTTCCTGCCCTTAATAGTTGTACTAGTTCAGTGGAAGATATAGAATCGTAAAACTTTCCACGCCCAGTCAATTCCGCACCTCGCGGTCTGATATGTATTTCTCTCATCGCACCAACAACACGCGAAGATCCTCGATCCTCCAGTTTCAAACTTTTCAACCTATTTCTCTTAGAAAATTAAGGAAAAAAGAAAAAAATCACCAACACCGATCGTCATGTGTGGAAATCTATTTCGGAGTACACGAAAGAAAAAAAGAAGAAATTAGAGAAACATATATTCAAAAAAGTATCAATAACAACTAGAACTGGTTCGTCCCATAATAGTTTGGAAGTGTATATATATATAATTATATATGGTATATAGAAATGAACAACTTCCGGACGGTTTGATCGATAAATTATATTAAGACTGCACCGTAGTATAGCGTGCATTAGATTTTTTTTTGCTTTTTATGATCGTAAATTGAATAATTTGTGAGTTCTTGAATTCCATGGTAAAAGCTGCAGCAGAAGCTGCGGCTATCAAGGGGTTGGGGGGGGGGGGGATAACCTCAGCGATAATAACCAGTGGTTAGACTGGTCATATATATATGTATATATGTATTATGTATGGTGTATATGTATATGTATAGGTATAGGTATAGGTATATCAAGAGGATTGAATGGAAGTCGATATGGGCAACACGTGGGCCCCTGGGCTATTTTGAATATATATTGGTTTTCAAACGCAAAGGTATAAGAGGTGTATAAAACGAAAGCCTCGGTTTTCATGTAGACTGCAAGACCATGTCGTCCTCGAGTCTTGGAGAATGAAACCCGCGCGGCTAAAAGAAACCAACGAGTACGCGATCAAATTTTATATTTTAATAACGTCTTCCCGAGAACTCTCCAGCTCTCCCTTTTAAATAACGTCGAGAAATTTGAAAAAAAAGAGAAAAATAAAAAAAAAAATTTCCTTAAACATTTGTCCCCCCCCCCCCCCCCCCCCTTGTTTGAACTAATTTCTTTCATACGCAATCCAATCATCGGAGAACAGATGAAATGGAAATTCAAAACACATTCTCGAAAAAAAAAAAGAAATGTATCAACGTTTGAAATTTTGAATCATAAAATTTTTGATATTCTAACGTGCGAATCGTACTGCAGTTGAAGCAGGTGTGAAATTCCATTTTTAATCTCTGTGATTCGTTTGTAAGATATTAATCCGTTGAAAATAATCACAATGTGAAAGGCATTCGAATAGAGTGATACAGAAACTATAGTCAGTCAAAAGATGCGTTGCAAAAAGTTGTACGTACAGGCAGACATGGAATAAAATTAAAATCATCTTTTTGTTGTTGTTGTTTTTTTTTTATTTCATTCTATCATTTCTATGCATATCCGAATGAATTTTTCATATCAACTTTAATTACACTTCACTTTTCCTTACCATATTTCTCGCACGCTCGCGGTGTTACGGAGTAATACGTATTACGGCGCAACGTTGATCTACACGCGATTTGTAGTATGGTATGTATATGGCATAATATCTATGAATGTATGTACTACCTATAGTCATAGATATATAGTGAAACTCCCCATGAATGCAAATGTAACAAAGTCGACAGAAATTTCTTATTACCGTAGAAACATGCATCGGTATTTCGAATGTTAATTCATGCATTACACGCGTCAGGAATAACGTACGGAATTAGATTCTATAACTCGATCATGTTGATTATATGAAAATATCGAACTCTCAAGATATGGTTATATGAGAGAAAAGTGACGTGATGTTATTATCAAGTAAACAGTGAGGTGGATGTGATAATAAATGCGAGTATTTCACGTGGCACGAATAAAAATAGAATAAAATAAATTAAAATAAAATGCAAAATTTATAAATCTGTGATCCGCAAAGGGCGGAGAAAAATTTCATCTTCTTGTCGTCCACCTAATTCTGCAGATGGCAGCTGCTGATTACGGAATGTTATTATGAATTGTAGCAATTCTTGTAACGCGCGGCATTGGACTGAGGTATCTGTGTACATACAGTGCACGTTACATTCTATGTACGTAAATGGATGGATATATATATATATATATACATGTATGTATTATATACGACTATGTATTTATATACCCATGTCAGGATCCGGAGTTGTGCAGACGGCGTAACTAGAATAACGCCCAGTTGCTATGGAAGGATAATATATTTTCTTTGTTCGTTGATTGCGCCTACGAGTTTATCCTCCTCATCCACATCCTCCTCCTTCCCGTCGTCCTCGATCCTCTTCCTCCTCATTTCTCTATTTTTCATCCGCTATCCTCTTATAACTACCACAGGGTCTTCGACCGATGTTTGTTTGCAAATCGAGCTCAGTTGCAGACATCGATCAAAAGTTTATCCGCAACATTGCACTTGTTCAACTTCAACAAAACTACGATGATTTTTCCAGTCTTTCCGTAAGGAAAAACAAAGGGAACGTAATTGATCCGATCAACTCTTGGAGCAGCTGTATAATAAATTGGGATACATACATAATTGCGTCTTCGGGGTTGTCGGAAGAATCGACGAGTCGACATTTTTTTTTTTTTTCGTGAATAAAGAAATTTTCTCACAAAAATTACGAAAAATTTGTGTATTTTGTACCATGTGCTGAGTTTGTTTAAGGATTTTTCCGCTTTAAACCTCGGAGATGATGAGTTTTCAGCTTCTGTACGCTTCGAGTGAAATGAACAGCTCGTGTGTGAGGATGAAAGATAGGAGAGGAGAGAGTCCTGCCCGTACGATGCCCCCATATACGAGTGCGAGGTAATGTGGAGGAAATCTGATGACGCACTGATTCGAAAATATTCCCAACAAAATTATGCGAGAAGGAGGCCCCGTTTCCCCGGAGCCATACGGAGCGCTGAACCGTTATCCCGAATTAACATCATCCGCTGGTACAACCTTTATATCTGCACCACCAGCACAAAACAGTCGAAGCTCATCGACAAAATTTACTCATTTCAGTGGATCGATCGATCGCTAGATCGCAGGATCTGCACATTTTGGGCTGATCCGGAACAATTAGAAAAAAAAACACCAAAAACCATTTTCTTCTCATTTTGTTTTTTTTTCAAATTGGACTTCCGCACGGTTTTTTATAAAATCGTTTTGCCAGATTTTAATAAAATTTTCTCTGCACCGTTACTCGGTAGAGTAAAATGACATTTACGGTGAACGTCATGCGAATAGGAAAACCCAAAGTGATAAATGGAATTAGAAAATTTTAGTATCATGGCCAAGGGGGGGGCGGGGGGTCTGGTTATTACAACCGCAGCTTTGCAATAACGGGAAAAATAACTAAATATATATAGCCATAGGTCAGTAGCCGTAAAATATCGTAAAGTGCAACAGCAGGAGCTGTAACTCTCGACTAACCGTAGGTCGCGGTTAAAAATTCAATATACCTAATAAACTAATAAGTTTTTTTGTTTTTCTATTTTTAACTTTTCTTATTCTCCACGTCATGTAGTACAGTGTTAGAATTGAAACAAAAGACGGTTGCAGTACCGGAAGTAGAAAAGGAACCCGAGTGTCAAAGGGAGTTGATTAAAATTCAGTGGTCGTCTACCAATTAAGCTGCTATGTAGAATAAAATCTACCTACCTAACTATCTACAACTGTCCAACTAACTAAGAACGGATACCCTTCATTTTCTCCACCGAGGTTTCCCCGTAAAGGTACATTACCAACAAAAAATATTAAAACACTAACAAATCCCTATTCCTTATTCCTTCTGCAGCGGTTTGTCGAAGACCTTGGTCTGCAGGACCGGAAACGACGGCGGAGTAACCGGAAGTTCATTTTTCAGAGAACATCGTATTGGACGGTCATTAAATTCGATGCGAGGAAATTATTCGATAGTATTTTCAGTATTTTTCTGTAACGAGTCGATTTTCGAAGTGGAAAAAAAAAAGAAAGAGAAAAACAAATGGTACATAACTAGTTAGCAACGATTGCGTCTAAGTAGCGATGAACTTTTTCTTTCATTTTTTTTCTACGTTTGGATTTCGGGATGGTTATTAGGAAAGAATCGAGGGGGATGAGCTGCGTGGTCAGTCTTTAACGACTGATTGTAAGTTAGCCCACGCTTCCACTTAGAAAATTAGTGGAAACATTCAAACGCTCGCTACTATAACCAAGTTTTATTGTAACGGCGCACGATTCAATTGTGTATAGATACAAACTATACCCAACTGTACTTACCTATTATATTTACAACATGAATACCCGCAAATTGTACATAATAATAATTTACAACGTTCCTGAATATCAATTGTCTCTACCCGGTAGTAATGGAAGTAAAATTACAATAAAATAGTTCTCGTAATTCTCGTGAATTATCGCGTAGTTGATAATAATTGACGTAGTTTGCGAGAAGAAAGTTTTCTTTCAGAAATATCGATCATCTGAAATTCAATCTATTTTTCAAATTACACTCCGGGGGGACGGTCGGCTCGGTCTTCCCATGTAATCTTGGCGTGTTGCTATTTTTATTCTTTTTTCAAAACATAACCTCACCCATCGCGCTCCGAGTCCTAATACGAAATCATCCGTGCCGCATGCGGGACGATGTTAGTATAGGTTGCGTTTCTCCTTTTCACCGAAGTCGCGGAAGAGGATCGCAAACATAATAATCTTTATACGAGCGACGCCGTTAAGATGATCAACTATTTACCCCTCACGGGAATGAAGCTCTCAGGAAAAGTGGCGATCGGTATATGCGCCGTATACCTATGTACGTCGAACCTACATACACGGAGGGAAAAGGGAAGGTGTACGATATAGGAAAACGGGATGACTAGGATGACTGAAATTACTAGGACGAAGGGTTTACCGTTAAACCGCATCCCCTTCATCTCACTTTACTTACCCAATTTCTCTGCAGAAACTATATAAATGCCTGAAGCTTTATCCTTCTGGATAAAGCGTCCCCACTCGCTGTACCAAGAAATTTCGCACATTCACCCCACCAAAAGCTGAAAAGAAAAATAAGGAAAATAAATAAATACAAATACACACGAGTCAGCTATTCCCGTATACGTATCTCTTTCAGACTCGTGATAATATTGATTGAAAAAGTTATTACAAGGGGCGGAATATTTGCGTATACTACATAGACGATGTATATATTTCATTCGTTTCACTTAAAAAATAATTTGTAACGTATATAAATCCACGGTGTGGCATCGCTCGAAAAGTATACATATATATATCTGCATCGAGAAACTTTTGCATTCGCCCCTTTCTCTCGGTCGCCTCATTTTTTATTTTTTTTTTTTGTTTTTTTTCACCATCGCCATGGAGTTCGGCACATCTCACACATGATATAGGGCGTCCATCGAATCTTTTATTGAATCACGTCCACGCCTACATCGGACGATTTTAAGTGGTGAAACGTTAGAAAAGTTTTGAACTATTCGTCTCGCATAATATAATACCCAGTATTGCATTTCTGTATAAGTTGTGAAATATTTTTCACCGGATTAAAAATCGTTCGGAAAATATTTTAGGGTGTGTTATTATAAGCGCGCACATATGTATAGGTAGGTATATATAAACCGTTGCGAAGACGATCTGTTCGAGCTATAAAAAAACATTGCCTCGGGTTTGACCAAAAAACAAGCGAAAGAAGAAAATTTCGTTTCACTTTTTGTTATTTTTAGACCTTTGAAAAATGTCAGAAATTTTGTTATTTCAGTAATTTTGAACGTTATACTTTTTTTTTTTCTTCCTCTCGGTATAAAACATCGCATCCCCTGTGGATAAACATTAAAAGTATGAAAATAAGAAAAAAAATCCTAATTCATAAAAACATTTTCGAATCTTTGAATTTTCTCAGAGTATTATATAGGTTATCGTCGAGTAAATCAGGAGAAAAACTTTGAAAACCTTCAGATACAATATACAGAGATAACTAATAGTGGCAATAATGATAAAAATAATAACAATAATCAGGGAAATAATGACACCGGAGATGTTGCTGCTCTCGTTTCTCGACTGTTATAAACCTCGGCCATATATAAATATATACCAGTTGCGGCGGCGTGGTTCATTTTGCCATCATAAATGGTTTTACAACCAGAAACTCCCAAAGGTATAACCCCTCCCTCCCTTCATCCCTTCATCCCTCTGATCTACGATATACCGCTACTGCTGCACCACTGCTGCGTTCACAGAGAAACTAAATTGCAAAACTAACTCTATTTCACGCCATATAATAAACCTTCTGCAAGTTCCGTAGTCTCGCCTGTCTTCTCCTCATTTTTTTCCAGCAGGTTGCGAGGTACTTCGATCATTTCTATGTACAACACCAGATCGACCCTGATTTGAATGAAGAAAAGGCGAAAGAAAAAAGGAAAAAAATTGAAAAAAATCACCCGTTCGAAAAGAAGGTGATAAAAAAATAATTTGAAATCTGATAGAGGATTGAAAAAAAAGAATGGAGATGAAAAAAAAAATTTTTGTGGAACAGCCCCGCAGCGGGGGGTGACGACCGTCTATCTGATCAGGGGCGTATATTTCGATCGGGTACAAAACAAGCAGTGATTAAAATAATAGTCGGTAAAGGTGTGATCACAGAGAGTACCAGCCCATGCGGGAAAGGTTTGAGTATCGGATGTGGTGATCAAACGCGATGATATGCAAAACAGGTGGAAAGCTTGGGCGTGCTGAACAAAGCAGCGGCAGCTACCGCTACACGACAATACTAACGAGAATTCGGTCTATCGCCACGGCGCGGCGGCGCGGCGTCATTACAGTTTCTGGACATTTCCAACCCTCCATGATGTTCGTAGTGCGATTGCGAAAAGCTTGCGGATCCGTCGAGAGAAATCGGAGAATTCAAAGAAACAACTTGCGAAAATTTATGGGTCACGCAGAGGGAGAAAAAAAAAACAAAAATTGGCAATTCTTTTATGTATTTTCACGTTTAGGTACAGTCGAAGAAATAAAAGGGAGCTTTTTATTTTTGTACGATTCTTTTCGGCTGAATTTAAACCCGATCAATCAATCCGCTTCCTATTCCTCTTTCCACGTTTTTTCTGAACGTTTGTTTACCAACCTTTTAATTGCGAACACGCGCGACCCCGTGACTCGTGCCCATGTATGCAGGAAATAACGAAAATCGAAAAAGCTTGGGAGAACGAGAAAAATAAACGCGAAGCTTTTGTCGGAGGAAGATTCTGCTTTGGAGTTAGAAGTTAGGGGCGGTTAACGCGATTCGTTTTTTTCTTTCTTTTTGAAACGAATAAAAAAAAGAACCACCCTTCTCATGGTCTATGTGATAAATGTGATAAGTTTCGAGCACTCAAGGGATCTGCTTTTATAAAACGCGGTAGTGCACCAGGTTTTTCAAATTTTCGATATAGCGCAGCGATACGACTTACAATATTCCTCATTAGACGAAAAAATGGTCTCGAGTGGTCCGAAACGGTGTGATTTTTTATACGGAATTTTTTATACACCGTTCGTTAAGGCGTATCTTTGATGATAAAATCAGAGATAGCTATCATGAATAATCAAGTAACTAATTAAAACGGACCGCCCGCATTGGTGAATATTTATATGAAAAAATCGAGATGCCGATGTAGACGCTTCCCCAGAATTTGGAACCCTGTACGAGAACAAACGATCGATGGGTTTTAATTTATTTGAAATCAGAACGTTTTCTTGAAGCAATAAAGGAGAAAAGAAGGAAACATCTGAGCGGTCAACCCGCTCATCGAATCGTAAAATCTTTGAATCGACCAATTTCCCAAAATTTTCATCGGCCGGCCCGTTTTTCTTCGGAATAGGTGATCGAATATTTCTTCAGTTTCGCCATTGGTGGATTATTGGCAGGCCAAATTCCACGAGGCTTTACAGAGATGTAGTTTCTGCGTATACGAAGGTTGCGTAAATACCTACATACCTATGTATCTACCGTGCGATATCTACGTTATAGAACTACGAAGCGACCTACCCTCTAGCTAGGTTAAATTTAATCTGATTTCCCTCGAGGCATTATACGCGTCAGGCTTATTACAGGACTGCGAACTACCAACCAATGGAAAGTTGATATAACCGGAAAAGAGGCAACAGGTAGAGACCGCGCAGCTAACGATAAGACAACCCTTGATTAAACCCCCTTCTTTTAAGTCCATAAGTGGCAAAGGTTGTTTCTTTCCGAGGATCAGGTTTTTCATCACCTCTCTTTATCCCCTCGCATTAAATCTCTCTTTCTCTATCTCCCTGCGAACTAGAGTAAACTAAAGTTTTGAAAAAGGTGAGAAGAAAATTTGTTTTTTTTTTCCAAAATTTAAAATCTCTTTTCCGTTACGTTCGATATACGAGAGCTCGATGGTTCTCCTCGCACAAATGTTTGGCCCTTGGATTAAGTCCTGAGTAAGAAGACCTTCGCAGATTACCGGTTAATCTTCCCCGAGGGTTGAAACTCGTGAAAAGGGACTCCCTGTATAGCCGCTCGGGAGTGAACTGACCCAAAAAGCAAGTCCCCGCACGACTTAAACTTGATCTTTTTTTCTTTTCCCCTAAAAAATGAAAGTCACATTCTATCAGTTCAGCTAAGCTTAAAACTCGCTGAAACTGAAAATCGTCCCTAATGTAAATCCGCACTGAGGTTTTAGCCTGGCATAGTCGTTCCATGTATATCTTCACGGAATGATAAGGACCCAGGAAAAGCAGCGTAAACCAACGCGGTGTATATCCCGCTGATTTAAATAAGTTAATGGCACTTGGTCGTTTTAGGGTGAGAAAGAGACTACCGCTGTTGCCACGTCGGTATATAATATGCATTATAAATATATGAATATAGGTATATAGACCTTCGGCATTGTCTCGACTCTCAAGACTCTCCTTTTTATACCCATTATCTCTCCTAGTCTCGGTGCACAAGCGACGACGGCCTTTTCCTGTGCATTTCTTCTTCTTCTTTTTTTTTTTCTTCTATCTTTTATTTCTCATCCTGTTATCTTGTTTTTATTTATTTTTATCGCGCACCGATTTCAAACACGTTTTATTAAAGCAGCTGCAGTGTTGCAGAGATGAAAATTTGTACGGATAATTCGCAAAGTGTATATTCAGCATTTTCGTTTTTATTTTATCTCTTCTAATAATGCGGGAATATAAAATAACAAAGATATTCGTATTTGGATCACCAATACCAATACTGATGATTTAATCGAAACGGGATACCTCCGGACTCGAAAAAACCCGAATCTCGTTCGTTCGGAGTTTCTATACTCGTTAATCAGAAAGGAATGCACGACAGGTGAAGCTCAATAGTTGAGGTTCTTAGAAAAAAATAAAAAAATAATAATCGTAATCAAAATTAAATCACCCTTTGAGAATCGCGCTGCAGTTATTTTGAAAAAAAAAAAAAAACGAAAAAAGAAAAGAAGTCAAACGATTGATTGATGTTATTTTAAAAGATAGAAACAAATAAATAAAACACCATATACGATACAGCAACCCCTTTTTCTACCATCGCACAAGAGGGTGAAAAGGCAAACAAGATGTGAAATAATAAAATGATGCAGGAAGGAAGAAAAGAAAGCAAAAGGAAAGAAAGGAACGGAGAGGAGAGGAGAAAAAAAAATAGAATCACGTGAAAGAAAATAAGGAAAATGAAAATCCTCTGTAAGATTCCCGTGAGGAACGGAAGCTAAATACATATATATAGGTATATAGAGAGAAGCTGAGAAACTAACGAAGTTGAGGACCTCGAAAGATCTTCCACCAGATGTCCGCCCTTATCTTCGTTTGTTATTTCTTACCTCCGCCGCGTTATGCATATATAATTAGCCGGGAATTTTTATTTTTATATTATTTTATTTTATTTCCCGTTTTTTTATTTCTCTCCTCTTTATTCCGTAACTAATTATAATTTATTATATAGTAACCATTTTTATCTATTTGTACTCCCGTAAATGTGGAGCAATAATAATGCGAGTATATGACGCAAATTGAATTCCTATGGATACAAAACCTTAGGGCAGCGTGAAGAATTTGATGAAAATTTTTTTGTCCACTTGTCTTCTTTTCCTTTCGTTTCTCCTACCCTAGTTGAGACGAAATCACCGAAAATGTATGTAATCTAGAATATCATAGTACAATATCAATCCGTGTTAGTCACGCGCGTCGAAGCGTGAAATAAAACAAACCTAATTTGCAATTAGTTCCAAGAAATGATCGTCAACTATTACATACCTACACCATAATGTTATACACGTAGCAAAAAGATCAGGGTGAGGACCGTCGTTATAGCCGAAAAAAGTCGTTTGCCCAACTGACCGCCGCCTCTGATTCCCTGAAATGCAACGCCCCAGCAAAAAGTACAACGTAGTTTGATCTCCGATCAATGAGATGGATGGGTGAACATCCAACTATACGAAAAACGAACATATACGAAAACTTGCGTAAACTATAGCTAAATGAAGTTCTTCCAAATTTTCTAAAATTAATTGCTATTTTTTCCCCCCGTTAGTCGGATATGTAGAAAGAAGAGTAAAATAATATAACCAAATGAAAGGGTAAAGTGACGAGAAAAAAAAAAAAAATGAAAATGAAATAAGATGAAAAATAGTGAAAAACGAAAAATAGCATCTCCGCGGAAATCGGATTCGTGCCGTAGTTTCGCAGTAGACCTTTGAATATCCTGCAGGGTGCAGAACAGGAAAAAGAAAAAGGCAGAGAGAAAAAAGAGAAAAATAAAGAAAAGAATCGGGGGATTCCTCGTTCGCGGATAAAAGGGATGGGCCCGACGCGCGACGCGGTAAAAAAGTATTGGAAGCTATTTGCAGCTTTATCGTTCACTTCCGGTTTCCGTTTCATGATAAATCGTCAGCTTTTTTGTACCTATACTATACTTATACATACGCGTGTATGCGTTCGACGCAACGGAGGGATCGTTTATTTTTTTTTTTTTCTTTTTATGTACATGTGAATTCCAGTTTAAACGAAACTAGGTATATACGTGAAAAAAAGAAACAAAAAAAAAGAAAAAAAAATGAGAAAACGAAAGATAAAGATTACAAGGCAAACGTATTATACGGCGATTCTCACGAGTCGATGAAGTTCAATCGTTGGAACACATCATATTACCAGACACCGGCGTTGTAACTATGACTATAACTATAAACTAAACTGTAACTAATCTCGTCACGGTCATTAACTCTACATAGTATTACCGTATAAATCACGCCCAGCTCTTATCTGCGAGACAAAATATCGCGAACTGATTTGCAAATCTCATTTTTACAACGATCATATGCGTATGATACGTGCGTATGTACAATGTATACATACGTGTCATGGCGATCCAAGGAATTCCTTGGTGCGATATTCTCTGGGTGGAAAATGTGATGAAACTGCAAAGTACGTTTCTCTGGAAATTCCAATCGATTCATCAACGCATTGAATTGTATGAGTTGCGTACCCATATGTATGCCCGTGTACAGTGTATACATATGAAAAACGCGTACGTAACATCCGTCCGGTTCAACAACGCGTCATTTTTACTCACGTACTTTTTTTTATTCAAAGATTAGCCGTTGTAGCGGATAAATTTATCTCTCTCTTTCTTTTTGCAACTATTTGTGCAGCTGCGTTATTCGGAATCAACGAAGACACAAAAAAAATTGCGGTAAACTGCTACGCAGTTGATCGAATGAACATTTTTTTATCTCATCTTATTCATTATATTTATCGATTTCTTTTCATTTTATTCGTGTTTCATTTTTTTTCACCGATAGAAACGTCGCCGGATTCTCTAATAGGTATTACCGCTTCAACAACCTGCACATCTCTATATATTCGATAGAAATATTTTTTTTTTTCAACTGCAAAGAAGTGCGGTTTTTTCATTTTTGTTTTTTTGTTTGTTTTTTTTTTTGTTTTCATTATTTTCCGTTGTTCTCAAGAAATGTAATCAAACAAATGAAGACGAATGAGTATGAATTTTTTCTCATCAATCCTCAGGTGATTCTGCGATAACTCAGTTTTCTCAATTTTGGCCTATAAAGAAATCAGAGCCGCGGAAGAGGGGAAAAAATGATGTTGGTAGGGGTGAACCTACAAGTTCACCTATATACAGAAAAGTTGAAAGTTTTAAATCCTTGGAAGCCACTCGTATTCCATCAGCGCCAAAGCCATTCTACAAAATAATATAAAACAGAATGAATAATTCATGATGTGGCGGCGTCAGTGCCATGGTATAGGGTTGTCTGTGTCTTCTTCCGCTTTTAGTCCTTACAGGCAGCAACGGCAGCAGTTATATAAAGGAGAGTTCAAAGGGTGGGAAAACACCTTAGGGTAACTACCGTATATACATACCAGCTATAGCTGCTGACGTATACTAACATCAGAAGAATATCGAGTGGAACAAAAAAAATTAATAATAATAATTTCAGTAGCAAAGAGGCAAGAAGAAGAACAATAATCGGGAATGAAAATTAAAAATCTCGTCCACCTGGACTGCCACGATTATTTTTTTGAAAGACTGATCTCCGAATCTTCCGATTTACAAGTTTTCAGACTAGAGTTCTAACAGTTTTCAGACCACAAGAATAATTTGAAAGAAAAAAGACGAACGCCTGAGGTGTAGATTTTAGATTTTTTTTCTTCAGGATCTGATTACGTTAATCGTGTCAAAAAATTTTCATCAGCGCGTTATCGATTCTAGATTTTCTAGACAGCGATGTAAAACTAAGGGAAATAATGACCGGCATCTGGCGCGTTAAATGCACGGGGGAGTAAGAGGACGACGGGAAAGGAAGGAAAAAAAGAAAAAGGTTCTCGTAATATAATAAAACACTTGCCGCCCAGTCTGGCGCCCATCCTAAGGATTCGTCGAGACGGTCATCACCTGTCGCGCACCTGCTTTGCCCCTGGAGCGCGTGCCAAACTTTGAATCCCGTAGGTGTAACGGAAAAAGGAAATGCAAGTATCGAACGAGGTGAAAGTAAAACAAGTTAAAAAAAGCCAAAAAAAAAAAGAAGGAATATGAAAAGAACATACCCGCTGCACTGGACAGCGGGGAAAATGTTACTTGAAAGGATTAAATTAACCCCTTTTATATTGACAAAATAAAAAAATTAAAAAAAAAAACATAATGGCGAATTCATTTTAAACCGATTTGCATGATATAATAATGCGTGGAAAATTCTGTCAGGTGGAACGTCCGCAAGATGACGTTATTCATGAATGTACGTATACGAATTTCACCTACGTGGTAGTTGAGTATCTGCAACGTTGTTTGCGCGTGTAAAACTTATACATACAAACATATAAACGTGTGTGCAACATACATATATCTATACGGCTATACCATGCCTTATAATTCATGAGAATAAGGAACAAACAGGGAGGCAAAGACCTCGAGGCCAAGGATGCAAATGGAGACGCTCGCGCGGCCACGCCTGGCAGCAGCTAGAGAGCAAGCTCGCTCATTCGACAAGAGTATATGTTTATACATTATATACTCGTATAGTACAGATACCTAAAACTCCGCAACATAATAAGAGGAAGTTTATTTAAACTTTGCTATTACATCTCCTCCGCTATGCCATTAGTCTCCTGTGATGTAGATAAAATAATACCCCTCGAATTCAACTCTGAAAAACAGAGAGAGAAAAATTTATTCTTTTTTTGTTTTTGCAAAAACCAAATCAACATCGAGATCTCCGTAAACATTTTTCCTATTCTTCTTTGAATAATAACGATAACAGTAATGATGTGAAATCGCACGACTTGAATGAAAAGAAAAAAAAAAAAAAAAAAAAAAAATTATTAATAAGCGGAGTATAAAAGTCAGTTCAGCAAGCGCGCAGCTCAACGTGATGCAGGTATATTATATATATAAAATTAGATTTTATATAGGTATGTATGCTATACATACAGCCATGTATAATAAGGTATGAGAGAATACGTAAGCGATCAAAGTAAGTGTTTCGCGGAAGCAAAGGGTTTGAAAAATGCTTGAAAGTTTTTAATTACCGTGCGCTTTAAAAGAGATATGAAGACGGGGAGGGGCGAGGGGGGGGGGGGGGGGGGGGGGGGGGGGTTGCCACCACCGTATACCAATTAGAGCTACTCGACTTGGCCCATGGAAGCACGTTCCAATTTTAAAAACCAATACCGAAAGGGTTGCACCAATGCCGCGGTTTCTTTCAAACTATAATATTCCATGTACCCGCTATAGAAAGCCTGGTAAATTTTTTGTGCAAAGATCAGATGAGGATATTTTTTTGATCTGAACCTTTCAAAACAGGAGAAAGAAAAAGAAAAAAACCCCCAAGAAAAGTAGAAGCAGGAATAGAAGAAAACTCTGAATTTCTTATAACGCGTTTAATTACGTTTACCACCTTGCATTAGAAACGGTATTAAGGAAAACGTCCCTCTAATTATAATACACAAGTCACGTGATTATAAAATTTCACACAATATCCCTTCACCGCGGGGGTTACGTGAGCTGCTTTTCTCAACGTTAAAATGTACAAGAAGAAAAAAGATCAAAAAAAAAAAACGAAATGTATACATAAATGAATGAATAAAAGCGTAAAGGGAAGCGAAATCCCGTTTTTTTTCAAAATTCCAAGTAAACGTAATGACGGGATGAAAGATTCTTTATAAAATAAAATATTATTTTAAAATACGTATATATATACATATGTATAACCCACCTATGTACGTATCGCTTTTAACGCGATTAAATTTTAATCCGTAAAATATATCCGTTCGCGCAACACGTATATATACAGGTATTACAACAAAAGAATGAAATAAAATGAAACGAAGGGAAAAAACCAAAATAAATTATCGAAGCTGCGAAAAAAATAATCTGTGTGAAATTTCGTCGAACCGAAGAAAAGCAAAAAGAAAAAAATAAAACCCTTACCGAAAAAAAGAATGAATAAAATAAATTAAAAAGGAGAATAAAATGTTTGAAAAAATATAACAGAGGTCGGGAAAAAAAAAAATAAATTAAAAATAAAAAATGAAAGGAAAAAAAAGAAAAAAAAAATGTGAAACACTCCAGAACCCACGACCCTAATTTAAAACCCGCATATATCGTCGTGTTTTTTGCATTTCTAATTAGGAGCATTCATTACAATTAAATTATATGTATATACGTGTTTTTCTAATTCTTTTGTTTTTTGTTCTTTTACTTCTTTCTATATTTTATTTTTTACCTCCTGCTTCGCATTTAATGCAGGAACAACACCACGCCCATCGAGTAACTCCAGACCATACATCTATCTCCATTTTCTTTATCTTCTTCTTTCACTCCTTTCGTTTTTTTTTTTTTTTTTTTTTTTTCCCCCTCCGGAACACAACGGCAAAAGTCGCCTAATAAACTTTCTCCGACTATTCGGTAAACGAGGGGTTAATCGTTCAATCTCGCCACCATTGCAAACAACGCTCTATAAGTCTTATGTCTCTATATAGGTGAACCACTCCTCAATCAACGCTCTTTCGTAAATCTTTGCTGCAGGTCGGCTTGAGGTTCGTAAAGTAAACCCAATCTAAAGAGTTCAGGCAATTGTATGTATGAAATGAAAAAAAATCAAAAAAAAAAAGAAAAAGGAGCTGGAAACGTGCGAATTTCAACAGCTGACAGATCTATCTCATTTAACATCAATCACGTCCACTTCTAAGAATTCTTTGCGGATAGATTTTAGATGGACCAAAATCTCATCCGTCTCATCTCTTGTATTATAGGTATATACGTATATAGGTAGGTATAACAATGATAGTCAGTTCAACAGTTTTATCTCCTCTTCAAAAGCTTATTCGCAGCTGGCGCCGATCTATCAAATTTCAATAATCCAACGCCGCGAGTTACTGCTGATTTAATTCATCGCCAAACATTATTCACCTCTGCACCTGCCGAGAAAATCGCGAAAATTACCCGCCCGCGAATTAATTAACTATAGATATGAAATTGAAAAGTAAGGATTTTTTTTTTTTCTTTTCCACCTTTTTTTTTGTTTTTTGGGATCTATTTATGCACGTATGGCGTGAACTTTGAACCTCGGTTTTTCACCTCCGCGTTAAACCAGCAGCTGCATAGAAGAAATTCTTTGAACACGAGTTCCAACAGCAGCAGCAGCAGCAGCAGAAAGTTGAGAGAAAGAGAGCCAGGCTCCAGGGGTAGGTATATCGTTTGATATTCAGTAGGTGAACCTTTACCGAGTGCAAGTTTCAGCAGAGCCTTTTCGTTCGGCCTTCCGTATTCAGTCAACCTGCAGCTTACTTCTGGCGCAAATTTGTCGAGCTCCATACGTATATGCTGGTACAAAATATAACCTCGTCACGATTCGAGTCTAAAAACCTCGCCGAGCTACAAGTGCTGAGCAATGGGAACAAGTCAAAGTCTAAATGAATAATATTTCCACTGAAGAATTTTCTAAACAAAAATTTTTCCATCCTCCCACCCCTTGTTTTTTAGTTTCCAAATCGAGGGTCGATGAAAAAAGAATACAAAAATTACACGAGAACCTCCCACATGCTCTTTATTTTTATTTTTTTGCGTCGATACGTGCAGGAATCAAATCCTACAGACACTACTGTACAAGAATAAGATTCTTTATCGATCCAAAAAAAGAAAAAGAAAAGACCGTTGTAATCCTTCTACGAACGATTTAGCTGATCGATTACATTCAATACACCATTAAAGTGACGTGTTCTGTATCCAACAATCTGTGCCGCCGGTAGGAGTTAAGAATTAGTTATGATTGATCGGGCGAAAATACGTGCAGGTATTACACGTACTTAGGTACGCTGCACCTCTTTCGTTCCTATTATAACGATACCCACAGTCCGATTCTCCCTCGTTGAAAAATCGAAGGTAGAAGCTAAAAAACCAACAAAAAAAACGTGAAAAATTCAGGAAATGAGAAACTAAAAACTCACCTCTGCCTCCGCAGAACAAAAACATGATCCTCGTTATATACTAGGAAATATATAGCGGGCAGTGATCATCTGCAGCAGGCAAGTAGAATCGACTTCCGGTCTTCCTGGGGTCGGTTCGTCGCCTATATACACGTAGTTCTTCTGTTTCGGAAACTGTTAACATCCGGTAAGTTTCTCCGTCTCCTATTGTAACGACGTTATCCGTAAACCAGCTACGTTTCGTTCGCAACGTAATACCTTTCGCATCAGGTAACTGATACCGCAGGTACACTCCTTATACGTGTAAGTATATCGTACATAGGTATACAAGAATATTTTTCCTCCCCCATGGGGAAGGGAGGGAAACAAACCAAAAAAGAGTTTTACGGGAACCTTTATACTGCAGCACTAACGTGTATGTGCCGTACACGGGGTTAGAGTAGGTAAAGGATATATAGTTTACGCTCCGCTGCTTTGGCGCCCGCAAACGTGTAGCCCGCATTGACAACGATTTCCCAAGCCATCCCGAACTGCAATGCAGTATACATATACAGACGTGTACATAGTATAGCTCTCACTGAAACCGAAACACGACACCTGTTCACGTTTGCTCGGAGAAAGCAAAAGGGTCCGACATTTTTTTCATTTTTTTTTCACATTTTTTTCCAAATGTCTCAGATAGGGTTGAATCGACCCACAGGAAATTAACAGAAAACGATAAAAAAAATCAAAATTATGTTTGACTTATTCAAATCGTACGAATGTTTTTTGTTCCCTTTTCTAGAAAGGGTTAGATAAGCTACTCATTTTTTGGAACATTTGAGCATCGGAAGTTATTATTTTCTTGTTTTTTTTTATGTGAAGGAAGAATGTGGGGTTTTTATATAAACCGTGGGTGAAAAGTAGGTGTAACCTCGTGATATTGCAGATATCGTGATCGAAATTTTAATGGAAAATATGAGGAAATTTAAGAATTTCCAGTAGCTCGCTACCCTATAATTGATTCCAGGCGTATTTGCGGATATTCCGTTTATCTGTATGTGAGTGAAAATCAGGGCAAGAGGAAGTCGAGGAGGTTATGGGAATTTTAAGGGTAGTACCGGTAACGGCTAGAGGTTGTACCTATACTGGTCTATTAGCGGTTTGCTATGGCGAATTGGGCTGGCGCATCGGTCGCTGTTTCCGGTTCCGGAGTTCCTGCTGCTGCCGCTGCTGCTGGAAGTTCGGTACTCGCGTAATGACGTGGTGTAGCCACTTCGATAAGCTGCTATACCAAAATCCCCACACTGCTTCGATCCTTCCTTCTCCATGGTAACATGAAAATAGGGTCAGTAGGTTAACTTCCACCTCCTGATACTAATAAAGAAAAAACCAACTAACGCCACCAAGAATTGTAAATCTAACGTACATTTTACCTTACTCGTAGCACTAGAACTCTTTAAAAAAAACAAGAAACAACAACAAAACAAAACGAAAATCAAATGACATCCAACATTCTAGAAAATACGAAGGTAACTTCTGCACCTACTTACGTCATTTTATCATCCCATGTAAAGGCCGGGCAGGTTGCAAAACTGTTGTTACGAGGGAAGTAGTTATTTTATCGAGGGGTGGAAAGGGTGGTTGCCATTTGGTCGTTGACTCGGGGCATCCTTGCCCTCGTTTGCGCCGTTCTATAGTGTATAGTGGTTGGTTGTTCGCCTGCGGAGCTTGAAGGTACGACGTGTTGGAAGAACCTCGGATAAGTAGTGGGACCGAAATTCACGTTATCCCTCGATTCTTCTTCCGTCATTCTCAAAATATAATTAAAATAAAGATAAAAATTACGGCACAAGACAAAAATTGTATTATTCCAAGTATGAATTTGAACAGAAAAAAAAAAATAAATAAAAAAAATAATCGGATCTCTAGCGTGAATTTGTTATCTCCGAATAAAAATTTGTCACGGCAATAGTATAACGTCTCCTCAAGTCTAGCGCGAAATCAAATTTTCACCCGATAAAGAGAAAAAATAATGTAAAAAAAAAATAAAGAAAAAAACAAACACTAAAAAAAGTGACAATTCGTTGAAATAAAGTTAGAAGAAATTTTTTTCCCGGACTATTGTAACCTTTGCTATTTTCACAGCGGAGATAAACGATCCCCTGCAGTATTAGTCTCTTTGCATATATCCGTAACAGCGTTATCACGCCCTCTGGAAGACCCACTTTAACAAATGAGATTTTTATATATTCATCTAATTTTTTTACTACCCCTCTGTAAACGTTTTACCGACCATATTTTTCATTCCCCCCATTCACATGAAATTACATCTCCAACATTTTGTTACGAGGAAAAAAAAGGAGAAGGGAATCTCGCTGCAAAATTCAAATTTCAGAAATTGAGAAATAATTTTCGATCGATGGGTATTAATTGACGCGTCTCTATTACTCAGTTTCCCCGGTAAAAATCAAGAAAAAAAAAGCGCAACGATAGAATTTCAATTATTAAAATTGTAAAATCCTTGGAGTTTGTTTTTGATGTTTAAACACATGGCCATGGGTTTCGGTGATATTGGAAATTTCCATATTACTTTAATAGAATCTTCAGCGGCAGAATATAGGGCGCCGGGATAACTGCATGAATGGGTATATGTATATAATTGTTGGGGAATTAGGAGTCAACTCGAATGCCTCGTATATGTAGAAGATACGGGGGTTATGGCGTGACGGGGGTGGTAAAATCTGTGTGTATGTGCGAAGCGTATGGTCAATGCATAATAGTTGTAAATGTGTGGAGGCTATACTTGGGCGTATAATACGTGCATCGCAACGTTAGCTCTATTCCTGGCTCAACCTATGCCAGAGAAATGGAGATAGAGATAGAAATAGAGAGGGACGTGCGTTACTTTTGCCCTGCACTATCCCGTATCAACGCCCGGGATTATTCCACATACATACAGGGCGGGGTGGTGGCAACGACCTTTTCTTAGCTGTGACCACGATATTCTCTGTACATACACTCGTGTCTAGAAATATCCATACGTGAATGTAGATGTACGTGGAAGTACATAGGTGGAAGCCACGGCTAGTTTGGTCCTTCGGGGCGAGAGCCAGCGATTAGCCCGATAAAACCAGGCGCTCCCTTTAAGGTCCTTATGATGGTTACAAGCCGGCCAAGCCAAGCCACGCCGCGCCCGGTCGCGGCTTTCCTCTCCAAACGCGATACAACATCGAACTTTAATCCTTGAATAGGCCCGAGGTAAGTGCGTTCGAAGGTTCCGACACACTCCGCCGGTATACAGAGCGATTCAAAAAAAGCAAAACCCCATGACTCTGTGCGCGGTATAACGTAGAAGAACATTGATCGGGGTCAATGGAAGTTTCTTTTTTTTCCAACGTGTCATCGAAGCTCTGTTTTACATCTCAAGCGATGGATTTTTTGTCGTCGGCTCGAAGAATTTTCTGGTATTTGTTCAATACTCACATATGATTGACGCGCAGGTTCGAAGCTTACAGTGTTGAGCTTTTGAAACGACTAGCTCCTAACTTACGTGGAATTACGCATGGACCGTTACATGGTCTGGAATTGTGGGTGGTACAAGGAGAAAATGGAGGATCGGTTGGTTGGTTCGTCGGTAGGTTAAGTCCCGCGGCTCGCGGCACTTCAGAACTGTCCCCAAAAGCCAGTGATGGATGTTGGCTTAATAATACGCCCCATGCACCTCGGCATCCACTTTACCCCCGCGTGAAATATCCCTCATGGGAATTGGGGAGTTCGGGTAGCGTGGCGTAAAGTCGTCTCCCTTATGTGAACGGTGGCAAGGGTGTAGGACAACCGCCGGCAAATCCGGGACTCAAGAGTATAGCTGCTGCTGTTGCTGCTACTGATCGAAGATGATGAATGCTTCGAAAGATGGAATCTGGAAGAAAAAACGGGAATGTGAAGCTTTCGGAAAACGTGTAAAACTTATTATGTACAGGTAGCTCTATCTATCATTGAAAAAATTCGCAGCCCAAAAATAAACAAACACGCGAATCAACTTGCAACGCGTAGTTTTTTTTTGTTCAATACGTAATTTCATCATCATCGCATGTGTGCAAAAACTCGAAGAGTCTGGCGGAGTAGAATGTTGCAATGGGATATTTTTCGGTTCTAATTTGCGAGCAGAATACGTTTATACTTCGTGTACGGTTAACAGTTTCCTTAACTCCAAAGGCGTTAAGCCTTAAGGCCTTCGTGTTCCATATCCGTAAGTAACCAGATTAACACCTGACCAACTTATGGATTTAGTGTACACCATGCGGTAACACAAACTACTACGTGTAGCATGAGTGCAGAGGATATATAACAAAGCACGTAACGTCTTCGTGGCTTTTGGAGAACCTCGAGAGACACCGCAGTATTATCTTAAAGACTTCCCGTAGAGCCTCGTGCCAAGGTATAGGTATACGTTAAAAACAAACTGAACTAAATCAAGATAATTTCATTTTTCTTAGCGATCATCCTCCACGGTGATTGGTATGGTTGTTTTCTATGAGAAAAATTGATTTTTTATTCTTTGTAACTGTAAGAAAAAAAACAAGAAAAAAAAAGAAAAAAACCTACCGTAGTTAGCGCGTATGTTTTTAATGCATTTTACTCGTGGTTTTTTACAACCTCGTTGTAGAAACAGCTGCAGTGGAGCCAGACGGGTATTAAGTTGCGATGAACACGTTGTACCACCTCCACCTTACCGGTATCAGCAGCAGCAGCTTTTACGATCCCTAAACCTCTACTGTTATGCACAACCAGCGGCACCGCACAACTCGCGCGTATCTTATCCAAAGATAAATCGGACCCCTGGCCATTCATTCTTACGAGGGACAAACACTGCGCAAACTAGGTATATGCAAAACACATATATATACGCTGACAAGATTTGCAATTTTGAATATACCAACCCTGAGGAGGTTATATTGCGAGTGGGGTAAAAAAGCTTCGTTTTTTTTCTCCTCTTCCTTACGGCCCCACCTCTGTGGAGAAACACTTTTCAACCTTTTTTTTTTTCTTCTGTAAATTTCGAGTTTTCATAAAATCGGATAACATGCATAGGTCGTAAATTTTATTATTGTTGATCGCGGTGGAGAGGTAGGTAGATATACATATAAAATAAGTTATATGTGGTTGCAGGTTGACTTTAGCGGAGCTTTGAAAGCGAGTGTTACTTAGCAAGTTTAAATAATCGACCGCGTCGTTATATTGACTCTATGCAGTCTGCAGTAATTTCAACCGAAGTTTCCAACATACGCGGCATATGCGAACTAATCCCGACCGTCCTTAGCGTGCCTTCTGGTAACCAAGGTTTATACTTACACGACTCCCCAACTTCCGCCGCGGTTCTAACTTCTCCTTTTTTTATTTCTCTCCTTTTTTTTCTTTCAACAAAAACGATCGGAAATTTACAATGATCTTCGCGGAGGCAATTCGTTGCCTGCATTTTTACTCAGCTCCTTTACGCGCCGATTTACTACAGGTTCATGCATACATAGAATTTTAAATATACGTACTACGGATTGGAAACTAGAAATTTCATTTCGCTTTTTTTTCTGTTATCTTAGAGATTAAGATTTCAGAAAAGAACTCCATTTTCCTTGAGAGACCTGCAAATTTGATTATATACCTCGTTCCTTTCGTCTCCGTTTATAAGCCCTCGGCAGCCTTAACATACCAGACATTGTACGTATAATCTCAAATCACAGGCAAACTTTCGCGATCTCCTCGTCTAACTTCAGACTTTGATTGATATTAATAATTTAACCATGTCACTGCGCGTAGCTGGCAACAGCAGCAGTAGCAGCGGCGGCGGCGGCGGCGGCGGCTTAAAACAGTAACGAATGTTATCTTAACTATATAGTATAATTCAAAAACGGATGAAAAAAAAATGGGTAAAAAATGTTTAAAAAAACGCTAATCTCTTCCGAGCAATTTAATCTGAGAGGACATATTAAAGACGCGTGGATATAAGTTCGGAACGAACAGCTACGGGGCGTCCCGCAGTCTGGCCGAGTCGCACCTGTTGGCATTTGGTTTTCATCTGACAAGAACAAATGATTCAGAGTAGCTGGATAATGAATAAATTAGTTGCTTATAACCCGGGGGCGTTTGAAATTCCTTAGAAATCAGGTCCGTCCGTGTACGTTCGTTGCGTGTGAGCCGCCGGAGGCTATTTCTCGGTCTATGGAGAGAAAAAGAAGAAGAAAAGAAAAATCTGTATTTAAAATAGGAAGAAAAAAGGGAAAAGAACCGAAGAAAAAAGCGGAGAGGAAAAAAAAAATAATAATTTCGTGAATCCATTTTGCCATCTAGCACAGCCTTACAAAGTTCAATGTCAATATAAACCGCGGATGAAAAATGATGCGCAGTTCTTGCATGCATAAAATATGCCGACATGACGTTGCCAATATGTAAGGAATTGCCCGTTGAACTTTAAGGAAGAAGGGTTAAAAGCAATATAAAAGTGGGTGTATTATATACTGCCCTAGATTTACTTGTAAATTTTTGTTTGAAATCTCTCGCCTTTTTTTTTGCTTCCGATATAAGAATTGCGTTTGTATATTCCAAACGATCGTTTCACCTTTGGGATGGATATATAATAATATGTAGATGTCAGTCGTAATCCTCTGAAGGAGTGACATAACGTTTAGAATCTTATGCGGTTTTCAGTTACGACTATAGGATATGCTTCCGTAACTTGACTGTTCATTTTTTCCTCATACTGGGAGGAAAAAGCAAATTAATAAATAAAAAAAGTAGATCACTCGGACTATGGGGATGAGTTTGAGAGAAGAACTGTACCTATATTAATATGTGTATACAGACGAACGTGTGTACACGTAGAAAGCGTGGGCAAATCGAAAATAGGGCGAAAAAATGTAAGGAAAAAAAAAAGAAAAAAGAAAAAAAATAGGAAGAGAATATTCCAACGCTTATCCGGACTACAGAAGCCGCGATATTATCCTCGGTAAGAGCTCTTTGGCTGCAGCTTGCAGTAATATAGAGCAGACCGAGCAGAGTTCAAGACCTCGGGATAGGTATCTTTGCTGCAGTCTTGATCCAACATCACCGTTCGAGCTAACCCCATCACCTCTGGAATTGAAACGCTACACAAACTCCCTCTTACTACTTCTGACCCAGAGATAAGTAGGTATACACCTATATATGTACGTTCTTACCATAATCCCGTCTTGTACCATTTTCGAGTAAAAATTTATCCCTCTTTTCCTGCTACATATTTTACGAATAACATTTCTTTACTTTCTCAATTACCGCTATACTACACTGTGAAGATGCAGTAAGTTTTTTTTTTTTTTTTTTTTTTTTTTTCCTCTTCTATTCCTGCCCGAATATTCGAAGAACATTTTATCGAATCCTGTAATACGACACACATGAACTTGTCGCGAAACCGTAAATCTCACCAAAAGAGAAAGAAAAAAAATTAAATCAAACAACTCAACAAAATCGGTACAAGTTTCGCTGCATAAAAATTTGAGTACTCAAGTATACCTGTTAATTTCGTGAATAAAATGAAAATGTATAAAAAAAAATAATAAATTGGATTCCGTTATATAACGATCATTATTATATTTTTCTCTCATAAACAGTGTGCATGTGCAATATACACGTTTATAATATATTGTTATATTTATATATACGTGGTTTATGTATGAAACGTATACTATATATATCTAGTCGGATAAGAAGAATTGGATAACTGTACGACTATAAGAGCGAGGACGCGAAGAACTGGAAAGGCGCGAAGTGTGTTGGTGTAGTTTTTACTGCTCCACTCGCTAAGCCCCCCTTTCCCCCTTCCCTTTTCACCCCCCACGGTTATGACCGAGCTCTTACTTCTTTAGAGGTTTTACGTATATCTCTAGGTAGTAGGTATAAGTATGTATACGTATCCTACATTCGTATAAATATCTATACGTGCGGTACGTGTACGTGAGACGTCAGCAAGTACCTACGTAGAACACATCATGCTGTTGGCAATCGTACGAAGTGTTCTTTTTTCTTCTTATTATTTTTTCAACTTTTTTATTATTTCAGTTCTTTTTTGTTTTTCTTCTCTTTTTATTTCTGGAATAAAACAAAACAAAGGGCAAAATAAGTCAACTATAGAAACGAGAGTAGGTGCTTTAGAACTTTTGTAAAACGTCAAAAACTTGCCTCCGTCCGTCCCATTTGCCTCCTAGCTTTCAACGGGACGTGACATTATTTTATATGTAATATATAAGCTCGACGGAATGTAGAGTTCGTACATGAAATTGAGTGTTGCATTTGAAAAAAATTGTGTAGATACCTAATTCTGTACCATTAATTTGTCAATTTTTCAGATTTTACATTCTCCGCGACTCAGAAATAGTTTATATTCCGCGCAAATACCGTACTTGAAAAAGTAAAGATGTATAAAACAAAGAAAAAAAAGCTAAAAATTGTCGTTTCCAACGGACATATCATTAAAATTTTGTATGTTTGTTTTACGATACATGCATTTATGCATATTTCAGCGTTGGACGAAGCGGATCGCTCCGTGTAAACATAGAAAAATCAGAGCATCCCGTGTGGAGTTGAAACGGACGTTTCGGTATTTGTTGAGATTTAAAAAAATTTAGTCGCTGAAAACTTCGCCGAAAGAAATAGTCGCGACTTTGGTCTGAAACGTGGAAATATTATACCTACAGCGATAAATAAATCAACGAGTGGGTTGGGAGAGAGGAGGAGGATTAAAAGATTCTTAAAAATGACTACGTCGAGGGTAAAGCTCACGAAAAGCTCTCGGAATTGAGGGAGAAAAGAGTAAGAGATGCTGCTACTACCGGTGATGCATAAGACGACGAATCGTTAGTGAAATGGGAAAGCAGAGCGGTAATAAATCTTGTCGAGAAAGTCGACGAGTGTCGTCGTCGTCGTCGTCGTCGCGTTCTTCGAAAAACCGGGCGCCTCTATTGCAAGACGCGTTTAGTTTGATATAGGTATACGTATACACGTGCATTTCACGTTCTGAAGCAACGTCACTTGCGTTTGTACGGATTTCAATGAAGCAGCATTTTCCGCTTCTCAGTCGCCCTCGACCCCTCGAATCTCTGAAAGCTCTGCACATTCTCATAACCACAACCCCGCCGAGGGGGACACCTATTTTCGTTACTTTTTGACGCGTAGAATTGGAGCGAATGATAAATTAGCCCAAATATAACAACCCAGATATGTACAAAAATCTACAATTACTCGTCGACCGCATCTCGTACGAAAATGCATAATTTCGCACGAATTCAGACCGCGGAGACATTAAAATCCAACAAAAATAATCCGACCATATTTCGAAGGGATCCCTCATTCGAAGTATGTGAGTATCGCTGCTATACCTGTGCAGAAACGATAGCTGCAGATGATTCAGAGGCAACACTATTTCAAGAATATAAGCAACCTTATATACCTACCCACTTGCTCACAATGTACACGCGATACGTCCGAAGTGAGCAATGAGTCTGACTACACGTAATCAAGCCCAGGATATTTCCTCTGCACGATAGTATGACTGTACTCGCGATCGAAATTCCCTTAAAAAAGCTCCGCTTTGCTGCAGGTTTACATGAAATAAATCCCCGTACATAATGTATTGTACCTATACTGTTAATTAATTGAATTCAAAAGACAAAGAAGATTTCTATTCACTTGATTTGTTACCCCGTGACTCGTCTCGCGTCTTGGGCATCCGTCGTTTATAAATATATAGGGTGAGTCACTCCAAACTCCAAAAACGGGAGGAGCTTCGATCGGCTTCCACGCCTAGTCGGTGCGCCGCACTCGAGAAAGATGAGAAGAATGAGAAAAGCCGCATCAAAAATCTAGCATGCTCAATGAGTGAGGAAGTCGAGTTGAGGTCGAGCGCATATCTGCCAAATCAAACTCCTCCCAATCTCGGAGTTTGGAAAAACTCACCCTGTATATATGTGTAGACATTTACGCGTGTATATATCCTCTTATTACAAAGCTGTTACTCGTTTATCTCTGTAGACACCATCGTGTCATGAAATCTCCTGCGCAATAACGCCCACCAATGACGTAATCGTCATTTAATAATGAGCTAGTCTTGCGAATAATTAATGTTCGATTTTTTTCGTTTCTTTGTTTTCTGTTTTTCTATTCATCGAATCATCGCCATCGATCGGATTAGCAAAAATTTCAGTGCATGCAAAATTTATTCTCTTCATATTTTTCGTGCAATCCTTTGTTCGTTCATTTTTAATTAATTCGTTCTTCTTCAATTCTGGGAAATTAGAAAAATTTTATACGTCGCGTTTTTTCACATCAATGGCAGCTGCCCATGGCTTACATTTTATATTCGCACGGGAAACGTGAGCTCGAACTTCGAAGTGAGATGAAAAATAACACATTAACGATCCAAACCTTTGTATAATATTTTACATAAATATATATATAGGTATTATAGGCAGGTAATATATTCATCAGAGGCTCGAAAATCGAATGGCGAAAAAAAATTTTCATACACACTTTGCGTTTGAAATATTTGATGAATATCATAAAATCAACAATTTTATAAAGCACGTATATAAGCAGTCCGGAGTGTTGCGTATTTCATCGTATCAAAAACGCTTTTTCAGATGTATTAGTTATCATGGTAACCTTTCAGCGTACCTGTATAAATACCATTTCGATGCGTGAGAAATTGTTTGATCTCCTTATATACCTATATAAGCTGTATGTGCATATACATATATATAAGGTCCATATAAAAAACTCCATCTCAAGTTCTCAGCGGCATTCTCCCGAGGCAGAATTATAAAAAGGCCCTCAGAGAGACATAAATAATTATATTATACGTATACATAAATATCCATTCTGAATATTTTTTCTTTCCTTCCTAAGATTTACAAATCTTATCGTAGTAGGCATGAGTAGCTATAATATACCTTCGTGGTATATAGCCTATTCTGGCAGTTCGAAATTATCTAAAAAATTTTCACCTTTGCTTTTTCCAGATCTCGATTATGTAGCGGACCGAGGATTGCAGACATTTAAAGGCTGATCGTAAGTGTTGAATAATTACCCAAATTGATATAATCTGTCGAAATGATCGAGCTATCGCCATTTATTGTCACTCTTCGGATCGAAAAAATGGAAATATCTCAATTGATTTTAGTCGTAGCTGAATTTAGTCGACGGAATCGTCATTCTGAGATCAAAATCTATAGGAATGCGTAGAAGTATTGCGAAAAATTTTTTGATCTTCGACTCAAAAATCGAAAAAATTCAAAGGGGTATACCTTAGATTTTTTTTCAATTTTGGAGTCAAGAATCAACATTTTTTTCTCAAGGGTTTCATGGAGTATTCTTGCATATTTTTTTTTTATCTCCGGAAACCGAATCTAATAACCAAATTGATCTATTTATCGAAACGATCGAGCTATTGTTAATTTTTCACTCTAAAAATCGGAAAAAACTGAGATACCTGGATTCTGATTATTTCCAGTTCAATTTGGTCAGCAAATTTGTGTGTCCGCGGTCAAAATACTGCGGGAACCAGTCGCTCAATAGGTTTAAAACATATCAAATTTTCAGCCTCAAAACGCGAAAAAATCCAAAGACTACAATCCCTTGATTTTCTCGATTTTCGGACTACAACTTGATGCCTGACGCAAGTTTTTCCCCGCATCGCGAGTTCGAGTGAATGCCCTTTTTTCTGTAAGATAGGTACATACATAGAACAGTTCGATTTTTTTCTGTTTTTGTTCACTTATTCACGTGATCATACCTACAGTTCTTCGTACGTAAATCATCATCGAAATACAGCACCTCTGATCGCTTATAGTTTTAATAACATACATAATAATCACGTTCATAATTTAGATAATTAGTTTAATTAATAACATATTCGAAGTTCCGTTTACAGCGTAAAAAATACACATGATATAAGGTATTCGAATGCGTATACATTATATGAATATAAATTTGAACAGGTTGTGTTGTGAAACACTGATTCGTTTCATCAGGTTTCACATAGCAGATCACAGAATATATTATTATATCCGCAGGATCGGTGAGGTCGTGACATCAATTAACGCGTGTGAACTTCTCCTGCTGTTGATGATGCTACATCAGCAGCAGCAACAGCAGCGGCATTAGGTGGATACGTATTTCCATGATTATATGAGTTTATACCGCTCCTATGTATGTATATGTGCTGTGCACGTCCACGTCGCATCATATGGATAGAGAACTGCAGGTCGCATGGTAACATTAACTTACACGTGTAAGTGCAACGCCTGCACCATATAGTCTCTGCTCTTTCTCTATATGCCCAATAACCCGTAACAGGATTACAAATTTCAAGTACTTCATTTATAAGAGAATAAATTTACCTATACATCACTTTATTGTATCAGAATTTTACGTAGGTATATGGTAGAGAAAAGAAAAAAGGGAAAGAAAATGTCCCGCATTATTATTCGTCCCCAAAACATTTTATTACATTATTTATACCGCGGAGAAAAAAACTTTTTTTTTCACTTTTTTTTTTCGAAGGAATCCCCATCGAAAGAAAGAAGGGAAAAAAAATAAAACAAACGTCTAGAAGACGAATAATAATGCGTATGATATTTTCTTTTCCATCTTCCTTTTTTTTCTACATTTTCTCAATATCGCTACAAAAAGTCAACGCGGTGGCAGGTGTGTTATCAAAAAAATGGAGAAATTTTTATCGTTATAATTATCAGAGTTGCACCGCGTCAAAAATAATTACGTCGTGAATGAATCACCCGCGGTTTTTAAAATCGTTAAAATAAATAAGCTAATTAACCATTATAGGTATAACTACTCGCCACTAATTGAGTGTGAATAAATGAACCTGCAGGAGCCTCGTAAAGAGAGAGAAGCGATATAACGTTTTATATAATGTAACGGGTTTGTACCTATGAGCCAAGTAGGTAATTTCCGGGAAGTAAAGTTTTCCTCTTTACCGTCCCGCTACATTTTTTTTTTTTCATTTATTAACAATTTTCCAACTGTGAATTGATTTGAATTTTGAAAAGGGTTCGTTAACGACCGATCAACAACTCACAAATTATTTTCAGAACGACTCGCGTAACGCACACTGCATTCGTATATATCTACGAATGCTTTTTCCTTTTCGTTTTTTTTTTTCATTCATTTTGACGAGGAGCCGTAATTTTAGAACCGTGCAAGCGTACGCGGGAGAACCATTCTCGCGATGAAAGACTATATGATAAATTATCGTTTGTTGTACACATATATTTATGTATGTATACATATCCGCATACCTCGTCAAAAGCGTCGCGCATTCAACCCCCCCGATTCGTGATGGGGTGACATAAAGTAACGCTATAACTACGAGGATAATAATAGCTTATATAGGGTGTAATAATTGTATGTTCAAATAATCATGAGACCCGCGGGCACGATAGAAAATATATATAACATATTATAGATACAGATATAGATAGTTGATGATAATTCGTATGTATATGACGTCCGGTAGAGGATTTAATATTCCGTTGCACGTATACCTATGTGTATATCACGCATACACATACACAGAAAATTTATCTATCGTATTTTACGACGACAAACGTTCGCGTTAATGAAACAATTAATCGGTCGTACGGATACATCTGCATTGTACATACGTTCGTGGGTAACGCGAAACTCGTACGATGAGTATAAAGTTACATAAACGCTAATGATGTAATTGAATATAATGAGGAAAAAAATTCACGCTTTCAAAAGCTCGGGAGCTTGAATTTGAGGCTGATTTATACCGATTACTCCTTCCATTCGTTGCCTCTACGTTAATATAATACAAGCTTCGGTACACACCATATTGTGTAACGAACAATTAATTTCATCATAATTGAGAGAAACGCTCATAGATAGTATGAGATACGTATGCGTATATCACAACTTCTACCCGGTGCGATTATACCAATTGTAAGTTTCATTTCAATTCGACATTTTAGTCGTCTAATGGCGAACTTGGATACGTGACCTTTATCGGTTCGTCCAGTGACCCTGTAACCTATACATCAAATTGCGAAACGGAATTTGCGAAGTTAATAGATATTTTTGCAAATTCAAATCAGTCCGGTAAAACCAAACTGAAATGCTACGGATGAACGTGGCTGAACGAGGGATTACGTAATCCGTGAAATTTTTCGGAATATTTATAATACAGGAAGATTAAAACTTACCCCATGACCGGATAAAATCTGGGAGCTCCATAAATCAGACAGGAAGAGAGAAAGAGATACGGTGTAAGGTTGGGTTCCTGCTTCTGCTATGGTTGTATGGAAGGGATACCAAACGTCCCTCCATCCTCAGCTGTGCCGAGGATAAGATGAGCGATGAAAAACGAGCTGCCCATTTTGTACCAGCGGGTAAATAAGTCGCCGTTGTAACCACCACAACCGCAAACTACGAGGGCAAATACTTTGTTTACGCCAGACGTTAGGCTCGTGAGCTTTAGAGCACTTCTATTAAGAACGCCACTCAATTCACGAAAGGTTAAGTACCGGCCTTTTATTTTTACGTGTTTATCTGACCCGTCTTCTTTTTACTTCTTTACACTCTTGCTTTTTATTATTTTGATACTATATTTTCACAATGGAGAGGAACGCTGTTGTACGATCGAGTTATCAATTAACCGCATCCCCGGCGCGATGTGAACTGTGAAAACTATACGCGTGTGGGTAAATCGAGGTACATAATAAATGATTATAAACTCTCGCGTTACTTTTTTCTTTTTTCTTTTTCTTTTTCTTTTTCTTTTCTCTTTCTAGAGAGAGAAGTGAGAAAGAAAGATGGAGATTGAAAGGCTGAGGCTCGGACTATGATCCTAGGATAATCAATTTCACTTCACTGTATTTTTATACTTTCGTATTACGCGTTTTACGTGATTAATAAATAATATGTTTTAATAATTACACGACGTTTATTCACACCTCGTTATTATATCAGCGGACAAACGACGATGAACGTAACAACAGACGCGATGACAAAAGCAACTCTGGAGCCATAGAAAAAGAAAAGAAGCGCGTACATCGAACCGATTCGAAAAATCTCTATAGAGATCGAGAGTAAATAAACCGTAAGAAATCGTGATAGAAAAATAATAGAAAAAGGATTCGAAACCGTCTTGTTTCGGACACCGATAGCTACGAGGTATTTCTATCTATATGAATTTCTACTCCTTGCTCCATCAGATTTAGATCCCGATTGATTGAAAATTTAATCGGCCGTCTCGATTCCAACACGAGCGCCTCGTGGTTGCGGGTAGACGAAAGCACGAACCAATGGCGTGCGCGAGATTATGAATTCAACAGGCTGGCTGACTCGCCGCCGCCGTTTCTACTCCCGCTGTTCTCTCCGCTGGATTGCTAGTATCAGCTGTGGCTCGATGGAAGGAACATCTCGCGCGGCGCGCGGCCTTTATTAGTTCAAATAACGCACATTTGAACCACGCTATACGTGTCTAGTCCAACGATCTAATCACGTTTGTCTTCGCATCGATAATAAATCGGAGGATAAATATTCCATAAAAATTGTACGCCATTGTTTGATTTGTTTCTTCGTGTTTTTTTCTGTTTGTTTTCTTCAAAAAGTGAAGTTCGGTGTAAAGTTTCGAGAAGGATAGGTGAATCGAGTGATCGTGAGGAAGTGTCGGAAGTTTCCGGGATCAAAAAAAACAAAGAAATAAATCAATTTCGGATAATTATCGCTCATCAAAGTGCGACGTGCAATTCCGCATGATTGGATACAGATATTAGTCATCGCTCGAATCATCTCTGTATATACCACAGGAACTCGGAATCCGTTTATCGCATCGCGATCAAAAACTGTGAGTAGCTGTTATAGCTCTTTTGTTTTTTACGATGCACGTATATCGATTTTATCACTCATAACTCAAATAACTATATTTATATTATATATCTGTACAGTTGACTGTACGCGCGCACAATTATCTCGAGTTCATAAAAAAAAAAAAAAAAAAACAAAGAAAGAAAGAAAAAGAAAAAAATAACCGGTCACGCACCTGTAGAGTCGTCCGACGATATAGTAACGTGAATGAGTTCACCGAATCGTTCACCTCTTTTTCATCCCACTCGGTATTTGATTTTTGGCAACAATAACGCGGCCACTCAGCGTGTATCGATTCGTATTGAAAAAATATCCGCTGTTATTTCGCGGAGGTTGTTAATATTTCGATTTTCATTTTGATAATTGCGTTCGAATATCAGACGCCACCTAAACATCGTGCGCGGGATTTTTGCGAGGCTGATGGAGTCTAGACACTTTTGGGGTACCTACTCTCCATGCCTGTATCTAAAAGTGATCGTTAGCGTGCGTGATGCACATACGCAAGAAAGTGACGACCTCATAACCGGCGTCTGCGTCTCGAACCAGTAAATTCTAAAATTATACCCACGTGCTGTCGAAATCTTCAAGAGAACATCGACAAATGTAGGTATATACCGATTGTGAGAGAACATGTATGACAGGAGAGAGAACACTCGGTTTCTACAGCTCACCTACCTGGCTATTAACCTCACACAAATACACGCGTAGAATCTTCAAATAAAAAAAAAAAAAAGAAAAAGAAAAAAAAAAGACAATCGTACGTGAATCAGCATAGATACATAGGTGATATGGCCATTCAACCGAACACACTAACCGACCACACGGCGCCGCACGTACTTTCGCACTTTGTGTGTCTGGCCCACAACGACCTGACGTCTGTCTTCTTATTCTTATTCTCGATCTTTTACTTTTTCTTTTTTCCATACCATCCCATTCGAATAATTTGACGAATTTCTCTAGCTGACTTAAAATTTATCGGTTGCTTCGAGCGATTTTATTCCACTGCGGGATCGTTTACGTTGAATTATAACTTGTACATGTTCGTTGCTCTCTAATTTTTCTACGTTGATCACACGATAAGAAAAAGAAAAGAAAAAAAACGAAAGAAAGAATGAAAGACAAAAAGAAAATCGCATGTTATTTTCAATTTTATTAGTATCGGCGCCAAGTTATTTGCATATCCCCGTACACGATCGCTCCAGAAAATTTCTTTTGACAACGCAAGTCGTTGGTAGTTGAAATAGCATATATGCAGCCGAGCCATAAGAGTTATCTTTTATTATAGTTATGGTTCTATACGCACAAGTACTACGCGACATGTCTGCTTTCAATTTCAACCGCAGGTATATATGACTCTATGTATATTTGTATATATTTATTCCAGTGACACGGTATGCCGATAAGAGCGACACAGTCGTGCGGCTGTGGAGTCTAGAGCTAGCTAGCTATCTATCTATCTCTTATGTCTTTCCGTATGTTAAGCTCAGTTCGTTCTGATAACCGATAAGCAATCTCAAACACGCCCACATACTTCCAAGTCCCAATAACAACTTGTTATTTTAGACTCCTCGCGCACGCATCTATTAAAATACGAAACTGGACTAAGGTGAGGTCATGGAGTATAAGAGTTGATAATTTACCTAAATATCGATAAACCAAATAAGCGATCGTATTCGACAAAATTTTTCACCGTATCAATCTCTTTTAGCCTGTATAAATTTGCATGTGAGGTTTTACGCATAATAGAAAAAGAGAAGGAATATATAAAGAAGAAAAAGAAGCCCTTTGAGAAGGTCCGTTTTAAAACCGCTCATCTTTTTTTCTTCTTTCATTTTTATGGTTTTTATGATTACCATTTACATCCATATTGCGTAACTATAAATGCGTTAACGAGAGCCTGAAGTCAAAAATGACGTTGTCACGATCTTGTCAGCGACGTGTTCTCCTCGTTATTATACCTACGTCGCCCGTCGTGCCTAAAATCGGTACGGACAACATGAAAAAGATTAAATGGAAAAAAATAATTAAAAAAAACATAATTCGAGCTTTCTTTTTACCGATTCGTTGTAACGATGAGAATTAGGAAGGTAAAAGAGGGGAAAAGAGTGAGAGAGTTATGCGAGCCGCATGTAGACAGAAATACGAGGGTTTAAAAGAGTGTGTGAATGAAACGAAGGCGAGAATTAGTATGTATATAGAGAGAGGGGGAGGAATGAAAGAAATAAGAAGAAAAAAAAATTTGTTCAAATTTTTTTGTACGTACTGTTATTTTTATGTGTATAATTAGAGGATGTTTTTTCATCGTTTATTATAGGTTTGTTTTTTTTTCTATTTTTTTTTTTGGTTTCCCGTTCCATTTCGGTCGGAAGATCGCCGAAGGATCCGAATATCACTGATATTACGATCTTTTCGT
The DNA here is from genome assembly GCA_963978495.1 of Athalia circularis. Classification (NCBI taxonomy): domain Eukaryota; kingdom Metazoa; phylum Arthropoda; class Insecta; order Hymenoptera; family Athaliidae; genus Athalia; species Athalia circularis. Next base: position 11,168,712 of record OZ021702.1, read on the forward strand.
CCCATTTTTTAAAATTATTCTTGATTACCTATTCGAGATACTCGACAATTGCACCGATGGATGAATGGGTGGGTTTCTTATTCGCTCTGATTTTCGATGGTAACAATAAATCTTGGATCTGCACTGGAGTATATTGAAAATGCAGGCTATATTTTTTCTTCGACTGTACCATACATGAAGTATGCCATCAGAAATACGTTAATATTCCTTATAAACCGGGAAAATAATCGATAACGACATATCAGCCAGCGACCGCGCTCGGAACGGAACGAACGGGTAAATAATAAAGACTAGCTTCGGCCCTATAATTGAAATGGTATGCAGTAGATTGATCTCGAGATTTTCGGGACCCATATACGGAGATGATGCTGCAAATGTGCTGTTTGTATGAAATCAAAGTTAACAGCATTAACTCTTTGAAGTTATTCTGAAGGCAGGGAATTTTTTCGACCGAATCACATCATCCATTTTAATAAGGGAAATTAATTTTTTTTTTTTTTCGTCATTATTATAAACTTCACTCGGTGGACCATATGAAGTAGGTGATAAATATTGTCGTCTTCAAAGAATTAGAAAATAGTATATACATGCACTTGCGGTTTGACGCTCATTATTATCACTGTTATTATTATTATTATTATTTATTATCGTCCGCTTTTATCTCTACTAGAAATCTGTCAAATTTACGTATGAATCTGAAAAATTTTTGGAAGCTTTGAAAATATTATTTTGCAAATGCTCATCTTTTAATCTACTTCTTTTAAATGAAAAAAAAAAAAAAACACAAAGAGTGGTGGCAAAATTTATCGCGTCGCATAGTTGGTTTGATAATTACGAAAATTGTTTATAATCTCTGCAGGATTTGAATTAACGAACTAGTAAAGCAGAAAAAAAAAATTTTTTAATTGTAAACTGCATGTAGCGCCAGGACGCTAAAATATTTTTATGTTAGATATGTATATTTACCCTTGGGCAGTAAATCGCTTGTACCCTCGTCACGTATTCGGTTTCATTTTTAATTATACTTTCACTCATCAGATATAACATAATAGCTATGCGCGTGCACCTGTAAAATTCCGCATTTCAACGTTTTTATTGCATGTTGTTTTCTTCCTTTTTTCAGATTTTTGTACTTTAAGAGAAAAGTTTCTTTATATTTTATTGAATACATTAGTTTTTTTTTTTTTTTTTTTTTATATTATACATCGATCGCCGTTATTCTTTGTACAGTGCGGCTATTGTAAATTTATAATTAAGATTAATTAGAAACAATTCAGAACAAGAGAATTTCTGATTCAGAGGTTTATTGTGTCTATATATACGTTTCGAAGAAATCCAAGTTTTCTTCGTATATTATAAGAAAGTGGAGAGTTAATTGTACAAGAAAATCTAACAAGTTATGCGGAATAATCTCTCCTCGAACTATATAGGTACCGATTATTAATCGCTGTGAGAAATTATTCGAAAAACTTGTAACAGTTGCCAAGTGTTCAAATCGTGCAGTTGCACGTACGCTATGAGGTATAGGTATAGTTGAACTGGAGATTTGCAAAAGTTTTATAAATCGCACACATTTTTCTCTACATAATCCATATATCGCGTATAATTTTTTTTCTTATTTTACTTTTTCCGATCAAATAATTCTAAATGAAAAAAAAAAGAAATTTTTAACGTTATATAATTCACTCGAAAGATCACCGCAAGAATTTAATTTCGCATGGGTTTTAATGATCGGAATAACAACAGTAATAATAGTAATATACCTATTTTATATGTATCCGCATTTGAACCGCATTGCATGCGGGTTTCAGATTTTCTGGATGTGCATAAATTAATTTGAAAAAAATCATGCGCACACGTTACACACATACGAATACTCCGCTGTATGCACGTACACGCAGTTTGCCATTTTAATATTTCATATATGATTCGGATATACTGCACAGAAAATTATTTTTGCAATTAAGCAAACCGCCGGGTTGCGGTTACACAAATGTTGCGGGTCGTAGGCGTACCTATAACTATAGATATAACTGTTTTACTCGCGAAAAAATTTCACGTATATCATACGTATAATATGTGCACGAGAAAAAAGATGAAAAAGAAAAAGATGAATAAATAAATAAAAAAATCTGACGAACGTTTTCATCCTCCGGACATTACTCGTGTATACATACATATACGTATGTATGTATAGCATATTTTGTAAAAGTCCACGAGCCACGACTCTGACGAACGTCGTGACGTTGATACTACAGGTGTACACCGTACATAGTAGTACATCGCTGCTGCACGGGTGCTTCAATTTAAAATTAACGCTTCAATGAATTTATAGCAATTCGTTAAAAGTTCGCTCCTGTGTACATAACTCCGCGTTACACGTTGTTTTCTTTTACTTATTATTTTTTTCTTTTAATATAAAATTTTCGACTTTTTATACGCCAAATCAGTTTTTCTATGCGACCCGCTGTATATCCCGTCTGCCGCGTATATACTGTAATACTGTGCGCATACATATCTGCATTTCGGATAAAACGCCACATGACCTTTTAATTCAAGAGCCTCGTCCGCAACGTCGTCGTCGACCTCGTCGTCGGTATGCCTATGCGACAAGAATTCTGGCAGTAATTCAGATCGCGCGTGGGTACGTGCGCACAACAAACTTCACTCTTGTCTCACGTTCCAAAACATAAATCATCCGGACACGTGCTCTCTCAGGTTCGCGTATACGCACGCGTCATTAAACAAAATGCAACGGGACTCTCCCGACCAACACGCGACCCTGCAAGCTGCAAGCCGCAAGCTGCATCTCATGAATTCTGTCCACATCATACCCCATTTTATACACGGTACATATGCGTGTGAATTCCTGAAACATCGCATCAACGATAAGAGTAGGTATCATTTTTTCTGAAAATTATGTCCACCTCGAACGACACTCCTATTTTATTTTCATTCAATTCTAGTAGATTCTTTCGACCGATCGCTGATGTGTATAATAAGATCGTTAAATTCGCTTTCGAGCTTTTCATGAGGTGTCTATAGAATTTCCGTTTCGGTATTCTTTTTTTTTCGCGCTAGATTAAATTAATTTCCTTTTCAGTGTATAAAGAAGTACAATAAAAGATGTGGAAAATATGTATATAATGACGAGGTGCAGTTAGTTACCTATATAGCAAATTGCCGGTTAATTGAACTCGGTGTGAATCGATCCATTATAAACTGTATTTTTTTAATTTTCTTTATTTTTTTTAACAACTATTGTGCCACGCAATAGGTCGTTAAGAAGATCTTTTCATTTCTTTTCCGACGATCGCGATGGTATATCTGTAGGTACCGTTCGTTCGTTCCGTTTGGAAGCTCTTCGGTTCGTTTCGAAGCTTTTTCTCTCTTCGCGCGAAAAAATAAATATCAACTTAGCTTAAAAATACACACCGTCTCCGAGACCCGCGACTGCAGACGTAGAGGCTGAAAATTTGAAACCGGGGATATACTGTAGCTACTCCCAAAGTCTGGACCCCATCTTCATAGCCGAGAAATCACGGGGTCGGAGACACCGCAACGTTACAGGTTACGCTCCGAAACGCCAACCGTGAACGCGCGCCGCCCGGTCCCGCAATATCTACACAGTCCTGCTATTAGTATACGCCTATATACACATTTATACATATCTATGAACGCATATTTCCGGCACGGATGTGTAAGAATAGAGCTAGCCGACGCGGTTGACGTTTAGTAGCGAGAAAATCTAGACAATATACTACAGTGTCGGGTAAAGCTGCGTACGTACAAATAGACACGTGTATGTTTGCAGAATCTATGGATACCCAATTAGCAGGAAATCCGGAAACTAAGGGCCCGAGTGTAATCAAATGTGCAATAATTATATCGTTTCCGGATTATTCAAATGATTATTTTAATGTTTATTTTTTCTCTTTTCTTTCGAGGATTTTGTTTCGAAGAATTATATTGAATAAATACCAATCAGGCGTGGTACAATTATGCTGTTTCTAGGCCCTCTACTTGGAGCAATGAGTCCCAATCTAAATCTATTGGTTAGAATCTCATTGCAGCATCAGCGTAACTACAACTTGAAAGCTTTAGCAACGCAATAAAAGCATGGTATTATTATATGTAGCTGTTGAAGCTATGGAACAATATAAAAACAAATGAACGAAGAAAATACTTCGGACCAATTATCGTCATGTGGACCGTCCGTCTAGTTGTACTATAAATTGCCGCCAATCCATGTGACGAACTTTTCTCCTTTCTTTTTACATTTTTTTTTACTCAATCAGCTGCGCGCTTACCGAACCTCGTAACATGCTATGGAAGTATTCCGACGTTTTATATCAACCAACTTAATTCCGGCTGATGACTTCTCCCGGACTGTAACACATATAATACTCGCACTATCTTGCGCACGCCCTTCAATTACTGGAACTAAACGGTGTCAAGTGAAGAGAGAAAATAAATATTTTATACCATACTATATAATCCGTGTGTGATTATGAAAAAAAAAAAAAATTCTAAAGGGTAAAAAATGAAGAAGAAAAATAAAACGATAAAACGAAGACAGATTTAAGTGAAATCTTATTTTTTGGTTCGATTTATCATGCGCGGTAATTTTGTACGTTGCAAATATTAACCTGCATATGCGATGCAAAATATTTCTTTTACTCCAACCGTGCATGTTTGTTTATGTCTTGGTAGATCCGATGGTGAAACAGCCCCCATGTATGGTATGTAAATACGCTAAGTTCAACACGACTATAATGACGTAGGGGATGATCAGGGTTAAAAATTTGAAAGAGGATCAGGGATGAAACTGATGTGAGCGAGGAGTGTAGTGGTATGACCGGCGAATCTACATGCGAAGAGAGAATTGTAGAGAATTTGTTTTTTCATTAAATATCTATCAATTTGCAAGACTGCGCAGCATCCGAACGGATGCCATAACGTGACCGATGTATGTTCAATCATATCAGCGACTACCTAGCTTTACATAGTTGTGTTTACCTAAATCCCCATCCGTATGGCTGGAGGGGCTACTACCCACCTACCTAGCAGCTTATATACCTATACCTAATATATGCAAATTATATGGGCACCCAATTTGTGCGAAACGTGATATTGGGATCAAACAAATTCACGGAGTTACGACGCCGGCAGGGCGCGGCGTAGAGCCGCGACGATCTTCTTAGCATATTAGAATCAACGCATCTTTTTTCACCGCTCATTCTGATTTCCGACATTGCATCTTTTACACGCGCCATGAAATTTACGCCGCATTAGAATACGTGGGTTGGAATCGCGACACTCGACGAAGACGCGGAAGAATAATCCTGCCAACTGCAGACCATTCCCTCAGACAACCCTATTCCCCACGAATACCTGCACGAAGACCCTTTCCATAGAAGCAAAAGTCCTTGGCACGCGCGAGGACAACGCGTCTCTCTAATTAACGGGAAACACATCAGTTCGCCGGAGGCTGTAAACTGTACATAAGCTTCCCCGGACTGCGAAAATCCGCTAGAGCAACTCGCGCAGCATCAGAAAAGATGAAATCTAAAGAGGTAAGAGAAGAGGAAAACTACCCCCGGTCTAAAACCCCTAGAAAGTTGGCCCCTCACTATTTTGAGAAATAAAACTTTTCATCGGATTTCTAGGTTCATTTTGCATAGTTCTGGAGTTCTTCGCGGTGGGTCTTGGATATAGTTCTGCTCGTCATAAGGGTGTGAGCTCCCAAAAAAAATTATTCGTAGCACGACAAATTCGTCTAAATTTGAGTTTTCTTTTTTTTAATCGACAGGTCTTGAAGGGTTCTAGAGTTTTTACTATTCAAAAAATCTGGTCCTGCCAATCTGCGAAAGTTACGAACGATCAGAGAAAAATGTCGCGTCAACTTTTCGTAGCACAACAAGTTTATGCAATTATGATATTATTTTTTTTTTCAAATTGATGGTTCTCGTGGAATTCTATATTTCTTACTAGGAATTGCATCGAACAGCTTAACTCGCACTCAACAATACTCAAGGCCGACGGCGAATTATTATTCTCGTTTATTCATCAATCTTCCTTGTGTATCAATTTTCAGAGTCGAATTTTCAAAATAAAAATTTCATTACGAGTTTCGGACTTTTTCGCGAGAGTTCTGGGTAGCCCTTCAAGAGTTCCAAAGATAATCCTGCAATCAAATTTTTCGAATCGAGTGCAAACAAAAAACTCATTCGTGAATTTAAAAATCTCAATTCCGTGAAGATAGCCCCCCCTGATCGAAAATATTTTTTCGGGAGCTCACACCCTCATAACGAGCAGAACTATTTCCAAGACGCACAAAGAACTCTAGAGCTATGCAAAATGAACTTAGAACTCCGATGAAAAGTTTCATTTTTCAAAAGTGGGGGGCCAACTTCACAGGAGTCGGTCTGAAGACTCTTTTCAAAGTGAATGGATGATGAAATGACGTTATGTGGACATTTTTACGCGGCTTATGAAGTCCTTTTTTCTCTTCATGCGCGTCGATTAGTCTGAATAGTCTTGTCACGTTATTTGGCTCGTAGACAACTTCTGACGTTGTTGCGCTTTTCCCTTTACATTTCAGCTCGTAATTCTGTCAAGGATGGGTGGAAAGATGGGAAAATTGCAATTCGTTTCAAAACCAATAGTTGAACTTAACCCTGCGGAATACTCGTTGATAAAAGCTGTCTGGACAAGGATCGAATTCGAACCGAAGTTACACGGTACAGGTTTTTACCTGAGGTAAGATTACCGTGGAGAATAACCTCACTAAAAATGACAGAACTGCGAAATTGTCTCGTCATAGGTTTTTCGCCAAGTATCCACAGTACATAAAATACTTTCTGGCTGATCCGATGAAAGATGATGTAAACCCCGACGCTCTTATGACTGTTAAATTTACAGTGATCATCGAAATCCTCGGTTATCTTGTTCTCGATTTTTACAATAAACCAAAACGGTTCAATCAACTCATCGGTTACGTCGGAATGATCCACAAGGACATGAACCTCGATGTGGACGACATCAACGTGCGTCTCACTATCCCCAAAAAACATGAGTCAAAAATATCCTTATTATATAAAAAAAAAAAAAAAAAAAAAACGAAAACAAAAAAGAAAGAAAACCCCCTGATGTGAGCAGAATTTTTTTACGGCCCTAATCGATTACCTGAGGGATGCAATGAGCGACCTTATGACCGAGAGGTGCGAAGCTGTCTTCGTAGAATTTTTTCGTAACATTCGTGAACTGATGATAAAATCTATGGAGGAAGAGCGTCGTCGTTTTGTTGAACTTGAGGACGAGGATGTTGTCGTACCTTCAAACTTGAAATCGCTCGTAGTAAGTGCAGCAGCATGCAATGTTCTACCTCATGGTGTGCTCAGGTGGTCGTAAGAACGTGTGAAAAATGGTTCGGAAGGAAAATGGGAAGGATAGAAAATTGCACTCCTGATAACCAGCTGCGAGGAGTGCAACCTCAAATGAAAAATTAGGGCGGATAAAGAAAGAAGGAGAAGAAACTTAATTTGAAAATTTTGAAATTTTCGCAGCCCTGTAGCTGGTCGCAAAGATCGAACAGACTCATCTACGGCCAGCCAAAAAGTTACTGGATTTCGAGACAGCAGAAATGGAGTGTGAAAATAAAGTCGTGGGAAGAGGACTTGCAGCTGGGACCAGCCGTCACAATGAACTTGCAAAACGCTCCCGTAGAAACCACATCGTCGGAAGACGACGCTCTTGAAAGATTTAAAGCACGTGATGATTCAGACCCAGAAATGCGCAACAGTTACCCCGATGAAGAGAACCATTACGACTCTTTTCGCATGCAACGAGCGAGATACTTAAACGTAAGAGTCCTGAAGCAGCGGTGGAAATGCTGCACAGTTCCTAAAGACTCGCTATACCGTGTCTAATGAATTCATTCTGAATTCACACCGTAGTTCGGTGAATCCCCCCCACCGCCCCCTTAAATTCGTTATTTTAACAGACTGGACGGCTCGTTTCGGTGCCACATTTCGACAGACTGATACCAGAATCTTCTGACATGTCCGCTTTGAATGAAAGAGAAGAATTTAACCTGATGAATTACGCCGCTGAACGGTCTGCTGGAAATATCAAACTTTCGCCTAGGGAACGACATCGCGCTCAAGGCGAGTGGTCCAGAAATTTTCAAAAATAATTTTCAATTGTTTTCAGAAGAAATTAAGATGATTTTACGATTCCGTTTAGTTGCAGCGTTAAAATCGCTGCAGCCTAGACCATCGAGACGTTTAATTTCGAGCACTGATACCGGAAGTCCTAGATGGTCAGACGGATCTTCTGCAAGAGAACGACGCCGATCGACGTGGAATTAGACGAAATTCCTTTTTTTCTAATTCGCAGATAACTTCGCAACGAGGATTAAACTGTTGGAATGCGAATTAACGAAATATATTAATATATGACGAAAATGTTGTACAAATTAATTTGAATTAATGGGAGGAAAATTCGGGATTTTCCGTGAACATGGAAGGCGAGTCGGTCCCCTCAAATTAAATGCGAAAGATTACGAGTTGCTAAGGAAATTATGGTTGGAGGTTGAAGTTAACCCACACAAATACAGCCGAGGAATTTATATGCGGTACAATATTTATTTATTCTCTGCGAATTTCAGCCTGACTTTAGAGTGAAATATTCAGAGTTTTTAAAACTAGACTCAACCGCACAGAAAACCTTCACCCTCAGAGCGACCCCTCGTACGAACATTATAGGCAATATACCCTTGATTAGGAAATAATCGGTACCAAGGGACTCTCGAGGAGCTTTCGATCCAACTTTTGCGTTAAGCGGTTACAGTTAGCCGCGAATTATTCCCGGAGGAGTAGCAGCGTTTCCCTCTTCAGAGACCAATTAAAGGGGCTTCTTAATTACCGTTCCATACGAGGGGAACGAAAACTGCTGCCTGCGGAGAAGAGATGTTGCGGAGTTTTTTCTTTTTTGTTGGTTTTTCACCGATTTTCATACTCACAATATAATTCTACCCTCTGCAGATTCTTCTCCGAGTTTCCGCAATACATGAAATATTTTTCCGAAGATGAAACCGCGCTTTTTAACGATTCGCATAAAATCGCAAACCTGTTCGTCGCGATGATCGTTACCCTGGGTTATCTGATAGTTGATTTTCATAAAAAGCCAAAAAAATTCAACGGTGCTCTCGACTACATCGCCATGGTGCATCAAGACATGCATTTGAAAATCGAAGACTTTTACGTGAGCTCAAATTCTCAATTCCCCCTTCAATCCTGATACAGCTAATATAACCAATTTCATGTCTATTTGTACGCACAGAATTTTTCGCACGCGATTGTTCACTACTTCAAAGACGTTCTACCCGAAGTCATGACGGAACAATGCGTGAAAGTATTCATCGAATTTACGGACGACATTCTACATCAACTCGTTGCTAAAATGGTCAAGGGCAGGGCCAACGAGGCGAGAAAAAAAAGGAAGCAGTACTGCATTTATCACGTAGGTAAACGGGATCGCAGCGGAAATTTTTCGTATGTGCAGATTGCCTAATTAACTAACTAATTAAACACGTAAGTAGCCACTGCGATGGTTTAACATACGTGAAAAACGAATCTACGGACACGAACGTAGCTGGTGGATCGCGAGGAGAAAGCAATGGGAAACTAAGTTAAAAAAGTGGGAAACTCTGGAGTCTGAGGACGAACCTAGTTCTACATTGAACCTGATGATAGCGACGGAAAACATCATTGGATTCAAGGATTTGCAGAAAAATCAAAATTCATCAAAGTTTCATACCGAGTCGTCGAACCCCCAAGGATCTGTCATGTCTGAAATTTTACACGAAAAACTTTGGGGCGTAAGATTAAGATTTTCACTAGAAGTAGTTACAGTTTATTGCATTTCTCGATTTTATCATAAGCAGGATAACAAAACTGAAGCAACGAGCTACAAAAGTGGTGCACTGTACAGTCGATCGTCTCAAATTTTAAAAGATACCGGACGACTATCCAAAGCAGCAAACATACTCATGGCAGGTACTGGAGCAGAAACTACGCGGATCTCTACACAAGCGATGACACCTCGTGAACGATTCCGGAATCGCCGCAGTAAGATTTTAGTACGATAAAAAGACATTAAAAAAAAAAAATTGTTCGAATTTAAAATCTATAGTAGCACAGCGGGATGCGTTAGAAGGTCACGAATCAATTGTATCGTTATATTTTATTTTCATCCAGTCTTAGCCACTCCAGATGACCGAGTCTCTCCGATCTGTGACCACCCGAAAATCGATCCAGCGTAAAAAAAAAAACAGAAAAAAGCATACGGAAAGTCGTTACCAGAAGTCAGATGATGCAACGGAAGTCACTCGACAACGATGTTTACTAGAAAAACCATACCCGGAGTAGCTTGGAAAAATTATTCGAAATTCATTCCATACCTCAGAATTAGATGCTAAATTTCGATGAAATACAGCCCCCCCCCCCCCCCCCCCCCCCCTAGTTTACGACGTCTCATAATTCGTTCTATAAATTTTTCCTTTTTTTTCTTCAATCTTTCTTTTTTTTTCTCAACTGTTACGGATGATTTATTCCCAAAAGAGTCTGTACTAGAAAGTTTCTCGTTTCTTACGGTATATAGCGGTACGAGGTACCTATACGTATAGAATTACTATCAATACTTTATTCTCGGCCAAAAAGCTACTCTTATAAAGATTTTCGTTTCACCCACAAACCAACGAAGAAATACACGCAGTTCTGTATCGTGTATACCTGTCAACCGTTTTTGCACGTATAGCCAAGATCTAGCCGATCTGGCTACACCCTGCAGCTATCCCTGCAGCAGCTCTATACCCGTTTCTTTTTCCCCAGGGGACGTCGACCCCAGATCAACCGCTGCGGTATCGCGAAATTGAACGAAATCGAACTTCTCTGTATGATCCCGAGACCGATAAGAATGACGGATGTGCGGCTAGATGATCCCGTTTTTCAAGGAGGAACCGCGTGTATCCAGATTTTATATATAGGATTGTCTTTATCTATATGCAGATGCACTCTCGGAGCGATTCGCCAAAATGTTTCTATTCCCAAATTTCCGGGGGGAAAAAATCACGTAGCTTTTATTTGTATTTTGATTTTAATTCAATTTTTATTTTTCATGAAAACACTTTGATCTCGTTCGTTTTGAAAAAGGTCGTGTCTTTTGAACTCATAGCTGGTGGTCCGGTTGATTTATAGTCGCGCATGGGAAACCGAAATAGTAAAATACTGAGCAAAGCGGATGAAGCAAAGTCCCTCTATCATTCCGTTGTCCGATAAGAACGGATTGGCGCGCTAAAATACCATTTGCCATTTGTGCGACCGATAAGACCCAAGAAATGCGGAGATATAATACCCCGCTTTTCTGAATATTAATTGCTCTTATAGTTACATCCATACATCAAACGGAGGTTTTCTCTTTTCTCTTATTTCGGTGTTATACTCGACTCTCTTCCTTTCAGTGGATTTCTAGAGGATTGAAACGTTTTAACGTTAAGTTTCGAGTACCCTAATTGGTACAATTTAATCTACACCCACCCCTTTAAGTGGAGGCGGAGCTCGAATCGGGTGAGGGTGATAAACGCGTGTTGCTCTTCGAAATGCTAATTAACTATAGTCGTTGATTATTCCCCTCTTATAATGTTTGGTAGTTCGAATTATTATATAGATATACCTCGAGGAACAGGTTGTCGAAACAAAAAAAAAATCGTAATAGAAATTGAATTAGGTATTTAGAGCAAAAAAAAAAAAAAAAAATAGTCTGCAGAAAACTCGCGATTAAACCCGCGGATGACTACCCCAGTGACCTTGCGCCCTTATAGCGACGCCGCAAGGGACTTTTAATTCTCGTATATTTATTCATTTCCCAACTGCAGAGGGGCAAAGTGCAGAGAGAAAGAAAGAGGAGATGGTAGCGCGAACCCTGGCGCCATAAATACGGATAAAACAGGCGGATCAACAATTTAATTATGTTAAGTAGATCCCTCGCCCCTAAACCGCCCCATCTCTCCCTATAACCGAACCCTTCTCTCTCTCTCTCTCTCTTTCTGTTCTCTCTTCGGGCTGCGGGTCATAAATGGGGTGGTGTTACAGGGGGAGGTCATGTGATCAATCACGTGGGCGCGGCCGTGTCAACAAACGAACCGGTAACTTCGCGCCTCTGTTCTCTATGGTTACATACATACGTGTAGAATGTTATGTATACACACGTACGTGGAGGCATATACCTAGCACATAGGTGTGCGTATGTGTGTATGTAAATATCATATCATATACGCATTTCAGAGTCCGGATAATTATTTCAGGGTAAATATTTACCGCTCAACAAAATAATTTCAACCACCCACCCGACCCGACCGCGACCGCAGGATTTTCTCTCATGCTATATAAATTTTGGTATCAACAAAACAGGTACGATGACCGTAATCACGTGATCGACTCTTCACCTTACATCTGTTTCGCTGAATGCGTGTAATTTCGTGTCCTTTGATATCCGACAAATCATCGTTTGCGGAGCGTTGATCCGTTGATTTTCGTGATTACCGAGAGGAAATTTGTCCGATACTGCCATAGGGTCAATTCTTCGACATCAATAGAGTGAAACTTACCCGGCGAACATCCAAATTAGCAACGCATACATCAAATGCATCGTTGTGCAGTGAATTGAGGTGTTCCTCACGCACGGTTGAATGGATATAGTTAGCCGCGGGTGCAGCGTGATGAATTCACACATAATGTGGCGCGTGCGTGTTGTTGATGTTGTTGTATTTCATAAATAATATCACCGGTATGTTCGCAACAATGGTAATAATGACAACAATGGTACTAAGATCATTCAGGAATACGCGATTCGCGCACCCGCGATGTTGAATGTCTGCTAATTATCAAAACAACCCATACATCGGTGCTGTAATATGCATTCCTCGTTCAAGTTTCCACCGAATTTATGTGCACGATCCTTTCTAGAGATCCTTCCTCTCATCGAACAAAGAAATCTTATCCGATTCCTTGGTATTTGGAATCAAATTTTCTCGAACTAAAAAATTCAGCACTAGCGTTGTAACGGAAACACCGGTGAAAAAATAAAAACAAATGAAAAAAGTGAGGAGTACGTGATCGTAAAACACAAATTGCAAGGGTAGTTCGCTGCTGTCCGAACTTAAATCCGCCCACAAATCGTCACCCGAAAACTGATCTTTCTTATGTTTCTTCTTTGTAACTCCGGGCGGTGAAACTTTTACGAGCAGTTAATGTCGGCCAACTCGTAAAGGTGCTTTTTTTAGTGGCAGTAATTGATGGAAAGACAGGTCGTCCGGTCATTGTCAGCAGCTAGCCGATTGTCAAACTCAAAGGGTCCTTATACTCGTCTCCATTGGCTCTTGGGAGGAATTTTTTTGAAAGAGAACATAATCCTGCGATACGTTCAGCGGTAATTCTGCTATCTCGGAGACTCTGGAACATGGTGATTTCCAATGTGACCAGTCCGGTCGTTTCGACGCGTTGCAGTCGACGACGTTTCGTTTCGTCCTTTCGCGTAAGTCTTCAGGAGGCGTAAACATAGAATGTATAGTAAGCCATAAACCCTTACCTGGCTCCCAGCTTCCTATCGCAAAGAGCTGGGCTGGAGGACTCGGTCCAACTTAGGACCTCTTAGACGACGCGTTGTATATTTTTAATGGGTCATTTGCGGCGACCCATACCAGTTTCTTATTCCAGCGCCAAAAGCCCGTCCATGGGAAGCCATTATTTCCACCTTCTTTTTCCCCCCCGTCTATTTCTACCGCGCATAACCAGACAAGTAACATTTACTGCATAGTGCTGTACGGATATATGCGGTATAACCGTAATTTCGAATTCGTTTCAGGATAAATTACGAAAAAATTTGGTCATATAAAGGTCGGGGGTAATCAATGGGCGTACCACCTACACTCTATCCCCGAACGTGCGGTGCAAAAATGTTAGGTACGATGGATATATCCGGAAGAAAAATGCCACGATAGTATGCGGGGTACATAACGTTCGTCGAAAGTACCCTGCATCAGGAAATCCACTAGGAAAGGGCAGCCATTCGGCAGATGAGGGCATTTCTCCTCTGCACGCCCACGCGGTGCAATTCCATTCCTCTTTCTACCATAACTTTACCTGTACAGTAAAACTGCAGTGTGTAGAGAGTCTCGACTATTTCTCTATCAAACCCGCGACACCTGAGCCAACCGTTCCATACCAAAACTGCCGCGCTAAATAAACTCTATCAATTACTCTCACGCCAACAGAGTTTAGTTTAGAGTGCAGTGGTCTATACAAACATTCAACGGCGTAACCAGCTCGGGAAGAAAGAAGCCTGCCGACGATTTTCAGATCCAATAACAAAAATTTGCTCACGAAAATCACTCGGATAAAAATGTGCGGAGTATTTTTTTCTCCGCAGGATTAGACCTAAGAGTGTTCCGATTTAATTGTAAAATGTGCAAAACTCATGTGCGCGCAGTGCGTTGGGATTGCGTGTTTTGAAATCTTGTCGGTTACACATTTTTTCACTCCGTGTGCATCTGGTCAGGAGTGATACCGGAATAAGATAGGATAGGTCCAGAAACACGACTTGCCCAAGTATCTCCCGCGGTATAACTCAGGTTTGATATCGAGGTCGTTATGTTTTATTCATCAAGTACCTGCGATAACTAAACCCCTAGCCGGTTTTAATCCGCGTGAGGATGTTATAGCTGTATGGGTTATAGGCTGCAGGCAGGCAACTTTGAGCAACCGAGCAACGAGATACGTGACCGATTAAAGAGAGCAGCTCTAATAATATACGTATAGATATACAAATACGTTCGCATACGTATCCTAATACCTACGAACATTGAAGGAAAAAGACAATCCGCTGCGAAAAGCATCATCAGCTACACGCCGGTTTTATACTAAATAAATTAACTTTGATAATTGCAATCATGGAGGGACTAATGTGGAAGAAATAATTATATCCGAACCTCACACAAATATTACGTGATGTTGGTAGTTTCGTAATTTCGTAAAGACCTAGACGATCGTCAACTAGCTCTATATCGTATATACGCGTAGCTCGAGTAGCCTAATTAATGAATTTGAAAGAAAGAAAGAAATAATTCATGTTTGAGAAAAGCTATTTCTTTTTTTTCTATCTTTCCCTCTTGAAATGGTAAATTAATTACACGGCTGTATCTACTATTTGTACAGGTATACCGATGCGAAAACACATCCTACTTGCGAGGGTGAGATATGAATAGACACTTGTATGACGTACGTATTTATAGTGAACGTCCGGTGGGTTTCGTGTCACGTAGAATATTGAAGACATTTTTCATCCCCGTCTATACAATCAAGCCACTTTCCACCCTTCCTATTCTTCAAGTAGATACGGCGACCACCGTCGCTTTTCAGCCGTATAACAAAACCACCTTTTTTATTTTATTTATATTCCGACATTTTTGTGTTTTTTTTTCTTTTACGTTTTAACGATGAAATTTAATCCGAGTCCGTCGTCGGGATAAACGACGTTCTTTTTTTTAGTTTTTTATCTCACAAGAATTATTCCTCTCAATTTCAGTTGATGTGAAAACGAGCTTCTGATAATTTGACACGAGAAGTACATGATATTCATGTGAAAGGAACGAATTGGTTGAGGTCAGGAAATCAGGGATGCGACGATTTGGCAGTATTTGCATAGGATATTACCCGTCGCGTATTATTTGGCACAGAGTAAGGATACCTGAGGTAGATACCTGGTACAGGGGGTGAGGAAGGCAGGCGCATGAAGCAGCTCGTCCTTCATTATGAAACAGTGCAGCGGGCGTACGACTACTGCGTACTAATTTCTCGTCTCACCGATAATTAGGGAATACTCAAACATTCGCTAATGGGACCTGCAGGGAAGGCGAACGAGTCCTTGAAAAAAGAGGGGGGGAAAAAAAAAGGGATGATGAGATGGGGTGAAAAAAAGAAAGATTTTCTCACCGCAAACTATATGATAACGTAAAAAAAGAAAGACGTAAACTAATGTACACACAGAGAACGCGGTTCTATCGCTCGAACTTAACGAGTAGCCGGAAACCCGAGAGCTCGGATAGTCAATTGGCCAATTATAAATTAGCGCGAGATGTAGGTATTTGCACAAACTGCATCGCATACTTGAAATTCGGTCGCACCCGCAGGGTTTAGGATGAGGCTCGGTAAATTCGCTTCTGTAAAGTCTGATACGTTGGAAGCACTCCGGTGAATCGATATTTCGTCACCGAATTCCCAGAGAATACCACGTGACTTATGAAACTTGAAATTCCCAAATAATCCCAAAGGCGTTAATTCTTCGATTCGGTAAACTTACAATTGGTTTAAAAGTTGAATCCATCCCTTAGGACGAGCAATAAGGTTAATTATTTATTAACCAAATCTAATTGAAATTAGAAATCAATTCGAGGTAACTGCAACACCCTGTAATTCTCTGAATAACGATCATTCGAAATTTTTTTGTTTCAGATACCCCGATGAGAGCGGCAAAATATTATTCGGAAGGCTGATAAATATCACGGCTAGGATGATTCCGGTGCCAAAAAATATTCCGGCTACGTAGCGAGAGTTTGGAGCCAATATTAACGGAACAGAGGATGCCGTCTGTTTCGGTGTACCTCGCGTTTCTCGCCCTTATTATCGGGGCGAGTTTCGCCCAACCTTATTTTGCCAGAGAAACATCGTCGCACTCACGTTGCCACGTACACAACGCTGTTACGCGATGCTACAATGTGGAGATACCAGACTTAGAAATTTATTTAATGGAAATAGAAGATGAAAGTCACACTCTTGAGATAACTCATTCAAATCTCACGACACTTAGCAGAGAACCATTCCACGCGAAAACTGATTGGGAAGTTATATACATGGCGAGAAATGGCATCGCAGAAATAGAGTTTGACGCATTCTTAAATTTGAACAAAGTAATAACTATAAATCTCGAGAGAAATTTATTGAAGTCGTTAAACCCAAGGACATTTTCATACTGTTATTTACTTCTTAAGTTAGTTCTAAGCTACAACCCTCTCATACTGAGCGAGGAAGAATCTTTCCTTGAAGCTAATCAGCTCGAATACCTCGACATTTCGTTCACGAATATCACCGAACTTCCTCTGAATACTTTTAAGCTTTTACTGAAACTCAAGTATCTGAATATTTCTCACAACCTCCTGGAAGTACTGGACAGTGAGGTTTTCGCTCCTCTTTTACAACTGGAGGAACTCGACATCACGGACAATAATTTCAAGGTCATAGACTACAAGGTATTCTCAATGTACAGCCTCACACAGTTGAACAACGAATGGAACTGTGACTGTGACTTGAAAATCGTATTCTATAAAATATTTGAAAACGTCACATTGGCACCAGACGCCGTAAGATGTTCTGAAAATATTACGTGGCCAGAAATGAAGAGTTTAGAATGCAACAACTACGTACCAAACAAAACCTTGTACAATAATCTTGAAGAATACTGGGCAGCGACTGGCGTCGGCAAACAAATTTCAACGCTTGAGGAATCTATAATTCCACCTGATATTCTTCTAGTTATTCTATCATCGGTCATAGTAATCCTTATCCTGATACTCGTCTTGGTTCTCATTTGTTGGTTCAGAACCAGAAACAAAGTGAAAATAAATCACCCGGAAGAACACAGCTTAGACACAAGCTGGCAATATGGAACTGTGTCGATGCACAGGGCAGGATATGACACGGCGAAAGGAGGCGTCGGGACGCTCACCGTCTCCGCACCAATTCTTCAAAATTCAACACTCGAGGGTATCCCAATGACGAGTATAAGACCAACGGCACCACGAATGTCGGATGTTTATCAAAGAATAGATCCTACGGAACCGGATGTCAGTTACTCGGATCAGGAGGCCGACGACGTTGCCTTGTACGAAAGAATGCATTGAAAAATAGCGTATTAAAAGAGAACGAACAAAAAAAATTCGTACATCAGCGATATTGTGATATATATAATGAAATAATGAACATTCAATGCGCTTCAAGTGTGGAATGACTTCTTGTCTTAGGCATGAATGGGTACGATATATACATATACCTATATGGTATCCTTGCCAATTTTTTCTCCGCTGTAATATATTATGTATATCTAATGTTGAATCTTATTGTGCAAGACTAAAATAATATTTTTTTGCCAGTTCGTGCACGGAGTGTTTGGAGCGAAACAGGAAAATTATTTATCTGAACTTTATATATAGTTAACTTCTGGCTTGCGGTTCACACTGCTAACGTCAGACATTGGACTTTGATGTTGAACTAAACAAACTATACGTATTTATTATCGACACTAAATTATCCTTATCAACCGCTCTTCCTCGCATTCACTATACTTTACATCTACTATCATGTTGATTTTTAGTATCGCGGTAAAGTTGAAAGCACACAGCGCGGCTTTCGTCAACTTGTCACGCATCGTGGTACTTGAACGTTCAACAAATCATATGAGAAACATCTGTTGCCTCTCGCGCAGAGATTACACTTTTTCCAAAAACTGCAGATGCTTTTATTTGAACTTTTTCATTTACTAATTTTGAATTGTTTCCCTCAAAAATTCATCATTGCAAGTGTATACTTGTCAAGAATCGTGGATGAGTCGTCGGAGGATCGTTGATGAAAGAAACATTTTTTAATTGAAAAAAAAAAGTGAGATAAGAGTGAAAATCGAGTTCGTGCAATGAACCAATTCCAATTTAGCACGTAACTGACTCTGAACCTATCCAACCGGGCAATCCTCTCGGTAATGATCTCGAATGAGGAGATGTACCTACTTTGTCTCGGTGTCATTATTCTTACGATAATTACCAGAGCACCAAGATTCACGGGGTTAATCAATTCCTCTTCTCCTCTCTCTTCTCTCTTTTCTCCTCTCGCCTTCCACCGCGCCCCCCTTGCTGCAGCGTTCCATTGGTAGTAATCATTCCGTACATACGTTTATATGGACGACGTTGGAATTTCTACGAAGGATAAATTATCGGTTAATAGTCTGAACGTTCAAAGTTACGCGGTCGTTCGGTTGAGTTGGATATAAAATATAGAGGAAGGCGTTGTTTTGAATCACCAAGAAATTCAACCATCGCCATGTTTATACGTCGATGAAGGGAAATAGTTGAAAGTGATTGATTCGTGTTCGATTGATTTGAGGAGAAATAAAATAACGAGCACATCTCGATTATTATTGATTTTCTACGAGACCTCGAAAAATCACAAATGATTTTTCATTTCGTTTTTTTCGGTTTATTTTATTTTTTCCCTTTATTTTTCCCATTCGTTATTCGATCATAATAACTTTTGTTAATAATTTTTCCAAAATCACGTAAAAATTCTCGTCATCATATGCCGCGTGGGTATCTATATGTGTAAAATATTGTTGTTATTGAGGTGGGAATAAAGTCAATTTGCGTGAATAAAATTTGTAACAATACAATAATTGGTGAATTTGAATATTATAATAACTGAGGTAAGAAAATTTTATCGATAAAATGCACAAAGAAACTTTTAAAGGGAGACTGACCGGATGCCTGACACATCATGAGGGAAAACAAAAAAATAATAAGCGAAAGAATTTTTTTGCGTAGGTTTAACACGAGATCTGTATGTAACGAATATTATATTATAGATACATGTATAATAATCAGATGCGCATAAGTATACATAGAAAAAAGAGTAATCTGAAAAATTAGAATTGTTATTTCAAAGATTATCCGTTGTCAATAGAACGATCAATAGTTGCGAAAAAGACGAAGAAACAATGAAACAAAATATTGAAAAAGGTAAATTAAAAATTGAATAAAAAAGATGGAAGAATATTGATCGTAGAAGAAAAAAAAATCAATGAATAAAATATTTCTCCGCTGTGTGCCTACATATCGCAATCCCGTGGAGTTATTGATTCAATTATTATACATATATATGTATACATACTTCATGCCTAATTGTCAATTACTAATAATCGATAAAAATTAAATACCAAACAACTGCATGTTAATAATTTTTTTAATTTCCATCTTTATCTTTCTTTAAACTTTTTGAATTTCAAATCAAAGAAATTCTATAGAATGTCGATATTTCGTTCCAAACTTCTACAGACAGCCAATATACCGAAGTAACACCACGGAATTATAATGTAAATAATCATTAAATTAATATAATTAAAAAATACAGAGACGACAATGTATGTACTAGTTCCTAAATGCGTACGTATAAATCTAACAAAAAATAAAATAATAGAAAAAAAACCCTCATATTTAAATCTGATTGTAAGATATACCCGACTCACCGAAATTGTAAGTCTAAAGAGATAAATTTTTCGTGGCTGATTCAATGTTTTCATTTTTTTTACATTTTTTATGATTTTTTTTTTCTTTTTTTTACATTTTTCAATATGTTTCTCGCATAAATTAAATGTTTAAACATATACTCATCAGTTTCTTTAATCTTAGAGGATGCTTTCAATCTTAGTTATATCATCTCTGAATAATTTATTTTCTCATTTTTTTTTTTATGTTTTCGATTTCTTGTTTGAGATTATATTAAAAGTGAACATGTAAGCTATAATTGAGCTACATACAATAACATCTCACACTTTACCCACGCGTATCACACTGAATAATTTACCAAACAGACGGTTAAAATTTTGTTCATAATGCGTAGGTATATCCAGGTATATAGTCTTATTTTCTTTTTTGATTTTTGTACTTTTTTTTTTTACCTTTATTTATTATTTATTATAACCTTCATTCGAGGTCTTCTTTTCTCAAATCAAACAGTAATTGAAAGTATAACATCCTCTTTTTCCATCCGCATTTTGAATAGTGAAAAAATAAAATAAGTTGCCTAAACGTCTATTAATGTCTATAAAAAACAAATAATAAAAATAATGAACAAAACTTAGAATTAAGAACTTTATTCGTGAAATAAATTTAAAAACCTACAAAAAAAATATCAATAACAAATAAAAGAAAAAAAAAACACACATTGCATAACTCGTATACCAAAAACTACTACACGGCTCCGATGGAAATGGTTTTTTTTTTTTAATTTTTTTCGTTGTTGCTTGAAAATTCCTCGGATACTATATTAAAATATAGAAATATTGCTAAAATAGATATAAATAATGAATACGAATGTAGATCATGAGATCACGAGGATAGAAATAAATTATTATCAATATTATAAATATATGTATAACTGCATAAAGAAAAAAAAAAAAGAAAAAAAAATCGTAACTTAAACGTATACATTAAACGTATAATTAATATATATGTAAATAAGTTAATTAATATTCATGTGTGTAAATACGGATAATATTGATATATATAGTTGCCCTGAGTCTTCAATCATGTTACTATACATATATACTATATGATATTTAAATGAAAAAATATAAAAGAAAAGGAAAAAGTAAAATAAATAAATGAAAAAGAAAGTGAGTTATATCGCTACGACGACTGTAATATATTGTACATATATGCATTTTAAGCATGACCTAATAAATATATATATATATATATGTATTTTATAAAATTACCCGCATTTTGTTTTCATACTCCTTGCCAAGATCCTTGAGTGAATAATTTTCCGCTAAAATAGAAAAAAAGAAACGATAATTTAATCACCCTTGCATTCACCGCCTTATACCCATAGTTCCAAATCTCGCTATGTTGTTTAATGAGGGCAGCACCTTACGAGCACACTCTAGCAGGAAAAGTACTCATCATGATTTGAATATCCAGCGCGGTGTTTGAATGATCTTGTCAATTAACGTGCAAAAATATAAATAGTAGTTTTATTCGTTTAAGGAACGACACATAGGGACAATATTTTTTAAAACTTATTTCGTAAATAGAATCATATTTATATACTGGTAATTATTTTAAGTTAGAAAATATTTTTCTCGTTCGACAGGTACTTCCTCCTGGGCAGCTCATTTTTCATTATTTTATGCAAACGCCGTAAAAAATCATTTACACACGTATGAAAATCTACCGAGAAAAAAAATTATCTCTAGAAATAATCAGAAAAAAAACCGAAACTTTTTTTTGCAATAAACTTTCCTAATAAAATAAATACTGTACGGCTATCTTATGTTAAAGTATACATAACAACTAAGTACATAGTTAATGTTAATTTATAAGTACAAATAACAAATTTGTTCGTTTATATTATTATCCCAGTTTAACAAAAGATACGCGCAACATGTAGCAACGGATTATTAGACCAGGTTCAAATTTACTTTCAATGACTTAATGCATTTGATAACACTTATGGTGTGTGATGAGTTTTCTTTTTATGGAATTATGCAGGTCTCCGATGTTATTTATTCCTTGGACAAGGCTGCAACGCGTATCTACAAAATGCAGTGTGGGATCTTCTTAGATGATCAGACGCGCAGGTCATCGCATCTTTCAAGACATTCAACATCACGTCTCGTCTTCTTGTATTTTGAGCTTCACTAAACCGCTCTAATAATGCGAAAGTGATTTCAGAAATTTCGGAAAGATCAGCGGCCTCGTACATCACTGCTTCAAATTCATTTGCGAAATTTTCGCTCGCTGGATGGTCAACCGGGGTTCTGTAAAAATATTTGAATGGTCGGTATCTTGAAATCAGTCGTGAAAATATCTAGTTTTCAATAATTTAATTAATGTATAACTTACACCGAAGTTTGTTCCCTTGAAACTATAACGTTGCACTTTTCCCAAAATTCAAGACATTTGCAAGCGTCACGACGTCCACCTTGTATTAAATATTTGTTCAATATCCTTCTGCCAACGGGATCGCTCAAAGTTTGTTCAATATTGTGTGTAATTCGACTCAGATCATTGACCGATAGACCAAAGGTACACTTTCCGATACAGCCAATTTTTCGCGTAGCCATCTGGAAACATCGTAATGAAAATATAAAAAAAATCAATCTCTACAATAATCGAACGACTCCAATGCTCTCAATTTTCTTAATTTATTACACAACAGTGTCGTTGTTTTTTATGGTTACGTGAGACAATTAGAATTAATTATTTATATATTGCACGCTGCAGATGTTATTTTATATTAATCTAACGCTCTTCGAAATCCTACACACTTTATCTATGACCCAGAAATTCGGGGTATGCCAGAACTGAATTTCCGGTTACAGATTCTTGAGTCATCGAACTCAACTTCTGCATCTATAACGTAGATAATAATTCGCTACATCGATCGGCACAAACTACTCGAGCCGCCATTGGAGCCCTTAGAAACAACCAATTCACAACTTCAAGCGGGTTTGTATGCTCTCAAGCAAAATATTTTCGTTATCGTATACTTGTGCTGTTTTTCATCTGCGCAGAAACTCGCAATTTTAAACGTAGAAAAATCAAACATCTGCCAGGAGGTACGCGAAACTACGAAGCGTGATTCCTCGGGGAGTAAATCCTCGTGACTGACGCGCTTAAAAATAGGCTTCCTCCTCGCGTCGCCGAATAACCGCGCCGGCGTAAGAAATTCTTTGAACCGTACAAACTCGTATACATAGCAACAGTAAATACAAATATTATGTATCGTTAGAAAACTGTCAAATATCTTAAATCCACATGACAATAGATAAAACTACGCGAGTTTTTTATGCACACAAATTTAATCCATTCGATTCTGGACTTCCAGATTTTTTCCGAGTTCTTTTTCGAGAGTTAGATTTTGTAAAATCAATTACCAGGCAATTGATACAACTATAAAAATCATTTTTGTATTATTCATGTTCTAATTAGTAATATTTAAATGACTAATTTGTTACATTTCACACTACCGACTTTCTAAGTTAAAATTAAACTCGTCAAACATGGTCGTCTTGCGAATACATGGTATCGGCGGTTATCGCTCTGCTGTGATAACGAGCAGAACATTAAGTACATAATATACAAAAAAAGTAAAAATTAATATTTCAAGAAAGCGAAAGAATACCCACTGATGATAGTGAAATGAAATAACTCAGTATTTCTTCATTTATCGGGTCTATTTTTTACGGGAAAAAATGAATAAATAATGATTCAATTCCGTTCGCGGTCTTTATAAAAACTTGGTTTTGTAAGTTAACCACCACGATACTGCAGCCGATAAAATTAGGAGGATGTTACTCAACGGAAACCCAAATGAGTCCCACGGATGATATCGTCATTGTTACTATCATGGAAGATATTTTTGAATTCATGAATATAGACGTACAATGTGTATGTATATACGTACACATATATGTGATTATATGCGTAACCGCATACAAATAATGTCGAAATAGACGGTAAGAAACGATGAGTACAAAGTACCCCGGCAACGGAACACGTACAGTGTAGAACACCAGGTGAGATATTCACCTGCATACCAATTAGCCACGTATCCATCTCAACCTAATCGGGCCAAGAGTCTAACGAGTCACTTTTTTAGTCCCGAATAAAAGAAAAAATTTACAAGAATCCCAGCCCTTCGTTTGTTTTTTAACAATTTATGAAGTTACAATAATTTTTTTTTTCTCATTATTTGCTGAACTAATTTCTTCTGTATATTCAGATCTATACAATGAAATTGTTCAAAATACGAATTGAATGATATTCGATTAAATTCATGAACACGCGTTAACCATGTAGATGGATAATTCATGAAGAGTCGTAATAGTCGTATTTCCATCGATATAATCGTGTGTTAAATAATTCTGCACGTGGAGAATTTTATAATACCTATTTCATTTATAACTATTCACTAGGTTCAGTATAGCTGTTCACACAGTTAAAAAGAGCGATATTACATATCATAAATTATATAATTTTAACCAACACGTGGTTATATTTTGACTGAAAAGATCTGAGATTTGTTCTTCGATAAATTATCAATCGATTAAATATTTATTTTTTAATATTTGCCTCGATATTCATAATTCCATATGATTTCAGATGTCAACCTACATAGCGAGTTGCTGATAACAAAGCGCAAACATCGCCGATCCAAGTTGACGACCACCAATTGCAGACCATAAAAAATATGTCTATGCGGATTTCTTTTTCAATTAAAATAATGATTTTCTGTAAAAATAAAAATATGTATTGAACTTTTTTTTATTTCCATATTTGAAACATCAATAATGCTCCAAAAACATCGCCATTGTCAACGGGTCTGTCCAAACGGCAAACTACAGCTGTGAATTATAATACGCCGGCCCCGCACCATGCCGCAAAGGTTACATTGGTGAATCCCCACTAATTTTTTTTTCTTCTTTTTAATTACTCTTTCGCTTCTCTTATTACCGTAAACAATGACCCTGGCTCCCGTTGGTAGACCCCATCGGCAGACAACAGGTTTATATAAATTCACGTAATTCCGTACCGATGAACACTTTGTAGAACGGCTCCGTAACCTTCGAACATCATGAAGTGTCTTTCTAGCTTTGCGGCTTTAGTTATATTAACTGGGTTCCTCGTTCAAGATTCCCACGCTAACGGCAACTGTGGTAAGGTTTTTGAATTTTTAAAATTAAATGATGACCAATGATAAATTAAACGCTTCAGTAATTGCTTCAGTTTTTGTTTGTTACCTAATATGCATCTATAAATTTTATTTTTTGTTATCGTTATTCAGATTCTAATAGCAAGGTGAACATGTCCTTGCTGGTAAAAAAATTCATTGAAGCTGTAGAATGTGTACCAGCATTAGTTTTGGAAAAAGATGATTCTAAGGGTAGAGAATTTAGCACAATCTACACCAATGTTTCCGTGAGTTACGGTCAGTCAGTATTTGATGGTCTGTATGCCCAGGTAATATATCGTATTTTTTATTTTTTCAATTTATTTACTTACTTTTCTTTCATAATCTACTTCTCGCTTGTCATATACTCTTATTTTCGTTCCGTAGACCAAAAAGGGGACCGAGGATCTGGTGTGTGCCGTTCAGAGTATCAATACTGAACTGCAGAAAGCAATTAAGTTGATAGAAATAAATCAGAAACCGATCTGCTTTTTCGATCTTATTGGAAATCTGACTAACCAATGTAGGACATTTCTGAAATTGTTACCCGGAAATGTGTTAATCAAAAGAAGGGTGAGTAACGTGCGAAAATATAAATTTTAAAACGTAATATGAAATTTTCTACAATATTCATATTTTTTACTTTTCCTGCGTCATTGATACGGAACACTGAAAAAGCATGAGAAAAAAAAAAGAAAATTTAGACAAATATGATATGTTTGCTTTTTGACAACAGAGAATGTGAAATAGAACACATCTGTGAAAATAACGTAGATTGTTATCGAACCAATATTTTAATGAAGATATTTGAATTACAGGCGCTACCAGACTTACCAGCACCACCTACAGAAGTTGTATGTACAAACACGACCCGACCTCTGAGTGATATTTTTATAAATTTCGCTGAATTATTGAACAAAGATTTCAGCAGTTTGCTAGGATACATTGTTAAAATATATTTAACCGGCTGGGCAAGTGTCCGAAATGATTTCAACACGGTACAAACGCAATTCCGAAATGAGGTGAGTTTTATAAATTACCTTTCACGATATCTGGATAAAATAATTAGTACCATACCTGTACATTTTCAGTTTCTAAATGACTGGGCGCTGAAGGAGTACAAATCCGTTGTGGATAGCGTTTATGCCCACTGTGAAACAATCAAGAATAACGTTGACCTGGAACAGTGGGAAGAATTCAAAACCGTCGGAGACCAGATTGTCGCGATTTGGAACGATTACCAAGCGTCAAAGCAGAAAAATTGCGATTGAGAAACCATGAGCTGCAAAACTTACTCGGAAAGCATTGAGATATCGCTATTCCGTTCACATCATTTCTGTAAGAACGGCGATAGCTTAGTCCAGATAAAATTAATCATTTATTTACACCATCCATTTATTCAAGTATTTATTCGACATTAAAGTAGATTGTAGGAACATATCCCGGTCCTTCAAGAACGATAGGCTTCTATCAATAGAGCTTAATTGATTTAATCAATCATTCCGAATCCAGAATGCGCAATTCACGCTTTGATAGCACTTATCAAAAAATTTCAATGACTTATGGTTTCATTCTTTACGTCTGATTGTGTGAGTTTGTGTGGTTCACATTTTTCTTACATCATGTTGTGTTCTCTGCTTTTTCATTTATTTTATTCGTTGATGTATTTCGGTGCACGTTTTTCAACAAAAGCCGTCATTCCCTCTTTTCGATCAGCCTATAAAAAATAACACAAGGTGGTATACGGGATACTGTAATAAAATAGGTACGTTATGTAATGCACTTGATTTTCTTTTTTTTCATCGATACTTCAATTATGATTATAATAATTTTTTCATTACCGTCGCGAACGTGCCATAGAATGACGTCCTCTCGAACCGGAGACCTTGCTTCAGCGTTGTTTCGTAGGCTGAAAAATGTGAGGAAAAGAATTAATAAATGATAGTAAAGAAACTACCGACGTTTGCGGCACTTAGGTGGCATAGATTTAATCGTATTTACCAACGTGAACTGATTTCTTTGCCATAGAAATAATCAGCGGTGAATGACCCGCTATTTTTTCTGCCAGCTTGATTGTTTCAGCCAGGAGCTGATCCGGAGGGAAAATTTTACTGACTAGACCTGTAAAGAATTCATCTTTTAGATAAGAAAATTCGAACGAATGTCATGACATTGGAAGTGTCGAGGCTCACCAGCTTTTTCGGCTTCTACAGCGTTCATGTAGTTTCCAGTGAGAACCATTTCCATTGCTTTACTCAATCCCATATTTCTAGTTAATCTTTGCGTTCCACCTGCTCCAGGCATCGTGCCGATTGTGATCTCAGGCTGTGCAAATTGCGCCTTCTCACCAGCGTAAATTATGTCGCACATCAAGGCTAGCTCGCAGCCACCACCGAGCTGAAATTAAAATCATAGAAAAATGCTGTTGTTAATCGGAACTGGGATTGATGGATAATTTTAGCGAAAAATTTAGACGCACAGCATAGCCATTTACGGCACCGATCAGAGGCTTTCTGGTCTTTGAAATTGCAGTCCAACTTTCAAGGAATTCTTCTTTCACTGCTTGGCTGTAGTCCATTACCTGCATATCCTTTACATCAGCTCCTGTAAATGATCACGATTCAGACGATCAGTATAATTATTCAATTATTAATTAACAGATTATAATTAAAAACTCACCTGCAGCAAAGGCCTTCTCACTTCCGGTAAGGATAAGGACACTGACACTGTCGTCTTTGTCGAATTTGAATACGGCGTCATTCACTTCATTTATTACCGTGTTGTTCAGAAGGTTCAAACCCTTCATCCGATCTAAGGTTATTACAGCAATATTCTGATTCTCACCAACCTTTTCGGTCTTGACGAACTCGTACTTTGGCATTTGGCCTATAATAATTGACGTATATTTTCAATAACTGTTTTCAAATCCCGCGAAAGATCTGCACCCAATGAGATTATATTTATGTGTACTTACTCGAATAGAATTTGAGGGATGAAATCTGCGCTAAATTTGACGTAAGTTTTGGCATTCGGCCAAATAAAACTCGACCTGCACTCGCGATTGACATTTTTTTTGTTATAGGTCCGGTACTAACGAGAGACGAGGAATGAAAGGAGTGCAATAGGTACGCTGCGTTCCTTGATATACAAATTCTTGGTGACCTTTAAAGATGCGTAACGCGCGTGATCTTTATTCGTCTGATATAAGCAGAATAGAATGATAAGGTGTTGCTAAGTGAATTGCGTAAGGATAATATTGAAATTTTTTCTAAGTATTAAAGCAATATCGCGAAAAATCTGTTAAAAATTATAATCGAAGCCTGCCGATGATAGTTGTCACCGTTTGACCCTAGATAAATCATCACCAAAAAGTAAATTGAATTCGAAATCAAAGTGATAATTAATTTGCAACGAATGAATCCCATCGAGATATCTCAATTTTTTCACTCCGAAAAACGATAAATTGGCGATAACTCGATCAATTTTATAGATGAATTAATTTAGCTCACCGATTCGGATTCCTGGGCTCAAAATACATGAGAAAACACCAAAATACTGTGAAAGAAAATGTTGATTTTTGACGCCGAAATAGAAAAAAAACTAAGATTTTGGATTTGGATTTTGGATTTTTATAATTTTTGGACTAAAAGTGAAGAAATTTTAAAACCGATTATAGGGCACCACAAATTATATGAACAATTGAATAAGAACTTTAATTTTGAGCTCAATGTGTCCTCTGAATAATGTTGAATAAATAAGTCTTGAGTGTTTCGATCGTATGTCCATTAGTTTCTAAGTTAAAATAATTTAAAAGATAAAAACGCAGTCGAGAAGTGTGGAGTTAAGGAGAACCGAATTTATAAAATTGAAAAAAAAATTGTAAAAAAAAAAAAAAAATACTGTTGTTTTTGTTTTGTTTAGTGGAATGATAAAAAAATACGAATTGAAAATTTATTTGTTTATAACAAATTATTTGTTAAATAAACAATGATCAATTGAATAAAACAATTTTTTTTTTGCCAAATATCGAAGATCAAGGTGAATCATGATTTTTAAAAGAAAAACGGTTCCTTAATATTATTTATAAGTGGTATAAAAAAATTGTTAATTAACAAGACCGTTTTTAAATTGTAAATAAATTTTTTTAAGGAACGATTTTTCTTTTAAAAATCATCATTCGCATCACAGATTTGGTTTCGAGAAAAAAAGTTTCATTTATCTCATTAACAACGCATTTGTTTATAACAATTTCTTAAACAATAGGAGATAAAAATTTTCAAAAATCATTCTCATGTAGCTTTCGATGATACAAATCTGGATCAATCAAAATATTTGTAAAAAAAAGTTTTTTTATATGGTTAATTTGAGTTGTTAACTTTTTGACTACGTAAATTGTTGATGAAAAAGTGAAAAATGAACATTTTTCAATTTTTCTGACGGGAATCTATTCTGAAGTCTTTCAAAAACAGCTCTAGGGAGGAAAAAAAATTCAGATTCATTGTTCGACAATTATCGCACTTGCAATGTTCATGTTCGAGCAGCAGATATTCGCAAAAAACGAAACCCCCGTTTTTTTTTTCACTAAATTGTTTATAACTTTTGCAATTTTTGCGAGCGGAACTGGAAATGTTTTCAAAAAAGTTCTGCATGCCGTCCCGAATCGAATGACACCTCGTTTATATTTTTCCGAGGCTGCTAAAAAATGTTGACCAAAAAGGCACTTGTTGCCTAGACTAACGTTCCAACGTACTTTAACCTGAGGAACACGAATCCGTCGACTAAATCAAGCCATGACTAAAACCAATCGAGATAGGTATCTCCTTTTTTTCGCTCCGGAATGCAAAAAATTGGCGATAGCTCGATCATTTCGAAAGATAAATCAATTCATTCAACAGATTCGAGAAATTTTTAAAAATATGTGAACGAGAAATTGTAATTTTAGTTGACTCATACATAGTTTGTGCAGAAACACTTATAATAAGGCAAAAATTATACTTTGGTAACAACAGTTTATTGGAATTCATGGTATCTTATCTAAACTCTAGAGTAAATTTGTGTGATAATAAAATTTGGTTTCGTAAAAAAATATGTATACATGAAAACGTGACTGCTTTACACTTCAAAATTACATCACAATTTTTATGGCGTTTCAGTTAGGTCCATTTCACCTATTCGTTGATGAACTTGGGCGGACGCTTCTCAATGAAAGCTGACATGCCTTCCTTACGATCAGCCTGAAAAAATTAAGAAGAAACTCATACGATTGTGCAGAATATTATCTAAAAATCATACAGCAGTAAAGTTTTTCTTTTTCGGTCTCCCTTCGGTACCAACTAATGACTTTTTTCTCACCGTAGCAAACGTGGCATAGAAGATTTTCTTCTCGTAGCGGAGACCTTCCTGCAGGGTCGTTTCATATGCTGGAAAATAAGTATAAAATCATAAAAGAATTACCAGTCATTTATAATTTCAGGTAGCGTTTTTGAGATTATGTTGTACCTCTGTTGACCGAATCCTTTGCTAAGGAAACGATGATTTGCGAATGAGTTGCAATTCTCTCTCCAAGTTTGATTGCTTCAGCCAAGAGCTGGTCTGGTGGAAAGACTTTGGAGACCAAACCTGCAAAAAGTAGGTAAGCACATCAAGATAATGTGTACTCCAACTAGGCACTGAAATGTTTTTTTATTTTTGTGAAGAAGAATCAAATTCAGAAAACAATCCAAAGCACAAACAGGGCAAATCTCACCAGATTTTTCAGCTTCTACAGCAGAGATCTGATTTCCAGTGAGCACCATTTCCATTGCCTTGCTTTTTCCAATGACCCTAGTCAACCTCTGGGTGCCACCGGCTCCGGGAATAGTGCCAATGATGATTTCCGGCTGTCCAAATCGAGCCGTTTCACCAGCATAGATGATGTCGCACATCATAGCGAGCTCACAGCCACCACCAAGCTGAAATAGATAATGATTCACTGTGGCTGTACAACAAGAAAACTCGAGCTAAGGTAATTTACAATTTGTCAGTAACTATGCAAAACAATTTTTACGTACAGCATAGCCATTAACAGCAGCAATTAGAGGCTTACTAGCATCTGAAATACCAGACCAGCCTTCGAGCATTCTTCCTTTAATTGTCTGTGAGAACGTCTGGTTCTGCATTGCCTTGATATCAGCACCTATAACATAAAAGTTACAAAATATCAAAATCTCAAATGTCTTTATGAATAGAAAGCTGAAGAAATTGAAGCAAAATAATCTCAAACTTACCAGCAGCAAATGCTTTTTCACTACCAGTGATGATCATTGCTCCGATACTACTGTCCTTATCAAATTTCTGCACAGCATCTTTCACCTCAAGGACAAGATCGTCACACAAAGCATTCAGGGCTTTTGGTCTGTTCAAAGTAATCACCCCAACATTCTGCTTTTCGCCAGCCTTCTCAGTCTTGATGTACTCATAGTGTGATGGCTGACCTGTAATTAAAAAAATCGAAATCAAGAATAGTTTTACCAGACGATATTTCAACAGAACTATATTTCACAATTAAACCATAATAAGTGGGATAAATATATGTATTGGTCAGAGATAATCAGCTTTTCCGGTAGAATTGACCAATTTACCATTTGTATCCCATCTAACATCGGCAGTTAGGCTAGGAAGATTTTCCAAAGGAACTTGAATATCCAATCCCGATAAATCAAAATCATCATCATTCATTGATTCATCAACTTGCTGAACCTCATTCCTGATTTTACAAGCTATTCGTGTAACTGGGTAACTTTTAGAAGCTCTCACTTGTCTCTTTGCACTTGATTTTCTAGAGTACTGGTGATCAAATCCCCTGCCGTTATCTATGGGAACCTGAGGGTCGACTGATTCATCCCTCGATACCTCATGCTTATCCCCAGTCCACACATTCAAGGAGTGATCTCCCAAAATAATTGGGGAAACAGTCCGTGACTCATCATGGTAATTATGGTCAAGATTAACAGCATTTTGCCCATGTGCCAGCTTCTCTGCATTGTTAGATCTCCCTACGACAAGACATTCTATCTCATTCCCATCCGCAAGACTTACTTTTATCTTATTATCAGGCATTGTCTCACCAACCAAAAGGTTGCAGGTAAAAGGTCTGCCAGGAGTGAGTTCGGGGAAAGGTTGCCACTCTTGTTGGGCAGTCTTTATCAATGTCATGTCTGAGGTATTCTGTGTTAATTGAGGAACTGAACTTCTCAAATTATGGCTCTTTGTGGCCTGCTCACTGCATTCCTTGGCTAACTGGCTGGGATCCTCTCTAACAAGTTTATCAGGCAGATTTTGCAGGATTAGAAACGACTCGCTAATTGACTGAGAAGACCCTGGGCAGGATGCTTCAACTTCCATCTTCGATATAGCTGTTTTGTCGCCTTGGTTTTCTAGAACAAACTCATTGAAGGTTGGCCCATTGGCTTTCCAGTGTGCAGTTTTTAGGTGATGAAACATTGTGAGTAACTTTCTGCCCCCTAGAGCATAAATGCAGTGTTTACATCGCCAAATTCCTCTCCAGTCCTCTTCAAAGCTGCTAAGCACTCTGTCTCGCATACAAGATCCCATGTTACCGGATTGCTTCTGAATTGTTGGTACCAAAGCAATATCGTTAACCATTATTCCTTTTTCAATTTGGTGAACTTGCTGTAAGTGACGAATCAGTGATGAAGTATTTCCTTTTTTATTCCGTATCTCATACTGACAAACCCGGCATTTTGCTGTGACTCCACGACGATCAAAGTAGTGCCACACAAATGACCTTTTGATTTTCAAATTTTGACTTCTTGCCTTATCTATTATTTCCTTCTTTATCAAGCCTGATTTCTGTGAAGTTGTATGCTCAGAGGGCATGCTTGATGATTGGCTCATTGTACGTTCTTTCAAATCCCAATACTATTCTTGGATTTTAAATATACAGATAATCTCTTCAATTATTTGAGCAACGTATGAATCATTCATTGAGAAATTAGTTGGTCTTAAAGGGGTATGCAATGATGTGCTGATCGATTTTTTCGGACATAGTACGTTTACTTTCGTAATAATATTGTTTTGAATTGCAAACAGTTAGTTTGGAGCGACTGTGGAACGTGGTCGCTCAAATTTGTCGGATGAAAAGTCGGGCACGGTCTCAAGCGAGCGGTCGAATAGAAAATCCAAACGTTATATGTGACCGTACGCAACGTGTGTCCCAGTAGGCAAAAAATTATATTTTGTATCTCAGGTGCAGGGGTCATCCGTAGTTGGTTTACTTAATATTTTCTTCAACTGATAGACGACGTGTTGTCGAGAATAATGAAACTCTTTCAATTGTAAAAACCTAATTTTTAGCACGAGGATCGTCGCCGACAATCCAGACAAGGAGCGGTCGAACGGACGCCATTACGTGAGCCCGTTCGTTTGATACGTCCTATGCACCTCCACAGACGTTGGCCAATGAAAATTGGCTGTTCTTTCCGACCAGAACCCGAAGCTCGCTCCCACGTGCGCGCAACAAACGATACGACTACAAATTCCACTCAACACGACCGCACGCAATGTTAAATCTCTCTACTTCTGAGTTCACCGAACCACGGACTTGTTTTCAAGACACAGCTGATTTCTAGAGAGAAGATACTTAGAAGCCATCCACTTTTCGAATAAAATGACCTCGGAAGAATCCTCGGACGGAAGACTCGGTAGTTCACCTTATTAACAGTCACGTGGTGGACCAAAGGTTCGCCAAAATCTGCGATGTAAGCCACGTGGTAAGATATTGTATTTGGCGCAAACACAATTCGAGCGCTTCACTCTTCTGAAGGATAAAAAAAAACTGTCTTTCGGAGTTAGGCATTTTTTACGAGTCAGGAATTATATAATCGTTTACATTTACTACATGATATGCGCGCGAACAGACGAGTCACGAGGTTCCAGGAACTTGAATACGATATCACAAGTGACCTCTTCCGTGATTAATTCATATACTTAATTACTATTCTATCGCCAAAATCGCTCTCCAGTCGGTTTGAAGTAGCTACATATCGGCCCCCTAATCTGATATCGTATTCTAAAATCAGATAATGACCACAGGTTCGTATCTCCAGCAGACAACATCATCCAGCTTTACAGAATAATTTCCTACAAACTACATAACATTTAAATTATTATTGATAACGGTAGTACATCATCGAGTGTGCGGAATAGAGATCATTGACCTAATCTTTGATATCATTGTAAAGACATTCCGAACGTTGATTGATGAAGGCCTGCACTTAGTTCAGATAGGATTGTAAATGCATTGATTTTAACTTAGGTCATACTTACTCGAGTAAAACTTGAGGGATGAAAATTGTGACAGGTTTCTTGATACTCGTGGCACCCGGCCAAACAAGAGTCGAGCTACAGCTGTGGTGGCCATTTTTCCAGCGGTCCGACACTATCGAGATACGTGGAAAGAAAGATGCGAACCGGTTGAGGCTTTTGATTATGCCAGTTCCCCGCGGTTACGTAAAAGGCGGGGCTTCGTGTCGGAAATTTATTATGTATGTATTCTACTGATAAGCGTAAAATAATCTCTTTCTATTGGATTGCCCAAGAATAATGGTTGCAAAGTGCTTAATCATTCTATTGTCAAAAAACGGAATAACCCTCCAATATAATCGTCACTGACGTCACATTGTTGTTACCAATATTGTTTGTCGTGTTTTAAAATCTCAAGCTGCCTCACAAAGCAGAGATGAGTAGGTAAATAACTTGGTTTGATGGTTCATATGCCATCTGTGGTGCATTAATGTAATCGTTGTAACTTAAAATCATTCTTACCCTTTGGGCTTATGCATTTGTGCATTTGATTCGGTCGCTATCCTAAAATGCATTTGAAATATTAGCACTACGAAGTACGTCGGCTGCGCAGTCGACAGACTGTGACAGACAGGCTACTCGGCTGTCTTGAAACGGGTGGACTGGCCTCGGTTAATCATTTATAGGTAAAACGCGGATTTATCGAGCATTCAAGTGTAATAAAGTTTTCGTATCGCTATTCCGTGAACCAGTTGCGCCATTTGTGAATGTCACCAAGAGCGAAGACTGACGGCGCATTCGACTTCGTGCTGCTATCGTTACTACTGTTGTCATTGCCACGATATCGGTTTCATAGGTTGACGATATTGATATGCAGCTACATAACTATCTGCTTTGCTAGCTGTCAGTGATGGAATAATAATGGAATAATCGTGGCGCAATGTTACGAGGAAGTGAGAAAGCCTTGTGCCCCGCTAATAATTGTCACTACACGATAATAGATGCGCCGGAAATAGGCGCTGAGTGAGACAACGGCGAGAATATAATTTCCAACATAAACAAACAGCCGATGCATTTTTGGATCAACAAGCCGGCAGGCAGGTACTACGGCTTTGGGGGGCGCCGATACCCTGCCACCCCATTGCCCAAGATTCGTTCTGGTGCGAAGATTTCCTTATTTATTTCAGTCGATTCAACAACTTTGATTATCATCTCGAATCACTTATTTAACTGTGTTCTATTTCTGTCCTAGGCCACCACCGCCGTGGCAGTGAGGTAATCAGACCGATGGTCACTCCGGTGCATCGGTTCCAGAGTTTGAACGGTGTCAACCATGCACCAGGTCCAAGCAGCACTTGTAATTACGGACCTCGACATCTGAGGCCACCTATGAGAACCCATGATGTCGGAAGCAACAACAACACAGAAAATATATCGCTGCAGCATGTTCAGTCGGCTGGCAACGGACCCAAGTATAACTATACTGAAATAATCCATATTTCACAAGCATGTACGCATGTAATCATTTTCCAGCTTTGACTCATTTTTATGATCTCATGTATTCATCGCCTTTTCTATCCAAAATCAGCAACACTAGTTGTCATGGCATCGGTGAACATGCAGGAAACAATGAACTGCGCCCTGCAGGACCTTCTGGAATTGCAGGAGACACAACACATGGAAGAGGATTACTGGATTTTTCAGACTTCACTGACGCTGAGTTAGCTGGTCACAGACTACGTTGTGGTGTTTGGATAACAATCGTTTTAGCTGGAGGTTTTATAGTGGCTGCAAAATTTTATTTTGATCATCAAGTAAGAAGAAATATTACTATCCTTGCCTCCTCGCATTTATAAATGATAATCATTAGTTTCCTAATTTTTGTTCTGCATATTTTTAGGGTACAGGTCTTGAAGTTCTGACATATTGCGGTTTGTTGGTTACACTTTTACTATCGGGTTGTTTCTACTCGATCCTGTGTCGTCGAACGGAGGACAACACAGTTCGTGACAATGTGTTGCAAGTGGTACAAGATGACCCGATAGCTGCACTGACTGCTGCAAATACAATTGCAAATGAGAGTATCGGACTTCCGCCGTCAGTGCCTCCGGTAGGTCAGAACCCACCCCCACCCCCGTACCACATCGCAATTCTCATCCCCCCCTCCCATTCTGCGGATGAAATACCACCACCTTCCTACGATAAAATTGCAGTGCGTTAAAGGAGAAAGAATACACGTAAGGAGTGCAATATCATAGAATTATAATGAAGTATTAATTATAATCATGGAGCCCGATGGTTGCAGAATCAAGTCGGCGGTTGACGGTCTATTTTGTAATTAAAATTCGTGTATTGTTAAGGGATTTTGGAACTTCAAATTCCACGGTCCCAGAAGCCTCTGTCACGTGATAACACTGTTTGACAAGTATTGGATCAAAATAATGATAATACTACTACTAATAATAATATAACATAACGAATTATTGTACGTATTTACGTACTTATTCAGTGGCGATCGTTTCGACCAAAGAACTAATTTTCGTTCGCCTCTAATTACAGATCTTTTTGAATCATCGTCCTTTGAAAATGATACGCGTTTACTGGCTACCGATAAAAGTATTTAACACAAAACTTCCAATGATAATTGATAATATTAACAGACTGATTTTACTATCATTATCATTATCATTATTTTCATTATTGTTATTATCATCATCATTATCATCATCATCATCATCATCATCATAGTCATAATAATATCGTGTACGCGACATGGATCATTCATTTTTCTTGCTGCATATTCTGAATTTATTTCACAGATCTGTTCTTTTTTTGAAATGGAACAAAGACAAGAATCAAACGCAAAATGTAACGATATTAATAATTAGAGATAAGGTACATTATTCGTATCTGTGATAACGACGCGATAAAATATTCTTCATTTTGAAATTCTTACTGTGAAAAAAGTATGAATGGGGGCGTGCATTCTTATACATTGCAATCAAGTACCGAATTGCGATTTTTGGATGCGTATAGCATACGCACAAGTTCATATAGCTACGTGTTTACGTATTGATCTCTTCCCACGCGTTCGCGTAGTAGTAATCGATTGCTGACGACGCGTGTATGTGGCTAGGAGTACGGCAACTGTATAATCGTAGGTACCGTTCTGTGTACTGGGATTGTTTTATTTAATTTTGATTTTCACTTTTTTGTGATATGTAAACCGCGTAATACGCGTAACATCAATACTCTGGATTTTACCAATTATTTAAAAGTATATCAAGACTTGACATGATTTTATATAATTTTTTATTATAATTATATTATTAGGTCCTATTACGTATTATTTATACGTATAATGTACGTAGCGAATTTAATTTACGATCAAAGTTTTTATATCGATTTATATTATAGTTACATACGTATTTTATATTTCTATTCTTATTTTGAATTTATGTATAATCATCACTAGCGGTAGGTAATAATGTACACAAATATTAATAGAAATCATGTACTCCATTTTAGCACTTGAATAAAATATAATAAAATTAATTCCATTTTTTTTTAGATTATTCTCATCATAAGTCGAGCGGTTTTCCTCTTCTCTTATCGCGAGTCTATTGTAAAATGTTCGCGCACTTCGGCGTCTCAGACTCTTTGAATTTCAAATAATTTGACATCAGTATCGTACCAAATCGGGGGTTCAACATTTCTCAGGTAAATAACGCCCCACATATAAGTTCTGAACCAAGCCGTGGTCCCAGCATTTGCTTGGTATCGCCTAATTAAAATGGGATGTGGGACAGGTAGCAAACCCACAAGAGTACCGTGCTGAAGGAACTTTAGTATTTCACTCTCATCCGTCAAGCCCCTGTGCAAAGAAAGCAGAGGTACGTAGTTGATTATCGTCGTGTTTTGGAGTTCGTTTTTTCTATATTTACAGCAAAGTGAGCGAACTTACTTGTCAATACAAATTTTTTCGACCTGAGGCACGAGGACTTGCAATAGACGCATTATCGTTTGTAGGGGTAGTTTGCTTTTCCACTGATGCACCCAATCGCCGGAGGGCACCCATTGATTGACATTTTGCGCGACATTTGTTTGTTCCGTTACTCTGATTCCACCTTTCTACAAGAATCAAAAGAGCGATGTCTCATCTCCATCCAATAACAATACCGCGTGATTATTCTTAACACTTACATGGACTACGGAATTCGGTTTTGTAGAGCCCAAGGAATTTTCTTGTATTTCTTCCTCCGTCGTTATTGGTGTTGTTGCATCTCGATGCTTGGCGTCGTTCCCGGTACTCGTGGAACTTGTGCTGACGTCTACCGCGGGGCTCAACGGGTGCGCTGATTCCTTTTCCGTCATATTTTCGATCCCTGGAACAAGTCATGCGAATATGAAATTAAACATGATCTAATTTATAAAGTTTCGATGCTATTACCTGGCGTTTCCAGCAGTGAGGCTTTGAGGGTTCCCGGCTCGGCAGGTAACGCAGGTCTGGATCCTTCCATGGCTATTTCGCTCACGTTTTCAGTTGAGGTACTAACGGGTATAGGCCTTTTCTGTCTCCGATTCAATGACCTCGCAATTGTATTACAATCACTAGGTAAATTAGCTAGGGCATGAAATACTTGACGTTTACGTATTATTGTATAAACGAGGTTACTGTTCCCATCAAATTGGTACTGAAAAAATACAAACGGTCAGAAGTAAAAGAAAAAAATAATAAAAACAGCAGAATAAATTTAATTACTTTTAGATAAATTATCGGTCATACCTGTATAATGTTATTAAAAATCTCAAGTAGAAAAAAGACTAGATGGTGATTCGTTGGAGATGAGAATAGAAACCAAGGAGTTCCAAATGCCTCGAGGAGATGCAGAAGCTTGGTACTTGCTACCATTGAAAGTGTTTTTAAGTAAGGTGATACGTTGACTAGTATGGTCAAAAGGCAGTCGAACAGTGGTTGAAGTCTCTGGTGTCCCGTCGTTATTATCTTGTGAAATACCGTGACCAACAAATCGGCGTGAGTACCTGTATGGAGATACCTGAGTTAATTAACAACAGTAAATGGCGTGTAATTGAAATGTACGATTATGGAGATACCCGTGAACACTGGAATATCCATTGGAATGGTAGCTGTGTAAGGTTTGTTGAGTCTGACACCAAAATTTCTTTCACCGCTCAGTAATAGAAGGATAAAAACGCCGATATGCATGAGACCAACCCTCGCTGAAACAATGGAAACGTGCGTGCGTTTCATGAATATTTTAGTCGCACGCGACCGTCTAGGAGCGAGGAATAATGGTCTGGTTATTGAGGTGGTAGGAGTGAGTGTATGGTATGGTAGTTACATTGATCGGCTCTTGAGTCATTCAGATGATACAAGATAGGTACGAGAACCTCCAAGACATCGGAACTCTTCAGGACGTAATAAAGGAACTTTTTATTGTAGTCGCACATTTTCCAGAAGAAGACCAACAGCTCTTGGTGAAAGTGAACCTTCTTTGTTGAGTTAGGCAAGTATGTTTGCAACAAGGGATTGTTTAGAAGTCGAGTTATGCCCTTCAGAACGAAATGAAAATCTGCAATAATAAGTAAACACGTTATTCGTACTGGACGTCAAAATTTACCGCAATTCGGAATTACCTTCGTCTCTGTGAACGCGGCTAAGATAATTAATAAATAGATTATCCCCTGAAACTCCCTCTTCCATCGAAAAACCCCCGCTGGTGTCGTGATCGAGTGTCACGATCAAAATTTGCAACGCGACATCAACTAGAGGCTCCAACGAATCGGTAAATAAAAGATGATTGTACGGAACGCCGAGACCGACGGGGTCATACGCGCATACTGTGTTAAGTAACGAGGTAAACATCGGCAGGGCATGTCTGAAAATTGAGATTTTAATATTTATCGTATTCAGAAAACTTTTTCTCGATTTATATCCGATTCTCGATCCGATTCATACCTGTTCTCCGTGCTCGTGAGATGAGCGATCCATCTGTTAGGCGTTACGGATAGATCCGTGGGCGGATTATACATGGTCTCGCTGAAGCACGTAAGCAATAATTTTAATAATTCAGTCCGGTTTGAATCCAAGTACGGATATCTCGGCGGCGAATGAGCAAACCCGACCCCCGCTTCCCATATGTATTCACAGCTATCGATAGACTGTAACTCCTCGGCTTTGTCCTGATAGAATTAATATTGGATTATAATTTATATCCAGCATGTTCCATACGCATTTCTAAATCCCCCAACTCACCGGTCCAGATTTTCTATTCGCCGCAACCGTAAAGTCCGGACAGAATAACAGGTCCTGGTGAAAATGGGAGGACAGAAGAACATGATTATTGATTTTTTTTAAAGTCAATAGCGCAATAAACGCTATCATAATTATCACAAAATCCTGCAGTTAATCTAGCGCCAAGTATTCACGGAGGTCTTTTAATATTTTTAAAGGTAAATATCTTACGCAAATCGCGTTGAGTAAGGAATGCGCTAACGGCACACTCTCTTCGTCTTCTTTTCCTGGTAAACTCGACCAAAAGAATCCCTTCCAGTCGGGATCTTCAAATATATACGGTAGAAGCCTGGTCAGAAGTCTGCAGCAGTTTAAAACCGTTTGATGTTCCCGCTGTGTCCGACAGCTGTTATCAACAGCCTTTACAAGTTTCTCAACCGCCTTGTAACAAAGTGTTGCTAAATTCGAGGGGGCTTCTTCCCTGAGAACGCGAATCTCAGGTGCTGGTATAAGCGTGAATATATCTTGCACGTTAACGACATTCTCGCACCAGAATTGGTCCCAAAATGTGTCATCACCCGCGTCTATAGGCTGTGGGGAAAGAAAATCATGCGTGAAAGTCGTTGATAATTCCCGCGACATGCAATCATCTTCAAATAAATAATTAGATGATTAAATTCTCAAATTTGAAGTAGGAGTGAAATATGAACAACGTGATTTCTACCTGGGTTTTGGATGTTAGCTGTACCACGGCCTTTCGAAAATTCAATTTGGTATCAGCATTCCCCATGATTTTTGCAGAAGTCGTTCCAGATCGACGACGTTTAAAACGAAGATACTCCTTGCTTGCCTGCGTACGTGGAAACGCGTTGATATCAGCGTTCGTCAAGCCTAGTTCTTCGCCCCCGAGACCCTTTTTAGGGTCGCCCTGACCGTCGACGACGACGTATGGATGTGTAAATCCTGTATCATTGAGATAATCATAGCTACTGAAGGACCAAATCGGAGCAGACACCCTTATCACTGAGGTCTAGAATTTGATAGAAGCTAGGCTTACAAATTAGCTAATACGTTGTGCGCTCATCGTCTTTTATATTACGTTAATTATTGATCAGATTCTTCGTTAACACCTGTGTATTCTACAGTCTTCTTCACCAGACACAACCTGCACATAAAACCAAACACCACACTGTCACCGCACTCAACTGATACTGACGCCTGACGGATGTCGAACGTGTCGAAAACACAACCACACTAGCATACAACCACATACAACCCCCCTAATCTCTGATACAACATTGCCCACGAAGTCTTCAGTCAGTAGAGCCTGCACGTACGTAAAAAAACTAGTAATCTTGAGTTTTGTCTGACGCGCTACCTATTCCGCGGCGGTTTAAGTTCGCTGATTATTTGTGGTGAGTCGGCTGTATGGAGGGCTAGGTCGGCTGGCGGCATTTCTTGCGTTGTTTCTGTGATTTTGTGAGGTTAAAATCAGTTAAATCTTGTTGATTACCCTTGGTTGATTACTACTTTTTACGCTACTGCGATTGCCTGGAGATGGTTGATGACAATTGTTAAGGGTGTATTCGGGAACGATTCGGGTGATTCCTTGCTGCTTCCTCACAGATGGCTTTTCCGCAGCCAAATTCAAGAGGTGAGTGTTTGAGAGCATTGCCGTGTTGACAAGATTATACATTTATTATCCTAATCAAATTTGCACTTATTAAAACTTGATTCCCGCCATCCAGAGATACAAAACCGTAAGATATTAGAAGAGATACAACTGAAAAAACAGCTGCTTTTGAAACAAGGGGTGGCCCCTACCTTAGGGACTCCGTTGGCGCCTTTGGCTGTCCCTCCGACGACCTCTGCTTCGAACTTGGTGCATCTCTTAGGATTCTTTAATTCGTTTATTGTGGAGTGAACCAAAGTCATGTAACAGCAATTATTTCTGTTCGAACAGAGTCCCGCAACAACAGTGGATGGGATTGCCTTGAGTGCTTCCCAGCGAGCAGCTCTACAAAACGCTCACGCAGCATCTGCTGGTTTTTTTGTCACGCAAGACTCATCTTTTGGTAATCTCATCCTCCCAGTTCTACCGCGGTTCGAAGCCAAGTGACTGGAATCCAACGGAACTGGGAAATTAAGATACAGATACTTAGATGTTACATAGGTAGTTACCTTGACTGGCTGGAGTATTTTTAAACCCCGATCTAGGGATGGCTTGTATGCGTCTCAGAGAACTGGAAGAGTGCCTTCAGGAGTTGGACGTCTTCGAAAATCCAAAAATACTTCTTGAGCAATACGCCACAAGTGCCCACATAGGGGCTCACATTTTGCACACTGCACAGACACACTTTGATGACATAGAAGGGAAGGCTGTGGCTGATTTAGGAGCAGGGTGTGGGGTGCTCTCACTTGGGGCTCGACTACTGGGAGCTGACCATGTCATCGGATTTGAAATTGACCCTGACGCACTGTCTATACTACGCCGAAACTGCCTTGAATTGGAGTCTGACATTGAATCCATACAATGTGATATACTTACCTACTTGCCTGGTTTGTTGTTACTGGTTATTCCATAGCAAAAGTACAATTTCTCAAAACCTGAGCTATATTAATGAATTCCAGGTAGATTCGAGAAGTACTTTGACACAGTCGTAATGAACCCACCATTTGGTACAAAACGAAACGCGGGAATGGATATGAAATTCTTGGATATAGCAGTCAAAATGGCTCGCAATGCGGTGTACTCCCTCCATAAGACTAGTACCCGTGATCACGTTCTCAGGACAGCTAAAAAACTCGGAGCTAACCCTACCATTGTTGCAGAATTGAGATACGATTTACCCAAAGCGTACAAATTCCATAAAAGTGCTTCTGTGGACGTTCGAGTCGACCTTGTCAGACTCCAACTTAAACATCCGTAGAATACTGCTTTTCTCAAATGTGATGGGACTCAGGATCAATTCAATTATCAAGTAATGCC
Source organism: Athalia circularis (assembly GCA_963978495.1). Taxonomy (NCBI): domain Eukaryota; kingdom Metazoa; phylum Arthropoda; class Insecta; order Hymenoptera; family Athaliidae; genus Athalia; species Athalia circularis. The sequence goes on from OZ021702.1 coordinate 11,212,873, forward strand.
AAGCGCTCTGAATTTATATGTAGATAAAATTCTGTGTTTATTTATTTTTGATTCATTCCCATGCTGACCTCCCAGAGAATATTATACAACACTGTAAAGTGCAGATTATCTTCCTTACGACGTTATGGTTCTGCACATCTCAGTTTTTTCTTCCGTGCACCCTTTGCTTTCATTCGAATTTTATGCCTTGAGCCAGGGGAAGTTCACTTCCGTGATTTATCGTTATGGTTGATCGCCTTGCGTAGTTCTTCCATGCGTCGCTTCCACTCTCTCTTCCTCCACCCGTTGCCTTCTCTCCGCCAAATGCTCCTCCAATCTCGGCACCGCTAGTACCGATGTTTACGTTCACTATACCACAGTCAGAGCCAAGCGGTCCAATCCACTGTTAACACATGATAACACGTGTGAATGGAAATATCCTCTAATTTAGTACTCGGTTAAATACCTTGAATATATCTCCGAGATTTTTGGTGAAAAGAGAACTACTCAATCCCTGCTCCACGTCATTATTCATTGCTACAGCTTCTTCCAGTGATTTGGCTTCGAAGATATAAACAATTGGAGCAAATGTTTCGTGACGGACTAACTCCGAAGTTGGCGGCAAGCCAGATATGATTGTGGGTTCGACGTAAAATCCAGGTCTATCAATGACCTTGCCACCGAATTCTATGCGTCCCCCTGCCTTTATAGCTTTTTCTATAGCTATCTGCAGATTTCACAATCTCGAGTAAATAATCAGTAGTTGCCAGTGTATGATACTTCTGTTTTGCAATCAAGCTCATCTGGACATATTGCAAAAAATCTTACCTTGTAGGCGTCTACCGATCGTGTACCATGCAACGGGCCATAAAGGGTACTTTCTTCCACTGGATCACCAATCCTTTCTAGTACAGCTGCAAACGCCTTTTTAAGTCTCTCTGAAAATAATTTCATATTAGCAATTGCTCTTTCTCTACAGATTGACAAATCTTACGATCATTTAGTACCCAAAAATTCTATCTTTATATCAGCGTGTAAAATAAGCCTTCGCGTTGTGGTGCATCTCTGGCCAGCGGTACCTACGCAGGAAAATACAGCAGCTCGGATGGCCATATCCAAATCAGCGTCTTTTGCGACTAAAATTCCAATCATTTGCATTATCGTCAATTGTTGTATTTTTGTTTTAATTTTAGGGGTGACACGAGACATGAGTTGTTCTAATTACCAATGAGCGCATTATTGCCACCCAGTTCTAATAGAGATTTTCCGAATCGCTCTTGCACTTTTAGAGCAACTTTTTTCCCTGCCTCCGTACTTCCCGTAAACGAAATTAATGGTACACTGAAAAAATCAATTATAAATAAGTTGCCCTGTATTTGTAATGTTTGTAGTCACAGGATAGTCACCGTCTGTCCTCAACAAGCACAGTCCCAATATCTGCATCGCCAGTTATGAGTGAAGCGACAGAACCAGGAATTCCATTACGTTCTAATACTCTAGCAACAATCTTAGTTGTTGCAATGGAAACTAATGGTGTTGTGGGAGCCCCTTTCCATACGATGGTATTTCCGCATACCATGGCTATCGCGCTGTTCCATCCGTAAACCTTTGAGTCATTGTAAGTGGTACATTAAACTTGCACCAACAGATTTACCCGTTTTACATGCATATGTGTAGATATCGTTATCGACATTACTGCTGCGGGAAAGTTGAATGCAGAGATGACTCCGATAACGCCAAGTGGGTTCCATCTTTCAATTAACACGTGATCCTTTCTTTCAGAGGGCAAGAAACCTCCGGGAAGTGTTCTTGACAAACCAACAGCATAATCGCAGATGTCAACGTATTCCTGAACCTCGCCAATGCCTTCAGCCAAAATTTTACCTGATGGGAAAACCACCTAAAGTAAGCCTGTGCTCAATCACGTATAATAATTGAGATCTAATGCTAAACAGCATATGAGTCAGGGCTCACCCATTTCTAACGCGACCAGTTTTCCGAGAGGCTTGAGATTCACCCTCAATTCATTCCCGATCTGACGCACGATTTCACCCCTGGTGGGCGCTGGTAACAAGGCCCATTGGGGCCAGGCTTCCTTTGCCTTAGTTATAGCATTCCTGGCTTCATCTGGTGTCGAAGAATGCACCCTTGCTATCACCTTGCCACTACCCGGCGAAATAGACTCTATTACCTGTTTTCATGAGGTTAACCAATTAGTATCTTTCTAAAGTTTAAAACAATCTAAGAACAAACAAGATTGATTCATGTACTTACTGGACCTGATCCTTTCCACTGTCCATCGAATGTTCCCAAATTTTCGGCGGCAAGACCGAGCTCTTTTAAGAAACCAAATTCGGAGTTCAATGACATCGTTCTGATTGGCAGAGGTGCAACGGCGAACAGCTGGAATTTTTGGAGCAGTAAGCGCGTCATTTATATACACTATTGGCGAGGTATCATGCGGCTGATATGAAGGAAAATTGCGTGTTTACACAGAGAGATACAATAATCGACTGATGATGTCTTGGGTTATCGGAGTTAGCTTTCTTATCTCCGTTTGTCAGTCGAATGAAGGCGCGGAAAAGGCATGACTTGAACGAGATCAAGAACTTAAGTTCTTCATCTTATAATTATGTTACTTCGTTGTGATGTTCTACTACTTCGCAACGAATCTTTTTCTCTCGCTTCAAAGGGCTGAGAAGATGAATTACTTATGCTATCTGAAACTCAAGGTCGATAGTAGATTACGAGCTAAGAATAATTATCCAGTTCTGTCCAACATTAAATTTAATTAACTGGGCGATATTGAAGAGATAAGATGATTTTTTAAAAATTTCGCAATATAATTTTATTCATAACAATGAAATCTCACTTGAATAATATTACATGATACAGTAATAAAATCTCTTCACGTTCTTAAGCTACATAGGAATATATTTATTCATTTATGGCAGTATTCTGCGCACCGTTTGTGCGGCAATAATATTCTCTTTCTTGTCTCTAAACTTTTAAATACTAATTTTCAAGTCAAGATTAGTCAAGTCTATGGATTGTTGCCCATAGAACACCCTTGTCCGAAATGAATCCAATTTCAAATATATTTTCGAAAAATTTGACTTTCACCCATCAGAATAAATCGGATCGCACCATCATACGATTGATATCCCTGTACATGATATTTGCTCTAGCAAGACTTTTTGAAGTTCCTTATTTCCAAGCGGTATCAAACACTCTGACAAAATTGATAGCACCTGAGATCAGTCACCATACGAAGAACCGACCTGGTCAGGGTAGGCTGATCCTGAAATAAGCGTCAATTATTTTCATTTTCATATTATACAAAGTTGAATCTCATGCAAAAGGGGAAAAACACCAACACGAACCGTTGCTCTGTCAAAGTTTTCCAGAAGCATACATCTCTGTTCGTCATCCAGCCCCTCGCAGCCGGTCAAGAATTTCGGTAAAAATTCACTAAAAAACCAGTTGCTGTCAACCAGCGCCAAACTGTAAATTGCGGAGGCAATCTCATCTGCCAATAAATCATGGGACCTAAAACCCATAAAAAAATCGTTATCTCTCTTCTCCGTCAATCTCTTTCACTCTTTCGAGAATTCGATGACAGTCTTTAAACACCTTTGGAATAAAACTGTAAACAGGGCCGCCAAAAACCTCTCCAACAGATTACTTTTGAAAATAGAACGCTGGTAGAGACGACATCTAGAATTCAGTTGCTCGAGACTCTGAAGACTCTGACGGAAAATGTTAACGTCAGGCTGGAGGAGCGCCTGTCCAAATGCCTCAAGAATAGCGACCAGTTCTTCTCTGTGCTCAACTGGCTCTTCTCGTTCCGCAGTTCCGAACGTTTGGAGTACAGATGAATTGTAAAAATACTGCCAATGATGCATCAAAATACTGAAAAATATGAAAAAACATTCAGCTAGATGAAATGTAGGGGTACAAGGCGAAATCTGTTACACTTTACCTGTGTAACAAGCGCAATAGAACTATAGTTGTATCGGGGTGTTCGCTCAAATCGTTTCCGACTGCAGGCCACACTTGACCAAGGCACAAATCGGTAATTGATGGGACAAAGGCCTTGGAAGCTCTACTGGGAGCTGTCACCACCAAAATTAGGATTTCTAATAACTGATCCAATGTAGGTCCAAACGATATATTTTCCCTGAGACAAAAAAATTTGTTCGTTATTCAAAATGGAAGGTGTCTTTCGGTAGTAATGAGATTTGATCAATACATCTGCTTTGTCTCATACCTGGTAAAAATATGGAGCATTGTTTGGGCAGCAGTCTGTGTGTATTCCGGACCCAACTGTTGCTGAAGAACCTCAAAAGTGCTGTGAAGAAAGCTGAGTAAGGCCTCGAATGCCTTAGCAAACTTGACGAGGTGTGGCAGTAGTTCTAACACTCGATTAACTACCGATTCCAGATTAGCGTGCAATAATTTTTTTATTGCTGTAGAAGACGAACGACAATCTTCTAACAACTCTTTGAGAGATAACACTGATGATGATACTATCATTTCAGGTGGTACAGGGTGACCTTGATCACCGAGTGGCTGAGACAGTGCGGTAATCATTGTTCCTACGGAATAAGCGCGAATCAAATACGTTCCTATTTATTCGTATTATGACTAGCTGATGAGGTAAAAAATTCATTGAAATGTTTAGAAAAATCAATCAACCAAAAATTAAAAAATGCGAACCCACAGAATCCCCGCGATTTCTGGGGCCAAAAATCAAAAAAAAAATTTCGCAGTATTTTGACGTATTCCTGTGTATTTTTACCTCAGAAATACGTCCAGAGCGATAAATTGGCGATAACTTAATCATTTTAAAATATAAATCAATTTAGTTAGCAGTTTCGGATTCCTGAGCTCAAAATCCATAGGAATACATCAAAATACTGCATACGAAAGAGATGTATACAGTGAAGTATTTTTAAAATCGATTGTATGACGCTTTTCCTACGTATTTTGACCTGAAAATCACGAATCCGTTGAGTAAATTAAGCTACACATTAATGCTATCGAGATATCTCAATTTTTCTGCTTCGAAAAGGGAAAAATTGGCGATAACTCGATCATTCAAATATGTAGGTAGATTAATTTAGTTTCGTATAGTACATAGGGTATAGATCAGTTGAGTTTGTATATTCGAACCCCTGAGCTCAAAAACATTAGAATACACTAAAAAAAAATACTTCGATTTTTGACCCTAAGATCGAAAAAAGTCGGAGGCTATAGTCTTAGTTTTTTTTACAATTTTCGCAAAATGATTCTAATAATCGAAATCGATGCGTGATAATTCATATTAGAAACCGAAAAGTAACTTAGGAATGCATAAATATAGTATCTCAGGGATAAATGTAACGCACGCGTGCGTTTCACAAAAGTGAAGTAAAATGCTGTTGACAATGACAATGAAATTACAAAAGTAGTAATAAAAAGTTAGGTAGCTACCCATTAGCCGTTGCCTCGTAACGTTATCTCCAGGTGGAAGAATAATGCCATTGATGAGAGCCCTCCTAAGAACCTTTGCTGTATCTAGATTCAAATGTGGATGGGATCCAGCTACGACTAAATCTCTGAATGCAGACTGCTCCCACAGATTTGGCTTTAGAATAGCGATAGCACTCTGCATTAAATGCGCAGCTGAGTGAACGAATTTCGGTGGTATACTGTGAGTGAAAACATTTGGCATTAAAGCCCATATGCACGACTGTACGCATCGATGGCTCAAAGACTCTTTCAATTTTTCTGGTCTTTCTGAGATCCACTGACACCAAGCCTGCAGCGAGGCTAACATTTGGGAATTCCTGAAAATTGCGAATCAAGTTTGTATTATAGTGGCGAGATTTAAGGGAGCCAGAAAATTCGGAATCAACTTACACTTCTACAAGATCCTGCAATATCTCAGCTGGCTGAAGATTGGCTCTGTGGATCTGGTTATCCTTGGCAAACGCGCAGACTTCAAGTGTTTGCGACACAAGTTCTTCTGCTAGAGAGCAGTCGATACCTGGTTGATCACCTGTTTTTACAAGAAAACTGTGCTGAAAACTTCGAATTCTTTTCCCAATCGCATTTTACTTACCAACAAAATGGACATAAAGTCGAGCAAGAGCCTGAGTAGTTGAAGCCAAGTCTCGTAAGTGAATACGAACATTGGAAGCTTCCGAATCATTCAAAACTACCAGTTGACCACTGGTGATTGCTGATCCCAATTCTGCATAAATAGAAAGACCTCCTCGCCAGGATTGATACTGAAAACGAAAATATCAAGTAGTTGTAAAAATACTCGCATGACTAAAATATACCATAATTTTCAGACTCTCGTTTAATTAAAGGTCATAACGTCTCACCAATAATGTGAATACTGGTATAGGAGAAATGTCAGCAACTTTAGCCAAGCACTCGATGTTGCAGCGCAAATAATGCTGCCATTCTGTCTCATTCTGAAATGATCAAGCTCAGTATGATACGCATTTTACTGACACGATCAAATAATATATAAACGAATAAAGCGACCAGCTGGCTGAGACTTACATTTTCATCTAGTGTTTCAGTGTCGAGGTCCTTTAGTGCTTGGGCATTAAATTTGAAGCTAATTTTTTGCAGTACCCGTTCCGCGAGAGCCAAAGCAACAGTAGCATAGCGGGTCTGAGTACTCTCAAGTAAAATGGACCATACTTCTAAACACCTTACGTACGCGTTGGGTGTTGTACAGCGTTGAAATGTGTGGTGGTACAGAACTTCGAGCAGTGCACTGACAGGAAATTTTGGACATGATTCAACTTTCTTCAGATGATTCGTTACAAACAACTGCAGATATTCGGTGATTTTTTCCAAGTAGCTAGAAAAAAAAAATCTGATAAATCGGACAATGACTTTTGAAGATTATTGTTTGCTACAACACTACTGTAATCATAAATATAATTACCGACGGCGGTAAAACCGTCGTTATGAGCATTCCAAAATTTTCGTTACAATCGGCCTTACGTCGGGATTCATGGACGGACGGAGAGGCGGGAACGGATCGACGGGAGCAATCATTACTCGTAAATCGTAATCACCTTTCATCCACGGTTTCGAGATGTTCCATGGATTGAAAAAGCTCTATGCCTCGCTGAAATATTTGCAGCAATAGGCTCTCCGTTGCACTTGGTGAACACGGACGATAAAGCAATTCGTTTATTGTAGTCAATGCCTGCACAGCAATTTCGATCTGCCTTCCGTTCTGTAATTTATTTTCCCATTAACGGAAAGGAAGAAGATAACTGTCAGTTATAATATCTTGCTAGGCACAGGTTGAATATGATTATTATGATTATTACCATTGAGTCGTGATATTTGGCGCATGTAAAAATAGCGCTCAACAGATTACTGGAAAAGTGGTCTGTAAGAGTAATCCAGGTAAACAAATGTGCGAGAACTTCCAAAGTGAGTGTACAGATCTCGCCATTTCCAGCAGCAAGACCTTCTACATCTAAAACTGTCCGCCCCTGTAGCGGAGCACTCTGACCACTAGTTGGTGATGGCGGTGGAGTTATTGTGCCTGATCGATTTTGCTGTTTTGTTGTTTCAACAAGAAGGTCTGTTTGGAAATTTGAAATATTCTATAAGATTTACTTAAAATATGACAGCAGCCTATTTTTGATGTTTATAATTGAACTGTATACCTGTAAGAACCTCTAACGCAGTTGGTACTAGGCTATTAAATAACCTGAGTAATTCTGTCTTTCGATGTAGTGGCAAATCTTCCCTGGGTGTGGCTAATTCCTCAGAGGCTGTTTTCAAATAAACCAAACCCAATAATCTTGTGTGCTTGTGACCTAATAACTGCAAGTACATATAATGTAATAGATTCAAGCTACAAATTGAGTTGATATTCTAAAACTATTGATTTGTAGACAAAGATGAAATGATTCGCACCTGTAAAATATTAGAGAAGAAGTCTGGATAAAAATGAGGCCAGTCATGCCTAGCAATATCGACAACCAATTTGACCACTTTGTTGCGAACAAACGGAGTGACACCACGTTCTAAGGAGAGTGTATAAAGAGTTGACCTAACAAGTGCTCTGTCTTCCCAACTTAGAATCAGCCAGCGACGCCCAATAGCCGTCTATTGAGTGAAGAACAAAATGCAGGATGTAAGGAGAGTAAGCGAATGAGAAATTATCATTATATGCGACTTACTTCAAGGGTTGTTAAAGCAAACATGCTAACATAGCGATTGTTGGTTGATGATAAAAAATGCAAACAGGGCCGCCAGGAATTAATCTGGGAGGCAAACTCATGGAGACTGTGTTCAATTGTGCGTTTTTGCTCATTGGTAGTTTGCGGCGAGAAAAATTCCGTCATCAACTGCTCCAGTCTGCGAAGTACAGCCACGTCTTCATCCTAGCATAAAATCAAACCAAATTGAAACGCGCAGATGTGCGACAGGCGCGGCTGAACGAGCCCATTAAAAAAACAGTCTGCCCAAATCTAGAGCACAGATATTTCGTAGCGTATTTTTTTAGAAATATTTTTTCAATACGATACAATTTCGAACGGTAGCTCGTAAACAACAAAAGGCGGATAATTTGGGACAGCGAAACACTGGTAGTATTAACAGCTTTCGCATTCTATAGAAACGTTGATCTGCTCTGTGCCCTATATTTTACTACTGTCAAGCCTCGGTCTCTGATTTTCACTTTATTCTTTTGAATAAGCCTCACCATCTCCGCCGGTTAGTGACTGACAGCCCCGATGACAATTGGCCGTGTAAACAAACCAGTTTGGCATGTAAATCGCACCAATGCCGAATCGCCTCCAACCCCACGAACCATCAATTACCCCAATCGAGAGTTCATTTGCAGAATAAGATTTGATGAGTGAAGTTTCATCCAAGCAACGGTGGACCACAGATCATTTCCCCTACTTGAGGGTAACTCACAAACGTAGAAATGGATGGTGAGAGAAATTTTGAAGGTCGCGAATCTAGCGCTGACTTGGACAAATGTGAAATCGCCCAATCGTTCTCGACGTCGAGTACCGACATGGGAAATTAGTTTCAGCAGATTGGTCGCCTTCTTCCCGAAGCAGCTGAGTGCAATTATTGTAGATTCGGCAACGCGATAATTCGAGCGAGAGTTGATGTCGTGATTTCAGAACAAGTAAAGATTGAAATATTCTTCCTCAATGCACCTGTCATAGTAATTATCTAAGGGTTACGTTGCCAGCGAAATGTGCAATCACGCGGGTTCTCCATGATTTCTACGCTATGTCAAATTCAAATTCGCCCACAACAAAGACAAACAGTCTATTGGATAATTTACGAAAATTTCGATTTCAGAAAAAACCAGTGATAAAAATGAATACGTGTAAGAATTTTATATTACATTTCATAATTCACCACCTAATTTGTCCTCCCTTCATTCAGCTCTCCCCCAAATTTTCAAGTTGCTATTGTGTTCCCTTTCCTCTCCTTTTTTTCTTCCTCTGTCATTAAGCACTCTCCCTTCATCTACTCACTTCTCGTCTGTATTTCTTTACTTTGAGCCCCAAATTTATTTTCCTTTCATTCTATTACAGCAGATGAAGACAGCAACCTAATGGGTCCGGAGAACCTAATGCGTCGAAAACCGGTGAATAGGATTGAAGATAGCGACAGTGATGTCGGCAGCCCTACCAAGTTACAAAATCCACTGTCACATGCTGACAATGGATCAGAGACCAAAGAGAGGGAGGATAAATTAAAATACCTGATAACCTTATATCCTCGCTTCGATGCCACAGTTCGTACTATTTGATTTCTTATATTGGCATCAAGAAAATGGACATTTCACAACCGACCATTTCTTGAAATAAATCCTTACACAAATCAAAAGATATGTTGATTTAAAAAGCGTAATTTGGGGCATGATTTACACAGCACATTCGGGAGGCGCTGAGCAGCTCAAACTGGCAGACAGAAGAAGCAGAAAACCACCTTAGAAATAATAAAAAAAGAGCAAATAGCAAATTAACGTCCAATAAAATAAAGCGGCGCAGAATTGATCATGATGAGGAAGTTGACGTCGATTCAGATGAAGCAAATTACAAGAATAAAGTTTTTGATAGGTATGTTTTCCTAAACAAAGTCTAACACTATATTTTTGGCAAGAGAGATAATATGATCATTTTTGCCAATTGCAGTGATGAAGACTCGGACTTGGAGGTTTCCAACGAATTAACTGGAGACAAAAAAAGGGTACTGGAGTTCATGCAAACTGCAACTTTGCAAGAATTGCTAATGATGTCTAAGTGTTCCCAAAAAAAAGCTAATGCTATTCTGCAGGCTAGACCATTTGAAGACTGGAGAGAGTTGGTGCAGAAGTTCCAAAGTTATAAATATTTAGACACAGACCTTTTGAACTCAGCTCAGTCACTCCTAGCAGCGCGCAATGTAATAGAGAACCTGATGAAAAAGTGCCTTCGACTTTCATCTAACATGGAGAGGGCTGTAGCAGCTGGGGCTACAAACATTACACAGCAACCCGTCACACTCTCAGCTGGCCTAACTCTAGCTCCCTATCAAATGATTGGATTGAATTGGCTGGCTGTGTTACATGCACAAAAGCTTAATGGAATTCTGGCTGATGAAATGGGACTTGGAAAAACTGTTCAAGTTATAGCATTTCTCACTTACCTCAAGGAGACTGGACTAGCGGTTGAAGGGGCTGGGCCTCATTTAATCGTTGTGCCTAGTTCAACATTAGGTAAAACTTATACAGGAATATTGTGAGTTTTTAGGCATTGGAAACTTGAAATTACTGTGAAATATATTTTATGTTACACTTTGCTTGGACAGAAAACTGGATGAACGAATTGGAGCGATGGTCTCCAGGTTTGAATGTAGTTGGATATTATGGGTCACAAGATGAGCGAAAGGATATGCGAATGGGTTGGCGTAATGGTGAGTTGGAAGATGTTGACATCATTTTAACAACATATGCCCTAGTAAGCAGCACGCGCGAAGAACGGCGGCTTTTCAGAGTGATGCCATTACATTATGTGGTCTTTGATGAGGCTCATATGCTCAAAAATATGTCAACCATTAGATATGAGAATCTCATACGAATCAATGTAAGTATATCTTCCTCTGGAAGCACTGTATATCTCGTGATCTATTGTGTTCATTGTCAATTTCATTCCAGGCAAAAAATCGAATTTTGATGACTGGTACTCCTATGCAGAATAATTTACTTGAACTGGTGTCGTTATTGATATTTGTAATGCCGTCAATGTTTGCGGGCAAACTAGAAGATCTGAAGAGCCTTTTTCCCAAAACTACTGTAAGCTTGTTGAAACCCTTGACCAAATAGTTTTCTGTTTCCGTTTATTTCCGGAAAGTATGATCCTGATAGATCATGTCCTGAGAACAAATGGTTGCTCAGTACTTCTGATGATTAAAACTGAACTGATGATATTCCAGAAACCAGTGTCTGGCAAAGATAGCAGTAATCAGCCAATATTTGAGCGCGATCAAGTTTCTTCTGCTAAACAGATCATTAAACCGTTTATCCTGCGCCGACTAAAGTCTGAAGTACTCAGAGATTTGCCAATAAAAACGGAGAAGCTGATTAAGTGTACTTTAGAAAAATCACAGCTCGAGTTGTACCAAAATTTGATCGCAGAATTTAGCGCTGAAGCTGATGAGAATAATGAAGTTAATGGAACTGGTATGATGATGCAACTCAGGAAACTGGCCAATCATCCCTTACTCATCAGAAACTATTATGATGAAGAGACGTTGAAGGTATATCGTCCAGCGATGTTTTTACTATATTTCTCTTATTTAGCAAGTGTAACATATGAAATGATATTTGCGATAAATTTTCAAAGGACATATCAAAAAAGCTGGCCAGAGATCCAACTTACAAGCAAAAAAACCCAGACTATGTATTTGAGGAGTTGTTGTGGATGTCTGACTTCCAAATCAACCAACTTACAAGATTACACAAATGTTTGGACGGAAAAAGTTTACCTAAGGAATTAATACCAAAGTCTGGGAAATTAGAGAAATTTGATGAAATCTTACCACCACTAAAAACAGAAGGACACAGAGTTTTAATATTCAGTCAATTCACAATGGTCCTGGATATCCTTCAAGAATATTTGATGATTCGGGAACATAAATATTTAAGGTGAATATAACTGCAGGCTGCAATATTTTACAAGTACATATTATCTTGAAAAAATCTTTCTCTATCTTCATATTTTTTCTAACAGGCTAGATGGGCAGACACCGGTCACAGAAAGACAAGTTTTAATTGACAAGTTTACTCGGGATCCAGATATATTTATATTTTTACTATCAACAAAAGCTGGTGGATTGGGAATAAACTTGACTGCAGCCGATACCGTTATAATCCATGATCTAGACTTCAACCCGTACAATGACAAGCAAGCTGAAGATCGATGTCACAGAGTTGGGCAAACAAGGTAAACTTGGAACCCCTATCATAGACATTGTAATGTTATACATATGGCATGAATTCCCTTTCCAGGCCGGTTAGTATAATAAGATTACTCAGTGAAGATACAATAGAAGAGGGTATGTGGGAGATGGCACAGGGAAAACTTAAGTTGGAAAAACAAATTACTAATAACGAAGGTATGTCTGTAATGCGCTACGTTGAACCGGCTGAATGTAGATTTGCACTTTATTAGACATCAGAACCATTGGCTAATTTTCTGTATGTTTCTAGAGGGAGAAAATACCGACAAGAAGAGTGTTGTGAAGTTACTTAAAATGGCGTTGGGACTGGACCCAAACAATAAATCCACGCTTTCGCCTACGAAGTCATTACATGGTACTGCGCAACGAGCGAGTGCGGGCGAATAACGAATAACGAATAATTATAATATTTAATTTCTATATAATTATTTTTTGAAAAAGCAACTCCGTCACGCTGGGTATGTTAATGGATTGTGCTTTTTTACTTGAAAGATATTAATTTAAAATACTACCGCCTGATACGTCTAAATTTTTTAACATTAACTTCATATGCACATAGTCCAGAGCTTTTTTCAAGGAAATTTATCAACATTCATTCTTTTTGAAATACTGCCATCTACATAATAAGCGCGTTATTGCTGTGTAAGGATTTAAATTTGAACCTTATCTCATGTTGAGCGTTGACTGATGATTGGTATCTTCAGTCAACGTGTTAAGCCGTGATGAGTGCATCAACTGCATAACATTAATTGATAAATTGATCAACCTTGACTATACGTGGACAATACATACCCAGAGATATAAACTCAATGTGTAACCATAATTTATTACATCAATCGTGTTTAGTATTTCATGTCGCTGCCTTCTTGCCATTATGTAAGATTGTATGATGTATAGCTGGCTGGTGAACTATGCGAAAACATACCTAGCGTAATGATCGCGCGATAATTAGATCCACGTATTTTACTCAATTATCATGAATTCCATAAACCTGTGGTATTTAGTTTGAATGTGAAATTCCGGTGAATGTTTTTAACTTTTTTAAGATGATTCCGAACATGGACCATTGCGCAGATTAATGATAATCGAACAATAAAGTCCTACAGTTCTGCATGGTACACAGCTATCGTGATTCATATTATATCAGTCCTCTGTGTGTCTAAAGCTCATAAACCATCCGAGATTCAACGTTGGATTTTCGCAATGATCTGTTATTTTGATCTGCATCGCCGAGAGTTGTTAATTGACTATTAAATAATATGTGCGGTATTCACAGTTTTTTTCCGGAAAAGCACTACGAGTAATGGTAGGAAGGTAGTAGTCGATAAAACAGACTCCAACCTCGTTGGTAGACCCCACTTTTCCCAACCATGTACGTACGTACGTACTTGTGTGCGGTGGTGCCTGTCGGTGCTAGTCATGAATCTGCGAATCCTATCCAGTAGACTGTGCAGCTGCGAGATCGAGTCACAAGTGAACCTGACCTCACTGATGTAATGATCGTTACCGTAATCCGTTGTCATTCATTAGTTTATTAACGGTGCATCGAACGATCAACAATTGCACCGCAGAGATTAATGTCAACCAGTCTCAACACCTGGTCAGTGTCATTAATCTTGCATAATACATATGCGTACATTCACATGTAATTGTGAGGATAAAATAATATAATATGGAAGTTTTGGATCCTACTTTATCCAGGGATGACCAACCATTATTTATAAACGACGTACTAGTGAATGACAAAGGTGAGTTCTCAATATTCTAATATCATATTCTATCATGAACTTTCTATAGCCCAAACCAGTCTAGTAGGTATAGTGTCATTATGCGCGGAGAAGTTTCAGTCGTTTTTAACATCACTTTCACACCAATACAAGTTGAGTAACATCAACAGAGGGGGCGTGTAACTTCGAATCACTTTGTTCGCGGGATGCATTATTATATTTCTTTGTCTCGGCAATAGCTGTGGCAATAGTTCCGGAAACTATTCGTCACAATTCACAGTTGGTGGTCTTGACTTCAACGACCTTCTACGACTCCTATCACTTATCAGTTATCCGAAGTCCAGGACATGGAATAATAATAACATATCAACAAAATATTAACAACACTGATAATGACAGAATTATACAAGCACAATAGTAGGCGTTATTAATAAACTATCAGATAATGCTGTTTACCAATAGTCCAGGCAGATTAATGAGGAAATAAGGAGAAAATGGTAACCATTGTAAGCAAAAAGTATCATACACGAGATTCTGTTGCTAGAAACGTCATTCCAACAATAAGTAGACGGAATTTTTTAATTCTATTTATATTATCTAATTATTATTATATTATTTAGTTCATAACACACCCAGCCATGGTGTTGAAGATTCAAGATCATGTATCAAGGCAAGATATACCTTTGGCTTCATGGGATTCCTGGGCTTTACTCTTGTCTATGCCATGCGGGTGAATCTGTCCATTGCAATTGTCTCGATGGTTAACCATACACAGACAACCAATGATAGTGATACAGACAATAGTACAGACTTTTGTCCCAAACTACCACCTACCAATGGCACTTTCACGCCGGTGAGAATTTCATTTATAGACCATAATCCAGTATTTTCCATTCTATGACTGAATTTAAGGTCACATCATGATTTCAGAGTGCAGGAGAATTTGACTGGGATGAAAAGACCCAAGGTATTATACTGGGTGCCTTTTTCTTTGGCTATGTATTGACCAATGTGCCTGGTGGTCGATTGGCTGAGATATATGGAGGAAAGCTTATTTATGGTTTGGGGATTTTTTTTACCGCATTGCTAACTATTATCAGTCCTTTTGCTGCCTATTGGGGGGTTGTACCTTTCATTATTGTGCGCGTGGCGGAAGGATTTACAGAGGTTTGTAGATAGACCATATTTAGTGTAATACCTGTAACACTTGACCACACATTTATGGGATATGCCAAATTTTACTAGTGTATCTTGTATTATAGGGTGTTACTTTTCCCGCAATGAACAGTATGCTCGCACGTTGGGTTCCCCCATTGGAAAGGAGTAAATTTGCTGCCTACGTTTATGCAGGTGAGACCGTTGTCTGGCTAGTTACCGCAGTAAGAGATGATCAACAATCTATATCATGAACTTTATCAATTAATTCATAGGATCAAACTTTGGGACAGTCATATCATTACCTGCGAGTGGGTGGCTGTGTTCGCTTGAACTTTGGGGTGGTTGGCCACTCGCCTTCTATCTTTCTGGGGGGTTAGGGATTGTGTGGTACGTTTTCTGGTTATTGTTTGTATACGACACACCTGCACAGCACACACGAATCGATCCCCAAGAAAAAGCATTCATCGAAGCATCCATAGAGCCAGCATACGAGGTAGCTTTTTCTTCTCACATCATTTCTCAACACATTTCTCTCGATGACTGAATGATTTTTTATTTACCAGGGTGAAGATCTAGGTGTCCCTTGGCTGGCTATCTTTGGCTCACTACCAATGTGGGCCATCGCTGTTACACAATGTGGCCAATCCTGGGCATTCTACACTCTGCTCACAGAACTTCCAACATACATGGATCGAATTTTACATTTTGACATGCAACAGGTAATCAAAATTTTATCACAGATCACATCAGATGAATTTTTTTGGAGGTACAAAAATACCTATATACACTTTTCGTGTTACAGGACTCTTATTTGTCACCACTCCCGTACCTGAGTGCATGGATAGTTAGCTTAGGCGTATCGTTTTTGGCTGACGCTCTTTTAGCCCGAGGTTTCCTAACACCTCTTAACTCGTACAAATTTTGGAATACAATTGCTTCCTTGGGTCCCAGCTTGAGTTTCCTTGGAGCTATCTGGGCAGGCTGCGATCGTATGACTGTCCTGATGATGCTAGCTGGATTTGGGTCATTGCAGGGTGCCATGTATGCCGGAAATCAGATGAACCACATCGCTCTTGCTCCTCGATACGCAGGGACTTTGTATGGCATAACAAACGCAGCTGCAAATACCTGTGGATTTTTGGCACCCTATGTTGTTGGAATCATTGTGGAGGGACATGTGAGTATATTGTTCCACAAGTATCTATGAGAATATGGGTATATTTAAACATGTGTTTCAGGAAACTTTGGCACGTTGGCACCTGGTATTTTGGCTAGCAGCTGGAATAAATATGACAGCTAATGCCTTTTACTTGATTTTTGCATCTGCCAGCGAGCAGCCATGGAGCAAGGGGCGCAGTTAACGATGCATTTATCTGAAACCAATTATCGTCTGAAACCTGGTGCACAAATAGCGGTTTCAGCTTGATAACTTATTTATATAATGTGATAGAATCCGTGTATATATTTATGTATACATGTTTTCACAAATGCAGGTATATATAGTTATATATGGTTAGTTAGAAAATTTGTCAGATGCTATGAATCGCGGATCCTGAACTAGTACGCCTGGAGTAATTGATTGATTGTGCCGACACGATATTAGGTTGAACAATGGACACGAATACTTTGAGCTGAATTTATTGTCGGATTGTTGATAAGTGGTTTAGAGACTGCAGTCACACTGACAGTTTGGAATTTGTGATTTTCGGACAAAGAATTGATGCGATTATTGTGGGTCCATCATTTCACACAACTATTTCTAGACGCATGTCAGATACATATTATAAACTAATGCAGGACTCTTCAACGCACTATTCCAATATTTAGGTCTCTGTCAATCTCATGCAGCGTTGCTGATATTTTTAACGATACCTTTACAGGGCATAGATTATACATCCCGGAGAAACATGCATTATTCCTTAGACTTAAAATATTTATTAATGTAGGTAAGTCTTTGAGAAAATTTATAATATAATCGTGAGTCAATACATGACAATGTAACATTCCAGTCACCATGAATTTTCCTGCTTATTTTTCCAAACCTCTTCAGTCGTTATTCCTAACTGATGGGGTACTAAATTCGGTAAAGGAAAGTGTAAGACACAAAGTTTTTGGTAAAATAAAAAATATTTTTATTGCGCATTATGAGTTGATAAAAATTATACATGAAGTCATTTTATAATTCAAATTAAGGCAATTGCAAGCTCGCCACTAACTGGTATTTAGGTCTTCTTTTTTCTTTGCTGTGAGCTCAAATATCATATCTCGCATTCGGCTTAGGTCAGAAAGTTCATCTTTCATTTTTTGGATAGCCTCATCCCTTTGGAAAAGAGCCATTTCTTGATTGCGGCACTGTTCAGTTTGCTTCTGAATTTCCTGTTTCAGCGCCGATATTTCTTTATTTTTTTCTTCGAGTAGCTAGAATAGCATTTTAAGTCATTACTCATCTGATTTTAACATCGCGTTGCCATGAGTCACATACCTGATCCTTTTTAATCGTTGCATCTTCCATTTTACGTACAACTCGACACAACTCATTATGCTTAGCTGTGATTTCCTTGGCCTTAGTCTCATTGATTTGGCTCTCGTTCAGTAATATGCCAACTTTCTTTGCCAAGGTTTCTGCCTTTGCATTGCTTGCTTCCAGTTGTGCTGCATACTGTAGTACTGTGCAATTCAGTTGTTCAACCGTAGCTGATTTTTCAGTCACTATTTTTCTGAGTCCTTTAATCTCCTGTGAATGGATGAAATGAATACATACAAAAAGCGTATTTTCAGCGATATTGTATTGATATTTCTTCGCATAAGTTTTCAAGAAAATTGAAAGTCAATTATTCACCTGAACTTGTGTAGCATGTACCCTGCCAGTTTGTGTCTCAGCATCTTTAATTTTGGCAATTAAAGCAAGTTTCTCCGCTTGACTCCCCTCCAGGCACTGTTGCGTGTAAAACAGTAGCTGATGAAGCCGACTAGATTCAGCCACAACTTGGGCCAACCTATGCTGAAGGCTGGTTCCATGACGGTTCGCAGCCTCAAGACTGGCCTGCATCGCCCTTTCCGCATGCCGCATCGCTGCTAGCTGTATTTAGGTCAGTTGAAATTAGGCACAGTGGGGAGAAAATTTCCTATCAATTTGAGAACTAGGTAATTCAATGTACTTTGTATTCATATAGCTCCATAACAGCAGATGTTGTGATATCTTGTATTTGATTGGAGTCGAATGCTTCTTGAAGTTTTGCGATGAAAATATCTAAGCGTCCTTCTTGGGCTAGAGAAAAAAGTGGAGCCTGCATTTCGCCAGAATGATTATAAGTCATAACTGAACGGTCCCTCGCCACTGGTCCATGCACTGTTGTACCCTGGACCAATACCAGCGGTTCTAATTCACTCATACACCGTGCTACCGCTGCCACGCTAATAAAAACGGTTTGAAAAAAGACAAAGTAACAAATCTCTATAATGCGTTGATAAGGTCAGGCAGAAAATTTTGCACCATTCTTGGGGAAATCCAACTGACGAGGTCAACTGCAATACCCTTTGCTTTGCCTCTCCATCCCCAGTGAAGAGTGCAATCGCCATCACCATCTGAATTTGCTTCTTTCTCAGTAGCTCCGAGTACAGAGTCAGCCAGTTCGAGTCCTGCACCGCCAAATCCGCAGTCAACGATAACGCTTGTATGTATAATGTCACCATTGGATCCTAACAGTTGAGTGTGATTATTGCACTGCTCCAACAAAAGTATAGGGTTTTTAATATGACGGTCAAGTTTTACCTGGAAGAGGTTCCCCGGCCCTGCTTCACTCATAGAAGCATCACTTTGCTCGAGCATTGGGCTTATTAGTTGTCGCATCATCTGGTCAGTGAATATCTGCATGACTTTTGGTCTGAGCGTGGCAATTCGTACCATTTCTAGCAGCAATTGCAAGAATTCTGTTAATCTGGCTTGTGATTCGACACTCCATGCAGCATTGCTTTCCTCTGTTTCACATCCAGTGTCCAAGACAAGCATTAAGACGGATAAATCAAGTTCGTTCAAGATATCAAGGGAGCCCTTCAATCGACGGGCATCCATAACAACCATTCTTATAAGACTCAATGCTTTTGAGCATACCTGAAATCACAGATTTGAAAATAGAGATTTTTCCCCAGATCGATTGTAATGTCAAGCTGAAGGTGAAACCCTGTTTGCTACCGTACTCGTTCAACAGGGACCCACATCATAGCTGCTTTCACACAATGTGAATACAATTCTACTAAGGCTGGTATCTGGAGTCTGACTAAACACGCTAAGAATTCCATCATCAAAGCCACGCATTCTGGGTCAGAGTTGGATCCCAACGCCTCCAAAATATTTTGAACACCGACAATATAACTGAAAAAAATGTATGTTCAACCTGCCCAGATATAAATATTTCAGAGATATACGTAGGTAAAACTATTACTCACTTGGGATAGGTGATAAGAACAGCTTTGGAGTTATCATTCTGTCGAACATCATCAAAAAAGTCAACAGTGTGCCGGAGAAGTAGAACGTTTTTGTCCTTCAAAGCTGTGACTAAGCTGGTAAAGGTAACCTCAGCAAAATCAAGAATATCTTTATCCGGAATTTGTCTATTGATGTCTTCTAGTACGATGAGCAGCTTGCAGCACTGAACCCTGGTATTGATGTTATAGCTTTGTACTTTGAGTAGTGTTCTGACAAAGACCTTTGTATCAACAGCTCGCATCAGTGTGTAAATTGCAGGTAAATTTTTGTAGCATAGATTGACTAGCACCCCAAGCGACAGCGCAACTACCTCCTCTTCTGTGGAATTTGTCACCCATTGAGTCAAAGTAGATATGAGATATGGTAGATGTGCCTCTAGCCACGATATTTTCACACCGTAGGTTAATTCTTGCAGTAGTTGTAAAACACGTATCCTTTTCTCAGCAGTCAAATTTGCCTTTAACATACAATTCATCAAAATTCTGTCCTCAGTTAAGGCTATTAAAAAGGTGTCTACAAACCTCCAGTAGTCTCGTCAATATGGGTGTGAACTTGTAGGTGTGAATTAGCGCTTGTCTTGCTGCAGAATTTTTGCAGGCATGCTGGAGCACAGCTACGGCACTCCATATTAGACTTGAACGTGAAACCAAAGAATTTGTCAACTCGTGTAGGCTCACATAGAATTCAGCCGCAATACTGGAGCCTGGATCAAAAATGCTCAAGTCCAGAGTTGCCCCTATTGTCTGGGTGGGCATAAAATCATCAATTAACAGAGCACTTTTAGAGAAACACTAATATTGGACATACTCCAAGGTTTCTCTGGAGAACAGCAGCAGTAGTTTCGCTGGGATGTTTTGAGTATTCCAATGCAGCGGCGATAAACGCCTTCATACAGCGGTGCTTCTCCATTAGAATTTTTTTAAAGGAATTCAAATAACACCCGCGTTAAAAGAAGACACTTTTAAATTATTCACACATGAATAAAAAATATTTTTCACATACTGGATGACAAACTTCCATTTTTAAATTACCTACGCCGACAGCGTTCATTTCGGTTAAAAATTTTCAAACCAAAGCTGCGGCGGTTTATACGTGGCGCCATCAGTGCTGAAGAATAAAGTTCCGCGGGGGTAACAAACCCTCGCGGTGTCACAAATCATTGAGAGCTGCCGTCATCTGGTGGTGAAATAGAATAATTGTATAGTAGCATTTGGCGCCTTTTTCCGCAGCCAGTCAACGTTCGGGCCTAGCATCGCTGAAAGACAATCTTCAGTCAACGCTAGCATAGTCGTTGACGTGACGTGTGGAAATGAGCTTGGTGTTCCTGGTAGCCGTATCCGGCGTGTATTCGGATTAACGTGGGGAGTCCCCGTAGAGGGATTAATATGAAGGTATATTCAACAGTATAAAACTTTATTGCTTTATAGTTCGCTCTCGCGTTTATTTAAAAACAGTCACAATACATATTTCCTACTGCCTCTTGCATTACCACGGCCGATCCCGCGATCCCCCTCAGCTCTTTTGGGAAAAAACCCGTAATTAAGTAATTGGGATTGCAGGATTTCGGTGAAAACTATTTTTTCCCGTTGTAAACTTGAGCACAGTTTTTGTTATGCGTGTTTCATAGCACATTTGTAATTGTAATAGATGTACAGTTTGTTCATGGAACACCGAGAATCAAAGCCAAGGTGCGTATGCTTTGAGAAATTTCATGGCAAATTCGAGGCCCAAAAAACAGGCAGCGTTCGCAGGGAAGGCACGTAACATTACTGGTACTACCCCACGGTATAATGCCATAAAACCTTCTTCTTGTATGACAATGGGTAGCACAGATCTCACTCCCTTTGGGAATTTTCCATCAGGAGCAGTTTGAAGACGAGATTTTATTACATCGGCTGGCATTCCAACCGACCAGTTAGCTATTCCTGCGGCACCCCCGGCTACGAGAGAAATCCACATCGCGTTCTGGAATTATAATTTTTGTTATTTTATCATTATTTAATGGGTTGAATTGAAACTTTGAACACAGGCTCGACCCACTTCGGACCCGTACATGCTCTGAAGTGCCCGCGTGAGGACCTCATAGGTGTAAAAATACATTCCTGCGGCAGGAACGTCACGTAAAAGCGTCGCGCAAGTACCAACGTAAATATTCCGAACACCTCCCTCTTTCCAAAGCTTCACTCCGCAGTCTATAAAACCTGAGTATTTCTTTTCATTACCAGTCTGCATCTGAAGCAGGCATTTTATTCGCTCCCCCGGCGCCATCACGAAGGATGTGCACATGCCGCTAAAAGCTCCAGCTAAAAATTGCTGTGAATCCGTCAATTTCTGTTGCCCAGGTCTTGCCACGAGCTTCTTGCCCAGTCCAAAACCGAAAAAGCTAACTGCAAATATCGGAGTGATCGCCACTAGCGGCGCCGTAACTCCCTGAAAAAAATTTCGGGATTTTCCACTACAAAAGGGATAATTTTCTACGGGGGCATGAGTTAGCTGCGCATTTTCACTTTATACAATCCCATGGGACCTTCTCTGATCACAATCTTTTTCACCGCATCCAAAGTTCCCAAATATTCACCCGGCATAGTTTGGAGACGGACTTTCACCGTGTCCAAAGGGTGTCCTGTTATCACCGTGCATATTCCGCCGAATCCACCCGCTGGGATGATTGATATTAATATGAGGGGGTACGAGATTTTGAATTCATATTGTTTTTTTAAATGGTATTGCTGAGATTACCCAACAGGTATTTCAAGGGACTTTCTTCCTCCGACATAATAGCTCTTTTTCACCTCGTTGACGTAAAAACTGCAAGTCTAGTAAGCGGGAGTCTTCGTCCGCGACCATCCGTAGACGGTTTTTTCCGGGAACAGAGGATTATTTTTTACCTGGGCGGTGTAATTCTAGAGTTTTTTTCTCTGGCATGACCATTAACAAACGGAATTCCCAATTTTTCTCGAGACTCAATGCAAGGTTAAGAAGGAACAAAAAACTGAGCATCCCTAGAACTAATAATTGAAAGTACGCCACCTCTTGACCGAGTGTGATTGAAATCTTTGAAAAGTAACAATAGTTGCTGCAAATACACTGCGCTGGTAAAATGTTCGTTCATATTATTCATGCGTCGACAATTATTGAAGTTATACTGCATAAGCTAGCAAATCCAACATTAAAATTCGCATCGTTATCTCTTCTACAGAAGTACAGGCGTACTGCTCACTAACGTTCGAAGTAAAACGCCATAAAAATATCTAGTTGCATGGAGCATTGCCGGAGAATGAACAAGATTTTTATCATCTCCAACTGCGATTGAACCCTTGGAGTCGGTGGTCATTGGAAGGCGAAGTAAAACAGTGCCGCCGAAGTACCATGAAACGCATGAAACATTGCTGATATTGTCGAACCTACTCGAATTGTGCCGACTTTACACGAAGGATTTGAAGATCGGACAGGGATGAATGCTGCCACTAATGCCCACACGTGTGAAGAGCGATGTGAGAGCATTGCCTATTGGATTTCTCGGTATTTTTTTCTTTGTTTATACATCGTGCATACCGATTCATTTGTTTCGGTCGATGAGAGACGTGAGCCAATCAGATTCTAGTTTATCATGGCGAATGTTACTGCGGTGCAGCTATCAACGTGAACACTTATACTGCATTTATACTTACAAACCTCGGTATCTCCGGCGGTTTTTATTTCTATTATATATTAAAGTGATCATGGACATCTCTAATTATCAATCATAGTCACGCTGGTATCGCGACATTTAAATCGTCAAGTATTGACAATACGACAGTTCCGTTTCGGTTAGGCCATTTCGGTCGCATTGAACGTCAACGAATACCCGGTGTGATATGAAGACTCTGAAGAAATCGGCGAAACGTCATAAATTCAACAACATCTCTCTCAAACGGTGGCTACTCAAGATTGGCCGAATACGACGTAGAGGCTTACTACAAAAGGTATGATATTCGAAACGGAGTTTGTAATTAATTTTCATTTCTGTATGGAATGGAATTCATCTTCATAGCCCCCCGAAAATCAGTAGATTTTGAATCCCATCTGACCGGAGCTAACGAATCAGCGAGTTGATCTGTCTTCTTGCGAGCGTTGACTGATAATCTTCAGTCAACGTTGCGAGTGTGGGTGACACACTAATCGCTATGTGTAGTAGTAGGCTAGATATCTGTGAAACAAGAAAGAGTTAGTTTTCGTTGAAACTGTGCCCCGACTGCATGTGTGCATTGTGACCTTAGAGCATATATGCTCTAAGGTTATGACTAACTGATTGTCTCAACTGAGGGAGAAGTTGGTATGTTGGAAATTTTTCCGCATGGCACATCCTGTTGGAAAATCGGCAATATTCCTTCCGGATATTGTAATGACGCGACCTAGCATCATTTATTGTTTTTTTTTTTAATTGGAATAAGGTTGATTCAGTATTTGCCCTACACCCATAATCCAGCATCCCTCATACCCAAAAACCTCTTGAAAACATATCTTTTATCACCTATTACCGATCCATCTGCGTTGCAGCTGTAACGGTCAATGTCATACTAACAAACTTTCCACTTCAAAATTTGTATCTTCTCCAATTTTCTTATTGGTTCATTTTCGAACTCGAAGTTCCGCCCGCAACCTCTTCTACCCAAATTTCATCCCTTTCCAAGAACAGAATAAGTTCGACCTCTGAGGCTTCGAAGCATCTACGCGTATCATTTTCCCGGCTCCTAAAGACCGAAGCAGATCATAAAATATTTATAAATCTCATCAAAAAGTTCAAGGTACTACCCTTCAAGTTTGTCAGCCCAAAATACCTATTCCTAATGGGAATTTCCCATTTGAAACCGGGCTCATTGTCAGTGAGAACAACCGTAGTGCCGGAGGACAGCGCATAAAAATTGGCTCTAGGAGGGCACTGCAATATAAATAATAAATGTCTACCGGGTTTTCACAGAGCATTTCAATGCAGACACGATGCATGAACCATATACCCCCACTCCCCACTCAAACGAATAACTTGACAAAAGTTCATTCAACATTTATTATTGATGGTTTTAAGATATTGACAGCGGAGCCAAAATAACACTGCACCTTGATGGTTATTGGCACTCACATCAGCCAGATTTTGTGGTTTCCGCAATACAATGTTCGTAATTTCTTGGAGGGTACAAATCAGTGAATAGGTAATTCTAAGTGTGCTTATTAATGAAATTCTTTTGCCTCGTGTAATACATATAAAAAAGTATTACGACTGATTCCTAACTGCGCAGAGTGCTCATGGCAGCCAGCCGAGTGGTCAGGTATCAGGCAAAGCGCTGACTACAGAAATAGGATATTCTGTACTAAATGTATATGTATATTGTATAATGATATACGATTCTGTATCGAGCGCAACATTGTTCTTTGTGCGTCCGGTTGTAGTACATAGTAGCTAACGATCGAAGGACTATTTCAAGATATTTTGGTAAATTATATTGTTATAAAATCACCGTTCTAGTGCAAACCTCTGTCTAAATTATCTTTTTATAGTTTAAGGCGCAGTTGGTTGGGCTGGAAATCCCCGACGCGGCGGTGCGCAAGGGCCTGCTGCAGATTTCCACCCATTGTTCTATTCGGTTGAATAGAATACTTGCGAACGAGGTAAGACAACATCCTGTTAATTTGCAACATTGTTTTGCATGTGTTCTTACGGACATTATTGATTCCAGACACCTTGGATTTGTCATTCAGAAGTTAAAGAGTCCGGAACAGAGAAAAGTCATAGCTATCGCCGATCCGCCTGTGACCGACCTAGCAGCTCCTTGAAAAAATCTCATCATCGACCATACAGAGAGGACACGGACACCACCGTAGTTAATCCGATTTCTAAAAACTCCGATTCGCAAAACAACGCGTCAATTTCGACGCAGTTGTCGGAATTTCCTACCGCTGCCGACAGATCACCGCGTCTGAAGAACGAAACGTCCGTTGGATCGACGATGGGCATCCATTGCAATGGTTCTACTTCTGGGCAACGTCGGCTAAGTCTGGAATCAGAACGCATCCCTCACAATGACGAAAATATATCTCATCATCCAAGGAAAGCTGATGACCAACTTCATATTCATGGATCCAATGAACCCGATCGGCGCGGTGGGCAGCGCAGCCGATCGACCGAGAAATCGAAGCGTCGCCGACTCACCAGCGAAATTCCAAATAACATCGCTTGGCGATTGATCCCGATCGATGAGCAGTGCATTCGAAAACCTCCACACACGAATATCCTGGAATGGACAAAGGCGATAAAACGAAAAGAGAAACTTTCACAAAAATATGTTGAAATTTTTGGGGAAGACGAGTTGTCAAGGTTCGATCCTTCTGAGATGTCGATATCCCTGACGGAGTCAAGTGATCAAAACCCAGATAGTAGTAATGAGTCTTGGTATATTACGGGAATTCAAATTTCGAAAATTCACGAAACCCCGAAAAATCGGAAATCTCCGATTTTCGGTCCTAGAAACAAGAGAGTAAATTTACCAAAGCAAATAAGAACTGCCCAAGGTATTGAGGATAGAGAAAATTCAAGAACCGAAGTCACCGAGAAGAAATTGCCGGCAGCCCAAAATCGAATCGTGATTCAAAGTGCTCAAGATGGAGTTTCTCCCACAACAGATGATCGATGCAACACTACTATTCCAGCGTTGACATTCAGTTCGTGTTTTCCAATAAAGTCTCCAAAAAGAGTAGACGTTAAAGATGAAAAAGATCATGTAGTCGAGATCTCCAAAAAGAAATTGCGGTCGGTTCAAAATCAAGCCCTGCTTCAAAGTTCTCAGGACAAAATTTCTCCTATCACAGATGATCAATGTAAGACTTGTAATCTAGAGTTGAGGTCTTGGATTTACGACTGTGATACAGTTGATCAAAAATCTGCTAAGGGTGTCACTTGTGAACCTTCAACTACTTTGGAATTGGAAGCAGAAACTTTTTCTATAGATTCTAACAAGATCATGGATTATGTAACCAAGAGTAAAATAAAAGATAACGATATGGGCAGGTGTAATGACAATGATGTGTCAGAAAGTTTAACGAAACCAATTTCTGAAAAAGATATCAAACCTACCTATGAATTCTGTCCTAATTCAAAGACTTGCAAAGACGCAGAGGCTACAAAATCTCGTTTGGCACAGACAACGTGCCAATTATCAAAATTGCTCACTGGATGGGGAATATCCCACGTAAGCAGCCGACTCTTGGGGGCAACGGATGTTATTTATTTGACTTTACTAGGCCGTCGCAGACTTATGGAACGTCGACAGGCAGCTAATCAGCTAGCGGTAAGAAAAAATCGACAAAAAGAGCTTCTGACGGCGCAGCACGAGTTCAAGTCACATATTCAAAAATTTCTAGATGAGTTCATGTATCTCCATCAAAAATTGGGTGAACGATCTCGCGTACTACAATTCATCATGTTAGGTCTGAGGAACCGAATACCGGCAGGTTCTCAACCCTTTGCTAAATCAGAACTGGATTTCCTTATAACTGCAGCGAATATTGATGATTTTACAAATTGTGAGGAGCAGGTTTTACTCACAGAGATGAAATCTTCGCCACGGAATGAAGAACCTTCACAAAAAGTTATCTGCGAAATCGACTTGACTATCGATGAGGCTGATCAAGCAAACACCGTAGATTTGATATGTGATAGTAGTACAGATCTGCAATGGCATTGCGAGGTGAAGGGTGCCTATGATCTCAACGCTAACGAACTACCGTTACAAGTACCCAACATTGCTGAAGTTAAATCTATATCACGGCAGCAGTTTGAAACCCTAAATGAAAAGGAGAAGATAAAGTCCCCCTGCTTCATGTGCGGAAAGGAAAGCACTGTATCATGTGGGCAGTGCGTTAAGACAAACTATTGCAGTGAAGATTGTCAGAGAATTCATTGGGAAGTAGTTCATCACACAACTTGTGTACCGCGATTGGGTGTCATCTGATTTACGGAACGAAACAGCGGAAAAGAGGCGAGCGCATTTTGAAAAATAATCTTATTTCGTGTTTGTTGGCTGTACAAAACCTGTGAAAATGTATATACGTATCAGTATAGTCAGAGATTCCCCTAATCTCTGGTATCGTTTGTTCAATAGAGTTCATGTTTTAGATATAATTTTGGTACCATATGTAAGCAGTTATATATTTTATACTTGAATAATCAGAGCTCGTTTGAAAAAAACAATTTTCCTTGCTTCCAACCATTGTTGCGACCGTACTCAAGCCGTACACCAGTGGATGGATTCTGCATGGACCACCGATATTCGTTGTTTATATCATTTCCGGTCTGACGTCATATCCTTGTGGCGCATTGAATGTGATCGTTCAGCATCGTTGATAACATCGCAGTAATATAATCTATCAGAATTGTAGACCTATGCGAAGGTACGTATTAATTCATCTCAGAACCACCACAGAGGCGGATGGGCAATTGTAACACCAAAAGAGAAAAATTTAGACCTCAGAAGGACAGACAGGAGAGGCAGACTCCCTATGCGAGCCACGTTAGTAAATAAACAGTTTTCTAACCTAAGTGCCACAGTATAAAAAAGTATTACTTGAAGCTTTTAAATCTCCGAGCATCTAACTCTTTTCGCCATAGCTAGTAAAATAACCTGCATCGTTATTTTGAACTTTAACTGTTCTCGATTTAACTCCTAACCTTGACCAAGCCTAATTTCATGTGGTGAAAACTAACTTATCCTAATCTCTTGACAATCACGATTAAGTCAACTTGCCATGATAGTCCAGCCTCGACAACGCCGGTAGCAGTAGAAGCTTCAGGTATCTTATATTCGGTGGAAGTGGAGTCGCAAATTCAGCAGCATCTGCTCGTATTGAAACATCTCAGCGTTCTCGTGCCTCTCGTACCTCTCGACGAACGTAATTATTCCTTCTTGAAATCATCTTATTTGAGGTTACAACAGTCAGGTAGCAGATGACTTGATTACTTTCAGTTTTATTTCAGAACAAACCAGGGTACAACCTGTGACCTGCATTCATTCTATAAGACAAAGTGGCCAGTACCACAGTTCGAAGCTGCCTTTCTCCCAGAATTCAAGATCAAAGAAGCAGCGTCTGAAGCAGAGTATGATTTTATCGACATAATATCCAAGGGTGCTTATGGACAAGTCTATAAAGTCCAAAATCGTAACGATGGAGAGATATTTGCCTTGAAGGTGCTCAGCAAGGCACAGGTTATTGCGGAGAATGCAATAGAACGAGTCAAAGATGAAGTAGGTATTCTTCTTCTCTGTGGATTTGTGTTGGCTTTCATGAGATGCTATTTTTCTTTCATATTTATTGCTCCAGGTTCGCATACAACAGGTTGTTGGGCATCATCCTTTTGTTGTGAACTCATCTCGCCACTGGCAGGATAGAAGAAAACTCTACGTAGGTAAGAGATCTCTTTGTAATGATTATTTATTTAATCAGATTCACGTTATTCTAATTACAGGTAGTGACTACGTCCCTGGAGGTGAATTATATACCTTAGTACAAGATTATGGGAGCCTGCCAGAGGATGCAGTCAGAATTCTAGTTGCTGAAGTTGCTTTGGCAATAGGTGTGTACCCTACTATGTTTTCCTAATCTCATTATCAGTGTACCTGCAATACACATGACCACAAGATATTTTGATCTGGTTCACAGATTTTCTCCACAATGCTGGTGTGATTCACCGAGATATAAAAGCATCTAATGTTCTCTTAGACATTGAAGGTCATGCCCAACTAATAGACTTTGGTTTTGCCAAGTGGTTACCTCATGGACATAAAACTTCAACACTTTGCGGAACACCACGATACATCGGTAAGTTCTGTCTGTAATAAAGTACAACATTATTAGTTGCGTGTTTAGGAGCTCCGGACTTCATCTACAGTCACCTTGTCAATTGTTTTTTTTCGCAGCACCAGAGATCTTACGGAGAGAGCCATATGGCCACGCAGTTGACTGGTTCTCCCTTGGGATCCTGATGTTCTTCCTACTAACAACTGAGGTGAGTTTGGTATTTACATATTAACATACATAACTACCGGTGGTGAGATTATCTCATATGTAGCGGAGAAAGGAATGAAAATGAACCGACTTGACGCGCTTTTGGAGTTTGAGTTTATTTTTTAAGCAAGTATATGATGGGGGGTACAGTTGGGAACTGGAAACCGCAACCCTTGTCAGGCGTGAGTGAAAATATTGCTGATTCTTGCTAATGTAGCCAACTGAGAAATTTTTTTATCGAGTAAACGGTGCATGCAGTCACACAGCGTATACATACATGTTAGCACTCGAATTCATAGTAATAATACTAATAATAATAACAATAATGATAATGATAATAATAATTTTATTAATAATAATAATATTAATAGTGATAATAATAATAAAATAATAATCATAATGGGCGCTAAACGCGTGTACCGGAAAGGCGAGCAAATAATTGTAATGATAAGATCAATGCTAATAATAAAGAAGTGGTTCAAATAATCGAAAGGCTCCTCGGTGAAGTCCTACGCCATGACTATACTATGATGTATAAATGATACCAAAGATAAATGCTGGTAATGATGGTATAATAGTAGAATAAATGATGTTATGACGGCTACACTCTAGTTGTTTAGAGTGCAGGTGAAGTGGTAAGTAACGGACAACTGGGGCAGGTATCTAGGTGCAGCCGATATAGGTAACACCTACTTCAAGTTTAATGATGCATGAGCGAATTTACTCGAATCTTTGATTCTGGCAGCTTGTAGTGCCATCACGGTGGCAATCGAGGAACACGCGTTTTGCGGAAGCACGGTGCCCTCCCTTCCTCTCCCTTTATCTACCTCTCACTCTCACTGTCATACTGACTCTCACTCTCTATCACTCGTTCTAGGATGATATAATAATAAAATCCATTATTCTATTCTATTATTATTCTATTCTCTTCCCTGCTTTCTTTCATATACTTTAGCAACATATCTTCTCTGTTATGTTTCTCTCTCCTTTTTTCGCACCCTATCCTGTTCCTCTGGCATAATTCTATCACTCGCGAACAACTGTCCCTTTTAAGAGATCTTCTTCGAAACCTGCTCGCTCTTCTCCTGACTCTCTTCCTGACTCCAATCTTCTTCGGACTTAATAATTCCAGTTTTGTCCGCGTTGCTCTTCTCTTCCTCGCTTGACTCTTCACTTGATTCTTGTGACGTTTCTGGCGCAACTATTGGCTTTTCACCCTCTAGCTTTACTGCCTCTGGCAGCGTCTCATGCATGGTCGGATCCTTCGCGACCTCGGCAGCCTCTTCCTTAATCAATTTTTCTTCCTCTTTCTCAATTTCTTTTTCCTTTTCCTTCTCTTCGGTTGTTTCTGCCGGAGGCGCGGTCTCCTTAACAATTTCTTCTCCCTTTGCTGCGCTCAACTCTTCGACCGCCTCCTCCGCTTTTGCTTCCACCCTTAACTCACTTACCGTCCTTGACCTCTCTGCAGTTTCACTGGCCGAACCTGCGACGGGATTTTCCTGTCCTGCTACCTTAGCTTCCTCAATTTTAGAGCTTGCAATCGGCGATGTCTCGGCTTGTTCCTTTGTTTCTGAAAAATGGATTACCTTGAGAGAGATATCCTCTGGTTTACTTTCACTTTCTTTGGTAGCTGGGGCAGCTTCCTCTTCTGCTGTTTTTGTTTCCGTTTGTGAACTAGTGGCGGCTACTTCCTCCAGCTCTTTTGGTCCTTTGTTTTCCTCGCTGAGTTTGCCATCGCGATTTATGTGCTCTGCAATCGAAACAGGCTCCTGAATGTTAGCTGAGTGGTGCTCCGCTTGTTCTGGGATCACGTCCGCAATGATTGTTCGCTCCTTTAGTGCCTCTTTCTCTGTCTTCTCTACCTCATGTGCAACTTCAGCTATAGCCTTTGCGTCCTTGACGTCATCGATCTTAGGCTTTTCTTCCTCAGCAATCAATGGCGTAGGTTCCTTCTGTAAAGTACATAATGAAATATAGTTCTAAGTACATCTCTCAAATCGTGAGGATAATTCGTTCTAGTTTTTTTATAAATGTTGAAACCCACCTCATTTACATTAACCGATTCTTCAGACCTCGCGACTGGGGCTGGTTCCTCCTTTACGAGGCTTTCCTCTTTTACGGCAACATTCTCTTTTGGCTCTTCCGGTTGTGGGATTTCCGCTGCTGCCGGAATGATGATGTCATCGCTCACCTTGTTCTCGTCCTTTCTGGCCTGCGGTTGATCTTCTACCTTCGGTTCAGCCTCTGCTTGTACGATGGGGTCTGAGCTGATGGTGCGTTCCTTAGGAATTTCCTCAGGATTAGCAACAGCGATTTCTGGTATCTTCTCAGCTGAATAGGTAGCTTTTTGTGTGACATCCACTACGCTCTCGTCCAACTTCTTGGGGTCTTTGCTCTCGTCGGCATTTATCAGAGTCGCTGTATCCGCTGGTGTTTCAGGGCTAACCGGTCCTTGTCCCAATGGTATAACGGGATGAGCATCTTCGGGGGATGGTGCCGCCAAAGGAAGTCCTTGGACGACTCCAAAAATCGTAACCGCGAGCATTAGCATCGCTGCTGTTGTCGGTACCCCTTTCATAATGGTAGATGGTACTTAGCTAAATAAAGAAAAACAAGTAACAGAAAAATTAACAAAGAAATGAAAAAACGTAGCTATTCCGAGATGAGCGTCGCGAAGTTCGTGCCATTCAACCCGCTGGAGTATCGGGTGATTTCAACGAGCAATGAAACTGGGCGACATTAGCTACTGAGAAGTCGTAATTACAGGATGCGCTGATAGGTGTATCTTGTATGCGTATACGGTGCTGGGTAACATGGGCAGTTGCAAATGAAACTGGTACGCGTGTAACGTGCGGGGGGGGGGGGGGGTACCACGCGCTTACAATATAGTATGCCAAGTACATAATACATGTACGCACACAATCTTTACATATCCGTTCGAAACGGCAAACGAAATAACAACAGTTAAAAGATATTATGCTTGTAAGATCGCGTGCAAGGCCATTATACAATTTATCTATCTATCTATCTATATGTCCGCGGTTGGTCCAGAGCCCCAAGGGCCGTGAGCTGAGAGAATCAATCCGATTAATGATACGGTCAATTGTCCGCTTTGCTACATGATAGGAGCATTGATATTGAAATACTAACGCTTGCTCGTCGCTGAAGGAAGCTTTGATAAATTCGTATTCCTTGAATGATGTCGGACAAAACGAAAAGAAGGAAACTGTTTGCACTGAAAGACGATGCGCCTACGGTAGAAAAAAGTCCGTTTGGCAGAACCATTATTTCATCAAGATTGTTAAAAAAAAGTACAAACGACGTACGTACAACAGATCTCGGACTTTGACTCAAACGCCGATTCGAGTGAACATTTTTTCTTTATTTTTTTAAATTTCCATTTTTACTCTGTATTTGCTCAAGAGTAATTTATTAAAAATAAAATTAAAAAAAAAAAGAAATTTAAATTTAACAAGATCAGGGAGGATGTGATGAGTTACTCACATTGTGTCAGTTGATGTAACAGATGATCTCTTATAATCTCCGCGTCGAATTTCTCTTTGTCCGGTATAATCGATCCTCTCAGTATTCGAAATCCCTTTGAATGTTAAAATTTTTATTCACGATTTGGATCTGGTTACACGGCTCCTGCAGATCGGGATGGTACGCGCTTTCTCAAAGACTCGGTGAATGAGGGCTGAGCCGGCGGGGCCCCGTTTATATACCGTGCGGGGCCCTGTGCAGATGACCCCCACTACCGACACCAGCTTCGAACTAAACGTGAACATCACCACCACCATCACCATCAACATCGCCGTATCATCGTTGTCTTCGTCGAGTACCTAACCATATTATACCAGCAACAACAAAACAACAACAATAACAACGGCCGGCAAAGCCAACCCTCCACTTCTGTATTTGTCCAAATGTGCATCTGATATGCAGAAAGATATGAAGAGGGGTACAGATAAGTGATAAACGATCAGCGGATAACCACGTACGGTAAACTACCAGGTATACCTTCTATTGTAATCGTGTTTACGTTTGGACGACGCTGCTGCATCATTCGCATTACTTTGTTTCATACTCTCTTTGTCCAACACGCGGGTGTATTCATACGCATGCATTTTCAACGCTTAAAATCGCATGCCATGCCGCTGCCATACCTTGACCTGGGTCCGGAAATGCGTACCTATAACGTATGTACGTAGAAACTGAACGGGGTGCCGGAAGCCTCAAGCAGATGTTCTCACGGGGTTATTTCTATTTTATTTCCCTTCTATCGTCAAGACATTTGACCGATTGTTTCAATGTTCTTTTTTTTCTTAATAACTTTCGCAGACTGTCTACCCTGCGAAGAAGAGTCTCGCGTTGGTCTCTAGAAAAATAATGATATCGAAGGTCTAGCGTGGTGCAGAACCTTGAAGGTGTTGTAGCGAGAATAGATAGTATAAATTATTGACCGTGCGGTGAACTCAGTCCTTTTGGTGACCTACTGCAACGAGTTGCATCTGCAGGTAGCAGCATTCCGTGGGTGTTTATTTATTATTATTATTACTTTTTTCTCATGAGTTTTTTTTTTTGTGCGACTTCGTTGAGTTGCCATTGCTTTGTGTTAATTCTGTTTATTATATGTGTGAATTTTACTGCATATATAGAAACGTAGTAAAAGCGTGTGACAATATTAAGGGACGGAGTTATTATAGACGCGGGTTGTTTTAGTTTCGCTTGAGAGCATCAAGGGGACGGAACGGACTGAGGTAATCGTATTGATGCAATATACATCGTGCCTCTGAGATTATAATGGGTATTACGGCGCAAATCTAGTCATAATATCACCATCATCATCATCATCTTGATCATCATCTTGCAAGGAGCCCAAGGTCTATGAAGCCAGCGAAGCTGGTCGTCGCCCTCCTATAGAGTATATACTTTTAAAGAATCCATCCGAGGCCTCTGCACTGTGTTGCACTCCAGCAACTGGTGACACTAACGTTAGTTCGCGTCTAGCTAACCGTCTAGTTCTTATGCGCGAACTATCCCCGTTAGTCAGAAGCGCGAAATACTTATTCGCATTCGCATTCGCATTTGTATTTGTATTTGTATTTGTATTTGCGTTTGTATTCGCATTACATTAGTATTACTATTAGCGTTCTCACTTTAACTGGATATTGTATCACGTGGTTGGACACCTCCGTAGCTTGGTCATTGGTCATGAACCTTACGAGCTCTGATGGTCAGATGGAGATGGTTGATTGCTACTAACAGAGTAAATTGTTGCTAATTCTTTCAGTCATGACAGTGAATTATATTTTCGGATACCCTAAAGCGTTTTAATTTCGTAATTCTTTGCTATAGCTTCTCATATATGCCGCAGTTAAGTTTGCTCTTTGCAAGTTGCGTTTCCGTGCGGTGTCTAAGATACCAAGTAGCGATTATCCGTCTCGCGGGAATAGAATACACTTTATGTAGACATAGGTAAGGCAAGACGACTGGTATACTGCATAGATGTATAGGTTTTATACGTGTATGTACAGGAGATATCGGTGTGTGCATTGGTTGAGTAAGCGAGAAAGAAAATACATTATAAGGATAAGAAAAACGTCCTTTCATCTTTGTCTCGTGGGCACTGTGTGCGGATTGCTTTATCTTTTTTTTTTTTTTGTTTTTTTTTATTTTTCTTTATTTATTTATTTATTCTGTGGAGAGATGCACTCCGCGTCTCGAGGCACGCGAGATACGGAGGGTAAAGTGAAGGGTAAAGGGGAAGGGACGAAGACTTCGGACCGGCTAGGAGACGAGAAGAGGATATACGGCGGTGTAGCTCGGAGAACCAGCAGGACTTGGCTAAGCATTGAGAAACTGTTGATGTCGAGCGAAAACAACACAACACAACTCTTAGCTTAGCTTGGGTTATTGGCTTGATGGTTTCTTTGGTTTTAAAAGCAAACCTCCCATCTCTACTGCAGGCTACTACCATGAACAAAATGAGCAGCCAGCAGCAGCAGCAGCATCATCAGTTGATGCTCGTCGAGACGCGCCGCTTGACTTACGATTAGTTGAGGAAAACGGGGGGGTAGGCAGAGAAAGACGCAGAGGATATAGATATACGTGTAAAGGGGGAATGGGGGAAAGGGGGGTTCTTTCCGATGCTATTTTCAGCATCCGTCCATCCTGCCGCGGTGTTCTCCAGTTCTTATCCTTTTGCGAACGGACCCCTTGGAGAGACGAGGTGCAGAGGGGGGAGGGAAGACGGCTTCCAGAGATCCTGCGGAACGGGTTGCCGGCCAGGTTTTGCTCCGCGAGGGATCGTTAAGATAATCACGGCTATTCCCCGCGTTGCTATCTTCGTCCTCGTCCTCGAACGACCTCATCCAGAGATGGAACTACACTAGCTGCTAGCGTGCTCCCCTAGGTATGCCCCGGGGTGCACGGATTCCCGGTTATAAACTCATTCTCTATTTATATAAAAGTCACACATTATAGCGATGTTTTTCCCATTCGCCGTTGAGATGTTATAAAACATGGTAATATAGATTGCGAATTGGAATTTAGAGATCTTGGAATTCGATATTATATTAGCTATAGGTATATCTATACACTTTTGACGAAACTATTTCTTTAATTATTTATTTATTTTGACGACTAATAACTACCTACTACCTATACGAGGGGACGTGATCTACACGCGGCGGGAAAGAACGAGCGATCGATAATATTACGATGAAGATTCACGGCGTCGTTAATTCGTATTTTGCAATAATTATAATTAAAAGCCCATAAACATAAGATCGAGAGGTGAGAGATTTTATAAGTGATCGCATCATCTTACTCACGCTGACTGTATATTTGTTATATACAGGTATATATAAATATGTATGTATATACATATATCTATACACGTTCCGCGGTGCTGAGCTACGACCGGGAAAAAGATTGTCAATGAATTCAAATCGCGTACTACATAAACGAGAGACGCCGTGTTGAGATGTCGCGAGTAAAAAGACGAGGGCGTCGCTGGTTTTAATCGACAATCTATACGCGAATCGTGGTTAATATTATCAAATGATATGCGCGCGAGAAGGACGCTGACGGTAATACTTGTTGATCGTTTGGTCCTACATACTTGCTGTGTAGTATATACAAGTTATATATATACGGGAACAATAATTATGACGCACGGCCCCGCGGGCGTGGGCGAGAAGCGTGCCATCGCGGTAACTTCTTCCGGGGCGAACCCCCCCTATCTCATTGCTAAAATAATAATCGCGGTGAGATGCTTGAACGTGCAACGTAGAAAATTGAAGTAAATCGATCAGAACGGAAAAAAAATTAAAATATTCAAAATAACAATAATAAAACGAAAAAGAACGCGGTGATGTAAAAGAATTGGGAAGAAAAAAAATATAAATAAAAAGTATAACTGCGGAATAATGTATCTAGTATAATATATATGTATGCCTTATATATGCTGCGCAATAACCTGAGAATGAATGTAATGATGAAATAACCTCGCGTGTTAGCATGCCCCAATGTATAGAGAATTTAATTCGGCTATCAAATTTTATGCAAGGTTGTCACGAACCCGGTAAAGTCCAAGTGTATAATGAGTAATGCCGGTTTGGACGTTGCAATTTTTGACGGTATTAAAAATTGACTAGTTTATCGTCTTGTACACCTCGGCTTATATCTAAACATATTATATTATACAATTTAGTAATTTTGCGATGCTGTGGAATATTTGGCATTAGACTGCAATATGCGCAAAAGTATCAAAGAATTAATTAAGTTTCCCTGTGAATAAGATATAAAAAATATTTTCAATAATATTATCGTATCGCTTAGCTAATAATTCGTTCGCCGGTTGGTTATGGTGAAACATAAGTATATATACATATATGGATATAAGTGCCGAATAATTCCACCTCTGTTGCTCCCGGTCCCCGTCAAACGGGCGTCGTGATCCCCTTCGAACGCCAAAAGAAAGTTCCCATCTGCAATTTCTCAATGGTCGGTTTCGTATATTGGATTCAATTGAATAATCGCGTATCCCACTGAGAACTCTGTCGTCTCACGCGCGCTGCCGAAAGTCTTTGCGCCTCTGTCCTCTGGTCCCCCTTTCCTCAAATAAATCGTCGTTGCGATCCCGCGGACCCCCTTGAAATTACTCGGATCCGGGCTCAACAGACGCCCCCTCAACTTCCTCAACATCATTGTCAGTGTAATAATGATAAGAAGAAAAATAAATAAATAAATAATGAATAAAAGGAAGGAAAGAAAGAAAGAAAGACAGACAGAAAGAAAGAAAGCAAATGGAAATACTCCCGTGAATATATCGTGCCAGTAGATTCGAGAAACAGAAACCTGTAGACTCCAGTCCGAGTAGAGTATCCCTATGTGCAACGGATTCTTCGCGTTTCTCATCCTCTACAAAACGTTCCGTGAAGGTGAAGCTAGGTAATTGCCCCGGCCTGCAACTCTCTTGGGCTTTGCTTCTCCCGTATGTCTATACAGTCCCTTATATACCTGTTGAAAGATGCTTTTAGTTTTCCTTACACGGGGTTTTTCTGTATCTGTAACCGGTGGGCATAGCGCTCAGAGAACCTACCTCATAGAGGTTCCGGTCTTTCGAAGACGAGGGTGATCCCATTTTGTTATTTATATGATCTCTTTTCAATTTATTGCGAAAAAGTTGCTTATTACATCAGAAAATGGTTTCAAGAATAACTAAAAAGGAATTTAAATAATCATTTTTCATATTTCTGTTTAATTTTTCATGAGATTCTCGTCAGTCACGTCATATCGGCTGTGGATTTTAAGAAATTATCTTCTAACAACGGACAGCAAATTTTCAATGGTGGTAGAGATTTGATTGGGAAGATGCAATTTTATCTTGCTCCACCATGCGATGAGCTGTGAGAATTGAAATTCTGGGATGAGAAATAATACATTTGTGACCACAACAAGTAGCCTATTCTACAGCGTTACAGAGGTGAAAATCAGGAGGAGGGCACTGCCCGATCATCCACCTGCGAAGCACGCGTCAGAGTGCCTCAGTTTGCCTACTAGCTTTATCCTGCTACCGACTTCATATGGGGGGAAGCTGTTGGAAACATCGTGTGTATAGAAAACCTGAAGGGATCCGGTGTGCTGCACGGATATAGCGTATCTGTTGCCATCCCCGGTTTTCTATAAATAGCGTGCTATGGCGTTTAAGGTATACGTATAGTTATACGTGTATGATATAGATTATTGCGCGGGTGCGTGTTGGTCTGAAAATGCAGGTGGTATTTGTGCTGCAAACCTAACCGATACGATGCCTGCTATATAGCAACGGCTCAAATCGCGAACGGTATAATATACCTAAGTGTAGAAATACTCGTTTAGGTCTCAGAGAGTCTTCACTGGCTCCAAGAGCCCAAGAGGGAACCGGGGGAAAACATGCGGTCTTAAGTCCTCGGGGAGATAATTATATTCGAACACATACCGCTCGCCTACGGAACCTCTTTTCATACCCTCTACTCTTTCCACTAACTAGCCCTTCTAGAGAAACGCCAGTATTATTACCTATACCAGGTAAAATAATTTTACGAGAAACGAGAAGATAATCTCAGAATTTATTTTAAGAAACAGGAATAGCTTAATTCGAAAAAAATATTTGTATAACTGTAAATTAGAATTGCAGAAGAAAGTCGGAGTACCAACTAAGTCGTTGTTTATTCAACGACTATGCCTGGTCATCGCAGTGTCATCGTCTTCCCCTTTTTTATTTTTAACATTTGCGAGGAGATGTAAAAAAGATCTGTGAGAAATATGAAGAACGATTATTTTTCCGTCTGTTTCAGTATCCGCAGTCTTCTTCGGAGAACGGAGAACATGCTGAAACCTCCGCCGCTTCTTCTTTATCGACTTACGCGCGTCTCTCAAATGCAGCAAGGGATCTGATCAAAAGACTTCTAGAACCAGAGCCAAGTTCGAGGCTCAAAAGCATCTTTGGACTCCAAAGAGTAGCCTTTTATCAAAACAGAGACTTTCGAGGATACAACTGCAAAACGGTGAGGAAAATATTTATTATAATTTATTTATCTTCTATGAGGTTCAGATGGTTCTAGAATTCACTTCCACAGGTATCGCCGTTCGAGTTTATTTCCTCAACGAACAGACGGTCGACGACGAAGGTTATTGAAGCGGAGAATGAGGTGCCAGACGTGTTCTCCGGGTTTTCGGATTCCGCTATGATGCTTCCGGATAGTGACAGCCGTCAATGACAATTTGTACAAATATACTTTCATATTTTTTGAAAATATACTCGTAGACAATATCTTTTTATCTTTTAGAGCCCCCGCCTTATCTTTCACCTTACCCTCTGACTACTCACAGCATAGGTCGCTCACAGCTTTTTAAACGAGGAATTTGTGAAGGAAACTTTTCAGGCCCGCCGCTCACGGTAATTCTTCTCTCTGTTTTCTACGGATAAGAGCTACAGGTAGAATTTTGG
The DNA here is from genome assembly GCA_963978495.1 of Athalia circularis. NCBI lineage: Eukaryota > Metazoa > Arthropoda > Insecta > Hymenoptera > Athaliidae > Athalia > Athalia circularis. The sequence continues at coordinate 11,253,254 of OZ021702.1, forward strand.
AGATTATTCAGAGTAACCGTATCTAAGAATGCAGTGACGAATCGACCTGCGGCCATCTTGCCGCAGGTCAAAAGATTTTACCCATATATATAATACGAATAAAAATATTTATTTTCTGGGAATTTTTTTATCGCAGTACATGATTAGTACAAAAATTATAACACATCGTAGACATACATAAATTTCTACTACCTAGTAGAGACAACGATGTAAAAACTAAACAAATTTAACTGACAAAAAACGTACAACTAAATTATATTTAATTTATGCTCCTCAAAGTCGAGTTCGTGCCTCAAGATTCCTGTTAATATAAATTCTACGGAAAGTACATGTACGGAAGATGGGGCTTTGGATAAAATTTTTTTCGCATTTTTTATGTCCTCTTGCCTTGAAATGATCAACGATTGTTTTGGCCAATTTGGTGGTGGACGGGCCAACGCCTTTCCTCCACACGCCTGAATCATACCTAACAAAAATAATTGAATACGGACGTTTTTGATTATTTATAAACCGAAAAAAAATTGGCTTTCATGATACTCACCCTTCATTTCTGCATTGGGTGGAGGCGAAATGTTTGGTGTTAAAACGACTGTGTATCCCTCCAAGAGTTTGTGGTTCGCGGCGGTTTCTAGACTCCTGCGAAGGTTGAATTTGAACTTGGCCTCCTCAACGGGGTCTTGAAGAACGTGATCCGCGGTGTCCAGGAAGTGGCCGATGCTCTCGCTCTCCGTTAACCAACCGACCGGTACGATCGGAACGGCCATGGCCATTGCGCATAGGAATTTGTAAGTCCGACGTACTTTGTCCGTTACCAAGACCGTGCAGTCGGTTGGTTTTTCCGTTACCGTACCACCTGAAGTTTTATAATAATTTTTTTTACAGTGTATTATTTTAAACACGTGTTATGATTTTCAAATACGAATAACTCGTTACTCAGCAACGGCTAGAACGATTTGCGTCAAAGCTTATTTATTATGCTGCGTGCCTCGCGGGCCTGAGGTCAATTCCTCCGCACCCCCTCTCTTCCCAATTTTATATCATATACCTATTCTGTATACTAGTTACCTTTGCCGTTCGACCTCATGAAGATATTTTCATTGCATTTATCATTCGTATACTTCGTTATCAATTTCATGAATATAATAATGTAATTTTAATTACCTAAACTCTGAACGATGGCAACCAGTCGGGCGTCGTTTACACCTGTGAAAAGAACTTTATGCTTTCTTGTTTTAACAGATGACGCGGTTTGGGTGGGTATGGAACTTCTTCCTCTTCGCAGCGGCGAGATTGACAAAGAAGGTTCAACCTCTTCCTCTTCCTGTCGCTTTACCTCACTTACGTTTCTCTTTCCCCTCTTCGAAGGCGTTGCTTTTTCGACAACATTTTCTTTTTCCGCATTCCGTGAAGACGGGGTTCTCTTATTCCGAACTGGTGAAAGATTCTTTGGCGATACTTGAGCAGCTTTTTTCTGCCGCGGAGTTTTCTCTCTAGATTTTTTCTCGACAACTGAGGAATTTTTTTCGTTGTGGTCATCGTCCTCAGTTTCGTCGGCCCGACGTGGTCGACGCTTTTTTCTCTGTTCTGGTTTATCGGCGGGCTTCGCAAACCCTTTAAAATTTCTTGAGGGCATTACATGGTCATCTGTCTCTTCACCGCGATCGTTTCCGGCTATATCACTTCTCGAAATTCCCACCTCTTTCCGAATGCTAGAGGGTTTCTCTACTCCACTCAAAATTGCCTGAATTTCTTGAGATTCCATACTAGATTGAACCGGAGAATCTGATTTCGCATTCACCTCCATCGCAGCCAAAAGGTTCAACCGATCGGGGGTATTCTTTGAGGACGTTTTTTCGACTTTCGTTCTTCTCCCTTTCGGCACGGGGGGTATGGATGAGTTTGGCGAGGAAGGAACTTTCGCTGGTTTTGGAGAGGTTTCGATTGTTGGGACTGCAACAGAAGCTGAAGACCTCGCTTTTTTTGGAGGTGATATAGCCAAGGTTTCGTTGCTTTTAGCGGAAAGAAATTCCAACGGTGTTTTTCGCGATCTACACGGAGTACTTGCGACTTTAGATTTCGGTTCAGGGTCGGTTTCGGTTTTGCAAAGGGAAGAGGCGCGAGTTTTGTTGAGTCTGGGACTTCTCTTCAGGCCTGATTCGGATCCGTTTCCATCATTTGATAAACTCGGTGTTGGTGACTCGGATTTTGCGTAATCCATTCTTATCATACCGCGAGAAGGCGGTCGCGATTCCAGTTTCATTTTCGGGACTGCAGTCGGTGATCGACGATTCGTCAGAGATGGACTGACCTCGTTTTGTAATTTCAATCGCGTAGATACGCGTGTCGTTACATTGTGTGTCGGCAGAGCCACCGCAACTGTTGCTGCAGTTGTGACTAGTGTTAAATTTGTAGTAATCGTGGTCGGTACGGACTTTGCTATTGTTGAAACGCCACGTTTCTTTGGTGGCAATCTTTTCTGAACTCTATTTTGATCTACAGATTTTATCTGCTTTTCGTCCACGGCTTTTGACGTCTTGTTATTGCCTTTAACTGTTGCGAGCTCACCATCGCCAGCTTTTAATATTTTCGGTTTTCGTTTCTTTGCGGCTCTTGGAGTATTTTGACTGACCTTTGTACTGCCTGAAATGTTTTCAGCCCTCATCTTCGGTTCACTCGATGCTGTTTGTTCCTCGACAATTCCTCGTACATTTTGCTCCACTTTCTCAGTGACTCTCAGAGTATCGTGATTGGGCTTTGTACTGTCTGGAATTTCTTCAACTCTCATTTCCGTTTCACTCGATAGAATTTGTTCTGTAACAATTTTTCGTGCTTTGGTCTCCGCTTTCCTTGAATTTATTTGCTCCTTAATAATCCTTGCACGTTTAATGGGCGTCGACGGTTCAACCTCTTCGGCTATTGACTTGAGCTGATTCTGAACCAAATCCTCGGGATTACCTGATGCAAACTTCCTCGTCCTTTTCGATGTAGGCGTAGCATTGAGGGTTTTTAATACCGGGGAAGAGAGAACGGATTTAACTCGTTCAGTTGTTGCTGTCGCGGATGAAGTTCCTAAAATATGAACCGCCGGCAAATCCGCGAACAGCTCCTGGGAACTAAGTACACGAGGCATTATAAATTCTGGCGTGCTGCGTCCTGAATCGTCGTTCTTTAGTTTTTTGCCTCCTTCCCCGGTCTCTTCGATTCGCGCTTCCTTTTTTTCCTCAGCATTTCCCTGATCCACCTGCGTGCTCTCCAGTATCCTCTCGAGATGCTGCGTCAACATTTGCGTCGGTTCTTCATTGCAAGTTTCATTTACATCATCAAACATGTTATTTAACTTACTCTCTATACTATCATTAAGCGGCGCTTTTAACGTCGCACCCGGGCTCTCTACGCTGGCCGCTTTTGGCTGAGGTAAAACCAATTCCTCGACATTTTGCTCCAAAGTCTTCGCACCAGCTTCTGCCTCTTGACGGTCTTCATCATCATCAGATTCCTCAATCACTTTGCTCACCTTGCTTGCCTCCTTGAGCACCTTAATAAGTTGCGTTGGTGCGTCAAACACATTGGTTACTCCACCCCCACTGTCATCAAATATCCCTTCCTCATCTGTTTTAGAGTCATCGTCGTCCTGCGCGATTGTAGGTATAAAATTTTGCGTTTCTAGGTCATGAACAGAGTTTACTGTATTGCAACTAACTACGGCGACTCTTTCAATTGAGGACATCTTAGACTCGAGATCGTTTGTGGTAGAGGGATGAACCACAGTTCTGGTGCTTTCAATGGTGAACTTCTGAGTTTCTAAATCATTGATGGAGTGCGGATGGGGTTCCATGGTGTTGTTTTGTTCAAGAGACTTAGCAGCGCTGTTATAAATCACGTCAAACTTCTGCGTTTCATCTTCGTTGATGTTACTTTGCTGTGTCATCATTTCGAATATATTATCTTCATCGGATTCTTCGATGGAAAAATTCGTCTGTGTTTCCAAATCTGAGATATCCTGTTGGCCACTACCATCCAAATCCAAGGGAATCTGACCCAGTTTGCGAGTTGATTTCTTGGTTGAAAACAATGGAGACTTGCTTCTGCGGTCTGCTGCCTCCTGTGTACTTGCGATTATAGAATCATTCGTGTCAGATGCTGATTTGTTCTAAAAGAAAGAAAGCATTCACCTTGGTATCACAAAGAGAATAACTTATATGCATTACATTTTTATTCATGAACTTACGAACGAGAGATCTGGAGTGCCAGGAATAATCGTATTTTGAACAATTCGTTCTGCTGCAGGCGTTTCTGGAACAACAAAATTGTCACAGATCGAAGGGCATTGAAGTTCGACGGGGTTTTCTTCTTTTCTTTCCTCGGATTTGAAAACCGCATAGACGGAACCAAACCTGAGCGCATCTCCATCTTGCAGTTGATACAATCTCCGAGGACGCAATACTGCCTATTAGAGTGAGAGATATAAAAGGTTGTCAAATGAGAACAAAACTTCATTTAACTTCTCCATTATCATTTATTATGAACAAACTGCTTACGTCGTTGAGTCTGGTTTTGTTCAGTGATCCCAAGTCACAGATGAAAATGGATTTCGACCCCATACCTGCCTCAATCTCTGCATGCTCTTTCGATACAGTCTGATGAAATAGAACAAACATTTAAAAGAAAAGCAAGTGAGATATACTGAGTTCGGATTTCAAATTTTACCTATCTAAGTGTATTCTAAGACATACACCGGCAACACGTAAGAAACTATGCAAAATTGGACCATTGAAAGATTGCCAGATCATTTCAAGGTGAAAATGTTGAATCTGAGTGTTCTTGGACAAGCTTATTTCAAGAATGACAGAATTAATAGTTATTCTAGCAACCTAGACTCTATAGTATGTCTGTAATATAAACAATTACATTATGATCGATGAGAATACTGCAGGTGTCAATTCGACCAACTTTGTTGACACCGCGATGAACAGGATGACTGACTGAATCGATGATGAGCACTCCAATCTGGAAGACATGTAAAATTCAGAAAAGATGATTCATTGCTCTTGCAAATAGCAGATGATGTTGCTGACAGGGGTCTAAGTATGACATAGCTCATGCTTAGCTCGCGTTTAACTAACCTTGTTGACTTCAGCTCGCGAGAGTGACCTCGTATCATTCTCTTCTTCACTCCCCTCGTTCTCGTCATCGTTGACAAACATTTGAGTAGCTGGGTATTCCATCCTTGTTGATCCAGAAGGAACGAAGTACGAAGATATCAGTGTCGTTCACGTCTCCCTTCGAACCTTTGTTCAAACTTGAACTCTTTCTAACCAAGCAAATAGGACATGAGCCTACTTATTCCGGGTGCGACCCTGAAGAAAGAAGTTACAATGTTTTGTGGACCGATCTTGATTGCCATAGGATCCGAACAATGTTATCGTTAACATTTCGAATTAAGATGATGCATTATAAATCGTCGATCCATTAAAGTAAAATATCGGTACAATCAAAAAATATCCTTTCAGCGGGAAGCCGCGCAATTGTTGATAGCTGTCGCAAGGCTGTCGCGCTAAAATTTAGTAAATGAACCAGCCGTATGCGCAGACGCGGGAAAAGCCAAAAAACGTTTATTAAAACCATTACCTTCAGTCGTTGCCTGATCATCAGTCAACGCTTCAGTCAACGCCATTACCAAGAAAAATTCAAATCGTTTCTTCTCTTCTACTTTGTTCTCAAAAATACAAATCCGTCGAATAAATTAAGCTACAAATAAATCCCATCGAGAAGTATCAATTGTTTCACTTTCCAGAGCGATGAATTGGCGATAACACGCAGATTCGGGTTCCTCTTCTCAAAATACTTAAGATCACCCCATAAAACCCCGTATACTAAACATTTTGATTTTTTACGCCAAAATCACGAAAAATCAAAAGTTATGGGTTTTAGATTCTTGCGTTTCTTAGGCCAAAAATGAAGTATTTTTAAAATTTATTCTGTGACACTTTTTCAAAGTATTTTGACCTCAGAAACACGTATCCGTCGAGTAAATTAAGCTAGGAATAGATCCCACCGAGATATCCTTATTTTTCTATTCAGAGCGACAAATTGGGCATAACTTCAGCAATTTTATAGTTAGATCAATTTAACTTGTGGATTTGGATTCCTGGGCTCAAAATACCTTAGAATACTCCATAAAACTCTATACAAAAATAGTCGATTCTTGGCCCAAATTTTGAGAAAATCGGATTTTTGCGATTTGTGGGGCGAAAAATGAAGTACATATTTTGAAAATCGATTGCAGGAAACTTTTCTAATGTATTTTGACATAGGTAACACAAATTTGTCGAGTGAATTAAGCTAGTAGCAATATTTTCGGAGATCACTCAATTTTTCTGCAGGTGCAACTCACTTTCTTCATGTATACTCGCCTCTGTTCGATTTTTTTTCAGGAGACAAACGGCTAGTCTGCGAAGCACTTAGGCCCCTCATCGAGAATAGAAAGTAGACTATCCTCGGAGCATTTGCAAAGCCAATCATTATATGTTTGGAGTAGATAATTTGTATAAATAAGTTATGATTTACATAGATCGCCATGTATACAGATTGTTTATTTATTTTTTAAGAACTATCAAATTAATAATCTAATGTTAAGCGAGATAGAAGTATTGTCCTGCACACTATCGTAACTCGTTATAATCATATAAGAATGAATGTATATATGTATGAGAATAAATCCAGAATAGTCATTACAATGTCTTAATATATATTTTTCACCGTTGATTTATCAATAAACATTAACTAGTGTCAATACACGGTTGTTCAACTATTATTGATCACATCCCTGCACACCTCACTCACCAATATTCCTTGTTGGCAAAATACATAAATCATATCGTTCATGGTATCATGCATTATCACATGCATGCATACAGACATGCAGGCCTCATCATTTGCTCGGTACACGCTATCATACATCATGGCATACATGATGACACACACGCATGCTTGGCATCATGCTCTGTCTCGGAATGGCTCCTCGCCTGTCATGTTCTCCTAATACCAATCTCGATTTTTGGGCAAATCTTCCAAACCGGAAGCGATAAGGTAGATCCCTACAATACCGGCCCTGAAAGTGCAAGGCACAGCTTGGCCAAAAATTTATTCCGGTATCAGGAAAACAGGATAGGCGAGGAGCCAGTCCGAAACATCGAGCCATCATGTGCATGCATGTGTATGCATGTGTATCGCATCATACTCGTGTGCCGAATGATTAATAGATCATATGATCATATGCAGGCCTCATCATGTGCATGCGTGCGTATCGTATCATGCTTCATCAGAACCGGAAGTGATAAGGTAGAGCCCTACGATACAGACCATGAGGCAAATTTTGGCCAAAAATTTATTTTGGTGTCAGGAGAACAGGACAGGCGAGGAGCCAGTCCGAAACATCAAGCCATCATATGCATGCATGTGTATCGCATCATACTCGTGTGTCTACTCTTCAAGCATCACTTGCTTGCCTGCAGACTTCATCATGTGCATGCGTGTGTATCTCATCGTACCTTATCACAACCGGAAGTGATAATGTAGAGCCCTACAATACCGGCCCTGAAAATGTAAGGCACATTTTGGGCAAAAATTTATTTTGGTATCAGGAGAACAGGATAAGCAAGAAGGCGTTCCGAGTGTAATTGTAGGCTTGATGTCATGATGCGTGTCGTGATGTGCTACTGATGGGGGATGTCAATGAGTGATGAGTGTAATCAATACCACTTCAATCAATTTTGAGAGCGTTCTTTGTTTATTGATACAACGATAAGAAATACATGTTAACACATTATTATGTATAGTATGGATTTATACACACAAGGAAATCAATCTAATCTTATAAAAAATCTGTTACAATATCTTTTACATAATTTGACATTTGAATTAGCATCAAACCGTTATTTTGATCATTCCAAGAATTACCTAACTTCTATTTATCTATTAATCTATTCTTCTATCTATTAAGTACTAAACTAATCTATTCATTGAACAACATTTAAGATTCATGTTTATAGAGTTGCAAGGTATTTAACATACTAACGTATAAATATAAATATATATTACATAAACATTATAAACATGCTTTTAGCCTGGTGGTCTCATCATTTTCAACTCGCCATACGAGTCTTGAATCCTCGAGAGTAACGCTCTGCGTTGCACTTTGCCAGTTCCAGTTTTTGGTAGTTCGGCAATGAAAAATACACCTCCTCTGAGTTTGTTGTGCGGTGATAGTTGTCCTTGAAAAATAAGAGGTAACATACGATATTATTACCGAATTTTAAAAACTGCGAATAATGATGCATCACCTCACATAGATATGTACAATATACGTACTCGCTACATATTCTTTGATTTCTTGGACCGTCAATTCTGAATTTGTCTTCAAGATGATTGCGGCAGCAGGAAGTTCGCCAAATTCTTCGCTTGGTACTGCAAATACTGCAACTTCAAGAACATCCGGTAACTCGAGGATTATTTCTTCGATTTCAATCGGAGATACCTTAAACAATTCAATAATTTTATGAGATTAAACAGCATACCAATAATCTGCGACTCTTACGCACCTGATTACCCTGATATTTTATCATGTCCTTAATTCTATCCACGATAAAAAAGTAACCATCCTCGTCAAAGTACCCTAAATCTCCAGATCTCAACCATCCATTCTCCTGCAACGCTTCAGCAGTCGCTTTCTCATTGTTTAAATAACACTTCATTATGGAAGGCCCCCTGAAACTGCGCATAAATAAAATTAAAAATCGTGATTGACACAGGTAGGATAATTTGAAATCTTCATGAAAATAATACTATTAACCAGAGTTCTCCTATCTCTTTTATTCCACAGATCTTTCCATCGCTAATAATCTGGCACTCCACATTCGGCACAAGTTTTCCGACAGATTCGTATTTTTTGTATGGTCCCAACAAGATCACAAAAGTCGTTTCGGTCATGCCGTAACAATGCCTGAGCAACGTATCCGAAGGAAAAAGTTGTTCGGCTTTCTCCTGTACTCGTTTTGAAATTTTTCCAGCTGATGTGCAAACGTGTCGAACGCAGGATAAATTTTCTTTTGTAAATTCAGGGGACTTGACAATTGTTGCCAATAATGAAGGGATTAGATACAAATTATTTATCTGAAATGAATAAACCAAAAATTTATTCGGATACTCTGATTGTCCCAGACTGTAGTTTTGCCCGAGTCGTTTACCTGGTAGAATTTTATAACATTGCTAAAGCTCTTTGAACTATCGAATTTAGAAAGAATGATAAATTTCGATCCCTCGCAAAGACACATCAAATCCAAGACAAGACCATAAGCGTGGAAAAAAGGCATTAGCCCCAAGGCTGTCTCCCCATTTTTGGCAAAGTTGTAACTCAATTTTAGAGATTCCACAACTGCATTGTGCGTCACAACCGCACCTGCACAGGGTAGGGAATACATGGTTCACGGATGAATTAAAAGCTGTTTGCATAACGCACTGTCCTACCTTTAGGAAGTCCTGTTGATCCGCTAGACGCTAAAACTAAAGCTTCCCTGGTCGACTCGAATGTTTGATTTGCAGAAATTTGTTTTTCATAATCTTCGGACGAAAGTAGTGTGGCCAAAGATTTGTAAACTGAGTTTTCCGGAATTGTTATATCGCAAACAAATATGCTCTTTATAAAAGAATAATTTGAGCAAACTGCACCGAATGATTTCCCGTTTTCGTAAATGTTATCAGCCACTAATTTCGAACAGATAACGACTTCAGGTTTAGTGAGTTCCACGAAATGTTTCAGCTCTCCTAAAATCCAGGATGATAATTTTTAACTTTAAGTAAGTGATTAAAAGTAAAATCTCCGCCATTTTTCATTTACACCTACTTTCCGTATACTTTGGACTCAGCAACGTACATCTCACTCCCGCGTGTAATGCCCCTAATAAAATCCACGTGTAATATAAATTATTTTCAGAACAGATTCCGATCCCCGAGGTCAAACCCAATTTTTGCAATGACGAAGCCAATGTTTCAACCTTTTCCGAAAGCTCCTTGAAAGTTAAATTTTCTCCAGTCGCCTCGTCTTGCTGATCATAAAAAAACGATATACTGTGTGATTAAGAAATTATAATAATGTTCAACAATGAGGTACGAACCTTACCTGTACAACTGTGTCAGATCTAAATCGTTGGCTTTGTGATTTTATGTAACTCCATACACTTTGGGATGAAACGTCGTGATTTTCGTGCTGCGGGTTATTGGCGTTCATTTTCTTTAACTTTCTTTAACTTAACTTGATTGATCGGATATCTGTAGAGCCGTAAGGATACACTCCGTATGAGTTATCGTCAAACGATGAACTATACTAGAGATCCTGGAAAGCATGTTTAGAATAACTTGTAGGACGGTGGGGATTAGGTGGATTCTAATCCCACCAATAATATGTCAATTTCCTCGAACGGACCAGTTTATATATTTACATAATGCTGGATCATTTACCTCGTGAAACGGTGCCTAAAAATATGTGCTTTAAAGATCAATCCATGGCGTTACGTTGGGTTCACGATAACATCCAATCATTCCGCGGAGATCCGGAAAAGACTACGATCTTCGGCCAAAGCGCTGAAGCTGTGAGCGTTCATTATCATTACATGACAAAACTCAGCGCAAGCTTATTTTGGAGTGAGTGATGTTCAGGCGCGAAAAAAACGCATAATACGGTATAATTGAAGCTAAATAAAAACATATTTCTATAGGGAGAATGTCGCTTAGCGGAACTGCATTGGCCTGCTGGGCACAGGTAGAAAATTCTCTGGAAAAGGCGACGACGTTCAGCTGATGGTTAAACTGTTTAAGACATCGTCCTGCCAGCCAAATTATCGAATCTGTTGATCATTTTCACACATGGCGCGAAAATCCATACACTGTATTCGGGCCTGTCATTGAAAAAGGAGATGAAAATCAATTCACGTTCATCAATCGTTCACCGATCGAACTAATTACTTCCTGCAGATACTGGACTTACCCTGGATCACAGGCGTGACTAGCGAAGAGGGTCTTTACTTAGGAGCTGGTAAATAAAAATCGTCAAAAGTTTCATGTACCTAAATAAATGTTCCAATTTATGAAATTTTAATTTCTTTTCGGCTTACCAAGAAATTCTGACTGAATTGAACGACGATTGGGATACGATCGCTCCACATTTACTGGATTTTAATTTCACTATATCTCTTAAAAATCACGCTGAAGTTTCTATACGAATAAAGGAGCATTACCTCGGAGAGCATTTTTTGGACAAGTCGACTTTTAATGAATTTATACAGCTACTAGGCGATCGTTTATTTATCTACGATAGCGAAAAGGCTGTGAAGCTGCACGCGAAAGCCGTAAGAAGCCCCGTCAGATTTTACTATTTTACGTACAGAGGATCCCTCAGCACGAGCTCGTTATCAAGTCATATAGATGAAGTTATTGGTAAGTATTGGAATATTCATTGATCATTATAAGGTAATATACAGTACCGTCCAAAAGCTCGGGATCCCTTGGCTAATTTTCGTTTCAGACAAAAAGTTTGATATCTCGGCCAAAAGGAGGCGTAGATAAATGACCCACGTGGCATTCGAAAGTAGAAATAAGCAGCTTTATCATGCTTTTTGTAAAAATTTGATACCATTTTTTGCGCTTACCAGATGACGTTAAACATGGTTGTTTTTTTTTACAATTTTTAAACTTTCATAAAGTCGCGTAAAATTTCGAAAAAATTGTGACGACTTTAAAATTGAAAGACGCAACTTTTTTCCCCCTTGACATTTTACTTTTAAACCTATATTTCTCGAGTTACGATGTATTTTCGAAAAACTATATCCCCGTACAAAAAGTTGAATAACTTTGCGAAAAAAAAATTTAAAAAGAGTAATTCAAAGCCTGATTTTTCACCTTTCGAGTCTTGCTGAGGATAAATTTTTATCGTTATTTCCGAGAAAACTAGCGAAGTGATCCTGAACTTTTGGACGGTACTGTACAGAACTACAATTATAAACGCAATGGTAACATCAGCCACGAAGACGACCTGCTCTACGTGTTGGACACATATTTCGAGATGAGCGAGACGCCGCAAGACTAGGAGATGCGAAAAAAAATGATCGACCTTTGGACATCATTTGCTACCAATGGGTAAGTGGTATGAAGTTGGAAAAAAGCACTATGTTTATGATCTACGTTCATGAAAAATATTTTATAATATTTTAGTACGCCTGACGTCGGCGTTGAATGGTTGAGATTGCCGGCATCTGCAAACGCTACGAACCTTGGAGAGAAAAAGTTTCAGCAGACGATTAATTTTAATGAGAATAAAGTCGAAGCAACGAACCTAGGTATACCCATTCATACCTCAAGCCTGTAAATTTACGATCCAGGATATTCGATTACTTTATTCGGTATTGAAATTAATGTTATACACCAAATTTTCCGAATCACTGCATAATTATATTTAATCAAGGCATAAAAAAAATGACAAGATATTTTTGAAACTGGTTTTGATGCCGCAAAAAATATTCATCTGTTTCCCTTCTAATTAATAATGAATTCAGACTTTTTGTCAATACCGAAAGTTGTGGTATAAACCCACCGTACAATGTATATGAGTATTGGAGGTATATGCTCGTGAGAAACGCTATCATTGTTGGTCAAAATCTATTAAAATATTATCACTAGTTAAAGCTGAGTTTGCTATTTATTACTCTGACTCCCGTATCATTTACTTCCTGTGTGATTATAATCGCAACTTGGAAAAGCTGTGAGGATACAAGCGCAGAGCAACAAGAGTCCCGTATATTTTTATTATTTCTCGTACAGAGGAACCCACAGTTCGAGCGAAGATTTGGGCGGTGTGACCGACAACTTTGGTAAGATTTTCCATATTGTAGATGAAAAATACAAGCGCGAAGTGGTAATTGAAACTTTACGACATTGTTTCTAGGAGTAAGTCATGAGGACGACCTTCTATACGAATACGCATCAGATAACGGATCCTTCGATCCTGTGTCTACGTCGCAAGATTAGAAGATGTATGAAGAGCTAATAAACTCATGGGTATCGTTCGAGACCAAAAGTTCTTCTCGGCAGAGATGAATAATTCATGTGCTTTAAATTTATATTAAATATTTCGTCTTTTTCAAGCACACCAGAGCTGATCGTCGAATAGCCAAGGTTGAATGGATCTAATGAAGAATTTTATTACCTACACATTGCTAGACCAAACACAATCGTTATGGAGAACTCCACGAATCTTGGTGAAAAAATTTTTACTGCATTGGTGTTTTAGTGTAATTATCGGTAGATTTTTTTCAGAAGTCAAAAACAAATAGTTTTATTCATCTCAGAATTCGGTATCTTGGTTTTTCCGTACGTTCTTCACACGAAGTTCCAAAATCAAATTTCAAATTTAAGATATCAAGTATAAATATATCTATACGTGCATCCAAATTCATTTTGATTAATTTTGCCAGAGCTTTAATATCTTATCCTTTCCACCCGAAGCCACTCTCAGTCCGTCCGGTGACCAATCGACCGCGTATACCTCATCTGCATGCCCAGGTAAGTCCTGTGCCAGCTTTTTCGTTTTCATACTCCAGACTAAAATGATAAATGAAGAGTAAAAAAACCATTACCAAAAGCTGATGTAGGATTTATGCGTTGATGTACCTTTCAAAGTCGAGTCAGCACTTCCACTGACAAGCAGCCGCGAATCTGCGCTCCAAGACACAGAATAAACAGCCTGTACATGGCCTCGTAGCGAAGTGATATATTTTCCAGTTTTTCCTTCCCATAATTTTATCGATTTATCAAACGAGGCTGATGCAAGTAGGCGGCCGTCGGGTGAAAATTTGACATCATTTATCAATTGTTGATGCCCAGTCATTCTAGCTGGAATATTATTGACTCGTTAAAATGAACATTATTCACTCGTTAAAATAAATTTTAAATCCGAAAAATCTTGAAGAGTTTCAGCTCTTTACCGATTGGCTTTTTGTCTTTATCTGGCATCCACAAGAACAAAGTGAAATCATCGGAACCAGAAACCATTCTCTCTTCCCCCACAGAATCGTAGCGCTTTGTTGCCCGCTCCAACGGCGTAAGATTTTCAGATTTTTCCATTGGATAATAGGGCCCACTTCTCAAAACGTAATCAGTATTCAGAGCCAACGTATTGACCCAATGTGCATGGCCTTCTAGGGTCCTGCACAATATTCCCTATAATAATCAAAAACCTTTGTTAAACATAGTGTAGGTATCTCTGTGCAACAGTTTACGAATTTTCACTTACATCCGAAGCTCGCCAAACTTTGATAGATCGATCCTGAGATGCCGAATAGATAAGACCCCTGCCACCCCACTTCACACATGTTACACTTTTCGTGTGACCTGCCAATACTCTTGTCGTCTGTCCGAGCGTTGTATCCCATATCCTCAAGTCACAATCTTTAGACGCACTGACTAAATACCGGCATTCGGGATTGCTGTGGAATGGTTCCCAACTCAATGAGGTGATCCACATCTTGTGTCCATTCATTGTCTTACCTCCAGAAGCAGAAAAAAAATTTCTGGAGCTATTCAAAGAAACTTTTTTGCCTCTGGCTATTCACCTGTTGATACTTACCAACTTGTTTTCCACTTTCTGGGTCCCACAACACAATGCTCCCATTTTTGCATGCTGAAACCAGTTTATTGCCACAAGGTGCCCATGCTATGCATAAGACCCAGTGTTTATGACTCTCGCATGTGAAGTGTGGGGTTTGTGTGTGAATGTCCCAAAATCGCACTGTGGTATCCCCAGAACCACTAGCAAGATGCTGTCCATTTGGTGAAAATGCGACAGATATTACTGCCTCCTTGTGACCTGTGGAAAAAATATATAAATAGGTGAAAATTATAAAACTCACAGGATATAAGAAATCTTATATTGAGTTTGTACCTTCCAAGGATCCAGTGCACCTGGTGACAGCTCTAACTTTGAAAACAGCCTGAAGCTGATAAACAATTTCAACAACATCTTCACTGGTGCTGAAGGCTTTTTCTAAAGATTTTTCTAAGCATTCTATTATTTCAGTATCGTTGACAAAGAAGGCGAGTGGGACTGGGTCTTCCTCTTGCAGCAATGCGTTGCAAATTAATTGCAATTTGTCAACAGTGATATCAACAGGTAAATCTAACAGACCACCCGGCAAGATTTCACCTGTGTCAGATTTGAATCGCGACAAAACTCTTTTCACTTCTGGCTTATCGACTTCCATTTTATTATGAATTATTTTCTAGGATTCCGGTTTATTAGAACCCGATGATTATGACAAGCTATGAGAACACTAGACCACGTGCGCGTGAAGACTACACAGATAACCGAGAGACGTCAGCCGCCATGATCTGTGCCTACGTTCAGATTTTAATAGTGCTGCCGCCTTGCCGCGTATTCCAAGCTCCTACATCCGCGCGCGTGCAGCGATACATTGGATTACTGTCAAAAGATATAAATTTAAAAACTTGCATAGTAAATTTGTTAACGATAACGCATTCCACGATGCCGAACCAGAAGATCGAGCATACTGAATTACTCGTCTTGGCTAGGCTGGCCGGAATTTATGCTGTACCTGGCGTCTTTCGGTAAATGATGGAATTTTGTGAATGACGTCGTTGACAATCACATAACCTTATTTCCAGTGTCTTTACAATCGTTATTTTCATATTGCAGTATCATTACTGAGCTATTGGCATTGCAAGTTCCTCCAGAGGATATCTACGCTCTTCTAGGACAAATATGTCAAGTACCTCGCAAAAAAAAGGATGATGTACCGAAACGTAGATCTGATAAAATAAAAGGACAATAACATCACCGCTTATTCATTTCTAAATTCTAGCGACAATAATTTCAACCCCTGAAATAATTCCAAGGATATTGACCACTGATATATATATATATCAGTGATATTGACACACTTTCTCAATAATCATCAGTCAACGCATTCGTCTCGTGATGCTCCGTGACTGCAACTTCGCGCGCTTTTTGGCTGTCGCACTTGCGTTCACGAACCCACGATTGAACTCCGTGAGACCCGGAACCTCACGGAGGATCCGTTAGATTAATTATTTCGAAAATAGAAGGCAGTGGGATTGACAAAAGCGTGGCGCCATATTGCCTGCTTGTGTTTGGTTGCCGTTGTGGCGCGTGGTCAAGAATATTATCTCTAAAATAATCGTCATGTCTGATAACCAGGTAAGCGAAATTAATAAAAAATTACAACTCCAAGTTAATGACCGAAGTATTCAAATCGTAACGATACAAATTGAGCCATCACGAACTTGACCGCTATAACCTTTTCGTGATGTAGGAACAGAAGCCTGAAGCCGGCCCAGGTGACGCGAATTCGGAGTACATCAAACTCAAAGTTGTTGGAAATGTGAGTCCTAACCAAGATACTGTTCTTAATTAATATAACACTTTGTTATTTAACACAAACTGATTGAAAAAATGTTCAATTTTCTCTCTATAGGACAGCAACGAAATACACTTCAGAGTTAAGATGACCACCCAAATGGGGAAGCTAAAAAAATCATACAGTGATCGTGTGGTTAGTTACACCTTTTTGTTCATTAGCAATACTTTTAATAAGCTATTTGGATCCCAATCAGATTGTTCGTACTTAGACAATTTCCATCACCTTCCAACTATCTCCTGAGTAATTATTGGCAAACAAAGTATGAGCTAATTTTTAACTGTGTAAATCAAATTACAAAAGTTCAATGGATTGAAAATCCATATTCATGGTGATAATGAGTCTGCAACTAAGTACTTTGTTCAGGGATAAATCGATTGCTTTTTCTTCACTTCAATCACATCGGTGAGGGATTGAGTACTTAGCTACTAAGTTCACCCTCATCCAGTGCTTATTCAGTAGTTAATATTGAGACTTGATGAATCATTCAATAACCCAGTGGTTAAAACTTTTTGTTCACTAGGGAGTACCAATGACGTCGCTGAGGTTTCTATTCGACGGCAAAAGAATTAATGACGATGAAACACCAAAACAGGTGCGTTGTAATACAAATCAATCTATTTAATAATTGTTAAGTATTAACTACTTCAACATTCATTAACCTAATCTCAAAAAGAGGTAGATCTGAGAAATGTAACTAGTTATTTTATTTCAGCTGGAAATGGAAAACGATGATGTAATTGAAGTATACCAGGAGCAGACTGGTGGTCAGTACTGAAGAATTAAAAGCAAAGGGCCATGTAATTTGGTTTTAATATTTTTAAAGTGAAAGTGATTTAACGGTAAAAAAAAATTAAAAAAATGGACAAGATTATTAATACGCATATGTATGTTGAAAAGAAATCATCATGTAACTTAATTCTCACAATCTGGATGTGCTGTTTTACATTCCTCTGAGGTAATGATGGGTCTGTGAACATTGAGTATATGCTTAGTTTCAGAGTCGTCCTCCGACGTCTAAACAATATTACCTCAGCAGCGTTTAACTTGCTTCTATATACTATTTTTGTTTCTATACATTGATATCGAATATTATAAACCATTTGATGCAGCCACTAGATTTATGAGTTACCTAAAAACAACGATTCAATCGAGTGTCCAGTTCCACATTAAATACTAGAATTTAGGGGTGTTGCGATCTTCATTTACCAAAATTGTTAAGTGTCAGATTACAAATAACCAAATAAAATAAATGAATAATACGTAAGAGGATATTTTCATATCTTTTGGTCAGTTTCTTCAATGATAAATAGCACGTCTGAATTTAGAAGCTTGTGCTTTTCCATAAGGTTTCTTCTACATCTCAGAATCATTAAAGTTCATTGAAGATTCGTGCAATTGAAAAGATGTTTTCTCGGAGAAACATTGATCATACTTTGTTAATTTGTCCAAAGCCGCTATAACTTAGCTCATAAACGAGATTCTTAAAACTCGATAGAATTGTAGAACGCCAAAATAGCATTGGTTACAGGTATACATATTGCACATACCAAATTGGCGTATTCTGTTCCAAAGTCATCGAATAGTCTCTTGCGAAAATTCATTCACCACAGACTATGATAATTTTGGAATAACGATTTTCTAGTATTATTCGGCATCATATTTTTCTTACTTTACTTCAAACTCTATCTAGCAATAGCTGTTATTTTGATTTTTTTTTCACATCCACTGAAAGGTCAAGAGGTTTTATTATTGTCGGCTAAGTTGTATCCATACTTGACTAGCATGCCAAATTATTATAATATTTAATACGTGAAAGTTATTGTCATTTCAATTTAGGTATAATTGTTCAATAAACTTGGATAAAGAAAAGTATTTTTCTATATGAAACTTGAACTTGTAATAAATCAATCTAACACAATAAATTCTGGCAAGGTCGTTTGCACAATGATGTTCGCACTCGATCAAGACTTCCATTGGACTTTCAGACACTTTTGACGAGTACTGTGAAAAAAGCTAGAAATGTTTAAATACAAGGCGTCTCTTTTCTTATCTTGGATTTTTAGTTACGCATTGTCGAGTAATATGTAAATCGTAATAAATTCGTCGTTTGAATAAAGAAGTTCTATTTATTTGGTACAATTGATTTTATTCATCATCAACCACGAACTTCTAATTGTGATTTTATATTTCACGCGATTTGATGTTGGGCAACATGTAACAACATTGCCATCAAATAATAGATCATGTATGTACATGCACAGAATAACTTGTCCCAAGGTCGGCAGCAGCAGCAGCAGATAATATAACATTTGATTAATCCAACACGTTACATAATATAAACAATTAATAAAACAATTCTGCACTAACAGAACAAGCATTATCAGAATTCCGCAGTTACAATTTACAACTATTTTCAGGTAGATCACTACTACCATAAATTTAATTTTGGAACAAAAAAATATTTCTTTACAGCGTATAAAATCGTTTTCCAGTTTTATCTATTTCTCAACCAACAATGTAAGTATTAATATTAAATTTAATATCGTCGTAGAAGTAGCTACCCTTTAAATAGTCGACCGAATATAGAAATTATTATAGCCATTGTTTTGAGAACCTTTTCCTGCAACTAGAATAAGGGAAAATCTTTTGAGATCTCTTGAGTTGCAAAGAAAAATCTCTTTACCCGTTCTAGGAGGATTCCTAGTAGGATAATTGAAGTGAAACTTCCAAGATTACAACGGGCAGATATCGTAGCGTATTATGTGGGTAAGAAAATTACACCGTATCATAAACACAGCCTATCATTATTAATAATATTATCATTATTATTATATTGTTATTTTAACACACGAAACTTTTAAATAATTCCTAAGTTCGCGGGTTAATAAATATTCATGAAATTTCATGATTAGATTTGAAATTGAAGAAATGGGTGCACAGCTCTGAAGATTTACATCACCCACAGCCTACGGGGTTTGAAAAATAATCAAATTCTGTATGTTTTCATTGATAATTACAAAATTAATTAGATCGACGTGTTTCTAGGAGAAAAACTGAGAATTCTTTATGGACCAACTTGTTATTCATCCTAGATTTATATTTATAATACAAATACTATATAGAGTACTACCATGTACTACGTAAGTATTATTTTCTCCTTTTTTTTCATTTTGGAATTTTTTTTTTCATTTTTTTTGTTATGTTTTTTTTTTTTTTGTTTATTAGGACAAGATTTTTTATATATATATACTTAAATAAAATATACAGTGTTTACTTGAGATAATTATTTTCAATACAATTGCTCAAGATCTATTTAATGAATATAAACAATTTAGCCCAGCTCTCATCACGCATTAATACTTTCAATAATTATTATGCCTAGTTAATCATTGCGTCGTAATAAATATTTTAACCATAAACTATCAGAGCCATGAATTATTTCTTAAAGCGTTATTATCGTTGGCGCCGCATTGGATGATTACGAATGTGAATAGGTGGTCACAAAGCATCACGATGCCATACCCACGTTTTTTTTGTATGATCAAATCTGTGAGCGATCCATTGCTGCTCCAATAGTTGATACCTATCCTGACTCAGATACAATGGTTTTCCTCGCCTGTAATAATATTTAAAATCTAGAATCCGTTCCTTCGCGTAGAGTTTTACTGAACGAATAAGAGAGAATACCTACTTCAGATCCCTATCTTCTTCTTCAAAATCATCTAGGTACAAAGAACCCCATAAACAGGCTCTTCTACCTCGTATCACAATAATATACGTTGATGTGACGACCAAATATATACCAGTCCCTCCGCCACAGTCAATCGAATGCTGAATTTTATTAAAAAAAAAGAAAAAAAATATTATTTGCATTAGTATGAACGTTTATCGAAGTAACAATTTTTTATGTTTTGTCACAGCTTCTGCTCACCTGGACAGCTTCGCAAACGTTATGTTGCTTACAACAGTTTTGTTTTAAACAGACAATGGTTCCGCATAAAAGGCAGATGCTCGTCTCTTGAGGCACCGATTGACACCGACGGCATTGTCGTTCGTGGTAATACTATGTTGCGTAGGGAAAAATTAGATAAGAGAACTATTGGAGTTAAAAATATTGCTTGATTTTTGGCAGTCGGATAATTTATTCCCCTTTCTTTCTTACCGTAAATATTTTTTCATATTCCCGCGGCAAGCTAAGTAACTTAGGGACCTCCCAGGATATGTGTTGCGTGGAAATCAGACTCCTCGCTGACTCTGCATTGCGATTAATAAAAGCGCTAAACTGATCTAACCACATACGTGGAACGGAGACACTTGCCTCGTCGTCTTGCCAGTTTAATGCTACCGCTGCGTTGAAACACTCCCAGTCCATACCTTCCGTAACCAATTCCAAGTAATAAACTAATCGGACGAATTCAGTTTGCGGTCGTCGAACTAATGGTATAGGTTGCTGATATAAATGATAACGCAGAAGTGCAGCGACACGTAGAAAAGGGAGGCATAATTTTTGAACCTGAAATGAAAGAATTTACACAAATGATTCAGAAAATTCACCGATTTGTTGATAATTATGAACAGATGTTATATCAGTCTCAGATCATTTACTTGTGGCTCCACTGATTGAATGTTATTAAATCTGGGCAAGTGTTTGGGTGGCGTACGACTCTGATAAAGTTCGGTATTGCTAAAATAACTGACAACAGAGTAGAGTGCTTCTTCTAAAGTAGTCGGAGCCCCTTCGGAAGCTTTGCCTCGCCTCTGTACAATACTTCGTTCAGCACGTGACAAATTGTAACCAACTTGCGTGATAACTTGGTAGTAAAGTAAGTTGTAGACTACTTTTACCACGCTTGAAAAATAAGCTGGAATGCATAAAAAATGGGTAAAACTACATTCTGATTTTTTGGTCATTTTACATTTTGCTAATCATAATACACTACTTACTCTGATCTAAGTGAAGGGGAAGTAACAAGATGAATTGAATAAGGAGAGCTGTCGGGTCCCTGAGTAAAAGAGGGACTTCTTTCTCGACAGGCGTTAAAGCAAGTGGAGCTGCTGGTTCTGAGGGTAACCCTGAGAGCTGTTGCCAAGTCTGCCAAATTGGCCAATTCGTTAAAACTCTCGCGTGCATGGCTAGCACGTGGAGAAGGGCAACTGAAACAATTGTTAACCAGCAGATATGAAATTGACCGTTTCAATAGGTTGAAGATTATTAAGAAGTTTTGAAAATAATTCATTACTAACCAATGCAGTCACGCTTAGGCGTAAGTGGGACTGACGCTGCGGATGAGGCACAGACAGATCCACCCCGCTGTACTAATTCTACCTCAAAATTAGTTCGAGCTACGGAGGTAACAAAGAGAAACAAGCTTTGGTGACTAGGTGTACTATTTTTATGTTTATACTTTAGGTACGTGTTGCTCGTCATGTCTTCCATAGCCTTTACTGTAGCGTCAGCCAAGTTTGATGAAATCTGATAATAATAGAAAAAATAAAATACGAATATACTAAGTTTGTCGATGTGACATGATAAATCTGTGGGTTATAGGCAAGAAAATGAACTTACAGGATTACGTTGAATTTCCTTGAGAAAGGAATTCAACTCTGTGAGAATAGCAGTCGGAGAAGCATGCCTCGAACGTACTACGGCAGCACATTCGCCAAGCTGTGGTGATAGCGGTAGGACTGAGTTTGCCAATTGTCGACAAAGCGGGCAAAGATATTCTCCTCTATCCACAGCTAAGCTTTGTTGTCGCTGTTGACTTCTCAAGGATTGCAGGTAAGATTTGAGACAATCCAAATGCAGGTGATGCCCGCAGGTTTGAACATGAACTCCTCCTTCCCAACCCAAATTTACTGACAGCAGCCAGGACAGCTGGAAAGAAAAAAGAATCAATGCTTTCAAACATCCCTATATTCGGTTTATCATTGACTGAAAAAACTTACCGTATCGAAATCTCCCATCATCTCACGAATCCTCCGCTCAAAATGTGCACTCCGAGTGTCCCCCTTTGGAATAGGTCGATCTTCATCAGAAGTCGGAAGAACGAGCCTTTCAGACTGTTGTCGTTCATGGCCAATGACACTCGTTGCCTATGAGTATCGTAGATATTATTGAATGATTGAACCTTAAAACAATATCATTTCAATAAACAATTATGTCGTAGTTGTTACCTGAACCAAGACCACAAGTCCCATTGGCTTATCCTCGGTACTGGGAGTAGTTTGATTACAGATAACACAGTCGTACTCTTTCTTGCTAGCCACTTTGGTAGGCTCCTCTTGTTGGCTCCACTCCATTCCAGACACGCCAGCTTCATCTAAGGGAATGTAATATTATTGTATTGGAATAAATTTAAAAAAAATCAATCAAAGGGCGAAGAGTGATTATTGATATTCGTATAGGTTTTGCTAACCAGTCTCCATAGTTTTTTCCATAAATTCTTTTTGCTTATTAGCAAAATCGGCCATGAGTTTTTGCTGTCTCTCCTTGGCTCGTCTCCGCCTTTCTTCTCGATCGCGATTTTCTTTTTCACGTTGCTCATCCTCGCAGTCGTGCATACGTGGCCAAAGTCTATTTCTAGTTTCAATAATGTTTTCTCGAGAAGCAGGATCTAGATTAGCGATTTTATTAAGAAGCTGAGAAATGAAAAATGGACCATCGCCTATCCGAGACTCTTGGGGAGGTGTTGATGTAGAACTAGTGCTGCCGCTACTACTACCAGCTTCATTTTCTGTCTGAGTAACTTGTTCCGGATTATAGCTGTCTGGAACTCCAGATAATTGCGAATGCAATTTAAGCAGCAGTGAAATTATACTTTCTCCTACTTTAACCGTCTGCGGTTGAGCAGGGTTGGTCTATAAAGAGAAAAATGGTAATTTCAAGCCACACAAAACGCTAGTATGGGACTTACCTGAGGTTTTTTTCTCTTGAAATGATTATGAGAGGTAGAAGTGGAAGGTACGATCTCCGTAGTCGTTACCGTAGAGGTGCTGAGTCTAGGATACATCGTTTGAGCTGGTACAACTTCATTGCCAGCCATAACAGCTGGCCGCTGGGGTGTAGAAGGTAGAGCGGGGTGCTCGTCAATCATTTCTGAAACAGATTCACTGAGATTAAGAGCTACCAGATTTGTTTTTTACCAAAGATTTGTTCAATTAAATGAAACAAACCATCGGCCAAGAGACCAGGCTCGTTCAGAGCTATGGCCATGGACATTGGCTCCTCAACAGATTCTGGAAGAGCTCTTTGTAAGCTCGGAGTCAGATCATCGTCGCTGTCAATTTGAGGTGTAATAACAACAGTTCGATCGACAGGGACCATGCTCAACTCTTCTGAAATATCGTCAATTATTTGTGTTATCTGTTCTCTTCTACAAACGTAAAATGCGTAGAAATAAAAATATTACCACTGCTGGGTGGCAATGCCGGTAAAGGATAGGTATCCATCGGAGGTGGTGTTTCATTATTGTCACTTAGATCCAGCGGAGGTAGCGCAAGCACTCCTGTCGCCTCTTCGTCTCTACTATCATCTAACATCAGAGATGCAGACACATCTGTCATTGACCCTTGAATTATCCACTCAAATTCACCTGTTTGCAAAAAACAGGATGTCATTGACAATGTTACCGATTTAAAGAAAGTTAGTTACCTAGACACAACAGATACGATTACTCACTGTCTGAACCATTCTCCTCTGAATCGCCCTCTTCGACTAGAGTTACACGAGGTATTATTGTCCTCAAATTCTCAGACAAACTATCACCTTCGTACCAGCCTGCTAAATCCATATCTTTTATCACATGAGATGCCCCATTTCCGCCGTACTGACAAACTGGATTTTCCTGCAAAAAATGGAGTAAGTTAAATGTGCAATCATAAATTTATTTACACCTGTAGAATCTTTCAGTGTAATTGCTCACCGATTTATCAGGAATTTCCGCAGTCATTACCGCCATTTCGAGTAAATAGACCGCCAAAGCCATAACATGTTCCGAAATATTATGTCCATTGACAGCTCTGTACAATACTACAAATATCATTGCATGAAAAACTCTCGATCGCAAAACAATCCTCGGATCATCGTAATTAGAAGACACCGGGGCAGGATGCCGGAAAGGTGGCCATGGTGTTGCACTGTTTTTTAGTTGCCCAGTTTGTTTTACGCTATAAATTTGATTAGTCCATTATATTTCCTCACTTGACATATACGAAACGTGTGAAGGTAGTGGTAAAAGTAGACTCACTATTCGGTAAACCTGTCCATGGATACTTGGAAGTCCCTACGATGTACAGCTCTCAATAAAACATGAAGAGGATCGAATAGCCTGTCCCAAACATGCGGTTTTGGTCCGTACATCCCTTGCTGCATATTTCCACTAGCTTCCAAATTTGGGGCTCTGTACTGTGCCACCTACGAAATCCAGTGATTAATTTTGGTTCCAGTTCGAAGAATTTTGAGGGAAAAAGATATTCTACTTACCTCAGCGAGCACAGATTCGAAGTCCCTGTTGGCTGTTGTGCCACAACGCTCGGGCATCAGTTCCATTAGTTGACTATGGGTTTTATCCCCCATGCATAGGAGAGTGACCATTTCGAGACAAGATAATTCAGGATCTGTAAGTCCTAGATGCCAAATAACAAAAAAGAGTGATTAAGGGTGTCAGTCTTTCATCATACACGTACCGATGGAACAAAACATACCTAGATTAGTGCGCACATTAACTAGCGTGGCTAAAAATGTTAGGCAGCTCTCTAACATAGGATCATCGTGTTCTCCGTCCAGATATTCGTTCTGTGGTGTATGGTAACGACTTAAGCTCATACATTCCTGTACACGAAACCTGTAAAATATGAATGATTATTAGTGTATGATCAAAGCATGATGAATCAATGTAGAGTAAATTCTTGGACAGCATGAAACAAGATGGTAATTACTTGTCAATTATTGTCTTCAGGAACACTTTGGGTTTCAATTGTGTAGCACAAACTTGTAACAAATATAAATCTGCATCAACCATAGAATTGCAGAAGTTACACTGGATGTACGTCATTGCCTGGCCTCTGATCTGCAACCCGTTACGCACCCACCGTCCATTTAGAATTTCATAAAAACCCACCTGGAACATTTCGTAAAATCGAATCCTTGGATTAGCAACATTCGCGTTTATGCTTCAATAACAAGATATACAAAGAATCCCAATTGAACATGTTTTCAATGCCAATGCCAAAGGCTCACTTTCCAAAGGCATTAGACCCTCATAGCAGAAACTACTGCCTAATCTAAATTTCAACTTTTTGTTTACGTTTCAGTCACGTATAGCAGCTATTTCCTTATCGAAGAGTTGATTATGCTAATGTTTTTCATGATGATAGTTCTGTACAAAATCTATTCCAGCATAGCTAACAAAGTTAACAAGAAATCATGTCAGTAGAGTCACCCTGTAGAGAGGTACTTAAAATTCTCCTAAACGAACTTCACCCCCACCCGTGCAGCAACACATGCAGGGGCTAAACGCACGTGCAGGAACATTATTAGTCGTGCATATAACGGTGTTGGCCCCTCCTCTCACGCTCAACGTTCGTCACAAGCATAATCACCGCCTAAATACATAGCCACATTTGTAGGTATATCTATAAATACATCAACGTGATCACCATTAGCAACCAAGGATGGATGTTCCTGCAAATAGTTGTGAATTATAAACCGACGAGTTTAGTTTAGAACGCGCGCAAGAGTTTAGCAGTTTCGCATCGCAGTTGATTGCAGTGTACATACACGCGTGGGTGAATTGGGAATCCCCACTATCCCTCATATTCCATGATATCCCCATTCCCTGTATCGTCGATTAGTGCACTTCAGCTAGTTCAGTTGTTCCATCAAGTACGAGTGACGAAGCCTTCGGCCGTCGAATCCCCGATCCATGAAAAGGAAAGGGAGTCGGTAGTGAGTAGCGAAGACTTTCCTGAAGAGGACGGAGACAGTCAATCAGGAGGGCTTCTGCCATTTTGATAAATACAATCAAGCGCTAAGTGAGTGAGCTTTGAGGGAACAAAGAACTGAGGCAGTTGCCTAACGACCGTTGGTCGTCGAACTCAACCAAAGATTTCTTTCTACAACGAATAGACAACTGACATAAATTTACCAATCTACGACGCTGGGTTTAACCTAGCTCAATATTGGCCTTGAAAATGAAAGTAACAAAGTACTGCAGTGTTGGTTTTATTTTAACCGTATTTTGCTTGCACGTGTTTCGATCGACTAATGGAGTAATATTGATGAATCTGGGCGACATTACGGATGTTATACAATTCGTTAAGGAAATAGGGATTGATGTACTGGAATCCTGGGATTTATTTGCGCCAAATGAACCCGGGGATAATGGTGGTGGTGAATATTACCCGTTTATGAAACGCAAGGAGAAAAAATTGATGAATAAAATATCGGCGCTATCAAAAAAAATAGAATTGTTCGAGTACAATTCGAACATACGAATCACCGCAGCATTGGAAAACGTCATTCGACAACTCGATCGACAAACTGAATTGAGCAATCATTTGACCGAATTGAATCAACAGATTTCCCGCGTCTCTAGAACTTATCAAGATTTCAAGCACTACGCAAATTCCACCAATAAATGGGAACAATTTACTTTACAAGAATTTGTCATTTGGTGTGTATCACCTGGGGATGGGATTCCAAGTGTATTGGACAGAATTCACGATCTCATCGTTCCAGACAAAAATGGTTTCAGAAATAGAAACCTTCTCGAACTTCTCGCTGATAGTTTAAAGGTAAGTAATTTCTATTGAGAAAATTAGGAATAACTCAAATATAACACTGATATTAATGATATGTGTAAGAAAGTAATGGCTTACTTTTTACAGAAGTAGCCGTACTTTTTAAAACGAAATTTTTATAATTACATATATGCGAACGGTAAGGTAGAGTCCGAAATAAGTCATGCAGAGAAATGAATATCATAACAAGGATTCAGCAAAAATCATTTTTTCTGTTCTTTCTTTGCCGATTGAAAGAAAACAACACGAATAATCTATTTTATTCGATTCACCCAATTTCATTTATCGTGTTTTACGAAAGTATTCCTAAAGAAGCGGCAAAAACTATGAGTTCTACAAGTGCTGAGTGTGCTACCGGATATTCAACACGGATCATTTTTAATCAGCACGCCTTCGTAGTAATGCGACACCAAGTACATTTCTCAGAATGGAGACAAAAATAGTAATCAATGTAAGAGCGCTGACACTTCGACTTCTACGTTCAACTTAATAACGAGGAAGAAATATTCATGAATCGATGAACAATATTTTTCAAATCAGAAAAACAAAAATTAGGACGATTGCAAGAATAAGTTTTGCATATCACCGGCGCAGTGAGAGACGCCCAACGGGATGAACCAAGAACTTGGAAGTTTTTTTGGGGCTAATGAGATGATGCGGTGAGACATGTTTCAGTTAATTTAAATTCCTGTTCAAAACTCTTAATGGGCCGGCATTTTGAAGGTCAAAGTATCATTGATTTTGGTGCCAATTGCTGTACGTACAACAATCTCTCGCACGCATTACTGGATCAGGATATGCCCAGTCATCAGGGCGCGCCAAATGGAGTCATCCCGGTAGTCTAAGGGTCAAAATCATCGCAGATCAAACAGATCTATACTAAGATTAGCATAAAAAATAAAAATCGAGCACAAAGTTGAAACTAGTGCACATGAATGATGATCAAGTATGCCGCATGCGCGCGGCAGCGTAAAGGTATGAAAGCCACGGATATAAGCATACAAAAGTGGGAGTGAATCAAGAGAGTGAGAAGAGTGGGAATAGAGAGGACTGAGAGCAGTCTGAAAGAGGGTCTAAAAGTTCCCCACTTCCAGTCGATCACAATTCAGCTAAAACGCGGGTCGGAGTTAAGCGCATTCATTGATAGTTCATTTTGTCTTACTTCCATAACGATTATCAATCAGTGTACAACATTTTTAATCCCATTCTCCCAGCGTTTCACCGGAACGTAATAAAATAGGTAGAAAAAAAAGTTTTCAGTACCGTTCGAACGTTATCATAAATAAAAAGCAACACTATACTGTCGTCCCCTCGTGTGTCGCAGTTGTATGTTATCCCTCAGCCGAGAATAATATTTTACAGTTAGTCGTGTGCATGGTAAATATTTGCAAAAACAAAAAAAAAAACACAGTTTTCATCATGATAATTTGATTAATTATTTGCGTCTGCTAAACGTAGGATCGATTCTCATCGCGACACTATAATATGGTCTGTCGACGACTAGCGGAAATCAAAGATTAATAACAATATAACACATTGAGATTGAAAATGACGCTGTTAAACTGAAGTTCGCGACAAGGTTTACTCTTTGTTAAGTCCCTGCTATGATATATACCTAGCAAATACCTATACTTACACATTATATTACATACGGTGTTGTGTACAGCTGCGTGCTGCTTTGATAGCTGTGTCATTTGAGACAAGACCGAGAACACGCGGTGTAGGTAAATATATGTATAGATATGTTACGTATATTCGTACATGATCACACAGCTGCACAATGTATAAGTACTGTGAATAAAATACAAGAACGTACGAGTTTAATTAGCAATCGCGATATTTGTCATCGTTCATGATCTAGAACGAGGTAGATTATGTGAATGATTGAAATAAACAAACATATAAATAAATAAACTGGAAAAAAGAACCAGGATTAAAAAGAAGAATTCAATTGTTCGCACGTATTTCACCACACGTTCTTGGCCATAGATTATTTCTAGCCTTTAGAATATCTGCATGGATGAAACAAATATTTCATTGTCAGTAAACTGCACGCAATTTGCGCTTACGAAATAATCAGAGATAGGATCGACGCGCGATTTCCTCGGAACAAAGATGGTTTAGAAGACAAGTTTTTTCGAAAAATCAGTTATACTCAATTTTATCAACAATATTATATAAGTCGGAATAGAATCCTATTTCTACAGATTTGCAAACGTGTAAATAAACAGTAAGATGAATCCCACGGGCTCGCGATTAAAATCCAGTGACTCATTACAGCACGCAGAGTAATTTCCGAGAATAATAAATTAAGCCTATCTAATTTCCATGTTGCCCAAGCACCGTCGACAAATAGTTTGATCAAACTTTATCTCCATCGCTTTAATCCAGTTTTTGTTTTGTTTGTCTTTTTTTCTTATAATGATCATTGAAACTTTAGATTCGCGGGCAGCAAACAGTTAAAAGGAAAAGCTTCTACGTTGGAATTTATAATAAGTAGGCCTGCCACGAGACGGTAATGCAGCCGAAAT
Organism: Athalia circularis; assembly: GCA_963978495.1. Taxonomy (NCBI): domain Eukaryota; kingdom Metazoa; phylum Arthropoda; class Insecta; order Hymenoptera; family Athaliidae; genus Athalia; species Athalia circularis. Next base: position 11,283,090 of record OZ021702.1, read on the forward strand.
GGTGACTAACTCGGAGAAAATGAAGTACAGCGGTGGATTAATAATCCTGCTATTTGGAACCTGCGTCAGTATAGCAGCTAAAAAAAATGAATTGCAATTATCGGAGGTCGATCACCTCAGGCGAGATTTGGTCGAGGTCGAGTCAGAGCTACTGCAAAAATTAGACATACCGGTAATCGCATCGAACCCGGGAATGTGGAGTAAATCGGTATCGATGATTGTCGAGGATTACTCAAAGTTTGGAGATAAACTTGAAGAGCAATTCCCTACGAATAGAGAAACGCATCTCGACGATCTAAAATCGGTATGGGCATGGGCGAGGTCGGAAATTGTACTACGAGGCATCGATGGCCTTTATACAACCTTCAGACGAATGCAGCAGCTTTCGATGGAAAGCCACTCACCCGCCGACGAAGGAACTTGGAGGGATTTTGCAGAGACGATATTAAGCGATCCGCAAGTTTCCGTTCCTGCGGCTCTGTCGCAAATTTTCGACCTGATCGTCGATGAAAGACTGTTCATATCAGCCTATCAGGTACCTGGTCGAAAGTAAAACTGAAGGATACGGAACGAAAAAGTATCCAGAGATCTTGAAAGATCGAACATGCAGGGAGGATATTCATATCGTTGAGTGCAGAGTTTGAATTTTTATTGTTTCAGGAAGCCTCAGGGGCGATTTGCAACGACAAGCAATCGCCGCAACAATTGCTCTACAACCTATACAACAGCATAGCAGTGACTGAGATAAAAGGATATGCGATGATACAGTTCTCCTGGTTACTTCTGAGGCTATACAAACAAGGTAGATCGAATAATCGCATTAGTAAATCATGCAGGTTCTGATGACGTTCTATTTACTGTTAGGAAATTTCACCGAAGAAGCTGAGCTAACAAAAACAAAATATGAAACAAGAATGAGCGAAACCGTGAAGGCGGTTCAGACAGCGATGGCCTTCGCTTCCCAGGACTTGTGGAAATGCGACCCGACCTATCCGAGTAATGAGAAAATCGGTCTCGCGAATTATTTTTTCTGTAAAAGTCTTTATTGTATTTTGAATTTTTTTTCTACAGCACCGGAAACATACACGGAATTGACCTCGTTTTTGCAATCTTACGTTGTTAACGAAGTGGACTTGAACTCTGAGAACACGTGCCGTGAAAACTGCGCATACTACAATTACGCGAAAGTACACAGCTGCTTCAAGAACCAGTATTGTTCACAACAGAAGAAATGTAACGGGAAGTTGTACAACTGCCAGTACGTCGATTCAGATATGTGGATATGCCCCGCGGTCGGTTGCTCACCAAAGATGATTACATGAATATGACCCTATTAAAATGTTAACTTATTTAAAATTTATGTCTTCGGTAATATTTACAGGAAGAAAATAGTGGACGGAGGTATAGCTACATAGAATATGAGAATGGTCGAATATTTGGACAAAAAGGAACATGCTCTCGTGGAACAACTAAGGTCAACAGTTGGTGGAGATGGCTGTTTTGGCATTGCAGCTACTGCGTTTGTTTTTGTGATGATCACAGTCACGATTCTGACCGATATTTCAATTTGCGTGAAGTGGTCGCAGACATTGAATCAAACAAGTAATTAAATAACAGAGATTCGACAATATTTATATGCGACACAATGATTGAACGGCAATTTTCCTTTACAGAGTCATAACAGGAATTAAATTTGTCAAAGTTAACCAAGTGATCCACCTCCAAATCGAACAAGGAGAATTATTAGAGAGAGGAAAGATCGGCAACGTTACGGAATGGAAGCCGGTGGATGAGTACAATGTCCTCGATGCTGATCTGAAAGAGGGTGTGGACTACTTGACACTATCTTGGGACCAAAGAGCCATCGACTTAGATGATCTGACAGCTGCACCAGGATATTTACTAACAGGTAATATTCATAGCACCGATTCATGCATCCATTCCCATCAAGCTGATCAAAATTACTCACACCTACTTTTAAGAACCTGTTGACTAATGATTCTCTGTAAACTATTCGCAGGAATCAGATTCAGGAGTTTGGGTTCTCATGTAAATCTGGAGATTATGAGTACTCCGTTCAATTTTACAACTGGAGCTCTTGTAAAGCCACTAGAGAAAAGCGTGTGGCATGGAAACGACAATACAGATGCCTCGAAACCAAATCCAAGGTAAACTTTGGATGATTGTTCATTATTAAACTGTATTTTTGAAAGATTAAAAATTTAATGGCGTCATATTTTTCTGTTTCAGAACGGTTCTTGAATTGAATAAGCCTGACAGATCAACTCGTTCCGAACTCCAATCACTGCCTGACTCAAAATCGGACCAATATGTGTTATTCAGTCCATCAGATTTAGAGAAAGACGCTGCACAAAGCACGGTTCCTTTCATAGATACGCAAGCTGTCACTCCCTACCCAAGAACTCCTATCGCTGGAGCTGGTATTTATCACAAGGGCAGATCTGGATTTGGAGGATATGTCGCGCCAAAACTTAGAACCTACAATTTTGCACCGCACCTGCACGTTGACCATACCCTGTCTCGACCAGTAATAAGAATTGGCGAAAATTTGGTGGGAAGCCCATGATCAACTGATCAAATATACTTTGTAGTCCATATCATGGTATTAGAATTACAAATTTCAAGTCTTTTTTCTTATCAAAGCTATTTTCGATGATATGGAATATTTTTTTATATTTACTACGGCATTACTCTGCATTGAAGTCGTAAGATTTAGTTCTATGTGTCAATAATTTAGTCACCACTCAAAGTTTACCTGTGATTGGTAATAATATACCTTATCTGAACTGTGGCCAACATGTGCTGATATTAAACTTTTTGTATTATCCAAAATGATCTACTTTGTAAACATTGTCAACTGTATTTCATAAAAATAAATAACCGTTGTTTCTAGCCAATATCATCTTTTAATTTTCACGAAATTCCTGGCCCCTAAATTTCTTGAAATAGCCGTTCGATTAATCATGGAAAGAACATTTGAAGCCTATACTAAGATTTTTTCAATCTACTTTCAAATCTATAAAATCAGTAAGTGAACTCACCTGAACACGCAGCGGATGCATCATGATGAGATGCAGCATGTCGGTAGGTGGTAGGAGGTCATGAAGAACAGCTCCTTGTTGCCGCACAGCTTGACACATGAATACCGCAAAATACCTATGAAGTGGTAGATGAAAGGACACCTGAACACTGTCGTTCTGAAATCAGAAATCGTGATTTTTTGAGCTTATGAAAGGTGGACAATATTTATCGACTAGGATACTGTATTTGCAGAACCGAAAATCAGAACTCACCACATTCGGATGCGTGTAATTGATAGCATCTAGCCAATCCTGTAAGGTTGTTAGACACACTGTAAGTACCCGTCGGCTAAGCTCAAGGTTCTCCGGACCACGTAGGTGAGAAACTAGTGCCCACATTGGGTAAGCACTGGCTTCTAATTCGGCGCTGAACGCTGCGTAATAAGTATTTGGCTCAAACTCAACGTGCTCAGTTATTTTTCTTTGATTGACGTTCATGCCTACAAATGTGAATGAAAATATAATACCGAAAAAACTTAGCAATGAGTATTTAGAGCTAGAGGCTCTTCATTTATTAAGAGTGGCTCACCTTGAAACATGGATAGAAAGTCAAACCACATCTCAAGGAGGGTATCATCGCTCATAAATCTTACTGCGACTGGCTTATGAGAAAGAACATTGTTCAAATCAGAGACGAGTGGCCAATAACAGTGCTCCTTCATGACTTGGCGTCCGCAGTCTACGACGTAGTGAAAATTTGATCCTTCATCTGTAAGCAGCATGATAATAAATGAATCAATTATCAACAGATAGTAGAGGTACAGTACTGGGAAAAATCTTACCGTGCAATGTATTGTGTATGAGTATCTTGCTCATCATGTATTTCAAACTGATGACCATAACATGTAATAACTTCATCTGATCAACCATGCGTAGAGCTAATTTTTCATTGCTGAATAGCTGTAATAATGAAAACGTGATCAATTCGAGAAGATCGGTTCAGTACAGCTCGTTTTATATGTTGGTAAGATATCCAAAATAAGTTACCTGTACACTGACGTGCACAACTCTATTGCTCAAGGTGTCAGGATCCTGAGATCGCTCTAACATCATAGAAATTCTGCTATAGTGTAGAACGAACGCACGTGTAAGAGCTTCTTTGTAGTCAGGATCAGGGAGCATGTTTAGCAAGAGGCAAACTAATTTCTGTGGAAACTCGTACGCAACCGTCCAAAATACCAATTCTTCAAGAAACGTGGAGTGTTCCAAGTGTTCTTGCAGGGAGGCACATTCTGTGAAAGATTTGATCAATCATCAAAAATGTCGTTACGAATTTACGTTTGTTTCAAGGTGTAGCTAAGCAAATAATCACTTTTGTATTCATCAGGCGGTTCTGGATTTGGTAATGATTTGACCGCATCCTGATAAATTTTGTTGCTACTGTGGCAGTAGCTGTCATATTCAGACCGACCAGAAGATGTTGGTGTAGCCGAAGTCTCCATGAGACAGCGATACTTTTGTGGATTAGTTAGCGCGGATGTCATTACATGCCGCATCAATGCTCCCATATTGTTCAAGTCCAGTAACATCGTCAGATAAGCATCGGCATCTTGTATCGCAGCTCTGTAATCATCTGGGCCTCCCACTTTGCTAAAATCAAGCAGGATGCTACAGTGAATTCTAAATTTGCAGGACAAAGCTGTGTAATAAAAATATCAATACCTATATTCACGTAGATGTTGTATAAGCCGTAAGATGATTCTAGGCATTATAGCTTCTGCAACACACATCAAATCTGAAGGTGCTGCCACTTTGTTCACCGCAGCTTTTGGCCCGTGCCTATCACAAAATCTGAAATGAGGAGAAGTTTAAATCACTAAATTTCTTGCAGATAATATTCATATTTATCAAAGTGCTCTCAACCCACCCCGTTTCCTTCATGACCGAAGTGTCACCACAGTCGCAAGCTCCTCCAGCCTGGCTTAGAAACATGTTGAAGTCATGACGGTGATGATTTCCTTTCTTGAAGCATTCCGTACAAAGGGACATGCAGGGTGAAATTTCACAGGTGCGACAACGATAAGCGACAAAGTTAGGGGTCCATACAAGGCCACAAGTAGTTGCATTGTCGTAGATCCGTACTAAATGAGCAAACAGATGGCAATTTTGAAATTACTGAGCATTAATAAAAAGAAAAACAGGAGAACAGGACAGAAGAGTGAATAAAATAGGCACACTTCAGGGGTGAAGTAATGTTGAATTGACGGTTCCTACCTGTGTTTGAAAATTCATCAGGAGTTCTGCCACCTGCCATTAACCATTTGCACCAGTCGATAGTTTCCCAATCATCGATGGCCTTGCTTGGTATGAGTAAAATATCAAGGAGTTCATTGAGATGAGTTGGAGATTCAGAGGAAATATCGGTGTTGGTTGGATTACAGCATTCAGCATGCACATAGGCCGCGGCCCCACGTTTTCCTTTATTCATAAGCACTTGGGCAGACGTGTTCGAAGTCGAAGCCATATTTTGATAACTAATTTTAAAGATGATCCTTGATGCAAAATGTACGTCAAAAATAATGCAGGTTAGATTTTTCGCTACGACTAGTCCACCGGGCAACGGTCAAAAAATTTTCGGCTATTCCTCCGTCGACGTCCCGACCGAATGAATTGGACAAAATATATTCAGCCAGATGAAATAGCCGGAATGGCTCGGCCGCGATGTGATGTGACCGAGGTATGCAAGACGGATGGACACCCAGGCGGGTCATATGTCAAACAGCTGATCGTGTCGTTAAACTATTATGAAAATAGTTGCGACGTCGTGTCTCGGACGATTGGCTTCTCCCTTTATTGATAGCTTAATGTATTCGGGGAAACTTCCAAGTAAAAGAGCCCTGTAAATCAGGGGATTCTCGACTACCTCCATATCAGCACGCATCTCCCATCGAGTCTGCACTTCTCATCAATTTTGACAGCATCACAATTTAAACGAATCCAAACTAACACTGCCTTCAGTACCAAGTTCTTCAAACTGGATTTATCTAGTCTCGATATTTCACGTATCTCAATCTCGCGTGACGATTATCCTCAAAATCGGGCAAAACCACATCCACAGAGGAGCAAAACCACTGAACAACCAATTACTTCCTGAGTTCACCAAATGCGACGACTCTACGGTCACCTTCTCGAGTTCCTTCGCTCTTCGACTACCATCCTGCTTTATCCGCCATAGGATTTTCAATTACCGACCTCCTATCCCCACAAACAGGCCAACGCTTTGGCCAACGCTACGTTTCGCAAGTGTGCTCGAATTCGAACTATTTTTGATTTGATGCAGTTCCCTTTGCACAGGCATCTTCTTTCATCTTCAAAAATATGACCATGATGAGGATTGCGATTTTTAACTGTCTGATGCTGAGGATTGATTTTATCAAAAAATGAAAATACTATAATCAGATCATAAGAACATATGGGATAGCTATCATTTCAGGAACGTCGTGGGCTAAACACGATTTGAAACGTTTCGAGATTTAAGACCGTTGCAGTTTGCATGGTTTGCAGTTAGCCAAGTTAGAGTGACGCCGAAAGCAGGGAATCTAGCCACCAGGCCCTCGTTGTTTACGACGCTGAAATTCTCTAAACCGCCATTATTTGGTCGTGTGGTGTTGTGGGAATAATAATCTATAACGAATCTATTATCATTAAGTAATAAGGTGCAAAAACGATGAGAATCTGGCGTGATTAACGACGCCGTGTTTCGGGTATATCTCGCGACACTCCACTATCATTAATTAATAATAAACGGTCAGTGTATCGAGGGCTTCTGAATCGCTCTGAAGCCTGTTGGAATTATCGTCCAGAGAACGTGAAACCGGTGGGTAAAAAACTCAACCATAAATTTTTTCACCTATTCGAATCTGGCCATACTATTTTCAGCTTTAAGTGATAGCCTGCAAATGAGAGCTATAGGTATACCTGCCATTCGAAAGATTTGAGAATGCATCTTGGCGTCCTACCATCTTCAGAGCCAATTAGATGACTACGATTTCCCGCCTAATTTTTACTAGATCTTTAGGGTATGCAGTCTTCAGATACTTTGTTTCCCCAACTAGTTTAGCAGCTACAATCCTCGCATTTCTATCTGAATAAACATCTTCCAATAAGGCATTTCAATTCGGCTCATGATACTATCAACCGAGTCACGTCATCTCCTTTACGTTCCTTTTCTTGCACTCTTGATGGTATAAAAGTATCCTGAACTTGCAATCCTAGCTAACAGGTATGCATAAAAACATTATACATGATTATTCATACGAAATTTTATGGCAGTGCCATTAGTAAGAATTGCTGTTCCTTTTGACGTTACAATTCTCAGATATCATATGTACTTGATTGATAAAGTATATATATTTATTTTTGTTTCAGGATACTTAGAATCAACGTTAGAAAGATGAGCGGGGCAATAGAAAATGGGGCCGGCGATGCTGCCTCAAAAAAAAAAACTATCGAGGGAATTTATCAGAAGAAATCTCAGTTGGAACATATATTATTGCGACCTGACACATACATCGGCTCTGTGGAGCCGGTGCGCGAATTAATGTGGATATACGACAAGGAGAGTGAAATGATGGTGCAAAAAGAGATATCTTACGTTCCTGGACTTTATAAAATATTTGATGAAATCTTGGTGAATGCAGCAGACAATAAACAACGGGATGCGAAAATGGATACGATTAAAATTGACATAGATGCGTAAGTCAAATAGCTAGATTCAAGTCTTTGTTTGCTCAACATTCCGCTTGAAGAATAATTGGTGAGATTTTCATCATCTTTGTATGTTGAAACTATTACAGTGACAACAACACGATATCAGTATGGAACAATGGCCAAGGAATTCCAGTGGTAGTTCACAAAGAAGAAAAAATGTTTGTACCTACAATGATCTTTGGACACCTTCTAACATCCTCAAACTACGACGACAAAGAAGAGAAGGTGACCGGAGGTAGGAACGGATACGGTGCCAAATTGTGCAATATTTTCAGTCACCGATTTACCGTTGAAACTGCGTCGAATGAATACAAAAAGTCGCTGAAACAGGTAAATTACAGTAAATTCGTATCGGTAATGTTATTTTTATGTAAGATAATTTTAATATTCTCCAAATTGATCATTCATTTTTCATCAGACGTGGGGGAACAACATGGGAAAAGCCAGTGAACCTAGGGTCAAAGAGTTTTCGGGGCGAGACTTCACTAAAGTTACATTTTCGCCAGATTTATCAAAATTTGGAATGGAGGCTCTTGACAAAGATATAGTATCACTGATGACACGGAGAGCTTACGATGTTGCAGCTTCCACTAGAGGAGTGCAAGTGTACCTCAATGGAATCAAAATACCGGTTAAATCTTTCAAAGATTACGTAGATCTGTTTGTGAAGGGCAAAGAGGACGACGTTGGCAACTTGTTGAAAGTTGTTTATGAAAGTTGTGGACCCAGATGGGAAGTCGCTATAACTTTATCCGACAAAGGATTTCAGCAGATGTCCTTTGTAAACAGTATCGCTACTACAAAGGTGAACTAAATACCCAAACATACAAGTTTGATATTGATTTATAACATCATTAAACGAACTTATATTAACAGGGAGGTCGACATGTGGATCATGTCACGGATGCAATTGTGAAACAGCTTATGGATACCTTGAAAAAAAAGAATAAGGGTGGATTAGCTATCAAACCATTCCAAATAAAGAACCATTTATGGATATTTGTCAATTGTCTCATAAACAATCCAACATTCGACTCACAAACGAAAGAGAATATGACTCTGCAAGCAAAAAACTTTGGGTCCAAATGTATTCTAACGGATAAATTTGTTACTAGTGTGAGTGAATATAGTTACTAGATCAGTTATCAACGTACTGAAATAAATAAATTAGAATTCTAAATTTTGGTGACAAAATTGCAGGTCACTAAGATTGGTATCGTTGAGTCAGTGTTATCTTGGGCAAAGTTCAAAGCTGATACTCAGCTGCAAAAGCTCGGACCTAAAACCAAACAACGTAAACTTCAAGGTAGATGCAGATTAAGAGCTTCATGATTCGAAATTCTTAAAATATGATGATGAAAAAAAAAAAATTTGTGTCAATTTTGTAGGTATTCCAAAGTTAGAGGATGCTAATGACGCCGGCACAGTCAGATCGTTGGATTGTACTTTAATTCTAACAGAGGGAGATTCAGCCAAGACAATGGCAGTTTCTGGACTATCTAGCATTGGTAGAGATAAATACGGAATCTTCCCACTGAGAGGCAAGTTGTAATAAGTGAATCGAGTTGGCCACGCGCGAAAAATTTGTTAAAATACTATTTTCATTTTAGGTAAATTATTGAATGTCAGAGAAGCGACGCACAAACAGATACTTGAGAATGCTGAAATTAACAATTTGTTGAAAATTCTTGGTCTCCAATATAAAAAAAAATACGAAAATAGAGATGACATGAAAAGTCTTCGTTATGGAAAACTAATGATCATGACAGATCAGGATCAGGTAAATGCAAATTTAGTCAATTCATAGCAAATCAATATTGTGATGCATTAATCACGTTTTACTCTTGTTCAGGATGGTTCACATATCAAAGGATTGTTGATCAACTTCATTCACCATAATTGGCCGACGTTACTCCGGAATAATTTTGTTGAAGAATTTATAACGCCAATTGTAAAAGCTTCAAAAGGAAGCCAGGTATTCTCGTTTTTTTCTTTACCTGAATTTGAAGAGTGGAAGAAAGAAACTGCCAACTTTCATACGTACAAGATCAAATACTACAAAGGTTTTTATTTCCTTATCAATTAGAAGACAACAAGAGCTGAATCTTTTCCCCCCTCAATTTAAAAAATCTTCAACGTCATATTCATCTTCACAGGTTTGGGTACGTCTACTGCCAAGGAGGCAAAAGAGTACTTTGACAATATAGCCAGACACAGAATACGCTTTAGATACGAGGGTGACCAGGATGACCAAAATATAAGAATGGCATTCAGTAAAAAGTGTGTCGAGCAGAGAAAAGAATGGCTCACTAATCACATGGAAGAGACAAAGAGACGCAAAGAGATAGGCCTTGGTGAAAAATATTTATATGAAAAGGATACTCGCACTATAACTTTCTCAGATTTCATTAACGTTGAGCTGGTTCTGTACAGTAATTACGACAACGTCCGTTCAATTCCCAGTGCAGTTGATGGATTGAAACCTGGGCAAAGAAAAGTAATGTACACATGTATGAAACGTAACGATAAACGTGAAGTTAAGGTAGCACAACTGGCTGGTTCAGTTGCCGAACAATCTGCTTATCATCATGGTGAAGTTTCTCTTATGTCAACCATAATTAATTTGGCGCAAAATTTCGTTGGTAGTAATAACATTAACCTGCTCCAACCAATTGGTCAATTTGGAACCAGGCTCATAGGAGGAAAAGATTCAGCCAGTCCTCGTTATATTTTCACAATGCTCAGGTATTTCGTAATTTTTGTCAGCGATGATGAAGTTGATATCTCCAAAGTTGTTTATAAACATTTATCGATTACAGCCCGTTGACAAGGTTCATTTTTCACAAAAATGACGATGCAATTCTCACTTACGAATATGATGACGATCAAAAGATTGAGCCTGTATATTACGTGCCTGTCATACCTATGGTATTGGTCAATGGAGCCGACGGTATCGGTACAGGGTGGATGACAAAGATCCCGAATTACAACCCTAGAGACATTATCGAAAACCTTCACAGGATGATCGATGGAGGTGAAATCAAACCCATGGCAAGTACTCGTCGATTTACGTGAAGGGTTATGTAAACGGGTGAAGAATCCTTTGAATTAACCCAACGTGTTTGATTTCTATTATTTGCAGTTGCCTTACTACAAAAATTTCAAAGGCACAATAGAAAGATTCGGAGATCGACACGTGGTCAGTGGTGAAATTTCTGTCATAGGCCCTGACAGAGTTGAAATTACAGAATTACCCATTGGAACTTGGACACAAACATATAAGGAATCTGTATTAGAACCTATGCTGCACGGTTCGGAGAAAACGCCAGCTGTTATAACGTAACTATCGATCAACCAATGATAATAAAAAATTCTATTCAGTTATTGGTAAAAAATTTTTTTCAGCGATTATAAGGAATACAATACGGACGTCGAGGTCCGTTTCATCGTCTTCATGAATCGAGACAAATTAGTTGAGATGGAGAGAGATGGGCTCCATAAAGCTTTCAAATTACAAACCACGATGAGTAGCACATCTATGGTAAGTTGGAATTTTTAGCAAACATGATCCACTACTGTATTCGTTTGGCGATTAAATGAATTTTTGTACCATTATGATGATTTTAGTGTGCATTTGATGATCAACGATGCCTCAAGAGATATGATAACATTGAGATTATAATGAGGGAATTTTTCAAACTCCGATCAGAGTTCTATGACAAACGTAAAAAGTATATGGAGGGTATTCTTCAAGTCGAAGCTGCTAAACTTTCTAATCAAGCCAGATTTATCCTAGAAAAGTGTGATGGTGATTTAGTGATTGAAAATAAAAAGAAGAAAGACATGATTGCTGAATTGGTGAGACGAGGCTACGACTCAGATCCCGTAGTAGCTTGGAAACTTAGACAAAACAGAGAAGAAGTGTTGGTGAGTGCTAAAATCTTGAGAAAATTTTCAAATAGGCTGCTATTAGTGACATTGTTACGAAAACTGAATTTTCTGTTTCACCTCCATAATTTCTCATCAATTATTTGATTCGCAGGAAGAAATGGCCCAAAATACGAATGAGGAAAATATCGATGAAGCAAGCATTCCTGCCGAACGAGAAAACTATGATTATCTCTTAGGAATGACAATGTGGAACCTGACAAAAGAAAAAAAAGACGAGTTGTTACGACAAAGAGATAATAAAATTGCAGAACTTAAACGATTGCAACAGCGCACACCTCTTTCGCTTTGGAAGGAAGATCTCGACGATCTCTTAGCCGAACTTAACAAGGTGCCCCGTCAATTTTATTTTTTAGCTTCTATACCAAAAGCGTACAAAAAGGACAAAACCCATCATCGACTGGTGTGCTTGAGGATAATTATTAACTAATTACTTCACAATTTGAATCAAGGTTGAAGAAAAGGAAAGAAAAGAGGAAGAAAAATCCAAAAAAGGAGTTAAAAAACCGCCGACAAAGGTTTTCAAATCCGAAGATGTTCGTCGTATCCTACCGATCATCGATAGCGATTTAAAAAAAAAGATGTCGAAAGCGAGTGAAGTTGCTAAGGATAAGAAGGTCGCGCTCCAAAAATTAGCAAAGGTGATCAGGGTCTCCGTCAAACACAACCTATATTTGGTTTCATTGCATTCCATTGAATCAAGTTCTCCAATGTTACGGAAAGATATTTTGAAATTAAGCCTATCGATGTTGATTTTTAGGTAAAGAAAGAGGTTGTGGATGAGAAAGATGAATTCGATCTACTGGTCGATTCTAACGCAAAGTCACTTGAAGATAGAGTCGGTAACAGTCCTGAGAAGGTGGAAAAGAAGGTTACGGTTAAAAAAGGTTAGTTAATATTGAACAAGACTGCCTACTTAGTGGTTAAAAATAATTGGCGGGATTCTTCTTATGTTAATTTTACAGGTTCAAGACAAACGACGTTGTCTTTTAAACCAGTCAAGAAGGAAAAGGTGAAGAAAGAAAAAGTAGGTGCTGAATCTGATGAAGCTGGCAGCGAGATTGATTTCGAAAGTATATCACCACCTCCCAGAGCGCGAGAACCACGTAGATCCGCTAAAGGTAGATCATTTGGAAATTTTTCCTCTTAGATTCAATGGATAATCACTTCTTTTTTCTTTATTAACAGCCAATATCAATTATTCATTGGACAGCGAGGAAGAGTCGGATCACCAGAATGTACACGACCTTTCTAGTGACGCTTCTGAACCAGAGTAAGTAACATGTCAAAGAAAACTGGTCTAAATTATACCCTCGATAGATTTTTGGTAACTCTGAATTCTTTTTTTTTCTTCCTAGGGTGAAACCGAATGTTAACGTACTCAAAGTAGAAAGTGACTCTGACGAAGATATGAGCAGAACGAAACCTAAAAAGACAGAGCCAGAAGGTAATTAAATACAAAGTTTGGAGTTTGTTTGTTGTCTCACATACAAATTGGAGTAATAACCATAACCTGAATATTTGACCCCACAGTGAACTACAATGACGTGTTCGATTCGTTGATTGCTGATACTCCACCAAAAACAAGTAAACCAAAACCCATCATTTCATCCAGCGAAGATTCTCCTATCAAAGCCAGCCCACCTAAAAAAAGTAATTAATTTAGAAATATTCAGTGATCAGTAGTGGTATTGGGTAGCACTGCAAAATAATAATAATAATAATAATAACCAAATAAATATACACATTGAACCTTTGTTCTCCAGGCATGCCCAAGAGAAAGGCTGAAAATGGTGGTGGTAGAGGAACAAAAAAAATCAAGAAACCTAAATCGTCATCTTCCGAATCTGAATCAGAGATATTTCTGAATAAGGTGAGTATCCGGCCAAGCCAACAGAATTGAAAAGATTAAAAATAATCATTGCGATGAACATGATATTAATCAATGACTGACTTCTACAAACCGCCCAATTTTAGGGAAACACTTTTTGTAATTTATTTTTCTTTTAGAATAAAAAACAGAGAAAAGTACTGGACTTGGAAAGTCCGGAAGCAGTTGGTTCTCGGCGAGAAGTTGGTCGAAACCGTAAGCCTATATCATACGTGATTACGTCAGAGGATGAATCTGATTGAAGAGAGTGTGGAACTAAATAGTGAAAAGTGTTTGTGACTAAGTGTATTACATGATATTACCGTGGACATTTTTTATCAATGCCCATTTTACACCCGTAGAAGTAATCTTAGCATTCCAGTCATCGATCCGAGTTGCATTCAATTATCCCGAAGATGTTGAGATGCTTAGTGCGGTTCATCCTATGGTAGCTTGTAATTTGGGCAGTTATAATATTAAAATAAAAATTTTGTAAATATTTCAATAATCGCATCATCATATTATTATTATTATTATTATTATTATTATTCTTATTATTATTATTATTATTATGTAAAATTAATAACTCAAGTATTTGGAATTCAAGACAAAAAAAACATTAAAAAAAAAGAAACGTACGAACGCGTTAGATATAAAAGACAAGATTCTAGCGTAAGTAGAACTATCAATTAGACAAAAATTAGCGTACGTCAATGAGGCAGTCGCGTGGGTTAATTGAAATTTATATCTTTTTACTATGACACTTTCTATTTTTTATCATAACGTCAACAAATCTAAAAACTAATTACGTACTTTCTTTCAAATGATAATTTATCAAGTATTTCTTAGTCGCAATCATAGCCAGAGTCTGACGGAGATTTATTTGTCTTGATTTTAGATTAAAGAAAAAAAAATATACTTATATTTACGAAACAAAAATTAAATTTGATACTAACAGATATTAAGTAACTGCTTTCAACAGTACACGTGCCTTTCCAAGTACGGATATTAGTTACGGAAAGCTTGGAAGAACTCGTCAAGCATATCTAATTCCTTGGATGGACAGACTGCATACTAAATGAAATAAATAGATAATCATTAAATTGATTTGATCGAATCTTCTAGAGATTCAAGTAAAATATAGAACAATGACTTTTATCCGAATATGTTTTGCAATTTTTTTTTCTTCTTTTTTGTTTTTACTTTAAATAATTTTACGGTAACTGAATATCGATGCAAGTTAGATATTTCATAAATAAATTATCTTACAAAAAGTTGCAAAGGGAGTATTCGAAAAAGATGTTGCCAAATCAATTGTCAGAATAAATTATATTGCGCACTGTTTATGCATAACTTTTCCTAACGATATATCCCTGACATCAAAATAACTATTAGCATACATATTCACATAAACAGAGAACGAGAGAGACAGAGAAATAGGGAGATAATCAATACTATCCTGTGGAAGAATTTTCTAGATGATCGATGAAACAGGAACAAAAAATATTATACAAATCCAATCTGATTGATTGGTCATGCTCAATTGTTGGAATCTCGCTGCGAATTGTTTTCTATGCTTCTTGTGAATTTTTCATATATGTATTTTGCTTTTTTTATATGTAATTATTATAGGATAAGTTACGAAACTTTGTAACTACAATTCAATATCAAATGTTGCTCCGATCTTATCATTCGGGCTGAATTAAAATTTGTCATAATCGATTTGACTCTGCGGTGGAAAAAATAATAAAAAAAAATGGGAAAAATCAAAACGAAAAAAAAAAATAATCTGAAGCTCAAGCTCAAGCACACTTCTCTTGTCACGTGTATACCTATGTACGTACATGGAATAATGTTAACTGACTAATAGCACGCACATCTCGAAATGTCCATAGAGATGGAACAGACCAATAAAAATATATGTCCATTCACCCAAATGAAATTGATAAAAGAGTGGAGGGGGATCTTTGTAGATCGAACTTACTCTTCAAAGGTTTTAATAGAGTTATTGGGATTATACACAGAACTTCTTTTATTGCTATTACATTATTCCTTTTCACACCTCACTCCCTTCGCGCAAACCATGAGGATTGAAAATGGGGGAAAGAAACGAATAAATTAAGAAATTAAAAATAGAATTAGGTGCGTTTTGGATGAAAAATGAAATCCGTTATAGTACAGTAGATTAAATCGTTGATGTATTTTGTGTGATGAAACCGATGACCGTCCAATTATATGGATTGATTGTAGCAATATTTTACCTCTGTAGGAAAAAAAAAAATAAAAAAAATAATAAAAAAAGTTAAAAAAAATTATTGAGCTATATTTGTAGTAAATGATTGAGCTTCGATTTATATTTTTCAGAAGTAGATCACTTGTCTGATAGTGGCACCCAACTGGATACATCAAATATCTCTCGATTAGCATGTGTTATATCCAACAGGGTTCCTACCACTTTCCTGTTTTGCTCCGAGAAAACATTTGAAGAAAAAAAAAGAAAAACCCAAAAAATGGAAGGCTTAGGCCAATAATAATTAAAATGTTATCTAGGATAATAAAAATTCGTCCTACTTACAAGCCTTCCTTTACCGATGACTGAAATGGATCGGTAGATGGGAAACAGGGACGGGCTTGGCTTCTCGAATATAACTGAAGTGGATATAGTAGACACTGTTCAGACTTGTAATGTATTCTCCTCTGACCACACTTTGACAATCATGTTGGTAGCGAGACATCGCCGCTGTGCCTACGTCTTACCAACAAGTTTAC
This sequence comes from Athalia circularis, assembly GCA_963978495.1. Taxonomy (NCBI): domain Eukaryota; kingdom Metazoa; phylum Arthropoda; class Insecta; order Hymenoptera; family Athaliidae; genus Athalia; species Athalia circularis. Next base: position 11,299,488 of record OZ021702.1, read on the forward strand.
AACATTTTAACAACTTCTTCTTCTTCTCTCTAGTACTCCCAAAAGCTGCGATTTGTCGACAGACGCGACTATAATACAAAGCAAGGGCACTTGATAAAATAACTTAGTCTCCTATTTCATAATTATCTATATATAACGTACATATATAAAACAAATTATAAGTAAAGAAACTATAATGATTGGGTTGGTATATAATTATGATGCTTACTTTAAAATTTAAACGCCCGATTATATGAATCTGTTCAGCACGAAAATGACTATAACGAAGCGAGTGGAGGAATCCCTCCCTCATCGTCTTCGGTAGATTTGGGTAGAGACGGCAGGTGGGGGGTGAGGTGAGGTGAGTTGAGTCGAGTCAAGTTGGGTTGAGTTTAGTTGAAGTGATGTGACATGAGGCGAGGTGAATTCATCTGAGGAAAAAGATGCGGCAGATATGAGAGGTGCTTGGCTTTCTCACGTTTCAACGCAAAGAAAGGGATAATGGTTGTCGGAGTTATTTGTTTGTTTGTTTTTTTTTTTCACATTGGGAGCATGAAATCAATTATATCTTCTTTCAACCCGAGCTAATCCTGTAGCTAAGAGCCCCATCGTTTCTCCAGAATAGGAACACAACCAACCAACTCTCCACGTGTGTGTTAATCATTATTATTCATGATATAAGTAATAATATTAATATTTGAATAAAGTAACATGAAGTGCGGTCAAATATTCATGGAATACTTGACTGCACGGCGGTCATGCGAGGATAGAGCCACCACAGTTGTCGATGCTGTCCGTCCTTTTTTTTTCTTTCTTTTGTTTTGTTTTTTTACACCATATATATATGCATATTATATTTATTAGCATATATATATAAATATATATATAGTATAAATATATACACGCACTCTTAGCTAACAATCTTTCGTCACACATTCACGCATACATAAAGTCAGAAGAGAGGAACCGTTCCATTAGGCAGAGTCTTTGCTCCTTCGGTACTCTTTATTATTTTTAACCATTATTAATTTTTTTTCTTGTCTTTTACCCCAAAAAGGTTCACGCGTCTCTCTGTATTCTCCTCACCGAGTAGCACTTCCACTGGATTTTCTCCATTGAATTATTATTATTATTATTTTTTTAGTCAACTACACTTTTTAATTCACAATGACTTATCACATATTTATCTGTTTCTCTTTTATCATTTTCATTCCTCTTCTTTCGTTATTTTTCTTTTTCCTCTCCTTTTTTGTCTTCTTTTAACACTATTTCAGTCAGCCCGCTGTTCATCGATTACAAGGAACAATAATACAATTGAATATTTACGAACACGTGTCGTCATGATGAATAAAGTAGCATGGCTCGGTTGTAGATAGACTCAAGCTCCTAGACTCGCAACGACCGCAGCACATTTTGGCAACTACCTCCTCCTAGATTTTTCTTCATCCAGGTAGGTTGCTACAACGGTACAGCAGTTTCTCAGTATTTACACAATTTACCTTTACAGGGAACGACGCTATTGTATTGAGGTGAAGCGGTCTCGTGCAGTTCGTCATTTAGGATTTGGCATGTATTTATTATACTCGAGGTATCGTTTCAAGTCTGTTCCCACTACGAACTGCTGGACGCATTCATACCACTGAACATTCCAGTGGTAAACGACGTTTGCTGTTGCTGCTGCTGGATTTGTTGCTGTTGCTGTTGCTGCTGCTGCTGACTGTTAGCCTGACGGTTATGCTTTGGCACCGGAGGCTGTAGGTATTCGTGTCGGGCTAACGTCAGCACATCTATACGCTCCTCTTTCCTGTACGCTAAACAGCTTCGAATGAAGCTCTGTAACAGTAGAAAAAAAATCATACTTGTAAATCTAACAGACCAGTGAACGACGATTCCAATTCAAATGAGTCAAAACCAATCACAGATTTGAGTTAGGATAAATAGTTACCTTAGCTTCGTTGCTTACTGTTGGTTTGTTAGCAAACTGAACCTCTGTTGCCTTTAGTATTGTATTTTCCTCTAAGATTGTTGCCTGTGACTGATTGTGACCAAACGGCTGTAAGCAAAAAACAAAAAAAATAAAAAATACAGGCGGGATACGGTTCTTGTTCCAAAGATCCATCGGTGGTAAAGTACAAATGAAAAAAGAAAAAAATTCAGTTGCTAGAGTGTAGTACGGATTTGTTCACCTTCTTGCCATAGAGACATTGATAGAATATAACGCCGACACTCCAGACATCAACCTTTGATGATATTTTTGGTGGATTTTTCCCGACAACGAAACACTCCGGTGGAAGGTACCTGAAAATTATTCATCAAACTTAGCATAACGAAGACCAAGTAACTATTTCTCCTACATTAAAACATCAATAAACGCATACCAGTAGGTACCAGCTCCTTGTGAGGTTAGATCCATTCCATGATCTGGATTGTAATTTTCCTCGTCCATAACTTTACTTAATCCAAAATCTGTGATTTTAATTTCACCACAGACATTTCCTTCGGTTAACAAAATATTCCCTGTAAAAAAAATTAATAAGTGATATCTATAGAACTGGTGTGTTAGTGTGGGAATAATGAACAGCTAAAAAGTGTGGACATGGCAAAGTGTATGTTATCAGTCCAGTGATCATTCGGAATCAGAGTCTTAAAAAACACGATGGGTAGATGTATGACGTGTGAATTGTTATTCGTTAAAGTTTAGTCCTCACCTGGTTTCAAATCGTAGTGAATGACGGGTGGTTTTATTTCGTTAAGATACTTGAGAGCCGATACGACTTGCATCACGATTGATCTTGCTTCCCTCTCCGGTATAGTTTTATGCTAATGAAAAAATGTTTGTAATATTAAAACCCATAGGCAATGGACATCGAAGTCCTTGCGTTTTCTAGATCATTATAGATACTCACCTGTTTGAGGTAGAAATCTAGATCGTGACCATCGCAGTACTCCAAAACTGTACAGAACGAATTGGCGTCAATTTCAAAGACGTCATACAGTTTTACAACTCGGGGATGATCTAGCGACTTGTGAATATTATATTCCCGTAGTGCGTGCCTGAAAAAAAAACATTTTGCCATAACAAGATTTAAGTTTATCTGAATTTCTTCCAGAGGTTTATTTATAGTTTCTAATTCTGTATCCAAACGTGTTTCTCATCGATCAAACTGGCAAATTACTCACTTGATATAATTGGCTTTTTTATCTTCTTTCCAGTCTTTATTAAGTTGATGTACCTTGCAGGCTACATAGCGTTGTTCTTTTAGATCAAATGCCTGTAAACAAGATTTTAAGAATTGTGTAAGTTTGAAAGTACAAAATCCAGCAAGCTGCAGTAGAATGGAAGAAATTTTCCATGGTAAGCTTGATGGTAGACTTGCCTTATGCACTTCGCTGAAACCTCCCTTTCCTAAGAGCATGAGTAAAAGGTATCGCTCGTTGAGCACAGGATGAGAGTTGAAGCGTGATTGGTCCTCGTTGTGTATACGTTTCAGTTCTCTAATGTGTAAGTTGCGTTCCCTCTCAAGTTTTTCCATCTCAAGTTGCAGATCTGCATCTTCTTTTTTCAACGCACTTTGTCTCAACTTTAAAAAAACGATTAAATGAGGTTCGATGAAACTAAATAAAATTTGGTGAATAAACTGATCTTTACCTTCAGTATTTCATCAGCTTCGTAGTACTCCTGCCATGTATAAGAACCCGGAACTGCGTCAGGTTTGAGAAAAGTAGCTTCGGTACCATTATGCAAAGACGGTTGAGGTTGGCTGCGTTTTCGACCCGTTTCACTATTAGACGGCCTTTTTTTGAGAAGCAATTTTTTCTGTCTATCAATTTCTTCTCGTTCCGTTGTTATTTCTTCCTGCCGCCGTGCCAATTCTTGGAACGCGTATCCGTCGGTCCAATTTTCTTGAAAAGTAGCTCCTACCCTCTGAGTTACAAACTGACCCAGCCTCAGTCTATTTTGCATGCACTTTTGTCTAGCTTCCTTTTTTTCTATGTTTGATTTTTCTTTTAATAACTTCTTTACAACGTCTATACACTTATTTATATGTGATTTGTGCTGCTCGATCACCTTTTGCTGATTAGCCATTTGATGCCTAAGCTCCTCCGTTGTCTGAAAAGTTAAAAGTATAAATAGCTAATGTCGGCATTGACCAAAATGTATTATCTTTAATTGAGTTAACATAGAAAGTGATTTCTTTCGTAATTCGACATTACAAATAGTTTGAAGAGAATTTGTCATATCATTTAAATATTGAGCAAATATTATTGAATTATATCAAGATATTATTGGTTGCTTACACCTGAGAGCTGGTTATTGCTTTGTTGGCTAGAAAAACGTCCACTTACTCGGTTCAATTCGTCAATTTTATTATTACGTAGTTCCAAATCTGAAGAGGCTTGTGTTTCAAATTCTTGTATCCTCTGGCAAGTAAGCTCCGTCTGAAAATATCACAAAGAGAACTTAGATCCAAGACCTTTAACCAATGTAACGTTAGATACATTTGTCAGCATAGTTTTATAAATAGCAGAGCTACCTTGTTGCACTTTGAACCAATTAAATCAAATGACAACCCTGCCTAAGATTAATTATCCGCAAATCCAAGAATCACACTTTCACTTTTCGCTGTTCCTGTGATTTACATTGTATTTCTTGCTTGGTAATCCCAAGTGGTTGGCAAACTAGTGAAGCAGTAATGCCGAAAATGTTGAGAATCAATCACGGGCAGCAAAGAAAACACCAAAAATGTATGCCACATAAACGAGAAGGTATCGAAATTTGTTATTACCTTTACCTGTTTCTATCAAAATCAAACGTCAATTCCAAATTATTTAAATTGGTTTAAATAGTGTCATCGCAAGGTAGCCTCACTACTACAATGACAAATTACAACAACGTTACTGTTAGCCAGCGGTAAGCTAGCTCAGGTCTCTGCAGACACCTGACAAGAAAGTCCAATTACAATTCTAAAATGAACCGTGTTTCTCAATTGTGATGATGAGCATGTAGCCACCTGAAAGTTAAAATAATTAACTAACATCTTCAAACTGGAGAGAAGCAAAAAAAATTTATCGGCCCAACAATGGACTTCCCTTTGGATCTTTTACTGGTGAGACAACTTTGATGTAACTTACGCAAGAAACTAGAGCAATTTAAAATGTCAGGCGATTCTTGTCAAACGTTTGCAGAAACAACCGATTGGTGCTTACATTTGGGGTGTTAGTCTTCGCTTGCCTGACCTGGCTTGTCCTAGGGAGGTTGGTAGGCCTTACCTGCACCTGCTTGCTGACCATCGAGCTCGCAGGCTGTGTAGAGGCCGGTGGAGGGGGAGGTGGAGGCTGTGGATGGGGTCGCGGTGGCTGCATCAACGAAGAAAATTCCGCCACCGAAGAATTTGGTGTCGTTACTTGTGGTGACAACAATTGCTGTGGCGATGGTGGGTACTGAATAACAATCAGGTCAAAGTATTAGCCGTACAATCATTTGGCTTTCGACAGCTTATGATCTCGAGACTAAATGAATGTATGTAAATACAAAACGGAAGCATAGGAAAGGGAACTCAAAATCATTGCGTATCATGCCAGGATAATTCAACATTAACTTTATAGAAACAGAACATCGTCGGCTACTTTCTTCACTTTGTAATTTACAGTTTGCCGTGTAATTATAATGAAAAAAAAAAGTTCCACGCCATGTTAAGATGAATCTATCTAGAGCTTGCAAATTTATGGAACAGATACAGCCCATTTCATTGATCGATTGCCCAAGCTAAAGATACGTTGCTGGGCAAAAGCTGTGATACCATCGAAGCAAACACGGTTCCTTATTTCTTACGCTTTGTGATAATGGCAAGCAGCTATACTACAAATATTATTGAGATCAGGAATGATATGATATCTATGAACTAACCATGGGGTATCCTTGCTGGGGGGAGGGGCTCTTAGCTCCAGCTAATCGGATGGGGCTATTGCCTGGATGGTGCTTGACAAAGTACTCGTTGATCTTCTTGTTTTCCAGGGCAGCGACCGATCGAGCCCCCTTGCCCCCCACAGGTCCCCCTGGCACCCCCCCGACCCCGTCATCTACCTTGCGCTTTCTTTTCCTTTCCGAAGGAGTCCTCGGCACCTTCTCCGGCGTGTTTGGGTCCACCTCCTTGTCACTATGCGACGAGCCTGTCAATAATAAGAAAAGTGACTCTTCGATCTTAGGTTACTCTACAATTGAAATCTGCAAATATTTTATACTTACCGGTGCTCATATTCGAGTCTTGACTATGTACCGACTGACCAGAGTTTACAGTAGATTGGGGTGCCATCTGAATTTGTGATCCAGCAGACATCTATAAAATGCAGAAATAAAAACGTATTATAATATGAGCAGTGAAATTATGGCAAATCTCGATGACGTATCGAGGGACTGAGTACCAGATATTGAGATATGTGGACATACAGATGGTGGATGGAGAGAAAGACTTCAGAACGTTAAGGGAATGGAGATAGATGTAAGAAAATTATAGATAATTGTGTGTGTGAACGTTTAAATGTATGTACATGTATAGATATAGCAAGTGAGAGCACCTTCCAGGACGGTCTACGACAGAGCCCCATAATCACGTTTGCTGTTTGAGCGACTAGTCAGTATGTCAACCATTGGCACCAGTGTTAAAAAATAAAAAACACGCCCGTCTGTATTGCAGATTGAACAAAATATGCAATATATGTTTAGTGCTAGAGGAATCACGACAAAATGGAGGACCCTAGTCAGAGGGGGACAGCCAGAAGGGCAAGAGGGGGGTAAGAGGGGGCAAGTCGAGCGGAGACCGGGGGGAGAGAGAGCAAGAGAACTTTGAGGGAGAGAGATACGCGGGTTCGGTTCGGTTCTCTGTGATGCGGCGAGACGAAGTGTAGGGGGGTAAAGAGCCTCGTAGAATCGTGGGCTACGGTGCGGCGCGCACCGCGCGAACGGGGCAGTTTTACTTACTATGTATATACTCAGGAACTCACCTCTATGGCTATGTATGTATCATTGTATATACGTATTCATCTATCTACCTATGAACGTACGTATAGTACGTGTCGATATACCTGGTACATCGGAATAAAAAAGTCAGACTTTTGAATCATGTTCAAAATCTAAATCCGGAATCCAAATACTCGTGTAGTTAAGTCGTACATATGATGCGTTAGTTGTTCGTTGATTGGTAAGTATGCCGAACACAAGTGCGAGTTCGTTCAGTTGCCTAGATTAACGGGCACGATAACCGAGCGGCGAGAAGCCGGGATCCCGTCTATCTGTTGCTACGTCATTCAACAATGACGTTTAGTTTCGACGGTGCGATACTATGCGGCTAATGAACGTTAGAGAGCGAGAGATGCGGTCGGATATGAAAATGTGAGAGTGGGGTGGGTACCATTAGTATCGCAAATATGAAAGGTGTCGATCGTAGAGACATTGTGTTCTCCCGATATTCTCCTATCGACAGAAGAAAAAATATCGAAAATTCCTCGCACGTCATGTGTATACAGATATTTGAATGAAACTACGCATTCAAAGCGGTGTAATCGGTATAATCCGCGGTACGCCGGTGTATTCGTATCAGTTTTTTTTTGTTTTTTGTTTTTGGGGGTTGTTCGTACGTTCCGTGATTTTAGCTAAACAGGAGTAGTTATGTATTTTGGAAGGTGCGTAACACGTGATCGCCGATATTTGGATCGTCCATGTGTGTAAGGGAGGATATAGTCTACGTATATACGAACCCAGATGAAATAGGGGCATGTGGGGTGCCGAGTTTAACCCCGGAAGCCAGGCGTAGTCGCGGCCATAACCGCTGCCCTGCTCCACGTTCCGTCGTCGCGAGGCACGGCGAGAGGAGACGAGACAAGACGAGACGATACGAGGCGCGAGGCAAGGCAAAGCAAGGCAAGGTAGGGCAAAGCGCGAACCGAGGCAAGTCAGGCAAGACCAATGCAAGTGTAGTCTCTACTTCACAAACTCAACGGCTCATAGAACGACGGCGACAATAGTTGCGGTGTCGCGAATTGTTTAATAATCTCGATCTTCCGACGGACAAGCAGCAGCAACAGCAACAGCAACAGCAGCAGGAGAAATAACAGCGAATGCAGAATAAACGACGTCGAGTGTCGTCGTGACGTTCGTGTAATTCGTAATGTTCGTTGCGTTCCCGTTCTCGTTTGTCGTCGTCGTCGTCGTCTCGTTCGAGGTCATCAATGGCCACGACATTCCAAGTACAAATGATAATGATGAAAATAATACTGCGGCCGTCACCGATACGGTCATAGTACGAGAACTGGCGATTAAAAAAATAAATAATAAAAAACAACAACACGACGACAGCTAAAACGCCTAATCGAAACGTAACTGTCCAACCACCGTGCGCTCGCATACTACTAGGCAACGGAGTTTCTCCTACGTACGGCAAATGAGCAACGCGAGAATCCGAGATGCGGCAAAAGGTGCAACCTCCACCTCCCCGGCGCTACCGCCGCCCCGCGCGCCCCCGATCACAACAGAACGAACGAACGAACGAACGAACGAAACGAGAGGGGGATGCTAGGGACTAGGGAGGGAGGGAGGGAGGGAGGGAGCAGCAGAGGGAAGAGAGAAAGAGAGACAGCCGTATGAGACATTCCTTCGGTGAACGGCTCGGACACGCGTGTAAGTGAGACCGGTAAAATCAATGTGGCGGAGTGCTGCGGCCTTCTCTGAACGTGTGTCAGTGTCGGAAAAACAGAGTGAGAAAGAGCTATATTACAGGGTAGACGAGAGAGGAAGACCAACCGAGCGACCAGCCGAGCGACGTCGCCCCCCCCCCCCCCCCTCCCCCCCGACCCGGCTTAAACAACGAACACACCGAGCTGCTGCCTTTGCCCCTGCTCTGGCTTTTCAGACGCTCTACTCGTTCGCCCGTTCATGTTGTGCGTTGAGTTTTAGTTGTGAGATACGTGCGAGTTGATATCGCAGCTCAGGTTCGGTTCGGTTGAGGTCGCGCGAGCGCCACAGACGACGATCATCGTGTTTGGATTCCCACCAGTTAGTCGGTTCTCTGTACTCTTTAGGTACAGCATCATCTTTTCACGGGACGTTTCGTTCGTTCGTTCGTTCGTTCGTTGATTCGTTTGCTCGCAGCTGGTCGCCGGTTATCTCACGTCTCGTTCGTTCTCTTTTCCCCTTCGGATCTCACTCTGAGTTTATTGTTTCCACGGTTCGCGCGTTCTCCTTAAACGCAGTACATCCCGTTCCTCCATTCTTTGCTTATTCCGAGGCTACGTATTTCGCACATATTTATTTACCCCGCGAAAACTGTACTTCCAAATAGCGGGTACCCAGTCACCACCGTTTTCTTCGTCTTTCATTTTTTTCTTTTTTTTTTTTTTTTTTTTTTACATCGTTTCTGATCATCACGTTGCGCACCTATACGACGGGCAACAGCCGACTATCAACGAACAACAAACCCCATAAGCTACGAGCTGCTGACGCGCATACGGAAAATTTAACCACGCGTGAGAGGAGGAGGACGACACAAGCAACCTATAGCACAGGTGTACCAAATTACTGGGCAAATATCGACCGTTTCCAATGGCTACAAAATTTGCATCATCGACGTCATCGCGATACTATAATTTACTTGTCGATTTTATGATAATACGAAAAGTGTCAAAACCAATAGTGAAAGGAAATTTGCAACGCCATGCCATAATATACGCCGACGGAGTACTTCAGTGGGTCAAGGGCTCGAACGTTTAACGCTGATTTAAAATGCGTCTTGGAAATTATTTAAACTTCAAGGTTCTTCCATATAGGACATTATTTTCATAATAATTATCCCCGTTTAATGAATCGATTCAATGATATGAGACAAAAAATCAGAAGAGAAGAAACTTTTTTCAGTCTCGCATCAGATGATGATGATGATGATGATGATGATGATGAGGACGATGATATTTAGGTTTAGATTGGATCGTCACATCGAAGGGAAATTAGATAGAAAAAAAAGGTGTCTACAAAGGTGTACCTGAGAAAGCTGACCCTGGACTTGACTCGTGGAAGAGGACGAGTTCCTGTGGTCACGAGCAGGGGCATTGTCGCGTCGTGTCCAATCTATTCCCAGGGCAGTGGGCTGTCCGCACCTGCCAGGATTCGCAACCGCGGACGATGATTGCGTGCTGTTAACAGCATTTTTAGCAGGCGCGTTGTTGTTCGGACCACCCTGAAACGTCATACGCGTCTAAGCAGGTCGTCAACATTTCTCTATTTTTCTTTTCCCTAGAGATTTAATCGAGTCCACAACCACAATCACATCAATGCACATTATTGTATATCACGTTTGAGACAATGCATGAAATTATTATCTCGATAACTCTATGCGAATAGCGTAATTATATCCAAAAACAGTAGAAGAGAAAAAAAAAAAAAAAAAAAAAAAAAATTGAACGCAAAAAAAAATCATTCATCCAATAAGAAACGTTGCTCGAGGTCGGGGTTAAATTTTTTAAGCTCTTCTCTCCGGCGTGCTTTGATTCTGCATCACGTTGCGTCGTGTCGGTAAAATCGAGCTCCGCGACCTCGAGTTTCCTCCGTCATCGGTCTACCGATCGAATCGAAATTTCCGATTTTCCCAAAGCGAGAAATTGGATCCGGAATAATAATTGCGTTGTATATAAACTATAGAAATTATAGAATTACATACAACAGTTTTGTTAAATGGATATAACTCTAATCGTATTTTTTAGAAACACCGCACGTATTTTTATCTTATTTATTTTATTTTTTTTCAGTTATTTTATCCACAATTCTTCTCTCCGTGTTTCAATATGCACGTATGGAATAGCAGAATATACGTAACCATATGTATGCGTATTATACCTGCAGAGGCTGTGACGTCACCGCAGGCAGACGACACACAGCCATCGCCATCGACCAGAGAGAGGAATACACGCTCTCTTGTTTCTCTCTCTCTCTCGCTCTCTGTCTCTCGTTCCCTTTTCCCCTTTCTCTATTTCAATATCTTCTGTTTTACAGGATAATAAATACGTTAAAGCTAATAGAAATAGAAAATTTCTATCAATTTAACGTCGATAATAATTATCTATAATCGTGTACGTGCCGTACGCATGTTACGACGAGAAAAAAATAAAAACAAAAAAACAAAAAAAAAAAAAGAAACAGTCATATACGCAGATAATTCTAATACACACAATTTCGAGCGCGCGGTCAACAGACTTACTTATATCATTATTATTGTTATTATCAGATACACTATTTACAGTATATATATATACGTATATACTAAACGAGCGCGGAGAATAGGGGAAATTTTCAATGACTGTCGTATATAAAATGTGTAACGATTGAGAAAAAAAAAAAAAAAACAAAACAAAACCAAAACCAAAAGAAAGGTAGAAAAAAAAGGTAGAAAAAAAAAGAAAGAAAGAAAAAGAAGATGAAATTCGGTATACCGAGGTATAATATCACGGAGTTTTACGGAATATAAGTGTGTACGCGGAAGACCGCGCGCACTGACTGAGTAACAACAACAAGTGGCGGGGCGCGAGGTCGCGCACGCGATCCGACCGAGCGAGGACTGCTCCGCGAAAAGCTTTCGAACCCAACACAGCATTGCCTGCTCTTCGCCAACCCCTGCCACCCCCTGCGCCCCTCGCCGTATATTCCCGTAGCTATAGCCCGTCGCCGTCGCCCAACACCTACGCACCCCTCCGCATATGGAACTATATAGAACAACTCCGGATTCCCGACTCCGCCGGCGTCGACGCTCTTCGTCGACGACGAGCTGCTACCGCGATATAATATCTATGTATAAAGAGAGTATTAGGCATGTATATGCGTATACCTATATACACACGTATATGTACAGTCGGGAGTCGGTTCTCTTTCGTGCAGAGGTGAGAGGAGAGGAGAGAGGAGAGAGGAGAGAGAAGAGAGGAGAGGAGAGAGAAGAGAGTGAGGCGTAGGAGCCTCGGAGATCACAGTGCCGCGGCAGCATAAGCCTTCTACACAGCCGGCGCGGCGGTACATACTTACTATCGAAGGATCAATACACAAGAGGGCTTCGGGGTGGTTGAAAGGGGGGGAATGGATGGCGAGCAGAGTTGGGCAGAGGAATGAAGGGGAGAGGGGGATATGCACCAACTCGCCAAGGCTCGTTCGTCGTCCGTCCATCGCGTCGGTCCGTCGATCTCCTACCTCTATACGTACGTATACGTGTAGCGCGAATATCGCGGGTACCTACGTGTATACTTGTAATATATACCTATACATTATACCATATACGTGCACGTATTCGTATGCCCCCCCCCCCCTCCCCCTAGGTAAATGGTATGTGAAGAAGAAAATATTAAAAAGACAATTAATGATTGTAAAACGTATTTTATACAATAAAAATCGATCGTCATCCCCCTACCCCGAGAAAGGCAGAAATAATAATACGCGTGAAAGCTTAAAGAGGCGAGAGAGAGAGAGAGAGAGAGAGAGAGAGAGAGATAAATGGAATGAGAATCACGGATCTATATTAATGTTAAATTGTGTGTGTATATTATTATTATAAACGTATGGGATATATTTGTGGCGGGGTATGTATGAGGTATTATAATGGTGGGATGTATAATAATGCGGTGCGCTTCGGATCTCGCGGTATAACTTCTGGTGGCTGATTTTCCAGGCAGGCAGGCAGGCAGGCAGGGCAGGCGCAAGCAGGCGGGCTATAGTTGAACGAGAGGACGACAACCGATCGTATCACCCGCTACTACCGCGAGAGAACCCGTGGACGACGATGACGACGACGACGACGACGAAGCGGTGTATAAATAGTCGTAGAATACCAACATACATATAGAGAGACAACAGGTCGAACGCCCCTCTTATTAGTCGATGCTCTTGCTGGCTGCTGCCATGCCGTTTTAATAAAACAATCTACACACGTAGGTATGTGGGATTTTAGATTTTTCCAATTTTTCTCGATTAATCATTCATAAATTAATATTTTCCTCATCTCCCGCCCATTGCACGAGGTGATCTTGAACCCCATGATTTCTCGACCAAATGGAAGTAAAGCAAGAAAAAGGAAAAGAAAAAAAACACATCATCGAACGTTCGTTCGCTCATTGCGGAAGGTCTACGTAATCGATTACACGGCGGTATACACGCTGCACGTTGGTGTATACGAAAGGCGTTGTGAAATGTATCACAAATAGAAATAATAACGTATATAAATGACGTCAAACTTACGCGCATATTATCTGCGTATATAGATTTGCAGGTACCCCAGCTGCAGGTTGAGCGCATGTATTTTCGAAGCCTACCTATATGCTCGATATTAGAAAAAGCGAGAGGAAGAGAGAGAGAGAGAGAGAGAGAGGGATAAATATATTTATGCAAGAGGAAAAAGAGTGAGAGAGAAAGAAAGAGAAAGAAGAAGGAAAAAAAAGGAAGAAAGGCAGGGTAGAGGGCATTGCGTATATATTTCGCCGGGTACTTGAAGGAGGGAAGGTCGATACGCGAGCTGTACGATCCACGTGGTGCATTACCGGATTCCCGCAAGCAAGCTTTTGACTCGAGTTGGCCGTCGACTCGACTCGACTCGACTCAACTCAACTTGCTTCTACTCGATATCTACATCGTGATCGTCGCCGTGGTGCCGAAGAGACGAAGGAGAGAGAAAGAGAGAGTAGCGTAGTCAGTACAATCGCAGGGACTCTGGATAGTTCTATATAATCCCGGACAAAACTGGTGGTTGGGGTGCACTGTGCAGCAGTATGTATTACATGTATATACCACACATACAGTATGTATATATAGTTATATACGCGCAATAGAATTGATAATATACAGGTTTTCCCGGGTACGAGAGACAATTCAGCCCTCTCCGCTGCTGACCTCTGCGTCTAGCAAATTTTATTCGATAATTCTAGTTTTGTTTATTCACTTCTTTGTTTTCTTCCATCTTTCACTACATTCGTGATCATGCGTTACGTAATACTTGGAAAATGGACCGTTTGTTTTAAAGGCTCGAAAAAATTTCACCCTTATTTCCTCATTCCATCATCCACCTATTTCGTATTCGTATTATAGAATATCAATGTAATAATGGACAGCTGATGGCTGCGGTAATATATTATGATATTACAGATTAATAAGTGGCGCTGCAGTTAAACACGCGGGGGATTCCCCTTCGATCAGACGCCTTTATCGATTGCGGGTGAACCTCCGCGTGAGGCGTGACCTTGTTCACCACCGCTAGCTGAGTGAGTAAAAGAAAGAAGAAACTTATTATATAGGTATGTATACATCGGTGTATAAATTCAATTCCATTTTTCGTCAGATTTTTCTTTTCCATTTTTTTTCCGCAAACTTATCGCGACCAATTGCTATCGCTAATATTTTTTTATCATAGGAAATGGGAAGAAAAAAATAACAATAAATAATGTGAGTACATAATAAAATAAGATAAATGGTCTCACGACTATCCATAACTTCATATCTTGAAACCCAGAAAAAAGAAGGAAAAACCGACAAAACAATTGATGCGTCAAACTTGCAACAAAAAAAAAATTAAAAACAAAATATATATGACGGTAGGAAAAAAAACTTCGGGCGCGTGTGTTTTCTTGGTACTCCGTAATCCGCGGGGGGGCGTTATTCAGCAATGTTTAACTATTGCGTTAGGTGCCGGAGACAAACTGACCCGTATTACATACAGCGAAAATAAAAGAGAGAAAAAGAGAGAGGGGGAGAGAACTCTCACGGCGGTGTTATAGACGCGCGCGTTGCGGTCACGTGACAACAAATTCACAACGACGACAACGACGACGACGACGACGACGACGACGACGAAGAGGAGGAAGAAGAGGAGGAGGAGGACGAGGAGGACACCGAACACGACGACGACACGAATAAGTCGATGATCGGCCACACCTCTTCATGCGCCTCTCCGTCCTTCCGTCCGTGTGTTCAACTCTCTGGTATTATAGTTCTCTTCTACGCAAAGGTGGTGGTGGTATCTGGTTCTCCGTGTACCTATATTACACCGTGAAACTCGCTGGGTCTCTCTTTTCTAGCATCTAACTTCCCGTTCTCATAGCTATGTTTCCGATCTTCGAGATTATAACTACTTGAAATTATACCGCGCGTGCTGCAACCTGCAGCCTGCAGCTGCAGGCAAAAGCGACCAACTCCTAACGCATTCCAATCATATCCTCTTTCTTTTCTGCTCTTCTCTTCTCTGCTTCTTGCAGCACCACCACCCTGCGGTACGAATCCCTTGCGCTGTTGCTGCTGCTGCTTGCTGCTGCTGCAACAGCAGCACCTAGACGGACGGAGAGAGAAGGAAGGGGCGGATTGAGACGCGATGTTAAGACTCGCCATTTCTAAAATGGGGACGATTTGCAAACCAGCTCGATTTACGGTAGACAATTCTTTAGCTCGCTCTTCATCGTCGACACGTACCGTAGGAGAGAAAAGAAAATGAAGAGGAGGAAAGAAGAAAAAAAAAAAAAAACTACACAGAGATGAAGGGAATCGGCTGTTAGACGAGGAAGACAAGTTGAGTATATGCACGTTATATTCAAGGATATATGCGTAGGTTGGTGGTGGAGGGGTGTGGAAGGTAGAAATGGTTGAGGAGGTTCTGAAAGAGAGCGCACTCTGAATCGAACGGGAGAGCGTGGACTTCCGTTTCCGGGCACTTTCGTCTCCTCGGGAGTTTTGCGTGATTCAAAATGGTGGTAATACTTATAACATAACGAAGAGTCAAGTTGTTCAAGTTTTCAAGTTGAAGTTGACTCAAGTTCAGTAGGTACCTATGTTGAACGGTTTGAAAATATGAGCACGCGCATACGTTGAAAATTAAAAATAGAATAAAAGAAAATAAAATACTTCAGATAAAATGAAAGAAGAATAGCTGTGATATAATGAGAGAAGCTTGAGCAGAGGAACAAGGGGAATACGACCGACGAGAAGAAGAAGAAGAAGAAGAAGAAGAAGAAGAAGAAGAAGAAGAAGAAGAAGGAAAGGAGTAAGGACTCCATGTAAGGCCGGTCGAGTGGTGGCGGTGGCGGTGGTTCAAGGCTAAACTAAACGAGAACCAAAGAGAAACTACCATCCAGAACCAAAATTTCTCACCCTTGCTCCGAGGAAACGAGCCTCCAGCAATTCCTGCTTCCTGGGGTCCAGGGCAGCTTGAAAGTGCTCCATCTTGACTCCAGCGCCTGCAACAGGAGTTCAAATGCTGTCACACACGTTCCTATTCCTTCTTCCAAAAATATCTTCCCCGTTTATCGTGTATATGTGAACATTATTTTCATTTTAATCGATTTCTTTTTTCTTTTCATTCTCTCCTGTTTCTTTCGTTTTTTTTTTCTCTGCAAACAACAAAATTCTTCTCTCGTTACCAATCACTTTCTCTCGTTTCTCTCTCACACTGATTTTTATTTTCATCATTGGAACGGAATAATTCTTCTCTTATAATTTCCAGAAAAAAATTGTGCGGTTCATGATTCGATGGAATTCATTTTTAATACCGATAGGTATAGTCCTTCGAAACTTGGTTCTTATAAGTTGTTTGATAAAGCACGCCGCGAGATGATGTAAATCAATTTCCTTCTTAATTTTTCATTCGTTTTTTTGTATTTTGCTGGCCGGGGTGTGATAAAATTATTACGATAAATTATTTCATCTACCTTTTATATTATCGCCGCGACTTCGACTTCATTAATCCCTCGCTCAAAAGGGAGAGGAAAAAAATACGAAATCAGATCAAAATTTACGATAGTTTAGCAGTCATCGGCAATTCATTATTCCCATAAATATGTTTTTCATTTTTTGTTCTTTAACAGAGTGAAATAGGCGTGAAAATATATTGAAGAAATTTGTGGAAACAAATGTGTTATTGAAAACTGAATCGTTTATAAAACCACGCGGAACACGACAAAAATAAAGAAAGGGGGGTGGGGGGCAGATGCAGAATTCAATTTGATAATGACTTGCTTTATAGAATGACGTGGTTTAGTCGGTAATTCATTGATAAAATACATTAACCTGCAGAAGTTATTATTTTTCACGTCTTATAATATGTATTAACTTTCTTCATAATAGATTAAAATCTAATCTGGACTGGAAAAGTGAATTTGAGAATATATATTACACTAATCAATGCAATATTCATACGAATGATCGAAAATTTTCCTAACAAATATGTTACCGCACAACGCACACATATAGAAAGACGTATAGTTTTTATATTAGCTTATCCACGCACATCGGAATGAAGATATAGGTAATGTTATTCATCGGTGATCAAAATGGCGCTCGATATGTTCATCATCGATAATCAGAAACTGCGAAAAGAACGATTCCTCGTTTACCATATTTCGGGCGCGGATAACAGATAAAATGTTTTTTTTTTTTTTTTAACCAAACTATCCAGTGAGTATCGAAATAAATGAGACCTACAGGCTTCCTATTGTAATTTATCTAACCTAAACTGATCCAAGTTATTATATCATAATAGGTCAAACTTTTCAATATCTGCCATAAATAATTTTGCGATAAATGAATATGTCTTGAATGAATCAAAAGTTAAGAGAGAAATGAAAAAAGAAAAAGTATAAGAAGAAGAATAAGCTGAAGATGATGAAGATGAGGAAAAGAGTAGATGGAAACAGGTAAAGAAGAGGAGCCGCTGCTCGCTTCCACCTTAGCTGCATCAGTAGCGGCAGCAGCAGCAGGGCGCCAGGCAGCGTCCGACGCGGACGGGGGCGGCGTTTTCTGTTTTGCACCCGCGAACAGGATGAGCGTCGCGAAAACTAATGCGCTCTTTGACCTCAATCTTACGCTTACCAGGTTGGAAATCAATACGCAGCGTTCAACCATGGACATCGTAGCGATTAAGAGTGAACAGTATTATATAAAGCCCACTGTCAGAAATTATAATACGCCTAATATAACCCGCTCTGGATATTATTATACCAAGTACGGCCGCTTCATTTATTTAAATTTTTTTTTTTCATTTTCATTTTCGTTACTCATAACCGTCACGATTCGGAGGGATATTGATAACGTAAATAAATCAAAGTAATTTGACTAATTATCCGTACGAGTGTAATCAACGTCTAATCAATTATATCTATATAGAGATACTTATTTCACCACGTCTGTGATCAAAGAATTACCAAAATGGCGTCGTATGACATCGAGGTAATTTGCTCACATCGGTGAGATGTTAATTTAAAAATTAGAATTCCATCTTATCGTTAGTGTATTTCGTAGATTTGATCTCGATGTAGTATAACCGCCGTGTTGTAATAGCCTGCAAAGGACTTATACGCGTTAACAACTACGACGTCATCACATCCAGTATAGTAGACAGGACAAAGAACAGGATCGCAATGCTAAATGGAGGGGAGAAACTGAGGAATTACATTTCAAAGACTGCCTGCGTCGAAGAGGAAGTCGGTATGATATTCTGGATGCTCCCGTGGTATGGAAGTTTCTTATGCCGCCGCGCAATTCTATCTATATACATATACGTTCTAACCGCCCATTTCAGGATCGTCTTCCTAGCAAACCCCTGAATGCCAACGATTTTTGCTTATTTTTTTTCTTCTTTCGTTCTTTCTCCTTCAACTGCGCAAAACCTATCCAAGCATTATGGACGTGGCTGTACGAGAGGGTTGCCAGTATTTTCAATTCCGATTAAACATTCGGTAATAAATTAAGATCAGACGTGGATTTCTTGTTTTTTTACTTGTATTTTTTTTCTTATTTTTTTTAATGAACCGAAAATGTCAATAAAAATAATTGTTATTGCATTAAATGCAGGTTGAAATCGAAATTAAAAAGAAAAGAAACAAAAAAACAACACGAACGTCGTGATCGTTGCAGGAAAATTCAGAGATTATTCTCCATATGGTCGCATCTTCTACAACGTAGACCGGAAATCGTTGGGTATTGGCAGCTTCCTCTATATATACATACATATACATAGTTAAATTTAAATCGTTGTAGAAGAACTTTCGAGAGTTTTAAATCAACGGAAATCCTCTCAGCTGTTACGAAGCTGCAGGAACAACGTTCATGCATGCGTCACTTTAGCGTACCGCAAGTTATTCCACTATGGGGTTGCACCAGGTGATTAATGACCGATGCAATTGTAATTTTTAACGCTTCTTTTCGTCTCTATTTTATTCTTTTATAATTCAATTGACAAACAAACTAAAGCCTTGAAGCCTTTGCCAAACTCTCGAGTAAGTTATAATTTATAACTCTTAACTTTTTAATTACTTTTTTTACAACGAGTGCGATGAATTTATTCTTTTTCTTTTCTTTTTTTTTCAATAATATTTTTCCGTTCAAAAATGTGTAATTTGTGCGACGCAACGATTGCACTATTGTCTATCATCTATTGACAGAAGTGACGCCATGGAAATTGATAATTTACGTAAATAATAAGGTGGCCTTGAAAACTTTGTAATAACCGTTTGAATAATCTGAGTGTGTACCGTGCGAACGAGAAAGTTTAGAATAGGTTTATCACCCTATAGAAACTATATACTGCATTTATGAGACTTCTCAAAGGACGGTACCTAAATAATAATACTCTTATAGACGTATACTCATTGAAAAATTTAATTACCATAAAACGAAACTGATGATATACATACATGTATAGAAAGAGAGAGAGAGAGAGAGAGAGAGAGAGAGCGAGAGAGAGAAAGAGAAAAAAATGTGTACTTCTGAACAAACAATAAATTCACGACGACAAACAATCGACAATCAAATAGAGTAAAAATAACACATGAATGAAATAATAAATAAATTAAAGAGAAAAATTATTATCATTGTTTTACAGGCATTTTTGTTACCGACGTGGCAGTGAGTGGAGGATTGACCACAGAGTGACTAGAAATTAAAATGTCGAGGTGATATTTCATTTGATGTACGTTATGTGAAAATTATTGTACATATTTATATCTGAATTATATAACGGGAATGAGAGACAACATTTGGAACACGCACCCGTATAAGATACTTTGTACGAATGAATCTTAGAATCCGCCGATGATCATAAACTCCGGCGACCGATCGTAAAGTTCATAATTCTATCGCGATTATAGCTAACAGAACTTAATTACGGATTTGTGATTAAATAATATAGAATTACAAATGCCCGAATTTTCATCACATTACCCTATTTTTATTACTTTCTTTCTTTCTTTCTTTCTTTCTTTCTTTCTTTCTTTCTTTCTCTCTATCTTTCTTTCTTTCTTTCTTTCTTTCTTTCTTTCATTCTCTTTCAATCTATTTATTTGTCTTTCAACATCTGAACACGCTCTCAGAAGTGAAAAGAAAAGAGTACTGGTTTCAAAAATTGCCAACTTGTTTGCATACTTTTCCTCATTTGCATAATAAAGTCGTTATATATTTTTCTAGTTTCTGTAAATTGTAGTTAATGGCAATCACACAGCAGAATAATTCTACTTTGTGGTCTCGTCGTTAAGAGAAGACAAGATAGAGCTAAGAATTCGATGGGAATAATGAAAAATAAATTAGTTTTCAAAATTGGCATAATTAACACCCGCAAGATGATGATCTAAAGTACTAATGACAGAGAATAAGACGCGGGTTTATGTACATGATGAGTGAAAATCTATATGTATAAGAGACACGAACTGAAAATGAGTACCTAACTAGCAGGTAACTAATATTGTGATAATTATCATCGTTTACAAAAAAGACAGGCCCATAGATTGCTAGATCTCCAAAGCTATTAGCCCCGACAAAACAATATTATTATATGATACGACCTGAATTTAACGGAAAAATGGTTTTTCCCTCAAACGAAACTCATCTTAAGGTCAGCTGTCTTTGGCACTTGATCGTCAAACTTCTGCACGTGGTCGGGTAATTTAATTATGGATTTTAGTATTATTATTATTATTATTATTATTATTATTATTATTATTATCATCATCATCGTTTATCAACAATAATCAGCTTTGTTTTTTGATTCTCGGCTTTAGGGACTACGTTACACGGGTAAAATAAACGAGACCGCATATAATTGGTTGAACAGAAGAAAAAAATTCTAACCGCCAGCACCGCACTTATTCGGAAATCCCGGAAGAGTGCGACACACTGTCAGATCTGATGGCTGGTAAGTTTGAAAAACACGTAGACATGTCGTAATCAAAGAAACAAACCCGATCTTAAACATTACATACAGAAGGAAAACCGTGAGGCTTCAATACCTCGCAATGCGGAATCAGAGACACGCCTTAATCCCGTTTACTTCGGTAATATAAACATTCCGTTATTAACATTAGACCCATCTCATCATTTCTACAGTACCTTATTCCACAGCTATACAATTCATTAATTATTCAAAGCAACTTTCAAAGTTTTTATTTTTTATTCTTTTTTGTTTCATTGAGAAACGAATATTGTTTCACTGAAACTTTTTAGAATTGATCGGTTGCGACTAGGCAACCAAATAGCTGCTACAAGATTCTTCGGGTAGGTGTGAGCTGATAAAAGTTGGTATATATCCGTAACAGATAGGCATGTGATACCTCTTTTGAATGAAAATTGTTATCTAGGAAAGCAAAGAAGATTGCACAAGGAAAACTTGCAGAGTGATCGACCTTTGCTAGTCTATTTGGACGATCATAAAATTCTCTGCAAACCTCAAGCGAACTGGACCAAAGATAAACATTTCCAGATTTATTAGGAAAGCCAAGTGAATAATTCTTCGAATAACAATGCATCATTAGAGGACTGAACCCCACTGTCTTGGAAAGATAGAAAAGTTAGAATCTTGACTATGAACATAATCTGCGTAAGCTAATAGAAGCAATACTCCAACAATAAAGAATTAGATACTCATTGTCAGCCCCTTTGTATGGCGTGGACAAAATTTTGACAAATATTGCCAGCACATTTTGCAAACGTTTCTTGGGATATTTAGAATTGATATTTGGATTTGAATTGTGGAAGGCTGAATTACTAGGCTGGTAAGTTATGATATCGTTTGATTAGAGTTCTTGGTGGATTCAAGGAGAAGAACGAAGCCTTTGCAGTTGCGCAAATACTTGATTCGCTTATATTTTGATATTGTAATTATAAGAAATATTGGCTCACCACCACCAGAGTTCCAGCAGTTATCAGTCATCCCTGTTTATCCATCTGCAAATCTGGCACCGGGTTACACCACCAATATCCAAAGGTACGACCCTATATCACAACACTGGCTGATTTCTCCGCTTGCGAATACACCTGGAGGACACTTTTACTAAACCAAAGACTGGTGACGATCATTTTTAAATTAGTTGAGTTGGACACCTCGTATCTTTTTCTATTTCACAACACTTCTTGTCCCACGACAAGTAACAACTATCATCGATGTGCACTAATTTATTATTATCACTTTGGTAAACTTAGGATAGGAAAATCACTTTCTTCTTTCACTAAATTTTCGTAGTAATAAGGCCGAACTGAAATAACCGGCACAAATAACAGGAGGTCAGAAATAAACGTTGAAAAAAATAAAATAATCCGGAAACAGCGGAAGAATGGAATTACTCAGGCAAAATGAGGTTATGAGTCGTAAGCGAATATCTCGGTTGTATTTCGAAGGATCTCTTTACCTTTTTGTATTTGAAGGTCGGTGGTTCTTCGGCGAGAAACTCGTTCCACGTATCGAGTAAATCTGATCACTATGGAGTGCGAGGGCTGATTAAAATGTCAAATATATCGAGCACTGATTGAGAGATGAAGTTTTCTTTTTTTTCTCCTTTCTTTCTTTATGGAATCGGTGCAGCAGCCGTTATTCGTGCCTAATTAATACTTTCGAAGACTTTTACCGACGAACCCGAGAGTCGAGAGACCGACTGCCGTCCCTCCGTTCGTCCGAAGTACGTAGCTTCAGCTTTAGTCGTTTGGCAACGAGATTCGTTTCAGAGTTTGAGGTTATCGAACGATCAATAGGAATTTTTGGACGGATCGCGCGTTGCGAACATCGCGTAGCCGGGGATATCCGCTGGCCACATTAAAGAGACGAAAGTTGACATAATGGCACGACGACCCAAAGGAATGGCAATGAAAATTGAAGTACGCTTCAACCACCCCAAGGCATACGTCGCCTAATTTTTTCCTTCCCGTATTCTTACGCCGCTTCAATCCGATCTTCTTTTTTCTTCGTCTTTATCACTTTAAGTCCACTCGATTTCCTCCCTTTCTAATTCGATCTGAGAGTCCGTATTGACTTGTTTTTTCTATTCATATATTCGACGACAATAATCGCGTCAATTAATCGGAGGTTCTTCCTCGTGCAACCGACTAGTTGGCGGCTTTCTTTTGGTATATACCTATTTTTCCTTCCTCTTCCTTTTTCTCTTTTGTAATCGTTGTTCCTCCTGTCCGTTCGTTGGCAAGTCTCTCCTCGGTCCCTCTGGGTGTTATCGAGTGGATGTTCGAAGGTAATGGACGATTTAGGGGATGATCAGGCGCACGGATTTACGAACTTTGATGTACATTGTCGTCCTTTTGAAATCTAATAATAAGAAATAAACCCAAGTTTTTGTTATCAGAAGAAAGGAGAAAAACTCATCTAGAAGATGGCCGCCGCCCGCGAGTTGCCGATTTTATCCCTTTCTTGCATGCGGCCACTTTTATAAACAATGAACGCGTGAAGTGAATGAAACGCTACGAAACTCCGTACGCTATGGTTACCGATCAATTTTTGAACAGTCAATCACACCTCCTTAACAATATTAAAACACTATCTTGTTACTTCATCCCAATATATATGTACATAGATATACATATATACGCACTTATTACAACAATCACCGCATGTCCGACTGCCACAATCTCAAAACTGCTCCAATTTTGTTTTGCATGCATAGGTGACGACAGTGACGTCGGCTTGCCTCCTCGCCACCACCGCCGCCGCCCCCTCCTCGCCCCTCTACGTTTTCCTCTCTTCGTGCCGCACGATACGCGGCGCTGCTCGCCCGCTGCTTACCACCTTCGGCTATTATCGGTAAACTACGATGTTTATTCGGTACATCAACCGGCTTGTTATGCCGACTACTATACCTACAGCTACACCACTACCAGAAACTACGACACGGCACTACGAACGATCCGAGATGCCCTGAGGAGAGCCGGTGTTCTTTTCTTTTTTTTTTCATCTGGTCCTTTCATTTTCAAACTACGATATTTCCTTTTTTCAATTCATTAACTGCTGTTGAAAAGGCAAAAACGCCAATTTATTGCTGATGGGGGAGGAGAAATCTTAGACCCGCGAGATTCTTGAGATCATTAAACCGTCGGACTTGTCTGTATTCAACATTCCACCCGATACGCGCGCTTACGCGATTATTATTCTACCGGGTAGGAAGGACACCGACTTTAGAACGCCGGTGTACCAGACTTTTGGCTAGACTGTTTTTTTATTCCTATTTTCGTTTCTACCAATCGATGATATCACGGACCATCGCGCCCTCCATCCTGACATGTGTGCGTGTGTATAATGTCTACCTATACAATTTCGTCGCTCTGCGCCGCACGCCTGGCAATCCGATGACGATGCGATGTGTGGAATTTGAATGTAGAGGTGGGATGCGATTATTCTACGAGGGCTACGAACCCGCCGCCTACCGCGACGTAATCTCTTTGTAAACGCTTCCGTTCTAACCTGAACAAGAAAATACGATCCTGTCACGCCGCAACAACCGACAACAACCGAGATGAGTAGCTACACACACAAGTCATTGTTCATTCCACGTATCAACAATGTCGCCGATAGTGACGTATGTTTAATAAATAAAAGAAAGAGGGTCACCATACGTCAAAATTTAAATACCCGTCATAAATTCCTCTTGTTTATAATCGGAACAGCAGTCAACTTTTCACTTGTCACTTTTGTTTACTATCAAAATTGGCAATATTCAGAGATTTATAAATATGATTAATTGATAATATTAAAATGCTATCATTTTGTTTTCATTTTTATCTACAGTATGTGATCAATTGTCGAATCGAGGTTATTCTCTCATCATAGTTGATTAACTAAAGTCGAGAGTTTAAGAGGCTAAGTGATGTATGAGTGTTACTATTAATACACACCGATAGCACACATGTGCGCATATCATAAATGGATGCATACGCCGACTGCCAACTGCCAAGCGTCGTAAAACGAGGCGTGCATCTCAAGGTCCGTTGATCGCGTTTTGTTTGGAGTGCAAGGTGTGAATGCGCGATTCGGTGGTTAATAATTAAAGTTCCTAGGCCCTCCAGCCCTCTATTGGCTCATCCAGCAATTCTATGGCCAATCAACGCTAGTCGGTCACCAAATGTCATCATGGCAGGGCACTGGTCCACAGACTGACCTTCGGAGGGGAAGCGATGACGAATCATGACGTCACCGTAATACTACACCAAACACCACGGTGGTGCTCAACCGTGAAAACGTGCTGCCGTAAGCCTTTCGTTAACCACCAGTGGGAATTTGCATGAATGGTGGGTTGTTCTTGATTGTTGAACGGGGCGTGTGTTGATATCCGCTTGAAAAATGAATTTCATTCGGCGTAGAAGTGAAATCTACAAAGTGCAAAATCAGGAATTACGTAAAAAAAAACTGTTCAAATCCAACAAATATTATCAGACAGGCACTGATTTAACTTACATGTCGTATAACCTCACTCAATTTCGTAGACAATTTTCGTGGGTAACAATTTTTTCGAGTTCAGCGTCAACTGTAGCAGTGAATAATACTTTATAAAGTGATTAATATATGCAGTGAGGTAATTGTGAGATCCTTGTTATATTACGGTACGTTATGTTAGATCAGGTTAGGTAATCAAGGAGGTAGTGGTTGATTCAATTGGTATGTGAAGTGATATGAATGAAATAAAAGAGTTTATCTTATTAAATCTACAGATTGATTTCTTTTTCTTTTTCTCTCTGTTACGCAGTTACAAAAATGTTACAAATCGTTTGCGTATACGTACATAAGATATGGGGGGAAAAAGGGGTTGCTAACACTTAACGATGAATAGTTGCGTTATCTCAAGTTATTACGGTTTTCTTTCTAACAGACTTTTGTTTTCCAATCCTTATCTATACATGCTTATTTTTTTTTATAATGGTAATGACAAAAATTACTACGTAGAATACATCACGTCTAATTAAAATAAGACATACCTAAACTTTAGCTAATATTAATTTCATAGAAGCCTCTCAATGTATGGTATACTTATTCATTTTGAAGTAAAAAAAAAAATTTTGTTTTATGACGAATTAAATTTAAATCAAAATAAAGATTTAAATATATATCAAAAGAGTGGAAACAATTATTAATACGTGTGTCACATATTGCTACTCTAATGTCTTATTTAATTATAAATATTATTTTATCACATCGCGTTAAGTTCAGTTTAATAATACGATTTCTTAATTCAAAATCTAGTAGCTAAAGGAAATACTTCAATTAAAATAACAAAAAAGTTTGATGCACAACAGATTTTGGATCACATCTTTCACCCATAGCTTTTCTGCGTTCGATGCTTTGATCGTAAATCATGACCTGTCACTTTTTGTTTTGCTCCAAATCAATGAAAAACCAACTTTTAAATAAGTACGCAGTGAACGTAATCTGCCATGCCAAGTTATTGTTTTAATATATTACCGTTTAACCGCTTCTTACTTACTAGTATGATGATTATATTAATTACAACCTCCTCTAATGAAACTCAACACTTTCTATATCCCTATACGGTACTACAATTAAATTATTATATAAAAACGACCCTGGTTTTGTATAATCTAAAATAAATAATATTCTACCTCCCATATATTCAATGATATTCCGATACGGTACGACAAAATCGTATCTCCCAAACAGTTACCATATTGACTAAATGGTTCATAAAGGTTTTCCCGAAAAATTAGCTACATGGAAAATTTATCAAAATAGAATTATAGTAAAGAACGGATTATGAACTATAGCTATGCAATATGCGCGTTGATTGTTTCTTATGATTCAGTATTTACATATTAATAACAAAGCCCACTATGATGATTGATCTATAATCAGTTGTGGCCACCGTACTAATTTCTAAGTAACGTTTCGATATTCCATAGAACCATGGGATATTGCTAATAGTAAATGATATACACATCTACAGGAGGTGCATGCATAGAGATAAGAATGTGAAAATCAAATGCGCTGACTCTGTAAAAACCTTGAACTCAACGAATATTATATTTAATTTGATCATTGAAAATGAAATCTATTAAATTAGAGTCACCGTCCTTGATTCTTAGTAAGATGAAAATGAAATTACTATGTCGTTATTTATAATTAATCTGTAGCAACAGAAATATCTGTTTGACTCTGTGGATGTGTATCGAGAGATTCTACACCCACACTTGACTCATTAGCTAAATTCTGAATTGATTCCTCACAGTCTCCAACAATTTCATCGATTCCTCCTTCGGTGTCTGTAGCTTGAACCGTAGTTAGGGTGGTCCACCAATTTGAAAACGCACCCTTAGCTTGTGAGATCGCACCACCTTTGAGAACAAACGTTGATACGTACAGATTCCAGGGATTACTGATAGGAAAAATTGTCAATTAGATTATTTCAGTATCACTCACCTACAGCTTTACCAGTTGTGGCTACCGCTCTACCTGTAGAAGCCATCGCTTGATTAAGTTTCCGCCCGCTTTCTGTATTTTGCATTGTACTATGAAAAACGAAAAAATAATTAAGTCTTATCGACGAATGGTAGCAGGTGTAAGATACGAGCAGAAGGATCAACTTACTGGGAAAGACGCAGCTTCATATCTTGAACTGAGAGTTGCCCTGCAAAGGGATGACCAATCTCAACACTGTTGATTTCTGGCTTATCAATGCTACTCCACATTTTGTAATTGTGAGTATTTTTCCATGCTGCCACAAATGTGGAGTTAAAATGATCCGATTGACGAGTGTCCTGCTGCAATGAAGTTCTTAACAAACTCAAGAGATACACTCGAAATTGCGTTCTGATCCATTCATCTCCACCCTCCCATCCCACGCCATCCAATAAAACATCTTTTCTTGGCTCAGCTACATGCCTCACTACGTAGTCAGCAAATCTCAAGTCCTCAGTCGTCAGATGCAGCTGCCGCCTCAACTCTGGATCGGTCGCCTCTATTCTGGCAGTTTCAACCTGAATCGAAGAATTACATTTTGTAAAAACTGCCGGAACTCAATACCTAAAACTACACGTTTAAGAATTGTAAAAAAAAACTTACCTCAATCAAAACATCGATCAATTGTTTTTTTTGCTTGAACAGAACATTTGTGGCTCCTACTATGTAACCTCGGACATTCACGTCACCCAATAGGTCGAGGTATGGCAGCGACAAGTATGGCAAACACAAGTAGCCCTGAGAACATAGTTAAAAAAATTCTTTCCTAGCACTGCCTATATTTTTAGCATAAGAAATTGACCAAATCTCTCACGTACCTTTGCAAAAAGAGCAAGGGGTAGGCCACAAAGTTCGGGATCGACATGGGCAATTTGAGTGATATTGCTAGTCATACGAGCATCAGAAAGTGCGTCGCTACTCGTATCCCTGGGAAGACCGTTTACAAGTTCTCCCATACCTAATGTAATGGTATTAACACTATGGACCCTGTGAACACCCTCATTAGGTTTGGGTGAATTTTTTGAATCAATTTCATCCGCAGTAGACTCATCGCAGTCCTTTGCTTCGACACTAGGTATCACCTTGGTGCCGGCATTGTTGTTTTTGTAATTTTTATTCGGAGAAATAGTTATTTCGTCCATACACTTTCCCTCCATGGTCTCGATGGTCTTATTGTCATTCATACATATCGGTACATTTTCTGACTTTTCATCAATGTTTTGATGATCTCTCAACGCAACTTCTTTCCGCAAATTTGAATCCACTTTTCTTACAGGACTGTCTTCCTGGTCAAAATTTGGTATGGGAGACATGGGTCGGGAAGTTCTGAAAAAATTATCAATTAAATCAGATGCAGGGATAAAATCTTGCTAATATTTCAATCAATAAACTCAAGCCAATATCTACGTTACCTGACGCAAGCTGCCTGATGCATTCCATGTTCGATCATACCTGGATGCAGAGATAATAGGGTGAGAATCGCGGCGCATAGCGGCTGTACCGGAGACTGATAAAATACGACTTTTCTTTCAAGGAGAAGTAGCTTGAAAAGGAGCAAAGCCTTGTGACGAAAGTGCAGGATGAAATCTCGGGCAGACAATCCTGTAAGTGGATGAAATTATTTTCAATAAATTTAAGAGCTTTTCTTCTCATTATCTGTTTGAAATTTCACTTACCAACAAATACTTGAGGTGGTATTTGACTTTCACTACTCATACAGGAATTGAGATGGCGATAAGTATCTTCAAGTAATGATACTTTGCTAAAATCCCCTTCGTCAAAGTATGCATGCGTTATTAGAGCCATTTTGACTTGGATATGACCATATAATGGTAACGTGCTGAGAACACAGACAGATTTTTGCACCGTTCCTCTGGTGATGTCCGAAGTCCGGTTTTTCAGCTTCTGAGGTTTGATTCACAAAAATGCATTATGCAAGAATGGTTGTCATATATTAATATTGGATAGAATCGTGAGAAACTATACCTCAACTGGGATTTGTCTAAAACATGAAACCCCATATATTGTGCGTTTTGAATCATTGAGACTGGGTAGATGAAAATAAACAGTATCTTCATCATAGTTATGAGATCCATCAGGTAAAGCAAGAGTTGGCAAATATTTCCAGCCAATTGGACACTCGTTTGGAGCATCTTGGACCAGCGGTGGATATGAATATTCGACCTGAATGAATAGGAGATTGGTCATCTCGTAAGGTTAAATAAAATTTGGAATCAATGTGACAGTATTTTGGAATAACCCACCTGACAGCCTTTCTTGTGATGAAATCCGACAACAATAACGTGGAGAATTGGTCCAGCTAATTCCGCCATGGTTTCGAATCAAGTATTGTTTGATACTGAAAAGTTTCACTGTCGGGTTATTATTAATCCTGAACGTTTACAAATTTTGTGCTCCCCATTTCAACGATTGCGGGGCTATTGACACCCCCTTTCGCTGACCACTGACGTGCTGATAGCAGCGGATAGCGATGGATGACATGCGCTTGACATGCGCCATGCTCTCATCTCTCGAGGCCCGGGGTTACGTCAAACCTGGAACACAGATATGCGACTCGGTATTTCGTACCGTTCATGAATCAATTAAGAGGTTGGGAATAAACAACGAATTGAATAAAGCGCGCCAGTATGTCATGTTCATATAACGAATTAAATTGCGTGATGAATTTTTGACATTTGACTCTTATCTTCGATGTGACGACTGAAAGACAAATCCTCAGTACACCTATACCTAACGAGTCGTGTTATCACGGAGGTCTATTCCTCCATGGTGTTATCCGAGCCAACCGGAGGCTGCGTAGGGGCGCGCTAGATGTTTGTTGAGCTCATCAAATGACAGGCGTATACAGTAGAACATATGTATGTATGAGCAGAATGCTCTCACTGACGTTTGATGGCGTCTGCTATAGATTCATATGTTTGTCGATAAGTACTTTGATAGGCAACCAGTTTTCAGGTTACAGAAATGTTCGTACCGTATACATATCTCATATTTGGTCGACACCACGTGTTCTTTGTTAATTCTCATTCAAAGTAGGTAAACAATGTCGGATATTGAATGGTGAGTAATTTATCTACTAACACTTCTGCGGGTTAGTTTTTTTGGTTGAATATGCCAGCATAACTGGAAGTCTTTTTCCATTTACCAATTCTACTCTTTGATCTAAGGTCGGCACGTCCACTGGAGCAGGGACTGATTATAATTCCTCGCATGGAAGAGGTGATGGAGCACCCGTTGAATCCGATCACAATCACTGTAAGTTCTAATTAAAAGAATGTATGTAAATTAAAGGATCACTATCTGCGATCATTTTGCAGTTATTTTCTCTTACAGATGGTAGATGGTCGTGCAGGGTTCAGACGTGGAACGATACGTAGTTCAAGTACAGGATCCTCAACTGGAACCCCAACTCCAACACATGCTCCAACACCAGTTGCAAATCTGTTTTCAGATCCACTATTAGGTCACTCTTCTTTTGATGGTTCCGATCCCCTCTCACAATTCGCCCGCCAAGATTTAGATCCCTTATCAAAAATGGCAGCGGATGAGGTAGTCCTATTCGTGGTTCATGAAACTCAGGCAAATTCAAGCCTTAACTTCAATATTATTGCAGTGGGATTATTCAGCAAATGCTACATCCGTGGGCAAAAAGTCAAAAGATGTTTCTGAGGATCTGACCGAGCCCTGGCAAGCACGTAGATCTGCAATACTTTTGAAATATACAACATCAGAAAAGTTGTCTATCGTAACAAGCTTCTTACCTGGAGGAGAAAAGGGTCTCGTCAAAAATTTCTCACCTCCAGTACTGTCTTTGACAATTTATTAATTTTATTTTCTACTATTTCAGTTGTTGTCAAAGTCCAACCTAGCGGAACCATGGTGGATAAAGTTAGGACCAGATTGGAGCAGTTGGATGATTTTGAGGAGGGATCTGTCAGACAAATGCTGGATCTAACGCAACAGGAATACGCAGCTCGTATTGAGCTGCTAAACAATGAGCTTGTTCAAGCATGGCACTCAGACCAGAGAGTGAAAGCGTTGAAGATTGGAATTCAGGTACAGCGTAGTATAATGTCGAATCAAATCGTCATTAAACATGAAGATTTGTCAATTGACTAAATTTATTTACAGTGTGCAAAACTGCTTGGGGATACAGCAGCAATAGCCTTTTATCCCAGTAAGTTTGTTCTGATCACAGATATCCTCGATATTTTTGGTAAACTTGTCTATGAAAGACTTAAGATGAAAGCTGAATATTACAAGTGAGTTTCTTTTATTTTCTGGGATTCAATTCTGCACTTGCTTGTGAATAATTTTTCATTATTTCCCTCTGCCAGGCCTGGCAGTAAGGTGGTTACTAGTTTGCCCGATAACTTCACCCCAGAAATGATACCTGAAAGTGCCAAAGAAACTTGTAGAAATTGGTTTTACAAGATCGCATCAATACGAGAGCTTGTACCTCGACTGTATGTTGAAATGGCAATAATAAAGTCATACAGTTTCTTAACGACTAGGTAAAACGATGAGCTTTCTCCCAGTTCTTTAACACGATTTGAGCTTGCAAAGCTAAATTTTTGGGTCTATCTCGTTTCAGCGAATTCAGCACAGCTTTGTTACGCATAACACGTATGATTCGAGGAATCGGAAATCCTCTGATAGCAGTTTATGCGAGATGTTATCTGTGCCGTGTTGGCTTGGCCTTAAACCAGCCGACAGATTTAGGATTTGTCAAAGAAAATTTTTACGATTTTCTATCAACTTATGGTCAATTATTTAGTCCGATGTTGAAAATCGATTTGAACAAACAAAATATGCAGATCTCATCGTATCTAAGTCTCTATACACCCGCGTTAGATTGGATATTGCAAGTCATGGCTGCTTCAGCACCTGACACTCTTTTGATGGAAATACTTGTTCGCTGTAAGCAGCAAACTAACAGGTATATTTGTTGTGGAACACATTCCATAGCCCAATTAAAACTTTAAGAGAATTCTATTTTTTTTAAACTGGATTCTAGCGGGCTACTTTTGAACACAATTCTATCTGCATTCAAGCCAACTTACATTGCTGGCCGGCCAATGGAATTCGTTAATCTCATCACAGCTTGCAATGAAGAAGGTAAACTGATCAAAATTTGCACTTAATTCTATGTGCTGCTGTTGATTTAGTTCTATACATACATTTTTCTCCATTCAACTGCAGGGTTTCCCCAGTACCTTTTATATCGAAGACTTGGTCAATGTCTCATTCAGGAATCTCTGTCAAAAGATGATTGCCGGCCTGTTCTTAGTGCTGTCTGGCAGTATATAGTGAGTTTAAAAGATCCTGTCAAGTTTATGCAGTGCGCTGAAATCTGGATTCACTTCACCGTTATCCATTTTTCTGTAAGTATTTGACCGAGCAGTAATTACTACGAGATTTGAAGTTGAATGACCAATTCACTCTGACTGGATTTCATCATTTCCTCGCAGGGTACTGAAGTCAATCTATTCTTAGGGGAAATCATTAGTCACTTGACTCCCAATCGAGCATTTGAACAACATTACTCCCAAATGCAAAGTATTGTTGAAAGAGTAGTCGCAAATACTCAGGATTTTGAGTCCTTGCTCACCATGGTATGAAGAGATTTTTATTTGTTTGTGAATTCATAATTTTTTTTTTTTTTTTCATCGAAAAGCTTAACAGTTTCCATTATTAATTCTAGGAAAATTTTCTTCCACTAATTGATCTTTTCCACAAAGAGAGTATAAAAGTAGAAGTCTGTAAAACAGTGATTGAAGGGCTCGGTTCGCAAGGTGGCTTGATAACTGACCCAATTGTTATCAATGCTCTCATGTTTCTCGCCCGAATAATGCACGATTCCGTCAGGTTCGAAAACATATTGCAAGTCTTTTTTTCATCAAATTTTCTACCATCGTATTTATTGATAACAAAAAATATTACCCAATACACAGTGCGCTAACGGTTGATGATGAAAAACGTCAAATCGGTAATTTGATATGCGGGCTTATTCAGCGAGTTGACTATGGCAGAGATTTCGAAAAGCAGCTAAATTTTTATGCGGAAGCCAGAGCTGCATTTCCAAATCTGGATTCTGTTCACGTACAACTTGTGCAAGTGAGTGTACTTAAAAAATTTCTAATTTATATACGGCCAGCTGAATATGATCCTAAAATTTTTTTCCCAGTGTGTCAATAGACTCTCGGTCGACACTAGAAAAATAGTCCGTGGTCATCACACTAGACGTACTTCAGCATTCGTAAGAGCTTGTGCAGCATTTTGCTTCATCACCATTCCATCTACAACTCTGGTGCATACGCGTCTACAATTATACCTTTTGTCTGGACAAGTTGCTCTCTTGAATCAGTGTCTAGGCCAAGGTAACCAATTGTTATACTTGCGATCATTACCACCACGTTCGGACTCTTTCAGAAAATAATCAAACTATTGTCCATGTGTCCAGCTGATGCTTGTTTCAAAGCAGCTCTCAGTTTAGTGCCAGAGATGCCCAAGACTATTGAAATCGATGGGAGACAGAAGAGTTCTGAACCATATTTACTATCTTACCTATCCAATTTTCTGTCAACGCTGCTTGTTGTGCCGGTAAGGGAACGGATCTTCGAACGAAATGCAGCCTAATATTTTTTATCACGATCCTTATATTTCCAATAATAGGACAGCCCTGAACATGGAGTGTTATATTTAATGAGAGGACTTCTAAATGCAGTTCAACGATGTTTTGAAACCAATTCTTCAAGTAAATCGTATCTCTATCTACGAGTCCTTGATCTCTTATCCATGGTGACGCAAGAAAATTATCCCTATCATGTGGACAAGGTAACTTTCATTCATCATTGACTAATTTCATGTGAATATGGAACCGTAAATCGTAAAAGACTAAATGAATGTGTTTCGCATCTGGCCAGGTTGAATCTAACGATACACTTTATGGTTCGGATAAAAAATTCATCAACGAGGTGAACAAAATATGCTCAAAAGTTTTGGACGAAATATTAAGTCATTTGAAGTATCTTGGCTCTAGTGATCAGGGTAGTAAGCAATCAGCTCTTGCGCTAGAATTATTTGCTCATCTAATTATGCGAGCAAATTTAAGACAGCCTGCATTAGCAACAATTGCTGTTAATTTGTGGAAACTGTCTCAAAAACATGGCTCGGCAGATCCCAAATTATCGGTAAGTTCGAATTCAGATCGTCTTTCAACACTTAGACTTGTAACTTCTCATACTTT
Source organism: Athalia circularis (assembly GCA_963978495.1). Lineage (NCBI taxonomy): Eukaryota > Metazoa > Arthropoda > Insecta > Hymenoptera > Athaliidae > Athalia > Athalia circularis. Next base: position 11,334,468 of record OZ021702.1, read on the forward strand.
TTTTTAATAGGCTCGTACGATAGAATACATGAGGCGTAAGGGTCAGCATGGGTCCTTCAACCATTTTCCAGAACTACTTTCGAGAATGGCGAACACATAACTGAATATCCATTACGTAATGAAAAGCTTGTGTAAATGAAAGGTACGGTCGGAACTGTCATGTACTGCATGAAAGATGCAGGATGATGCTACATAGTACGTGAATATGTAAGCCGATCAATTCCATAAATTACTCTTCAAAGTGTTGGAGTGTAAATAATAAAGTTAGAAATCAAGGAATTTTTCACATCATTTGATCAAAGCAACGAGCACTACTTACTATTCCGAGTAATCCAATCAATAATATGAATCTTTAAGTGGTATTTCATACTTTGGAGAAATGATTTTTTATTGTTTCAAGCATAAAACACATGCTCAGTTGAATCATCAGAAGCACCATCTGATCCAAATCTAAATTTTTTATAACGATTTTTCGTATTTGGAAGACGAATTACACAGATAGTTATACCATCGTATGGAAGACAGTGGATTTAGAATAATATATTTTTACCTATATTCACTATTTATCTCTTCAGGACAGAGCGCAGAGCATCTAAAAATATATCTGCGTGGTATTCCGTAAAAGTGAGCGCAGGCCTTAGTCTGATCGATTGTACGCCACATCCACCGGATTGAATTCCTGAAAAATAACCAGTTATTATGTTATCAAAAAAGTACAAAGTTAGTAAGTAAGACTGTAGTCTTTGATTTTTTTCAGATTTTAGGATCAAAAATCACTTTTTTCTGGGGTGTTTTCCGATGTATTTTGATCCCAGAAACACGAATCTGCGAGCTAAATTGATCTATCTATAAAATTGATCGAGTTATCGCAAATTTATCGCTCTGAAAAGTGATAAAATTAAGATATCTCGATTGGTTTTAGTTGTAGGCTAATTTATTCGACGGATTCATGTTTCTGGGATCAAAATACGTAAGAAACCATCAAAATACTGCGAAAAAAATGGTTGATTTTTTACCCTAAAATTGAGAAAAATGTAAGGTATACCCCTTTGGATTTTTTCAATTTTTGGGCGAAAAATGAAGAATTTTCAAAAACGTTTGTAGGACACTTCTAACATATTTTGATCTTAGGAAACACGAATCCGTCAACCAAATTAAACTACGAATAGATCCTATTGAGATATCCGTATTTTTTCGCTTCTCAGAGCAATAAATTCGTGATAACTCGATCAATTTTATAGATAGATCAATTTAGCTGGCAGATTCGTGTTCCTGAGGTCAAAATACGTTAGACAAGTGTCCTACGGTCGATTTGAAAAATTCTTAATTTTTCGCCCAAAAATCAACATTTTTTTCTCGCAGTATTATAACGTATTCCGATGTATTTTGAGCTCAGGAATCCGAATCTTTCAATTAAATTGATCCGCCTATTGGAACGATAGAGTTTTCGCGAGTTTTTTGGCTTTAAAACTGGAAAAATAAAAAGATCTCGATAAATTTTCTTCATAGCTTGATTTTCTCAGCGAACTCGTACTAAATTACGTCAGGAAACACTCGTTCAGACGATTTAGAAAAGAATGAATTTTTGACGATTTTTTTTTAGTGTAGGACTACTGATTATACATTTTTTTTTACCCTTTGCATGAAGCTTCTTTACAATTTCGTCCCGGAGTTTGGATGTGGAACACGTAAATGCAATAAATGTCCCGCGACCACGTGAGGAATTAATCTGATCAGGGAATTCATTTTCCAGAGTAAATAATTGCTGTAATGTGTAGTCTCCAACTCGTCTACTATTCTCTAATAGATTTTCCTTCTTGATTACATCCAGGACGGCTTCAAGAAGGAGAAATTTCCCTGGATCACCCATCCACGTATTGAAAACTTGATACGCTTGTGGAGGTCTGCAAGTTATAGTCATGCAATTAATCATTCTTCTAAAATTACAAACTTTATCCACCTTTGAGTACGCACCTCAACTCAGGGAGATGATAATAGCCACCCATTTGCATTTTTTTACTAAAAGTTACAATTTCTGGCGCTGAGTTAAGGTTAAAATGTTCATGGCACCACATTTTTCCTGTCGCACCGCCTCCCGTTTGTACCTCGTCTATGAGTAAAGCAACGCCGTGCTATAAAATCATGAACAGAACTTGGCTACAAATGTCACAGACAAAAATGAGTAATCGAGAAGTTCAAAATCAAATACCTTTTTAGCTATATGCTGGAGTTGTTGGAAAAATTCTGGGGAGGCATGATTATCACCTCCTTCAGCTTGAATCGGTTCTACTATAATTCCCGCTACTGGGACTTGTTTCTCTGTTTTATATTTTACAATCAGATCTTCGACCTGCAAAAAAATGATACCTTTTCAGTTGGTTATCGATTCAAGGTTCAATACTGTTGACAGCTAATTAGGAATGTTGGCTTTACTTCAGCTAGGCAACGTTGATCTTCCTTTTGGTTGTCTTTAATATTTTCTGCAAGGGGGTACTTGTAAACTGGAAATGATGCAATGGGCCAATCGAATGCCGGTACATCTATTTTGTGGATATACTTGCTATGCGTTGTCGAAAGAGACCCCAAAGTCCGCCCATGGAATGCTCCTATAATTATGCACGGTTGAATATAAAAAGGGAGAAAGTTGGCTCTCTTATTGAAAATAGGATCAAACCTTTAAACGACAAGATAGAATATCGAGGAGATCCTGGAGCCTGATTGTTCATACAAGACTCCATTTCTTCCTTTGTAAAAGGAGCCCCTTGCCTCTGCTTGGCAGCATACCATAGAAATATGTTCTTGAATGCATTTTCATTGGAGCACGAGCCGCACATCATGGTGGTGATTTGAGACAATCCAGGCGGAGCAACCTGAGACAATAGTCATTATAAAGTTAATTACTCTACCCCAGCTTTCTCGGAGTATTCAAATTTGATAAACTACTTACATCTTTTCTGAGTAATATATTTTTCAATTTATTCGGCCAATCTCGTCCGGGAAAGACACCCAGTGCTGGCCTGTTCGCTATAATTCTCTGCAAACAATTTATTGTGAATCTTTTCTACCTGCAGTTATCTCTTGTCACAGTACGTCGTTCATAAAATATGCAGCATATCAGAAGGCTAATTTTGTGTGATATATAACATTAAGGCCACGGCAAATAATCTAATCAGTGATGTATGTACATAGTATAACTCGCACTGTCCTCATCGTACGATTATTTACACAGCTGATTCCGAATATCGTTCGATAATGTAATCTGCTGTGTTATAAGAAAGACATACGCCAATGGCAAATACCTGATTCGTGGGATTGCTTAAGATCTCTAGCATAGCTGGATGATTATATCCAAGAGGCATAGAGGAGATCTGCATGTAGACATCTAACAGGGTGTTACCATCCACATCAACCAAATAATTTCCCACAGACTTTTCATAATCCACAAACAACTGCACTGAACCAGTTTGCTACAAATATAATATTTATGACACTTATGTTTAGTACGGAAATATGATGAAAGTAAATTAACAGGATACATATGAAATATTTTCTCTGTGTATGTACCTGTACATCGTTGAGTTCCTTCAATAAACTCGCGGTCGTAGGTCCGGGAATTTCTGTAACCAGGGAAGGTCTTTTCGGTTCGCCGGGCAGGGGTCCGCTGCTTAGACATCTTTTCGGAACAGTTTCTATCCCTAAAAATGTAATAATAAATTTACATCTCCTCCGAATCATAATCGGCAAATATTAATTGAGAAACTTTCTTTTTTTTATCCTTCTAGGATTTCGCGGCTATGAAATACAAGGCGAATCGATGTTCGCGATGGAAAAAAAGGCTGGATGGTATATTAAGTGGCGAAAACAAATTAAATTGATATCCATTTACTCTCCTACTCCCTGTGCTAAAGAGAATTGATAATGATGAGGGTTCATTCAGTCCAGTTACGACCAATTGTTGAATTTATATAGGGATACATATGGTCCAGGATACACATATGAACGTACACTGCATTCAAATTTGAATACCAGTTGGAATTATAACACGAGCACTGACTGGATTCATTTATATACACAGGTGTTTGAAATTTTTTTATTTTCAGCTATGTGCCAATAGCTGTGTGGAGTATAGTGTATTTTTGTAAAGATACTCAGTTAATTTTACAACGTCACCGTCAAGTTTTAATATTGATGAGCATTTGAAGAATCTCCTGAATGTTATTTGCGTCTGCAGTATAAATACATTCCTACCGGTTATCAGCCTCCGACGGATTAATTGATTTTGGAATATAGTTGAAATTCTTTTCAACAACATCTTTTTAATTCTTCTAATTCGTGAATTGTTCTGTATTGAACGAGAATTGCAAGAAATACACACTAATCTTGCAGACCTGACCTGCCCAGCCGCAATTGAATACCAACTGATTCTACGTTTAGCACGATCTTTCTGACTCTGGGACGCGCTTTGGGGACGCGCAGAAGCGTCGCGACGCGCCTGGACCGAAGCCTCCTGCATAGACGCGTCTGCGTGAGTTAGCCGGTTCTGCATCGTGATAAACAATTATGTAATTCCATTTACAACACGTACAACAAAAATTTATGGCAATTATCGCCGATACCACCTGAGCTCATTTGATGGAAATTTCATCCATTTAATACGGATCTTATCGTTTTTGTGCCAAAAGCGCAGAACCCGATAGATGCGCGCAAATTATTGCTGTCTGTTTTTTTTTAACTGAGGAGGATGAAAGTCCTATAAATAGATCATGATATAATTTTGTAACATACACGTATCAATTGTTACAACTAAATAAAGCTGCGTTGTGACAGATCGACGATAATCCGAAAAATGTCGAAACGTAATGACAGAGATATATCTATGGAAACAACATACCACCGATAAACCACTGATATGTATCAGTGCAATATACCTATTTTTCATGGTTGAAAAACTCTGTTTTTGCAGTCAAATTTACGGACCGTTGTCACGTATGATCGAACAATTTGTTGACCAATGAATTTCACATATTATCATTATTTAAAAATCTGAGAGTTGGTCAATTTGACAGCTAATCGTCAAATTGACCGCACAGAGCGAAGGGCTGCAGACGATAATACAGGCGGCAAGACAAACCGAAGGTACCAATTTGGTTGCCAAAATCCTCGAAGATGGCGACAGGTAACGGTTCAAAAAACGAATGTAATAACACCTTTTATCGATCAAGGAGGTGGCGCCCTCAACCCACCCCTGCGTCAATCTGATGAACTATTTTTGCCGCAAGCAGATGGGTGGCAATCGATTTAAACATCACGAGGATTTGAGAGACGTTTACTGACGCTGACTGAACATTGTTGAGTGAAGGAACCCCAACAGACATTGCGTATTTATCAAGTCATTTATTTTCATATTTTATAAAACTCGAGCTAAGAGTTTAAATCAGCGATCCCGAATCTCCGTAAGTAGTGAAGCTAATTTAGGATCGGGGTCAACGGATTTAAGTCGCCGTTCAAGGCCCTCGAGATCTACGCGTTCGATCCAAGTCGGAGGATCCGCATCTCGGGGTGGAAGAGGAGCGAGCAATCTTTCAGCAGCAGCACATATTCCGCACCAAGTCCTGAAGTCGACAGGAACCATAATGTCTCCGACCGTATTTTTGAACTTCAAAGATTGATCTTCTGCTAACGATCTTCCCATCACTTCTTCTAGTGCTACGGAAATATTATCTGGCAGCATATGTTTCACCCCGTTTTCATCTTCTTCGAAGTACCTGTTGAAAGCTCGTCTAAATATCAATTTTCTTCCAGGGGTAACAAATACGTGCCGACTCAGGTAATCCAGGGATGACATTTCTGGAATAAATAGAACTGACCGTTAATCGAATGTCTCAAGTATTTCTATACAAATAAAATTCACATACCACCCAGCGTTCGACTGTCCAATGGAATTTCAAAGCGAGAACTTTGTCGCGAAAATACTCTCGGTACATTCAAAGACGAGGCGGTCGGCTCGGGACATTTTTCTTTGTTTTCTTTTTCACCGTAAAGTTCGGTCTTTACTCGTAGAGCTTCTTCTAGGGCTATTCTCCTCTGTAAAACATGCGATGATTCTCGCTCATTTATTTTTTACAGAGCTATTTTTATGGATTCGTGACACTCGTTCGACTTGCCTTTGTTGAAAACTCCCCTTCGACGGTGTCGCGATCCAACTGTCTGCCAAGATGTTTAAGGATATCTGCATCGATAAAACTATTTGGTACAACACGATCCGCTGGAAGAGGTATAGGTACTTCACTCGACGGTAAAATCACCGTCCCGTCAGCAAGAGAAGGTCTTGATCTGAAAATTATATTTGAGATTGTTTTAACTGGAGGAAATCCGATGGTGATTCTAGATTGAAACGTAGTAGGAGCTACTGACGAACTGTCCTTGTAACCAGTCTCAACCTGAGACACCTGCGTTTCCAGAGGCTCTGGAGGATCTCTGACTTCCGTTTGCTGCCCATAAGTCGATCCGCGACGGCATTTTCTTTTCCGCAATCTTTTACCGCGTCTTTTCATAGGCGCTTCGTCGCTCTCGCTATCCATGTCTACAGCTGCAATATTTTTTGGCGTGCTCTGTGAATTGGTAATGACAAAAAAAAAGAATTACTCCAGATAATCAGATCCACATTTTGTACTACCACTTCACGTACTAGTTTTGTCAGCGATGGTTACCGCGACTATGGATTACAGCAAACAAGTAATGTATCGTTGCGGTTTAATAAAACGCTATATCAGAGATTAATTTCATAATAAAGTATTAGCATAATCAGATAAGCTGCTTTATCCTATAATTAAAGCAGAAACATACGGCGTACCGCGTTGCTGACATTGACAGTCGGCGGGGGCGGCGCCGGAACGGATGGCGTCACGTTCAAGGGTAACAACATTGTTGGTCTGGGTACGAAAAATTCACTCCTTCGTGGACTCGGTAAGGGTTCCAAACTCAACGCGTGCCAGCTCAAGGTCTCTATGTCCTGGAAGATGTCGGTGAATTTGTTTTGTACAAAAAAAAAAGGAAATAAAAATAAAAGATAGACTTGCCCCTTGAGACCAACATAATTTACCTGGTCCTGCGAATTCGCCCTGAGATCCAAGACAAGGGTCGTTCGTTCCCGAGGGTTTACCGCTGGGGGGTCGGGCGCAGTCACGTGGAGAGCTGGACCGCTGGCCACCGTGGGCGCCGGAGTCAACGGCCGCGAATCTGTCTCTGTATACCGACGGAAAAGCTCTTCTGGGACCGTCGTGGCCTCTGGTCCAGCTGTAGAACCACCGCCCACTCCATTCCCAGGTCGGGTACGTCCTGGACGACCCCCAGCCAAAAGGGTTGACCGGATCAGCTCCATTTCCGCTGGCAAGAGTAGGGCCTTCCCTTCTGTCGCCTTGAAAAAATCGTCACGATCAATCAATTTATTTACTTCTATTTGTTTTTTTGTTTTTTTTTCAATAAATTCGATTTTCTACCCAACAATCTTTCGCGCGGCGTACAACATCCTTTGCTTCGCCGTCCGCTGGGTGATTACAGAGAACGGAACATCCGTAAGGATAAGGATTGAAGAGTCCCGAAAATGGTCGTAGAACAAACGGTGCTGGTTTCGTCGATCCAGAGAGATTCACTTGCTAATAACCATCCCAAATTATTAGATATATTTATTAAACCTCAAAAAATTACATTCATTGAAAGGAAAAGTGTGCTTCGGCTAGAGTGGATTATTTAGGTTTAGCCAATTTTTCTGATCGTTAAATAACATCATTGCGTGTAAGTTGGTATCGTGATTATGATTCTGGGAATAAAGAAAATGGATATGAAGAACCTTCTTCTTCGGTCTAGAGACTGGCCTAATTCGGGCAGCAACAAGACCTGTGTTGCTCGCGACACGCGGCATTCTTGCATGACGTTTGAATATCGACTAATCGTGTGCCGGCTCACCCCTAGCCGCCACCTTATATGCTCCTTCGCTTCAATCTTGAGGACAACGTACTGCAATTTTGGATGCGTTTCTACACACGACACGTTGCCACGGAAGCGACGGGTCGATTAAATAACACAAACCGCGGCCGCTGGCCCCTTTATAACGTCTACGTTAACTATGGTATTGGATGTTATTTATTCGAAGCAATCACGTGTCGTTGATATCGAGGACGGGAAATTTTATGATTGATCTATGCGAACCCCAAAAACCTTAGGAATTATCGAAAATGGTTGAGGTCATGTATTGGTAAATAATGACAAGTAGTAAGTTTTGTTTTTACACTGATATTTAACATGAATAATTATAGCTACTCTATGATACATTTATTTTGGACATTTGGGATCAAAATGAAATTGATTGATATTTAGGGCCATTTAGTCTTGGCCGCATATCCAGGATACTTCTTTTTGTACTTCAGACCTGTTACTATTGTGGAACTCTTTGGGAACGCAGTTTTACCCCCGAACATAGTATCAGTTTCTGAAATCATAGAAAAGAGATTCTGCAATGTTTTTTTTTTCTTCATCTCAAAATCCATCGAAATTTTCTTCTGTACTAACCAGGATTAAAACGGTGGTACTCGTACAGAATGTGAAGATTTTCCGGCAAATTCTGACCCTTCATTGCGTCTAGTGGAACAGTAGCGTTTACAGGTGTTGTATAAAACTGGCGTAGATCAGCTAAAAGTAATTAATAGTAAAAGTAAAATATCGGTGAAATTTCCTTAATTAACGTTTTTTAATGAATGAATCAATTTTTATACCAAGAGTCTCTACAGTATGCAGCAATGAATTTGGCACGTAATGATTGAACTCCTTGTAGCAGGCGTTGAGTAATTTGAAACGAGCTGTCGGCTGGTCCAGCCGTGTTTCATCGGTAACTTCCACACCTTCGTCATTACAGATTTTGTCAAGACGTTGGATAACGTCATCGCTCGGAAAGTAAGGTTTCTGAGGTCTCAAGTAGCTGAAATAGTAAATGGTAATGAATTCTAATTGCGATTAAAATAAAAAAAGAAATTCATCGATGATGACAAATTGGGTCCTCTAATCGAGATGGTCGATTTCCTAGTCTACAGTTTGAGACAGGGGTAGCGATCCGGGGTAGGAAAGCGCGGGAAATGGCTCCGATTGATTCGGCACGTTCCCGAATCAATACAATCTTCCGGAGGTTTCTGGAGCCGCATAACACGGCAAACATCCCCTCGCTACGAGCCTCGGGGTGGGAGTGCCTCGGGCAAATCGGGACTTTCTGAAGATCGATCCTCGGGTGGGGAAGCCAGGGAACCGCCAACCAACGAACCGTAGGGTGCTGCCCTCGGTGTAATTGATTGTGAAGTGAGCAGCGTGGGGTACGAGCTGTCAAATTTTGTCCCCTTGGTGGGGGATGCGCGTATGATGGCCGCAGTCGGTTCTAAGCACAGCGAGTTTACGATCGGCGGTGCGCACCGTTCGGATCATTGTCGGTAGATTGCCGTAGATAGTAACCCGTTTGATGTCAGGTCAGCTGATTAATTGAAACTTGGTTACTTACCCTTTCGAGGCGAGTGATTTCCCTTCAGCAGCGAGGGTCCTCCCGTGATTCGGGTTAGTGATCGGGGTCTTTACTTTTTTTCTTTTTATAAGTTTTTTGTGAAAAGAAGCGTAGTCGCGGCGGCATATCCCAGTGTTGCCACCCTGGAAAAAAAACAACAAACCGATCATTACAATAAATACGGACCCCTCTATGGTGTGTTGAGTTCCTACGTCGTCGTCTCGAGCACTTGGAATTGCGACGGATATTTATGGATGAAAAATTGCCAACTCAAGATGGATAATTGAATGGAAATATGAAAAATGATAGCGGCAAGCTTTGGCCGTATATCGCAAGTGAACTAACCGTAACTGAGTCAAGAAGAATCGTCAGATTTTTACGGAAACCCGCCTGCCAAGCATGCCGTATGAGCGCCGCCATATTGTCGAGATCACCGAGCATCAGTAGCACAATCAGCAACGGAATAGACGGTTCCGAGTCGCACCGCCAATCGACGAATCGACGTCGTCCCCGTTAGTTCGGTTCCCTAGATTACGGGGGCGCTCAACACTGCGCTTGTTGTTTCCCATCCGCCATTTTACAGTCGCCATTGAAAGGTGAAAACCCTCCTAAATGTTCTCGAATAATAACGTTATATATTCCGAAGTGTTTAACCGGGGTTAGTTCGTGAGTGCGTGAAGTGTTGTTAGTGATAAAGTTTAAAATGGAGCAGCCATGACGCATCCATCGCATCAAACCAACGGCGCGAGCTTAGAGGATTGCCACACGAACTTCTTCGCTTTGGTGAGTGCCTGAGATCGTAGGCTAAAAACCTCTGCGACTCGATCATCTATCCGACTTATCTCTGGATAATTTTCAACGGGATATTGAATTTCATTTTCCAAAATCTCAACGCACATAGCTCTACGATTAATACCATCGATGCCCCGCCTAGCACGGTTAATATTGTGCAAAAATCATGACGGGAACGTCCCTTTCTCCCGTAGGCCGTAATGTAATGTTTGTATATCGGTATTACCCTAGGTATTGGTGTATACGTGTTTATATACGTGAAGTTGCGTTTGTGAATTTGAAGTTTGTTGTGTGCCCCAATGTCATGCTTGATTCACGTCACTTGCTGTAAACCGCTGCTACTTCTCTTTAATACTTTCAAGCACTCCCGATCGGGGAAAACGACGGTTGCAAGGACACCGACTAGAAACGAATACAAATACGAATACATAACTAGTACTAGAACTAGAACTAGAATTAAAATGAGAACGACTGAGATACATCCGTATTTTGATTACAATTCCCCGTTAAGAGCCAGCTATTTTGTCATCTCTCGATATTCAGATCGATTCAGTTTCATCTTTCACTTGGAAATATTAGAAACACGGCGTGTCTGATAATCCCTTGGTTTAATCATTGGCGAGCTTTTACAGGAATATAGATAAGGTGAGGAGGATCTCCCTTCTTTCGTCCGTCCGTCCCTTGCCGTCGCTCTCTCTTTCTATCGCGCGCGCAACATTCCTTTCCCCAACATCAATTCTGCTGCCGTTGCTGGTGCTGCGACTACTTTGCGAGGGAGGTGCGAATCGCCATCGCGATCACCATCACCATTACAAATCTTACCATTCTCGCGTTCGCCTTACGGAAATTGTGTCACGCCGGTTGTGGTCCTTCGGCGCAACTACGGTCGTCTGTCGTCGGCAGCGCGGGGGACAAAAAGGGAGATGAAAAAAAATAAAGAAAAAGGGATGGAAGAAAAAAAAATAAATAACACCTGGTAATATGCCACCAGCGTAGGAAGGAAGCGATCTTAACGTTATTATATTATCGTACTTCCCTTTTACCACATATATGTGGTAATAACGAAAGACGAAACTAGACAGACACGATAGGTGTTTCCTTTTTGCATGATACTTCGCAATACATACAAGTGTAAAATGCGTAGATATCACCTACTTTACAGCAAAGAAGAAAAACAAAAAAAAAAACAAAAAAAAAAAAAGGAAACCTGGACAACGCGTGTTCAGCTCGAATACAAATGTACAAGTAGCAAGTCCAGCGTGTGTATACCTAGGCATAATCATACATAATACAATAACGTCGTAACGTAATCGTGTGGAGAGCAACCGCCGACGGCTAGCGATCGCTCCGGTGCTGCTGTGCCGCCCTCTGGATGTCAAGAAACGCGTGGCTGTGTTGCCACATACCGCTATGTTGCTGCTCGCTGCTGCCTATACTGACGCCTACTCTACGCTACTCGATGCTACGACCGCATATAATTCCTGTGGCTATTTGCCTCGAAACTAAACCTTAAGCACAACACTTGGTCTATACCTATCCCGCTGCTATCATTTGCCTCGGTGTGCTCCGCGGAGGTACCGCGAGTGACGCACCACCGCAGAACATCTTCCTACCTTCCTCTACTCGCAAGACTCGCAAGCGAACCGGAGTCACTTGACTAGATTATGCTGAAACTGGTGCTCCGAACAGCCGCAACTTCTAGGAGTACCGGAGGTCTTTCGGTTGGGTAGTCAGGCTAGGTGAAAGCCTTGCACTAAGGACATAATGTGAGGGCACGTTCCAGAAACTCCGTACAAATACGAGAGCGCGTGTTTATATCTGTATGTATAATTTATGTGCGTGTGGAGACCGACGGGAGACTGGCGTGTGTCTGTTTAGAGTTTCAGTTGAGAAAAGGAGAAGAAAAAGCGGTAGAAGATTGAGGAGGAGAGAAAGAAACCCACAAACACGATATAATAGAGATCCGAATGTGTCTGACTTCGTCGTCGTTTGTCTGCCCTGAGAAGCATCAGCCTGCTTTTCTGCTCTCGCCTGCTGCTGCTGCTGCTGCTGCTGCTGCTGCTGCCTTTGGCGGTTGCTTGACTACCCCACCCGATTCTTTCCGCCCTCCCTCGAGACCCCTGCTGAGGTCTTCGTGCCCATGACGGGCTCCTAGCTTTTGCTGGATTCCTTTAACTGAATGTCCATGTTCTTTTTTTTTCTTTCATTCTTGTGAAATCTCCCCGAGTATTCTTTATAGAACTAAATATTAAGATCAAACATTACGCGGCCACCGTTATTGGAAAAGAATTTGCGTTTAGTGCTTTTCGTATAATAGTTTCAAACTTCCTACAAATTTTCCATTTTCGCACTCTTTTTATTTTTTATTTTGTTTACTTTCTTGTAAAGTTCATTACTTCGTTGGTCAATGAATTGGTGGTTCTTTTTTAATCGATCAATTTTGCAAAGTCACAAGCATTCGGGTTCTTGACCTTTACGGGTTTTTTTTTTATCTATCTCCTTAAAATAAACCAGATAGATATAGATAACGGATGGATGGATAGATAGCAGGCTACTGGCTAGCTAACTCGCGATCGATATCTTCGTGACGTCGCGATGGTTACAACAAAAATTGCAAAAATACAAATAAATAAATAAATAAACTAACAAACAAACAAACAATGATAATGTTACCGTAAATTTCATTCAAAGAATCAGCATCAGTTCTTATGCCATATTTACTGCGATTTCAAGTATTATTAATTACTCAATGGTGGGCTTGAAAGTAATCAAACGCGTTTCAAGTCTCTTCACTCTTAACGAGTTACCATAGTTGAGCCAATTCATTTTTTTCTCCATACACAATCCCGTTAGATCTCGACGGTATACTTGAACCGTCAACCTCTGAACCCGCCCATACGTTTATTCATTTACGCACGGTTTATTTATCGACCACACATCCCATACCTCTTCCCATAGAAAGTGTGCCCGTACGAAAAAAAAATCGCTCTTTAATTAGTCCTACAGGATCTTAGAAGCAACGCATAGACTGCGTTCATATTCATCACCTGGAATAAAAACGAGCCTCTGTAAAGCTCGTCACGTTTTCATATTTTTTCCTTCTCTTTTCACGTTGATACCTATTCGAATTGGTCCGAGGAAGCGGCGGCGGCAGCAGCAGCAGCAGCTAGCGGAGCCAGGAGTTCTCGGGGCAGAGGGCGAAGGGGAATACAAGAGGAAAAAGAGAAGGACGAGAATGAGGATGAGGCGGTGGTGGCGGTCTGAGTTCGGCCCGCTTGCGGCTCGGCCTTGCACGTCGCCTTGCCCGTATTGATCAGCTTGACAGCCCGTACCGCGTGCGCCCGCTTGTAACAGCTACTTGCTATACCGAGCCGTTCGTTCGTTCGTTCGTCGTTCGTTCGTTCGTTCAGACCAGGATTCGGATTTTGGTATGAGAAGAGGAGGAGGAGGCGGCCGGCGAAGGGCGAAAAGAAGGAGCACGGTTAGGGAGGTGCAGAGACGGAGGACAGGAACGACCCGAGAAAGAGAGAAAGAGAGAAAGGGATGAGGATGGATACACATGGATTTACGCTTATGCGTATGCGCGGCGAAAGGTTGGAGGAGACACCGGAACTTTTTCCGAATCGTTGACCGCCCGCGTGCTGCGGCTGCTGCCGCTACTGCTGCTCCTAAGAGATGAACTATCTAAGAGCGTAACAGGTGCATTTCTTCAGGATATGCTTTTGCTGCATCAGCTCGCATATTTCGTACGTCAGTTACGAGAACAATCTGATCTGTAGGGATCGAGAAGCATTCTATTGTTTGTTTTTTTTTTATACAGATTTCCAATGACGTCGAAAATTCGCCAGTCTCAACGTGTTATTACTCGTGGATTCATTTTTTAACGTAGCTAACTTCAACAAATCTAGATCATGGATCGCCGGCAATTAGATTCCTCGGAACGATTGTAAACCAAACTACAGCGTGAGGTACAAAGAAGAAAAAAAACGACAAAAAAAAAACCCTGTTTCACGAGGTTAGAATTGAATGAATGGAACGATAAAAAAAACAAAAAATGAATGAAAAAAAAATAACAAATAAGACAAACTGACAGACATACGTTTGTACATGTATGCATAGGTATATATATAGTCATACACATGTAGCGGCGAACGTTTTCATTCACGGCAAACGTATCAATCGGATCTTCATCGCTGTACATGTATAGATATACTATATTTCGTTTTATCTTTCTCCTCTTCTACTTCACCGTAAGGATCAAGCGATCTGATTTATATTGGAAATTCAATTAACCGCCTGCGTTCTCTATACGAGTTCAAATTTCAATGTCAATGCGGAAGCCTCCGTTTCCCTCCGGACTGTCGAATTCTCAATTTTGAATGTCGTCGTTATTCGCGTTTACTTTATTTCTAATTAATAAAGGTATCATGGGAAAAAGATGAACCAAAATCATCTCACCCGCTCGCGCTCTGAAAACGTCGCATGCACTCTTTTCATGGCTGTGGGAAACATTCTGGGCTCGGTAAATTTTACCTGACACAATTGTGCTTTCTGTTCTGTAGTTCCGTTAACTCGATGAAATTCCCACGCTCGCTGCGTCCTCACATCGTTCGCTGTATACCGTAGCGGATCGTCGGAGTTGGTCCTCTTTTTTATTTTTTATTTTTTTTCATCGTCTTTCCTAAAAATCGTGTGTTAAACCCCGGTACAAGAATTGACGCTGTTTAGAGAAATTTAAAATCATGAGTATGCGCCGTTAAAAAAAAATAGATTTGCAACGATCTTTCCCTCGAATTATCGTCGGTTACAAATTCATTTAAATTTTCGTATATGCAAATATTAGGTTGAATGACAAATTGGTATTTGTGTACCTCGGTTTAAGTATCTAGAGAGGGTCGAAAACCATTCCTATCAGATTATCTCTCGACCCATTAGCCCCGCGCGGCCCCGCTAGTGCAGTACTGACAGCAGCAGACCTATTCGGTAATAGTTTACCGAACGAATGAATTATGAATGAATGAATGAATGAACCGGCGAACCTCGACCTCCTGTGTAAAACTGTTTATGTGTGTACCGCAATGATTCACAGATTACACGAACCGTATATAATAACCAATAATCCATACGCATCCGTGCAGCATATGCCCGTTGAAAATTATTTAAATTTTAACAAATGAATAAACGAGTTATGAAAATTCCGTACAATTTCTCTGTAAATAATAATTAATTAATTTGCAATTTTTATTCTTTTTTTTGTTTTTTTTGTTTTTTGTCTTACAGACTGACCTCTGCGGTATAAAATGGAGGAAATTAGTGTGGGGAGAGGTGGCCGGTGGATTTGGGGGCACCCCCCTTGAGGATCCGGTACTTTCGAGTTTCTCTCGTTGTCTCGCAAGCGATATCCTATGCGTATGGCGGCGGATCGCTGCCGCACCTCCCTCGGGAACATCCGGAGCTGGCGGGGGCGGAATATTTGACCTGGGGCTCGCTCCGTCGCCGGCACCTCCGCCCCTTTCGCTCACTGCCGCTAAGGAACTCTGGATTTTTTGGTACGGCGAGGAACCTGATCTTACCGGACTAGTTTCACCGGAGCTCATCGCCTGCGGTTAGTCTCAATACCTTCTTATCATTTTTTCACCGTCGATTTTTCCTTCCTTCTTACTGTTTTCATTCACTTTTACATCCCTGTACCATCTAGTATTCAGTATTCCACAATATTCCTTTTTCTTTTTGTTTTGTTTTTTTTTTTTTTTTTTTATTCTCCATCATATTATTGTCATTAATTTGACCTTGTAAATAATCTGGTTTGATAAATATTCAGCGGACTTATGTGTACAGGAAGTGGTCAGCGATAAATTGTGTCAAAAGTTTTGATGATCGATATTATATCGTGTCGTATTAATTGCGGTTGTACATCCAGGTGGGAGATGTAAAGTTGTGGGAGGAACCTCATCGTCGGTGATAAAGCCGACAAGGTCTTACCAGTCTCCCTTTCCAATAAAAATATTATGTAGGTCCCCTTATCACGGATCTTGAAGCGCTTCGTGAGATTCAATATGATATGACGGCTTTGAAATTAGTAAGCTTGTCTCACATTAATTCCGGTATCATTTTTTTTCTTTTTTTTTTCAGTCATCGCTAAATCGAATAATTTTTAAACAACTGAATTAAAAATGTTAAAGAAATCGAAATTCTATACGAATTCAGGTTCTAATTGGTACGAAGAAATACAGACGAATTTTCGGCACGTGGCGTGAAGAGAAGCTATAGTTACGTCCGATCCGCTCGTCGAAGGGGAAGAGATACATACTTGGCTTGGTCTGCGTCCGGCTAGATTTCAAAAATCTTATCTCACGACCAAGTGAAATTTTGGCACGAGTTAAATCTATACGGAACGATGCAGAGAGGGGATATAATATCGTGCAACTTGTATCTCAGAGGTGCGCTTCGGTTGACGGATTTGACCGACAGGCCACCTTGTCGGACGGAGGCGCTCAGGACAAAATTAGAACGATCGAGGGAAACTATATCATTTTAATTAGCTTGAAGAATCTCGTACGTGGTAACGTCGTCGTTACTTTGCGATATTACTTTGATACAGCGGGTTGTAGAACGATTTAATTGGAAAAGCTGGCCTTGAAATTCGCTACGACGTGGGCTTGGAACACCCCGTAAATCTAGATAATTCTCTTGTTTTCTACAACATAGTTTCGTTTCGTTAGATTATAGATGCATACCGTCATTCTGCACTTGGCACACTTTACTAGTATAAACGTACTCCACTGTAAAATACTTGGAATTTAAACTTTCTATCAGCGTTAGAGCGAATCCACTATACGAGCTTCATCTTATCTCTTCATGCATCAACATTCTTGAATATCAATAATATAGCGTAAATGTCGATTTTGGTATCCGAAGAAAAACATACGAAAAATAAAAATAGCCTCATTAGATGCTATATATGTATTCAAATAAAACACACATTATTTTCGTCTTATGTATAGGAAAATAATCGCTATGATATAAGGGAGAATTGTATGGAAGAAACTGAAGAAAGGAGTGAATTCCGATGAAACGTGCGGCAAAAGAACGTGTAAAAAAGTGGAAAGAAGGGAAGTGAGAATGCATTCTTGGGGAGGAGTAGCGCGCGATTGTCGATGAAAAGAAAAGGTCAATGAACTCAAGTTGGTACGCTGACTCTTTATTCGCTCACTCCTCGCTGATTTGATCGCGTTCTGTGCAGTCTCTTATAGTTTTCTACACATCTCGTACCTACATAGTATACAATACACATCTTGCCTAGCCTCTCTGTATCCAAACTAATAGTATGTTGGACGAATATTTTCAATTTTCATTATATTCTATTTGTAGATATATTTATATACGTAATTTATTTGTCTGCAGCGTTACGACAATGAAAACTACGTACGTACGTAGGGGACCGTCATGAAACTAAATACCGTTGCCGACTGCTTCTACTGCTTGCTACCGCCTTCTTCCTCGAGTCGATTCAATTGCGGAACTGTACGGAATACGGAGTAACCGTTAATCTATGAACGTCACCGTTCCCCGTTTGTTCTACGCTCTACGTTCTTAGTAATACGCCGTCGATGATCGTTCTAGCCATTCGCGGTGACGTGATCGTCCAAGAGGAGAAGAATCGGTCGTATGGTAGGCAGGCCAAACACGTGATTAAACTCGTGCCGTTTTTAGACTCGCAGAATTTTATTAACATATGTCAATAAGAGGGATGAATGGCGTATTGTCATGCTTTCCCTTTTTGTTTGCCTTTTTTTTCTTCTTATTTTTCTTTTTCTTTGTTCTTTGCTTTTCATTTTAATTTCGTTGCGAGTTAGCTATTTTGTTGAGCGTATAATTTTTTATTTTAATTACGTTTCTCATGTTGAACGACGGGTTTCAAAGCGAAGAATAAACTCAGGGCTTTTCCCGCTGCTGGCTAAAACGAATCCAAGGTCAAGGTTGAATAACAGACGTACACATGTACAGTATATCTATGTAGGGTCGAAACTGTAACGACATTCCGGACTCAGAAACACCGCGGTGAATCAAACTACCTCGAATTGCAATTTTTCCGCGGATGTGAACGTAATAACTTCCGATTGCTAATAAAAATCTGTATGGATTTCGCTCGTACTATATGGTGTTCCCATGTTTTTCTGCGTAAAACAAAGATTTTTTTTTTTTTTTTTCATTTATTCATCAAACATTTCTCATATTAGCGGAATTTTATATAGAAAATATTGGAAAATAATCCAGAGTTCGATTGATTGTCTTGATTATTTAGTTTGTTTGTTTCTCTTTTCCTTCAAAGTTGACGCTGAACGTTTAATAATTCAGCATGCATACAGACGAGATTATTGAGCAATATAGCAATATAGTGTATTATTAGAATAATATTTCCATATCCAACATCCAGAGCTGTTAATTCTTACCTAACTTCGTGGTAGTAGCTGAAAAATTGTAAATATTTCAAGCCGAGTTATAAATCGTTGGGTATATCAAGAAGGACGTACGACGCGCGTGGCCCCCATCTGCGAATGTTATAATACATTGTATAGGTTGCTCTACTAACAAGCGTGCAGAACTAATGATGATCTCGTGACCCCTTGATAGCCTCATCTCACTACTCACAATCAGTGGAGCGACGGAGCCAAGCGCGGTGTTAGCATCGTCTGACGTTTCTGGAAGGCCTTGAAAAATGTCTCTACTGTAGTACGATAATTGGCGGCATCTGGATCTTTGAATCTCTCTATCATATTTATGGCATATAAGTACGTATTTCACCGCCGCGTTGCAGTACGGTGCGGTGAAATAACTCCGTAAATACATCGTGTATCTATACACGTGAATAATCACGCGTAGGCAGGAAACCCCGTGCGCTGAAAAAAAAACTGAACGAACGAAGAAATAGAATAAAAAAAATAGTGATGCGCGTAGTACGCGACGATTGCGTTGCCGCATCCCTTGGATATGACGGTAACCGCAATTACGTCGACGACTCGACTCAATTCGGTCCATGCCCGCGATGCTCATGGTATGCCGCATATGCGCGTACCCACTCATATATTCTTTTTCTGTTTTTTTTTCTGTTTTTTTTTTTTAATACTCGAGGGGGCTTGCCTTCTTCCCGGGAATGTGTCTGTCTGACTGCTGGCAACCATTTGGTAAACGTCTCGCAGTGTGAGATAACTCGATGTAAACACTGAGAATGAGATATTTTTGTATCTGCTATTCGAACCACTCGGCGATTCTTCTTTTTATCGTATACCTACTTTATTCTCATCGTGATATTCTCCATCATCTCCTTCGTAATTATGGAGTCGCTTACCGATAAGGTATAATCAATTTGAAAGGCAACGATAACCTTCTCGTTTCATGTACCTATATATCGGTATTAGAATATTTTTATTATTATTTTTCATTTTTAAATTTATTTATTTATTTATTTATTGGAGTTGCGTTATCAACACTCAGACGTAGACGGTAGCAGGGACTCGAACGATTTTTTTTATCTTTGGTTTGTTGGACAGCGATTTTGTGCAACGATATTACGCGGGAATGAGGATTGTGTTTTCAATGTGGATCGCACTGCGTCAGCAAGATTGCTCAACGCCAACCCAGTGACTGTCCCACCGTACCGTACCGTATAGTACGTTATACACAATACATGCATACCGTTTTATATTTCTCTGTGCCGTCGCGCGTATTTCTACAACGTTGTCTAAACATGTCTCTTCTTTCTCCTCTCAGGGACACCGATAACAATCATCGTAATAAATACGGGGGGAAATCGGTATTGAGGAATTTCGTCGTAGATCTGCAAGGCAAAGATGTCAGTGGAAACGGTTGACGATTAGCTGCGTGATATTTACGAAAATTAATCAGAGTTATGTACAGAAATCGATTTTTGGAAAGTGGGTAGCGTACTGGGCGCCGCGCTGTGCTGAATGGACGTGCCACCGACTGCCGGCCGGCTGGTTAGTGACGTGACTATCCGACCAACCGGCGTCTCCCTTCTTCTCGTTCATCGTCGTCTACGTCTTCTTCGTTTCCTCTCCTCTTTTCTCTCTTCCCTTGCTCTACTTCTCTCTCACTCCGCTCCGTTCCCTGCTTTTACCCTGCGTCGTCGTCCTCTCCGGACCCCGCACCCGCCGCCATCGTTTATCGATCCGAAACACATGTCTCTCGGCTCTCCCGCTGCCCAGTGCCGCTCAACCCCTCAGAGGGTGCTGCTATCCTTCGCCACCCTGACCCTACTACCCCAAAAACGCAAGTAAACCTTCCGATCCATAACAGGCCACGAAATGCATTGATTTCTAAACCCTCTAAACCCCTTGGCACACGTTCACCGGAGAAGAGGAGGACCGAGAACGGATCGGGCGAACGCGCGTAGTGCCGACTGAACGTTGAGGGGAAATTTTACCCCCCTCTTCTCTGTAGTTAATTTGACGTTTTACGCGCCAACGCTCGTGACGTCACGCTTGCGTCACGCGTTCTTGTTTAACTGTATATCACACCACCATACGCTGCTATTTCGTTTTTATTATAAAATATTTGTATGTTCTTTGGAAAAAAATGTTTTCATGGGTTCGTGGATAAGCGAATAGCTTGCAAAAAAAAATAGCTAGGAATTCTTCCGTAACTTGCAATAATCATTAAATTTCAAACGAAAACAATACCATCCCCTCCTTGTCCCCGCTATCATGATTGCGAGGGAAAGCAGCCGTCGCTACTGCCTTATAATTCTACAATCCATGATATTCTAGAACTTTTCCATATACCTCCTCGGCCAAATCCTCTCTCCCGTCCGAAGCCCCCTCTACACCTGCTTTCCCCCCACCCTTTCCATCTTTACTTTGCCCTACGCCTTTTTTTTAAGTTTTACAAAATTTTAAGAATTTTCCTCTTGTAATATAGGTGTTGGAAAAATTAGACTGAACTTTTTTTAATACATTTTCAGTCAATTATAGCTAGACACATTGTCTTTGAGGGGAACCAGGTTTTTTGAACTGTTAGAAAGTGTGAGAAACCCCATTTCATCATAAGTCGCAATTGTAATGAGAATTGAATTACTGGAGACCTTGTATGTTAAAGAGCAGAGATGTGGTTGTTATAATACATAGTTGGACACTCCGTAGGTTGTTGAATCAATCTAGAAATTACGTATTATGTAACTTATCTAGTCTCCATTCCAAAAATATAAGATCGAAACCCTTTCGGGAACTAGAATCCGACCTCGTGTCGATGTGCCATTATCATTGGCTGAGTCTTATCTATTATTTGTCACTGTGACGTTGAGGAACTTTTATACCTTGACTGAATATTTCTTGCCATTGACACTCTTTATCGACCAATGATATACATTCTGCAAAATGTTTTAAGTTTATTCAGTAACTTCAATTATCACTTTTATTATGAATTTACCAATACTCTGACGATATGTTTAGTAGTACAATTTTAACAAAGTCTTACGTTATTTCACAGAAGGCGAACAAGGCTCTTGGGAAAGTGGATTGTCTTATGAGTGCCGATCCTTACTATTCAAGGCTCTGCACAATTTAATCGAACGCTGCTTACTTTCTCGTGATTTTGTACGCCTTGGCAAATGGTTCGTACAGCCCTATGATGGGTTTGAAAAACATCGCTGCAACAGGTGAGTTACCTAAGGATATAATTATATTTTGTCTTAATTAGAATTTGAGCTTCAATTGAAAATTAATTGTGAATGGTTGTTCTTATCTCTCCAGCAGTCATTTGTCATTCTCGTTCGCATTTTTCGTCCATGGAGAAAGCACAGTTTGTGCTAGCGTGGATGTCAGGCAACATCCCGCCGTACGACATCTCACCAGAGCTTGTCTCCAACGAACTCAAACCGCTCAATCCGCTGTCAAAGGTGAGGAAGAGTTGAGTGACTAACTACCTCCAGTTCTGAGCTAGGTGCATTAACATTTTTGTTTCCTTGCAGTCATTTTGGCACCCTATGGTCTGGCTGGAACTTTAACAGGTCAAGTTGGCCGAGTGGACAGTCAGCTTTTGGAAGAGTGGAAACATTTTTATCCAATAAATGGTGCTTCGACGGATACCGGACTTCCACCATTGGTCGAAGTTCTTGTTGGTGGAGTTCGCATGCGCTATCCTTCTTGCTATGTCTTGGTTACCGACATGGATGACGTACCTGCAGATGCTCCTCTCTCACCACCCACCAGCCCCGCTAACTACGAGCACCCTCTGTCCACACAGAGAGACTTAAAAGCAGCCAGCGAATTACCTGAACGGGTTTGGGCTGAGTGCACGCTCAACTCTCCGACACCTACACCTAAGACAACAGAATCTTCACCGGAACCTGGTACATGGACCTTTGCTGATGCCACGAAAAAGTCTTCCTGTAGCTGCTCCAAGTAAGAATATTAAAAATCATCACACAACGTATTTCTGAAAGTTGATTAAAATCTTTGATTACAGTCTGTGTCATGCGAAATAGTTAAAAAAATGGAAAATGTTTCTTCAAATTTCTACTTTTCGGTGCACAGATTCTGATCAAAAGGTGGCTTTAAAAAATTTGCCAAAAGCATGGAAGAATATAGTATAGCTATTTAGAATTAGCAGCCGTCTTTATCAATTGCTATAAGCTGAGCTTTCTAGGTTTTACTATATTTTCAAAAGTTTTTTTGACTTACCAGTGCTGAGCTTACAACAAGTGGTATCTAGGCAGAATTTGATTGCTAGAAAATTCATTATCCAGTAGCTGTAGGTAACCGTAATAGTATGCAAAATTTTCCAGCCCACAAAAGTGTTTTGAAAATAGTGTGGATCCGCGTTTGCATGAAATTAAATTCGGAAATGTTTGGTAGTGTACACGTTAAAATAATGGGAATAAAAAATGTTACCACATCGATAGTAGCGCCTTATGGCTGTTGCAATGTGTGCATGTAAGTGCAGGTGTCGATTCTGGTTCGAATGCAATGCGTAGTAAATTTCTCTCGCCAAAGTAGATTTCTCTGTGCATCTATCCGTACGTAATCATTATTATTTCTCGTAGATTTGCCCTATTGACCTTCGGTTCTAATAAACAACCACAGACTACAATTCCATATATATATTTCAGGGCATCACTCTGTATATTCTTATCAGTTGATGCCAGACCTTTGACGATCTACGGTGCATTCAATCGTGAAAAAGAACGTTGCATTTGGGCCAGGATTAAATGATATTTTCCTAAATTATTTATTGTATAACGATTTTTTGAGAGATATTCTTTATTAGAGTCCAATTGTTTTTATCGCTAGGATCTCAAAGTGCTTTTTGTCTAGTTCGTGAGTAGTACCAGTTTTGGATCAAATGTATCTAATCATATGGAAGTTACTTCGAGATCCTTTCGATATGCGCAAAGGGTGTTAAAGAGTAAGACGAGTATCGGTGGCTGAAAACCAAGGTGGTTACAGGTGTGCGACCCCCGGGGGTTGGAAGAGTCTGGCTTCTGCGCAGTTTCATAGGGAGAAAGTAGATAAGGGTGGACGGAGGCTAGTGCCGTTCCATAGACGCTCCACAACTCAGTGGGACGTGTCTCCCCCAGTCCCTGCCAATGCCCCCAGGTGGGTAATATCTACCCCCAATAAGATGTATCATCTTTCACCTCACGTCCATCGCAACCATAATCATCTATTGCTAAATACTTACAGTCTGCATATAATAGAACCTGTATTCATACTGGTTAAGCTTTATACCTACGATAAACATATAATAACCACGCACCGAGGTGACGAGGCACTCCATCCCTTCGCAATGCTAATATAGTCCGTAAGCAGTAACTTCGAAATATAATAAATAAGTTTAATGACTTTTTCCAAATCACCCCTTTTCAGACCACGTTTTGTCACACCGCGATAACAATACCTTTGAATATTGATATCAGAACGTATATAATTCTGAATAGCGTTCATGTCATATCTCTTCAATAATACCTCGCACAATTACAGTTGGCTTCACATACATATATCTTACTTCTTTGCGATCCTTTTATTTAATGATTAACCATTTCCAAGTCAAGTTTGTCATCTCATAGTTTTGGCTGAAATATTTCCAGGTCTGTTCCTAGTGGTGATTGTGTAGCTGCTGCATGTTTTTAATTGAAAATTTCAAGAGATATCTAGTACTTTTGATTTATTAACCTACTTACATTAGTAATATTGATCAACAAGTGCTGAATTAATAGGATGTATACATCCATTCATTCATAGTGATGCCACGTCTGCATTTCGTTGCCATGTTATAATCTTACTAATGTATTTTAAACTGTATCACGCATGCTTACATCTATGTACCATTATCCATAGATTTTGCACATATTCTTTATTTACAATCTTGCATCTTGGGACTGCGGAAAATTGATCAAATCTGGCTTCTCTCCACTTCTTCTCGCCCTGGATGATTATTTAAATAAAAATTTATTTAGATCCTTGCTGAATCGAACGGAAGCTCCGAGCACGCCGCCCGGTGGCCCACCGTCATATCCAAGGGGACCTCCGACAGGAGGGGACTGCTTACCTGTTCCTTCCGTTGGCTCTCCAGGATCGCCGGCACCGTCACCTCTTCCGACACCACACTCAGAACCGGCTTCCGTTCCACCGGCAGATCCCACTATGCCTACTCTCAGCCCACAGCCACCACCCAGTCAGCCGAATGCTGCTCCTCCAATGACTCCACCTCAAGGTCCAAAGTCGGCATCGTCTACTTGCAACCAAGTGTTCAGTCCTGTACCTGGACCAACCTTGAAAAGACCAGTACTAGCATCTAGAGAATATGAAGGAGCTCTTCTAGAAGATGAACAACCTTTGTCATGGCTGTACGATTACTCGACACAGGAAGCGTGGCTCAATCATCCTGTCAAGAGATTTAAGGGTTCTCCTACTGGGCCTACTAATCTCAGGGGAACTAATTTGTATCCACCATCTAATCAACAACAACAATTGCAGGCTCCAAAGCTTGAGATTAAACAGGAACCGAACACCACACCAGTAAGTTCAACTGCAGCATTGTCATAAAATTCATTTCTATGGATGTATTTAAAAGGCGATAATTTCTTACAGGGCGAATGTACCGGAGGGAGAACAGATCCTTATGAATTTGATGCAGCAGGTGAAGAGAATGGGACTGGAGTGGATGGCCTGAGAAGACCGAGAGAAGATC
This sequence comes from Athalia circularis, assembly GCA_963978495.1. Lineage (NCBI taxonomy): Eukaryota > Metazoa > Arthropoda > Insecta > Hymenoptera > Athaliidae > Athalia > Athalia circularis. The sequence goes on from OZ021702.1 coordinate 11,360,008, forward strand.
CTCCAAAACCAGGCTCTCTTTTCACCAGTGAGGGTCTGCAGGCTTCGTATAAAGATCTTGATCAGATCTTTGATAATTCGGATCCTGATACTTCTAGTGACGAGACTGTATGTATCCAAATATGGATAATTTTTTCTTACGAGTATTATGCAAAGTGAATTTCCTTTATATTATTTGCCTGATTTTGGTTAACTTTTTCGATTTCTAAGAATCTTGGGTTGAGATTTTTTTTGAGTTTGACTTATCTTCAATTAATCAAATCATATTAGTCTCATATCAGCAAACATCTCAAACGGAAGGTAACTGTTGCAAAATATTCCAGTAGATTTGCTTCCGCTGAATTTTACTTATCCGATTTTGATGTTCTTTTTTTTTTCTTTGAAGAATTTAAACCAGCTTCAAGTGCAAACTCCACCTGGATCGAACAAGTCGGGAGGGCTTCACGAAGAGACCAGATTGGACAGTACCAACAAGCACAACAATCGCGGCGTCGGCGTACTTCGGCCTGAAGAGTTGTCAAAAATGTTTCCGACCCCTCCTTCTCTGGAGCACAATCCCGTCGCGTCACCCTGCCAGCTTAGCGATCCACCAATGGACCAGACGGAACTCTCGAACAATCAACGGTCATTAAGGCATCTGCCAGACATTTATCCGAACATGGGTTCTCCAGCTGAGGAACCCATCGATGATTGGTCCTATGTATTTAAACCTGCGCCAATTTGCAAACTTGTTGGTTCTTCCAAATACGCTCCGCTCACTAATCTACCCAGCCAATCGTTACCTCCGGTTTCTCTGCCTTCTCACTGCGTCTACAGACCTTCGTGGCAGTGCAATCCGACTACGAATAACAATCCAGAAAAGGTTCTTCCACCCACCAGACCTGGATCGGTTCAACAGCCTTGTCCACCTAGCCCCGCACCTTTAGGGACGCCATACCGGGCTGCTACTCTGTCTGGAAGACCGCCACCTCCACCTTATGATCAACCAAGCCCAGCAACCTCTACAACTTCTTCTTATCTCAATAAAAATTTGAATAGCATCGAGGCCGATACTCCTGGGCCGACGCGAGCGCCAGAATCAAATTCTTTGGTCGTTAATATTCTGCTCGGGGATACGGCTCTCAATATATTTAGGGATCATAACTTCGATAGCTGCAGTCTCTGCGTTTGTAACGCCGGGCCGAAAGTAGTAGGTAATATAAAAGGTGCCGATGCCGGAATTTATTTAGCTGGATCCTGGGGACCTGGAGGTGCATTGTTCCAAGACGACGATCAAATACGATGCAGTTGCGGATTTAGCGCAGTTGTCAATCGTCGTCTTGCTCACCGAGCAGGTCTTTTCTATGAGGATGAAATGGAGATCACTGGAATCGCGGAGGATCCCTCTGACAAGAAAAAGGGTTCTCTGGTCGGAGTCGCTTGTGGGGGTGGTAAACCACCGCCGGAAGGTCTGGATTCCGTACCTCCGAACGTGCTGGAATTACTAAGAGAGCAATGTTTAATCGTTCAAAGTTCGGCAAGCAGCCTGAACAGAGCTGCTCGAATATACGCAGGTATGCGAAGTTATCCCTCGCTGATACCCACGGTTAATACTCTTGAGTTTAACGACGGCAACGAAGTGTCTCTAGCAGCGCTTGACCAGGGAAAAGTAGATGGCACTCCGAATGAAAGAACGAATAGACTAAATGGTGTGCATCGATGGGTATTCCTCAGAGCACACGGTCCTCAGTGCAGCGGAGATATTGTGAGAGTCATGAGATCCTTGCAGCCATTGTTACAAGAGGCTGTGCAGCGAAAATGTACGACCAGAATGTGGGAGGCTCCATATACGGTCGCTGGACCTCTTACCTGGAGACAATTTCATCGTTTGGCCGGGCGGGGGACCGACGATAGATGCGAACCTCAACCCATTCCAGCACTGGTTGTTGGCTACGATCGAGACTGGCTCTCTCTGTCACCGTACGCTCTCAGCTATTGGGAAAAATTATTACTCGAACCTTATGCTGGGCCAAGGGACGTTGCCTACATCGTCGTGGCACCTGACAGTGAACCAGTTATTTCAAAAGTTCGATCGTTCTTCAGGGAGCTCTCTACAACTTATGAAGTAAGTGGTGTTTTCATAAGAGTTGGATAAACGCTTTTCTTCGATGATCGATACTTATTGATTGTCATATTTTTTGTTGTTGCAGATTTGCAGACTGGGTAAACATACTCCGATATCGAAGGTAATGCGTGACGGCATTCTTCGCGTCGGAAAAGCGGCAGTTCAAAAAGTTGCCAAACAACCGATTGACGAGTGGTTCAAATTATTGGGTGAAAATCAAATAGGAGAATTATTAAGGCTTTACGCTCAGGTATGCAACCATAGATTAGCGCCGCACCTAACACAGGTCATACAAGATAGAAGTTTACTTGATCCTGGTGAGTCACCCAATAAACAACAGCAAGCTCCCGCAACTCCAGCTCCAGAAACAACACCGGCCACTCCTGACAGTGTAACGCCGAAAACAGAACCCACTGGTATGTACTTTGTAGAGAATTTTAAGAGAAACATTTGCTTGCAATTTTTTATCGCTGAATCTTTGATTTGCGGTCACAGAAGGAGAAAATGTTAGAAGCGAAACACCGTCGTCCAATACACCGCCGAACCCTGGCCCAGGAACAGGTAATACCACACCCGCGACCACCAATACCACAACTACGCCAACAACAACTGTGGGACCGGATGAAGAAGAAGTCGAACCACCAGCAGTTGTGGTGTATTTGGTCGAACCATTCTCCTTAGGTGGCGCCGAGGATCCTGATAGGCGTAGATTGGCCATTTTGGCTTTATTACGTGCTTATTCTACAGCGGTTAACAGCATGCCAGAGAACATCAGATCTAACATCAACGTTCAGGTGAGTTCCAGAAATCAGTTGAAATTTCGAGTTGTATTTTTTTCGTGGAGTAGGCTCTAAGCCCGCATGTATTTATAGTTGATATCCCTGGAGAGCATCATGGAGTTGGGCAGAGCAAGAGAGAGGCGGAGGGCCCAGGATGAGATGAGGTCGTTGGCTCTCAATGTATTCTTACAAGGTCGACGACTGCTCAATCACAATTCAATGGTCAAGAGCCTCACTGGCTTTGGAACTGCAGCCGCCGCTGATCTCTTTCTTAAAAGCAAAGACGTAAGAATAGACGAAAATTATCTTGTAGCGATTCCACCTTTTTGTACTTTTGAAATTTTCTGGACTATAATCATTGAAATCGTATAACAGGAACGAAACAAAGCTCCGTATCGGCTTTACGCCCCTGCATACGTTTTGGCTCCGTTGCGTGGCAAAAGCGAAGCTCCCGAATCGTTTGGAATGGCGGGACCTGAAGAGTGTGCCGTGCTGTACTTGAGCTATTGTTTGAGCGAAGATCAAGCCTGGTTGCTAGCCGTTGCAACGGATGACAGAGGAGAAATCTTTGAGACAGCGACGATTAATGTTGACGTGCCAAATAGAAGACGCAGAAAGCGAGCCTCTGCCAGACGCGTTGGACTCCAAAAACTGATGGACTTCATTCTTGGCGTTATGTCACAAGGGGTGAGTGAAAATTACTGGCAATCGCTTGCTCGATAAAAAAGAACAAGGTTTATCAAATTTTTAATCCAATATGTTCGTTTTACAGGTTCAGCCATGGAGATTGGTAGTCGGTCGTGTGGGTCGCATTGGCCACGGTGAACTGAAAGGCTGGAGTTGGCTCCTATCCCGCAAGGCGCTTCTTAAGGCATCCAAACATTTAAAGGATATTTGTGGTCAGTGTAGTCTCATGTACCCAGGAGCAGCACCTTGTGTATTGAGCGCATGCCTCGTCTCATTAGAACCTGATTCCACACTTCGATTGATGGCCGACCAATTTACCCCAGACGAAAGGTTTAGTCAAGCCTCCGTTAACTGTCAACTATCCACACCGCAGGACGTTACGTGCACTCATATTCTCGTCTTCCCTACCTCTGCTACCACGCAGGTATGTTTTAGTTTCACACTTCTCAATTCGAAGCTGAATACCTTCTAATTTTATTTTTTTTCCCCTACTTTCCAAATCCAACAGGCGTGCTGAAAATTTTAATGTTTTATCTGATATTACAGTCATCGCAAACTGCTTTCCAAGAGCAACACATAAACGGACCAGATCTCGGGGACGATGAACTATTCTCAGCCCTGGACGATGACATGCCGGAGGGAATGGAAGGAATGGGAGACTTCAATGATATTTTCAGTGTATGGCCGGAAGCAGGTGCCGGTGGAGGACAAAGTCCTGGAGGAAGTCCTCACCGACCAGAGGGTTCTCCTCTAGGTGGTGAAGGTGGAGGTTCAGGCCTCGGAAATCATGACGGACCTGGCAGCCCATTCCCATGCAACAATACTCCCAGGGTAAATTCAGTTGAATGAATAATCAGACTGAAAATAAAAATTCAATCAACCATTCAATATCGGTGTAAATATGTCAATTTTGCAGACGGCCGTAAATGATCAGGCAGAAGAGGTTGGTACGCTTCTGCAGCAACCGTTAGCTCTTGGTTATTTGGTATCAACAGCACCTACAGGACGTATGCCTTCCTGGTTTTGGTCAGCGTGTCCTCACCTGGATGGCGTTTGCCCGGTCTTCCTTAAGAATGCTTTGCACTTGCACAGCCCCGCTATTCAGCAGAACAGCGATGATCTTTTGCAACAGCAGAGTGCCCTCACCGCGCATCCGCTCGATTCTCAATACACCACCGATGTGCTTAGGTCAGTCGTTATACCCATATTAATCAAATTCAATTAATGAAAAAACTCGCGAACGTTTGATCAATAAATGATGAATGCTTATATGAGACCAATTCACTTTTTTCTCACAAGTTGTAGGCACAAGCATGAAGTGTTTAGTTTTTTCTCACCAACATGCCGATTATGATATTCAGGTATGTGCTGGAGGGATACAACGCATTGTCGTGGCTTGCGGTGGACGCTAATACAAAAGACCGGCTTTCCTGTCTGCCGGTCCATGTCCAGGCACTCATGCAGCTCTACCACGCAGCGGCAGCCCTCGTCTGACCCAGACCCTCTCTTGTAACGCAGCAAGCGCTTCTCTCTCTCACATTCGTTACCGTAAAAACATTACTCGGGGCTTGGCGAGAGCAAATAGTCTGTTATTCGCTCTACAGCGATACAACGTTAAATGTCACAATAAATGATATTCAACAATTAAGTTGAATGATAAGAATGAGAGAACTAGGGAGGCATTTGGAGTCTCATTGTTATGCAATTTAAATATTCGGGTTCAAATGATTGCGACAAACGTCGTACACGCCTGTAGAGTGATTAAAAGACTTGTGAAATTGCCTCTCGGTTAGTAGATAGTTTAATTAAAAAAAAATCAGAACCACTAGTAATTTACGTATCCAAATGTTTTTAATTGTAAATTAAAATTTTTGTACAAAGGATTTTATTACGCTAGCGACAAGTAATATAACATATATTACATTGTTTTATAATTTTATATAGGTAAAGAAACGAAAAAAAAAATAATAATAATAATAATGCGGGGGTAATTTGTTATTTGCCTCATAAAAGCCCCAAGTATGCGACGTGTGCGCGTGACAACGAGTCGATTGTTATCACGTTAGTCAGACTCTCAAACGCATCGTTGCAAAGTGTGCGAATTAAATTTGAATAATAAAAAGAGAAAACAAAAATAAACATGGACGACCTCCGTAAACAAACGTGTAGTGTAAAATATTGTTTTTTTAACAAAATATATATATATTATTAATTTATAAAGCGATATTGTCGCTGAGATTAGCCAATTGATCAAGGTCGTTCATCAATTAAAATACTTGAGATGAAGAGAGAAAACATGGGAGGGGAAGGGGGCTCGAAAAACTGCGTCGGTCACATAGTACAAATATGACCTGTACATAGGAACCCGTAACCCCCTAATTAATGAATGAATGAATTAATTAATTTACTCACACACCCACACTCACTGTATCTATAGTATTTATTACATGGGTAGTACGTCATTATTGGGATTATTATTATTATTATGATTATCATTATTATTATTATGATTATTATTATATTAATATTACGAAATACAGTTTTATGTGTATATATAATTATATAGTCCGTTCTGCATTTGAGCAGCGTTTTGCAATTCAGATTTGCAAGCATAAAAGAGAAAGGCAGAATTCTACTAATCTCGTTCAATGTTTTTCCTTCGTTATCTCTCTAATCTTGATGTCAAAAAGCAAAACAACAATGTCTTTACAAATCAGGGAAGAATACGTTTTGTACGTCGATGGTATATTTGACCCATGTTTCAACTGAAATATCAATTCTTTCTATTTATGCTTGTCAAAACAATAATGCATACCTTAAAATACCTACCCTCGGTCTTTAATGGTTCATATGATGACTATGAACGCAAATTGATTAGCGCAATACGTATTTTATCCTTTTGCTCATTTGTTTCGTTATGAATTGTAAGTACTCACTGATTACATACGTAAGTAAAAGTAAAAGAAAAAAGATGAAAAAAATAATCGTTGGCTCGAAATGACTAGTACGTAACGTTATAGTGCATGTGCAGTAATAATTGCAAAAGTGCATGAAGAGACTTCTACCTTTTTAATTTTATCCTTTACTTCGTTCTTGGACTAGTGTTCAGGTGTAGCACTCGAGTGTGCCATTGCAGTACTCTCGATGCTGTGCGATATGCCGTACGGTCTCAAATGATAAATGAGATACTCCAGTACGTACATCATATTCGGAGATACATAGTGAAATGATATGGCACTATCGGAACAGCAGTCTAAACCCTCATTTGTTTTGTAATAAATGTACTTCCAGTACCAATAGTTTTTGTCAACGTGATTAGGTATCAGATGATGCTCTGGCACAAATGGAAAAAAACGTCCGCGACCGTGAGGATCTCTAGTGTCCATCGCACGTACGCCAATATTTTCTAAACATTTTCCCATCTCAACATCCTCGGCACCCCCGTTGTCCGAACGACATTTTGTTTTGTCCGTTAATCCATTTTCTACAAATTTTCGCAGACCTTCTGAGCTCAACACGTAACCTGCTCCTCCACTCATGTAACCTTGCTTCACGAATGGCTTAAATCTACACCCGAAGTACAGGGGAGCTTCTGGACTGTATGACTGTAACATGTAACGCAGGTTTTCTACCACCACGTACCTGAAACGATGATGAAAATTCATTTGAAAGCATGATATATTTCTCGTTTTAGATTTGGATTATGAACAAGAAGACTCACGTATCATCGTCTGCTTTCATGAACCAGTCAGCCTGGTCTTTGTAATTATCGTAAGCGTACTTGAAAGCAGCTTTGGTTTTGGCCCACAGATTATCCCTGCCTTCTTTTACCGGAAGCGCCACAGTCGGCAGGCTTGCATCTGTAGAACGAATGTCATTGTAAAGTCATTATTGTGAGGTAAATATCGCTGAGGAAGAAATATTCCGATTCTTGAAATTCATTACCTTCTTCAGAACTCATGAAAAGCAAAATGTTGCATCGTTTGCCCCAAGTCGCTTTTACGTGGCGAGCTTTTGTCTGGTGATTTTTTGGACCTGTCATCACCCAGCAAAGGACTCTAACTTTCTTTGCCAGCTCTTGTGCGACTTTGTCCTCACCTTTATGGAAGTCTTCGTCATCTCCATGAAACTTCACCTCTGTGTCGGGTCCTGCCTGAGGAATAACGGTAATCTTATTTTTTTTAAAGTATCAGTACGCCTCTTTTTCGGCCAGGCTTGCATAACATAAGATCTTACTTGAATTGTACGAGGACTGGGAATCTGACAATTGGATATTATGCAAGACACAGGATTGAATTGGGGAAACCTGAAATGTCACAGGAAGCCACTTGCCTTTGTTAGTTATTGATAGCAATCAAAGCACATTTAAAATACAAGGAAAAGATATATAGCTCAATTCGAGGAATTCTCTCTAGCTGTAGAATCATCTGCAGTGGGTTTCATTCCTGTGATTTGGTTAATACCTCTGTTTCAATATCTGAGTAATGATGAGGATCTCTAGAAGATAACGCAGGACTGCCAGTGATCCAATTAAACATGCGAGGAGCATCATTTGCCGCTGCAAGAAGCAAGCAAGCGGAAAGAAACCCACAAACCATTCCTGCAGCAAGTGTCAGTACAAATCGACGACCACCACGGCCACCCACTGTCGATAAAAAATAGTATCGAAAATTAATTATTTTAACTACAGGTATTCTATTCATTTTTAAAAATTTTTATCTGCAAAAGCAATGTGTATATTGATCCTGAGATTACGTGTTAAATTTTTGGTACTTGGAAGAATTCAAGTAGTGCAAAATAGTATCAATTGCTTGAAAAATTAATTTCAACTCTAACGTTAGTATTTGAAGCTTGAAAAATATTATAGTAAGTTAGTCTACGAAATTTGTAATTTGAAAATCACTCACCATCCAGACCTGGTATTCGTTGCTGCACCATTATGGTCAATGTTTTTTCAGGAAAATTTTAGCATGGGATGAAACGTTGATTGATCGGAACAGCACGCATAGTTACTGTTCATTGAGCAAAAATGTTGGGTAGTTAGGTATCTCGAACTCTCTGTAAATAAAGGAAGCATGTGATCAATTATTTTTGAAACAAAATAAAAAATGAGATTGTATTGTATTATTGAGTTTTAACCGGACGCTCAGTTCTCAAGGACCAAAAAATGAGATTACTTTCAGCAGTTTATGTGGAATTGGAGAACAAAAAACCAAGCAATATAATAGGAAATTAAGTGCAGAAATTTAGACACAGGATATGAATAATTATCATACTGTTTTTGGAGCATGGTACAACTTTACTGGGTATAATTTCACTGTTGATCAAAGTGGAACAAAGTACGCATATTCTATGAATACCTCAAGCATATTCAATTTATTGCAGAATGAAAGAGGTATGAGAATCATTTCTTGACTTTACTGTCACATGCATTGGTCAAGTAGCAAACAACATGCTCACAGTGGTATCTAATATCATGTTTACGTAATTCTTTTTTGCTTACGACGATATTCAAACACCAAAAGATATATAACATACATTATTCGTACGATGCACAATAAAACGAGATATGACTGCTATGTTGGATGTACAAGTCACAGTTTGTTTAAGTAACTAATGAAAGAACCTTGGACACAAGCAGCAGTTACAATTCTAATTTCATTGTTGAATATTCAATAGAGAATGATATAATTGAACAGAAGAGAACCAAGTGACGATCTACCCTCGAATGATACTAGTTTAGTACAGAACTGCATTCACGACTGTGTTTCAAATTACGATTTCCTGGTTCCAAAAGATAAAGCCCTGATAAGATAAAAACTCAGTTTAATTAACGCTGAGGGGGTGTTTCAAAAACAAAGATTTGGGAATTTCTAAGAATGGAGGAGGAAGGGGGCCACGTGACAATTCGAAAACCGGATTGCTGATTAAATCATAGGTCCAGGTATTCAGGTAAACAATAAGTAGCGCTTGAATAATTAAAAAAGGTAAAAACACACGCGTCAACTTACCGGCTGGTAAGGAGTGTAGCGAAACACTTGACGCACCAGCTGATCTGGTATTCGCGTATGCCGTCTAATAATAAACATTATTCGATCGTAAGATATAAGAGTGACCTTATGCAATAAAACTGATAAGCATTTATTCTGCTTCTCATCAATCGAATTAATTCTGCATCTCCACTTTATTTACACAAAACGCATCTTTCTTGACGATGCCGAGATGGCGGGAGAACCATGGCGTAAAAGATTGGGGAGAACTGCCGACCTGCGGCTAGCCTGCAGAGATAAGAGATCAGTCGAACCATCGGAGAATGCGAAAATAATCTTGGGTCAATGGTTAAGCCCGTTGGATTATTATATAGAAAAACGGGGAATCATCTGAGAAAAAAAAGCGGACCCGTCCTCTTCACTTCCTCTTCGCGATACCTCTGCTTGACAATTCACCGTTATCTTGTGTCATACTTTTTGTCGCAGGTAACTGAAATAGGTATTTTTACGTTCACGGTTAGCTCGCATGTCCGTGGTTCGACGACATCTTCAAGAGAGTCGAAGTTCTAGGGAGCTTTTCGTGCCTTTTTTGCTCTTTTTCGATTCTATACGCGTGAAGGTGCTTCGTCGAACGTATTTCGCTGGCTTTTTAGAGAATCTTATTATTTCGTTTCTCTTGTAATGTCAGCGGTCGATGACAATGTATTCGAAAGCTGGGAAGAAATGGAAGAGTCCGGGGTGAGTCATTATTTTCATAACCACTCTGAGCCACGCAGCTTCAATTGCACTCCATACTTCCGTTCGAAACTACTTATGTTAACCTATATTTTTAGTCAGAATCTCTCCGACCTATACAATATTATTGCGCTCTTATCCGAGTATGCTATGCTGGTTGAAGTACATTCCATTACCTGCTACTTCATTTTTACCAACAATTTACTTTACTATCGTGTCCGCAATCATTTTTATCTCTAAGATTCATTTTCCGTTAGAAATCAAAACTGAATGCGTGTACAGTGGTGAACGTATTCAATATGTATCACCACAAACTCAAATCAGGCTATCCTCTCTTTTAGGAGCGTCCTGTAATATTCCTACCTCATTATTATATTTTTTCTTTCATGGATTTAACTTTGCCCCTAGGTGAGATTCCCCATTTTCTAGAATAGATTTTCCAAAATGACAAATTTGTTGGAAGAAATACTTTTCATCATATTCTATATTTAGATTACAGTGTTTGCACATATCGTATTTTTAAATCACATTCATGACTGATTTTTTACCACACCAGACTTTGTCCGATCAAGAATTCAAGAGCTGCGTCATCTGTGGAAATACTTGATCCAGCTGATAATTGAAAACGTGGTTTCAGGTTCTGGACAAAAAATTGAAGGCACTTAAATTGAATCCATTAGAAGGTCTGGATGAGGTGGAAGCATCTCGGTAATATTTGAAGGAGCTGGACATATAGCCTCAGTTCTTTGAACAGAATCATTCAATTTTCTTATTGCAGTCTGACGGAAAATCAGAATTCAAATACAAGAATGATAATCCTGGGTGAAGATGGGTTACGCACTCAGTATGTGCCACCAAAACCTACTGTGAAGATTCTGAAAAGACCAGCAAGACATTCACAGGGGAGTGGAGATGGCCCTCTTCTCAATGGAGATTGCAAGCCCAAGCAACCTATTAAGTCTTTAAAGCAGGTACAAAATTTATGCTTTCAAAGTAGAGCTGTTGGGTATTTTGTTCAAAAGGCTATCGTACCAGGCGCTTTGAACGAATATAAAATAATTCTAGCCACAAGTTGGACTCCCTTCTCTGTCATACGTCGACATAAATAGCTAATATCGATATAATGATTTCCAGAGAGAACAGGAGTATGCAGAGGCTCGTAAACGGATTTTGGGGGAAGAGAGAAGTCCTGAAGAAAAATTGGTGTGTGAAGTGAACAGGATTCAACCGAAGTTTACAAGCCCAACGGGTAGCAACCTGCCCTCAAATGTCCTCCGAATGCCAATTGGTCCAGATGGAACTCGAGGTTTTAACGTACGCAGGTAGCGCGTCACTTAGGGTCCTTCCCTCGTCACCCAACTTCATCCTCTCGGTCCCTCCCCTGTCCCAGGGGAGGCTAAGAGGCGGCTATGAGGCCGACTGCAGTATTCAGGAAGCAGGACTGCGTTCCTCGGCAGTCTAGGGTGCGGCTACCTTTGGAACGACCAGGAGTCTGCAGGAGTCTGCGTCAAACAGGCCAAAGCGCGCTACTGAGCCAGCGACATTGCATATGCACAGCGCCAAAACATATACCAACTCTAAATGGAATGCTATAACGGTGTGACACCGTTGCCAAAAAAAAACAAAATAAGAAAATAAGATTAAAGAAATACCGACAAAGTACCAATTTGACATTGTTTTTCATTTGTTTTATTGTAAACGGACGAGAGGTTCTTGACTCGGATACACGATTACCTTAATGGAGATGTTTTATTCATAAGGATCTCGAACGAAAGATCAAGAAACTAATTTCTTCTCTTCGATCGGGATACTCAGCAAAAACTTATTCTTCAAGATCAAGAATTCAGTACAGACTCTTAAATAATATAAAATATTGCTGTTATCTGGCCTTCACTATTCTTGTCAATCCTTGGAATATCCCAAAAATATTATTCATTTTTAATTGCATGAAATTTAAATCATATGGCATTAAAATTGTCCAAAAGATAAATATGTACAATCAGGAGAGTGTTGATCCGGGAACGATGGATCTGAACTTCTCCATTGAGTGAAGCTGGTCGAATATGCCTAGTATAGTCGAACACCTTGAAAATCGATGAGTGTTATTTCGATTAGCGCGACTGACTTCCTGTGCCTCTGCGCCTGCGGAATCTTCCTTTTACTAGCGATAACCGAGCGTGAATGTCGCTGTGGTAAACAAAATATAAATCGCAGGTAATCCACGAAACTAGTGAACATCCAAAGTGAAGTTATGATAATTGCCCAACAGTTTTTCCTGATTTGTGATTTTACGTTTTTATTTAAACTTCTCCGTCGAATACTTATCGGATAAATAATTGCCACTCGACAGGCCGGAGCGTTCGAACTCGTGATACCTTTTCTGTTTTTAGGAATTAAATATTCCAATAACTTTTCTGAGTGCTTTGGTATTATTTTAGATTTGTCAATTTGTGTACGAAATAATTATGTTTGCATTGCTTATTAACAGTTGCAGCCTGTCGTGAAAATTTGGAGGTTATGTTCCTGTCATCATAATCGTGAAATGAAACGAATTCTCCTTTTTCATATGAAAGTCCCACTTCACTGGGAATTTTTGAAGTTTGCCTTGATATGGTTCACTATTTTATCACTTTATTACAGCTTTGACTTCAGCCAATAACAATACCATCTGATTACGCAGTGTTTGAAATGGATAAGCTTGAATGAAATTTTATTTATTTACAGCCATGGTGCGTATGAACGTTCTCAGTGATGCTCTCAAATCGATCAACAATGCCGAGAAACGTGGCAAGAGGCAAGTCCTCCTTCGCCCTTGCTCGAAGGTGATCGTCAAATTCCTCACAGTCATGATGAAACATGGTGAGCAGCATTTATCATTTATTTTCATTGTATCTTGATAACTTTCAATGCAACGATAGAGAGATCGAAATTTATAATTCAATTCAAATCTAGGCTACATTGGTGAATTTGAAATTGTCGACGACCACCGCAGTGGAAAGGTTGTGGTCAACCTATCTGGAAGGCTAAACAAATGTGGCGTAATCTCTCCCAGGTTCGACGTCCCAATCACAGATATTGAAAAGTGGACCAACAATCTACTGCCATCTCGTCAGTTTGGGTGAGCAATAAACTTTTTGTGCATGTCTTGAGGAGCCACAATGTTTATTTCCCATAATTACAGTCGTTGAAATTATTTGTCACAATTCAACATAGGGGGGGCGTGATCAGAAATTAAATGAGTTTTTTCGTTGTTCTGTTCAGATATGTTGTATTGACAACGAGTGGAGGTATTATGGATCATGAAGAGGCAAGAAAAAAACATCTTGGAGGCAAAATCCTAGGATTCTTCTTCTAATTTTATTTCACAAAAAAAATCAAATGTGTCAACGACATGAACAACAACAATTGTACAAATGTACGTTGTATAAAAATCACACCAAGTTATAAATGCTGTTGATACAACCATAACTTGACTGATGCTGATTATGTCAACGTTATCCAAAACTCTCATCCATTCCTCTCGTCATGGTGAAAATGCTGTGCACAGTACAACAAAAAATAGAAAGTTACGGTATACTGAACCCTCCAAAAGGCACCTACGGTGCAAAAAAGTTTGCCAAGTACATTAAATGTTTAGGAATAACTATTACCCAAATATCTTGAATGAAAAAAAAAAAAAAATCAAGTAAAAAAGGATCCAAATCAATTATTGTGCCAAGTACATGTAACTTTGCATCATGTCAGAATATAGAATTGGAAAGTAAATCTATGAGTATCAATTGAAAAAATCAAAAACATAAATTAAATGAGATTGAAGAAAGAAAATCAAAAAAATAAATTGGAGTACGTGGTTTTTGGCGAGCTAATGTTATATTGCTATACAAGAATTCTGGATTCTTTCCGAAAAAGCCCGCCAAGTCCCAATACCTCCAATTTTTTTTTTTGATTTTCTTTCTTTAATTTCATTTAATTTATTTTTTTGATTTTTTTAATTGATTCTCATTGATTTACTTTCTAATTCTATATTCTTACATGATGCAAAGTCACATGTACTTGGCACAATAATTGATTTGGATCCTTTTTCAATTGAATTTTTTTTTTTTTTTCATTCAAGATATTTGGGTACTAGTGATTCCTAAACATTTAATGTACTTGGCGAACTTTTTTGCACCATAGGTGCCTTTTGGGGGTATTTCATAACTTTTTGCATGTTGTTGAAGAATATTGCAGTATTGATTATGGTTTCTTTAGTATACTATTGTTATAAGATGTTTGAGGGGTTAAGAAAACTTTTCGAACGGTAGCCATGGGCGCCGCTTCTCTGAGGCCCAAGAAAAGGAATCGCTGTGCGGCCGTGAACTCGTTAAGAAACCAGACCGGCTACGCTGACGCCACCTGCTAGGCGTGTGGGAATTATAACCGTTTTTCTACTTGACAGGAATATGGCTAGTAACCATAGTAACCACACCGCAGCTTCTCTTCTATACAATTTATGTTGGAATGGTTTTGGATGCTGAGAGCTATGTTGATGACGACGGTGACGAATCTGATGAAACGAGCCTGCCGGTGATCAAAGATCATCGTATCTCAACTCTCCGACTACCGATTTCATTTAAATTAATCTTACATGAAAGCTCGTCCCCGATTTGCTGTAATATTATTAATATGGGAGCTATTTGATAAAACGCGAATCCCCACTCCGCTTCTGAGCTCCCATCGCAGTAAAGATACTCGGTAGTGCGCCCGTTCTTTTGAATGTACTTGGCGCGAGACTCTACCGAGTCTCTTGATATAATGTAAAATCGTTGACAAACTGTAGTTACAAATGAATGATTGATACCTGAAATTAATTGTGGGAATAACGTCGGTGTGTTTCCCACTAATATACACATTACGGTGCTGTGTACAGCGATTCGCAGCATCTTCAACAGCTTTTGGTCGATTGCCAATCGTCGAGTTATTGAAAAATCTATAACTCGCACATGCAGTAGTGTTCATAGCATTTTTGCCAACGGTCATCCCTCCTCAATTACAGTAATCGAGCCCCCGAAGGAATCGGATGTAGCTCTCCATTTAATTTGAAGCCGAAAAAACTGAATAAATCAATGTCGAACAAATTTTTTGCACCAGAAGCGTTGCTGAAAGTAACGAGACATCGGGTTGAATAAATTCTGATCTATATTACCGATCTGTGATCGGCCAGTCAGTTGTATATTGCCGGTAAGCACTGATATATATACTAATCAGTGCCGGTAAGTGTATAGAAACGTTGGCAAAGTAGTTCTCCTTTTTCACAGGAGCCATCCCCCACTTCGTATAATTCTCGTGTTTCTGATTGGCACGTAGTTTTCCCCCTCTAAATCGTCGTGTCGTTCGCAACCAGGGGTGGAGGGTTGGCAAGTTTTCAGTTGTGTGAGTGCGCGTTCGTGGTAGCTTCTAGCATTGGTATTTGGTAGTCAGTCATGCGCGCAGGGCAGACAGGATTTCAACGCGCATTCCACACTACTGTGCCGAGTTGTTTGACGGGTGGACAACATACAACAGAAAACTAAAGAAGTTTAGTTTGAGTTCGGTTCGAAGCGCGTGTTGTCGCGTGGCCGAAGATCGGTCTTATTTTTAATCCTGGAGTGAATAATCGTTGTTTGTAACAGTTGAACAATCGCCAGGTTTGATTGACCGGTTGAATAAACGCTCTTTTTGTCTGCCAATTGTTTCGTGAAGTTCTCGAATAACGACAAGTAAATAAAGTTCTTTAGTTATTTTTTTTTTTGCCAAACCGAACGAAACAAGTGAACCGCAGGTACGGCCGTGCGCTGCGTTGCCAAGTTGCGCCAGGTGAACGTGACCGTTTGGTTGCTCCTCTGTGTTACCTGAGTCGTTCGGTCGCCCTGCAACTACAGGAAGCTTGCATACAGCCTGACGATGTAAAAAAGGAAAATTCTCACGAATTGTTCGCCGCAACTTTGGATACTTTATAACAGAGAGAAAACATAAATTAACTCAACCTACGGCAAGAGTAATCGGGTGATAAAAATGAAGAAAAATCGCAAACATCTTCCGAATCACCGCGTACTACAGTGAATAGGTATTCGATCCTTAATTTTTTTGTTCGTTTGTTTTGTTACGGTATCTCGAGTATAAAATCGGCAATTACAAGCCGATCACGGTGCGAGAGAAGAGTGTCAGTTTGTGATTGGAGTGACGGGGAAAGTGCGAGTTCTGTTTTATTATTATAATGGAGAATTTACTACGGATTTTCAAACATGTACGGCATTGTCATCTGCAAAATCCAACGACGAGGACAACAACGCCAAAATACACGAAGAAAATGATGAAAGCGCTAAATACATTTGCCGCTCTAACTTTCGTATGCGTTACATTCGGCGCCTGCGCTGCCGGTAAGTCAATTTAAAATTCGATTTCAATACCGCACGCATATCTATCAACTATTTGTATCTAATGCAACATAAGTAAATATGCTATGTAACTTATCTTATCAGTTATTTAACGCACGTGCGACAACGTTATATCATCTCACATGAAATTCAGTTATTTAAAAAGTAGATATCGTTACTTCACGACCATCTTTTGTACTCAAAAGTCGCGAGACTTCACTTCGAAATGAGAGTTTCGCGAGATCTGAACGTCTAGATCATTTGGGAGGGGATTTCAGTTAGCCGTTTGCCGTTCGCGTAGGTCACGTTCGCGATTCGAATTGGCTGCAGTTCAACGTCTGAGAAAGAGGTGCTCCAGAACTCAACCCTGTGATAAAGAGAATTATTGACCTTTATTGGTTTTCTTCCTTTTCTTTTTTTTTCACCCTTACGTCACCGCTTACCCCTTCACTTGGCACGGTGTATAGTATGCAGTTTGTATACCATAAGAGCGTATGCCTATGCACTTTTATGCGGTTTTTTGCAGCGATCAAAATCTTTGAGGATTTTCTATCCGTACTTCATGTACGTGTAACTTTCGTCATCGATTTCATTCGAATAAATATTGCAACGATGAAATATTCCCGGTGATACAACTTCGATAACGGCTAATCGTGAATCACCATGATTCAATTCTTAGAATCGATCGAGCCGAGTTTAAAATTTATATGACCCAACTCACTCATATGGATACATATATATCTATGTATATACTTGTGCGTATCGCTATCTCATATACTTTATATTTATACATATTACATATACGTAATATGTATGTACGCGTAGCTTTTTATCGTACCGTTCGTACATTATAGTACATTCTCCTGCATTCATCGACCAACCAAACCTTGAATGCCCTCGCGTGTCGGTATGGAGTTTAATATTATGTAATGTTATATCATTTGTATTATGTATACTCAAATATCTTGATGAACTAAGTGTTCGCTGTTGTTTTTACTACAGAGATTACTATACGGCTATCATAATTTTTTGTTGATGTTGTCATTAGCATTATTACAGTTGTACGCATCTGGCTTTGCATATATCTAATCGATACTCTTCAACGTATACACGGTATTATAATACCGAAATTTGTAATATGTATCGATATAATTATACACATCACACATACGAACGTCTGTACAACTGCAGTAGTGATTTATCTTAATAACGTATAATGTGATACTCCGTGGAATAAATCTTAATTTTTTTCATTTCTATCTTATTTTTATCGCTTTTTCCATTTATTAAATACTCTCGAATAATCGTGACAAAGAAGTCTTTGAGGAATATTAAAGATATTTTAACCATACGTATACAGGATGTACGTAGTCTGAGCAATGAAATTTTATTCTCATTTTTACGTATGTTAATACGATATGACGCTCATGTTGTTTTCATCATCGCGATGCTGCGAAAATTGAGATTTTCATTTTTGTGTAGTTCGAAAGTATATCTTCTTCTTTTTTTAAATTTATTCATCGGGACGAGTTTGCCAATATCCAACTTCACGCACCGATGCATGAAATTAGTTAAAATACACTAGATTACAATACATCAGATCGGATACGCGTATAATTCATACCTATACGATAAAATAATATCCTTCTGCACAGGCGCGTTATATTCTCTAATTTAGATTTATTACGGGGTTAATCCGGGCAATTGTGTGAATTGAGTTAAAACGGTGACCCTTTATAACAGCTCGGTTGCAATGACACAGCACGTGCCCGCCCGCCGCCGTCGCGTCGTCCGGATCAGTTTATCGGTCTTATTTTTTCTATTTTTTTTTTCCCATCATCAACCTACATACCTACATACTAATTATACCGTCGAAAATATCCTTAAGGATAAAAAGAACACTCATGAAACTAACGATAAGTAATGCCGTCTGAAACTCGCATTTCAACGTCACTGGTCACTCTCCTCTCATATATTACGTCGAATATAAATTCTTTCAGACAAAAAAAAATATATAAATAAAATGAAATAAGTGTTCGCTACCGAGCATCTTCGAATTTTCTCTATTCAACGTGTGTCACACATTCGTGTAGTGTGGTTGGACCGCTGCGGCAATCTCAAATAATTATTTCCTTATTATATATTTGAAAGAGAACTGATTCATCCTCGAATTCATCGAAAAATACGTTGGGGATTTTATGACATAGCTGTAACATACATATCCTCGATGTTTTGTTTTTCCCTCTTTTTCCTTCCTGTATTCGGCATCATCGACTTACCGTAACTTTCATGTCATCGGAATTGTGAGAATTTCGAAAAAAAATTAACGACACGCCGTTCAAATTTTATCGGCAAATTTTTCATTCTAAAAACTTTTTAATTCAATTTTTTAATACAATCGAAACGATTGTTTTTTTTTTTTTTTCTCTTTCATTTTATTACGTATATATAGTGAAATAATTTGACGTGTATAATAAAGTACAAGAAAAGTAACAAGCGAAAAAAATAAAAAAATAAAATAAACAGTAGAAAAACAAGAAAACGAATCTATACAGAAGTTGTAAAATTTTCAATACCTATAGTTGTATCCAATAACAATGAAATTAAAAATCATCACGTACTTCCTTACAACTTTTCATATCACCCTTCGTAACATATTTACACCGCGTTCTTCTGCTGCACTTGTACTGCACACATATGCACGTACACATATGTATGTATGTGTGTCTGTACATACGTAGTTATGTATTATCTATACAGGTATCAATTTACGCGCGCGTACAACGGTATTATATACGTTGTATGTAAAAATACATAGATGGCCGGCTGGTGGTCGTGCTGCAGGGTAGGAAGTAGTTTCGTGGAAAGGAGGAGGTTGTGCCTTTGCTTTTGTGAGGTGCATGGGTATAACATGTAATAAAGGTGTGTTTTATAAATGTGGGTATCACCGACGTCAGCTGAACCGAGGGAACAATGGAGGACAAGGAGCCAAGAGGTTCGGGTATTTCGCTTCGAGTTTGTCCCAAGTTATCTCGCGGTCGGTCGCCCCGTTCTTGCTCTGTTCACTTCTATAGGTATACAGGTAACATAGACAGCTATAGATGTATCGCTCTCTTCACTCCGCTTCTCAGCCTTTCTCCTTTTTTTTTTCTTTTTTTCTTTCTTCCTTTCTTTCTTTCTTTCACTTCTTCTGCACTTCTTTTTTCGTCCCTTACGCCGCGCTGCCTATTCTCCTCAATTTTCACCCTCCCTATTTCACCCCATTAGATGACGCAAGGTAACCAATACGTACCACCTAGATACCGAGGTACATACGCCCACCTTACACCCTTATTTTGCATCGCGTGCTGCTGCCGGCAGGAATAAAAAAAAAACTGGAGAAAAAAAAAACAACAACAATTAAACGGGGAATATAACGAAACGAGGTATTTTAATTTTCATTCCCGCAAATTATGTGGGAGTATATGAAAACTGAGAAATATTTATATATATATACATATATTTTTTTTGTTCGGAAACAATTTTCTACCGAAATCTGACTATATTTGATCGGATTTGCGCGTGTTTCATTTACACCGCTAATTTCGATCCCTGGGTGAGCTGCAGCAGGTTGCGATGTACCGCGCATGTGTCTTTATACGTACTTTTTGCAGCTATAGGCGGATTATAGAGAAGAGGAATACAAAAAAGAAACTATTATATACGAGAAGAAAAAAAGAGTGTACGATGAGGAGGAGAATTACGTGCCTGAATGTTCTCTTGATGGCCGAGCGAACGTCGTTCATTCCCTGTATCGCTGCCGCTGCTGCACGCCGACCGGATGTCCCTTCCACGTTTCCCTTTCAGAATCAAACTGGTGTTGTATATGAGGTATACACAGGTATGCCTATAGCACGATGCGCTACTATCGTCATCATCATCACCATTATCGCGACTATCATCATCATCATCATCATCGGCCTCGTCGTCGTTTTCTTCTTCTTCTTCTTCTTCTTCGTCTCTTTTAGTTTCTTCTTACATTACTCCACCTTCGTCCGATCTTGTCAGACTTTATGTATACGTACACGGAACAAAGTGCGTGCGAACAGGTGTATCGTGTCTATCTTATATATATTTGTATATATGTATAATACCTCGAAGAAAGAGAGCCAGTTCGGATAAAGTCTCCCAAGAACGCATCGTTCATTCTTTATATTTATACTATACGTTGTACGTACTACGTAAAATTTGTTCCCACAGTGTTGTTGTTGTTATCATTATTAGCATTATGAATGTATATAGGTATGCAGTTCCGTCTTATACGGAGCAGGAGTAGCACTCGTACATAGCAAGGGTTTTACAGTTTGGAATTTCAAAGCTAATTATTCTAATTAATCTTAACCCAATTAGCGACGGGTTATGTATAAACATGTGAATGTGTACGTGGATGATTCGACGGATTTTTCTCTCTTCCATGCAGTACACATAATCAGATGAGATGAAGAAGTAACGAGGGGAAAAAAAAGTCATTCTCACAATCCTGTATTGGAATACCTACACATTATGTATAAAAGTCGAAGCGTTACAAGTGCACCATTTCGTATCAATCATACGATGAAAACGAAGTACTACATGTACAAGGAGGAGAAGATGGCGGTTCTCCCGAGGCAAAGTATACGTGTAGCAAAGTATCGTAATGACCGGCAAACGCGACGACGCCAACCGTAAGAGAGAAGAATCAACTCTCTGCTTCTGCAGTCCTGTAATTTAATCTTTCGGAGAGAAAACAGATAAAGCAAAGCTCTGGTGCTGCAGCATACGGTGCGGTGTAAGTCTTGTGTATAACGTATCTGGAGAACACCGCGCGTATTTTGGGGTAGAAAATGTATACCCTCGAAAATGCCCTTATGCAGCAGAACCGGCAACGCCAGCATTAACGTCCGTGCCGTTCCTATTACTTGTACAAATACGATTTTATGTTTCGCCCTAAAAACCAACGCTGCACGACGACATAAGCCACAGGACGGTACCGGTGCCGGTGGTTCCTGCAAGCCCCGCAAGTGCAAAATTACACACACGTGTAAATCTGTAGTAAATTTACTCGATTATCGACTTCGTGAATGAAAATACAGAAGGTATACATAAATATAATTAAATATTTCACAACGTCCGCACCGATATTATCTGTGATTCAAAACTCGGCCCTTCTAATCTCACTCATCCAATGTATGCGTATAGAACCATAGAGTATTGGGATATAAGGTATGTTACGCACACAGGTATGTCGCACACACACCGATATACGTCACGTGTAAACCTCGCCCGTGACGGACTGTGTACCGTGTAAGTAAAAAACGAATGAAAGAAAGAAAAAGAAAACATTAAAAAGAAAAGTTGACGGCAAAAAGGAAAAAAAGATAAAGAAGGAGAGAGGAGAGACTCCTGACTCCGGTCCGACCGTCCGTCCGTCCGTCCTGCACCCGTCTTTCTAGGCTCGGATGGTTGCAGCCGGTGCAACACCAGAGGCCACTGACCGCCCTCGGCAAGGTTCTTCTCTCCCGCAGTTCTACGCTTAGAGATCATTCTTCCTTATAAGTTGAAAGTATAAGATTCGAATCTTAACGCGTATGCGTCGCCTCGGGACTGCGCGGGGACATAAGGTGAGAGGACACAAAGGTACGGAACTGAAAGACGCATCGCATACTTCATATTTTAGGCGATCAAAGTTTATGCCTGTATTAGCTATTGGATCTACGACGTTATCCTGGAACGAGGACGACGTCGCTCCAGCTCGAACGGATGAACAAGAAAATCGAGTTGGGAAGAAAAAAAGACAAAACGAACGGAAATCAACTACATGTGGAACGAGGATGGAAAAGATATCGGCGGTTACTTGGGACTGTGTTCGTTCAGAAATTGATTATTGATCAGCGAGAAGACCCCGAAAAATTCCAGTTAGTTAATTAATTAGTTGAAGTCAAACCGGACACAAGTACATCGATAATTTGAATAAGAATCTACTATCATTTTTCTCTTATTTATTTCTCTTTTTTTTCTTAGCGAGATGTAAAGGTATATCTTAGTTTTTCCAGATCACTTGTTTCGTCTCTGCAACCCTGGGACAAAGCGATTTAACGCCTCGACTTCTACATCATCGTCTTTTTTTTTTTTTTTTTTTTCTTTCCCCACCCCACTCATCGTCCTCCGCTTGGGGATTAGTTTTCGATTACCTTTGTAGGTTCTATAATAGGATCGAGGCGAGCCTAAATTTCTTGACCTCCATATTGACAAATATTGCTTCTCATGTATTACGAACTTCCAATATGATATTATAACACCTATACGCTTATATTGCACAAGATAATTATTTGACCTCTGTAATCGAAGGTGAAACGTGCGGTGTATTTGAATTTCCTTTTTTTTTTGTTTCATTTCATCAGTATTTACCTATATTGTAACCGCAGTATATAGAATGGCGGGATGCAATATGGTGGCTCTGAAAAATTTTGAAAACTTTTTAACACTTCACAAGATCTCTCAAGAAGCCACAGCAGCAGGACAGCGCGGCGAGACCGCTGAGGGTGTCTGGAATTGACAAAAACTGCAAAGAAAAAAGAAAGGAAAAGATGAAGACGTAGGAGAAGAAAATCTCCTGGATTTAAAGAGATTGAAAAGTTTCCATCCCTCGAACCGTTTATCATAATGTATACACGTCAAAATTTAGTAAATCCCACTCGAAAGAAAAGAAAAACAAAATGTACATAATTCTGAAAGGATCAACCGTTTAAATGTTTAGGATCTAAAAGGACGTGCGGGACGGACATCGTTTATGGTCGATCCTTAACAGGACACTTTGCAGATGTTCGCTGAAGTATAATGGAGAAAAAAAGATGCTGTTTAGACATTTACCAGAAGCTGTTATTTTTTTTAGTCCGATTTTTCTCCATATTTCTATGCCAAAACCCTTTCGTGAAACGTTCAATTTCACAAGGGTGTAAGAAATTCTTCAAAAAAGTAATCGGAAATAATTGTTTCCTTTTTTTTTTCTTTATATTTTTTTGTGTTAATATATATATCGTTACGTAAATTAGCTCTGATTGCGGGTGCATGAGGGAAAGAAAATGTTGCACACGTTTCGAAATATTCTTTCCTTTTTTTTTCTTTCTCCCTCATCAGGATGTCCTTTATTTTATATTGTCTTCCTGCCAAACGCAGCAGCAGCAGCAATAGATATACCAACTGTACCAATAGTATAGCCTACAGCTCTGTACGTGACTCGGTCTCGTTTACCTGATCGACAAACGATTTTCTTGTTGATGTTACTCCCGCAGGCGATAGCTATATAGATTGTATAACAATAACAAATCAATAATAACAATAACGATGATAATACGTTCGTTCGGAACGAATGACGAATTTTGCCGATAATGTACAAGTTGGACGGTTTTTTTTTTCTTTATCTGACTCACCAACCCGCAGCATCTCGTGATTTTTATATTCGCTATGAAATTTGATGGTTTAAAATATTCTTGTCGAAAAAAATATTTGATAAATCGAGTGGGTGGGGTTAAGTGCCTGTAACAATCATCATCACGGTTATTATATAGATATAATTACTAGAACCGAAAAATTCAGATATCTCGATTGGTTTCAGTTTTACTCAATGGATTCGTGTTTCTGAGATCAAAATACATGAGAAACCATGACAATACTACGAAAACAAAAATGTTGATCTTTTACCCCAAAACCGAAAAAATCCAAAGGGGTATCAGAAATTAAAATCTTTTTTTCGACGGTTTTTGATGATGTCTCACGTGTTTTGATCCCAGGAATCCAAATTTGCTAACTAAATTGTCTCATCTGATGAAATGATCGAGTTATTGGCAACTGTTCGTTCCGAAAAGCGAAAAAACTGAAACATCTCGATCGGTTTTATTCGTAGTTTAATTAATTCAACGGATTTGTGTTTCTGTGCTATCAAACGCTATGAAAAACGTCGCTCGAACGTTTCAAAAAATTCATACCGACTGACTATACCCGCAATTAAAATCGTTCAAATGACAAAATTTCGAAGTGAGAAGTTGCGGGTAGAGGGTAGCGGGTAGCGGGTAATCAGGCGCTACAGAGCGGTCATTGTCCACGAATATTTACGGTAAACTACTTTTTTCAAATGAAAAGGACTCGCGTACGATCCAATTTTTTATGTTTTTTTTTCTCTTCCTCATCTCTCCGTGGAGCTAGAACGAAGTCACGCTACGCACGGACACCACCAACCCCCGCACGCGCGATTCCTCGAGGGGCTTCTTACTTTACCAGGATATACGTTATACATACATATAAGCGCGAGGCGTTATTTTTCACCCACGCACTTACAATTTTATATATATATATATGCATATATATATATGTATGTAGGTATACCTAGTTACTCTCACATCTATTCTATGTCATATAATACATTTACCCCCATATCATGTATATGTATGTAAGTAAAAGTATATAAATGACAAACGTCGTTCATTTGCATATTGTCTCGCTCAGCATGGTCCGACAGCTGTTCCAGTTTACACCCTTTATTCATTATTATCATTATTATTATTGTTATTATCGTCATCGTATTATTGTAGGTGCATCAAGACCCGCCTGACCACGAGTTCGTTGTGCACATGCACATAATGCACGCGGTTTTTGTATTTATATATATCATGGACAATACCTATATATGTATGTATATAACGTATACATACCTACCTATTATAACACGAGGATTAAGAAACTCATTCGCGCATATGCAAATAATAACGCGTGCGTCGGTTCAATTAATTTGAATTTATTGTGTGACTTGCACACAACGTGCAACGCGATAGAATTTTTTTTTTTTTTTTTTTTCCTAATTTCTAATTTCTTTTTCGAACGACCACGAAATTTATATGAGTAACGCCCTCTTTACAATACGTGTTATTTTTTTGGCGGTATTTTAATTTGTAATTTATTTTATTTTAATTTTTTTTTTTTGTATTATTTCTTTATTTATTTTTTTTCCATTTTCCAAAAATCAACTTTGTGAGATACAAAGCGCGACGAGATTTGAATGCGAAACGGTTTGGAGAGTTGCCATCAGCTTTAAATTGGCGACACTCTAGCGTCGACGGAGATTTTCAAGTCCGAGGACGTATTTGATTCTATAGGGTGTCCGATTTTAAGTTGCATTTTATAATACCAGTCGATGATTCGAGGGACAGATTATATCGTATGCGTGCAGAAATTATTTGATTTGATTTTTTTTCTTTCTTTGTAAACGAATCGCAGTGAATTCAAAATCGAAAAATTGTTCTTGAAACGATTTCAGAATTGTGAGATTTTTGTTTTTGTTCGTTTTTCAATCGTTCGAAATCCCTGCAATACGTTCAGAAATTGATCACTCTGTATGTGAACGTACATCGCGTTTGATGCGCGGTTTTCTCAAACTGTTGTTAAACTATGTAGCGAAATTTTCGATTGAATGGAGAGTAATAATAGTGCGGAGGGAAGAATTTCACCTAATATATATACTTCTGGGAACGGAAGTAGATGAACAGGACGGAAGGAACTAAAATAGTACAGGTATAGAATAGAATCCTGAGAGAAAGGAAAGGGAAGGGAAGGAGAAAATTCCCTGCAAAACGTTGCGCATTGCGTCTTGCGGGGAACGCAGCAGCCTCTGTACACCCGCGAGTTTATAGGACGAGAATGTGGTATATCTATAGACAGAAGAACTGCATTTTGCAGGTGGTCAACCTTGGCGTCTTTCTGTAACCTTTGAAATTTAGTCGGTTTAAATTCGTTGCATAAATACGATGCATTAGAGAAAGAAAATATCTCTTTCGCCGACCGTAATTCGATTAGCTAACGAAAATTAGTATCCGATAACAGTTGGAAATAAAAACCGGCCGGGATTGATTTTCGCAAGAAACTACATTATGATCTCGATTGATTTGATTGATTTATATCCGGGTACAGAAAAATCGCCGCGTAATCCTTATCTCTGCTGCACTGCGGCTTTATTATACTCAATGATTTCAATCTCTTATAGTGCGTTTTTTGGTACCTTTAAGTGGTTGGATTGATCAACTTTTTTATTTTTTTTTTTATTTTTTCTTCTCATTTACTTCGGTCACTACTTCACGTCCGAGTTATCGATAAATTACATTTCGATCGCCCACATACATTATACGCACGTACAGTTCATATCCTTAAAATTTCTCAATTCTTTTCTTTTCTTTTTTTTCAACTCCTTTGGAATTCGAAACGCTCCGTATAAGATTCATTTTGTATTATCGGTGTCGTCATTAATTATTCAAGAGATTATCGAACGTCGTTGGATAATCGGTGGTGCATACCTATGTATAGGTATTATAATTATGTAAATGTCAAGGGCCGAAGACTGGAGGAGCGTATCCCTGAAAATTATAAAACAATTATTTGAAACGTTGAATTTTCAAAGCACATTAAATTTCGAATAATTTCATTTCAAATTCTCTCTGTTTTTTCTCTGTCTCTTTAATTTTTTTCACGTATACTTTTCAAACTTATACACACCCTTACGGCGAAATTTCAATTTTTTGTGGGTTACTTCACACCGGTTCTTAGCCAACTATTTATATCCCGATTCCAATTATTTTTCGCTAACCCAGCGCGTCAATTTTTCGATCGATAACGTTTAATCCCTCGTCGGTTTGCAAAGTTGAGGTTGGGGGGGGGGGGGATTTATCGAGTCACGTAGCCAAAATTTTTCAAGCACTTCGCACTGCAGCACCGTGCGTATAATACTTCCGGTAAATGATAAATAGCCTAAAACGATAAATACCTTCAAATCTACTTAATTTCAAACCCATATGTTCTAAGGAAATAAAGCATACGTATATACATATACCGTGAACTTATGTAAATATATAAAGGAAATGCGATGGTATAAAAACTGTTGAAAAATCCCGCTCATCTGACTACACCCTCGTTTTGAAGTAGGAATGATCCTCGATTCCTTCCCCCGGAGATAATCTTTGGCTATATATTCATTTTTTAATTTCCAAACTCTAACCGCGCACCAAGTTAAAACCGCCAATCCTCATCTCGTTCCCCTATTACCATATAATATTAAGGGTAGGGAATTCATTCCCCCGTTTTCTAACGGAAACTCGTTTTAACTGCTGCGTGCACACTTGCATACAGGCTTAGATAGCTCGTGTACAAAGTCGCAGCTGTGGTGTTTGAAAATATAAGGGTAGCTGGCCGGAACTAGATGAATTTTTTCCCGCAGCTCACATCCGTCGTCCGATTATGTGCGGCGTTTCCCTATAAGTTATCGCGATATAAAATTTTATCTTCCAAACTTAAATACTGACAACTTTTTTTTCTCTTTATCTTTTTTTTTTCTTCTCGTCGTTTTCAAAATTAATTCAGATAGGAAAAATTATCGATAATAATTCGATATCAGGATATGCGACCGCAGCGATCGTGTTTCGTCACACCACAATTCGACTGGCGGGGGGGGGGGGGGGGGGGGGGAATTTTTAGTCCATGAATTTGTAGGATATCTATAGTACGTACGACATTTGGGTGTATTATATACACATTACGGGGGTTTATAAATTGCCTATTCATGGCTACATAATATGTACGTGATCCCGTCCCCATTTTCAGGATAAAGAGACGGGAGTGCAGTTGAAAACGGCGCGACGTGTGCAGTTCAAAATCTGCAGTCGAACACGTGCAGCAGCAGCAGCAGAAGTAGAAGCATATGCCCTATATAGAACCACTTATTAACCCCTTTCGTTCAACTCTTTGAGTGGATCTGTGGGATGATCTGGAATTAGACGAGCGGTGCTGCAATTTCTTCTCTTTTCTTTCTTTTTTTCTTGTTGTATCTTTTTTCTTTCTTTTTTCTTTTTTTTCTTCGAGTCGTTCGCGTACCCGTATAGGTATATACCATACGTATGATGCATCTCGTTATTTTTCACTCTCGATATACAACGAATGAAAAACCAACCGCGTACTCGTTCGCGAATCACCGAAGCGTGGATGTTACACTCTTTTTATTTGCTACGCAACTCGGTGTGTATACATGTACATAGGTATCGGTATATACATAGGTATGTATATACTATATATATAAACCAACTGCAGCATCGTTCTCGTTCGACCATCACAGAATTTTACTTACTTACTCTTTCGAAATACGCGCGATTTACCTAATTAGAAAGTAGAAACTGTAACGAATCGATGTGAGAAATTAATTAAAATTCTTATTCTTCTTATATACCTACGCCGTCATCAAATATGCAAAAGGTCAATTGATTGATTTATTTATTTATTTTTCTTTCGATGATATATTCTTATTTTTTCTACATATTTATTCTCATATCGTCACTTCAACAATTACGATCGTATATGCATAAGTGCAAAATTTGATTTTATCGATTGCAGCTCGTCGAAATTGCAAGAAAAGTTTATTTAGCATATATTACGCAAACCTGTTACACCTATAACGCCTATATATATCCTCATTGATAAATTATTCATGATCGCTTACGTTACAGCGTAATGGTAGATATCATTTGTTAATGATGATTTTACCTATAATAAATATAATATAACTAATATTTGCGATCATTAAATCATTGAAAACTGAACGAGAAATCCGTTGAGGGGCGAGGGCGGGGGGGGGGGGGGGAAGATTACCGAGCCATTTATTAATTGAGAAAATTTTACATCATCCGACAAATTCTCTGTTAGGTGTTAATTACACCTGGTGAATAGAGAGTAAGAATTCAAATTCGCAGTGTTTGGTGTCAAAGAAAAATGTATAGAGAAAAAGGGAGAGGAGGGAAAAAGAAAAAGGAAAATGAGTACATAGGGAAGGGAAGTAAAAACCTAGGAAAGTAATATTTAATACTCAAACAAGGTCTTTTGAAAAATAGAAACACTCTTCGGATGAGAAAGTCAACTGTATAACATAACGTTTTCATTCTCGTTTTTCATTTTACTTTTTCTTTGAATTTTTTTTCCGTTTTTTTTTTCTGTCCCTACCCATTTTATCCACGCCGTATATTCAAAAGCTGAAGATTACGTGTATACCGTTTGAATATGTACGTTTACATACCTTACCTACTATGTCCGCGTGTACTTGACTGTACCGCAAGCGTATGACGTATGTATTGTATACCTATACGTGTGTTGACTAAAGCTAGGAAGGGTGAACAAGGTCCATTAATTTTTGAGCGTGCAAACCGACTTCAACGTCGCTCTTTATCGCTGGACGAGACCTGCAGCACCGCTATCCGTTTGTATGTATGTGAAAATTATGTATCTTTCGGCTATTCTCTTTAATCTTTTGACCGCGGAGATAATCATTTCCATTGTGTATAGTTTCGGTATACAGGTATATATGCACACCTTAATTTTATGATTACAAAAAAAAAAAAAAAAAAACAAAAAAAAAAAACAACGAAAAACGGAGAGAAATATATTCGGTGGAAATGAATACGGTACAACTTGTATTATTACACCATAGTGCGGTGTACGATTTTAATTTGCCGGAACAAATTATCTACCTTCCCTTCGCGCATTGTATTCAAAAGAATTTTTTACACGCATATATACATGTATCTTCGTACATATTTTATGTGTTCACGTTATATCTATTTTATCTAGGTATATAGGCATGTTATGTATATAATGCACGTAAATAGGCGTAATTATACATAAACGGATGCGAGGCTTGAGCGATGATCAAATAAACAAACCGCTCTCAAACTGTTAACAACTCCGCTCTTACGCCCCCACGGATCAGAAGAGAAGATTGGATTTCTTTTTAATTCTTTTTCTTTTTTATACTTCACTTTTTACCCCGTCTATTTTTACCCTTTATAACGTGTTTATTTTACAAAAAAACAAAAAACAATTTATTTCGCTCCAGACGAAGCGAGATATTCCTACCCTTCCGCACGTGTTGATATAGATATTGTCATAAATTTTTTTGTGTGTGTTTTTTTTTTTTTCAAACACATCTTTATGAGATATGGACGAAACAGTTGGCGGAAGCGTGTTTATATCTTATTAATTTTTCACTTGATTTCTTGAAAAACCAAAGGGGTTGAAAAGAATGGGTTAAAAAAGGATAGGAGTATGGTTATATATAGGTATATATTCGGGTAATTTTAACTCACTCACAGAATTTATAATTCGTTTAATTCTTTGTTTTCCACCCCGTAAAAAGGACCCACTTTCGAACAGAGGTACGTACGTAGGTAATCCTCCCACTAGAAGTACCATAAAGGAATAAGTATAAGATGAAAAGAATGCGGACCACCGGAATTCAAAGGCCGCATACCAACTGAATGACTCCACAAATCTACGTGCATCTTACGTTGCACGTATACGTTCTCGCGTTTCGTAGTCTCCTTACTCCCCACTTTTAAACCTTGTCTAGATCCGCGATTCGTTCTTGGAAATATCATCATTGCTATATCATTGCTAATAGGTATTATCGATTGCTTTACTACGAGAATACTCCATGCTGATTTGCCGATAAGATCAGTGCAGCACATTTTTCTCATTACTTTTTTTCACATGGTCGACCAATCATTTCAGTGAATGATATCGTTTCTTTCTTCTCCATTTTTTTCAGAGTCACTTCAAGAGCCGAGATTTTTCACTCAGCCATCGAGAGATGGGAACATTTTGAGCGAGGGTCGCATGAAGATATTGCAATGTCAAGCAAGAGGTTCGTACGCTACATATTTGAAATTATGCGCGACTAAAATGGCGTATGTTTCTTTTTTTTTTCTTTCTTTCTTTGCTGTCATGTATTTTATACTCTCATGAAATATCATGTGACGGATAGACAACTCATCCGGTGGCCAAATGAAGCCTTGCAGATGCAAGAGTCGCCAGTAACTTGATCACGTGACCCTTGTAATAATAGCATTAAATCGAACCAAGGGTGCATAATTTTACCTATATACTGTATAGATTGAAGTAAACTATATGTTTTATTTATTATTCGAAGAATTTTTTTATTTGAATGTGAAATATCGCTCGGTAAGCATCGTGCAATTTCTGTCGGTTTGTGTACCGATGGAGATCAGATATTATACGGTGTGTTGTGATACAGCTATTGTTGGGCATGTGTAAATTTTACTTCGCTAAAATAACTCAAGTTTTAAGCCCTAACTCTTGGCTAGTGGCTGTTGAATTTACGACTCTTTGTTCCGATAAAATTAGATGTTTTCATTTCGTTTCGTTTAGGATATCCACAACCGAAGTATCGATGGTTCAAAGATGGGGCACCTCTGAACAGCGAACTCAGTACGGAACACTATTATCGAATTTCAAATATTCGGAGAGAAGATGCTGGAATATATCATTGCGTCGCTACCAACGATGTCGGTTCCATCTTCAGTGAAAGGATAGCATTTTCTGTTGCATGTACGTGATAATAATCCAATTTTGGCTAATTTGTCGCTTCGAAATTACGTTTAATGTCTTGCGTTATTTTTTCCAGATATGGAAGTATTCGAAGATTTAGAGGAACGCGCAGTCTTCGTTGAATCCGGTGATGCGGTGGTATTGGAATTACCGGAAATCGCGAGTCATCCAACTCCAGAAGTAAGTTGGCAAACATCAGACGGGCCACTACAATTTAACATCAAATATGCAAATACCGCGCATCAGCACACACTTCTCATCCTCTCAGCCTCCGAAGAGGATCAAGGATATTACAGGTATGATAGTCATCGAATGGTTACAAGTAATTCGGGATGGTGTGATCGGAATATTCGATGATATAATCACGCAATCTCCTTTTTATTTTAAATCAGGGCACGAGCCATGAACACGCATGTTGGAAAGGAAGAAAATGGCCCTTATTTTAAATTACAAGTTACGGGAGATCCGAATAGAGAAATCGTGCCCAACATCATCATCAAACCTCAGGATATGCAGATAGTTAAAGATCAGCCCGTTACCTATCTTTACTGCATAGCTAACGCCAGGTAGTTACATAGGTTTTACGAATCCAGAAGAAAGAGTTAAAAAATTTCTGCGTGACTCAAATATCGAAATCTTACCACGCATCATTTTTCCAGGCCTTTGCATGAACTGGAGATTCTGTGGTTCAAGGATGGCATACCTGTCGAGAATGCTGGAATATCCTATAATTTTTATGACGTTTGGAACAGAACGCTTGGTTTGACATCTGCAAATTTAACTCATACCGGACGATACACTTGTCATGTAACATTGCGAACAGGTGGTTATCCAACTGTTACTGCAAGCGCGAATATCTCGGTGTATGGTAAGTCCACGCCATTATTAATTCACGAAAATTCAATTTTTTGGACCAACGATTGTAGAAAAATTTCTTTGATGCAGAAAAACCGACCTTCATTACCGAATTGAAACGGGAGATACTCGGAGATTATGGATCGATGGTCTCTATACCCTGTGATGCTGTTGGAATTCCGACCCCAAAAATTAGCTGGTTTCGAAACGCGGAGCCTGTAGAAAAACTGTTGGGAACAAGGTGAACATTACTCCATCCAGAGTCAAAAGCCGAAGATGTTCAGAAAATAATTAGAATACATTTTTACCCTAGATACGATATGGAAGAGGATGGTTCACTCGTTATTAGAAAACTCTCGATGGAAGATTCAGGCATGTTTCAATGTCTGGCAACTAACAAAGCTGGGGAAGCCTCTGTTTACACTTGGTTAAAGGCCAAAAGTAAGTAATGTTTTTTTGACCGAATTGTTTAGCGTTAAGTTTTGTGAGAGGTTGTTTTTATTTTTGGTGATTCGCTTGTGAGAATCATAATTAGGTAAAGTTTATGTGTAATAATGTTTTTTAATGATATGTTTTCGTCGGGCAGCGGGATCAGGGACAGGAAGAAATGGCCAGAGAGTCGCCCGCTGGGCAGCTGGCTATAATGTAGTCAGAGTTCGACAGTCTGATCGTCACTTTAAGTTCTCTCAATATCCAGACAGTAAGAAGTTTGGCCATTTATTGGCAAAAGAATGAAAAAACTGCTCCTTAGTTTGATTAGGCCTGCGATACTACTCTTAGAATGGTCGTAGGCACATGCTTAAGTTTGGAAATATTTCATAGTTCACTTTTTTTTACTGCTTATTTTATTTCATTTTTAATTTATATAGTGTGGTTTTTATTTAGATATAGTTACAGTGGATGGCTTTTGATACTTATTCATTTATTTCTTTAATTTTTTGTTCATTTATTCGGCACAGGTTTATCACTAGTTGAATGCGAATTGTGTTATGATTTAGCAGATGGAATATAAGAGTGATATTTAAGAGCCAAAGTATTGGAACAGCGTAATTGTGTTTCTAATTAATTTTGATTTATAATGATTATTTTTTTTCTTTATTTTACGTGGCACTGCACCTTGAAATTTTGTACATCTTTACTGTGCTTGCAAAAAAACTCGACGACATTCAAGCTGAATATAGATCAAATTTTTTAACAGATTGAATATAAAAGTTGAATTTACTTGCAAGCTGTATCTTCTGCTTCGTGTTTTCGTTTTAATTAGTAACACAAGCATCTTCTCAAATACCAAATTTGGGTCATGCCTTTGTAAATAGTCGATGTACATTAAAGCTACAGTAACTTATACTGTAGGATTGGGTGTACAATAGCTCTATTTGCACATCCTACACCGTGTTTTTTTTCCTTTTCCTAGTATCTTACCTCCCTCCTCTACTCTTCTTCTGACCTTCTCCCAGCATGCTTTTGCTAATTTCTTTCGAAACAGAAAATATTGACAAAAAAATGAATCTGTTTTAGCATCAATACCAGTCATGGAATCTCCGCCTCAGAATATAACTGTACTCGATGGTAAAGATGCAACATTCAGCTGCAAGGCTATCGCTGCTCCAATTCCAAATGTTACTTGGATCTTCAATGGTAATACCTCTGTAAATTGTATCTCAATATTTGCTCATGTGTAATAATTATATTAAATTCGGATATTCATGTACTTTGCAGATGGGGATACCGTCGAAGTTGCTGGCAGAGTGCAATTGTTAGACAACGGCGACTTATTGGTTGCAGCAGTAAAACCCAATGATGCTGGAAAATATACATGTATTAGGGCAAACGAAGCTGGATCTGTCAACGCATCAGCTTTTCTCACCGTTCTTGGTAAGTGCTCTTGCTATCAGCTATCGCCATATGATACTCATTTGTTCGTCTTGTCTGGTTTTTAGTTCGGACCCAAATCATCCAACCTCCGGTAGATACTGCGGTTCTACTCGGTCACACTGCTGAGTTACAATGCAAGGTTTCAAGCGACCCCACGGTACATTATCACATCGCCTGGTTTCATAATAAACAGTAAGTCGATTAAAGTCATCACTAACTTACAATCCATCTGTAAATGACAACTTATAATCCATCCTCTACTTTTGATGATTAGAGTTATAAATACACGAGCAAGTCAGAGAGTGAAAATGCGCGATGACGGGGCCTTGGAGTTGGGTGCAGTGAGGCCCTCCGATGTCGGAGAATATACTTGTTCCATAGTTTCACCTGGCGGTAATGAAACGAGAACTGCACGTCTCAGTGTTATCGAGTTGCCATTCGCACCTATAAATGTGAAGGCCGTAAGGGTTGAAGAGATATCACCACGGACAATTAATGTGAGCTGGGTACCCGGATTCGATGGCAACAGTCCAACTAATAAATTTATCATACAAAGAC
Organism: Athalia circularis; assembly: GCA_963978495.1. Taxonomy (NCBI): domain Eukaryota; kingdom Metazoa; phylum Arthropoda; class Insecta; order Hymenoptera; family Athaliidae; genus Athalia; species Athalia circularis. The sequence continues at coordinate 11,395,429 of OZ021702.1, forward strand.
GTGAGGTACCTGAATTAGGTAAGGACTTCTGGGAGATTATACCATTGATTGGTGATATATATCTGAAATTATTTTCTAATTTTTCATTGGTTCATTTGAATTCAAGGTCCGATACCAGATCCTATTTTGAATTGGGTTACCGAGCACAGTAACGTCTCAGCGGATAGTCGCTGGGTACTACTAGATAGTCTGAAAGCTGCAGCTGCATATCAATTTCGAGTCAGTGCCGTCAATAGCGTCGGAGAAGGAACTCCTTCTGAACCAAGCAATGTTGTCGCGCTCCCACAAGAACGTAAGGGCTTTGAACAATTTTTTTTTCATTGAGCATATCTCATACCTTGGTTAAATTGTTACACGATTCTCATTGTCTCTCCTTAGCTCCTTCCAGTCCACCTTTGGGATTTGTGGGGTCAGCAAGATCATCTTCAGAAATAATAACTCAATGGCAACCGCCATTAGAAGAGCATCGCAATGGGCACATTTTGGGATACATTTTACGCTACAGATTGTACGGCTACAACGATAGTCCATGGACACGCCAGAATATCACGAACGAAGCGCAGAGAAATTACTTAATCACAGATTTGATAACCTGGAAAGATTACAGCGTGCAAATTGCAGCGTATAACGACAAGGGGGTCGGGATGTATACCGATACAGTAAAGATCAAAACTAAGGAAGGCGGTGAGTTGCAATTAGATCAAAATTTTCTTATTCAATAGGAGAACATGAATAATCCATCCCCAACATTTTTCTTTTATAGTTCCCGAAGCCCCGCCGACGAATCTGAAAGCTAAAGCAATAAATTCAACATCGATAAAAGTATGGTGGAAACCTCCAAATCCACAAAAAATCAATGGCATCAATCAGGGGTATAAATTACAAGCTTGGATCAATGGTAATTTCACCGAAGAGAACGAGTACAAGTCAACAACAGTTCCACCGAGTTTATTCGATCCCTTAGCAGAGCAGACAGCTATCATAACAGGGTTGAAGAAATACACCAAATATAATATTACAGTTTTATGCTTTACCGATCCCGGAGATGGTGAACGAAGTGCACCCATCGAGATCCGCACGAGTGAAGATGGTGAGTTAATTACACATTAATCAACCTACCTACGAAGCTGTTTCTGGTAATTCATGTTCTGTAAATTTTTAGTTCCTGGTGCTGTTGAAAATCTTCAATTTGACGAAATCAGTGATCGAGCGGTAACGGTAAAATGGAATCCACCGAATGAAGCGAATGGAATCTTAACTGGTTATCAGCTCAGATATATGATCAAAGATTCGCCGGAATCATTAAGGGTTGAAAACTTTACAGCTGATGTGCAGTCGACGAAAATTGAGCATTTACAGGTAAGGAAATGTTAACTGAATGAACCAAACTTGAAATAAGATAGATAATCTGCAGTAATTATTCGCTCATTCTCAGGCAACAACGCATTACAAGTTTGAAGTAGTAGGTTGGACGTCCAAAGGTCCAGGCAAACCGAAAGTCGCGACAATTCAATCGGGTGTTGAGCCAGTACTGCCCGAACCCCCTACCAAACTGGCTCTCTCCAATATTGACGCTTTCTCCGTTGTTCTCCAATTCACGCCAGGATTTGATGGAAATTCCTCGATCACCAAGTGGATAGTGCAGGTAAAAATGATCACAATGATTCTACGAAGGTTCCTGTCATGAGCGTAACAATTATCTTGAAAATTAACAGGCGCAAACATCCCGAAACACGACGTGGTACACGACGTATGAAGTTTCTGATCCTGACGCAAGTACTATAACTGTTGAAGGTCTAACTCCATTTATGCAGTATAAATTGAGGCTGATAGCTAATAATGTTGTTGGAATATCTGAACCTTCTGAACCAACGAAAGAATTCCAAACGATTCAGGCTCCCCCTTCGCATCCACCTCGAAATGTAACCGTCAGAGCTATGAGCGCCACTGATTTACGCGTCCGATGGATCGTAAGTTGCCTTATTATTTTTTGTTCAATGTATTCAAGTTTCATGTATTGTCGAGACTCATGAATCCTTTTAATTTTAGCCACTACAACAAGTAGAATGGTATGGAAATCCTAGAGGGTACAATATCACGTATAAAGAATTAAGGGCAAACAAGTCAAAAAGCATCTCGATCGAAGATCACACGGCAAACTCTTATGTCTTGGAAGGCATGGAAGAATTCGCTCTTTACGAGATCGTCATGAAGGCTTATAACGATGTTGGATCTTCATCACCGAGTCCCGAAGCAATTGAAAGAACACGTGAATCAGGTAAGCTTTTATGCGGGCACAGATTATTCCAACCATCCCTGATGGTTCTTGAATTACAGTCCTGAATCCTTGTGTTTTGAATTGCAGTCCCCTCGCTCGGCCCGGTAAATGTTGAAGCAAATGCAACTTCCTCAACAACTATAGTGGTCAAATGGGGTGATGTTCCCATCGAACATCAAAATGGGCAGATCGAAGGCTTCAAAGTATACTACGGCGCCAATAATCGATCACCATTCCAATACAAAAGTATTCCTAACAATTCTACATTCACGACTACGTTGACAGAGCTCCGGAAGTTCGTCCAATATCACATACAAGTCTTAGCTTACACCAGACTTGGCGATGGTGCTTTGAGTGTGCCACCGATTAGAGTTCAAACGTTTGAAGATGGTGAGAAAACAAATATTTTTACGTATACGCTCGAATCAAACGAAATTTAAATCTGATCAATGCATCTATTTATTCGTTTACCTAGCCCCTGGAGCTCCATCGAATGTGTCGTTCCCGGATGTCAGCTTTTCGACAGCCCGCATAATCTGGGATACGCCTGAAGATCCTAATGGTGAAATTTTGGCGTATAAAGTTATGTTTCATCTGAACAGCAGCCAAGATCATCAATTTTCTAAGGAGTTTCCAGCAGCTGATCGAACTTTCCGGTAACATTCAGGGAATTTATCAATTTACTAATCACGATTAATAGATTTTCTCATACCCATGTCTCATTACAGAGCAACCGGACTAGAGCCTGAAAAATATTATATGTTCTCCGTGACTGCTCAGACGAGATTTGGATGGGGAAAAACTGCATATGCGCTGGTACTGACAACGAACAATAGAGAGAGACCTCAACCCCCATCTGCGCCTCAAGTTAGCAGGTCACAAGTGCAAAGTCGACAAATCACATTCAGTTGGACTCCAGGGAGAGATGGATTTGCCCCCTTGAGGTATGCTAGATTCAACTCAGCGCCCAGCAGTTAACTGGAAGCAATCAACTTATGAGAACCCAATAAAATTTTTACAGATATTACACAGTGCAAAAAGCTGAAAATTCTGGAGCTTATCAAATTATACCCGAACGGGTAGATCCTTCGGTAAATTCCTATACTGCAAACAATCTCAAGCCATTCACAAACTACCAATTTCGCATACAGGCTACAAATGATATCGGCCCTTCAACGTGGAGTACAGAATCTATTCAGGTTCAGACGCTCCCAGCAGGTATGTACGCGGTTGGGATTTAATTTTACGTCACTATTTTGCACATGCTGAAATTGCTTGATATTTTATCGCAGCGCCATCCAGAGCTGTAGTTGGGCTAAAAGTTGTACCGATAACAACGTCCAGTGTAGAAGTTCACTGGGAACCTATCGAAGAGATATACTGGAGCGGAGATCACGGGACGGGCGGTTATCGGATTGTTTACCAGCCTGTCTCTGATTTTCCAACGGCTCTTGAAGCTACCCCTAAAAAAGAAATATTAGGAATCGAACACGATATGATAGTTTTGAGCGATTTGATGGAAGATAAAAATTATGAAATAGTCGTTGTGCCATTCAACTCGGAAGGTGAAGGTCCACCGAGTCCGCCTGTCACCGTCTATGTCGGCGAGGCTGTTCCTACGGGAGAACCGTTGCAGCTTGAAGCTAAAGCTGTATCTTCGGTTGAAGTACATCTGAGTTGGAAACCACCCCAGCTCAGTATGCAGAACGGGGATCTTCTGGGCTACAAGGTAAAGCCTTATCCTGAGAATGTGAATTATCACTCCTTCGATTTAATTCCTTACTACTTTTGGGATTAATTATGATTGTTGCAGATATTCTACCTCGTTACGGACTCTCCGCAGGAATTGGATAAGCCTCAGGAAGAAGAAATCGAAGTTGTACCTGCTTCATATCTGACACATGGTTTAGTCTTTCTCGACAAATATACCGAATATCGTATACAAGTGTTAGCTTTTAATCCTGCCGGTGATGGACCTCGAGCACCACCGATCACAGTCAGAACAAAACAGGTAAAGATTATTCAATTATTAAATCGCTCACTAAAGTTGAAACTGAAATCACCGGTTCACTGAATTACGAATGCATGTTATTCTTTGTAGGATATACCAGGGCCGCCGCACAATTTACAATTTATTGATATAACGATGACAAGTATGCGAGTCACGTGGGATCCGCCTAAGATGCGTAACGGTGAAATTGTTGGATATGTCGTGGCTTACGAAACTGCAGAGCAAAACGATCGTAAGTGTCTCAAGAATATTCTTGAAAATTTCTTCTCGACAAGTTATACCTAGATAATTCAGAAATCGTCGTGTTTTCAGGTTTTAGTAAACAAGTGAAGCAAAAAGTAACGGAGACGAGTTTACTCGTTCAGCCTTTGGAAGAGGAAGTAACGTATACTTTTACAGTTAGAGCTCAAACCATAGATTTTGGGCCAGCAATATTCGGTAATATAACAACTGGACCACAGCAAGGCTCGCCTACGGCTCCAAGTGAACTTACAATATCCAAAACTGTCACCAGCGTAGATTTACAGTGGGTCAATGAAGCATCTGGTAAAGGGCCTATATTGGGATATTACATTGAAACTAGACGCAAAGGTGAGTTATATATGATTGAGAATTCTTTAAAATTTAATTTCATCAAAAAACATTTGTTTTTTCTTACTTATTTCTTTTTGACAAATTTATGAAGGAAAAATAATTAAAGAAAAAAATTCATTAACCTTTGTTTGTACCTATATGGTGTATTCATTTTATTTCATAATAATATCTTATACCATTGTTGTTTCATATCACATAACAGCTATGGAAGATTGGCAGCATTGTAAGTGACAATTGTATAGATTTGCTGATGGCCAATTACTTGCAATAGACGTTGCATATCCTAGGCTGCAGTCAAGTATACTTATAGGCAGATATATGTTTGTTACTTTGATTTTTTTTTAAATCTGACTGTGGGTTGTCGATGGACTTTTATAAAGTTAACGTTAAATTCTATTTCTGGTCCTTCGAATTATATACTTGACTGCATCGGCATTTTCTAGCACGTGAAATGTTTTTTAACCCCATCCGAACTACTTACATGGTGTGAAATTAGTTTTGTCATCTAATAATACAATAATCTTTTTTTTAACAAAAAGGAGTAGCTCATAAATTAACCGTTTGAGTTTAGTCGAGTGTTTTATGTATAATTTAACCATTTTTATTTATTAATTTTGTATAACTTTGAACAGAAATCGTGGCAACAGGAAACAAAAACCTTTGAAGCTACTTGTATAGAAAATGTGGAATCAAAATAGAGTTGAGTAGTGTTACATTCCGAAGAAAAAGAAAAAGAATGTGTTTTGCTTCTATCAGATCTTATCGTACTGAATCATCGAAGAGGCCTCAACCCCACAGCGTAGTCTCATAAACCCCGCTGTACATAGAAAATCATTTGTTAATTGTATAAAACTTAGATTTATAATCTTGAAACACCAACGTCCCATGCTTTCAAAAAAAACTTGCGGTAACTCTGTAGCAAAACGTGCATAGGCTAAGCGAACTGTCATAGAAATTAACTCAAATTCGTCGATAGCAAATTTAGCGTGTTATCGTTTTAATGTGGTATGTATTTTAGACACTAGGTTTTTTCAGTGTTTAGTTGCATTGGCGATAACGTGTGATCAATTCGTCAGTCGTCATGGCTAGAAATATAACTCTCACATAATCGATGCTTGCAAGGTTTGTTAAAATATAATTTTTCATTTCAGATGATGCTCGCTGGCAGACGATAGTAAGGAGCAGCAATGGTCCTCTTACAGAATGCACCGTATCTTATCAAAACTTGCTTCCGTCAACTTCATATTTATTTAGAGTTATATCATATAATCGGTACGGCATAAGCTATCCAGCCTATTCTAAAGATGCGGTAATTCTTTTTTCATTAACCTTTTACAAAGCAGATGAAGAAAAGCATAATAACATTGATGTAATGTATGTACAGGTTTTAACTCCGTCAAAGTTGTACCTTGAATATGGCTACTTGCAGCATAGACCCTTCTACCGGCAAACTTGGTTCATGGTCGCCCTTGCGGCATGCTCAGTTATTATCATAATTATGGTAATTGCCATATTATGTGTGAAAAGCAAGAGTTACAAATACAAACGTAAGTCAGCTTTATCTGATCTGCCATATCCTTTGAGGAAAATTTGATTCCTGCTAACAATCTAATAATTCACAGAAGAGGCACAGAAGACTCTTGAGGAATCGATGGCAATGGATATAGACGATCGACAGGAATCAGATTTGGAATTATATAGATCGCGTCACCCTGGTGGAGGAACGATGAATGTTGCTAGTAATTGTGGTACACTAGGTAAAAGGGGGACATTGGCTAGGAAATCAACGCATCATCCTCCGCCTCCGACGATGCTTGGAAAATCTCCGCCTAGACCTTCTCCGGCATCTGTAGCATATCATAGCGACGAAGAGAGCCTGAAGGGCTATGATGAAAACCCTGATGATAGTAGCGTCACAGAAAAACCTTCTGAAATTAGCTCCACTGATTCACAGGTATGATAACTCGTTTAGGTGGTTTTTGTTTGTTGTTTGGATAATTTGATGTTATTGAGAATGTTTTGTTTATGTTGACATACGTTTCAGGGTTCTGAAAGTGAAAATGAAAGCGTGCAATCGGATCCGCACTCGTTTGTAAATCATTACGCGAATGTCAATGATTCACTGAGGCAGTCTTGGAAACGGCAAAAGCCGGTTAGAAATTATTCTTCGTATACAGACTCTGAACCAGAGGGAAGCGCTGTGGTCAGTTTGAACGGAGGACAAATCATCATGAATAATATGGCGAGGTCGAGGGCTCCTTTACCTGGTTTCTCGTCGTTTGTATGATCCGTGATTTCACTCCAAAGATCCAACGATTTAAAGACTTCAACCAAAATCCTAAAAAGTGTACGTGCACGTGGCCAAAATGACAATAACATAGATTACTTTTGATGGTCATGACTCTCGACGATTAATAGTGTTGTGTTGTATGAATGGTGAGTAAACGACTGTGACAGACACTGGATAAAAAGACGTTTTTCAAATTGATAATCTTAAGTTTTAGGTCATCTTGATATTGTGATATACTGTTACATATAATTATTTATAATTCTAGGCATTCTCAATTCATACGCGATGAGCTCAAGTCCATCTTCAGCAATTAGTAGCTAGCCAATCAAATTTTTTAGGTAATTGCCTCCTTGTCGAACAAACGCATAACTTTTTTAAGTTCTCATTCATTCATATACATATTGTAGATAGTTACGTGAAAATATTTGACGAAACAAGATTTGCCTGTGGGAATTAGGCAAATCTTACAATGAGGAATGAAATGCGGAGAAGATTATGTTTCATTGATACTACGTTATTTTCTGATTCAAAAATAACTTTTTATTTAACGTAAACGGCACACCTAATTTTTTATTTCTTTTATCTCTTCACGTTATCACAGCTCTTACCCAGTTGCACGATGCAATTTATTCAAATGTTACAAAATCTGTGAGTAACTGTGCGTTCATTTTGAATACCGGTAAGAGTTGAAAATAACAGTCGAAAATCGTCTCTTAACAATATTTTATTTTTCATTTCGCTGCCGAATGTTTCTATACGAATACAAACATTTTTTCCATTTTGATTAGTATGTTGTGAATAACATAGAGAACCCGTCTTTAGTCAAATGAAATTGAATTAGTGCGGTTTTTCTTGTACATATAACTTTGCAACCAATGAACTGGATAGAATTTTCTTATTATGAATTTCGCGATCGTTGTAGCAACTAGGACTAGATATGTGGGAATAAGTTTGTCAGACTAAGCAGCTGGGAATCATAGCGACAGCAAAGAAAAATCACCTCAAAATTTCATTACTCTAATGAGAACTGATTCTACGAATCATAAATAATTCCATAATTCATTAAGCTTACTAAGTGGTTGTATATAGAACGGTTTTTTAATGCATTTTGTAATGTTATTTTCCTATTACATTCTTTAGGACCAATTCAAGGGTAATAGAAAAAGGCTGATCTTTCTACTTATATCTTAACGACTACATACTATATTGACTTATAATGATCCTTCAAGGAGCCCAGAGCATAAGTAACTGTACTTTTAGAAGATAGAAACGGCAAAATCTCCTCACCTATGGAAAATAAAGAGAAAAAAAAATGCAATTTAATCTATGCATTTGCAAATTAGTAATACCCTGTTACCAATTATGCTCTAGACTTCCAAATCAATGGAGTAGATTTTACTACGTCTTATAGCAATGAATTAAAATCACCGTCCGGTGTTGTAACAAAGAGCTATAAATATATTATACTAATTAATAAGAATAGAAGGAACACAAAAGTGTCTCTTTAACACTGCCAACAAATTTTTAGTTCAAATTTTTGTATTATTTATATTACTTTACTTTTGTAATTATTATTAAAATAATATAAATTATAACTGATTATAATAAATTAATCAAATTATAATGCGTTTATAATGAAAATTCAGTTTCAGGTACATGTTATCCTTTTAATAAAGATTTATCAATTTCTATAACAAAACTTCAGTCAAGAATGTAATTACAGTATATGCTAAATTTAACAAGTTGAATCATTCTGTGTGTGTATGTATGACCACTTGAACTCGGTTACCCTATGTCATAAGATAAGATTCTCTCATTGGCAATTAGCGGCATAGCCAGCATTTTTGCATCAGAAGGGAGATACAAATTGTTATGTTTCGACTGATCAACTCGGCATACAACTATATCAGCCGACGTAAACAAACTTCTGGGTGAGATTGTCACAATAAAAACGCATAGTCATTTATCATAAAAGAAAATTTGGTAGCTTTATTAACATAACAATGACATCAGTACGGCATCAGTCACTTAGTTAAAAACTTAGATATGCTCAAACGTATCGTCGCATTTTTTAAACCAGCTACTTAAGTTTGCAGGCAATTTTCCAGATCCTATTCGTTTGATAACAGACCATGCAGCTACGTCTGCTATGCTCGGCTCAACCCTCTCAAGCAACCAGTGACCATTTCCTAGTTTGCGACCAAGAACGGAATATGAAGATTGTACATCCTTAGGAGACTGTTGAAAAGATAGTCCGTGGCACAGGTCTAGCACAGCATCGATTTTTGTCGAGTCAACAGGAGATGCGCGTTCGTAATTGTGACTTGCAATAGACCTGCTCAGGTACCGCAAGAGATTCACTTCGCCTAGTAATGGGTTTCCATGGACCCCGGAGATCACCACCTCCAAATCTGACACTTTAAAATAGGTAAAAATTTTGTAAAAACGACAATGACGATGGTTTAGACGAAAGGAAAATCAATTACCATTCTTCCATATCAATGTCAAATCTACTCTGTTGTTGGTACTGTTAAAAGTTTTTGGTCCTAAAGGAAACTGGGGAGTCTGAGGAGATATGCTGGAGTGAATGTGCGAAGAAATATCGATGTCTGTATCTTTCCAGAGCTTTTGTAAAGCTAATATCGAAAACGGAGGACTAGAAGGATTTGCATTCACAACAAAGTCTATGTCGACCCTTTCCTGTAACACAGGTAACAAATTATGCTTTCATTTATGTTTCAATGATTTTTACATCTACTACATTGCCAATGGTTTTGCAGAGTAGATAAAAATACCTGTATAATTTGTGTAGGCGTAGAGGTGCATTTGCTTTGGCCTGAATTCTTTAAAATACCACACAAGCTGGATACTTGTTTTTTGAGTTCTGCTAGCTGCGCTAGAATTTTCTCTTGTCTAATCTCTAGCTCCACAATTTCTGGCAACGGGCTCTGTAACGATCACATTTTATATTATCAACGAGCCAATATTTGAAAGGAGTGCAGCTAACAGTTGCTTGAAGTATTAATGGAAAAAATAATCAATCTAATTTAATCGTGTAATTACTCATTAATCAAAAAAAATCTGCATGGTAGTGTTTTAGAGTTGAATTATTGTTGGGATGTTATAAGCAGATTTGAGATCAGCAATAACAGAAGAGGTAAAATTAGTTTTAGTTACAATAGTATTTTCGTTACTTGACATGCATGTATATTGCTGAAAAACTCATCATGCGGATTAAGTTTCAAGTTTCTTTGGTTATACAATAGTATCTAGTTTTTGTTTTTTCTCATGCTAGTCAGTTCAATCGAAATTTTGTTACTGGAAGGCTGCTGTCACATAACTTCAAGGGCTGATAGTGATGCATGCCAGACATATTATTGTGCATAAGAATCGTTTCTCATTATTAAACGTTATGCAAAATACAACTGTTATTCTAAAAAAAATTGGGGGGGTAGAGACATTGATCAAGCTCACACAACTGCTTTCTCAGTTGATCGTGATTAGTGCTTGTGGAAAATTTGGGAGGAGTCAAGACAGACAAAGGGCCAAAGGAATTAATCTTTTTCGGAAACAATCTCAACTAATAACGTGAGTAGATCCCAAATGACATTGCGCAAGCTTTAGGTTATACTTAAGTGAATAATGGAAATGATTAAAACCTTTAAAAACTTGATAACCTGTTCGGTAATATCCGACACTATCTTGCTCTCTTGGCTCGCGTGTTTGCTGGGCTGCTGCTGCTGTATTTCTTGAATATTTTTCATCTTGTACATAGTTTTTGGTATACATATCTCCCCCGGCATCGAAACTATCGGTTTTAACGCGTACATTGTCATCGCACCGCTCATTTTGTTCACTGCGAGTCTGTCGGAAATTTAAAATCAATTTTTATACCCGGATATTTATCTCGGTGTCGTATCGTTTCGTATTTTTCGCTTTTCCTAAGCGGCCATTTTATTCGCCGACGACGAGGAACAATTTTTTGGCAGAGTGACAGGACGATGACAGCGATAGGAGGCGCAAACGGCAGAGCTTTACTGCTCTGAAGTTTTCGTCAGTCACCTTGCGCCCCCTTCTGCTATGTCCGCTGTGAAATTGTCTCTTCTAGATGGCGCAGCGCCGCACGTTTTAAACGAGTACTGAAGAATGAAAAAAGACAAAATGACGCTATGGTTTTTTTTTTACTTCAACCAGACGTTGCATTCACGCGGTACGGGTTGATAATTAAATTAAGGCATATTTATTGTCGGTGGATTTTTATAAAAATCCGAATCGTTTTCCCTTGAATTACGATACAATAAGGGGCTTATTTTAATGCATAGGGGAGATTTTTTGACTCTAGTACCATATTTTATCCAGTAATCTCGAAGTACGATGGAAATATGGCGCTTTTTCCGAAACACCTTACGCCACCTACTGTTGATGTGTCAGGAATTCCTGTAGTTACAAACGATGTGATTGGGCGGTTGGTTCATTTCACGTGAATGTATAAAATAAATATTTAAAGGAAAGGTGCGATAAATGATTGCAATATTGAATCCGTCAATGGAAATAATATTTAAATAATATATTTGTGATAATCGTGTGGTTTTAATAATTGGTTGTGGGTGAATAACGAACAGATGCTCGGCGGGGTTGACATGGCGGCGTTTCGATGAGCCAATTGGAGGTCCGCTCTCTTAACAAGTCGGATATTGTAATTTCCCCTTACATTCGCGTCAGTGAATTATTCTGTGCTCCGTTTTGTCGTTATTGATAATAAATCGGGTTTTTATTGTTGGACTAGGCTAATTGTTAGCCGAGGTGGACTCGCGGGAGGCTCGAACGATATCGTTTCTTAACGTTTATAATGAGATATTGGTGTTTGGTCACGTGACTATAGCCGAAAAATGGCGCAAAGATCAGAGTACAAACATGGGATCCATTTCGTTGCAACGGTGTCATTTGTATTTGTTTACAAGCGCGCGTTTTCATAAACCACGTGTTAAGTAGGTGACGTTAGTTAATTGACTGACGGTATCAAACAAACGATGACGGGAAGAGGCACGAAAAGGCGGGGGCGTCCCCCCAAGTCCGTCGTAATGGAAAGGCCAAAAAAATTCCAATACCACCTAATGAAGAAACCTAAATACCTGCAAAATAAAGGCTCTGAAACACCTAATTCTCAGCCTAGCACGCCAACTGCATCAAGAGCTTCTTCACCTGTTGAGAGTGAGGAGAGTAGGCGTAGTACCCGTAGCAGGAAGTCTCGGAGTCTACGAGAGAAGCATGCCAGAAAAGGTGGTCACTCCGGTGCAAGTTCGTACCAGCGTCGTGGGTACAATCCTAATGTTGACTACCACGACTCTGAGTACCACTACGGTTCTGACTTTGGAGATGAATCCAGTGAAAAAAGTGATGTCGACGAAGAACCCATTCCGAGCGATGTTGAATCTTCTGAGAGTCTTGAAGAACCTGACCCATCAAGCGATAGTGACTTCTCTCTTTCCAGTTATAGTACTGCTAGCGGAACACCGCGAAAAACTTTGCTAAGCCAGCAATCGCAACGTGCCCCTAGCCCCGAACCCCTGTGGCTCCAAAATCGCGAGCTACCATCTCTTATTCTCCCTAAATCCTCAGACGATTTACTCGTGCCTCGAGAACTTGTTATGCCATCTCTTTCGATATACGAGGTACTGAGGCACTTCAGAACTCTGGTTCGTCTATCTTCATTCAGATTTGAGGATTTTTGCGCCGCGCTTGTATGCGAAGATCAGACAAATCTGTTGGCAGAAATACATATTATGCTAGTAAAAGCCCTCCTCAGAGAAGAAGATTCTCAACAGACTCATTTTGGCCCTCTAGATCAGAAGGATTCTGTTAATGTTAGCTTGTATTTTGTCGACCAAATGACTTGGCCAGAGGTTTTGCGATCCTATGTTGAAAGTGACAAGTGCTTCGATGAAAACATTCTTAATACACTATCTTCCTGTGAATATCCGTTTACTTCAGTTGAAAATAGGATCAAAGTACTACAGTTTTTAACCGATCAATTTCTCATTAGTAATCCTGTTCGAGAGGATTTGTTGCATGAAGGTATTATTCCACATTGCTATCATGAGTATGGTTACATGGCCGCACATTCAATCAAATTAAAAAATTTTATAACTATTGTGAGTTGTTAACATTGAATTTTTTCTTTAATTCAGGAACCGTACACTATGATGATCATTGTCGTGTATGTCACCGACTGGGAGATCTATTGTGCTGTGAAACGTGCCCAGCAGTTTTTCATTTAGAATGCGTCGAGCCACCATTGGTGGACGTTCCCACAGAAGATTGGCAATGCAGCATCTGCAAGGCCCACAAAATTACCGGAGTAGTAGATTGCATACCAGATGTCGAGAAAAATGGTCTGTTATGCAGACAAGAACATTTAGGATTCGATCGACATGGCCGGAAATATTGGTTTCTTGGTCGCAGAGTTTTTGTGTAAGTTCTATCTTCATTTTACCCAAACATTAATCTCGATTTGGGCTTGTTGAGGTTTTTTTGTACAGATTTTACATTCTTTTGGATTCATAATTGAAAATTAACTCGTTAATTTAGAAATATATGATTCAGTATTAATTTTCGTAAGCATTATCGAACAGAGTACGAAAAAATTTAAAGTATTATGCTATCTCCCAATTGGTTCATTATTTCCCTCTTTTTTTATTAGTACTTTTGAATCATTGAAGATATTGCCGTTGAATAATTTTTACATTTTGCGCATCATGGGTATTCTAGGGAGAGCGAAGATGGCGAAGTTTGGTATTACAGCACACCGTTACAGTTCGAAGAGCTCATGACTTGCCTAGACCAGAATGAAATGGAAGTGGCTCTATATCGTGAACTATCTGACTATAAGGAGGAGATCATTCGTCAAATGGAGCTAACTGAGAAAATAACCAACCAGTGTAAAGGAAATAAAAAATCCTACTTGGAGGTAGAAAATGGTAAGCATACATTCTTCAATGGAGTCAGGCTGTAATAACATTGGCACAGTATGGACATAACAAATCTTTTCTTGTCTTATAGCTAATATACAGAAGATGCAAAAGGAGAAACAAGAAAAGGCCAACAGAGAAGAAGAAGAACGGAAAGAAAAAGAACGGCAAGATGCCGAAGAAATGGTTCGTAGAATGCATGAAGGAACAGATTCCTTAGAAGAACAATTAGCTGCCATCTCTGGTCAGACCACGGATCGAGGAGCAGCATCAACTGGTGAAACTACAAGTGGAGGGGGCGGTGGTGATGGAATGGATGTAAACCGACAAAACATTCCTGAAAATGCAGCAGATTCTGTCGAAGTTGGTGGTGGGGATACGGCAGAGTCTACGACAACGACGTTGTCGACAAGTGAGTCTACGACTAAAACTAGTAAAACAGGCTCGTCTCTGTCTACCTCCGATGACGTTGAGGAAGAAGTTGTGGAGGGAGAAGAAGATTCTTCAAAGATTGGAAAAGATGGTAAGTACAAGGGGGATAGTAAGTTATCGATGAGTCTAAAAAAAGAACTGTCCAATCATGCAGGCAAAAAACATACAATTGTAACAAGATCAAAGACAGGATCTCTACAACCGCGCACTTTTAATATGGATGATTTGAAAAGAAGAAGTACAACAAGTCTTTCAAAAGAAGAACTGGACAAATTAGACAAAACTTTGAAAGACGAAGGAGACGGAACTCGAATAACTCGGCAGAAAGCACATCAGATTGCATCCGGGACTCATTTATTCAAATTAGGAATGGATAATGGATTCAAATCGTACGTCAATCAGTACAGCACAAACCCCATTGCATTGAACAAACCTCAACGTAATGAAGAACGTGACAAGAAAAGGCACCTCTCCCACAAATTTTCTCTCACCCAAGCTTCAGAATTCAAATGGGTTGGAAGTTTGACGGGAACTCGTGCTCTTCTGGTTAGCACTTTACGTCAAACTATTTTACAACTGGAAGGAAGCATCCAAGCTCCATTCATGCACACCAACTGGCCCTTGCTCCGAAAACCGTGGACGACTGCTGTCGGAGCTTGCGTTAATCCAAGAGATTTTGCCAGAGCTCTCATCGTACTACAAGCCTGCATAAAATCTGTGGTATTTGCAAGTGTATGGCATGATCAGTTGGGCCATGTGAAACTACAGAGAGTGACTGCACTTGAGAGGGAAGAAAAGAAAAGGCAAGACAAGAAAGATAAGAAGGAAAAAGAAGATGAAGAGGAACGGAATCGGCTGACTTACAACTTTGTAAAGTATACTTTGGGTCTGAAACATCAAGTGTGGAAACAGAAAGGCGAGGAGTATCGTGTCCATGGTCAATGGGGATGGCTGTGGCTCTCCGCAGGACGCCGGTTCAGGTCTCCTAATGGAAATAAGGGGGGGCTGCGAATGGGACCTCAAAAGATTATGGTGCAAATCAGGGATCAGGGTGGGATAAAAATTTTGGCGCTTGACCCGCCCACATACGAATTTCTGATAAAAGAGTATTGCGAACCAAAGGAATTGAAACAAATCAAGACCGAACTTGAAGAAACCCCCGAAGTGAAGACGGAAATTAAAGAAGAGAACCCAGCTTCAGCTGTCAAGCAGGAAAATGAATCCGCTGAAGACAAAGTTGAAGAGAAGATAAATGTTAAAGAAGACACGGATACAAAAAGTGAATTGAAGTCGGAGCCGGAAAATAAACCACATATACCTTGTGAGTACCTAATTTTCAGCTAGCTTACTCACAATGACAACTCACACTATTTTTTGGACGTTGTTCAGTTTTCCTTGCAATCAATTTCACCCCACATAAATCATTGACTTCTAACAAATGGTATAATAAATTTTGTGTGTGATAGTTCTAGCCGGAATGAAGATTGAAAAAGTATTTTTGCCCATACAAAAATTTGAAGAAATCGATGTTACTAAGGCATTGACAACCCCTGGTCGTTTACATTATCCAAAAATCGCTAAGAAGACTAGAATCGACGATTTCTTGTCCAGGAGAACGCACCTCAAGCTTTTGGAGGAAAGAAGATTATCCCAAACGGTAAGTAGCGAATTAATCTTCATTCGTTTGGTTACGTTGGAACCTGGAGTATAAATATCTCCATATCACAGGAAAAGTCAAAGGAACAAACGGGACAAGCTGCTGCGCTGAAGAGTACTGAAGGGGATGCTGAGGTGGATATAGAAAATAACGAAGAGAGTGACACAGATGCTGGTGATGGATCCTTGCAGAGTATCCTGTCCGGAAAGACACCTACAAAAGGGATTTCTGCGTCGGCAAGAGATATGCTTACAGTAATTGGCAAACGAATTCAACAAGTCAGAACTCAGTATGCAAATATATTGCGACTTTCCAAAAATGGCAGCTGTTATTCGCGCTACTGTAACATGACCGTACCTCCTGGAAAAGCGACCTCGGCAGCTCAGAGTCTCACCTCAACATGTTATTCTCCGATTTGTCTACAAAAAGCTAGGATAAAGAGGGATCTCATTACGCTTGTGAGGAAAGCAAATACGTTGAGCAACAATCAATCAGTGCCGAGTCTAGCACCAATTAGCGCTTCAGCGGCTACTCCACATACCAAGCCAAGTTTGAAACAAGAAGCGCCCGATGAAGCCAAAGATGCTATTAGAAGGGACTTGGAATCAGCTGTTGCCATGGCTACGCATTGCGCTGAAGAAGTTCAAGCTACTAATGTGGTTGTTCAGAAGACCCCAAATTCAGTGACAAACGCAGATGGACCTACTCAACCAACTAAAAGAATTAAACTAGAGCTACCAACTCCAGAAGAAAACATAGACGTACGTATAGTAACGAGATCCAAATAAACATAAATAAATTTCCTTCACAAAGTACCACTGTCTGTATCGCAATGTTGGCTTGCAGGTTGGGGACAATACTGATGCGGCAGATAAAAGCGCGATAACGATGAAAACCACTAGTAGCGTAGTGACAACTACGACGGTAACCACTTCGCAGCAAACAATTAAGACAGTTGATGGTGTGGTGCAAAGTTTGCAGGAAATTTCATCATCTAAGAACTCTGTATCCGTAGCATCGGAAACGAAAACTTGGTGAGACATTAGAACACGATGGTTCGCATATATTGCACGAGTAAATAGCCAAATGAACTTTGTTTTACCTTTCATAATTCGTTTCTAGCAACGTTAATAAAACAGGATTGAAAACAGTATTCGTAAATCGGCGCGGTAGAACGGTACAAAGAAGTTCAACTACAGCAAAAGAGTTGAACGCAGATGGCACAGAAAGAATATATTCTGCCACTTCGTCAGAGGGAAAAGTTTATTTGAAAAAAGTTACTACTTCACTAGCGGAAAGACGGAAGAAACGTACTCCCGTTAAGTATCCATTGTGTTCAACCTTTTCTACACGAACCAAGCATCGCAGCATTCTGGTCCTGCCCCAACATGAACTTCGTAAACTTGCCAGACTCGGGGGTCGCACGCCTGTTTATGGATTTCATCACATAGCTAAGGTATTTGTTACATGCACATTCACTCTTCCTTATTAATGAAGAAAATGAGATTGATGGTGTCTCTCTATTTCAGGCTAATATGTCGGTATGGCCATACCCTTGCCCTAGACCACTCTTTAAAACCTGCTGGCTTTATCGCACTGTTGGTCTTAAATCTTTAGCATCAGCTGCTTTACAGCTACGCATTTTATGGGCTTGTTTACGATGGGACGACATGTCTGCAAAACCCTTGTCAACAGATGGCAAGCACCAAGTTACAACTGATACCGAAATTAT
This sequence comes from Athalia circularis, assembly GCA_963978495.1. NCBI lineage: Eukaryota > Metazoa > Arthropoda > Insecta > Hymenoptera > Athaliidae > Athalia > Athalia circularis. Next base: position 11,413,391 of record OZ021702.1, read on the forward strand.
GTCTCTGGAGATATTGAAGCATCGACATGTTGGTCAATTTATGGATAGAGCCCAATATCTGCGAAGAAAAGTTGTGATACCTCTGGAACTTCCCAAGCAAGTCAGAGGTTCGTGATAGAGATGCAGAGCTCGTGAAATATTTGACTTTATCGTTTGGCAGCAGTTCTAATTTTTACTCACATTTCTTAGAAGTCACATCGATACGCAGTGGTTTGAGAAAAAGAAAAAGGCCCGAATCACCTCAAAGTACGGAACCGCAGGTCAGCGAAGAATGGGTGGATGAAGACAAATTAGATCTATGGGAAATTAAGCAGTATGGGGACAAGTAAGTACCGCTGCCTAACCTAACACGAATTGAAGACTTCGTTTCATTATGATGTCTGTTTCCTACAATTTTTTTTTTTTTTTTTGAGAGGGAACTGAGTGAATGCTAACATCCTAGTTGCTATAATTTACTCGGCTATCTAATCGATACTAGCTTGGGATCGGAGCAAATGCTAATTCATTGATTTGGCTATTAATTCTATTGTGATGTCCTCCTATCCTTGCCTAACACCATCAAATACTAACCCTCCGCTTGGTGTGTGTCTGTCCTTCAGGTTAGAGAAGGCTAATGCCCAGATTATTACTAGGAGTAGATCAGGAGTTCCACAATCTGTAGTTGTCGGAGGGAATAGAGCTTCGATCACAGGTGGTGTGGATCAGCTTGTTAGCGGCAAAGCTACCCCTGAAGAAATTAAGGAAAAAATGGAGCAGCAGCTACGTTTACAAAGGGCTGCTCATCAGCAAAAACGAGCGCTGGAAACTCTCAAGAGTCCCATGAATGCGGGAACTGGTACCCAACTTGTTAAAGTCACATCAAATTCAAATCCAGGTAAAAATCTTCAGCTTCTGAACAAAGAAAAAATTCCCACAAGAACCTAATAGCGAAAAGTTGTTTCTTATATCTTTATTACAGATGGCACGCTTAAGATTGTTTCAAAAGTGGCAATATCTGGTAGTCCTAATACAAGCGGAAAGTCCCAGTTAACTTCTCTGCTGACTACGCCCAGTCAGAATAAGACGTTCCTTGGTACCAGACGTATCTATATGACAAAATGTAAGTTTGGTGTTTGTATTGAAAGTAACATTACTCAGTTTATATCGGTAGGTTTATATGAATTTACTTCATATAATAATGTACTGAAATTGACAGCTTCTGACGGGACAACACGAGTGGTGTCTGGACCTACCAGTATTCTTCCAAAAAGTACTACGACCTCTCAAATAGGTCATTCGCAGCCACAACAGCAACAGTCTCTCATCAAAGTCACAAATCAAACAGCTGGCCAGGTCAATCATACCACCCAAGGAGGTACGTCCACGATTCATATTTTTCGTAACTTAATTGATTTCTTACGATTGATATCATGTCTTTTCTTCAGCATCTAACACTCCCGTTCAGCACGTACAACAGAGAGTTCAGATTCTTCGAGGACCAGATGGAAAATTACAGGTACGAGGATTAATGCCTGGTCAACAGCTGGTACAAATGCCGGATGGAAAACTCCATGTTCTAAATACAGGTCAAGCTATAGCTGCAACTCCTGCGCAATCCCCGGCAACCACATCTTCTACTACTACGACTACACCTCAGGTTTGTAACAAACATTGTTTTGATTAGAATTAGTGTACCGTTGAATTTTTATTTAAAAATCCGCAATATCAAAGGTAGAAGCTAGATTTTGGATTTTTGCGATTTTTGGTTGCGATTTTTGGGCCAAAAATTAAATATTTTTTTAATCTTTTGAGCGACTGTTTCCCAATGTATTTCGACCTCAACAATGCTTGTGTATGTAAAGCTCATCTTGAAATATTTCTATTTTCCAGACCGGCGTGAAAACTGTAACTAATATCAGCCCTGCTAAAACAGTAACACCAACAACTATAACGACTAAAAGCACTCCCTCTAAAACACCGAGTAGTCAGGCCCAACAACCAACAGCTCAACCACAGGTAAATACCGTGTAATATCAATAATTGATTATGATTATCGTGGATTCAACATTCAACAAGCATTTGGAATTTCTTTCATATGTTTATCATGCCTGGCTGGAACTCAGATAGTCATGGATCAGTTGAAAATAATAGTAGTCATTTTTTTTATGGGAATAATATTCTAACCGCAATAGCTGTCAATTACGTTCATGAGCGTAGTGTGTAAACGAACTACTTGATCTTGTATTGCTAAGATTTTATTAGAAGTTTAAATTAGCCTAAAAAATATTGACGATGAAAGTGACTGATGATTTTTGAATTGATTTCATTTAAACTGGAATTATTCTTAACAAAAATCTATTATGTTTTTAAAACAAACGATGGTATGGACTCCAAACAATTGAATCGAACCTTTTACTCCTGATTTTTTATACTATATGTATATAATATACTAGCAAGTACTATCAGTAAATGCATACATATCTTCAATCTGGGTGATATAATTTTATTTCATTTTCATTGCAGGTTATGACACCAAGTGGACAACTGATCAACACTAATCAGATTGTAGTGAATAATGCAGCCCTTGCTCAGCAATTGGCATCGGGCAAAGCTCAGTTAGCAACCATCGGAGGACAACAAGTTGTCATCCGTAGTACACCGACCGGTAATCAGATCGTTCATTTAAACTCAACCAGTGGCGGTGTTGTTGTAAAAAATGCTGTATCGCCGACTAAAGTTTCAAAAGGTTAGATATAATTTTTTTGCTTTCTGATCATGTTTAAATAAAAAAGATGAAACATAAAAGTATATCAACATCACTTCAGGTGTAGTAGTGCAACAAAATCAGCCGGCAACGCCAGCAACGCAGGCTGCAGAACCAAGTGGAACGAATACTGCAACCAATGCTCAAACTGTTACAACCCCTACTACGCCAGCTACTTCCAATCCAACCCCAGCAGCTCCGGCTCCTGGTAGCGTAGAAGCCTCGCTGTTAGCTGGCCAGCCACCTGGCACTGTCATAAAATGCGTTACAGCACAGGTTATTCAAACAACCCAGGGGCCAAGAATCGTTCTCCAAGGACTGCAAGGTGCGGATTTTACCCCACAGCAACTTGCGATGGTTCAGCAACAAGTTAAACAGCAATTGCTGAAAGGTCAGTTTTGCCTTATCAAATTCCTCTTATTATATGGACGCGAAATTATTTGATTCTTACACTCTTCTGAAATTGTAGCGCAAGCCACAACTGGAAAACAGGGTGTACTAGGGCCTACAAAAATATATCTAGCCGTTCAGCCAGCCCCAAGCACTCAGGCAGCCGTCGCTTCACGTACACCAGCCACATCTGGCCAAACACAACCCGCTCAGCAACCTTTGGCATCACCTCCGCATGCTGCTGTTCCTTCAACAACTAGTATGTATCGTTTTCTTTGTTAATGATCGATTTAAACTGAACGTTGCTGTGAAGAGTTGAATTTGACATTTTTTTTTGAATTTTCCAGCACCTCAAACTGAATCAGCTGCAACTCCAGCTCCATCGCAAACCGGAGTACCTGGATCCCCTGTAAAACCTAAAGTTGTCGTACAGCAAGTGGGGCGCCCTACTACAGGAGGTGATGCAGAACCACAGCGCGCAACAGTTGCCAATGGACAGCAACCGTCACAGCCCTCACAAGAACCTAACCAAACCGCTGCTAAGAAGTTTGTGCTCACTCCGGATTATATACAGCAGAGTAAGTACCCGTAAATATTGTTGTACTTGCATTTTCATCTCTGCCAAAATAGATCGTGAACGAAAGTAATGTGTATTTTTTGTCTGATCGGTAATGATGACCAAATTGATGTTAGTAGTCGAATAGAGATTCAAAAAAAGGGGGGAGAAAACCTGTCAGTCGTGTTCTTTTGACAATGAAGAAGAAGACATTGATGAGGGGATTTCTTTCAGCTATAAAAAATGCACTAAAGCAGGAAAATCTTAATCCTGAAATAGAAGAGAAACTGCTGCAGCTTCAACGCTATCAGGAGAAGCAAATGAAAGGCGGTGTTGAGACTTCCGTAACCTGCAATCCAACCCATGGCACCCCGACCATCACCACTCCAAGAGCTCCGTCACGCAAAAGGCCTGCACCCCCCCACATTCCACCCGCTGCATCACCGACTACACCACTTCCATCAACGAACGAAAAGGACAACGAATGGAGTGAGACACCCAAGAAAAAGCCAGCTCCACGACAAGAACCCAGAGAAATACCAAAGTAAGATCATTCGAATGAAGTCAAATATTTTCACCGAGGTTTAGGTATGCTGTGAAATAAAAATTTGATTTTTTTCTATCCTACAGAGCACAGAAAACTACCGAAGTTGTAGAAAATACTACTGAAAGTGCAACTCCAAAAAACCGCGCAGGAAAAATCAGAGACTCTCAAGAACAGAGGAGAAAACAACAAGTCCATTCTCGTATGCAAGTATTGCTGTTCAGGCACAAGGAGCTTCTGAAAAAAGACATTTTGAAAAAGAGAGCCCTGCTGGAAAAAGAACTCCAGATTGACATTCAGGTAATGCAGGAAAGATGAAAGCTCTATCCCAAGGTTTTTAGGGCCGTCTCTGATTGAATATTAATCTCTAAAAAAAAACCAATTGCATTTCAGAAGGATCTCTCAGCTGAACTAGCTACAAGAACAAAGGCAGAAAGGCACAAACAAGACGAAGTTAAAGTGGGAAGCGCAAAGCGCAAATCAAATGCGCAGGCAGCACAACACGTTGTTAGTCCACCAAATCGTGGAGGCAGGCCGAAAAAGCATAGGTCCCAAGGAAATAGTGCAACGCCACCAAGTGCTTCGACTGCGGCTGCTGCTGGTCGTATCAAGAAAGAAAAGCTATACTGTCTGTGCAGAACACCTTACGACGAAACTAAGTGAGTGATAGCGTATATTCGAAGGGGAAAGCGTTCTGTAGTTAACTTTTCATTCCTGGGAAAAATTTGTAGATGCATGAATGGGTAATCGGATTTTCTTTAACGTTAATAAAAAGAAATACGGGTATCAATAAAATCTGTTCGGCAAGTTATGGTTAAGATTTTGGGTGCAAAGTTAGTATTTCATTGTTGGCTTTGGCTGTAGGTTTTATGTGGGTTGTGATCTCTGCAACAATTGGTTCCATGGAGACTGCGTGGGTATTACGGAAGAAATGAGCAAATCCCTCTCTGAGTTTGTATGTACTGAGTGCCGGCATGCGAGAGACACGCAGGAATTGTACTGTCTTTGCAAGCAGCCTTACGACGAATCTCAGTGAGTATTTTACGACGCATTTTTAACTTTAACTTTCGAAGAAAAATCGATAATCTTTCAAATAATCATAACACCATTCAGTCAATCGTGGAACCATTCTAAAAATCAATCACTAATACTCATTAAAATTCGAACGGATTGATGGTAACCTCCTTCGTTGTGTTAATTTAAGGTTTTATATCTGCTGCGACAAATGCCAGGACTGGTTCCATGGTCGTTGTGTAGGAATTCTGCAATCTGAAGCCGATAATATCGACGAATACGTGTGCCCAAACTGCCAACGCAACTCGTCGGTTAACTTTGCAAATATGAAAAATCTTAATGGCAAGGATCTTGACCTTTTAAAGAAGCTGATCAAACAAATTCAGGTATCTAATGAATTTCGAGTCACCTTTTATCGTAAATAATCAGGAAATTACAAAATATTGTCATTATGATTGCAGGCGCACAAGAGTGCTTGGCCTTTCATGGAGCCCGTAGATCCTAATGAGGCGCCGGATTACTACAAGGTTATAAAAGAACCTATGGGTGAGTAGTCGGAACGATCTAACGTGATCCGTGTTCGTTCGTTGATTGTATTTAGAATTATGAAAATAATTTTTCCATGAATTTTTAATTTCGATTATTATTACAGATTTGCAAACAATAGAGTTGAGGATAAACGACAGGTCGTACAAAAAACTCAGTGAGTTTATAGGCGATATGACAAAAATATTCGACAACTGTCGGTACTACAATCCAAAGGAGTCACCATTCTTCAAATGTGCTGAGTCATTGGAAACGTACTTTGTGCACAAAATTAAGAGTCTAAGGGAAAAATTTTCTGAGGGTAAATAAAATTCAATCAAAACTCAAAAGTGACGAGAACGAGCGAGTGGAAGTGCGAAAAGAATTGGCAATTATTATTACCAGTGCAGTGTAATTCGATTGACCTGTGCAAGTAAGAGAAAATGAAAAAAATAAAAAATACTAACAATAAAAGCAACAGAGTAAAATAAACTCAAAGTAATTGTAAGTTACATTTAGTACATACAAAATTCACTATTTATTAGAGCTATGCGAAAAATCACTTTCTTTGAACTAGAGCCGTACATCACGTATATCTAAAGTGCTCGTGACTCTAATTCACGATTGAAGAACTGAAATTTTACTGTTTTTATTACCTGAAATTTTGAAAGTAACAGGCCGTTAATATAGTATAATTTTAATAAGGGATAAATAAATTCGGTGCTAAAAGAATTTAGAAACTATATAATCGTATTATTGGAAATATCTTCTATCATAATATCGGATGATTAAGAAACTTTTTACGTCATTGAGTAAGAAATTTCTATCTTATTCATCAATTTTTTTTTTTCCTTGGTTTTTCAACGCAGGTGATTGTTTCGCAGAGTTCTATTATAATTTATACATAAAAATACATTTACCGTACATTGATTCAGTCATGTATCGTTTAATGTGCACGTTAAACAATAATCACGAGTATAATTAAAATAAATGAAAATAAATAAAATAAAATGAAGAAAAAAATAAATAAGTATAGTACACCGATCACTGCCATCGAGCAGTTTGATTGAAAAGCAGCGACTTTATAGTAATCATATTGTTAAATGAAACGATTTGTCAGACGCGGTTTCGTGAAAAGAAAAAAAAACGTAATTTTGCACAGGAATAATGCAGACATGTGTGAAAATATAATTACCTACTTACCTAGTGTCAATCCGCCCAGCTATACGTTTCGATACGTCAGACAAAATGTTACATATAACATGATAGGTGTAAGACTATTAGGACGCGCATAATGAATTGTACAAATTTGTTTATCGTGCTCACAAGTAATTATTATTACTTACGTTGTTTTAATCACATAAATTTTCTATAAAAATAACAATAGTAATAATAATGATGAATTGTTTATAAACGAAACATATGATGTTAGGTCATAAGGATGAAAAGCAGAGAATTTCAACTGCGCTTGTAAATAAAGGTAGGCAGTGTCTAGAAATACAATTGAAGAACATTGGTAAGAAAATGATAATCAGTTGCGTGAAAACGAAAGAAAAGGATAGAAAAAAATATGATAAAAAGTAAAGTGATTAAAATTAAAGATTTAAAAGGAAAAGCTAGTTTTCAAGTAAATTGTTTATGTTTTAGATATTAAAGTATTATTAAAGAGAAAAAAAAAAAACATTTGATGCTAACAATTAACATATTAGTTGCGTTCATTTGTACAATCCTTGAGATACTATTGCGGAAACATCGCTACAATAGAAATGTAACAACAATTCGCAGATTTTATCGCAATCAAAAAAAAAGAATCGCATAGGCTAACAATTTTTTGTTCCCAAATATAGAATATGGTTTGCCATTGGGTTCATTTTTGGAATACGGGCATCAAATTCTGTCGATTCGGTGAGAAGCGGAACAACACAATAATCGAAGTCTCAGGCTAGTGAGAATTTCAAATGATCGCAATTATCGTTGGAGGATGCGCTTTAAACATTATCGCTCTTGACTTGACTTAGTAGTTCGATCGCATCAAGTTTATCATATCAAAAAAAATTTTCTACTATATTTTATCGTTCTATGAATACCGATCTAAATACATCCTAATACCTAAAACACGACAGATTTTTAGGGTTCTGTTGCTCCCTGTAAACTCACAAGACCTGGCACTGATCTGTTTTTTTTTTTTTTTTTTTTTTTTTTTTTTTTTTCTACCTAGGCTTTTCGATTGTTATAGTTAAATTTGTCATAAAATAAGCTTAATTTTCTTGTTTATATGCTATGGCGATGGTGACTGATTAAAATTCTGCAAATATATCGTTTACAATTTCTATTGTATTCTATTGGGTATATCATTTGATAATATTCATATCCGCTGTGTGATTAAAGATCAATTTTCAATTATATCAATTGTAAAAAATATCAAAAAGTTTTATTTTCAAAACTATCAAAAATTAAGTACAGCGATCTATTGCTAAGATTCGGAGTGTCAATGAGCATATAGATTAAGATTTATATCGAGAAAAAAAAAATTAAAGAAAAAATGAGAGGAACGACAAATTTTTAAACAACTGGCAAGCACATCCTGACAGACCCTTTTGCTTTACCGGTTCATTACTATTAATCATGTAAGGTATTTTAATCCTTTCACGAAAAAGCAACAAAGTGTGATTATCTAATTATATTCATCTGAAACCTAATACTAAATAGTTTATAATAAATATATTTGTACTAATTTTAATCATAAACTTTGTTGTTTTTATTGCACTACAATATAAATTAGTAAAAAATATATATGACGTATTACACTTTTATCTTTTTTTAATTTGCCAGCTGACTGTAGGAAATAATAATGTTTTCGAAACAAAGATTCATAGAACTTTGCAAGAAATATTAATTTTTCTGGACAGCCAGATTAGCCCGTTGTACGGTGAGCTGTCTGTTATCGGTTACAACATGAAAAAGAAGTGGTACTACTAATTAAAAACAACTTGTTCGACTTTGCAGGAAAGGTAAACGTTGAGTAAATAAACATTCTGATAGGTATGTATACCATTATATTAGTACAGTTTTTAAGCAATTAGTACTATATGTATGATTTAATTATTCAAATGTATCCATAATTACAGTATGTGGATACGAAGTTGGATGTCGCATAGCAGATAATGATTCTACCAATTTTGCCATAATATCTTTCTGGAGCCTAGAAAGGTATGGCTTTGAAAAAATATATCTTTAACGACGCCCCTGGCTAGATGGTCAACACCCGGTAATCACATGGATCAGTGCGGTGATCCAAGTACCGATTGCTTTGCTGAAAAAAAGTATAAGAAAAATAATTGAATAATGACCACTCAACTTCCCATTGATCTGAAGCTATAAGTTCTAACACAGATGCTGTGTGTATTGTTTAGACATGACACACACGCATGAAATGTCCGTTAATCGTTTTTATTCACTTGTAACTTTGAACTGTTTCGAACTTCACTTTAAAATTACAAGTTTGCAATGTCCTTGAGCATCCGACCGTTCTCCCTTCCCGCAGTTGGCCGGCGCTTGGATAATGAAACGTGTATCGATCTTCGGAGTCGTACTACTTGGATCCGGTGGACCGGTCGATTTCTCGTCCAGATTTTTTGGTCGCCCACGATCATCCCCGTTCAACTCGTCGTTGCTAATGAGTTCGTTGTTATTGTTAACAGTGCTAATTAATGGTAATAATTTGTTGTCCTCCTTCGCAGGGTACACTATAACTGGAACGAAGTCGTCGTCATCATTCTTCGGGAAGAAGAAGTCTTCTGCTTGAGCCTGCTGTCGTTTAATCAGCTCTTCTGGATCAACTTGTGGTATCGGTTTTACTCCATAATTTTGAAAAGCGGGAGGAATTTCGTTTTCGTCCATCTCTGCAGAGGATGCTTCAGATAAATAGTTCAATGGTTGGTAAAAAAAGGCGGCAGCTTCTGCCCTTGAATTTTCACCCAGGGGATCAAAATTCATTCGCAAATTATCAGAGAGATGTCGGTATGGTATACTCTTTCCGACCACCGCATCGTAATTGCTGAATAACAACAGTTGCAGGATGACGAGGTACATATTTTTTCTCAAGATTTGAAAACTCTGCGTAGTGATTGAAGAACTGATTTCTACTGCAGGCGAACGAGCGGTTAGCCTCGCTTAATTAATGCAACTGCCTCAGAAGGGATCCTATTTTATTCCAAACGAGACGATCTTATCTCAACTAAGATCTGGTGGTTTACAAAGCCGCAGATTAATGCTTTGTGAAATTAAATCTTTATTCGCTATAAACAGCTTCCGTGGAAACTAATTACCGTACCACAATATATGAGTATGTATGTTTGTTTCAAACTTTCAAAGAACTACTCGAGATATCGTACCCTTTGCTTGATTAACGGAGTCCCCCTCTTTGATTTCCGGTAAGATAAATTGCGTCAAGTGCTAAACTAGGTAAATAACTCAGCAAAAGTTTTGTGAAAGAGAAAAAATCTTGACGTAATTACTTCTGAGAATCAATTCAATTTTTCAATAACTCCTGGGGATTATCATGTGATATCCCCACTCCGGAGGTCCACCCTTTAATAATACATGATCGAATCCACTCAGAAGCCGATTTCGAGGTAACGTATATTTATTTTTATTTCTTAACTCTTATCAATATTCACCCTACCGATTATGAACCTTCTTCCTTGTCCTTTAGAGTGGTGCCATCGTCCTAGTCATGCTGGGGGGGGAGCAATAATTTGCGGTTGTAAGCCGAACCGGCCCAGGCCGGCATTTTTCCTTTCTTATCCACCGACTGATCCTGATAAAGAGTTTTTTCATCTTCCTGCTGCTCTGATTTGAATACCAACGGTGTAGGCGGCACCTGTGGATTGTCAAAGTGTCCAAACTTCCAAGAAATGCGACGTTTCTTAGCCGGAGGTTCCGTACTCGTAACTACGGCGGAATTGTCGCCATAATTATTTTGGCCGTGACCTGATATCAGGACATTGCGCCCAGAGAAACCATTTGAACCGTGGTAACTCGATCCATGTGAATTTATGAAGTCGTGCGATGATCCATGGGAGGATTCATGAAAAGATCCATGGGAGCTGATGTGGCTGCCACCGCCGTGCGATCCCCCATGACTACTGCCCCCGTGATAGCCTCCTCCATGACTACTATGACCACCGTGACCACCGTGACCACCGTGACCACCTCATTATTGAATTCAAATTTATCGATTATTTTAGCTAAACGTTATATTGATCGGTTTTTCAATAAAAATCATACCTCTAGCACTGGTTAATCCCGCCGAAATTAAGACGCAAAATAGAATTAACATCCCCAAGCAAAATATACTCATGGTATAACGACGAGAAAAATCAAGCATTCTTACTAGTAACGAAACTTGTAGCTCAATGCGGCTCGGTTATGATTTATTTACTGCGAGTCGCCAAGAGAAAACTGATAAAAATTATTCTCGCTATTTTATGACCCGGAGTCTTAATCGGCGACCGCAAGCAAGGTCAAAAATAGGGGCGCGATTATTCTTGCTATCAAACCACCTAATTAATATTATAACCAGAAATAAAACACCGCGCAGGCAAATTCTGCATTTCATGCGTGTGTGTATCATTTGTACGTGAGCAGACATCGCAGAGCCAATTAGTTCGTACTTAAATTTTGACATTATAACTTATTTGTTTTCAGTTATTACGAAAGGATATTCCAATCGGACTCACCCAAGGACTAAGCTAGCTAAGCATGAGTCTGCAGTTACCAGAGGAATCCCTTCTCTGCCCCGGTGCACAGGCTTTGATGGGAGCGTCAATGATGTTCATGGTTTTTTTTGAAAATTTGAACAAAGGTGGTTTCCCTGATGGTGTATCACCTGCAGTGTCCTGACCCTCTGCGGGTTTCTCCCCCTCCGGAGCAGCTGACTCTGCATTTCCCGCTGCGTCTTGAGTGGCTTCTGAATCTTCTAGAGCCTGCCCATCTTCAACGGTGAGTTGATCAGCTTCATCCTGACAGTTAGCGGGTACAAGAAGTAAAACGAGGAAAGATGCGAGAAGCACCGTGAGAAAATTAATCTCTACTATCTTCATATCTCTCTAACAAATCTGAACGGTTTCCTGATTCTTGTATAAACTGTGTCTAATGCTTTTCAGGATCAAGACTAACAACTCCAAAGCTTCTCCTGAACGTTTTATAGAAATTCCACGTGGAGCAAATGGTGTCCCCCCAACCTCACTCATACTTGGGTATGTACATTATAGGTATATCGTTGCATAATCTTAAAGCAATACGTTGGCGATCATGTTTGCTTTTGAGGAACTTTGTTCAACAGAGTGTAGAGATCGGAAACTTGGTACATAGTGACGTCTCGTTTATTTAACAAAGGCGTGATAATATAAGCCGATTTACCACAAGCAGATGCTGCGGGTAAATAAACTGCCATGGTCGCGACTCTCATGGACGAAGGTTTTTAACTGGGCGAAGTATGTTCGCTAAAATTTGCACCTTCTATATAAGTATATGGCCTCTATAGGTATTTGTTGCGAATAGTTACATAGTTTTCGGAATCGTATAATTATTATAATGACATGAAAACTGGACGAGGATCGGGTCGATAAAATAAAACTAGTGACCTATGCAGGCCGCCGTAATTTATTCAATGGATAATCGGTTTATTTCGTAAAAATTTATAATAATATTGAAAAAAAAGAAGATAATCAGTTGTGTCTCATATTCTATATTCAAGAAAAATCCTAAAACCATAAATATTATCATGAATTCCTGCAGTTACGCTTATAATCTTATCGCGCGATAATCAATGAAGGTGCGATGCTTTATTTTTATCATAATGAAAGATATTACGTATTTTTTTTTTCACCATTATAAGGTGTGACTAATTTCAGTGGCGTCTTTATTTTATTGGCAATAAAAATCGTGAGAAATGTGATGTGGAGAAGCGTTCAGGATTTCTCAAAAGTTCATTCCAGGATCTATCGATCAGGTTTCACGCCTTGCTCTTGACATGTCATGAATATGTAAAATACTTAAAATTAAAAGCTGCAACAGTTTTACGCATAAAATATAAATGTATGATAATATCAAAATATCATTCGCAGCTTACACTCCTTCGCGCTGAATAAATGACGTTGACGTTCAAAACTTCACAATTTCACATTCGAAAATTTTTAAGAACAAAAAAAAATAAGAACAACTTAGTCACTCATATACGCCCCTCTGTCTTCCGCTCTCGTCCGTCCTGGTGCTGCCTAGGCCGTTTTTTTGCTTGTAAGTCGGCGAGGGTCTATCAAAAGTTTGAATGATGTGTCGTTTATTTCGACTCTTCGCTTCATCTTCATTAACATTTTGGTTTTCACTAACTCGATTCTCCTCGTCTGTTACAGCTGTTCGTATAGAATCCTGAGACGTGTTCTTTGACGACATAATAATTGAGCTTGTTTTAATGTACAGCGTAACCCGACTTTTTTCCACTAGAAATTTTAACTGACTGACTGACTCAGAGTGCTCATTGGGGACCAGAGAGACGTCTACTTATAGGTATACAAAAAGACGATACGTCATGATACTAATTATTATACAAGGTACACAAACCGTAATGCATACCTACGTATACTGACATCAACGTAGTAATAAAAAAAATTTTCATGTGCTTACATTTATCGGTAAAAAATCTTTTGTAGCGACTTTGCAGGCTTATTCGAAGAAGATTGCGATAACGAAAGCGCAGAAGATAAGAGCTGGGCATTTCAAATGGATTTTACACGTCACTCAATAAACGCGACGTAAAATTCCAATATACATACCTATACACCTATGTATACCGTCATGTGTGCTGAATATGACGCGTAGGAGGAGCTATTAGTAAATAAAGCGCGACACACTGCCATTTTACTTCTCACGGTCGATCTGGAACTGATTATCAATGATCCATAGCCTTAAACTTTGATTTATGTGATTACTTCAGGACTCGGCGGAGTTTCCCGTTAGCATCACGCCGGAAATCACTCGAAGAGGATTCTCGCAATGGTGCTGCTATGATGTTCCTTTTCCCTCTGGATTTTGCGGCTCCTCCTGCACCATCTCCTGCAGCCTCGATTTCATCTTGCAAGGTAGCCTGTGTTGTCCCAGACGTTGCCGTTGCGTCTCCAGGTCCACTTTGATTCGGAGAAGTCTTTCCTCCTGCAGCATCTTTCGACTCTCCGGCTCCCATCTTGTTCACAGACTGCACCGATCACGACAAGGTATATTAACTTGACTACTATTGTATTTATAGTCTATTCGTAATTCTGGAGAGCTAGCTTTTTGTTTTCTTTTTTACCTCACTGTTTTACAATTCCTGCACGTCGGGAGACGACGTATCCCAACTTCCGACGTCACCCTGATGTACGATCCTACACGTATTGAAGGTTCGGGGCTCACAAGAGCAGTGATTAGGACGGCTATTTACTCTCTGTAGTTAAATAGACGACTAATTAAAGATACGATACATCTTTTCTTCGCCGAGTGTTCGCATTTAAGATTGACCATCTCCGATTGGTTCACCTTTGGATTTGGAATGCGGCAGAACCAGTATATGTCTGACATCAGTTTATAATCTATGATAGCTACGCTACATATTTGGTTGTTTGATATTTCGATCGTCGTCCAGCTTTTAAACTTATCGGCGTGCTAATCTGTCGCTTAAGATCGACCAGTTTTTAGATAATAGACATAACAAGGCTGTTAACGGTTCATCTTTTTGCTTATGCGCAGACCGACGGTATCCGGATTACAATTTGAAAACAAAAATATACTTATCTGAAGGAAATTGGTGATTCAAGCGGAAATAAAATATACTTATAATTCCATTGTCTGTTTTCGTCTATTTATTCTTCATTAATTTTCTGGCCTTCAACATTGCGTACTTCTAACTAAAAGATAAATTTACACCGGGTAAACTGTTTAAGACTTTCTTTATAAATAGGCACATCATTACATATTGGAATTCCGGGATTCCCGTTTAATTTCAGGCTATATTTATTCTACATATCATGTAAATACATGACGCATCGTTATACCATTGAGTTCTATGCCTATTTCGGTCGTAGGTCGTGGTCACGATCTCCAACATTCCAGCAAAAATTGAGAAGGGGAGCAGGATAAATCGCTAGTAGAGTACAGAAGAGAAAAAGCAGCCTCTTTCAATTTTGATTCTTGATCGGTCTTTCGTACAGAAATATCGGACGACACCTTCCATTAGCATCCACTCGACGACCTGGTCCGCAAGGAAACCGAAGAAAGTTGCTCATCGGAATTATTGACCACGATCTTATAGGCGCGTGACTCTCCGGCCTCGTTGTTTCGGCAACTGTAAATGTTAATTGAACAGTCTTGTTATTGACCACGCAAGAATCGGTACTAAATTGATTTGTCTTTTTTTTTTAATGTTTTTCAAATGCCATACCGTGCTCGATAAACTGTTCGACGTCGGTATCGATGTAATCTTCGGTGGTACTAAGCCCGAATTGGTAGGGGTGATTCAGGGTTGATAATTCCTCAGGAATCGCTTTCCCGGTATTCCCAAGACACACCAATGCCGCAATGACCACAAAAGTTGTTGCAGATCGCATCTCTAGCCACGATGCGATTCCAACGATGCTCCAGCCACGCTAGAATTACGTTGAATATAATCCTGGCAGATATCTGCGGGATTCCCTTATCGTTTAATGCGCGAAGAAATGAATTGAAGTATGTATATTAAGCACAGCTTTGCTTTCGTATGACACGACGAGGAGATTCTGAACGTTTGCATCCGAATTTCTCCGTATATATTGTGAGGCAATGACGTATGTGGTAGCAGCTGGCCGTATATAGCGTAATATAGTGTAAACGTTCGATTGTGAGAGAATTCGCTAAGGATTTGTTCGACCGCTATGGGACTCGACGTCGTATTCCTAAAGTAATTACCGCAAAAACGATCTACAGGATGTTAACAGATAAACTTATGACGTCAAGACGAAATATTAGAGGAAAAAGCGACTTCACTTCAATTCTCAATTACCGAGAAAATTATACCGACAACCCAAATAAATACTTTATTTACCTAAATTTAAATCAAAATAATTTACGTATGCCAAACTTGGACCGGAGTCGCCTCGCGATCATTTGACAAATTATAACGCGGGAAGTATTGGTATAACTTTGGCTCGAGTATAGGTCAGATTATTGTTGGCATCATCCCATGTGTTGTGAATATTTATATTGTTAGATCCCGGCAGCGACTAGCCAGATCATGTCAAGATGAGGTCGGTGTTACGTTTTTTCCTTCCTTTTGGTATCCCTCCCCCCTTCTTTTGCCGACCAGCGTTACTTTATTGCTGCACAGCGTGAGAAATAAAAATAAAGATTACTTATGTTGATGATGATATTGGTTGAATTAAGAGCGGATTTGTCAAGGATTCCTAGATATTACCAGAATAAAGAAAACTCCGGGATTTTAAAGCAACCAAGAGAGGAAGATGAATGAAATTTGTAGAAACAATGTTACGCCGATCGCGTTATTTTTATTTATTTCATTTTTTCAGATCGATTTCAACATTCAGAAACTAGCTAAATTGATTATACGCTGATTTATTGAACCCTATTTGATTTCAGATAAAATTATTAAAGTGCCTACTCGAAGACGACGCGTGTATTATGCGTTCTGGAAGTTTTCAAAATGTTGTAAAATATCAACGATGATCGACTAAAAGAAAAGTAAAAGAGGTTGACAGATGGGGATACAACATTCTAAGAGGTATGATCACATTATTATTTTAACATATTTTTCATGCTTTGTATTTCCAATGACACATTTTACATAAAACAAACATCTCCGACGGTATTAAAAATAATGCAAAATATAATATAAAAGTATAAAGTATAAAACGGGAGATACATTAAATAAATTAATTCGATCCTCGATGTATTTCACTGCTCAAACTTTGAAGGGCGATTGCTTAATGCCTGCTTCACGTTTACCTGGATTCCCGTAGGCCTGAAGGATATTTCCCTGGGGCATACTGGTTCTACTTTTGTAGGCATGCATCAATTGTTGATCGTGGGCTGATTTTTGCTGAGATTGATGCTGCTGAATACTGGGAATATCTTGCACAGCCGGTTGATGTCGTTCTTTATCGAATACAACTTGCCTCTGAGTTTCCTGATCCTGTGTTTGTGCCATGCTCTTATCTTTATTCTGTTGCTGGTCTATAGCCAGCCCCTTTACTTCTTTTTGTGATCCCGTCTGCATTCCCTTTGTTGAAATGTTTGGAATCTGACCTTGATTCATTACTGGTGCTGTAATCCCCTGGGAATCCTCTACTGCTCGACCTTGTGCGAAGCCATCGATATTACGTTGAAGTTGTTGGTAGTTCAGGCCCTCAGGTGCTGCATAGGATTGGTACTGAGCGTTCTTCAGATAAGAACTGGCTTGTGTGTCGTAAGGCTGCAGATAAAAAAATAGCGATAAATTTATTGAATTCTTATTTAAAATTTTTTTTTGGATTTCTAATTCTAAAAATCTGAATTTCCGCTCACCATGTAAAGGGCTTGGCTTCCAGTGACGGTCGGCTGATAAATGAACTGCGACGATTCCGGTTCTCCGATGCCAGGAATTATGGTCCTGAAGTGTGGATTATTAGTCTGACTGTTGGTAGCCGCTGCATAGGCTGCGGGTGACAATGGAATCACCGTTGGATTGCACTGGATAAGTAGTGGCCTGTCGAACTGGTTTTGTCCTGGATTGTGGGATATTGGTGGCTGTGGAATAATTCCCGTGGGACGGTTCTGTTGATCCGGCTGTTGATTATATTGAGGCAACTGATTTTGTTGTTGATTATTTTGAGGCGACTGATTTAGTTGTGGATTGAATTGAGGGGACTGATTCGTTTGTGGATTAAATTGAGGAGTCTGATTCGATTGTGGATTATTTGGATTTGGCCGCGATCCTTGTCTCGGATATATCAGATCCAGGGGGTTTTGGTATAATCCGTTGTTACTTAACTGCTGTATTCCTGAGAATGAACGCATTTCATCCGCGATGTTTCTCGCGGTGTAATCCATCGCTGTTTTTGGATTAGTTCCGTATCCACCTGATGGGATGGTTAACCATGGACTCGGGATTGTATGAGAGCCTTGATTGGAAGCGCAGCTAGGATCTTTGACAAATATGATTTGTGTTTGGGGAACGGGCTGCGGATACCACGGCGGCAACATTGGAGGTTGTTGAGGATAATATGGAGGAAGAATTTGCGGTAGTTGGGGAATGATTCCTATCGGTTCGTAGACTGGGTGTGGGGGAAGTTCAGGTTGAGGATCAGGAATTTGAGGTGGTGGTAAGATAATCGATGGAACATGTGGAGAAAGCGGCTGCTGTATTTCGGTTTTTGTAGGATCGCAAGCTACGATAGTTGGATCGTCGGTTCCAGGTTTGATTTCCACGCAAAATGTTGTTGTGGGTGATTTTTTGGACCGCAGTAAATCTTCACCGATATCGTCAGAGACCTTGACTGGATCTTTAGCTTCGGCTATGGAGCGCAATTTCTTCGCATCTTCCTTCTTTTCAATCGCCGCAGAATACACGACGGCGACGAGGCCAAGGCACAGCAATATTTTAACACTTGGTAACTTCATTGCTGATCAATTTCTATTCACGCTGAAGATTTATCAAACGGAACCGACGACGACTAAATCAACTCTGATATAATTCCTTAGAATTCCAGTGGCTTATATATCATTTATGCATAAAATGGGAATCATGTGGAAGGCATCCGATACCACCAACTCGGTAATTGCTGACTCTGAAAAACGCCATCACCTTTGCAGGTGGATGGAAATTGTCGCAATGTCGAACCTGCGAAATAATTCTGTTTATAGCGAATTCCTAAAGCCTTTCGTAAGACCGCCGATCCCAGACGGACTCATTTCGAATTTATAAAATTTAAAAGCAAATCAGCAATTATAAAACTAAATTCAATCTACATTTAATTAAATTTATCATTGTAATGAGAGGAAATTTTTCTTCTACCTCTGAAATGACTTCTGAAGGCTAAAAACATTCAAGGGATAGTGGACGGATAATATCGATCTGTACGCTTAATTTTATCATTTTTTCCACTTTAAAATTATCATAATCGTCAGACAATAAAAATTCTTCAACGTCACCGCGCGGACGTCACAATATAGAATCTTATCGTCCGTAACGGCGTCGTTTGCTGACGAGGAACATTTTTTATTGCTGCTGCATATTCCCTGCATTGTGCAAGATTATTAACGAAAATGCTTTTATGAATTTTTTACGAGTATTTAGATCCAGTAAAATATCATGGAAATATTCTATATCATGAAATAATTTTTGTTTTTTCATCAACAAAGAGAATTTAGGAAACGGAATTTCAAAAATAAATAATATATTTAAGGTAGTAATACATTCTCATTTCAAATCTTTAATTTACAGATCACGTATACAAAATTATTATCCTATACCTATATGGACTTATTCTGATGAATTTTTTTTAATATTTACTCTACGTGATCGTCGTCATTGGGGCTTCCGACGTTGTTACTATCATGAGAGTCTCGGCGGATGTTGAAGATCTGGTGACGTCATTGGTCGTAGCGATATTTGAATCCTCTTTGACGTCCACCGTCTCGGGTTTGTCCGTCGTAGCCGTTAATCCGATCGTTTGAAGTTCTGGAAAATCTTTTGTTTGAGGCTTAGAAT
This sequence comes from Athalia circularis, assembly GCA_963978495.1. Lineage (NCBI taxonomy): Eukaryota > Metazoa > Arthropoda > Insecta > Hymenoptera > Athaliidae > Athalia > Athalia circularis. The sequence goes on from OZ021702.1 coordinate 11,432,937, forward strand.
TATCCTCAAAATCATTTTCATTTAGTTCGTCCTCTGTACCGATTTCCGATAAAACTATATCCCCTTCCCGGACGATACTGTCGTCGCCTAATTCTCGATTAGGCGTTTGCAGTTGTTCAATCTTAAGCAATTTCATTTCTTCACCGTCGAGCAAACTGCCGGAACGATCATCGTCAGCTAATCCCTTAACGCGCATTGAAAGCTTGTCCATGCGCTCCAGCATCTTTGGGATATTCATCCGATCACGGCCAGAATTTCGACCGCGTCTTATTTCTGCCGCAGGCCTACGAACAACGTTTGCAGGCTCTAAGCCGTTGCGATCGAAGGGTAAAATCGACCTTCTGACCTCCTGCATTTCCGGCCGATTCTCAATTCTAATTCTACGTTTCTCTGTGGCACTCTTTATAGCAGTCCTGACAATTTCCTCAACTTCTTTCTCGGTGAACATGCGAGTGGGATACGCTTCAACTTTTTTCATGGAAATCGGAAATGCTGTGAATTCCTCGCCTGGCACGATATCCTCGCTATAGTTGTCATCGTTTAAGTCTGTAGCATCAATATCATCGAAAGGACGAACAACATACATGAATGTCTCTGAAGGATCTACCGCCTGCAGATCCCCGGCAGCGATCAACTCGTCGATTGGTTCAGCACTTAACCCATCGTCGATCGTTTCCACATCACCAACTTCGGACGATAATTCAAATTGCGACGGTTCTCCACTGCGCGTATAACGTCGTTGGTAGCCATAAATTTCCCCAGGGAAATCTTGGCCGTTAGATGATTCTGCAAAATACTGCGGCACAGATCGTCGATTGACGCCGCAGGAAGCGCAAAATGGCGGATCTTGTTTAGAATAATATTGCGAGTTATCTCGGAGACGATGACCATGTAGATGATGGTGAGGATTGTAACAGTCGTGACAATTGCCGTGAGGATATCTGTGAGGATGATGAGAGTGATGACGATGATCTTCGCGATTGCGATATCCTTGATCGTAATAACGTTGTTGATCGTAAATCGTCTCGGTAGAAATTGGAGCTGCTGGAGCGGCTTCCAGAACTACAGCGAGACCGATGACGTAAAAAATTAGAGCTTCGATCTTCCCGTTCATCGACATAATCGCTTTTCACTTTTAACAGGCGAACGAGATTTGCCTGACAATTTATACCGGGCAAATCGATGCCAGCTCATCATTTATGAAATAGTTATATAAAATTGTTTATGTTATATTTTGTGAAAACAATGTTTATTTGTCAATTTAAGTAATGGGTCATGAATTATTGCGTATAGCTTTGTAAATTCGGCGCGTTGTTTATATGTACGTAAAAAATTCATCAATCTGAGCTGCTGAACGGGGTTGGTATATATTTTTTGAATTTCAGGCAAGCCGCTGGCGATGAGATCATATCTCAAAAATCCCTGTTGGCTGTAAAAGAGAGCATAACTTTCCTGAAACAACGTGAGTCCGTGTTCAGTTCATACGAATTATAATAATCCGATGAAAATAGTCCATGTTAATATAAGAATTTAATTTTTTCATATTTTCAACATAGATGCTCGCGAAGAGGGTTTATTCCGCCGAGGCGGACGGCGAGCATTGCGGCGACAAATTCTCTCAGCATTGACTAAGGGGGAAATTCTGCAGTTAAAAAATATCGGGGATGCTGCACTCGAGTGTGCGGCGGCCCTGCAACTTTTTTTAATACGATTAAAATTGCCTGTCATGCCGCAACACGTACAGCAATTAATACTCGGTAATAATAATCATGACTCATGACACACGCGTTCATCAAATATTATAATAATTGTACGAATCGCTATTTATTCGCTGGATCAGCAAAGTGACGTCGCTGTCGCAATCGTTCAGCAATAATTGCTCGTATGAATTTAATTTATTCATCAAAATTAAAAATTTTCGTAGCTGACAATCCCGGCGTCTCTCCTCTGATCGTTGCTCGCGATGCCTTGGGATTAATACGTCAAGACGTGAACGGACGTCACGGCGAACTTTTGAGTGATCTTCTCGGATTACTGAGACATTTGACATTGGCTGCCCCGCCTTCGGAATGCTCAGAATTGCAGGGATCGCCGCTTCCCGTCGCTTTACTGCCGGTTTTTTTTACACTTGCGGTAATTTATTCGGCTCCCTCCCTCTCTCGCTCTGTCTCTTTCCTATCTTAAGTTTCGGAATCAGTCGATATCTTGTATGAATTTCAGCCGGCGAATGTGATAAAATGGCGTCAGATAGCCGTTCGATTTAGCGAATTGATAACCGAGGCTCCCACTCATCTTCAGTTTACTGAAAACGATACTTCCTACCCGACGAGGGAACCTTCAGTTTCTTCTGATGTATGAAAGAGTTCTTTGTGCACGTATATTCAAAACACATAAATTTTAATGGACGCCCATACAATCATTTATTAATTACTAGCAATCAGAGCATTCAGATACCTCACCTCGTCAGCAAATTCTTGGATTTCAAGATCTGTCGCCTATTTATTCCACGATGAGGATTGCGAACGATCAGCGTGACGCCGGTAAGCTGCATTGCGATCCATGAAGTAAAACCATGTGCATTTGTTATAAATTATATTTTCAGGTCAACTTGGAGAGGTTCCGCGAGTTTTAGCGGCTCCATTGCATCAAATACCTGTTGGTCGACTTCATCCAGCAATGTTACAATCGCAATCAGTGCGATTATAATTTTCTCTAAAAATCTATTGGATCGATCGAATTTGAACGGTATTCGTGATGTAAGTATAATTGAAATACGTTATATTTGTTCTTTTCTTTTCATTTTTTCCACATATCAATGTATACATAACATAAAGAGATTTGTTTCATTTGGTTTCATAAATAATTATAAATGTTCGTAACAATTATCGAGCCTCTGTTAGGCTATTAGAATATTTAAATATTCTCGATTATCATTTATTATTCAACATTTCGTACGTATGGTATTTCATTGGAACGAAAAGTGAACGATAAATAAGATTGCGCACACTTGTACAATAGCTATATAGGCAAATATAGGTATATATAAAATATAATAATCATTTGTGTATACCTATCGGTATGAGCGGATGTTTTAGAATGATTGTCACGATCGCGGATGTCGCAAAAATGACAAATCAAACCAAATTCGAAAGTTCTAAAACGTGCGTAAATTACTAAACAACTAACGGTATAATTATACACACTTAGAATTATGTTGCATATGTATGATGATCATGACAACGAGAATGATATTGATAATTTCAATAATACTGCATGCTGATTCTATGTTTTTTTTTGTTTCTCAGTTTTTGTAGAAATGCATAAACCGCGTCGTCTACTAAACCTTCTGCGGAGCCTCTGATACATTTGTGATTCGAGAAACCTTTGATTGTCGCCAAAATCTGATCTAAATTCGGTTGATTCTTAATATAATGTGAATATATAACACCGATATGCGATTGTTAATGTTTATAAATTCGTTAGAAAAATAATTATGTACATTTTATGAATTCACTATACATATCATGTTATACCAACATCAGTATTACTATAATCAAATGTATTCTGGGTCATTGTATCGTAGGATTCCATCAATTATTCAATCTTCTATGGTGCGTGTTTGCATATAATATAATAGTTACACATAATATTTTTACTTGTAGGTATGCGTGACCTCGCCCGATCAGGGGCAACTTGATAATTTAGATGCCAAACATAGCAACATTAAAGCTTAGCGCGGGGACTTTGTAGGGGATTCTTAGAGGCTGCCAGAAGTTCATGCCACCATTCTGCCCTCTGCATTCCTCCTGGATTACATTTGAATGAAGCCTCAAGATGTTCGTATACCTTTCCATCGGCATTGCCAAGAACCGAATTCAAAACAAAATCAGGCGGTGCCAGTGAATCTGCAATTCCTACTGCTTCTGGTTTTAACTGTTCGCACAGAATCAGGATAGCTTCTCTCAACAAATCTGCCATTTTCGGCCCCTCGCAGTAACCACCTGTGATGTAAGGGTATTTAAATTTTTCAATAGATTATGGTTTCGGTCAATGCTATTAGATATAGAAATTGAATAGATGTGTACCTTGGTAAAGCGTAGCCAAATGCTTCTCCAGACACGACAGAGAATACAATAAAAGTAGCCTCTCTAAAACGATTTCCAAGCTCCGATTCTCAGGTGTAGAAGGAACCAAACGTTGGATTCTTATCGTGCAATACTTTTGCACTATCATCTGCAAAGATGTAACTGAATATGTTAGAATGAATACAAAATTTACATCCATTTATGGCAATGATACAATTTGGCAGACGTTACCTCTCCATAGACTCTGGAAAGAATGGCTGCGCGGTAAACCTGTGCTTTGTTACGTGCAGAAAAATTGTCTAGTCCACTTTGAACTCCCTCATCGATCCGCTGCTGTGTTTGGACGACCAGCCAGCATAACAGCCACTCGTGAGTTTCTTTAACAACTGATGCCAAAGAAGGTTATGCACTTTTCAAACTTATACACAAAAATCAAAATCCAATATAACAGAATATTTATCACAGGATCGAGGGTGGTGGCTAACTCTGCGTATGAAATCTACATACATTTGTTTGACATCACATCAGCGACGCTTCTTCCCTGGAATTTCCTCGTCAAAATCAGTGGTCCACTTGCCAGGAAATCGACCGATCCCAGTGGGCTAGACAAAGGGCCACCACCTTGTACCTCTGCCCATTGACGTAGTATCCAGTTGCTCGTCTGCTGTGGCAGAACATTATTGTCACCTTCATAGGTGACTGTAGGCTCGTGATTAACACTAAGCTCACCCAAATTTGCAGCTGAAAAAATTCATTAACAATGAAGATAAACATCAAGCTGGGTATAATTACGATCGCTCGGTGTAATGCATACCTTTAAGGTAGCCATGACCACCACAGGCTTCTCGGCACTCTCGTATCGCATCTCGACAAGTCCAGGTAATTAAAGGCTTTATTGCTGAGACGATAGAGTGAATTTCCGATACAATTTGACTCTATGAATACAACAAATTAAACCATTGAACGATAGAAAACACTTTTAATTTAGATATTTATTTTGTTTGTTTACACTTACAAGATCGGGTATGTTTTCTCCTTCCATAGATTTTTGGACATTCTCCAAATAAACTTGACTGAACTCTGACATAAAACATCTGAGAACTATTGCTGCCGAGAGGTAAGGGAAAAGTCGCCATCGCTGGAAGAGATAATACATGTATGTAAGTATAGGTATACTATCATAACTGGTCATACGAGTAGTAGCAAAGTAGGATGCTGTGAAATCAGTAAACCGATACTCCCGTTTGCGTGAGCGGTAATGCGATATTACCACATCGCATAAATAGAAGTGTTCGTTGTGTATAGAGGCACAGAGATGGACGAAACTTACATGAAGTTCGTATTCGATCAAAGGAATTTCTCCTTCTGTTGCCACAGAATTGGAACGTCCAAACTGTTTCCTAACGCCAGCGTATCTCACCGCTATCACAATCGCAGCTCCAAGCGTATTTGTACTTTCCTGACAGATGCCTATTCGTCCCGCAGATAAATTCTCAAGCGCCGCTCCTGCAAGCAAATAAATTCTCAGAGGCCGCGTGTGCTGTTGTACGAGAAGTTTTTTTTGCCGTTAGTTACCGATAATCTTCTGTGGGTCTGAAAATGAACTTTCATATTCACCCTCCGGAGTAACGTCCCCTGTTCTGTTCAATAAGCTTTCTCGCGGTATTCGGTAATTGTTGAACATAAGAAAACTGAAAAAAAATCCCATTCAATTATCGTAATTTGAAAAAATTTATGTATAGATAGGGCAAAGAATTTTCAGTGATCTCTACACACCCGTTATCAATTCCATTGAGCCCCATTTTTTCTCCCATGTCACCGACTATGATACCTGGGTATGGTCGATAAGTTTTTGGATCTCTAATCGGTACAATAAAGGCGTGTAAACCATGGCATTCGTTGAGTGTGACCAATTGAGCAAAGACAATCGCAACGAGACAAGTTTTACCTGGGTAAAATGGAAGGAGATAAGTATAGATATGCAAGTTTCCGACATAGCGTAATTTGAGGTGACGAACCTAAATTCCCTATCCAGCATTTTGCAGCCTGAAAGTCTGGCGTATGAAGTACAAATTGTTGTGTTTCAGGATCATAAGTCGCAGTCGTCCTCATCATTTTTGTATTGCTACCATGTGCCACCTCCGTTAATGCATAGCACCCTAGCATCTAAAACAAGATTTGCTGTTGTAGCAAGCATCAACTATGGCAACATGTTTATTTTTACCTGCTTATTCCAGACTGCATGAAACATAGAAACATGACGTTCTGTACCCAGACTCAGTATGGTATTTCCGAATAGATAAACTCCAATGGCAATTTTTACCGATAAAGATGGGCTGACTATTGCGGTAGCTTCATTCACCGTCATCAAATAACCTGTCTAGATATAAATGAAAAATTTAGTCCACAAAAAAAGATTCTCATCGCTCGAACTTTGTAGCATTATGATTATTACTATGACAAACCTTGGCTTTATATCTTAGTTGACTAACGTTTGGTGGCAATAAATTTGTATGATTGAGCCGAACTGATTGTCTCGCGACTCTTCTTTTCTGCTCATCCACACTTAGCGTTTCTCGGAGAGGGTGAAATTCTGGATCAGCCTCCATCGCTTCCCATACTTTCATCTACGAGGTTCGTCCGTGAAGTCTATTATTAGTATCGCTATTTGCATATAAGATAAACATCTGCTACAAATGTCATTTCACATGTATCGAATTGATTTATACCTTTAGTTTAAGGACATCTGGATCTTCTATAATGATTCTAAGTCGTTTCCAACAGAACGATGCGGATTCTCGGTATTTTGCCAATGCACCGGTACGCGGAACGTTCCCGACCCAATCCAGGTCATTTTTGAGCACATGACTCGTCCTCGCTGTAGCCGTCGAAGGCATTTCAAATGGGTTTCTTTTCTACTTGGACTACCTGCATCCGAAAAGGTAAGACAAAAATGAGCTTTCTATGAGTCCTTTTTTTTATCGGACATAGCCCGTCTCTTATAATGACATTAATGAATAATACCCAAGTGGTTTGCATTGTAAAGTGGAAAAACTAGACCCCGATCCTTGGCCTATCCGATAGAAGATTAATTTCTAATCAAAAGTGGTTTACATTCAAATTGCAAAAAGTAGACCCTGATCCTTGGACTATCAGATACAATATTGATTTATAATACCTAAGTGGTTTGCATTGTAAAGTGCAAAAACTAGACCGCGATCCTTGGACTATTCGATAGAAGATTGATTTATAATCGCATCGTCGAGTACGATATTACATTGATTTTCGTATGCAGTAGATATACCTATACAGGATAAAAATGGATTGCCAAGTACGCAGTGGATACCACGTTTCCTAATAAGTGCGTACGACTACACATAGACCGAAGGATATTCTTTCTTTTTACAGTATTTACTTCATTGTTTGGTGTTTTTTTTTCCTTTCATGCAGCGTGAAATGTTTCCCGTTACCACAACCGGACATGGCAAAGAGATAACGTACGGAGCGATGCAAGAACACTATCATTGGATTATACAGCGGATATATTACGAATAACAACTGTGCATAATGACAAAATTTATTTCACATAACAGAACGAAATTTTATTTGCACAGCAACGTTCCACAAACGAAACGGTAAGATGACATATCGGTGTATAAAACTGTAAAAAATCACACTATTATAGCTACGCATAATCAACGAATTCATACTTCACAGTGTGGAAAATAGTCAGCCTTCAACCGCGTTATCTTTTTCATTTTTGTAGAGATATTAATACGCACGTATACCATACGATGGTGAAGACATATCTCTAATTATTACTTGTGTAGTAATCTTTTTTTAAACATGCTGTAAAACGACAGATAAGAAATAATTCGCGCCCTTAAGACATCCACGTGCAAATAATGCGGGCAGATGCGGCAGGCCATGACTAAACAGTTGATTATATAATTGATTCATCATAGATCGAGATATTATATTCATAGCAAAGTTGCGGTGCGAACTATTATAATTGATTTATAAAAAATCGAGTGACTATGACGACAGTTTGTCTTGGCGTGAATAAGGCTACACGGGAGAATGAGATAATCGGTTGCATTATCTTGAATTATATCAATGCTTTGCAAAAAACAACATGAAACAAGGTGCAACCACTGGAGCAACTCAACGAGTGCATTCTTTCCGCTTGGATCGGCATGCGATTTATTATGTATAGCAAACTCGACTAGTATTATTATGCATTATTTTTGCGGAATCGTAAATAATTAGATATCATTTACGGATATCCTATTTTCCTATCTGTCAGAGTATATATTAGTTATTGAAGCTTTCGACCTTGAGCACGTTTGGAAAATCAATTTGAAATTATAGTGATTATATTATCTGTAAGCGACGAATATGATAAAATTTTGTACACGATGATGTGGTATTATAGTTAGAAATGATGTAATTTTGACAATCACCCGGGTGGAATTAATAATTATTTGAAATTTCAGCGTATGGCAATGCAAGCTATCCGATGCTGCGCGTCTGTTCATCATTGAAATTTTTGCGACCGCTTTTCATTGTTGCTCACGCCCATCGATCACACACGTGTCGGCTGGCATATTGTGACGAGGATTGGAGTTCAAGAGCGTATCGATAGTAGTAACACCCACGATATCTGTGAGGCGATAAAGAATAATTATTTGAAAGATACGTCAACGTGGTGGCGCGATGCTGATTAACTTTGAAATTCCAGGAATGACAATAATTTACCAAATGGGGTGGTATCAATCCTTATTTTCCCGAAATAAAGCGGAAGCTGTGGGTGCACGTTATTTATACTCACAAACGATAACCGCATCGACAGTTTTATGAATTAAAAAAAAACATACGTACACTATTCGAACTCGTACGTTACGTCTCTCGGGTGGTCAGGGCTCACCTAATTGAATCTAATTGAAAAATTATTTCGTGAAAGAACAGGCGGCATCACAGCACTTCTCGTCGAACCGCACCGACCGATTACGTACGACTAACGTTCTTCACACAACTCTCAATTCAAGTGAACAAAACCTACACAACGAAGAATACGCGAGAGACGCATGAGACCTTCATGTCATGAGACCCTGACGACTATACGACGCTACACCACCATATTCACCGTCGATCTTCCCATTTTTCCCCGTATCCCCGTCAACTATCCAACGACGCCTTGGCGCTTCATTATTTCGGTTGCACAACGCGTTGGACTCTGACATGAAATGTGTTCAACATCTTTTATTATTCAGTCTTAATTCGGGTGTCACGACATCCGTGGCCTATTCGCACGACCTAATGTCCATTTAGGAGTATTTTAATGTGTATACATATACATTGGATTAAACATATTCTGTTTTAAATTCTCAATCAATTTACCTCACTTCCAGGGGTGAATGAAATATGCCGGACCCGAAGAATTCTAGCAGGCTACTAAAATCTCCTACAACCAGCGGCGTGGTGCGAAAATCCCAAAGCCGGCCGGCTCGGCACCGCCCACCAAAATCCATTTCGTCGGTTGTTATGAAATACACCATACCATCAGTGCTGCATATACATCCATAAGCTTATGCATTGTATACCATTCGCCCTCGGACTGCCGGACGATCTGATCACACATTTTGATGGAAATTGGACTTTTTTGGATATTGGTGGATTCTGACGTAAGACGATTCAGTGGTGGATGACAATCAGCTGTAATGTGATGTTGTCATTAATTTAATTTATCGATATCATTATACATCTGGTCTACCTAACCTAAAATAATGGTTCGCTTTAAAAACAGGTATACCTAAAGATATATTTCACATATTGACTTTATGACTTGCATGATGTTAAAAGATCTTTGATTTTTTATTCTCAGATATGTCACCATCCAGATAAACAATGTCGACGCATCGGATAAGCCTCTGGCTCTAAGATCGATTGGGCTTCATAATGCAATACAGCAAAAGGTTTTGCAGTTTTATGGTGATTTTGGAGTATCGGCTATGAAATCTGGTTTCAATGGTATAACGATTAGTTCCTAAAAAAATGTTGGTTGTTATCGAAAACTTGTAAAATGCTTATTCTCTTTCATTAGCTAATTATTTTAATATGCACACAAGGATTGCTTTGGTAAAAGTTAGACATGGACCGCATAGATTTGTCATTGACGCCATCAGAGCTGTAAACAGAATCGATGGGCGACGGGTCGATCTTAAAATTCTGTACATCGGAGCTACATTGAAACATTGCTTCGATTGTATCCAAGTAATTATTGCCTAATGATTCAGTCCAAAACTCTATTGTACAACAATCAACTTATGACATGTGATCACATTCCAGAAATATCAGCGACATCAATTAGAGAAAGTCTGGTACACCCTCCGAAGTGACACTGAAAGAAAAAATATGGAAAATGCGCTAATAACGATGAGTGAAGCTATGAAAAATTTCAAATAAACATTATATGTCCTTTGGCCACTTATTTTTCGTTCATTTTATTCTCATTTAACTTTTTTCAAAATGTTAAGTTTCATTTAGAGCAGTTCACGTGGCGTCACTACGCAAGGGTTGCATCAGGGTGGTGCATAATGCATTCGCCTGCTGCATGGACGTATGAATAGTATCATACGTCAGAGATTAGGCTGCATACGTCCATGGCCTGCTGTGTTATGACAAATAAGGAAAGAAAGTTGAGAGCGCCGCCAAGAGGTGTCGTTTCATTCCTGAATTTGGGTGTCGTTGGCTCGTGCGGCAGTCTCGTGCGCATCCTGGAGTCTGGACACGGTCGTGGTTTATCGGGTTTTGTCGGTCGGTGCAGCGAAGCGGCGGGGCGGCACAACGACAACGAACTGAAGGAATAATCTTAATAATTGTGGCTGCCCGGAGGATGAACACGAGCCTAAGCGTGGGCATAGAAATGATTAAAGTTGTTCCCAAGCAAGTGATTATTTCCGTAGTTCCGTGTATCTGTGATACGTGATGTGCCTGCTTTTCAAATTGTTAATAAATTTCTAATGGATAACTGGTGACTGTTAAACGCGACAATTGACAACAGCTAACAATCCCCCCGGATTTATGATGATATACACGATCCTGACGATACAAGGTAAACGAGACTTTTGGGAGAGATGCCAAGTTCATCGATTTAACTGTTATCATGTTAAGAGGGATGGCAACTATAGATACAGGAACTTTTACGAATTTTACCACCCCGAACGACGAATACCCCATCAATATTTTACTCCCCCATTGATCGCAAAAATTTCTCCGGTTCTCTATACAGGCAATTCGTTTTCATCCCCCGTACATTGTCCGTTTATTTCTTTAGATGAATCGCCCTGATTTCCAAAGTAACTGAAAGCTGACCCGATAAAACTTGACCTGAAATTTATGAAAAGTGCATGGTGAAATAAGGTATGGCTTTGTTGTTCCGATGTCAGAATGCGGACCTGTAAAGTAGTCAGGGTTGAATTGTGAGCTTACTTTATACTAGCAAATGACCACCTACGATAGATTAAACATTAAATATGGCCGACAGGGGTTTTATTTAATATTCATCCAGCGTTTCATCAAACCGATTCGCATCTCTGCAGCTGTTTTCAATGCTCACAAAGACCTTCGATAACAAATTTAATATTTCGACGTTGTTACATTTTCAATGCCCAGTGTCCATCGCCGGGTACTTTGCCGATGATCCTCTCGACGATTTATACATGTATATACATATCTTGTTATATCAAATTTCAATTGCGATCTTGCGGCAATGCAATATCACGATTCCGTAGGTCGTGTTATTGGATATTTATTCTTCAATTCTAGCAATATATTCCCTGTGAAGTATCTCGAGTACTCAGGCGCATGATCAAGGCTTTGTGAAATCTTGAAGCAAGCTAAATACCATACAACTGTACGACCACGTGCGCTTTTCTTTTTCATCATCAGCTCTCGTTTCGGAGGGTACAAGCGTAAACAAACATCTAGTACAATGCTAGATTTTCTCAGAACTTGGACGCTTCAGCTTAGTTCGAATAATATACTAGTTACCGTTGTATAGAATCACAAGTAACTTCAGGGCGGAAGTGTTGCGGTTCGAACGTTGCAAGTTGTTTATCAATTTATTCTGCTTCCGGTCTACGAGATAACAAATAATGTAGACAAAAAAAAACTCACTCAAAAGCGTCGAGAGAAACCGTTATACTCTATAAATTCGAAACCCTTCGGTATGCAATGATCAACATAATTATATCTGTTCGGCGATGATGAAACTCAAATTGAAACGGGCTACTGGGCGAATCTGAATTCTAGCGCTGCATAAAATTCGTTTCGCAAACATGCACTGCACCAGATAAATTGGTGGTTGACATTTTGACCGGTAAATGCCCTCGACAGAATGCTTATAGCTTTCACCCTCCTCTCTCTCTCTCTCTCTCTCATTTTGTTACTGCTTGACGCAGCTTCGCGAATAAATGGGTCTTGACGCGAGGGATGCACCAGAGTTATATTTGTCGCGAACTCGCGATCCCTACATTCGATCTTATTTTCTCTACGACGATTAAACGGGACTCCCGCTGAGCCGTGAAATTCTAAAAAACATTTTCTATTTTTGCAAACTCATGCGAGTGTGATTTGTCGGTCTGTAGAGGCTGGGACTACAGGGATTACGTGTATCTTATTATTGAATAACGATCCTTGGACGTGTGGTTTTCCGCGTATCTTATATTTTGCTATGTGATGGTTACACAACCTAATGCGGGGATCAAGGATTGATTTCGTGTTGCTTTCTCCTGGGCGAATTGCCAACGCAAACACAGCTATGATGTAAGTACGTACAATATTGTGCATGTGAAACTCAGTTGAATCCGTTTAACGACCGCCAGAGGATCATCTGCATGTTTCGAGAAATGGTGGAATTAATTATCACCATTTTAAGCTCCTTCGCTCGTTCGTTCCAGATCTGAAAATAACTTTCTCGATTCGATATACATATATATATAACCAGCTGCTGCTGCTGCTGCTATGGCACCTCCAGATGCGATCACCCATCACGATTTTATCACATATAATATAGCAAGTCTGGTACATCACGAATGCAGCGGCTGCGAAAGCGGCGGGGGGGGGGGGGGGGGGGGGGGCAACAAAAACAGACCATCAACATAGGCATTTGAGGCTAAAATTCATTTTAATACTGTTCGTTGGTATAGTCCACGGATTTCTACATGTATAGAATCAGACTTTGTACATACATCGTTCTCACCGTTCATTATAATGGAATTATAATTAAAAGGATAATATAATAAATTACAATGGTAGATATACATGTTCAATTCGCGTAGGAAATATGACACGAATTTCTACTTTTTTTTGGCTCGACTCTGTATTCTGTTTCGCACATAATAGCGAAACTCGCCGAATTTGGCATTCGAAGGTCGCACCAAATATGGGATTACCTGCGCGTGTTTAGTCTAGGCTGCCCGATGCGGTGATTCTTTCTTCTTCCAACAATCGTTCGATCGAATCACCTCGAGCATCAAATAAGCCGGTTCTTTCCCGAGCCGCGCGAACACAATTATGCCCGTGTAATAAATACATTTTCTAAATTCATTTTTTTTTCTACATTCTCGTCTCCCGTATAATAAATTAAAATATAATTCGTCTATTTCGGCTACTTTCTACGTACAGAAAATAGTCCGATTCAAGTTTTGTCAAAGTGATTCGGACGAGCGAGATTTGTAGGATTTCATAACAGAGTGTGGATTTTTGAACCAGTTATTTATCAAATTATTATTAACTGTAGTAAGGGTCGGAATATCGTCGGAAGATATTTTCGTAAAGATGATCGTCTTGCTACGTTTTAACCTCCCGGACGATTCTTTCCTCTTTTCTTTTGCTGCAGCAGCTGCAGCTCGACGCTCGTTTTCATTGTTTTCTCTATTCTCCGCCCCCACATCTCCTCCCTCGACATCTGAATCAGAAATCCGGGCGCAGTAGCAGGATTTTTCTGATCCAAAACCGCTTTTCTCTCGCCTCATGTTTTTCTCTTTAAGGGTGACCCTTCCGCCGTCACCTTCGTAGCTCACAGATTCTGCCAGAGATCCTGGGCCGAGATAAATTCTTCCACCGTCGCCCTTGTACTCGATTTTACCATCGTTCAAGTTCACTTTCACCGAACAACCGTCCCCAACGACCCGGATCAATCCACAATTCTTCGCAATTGTCACGTGGCACCCGTCTCCAGATACCTTCAATTCAAGGCCGTTGAAATCCAGATCGATTTTAAGACCATCGCCCTTAAGCTCCTTTACTTTTGAAGAATGCATGCCCGATTTTATGTTTACCATTTTATACGGACTAAAGGTTTCTCGATGTCTCCAAGTTGTTACGTTCACTGATTGATCAATTGCTCGTAAATCCTCCACGAAACCGCTAGAGTTTTCATTTATTTTTTTATTCTTTGATCTTATAAATTTTACGGACGTTCTCACGCGACTCATGTGCGCACAGTACTACAACGCGATTACAAATAACATGAAAAGTGTGCGGCACGTTTGCCTATATCTACGACAGGCACGTCGCGTGGTAGGTCGATTATTGCGGGAGGTCGTCCGAGCATCTTCCAATCGCGGCAACAAAATGAGGTCGGTTATTCCCCTACAGACTTCAGTTTCGTGTTGTCGCGTTGAAAGTTCGCGGTAAAGGACAGATAGTGGAGGATAGCGGATATTATAACGCCGTAGAGTCGTCATTGCAGCAACGGCTCAGCTCCACGGTTACCGCCTCGCTTACATTCATGACACATACTTGTACAACTATCGTATACGCGCATGTAACGCACACGCTCTTACAGGGAAGTCCCTATACATCAATGTGTACGTATGTACGTTCGCTAATTCACGTTCAATGTCACAACGGACTCGAGGCGGCAATAATTATGCTGTAATAGCCGTTCCACGCGTTTCCCTTTTCTTTTCTTTTTTTCCCCCTCATAAACGTGGATAGCCGATTCGTTGGTACAGGTGATGAATTTTTCCTCGCGGTTTAATCTGGGATATTAACACAGACAACGTCGACTACCTGCGGGTATTTTGTTAGGGGAAATTAACTTCCGGTATTTTGATTGCCTTAACAATTACTTTCAGATGCTATACGCGTGCAGGGCCTGGCCAGTCGATTGGCAATTTGTTTGACTGCAGGTTGAATTTGTTGTCAATATATTGCTCTCTGTTTTATTTATGCCTGAATTTTTATGATTCAATTTTTCTTCTCTTTCTTAGTTATTGACGTCGCGATTCGATTCGATTCGATTAGATTAGATTGCATCTATGGCAACGAACCGAACACGGCCCTTGTCGTTCGTTACAGACAGAAAAAATCATGCGGTTCACGTTAATGATACAATATAAATTTGACAACAATTGTTTGTACTATCCTGGTTTGCCATTAGTGAGCGTTGTTGCAGTGTAATTTTAAGTCTGATATTATGTTCGCAATTTATAGTGGTAATCATTCTGGTCTGATTATACCGAGTACCTTTTCGTGTTTTTTCAGAATGATAAAATTTGTGTGAGAATCGAATACATCCCACAGACGATTACGTTGGAAAATTCATAAATTCAAGATGGAAGTATCGAATGAAAGCAATACCCTCGCCGCACCATTCTCGCAAAACGTTGCCAGACAGGATTCGGGCGTACCTGACGAGGACCTGGTCTCTCCAATGGATGAGAAATTGTCGGGCGACGATGACCCTAACTGCACGATGAACAGCGATTGTAATGTGACAGTAATCCACATAACTCCCGAATCAGTTAGGAAGGGCAACGATTGCTCGCAAACAACTGAATCTGGGGCGAAGGAATTCCCTGTGGAAAGTAAGGACAGCAAAGACGGCAGCGACAGCGGTGTCGAGGGCTGCGCCACGGAATTACCCAGAGTTCGTAGCAGGAACAGCGTTGATTACGCGAGTAGTTGCGGCGGTTTAGACGAGGCTTCGTGTGATTCGAGTTTGGTCAGCTGTTGCTCAGTTTATGAGGATCCATGCGCTGTGCTTCCCGATGATTTGAGGCTCAACGCTGGAGAAGGTACCAGCGAAGGTGGCAGCGAGAGTTCATCGGTCGCCGGAAGTATTTCGGCTCGTGCTACGAGAACGAACAATAAACGAGCTATGATCAATACCACAGTCAATAAAAAAAAGGTCGGTGGTACCGTCGAACCCCAAAAACCATCCCGCAGCAAAATTACCACCTCGAGCAATGCTCCGTCCACTACTCCGAGGTTGAAGACTAGAGCAGCAACACCGAGAACTCTACCGTCAAAGGCGCCACCGGGATCTAGGGACAGGGGACGCTCCAGGGAAAAACCATCGTCCCTCAGGGAAAGCACAGCGAGGGAAGCGACCCCAACAAATGGCGGAAGTCGCTCCACTACCGCCACGAGACAAAGTGTTACACCTGCAGCTCCCCGAACCCGGACTAGGCCAATTCCGGACTCGCTACCGTCGGCGTTAACCACAGAGATTAATAAGGACTTGGCACAGAGAGGAAGAGGGACGAGCAGCACGAGATCACGAGGGGGATCCACCACCAAGGGCAGGACCCCAGGGTCCACTCCTTCCGACGAAACTAGGAAGCTCCTCAGCACCCCCCGCCAAAGTTACAGTACCTCCTGTGCCGAGTCGAAGAATGTCCGTAAAGATAAAACTAATCCTAATTTAGATAACAAAGCGCTAGACGCGTACGCCACTTTACCGAGAAGAAATCGAAGTAAATTTACAGTTCCTAAATCGAATGATAAGACAACTAGAAGCCGCTCAGGTAGCAGAGATGCCAGTCTAAATAGAATAACTAGTAAAAAATTGGTTCCGTTGAGAGATGCAACGCCGCACAAAAGTTTGCCGCCATATCCGAGAACTAAGGCTGTTGAAAAGACGCGGATTTATCACGAAACAAGCGTGCAGACGGCCTTGACCGGACTGGATGTAGAAAAGGTCTTCGCCGGGATCGTTTCTGCAATACCAGATCCCAAGGGAGCCGACAGGCTCGACGGAAGTTGCCAGACTGAGGGTTCCTGGGAGGATGTCAAATCGCTTCATGCCGAGGTGAAACGACTCGCGGAAGAGTCAACATCTTCGAAAGTAGAAAATGCACAACTCAAATCGCAGGTTGCTGAATTGAGGCGAACTCTAGACGAGGAAAAAGCGGATCATGCCTTTGCCCGACAGGAACTGGACAGAAACGCCCAGAGGGTTCTGGCAATGTTGGGCACCCCCCAATCCGAGCATGCAGGTATGTCCCAGTCAAGTATTCCCATTGTTTTGAATTCTTACTTGATCATCGAATAAAAATTTGTCGTTATGAATATTTTGCACTTTTAGAAGGCGACAGTTTTCTAGAATTAGAATCCCACATACAATCGTCGGGGCAAGTTGTCGCTAATCAGCAAGTTGAAATAGAGGATTTACAATCTCTTTGTCGTATGCTGAACAGGGTATGTACCGATTATGCATCAATTATGAACTTGACGAGTGGTCTGTAACGAAAAAAAAAAATTGATTGAATAAAATGTTGAAAAAACAAATCAAGGATTTGGAGAAGAGTATTGCCGCCCAAAAAACTCTACTGCAACAACAGCAGGAATTGGAAGCAGAATCTATGGAGATGCAGGATTTTCTTCAAGAAGAGAAAGCGACACTGTCAGAAGCCCTTAAGGAAGCAGAAGCGGAGGTTGGCCGCTTCATTCCGAATTATTCTAAATTTATTATACAGTACTGGGATCTTCATACATGCGTTTTGAAAATTCGTTTCTGATCAATGTAAACGAAATGTTTTCAGGCAAAGAGGAAAGATGAACTTCTAAGGCAAACCAAATCTGAGCTGGGAAGGCAGATGGAAGAGTGTAAACACTTGGTACGCATCAGTGAACAACGAAGGTAAATCAACGAATGCCATATAATTTTGCGCATTGCTCATTCGTTATATTCAACTCATTGGTTCGTTTTGAACAGACAAGAAAACCTGTCGATGAATTTGAAAATGAATGCCGTCGAGAGACGCAGCAGAGATTTGCTGCTAACTCAGGGAGCTGCAGTTTCTGGGGCGGCTGTTGCTTTGTCCGGATTAGGGACGAGATTAGAAGGATTAGTGGATCAGCTCGTAACTTCTTACAATATCTCAGAGAAGGACCTCGAGGTAGGAAGCAAATACAACTAATGAAATACTAGATGGTACAAAAATTATTTTTAACGCCAATTTGCGGGACCCTATACTGCCTATCTCGGAATATGATTCTCCTTTCAAGGTATTCAAAAGCCAAGCAGGAGGATAATTTTGCCAGCTAACGTTTCGAATGTTTTTTATTTTTCAATGCACTCGTGATCACCAAATGTGCCGTTGGGTGAGTTATTGCGAGCAATAATTTACGTATTTTCAGCTAACTTAAACAGACATCGCAACGATACACATTGGTAAAGAGCTGTAACTTTGTCTAATTACCATACACTTAAAAAATAATTTACACAACACACGCTAATTTCAAATCCGCAAAAACGCTTTACTTAAACAATTTACCATACTTTCTGCTTGGCTTTCAATATCGCAGACGGCCGCTGGAGTTATTTGCATTACTCATTTTTAGGTAAGACACCGCACTATACGGTGCTGTTTGCATCGACACGCGAAGCGCTACTTTTATCCAAACAACAAATCGGATATACAATGTTTATACCATAGTTAAAGTTGTAGTTGATATACCCGATGCAGTCAATAAATCAGGCGAATTCATTTGTTACCGCAAAGTCGCATGTCTATCAAGGATGAAAGAATTTCTTGTCTTTTAGGATGTGATATATCATAACGAGGCGTACAGTCATAGCAACAGCAGCGTCGAATCAAGTCCTGTTAGCTCTAGGCAAAGTTTGAAGGAATTTACTCCCAGTCCAAAAAGAGGATTTTTCGTGTCAGCAGTCATAGGAGCTATCAGAAATGCAGCGACGCATCCTTTTGTAGGCAAACCAGTGGACAAAAAACCTACACTTGTCGACCCCTTGAAGCAGCTGCATAAAGGTAATTCAATCTTGAATACCGTCGAGTGGGCACCAAAGCTACTTTTGATACCGTTGGGATCTGGTGGTATAGAAAAAGTTTTTCCGGCAGATCTGAGTCTGGATTCGTCTTCCGATTTGTTGGACTTTGAAACTGAACCGTGCCTCATGATGGAAAGCGTTCTGGAAGATGTTCCTCTGCCCGATACCTATTCCCACAATATGGTTTCGAGCAGTGACTCACTTCGTAGAGCGCTTGGAAACACGGAAAACGGGAATGACGAGCATTCAAGAAATACTGGAACACACGGTCGATTTACCGACGAATCTACGAGCCTTTCAAACCTGACCCAGGCAATCCTCCATCGTCGTAAGGTAGGATGACAAACTTTATCAGGAATGATTTTTCCTTTTTGATTAAATCCAATGATGGCTAATCCTGTTTTTTCATTGTCCTGAAATTAGGTAGAGGACGAAGAGGATGACGAGTGTGAATCTTTGAGCGAATCTGAGGCTGGTATATCTGAAAATCCAGGACAGCTTGTAGATTATTGTCCAGCTATATCTCTCGTCGATCAAGTTATCGACGTCGATAACCTCGTTACAAAGCTTTTAAAAGTCCTTCGAATTATACAACTAGACAACGATACTTGCATCCAAGAATTAAGGGATGAAAAGTAATAAAGTTTTCACAGTCACTGCAGTAGAGCGTCTTAGTTCAAACTTCGGAAAATATACGTTCGTCTTATCTGTTCCACAGGTCCGAGCTTGAATGTAAGGTGGATATTAGCCTTGCAGAACTTGAGGAGGTACGGAAATTGGCCGGATTACTGCGTGCCTCCGAAGATTCCATCACAAACGTTTCAGGTGGGGAGAAAACTCTGATCAATGAAAGTGGTCAGGATTATCCAACGGCGCAGGTAATTCGCGTAAGCAACCGGCACGATTTGTTTCTGAATACAGTCTACATTATAATATACAGTACACTGTTTATAATTTTTAGATTAGAGCCGGTGAAAAACGATGCGGAGAGTCTGACTCCGAACATGATAGAAATGATCCAACAACGACGGTAAAAATGGGTTTGGACTCGCACGTTGCCCGCCGTTTATTAATTTGAATACGAATTGATGTTCAACGATATAACGTACGACGAAACAATTTTCAACAACGCGCAATTATAGTCAATGGTGTTGAGTAACGATAAGAATGATGAGATCGCATCAATAGCCGCTTGATGTCGTTCCATCGTTAGCTGGTAATCGATACAGAAGACTAGGCGATGGGTTAATTTATAATGTACCCATAATAGTGCGCATAATCAGAATCACCCCTGTACCAATTGGGCTTTGTAAAAAATGGCCAGCGTTTGCTTTATAGACTTCATGATACTTAAGTGAGATTATATTATAGGTAGATGACAGTGCATGTAAATATATATTTTGTTGTCAAAGAAATGTGAAAGTGGGTAGAGAAAATTGTAATTAAAATTTTATTCTAAACCGATATGAAATGTGATTCTACGGTCAATATTTTCTTATTGGTGAAATCGATCGATCGATCGATCGATTGATTAATTTTTGGTTGCGCATACTTATAAATATATTACTTTAAAATTCACGAATTCGTAAAATAAGAATAATTAATAATAAAGTACTGCGAGGATTGACTACCGATACCAAATACAGTTTTTATTCGGGGCTTGATCAATTGTTGGGTTACTCGTCGTACTGAAAATTGCACGGTTCGATTATTACTCACTATGAATAATCTATACGCAATTCGACGAAACAAAGATGCCATTTTGAGTACAGGTATATGTATAAATATTATATCACGTGAGGAGTTTATTTATACCCAAAGAAGTTTCCGTAGCATCGTATCAAATTTTATAAAAGTGGCTGTGTTGAATTAATGCTAAATGAAGAAAGAAAAAAAAATTTGTTAACGTAACGCAACACAAGAAAACAGTGTAGACTGTACACTACAAACGTGTGCTGATAAATTTAAATTGAACTATTGAACAATAATAACTGACAAGATTGTTGGAGAATACTATGAGAGATTTATAATATTCTAGTCTAATCGATGTAATCCTGTAATCCTATCTCGTATTCTTGTAGTACTGATAGATTTTTTTCAATCCGAAATAGACAGGGTAACACATTATACATAATGATATAATTTTGTCATGCTACCAGAGGACACCCAAAAGGGTATACGCACATAGGTACTACCAAATACGCGAGCACTTATGATTATATTTTTTCCATCCGCAAAAGACGGATCCTCTTTTTTTCATGGTAAGAAAACCTGACGTTTTCAGGGACCGATCCGCGAGTACTGCAGGACAGGGCGATTTAATGCAAACGAACAATCATCTAGGAATCACCTGATCACATTATGAAAGATATTTAAAATACAAATAAAAAAAATTTTAAATCTGATACAATATATATGCAGATTTTTTGGGTTTGTTTCGCAGCCGCATTAAATTAAAGTTATCGTAAAAGAAAACTGACGCGATTGTGTAATTGACGTGGGCAAACCCCAAGCATCAAGAAAATTGAAAAAAAAATATATAGATGATAAATTCAATTAGTTAGCCATAGAAAAGACGAAGTATTCCACCCACTAAATACTACGAATGAAAATTATCGAACAATTATTGTATTATAGCGAAATAAAATATTATACTGTATTATCTGTTGTGTCGATCGAGTAGCGGTGTAGCATTTTTTATACAATATATAATATACCTACTTATAAAATCACGTGTCAGCCGAAAGCCGACTACACGATGCCAAATTCCGGTGAATATATTACGTGATAATTGTAATTCAATGTTTATTTTTTCTCTGTAATTCTACGTTGTCCGAAAAAAATGAATTTTGGAACGACCTCCAAGCGCAAGGGAGATCTAATTCGGAATTGAAAAATTTGTTTTCATTGTTATTCGACGATTTAATTTGACACCATTTATTACATTATCATCATTATCATAGACATGAACATTTATAACACGATTACAGTGGGGTATGTTTATTATTATAAATATAATTTTAGAACTCCCGACGGTCGATTTTCTTCATCAACGCAATTTTTCCCCTCCTTTTGATGCGACGCTCCGTAGAAGTGGTCCAAACAAACTGCTCAACCATAATTTATGACTGAAAACCAAATAACGTGGAAAAATAAAAAGTTATTACAAAATTTTTCTGCTTATGGAACCAAAATTGCAACGTTTTATGTAATGTAAATAACAAACCTGTGCCTCGATTTTTGTTTTGCCGGTTTCTGCGTTTCTTCGGCAGACCATGGTTTGTTTGGTGCATCCACAGCAGGTGGAGTGAGAAGACCTGGTTTTGAGGATTCGCCATCTCCTTCATTACCAAAATTACCGATAAATGATGAGGGATCGAGATCTCCAGCTAGAAGAAGCGCTTCAGCTGGTGCGACGACAAGTAAAACACCGTCAACGTGGATGCGGAAATTTTTCGTTCCGTTTTGTCTTTGATCGTAATGATCGCCGGTATTCGTTTGCGTAGGTTTTGAAGAATGAATGAGCTGACCATCGACTCCCTCGGGTTTTTCTTCTGCGGAAGAAATGTCTGCAGGCATCGCGCGCGATAACTGCACCAGTAGTAGAATGAACGCCGATTTAAAAATCGTCGTGTTTATCATCGTGTTGGCTGTTGTAAAATTTTTATTTCAGTTCAATCTATCCTTACGCATTTGCGGGTAAATATGTGTGGATAAAAATTACGACAAACTATAGAAAAAGGTGAATTTAATCTTGCAGAGGGCGATTTTATGATACGTCTTGGCTGCTCGGAGGATCGACGTGGTTTGGTGGACCGAAGAAACCAGCTCGACCAGCCCCAGGATCCCCACCAGTGTATCTACTGGGAACGGACAAAGCTTAAGTTATACCTACCTTCTGCCCAGAAACAAGAAGTGGAACCAGCTCCGTAACTTTACGATAGATACCAAAGCTTTTATTGACAAGTTCAAGAACCGCCTGAGTTCATTCTGTAAACAATTTTTTTTATGGAATACCACCAACCTCATCCGCTCGAGTCCAGATGAAATGGTATTCATAAATTCAGTTCCACACGCGTTTATAAACCAGGTAAAAAAATTTGCAATGGTACCGTTAAAGACACGTTATACCTAATAACATCGCGGATTCGAATTATGTCTGCAATTATTCATTTATTTTTTTCCAGGAGTTGATCGAAACAGATTTAATTAAAATCCATCGGATCCGCTTCAACGTTCATATCCTTGCAAGACACATACCGAAAACTGACAAGATTTATAACACATCTCTTACTCGAACGTTGCTGCACAGGCAATAAAATGAAGACTATTTGCGAAAGGGCAACGTCCTGACATGGCCCCGCGGAGTTCATTTCCCCGATCTTCTTCTGTCTTCTTTCTCTACTTCGCTCGGTATACAATGTATAGATTTTACCTAGGTCTACATAAACTAGGTATAGCGGTAATTCAACGACTTTATATACCAATGCTATGTACCGAATTAAGATAGATACATATAGCTGGCAAAGGTTTTTTTTATATAGGTACAGCTACATGATACGAATTCTATAGGTAAATTTCGGTATCATACTAATTGGGATGCGGAGATGAAGTAGAAGATTGATTAACGGGTAACAAGATATGAAGAATATAAGAAATATATGTATATTTATATCAACAATATATATGAAAAAAAAAAATAGTAAATCATAGATTATATGATACTCATAATTATTTGAAAGGAACATATATTATAGGCATTATGTAAACGTGATAAGCGATTTACTAAGTTATTTTTTTAGAATATTTATATTATGGTTACAATTCATATGTATAAATTACTCCGTAGAAATGGGTTGGCAGATGCCATAACTGTTTCGGCGTCTGTATGGACCACAATCTTCGATGCCGGTTCCTAGAAGAGTATAGTGATGGTGATTTCCAAGCAATCCAACTTCGTTATGGTCATTTGCTAGATTTTGTCTTTCTTCGCCCGGGGCCGAACCGGTGCCTTGAAGATCTTCGAGTCCTTGGAGCGCGAGTTCCTTTTTCAAGGAGCTTCCTAATTGCGGATCATCCGGTGTCACGTCTCCGATGTCGTTCCATAAATTTCTAGCTTTTTTTACCCTTTCAATGTAAACAACTTTATCAGATTCCTCATTAGAATCTAATTTTTCCGACGACGCCGATGCGGGTGCTGCTGATATTTCTACCTCTTGTCCCGCAGGTTTCGCGGGCTTTTCATCTGAAGCTTCGTATTCGTTCGTTTCCAAAGATTCTTCGGTATCTTTGACCCGTTGAGAACCCTCTTGAGAATCAACGACTACCAGCCGATCTTCCTTTGGAGCATTTTTTCCCGGAAGTAAATCTTCACTGCCCTGTACCAAGGTCAAATATGCCGCGATCTCGTCCGCTACAGCTGAAGAAACCGCAGGTTGTTTTGAGGGGGTCGCTATCACGACCATAATGTTCTCCAATTTAGCCGCAAAATTTAAATCCCCATCTTGCCTCTGGTCGTAGGTCGTAGGGGCTCCAGATACGCAGATTACAATTATACCCAACAAAAATATTGCGGTAACGTCACGAGTCATGATTCTTTTTTTTTTCTTTCTTTTTTTCTCTTCAATAAATGTTATCTTCGCGCACGATATAAATGAACGAGTAAATCTCTCCAAATCCTCTGTACCGTAGGTTGTAGTTTCAAGTATATATAGGTATACCTAATGTGCAATAAATCTTTGTACACGTATAAGATAATTAATGTAATCTAATGCATTTATTATTTATACAATTATATTATATGTTGTGAGTTGATCGTCAGCCTAACACGGCCGAGTCTGGTCAAAGACTGGAGAGCTAGGGCTACGTCGAGTCAATTCCTCCTGTGTTGCAGCTGTGACGAAGAAGACCGTAGTATAGCGACGCAACGGGGTGCTATAGCTGCGAAGATTGAAGACCAGATGAGGATTGAGGAGTGGACGGAACTCCAGGGGAGAGGGTACGCAATCCTCCTCCAATTTACATATGTGTCTACTATGCGTCCTCATATTCACTCACATAGACATACGAATATAATTTATTATATTTTATTAATACGTGTCACAGCTGCCATGATGCCGATGTCCCCCCATGTTGTTATACTATACCTATACTTATACCATAACTGGTTCAACGTTGTGTTGGTCATGTTTCGAGTGCAATTCAGTTGGCGATTATTAACCATACCCTGTACAGATATTTATTCACATTGCGACTGGCTCGCAATTTCCCGTGGTAAAAAATTGATGCGTTGTCTTTGTTCCTCTCTTTTTAGCAGGTCAAGTTGTTCTAAAATGTACATATTTAAATAATTATTCCTACACCCGTCAGTTAATTTCGCGGGACCGGAACGTTTAAACAACCTTCACCGTTTAAGTGATCTGTACATGAATAGTTTCAACGCTTCTTTTATTTATTTATTCTTTTTTTTTCGTTTCCGTTTAGAAATGTGAAGAATTCTATATCTATCTGTAGTAGAATATGAATCAAGATCATAACGGGAACACGAAAATATATCATTGTTTAAATTTTTAGTTGTAAGAAAAAAAAACTGCGGTATAAATTAACTCGAAAATAGACTATCATGACCACGTCAGCTCAGGAATCCATACGATCAAAGTGCAATCGATGTCTAGGTCACGTGGATGTAACTTCAACATGTTACAATATACCATATGCAAATATCAGACTATGTAATATTCATACTTAAATTATGTTGTAAGTGGATTGGGATTGTGTAACATTATAAGCAGTTCGAGACATGCGCAAGTTCTGGATATAGGTATAATTTCAATCTTAAAATTATGCGTAACATATAGTCGAGGAATTATAATGATTTTGTTTACAGCGTTATTCTTCGATAGCCGCGATCGCCCATAAATAAATCCAACAACGACGTTAATATTCATCATCAGATCTCACGGACGGTATATGAAGGTCCCTGCGTCGATGTAATTTTGGTGCCAATCTGATCCCAAATCTGGAAATAGACGAGGAGAATTCATCAAAACAGAGGTATTCATAATTCACCTCGTTTTATCGTTAGATGGAAAAAATTGATGGATATATGAAGAAATGTTATGATATACTATTATATTTTTATTATTTATACTCACGGCAATAGCGAAGACGCGACTCTGCGGCGAATGTGAAGACGGCATCGTCCCTTCTGGTCGCGAGTCTGACCCGGGCTACATCTTTTCTGAATCTTTTGGCTCTGTTCCGTCGATGCTTCGCCATTTTCCGGTTGTACAGTTGTATCGGCAGAAGATTCAGGTGTGGATGCGGATGGGGAATCAACTTGGGCTGAAAGGCTGGTTTTGATTAAAGAATCAGGGACCTGTTCAGCCGGTGTCAACTCCTTATTGGCCACGATCTTCTCCTTGATTGTTCCAGATGACATTTTTTTCTCAGACGTTGGATGCGCAAGTTCGAGCAAAGGTACCAATTCAGGATCCGACGTCGCAGCCGATCCCTTTGTCGCTACTGCGGACGACTCAGGATCTTTTATCGATTCATCTGACGATGATTCGGATGCAGTTTCTGCCTGTTGGTGGGAATCCTTATCCTTATCCTTATCCTCATCCGCGGCTTCTGCAGGTTGTTCCACAGGTTTTGGAGATTCTGACACGGAAACATCGGTCGAAATGTGCTCTTCTTCGCTTGGATTTTCCGGAACCTTCGACGCGGTCGCTTCGGTTACTGTGGCAGAGGGTGCGATCGTTGGCCAGGTGTGCCAAGGTTTGATCGAAGTCGCCAAAGTACTCGGACTAGTTGTCGTTGCGCTCGAAGTTGACGGTTTTATGGTAAAGTCAGTGTAATCGTAGGCGTAATCATAATCCTAAAACAGAAAGTATTATGGTATGAGCTCGAAAAATTATATCATTCTGTTCAAATGTCTCTGCACGTAGTCTTATATCTGATTCAAAAAAATTTTCAGTTAAATTATCTTTGTGACGTAGATATATGATAGATGTTAGGTAATATGTACCCCTGCATAATCTCCTAGGAGACCTGAATCCAGGAGAGCGACGATTTGAATATCCTTGAGATGAAGCTGGAAGTTGAGTTCTCCAGTTTGTTGCTGATCGTAGGTTGTAGCCGGTGCTGAGTGGATTTGAAGTCTGGTGTTGGCAAGGAGGAAGACCAGGACGATCAAAGGAGCCATAATGACTCGCATCGTGATTCGCGTGCAATAGATACTTTTATCCGATTTTTATCGGATCATCAACGTCCGGTTTTATCTCTGCCGCTGCAGCCGTAGACCGGAGAGATTATCGGATAGATTTTCAGGAGGTACTGCAGACAGACTGTCGCTGCGGAGTAGTTAGGATTCGATGATATCGAAAAGAATTGGAGGAATTTGAGAAACCTGGCGCCTCCAAATAAGACAGAACGATAACTGTGAAGAAGCATCGCTCCGATGTTACCAAGAAACCGGTATACACCTACCTCCCGTCAAGGGAACCTGCAGGTGGGCATAGGGGGCTACCCGGCGAATGATCGCGATCGGCCACACGGGGCCAACGGCCCCCAGCTCTTCGACAATCGAGGAGAATCGGTAGCGGGAAGAAGGGGAACGGGGAAATTGGGAACGGGAATCGGCAGGGTCGAGGTGAACGCATACATGTATGTATAGGGATATGGGATACATGTCAGCGCTGTCAATTTCGCCCTCCTGGAACCCTCTTGAGATGTGAATGAAATCGGATAGCTTCGAGCGATCTTTAGTCCTCCTAAATTGATTTCGAGTTCGTAACTTGAGATCGAGCGACTGATATTCTATTTGGCGTTATTACGCGGTGTGAATTATTTATACAAGAATATACGGTTCCTCCTCGGGTTCCTCGGATTCTTCGATTACATTATCGGGTGTATGACCTAATCAGTCTCCCAGGAACTCGGGAATTTAATTTCTCGATTAATTCGACTTAAAAAATATCTATTATTATGCATGGTGGGATAATTATCGCACTAAAAATCGCAAGATAAATAATTCATTCATTATTCATCGATCGTTTGCACGCATATACATACTGCAGAATTGTTGTAGCCCCCACACATTATCGAATATAATTGTTTGAAGGTGTGGTTTCAACAAATTTGTCCATAATTATGTACATGAGTTCATCAGTGTGTGTGAACGTATAATAACGTACGGCTATAAATGAAGACTAATTTATTTCACGTCCTTGCCAAAACGAATATTTAGCGCGTTTCTTCTCGAGCGACCGGTATCCGATTGGAAATGTCGGTAACCTGAATCACTTTTCGACTCCTCACCTTGTCCTCACCATGTTATTAGCTCCCCAAGGATGGCGCCACCACTTTCTTCATGAATGCTCTACACGGTGTTGTGAGCAACAGCAGTCGCAGAATGACGTTTTATCACAAGTTGTGAGTTTGTAAATATTCGTAAAAGTCAGATAACTAGTAGTGATCAACAAAGTGTGTTTTAGCTGGTGATTCCCTTGAACAAGTGAAAATGGTGTCTGAATCTCCAATAACTTCATTGCCAGCTGAAGTCATTGAGTACCTGCTCGAAGATGATCATGTTGAAATGACAGATATCATAAACCTGGCCTTGACGTGCAAGCACTTATATATGGTTATTACAGGAAGCAACAAACTGTGGAGAGAAAAGTTTTTCCAAAGGTACTGATTTGAACCCCTAAATGCTAGTCATCACCGTCAGTAGGGTTTACTTCCCACCCCAGTTTCACATCGTTACGCTCCAACTGTTGTAATGAGAACAATCATCACCATGTTTTTATTAATTGTGCTTTCTTTACCAAACATTGTCATGAGTAAATAATCACTCACCCCCACTCGTCGTAATCATTTTCGAAATAGCAATTGCATTTCATTCTGTGGTTTTGTAAGTTTAATCATGTTACCGATTTTGCCAGGTGGCCAGACCTGAAGGAACTTTATGAAGTTAATGAAAGAACTAAAACAGTGGTGACAAATTGGCTGGACGAAGTTAAAAAATCGCTGATGTATAGAAAGAAATTACAACATCAACTGTCGCTAATGTCAGCCAAATATTATGAGAGACAAGAGCTTTCTAACTCAGATTTAACAGAATTTGATCCGCCAGCAACCTGTCCACTAGCCTGCCATTTCCAAATCGACGAGCTTATAACTCTTATCCGTTCTCCAGCCAAGTGAGTTATGTTTTCACAAAATACTCGCTGAATTTACAGATGATATACCATTGGCACCGTCTATCATAATCCTATATTCTAGAAAAAGTAATTTGACTCACCAGTACTATGCCTACAAGGTCGTGAGATACCTAAGACAGAATTACCTGAAAGATGAATGGCATGCATACGTCAATTTACCTCCAAAGGAACAGATATTGGAGCGAGGAGCTGTTTTTGTAGCACAGTGGAGCCAACCAGAATTGCGAATTCCATACTCATACGTGTCTTCTATGCTGGATAATATCGCTGATCAAGTCAAAGAATATCTAAGAGATCAGAACCCCTCCCACCCAATATGTTCCGTAAGCAAGGAACAATTTGACCTATGGAAACGAACAAACATTGCTGACAATCAATGGGGTAGTTCTGAGACCAGACAAGTCATAACGGCACTTTGTGAAGTTATGTTTAGACGCCTTGGTTTTTATGGAAATAGTGAGATGTTCTATTCCTCAGAAAACTCTTTCATTAACCGGGTGAGAAACATCGATTGAGCTTTCAATTTTTCTTGAAATACAACTATCTAGAGCTAGCTCTAAGTGATTTCCAACAAGACAATTATTTACTAGTACTCTAAGAATCATGATTACATATGTTATCATTTTCAGGTACTGGAAAGTAGACATGGTATTCCCATTACGTTGGCCATAGTCTTTGAGAGCGTGGCCCGAAGATTAGGTGTTCGTTGCGAGCCAGTCAGCTTTCCTGCCCATTTCTTGTTACGTTGGAAGGAAAAATAGTAATGACTTTTTTTTTCTAAATCCTATAATTTTTCTATCTCTTTGTTCATCGATTATATTCGATTTCGATTGCAGCAATACCCCAGAATCCGAGGATGATGACAGTTTTTACATCGATGTATTTAATGGAGGACAACTGCTCACCAAGAGTAGTTGTCCAAGAATTGGCGGGATCTCACGATGTCCCATTGAGCGATATAATATTCACAATAGTGCGACAGCCATAGAGGTGAGACCCTAATATTGATGGAAGCGTAATTTTATACTGCAGACTCTAGAAACTGGAAAAAAAAATGGCTGGTCTTTCATGTGTCTAGGTTATTGAACGCATGGCAAGTAATTTGGAAGTTGCGGGTAGACAACGCACCCAGCTTAACGGCAGGGCAGCCCGTCTTCGTTCGGCATTAGAATTATTACATCTTGTCCAACCATATGATACAACTACCATATCACATCTAACACGCTTTTACATGCTTCATCGAATGGATCTAAGTGGAATAGTAAACACGCTCAATGCAATAGATCAGGTAAATAAATATCGTGTGAAACTTGGTTATCGCAATATAGTATGTTCGAAATTGAATTATTTTACAGGACCCAAAGATTGAGTCGAGAGGACGAGCTGGTCACATCCTAAAGATGATCGGAGATTTGGAACGGTACATTAAAGTTGTACCGGAGGTAATGAATTCAACTTGTTTAGATATTCTACAGTTATCTTACCCAATTGTTTTGCTACAGGAACAAACGCCGCCGAAAAAAAGAGTGCCAGAAGTGAAGTACGCCATTGGAATGATAATGAGGCATCGAACTTCTGACTACATGTGTGTGATAACTGGATGGGATCCACAT
The DNA here is from genome assembly GCA_963978495.1 of Athalia circularis. Classification (NCBI taxonomy): domain Eukaryota; kingdom Metazoa; phylum Arthropoda; class Insecta; order Hymenoptera; family Athaliidae; genus Athalia; species Athalia circularis. The sequence goes on from OZ021702.1 coordinate 11,463,946, forward strand.
TGTGCAGCCCCTACGGAGTGGATGGCTGAAATGGGCGTTGGGGAGCTTTCTGGCGGATCCAACCAGCCTTTTTATGACGTTTTTGCAGAGGACGGGTCCTCACGTTATACCGCTCAAGGTACGTGGGGTTTTAAGAACAAATGATTTGCAAATAAGCCGAATCAAAGACTGAAGATTGTCGTCTTTTTTTACTCATAGAAAATTTGACACCTGCTTGTCCCGCCGAGTTGGTGCATCATTACGAGATGGGGCGATATTTTTGTAAGTTTAATGGAACACATTATATACCTAATGCCGAAAAATCCAGAGAATATCCAGACGATGAGGAGGTACGCGAACGTCTATTACCCTCCCATGTTTGACGAGTGAATTTTGTTATCCTCAGGCTTTCACCAAAAAAGGTGAAACAATTCTGTTACCTGATTATTTCTTTTCACTTTTACAGACTTGCAGGCAAAATTTGCCTACAAGATCACATTATTTATCTCAATTGCCAAATTTTTAAATTGGCAGCTAGCTTCGATACAATATAAATGTTCTTAGAGTGTATAGCTTATTTTTGCCTATCAAGTATTCAGGGTAGTTTAAAATAAAAATAGATTATGATCCACCTTAGAGTCTCAATGAACTTATGGTGCACAACAAATTTATACAACGGAGAAGAGAAAGAGTGAAATATTGGTAGACCGAATGAAGGTTTTTTTTTTTGTTTCATAAAAAATTTCAGTATAATTACAAACATTTGTATATTTCTTTATTTATATAAAATCATGTGATATCTCGCGCTCAACGTGAGCATTGTTGATTCACGAAATCGAATATGATACTCATTCATCAGACCATTATCATATTCAAAAATCGATTTTCATAATCAATAAAACTAGCTTACCTGGAATCGCCGTGATCTCCGGTCATCGATTCGTCTCAACACTGAATTAACGAGACTCAACACGTTTGTAGTTTTCTAAACCAACTCATGCTCACACCACTGCACGAGATAAATAAATATAATCGCGATACAATAACCACATTTCGATGAATCATAAATCGCGATCATGAAAAAACCGAACTGCTAAAACTAGGTATTAGATTTGCCATTTTGAAAAAAGATGAATCACGAGGGTAGCATACTTCAGGTTTAAAACATTCGACGATCACTGTCACGAATGTTCACGAGATTCTGAACTCGACTTACAGTGTTGCATGCAACATACTCATCGAATAGTTTTTTCAAGTATTACACGTCTAGTATGTGAATAAATACAATTAATAGTAATCCGAATTATTTATTGGTTCCTGTTAAATAATACCATTCGCAATTGCGACTTCCCAACTTCCTTCATGGTGCTTCATACAACCGACTAAACTAAATTATAATAAAAAAGACGATTAGCTCCAAATATATTATTAAAAATACAATAATTATCACAAGTGTTCGGATGCATCGAAAAATTGACTATGAAGATTCGTGTGTCACAATGATAATTACCTAAGTCACTAAACAATTTCACAACCAATTATATGAAATAAATTAATTATCTTCACAGACATTATGAAGATTCGAGAAATAGTGCCGGCATATGTAGCATTCATTAGAATATCTAGTGTACAAATCAAAGATCTACTCGTGAATTAGAATTAAAAACTAATTTTTCGCTCATTAGCAATGACTAATATCATGTGTCATAATATCGGATTAATTATAAAGTATTTACACAAAAAATGAAAAGCTTCTTTTCACCGAGCTACAAAAATATCGTTCAGTTTCACAATAAAGTTTTATGTATTTGTGACAACTGGTGTTCAGTTCTTCAATTGCTTGTGGGAGTTTTGTTCGATATATTGTGATTCGGATCCGAACCAGCTTCTGTGTTTTTTTTTTGACCTGGAACAAAGATAGTGATCAACAAATCCGTCAACTACAAGTGGGAGCTTGATGATTGAGTCAAAATTTGTAGGTGAGTTTACCATGTTGATGCTGATAAAGAGGTGGGGACCAACTATAATTATTACAGCTTGAAATAGAGTCGGAGAGTAAATTATTGGTAGCTGTAGACGACGAGGAGGGTCCTTCATAAGTAACTGATAGTGGTGGCGGTGGTGCAGTATTGTTGGTACATTTACTGTTCCGGCATTCGCCAGCTAAATTCTTTCTGTAAGTATAGTAATCAGTGGGATTTTTAATTAAGAGCCAGTAACTATGACGGTAAACCATTCACTAGGTATTTATACTACAAGTACCTTAGTTTAGCAAGACAGACGGCAGTATCTTTTTGCGAAAGTGGAGACAACTGAATTGTTTCTAACAATTTTTCAAATTCTGATACTTTTGTTTTATCTTGATCAATAGCACTTGCGCCAGCTGGTGAGGATTGCCGCCGAGATGAAAGATGTCTGGATAAAATTTTGTTACTAGCCAAAGCCACTAAAAAACACATATTAGCTGCATTTTAAATTCATTGATTTTGCTCGTGCAACCAAAGAATATGCCTGGTAACTTACAATGTGGAACTGTCAAATCTGAGGGTCTACAAGCCTCGATATCTGTTCCCCTATTTCCCAAGGAAGGGACTGCTACGTCTTTTTCACAATCCACAGAGTTGGAGCGTGTTGTGGGCTCGGATCTGGTTTGACTCCCAGAAGCTACAGCTCTATTAATATCCTGATAAGAAGCGCTGTCACCTTGATTTGCTTCCATTCTACGATGGCAAACTGGTTGAGAATGACATGGATAAGAAACAGGTGACGAATGCTGCCTATCAGGATAGTCTTGATTAGAGCATAGAACATCTAATTCGGAACGCTTATGTATTTGATTAATAGCTGGTTGAGAGGAGTTTCCGGTTGCACCATTTATCGGACTTGATCCAAAATGTCGTAATGGTGACACAGAATTTATCATGTCAGAATTTTCATCCGGATGACGCTTCAACACCAAAGACGTAGACCACAATGATGGATCACTCCACGCAGAATTCCTATCTTGCATTTCGAACAAGTGGAGGAGCATTATCTCATCCTCCAGGCCATCGCTTCTTCGCAATCTTTTGATCAATCATAATACAAAATTTTGGTCGATTTATAAAAGTGTGGCTATTTGAGAGAAGACTGGATCTTTAAAAGTTTACCTTGAAGCATTGCCAGAGTTTTCCAATGTCTCTTGGGAACTTCCTCTTGGTTTTCTGGGTCGCCACGCAACCAACGACTCTGCTGCCTCAACATCATTCTCTCCTGGAACCAAGTAGAGCAACTTTTCACTTCAATCAATTTGAAAACAGTTATATTATAATCTGGATACCAAAGGACAACTTCGTGTAGCTATTCTATGGCTTTAATTCAACCATAAAATTATCGTGATATACACGGTATTATTGCCGGATGCAAAGTACAATATTTCGTGTAGTTATCTTGAATTTTCGAGTAATCCAATTTTTCATAAATTAAATAAGTTTCGCTCTGTCTTTTTCTTTTCGTCACTCTCTACAGATTTTTAGGAAAATGTATAGGGTTGCTGGGAGCAATATCTTCTTTAACACACTCTCCTTCTTGTTTCTCATTAGTGGGCTTCTCATTTTCAACGTTCTTATCTACTAGTTCGCATTTATTTTCGTGCCACCTGTATGGCTGCCCATCCGTGATAGATGATCCTCTGTTTGAGCTACCACCTAGGCGGGCAATCGAAGGATTACAGTAAGCCATGAAAAACTTGAGTTTTTCATCTCCTATCCTGTTTCCAGTTAGTTTAACGAACAAGAATTTCATTGTGCTAATGCTGTGTATATACACGCCTATAGACATTCTCTAACAATAAGATAATGAAATATGGGTACGAAAACTTTCACACTCACTCACCTGACATAGTTTCATCGTCAACATCATTCTCGTCATTAGAATTGTCGTCCAATATCCCCAAATTAGTATCGTTGTGATCACAGTCGTCCAAGTATATGTCGTGTTCGCTCAGTTCCTGTGACAATCATAGAACAATAAAAAAAAAATTTATTCATGCCATTGAGCTCAACTGATGAGGAAGATTATTGATTTACATGTGGATACAGGATGTTATAACGTCGGATTGGTAGAATTGCTTTTGCCTAAGGCGACAGTTCAAAACTGGGATTGCCAGTAAACATGATGAATTATTCTTACACCACTCTCACTGCTGCTGCTGCTGGACGAAATTGCGGAAGGTTGCTGATTCAGCATGGTAGGAGAGGAATGGGACGGGGCTGGTGAATGGCTCACCAGAACCTGACAATCTCCAGACGATCCATCTATTCTGCTGTGACCTCCACTTGGAGTTGACCCTGTGGCGGCATTTAAGCTGCTAGCTCTTGGCTGTTTGATGCTTGTTTTAGAGGAAACTGAAGATATAGTGGATGCTGAACCAAGTGGGCGGATACTCGAGAGATCACCCAGATCGCAAAGTGGTAACAGTTGCGCTGTATTATTTGCGACTGTTCCATTTCTATTCGCAGTTCCAACTCCAATTCCGCTAGGTAACAAATTCTGTGTGGATCTGCAGAGAAAAAATTTGTTCACATGGGTCTCGGACTTTCGTCATAATAAAAAATAGAAATATAACAATTAAAAACCTTGTTGGAGTGATGTTGACCGGGGGGTACGGATCAAGCATTCGCAACTGAACACAGTTAGGGCTAAGAAGGGGGTCTCCTGCACCGAGAGGTTGTTGATGTTGTGCTGAGGGTGACCCCATAGTTCCTGCCAATGGGCCACATACTGCTGCACCGCTACCAACCCTTGTAGCTGTCACTGCATTCCGTGAGATTTCTATAGCCAGTCTCTGGGCGAAATGAAATGTGGAACTTGATGAATCATTGATAATTTGAGTGGTGGTGAATTTTTTTTCTATATGTTAAACTCCGCTATTTGGTATTACCTCTTTCAGTTCATTTATTTGTGTAGCATATTGATTTTGAACGGTGACCAATTGACTGATGTACCATTGCTGATCTCGGCATCTTTGAAAAAATGTTGGTGGCCTTACTTGAAACCTGATTTGGAAAAGTCAAGAATACGGCCGAATTATTCAGTCAACATATCGGAGAAAGTCTGATGGCTACTTGTTATATAATATTTAATTCACCTTAATATCAAAGTATCTAACTCAGTGTTCAAGTATCCCTCTGTGGCAAGTAAGTCGAGTCGGAAAAATCTGTTATAACCCCAACACTCTCCAATTTCAAAATCAGATGCAAATTCTCGAACAATGTTTTTGCTCGTGTCTCTCGAGCCCTGATGAATCATTTCAACTCTATATTCGTACCTGCAAGAGGACAGGGGCCAAAAATTGACATGGCATACTAAGATTGTGCTTATCACAATTATGCAAGATGAACGAATTCTTTACTTCGATGTCTCGGGTAATCCAGCACTGAGTTCTAGAAATACAGACAGGTAGTTTCCTCGCACTACTCCGTTTCCATCTGGGTAGACCTTAAGTCTCCAGCATAATCCATTCACATGCAATGGCGCTGAATATACCGGATCAGCTTTAAGTTGTAATTGAGTAAACTGCTGCATCGCAAACGTCGCACTGTCATATCCCGGGACTATTTCACTGCGAAGTCAAAGATGGAGTTTATTCTTGATATTGACATAACAAGTACGATATTTTACTTTTCCGTTTTCACACTTTCAAGATAACGAAAAAATTATTCAACTCTTTGAACATACCTATGAAAATCAGCAGGCACAGGAGCAGTGACGAAACTCGCCATCGGCTTCTTTCGTACTTGGTGTATCATGCGAGAAAGCTCTGCACTTTTAACGATAAGCTCGGAACGAGTACACGCATGTAGCTGGTGTTCGACCTCCTGCAAAAGGGCTTCTAGCTGCTCAGTTTCTTGAGTAAGAGAATTTTTTTGCCCCATCAGAGTCAAAAGCTTGGCCTTTAATTGAGAATCTAAACGAGCTATCATTAGCTCCACAGCATTTCGGATCTCCCGTACTCGTTCATCTTTTGCTGCTCTGACAGACTCAACATTTCTTTCCTAAACCAGTAAAATTTGTTGCAAATTCGGGGGAAATATAAATTTTGTAAACTTTCTGAAATTTAATAGCTTCGACTAGAACTTACAACTTCCTGAACAAGGCTGATTAGCTCCATGAGTCGTCGTTTTAGCTGACCAACTTCGTCTTTGATTTGCGTGACATGCTGTTCATAAACTTCTTCTAAAGGTTTGAACATGTGCCCAGAATGAGTTCCACCCCATAGAGCACATTGATGACAGATGCAGCGTCGGCATGTCCAACAAAAGACTGATAATTTTTCATGATGAGTTGTACACCTGTTGATCACCAAGTCTATCAGAAGTTCATCTGTACGAACAGATTATTTATACCTGATGTTGCGGAGAAGCTAAAGGAGTGACTATTTGGCAAATTTCGTTCTTTAAAAATTCGTCAAGTGGGAATAAGATGGACATTATGTCAGCAACCAATTATGTCGAATTAACATTTGGAAATACAACAGAGAAAAGAGGAAAAGACAAAATTGAAGTACCAGAAATGTAGTGGTTAGGTTGAAATAATAAAAATACCTGTCCCTAGGTGAATCCTCACTTCGTGAGTTTGATATGCCAACAGCCTGGAGTGTGTCCAGCTGCTGAGTGACTTCTTCAACCCAACGACAATTAACAAGTTCATGGAGATGGAGAGAGGCCCGACAATGAGGACATTGGGAACGCTGTTCAGTCAACCAACGTCTGATACAGACGTAGCAACACAATTTACTACAGTGCGGACAAAGGTGAGCATCTCTTAGTTTCTCCATACAAATGAAGCATCTAAAAACTTCTGCCAGCGTCTGAAATTAGGTGAAATTCATTCATTTCCTAAGTTAGTTTAGAAAACTACGGAGTAAGTACAATTCCTTGAATGTTTCAGTACTGAAAAGGTTTAGAATTATTCACAAATGGGTGTCTTGCACTTACAGAACCTGGTAGTTGCGAACAAAGTTGTTCCATGTTCACTTGTCATATGTAATGACGATAAAGGAGAATTCCCGAGGCAATTTTGAGCAAAGTAAAACTATTCAGCCAATTAATGAGAGTGAAGAATTTCTAATTTCTGTCAGTTATATGTCAAGGCTCTCTTTTTGTTTTCAACAATTGACAATGACCAGAAAGCAATTTGACTTGAAATATTTAAAAGCAGCTATTCACATACGCTGATACAGATACTAACCTCGACGCTGTGATCATCAGCATTTTTTCCAGCCACCGTAGAATCTCTGCTAGCCATTTTTATTCTTAATTTTTGAATAAATTACAAATAGATAAATTTATAAATTAATACAGAGCAATACACCGACTATAAACAGAACCGCCATCTACAGCTATACAGGATATTGGATATTGGGGTGATTGACATTCCAACCATGAAATACTTTTCAACCACAATTTACGAATTTCATGATTATTATTAGGATGATAATATATCATATTATACTGGACTAAGAAATTTTACATCAACTGTAATTAGAAGCAAAGATCTGATACATTGTCGTCACAGGGACAACGTTACTATTCAAAGTTTGACAGGGTAAAAAATCAACAAAACGCTTTTTGCAAATTCAGAATAACGTAAACCGTAGAATATAAATCTTCAACGACGTGTCCATGGCGAATAAATACAACAACGTTGTTCGGAGAAATGAGGAGCGGTGCCATCTGCGACGCGCTTTTAATCATTTTAATCTAACTACAAATTTTGTCGATACCCCTCATAGTCATACATCCCAAATCCCATGGTGGTATGCTAACCTAAAAAATTCCAAAAATGTATCGAAAGAGATCGTAATAGCGAATACAATTGGGATGGTATATTACATAGATGAATTGCGATCCGCGTGAGGAATTTTCCCATAGTAATAAAGGAAAAGTTCAACCATTTGGGAGAGCGAAACAAATGCAAATTGCAATGAGAACTTGGAGGGGTAACTTTTCTCGTTGTTTTCTTTAAACAGAAGTGGACGCCGGGGTTGCCCAGTCGGCTTTCGACTACTCGAATCGTCTCATCTAAAGGCACCTCGTAGACGATTGTGAGGCATTAACAAACATTCGGTAGTTGAGAGCAGCTAGTCCTCCGTTCTTTTTAACTGATTTTAGTTGAAATCGTCCCTGTAATTGGAAGTTAGGACGAACTTTACGCACCCGCAGATTGTGCTGGTAGGTCGCGTTCCGCCCACCCACGCACCGTGATTCGCTCGGGACAGGCATATTTTAGGATTGTATCGCCGTCGACTGTCGAATCTCGTCGTCATAGCCGTTTGTACGACAGAACTGCGGACGGAGTAACGACGACATAGGTATACCATACCTTGGTGTGAATGTGCGTTCGCGAATAACACACGTATACTTACGACTGCAAGAGTTTTTGAAACGAGACGAAATAGCAGCGTTGAAAGTGTTGGGAGTTTGTAATGTATACGAGTGGAATGCGGCGTGAGGATCCTGAGGTGAATTTACGTCTAGAAAGAAGCTGTTGTAATTTGTGATATTCTGATTGTTTCACCCGGAGTTCTTCGCGAAACCCCTCGGGCACCCCTCGAGTCCCGTTTCAATGGGCTCGACGAGAGGAATATGACAAAAGGTGGCATCACTGCTGGGATTGGGATACGTGTTGGATGTACAGCACGGACCGCGCGGACGGAGCCGCATTCATTGATATTGACGCCATTTTACTAACCTTTTCGGTACTTTGGAATTAACCAGCAACGTTTATAATACTACTCAACGAACAAGGGACACCGCATCAAGGATTGGTAATTGTGGTGCATGATATCTACATGTGAATCAAGTGGTTAGAAGCGACTGGGGATCAATCGTCGTTTGTCGAGGGTCCCCATATCCGTCGACTTACGCGGTGTAGGGGACAGGGAAAGTACGTGGATCCAAATTCGCTCGCAAAGAAACAGAGTTGTGAAAGGAAGCACTGCCAAGGTACGACATATCCTAATTCTTATCCTGGCAAAACTTTGTTCTGTTGACAACTGGCAACGCATACGCGATCACCCTTCGAAATTCCTCTTTTCCTAACAACAACTGTTTGATGGTGCATCAAATTATATCATAACCATTCACTGCAATAATTTGATAGAATTTAGCCATTGACTTGAGATTCGCATAGACGAAGTGTTCTTCTTCATTCTAGGACTAAATACTTGCGAGTTCGTTTCTTTGGATTTCTTCCACCTCAAGTCCGAGTCAAAGCGCTCATGATTTCTTCAATCGTAGCCCATGATTTATCGCACTTCAGGCTCGGTCCCTTCTCAAGTTGTCTAATTTAATCGAAGGAATACGTGCAAAAAATAAGGTAAATAAATGTTTTCTAAACACATCAATCTATTATCATCGAAGTTGCATAAACCTAAATGGTCAGTTGAGCACAAATTTGAAACATTTCGAGGAGATATTCGAAACATTAGGATAATTTGTTAAATTATTTGCATTAATAATTACAGGTGACGCTGCAAAAGCAGTTAGCATTATTATGGAAGATGGAGATGGTGACAATGAAATTATGGATACAACGACTGCTGTGGCCAACGATCTGCACAAAGAAATTGACTGCCAAGAATCAAACAATGAAGTGAACTCAAATCTATGTTCAGATCAAATTCATGCAGATAGATTAGAGACTAGCGATTTGTCAGAAAGTGAGGATTGTGTAAACAAAAACCTAGGTAATGATTCTAAAATAATATTCAAGGGTTTTAAAAAGCGAATCCTTGCTCAGACGCAAGAAAATAAATCAACTACATCCAGAAATGATGACCATGAAACAAAATCACAGCCGACAAACGTGACTGTAAGAAGTGTCAAGAACAAAAAATCTGATACAAAAAGAGGAAAAATTACTGAGTACGCTCAATATTTGGGGCTTCAACCCGCGGCAAAATATAAGTGCCTGAAGTGTCAATCGGCGGCCACCTTCAGTACAATGTCAATGCTGAAGCAGCACCAGCGAACTTGTACTTTGGCAATGACTCCAATGCAGGGAGTTTTAGGCAGCCCTGAATCTTCCTCAACGCCACTAGCGTCAAACTTCAGAATCACGCGTAAGGTTTATTTATGTTCTGCATGCGGCACATATTTTGAAAATTGGAATCTTTTTCTCCACATGAGGGAGGTTCACAAACGTCACATATGTCTCTTCTGTCTTGGAATGTTTGGACAAGCTGAGAGGCTTTCATACCACTTATTAAGCAAACACGGTGTACCAGAGAAGGAGTTTCAATCGCTTGAAGATTTTTACGACACTTTCAAAGGATCGTGTTACTTAATTTGCTGCAATTGTGAAAAAGTGTTTTCTGAGACTGACGACTTTTACAACCACTTTTGTTCAGTGCCAGAAAAGCAAACTACCGGCACAGCGTGCTCTGTATGTAGGGAAACAGATTCTCACGCATCATCTTGCACCTTGGCCATAGAACAAAGGCTAATGACGGGTAATGTAAATTCACATCCCTCAAACAGTACCTTGCCTACCCGAACAAATGCACAATCGAGTGTTGGCAGTAGTAGAGGAATTTCTAAAAGAATCAGTCGAAACAAAAGGCTCAAGTCGAATGATTCACTGAAGACTGCTAGTCCTTCTCATCAGAAGCCAACCGAAGTCCCGGTGATGGATAACAGAGTTCAACCTCCTTCAAGACATCAAGATGAGGACGAACTTGATCATTCGACAAGTGAGAGTTCCAACAGTGTGTTGAAAATCGATTTGTCCAGAGACACAGTTGCTGAAACGATTATGGAAGTTTCGAAGTATGTCGAAGGAGTAGATTTAAACCGTACGATTGGTAAAAGTGAAAACAACCATGAAAAAGCCACAAATAGTGAATTGCCGAGTGATGTCAAAGAGTGTTACGATAGTGTGACTGAAACAATCATGGAAGTATCGCGATTTCACGAAGATCCTAGCCAAGTTTCAGAAGACAGGAACCCCAAAGTTGAGAACATTTTCAATGTAAATGAAGTAGCAAAGAACATAGATTCGACAGGTGATGAAGGAGCAGAATCATTGAGCGGCAATGTAGAGTTGGATGAGCGATTGAATTCAGAAAGCCCAGTGAAAGATGTGTTGGATAGCGAAGATAGAAAAGATGGTAAGACATCACCCTCCCAAGATGCTGGCAATGAAGATGCAGAATCTCAGATTTCTGACAGTTCTGTTGCTAAACCATTGGCGCACTCATTATTTAGTCCTCAACACCAAGCACAAGTGGCTGAAGTCATTTTGAAAGAAAATCAACTGGATGAGTCAGCAGAAACTGAGGAACATGATGAAACTGGGGAAGGAGATGAACTAGAAGAGTCTACTGAAAAAGAAGAAACGAATGACGATCCCAGTGAATCTCAAATATCTGTGTCTTTCAATTCTGTGTCAACAACTGATAGAAGTCTGGTAATTAAGATCTGTACAAACCGAGTTTCCAAGTTTTCCGTGGCAACAACAAATGTTCCAGTTAACAGCGGTGAGAATTACGATACAAGCCGGGAATCTGAGGAAAATAATAATGGTAATGGTTCTACGTCAGAAGAGAAAACGCCCAACATGTCAGAACGAGAAAAAGATAGCGCCGGTAGTTATCATTTAAATGAAGGAGAGAGCGACAGCAACTCTGAGAAATTAGCTGTAGTAGATGCTAGTCCAGAGAAAACTGAAGCGGGAGCCCAAGAAGCAAATGAGAAAATTGAAGCCTGCAGTGATATGTCACAAAGCATGAATCAGGAAAAGAGTGATTCTGAAACAGGTGGGATTATATTAGCAGGAGAGGAAGTCCCAAGTATAGATCTTAATGTCCAAGGCACCATGGAGAGCCTTGAAATCGAAGTGCTTCTGAAATACTGCATAGATGCAGCGAGTCCAACTTGCGTCTATTGTAATCATGCTCGGCAAATAGCAGTGAATGGAAAGCAGCTAGGTCTTCATATGCTTGCAGAGCATCGATTCCTCCCTCAACATCCAGCCATTATTATTCAGAGAGAACAGTTTACATCTAGGATAAAAAAGGCTCTGCATGAGGTCGAAGCATACTATTTTAACTTTGACAGCTACAACACTGTTGAAGGGACGTACAATGTCCCTAACACTCGAACCTATGAATGCTTTCATTGTCGCTTCCACTCCTCTGTACACAAGGAATTATATTTACACAATCGAAAAATGCACCAGAAAACTATTCTGATATGTATTATGTGTAAGTCAACATTCTACAGTTACAGCGAATTGCTGTGCCACTTATGTCCAGGAGTTTATTCCCCAAACATAAACGTCAAGTACCGCTGCTGTCTCTGCCCTACCAACAATTTACCTTCAGCATTCAGACTAATGGTGCATCTTCGAAAACGGCATCACGCGTGCGACGTTTGCTTAGAAGCCACTGGAAATCAACAGCGACTTTCCAATCATGTGTGGAAACACAAACTCCATCATTTATGCTACAGATGTGGTATAGCTTATAGGAATAAACCGGACATAACAAAGCATCTTTTTTGGAAACACGGCACGGAAAGTGTTCTTTGTAAAAAGTGTCTGCAGAAAAAATGGCCCCATGTCTATCACTTTTGCATACCACCAACAGCCTTTGTCTGTGAAGAATGTGGCTCCAGTTTTTCCCGTGCAGTTGCTTTAAAGGTACACAAACGGTTGCATTCTGGAGATACACCTCACAGTTGTAAGAATTGCTCGGCACAATTTATATCGAATAAGCTGCTGCTCAAACACCAAGAAATTCACAAGGAAGTAGTCAATGTCCCAATGGAAGTCACCGAACAAGGTGATGCCCAGCCGCCTCCTGATGAAGCGAAGGAAAAAATTACCAGTGATGAACCCGCATCGGAATCGCTAGACAAAGCTAAGGATGGCAAAGAAGCTATAAAAAAAGTTGTAGATGTCTACGATTTACCGCCCTTGAATCTATCCTCGGACAGTGACTCTGATAGTGACAACGAAAAAGATGAGCATACTAAGAAAATGGTGAAAATTGTCACTTCTGAGGATAAACTCGAACCGGAAAAAGTTATCGAAGGTGAAAAGTCTGTTGAACCTGCTAAGCAGCTACTTGATGAGCCTAATGTAACCAAAATGGATGTTGATCCTAACGAAGATGAGAAAAAAGATGAGGTTCAAATAATTGATGGGATTTGGGATAATTTTAAGTCGTACACTGCCAGTCTTGAGATGAAAGAGTCTTCTAGCAATCCAGAAAAAGAAAGAGAGGCGGAATTAGAATTATTACGCAAAATTATAATGGCAGACCACGATTACTGCGTAATTTCCACCGAGAAGGATAAATTGGATACGCTGCCTGGAGGAGAAGGACCGTCAAAATCAGAGGGTAACAATACTCTTGGTGAGGAACACGATTACATTGGAAAACCTCCCCAAAGCCCGGCTACACAGTTGGATACTGCCCTGACTACAGGAGGTGAAAATGAGGGTGGTAAGAAGAAGCCTAAAACACCGCGGAAGAAAAAACAAAGTGGAAGTACATCTTCTAGTGAATCATCTAGTGATAGCGATTCTAGTTGTTCGTGCGGAACAAATTGTAGCTGCAGTAGTTCATCTTCCGGTAGTTCTTCAAGTTCTTCAAGCAGTTCTGACTCTGATAGTTCCGCGTCAGAAGGGTCACCGCGCAAACAATCGAATCGTAAAGATCGAAGAAAGGCTAAGGAACTGGCAAAACGAACCAAATCTGATTCTGTGGAACCCGAGGCCAAGCCAAGCCAAGCTGAACCATTAAAAATAGAGAATGGGACAGATACTGCCGAAATATGCGCCCCTGTGCATCCTCCTGAGAAAGAAACCCTTCTCAGAGAGTCTGATCTGGACACAGATGAGACTGAAACTGATGAAGATTTCTATGATGAGCACCCTCAACAGTTAGCCAACAAACTTTTAGCGGAGAAACGTAATCAACTAATGCTTCTTGCTGCTGTGGCGCCTGCTTCTACAGATTCACAAGTAGCAACCCCTCTCAATAATGGATTTGTCGACACTGAGGAACACCATACCAATCGTGCACCTTCCCCGATTCCTGCACCCCCTGAAAAGACTCCACAACCAAAGAAAAAGGTGAAAACAAAGAAACGGAAAAAGAATGAGAGGGAGAAACAACGAACAAGTACTCCCACCGTTGAATCAATAAAATTAAACATTCCCAAATCCTTTTACCAAACCAAGCCTGGATTTGCCTCGTCATCGCCAGCTTTTATAACCGTGGTACCCAGTAGATCTTCCACCCCAAACCTCACCACTCCTGCTACCGAAGTAGCTTCTGGTAAAGAGTCCCAGACAGGAAGGTCAAGTAGTGTCCAAGCCATTGGTAGCGGGTCGGAAACGGACAACAAACGATCTTCGAAGAGGAAGCGGGTTCCCAAACGTTTTTATGGTGATTCGAGTGGAGAAGAATCGGAAAAGCAACCAGTATTAAAATGGCGCAAAGTTGAACCTCCATCTTGGGCTACAACTCCAGTTGCCGCGCCATCGCCACCGCAAATGGCATTTCCCGGAAATTCAGTTTCCTATAATGCAGAAACTAAACATGACGAGGCTCTACTTACAGCTGCACCATCCGAGAGTGAATCTGAAGCACAAGCAGACAGTAGTAGTGATTCGAGCGAATCTGAGGTGGAATCACCACCTCAAGATCAACAACTCCAACAACAAGAACTACAACAACAGCAACAACAATATCATCAACAACAGCAACAACAGTACCATCAGCAAGAGCAACAGCATCGTTATCAGCAGCAACAATCCCCTCATCATCCACCTCAGCCACACACTTATAGTACTGAAAATAATGCTCCGGTGTTGGAACGTACAGACAACTTGTATTGTTATTGTCAGTGTCCCTATGATGAAGTTTCGGAAATGATAGCCTGCGACGGAGATGATTGCAATATTGAATGGTTTCACTTTGAGTGTGTGGGGATAATGGTACCACCGAAGGGCAAATGGTATTGCCCCGATTGTCGAAAAAAGCTGGGTATCGTTAACACTACCGATGATTATTTTGACTGAATGTGTGGCAAATATTATTTCAAATTATTGGATTCGTATTACGCTGAAAAAAAAAGTTGAATCCTGTTATTTTGAAGCTTGCTAATTAGCTAGATAAAGTTGATTGATATTGGGCTATAGGAATTGGAGAGCTCAGAGATGTTTGCTCCAGAGGGATCAGCGTTGTAATTTTATGAGCAGCTCAATTGTGCGAAATATATTCTCCACGAGCTTTATTAATTCACTGTTAGATATTCTGAAACAGACGGAGTAGGTGGATTGTTGTTCATTACAAAGATAAGTTGGAATGCTTACAGCTATATTTAGTATTTCATCATTCTCCGTCACTTGGTTAATAATGCGATGGTTCCATGTTGATATTTTTCTTAAATCAACAACTGTTTGTACATAACTGTAAATATGCCCTAGAGTTTATAACAATGAATCGAAGTTTCAGTGTAAATTTATTTGTACTTCTTTTAATGACATCAGTGTAAATTACTTTAGGTAGATCATAGAATCTTAGAAATTAGCTCGCATACACTATAGAAGAGGTCTGGTTCAAGGCAGAGGTGAAAATGGAAGTTTGTGAATTCTGAGGATTTAAGACGGTTACTGTGAAACTCATAAGATGACTACTAATCTAGCTGCTAGCGGCACTGCTGGCAGTGTCTAGGCCGTTATTCGTATAATATACATCTAATTCCGTTTTACATGTGCAAGTTTATAATTTCAATTGGTGTTATGTTTCGAGACATGGGTTTGAGCAACATGGTTTGGAATCGGCTATTATGGATAAATCGTAAATTATTTGTAACTCTAATTTTTTCACATCGTCGCGCGTACCTAGCATAATATTATTTATTTTATGTGTAGTTTGCCACTTGAAAAATTGTTCACCAAGAGACAAGCGAATCGATTATCTTCAAAGTAATTTAATTAATTAATAATTAAAAATCATAGTCAATGATGGTATAACTGCTGCTATCAAGGATGCAGGTAGTCAAGTAGTTGGAAAATGTGCGATAAACAACGAAAAATGAAATGAAATCAAATGATTTCACCGTGTGTATGAGTGCGTACCTGCGGAAATCCATTCAGAAGCCATAATATTAATTTGGCATCAGATAAAACTGAGCAGCGATGAACATATCGTACAGACTTCTCTATTCCACAGTTGATTCTTGTGTTTAGTCTTCCTCTCGGTTCGTCTTTATTCAATTATTTACGATGGATGTTATTTCGATAGCGTTCAAAGCTTATTCATCATTACAATTGTATCGCTTGAACAATTTACGTTGTATGTCAATTAAAATTGTTAACATTATATAGGTATATATTTACGTCATCAAGTTCTTGGCGTATTATTATGTATTTTATGTTATTTTTAAGCTATCCAAACAGCCATTGTAAGATGAAGATATAATCATAGAGGTGTAATGTTTGCTTTGTTATCCTCTACTTACTCACACGTTTATTTCAATTTTCAATTTTTGTTTTTTTTTACCTATTCGTGCAAAAGTGTCGCCATACGGATCCAACAGTCTCCGTCTGTATTCGAACCTCATCAGCAATTATTCAAAGATACATCCTCGAATTTAATCTGCAGTCAACTTAATTAGGCAGGATAAGATTGGTACGAGGGTTTTAAGCCCACCGTGCAAGAACTGAAGTAAATATTAGTACAACCTTAAAAAAGAAAAGGCGAGTCGATGTGAGAAAGATATGTTAAAAAGAATTCAATGAGAATGATTTAATTTTAAAATCAAAGCAACTAATAATGATGATAATCTACTTTAAAATAACGTCAAGATTTGCTAAATCTAATGGGATCGGTTGATGAATTTTCAAATAATCAACAATTGTTTTGCAACATTCCGCAAATTTTTATTGTCTAATTAAATATTAATAATATCCAAACTGTGTACTAATTAAATCGGTATTCAATAAATAATTAGCTACAACAGTTTTACTGCGGTCCTATACATACATATACTAGGTAGTAGATGATCTCATATTACCAAAATAGGGATTGAAATTGTATAATAAATTTAAAATCATCAAAATAAGAATCGCAGCCATTCTCAGCTCGTGGGATCCGAAAACTGAACTAAAATGATGATTGAACATTTTTTTGCAAATGATGATTTTGAACCTGCAGCAATTATGACGCTTTAGGGATGATTCAGCTATGCGTGTTGAATTAATGTGTCTGTGGAATATCCTTGCCTGGCGAGGAAGAATTCATCTCCTCTACAGGTTCGATCCCCAAGATGCCCACAGCAAAATCTTTGTAAGATATATCCTGTACCATAAAACAATACACTATTATAAGTAATCGTATTTGTATATCAACCTCTCATTTTATCCAATCACTGATTTGTTTTCAGGATGTTTATGTTTCAAGTCCTATCAATCAGCCTAATCAGTGCATTACCGCAGGTAAAAAGGAAAAGTTTAGATCTACAGCTTTGTCCTCTCTTTCTTCTTGCGGCATCAGAAGTCTGAGGGTATCATGTGCCTGACTGACGGTCATACGATCTCCTAAGTGAGGTTTATCCAAATAAGAATTATCAATATTCAGTTATTTCCTATTTTGTTTTCTTGTTTAAATTCAAGTGCTGATATTTACCCTGCGTGGTTAGTAACTCGATAAACGTTTTTCTAGTTATTACTGGATCGTTCTCCATTTCCAGTTCGCAAAATGCGGCAAATGATTTTTTCACGTGTTCCATCGAGAGACCAAACACTGGACGATGATTTACATACAATTTAACAAACTCTTCAAAAGTGATTTCTTCAACCAACTGCCCAGTCTTCGCGTAATTCTTAGAAACCACCTCTGTCACCAGCTCCTCTAGCTGAATTCGATAATTAAAAGAAAAGAAAAGTAAAAGACACCATATTACGCATAAACTTTGATAAACCCGCGGCACACTTACTTCGTTTGAGTCGGGATAATAACCGACAGCTCTCATAAGATTCGGCAACTGTGCAATGGGCACTTTGTCTGTCACTATACGACTAGCAGTCGTGTTTTCTCCTTGGTGCAATATTTGAGCGTAATAAAACAAATCCTGCATTTCGTTTAAAAGCCAACCTTGCTGACCTCCGTCGATCATACAATAAAAAGGGGAGAGACTCTGACCACCTAGTTTAGCCATAACGTCCACTGCCCTAGAAAATCAAATTCAAGAAAAAACTATATCCCGATTTTATGATTACGAACAGAAATATTTTCATGCGATTAGATTACCGGGGATAAATCTTCCACATTAAAACGCAGGGATCATTGTAACCGAGGGTGAAGAGATACCCGCCGCAAAAGCTGGTACATATTCGGGTGATCTGAAGAAATTTCTTGTGATTTTGTCTTTGAGTAATGAAAAACGATCAAACTATACTCTACGAATTACCATTTGGGGATGACCAACAATTCCCACGATCTCGAATGGGTTACCATCGAAAGGAAGTAGCTGTAAGCCTATTTGAGTGTTCGTGGAAAACACCAAGTAGGCTTGATTGTGCATATTTCTCATCGGTAGAAACTATTGAAAGGTGTTCAAAAGATTATGATAAAATAAACGAGACGCATTTCTGAGGATTGCAAATTATTACCGCAATTCTGTTCACTGGAGAGCCAAAAGTAGGACCAAGGTACGTTCCTTGTATCAATTTGGTACAGTCGTTCAATAGTTTGAATTTGTACTGTGAACGAAAACTTGTTGACACATCAGCTCAACTCCCTAATCATTTAAATATGACGAACCTCCGTATTTGAAAATACAAAAAATCTCTCCACTTCAAACTTTGGGTACCAAGCCATGCTCAGAGGGACAGCCGAATGTTCGACACGAACAGTTTTCAGCATTTTTAAGCCAGGCTCCGGATATGGCCCACTGTGTTCGAGTACAATAAATTCTCGAAGAGTTTCTGAATTTCAGCGCATGTCATAATCAATTATACCTTGATTCCAGATCATATTCAATTAAATTACGGTCCTCGGAGATACTGAAAAGCCTAGGGACAGAGCTACCACTGTACGGTGGTCCGAAAAGAACTTCTCTGATTGGTAAAGAGTGAGAATGAAGTTTTCCCAGAAATTTCCACCCCCCGGAAATGTCCCCAGCTTCGTCTGGCTCTATGTAATGATAGGCTCCAACAGCTGTACCGTCATCCTGAGAGTAAATTTGGTAACTGAGATGATCCGTCCTCGTGACGTGTGAATCCCTTGGTGGAACGTACCCTGTATGCCATGTAATCAGAATTTTCTGAAAATACAATATCAAGGAGAGACCTCGAAGTGTGCTTGAATGGAATTTCCAATTCTGCATCCAAGGTATCGGGATGTAGAATCCATAAGGCACCACTCTGCATACCACAAGCCAACTCTCGGCCTAGGAATGATTGAAAAAAAGTAAGTCGAGTCCAACATTCTGTAAGCCTGCAATTTATAAAGAATGATCGAACCATTAGGCGAAAATTTCAAAGCCGTAACTCCCGTCAGGCTCTGATGATGTTGTGGACAAGTGATATAATCTGTTATCGAGCCAGTGACATCACGAGCAATTAATTCCTCGAAGGATGGCAACGCTGGAGTTTGTTTTGAGACCAAAAGGTGATGGTTGTTGTACTCGTAGAGGGAAATACGCCCCACCATATTTCCGGTCACAAATAGATCCCTGTAGGAATAAATTGTGGCATGAAAAGATTTCAATCGGTGACTCTTTGGACTTAGAATTGTCGTAAAACTAAACCTGTCTGGATGCGTATCGAGGGCTATAACGGCTGCCTCAGACTGGTGGAGGATGAAGTGACATTTCAGACGAGGGATCTCGATTCTAGCTATTCTAGACGTATCTGTAGCTGGAAGGAGATGGATGGATGAGAGGATGTTTCTGTAGATGTACCTATAGTATAACTTGTATTGCATAGTTCAAACACTTTTAAGGCGTACAGACAATAAAATCCTCTATACAAAATTGATTTCGTTTGAGTGTGTAATCTAAAGGTACATTATCAGGGCGCTTGCTCATCCCTTGAACCTCTGGACCAACTTGATTACTCTCTGGTTGAATTCCCGGGCCCAGATCCGCAGATATTGTAACGTTTGAGTTAAGATTTGCAAATTTTACACCCCTCTCTATCATGTACTTAGATCTTCTGGGCATTGATGTAACTTCCTTCTTTTGATATTCATCGATATTAGCTTCGTCTTCTTCAGTATCATCTTCCGAATCAATAATGTAGTCCAAATCGCTAGTCGTGGAGGCCACTGTGTACAAAAAATAATTTTATACTTCTACTAAATCGAAGAATAACATCTTACCGAGGGATTCACTGACGACTTTTTCAGGAGCTCTCCGATGGGACGACAGGTGAAATGATATCGAATTAATTTTATCCAGACCAAATTTCTGGCACGAAAAAATCAACTTCAATTGTCTATCGTAGAACCTGAGGTGCCCGAGAGCATTGCCGACGATTACAACACTGAAATAATCGTTCAATCAATTCTAAGATTAAAGTTGTTCGATTCATTTGATATGAACATTTCGAGCTAACACAACGCTAATATGGATCGTCACTTTAAATAAGGAACTCTACTCTGAATGATTAACGATCGCTGTGATTCCAGATGACTGGAGATGAAGGGATTTCACGTGTTTCTTATTGTTGCTCACTTCCTGCTTAATCTCAGAAGATTCTCTGTAGAGAACATCACTCCATACCAGCACATGCCCTGAAAATTATTTCTATCTAGTTATCAGGAGCAAACAATAATCTGTAAAATAGAAAATTTATGATTGCACACCATTCCTAGTTCCGGTTAAAGCCTGATGACCATCCCTGACATACGTGGAAACATTCAGAGTTCCCAAACGCTCAATATTTCCATTAATTTTTGCCCGCGTCCAGATCAGTGTCCCATTTGCCTGTATATGTAGTATTTGTTTCAAAATTTAGAATCAATATTTAAGAAAACGTATAAACTGACCCATACAACGAAGACGATGTTGTTGTCGAAGCCAAGTAGAAAATGATTCGGACAATCGATATTGAAGATGATTTCCTTCACCCTATCACTACCCAAGCCAGTCAAAATGGTGGATGCTTTGAAAGAATTAACGATTTTAATCATTGAACAAGAAGATGGGGACAAAAAATCAATCTCACCATCGGGTTTGTCACGTCCGAGTGACCACAGCCAAAGATTTACTCTTATCTCGGTTTCGTTTCCAACCGTCACAACGTACTTTGCATTTGGGCTGATTTTAGCGGTTAAGAGTTCTTCGATGCCGTGAGGATTAAACAGCGTGCATATCGGCAGTCTGTAAGTACAATCATTTGTCGGTTTTTTTGCGTCCTTTAGGATTAATTTTTGCATAGCAAACCTCGTCTCCGTATCCCAAATAATGACAACGCTTTCAGCCCCAGCATCAGCAGTCAACAACCACTTGCCCTCCGCATCCGTGGATATTGTCGACACGTAATTTTGCTGAAATCAAGACGGCGTGATGGAATTTATTTTACTCATATCTACCGACTCTGAATGTAAATAATATATTCTAACATGCCCCTGTAGAAGGTGCATATCTCTTAACGTATAATCGTAGATAGAAGTAGCGTGAGAACAGGCGAAAGCTATCAGAGTCCGATTATCTGACGTTAAATTGACGACTGGAACTCGTGGATTGACACCGTATGACCATCGAAGCTTCTGCAGAGCAACGACAAAAAAAAAGTAAGAAATTTACATAAATAAAAACTTTAGATTCTGCAGAACAATAATATACTGCTAACAAACGGCGTCAGTTTTGGATTATCAAATGATGAACTTCGACGGGGTGAGGGAGGTTTTGATTCCTCTTCATCTTCTATCGACGTACCGGATGAATCAATCACCGATTCGTCAGTAATCGACAGCAGATCTTTTGACTGATCACTCATTTTTTGTGGGATCAATCCGCACGGAATAAATGATATGTTATAATTACGATGAGTAACGATTCCTGTCAAATGTAATCAAAAGTGTCACACGGATTACAAGTATGAATCATTTGTTGCTACGTAGTGCAGAAGGAAAAACGGATTCAGGTTTTTCGTAACCAATTGTTATTAACAAATGCGATGACTCATATCATTAATGAATGATTTTTTCACCATATACACCGTTTGTGTATTACCGTATAAACATAAACGGGGAGTTTATCAATGACAGGTCACAGACCTTGTAAAAGGGGCGAGCTACAGCAAAGATGAACGAAGAACGCGCGCACACAATATAATAATCTCATCTGTATTTGTAATAAATATAAATTTTGTTTACAGTCCGTTATCCGTATTTGTAGTCTTAGAATTATTCGCTGTAACATTCAAAGAACTTTATTATTCACATCGCTTTAGTCATATAGAACGGAAGGTACTTGAATTAAGCTTCAGAACGTACTTTTAGTACAGTCAGATATAATACATGCGGTTATCTTTATCAATACCGGGGACGTGGTTTGTACTGTTTGAAATATATACTTCCACTTCTCGCATAAGTGTATATAAGTACATGTGTGGAACTTAATTTTTTTACAAGCCGTCCATCAGTCCGTCTGATCTCAACAATCGTTAAAGTGTTTTAAAACAGTTTTTAATCGGGAGTGTAAGAAAATAAAATTTCAATGTTTGTCGGTTTGAGTTACTGTTTACCATTTATAATATTTATCAAGTAATTGCCAGTCCAGTTATTGAATATTTACCGAAAAATTTATCGAAACAAATCTACAATCACTGAATAACAACGACAAATATGTCGCGTGCTGCTGATAAACTCTGGATGACATTCGATGGGAGAATCAGCGCTTTTTTTCGAATTGAAATAATAGTCATCGTCTCTGTTCTCACGATTTTCAAAATTCATGCGGCGCCTATTTTCCAGAGACAGCTATCGCTCGAGGTGCCTCCGGCTCACGCGGTGCTTTTAAATTATATTCTCAAATATTAACACTGAATAAGATGTTTGTACATTACTAACTTATTATATCCAATAGTTGAAGTTTATGAAACAATTTGGGTACTTGGCGAAGGGATCGGATCATGCGGAGGCGCAATATAGCCAGGAATCGATGACAGAGGCAATAAGAACTGTTCAAAAATTCGGTAATATACCTCAAACGGGAATATTTGACAACGATACAATCCAGGTATGCTGTAGCTTGATTTAAGGAAATATGATTTCTTGACCGAATTTTCACATACCTATTTCTTGTTATTCTGAAGTTGATGCAATCGGCACGATGTGGTATTCCTGATGTTCAACCCGACTATTTGAGTAATCGAAGAAAACGTTTTACCATCGGTTCTAACGGATGGAATAAACGCCAGATCAGTTACTAGTAAGTTACATTGATATCTTGTTCGCAAAATCATCAGCTTTAATGACCTGTATTTTAATTGCAGTATAGCTAATTGGAGTGCAAAATTAGGGGAAGAGGCCGTCACCGATGAAATTGAAAGAGCCTTTCGCGCGTGGAGTGGATATTCACGTTTGAATTTTAAGCAAATAAATGACCCATCTGCGGACATAATCGTCGCTTTTGGTCGGGGTGACCACGGTGATGGGTAAGCTGATGCAAAGTTCACGTTTGGCGTATAATTAAACTAAACAGTTTAGTGACCGAACAGTTTTTTTTAATATATTTTAGATACGCCTTCGATGGTCCAGGAAATATCCTCGCTCACGCCTTTTTCCCTGGTGAAATGGGGTCGTACGCTGGCGACCTTCACTTCGACGATGATGAAAATTGGAATACAAGACCAAACGGTTTTCAGGGAGAAACGGATTTTTATAGTGTCGCTGTTCACGAAATTGGTCACAGTTTAGGACTTGCTCATTCCTGGGTACCATCTTCAGTCATGTTTCCTTACTACAGAGGATCCACTCCAGACATGCAGTTGGATTACGACGACATCCTAGCATTGTACCAGCTCTATAGTAAGAGGAATTATGATAATAATTATTTTATCAGGTAAACAATGATCGTTATTAATTCATTTATTCTATGTCCAGTTGCGCGACCATTGGAGGGTGATTATCTACCGAATACACATTCGGGGATTTCGGAAACTGACGATGAGGTTCCTACAGAATCCACCCCTGAGTCGCCGGTAGAAACTACGACAAAGCATTTTTATCAAATAACGTACGAAGGAGATTATGAAACTGTTGATGATTATATTCGTCATCAAAGTGAAAGTGGTGGTGATATTCCTCGAGCTACATCAATGTACATCCCTAGAGCTACACCAACGTCTATTCCCGATATCTGTGAGGGTAATTTTGATGCCATCAGCGTCTTCAGAACAGAACTTTTCGTATTCAAAGGAGAGGTGAGTTGATGCTCAAGCTTGATGAGGAACTTATAATTTCTTCAAATAGCATAGCCCTCACGCGCCTTCGCCTGTGATTTTTTTCAATTTTGGGAGAAAAAACTGATATTCTGTTTTTTAGTGCTTTCTAACGTTCTTCGACCCCAGGAACACGAATCCGTTAAGTAAATTGAGCTATACGAATAGATCGCATCGAGATATCCTTATTTTTTCACTTTCTGAGGCGATAAATTGGCGATAACTTTTTCAATTTTACAGACAGATCAATTAAGCGTGCACATTCGAATTCCTGAGCTCAATATACATAAGAATACCTTATAAAACTCCATGAAAAAAAAAGGTGATTTTCAACCTCAAAATCGAAAAAATCCGAAGGGGTATACCCTAGATTTTTTTTCAACTTTGGGGTCAAAAATCAACACTTGATTTATCCGGATTCGTAGGGTATTTTTACGTATTTTGAGCTCTACAATCCGAATCTGAAAGCCAAATTGATCTATCTATAAAATTGATCGAGTTATCGCCGATTTTTCCCTTTTCGGAGTAGAAAAATCCACATATCTCGATGGGATTAATTCATAGCTCAATTTACTCAACGGATTCATGTTCCTGAGGTCAAAACCCGTTAGAAAAGTGTTACAGAATAATTTTTAAAATATTTCATTTTTCGCTCAAAAATCGAAAAAATCCAAGGGGACATTTTTTTTATGGGGTTTTATAAGGTATTCTTACGTGTTTTGAGCTCAAGACTCCGAATCTAATAATAAAATTGATCTGTCTATTAAAATAAGCGAGTTATCGCTTTTCATAGCGAAAAAGTTGGATTTATCGATTGGTTTTATTCGTAGCTTAATTTAGTCGAGAAGAAAATAGGATATAATTATTAGACATCCGATCGGCGTTTTTGTACATAATTAGACCACTAGGCTCAGCAAAAGCTGTTAGTTGGAAAAGCATGTGGAATCCAATAGTTGAAACTCCTTAGATTTTTGCTTTAATTTCTTCCAATCCTGATAATCGGAAAATATCTAGCAATTGGTGAAATATATGTCACTTACATTTCAATACAATATACCTTTTTAAGAGAGGATTTAAATGTCCATTATTTTTTCAGTACGTTTGGCGGTTGAGTAGCCGCGGAGTAATTATGGACGGCTATCCAGCTAAATTTCATCAGTTATTCTGGCAACTACCCGAAAACATAAAAAGAATTGATGCAGCATATCAGAGGGAGGATGATGGCAGCATCATACTGTTCAGCGGTGGATTAAATATTTTCTTTGCAGACTTATTTCGTGTAAGTTTCAAAACTTACACGTTATTTTGATTTTCTAGGAAACCAGTACTGGATTCACAACGGATATTCACTCATCGAAGGCAGTCCTCGGCCCCTGACGGATTACGGAATTGACGAAGCTGTTGATCAGATAGATGCAGTGCAAGTTTGGGGAAAGAACAACAAAATCTATCTGTACAGGTGAGGGATGAGCTAATTCCTACTTTTCTGAATCGGAACCTAACTAACATTTTCGGTAAACCACAGAGGAGAGAAGTTTTGGAGATTTAATGAGACCACCCATACCCTGGACGCGGGTTACCCACAAAATATCAGGAGGTGGCGAGGGGTACCATCTCACATTGATGCCGCGATGACTTGGATTGACGGTAAAAGATGATTCAAAATATCCAGCGAAACCCCAATCAAATTTTTCCCATAATCAACGATTTCCTTCTTCCAGGCAAAACTTACTTCTTCAAGGGCAAGCTTTTCTGGGAGTTCGACAACCACTTGATAAAAACGGACAGTCATTATCCTCTCTCAGCTCCACAATATTGGCTAGGCTGTCCGGAACAGCAGGATACAGTTCAGCGGTAAACAATTGATTTGATAATTATATTCGAGATGGTCGAAGCTTCTTGGTTGTGATGGAAATTTGTGTAGTGTTTGTAATCTTGAGAACAGCGTCTCTTCAAGTGATTACATTGGAGGAGAATATCCAAATTTTGAGTTTTGAATTGTTAATGTCATAACTCAGAGTTGAAAATGTGTGGATTCTTGAACTTGGACATTAAAGTGTTTATTTTTGTGTCACATTTACCTATTATATAAATACCATCCTACGTACAAACCATATTAGAAGTAACACCGCATCACGTAACTAAATTGTAAGAATATAATTTTAGGAATGATTGATTCCAATGCTCTCACCAATCTCACAGTGAACCCTGTTCCTGTATATTGATATACTTTCGATAACAATTGAATGAACGGTACCATTTAATACAGCTAGAATATCTCGTCATGTTGATGACATGAAAAAAACTATATTTAATCAAAAATCACTGTGTTACAACTTTATACAATTCTGCAGAGCATATTAGTACACATGATACATCAGTGGCTTCAGTGCACAATTTATAGGGCAACGCCCAAATATATCTAAGTTCCAGAAATGTATGAAAAAAGTGATCTATCTAATAACTGGTCAAGTATCTTGCCACCGTGTTGCCGTTGAGTGAGATGAATATCAAAAACTGGTCATCAAATTATCTTCATAACAACCTCAACTTTAACTGCAGCAGCTCTGGGGGGTTGGGTCCAGCCCCGATCGCTTAGTGATACTTATTCTCGTAAATTCTTCAGCTGTTGTTGGGTGAATTCCGACTGTAGACTTCAGTGCTCGGAAGGTCAAATTGCATCTGTGAACAAAAACATAATAGATTGGTGAAGGTTTTTTACAAACAATTTTCAATTAAATATTTTTCAAAAAACAACTACTCACTTTACTGCTGCAGCAAAGCCCTGGATTACTTCACCTGCATGAGGGCCGACAAAGTGCATTCCAATAACTTGTTGGTCATCCTTTCGCAGGGCAACAACTTTCACGTAACAATGCTTTACATTCTTCTGGGGTACGAAGAATTCAGTAGGTTTATAATAGGCGTGGTAAACCTCTATATTATCATCCCCATGCAAGGCAATTGCATCTTCTTCACTGAGGCCGACGCAGCCATACTCTAGCGGGCTGAAAACGGTCGTCGCAACATTCGTGTAGTCCATTTTCTCGGTGGAACCACCAAATAATCTCCTAGCCAGAAGTCGTCCAGCATGAATAGCGACTGGGGTGAGCTCTGGCTTTTTCTATTGTAAGTAATCAAGAAATTAATATTACTCATCGCAGATATCAAGAAAACGTGGGTCTTAGACTTATACGTACGTGAAGTACGTCGCCAACGGCATAGATATTAGGAATGTTGGTTTGCTCGTTGAGAGCGTCAATTTTTCCAGTATCCGGTACCAGTTTCAGGCCAACATTTTCGGGTTTGAGTTCTTGGGTGAGTGCACGACGACCAATGGCAAATAGCACGGTGTCATAAGCATCCTGGTGCAGGGCGCCATCCTGATGTATGAAAGAACTTTTGTGAGAAATCTATTCTTCATTAATATGATCTTGAACTTGGATTATTTGAATTTGTGTTACTTACACGGTCGACCCAGTGAACGAGCAGGCGTCCATCATCCTGCTTTTCGATAGCCTTTGGCTTGGCTTGATAAACAAAATGAACACCACGCTGTTCCATTTCTTCTGCCACGATGTTTGCCATCTGCTGATCAAATCCTCTCAAGACAACGGATCGTACAAGAATAGTAGTATCATAACCAAGACCGTTCAAAAATCCGGCGCACTCTAAGCCGATATCTAAGAATCTCTATTAAGGATAAAAAATGCTTCAAGTGGTGTGTGGCACAATAATATCTGACAGAGATTCAACTCAGCCTTATTTGTTTTCAGAGTAAGGATACATCCAGCACCAACAATCAAAGTTTTTCCAGGTGCTCTACCTAGACTGAAAATATCGTCGCTGGTTATTCCATATTCTAAGGCACCGGGTATATCTGGGTATCTTGGCCTGCCACCGACCGCGATAAGGATATTCTTAGCGCTAAGGAGTTTTTCCTCTCCATTTTTTCCAACACCAACAACCGTATTCGCATCCTTTAAATAACCCAGAGCATTCAGGTATTCAACTTTCCTGATGAACGACAAATAAAATAATGATTATAGAAAAGACAAAAAGTTTTACACAATATAAAATTTAATATTCATATACGCACTTATTGCGGAGTTCAACACGTGTAACCCAATTTACAGACTTGACGTGACTTTGCACAGCATTTGTCAGGGCAGACCAATCATTTTGAACTGTATTTGGGTCTGGAAGTTGCCATCCGTAAGCGGCAGCTTCCTGCAATATTAGGCAAGTCGACAATTGTTAAAGATCCTTAAAGTACGAGTCAATCTTTATTGACAGCGGATTACAATGTCAGAATTTAAATACTCACATGGACAGCTTCTCCAAGCAAAGCTGCCTGGTGCATCAACTTCTTAGGAATGCATCCGACGTTGACGCAGGTTCCTCCCAGACCCCATTTTGTACCTTGCGGTGAGGGGGTGACAAAGTCGAGTACAGCAACTTTAGCACCAAGTTCTACAGCCTCTTTAGCAGCAGCTAAGCCACCAGAACCTCCTCCAATAACGACTAAATCGTAAGTCGAACTTTTGTCAGCTGTAAAAGAAATGAAAAACATTGCAAATTCCCACCGCAACTCTGTGAAAAGTAGGCAAATAATATAAATGTTTACGATTATAAACGTGCATCATCTAAGGTAGTGCAATTGTAATTGAAATTAAACTCACAGCAGAAACAAGCTGTCAATTTTTTATCTATCAGGAAATAATTCATTCGTGATTTGTGAAGTGCTAACAATTTTGACGGTCTGCTATGAAGTGATATAAATCTCAGTGGTAGAGTTAACGTTGCCATGATAACGATGACAATTAAAAACAATACGATAATGCAAATCCGGACGGCGCGAGCGGCGGTGATTTAAGTTCAACTAATAGAGAACTCGAGTTAAGTGTAAGTTTGCTGACGTCACTCGGCAATATTTCGTCCGAAAATCTCTCGCGTCTAAGTTTTTTTTTTACTGTTTCTCTTCGATTTTATTCGTTCCTTCATTCGTACGTCGGTAATACGCGGACGATAAGTATCTCTTGCGATCTACTTTCTATCGACCTTGGAATACCGTCGGCTGAGCCGAACTGGCGATTTCGTGTAATCAGCGTCCCAAGGAAAGAGGGAAAAATAATCTATAGATTACAAGTTTTACAATAGATCGAGATTAACGGGAAGACGATAATTGCGGTAGAAAAATTCCGAGTGGAACCGACAGTCATTTGATACTATGAAATCGGTACTGATTACGGGATGTAACCGA
The DNA here is from genome assembly GCA_963978495.1 of Athalia circularis. NCBI lineage: Eukaryota > Metazoa > Arthropoda > Insecta > Hymenoptera > Athaliidae > Athalia > Athalia circularis. The sequence goes on from OZ021702.1 coordinate 11,493,641, forward strand.
GGGCTGGGTCTTGGTTTTGTAAAACACTTTGCAGCGCTCAAGATACCGCCCGAAAATATATTCGCTACGTGTCGATCGGCTAACAACGCTCCGGTAAATCATCACTTTTTCTCATATCATTATCTAATTTACGTAATCACAATAAAAAGCACGAACGCAAACACGCCCCATGCGGTTAGAGATGACTTCACATTCGACTAACAGTATCGTTGATAGACGAAACACAATTTTAACACTCACAAGAAGCACCGAGCTAAAACACTCACCAATTGGGGCCATTTTCCGGCGATTTTGTTAAAAAATGTAAGAATTAATATCAATTCGGATGAATTTTACTGTCAAATACGGTACGACAGACAAGGAAGTGAAAATAATTAATGATCAGTGACGTTAATGACGTTAAAAGGAAATAGTAGTGCTCACTAGAAGCGGCAAAGTCGAACTAACAAGAAACATTTTCTATATGGGGGATACGAGTGCCTCCATCTATTGTTATATTCATATCTGACAAATATCTCCCTCCCTTTGAATCTTGCGCAATAAGGGAGCGTAGGATGACTGGCATTGCTACTACCTTTCACATTTTTTTTATACCATAGTTAATGATAATGAACATGATTACATGTAATAAACGATGACGACGCGCATCTGACGATGATGACGACATATGACGATGACGTATCTTTCTTCCACTTGGAATAGCACCGATCTGTTCCGTGATGTATGTACAATTTCCATTCGGTTCCAAAGTCATTCTTTCAATAACAAACTGATGATTAGCGATATTTAAAAATATAGACGATGAAGTTGCATTGCATTGCGCGAACTCAGGTATTTGCGCTTTATCGAATGATGCAATAATGGTCATACGATTACTTGTTCTGTTATGTTGATACGATTGCACAATAATTACAGGAAAACAAACGAGAATGCGGAAATGAAATGCACAAATTGAGCAAGCGAAATACTTGCTTGATTTTTGAGAGCTTTTACTCATTGTCAGGAGACAAATCTAGAGGTGATCCAAAATATTACCCGGCAGGAAATTGTACAGCGTATTCTTACCTTGCTTGTCAAATGATCGATTCAATTTTTTTGCAGGAATTACAGGCGCTAGCCGAGAAATGGAAAAATATTCACATCCTGCAGCTTGGTGAGTATAATTTGCGAACATATCCACAAGGCACATAGCAAACGCGATGATTTTTACACGGGAAAAGCGGTAACATGATTTTTTCAAGTTCATTTTTCAAATTTTGATGGACCATGACATCTTTTGCCCTAAGATTTAATTTGACATCATCTTTGACTTGTAATCGCTGGCAGTAATTCGATTTTCAATTTTTCCCGAGATTTTTCCGATGAATTCTATTTTACTATTGGAGGTAAGCGCGCGATCAACAAGATAAATAAGAATACGCCGTTATATCACACATCCTGAATTTGGCACGCGTATACGAAATTTATTTGCTAAGTTTTTGAATCTGAGCGACAAAGACCGGTTTGATTAACCGGTTTGCCGGCATTTTTAATTCGTATGCGTACACTTTATTGGTATATAATAAATAATTGCATAAAAAATCTCGATGTGATTCAGCACAATGTATTAAGCAGGTGCAGTACAGGTCGTGAGAAATCTAACGCCATATTTCTAGACCTTAATTCACTATAATCGGAAACTTGATTTATTGCTGCTGGAGAATCACGCGCGTACAGGAGATAGTTATATCGAAACACTGAGCAATCCTCTCTTCGCGATATTTCGCGATGCTAACTGTTGAGAATGAATATTCGCATTCTACATGCGCGTGTCAAGTTCCAGAAATAATATTTCAATGCAATCTTTTAGTCTTCACCAGTCGACCTTGAGCATATCTAAATTATAGCGTTATAAATTATACAACAAACTTACAGAGTATTATGAATTGCATCGCCAAATAGCAACAATCAATCGTCAACGCCTGCAAATTGATGAATGATAATTTTCAACGATCGACATCTACATACCTTTCTTCGTCAATTTTGTTTTCTGTTCCAGTGTTACATTTCCATTTCCATTTCTCGGCTCATCCTCTCCAGAATCGTCATCAAGTGTTTGAGGTTTCTTACGACAAAGTCCCCAAGACTTTTCCTTTCTCGCTTTATGTTCGCTCATGATTATTGACCTCACCGATTTTTACGTTATGAGAGGTGTTGCAGGACCACCACAGTATTCTAAATTCAACGTTGACGACCGAACCGCTCACGTTTATGGAACAGAATAGAACGGTCTATCTTTCGATTTTTCTATACTACAAGCTTATCTATTGACGCAGTGCTTTAGATATAGGTATAACTTATGTCTCAGCGATCATCATTTCATACACCTACAATTAGTGCGAATACACAGGTGTTTTTTTAATTTGATAATCATTGATACGTTTTAATTGAAACTTCATATGTATATTATCTAATGCTTTTAATCCTCCAGCGAGTAGACAAATCGATATAGTAATTGTACCTGTTAGTACGTATGTATATCAAAACTATAACGCATAAACTATGCGTAACATGTAATTTCATTTGCCTTATTGTTGGAGAGTGAGAAATCCTGACCCAGATTTCTCATTAAATTGAGCGCGTGAAACGGTAACGATTTCAAGGATTAAAGGTCATATATTTTTTTAAGACAGCGCGGACCGTGCGTGAAATAAATCGCTCGTTTTATCACGCCAGATATTTAAATGGCAATATTTAGCAAAAATCAAATTGAACACCCTCACAATCGACTATTGTAACAGCCTGATAAAATATAGTAATCGCAAGATATCTGACGTCCGTATATCTGCTCTTGAAATTATTTGAACTGCTTGCAGTGATTAATTATGACGACGCTCCGGTCTGGCTCATATCGGCAAAGATCAATCGTTGAATTATCTGCTAATCTTCTAATGCTCCAAATCAGGATAATTGAGCTTAGATTATACCGCAAATATTTTTATTGAGAACGGGTGTAAGGTATTGGTATTTTAAATTTTATGGTATCGTATGCTACAGATCTCAAAGAGACGAAGACCTACAAACAAGTCGTAAATTCTGTTGCCGAAAAGGTTGGGGGTGCTGGCTTGAACCTTTTGGTGAACAACGCTGGAATAGCTGGGAAGTTTTCTCGGCTTGGACTCGTGAAGGAGCAGCAATTGACAGAATCTTTTTTAGTCAACGCTATAGCTCCGATTCTGTTGACGAAGGTAATCTGATTGGGGTCTACGTTTTGAATAAGGAATTTGCTGATTTCAAAGATTCCGCATGGTATTACACCGCTAATCTCTTTACCGATATCGTCTCAATTTCCGTCTCTGTACAAATCGTTGTGAACACATGAGTAAAAACACGTGAAGAGATATTCCATATCTAATCTCCAGACAAAAACAGCCCTGCTTATTCGATGACATATTAATAGCTTGAGCGATTATTATAGTTGTGTGTCAGTTCAACGGTCGATTAAGCTGAATTTGCGATCTACTACTTGTTAAAAAAGCGTTCATACTTTGCTAAAAAAAAATCTAGTAGCATCGCAACCTTTCCATTTTTGCAACATGAAAATATCTAGACGGGGTATGAATAATAAAAATTGTTCATCTGATTTCTCAGGAGTGTTTACCACTTCTTAAACAAGCCGCTTCGAATTATGGAATGGAAGGAATGAGCATAGAACGTGCAGCAGTTATAAATATGACTTCTATTCTCAGCAGCATTGGCGACAATACCCAGGGTGGATATTATCCCTATCGATGTAGCAAGGTACTTTATCATAGAAATTTTTTTGTAATATCGACAATTGTTCGTTTCAATTACTTTACTTCGACTTTTTTTAGTCTGCTTTAAACGCGGCGACCAAATCCATGAGCGTAGATTTACAGAATGATGGAATTCTGGTAGCCTGTTTACATCCTGGTTGGATAAAAACCGATATGGGTGGTAAGAATGCTCCGATGGAAGTTGACAGCAGCATAAAAACAATTATATCCACACTGCAAACTCTAAACAAAAGCCACAACGGATCATTTTTGCAGTACGATGGCACCACTTTACCTTGGTAATTGTTGAGATGAATGCTGATTGGGTAAGACCAACACGATGCTACGAATATCTGATAATTACGAATTGAAACCGTACCGGATCCTGTAATCGATACGACTGAAATAAAGGTCCAGCATAATAAGAGAATTTCCTTTTTGTAAAGTAGATATAATATATTAGTGGGTTGACAAATACTGTACAACTGTTAATAGGCAGGTATGCTAAACTGCTTCTTCGATTGTATTCCATCCAAACAAAGATGCATATTTCATTTTCATCATTAATTAGTTATCTTATTTGCCCAATTTGTTGCAATGTAAGATTACGTTCCACCTTCTTAAAAAATTGATGACGTACAACTTCACAGAACGCCACAATAATTTAATAACTTGATAAATACGATGTGAAGTGAACCTTAATCAGTCTTGAGCCTCTTGGGTGTCGGTTCACTATTCTGTGAATTTGAATCTTCGGAAAAACCAAGATGTGCAGAAAAATCCGTCAACCCTTGAGAATCGCTGACAGTTGAAAAACCTGCATTCGCAAAAAATAAATTTTATAATTTGATGTCGTTAGCAAGTTTTTGATCTATATGACAAATGAACTCACAGGTATTAGAGTCTTCGGCAAGGCCAAAGTTTGAGTTGGAAGAATCCATGCCACCCTTTCTGGCTAAACTGTTTTCTTTGTCACCAACCACCTTTCCTTTTTTTTTCTGCAACAATTCGTTCATAATTTATTCATAAATTAGGAATAAGGATAGTTAAAACACTTGGAGAAGACCGATGAAAATACCTGTTCAAGAGTGGATATGGGCACCCATTTATAAATTTTCATAGTCGTTTCACCAATAGTAACCCACTTCTTCTCCCTAAAATAATAAATGCGGGAGATAGTTTACAGGTTTATGTATCACAGATATAACAAAGTTTGGTATTTTTTAACGAATTCACTATTTTGTTTACCAGTGTCGGACTTTATCAACAACTTGCATAACCCGTTTGATATCATCTTTCGCGCGACTTCTCGTCTCTGCTCTCACGGACCGTGACATCATTATATTTTTCGTAGCACCCAGTCAAATACGTTCCTCCGATGTATTTATCACTAACTTCAGGTACGCGTTCACTCGATCATTTTTAATATTGTTTCATTAGAAAAAGGCGTCGTTCAGAGGTTAGAAATTGGTCGGGTAAACGTCAAAAATGGTAGCGCGTCACTACTAACGCGGATCACCATCGGGCATCCGGACTGCTCAAGGGGTCTCGGTAAACTCTTGTACCAAGAAAACGAATATTTTTTAAGCAAAAAGGATCAAAGAAAAGGCTTTGCGGGAAGCTCGCAACACTGGTTTACGATTTCAAAATATTATTCGATCGAAATACACCATCGACAGGTTTCTTGGTTAAGTGAGGTTACGCATGGAATGATGCATTTTCTTTAGTACCCCCCACCAGCGGATCTTTAACAAACCTGAACTCGCTTTTGGTCGAATCGAATTTCGATACTTCACTCCGCTCATTTTATGTAGATTCCTAACCAAAACTTAACCCGATGTGACTACCTGGAACTGATTCCACACAATATTTGTGGTTTGGATCGTTTTAATTATTAATTCGTCACGATGGCAGAACAGGCTAAAACGGATGAGAGACAGTTGGAAAATGAATGGATGGTACGGTGTATAGTATAAAATTAACGCTTTTCTTTCAGTATATTTGCCATTGAGGCTTTCGAGGCTGCGGCTTCTATCATCGTTGTGAATTCACATTGATTTTCGATTGGATCCATTGTTGAGCCTGCTAAGTCAGAATTTTCACTATTAATTTATGTGTGTAATAATAAACCGTTTGCAGATAAGACCCTGTTTCCAATATAAAGAGGAATACAGCGACTGTAGGAGTATAAAAAGTCGGTTCAATCAGTATTTTATTGATGGGAAGAACACAAATTGTGAATCATGGGGAACTGATTACAATAATTGTATATTATGGCGAAAATTGCAGGACGAAACGGCGTTTGTGAGTAGCAAATTCAATGCGAAATTTATTTGTCATTCATAAAATGCTGACCGATAGCTACGGTGTGAATAATTTTGTCTATAGAATGCTCTGGTGCAGAGTGAGAGAAAGCGTCGCATGGATAGATTAAGACCACACTACACCAACTCTGTATGGAATAAACGACAAGAACCACCTAAAAATTGGAATACACCATTGCCCGATTGGATGCAAGAAGAACACAACACTTCTTTTCTTGGTTCTAAGGTAGAAGAGTTGCAAGAAAACAAAATTATTGAGAAAAGAACTCTGTGCACAATCTCATAGCACTTTGTTATTCTGTAATTATGTAATTATTTATTGTAAATAAATCTAGTACTCTTGGTCGACAATTTATGAATTGTAACACTAACGATGTATTTAATGTTAAGACATAGTTGTTCTAGACCAAAAAATTGTCCCATGGATGTCCAGCGTTGACTGGATTGGTATTCCAGTCAACGCCATGGAGGAAGAAATCATTTGAATCTCCCTCCCGCCTCTACGTGTGCCATCTATAGCCATGCATTTGAGTTCAGTCAGCCATGCGCGTTGGGAGATCAGTAGCTAGCGACGCACTTCATTCCGTAGAAATTGTGAGGAGTCGAGTTTTACGGCAAGAAAAAAAAAGTGAGGAGTGGACGACGCGTGACGAGAGAGAGAGTGTTTTTAATTTTCGATCCTCCCTAGAAAAGTTGGTCGTATAACAGAATAGTGAGTGTATCCCTGTTCGGTTCTTTTAGTGTAAAATTGAGCGTGTGTTGAGTGAGTGACGTAATCAAAGTACAAATACCGCATATCAACGAATATTTTTGTTAAACGACACATTGATCAAAATTTGTATAGGGGTGAGAAAAATCACCAAAGTTAGTTCCTGTGGAGGACAAGAATTTTAGAATCGTTTCCATTAAGAATTTGGTTACGATTAGGTCGGTTCGATCGTGACTGTCACTTATTTCGGGCTAAATATTATCCCTCGAAAAACAGAAGAGCATCTAAAAATGGCTACAGACTGTGGGGACGGTGATTACCTCCGTGCATACCGCCGGTTTTTCGTAGATTTTGTGGCCCAAGTTGACCCCGATGATCAGCTGCCTGTCAAAGTGAGCACTTATGATCTCACGGAAGCTGAGATTAGCGGCGAGATTATTGACTGGACTCTACAATACCTCAACCAAAAGTAAGTTCAACTTGCATCAAAGTTTACAAGTGTCTGAGCTCTGCGTTTGTTTACGCTGGTTTTGTCAACGGAGTTTCTAACAATGAACAAACAAATTCAAGAAGTATATGAGATAAGAAGAAGCAAAATCGAGCGCGTTTGTTTGATTTCGAATCAGATAACACCAACCTGTTATCGTTGTTTGATTACAAACAGTCCTTCTCCACAAAGAATAAACTGTTTGGACGACGAGGAAGTTCAGCTGATGCACTTTCGTCGGTTTTTAGTATTCGGTGTGAAGGCGCTTGCTCAAATTATCATCGGTGTTTTCTACCCCCAACACAACCGAACAGGTGCATGATACGTTCTACTAATCTTTTCAACTCTTCATTTTTCCTGCTCACTCGCAATCGTGTAGCGATGTTGCTACGATTTTACGTTACTCTACTACGTAGTGGGTGTGCCCTGGATTCGATAATGTCCCGAATGCCACCTCGTTCAACGCACATGCCCTCCTACTATTGTTACTCATACCTTTCCCTCTATTTCATTTTCTAGCATTGTTGTTTGCACGCGTCGTTGACCGCACCCCATAGCCATTTTCTAAACACAGTTAGAAAAACCCATCAAATTCGATGTCTCGCCAATAATTTTCCACAGTTAATATCGTCCCCTTTGCCAGTACGTGGTGTAATGGTCAGTTTCCTTAGCAACACCCCCTGACCGCGTATACGTCACCTGTTCAAGTATATAGATGGCGTCAGACCATACGCCTAATTCTTTTTTGTACCGTTCATTGTCTCGTTTTTGATGAATGATTCAACGAAACTGTGCAGTCATTATGCAATTTTGGCACGTGATTGATGGGGTTGTTGGTTGTACTTTTTATTCGTATTAAAATGTGTTTGTTAATCAAAACAAACATTGAAACCCGGAGCCATTCTTCCTTTCGTTTTTTGTTTATTTTTATATATGTATATAACGCAACTCACTCGAGCGCATGTGTTATTATTACGACTGCATAATGACAGGTGGTATTTCCATCGTGATTCATCATGTCAAATTATAGAGACAGCTTGTGATTGTTCCGAGATGTTATCTATTATGGTTTGAAAATTATTTATTCATTCATAGGTTGCGAGAGTCAAGGATTTTATTGCTTCGTTTTTATTTGATTCGCTGTTTTTGTCGAATGTATGATAAATGGAATATCTGAGGGATGTTATCCCACATCCTGAGCTGATAGAGCGTTTCTCGCTAAACAGTTACCACACGTTTATAGTATCTCTTGGCAATTTCCCCACTATTCTGGTGTGTCATCGTCTGAAATGAATAATCTTATGATTTTGAAGTATTTCTGACACGCTACTTTACTTTGTATTCTACATATATATATATCCCATTCATTTCGGCATAGTAAAATGTTTCATCAACAAATTACACATATTACACTATAAATATCGACACAGGATGCCACAGTCTGAGAGATATGTCTGATTCACTTTCTTTTTTCTCGTCAATGTGTAAGATCTTCCACAAGATTTTAGATGAAACTTCAGAAAATCCCGCGAATTAGAAATTATCTCCTGAAACTGAGGCAGCGAATTTGCCAGCGATAAGGCGTATAAAAAAATCAAGAAGTTTGGCCACGTTTGTTTCGGGAAAGTCGACAAAGCCACAATATCCTTCGTCTATTGATCTGGGGGGCTATAGGACCACCCTACGGAATAATTCTGAGCCTTTTGCTTTCTGGGGCATGGGTGTCAACTCCGAATCTCGAACAGATAATTACGATAAAAACCAGTACGTGACGACCGCACATCACGTATTACAGATATGATATATCTCTATAGGGAATTTCTGATTTCCAAATTTATGGTAAACAAAAACAAAAAAACATGCCACTCACCAATACAGCTTCTTCCGGGGTAAAATCATATCTCCGTGTTATTAGCGAATTATTTGGAGCAACCGAATTTATTACCAAACTATCTCCTTCCACGGTCGCAACATTCTGCGTTAGAAAACAGAGATATAATTTTTTTATCACTATCGATTCCGCGCGGGTTTTTAGAGCGCTAAGGTAGGCGGTGGGTGTAATATGACCTTGAGCTTGTCACCGGATGGCATCGATTCCTCGTATTCAACGCCAAGATCAAACGTCATCTCGGATGTGCGCACCATCGAAATGTTTCGAATCGTCCATTTGTCTTCGTTTTTCAATATTTCCAACCGTGGATTACTTATAGACATCATTTTTCTTCCCATGTATGGAACCCCTGGAATGTTTATTTATGTATAGGTTATTTTTTTAATCGATCTAAATTCTCTCAACCTAAACATGAGGCAATTTGAAACAGAAAAAGAGATACTCATTTTCTCCAACTTACCAATGACTTTGAGATATTCATCGAGATTCTCATTGCGCTCGTGCGCATAAACTCCGGTGATGTTCGACATCGGAAGTAATGGTAAAATGCGATGGTAATTATAAAATGATTTCCACTCTTTAGGCTACCGTGGAGTGATTCGTTCTTTATCTTACCTCTGCTGTTACGCGACCGGCGAATGAATATTATCTTGTTTCGATGGAGACTTATACGTAATTCGGACCGAAGTAGGAGTACAGTCGACTGCAGTTTATAGTTATAACGCTTGCTGTCGCATTTGCCTCCTTCCCCACACCGTACCCGCTAGTTCATATCTTAAGGTAAAGATATCCACGCGATATTTTAATCGCTCTTTGATCTAATCGCGAAAAGTGCGAGTCAGCAGATTCGCTATGGTATATACAACATTGTGGAAAAATTGTACCTCTTTTTACTTGATTTTCTTTCTTTTTCAGGTATTGTCCACCTAGCCTACAATCGTACCTGGTCCACCTTGTTATGGAGGAGGTGAAACTGTTATGCAGTAAACACCCGGAAACATGCGGCTGGCGATTTCAGGAGAACAGTAAATATAAATATTTCGATTTCAAGTTATATTCTTTGGCACGCGGACTGATCTGATTGAACGGTTGTTCATTAATTATTATGCAAATAATTGTGTAATTAATGATTCTCTAATTTTTCAGCATTCGCTCCCCTGGGACTAATGCACGCAGTCACTAACAAGGTAAACGAGATCTGCATGCGATATCTTGACAACAGCAGACTGGCCTTACTGCCACCACCTCCTTCGACCCCAATTCCGCTTGTCTCGAGATGCGCGATTAAAAATGGCAGACGGAAAATGGAAGATAGACACGTCGTCATACACGACTTGCACACATTATTCAGTATTCAGGTATGCGTACGGAAGTAGCACACGTTATACTCGAACTAATTTTTAAAAAATACGTGCAGAATTCAGTGAAATCGAATTGGGATGTTTTTTCACATTTTTAGGATGACTCCGTGGGTAATTACTACGCGGTGTTTGACGGCCACGCCGGACAAGATGCTGCGGATTATTGCGCGGCACATCTTCATCAGTATTTAGCAGAGAGTATTCATTATCCTACAGATCCCGAACGTGCCTTGCGGGACGCTTTTCTTACCACCGACGCACATTTTATTGAAAAATCAAACAAACAGGTACGAAAAATAATGGAAAGGTACGCCATTTCGATCAAAATTTTCACAAAATGAGTCGATTAGACGACTCTAGATGAATAACCTTACGGTTTTATCTGATTTGCAGAATCTCAACAGTGGTACAACGGCGGTATGCACTTTAGTGTTGAATAGAAAGCTCTACATAGCCTGGGTCGGTGATTCCCAAGCAGTTCTCGCGAAGCGGGGCCAAATTACTCAGCTTGTGAATCCGCACAAACCAGATAGAGATGTGAGTTGATTGGCAAAGGATTAAGAAAACATAATCATCGTTGAATACGCGAAAAACGAAAGCAAAAATGAAGATACAAGAGAAAAAAATATGACGCAAGTTGAATTGATGTCACGAATTTATTAATTCGTTCTAAAGTTTTCTACGTACAACGTGATCGTAGAGTACAACTTGTTCATAATTATCGGATGAGACATCAACTCGTGTCGTACTCGTACCAGGTGAACTTTGGAAGTTATCGATGGAGATTGTGGTTCTGTCGTGCAGGTTTTTGAAAACAAGCCCCTCCCCGGGGTCTATGAAGGGGTGAAAATTTGGCGTATCGTTGCAGACCGTCTTACCCATTCTCCAATGATAGTAAGCCAGGTCAGTCGGTAAAGGCCAGAGCCTTTTCCTTCCTTGAAAATACGGTGTCCAATCCTCATTGTTCAATCTTTGCCTATAGTCGATGTAACCCGATACCTCGAATCCGAATCTTGTGAAATGTCGTAGAAATACTATCGTCATCAACGTCCCGAGCCTATTCCCTCGTTCCCGCAGTGCCAATTCGCGGTGGAGGTTGGTCACCGGTCTTATCAATTCTGAGCAGAGCTCGTACGGGCCACGAATTGGATGCAACAAATTCTGGACAGCCTTGAGGCGCCTATTAAATCCTTGCTTCGTAAGTGTTTCCCCTATACACCTGTAACCCAATTCTGCGACGGATCTGGCTATCGTTGTACTCCGAAGATAACATAAATCTACTACAGTCACTAGGGAATCCAAGTACTCTTCATAAGTTTGGAATTCGAGCAATCTACGATCCCCGTCAATTTGTGTACCTCGTTCTGTCATTGTCTCAGTTGAAACTAGTACCGAATTCCTGTAAGTTGTGCATTTATAAAATTTTATAACCCCCTCCGTACACCTATTGAGATTTTGTTGGGCCAAAATTTTTTTGCGAACTGTCAAACAGGGGCGTCGGTAATCGAATTTTTTTACACGTAAAAATAAGAGAATATCGTCATTCCCAGTGTTATTTGAGATGTCCTTAACCTGTTATGTACTGTTTGAAATCTGTGTTTATAAGAATCCATATTTTGTTGTTTCATTTTTTTTTTTCATCAACTTTGGAGAACTATAATTATCTATATTCATTTTCAGGACGAAAGGGAGCGTGTCATTGATATGGGAGGAACAGTTATGCACTGGGGAACATGGCGAGTGAACGGACAGCTCGCAGTATCGAGGGCGATAGGTTTGTATCATATATTTCGCAACTTCAATCAATCTATGTTTTAACAAAATGAAACAATTTCATCTCATGATCTAATTCGCATAAATATACAAGGCTCATTATGAGAAACAACTTTCTGGCTAAAACGGATTTGATAAATTCTCTGAAAAATAATCAACTTTAATCACGATTCACCGTACAATAGACGTGCGATTGTTACACGTGATATTATAACTATAGAGAACGGAAATGAAGTTCAGTTTCGTGACTGGAACTGATACTCTATTAAAACCGTCCGTATCATCGTGCATATTTGAGGATTCTATCTACTTATAAAACACTTCGGTAAAAGAGATGAAAGACTAAAAATTCTCATACGTATACCGCTCGTAACAATTAATGTACTGTATTTTATACTTTCATACGTACTGAATGGCCGGTATATTTATAAAATGACATGATAATAGCAAGTTACTTCGGAATCTAGCGCCTTGACGAGACTTTTTTTTTTGTTGGTTACGATATATGAGGTAAAGTCATTTTATACCGCAAAATGGTCAGGGTTCGTGAACACGAGCATCCGCTTCGCAACGAACTTTTGATGAAATGTGCAAAAATTTTTGGTTCCCGGAGGAAACGCAATAAACCAAATAATCGGTACTTTTTATTTAATCGATTGTATTTTTATCTGTCAGCTTTAAATTCGTCCAAATTAGTTTTCATCGACTCTTAACTCTAACCATAGTGATGCCATTTAAGGAGTCTTTGGGGCAAATAATTGGCGCCGCGTAAAGGGGTCGTGAAAATTCCGTACGCGTGTATTGCATCCGCTATAAGTTCGCCATGCGGTTGACACAATCGTACGTGCAGCGACGCTGGTTTATGATTTTCAGCGGAGCTCAACTGTTCTCGGTACGCGCGTTTACACGTACGGAATAATTAACAGACTATCAAACGGTCATTCGAACGAATCGATGACACTCCTTCCCATAAGAGAATTTAATATTTGACACACCTATACCGACGTCTTTATTAATCGCTCGCTTCTCCAGAGTCTCAGGTTTTCTTACGTTCACTGCAATTCTGAGGTGTAACGGCTCGGCGACCGAAAGTCATTTCCTGTCGTCACTCAAGACCGTAGTATCTACTTATAGATATGGTATAGAATCCTCTGGAACTTTGAAGATCTTGGGGTCTTCCTAAACGATCATCGTGGCTTTTGATATAGTATGTATATATGTAAGGGACTTGAACACAAATCCGATATTTTTCCGCAGTGTCAGAATGAAAGATGGCGGGCCGACCATCCCTGAGTTTAATATCCATAGGGACGTAAGGCAGGAAGTGACCGCCGCAGCACCTCGCTCGTCATTATTTAAATTAGTTTATACGCGTTCATTAATTAGATAATTAAATTTAATTACAACCAAGTGGAATACTGATGCGATATCGCGTGTTTAGTTCTTGCACAGTTCTTCATCTTACCAGATATACATGCGAAATTCGAGTTATTGTTTTTTCTTTTTTTTCCTCCCTCCCTTTCTTTTGATAAATTCAAGACTCATAACGATTGCAACCTTGAATTAACAGTATCTCCCGACTCGCGCTTGCTAAAATAGTACGAGATAAGGCTAAATGAGAAAGAAAAAAAAATGAACTCGAGAATTTTTCAAGAGCATCCGATACGGCGGTGTAGTCAAACCGGGGCTGTATAATGGGGTTGAGTTAAATATAGTCAGCGCATGCCGAAAGATAATAAATCCCGGAGGTCATCAAAAGGTCATCCCCAATTAAGAAACCGAGGTTTAATTGTTTTTTATTTAATATAAATAATAACCCTATAGTTTTAAAAATTCCTTCCATCTTTTCAACGATTATTCTTATCCCATTATTCTTTTTTTTTCTCATAGGTGACGTACTGTACAAACCTTACGTAACTGGCGATCCGGATGTAAGATGCATCCCCTTTGATGGAACGGAAGATTTTTTAATCGTCGCCTCGGACGGTCTCTGGGACTTCGTCAGCGAAGCTATGGCGACGACGCTAGTCTATCAACAACTTCGAGAAGATCCTCGTGAGTTTTTACTTTAATTTTTTTTTTGCACTTGTGTTCTTAATTTTTGTTCTTCCTTCTTTCTTTTTTTTTTTGTGTTTGGCGTCAATTACGACTGTGTCGTTCCGTACGGAGCTGTTTTGAATCGTTGAACATTCTCAAAACTTCCGACAAATCTTATAATATGTATTAAGATTCTACCGGTGAATGGCCGTGCGGACCCCGAGACACGTGTATTATAACTACATACCACCTATACTTATGCGAATCAAGTATGAACGGTAACAGTAATTGCCTAGAACCGGGTAGATGTGGTTGCAACAAGCACGGAAATTCATTCATGCCCCCTCTTTATTCAGAATTTGTTATTTAGCTTCTACTTTTTCTGTTTCTATACTTATGTTTCTCTTATTTTCCATTCGACCTCAGAATTATTTTCTGTATGAAGGATCTTCTCTCATGCAACTTGCTTTTATATCTCACCTTCTTCTACTTCTTCTTCTTCTTCTTATGAGCTCTGTAACAACTTTGCCGGCTTTTCCCTAGCGGGACGAGAAGCAGAGCGTGACTCACGTCGCCACGCCACCGCGCTGACAATGAGGTATATTTAACATGTGTGTGCGCTAGGCGTGTGACGTTATGTATGCACTACGTTGAAATACTGAGGGTTCGATATATGGAGTCATAGTTCGAAATCGTTTTGAACGAATAGCCTTCTCCATTCGAAAATATATCGTAGGGGGGAAAAAAATCAGAAAGTAACGTTGGAGTACTTTTAGAACGCGTATAGGCGATATAAAATCATTTTCTACTACCAGCTTCTGAACTATGAAAAATATTCGCTGAATCGACCAGCTGTATGCACTGCATCGCATGCTGTAAAAATGAAGACATTGAAGTCGATCCTATAAAATTTAAATAGACCGTATAATCGTCGATAGAAATTATCGTGACCGCAACTCGTAACTAATCTTATAACTTATACATATAGAAACTACAATTATTACCACAGTTGGTAAACCGTGATTATTATTAATGTAACGGGCACGTTATTATAGATCTATGATATGCAACATTCATAATATCGCCAACCGCTACTGAACATTAATAAACGTATGAGAATCGGCTTAACATTTGACGTTAATTATTTAGTTACAATTCTTTCTGGTTTTTCAGATATAGGAACATCTAATTACGTGAAAGAAAAGTATATATTTCGCTGTTAATTTTTTCTCAATCTTAATCGACCGTAGATATGGATTTTATCTGGAACACGGAACTCGTCAAACCTTTTGGGCAAATATATTAGGAATGTACGAACACATCGCGGGATCAGACATCGTGCATATGTCAGCCCCGTCGTATGAAATGCACTTCCAATTTCATTCTACCTACATCTGTGCCGTTGCACTCGTGTATTGATTTTCAAATATCCGCCGTCGTCGTCTGAATGACACGCGTCTGAATCGGTTGCTGTAAGGGTATAAATGTTGTATAGGTATATCTAGGAAACAATCAAAGAGCTGCAATATAAATTATCATTCATGAATCAGAGCTTGTTATACCGGAGCTACTATTCGTTCCATTTTAAATCTCGTAGCCGTCTATATAGACCTATGGTAAATATGTAAATATAGTAAGATTGTTAATATGTTTGACATCTGAAATTACGCAAGAAGAATTATCGGAACAACGCGAAACTGATCTGAAGAGAGTGTTAAGTTAGCTTACGAAATCAACAAGACAATAATTTAACAAGCAACTAATGATAAAACACAATTCAATTTTTGGACGGTTGAATATAATCCCTTTTTAATAGTTGAATTAAGAAAAAGCAAAATATGTGCACATGTTCTATACATCGAAATTAAAAATGGCGGTTATTGTATAAAATTTGTGAATAAGAATGTCGTATCGTAGACGTGTCAATTAAGCGATTCCGCGTCGACCCTCTTTCTGTTCCTGGACAAACAAATACACCAACGTTACAATGAACATTACATACATTTTACATGTATGTAACGATGAATAGCACGCGCGACTAACAATTTTCGAAGAGGGGAATCTGGGATACGCGCACGCTCCGTGACAAAACGTCATACAATGAGCTCATCTACGTGTGAACGGTACCACGTTCTTCGGCCTGTGATAGGTTACAGCTGATATAGAACTTTACGTAGGTATATGTATATTTTTTGATATAATGTTTGCTCGATGACGCGTCAAATCAAAATCGGGATAGTGTATTATGAGAATTTATAGAAGATTAGGAGATTGGCGAGAGAGAATATAATCGACGATAAAGATTTGAAAAGATGATAAACGCCGATCGATGTACTTCCGTAGAAATTCGCAACCATCGGCAGGATCTTGAGTTCGTGAAACTCAGAACGATTTCAGCTTAAATTACAATTGTAATTATACAGTATACAAGATATAGTTCTCCACATTCTAGCCTAGATGTTTAGTCTAGATTAATAATTTAGAAATTATCAACTCCCGGCTTGCGCGCCTCATTTTCGAAAGAATATATTCATAGCTAATAGTCGAGAAGGTATACGCGTTAATAATTTAGATAAAAAAAAGAACAATACTCATTTGAAAATCATATTCTTTCTCTATTAAACTCCACAGTTTGCATTTCTAATCATATACCAAACGAACTAAGGAGAGTTGGAAAGGAAAACAACAATTAAATGAGACATTGGCGTAAAGTAAAGCAAAAGCTTGGCACAGGAAAGATATTACGCTACCAACGTTCGCCGGATAGTTTCGTCGACGAAGAGAATCCCTCGGATATGTTTGTATAGATGGTGGGGTATGTATCATGTAGCCAGGATATGCTATATACATATACCTATATACTATGTACTTCTGCTCCCTAGCTATAGCGTGAAGTCGGAGCTTCGAATAGGATAGGGATAACCACTCGTGGCGGTTCCCGGTTGCATTCACTTCGCATCTGTTGGCCGGGTAGGCCGCTGGAATATTATCCCTCTGCAGCACTCGGTCGTTACCCGCAACATCCTCCTACTACATACATAAATACCGTACATTATATACCTATATATTGGAGAACGCGTACAGTATACACAAAAACGTATATAGGTATACATACAAAGATATCTACAAGTTAAAGTTTCACCGTATTCCGACGATCTCACCTGCCCTCTTCGGGCTCTGGAATTGGCTGAAATACAAACCGGATAAAAACAGCTGACAAACGACCACGGCTTAAAATTGGTAGAAGATCGCCGTTGTGTGTCTTTTGAACGGAACAACTTGTGCGTTATAAAATCAACTTCATAATTCTTCTGTGCCTCGTTCCAACTAATTGTTTTGTCGCGTTTTTCTTCATAAGAATCTCACGATATTCTAGTGATTATCAAAGTGTCAAGTTTCGTTTGGAATCATATCAACAGAACAATTTTTAACAAGTGATTATCCCTGAGGATTCTGTGCTTATCATATTCATCTTCTTCGACTTCTTTTTCACTCGACGATTTCATTACCCCTTTTGGCTGTCGCCGCGCCGTTCTGTTTGCACGGTAAACATTTGGTAAGTGCCCGCTTGCCCCAGAGAATAGCAGGTTATTTTCATTTGGATGTTATGAGTTATGAGTATAAACAGCAACCTGCTAAGGGTTCTCCCTATACCTCGTTCATCCGGATCATAATTCTCTAATTCCCTTTTCAACACTCATTATCTAACTTCTATGAATTTCCGATACTTAACATCATCAAAGTTGATATTACGTAAAACCGGAAGTTCAAAATTCTTTGTCATATTATTCATAGCGGAATTCACGTAGATGGTATAACTATGCTATAAATGATATGCAAAAAAATATTCCTGAGAACAGGAATAAAATACTATAAAATATCATCCAATTTCATTTTGCGGTTGCAATCAGTTTCACGCGTCAAAGATTATCTATTACACGGCAGTTCTGTTCGTAGAATTTTTTTTTTTTCTGTTTAATATTATTTCGCCATTCATATTCTACTTCTTATCGATCGTAAAATAGCGATGTTTATCTTGAACGTCGTGAACCAGCCTTTCTCGTAATGTAGAACATGATTTTACTTCCTTTCATATATTTTTTTCCACATTTTATTCTCTCGCGTTTCGCCAGACGAAATTATCGACCGTGTCTCCCTTCCCTTTTTCAGGATGCACTTCGTGCTATATTTGTGAAAAATTTTCATTTATTATTTTTTTCTTTCAATTGGCTTGTGGTATAAACTAACGATATCCAAGTTGATGTTAGATGATCATATTATATTGTCTTTGCAATTATTATATACTGCTCGAGCTGGCGGTAGTTTTTCACAGTATCTATAGTAGAGACGAAGGTATCGCTTCAGTAACCACGTCTTGTGGTTCAGTTCCGCGAAATCCTTTGTTTAATGCTCCATTGCGATATTTAGTTGCGACGAAGCCGCCTGTTGCCAAGGGTATAACATCACATCTACTTAAGATACTTTTATGCCATTTAAAATCAACATCCGCGAAGCGTGTAAATTTATTTCCTTTACCTTACCTACATAATACTCTTAATACATAGATTTCTTAATTCTTTTGCCACGATATGCATAAATGCATCATTCGCGATGCACACCATTGTTTTCTTTTTCCTTTGATATTGTACAATACGCATTACATACCTATATTATGTGTATATATATAGAGATAAGTCAGATCCTGTTGCACCGGTAACATGCTTACAAGTAGCGTAATCTGTTACAAAAATAATAATGATAATAACGATTATAATAATAGTTGTAATCGCATCCGTTTTTCTTTTTTATTTTTGGGAGGGGAGTTTATCGAGTCTTGAGTCGATGCGAAAAAATGGCGAAGGATAAGTGCTGAGCGTATCAAATTGTAGATAATTTGAGAGTCACTGTACAATTCGCGATTGTCTGTTTACTCCGAAGACTCGCGGAATGGGGGAACGCTTCGTAAATCATGATTCATAGCATTGCGTCAACTTTATTTCACCGAACTTCGCTATGCGATTCGTCTTAAAAGTAATTTCATGTACATAACAGGTACACATACCCAATCTCTTCTGAACTTCTCCATTATCTTCTCAATTGTTATCATTGTTACCGCCATTTGATCGAGACTATCCTAGTTATTAGCCGCGTCTAGTAACAAGACTGCAAACTTTTTTTTCTCCTCCACACATGTCACGTGCATTGGCAGAGTAGGTTTCGAAGATATCTTAAAAACAGATTTATTCCAAGATAAGATTACGCAACTCAAAAATACTGTACGCGCAATTACACGGACCGTATGATTTGGCGTGCAGTGTTCGTTTTTTTTTTCTCTTTTTTTTTTCTCCCCACTCTCTTTGCGCACTTTTCAAACTTTTTTATATATTGAGCGTATGACGACGTACAGGGCTAATTATAGACCCCTCGGGCTGTAGAGAGTCGCACGTTGTGACTCATAGGCTTCGTATTATTCACCGCATTCCTACTCCTGCTAGTTATCCTCGGTGAATTTCATAAAACTTTTTTTTTTCTTTCTTTCTTTATTCTTTTTTTTTTTTCTTGCTAACAACACGCCTAATTCTTCACACGCCAGCGATCTGCAGCGCTCTCCCGTAAATCTCTCGATTTTTATCTCATATCTAATGGGTTGTGCGTATCTTTAAATAGTACCCATAACATTATACGGTATATGAATATATGTATAGAAAATGTTATCCTGAAAAATTGGCAATAATGTAATAATAAGATTGATTTTCTTTTTCTTTTCCTTTTTCCTTTTCTCATATCCTGCGCATCGTTTCGCACATTAAATTCCATCCGTGCACAACCTCACGCCTAATAGCTCCACCTATACGAATCGAATAATTTATCCACGCATCCATAACTTCGCCTCGCGAACGAACGTTCACCCGGTGAATTATGTTATTGTTGTTCTTATTATATTGTTATCATAATTTTTATTCTAATCGTTATCATCATCATCATAACGTGAATTTGCTCATGCTACGAAAATTCCGAACCTTGGTATCGAAGCATGTTTTATAAAACTCTATGGTTATTTTTATTGTATAAATTTTATATAGTTTCTTGTCACAATCGCATTACAAAGCCATTCACCCTGGATAAAGCATTTAATCATTAAACTAGTAGCATATAAGCTTAGCTGCAGACGTGACAGTTACTCGTGTTGTTATGATGTATTTCAATGTAATTTAACCCAGTTGACGAGAGAACATGCGCGTTAACATCACATATTTTTCCACTTAGGTGTGCATACATGTATGACACGTGCATGTACGTATCCCGCAGGTTTTAGCTTAAAACAATTTCGTGTCTAATTAGCTAATTGCCACCTTAAAACCCGGTGTGAAAATGAGGGAGGGGAAAAGAAATATTAAAAAATTCCGAACCAGAATTATTAGATAGAATTCAGTCGGTGTACTATAAATAGACAAGTTTTCATGTCCCACGGAATAATTGAAATTAAAAATGACTCTGGGTAGCTGATAGAAATTTTTCGTGAAGAAAGGCCTTTAAATTACGTGCATATATACACTGCACGTTCGTGTATATCGAACATGTGCGATTATGTCATCGTAAACGGATTTTGCAGACTCTTTGGGACTGTGAAATTTATTATTATAACTGAAAAAAAAGAAAAAAAAAAAACGTTAGCGGTTATTATATTACACAGACACAGAGTTTACATTTTTCTCGTGTCTCGTAACGTCATCCTCCCCATCTGGTTTGCTTCCTTTTGCCGCCTGGTTCACTCAGAGTCTGACGATCCGACGATCCGACGATCATGTTGCTATGCGCGCACGCTCCGCTGCCACACCTCTAGCTACATTACTTGTAATACGTAAATGAAAGAAGAAAAAAAAAACAAAAAAAATGTCTAAAAGTCAACGTATGTATTACATGCTTGTACATATACATATGTATAACGTAAAATTTACACGTTCGCGTGATACTCGTGACAGATTTTAAAAAATCCTAATCTCTGTTTAATTCAATTTGTTGTTTTTCTTTTGTTTCTTTTCAACACCTTATTTATTGTTTGATAAAAATTGACGATTTTTTTATTGATATGAATATATATAAATTTATCGAGATAAACAAACACGCCTTATCCAAAATTCACGCTATGACTCCGTGCATATAAGACTCGCACGCGATAATAATTCATTATAAATCTCCAAACAAAAAAGGTCATCGTTTTCGTGGCTCATTTCTCATACCGTATGTACGTACGACGATTGCGAATCAACCGCGACTCATTAATTAAACGTGCTATGAAATTCAATCACCGTTTGCGATGTATTATATTTTATATGTATGTATATACCTACACGTATGATATTTCTATATCATATTATATAGTAGATCAAAGAAATACCATTTTTGAATCGCTAACCGTTGCGACGTCTGCATGAGATTTTCTTTTAGCTTTTTTTTTTTTCTTTTTATTCCTCAACAATTGAATCAACCCTTTTTATAATTCTAAAGAAGTTTTATCTGTACCGCATATACATATACGAGCCGGTGAATATATAGGGGTTCGTTTCGAACGAAGCACATGTATATAGACGTTGCACTAATTAAGGACGTCGCAATAATTAATTAGGCGTATCCTCGTTAGGGAGATCAATTTTAATATATCATATTTATTTATCATTCATCCCATTACATAATTGGTATACAGACGAGATATATATATATATATATACCATGTACTCCGTGCGGTACAGAAAATAACTGAAAAATAAAAAAAATTGCAGAGAGATATGATTGTTATTATTTATCGTTATTATTGATATGTAAATTATATCTCTGTAGATTATTCAATGCATATATATTACCAGGGCACGCGTCAGATTATAGAAAGATAAGCAGTTGAAATTTATTCAACACACTGTCGCATATCACGTATTATATGTATACAGCATGCCAGCTTTAGGTGATACCTTCTATATTAAATCCGGTGCTACAACACGTGGCTACTTTATATGTATCAAGTATATACCTATAAAATTATATTATACCTGTGTGTATTATAATATATTATATAGTTATACACGCGCGTAAACTCCGAGCTATACCTAAGAATCATTCGAGAGTAATCGTTTAGTGAATGGGATGACGATGATTAATGTTTATGACTTCGGTGGGGGTCCGGTTGGCTTTCTTAGATCGAGATCGCTTGGTCGATGCTAACGCATTAGTTTAATTAGCGGATCAACTTACAATTAGTGAATTTTTAACTATGTCAGGGCGGGGCAGCTGTGGCTATATAGATTTGCAGCCACCTTATTCTCTCGCTCGTCTGCCGCACCCCTTAAATTCTAAACCCTGGATATAAAATCTGCGCCTCGGGTCACAGACAACCTCCTGCACCGATCTTTATCCTCGTTAATTTTTGCGCAGGTCGCAACCCCTCGAATTATATCTCGATTATTACCGCAAATACATTATCGATGTTCAAATACAAACATATATATATATGTTCAAAATTATTTCTCTTTTCGTTAAAAAGACGTAACAATATTCAAACGATGGTTTATAATATACGTGACTAACGTCGTCGCATCATCACGTATGGTTACAGCATGCAACACTACACGTTTTTATTTATTTATTTTTTTTATTCTTTTTATTTTTTCCTTTTTTCTCCTGTAACCCGAGGGAGTGAAGTTGCACGGCAAGTTTTCCACGCCCACGTATTAATGTCCTCCCGTGACTGCAGTTCCACCCCCGCACTTATTTTTCAAGATGCAGTTCGACAATGGGATTATATATTACTATAATGAGGTGGTATCCGCAAAGATTAATGCAGCGATAATTTTACCTTCGAAATCCTGCATTAAATTTCATATGAACAATAATCCCTTAATACGTGTATTATTTTATATAAATCCATATACCTGGGCGTGCAGCGGGATCACGTTGATGATATGTACACATATACGCGCGCGGGGGTGCAGGTTGAGGTGCGACGGGAATATGGGGGGAAAAAAACGGGAGGAATATGGGGAGTAGAAGGAAGAGCGAAGAGAAGGGGAAGAGCCAGACGGGGTTGAGTCGTGAGTCACGTAGTACACGGGGATACTAGTGGGGGGAGGGGGTTTTTGGGGGGTGCCGCAGGGAGGGGGGCAATACTGTGTTGCCGGTGGAACCTTCGACAGTTCGTCGCGAAACGCCACGCCCGTTGCATTATACGCTGTGACCAAGGACTTTTTTTTTATTCTATCTACACGTTTTTCATAAAAAAGTACGTACGTACATATAGGTATATATGTATAAACTCACCCTGATTCATACCGCTGTCGGTCTGCACTGGAGAAAAAAAAAATGAAGAAAGAAACGACGAAAAAAAAAAAAACAAAAAACACTCGATACTCCGTTCTCAACAACATCCCGCGATTTTTTTCTCGAATTATATATATCGGAATGATTTATATATTTATTTTATTTTTTTCCTGATAAAAATCGCAATCGGCACTCAGGGAGAGAGAAACTTCTTTGGATTACCGTTGTTTTCTTGCGAAATTTCACGTGCGATGTGCTGCATTTATGATGGGAATAAATCGGGCATGAAAAAGAGTGCAGTGTTCCGCGGAAAGATGACGACGATGATGACGGTTGACCGCCAAATCGAGATTGTTTTTTTTTTTTCTGCATACGGTCAGAAATTTCTTGTGCAATATGATGTTGTATCCATGTGTTGGATTTAGATTTCTGTCCAACACGTGCGGTACGATTGAGATATACATTATACAGATCATATAAAATTTTGTCCATTCTAATAAACTGCTGTGCACATAACTTGAGAAGGCGGAAAAAAGCGATTTTTTCAAGGTATCCGTTCGGTTTCTCTGACAGTTGATGTAAAAGAAAACCCGCAGTTAGGTATCGTCTCGCGATCATTTTTCGCACCTATTGGAAAAACAACGTTTCGATCCTCGTCCATCCTGCGGGAGAGAGACCTAAAGATAGACCAGCGGAACGAACGTTGGCGGCCAACGCAACGGTTGGATGGTTTGGTCGAGTGCTTCACGAAGCTTCGGATACCAATTGCCTTACTTGCTGCATTTGCCTGTATATAGATTATTGTATAGATGTACACACACATACCTATGTATAGGTACATATCGTGCACGATGAATCTTGAGAAACGAGTCGGGAATTTGATCGTCCTGGAATTAAGACCTAGACCACGAATACGACCGCAGTCTGACATGTTATTATTTATAGTAGAGCGTAATTATATTCGTATTCTTGAGCAGATACATGGGATGATGAAACGAAATCAAGAGACTCGGTAGAGTCTCGCGCCAAGTACATTAAAAGAGCACCGGACGGCAACCGAGTATCTATACAGTTAAGAGATAGGAAAAGCGCTGTACGGCCGACTGTTTTATTCGGTATCCCCTAAATCATTAGCTTTTCGGGAAATTTGGATGCACTTTCGCAATATAAATCGCAGTGTCGGGTTCATTTGAGCCTAATTTTAATAACATTGATGTTCGGAGAGATGTGATCTCATGATAGTTATCGACGCTCGAGCCCGTTCTACGATCAGAATTTTCAACGTCATCGTCGTCTCCGGATCACTTTTCTCCTTAGCTCTATTGCTATGAAATGTAATGCAGTATATAACGCAAACTCGATTTTCGCTGAGGTTCAAACTGCAGACACATGGGCGTGACCATCGCTTTCGTCGTCTCGTCATTTTCTAGGGACTCTTTAGGGACTCTAGTCGTTTCTGTTGTACCACTAGAGTCCTGTCGTCATTCCGCATGTCTTTACGATCACCTCCTTGCGATCACAATCACCGGCCAAACTCGATGACGGCGTACGATAAATGTTTATTATGGAAACGGTGTTTAGGATTTTGAATAATATAAAATGGATAGTTTTCGGTCAACTTGTAACAGTACGAAGCGTTTGCCCACCTTAATATGATTGACATCACCGAATTCAAATTTCTGAATCCGTTTGCTAAAATGTTATGAACTAGACTCGATAGCTCCGCAGTGACAGCCACATGAGGTTATGCTATAAATGAAGTTTCTAGCCACTATTATAACAACGATGTAGCAATTATCGCTGTATGGTTTATATAACGAACATACGTATATATGCGGACGAAAAGTATCAAAGCGTCAGAAGATTCGATATTATTAACAATAAGTTAATTGTTGATTTGACGTAACTGTGATTGAGGAAATCTGATAAACGTAATCCGTGTTAGTGGTTCGAAGAAATCAATTGTTTCATTTAGTGCAGTGTGCAGGTTAAAAAATAATACAGGAGCGATTTTCAAGTTATTGACAATTTCTGATCGAATGGATCGTGGATTGTGCAACATGGAGTTTGGTCAAAGAAATTTGAACAAAGAAGTGAAATGCAATCTTGCTGAGAAAATCCATTATTACTTTGTACAGTGCAGACCAAAAAATATCGGGTTAAGCGTTTTAATTAATAATAATCATTCGATCAGCAGGCAAAACAGTTCAGTCCTTTGAAGTTGGAATTTTACATCTGTAAGCAGCCCGCTCTAGTGGTGGTGTATGTACAGTTGTTCCTACAAAAGTCACTCATTACAGCTATGTTGTGAAAAAGAAATTGTAACAAAAATTAAAATCATTCGTTAGTATCTGGTATGAGATAGGCATTGAGAGTGAGACTAGCTGTGATTCCAGTGACGACAGGTGCATTCCATTTTAACGATGTCACTGTTTAGGCATCAGATTTGGTTGATTGGGTAGATGATGTGGCTTTGTATCTTGATGTCAAGTTGAGGAGTCTCTGTCAGTGAGTTCTTGTACACATAGCTATAGTCATGTGTCTCAACTAACTTATGCATATTTCGATAAAGTTGTCATTCAGATCAATATGTGAGTGAGATCTTCGGTTCATCTACACCCTTCAGTGATATCTGTTATCGCGCAAGAAAGAATATCGACCGGCAGAAATACTATAACTACTAGCCAACTATATCACCATTAACTAAAAAAGTACCAGAACATTGACCTTTATCAGGTGGTTTTGCAATAAATGTATTCAAGGATAAAAGTTACTATTACCTATTTTGTAATAAATAAAGATGAATCACATTGAGTCATCACGTGTTTCGATATATTCCATAAGATTTCCTTCTATGCATTCGAATAATGAGAAATAGAAAACTTTCTTTCAAAAAGTAGTGAAATCCCGACAAAGCACCTCAGGTGCAAAAAACCTCGCCAAGTACATTAATTTTTTAAAATCAATCGCCACCAAAAAGTTGTTCCCCAAGAATAACCCCAAAATTAAATTCTAAAAAAAATAGATCCAAATCAATCATTGTGCCAAGTATACGTAACTGCACCATGCATAGGAGTACTAGAGAAGACTGGGATAAACATATACAACAAACCAACTTACCAATTGAAAGAATATAAAGTTGGGGAAAAAAATCAATGAAAAAAAAGAAATTAAATTAAATGAAAAAAAATGAATATTGCCATCATTGTGCCAAGTATATGTAACTGCACCATGCATAGGAGTACTAGAGAAGACTGGGATAAACATACAACAAACCAACTTACCAATTGGAAGAATATAAAGTTGGGGAAAAAAATCAATGAAAAAAAAGAAATTAAATTAAATGAAAAAAAATGAATAAAAAAAAAAATTGGAGGTAGTGGGACTTGGCGGGCTTTTTGGAAAAAAATCCGGAATTCTTGTATAGCAAAATGACATTAGCCCGCCAAGGACCACGTACTCCAATTTTTTTTTTTATTCATTTTTTTTCATTTAATTTAATTTCTTTTTTTTCATTGATTTTTTTCCCCAACTTTATATTCTTCCAATTGGTAAGTTGGTTTGTTGTATGTTTATCCCAGTCTTCTCTAGTACTCCTATGCATGGTGCAGTTACATATACTTGGCACAATGATGGCAATATTCATTTTTTTTCATTTAATTTAATTTCTTTTTTTTCATTGATTTTTTTCCCCAACTTTATATTCTTTCAATTGGTAAGTTGGTTTGTTGTATATGTTTATCCCAGTCTTCTCTAGTACTCCTATGCATGGTGCAGTTACGTATACTTGGCACAATGATTGATTTGGATCTATTTTTTTTAGAATTTAATTTTGGGGTTATTCTTGGGGAACAACTTTTTGGTGGCGATTGATTTTAAAAAATTAATGTACTTGGCGAGGTTTTTTGCACCTGATACTACAGACGTGTACGATCGGGGGACGTCTTGTTCTATCTGTCTTACATCGTGCTTCATAACTCCGCGATCGGCTACCGATCATTTTTAACATTCGATTCAACAACGAATGTTCGCAGTCATCGAAAGCGGAGTCGTCGGCCTCCACTAATCGATCCGTCCGACAAAACCGTCTCTCTGCAACCAACCGACCTCCATGTTACAGAATATTTATTCGGAAGCATTCAGCTATCTCCTCATTTCGTCGAAATTTTCCCCGCGTTTTTTCATTCTTCAATTCATTTATCTTCATTTTTACATTAATTATCCCGGAGCCCTTGTTTCACGGTATATATACATCAATTATTTCTTCGATTGGTAACAAAAGCGGATGATCCGGACGGAATTGACAAGTAGATTATTTCCTTCGGCATTATACGACGCAAACGCAATGTAGTTTAACGGTAGCTTATTCGAGACGTGCGTTCTTTTTTTTTTGTTCTATTTTTTTTTCATGTACTTTATGTTATAGACGCTTGGAACACGATACTTCCTCGTAATCCAACGCTTCTTCTTCTTCTTCTTCTTCTCTTGTCTTCGCTAGACTCTTTTGTACGAAGTATACACAATATACATTGTGTCATACCAGTAACTATACGGTGGACACTTAGCTAACACGTCCTTTGAATTTGGACTATAACGACGCTCAAAAATCAACCCGTTCTTTCTAATTGCAACGCGTACGAACTCTTTGACGCACTACGGGGTGCGCACTGCAACCTGCAGGTGTGGTCAGTTTTTTGATGATGCGAAATCGATGGTTGTAAACCAGCTGTCGACGTACCTTGCAGGTTATCTATTGTCGACATATACAGTGTAACGTTGAATTTTTCCCATCACATGCCGTGGATCGTAGTTTTATCTGAAAATCAGTGGAGAAGATCATCGAGATGTAGAAAAAGAATTATGGGGATGAGAAACATTTAGATTGTCGTATTTCCCTTGGGCCCTTGAAATTACGGTGGAGTATAACGCTGCCGTCAAAAATAATGGGAATATCGGGGAAAATAAGGGCAGAGGGTGCGTCATCGGAGGATGGATTCGCCATTTGGCGTAGGCGTGGCTTTTCGAGTGCAGGATAATCTGACGTCGTACGGTCCGTCGTGTCTTCTGCGCGTCTTCCATTCCTTCGACTTTTCGTTCCTGCCAAGCAAGATTCATTCTTCATGCTTTCTCTTCTCTTTTTTGTTTCGTTTTGTTTTCTCCCCCTACACTGTGGGAAGCAGAATGTACGGATTAATGTCTTGTGTGGGGTGATTCATTTTATTACTATAGCCCTCATACATTTTAATCGGTTTCATTAAAGCCATACGCACTTATAACTTCGGTAGCTCTTCGTCAAGAGAGAAGGAGAGAGAAACGTAGGGGGGGGGGGGGAATTAACTTCGCATATGGTCAAATTCACGCATGCGATCGCTTATCGATCGATCGATGATCGACTGTATGGAATTGGAAATATGCCGAGAACGTTCGCAGAATTTTTAATATTGATACTGTATAGAATGAGGATAATTGTTTCCCTATTAAGGTGAAATGAAAAGTGACTCGGCCTTCGAGGGGACATCAACACAGCATTTGTGTCGCGACGTTTATTTATTCCCCTCTCCTCTTCCCTCGTTCAATCTTGAGCGCGTGCCAAGACCCTGAAGTGCATCTCCCGTCACACACCCTATTCAAGATCCTTCAAGAAATTTGAACGTTTCATTATTAGGTATTTTTTTCCACCTGCACTCTCAATTCTCTCCCCTATAAGTGATTTTCTATCAACGTTAACCCCTCTGTAACTTACTTTCGGATAAACGGTGGGAATTATTATAGATATGAAATAATGATTGATGGTAACGTAATTTACTTTGATAGGGATTCGGTAAATTGGAAAATTGGAAAATTGGAAAATTTAAATGAGCCACGCCGCCGTCTCTGCAAATCGAAAGAACCCGTCATCGCTTCGGTGAATCCCTTGGAAAGGGGCGAACGGGTGTCGACGTCGAGAGATCGGGGTCGTTGCTCCGTCTGCTCCCACTCCAAGTCCGATTCCGACTCCCACTCTGAATACAACTCCCACCTCCCACTTTTACCTCTACATCGTCTTCCTAGTCTCTTCGGCCTATTCTACACGCTCTATATGCACCTATAGTTTTGGTTGTCCAATGACGCGCTGCAAGCGCCACGACTCGTATGTACGAGGGGGTGGAAACCTTCAGGCGTTGTTAAAATATCCACGACCTCCCCAACATATCCCGTGAACTCTATGGTGATAGACGACGCCTACAGCCTTCGCTGATTCCCTACAGAATATCTCACTCAACGCGTGTCTCTATCTCATCCCGCATCTCATTATCACCGCGTCTCGTTGCGCGTGCAGCATATTTTTTCTTTCCTTTTTTTTTCTATATTTTTAATACCTACGCTCTTTTTATTGAAGAATTATTCGTTTAACACCTATAAATTGGAAGGCAAGTTAAACTGAAGATATTTTTGTTATCCATTCCCGTTCGTGTTTCAAGGAAAATATTCCCCAGGTATAGGATGGGATTTGATAGTACGGAATTTGAAAAATCAATATCCGAAGAGAAGGTGAAACGTACAGCGTTGCAGACGCCGGAACCTCTTCATTTTGCTATCTCCTTTTTCTCCGTTCTTTTCAATTTATTTTTGCGCAAAAAAAATATATGTATGTGTATGATGCAGACGTACCTACCGCTAGCGATTGGAACTCTGGGCATTAGCTATATTTGTAAGCTTGCGAATATGAAATTGCATCGCTTTATACTAATGTTTGTTATTGGTTTTGATTTTTTCATCAGGTGACCTTGAAGCAGTTAGTCAGCGTTTGGCGTCATTTTCGAGGAGTCAAGGATCTGTTGATAACATCTCAACGATTGTTGTATTTCTGACAAATCCACGTCAGATAGCCTCTCGTCATCCCTCATCTCATCCGCTGCTCGCGGATGTTCAACTGAATAACATGGAGTCGACGAATCCGTTTCTCAGCAACGCCAACGGCCTACAATACGACGTTAATCCATTTGGCAAACAGCAGCAACAAACAAATGGAAGTTGCGCTGAAAATGATGAAAATTCACACAATCACAGCAATTTAGATTCGCCAAGTAATGGAAAACACGGCAACGGTACTACCGAATATGAAAACAACAAAGGAATAAGTCCCGACAACAATGACGACGACGACGACGATGACGATGATGACCTTGGCCCTGAAACTGACGTTGACGCTGTCGACGAAGGTATCGAAACACACGCACCTCCTTTAATTAACGAAAATTTCTCCCGGGAGCTTTTCCAAGAAAAGCACGACGGTGGAGAGAATTTAGAGACAGGTATTCAGGACACCTTTCATGAACACAAGGAAGAACTACCAGAGACTCAAAATGCTGCAGGTGTGTATAATTTATTCACGTTATACCGCGTATAATGAAAAACATACATCTATTTTCTAGATATTCTACACGGTCAAAAGAACACAATAATCTGATACTTTATAATGAAACAAATTCAAATTGGATTACGATACAGGAATGTACGAAGTAGATCGATATTGTACCAGATCGGGTTGAGTGAACTTTTAACTGCGAGATATAGATCGAAAAATAGATTAGAGAGCTAGGGAAGCGAAACTCTGAAGTCATCGCACTCACACATTTATAATGCCAGAATCTCCCACGCCTATGGTATGGTATAACGGCATGCGCATGTTAGCTAGATTATTAATTGCTACAATTCTAAGAGGTCATAACGTTTCTTTGCCTTAAATCTATACGTACGCGTAAAGCAAAATATATTATTATTAATTTTCTTAACGCGCTTTAGGTAAATTCGAAATACCGCTCGTTATAATACAGTGTTTCTATGGATTGTACTCTTGATAGAATTTTCGAACGGCACCGCGACTCGGAATAGCATTTCCCCTAGTCCGCGTCGTTTTTACGTCGCATCGAATCCTCCGAGCAGAGGGCACTTGACTTATTTCAATTTTGACATTCTTTAGCCCCACAGAGCGCGCACCGGAATAACTCGATCTCCTACGTTTACGAGGCAACAGCAGCAGGCAGCAGTCTTTCCTCGGTACACCGACCTCGGCGTTTTAGTCGCCGGGAGACTTAGACTTCTATATTTTACACCTACGTGTCTTATATCGAGTATAGTATACTTATAACCCTCCATAATATACCATAGAGACAAACTGAAATATCGAAACTTTTACTTCGACCAATTCTTTGATCGGCAGATCAACCGACCACCGAGAGACTCTTCCTCGAGTAGCTCGTGCTCTTGTTTTGCAAAAAAAAAAAAAAAGGACAAAGAAAAAGAGAGAGAAAAAAAACTGGCCGACTTTCTGAAGGCTTAGCTTTCACCACCGACTTGTCTCGGTGCCGGTGCCGGTGCCGGTCCCGGTCCCTGCACGTCCTGCACTGATTATCCTCTTACTCGCCCAAGTCCTCGCGGTAGTGAAGTCCTAACTTGTGCCAGAGTCGTGCGATCGTAATAGCGAGTTGTGAATCAGTCTACATTCTTTTTTCTTTTTACATTTCAGAACATGAGGTATAACAACGGGAGGTTAGTTAATAATATATGATTGTACATCCGACAGTAACGGGCTCACTTTTTTTTCCATTCCTAGGTTTACTTTATAGACCAATCTTTCTTTTTTCTAATTGGCTAATTAATTATGCTATTAACTCACACCAATCGTTTGGGTTCATCTTTATTGCGTGCCGGAAGTTACTTTCAAAAATTTCAAATACGTAGAATTATTCGGTTTTTGATCGAGAAACTATTTTTTTTTTTCATTTATTTATTCATTTTTTCTTATACATTATTGCTATTCTTGTATTAAATCGAAGGTGTTTTCACTTTGTTCGTTAACTTTTCACACGTTATCAATTATATTTCGTTGAAAAAAAAAAAAACTATCAAAACAATTAACAAGAGAAGTTTATCACAGTGGCTTCTGAGTAATTGAATTTCGGGATAGATGCAGTAAAAAAAAATATGATAAAAAAACGCTTATAGAACACGTACGTGCAAATTAACTTAATTCATCGATTAATGCGATTAATTTGATCAATCCAGCGTTGAAATTGTTTCGTTATTCAATTTTTTAGTCACTGTAGGTTGTTTCAAATGGTTTGAATATGCCGCTAAAAGACAAACGCAGGACCGGTTGGCGCGCCTCGTTTTCCTATTGGCTTAGACGTTCTACCGGGAAATGGCGACGCCTCGTGGTGGGGTGGCCCGGGTGCGCCTAGCGTCGCAAGGGGAACGGGGGGGGGGGGTTGCTGGCAGTTGGATGCTCAAGGCTCCCGTCGTCGCCAGGAGTGCGTCTTTCTTTTCTCTATAGAACGAACTCTCTCCATGAAATTTTTCGATAATTTAAACTGCAATTGAGTTACCGGATTGAATCGGTCTCCTTATTTATTTCGCATATAAAAATAATCGTTGGTTTATCTGTACAGTTTGTTCCATATAATCTGTCAGTAGTTTTCATAACAATTTATATAAGGTGAGTGAACATTCACAGGATATACGTTCGAATGCAATACATACAATATTCTTTTTTTTCTATAGTCCTGTTTTTCTTTTTTTGTACGACGCAAGTCTTGACGATTTTCAATAAGACGCGTCCAGTCGACAAGCCCGGCCGGCTATTTTGCGAATGTGTGTTCATTAGTTGGGTGATTCTTATTTATTTGTGTTTGTGTTCGACGGCGGTGTCTGGTCTACCTATGAGGTTATAACGTTCATTTTTAATTTCATTATTCACCGTGATGGGGTGGTATCGTATTTTTTGTTTTTTTATTTTGAGTTCCACGTAAGATTCCATTTTTCTAGTCAGTCATGGAGACGGTCGTTATTGCGTTTCTCGCGTTCGGCTCGTAAATATTGGCTGAGCCACAGGTGAGGTTAGATCGAACTGAAACTCCGTTGCGCCGGATCATCACGTTGTTTCTTACCATCCCCATTATGCATGAAAACGTGGATTTTTCTCACCGGCCAACAAAAGAATTGTACAGTCTCTACCGGCAAATACCGAATCTCCATCGCTACCTTCACTTTGGACGTGGGCGACTCAATTGAGAAACAAAAAAAAGAACTCCGATATCTTATCTTTTGAATTTCCAACCGTCATTTGATTATCGATAAAAAAGAAAAAAAAAAAAAACACGGAGATTTAAAAAAGGCGTGTTTTGGGTTCTGACACGAGTTATGGTTATGTTGATTACTAGCCAAGGAATAGAGAAACTTTTGATTTTGGCGAAGAATGATGCCAGGGGTTCTCAACTCGGATATATCGTATCCCGATAAAATAAAATTTCATTTTTTTATCCCAAGGATACGCCCGAAATCCACCGAACTTTTTCGGTTCACCGATAAGTCGAAGGGTAGAAAAGAATTGCTTCTCCCTTAACCCGCCATGTGTTTCTGCCTGACCCTTTTATTGCCCTTATAACTTGTTATTACCATTTTAGATTATATTTACCTTTGCTGTAATTCGTACTTCTTCCTTGAATTTTTCGTCCAAATGAATTAAATGCGATAAGAGTAAATGCTGAAAGGCAGGCACTTCCGGTGATTGATATAACATTGATGGAAAATCGCGTGTCCAGTAACTCAACTCGGCACTCTCTCTGTTGCAGTAGGTTGGCATATTAGATAAGATAAAGGCGGTTTAGTGGTTCGGGGTAAAATGCAATTGCCCCACACGCAGAATTATCCAACTGAAGAGTCTCTCTGTAGCTCTAACGGGCCTTGAATAGTGGGAGCCAAAGTGAGAATCGTGTATAAAATTAGCTCTCGTTGGCTCCTGGTATGTCGTATTCGTGACACGAACGCGTGCATGTCACAGGGAAAGGGAGAGCAGGCAAAACTTTGTACCGGCGTGTACGTTGTACGTCGTTAAGTTAGCATAGACGCAGAATCCGATGACGATTTTTATAGTTTTTGATACAGTTTATTCAGTACCTTTGATTACATCCCCCCTTTTTTTCATCGTGTGATCGTAACACGTTAAGCGGTGAATGGGTATCGCGTAATATTTATTCTCGAGAAGCGGAAATCTTGAAGAAAGACTATCCTGGATCTGGATACTATTTTTGAATATTATTTGTTTATCCACGTTCTCGTCTATGTCGATTCTTTTCTATTTTATTTAGTTTTCAACTCCTCAATTCCTGGGGGAAAACGGCGAGAGACTTTCGCGATTTTGAGGATGCCGAAAAACCGTTTATTCAGGTTTCGATAAATATTCGAATCTAACGT
The DNA here is from genome assembly GCA_963978495.1 of Athalia circularis. Classification (NCBI taxonomy): domain Eukaryota; kingdom Metazoa; phylum Arthropoda; class Insecta; order Hymenoptera; family Athaliidae; genus Athalia; species Athalia circularis. The sequence goes on from OZ021702.1 coordinate 11,528,543, forward strand.
ATCCCGCCATTCCTTTTTTTTTTCTATCGCATTGATTCCAGGAATTTAGCACGTGTTACAGGTATATCGTACTGAAAAAACGGGCGTTCTACTTTTCACCGTAATCTTTCACGTATTAAAGTGAATCATTCGTTGCTTTTATACCTATTCCTGAACATGCGCTAGTACGATACTCAACACACATACGTACGTATGAGATGTAAGTAGGTGCATAGTGTGTACATTTATAAATATAGAACGTGACAGTAGCGTGTAAAAGCTCGAATAGCTGTTCATCAGATACTGCGACTGTCCATAGTTATAGCTGCAATGTCAATCCAATAATTATAAAACGCTTACGTATAGAAAAAAAATATTACAAGGACGTGTTTTGATTTTGTCCCCAGTTCGTTGAGTCACAGATCCCTTCTGCCCCGCGCCTAATATACTTCGGTTCGTTGTTAAAATTAATGAAGCAAATATGAAGACTTATATATGGTCATTAAATCACTCTCAATTTGTCAATTCGTTATCTCTCGTAGTTTAGTCATCTTGTGGTAGACGATATATCGTTCATAATTTGTTAGCTGAGGTTAACGAGACATGAGATTTATTTCCCCGTGCTCTCCTCGTTCAAGTGGCAAATGGCAGTGCATTTTATCTGGTAACATTTGTCCAGAACGGACGTATTTCTCTCGGCAGGTAAACGGGGGATGAAGTGCAGTCTCCGGACTAGATCGATAATGCATCTCTCGATGTCGACACATTTCTCTTGCCTACCAATCGGAATTTTTTTTCTCTTTTCCGTAATAGACCGACTGCAATTTCAGGAGAAGAAAAGAAGAAAAAAAAAACAGAATTTTTGTTTCATTTTACAGAAGCTGATCAGCATGCACTGATTCCCGAGGCAGATAATGTAGCGGATAGTGAGGACTCTGAGGACGAGTGGAATTATTATCCTAGTAAGCAAAAGGAACGAACTGCTCCTGCGGAGGTTGCTGACCGCAAAGACGACAAGGTTATCACCAGTGAAGAACCTGCAAACGAAGAAATCAACGATCAAACCGAAAATCAATTATCCGAAACCGCTGGCCTTGGTGCGGGCGATTTTTCCAAGGAAGAAAAAATCGAACAACCTGAGCTAATTGAATCTGATGTACGCGTGAAATAATTTTGACTTTGTTTTTTATAATTTTTTTCTTCTTTTTCTTTTTATTCTCTGCTCTATTTGCAGCCGCTATAACTTAATTTTTTATTTATTGCAGATTTGTGCCAAACCGAAACTGCACGAAGAGCTCAGCGGAGCGGAACAAGACGACATGGACTTCCAGTTGAATCCGAACGCGGCGGAATTTGTGCCGGTTTCGCCGCCGAAATCACTGACGTCCAGGGTGACTCTTAACCAAGATTTTCTACTGTCTGGATCGCCGCAAAAACAAACTCCGGAAGTTAACGACATTCCTGTACCGACCCAGGGCGACTTTCAGACTGAAATATCGCTACGCCCCCATGATACGGAATGCCCCAACGGTGAATCAACTAAAGAGTTGCCTCAGACTGAGTTTTCCGAGTATTTGATGGATCGCCTGAAAAGCAGCAATGGCATAGCTCCCGAATTGGATGAGTCCGAAATATCTTCTACAAGAGCCGAGTTTGGGGATGAATCTACTATGAGTTTTATGACTGCAACCGATTTACAAAGAACTGGTATTTCTGTTGCCGATGACTCTTTTACCGGATCAGACCGTGAGGAATATGACATTGCTAAGGATCCTATGGCCATGTCATTCACCCCAGGAGATTTCCAAGCGGCTTTCGAGGCGGAGTGTGACCTTAACGTCGTTCATCAGTTAAATGACTCGGATTTAGTTGTTGAAGATGACCACACTGCTTTAAATGATGAAGGATGCACAGCTCAGTCCCCTGATCTTCATCCGGAGCTCACAACTCTTGTTACACCAGATACCGACCATCCACCTCCCACAACTGCATTCCCAGACAGTACAGCCGATAAGATGCTGGAAATTGTCGATGATAATTGCGAGATTGCTGAATTCCAACCTTCTGCCGCGTTAAAATCTAATTCACCCGAGCCGTTCATCGAAAATGAAGCAGGCGTAGTTTCTGGGTTGGTAGAGATAATTTCGTCTCTCGATACGGGGACCAGCTGTCTCTTGTCTCCTTCACCTTCCGCTGAAAAAGATTCAAATACTTTGGATGGACAGGCTGAAGATATATCCTCTGCGTTGGACAGTGGTGTTGACCCAGAGCCAGCGTTACAACCATTCTGTACCGTTTCCAACAAAAGTGAACCATTAATTTCTTCACCAACGGAGGAAACCGAAGCTCTGTCTTCACATGACGGTGCGCAGAATGTTGCCTCGGAGGTGGCTTCATTGTTAGGAACGGAAATTTCCTCACCATTACAGGCTACTTCACCTTCCTCCGATACTGCAATCCAGGATCTTGAAAGAACGATTACTCCTACAGCCGAGGCGATTCAGTCTGACCATAAGAATGTTTTTGCTGTTTCTGACTTTGATCCGTTTTCAATGGTGGAATCTTTTGCAAAAGATTCTACTCCAATTTCCAGTGCAGAAACAGGAAGTAACGGCATAACCGACGCATCACCTCCACCAAAAATCCAATCATCCTTTAATGAAGAACTCCAAAGTTCGCCTGATGAGCATTTTAAACTTGTCTTGGATCAGACAGAAATTAATGAATCAACCACAGGAAGTAGACACGAAGAAAATCTATTTGGCATCGAAACTCAGCCAGCCGAAGAACATACTGCAACCGAATCGTTATTCACCGAGAACTTAGCCAAGGAACCTCTACCGAGTAAATATGTTTTCAACGCTGCTCAACCGCCATTCAGCACTACAACATTTTCACAGAAAATTTTGCCAAATGAGGTGAATCTGCAAAAAGAAGATTCTTCCCAATTGCTCTCGCAGCAATCGACTGAAGAGGTTTCGGTACCACAGGAAGAAAAACAGGTCGAAGCTATTTTTGGGGCAGGAATCGTCTCTCATCAGGATATTTCAGAACCTGTAGATGCAGCCGTTCCTCAGGAAAAGGAGGTGTTACAGGAAGACTTGAAGACTCTAGATACTCTTGTGAATGAAGAACCGACGACTATGGCGCCCGTCATGAACTTGTCTGCTTCTATGCAAGAGTTTACTGGTCTCGAACAACAGTTAAATCCAGAAGCAAGTGCCCCCTTATTGAATGGAGAAGCTTCGGATGTGAATACAATCTTAGAATCTCAAAGCCCAGCTGTCGCGGCTACAGAAAATCGTACCGAACACGAAATTCCGTCAGAGGAGACTACCGCGAAAACAGAAGTAGTGGAGAAAATTGAAGAAATGGAGAAAACAGAGCCAAAGACTGCAGAATCTGTTGGTGCACCACTTGTTGCAGCGGCTGCTGTGGCAGCAGCTGTCGGCACAGCAACAGTGGCCGCCACAGGTGCTACCAAAACTACAAAAGCAAAGCCTGGGGCAAAAACAGGTCCTAGAACTTCTACATTGACTAAATCAACGAATAAATCGACACCCACGTCACCTACGAAAGCCACAAGTTTAACCCAGCGTGCAACAGGTACTACAGTGCCGAAGAAGCCAGCTGTAGGCGCATTATCGCGACCTAAGCAATTGGAGACTGCTACGAAAACAAGCATCACAAGTACAACGAGCAAATCACTGGCATCAAAAACAGCTAGTTTGACTAAATCGACAACAGTGTCAAAAACGTCCAGTCCCCGTAGTAGCAGTTTAACAGCATCCAAAACGAGATCAATCGGTTCAGCTTCCAAACCTGCTGCCTCAGCTACGACTGATAAAAAACCTATAACAAATGGTGACGCGAAACCACTGAGCAAACCAACTGCTCCGAAGCCAACTGCACGATCCTTACTTGGCGCAGCGCCTGCTGCTCCTAAAGTATCAGCCAAAACATCGACGACCACACGTACAACTGTAAATGTTACTACCGGCGCAACGAGATCAAGACCATCTTCTGGTGCTACTTCAAAAACAAAGGCAGCGACAACGGGGACATCAGGCACTGGTGTGTCTGCACCTATATCTCGACCAAAAACAGCTCCATCGTCGATAGCACCTTCAGCTGTGGGAGCAGCTAAGCCAAGAACAACTCTTCCAAAGTCACCGGCAACTGACAAACAAACCAAGGAGACAACAAATAAACAATTATCTTCGGCCCGCACGAGCGTTTCTGCTGTGCCAAAAACTGGTCGACTTTCAGCGACGACAACTGCTAAGCGTAGCCTGACCAACAAAAGTCCCGCATCAGCAGCTGCGGCTCAGCCTCAGAAAAAACCAGCCCCCATAACTAGACCGGGAGGAAAACTGTCATCCCTAGCAAAAAATACAACAAAAACAACAATAACGTCTACGACTAAAACAGAGATAGTACAGAACGGAGTTTCAGAAATACATGAAAAGCAGACAGTTATAACGACCCAGGAAGATGTACCACAGAAAGATGTTTCCCCTTTGACATCGTCGACTGATAATCAGCTCATCATGACTGCCGATTGAATATCATTATCACGATGAGATAAACGAAACAAGGACCATCGCGCGTGAGCGAAAAACCGGAAAGATATAGCTTGCGCTATAGTACGCTGCGCCACTAGTTTTCTTATGAGTTTAAAAGGTGAATTTAAAAAAAGGAAAAAAAAAAAAAAAAAAAATCCAATGCATTCACAGTAGTAGATAGGAAAGTAAAGGATAAAATTTATATATTATATAATTACGTAATACGAATATACGAATATAATATACATACTCTATACATACAACACACCATATATCTCTGGCACATAAAATACACACGTAAGTGAATCGAAACATGGGCATCGATATTTTATTTATGTACATGTATATATACACATATATATACATATTCGTACACATTTTTTTTTTTTTTTTTTTCTATATGCGTGTGTATATATATACATACATATTTATATTGATGTTTATAAAAATAAATTTGAAAAAAAAGAACAAAAACAATACTATACCCATTTATAATTAAGAGAATTATTTAAGTAAATACATACATTATACTACAAAATGAATATTATCGCTTTGACTGCTTCGGTGTGCTGTGAAGTTGCATTGATTGATAATTTGAGAATCGCGGTGAAGAAGAATTGAAGGATGAAAAGAAGGCTTGAAAGTTTTGTTGTGTAAATAATTTTTGAGATAAGAATATAGAAAAAAAAAAAGGAATAAAATAAAATAAAAAGAAAAAAAAATAAAATAAAAGAAACAAAACAAAACAATATTATGCGGTGCTCTTTAACGGTACGAGCGCGGTATTATGATTATTATTATTACTATTATTACTATTATTATTAATATTAATATTATTAAAGTATAGTGAAAAAAAAGATATCGAGAAAGAGAAAAAATGATTGAGAAAAACGAACAAAAAAAAAATATAAAGAAATCATAATACTTGACTGTAAGAACTACCCCCGTTATTATTATTATTATTATTGTTGCGCGAAATTGATTCTCCGTAAGTAACACCTGACTACGTTTTACCCACGGATTTATTTTGAAAGAAAGAACAAAAGGAATTTATTAAAAGAAAAAAAAATGTAAAGAAATGAATAAAAACAGCGCAATGAATATCGAGATGGTGAAAATTTATTATCAATAATGCAACGGAAAACCGAAAGGTTTTCTTGTTATTACTAATTATTTTTTTTTTTTTTACATTTTTTAATTTTATATGTGCATGTTATATTTGATAATTAATCATCGTATATCGTATATTATTATATATAAATCTAAATAATTAATATGAAAGTCCTATTTATTTTGTTTGTTCCTACTGAAGTCGAGTACATACAGATTATTATTTTCGTCACCATACCTATAATATACGTACTACCATCTGTGTACAGCACCTTTATGATTTAATGTGATACCTTATTAATAAATAAATAAATGAATAAATTCGAACAGTATGAAAAAAAAAGAAAGAGAGAGAAATAAATTACAACGGCAAACAAAGTGTGTAATAAAGTTCATATTGAAATAAGACCAAAGAAACAAAAAAAAATACGTTGAAACAAATATATATATATATATATGTAGATTGTAGATACGATAAGATTGAAGAGAATAATTTTTTTTCGTTTATTCTCTTTTTTTCTCTTACAGTAAATCGCAATCAGTTTTTGGATTATGCTGCTAATAGTGATACCGCGAAAAATTTAGAACGTGTTTCTTTTTTGATAACTCATCAGTTAGTTAGTTATCAGTTTTTTGATGTGATTCATAGTTATTTCCACATATTATTACTGGGACAGTGTGTTATCGATAAAATAAATTTTGCAATAAAAAAAAGAAAATTAAAGACAAATAAGAAGCAAGGCGACCCTTCTAAAAGTAATCATTTCAAATAGGTACGTGAATTCAGATCGCATCGTTGAATCTACTTTCTTCACGTTTTTTTTTTTTCAAATTTATTTATTAATTTTTTTCTTTTTCCAGTGCTCACGAGATATTTATGATGTAGATATATTAATTTTGGTGTAAAAAAAATAGATGAGATAAATAAGAGGGTTTCAATTTATCTCTTGAGGCAGGGGCCGGGGGGGGGGGGGGGGACTACAGGTACGAAGTAAGTCTTAACGGAAACGGAAGAAATTTGATTTATTCAGATTGTTCTGAAGAAAAAACATGTATCTTTGTTTTTATATTTATTTAGATGAACGTTAAACTGACGGAGTCAGCCAGTATAAGCCATGAATTCAAGGAGGTCCTTGAGGAATCGTTATCATATCTATATCTAAACTCTCTTGTAAGTGCGGGTGGCCGTTACTCCAGATTTCTCATCCTTCAGGTGCTGGAAGAATGAGAAAAAGTCTATAAGCATCCTTTTTTCGAGGATCAATGAAGTCACGTTATATCTTCATTTCAAACGTGAACTTTCTTATTACACTGTTATCAATTAGATAAACTCGTGTCATAAACATATTAGATAACAAACGAAATTTATTATCGATATTATACCAGACAAAAAGTTCGCTTACTCATGCTTGGTCCTGCACCTTATGCAATAAATGCCCGTCACTTCTGTGCCGACTGATGGCACTTAATATTTTCCCTTTTTTTTTAATTGAATTTTTTCGATTTTTGTCATTTGATGGTAAAAAATTAAAGACTAACGAATGGTTTGTATCTATTAAATTCAATATAATTAATACTTACAACGATGTAGCCGGTCTGAGTGAATTCGTAGACTCGGACTCCCTTCCTACCGTCGAGTGTAGATTCAGTGATGAATTTGTCGCCGTCGCGTTTTGTAACGCTCTAAAAATGACGAAATTACGTTTAGATATTCACAATATTGAAAGTCTTAATGATGAAATAGACATTTTTATTTTTCCATCTTTATTTGTTTTCAAGTAAACGAACCTTGAAGACGAGTCCCGATGTAGTTGGTTCGTCGTATAATTCTCCAAGTTTGAATGATGCGTTGGACTCTTTTCCAGCGTTTTTGTTGTTGATGGTCCAAACGCCACCGGATTCTGAGATGGTTACAGTTGGTTTGCTGGTAAGTAGTGCATTTGCAATTGGCTCAGGAGCACCAAGCTGTTTAACGTATTCAGCGAATTCAGCTGAGTCGCTGACATGTTCGTACTTTCCGGCGATTGATGGACCCATTATTATTTATTTTAAAAAAGGGTTGTGTGTTGTTTAAATTTATACTAAACGTACTGTGACCACGTCAAGCTAAGAGTTACTGACTGACTGATGTACACTCGGATTTGTCTCCTTTTTATAAGGTAGAAAAGAACCACCACCTGCAGAGGTTGCGTAACTGAATTAAAAAGAAAAAAAAAAGAAAAAACACGCACTCCCTATCTTGAATGTACATATATATATAGATCGTTTGATCCGGAGATTAAGCTATCGAAACAAGGATTGGACCCTGTACCACGAGTACTTTGTCGTACACTGCAACATTTCTTTCTTCCTTTGATTTTTCCTTTTTTCTTCTCTCTTCTTTCTTCTCTTTTTTATTTATCCCTCGACCACCGCCTGCCTTAATAATAATCATCTTATGTATGTGTAAATGTTACATATGTGATGTGATGCGTCGCACGCTTCAATCGCCGGACGTTGTCGGGACATGAGATCAAGATCATGATCTCCTCTTCACAGGGAGTCTAAAGATGGTTTCGAATATATTCGTGTATGGCTGTAACATGAGGAGAGTACGGCAGGTCAAATAGGCACCGTACCGTACCGCCATACGGCTCTGATGAAATTTATTTTATAAAGATGTCACGCGATAGATGAATAGATGTTTTATTATTATACAATTAGTTTTATATATTTTTATTTATTTCTTTTAATTTTATTCATTTATTTATTTATCTTTTTTTTCTTCTATTCACAACTATATAAACTCAGCTCTATTATGTGGACAATATACAGTATATAGGTTCTATATGCACAGCAATTTTACTCTTCTTTCATTACAATTCTGACCTAACAATTGAGTCTCTTTGGTCTGCATTCTCTGATTTGACTCACACAATTTGAAAGCATGTATCATACAGTATAGACGTACGTATATAGAGCTCGGTCTCGAGAGCTCTTTAAAATATTAGTCTTGCGTCGGTTCTCTCTGAACGCATATCAACCTATTATATTTATATGATACACAGGGTGTCCGCGACGAATAATTCATGAAATTTTAGTGTGATTAGAAATATCAATTCCAGTCATAGATCGTAGACAAATAATTTTTATATTGATCATGATTCATCTATTTCTTTTAAGTAAATTTTAACCATCACGCAATCATTTCGTTAAATATAATCATGCAGAGTCTAGAAATTTGATAATAATTTAATCAACTTTTCTTGCGCTTGATTACTCCCCCTCCCCTCCTGCCGGTGTTAGTAATACCTCTGCTAAAACCTTCTACATAAAGTGCTATTGCATGATTGAAAAAAAAAAGAAAAAAAAATATAGAAAAAAGAAGTTCATTCTGACTTATAGGGGTTAATTTACATCTGATATGTAATAATATATGTTTAATATGTTTAGTTATTCTAATCTCTGTCGTTCGATAATCTTTTCATTATAAATTATAATAAGTGCACGTACGGAAAGAGAGGATATGGGATAATATTAGGGGATTATCATCCATCAGCTGCGGACTAATTCCATGAAATATGTAATACGGACGAAAATTATATTATTGGTGAATATGAAGATGAAATTTTTTTTGAATTATCTTATATAATCTGAGTTTTGGATTTCGATTTGCAAGTAATGAATTGCTTCGAAGGCAATCTTACGTCGGCGTGACTACTCGTTTTAAATTGAAGAATATTCAATTATAAATCGTACTTGAGGTTTTTATCAAGTTACAGATGAACTTCTGCGAATTATCACGAACGATAACATGTATGTACATATATCGGAATCGGTTATAATATGCTACAGATATCATCGTGATAAATATCTTTGGGGATTAAAATTCGAAGACAAGCTCTAAGTTTCGGGCTTGTCAAGAACACTTCGAACATTATCAAAATATACTTGTACAGTTTTATGAAAATCATTTAACGATTCGGTTAGCAACTAGAGTTGAAAAAGAAAGATAAAAAGGAAAGGCCAGTCGCGTGACAAGAATTAGAATAGACAATCTCTCTGATTAGAAAAATTTATTACTCTCTAGGATTAAATGCATCAAGAGGTGTTATTAGATATTCTTTAATTATAAGAGTAATCAATTTGCATTTTTAAATTGTCATTTGAGGTCATTCGCATACAGACGGTAAGCCGAATGAAAAATCTTCATCTGATATCAGTGTTGCACCTCGCTTCGGGCAAACCGACTAACGCCATTGGATTTTTCTGTGATTACCTACGCAAATTGCGAGCATAGTTTCATCTGGTTGTAAACGAAACATTCAGTCTATAGACGGAGTATAAATAATTCTGCTGCTCGCATTATAAAATATTGATGTCGAATTACCATATAGAAATATAAGAGAACTTCATCAATTCCTGAGCTACACGACTGACTAGTGTCGGCCGGCAGAAAGCCTCTCAATGCTGGGCCCCTGATTATAAACGGTTTGACCAAACATGTGCATAATACAGCTGGAATGATAGTTATATGGTTTTATCGTACAGGTAGTTCAATTTAGTTTGTAGATTCGGTTTCCTGAGCTTGGTTTTTGCCCTAAATTTTGAGAAAAAACAAAGGCTATAGGCTTAGGATTTTTGCTACTTTTCGGGCAAAATTGAAGTATTTTTAAAATCGATTGCAGGATACTTTTCTAACGTATTTTGACGTAGGGAACACGAATTCGTCGAATAAATTATGCTAGGAATAAATACCATCGAGATATCCTTGTTTTTTCACTTTTCGGAGCAATGAAGTGACGATAACTTTCTCAATTTTATAGATAGATTAATTTAGCTTGCGGATTTGGGTTCCTGGGCTCAAAATTCATAAGATAATACACCATTGAACTTTATGAAAAAAATAGTTGAATTTTGGCCCAAATTTTCAGAAAAATCAAAGGCTATAGGCTTGATGTTTTTTTGCGGCAAAAAGTGAAGTAATTGCGTAATTAATTTCGGGACGCTTTTCCTACGCATTTTTGCTGAGGAACATGAACCCGCTCAGTAATATTATTAATTTCTGAGATAACTCAATTTTTCCGCAACTGCAATTTACGTTTATCATGTATACTCACCTCTGTTCATTTTGTTTTTTCAGGAGACAAACGAGCAGCCTACGAATCAGTTTGGCCCCTCATCGGGAATAGAAGACTATCCTCGGAGCATCGACGAAGCCTATTATCATATGTTCGGCGTATATAATTTGTACAAATAAGTTATGATATACATAGATCGTCCTGTATACATATTGTTTATTTATTTTTTGAAAACTATCAAATTAATAATCTAATGTTAAGCGAGATAGAAGTATTGTCCTACAAACTATTGTAACTCGTTATGATCATATAAGATTGAACGTATCTGTAAAAATGGATCCATAATAGTCATTACGATGTCCTGATATGTATTTTTGACCGTTGATTCATCAACAAACATCAACTAAATACACGATTGTTCAACTATTATTGATCACACCCCTGCACACCTCATTCACCAATATTCCTCGTTGCCAAAATACATAGATCATATCGTACATGGTATCATGCATCATCACATGCATGCATACAGATATGCAGGCCTCATCATTTGCTCGGTACACGCTATCATACATCATGGCATACATGATGACACACACGCATGCTTGGCATCATGCTCTGTCTCGGAATGGCTCCTCGCCTATCTTGTTCTCCTGATACCAAACTCGATTTTTGGGCAAATTTGCCAAACCGGAAGTGATAAGGTAGAGCCCTACAATACCGGCCCTGAGGCAAATTTGTCCGAAAATGTATTTTGGTATCAGGAGAACAGGACAGGCGAGGAGCCAGTCCGAAACATCAAGCCATCATAAGCATGCATGTGTATGCATGTGTATCGCATCATACTCGTGTGCCGAATGATTGATAGATCATATGCAGGCCTCACCATGTGCATGCGTGTGTATCGTATCATGTTTCATCAGAACCGGAAGTGATAAGGTAGAGCCCCACGATACCGGCCCTGAAAATTCAAGGCACATTTTGGCCAAAAATTTATTTTGGTATCAGGAAAACAGGACAGGCGAGGAGCCATTCCGAATCATCGAGCCATCATGTGCATGCATGTATGCTTCATCATATGCTTGCGACGAGGCGTTCCGAGTCAGGGGCTGATGTCGTGACGTGTTGCTTATAACGGATGTTGATGATGTATTCAATGTGGATTAAACTATCGATTTGAGGGACCTCTTTGGTGATACATAAATGAAAGGGACAAAATGAATTTAAACACGTTATTAGGTATATTATGGATTTATTCGGGTAGAAAAATCTCGTCTTACAATAAATGTATTACATTGAAATCGACAAAGCTTCTACGTTGAATTAACAGTTCAGTTAGTTCAAAAAGTACATCTATGACTACATGATAAATAATGTGTGTATCCTTATCCGATTCAAAAAGATAATGAATAAATATGAGAATCGATCGACGAGTCTTGTGTTCTAGATTCAGGGCGGAGCTGCTTTGAGGATGCCAATTTTTCTCCTGTAACAAAAGAGAAGAAAGTTATTAATCAGGAATAAACTGAATTACAGAATTATTGAGTGATCAAGTTTTCATCAACTTTGCGACTTGTAGCCGAATAAGCTGAGATATTCCAATGGGATTGATGCCTTGTTTGATTGTCGCGACGAATTTATGTTCGTAAGGTCAGAATGCATTAGAAAAGCATCTTCCGATCAATTTACAGAATGCTTCATATTTTGCCTTAAAAAAACACCAAGTCTATAGCCTTTGATTTTTCTCAAAGTCTGAGATAGAAATCTTCATTTTTTTACAGAGTTTTCCATGCTATTCTCAGGTATTTTGATCTCGGGATTCCGAATCGGCAAGCCAAATTGATTTATCTATAAAATTCATCGAGTTATTATCAATTTGTCGCTCTGAAAAGTGAAAAATCAAGGATATCTCGATGGGATTTGATTCTAGATTAATTTAATCGACATATTTGTGTTCCCCACGCAAAAATACGTGGGAAAAACGTGCTAAAATTGATTTCGCAAATACTTCGATTTTTAGCCCAAAAAAACACGAAGACTTTGATTTTTCTCAAAATTTGGGCCAAAATTCAACTATTTTTTTTACAGAGTTTTCTAGGGTATTCTTATCTATTTTGATCCCAGTAAACCAAATCCGCAAGCTAAATTGATCTATCTATAAATTAAAAAAATTATCGGCAATTTATCGCTCCAAAAAGTGAAAAAATAAGGATATCTCGATAGAATCTATTCGTAGCTTAATTCACTCAACGGATTCATATTCCTGGGGCCAAATTACGTTAGAAAAGTGTCCTGCAATCGATTTTAAACATACTTGAATTTTGGCAGAAAAATCGTAAAAATCGTAAGCGAAAATCGTCAAAATCTTATTTTTCTCGAAATTTGGGTTAAAATTCAACTATTTTTTTATAGACTTTTCACAACGTATTCCTACGTATTTTAAGCCCAGGAATCCAAATCTGTAGGCTAAACTGATCTATCTATAAAATTGAAAAAGTTATGGCCAATTTATCGCTTTGAACAAAATCAAGGATATCTCGATGGAATTTATTCCCAGCTCAATTTAATCGACGTATTCGAGTCCCTTACGAAAAAATAAATAGGACAAGCGTCTTGACATTGATTTTGAAAATACTTCACTCTTCATTCCAAAAACACGCCGAGCCTGTACTTTGTTCTCTTTTTCAAAATTTGAGCAAAAAATCAACTATATTTTTTATTCGTTTTTATAGAGTATTCTTATGTATTTTGAGCCCAGGAATCGAAATCCGCAAGCTGAATTGATCTATCTATAAAATTGATCGTGTTATCGTTAATTAAACGCTCTGAAATGGGAAAAAATTGGGATACCTCGGTGAATCGTGGTGATTTTTGGATCTTGATTTACGCTCACATAAAACTCTTTCTGCTGTCAAGTGCGCTCGAATTAAACAAATAATTGAGCTGTTCATAAAAATCCTGTGATAAATAATGAAAGAGTATTCGTCGGATATTGATAAAAAATTGAATAAAGCAAGCAAGCAAGATGAATATCAATATATATTTACTGATTTACTTCAATCCGTTACATACAGTCACTAGCATCTTAATCACATTTTCTCATTAAGTTTAATTAATAATATATTTACATATGAGTTTTTTTTAAATTATTATTTTTCATCAAGTGTATGTTTGCTATGTCTATTCATGCATTCGTTGCTCGCGTCACATAATCACTATTTTCACAATATATACATGTTTTCAGTAAGTTTTTCCTTCCACGGGTATTTCACATACATAGGTACATAGAAATTTAATAATCTTTGATTTTTATTCTTAACTACTAGGGTTTTTCGATTCTAATAATACCTAAGTGCTTGAAGGCCACTTGGTTTTTTTTGCAATTTTTATTGATTTTTATTTTTTTTTTGCAAAACTTGGAAAAAACTTTCACGCGTAAATGAACGCACACCTCCGTTTCTTACATAATCAAATGAATTACTCAACAGTCGTATTTTACTCTCGTATTTTTTTTTTTTTTTTTTCCTCCATTATATTTACATCCAGGTGATATTTAACAGGCTTTTATTAGTTGTATTTTTTTAATGATTGTGTGAAACTCTGTTATGTATTTGTATAATCGTAGAACTGACCGCGGATACATATGAGGATGATAAAATGCCGGAATAAAAGCAATAGCGAAACCAGACGAATGAAGGACGTAAAGGGACAATACGCAACTCCCAACTTACGACCAAATTCGTTTGGCTTTTGTTTTTTTATCTTCTTTCTCACGCAAGTTATATTGCACACATTTTCCAATACAACATAAGTTGCAGCGTGAAAACAGTTTATAATACCGAGTTATCCAGGGGTAAGTTTATAGAACTAACGAACAAATTAAACCGCTACTATTTTACTAGGATCAACTTTGACTCTGATGAACATCGTGTCGTCCTTAACAAAGTGACGTTTTTTCACCATCTCGTGCGATACAAACCTAGGAAAACCAAAACCTAATGAATCTGGCTCACGACTGGGACGCTGAAAATTTTTCCAAGTCGGATCTGGTATAAAGCTTTCTACTATGTTGCACGCCTTTTCTGCTACAACGGTTTGATCAAACATTGTGAACGATACACTGTGAGAGAAAGGCCAACGTAACAAGGCGTCGTATTCTCCTGGTAGAATTTTTATGTATATCGAGATGTGACTTCCTTCGCCGGTTCCGTTTCCGTTCAAGAAAACAGAGGCCTGGAAAATTAAAACGCATGAAAAACTGCGACATTCGTTCTAATAAATCTAAAAGAAAAAGTTTTCATCTTTTTCAATTACCTGCAACTTATACCCGTATTGACTAGTGTAAAAGGGTGGGCTGACCAGCTCCATGCCTTCTTTGACTTTTGCCTCAGACATTTTAGCGGTGTAGTCTGAAATCTTCCATATCAATGTGCCGGTATAATTAAGGGAAAGTTTGCCGATAGCTGATTTGAGACTAGTTATTTGATGCTGCTGTTTCGTGACAACACTGCACATCAAGCTCAAATGCATTTTGGCTGATTCCTCGAGGTGTTTGTCCAAAGAAAATCGATTCCCCTGTTAAAGAAAATAATTGTCAAATCACTGCTGTTAATTAAAAAAATAATTAATATCATAAGTCGGAAAACCGCCAGGAACTGCATCGCTCACCTTGAAACGACATCCGGCGTCTTTGAAGGTGCATGAGAGTAAATGAGTCGTGCAATGATCCTTCAGATGAACCTCGAGATCTTCCCTGGGGAGGACAGCGGTCTCGCAGCGATGTGGGCATGCGACAGGAAACCTTCCACATTTGGCATGATGGGCACCAAGAGTATCGAAGACGAACTCTTTATTACAATAACGGCAAGCAACTAGCCTTTTTGCGCATTCTCCCAATTTGTGCTGACTGAGATGTCTTCTTTGCACTTTCATACCGCATTTGTTCTCGCAATACAGTGGTTCGTAACCACAGGTACCACTGTGTTTCTGTAAGAATCAATTAATGAATAATTATCATTTTAGAACAATGAAAAAAAGAGAAAAAGTAGTTGAAATGGATAAGCCTCGGGATAAGCTAATGACTGAATATATGATTATCGTTACCTCCAAGGTGTGGCCTGTAAATTCCTTAGCACAGAAATCACATCGAGCCCTACGTTGGGCGCAAGTGTATTTAAGATGATCCTCCATTAGAACTCTCGGAATCATAGCCCCACATTTATTACTGCATGGTACGGCGTCGTGTTTGCAGGTATTTAAATGGGCCTGGCAAACAAAAATTTAGTTCAAGAAAGTCGGAAAATTAAAATTAAACAAATGAGAATAGAATGAGAGCAAAAGAGGTGAGTAAACTGAGAAACCTGTGTAATCTCGAACAAACAAATGTAACTTACCTTTAACTTTCTGAGTTCGTCAGACCATTTGCAGCCGTCTTTATGATGAATGCAATAAACTATCGATCCCATTATTGCCTTCTCAGCTTCCAAGTCGTGGAAACTCTGAAACATTCGAAAATAAGAAATGAAAATCCATTAGAACGTTACTAAAATAAAATCTAAAAAACATTGTTACGAAATACTATTAAAATACATTTCCTAGGTACGACGATAGATTGCTCGATCTCAAGTCCATTTCTGCAATCTGTGGCTATATTTTTTTGTAAATCTCTCGTATGTATAATGAACTGGTATCGAAATCAAACGTGGGTAGTAATTAGAGATTAGCTGAGAGAAACGCGATGGATAAATAACTTGTTTTTATTCATTTCTCTATTTATTTTTCATAAACCTCTTTTTTGAAATACTTAAAAAAAAAAATCAAAGAAAAAGAAACTGAAACATTTTTAGAGAGAAAAAAAAAGTATAAGAAATAAGAAGAATCACACGACGCCACTTCCGGGGATTCGATGCAGTGTAAACAAACGTTATGCTACGTGGCGACCGAACGTGAACGTATAACAGAAAGCTAACGAAAGTTTTCGTTCAAAGCTTTCGGATGATCTTAAAAATAGCATTGCAGTAATACGTAATTCGATGCAGGAGGTAGAGGAGTGAAGTGAGCTGAATGCTGGAGGAGGCCGAGTGCGGTCGGCTAGACCGATTATAGAAACACTAAACGTAAAATACGCACTAAACATCGTGGGAGAGAAGAAATCTTCGAAGTTTTTGGGAATAGAATAAATACACCTATTGGGAGGGTCCCCGTATTCCAGCTCTTTTTAATTTCCGGCGGCAATATTCCAACACCCACCAATAGGTGCACCTTATGCCGCGTATACCTTTCATTTTTTTTTTTGTTTTTTTTTATATCTAATTTTTCACCGCCTACCTACCCGCACCTTTCGAAAACAACATCTGGCATCGCAAGAGGATCTAATGCCGATCAATATCAAATTCAACGATCGATATAGATCAGACAAATCTTAAATGACTATGACACGGTTATTTGCGAATAATGAAGCGAGGGGCGGGGCGGTGGGGGTGGTGTCGTATTATTGTTAACATCTTTTATGAATAAATATAATTGATTAATTCAAAATATAGAGGGGTCGTCACTCGGTTATTTAATGACATCACCATTGCTCGAGGCAGTTAGTTACAGCGGTTACAAGGTGCTGTGACGTCACGGCAAAATAACGGACACAATCTTTGCGTTCCACTTAAAGGAACGAACATCTATCCCATTCCCGTCGGCATATTTACGTTAGTGTTAGGCTAGGGTTAGCTTAGGTTAGTCGTCTCCGATGTACCTATACACACGCCTATGTAGTTGTAAACTGAACACGTATGCGAACGGCGAAATAAATAAATAAACAAACAAACAAACAAATGAACGAATGAATAAATAAAGACTTTGATCATAGGATCGCAGATTTGATAAATCTCGTGGGTATTCAAGTAAGATTGAACTTTGCACATCCATCAAGTGTTCGGGAAGGGAAGAAAAAGAAAACAAATAATTTGGGGTGACATAAATAATTCATCAAAAATTCAACCGGCAAAGAAGAGAAACCGGACAGTCGTAATAGTAGTCACCTTTGCTTGCTGGACAAAGGATAGAAAAATCGTTGGAATATTTTAGTATCTCATGAAGAGAGCTCACCTCAGCTCTTCGGTTAAATTCCAAAGTGATTCATTCACGCGGTTAAATGTGATAGTGCATTTCTTTTACCCATAGAATTTATAGACCAGCTACGGTTAGTCCAGATAAACGAAAAAAAAAACAAAAAAAACTTTCTTTTTGTTTTCATCTAACCCCCAGTCTTTCTTTTCCGCAAATATTTATTCGATTCAATTATGTGAGACGTGCGTTGGCACGAGCCGTAGCTGATGTGTAAAATATCTTTTCTATTTTTTCTTCTTTGCAACAATTATTTTATTCGATTGAAAAATTTCCAATAATCTTCAGCGAGTAAATCTGACAGTCACTCGTTGTTTTTCTTTGGTTTTTCATCGTTTAATCTCGAATCAAATTGTGCGGCAATTGGGTACCGCCCGGTTCGTGTATATGTATACAAGAAGCAGTATCATTCGTTCTCAGTATTTTCACCTGGTCCGCGCGCCATTTAATTCGCGAATGTTTTTTTGAAAGTAGGTAGAGTGAGAAGGAAGAAGACTCCTCGTGTGCAGCAACGGCAGAGGTAACAACACAGCACAGGGGGAGCGGCAACGTCCTCTCGTATCTCCCTCTTTTTATCTTTTTCTAATACTCCCTCTCTTTCTCTCTCTCTTTCTTCCTTTTTCTCTCTCTCTCCTTCTCTCTTTCGCCGATGTTCCCTAACCATGCGTAAAAGTTTCGCGATCCCCCCGAGGCGGAGGAGCCCGAACTGTCGCGGAAGCAGCCGAGGCCATCCGTTGCGCTCGGTTCCCACGCTTCCGCCGACCAAGGAGAACCAGCAACCACCAGCAGGCAGGCTGAGACAGGCAAGCTCAAGTCTGAACCAAGGCGAACCAAGGCGAACCAAGGCAGGGCAAGGCAGCGACCCACCGGCAACCGGCTATCCCGACCCCGTCGTTGTTGCTTTGCTTCTTCGCTCCTCATCCTCCTCAAAGCCGCAGCCCTTTCCTCATTTTGTTACGCTCTTTTATTTTTTTCTTATTTGTTTTCGTGTTTTCTTCTTTTCTTTTGTTTTTTTTGGCTTCCCTTTTTATCGCCCATCCACACACCGCATCGCGATAAGTTTATACATGCTCGTGTACCTAGTGGACACGCTTTTCTAGCGAAGCGTATCGAATTATCAACC
The DNA here is from genome assembly GCA_963978495.1 of Athalia circularis. Classification (NCBI taxonomy): domain Eukaryota; kingdom Metazoa; phylum Arthropoda; class Insecta; order Hymenoptera; family Athaliidae; genus Athalia; species Athalia circularis. Next base: position 11,547,499 of record OZ021702.1, read on the forward strand.
AAACAACCAACTCGACGGACTTCGGCATAAACTTCGTACCGAACCGCGTCGCGATCATGACCGTCGACCAGATGTTCAACATCGTTCAGTTCCTGCGAACAATTGAAGATGAACTGCGCGAACGGGAAATTAACCTGACTTACATCGGACCATTCGTATATTCCAACGTCGGACACACCAGGGTGCAGAAGGTCACAGGACTTACGAAAAGCACAGTAAGAGGCACTCGATGGTCGATAATATGCAACGAGATTCAATTCCCATTGTCATTTCACGACGAAGCTACTAGACGATGAAAAAATAAAGAATAATCTTATCCTTATTATAATATTGAATTTCATATTTTTTACAGTCGGGCTTGCGGTTTCCGGCGCGCACATATACGTACGTTGGGGAATTGTCACACATACGCCATCCGAGTTCTCTGCTAATATATTTCCAGATAATGAACGCGAACGATGTAGTATGTATACGTAATTATGAGTAGTAATTATGCTTTGAACAGTACGAACTGAATTATATATTGTGAATAATCACGTAATACGTATAATATTATGCGCACGTCCTTCCGTCGCTGGAATAATGAGAAGAGTAGAAGAAAAAAAAAGATAGGAGAAACGATCTGATAAGGCTAGAGCGAAATATATAATAACGTGTGCTATACGTTATTGCGTGTAATCTTTGAGAGATGAGGAAAAAATAGAGAGAGAGAGAGAGAGAGAAGAAAAAGAAGCAGCTAGCTTATAACGGAATACACGTGTGTTGTGTATTAGATCGAAACGGATTTTGGTACGATATATCTCTACGTAGTGACCCAATGCAAAGTTGGATTCAGGGTTAAATTCGATTTAATCCGATATGCTAAACTAGTTCGCGATAATTCAATGGAGGCTAATCCGGTAATTAAAATTATCGTTAGATGTGCAGTGTATGTTTTTTACGTGGACGAAATTCTTGAAATTCAAAGGTTTACTGCAGCTGAAAGAATACACGAAAAATCTCGCCAGTTATTAATTTGTTTATTATTTTTTTAAACACGAGAATCTCAACGTCGGTATCCGGTCGACTATGGAATGCGGAGAATTTTCAATCCAACACGCGCAAAGCGAAGAAATAGCAATGAAAGTGAAATTGAAGGTAACGTTGTTTAGCGGGGTAAAAAACTGTCAAAATATACATTGTATTGCTCCGCAACGTTTTCGTAATACAGGCAGCTGACTGTCACCCTCGATTACCCTCAGCTGCCTGAATTCATAATTGGAAACAAAAAAGAACCGTTAGTAATTCTTTACCTCAAGTTTCTCAATTAATCAAGCTCATATATTCCGTTCGTGGCCAACAAGCCGCCAAAGCCGCTAACGGACAGGCGTTAGTTTCGATTACAAGATTATATTTTCATCATCCCTTATTCAAAACAACAGATGTCAGCACCCCTTATTTTGATATGTAAATAGGACACCCGTGTGAAACAACGATCCGAATGAGCATGTCGATTATCGAAAGGAAATTACTAAATACGACCAGTCGTGGTTCTTTTTTTTTGTTTTTTTTTTTGTTCTGAACCCTCACCTCCTCATTTATGACAGCTGGCTTGTCGATGTTGTCGCCAATGGGACTCGGTGGTGAAGTTGGACTGGAGCTTGGACTGACTTGAAAAACTTTTGCTTCCTTTGAGGGTCTTTGAGGCGAAACCCTCGCAGGAAAGCTCAATGTTTTCGTCCATTGCGTAAGCCCGCGAACCATTTTTGCGAAAATCGACGGTCGAGAGGTGGTGATATTATCTCTTCCTCCGGACCAGTTGGAGGATCCGCACCACGTACTACTCCGATTGTTGTCACTATTTATCGCATTCATATACCGACGCGATAAACCAACTGCTACACGATTTGTTTATTTATACTTGTATCAGGATTGCCTAATTTTCACTTGTCAACGATCACACACATTTTTTTTGTTGGTTTTTTGTTTTTCAAACTCGAGGGTGAAAAAACCACGAGGTATCCGAAACGATCGAAAGTCGTTGCTTCGTTCGCTCTGGTATTTGTCTTATTTTTTACTTTGAACGATTATTTCTGATAGATTCGAGGACATTTGAAATTTGGAACATGAAGAGAAGGAGCGGCAGACGTCTTGACCCTCGAAGACTCTGCGCCAGACTGAAACAGTCTGTGGAATAGTGGAATAGTGGTGGATTGGTAGAGAGCGGGAGGAACAGCACAGGATCGGGAGAGACAGCTGCACGTCGCCCGCCCGGAGGTATCGAGGGCTGTGATTGGCTACGGTCGCGCGTGTGCGACGAAGACGGATAGGTATTACCTTTACATTACTTTTGAAGAGAAAGAAAGAGAGTGAGAGAATGGAAAAAGAGATGAATGTTATTTGAATCGTGAGAGAGAAAGAAAATAAAAGATCGTCAGGCAATGTAGCACATGCCAAGGCAGCCTTGAGGCTCGAGGTACGCGGAGTCCGTCTTCCTGCGATTTGCTCGATTAACCTGTTCGGAAAATTTAGCTCCTACGCGAATAATTCGATCTGGAATATCCAACTGATCATTATTCGAAAACGCCAATCTGTGATGAAAACGAGACGCGCGTCAATTTGTCAATGGATCGTGGGGCTGCCATTTTGTTTTCTATCTTCTAGGACACTTCCTCCAGATTAAGCGTTTCTTAATTGGAATAAGAAAATTCTGGGAATCCATCGACGATGTTACCTACGGGATCGAAGTAACTGCATGACCATTGGAAGCAGAAGCTCTGAAGGGTGAGATTTTCAAATATTCAAATGTGAGAAGAATGCAAATGAAAACACAAATTATACTTTGCAGTTAAATCGTCGCATTGTTCCCGACCCGTAGGATCCAAAAACATATGGATGGTATAACATGAACCTGCGCGCGTTGAACTTTATACGTGGGGATGAGACAACGAGAGTGCAGCGATCGTATTATAGTGGTAAAAGGTATGATGATGGTTGGAAGTTGGAAGACCCGGGCAGGGCAGCTGCGGCCTTCTTCGACCTTCCCCCTTCCACCGTAGTCGCTGTTGGGAATGGGAATGAAAATGGAATGAGTATATACCTCTACCTCATGGTCTCCTCGAAGTTGCTGTTGCCGCTATATGCCTCTTCTGCTGAACTCGAAGAGAGAGCCGCACAACTTCACTCTACTCGATCTCGGTGGCTAACCCAAGTGGTAATACCGCTCGGAAAGTCACATGCTAGGTACTCTCCTCCACATGCACGATATTTCCTTATACATTTTATATACTTATACAGGACGTAACGCGCACACATATACATATGCATTTTGTCACATATAAGGTGCAGCGGGAAATAGCGACGTGTTCATGTTTGTCACAAACGAAAAGGTCACTCACTTAGGCGATGAAGAGATAAATGATTGTATTATAGCTATTTGATTCTCTTTGTTTTTTTTTAAAAAAACAAAAAAAAGAAATAGAAGAAACTATCACCTTTCTTCATTCGCTTCGGTAACGGGGATGGTATATCGCAACTTTTATATTGGATATAAAATGGAGCAGCTGCGTTGCATTGCAGAAAGAGTTAATGACTATATATGAGTGCAAGTTGTGCAATCGGGTCATCCGAAAATCATGGCAGCACAGTTTATCCGAAGATTACGGCTGAAACCCGCAGATTCTAGACGATTTTTTAAATCACCGCATAGATTAAACTTTCGCTAATATAATTTTCGAGCTTTCTTCAATATTCAAATATATATATATCTATGTGATAAAATATATACCGCGAGAAATGATTAATCCGGAAATTGTAAAAAGTTACGATATGAATATTATGAAAAATTTAGCATATTTATATCATCACCGGTTAGTAACGTAATTTTATTAGTCCGTTAACACGTATTTCAGACGAATCTCCAATGAAACGCATAACAATTTGAATTTCAATCTATACGGAATTCTGCTTGGTAATTCTAAGGCATTCGAAGGCAGCGAAGAAAGCAAAAAAAGACGCATTGAAATCACGGTACGCGCAAGGTGGTGATACCGGAGGATCTGTAGGGAGAATAAGGGAGGCATCATCTGCCGTTGAATCCTCATCCGCATCCTTCCATATGGACAAAGAAAACCGAAATTTTCAACTCTCCACATGTGCAGCACATGGATATGGAAACACCTGGTTAGTAGTTATATGGTACATAGCAACACGTATAGAGGTATATAGAAGCAAACCTCTTCGAAAGAGAGGCTGCTGACGAGCATCACAAAATATAATATTGGGCCCAAAGCAGCTGCTATTGCTGCCAGCAGCTGCAACTTCCCGGCCTCACAATCTGGTCGACAGACAGACAGACATTTCACACATAAATACCCGCACACCGAACCACTACATCCCTTACGCCCCCGCCCTGTACGAAATTTTTTCTAGCCGTTGATCCATTTTTCCTATTTTTCCACAGGACGTGAATACCGCAGCGAGAAATAATTTGCCGTCGATTTAAACGGAATCTAAAAACTGAGAAGATCGATGTACATAAAAAAAAACGTGACGATCTCTTAAAATTCGTGGCTCCACATAATGGCGGTATTGAAGTTGATACTGAAATTTCGAGGACACCCATATAATCAAGATCGCATAAGGGCGTTCGTATAGTCGCAGGGTAGTCCGGTGGGTTTCCTCGCAGCAGCTGCCCCCATGTAAAACCAAACTTCCTGAGAGGCATTGCTCGCGCATCTGCTGCGCGTTATAAACCCACACATAGGTAAATATTATACGAATTTATGTGTGTATCGGTGAAAAATATAAGGATATTCTGTACGTAGTATTTCGTAAATTATGTACACTATACACAGGGTACGCCCTCGCTCTCCAAGCTCCGGGGGAAACGAAAAAAGCAAAAAAAAAAGCGAGTGGTTAATTAATGCAGCGTCGTTCGACTGGTCGCCCGCCGGAAGTTGAGAGAAAGATGAAGGGAACTGAAAACTGCAGTAAAAACCTTCGAATCGTCTCCGATTGGATTGCATTGCATGCGGATCGATTCTATAAAGTAATGCAGTAAAAATAATCACTTTACTCAGCAATTGATGTTAACCACTAAGTATTTCAAGCATAAATGTTGAATACATTATCCAAGACTACGGTATATATCGCCGAGTGAAAGGTGACTAACCCGTAAACTGTGTTTGCCGCCACCGCATGAGCACATTATAATAATCTATATCCGTCTTTAATGCAATACAATTGTCGAACATTGAAATATAACGTAACTAGGACATATAGGTATATATATTTCAATAGTACACAATTTTACCTTTTAGCATACATTCAAATATCAGGGAATAACACACGTGATTTATTCGCAAATTTATGAGTCAATGAAAAATAATTTGCCCCGAAGCAGCCGTCTTCTTTCTTTTCTTTTCTCTTCTTGTTTTTTTTTTTCCTTTTTCTTTTCGTTTTAAAATTTTGTTGGCTTTCCGTAAAGTTTGCGGAGCCCGCCGATGGGGGGGGGGGGGGGTCGCTAACAATTAGCATTTCCCGGTAAACCGTTACCGTTTTACATATACAATATTATTATATACCTGTCAAAATTTTTCAGATTCTATACGACCGCCCGCTACGTAGACGCGTAAGCTCGTAATACGATCATGTGGAAAAATTTTTGGGCTAAAATTTTCCGGATGTGGATTCAATTGACGTGCGTTAAAATCTAGCCAAAAGAAATAAGTACTCGAGCACCATCTCTTCCCCCTACATTGTTTGAGAGAGAATATCGCACGCGCCTGAGATGCTGGATAATTATTATATACATGTAAGAAATTCCTGAATAACGGATGACGCATTATAGGTACGTACCTATTATATCAAGGCCATATTTCGACGGTGATTGTATATGCGGATATTATTGGTCACTTTCGAGTCGCGTCCGTTAGAAGTTTGTTCGGTATATATTGTATAATAATATACAATATATACCGACTGAAAAGAAGTATATATATCGTATATAATAATGGACCACGTTTGCATCGAGCGCGTGGCACACGAACAGGTTTTTAAAGAGCCGTTTGGTTCGGCGGGTGTAAATATAAAAAAAACAAAAAAAGTAAAGTAGAATAAAATAAATAAAAGGAAAGAAATAAAATAATAAAAATAAAAACGTTGCAGAATTTAAGCGGAGGTGTATATGGGAAGAAGAAAAAAGAAAAGAAAAAATAAAGAAAAATCAAAAGTAAACTAAAAAGAAAAATTCAAACACTGCAGGCTGCACGGCACACGTGGTAGTGGTGGTTGAAATTACGAACTCTTTTATTCTTTTCGAAGTTTGTGGCGCGCGCGTCCATCGCTATATGTATACATATGAATATAGTACTTTGTATGGATATATACACTAATGTATATGACCCGTGGTGCATGCCCTCATGTAAGCCGAACCTGCATCGGATCCTTTGTAAGTTTTGTACCGATCAAAGGGCAACCACCTTCTCGTCGTGCTACGCCTATGAAGAGGTACTTCCTGCATTTCCTGTGTAACATTGAGAACCTGACTATATGTATACCTATAGTTACCCGAGTATTAGTAGACATTATTATGCGCAAGGAGAAGAGAATAAGTTCGATGAAGTGCAGCCCGACGCGAGTTATATAGGAGCGATATAAACTAAAAGCGGGCACCCCAATTCATAGAAAAAGGAATTAAACAAAGGATGTTTCCGCCCCTCCAATGACAGTAGAATAAATGGCTTCTACGTGTTATAGAGAAGTGGAATAATATAATCGTATACGAGGTAAGTGTGTGAGACGAGTGCAGGTCACTGACAAAGGGATTATATACATTAGTGTAAAGAGCAGCTCTCACATTTGCGCAGGTTGAAAATATCTTCAAAAGGATACCAACTGCAGGAGGTATACGCGAATACATGAGTAAAGTGAAGTATGTAAAATTTATTGACAAAAAAAACAAGGCAATAGAAAAAGGAATAAAGTATAAAATTGCTTCGGTCGCAAGTGCAGGAATCCTGGAGAAGATCGAGTTGTAGAAATATACATATACCGTATACGTGTATGCATATGCATATAATATGCGAAGGATTTAACCGATATTATATCATAGAGTAAGAAAATAAGCACCCGCGCGCTTCTAAACCCAATACGTGTAAACGGCAAAGTGAAAGGATATATCGACGACACGCGTTCATCTCACGTCCGAAGTCTCGTGTTTCGGATTCTCCCGGCGCGTGGTGTAAAATAACCTGCGTTGCACGTTGAAATCGGGAAGAAATTTTTTTCACCCTATTCAAAACTTTACAACACTTAAAATTTGAAGGCCCGAAAATTATCATCCGCGTAATGAAAATTATACGCTACGTAAAAATCAACCGAAAATAATAATTATTGGAATGAGTTAAGGGGGGAATCTAGATTGTTCGACGCAGACTACTTGACACATATTGAGCCTTATAAACACCATTTGCTCGGCCGATTGTGAGCCCCTCGCAATTCGAACAATTGCTAATTATTAGGGTTGTGCACATTCATAATAGTAGTAATAAATAATTATTATTATTGTTATCAAGTACCGGCAGCGCAGACAACAAAAACATCGATAATGAGTATAATTGAAGTGCATTGCGTCGAGATTAATTCTGCATCCGCCTCGTACATATTATAACTTGTAATAAAATGCAGCCCGCACTATTATTATGTACTATATATATAGTACAAATATAACGCTGTATACATATAAATATAAATATATGTTGATTACGCCAAGATGCATTATATAGGTGTACCCAGCTGTCCCGGGCAGCTGCACTGTTCCCCAAATATATGTATCTACACATATGTATGGATAAAACCTAATTGCCGGGTAGTTTAGCGTTACAATGAAACGACAATATCATATTAGAGATTCTCTTGCGCCACTGCTCGCACGTGCAGCATAAAATCATGTATAGTACAAGTATTCTCTGTAATTATTTTACCTACTTAGTTTGCGAAATATATACCTATGAATAAAAATCTTAAACGATCCGTCTAATATTACAACGCAATTAATTACATTTATGCAACCATATGATAAAAAAATTTGCGACACCGGAACAAACCGTATCGCACATATACATACATAGTCGTATTATATGAAGCAACATAATCCGTTGCGTTTGTTGACATTATAAAAAAAAAAGATAAGAAAATAATAAAAACAAATTTCAAATCCTTTAAATTCTCATGCAGAATAATATACCTATACCGAACGTTCGATAGAATTGCCATAAATTATCTTATACGATCGTTGCGGTTAAAATTGAAAGAGAAAAAAAAAAAACGAAGAAGAAAAATATATATGGTGGCGTCATATGAGAATTCGGTAATACGTTAGACACGCGATCATATGTCTTAAATTATTTTCAAATATCGACGTATAATGTATAATACATGAGATTTACCTAGAAATTAAAAAATTTTCATCAAACTCACCGTGTGGGAGATCCGGTTGGCATTTTAGCAAAAAAAAGAGCCAACAAAAAAAAAAAATTATAAAATAAATCAATAATAATAATACCGAACAATTTTTTTATCCACCAGAGAATCAAGTTTACGAGTTTTGATCAAACGGCGCCTCTATATACGCATACGTAAGTTTTCCGTTGAGAGAAAAATAAAAAAAAATATGTTGCAAAAAAAACAAAATTAAAAAGATGAAACGAAATTTCGAGTGGAACCGGCAGCTTGTCGGGGGCTTTCGATCATCACATTATATTACCGCGCCGTCGTCGACGTTGCAACAATTATAATTAGCACGAAACTATACATATAACGACACTATAATAGACCGATGAACGATATCAATCGCGGTGATCGACAATTATTCTCACTGATTATAAGGAATAAAAGAAGAAAAAAAAAGAGTAAACAAATAAATAAATAAAAGAAGGGAAATGATCGATAATAAAAAATTGTACAGGTATACATAAAAATTCACGGTGTCGCGACGTACGGTGTGACCGAAGAACGACTGACTGCGTGACTTTGGTATCTCATATTATTATATACGAAGACAGGATAGACAGTGCAACAGCAAAAGCAATAGCAGCAGCAGCAGCTGTCGTGCACGACGTACGGTGAACCATACCATGTAAAACTGAAGCCCGGAACGTTCATACATGTATATATATACATATATATATATAAGTATAAGGTATAAGGTATAAAATATAAGGTGTAAGGTATTGGCGTCGTCTCCTCTCATGTACATGCGTATTCCACGTATACAGAAAAAGGTAGGAACCCAATATATACGTGCATACATAGTTATAACGCAGGTGGCAAACAGGTGAACGTAGCGGAACACAGGAAGTCCCAGAGACGGAGATAGAGATAAAAAGACAAAGCGTGATCGAGCGAGAGGGAATAAGAAGGGAAATGGTAGCGAACCGGAGGGAACGATTCCAGAACGAGAGTTGCGAAGGGAATCGTCGTTTATATTTACTCCTTATATTCTCCTTACGCTCTAACAACTATTATCATACATGTACGTTATAATTTTAAACTCGTACGATCGTCTCGAAGGCGCGTACGAATGTTATTCGCTCGCTACTTCTTCTTCTCCGCCTCCGAATAAACAATTTTTCTTTCATATTATAGTCTGATGTAATTTCTCCGCAGTTAAATTGTGCAAGAAATTTATTTTTATACATCTTTCAGTGTACAAGAATCGCTGCGGTTACACGTACATATACCTCATAGGGAATTATCTCTCTTAAATCTTTGTACATATGAAATTTTTAATCTTACATCTATTTGAACCCATTACAACATGGGGGACCGAGTAGAGTTGTTTTATACGTATTATATGCTCACTCGGAATTGTAGAATAATTATTAGAATTTTAATTGCTGACTTAAATAGAGAAAAGGTATGTATAGGGTTATCATTTACGTGTGATATGATGCAAAGTATATTAACGTGTCCATCAAACGTCGCGATCTTTTACCTCTCGAGTCTTTGAATACTTAATAACAGAGCCCCGAGGGTTCCGCCTCCGCTTCGTGTACTCCTTTGGTATAATATAAGTAGGCAGTGCATAAAAATAAAGAAAGAAAGGAAACTATGAATCGTTTGCCTACAGCTCAACTTAACCTAAACGTATAAGAGGGACGATTTCGCTTTCCATCGTCAGTGAAATTGAACCAGTTATCATAAGCTATAATCAGGGGTAGGTGAAGGGGGATAAATGATGCTGAGATTTACGGGACATGAATTATCCCCCATCTTCGATATCGGCTACCTTTGCGCCGCAAAGATCCTGCGGGACGAGAATAATTAGGGAATTGACGATAGCCGACGTCGCAGGGGTACTTGCAAATCTGAATGATAAAATATACCTGCTACGAAAGGAAATATCGGAGCTAAAAAGATCTCAGACAATTTTAGCTGGCGAGAACTACGGAGATAATTATGCGAGGTAACCGTAAAATGGGAGGTTGAGATTTGGAAGAAAAAAAAAAATGATCACTGACGCTTCGTTTTTCAGACTACTATCGCCACCGTACGTTGAAGAAAGAAGTTCACACTTGAATTTACAATCAGAGGAAAAATTATGGGAACGTAAATCCGACGGGAGGAGAAACAGCTCAAAATTCTTCGTTCCAGGTGCAACTAATCATCATCGCAATCGGGTTACGAGTTCATCCACGAGTTACAACGACGCGCCTTCGTCATTTGGAACTCAAAGTGGAAACGATCATTCTTATTTTGTCAGGGTTCGAAGTGCAGGAGGATCAGAGGCGAAGAATTTACTTCCGGTGGACAATTCTGGACACACGATACTTGGAAACGACGGATCAAGTATTAAAAGAAAGGTGATAAACACACGTGCTGGGGATCATCGACGACGAAAATCTACCAAATCTACGATCACAGAACCCGAAAAATCCGACAAATCATCTAACTCAGAGTGCTACGGTAAACGTGTTAGAAAACGAATTTCTCGAGGAGTTCAAACTGCGACGAAAAAAAAATTCTCGTACCGCGTAAAACGGAGGATTAGTAAGCTGCTTAAATTTAAATGGCCTTCCAGAAGGGCTGAAACACGAAAACAGAACACTACCGAGATCAGCGACATTCCCTCGGAAGATAAGAGCATCCATGTGATTTACAAGCCCCGCAGAAATACTGCAGGCAAAGATGATAATCCTTTAGGCAAAAAAAGTGACAAGACCAATTCGCCGAGACCAAATACAAGAAACAGAAAATATGACTTGTCTGTGGACGGAAAGAATATCGAAATCGTTCGGAGGGAGCAGTTGAATACCGAGACAAAAGATTCGAGGGTTTCCCGCAGGAAATCCGGGACTCCTTTGAACAGCTCTAAGCGGCTCGTGAAACGTGGACAAGAGGGGAGGGTGGCGACATCCGAGGGGGAAAATAAAGTTGGCAAAGACGTGGATAAATCTGGAACGATGATTCTTAAGGAGCGAAAAAAGTCAAGAGGGCCGCGCAGTGGGAGGTCGATCGGTGAGGGAAAAGATAATAATTTAGCCGCAGCATCTACTACAGGTGAAAAAATAGAGAAACAGGAGAAACCGGTCGCCGACGTTATCGAAGAACCGAGTACTGCGAAAGCGGGAACTAAAATTCCGAAGGAAACTAAAAATTTTGTCCCCTCCAGATGGTTCACCAAAAGTGGTACCGCAAAAAAATCTGCTGCAACTGATCAGCAGGAGAAGATCAAAGGAAATGCGTATCGTGATCAAAAAACGGTTGGTAAACAACCGAATGCGAGAATAAACGACATTGCTGATGTAAAAAGGCGCCTCGACGCTTGCATAGAGGATCTGAATAGCATTATTTTGAATTTGTCGAAAACTTATCAAGCAGTCCCGGCGAACGGAGGACCCGCTGGCGAAGGAATTGCAACCGTGAATGAGAATTTTCAGCGGCGGGGTCGATCTCGCCATCGGCAATAGTCGATTAGTATGTTCATGCGAAGTTAAAACGATTTTATATTAATTACCTTTGACGATGACATCATATTTGAAGACGTCGCGCTGGTCGTGGCACTCGAAATTAGGAAGTATCGGATCGATCATATTATTAATCACACTTTTGACGTAAAAATAATAAAATTAACCACAACTACGAAATGTGAGTGATCGTTTCACGTACCTCTTCGCATTTCGAACTTTAATCTACATTCTACTCACCGATTGCAGTGCGCGACTGCGATGTACGTATACATTCTGACATTAAAAACAGCGACCCGTCGCGACGCCCATGGTACTCATCCTTCCACTGGAGCAGACCAATCAAATTTCTGACAGTTCAGCAGTGAAATCAGCTGTTGCGATTATACCCGGCACACTGGTTGCACTCAACTATACAACTATAGTTCAATGACTGGTTGACATGTGGCATCTGTATCAAATCCATTTGTGATGCAAACATAAACAATTAATTAATCAACGATGCCGCACGAAATATTGTACAGGGAAAGTTACGGTGATAATGGGGGAGAAGTGACATTCGTTAAATCTATAGGTAAAAAAAATACTTTTGCGTGGATTATTTTTCTTATAATGCAGTTTATACGACTAACCTACTCACCACACGTATTGTCTACTTGTATCAGAACACGTCACCATAACTAAAATTGAAGACTCTGAAACACCTGGAACAAAATTATACGGGAATACCGTACTGACGTTTTTGAAAGAAGTTTTTCTACCACAGGGTTTTCCGGATAGCGTACATTCGGATTACGTTCCTTATCAATTATGGGACACTGTTCAGGTCTGTTTATTTGACTTCAATTATTGATTAATGATTACTGAAGAAAAATTTGTAATACTTCAGGCATTCGCGAGTACTATTATGGGAACTTTGACGACTCACTCAATTATGCAAGGAGTTGGTGTTGGAGATACTTCTGCCACAGCATTAGCAGCAGCCATAACTTGGATTTTGAAGGACGGCACTGGAATGATTGGGCGGATTCTATTTGCTTGGTGGAATGGGTAATAGAATGATGAGCTACAAAACAGTAGAAAAACAATAATATCTTATACCGATGATCTATTTCTTTCAAGACCTGGATTAGACGCGCAATGTAAAAGGTGGCGTCTCTTCGCAGACATTCTCAATGACTGTGCTATGGGTATAGAATTGACGCTTCCTTACTTTTCAAATCATTCCATGCTTATATTGTGTATTTCTACGGGAATGAAATCAATCGTTGGTGTTGCCGGCTCTGCAACTAGGGCTGCTTTAACGCAACATCAGGCATTGCAAAACAATTTGGCAGATGTTTCAGCCAAAGATGGAAGTCAAGAAACGTTTGTTAATCTGATTGCCTCGTTCGTGGGGATAATGATATTATCCAATATTGGGGATGGTCGGTAAGTTATGAAAAGTAGTTCAACTTTTCTGTTCTGAAAATACAAATGAATTATTGTGCTAGAGCTTTGAGGAGTAACTGCTAAGGATGATCTGCATACAGATATGTAATGGAATTGTTTATCTTGCTGGCAACAGTGCATCTGTACGCTAATTACCGTGCAGTTAAAGCGCTGTGCTTGAATTCGCTGAACGAAGATCGCTTGGCATTGATAATAAGAAACTATTTGATTAACAACAATATACCTGGCCCCTTAGAAGTCAACAAAATTGAATCTGTGCTGCTTTGCGAAAATTCAAGTTTGTTTTAATTTTTATTTTCTGTAACTCACATTACAGGCAACCAGGTACTGATTGCACTCAGTTTCTTCATTATTTCGTTTTCAGCTAAAAAAATGTTTGGTTTTGGGATAAAGATGGGCGTCTCGCTACAAACTGTAGTCAAAAACCACATAATCAAACCGGATGATTTACAGCTTCTATCAAACCTCTTTCGAAATCGAAAGTATCTAATCATTATGGACGTGAAGCAGAAAACAATTTTTGTACCAATTGCGAAAAATTCGCAACCTCCAGAAGTGTTGCAGGCATACTTTCATGCATGCCTATATGGACTAATCACCTGCATGATACTCAGGTGGCCTATCGTGAGTAAAATTTTGTCAGTAAAAATCTACACATTAATCAATCGTTACAACTTACTCTTAACCACTCCAGGATGTCTTACTCAAAGCAAGATCGCATCAACCGTCGTATCCTCTAATGCGGATATACCTCTTGAACAAAAAGTATCCATCTCGTAGCAACAGAACACTGTCGAGGATTCCTGTGGAGATCATCCTAGCTACAGAGGACATTATAGCGAAGGAATTCCGACTCTTTGAAGCAGCCCTACAGAATAGTGGTACATCAAACGACGATATTAATGATATTATCAATTTGAATAGGATAAGTCTATGGCTATGACATTTACATTACTAATACTCTTTAGCTTGGCTGAAAAATACAAATCTGTTGCCTGTGGGGCAGTGGCGAGGATCCTGGGGCCAGCAGAGTGATGGCGGAATGAAAGGGAGAAGCTCCGAACACTCATATTGTAAAGAAGAAGAGAATGTCATTGAGAACATAAGTGATTAAGCACTTTGGCAATACTAAAATATCTTTATGTTATATTGTATCAACATGATCATTTGTTTTTGCACATTTTATACATACTGTAACATGAACATAAAGTGCTTTGCATTAAATCTGACAAATTTCTAGTTTCACCCATAAGCTTATCACCTCAGATTTGCAAGAATTAGTGGATGTTCAGATCAGCGGCTCTAGGTTGAAACAAGATTATTTTTGGCAAATTCATAAAAAATATCACAAGTTAGGAGAATGAGCTACGCTAGGATTCGTATTCTGGCTTCACACCAGTCTGTGATAAGTGCTTCACGATGTCCACCCAATCCCATCCACGAGGCTTTTCCCCTTTGCCATCAGCACGATTCCATTGTCGTCGTTTTTGAGCCTTGGTTAGCTGTTCCTTTTTAACTTTTTTCGACGATTCATCCTGCACCAAAGTAAAAACATTTTTGAAAAGATCGTGCATCAAAGTTCAAGCAAACAGATTTTTTACCTGAACATTGTCGTCTGTGATTGCGAGTTTGTTGGCATCAGATTCAATCTCTTCAATTGAGTCTGGCTGATCCGCTATTAAATCTGTGAGATTTTCCTGAACAGATTGGAACAAGGTATACGTCATTGCAGACCCCAGCCATTGCTCTGCTTCGGCATCAACGTGTGCCGCTATTTTATCCTTCACACCTTGTACACTGAATTATGCCCATTGTTTACTGCTAATTGTAGCATTTTAACACAAATTATCTCTCAATTAATCATCCCACGATTCACTTACACATGTTTGTTGTAGAATGTATTCATGTTGAGACATGGCTTCTGGGAGGGATATGTTGGCCCCCAACTGATTTCCAACAAAAATGATTTGAGGTCATCATTCTCTCCGTACTGGGTAGAAGGAATGTAAACGTTATTGCGGTCGAAGCGAATTGCGAAAGGGTTATGTGCTTTGGCACAGAAATGTGTTCACCTACTTTATATTGGTAGGTCGTGGGACTGAGTTGTTTGAATGCAGCATCACCGTCATAGATTGACAGCAAAACCTCTCTTTCTTCCTCTTGCAATTCAGCATCACTCATTTCTCAAACTAAAGTGCTCTGTAACAACTTTTGTATTAAATCAACGACTCAAATTAAATCTACGAATGTCAATGAACGTATACAAATATATCTATATGAATATATGGTGATATGGTCACAAGATTTCAGTACTCACAAGTGGGATGGGGTAAGGTTATGCCGTTGGAACAAGCGCGCATGAGCGCTCTGTGGCGCTCTGACACATCTGAAGATGCCATTTCATTTGCGTCGAATCGCCGCAGAAACGAGCGTCGAACTGGTCACGTGGTACACCCCCACCACTTTTTGACGCTCGTGCGTTAAGACGCAAATAAGTTCGAATAGCCCAACTTCTATAGTATAGCGTTATCGCGTCAATTCTGCAATCGGTGTCGTCATTTTAGTTTTCTACCTCAACCTGGCAGCATCGTCTGAGTTCGGTGCGATATTAAACCTAAATTAAAATTACATTAACCCATGGATTTAGATTTTAGAGGAGGTATGTGTGAAACTTTTAATTAATACAAGTACGTAACGTGTTAATATATGATTAAATGAAATATCTTCTTTATTACAGATGGTTCTTGTGAACACTTGTGGGTTATGCGACGAGATTTGCTCCTATAATGAAATAGCTGTGATCCTAGCTCAGAAGATTGTGATAGTGATTAATTTATGACTTAGACGTAGATTAAGAATTTCAAAAAAGACAGAAAATATCAAATAATTTTTATTTTCCAACATTCGTAGTTAAAATCTTCTTATTCTTCAATGTTTGTAGTTTGAATCTTTGTATTTTTATCAAGGACCTCGACGTATTAAAATATTCGGAATAAATGTTAATCTGTGTACAGACAATAAATGTGTCAATTATATGTTACATTTGAATGTGGAAGCGATTCAAATTTATTTACTAATTTAATTTTGGCTGTCAAATGATTCAGGATAAAAATTCCTGATTTCTTACCGAAAAATTGTAAATTAATGGAATTGAAATAAAATTCAGAATTTATACAGATGTAACAATATGAACACATGATTCGGTTATCCTCATTCTTTGTCTCATTTCTCAAAGATTGATCATTGCCGAATTCGATCGAATTGCCATGGAACTGCACCTACTTCGTTGAAATAGTGACAAAAGTTCCTTCGACCGACAGCAACAGTACGAGAGGTATTACTTGTACCTGCTTGTACCACAGTGGATTATATTTATCAAGAGACTCGGTAGATTCTCGCGCCAGTTGCATTCAAAAGAACGGGCGCACTATCGAGTATATATATATATATATATAAATAAACTGACGCCGGTGCGTCGACGCAAGAACCCTTTTCACTGGCGTCCGACGCTCTAGCGTCAAACCGACGCAAGTGAAAAGGCACCTAAAAGGCACCTTGATGCCAATTAAACCGTGCCTGTTATGGAAAATTGCCCTGATAGCTAAGAATTCGTTGCAAGCGTGCTCGCCACTAATCTCTATTACTCGCACTGGATTCCAATTGATGCTGGTATTCAGTTTACAGCATAATGCTGTACTTATGCTAGCATTGAATCACCGCTGTATCATTTTCGAAACAAGTACTGATTGAATAAAGCATCAATACCAATTGATGTCAGCATTGAACGCCTGTTCAATGCTCAGGAATATAACCCAAAACTCAATTATTGATACCACCATGTTGATCGCATTATTTTGCAATTGTTTACTATAGCATCATTAGTATTACTCTAAAATGCTAGCATTACCAAAGATTGATGCGGTCGTTAACGACAGCTGCATACATGCCAGCACCTGATTGCGTCCATTTGCAGCATCATGCCAGCATTATTCTAGCATTTGGCTATCAGGGTAGGTAAGAAAAATTGTCAACATTGAAATTTACATTTATTTATACTGTTTGTAATATACATCCAAATAGTACTTATCGTAATTTGGATCTCGTTCCACAATATATTTCCAGTGAAAAAGTTCACCAGCTAGTGCAAGGAAGCTAGCTGTGTAACCAATAGAAAGAGCAACCAAGGCTCCATAGAGCTTACGAAGGTCTATCAGTCCCTTTGAAGAACTGCTCTCCTGGGGTCGTTCGGCATTGACAGTCCACTGCATCGAATCACTCAACCATTTTTGTACCAAACCAGTTTCAGTGACGCGTCGTATCTGACAAAAAAAGAAACTCAATGTACATCATAAATTGTGGGTTTATTGAGGTAGATTCTTACCACGACATCTATGCGTTGCTTCAGCGGAGAATTTCTATCGAGCCCCAGCGAAATAGGCATATGAATAGCACACTCTGACATTATATGTAGGTTTCGGTCAGCAATTATGGTCTCATGGTATCTAGTTGCATTCCACTTTTGAGCTGCTTCTACAATTTGTCGTCTTGCACGAGCATGACGGAGGAAATATTTGTTCTCATAATAAGCAAATTTACCAGCAGCAACCTGAGCAATGGCTTGGTCATCGTCTTTGATTATTTCAAATTTGTTTCCAATTTTCTGAGAGTCTACGTCTAATGAGGACAAAAAAAAATCTCTCATTTCCTCACTCCAGCCACCAACAGCAATTTGACTGCTCGCCAATTGACTTAAAGTGTCTATTGTCACTCTGAAATCGTATTCGAAAAATTAAATTGCTATGTTATTTTATTTTACATTTGCTCTTCTGATCATCAGCTTAACTTTCACCTGCTCATAGGATTTGCAAGTATAGCGGTCATGCTAGCACGATATGCTACTGCAACTAGTATACTGTAAAGCCACCACCATCCTATGAATACACGGAGCGCCCAAGCATCTGGGAGTCGCGGTAATGAAACAGAGAGCAGAGTTCCGTATGTGTAGAGCATACTGTTTTGCAGTTCCGTAAATAAATACACACTTCCTGCCGCGTCGTCTGTGCTGCTATGTTTCTTCAAAATTTTCACTGGACTGGCATTTTGGATAATTGCCTTTTTTTTGCATAAGCTTATAGTTTTTTTATAACAGTGCGCAAACCGGTAGAGAATAAATCCTCCTAAGAAGAGAGTGGACAAGACGGCGAGCCACATGTAGGCCCTGGTAATAATGGAGAAATCTCAGAGTCTAATTATGTGTTAGATAATATTTTAATTGCTTAGTGAAACGAACTTGAAAGGCATGATGAGTATCTTCCAAGAATTGTCGTTCAATGACTCAGGTGTGAGAAAGGTGAGACATTCGGTGTTGTATGGGGTTGATAAGTCGAACAATTCCAAGTGTTGGGCAGTGTAGTAAAGATCTCCGAGAAACAACGCTGTCTTGCCAGAGACTGCTTCCCCAAACAAACCGGTATAGCTTTCGTTCTCTCCAACAACTCCCCATTTCTCATTCTCCAAGTTAGACGGAATGTAAATTGAAGGATGAAAGTTCATTGCCTTTGCAAGGATTCTCATTAACTCAAACTCTATACCGAATGGAGCTGAATCATCTGCTAAGCGTTCTTGGGAAAGTGGCTTTACATATTCTGTAATCGCTGGAATGTGTGGAAATATAGCTACCCTATACAAAAATAATTCCGCTGTAGTATTAAAAACATTATTTCAACAATATACAGGTCGGCTAACAATTGAGATTCACAAACCTGAGCGACTGATAGAAGAGGTTCTTAGTTTTATCGGGATAAAGATCGCTTTTGTATCGAAACCTGCCACGATACCAAGTATCTACGTACTGTGGTTCCAGATCACCTTCACTTGGATATGGAAATGGCACGGTATTGAAATCGAACCACTCAAGAGATTCCTTCTCTCCTGGACGTTCTATTGCAGAATTATAACGACGAATGAAAATCACGTTCACTATCCTATTCCATATGTGGTTTAATGTCGAATTGAATATTCGATCATCGTGAAGTACTATAAAGTCTCCTCGAGTATTGATCAGACGCTCCCTTGTCAAATAAAAAATCAATTCAAATGTAGATTGAAGACTCATCCACTGCGACTAACCATTTACTGCTTACTTTTCTCCATATTGAAGTAATTGAGCCACCTGTAGTCCGTTTGTGTTCAGTATTACATAGGCATTGCAATCAGTTGCTCTGCTGGCCCTGAGAACTTCATCGTAACGACGTTTTGGTGGAAAAAAGTCATCGTTTTCTCTAAGAGTAACCTGACGTGAGAAAACATGTTTTTTTGAAAAATAAGAAATATGTTATCAGGGGGTTGTACATACAACCATACCATGTATGTTGATACATAGCTGAACCTCTTGTTCCAATTGAGATTCAAAATTTGATGATAGTATGTATCCACAATGAAAGTCATGCAACTATGACGAAGTAGGATTCCCCTAGCAACTGCATCAATTACAGCCATCAGTGGCTTTCCTTCTTCCAACCTCTGTTCGCGTGACAAATAGCTGAGAAAAAAACCAATTAACAAACTAAGTCACACCGCATCATTGGTCTTGAATTCACTCCAAACTGCAATCACTCAATTTCGCTCATTTACTAGTCAATTCCTATGCATACCTTGCATTGAAAACAGGAGTGCAGTATGCCAAGATCAGGATGGCGAGCATGATACCATGAGCAAAAAGCTAAAGTTGTACAGCAATCTAGGAGAAGAATGCTCTAAACTCTGAATAAGGATTTCCTTCACTAGAGCCAGACATCTTGTTGGCATTTCAATGTAATAAATAATCAATAGTCCTATTAGCATATAAATTGGATGCACCCTAAATTATGTAAACACAATCACAAGTTCAAAAGTGATCAGTCCTTGGCCCACTAAGATCTAGAAACAAGCACCGAATAACTAGGTTTAGTCGAATTCAAATTCAGATCAATTTCATTCGCAAATATTATGCCCATTGAAAAAAAATGCAGAGTGACAGTGATTGAGTTCATGTTTATTAATGAAAGTCAATTGTTTAAACAATCAATTTATGATTCTGAATATTCATGACTACTTCATCTGCGCTACATACGACTGACGATGTTTTTTTGATTTTCTTCTTACCAAACTTATCTCTCTCCCTATAGTCCCTCGGAAATTTGAATCTTTCCTTCCACTTTTCAAGATGCGAGTTTATTCAGCATATAATTTTTTCGTATTATAAAAGACATGAATCGGTTTTAGCTATTTCTCTTGTGAGTTCCACAATTAATGCATCCTTATCACAGTATTCCTTAATTTGTGATGAAAATTCAAACACTTCATTGTCACTGTCATAGATTTCAACAGGATGGACATCGGCTCTGCTATTTGTATCAGCAGAACCATTCATTCCTCTGACATAATCTTCCATTTTTATAATGTATACCTCTTGAGATTGACCTTGATTACTGTCATTAGACAAATTCTGTGCGACCTGTGGTCGCACTCTCAACGGTGTTCGTTCTTTTCTTTTAGTATACTTATATTGGCATCCTGGTGAAATACAGTTGGGACAGCATTCCACTTCAATCTATCCGAATGCTTTGACTCTCATTGATTGACATCGAAATGAACCTGTAATATATAATATATTCATGAAGTTGGTCTTTTGAAGTTGTTCAATGCAATTGTTGACAAGATCCAGAATATACCTTACAGACATATGAATTGTGTGTTGGCTTCCAATTAGTCTTTCAGACATTTGTTGCCCATTGTAATCTGCGCTCTGGATCTTTGAGAAATCTTTTCAAAAGAAATCTATTGGTTGAGGAATTGTTACAGCCGGGTGCTGAACAGCATTGGACCATGATTATCTGAAATCATTTTTGATTCGACAATCAGCAGCAATCAACGGTCTGCAAATCTTTGGCTGTATCAATAGAACAGACGTGAGAATAACTATTGGACACCAAGCGGACCCCAAACACTGACATTTCAGTGATCCCAAAGCACAAACAAAAGTTAAGAGACATGAACTGCCATGGACGTATATCATAGTGTAAAATAATACGTCCATGTGAACTGCGCTTGGAGCTACAGGCACCATCTGTTTTATAGCTCTCATTAATAAATTCTAACCGGTTCAATACAGGTTCAGCTTATCTGAATTATTATGTCAATCAAACAGCTTCGTAATATTAAACGCGCCACTGATTATTGTTAGCAGAGGCACGTGCGCACAGCAGACGAGTTTAGAGTGAGTTTACGTCAAAAGCCAATGCACTAGTGCTGGGACCACCGGACGCGGTCAAGTGTAAATAAATTCGTGGCCAAAAGCTAGTCACTGTTTCACAAGATTAGAGTCCGATCTTAGAGTTTCACGGCAACATGTTCAAATTTTTGGTGAGTTAAGGCAAATAATAGCTGTTTTAAGATTTCTGCAATTATAACCTTAAAACCATCAACTTACTTTTACAGGTAACCTTGGGGATTGGAGTGTACGCAGGAATTTACATAAGTCAGAATTACGAGGTAAAGTTTTGCTCAAACACCATTTTTAAAGTCACTGTGTACCAACAGATTTGTTCACACTGTTGTATTCTCCAGGTACCCCGAGTGGATGAACCTGGAAAATTACTAGAAAAATTAAAGGCTTTTGCCGATGAATACAAGAAGGATAAATGATGGCTATGTCTACAATACAGGCAATGATAAATCAGCTGTGTAATCTCAAAAAATGAAATTTTGTACTTGTATCAGGCTGCAGATCTCATAGAGCTGTTCTTGCCACCTCATATTTTAATCGGAATGAATAAAGAGAAGGGTTTGGTTAAATAATAATGTAATGATTTTGTTGCCATATAATCTTAGGCTTGTAATAACAATTAGATACATCAAATAATTATGCATATATAAGTCCTCCTCCACAATATTCAACTCTTGTTTGTGGCTCAACGAATGCAAGCCAATCCGAGGCATGTGTTGGTAGAAGTCCCATGGACTGGCACTTGTAAAGTGCAAGGGCAACGTTTACTAGCTGTCCAAGGAAAAAGACAAACTTTTGTCCAAAGGCGTGTGTTCCTTCTATCACCTTGAAGGCTGGAATTAATGAAACCTTAGGCTTGTGACAAAAGTGAAAATGGGTAAAGGTAGTTGGCTGTAGTTACTAACTTTGCTGGAGTGTGAAGAGTGCTTTAATCGGTCTTATGATGAGCATACCCACCATCATTATGGGAAATATCGAAATAGAGTTTCCAGCCATATACATTATAAAGAGATTCATGGGAACTTGTTTTAGAGGCCCTAATGCCAAATCCCATGATTTTTTGATTATCAAGTGATTAGAGTCAGACTCTCTAAGAGACTCTGTGCTATGTGCTAGAGCCACCGACGGGTTGTACCCTGGAGGTATTGCCACATCTACACTTCTATCCGGTTTGTTTCTGCGTGAACAGAAAAGAGTCTCATTGATATTCAGGTTATTTTAATTTTATCATGCACAAAGTCGTTGCTTCGTAGCACACATCAAATAAAATTGCTTGAAAGATTTTTTGACTCACTTGTGGGCAAAGTCTAAAGACCACTTGAGCTTCCTTGCATTTTGCTTTGACGTTGCCATCCTGATACACTATCCAATGAGGCGAATTGACTAAAATGTAAATATGTGTTGCGAAAGTGACAATTCAAACTTAGCCGATGAGTCCGTAGGTTAGAAAGTCAAAATTAGCCTCTACTAATTAATAAGTTTTTCTACTATTATTCTATTTTCAACTTCGTGTCGATCCGCTGATAAATTCGGTTATAAATTTTTCGGCCCCAGTGACAACAATGTAGTGTCTTCCAAAATTTTCCGGATCACAGGCGATTGGGACGCTAGCGTTTTCCCGAACGGAATTTTCCCGAACCGTTCAAATTCCCGACCAACCATTATAGGGACCCTTTAATGAGAGGCTGCCGTCCCATGGTACGGAAATAGTTCCGTCCGGAGTCTAGTTACTTTTCAAGCGCCAATCAGAGGAGTTCCGGACCTTCCGTTCCGTGTGCGCTACCAGTATATATACGAACTGTCAACAAATCTTCAGTGATCTGTGTGTGCGTTGACTGATGATTTCTTCAGTCAACAACAGCGGAGAGATCTCAAGGGTTTTAATTTACGATAATAATTTGATATATTTTCGTACAAGTCACATTGTCTACAATAATAATAATAATAATAACAACAACAAAAACAACATCACCAACAATAATAATTATTATAACAATAATAATAAAAAAAATAAAAATAAATTCTGTCGATACATCAATTAACTGCCTCGGAAGCATTGGGTATTGTATGCAGGTCTGTATACCTAATAAAGTGATTGCATGATTGTTTTTTTCTCTTTTTGTGAATTAAAAGAAATTATGTAATTAGAAATTACCTACCTATTGCCGCTGTAATAGCCTGGCCCTAATAACCGTACGTTAAACAAACGCAAATCAAAAAATGTAATAAATTATGATTCCACAGAACTCACAAGCTGAGTCGATTTATAAATAAGAATTGCTCAAGGAACAGTCAATATAAAAAATTGCGCGTTGCCATCAGTTCATTACCATATTTCACTGCCCCCTCGCTACTCCCTCAACAGGTGTTATAAATACCTGTTTTTTTCTCCTTTTATACTATGGATGTTTTGACATAACTTGAAATCTGAAGCGAACAAAACACACGGCCCATCACCCCCGAGGACCAGCACTTCTACTTCTGAACAACCGCATCGAATGAGTAGGGACCAAATTTGTACGGAGTGATAACCGAAAACGTTTGAACATAAGTTAACATTGGAAATTTGTGCAGGCATTAATGTCTATGGATCGCGAGGAAGAAAAATTTAAACCGTAACAGCGAGTCATTTTCTGATTAAAACCAACTATACATAGATGTACTATTGATCTTTACGAATTAGAAGCACAGGAAAATGTGAAGGTTATTTTTCTGCTACATAGTTTTGGTCCTTGGGTCCGATAGTTGAATTCGAATTCCAGGCGTTTTAACATCTGCCGACATATCCCACTGGCGAGTGTCCGCGAATTTACTGAATAGTAATATTAAATATATATGTATATATTTTTTATGCATTTATAATCAACATTTATGAGACAAAGAGAGGCTATTTTTCTTCTAACTCGTTATGTTGGACCATTTCAAAGTCACGCTCTGTATTCGATTTCTCACTTTCAGAGCCCTCATCACTGCCCTCGTCTTCTTCTTCACCTTCTACGTCACCATCCATTTGCCCCAAATCATCTGGCCTCTCGCCATCTCGCTCAACTTTACCCTCGTTCCCTTCATCTTCGGTCGTGGGACTATCGCTGTGAAATGAAGAAACAATCGCGACTAATTAGTATTATTTTTCAATAAAATATTGCAATTACAGGCGAGATACTCACCCAGGTAACAACGGTATTTCTTCTCCATCAGAATACTTGTCTTTCTTGCGTTTTTTCTTTTTACTTGATTTCTTGTCTCCATCAGAAGAGGGGCCACAATACTCGTACTATAAAAATTGAATGAAACGAATTAAGAAATATGCAGCAAACTTAAATAAATACAGCACTTCAACACATGCTAATTACTTGATATAATGGCCAGAACGAGGCAAAGAATCCAACATCCTCCGCTAGGTTTGGTAATAGCCAGAGGTGATGCCTGCCGAGTGTAAGCACCCAGAGTAGGCAGAAGACAATAACCCTGATGACAGCCAATGCTAATATGAAGACGAGGAATCCGGCTGCAGTAACGCTGATGTAATAAACTCCTTGTCGAATAGATGGTGGCCACAATGGGAATAGGCACACTCCTATTGTACCCAATACTACCAGAGTTCCAATCAGCCAGTAGTAAACTGGGATCGGATCATATATCCAAACATAAGCATCATTACTATCCGCAAAATACTGATCCAAGTGCATTTCCAGACGTACCTGAATGGACAACTCCAAAATCAGAGCCATATACGAATATAAAAAGAAGCAGCTACTGCTTGGATATTCACCTTTGGCTTCTTTTTCAGCTTTTTTGTCTCCTTTTGCTTCTCACCAACATCTTTGGCGTCTGTTGACTCCTTTTCCTTACTATCTTCTTTATCCAGAGATTTCTTCTCCTCCTTCCCTTTCTTCTTAGCGCCCCTAATTTTGCTGAGCTCTTGTTCTGAGAGGACAATTTTTTTGGCGCGGTGAAAGAATTTGTGTCTAAGCATGACGTCTAAAAAGCTAGTAATCTGTTCTCGAGATTCGAACATCGTTTTATTCCATGGTGACTTTTCAAGCAGAGCATCAACTGCACGTGTCCCTGTGAAGTACTGGACATTGTGGTTCAGGAATTTGGTTTTTTTGGATGGTACATTGTTTCGAATCCATTTAGCCACTGCATATTCCTCTTTGGACGGCTTCTCTGGTGCCTCCTCGTTCTCCGGGTTTGGAATTTCCTGAACACAAAGTATAAGTAGACCATTCAGCGATCGGTCCAAAGTAACAAAGGATTTTCAATTCGCTGCGTTACATTGACAGTTGCTGCCACTTCAATCTTTAGAACGTTTAAAATCAGTATAGTCTGGTGGGGATTTAGATGAATGTTAAAGCTTAACGTAAATCACGGTGTGACCAATATTGTCACGGTATACGTCACCCTGAATTCGGAATGCGCGCATACAGGAGATAGTTTAATAACCGCGAGCCAATAACAGAGGAAAATGAGGATAGGATTTAAAACGGAGATGACATATTCTGTCCTAACTTAGCGTATGTTTACAAAATTAAAGTAAATATTACGACACGAATCCGATGGTTAAATTCAATCACATATGCGTTGCTTACGTCTTTGCGTTTCCTGTTTTTCCTTCGTTCCGCCATGTTGTAATTTACCGCTAGCTACGTTCCGCGGACCGAGTTAGCAGCTCGCGTAATCACCACAACCACAATCCACACCCGCCACTTCACCCAGAATCTCTGCTTCACCGCACTCGTGTTGCAGAACTTCCTATCCTCATGCCACCTATCTACTCTCAACGATCCCACCGCCGCAGTACCGCCAGCTGGAATTTTCAGTACTTTTTGGTCTGTGGCTCCCGCTCCTATGTATATACCGAAGCTCTAGCTAACATGCATTCATCTAGAGCAGTCATCTGTTACTTCTATCTAATCTCTGCTTCTATCACTCAACGCTTCTATCAGTGGTTACTTCCCCACTCTCGCGGATGATATTCGGGTTACTATTCGCCCGGGAATATTGAAATATTCGGTCTAAGCGCACACATTGAGCGTTGACTGATGATTGGTACAAATCTTCAGTCAACGCATTGAGTAACCATACGAAGTATGGCGCACAGAAAGGAATTTCGTATCAAATGAAACTGAATGGAATTGGGTTTGATAAAAATGAATATATTTGAATGTTTAGAGTCAATGAAATTATATCGAGGTGATTGGTTCGCGCAATAGGTCCGTGGGCCCAAACGTTGAAGCGTTAGTGGGGGATAGTTTGGTCTCAGGGTACTCGAACTCAAGTACCGAGCTATTTGTAAATATTGATATTTGTTTATTCTATCTTGGTTGGAAACTATTTTGAGTGTTTTGGCCCGTGAGATAAACTTTGTATATATTACCCGAAGCTAGTGCTGCATCTCCACCTTATATCTCTTGATTTGTATCTCATTAGTTAATTAATTAATTTCATTGTATAACTATGTACTGAAGTTCTATATTATCATTAGTTGGTAATCTTAGTGTCTAAACATGACGTTACACCGTTCTGGCACAGAGCGCCACTCTTTGGTGGACCATCTTGACCTAGTCCCTAGATAGGGACTTTAGGTCTAACAACATATATTTAAACAATCACCAACATTGGAAATAGTTGCATTTAACCAGGCGCAATCAGTCAACATTTTATTATAGAATTTTGAACTTAAAGAGCGTATCAAAATAGGGAATACATAATCAAACTTCAGGAATATACTGTTTTTGTTCTCAGTTATCAAATCGTTGACTCGTTAGTAAACGGTTGACTGAAGATACAAGTCTTCATTCAACACACTAAATCAATTCGATTTATTTTTACTTGATAATCTATCAAAAACAAGCAGCTTCTTAGAGATTCTTCTAGTAGTTCCACTTGATTGTACCATTCTCATCGAGTTCGATTTGCCTCGTAGCTAACAGTTTCAAGGCTCTCGGGAAAGCACGGTGTTCAGCTACTTTTACTCTGTCCTGAAGAGTTTCTACCGTATCTCCCGGCAGCACAGGCACAGGTTCCTGTTCTATTATCGCTCCAGAGTCCATTTCAATCTGAGATAAGAAAGAAATGAAAAATTACCGCTGCATTTATATTTTAACCAATTATGTAAAAGGGAAAAATTTATCAGATAATACCGCCACAAAGTGAACAGTGCACCCCGTAATCCGAACTCCGGCAGCGAGAGCGTCTTTGTGAGCTTGCGCACCTTTGAAAGAAGGTAACAAAGCTGGATGTACGTTTATCATCGCCCCATGCCAGCGTTTGACAAATTCTGCGGATAAAA
The DNA here is from genome assembly GCA_963978495.1 of Athalia circularis. NCBI lineage: Eukaryota > Metazoa > Arthropoda > Insecta > Hymenoptera > Athaliidae > Athalia > Athalia circularis. The sequence goes on from OZ021702.1 coordinate 11,575,460, forward strand.
GCCGCATGAATCCAGCGAGGCAAATGAGATCGACGTTAGCTGCACGCAATGCTGCATCCATTGTAAGATCGAAAGCTTCGCGGTTCGGGTAGTCCGTATGTTTGACAACCTATGAGACAAATCTTATAAAATTATACTCTTCTTTGAATGGTCTGTTGAGGATTTCATACCAAGTTTTTGATCCCCGCTTGTTCCGCTCGTTTTAGTCCTTCAACTCCAGGTTTGTTGGATATTACTAAGACTATTTCAGCACCTATTCTTTGTGTAGGATCCAGGGTCGCATCAATTAAAGATTGGAGATTTGTTCCGCTACCAGATATCAAAACACCGACCCTCTTCAAAGGCCTTCCCAAAGTCTTAACGAGCATTGGTACATGCCTCCGCATTCTGGAGTCCATAGCTGCTTCAAAATTGTTTACTTCCACCCTTTGCTGACCTATTTTCGATTCGAGAGACATTGGTTATTAGTTGAATGAATACATGTAGGAATCGGTTGTGCAATATCTAATATTTACCATCGCTATGTGATTTTACCACCCCAATAATTCTTGGATCTTCGCCTGCGAGAAGCTGTAAAATTTTTTCTTTATTCTCCGGAGCGGCGATGATAATTGCACCAATGCCGCAGTTGAAAGTCCTTAACATTTCTGATGCACTAATACCTCCTGCAATAAATCACGTTCAATGTTTAGCACACCTCTGCGTGAACCCACTGGGAATATGTACCAGGGAGTAGTGTAACTAGGGGGTTTCTGGATATAAAAAGCATACAGGGTTCTACGTAAACCGTAATTTACCGACATTACCAATGATGAAGAACTTATGTGGATGCTTCTGATAAATTTAATGTTGATGATACCTTAGTTACACTACTCACAGGGCAATGTGAACAGAATTATTACCCGTGACAGACAGCCAACTGAAGATAGGTAAAATATTCCACTCGCTAGCATCCAAAGAGACGCCAGTTCCATTTGGCAGAACTCTTGGTATGTTGTCCGTTAATCCACCTCCGGTGATATGAGCAAATCCTTTAACCAGTCCTGATCTCAGTGCTGCCAAGACACCTTTCACGTAAATTTTTGTTGGTTCCAACAATTCTTCGCCTGCAAGATGAGATGGTCGTTAATTAATCCATTCTATTGAATCGACTATCAGACTTACCAATGGTCTTTGTATTATCAGAAAATGGCGCAAGATCAGAATATGTTTTGTCGGCTAGTTTTAGTACTCGTCTGACCAGGCTGAAGCCATTACTATGAACGCCGCTTGATGGTAAACCAAATACAAGATCCCCGGGATGAATATCATTTGTACGAGGCAGCAGCTGAGTTCTCTCAACTGCTCCCACAGCAAACCCGGCCAAATCATACTCCCCATCGGCATACATATCTGGCATTTCTGCTGTTTCTCCTCCAACCTAGACCAGAAATTAGAAATAAATTAACTGAAATAGATTGGGTAATTGAAGAGAATTTTCAATATTCACCAGGGTGCAACCAGCTCTCTGACAGCCCTCTGCTACACCCGCAATAACTTTGGTAGCAGTACCAAGGTCGAGTCTTCCACAAGCGAAATAATCCAGGAAAAAAAGAGGCTCAGCTCCATGGGCTAGCACGTCGTTGACGCACATGGCAACTAGGTCGATTCCCACTGTATCGTGCTTCGCGCAAGTAATCGCGATCTAGGCAATGAATTTTGATGAATAAATATTCGAATTAATCAAAAAGTCACTTGCTCACCTTTAACTTGGTTCCGACTCCGTCAGTTCCTGACACTAGTAGAGGATCCTTATACCCTGCTGCCTTAGTGTCGAAAAGTCCACCAAAACCTCCAATGGAACCCAAGGCACCGCTCCGTTTCGTTGCAGAAACCAAGGGTTTTATGGTCGAGACTAAGGAGTCTCCAGCCTCGATATCTACGCCACTAATTTTATAAGACAATTTTCCACCGCGCAATATAGATCTACACAAAAACTTGTAATTAAGTTTTGTTCTTCGTTTAATTCAGTTATCAAGAAATTTTATGTAACCAAGAATCATCTGTTGCATAATGTACATCCTACCTTGCAATTCCCTTATGAGCAATGTCAGTCCTAAATTGTTTTCCATCGAACAAAATGTCTTCCGCTGCTACAGTGGCATGAGCAGCTGCTTGTGCTAATGATGGTGCCAAGCTAACAGCGATTAACACCCTTCCCCCTATTAGCCATAGAAATACAATAATGATTTTGAAATGAGCTAGTTGTTTATCATATCGCTGACATTACCATTTGTGAGTAATTCACCCTTTGGTGAGAATTTGGTCCCGCTGTGGAATACAAAGTGATCGTGTCTAAGAGAAATTTTGTCAACGTTAGTTATAACTTGTCCTTTTGACGAAGTTTCTGGATAACCACGAGATGCCACAATGACGCCAACAGCGGAGATGTCTGTGTGCCAACTGATGTGGGAATCTGTTAGAGTTCCATCGTAACAAGCCTGTGAAAGACAAAGGTGATCAGCGCAGTGAAAAATTATTAATTGTTGTTCTTAACGATCTATAGTGGGAAAAAAATAATACCTTCATTGCCAGAAACAAATCAGATTTCAGCAAGGGTAGAATGACTTGGGTTTCAGGATCTCCAAACCGGCAATTGAACTCCAAGACTTTTGGACCCTCCTTTGTCAGGATTATACCCGCATACAAGACACCTGAACAAGAGAATTTCAATTTTTTAGTTATGTGTGTGTGTGGAAACTTTACATTGAAAGAATTGCAGCAGCATCGTAATAGCCGAATAGCAAATTTACCAATAAATGGGATATTTTCAACTTTTAGACCATCCACAGCTGCTTGTAGTAAGTTTTTTTTAACGAATTCGGCATCTTTTTGACTTAAAAGAGGACAAGGACAATACGCGCCCATTCCACCCGTATTAGGCCCTTCATCTCCGTTAAAAATTCTCTTGTGATCCTGAGCAGGCATCAGTGGAACAACTTTCGTGCCTGATAATATAAAAAAAAACATTCAAATTAGTGTCTTGGATAGAAAACTTGATATATGTACTCTAGGGGTCCTTATTTTGGGTATTTTTGAATTTCTATGCTTCCAGAGGCTCAAATGGTTCGAAATGGATGAAAAAAAATGTACCCTAAGTTTCACCTCTCTATCGTAATTTTAACCCTTGCCGTCTAATTTTTTAATTTTCAATTTTTTATTACGGCCGAATTAATTATTCAAAAAATTTGTAACTCTGCAGGCTTTATTTTCATAATAGTAGCTGCCTCTCCGAATTTTTACAGTTTTTTCGATATTATAATACCAAAGTTACAGGTAGATATTGTTTTTTAATTTGTTATCACGGCTGAAATAATTGTTCGAAAAATTTGAAATTTGGTGGACTTCTTTCTTATAATAGTAGTTATCGTTCAGAATTTTTACAGATGTTTAGCTATTACAATTTTTAATTTGCAATTGGATGAGAAAAAAAAAATTAATTGAATAAAAAAACAAAACATTTATTAAATAGCTAAAAAACTGTAAAAATTCTGAAGAATAACTACTATTATAAGGAAGAAATCCGCCAAGTTTCAAATTTTTCGAACAATTATTTCAGCCGTGATAAAAAATTAAAAAACAATATCTACCCGTAACTTTGGTATTATAATATCGAAAAATCTGTAGAAATTCTGAGAGGCAGCTACTATTATGAAGATAAAGCCTGCTGAGTTACAAATTTTTTGAATAATTGATTCGGCCGTAATAAAAAATTGAAAATTAAAAAATTAGGCAGCAAGGGTTAAAATTAAGATAGAGAGGTGAAACTTGGGGTACATTTTTTTTCATCCATTTCGAACCATTTGAGCCTCTGGAAGCATAGAAATTCAAAAATACCTAAAATAAGGACCACCCTAGCATACTCATTTTACAGAGGACATATTCTTACCGTCTGTGAATGCCAACACTGAGACTTCTTCTCCTACTAGAATCTCTTCAACTACTACAACTTCTCCTGCTGAACCAAATTTTTTTTGTACTAAAATCTCGTCAATGGCATGACATGCTTCAACTTTGTTCGAAGCAACAACTACGCCTTTACCAGCAGCTAAGCCTGCAGCTTTTACGACTAAGGCTGGAAACTCAGATCTGAATTGGTTAAAATAAATTTTTTGTTTCATCAAATATGATATAATTGTTTGAGTATCAGAATTCACAGAACACTTACCGGTTTACGAAATTTTTTGCCTCATTGGCATCAGTGAATCCCTTCCATCTTGCAGTAGGAATTTTGTGTCTGTCCATGAATAGTTTTGCCCAATTTTTATCAGTCTCAATTTTAGCAGCCTGCTGCTGTGGACCAAAGCAAGGAACGCCAACACTTTTTAATGCATCTCCTAAACCATTGGCTAAGGGGTCTTCCGGACCGACAATCACTAGGCTGACGCCATTCTTCTTGCTCCATTCTGCGACTTCCTGATTTATTTAAAGTCGGAATTTTACAATAATTTGGAGATGGCCGCAATACATCATATATTCTAACCAGTGATTGAACGTACCTTGTTATCTTTTACATTCAGGGATACGGATTCTATCTTGCCAAGCTGTTCCGCTCCAGGATTCTCAGATGTCAGATAAATTCGCTCCACCTCAACACAGATTACAACAATGAACAATTAGCATAGAAGCTGACAGAGTAAAACACTTACATGATCTGATTGCGCCAGCTTCCAGCAAATAGCATGTTCCCTGCCTCCACCGCCCACAACTAAAACGGAGTGTCGAGCCATCCTTGTAGAGGGTATCTCTGATAGAATTCAGAGCTAATGATCGGAGAGAAAAAAGCTGAACAATAGTTAAACGTACGTCAATGGCACACTCAGGATATGATCCTAGGAGTGATAAGAAGGGATCACGCAGGTGTAGAACGATAATTAATAACTGATCAGTCAATGATTTTCACACGATTGAAGTAACTGATCGGCAAGCACGGAGTTGTGAAAACGTGTATGACGTGTATGGCGGGTATCTGCGACCCGGTGTTTACCACTGCGTTGATATTACACCATTAGAGAGAAGATGTGCGGTTCGCGACGAGCGTCGATAATTTAAATCAAAGGTCAATCAATCTGGCGAGTGACGGGCGACCCCACAGTCTTACAGATAATTCCTCACGGGGGTCATTTTGAAACATGTGCGATAAGACGCAGAAACTCCGCACCGCTCTTTGACGCGTAATGCGTATTAGGTATATTACTGATAATTTACAATGGACGGTACTTCGTCTCTATACGATGGACCTGAAATATTCAGAACAAAAGTATAATTGATATGAGGTACAATATCTTGAGCACGTGCTTCAAAATCCTAGGAATTGCTGGTGAAATTGCAGGAAGCATGTGGATGGAAATGGAGCAACAGGTGTTTCTGGATTTCTTATCTGATTAGGGTACGTTCCACTAAGCGCTCACAACGACCCGCTCACGACCGCGGTAAAGGCTGGAGCATAGGCTGGAGCATAGGCTGGAGGAATATTTTGATCGGTGTGAGCCACTCTGATATTACCGTTGAGTGTAGATAGGTACACTGACCGGCATAAGTGGCTTCACGTTGTTTACGTCGCATGGTGATGCGGAGGTGATGGCAGAGTATAAGGAGTAACTATACTGTGGTGATGGGTAGGCGGAGCTCTCACCTGCGGAGTCCCATAAGCGCGATAGAGAGAGCATCATGTGCAACAGAGTTAGCAGCGCATCGCTCGTTGCATCCCTGTCGCACAGCACTGGTGCGAGCGACTCGGCAGAGTCGGTCTGCCGAGCTTGGTGAAGGAGATCTTCTTTTCCTCATGCGGAAGGCATTTCTGTCCACCGATACTAAATCGGTTCTTGCTTACCAACGCTGTGCGACGAGGATGGATGATCGAAAACACCATCTCACTCGAATTCACGAAACTCCGCCGTAGCGCCTTCTCTCTCTAAACTGCTCTCTCTTGCACTCCCGTAGCTTGCATTGGCGCCTTCTTACTCCTTACCGCACGTTGGGTATCCTGAGTGGTAGCCAGAACGCATGCGGTTGAGAGTGAGAAGGCGCTACGGCGGAGTTTCGTGAGTTCGAGTGAGATGGTGTTTTCGATCACCCATCCTCGTCGCACAGCGTTGGTAAGCAGTATCTGTGGACAGAAATGCCTTCCGTCAGTAAAGGGTCTCTAGGTGGAACCCGTGGTGAAACCATAGGGTGGAACTATGGCGGGTAGAGGTATCCATAGGTAGATCATGGAGGAATAGTATATCCTCCATGGGTAGATGGAACTATGATGTTGATCACGAGGTATTCACACTGCGCATGGCATTGGGCAGCTTTGAAATCGAAAAGATTCGACTCAAAGCGGGAGCCTGACATTTGTTCAACGTCGATTATTCTACAGTTTAAGAAATTTCTCAACAATTAGTTAATAGCGTCAGAATTTTTCCTCAAATGTAATCGAAATCTTCGTGGTTTTAATTTTTGTGATTGTGCTTGACTCTCAGCAACACATACATATATTAAAGTTTCTCCCGTGCGTAGAATGTGCAACTTCAGAAGGTCAGCACATTACGTGCGTCATGTTTGTCTCAATTAACTCGTCATCGCCTGTTTTTAAGCGCAATTAATTATTTAAAATCAATGACACAATCAAAGTGGCTGTGGCGGATAAATACTTCTAAGTATGTGTTCTGAAACTGTTTATCTATCAAAGCCCGCTGTCACTGGTTGTGGATTTCTGCAGCATTTGTTCTTCAAGTTTATCGCGAACGTCAAGTGAAATAATTTACAATTCGTGATGTCAATGAGTGCGGCAAAGTATCTGTGCCGATTTATAAATCATAGGACAATCTGAGTGGCGACAAAAAGAAAAAAATTATCCCGTCTTTTCTAGTCGGGCATGTTTTCGTTCCGTGCAACAACCAAGGGCTTAACACGACTCTTCAAAAATCCGGTTGCCGACGTTGTTAAAATCTCACGAATCTCACGGGTAAACTCGAAAAACAGCTCTACCACTGATCCTGTCGACTGTGGAGCTCCGCCAAAAGACGTCGTTAGTTCATAGACTAAAAGAAATGAAACTTAGATAAAATCCCACCTAAAAAAATAGTCCTCTTTTTCTTCTTAACCTAAAGGACAAGCAGCAGATAAAGATAATCCGTGTGTACCGATGGAATCCCCATGAGCCAAAGACAAAGCCATATATGCAGCAGTTCGAAGTGGATATGAACAAGCGAGGAACAATGGTCCTTGACGCCCTGCAAGTTATAAAATCAGAATACGACGCAACTCTCTCTTTTCGTAGATCTTGTCGGGAGGGAATCTGTGGAAGCTGCGCTATGAACATCAACGGTGTCAACACCCTAGCGTGTCTCACGTAAATTGACGCCTCTGGTTATAACAAATAAAGAGTAGATCCAGCAGTAGTAATATCTATGATTGATCCTCGCGTAGGAAACTGGATATGAATTCATCAAAGCCAGTGATAATTTACCCTCTGCCCCACATGTATGTTATCCGCGATCTTGTGCCAGACATGTCACATTTTTTGGAGCAGTATAAAATGATTGATCCCTGGTTGAAAAGACGGGGCGAAGATCAATTCATCGGCTATCGTCAGACCCTCCAAAGCCAGAGGGATAGAGCAAAATTGGATGGGCTTTACGAATGTGTGATGTGCGGGTGCTGCACATATGCTTGCCCCCCCTATTGGTGGCTTGGGGACAAATACCTCGGACCAGCAGTCCTGATGCAGGTCCTCATCATTAAATTAAGCAGCACGGAACACTTTGTAAAACAAAACAATTTATATGCATAAAAAATTTTGCAGGCATATAGATGGATAATTGATTCAAGGGATTTCGAGCATGCGGAACGACTCGCAAAACTGCGGGATTCTTATTCAGTCTTCCGTTGCCACACCATTTTCAACTGCACGAAAACATGTCCCAAGGTATCGGTCTTGTCTCAAGGATTGCTGGCTATCTAGTTGTACAAATGAAACCGTGATAAGTGTATGAATTATGGCTTTACCGCAGGGGTTGAACCCAGGAAAAGCAATAGCGCAAATAAAACGGCTACTTGCAGGACTCACGAAAAAGGAAAAACCTGACCTCGTCACTGCAGTTCCAGATCCATGCAGAGGACCTTCCGATGCGAAAGCGCGCCGCTATAAATGAACTTCTTTATGATAGCGAAGTTAATTTCTGTTGTAACATACGTACATGAGGCGGACGGTTCAATAAAAATCTTTTACAGGTTACGCTTACTTTTGGTAGTTGTCTTAGCAGTAATGGACAGCTGTTGAAAATATATCAATATTTCATCGTTTATTATGTAATGGACAATGAATCGGAACAAAATAAACCAACTCGAATCAACAGATATATGCACTTTTTGCTTAAAAAAAGTTTGTTATCTTACGATACTTATAGATTAGTAATAATATATCAGGTAATTTTTTCTTCAACACGATTATGTCGCGCCAACTTTAAATTATAAGTCCATTAGTCTTTGTACTGTAGGTATAATGCCCGTAAGCTACCTTCACGTTATTACGACGCCTACTTTTAGCTTGGGTTTGAAATCTGAACCACCTCTTAGCCCATGATCTATGATAATATCAAAATATTTTAGAGGCCAGTGGGGAAATGAACGAGCAACTTTTGTCCGCATTTCGTCATATTGAAGTTTGTTTGGTAGGAACTCATTAACCGAATCGGATGTCAAGAAAACCACTTAGAAAACTAAACAACTAAATATGGGCTTAAAACTATTGGAATGTAAATCCCACTTTAGGACTGATAGAACGCGTCTACTATCTTTTCAACTATCTTCAGTTGGTGCAACTTTGCCTATGTTCTATAATATATCACCTTTCTAATAACTCTTGAGATCATAGGTTATTACCTTGTTTCACCGGACCTAAAGTATCACTGGATTGCCATTGGCATTATGGTGCAATGATTATTGTACGTGTATAGGCAGTCAATAATTTTAAGACTCTGTGTGGTAAGAAAGAATAACCGATACGGAACCCAATCACTCTACGCGAGCTCTTTTGAATGCAGAAGTTGGAGGATACATCTGCTCTCTATTGCATGCCATTGTGTTTGATGCCGAGGTCGAAGGTAATGTTAGTGGCATAGCATTTTCATCGCAATTACTTTCATCACTCATCAATTTGCCAACAATTGATCTCATCTCTCTGTCAAGTAGCCAGTTATGCAGCAAAACTTTACTGATTGTAATTCGCTTTTTGGGATCCACAGTCATCATGCGTCGGATCTAAAACGTTGAATAAATAGTTCAGCAGAGAAAGATTGAGTCGGGCATTGTAGGATTGTTCCTAAAATTTGTGTTTCTACCAACCAGATCGATAGCGCGATGTGACACAGAGCCAAATTTAGCTGAAGGAAATTGATACCTTCCTTGGATTATTTGATGCTGCAGAGGAATTTCTTTATTGTGTATAGAAAATGGGACTAATCCACTAAGGCAACAATAGAGAATCACTCCCAAGCTCCATACGTCTACCTGAAAAAGAAGTACATGCATATTGCTATTATAAAGCTGTGGAAATGAAAAATTTACTAATAACTGAAAGTCTATTCCTGTATCTGTCACCTGGTTTGTGTAACATCCCTTGCCATGCGTTATCAACACTTCTGGTGCCACGTACATTGGAGTTCCACAAAAAGTTCGCATCATGGTTTGGGTGTCCACCAGCTTAGATAATCCAAAGTCTGATACTTTAACCAGTGTCATCTGGGCTTGGCTTGCCAATAGAATATTTTCTGGCTGTTGAAAAAAAGCGCACTGTATCAAAAATTTCCATAGTTCAAAGGTAGATTGTAAACCTGAAAGTACCTTCAAGTCTCTGTGGGCTATCCCTCTTTCATGTAAGTAATGCACTGCGAGGACTACTTGATAGAATATTAGTTTTGCAACATTTTCAGGTAACCCATTGTATTTTTGGATCCTGTCAAATAATTCTCCCCCTTCCATCAGTTCTAGAACAATGTAGACACAGGAGGGAGTGTCCAGGATTTCCTCCATTCTTATTATACATGGCTGTAGTAGACAATACAACAAAAATCAATGTGCTGCAAATTATAACCATTACTACTTTATGAAAAAGAATCCACTCACATGCCTCAAAGCCTTGAGAATGTGGACTTCGTTCAAAATTTTTTCTGGATCATTAAATGCTTGACCCTTGTCTGAAGTAAGAAATTTACTCTTCGCGATCGTTTTTAAAGCAAACTTTTTGCACCCCATCTTTGTAAAAAGCATTTTGACTTCGCCACAAACTCCCGATCCCAAGGTTTTAGATACTGCATACTTGCACTTCAGTTCTACTGGTAAACCACTGCCTTCAGAAGCTCTGGTGCTGATGAATGTATAAACTGTGACAAACAATCAGGTTCAGGGAATCTCCATAAAAGAAGGGAAGGAAGATTTTCAGCCCTGCTTATAGACTTGCCTGAAAAATCGGACTTTGCAAGAGAGATAGTATCATTGTTCTCAAGAACAACCCTTTTTCCTTGCCCGATATAAACCCTATTAACAAATGTACCGTTGTGGCTAATATCCTCAAGATAGATGACAAATTCATCTACATTACTACCCAAGACCTCTTTAATTATTCGAAAATGCTGCTTGCTTATGACGCTGAGTCGCCGTTCAGTCAGGTCTTTAGTAGGGACTATGTCAGACCTCTCAGAACGACCGAAGGTGTACTGATATTTAACCAACTCTGAAAGGTAAGCAATAATGTTTGGAATACAAAGATAAGTTAATAACAGTTGCCTGAAAGAAATTATGATACTGTTTAATATTTTCCTCACCGATTTTTTGAAATCCATTACAATTAGGGTAAAGCTTTCCCCAGATCCTGCGCATATTTTGTGAATGAGTTTCCTGCGACTGAGATTGAGATTGCGTCTGAGTCAAGATATCCGCATTCTGGGTGTCTGGTAAGCTGAGTACTTGTTCGTCGGCAGCCATTTCAATAGCCTTTACAAATTTACCATTGACGATAAACGGTCTTTACACACAGAATCTAATCGCCATGCATAGGTTAACCGAGGATCGCCAGATGAATCGATCAATCACTGATCCGTCAAATAATCCACCGGTGTCACCGCGTCAACTTCACAAGTCGCACGTGTTGCGGCTTCTTCCTTGAGAGAATCTCACGAGGTTATCTGATCGTTGTTAAACTTTATCGAAAGTGAAAAAGAAAAAACACCCACAACGATTCACTTACGGCGAAACAATTCTGTTGCGATCAGGATTTGAAAGTGCAGATAAACATTTTAATCCAGGTATGTACAGATTCAGCAATGATCTCAGCGCTTCCTAGTTGCGAGACGATCGATTGCTGAACTGCGTATTTGACTTTCGAGTTCAAGGTTAGTATATATATCAGTGGGTTGTACCAACGGCGTTGAACCAATTATCAGTCAACGCCAACGGTATATCTCAACCATGTCTCAACGGTCGTACTTTCGCGCTATCGATGATGCCATAAGGTGCCATTTCATTTGCGTCGAATCGCCGCAGAAACGAGCGTCGAACTGGTCACGTGGTACACCCCCACCACTTTTTGACGCTCGTGCGTTGACGCAAATAAGTTCGAATAGCCCAACTTCTATAGTATAGCGTTATCGCGTCAATTCTGCAATCGGTGTCGTCATTTTAGTTTTCTACCTCAACCTGGCAGCATCGTCTGAGTTCGGTGCGATATTAAACCTAAATTAAAATTACATTAACCCATGGATTTAGATTTTAGAGGAGGTATGTGTGAAACTTTTAATTAATACAAGTACGTAACGTGTTAATATATGATTAAATGAAATATCTTCTTTATTACAGATGGTTCTTGTGAACACTTGTGGCTTATGCGACGAGATTTGCTCCTATAATGAAATAGCTGGGATCCTAGCTCAGAAGATTGTGATAGTGATTAATTTATGACTTAGACGTAGATTAAGAATTTCAAAAAAGATAGAAAATATCAAATAATTTTTATTTTCCAACATTCGTAGTTAAAATCTTCTTATTCTTGAATGTTTGTAGTTTGAATCTTTGTATTTTTATCAAGGACCTCGACGTATTAAAATATTCGGAATAAATGTTAATCTGTGTACAGACAATAAATGTGTCAATTATATGTTACATTTGAATGTGGAAGCGATTCAAATTTATTTACTAATTTAATGTTGGCTGTCAAATGATTCAGGATAAAAATTCCTGATTTCTTACCGAAAAATTGTAAATTAATGGAATTGAAATAAAATTCAGAATTTATACAGATGTAACAATATGAACACATGATTCGGTTATCCTCATTCTTTGTCTCATTTCTCAAAGATTGATCATTCCCAAATTCGATCGAATTGCCATGGAACTGCACTTCCTTCGTTGAAATAATGACAGAAGTTCCTTCGAACGACAGCAACAGTACGAGAGGTATTACTCGTACCACAGTGGATTATATTTATCAAGAGACTCGGTAGAGTCTCGCGCCAATTGCATTCAAAAGAACGGGCGCACTATCGACTATATATTAGTATATTGTGCACCCAGGGCGTAAAGTGGTCTTTTCTAAAAGCCCACTTAGCCCTTGGTGCACACCATATTTTTTGTAACGCATGTATTAATTTCTGCGTTTTTTGAGCCTATAAGCGGGATTAAGGTGACCTTTTCTGACACGGCAACTCATATTTATGTTACAACTAGATTGTTTTCTTTAACAGGAAATAGTAAATATGCTACGAGTAAAATATTTCAGTTTAAACTTTTGTTGATATTTTTTACCAAAACTAAAATAGTATGTTATATATTTTATATAGAATTATATAAATATATATACACACATACAGTCGTACATACAGTTTTTTGAGAGCGGGCGTAAAGTGCTCACTTTACGCCCGCTTATACAGACCGGTCAAAAAAAGATCACTTTAGGCCCTATTTATAAGTAAAAAAAACGCAGAAATCGTGCAAAACGATAGTGCGCCCGTTCTTTTGAATGCAATCGGCGCGAGACTCTACCGAGTCTCTTGATAAATATAATCCACTGTGGTACGAGTAATAACTCTCGTACTGCTGCTATCGTTCGAAGGAACTTCTGTCACTATTTCAACGAAGGAGGTGCAGTTCCATGGCAATTCGATCAAATTTGGCAATGATCAATTTCTGAGAAATGAGACAAAGAATGAGGATAACCGAATCATGTGTTCATATTGTTACATCTGTATAAATTCTGAATTTTATTTCAATTCCATTAATTTACAATTTTTCGGTAAGAAATCAGGAATTTTTATCCCAAATCATTTGACAGCCAACATTAAATTAGTAAATAAATTTGAATCGCTTCCACATTCAAATGTAACATATAATTGACACATTTATTGTCTGTACACAGATTAACATTTATTCCGAATATTTTATTACGTCGAGGTCCTTGATAAAAATACAAAGATTCAAACTACAAACATTGAAGAATAAGAAGATTTTAACTACGAATGTTGGAAAATAAAAATTATTTGATATTTTCTATCTTTTTTGAAATTCTTAATCTACGTCTAAGTCATAAATTAATCACTATCACAATCTTCTGAGCTAGGATCCCAGCTATTTCATTATAGGAGCAAATCTCGTCGCATAAGCCACAAGTGATCACAAGAACCATCTGTAATAAAGAAGATATTTAATTTAATCATATATTAACACGTTACGTACTTGTATTAATTAAAAGTTTCACACAAACCTCCTCTAAAATCTAAATCCATGGGTTAATGTAATTTTAATTTAGGTTTAATATCGCACTGAACTCAGACGATGCTGCCAGGTTGAGGTAGAAAACTAAAATGACGACACCGATTGCAGAATTGACGCGATAACGCTATAGAAGTTGGGCTATTCGAACTTATTTGCGTCTTAACGCACGAGCGTCAAAAAGTGATGGGGGTGTACTACACGTGACCAGCTCGACGCTCGTTTCTGCGGCGATTCGACGCAAATGAAATGGAACCTTCAGTCGTTGTCCAATCAATTCGAGGACGGCGGATGATTCAAAAATTGAACTATCGTCAACCATGCTCGCAACCATACCAGCGTTGACTGATGATTGGTTCAGTCGACGATACCAAGGGAAAAACGAGGGTGATTATATTATCAGTTTCTAACATTTTTTATTGTGAGTTGAAAGGGATGATATTTTGCTGTACCCACATCGCCTCCAGTTATATTTAGATCCAGTATCCCGTGCTCTCATAGATCCAGTCAAAGTATGCTGATATTTTGACAAAAACTGCCGGATATCCAGGAGAATCACATCCGTAGGTCCATGAAACGACTCCAATGCCTAATGGAATTTCTGCATCCATCAGGAACAGCGGTCCGCCTTCATCTCCACGACAGGCAGACCTGTCTGCCAGAAAACGCCCTGTAAAAGTTGATTCCTCTTCTTCTTCGGCTACATCAGCGACGTATTCCTCAGCTGAAGCACTTTTAGCTGAGACAGCACAAAATTGATAATCGTCGTAGACAGTTATATTCGCTTCGATCCAGGGCGAATACACCTCACGACATGCGTCGCCAGTGATGATAGTGAACTCGGCGCTCTTGAGGGTATCCGGTTGTATTAAAGTCTGCGAAACCTGCCCCCAACCAACGGCGACCACGTTTGAACCTACAGAGGGTGTTCCATTTGAAATTGCCGTCCATAATTCCATCGGTTGAATCGATCCAGAGAATTCAAAGGGATATTTTACCTGATAGAAAATAATTGCATTAAAGGTATAAAGATCCCCAATGGATGGTTCCAATTCTTGTAATCTCTAAATGTATACCTTGACTAAGGCGATGTCATGAATCAAAGAATCCTTTGGATCGTAATCAGGATGAATTAAGATTTGTCTAATTGCATGTATGCTGCCCACCGAACGAAGATTGCTCGTTCCTGCCAGCCAGTAGTACCGATTTACGTCTTCGATCGCGCTTCGCGAGCATGACAAGAAATTTTTATCGAAACGTGCATCATTATTTTTAGAGAAGGAAAATAAATGACATATATTGAAGTTTCTCCAGTAATTTTTCCAAAACCATAAACGGAATTTCATACTCACTTTTCGACGCATCGAGCTGCTGTGATAGTCCAACTCTCAGTGAGGATAGATCCCGCACAATAGTGGAGATGATATACGCCTGCCCAAGAGGTCAATCCCAAGGACAAAACGGACGGGTATTCCCCTAGGGTCGTCGAGACTCCTCCGGCGATTCTTTGCCCTCGCAAACCAGCCGCTGCAGATGTTACACCAGAATGCAGAAGAATCATCATCACCTGCACAACCGTGGCACCAATTACCATAATTAATTATTGTTATTATGCTGCACGTTTATTATAAGAGGGAAACCTGCAGATATTATGCAGGCACGGTATACTGTCTTTGCGTTTATTCGACGTGTCTGTAGCTCATGACACTTCAGAAATAGATAAAATAATCGTCTACGCTGAAATTCGGGACAAAACCTTATCGAGGATTTACACACTCGATCATGTATTTCTTTATTCAGATATTGAGGTCTATACGAAACACATTTTGACGAATTAATACGGCTTATCTATATACCTTGCATTGCGTTGTACGATCGTGACTATAATCAGAATTAGAACTATGATAACGTTAAGCATTTTTTATTCCATCCAAAAATTTCACCGAACGAGCCTTGTAACTGTTTGGTAATGAAGCGTCTTACACCTGGTCCTTTATCCTTCTCTTCGGTGAACAGTTGAGTTCCGCGAAATTGGTCTTTTTGCAGAGAAAAACAAAATAAATAAATGAATAAAACCATCAATTACTACTCGCACGAGACAAAATCGTACTGCGAGGAGTTTGGAATACAATAATTTATATTCAATGCACACGCCTCCTCAGGGTCAGAGTTTGTTCATTCCTGAATTACGGGCTCCCCGCAGCGAGCGTCTCGATTATATATTCTCAATCCCTGGGTGCCCCCATGAGACCCTTCACGACCCTCTCCTGATATTTCGTAGTTCGTTGTTTCATGCGGGTTTCATGCCCGCGAGTATGCAGCGAGTTCTTTCCACATCTACAAACACATACGTATACATATACATGCGCGAACATTTATGTTCAGATTGTCTCGTTCCAGGAACCTCAAAAGTTCGTATATAGTCGAAAGTAAGACGCATGGACCGGACGCGATGAACCGGCAACCGGTTTTGGCTGTCTCGTTGCGCCCCACGCGCGGGCGTTGCCCGATTCCCAATTTTACCGCGAGCATATATTTGCTGTTGCGACTGTGCAGCTGCACCAAACGTTTCTGCAACGATCGAGTCGTGATCCTATATGGACGCAGAATCTGAAACCCAGCGTTCTGCTCGATCTGCTGGAAACCGAAGGTGACACGACCGTTCTACACTTATAATATCGATGATAGCATGCCGTGTCGCTGATCTGCAAGCGATCATATTTATACCTTATATATATATGTCTTATAATGGTACGTGATCATCATTTGCCGTTTGCAAGTAGAGTTTTGGAATAATTATACCGCGTCTAAAAGCTACCGTCAATCTCTCTTTTCCTAGTTCTACCATAGTAATTACACCGTTATGATATATCGCATCTAATAAGTCGTCGAAGAAATAACATTACGTTTCGTATATACACAGCGTCGTTAAGAGATGGTATAAATAGAAATGCTTACCTACTTACCTATTTGGAAAAAAAAAAAAAAGAAAAATTCAGTGACTTCTAACTGACTAGTAAAAGAATAATACTTGATGAGCCGCAACGCACTCTTCAATGTAGATGAACCGAGACCATAATACGACGCGCCTTTCCGTGACGATGGTGTATTAAAGTGAAAACGGCACCACCGTTCCGCCGCTGCATCGTTTGCACGATCAATCTCGATTTCTGTAACACGTTGGATGCTGTGCGCATCTAATTTTATATCTGCATGCCCGATATATAATTAACGAAAAGCGACGAAAATCACTCAACGCAATATCATGTTATATACTACACCCAGTAACAGCAAAAATGAATTCGGTACATCTTCTTCACAGTTCGTAGTCGGTATTTTATATTAGAAGCTATCAAAGGTATTTGAACTAGTTCATTATTCGAGGCAAAGAAAGTTGGCTTTCCCGTCGATGGAGATTATCACATCCGGTCTCTATAACATTTTTGAAAAAATACTATTCCTCGGAGGTAAACAATTACAATTCTACACATGGAGAAATGACAGACATCCAGCGACCGCCGTAGACAATTTTCTCATACACATTCAATGCAAATATTGTCTGTGTTTGCACCCACATGTATTACACGGTTATGGCACAACCATGCAGCAACAGCAGCAGCATGCCTATAGCGGGCCGGCCGGCCGGCTTAAGGTATAAAATGGACTTCATGGGTGTAGTACGAGTTCGAAGTTTATACTCCCGTACCACACACTATATGTATGTACAGTACCCGCCATAAGTTTGATATCCCGGCAAAAAAAGGCGTAGATGAATGATTCAGGTGGCATTCGAAAGTAAAAAGGAGCAGCTTCACCATGCTTTTGTAAAAATTCGCTACGATTTTTTTTGCACTAACCAGATGACGTTACACATGGTTGTTTTTTGCAATTTTCAAACTTTTATAAAGTCGTGTGTAATTTTCTGGGAAATGAGAATAAAGATTTATTTTTAACAGGACTTGAAGGGGGGAAGATCAGGCTTTATTTTGATTTTTTTGACATTTTTTCGCGATTTTTTTTCGCAAAGTTATTCAACTTTTTGTACGGAAATATCGTTCTTCGAAAATGCATCGTAACTTGAGAAATTCAGGGTTAAGAACAAAATGTCAAGAACAGAAAAAGTTGCGTTTTTCAATTTTAAAGTCTTCAGAATTTTTTCGGAATTTCTTCAGAAACTTTTTTTTTAACCGTAGTTTCGCGGATAGTTTTATCATTTTACTACTCAACGGGCTACTAGATATTAATTGAAAAGGACACGAGTGTTAAGCATCATTTTTAGTGAACGAATAAATGAATGATTAACAGTCATTGCTTAACAACTCAAAACAAATACTCACTGAAAATTAAATTCCTCGATGACAAAACAACAAAACAATAAAATAACCAAATAAAAAGATTACAAAGTAACAAGATAAATAACAAAATAATTCCAATGTTTTGTGTAACGGATAAATATTTTAACAAATACATATTCGAAACAAAAATAATAACAATAACAAAACAAGATTAATAAAAAAAACTTTTACAACTCAAATAACGATCGTTTCAAACTTTCGACTCGTCAAAGAATCCGCCTCGTTTGTTTAAAATTTGTTTATTTTTGTAAACTTGTTTATTTCTTCAGTAGTCTGTTCGGGGGTAAAATGATCAGATAAATTACGGATTTTCGACCAGAAATATAAAAAAAAAAAGTTTCTGAAGAAATTCCGAAAAAATTCTGACGACTTTAAAATTGAAAAACGCAACTTTTTTTGTTCTTGACATTTTGTTCTTCACGCTGAATTTCTCAAGTTACGATGCATTTTCGAAAAACGATATTTCCGTACAAAAAGTTGAATAACTTTGCGAAAAAAAAACGCGAGAAAATTAAAAAAAAAGCAAATTAAAGCCTGATCTTCCCCCTTTCAAGTTCTGTTAGAAATAAATTTTTGTTTTCATTTCCCAGAAAATTACACGCGACTTTATAAAAGTTTGAAAATTGCAAAAAACAACCATGTTTACTGTCATCTGGTAAGTGCAAAAAAATTTGTAGCAAATTTTTACAAAAAGCATGGTGAAGCTGCTCCTTTTTACTTTCGAATGCCATCTGAATCATTCATCTACGCCTTTTTTTGGCCGAGATATCAAACTTTTTGTCCGGAACGACAATTAGCGAAGTGATCCCGAACTTATGGCGGGTACTGTATAATTATACGCACGTGTCGCGCATGCATTATGCACGTACAGCCAGGGTACGTGTACCTATATTCATACACAGGTAAATACCTGCATATATTTACAGCCACGACTAACCTGCGGCGGTTATACCTGTGCTGGTTATACCCACCTATGCCTTTGTTGGATGTTATAGGAGAAAGCCGCGGGTTGCCGGGGTGTGGCTATTGTCTCGTACCCCATGCTGATGCTGATGCTGATGCTGATGCTGAGACCCGCGCCTTTTTCCCCCTTTCATCGTACATAGTATAGGTGCATGTAGGATATTTGAACTTGAAATATCCGAGCTGAGATTCATTGTATAAGTGCAGAAGTGTGTATCGAACTCCAAAATCCCAAAGACATTTTTCCTTGCAACCGACACCTTGTCTTTTCCAGCCTAATCTACAAAAATCATGATAGAAGTAAATTATTAAAGCTTAACTCCTGTCTTTCGTATCGGTATAAGCTACTCACACGAGCAATTCCTAAGTGAAGAGTATCATACGATATAAGTATAGATACTTACTTATGTTAGTTCGGTTACTTCTGGTCTTCTTCGAACGGTGAAAGAGTATAGCGGGCGAGCGGGGGATATATGAAAAAAGAGAGAGGGAAGGATGGAGCAGAGAGGAACGGAGGGAGTGGTGCAAACCACGACGAACGAGTCGTCCTTAGTCCGGTTAGTCCTACTCAGAGTGGTCTGGTCTCTCCGGGGCACTATTTGGTCCCCCGTTCTTTATCTCGCGCCTTCTCTTCGTTATGTACCTTAAAGCAGTTTTCATCAGCTTGTTTTTAATTTATGAATAGAGTATCTATTCACCCGCACCTTGTCAGAACTCATTTGGATTTTTAAATTACTCGTACTTGACGCGCGCTGAATTATAGTTGCCCAATAGGGACCATACTACAATTTTGAATAATTAAGTTGATATAATAAAAAAAATATGCGGGCAAACACTGCCACGTCGGTGAATAATTATCTACGTGAGCAGCTAGCCGCAAACGAGTTAACCATCGGACAACAGATAACGGTGAATCCATCATAAAGTGAATTTGAATGATCCGTTCCTCGCACTCGGAAGGAAAAATTCTACAGCCGGATTATGTCTTGTCGAGTCGCTCTATCGGTACCTGCAAAAAATATTCAGGTGTGACTTTATGGACTGTATTACACATGCAAATTATTTACCACGTGCAGTATAGCCTATTATAGGGTATAATAGTATGTAACCATACACTTTTGCGAATCCTATACTATTAGGATACAAAATTTGCACCTAAGTATAATGATTCCCAGTGCAGTGCAGGCAACAGGAAGCGGTGATGATAAGCCGAACGGTAAATACTGCAGTGTATAGCTGGGGGTACAACGATCACGAAGAAGTAACGGTGTGGAGCTAAGAAAAGATAATACGCAGAACGGAAGAGAAAAATAAGAATATAAAAAATACAATTCACAAAAGATGAACAGCCTGCCGAAGGCGAGACAATCATGACTTATGACCACACTTTTGGAGGAACGCGGGGCGCGAATAATGCTTTTCTTTTCGAAGACGAAGAACCGCGATCTTCTTTTAGTACACATTGCAGCAGAGATTCGCCAAAATTTTTACTTCTGACTGTAACGATAATGCCTAACAAAATCAACCACGGTGAAACACTTTGTGAACTTTTCGGATTATGAAACTCTCCAGGATGAGGATGAGCCCGATATTCTTAACTGCCGCCTGCACCTCTTGGCTTGGCGCATCCGCCTCCGCTGCACCATCTACTAGAAGTCAAGTCGAGCTTTCGACCGAGTATTTTCTCGTCCCTAGAGTCCAGGATCGTCCTGATCTTGCCAGCGTTGCGAGTGTCGTTAGCGTTCCGGGACCGAATCGGACGATATCAATCTTCAGAGGTGGACAACCGGCACGTACTAATGGACCGCAATCAACCCCTGCACACATTCCCTTGTTGAGACAACAGCCCTGGGCCCTTCCTCTTGCTGCCCTCAGTGCAGCTGCCATGATATTTATGGCAGGGTTCGAAGTTTTCGTTCTCCTAAAGGTATATTGGAAAAAATGCAGCTCATCCATTCAGCATCCGTACGATAATTATCAGAAACAATCAGTCGTTCATGCATGGTTGCAATAAAAAAAAGGAAAGAATAATTGTTTTATCTTTGTGAAAGCGGTTAGATACTTGAATATTGCAACCCTACGCGATAATACTCATTCTATGCAAATCGTATCTGGTATAATATAATATATGTATACGCGTGCAATTTGAATACTACGATACGTGCGCGAGAAAAATAAGTAGAGCCTGGAATAAAGTAGAGTTTATAATCGCTTTCCATTTTAAAGTGTATATTATACGTCTCATGCGTGATATGAGTTTTACATACGTATACGCTACGTGTAAGACCATTTAAATACAAACAGCTCGTTATAATTAAGCAGTCGAGAATATCTCACATTCACATACCTGCGATCTTCGTCATAACAGCAATTTCAACAACGCTGACTTTGAATTCCTATACATGATTATACATTTATTTACTTTTTTTGCCTTACCCATACATGGTTATACTTAATTACCAATTGATTCCTCAGGCCCGAGCAGCGGTACCGAGTAGAAGGCATTTATTCCTGGGGCAAGTTTTACTTTTGGGATTGTTTTTGCTGGCCGGACTTTCTGCGGCGCCTTCGCTGGCCCCGAATGCGATGTCCTGCGGTGCTTTACGTCTTGTCGGACTTCCCGCGGCTCTCGTGTTTGCCGCACTTCTTGTCAAATGCGTTTTTCTCCTTTCCCTGAACAGCGGCGTCTATTTGCCAGCGCCCTATCAGGTAAAACAAAAATTAGAGTAATGCAGCGATCAATTGTATAAACAAGATTTTTAATCAAAAACTCCACCTTTCAAATTCTTTTTTTAATTTTTCCAGGCTTTGGTGCTCGTCTTTGCCGTTCTCGTCCAGGTTGCCATAGTCGGGCAGTGGTTTTATGGAACCCCGCCATCCACCGTTTTGGATTCCGGAAGCACCAGCACCGCAGATCAGCCGAATAGTCTACACGGGGCGCTTATTTTATCGCCACTGTCATCGACGTCGTCCTCGACATCGTCGTCGTCTATTTTGCCAGTTGACCATGTGACGTTGCATAATTGTTGTTGCGGTACTCCAGCGGGACATCTAGTAGCATCTTTGGGGTACGCAAGCCTTCTTCTGGTCTCTGTAGGGGGTCTGGCGATCCGTGCGAGGGGTTTGAGGGACAATAATGGGGAGGCAGCCTTCATCGGACTTGCAGTTGGGGCATCACTTCCGGTTTGGGTATCAGGAGGCGTCGGGGCGCTGACGGCTCCTGAAGAAGATCGTGAAGCATGGTTGGCTTATGCACTTCTCGCTACATCGCTTCTCGTTTTTCTCCTGATGTTTCTTCCAAAAGGAAGACAGTTAGCGGCTCTTGGGAGAGAAAATAACGCAACTATAGCTCGTGGAGACAGAGACCCAAGGGATGATGGGCTGAGTTCGCTGCCGGCCAGCGGCTATTCTCCGTCATTTTTCCACTTCAAACCACCGAATGATACTTTGGAGTCTAAAATGCCCTGCCATCAGAGCACAGGTGAGAATTATGAAATAACATGTTCGTGATCAATTCATTAATTTATTTATTATCGCAGATCGCGTCGCTTTGGTTTCATCAGGAATGCCAAGTTGCAACGCTTGTAGATGCAGCGCGAATCCGATGTATCCAGAAGGTATGAAAAAAAGAAAGAAATGCTGCAGGGTTTCCGAATGCACGTTATTGTATCTTATTTTCCCGTTTGAAATTTTCCGCGGGGGTTTGGAAGTCGTAGCCTATTATACCTAGTAACGACATTATCACGTGAGCTTGCGCGATCGTCAAAGCGTAAACACATTTAGATTTAATAGCTTGGTCGCGATAAAAAATTGTGGAACGGAAACAGGCATTTTGGTGGGGCATCGGCCGTGCATACCGCTATACAATGCTCATAGTATGGAATGTGTTGTTAGGGAATAGCTGGGCGTGTTCCCTTAATTAATCTTATATCTTATAATCTTATATCACTTAATTAATCTTATATTAATTATAAAAATTTTTAATTTTATTTAAGTATATTATTTATTATTCATTATTTTATGAAATTTTATCAATAAACTAGGATTAGTTACCCTATTATTTAAAATTTAAATAAATAATTTAGAAGAATAATAGTTATGTTCTTTAAATTTAAAAGAATTGGCGAGGCAGGGTCGAAGTATAGAGTTTCGGGTATTTGACGATTCGGGAAAATGACGTTTCGGGAAATTGGTATGTCGGGAAGACGGTCGGGAGAATGATCATTCGGTAAAATGATACGTTCGGGAAAATGGCGATTCGAAAATATGGCTGGTCGGAAATATAGCGATTCGGGAATTTTAACGGTTCGGGAAAATTACGTGCGGGAAAACGCTAGCGTCCTTTTTTATTTAATTCAGAAATATATACTCTTTATTATTACCTGATCTGGATGATCGCTTGATACAATTACAGACATGCGAGGACATGTTGAGACTTTCGTCCTGCCGCCTAGAATGTACCTGAGACCGGAGGATTCTGGAAATTTGTATACCACGTTGTCGGCGAATCCTAACGTCTTCTTTCAACGAGCTGCACATCCGGGAATGATGTATTGATGGAGACAAGAAAAGAATCTGCGACATGAACGAAATGCATTTTTAATTCAATATGTGATCGACGTTTACCTTGGACTGACAACTGTTTGCATGGTCCTCTTAATTGTTTGTGGGATATTATGTGACTTTTACAAGCATCCCATGGACGCCCATGTCTACCGTGTAGGCAACAGTAGAAATATAATTATTAGATCGTATGATTAGAAAGCGATATGTATTTACTTCATATCTGCTCATCGTATGTACGCTACGTGAGCTAGAATGACGAGTCATCGTCACAATGTAATCGATTTAGAATATAATCAACGCTATATTGTAATTTATCTATATATATAAAAATGTATGAGTATGATGTTACGTATGCTGTAGTAAGTAATAATTGACAAATGCTAGATAAAATACGATGCAGCGTAATTTTCTTGTCTCCTTCGCATCGTTGACTGAAGATTTGTATTCGCGCATCCTCACAAATGCGCGAACATTGAGCTCTGCTCTGAAACCAGCAACGTTGAAACCAATCAAGAACTTTCCTATGCCTAACTATGCAAGCCCACGACAATGGTGGCTAACTATTTTTTCATGTTATTTATATACGTATGAACCATCAGTCAGTGATATCAGTGAGCTCTACCTTCTGCAAATTTATTTTTTATCTCATGATCCGTAGCGATGACAATTCTGACGCCACAATTGACATTTGACGTTTGTATGTACATGTAGTACGTACGTAACGCACGTCACTACGTCAAGCCAGGGCTCCGAAAAACGCGATTAGTTCGGTAGTTACGTGGTAGTGTAATTAGAAGGCGAAGTCAACGAAGGCGATAATGGAGCGCCTGTCTACCAACGAGAGGTTAACAGCAGATAATACTTTCATGACCGAATCTTTAACATGATGTGACAGCACAGACAGCCTTTTCTTCACATTGGATCGCGGTTCTAACCTGACTCCCAGAGTACTTTGACATTTCATAATAATAACAGCTTGTAAAAATTATTATTGTTATTACTACAGTTGTGAACATATTCTACGACTGTTGACGCACGTGGAGAAAGTCGCTTAGATAACCCAGTTAGACCAGTCCGTCACATAACACATTCAGAAGATACAAGCATGACTGAAGAAACAAAGGCACTCAGGTATCTGCATGAGGTTTAATTACTGGTAATAACTGTAATGCATTAAAATGCAGGTACTAATTTTCATCACAAAACTTCTGCATCCTAGGTTCTACTTTGTGACATGGAATGTCGCTACAAAATATCCTGAACAGGACCTTCACCAACTCTTAGGAATCTCGCAATCAACCTTTCCAGATTTCTATGTAATCGGGTAAGTCGGATGGTAGAACTGATTGGGACATCTCAAATGGGAGATTATCCATCAAGCACGGGTTTAATGAGAATTCATCAGTTTGCAGGAGGTGAAAGCTCAACCACAGAACATGGTGATGGGGATGTTCACTGACGATCCGTGGACAAAGGCATTTAGGTAACAATAACAGCTATTATCGTCTTTATCTATTTTGCTGTTTGAGTCAATCTAATCTTTCAAGGCCTCTATGTTGTTGATATTTTTTCAGAGAGGTGCTGAAGGACCATGATTATGTTAAGGTGCGCACTCAGAGGTTGCAGGGACTAATTCTCAATATATTTTGTAAAACACAACATTTGACCCACCTGCGGTTCATCGAGTCCCAGTTAACTAGGACAGGATTTGGCGGCATGTGGGTGAGTCACATTCAGGAAAAAAATTTCTTGCTAAAATTTTAGAACGAAAACACAACTTGTAATCTCGTTCACAGGGTAACAAGGGAGCCGTAAGTGTAAGACTGAACATTTATGGAGTGAGCATCTGCTTTGTTAACTCTCACCTGACACCCCATGATCATCTGCTAGCGGAGAGGGTTGCCGACTACAACACAATTCTCAAAGAACATGCCTTCACCACTGCAGATACAGCCAGTATTTTTTACCATGAGTGAGTTGACCTGTACTCATTTATTGTGTTGGTTACTGACAAAGAAGAAATGATAAAAATTCAGTATTCTGTTTACGTTTGCAGCTATGTATTTTGGATAGGAGATTTAAATTTTCGGTTGAATGGAGAAGACCTAACTGCGGAAGATATAGACATACTTGTAAGAAAAAATCAGTTAGATCTTCTGGTGGGCAGGGATCAGTTGAAGGTAGTGATGCATAGTGGAGAAGCATTCAGTGAGCTAGTGGAAAGTAGTATTACGTTTCCACCAACCTACAAGTACGAATTTGCTTCTCAGCAGTTTGATTTCAAGTAAGTGTAATTTCACCTGAGTTTTCTTTAGATCGAAATGAGTATCCTGCAGTCTAATGCGTTTTAATTGAAATCTAGACGCCGACCATCCTGGACTGATAGAATTCTGTACAAAGTTAATTCTGAAGTATACGAGGGGATTAAATTAAAAGCTGACCAGACTTCTTACAAAAGTCATCCTAGTTACGTGCAATCGGACCACAAACCAGTAACAGGGGAGTTTGACATCAAGGTGAGAATTATTTCTGTCTTGTAATTAAATTTCCTTTACCTGAAAAGGCATAACTTCTAACTGCAATGCCATTTTTCATGTGAATTCTCTCACAGGTACGTGTGAACTACCAGGACCAGAATGTGACCTTCCAACCTGTGACTGAGTGGTTCATTGATGAGGAGAACTCTGTTTCATATAAATTATCTGGAAGTTTGGGACCTGAAAGTGGCGACTGGATTGGTTTATTCAAACACGGATTCTCCAGTCTAGATGATTACGAGGTCTACGAGTACGTCGGCCGTGGTAAGTCAGTCGCTTATTTGTGCGTCTGTAAATTTCAAGAATCGAATCTTGAAGAAAGAAATTTTTGTTTCAGGCAGAGCAGCACCTCCTGTAGAATCAGATTCACTGACTGATAGAATTTACTTTAGTGATTCTGCACTTCAATCACCAGGCATGTATCAACTGGTTTATGTTCGCCAAAATGGAGGCGCCGTTGGGATTTTGGGCGTGAGTTCACCATTCCCTGGGTATCGAAGACTCCGATCAAACATTACATGAGTCGTAGGTGGTTTTTTTGATGCCCTGTTGCCTTTCATCGTTTCTCATTTGGGATCCATCATTCCTAGTTCTGATATAGTAAAATAGTAATACATCACACATGGGTTTGGCCATTGCGATAGTTGTATGCTTCCAGAGAGCTTCGCTACAGGCTGAAAATTTATTGATATATCTACATCTAGTATTTCGCAAAATTGACCGTGCTACTACACCAGGCTCATGAATGACTTGATTCTTTTCGGAGTTCTACACATGACTTAGATACATAAAAAAATTAGCTTATTGGATGTAAAGGTAATTGTTTTCCGTTCCAACTTTAATGGTATTGGGAGATGTAGATAGTTTTTACTTAGTACTTAAATGAAAAAGATCCATCGGATTTCTACTCTTTGTGATTTTGATACACTGAGTACATTTTCATCGAGAGGCTATTTCGCCGAACAAATGAACGTAACTATTTTATTCAATATACTTTTCGTACCTGGTTTCACACTTAAGCCACCACCCGGCAATTGTATAACGCACAATGATACAGGTCGAACAAATGCAAGCTAGCTTATAAATTGTTATGCAATGCCGGGAATCTCTTGGAGGTATAGGAAAATAAGTATAGATTATTCCATTATGTACAAATAGAATCAACATGTATATTTTACTTTTTAACAAATTGAACGTTATTGATTATTATATCGTTGTTGGTCAGATCAAAAATGATTTATTCTTTTAAAGTGGAAATGGTAATTGCAAGACGTTTCTAAAGTAGTTCGATTAGGGAGCCAAACATTTTATTTTTTTCCTTCTGTTCTTCACAATCTTGATTGATGGCACAAATATTTTTCGGATGACATTATAATGTCATTAAATTGTTATTAAGAACCTGCACTGTGTGACAGAGTGAATATTGAGTCAAAATCATTGATATATCGTACTACGGCCTTTGAAATATTCGGCATCCTCTGAAAATATTTCATCTCACACACACGCGAGACAAATGAAGATTTGCGAAAATATAGGTATATATTTTTTCACGCTGTACATACAATTCGCTGTGATGGAGAATTCCCTCCGAATAGCAAGGTCGAGCATGTTATGTAAGTTTATATTTTACAGCAAAATTTTCATGCTTCATAGGGTCCAAGGGCAGTATTGGAATTATTTAATTAAAGTTGTATAGATCGTCTAAGCGAGCCTAAATATTAGAAAAAGTTAGCGTTTTGCTGTATCCTCAGGGTGCATTTTTACATACATAACATACTTATGTATAATCTTGAACAAAAGATAATTAGGAACAGGAGATACAGAAAACGCCGCTTAATAAAATATATTATAATAAATATAACAACTTAATTTGTTAGATTTCTTTCTTTTAAATATGTTAAAGCCTAGTCTATAAAAAATAAGTACTCTTAAAATTGTAAGCAAAGTTTTTTTTTGCTATATCACTGGTAAACAAAAATAATGGACAAATCTAAATAGCGAGTGAAAAACAATAATAAAACTATGATTATGATTATCATTGACTAATCACCCTGAATGGTGTTATATTTACTGTGATTATACAAAGAACACCACCAAGGTTTCCTGCGCTTATTCATATGCGTCCATTGAACTGAGATAAAAATGTCCACATGGAGAAAAAAGTACTAACTTCACCACAAATATACATGATTCGGTTGACTTTTACGAATTATTAAATCATTCATAACTTGTTCACGAAGTTCAAAGTATAATGACAGTCTTAGGCCTAAACGCTCGCTAGTTTCATAGACGTTAAAATCTCCGATTAACGCATTTGCGTATGCAAAGTTCATGTTTAATTTGAACAAAAATTTTACGGCTGGTGTACGTACATATACACTACACTGTATGTATTTCACTTGAAATGTACCACTATCTAACAATTTTTAAACGTGCATTGAATTGAGGTCGCTGTATTTTGTCTTGATTGACGTTAACGACAGGAGCCTGTAACTTAGTGTAAATATACCCCGACGGTACAACTTTGTCCTCGGAGAATTTTGGATCAACCGCTAAATTCGCAAGTGAGTAAGCTCGGGCTACACGCATTCACACACACATAAATACATACCTATCATCTATACATGTGCATGAATTATGTACAACGCGTTAAATACAGTTATAAAACTATATCTATAACACTATGATCGAGTTGATGAATAATGCAGATATAAATATATATACGAGAAAAAAAATAACAAATACTGAATTATTTATCCACGATACAACGGCACATTACACCTTCTTATCCCCGTCTCACATTAAACATATTGTTTACAGTTATCTTCCACAGTATACTAATTTATTTATGCTCACATTCGTCTATTAAAAATTTATAAAAAAAACTTACCCACAAGAACACTACCGAGGTGTTATCTACTAATTCATTCTTCTCGGTGAGAAAGTAACGTCATCATTGCCATTGATGGTTACCGGAAGTAACGTCATTTCATTTATCCTATCCGCGCTGGACTCTCGCTGACTGGTTCCAGTTAATTTTTTTATCCTGAGCCAAACGAAAGTTCGCGCTGGTTTTCTTAGGACAAATAAACCAAAAACTAGAATACCCTGAAGAGCGTTTACAAGGTCAAATATCGACCAGGCCAAAAGTTCGCTCGAGGACAACATCGAGACAAGTTCCATCGACCAGTTTACTGCCATTATTACGAAGAGGATGAGAGTTAAGAGGTAGGTAAGCCGTAGCTCTCTGAAAACACAACGATCTTCACGATCTGACAACTCATTACGAGCCAAACGTCTCACGTCCAGATCACGCTGAGTCCTGGCGATTTTGAAACCAGTTATTGTGAAGAGCACCACTTTTAAGAACACTAGAAGACCCACAGGTCCGTAGAACCACGGAAGCGCTCCTCTGTCAACTGAAACCCATGAAGAGAAAATAATCAATTACAGTGCGAATTTAAAAATTCAACAGAGTCTTCGACCTCGGTAGATTCCCGGGAACCGTTACACTTATAAGGACTCTTCATTCATGACGCACACCTCCGCGAAATCCTTGCGCACTCTTTAGCGATTTTCTGAGATTAGAATGGAATATTATTAAGTCTATTTATAGATTTCCATGAAATTATTATTACAAAATCTTTGTCAGTTATCCGATACCTATCAGCAAATTACCGATCGAATGTAAAATTTTGAGTCAGCTCAGAAACTTGACAATAAATATTTAGTCTAATCGCGTCGCAAAGTACTATAAAATCCTGAGAATCTCCCCTTTTCTTTTCCATCATTTATCCTCATGAATTTTATGTAACACGAACAATCAACAATTCAGAACCTGTTTTTAAAACTCCGGAGGGAACGAATACCAAGAACGACTCAGATGATTTGAAAACCCCGAACGAATTATGAGATTATAGCGAAAGAATATGAAAAAAATTAACGACCATTTTGAGTGTAATTAATACTTACATCCAAACCAGCAGTTCGGTTCCTCGTAGCCGGATCTTTTTACATACGTCCACGGTATAGTGGGACTCAGATTCAGAATTATTGTAATGATAATAAGAACCGCAGGAAATCCCCATCCCCATAACGAATAATAGAAGAATGTGCGATTGTGGTGAGGTCTACCTTCTCTTATGGCAGCGCCTATTCGACCATACTGCTTCACCAGCTGCCACATTTCAATTGACATTGTGTTAAGCCAAAAGAAACAAGCGACGAACGAAAATTGTATCACAAAACCTGCAAGGAACGATTATTCA
Organism: Athalia circularis; assembly: GCA_963978495.1. Taxonomy (NCBI): domain Eukaryota; kingdom Metazoa; phylum Arthropoda; class Insecta; order Hymenoptera; family Athaliidae; genus Athalia; species Athalia circularis. The sequence continues at coordinate 11,605,937 of OZ021702.1, forward strand.
TATATCTAATCAAAGTTCAGTCGATATTTATTTTGTCAAAAAAAACAAAAACGTTTAAAGGAATCTCTTACCTAACGCTACACATGAACCTTCTCCAAGCCTATGACCACAGAGTTGAAGAACGGCGAGGGAAAGAAACGCAACTGCTAAACATCCGGAGTAGCAACAGAGCGACATACCATAGACATCACGAAGCTGCCGTGTTATCGAATAAGATAGAATCGTTGCCAGCAAAAATGGTACAGATATAATGAGGCCCACGATGTAAAATGCTAGCCTTGTATCTGCGGTGACGATCGGCAATTCTGCGAGAATGAAATAAATTCCAAACCTCCGCAAGACCGGCGAAGGCTGACGAAAATTACGGCATATCATTGACAACACTCACCAGTGGAACATATAAAAGCGGTGAGATCTCTCCCAGGCAAAAATTCCATACAATAGTCTCGACCTGGTGCTAACATTACATTGTCAAACTGCATGCGAATGCTACCATTTGCGAGAAGGTTGTAATCATCTTGACTGTCCGCCTCTGGCTCCAACGCATATCTGAAAAAACAATTTATAATGTTGTTTTATTTATTTTTTTTTACCCTCTTCAGGGTGCCTGACGTGAATCCGATTTCCCTATTTATTGCTACATGTTATCGCACGATCAGCCGTAGTTGTAAACTGCAGATGCTTGAAAATCACGTTATAGAGCCAGTTTTTATAATAATAGTTAGACACGTCCGCGAGACTAATGATAAATGGGAACAACTCTTTCATGTACATCCGTTCGTGGTCACATTATCGGGATATGAAGATGTAAAGGAATTCTTATTGTGAGAATCGTAGACGTCATGCATCTTGACGCGACATTCGCGTGCGTTAATAAGAATCGTTAGATAACGTCCGGGAGACAATATAAGTATCTACTATAAATAAATAAATAAGTTTATGCCCAAGTATGGACGCAAAAATATACTACACGGGCACGTGTAATTAATACAATAGATGTAATAACGTAGCTGCTTTTACAGAAGCAACGATATTTCAAACCAACAGCAAATAAAGATACCTCAACATACCCGGTTACGCGTTATTCGACTACGTGATAAAATTGATTCGATTTCGCGCCTGGAGGAGGATGCACAATAGGTCGTTGGAGCTTATTGTTGGTCAAATAAATGCCGAGACGTTCCACTGCTGGGTTGATATAACAACAAGTTAACACAAATAGTATCATATCTGCGGACGAGGTGCTGGATCAAATCACCGATTTACTTACGTAGGCGAATCGTCGTGAAATTCAACTTATTTAACCCACTATACATATGTATATGTATAATGTCGCGTCGCGACACCATTTACTCCGGTTATTATAGTTGAGATAAAACAGAACAGGTCTTATTCGACACGACTTTGTATTTACTTTGTGAATTATCGATTTCCATAAAATTATCTTTACTCACCTTTCATATTTGCAAGGATTCCCAACAATGGCGATAAATTGCGAGGCAGTTTCAGCCGGCAGGATCATCCCGGTTTCGTTGTAGTTGGTAAAAAATGGCGAAAAGACAACCTTTGTTTTCGGGATTTCACACTGTGCCGGTTCTCCGTCATTTTTTGGTTGCAAGATTTGACCGATCGGACAACATTTTCCGACGATAAACCAGCTCGAATTGTACAAAGAGACGATAGACTCGACATTGCCACCGAATGAACTCTGTGAAACACACAAATAATATCTAAATTAAAAGTGCAAAAAATTACATCTATACCTAAATATTTTTCACAGCAAACGAGTATACCTACAAAAGGTGTCAGAAAATCGAAATAGCCCTAAAGCGAAGTTTATTTTAGATTATTTTTATCTTATTGTTAGCGATCCCGCACGAGTGTGGGCATTGGTGCATAAAGTGCTATAGGAAACGTGAAGAGATGTGTAGAAGTTTATACATTTTCCAATCGTCAGATAAGGGGAATCGGGCTTGTAGTGCTTATCGATCGATTAAAAATTCCGCATTTTTCTGATGTACTGAAACTAGGATAGGCCTAGATAAAGCTTATACCCTACGTCCCAGGCGTAACACATCTGTTAATCATATCTGATGACCGCGGAATTACAAAGCAGATATAACTTCAAAAGCAAAATGTGAGAGAAATGAATGGTAACACTGCGGGGTTCCTGATGAAACACACAAATATACGTTCACGTGGTTGAAGTAAATCTCATCGTGCCCTTTCGCGCCTACTTTTAACTGGATCGATAGATCCGCACTGTACCGGGAGCAACAACTGTAACACTACGACCTCTTGTTCTTCTAACTTCCTGATACAATAATAGGTGTACCAGCAACTTAGTTAACTTTTTCGAGGTTAATTCGCTCGTGAAATAATTTCCTTCTTTCTTTTTCGATTTCTCATGAACTCAATTGTATGGTGCGATCGGAATGGAAACTTGCTCGCCGATAAAAGTAGTTGGTGATATCACATACGTCCTTGGGAAATCCCTTGTTTTTCATACAAAGTGTCTGGACTTACCAGCTCGACAGATTTTATAATAGGCTCCGTTACAACTGCCAATGAGACAGTCCGTAGGATAAAGGTAGCGCCGATAATTAGAGTTCCAAATTTAAACATCTCACTTTTTGTTTAGATGTCCAATCATGCAACAATTGATTACACTCCCACTTTGAGATTCTCTGAGATTCTAGATAGTTTATGCGGACTTATAACACGCTTGTATTGTATGTAATTTAACAAACTGCCACTTCATTGAAAAAGACACGTAAAAATGAAGGCCAATTCCGACCGGACGCCAGTTCGATAGTGACTAATCTCTTTTGGACCGTTCCGATGGTGGTCCAGATCTTCCGTTCTCCAAGGTATTGGAATAGTCACAGCAGGTTACATCGATCAACACAGTATTTTGTCTTTTTTTAATGGCAATATTTTTTTTTTATCGATCGTGTCAATCAACTCCGATCGGTGACATATTGATCGGTGCTGAATCAGATATCAGTTTAACGACAAACTATGTCATCGGTCCACTTCTATCTTTGAAACAAACTTCTATTGCACTCGTTCCAATTATAACATGACTATGTAATCAAGGGGTAATCGATGACAGATTATCAATGTGCTACCGGTTATTGGCGATTGTAACCATGAGCGTAATTTATCCAACAGTTGTAGTTAAAAAAGAAGGTGATTGTATAATCACGAGTTTCACTTGAACCGCGCTAGTCGTCCGGCGTCTCGACCCGAACTGATCCGTGCAAACGAGCGGCGCCAACTCAAGCGGCCGTTTCATCCGTAAGTTTGGTCTTTCCTCATTTCTCCCCTCCAACCTCATCATCAAAATGAAACTCCCACACATACACACATACTCGGGCCCAACTCAAAACTCACATTGCACACGCGCTTCTCAACGAAAAACATGCCCAGATTATTTTTATGTACGGACATATTATACACGTCGGTATACCCCTATAACACCCCACGCGTCATTTTGGGTCAAGCTTTTTGATTTATTTCCTGAATGCAGACTCCCTAGGGATATCAACCTCTGGCTTAGAGCCCATCTTTAGGGATTTGAAAAAGAGCAGCTGGACTACATTCTGAATTCGAATGCGCATTTTAATTGCATGCCTGTATGCAAAGTGTCTTTGACATTGGATGCAGGCGTGAGGCTATAATAGAAATTGGCAGATTTACAACGGTATTTGAGATACACCCACTTCATCGTGTTCTTCAGATCGTTAGTGACTTGGCGTATGTGCGTATTAGGCGAACGTAATATGAATATTTTAACCGCGTTAATCTCACGGAAGTAACAGATTGAAATTCCAATCCTTGATTTTCCTTATCCCACCTTGCAACATTGCGTGGTCAGACGATCGGTAGACCGTCTCGCGTTTCCAATCAAATTCGATATAACTCCGCTAAAGTTATACCTTGTGGGATTTACCTGTTGCAGAATCAGTTAGCAACATCAGCAGCAGATCAGCGTGCAGGACGTACATAAATGCGTAATAATTATCGTCATTGATCAGCTCATGGAGAGGCAAAACAACGCACGTATGGAATGTCCATCATTATCTGAAAGATCATTATATGCATGTAAGTGAATTATAAATGCTACAGAGATTGCAATTTGTCAAGGTATAATATACACACATAATCAATTGATAGACAGCTTCAGGCAGAGAATATCCCAAGATCGGTCTGCAAATCAATGATTGCAAACCGATCGAAAACCACATGACTTATACCTATACGTCCGCCGTCGTCGCCCCACGCAGCGCAGCTCATAACTCGGCTGGTGGGGATAATTTAACAGATTTAAAAAATCGAGCAACAAACTTTATGATTAGAGTTGTAAATCATCACATGAATGAAAAAGGAAATTCCCGGTGTAGATATGATTAATTACGCGAGTATTAGAGCACCATCGGGGTCCATATTATTATTTCTATCTCGTTTGCCTTCAACTTTTTTCTGCGTGTCTGCTGGGGATTCCAGTTCTTTGCGCAAGTTTGTGAATATCGCTTTCGCGGTGGGAAGAACCTAACCGATGAGACATCGATTACTTATTTGGGGATCAGTGTATAAGATATATTATAATCATAGAGGTCAGTAATCTATAGTTTCTAAATCCTGGACACCGTCGTATTTACACGTCATCAAAACGCGCGTGATCACGCGATGTAGTACGTACGGTAATGATTACGAGTATCCTCTAATTCCGATCTCTATTTCCATGAATCAGCTGAGTTTAAACGAATATTTTCGGAAAGACGGATTTATGGTTCCTAAAAATAGAATTTCGAGTCATGCACAAGGATCGTGCGGTTAAAATTTAGATTTCAGAGAAACGATTCCGATACCATGCACCCTTATATTACGTCAGACCTACAATATACAATAATTCAACGTGTGCTTCTATGACGCGATCGAGCACGGAAGCAGATACACAAAATACGTGAATGTATGGGATATAATCTCTCCCGAAATTAATAGCTGGTGAAACAAACAGACATTGCGTAGTAGAATTCCGTGTATTTTCAACTTTCAATACTTCGATCAATCCGACGAGTGCACAGGTGTTAGTTCGCAAAATATACACCAGCTACTGGCACTACTGGCACAGAGAAATCTCATTCCTCATTTATGAATGACGTCTCTATTCCGACTCCAATTTCGTATTGATTAGGGGGGCGGTAATTGATCTGTATCAGCGATGCCCTGTTGTACCGTTATAATTACAGATTATGACGATTATACAAATGGCAATATAAACTTTATAGTTGTTTCGTGTATACATGTGTACAGTGTCAGGTGTTCTGCACCGTTTTGTTCTTTAAACTCTATATTGTCTGTGGTAAACGGTGGCCTAAATATGGTACATCTTGTGAATACATTAAAATTATATTTTAATATCATTTATTATATCATATTATATACGAGACGGTTATCGCAATGATTTAGATAATAACTTCGGTCGATAAAGTGCCGGACTGCCTACCACGTATACATATGCACGCGTATTACAATATTATACTACATAAATACAATCGTAACCAATTCGCGATTTCAGTCTCCAGAGAACGTGCGGTGTTGCTTTGGACATTCCGATCGGATAACGCGGTGCATGATTAACATACATATACCTATACTGCTTTGTATGTGGCGCGAATGCGTCTGACCTCTACCTTTTTTTCACTTATACTCGACCCAACTGATTCGTGTCAAGGAATTGAATCATGTTTATTAAGACTAATTTCTCTGTAATTGATTACTGAATTCTTCGGCGCATGAATTCGTCACTTCCCAATTTTGTTGTACACACATTAAAGATTTCTATTGAAATGAAACAACGATTTGCAAATATAGATTTTCGATAATCATACAAGATACCGATATTGAATAAAGCGTACGAGAAATTACTCTGCTTATCAAATCTTACGTCATGGTTTGGTATGCGAAAAATACTATCGAAGCCAAAATTTCTTCGGTTAGCGATCATTGAGTGGATTTCTGGAAGATGGATAAGATGGCAGGGGGGATCGTGTAGTTGCGGTTGTACGTAGAAGACCCGCCCGATCAAGGAAAAAATTCTTAATGTATGACAAAGAATGATTTTATGTCAAGACAGATTAGATACCCGAAGGGGTGCAGTTCAGATAAACCGGTAGAATCGCAAACCGTTATCTTAATTTTGTTGTACGTGTGATATTATTATGCATAAAAAAATAACGCTTTTGCAGATATCAATTCAGCGATATCACACGGATTGCAACTTGGTTTGCGCGATATTATACTTTGTCCGTTCGGCAACTGGCACGTGTACCGCATAAATTGCAACAAGCAAAGGTCTAAACACTGCTAATATACAGGGTATAATAAATGAAAGGAAGATCTAAGACATAACTTATGAGAAACGTCACATGTCAACTCTTGTACACCTTATAAGTTATACATATGTATGACTGCAGGTAGAAACTTATGTTCTACTGCAGGTACTGCCTCCGCGACGTTGCATATTTTATTCAAAAGTCTTCGGCAATTCAGTGTTGCAGTGTGCAACGGACTCGAAGCAAACCTATATATTCTCGGGCCCACATACATCCGATTAAAGTCAGTTCTGAACATTGTGTTTTATTTTTTTCATTCCGTGCTCGGTCACGTCATAATTATTCCTTCAGCTCTGTAAAAATAGAAAGGAAAAAAGCCGAAATTAACGATCATGAAGACATCAAGTAATTACATTTTTATGGATTTACTCTGCTCGTGGGACTCTCTGCGAACAGGTATATCTGCCTCGCAAATTCTAGGCACATGAATATTATAGTTGGCATAATTTGCACCACTGTCCGTATTCCACCCACCAGTTCAACAAGCCTTTATTAATTGTAAGTTTGAAGGAGCGTGTTGCCGCTGATTGTAACCCAAGCGCGTGCGTCCTGTGAATAGTACATAATATTATACAAGGAACATAACGAAAAGGACGCGCATATTCAACGATGTCGAGTGATGGTGTGGACTTGCGTACTTGCACGGTTGTGCACGACGGATCGTATGATATTTGAGAAACATACTTGTGTGTGTTACTCCAACGTCACACAGAAACGAATGCATACTTCGAAATTCTCGTTCACGTAGGTGGATTAAGCCCGACTTACACGCGTACCGTGCACTGCGGTAAACATTTTGCGGTTTTTTTCAACCACCTGTGTATATATTAACCTGCTTTATCTACGTTGGTTTTCTTATCGAAAAACCGGCGGTCAGCTACTTCCTCTTTGTGCTTACGCTATAAAATTTTTGTTGTCGGCGTTTGTTATTGTTAGTATTATTAGAATATATGCGAACGAAGGATCAAGTTCAATCTGGAAATAAGTAAAGCAGTATTACTTTGGGCATACAAAATTATTTTTCGATGAAGTTCATCTCCAGCCGGTGGTAAATTTTTGATTTTCGATAGCAAGTAGAGAAGCCCGGCAAAGTGTAAGTCGGGTTTGAGTCCCACGTTATACTGCGCGACTCTCGACGGATGGGTAGAGTCGACTTGGCGTCGACTCGAGTTGAGTTCGTGGGCGAGATGGTGAAGGGGGGGATATCGGGGGGTTGCGCGGGGGCAAGGCTCGGGCAGTAGCTCCCAGGCTGTGACGCGGCGTGCACCGCGAACCCGCGACATAGACAAAATCACCTCTGATACACCTATCCACACTTTACAATCCTAAGATCGAAGTAAACCAGGTCTCATATTAATTTTATTTCGGTGTTCAATCCACGCGTAAGGTGAAAAATTCAGATTCCTTTTCAAGCCAGACTTACTAGCAGTAAAGATAGCCATCAGGATCTTGTGGAGGAACCGGATCCGGGACAACGTCCTGGGAATTCATTTAGGGGTGGTTGTGGTGGTGAATTGACAGTGAAGTTGAGAATAATTTTGTCCGATCCTATCACCAGCTCTTCGGAGTAATTTAAATATAGTTGTCTCGGGATTTTATACTGAATGCTCTGCGGAGTTGCGAAATGAGGTCTTCTTCGGCGTGGTCGTCTTAAAGGTCGTTCCTCCGAACAAACACGACGAGATAATATGCCGAGGTTATACCGTAGCTCTGTCTCGTGCTGCAGCATTCGCACTTGCGGCCAGATTATTAAAAAAAATAACCCCTGCACCTCGCCAAGAAATTTGGCTCGGTGCGGTCGTGGCTCAAGAACTTCAGAAGAAATCACAAAATCTGTTGCGGTATGAATGTAAACTTTGATGAGAAATAAAGTAATTAAATATCTAGATTGTTGAAACATACCTCACGAAAGAAGAGGAACAGGAAGAAAAAGGAGAAGGATCGGTGCCCCGGGTCTAATGGCGCAATGAGCGGGGCCCCGACCAGGGGCACGGCGGCGCAACGCCCGCGACGCCTGCACCACAAACGGCATCGTCGAGCCCCAGAACCGGTGGACCCTCCGGATCCAGATCCAGACCCCGACGAACCTGTGAAAAAGCGACCTAAGGTGAATCCCATTTTTTTGTGGGCTTCCCAGCAGGAGCAGAGGATAGTAGAGGTCCGGTGCGAGGACTACGATAAGAGAAATAGGATTAAACTCACCAAAACTGCACAAGGATGGCGGTCGATACCACGGACCACCGTCATCCCTACGGCAACACCTGCTGCTGCCACGACGAATAACGAGGGGGAGAAGCAAAAACATCATCGTCATCATCATCACCATCATCATCATCATCATCATCATCATCATCGGCGTGGTATAAGGAGGCGAACCGCTGAAAATGAAGATGTGCAAGAACAGGATCAGGAGAGGATCGTGAACCAAAGACTGCTTCTTCTTCAGCCGAGAGTCGTTCTCCGGCAGTTAAGACCGTCCGAGTTACCTCCCGGTGCAACTGAACAGGAAGACCCCATAGATAGAATCCTGGATGCGACTAGTGCATCTCCAGCCATCGCAGCTATGGCTGCGGACATGCCAATCGCCGATTTACCCCACTCACCAAATCATCTTCCGACAACGGAAGTCTCCACGGAAATTCATAGCGAAGAGTGGTCGACGAATATTGTCTCCTCGGAAGTGGAAGCTACGAATGCCGCCATCGGTGATGCGGAAGCTACTTCGAGCTCAAGGATTCTTGACGCACTCAGACAAAAACCAGGGCTTTCCGTCTCTATCACTGCTAAAAGGGCTGCGGAAGAAACCGATGTCGGAACTCCGTGCATCGATGATATTGGGGAGAATTCTTCTTCGGAATCTACCAATGATCGTTCTTGGCAACGATCAGGTCCTCCGTCTTCGGGTCTCCTGATATCCATTCCTACTGTAAATGGAGAAGATAAATCAAACTGTTTACCTAAGACATTGCAAAGCGCAGATCGCGTTCCAGTTCCGGCTTTAATGTCCGGCCTATCCATCAGCATCCCAAGCTATCGGTACCGACCACGGATCGAGGAGGACCTCGCATCTTCGCGAAGGATAGACTCTGGATCCCCTGAAGGTTTGAGTTGCGGGTTACCGACCATTTCCAAGGCCGAGACGGAGGATCCGGACGATTCAAGGTCGCAAAGCGCAGTCGTTCAAGCGTCGCCACAACCGAGCGGTATTCCCTGCTCCCCAGCGGCTGGTGGAAGACCAGCTTCCGCGTATTTGGAACGGCTTCTCCCTAGTCCTCCGTGTTCCGTTTCGTGTTCTGAAGATGCCAGGAATGATTTAACCCTAAAAGGAATTCTTGCCTCGCCCAGTCACCTCTTACGGAATCTCCAGAACTCCGATCAGCTTCCAGCTGAAACCAACAACAATGAATGCATGGAAAATTCATTGCCGACAAGAAGCTGCAGAGACGTAGAACTCGATTCTTCACCTGATCCAGCTTGCGAACTCAGAGAACTTTTGAGGACATCTGGACACCTGATACCAGATCCCCTTCTGGTCCCTAGGGACCTTCTTCCCGCGCTGGCCGCGGCTCCAGCCACTGAAATACCTCAACTTCTGGCATCTCGACCTGAACTCAGACTCCCACAGGCTCTCGGTAGGCCCGAACTCCTCAGGGACCCCGATCTCCTGGTCATATCGCTGGCCCATCTTCAACACGTCCTTGATCACGGAGAGGGTCCCGTCGCTCCTGGAAAAGATGATAGACCGAGGCCAAAATTATCCTGCAAACCAATCGGTACCTTGATGCCCGCTCCGATTGATCTCTCCAGTAATCGAGGACGACAAAATTCCCAAGGTACTTATCCATTGCTCAGGGTACGAACCACAGGACTTTTGAAACAGGAATCAGAGGTCACATCTACCGCCACGTCGCCCGAGGATTCCCACCTTTGGCACCCTCTATTCAGCAGGTGAGTGACATATATAGCTGCGAAAGAAATAAGACACGAAAATTGAGGGTTCAACGACAAACGCTCTGTATATCAAATTACCGATCATTAATCGGCTACGAACTGGATACGGTGGAAATAATTCGTCCTTGGGACTCGAGGATATACTCGACAGTGTATATGTGCTTGGAAAAAATGAGAATAAATTCTGCCCAGATATATTTCACCGTATACCATCTATGTTATACCTCCATGGATCAATATTAGCTAAATTTTAGGTCATTTCAGCCTTACTCAGGCATATAACTCCGACCGATTGCCATTCTAACTAATATCCTCGGTCTATCCAATCCCTTTCATATCACAATACCCGATGCTCATCTTTATTTTACACCTTCTCGCATATCTATCAAATACAAAACGCGAAAGGTGAGGCCGAACAAGCTCTCGTCAGAGAGTAGGTTGCAGTCTCTCTTCTTGCTTTCCTCCCTCCATAAATTTCTCTCTCTCTTCCTCTCAGCGGGAAATTCCCCATAAGAGCGAGTACGTTGACCCGCAGATAGGTACGCGAGAGATAGATATATATACCATACATACACCTAGGTACATAGCTAGGTGAGCTATACCTAGACTCGTCAGAGAAACCGCCGGCCGGCAGCGTTTGTCTCTCATTTGACAACGGCCCCTCCTCATTCCCTTCACCCTTTCATTTCCCCTTTTTGACTGTCCCGCCGGACGGCACCTATTGAACCTATAGAGTTCACACCTTCTGCCCTACGTGCATTCTCATCGTTGTAAATAGCCACGTTATAGTATGTACGTAACATTCATGTCTGTAGCCAAGATTTGTACTATTTTCTTCTTTTTTTTTTTTCAACCAATTCGGTAGTAGGTATGTTCACGTTTCCCGTTGGGCTCCCGTTAGTTGGGAGCCTTCAGTTCTAGCGAGCATAGTCATTAAAAGCAGGAGCTCTTTACTCCAGCGCACGCGCGAACCTTGCCTTGTCGCGCCCTGATCGATCACAATCCCAGCCACATAATTCCCCCTGTATACCCCGCCCCCGGGGCACCAGGAGAGTTGCGGATGCCTATAGAGTCGGAGAGACGAGGGGAAGTCGAAGCTATAGGGGAAAACATGTGGGTGTTAGTAGAGCTTATAGGTAGAAGTACATAGGGCATTTCGTGTCAACTCCACCAGCCTTTCACGCTAATCATTATAATTTTTGTTCCTCATCTTTGGTTTTTGTTTACGGGATAATAGCACCTCAAAACATCCGGAAATAAGCCTGACCATAAAGTTGACGCCGACGTAATAACAATAAAGCAAATTTACAGCGATGTTCATACCGTTGATTTTAAACCTGGTCGATTTGACATGAAATGCCCCGTATACTTTTTAATACTGCGTGCTATGGTAAAGGAATATTAAGAACTTTGCTGATGTATTTGGTACACTATAATATATGCTAGTAGGTATTTTCATATTTGTTCATACCGCAGTGCTATGTATCTGCAGTGTGAACGTGTTTGATAGCGTACCTATATTATTCTTTACCATAAATTACGAAAAATGAAAAAATAGCAAAATTTCTGTCTACTTACAGTCAGAAGAGGCATCAGCATCCGTACCACGATTTGCACCACTACAACAGCCAGTACGATCATCCCCAACTCTATCATCATCGTCATCACCTTCATCATCAGCAGCAGCAGCAGCAGCAGCAGAAGCATGGACTTAATAATATTCAGTTGGAGCAACGGCAGCAACTAAGTTTGCTGCAACAACAGCAGCAACAACAACAAATCCGAAATCATCATCTTCATCATCATCACCAACAGCAACAGCAACAGCAACAGCAACAGCTTCAGCAGCAACAAAATCGTGCAGCATCGTGGCACAGGGCGACAACGATTGCTTCATGACCGAGGGAACGGCGAGTCGAAGAAAATTCACTTCAATCTTCTTCGGTCGTCTCAAATATCCAGGGCCAGGGTAACAGCAACTTCACTGCGGGTTATAATAATGCGTATTTAGGCCAAGACTTGTTATATGTTGGCGACCCCGTGGCTCAACAACAGACGGTACATATCATGCCGCCGTTTTAATTTCCACGGGAACGTGCATCACTTTAGGGAGCACTATACATATATAAATAGTAAGTGCTAATATACGGTAAGCAGGCCACGGTCAGCGGATTACTATGTGTATATTTTAGGTATATCTAAACTTTAATATTTGTCTATGAGTTAAGACCGGATTGCAATGAAATTTCTTTAGTTCTCCAAATTTCGCGACGAATATTCCTATATAATTCCTATATAATACAATATCGTTTGATGTGCGATTTATCATAACGAATTATAGCTATACATAATTATATGTATATCATAGACTATAATTTTTATAGATTGTGTGCGTATATTATTATCAATTCTACATACCATATTATACGCAGAACTGATCAAAGGTTGTAAATATAATTATTGTAACGTTAGTTATCGTATTAATAATTATATATAATTAAAACTAATGTTTCCGAGATGATCAAGTGCAATCCCTAAACGCATACATATTGTCGTTAATACGATTAATATAGGTACTACGAGTGCAAGTGCATAAGGTGTATGATATTTATAGGTGCTAAATAACGTTGTTAAAGATATTATTACCTCTGTAGATAGATAATGGATATATAGAAAAGATAATCCTACGCTCGATGGATTCGGACGCGATCAATTGATGAAAGAAAAAGTCAAAATAATACCGATAACTAAGGGTGATGTAAAACTAATAATGCGCGATCCTATCATGCACGGTAAACATCTAATTATTACGTAGAAGAATTAAAACAAAACAAAAAAAAACCTAATTGCATAAAAATGTGCTGCATATACTTTGCAGAATGTATGTGTGTACAATAAAACTTTGTTCGTATATAAATCTATATAAAAAATATTATTATATTATTTATTTATTGATTAGTTATATAGGTATACTATATGTTATAATCATATGAATGGAAGAATATGCGATCAATGTAAATGACCAATCCGAGTGAAAATTCGATACGATCGAATAAGAGGTGATAAATCATTTTCCGTATAAATTATGTATCATCGGTATGATTTTTTGATTTTATTAGTTATAATCATATCCCTTTATATAGAGATGAAGTATAATTTTCTAGAACCGTTATCGCATTATGATTTGTTCGATAAATATATTGAATTATTGTTATTGTCATTATCATTATTATTGCGACCTATAAAGTCGTAATTAGCCTGTAAATATACGAGCGACCATAATACAGATACAACGTCGGTATTTTTGTCTTCAGCTTGCCCATTATTCCTTTCCGCCAACTTCTTCCACTCATCTTTTCAATACGGAGGAATTGAAACTTCACTCCGTTGTTTTCGTGTTGGATCTGATTCCATCGATAAGCAAGTTGTCGCGCGTTTTTCTATTGACGAAGGATTCTTTTGTATCGATACCCGTTCTTCGACCCCCTGCGAACAATAGCGGGTACCTTTTTTATCGACATCGTTTAAAAAATGCATGAATCGGTTTGAACTTCCGACGTCGTTGAATAGCTGGGGCTGGCGGGTAATTACGACTAGAGACCCTTTACTGACGACGCGAAGCAAAGTGGTGGTGCCTGGCGGTGGTCCACGAAAGATTTTGAGATCAATAAGGTGATTTGGACACAAGAACAGGTTAACTTGGTCAGCGGCTGCCCGAACCTTAAGTTTCATAAATGTTAATCGTGCGTGGTTCGTTTCAATGAAGTTGATTGAAAACGTAGATTAACGGGTGTAAATTAGACTCGATATTACTTCGGTGGCCATTTTGTGATGTTCGCGGGACCTCCTGGACGGGGTGACAATAGAAAGTTGGCTCGGTTAGTTCGTGACAGTGCGCCGCTGTTCGGTTGTTTTATACCCGTGAACGTTAACCATTCGAACGTGTATCTTGTTCACACAATCATAGACGCCTCACGTATCATTAAATGAACCTAAAAAGGGTTTAATTTCAATTAGTTTGATATACTATTTAAATCATTGACAGCTGACTCTGCTATCTAGTGCGGCGAAGAGTAAACGGAAAGGTGAAACGAGTACGCGGGCGTGTTGTTAAAAAAAGCAACGAATTTAAAGAAGAGAAAAAGTGTTCGAAACATTTCCGCAGTGATATTTGTTGTTTATTTTAACATATTTGCCATGGAGCATCGTTGGCGTTCTTCAAATAGGAGGTGGGGGGATGGGGGATGCTGTTGTGGTGTGTTCCTCGTGCGTCAAAAATAATTTGTCAGCATTTTTTATAATTATTGCGGTTGGTGAGACATAATTAGATACATGTTAATCATTTTTAATTTAAGCTCTGGAATAATGGTACGGGAATATCAAGATGTTAATTGAAGAGGGGATAAAGAATGAGAAAAATATCCGGGATGCCTCTATCCGAAATAATACGCGACATGGCGCAGACGTAAACTTAAAGTGTACCGCTGGGGTCACTAGCCTCGTAAGGCCGTGCTCCCGATCTCTGCCGAAATCTAAACTGCAATTTCTTCTGCACTATTTCTACTAATCTTCATTCACTTCCCTCCTCCGATCCCCCCCCCGGTAGGTATTCCCGAATCTTCTCACTTCCTATTCACCCCTGTTATGACGATTCGATATTTCTGTTTCATTATGCGGAATTATAAAGCCTCTGCAATATTTCAATCGTACTTCGATCATAATACATATATGCATAAATAGTATTTGTTGCATGCAATATAATATGATCGTCGTAGCAGAAATTAACTGGTAAAATAATTTAACTCAAATCGAAAGCGACTGACTAATCATCGTATAAAAACACGAAGATGATACAAACGTCGTACGTATTCGAGACTATGCGTAGTATTCGCTACGTAACGTTAGTGCATACTACTTTTATACATTATATCGTGTAATCACTACGTGTAGAATTGACTATGTATTTTATACGTAGTGAGCGCGTGTTCACTTGACTTTCGCCTTTAAGTCGCAGTTCTATCCTCGCGGCTCGGCTAACAATTCATGATTCGAACCTTTTACTTCGTGGATAGTTTCCATCCTCTGGAAACTGCAATTTATAGTTACGAAGAGTAATTATCGTTACTCGTTGTTGTTACGTCCTTTTCGTAAGAGGGGACACAGCGAAGAAAATCGTAACCCGAACGGGATCGTTGCCCCGTCTGCTCCAATTTCCCTCTCTTCTCTCCTCAAGTCGCCGTTTTCCATCTTTTCACGCGATTCACAGTTCCAGGCTTGGATCACCATTAAAAAATAAAACATTAAGTCTCATTCCATCTCATCGTACTCTTCCATTTTATTCTAGTCAGCTATTGTCGCATTGCTTACAACTTTCATGTACATTATATATATAGTTAATACGTATATATCTTCGTTTGACCTTCTCAAGGATATATCGAACGAGCAGGGCGGAGATCTAGATTGCAGACAAATATTCTCAAGCATCAAAATTGTAAGGATTTATATCGTGATATTGTAATATTCTGTTCGGTAAACGATTACTTTATCGCTATGAAATACCTCGAATACAAAAAAAATTATCTTGATGTCTGTCCGTACCATCCGCGTTCACATTCGCATCGGCCTGCTTTACTCCTACATAATTCTCTCGGAATTGAAATGTCGCTGCATCAGCAGCACCAGCAGCGCGCTCGGTTAATTCGCCGCAATTCATGCGATAAAGAGGTAGTGTGTACCTACACAGTGCATATAACTTTGACCCCAAAAGGGATCAACTCGGTGCATTGGCCGCGCCGAAAAAATCGCCGTGTAGTTGAAATTCGGGGGAATTCTTTTCATTTAGATTCACGAATTCGATAATTATTTGATTTTTATTCCCTTCATTCATTATTTTTACACGAATATTTGTAAAACTGTTATAGATTCTCGAGAGGATTTTTACGCCGGATCCAAACAGATACCGATGAAAAGGGACTGAAAAAAAATGGCGGAGAACAAAGTAATAGATACTATGGCGAACGGCTGCCCTAGCAGTGGTAGCAGCAGCAGCGATAGTGCAAAACCAAGCAACGAAGTAGCCACGGAAGTCGGAAGTAAAACTAACAAGGAATTCATAAACTCTCTCCAGAAAGTCAATGTCTCCGTTGCACCAACTACGCCTCAATCAACCGTAACGGAGATCATAGATTCCCCGGAAAAAAATGAACCAGAAATCGACCCCTCGGAGATCTCAAATGAAAAAGGAGACCCGGAAGACGCCGTCGTCCCTGAAGCGACCGTTGTGAAATTTACAAAAATTGACGACGCGGTAGTAGAGGTAGAGGAAAAGGCGAAAGACGATGTAGAAGTTGAAGATGATATTGCAAAGAGAGACTTGGGGGTCCCGAAAACTGAAAAGAAACCCGGAAATGAGTCACTAGAGAAAAAGATCATTGAGGAGAAAGTGAAAGAGAGTAAAACCGAAGCTGAGACGTTCCCGACGACTTCTCCAACGGCTTTAGAATCCTCTCAAATAACAATTCCAAGAGTTGTCGTTCCCGAGGTCATTATAGAAGATACGAAAAAAATTATACATCATCAGGAACAAAATCAGCCCCCAAAAAATGTACAAAGTGAGGAAAAAAATTTTGAAGATCCAAACGAAGAAACGTCGAGCAAAAAAGATATATCGGATGGTAAAGAATCTCTAGTTAATAATTCTAGCAGCTCTAAAATCTCTGAAGACTTACAGACGACGACGACGACAGCGATCTCTGAGGATATAACTAAGACCGGCATCGCGAATGATGATCGAAACGAGGATCAAGATCAGGACATAGAGATGGAAAACGACGAAATATTGGACGACGAAGATTTGGACGAGGATCCAGATGCCGAGGATGACGACGACGATGAAGTCCTAGACGAGGACGAGGGCGATCAACTTGAACTCGGCATTGTCGGTCCACCAACGGCAGTTAGCGAATTGATCAACGAGGAGGAGTTACGTTGCGCGGAATCCGTTCTGCAGCTGACGGAGAACGACGACCGCGGTGTTGGCAGAGGCGGCGGGAGCGGGGGGATTGCGGAGAACGTTCAGGACCACGTGGCCGAGTGGGTGCAGAACTCGGCTAAGGTCGACGAGCTCGCGATCGACGAGAACGACGAGGAGGAGGAAGAGGACGAGGAAGAAGAGGACGAGGAGGAAGAGGAGGAACAGCAGCAAGAGGATCATCGTGACGATAACGATCCGCGGGGCTGCGGCATCGAATCTGCAGAGGGCGGTGTACCCGAAGAAGAAGAAGAAGAAGAAGAAGAGGAGGAAGAAGAAGAGGAAGAAGAAGGAGAAGAAGAAGGAGGAGGAGAAGAAGAAGAATTGCAAGAGCGCAACGAAAATCATGAAAAAAACGTTGAAGCGGCAGCTACGAAAAAATCAAAGAGAGTTGTCAGCAACATAATCAAAAGGAGCATCAAATGGTGAGTCTCTTTCACGCATCATTAACTTCTCATTCTCACTTGACCAGCCGCGATATACAACCGATGATTTCGAGGATTCGAGTATACGTACTGACTTGTATAAGTGTCTGTTTATTTCTTTTTTATTTCGATTCTCCTCGCGATGCCACGATGGCTCGCTCCGTTATCAGCGGATGACGTTGAGAACGTGTGAGTTTAAGGTGTGCGTGTATTACCGTATAAGTATATACTGTCTGGATAAGAAATAGGGACGCGTACGAGCAAACATTTCTCAAGTTGAGTCAAGTATTCGAGTCGACTAGTAGACGACCTGCGGCCTCGACGTATGTTATAGTTGACGAGGCGACGAGGAACCAGGAAAAGACAAACATTGACACATGATGATAAACTCATCGATAAGTTGCGCGCGCCTCGCCAGCAGCTGCCCTGTACCAGCTTCGACCCCTGCGACCCTGGACCCTGGCGAACGTACGTCTCTCCGGTCGAGACCGTCAGAATAGGATCAAATCTCTCTTGCCAGGAGACCAATCCCGTCGATCCCTTAGAAATGCACCTCAGTTCACAGAAATTCGAGTTCAGGTATTTTCATACGGTCCTGAAGAGCGCGGGAAAGTATTCGTGAACAATTTTAGTAACCTACCGATACCCTCTATATTTTTTTCTCGATTCCGCGTTGAAACCTAGAATGTTAATGTTATAAATAAGGGTTGAACGAAGAAGTAAAGATGCAATGCACCGGGTGTAATACCATAATAGGGAATGCTATCACTCAACAAAGGACCGACCGCAGGGTTCAACCTGATCGGTCCCTCCGCTATACCTGTACTGTGCGATGTTCCCGAAATAAGGCTCATGACAAACTTCAGAATACATACCATTATATGCGCAGCATACGCGTATACAGCTCGGTCGTAAGTATGCTACGTCTTGGCTATTTGCCCTTAGAGTATTCGGTATTCCCGTTTTTCTTTATTTCGCCAGCCATGCCGGTGCGCAGGTATAGAACCTTACACTCTCGGACTCAAGGACATCCCAGATGTAGAAAATTTCGTCGTCCTCGAGAACCGACAACGGGGCAGGAAGGGGGACCTTCGAATTATTTCCATGTAGTCCAAAGCCTTGAAGATCTTGGTGAACCGGTGCGGGTACCGGGAACCAGGGATAGAAGTTTCGAAGTTGGTCCGCGTGCAGGTGGGACCTTTATTCCAATTTAGTCCTTGGGGGCCGTTGTTCGGCCAGCTTCGGCGTTGATCGGTCACGGTTTCGGGTTTGGGTCGAGTTTACAAGCGGCAAGTTTCGCATCTGTATTGGTATACATCTATACGCCAACTTGTAGCTCCAACTGCCGTTTGTATTTGTAAAGATTTTTTCTACCTAGCTCACCTTTTTTACTAGGAACACAATCTTAAGAAATGCTTCTCGATTTCCGAAACGTTGGCGTTCTTCGCAGAAAACGCGCGATATTGTTTCATATATAATGTTTGCGCTATATAGGAGGGGGACTGGTTGTCGCCGTTGATGACGTCACCTCATATCACGGTATGCTGTAGCCGTCTGCAATTTCTAACTACAAATATTCATAACCTGCGTGCAGAGAGTTGGTTATCCAAATAGAAAAAAAAAATCTAAAAATCGATTTAACTTATCGTTAGTTTCATCCAGTCACTGATATCGTAGCTCTTTGGTGCCTTACTACAGTGATACCGCGGTACAAGAACGTGACTAGGAGTCGCGAGAGTTGGAAGGGAGTGGTGCCCACAAAACCCACGTGGGATGATAGAACCGAACCTAAAGCTGGATGGTAGCGTAGTAAGCGATGTATAAGAAGGGGAGGCAAGCAGGCAGTCAGGGAGCAGCGGGTATTGATCCTTGCAGGAGGGTGACGGCGTGGCTGTGACCGTTAGAGGGGCGCAGGACGCTCGGCGAACCCGAGGGCAACGACGTACACGTACCTACCACCGTCCACCGTCCACCGTCCACCACCATCGGTACTCTAAAAAGTAAGGGACCGAACTCGAAAGCTAACGTATACCACGTTGTTACACCCCTGGACGGATTTCTGCCAGCGATGTAGACATATTCGCCCATCCTGGAAGATCAGATGCGTATATAGAGGAAGAGGTATACCTAATTGGTTAATACACCGCTGGAACCGTTTTCCCGTTCTTGTGTTTGAGACCATCCGCCAACCTGAGGGCTTCTTACGGAGAGCCATGGTGGCATGGGTTTCGAGTTACACGAGAGAATTGTGACAAGGGGAAGAGGAGAATGGAGGGGTGATGTTACTATGGGAAGATGATGGCGTGGCGACCGTTCTCCAGCTGTGCCATGTTGCAGAGGTTTATGCTGCTTGTTGTAATTTCGTCCGATCTTCATATTTTGGTAATGCGGGATCGTCGATACATGGAAGAAGATCCGGTCCAATCTGTTCCCACATATATCTGAGGTACTAGTTCGGCGAACGTGGAGAAATGAGAGAAAGGATGAGGAGAAGGAGGAGGTTGATCGTGGTAGTCGGAGCGTTGGTGGTATGGTTCGCCGAACCGGAAGTTTCTCTTTCTTTATCGTACCAACGGGGCTTCTCTGTCCGCTGACTCTCTTGAATTGCGGTTCCTGCTATCGGTAGACGAGCCGAGAACGGTATAAAGTCAAATGAAGCGAAGCCTGCTGTGAAGAAAAATTACTATAACATCACGATGACAATAAAAAAAGAAAAAAGAATTGCATCCTGATTTTATAGAAATTCACGATATTAATTAATTCATGGTCTTAATTATTTTTTTGAACCACACGCTGTTTGAATGTAATACCGGAGAATCAGGTTTCTAAGAGTTGATGTATCGATATCGCTCTGCTTATCTCTTTCTCCTCATTCCTTGGTGAACTCCTCCTACAATTATCACTCCTAATCTCCTTCTTTGAGTCACGGTATAGGTGGGGATGGAGACTCATTGTCAGTTGCCGGTTAAATCCATCGTAAATAGTGGAGATTCCTACTGCACAAGGCGTTCTCTAGCCTCACGAGTGAAAGTTCAATGGACGCTGCATCAGCAGAGTTTTGAGATACGCGTAACTCGTCGTCGTCGTCGTCGTCGTCGTCGTCACCGTCACCGTCGCCGCCTGCACCACCGCCACCAACGCCGCCATGCACTGCGAACGATTTGGTAGCACTCGTTCAAGAGCAACGTCGAAGAGGACCTGCAGCTCAGGGAAAGGGAGAGAAGAAGGAAAGAGGAGAGAAGAGAAGAAAGGGGAAGGGAACCGGGGGTGGCGAACCCCTCTCGAGGACTTATTGGTCTCTAGCTCTCCTCCTCCCCTCTCCCTTCTCTCTTTCTCTCTCCATCCTTTCCCTTCCCTTCCCTACACGCCTCGGCAACGTCGACGCTGCGGTCCCCGCCTGCACACCGCCAATACCATCACCATTATACTCTACTACACTACTACCACTATTAATAAATGTATGGGAGGCAACACCATCGGTGTATGGGTTAACGCACTGGCACACGACGATATGCGATGCACGCAGCTGCTCCCCTGGCCTTCGCGGAGAGACCAACGAAGACCACCGGAGACCATCGCACCAGTTCCAGCGCCAAGTTCCGACAGCACCAGCAGCCCTCACTGTGCCGTTGGTTGCGCATCGCCTAGCGGCGTGGTTTCCTCTGCTTCCTTCGCCGCTTGTTACCCCCGAACCCCGCGCGGTACTCCTCTCGACGCTTCTGACGCCCGCCCGGCTGGTTGCCAGAGCTTGCCTGCCTGCTTGCTAGCCTGGTTGGGCTGTCTGCCTGCTGCTAACTTGCCTGCCCCCGTCATCTTGCTTAGTTCGGTAAAGGCCAGTCGACGGGACGTGCGTCACCTAAGAACCGAGGGACGAAGCAGCCGTACGAGGAACGAACTGCTGTTGCGGTTGGCGCACTTTGTTCGAGGCAGGGTCGGCGCCGGATCGCCTGTACAGCGAGCCACTCACCAGTCACAACTCTGTAACCGGCAACCACCACGCGCCCTGAACGGAACCGTGTATTTAGTTTTTGATAGTCGCAGGGAGCGGGCGGTGAATCGACAAAGAAGTGAATTAGCGAAACGGTGACCTTAACACATCGGAGGATAATATGAACAATGGGAAGTGTCGAGGTCATTACTGTTGAATTATCGTTGTTATTGGGACGGATTAAAAACTGAACTGTTTACGGGAGAACCAGCTGCAGAAAACCGGGACCAAAACATCGCAACACAATAATGGACGACGACCTTGTTTTATCAACACATGGTGACTCTTGAATATTTCGCGAGTGAATTTTCATACCTGTTTTCAGTGTACAGCATTTTTGTTTTTTCTACAAGTTATAAAGTGACCAGTGACCGTGATGACGAAGATCGGTCCGAACTGAAATTTCATACATCAAGTCTTGTGATTACCCCGCACGTTGCCTCACCGCAGAAGAGATACGGGTCTTCCTCCTGTCTGATACAAGTATCATCGTCCAGTATTAGATTATTAGAAGGGTGAACTTTGTCCCGTGATTTCGAATGATAATAACCTTGGAAAAATTGTGATCGTTGAGTAATTTCTCAACCACGTATTTGATATAACTATGAGAATTGAGATTCTGATTTAAAAATCTATGAGGAATCGTTTGAAATATAAATAACGTCGCGTTATCGTTTGTATAACCTCGTACTTTGTTGTTGTTTACTCTTTGGTACCATAACGTCCGACTTATTGTAGACAAAGTAATACAAAACGTAAAAATCGCGAGCGTGCGGTACCACCACGATACCGAAGATAACATCAGCAACTTCATCATCGACATCATAATCGTTCTCGTCTACATTGTCGTCGTTGACGACCCTGGACCTAAGAAGATGCCGCAATGCGCCGTTGCAACGTGTCGCAACAGTCACCGTAGGACCCGCGGTCGCCGCATCCGTTACCATCGATTCCCCCAGTTACCGGAAGTCCGTTCCCGTTGGGTCCGTGCCTGCGGTCGTATTCCGTTGTCGAACGGTGATGCCCCATTCAACATTCACACAGCTCGTATATGTTCTTTACATTTTACCAACGATTCTTACGAGAAAGATGTGGAACATCTGGTCCTCGGACTTCCGGCTAGAAGCCGACTCAGACGGGGAGCGGTACCAACAATTTCGGTACCCGTATCCGTCCAACCGGTAACAAAGATGCTTGTAGAGGATGCCAAAAGATCGCTGCTCAAGGTCGCCCACGCTAAGGTTATCCGGCAGCAAAAGTCAGTACTAGAGGATAGAAAAACCGCCACCCTCAACACCATGACCGCTATCGCCGAACAGAAAATGGCGGGAATCGACGTCCTTCTCGCCCTAGGCCTAAAACCAGCCCCGCGGTGAGTCAGCACTGCTCCGAGCGACCCTCCTCGCTCTCTGGGCTCCCGCCCTTCCGATATCCCCTCCTCGACCCTTCCCTCATGCTTCCCTTGTTCCCGACATTTTCTCCCATCTATCCCTAGTTCTTTTCCCCCCGCTGCCTCTCTCTTTCTAATTATCTCCCCAGTTTGCTCTCGCTTCTCCCCCTAGTAAGTAAGCACGCACGTGTGTCTCTCATCGTATTGTGGAGATCCTTGCGAGCCCGCAGAAAGAGACTTGAAGCGTTTCTCTTCCATCCCCCCTAACCCTAACTGGTGGTAACTTTCCCGTATACCTAATGCAATCCAGTATTATACGCTGTACAATTTATTGAATTAATTTTCTTCCATTTTTTTTTCCTGAGAACTTTGGCACAGGGCGCACACTTTGAATGTGCATATTTGCGGCATGCATCGATTTTTACCGATATTATATGGGGCAGGGTCCAAATTGTAGGACAATGTTTAACGCCGTACTGCTAAACTTACATTTATATACCGAGCTGATCTGATCGTGTGCTGCTAAAAGTAGCGGCTGCATGTTGAACGCGTATTGCTGCAGGTGCAGAATTCCGTTCTTCTTCGAACGGTCAGTCCTTTACGGTCGGCGTTCTTTCTCACGTGCCGCACAAGAGGCCGAAAAAGTATCCTGCAATTCCTCTGCCGACCCCATGTTTATGTTGGGAAATGTGATAAAATCGACGTCACACGAAATAAAAAGAATGAGATATAATACACGTACAGTATACTAATCGTAATTATTATACGTAGGGCTATACCATATTATACGTGCATATATAGTCTCAGGAAAATGCTGACATGATCAGAAAATTGTACCACTCCATGCGCCGGTGGTTCCCATGCATAAAAAAACGTAATCTTCATTCAATCGGTACTGCATAATAAGATCCGATAATTATTTTACTTACAGTTTGAACAAAATGCACGCGATGGATGCCTCGGCTGGTGCGAAGGTCATGCAGAGTGATAAGGGCGGGAAGAAAATGGAAAAAGTCATCGAGAGACAGGAAGCTGCTCCGGCTCAGACGAAAGATCAACGTCGTGGAGGGACAGCGGAAACCGATTCAGCACAGGCAACTGCACCACGAAATCATCGGGATCGTATCAATCACCACAATCATCCAAATCATCGTCGTAATGGGGGAGAACCGAGGGAAAAAAATGAAAGCTCGCGGGCTTATGACGTCAAAAAAGAACCTAGTTCTGAACCGGAAACAGACCCGGAACCGGAGAGAGATTCGGTACCCGATCTAAGGAAACGAGCCGCTGCTCCAGACCGACCAAAAAACTTGAAGACGGAACGGCAAAGCAAAAAGCGGCGGTCGACCGAAGAGGTCCAGACATCCAATGGCGGGTCAAAAAGAGCATGTCTGGAACAGAGGGAAGAATTCATCTCGTCTCTTGTAGGAGGCGAGAAAGTTACCACGGAAGAACTTACCGTTAGGGCGGAACAACTGCGAGCAGAGTTGCAGGTAAATTTTTGCATTTTGATAACCAAAATTTATTCCCCGATGTCTTTAACCCGCGATTGTATTTCCATAGGCTTTGGATCAGCTAGCGCGAGCTAAGGAGAAGGAATGGAACGAGATTTTAAGCATGAGAAAGTTGAAAGAAGAGGCGTACCTGAGGATTGAACGTCGCCGTCAGGTCGTTGGTTTTATGGAGGGGAACGGCCAGCTCAACGATGCCTCCAGTCTACCGTCGGCCAGTCTTTCCCTCGAACAAGAATGGGACAATGCGAAGGAAAAAAGTAACTCCACGGAGGCGACGCTTAGTGACAAAAGCGTAACGAAGCCCCAGGTGACTTCGAAACAAAGCGAAAATGGGCAGAAGGAATCCGCGGACGGACAAAATTCTGAAAACAGACAAATTGGAGAGGGAAGACAGGGGCCTATGGTCGATGTTAGAACCATCATCGCGGATTATAGGCTGAGGCACCCGGAAATTGTGCCGCGAAGGTAGATTTGTGCAATTAGAAAAATAAAGAAAGATTAATATCTTCAAAGTCTCTGTTGGGCTCGATAATCCTCTTTGAAGGATATGCAGTATGTTCATTTGACATTCTTTATTTTAGAACTCGGCGAATGAGAAACTCTGTCAACATTGGTTTGGGCGCCGGAGGTGCTATGGTTGAAACTGGACATGTGGGAGCCGATTCTCGACCTTCTAGCACAGATTCTTGCAAGAGCAGCTCTAACCCCACAGATCCCAGCAATTCTATGAGCTTTAAGGACGTTCTCGTCCAGTTTGCCAAACTCAGCCAACAGCAAGGTAGTTTATGACACTGAACTGCAACTCAAATTTCGATTACTTGATTATTTTTTTTCCTTATCCAAGAACTTTTTTCAGGCGAGGCAATAAAAACGCCACAAAATTATCCAGATGTGACCCTTCACCCGGTGCTGCCGTCTCCTGTAGCTCCACAGACGAGTGCGATACAACAGTCAGGTTCCTTGTTGCATGGTATTTTGACAAAATCTCAATCGCCACGTCCCACAACTTTCTCCCCAACATTAGCTAGGCTTCTGACAGCTCCGGAGAGAGAAAGATGCAATCCCGTTGCTACTTCTACACCCCAACAAAATACTGCCACACAGCATTTAATACAGGCTTACCAGGGCAGCAATCCGGTCTCGATCAGCGATCTCTTATCTTCGTCAAAGGTAATTACACGATTCCTAATTTCACTGCGAGGGATAAAATGTAGAACAAATCACAATCCAACCCGTTAGACTTGGGCAGAGTATGTTGTATAAGATTTACTTGACCTCTTCTAATTTGAAATCATATATCAACAAATTTTAGGCCAGGACGGAAATAACAATAACACCTGTGGTCAACACCCCAATCGTTCAATCCCATTCAAACAGCCTTATTCATGTGGTAAGCATTGCGTTTACCTCTAGTGTTGTTCCAATTTACTAAGATTCTGAATAGATGATAAATAAATTAAACTAAAGGCCCAAACCATATTCATGAAAACTTGTACATAGTTGTTCTTCGAAATTTCAGGAAGACGTAGACGATGATACGACGGTTATCGAAGAGAGAAGCCGGTCGTCAAATACCAGGGATGAAAGTCCCCCACGTTGTCAAGGGTGCCAAGAAAGAGCCGCACAATTTGTTTGCGCAGGCTGTGGGAACCAGTGGTACTGCAGTCGAGAATGCCAGGTGATTATTGCCATAAAATTCAATGTAGTCTGAAGGTGTTGCTCAATCCAATTAAACCAATATATGATTTACTAAATGGTGAATTTTGTTTAATCAGGTGTCTGCCTGGGACGAGCACTCTGAGGTGTGTTCTGGGTAGATAATTAAGCTTAACCGGAGCGAACCAGTCTTACCAAATGCGACTTCCAGAAGAAAACAATAAATCGAAAATGAATCTAGTCACGAGATGTAACACCAAGAGGAGAAAAAGGACAGACAAATATTATATTTTTTACGAATTTCAATGATTTACGAAGAAGAAGCAGTAAAGAAAAGAAGTAACTTCCAATACCCCGTTTTTCCATTTGCTAAAAATGATGACCAGGTGGATTAACCGTGCATGTAAAATTTGAAGAACGTTTGTTAAGTCTTTTAAAAAAGTTCCACAGTGTATCGCAAGTCTCGGTGATTTCGCTGGAATTTATGTAAGTTTTTTTTCAAATTCCACTCATCATCGGTCATATATCATCGTAAATCATTATTGTGACGTAGCGAAGAACTAGATCAAGTATCAAATCATGAGTGTACGCAACATGTTTGAACTAAAGAGTGATCAATGTAATTACGTATTGTGAATCAAGCTTGTCTCAAGATGATTATAAACGAGAGTATGTAACTAAAAGACCTGGCTGTAATGTGACTACTAATCAATAATATCCGGTAAATGTATACTACCCATCGCACAGAAGGAAAGAGGTCTCTGCCGCATTAACAAACGTTTTTTGGAATTTTCATTTTGGTATAGAATTTTTTGTCGAGCACTCAATTTCCTAATTTGTGCGCGGCACCATCCTTGTAACTCAGCTATAGAGCTGCGAAGCGTAAGGCTCGAACCGTGTACAATACCTACGAGCAACACGCATACTATTTTATACAATATTTGTTACCATTGTGTAAATTAGACTTAGAACATTAGACCCATACCATAGGATATAAGATGTTTTTGTAATTTAGTTCGTATTATGTTTTACCCTTACTTCCGATCGTTTGGTTTTTTTTTTAGGTAGTCTCCAACTTATTTTCCCAAAGTCCAAATATAATCTGGAGCCAAAAGTTCCTACAGGTACATTATATTTTACCCATTTCAACATCAACTGACGATGAAATAAATGCAATTTGGATTGTAGCCAACAGACTTCTATCAATATATAAGGATTTTCCCAGCTCTTCAACTCCATATCCCTTTCACTTGGTTCTTGTTCTTCCCAAAAATAGGCAACAACTAAATTATCCTGAATTACTATCAACAAGGGCAGCAATCCTATACCTCTTCCTGAGCTGTGAATTTCTGTAATAAATATAACAAGCAAGGTAGATGAACGGATACAAGCATGGAAACTATAAAAAGGTGGAAGAGCAGCCTTTCGTTGGCTGTTGTTATTATTAATAGTTACAATGTGATTCAAGTCACGACGAAAGCGTTGATTATAGTTGACATTTTGGGAGAGCAGATTATAGCAGTATTTTGAGTGCGGATCTTTGTAAGTGTTTTCATGCCGCACTGACGCACTTGAGGTACGACACGTAGCCAAGCAGACTTGAAACCGATCAAGAGTGCGCAAACGATGTCGTATGGCATTCACCTCCGCACGCCCTCCTTCTTCAGCTCTTTTTAATCTGCGGTTTTGATCATGGCCAGATTTTTTCTCCGGGTCCTTTGCAACCTTATTGCTTGCTGCCTGCTAATGATCATCATCATTCGATAAAGGTCTGTGATATAGAGTAATCAATCCGAAATAAATGTATTTACCCTCCCTGGATGCAGACAGCATGAGACGCAATACTCAAAAATGGCACAACAACCTTCGGAGTTGCAGGTCTGGCAGCTATAACGCTCGCGTTCGATGGAAATTGGTGTAGAAGCTTCAGATCGATTTGGATCTCCGTCTAAGAGGGTCAACACTTCTGTTGAACAGCATCCAGAAGGCAGGACTTCACTTCTTGTGCAAACTAGCCCACGTTCGTCTACGATCAGTGCCTTGCCCTGAAGAGTCAGGCATTGTTCACTTCGATTGAATAATTTTCAGCAAAATTTTAACGCTAGTACTAGCGTTGATATTCCTTTAATACCTGTATAGAATTCCGGCAATTATTTCTTAAGGGATCGCTGTTATTCAGAGTCAATGCTGTATCCTGGTCTTTATCTTCATCTCCTTCTGCACTCAAGGCTTGCATCTGCCAGAAGTAAGGCTTATCAGTTGAAAAATATAACTGGTCATCGTCGGAATCATTCTCGACCAAGGCCGCCTTTTTCTGAAGATAGGGAATGCGTAAAGCGTAAATATTACTGGTTTACTAAAATAGGAGAGAAGTGAGGCTGCTGATTATGGGTGCAGACTTCTAAAAATTGACAGCGGGGTTTACCTCGTGCTGAAATAAGCTGAGCGCACAGTAGGTGAAAGAAACGGCGAAGATCACGCCTAGAACTATACGTCGTCGTAACAATCTAATGACAGCCGTCCAAGCAGGCATGTTTCACCCGCAGATTTTTGGTGGTGCTATGGTGTTTTATCGGACCTCTACTTCTGAGGTTCGTTTCGATAGCGTATTATTTGTTTTTAAACTTCATAGTAACCTACAAACGTCCTACTACGACGCCATATCAACAACGGAGGCCTTGATAACCTTAACATCAAGAGTGGAAACTCCCATTTTGCCAATAGTAAAAAAAAGAGCGGAAATCGCCCAAGGATACGCGATAAAATGCCGGCACCACTGATCTATATAGATATATATCGTGGCCGGCACACATCCCTCAGATGTATAAGGATGTACAGAGGTACCAGAGATTAGTACTTTACTCCCTAGATGCCTTTTCAAATTTTCTCATTCCTGGCCGCGGGAAAATTTTTGTTTCCGGCATGCATAACATCCTTCGAACAACCGCGGGAGGCTTACAAGCACGTGGTTTAATTTTGATTCAAATAAATTTATATATTTTATTTATTCCACTACGTAATCGTCATACTCGCTTGATCAAAAATTACATTATTTAGGTCATTCACTTTGGAATTAAAAAGTTCAATAATCTATGGATGATCGTCGCATCGTCGAAAGGTTAATGCGTATCGGAAAATTCTCCGTGGACGAACTCACTTAGAATAAAATTACTTAAAGATTTACACATACATGTAAGATCCTGTATATGAAAAATTCTTGATAATTGCAATTACATGTAACACATCATATCCAGCTAAAAGTAAAACTTCTTCCTCATACTCTCGTTTAACTAATATTTAAAAACGTAAAACGAGCTATACGAACTATGGTTGTATTATAATAAGAAAACTTCTAAGGCATTCCTCACATCCTATCATATCCATACAATAAGGAGCTCCTCCTTCTGCCAAAGTATATCTTTGCCAAAAAATGTGAAACTGCAAAATAGGAACCTCCCTTCGGAATTGAACGTGGACGCTTAGGTGTACATATATACAAGGTATATAAAATACATACACACTCGGCGTATTATGTATCTAACACATAGCCGGCATATAGCTACACACCTTTCTACACACCTCATCCCGTACGTCCCGCCCGCAATTCGCAAGGAATGATCCCGGAGGATGCGCGCGTCTACTTTGGCGGCACGTGTACCACCGCTGCCTATCCTACTTCTACCAGAAGACGGTGGGTATAGAACTATTTAACGTGGGTTTCCCTTGCAGACTCCACGAGGACGAGGCTGTAGAGGCGTCCAGACGTGTGTCCCTCCTAAGGGTAAGAAAATACAAATTTTAAAAATGACTATTATCCAATTGCACGATTCCACATTCCAAGAACTGCAACGCATTCGATAAAAAAAAGACAAACCGCTAGTCGGCTTTTTTGGTTTACCAATTTTTATAGCGATCTAGTCGGTGACTTCATTTCGTTTACGTTCCAGTTGAATTCAGTAAATTCATCATTTAGATCTGCTGTACATATTTTTTGTTGCCATAAGACCGGCGTATCAGTTAGATGATTTCAATTCAGCATTCGAATATTCGGTACGGTCAACCTATAGTTCAAAATTCATTTCGACGAAGTTATACTTAATTGTTATACAGTATTAAATAATTTTTTTTATTTAGCAAGGCTTCAATCAAACGCGGTATGTGTATATTTGCTAACCCGATCATAATCGACTAAGAATCGGAAATAGCGTTTGTATGTTACCTATGTATAGATATATAATAAATACGATTCCGTTTGTAGAGCAGGTAGCTAGCTCCTTATTAATTTATCTTGTACTTCTACTACATGCGTGCAGCAGCATGTTTCCAAGATATCCTGAATTATAGAAACAGCTATAGTTAGATTCGATTGTCCCTCACCAAATATGTTGCAGGGTTAGTGGTAAGACCAATAAACCAAAATTAAAATGAGAATTACGTAATTTATCACAAGACCGACATTATATATACACTTATTAACTTGATGGACGTCACAGGTACAGAAACGAGAGCGACCGACGTTTCAGTCACAATAGGGATTATAGACCAGATACATAGGGTCTAGTCTAAGTCATAGAATGTTCTGATTGGTGTAACTATTTACTCATAGACTAACAAAATAATTATATATTTTTTGTGTGTATGTATAAGTAAAAATGTTATGATAATATAATTGCAAACTATAACGATCAGTTGTGTAAGACAACCGCCTTACTTACACACGTGGCTTCTTTTTTTCTGGGGCTACGGTGCAAAAGTTTCCAAAAATTTCCATCTATATACACGATATCAAATATATTTAAATAAACGCATTTTATACCTATAGCAAATATACCTACCGTGACGAATCGAATAAAGGATCATCATCATGGGATCAGGGAGAATAAATTATCGTGCATCTAAAGTCCGCGGGCGACATCGTCGAGTTGCGCGAATCCATGCAGATCGCAGTTATCTTTGATATGCAGGGCGATGTCAGTACCTATGACGTACATATATGTAGGTACATTGTCTCGTACATATTATATCTACAGATACAACACGTATATCTATAGCTGCAGGAAGCTAAAAGCCGGCGAACTTGGCCAGACGGTCGGGCGTCAGGCATCAGCTATCTTTGATTCTTTTTACTCTTCTATTCCAATTACGTAAATAGATTCACAGATCCCTTATTGTAAAATTAAATATCATACTGTAGATGTATACTCTGTATAGCACACCTGTATATAACCGTTAATTTCTCATAAATTCGCCGATATATTCGAAGCAATGGGTTATTTTCGCACGTGCATTTATCGAGGTCTGCAGTGCGATATTACGTCAACTATATACGAGATCCTAGAAGCACAGCAGACGTCGAGACCTCCTGCGTTGTAATTGCCGTCTTTACTCGGCTTAATTATTTACCGATCGATTATTATATATATGGGCGGTATATATTTCGTCGAATTGCACCGTGGATACATAAATTACTACGAAATTCTAGCCAGAACCTTCGAGATGCTGCGCATGACGATAAAATTATTCCTGGTATTTCGCGTTACAAACAGCGCTGGTTACAAATTTATCCCAAAATTAAACCTAGATAATAAAGCAGCAACAACTATAGTTGGGTTTCGAAATTTGTGTTGTCTCTCTTTTTTTATTCATTAGCTTCGACGGACGATCATGCCGCGGGTATCAATATGTGACGGGGGTGGTTTTCAATAGGTATACAAAAGAATCTGATCGCGGTTTCTAACAAACACATACCAAGACGATATCGACGACGCAGGGTGCGTAGCCGAGTCGTGTAAGAAAAGGGTACACATATACATAGATATAGCTATTATACATAGGTAAACTTATATCACATACTACAGGTATATAGTACCTGGGGTAAGGGGGTATAAATAAATCATAAGACACGGTATGTAGATATTAGGTATACCAAGCGGAATCGTTGAAGAGTTTATGATAAAAGTAGGGCATTGGTGGCTCGCGGGGTCGATTCGTTCAATTCGGTACCGCGAATCAATATATCACACTGGCAACTCTATACCTGTACCTTAAACAAGCTCCTGATCGTCCTTGTCTCTTATTGTTGTCCCTTACCACTCAGTTATGCATTTCAAATCGTCAAAGGCGCAAAACAAGTCGAAGAAATCCACAAACCTATAAGCGCATCAAGAAAAAAAAAAAGAAACCAAGCAGAGAAAAAATTGTTCGCCAAATCCACGTGGGTGCACATCGGAAGATATCGACGCAGGTATACCTATATGTGCACGATGTACACGATATATTTACACCTATGTGCATTGAGGAAACTACATATACGGTGTCCTCGAGGGCCTAATGGAACCGACGAGCCTCTGCTAACTCAGTTAAAAGTTATGAGCATACATCCGAGAACAGAAACTCGCGCGCCGTATAGTATAATACGTATTAGCAATGTGTTCTACGTACCCTTGCATATCACATACGTATACATGAGTAAGTTATCGTATAGTCGGTATCCTATCTCTGAAATGCACTTCTTCCCTTTCCACTCTACGTCGAGGAGCAGCTATATATACCGTGTCACTTGCACATTCAACGACCCTAGGATGTCTCATGTCTGCAGCAACAAGTATATGCCAATCTGAACCCTAAAACAAGAAAACATAATCAGTAATTTCATTGTTCGGGGGTACTCAAGTATATCTGGTTTCACAATTAGTCATCGGCGCCGACTTCTTCTCATTGTCAGATATACATTACATGCTTAAGATGTATTGAATTTAACGATATATCTATGTTACCTGTTGCAAAGTATAACTATAGTAAATATAAATTAGCTCTATAACACAATCACCTTTACACCCACTTATTACATATGAACAGATGCTATTGTTACAGGTACTACGGGTTGTGACGTCGAGGGTAATATTCTTGGTGCCGATCTAATTGTAAGCTATAAAAAGTGCAGCAGCGCGTCGTACTTACGACGTGATGGGCGGATGGCCCCTAGGGGTAATTTCTGTCGTAGGTCTGATCCTGAACGCGTACGTTCTTCTAGTCGTGATATCGACGCGGCAGGTACGAAGACAGATTATATATCATACTGAACCTGGATTCAATAATAATAATATTCGTAACCCGAAATGGCGAATGAAAAACGCTTATAAAATTTTCAAAAAAGTTTCGAATTTTAATAATTAGTTCATTACGCAGACTCGGACCCCAGCGAGTGCCGTGACGCCAGCAACGACGGTGCTCCTCGTCCACCTTGGCGCCGTCGAAGTCATCCTCTGCATTGTGGTACTCGCTGCATCATCAACAAACGAAATATCTTGCGTTTTACACGGTTTTATACTCGCCCTTCTTCACCCTGTTGCCTTATGGACGGTTACTGGACTGAACTGCGACAGGTAAGACTTTAAATCATTAGAAGCTATAGTGATGCAGATGGAAGATAAAATTCTTATTATCATATAGATACTGTGCGATAGCTGCTCCTCTTCATTACGCGGGTTTGGTATCTCCAAAAAGAGTGGCATTTGGCCTTGCTGCCGCCTGGTCGGGGGTGCTTCTCCTCTGCCTTCCGCCCCTCTGTGGTCTCGCGCCTCCGTACAGGTCCGCCTTCGGGATAATAAAAAACGTTTACATCGTATAAACGCATAAACTGTAACTTCTTTTTTCAACTATATTTATTATCGTTAGATACAATCCGGGACTCGGCTGGTGCGTTCCGGAATTGGGTGCCGTCGGTTGGGGGGCTTTAGCGAGTTGGTACGGAGCGACGTACGCTTCCCTTGGCCTCGCCCTTCCGGCAGCTTTGGTGACCGCTTGCAATCTTCGCGTTCTCGGGATCGCTCGTTATCACAGACATCGTATAGCCAGCGCCATTTACCAGGTCACCCTGAGCGCTCAGGTTACAGTTACTCATCAAAGAAATCCATTTTCTCTTGTACCCGCAACAACATGCCCTGGCAACGTCGTCGGACCCCCCAGACTACGGAGCCCCGCAACCTGCACGGTCAGTTTGTCGATTTATTTTTGATTCTATCATAGACATATATCTGAGATTCTATGTTTGCTTTTGCTCTTTCTCTTGGATCTGGGTCAGGTGGTCCAACTTTTGGGATCAATGTACGCCATGTATCTGCCCTACTGTGGTCTACTTGCTTGGAGAGTTTGTCTTGGAATGGAACCTTCCTCATTGAATCCCCCACCGCAGGTCGAGACTCTAGCAGCGACACTTTTGGCCTGCTCTGCTCCCATAAACGGTCTACTTTACGGCTTAAAGTCCCAAACTCTCAGAAGTTCCGTTAAAAATTATTTTCGCAAAAAAGCAACCGAGTCGGAACTGCATCAGGTGAAAAAAAAATCAGAAAAAAATTAACCGGTAAAAATGATTGAATGCTCATCGTGAATCTTTTTTTTTTACCCTTTAGGAAATTCAGGCGCGTATACCGAGCGTCACGGGTTCCCGACGTCCTTCAGGAACTCCGACGGGTGGAGGGGTTCAATTTTCGATGCTACCGACGCAAAGATGCCTCAGCGAAGTTTTACTGCCATCGGAAGAACGACGTCCTTCGGGGCTCCGAACTGTCGCCTCATGCAATACTCTAGGAGTGCCGAATAATATTTCGAGAACTCCAGCCCCTGCCAGAAGCGAGCTCACGATTGAAAATAGACACCGTATTCTAATCGCGAGAACTGAAAGTGGAGATTCTCTCTTGCGGGATCAGGATAGGAATTATCATTCACCGACGAACGTATCGAGTCCGAGATCCACAAAATTACGAGGAACACGCTGCTGTGAAACTTGAGAAAGAATAAGTGCGGCAAAGAATTTTAATTACGATTACAACAGGGGTGCGATTATGGTGCATTATGCCATAGTCTCAGGGGTACTTGTTGCAATCGGTGACGAAAGGATCAAAGAAAAAAAAGATTCAGATGGACGAAAATGCGCGTTTTGTATTAAGGCTATCGATATGACGTAGAAAAAATATACATAATATACAGTGTCAGTTGATAGGAATATCAGTCATAAATCGCGTAATAACGTCCGTATATGTATACCCGAAAAAATCAGGTAATACAAAGATGATCGGTGGTTACATAATCATCAATCACCGGTGTAGACAGATTTCGCGAGATTATTTTTCTACACTATAACTATATTACCTGTATTGATAAACGGCGACCTTACGCAACCATCAGTATTATAATATATCATACAATAGTTATATACACTGTTATACACCGCGGGTATAGTTTACGTTAGAATAGGTATCAAGAGACTCGGTAGAGTCTCGCGCCAAGTACATTCGAAGAACAGGCAGACTACCGAGTATCTTTACTGCGACGGGAGCTCAAAATGGGGGTTCGGTTCGCGTTTCATCAAATAGCTCCCATATTAATAATAGTACAGCAAATGTAAAATCACTTTCGTTATATAAATCGAGGACGAGCTTTCATTTAAGACTAATTTCAATAAAATCGGTGGTCGGAAAGCTGTGATATGATGATCTCTGATCATCGTTGGGCTCGTTTCAAGTGGTCATCGTCGTACGCTAGCTATATGTCATCTGGAAACCGATACCATTCCAACATCAATTGTATAGACGGGAGGCCGCGGTATGGTTACTGTCGTGGCTCGCGCTGTATTCCTGTCAAGTAGGAAAAAGGTTATAATTCCCGCACGCCTAGTAGATGGCGTTAGCGTAGTCACGTCTCATTTCTTACCGAGTGCGCCGCCGCACAGCGATTCCTTTTCATCGGGTCTCAAAAAAGCGGCGCTCTCATGGCTACCGTTCGAAAATTTTTCTTAACCCGTCAAACATCTTACAACATAGTACACCTAAAAAAACATAATTGATACTTCAATATTCTTCAACGACATACAAAAAGTTATGAAATCCCCGAAAAGGCACCTACAGTGTAAAAAAATTCGCCAAGTACATTGAATGTTTAAAGAATTCATTGATAATAAGAAAAAAAAAGATCCAAATCAATTATTGTGCCAAGTACATGTAACTTCGCATCATGTAAGAATCTAGAATTGAAAAGTAAATCAATGAGAATCAATTCAAAGAATCAAAAAAATAAATTGGAGGTAGTGGGGCTTGGCGGGCTTTTTCGGAAAAAAATCCAGAACTCTTGTACGGCAATATAACATTAGCCCGCCAAGAACCACGTACTCCAATTTATTTTTTTGATTCTTTTGATTCTTTGAATTGATTCTCATTGATTTACTTTTCAATTCTAGATTCTTACATGATGCGAAGTTACATGTACTTGGCACAATAATTGATTTGGATCCTTTTTTTCTTATTATCAATGAATTTTTTGAACATTTAATGTACTTGGCGAATTTTTTTGCACCGTAGGTGCCTTTTGGGGGATTTAGATATACAACATTAGCTGCGAGTAATAAATAGGTTTATTTTTTTAGCTCGCGGAATTGTTGAATCATGAAAGAGGCTGGCCCTTCAAAAGTTGAAACTTGCCTCGCGCGGTGAGGGGAATATCGTATTAGGAATATATTATAGTATGTATATTCACTGAAGCTGAGCTGCAGGCACGCACGGTAAAATAATTATAAGATGGATTAGAATTAGAATTTATACGTGTTTAGATAAAAAAAAGCGCAGGATGCAAATGGAAAATATTGTGTGTAAACCCTGCATCGTGTAGGTATAGAGAACTGTGTAGCATTTAGGAAAAATGCATGTTGTTTGAGGTGTACGTTGAACCGAAATCGGAGAAACTTTATTTGCTGTGTTACTGCTGATAACTGTGCAGGTAACTGGTGTGTAGCGTATAGGGGTATAGTATGATTTGTGTTAAGGGGCGAGAGACAATTATAATAACTACTCTAGAAATGGTTAGCATTATTCACTGTAAACTGAAATTAGATGACTGACCGTCGTCACGACGACTGAAAACTGAGTATACAAAATAATGATATAAAATTATAAATTCGCAATACCGCATTGTTCAGTGTACCCCTCTATAATCCTGCGATCACCAAGTATATATCGTCAATTCTCAGGGGCCATCGTCCTGAAAATAGTGTTCCACAAATCGCGTATTACATAAAAAATCGAAATATTCTCCCTCAAATCCTCAGGGACTCGACCCATCCAAGGGACCGTATTCATCATAAATGTTGTTCTTATACGGACGTGTTGCGATAGTGTATCGTGTTCCTTTTTCTGAACCTCAATCTCGTGCGTGAGAAATGCTTGTCGAATATTCGCGTCGAGTGGCGTTGATCACCTCTTCCAGGCAGCTGGCCTATACGTGGAACGAATGACGCGCTGGAGAACAATAGGCAAGAGCTGCTTTGATCTTTAAATTCTTCTGGATTTTCCTTTTGCTGAGATACCCACTCCCAAACTTCATGGATCCTAAGTACAGGAAGAACGAACAGTGCCGAGGTATTTCTGATCCTAAGGTTAATAATTTAAGCCGTCGATTACAGTATTAGAGGATGTCTATAAATTCTGATCATGAAATCGGGGTAAAAGGGAGAATTATTGTAAATTAACAGAACTTTGGGTAAAGATGAAAATTAGGTGTCGACCGTACTCGACGTTTCGCGGCAGCCGCGGAAACATCGTAAACTCGCATGGTATATCACCCCCGAGTATGCCGAGTATCGATCCAAAAAGCTCAGCTCAAAACCTGCGCATTACGCAGTGCTCGACTAATGTCCGAAAACAAACCAGAAAATTTGTATCTTTTCGAGTACAAAATGCAGCATAATGAAGATCCGAACCCTGTACGAAATATAGTGGAAACTCCACACGGGGGTATTCATACCCAGGTGATGTCGCCAATGGGGGTTCACAAAATCTTGAACGATGGGATTGGCCGAACAGCCCGGAGGAGATGATGTTCAGAAAAAGTAAACCTTCATTATTACTAAAGATATACGCATCGTGTTATATTAGGTGATGTTAACGCGCAGATTGTTGGAAGCTTACCTACATCAGGACTGGCTTCATATCGTCTTGAGGAGGTCATTAGCCCTCGCTGTAGTGGTGGGAATTATCGCCGTTGGCACTTCGCTCCTGAAGTCAGGTGTTTCACTACCTGATGCCCACAGTTCACCCGCGCTTGTTCCTCCGGACCCTGAACAACGGCAGCCACCTTCCTGGAGCAAACTGAAAGTTTTTCGTAAAAGTGCAGTATGCGTGGATGCGAAACCATGTGCTCTAATTGGCAGGTAAGGATAAACTGGTCCGTCGTATTTTTAAGAATACTTCATAAGTTCGCTCGTATCTTAGATCGATGCTGCGGCGGAATGGATCTGCCGTCGACGCCGCTTTGGCAGCAATGATTTGCAACGGTCTAATTAACATGCAGAGCATGGGCTTCGGAGGAGGCTTTCTCATGACTGTCTATGACAGGGCGAACCGCCAAGCTGTCACTCTCGATGCGAGAGAATCAGCGCCTCGTGCTGCCCGTACCGACATGCTCGACGATCTGCCGGTCCTCGCATCACAAACTGGTGAGTTAATTATGCCTTTGATAAGACGACAAAGAAGAAATATTAATTCTTTCGTTCATTCATTCATTCAGGACCCTTAGCAATAACGGTTCCTGGTGAATTACATGGATATTGGAAAGCGCATCAACGTTTCGGGAAAGTTCCATGGTCTGACCTCTTCAAACCGAGTATATCGATCTGCGAATCCGGGTACATAATGACAAAAGCTCAGCATGATGGACTTCTAATAAACAGCGAGGCCATAAAGAAGGACCTCACGCTGCGGTGAGTCAATTACATTTGTGAGAATTCCAATTACTTAATACCATCTATGATAATAATCTTCAGGTCTTGGTTCGTCGATAGCAAGACGGGAAAATTTCTTGTTCCTGGATCCGTCATACGCCCCTCTGAACTTTGCAAAACAATGCGGCTCGTCGCGATTGGCAACGCGACGGAATTTTACAATGGCAGTTTAAGTCGTATACTAATACAGGATCTCAGGATACGAGGGAGTATCCTGACGGTGGAGG
The DNA here is from genome assembly GCA_963978495.1 of Athalia circularis. NCBI lineage: Eukaryota > Metazoa > Arthropoda > Insecta > Hymenoptera > Athaliidae > Athalia > Athalia circularis. Next base: position 11,645,288 of record OZ021702.1, read on the forward strand.
ATCTCACCCTGTACAGGTAACTTACTCTGCCTCCAACCATTGCCCGATAATTTATTATATGATAAGTGATTATACTCGTGATTATACCTATAATTTCTGACAGGGCTAAATGGGCATCTCCAATTTCGACGAAGTTTTCCACCGGTGAAACGCTCCACACTGTTGAACCACCCGGTGGAGGAGCGATACTTGCTTTCCTTCTCAACGTCCTGGATGGGTACAGATTCCGACCGTCAAGCCTCGCAACTCAAAACGCGACGTTGACCACATATCATAAAATGATCGAGGCCTTCAAGTTCGGATTCGCGTTACGCACCAAATTAGCTGACCCCGCGTACATCGACCTGAAAAATGTGAGTGATGTGAATAGTCGTATTGTAATAAAAAAAATTAAAAAATTAACCGAACCCTAATCGTCGACTATGTTGTAGCTACTTGGAAATCTGACCTCGAGAAGTTACGCCGACGAAATAAGAACCCGTATAAGTGATCGTGAGACATGGAATGATCCGAGGCGGTATGGAGAATTCGCACCCGAGGCTAAAAGCGACCAGGGAACGTCCCACGTATCGATATTAGCACCGAATGGCGACGCTGTCTCTGCAACCAGCAGCATCAACATGTAGTAAGAATGAATGCACTGTAATTAAAAACAAAATCGATATTGTAATTATATGTATACTGCCTGCACAAATTTTATAGTTTCGGCAGCGGCGTAGTGAGCGAACGAACAGGAATCCTGATGAGCAGCACCATGAACGACTTCGGGGTGGTTCATCGTGAAAATTATTTCGGCTTACCAGCAAGTCCCAACAACCTTGTGGAGCCAGGAAAAAGACCACTTTCCTCAATGTCCCCGAGTATTCTGATTGATCAAGAAGGCGACGTTCGGATGGTAATTGGGGCGGCAGGAGGCACAAGAATCATCACGTCGATTGCTTTCGTGAGTAGTGAGATCATGCTTCAAATACTGGCAATATCATCATTGAACAAATTAAACACTCTACAAGTTTCATCTTACCTCAATATTTCCAGGTAATCGCTAGGCATTTATGGATGAAGGAAACGATAAAAGAAGCCGTGGACGCGGCCAGGATCCACCATCAATTACGACCCATGGATGTTTCCTACGAATATGGGGTGCTGAAGCCAGTGATTGATGGCTTGATTTCCATGGGGCATAAGACATCGCGTTATCGAGATCGCGGAAGCGTTATTTGCGCGATTGTGAGGCTGAATGGTACAATTTATGCGAATGCCGACTACCGCAAGGGCGGTGATGTCCTTGGCCTAGACTGAAACAGCGTTGAAAATATTAATAGCAAGATAAATCGGGGGCCGCCGCTGACTGCTGAGAGGTATTTTTATTTTGATTTTAATCGAAATTTCGGTCTTATTCGACAACGAAAAACTCTGATGAGAATTGCCCCAGTTTAACACATCTGCTTCGATTATCTTATCGTCTGTTTAGATCGGGGTATATCTATCTCGGCCCTGAGTTCAGCATGGATGTGATACAATGTGGTGTATGTATTATATGTAAACATAAATATTATAGGACACAGTACGCAAATAAAATTGCAATAAAATGTGGAAGCGAAGTATTATACTCCATAACACTGCATTTAACGATATATAAGTGCAATCCCAGTGCTGCTAGTATTGCACTTAATAATAAACCGCAATGTTGTGTGATAAGGACGAGGATAAGATTATTTAGACGTTGTCCAAGTTGTCGGTATGCGTAGTAAATTTAGCTGGCAACAATAATTTTCAGCGTAGCTTGCAAATTTTGCAATTATGATAAATAATTATCATCAATTTTCAACATTCAGCATTTGAATAAGATCCAACGACTTTTCAAGTTTCTCTCTCGCTCAAAATCCAGATAACCCTGCAAAGTATACAATATTTTAAATTTGTCACGTATTACAGAAGATAACAACGTTTGTGCATTCAAAATAAATACTGCAATTGCGAGAATTTTTCTAACAAAAAAAATAAATAAAGAAAAATGGTATCACACATGTTTTTACTTTTTCGTTCCCCTGCACTTTAAAGCGGTATCCATATTTGTATAGCTATGAATAATTGCGATTTGATACGCGATACCAAAATTCTTAAAAGCTGAAGTGGTATCATTGTGATATATTCACCGAAGTGAGAAGGAAAAATTTTAATTTAAACAGCTGTAGCCGAATATTAATTCAGAAGCAAATATCTCTTCAGCTCAATATCATGCACAGCTATAAGCACAGCTAACAGGTTTAAAGAATTATTCATGAACTTTATTTTGAAACACCATTTAGTACATGTCATTAATTAATACGAATTGCACCGTCCCATAGTTGAGAGAGCTAACTATAATAGTATACATAGAATAAAAACATTATTATTATAACACACGATTTTTTTGTTTCCTTTACACCTCGTCATTTCTGAACGAGCGACGAGAATCATAATATTACAATCTACCGATTAAGATATAAGCACCAGTCTTCAAATCTTTGCAACGTAATACATATATTTCGATTACGAGTAGATAGACGTATAAAACATGACGTTATCTTTCCGCTCTAAGAACAACAACAACAAAATACCGCGGTCGAAGGAATTTTGAAAAAAGAAATAGAAATACATGTGTGTATGTGCAACCGACTCTTATGTATAGTAAACTATACATAAATATCACCATAAATGCTCACATTTCTGTGAATTGAAAGAATCAATCAGTTGTCCCCATGTGGTAGGTGATCGTCTCTGATCTCTCATCAGTGGTGATCGTGTTGAAAAGATATATTTTGACAATGTAGGCCTTAGAAGCTTCAAGAATCGCATGAATTGATCTGCAGGGAATATCGAATCGATCGATACGCACGTATAATGTTAATTGTGATCCACATAAGCATATTCACAAATGTTCTTACCATTGGGCTGTGATGCCATCTGCGACAGAAAATAAGTTTGAAAAGAGGGGATATATATGTATTGCCGAACGAGGAAAATGGACGTATGTGTGTGTTATATGTTGTTGATTCTTCCAACCAATCAACGATTGATTTCACATTGTTTGATTTACCTGTGGCACATCGACCGTATTGTATTGCATCAGATCACATCAGATACAGATGCCTGAGTCTAAGTAATGTATAAAAGTTAATACAAAAGTGAACAAAATACTATTGAAAAAAGTTGAAACAAAGTAAGATCTATGTCGCAGTTATATGTATACCACACACATTGAGCAGTCCAATAGGAAATCGAGACTGGCGCGAGTAGATGCGCGAGTTTCTGCGCCGATATAAAAGGCGATGTTTTGTCCTTTCGCGTCGCAGTATCGAGCGGATCGCCCGTTTCAAATTACTGCGTCGTCAAGAGCACTGAAGTTGTCCTTCGAGCAAGAAGCGAAAAATTTTTCACCTCAATTCAATTTTGTCAATCGCAAATCGTTTTGCGCTTCGTATTTGTAAACAAAAAGTTAATAAATTAATCGAGAAATGTCCGAGCAGCACTTCGACAAGTACGAGCACTTTAACTACGATCACGACAAGCACATTTTTACCGGACACAGTGGTAAACAGAGAAGCAAAAGAGAAGTTGCTGACCATACGAACCATTTCGATCCCAGCGGCCATTCCAGAAAGATTCTCACCAAGCTTATAAACACCGAACACAACAAGAGAGTCCCTGTAGTCAAGACTACCAAGGCCTAGTAGACCTAAAATCGCCTAATTTTTATCCTTTGCATCTCATCATCAGTGCGTACGTAATCGTAACTTGATATTTACTCCAATATTATAATCCTATATTCCGAAGTCCTTTGTCTTGGTTTGATGTAAGCAATTACGTGACCCGCGTAATAACAATAGGCGCCGTTGCTTCGTAGAACATTTGCCCTTGTATATTTTAGAATACAGTTTTTCTCTCCCAGTACTGCATTAACTTACTTTGTTTTTTTCTTTTTCAAGGATCTGCACTTTTCAACCAACCACAATGTCGCCGGTTCGAATAGATCTTCATGGAAGGTGCAGCTACTGGAAGATCGTTGCGTGCAGTTAACAGGCCGTATGAAACGTTCACTTCATCGCTCATAAAAAAAAAAAGACAAAGAAGAAACGCAAAATTATCGTCATCAGCTAATCACCAAACGCGTTTGAAGAACCGGTTAACTTACTCGCAGCGATTGGCCATGTTGTCGATCTCTGAAATTTGAAATATTCGTCATTAGACTAATAATAAATTACTTACCTAAATATACTACCATACTTACTTAATATCTGATAATCCGCATTTCTCACGCATAGCTATATTTAGTGATATCGTTGTATCAATATTACAGTTATTACTATAGAATAGTATATTATGATTTAGAGGTAATATTTTTAGCACTGAACTTTCAAAAAATATTATAAATCGAATAAAGGAACTGTTTTCAATACTGTAACGTAGGTGTAGGTCTACTTTATACTATAAATGTTCGCTCCACTGTATAAATTTGACTTACGGAATCGTGATCTCAATTAACGGAGCTTCGTATCCGTGAGAGCGGTGGGAGATACAAAAATTCAAATAAAAGAAAATAGAACACATCCTGAGACGAGTTTCTTGTCGCTCGCAACTCCTAGATAATCACTGTAAACAGTGTTTCATCTATTACTACGAATCTAAATAATTCTTAATGTTTTCGGAAGACGTATTTATAAAATTCGGAAAATTTTGACTTTCTCTTAATCCGGCAATAGCTTTAGTTTCGTTGGGTTATTACGAAATTTGCCATCTCTAAATAGCAACAGACTGCGGAGAGCTGGTTGAAAGGTCGTTTACCGCGATGTACGGTAATAGATCTAAGGTTTTTGTATGGGAGACACTCACACATATAATTTTCCGCAATTCTCCCCCGCATTGCAAAATCGGGAGTCACGGCCTCGATGCAAGGATAAAGCAACCAGCTTATTGCGTCGTAGCCTCTGTCAAATCCCCTCTTAAGGCTGTGAGCTGTGCATCATGCATGACGTATTCGTATGTGTGATTTCAACATTCATACAGGTCACAATACATCTTTATGTCTACCGCCATACACAGAAACGAGGCACCTGTTTACAAATATGTTTGTAAACTTCGCGATATTAGATGAGGGAGAACTTTAGCCTTGGTTTGTTGATAATCGTTATCGATAGTAACAATACACAGATATTATTTAATCAGAAAAATTTCAGAACAAATACCTCCAAACTGTTTCGTCCAAGATCTCAATTTTTTCACCCAAAGCAACGCAATACGTTTTCAATTAAAATGACAAATTGAACTTGCTCGCCAGACCAACGTCAAGTACAGATAGTGCTATATCAGAATTCCAGTCTCATTTTAGAATATCTTCGAATATCTATCACAGTTGTATTCATGAAACTGTTGGCCTCATCATTGGGATTTGGAGGGTGGGTCAACAAAGATATCCACTCATTTGATCTTATCACTACTTACACTACACTGTATGAACCAGTTATTTTGATTCAGTTTTTGCTTTCATCGTAACCTTGTTTACTGGTACGGCGCATGGGCAATTCAAGATTTGCGCGTCATGCCTTATTATCAATGGTTTATTGCTTGGAACCTGGGAAACTACAAATAACATTCACGAATGTTGGGGCTCTAGAAACATAATTGACCTCACACTCCTGATGCTTAGCATTTACCTATTATGCCAGAATCCGTAGATGAAGTATGTTAAAATTTTTGGCAGAGGTACTACGGAACAATATGCGGTAGATAGTGGCCAACTTGTGTCCTGTTTTATTGCAGTAATTTACCTTACGCCTAAACGTCAAATTACTATTACACAACACGTTGTTCTGTACTTAGTACACTATAAATTAGCTATCTTTAATAGAGGCATTTGTTTTGGTTGCCATAATTTAGTGGTGGTGAGGTGCTTCAGTCTCATAACCGGATGGGAGTGCGTTGACATCCGGATTGTGGAAGATGCTACGCTGGCCATCACCCCATGGAAAACGCTGTCAAAAATCAAACATAATCACAGTTAGCGCTTCTTGCTGCAATGCTTAATATATTTATACTACACAGCAATATTGGTTGGACTAGTCATTTTGGGTTGAACTTTTTATTTTGATGAGTAGTATACAGATATAGGTATAGAAATCAAGGTAATTATATAGATTAGGGGCACACACTTCAAATGCCGTTAAACTTGGTGACGTCACTTAGGAGCTCCATAGGAGTAATTACCTTTGAAAAATAAGTGTCGCAAAGTAATAATAAAAAAGTTATAAATTATCAAAGTCCCAAGTATAATTTTTTTCAAAATTTACAACTAGGTGGGGGGACGTGTAGCAAAGATGATTTTAGTAAACATGTGACCGGCGCGCAAGCGCGCCGGTCACCTGTCTCACCCCTAATCAGTAACTTTAATTATTCATAACTTTTTTATTATTACTTTGCGACACCTATTTTTCATAGTTGATTACTCCTGTTGCCTTCTCAAGTGACGTCACAAAGTTTGACGCCATTTGGAGTATGTGCCCCTAATGTATATAATTACCAAAATCAACTCAATATCTAAAATTACAGAAAATCTCTTGTCAAGATTTAACTCTTGAGCCAACATTAAGAAATATGTGTAGGACTTACCTTGGTACGGATGCGCAAGTAGTCATAAGGAATAAACTCAGGCCGCGGCAGCTTGTGTTCTTCTTCGTGCACCAGATAGGTATTCACCGTGCAGAGAATTATTGCAGGGAAAGCGACAAAATAAGAAAGTTTCTTCCAGAACTTAATAGCCTCCGCTATGTGGAAGAACAATCAATGATTATGTAATGATTGAGTTCAGATTGATATTATACAAGTCGTGCAAGAACAAAACCGAAACTGGTCTGGATATTGCAGAACGGTTGAAAATACAAGTATGGAGAATGGGAATAGATGTCTAGTATATTTGAATTGATACTCACGTCCGTGTCCCGATACGGCAGCTGAACCATGGTGTATTTGGCTGGAAAATTGCCTGGCCAAAGCAATACGAGCTATCCGTGATGCCGCCATGTCTTAATACTTCTGCTGGTTTACCACTGATATTATCAGTGTGGTTTACTGTCGGAAGTTGAATGCAGATTATGGAGGTAAAGAGTCTTGCCGGTCTTGCCCACAGACCACTTTAGGGACGAGCAATTCTCTACTTAGTACATTGCCTCACCGCGAGGTAGTGCGGCAGTCGAAGTTTTCCCCTCTCCGCGCAACACCTAATCAGTTATGAGCATGGGTTATGAGCATAGACTTAGAGAGATAGACTGAGCGCTCTTATGGGCCGGTTGAAGCTCAAATTGATTTTCCTTCTCGCACAGCGGGAAGAGTGGAGGAGCTCAGCAAATAAGGAGAATAGAGTGAGTGAGGGGAATGCATGGGATCTACGGTCTACGTTCTCCCCACCAACTAACTGACTAGAGAAAGACAGGGTTACTCTCACCGTTGAGTGTAGATAGGTATAGGTACAGTGTGTTTGATGTTGACCCTCCTACTGGCCAAGCGCGTCGAGTTGAATCGGACCGACCAGTGAATCGGACAAGCTTCTGCTGTCGCCGAGTCGCCTCGATTGCTGGCAACAAGCCGCTTCCCTTCTCAAGTCCTCTATAGTCTGCGCTCCGTGATCGCTAAGTCGTCTGCTGTGGCTCAACTGTTTGACAGCTCCGAATTCGTTTCTGCTTTCGATCTGTTTCGATCGGCGATGCAATGATCGCAACGATTACTATTTATTTAGAGTACTGAGAGAAGTAATGTTAAGGAACAATACGACTTGTTTCTTCTTCTGGGACATGAGCAATGCTCCATACGAATTATTCCCTTTTCTAGGATATTAGGAATAATATAAAAAATATTGGGCACTATCGGAGGAGTAACCTCGAAAAATCTAACGGTCAAATGTTCGATACATTACATGTGATTTTATCACATGTGAAACCGAAACTATTTTCGTGGATTATGCCAGTAGCTTAGTTAAATCAAACGAAAGAGATGCAAAACACATGGGCCGACGAATGAAAATGAAGATTCCTGGTATGGGTTAACCGGTTGTTCACGTGTCATCCGCAAGATATTTACGCACGACATCCAGAACAGTGATTTTGAGGAACAATACGAGGTGTTCTCTCGTCTAGAATATCAACAACACTGTGAAAAATACAAAACACTATTGGAGAAGATACTATGTGAAAATTGACGGTAAGTTCTTTGATGCATTATTCTACTCAACGTTTAAGAACATAATACTCTGTGGATTATTGATATGTAGCATACGATAGCTAGAAGCTGAGATAAATCAAAAGAGAGCGGTACGAATCATATAGGCTGACGACTGAAAATAAAGATTCCGGGTATATGCTGTGGGATTTTATTTACAAATTCATGATAATAACACTTCAACGACAGGGAGTCACTCAAATAACAGAACATCAAAATGGATGGAACATTATTATAATTCATACTTGGATGTGATATTCATATAATGTTTTGTATCAAATTTATATACCAATCATCAGTCAACGTCATCATAGCACTCAGCACCGCAGCCAACTTTGAACCCAGCGGCAAATCTAGCAAGCAATCCAGCAGCAAAACAAGCGTCGTGTGCACTGGGCTCAACATGACAGAGGCACCATAAAAGTGGCGGGCTTGTGATTGCTGGAATGTGGGTTGTATAACACATGTCTTTTTGACAGCCCTCTCAGTTTCGTAAATGAACACAAATAATCGTAGATAAAACTCTGACCAGAGCAAAACGTGTTTCTATCCTTTCGATAATAACGACGTCGGGTGTTTACTCGCCAGCTCGCTGACTACATACTTGTAAGGTTACGAGGAGGAAGCTCGTCGAATCATCGGTAATCGTTACCGGCAGTGATATCGTAATGAAGTTTTTAATGTATCACAATATAGGAATAATGGTAGGCAGGGTGTTCAAATTTGTTGAATCCACAAAGCAATCACATGAGTAACAAACAGCATGAGTGTGAGTCAATCATAAACTTTGCATTTCTAACGTACTTAATGTTTCGAATTAAAATAACTAAAATCTGTCCTTGTCCCACAAGCATACCGATATCAAAGAATGCAGCGGTTTCTGTTCCAATAAAACGAACCAAAGGATCCTACTCCCACAGATGAATTGACGTCAACAAATTCTATGGATCCTCCTGTGTTAATTCGTGAAGAAACTCTGTCCTTCTCCCAGTATATCACGAACGAAGAGCTCCTCTCTGATTCCTACTCACCGACAAAAGTTCCGAACGACTGAAATGGCAGGAGAGTTTTTGAAACGAAGAAAGTCTACGAAGTGCAGCCACATCATACCCTTGTCACCTACCAAGCAATTATTTGTCAGCCAACTACAATCGATGCCTTTTTTTCATACCAAATATACTGATTCATAGAGACTAACATTATCCTTTTTCTTTGTAGCACACCGACATTGAAGGAAGTATCAGTTCTAGTTCCAGTGCCACAAACCAAAAGTTCCTGCTCCCTCAAAAAAATAAGCAGAAGTTGAAGTGCTCAGCATATCCTGTTATATTTTCTGAGAAAATTCAATTTTCTTCCTGGCACAATATGAACCAAGAGCTCCTCTCCGATCCTATTCATCCATGAAAGCTACGGCCGAATCCAATGTGAGAATTTTTTAAATGAAAGTCTCTCTTCGTTACATTTTATTATAAACTGCGGTCAAACTGAATCCCTGCCACCTGCTTAACAGTTGTTCATAAGTCAACTACAATCCTTCTTTTTATTTCAAATCTACTGAATCGATTCATTATAACTAACACTCCTTTCACCTACAAGCATATCGATAATGAAAGAAGTATCATTTTCTGTTTCGATATCACAAACCAAGCAAACTGATACCAAACGATTCGACCCTTGCCTCCATCTTACCAGAAAAGAACCGATCTTTCTCCTGGTATGTCGTTAAACACTGATAAGCTGCAGCTTCGAACCCAAGATCCGTTTCGTCAAACTAATGATCTGAGGATACTGCACCTGGTGACTTGTGATAAAACTGCACAAATATATCTCGTGAACTGAAAAACCGTGGATTTCAAATCGCAATTCAGCAGTTACCGAGCTTTCTTATTCAAATAGAACACATCGTCTGAGGCATATGAATCCGACCTGCGAAGTAATTAATCGTTGGATTGCAAATGCGTAGTACTATACCGAAATCTTTTGATATCTGCTAAACTTAATCGTCATAGTAACAAAATTTTTCTAACCCATCTAACATCTTACAACAATAGTATACTAAAGAAAGAATAATCAATACTACAATATTCTCCAACAACATACAAAAAGTTATGAAATCCCCCCAAAAAGCACCTACGATGCAAAAAAGTTCGCCAAGTACATTAAATGTTCAAAAAATTCCTTATTAATAAGAAAAAAAGGATAAAAATCAATAATTGTGCCAAGTACATGTAACTTTGCATCACGTAAGAATATACAATTGGAAAGTGAATCAATGAGAATCAATTCAAAGAATCAAAAAAAATTAAATGAAATATAAAAAAAAACATTCAAAAAAATAAATTGGAGGTAGTGGGACTTGGCGGGCTTTTTCGTAAAAAAAATCCAGAATTTTTGTATGGCGATATAACATTAGCCCGCCAAGAACCACGTACTCCAATTTATTTTTTTGAATGTTTTTTTTTATATTTCATTTTATTTTATTTTTTTTGATTCTTTGAATTGATTCTCATTGATTCACTTTCCAATTGTATATTCTTACGTGATGCAAAGTTACATGTACTTGGCACATTAATTGATTTGGATCCTTTTTTTCCTATTATCAATAAATTCTTCTCATTTCTTAATTAAAAACATTTGGGTAGTAATTGTTCCTAAACATTTGATGTACTTGGCGAACTTTTTTGCACCGTAGATGCCTTTTGGGGGGTAATGACTGACTAAATCAAACAGAAGTAATTCATCACATCTTTGTATGAATGGAAGCACAGGATTAGCGATATTTTAGAGATTATTTCAGGCAGGTCCTGATTCAGTTTCATCTATTGTTGTTATATTTCTACACTTGCAGTGTGGATATAATTTATTTGGACGTACTCGGTGCTACTAGTATCGAGAATACCATTAGTAAACAACGTACTACATACACGTATTCGGCATCTGAATTCTGATGTAACGTTACAGAGTTCAAGAATATACGAGGTGATTGGTTTTTTGCGCGAGTTAAACCAATTGGCAATTATAAATTTGTAATATGATTTATTTATGTAATGGCCATTCGTCTATATACAGGATTAGCACAATGCTTGCGTAACCAGCATAATATTTTAACTTATACCACGAGGCTCTGCCCAACGACGAGTGTAATATTCAACTAGGGTTAAATTGCCAAATGCAGGGTACTACAGCTTATTCGTAGACATCTTCCTTATCTGCGACGTATCTGACTATATCTGCCGGCCGCAACAATCGTTCCGCATCATTGTCTGGTATTTCGAAACCAAATTCATCCTCCATCGCCATTATTACCTCCACATGATCAAGGGAGTCCAGTCCGAGGTCCTCAATAAAGTGGGAATTGATATTCAACTGCAAGGAAATCCAAAAGTTAACTGTTGAAAACCTGTGAAAAAGGGCACAATTTGTCAATCTTCTAACTCAGATCTTAATTTCCAAGTGGAGACTCTTGATCGACCCACCATTGCCTGAGACTTGGACACCACGAAGCAAGCAAGGCGCTCACATATCATAACTCAAAATTGCTTCTCAAGAGTCAAATAAGTGAATTTCAAGGAGGTAAAACCTAAGGGTCTCAACTGTGGTCAATTTACATTTGCGTTAGAAGTTGTTATGCCAGTGAGGTATCCAACTGAATTTTGTAAGGTTCAAGTACCTTTGAGGGATCAATTTTGTCATAAAGTTTCAGTACAAGGAGGACACGGTCTTGGATTAGTTCAAGTGTATGTGGCACTCCCCCCGAGTATTGGCGCACCAGCTTGGTCCGTGGTTCCGTTGTCGACTGAATCTGCGAATCACAAGATAAGACAGTAAATAAAAATCTGAAACTAGAATCGACCTTGTCAGCAGAGATTTTGTCGTACGCAGCAACAACTTTCAGCACACGTTCCTCGAGTTGTTTGATAGAAGTCTTCTGCACAGTAGTCGCGTAGCGTCGTTGATAAGCGGGTTTCACCTACGGTTTTTTAAAAACTCATCAACTTTGAATTTACTATGATCATTGACCTAATGCAATGTGCGTATGTAACTTGAGTTACGTAACGATGGAGAAGGCGGATGAATGTCTCCGGTTAATCGAGGAGCCGAGCGACCTGGATGAGCTCAGCAGCACCCTATGCAGTCGTCGTTCTATATAATCTAACCAAATAATGAAATTTACCTGAAAAATAACTTGGGGCATTCGGTCCCCTGTCGCCACGAGGGCAGCCTGATGATTCGCCGACAATGTCACGGCGGTCCTGCTAGCAACTGAGCGATAAGATTTTCCCGCAACCACACTATTCCTCGTTAAAAGGCGGACGATACCCGTGAGAGATGCCATTGTCGGTTCTTTTAGAAGAAAAATCGTTTGTGAATGAGAGGAAAATGAACCTCGAACTACATTCGACCACCGACAGCCAAATGCGAGAGTCGAATGCACAACTGCACAACTTCGATATTATTTCCTTTCCTCGTTCTAGGATTGGCCATCTAGGTCATAGACTTAGAACCATAAACCGAGCGCTGTAGGTAATGCATTGAAGCCAACATTGAGAGAGAGACAGAGCTACTTTAAAGTAGAGACCTTAAAGTAGCGCTGTCTCTTTCTGTTTTTTGTGTGTCTCTTTCTGTTCTTTCTGTTCGAAGCCCCCACTTATCAATTGTTAGACAGAGACAGAACAAAACAAAAAGAGACAGCGCTACTTTAAAATACTTTAAAGTAGCTCTGTCTCTCTCAATGTTGGTTTCAATGCATTACCTACAGCCTTTAGAGCATATAGTGAATGGAGGGAGCATCGCCGGTCGAAAAATGATCAGACAGAGAAGACCGAAGTGCAAGATATGCTCTCTTTTTCTAAATCAGGGTCGTATATTGAGAAACTCAGGGCCTCGGGAATTGCGGGTGTATGTTTGAATTTAAGTGTGATACACAGCTCGTATATTATACGTAATATAATGACAAATGTATCAACCTTAATAATTCAACATAAAAGCACGGGATCTGACGCCTCCAAATACTTACTCCATACTGCCACACAAATGCAGACGCTGGTACGCTTTGTGGGCACCGAAATTTACTAGGTACGGCAGTGACCAATCATATGACAAAAATGTCGGCGACCAATCATAGCTTGCGAGACAAAGACACAATGTCCTGTTACTCAGTCTGTCCTTGTATCACTTTCCTCTCATTGCTCTAAGCCTACAGCGCTCGGTCTATGGTTCTAGGTCTATGATCTAGGCACCGGGTTTCCGTGCGTTGGTTATAAACTTATAAAGTTATATTGGTTGTATTTGCAGAGGTATTTGATTGTATCGTTGACTAAAGACGGAGAAGTAGCATTTGGAATTGTATATTTTCCCCATTTATTTTCTAATGAACCGATAAAATCAAAAAAATTAATAAGATTTTCAGTCATGGCAGAAGTCAGTAACGCTCAGATCATCGTAAGTACACGATTTAAACGTTGTATTTCTGATCTATGCTTTAGTATTTTTCTTTCTAAAACAACAAAAAATTTCCAGTTATTATTTCAAATCAATTATTTCTAGGCAATACCTGATGATGTTTGCAGAAGAGCTGGCTTAGCCGCATCTTGGATTGGACCCAATAAAATCGGAGTTCACGCTTACAAACATGTTAATACACACTCGAAAGGTTAGATTATTCTATGCAGTTTATAGAACATACAACTTTCAGACAGTTTTATCACACATATGTATATCTAATGATCGGAAGATGAATAAAAAAATGACATTCATTTGTAGATACTGCAAGCAGTTTTGCACCCTGTGAAGCAAAAGTTCACTGTTTACGGCAGGAAGTGATTTTGTTTAAGCCGGCTCTGCGGAAGCTTGTTAATGAAAGTAACGGAGTATTTCTTGCTATTCAGAAAATGAAGAGTTCCACGGGAAATGTCAGACCTGAGCTCTTAAAGTACAGTAAACATTACAGGTCTATTTTGAGAGCTTGTGTTGAAAATCTGCAAGATGTTGTGGAGAAATCAACCCTGGATAACAAATCAACATTCGAAAATTATTTAACTATTTTCTATAATGTTGAGTGCGTTTGGCATCTTACCGAAATATTGTACCTCGATGTTGTTCCAGGTATGATCAGTGCAGTTGTGAAGTTATTGCAGGTTTATAGTTTTTGAATTTTTTAACAATTCACAACAATCTATTAAAAAATTCTAGGGGATGTAATAGTGCCACAACTGCTTGAGTGGGTAAGATTTCATTTTCCATCCAGAGAGTTGATGGCTACAGAAATTCTAGGAAAAAAAAAACATTGTGCCGAGTTAGAGAATTTCCAATACTGGGAAGCGGCGATAGGATGTACCCTGCATGGTAAACTCGAGACTGTACGATCCTTGTTTGCTTTACACAGCAAAGCGGATCGTCCTGCATTTGTTGCTGCAGAAAATGCGCTGCGAACAATGCCAGTGTATAATGTCTATGGTGGATATTCCATTAATGAGTTTAACATGAGATGGAAGCACTGGCAGCTTGATTTGTCTTGTCGTATAGAGAGCAAGACATTTTCCGGTGATCGTAACTTGGAGTTGATCATGAAGGTGAGATTGCTATTTCTAACAAATAGGAAATGGTAAAAAAAATTGTAACAAATAGTACATTAAACTGGTCTTCTTTGGACAGCTGGTTGTTGGAGAAGAATCCGTACTATGGGAATTTTCCAAGTACACAGAAGCGTGGTATGAATTATTGGCTGCCCGTTTGTTTTACTCAGCACCATGTAGCAAGCAGCCTGAACTTGCCAGACACGCAAATCAAATTGCAGAAAAATGGAAAGCTGGTAGACACTTAGATCACGTTATTTTAGCTCTAATGGAAAGTGATTTACATCAAGTGATCAAGGAAATTCAACACATGAGTGACAATGGATGGTTCGCTGCTCACCTAACAAACTTACTCTACAATTGCGGAAGATTGGACGTTATGGACAAGCAGCAGATCAAGTAGGCTTTCTTCTCTTCTACTTCAGATTTATATTTATTAGTGTTCCAATGAACTTCGTACGACTAATGTTTCTTCAGCGTCACTTCACAGCTTCACGAGTCACTAATATTAGACTATGCTACTACCTTAATGGGCCATCATTCTTTATGGCAATGTGGTGCGAGCTACTTTGAGCACTGCCCTACTCAAGGACTGACTAGATTGCAGACTCTATTACAATCAATTCCACTGGGTAGTGAAGCTCGTGTGAATAAAATCATTGACATTGCTTGTCAGAAAAATATGAACGATGTTGGTACGTGTAAAGGAGAAAATGCTTCCTCTCTTTGCAAGGCCTCTCAGTTTGAAGCTCAATCACTTATGAAATATTATTTCAGTGATCAGCATTTGTAAAATACAAGGAATGAAATGCATCAGACAAGGCAGATTAGGAAATGCACTTGGCTGGGCATTGAAAGCACAAGATGGAGCTTTTGCTACTTACGTCGCAGACCAATTTTTACAAAATTATGCTAATACGGGTGAACTTCAATGTCAAGATCTCTTGGAAAATTTAGGAAACTGTATGCTGATTAGCGATAGGCTGACTTTCCTTGGTATGTGTATGGATAGAGAAATTCCTTGTGCTTCTGTACTTTAGAATAGCAAAGTACATTATAATCATGTTTCTTGCTTTAGGTAAATATTGTGAATTTCATCAACTATATGGACTAGGCGAATTTAAAGATGCAGCAATCCTACTAGTGTCTTTGCTGGTGTCTAATTTGACACCTAGATAGTAAGCATCTTTATTGTCTGCTAATGATTATGATAATTACTTAACACCATGATTTCGGATATTCGCTTACACCTAACTAATTATTTCAGCTTCTGGACAATTCTTCTGATTGACGCGATTCCTCTCCTGGAAGCAGAAGATGTATTATTATCATCTGATGACACGTTTGAGCTCTTGCAGAGCGCCGAGGAACACGGCAACGATCCAAAATTTAAAGACAAAATTGCGGTGTTCAGATTAGCAGCTGCAAGAAATTTAGCCCGGGCATTGAACCATGAAGGTTGTCAAGTAGATTACTGATGCTCATTAATTAAAATTAGACTCCACTCGATTCTGTGAATTAAATTTTCATACACTGTCAGAAAATATTCCGTGGAAGACTATTTGTAAAAATTTCGTCATTGCTGGCCTTGAGTTGGCCCTATAGTGAGTGTACTGCTGAAAAAACTGTCTTGAGTATCTCAGCTTTTCATTATTTTTAAGATAGTTTTTTAACTTTGATATAATAGATTCGTAATAAAAATTCGAATTTATAAATACGTTTAACTATCCCATTACAATTTACATCCGATATCACTCCTGCGGTCAATCGTAACATTAAACAGTTAGAACAGGTTCTCATTTTTGAAAACAACTCCGGTAATCCAAAACGCTATCATCTCAATGTAGTCAGAGGAAATGTAACCACGCTCCTTTTTTGAAATTGCAGGGTAGATATTATGTGGAAGTCATTACGCAACTTCTTTTGAATTGAATAAATAATTCGAATCTGAGTACCTACTTGGCTGTGATCGTTGACTGAAGATTTAATCTGTGATGGACTGAGTGTAAGCATTGGTAAGCATTGAATAACTGTTACGTTGAATACGATGAAATACATGCTGAATATTTCTAATAAATTCTCAGTTATGTGTCTCGCGTTCAGTGAAAATTAATGAATAACGGAATTCATAAATAATGCTTATGGGTTGTCAAAAATTGATCATTTGTACGGACCTCTATCGCCGCGTTATTCAATTGTCTTTCAAAGATGGCGACCCTGAACTGTAGTGCGTCCAACCTAAAGGCAATAGGTAAAGGTGACAGTTCAGCTATAAAAAGATTGAATGAAGAAACTTGCGGGCCGATTTGAACAAAAATCGAAGAATAGGGGGGATCAATCATCCGCGGAAGGGATTATGTAAAGTTTGTGTGACACTTAACGAAATGTCTAACAGATATCATTGATTGAAGTTATCATTGATTATATCCGAAGTTTCACTCAGTGCGTCGATTATCTTGCTCCAAAACACGATTGTTCAAATTGTTTGTTTACTCAAGTGCTGTCAACGAATTCAGACCCTTTGCTGTTCGATTAATTTAGCTATTGTTGTGAAACTGCTGAAACTATAATCACGTCAGTGCCGAATAACGATTTATGAGAATGCAACATTCTACATCGTTCTCACATCTCTTTCTAGTTTCTAAAAATTGTACTGTACAGAGACCAAATGACTTCATTGAGCCAACAAGTGACCAATTACGAAACATCTAATGCAGATAATAATTACGAAAAACAGGTAATCACTTCAAATATTCAATCATTCAGTAATTACAGTAAAAAATGATGTAGTCGGGCACCTCTGTATTTTATCTCTGAATGAATGAAGTTCAAGGTCCAAACTAAGCTGCTATGGAGGATTATACGCCAGTCGACGAAGATTTTCCAGGCCGTCTCCTGCACCAAGCTGCTTTATGGGACAATGCTGAACTGTTAGAAGATCTGCTACGTGGAGAACACGCCCAATACATAAATAGCCAAGATTCTTGGGGTCGTACGTCTTTGCACGCAGCAGCCATAACGGAGAACTCGCGATGCCTTGCTTCTCTTCTAGTGGCAGGTGCAAATGCAAACATTCCATGTGGTCCTCGTGGACATTTTCGCACTCCATTGCATATTTGTGCCGAACATGGGCACGTCTCTAACATAGAAAAGCTTCTTGAATTCGATGCTGACTTATCAATTAAAGACAGCAATGGACTAGAGCCTTTAGATATAGCCGAGAAGAGTGAGCACACAACTTGTATCAGTCTGCTTAAATTATCTGCTGAGAAACACGAACTCAAACGATTAGCTACTCATGCTTCCCTACGAGCAGTTTGTTTGCAGGGAGACACAATAGCTGCGAGAAGTATCGTGCAAACATTATCCAATGATTTAGAATTGATTGTTAATATGGCCCCTAATGGTGCAAATACCTTGTTATTCATTTCATGCGAAATGGGCCACAAAGATATTGTGAGATTGCTTCTTGATCATGGGGCCGATTGCAGAATGCATCCTGTTACCAAATATTGTCCTCTGTACATTGCCTGTTATAATGGAAAGCTAGAAATCGTTGAGCTACTTTTGAAACAATTTCCTAAGCAAATACAATCTCTTACAGTGGAGAAATGGTTACCCATTCACGCCGCTGTTATAAATGGCCATTTTTCTGTTGTTGAGCTATTGTTGAAGTTTGAGTATCCCCAGCATTTATATCAAAGATATATAGACCAGAGCGGAGAGTTTGAGTATGAAATGGCATTTGATATCAATACACGAGATGTTACGGGGCAAAACGTTGTTTATATTTCTAGTATGTTGGGCAACACTAAAATCGTAGATTTGCTCTTAAGTTATAAAGTTAAAGCTAGAAAAATCAGAGAAGATGAAGCAAATGATGTTCAGCCATTTCCAACATCTAAACGTAGAATATCAAGTGGTATTCAAAGGCTTATGTCCAGTTTAAATTTTAGATCTAAATCACTGGAGAAAACAGTGTCCCCATTGAATCTAGATTTATATTGTTACAACGATACCGAAACCGCACTGCATGCAGCAGTTAAAGCTAGGCATGCTGATGTTGTGGGGGCGTTGTTGCTATCTGATGCAAATCCTAACTTGCCGGTGAAAGTTCCATGCGATCAAAGTGATACTGAGTTTAATTATTCCACCGTTTTAACGATAGCCTGCACACATCGTGATATTAAAATTGCTGATCTTCTTCTAAAACATGGTGCTGTAGATAATGAATGCCAGGCATTGAAAATAGCTGCACAGAATCGGGATGAAGCTTTAACGGCTAAATTATTGTCCATAAAAGCTCATCCAGATTCAGAATATAAAATTAACAAGAAAGCCATGACCGACAATACACAGTCATCCCATTTTTCAGCTCTCTCAAATTTTGGGAACGTCACTTACTCAGCACTGTTTCCAAATGTTGCCACTATGATAAATTGGCATAATCAGCAATGTAGATTGTCTCAGATTAGATCCCAGTGGCTTATCGACGCAGTTTTACACGTAAATAAGAAATTAAATGCCAAGAATAATGATTTGATATTGTACGCAATTACGAGGATAGATATTTCTCACAATTCAATAACTTCTGTACCCTCTACTATATTCCATCTCCAGAGCCTGAGGTATCTCAATATGGCACAAAATAAGATAGATATGCTTACAATCGAGCCGAAAACGTCCAAGGATAAACTCTGCCCTGTTTTAGAAGAAATGTATTTGCAAGATAATCGATTAGAGCAGCTTCCAGAATTCATTTTCGATTTACCAGCTCTGGAAATTATGGATGTTTCAAACAATAAACTGCAACGCTTGCCAAATAATTTGTGGAAGGCACCAAGATTAAAAGAGTTGAATGCATCGTTTAATTTATTGAGGGATTTGCCTAGTCAGGTTTCTCAAAATATTGTCCGAAAATCTCAGGGAGAAGATTCTTTAACAAACAGTCCTAGTAGTAGGAGTTTGGCTAGTCAATTTGGATTACCACGAGATGATTCGATGGAATTTGAGTCATTTACCAAAATTGCTAATGCACAAATTATCGAAATGAATTGCCCCCATGTTTGGACTGGTTCTGTACAGGTCTCTGAAAAACTATCCGATGGTTCCGAACCTGGGGCCAGATCCGTCCTTGCTTCACTTAACTTAGCACATAATTTATTCAACAGTATACCAGTTTCATTGCCTTGCTTAGCTGTTAGTTTAGTGAGATTAAATATGGCGTATAACTCATTGAGATCAATGAGTCACATTACTTCGTACCCAGCTAGTTTAAAGCAGCTCGATCTCTCGAATAATCAGATTTCCTGCTGGCCTAGTTTGCCTCAAGTAGATGGTGCGGATTCTATGGAGCAGGCTGCGACTGCTTGCTACTGTCCTGCAACAAACATCCAAACACCAACCGGTCCTGGTAATAGACAGACTGTGACTTCTCTCCGTGATGTGGTTTTGATGTCCGTATGTACGCATAGAAAGCATCTAAGACTTGAAAATTTGAGAACTTTGGTTCTGGCAAATAATTTACTGACCAGAATACAACTGACATCAATCGATGACGGAGAATCTCCAAATTTTGAGGAAGACAGTGTCGACAAAGACACCAAAATGACTTATTCTGGATCAAAGTTGTACTTATTATTTCCAAACGTCAGTATGCTGGATGTTAGCAATAATCAACTCAGAGAAATACCCTACAATATTCACGAGCTCAGCAATCTTTCTGTATTAAATATAAATGGTAACAACGATATTGTGGAATTGCCTCCACAAATGGGCTTACTTTCCAGACTATGGAATCTCAATACTCAGGGTTGTAAGCTACAGGAACCTCTCAAGTCTATGATAGAATCAAAGAAATATAAAACCATGGATGTTATTGGCTATTTAAAGTCTGTTTTGGAAGATGCAAAGCCCTATGCGAGAATGAAGTTAATGATTGTTGGAATACAGGGAATTGGCAAAACTAGTTTACTTGAACAACTACGTCAGGAAGGGGAAGTGCCAAATAAAAAAAAAGCGTCTGAGCACTGGGCCAAGAGAATGGGAAATAAAAATATCAATACAAAAACAGCTCGAGGAACAACAATTTCTACAGTGGGTGTAGACATTGGAGATTGGTTGTACGAAAAAAAAGTTAGAGGCCAATCTTCTCATGGCCCAGTTTATTTTAGGACTTGGGATTTTGGTGGGCAGAAAGAATATTATGCTACTCATCAGTACTTTCTTTCCAAGCGCAGCTTATACTTGGTAGTGTGGAGAATCACAGACGGCTGTAAAGGTGTTTCAGAGATATTCCAATGGTTGGTGAATATACAAAGTCGCGCTCCGAATTCACCTGTTATTATTATTGGAACTCATTATGATATTTCGTATGACCAAAGTGAGGCTCTCCAGCAGTACATACGTGAGAAATTCATCAACGTCGTCGATGCAGAAAAATGTGGCTTGCCCAAAGTTATGGAAACCATAGAAATTAGTTGTAAAACGAGACACAACATTAAAATGCTGTGTAATTTAATATATGATATTGTTTTTAATCTGAGGTCACCAGGAAGTAAAGAATTATTATTAGAACAAAAGGTTCCAGCTAGTTATCTCGCTCTTGAAGATGTCGTTGTACAGCTCGCTCATGATAGAAAATTATCCGGAGCAGATCCTGTTTTAAAAGCTGATCAGTATTATGCAGCGGTGAATAACGAGCTGCAAAAACTTCATAGATCTTTCCGAGACCCTGCTGAATTACATCAAGCTACTTTATTCTTACATGATAACGGAATTATTCTGCATTACGATGATGCTACTTTAAAAGATCTATATTTTTTGGATCCACAATGGCTTTGCGATATGTTGGCTCATGTTGTAACGATTCGAGAAATAAATCCGTTTGCTCGATCTGGAATTATGAAGTTAGATGACATACAGCATGTTTTCAAATCCTCAACTATCTCAACTATAGACACACAGGGCTATATCGTTAGTTTGTTGAATAAATTCGAGGTAGCTTTAACATGGGATTATCGAACCCTTTTAATACCTTCTTTGTTGCCTACGGAAGATGATATTCTGAGGAATAATCAGGTAGTAAAAATTCCAGTGAAAACACGTGGCTGGCATGTACGCTCTAAAAAAATAACATCTCCAATGTTTTCATTTCCTAGTGGATCTGGTGAAAGAATGAACACAGAATGTGTTCTAACTTCACGATCTCAGCCAGACTGTTCTGTAATCAGATTATTGTTGATGTCCTATTTCCCCAGTGGATTTTGGTCTAGATTAATTACAAGAATCTTGGCTGATGACACCATCGTCGAAATAGTCATGTCTTTCTTGACACCATTCAAAGATTTCGTAGATGAAAGAATTTTCACAAGCTTACTAGAAACGCAGGCCGAATGGATTTTATGGCAAACAGGTATAGAGCTCAAATATGCAGGGATCACATTATTACGTTTGAAAGAAGTGAACTACAGCTTCAAAAACTCTCCATACGATTACAGGCACTACAAATTCAAGCTCAAGCAAGACGGGATCTGGTGTACGGTAGATCTCAAAAGTTCCGCTATTCTGGAGATTTGGTTTCCTGTAGACACTTTAGTTGTAAAACAACCAATAATGTCTGAGTCTGTGAAAGACGAACCTATGGGTTACCAAGCAATTGTGGTAGAACCCAGACCAGAAAGTATGCCTCAGCTGCTAGCATTGATTGTCGATCACATTGATATTTTACTAGAAGACTGGTATCCGACGTTAGGGACCAGATTCGTCCATACCTCGGAAGGAAAGTTATTAGTTACTAGGTTGATTCCCTGTCCAAGATGCTTGATCAATAATGTGGAGAGCGACATAGAATCTAGTGGCACGGAACATCTGCCTGAAGATATTCAACGTTATTACATGAATCGAGAGAGACAAAGTCAGGACAGCTACAAGTCTGATGGAGATAGCGGTGTTGGATATGACAGCTCAGCATCTAGCCGAATCCCATCACTGGAAGGGCATCCAGATATTTCAAGACTAAATGCAAACTTAGAAGGAACTTTGGCTTACTCTTGGATGGTAGAAGAGTGTATTTTGTCAGCTTACAGCAACAAGTCCATCAATTGTCCCAAGCACTGTGAAATTCCACTATCCCACGTAGCTCCAGATATAATATTTATGGATCTGGGTGCCAAGCATCTTATCAAGTCAGATGAAATAAAGCGAGGGAAAATGCTGGGTCGAGGAGCGTTTGGATTTGTTTTCAAAGGTAACTGTCGCCTCCCTGGAACACATGTCAAAACAGATGTTGCTATGAAAATGCTACAACCAGTTCCTCCAGGCCCAAATTCCAAACAGTCAGCTATATTGGCTTACAAAGCTGCTCAAAGCAAGTGGGACAGAGATCCTTTACAATATGCTTGCAAAGCATACTGCACCGCCAGGCAAGAATTAAATATTCTTCTGACCTTAAAACATGCAAATATTGTACCTCTGGTTGGGATCGTTATCAGTCCTCTGGCTTTGGTTCTTGATTTAGCACCCAAAGGAGCTCTGGACAACGAGCTCAAAGACTACAGACGATCTGGGGCAAAACTAGACCCTTATACTTTACAATCCATTATATTGCAGGTTGCCAAAGCAGTTGAGTATTTGCATCAGCAACACGTCATTTATCGGGATTTGAAGTCTGAAAATGTTTTGGTTTGGCAATTGCCTCTCCCATTTCAGGACTACATAGATCACCCAGTTCATGTCAAAGTTGCAGATTATGGGATTTCTAGATTAACATTACCTTCAGGTGCAAAGGGCTTTGGAGGAACAGAAGGTTTCATGGCGCCAGAGATCATAAAGTATAACGGCGAGGAAGAATACACGGAAAAGGTAGATTCATTTTCCTTTGGAATGTTCATTTATGAACTTGTGACATTGAGGCAACCATTTGAAGGACACGAGTCAGTCAAAGAATGTATTTTAGAAGGAGGTCGACCACCATTGACCTATAGAGAAACCCTCCATCCATGTTATGCCCTTGATTTAATGGTCATATGTTGGGCCCAAAATCCCAAAGATCGGCCTACCGCTAGCCAGATCGTTTCCATTGCTTCAGCTCCAGAGTTTACTCATTTGATTGACGTAACTCTCCTCACTGAAAGAACCCAAGTTACAGCCATAACAACAACAAAAAAATTACTAGAAGAAAATGTCATAGGCGATGAAATATGGCTTGGACATAATAACGGAGAGGTTGATATGTTGTTGGGTACTGAAAAGGGTTGGCTACAGCATGTGAGAATTGAGACGCCTGTAATACCATATGCAATGTGTGGTGTAGATGGCTATATCTGGATAGGAGACAATGTTGGACAGATTCACGTCTATTTAGGTAGTAATTTCGGTTGTGTAGCTAGCTACAATATGGAACCTGATCATACAAAAGAGTCAAATGTAGTCGGACTCATAAATTTAGAACAAATTAAGCAATTTGCAGTAGCCTTACACAGCGGAAAGCTATTTTTACTCTCTAACTCATTCACACAGATGAAGAAAACCGAGATTACCTCTGAAATCAAAGAAAATATATACTCTCTAGCAGCTATATTCAAAAAGCGTCGTATCATTGAAATATGGACTGGAGAAAGCTTTGGGTACATATCGGTATATGTCTTAAAAGATGGAAATTTGATTGATACGATCAGCTTAGCTCACTTCCCTAGTGAAGCAATGTCTAAAACTATATTTGCAACTTATTTACTGAGTAGCGAAAACTCAGTTCTATCGTACACATACCCAGGATGCATAGTTTATCAATGGGACATCGATATGCGCCAGATAATCAACAAACTAGATATGTCAAAGCTGGTCCCATGTTCTGAGAGTCTGAAATCCATTTCTATAGAGGAAAATTTGACAACAGAAAAGTGCCAAGTTACTGCTATTGAAACTTTTATGAACCAACTTTATATCGGTACAACTTGGGGATGCATCGCAGTGGCGGAATGTAATTCTTTGCGACCCATCACAGTATTTCGACCTTTTGAAGGCAAAGTCTGTCAGATCGTTTCTTTTAAATCATCAGATAAAAAAAAATCAGTTTTAGCTACCGTGGGACAAGGGTATAGGAGTCTAATTTCAAGATATACTAATTATCCCACTAATTGCACAGATGAAGAAGATTTGAAACATAATATGTATACTCTTCTCTGGCGAGCTGAACATTGGTCAGCTGCCTGAAACCACTGAAATTCTGGAAGCTGATTTTGGCTGCTTTTAAGTCAGCAAACCTTACTGGAACACTTTTCAAATAGTATCTGGTCACGTATTTTTAAACTCGACTTTGTTCATAGCAATATTTTTTTTAAATCTACTATTATACCGCTTTCCTACATACCTATGAATATATAGGTAGACATACAATGTGAATAAATTAGAAACAGTTTTGTATTATAACAGAATGGAAATGCTTTCATTATTTGACATCATATAAAGTCTACTGGGGTGCTTCTTGGTCTTATCTTAAGTTTATAACTTATTTACTATACATAAGGTTTGTGGATAGTTGAAAATTAGTACTGATATTATTATAGTATATATTTCTAGAACAACAGTTCAATTAAATTAATGCTGTGCTATCTGAAGATTAACTGTATACTTTATACATAGATATTCATGTTAGGTATTCATTATTGATCTCTTAGTACTATATAGTTCCAAATATTCGATTAAGCAAGTGAGAAAAATTTCAAGAAGTCAACGATATAACAGGATTTCTGAAGCATTTTTAGTATAGTTTGTGCAATGCGGCTTATGTAATGCACATTTTTTTACGAAAAGTTGCAAAATTGAAAATATTTGAGCATAATAAATTTGTTTAAGTCGTATAAAAAAATATTGAGTATTAGCAGGAATAAATAATTGGCACTGTAAAGTACATCGAAATATAGTTTATTTGAATTCAAATTTACAGTCGATTAACAGTTTTTACAGTAAATACATAATATACATTGTGGAATGAATTAGATTGTAATTTCCTCTGAAGGTTCATCAACAACTTCAATATTGTGTTTTAGAATATTATCTTCTCCACGGTATAGAAATTTTCCTTTGAAATATTCTCCTCTTAGCATGTATGGGAACCAGTGCTCATCATCTGGCCACATACTCTTGAAAGGAACATCCTTTAAGTTGTACCACTTGGGTAGTATATCTAGATTTTCAAATATTTTGTATTAAATATCATAGAATGTTACATTCTTAATAATATAAAGAAAAGGACAAATTGTATTTATTCGAATAAAAGGAGTACGCATTAAATATTGTCCAGGGAAAAATGTGATGATATTATTGAATGGAATGAAAAAATCTTGCATTATACATACTAGAAAGTTCTGCACCTACCATATAGCACATAATAAGATAAATTATCCTTGACAGAGGAAATATTCAATATTATGATGCTTGTGAAATACTCAGCAAGTATGTGAATAATACCTTCGGATTCCTTAATGGTCCCAGTATAAGTATATGTTTGAAAAACATGCACTTCTAGGAGTGTGGGACTCCCTTCGAATTCAAATTCAAGAATGCCAACATTCTTTAAATTCTCTGCTTTCAATCCACTCTCTTCTTCCAAGCCTCTGAAAACATATATATAAATATGTCATAAATTGCTGAAATTTTCGTCAAGATGGAAAGCTGTTCAAGAATAATTATTTTTACACTCAGGTTGAAATGTCGTAATATTTGAGGATATTAGTAGTGTTTTTGTTCTTTCCTGAACTCAATGAACTGCTTCGCACTCTGCTCTTTGTACATAAGTGTAATCTTCAATCAACTATAAGTGTAATGGATTATGTATTGTAACACTATTGTTTGCCATGTTCTTACCGTAAAATAAACGGCATTGTTGAATAAAAATGACGATTACGGGTTCCATTTTCACCTGATTTTATCATTCTATCGTTAATCTGATTTCAGGCCCAATGCATGAAGAAATAACAATCTCACCGGATAGCCCCTTGGAGTACAGTCTCATTGGATTCAACTTTACCGCCGAAACCATTCCATTTCCCTTGTCCGAAACCGCGTTTCTTCATGCCGATCAGAACGTCAGATTCATTTCTTACGAAAACGAGGGAAAAAATTTGTTTCGCAGCCATGTCGATGAAGAATAACCACTTCTTACTAAATCTGGGAAAAACTTTGAATCAACAATCGGGTTATTACGTTTTACCTGCCGAAATGTCAAAGTATTGACCAA
Organism: Athalia circularis; assembly: GCA_963978495.1. Taxonomy (NCBI): domain Eukaryota; kingdom Metazoa; phylum Arthropoda; class Insecta; order Hymenoptera; family Athaliidae; genus Athalia; species Athalia circularis. Next base: position 11,672,348 of record OZ021702.1, read on the forward strand.
AGATCGGTCAAAGTTGCAACACGCATTGAGTCTAGTCTAGTAGTAGTTACTCGATGCAACACGTGTCTATTTACCTTTCCAAAAATTCACGTTCTATGTAAGGTTCGCCCGATCGGGCATAGAGTCTCTTTACTTCATTGCATGCAGCATGTATCAAACTAATTTTCTACTACTAATAAAATAAGCGTACCCTGGGAATGTTGATAATTGTCGCGGTCGTAGATAGGGCGTTGACAAGTGATATTTCGTAGACACGGAACGCCTAGACGGAAACCACTGAAATATACGGAAACACAACAGCCATCTTGATTCGTAGTTGCTGATTCGTCAGAGTTCTCGTAAATGAACTTGTCATAATTTTCTTATGTTATTTTCTCATTCTTTTGGTTGTAATTTGTGTGTCAAATTTTGAGTGTACACGAAGGTAAGTCCACGTGCTGTTTACATGTCAATGATGAATTGTTATCAGGGATTATAGATGCGTACGTTTTATAGTGATGATGTTATGACCGTACGTGAAATGTTTCAGAGTCCGATGCACTTAGTGTTCTTCTCAGTAGATTTTGGGCCAAGCGCACTTTTGCCCACGTAGACAAATATGTATCTATCATTCATTTCTGGTAAATATACGCGCGTGATTACGCAGTTGCGAGGATATCAACATTCTTGAAACAGTTTAAACTTTTATAACCAATAAAATTGCAAATGTCAACTAAGTTATCTGACGTATCATCGTAAGTTCTGTAGTAAGAAGGGTAAGAAGTAGTAAATTTCGTTATTACCTATATATACACCCATACAGTATAATTTACATGTGTGAACAAGGTGTGTATTTTCAGGGATAACCGTAGAAGGACATGCATCCACTCATATAAATTCACGTATTCCAATTGTAACATTTTACCAGCTTTGAAAAGATCAAATCACTTCAGTCTTGTTTTAAACTTCATCTTACACAAAAACCAAGACTCTGTAGCATGTAAGTGGTTGAGGAAGTTGAACGGATTATCAAAAGTGACAAGTTCATTACCTTCGTTTGTGAACAAATTGATCAACTTGCTAAAATTTAATATTACCTTTTAATGATTGCGAAACTGACTACTCGATATAAAGTCAACGTTTCTCAAGCGTTGAATTTTTGCTGACAATTTATGACCATTTAAAATAGTATTGTAGTATTAAACTTGTGTACTTAGATCCACGAATATGTGTGATGTGTTTTAGGTGCTGTTAGTACAAATCTCTGCTTATATCGTTCCATTCTCGAGATTGGGATCCGATATCAGTTCGAGATAAGATTAGAGCTTTTTTTTCCAGATTATTGCAATTTCTATGGGATCGAATACCCTTGACAGAAGAACTTTTTTCCAAAATACTGCATTAGCTGTCTATCGCATTTTACTTGTTGTTAGTTGTGAAATGTATGAGACTACTACTTACTCATCTTCCTGATAATATCGAACCTTGCTAAGATAAATATCTGAAGAGATTTATTATCAACAGCGCTTTTATAAAAGCACAGAGTGAAAAAGTATGCTGCATCTGTACAATTTCATATAGAACAACCATTTAAAACTTTGGAGAAACTTAGCTGATAAAAATGATGGTTGAATTTTACAGTTATTGGAAAATAATCATATGTGAAAATCAATATGCCCATGGTCATTTATTTGTATAACGTATATTTGGGAAGCCTTACCCTGGTCTGCATAATCAACTTTGTTCCTATATTGTAAAGAGCTTGGATTCAATTGACGTAGGAAGAATGAGAAGCTAAAAAAATCTTTCAATTTGCAGCAGAGTTAATGATAATCTTTGTGAATGATTCACTGACAATCAGTATTTTATACCCTCGCTTTCCAAAGTAATATGCATAGTTATTTTGTCATAGCTTATATATTCTGAGTCACTCGTTTTCTCAAAATAAATTTACATTTTTCATAGCAATGATCTTAATATTTGAAATTCAATAAAACCAGAACAAAGCAAGTCTGTATTCTTGCTGCAACTGATTCGTAGCATACATATATTCCGTTAGATAGAAGTGTTACATTATACTCTTCCGGACATTATTGTCAGGTACATTGAAGACCTCGCATCTGTATTTTTGATAGCAAAATCCTGTTCTTATTTTCCTGCATGTATTCTTCTGAAAATTTGTCTCCGTAAAGTCTTTAATGATCTTCCATGTATTTAAATCAAGTTTGAGTAATTTTTTCATGTAAATGAGTCAGAAATGGGATACAACATTGTAATTAATTGTTCAAATTCTTCTTTTTACTTATATAACATTCTGTATTCACCGGGTACGTGTATAGGGATTCTCAGGATTTTACCAAACAGAAAGCAGTCTACTTCAGTCCTAAAGTTTATTGTCTTACAATCTGTCTTTAGTAGTTGTTCTACTTTCTTCCACAATACATGCACCAAGTTTATACTAGTCTACTTTTGAATAACGTTTCTCTAATACTAGCTAACTACCATGGGATTAATTTGTGGGTTGTGACACATGGACAGTTGATTTTTTCCTTTTTTTCTTATTCACCACCGATTCCAGCATGTGGCAAACGTTATGTCTCATCCAATCTTGTGTATTTTTTTAATTTTCATATCAAAGCTGATGTTATTACCAATACATTTGAAAAACAAATTTGTTACGTAAGTCAAACAAGAATGTCTCAAAACGTCATGAGATAAGGTAAGAATTACTCATCTCATGAAATAGTTAGCATTTAGATCTCGGTTTTATGAAAAGCAGTTAATTTATAATCTTCCAAAAATTGATATTCGATAAGCAAAGAGGGCACTCTAATTTAAAAAGTTTCAGTTATGAATTATTGATGTCAGGATAAGACCCTATCTTAAAGCATAATGTTGATGTTTTTTGAATATTTGGAATATTCATGCGCGATTTAAGTATACTTGACATATTTGAAAAAAAATATATATATTGTGATTCTTTGTTTCGGGAGATTATATCTTGATTTGCAGGTATCATGTGATAACAAAATTTTTGATAATAAATGATAGCAAGCACAGTAGTGAATCAATCGTCAACATTAATTTCATTTTCTTGCAGCTGTGTGGCTACTTTTTGCAAGAGTCAGCATTCGAGCCTAACTTATCAAAGTGAGTAAAACATTATTTGCATGATTTTATTTCTTCCACTCTATTCGAAAAGACTATAAAACCGATAATTCCCAATTCACGACATTCTAATTATAACTATAAAAACGGTATCAAGAAATTTTTTTTACTTTCTCTTTGATATTCGATGAATAAACGTATATTGTTTCATTTTTTTTTCATACAAATTCTTCCTGGACTGATATTTTTACTTCAGCTTGGTTCCTAATCAACTCATCTTTGTTCATCATCATCAAGCATATAGGCTGGAATTGAGCTATCTATGTTAACTCAACCACCTCGCACCAGTTATCTCTAATCATTTTGTTTGACTGTAGATTGCACTGGAGCCATGTTCAGACACTGTTCGAAAATAAAACTGCTCCTCCGAGCATGAACAGTCCTGGCTTGAATTGTGACACTGATGTAGACGTTAGAACCACAGTTTTATTCTTTATATGTATGTACATTTCAATGTGAGCGTGCGAGAAAAAAAAAATTTATGACGGAGATAAAGAGTAATTGCGAGTTCGCAGAAATGTTTTACATTTAATTGTAATTCAGATAATTAACTGATATTAACTGTCTGCATAAATGATAAACATTCTGCTTTCTTGAATAAGTTGTATACTTGATTAGTTTCTTTGTGGTTTCATGAAACCTTCATCGGATGCAGTAGGCCAGGGTCAAGTTATCAAAGTCTTAATGGGTATAAAACATGTGAATGTTAAGAAGATTGACCTTGGTCAACTGACTACATTTTTCACGATCAACCCGCAAACTCGCCTGCAATCAGAGGAAATGTTGATGATCGGTATCACTCAATGTCAAACCTCAGTGAATTTGTAATAAAAGTTGGTGTGATCTATTGAGGAAGTTTTATTGTAAACTTTATTTGATTCATAGTCAGTGACCTAGTAGTCTCATTTAACGTTCATACAATTCTTTGCAAGTAGTAATTACTGATACCTGCTCTTATCACATTAAACTCACATGACTAAAGATATAAATAACATATGAATATTTGGTCAACGCAACAGTAATTTGCACCTCAATTAGCTTGCCAGACAACATTTACTCAGCTTGTTATAACGGTTTCGTTATTCAGACTTATTGGTAGAGCAGTCGTTACCAGCCAGTTGCTGAGCATGGCTCTCAGAAGAAAGATCTTATTAGAATTATTTTTACTCTCTACAGTTGTTTATAATTTTTGTTTTAAAACATACTAAAGTTCACATCGTTGTTTGTCTTCTGTCAAATACTTTAATATCAAGTAAATTTAGTGAACTTGAATAATGAATGTCACTTATATGGACGAACTAATCAGTGCTCGAACAATAGATTTTCGTGACCGATCTCGAACAGAGGATCTCGAATACGAGCCAATGGTAGAAAAAGTGTGTGAATGATCTTTCATCACTACTTATATTTTTCACAGTATGCTTTGAACTATATTTCGGAATTTAGTGATCCAATTTTTTTAAATTTAATTCCAAAATAGTTTGTCGTCGAACATTTTTCACAACAGTCGTGAATCGAAATATGTACAGTGCGATGTAAAAAATTTTGATTTTTTACTATTACAAGCAAGAAATAACAATAACAATTATAATTATGCAACCATCAGTGTTCGTACCTGTTTGCCTTGTATGTTAACAAGCAATAAAATAATCTCCTTTTTACAAAGATTCGCAGTTGAATATTTTCTGTAACCATTTAGTTATTCACCTGCTAGTGATTTGCGTGTCTAAAACCAAAAAAGCATATGCGCTGTGAATAAGTATAACAACTACGCCCTCTTCACTTTTAGACACTCAAATTATTTAACAATCACAAATCGTAAAAACTTGATGTCATAAATAAACCATTGTTAATATCTGCGAATGTTTCAGATGCGGAGACAAGGGCAAGATGTGATGCAGGTGAACCTAGCGGGTATCAGACGAGATATTAAAAATCTGGCTCATAACTACAGTGATGCACAGGTATACATCTACCATTGAAAATAGCTTTCCATTGCTACATAAATTTCAATTTGATATGATTTTTATGTTTTATATGACGATAAATGACTGTAGTATTTATTGAATTTCCATTCTGTAGAAAGCTGTGCGCAAGGCTACAAGCAATGATCCCTGGGGTCCAAGCAGTACTCTTATGGCAGAAATTGCTGACTTGACCTATAACGTTGTAGCGTTTACAGAGATTATGCAAATGCTTTGGAAGCGTCTCAACGACCATGGAAAGAATTGGAGGCACGTCTATAAAGCATTAGTCCTATTGGAATATTTAATTAAAACTGGTACAGAAAAAGTTGCTCATCAATGCAAAGAAAACATCTTTTCCATCCAGACGCTCAAAGGTTGGTTCTTAATTGTTTACTAAGAAATTGTTATTGCTTTAGTCACTGCCCTCTATATTGTTAGCAAACTACAAACTCATTACTATTCATTTCTATTGTTACTGTAGATTTTCAATACATGGAAGGTGCGAAGGACCAAGGAATTAATGTGAGAGAAAAAGCCAAGCAGTTAGTAGCACTGTTACAAGATGATGAAAGATTAAGGAACGAAAGGGCCCGAGCATTAAAGGCAAAAGAAAGATTTGCACAATCTCTCAGTGGTTTTGGCAGCGATGGATTAGATACAATGTCTCCAATGAGCAGCGACGTGAGTTTGAAATCATCCAATACTTATTGCATAGACTTCCAACAGCCTATGTAAGCAGCTGTTAATATAATTTCAGTTCCAAGACTGGGAGCCATGTCAACTCTCTGAAACCGCATCCAAACGTAAGTTTATTTTACACTTTCTGCTTCTAGTAATTCAATTCATGCCTACACTAATTCCTATTTTGTTTTCCAAATCATCAGCTGAGCTGGAAGCTGCCAGGCCACAAACTGTGGGTGAAGAGGAATTACAACTGCAACTAGCTCTTGCAATGTCAAGAGAAGAAGCTGAACAAGAAGAACAGAGGCGGCGCAGCGACGATGTAAGATTACAATTAGCCTTAAGCCAGAGTCAACAGGATTTCAAGTGAGTACATTGGATGTCTCACAATATCGAATCACATACGAATTGGTGACAGAAAACTAATTTAGCAAAATTTGTGTTCAGATTACCTCTATCGGACAAACCAAGTCATGTGCTCGACCTACTAGATGTCAACTTAGGAGAGGCTAGTGGAACGTCTGCCCAGGTTGATCCATGGGGAGTACCAGCAGCAGCACCTCCACCAAGACCACAGGTAACTGAAAAGTTATTGAATTTACGTGCTTTGTAATCAAAAACATATTGCGTTCAACAATTGAACGTATTACACCCTTTGCATGCTGCATGTTAGTCACTGGACATATCTTACTTTTGTAACATGGAGGTACGCCTTATATGTGGTTTATAAATAATTCATAGATGTATGTACGTTTTAAAATGAATAGAGGATCTAATGTCAGATCAGATTACACATCATTGTCTTTTTTTATAGCCACATACTGACCCATGGACTGTACCGACGAGCAGTGCTTCGCCCCCAGTTGACCCTTGGGCTCCAGTTCCTCCACAGAGACCGAGTGAGTAATTTATTGCTACATATCTGACAGATGTAGAATAATCCACTGTTTCACTTATTACACTCGAATATTTTTTTGCATGGTCTTGAATATTGATTCAATATCGGTGACAGGATCATCAGGTAAAAAGCGAATTCAAATAATCACTTGATGATCATTCCATTAAATATCCTGACGGCATTCTTCACTGTCAACTTTGTCTTAAATTAGTAATTTCTTTATTTTTAGCTGCTGCGGTAGATCCATGGAGAGCTCCTGTATCATCCCCAGCAACAGTAGCTCCTCGTGCGGTTGATCCATGGTCTCCGTCGTGTGGTGCCGAAGCCTCTGCGCTTGCCACTCCATCTCCGTCTTTCAATAATCCGACTTTGACTCAAAACATTGGATTTACGGCACAATCTCCCCAAAATATTGGTTTCAATTTACCCACCTCGAATATCGGCTTTACCAATCAGACTAATGGCTTTAATGGAAGTGGGACTGGATTTAATGACTTCAACATACAAAATCAACAGAATTCTGTAGCAAGTCCACTAGGCGATTTGGACGAATTTGATATCATCAGTAATAGAAGCAAGCTGGGTACCAGTCCTTTGCCTAATAATGGAATGAATAATAACAGTAAGTTTTATTATTCACGTATCAAGTTGCATCTAGCTGCCTTGGTGATGAAAGCTACCTCCTATGTTTTGCAGAAGATTGTAGACATTTTTATTGTATGGCTTTGCTTATTTGAAGGAACTACAATGTCACCGGACCCATTTGATCTTGGAGGCCTTAGTGACAATCTTTCTGCAAGTACAGGAGCCGTTAAGAAAACTCCTCAATCATTTCTCGGAGAAAATTCAGCTCTCGTAAATTTAGATAACCTTGTCAGTACCTCCGCGATCAAACCTGCAGCTCCAGCTCCTGCAGGTTAGTGTACAATTAACACATACAAAATTCTGAACATCAAATCAAAACAACAAAATTGATTTACTTCTCTGTTCGCTATTAATTCAATATTAACTAAATCTTGTCTGTTGCATGACATATTGTTCAACTGCATTAATTAACTTGAATAACATTTGCTGGGCATCCGATTCAACAAAGTTATAGTCAATGACTTCCAATCATATAATTTTCTAATTAAAACTGGCAACCACAAATTGCGTGCCACAAACATTTTGATTGTGCTAAATTCATAAATGGTCACAGTGTTACATTCGTGATGAGCTGGATACTTGGAGGAAATATCATAACCTTACAGGAAATTTATATTTTTTCATTCATTCTCCATCTTCATTGTGCACTATTTTCATCAACTTATGTAACACTCGTCTTATGTCTGTCATCATAGCATTTCATTGGAAGTAACTTTGTGAGTATATTTGTTTGATTTAATGCATGAACGCATGGCGAAAGTTATGTGTATTGAGCGAACAAATTAAATTAAAAATTAAATGTCAGATTGGCTACAGATTTGAAAACGCATAAGACGTTCGAATAGTCATGTGTAAATCAGTTTCGTTTGTGGGTCACTATTACATTCTTCTTTGAGAACCTGAAAATGTTCAAGGGAAGCTTGAAATGTTTTTTTTTTACTTCCCTTTTTCTTATCGATGTCTAAACTAATTTTTCGTTCTCATTTCTTCTTTCTTTTTTTCATTCTGTATACTAAGCAGTTAAGAGACCGCAAGTTTGTTTAATTAGAGGTGTTATAAGAATCGTGACAACCAATATATCTCTTTGATAAATGCTTGATACAAAAACTGCAATTTTTTCAATCAATTCATTTTTAATTTGGGTTTGATTGTGTTGATTGTTGTGTCATTACAGACGAGGTATCAAAAATTCCTATTGTAATTTACAATTTCAATAAATTTACAGCGTCGGTGCCATATTTGGCAAATCCATTTGCAGCAGCAACACCACCTCCTCGTCCCACAATCAATCAAATTCGACAGGACCCTTGGGCAGGTACCACAGCCAATCCATTTCTTTCGTAGCGCAGTTGACCAATGAATGTGAACCAATGATCGAAAAACATCGTATTCTAAAAGATAGTTAAGATTACATTGGGGAGCTTCGCGCTATAGACAAGATGTAATTTGAGATATGGTATGGATTTATATTTTATGATACATCAAACGAATGGACTGAATTAGCATCGTAAAGCATGAAGTTTAGGGTGTGACATTATTCAGTTTTTCTCAGTCACAACCTATTATGCAATTAATATTGTTTAATCGCCCAAATGTAGATTATTCTAGTAATTTTATGTTACTGTACATGTGAATCAAAGCTGAAAATGATCAGTGAATCAAATAATTTGGTACAGAATTTATTCTGATCCATATAATCAGCTGAGATATTCATGATTCTAGTAACATATTGTTATTGATAGGAATATTATTTGCGTATGGTAAGTAGTATCATGATATGAGAGGAAAAGATCAACTCATAAGTTGATGTTATTTATCGATAATAGCTGCGAAAAAAACAAGTTGAAAAATGTCACATCAAGTTAATCATATGCTTCTAAAATATGATCGGCAGATGATATAGAGAAGGAGGTTGATATTTTAATACGCGCGTCAAATCTGCATTGTGTTAAGTAATGAGAGAGTATTTTTATCCTTATCAGGTGGTACTGGTACAGAATCTATTTCTCCCTATGTATAATTTTTCTTTTCTGAAATAATCATATGTTATATATATGCGTCCATGTATCAACCTATATGTACTATGTACCTATGTATAGATGTAATCGAAAAATCATTTTTATCGAGTGAAATATTGATCTTAGAATGCTATCTTCATCACATGTTTTTTTCATCATTATTGTTGAATAGCACACCATCTTTGGGTGATTTTCTTGATTCTTCTTTTGTGCGGTAACACAGGTATTAATGATGCTATGCAGATTTTAAATTATTCCCGTTTTAGCAAATGACTTTATATAAATTATGTTGAACACCGACACTCCAGAGCAATGAATATTGTTTAGATTATCTCAAGATTTTGATGTCAACAGATCATTTTACATAGTGACGATTTTTATATTTCGTTAATAGACTGATATGGTTACTTTTCGACTGGTCGGAGGTTTATACTTATATCTACAAATACTTCGGGTCCGTATAAGCTGAATGAGTATTTGCACATTTGCAAAGGATATTTCTGATAATACTAGTAATCAAATGAACACATGAACTTCGTAGAATTTATTTTGGAGTGTGGTAATATCCAACTGGACTAAGATAATAGAGGACCAGCTTAATTGCGATTCATGTCTCAATCAAATTCTTATCGATTTGTGAAAGTCTAAGTTCAGCAGTCAGTTATTTGTCAATTCTTCCGTTATTTTTAAGACATCATGTAATTTCGCAATTCCATTCATATGCACGCGAAGCCTTATAAGTGAAAACCGAACTTAGAGATTATTTATTTATCGATCTTTGCATTGACCGTTAAACTTTCAGTCATCTTCCACGAACACGAATGAGAAGAATTGAAAAAAAAAATAAAATAAAAATGGAAAATATCAAAATGAACGAATAAAAATCAATCAATTATTAAACAAATGAATACATATGATACAATATGGAATACAGAAGAAACTATCCTAATTTATTTCTCGGTGATGAGTTTTACAATTTTTCCGTAAAGTGAGGGAAAAAATTGTAAATATGTTATTGCGTGTTAATCCCTTATTACTTTGTTTATACATGTAACTATTACAACAACAACCATTTCGAATGAAATATCAATAAAAATATCGTGATCCTGGTTTTTGAACTTGGTATTTTTACAGAAGAATTGACGTCTGTTAATAGGTAGACGATAGATCATTTATTCGGTTGCTCTTCAAATTGCATGCATAACGTGAACGGTATTTATTGTTTTGAATGTTTTGAATGTAAAGCGACACGAGGTACGCATCATTTTGCATTTAATTATTAGAGAAATATATATTATATCTACACTTATGTGAGTTGAAGATTAAATTTATTCTACTTTATTTATGTAACGAATTTCTTTCAGAACCTTTTACTATAACATCAGTCTTATAATCACATAATTTGAGACAAAGGTAATTCCTCAGATAACAATTAACGAGATTGAAGTATCAATTCTCAGATTTTCAAATGATATACTAATGTGGACATATTGTTATCGCTAAAACTGAATAGCACTGCATCGATCGATTGATGCAGGTTTAATTGTCTACTTTGGTTGATATTTTATATTTAAGATTAAATGACTAAACATATGTATATCACCACAATTGTACATTTTGTTTGTGAGCCTTGAGTGACGAATATTGTTCACATAAAAATGAAATAATCAAACATGGGTGTGTATTTGGAAGCATTTTTATGTGATCATTGGATCAAATACAAAGTGTGTCTAACTGGCAATTATTAATGCATCGAATTTGAGTATAAAACACTGCGCGGTAAAATATATCTTGTTTCTTAAATAAGCTGATGATTTTACAAAGAAGTCTTTACCAAGTTTTCAAAATTATCTTCTTACACACTACTCAACCATTTAATAGAGCTATGAAAATAGAAAGTGGAAATATGCAAAAATTTCTCGATAAAAAAAATTTACGAATCTTAAAAATTCGTGTACATATAGTTACTAGTTCTGAATTTAAAGTGCAATACGAAAAAAAAACAGTACCAGTACTGTATTTATAAAATACTATGTCATTTTTGCCCATCGTTTGATGATCTTCAAATTCTTTGGTATTATTGTACATGTATATGATTAATATCACGATTATGATTATTACTTTATTATTATTATTATTATTATTGTTATTATTATAATTTGCTGAAGGCCTGATGTAGTGTAGTACGTTTAATGTTTATACGAATGAGCTAGTTTTACTTGAAATACACAATCATTTTCTGCAGGACTTCGATACTTTAGTAATAGAAAATCAGTTATGAGTTTTTTCTGTTACCTACCTCTCTTTTGTGTGGAGTTTGGATTCCAGAAAGGATTTGAAGTATACTTACTTACCCTCAACATTTGCTTAGTTATGGTGAAAAGTTCCTCGTTGATTACACTCATTTGCCATTGTAGAGTATTCCGCTTGATAGCTTACTACAATGAAAAAAAAAAAATCACAAACGTTTCCTGTATCATCTTTGATATTTCAATGTCGAAAAATGATTTGGCATTACCTTGAAAGATAATTTATTATTGAGTTGAGTTATAATTGTTGTAAGTCTCTACTGTATGATATCATTTTTATGTGAATAAACCAAGCATATTTTCATTGGCTCAGGCAGTTGATCCTAATGCAGTGCGATGGAATTAATGTTGAGGAAATTAAGGCCAAGTAAATTAAATAACCTACTACTACTACTACTACTACTACTACTACTACTACTACTACTACTACTACTACTACTACTACTACTACTACTACTACTACTACTACTACTACTACTACTACTACTACTACTACTACTACTACTACTACTACTACTACTACTACTACTACTACTACTACTACTACTACTACTACTACTACTACTACTACTACTACTACCGCTACCGCTACCGCTACCGCTACCACTACCACTACCACTACTACTACCACCACTACTACCACTACTACTACCACTACTACTAAAAATATAGTAGTACTAGTAGCACTAGTAGTAGTAGCACTAGTAGTAGTAGTCTATTAATGAGATAACAAACCAGAAAACAGTTCATCTTCTTTTTGTCATTCTTTTTTCTTAATTTTTTTTTTTTATTGGATTAGTAGTAATAAGATATCGAGTAATTGGTTCTTGATAAAATTTTGAATACAATTCAATGAAAAATGGCATATAATTAATCAGACTTTGTTGCACTATGCAGATATATAGATCATAGAGAAAGTGTTTCCTGATACTGCCCAGTGTTCATGCTAGAATGGAATTTTTTTTTTTCAAATGAGACAAAACTGGGATTTGTGAAATAGAAATGCAATAAAGCGGTAAATGCGACCTTGCCGTTTACCATCTCCTATACTTATCTACTCTCAAATTAACTAGGACTGCATAACTGAATTTTTTTATGTCTAGTACCTAAAGTTATTCAGTTTTGCAATTAGATTTACCTCACCGTTATTGAAATAAGCGCTTCTTGGTTCAAGACTGCGATTTTTTGATAAAACTTTATAAAATTTCACTTACAATTAGTGTAAAGTATTAGGAAATAACTTTTCTTATGTAATTTTGGTCTCATTCTATTAATAACTAAGGAAGTTATGTTTGCTTGCAGTTTTGTAACTACATTTCCATATATTTATGTAGATGGCTGGAAAGATTCTAAAAGTAGTAACAAAAAAGTAAAAAAAAAAAACAGACTTTAACAGATAGCTTATGTATATTTTTTCATCAAAATTTATAGTTGTGTAATTGATGTTGTCGAAATGTTCTGTCTGAAAAAAAATAAAATACTAATGATAATAAGAACGTTATTCAAATTCAATGTGAATTTTGAGTAACGTTTATTATGGATTCCGCTGGTAGAAATTAAAGAGTATTTTCTATCAATGTATAAATAGTGAGCAATTTATATTGAGCTTTCGTAGTCATTGGAGATCATTTAAAAAAATATCAGATGAAAAAATGACTTTTTTCAATGATTTATAAGCCTATACAATTTTACATTTGATTAACGAAAAAATGTAATGATTTATACAACTAATGATATAACTAGGGGATCCCATAAAAACTTGCCTTAATGTTAATAAATGCTTTACATATGTATATTATGAATATATTATTTCGTAGATGACATATAAAAGGATATACTAATAAAACACTCATTTATTATAATTGATTGTGAATTGATAGATAATTCAAATCACTCAGAATCTCTCTTCATTTCGATGATAATTAATTGTAACAACAATAATACTACCACACCTCCAATACAGCTCCCTGATTTGAAGTTGTCTGTTGTTTTAAAGTGATGCCTCCGCTGACGAACTTATAGTAACAGGTGGTAAGAAGTAAGCTCGAACTTGACCATGAAGCTGTGCAATCTCAGGATCATCTCGTTCTAGTGTCCTAATCAGTTGTAAAAATTGTACGGTACCTGTAAATGAGAGATTTGTTTATTATAAATTGGAAACCTGTACGTTTGATTTTTTTATTTTTTTTTTAATATAAAAGTATGCAATTATTTTTAAGAAATTGTTATACCTTCACGCCCTTCTGCGAAACCATACTTCTTAATTACATCCATTTGGATTTGCGTAACAATTGGGAAGACAAACTGCATCATCTTCAGCATCTCGTTGCCAGAATTTTCTTTTGCTTCAGTTACTTTTTTTAAATTATCTGGTGCGTTTAGTGCACTAAGAATGTCTGTCAGTGCAGCTAAAACAGAAGATGGATAGATTTGGAGTTCAGAGATATGTCTTTGTTATCTTTCCGTAGCGGAATTTGGAGCCGTCTACATTTTTTGTAAGGGATTATTAAGAGTATTTGGAGAAAGAATACGATCATGCATGTTAAAGGTTATAACTGAATGCATTTCATGAGGAGCAGATGTGCTTCAATAGTATACTATTTCTGTTGAAGCCATAAAAAATCATCTAAACCTTTCGCCTTTTCTGGCGTAATAGAAGCCAGCGATGCCATATAGAACCGATTTTAAAAAACGACTTTGACAGCTGCTTGTATCGTCAATCTGTCTTCCTTCCTGTTATGGAGGGTAGAGGTGAGGAGAGACAATTCATATAGGACTTTGATCGAAAAAGTGACCACCAGAAAGCGACAAATAGTAGTTCAGAAAATCACCAGAATGGCGCTAATAAGCAATAAGGGTTCAATCTGAACTTGGCGGTTATTAATAAGTAGTGAAGTATGTCAAAGGGAAGTTTTTAAACATTGATTTATAAAATACAACAAACGACTTCATTTAAATGGGATTTAAAAATATAATTTAATAAGTTTTTTGAAAACAGCGCCTTCGCTAAGCGGATATCTCTTTTTTCCGTTTAATTCTGTCCTGCTCCGTTGACTGAAGAAAGGGAAGACAGCCAGCCCTGGGAAAAATATTTTCCATGGTAAGTGGGCTTGAGTGGGCTTGGGGGCATAGGAGTTTCCTGCACTTGCCGACCGAATTCCACGTGGTCGTACCGACATTAGCACTTCTTCACCTCCGTGAAGTTAGCCCGCGACCTTGGAATTTTCGAAAGAAAAAAATACCAGCGAATTGCTCCGTAATTGCTCCTAATTGCTCCGCTATTTTCGCTAATTGCTCCCTTTTGGTTTGCGAGAAAAAAACCAAAAACGAAATGGCTATTTTCGGTAGTAGGGGCAGGTAAACGTAATTTCCATATTGTGTCTTGACCAAAGAAAATTCGCCGATGTTCGAGGTGTCAAAAAATTGCTCCCGCATTGTTCTTAATTGCTCCACCTTGAGTTTTAATTGATACGCAATGTTTTTGTGGTGGGGGCTGGCTGAGACTACAACCTCGCTTTTCGAGGGATTTCGGGCGAATCTCGCGATCGTGACATAAGCACATGGTCCAACGATGACAGACAATTGTTAATAGGATTCTGAGATGCAATCTTTACTCAATGGTATCAATTGGGATTTTTGAAGTACGACTTGATCTGGTGGAGCACTCGAAAGCAATGGACTGACAGCGGAATAGCCAAGCAATGCCTTTCATATGACTGAAAATACGAGGTTGTGAGAGCTGGCTCTCTCTTATTGTTAGCCCAGAAAGGACGAGTCTGCTGTTCGAAAAATATGTAGAATTATTTCGATAAGAGTGAAGTAATAAAGAGAAATTGAGGAGCAGTCAACTGGCACCTCGCGAGTCGCGAGATTCGCCCGAAATCCCTCGAAAAGCGAGGTTGTAGCTTCAGCCCGCCCCCCGCCACTCGCGGTTTGTCCAGATCGGTCGAGTTGATTTTTTTTCGAAAAATTTAGGGGAGCAATTCGATTCGAGGGTAGAGCATTAAGAATAAATTGAGGAGCAATCAAGGAGCAATTGTTTGGCGGTTCGCAAGCCTGAAAATCGTGTGCCGTTAGCGGAAACATGAATGTGAAGTTAGCCTGCCCCCCACTCCATCAATCTTGACTGACGTGTTTTTGGTGATTCCCGCAAAAAACATTGCGTATCAATTAAAACTCAAGGTGGAGCAATTAAGAACAATGCGGGAGAAATTTTTTGACACCTCGAACATCGGCGAATTTTCTTTGGTCAAGACACAATATGGAAATTACGTTTACCTGCCCCTACTACCGAAAATAGCCATTTCGTTTTTGGTTTTTTTCTCGCAAACCAAAAGGGAGCAATTAGCGAAAATAACGGAGCAATTAGGAGCAATTACGGAGCAATTCGCTGGTATTTTTTTCTTTCGAAAATTCCAAGGTCGCGGGCTAACTTCACGGAGGTCACTTCTTCGAGCATTCGTGTTGTCGGTCAAGGTCGGTATTCGTAGTCGACTTCGTTACCTGTTGAACGATGGAGAGCTGCTCAGCCGAGCAGTTGCTGTTTTATCGAGGAGGAAATAACAACTATTTGCAACACAAAAATTTACCTTCGTGAAGTTAGCCCGTGAATTCGAAATTTTCGAATAGACAAAAAATTCAGCCCGCCACCCATCACCCGAGGTTTTTTCAGATCGGTCGAGTTGATTGTTTTTCGGAAAATATGGCGGAGAATTCTGATTTGAGGGGAGAGCAATAAGGAAAAATTGAGGAGTAATGAAGAAGCAATTGTTTGGCGGTTCGCAAGTCCTGAAATTCGTGGGCGGTCAGCTGAAACATGAATCTGAAGTCAGCTGGCCTTCCAGCCCATTGCACAAAACCACCGCACAAAACATTGCGTATCAATTAAAACTTAAGGTGGAGCAATTAGGAACAATACTGGAGCGATTTTTTGACATCTCGAACATCGGCGAATCCCCGTTGGCGAAGACGTATAAATATGGAAATTGCGCTAAACTGCCCCCACTACCAAAAATAGTCATTTCGTGTTTTTTTTTTCGCAACCCAAAAGAAAGCAATTAGCCAAAATAGCGGAGCAATTACGAGCAATTAGAGAGCAAATCACCCAAAAATTTCTTCGGTTGAATTATTTTGAATTAATGCGATCAATTTCGATCAATTCTTTTGATTCAAACCAGTCCATTTATTCAAATAATTCTCTTCGATTTGAAATAATTCATTCGCTTGAATTGAATAATTTCAACTTAGATCCAGTATTAATTCGGTTTCCAATAATACTCGATAATTTCAATGCAGTATTTGATTGTTCTTTTGATTCAAATCAATTCCGTTCAGTAACACGCTGGTACTGTAGACATTAGACTGGTCGTTAGAAAAAAAATTTCAGGCGCCCTCCAAATAGCTTTCTTCTGATGAAAAAATCCGAATAATTTTTTTTTTTTTAAATAAAAAGAA
Source organism: Athalia circularis (assembly GCA_963978495.1). Classification (NCBI taxonomy): domain Eukaryota; kingdom Metazoa; phylum Arthropoda; class Insecta; order Hymenoptera; family Athaliidae; genus Athalia; species Athalia circularis. The sequence goes on from OZ021702.1 coordinate 11,689,467, forward strand.
CACGTGCCGCACGACGATCTAATTTTATTTCACTAGTAAATTCATGTTATTTGGGAATTTCTTATCACAAACAGTATTTTTCGTGAAATAGAAACGATTCTGGAACTCAAATGATAAAAATGTATAAATTATAAATATATAGACAAAAGATACTTAAAAATTGAACAAAAATTAAGATAATCGAAAATTGAATAATTAAAAAGATAATCATAACTATATAAAATTTATTATTATTATAAATTAAAAAATGTATACAGTTTACAAATTTTTATCATTTGGATTCCAAAATCGTTTATATTTTCGGACGAATAGTATTTGTGATAAAAAATCCCCCAAAAAACATGATTTGACCAGTAAAATGAACTTAGATCGTCGTGCTGTACGTTTTCTTTCTATTTAAGGGGGGATCCTGAATTAGAAAGTCCAAAAAATGGATTTTTTTTTTATTGTTCAAATGTATTCGTTATGTATCTAAGAATGTGTACACAAAGTTCAACGAAGGATATTCTGCAGTTTTAAATATTATGCAGCTGCTCGATTTAAAAATTGGCCAAATTTGCAAGATGTTTGCGGATAACATCGACCAAGGAATTAGCTCGCACGGCCCGTAGACTCAAGCAACTCCATCAAAACGAGTTTTTTACGCAGGGATAGCTAATTAGCGTATTATAACCGTAAGTAGCCGAAAAATAACATTTGTCTTGACCGAAAACTTTAAAGCCCGTTTTCTTGAGTTTTCGTTTTTACGATTTCTCTAAATTGGCGGGCGTGATTGCAAAAAAACTAGATGACCAATCATAACAAACCAAAGCTTGTTAGCTCCAGTATTGTTTTCTTTTCTATTTGAACTAAAAAAATTGACGAAAAAAAAATTCTTAACAACTTTTTTAGCAAGTTGAAATGATTTTTTTTTTTCACAAAAAGCACATTTTCTGTTTCAAACCGGAGGAAACATTCGAATTTCATAATTTTTTTAGTTTTTCTTAGTTCATATAGAAGAAAAATATATTCCGAATAAGATGGTTTTTGGTTTTTTTGTTTCGGATGAAAATTACGTGTTCCATCTGTCCCGCCGATTAGAAACAGCAGTTGCACGAATGTGCATAAAAATCGGTTGCCTGTGAATATTTTTCTTTACAAAAAATTGTTTTCTAATGATCGGACATGTAATAAAATAATCTAAAAATTTCGCGAGACTTGCGTTTTTTTTTACTAAAAAAAAAAATCCCCAAAACATCGATTTTTCGAACCGTCCAATTCAGGATCCCCCCTTAAAAAAGAAACCCTCGTGTTTTTTCATCAGAAGGGAGCTTTGTAGGGGGTGTCTGAAAAAATTTATTTTTTACGATCAGTTTAGTGGACATGAATCAACATTTTCCGAAACCTTCATCGAATATGCAACCATCACCAGTTCAGAGCTGTTGTATGATACCGTGTTACAATTTTTCTCCCACGATCGTAACATATAGGCGAAGGCGGGGCAAAACGGGGTACTTAAGGAAAGCATGAGAAAGAAGCATAAAAAAATTTCGATCCGAAATGAGGTTTGAAGTCCTTTGGATCATTCATACAAAAATTTTTACAAAATTTTTCGGGTGCTCCATTTTGCCCTGCTACCCCATATTGCCCTGCCTTCCCCTACTATTAAAAATTTCTATTCGAAATATTATAAAATGAAAAATCGTGTATCAGAAATGAAAATTTTCAAGCTCAGAGCCGGAGTGGGGAGATTTTTCCTTCGCACTGTTTTTAAGCTTTTTCAGAAAAAAAAACGTTATGAAAATTAGAAGCGGCAGTTATTTTACTGCGGATGGTCGCTGAAAAATTTTCCTATAAGTCACACCGGAGTTTTGAACGTTTTTTAAGGTTTTTCGCGAGACATTTTTTTTCATTCTATTTTGATAATAAATTGATCGATAAACAATTAAAAAATCTCATTCTATTTCGCTGATCAACTTAATATGATAAAATAACAACAAAATTACGCGAAAAATCCGAAATTTTTTTCAAAAATCCGGTGTGACATATGATAATGTTTCAGTAACCATCCATAGTAAAATAACCGGTAATTGTTTGGATGGGGTTCACCCTATTTTTAGCCTTAAATAATCAAAAAATTAACATTTTGTGTTTTTTTTTGTTCGAACTATTCAGTTTCACGGCGGATTGATGAAACAAAAGAGCGACCACGAAAAATGAATATTTCAATCAAACTTTGTCATTTTAAAGTACGGAAAGATAATCATTTTTAAGTTTAGTAATCATGCCGAATCCAGTGAAAATTTGCTATGAAATTTTTTTTGCAGGCAGGGTCGTTTCTGAATGCTTGAATAGTAATTTCAACGCGGGGGAAACCCAAACCGAATCTAATTGTAAAAGAAATTATCGAAAATTACAATTAGGTGGTCGTCGGGTAGCAAAGACTGATAGGTGTATATTGGGGCGTTTCATTTTTATAATAATAATTCGATTAGCTTCTGCGCGCTCTTTGTTTCTTCCCCGCCGTGTATAGTTTCCGCGGCGAATATTCTTTTTCCAACAATGTATATCAACTCTGTAAAATGATTCGGTTCGTTTTCTAGCCAGTTATTTTTATTTTCTCGTCAGCTGTCATATTTGCGCTGCATATATTTGTTCCAGCAAAGTATAACATTTCTAAATAATAATTCGGTTAGCTTCTTCGCGCTCTTCGTTTCTTCCCTGCTGTGTATAGTTTCCGCGGCGAATATTCTTTTTCCAGCAATGTATATCAACTCTGTAAAATGATTTGGTTCGTTTTCTAGCCATTTATTTTTACTTTTCCGTCAGCTGTCACATTTGCGGTGCATATTTCTTTCCAGCAAAATATAACATTTCTAAATAATAATTCGGTTCGTTTTCTAGCTCTTTATTTTTACTTTTGATATTGTTATTTTTATCGTTTGTTACGTTTTTCTAATTCTCAGGTCATCGGTTTTCATCGGCTATTTTTCTTCCGACGACAGCTCTTGCTGGTGCCCCGAGAAGGGTCGCCCATTCGCCTTAAAACTGCGAAATAATAAATAGTTCAATCAAATATATTTCTCATTCAAACAAAAATTACCGAAAATTTCAATTTTTTACTCCATTTAGTCTCTGCTTCACTATTCATCTATGGAGTCATCTACTTCGTCGTACACGTCCTGAGCTGTTACAATCAGATATGGTTTTTCCAAGCCGGTATTAGAGTTCGCAGATACATTGACAAATGTAGTGTCTTCGGGTGCCACAGCTAGAGCGCTACGGGCGTTGATAACTAGCTTCCCTACCGCTCCACGTCAAATCGCAGATGGCAATAGCTCGTTGGGGTATCGTACTACGGACACCAAGCCCCAACGAATTGTAGCTGAATTCGTTGCCAAGCCCCATAAGGCTGGCTGTCTTCCCTTTCTTCAGTCAACGCCTGCTCTAACAATTCTTGGCGCTTTCTTTTAAATGAGAAATTTTTGCTACAGCAACGCCATCTCAATTGTACTCTACTTCATGGACACTTTATATACACGGAGATGGTCCTCCTAACCTCTACCCGCCATAGCGTACGTACGACTGGTACGAGCATTGAGTAACCATGCCATACTTCGTACTAACAATAAGTATGGTTACTCAATCGTACATCCCTTCTCTGTTTCGCAGACTTTGATTGGTCGACAGTCACGTGTTCGATTATGAGTACACTCCTGCCGTAGATAGAGAGGGCATGTACTTCTACTGTGGCCTTTCTCTCACTCACTCACCTCGGTTTACCAGCCGCTATGTTTCCTCCATGTCTACATGCTCTAACAATAAGTCCTGTGCTATGTCTATCTCTAGCACGTTTCCACATAGGGTAAGATAGGAAGGCGCCTTCCAGACACAGCTCCAGATGTATAAGCTCGAAGATAGGTATACGGGGTTGGCAAGTGGCGAACACGTGCGTTCGATTGTAGTAGAACTGTTTATTTCCATGTTTCGACCTACTCGTACCAGCGACTGTGCAACGACCACTGATATATAATCAACGACTCATACCTCGATTCTCGATAGATATGCTATATCTGCTATATGTATACGTACGAACGTACGTACCCAATTGTCACTTTTTACCTGCGGTCTGCAGATCTGCTTGCAGTTCGTATTAGATCATTATTGGTGCGTGAGACCGAAAAGAGAGGTTAATTCTCAGTGTTAATTCTGCTCACTTGGGACATGACCCTCTAGGATTATACCTATTGGCAAAAAAAAAAAATTTCGCTCATCCATAGTTTCTGTGAAATCCATTTGTATAGCCTTATTATGTACGCATTTAAGTTAGGACTGTCGTGTTTAATGTTGATATGCGTCCTGGCCGCAAGCACCGCTGGTGAGGACGACATTCCACTATCTAGGATCGGGGCAAACGCGGGACCGACTCTCAAATTTTTCTACTGGTGAGCTTAATTTTATCAGACCCCAAAACCTGTGCCTTATCCACGTAACAAATCCGCAACGTCCAACCTCGTGCATTTACTTGTGTGACATGACTAACAAAATCTGCATGGAAGAACTGCGCTCAAAACTTGTTCCAATATAGCACGTATCTACGTATTTCCAGCTATTCATGCGGCTACAGAAAGGTATTTGACGACTACGTTGGTATTCTGCAACAGAAATACCCTGGACTTAAAATTGATGGAGAGAATTTCAATCCAGCTGGCTACAAGCTGTTCATGGCAAAATTCTTGGTGAGCTTCATTTTCCATGTTTTAGATATGTTTGAACGTGGACTATACTCACAGGGCTGTGGATATCGATAAAAGGGACTCTACCTCTGTAAATTTAACTTGGCACATTGCCTCATCAAGCAATGGACATTCGATAATAATGATTCCTTCTACCGTCGATGGAACTTTCTCGTGCACTTGAAATAATTTACTAAAAGTCTTGTAAATTATTTTCCAGGGAGTTTCAAAAATTCTGGTAATTGTCATAATACTATGCGGCATAAACATATTTGCTCCCTTGGGCTTGCAACAACCATCCTGGTGGCAATGGTGTACCGAGAACCGCCTATATGCCTGCATGATGCTGTTCTTTCTTTGCAACGCCATTGAAGGACAATTAATTGCATCAGGTGCTTTCGAAATCCTGCTAAATGGTAATTTACCCCTTCCCAAATCCATAATTTTTGAATTAAGAGCAGCATTATTTGGATTTTTCTAACAGAGGATGCTTTTTTTTGGTGTTTCAGATGTTCCTGTATGGTCCAAATTAGAAACCGGACGAATACCACAGCCTCCCGAGCTGTTCCAGATCATCGACAGTCACATGCAGTTCAGAAAAAGTCACGTCGAACACGACGGTTTCAGCACATAGTAGCCCTGCTGATTTGATTCATCATTATTGGCCAATGGGAACGGAGAAATGTTTTCTATAATTACACAGCTACCAATGGAAGGTACAATGCGTTGCGTTTTCAACGCCACGCACAGTCTATGCCAAAGGAATAAATGCTATGTATCTTGAATCAGATCGACGTATACGTTTCGACTGCTTTGGAACTTTTACTTACTTCTTACATACATATTTTTATGGTATTTATGTACTATACCGTTACACTGGTATAGGTTGGAAAAAAGTTTGGTCACGTGTTATTTGAATGATCAAGACTTTCAGATCATTCCCTCAGCCCACCATTTTTTTCTTCAGGTTTATAAAGTTGTCACTCGAATCAAACAGAACAGATTGAAAGAACGTTCAATTGTTTACGCGTGGCTCAAATGAAAAGAATATCAAGTTAATACGTTTGGGCGTTCGCTCGATTTTGAGAAAATCAAAAATAAAAATGGGATGCTGAATTTCAGCATCCTATTTTCAAAAATGCGGCACGAATTTCTATCTATTTCAAACTGCGTTTCGAAAAAAAACTGCAGCAATCGTTCTGAAATACTTGAGTTTATCAACTTGATTATGCCTCACTATTATTATTATCGTTTTTGAATAGTTATACGCGGCTGCCAGCTGCGTGAAACAATTGGCGTGTTGAAAATTATTAGACATGTATGGATGGGTGCTGGAACTCCGGTGCCCGCGATTCATTTTTTAGGCCGTGTAGAGTTATATATCAGTGTTTTTGCCTGGTCTACACGGTATGATTATGATGGTATGATTTTGTCGACCGATGATAATCAGAGCCAGGGGATCCTCTAGAGGATTCCTAATCAGAGGGTGTAGACGACTCCATCGCGTCGTAATATGGAACTATCATAGTGTTTGCCCCTGATCATAACCGATTCTGGTTGAGTCGAAATAAGATTTTCGAAATTCGAATTATTTGAGCGCGCAAAGCAACCATTCAGTCCACCGTTGACTGTAATCTTCATTCAACGAGTCCGCTACAACACAACACTGAAGAACGACCGAAGCGTTGACTGAAGATTTGTTCTAGTGTTGCTGCTTTCGATTTGAAACGTTAGGTGTGGCGAAATTTTATTCTGACGCGATTGATGTTGTAAGTTGTGGGAGAGGTCAAGTAATCATATCTGCATTCCATAATTTCTCTCCTAGATATTGTAAATAATGGCTAGCACCAATAGTGCAATGAAGACAAAGGCAGAGCAAAAAGTTAAAAGAAAGGTGTTTGCGCATCGTGAAATCGAATCACTTTTACACTTTTCACTGGGCATATACTTGAGATATAAGATCTTATTTTGTTGATTATTTTTTTTCTCTACACATCAAGAAACAAATATTTTTTCTTATTTTTTTTACCCTAAAGTAAGTTTTTCTGGTACAGCTAGGCAATAGGTAATGTAATACTTATAGATTTTGCTGCAAGCGATAGTTTCTTTTTAGAATTTATCAGTTTCAATGAAGACAGGTTGTTTTGGTTTTGGAAACAATGGATGGTTTAATGGTGTTAGATTTGATGTACTCAGCAAGTTTTTGTGCATTTATGGTTTGGGTTATCGACGATCAGGAATAGATTAGATGTATATTTCTGACGTTGAGTCACAGAGCTTGAATTAACTAGGCTAAAAATAATGATTTTACGCTAAGCAACTTAGCATGCTTGTAGCAATATTCTCTAGTAAAGAGAACAGTCTCTGTGGCATTGGAAATTAAGAGGATTGATCAATGCAAACTGTACAATTGTCATCCGGTTGGGAGATGCCCATAGTAGGATTGGGAACATGGCAGGTGAATATGTAACATTTAATTGGAAATAAAACAAAACAACTATGGAGTTGATACTAGAATGTGGAGAATATGTCTTGAGATTATTAGATTGGCACTGTATGATTTGTAAAAGAATTCAGGCTACTACCTTGGCAAATTGAATTGTTAAATAATAGTTGATCAACAGTCAAAACCTGAGGACATTGAAACAGCAGTTGAAGTGGCACTGGAACAAGGATATAGACATATTGACACTGCCCACAATTACAACAACGAAGATGCAATTGGACAAAGCTTGCAAAAATGGTTCAACAAGGGTGGCAAACGAGAGGGACTCTTTGTCACATCAAAAGTACGTCTCCAATTTCAAATTAGTTGCTGTTCTGCTGAAAAACGAATCCTTTCAATTTGAAAAAAAAGGTTCTTGTTCTTCCAGAGGTGACCAGTGTCAAATACATACTTCTCTTGAATTATTCACAGCTACCGCACTATGGCAACAGGCCAAGTGACGTCGAGAAATTCCTCAAATCATCATTAGAACACCTCCAGCTTGACTACTTGGACTTGTATTTGATCCACATGCCTTTTGCGTTTATCCAGGATTCCAATGGATATGCGCCCGCCATCGAAAAGGATGGTTCCTATAAATTGGACCTGGACACGGATCCAACTTTTGTCTGGAAGGTATGAGAAATCATCGAGAAGTTGGGGTTTTGCTGTAAACTGATCTCAAATCAATCATTTTCGTTTAGGAAATGGAAAAACAAGTTCAGAATGGCTACGCAAGATCTATTGGACTGAGCAACTTCAACGAGAGACAGATTCTGAAGGTGTGTGAGACCGCAGAGATACAACCGAGTAACTTGCAGGTACACGTAGACTATTGAATTTTCTTTTTAAAATCAGCAGTCTAATTTAAAGTTAGATAATAAAAATAATGTACCACATGTACCACAGGTTGAGCTACACGCGTATCAGCAGCAAACACGCTTGCGAGAGATTTGCAAGAAGCATGATATCGTAGTAACCGCATATAGTCCACTGGCATCGCCTGGGGCAAAAAGCCGCTTTCAGCAAAAGTACAATTACAATCCTGATAAGTTTCCAGATCTCTTGGGGCATCCGGTGGTTAAAGAAATAGCCATCACACATAACAAATCAACAGCACAAGTATTACTTCGACATTTGGTGCAGCATAAAGTTGCTGTGATACCGAAAAGTGCCACGCCACATAGAATCAAGAATAATATTGAACTGTTTGATTTTGAGCTGACAAATAATGAAATGGGAGAACTTGACAGTTTGGACCGAGGAGCGGAGGGTAGAATCTTTAATTTCCGATTTTTCAAAGGGTGTGTATTGAAAAGTTTCGATAGTTTTTTTTCCAAAATGAATCACTTGATGTCTAACAACGTAAAACTTACCTGTTCAGAGTTGAGAATCATCCCCACTATCCGTTTAAGGACGAGCTGGACCAATAGCATGGATATACCAACTAAAGCTTTTGAACAATTATTTGATTCAAGCCTAAATAGCCTGGTAGTGTTCCCTTCCATCGACATGACCTTATGCCAAATGATGAAGAAGAATGTAGTAGTACTCGAATACGAGATCCCTTACTGCCAGTCTCATTGATATACATATGTATATCCAGTCTTATGTTGAGAATTATACACGCTGTATAACATTTACTGCTATTACTATTTATGTATAATATCAATTCTGTATTTCGGGTACCCTCGTTGAGAGTAACGCTCTCATATTAATCAAATTAAAGACGAATTCTGTCTGTTACGTGCAGACGAAGATCCAGAGATCTCGTCTAGTGTAACTTGTATTTGGACTTACCTTCGAGCGGTTAAAGATAGATCCTCCTGGGTTTAGCTTTATTAAAAAGCAAAAGCTCACCTGCTATGCCGAAACGTTACTGCTATTTAGGACTGGTTTTGTAAGATGGATTGCGAATTGATCAACTAAACAGATGTATTTAAGGTAAACATAGATTGTAAAACCGTTATAATATGGAAGAACAAGAATGGCTTGGAAAATATAAATAGTATTGAAAATCAGAGATAGATTATTAAACTAGCGTAAGAATGAAAATAGTGAGCCTAGGAGCGTTTCCCGTGGGTGGATAGGAAGTGACTTCGAGGACCTACCACCGGTTTGCCGAACTGTGCTACGACCCTTTTGCCTACAGTTGTGGAGTCCTCCCGGATAGTGTTGATCTTGGCCAAGGTGGACCGTTAGTCAAGCCAGTGCTCCGTACGAAACTGGGTGGTCGTTGCAATCGGTTGGCTCCAGCAGAAGGCGCACTACACTCTATCACCACAGTAGAGATCACTTTGTTCTCTTTGCTCCCAGATTTAGACTGATTTTGGGTAGGCTGGGCAGGTTCAATTACAGTTCGGTTTACGATGGTAGGTATTTTACGTATGCTTTCAAATAAATCAGAGCAAAGTAAATCAGTAATTATAATAGGTGGTGTTAGGTAGTATAATATCCAGGTTCGGTGGTACAAATATGTGTCCGTTTTTGGGATTTTGTTCTTCAGCAATTTCAGACACATTTGTCGTGAATATAACTATTGATTTTTTTGAGAAATATAATATAGAAATGAGAACGAAAATTATAACCGCAAAAGGTCAATAAATTTTGTTGTTGGTGGGACAAAATTAGAGTAACTCCAAAAACATTTCAAAAATTAGGGAAAAAGTATTACTTTCATTTTTCGGTGGAATTTGTTAATTCCGTAATGCTTATTTTATCATCGAAATTGAATCTACACCAAATTGACACATTAACTTCAGGTTTTTTTTAGAGATCAAGGTACAGTTAGAAAATGCTCTCATAATGAATCGAACTTCGCTATTCTTGTTGTGAATATTATTTATAATATATTTATCAGGCCGTTAAAAAGAACATTTTCGTAGCTTCTTTTTTTACCAAGTTTCAAAGTTCCATTTACGCAAAAGAAGTTCTCCATGTCGTATTTTTCATGAAACCTGACCATGTTTGACAAGTCAATACAAACTCAATAATGACAAGTCTCACACAAATCGATTTACATATTTGTATCGGAACCCAACCGTTTAGAGCATATCAACGTTGACTGAAGATATTAGTTGCTCCACTAAAGATAAAGAACAGGTGCAGTATTTATTGCGGATAGTTCGGGAGCATTGACGACGTTATCCGAACATCCGAATTGCAATGAAAGTGATTTTCGGCCACCACAATTTTACTTAAAACTATCGCGAAAATCCAAGAATGAAAAGTATTTGGGAAACCATGATTAATAAATTCATTGATTGGAATAACATGCTTTCATCTATGCAATGTATTTGATCATTATAAACAATGAAAATTCGACTACATTTCATATTTAAAAAAAAGGCATCAAACCAAAATATTGTACTACCAAACAACACCATACACTAAGAGAAATCCGAATTATACAGTGGAGTGCAAGAGGGCAGGGTGGATATTAGAGTGTCCGTTATCTACCAAGTTTTTTTTTTTGCAGTGCCCCCTAGATTTTGAGTTTATGATCTAACAAAAAATATTAGACCAAAACAAGTTCCTAATATTCATATTAAACCTTGTCGTAAAGACGATACATTTTCCATTTAAATAACATGGGATTTTGCCAGTTTTTACCTTTAATTTTTTTGTTCTTGAACAAAGAACGATACAGCAATGGGATGAACATATTTTTACAGGAAATCGAATGCTCTACAAAAAATTTCACTTATAAGTTTTTGATAGATTCACTCCTTTCAAAGTTATTCAAGATTAATGCTGAAGTCATTTTGAATTTTCAGATTTTTATTACTCTTATGGCAAAATTATTATCATTCAAATGAAACTTTGTTGGTCATTTTAGAAAATATTCAATTTCTAATAGTAGAATAATGAAAAATTCGGAAAAATTTGAAAAATGTATCAAAGTGAATAACATATCATTTATTTTGTTAATAGTCCGGGAGGTAGTGTCACTTTTTGACTAGTGATCGATCTGCAAACGAATTTTGTATCATGCGTAGTTCTCCACGTGAACATATCGGATCCGCGCGTCAGCCAGTCCGGTAGCGGTGGGTGCGTGCGTGGGAGGCTGGGAAACTCGTCAGAAAAATTATAAAAAAAAGTGATTGATCTGCACGTGAAAATTTAATTGAGTATACTTTACATATAATTAAAAGTAAAAATCGACGTCAGTCGCGTTTCCAACGGTGGAAACCCCGTCAGTCAGGGGTATGAAGCTGCCGGAAAAACTGAAAATCCAAGTGACTGATCTGCACTTGAGATTTTAATCAATGTTTATTTGAACAAAGCAGAATGCGAAAATGACCGTCAGCTATCATAATCGTGGTGGATTCTGCGTCAGTCGGCTTTCCAAAGTCGAGGGCAGTGACCAGGTTTCTTTGGCGCGCTGCATCTTATGCACTTCGACTGACGGATAATCCACCGGCATCGTGCCGCGGCCGGCTGACGATTGTTAATTAAATTTTTAAGATGATTCCTTATTTATTTCTAATTTTCAAGAGCAGACGAATCACTAAATTGAATTTTTATTTCTATTTATTTAAATTTAATTTTTGGTATAATTGCGAAAATTTTTACTTCATGTATAAAGGAAAGTACAAAAAAAAACAACGGCGGCAGGAAGAGGCAGAGAGGGAGGAGAAATAGAGAGAAGGCGAGTGGCACGGGCGAAGAGGCATAGGGAGCGGAATGAAAGAGAGAGAGTGGCGGTGGAGAAGGATAAGAAGAAGGAGGAGAAGGAAAAAGAAAAGGAGAACAAGGAGAACAAGGAGAGAAATGAGAAGATGAAATATTTAATGATTTTTTACCGTGGAAAGAGCCATTTTTAAAATTCTGAAAAAAATATTCTCGGATACTTCATTCAATTATGAAAACAGATTTTTTTTTTCTTACATGGAGGTTGATGGAGTCTATTTTTTATAGAATTATTTATCGGTCGTTGTGTCGCGCTGGGCCCGATCGCACCGCGCGCGACTCATAGTCCAGTCGAATTAGACATTCATTCTATTGTGAATGATTTGTTTTTAAGTTCATTAGACCAGTAGAAAGATAACTTCAAAAGTCTGACATTTTCTTTTGACGGGTTTGGCCGCAAAAAATTATTAAAAAATGAAAACGCGATATTTCGGGTAAAACTTTTTTCCTGTAGGTTTTTCGGAAAAAGTCTTCGTATAAAAGTTGTTCGTTATGAAAAGCCCTGAATTATGAGCTCAAGTTAAAAATTATATCTTAATTAGTTCACCTGTAAATTGCAAATAACTACGGAAATAAATTTTTTCGTTTTTCTTGAATAAATTGATGAATAATTAACTTATGGCGTTTGAACTGATGACACAGTAACTTCAAACTTTCCCCCGGATGATAGTCTAAGATTCGCTTATACCTATGTTGTATAGTTAAGCAACAATATGTGACGAGAGAAAATCCGGAGATTGGCTGTGAAATTTTAGCCCCTATTTTCGGCTTAATTCGACTGGACTATCATAGCGTAGCGCCCAAGAGCGCCTTCGTTACTTTGGAATCATTCGGATGCCACAGCGAATGGTTCGGAAGTGGTCGCGCGCGGTGCGATCGGGCCCGGCGCGACACAGCGACTGATAAATAATTCTATAAAAAATAGACTCGATCAACCTCCATGAAAAAAAAAATTTTCTCTATTCAAAATTGAATGAGGTATCCGAAAATATTTTTTTCAGAATTTTAAAAATGGCTCTTTCCATGGTAAAAAATCATTAAAAATTTCATTTGTTAATAACAATTGGAATTTTCAATGATTTTCGGACGAATAAAATTTTTTCTCAAAGCTTATTCTTTCACCTTTAAAATGCGCTGTCAATCATTTTTCTACGGCAAATACAACCGGAAATATTAATTTTTGAAGCTGACCGGGCGTCATTTTGCATCAAGATTGAACATTTTGTAACTTTTGAAAAAAAAATATTTCGGACGAATGCCGAAATACATATCGGTTATTTTTGAGTATATAATACGAGAAAAAAGTTTCGTTCGATTTAAAAAATAGCGCGGTCGGCTCTTATCCGGTCTGACGTGGAATTGCCCAGATATATTATAATTTGTAATATATGCTTACAAAAATATTAAATTTAATTCAATTTGCAAGAACTATTAAAAATATCTAATTTTCAAAATTCTAGTATTTTTTCAATTAATCCGCTGTAAAATTAAACAATTTGAGAAAAAGTCAAAAAATATTGATTTTTCGATTTTTTATGACTGAAAATAGGGTCAAACAATTACCTTTTTTTCTATTTTTTTTTAATTAAATTTTTCAGAGCTAATATTAGGTTAGAAGAATAACACGCACCGAGATAATTATTTGGCGATGTAAAAAATAAAAACCGCGAGAAAATGAATCAAATTATTTTTCAGAGCTGACATTATTTTCTCAAAAGAACCGCGATAATTATTTGGCGATGGAAAAAACTGGAAACCGCAGCGATGCCGCGCATGACTAGTCTTACCATTGCGAAAGTTTTGTGTCCACCTGTACGTAGCTGTAAATTATCGTTGACAAATTTCATTGAATGATCAAACTCTGTTATTATAAACTGAAATTTTTTATTGTATTTGAAATAAGTAACAATAAATGAACTCTTTGTTAGTGCTCACGACTCTCTATTTCATGCTACATGTTTGCTTGAAATGAGTTTTATGATCAGTTTAACAAACTAGACTATTCGTGGTATTTCGAATCCTTGGGAAATCGCTGCGGCAGCGCTCTGTCGCTATTGGTTGAGAACATCAAACCAACCAGTCAGCCAATCAGTTTTTCTCAACCAGTAGGGACGAAGTGTTGTCACACCATAGGCGCGAATAAAATAAAGCTACATATGTCCAAATGTTCATGTTGTCCAAATTTTAGTTGTTTTTTTTTGTGATTACAGGGTTATTAACCAAATTTGTTTCATGAAAGTGGACCGTCAATCACCGTCAAACGATGCTGCATCGATTTCTACTGAATCTAATTAATTTTTTTATCATCGGGGGGCCAACTATAAAAATTCCCTAGCCAAAATTACTTTATCTATTATTCAATTAACGGAATTCCGTCAAACCTCTGGATTAATCCGTCAATCACCGTCAAACGACCATCAAACGATTAATAAAAGAATTATTGTAATTCGGTTGAATGGACCTCAGTATACTTGGCAGACCATTCCGTGGAATTCGGAAACGAATGACCCTAGTCATTTGGAAATCATTTGGACGAATTTGGAAAATCATTTTCTCAGTTTGGAAAACGATAGATGAATAATAATTGAATGAAATTGATGAGGCGTTAAGTTGGCAGACATATTCACTAGTTTTTTTTCATTTTTTTTATTGACTCTTAACGATTTGGAAAATCGATTCGAGAATATTTTAATATTTGGAAAATATTTTTTCCAATCATTTATTAATAATTATCACCACATGGCCTCTGGGGATGATGCCGTCCCTGAACTACATCCCCACCCTTTCGTTCCCCTTTCCCCTTCGCAATGTTCAAGCGCACTACGCTGTCAGGATTGTGTTAAACAGGCATTTTATGTGAAAATAAAATGCATAACAATCAAATATTTAAAATATTACCTTGAACCATGCATTTTTTTTTTGGATTTTACATTGCATTTGATTCTGACGCTTTCGGTTATCATTTTTGAGAAATTATTGAAAATGCTCTGACAGCCTTGAAAACGCCATTTGAAATTCTCTTGAAACATCAGCTTCGATTTGCATGAAATTTTTGGAAAACGATCAGAGCATCTTCAATAGTTCCTGAATAGAAATTAAAGTCATTGTACAGCCTAGTCAAAGTGTAGACGAAGAAGAAAAACTCTTATTCGTATTATGTTGTTATATTTTGCATTGAGTTTATGTTGAAATATAGTTAATTTTGATGATTTATGTACAAATCTTTTTTGTGCAATTGTAATTCGAATACAATGGAGAAGTAAAAAGTAGATGTCAGTGTACCAATATCAAGTTTTCCCATATTATGTGAGCCTTTGGATAAATGTATTCGAACACTCAGAATACGATAAAATATTATGTTGATCTTTCTCTTCGTCTACTGCAAGCCTTTCCTCGTCCTAGAAAATAAATAATTATTATAAAGAATATGATAATTTTCTGCGTTTCAATTTAACTTACCAATTCAATCTGTTGCTCTTTTTTCGAATTTTTGTAGTCTCTCCTCCAGTAGACGTTGCTCTTCACACACTGCCAGTCTTTTCTCATTGTGAAAATACGAAACAAATTATAATTGAGAGATGTGTTTTTTTTCTTTCTAAAATTTATCGAGATTACCAATTGTGTCTCTCACCTTTCCTACTTCGTCGAATCTTTCCCGCCAGATGTTATTCTTCGTCCATGAACAGTCTCTTCTCGTCCTGAAAAAAAAACCAAAAATTATCTTGAAAAATATATTTTTTTTTTGCGTTTCAAATGAACTCACCGAGTACTTTCGGATTACCGCAATTTTTCTGTTGTTCTCTACAATTGTCCGATGAATTGCATTAGGATTAATTTGCTTCTATTTCACCCTCGTTAGGCGAAGATCCGCTCCAAAAGGAAGATATTTGTAAACACACAATACACATTAATCAACAGTGCAATATTCATACGTTGCCGATTAGCATCGAAGGCTGACTCTTTTAGTTTGCTGGCAAAATTTAGAGTACATTCTTTGAATAATACAAATTTCTAAGAAATAATCAAAAAATGAAATATATTTTAGAACAACATATCAGAAGTACCACCGATTTGAAATAGTAATGCTTGAACTGATCTCTAGATCGCGCTATTTTGTAAACTCGTGCAGTAGAGACAAACACCACTGATACAGATCAGTGACAAACACCCTTTACCCTTGGCGCGGGAACGGAAGGGTGGGGGTGTAGGCATCATCCTCAGAGGCCATGTGGTGATAAATATTAATAAATGATTGGAAAAAATATTTTCCAAATATTAAAATATTCTCGAATCGATTTTCCAAATCGTTAAGAGTCAATAAAAAAAATAAAAAAAAACTAGTGAATATGTCTGCCAACTTGACGCCTCATCAATTTCTTTCAATTATTATTCATCTGTCGTTTTCCAAACTACGAAAATGATTTTCCAAATTCGTCCAAATCATTTCCAAATGACTAGGGTCATTCGTTTTCGAATTCCACGCAATGGTCTGCCAAGTATACTGAGGTGTTGAATGGGGGGCTAAGTATATGGAGGTCAGTTGTAGATGTCATTATTTTTTTGAACTAAATAGGCGACTTCAGTCGTTTCGTCGGTAAAGTCATTAGTAGCTGCACGGGAACAGAAAAACTCTTAAAAATTGTGAATTCGTACAGATCAATTTCAATATGTAAATAAATATCCACGGTCGAACCAAATCAAGCGCTCAGTACATATACCAGTACACACCCGGGATAAAGGTTTAAACAATAAAATCAAGGGCTTTTGGTGTAAATTGTTTTAAACTAAAGTTTTATTTATTTAGTTTCATAGAGCAGAACTTTGGAGCTCATTTCACATTGTTTCACAGTTTTATCTGGTTCTATGGTACTTAATAAAGCTAGTCAAGTTGATTGCTCAGATAGCACGACAATCAAGTTTGTAGCAGTCAAGCAGATCTCGCAGGTCATCCAAAGTTGTGTGTCCGTGAAGAACCAGACTCCAAGCGAAAGATCGTATACGTCCTTAGAATCTGTAATTATTAATTATTTAGATTGAGTGATTTGCATACAATTTGCGATAAAACACACGGTCCAGCTGGTTGTTTAGCCAAATGCGCTCATGTATTACAATCAATCTCTTTATGTTTCTGAATTTTGGTGCTAACGGCGAGACATGAACGCATTTGTTATCAGGGGGCACCGCGAGAAGGCAACCAGCACCACCCCCCACTTGAAATAAAAAAATACTCGATTATACCAAATTACAAACTTATGAAGCTTATCTTACGTTCCAAGCCGTTGTTCTTGAAGGCAACCCCAAATTGGTATCTAAAACATTAATACTGGTATTATGAGATACTAATCTGTTTATACTCACATTGTTGAATGAAATTTAGTTGAATGGTTCTACGATGAATCGTCGACCAAATCACCTGTGGAAATCGGATAATACTGTATCGGCAAAATTCTAGAATTACGTATCTCAAAGTTGCAGTTGTTCAAAACCAACTATTCACTACCTTGAGAGGTAGAAACTCGTAGACCGTGCACAGGGCCCTCAATACTCGTTGGCTAAGGACTCTCCGCGGATTCGTTGAGTGCTGTGAACAAAAAGATAGGGTTTATGGCTTATTGAGCTCTAAAAGATGTGACGCGACATATTTTTACTGAATATACTTAAACATACATCAAAATGATTCGAGGGGGGATTCAAGGATAAGGCTATGCACGTCGGTACCTTTACACCTCCTGCACTATCAGGCATATGACCCGATTGAATTAGAACAAATAGTTAAGTAAAAAAATAATTAGAAGCGAACAAATGGTTTCATAAGCGTTATCTTACGCTGCGTAGCTCCATGCATAAATACATTATATTTGGTGATATGCCGACCACGAAGACCCCGAATGGGAAAAGTTACCCCATTCAACATGGATACTGACTGCAACAGAAAAAGAAAAATTGTTGATGTAGGTCGATAAGCAGGTGACACGGATTCTCTCTGAATATTTTTTCTTATTACCTGTACGTGTAATCCATGTAGCTTGATACTTGGGTAAGGCTGCAGATGCAGCAATTCAACTTATTTATCCCAGGATCATCTGAGTAAGAAAATATCATCGTAGTTATTCAGCTTAAATGCACAAGTTGCAATTATTTTATAGAAAACAGCATTGCTTGATATATTACCTGTAAAATCCGGGATGCGTTACACGAATGCCCACGAATCGCAAAAATCGCACGATTCGGCATGGACGTTGGCTGCAAAATATGCGTTTGTTAGGATATGTGATATTCATTTAACTGCATATATTATTTTTTCACATTTTCTCATTACCTCTAAATACGTTCCATGCGTCCCCAAAGGTTGCCTAGTCAATGTATTTCCACTTCTACGATATTACCTGTAATTTTAAACCTCTGATTACAAACATTGGACACAACCAACGAACTTCTCGTTAGAATGTGATTCTCGTTAGAAAGTAAGCTCTCTTCTTTATCTCCATTTTTGTAAATACCTTGAATACAGTAATATCTATGCAACAAAACAGCCTGCAGTTACGTCGAATTCATAACTTGCAGGTAACATGGATCTTGGCTAAAAAGATAACAGATTAACGGTTACACTAAGCTACGAATAATATTTCAAGGGATGTATCTGAAAAATGTAATATCGTAGATTACATACGCGCGAAATATGATCCACGTAGCATAATCCGTGTGCCCTTCGGATGAAATTTGATGTACCTGATGATATCTATAGGCAAAAATAACATGATCAAATGAAAAATTGGATATAAGGTTGAGGATGCTTGTTACTAATAATTGTAAGTGATTGAGCCACTGAACACACACAGCAGTACATACCTGTCAACCGATATCATCTGGTACGAAAAATATGGAATCCTCCAGCCTCCTAATCAGCCGTGGATTCCTTATGGATGATGGCTGAAAAACGAGATCCATTTAATAACATCAAACTGTGAATTATGAGAAGCGAGTAATCTTTCGATACTTACCGCTTGATGACATCCATATTGTAGAAGAAGTTTGTGCCATGTCGATGCGTACCGAACTCCACGGAATCACCTGGAAAACATACGAGAAAGTCATTATTAAAGTATTGAGAAGAACAGAATGCAGTAAAATTAATTGTAAAATGAAACGAAACTGTCATGAAAAATGTGAATCAACAATAGCAATAGCTTCTGCGTTTGAGGCATAAACTGAAGAAATTACCTTTGAATCGGCAACCCGCGATGTTATTCACATAACCAGGTGCAGGGTGCTGGTTATTAGCTCTGGAGAATTCGGAGCCTGTGACCGCTTCTCGACGTCTTTACCGCCTTCGCTTGGCTTGCGGTACGCATCTTCGCTGCTCGATTGTTACACCTCGTACGAGCGTGTAACTTCACCTTGATGAGATGTTTCAAGGCAGCGATTCGGTGTTCGTAGCATGGTTGGTCTGCCTGGAGCCATGCTGGAAATTTGGCGTCAGTTGCAGAGATCAGCTCGCTCATCATGTCAGCCATAAGAGTAGTAGAGGTCCAATGCTGCGAACACGTTTCAGAAAATCGCGACAATTGAGCGTCGACGATCTCCGTGAACGCCTCTGTTGGGCGTGCCAGCTTCGTCACTCTGGGAGCATCCTCGTCAAGATTTTCGTATTCCCTGAACTCAATGTAGATCTCATCCGAGGTAGATCCTTCCATTGGTGTCTTCACCATTTGTTGCTGGCAGTTTTCACAGTGCGTCCTCTTTATGATTTTGAAAGCGACGTATCCAGCGAAGAACGCAATTGCATTTCGTTTGTACACCGAAGACTGGGAAGCTGTTTCGTCGTCGTCGTCAATCCCTCCGTTCTGTCGTATGATTGTCAAATCTTCTTCGATCTCTCTAGATTCTTCGACTTCGACGAGGTCAACATATAGTATTGTGTCATTGACCGTTTCAGCTTCTTGGAACGCTCGAGAGACGCCATTCGACGGATTTATTAGTGATTGTGCTTCAGTGCACTGTACGTTTCCTCTATCACTTGAGTGCACGTATCCGGTCGAGATGATGTGCCTAAGACCTAGTCGGCACATTCTTGCTGTAGGATTCGGATTATGCCCTCCACGTTGTCTCAATTTAGAGAATAAGTTTTCCACAGAGTCCTGGTTGCATAATTCTGCTGCTAATTCGAATCCTGGGAAGTCATTAGCGAAGTCGTGGTAGGTTTTCACAATGCTACGAGCAGTGATGGTCAATCCTTTGAGACAAGGCGAGCGTTGTATTTTGTTAGGTGCCATACTCCACGTGGAACTCCAATCTGCGAAGTCCAGAATCGTTTGCGCAATAGCCGGATTTCGAGGAGATAGCGGTCGTCGCATCGGGTTATAAAAAGTTAACCGGTATGCATTATGAGCGTCGATAACAGCATTCATGCGCTCTGCGAAGGCTGCACTTGCTTCCCACGTCGTGCTTTTCAATCCGTTGGGATCAGATCCCGCGAGCTTTATTGCACTCGCGAAAGTGTGGCTGATTATTTGGAAGGCCCGTTTAACATTCATCGCTTCAAAGTTGTCTGGAAATAAGTGCGCTTCCGAAATATGTCCCAATAGATTCGATGATGTCTGTCGACTATCGTATTGCCACGTTTCCACAAAGTTTTCGAAGGAAACAATCACTTCGCCGTTAGAATAAATCGTCACGTGAGTCCTGAGTTGATACAGTAGCCGTTTGATCAAACGAGGAAAATCGAAGCTCGCGTTGTATGACGTATTGTTATGTTCAAACGTTGGGTCTTACTCCGATGCGTTAAAGAAACGAGGCGACGTTAAGACCGTTTGATTTGATGAGCCTTGATCGCAAGTGACCATTCTGATGTCGGCTCCGACATTTTTCAGTTTTTCCAGGCAGATTTTCACCAGGATTGAAATCTCTTCGGCTTTGACCACCGTGTCGGCTAGAAAGTAAGCTATCGGTTGACGCTAGGGATTTTTAGCATTAATGCTATCGATGCAAAAAACGAAGAGATTCTTCGCAGCTGTATCCGTCCTTCCGATAGGACCAAGGTCGGCTAGGCCCTCTACAAGATCCAACATCTCTGAGTACTCTTCGTATCTCTTGATACTCATTTCGTCCCATTTCAAGCAACACACCCTTTCTTCAGGTGGTAGTTGGGCTAGTTTTTCTCCAAGGGCGTTGAAAACGAAATCGGTGAATCCACAGCGGATGTCGAACTCGGCGATCCAACCCCTGACAGTGCTTTCACCCGGGAAATTGCAGCCGGCTTTTCTGAGGCGTGAAAAACATGCAGCTGAGTAGAAATACATTTGCTTTGCAAGATCTTTTTCCTCGGGTGAATAGGGCTTGCGTGATTGATGCAACTGTAGTTTCACCATGGTGCGGGCTGCTGGTTGCGTGCAGTTGTTATTATCGAGGAACTCGTCGATTTGCGCCATTCGAGTACCTGCGTTTTTGGGACGGTGTTTGGTATCGCGCTCCAGTCGTTGCAACCTGTTACGTAGATTGCGTAGCTTGCGTTGAAGTCCAGCGTTTTGGCGCTTCAGAATAATGTTGTCCTTCGTGAGGTCTTGCAACTTTTTCTGTACGCTGGCTTCGGCAGTTGGGGTCTTTTTGTCGACTAGGAGCGGTGCTCTTGGCCTCTCAGGCTCTACAGCCATCCATTCTAGACTTTCGTCATCTTCGTCGTTGTCGAAAACTACTTAGTTGTTTGGATGCGCCGTAAGTCCGTGTAACAAGTTGTTCAGGACTGTCTTTTAATGAAGTAAACTCATGTGAAACATCCATGAGTTCAACGGTCACTTCATAGGGGCAAGTCTCCAAAGATACAGATGGCATCTCTACCAGCTCCGGCAAATCTTTGGGATTACCGATCTGTACCTCTCCCTGTGTTTTTTCGCTAATGACATTAGCGTTAGCGTCGATTTTCCTTCCATTCCAAGGTATAGGTACAGCCGTGGGTTTCAGCCTTTTATCTTTGCCCGGAATGAACGAGTCTGCGGTGAAATGCTGGGAACAGAGTTCTTCTCGTCGCAGTGTGGAAGACTTCACTCCAGCGACTCGTCCATTACCTTCGAAATAAAACATATAACGCAACTCAGATTCGTTTCCAGTAGTGACAGGGGGTAATGAAATAATTTTGGTAAATTCATGTGGCGATGAATCGGCCAAAATCATCCAACTTTAATATCTCGGACAAATTAAATAATATGACAATTCCGAGACCCTAATATCTCGAACAAATTAAATGCTATGAAAATTTATTCGCGAAATTTGATAAATGATTCTTTAATTTTATTCCAGTTCACTCGATTTTATTTCATTTTATTTTATTGGCATGATTTTATTGTATTGTTACTAGGGGCTTCGCCCTTGTGCGCTTCGCGCGCCAACCCCGCTCGGCGCTTCGCGCTTCTGATGCTCGCGCTTTGCGCTCGCTTTGTCAGTATATGTCCTAATTTATTTATTCTAACCCCCGTGTTTGCTGGCGGACAATTTGGTCGTCGTAAACTATAGTGCCTACAACCTTAACGTCGAAGACTATGAGACTTGTCGTCGAAGACTATGAGACTTGTCGTCGAAAACCATGTAGCGAACAGAGAAACACATTTCTATTAAATCTATGGTTAGAATCTATGGTTATGGTTGGAAGTTTGCGTTATTTCTATTATTTCTATGATATGCGATAAAGCGTACTATTCGTACGTGGTGAACCTTTTGAACTTCATGTTGATTCAATAAAAAAATTTACCAGTAATATCATTTAAAGAGATCGAATCTACTGTATAATTTATTTATTATATTTTGTTCTTGAATAGCGAAGAATGCGATGCACCATCCAAGGTTAGGTACACTCATGACATTTTTTTTGTTTGGTAAGATCGTGCTTTACTCCGGTACTACTCAGCTGAAGGTTCATGGTTGGTTTTAGATGTCCGAGTTATCCGCTTCAGAGTTCAACATGTCCGAATTCCCACATCCGGAGTCCGTTTTCTCACATTTTAGATTCATTTAGACTGAAGATCGGTAGTTAAGTTGTAAAATGTAAATTGTCGGGACAAAATTTTTTCACAAGGACTATGATCCAGTTTCAATGGCTCTGATTAGTTGTTAAAAACTGTTCATCAACCAGGATAAGGCATAGTCATTAACGTTTCGATCAAATCTCTACGGCAAAAACTATGGAACTGACGACCTGCACGTCGAATACCATGAAGCAGACATCCTGTAAATCCAAACTATTGAGCGGAAGATTTAAACGTCGAAAACTATGAAGTAGACCACCTGGACGTTGAAAACTATGGAGCGGATGACCTGGACGTCGAGAACTACGCAGCGAACGACCTGGACGTGGAAAACTATGAAGTAGACGACCTGGGTGTCGAAAACTATGGTGCGGACGACCTGGACGTCGAGAACTACGCAGCGAACGACCTGGACGTGGAAAACTATGAAGTAGACGACCTGGGTGTCGAAAACTATGGTGCGGACGACCTGGACGTCGAAAACTGCGCAGCGAACGACCTGGACGTCGAGAACGGCGCAGCGAACGACCTGGACGTTGAAAACTATGAAGTAGACGACCTGGGTGTCGAAAACTATGGAGCGGACGACCTGGACGTCGAGAACTACGCAGCGAACGACCTGGACGTCGAAAACTACGCAGCGAACGACCTAGACGTCGAACACTGTGAAGTAGACGATCTGGACGTTGAAAACTGCGCAGCGAACGACCTGGACGTCGAGAACGGCGCAGCGAACGACCTGGACGTTGAAAACTATGAAGTAGACGACCTGGGTGTCGAAAACTATGGTGCGGACGACCTGGACGTCGAGAACTACGCAGCGAACGACCTGGACGTCGAAAACTACGCAGCGAACGACCTAGACGTCGAACACTGTGAAGTAGACGATCTGGACGTTGAAAACTGCGCAGCGAACGACCTGGACGTCGAGAACGGCGCAGCGAACGACCTGGACGTTGAAAACTATGAAGTAGACGACCTGGGTGTCGAAAACTATGGTGCGGACGACCTGGACGTCGAAAACTGCGCAGCGAACGACCTGGACGTCGAGAACGGCGCAGCGAACGACCTGGACGTTGAAAACTATGAAGTAGACGACCTGGGTGTCGAAAACTATGGAGCGGACGACCTGGACGTCGAGAACTACGCAGCGAACGACCTGGACGTCGAAAACTACGCAGCGAACGACCTAGACGTCGAACACTGTGAAGTAGACGATCTGGACGTTGAAAACTATGAAGTAGACGACCTGGGTGTCGAAAACTATGGTGCGGACGACCTGGACGTCGAGAACTACGCAGCGAACGACCTAGACGTCGAACACTGTGAAGTAGACGATCTGGACGTTGAAAACTGCGCAGCGAACGACCTGGACGTCGAGAACGGCGCAGCGAACGACCTGGACGTGGAAAACTATGAAGTAGACGACCTGGGTGTCGAAAACTATGGTGCGGACGACCTGGACGTCGAAAACTGCGCAGCGAACGACCTGGACGTCGAGAACGGCGCAGCGAACGACCTGGACGTTGAAAACTATGAAGTAGACGACCTGGGTGTCGAAAACTATGGAGCGGACGACCTGGACGTCGAGAACTACGCAGCGAACGACCTGGACGTCGAAAACTACGCAGCGAACGACCTAGACGTCGAACACTGTGAAGTAGACGATCTGGACGTTGAAAACTATGAAGTAGACGACCTGGGTGTCGAAAACTATGGTGCGGACGACCTGGACGTCGAGAACTACGCAGCGAACGACCTGGACGTCGAAAACTACGCAGCGAACGACCTAGACGTCGAACACTGTGAAGTAGACGATCTGGACGTTGAAAACTGCGCAGCGAACGACCTGGACGTCGAGAACGGCGCAGCGAACGACCTGGACGTTGAAAACTATGAAGTAGACGACCTGGGTGTCGAAAACTATGGTGCGGACGACCTGGACGTCGAAAACTGCGCAGCGAACGACCTGGACGTCGAGAACGGCGCAGCGAACGACCTGGACGTTGAAAACTATGAAGTAGACGACCTGGGTGTCGAAAACTATGGTGCGGACGACCTGGACGTCGAAAACTGCGCAGCGAACGACCTGGACGTTGAAAACTATGAAGTAGACGACCTGGGTGTCGAAAACTATGGAGCGGACGACCTGGACGTCGAGAACTACGCAGCGAACGACCTGGACGTCGAAAACTACGCAGCGAACGACCTAGACGTCGAACACTGTGAAGTAGACGATCTGGACGTTGAAAACTATGAAGTAGACGACCTGGGTGTCGAAAACTATGGTGCGGACGACCTGGACGTCGAGAACTACGCAGCGAACGACCTAGACGTCGAACACTGTGAAGTAGACGATCTGGACGTTGAAAACTGCGCAGCGAACGACCTGGACGTCGAGAACGGCGCAGCGAACGACCTGGACGTTGAAAACTATGAAGTAGACGACCTGGGTGTCGAAAACTATGGTGCGGACGACCTGGACGTCGAAAACTGCGCAGCGAACGACCTGGACGTCGAGAACGGCGCAGCGAACGACCTGGACGTTGAAAACTATGAAGTAGACGACCTGGGTGTCGAAAACTATGGAGCGGACGACCTGGACGTCGAGAACTACGCAGCGAACGACCTGGACGTCGAAAACTACGCAGCGAACGACCTAGACGTCGAACACTGTGAAGTAGACGATCTGGACGTTGAAAACTATGAAGTAGACGACCTGGGTGTCGAAAACTATGGTGCGGACGACCTGGACGTCGAGAACTACGCAGCGAACGACCTGGACGTCGAAAACTACGCAGCGAACGACCTAGACGTCGAACACTGTGAAGTAGACGATCTGGACGTTGAAAACTGCGCAGCGAACGACCTGGACGTCGAGAACGGCGCAGCGAACGACCTGGACGTTGAAAACTATGAAGTAGACGACCTGGGTGTCGAAAACTATGGTGCGGACGACCTGGACGTCGAAAACTGCGCAGCGAACGACCTGGACGTCGAGAACGGCGCAGCGAACGACCTGGACGTTGAAAACTATGAAGTAGACGACCTGGGTGTCGAAAACTATGGTGCGGACGACCTGGACGTCGAAAACTGCGCAGCGAACGACCTGGACGTCGAGAACGGCGCAGCGAACGACCTGGACGTTGAAAACTATGAAGTAGACGACCTGGGTGTCGAAAACTATGGAGCGGACGACCTGGACGTCGAGAACTACGCAGCGAACGACCTGGACGTCGAAAACTACGCAGCGAACGACCTAGACGTCGAACACTGTGAAGTAGACGATCTGGACGTTGAAAACTGCGCAGCGAACGACCTGGACGTCGAGAACGGCGCAGCGAACGACCTGGACGTGGAAAACTATGAAGTAGACGACCTGGGTGTCGAAAACTATGGTGCGGACGACCTGGACGTCGAAAACTGCGCAGCGAACGACCTGGACGTCGAGAACGGCGCAGCGAACGACCTGGACGTTGAAAACTATGAAGTAGACGACCTGGGTGTCGAAAACTATGGAGCGGACGACCTGGACGTCGAGAACTACGCAGCGAACGACCTGGACGTCGAAAACTACGCAGCGAACGACCTAGACGTCGAACACTGTGAAGTAGACGATCTGGACGTTGAAAACTATGAAGTAGACGACCTGGACGTCGAAAACTACGCAGCGAACGACCTAAACGTCGAATACTATGAAGCGGACGACCTGGACGTCGAAACTATGGAGCGGACGACCTGGAGGTCGAAAACTACAGAGCGAACCACCTGGACGTCGAAAACGAAGAAGTAGATGACCTGACGTCGCAAACTATGGAGCGGACAAGTAGACGACCTGGATGTCGAAAACTATAAAGTAGACGACCTAGACGTCGAGAAAAACTTTCGCGATTTGTAAATCCGGAGAGACATACGCCATTTATCGGGATCTCCATTTATCACATACGTCATTCATTACTATTATTATTATCGTACTCATTACTATTGTTATTATCGTACTCACGTTACTATGGTTATTATGACAAGACTTTTTTATATATAGGTATAGAGGGATATTTGCGGGCTATGCTCTTTTGATTTATATCTGCCTCCTAAACCTACCCCAAATTATATTCAATTATTTGTCACAGTTTTTGTTCTTGATTACGATATTCGTTTTGTAAACAACCCCGATCGTCAGTCTGAAGCCTGACTTCTGACGAGCAACCCGCATTTTAAAGAATATAACATTTTCCCAGCATTTATTCCAAGCTTTTATTTCAAGCATTTATTACATTTATTTCATTGGATTTTGCATATTTATCTCTTTGCATTTTAATCTTGCATTTCGGCATTTGCCTTTATTTATTGCTTATCCGGTTGATTTTGTTCGTTGATCGTGATTGCCCATTCACTACGAGAGTCCACTCATTGATCTTTTATCTATTTATTTGTTCCTTTAATTACTGCTCGACCGCCCTTGAGTTACAATATTATCGTTCCATGTGCATTATAGGGTGACAGTTATTTTGCCTTTTTTTAGGTTTTCGAACTCACCCGAACATTTGATACTTCTTTGTTTTAAAATAAAGCTCATTAATTTAATTACGACCATTACAAATTTGCATTTTTTGACCACAAGTCTCACTCTATATATTCATTTTCCATCCTCTCAAATAAACTCAAAAAATTAAATTAGGTCAAAATATAAATATACCTCAAGGTCGCTCGACGAAATTTTAATCATGTTTTTAAAAATTTTACGAAATTTTGAGCAACCTCTAAATATCAATAACTTGATCTGCAGTTTGTCAGGCTTTGATTACGAGTCAACGAAATGTGCATCAAGTTGGCCCCACCATTTTTGATAAAATAAAAAACGATTACTGTGCTGCATTGTGCTCGATGTGTGCTACTTTGTGCCGCATGAATTTTTTTTTTTCGCATTTTATTCACAGATTTTATCGGAAGAAAATCGCAACTACGATCGAAGCTGGCCCCACCTTTTTTGATAGAATAAAAAACGATAAGTGTGCTGCATTGTGCTCCATATGTGCTACTTTGTGCCGCATGAATTTTTTTATTCGCATTTTATTTACAGATTTTATCGAAAGAAAATCGCAACTACGATCGAAGCTGGCCCCGCTTTTTTTGATAAAATGAAAAACGATTAGTGTGCTGCATTGTGCTCGATGTGTGCTACTTTGTGCCGCATGAATTATTTCTTTTCAAGAACCTGATTGTATTTTTTATGATAGCTATTTGTTTATCAGTCCAGTAATGTGTACCTACAGTCCGACAACTTACATGTAAAGTAACATTTGACAAAAATTGCCATTTATGATAATGGGAAGCATTGATTTACCAGGGAGTGTTGGGTCGAATTGCGGAAACGGATCACCGTATCTGTGGGAACTCTTAGTACGATTCTTATTACGCCAGTTAAGTTCCAGTTTTAATTCCGATAAGTCATCGAAAAATTCTCTTGTGTCCAATTTTTTTCTTTTGGCATCCTTACTTTCAGTCATCGTTGATTGATGTTCGGAATCATGATCATCTTTTTTTGTCAGATATTGCTTGTCATTTTCAAGCCAATCTAATTGTGATTTGCATTCCATCGATTCCTTGTCGCAATGGTTACCTACTACGTCGAAGGTCAGATCTGTTTTTGTATCGGTTCTATTTGAATACTCTGCATCAAACACTGAACATCCTTCAGAAGTGGAGGTTTTGGTTCCAAAATCTTCACTGATAGATTTCAACTCTACGTCATTGACTTCGTCATTCTTTTTTGATTCCACGACAATATTTTGATATTTTCCACTAGCTACAGCGAGTTTCAATTTTCCAAATAAGCTAGATAAATGCCGGGACACAAAGTAATCTGCTCGCATAGGATTATGATCATCTTTAAGCACGCGTTGTTTTAAATCATTAAATTCTGATTCTACTGGTGCTGATGTTGGCCGTTCAGATCCATAACCAAATATTGGCGGCATCACTTCGGAAAACAGCGGAAAATATGGCAGCAAGGTTTTCAATTTCTTTGCAACCTTGGGACAATAAAACCCATTGACATCACTCGTTTCCTCTTCGAGCGCGATATCTGTTTCGCAAGTTTTGTACAAGTTGGTGGCCCATGTAATAATATTTGTATCTGATAACTCAGCTTCAATTTTATCATCAGTTTCTGCATCAAGGTCATCTGAATTATCTTTTGACTCGTGCTCATATTCAATTGATGCAGTATACTCTTCGGTTACTTTGACACCTCCTAAGGACATAAAAAGTATCTAGAGCTATATTTCTCATAGGTCTTTGAGTCTGCGGACTGTATTTCGATAAGTGCAAGCTCCGATATATATTATCTTCTAAGCCCATCAAATTATTCTGTCGCTCTTGCTTAGCTTTTCTCAGAGTGTGTAGATGGAATAAATGAGGTGGCTCCGGATCACCCACACTAGTAAGTCTATCCATTTCTTTTCGTCTCCATATGACGGGCAAAGTTTTATTCTCGAACATTTCTGTTGCTACCTGAATTCGTTTGGATCCTTCCAATTGCCGCTTTTTCTTATGCAGAAACGAAGAATCATAACCAACGATAGAACATTCCATGTATATTGGGTCAACGTCATTTTTCGGTTCATTAACCACGTGTCCGTTAAACTTAGCATCACATTCAGAACAAGAACCACAAACTGTAATTGCACAGCCAGTCGAGGATGTTTTTGATCTTTTGAAAGTCAGTGGACATTGGATCTTCGTACATTTGAATATTTCCTCAAATAAGAAATTGCTCCATGAGCGTCGTTTGAGTGTACCTACAGTTCGACAACGATTTTTGAATTTGTACATTACTTCTTCAGTTTGCACGTCTTGCCAAATATCTCGAATGTTGATCGTGAAGTCAATATTATTGTCATCGTCAGAGTCGTCCAAATTTGCGTTATATTTCATCGGAGATTCATGGATAATATCATAGAATGTCAGGATTTCAGTATGAATATCATGGCGATTCAACTTCAAAATCGTATAAATATTTTTTGGTTTCAAACGTTCTGTACCGTGTATAGCGTTTGACAAATTTACGTATACTTTGGACGACGGTACCGCCACCGAGCCATCGTCGTTAATAACAGCTCTGTACTCTTTCAATTTCAGCAACTGTCGCAATGGCCTTATGGAATCACGGTCGTCCATTATATCGCATCTACCTGAAGATGCAGATGCCTGAGCGTTATACGTTCTGAAAATCAAAGAAGTGTATGAAGTATTTGGGGTTTTCCACCAATACCGGGAACAGTATACGGTTCCATGATTTCCAAATAAATTCGATTTTTTTTTTGTGCATTCGGAGGAAACCTTAGCGAAACGGGTACCTCAGTTGAAAATAGAAAATGAGGGCAAAACAGGTGGCAAGGTAAAAAATTCCATCTCCCTCGGAACCGGGATTTTCTGTTCTCCAATAATTTTTATGCAATAAAATTCCAAAACATCCGTTAAGAATTTCCCTCCGAAAATTCATTCTTTTTCAGCTCAGATGCTCGTTTTGCTTCGGTTTCCCCAACATGTTGAAAAACACAATTTAATTTTTCGTTCAAATTTTGTACTCAATCACATGATAATTCGAGTTACTTACAGTTAAAAAGTGTAAATATTCCATACAAGTATTCATGCCAACATTGTCTCCAATGTCTCGATCTGAATTTTTTGTGTGTACGTTGATCTGAAATTTTTAATAAGAGAAATTCGTAATACGTTGCGACAAACATTAATTGCTTTGCAATGTAATCAGGTGCTCCTATTGGACTATAACAAATTAAGCGAGCGCTCTTTAACCAACCAAAAGAAAATTAAGTTAATACTTACGGAGAGGTAGCGTAGAAAATCACAGACGAATTATAGTCGTGCTATTATTTAACTTCACGTTATTCAACAAATAGTTTGAGCAGTTGATGCGACGCTCTTCAACGTATAAATGCAACGTATAAAGACTGAAACGGCTAGCTCGATTGTTGTTTAAAATTACAATGTATCACCCACTCACTATAAGTACAACGCGGTCTCACAAGGGCGCGTAAAAATTCACGTTTCACATAAATTAGCTAAATATTCGAACTAAATAAATCTTTTATACTTTTATATTCAGATCGAGACATTGGAGACAATGTTGGCATGAATACTTGTATGGTATATTTACACTTTTTAACTGTAAGTAACTCGAATTATCATGTGATTGAGTACAAAATTTGAACGAAAAATTAAATTGTGTTTTTCAACATGTTGGGGAAACCGAAGCAAAACGAGCATCTGAGCTGAAAAAGAATAAATTTTCGGAGGGAAATTCTTAACGGATGTTTTGGAATTTTATTGCATAAAAATTGTTGGAGAACAGAAAATCCCGGTTCCGAGGGAGATGGAATTTTTTACCTTGCCACCTGTTTTGCCCTCATTTTCTATTTTCAACTGAGGTACCCGTTTCGCTAAAGTTTCCTCCGAATGCACAAAAAAAAAATCGAATTTATTTGGAAATCATGGAACCGTATACTGTTCCCGGTATTGGTGGAAAACCCCAAATCAAGAGACTCGGTAGAGTCTCGCGCCAAGTACATTAAAAGAGCACCGGACGGCAACCGAGTATCTATACAGTTAAGAGATAGGAAAAGCGCTGTACGGCCGACTGTTTTATTCAGTATCCCCTTAATCATTAGCTTTTCGGGAAATTTGGATGCACTTTCGCAATATAAATCGCAGTGTCGGGTTCATTTGAGCCTAATTTTAATGACATTGATGTTTGGAGAGATGTGATCTCATGATAGTTATCGACGCTCGAGCCCGTTCTACGATCAGAATTTTCAACGTCATCGTCGTCTCCGGATCACTTTTCTCCTTAGCTCTATTGCTATGAAATGTAGTGCAGTATATAACGCAAACTCGATTTTCGCTGAGGTTCAAACTGCAGACGCATGGGCGTGACCATCGCTTTCGTCGTCTCGTTATTTTCTAGGGACTCTTTCGGGACTCTAGTCGTCTCTACTGTACCACTAGAGTCCTGTCGTCATTCCGCATGTCTTTACGATCACCTCCTTGCAATCACAATGACCGGCCAAACTCGATGAAGGCATACGATAAATGTTTATTATGGAAACGGTGTTAAGGATTTTGAATAATATAAAACGGATAGTTTTCGGTCAACTTTTAACAGTACGAAGCGTTTGCCCACCTTAATCAAGAGACTCGGTAGTGTCTCGCGCCAAGTACATTAAAAGAGCACCGGACGGCAACCGAGTATCTATACAGTTAAGAGATAGGAAAAGCGCTGTACGGCCGACTGTTTTATTCAGTATCCCCTTAATCATTAGCTTTTCGGGAAATTTGGATGCACTTTCGCAATATAAATCGCAGTGTCGGGTTCATTTGAGCCTAATTTTAATAACATTGATGTTCGGAGAGATGTGATCTCATGATAGTTATCGACGCTCGAGCTCGTTCTACGATCAGAATTTTCAACGTCATCGTCGTCTCCGGATCACTTTTCTCCTTAGCTCTATTGCTATGAAATGTAGTGCAGTATATAACGCAAACTCGATTTTCGCTGAGGTTCAAACTGCAGACGCATGGGCGTGACCATCGCTTTCGTCGTCTCGTTATTTTCTAGGGACTCTTTCGGGACTCTAGTCGTCTCTACTGTACCACTAGAGTCCCGTCGTCATTCCGCATGTGTTTACGATCACCTCCTTGCAATCACAATCACCGGCCAAACTCGATGAAGGCATACGATAAATGTTTATTATGGAAACGGTGTTAAGGATTTTGAATAATATAAAATGGATAGTTTTCGGTCAACTTGTAACAGTACGAAGCGTTTGCCCACCTTAATATGATTGACATCACCGAATTCAAATTTCTGAATCCGTTTGCTCAAATGTTATGAACTAGACTCGATAGCTCCGCAGTGACAGCCACATGAGGTTATGCTATAAATGAAGTTTCTAGCTACTATTATAACAACGATGTAGCAATTATCGCTGTATGGTTTATATAACGAACATACGTATGTATGCGGATGAAAAGTATCAAAGCGTCAGAAGATTCGATATTATTAACAATAAGTTAATTGTTGATTTGACGTAACTGTGATTGAGGAAATCTGATAAACGTAATCCATGTTAGTGGTTCGAAGAAATCAATTGTTTTATTTAGTGCAGTGTGCAGATTAAAAAATAATACAGAAGCGATGTTCAAGTTATTGACAATTTCTGATCGAATGGATCGTGGATTGTGCAACATGGAGTTTGGTCAAAGAAATTTGAACGAAGTGAAATGCAATCTTGCTGGGAAAATCCATTATTACTTTGTACAGTGCAGACCAAAAAATATCGGGTTAAGCGTATTAATTAATAATAATCACTTGATCAGCAGGCAAAACAGTTCAGTCCTTTGAAGTTGAAATTTTACATCTGTAAGCAGCCCGCTCTAGTGGTGGTGTATGTACAGTTGTTCCTACAAAAGTCACTCATTACAGCTATGTTGTGGAAAAGAAATTGTAACAAAAATTAAAATCATTCGTTAGTATCTGGTATGAGATAGGCATTGATTGTGAGAGTGAGACTAGCTGTGATTCCAGTGACGCCAGGTGCATTCCATTTTAACGATGACACTGTTTAGGCATCAGATTTGGTTGATTGGGTAGATGATGTGGCTTTGTATCTTGATGTCAAGTTTAGGAGTCTCTGTCAGTGAGTTCTCGTACACATAGCTATAGCCATGTGTCTCAACTAACTTATGCATATTTCAATAAAGTTGTCATTCAGATCAATATGTGAGTGAGATCTTCGGTTCATCTACACCCATCAGTGGTATCTGTTATCGAGCAAGAAAGAATATCGACCGGCAGAAATACTATAACTACTAGCCAACTATATCACCATTAACTAAAAAAGTACCAGAACATTGACCTTTATCAGGTGGTTTTGCAATAAATGTATTCAAGGATAAAAGTTACTATCATTTTGTAATAAATAAAGATGAATTACATTGAGTCATAACGTGTTTCGATATATTTCATAAGATTTCCTTCTATGCATTCGAATAATGAGAAATAGAAAACTTTCTTTCAAAAAGTAGTGAAATCCCGACAAAGCACCTCAGGTGCAAAAAACCCCGCCAAGTACATTAGTTTTTTAAAATCAATCGCCACCAAAAAGTTGTTCCCCAAGAATAACCCCAAAATTAAATTCTAAAAAAAATAGTTCCAAATCAATCATTGTGCCAAGTATATGTAACTGCACCATGCATAGGAGTACTAGAGAAGACTGGAATAAAAATACAACACATCGAATTGCCAATTGGAAGAATATAAAGTTGGGGAAAAAAATCAATGAAAAAAAAGAAATTAAATTAAATGAAAAAAAATGAATAAAAAAAAAAATTGGAGGTAGTGGGACTTGGCGGGCTTTTTGGAAAAAAATCCGGAATTCTTGTATAGCAAAATGACATTAGCCCGCCAAGGACCACGTACTCCAATTTTTTTTTTATTCATTTTTTTTCATTTAATTTAATTTCTTTTTTTTCATCGATTTTTTTCCCCAACTTTATATTCTTCCAATTGGCAATTCGATTTGTTGTATTTTTATCCCAGTCTTCTCTAGTACTCCTATGCATGGTGCAGTTACATATACTTGGCACAATGATTGATTTGGATCTATTTTTTTTAGAATTTAATTTTGGGGTTATTCTTGGGGAACAACTTTTTGGTGACGATTGATTTTAAAAAATTAATGTACTTGGCGAGGTTTTTTGCACCTGAGGTACTTCATACACTTCTTTGATTTTCAGAACGTATAACGCTCAGGCATCTGCATCTTTAGGTAGATGCGATATAATGGACGACCGTGATTCCATAAGGCAATTGCGACAGTTGCTGAAATTGAAAGAGTACAGAGCTGTTATTAACGACGATGGCTCGGTGGCGGTACCGTCGTCCAAAGTATACGTAAATTTGTCAAACGCTATACACGGTACAGAACGTTTGAAACCAAAAAATATTTATACGATTTTGAAGTTGAATCGCCATGATATTCATACTGAAATCCTGACATTCTATGATATTATCCATGAATCTTCGATGAAATATAACGCAAATTTGGACGACTCTGACGATGACAATAATATTGACTTCACGATCAACCTTCGAGATATTTGGCAAGACGTGCAAACTGAAGAAGTAATGTACAAATTCAAAAATCGTTGTCGAACTGTAGGTACACTCAAACGACGCTCATGGAGTAATTTCTTATTTGAGGAAATATTCAAGTGTACGAAGATCCAATGTCCACTGACTTTCAAAAGATCAAAAACGTCCTCGACTGGCTTTGCAATTACAGTTTGTGGTTCTTGTTCTGAATGTGATGCTAAGTTTAACGGACATGTGGTTAATGAACCGAAAAATGACGTTGACCCAATATACATGGAATGTTCTATCGTTGGTTATGATTCTTCGTTTCTGCATAAGAAAAAGCGGCAATTGGAAGGATCCAAACGAATTCAGGTAGCAACAGATATGTTCGAGAATAAAACTTTGCCCGTCATATGGAGACGAAAAGAAATGGATAGACTTACTAGTGTGGGTGATCCGGAGCCACCTCATTTATTCCATCTACACACTCTGAGAAAAGCTAAGCAAGAGCGACAGAATAATTTGATGGGCTTAGAAGATAACATATATCGGAGCTTGCACTTATTGAAATATAGTCCGCAGACTTCAAAGAGCTATTAGAAATATAGCTCTAGATCCTTTTTATGTCCATTACTGGACTGATGAACAAATAGCTATTCATCAAAAATATCATGAGGTTCTATATATTGATGCAACTGGGTCACTGATGAGAAGTGTGCCATTACCAAACGGAGAATCGAGTTCACACATTTATTTATACCAAGCCGTTGTGAAAATTGAAAAAAAAACAGGACCTGTTTTCCAAATGATTTCGTCGGCGCAAAATACAAATTTTATTACTACCTGGTTGATGGGATTTTTAAGAATAGGATCTACTCACAAGTCCAATTTTCCATTTCCTAAAGAAGTAATAACCGATTTTGATCGTGCTTTGATTGGGGCAGTGGTGAGAGCATTTGCAAAGCAGTATAGTCTGGCAGATTATCTGTGCGCCTGTTTTAACTTGATTCATAATCCGCGGGTCCAAATTCCATCTTGTTTGATACGCTTAGATATTTGCCATTTTACGAACATGGTTGCGAAGTGGAAATTCTGGCGGGAATTTCCTTCGCGTGTCAAACTTTTTTACATGAACTGTATAGCCGTCTTGAGAAGTCAGACATCTTTAAGCGGAATTGAAGATCATGCTAGAGCCATCTTCATTACAGCCTTAAATAGTAATCTAAGTCCTGGAAACTCTACCGATACTGCTAGGAATTTTCTAACAATGGCAATTCGTGGTGTCAAAGTAACCGAAGAGTATCCTGCATCAAATGAATATGTACCAGTAACGCGTGAACTTTCGAAAGAGAGCAACGTATCTGGTGAACCGCCGGAATCGGGAATACGCAAGTGGAAAAGACTGCGCTTTTCGAAGTGATGCAAATGCTCGAGGAGATCTATTACGATCTTGCACACCCTGCGGGCTACGCGGGTGCACGAAATCTGGAACGGACGGCTCGCGGTGAAAAGACTCGAGCAATGGTGAAGAAATGGTTGGCCGCGCAGGATACGTATACTTTGCCCAAATCCGTACGAAGAAAATTTCAGAGAGCGAGATACGACGTTTCCAACATCGACGACGTGTGGGAGGCTGATCTGGCCGATTTGAGCTCGATAAGAAGAAAAAATAACGGTTATCGCTATTTACTGGTGATCATCGACGTTCTGAGCAAATACGCCTGGGTCGTACCCCTGAAGTGCAAAACAGCCAATTCCGTAGCGGATGGATTTCAACACGTACTAACCACAACTCCGCGTAGACCTGGTTTGCTGCAGACCGACAAAGGTAAGGAGTTTGTCGGACGGGTATTTCAGAAACTTCTTTCGGACAATGACATACGTTACCGCTACATCACGCAGTTACCGCGCGCGATCGTGCTGAGCGGAGAATGGGAGGTGGGACTCGCAGAAATTCATTACCCGCTGACATTTTCACGAGATTCCGACGCAGTTACCGGTGGCTTCATCATCGACCCTGACCGCTATCGCGAATTGAAGTCGGCACCAGCAGCGATTCATCTGATACCATCCAATTTTAGCAAGCCGAACATCCCGTCGTGTCAAATGTTTGTCTACTACGATCTTGTCGAGCCCGCGTCTGTGAAGTTAGCACGACATTTAGTTAAAACGTAACCAATGATACCAGTTCTGATAGCACTTCGAAGAGTTCTACAGTTCCTGATGGTTTTTGGGAATAGTTCCGTGCATCCGAGTCAAAAAAACGCAACCGCAAGAAATGGCGTGCCAACTTCTCGCAGCACGCCAAGTGTTTCAGAATTCGTTTTTTTTTTTTTTTTTTTAATCGATAGTTCTCGCGGAGTTCTATAGTTCTCACTGGGTGAAAACAATAGTTCTGTTAATCTGAAGAAGTTACGGACAAAATTGAAACTTTTTTATACTATGCTTTCTCTTCCGCCAACAATCACTAGAGGGCTAGCTCTCTCACATAAGTTGTTCAAGCTGAATATGACTTAGTCCGCGCGACCAATGCACGTTGTTTACTGGTTCGTGTGACATGTTCATGTAACGAATATTGCAGCTCTGCTTTTTAATTGGAATATACTAACACTTTTCTTCTATAAGTTGACAGCGAAAATGTACGACAAAGACAAATTGCGACAGATTTTATTGGATTTGAATTATAGAACTCTTGACGATAACGGTAGGCCGTATCCGCCCTCCGCAAAAGTTTATCAGCGCATCTCAGAAAAAATGATTGAGCTCAAATCGCCAATGAGCGCGAAGCATGTTTATGTTATAATTAATGATAATCGTAATGGATTTACCAAAGAGATACGGGAGGCAATCGTTCGAATCGCAAAATACAAGCATTGATTCGAATGGATCGCCGACCAAAAAAAAAAATAAACAGACGATGCATCTAAAAATAATTCTGTCATCCGAGGTATGGGCAATGATGAAGCCGGTGAAAAAAGTTCACAACAATCGTGTGAGGTATGTCTTACAACAAGGATGGACCGATCTTCTTGCTGAAAAGTTGTGGGAGCAAACAAAAGCCGGCTGTGTCATCTCATTTAAGAAGCACGATGTTAATCGGAGTGCCACAGCACAATATTACGTGCAAGTTCGTGGTTGATGCGTTGAATGTGGAGCTAACATCCATGGTACGTTACTTCACGAACCTCCTGCAAAAACCGATGTACAATTCAATTTGCATGTCGAAAATGTGCAGCCTGAAAAGCACTCGAATAAGAGATCTAGGCAACTTCGGAGAAAACGTCGTGAAAATATTGCAGATGAGCTTATTAAAGAACACAAGGCCGCTATTACCTATTGTCGGGAGGAGGCAAAATGACTGAAAAACTTAGGGGATCCCAATCCATCGATTTTGCCGAGCGCCGCCGTTTTACGGAAAGCCAAAGAACTAAGACTGCTCCAGCAACATGATCTCGTTTTTGCCAATCCTGGTCTCAATTTATTGAACAGTTCAAAAAATAGCAATTATGTGGGTTCTATTCATGGGATAGGTATCCTGGAGTTTTATCGTATGTATTGGAGCCCGGCACAGCAGATGTTATATTCCGAAAGAAGCAAAAGAGCTGAGAATGGATTTCTTACGATTGACGCCACCGGTGGCATTGCTACTCGCTTATCACCGCAAGATCCGCCCATATTTTTATATCAGTGTGTATTTGTTGATGATCTGGTAGTATACCAGTGTTTCAAATGATTTCAGCTGATCATAAAGCGATGCAAATTGCTTATTTTCTTAAGAAAATCATTTCCAAAGGAGCAGTCATACCAAGGGTTGTTGTATCCGACTTTAGTTGGGCTATTTTGATAGCCGTAGCAGAGGTGTTTGCAAAATGCACTGATTTACGCAGGTATCTCCAAAGATGCTATGGATTGTTGACTGGTACCGAACATGCTATGCCAACGTGCTATATAAGATTGGATGTGAGTCACTTAATATCTATGGTGACGAAATGGAAGTGTTTGAAGGGAAAAGATAAAATCCTAGTACGTAGGTTTTATATACGGTGTATCGGTCAACTCTACCAAATGGATTCGTTTGATGAGATCAAATTTCATCTGTAGTCGGTGCTCGTTGCGGCGTTAAGTCCATCTATAGGTAATGCGCCTAATGGAAACTTTTTGGAATCTGATCGTCGAGTTAAATTTCTACATAACAATATAAAGGGAGTAGATTTTCCCGAACACCTGGAGAATTCATATGGCGTTGACAATGATGAAGTAGAGATGCACCGGGTCGAATTGGACTAATTGGACTGAATCTCTTCACAGATCAGCATCTAGAATCGCGGCTGAATCTGAAAATGGCAGCGTTATCAATGCTTGTTATAACCCGGACTACGCAAATCAACTGAAAACACGATTGATACCATATCTTGCGTTATGGACGGGAGTTATGCGCCGGTATTTCACCAAAACACCACAAATTGCTACTTCTTCCTCCGTCGAGGCCGAGTTTGCCGACTTAAAAAAGCGAGCCTTCAGAGAATAGCTTCCGATGAGGGTGGATAAGTTCGTACACCGTCATTTAGATTATATTGATGGAAAACTGAAATTAGTGTCGGTACCGGAGGATTTGCCCAAGAATGTTGAGTTGACCATATCGACCCATGAAAAACGATCATTTTGCGACGATTCGCAAGATCGATTAATACCGAATCTTGGAATTGACATAGGGGCAATAAAGCAAGATGTAATTAATACGTCTTCGAAGTCTTCTGAAACGTTCATAATAGAACAGGATATTGTACAAGAATCAGATATAACTAAAGGAAATACTGTCAAATCTCCATACACGCTCAGAAATGACCAAGAAATTTGGAATAATGTTGAAAATTGGCGGGGGCTCGTTAAATCGCAATCGAATGAAATGTCGGATGTGGTTTCAGAACCTGCGCCTAAAAAACGCAATAAGCCGTCCTATCTCGAAAAGTGCCCAGAATGGGATTACATAAAGGGGCCAAAATCACAGAACATTCCAATATTATTAAACGGTAATTTGTGCAAACCAGTAAAATACGAGAAAACAACGATGGTAGTTCTGGAAACTTGTGCATTTGACACAATTCTTCAAATAATTGCAAGCGAAATAGCGACGTTCGAAAGTTACCAGAAAAAAACCAGTACATCTGACAATGCAGCTATACAATTAGCAATATCAATCTTGCAAGAGAAAAAGGGCATCCATGGCGCACTATATCGAAAGGGCTAGGATTTTAGGGTCTCTCGGCCTTTTTGCCGATCCTATCATTTCCTACACTCGGGGCACCAAAAAACTTGATGCAAACTGCAATTTGGTAAACTTGGCTGAGTATGTTTTTGGATCAATACCCAGCTGCACTCGATCCACTAACTGCCAGTGTGGATATAAAAAAAACAATGTGTCGGTCACAATTCCAGTTAATGTGGACGTGCTCTTGTGTCAAGGTCTCAACTTTATGCAAGAAGCTCTGAGCGACGGATTAGATACGAACGTAACTTGCCGACGATGTAAAAATTCGATCAAGGAAGATATTCAATATGGTCCGCACGTTATTATTGACACTACCATATTTACAGACCTGACATATACCACGCGGAATAGCAAAATTAAACATACTCTGGACTCTATTGCTAAAAGTGTCGTTCTAGGGCAACAAACATACGCGTTAGCCGGAATAGGACATTATATACAGGGTAGCAGACTAAGGGATGGGCATTACGTGGCCTATGCTCTAAGCGGACTCTATTGGTATCGGTACAATGATGCTGACAAAAATCGTGTGAGTGTCAATCGACGCACTGAAATAGTTCCGCATGTGATTTTTTATGTTCTGGCAAAAAATTGATTTGCCTGTCGCGTTTATCCTTGATTGTTATATTTCCATTTTTTGTCACGATTCTTACATCACTTCGGAAATTACAGATTTTTCAAATATTTTATGGGAAAAGAAGGAATTAAATCTCGCTGACTTATCAAAACAAACATCTCATTTTTTTCTGTCCGATTATATTCGACGAATATCATTCACCCATCCGTAAATCTTATACCATGGAGGACTAATTTCATCCTGTGCGCTTTAACGTTCGAGTCAGAATAATCGATGATACAATTTACAATGGCCGCTCACGAAAGTCATTTTTTCGAAGTCTTACAACACTCTGACCCTAAACACCCTGAGTTTTGGGTGTTCTGACCTCAGTTCTAAATAGCGCTACAAGAGTGCTACCGATGATTCTTTTAAAATTTTTCGATTCGACCAAATTTGGAGGAGTTACGGCCGTTTTTCAGTTTTCAAAATTTGAGTTGAATTTTTTTCGAGTAATTTCGAGAGTTCCAGGAGCTCCTCGGATCTTCGCCAGAACTCTTGCCTATCTACCTGAAGCTCGTCACAGAACTCCGAGAACTCTCAAAAAATTGACTACCCCCGAATTTCGGATTTTTCAATGTCCCGGAACTCTTTCGGTATCGGTCCTACCGGAAAAAGTTACTGTGGTTTTTGTCGGAACTCTTGTCTATCTACCCAGAACTGGTCACAGAACTCCGAGAACTCTCAAAAAATTGACTCCCCCCGAATTTCGGATTTTTCAATGTCCCGGAACTCTTTCGGTATCGGTCCTACCGGAAAAAGTTACTGTGGTTTCCGTCGGAACTCTTGCGTATCTACCTGGAACTCGTCACAGAACTCAAAATGTTTTTCATCCGTAACTTCTTCAGATTAACAGAACTATTGTTTTCACCCAGTGAGAACTATAGAACTCCGCGAGAACTATCGATAAAAAAAAAAAAAACGAATTCTGAAACACTTGGCGTGCTGCGAGAAGTTGCCACGCCATTTCTTTCGGTTGCGTTTTATCGACTCGGATGCATGGAACTATTCCCAAAAACCATCAGGAACTGTAGAACTCTTCGAAGTGCTATCAGAACTTGTATCATTGGTTACGTTTTAACTAACAATAAATGTCGTGCTATCTTCACACACGCGTCGAACCCCGTATAGTTGGAGATGTATACGCTCCGCTTTTACGAGTCGTACACGCCTGCGGGGAACAACACTCAATACGCGGAGAGTCCGATACGAAAATTTTCTCGCAGCCACACTACCTACCGCTGCTTTACTCGAACTTTCGCACCGTAGAGATTAATATAAAAGATCACACCGGAAAATCCATCCCATTCGATCACGGGACGTTGACGGTAACGCTTCACTTTCAACGCGTTCGTTGATACGAGAGGGTGAGAAGACGAAGAAACAGACGATATGGTTGACTGCGCGGAACATTATGAGAACCAACTCAAAGGTGGCGGTATGGAAAACTTTTATCGCGGTGTACCACATCAACGAAGTCACGGTATCGGTAGTTTCTTGGGAGGATTATTCCGCAGAGTTTTACCGTTACTAAAAAGTTGAGCGAAAGCTGTTGGAAAGGAGGCCTTGCGAACGGGGATGAACGTCATGGCTGATATGGAGAGCGACGTACCCTTCAAAGAAGCCGTCAAATCACGGGTCAAAGAATCAGGGCGCAACTTGCAGAAAAAGGCCTAAGAAAAACTTGTGAATCTCATGCAGGGATCCGGGTATAAAGGGGCGCTCACAGGACCGAGGAGACAGTCGTTGCTTGCCCGCGTCAATCGTCTTGTCGCAGCGCAAAAGGTTAACAAGCGGAAGAAGAGGAATTCGAATATTAGAAAGAACAAGACCAAGAACAAGAAGAAGACAAGCGGTGCCGCAACAAGTAAGAGTAGAGGACGAAAGAAAATTTCTAAAAAACGAGCCGTGACCGACATATTTGGACCAGCGTAATTTTTCTCCAACGGTTTGTCACACTATATCCGTGCAATGGCTTTTCTACACGCGCGCTCGGGTGAATGCACGAAATCCGAATTGGATTTATTCTCTCTACCTCCGACACAAACCTCGATCGAAAGCGGTCAATGGATACACTACAAGCCGGTTTCGTCTCTAACCGATGACTCTCCGATCGAATTCGCTGTACCGGGACACGGCGACGAGTACACCGACCTTGCTCACACTACGCTGAGCTTACGCGTACAATTGCGCCGAACAAAAGAGGAAACAACCGCATCGGTGAGCAAGGACACTTCTGCTACACCATGGGTGACTCCTGTAAATAACTTTCTTCACTCGACGTTCAATCAAGTGGATATATTGTTCAATCAAAAACCGGTATGGTTTACTAATTCTTTGCTACATCCAGTCATGGGCACGGTGTAAAATACCGAGAGGAATCGTGGAAGCAGGCCAGTCCAGCTTGTCGGTAAGTTAGGATACTACACTAACACACAAAAATTCTACGTGCGTGAGTAAATGTATCCTCAGTTGCCTAACGCGGGCGCAACCGAACTGGCCCGCTTCCACGAATCCTCTCTGTATAGGTGGTTCGACTGGGTGCATAGTAGTGTGATTATTTTGAGACAACTCAGTGACTAGCCACCAGGTAGCGTGTGTGTCTAAAGGGAAAAGATGGCGGGCATATTTAAAAATGAAATCGCTCAAGTGTGGCGTGTATCAACAGTTTGTTCAGACGATGAGCGAATTTCCTATTGTTCAGTACAATATGTATATGCTTATTCATTGGGTACATGCTGAATAAATATGAATGTCTTAGAACTTATGCGGTAATGACAATGGGGAATGAAGAATAA
This sequence comes from Athalia circularis, assembly GCA_963978495.1. Taxonomy (NCBI): domain Eukaryota; kingdom Metazoa; phylum Arthropoda; class Insecta; order Hymenoptera; family Athaliidae; genus Athalia; species Athalia circularis. The sequence continues at coordinate 11,733,214 of OZ021702.1, forward strand.
TTCGCGTTAACTAGGTGATAACATTCAAACTAATTTTATTAAAAAGTATAAAATCAAACTTTCATCATTGCACTAGATGTTGATTGCACGTATATAAATCTGTTTCAATCACAGTAGTTTCGACAAAGACGAATGAAGCAATATTTTATTCAGTGGTGCATTTGCTTTGCTAGTTTTTTTTTCTCCCTACTCTGTTTCACAGCATCTTGATTTTGGATCTTAGCCCATTGACGCATTCGCATCGTTATGTAGTAATACAAGCAGTATGAAATCACATCATCTTTGTGCACTGAGCATGGGAAAGAAAATTTGTAATTTGTAATCATCTCACATATGGTAGCTTCGTAAACGTCAAGCCGGTCAGATTGTATTAGTTGGGTAAAAATTATCTCAGTGGCTTGAAATAAATGGAACAATCTTCTATTTGCATGAATCAGCCTTCCTCTAGTTTTGATGTTAACTAATTCAGCTTCACTTATTTCATTGTAACCCCCAGAAGTAGTAAGTGCACTCTTGCAGACATCGCATTTAGATCGTTTGATCAGTTTTCTACAAACGAAACCTGTCGCGTAGTAGACAATGCAATCAACCACGGGTGCTTTTGTGTAATCATGGTCCATATTGAAAACTTTTTCACACTCCCAATCTGTCGACTCAATTGTTGTGTCCAATTTCTTCTTTAATTCCTCCAGATGTTGTGCAATGTGAGATGGTTCTTTCTTAAATATGATTTTTATATCAGCAAGAGAAATTGATGGTGTGTTGGTCGACTCTTGAACACTACAGTTGCCAAATTTTGGTGGCTTGATGAGCTTGTAGATAGATAATAGTTTATACAGTTGCAGGAATGTAGGCAAGGTTGGATGATCATTTTGACACCCCGCTTGTCGAATTATACCAAAGAATTGCTGTAAATTAACAAAAAAAATTGAATATTAACCAGCTGAAAAAATTTATTATAGAATGTATTTAATATTCTTGCACCTCCAAGCGATCTTGATTCATTATAGCGGTAAGGATGTATGTGAAATGTGTACTATTCAATAGATGAGTACACAAAGCTATTGTAGAATTGATCGTCACTCTAAGTCTTTCCGCTGTAGATTTTGAGAGAAATTGGTCAGCGGTTATTTCACCATTGATTAAATTTCGCTCCCACGAGTTGAGCCAATTTAATGAATGTTCCAGAGTCTGTAATTTATTGCTGGAGTTATTGTTAAATGCATTGATAAAATTCATCTTTCTTTTTTATCGTAGATCACCTCAAAATCCTTGCTTCCTTTTCGAATACCTTGTAACGAATTTTGTCCTTTGGCAACTTTTATTCATTCCGTATTTATTTATTAGAGTTTTACATATAACATAGAAAAATGCTATGGTGGGCCTCAACGATAGAATATAATAAAATGTTGATGATTTCTTCTGTCCTCTTGCTTAACACTGTTGATATATGTGTATATAATAAAATAAAGGGGACCACCATAGGTTCAGGTACGTAGTGAATAAATAACAATATGGACAGAAGTAAATATGGCACAACGATTGGTCAATAATATAAGAAATATGATAAAATAGCTCAATCTCCCGAAGGGTATTAATAATTAACATTTGATGGCGCGAGGCCGATACACAAAACTTATCTTATACGTCGTGTGACTGCTACGACGGCCCAGGGAGAAGAGAGCAATTGTTCGGTCATACTTTGGATCGGTGATTCTCGGTATTACCCGATAATTGCCGACTCCTTACTCCTTATGTCCACTCTTTGATAACAGGTACCTACAACCTTCTGCAGGAAATGACCTGTTCAAAGCATCAAACAGATTGTTGATCATTAGTGCAAACTCGATGGTATGTTCGCATCTTTCAAAATCCAGTGGTCTTTGCTTTGCATAAAATTGTAACCCATTTGCTGAACTATTGCTAAAGACGTATAGATAGAGAAACTGACAGAAATCTCACAACTTTAAGAAAATACTGTAACTTATCTTAACATTGATGACATTTTTTCATAATTCGGAGAACGGAATGTCTATACCACAGAAATTGAATTGATTGAAATAGTTAGAAGTATGAGTAATTAGTACATTATAGTGAAAAAGTTATAAAGATTAGAAAATCCTACTTGAGTCGCTAAAAATACACGCATTTTCATACAGTTGCTCGGATGTATGCGGTTAATTGTTAATTTTGGACACACACGAAGATGTGAAGGATTTTCACAGTCCACTTCATATAAACGCTGGAAAAATTTCCACTTTACATACCCTCCATTGATCTGTGAAGAAATCAGTACTCTGGACGTCACTTGTTAATATTTCATACAATGCGTAATATGTGTAAGGACCTCGATAAAAATTACATATTATGAAAAGTGAACAACGAACCTGCAGTGTTTTTTACAGCAACCTGTTTCGTATGCACTTCATTAAATGCGGAGCGTCTGAAAAAATGTAGATCTGTCTTTTGTCATCGTAAGGGTTTTCAAAACTACAGGAAGTGTTTTCCAGTTCTCCACTGATACCCAACTCTGTCACCTATGTGAACCTGGCAGCCGACTTTCGAAAAAAATTTTTTGGATAATTGAAATCGATTGTACTCCGTTTGTACTTGTTTGTACCATTTTGATTTTTGTTTGTACCTCGAAAGACAGAAAGTTACAGCGTTTTCAAAAAATGACTCGCACCCGACTTTTGAAAATTTTGTTTTTTTCAACGGTACTCGCTTCAGAATCGTTTGTACCCTTTTGTACCACTTTTTTTTTCGTTTGTACCTCGACCAAAAAGAGATAGAGGCGTTTTTTTATTTTTTGAAAACCCAACTTCTTTGTTTTTGAAGATAATCGAAATCTGTCAACGGAGATCGCTTCAGAATTGTTTGTACCCGTTTGTACTACTTTTTTTCCCCGTTTCTACCTCGAACCAGAGTAAGACATTCATGGTTTTTGAACCCTATTGCTATCACTGAGTTTCCATAAACATATGCGACTCATGCCATCATCGAGTTCTCCGTATTGTGACAGCTGTTAAGCTGTGATCACAAGGAGGTAATCGTAAAGACGTGTCGAATGACGACAGGACTCTAGTGGTACAGTAGAGACGACTAAAGTCCCTATTCCTATCGTAGAAACGGCCTCAGCGTAAATAACTATCATGGGATCATATCTCTACGAACATCAATGTTATTGAAATTAGGCTCAAATGAGAGCTGTACCGCGATTTATATTGCGAAAGTGCATCCAAATTTCCCGAAAAGCTAATGATTTAGGGGATACCGAATAAAACAGTCGGCCGTACAGCGCTTTTCCTATCTCTTAACTGTATGGATACTCGGTTGCCGTCCGGTGCTCTTTTAATGTACTTGGCGCGAGACTCTACCGAGTCTCTTGATATGTACCTGTAGATTATATAGTATAGAGATAGTAATAGTGTGAAATATAAAAAAAGATTAAAGTCATGTACAAACATCGTGAAAGATTAAGATTAAAGTTTAACAGTTGAATAATAGTCAGAATCATAGTGATTTCCGTTCATACATCATTGAAATATATAGTCGTGATATAGTATAGTAGTATAAATAGTAGTAGTGATTAAATATGGTAGTGATCAAATATAGTATAGGGGGGTTCTCTCTCAAGCGGGCCACCTTTCTGCGCGTAGGTCACCGATTTTGATGTCCTTCGAAATTCTTGTTCTCTACCGACCCCCAACAACGAATCCAGAAGGATATGCCCAAATTCGAAATGATTCGGAAGATATCGGATTTTCAAAATTTCATCAAAACCGCTCTGAGGCGCGCGGAGCCATCTTAATGCACATGGATCATCGGTTCCTTTGGCTAGAAAGTAATTTTTCTATAGTGATTCTTGATCGTCAGAGAGTCACCTTTCAAGCTGTAGTGTCAAAAAAAAAAATTCAAAATTTTCGAATCCGCCATTTTAGATCTAGGCCGTTTTTTGATTTTCGACCAAAAGGGCATAAAATTTTTCGATCAAAAAAATCTTAAAATTTAGGGTTTAACATAACGAAAAATCCCTGAAATTTTCAGGAGGGTGTTCGGCTTCGTTTTTTTTATTAATGTTTTTGTTCATAAAAAATCGATTTTAAGTAAAAATTAATTTCTGCAGACGAAATTGCTGTTTTCCAATCAGAAGGGCATCACATTTTCAGATTAAAAAATTATCACACAGTGGGAATCGGTACACCCAATAACCTCGAGAATTTTCATAAGGGTGTCAAAATTTTTTTTTTTTTTTTCTCAATGATTTTGTTCATGGAAAAAGTCGATTTTACGTGCATATTCACTGCAGCAGTCGAAATTGCTCTTTTTGAACCGGAAGGGCATCATATTTTTAGATGAAAAAATCATCACAAATAAGGATTGACCATACCCAAGACCCCCTCAAAGTTCCATGAGGGTGTCCAACTTTTTTTTGTTTTTATCAAGGTTTTTGTTCATGAAAAAGTCGATTTTACGCGAATATTCACTCCTGCAGTCGAAATTGCTCTTTTTTAACCGGAAGGGCATCATATTTTTAGATGAAAAACTTAACAGAGAGTTAGGCTCGGTACGGCCAAGAACTCATCGAATTTTCGAAACGGTGTTCTTTTTTTTTATTTGTTCATAACATTTTTGCTTAATTTATGATAACCAATTTTGCATGAAGTCGATCAAGATGAATTGAATAATACGCTTTTATCTAGAGAGAATATTGTAACATTACCAACAGTATGTAGACCGAATTTTGAGTTTCGAATTGTTTGAAAGTTATTCGAGTAGTTGCGTTTCATATCGTTTGCATATCGAGTGGTAGCCCTTAAAAGGGCTGATTGTTGTTGTTTGAGGTTGCATCGCTTCGTTGCTCTGGCGTCTCATATCTTTTGAACACTCCTATTTACAAAACTCTCCGCAGATGAATGAGTCTTGAAACTCAATTTTCCGTGTTCCATTGCCGGTAAAACTGCATGAAACCCTTGCGTTCCCTGGACAGTTCGTACCGTTTGATACCTTGGCTCTAATTCAGCTCTCGCCACCGCATATTCTTCTTTGCTGCTGAATCGGAAATTGATCCCCTTAATATTTTTGTCCGCCCAATTAAACAAATTTCGAGCGGTGAGAATTTGCTCCTGCGGTGGAAGCTGCAGACTCGCACGTGCTGCAAGTCGTTTAACTGTGCCCGAAATTCCATCGCATGGCCCTTTACCGTGCGCTGTTGCAAAGAAGTGCCATTCAGCATCAATGCCAAAGTCGTGGCGATGATGCAGCAAATTTAGAAAATTTTTGCAATTTTTGTATTGCTGTGGGGCCCCATCGGAGAAATAAATTATTTTTTTCGCCTCGTATTTGTGTTTCAGATATTGCACCAGAATTTTTTGAAAGGCATAGACTGCCGTGGTATTGTGGTCCAAAGAATCCGATATTATTGTCAAACTTTCATGTTCGGATTCATTTTCGCTCTTCCGATATATTACAAATGGATGGATGGTTGCTTGATCATTGTTCCAGTGGAACCCTTGAGCCGCGTCTTGAACCACAAAAGAATAGTTCTGGGCGAAATCCAGATCTACCAGAAATTCACCATCATTCAGATCTTTCTTTAATTGTCGGTGATATCCAGCTTGCTGTTTAGCATAAAAATCGTGCTTTAAAAGCGTTTTTAATTGGTCACACAATGACGCTGCAAAATCGTCGGACGAAAGTTCGATCGTTTCTAAAGTTGACCTGTCCACCGCAGTCCACCGGCAAAACTTTAGCTCATCAATCATTGCAATATCGAGTGCATTCTTAAGCTTTTCGCAAAAGCTATGTTTCCCAGGGCATTTCTCGCATTCGTTGAAATAGCAGTTCAAGGTCGGATTTTCACATGTGATGGCCGCCAGGCAGTCACTATAATTAGCGATATTATATTCTCCTCCAAAGTCGAGTTTATCGATGTTACAGGCTTGAAGCATGAGTTTTACATTGTGGTGTATCGTACATACACACACAGTGTGTGTTCCACTATGACCTGGAAGCACACAGTAAGGTGGTCGAAGTTTCGCAAAGCTTGAGAAACCGATCGTGACATCGGGATGCTGAGTGCAAAAATTTTTATACAACTCTTTCAAGTTGCAGAGCACCAGTCGCTTTTGCATCTTAATTCGTTCTCCCGTCAACGTTTTGAAAGATACAAAATCTTTCATTCCCGGCAGCATTCGACTATTCTCGTCTTCCGTAAAAAAATCTTTCACCATCGATGTGATGTGTGAACTCAATGGATGTCCTGATTTCGACCCAGGAACAGAAAGAGCTCCTGACTCCGAAAATTGAGTTTTCGAAATTCGCGCCATTCTCCTACTTACGCCAAATTCTTCCGAAATTTTACGGGCAGACCAACTTTGCGGTAAGACAGTTAAAAGTTGCAGTTTTTCTTGACGGGCAGTGGTATCGTCGTCAAATTTGTCGTGGAGCTGCTGCATCATCTCGTCATAGTACTCTGACTTACTTTCAATTAATGATTTGGCCGTTGAAGCACTGCCAAGGTGAGATGTTTCCAATATTTCGTCGACCTTGCCATGAATTTTTTGCTTTTTAGCCAACGTATATTTTGAAGACACTTTTCTTTTCGAAATTAGAGGTGATTCGCCAACAGCTACCAGTAATGAATCCACGCGTGAACTTGAGTCCACATTTCCGGATATCACAGAATCTTGCCTGACGATAGGGTTTGAATTTTGACTCTGTGAGGATTCAATCTCTGATTCAACAAATTCGACCGAGGGAATCTGCATACGGCGCTTTGCTTCCAAGCGACAGGAGATACACAAATATTCCCCCAATTTTAAAATCCGCAGTTTGTGAACGTCGTTTGCCACAATAACTTTCAGACTTTTTACAACACTTTTGTGACGTGGTTTATCAAAAGGATTATAGCAATACTTTTTCGGCATTTTTAGACGGAGAGCTGGCTACATGGGAAGCAACATGCCTCGGTCCATAGAATATTATACGTGGAAAAGGTTCGATAGGGGTTGGCAAAGCGAGAGCCCGATCGTCAGAAGGCGCTCTGGAAGACGGGTGCGTGGGCGGACGCCGAAAATTGTAAAATTCAAGACCAAAAAAACTTTTGGGCGGCAAAGCTGAAAATTTGTATAAATATCGAGGAGTATGAGTAGAAGCTGGGAAAAAGTTGTCAGAAGTGCAAGTGAAAGAGATAAGGTCGTCAGAAGTCGAGAAAGTTGCGGAAAATTAGTGAAAATTGAAAAGTTAAGGGGCACTTCTGACAATTTGCCATATCAATGTTTATGTACCAATAGAAGTGTGTGCAACATGTCAGAAGTCAAAGTGGAAGATGTCATGAGAAATAGAGACGCCAAGTTCGGTATATCATTGCGGCGCGCGGCGCGTGTCACTTAGTACGTTCATTGATTTTACTTCCAAAAAGTTCTTTACAAATTTCGTAGCACTTCTGACGATTCACAAATATTTTTATAAAGGATAAAAGTCCTCAGTGTGAAAATGTCAGAAGTCAATTGGGAAGAAAACGTTCATATAAGAAGCTAAAGAAATAGATTTTATTTAATTCATACAGTTCTCTGGAAAATTAATCAGTTTCATAATCGGTTTCTCCTACATTCTCTTCGAATTCTGGATCTTCATCGCTTTCATATTCAGATTCTTCATCAACTGCAAATAATAATGAATTATGTAATAGATTTGATTAATTTTATGTATAGGTATATGTACGCGAGAGGATAGAATGACAATTACCTTCTGAACTCTCGTTATCCAATATTATATCTTGTACTGTTGAAGGCAATTGAGGACCTTCAAACCATAGGAATTTGTATTTATTATCTTGTAATAGCCATCCTGAGCTTTCTGCTTCGAGTTCTGTTGGATCTGATAGCGTAGCGTTATTCCACAAATGAGCAATATAATGTGCTCGTTTCATTTGTTGTACAAGCTCAGAATAACAAGGTGGTAATGATGACGCATCGAAATTTTTTAATTTCTTCTTCAAGAAAGCTTCTTCAGTATTCTGAATTTTATAACTTCGGAGGAACATTTGATATCGTACATTATTAATTTTATGATAAGTCTTATATCCATACATATGACAAACGAACGACTCTATCTCCGTGAAAATATAATCGGTATCGACAGATGTATCGCCTAAACTAGCAAACGCTTTCTGAAACTTTTCAGATTTTGACAATATTTTGAATGGACGCAGTTTTCCTTTTCTGAAAAACGCAGGATTTTGATCGCAACCAGTTAGCGCGTGAAATCCCGGTAAAGCTTTACACAAATTCAGTCCAAGATGTTCGTGAAGTGCGTTAACATTGATGATATGCTGTGATCCGGAAACTCCGAATTGAATAAATATATTTGCTTTTATCTTGTGTAAATTACCTAACATGATTATCACTATGTCTGTGTCACAACACTTGACTAGAACGTTGCAGTCTGAATTGATTTTACATGCATGATATATAATTTTAGTATCTGCTCCTTCGTGCGAAGGACAAAAAAATTCGGGAAGCCTAGTTCGAACAACATTTCCATCTCTGTTAACACTATACGAATAACAGTATAAATAATTCAATATCACAGTTTTATTTCCAATAAAAGGAGCTACTTCATTGCTTTGCCAGTGGCTAATTAGAAAAGTAACTAGTGCTTCTTTGAATCGATCGTTTCTAAGTTCTTTACTGAAATCATGAGTTCTAGATTGTTCCGGACCAGAGATAACATACTCGTGATTACTATACGATCCACGCCGTGATGAACGTTCATAATCTTTGATAGATGGCGACCAATAACGATCAAAAATTATATGTATATTTGAAGCATTATGTCCCGTGATTATTTTGAGAATTTTCTTTGAAATGTTACCAAACGACTGTGGAATATCTTTCATGGAGTGAATCAGAAAGAAACCATCAACAATAACTACATCAATGCTGTTTGGTAGAGAACTGTCATTTCGCAAAAGCTTCATCATAAGTGATTTCTTGGTATCGCAAATTGTACCATCCAAATGACACAATGAAGTAGGAATCGGAGTCATCGGAAACGAAAAGATTTTCTCAATATCCGTCGCTTTTTCCATTGAAATTCCTACCATTCGACCGAATAAATCTCGTTGCATTCTAACTTCCTGAACTTTATTGTTGATAGTTACTTTTTTTTTCGCATTGCTACTACTGAAATTCAATATTTTATTCTGCTTTATAACTGATTCGAATCTGTTGTCGTCTTTGGAACATTCAGTAATAAATTTTACTCGCAATTCTTCACCTTTTTCTTCGACGTTCAAAAGAAAATTCGAGACGTCATCTGGTGCACAGCGACCTGTCCCTATATTGTACAAATTGGAAAATTTTAATAATGTCTTCTCAATTGACTTCTGACATTTTCACACTGAGGACTTTTATCCTTTATAAAAATATTTGTGAATCGTCAGAAGTGCTACGAGATTTGTAAAGAACTTTTTGGAAGTAAAATCAATGAACGTACTAAGTGACACGCGCCGCGCGCCGCAATGATATACCGAACTTGGCGTCTCTATTTCTCATGACATCTTCCACTTTGACTTCTGACATGTTGCACACACTTCTATTGGTACATAAACATTGATATGGCAAATTGTCAGAAGTGCCCCTTAACTTTTCAATTTTCACTAATTTTCCGCAACTTTCTCGACTTCTGACGACCTTATCTCTTTCACTTGCACTTCTGACAACTTTTTCCCAGCTTCTACTCATACTCCTCGATATTTATACAAATTTTCAGCTTTGCCGCCCAAAAGTTTTTTTGGTCTTGAATTTTACAATTTTCGGCGTCCGCCCACGCACCCGTCTTCCAGAGCGCCTTCTGACGATCGGGCTCTCGCTTTGCCAACCCCTATCGAACCTTTTCCACGTATAATATTCTATGGACCGAGGCATGTTGCTTCCCATGTAGCCAGCTCTCCGTCTAAAAATGCCGAAAAAGTATTGCTATAATCCTTTTGATAAACCACGTCACAAAAGTGTTGTAAAAAGTCTGAAAGTTATTGTGGCAAACGACGTTCACAAACTGCGGATTTTAAAATTGGGGGAATATTTGTGTATCTCCTGTCGCTTGGAAGCAAAGCGCCGTATGCAGATTCCCTCGGTCGAATTTGTTGAATCAGAGATTGAATCCTCACAGAGTCAAAATTCAAACCCTATCGTCAGGCAAGATTCTGTGATATCCGGAAATGTGGACTCAAGTTCACGCGTGGATTCATTACTGGTAGCTGTTGGCGAATCACCTCTAATTTCGAAAAGAAAAGTGTCTTCAAAATATACGTTGGCTAAAAAGCAAAAAATTCATGGCAAGGTCGACGAAATATTGGAAACATCTCACCTTGGCAGTGCTTCAACGGCCAAATCATTAATTGAAAGTAAGTCAGAGTACTATGACGAGATGATGCAGCAGCTCCACGACAAATTTGACGACGATACCACTGCCCGTCAAGAAAAACTGCAACTTTTAACTGTCTTACCGCAAAGTTGGTCTGCCCGTAAAATTTCGGAAGAATTTGGCGTAAGTAGGAGAATGGCGCGAATTTCGAAAACTCAATTTTCGGAGTCAGGAGCTCTTTCTGTTCCTGGGTCGAAATCAGGACATCCATTGAGTTCACACATCACATCGATGGTGAAAGATTTTTTTACGGAAGACGAGAATAGTCGAATGCTGCCGGGAATGAAAGATTTTGTATCTTTCAAAACGTTGACGGGAGAACGAATTAAGATGCAAAAGCGACTGGTGCTCTGCAACTTGAAAGAGTTGTATAAAAATTTTTGCACTCAGCATCCCGATGTCACGATCGGTTTCTCAAGCTTTGCGAAACTTCGACCACCTTACTGTGTGCTTCCAGGTCATAGTGGAACACACACTGTGTGTGTATGTACGATACACCACAATGTAAAACTCATGCTTCAAGCCTGTAACATCGATAAACTCGACTTTGGAGGAGAATATAATATCGCTAATTATAGTGACTGCCTGGCGGCCATCACATGTGAAAATCCGACCTTGAACTGCTATTTCAACGAATGCGAGAAATGCCCTGGGAAACATAGCTTTTGCGAAAAGCTTAAGAATGCACTCGATATTGCAATGATTGATGAGCTAAAGTTTTGCCGGTGGACTGCGGTGGACAGGTCAACTTTAGAAACGATCGAACTTTCGTCCGACGATTTTGCAGCGTCATTGTGTGACCAATTAAAAACGCTTTTAAAGCACGATTTTTATGCTAAACAGCAAGCTGGATATCACCGACAATTAAAGAAAGATCTGAATGATGGTGAATTTCTGGTAGATCTGGATTTCGCCCAGAACTATTCTTTTGTGGTTCAAGACGCGGCTCAAGGGTTCCACTGGAACAATGATCAAGCAACCATCCATCCATTTGTAATATATCGGAAGAGCGAAAATGAATCCGAACATGAAAGTTTGACAATAATATCGGATTCTTTGGACCACAATACCACGGCAGTCTATGCCTTTCAAAAAATTCTGGTGCAATATCTGAAACACAAATACGAGGCGAAAAAAATAATTTATTTCTCCGATGGGGCCCCACAGCAATACAAAAATTGCAAAAATTTTCTAAATTTGCTGCATCATCGCCACGACTTTGGCATTGATGCTGAATGGCACTTCTTTGCAACAGCGCACGGTAAAGGGCCATGCGATGGAATTTCGGGCACAGTTAAACGACTTGCAGCACGTGCGAGTCTGCAGCTTCCACCGCAGGAGCAAATTCTCACCGCTCGAAATTTGTTTAATTGGGCGGACAAAAATATTAAGGGGATCAATTTCCGATTCAGCAGCAAAGAAGAATATGCGGTGGCGAGAGCTGAATTAGAGCCAAGGTATCAAACGGTACGAACTGTCCAGGGAACGCAAGGGTTTCATGCAGTTTTACCGGCAATGGAACACGGAAAATTGAGTTTCAAGACTCATTCATCTGCGGAGAGTTTTGTAAATAGGAGTGTTCAAAAGATATGAGACGCCAGAGCAACGAAGCGATGCAACCTCAAACAACAACAATCAGCCCTTTTAAGGGCTACCACTCGATATGCAAACGATATGAAACGCAACTACTCGAATAACTTTCAAACAATTCGAAACTCAAAATTCGGTCTACATACTGTTGGTAATGTTACAATATTCTCTCTAGATAAAAGCGTATTATTCAATTCATCTTGATCGACTTCATGCAAAATTGGTTATCATAAATTAAGCAAAAATGTTATGAACAAATAAAAAAAAAGAACACCGTTTCGAAAATTCGATGAGTTCTTGGCCGTACCGAGCCTAACTCTCTGTTAAGTTTTTCATCTAAAAATATGATGCCCTTCCGGTTAAAAAAGAGCAATTTCGACTGCAGGAGTGAATATTCGCGTAAAATCGACTTTTTCATGAACAAAAACCTTGATAAAAAAAAAAAAAAGTTGGACACCCTCATGGAACTTTGAGGGGGTCTTGGGTATGGTCAATCCTTATTTGTGATGATTTTTTCATCTAAAAATATGATGCCCTTCCGGTTCAAAAAGAGCAATTTCGACTGCTGCAGTGAATATGCACGTAAAATCGACTTTTTCCATGAACAAAATCATTGAGAAAAAAAAAAAAAAAATTTTGACACCCTTATGAAAATTCTCGAGGTTATTGGGTGTACCGATTCCCACTGTGTGATAATTTTTTAATCTGAAAATGTGATGCCCTTCTGATTGGAAAACAGCAATTTCGTCTGCAGAAATTAATTTTTACTTAAAATCGATTTTTTATGAACAAAAACATTAATAAAAAAAAACGAAGCCGAACACCCTCCTGAAAATTTCAGGGATTTTTCGTTATGTTAAACCCTAAATTTTAAGATTTTTTTGATCGAAAAATTTTATGCCCTTTTGGTCGAAAATCAAAAAACGGCCTAGATCCAAAATGGCGGATTCGAAAATTTTGAATTTTTTTTTTTGACACTACAGCTTGAAAGGTGACTCTCTGACGATCAAGAATCACTATAGAAAAATTAATTTCTAGCCAAAGGAACCGATGATCCATGTGCATTAAGATGGCTCCGCGCGCCTCAGAGCGGTTTTGATGAAATTTTGAAAATCCGATATCTTCCGAATCATTTCGAATTTGGGCATATCCTTCTGGATTCGTTGTTGGGGGTCGGTAGAGAACAAGAATTTCGAAGGACATCAAAATCGGTGACCTACGCGCAGAAAGGTGGCCCGCTTGAGAGAGAACCCCCCAGTAGCAAACGGGTCTATTTAATACCTAAAAGTAAGTGGTTTCAACGCCTTAATAGCAACACTTTTCTTTTCTGTTTTTTTTTTTTCTTTTCTTCTTTAACTTCCTGTGAGTGATATTTAAATAAACCTTACATCTAGTCATATGTTTTTACTGTACTGTTTGAAATAGGACACTTTGTATGTCCCTATATGATTATACACGTGTAACTTTGTTACATTTTTTTCCGGCACAGTTTTTTAGACTGCATATGTGGTTAAATTTGTCCTCACATTCAACCCGTGTTTACGTGAAATAATAAATGAATGTTTTGTTTTTGTGGAAGCACTCGCATTGAAAGTGCCTGCGGCTTACGATCGCTACAGATATCGTTGTGGATTTCCCATTTCCCAGATATTCGTCTTAGATGGGCAATGTAATGTCCGATAGATTTGGCTTCGTGTTTTACTGCACCAGATACATAGGTTGTAGCAGAAACCAGTTGATATTGTTTTTTACAAAACACTATTTTCTCTGGAATTTCACCCAAAGTGAACATTTCAGTAGAGTGAGGGAATCCCAATCTTTCTGCAAGCTGTGATCACTCCAGACACTCCAGGTCTACGAAAAGATGAGCCCCGCCATCGAATGCGCTATCTACAGAGCTGCTACACCGCCTACATCGTGGATTCGCGATTTTGCAGCAATCATTGATAGCAGTTTGCAATCCACGCATACCGTTTGTATAGAAGGGTATTGGACTCACCTCTATTACAGGAGAGACTCTCGTCTCTTCATGGCCGCAGGCAGCGCATTGCTCGTGGCATTTGTAGAACGCTTCATTTCTGAGAAGGTGAAGAGACAGAAGGGAAGACACGTTGTAGTGGCAATCAAGTATGCCTCTATCTGGCTTTACGATGTCAATCATTATCGCGGCTCTTTCGGCATATACTTTCTGCGTAATACCTGTCACAGATAGCGTCCTAATAAATTTCGCAAGTAGGTTGTGCAAATTTTCTAAATAAGTATTATAATTCACCTAATCGCGATAAGCAGATAACATGCTCTGAACGATTGAATCAAACGGACACGTATAAATAAGTTTAAGAAATTGCTGTCCAACTTTTATTGGTGCCAACGCACTTCCGTTCTGGAGAACCGCTATTGGTTTGTTAAAGACCGGTTTTTGTATATTATTCACGATATTTGTACATGACGTGAGATGTTTGCCTCGCTGTTTTGGAAGCTTATTAAGACCCTTCCACGATTCGACTTCATTGAGTACTTCTTTCAGTTGCATCTTCACTCAATGTGAAAGAATCTTCATCTGAAATTTTGGTCGAAGTTACTTTATGATTTGGAGATTCATCCGCGATCGTCGTGTCGAGGGACATTGACATCGATTTTATTATTTTTGGAATAGATTCTCGAGATTCTTTGTCATCTTCTGGCAAAGATTCATTAATGATTCCATTCTGGATGTCGTCTCGAATCTCAGATAGATCTAGGCACGGGCCCTTTTTTTTTTGTATTCCAGGAGAACTGGCCCGATTGCTCTCTCTATATGGTATTAATTCGACTGCAGCAGAGGGAGCATTTAATAATTTCATTGTGCCAGTTATTGATCACAAATGCGTAATCAAAAACTTATCAACTCTGATGGACTCGGCCCCTTTTGCAACGTACATTTTCATCTCTCGAAAGTATTCCTCGCTGCGAGCAGAAGTAGCAATATCAGCTGCCATCACACTGGACCAAAGAACAAAATGTTTTGACAGTCTAAGAAGACTCCGTCCAAATTCGGGACACCAAAATGGATTTGGACGATCTCCGAACCCTGGTTTCACGCTATCACACTCTAGTTTATCTAGAATTTTCTGCAAAGCACCACCGGTATGCCTGATCTCTAGAGCCTCGTCTTTTTCGCAATCGTCCGATTCGGTATCTTTTTCTAAATCGATCGTTGGCTGTTCGATCATTCGGATTTTATTAAGAAGTCTCTGTTGAGCGCTAAAGCAATGATCCTGGGCATCAGTGATGTCTTCGGTATCAGAGAAACGGACTGAAAAGACGTCGGTGCAGATTGCGCAAAAGTCTTCAATGTTTTTGCAATCCGCAAGAAGACCCACACAACGTACAAAGAAATCCTTCACACTGTATAGCGTCTTCTTGAAACATTTCCAGCGACAGACAGACTTTATCAAGTGCGCTATATCAATACGCAAAATGCACGTCGGTACTGCAGTTTCGGAAGGCGGCATTAGACCACGCAAACATTGCTCGACATAAGATCCTAGATTCGTGTTGTTGAATGCTAAGGAAGCAGCGTTCAAAAGTGCCAGGGAATAGTCGGTCACGACCTGATTGGGACAAGGCACGCCAGATCGCAGCCATTCTCGCATCCAATAGGATATCATGTTTGCATCGTGCTTTTCGGATACCATTTGAAAGATGGGCATGACCTTATTATTAATTGTAGTTACGGTTTGGTAGACGAACACGACATGCTTGGATCCATCTGGCTTCACGAGGGGTGCTACTAAAGACCCTGTAGCATCAATCCTAATACTACGAATGGAATTTGTTTTCGACAGTTTTTTGTACATAAATAATTGATCAGGGCTCCAGTACATTGCAAAAAACTTATCGATTCCGATTTCCTTGAAGCAGCCTGAAAATTCTAATCCGTACTTCAAATTCATGATTGATGCAATAGGATCAGTTATACCTCTCACGCCTAATTTAGCATCATTATCTAGCTGTTTCGCCTTGCGTAGTACATCTTCGCTATACAAGTCTGCTGGCTCCTGATCACCAAAGTTCATAGCCTGATTAGCTTTTTCGTGTCGCCAACAATACGTCGAGCTACCGTAAAGCTCTTTTACTACCGCTTTCCTTTTCGTACCTTTCAACATCCGGACATCGCAAGTGTTATACGTGGAAACGTGCATCGGCAATCCCTCATCGTTGGGACCTGTAAGACTATATAAATTTATCTCGTTGCCACACTCGGTACATTTGCCATGTATTTGTAAAAAAAATCGCGCCCTGGTTTTGATCGACGTTGCCATTTTTGAACGCAAAGGGGCATGGTAATTTCAAATGCGCCCATAATTGTTCGTACAAGACATCGGCCCACCCCATTTTCAATATCTCGTACTGCCGACCAGCGTACGATCTTATTTCGGACTGGATTTGATTCCAAACGGCTCTAGGTAACATAAATTGCGTACGCAATGGTGGTAAAACTGCATTTGCTGTCAGCGACCAGTTTGAATGAACACTATCATTTTGCTGTTTGGCGGGAGAATTTATTTGATTTAAATCTTCTTTTGATAATAATTTTTCAAGAATGCCGTTTCGATTCTGTGTAATATACAGATAGATGTATTTAGTGTTCATTTCGTTGTTTAAAAGGTTTGATGCTTCCTGCCAAATATTATCTGATAGTGGACGGAAATTACCAAAATTGTCCAGAAACTCGAGATTTTTTAAGTAATCCGAAATTTCTCGGACTGATAATTTTGGCTTGCGAGGCATGGTTACGAATAGTATAAACGGCGAGCGACTTTAAGTACGCAAATTTTTCACATTAGCTTAATTTGAATTCTGATGAAGAAGAATAAAAAAAAAAGTGTGAAGGTAATTCAAAGACCAGAAATTTGAGAGTTGGTGGGTATTACGGTACCATTTATTTGTGTATAGAACTGTTATATATTCGTGTATTACTGTGTTATATATTCGTGTATTACTGTGTTATATATTCGTGTATTAATGTATTATATATTCGTGTATTACTGTGTTATATATTCGTGTATTACTGTGTTATATATTCGTGTATTACTGTGTTATATATTTTTTTATGTTTCGTATATTATATTTTTTGTACCAACAATAATGATTGTGAGCTCCAAAGTACTACATAACGTAGTGCTAGACAGCGTGTACGAGACGTATGCAGGGTCTGCAGAGAAGTGGGGATACGTCGGATAGCTTCGGCGCGTTAGCGCATGCTACATATTTATAGTCCAGTCATTATAGCACTACATTGTTGTAGCACTTCAGAGCTCACAATTATTATTGTTGGTAAATAATAATATAGAGATATGCAAAGTATCCTATTTTCAACAGTACAGTGAAAGTACCCCCCTAAAAGGCACCTATGGGGCAAAAAAGTTCGCCAAGAACATTTAATATTTAAAAAATTCATTAATAATAAGAAAAAAAAGGATACAAATCAATTATTGTGCCACGTGCATGTAACTTTGCATCATGTAAGAATATAAAATTGGGAAGTAAATCAATGAAAATTAATTCACAGAATAAAAAAAAAAGAAATAAATCAAATTAAATATTACAAAAAAAATCAATTGGAGGTAGTGAGACTTGTTGGCGGGCTTTGTCGGAAAAAAAATTATGGAATGAGATTTCTCGAGAATGACAACAAAATCTATAGATAGAGTACAATAAAAATTAGGTTGAGGATGAACTGTTGATGAACCTGAGCACGAGTTTGCAGAATGATGTGATTGTAAAGTACGGGGAAAATTTGAAGAAAAATCTGCGTTAATGTAACTATAGCCAAAAATGTATGTCCCCACTCAATGATAGGGATAGGAATTATTCACTATGAATATCTCATTCTGGTTCGAGGTACAAACGAAAAGAAAAGTGGTACAAACGGGTACAAACGATTATGAAGCGATCTCCGTTGGCAGATTCCGATTATCTTTAAAAACAAGGAAGTTGGGTTTTCGAAAAATCAAAATCGCCTCTATCTTTTTTCGGGTCGAGGTACAAACGAAAAAAAAAGTGGTACAAACGGGTACAAACGATTCTGAAGCGAGTACCGTTGAAAAAAACAAAATTTTCAAAAGTCGGGTGCGAGTCATTTTTTGAAAACGCTGTAACTTTCTGTCTTTCGAGGTACAAACAAAAATCAAAATAGTACAAACAAGTACAAACGGAGTACAATCGATTTCAATTATCAAAAAAATTTTTTTCGAAAGTCGGGTGCCAGGTTCACATAGGTAACTCTGTCCACATCTTTCTGTTTGTGGAAGCACCATCGCAAATTATGTCATTGACATACGCTCCAGCATGTTCTAATTCCATTATAGTTTGCAAAATTAACGGAGCCAGGACCCGACCAGGTGTGGCATTTTTACTTGCAAAAGTAGCTATGGGTTGACAAAAGTTAGCTCCCAGTGAAGAAAACATAAAGACTAGAGCATGATCAGCTGTATCATTCATTGTCAAATCTTTTCCATCAGTAGCTATAGTTGTTAATCCATCAAATGTTACAGTCTTTGAGTTGACGGATATACTCTTTCTGATTTGCATTTCATCAAATATAAGCACATCATGCCGAGCCATTGGTGGCAATGTACTCAGCTTTTTTCGTAGAGCTTGGAAGAAATCTTTATTGAAGCCACATTCTACATTCATGGTGCTCAAATATCTATAAATGGTACTCCTTGAGGGCAATGGTAATATGCCATTGTCTCTTAAGACGTTGTGTGCTGTAGGACTCCGGATTCGTAATAGCATGCAATGGAGTAACCATTCTACCGTATACCTTCGACCCTCATTTCCTGCACAGCGACTAGCTTTTACACACTCCTTAATAAGTAACATCTAAACAATACAAATAAAACAACAAACAAAACCACAATACACAAATTTGACACAGGGTAGTCACACAAATTTTATATTATTACATATTATTTAATTTGTATACATATATTTATTTATATAGCTTATGCATATTTTATCACGGTATAAAACATAGTGATAATGAAAAACATGGGTTGTCGTAGATTAGGGTTTATCCCTAAATTGATCATTCATTAGAACCGCGAAAAATGCGAGGAAAAATCTATCCGAATAATATTTACAAATGAGTACCACGCAGTGGGCATTAAACATGTGCATAAATTGTGCTCATTGTTATTGATTAAATACTGGAAAAATGGAATACCTATGCTTTTGGCAAATTAAGGCCTTCTAGGTGGGTTTCAAGCGAAGTGCTCTCCGAATCTGAGATTTTCATCCGGAGGTCTTCGACTTCATTCAAGATATAATTTAACCTACGTCTATTCCTCTTTAAAGTCTGAGCTTGTACACGAGTTGCCGTTCTGATTACATCCAATTTCTTCTTTCGTGACGGAGAAAGCACTATCTGTGGATTCTTAACAGATTTTTGGCGAAGCAGATGTTGACGTAAGGTATGATCTAGAGTTGCACATGATTTGCAAGACGAACTATTAGTGACTTTCAAGGTGCACAAGTTGTGTCTCCATTTGCCAGAAGAATCCTTATACCCGCAAGTCAGCTCGACATTTCTATATTGACAGGAAGGTGGACCTCCTGTACAAACCTGCATCTCGTTGAAGTGTGTGATGAGATGTTCTACATTCTTCGGCATCTGTCCAAGAGTTAGCTCCGCGTGGAGTTTTCCCAGGATGTGCAATTGTATATTCAAATTTTCGTTGATAACCATCTACCATACAGCACATTGAGTTGATGTATATACATACTGTTAATGAGTAATGTAGTTAGCCTAAATTATTAACGATACCTGTTTTTTATACCAAGGAACGCTATCAGAATTAAGTAGCGTTCCAAGTTGTTGGAACACAATAACTTTCTGGGGAAATTCCTGCATGCAAATACTCTACGATTTGTCCGGAAGGTCAGGTTTTATTTTTCCATCAAACAGGTCGCTAAACAACTCATCCTCGTT
The DNA here is from genome assembly GCA_963978495.1 of Athalia circularis. Classification (NCBI taxonomy): domain Eukaryota; kingdom Metazoa; phylum Arthropoda; class Insecta; order Hymenoptera; family Athaliidae; genus Athalia; species Athalia circularis. Next base: position 11,753,213 of record OZ021702.1, read on the forward strand.
ATTTAATAGAAGTAACGTTGTTACTGGACCGGGTGGAGCTGGATTTGAATCGACTGAAGGATGAAGGTGAGGTGCATGTGCATTGGAAGCAAGTTCACTGTCTTCTGATCTAATTGGAACCTCATTGTTCTCAAGTGATTAAGAACGCAGCATGCAAGTGTCTATGTTCTCAACATCTACTGAGACGTACGAAACGCTCATGTGTTGGTTCGAGCCCAACACGAACTCAGCAGTGCCAGCGGCATAGATGTTAGTTAGCGAAATTGGAAATTTCAAGCACATACGAGCAAAGTTTAGGACCATAAGAAATTATTTTCCTTATAAAACAAATTTCTAAATTGTAAAATTACCACTTTTGGACACCATAGAAGCTCATCGAACATTTTGTTAATAACAAAGAAGGGCAAATTGGAAAATCTAAAGTCGTCACAAGGTGCAGAAGATAAGATGGAGCACAGTTTTGTTATAAAATTATTCGCTAAAATTAACCATACCAAAAAGGGACACGATAGAAGCCCATGGAACAAATGGGATTAACTTTCCAGGCAGTATAAAAGAACGGCCGGACGGCGACCGCGGGGCATTTTAGGCCTAGCCGCCGGATAGGTAACACCAGTTCTCGTAAAATTGCAAATTCAGATCACGATTCCGTCTCTAAACTCTCTTGAGTTCGTATTATTATTTTGTTCATATCAGAACACGGCATAGAAGCCACAAATTAATTTTCGTTATCCAAAACCATTATTATTTTGTTCGTATCAGAACACGGCATAGAAGCCACAAATTAATTTTCGTTATCCAAAACCAATATTATTAATTTGTTCACATTCGGACACGGCATAGAAGCCTTCAGTAATTTTTCGTTCTGCTACTTTATTATTTTCTGTTATTGAACATTGACAAACCAAAGACTATTATTAAAGACATAATATTATTTGTTAACCAATTGCATGGTATCATTCTCATTATTCTGCACGCTACACGGTATACCCATATTGTTTCTTTTCTCTACCCGATAACTTCTGAACCCCGCCATCCCGCTCGGAATCTCGATCATCTATCTGCTACTCCACTGCGGTTGTACCAGATACTGTCTGATCGGAGTCTGCATCCCATCCGCTGATCTCGATCATCTACCCTGTACTCCATTGCGGTTGTACAGGATATTGTCTGATCCGATTCGGTATTCTGTCGTGGAATTTCGATCATCTATTTCTTGCTCCATTGCGGTTGCACGAGAAATTGTCTGATCGGATTCTGTCTCCCGTCCTCTGATCTCGATCATCTACCCTGTACTCCAGTGCGGTTGTACGGGATATTGTCTGATCGGATTGGGCCTCCCATCCGCTAATCTCGATCATCTACCCGGTACTCCATTGCGGTTGTATCGGATACTGTCTGATCGGATTCAGCATCCTATTCTGAATATTCGGGTAGCTAGTATTTCAAGACTTTGCGGGTGTACGGGAAATTGTATAATACCACTTTGCATCTCCTCCCGGAATTTTGAGCATCTATCTTGCACTCCACTGCGGTTGTGCAAGATATTGTCTGAACAGATTCCGTGCTCCATCCCTAGAATCTCGAGCATCTATCCTGCACTCCATTGCGGTTGTGCAAGATATTGTCTGACCGGATTCACCATCCATCGGAGTTTGGGTCGTCTATTTTTTACTCCACTGCGGTTGTAAAGAATACTGTTCGGCCGACTTCATATTCACACAAATTCCCATCACATACCCCCAAACCCATACAGATCAGCTGGTGGCAGTGACCCACTGTCACATTTAAATTAGACGACAACGATACACCCGTACATAGAAAGGAGAGGAACGAGAGTACCGGTAGGTACGTCCGAGACAAGGACGGCACAACAACACGGCCGCTACGGGGACAAACTCCCGGGAGACGGCACCGTGACGCCCGCGCCGCGAAAAATACAAAGAGGGAAAAAACAGGACGTTACACAGTACATACTTTGTTAAAAATGACAATTCATTTTTGAAAATAGAAAATCTCATGATAATATCGGGTTGAATTTTTTTTCAATATTCTTTATCAAAAGTACGTTTCAAGACGAAGATTTAAAGAGAAAACCCGTCTAATTTGGCCAATTTTTCACAAAGTTATAGGCTTTCAAAAAAACGAAAACGTAATTTTTCACAAATTAATCGCTATTATAAATATCCTAAACGGTTTGACGAAAGAAAATTGAGAAAAAATGGCGGAGGCTAATTCCGACCAGTACTGAAACATATAAAATTTTCAAAAAAAATCGGAGATGCAAAAGTCAAATGGTGTCCGGGTTCGCGTGGAACCCCCCCTATACACCGCAATTGAATCCGTCTTTTTGCAACGGGCATTCTCCTTTGTGATCTATTGTTGTTCAATTGATATCGCAAAGAAGGTTGTGTTGGATTTTTCTACATTCTGCGACGTACTTTTTGGAGTAGCGCACAGCTGATTTGGTTCTACTACCGCGTTAAAACATTGGATCCAAGTGCATTACGGTTTTCGCGTCAATGTCAACTACTAACAGGCACCAATGATTTGCGTACACGTATGGCATGAATATCTTACCCTTAAATGCATCATCAACGTTGTACATCCGAAATGCTTTAGGTTTAGCTTCGTCACGGTCCTCACCTAACAAATAATACGTGTAGGTCGTAGGGACGTCCTACTGTGACGTCCACTATCACAGTCTTTTACACAACAGTATTTTACCATTTTGCGTTTAAAAAATGAAAAGTGACTGCTATGTCGTTGACTGATGATTGGTAAAGACAGTCAGCCCTGGGTAAAAGTTTGACGCCACTAGGCGGGTTTGGCGTTGAAACAGCCCCCTGACTTACCAGCCAAATCTGCCAGATTTCGGCAAGGCGTATGCGAGATACTGGAGTGGTATGGCCGGTAAATTCGGTGTAGTCGATAAATGCAGAAACCACTTATGACGCCAAACCCGCAGACATAATTTTCCTTGTTATCGATGCGAAATTGTCAAAAAGCACTGACCGACTTCTTCCAAATATTTGTAGAAAATCATTTGAAAATTAAAAATGTTTTTCTTCCATGAATAAAAATGGCGTATATTTCTATATTTCCTCGGAAGAATTTTTTATTATGAACAAAATTGGTGATTCTTGTGGATCTACAAAATTTTTGGAATCCAGATTATTTTTAAACTACCAAGTATAATTATCGCGATGCGTATTATTCTTCTAGGAAAATAATATCAGTGCTGAAAAATAATTCGAATATTGTCTCGCGGTTTCCATTTTTTCCATCGCCAAATAATTATCGCTATTATTTTATTATTTCATTGTTTTATATTATGTTGTATTATTATTTTTCCATACAAAGTATAACAGCACTCAACAATAATTCGAATAATTTTTTCGCGGTTTCTATTTTTTCCATCGCCAAATAATTATCTCCGTGCGTGTTATTGTTCTGATTGTGAGAAAATAATGTCAGTTCTGAAAAATAACTCGATTACTTTTCTTGCGTTTTTTTTTTCGCCAAATAATTATCGCGGTGCGTATTATTCTTCCAGGAAAATAATATTAGCTCTGAAAAATAATTCGATTATTGTCTAGTGGTTTCCATTTTTTCCATCGGCAAATAATTATCGCTATTATTTTATTATTTTATATCACGTTGTACTATTATCTTTCCATACAATGTATAACAGCACTGAACAATAATTCGAATAATTTTTCTGCGGTTTCCATTTATTCCAAATAATTATCGCCAAATAATTATCGCGGTACGTGTTATTCTTTTAAGAAAATAATGTCAGCTCTGAAAAATAATTTGATTCATTTTCTCGCGGTTTTTATTTTTTTCATCGCCAAATAATTATCTCGTTGCGTGTTATTTTTCTAACCTGATATCAGCTCTGAAAAATTTAATTAAAAAAAAAAAGATAATTGTTTGACCCTATTTTCGGTCATAAAAAATCGAAAAATCAACATTTTTTGACTTTTTTTTTCAAATTGTTTAATTTCACGGTGGATTAATTGAAAAAAATACTAGAATTTTAGATATTTCCAATAGATCTTGCAACTTTTACATACCAAAAAATCGTATCTTTGATGTTTTTGATCAAAATTTTCATGTTCTCATTATTGAAAAGTTTGAAAATACTTTTTATCGTAAAGTACATGAAAAATGGAGTAATTTAAAAAAAACTATTTGTAATATAAAAATTTTCGAATTTCTAAAAAAAAATTTATTCCATTTTATCAGTATTTCAGTAACAATTTTATATTTTATAATAAAAATAGTATATAAATTCAAAAAAAAATACAAACAATAAAGTAAATTGAATTTACTATTTTCGTAAGCATATATTACAAATTTTAATATATACAGTATGCCTAAAAACATTATCGAAATTCACAATTAAGTGGTGATCGGATAGCAAAAACTGTTAGGCATAAGAAGTAGCCAAATAATTATTGCGGTGTGTACTTTTGTACAGCTGTAAAAAGCTAAGGGGTTCGTGATACATAATTGCGTTGATAATCGCTGTTCTTATATCATAATATTATGTTCGTACCGATTGCATCGAATAACAATATTTGACAGAGATATAGCTGAGTAACTAAACGAAAGAAACCGCGGAGACTCCGCCCATTCTCACATGTGTAAATTCGCTTGCCTTTCTGCAATTCTTCCTCCCCTCTCTAACTTCGTGCCGACCACGTCCACGTGTTAGCGACAAATCAGTCTCTGCTGCACCGCAGCGGACTTCGGAAGTAGTGGAGAACCTGTCCTCGTTTCTACTTGTATTAATTATATTGTATTACACTGCATTCTATATTTCAGTAACTTCGATTTGTGTCATCACCTGTTTCGTATATACCTCAACATACATTGGATATACCTCTACATATTATAAGCGATTCCAGATTTTCTTCACCGTAAATTGAATGGCCGGGCGTAACAACTTGGTGGCTAGTTGCGTTTGCGCGTATTCGGGTTGTGCTGCGCGTAGCAGGGATAATATTCCGGGGGTACGGTTTTACCGATTGCCTTCAAGCTTAGATCCCGCGTTGGCGTTACAATGGTTGGTTAACAGCGGCAATGCTGATCTTGCCGAAGCATCTGCCAAGCAGTTAGAGCGAATCCGTATTTGTAATCAGCGTTTCTCCCGAGATGCGATCTTTCCCAGCGGCCGCTTGCGTCGTGGAGCCATCCCCAATCCTCGTGGACCGCGAGTGGTGCGCTCCGATTCACCCCCTGCACGCGCCGGTAATCGCGACGCGTGGAGAGCCCAGCGGAGGTATTTAAAACGCCAGATCGCGATTAGGGACCAGGAAATCGTAAAATTGAGGGAAAGTAATGCTGCGCTGAGGATGAATCTAAAAGTATGTAGAAGGTCGTTGTCTCGTCAAACCGCGAAGATGCCGGCGGATGACATATCTGACGCAAGTCTCGCTTGTGCCCTCTACCGACGACTGAAAGGTTTTTTGTTCACCTTCTTATGTATGCAGCTTTTTCACAAGAAAAATGCGCAATATTCCCCGGACGAGGAAGATTTGGCTATGGCAATGCATTATACATCGCCCAGCCTTTACGACAAACTGCGAGACCGGTTCGGATTCGTGTTACCTTCCATTTCTGTCTTAAAATTATGGTTCGGTTATATCAAGCTCTGGCCAGGCGTTTGTCCCACGATTTTTGAATGCCTATCAAAAAAAGTCGCTTGCATGGAACCGAAGGAAAGGAAATGCGTCCTTCTCTTCGATGAAGTGAAGATTAAGAAAGGCTTCGAATACAACGAAGCACGCCAGAAGGTTGAGGGTTTCCAGGACCTAGGTAGTTTAGGAAATTTTGATGGAGTAGCCACGAGTGCTCTCGTTTTTATGGTCCGGGGCTTGCTGCATAATTAGAAGCAGCCTATTGGGTATTTCTTGACGGGGGGTTCGATTCCTAACGAGACTCTGTCGGTCATCGTTGATCAGATGCCGGATGAGGTCATAGCAACCGGATTAGATGTTTGAGCTATAGTCTGCGATCAGGGTCCTAATAATCAAAGCGTTATTAGCAAGCGGATATTGTCGATAGATCAGCCGTACTTTACACACAATGGTAAAAGAGTATACGCCCTGTTCGACGTGCCCCACCTCTTTAAGAACTTTCGAAATCAGCTGTTGGTCTATGATATCGAATTCGACCAAGGTCGAGTAGCTTCTTGGGGGGACGTGCGGAAGTTGTGGGAGCTTGAAAAAAATCAAGCGACCAGAGCGGCAGTAAAATTGTCCGAGAAACACGAGAATCCAGGGCTCTTTCAGAGAATGAACTGTCGTCTTGCATTGCAAGTATTCAGCCGTCGAGTATCCGCGGCTATATAGACTGCCGCAACGACGCAATGCATTGACACGCCTACCATGATGAATACAGCGGCATTTTTAGAGATTCTGAACGATACCTTTGACCACCTTAACAGTCGAGTTCCGAACGATGCAAATCCCAACCGTTGTGCGCTATCTGAGCAGCGACCCGAAATCCAGGAACGTTTAGAAAGCATACTTGTCGAATCTGCGAAATGGCGAACACTCACGAACAAAGGCCCTAAAATCCCCCCATGCTGCAACGGCTTTAGGCAAACCGTTAAGGGGATACTTTTGCTGTGGGAGGACTTGAAAATTGAGAATGTTAAATTCTTGATGTTGGTCAGAGTGAATCAGGATCCGTTGGAGAACATGTTTTCGATGATGCGTTGCCACGGAGGAACCTACAATCAGAATCCGACGGCGCAGCAGTTTCGACTCATCGCTCAGAAAAACATCGTTCTGAACTTGATGAAACCAGCGCAATCTGCGAATTGCTTGGACGACGAGGATGATACGCTGCTGAATGTCGAGGAGCAAACAGCTGTATCTAACCGGACGAGGAAAGATACCCATTCCAACCTTACATGCGGTGATAATGGACTTGTCCCAGAAATGGATGTGGAGCTGGACGTCAACGAAAATATTGATGACGATGTCCACCGAATTGTCGCGCGTGCCAACGACATATTCAAGGCCGATCAAGCATCGCTCACTGAATGCGCAGTTGAGTTTTTTGCAGGATACATCGCCAAGAAGTCCATCGATAAGACAAACTGCGAACGGTGTCGTGAAGAACTTATCAATTCCGACCCGACGCTTGTCGCTAGCAGGCAGGTGTTGACGTACTTCAGGGCTTACGAGACCAAAGATGAGAAGGAATTTGGACATTTGTGTGTTGCAACGACCAGATTTTCTTTGATCTTTGATGTCATGATTGCAGTCTTCGACAACTGGTGTAACGATATAAGGTTCAAAATTACCGCCATAAGTATAGTGACAACTAGTCAAAATTCGAGCTAATAACTCGCAAAGGCGGAAGGATAGCAAAGGATGTGTCACTCTGGGGAAGACAGTTGATAGCGAAGGATGTGACTGGCATTATACGAAGTCTATTCACATAAAATTTTACACGTGTATAAAATACATCCAGTTCAATCCGTTAAACGAAAACAAAGATAAATTATATTCATCGACGCATCACCTGTAAAATTATTAATACAAACAAATTTGACAATATTTTCTATGTCCTAATAAGAATATAAAATTTCGAGAGTAAACTCATCAAATCGTACCGACACCTCATCTGGATCATTGATTCTCCTGAACACTTCGTCGGATCTCTGGAAAATCTGAAATAAATAAGGAACATCATCTAGGATTCATGGAGAGTTAATTCAAGGGAATATACTACATAATCTAAAGGACGCATGGGTTCCATCTTCCCTGTGGTTTCCAACTCGTCACCTGGAAAAGAAATGCAGAATCAATCCAGATAATTTTTCTTTTTAAAACCAAATCGGAAAGACAATAAAACGTAATTACCTCCACCAACATCATTAAATATTAAATACTTCCCCAGAGAACAATCTACTGTTACCATTTTATTTATACAATTGTTAATTTTGTATTGACGTTATATTTATATAGAATTTTCTACGTACCTGTTATACAATGTTTCTTTTCATGTCTTTATACAATTTTAAAACTTTATTTATCCTTATTACATTATTGTGATCATTCATCATAACTATTTTATTACACTGGTATCCACGTTACAGAGCCCAGTACGGAATTCAAGACAAGATCTTTGATTTGATTCAGCGTGCCGTGAATGTCAACGACAATGGTTGGTTCCAGGACGAAGTGTGCGGACAGCATCGGCGTGACTTGGCGTACAACTTCATGCACGTGGAAATCAACAAAGACGTCAAATGGTTAGGAGACCAATGCCGAGCCCAAAGTATCCGAAGCATGGGTCAGAGACCTCCGCAGAAGCTGAGAAACTTACAGGGTACCTAAATCGTCAACATGAGGTGTGATGACGGCTCGCGTCTTGCAGACCAGGAGGTGATCGAGGGGATGACCATGGATACCTTGTTTGCGGCTCTTCGTAGTTGATACGAACACGTCGCGGCTCGCATCTCTTTCGGGAGGTGCTCGAGTTGCTCGACACGGATACCTAGTTCGCGGCTTTCCGGAGTTGTTACGAACACGTCGCGGCTCGCGTCTCTTTCGGGAGGTGCTCGAGTTGCTCGACGACGTGGGAGACTTAGTCAATAGCCTCCTCGTGGCGTCTCCTAGAAATGCTCTTGATGAGTAGCTAATAATTGACGATTTTAATTTTCTGTTATGTCATTAATTTCCATTTTAATCTTTTGGTGAATTTCATACTCGAGATCATGCGAAAAATTGACATGTCTGTTCGATGCAGGTGATGGCAAACGTTAGAATTAGCTCTGTGTAGAAAAATTCACAATTGATGGTTTGTTGTCGTTGTTATGTTCATTCCCAACTTTATTAACTATGTGAGATGTGATATTTGAATTTAATCCTACATCTTATAAATCCTCTTACGCAACAGGGAAATTTATGAATTCAGAGTAGACTGTGCCAAATAAAAGGTTTTTTTTTTTATATGAACATTACGTTGTCTATCACAAAACAAAAATTTTGTCGAAATTTCAGCAGGTTAGCTTCAGTTTTCAGTTAGCGCTCGCATCACAAAGAATTTGTCACGAAAGAAAAAATTCCTCAATGATTTAATTTAACAGATAAAAAAAAGACCAAGGGGATTAAATTCTCTACAAAGATTTTCTCTGATCGAATTAAAAAAATCTGCCGTTTTTTTTCGGTAGCTAATAAAATTGGATTTTTTAAAAAATTCATAATTTTGCCCATTGTTAAACACTTAAAAAACAATTATTTTATCGATAAAACTCATTGATTTAAATTTTTCATAAAGCATGACGGTTTAAAGAGATAGTTCTCACGTTGTAATTTATACAAATATCGTGTTTTCTAATATATGAATAATAATACTTATAGGAAACATCAGATAACAAAAATCAAATTATTATGTTATTTTTTTCACAAATTTTGTTAGTTCAAAAATTTCTTCTCATTGTGCACAGTCACAAATTGATAAATTTAGTACATATTTATTCACAGCGCCGTTCGTATTACCACGAGCACTTAATTTCGATATATCTGCAAATGAGGGTAAAACGCGCAGTATCCCCTCAACTCAAATTACGAATACGAGTAAAAGGTGTTGCCCTTATAGATAAATATAATAAAAGTCTCACTTATGATGAAGAGCAAGGGCAGTTTTTACTAGGGGAAGATGGGGTAATTGCGAACGCGGGGTAAAGCCGAATTATGCCATTTCTCAATAATTCCGTTTTCTAATTCCCGTGTAAAGGCTTCGAAACGCTTTCGAAAGAAATTGAATAGAAATTGTGCTCTTCAAATGAAAGATTTTCCCATCATAACCGGGAACGCGGCTCGATGGATTCACAAATGATTTGATGTTTGATAAATTACAATATTTCTTTTCGTTATAATTTTCCAGTTTTTTATCTATGTATTTGTTTTCTATACACAATTAAATATAGGGACGTATTATCCATGTGCTGTTCCAGCCGAATTTTGAATTTTGATCAACTTTCAGTAATAACTGCAGCGGATCAGAAGACGCAAATGCTACATTTCTTTCTAATGATAAATGAGTATTAGTCTCGGAATATATAGGTGTAATGTTCACAATTAACCGGCCGCCCCAAAGCCACACGCTACTGCCAGAAAATAATTATAGGTTTAGGTTATGAAATGAATACGTACGCAAGGCTACTCATGAATGTTTTTATTTTTTATTTTTTGGGTGGAATTGAATAAAAATCCTGTGTTGCCCGCATTCCGCAACAAGGTCTCCATTATCGCGGTCACCCCCTTGTTTGACCATCGATATCTAGTAAACAATTAAACTTCACTCTTGTTGAATCGCGTCATGCAGGCATTCTCTCAATCATATAGTACACATAATAACATCACCCAAGGACAATGACTCATGCAATCAATTAGGAGAATCGGAACTCGCAATTACGATAATTATAATATTGGCGGTCAAGCGAGGAATGATATGTACGTACGTAGTTATAGAAAAACATATACTTAGTATTTGCGATTGAAAAGAAATGTTAGGTATTGCTGTAAGGAAAACAACAATAATATCTACAGTAATACTAATGATTGCGACGGAATGTGTTTTTTAGCGAAAAAAGAATTTCATATACAATTTTATTTAAAAAAAAAGGAAGACAAGCATGTTATTTAGTGGGTTTACGTAGTTTCGTGAAAAAGTCGTGCACTCAATAAGTCGAACGCGAAAGCAAAATCACTAACCCTAATGTTGTAATCGAGTACATTTACTTTTCTGTAGATCCGGTATTTTTTTTATTCATTCGTCGAATTCTCTTCGTTAATATATTGGTGAAAAAACTTTTCAATTATTACATTATTTGAAGCTTACTTCTCCCCTCTTTCTCTTTTCCTCTCCTCCCGTGAACCCTTTCTCTTGACATTCTTCTGCTTCATTTCCTTCGTCTCCTTTTCCTTTTCCTTCTCCTCCTGCTTCTTCTTATCCTTCTCCGCCGCGCTCTCTTTTTCGTCCCGCTCCCTGTGCCTTTCCAACCGCGCCAATCTCTCTATTTCTTCTTTTCGCTCGAGCTCAACCTGTCTCTTTTTTTTCTTTATTTCCTTCATACATGAATTAAAATTCTTGGCAATGATAACAAAAATTAAAAGTCACCAAAAATTAAAAGTTTTCACCAAATCTCCACGTTTCAAGGGGTGGAGAATCACCTCTGACGATCTTTAGTTGAACGTCGTGTGCAATTATAAATTAATGTCCGCTGCCAACTCCATAAGAATCTAACCGATTTTGTGCTTCTAAGAATCGTCGCGATATTGTTGTTATTATTATTATTATTGTTGCTATTACTATTTGTGTTAACCCTTTCAGGTGCACATTTTGTTTTCAAAGCAATAATCTTCAAAAAGAATCGATATTTGACAGCTATCAATTGTCAATTTGACTGTCAAAAGTTTTAAATAGAAACAACGGATATTTGTATGGTTTTGGGTCGATGTACTTTGTGACGATTTCCATAGCTCGGCAGTCAAATTATATTTTTTTCATCAAATTCACCGTCAGAACATTGTCAAATACGATGTTTAGTTTAGTGATTAACAGTTTTTTGGAATATTTATTGTACATTGAGCGACTCGACGGTTAATTTTGCAGCTACCAGTTGCCAAAATGCATTTTTAAAATGAAAATCGTCATCAGCGATCTCAAAAACATATTATATACGTACTATTATCATATTGTCGTTTACCGAAATTTCATGTGACCGAGTTTTCTTTGAAAAAAGTCATTTTTTTTCATTTTCAATCATTTATAACTAATTTCCAGGAAAATTAAATTGAAAAATGAGGTAGCAACGGTTGCCGGAACACGTCAGTGATATGAAACAACTAGATTTACTCGTACAAAGTGCGAAGTATTAAAAAAATTGGGATTGCAATTGAAAAAAGTAGGTCTCTAATAGATGATGCCCCTCAAAGCGGTAAAGACGTCGGAAGTTTGAGAGCTTGCTAATCACGGTCAGCTGAATTACCCGCACCTCTTTTTTCAGCGCGGCGGCGTCCGTGTTTGTGGCTCCGGATGTCTCTTCGCTCTTGCGATTCATGGTGTTACTTTTCAAAAAAATTCACAAAAACAGAGTTCACAATTATTCATAAAATAAAATGAACCTAGTCTGCACGAAGGGCGACTGAAATAATTTTTTTGAGATTAATTTGGACTCGACTTTTAAACAAAATAGAGAAACGAAATGCAATTAAGTATATCCACTGGGGTGTCAGCGCCCCCCAGACCTTGAGTTTATGGTCTAACAAAAAATATCAGACCGAAAGCAGTTCTCAATACTCATATTAAACCTTGCCCCAAAGACGATACATTTTCCATTTGAATAACATGGGATATTGCCACTTTTTACATTTATTTTTTTTTCTCTTGAGCAAAGAACGTTACGGCAATAGGATTGACATATTTTTGTAGGAAATTGAAAGCTTTACAAAAAATGTCATTCATAACTTTGTGATATATTCACTCCTGTCAAAGTTATTGAAGGTTAAAGCTGAACTCATTCTGAATTTTCAGATTTTTATTACTGTTATGGTGAAATTCTTGTTATTTAGGTGAAACTTTGTTGTTTATTTATAAAAATATTTAATTTATGATAGTGCAATAATAAAAATTAAGGAAAAAATGTTGAAAATGTTCAGACAATTTCAAGTAGTTTCAAATCAAATCGTTGATTATTTGATGAACTGTAAATTCTTTTAAATGTTTTAAAAGATTCAATATCGATACGAACTTTCTTCACCTAGACAGTAGTAAATTTGTCGGACAATCCAGAATATTTAAGAGGATCAGAAATTGTCAAACATCTAAGAATAGTCAATGACACGGCATAAAAAGCTATGAAATTGACTGAAAAAGGTATTAATATTTTAGGGAAACACGAAGATGAAAAACAATTTGTAATTGAGATTGTGATTGAGTACAAAAAACAATTTCGAATTATATCTAAAGATTATTTAGCCAAATAAACGATATATACTCAGATATTGAACATTTTATTCAATTTCATACGTTTTTCAAATTTTTTTGAATTTTTCATTATTGTACTATCAGAAATTAAATATTTTTCAAAATGATGAACAAAGTTTTATCAGAATAATAATAATTTTGCCTTAAAATTAATAAAAATTTGAAAATTCAGAATGACTTGAGCTTTAAGCTTGAATAACTGTGAAAGGTGTGAATATATCAAAAACTTATAAGTGACATTTTTTGTTAAGCATTCGATTTCCTACAAGAATATGTTCATCCTATTGCTGTATCGTTCTTTGCTCAAGAGCAAAAAAATTAAGTATAAAAAGTGGCAAAATCCAATGTTATTTAAATGGAAAATGTATCGTCTAATGTGTGTGAAATTATAGTGAAGAACAAAATCCCTAAAACCGGACACACATTTCTACTACTGAACCTGGATATTATACTACCTAACACCACCATAGGTAATTATTCATAAAAAGGGCCCCCATACCGATTTAGTTTGTTCTGATTTCTTCAGAAGTGCACGCAGACATTGCAACAGCACCATACTTATATCGTTACAATTGAAGGTGGCACTACATCCTGCTATAGCAATTGATTACTTTATTGGAACAAGAACAACGTGCGACTTACCGTATTGGTTCCTCTTTTCGCACGATGAACTTACTCTGATGAAGTTTCAAGACGGACTGGCATTTCATCTAATATATGCGAATAACCGCGTGGCAAGAGCAACATTGTTGCCGCGGCGGTGATCGCTCAGCGATTCAGTATTGTAATTTACATATTATTGTGGCCAGAAATAGGTTAGCCGATTTTTCTATAAGGTCATTAGACCACCAGAAATTATATATATATCTTTAAAAGTTCGACGATTCTTTGTAACGGATGTAGCCGCAAAAAATTGTAAAAAAATAGAGAAGCGATATTTCACGGAATAAGTTATCTCCTGTAGGTTTTTCGGGAAAAGTGTTGATACAAAAGTTGTTCGTAATGGAAAGATCCGAAAAATGAGCTGTAGCACGAAGTATTATCATAATTAATTTACCTGGAAATTGCGAAAAACCACTAAATAAATTTTTTGTATTTTTTGTAATAAATTGAAAGATTTGTCAAATAGTTAACTTATGGCATTGAAACTAACGGGACAGTAACTTCAAGCTGTCTCCAAACAATAGTTTAAGATTCACTCACGTATGTCATATGGGGAAGTAACAACACGCAGCGTGGCAGAATCCGTAAATTAACTATACAATCTCACGAACGATGGGCACAAGGTACCAAAAAATCGTGAATATACTTTTCTATATACTTTCTATAAATAGAAGAGAATTTTTTTTTTTACACAAACAACGGATTTTTTTGCGATTTACAAATTTTTACTCTCAAATAAATAGGGATATCCCCGACAATTAGACGTATTATCGGATAGATCTTGATGGATTCTTATTGTTCTCTCTTTAGCGAGTATAAAAAAAAAATCGATATCTGAATTAGAACCGGAGATAACAGTGTCTTGGCTTTTGGGTGGGGTTTATTGCTGTAATTGATGTTAACAATCGAAAAAATGACCAAAATTTTTGAAACACTCCAAAGAATAGTGTAGGTATCGAAAATAAAAGGGAATGACTGTAGAGTATGAGTGTGATTGTGAGTTGGTTTTGTGTACAGTGTGAGAGAGTACGATGAGTGCGAAAGAAATATAATCAGTTGGTCTAGGGATACCGAAATAAACGAACGTGTGTAAAATGTAATCAGGACGTATGGTGATTTTCTTAAAACCCTCCACCCATCCCGAAACAATTTAGTAAAAATAGTGGAAATTCCTACCATAGTCAGAATTTTTTTCAAAATGGTCAGAGTAAATAAAATATTAAACAGCGTCGACCACCTCGAACTGCGCCCGATCGGCCAAAGCCAGCCGAGTCGCGTGGTGAGAGCCGCGCGACGTGGCGCTCAACCCTTTATTCAACAAACTAATATCTCCGTTAATACTTGTCCTAGACAAAAATTCTTTTTCCCAAACTAATCTTTTTTTCACTCAACTTTTCGAAAAATCACTTTTATTTGTAATCCGACCTATATTGATTGTGAGCCCTTTTCGCTAAAATTCATACGTTTACATTTGGAATATTGTTATAAATAATTTGAAAATCAATGTGTATTTAAAACCAAAAGGAAATTTTGATGAAAATGATGATCCTAATGAAATTACTGTCCAATTAGTTTTAATGCTATAAATTAATTATACATAAATTTATTCAACAAAAACGAAAAAATGTGTTCGAGTGGCTTTTTTGCAATTTCCAGGTAAACTAATTATGCGAAAGTTTCGCGCTACGGATCATTTTTTAGATAATTTTATAACGAACAACTTGTACATCAACACTTCCCTCGGAAAACCTACAGGAGATGAGTTGTTCGGCGAAATATCGATTTTCCATTAATTAACAATTTTTTTGCGCCTGAACCGGTTCAAATAATTTGTCAAGCTTTTTAAAATATATTTCTGGCGGTGTGATGAACTTATAGAAAAATCGGCTAACCTATGTCAGGGCACAATAATATGCACCCGATTTTCGGCTTAATTTGACTGGATCAATTGCCATGAACATAAAGTCAGGCAAATCAGGCAAACGGCATACCTCGAAATCGTCACCGATCACCACAACTTAATTAGATTATAATCACAATGATACATAGATCTCTCAAAGGGGTCAGGGGCGATCGGGCATGCCCAATCATACAGGGAGAAAAATGTAGCGTTTGTATATCAGGGTCGGTTAAACAAAATGGTAGGCAATGTAATTTATCTTTCAGTGATAAAAGTAACCGGCGGTCGCGGCGAGTTTGACCACCTTTCAAAGAAGGAGCTATCTATTATTATTCCATATTATCATATGTTATTAGTCCTGCGTCAAAGTGAATGAAACAAGATCTTTCTCGCTGAAACAAATCGAATACCGAATCGACACACGCCGATCCGGCTGATCCGAAATTCTTTTTCCGTGTTCTCTGTGATCGGTTTTGCTGCACAGGGTAGCTCTGCACCACATCTAGGTCCAAATTCGTGCTTTTTTTCATCCATATGCGTGTATGGAGTTATGAAAGAAAACATTTTACAAATTATTGGACAGAAAATAATATATTTCTACCGGCAGCTGATGAGGTTTAAGCGTTTTCTCTTATTGCACTCTATATTTTCCAACTATTTTTGGTTTCTAATCAAACCTCATGTTGTTATGAAAAATTATCCAAAAACTCGGGGATCGTTGAATTGTGTCGACTGATGACGGCTGTATCTTTTCTCTATAAGCGTTGACTGAGGATTTTGTTAAATACTCTCCAATCCTATTTTTATCGACGATTTCAAATATATGTTATAAATACAAAATGAATTATCCCATTCCCACCCAATAACTGTCATTCTTGTTGCGGGCGACGGAAACCCGGATAACAACCGAAATTGGAAAATTATTTCTATATATGAGCTTTCTATGAATGGGGGCGTACCTATATATGTATTTAATTTTGTATGTGTTGGGTGTAACAGCAGAGATCGGCAATAATAAAAAATTTTATTCATTTTCTATTAATTCATGATGTTACAATTTGGAAAAAAACAAATATAATTTTTGTATTTCACGTTATTTCATTAAATCATGATTACGAATATTTGAATAATTATTAATTATTCTTAAACAAAATTATAACTTCAAGCCAAACATTAAACTGACGATTTCCCAAAAAATGAGTAATTGTTCAGATGCGAAAAATTAATTTTTTTAAAAATCAGTACTATAGGTACAAAATATGGAGATAATTTTATAAAAAAATTAATTTGTCGATAATTTACATTCTCATTGAAAAAAAAAAAAGTAATTAGTTCAAAAGAAAAGAACATTTTCTCGAAAATTAGTAATCTTGTATGAATGAAATTCTAATTTTAAGAAGTTGATGATTGCTCCGTAATACACTAACAATTTTTTAGAATATATGTTTTTTAAGAAAAAAAGTTTGGAAAGTTTTTACTATCCTACTATTTAATTTTGGAAAAATCACCAATTATCGCAAAATTTAAAAACAATTTTCAAAGGAGTAAGATAAAATACGCAGGTAGTAGTTGATCAGGGTCCATTGGTTAGTCACCGTATGTATTTCTAAAATAAATATCGAAATAGAGATTTATAAAAGCGTGGAATAACCAACTGGTAATGGTCTGTGATCAATGAGTGGGTATTTTAACTGGGTATTCCTAAGTGAGTTTTAGAAAATATTAATTTTTTGTTCAATTTCCAATTATTTACAAATATAGCATATGTATATATATAGCATAGACTATGTTTCTGTTGAAAAAAAAAACATTGGGAAGAATAGAAATAGTTATTGAAAAATAAATAATTGATCATTTTATTTGAGGTAAACATTCATTTTCAGAAACTTGTGAATTTCATTGAAGGAAATCATTTATTTTTATGTCAATTGTTAATTCCATTGAAGGAAATTATTCATTGTCTTAAAGGTTGTTAATTATATTGAAGGAATTTATTCATTTTTCAAATGATCGTTAATTTCATTCCAAGATATTATCATAGATATAATTATTATTATTATGAAATATTACTATTTATTATTTGAGATAATTAATATTTTACAAATCGTTGATTATATAAATAAAAATTGGCGATATGTGAAGAATTAATAAAGTTATCAAGATTGTTTTATTTTTATGTTAATCTAAAATATTGCGTGGGTATAAATTGATTCCAGAAAGATGAAAAATCCCGGCCGTCATTGCAAAATGTTGGAATAATCCAAGATAAATTTAAAAATTGAAGAAGAAAGCTTTTTGCCGATCACTGGGTAACAGTTACGGTCAACCGTTGTCGGTACACACGCCGGTAGTGCAGAGCGAGCGAGCAGAAGCAATGCGTTTGGTAATCACATTGCAGAGTTGACTTAACTCTGAATAGTTTTCGCGACTCGCCGCCGCGTCGAGTGAGAGGGCGCTAGCTCGGAAGACATTGTATCGACATTGCAGCGGGGTCAAGCATCCCATAAGCGTTGACTGTCTTTACTAATCTTCAGTCAACGGCTATGTTGACGACGATGTGAACTGTGATATTCACAGATGTTCACTCACCATGGAGGAATAGTATACTATTCCTCCGTGCACTCACTGTCACTTCCGAGCCGCCATTATTGTTTACGAGATTCCCCTTAGACTCGACGCCGCCTGGCGGATTTCTACGGAATTGTCTTAAAATTATCACAGCCTCTTTTTACACCGTAGCCTTGACCAGAGATTAGGGGGGAGATTGCTGATGCCCATGTTATAAGATATCCCCCCAAAAGGCGCCTACGGTGCAAAAATGTTCGCCAAGTACATTAAATGTTTAAAAAATTCATTGATAATAGGAAAAAAAGGATACAAATCAA
Organism: Athalia circularis; assembly: GCA_963978495.1. Classification (NCBI taxonomy): domain Eukaryota; kingdom Metazoa; phylum Arthropoda; class Insecta; order Hymenoptera; family Athaliidae; genus Athalia; species Athalia circularis. The sequence continues at coordinate 11,771,681 of OZ021702.1, forward strand.
TTATTGTGCCAAGTACATGTAACTTTGCATCATGTAAGAATATAGAATTGAAAAGTAAATCAATGAGAATCAATTCAAAGAATCAAAAGAATCAAAAAAATAAATTGGAGTACGTGGTTCTTGGCGGGCTAATGTTATATTGCCTTACAAGAGTTCTGGATGTTTTTCCGAAAAAGCCCGCCAAGCCCACTACCTCCAATTTATTTTTTTGATTCTTTTGATTCCTTGAATTGATTCTCATCGATTTACTTTTCAATTCTATATTCTTACATAATGCAAAGTTACATGTACTTGGCACAATAATTCATTTGTATCCTTTTTTTCTTATCATCAATGAATTTTTTAAACATTTAATGTACTTGGCGAACATTTTTGCACCGTAGGTGCCTTTTGGGGGGATTTCATAACTTTTTGTATGTTGTTGGAGAATATTGCAGTATTAATTAGTTTTTTTTTGATGTACCATTGTCGTAAGATGTTTGACGGGTGAAGAAAAATTTTCGAACGGTAGTTATGAGAGCGCCGCTTTTCTGAGGCCCAATGAAAAAGAATCGCTGTGCGGTGGCGAACTTGGTAAGAAATAAGACGTGACTACGCTAACGCCATCTACTAGGAGTGCGGGAATTATAACCTTTCTCCTACTTGATAATAAGGCGCGAGCCATGCCAATGACCACACCGCGGCTTCCCTTCTACACCATTTATGTTGGAATGGTTTTGGTTTCCAGATAGCATATGTAAAGGATAAATCCTTCAACCTAACTACGGCTGATGGTAAGAGCCTACACTGCCATACCGACCCCTACACTGTTAGACTTTCGGTAGAAAGGACGGTAGGTAGAGAGTCAGAGAGAAACGTGGGAGAAAGAGCATTGCTTTCGATTCCTGTTTATAGGTTAGAATTACTATACTAATTAATGATTAAAATAAATTGTTGTATCATTTACCTCAGGTGCAAAAAACCTCGCCAAGTACATTAATTTTTTAAAATCAATCGCCACCAAAAAGTCGTTCCCCAAGAATAACCCCAAAATTAAATTCTAAAAAAAATAGATCCAAATCAATCATTGTGCCAAGTATATGTAATTGCACCATGCATAGGAGTACTAGAGAAGACTGGGATAAAAATACAACAAATCGAATTGCCAATTGGAAGAATATAAAGTTGGGGAAAAAAATCAATGAAAAAAAAGAAATTAAATTAAATGAAAAAAAATGAATAAAAAAAAAATTGGAGGTAGTGGGACTTGGCGGGCTAATGTCATTTTGCTATACAAGAATTCCGGATTTTTTCCAAAAAGCCCGTCAAGTCCCACTACCTCCAATTTTTTTTTTATTCATTTTTTTTCATTTAATTTAATTTCTTTTTTTTCATTGATTTTTTTCCCCAACTTTATATTCTTCCAATTGGCAATTCGATTTGTTGTATTTTTATCCCAGTCTTCTCTAGTACTCCTATGCATGGTGCAATTACATATACTTGGCACAATGATTGATTTGGATCTATTTTTTTTAGAATTTAATTTTGGGGTTATTCTTGGGGAACAACTTTTTGGTGGCGATTGATTTTAAAAAATTAATGTACTTGGCGAGGTTTTTTGCACCTGAGGTGCTTTGTCGGGATTTCACTACTTTTTGAAAGAAAGTTTTCTATTTCTCATTATTCGAATGCATAGAAGGAAATCTTATGAAATATATCGAAACACGTGATGACTCAATGTAATTCATCTTTATTTATTACAAAATGATAGTAACTTTTATCCTTGAATACATTTATTGCAAAACCACCTGATAAAGGTCAATGTTCTGGTACTTTTTTAGTTAATGGTGATATAGTTGGCTAGTAGATATAGTATTTCTGCCGGTCGATATTCTTTCTTGCTCGATAACAGATACCACTGATGGGTGTAGATGAACCGAAGATCTCACTCACATATTGATCTGAATGACAACTTTATTGAAATATGCATAAGTTAGTTGAGACACATGGCTATAGCTATGTGTACAAGAACTCACTGACAGAGACTCCTAAACTTGACATCAAGATACAAAGCCACATCATCTACCCAATCGACCAAATCTGATGCCTAAACAGTGTCATCGTTAAAACGGAATGCACCTGTCGTCACTGGAATCACAGCTAGTCTCACTCTCAATGCCTATCTCATACCAGATACTAACGAATGATTTTAATTTTTGTTACAATTTCTTTTCCACAACATAGCTGTAATGAGTGACTTTTGTAGGAACAACTGTACATACACCACCACTAGAGCGGGCTGCTTACAGATGTAAAATTCCAACTTCAAAGGACTGAACTGTTTTGCCTGCTGATCAAATGATTATTATTAATTAAAACGCTTAACCCGATATTTTTTGGTCTGCACTGTACAAAGTAATAATGGAGTTTCTCAGCAAGATTGCATTTCAATTTGTTCAAATTTCTTTGACCAAACTCCATGTTGCACAATCCATGATCCATTCGATCAGAAATTGTCAATAACTTGAACATCGCTCCTGTATTATTTTTTAATCTGCACACTGCACTAAATAAAACAATTGATTTCTTCGAACCACTAACATGGATTACGTTTATCAGATTTCCTCAATCACAGTTACGTCAAATCAACAATTAACTTATTGTTAATAATATCGAATCTTCTGACGCTTTGATACTTTTCATCCGCATACATACGTATGTTTGTTATATAAACCATACAGCGATAATTGCTACATCGTTGTTATAATATTAGCTAGAAACTTCATTTATAGCATAACCTCATGTGGCTGTCACTGCGGAGCTATCGAGTCTAGTTCATAACATTTTAGCAAACGGATTCAGAAATTTGAATTCGGTGATGTCAATCATATTAAGGTGGGCAAACGCTTCGTACTGTTACAAGTTGACCGAAAACTATCCATTTTATATTATTCAAAATCCTTAACACCGTTTCCATAATAAACATTCATCGTATGCCTTCATCGAATTTGGCCGGTGATTGTGTTTGCAAGGAGGTGATCGTAAAGACATGCGGAATGACGACAGGACTCTAGTGGTACAGTAGAGTCGACTAGAGTCCCGAAAGAGTCCCTAGAAAATAACGAGACGACGAAAGCGATGGTCACGCCCATGCGTCTGCAGTTTGAACCTCAGCGAAAATCGAGTTTGCGTTATATACTGCACTACATTTCATAGCAATACAGCTAAGGAGAACAGTGATCCGGAGACGACGATGACGTTGAAAATTCTGATCGTAGAACGGGCTCGAGCGTCGATAACTATCATGAGATCACATCTCTCCGAACATCAATGTTATTAAAATTAGGCTCAAATGAACCCGACACTGCGATTTATATTGCGAAAGTGCATCCAAATTTCCCGAAAAGCTACTGATTAAGGGGATACTGAATAAAACAGTCGGCCGTACAGCGCTTTTCCTATCCCTTAACTGCATAGATACTCGGTTGCCGTCCGGTGCTCTTTTAATGTACTTGGCGCGAGACTCTACCGAGTCTCCTATAGGATAAAACCTGTTTATAGGCATCAAACATCTCAGCCCACTTTACTCAACCAGATGTAAGAACATTCTTACAAATTGAAAGCTTAAACTCTACATGATGAATACTCAATTTCGTTTCTATGCGATCGTGGAGGAAGCAGCAGAGAAGAAAACAAATACATATAAGCTAAAATGGATTCAACCAGTTGGCAGTGAACTATACTATGAATTTCCAGTGGAACTGCAAAACCTAAGCAGACATCCGGAGATTTATGCAGTCAATAAGGTAATAACGGTTCTATCCGCAATGAAAACTAGAGGAACGTATCGTACATTTACGCTTACACTACCACCAGAGATAGCGGCACTATATAGTGACGCCGAAGGAGATATAAAGTACAACGATATTTACCTACAAGCAACAACGACCCCTAAATATGAAATGAAAACAACGAGGAAAGAAAAGGAAGAGAATATATCCACGTTGTTACAACAAATAGTCCTCGCTACAAGAAAAGAAGAAACAGGAAGGAAGAATTTGAGAAAAGTACGTGAAAACTTTATATTGGACAGCTTCGATGGAAAGAACTTCCCAATAACAAGTTGGTTCCAAACGTTTGAAAAAGAATGCGAGCGATGCCAAGTTACATCAGACGAGGATAAAATTCTGATATTACGCCTATTCCTAGACGGTACAGCTAAAGACTGGTTCTCTTCAAAAGTAATTACAATTGGTTTAGATGCAGACTTCGACACATAGAGAAAAACATTCCTAGATAGTTTTCGGGAAACAGGCTGGCACAAAAATAGAGAAGCATATTCTTTTCGTTACATTGGGGGCAGCTTGGTAGATTATGCGTTACGAAAAGAAAACTTATTAGTTAACATTCGGGATAATTTCCCAACGGATATACTAATTGACTTGATTGTGACCGACTTACCAGTAATGATACAAGATAAAATCGAGAAAACAAAGGCTACATCAATGGAGGATTTGTTAGCAGAATTACGAAAACTGGAGAGTTTAGCACAAAAAAAGAAAACAGTCACAAAAACCAATCCAGGAACCCCAAACCCAAGTCAGAAGAACCAGACACAAGTACCCATTGCAGAAAGAAAACCATGCTCATATTGCGAAAGAAAAGGTTTTCCAGGAAGATTCCACCCCGAGGCACTATGCAGACTAAAACAGAAAGAAGAAAATGGACAACCGAAAAACATCAAGACAGTAAACAACGTGACAGTTCAAGATACGCTGAACGAAACTATTACGGACCAAAAAAACTAGTTTTGCCGCCACTGATAACATTAGAGGTATTTCTAAATTACAATAAGATCCAAGGAATCTACGATCCAGGTGCGAACGTAACTCTTCTGAATTCGAAGATTACAAAAAAAAATGGGTCTGATTACACAAGAGGATAGAAATACTTTCAGAACCGTCAGTGGTAGGAAAAACTTCACAGGCAGATTATCTATTAGAATGAAGATCCACAAGATAGAAAAAACAGTGGAAATTTTTGTTGTGGATGATGAGAATTTCGAGTATGATATTCTACTCGGTCTCGACACAATAAAGAACTTCCGTCTGAAACAAGACTACGATCTGAAAATCTACCAAAAAATAAATTTAGAAAATAAAGAAGATGAAATTAAATATTCTAACACAAACACAGAAACCCAGGAACATTTGGTGAATTTTAATGAAGGTATTCCCATCGAGCAATTCAAAGCGAGACTGGATCATCTACCTGAAGAAAAAAAAGAGAGAATCCAAATCTTGATAAACAAATACGAAACGATCTTCGCAAGAAATAAATTCGACGTTGGTCAAGTTAAGGATCACGAAGCCCATATAAAACTCCTAGAACACAAATTTGTAGCAAAAAAGCCATACCGTTGTTCCGTACTGGACCAAAAAGAGATAGAATTTCAGATAAAAGGATTACTAAAAACAGGACTGATTGAAGAATCATTCTCTCCTTTTGCGTCCCCCGTTACTCTTGCGTACAAACGAGAAGAAGGGACTAAAACAAGGATGTGTATCGATTTTCGAGAGCTAAACAAATTACTTATATCAGAACCACAACCATTTCCCTTAATAGACGAGATTATAGCTAAGACACGACTCTCGGAATGGTTTACTACATTAGACATAAATTCCGCGTTCTGGGCGATCCCTCTGAGAGCGAAAGATAGATACAAAACGGCTTTTGTAACGCAAGACGGCCACTGGCAGTGGAAAAGTTTACCATTTGGCCTCAAGACATCACCCGCAATATTTCAACGAATTCTAAGCAATATAATTCGAAGAAACAATTTAAATTCCTTTTGCATAAACTACATTGACGACATTCTTATTTTCTCCAGATCTTTTGAAGAACATATGGAACATTTGGAGAAACTATCCAACGCTATTTGCAAAGAAGGATTCCGCTTAAAATTTGTCAAATGTAACTTTGCGAAAAACGAAGCAAAATATCTCGGCCATGTAATATCGAAAAATACTGTACGCCCATTAAAAGACAACTTAAGGTCGATTCAAGAATTTCCAACGCCAGACTCCCGAAAGAAAATTCGCCAATTCCTTGGAAAAATAAATTTCCACCATAAATATATTGAAGACTCCGCGCGACTTTTGGAACCACTACATAACCTACTTCGAAAAAATATCCACTTTTCCTGGTCACAAGATTGTCAGAGAGCATTTACAAGAGCTAAGGATGCATTATGCTCACAACCAATATTAGCGATTTATGATGTGAACGCACCAACGATAATCTACACGGATGCCAGCATAGACGGAGTTGGAGCAGTACTAAAGCAAAAACAACCAGATGGTGAATTAAAACCGATTGCATATTTTTCAAAAAAGCTAAACAAATACCAAAAGGAAAAGAAAGCTATCTTTTTGGAATGTCTGGCCATAAAAGAAGCCATTAAATATTGGCAGTACTGGCTTATCGGGAGAAAATTTTTGGTCATAACCGACCATAAACCACTGGAAGGTCAGAATATTCGATCAAGAACAGATGAAGAATTAGGGAATATGATGCACTTTCTATCTCAATTCGACTTCCAGATTAAATACGAACCTGGGAAAGACAATGTAGAAGCGGATTGCCTTTCACGTAATCCAGTCCTCTCAAATTTAGATAATGTAGAAGAACATATAAAAACAGTAAACTTCATTACGGTCGAAAATATAAAAGAAGACCAAAGTACAAACAAAGATTTACAGGAAAATTCAAAGAAGACACTGATCGAGAATGGAATATTCTACAAGTTGAAGGAAAATCGAAAACGAATAATAATTTCTGAAGAATTTGGAAAACAACTAATATCGAGGATTCACAAAGATTACGGACACATTTGTAAAAGCAAAATTATAGACAAGTTAAAACACTCGTATTACCTACCGAATATAGAGAAGATAACGAAACAAATCTATGAACACTGTGAGATTTGCGCCAAGAATAAGACCCGAAGTAAGCATTATGGCCTCCTATCCAAACTCGGCCCACCAAAGGAACCGTTCGAGATTGTTTCTCTGGACACGATCGGAGGATTCGCGGGAAACAGGTCGACAAAAAGATACCTGCATCTTTTGATAGACCATTTCACCAGACATGCCTTCATACTGACATCAAAAAATCAGACATCTGAAGATTCGGTACAACTACTGAAGAAAATCCAAGATAAACACCAAATAAGAACACTACTTACGGATATATAGCGGCATTAACTCGAACTCATTTAAAAATTATCTAAAAAATCAAAACATAAACTTAATCTTTACAGCAGTAAATTGCCTATTTTCCAACGGGCTGAACGAACGACTTAATCAGACTTTTGTAAACCGAATTCGATGCAAAATGAATGAAACAAAGTCTCGAGCATGGTCAAAAATCGCGGAAGAATGCACAGATCAGTATAACCGGACGGAACACTCAGTAACAGGATTCAGCCCGGAATATCTATTATTTGGAAAAGCCGATCCAATAGTCCCAGAGGAGTTATCAGGAAAAAGGAACTTAATTAACGATAGGGAATTAGCATATAAAAATTCCTCAAGAAACCACGAATACAATAAGTCTAGATATGATAAAAACCGGAAAAACCTAAATCTCAATGTTAACGATTTGGTTTACGTCGAAAATGGAGCAAGACTAAACAGGAAAAAATTGGACGAGATTAGACTTGGCCCTTTTCCGATAATTCGCAAGATCTCAAACACTATTTATGAAGTCGACGCCGGACATAAGAGACAGGAATTAAACTACTACCACATCTCCAAACTTCTTCCATATAGCGGGCCTGCTGATTTCCAGTAATCTCGCAGGCGTTGCCTGCTCTCTTCCCACCCCCGAAGGGGGAGGATGTAAAGGATAAATCCTTCAACCTAACTACGGCTGATGGTAAGAGCCTACACTGCCATACCGACCCCTACACCGTTAGACTTTCGGTAGAAAGGACGGTAGGTAGAGAGTCAGAGAGAAACGTGGGAGAAAGAGCATTGCTTTCGATTCCTGTTTATAGGTTAGAATTACTATACTAATTAATGATTAAGATAAATTATTGCATCATTTATAGCAAATAAAACCTGTTTATAGGCATCAAACATCTCAGCCCACTTTACTCAACCAGATGTAAGAACATTCTTACACATATAGCTAGCGTACGACGATGACGACGACAACGGCGGTGCTTAATCGTGAAACGAGCCCACCGGTAATCAGAGATCATCATATCTCAGCTCGACGACCACCGATTTTATTGAAATTAGGCTTAAATGAACGCTCGTCCCCCATTTATATTATGAAAGTGATCCTACATTTGCTGTAATATTATAAATATGGGAGCTATTTGATGAAACGCGAACCCAACTACGCTTTTCTGCTCTCCTAGCGGTATAGATACTCGGTAGTCCGCCCGTTCTTTGAATGTACTTGGCGCGAGACTCTACCGAGTCTCTTGATGTACGATTTTTGTGGGAGCGACGTCTGGTGGAGTGGACACCAACGACATGCCTTAACTTGCACAGTTGTAGATGTCATTACTTTTTTGAACTAAATAGGCGACTTCAGTCGTTTCGTCGGTAAAGTCATCAGTAGCTGCACGGGAACAGAAAAACTCTTAAAAATTGTGAATTCGTACAGATCAATTTCAATATGTAAATAAATATCCACGGTCGAACCAAATCAAGCGCTCAGTACATATACCAGTACACACCCGGGATAAAGGTTTAAACAATATAATCAAGGGCTTTTGGTGTAAATTATTTTAAACTAAAGTTTTATTTATTTAGTTCCATAGAGCAGAACTTTGGAGCTCATTTCACATTGTTTCACAATTTTATCTGGTTCTATGGTATTGTAACGAATTATCGAATGATCGACGGAATGTGGGGAGGGAAGTTGATAATCAAAGAGCGAAGAGTGGGAGAGATAGGAGGAACTTGGCTAGGAGTGTTTGAGCCAAGATCACTTCCTCTTGATCGGCGATCAGTTTTACTCATTCTTACTCTCCACCGCATTCTTCTCATACACCTATTTTCAATACTCTCCCCCCATTCGTCATCACTCAAGTATTACGGAAAATTGACGAGCATGACTGCTACCAGAAATATATATTTTATCATATTCGACTGAAAGTATTTTTACACCAGAAGGCCTGGAAGAGGAGCGGAATCCCAACAAGAGTTGATGGAGAGAAGACTGAGTTACAACGCCATTTTATTCACGGTCACGTCATCATATATCAAATTTTACTAATCATCTTCATTTTCATTTAATCATTTCATTCTTGTGTTGTCTTTTAGTTTATTTTATATTTATTTATTAGTATTTTTAGTTCAATTATACTGATTTTTATTTTATATAAATTCCTCCCTATACATATTCTTTTCTTTTGATATATTTATATAACTCTTCTTTTAGCCCTATTGGTATCTTTTAATATTTTCTTACCATTGTATGTCGAGTCATATTTATTTCTTCTTGTTAATTTTGATGTCTTTTTTTTGGTTATTTTGTATACTGTGCATCTTTTATGTTAATTTATTCATGAACATTCTCTCTTTTTTATTTGCCGATATTCTATAATAAACTTTTAATTTTTACCATTTTTATACTAATCAATTTATTTTTTATCAATTATGTGGGATCCTGGCAATATATATGTATATGTATGTATGTATGTGCGTATGTGTGTATGTGTAGTGTGATAAAGTGTTTGTAATTATGTATAGATTAAGATTAGTATTAAGGAGATTTTGTAGGACGAAGGCAGTTGGCAACGAGCCGTGTTGAAGGAAACAATAAACGGTGTAACGAACTCGCTGCGAATCCTCCTAAATTCCATTCCTTCCCGATTTTATTAAGAAACAACTACTATAATTGGGGGCTCAACCGGGATCGGGAATAGTGAGTGATTGAGGTGCCCAGTGTAGTTCGAAAGACAAAAGAGAATTTATTCGACGAGCTCGCGGTAAGACGATTTTGAAAGACGACGTTATATGACGGATTTTGAAGACGAGTATAGACGACGAACCTTGAAGACGGAAACAGACGAGTGATAGTTATGGCGCCGACAAAAAGTACGAGTGAGCACACAGTGGCGGAACTGAAAGAATTATTGAGGGCCCAAGGGCAAGCGAGTACGGGCACTAAAGCAGAGCTGATCAGCAGGCTGCTAGCTATTGATCCAGACGGCATCTCGATGCAAATGTATCAGCAAGAGGAAGACCCGCAAAACGTCGAAGCGCGGTCAGTGAGTCCCAGGTTAAGTGATGGTGTTACAGCCGGAAATGCGAGTATGCATAATCTGGAACGCGAAGCGGCGCTGGACCGAAGAGAGCGGGAGATAGCTGAGCGCGAACTTGAAGTTGCACGTCGTGAAATTGCGATGTTGCGCCGTATGATACCTGACGACGGTGCAACCGAGCAATTACATCAGCCAAGGGTGTCGCATGTTCCGTCAAGGGTCAATGTAACTGGAATATCGGAACTGCTAAGTAACTTTGATGGAGATAATCATGCTTTCGATAAATGGCAGAAGCAAGTGCAGCTAATCAAAACGACGTACCAGCTGGACGAAAGTGCAACTAGATTACTTGTTGGATCGCGACTGAAGGGGCGGGCATTAGAGTGGTTCCACTCAAAACCCGAGCATATCAGCATGTCAATAGATGCCTTATTGGTGGACTTTCGAAATATGTTTGCATCACAACAAAGTAAAGTTGCTCGGCGAAAGCAGTTTGAAGAGCGGACCTGGAAGAGAGGGGAAGGCTTCCCGGATTATTTTCATGATAAGATTATCTTGGCAAACCGTATCCCTATTGACGACGACGAGATCATCGATTACCTGGTCGATGGTATACCAGACCAGTTTCTGAAGGATCAGGCCAGAATCCAACGTTTCGATTCGAAGGCATCGTTATTGAAGGCGTTCGAACGGGTGACACTACGGGCAAGACCACCAAGCAACAACACCACAGCTGCTAAGCCCGATGATCGAAACACGAAGGTGACAAGGATGGAAGGAGTGGCAACACTGACTACGGATCGACGATGTTATGGTTGCGGAGAGCGAGGTCATGTGAGTGCGAAGTGCCCGTCAAGACACAAGGGTTTAAGATGTTTTAATTGTGGTAACTTTGGCCACATAGGAGCGCATTGCCCGAAAAACAATAAAGTTAGGGAGTCAAATGCCGTTCAGGGAGAAGATCACGGGAATAATCTAACAACAGCCAAAAAATATTTCAAAAACGTTAAAATAGCAGGCTTAACCTTGAATGCATTAATTGACACAGGCAGCGATATATCTCTTATGCGGGCAGAGCAATACATTAGAATAGGCGCGCCCACGATGCATGGTGCAGGAACGTTGTTCCGAGGAGTTGGTTCAGACGAACATAAATCGTTAGGTATTTGTAGAGAAAATGTTTGTATTGATAATAAAACTTATTCTATCGCGGTGCATATCGTTCCGGATACTGTAATGCGACACGAGCTCATAATAGGCGCTGACTTTTTAGACAAAGTGGAAACTAGAATTAGAGGAGGCCAGGTTTCTATTCTGGCCATTGACGATGAAAATCCGCTGCATCGTGAGATGCCGGAAGTTTTCGCAATTGACGACATACGTGAATCGAAAGAAGTGGATGTTTCTTATGTGATAGATAAATATTATAGGCGTGAACTTGAGAGTATGATTAGAAACTATAAACCAAATAAGTGTGAGGAGGATAGCGTACAAATGAAAATAATAATGAAAGACGAGGAACCGGTGTTCCAAAGACCGCGGCGATTATCAATGTCGGAAAGGGATATTGTTAACAAACAGATAGAAGAGTGGCTGAAGGAGGGAATAGTCCGACCTTCACTTTCGGATTACGCTAGTCCAATCGTTTTGGTCAAGAAGAAGAATGGCACAATGAGATTATGCATTGATTATCGACAGGTCAACAAAAAGATAACTAAGATGCGTTACCCTCTCCCACTAATCGAGGATCACTTAGACTCTTTGCGAGAAGCTCGAGTATTTAGCACAATTGACCTCAAGAATGGATTTTTTCACATCTCAATAGATGAGCAGAGCAGGAAATATACTGCATTCGTTGTGCCGGACGGGTTGTATGAGTTTTTGCGTGCACCTTTTGGTTTGTGTAACTCCCCTGCAGAATTTCAAAAATTTATAAATCGTGTGTTCGAAAAGCTGATTGCAGCAAAAATTGTATTAATCTATATTGACGATTTTATCATATTAGCGCCCGACCATGAGACAGGATTAACAAATTTGAAGATAGTTTTAGACGTGGCGTGCAATCATGGACTAAGCATAAACTGGGAAAAATGTCGGTTCCTGCAAGAAAGAGTCGAGTATTTGGGATACATTGTTGAGGCTGGCCGTATTAGTCCATCGTCATACAAAACAGATGCTGTAATGAAATTCAATAGACCAAAGAATGTAAAGCAGATTCAAAGCTTTTTGGGCCTAACGGGTTACTTCCGTAAATTTGTCCCACAATACGCGATGATTGCACGACCACTGACGAATCTATTAAAAGCAGACACTGAGTTTAGGTGGGGGGCACAAGAGGAAAATGCATTTGTAAAATTGAAATTAATTTTAGGTGACAAGCCCGTATTGCGTCTATATGATGTTAGAGCCGAAACCGAATTGCACACGGATGCGAGTAGCCAGGGCTACGGGGCGATACTGATGCAACGGGATAGCGAAGATAATAAAATGCATCCCGTATATTTTGCGAGTGGTAAGACCACAGACGCTGAAGCTCGTTACTGTAGCTACGAATTGGAAGCTCTGGCAATAGTAAAAGCCATAAGAAAATTTCGAGTGTATCTTTTAGGTATAAGTTTTAAAATTGTAACTGACTGCCAGGCGTTTGCATTAACTATGAATAAGAAAGATTTGTGTGTGAGAGTGGCAAGGTGGGTATTGTTGTTAGAGGAGTTTAATTACACTATCGAGCATCGAGCTGGTAAGAGTATGGCCCATGTCGATGCTTTAAGTAGAAATCCGTTACCGTCGTGTTTCCAAATAACGGAATGTGAAGACGGCTTGATCGCGCGTCTACGTAAAGCGCAAGAGGACGATCGAGAGGTGATTAGAATGTTACGGTGTGCTCAGGAAAGAGAGACAAATGGTTTCGATGTGAAGCATGGAATATTATATAAGCAAAATGAAGGAAATGATCCCTTATTGGTTGTCCCTAAAAGTATGCAGTCCCAGATAATTAGGAAAGCTCATGAGAATGGTCATTTTGGGATCAATAAAACAGAAGCTTTAATCAAAAGGGATTACTGGTTCCAAAACCTGAGGCCCAAGGTAGAAAAGATAGTGCGTAACTGCGTAAGCTGCATTTTGGCGGAAAGGAAACAAAGTAAGCGCGAAGGTTATTTACATGCATTAGACAAGGGGAATGTGCCACTCGACACCTATCACATAGATCATCTTGGTCCATTACCCTCAACCAAGAAGCGGTATTGCCATATTTTCGTGATTGTCGATGCTTTTTCCAAATTCGTATGGTTGTACGCAACACGTTCGACGGGCACAGCTGAGGTCTTAGATCGGTTACAAAAACAAGCTGTTATTTTTGGTAATCCAGGTAGAATAATTTCGGATCGGGGCACAGCATTTTCATCTAATGATTTTAAAGGGTATTGTCGCGAAGAAAATATTGAACATCTAATGATAACGACCGGAGTTCCCCGCGCAAACGGTCAGGTGGAGCGAGTTAATCGTACTTTAATCCCTTTATTGACAAAGTTGTCGGATCCAAGACCCGCAGAATGGCATAAATATTTAGACATAGCGCAGCGATTCCTGAACGCAACCCCGAGCCGAAGTACAGGTGCATCACCATTTAAATTATTGCTTGGTGTGGAGATGCGCATCAAAAGCAACCCGAGAGTGAACGAAATAATCGAATCTGAGTGGTTAAACGGGTTCCAAGAAAATCGCGATGAATTGAGAGGACAGGCGAGAATAAAGATAGAGAAGGTGCAACAGGAGAATAAGCGTAATTTCAATAAAAACAGGACTGATGCGCATCAATATAAACTAGATGATATGGTCGCTATAAAGAGGATACAATTAAAACCAGGTACGAAATTCGCCAGAAAGTATTTAGGGCCTTACCAAATAGTGCGAGTGCTCAGAAATGATAGGTACGTAGTTCAAAAAATAGGCGAAAGCGAAGGACCTAAGTCAACGACGACTGCCTCAGAATTCATGAAGCCATGGGTGATTAACGATGATTATTCGTCCGGCGAGGAGTCCGAGGTTGCGGACATCTGAGGGCAGATGACGTGTCGGATGGCCGATTGTGGGATCCTGGCAATATATATGTATATGTATGTATGTATGTGCGTATGTGTGTATGTGTAGTGTGATAAAGTGTTTGTAATTATGTATAGATTAAGATTAGTATTGAGGAGATTTTGTAGGACGAAGGCAGTTGGCAACGAGCCGTGTTGAAGGAAACAATAAACGGTGTAACGAACTCGCTGCGAATCCTCCTAAATTCCATTCCTTCCCGATTTTATTAAAAAACAACTACTATAATTATTGTTATTAACAACTATAACAAACGTTTCAGAACTTAATAAAGCTAGTCAAGTTGATTGCTCAGATAGCACGACAATCAAGTTTGTAGCAGTCAAGCAGATCTCGCAGGTCATCCAAAGTTGTGTGTCTGTGAAGAACCAGACTCCAAGCGAAAGATCGTATACGTCCTTAGAATCTTTAATTATTAATTATTTAGATTGAGTGATTAGAATTTTGAGAAATTTTTTCAAAAAAATCGAAGGGGTCGGACTATTCGAAAATGTCGATTTTGAGTTAGAAACGTAAATAACCAAATGATAATTATTATTATAAGATATTATTCTTCTGAAACTACATTCAACGACAAAAAAAGGGATACCCAATTTTTTATGAATATCAATATTTATCACCAATCCATCGTTAATCAAAAATTTTCCATCTGAAAAATTGAAAAATCAATAACTCAATAACGGTTTGAGATAAAAATCGAAAAATCGGAGTTCAAGTTGCTTTCAATACGTACTAACAATAAAACATAAAAAAAAACAAATAGCACAATCAAAAAGGTTTGCGTAAAAAACTCGGTGATTTCGCATGGAATTCCCCATATGTAGTAAGAGTTGATGTGGGTACTTGTTTTTGGCTGAAATATTTTTCTCACAAAAGTTATAAGAGACTAAATTTTGTGGAAAAATTCGCGCGCGGTTGCCTTCAGAGATTTGTATTCCTGGTTCTATTTGTCATAGAGAGATCTGGTAAAACGCACTCAAAAGCTTAAAGAATACATTTCTTGGAAAAAGTTTTCAAGCAACCCAAAAAATCAGACTTGCAATTGTTATAAATGAATTTTACAAATACATATTAGTTATTTACAATTTTTTTTCAGAAGGTGTATTGATGAAGCTTTTGACTGCGTTTTGCCAGATATCTCTACGATAAGTAGACGATAAGTAGAATCGCTCTTGAAACCGACCCCACGCGTTTTTTTCCACGAAATTTAATAACTTATAACTTCCGTGAAAAAATGTTTTGGCCGAACACAAGTACTCACATCAACTTTTGTTACATATATGGCACATAAAATGAAAATTCAGAAAATGCGTACATAGGTAGGGGAGACTGGGTACAGTTGTGCTAGGGTACGGTTGTGACAGTCGCGATATTAGCGAATCTCTAGCGAATATCGGGGGGGGGGGGGGGGTGGGGGGTGCAAGGATAGAGAGAAGCAGTTAGCATGTCTCGGGGTGTTTCACAGAATTGCGTTAGCCATCGCGTTATCTTAGCGCTAGCAGAGATCTGTATTACTTTTCAAGAGTCAAAAGTAAGTATTTTTGCTTGATATTTTTTAATAATTGTTGTTGCATGTATGTGGAAGGACAAATGACGAGTGGTGAAAAAGCGAGCTGGCCGTGAATAATAAAAGAAGGAGAGTAGTAGTAGAAATAAAAGGATAGTTTCTAAAAGATGTCAGAATGTTTTGAAAAATGACTAAAATCCGTTTTTAGACACAATTTTTTTTGTTACAGACAACGTAATTTCCGTATGGGACCAAAGAAAAAAAAATATTTGTTTTATTTGGCATAGTCTAATGCATAGTGATAAGAATTATCGAACTTTGTGACGGATGAAAATCAATCTTCAAAATTCGTGAATGGTTAGTCGTTTTTCTCATTCTTTTTTCATCATTTCTGGATTGTTTGAAAACCGAGAACACACCTCAATCAAATCACGCCTATTGCAGTTGAGATAAAAATAATATAAGCGAATAAACAAATAATCAAGGCACTTCGAACTAAGTGACTGATAAAATATTCTACCAGAAATAATTGATCATATACTTGAAGATCCCAAGAATGTCAAGCATTTTCGTATTGTTCTAAAAAATTTTATTTTCATTAACGCAAAAAGCGCCACTCGCGCAACAGATGCTTATTTGCGCAGTGCATCCAGTTGGGCGCGTACCCTGTAACTTGTGACTAATCCTCAGTGACTGACTGTTAGATTTAAAAAAAAAGGCAGTACCATTTTCTGAAATCAAAACTCTCGATCGAATCACCAACAGGAGTCAGCCAAAGCTTGGATTCGGCTTGTACAATTATCCGAAACAACTGTACATTTTACGCAAGCCACAGCGGAATAGCAATGGTGGTAAAGCAATGACACGAAGTGCGAGACCATCGCAATATAACATTTTTTCTCAATTAAAAAATTATATCAACTTATCTCTCATAACATGACATTGCGTAATTTTTCAAAAAGACCGCAACGTAAATGTTGCAAAGTAAATTTTCGAATTAGAATTCCGGCTACTACTGGTTCTACTGCATACGAGTAGCAAAATCAAATCTATCATCTTGAACTACAGGTGAAAAGTCGCGGCCAGGTGAATCACCCTACCGGGGGGCAGCGAAGGGATCACACCCCCAACAGATTGTTAGCCAACTCAACTTGGCTCAAATGTAAACACAGGTCTGTTTTATCGACCACAACGAGCAGCTGGCCCCTTAGAGTCGTGTCCACTCCATCAGGTACCGCTGACTACATTTTAACTGATTCCATTCCACCAGGTACCGCTCGAAACACTCAAATATCGTAACTACACAACCTACGTGAAGTTGGCCGAGCAACTTGAGCTTTTTTTAATTTCGACTTTACCAATCGTTTGGTTGGTAATAAAATCGTTTGGTAGTCAATAGTTTATTTGATATCGAATAAACAAATTTAGGTGTGATGTTAGCCGTCACACATGGTCTCTATACTGGTCAGCGATCTCCCCCATAATCTCTGCCAGTGTAAGCGAGGAGAAAGATGAATACGAATTAGGGGACAAGGAGGAGATATGGACTGGGATTGATCAGGATTTTCCGAAATAGTCTATATGGAGATAATGATATCGCACTGATAGTTATGAAATGATAGAATAACTCTTACCTTGATTAAATAATGAACGATGGGGTAAGTTGAAGTCGAAAATAAAATGATGGTAGGTGGTTGACACTTTTAGACTGATTTTATTAATGACAGTACTTGATGAATAATGCAATTATAAAAATAAGGATATAAACGATATAAAATTATATGACAAATTCAATATCCGAGTTAGAGGACGTTGTCCCGATTTAAGAGATATTGAATATGCTTGATACCCGATTTAAGAGGACGTAGGTCCCGAGTTAGAGGTATATATTTGAAGTTCTTGACTGACAGTAGTCGATTAGAGATTGAGTGAATGAATGAGTGTTCGGGGTCCTAGCGGCCCAGCTTTTATATGCAGTTAATCTAAACAAATCGGGGATCCGCATTATTTGGTCGTAAGTCCAATGGAATTTTCCTGTTACGTCCCAATAGCATGCAGCAGCGCTCTCTCTTAGATTAATCAGACACGACATGCATGCACATAATCATATACTCACACATACCTCCAAATACTAAACGTTATTTTATTTACACACTCCGGTCGAGTTTTCCAAATTGTAAATAATTGCTATTCTTTGTACATTTCTATTTTTTTCGCTAAGTCGCTACTCGTACCTGGTTCCTTTCTCTGATACCTGGACCTGGGACTGGCGACCCGTGGGTACGCGACGGCAATATAAAATCTGGCAGCCAGAAGTCGCGGCCAGCTGCAACGCGGTTGCTGGGACTTTCCATGGGACTTTCCATATTCCTTTTGTTTCCACCACTTTTTCTATCCTTTCCACGTACCTAGCCCTCTCCTTATTTTCTATGCATTTTCACCCTGGCCAAGTGGTTTTTCCCGAGCACGGGCCTATCCTGCACCCGAAATCCTAGCTCTGGAATAGTCAGTCAGTAACACCCTCTCGAACGGAGAACACGCGCTTCTCAAATATAACATTCCAGACGCATAAAACAGATTTTGTCCAAAGTTAAAATCGAGAGCAATCGTCGTTCAGTCCTTCATACCTACACTCTCTCACAAATTGACGATCCCGACGTGATCTTACCCGCGATCGTGGCTGAGCTGTGAAGCAAATACTGAGTGACTCGCGGAATTTTTGAACAATTTCTTTGACTTTTTTTTATCGTAGTGGAAGTGCAGTTTGTGCGTGCAAGTAATCAAACATTTAATTTCATTCGCTCGTGCAACACGAATAGTGTAGTGACTCTTGTGTAAAGACAAGTTAGAACAATCCGCGTTCAATAATGGAAGACGGTAATGTCACCGACGCGAGCGGTATCGTAGACGCGCTCGACGGGAGAAACGGACAGGGGGCCGTGGTTATCCAAAATACAACCCCTCCAGAATCTTCTCCGATTTGACTGACTTGAAAACCCGATCCACAGCAGATCGCTCTCTCAGACTCCTTCAGACTCTCACGAGACTCCCGAGAACCTTTTATAGAAGTCACATTCGAACGCATCGATTGATGTAAGATTTAAGTTTTTGCAACGATAATCCGATCACTCAGAATTCACATTCTAATAATCACTGTCTATATTAACCTTATCAACGTCAGTTACTTCACCTGTGTATAGCAGTGGTGGTGAATCGATAGAGTGTTGACGTATCGGCCAGGTAAACTGACCACCAAAGGCTCACAAGGTGAAAAGAGTAGATCCTCTGAAAACGTTTTCACGTCGAAACTCGATCGATAAACCCAGACAGTCAACAGAGAAACTAATTTCAAAACGAAACAGTTCCATTCATAATAAATTTGGTGGCAGCGGTGGGATACCAGCCGGAAATAAACAAAAGAACAGTAAAAAATAGTGAAATAAATCAATTTAATCAGGAACAAAATAAAAAAAAACAACGAATTTTTTTTTTTTCTGATTTCGAGAAGTAAAAATAATTCGTGATAAAAACGACATTGAGAAAATATCAATTCGGGATCATCAAGAAACTATCAGGTCCAGCAGAATCATCGCAGAACCTTCGAAGAAAACTCCTAACATCGCAAATTCATCTAGAACATCTCAGCGTCCGAAGACATCAGTCTACATTCATCGCAGACATCTGACTACTCCTCGTAGACTATTTGTTTCTACACTCTCAACTTCAGAAACACGTCTAGATAAAGTAAGTTTATTTGTGAAATAAGCTAATTATGTCATTACCAAGCGAACCAATGGAAACCTCTAGGATGGGGATTTCCGGTATCAATAATTCATCCAACACAGTAGGTGACTTAACAGTAGGAAGTGTAAAATTAGACATTAAAGATTTTATTAAGGTAATGCCAGAATTCGGCGGCCCGGATAATTGTTGCTTCGTTCAATTGTTCGTACATTATTGTGAAACATTGAGAGGATTAATTCCCAATGCTGGAGAAGATTTCATTAAGTTAATATTAATGTCCAAATGTAAGGGCGAAGTTTTAAAACGGATAATGTCAGCTAACGTCAAAACAGCAACTGAATTAATTGACCTTATTAAAAAACATTTTAGAAGTAGGAAAACCGTAGACCAATGGATCCGAGAATTCAATACCATTGAAATGAAACCTGGAGAAGAAATCACAGACTTTAATTTTAGAGTAGGTGAACATATGAAATCTACCCTCGAAGAAATAGAAATTAGAGGTGGACCTTTAGCGGAGGCTCAAAAATTATTTACATGCACTTCTGCAATGGATTGTTTTATTCGGGGACTTCCAGCAGAAATTGTAAGTTTTCTCGTAGATAAAGAATTTCCCGACTTAGCAGAACTAGGAAGATACGCGGCTAAGTTAGCAGAAAATAGAACTAAATTTCCTCAATTGAATCTTTCAAATAAAAATCTAAACGCAGCAAACACGAAGATTTGTTATGTTGTTCAGGATACCAACCAAAATAGTGCGCATAACAAACCAACCTACTCTAAGAATACATACATATTCAAGGTCAAGTAACAGACAAGTCATCAGTCTAATAAATCAGTAAAGCCAACAGGGAAATTTTGCAATTATTGTAAAAGTAATAATCATTTCATAACCGAATGTCCAGTACGACCAGGTAACAAACAGCCCCGAGCTAATGTCAGTAACAATGAGTCACACATTAATAATCCTCAGGTTAACCCTCACGCGAATTTAACATGCAACTATTGTAAGAAAACAGGACATATCATCCGCGATTGTAAGAAACGAAAGTATAATAACGCCAAGCGCGAAGCAGAAAACAATACCCACACGGAAAACCAGGCGGGAAACGAGACGGTTTCCCCTCGGCAAGGCGTGACGAAGGGAGCAAATCAGACGACACGCCGAAATTCGGAATAAGCGAAACTATCCAGGTAGCCGAACTTAAACTAAATTCTGTTTCATCCAATTATAATTCACCCTCAATAAAAATAAAATCAAAAGACTTAATTTCGAAAGAAACTAAATTACTAGTAGACACGGGATCACAACTGAATCTGATTAAAATAGGTGAAATCAAAGATCTAACTTCAATTAATGAATCCATTAAGTACGAATTAAGCGGAATATCAAAGAATGACAAACCGTATACTCTCGGACAAGTAAATTTAACAATAAACGAAGCAATTAATCAGTTTCATGTAATTTCAGACGATTTTCCAATAGAATTTTCTGGTATATTAGGTTCACAATTTATGTATGACAATAGTGGAACAATTGACTATTCAACAAGACACGTAACTTTCAATGGTGAAAAAGTAGCTTTTTCAGACAAAGAGAGCATTGTGCTCCCGGCCAGGGCTAAATCTCTCATGATCGTTAGGGTTAGTAATACACTAGAGAAAGGTTACGTATCGCGTTTAGACATACATGAAGATGTTGCAGTAGGGGAAGCTTTAGTTACTAATATTAATGGAAAAGCGTACCTATATGCAATGAATACATCGGATAATGATATTAAGGTAGAAGTACCCGTAATTCCTTTGTATCCTTTCGATACAAGTGTAGACGAGGACGAAGATCTAATTGATATAAAGACAGCAGAGCATAACTCAGGTATCCGCTCGAGAGGAAACCGTGCTAATGATGTCATAAATCTTTTAAGATTGAATCACCTTAATTCGGAAGAGCGTAAAGCAGTAACTATTCTTATAGAAGAATACTCTGACCTTTTCCATATCCCAGGCGAACCTCTAAGAGCTACAGACACCCTAAAACACAGAATTTTAACATCCGATAATGTTCCAGTAAATACCCGTCAATATAGACACCCACCTTGTCAGAAAAAAGAAATAGATAAACAAATGTCGAATTTATTGGAAATGAATATCATAGAACCCTCAAATTCTCCGTATAACTCACCTATTTGGATTGTACCCAAAAAGGCAATAAAAGATGGAGATTAGTCATTGACTATCGTAAATTAAATGATAAAACAATAGGCGACGCATATCCTTTACCCTTGATTACCGATATTTTAGACCAACTCGGTGGAGCAAAATACTTTTCAATATTCGATTTAGCTTCGGGATTTCATCAAATTAAAATGCACCCGGAGGATAAACATAAAACAGCTTTTACGACACCACATGGTCACTACGAGTTCGATAGAATGCCCTTCGGATTAAAGAATGCACCAGCAACTTTCCAAAGACTCATGGATGTAGTATTAAGAGGGTTGCAAGGTAACGAATTATTCGTATACCTGGACGACATCGTAATATATTCTCGTTCCCTAGAAGAGCATGCGAGTAAATTTAGAAAGTTGGCTGAGCAACTGAGAAAGGCGAATTTAACCCTGCAGACCGATAAATGTGAATTTCTTAGAACCGAAGTAAAATATTTAGGTCATTTAATTTGTGCAGAGTGAGTTAAACCAGATCCTAAGAAAATTGAAGCTGTAAGTAAATTCCCTATTCCAAAGACACCGAAGAATGTGAAAGAATTTCTAGGTCTAGCCGGATATTATCGTAGATTCATTAAAGAATTCGCGCGAATTGCGAACCCCTTATCGGACTTAACGAGTAAAAACGTGAAATTCAACTGGACCTCGGAACACCAGGTAGCTTTTGAAACTTGGCGCGATAAACTCTGTACAGCACCGATTTTGCAATACCCGGACTTTGATCAACCGTTTATAGTTACCACAGATGCTTCAGGATACGCAGTTGGAGCTGTGTTATCGCAAGGAACGATCGGACAAGATGCGCCAATTGCATATGCCTCAAGAGTGTTAAATAAACACGAAAAAAATTACTCTACAACAGAGAAGGAAATGGTAGCTACAGTCTTTGCGTTGAAAACTTTTAGACCATATCTTTATGGTAGGCGATTTACATTGGTTACCGATCACAGACCGTTAGTATGGGTAAATTCTATGAATGACCCGACGTCACGTGTAATGAGATGGAGAGAACGTCTAAAAGAATTCGACTACGAAATTCAATATAAAGCTGGTAGAGCTAATACTAACGCTGACGCGTTATCCAGAAATCCAGTAATATTACCAATTAAATTCAAATGGCGACAAACAAATTCAGATAATTCAAAAGTAGGAATAGCCAGACTTAGATCATTCTCAGACTCAAATCCTAGACCAGAGAAAAAGAAAACCAAAATTCAGACAAACCCAGAATCTATAGATAGTGAAGAATCTCTTGAACCTATGAGTTCAGATGTAGAAAATTTTGTAGAAACCACCCGAGAAGGGAATAATCATGATAAACCTCATAGATGTATTAATTCAGCCTCAGAAGACCCAAGGAGATCTTCTGACTCGGAACCCGAAAATTTAGACAAAGTCGAAGACGTAGAAGCGGTAACTCCTAGAAATGCACGCACACATTCAACCAGCAGCGTAGCGGTGAACTCCCCCAAGTACGCAGCTAATTCTTTAGATCGTTGTACTAAGACCAAAAGGTCATATGAAAAGACGGACACCCCAGACTCGAATAGGAAAAAGAAATGTAGATCAGCTATGAAGAAAAAATCAGGCAAGATAAGATATACACCTTTCAAAATACCCTCAAAGTTACCCTTATCATCATCGTCATCGACCGAAGCCATAGATCTCTGTAAGAAAAATGATGAACAAATCGAACCTCTTAATCTACAGGTAACTCAGACTATATCTAAGAATGATCCGCAGACATTATTTCAGAACAATTCAGATCGAGCATCACAGACCAGTAATAATACAGATAAGATAGGAAATAAAATTCCCCCTTCCGAAAAACTCAGACCCCAAATTGTAGACCAAACCCCTAGACTCGAACACGCAGACCAAGCCCACAGACCAAAAATTTTAGATCACACCCCTAGCTCTCGGAAGACCGTACAAACTCTTGAACCCCAGTCAATCTCAGGTACCAATACTCTTGGAAAAACCCAACCCACTAATAAACAGAATACCTTTCAACGACAATTAGCTAGAGATATATTAACTAAGCGAAATCCACAAGAAGCGGGATTTACCCCTTCACCAGTATCGCATAATAAACAAAAAATTTGTAGAAATGACTCAATCATAGTACCTCAATTCGAACTTGAAGACAATCCTATGGAGATAACTCACATCAAAGAATATAGTACCATATTGGATATGAGTACAGCTGATATTACGCAAGAACCTAGTAGAATGCAATGGTCCTCAGATGAAAATGTAAACATACCTAAAACAATAACTACTCGAGCCCTTATACATCAAGACCCCACTAATGTGATAACTAACATTCCTATACCTCGCAATAACCCAAGACCAAGTAACGAATTGCATGAAACCCCAGATGTCGCAGACTATATAGGAAAAAGCACCGTTGAGTTAGAAATGCCCAATACACTAACCCAAGCCAGCTCCTCAAGCGAAACAGAACGAAAAAGGAAGACCGAAAGTGCACACGTGCAAACAGAAAAAAATTCAAACCTAGAGCAAAAAACACCAGCATTTTCATTATTTAAAATTCCTACGGACAGACCTCCACCAAAACCCGTCGAAACACCGTTAGTACCAACCATACGTAAATCATCAAGAATACGAACAGCTAAGACCAAATGTCCTTGCTGTATAGGAAGTGAACAACATAAACCTACTACTACTAATAAAAGACCTCGAAAGGAAGAAAAAAATTCGAAGGCAATAGAGAACCAACCTAAGCCTTTACTGACGGCAGAGGAAAAACCCGAGAATTCAGAAGACGCTATAACATTTTTCAACGATCATAATGAAATATTCGCCCCAGAAATAGAAAGCGAACCCCCACAACTAACCATACTACCTAGACAAAACTCTCTAGATATAATTACAGAACTCGAAAGCGAGATTCAACAACCAGACCCAATAATAGACGATAAAAGTAACTTGTTAGAAACTAGAGACAATCTGGAAATGAAAAAAGACAATTATATTTGTTTCATAGCAGCAGATGGAACAGTATCCAATGAAATGAGCAAGCGTTTAATAGAATTAGGACTATTAAATAACATCAATCCTTTGACGAAATACAATCTAGGTCAAGTAGTAATCTCAGGAACCCCAAAGAAAATTGTATTTGCAGTAGTAATTCAAGAAAATGATTTAGACAAACCCAAAGAACACGCGATAGAACAAGCTTTTGAAAATCTAAGAAGGGAAATGATGCGAAGAAATTTAACCTCAGGTAGAATATCAGAAGGTAGGAGTAATTTGAATCCAATCGCTTGGATCAAACTAAAAAACATTATTCGCTCAACATTTGCAGGTACCCCGATACAAATTACGGTTTGCAAAGACAAAATAGTGATACCCCCCGTAGAACAAAGAATGGAAATCATAAAAGAAAACCACGAGTCACCCATCGCAGGTCATAAAGGAGTGACCAAAACTTACAATAGAATTAGGCAAAGATACTTTTGGGACAACATTAAGAAACAAGTAGAAGACTTCGTAAGGAAATGCATCAGTTGTCAAAAGAAAAAATTAGTAAGAATCAAGACTAAACAACCTATGGTAATAACTGACACTCCAGCTGACGTTTTTGATAAAATAGCTTTAGATATAGTAGGTCCTATTCAACCTCCCTCAGAAGAAGGTTATCGCTATATACTAACTATGCAAGCCAATCTTTCAAAATTTTGTTTGGCAGTACCTTTAGTAACAGCAACAGCACCAGAGATAGCAAAAGCCTTATTAAAAAATTTTATAGGCACCTTTGGTTGCCCAAAAAATATGTTAACAGATCAGGGACAAGCTTTTGTAGGAGAAGTCATGAAAAAACTCGCAAAATCTTGCAGAATCAACCAAATTAAGACAACAGCATTTCATCCGCAATCAAACGGCTCTTTAGAAAGAAGTCATCAAGTACTCGTAGATTATCTAAAACATTACACTGATAAGAAAAATTGGGATTCATGGCTACCATTAGCAATGCTTTCCTACAACACCAGTGTGCATGAAGGAACTAAACATACCCCTTATAGAATAGTCTTTGGTCGAGAAGGTCGACTACCATCAGAGTTTCCAGAACTAGAAAACGTTGTAACATACGACGACTGGGTAAAAAACCATTCCTAGACATTAATCGAAGTAAGGAATGATGCTAGAAAACATTTAGAAAAAGCTAAAGGAAAATCCAAAGAAAGATACGATAAGAAAATTCATCCAGTTCAATTTAAAGTAGGTCAGAGAATTTGTTTAGTAAAAAATCAAAAAACCGGAAAATTAGATGACAACTATTTAGGCCCATACATAATTACAGAAGTTTTTCCCGAAAAAAATGATATAGAAATAGAACTAACATAGAATAAAAGAAAAATCATACATTGCGATAGAGCGAAAATAGCTTATTAAAACTCAGGTCTGAATTTTCTTTCAGGAAAATTATGGACGCCATCACCTTGTGGTTCATCTGAATCGAACTTCTCAGCGTCTATCAAAGGAGCAACGCGTTGGTCGCATACGACTGTGGTGCTCCATCAATGAATATTACCACATTATCAATATTAAATATTAAGGGTTATAAAATACCAATTGCTAAACCAATGATCACAGACACACAAATACAGCTATTCCAAAGTGCCGAATTAACTCATCTCAGAGTATATCAATGTAAAATAGAAATTCATAGATCTATTTATCACTGCGGTATGCATTCACACATCTCAGCGGTATCTTATGGAAATATGCAATATTTGGAAGAAATGACAGCCGAACAATGTTTCAATATGCACTACCAACGTGCTTATCGCGGACCAAGAATGCTATACACGGATTTAAAACTTAATCAAACAGTAGATAGACCCCTAACCCGTGCAGGCACCGTAGACGCGGACGGCAATTGTGAAGGCGAAAATTTCTCAGATCATTACGGAACGTGGGAAAATGTAGTAGTTTTCGGACAAATTTTTTTCACATTACAGGATTATCTAGCCACAGCAACTTTAGACGGTAACGAAGTAACATTGCGCTCTGGAGTCCGATGCTCCTATTCTCAGGCTAAATGCATGGATATCGAAGGAGGTAACACGTTCTGGTACTTAATTCCTGTAGATACATGTAAATTCAGAGGCTTCTCACTCTTATACGAAGGAGGAGCGGAAAAAATTAAAGATAACTCAGCACAGAAATACGGAGAAGAAATTGACTCTCTAACATCAGACAAAATCACTTTTGCCTTAGCAGCTAGAGGAACAATGCCAGTATGTGATTATAAACTAGTAAAAACAGAACACCCCAGACTTTTTATCGTAGACAAAAATGACGGAATGTTTATCCCTAGTCCATCTCCAACAACAACTCTAAATATGGATTTGTTCACGTACGTTAATTCAAAATTCATTCATTTGGAACGTCATCTTAGAGCACAGATTACGGCACTGTATAACGACGTAATGATTAAAGAATGTTCCTTAGAGAATAAAGTATTGAACACAGCTTTAGCATTAGCACCGAACGCACCAGCAGAATTCGCATATTTATTCATGAAAGGCCCCGGATACATAGCTAACGTCGCAGGAGAAGTAATAAGAATCGGAAAATGCCTACCCGTAGAAGTGACAGCAAGAAAAACCGAAAATTGTTTTCAAGAACTACCAATCACGAGAGGAAACGACAGTTTATTCATGTTACCAAGAACACACATTATAGTTAAAACAGGCAAAGAAGTAGATTGCGATAGCTTTATGTCTCCAATGTTCAATATTAATAATAACTGGTATCAGAGAACTCCGCAGCTAGTTCCAGCGGTTCAACCAGAGGAATTGACCGCAGAATCCAAAGTGACTTGGAAATACGTTAACCCCTTAAATTTAGCCACAGGCGGAATTTATGCTCAAGAAGACCTAGACAAAATCAGAAATAGTTTAATGTTCCCAGTAGAACGACCAGCAGCTCTCCATACAATAGCCAGGGAGGTTACTGGCGCAACAACTTTCAATCAAGGACTAAAAGTTAATAATTTAATCGACCAAAACCTTCTTAAGAGTGCTTTAGCCGAAGCATGGGGATGGGTATTCTCAATATTCTATGACGTAGGAATCTTAGGAGTTCCAGTCTTTGGAGCTATCTTAATAGTAATTTTTGTCAAATGGATAATAGATTCGATAATTCATGCCTTCTCACTTCACGCGTTATACGGTTGCAGTATCTGGATCGCGACAGCCTTCTGGGATACATTTACACACCTATTAATTAGGAAAAAACATTTTGAGAACCGGAACGGTGAAGATAAACCAGCAGAACTTATGCCTATCGCTACGAATCAATCTGAAATAGAATTAACTACTATAGCAATCGAAGAACCCCCGAGACCTAACCCCAAGCGGCAAGCTATATTGGAAACGGAAAATCCTATACCAGAACTAGTAGTACAGAACCCGATTAAACAAGGACCCGTAGAACCAGCAGGCAACAGTAGTAATCCCATATTTAAAAACACAACAATAGCTATACCCTCAAGTACCAATAGGAATTTTATGTGAAACCAACAATTCGAATTCCGTTATAATATAGAAATAAAAAAACATCAACTCAATCCTTTTCTGTTATTTTTCTTTTTTCTTTTTATTTTCTTCTTCTCTTTTCTCCAAATACTCACATGAAAAACCTTAAAATCTAATCATAATTTTCATCCTAAATATCTAATATCCGAACTTAAACCTAGAACTATGCCCTAACTCATGGCCCTTAAATTAAACAATTCTTAGAACTTAAACTAAAACTAACTCATGAGTTAGAGCGCGTGGCGAGGATCACTCTGTATCCTCATACCACCCGATTATTCCTCGGGGATGCCGCCAGACATCGGAGCACCAATTGTCCACGGGGTGGTCCTCCCCCCAACGCCCGGCGTGCATCCACCGGACGCCTAGATAATCGAAATCTTCGGTATTCGTGCCCGGATACAGTTCGTTCATCCCGCGCTCGAAAGTTGTCTGCATCCAGCGGAACTCAGCCCTCTGGCGTCGCACCGCAACCATATCGCGAATGTTAAGATACCCTTCCCAAAATAAAAACACGGATTTGAAAAATATGAATAAGCAAATTAAAATTCAAGTTGCAATGAATAAACACTCTTATTAACTCACTCCTCGGAGAAGATCCCTCTCTTTAATCTTGTTGAGTACACCTTCGAAATTTACAGCAAGAAACATAATCTGCAAAATATCAAGATATAAATCACCACAGTTATGCAAACACTTCGATACGACATCTAGTTAGGAAATCACCACCTTCTGCGCAGACATTTTCTCTTTTTTCTCTTAAAAGTTTTTTTCGGAGGAAATAATAAATTTGAAGACTGTTTTGAATTTGCCTTGGAATTACTGGAATATTTAAGTTGGAAGTGGCTCGACGATTGAGGTTCAGGAACAACAAGTGAGGAACTTATTAAGATACACGGTTTATATAGGAATTGGAAAATATCGTAGACACACCCCAAAATTAAAAACCGACGAATAGTCAGGCTCACTCAAGTCAAATTTGACCAGTGTCCAGTAGGACCAACCCCTAATTAGAAGTTAGCCCACCCACTTAGGTAGTACCTCCCGAACATGTATGAAGCAATAGAATTTAAGAATCTCTGCATTTTTCAAAATCACTGAACCTTACGAATATATATTTTAAGGAAATATTGTATTTAGAATAATTATAAGATTAAGGAACTTTTATACTTACCAATATCACAAGAAACATTCATCACATTATTCATAATATCATGTATCAACATTTTATACATAAATTTTAAGAATTCTACATGTAAACATTTTGTAAACACTAGGCTAATGTTTTTTTACATACCTTTATACTCACCTAATTACTCTAGATTAATTTTTGTATTCGAAGAATTGATAGAAATTCCATGTCGGTACACCGAAAAACCCAGGGACGTCAAGCGAGGACGCTTGAGTCTTAAGGGGGGAGGTGTTACGTCCCAATAGCATGCAGCAGCGCTCTCTCTTAGATTAATCAGACACGACATGTAGTTACTATCAAGCTCTTATAATTCTCTTTACTTATATTATTTCGACTATATTATGAACATCTTGAAATACTCTAGCTTAAACAAAACTCATAAAGAACCCAAAATCCTATAACATAAACATTTCCCATAGTCCAGCACACATTTTTTCCAAGACATAAACAACATGGCCAGTCGACAGTGAAGCGATGCAACTGCACGTGCAACCACTTGAGATGACCGTTAGAGCTAAAATACTAGGAAAAGTCATTAAAAAGCACACCCCAAATCCTGAAGAACCAGCGAACGAAAATCAAGTCCCAAAAAACGGAAAACACCCAACATCCGCATCCTAGACAACCCCCGCCAACGCTCGGACACAAGGGTCCATCCCTCAGCCCTCGCGTTGTCCCAATCACAGCATCCTTTTGCACAGCATCTTTTCCAAAAGATCCAGATCAACCAATAGTAGATTTCCGCGCCCACGCGGTTATCCAAAATTCAATCCCTCCAGGAACCTCCCCAAAATCACCCTTTTAAAAACCCGAACTCAGCAGAACTCGCTCTCAGAATTCGCTCAGAACTCGCACATATCATCGGAAGTACAGATTACTCTCATAGAAAAAGTGTAATTCAACTTTCCTACTTCATCCGAAACTTATTGAGTTTTATAATATAACTTTACATTAAATCAAACATTTTGTTAAACCGGATTAAAATTGTCTAAAATTATCAATTATCTTCATAATTGATAATTCTTATTCGTGAGAACAATTAATAAACTTTGTTTAATTAATAAACCTCATCATCATCATTTATTTCAACTGCGCATAGCAGTGGCTGGTAAAATCCCAAAAACTAGCTACGGTAACGTGGTGAATCAATAGTGTGTTGACGTATCGACCAGGTAAATTGACGAACAAAGACTCACTAGGTGAAAAGAGGAAGATTCCTTCCAATATTTCACGCCCGAACTCAGTCGATAAACCCGGTCATCATATTAATACTCTCAAGACGTAACATTCCATTGGATTGTTTGTATAAAAATATATATCATATTACATATTCGTATGTATTGCAACGAATATTTGGGTCGGAATATCCCAATTCGCTACCCTACGGCGTTCCTGGACGAATACTCAATCAAACTTGTTGGGCGCCAGACGCGGAATGCGTCGTGTCAAAGATAACTTCTAATTAAGCACAAAAATCAAACAAATTGGCGGAACGCCGGCATTGAAGTCCGGTCAGCTCCATGCACCGAGGGAATGGTAGAGGGGATGGGCGGAAAGGTGCTAAATGCCCAGGTCCACGGGAATACGAAATAAGTTATTCGAAACAGAAGATTCCTTCAATGAGATCTCTCCCGTGTATTACAAAAGAAAGCGATAGTCAGATATTTACAGCGGGATAAAATAACAATCATTAGCCAAGCATTACAATCAGTAAAAGCGGTAAGCGGTAATTAAAGCGAAATTATCTCAGGATTTAAGCCCTATTCGTACAATTACATGCGTTAGGATTTATTCCTTAGCGGAACTATTTTCCGTCGCTGGCGGAATCCAAACAACTCGTGCCCTTGCGGGACGGCGGGACGTAGCGCGCCGCTACTCGGCGGAGTAATACAGCGGTATTCACAGAATATAATATGTTACAGAATTCAAACTAGCGAAATAAGCGGTACAGGACTCGAGATATAATTACAGCGGTAATGCAACGATCTTTGAGATCCTCAGCGGAAGGCTGAGGGCGTAATTGGCTGCGATATTTAGTAACTGACCATCCGCGTGATTGGCAGCGAAAAATACAATGGAAAAGCGGGAGAACAAAGGTATCTTACTTCTAACTTATTCTAATGCGACTGCGTTCAGCCCAAAAGCGGTATTACCCCTGGGAGGGTCAATCGTGACACTTGCTAAGATATAATTTCTACCATGCAGCGATAAAGATATTAATTTCCTCTAAAAAGCAGTATATCATTTAATAACTAAGAATCTAATAAGCATGCGGTAATGGTCTAAGCGAAATATTCAAAAAAGTACAAAGAGATAGCAAAGATATGCGATACAATAATTACAGAAAAATAGCATAGACAATCACGGGCCCGTAAGCGGCCCGCTACACAACAAAAATACTTCCTCTGAGAGACTTCGGATTTCCATGCAACAGAGCGATAGACCTTACCTTAAATGCAGAAAGAAAAGAAGTACAGAAAAACAGAAGTGTAACTAGCGGTAGACAGAAACTTAGCGGGAAAACTAGCGGTAACAAAGCGGAAAACTAAGGCGGTAAGAGCAAGATTAAGAAATATGTCAGGTGTAGACAATAGCTGAACGCAGAAGAAGGAGACGATCTTCATCCTCGTAGTCGGTGGCTTTTCTCTACCTCGTCCTCCGTTATGGTGGGGCGAATAATTAGGCAATACCATTGGTCATCCATCACACGTGATTTTTGCGGTAAGATTCGGGGCGACTCGTCAGCCGTCGGGAACTTAGGTGTTGGCGGAGAGTAGCGGGACATATGCGGTATTGTACTCTTCTTCCCTTTCATGCGGGAAATCTGTAACTCATTGTCAGTGCGGTAATTATTTCGTTCGCAGGCGGGAATTTCCTGCTAATTTGATGCGGTAAGGTGCGTTATTTGGGCTTCTCCCTGGTGTGGTAGCCCCTCGGTCTTCTGGCCCTGAGTTAGAAGAACACTACAGGTGGAAGGGTCACCTGAACCCAACGATCAGCTGTGGCACGGGGAGGCCTGAGGATGCTGCGCCCATCCTGTTCCTTCTCCAGACGTCGCGGGGTGCTATACTCACCCATCATCACGACGGTTACTTCCCTTTGGGCTGTGATACTATCATAGGCTTTCTGGGCCAATATGACGTCGAAACCAGAAGCGAGAACACTAGGTGGTGTAGCCGATATAGCCTCGGGAAGGAGTCTGTCCCTTCCACTGAACTATATACTACTCTGGAAGGCGCATTAGGGCAAATCCCGTAGTACGCATAGGGCACCGCCATTTTAACTTGGATTTTAGTTCGACCAATAGAAGTGTATTATTGCATAGCTGTCAAATACGAAAATATTTACATTACTTCCAATCACTAGTTGGGTGCTCCAAATCTAGTTCATCGGTAATCGTAATCGTGAGCATATTATAAAATGCGGTGCGATGTTCCTGGATGCGGGCAACGATCTCAAAAGAGTATATCATTTCATAGGTAAGTAATATTTGAGCATATTTTCGATGGTTTGATTTATTAGCCTTAGTTATTAAAGCCAATTGCAGGATGGGTTAGGACTAGATAGAATTACTAGATGTATGGATTCAATAATTGATTTTTAATACAGATTTCCTAGAAAAGAGCCCAATCGATATGAGTTGTGGTGTACTGCAGTGACTGGTTATCTGGCAAAGCACCAGTACACAAAAAAAATTTGGACAGTTAAATCCACGTCTGTGATCTGCTCCAATCATTTTATGCCAAATGATTACATCCAGGCACCTGACGGACGTTCATCTTTAAAAAATGGGGCTTGTCCATCGATATTTGTAGTACGTCAGCTAAGAAAAGATTTTTCAACTTTCAAGTAAAAGGAGGTTGCAAAATATTCATGTTGAAATGTGTTGTGTGTTATCATACAGTGTGATCCAAATGCAAAGAGGAGCAGGGTTGTGGACTCTGGTTGTATTTTTCGGGGAGGCACTACCAGAAGAATACGTCCAATCAGGCCTAAGGCAACTGAAAATGATGAAGAGCCTAATCCGTTGTGCACCACACCCAAACGACGTTGTATTGAGATACTGCTTTTTATTTAACTAATGTGATAGTGCGACCAATATTCACTAGCTATAAAACTAACACAAAGAATATTCCACTTCTACTTTCAGTTGCAAGCACAAATCCAACCTGATATTATCCATCCTGACACCTGTTCTCCATGTTACCAGGCTGTCTGTGTGGGTCTGACACGCATGGTTAACGGGCGAGTGTTGAGTGTTAACATGGCGGCGCCCTGAAGCTGCATGCTCAGCTCGCATATTCGCTCTTATGTCGCCAAATGGCAATAATTAGCGTCGTGATTTTTCCAGACGGTTGATAGGATTAGCGTACAAGGGGCTCTGGTGTGTTATTCGGTGTCTTTTCCGTAAATTGTGCGTTATTCGTGTGATTGTGGTTCATGTCCGTGTGCTGCGAGTTGGTACGAGTGACAGCTGATCCGTAGCCTCGCAGAATTAAATCAATTACTAATTCAAACTGATCTTGTTCGTTTGTAGCTGACCAGAGCCCCCTTCACCACACTTCAATGAGTGTTCCCAAGCAGTTTCAGAGTTATCTGTTGTTTTACTGAGGCGTGATTTGTAATATGCGATTGCGTTCACACAGACGCCACACAACCATAGAAAAATGAGCGGTAGTGGGGGTCGCTGGCGGACCCTTAACGCGCCGCAATAGACCTCGCGGCGCGCAATATGCGCCAGCTTGCTTATTCAGCGCATTCTTGCACGTGGTATCCGGACGCGTAAAGTGCAGTGAACTTAGAAGTGCAATCGTAGTGGAAGAGATGTCGCAACTTCGGATCAGCAATCTACCCCACCTACCACCCTAAACCGAGCCGTAATTAAACCTACCCGGCCTACGAAAATCAGTCTAAAATTTGAGAGTTAAGAGATCAAAGTGTTCTCTACTGTACGGATAGTGTGGAGTGCACCTTGCTGCGGGAGCAACGGTCCCCCCTTGACCAAGATCGGCGTTATTTCGGGTGACTCCACGACTGAAGGCAAAAGGGTCACGGCACAGTTCGGCATACCGGTGGTAGGTCCTCAAAGTCACTCCCTATCCGCCTACGGGAACGCTCCTAGGCTCACTATTATTATCCCTATTACTGTTCTTCTTTTATATTATCTTGCTCTCATTTTTACCCGTATATTACTCTTGTTTTTTATATTGTTCCTGTTTTATTTTACTACAATTAGTCTGTCCAAAATTGTTATCTTCTTCATTACAAAATATATACAATCGTGTTGATTTCGGGAACATCGCAGTTATCACCGATCCCTAGTCCCTGTTCCCATAGCAGTAACGTCTCAGCAAAGCAGGTGTACTTTTGCACTTCAAAAAAGCTAAACCCCGAACGATCTACTTTTAACCGCTCGAAGGTAGGTCCTAATACAGGTTACGCTGGACGAGATCTCTGGATCTTCGTCTGCACGTAACATCCATCACAAATTTCATTTGATGTAAGTGGTTGCAATATTTATGTTGTAATGTATTAGTATATATTTCTAACACATTGTCTGACCAGTATCATATGTTTCTATGGGAAATGATCAACTATTAACTATCAGTTTCCAAACTTCTGCAAGTGAAGAATGTTTGCACATTACTGTCAAAGTCGGTAGAGGTAATTCTCCTCATTACTTTGCTTCACAGGAACAGAGTATATTGGAACCATGTGAAAACTGCAAGGTACTTAGGACGGAAATCAATAATTTGAAGCAGGAAATCGCGATCCTCAAGGATGTAGTGAGGAAATGCCAACTGATGTCACCATCATTAGAATTAGCAATCCCAGAATCCAATGCTCGCTGTGATTCACAAGAGGTACGTACGTATATTTGTTGCAATCATGTGGATTTTAGGTGTGATATAGAGTTACTGTAACGATTATTTACAATTCTGTTAAATCTAAACGAGATGTCTTTCGCATATTTTTGAATCATCTTGATCTCAGAAAATCTTTTTACATCTTCATAAAAATCTAATTATTCAACGCAATTTAGCTTCACTTCATATTATAATTTGTGTGTAAATAAATCAATTTTGTAAACTTTCAGAAATAATAAAATGCAAACAAATATAAACTTTATAAACTACGATTCTTTATTTGAAATGCATGTCCATAAATGTCTCTTATCACACACATCCATACACAAATATCCATGATGCCCACTCCTCAGTCCATTGCGCATTTCAATTAAGTTTTCCTTTCTCCATAGTAGTAGTAGTCCTGAGATTTTGATACATTTCTTTCCAAACTCCAAAAAAATCTGAAAATCCAAAAAATTCCTTCCTCATAATCTAAGATTGAAGGTAGGTGAATTTATGATATAAAGTATAGATTGATAGTTTTCAATGCAAGAACATGCTGGTTAAGGAAGTTTCAAGTAATTTATACATCCATATTTATGCATGCTATCTAATCATAATCACATTCAAGTACCATAATAATTAAGGTTGCGTTCTAACATTCCGGCTGACAATGGACATGAGAAAGAGTCGTTATTATTCCGAGACCGATGTGACGGTTCATAATGTATAGTAGTAACTTCAGTAGATTTACTTTGCTATTTTATTTCCTTTCATTATACAGGGTTTCTCTCAGAGTACCCTGAAACAAGCAACTGCGTTGGACCACCGTTATGAGTCAACTCCAACGACTCTTAAGAACAAGCTTCGTTTATCTGAAAAAAATCGCAGAATTATAGTTAAAAAATGTCGACTAACACGCAAGAAACTCAAACGAACACAACTGAAGGTTTCGGAAATGAAGAAAATAATGCAAACGCTGGTTGATGAAGTAAAGCTCAAACCTGAAGTAGCTAAGCATATTGAAAAGGTCTTTGGTAGCGTCCCATTAGAGCTATATACACGCGCTAAAATGAGCCACGCAGCTGGTGCTAAAAAGATAATCCGGAATCAATATTCAGCAGTTTTACGTGCATTTGCGGTGACGCTCCATTTTTACTCACCTCGAGCCTACAATTTTGTGCGGGAGCAGTTTGGCTTAACTTTGCCACATATATCAACTATTCGAAGTTGGTACCATGAAATACAGGCTGAGCCCGGTTTTACAGAAGAGTCGTTTGTTGCCCTCAAAATTAAAGCTGATGAATATTCTGCGAATGGAAAGGTCCTGTATTGTGCGTTAATACTTGACGAGATGCACATAAAACGGCAAATGAGTGGGATGGGCGCAAATATCACGGTTTCTGTAATATAGGAAGAAACGCTACTAATACGGAGAATGCAGTTCAGGCTGCTGCTACACAAGTTCTAGTATTGATGGTAGTTGCTTTAGATGCATCGTGGAAAGTACCTTTAGGCTATTTTTTACATGATGGTTTGAATGCGGAGGATAATGCAGCCTTAATAATCGAATCTTTGAAAAAACTGCATGACATTGGGATTCAAGTACCCTCAGTAACTTTTGACGGTCCAACGACTCACATTACTATGTCACACATTCTGGGAGCAACGTTATCATTCCCCGACATACAACCAAGCTTTCCACATCCATGCGACCCAACCAGACGTGTGTATTGTATATTGGATGCCTGCCATATGTTGAAACTTGTAAGGAATGCGTGGAGTGATGGTAAGGTAATCATTGATGGTAATGGTGATCGTATAGACTGGAAATTTATTGAAAAATTGCATGAAGTTCAAGAATTGGAAGGTCTGCGCGCTGGTAATAAGTTACGGAAGGCTCATTTACAGTGGAAGAAATGCCCAATGAAAGTTAATATAGCTGCTCAAACTATAAGCTCCAGTGTTGCTGATGCAATAGATTTTTGCCGAGAAGCTGGAATGGAAGATTTCAAAGACAGTGAAGCAACTACTCGCTTCATCAGAATTATTGACCACTGGTTTGATATTGTGAACTCACGTAATCCAAGAGGTCGGGGATTCAAAGCACCACTATCTACCTGGAATGAAGCTAGTTGAAGGCCTTTTCTTCACCAAACGATCTCTTATATTACAGAGCTCCGGACTGCAAATGGAAAGGCCTGCGTCAGTTCCCCCAAAAAAACTGGGTTTATTGGCATCATTGTCACATCTGAAAGCATAATGTCAATATTTGATGAGCTCGTGGTTAACGCAGTGAATCCACTACGGTATCTTCTTACTTACAAGTTTTCCCAAGATCACTTAGAGTTATTCTTCAACGCAGCTCGTGCTAGGGGAGGTTGGTGCGTGAACCCGACACCCCGACATTTCACCTCGTCATACAAGCGGCTTTTAGTTCGGCACCAAATAAAAGCATCTAATGGTAACGTAGATGAGATGGATAAAACATCTATACTGTTTGCGACACGGAATTCAGTTGTTACTTATCACGATACAGTTGCACAGCTAGATACCTTGAGTACTGCTTTATCTCGAGCATATAGCACCGAAGCAGAACCGACATATGAAACTGGAGATTGTGGCGATAATCTGGATGCACTGCCTACCACAAGTGATTATTGTTGCTTTGTGGCGTGAGTGCACGGGGATGAGGGCAATAATCGGTGCCAACAGCGTATACAATATGATTCAGGGTTTTATTAACATATTAACATTAACGGTACTGAAGCGGGAGCGGTTACAGAGAGACTGATATTTGGTACAGAGCGAAGTAGTGATGCCGTAAAGTTACGCGACACAGGCGCACCACTCAATCTTACATACACATGAGATATTTGAAATTGACTCACAACATCCCACCTCAATTGAGAATGTCTGACAATGTAAAGTAAAATGTCAGAACAAAATATATATCTCGTATACAGACTCATCACATACATCTAATGCAACCAGTGCTTATTCTACTTCCTTAAACCTGCGTGTGTAACGAAAAGTTCTAGTTTGGACTTTGCTAGGGGTTTGGTTAGGGCGTCGGCTAGCTGTTGTTCAGACGGCACAAAATCTACCACCAACTCGTTCTTATCTATGCGCTCCTTTACAAAGTTGCGTCGAATATTTATGTGTTTGGTTCTTGCGCTGAAATTCGCGTTGTTCGTGAAATCTATAGCGCCTTTGTTGTCGCACTTAACGTGAAGGGGTTGTAAGCCTTGGATTTTTAATTCGATCGTCAACCTCCTGAGCCAAATAGCTTCTTGAGCCGCTATGGACAGAGCGTAATATTCTGCTTCAGAGCTTGACAACGCTATCGATGCTTGTCTCTTGCTGTTCTATGAGACCGCGCCTCCTTGCAGCCGAAAAATATATCCAGTGATTGACCGCGAATCGGCTTCTTCTGTTCCCCAGCTTGCATCGCAGTATCCCACCAATTTGTCGTCACTGTTTTTGGAATAGGTCAGCTTGTAATCCGACGTACCTTTCAGATAGCGGAATATTCTTTTAACAGCATTCCAGTGGTGTCGGTTATGTTGGTTGTTGAACCGGCTAATTGAACTTATTGAAAAGGCTAGATCTGGTCTGGTGGCTTGAAACAAGTACATCATTGAGCCGACCGCGTTTTGGTACGGTACGCGTTGCATCTCTTCGATGCCCTCCTGAGTCGTTGGCGGAGTTTCCATGAACAGGACGCATCCAGGTTCCATCGGCGTTGTCACTGGGTTGCTTTCTTCCATGTGGAAAGTCTTTAAAATGGATTTGGTGTAGTCGGATTGGTCCAACTGGATAACTCCTTGAGATCTGTTTCTACTTACGTTGATGCCGAAGCACCTTTTTGTCTCACCTAAATCTTTCATGGAGAATGTCGAGAAGAGTCCACGCTTTAAGATTGAAATTAGCTTTTGTGAGCTGGAGAAGACAAGCATGTCTTCCACAAATATGGCCGTAATGATGAGTTCTTTGTGGCCAAAGTAATAGTAGACGCATGTAACGATTATTGAGAACAACGAGGTTTGAAGTCACCGCTGTCTAATTATACTTGAATTGCGTGGTCAAGTCAAAACAAAGATTGACCATCCACAAAAGCGTTAACCAGGAAAAGGTGAACACTCTGGGGGAGACGTTTGAAAAGGAAGGACGTAACTGGGATTTGAGTTGTCTTTATTAAAATCTGATTTAACACGTGTTTGAAAAGACTGAATCCAGTGCGATCCGTTAACTGTAATAAAAATAAAACATATTAATATACCAAAACAGTATCTACAAATATCAAATTTAACAAAAATAATAATATTTTCAACGTTATAAGCATATAAAACAATTTAGAGAGTAAACTCACCAAATCACATCATCGTTTTTCATCATCGAAAGCATCGACATTTCTCGATGAATCTCTTATCCTTTGGAATACCTGAAATAGAGAAAAACTATCATTAATGACTGACGACAAGGAGATCCAAGGAAACAAACTATATATCGTAGAAGGACGTCGCTTGCTCACCATCCATGTATGGATCATCTTCGCAACCTGAAAATATAAAATGTGTTATCAAGATAAGTGAACGCGAGTATTTAATTTGATAAAAGGAAATCAAACGTATTAAGATTATTTAATTGTTTTGGGACCCCAGAGTTATTTTTAACCAGCCTATTTATTTATACCATTTTCGTTTGTGTGTTTATACAATATTTGTTTGTGTATTTATACAATGTTTTTTTTTATGTCTGTATACAATTTTAAAATTTTACTTACCCATATTACGTTATTGTGATCCCCTTTTATAATCCATTTTGTTACACGCAAAGATCGCTGCTTGATTGGTGCATATTCATTGCCTTGAGTTTGGCGTCCAACTTGGAATTCCATACTCTAAGGGCAGTCCGTAAATGGCCTTTTTGAGACGGCAAACTTTGGTTTCCATACCTGGAACTTCGAATCCTTCCAGTTGCTGGATGTATACTTCCTCCTGTAATTCTCCGTGTAGAAAGGCTGAATCGACATCGTAATGAAACATTTCCAGATCCTGTGCAGCTGCGTATGCAAATAATATACGGAGAGTTGTGAACCTTACTACTGGCGAGTATGTGTCGTGAAAGTCGACACCTTGGGTCTGGCTATATCCTTTGGCGACTAATCTCGCTTTATAAGTCATCTTATCGCCGTTAATCTTCCTTTCGTACACCCATTTGGTGCCGACAATGTTGGCATTCGATGGTGGATCACACAACTCCCAGGTGTGATTCTTCACGATCGACTGGTATTCCGCTGTCATTGCTTCTAGCCAAGCTGCTGCCTCCTCACTATTGATTGCTGACTTATAGTCATTTCGATCGCCGTGATCACTCTGCGACGAATAAATGACGTAATCATCTAGCCTTTTGGGTAGGTTGGACACTCGACTCGAGCGTCTAGCTTGGACCTTCGGAGAATCATCGTCATCGGATTCGTCCTCACGTGAGTCTTGAGGATCTATTGTCCTTGAATTACCTTCCTGTGCTTGTCTTTCGTTAGGTGGTGTGGACCAAACATCTCTTATTGCTTGGTCCTCCGGTTGTTTGTCTAGGGGGTCTGTTGTAGGACCATCGTCGTTTCGGGAGTCGTCTACTGGTAAGAACACTTCCGATGTTGTAACCCTGGTTCGTTCTGTGTTCTCCTCGAAAACGAGATCACGACTGTTCAAGACCAATTTTCTATCTATGTCCCACATACGATAACCTTTCTGGTTGGGGCTGTAGCCTAATAATAGACATTCCCTAGTCTTTGGATCCATTTTGTCCCTCATATGCTGGGGTACGTAGACTTGTGCTTTGGATCCAAATATCCTTATGTGGGACAAGTCCGGTTTTTCGCCGGTCCAGAGCTCTTCTGGAGTTTTGTAGTGTAGGCTTGCCTTTGGAGAACGATTCGCCAGATATGAGGCCGTTGCGACAGCTTCCGCCCAAAACGTCTTGCTCAGGCCAGCATCCACCACCATGGTCCGTGCCTTGTCTATGAGAGTTCGGTTCAGTCTTTCCGCACGACCATTCTGCTGTGGGCTATAAGGAATAGTTGTTTCGTGTTTAATACCATGTTTGTCTAGTGTTTGGCGTAATCTTTCATTTAAATACTCTCTGCCGTTATCGCTTCTTATAATTTTTATTTTA
This sequence comes from Athalia circularis, assembly GCA_963978495.1. Taxonomy (NCBI): domain Eukaryota; kingdom Metazoa; phylum Arthropoda; class Insecta; order Hymenoptera; family Athaliidae; genus Athalia; species Athalia circularis. Next base: position 11,813,309 of record OZ021702.1, read on the forward strand.
CAGCCGCTCTGGTTTTCAACGTAGTTAATAAAATGGAGATAAATGTCCGGTACCTGATCTTTCGTTTTCAAGAAATAAACGAAACTTTTCCTACTGTAGTCATCTAGAAACGTTAAGAAATACGTGGCGTTCCCCATCGACCTAGTCTCAATTTTGCACAAATCCGTGTGCACCAGCATCAGCTTGCCAGCTGCTCTCGTGTTGCTCGGCCTGAACGGCTTCCTGGCCAGTTTACCACGCACGCAAGTCACGCAGTGCGGCAATTGTTCCTTGTCGTCGAAGTTGATGCCAACTGCGGCATCCCTCATCAGGATCTTCAGGTGGTCGGTGTTCAGATGGGCCATCCGTCTGTGCCACAGTTGTATGCTCCCCTTGGCTTGGGTTGAGAATGCTGCGACGAATCGGCTAGAGTCGCGAAAAGTGTTATTATTGTTCAAATTCAGTTTATAGACGCCGTTTCTCGACAAATAGGCGGTCAACAAGACTGATCCGTTATTACTAAGTATATAGCAACTAGAACCATTGAACGACACGTTGCCGCCAGCATTAATTATGCAACTAACGGATAGTAAATTAGCTGCGACCCTCGGTACATACAAAACGTTTAGCAATTTGACTTTCTTCTTGCCGCCTATGTCTATATAGATTTCTCCTTCACCTTCTACGGGTAATGTATCCTTATTTGCTACGGTTATACAATTGACGCGAGACCTACGTATCGACATAAACAAGGATTTGTCGTTAGCCATGTGTTTCGAGGCACCCGAATCAACCACCCAATCACTCGGTCCTTGGCAATTACCTGCTATCATGCCAAGGAACGCAAAAGCTACATCTATTTCGGCGGGTTCCACCTCTACACTACATGCTTTTTGGTCTCTTTTGGATCTGTCTCTAGGGGTAGGGCAGTTATTCGCATAGTGCCCATACTGATTGCACTCGTAGCACCTGACATGTTGCTTGTTGTTGTATTTCCCTCTCCCTCTTAAAAATCGTCCTCTGCGGTGAAGGCCCCTGTGAGAGTGAGAGTAGTAGCCTGACGCACTTCCCGCTCCTTCGCTGTTGCTATGCCACTTAACTTCTTGTAGGATCTTCTGTTTGACCAAGTCGGAGGTGACCGGTGTTGACAAACTTTCTAGGGCTATTATCATGGGCCTGTATTGGCTAGGTAATCCGGCCAATAGAAGTGCGCCGACTAACTCGTCGGGAATCTGCAAATTTACGCCGTTTAGTTTATGTGCTGTGGTTATTATGGAATTCACGTAATCTTCTTCAGAGTTGCAATTTTCGAGTTTTGTCGTCGTCAAGGTACACAATAAGTTGACACGACGACTTAGGCCATTGTCCTCATATGCTTGTTTCAGTTTGTCCCATGCGCCCTTGGCGGTTTCCTCATTTTCAATGTGAGACAACACTACCGGATCAACCGATAAAATGATTTTTGCGCGCGCTTTCATGACTTTCTTCGGATCGGTTGATACAGGTCCGGATGCAACCTTAATAGTGTCCCACAGCTCTTCATGCTCTGAATAAGCCTTCATTGTTACTGACCACGTATGGTAATTGTCTCTACCACTAAGGCGTTCGATAGTTCGGAGAACCCCGAGAGAACTTCTGCCCGCCATTGTTCTGCCCTGCCTGTGAGCACGACCGTCGGCACAACTTCACGTTTCGTTTGCACAATTTTCACTCTGCGATTACACCCTGGTCCTACGATGCACTTGCCTGGGCCCATAACCTGTTGCTTTGTGGCGTGAGTGCACGGGGATGAGGGCAATAATCGGTGCCAACAGCGTATACAATATGATTCAGGGTTTTATCAACATATTAACATTAACGGTACTGAGGCGGGAGCGGTTACAGAGAGACTGATAGTTGGTACAGAGCGAAGTAGTGATGCCGTAAAGTTACGCGACACAGGCGCACCACTCAATCTTACATACACATGAGATATTTGAAATTGACTCACAACAATTATGATGCAGACCTGCACATAGAACATCAAGATGCAGAGTTAGACATGCCCCCCAACTATTTCACACTCTCAGAATTTGCTGAAAATTCGATTGCTTTCAGAAGGATGACTTGTGGCATTCCACCGACTACCCCTGGTTTCAATCATTTTCTGGCAAACAGGGTATTTGCTGATTTAATCGGACAAAACCTCTCTCAACAGCTAGATGAACATATGTTTGACACATCTGCGGAAGAAAATCATACGTTCAATTTATTAAAAACCATATCTTTATGTTACATCCGTGTGAAGATGTTTCACGAAGGTAAAAAGTTTAGCGAAGCAATTACAGAGGTTGGCAAACGAAAGAAACTTTCGCGTCTTGCTATATTTTCAAATGTATAATACCTATACCGTTCTACTTTCAACGCCTATATAAGATATTGATGAATTGATGAATTAAAATACTTACCTTCACAATAAATTCTCTTTTTTCCTCACTTTGATGGCACATAACTTCGACCACAGTACCACGCCGTTTAACAATAACCTATTTCCCAGAAATCTGGCGAATGTTTCACTCGTACGTTTGAAACAGTTTGAAATTAACGCTGGAAAAACGTACGCGTTCCTATTCTTCACTGTATGGAGCTGGGATCGATGACTCTGTGTAAGTATGCAACATGAAAAACTCGCTTATTGATGTGCAAGTCTCGAAATCCGAGCGCTGAACGCTTTGAAAACTTTAAACGCGTTTATCTCCAAACTACCTTTTTCAAAGTCTGTTGCCGCGATATCTCGAAATCTAATGAACCGATCCTTTTGCAAATTTAAACACATATTCTTGATCTACTTTTGTAGACAATGACGACGAGTTTTTTCAAAATTTCCGAAAAATATTCATTTTACAATAACAAATAGAGCTCCTTTTTCGACGAAAATTACTGCTTTGACTTCAAAATGCTGCCAAAAATTAAAAAAAAAATTAAAAAAGAAAATCCTCTCGTCATTGTCAGGGGAAAGTCATATAGTTTTTAAAATTTTTTGGTTTTTTGATTTCAGATGATCCTGTGGCGAGTTTTCACGGCAACCGCAAATCAACTTTTTTTCGAGGCGTCTCCGGAAATCAGCTGCCAACAATTCATTTTTCAATATTTTTATTTTTAAAAAATCATACGTATAGTTGGATTGTTATTTTATCATAAACTTTTTATAAAAATAAAAAATATTAATATGATCGCCTGAAAAAAATTCTTGAAAAAGGGTCATTTTTTCAGCCTACAGATGCTACCCCCCCCCCCCCCCCCCCCCCCCCAGTCAGCACCGCCACACCTGAAAACCGAGAAGAAAAAATAATTTCCGAAATCTGATTGCGCCAGAATTTCAGGCTCGTTTCAGGCTACTTAAATGCCGCAGTGTCGAATTTTGGGCTCTTCAAAAAACTCCCAAAACCTGTGGTTAACGTTGAATCAGCGACGCCGTACCCGAAAAACCGGGGAATAAAAATAATTTTCAGAATCTGTTGCGCGGGAATTTTGGGTGATCTTGAATACCTCAGTGTTAAGCATAAATCTTGCAAATCCCATTTGATCTCTTTTTTTTTTTGTTCTTGATCATCCAGCATGACTATACGATTCTTCATTTTCAAGTTAATGTGTGGACGTGTAACTGCTGAGCTATCGTAGCTTACCTCTCGTCAAATCAACACCGAGTTTTTGCGTTATCATCCGAACAATTCAATAGATGTCACGTCTTAATGCGTACTTGAACAACAACAGACGAGGCAAGACTCGCTTAGTGTGGCCGTCGGTGTTTCGAAATCGTCGGAATCGAACGTTTGAGACTGTAGTGTATTCCGAACATAGTCTTAAAAGTGGACGCGGTGGTGTATCGATGTGTGTATTCGCGAGTTGAGCGATATCTTTTACACTTTTGCAAAACAATCTCGAAGAACAGACATAGAGGTCAGATCTAATTACTAGAGTAGTCCTTAAAATAGTGATTTTCAAAATTTTTGAGTCCAACCTCTCAAACGGTTCCAATTACGGAAAACAAGTCCCCTGAAGTTTGAGCTCCTAGTTCTAACAGGAACACCTGTCGCACGATTCTTTGTAGTCGTATTGATTATAATAGTATTTTAATATAGTATATAGTATCTAATTAAATTTTAGAAGAAATTCAATTTGTTTATAGCATTCTTTGATTGCCAAAATCAGACAAAAAATGATCAGCTGCACACATTGACCGATCCAAGATATCGATTTAGAGCATTATAAATTTTTTCAAGTGGATACGATGTAAAAATTTTTTTTCTAAATCACCAAAAAAATTCTGCCGCACGTGTCCACGTTGAAATTAAGAGCTTAAACTTCAGGGGAATGTTTTTTCCCTTATTGGAACCGTTTGAGAGTTTGGCTGGAAAATTTTGAAAATCACCATCTAAGGACCACTCCAATAATCACCTATATATGATAATCGGTAAAAAAATAAAACTTCATCTCTTAAACGTTATTTAATAACAAATCAAGACATGATAACGTAACAGTGAGAGATTATGTTTCTAATGGATCACAGGTTTTTACGTATAAACAGAGAAACGAAAATACAAAAACAAACTGGAATCTCAACTCCAAAAATAAATCAAAGGAAAATGAGAGGTAAGGATGAATCAATAAAAATATTTCTAAATAACGGCACATATTTGTGGAAAAAATCGTTTCTCATAAAATATATATTTGAAATTATAGTATTAGAACAAAAAATACTTGTTAACATGTAAAGCTTCAAATTGTCTACGTTTTTGAAACTTTTGCGTATACGAGCAAATGGGGATTTGCTCGAAACGTAGCCTCAATTTTTTTCTCCTTTCCTAAGGTGTCGTCGTACTCCACCCAACAGTGTGGAGACCGCATACATATGGCCGTGTAATGGCCCAACCCTTCGGATACCTCACGGGAGACTCGATCACAGGCTTCATCCGACAACCTAGTGATCATCGGCATCATTGTCGCTGGTGGTTTGAAGTCTATCAACCCGATCAAAGTGTACTCCGTCAATTCCATCCCTAGTGGATCACGATACCGCAACGGGATGGAATTTAGTTGCAAGTTGTGCCCCTGATCGAGTTCGATGAAACCGAACGGACCTGTAGAGGAAAAGTTTCTGCAATCTAATGACACGACACAAATGACAGTATACGGCAGAAAGTATCAAACGGCAGCCACAGTTCGAATAATCGGAATTTTATTCTTGGGCACAATGCAACGATTGCGTGAAAATTACCAGTTGTCGTGAAATTTGTTGTCTCATAACCTGGGCATGAAAAACCTTTACGGCAACACTTCGATTTTCCCTTCAGGGCAACGGTTGTATTAAGTACATCGCCGAATGCCGAGCTCTTGAGGAACTTACGCGAAATACCAAAAAATGACATTTTCTTTAGTCTTTGTGGGCAGCCACGCTCGCATACCGAAGCTTCGTTGAAACTAGGACACTTATCAAACAGTTTATTGACTAGATTGCATACGTTAATGCGACAGTCAATATAAAAGCTGTGTTCCCCTGTTTTCTGAACGTCATAACGGTAAAGCTCCTTCAGAATTGCAGCTCTCTGGCGGTATGACTGTGAGCGCAAGCCTTTTTGTGTTATCGAAATGACTAGTCTGAATACACCACTTTCTTTTTGTAGGCTGATAATATTTTTGTATATATCCGGATGATCACAAGCCGCCACTAATACCACCGTCATAACGCTATCGAACGCGCATGTATTCGAAACAGAATACTCGTCTTGCCCAAATTTAACAGCCTGCGGAATGTTCGGAATTGAAAAGGATGGACATATATATTAGGGTGGGTAAAAAAATGACTATTTTTTTTAAAAATCCGATACTGAAAAATGGGTTGCTATACACTTCTAAAAAGTTCTCACCAAATATGAGTTCTTGATTCCAATAGGAAGGTTTTCCGCATCGCCCTTTTCGATTTCCCATAAGAATAACACAGGAAAAATTATTTCTAAACTTCGGAATTTTATAGTTCAATAACTGATCAGCGCACCGTAAAAATTCTCATGTATTCTTGCAGGAAATAAAACGATCTACAAAAAAGGTCTCTTATGATTTTTCGCTAAATCCACTGATTCAAAAGTTGGATTCGAGGTTAAAGTTCAATTTATATAAAATTATCATTAGAATAACTTTTGAACCAGTGGATTTAGCGAATAATCCTAATCGACTTTTTTTGTAGATAGTTTCATTTCGTACAAGAATATATGTTGTTTTTTATGGTGCGCTGATCGGTTATTGAATTATAAAATTCCGAAGTTGGAAAGTAATTTTTCCTGTGTTATTTAAACGAAACAGGGAAAATCGTAAAAAGGCTTAAGAGCTCAAACTTACAATTAGACAGAATTTTTTTCGACATTTTGTACGATGTTTTCATGGTGACTGAGAAAAAAAAATAGTCATATGTACGTATACTGCAAGCAAAGAAATCAAATGCACCTGAAGTTGTAGGCTATGTCCATTCCGCATGATAGGTATTTTGATCAATTTGTCATACGCGATGCTATCGTAAGTTTGATGATTTTTGATCAAATAACTAGAATTTCGGGAAGTCGTCTTCGCCGAAGTTAAGCCACGCCAATTCTCGGTTTCCTGTGCGGCGAAAATTGAAGGGATCGATTCATCTAACTCACACTCGGCGCATAAGTGACGCTGATCCTGTCTTTTCCCATCTTTTCTTTTCTGCGCATTGATGGCCGTAAAGCACATAGCGCATAGATTTATCTCACAATCAGAGTTAGATTGAATCTTGATGGGCGATGCGTCTCGAATTTCAATTACCTGTGTAAACGGTATGACAGTTATGTTTTACTGATTATCTTTAAATCATGTATTTCAATTACGATGTTTCTCATTACAAGTGTTTTTTTATCAGCATCTCACGGACCGATCGAAAGTACACCCTTTCAACATATCGTTCGGGAACAGCAAAATTGATGCAAGATTGCCAAGCAGGATCTACCAGAAGTTTACCATGTTACAAAAATTTGAAGTGAAGACATCTGACGGTATATTTTTCGTTACAAGCATTGGAAAAGAATAATGGACCCAAACCCCTGAGAATTTCAAATAGTTAGAGAACATAGAGTAGGTAAAACTCCAGAGATGGCTCACAGCGCAGATTAACAATCATAATCAACAGAGAATTAGAACGTACGAGCACAAAGAAATGGGTATGTTCGATAGTTTTTATACTCTACTCTTATATACTACTATAAACACTTGTTGAAACCTAAACCATTTCATCTTCAAATTAGATATCATACTTATGGAAATTAGATGTAAGGTTACCATTTGCAGAAGTCGTTATATTTTCAGCAACGGGACTTGTTGCAGTCTTTATATGGTTTTCAGATTTCGTTTTGAAGAACGATTCCTCAACCGGAGCAGGGACATCTTCTTCGACTTTTTCGAATATATTGACTTCACTCACTGCGTCATTGGAAGCATCTATCAATGAGATGTCGGAAGCCTCAAATACCGTACTAGGCTATTCGGAATTGGTCCTATTCTCCGATCTGCACGAACGAGTCATCTTTACCATCTGATATGGATGTTGGGCGTGGTACATCGTGCGTACTTCCATCAAAAGCATCGATCACTGGATCGGCTATTTGAAGAGCGTTGACCAATTTGGTGCGACCATTGATGAGACCTGTGACATGCCTCTCCACAAAAGTATCTACTCTCATCGGCATGGGAGTGTTCTTGAGCAGGAGGTTTTTTATTATATTAAATTCGCTTTCAACGGGAGAGCTTGTGGCAGGAATACGGCCATGTTTGAAATGGTGAGAAAATAGATTTCCCCACAATGGTAACCAACGAGTATCACTGACAAGTCGGTCAGCGAAACTTGGCAGGCAGTGGGCATTCTCCCGATCGCCACATTCAGACGCAGCGATGTGTTGAGCCTCTTGATCGAAAATTTGGGCTCATTCTTTCCACGTACTGTTGCCAACATCATCTCGAAATACGGAGTCGTCAGGTGGAGGTTCATCATGGCGTGTGTCTTGATCGCACAAAATATTGTCGTCTCCGTTCGGATCAAGTGCACTTTTCAACTTAGACTTGTGTATATCGCAAGTAGAAAGCGCTCCAGAAGGCAGGTTACCTTCGGTCTCACAACGTGCGACGATCAAAATTGACTTCAAATAGTCTCCCGCACTTTCAAGATTGCGTGCCAATATCAACTGGCCTATTGCACCCAGAAAAAGTGCACGAACCCGCCTTTGAACACCTTTCAGGGGATTGGCGTACATTTTTATAAAATGTGCCACATCGATCCGCACATGACACGGAGGAAACTGAATATTCTGGAGGCTGAACGCATTAGCGTACTGTTCCATGGTTGAGTAGCCTGGAAAAGATCATTTAAATGGATAATTTCAACGAAAACCTACATCATTTTGAAACATCAGTGAGATGTTAAATAACGTTTTAATCATTTGGTCCATCGTTCTAAGTTATAAGTTCGGTATTGTCTAATTTGAATATTTGTACTAAACATTCAGAGCGTGCTATTAAAGGTAGTACCAGCGTGAAACCACTTTTCGATAGATTTGAGAAAGATTTCTATGTTATCCAAAAGAGAAATAGAAATCCGCGATGAGCGACCTCAAAATATTAATATTTAGAGCTTCGCTTTTAACAGGCATGTTTTCTCATCCCCCTGAAAGTATTTTAGAGGTGGATTGAAAAAAAAAATTGTTGATTTCTTTGAACCAGTCTAATAAATACATATATACTAGCATAGATATATTGAACTAGATCGGACAAGTTGCGAAAAGTCAGAGTCAAAAGGTAGTAAGTCGCAAAATAAGAGCGCCAGCCCAGGGCGCCATCTGCGTTTTATGGTAAAACAGACCCTTCATCGACCTCCGAGAAATTGTGGGCCTAGCGCTTGAGCGATCTGCAGATCGAATCTTCAAATTCGTCCTTATAGACGGTGACGCCCAACAAATATAACACGCTTGGACTATCGGAATGACGGTGCAGCCGATGAGCTTCTCTCATCACTAGGATGATTTTAGTGCGAATTGGTATCATTATAGTTTGTTCACACTTGAGTACAAAAATCTGGAATACAATATTTTCTGTAAAAAAAATTATTCTCGTTCGGTTGAAAATAATTTCAGTATACATAGTTCGTAATGTCACGGTTTCGAGACAGAGTAGTAGGTTTCTCATGTTCGCTAAAACAAATTACCGGTAAACAAAAAACTGAATATATATTTTATTGTTGTTGGGGCTTGAGAGTAGGAGTTTGTTCGTTGTTTAGCCTTTTGTAAACTTGTCAACATGTTATGCAAATTATGAAATTATCGTCTGGTACGAAGTATCTTTCAAAGGTTCGATACTTGAGGACATAATATCTCTACGTGACAGTCTGATGGGAAAAAAAATCTTATTGTTAGCCAGTGATACAGTACAAGAAGAGACGTTTATAGTGAATTGAGGATTTTTGATTGAAAAGGGAATATTGAAAAAAAATCGGAGAAGTGGGCGTAGCAGCTATGAAAAATTCGCAATAACAAATTTTCCGCACGATCTGCATGGGGTTATAAATCTGTATTGTAACGTCCCGTTTTCCACCGGTTTGTCGGTAAGAGGGATCGCTCCTTGTGCCGACTCCCGGGAGTGTCTCCCGTAGCGGCCGTGTTTATCTTGCTCACCTTTTCTAAGGTTCTTTCTATTATTATACGTCTGTTTTATAATTAGACCCAGGTGAATCCAAATATAGGTGACTGTGTCACAGCTGTTTTCGTGTTGCTTTGCCGATTTTATACGCCGGCTTCGCCGCTTGAATCGCGGGTACGTTCCTCGGGTGGATTTGGGGGGGTTGATTTTCTGGGGCGGAGAAAACGGTTGAAGAGCTACTTATAACCGCAGTGGAATAAGCGCTAGACTTCCAGAATTCGGGGACGAGGGTGTAGAAAGCGATTGAATAATAATTTGGAACCGCAGTGGACCAAGCATTAAGCGACCAGAATTCTTGGGCGAGGATGCAGAAAACGATTGAATAACCACTCAGAACCGCAGTGGACTGAGCGTTAAGCAACCAGAATTCGGGGGTGAGGATGCAGAAAACGATTGAACAATAATCTGGAACCGCAGTGGACCAGAATATTAAGCGACCAGGGTTCTGAGGTGCAGAAGACGATTGAATAACCACTTAGAACCGCAGTGGACTGAGCGTTCAGCAACCAGAATCCCGGGGAGGAGGCAGAAAACGATTGAATAATAACTTGGAACCGCAGTGGACCAAGCTTTAAGCAACCAGAGTTCCGGGGTGCAGAACACGATTGAATAACCACTCAGAACCGCAGTGGACTGAGCGTTAAGCAACCAGAGTTCCAGGGAGGAGCTAGAAAACGATTGAACAATAACTTAGAACCGCAGTGGACTAAGCATTAAGCGACCAGAATTCCTTAGGGTTGGGTGTAGAAAATGAGTGGGTATCGGTTAGGAGTCGTCGGGAATCGAAGGATTGTGGGTCCAGAATCTCGGTTAGGATGCTGAAAACGATTGAATAATGACTTAGAACCGCAGTGGACTAAGCATTAAGCGACCAGAATTCCTTTAGGATGGGATGTTAAAAACGATTGAGTAATAGTTTGGAACCGCAATGGACCAAATATTAAACGACCAGAATTCGAGATGGAATGCAGAAAACGATTGAATAATAACTTAGAACCTCAGTGGACTAAGCATTAAGCGACCAGAATTCTTTAGGACGGGGTGTTGAAAACGATTGAGTAATAGTTTGGAACCGCAATGGACCAAATATTAAACGACCAGAATTCGAAATGGAAAAGGAATGTGTTGCGACGGTTTTGCACAAAATGTTTAGGCGGCGTAATTTTACAAAATAAATCTCTGATTTTTAATATCGTTATTTGGTGATCTTTGTACAATGAAAATGATCGTTTGACTAGTAGTGGCTCGCTGGCCGTTTGAGTACCAAAAGGTAATTGCTCAAATTAAAGAAAATTGTTTTCTGATTGTTAATTACTCAAAATAATGTTTTCTCACAAATAATATGTCTGGCGTCGATGCCGTAATGGAAATAATAATTTTCAATGAAATTAAAATAAATCAAGTTTTGCGTCTCTGCGACTTTGAGATAATCTTTCTAAGTTTTGGATAATAATAATGAAGAGCGCTTTTAGCTGTGATTTCTCTTCGAAGGCTGAGCCTTAAATGAAGTTTTGCGTCTCTGCGACTTTTAGATGATTTTTCTAAGTTTTTGATAATAATAATGAAGAGCGATTTTATCAGTGGTTTCTCTTCACAGGCTGAGCCTGGAATGAACTGGCGGTCACTGAACGGCCGCGCTTTTATACTCTTCTGGAAACTAATCCCATTTGTTCTATCACCTTCTATGGTGTCCATTTTTGGTACTTTTGATATTAGAACATTTGTTGATAATAAAAGTATTTCTTATCCTAGTCCCTGCAGATCTTCACGACTTTAGTTTTCTGAATTTGGACAATTTGTCATAAACAAATTGTTCTATGACCTTCTATGATGTCCATTTTTGGTAATTTTGATATCAGAACATTTTTGTTATTTAAGGAATAGTTTTCTATACCAATGGACTTCCTTTGTACCTGTTTAGAATTTTTGACTTGAACAATTGTTGGTTAAAAATGCAATGTTCTATGAGTTTCCATGGTGTCCAAAAGTGCTTAAACGTTGATACATTTTTCGGGATTTTCGGTGATGCCGAAAGAAGTTATCTGGCTAGGTTTTGTGCGGACTGGTTTTTCTAATTAATTCAATTAATTGCAAATATTTCTCAGTTTTCGTTCTTTCTGCTCGACGGTTTCTAGGTTTTGTGAGTGTGCGTGTTCGCGCTAGAAAATCCGTGTTAATCCGCTAGGTTTGTATTGGGCTCGAACCAATACATGAGCGTTTTTATACGTTTCACAATCAGTATAGGGATAGGGAAAAATAATTGAAAACTTTTTAGACCGTTTTAGAAACGTGGTATATTGGGGGGGAAAATATGTTTTAAATAATTATTGTCTGCTGTTTAATCTTGGGATGATAACTGTATTTTTTCATATTTCATTATAATACATTTTATTGATTAACGATCGGTTTTTTGATTTCTCTTGTTTTTTTTTAAAACGGAGTTAATATTGCATTGTGATCCGGTTCTAAACTGCGGTTAAAGTTAAAAATCTCCAGCTCATCGGGAAGTTGTTTAAAAATCGATTGCAAAATTAGTACCAAACAGACGAACAGACAGGCAAGAAAGCGGGTATTATACAAAAAAAAAATCTCTCGATAGAATTTCAAAAAAACTTAGGAGACTAAAGAAAAAGGTTTTATAAGCAAATTCAACACGACATCGCACTTCACCGTTTTGTATACGAGATATAATAATTTAAAATATATCATCTTCTTTTTATTTCCAACACGTTCTTTTCGTGGTCAATGGTGATCCGGCAACGCTACGCGTAAATTCATCTCGAGTGGTGTGAAATGAAGAGTGAAAATTATATATATATAGATATATAAACTCGGTGCAATGTTGCCAGATCACCATGCCCGAAAATATTTAATAAAGGTGTGGGTATCCGTGTGCAGAGGTTTGAATTTCTGACAATAGTAAATGTTCTGGGTGTATACCGTACCACGCTGGAACTACCTTTCCGACTTTTCTGCATGATGGTTAATGCGAAGCTTTTTCAAAAACCTCAAAGAGCCGTATGAAAAGCTGTATATATCGACAATACAGAAAACATATAATGGGTCATTCCATACCGAATCACCAAATTTCAAAAATCATATTCTTTCATTGAATTGAGTTTTTGACCTCTTTTTGTATATAGCAAAAGACTCTAACCTGTAAATTTTGAGCCCTTAATCTCCAGAAGCTCTTAACATATCAATTTTTGAAAATTCCGAAAAAATAATGGTACGGCAAGTTTAAGAAATTCATGACTCCTGATACATTCATCATAATCTGAAAGTCACGGAGGTAATTTTCTTCGTCTTGAAATGTAGTTGTCGAAAAAAAATATAAAAAGATCAAATTTGCATCTTTTCAATTTTTTTTTTCTCAATTTTAAATTCAAATGTTGAGTTTTCTTGAAAAGCGACATTTTTTTTTTTTTTTTTTCAAATAATGTTATACAAAACTACAAAACAAATTTTTCTTCTAGCATTTTTTTAAGATGGGGTTCGAATATCTTCGATTTTTCAAACAACTTTTTCTTGTTGTTTTTATTCAAAAGTCTGTGTTTTTCGATAATTTATGAATATTTCGCGAGAATTTTAGTTTGAAAAGTTATAATGATTACCGATCTATAGTGACAACCATCAGAAGTACTCACTCGACTTACTTCATTCTTTGTGAAAATCGAGTAAGTTAAGTACTTTGGATGGTTGGGACTATAGATTGGTATTAATTATAATTTTTTAAACTAGAATTTTCGCGAAATATTAATAAATTATCAAAAAACGCAGACTCTTGAATAAAAAGGAAAAGAAAAAGTGGGTTGAAAAATCGAAGATATTCGAATCCCATTTTAAAAAAATGCTTAAAAAATGTGTTTTGTAGTCTAATATAACATTTAATTAAAAAACAAAAAAATGTCGCTTTCCAAGAGAGCTCAAAATTCGAGTTTAAAATTGAAAAAATGCAAATTTGATCTTTTTATATTTTTTTTCGACAAGTACATTTCAAGACGAAGAAAATGACCTCCGTGACTTTCAGATTATGATGGATGTATCAGGAGTCATGAATTTTTCAAACTTGCCGTACCATTATTTTTTCGAAATTTTCAAAAATTGATATGTTAAGAGCTTCTGGAGATTAAGGGCTAAAAATTTACAGGTGAGCGTCTTTCGATACATACAAAAAGAGGTCTAAGATTCGGCTAAATAATAAATTTGATTTTTTAAATTTGGTGATTCGGTATGGAATGACCCATATGAACGTATATGTGAAAAAAATTCTCTACATTTTCTAAGAATATTCATCTGAAATTTGTGTGAAGAATTTCAGATTTTTCAACAATTTCAGCGGTTCAAAGTTAGCCAAGGATGTCATATTTCGGAACATGAAAAAAAAATCTCGAAATAGCTTTTTGTAGCAAATTTCTCCTTACTTTTTGGGAAAATAATAATTTTTACCTTTTATAGCCTTTAGAATACCTCATTAGTCATTTGAAGGGCCAAAATTGGCCGAAATTGGGTGACTTAATTTTTGTAACCATAAAAAATGGATTACTCGTTCAGCAATCTATATAATTCTAAATTTTCCAATATCTTTTTTTAAATAAAAGCGTTCAAAAGTTTTAATTTTTGCGTATAAAATTAATGAAAATAAAATCAATATTGTAAAATTTCGTTCAAAAGTGATAATTAAGAAAAAAAGGTTATGTACGAATCCTGCTTAGTTTTTCTTGTAGATTACGAATCCGCAATACAAAATATGGGTTCCCATCCAGAAAAACAAGTTTCCCTTTCAAAACCCTCGTACAAATAATACTATGAATTTTGAAATTCATAGTATTATTGAATTTCCGTTCTAGGATTTTACAAATTTTGTTCCAAATATATTCCACGAAAGTCCTCAGTATCTAAGAAAACGGCTTGAAACACTTCCAAAAATTTATCCTGTATATAGAGAGCACAATCCACCACGCCATGCATTTGTGCACTTTGGTATATTGAAATATACTGGAATAAATTATCATGGGTATAACTGTGTCTAACGTTGAAAATTATGGGTACCGTGTATAACATGGTTAATTTTGCTTGGTTACATATCTGTCGGTCAAGTTGGACGGTTTCATTGAATTATTATGGGGTAACAGGTCATTCTGTAAGTAAAACAGCGTCCTGAAGCGAAATCCTCAAATTGCGACGAATCGCCGAGCGCGCCGCCAACATTTAATCGCATATACTACAATTCGGCGCCATCTTGTCCGATCTAGTTCAATATATCTATGATACTAGGGTGCTTTTTTTGCGACTATTTTTTTTTTCTACTCCCACCTCAAAATTTTCTTGGAAATACCTCAAAAAAAATTCCCTGAAAGTTTGAGCCCTTAATATTAATATTAAATACTCGCTTACAGCGTTTAAAGATTTCCCATTTAAATTACACGTAAACTTGAACTTTTTTTTTTTAATTTCCATAGCTCGGAGGCATTTTATGCTATTCGAACGTTTAAAAAACCAAATTACGCAGGATTGAATGTTCTATAAAAGTGCTAATTGTGACGAAACTGTAACTTACAAGGGTGAGACAGTACAGGTGATTAAAGTCAAATTTTTCACGAATTTCTTGTTTTTTCGTAGTTATTTCATAAATAGCTGAAAATACAGAAGAAATTTAAATAACAAAGTTGTAGCAAATTTAATTTCCTTCAAAAAAGGTCCCGAGCACCGAATCTCTATTATTGATATTTTTCGGGATAATAAGCTTTTTGTTTTTTATGATTTAAGATTTTCATGAATTCGCGACTCAAATAATTCGTGTGCAGATTTGACAACAGCAAATGCTCTGACTATACTATACCACGCTGGACTCTGTCTATACTATACCACGCTGGAACTACCTTAATTCAAAAAAGTTCGTGAAATCGTGTATCTGTACCTGTGAAAGCTTTTATTACGCCTGTGAGTAAAGCTTTCGATGAGTCGCAGATGACTTCTCGTGGGTGCGGGGCACCTGAGCGAGCCCACTCCGAAAGCCAATACATGATCGCATTTGTGTTATGGCTTTCGCTCAGCATTTGCAAAACTAAAAATTGGCTTTGATTGCCTTGGATCACACATATGTATAAAAATATGTGTTTCGATTTTGATCCGTCACATCGCGCAATTCGTCGCACAATACTCCCAGTTGCATCGATGCACACAGAAGCCGGCCTCTGTTTTGCATACCGACGATATACGTGCAACTGATGATTCGTCCAATAGTGCAACACGAACGGATTAAGTGCAATGAAATGGAACGTGTTTTTCATTGAGGTCAGCATCATAATTTCCAGGGCTCGAATTGGATCTTGGTTGAGATGCTGCGACGAAACATACTCGTTCTTGGCTACTCTCAATACCGATGACTTGTAGAGATGGGGTGGTTCATTATCACCCGGTGACATAAGTTCATCAGCTCTTTGCGTTCGCCATATCGTCGTAGACTTCGAGCATAATTCCTCGCCGAGTTTCCTTCTGATCGAATCTCTGAGGTACCGTTTGCCACATGTTCCAGTCCCTCTTTTTACGATGCACTTAATCTTAACATTACGTTCGCCAGAATTGTCGATTTGGCAATTTAATGTTCCACCGCAAGAACATGTACCTATAGATACAGGAGAAAATGATCAAGATTCGCTCGTTTAGTACAGGAGAAATCGGCGTATGAGTACCGAAAATTATTCCACCTCAATTTTTTTATATGATACTCTGCGAATTGTCTTACTGATGATATAAATGCATGTTGCCATGGGGCAACTAGGTGTCATATTGTTTAAACTACAAAATTGATTATACAATTGAAAGAAATTGTTATTTTCAAACGGAACAAATTTTTTTTATATTGTTTGATCAAATACAAATGAAAAAGGTCCTACGACTTTTTACGATTAAGTTAATATTTTTGGAGATATAAAGTTTTGAAGGTTTGAAAAATCCTAAATTCGGGTACCTTTCATCTATTAAAAATAGTTTCTTATATTTTTTAAGCAATAATTAATAATATCCTTAAGCAAGAATGAAAAAAATCTCATTTTTTATACTTGTTTTAAATAATGATACAGAACGCGTAGACTGACGCAGCGCGTAAGTCAGAGAGAGACAGCGATACTTAAAGTATCTAGTACTAACTCACAATCAGAGGTATGGAACGAATACTACTGAGCGTGCGTAATACATAATCAAAAAACAGGTATAAAAATAAAATTCTTTCATTCTTGCTTAAGGATATTATTAATTATTACATAATGAATATAAAACAATTATCTTTTACATTTATTCTATTTCTTGATATATTTTTAATGGGTCAAAAGTACACAAATTTGGGATTTTTCAAACCTTTCCAAATTTATAACTCTAAAAATATTAATTTAATCGTAAAAAATCATGAGACATTTTTTATTTGTATTTTATCAAACAATATAAAAAAAATTTGTCCCGTTTGAAAATAATAATTTTAGTTTAAACAATATGGCACCGAGTTACCCCACGGCAACATGCATTTATATCATCAGTAGGACAATTTGCAGAGCATCACATAAAAAAATTGGGGTGAAATAGTTTTTGGTTCTCATGCGCTGATTTCGCCTGGGCTAGTTAATGTCAATTCTCACAATTCGAGTCATATTCCAATGTAAGTCCGATAGTTACCCATATGTGGAATAGTTTAAGGGAGAAAAAGTTAACCATAGAAAAATTAACGTACCAGCTATTGTGCCACTGTCGGCATTTTGTGTGACAGTATGCTTGCGGAAGTTGAACGCACATTTTAAGCGTTTCTCTCACCAAATTTCCGCGGTTATCCACTCTTGCCAAAGACTAGGCTTCAAAACGGTGTTACAGCGGTTATAAGTTTTTTCCTGCCAATGTCTCGCCTGATAGACGTTTTTTGCTGACACAAATTCAAAAACTCTTCCTTGTCAACAAAAATTGTAAAGGAATTTTGCTCTTCGCAATCGGTGTCAGTCAAGTTATCCGGCGACGTTGATGCAACCCGTTCAAAACTCGTGGCGCTGAGATTCTCAGGCAGGATCGTCTTTTGATTTCCGATAGCCTGCTGGCGGAAATCTTTTACACAGAGCATGGAATATATTGTCCGGCCAGAAATCTGATCATTTAAATCAGCAGCCAATAAACTCCATACTGCACTGGATTTTGATATTAGATTGCCATTTTCCTGGAGTAACTCACTTTTTCTTCTTCAAATAGCACTAATTATGCTTTCCTTTGCGATTTTCCGCGGTCTTCCTGTTGGACGTGTCATTTCAGAAATAAACGTACGCTCACTTGAAAGTATCGTAGAATACTAAGACCTCTGTATAAAATTTGCGAATGCACAGAAGGGATAAAAGGCGCCGAAAAAGCAAGAAACGCTTTTGAGGTGCCGATCAACAACATTGTTGCAGAATCGAATAATGTGATCCAATCTTTGTCGCACGAATCGAAAGTATTGTTATTACCTTATTAGGTTCAAAGAGAGATGAGCCTTAGCACTCGTAATGGATTAAACGTATTGATGTTACAATATTGATTACACATATGTAAGTCACCGGATTAAGAAAATAAAACGCAATGTATGCTGCAGTGAATAGTATTTATTGACGTTCTATACATACAATTTTGAAGAATCGCCTGAGGAAAAATTTGAGAACAAAATTTTTTCTTCCATAATTAACATTTATTAGTTTGATGTGATTCATAAATTTTCCGCTAAGAAACAATATTTTTTGTGTGAAAAAAAATTGTAAGGAAAAATTTTTGTTGAAGTGTGAAATACATGTAAGATTCAGAAGAAAATCGTTCTTATTTTATATAATGTAAGTATAACATCTTAAGAATATGTCACCAAATTTTTAAAACTTAATTTGCAGTATTTCTCTTGTAACTTGTGAACGCATCCCTCCTTTGCGTCCGAACGCCGTTGAGCGGGTCGACTGGCTGTCTGTTTTCTGAATTAGTCTGTCAAGCACGTCAAGAGGAACTTCTTAAGCAGAAGAAGTTCTACGAGGCTACCGAAGAACTCGAGTAGGAGCTATTACATGGCGCTGGAATTGCTAAATAATCGGTAAGTTAGTACAATCATTCATGTGTCCAAACTTTAAACGCGTTTTTCTCAGAACTATGTTTTTCAAATTGGCGTGAGCGATAACTCAAAAAGTTTTTCTATTAATCGCGCTGAAATCTTGCACACATCTTTTCAATGATATAACTTTCTATATGAACCTATTTATTTTAAAAAATTTGTTGAAAGAATACTTTTCTCAAAGTAAGAACACTTGAGAAATATAGTTTGACATTCGAATAATGTTTATTGAGGGTTTTATTCCGCAATTTCTCATTCATTTTTTTCAGTTTAATCTACAAAATACAACATCAACAAACACTCAAAATTTTTTTTTTTCAGATCAATAAAACAGATGCTATGGGTTATGCCAATCAACAAATCTCGATGCAACCTTACCGGAAGACTGGACTGTGAATCGGCCATTTTGAGATGTTGAGAACAAAAAAAGATTATTTCAGTTGAAAACATAAATAAATTGAACGTCATCTTTCAGAAAGATCGGATGGATTATTCTTTGAAAGAAGAATCAATGAAAATCGACTGAAATTTGCGGGTCTATGTGTATCTCCCCACCCAATGATTTTTTTTTTTTTAAATCAGGTCCAATAGTGGTAAATTTGTTCGACAAAGAACGAAACAACTTGTACGTACCTGGTGCTCAAGAGTGAAGAAAACAGTGATTGCTTAGGTGGGCCGTCGTGCCCCGCTCTTCTACGAAAAATCGGATTTAGCGAAATTCGAATGTCAGTGACACGTGGTTTCTTCCGGTTTTTTCAAAGTCTAAGAATTCGACACTGTGTCGTTAGACGAACCTGAAAACAGGCTGGAATTCTGGCGGTTTTCACAGGTTTTGGGAGTTTTTTGAAGAGCCCAAAATTCGACACTGCGGCATTTAAATAGCCTAAAACGAGCCTAAAATTCTGGCGCAATCAGATTTCGGAAATTATTTTTTCTTCTCGGTTTTCAGGTGTGGCGGTGCTGACTTAACGTTAAGCTAGCACCACCACAGGTTTTGGGAGTTTTTTGAAGAGCCTAAAATTCGGCACTGCGGCATTTAATTAGCCTAAAATGAGCCTTTAATTATGGCATAGTCCATTTTTTCATTTGACGTTGTGGCGGTGCTAGCTTAACAGGGGTCCTAGCGGCCCAGCTTTTATATGCAGTTAATCTAAACAAATCGGGGATCCACATTATTTGGTCGTAAGTCCATTGGAATTTTCCATTGGATTGTTTGTATGAAAATATATATCATATTACATATTCGTATGTATTGTGACGCGAATTTTACCCCGGGCGGGTTTTACCCGGAAATTCGGCGACGACACTTCGTCGCGATCCTGTTTTTCCCTGAACCTCAAAATTCCCCAAAACTCAAGAACCTCAAAATCTCAAAACTAAATCCAAAAACCAAACAAAACTCAAAAAGAATCTCAAAATTTGCGGGAGTTGGGCGCCAGACGTTTACGTCGTTTTTCTCTAAACAAAATTCCCCAAAATCTCAAAATCTACAAAAACTCAGCAAATAATAACAGGATCCAACGGCTTGGCTGGCTAGGCTCAGGCACATCCGCGAACTGGTAGAGTGGCGTGGATTAAGCAACAACAATTAAGGACGACACAAAATAAAGCAGAGCAACACAAAATAGCGAATTCCTTCAGTAGGCGGAAGCCCGTGTATTCAAAAAAACCGGGAGTAATCAAATCAAATCAATCCGGGAGTCACAAAATATAAGTCGGGAGGTCGCACATAATTTCTTAAATTAGCCCTTTCGGGGAACAAAAGTCCTTAATATTAATTAATCCTATACGCGGGAGAAGCAATCCGGGAGCACTGTACAGCAAAGTCACGAGAGTTGGACGGGAGCTCTGACTCCAGATAAATAACGGGAGTGGTGTTTCAACGATAGTACGGGAGAGAGAAGGCCCCGCCGCTATCGGCGAGGTGCAACGATTTTACGTCGATTGCTCTCCGCGGCTACCCTGCGCTGACACGACAAACTAGTAAATTATTTTACCAGACCTACTCAGTTCATCATAATACGGGGTTCGTTATTCCAAAAATGCTACTAAACCATAAGCGCCAAAATTACAAAACACTAAGCTGGCCGATAAGCGGCACACCAAAGCGGGAGAAAACTATAAAGCGATTATACAAATTTTAAGCGTAACACTATCCAAGAAATGCCATCCAATTACAATACAAAGCAATATTTACCAGTGAAATCCTATTATTCTATTAAATCACTCCAAAGGGTAAATACTTTTCATCAAAGGCTTCTAATTCGCACTAGACATTCTCCAATTAACGGGAGACCAAAACTCAACAAAATAACTCAACATATAGCTGTCGATCTGCTACGGAGTCACCACTGCCCTCAAATTAACCAAATTACTCCATACAAAATTCAAAAAACTACAAAACAAAACCCAAGGAGCTACCCGGAGGATTCACCAGTCCGGTAGCTCAAAATCTACAAAACCTTAACTAATACTAGCGTGGTAACTGCGTGGCCGTTACGAAATAAACGAAGACATTACCTTTTTGTCTCGGGAGGTTGGCACAAAACTAACTCTACAATAATTTACAAAAGAAAACTCAAGGTTCGACGGGAGCACTACTTAATAAATTTCATGATACGATAGCAAAATTTCAAAACTAAAAATAACGGGAGAAAACTAAAACGTGATAGCCACGTTGACGATACGGCGCAGAGTGGGACGAGACGAGGTTCTTTCTCTTCGACGTTCCGGCCTTGCCGATCCTGGTTGGTTGGGCCCCTTCCATAATTAGGTCGCCTATCCAGTGTCACGGCCTGGCACCTCGTGACCTAATTGCTTCGGCGACTATGTAATCGCCCCAAATTCAATGCAAATTCCGCTCTTCTGGCTACTTTGCCGTGCGTCGCCTCCCCATTTCCTCCTCGCTGTTCTCCGCTCTCGGTGCTGGGCTAACCTGCCTGCCTCGCTCACCTTGATTTTCCCCCTTCTGCCAGGCCCATCGCCTTCGGGAGGCGCCTCATCGTCCTCCTTCCTGCGGGAGCCACCTCAGTGTGTCGGGAGTTCTTAAAATAGTGGTCCAGCGCCAGGCTGGGAAGTTGTGGGGCGGGAGGTAGCGCTTCTCAGTCCACGCTACCCTGTACGCCGCCTCCACAGCATCCACATGATTATCGGGAGCACCTCGTCCTCCGCTTCCTATCGGGAGGAGCGCACGTAGCCCGTGTGTCCTTGTACGCCGGTAGTGAAGCGGCAGCGGGAGTTGACCGGTCGTCGTCCGGAGTGAATCCCTGAGCGGTTTCCTAGCCGCAACCAGGGATCTTCGGGGTCCTTTTTGGGGCATGGCAGCGACGCCAGGCGTTTCACCATTGAGCGGGTCGTCGGGAGCGTCGTAGTTGGTCGGCAAGGCAGCACCCTCTCGTCCCGTCGTCCGTCCTCACATAAATGAAATATAAAACCAAACTAAATTACCTCAAAATTCTTAAAACTTAAACGATTGACCTTTGGAGTGCTTTCGTGGCATTTCTGGCTGGTTTCCTAAATTTCCCTAATTTGGGGCCGTGGTAACGGGCGGTGCAAAACGCCACGTTACAGTATATGTCAATTCTATGTTTTGGCTTAGCTTATGATTATTGATTAGATCATCTTTATATATAGGTAAATGCTGAGACAAGACTTTGGACTGCGATTTTACGGGGCAAAGTCTACACTTGCCGCGGCCGTGGTCCAACGGCTGACAAGGCTCTAGGACTATTTTATTTAATTAATTTGTGTTGGGCGCCAATCAGTTTCGGCTAACTGATAACCAATTTACTGACCTATAGTTTTGACGCTTCTAAGACTAGAGACATGGGACAAAACAAGGTGGATTCCGCTGGTGGACCAGAAAATAAATTGCAAGATAGATCGAGCTTTACATTATATTTGACTCGTACTCACTTTATTTGGTGCGGTGGTGAGTCGCAAGAGTATCACCTGAATCACTTCACAATGCCACAATACTTGACGATAATAGATTCTATTACAATAGACGGAACGAATTCAATATAATCAAAGGTGATAAATTCAATGACGAATCACAAAATTTGACAAATTCGGACTCCCCGAGAACGTGCCTTCTCGATAACAGACGATCAAAAAGTACGTTTCTACTTGATAACAGACGATCAAGGAGTTACGTGTCTTCTTGATAACAGACGAACAAGAAGTTATATGTGACTACCCGTCAACAGACTGACGAGAAGTTTTTGTGTCTTCTCGTTGACAGACGAACGAGAAGTGTTCTCTGTACCTGTGAACTTTGACTATACCCATCATGGCCGCGCATTTCTGCCTGGGGCTAATACAAGTGCGAGCGCTATCTTTAATTGCGGTCGGCCTATTTCGGAGCATCCGAATTTGACGAGATTTAGCCAAATTCATAAATTAATATAATTAATTTTAACAATATACGACCAACGAATAGGGACTTGACACAAGGGGATGATTGTTGCTTTCGGGGAGTCAAATCTAGCGCGGACGTCGAGGTGAAATAAACTTTCCTGTCACACTTCCCCTCCCTTGAACCTTGACGTCAAGAGCGAAATTGAATGTTTGCTCGTCAGAATTTTGACTGTCTTTATTCCCCGAACTCTGCAATTCCGATGATGCTTCGCGTACCTTTAGGCTGTATGGAATCAAAGTAGCACAATTTACTCTACCGATCTTGCAATTTAGCAGGAAAGAATGGGATTAAGGTAGATCATGATTCCAGGTACACAAGACATATATAACGTGACTTGATTTAATGATATGCACGCATTACGACCCTAATAATGAAACAAAATTTGACAATAGTGGTAGCGTCTGCTATGACTCAAAAATAAAACATAAACTGGTCACTTTTGTACCTCAACGTATAACACAAAATAACATAACGTAAAGTTTGGTTTTTAAGCTTGGTGGTTCCTTCGGAAGCTACTTCTTGAATTTCGTCGGGACGATGACTTTTATCTCTTCGCCGCCTCTTAGTTCCGGCCTTTCTTCCATGATCTCGTCCAGAGTTTTGTTTGACAATGGCGTGTGGAGAGCCTTAATAGCCAGTTGTCTCTTTTCATTTGACAATTGTATCGCTGACTTCGCTTCCGGGTTAACTAATACCGGTGCGACTTCGAGGGCGTGTTCGCGAATTAAATACGCACGTGCGCGATTGGCGAAGTCTGTGGGGTCATCAAATCTAACCTTGACCTTCCTCCTCAGGGTCTCCTTGCCTTCGTTGATCAGGTATTGTTGGTCCTCGGGCACCCATGCGGTTGGCCAAGTGGCGTAATTAAGCCTCAGCCAGTCAACAATTCCTGCGTAGCGAATGTTGCAGTCAGGGAATTCCGGGCAATATAATGTCAAATCTCGTAAGCATCCTGGACATCTTCCCAGGGCCTGCTCATGTTCGATGCCATGAGGGTAGATACAGTCTTCCGCGTCAAATCCATCAGCGCCGCATATCTTGCAGAATCCCGGTCGATAGGGTAGCTTGCACGCCTTAAAATGGTGTTCTGTAGAGCGACAGTTGACGCACCCTGCGACGTGTTGCTTGCCGACATAGCTGACGAAAGTTTGGGTCCCCCGATCGACCTTCGTTCCTTCTATACGGGTCACGAGGATTTCGGCCCGTTTTTTGATCAGGTCCTTCAGTAAGCTAAGGCTCAGGATGCGACAATCCGTCAAATATAATGGCTGTCCCTGGCCTTTCGGGTTGAGGAGAGATGGAACGTTCAACTCTTTTAGGACTTCGTCAAAGGATGGTATCCTTCCCACTGGTAGCGGTTTGACCATGACTGATGGGGCTACCGTAGCCTTGGGATTGTCGGTGGATAACATTTCCCTTCCGGATGAGGTCTTCACTAGTATTGGTCCGGTGCTGGGTATTCTGTTACGCTTCAAATTTTCCGCGTACATCTCCGCAGCTGAAACTCTGCTGGGTTTTGTCAGTCTTAACATTGACGGTGGAAGGTTGCGAATCTCCGTCAATAGTTTGACCGCATCGGGAGACGGTGTTATTTCTGCGGTGGCCACCGCGTCTTCGTCTGAGTCCGACTCCTCGGTGTAAATGGCCGGTTTTGACGTTTGCTTTGGCTGCGTGCCGTCCTCTTCCAGTGGCTTTTCCGCGGCCATCTCCCTGATTCGTAGGGACTCAATTTCGGTTTGTAGGGCCCTCCACTGACTCTCCATCTGTGATTCGATCTGGAGGAGCTTCTCCATTCGGGTCGTCTCATGCGATAGTTCATCGGTGACGTTTTTCTCCGGGCTTGGAGTTGGTCCCGTTGTTCCGGATGTTGCCATCGTTGTTAGACTGTGTGGCAAGATTTAGTGGTTACGCAAGCTTCGACGTGGAATTTTCAAATCCGTTACATAATATTTCCCGACAATTTTATCGTTCTTATCCGCTAGTTCCATAATCATTGGCCCAATTATTCGTTTTACAACTACAGAGCCTAGATATCGGTGACCTAATTTGGCGGAATATCCGTCAGCTTTGCTACTTAACCTTTTATTCGGGTAGTACACTTCGGTACCCGGTTCTATTTTGAATTGCTTTGTCTTGTCTAGATTAGCCTTGGCAAGCCGTTTGTCAGAATAAGTTTTCATCTGATTTTCAACCTTATGCTTTAATTCATCAAATTTCGATATTCTTTTCACCCATTCGTCAACCAGTGTGTTTGCTACGGGTTGGCTTCCGTCGACAAAATTTTCTCGCGGACTTGTGTCTGCTTCGCGGGCGTGATTTAAATAAAAAGGGGTGACCCTACTACCCGCGTGAGAGACTGTGTTATAAGCGAGTTGGAGTTTCGATAAATGTTCGTCCCATTCATTCTGGTTGTCTTTTAAGAATGCGGCGATCATTGGTTTTATCGTCCTGTTTACTCTTTCGACGGGGTTAGATTGTGGGTGTGCTAGCGGAGTTGTAATATGTTCAATCTTTCTCGCGGCTAACAAGGCTCCGACCTCTTTGTTTATGTATTCCGTACCATTATCCGAAATGATAGACTCTGGAGTTACTCCCCACCTGTCGAATACGGTTTCCAATATCTTGGTAACATTTTTCCCGGTTTGGTTCCTCACGGGAAACAGTTCTATGAACTTCGTGTAAAGGTCCTGGATGACAATTATATACACGTTGCCCTTCTTCGAACGAGGGAAGGGTTCTACCGAATCAATCGACAATTGAGCCCACGGTTTCAATAACGGTCTCGTTCTTAGAATACCTTTTATCGGATTCTGGTTATACTTGACTTTTTTGCACGTCTCGCACTCTTCGACATACGCTTTGATATCTTGCGACATTCCTGGCCAGTAATAATTTCGCTTAATACGCTCGTAAGTGTTGTCCCTACCTAAATGTCCCGCCTGCGGCGTTTCATGATTCGCCTGCAATACGCCGAGGACGTCTGTCGGTCGGACTACCCTTTTCCAGGGATTTTCGTCGTCGATAAGCATTTTAGCATAGTCGGGTCTATGATAATAGAGTTCACCGTTCGCGATTTTCCATTCAGGAAATCGGTCCGGCTGTTTCGTCACGAGTTCGCGTTTCGACACGTACCAATCTTGGTCGCAGATATTTGAAAACTGTACTCGTCCTTTAATGGTATTCTCGACAATTTCTTCCCATCCAATCGGATCGACGTCGCGGTCGTGTAACCGTGATAACGCGTCCGGCGCTTCATTTGTTGTACCGCGTCTATACTCGACCGTCATTAGATGTTGATGGAGGAAAATCGCCCACCTTGCGAGTCGACCTACCGGATTTTTAAGCCCGTACAACCATTGTAACGCTTGGTGATCGGTGACGACTTTGAAGGGTAAGCCTTCCAGATAGCATCGTAATTTTTCGACTGCCCAAACTACAGCTAGACATTCCTTTTCTGTTGTGGTGTAGTGTAGCTCGGCACCTCTCAACGGTCGGCTTAAAACTTCTATCAAATTTTCTTTCCCGTTATCCGAGTCCGGCTGTACGAGTATTGCGCCTAGTCCAAAATCGCTCGCATCTGTATACAAGACGAATGGTTGACCCGGTATCGGTGTATATAGTCGCGGAGTATTCGCGAGTGCTACTTTGGTTTCCTCGAATGATCTTTGTTCTACCTCGGTCCATTTCCACGGAACCTTAGGGCTTGTTAATTTGTTTAGCGGCCCCTGTACGCGCGATATATTTTTTAGGTGACGGTGATACCAGTTAACAAGGCCATTGAATTGTCGAAGTTGAGTCCTATCTTTAGGTACTGGAAAGTCGAGGATTGGTTGAATTTTCTCGGGATTCGGCCTCATGCCAAACTCATCGACTACATAGCCGAGGAATTTTACTTCCCTGCATGCGAAACTGCTTTTTTCTCGATCAATTTTGAGTTTTGCTTCGCGCACGACTTCGAATAGCAAAGACAGGAGCGCAAGGTGTTCATCTAAATTTTGGCTAATCACGATCCAGTCGTCCAAATACGCAAATACTTGGTCGCCCCATTTATTTGGGAGGTTTCTTTCTGCAATTAGATCTTTGATTCTACGTTTTAATTTGTCCATCAGACATTGAAAAGTAGATGGAGCCCCCGTTAGACCATAAGGCATTCTAACCCATTCTAGTAATCCCTTACCTTCTACTACGAACGCAGTATATTTCCGACTGTCTTTGTTCATGGGGATCTGATGGAATGCCTCGCTCATATCGAGAGTCGAGATTATTTTAGCGTGATGTAGCTGTGAGAGGATAGATTTCATGTGTTGAATCGGGTACGCGGGCTTAACAGTTTGTCGATTTACCGGGCGGTAGTCGACACAAAATCTCAACCCGCCGTTCGCTTTCGGAGCTACCACCGGTGAACATGCCCAGTCGCTATTGCTCCATACAACATATCCTTTGTCTAGCAAACGGTCAACTTCCTTGTTTATGAATTCGCGTACGACCTCGCTTCGTCGATAAGGTTTCTGTCGATGTGGGGTAGGGTTAGTGATCTCGATGACGTGCTCCGTTAAATCGGTCACGCCGGTTGAATCCCTATCTAACTTTGAAAATTCATTGTCAAGAAAGTATTTTAATTTGTCAGCCTGCTCGGTGGTTAACGCCCTTAACTCGGTTTTGGTAACGCGACGTTGTGCAAGTGGATAGGAATGCTCGTTACCGTCTAGAGTCCACGTTTCGTCATTCGGGTTTATTTTGACTTTAAACGCCATCCAAAAATCCATCCCAAGAATTACATCGTTCGATAGATTCGGAAGAACGCTAAACCACTGTGGCCCGTAAATAGTGCCGACGTCAATCACGAAACAAGTTCCCCCTTTCGTTTTAACAACCGACTTATCACCGAGTCGTACTCCACTTCGGGATGTCGAGTCCTCGGAAATTTCCTTCACTTGGAAATCTTTTACCCTGTCATAGGCATCATGACTGAGATACGATCGCTCGCTACCGCTATCTATTATTCCGCGGATTTTTTTCCCGAATATACTGATCTCAACCGGAATTCTCGTAACTCTGTCTGGTTCGTTTAGACTGTTATTCGCTCGAAAGATTCGACGTCGAGTCAACCGGTGAATTATCTGTGCTGGAAGTCCGATCGGCCTCCAGTACCGCAGTTTTTCGACATCTGACGCGATACACGGGGAACGTTCCGCAACGCCACCGTGCTTTTCGCTAACCGTAGTGAGCGTTGACAACTGCGCCAACCCTTCGTCGGGCTCGTCTGCTACAGTTTGGGTCAGTACGTCGGAGTCGTCGTCTGAGATATCTGAGTCGTCTAGTAACTCGTCTATTATTTCTAGACTCATTGACTGATAATTCCCCTCTGTCCCTTGATTTCGTGGGTTAGCCGACATTAATATGTTTTCTTCAAAGCTCGTTTTCTCTAATGATTTTACCTGACCTATATTATCCCTGTTAATATTCGGAATTTTGATTTCCTCCGTCTTGCCCTCGGTGGCAGTGGCCTGAGGTTGGCTTACTGCGGGCCTTCGTCGTTTCCCGAGCGCGTTGGGCAATCTTTATTTACATGACCGGTGGCTCTGCAGAGATGACATATGACTTGGCGATCGGTAACACAAGAACGCGAGTTATGTCCTATTTGACCGCAATTAAAACAGAACATTTTACTCGGGTCTGGAGTGAATTTAGTCCGCGCTTCATTTTGTTGCGTCGCAGACTTTGATGTCGGGTTCTGCTTGTCTTTGTCAAAGCGCGCGAGATTTCGTTCTAATCTTTGCCTTCCAAGAGTTTTAGGGTGATTAGTCGTATTAGCCCTTTTTATCGCGCCTGTAGGATTTTGCTGTAAGGCGCACAGTTCAGCCGATTGTTCATCGCTATCACTTTCATCATCGGAATCCTGGGCATCGTCGTCCTCCTGTAGCGCTCTCAATTCTGACTTCGCGGAGATCTCTTTTTTCGTGTCGGTTGACCTCCGATAGAGATAACTGCGTTCGTTGACGTAATGCAAAAATTGGGCGTAGTCATTAATTTGCAGATTCAGAATCTCAAATGCTAGTCGCGGATTAAACTTAGTAAGAATTTGTTTAAGTTGTTCCCTGAAGGACGGTGGATGACGCATTCGCTCGAAAAATAGACGCGCGCGGCAAGTAAATTCCGCGAGGCTTTCCCCTTTTTCTAGTTTTAGGTTGTGCACCTCCAAGAAAAGGGCACCGTCGTCTTTTTTCACTCCCCATTGAAACCGAAAAGCACGCGTAAAATCCTTCCAGTTACGCCAATGCCGTTTATTTAATAAGTACCAAGCCCTATATGGTCCCTCAAATATATTAGCCAGACACGGAACAAATGAATCCTTGCTGATGCCGCTAACGCTCAATTGGTCTTTCAGGATCAACAAAAATTGTTCCGGATCCCTTTCCGTTTGAGGGTAGGTGATTTTCCAATTACTGACAATTCTTCCTATTTTGATCGCGGCGTCGAATTCACGATCGGTCGCGGTCGCGTGTGGTCGGGTTCCTCTCTCAACGTATGAGGATGCTGTGGGAACGCTGCATCTATCCCGTGATTCGTAACGGTGGTAACGCTGTCGAATATCGTCGTCACTGTCGCTAGACTCGCTGCTTTGCCTAGATAGGGCACCCCTTCGTGAATCTATTGACGAATTTTCGCGACTTGGTCGGTAATCACGACCAGATTCTCTACGCGGTGGCGAGTTAGTCTCGTTCCTAGTTATTTGTCGGTATTCGTTCTCAGTGACGTGCATTTCCTCTATTACAGGTTCGTTTCCTGGTGTTTCGCGAATCACTACTACCCTGACCAAATTACTACGTTCTCCGCCGACTGGGCGTTCACAACGTTCGGAATTGGAATACATTAATTGGGAATTCGATCTATAATTATTCGACAATCCTTGCGTTAGATTTTCCCGCCTATTTTCTTCGCGAAAGCGGACTCTACTAGTTTGCCTTCCTTCGACCAAGGCGTCTCCGAGATAATCTGACTGTCCGGTTCTAACCGAATCAGTGAGCTGCGTATTATTTGAGTTATGCAACGCTCTCGCATCTGTTGCACTTCCCTGTTGGTACCGTACGAACGCACCTGAGGGGTTTAAAAATCTATCCCGGGTTGACTCTTGACCGGTTGCATTATTTTGATCAAATTCCGCGTGGATGTGTGATGCTATTCTATCCACTATAATCTCTCTGCCATCTATCTCTATAGACGGAGAGTTTGCGCAAGTCGTCGTTTCACTGTTTACTTGGGTATTACTCACACTAAGCGAACTCACTATTCTTAATACTTCATCGATTTTATTTTCCCGCGCCTCGACGTTCTTTAATCTGTCATCGAAAACATCTAGTCTTCTCGCTACAGACTCGATCATATGTTCTAACGGCGACCTTCGCGAGCTATCTTGGGGAACCGGCGTACCTGAACGCGACCCCCGACCCCTGCCTAACAGCTGATCCCCTTGGCTAGGCGGTTGATAACCTCTAGTTGATCCGGTTGCACTTCCTAATATATTCGCAATACAAGTACGGCCTATAACTTCGTCAGTTTCGACCATTTGATCGGGTGGAGGATCCGAAGATGCATTTTCTCCACGGGGATTTACCTGCTCAGGTGGTACCGCGAAAGTCTCGTCGATAGGCATGTTCGACCCCTTTTTATTCGACGCTTTTTTCGAGTTACTCGATGTTGTTTTCGCGGCTGCTCTGGTTATTCGTTTCTTAGGCGGTGAAAAGAACATTGACATAGTCGCGTTTCATGCTAATAATAACACCGCTTTCAAAATAATAATCATTAGCTTAATAATGACATATTTGACTTGCCAGAGCTAACGCGCACAATTCGTTTAAACAAAAATACACAATTACAATAAGAAATAATAAATAAATAAATAATTCAATAAATATGTAATTTAATAAATATCTCAACAAGTATGATTCACACACAGATAATTTGACGATTAACACAGACTAGCGAATTTCTCTATTCACGATAATCAGGCCAATAATTCTCAATATAAATAATATTCTTAATACGTACGTGTAATATTTCGATATCTGCCGAAGAGTGGAAGAGACACTGTTCACTCTATTATGTTTACAACTCGACTGCCTGTTTAGGCGCTCGCCCGGACAACGGCTACACTGTTGCCGGCCGGCGTGTAACAAAGACTTGCTACAGACAAGGATGCCTAATGCTCAAAATTCTTCGTTTCTCTTTCGCTCTTACGGTCTTAGCTAATTTTGAATTTTATTCTCTTTTATTTCAATTTCTAATATTTTTCAACCTGGTATTAACAGACGTTACTTCCAAATTGACATTTAATAATTTTGATTTTTCCAACGTGGCCCCACGTTGGGCGCCAAATGAGACAAGACTTTGGACTGCGATTTTACGGGGCAAAGTCTACACTTGCCGCGGCCGTGGTCCAACGGCTGACAAGGCTCTAGGACTATTTTATTTAATTAATTTGTGTTGGGCGCCAATCAGTTTCGGCTAACTGATAACCAATTTACTGACCTATAGTTTTGACGCTTCTAAGACTAGAGACATGGGACAAAACAAGGTGGATTCCGCTGGTGGACCAGAAAATAAATTGCAAGATAGATCGAGCTTTACATTATATTTGACTCGTACTCACTTTATTTGGTGCGGTGGTGAGTCGCAAGAGTATCACCTGAATCACTTCACAATGCCACAATACTTGACGATAATAGATTCTATTACAATAGACGGAACGAATTCAATATAATCAAAGGTGATAAATTCAATGACGAATCACAAAATTTGACAAATTCGGACTCCCCGAGAACGTGCCTTCTCGATAACAGACGATCAAAAAGTACGTTTCTACTTGATAACAGACGATCAAGGAGTTACGTGTCTTCTTGATAACAGACGAACAAGAAGTTATATGTGACTACCCGTCAACAGACTGACGAGAAGTTTTTGTGTCTTCTCGTTGACAGACGAACGAGAAGTGTTCTCTGTACCTGTGAACTTTGACTATACCCATCATGGCCGCGCATTTCTGCCTGGGGCTAATACAAGTGCGAGCGCTATCTTTAATTGCGGTCGGCCTATTTCGGAGCATCCGAATTTGACGAGATTTAGCCAAATTCATAAATTAATATAATTAATTTTAACAATATACGACCAACGAATAGGGACTTGACACAAGGGGATGATTGTTGCTTTCGGGGAGTCAAATCTAGCGCGGACGTCGAGGTGAAATAAACTTTCCTGTCACAATGCATAAAGGAAACGTTAAGTTTTGATTTGCCTGACTCCCAAAGATAAGGGGTATCTCCTAGGTACTAGGTGACGGTATTCCTGGATCCGTCACACAGGTTGGTCCTCATTCAAGTTAAAAAAAAAGCCAGTTGGAGCTCGTCAAACTGGCTTTGAAATTTGCAATCAACAAAAATTTCAATCTTAGAATTTTTTACCCATTCACTTTGCATGCAAGAAGAATCCATCATACCGATATTATTCAGTAAGCACCATCATCTTCTCAGGTGAAAAATCACATGTGGTGTATTATACGAGAATGGGGCGCTGTATCATGATTTGATTTGTTCCAGCATAGCACATTATATTATCGAAAAAAAAATCATTTTAGTTTTTGTCAGTTATTGACTTCAATGTTACGTCGTGCTAACATGTGGATTAATTGGTTACAACACTTAGTAACTCTACGCCAATTTTATATTTGAAGAAAAAAGAACGGCTCATTCTATGTCCTTATAAAAAAATGACGCATTTTTCTGCGAGAAAATTTGAAATACCTTGGTCTTATTAGTTCTAGACGTCTTTTAAACCCCCCTCCACACGTTGTTTTTTTTGGGTTGCAGCATCTCGTCGTATGAGTCTGTAATTTCGAACTTAATATGTCTTGAAACGCATTCCTGTCTCGCAAATCCGCTGCATCGATTAAAAGCTTTTCGAAGCGCTTCACACGAAGTGGGCAACCACGATTGCATTTTGATGTTTCTATCAAACTGGGCATGTCGGTGAATAAATTACCAGCTAACCAGCCAACGTTAGTTTCGCAATTAACAAGTCGGCATCCACCACGGCACGTATCGGTGTTTTTTTTTAACCATCTCATTAAGATTCTGGCTCGCAATTGATAAGAATGTGCTCCCAATCCTTTCTCGAGAGTATCTAGCACCAGCGCCATAAAAGGGTTAACTTCAACGAGTTCTTCGGCCTATGATGATAAAAAACAAATAATCATGGCAAGAAAAGAAGGTATGCATACAAACATCTATTGGCAATGAAAATCACTGAGACCTGGTTAAATAACTTGAATATGTATGCCACAAAATGACGCGGAATCAATATCTACGATTCAGATGAGTGTAAAATCATAGCAAGTTCAAAATTCCAGATCAGGTGAGTTTAACCTTATAATTGGTTACACACTAGGGTGTTTCATTGAAAACGAAATTTTTTTTTGCTGACATATGAAAATTTTGTTTTTTACGTCGAAAAAAAAATTTCGTGAAAATTTGAGCCCTTAATTTTGATTCTAAGTACTTCCTTTTTAATTTTGTAGTTTTTCCATATAAAAAGCATGCATTTTTAATCATTTTTACTTTAAATTTCTATATTTGGGCCGGGTTTTGAATTAAAATTTTGAAGTCAGACGGAAGAAGACATCGATTGTCGATTTTTTCTATGTCAATT
Organism: Athalia circularis; assembly: GCA_963978495.1. Taxonomy (NCBI): domain Eukaryota; kingdom Metazoa; phylum Arthropoda; class Insecta; order Hymenoptera; family Athaliidae; genus Athalia; species Athalia circularis. The sequence continues at coordinate 11,847,250 of OZ021702.1, forward strand.
GTGTTAAATTTAAGTGATAAATTGATATAGGTATAGTCGTTGAATCAAATTACATATACATAAATTTCAATGAAACCTATTTTTTCTTTGTTTTTGGTTATTAAATTGCTTATATCTCTTAAACAAAGCACTTTAGTGATATAAACGTGAGAACCTTTTTTGTCAAAAATTAAATTTTCTACAACTTTTTCTTTTAAACTTTCTCGGTAAAACCAGTCATTCGCTCGATTTTCTCAAAAATATGTGAAAAAAAGTGAAACAACGACTTTTGGAGCTACCACAATCAATGTAAATAAATCAAAAACAAAATTGATGCAGGGCCTTTCAGAAACCGCAAATACTATGCAGGAAATTATGGTGATAAAAATTATAATTCAAAACCCGGCCAAAATATAGAAATTTAAAGTCAAAATGATTAAAAATACATGCTTTTTATATGGAAAAACTACAAAATTAAAAAAGAAGTACTTAGAATCAAAATTAAGGGCTCAAATTCTCGGGGAATTTTTTTGTCGCCCTAAAAAACAACATTTTCATGTTTCAGCAAGAAAAAAAAAAATTTCGTTTTCAATGAAACACCCTATTAGACACCGATTCTGATTGAACAGATTAGCTTCACAGGAACATTGAATATAATTGGTGAGACAAAAAAAGGGTATTCATTGGATAGAAAATGGAAACTTCATCGTGAGGCAATCGTGTTCTGATTTATGCTACTACACATTTTCTCTTGATTCTCATAGGTAGTACCGAAAATCTCTCCAATATTAGTGTTGCCTCAAACAATGCTGAGCATGCAAGTTGTCAGTTGGATAACCTTTACACCGTGTTGTTGGCTTTCAAGGGACGCTTCTTACCGCTTTGATATGACCTTCAAGATGTCAGTTATTTAACTTTCAGACGCTATGAGATCGAGTTCTAGTCTATTACTTTGATGAACAATTCAGATTTCTCTTTCAGCGTTACGTATTCGGTTCTAAATCTTTGTAAAAGTATGCGTTCAGACACTTAATCTGACGAATGAAGGTAAAGAAACCCTAACCTATCAAGTTTTCTCTCTTTGCCTCAATAAATGTACTTGAAGTGCGACCCCTACAATTTCTACATGAAATTGGTAGAGACATTGGTAATACATCAAGTAAATCCGATGCAATATAGGGATATCATTTTTACCTTCTGTCGCAGAATTGGCCAGTCGGAAAATGAAGCCATCATTAACTGAAAAAGACTGTCGAAGGCACAAGTATTAAAGAGGCATACTTTTTCGTCGTCAATTGACAGTGCTCGGAGTGTGTTTGTGCCACCAGCTTTGATAATTGGCAGATTGCGATTTTTTCCGAACGTCAACTTATCTCGTATTTCATGTGCGCTATCACCCAAATATCTTGCTCGTCGTTTCTTCGTCTTTTTACTTAGTCCTCGCCAATTTTCCTCTTCCTGTGTGGCAATGATTTGTGGCGTGCTTTTTTCATCATGACATTTCATGCAACGATATCGTGTACCATATCCTTCCTCGAGTGCTATTGCAATAGAACATGGGCGGATAGCATGCACAGGCTCACTACATGAATCGCATAGGTGCGCACCTGGTGGTTTTACAAAAATAGCACACGCAGAGCACGAGTTTTTTTCAGAATTTTCATCGCCTTTTTTGCGTTCGTTAATGGTGTGGCAGGTTCAGGATCATCAAGCATGGCCACTTCCATTTCTTCATTTGCATATGACGATGAGTCTCTTATTTCTTGGATTATATCAATGCTATCCGTTTGATTCTTTTGTACAGATACGGGATTGTCCGTTGAATGCTTTGCATTTACTATTTTAATGCGACCGGTGATATAATCGATATGTTTTTTCAGAAACACATCCGGTCTCATCGGTGTCATTGAATGCTTCAACGACATCCGGTCTCATCGGTGTCATTGAATGCTTCAACGACATCCGGTCTCATCGGTGTCATTGAATGCTTCAACAAGTGGGTTTTTATTTTATTAAACTCCCCCTCTACTGCAGCACTGGAAGCCGGTACACGTCCATAGCCAATTTCGTCTATCAGTATATTCGACCATAGCGGGATCAATTTCAGATCTCTTACAAGCCGATCTCCTAACTTGGGCAGATGATGAGCGTTCTCGCGATCTCCAACCTCTCCTGAAGCATCTTGTACTTCTTTTTCAATGTTCGCTGCCCACTTGGACCACTGATTTTCCCCATAGCCATCATTAGCTTCACTGGCTTCATTTTCGTCGGTATTAGTATCAGCAGGGTCATTATTATTGGAACACTATTAACAAAGAAAAAATGGAACCTGATCGGTCGATCACTAATTCTAAGTTGTGATTGAGCAAATACGCAATTCTTGGTAGAGCTATATGGGCAATTCCACCTCAAATCAGACAGGAAATGAACCCATATTTTTTAAATCGACTGAATTTTTTCCGCGTGTAGTACACATGCACCAAGAGTTGATATGGGCACTTAAGTTCAGCCAAAATATTTTTTTTACCAAAGGTAAAAATAATGGATTGTGTGAAAAATTCGCTCACGGTCGGCTTCAAGAATATATCTATATATGTATATCTGGTTCTACTTATTACAAAGAAATCTGTAAAAACGCATTCGAAAACTAGAAGAATACACTTCCCGAACTTTTTTTGCAAATGAGCAACAACTAGAAATTTGTAGTTATTATAAACAAATGAAATGTTTAACTAATTTTTAACCAAAGTTGAGCCATTTTCAAAATTCCTAAAAAAATATATTCGTATTCATTATTCAATTCTGAGGTATGAGTAATTCTTTATTTCATTGATGAGTTATTTTTTTTTCTATTGTTTTTCAAATCAAGAGACTCGGTAGAGTCTCGCGCCAAGTACATTTAAACAAGAATGGGCGGACTACCGAGTATCTATACCGCTAGGAGAGCAGAAAAGCGGTGTAGGGCCAACCATTCTATCAAGTATCTCCGAAATCATCAGCATTTCGGGTAATTTGGATGCACTTTTGCGATGTAGATCAGTGTAGCGGGTTCATTCAAGCCTGATTCCAATGAAGTCCGTGGTCGGAAAGTTGAGGTATGATGATCTCTGATCACCGGTGGGCTTGTTTCATCTACGATTAAGCACCACCGTCGTCGTCCTCGGCGTCGTACACTAGCTATATGTCATCGGGAAACCAAACCTTTTCACGTAAATGGTATAGAAGGGAAGCCGCGGCTCGCACCATATTCCTATCAAAGCTAGCTCCTATAAAGTAGGAAAAAGGTCATAAGTTCCGCGCGCCCCGCAGGTGGCGTCAGCGTAGCTGGTCATCTCTTACCGAGTTCGCCACCCCACAGCGATTCTTTTTCATTGGCATCCAGAAAAGCGGTGCTCTCATTGGCTACCGTTCGCCGCGCTGGCTGCGTAAGGGATTTGAAAATGCCCGTCATCCGCTGCCTGGTCTGCATTACTGGTCTGCTGGCAAATCTAACATGGCTCAGGCACCATAAAAGTGGCGGGCTTGTCATTGCCGGAATGTGGGTTGTATAACACACGTCCTTTTGACAGCCCTTTCAGTTTCGTAAATGAACACAAATAATCGCAGATAAAACTCTGACCAGCGCAACACATGTTTCTACCCTATCGATGATAACGACGTCGGGTGTTCACTCGCCAGCTCGCCGACTACTTGTGAGGTTACGAGGAGAAAGCTCGTTGAATCATCGGTAATCGTTACCAGCAGTAATATCGTAATGAAGTTTTTAATATATCACAATATACATAGGTGTATTGAATAATGGTAGGCAGGGTGTTCAAGTTTGTTGAATCCGCGAAGCAATCACATGAGTAACAAACAGCATGGGTGTGAGTCAATCATAAACTTTGCATTTCTAACGTACTTACTGTATCGAATTAAAATAACTAACATCTGTCTTTGTCCCACAAGGATACCGATATCAAAGAATGCAGCGGTTTCTGTTGCAATACGACGAACCAAAGGATCCTATTCCCACAGATAAATTGACGTCAGCAAATTCTTTGGATCCTCCAGTGTTAATTCATAAAGAAACTCAGTCCTTCTCCCAGTATATCACGAACGAAGAGCTCCTCTCTGATTCCTACTCACCGACGAAAGTTCCGAACGACTGTAATGGCGGGAGAGTTTTTAAAACAAAGAAAGTCTTACGAAGTGCAGCCAAATCATATCCTTGTCACCTACCAAGCAATTATTTGTGAGCCAACTATAATTCATGCCTTTTTTCATACCAAGTATACCGATTCATAGAGACTAACATTATCCTTTTTCTTTTAAGCATACCGACATTGAAGGAAGTATCAGTTCTAGTTCCAATGCCACGAACCAAAAGTTCCTGCTCCCACAAAAAAATTAGCAGAAGTTGAAGTGCTCAGCATTTCCTTTTATGTTTCCTGAGAAAATTCAATTTTCTTCCTGGCACAATATGAACCAAGAGCTCCTCTCCGATCCTTTTCATCGATGAAAGCTACAGCCGAATCCAATGTGAGAATTTTTTTAAATGAAACTCTCTCTTCGTTATATTTCATCATATATTGCAGTCAAACTGAAACCTGGCCATCTGCTTAACAGTTGTTCATAAGTCAACTATAATCTTGTTTAAAAAATATAGATTTTGAGAAAGTCACTACCAGGATAACGACTAGTAATCCTAAGGAATGGCAAGGTTGATTTCATGTAGACTGAAATTACCGTGATCAAACCACCAAATTCGTACCGATTTATGGGAAATACATTGCTTGCTCTATTATATCCTTTAGAGTGCAAAATAGAGTGATATGATTTTCATGGCGGTACGATCATGGCAACTTCACCTTGTATGTGATAGAACCATTTTTTTTATCCTGCTGCCGAACACCATTTTGTGGCGTCCCTTTATTAGACACGTAGATAATTTGTCATAATTTTTTGAGTTTTAATCATTTCTTATGCGCGTAACATGTATTAAAATTGATATTTATCGGATTTCATCACTGAAATCTGGTATTAAGCGTGTATTGTAACATGGTGCAATATACCCTACCCATATTATAAATAAAATCAAATAGAATATAAAAAATAATATTAATACGCCAACCTGTATGGGTGATCATCTATCTCGATGGCATTCCTTTGTTTCAAAACGGGTGCTTAGCGGTACCGCAGTAGCCATAGCAAATGTGATAGATTAAATTAATAAGTTAACTTTACCAACCGCTAGAGGACCAAACCAAAAGAAGGTCTCTCATAGGAAAGAAATAACCAAGCTAGTTTATAATCCCCCAAATTTTCCATGTAAAAGCGTGCTCTACCCTAACCAGGTGGTCTGTTCCGGCATCGTGGATTGATTTCGGTCCTTCTGCCTGTCTCGGCTTCCAACTCGTTTGTAGGTTAGGTTGACCAGCATCGCGGATTGATTTCGGTCCTTCTGCCTGTCTCGGCTTCCTGTTTGCTTTTTATCAAATTCACCATTAAATATTCCGAGTCAAACAGTAGAGTCACGAAAATAGAATCGGATCGGAGGTTTGATTAAATTCCCTCCACCGCGTAAAAAGGTATAGTCGCTCAAAGGGGTTATTCACCCTATCTAGTTGTAATTGGTAGTTACGATAATTTAATTCTAAGAATTGTCAATTCATCTTTGAATTAGCACATTTATTCCTGTTAGTTCCAAAAAACCTTGTTCCGAATAAATATATCCTCGTTAACCAGTGTAAATCCTTTCTTCCTACAACGTGTTATTGCATATTATTTCGTTCCACACACCTAGGATGTATTTCCGAACGCCCTGAGATTCAGAGTTTTTGTGAGTAAGGATATTGTGGCAATGAAATATATACGGCACAGTTACTTCTCAATCACAATTGGGTTTTTATTTACCACGAATAATAAGGACCGACGATGTCAAAAACAACGAACTTTTCTTCAACATAATAAATACAAACATTGAACATAAGGAGGTGGGATAACACCACATGAATTGTTTCTTGAATTGTATTCAAGTTGGCGGTGAAAACCGCGCAGCGTGATCCAGTATCAAATCATATCCAATACTTCCCCTCGATGCGTGGTTACTTTCAAGAGTCGTTCGTTATGAGTCCGAGACCTAATAGATCGACGTACCGTCTGTGTTTGGGTCCGGGTAATGCTTTGGTTAGCATGTCAGCAATCATGTCTTCTGTGCTTATATATTCGAGTACCAACTTCTTGCCTTTTAAAGCCTCACGAATAAAATGATGTCTGACATCAATATGTTTTGTTCGAGCATGGTAAGTTGGATTTTCCGCGAGTCTATGAGCCCCCATGTTATCATTTAGGACTCTTACATCAGCTAGATTTTCAAATCCCAGTTCCGTTAGAAAACTCCTCAAGTATATAGCTTCTTTAGTAGCTTCTGTTATTCCCATGTATTCTATCCGGTATATGATCGTCTGTCCATCAGACAACTTGCCCAATCCGCATCGACATAGCCCTTAATGGGTTCCCTAGTGGATTTGAAGATGAGGCCTAGTCTTGCAGTTCCTTTCAAATAACGCAAGATGCGTTTCGCCGCGGTCCAGTGTGTAGACGTGTGACCATCATTAAATTGACTCAGTGCGCTTACAGCATGTACATTAACGCGCCTATGAGTTCGCGATACGGTGTCTTCTTGTCGTCTGGGTCCTGATTGTCCTCATCATCCGTCAGCTTCACGACGACATCCATTGGAGTTGTGGTTGGTTTTGAATCCGTCATTCCGAATCGACCCAGTATGTCTTTGATGTATCCTCCTTGACTTATTGTTATATTATTCTCGTTTCGTGAAAATTCCAGACCAAGGCAGTATTTGACATCTCCTAGATCTTTTATCTCGAATTCGAGTGATAATCCTCTCCTTATTTCGGCTATCACGTTTTGGTTTCAAGAAGCAACCAAAATATCATCGACGCAAATTACGATCAAGAGCAAGTCTTCCCCTTGCCCCCTACAATACACGCAAAGATCTGCATCGGTAGGATTTGTGCCAAATTTCTTCAGTACCTCATCCAATCTTTTATGCCAATTCCTTCCCGATTGTTTGAATCCATATAGGGATCTTTCTAACAGGCAGACCTTATCTCCATCTGTCATATCTTCCAGCATTTTTTTTGCCTGCATTCCCAGTTCGCTCTGTTTGTTTTCGGTTTGAATCATTCTTTCCAATGCTTTTGCAAAATATTGTGGAATCTCCATAAGTATCCTCTCTTCGATAGCACCGTTTAGATACGCGGTAGTTACATCAAATTGTTTAATTTCCATTTCATATTCTGCTGCAATAGCTGTTAGGAGGCGAATAGAACTTAATGGAGCTACTGGTGCGAAGGTTTGATTGTAGTGAACTCCCGGGCACTGAGCAAAACCTTTCGCAACGAGACGAGCTTTTCTTCTTTCAAGTGTTCCATCCGATTTGTATTTGTTTCGTAAAACAATCCGGCTACCGATAATCTTCTCATTTTCTGGATGATCTACGAGTTTCCACGTATTATTCTTAAGAATCGATTTTGCTTCGACCGCCATCGCTCGAAACCAACTTTCAGCATCGGGACCTGATACAGCTCGTTTTAGAGGTATCTCTGCTACAAAAGCTTGTTCGATTTCCGCATATCCAGCTTCTTGATATTGTTTTCGTGGTTTTCCTCTGTGTCCAGTTAAAACTCGTCTCGGTCTTCCACGGCCTCTTCGTGATCTCTCATCAACATGTTTGTTCACCTCGTGACTTTCGCTTCCCTCGTCATAACCTTCTTGATCGTCGTGATTCTCCTCTTCTTCGTTGTCAACGTCTTTCACGACCACAGCTGGATCATTATCCAGTTGCTCTTCGTTATTTCTTATTTTAATAAGGATTTCTTGTCGTTTATTAGTTTGTTGTGTGAGTTTTTCCGGGATAGGGATAATGTCTTCGTAATATTCTTCCGAATGATTTTTCGTTCCTTCTAGAAATTTGACATCCCGTGACATCACGATTTTCTTTTCATTAGGTAACCAAACTCTATATGCCTTTGACTGGTCAGAGTATCCAAGGAAAATAGCTTGCTTTGCACGTTCTTCAAGTTTACTTTTTCCTGGAACTCTGTCTAAACAATAAACAACACAGCCGAACTCTCTCAAATGGCTTACGTTTGGTATCTCATTTTTCCAAAATTCGTACGGTGTACGTCCGTTCAAACTTTTGGCAGGACACCTGTTTCAAATATAATTCGCAGTTGATACGGCTTCGGCCCAAAAAGATAAAGGAAGCCCTGAATGGATAAGAAGACATCTCACCATTTCTAGGAGAGTTCGATTCTTCCTTTCCGCGGTACCGTTTTGTTCCGGGTTATACGCGACGGTGAGTCTTCGTTGAATTCCTTTTTCTTTCAGGTAACATTCGAATTCATTACTCAGGTATTCCCTTCCGTTGTCAGTTTGTAGGTTCTTGATGTTTACACCTTTTTGGTTTTCGACTAAATGTCTGAACTCTTCAAACGCTTTGAATGCTTCATCCTTTGATTTCAGGAATCAAACTTCACACCATTTAGAATGATCGTCGATGAAAGTTATAAAATATTTCGCTTGACCAATCGATTGCACGCGCATCGGACCACAGAGATCAGAGTAAATTATCTCTAATAACTCGCTTTTTCGTTCTAATTTTTTCGGAAAAGGGGCCCTCGTCATTTTCCCGCGGAGGCAGATCTCGTAATTTAATTCAGCTTTACATTCTTTTAGGTTCAGACCCCGTAAAGCTTCACTGCGCTCGCTTTTTACAAGATCCTGTACATTGATATGCCCTAAACGACGATGCCAGGTGTTAAGCACCTCCAAGGATTTCTTGGTATCAATCTCTTTTTTTGAAACTACGTGACTGCGCATGCTCTACAAAATATAAGTCTTCGATTCGATTGGCGATCATTTTTATGTCTTCATCTTTAACGGATACTCGTTTACTTTCCACGACATATGCATGATTTTGTTTGAATATTACGTCGCAATCTTTGTCCGTAATTTTAGCGACTGACATTAGGTTTGTACAAAGAGTAGGAACATGAAGCGTATTATGCAAACTTACGTCTTTTATTCCCCCTTGGACATCAGCTGTACATTCAACCGTTCCTATCACTTTTATTTCCGTCGTGGCATTGCTGGCTGGATTAAGTTTTGCTGGTCTTGAATCGCTTATTTCCGCGAATTCGTTTGATTCTTTGCAAAGATGTGATGTAACACCACTATCCAAACACCATCTATGATTACGCAAATCAATAGCCGCCCGAAAAACCTCGTGAATACCGGTTAATTGTTCCGTAGCACACCAGTTCACCTTTTCGACAGGTTTATTTACTTTTTCCGTATCACCACGTCTTTTCATGCAATCTGAAGCTTTGTGACCCAACGTCTTGCATCTACTACACCGATATCTGAATTCGCCTTTATTTTCAAATGATTTATTGACGGGTTTGCTCTTCTTCAAGTTCCACGGCTTTTTCGCTACCGTGGCATTTTGAGACGTACCACGAGTATCATTTTTCCGCGCGTCGCTTTCTTCGATTATTTTTACGCGTAGCGCTTCGGGGTTCGGCAATTCGTCGCGAGATTCAATCGCGCACCTAAAATTCTCAAAACTCGGTGGTAAACTATACAATAACATTATGGCGATTAAATCGGGATTTATATCGACATCCATTTCTGACAACTTATCGATCGCGTCAAAAAATTTCTGAATATGCTCGCGCACGTCATCTCCGTCATTCATTCTTTGAAGCATCAATTGTTTTAACAGGGTAGCTTTACGAGCAGGCCCTTTTGATTGATAAATGCCTTCGAGTTTTAACCACACTTCACGAGATGTTGCACACCCCTTTATCTGTTTTAATTCAGAAGGATCAATCGATAAAATTAGATCGGATTTAGCTTTGCTATCATGTTTCATCCAGGTTTTTATACGATCTTCGGTCGCGGGCGTCACATCGAGCATGGGTTTTATACATTCGCCGTTTACGTACCCCCACGCGTCATTCTTAACGAGTAACGCTTTCATTCGCATTTTCCAAGTATCAAAATTTTCTTTATTTAAAGTCTCGATCCGCATAAGCCCTGACAAACTCATTTTTAATTCGCGATTCGACACACGACACTTGTGACCGCAAATTTGAACTTGATCACGTAACTTGCACTAATTTCGCATCAGATGCCTTTCCGGTATTCTGGGCCCATAACCTGTGAGTAAGGATATTGTGGCAATGAAATATATACGGCACAGTTACTTCTCAATCACAATTGGGTTTTTATTTACCACGAATAATAAGGACCGACGATGTAAGAAACAACGAACTTTTCTTCAACATAATAAATACAAATATTGAACATAAGAAGGCGGGATAACACCACGTGAATTGTTTCTTGAATTGTATTCAAGTTGGCGGTGAAAACCGTGCAGCGTGATTCAGTATCGAATCATTTTCAATAGTTTCCATTTCATCGAATCATTTAATCGTTCATACGATTTGGCCCCCAACATATATAGGTTAGTAAAGTCGACGCAGCGAGGGGGAGAGTCGCATTATAGAATCCGACTATACCAACTGCGATAATGAAATCGTTAAAATATATAATCAACAAACGAACAGGATATCGACCAATCCTAGGCGAAATATTTTAGTTGAATGAATACACGGATGCAAAAAACTCGCGAAAGTGTCTCGCTTTGTGGTCTAACCGAGGAGTGTACCCCTAGAGCATCCACCAGCGGATTGATAATTGAAGCAGCTGGTTGAAGTTTGGAACGTTCTTGGAACGGTTTTGAAAATTGACTTCTGGAATGTCTATCACTATCAGTGATTGTGCCCTTCAATTTTTACGGGGTGGTTTTGAGAGTTGGCAACGAGTTTACCGAAAAATTGGCTTTTATTCCCCACAAAAAAGTATCCGTACAATTTTTCGATATCTGACGTCGTTCTCGCAGCGTTCAAGGCAGTGGCGTCGCAAACGTTTTTTCCTTTTCAAAATTTCAGCATGTTTGATCATTCCTCCAAACCATTGGTCTCCGCTTCGCTCAACCATTATTCGGTCAACAGCGTTATACTAACAAGCAGGTTGCGTTTGATTAATTGTACAGCCATGCCTATAAGTGAAGTTTTCATTCCAAGATTGGCAGAAATTATCGCCACTCTAGTTGTCGATATCAACGACGTCGTTTTGGTAACAAGTTCACCTAAGAGCTTGATAATTCCGGTAAGTGTGATAATTATCAACTGATTACCTTGTATCTGGTTGTCTCACGGATAGTGAGTTAATTTTTCACAGTGGTTATCTGTATCATAGATGCAAATGCTATTCCAATTTTTTTACTTATTGATGTATGTCATTTGTTTGTTCATTTATACGTAAATCTATACAAACGTATTGGCATTATTGGGGTGCTAAACGTGCGTTATGATCACCTTTTCGTAATCTTATTAGAAAATGCAAAGTGGGAAGTATCAGTGAACAAAAAATAATGAACTCGAGTTTATCATGCTTTTTTCTTTTAAGGCTCCGGGGTACGAATCTTATCATGACACATATTCATCAAACATATAAATATACTTATTATTTGTATAAGTCGAGGCGGCAGGGCCATTTCTTTTATTTAAACGATTTCGCCTCATGGGCGACATCGGTATTGCCGGTTTGTTATAATAACAACAACGGTAATACAATATCAATCAAATGATGTATAATACGTAAAAGGGTCTTTTCTAGTAATAGAATTATAAATATTTCGATGCAAGGGAGATTAAACGAATTCACGACAGGTGTCAATTCCAAGCTTCTGATGTGTTCTGATTTCAAATTGCCAAACGTTGCTATGCGAAACAATTTCATAAATACTGGAATTTTGAAGATCGTGACTACGTTCGAATGATGTAATCATCCATCGTCCCAGGCATGAAAGCACAAATCACCGACACGGCCATCCTGACCTGTCACACGCCCTCGTGTGCTTATTTGTTCAGTCTGGAAAAATAAATCATTCTACACAATATCTTGTCTTCCAGACCAAACTCAATGAAAAGGAGGAAATTCTTTGATTGTCCTTTCAACTTTTGAAACATATTCAGTAAAACAAATGCCCTGCTCCCATTAAAATTGATAACCTTCCAAAACTACATCAAAGCATTCAAACAAGACTCGTTACCAACATCGTAGCAGTCTTTCCATAAAACCATCAAACCATAAGAACATGTCGTCATGTGACCATGTGATCATGTGAGTCCATCCACATACCACCATGCCACCATGAGACCATGTCTCCCAAAACACCATATGACCATGGGACTCTGTCCTCATGCCACCATGTGACTAAATCACCATGTGACCATGAGACCTCACCATGTCATCTGCCCAGACACCTTTAGCCGTTACATTGCGCAATCTCCGTCCATAAAATGGGTTAGGTTCTTTATGATCTACAACTATTAAGCGTAAAGAGTGTCTGCATTTACACATGAAATTCATAATACATGTTCCCCAAATCCAAAAAGTTGTTTCCATACATAAATCACTCAAGAACGCCAACACTGTCCGTTCTTGATCACTCAATCAAATTCTCAGCGTTATTATCCAATTCAATGGGAACAGAACAATCTGGCATTCGCCGTAAACGGTCATGAGCTACTTTATATGTACGACTAGAATTTAATGCTTTCAGCACATATCTGTCATGATCTAAAACTTCAATAATTTTAAAAGGACCACCAAATTTTGGATCCAATTTACATTGATTTCGTTCATTATTTTTAACTAAAACAAAATCTCCTACAACAAAATTTTGAACTAGGGCTTTAGAAATATCAAACCTTTCTTTCTCTAGTTGTGCCCTGTTCTGAATCAAATCAGCTGCCTGCTCTCTGATTTCAGTAAGATTTACAATACATTCGTCCTCAGATAATGAAAATAAATTGAGTGGTCTCGCAACCCTCCCAATAAGTAATTCTAAAGGACTTGCTTTTATCACACTATGCATAGTTGAATTTATTGCAATTTGAATTTCACCAATAGCGTCTTGCCAAGATTTATTAACATCGGACTCTACAGTTGTTAACATATTTTTCAAAGTACACATAACACGTTCAACCTGGCCATTACCCCGACTGGTCCCAGTCGAAACAAGATGCAAATCAATGTTATGTAAAGAGCAAAATTCCCTAAAATCTTTGTTATCAAAACATCTGCCTTTATCTGCAATAACCCGTACAGGAGCCCCAAAAAGTGAAACTGCATAACGGAGAGCCCGGATTGCAGAAATTGCATCAATATGCAACGAATGATTAAGAAGTACAAACTTCGTAAAGGCATCAATCAATACAAAAATATATTCTTTCGTGTTAGTTTTTCCACTCAACTTCCCAGTAGCATCTAAATGTAAAGTGTGCCACGGAATGGATACCTTGGGTATAGGATGTAATTCCACCTGAATTTTACCCGAAGAAGATTTGGATACTCTACATGTAATACAATTTTCAACAAATTTTCGAATATATTTTGACATTTTCGGAAACCAAAACTGTTCATAAGCCTTTTCAAGAGTCTTACTCCAACCAAGATGCATGAGAGATTCATGTACATGATTGATAACTGACCACTTAAAAGCATGCGGAATAATCGGTAAAGAATAAGTTCGATTATTGCGCTGAATTACTCGATACAATATTCCAGAACGTACTTCATAAGAACTAGCATATTCAAAACCAATCTGACTATCCGATAATTTAGTAATAATTTCAGTTATTTGCCCATCTTTCTGTTGCTCTGCTAATAACCAGTTATTCGAAATAGTTGCTAAATTGACACGCTTCTGTTGACCTAAAGATGAATGTGACTCACCAAGGGGTTGAGAAACTGAAAAATTTACTCCATCCAGAGGATTCCGAGAGAAGAAATCCGCATGACTCATATGCTTACCTTCTCGATAAACAATATCAAAATCGAAAGATTGAAGAAAAGCCCACCATCGATGAACTCTAGGACTCAAATCAATCTTATTTCGAGAAGCTTTAAGAGAATTGCAATCAGTAACCACAAGAAAATGCCTTCCAAGAAGAAAGTGACGGAAGTGCTTGATAGCATTTACTACAGCAAGAGTCTCTAACTCATAAGAATGATAACGAGATTCAGCAGCTGTAGTCTTTTTACTAAAATAAGCGACAGGATGTAACTTCAAATTGACTTTTTGTAGAAAAATAGCACCATAACCATGGGAGCTGGCATCTGTATGAATTTCGATAGGAAAATTCGGATCAAAAATCATTAATACAGGAGAAGTGGTCAACCGTATAATAATTTGTTGACGAATATTCTCAAACTGTGGAGTCCAAGTAATTTTACCTTTTCCAGAGGTTAATCTATATAGCGGTGCAGTAATCTTCGAGAAAGAATTTATAAATTGACGAAAATAAGAAGCCAAACCAATAAATTGCCGAAGCTGTGCTACAGTTTCAGGTGGAGGCAACTGGGCCAACGCCTCAATTTTCCGAGGGTTAGGTTTGATTTGCCCCGAAGAAACTTCAAACCCTAAATACTCCACCTTCTCAATAAGGAAAGAACACTTCTTCAAATTTATTGAAAAACCCGCTTTTGTTAAAGCTTCCAAAACTATTCTAAGACGATCTATTCCCTCAGCAATTGTGCACGATGGAATTAAAACATCATCAATGTAGCAAACAGCAAAAGTGTTAACAAGATCACCTAAACCTTTATTAATTGCCCGTTGAAAAACAGACGGTGCATTCTTTAATCCAAAAGGCATGGACAAATATTCATATTGACCATCAGGCGTGACAAATGCAGTTCGTTCAATCGAATCCGGATGGATTGGAATCTGATGGAAACCACTCGCCATATCCAGAGAAGTAAAATAATTCGCACCAGCTAATCTGTTGATCTGATCAGCTATCAAGGGCAAAGGATATCTATCAGCCACCGTATTGCTATTGAGCTCTCGATAGTCGACGCACATTCTGTCCGATCCGTCCTTCTTTTTAACTAATAGAATGGGGCTTGAAAATGGTGAACAACTTGGCCTTATGATATTTGCTGCAAGTAACTCTTTAATTTTATCTCGAACTACCTCTCGTTCATGAACACCTAGACGATATGGACGTCTTTGAACAGCCCGGTTCGGATCTATCAGACGAATTTGTAACTCCCCGGTATTGACCTTAGATTGAGGCGTCCCTTCAACAAAAGATGAAGCGAATTCTTTTAATAATTTTACAAGCATATCTCTTTCCTCAAGAGAAACTCCGGTTTTGATATTTTCGAGATAATGATCATTAATTACGACATCTGCTGAAATTTGTAGAGAACTAAATGTATTGTTTTTTCCGATACCCAACAGTGATACTAAATTATGGTATCGCCTACCAGCAAATTTATCGGCAATACTTTCTTTCATCAGAGAGCATTCGGCTCCTGAATCAAAACTAAACGAAAACTGCTCACCAAGATGTGACAGCTGTCCCTGAACAGGCTGCTTTTCACAGAGATTAACCCGATGAACCGCTTGAGGGTTGTTCTTCGATGAACCCGGTTTCGAAGAACCATTCTTCGGGCAACGAGGAGCAATGTGTCCAGCTTCCCCACATTTGAAACAGGTCACTGATGACCTTGGTGCAGCAAACGTCTTCTGACTCTGCCCCGAAGATTTCTGCAAGTTGCGACAATCCGCTATTTTGTGCCCAACCTTACCGCAGCCGTAGCATTTGCTTCCCGATGCAACATTCAATTTCTGCCGTTTCAAGTCAAAAGTCTCTTTCACTGGTACCGGTCGCTTCCTGTAGGCTACCGCCATCAGTTCCTGTTGCAGCTTAACCCGCGTATCAATATTTTTAGTAAATGCCTCCTGCTGAAGCCGTGAATCCACTTGCGACAGATGAGCCATCACAAAAGATGCAGCAAGTTGTTCTGTGCTCAAAGATTCCCAACGAGCCATCAAGGAAGACAGAATCCTTCCCCCATATGCGGCCAAACATTCACCTTCTTTTGGTTTTCCAGAAAGCACACGAAGAAATGTTGCCGCGGTGGTTTCGACGGTCTCAAAACGTGCCAGAAATGCCTCTCGATATTGTCCCCAGGTCATGTTCGGGAAGGTAGCCTGTGGAAACCAGGTAGCTGCGGATCCCTTCATAGCGCGGCTGAGAACGCTGATAAGCGCGCCCCCATCGAGCGTCTGATTTTGGAGGCACAAATCCGCAGTTTGGCACCACGCCCGTGCATCCACATCGTCCGCTTCAGGGTTAAACTCTGGTAAACGAATTGCCGATCCTCTTGGAAGCGATGAAATTCCAGAGGTAGATGGAATCGGCACATGTAGCGTTTGGATTAAATCTGCCACACTCTGAGTGTGTAGACGAAACATTTCTTGCCAACGGTCATCATCGCTTGCCTGTCGTAAATTTCTGGGGGGTGATTCGTGATGTTCCCGTTCCCTCGCAGTCTCAGACCTTTCCCACATTCTTTCTTCAATTACCGGCAACGATCCCACTTCTGAAGTCGAGGCGGCAGGGCCATTTCTTTTATTTAAACGATTTCGCCTCATGGGCGACATCGGTATTGCCGGTTTGTTATAATAACAACAACGGTAATACAATATCAATCAAATGATGTATAATACGTAAAAGGGTCTTTTCTAGTAATAGAATTATAAATATTTCGATGCAAGGGAGATTAAACGAATTCACGACAGGTGTCAATTCCAAGCTTCTGATGTGTTCTGATTTCAAATTGCCAAACGTTGCTATGCGAAACAATTTCATAAATACTGGAATTTTGAAGATCGTGACTACGTTCGAATGATGTAATCATCCATCGTCCCAGGCATGAAAGCACAAATCACCGACATATATATCTATGATCTCACAATTTTCTAGAGCAATTGCAACAAAGAAGGCAAAATAATAACAATCAGAATGGCGAATACGACCTTTCAACTTCATTTTCATTCATTATTTTGTGAAACCTTTGTCATGGCAGTAGATGTACAAGGGGGGTTCTGGATGAAAATTCCTACATTACCCACAATCTAGCTGAGACGCAAACCCGTTCGCCGAGAGAGACGCAACGTGTCGATCGATCGATTGCCCTCCCCCGTTGGCGAGGTAGCCCGCGATGTGCGACCGAGCCGACGTAAGACCGCCATTTTGTTTTCTTTCATTCGCGTCGTTGCGAGAGACGTGCTGGCGGTTTTTTTCAAACACGCCGACGGTTTTGAACTGCAGCCCTCCCTTGGCCCTTCTCTTTCTCGCTATCGCCGAGATGGCAGGAATTCGTAAATATTTTTTTCTTTCCTCGAGTCTTCCGATCGAAGGGGATCGTTTTACGTGGAGCCGTCGTCGGTGTCGTTGTTATTGTAAACAAATAATCATCCGGAGCGTCGGCGGGGTAGGTTCGAACTCGCTTCGACCAACAACTTCGATGCTCGTACCTCACCCCCGCCACGGAAGAACTGACGGCCAGGCTGATTACCGATGCGTTAGTGTAAGCGTTGGTTACTGTATTTTATAAACAATCACCGATTTCTGATTGCTCACAGATGGGTTAAGGGCTAGACCATAGTCAGAACACTTCTGGACGGCGTACTATTCAACCGCAGTCGCTCTGCACACTCACCCTTGCAAGTTCGTTGTTAACGGGTGTGGATTTTATGGGAACATTTTAAGAAAAGTGACTTTTTGAGTTAACCAAAACCGTTCATCACATAAAAACTAGGTAGTGAACAAGTACATTCGACTTCGCTCAATCGAAAATTAAAAATTAAAAAAATGGATCTATCACAACTGAACAAAGTGGCTAGATTGGAGAAATTTCTCCCTGTTAAAAAATTAAACGAATTGGAAATTAACGAAACCTATGAAATAACTGAATTACGCAAAGTGCAGACGAGATATGGACCCAAGGTGGTGGTGGATGTTGGAAACGACTATAGTGTATACTTACCCACCGTCTGGCTCGAACACTCTTCTCCGGAGACGACACCTTTTCTGGGGATAGCAGTTTGTTCGATCAAATGCTAGAGGCGGCATCGAAGGGGCAATTGCAGATGAAATATCTTGGAAGGCAATACCACAAAATGGAATTTAAATATGTACAATTTTCAAAACAATTTTATTACCATCCGTTTGTGCGTGTATGCATACTTAGGGGAGGGGGGGCAAAGTGGGCCCCAAAAGCAGAAAATTTCTTTACTTTTTTTGAATCGTTTTTTTCTTTTTTTGAGGGGCCCCCTTTGCCCCTCAATTTTTTAGAGCTCCGGAATTTCAGGGGGCCCACTTTGCCCCCCCACCCCTATAAAAAAAAATATATCAAATAGCTTGGCAAACTTTGTTTTATTACAATCGCATTATAGATGTTCAAAATAATATACATATATACATATACCGTGAGCGTCAGACGAAAGTGGTTGCGAACCGCGCATGCGTTGAAATAGTTGAATTTCTCGGCTACGAGCGAGCTGGAGCCTCGCTGGAGTCAGGAGCTCTCAACTCAATTTCAAACATCAGCGTAGCCACTGGCGTAAGCGTGTGTAGTGACATATCACCTGTGAGGGATGATCTCTTGTCGAATTGATCAACAGCGAGAATCGCCATCAAAAAATCACGCAATTATCGATAAATGTTATTCACAACGTGGAATCAACTTGCTACGGCAATCGCGTTGATAAAAAATCGCCCTAACTGCAAGTCGTCAATTTTTTACTGGTTAGGTACAATGGCTGACCATTTTCGTCTGATGCTAACGGTATACATAAGTCGTACACCTAAGCTGATCTAAAACACTTTGTACTGTTAGAAACGTACTAAATAAAATTTTTGTAACATCACAAAAGCATGTTGTCGAAAAAAAAAAAATTTGTTGATGTTGATGTTGTATATTATACTAGTCAGCGTAGCACCCTTCATCAAATTCAGGATTATCCTGATCATCGAAATCTTCGTAGATATCGTTATCGTCATCTCCTTCATCATTATCATCATCGTCGTCATCATCATCATCGTTCACACCAAAGCGGTCTTCACCCCGTACAATAAGATTAAAGGGTCTGCGACACCTTTTAAACATCCATCTACCATCCACGCATCGCCCGAAGGCACATAAAATCTCCGCCACCATGAAATATAGACAACTGTCCCAGTTGTCAGGCATATTCGCCATTGCCGTAGCGCGTTGGATTAGATCTGATATTGTCACTAGTGACAGTTTTTCGATCCATATTAAAGGAACATATACCTCCTCGAATAAAACGTACGTGTTGTTCATGTCAGGATCTACAAAAAGTGGAAAGATTTTATATATTCACCATAACGTATGTAAAGTAGAAGCGTAATTAAGGATTCAATTTCAAAAATGTTTTTACTCACGTTTTGTGTCACTTTTAACACTTCACTTTTATAGAAAACACAAAAAAACACACAAGCCTCAGACAAATCTTCGAAATATGAGTTCTTTACTCTTCGAAGTTTTTTCTAGAAATAAAACTTGTTGCTGCGTCTAATATCGATGCAGTAATATCTATACATATTCATCTTTTTTGTTTACGAGAAAAAATGAAAAAAATACGTAACCCAAATGTTTCAACGCTTTAAGTGACCCCAGGTGCAGCGAAAAGCTCTTGACGATGTCCACTGGTTCAAATCTCAACCCTCGAACCGAAGATCGTTGATTTTGACTCTCTATCGCTATTAGCCGACCGGGTTGCGTGGAAAAAAAAATCTAGCGTCTAAATTTCAGAACTGTATGTGAAGCTCCCTCCATTGTACTATATATATATATATGGATCTCCAACGATGTGTAATGGTCATTTCACGTTTTGACTCGATTACAATCAGACCACCGTGAACATGAATTCCGACAAGTGTTTGAAACTCATTTCTGTTATGGAAAAAGCTTACAAACTCCTCGAAAACGAATCATCGGTTACAGAAATTCAGAAATGGGTGAAATACGGAACTCGAAACATTAGACTGTTGAACAAAATTTTAAGAAAAAGTTGCTTGACCGTAGGGCAAAAAACTAAAATATTAACAACGATTGGAATTTTAAAGACTTTGAAAGTTAAGTTCCAACTATTAAAAAAAACTGGTAAAGGTGTGCAAAAACAAAGAAGAAGCGATCGAGTGCAGTGGGAAGATCTGGACAAAGCTTTCGAGGGACGTATCAGAATCGGAGCTGTATTGAATTTGCGTCACAGGGATCTAACACATTTTTTAGAAGATTCGAGAACTCTGATTACCGCGAGACTCGGAAGAGCTGTACAAAAAGACCATAGTTTAAAGGCAAATGTGGTTTTGTGTTGTAAATTTCAAATCGTTAAAAATTCTGAAATTACGATGGAACGCAAATTCTTCCATACCAAAAATGCTATAGTTCTACAAACAACAAACTTGAACGAGTGGTTTCACGAGAATGTGAAGGAGAAGTTGTTAGTGAAAGTTGAGGACTTCCAAGAAAAGGACTCGGGGTGGCCTTTAGTAGAAATCATAAATTTATCTGTAAACATAGCAAAAATACACCCTGTTGAAAGGTGGATCATTCACTTACGTAGAGTTACCATTGAGGCGGTACGTGGAGGCAAAAACAAATCGACGAACATAAGGTACTAACAGAAGCAAGTCTTTAATTTCTCAATGATGCTCTTACATCAGAATGTAACACACAATAACGATAAGGTGTAGAAGACATGAGTACAGGTAATAATACAATATAAAGTTCAAGCGTGGTGCGTAAGCTATGTCCACGCCGCCGTGACTGGAGTGAGTGGTACAAGATGCGTTGGTGACGGGCAGTCCTGAATCGCCTCAAGGGCGCGAAATTCCAACTAGGTTCGCGCTTCAACAGTTACCAAAACATATAAGAGATAAGAAAGCGGTTGTAAATATTAGGAATACAGACTCACATTGTTTTCTTTGGGCAGTAACTGCAACTCTTTTCCCCGCAAGTAATAATTCCACCGTACCAGATTCGTATCCACATTTCAGCTCGATGCTCAAATACGACGGTCTGCGATTTCCGATGTGTTTCAACAATATTCCCAAATTTGAAAGAATGAACAATCTTTCGATCAACGTTTATGGTGTAGACCGACGTGATACCAAGGAGGGGGAAATCGTACCGCTTTATCTGAGCAAATATAGATCAGACAAGCCGGTCATTCACCTTCTCACGGTGGAGGTTGCAATTGATATAGACGAAGACGATGATGCTAAAGATACAGATGAAGACGACGGCGTAGGTGATGGTGACGCATTACATTCCAGTGATTTTTTCATAACTTGTCGGGATACGATTCACATTTTTTAATCAAAGAACTCGCAATCTCGTTTGAAGGTCACATCAGTTTACTACCTGTAGACAAAGAGAAATATATCTTGTTCACAAAATTTGTGAAAGGAACGATTATAAATTATCGATTTATTGATTCTTTTCGCTTCATGCCAAGCAGTCTTGAAAAACTGGTGTCATATTTGGGTAATGATCGAAAATTAATTACATTCGAATATTGTGAAAACCCTGAAAACTTTGCGTTAATAACTAGAAAAGGTGTGTTTCCGTACGATTACGTAGATGATTGGGATAAACTGAACGAAAAACAATTACCTCCGATTGAAGATTTGTATTCTAAACTAAATCATGAAAATATTTCACAAGCCGATTATTTCCATGCGTGTCACATTTGGCGGGCTTTCAATATCAAAACTTTAGGAGAGTATTCAGATTTGTATCTACGCACTGACGTCCTTCTTTTAGCTGACGTTTTTCAGAATTTCCGACAAAATTGTCAAACAACATATAATTTAGATCCTTTGCATTATTATACAACACCGGGTCTCGCTTTTGATGCAATGCTGAAGTATACGCGTGTCGAATTAGAGCTGTTGCTTGATATTGATATGGTGATGTTCGTTGAAAGAGGTATCCGCGGTGGTGTGTCCCAGTGTTCCAACAGGTATGCAAAAGCTAATAACAGATATATGGGTGCAGCCTTTGACCCACAGCAAGAAGAGTCATACATCATGTATTTCGATGTAAACAACCTTTAAGGTGCAGGTATGAGTCTTTTTTTACCATATGGTTCGTTTGAATGGGTAATAAATAAATTTTGAGTCACTCGACGTAGGCAAGGTTTCAGACAGATCCCCCATAGGATATATACTGGAAGTAGACTTAGAAGATCCTCAAGAACTTCACGAATTACACAAAGACTTACCGTTATGCCCGACGCACTATGTACCCCCCATTTCGAGATGTGCACAACCAAAATTAACAACCACCCTGTTTGCGGAAAAAAATACATCATTCATTACGTAGTTTTGAAACAGTGTCTAAGTTTAGGTATGAAATTTTCGAAAATTCACCGAGTATTGAACTTCAAACAAGCACCCTGGTTGGAAAGCTATATAAATTTGAACAGTGATCTTCGAAAAAAATCTAACAACGACTTTGAAAAAATTTTTTTCAAATTAATGATCAACGCTGTTTTTGGAAAAACGATGGAAAATGTTAGAAAATACCGAGATGTTAAATTAGTTACCAAATGGGGAGGACGATAAGGTGCCAGATCTTACGTAACAAAACCAAGTTTTCATAGTTGTACGATTTTTTATAAAAACATGGTCATAATTGAAATGACTAAAACAAAAATAAAACTGCACAAACCAATATACAGCGGATTTTCTATTCTCGATCTTTCCAAAACATACATTTACGATTTTCACTACAATTATGTGAAAAAAACTTTTGGAGAGAAGGCGAAATTGTTGTACACAGACACGGATAGTCTTCTGTCATTTTTACAGTTCCCAATATATACGAATGTATGAAAGCTGATTTACACAAATTTGACACCTCTGACTATCCTGTGGATAATGTTTACGAAATGCCGTTGGTGAATAAGAAGTTGTGGGACTGATGAAAGATGAAAATAATGGAAAAATAATTACTGAATCCATCGGCTTGAGAGCGAAATTATATTGTTTCAAAGTGTTGAATGATCATGAAGACAAAAAACGCGCTAAAGGGGTCAAAGGATCAACTTTGCGGACAATAACTTTCAACGACTACATGGACTGTGCTTTGCATCAGCAAAAATTAGTGAAAATTCGGAATTTAATTGTAAGCAAAAAGCATGAGGTCTATACGGTAGCACAGAAAAAGATAGTGCTGAGCTGTGATGACGATAAGCGAGTTGTATCTTCTAACACAACGGATACACTTCCATGGGGTTTCGTACCTTCCGAGTGAGCTGTGTTGAATTATAAATGTAAATTGGAGAAATAAAAATCAAGTTTTTTATTATTGTACATGTTTTTTGTAACATCTTTATGTTCAATTTTGAAAAACCTTACAAATCATTTTCGTTTATCCAACTATTGTGTGTATTGTCAAAACCCAACCATTTGACATACAGTTTCTTGCCAGATTTCCGCAACACCTTCTCGATGAGGTAAGTGTCGGAGTTTGCAGTTCGAAGAAGCTCTAGTTCGTAAAAACCACCCGCAAAAGGTTGGTTTCGGTAGTCCTTGAGTTTATACGTAACAGGATCGGTGTTTGCTACCTGATTAACGGTAAATATTTCTGTTGTCCAATTTGGTGTATAACCTTTGTCAAAAACATTTTTCAATTTGCTGACTCGTGCTTTATCGCCAACCTTGAATTTAGGAGCCAAAGCAGGTTTTACGCGAACTCTCCCGTATACGCTCTTGAGCAACATTTTTTCTGTTTCTGTCATCTGAATTGTTCGATGTTTCGTGTTGTTGTAAGCGGCTATCAAAACAGGTAAAATGGATATCCACTTGTAATTTCCTCGCAAACTGAAATCCATCTACATTCTACTTTTTATCTACGTTTTATGTTGAAACGTTCGCAGATCGAAGCCTTCAGATTACTGAAGGTGGAGTAGAGATTAATTTTATGTTGTCTCATTAGATTCTCAAAATGTGAATTGTAGAATTCTTTGCCTCTGTCGACTTGTAAATTTTTCGGCACGCGTCCCCGCTTGAGAACAGATTCCATAGCACTCGCCGTCTCTTTGCCTGTCTTGTTCTTCATAGGCACGGCCTAAGCGTATTTTGAAAACACATCAATCACGGTGAGCATGAAGTGGTGCCCCTTGTTTTGTTCAGCGTATGCAGATATGTCAACAAGATCAGCTTGCCACGTTTCATCCAGACCACGCACTTCAACGCTGCGACGTGGGTAATTACGTCTTGCCGGCTTGTGCAGCTCCTTTACTAGCGCGAGCTTTTCCTCGTTCATTTTCCAATGTTGTCAGTCGAGCGTCCAGATTGAAAATGAATTCTGAATTACGGAACGTCAAGTCTTGCCCCAATTTAACCTCAGCGAGTAGATTTTTCAGAGCTTCGCTTATACCGGCTTTGACGAATGCGCGGATGACTTGATTGTTATTGTTCATTTCTACTCGAGCGGAATCTATTTCCCGTTGCAGATGACTCAGAGTAACAGCATCGTTCACCTGCAAAGGGGTGGCAACGTTGCACAGTCTTCTGTTATCCAAATCAAAATGGCCATCACCTGTGGTTTTGAATCCTACGCCCGGTGGACCGCGACTGCCTGAAGCCACACCCTTATATTGTAGTTGTCGTCCGAACACATCAACGCTCATCGTGATAATGATACGATTAGCCGTTCTTTGCCCACTAATAAACGATACCATTCTCACGTAGTTCTTCGATAATTGATGTAATTTCATTGACATGACTCGGATTACCTGCCGACTGGGAGGCTATTAACAACCTGAGACGATCGACGAGCTCATTCGGATTGTCCCAGTGAACGTAATCAGGTTGACTGTTCTCACGAGCCATCATGTATCGTGGAAGAATTCCCTTTCCGATTCGCTGACGTTTCGCAGGTGGCATATCCAAAATCTTTGCTATGATGTTCTTAAACTTGAAACCGGTGGTGCTTCTGAGAGCCTCGCTGCTGTTATAGTATTTCCTATGAGCATTCGTTGCGAAGACAATTTTCTTATAATTTTCCAAGTCGTCCGAACTCACAGAGGTTGTGGGCGCCTGTTTGGGCACCGGCGAGGTCGGAAGGAGTGGGGGGCAATTGGACCAGTATTAGATATGGTAGAGGGGGCTCCGGTAACTGATCGGAGTTTGAAACCTCTTCTCCCGGATCTGTCTAGCTGATCGGACGTACAGACCATTACCCAAATTAAGATAAGTCAGCATACATATTAAACCGAATCATTTTATAATCCGGGAGAAAGCAGCCTTTATATTTGTACATCGCCATTGTCCGTTTATTTATTTTATCTTTACACGAACTTGTCTATCTATGTCTGTATCTATACATTAATTTATTTGGAAAAACGTGTCATTTTTTTATTATCATCAACTTTCATCACTGTACGTCAAGAGGACCGAAGCAACTAACATTTATATTGTGATGACAGCGTTTTTTCCTATTTTATTCCAATTATATGACAAGGCATAGCCGCTAATACACTACCACATATTCGTCGTGTTAATTTATTTATCGTATTTGTTCCGTTTTCGTGGTGATCCGTCCATTTATTTATGTATTGATAGATCCTCTCTCTACATATATTCGTGACTGTCCCTTGTGGGAGTCATCCGAAAGAGACAGTAAACATCAACTGTTACAAGGTCTTGTCAGGCACTTTCTTGAATAACAGTTCGAACAATCCCTTCGTTTTTGCATATCGTGAGTCACCGATACCAATATAATCTTGAACAAAATTTATGGGTGAATTGCCAACCATTAATCGCCCATGAACTAGCAGACGTACGCCGTACACATTATCCAGCTCACTTTGTTTATCCTTGCGCAGTAGTTCGAGGTATTGGTTCGCCAATTCATCCTGCTGAATACTTCCAACGTTAGCATCGTCGCTGTTAATCACGAACGGAACTGCGTCTTCAAAATTTTCCTCCTCATCCGATAGTTCAAAGGATGAAATTTCGGCTTTGACCGGTATGGTTTCAGTTTTTGTAAGCATCGTCTCATCGTCAGTTTTAGTGGGGATGGTTTCAATTTTTGTAGGTACAATTTCACTTTTGTCGGGCATTGTTTCATTTTTTAAATTCGCAATTCTTTGTGATACATCTACAAGCTTCTGCAGCGGTTCGACGACCAGTTTGAACATACCGCTTAATGCTTGTTCGGTAATTTCACGACCCGACTCAATCATTCTATGCTTTCGTCGAATCGCAGCGCTGGCGCTAGCCAAATGGCGTAAGGTATCTTTTTGTTCGTGAATCTTTGCCGCTTGCATGTTAACAGGACTGTGTCGCAAACGCCACTGATTTTTCTCGTCGAAATCGATCTATTCAACACTTTTCCATCGTCATGAAACAGTCGAATCCTTTTCTGTACCTACCCTCGTTGAACTCGCTCTCTTTGTCGATCACGAGGAATCCATGATTATCGTTATTCCAACACGTTGCACACAAATCTTTAAACTGTGCGTAGGACATATCCGTGTTCACATGATCGTCGTACACGTGTTTGAGGTTCATATTATCCTGCTTGAACAACACTAGCAGATTTGAGTTGTCGCGCACGAGATGTTTAGGTATACGAGCATACGTCTGACAAAGATAGAAACAATCCACATCGCGGTGGCGCCCCATACTGAAGAAATTTCGGATATTATCCTGCTTCTCGCAAGACACATCGTTAAACACCATTAAAGAATTAGGTAGCGCATCGCCGGGTACGACCACCTGCTGATTTTCGTTGAAAGGGAAATACTTGACACCATCCACTTGTCCTAATAGCTGCTATGAAAACTTGTACTTTGGTTGATGTAGGGATTTTGAATAAACGTAAACATTCTCGAACCTGAGACCATTCGAGTGTGTTATAAGTGCGAGCAGCGCGTTTGTTTTTCCACAGTTGGATGGACCGCAAAACACAGCTCGTACGCTGTTGGGCAACAGATATCCGTGCCGTTTTCCCATTTTACCACTCTTTTGTTGCGCGAGTTCATCAAAATTTGTCACAGGCAACTTGACGGGCTGTATTTCAGCCCTCGTCTAAGACATGACTAGCGCATACGCTATAAAGTCAAAGTTTATGAACATTCTCTCTTAGTTGTCTACGGAACGTCGATATGATCGTACACAGAGCGGAGAGCCGTAAAAAACGTCGTCGCTGTGGAAAAGGCTTGGTCAATAAAGTCATCAATAGCCTACCTGTGGAATTGCATTCACCAGGTTATCAGTACTGTGGACCTGGTACAAAGTTAAACAAAAGACTTGCTCGCGGCGATCCGGGAATAAACCCCTTAGACACCGCTTGCAGGGAACACGATAGCATATTCGAAAAATCGTGAAAATTTAGAGGCTCGAAGTTCTGCGGACAAGATATTAGTAGAAAAAGCTTGGAGGCGGGTTCTAGCGCCAGACGCAAAACTCGGTGAAAAAGCAGCCGCCTGGACGGTTACCAACATTATGAAAGCTAAAACAAAATTCGGTATGGGTATCGAGAAGCCGAAGCCTACAGCGCTGCGGGAGATCGTAGGAGCAGCGAAAAAATCTATGGTTTCGAATAAAAATGCTCGTGTAGCCGTTAGGACGGCACTCAAGGTGGCTCGGAACGCGGTGAAGAGAGCGGGGGGTAAACGCAACGTACGCGTACGCATCCTCCCGGTGCCAACAAAAGTCGGAGGCTTCTTACCCTTCCTGGTACCCCTCCTCGCGGGTCTGAGCGCCACAGGTGCGTTGGCCGGAGGAGCAGCGGGTATAACGAAGGTGGTGAACGATGCGAGTGCCGCTAAACGAGATCTCGAAGAAAGTCGGAGGCTTAACAAAACAATGGAGGCTATCGCATTGGGCAAGGGACTCTTCCTCAAACCTTACAGGAAGGGATTGGGGCTTCACCTCAATACGAATAATCGAAACCGTTCAAAAAACTAATAGCGAAGCTACCGCAGCGAGCGTTAACTGATGTGGATGTGTTGAAATATGCAAACATCCTAAATATTCCCCATTTTCGCGGAGTCTTTATGCGCACCGGATTACCGGATTGCGGTCCTTGTAGAATCGAATTAGCAATTGTTAATCTCGACGACGAAGACGGACCAGGCACGCATTGGGTGGCGTACAAAAAGACCGGTGACGAAGTTGTTTACCACCTTCAAATCTCATCGGATACTTTGGTGTCGGTAGCGTTAAATATAATCACGAGAGATATCAGAATTATGACACAATCACGTGCGGTCATTTTTGTCTGAAATTCCTTTGTAATCAATTGGATCGAAAGGATGTATATAAACTAGAAGCTTACGTGCCGCGGTCAGTTTAGAATTTGCAGTCATGGGTGATTCGTTAACGCTGACCATATCGGGAACATCCGCAATCCTTGAAACGCAATACTTTCCACCAATCGAACTTTCCCCCCAGAAGAATTATGTCTTGGGATTGGTTGAATTGTTGACCTTCAATTCAATTCCCAACGTGGATTTCGGTCAGAATAAAATTTATGTAGGGGATGAGGTTATCACTATACCTACAGGTAGTTATGAAATAAAAGACATTGAGAGCTACATACAGAACGCGCTAGTGGATAAAAATATCACCATAAAACCAAACAACAACACGTTGCGTAGCGAAATCAAGTGTAATCGTTCGATAAATTTTCAGCCGAGCGACTCTGTAGCTCGCTTATTAGGGTTTGCTTCACGCATCTTGCAGCCTGACATTGTTCATCAATCGGATCTCCCCGTGGCTATTCTGAAAGTAAACTCGCTGCGGGTGGAATGTAACATTACAACGGGTGCTTACGCCGACGAACGTCAGGTGCACACGATTCATGATTTCTTTCCAACTGTTCTACTAGGATATAAGATCATCGAAGTACCTTCGCACGTCATTTACCTTCCGGTCACCGTCAAGACTATAGATCACATTTAGCTACGAATCGTTGATCCGGATGGAGATTTGGTTAATTTCCGCGGAGAAGTTATAACTGTGAGATTGCACGTTAAATCGCAATAATGGAAATCGTGTATAATAAAAAAATTGGAGCAGGGTATATTAACCAGTTACCATGCACTCAAGGAGTCAGTCGTGCACCGGTTTCCACGGTGCTAACACGTCAAAAAGTGTTGTTCCCGAAAAGTCTGGGCCTCAAGGTTGGAAAAAAAGTTTTAACAGATTAAAGTGTAGGTTTGTTTGCATTTGTATCCTCTGCTGCATATCATGGAAGAAATCCTGAACATTCAAACACCGGTTATGTTTGATGAGTCCATCGCCCACTACGAGACTCACTCGCACAAACCGTACGCCTCTTCAAGTTTCAATAACAGTGATGAGATAAGGATAGCCGTACAACATCAAGATCTCGCCCTACTACCGAACAAGAGCTCGCTGCATGTTTACGGTAGACTTACAAAAACCGATGGGACTGTAGCGGTAGCTACAACCCTCGTAAACAATGCAATCTGTCATTTGTTCGAAGAAGTGCGCTACGAATTGAATGCTATAGAAATCGATAGAAGCAAAAATGTAGGCCTCACCAGTCTGATGAAAGGTTTCGCTTCTTTGAATCCCGGTCAAGCTTGGTTGATGGAAAATGCGGGTTGGTTAAATGTTGAGGAGAAAAATCAAAAACTGACCGATCCTAACGGATATTTTGATGTGTCTGTACCGTTGAGTATGATTTTGGGGTTTGCTGAAGATTACCGCAAGATTGTCGTGAACGCTAAACATGAATTAATTTTGACGAGGTATAAAACGGATGCAAACGCGATACTGCAATCGGCGGACGAAGATTACAAGATTCGGATCGACAAAGTGGAATGGTTAATACCGTACGTGCAACTGTCCGATCAACGGAAATTAGGACTCTTGAGTTTCATTGAAAAAGATACACCTATTTCTATGAGTTTCCGGACTTGCGAATTGTACGAATATTCGCTGCTGCCTACAACATCGAAACATGTGTGGACCGTGAAGACATCGACGCAGCTGGAGAAACCGCGATATATATTATTGGGTTTCCAAACAAATCGGAAGAATAACGCAAGAAGAAACGCTAGTTGTTTCGATCACTGTGACATTACCGACGTCAAACTGTTTTTGAATTCTCAAAGCTATCCTTAAGGCAATATGAATCTTGACATGAGTCATAATCAGTACGCTCTGCTGTACGTTATGTACGCAAATTTTCAAACCGTTTACTACGGTAAGGACCCTGAACCATTGTTGAAGAAGGGTGAATTCCTACGATTTGCGCCCATAACCAGTATTGACTGTTTGAAACAAAATGAATCTCTGAAATATGGTCCAGTCGATATTCGTATGGAATTTGAGGCTGAGGATAACTTTCCTACCGGAACATCAACCTATTGTTTAATTCTACACGATCGTGTAATAGAATATAATCCAATGAGTGGTGGGGTAAAAAAGTTGGTATAAGACCCATACGGTTCGACTACGCTCTTCAGTCGTACTTAAGACGGATGTGATTTTAGATATCCAAGGTTTCGTACCGCTTACCGAGAAATTCGTGGTAAAAGATAAAACCCGCGCAGCCCCATCGCGTACCTCAACCATAACCGAGATGGATGTAATTTTGGATGTTCAAGGTTTTGTGCAAGCTAACGACGAATTCGTGCCAAAAGAACTCTCCGCGATTAACGTAAAACGGAATGCACTAGGTATGTTAGATTACACGTGTATCCTGTTTGGACCCCCCCGCCCTTAGAATGCTCTGTCGGCAAAATATAAAGCTACCAACACCTGGCTAACCCGCAATTTTCACGGGATACCTTGGGATGTTGGAGAGGTGCTTTACAAAAATGTGGAAAAAGCGTTAACGATGATTGTGAAAGATGCACGCTTCCTGTATGTGAAGGGCTTGCAAAAAAGCGATGGGTTGAATCTGTTATCGGTAGTTCAAATCTAGTCTTCGACTTGGAAGATCTGGGCTGTCCAAATTTGCATCACCGGGGGCCTACTAACTGTTGGTACCTCGAGTATCACAGCACCGTTCCCAATTACCACTGCGCCTTTGAAAATGTTCTGCTGCTGAAGACTTGGTTTTTGATGAACGAGACTAGTATCGTTGAAAAATCGTTGGAAAAAATTGTTTTCACTGGGAACTTGAACAAGCTGGGCACGGAGGATTTCGCGCTCGTACTGAAGGGTGTTTTTTCCACGCACGTCTCAAACTTCGTCGATTGCGTGTGGGATAAACTTCCCGATTCTATGAGAAATGATGAAGAAATCGCCAACCAGCGCAGATGTTCGAAACACCGCGAGTCGACGGATCCGGACACCGATAAAATAGATGCACCTTCCCCGAAGGTTAAACATTGTCCGAATAGCAGACTTTCTAGTTGGCCAAAAGCGGTCTAATCTGTATTCACGATTTTCTACAAATTATGCTTGAATATATGCATGTATACAGCTTCTCTCTGAAATTATAATAAAGAATATGTTCTACTGAAATTTTCACCGTGTATATTTGTCTTACCCCCCCATTATCCCCATGCACTTATAATAAATTAAATCCCATCGATGCCGTACCTCTGATTTCTAATGGTTGGGTGGGGGGGTACGGGGGATCGAGAGGACCGGTTCGATGGCCACCAAGGTTTATTTGTTTACAATAACAACGACACCGACGACAGCTCCACGTAAAACGATCCCCTTCGATTGGAAGACCCGAGGAAAGAAAAAAATATTTACGAATTCCTTCCATCTCGGCGATAGCGGGAAAAAGAAGGGCCGAGGGAAGGCTGCGGTTCAAAACCGTCGGCGTGTTTGAAAAAAACCGCCAGCACGTCTCTCGCAACGACGCGAACGAAAGAAAACAAACGTCTTACGTCGGCTCGGTCGCACATCGTGGGCTACCCCGCCAACGGGGGAGGGGAATCGATCGATCGACACGTTGCGTCTCTCTCGGCGAACGGGTTTGCCTCTCAGCTAGATTGTGGGTAAGGTACGAATTTTCATCCAGAACCCCCCTTGTACATCTACTCATGGCAAAAGGTCGTATCCGCCAACATACAACCTTTTGCTTACAAATTTCCAATTTGCTGATTCCTATCTATTTTCCCGATTCAATTATTTCTCTAACAAATAACGTAAGTGGAAAATACAATCTCGTTAACTTTTGACTGGTACCCTATTACAGTTTCCAAAAATAGGCCCAATCGGAGGTACGAAATTGATGTTCGCTCAGGGATTCAATTATTTACGAATTATCGATTGACGCGATTACCCGATATCTATCGAAATTGAAATAAGGTTCGTAAAGTACTTCTCATTGTAGTTACTTCAATAAAGTTACTTCAAAATAGGTAACAAAGTCAGTTACAAATTTGCTCTCGGGCGCTACATTGTATTCAAATCCATATCAATGTACACCGTTGAACATTTATGAGATAGATATTTATTCCCTTCATTGATTTTTGTATTAAAATTTTAGATCTCAAATAATCGACTTTTTATTTGATGAGTTTTTTCTAGCTGTTTCGATTCGCGACATTGGTTTGTACGATCAATGATGCGATACTTCCATCTGAGATAAGTCTTTTTCATATAGTTTCTGAGGAGCTTGCATTTCCGAATTCCGAATTTTTAATTTCATAATATTAATGTAATAGGGACGATAGGTATTTTAAATAATCGTCTTTATCAATTTTTATGTTTTTTTTTTAAATTAAAAATTATTGAAAATATATGATATTATTCAGTGGATATATTAATAAATTCAGAAACACTTTCAATCAATATTGGGTTTATTAAACAACTGAAATCAAACCAAAAGATGTTCGTTGAAACTCATTCATCTTGTTTGTTTGTTTCTTATCCTTTAATAAGGATGACGCTCAAATAACGTTAGCTGTAATTATCTTTGGTTTCCAACACGCTCCCTCAAAGTTATTACATATTACATTACATTAACAAGAACACAATTTGTTTAATCTTCATGTTATCCTCTTGTTAAATCTTTCATTCCCAGATCTTCAATAATCTTTCTATGTTGGTTTCCGTTCAAACCTTTAGTTAAAACATCAGCTTGCATATCTTTTGTCGGCATATATTTTGATTCAATTTGTTTATTCTCTGCCGCATCTCTCACGAAATGATAACGTATATCAATATGTTTGGTTCGTGAATGAAAAATTGGGTTTGAAACTAATTTCTGCGCACCCATGTTATCATTATATACGGTTATCATTCTGTTCTTCCCTTGAACTTCAGCAATAAACTTTCTAAGATGGATAGCTTCCTTTGTAGCTTTAGAAATCGCCATATACTCAGCCTCAGTACTCGATAATGAAACAGTTCGTTGTTTCCTAGCTTCCCAACTTACTGCAGCATCAGCAAATTTAAATACGAATCCCGTATAAGATCTCCTATCATCTATATTTGCTCTCCAATCCGCATCAGTGAATCCTATTAAATCTTTGCCCGTTTTTTGATAAATTAATCCATAATTTGCTGTTCCTTTCAGATATCTCAATACTCGTTTCGCTGCTAGCCAGTGATTTCTCCCATAACTTGTGTTGTATTGGCTTAGAGCACTAACAGTGTAGGCAATATCAGGTCGAGTAAACGTTGCCAAATACATGAGAGCTCCAATTAAATTTTGATATGAGCATTTTTTCATCTCCTCTATTTCCTCTTCGGTTTTTGGACACATTTCTTTTGATAATTTCTCTTCTACAGCTAGAGGAGTTAATACTGGTTGCAGTCTTCCATTTGAAATCGTCTCAAGATATCTTCCACGTATTTCCTTTGACTCATCTTTATAGTCATTTCTGTCTGTTCAAATTCGACCCCTAGACAGTAATGAATTGGACCCAAATCTTTCATCTTGAATGATTTTGATAAGTCCTTTTTTAGTGTTGTCAATGATTTTGTACAACTTAAGGCAATAATTATATCATCTACATAAATTGCGACAAGTGTAATTACGTTTTTTCGCTTGTATAAATAAATACAAGGATCAATACTAAGCTGTTTCAAATTGAGTTGTTTCAATCTTTCATCCAATTTTTTATTCCATTGTCTACCAGATTGTTTTAATCCATAAAGTGCCTTTTTAAGGAGATACTTTTTTCCCACTGTCTTATGTTGAAAATATTCATCATTAAGAATTTCTGCAAGTTTTTCGGGAATTTCCATGAAGATTTGTTCTTCAATATTTCCATTTAGGTATGCAGTTGTCACGTCCAACTGATGTACCTGTAATCTCAGTTTTGCAGCGATAGCCATTACCATCCTTATTGAACTTGATCTTGCAACAGGTGCAAAAGTTTCAAAATAATCAATTCCATAGTTTTGATTATATCCCTTTGCTACAAGACGTGCTTTATATCTCTCAATTGTACCATCTGATTTAAATTTCGTACGTAAAACCCATTTTGAGCCAATGACTTGTCTATTATTTGGTCTGTTAACGAGTTCCCATACTCCATTTTCAATCAAGGCATCATATTCATTTTTCATAGCTCGTTTCCATTCATCCGCTTGTAGTCCTGAAAAAGCTTCTGTAACAGTCTTAGGATCTTGGACCTCAGTCAGGTTAGAAGTTTCTTCATATTCTTCTCCCGCATCTTTTTGAATTTCTTTAAACAAATTAAATTGTTTCTTGGGTCGTCCTTTTGCTCCAGTTTTGATTAGCTTTGGCCTCCCAGGTCCTCTTTTAGATTGTTGCGAATTTTGTTGAGTTCTTATATTTTCTGTACATTCGTCATGTGATTCACCATTATTCTCATCATTTTGCACTTCATTTTCTAATTCTTCATTCTCAAAATTGAATTTTACATTTCGGTCTTCATTTTCATGATTCAATTCAACATCCGGTTCTTCATATTCATGATTCAATTCATCATTCGATTCTTCATTTCTGATTATCTTTTTATTTTCTTCGATTTCGACAATTTTATTTTCATTTCTTGTTTTTGTGTCTTCACTCTCAATATCATACATGAAATCTTCTTGAGTTTCATTTTTTATAAAATCATTTGTGAATTTTACATCACGACTTTTACATATTTTTCGTGTCATTAGACACCATAGCCGATAAGCTTTTGATTCACTTTCGTAACCCACAAAGATACATTCCTTTGAACGTGGTTCAAATTTATCTTTTCCTGGAATCTTATGAAGCATGTATACCTTACTTCCAAAAACTCTAAAGGCCAACGCGCACTATTGCCGCCCGCTGCGGCTCGGTTCGGCTCGGCTTGGCTTGGCTTGGCTCGGCTCGGCTCGGCTTGGGACAGCACGGTTCGGATTATCAGGTGTGTTGCGCAAACAAGACGGACAGGCGCAAGCTGAATTACGGGTAAATGTGTAATGAATCGTGCTATCAGTATCACAAGTGCGACCAAAAACACAGGGTGGCCATTTTTCGACGACTTTCCTTATTTTTTCGATCTCAGCTCGAAGTTGGGTACTTCCTCATTTTCAAAAAAAAAAAACTTCCGAATGTTGTGTGCTGTCAACGTGAAGGTCACTCAAGAATTTCGAAAATAATTAATTTCATCGAAATTCAATTTTTTTGCTATTTATTTAATTCCGACTCTCAGCTACTACCTTTTTTGGTATTACCAATAAACAAAACCTGACAAATTTAAACCAAACTATTGACATTATTAATATTCTGGCCTGAATTTTTCTGTGATGTAAAATAAGGATTATGAGGGTCTTTGCTTCTGAACGCCCCCCCTCCCCCCCAATTTTATTGGATTTCATCGGCTGATTTAATTCTAAAAAACCAAGTTCTAGAATCTTAGCCAACTCAAAGGGCTACACACCCCCTCAATAGGTTCTGAACGACAGTGTACGGTTTGGAGGTTCAATGTTATCTATTTTTATGATTTATGACCAAATATATATCGATATTACTCACCACATCTTCTTTTCAACTGTACCAAGTTTTAGTCTACCCTTTTCTACATTCTCATAAATTTGCCAAATTCGTATATTATCAAAAATTTATTCTTTCGAATGAATAGGAGAATAATATTTTTATTGTTGATAGTAAATGATGATAATGATGATGATGATGACGATGACGATGACGATGACGATGACGATGACAATAATAATAATAATAATGATGGTAATGATATGGATTACTGAACGGATGTGATGAATGGATATTTACAGCGATAAATATTGAGCACTGCAACTAGGATTGCCTGCGTCCAAAGTTTCAATATTTATAATTTTCGGTAAGGTCTGGGTGTAAGTTTCCGAAAAGTCTTCATCCGGCCGCCAAGCTAGTACCCCAAGTTCAGGCGACTGCCGGCTGTTCGTGGCGATATTCAACGCCCTCATTTCGTAGTCACTCACGATTTTTAATATGTCCGCTTTCAGAGGGATTTGTAAGTGCGGGGGCAATGTTTCCGCAGTCTCCGCCATCGATGTGAAAAAAGACCTCAGCGGGCTTGATTTTTTTTCTCCATTCTGATTTTTTTTTTCCAAATACGATATGAGCGCATTCTCAATGTTCGCACTGCCACGAACAGCCTGACTCTTCGTTTTCCCGCTCGTTTTTTGTCTGTTTGCGCATCCACTCCGATCATTGCCCTTTGTCGTATGACTAGTATCACCGCCTACAAAATTGAGTAGCTCATAGATCACATCTTATATCTTATATATATATATATATATATATCAAGAGACTCGGTAGAGTCTCGCGCCAAGTGCATTAAAAGAGCACCGGACGGCAACCGAGTATCTATACAGTTACGAGATAGGAAAAGCGCTGTACGGCCGACTGTTTTATTCAGTATCCCCTTAATCATTAGCTTTTCGGGAAATTTGAATGCACTTTCGCAATATAAATCGCAGTGTCGGGTTCATTTGAGCCTAATTTTAATAACATTGATGTTCGGAGAGATGTGATCTCATGATAGTTATCGACGCTCGAGCCCGTTCTACGATCAGAATTTTCAACGTCATCGTCGTCTCCGGATCACTTTTCTCCTTAGCTCTATTGCTATGAAATGTAGTGCAGTATATAACGCAAACTCGATTTTCGCTGAGGTTCAAACTGCAGACGCATGGGCGTGACCATCGCTTTCGTCGTCTCGTTATTTTCTAGGGACTCTTTCGGGACTCTAGTCGTCTCTACTGTACCACTAGAGTCCTGTCGTCATTCCGCATGTCTTTACGATCACCTCCTTGCAATCACAATCACCGGCCAAACTCGATGAAGGCATACGATAAATGTTTATTGTGGAAACGGTGTTAAGGATTTTGAATAATATAAAATGGATAGTTTTCGGTCAACTTGTAACAGTACGA
Organism: Athalia circularis; assembly: GCA_963978495.1. NCBI lineage: Eukaryota > Metazoa > Arthropoda > Insecta > Hymenoptera > Athaliidae > Athalia > Athalia circularis. Next base: position 11,884,542 of record OZ021702.1, read on the forward strand.
AGCGTTTGCCCACCTTAATATGATTGACATCACCGAATTCAAATTTCTGAATCCGTTTGCTAAGATGTTATGAACTAGACTCGATAGCTCCGCAGTGACAGCCACATGAGGTTATGCTATAAATGAAGTTTCTAGCTACTATTATAACAACGATGTAGCAATTATCGCTGTATGGTTTATATAACAAACATACGTATGTATGCGGATGAAAAGTATCAAAGCGTCAGAAGATTCGATATTATTAACAATAAGTTAATTGTTGATTTGACGTAACTGTGATTGAGGAAATCTGATAAACGTAATCCATGTTAGTGGTTCGAAGAAATCAATTGTTTTATTCAGTGCAGTGTGCGGATTAAAAAATAATACAGGAGCGATGTTCAAGTTATTGACAATTTCTGATCGAATGGATCGTGGATTGTGCAACATGGAGTTTGGTCAAAGAAATTTGAACAAAGTGAAATGCAATCTTGCTGAGAAAATCCATTATTACTTTGTACAGTGCAGACCAAAAAATATCGGGTTAAACGTTTTAATTAATAATAATCATTTGATCAGCAGGCAAAACAGTTCAGTCCTTTGAAGTTGGAATTTTACATCTGTAAGCAGCCCGCTCTAGTGGCGGTGTATGTACAGTTGTTCCTACAAAAGTCACTCATTACAGCTATGTTGTGGAAAAGAAATTATAACAAAAATTAAAATCATTCGTTGGTATCTGGTATGAGATAGGCATTGAGAGTAAGACTAGCTGTGATTCCAGTGACGACAGGTGCATTCCATTTTAACGATGACACTGTTTAAGCATCAGATTTGGTTGATTGGGTAGATGATGTGGCTTTGTATCTTGATGTCAACTTTAGGAGTCTCTGTCAGTGAGTTCTTGTAAACATAGCTATAGCCATGTGTCTCAACTAACTTATGCATATTTCAATAAAGTTGTCATTCAGATCAATATGTGAGTGAGATCTTCGGTTCAACTACACCTATCAGTGGTATCTGTTATCGAGCAAGAAAGAATATCGACCGGCAGAAATACTATAACTACTAGCCAACTATATCACCATTAACTAAAAAAGTACCAGAACATTGACCTTTATCAGGTGGTTTTGCAATAAATGTATTCAAGGATAAAAGTTACTATTATTTTGTAATAAATAAAGATGAATTATATTGAGTCATCACGTGTTTCGATATATTTCATAAGATTCTCTGCGATGCATTCGAATAATGAGAAATAGAAAACTTTCTTTCAAAAAGTAGTGAAATCCCGACAAAGCACCTCAGGTGCAAAAAACCTCGCCAAGTACATTAATTTTTCAAAATCAATCGCCACCAAAAAGTTGTTTCCCAAGAATAACCCCAAAATTGAATTCTAAAAAAAATAGATCCAAATCAATCATTGTGCCAAGTATATGTAACTGCACCATGCATAGGAGTACTAGAGAAGACTGGGATAAACATACAACAAACCAACTTACCAATTGGAAGAATATAAAGTTGGGGAAAAAAATCAATGAAAAAAAAGAAATTAAATTAAATTAAAAAAAATGAATATTGCCATCATTGTGCCAAGTATATGTAACTGCACCATGCATAGGAGTACTAGAGAAGACTGGAATAAACATACAACAAACCAACTTACCAATTGGAAGAATATAAAGTTGGGGAAAAAAATCAATGAAAAAAAAGAAATTAAATTAAATGAAAAAAATGAATAAAAAAAAAAATTGGAGGTAGTGGGACTTGGCGGGCTTTTTGGAAAAAAATCCGGAATTCTTGTAAAGCAAAATGACATTAGCCCGCCAAGGACCACGTACTCCAATTTTTTTTTTATCCATTTTTTTTCATTTAATTTAATTTCTTTTTTTTCATTGATTTTTTTCCCCAACTTTATATTCTTCCAATTGGTAAGTTGGTTTGTTGTATGTTTATTCCAGTCTTCTCTAGTACTCCTATGCATGGTGCAGTTACATATACTTGGCACAATGATTGATTTGGATCTATTTTTTTTAGAATTCAATTTTGGGGTTATTCTTGGGGAACAACTTTTTGGTGGCGATTGATTTTGAAAAATTAATGTACTTGGCGAGGTTTTTTGCATAAGATATAAGATGTGATCTATGAGCTACTAAATTTATATATATATATATATATAAAGCTGAGGAGTTTATTTGTTTGTTTGAACGCGCTAATCTCAGGAACTACTGGCTCGAATCGAAAAATTCGTTTTGTGTTGGATAGTCCATTTGTCGAGGAAGGCTTTAAGCTATATGTATAACATTACGCTGCGACCAATAGGAGCGAAGCATCAGTGAAAAATGTTGCAAAAACGGGGAAAATTATCATGTATTATGAACCGAGCTACAGCAACGCGTGGCCGGGACTAGTAATCCATATCATCCCTATATTGTTATTTTCTTAAATATACAGGAGGGTCTTGAATTTCTCATGAGGTTCTCATGTAAATTTCTACTTTCGGTCTGAATAATGCGAATCATATATTTTTACCGCCGCTTGCTGCATCATTTGGCCTGGGGTCGTCTGTGTCCGCCTCGCCATCCGACATCGTGTCATTTTGGGTGCAGGGATCCTCTTCCTGGCTTGTCATGGAATCAGCTGCGCTATTACCCATGTTGGAATGGGTTTCCCGTTCCATCGTAAATTGATCTAAGAAACTCATTTGCTTCTCCCACTTCCATGCCCTGTATTTGCCGGATGCCGCTTGACCGCTCTTCGTGTCACGTTTTTTTTTACACTTGCGGTATCCATCTTTTAATTTTCTCCACAGTTGTTTACACGACTCAGCTGAATAAAAAATATGAGGATTTTACGGAATGCTATAGTATTTGATCATGCTATGTGCACCCGGACAATTGTGCTTGTTATATTGAGAGTGAAACATTGAATTGGGGTTTCCAATTTTTTTTCTCATTTCCATATTTTAGCAGTTCACGAAAAAATAATCAAGTCCAATTTTTTATTTGTTTCCATTCAACAAAAATTGAAGACAAGACCAAGGATTGAGAATTACAACTACATGACATCACCCATGTTACATTACATCTATAATATTTATGTAACAAAAACACTGGAATTCGATCACCTGTACCATGTGTATTTCAATTATTCTACTGAATACACATGTTAAAAATGAAAAAAATTGATGCAATTTGAAAGTAACTTTGCGGGTGATGAAGAATGTACCATTAGGTAATCCAGCACGCATGTGAATAGCGTGAATTTCGATTAACGTAATCTCAACATTTTAGAATTTTTGAAACAAAAAATTATATTTCTTGTATCCAACTTACGAGTTTCTTTCATTGCTTGAGCAATTTCACGCCAGCAATTTTCCCGCCGCTGGTTGTTTGAATAATGTGGGTCGTACAAGTTGCACAAGATTTTGTACGGTTAAAATAAAATTAAAAATAAACGTTTCTTCGTCCATTGCTAGACAATGCTGCGCGTTTGATGTTGAATTAAACTACGCGTAACCCGCGTAACCAGTTAAACAAATGATTGCAATATATCCTAACCTTTCATTGGTCCGGCGAATATATGCCTTTTGTTCACATATGGATTAACATGTCCATGATGCGTCGAAAAAGCAAAATCATCATATGCTCATCTGTTCTCACCAATTATCGCGTACGCTGCCTACTTGACGCACCCTGAGCTACAGAATACTCGTTCGACTGCCTCGAATAAAAGTGAAAGTCTTTACACGTGATTTGTAGATCCGATAATTTTTAATTTATTGCACAAACAAAATTATAGGCGAGTGAGCATCCGCTATTCATTGATCGTACATCTAAACACAAAATTCAGCATATTATTTTGAAAATCTATGAACGACCCAGATCAATTTTTGAAGAAGAAATCTAAGAATAAGCTTGACTAAATTTACCGCTTAGTTTGGCCATAAACATTCTGAATGCAATTTCACCGGAATTTGTGAATAAAAAAGAAAAAGGAACTGCAAATTTCCTCAGGTCTCTTTTTCATTGATCAAACATTCCTCATACCTAGGCTGACCATCTCTTGCTGCCATTGTACCGAACCAGCGGCTGAATTGAAATATGCCGTAAATATTTCGCGAACATGAACACCCTCGTTAGCAGCACTCCCATGCACAACATTTGGAATAACGTGTGGTGTAATACTTATTTGATTTTGAGCACCATGGTCCAAGAGATGTATGCCGTCATTTTGCAAGAAATTGTGTAAGCAACAAATTGCAAGAACAACCTTGTCCACATGTTCTGGTGACATTTTGATCCGTTTTTGATAAATTCGAAATCTCTGATTTAATATGCCGAATGCGTTTTCAGATACCCGACGAGCACGTGATAATCGGTAGTTGAACATTTTTTTTCGCTCATCGTCGCGCAAGTGCGCTCCTGGATATGATCGCATGATGTTTTTTTTTAGAGGAAATACTTCGTCGCCTACAATGACATATGGTACTAAGGGATGTTCAGTGCCAGGTAGTGGACGATCGTCTGGTAAATTTATTGTATTATTAAGTAAGGCTTGTAGGTACCTGTTATCGTAGTAGTAAACATAAGGAGTAAGGAGTCGGCAATTGTCGGGTAATATCGAGAATCACCGATATTAAGTATGACCCGGCAATTGCCCTCTTCTCCCTGGGCCGTCGTGGCGATTGCACGGCGTATTATAAGATAAGTTGTTACTTCCAGGCCTCGCGCCACTAATCATTAATTATTAAGCCCATTTCGGGAGATTGAGCTATCCTACGCTATTTTAAACATTGACCAATAATTTGTGCCAGCATATATTCAGTGCAATTGTATTTAACGTGTTTGTCGCCATTCTCGTCAATTAAGTAACCGGCATTCGTCATTTGTATAATTTATTGTGTGAACGTTCTCGGTTGGTATTCATTATTTATCGCTACTTTCTACGAGATTGTTATTTATTCATACATCTAATCGTTATTCTATGGTGGTATCCTCAATGTCAACATTTATGTCATCCGTGTGAAGCAAGAGGACCGAAGAAATCCACGATTTTCTATTGTACACCTATCAGCGAGGCCCACCATAGTTACTTAATTTGTCACTGCAATTGATTACTAATAAATACGTAACGAAATATATTTTTGTAAAAGTATTACCGTTACAGGCTTTTCCGAAATAAGAATTTGATATGATTCCGCCATTGCTATTTTTACCGTACCCGCCAACATCTATTGCGATGAAACGGTAATCCGCGTCTACCAAGGCCATGAGCACTATACTAAAAGTTTTTTTATAGTTGAAAAACATTGAGCCGCTGTTTCCAGGTGCTTCAATCACGACATGTTTCCCGTCAAGTGCTCCGACGCAATTCGGAAAATTCCATTGTTCGCCGAATCGCTCTGCAATCGCGCTCCACATTGCCGCATCTGGAGTTGGCATCACCTTCGGAGATAGTTTTCTCCAAATTGCTTCGCATGTCTCCTGCACGATCTAACGTACTGTCGTATCCCCCACATGAAAGCTAAAAGCTATGCTAGTGAAGGAATCACCCTGTTACACGCATAGCCATAAGATAGAATAAGTTAAAAAATAAGCTATGCATAATATTGAAAAGAGCCCTCCGAGTCCGCGCCAAAAAACTCTCTCGAGGGGGTTAGTACCAAAACTGCCGCTAGGTGGCTAACTCTTCCCATAGTAGTAACACCACCCGTATAGATTAAGCACCCCGGGATTTTCGAGGCAAAACGGCACCTCGCTCGTTCGGACAGACCAACTCGCTCCACACCTGTACTCTCCTGCCTAAGAATACAAGATTTTCTACCAGTCTCTCTACTTTTCTTTCGGCGCCTGCCACCAACCTAAAAAACAGTTCGTTTAAGAACTACTTTTTTTCAAACAGTTCTTTTAAGAACTACTTTTCCAAACAGTTCTTTTAAGAACTACTTTTTTCAAACAGTTCTTTTAAGAACTACTTTTTCAAACAATTCTTTTAAGAAATACTTTTTTCCAAACAGCTCTTCTAAGAGCTACTGCACTGCCAGTTCCCTTTAGAACTACACCCAGTCCTCCAGGGGAAGCACCGCCGCTTCCACCAGAACACCTACCAGAAAAGCACGAGTAACAGTCCTTCTCAGGGCTCCTCTAGCAAAAGAGGACCATCTCCCTCGTCACACGGATGTCTGGCAGAAATTACCACCTCGAACCCCTGGAACCAGAACCGGCCTGCCGCACGTATCGCCGGATTCTCCAAATCAAAAACCCCGACTACAGCGTATACCTCAGCTTAGTCTCACTCCCGGTGATCGTAGTTCCTCCCAAGGAAGGGATAGAGAACGTCCCACTGGTCGACGATCCTACCGGGCGGAAGAACACTCAGCCCCTCCGGCCAGCTCTGCCACCCGCTCGCCCCGAACTCTTTGGGGTGACGCCTAAATCGTACCCCCCAAGGTCACCGACCATCCGCCTCTCCCCCCTACCCCGTCTCCTCTCTCCAATCCCGAATTCCCCTCAACAAACCTGGTTCCTTCCCTACCCTCCACCTAAACCGTCCAAGAGAAACCTCCGCTAAAGAAAACCACCTACCACTCTTCCTTTCCAACTTACCCCCCCCCCCCCCCCCCCTCTTTCTTTCCTTCCGAGCTTCAGGAGAAGCTCCCTATCCGAACATCCGACAAGCCATTGATTGGAGAGCCGCTACCAGAGGGCCCCCTCTCCACGCATCTATACTTTAGATACTATATCAACCCGTGTTCAGAAATCTATAACAAAAATTGTAATTTTCTAGTATTGGTTGCTATGTAAGAAAAAGCATGTAAGCTCGTAGTGAATCTTGCGGTAGCGATTTCCATCAAAATTCATGAACTTGTTTGAAAAACACGATTGACTGAATTTTTCTTTAACAGACATCTTGTTTTACAAATCACTCAGAAACTACTAATCCCAATAGAGGACGAAATTTAATCAGATGGTTGCAAGTGATTCTTCACACCCCGAAACGTGGAGATTCAGTAAAAACTTAAATTTTTATTCATATGGTGCTCTGCTTTAGTTTTTGCTGCATATGAGCGGAAAATTTAAAAAAAGTTTTAGCGGCTGTGGACGCTGAAAATATTTTTTGGGTCGGATCTGCAGGCAGAAGCGAAATCAATTGGTAACCCACTAGAGGTATTTGTTATCGCCTACCTGAGACATATGACGAGGCGTTGTTCGGGTCCTATTGGTTGACGGAAAGGGGTCTCTTTCTTTTTTACATCGTCTGTCAACAAACTGAGAAGCTCTTGAAATCTATAGTAGGACATACGAAAGACGTAGGGTGCTTGTTTCAAAAATCAATTACTATGACAACAACTAGATAAACTAGATAGAAAAAAGTTCGGTACTTTCTGACTACAAAACACATCAGCTGGCCACTCTTTCGTGTAGTGGTTACAGATTGGAGTTGGGCATTGATCAACTCTGTGATCAATGGGATGACTGTGACAAATTACCTCCAACAAGCTTATACCTATTTGACGCGGGAAATACACCCGTACTCCGATTTCGTTATTGTCCACAGTTGCTGTGCGCACTTTCAAAAGCGCGTATCAATGAACATGCACAAGAAGTTTTCGAAATACTTGCATATGAAAAATTTGATTCTCGAATGTGTAGGGTTGATGATACATTGCCGCACTATGGATGCTTTAGACAAAGTGTACGAATCATTCATGACGGTTCTTCTGGCCAAGAATCGCCAGCAGGCTCAGCGTAATGTAGTAATAGGCTCGAGGGTAGAGTTTATACCGATTCCCCTTTTTTCCATCGGTATCATGGTAAACTCTTGAGTATAGGAAGTAATTTGATGGAGACCGATAATGACAACGAATATTTTGCGCCGGAGGTTGCAGATTGTGTAACACGAAGTCTAATGCCGTTTGTTCCAATGTGGTCAGCTCTTCTCCTGAAGCATGTGGTAGCATCGTGCGAGACTCAGCAACGCTAACGTCGAGTGCTATTTCAATCTCGTGAAAAAAGATGTCTTCTAGAACAAGGTAAATTTGAAGATCGGTCGATTCATAGACAAAATGAGGAATTATAAGAGCTGTTTATGTGCAGAGGCACTCATCAGCACACCCTTGAAGGGTCGCCCATCCAAGTCAAAGACAGTGAAAAGGCAATCGTGTAATCAGAATTAAGAATCCGCGTTTTCGAACCAGTACGCCCAAACATGTACATCATGACCAATCGCTATTAAACCGAAGCGACAGTTCGACTCATGCGCACGCGTTACCGAATGGATTGTTCATGGATGTTGAATATTATATGCTCGAACTAAACAATACTGAGTTTACTATTGGACAATACACTTTTCGTACGCGCGCTCCGATTATCGCGTTTGATCGCTTTGATCTGTTTTCCGGGCAATTTCAAACCTTGGGTAAAAATAGATATTCGGATGGGGCAGTTATAGATGCGTATTCTGTAGCTACGTTAGATTTCGCACAAAACGTGGTATGCGTCCCTACGACCTACACGTATTATTTGTTAGGTGAGGACCGTGACAAAGATAAACCTAAAGCATTTCGAATGTACAACGTTGATGATGCATTTAAGGGTAAGATATTCATGCCATACGTGTACGCAAATCATTGGTGCCTGTTAGTAGTTGACATTGACGCAAAAACCGTAATGCACTTGGATCCAATGTTTTAACGCGGTAGTAGAACCAAATCAGCTGTGCGCTACTCTAAAAAGTACGTCGCAGAATGTAGAAAGATCCAACACAACCTTCTTTGCGATATCAATTGAACAACAATAGATCACAAAGGAGAATGCCCGTTGCAAAAAGACGGATTCAATTGCGGTGTATAGGGGGGGTTCCACGCGAACCCGGACACCATTTGACTTGTGCATCTCCGATTTTTTCTGAAAATTTTATATGTTTCAGTACTGGTCGGAATTAGCCTCCGCCATTTTTTCTCAATTTTCTTTCGTCAAACCGTTTAGGATATTTATAATAGCGATTAATTTGTGAAAAATAACGTTTTCGTTTTTTTGAACGCCTATAACTTTGTGAAAAATTGGCCAAATCAGACGGGTTTTCTCTTTAAATCTTCGTCTTGAAACGTACTTTTGATAAAGAATATTGAAAAAAATTTCAACCCGATATTATCATGAGATTTTCTATTTTCAAAAATGAATTGTCATTTTTAAAAAAGTATGTACTGATTGATTTTTTTCAAAATTTTCTGTGAAAAACCACTCCCCACTTAACGAATTTTAAGCCTAGTCCGATAATGGGAAAATGATGGGATCTATTTTTTTTTTTCAATTTCTATACACTTTTTTTTAAATTTGAATGATTTTTTTTCTTGTTTTTCGTTTTGGGCATCAAAGAAAAAACAAGAAAAACGTAAATGAATAGAAATTAGAGGAATTTTTTTTTTTTTTTCATTTTTAATTAAAAAAAAAAACATGAAAATTGATAAACACGATTATATAAAATACCCATCGTCCCTATTACATTAATATTATGAAATTAAAAATGCTGAATTTCAAAATGCAAGCTCCTCAGAAACTATATGAAAAAGACTTATCTCAGATGGAAGTATCGCATCATCGATCGTACAAACCAATGTCGCGAATCGAAACAGCTAGAAAAAACTCATCAAATAAAAAGTCGATTATTTAAGATCCAAAATTTCAATACAAAAATCAATGAAGGGAATAAATATCTATCTCATAAATGTTCAACGGTGTACATTGATATGGATTTGAATACAATGTAGCGCCCGAGAGCAAATTTGTAACTAACTTTGTTACCTATTTTGAAGTAACTTTATTGAAGTACCTACAACGAGAATTACTTTACGAACCTTATTTCAATTTCGATAGATATCGAGTAATCGCGTCAATCGATAATTCGTAAATAATTGAATCCCTGAGCGAACATCAATTTCATACCTCCGATTGGGCCTATTTTTGGAAACTGTAATAGGGTGCCAGTCAAAAGTTAACGAGATTGTATTTTCCACTTACGTTATTTGTTAGAAAAATAATTAAATCGGGAAAATAGATAGGAATCAGCAAATTGAAAATTTGTAAGCAAAAGGTTGTATGTTGGCGGATACGACCTTTTGCCATGACAAAGTTTTCACAAAATAATGAATGAAAATGAAGTTGAAAGGTCGTATTCGCTATTCTGATTGTTATTATTTTGCCTTCTTCGTTGCAATTGCTCTCAAAATTGTGAGATATATACAAATTATAAGTATATTTATATGTTTGATGAATATGTGTCATGATAGGATTCGTACCCCGGAGCCTTAACAGAAAAAAGCATGATAAACCCGAGTTCATTATTTTTTGTTCACTGATACTTTTCACTTTGTATTTTCTAATAAGATTACGAAAAGGTGATCGTAACGCACGTTTAGCACCCCAATAATTCGAATACGTTTGTATAGATTTACGTATAAATGAACAAACAAATGACATACATCAATAAGTAAAAAAATTGGAATAGCATTTGTATCTATGATACAAATAACCACTGTGAAAAATTAACTCACTATTCGTGAGACAACCAGATACAAGGTAATCAGTTGATAATTATCACACTTACCGGAATTATCAAGTTCTTAGGTGAACTTGTTACCAAAACGACGTCGTTGATATCGACAACTAGAGTGGCGATAATTTCTGTCAATCTTTGAATGAAAACTTCACTTATAGGCATGGCTGTACAATTAATCAAACGCAACCTGCTTGTTACTATAACGCTGTTGACCGAATAATGGTTGAGCGAAGCGGAGACCAATGGTTTGGGGGAATGATCAAACATGCTGAAATTTTGAAGAGGAAAAGACGTTTGCGACGCCACTGCCTTGAACGCTGCGAGAACGACGTCAGATATCGAAAAATTGTACGGATACTTTTTTGTGGGGAATAAAAGCCAATGTTTCGGTGAACTCGTTGCCAACTCTCAAAACCACCCCGTAAAAATCAAAGGGCACAATCACTTTGTTCGACTGTGAAAAATTGTTGTTTATCGAAATATGTAGTTTTCGTACTAGATATGCCCTTATCGAAATATGTAGTTTTCGTACTAGATAGGTAGTTTCGTACTAGAAATTCTCAGATTATTTTATTACATGTCTGAACATGAGAAAATTTTTTTTTTTAAAGACAAATATTCACAGGCAACTGATTGTTATGCACATTCGTGCAATTGTTGTTTGCAATCGGCGGGACAGACGAAGCTCGTAATTGTCATCTGAAATAAAAAAACCAAAAACCATTTTAATTGTAATATATTTTTCTTTTATATGAACTAAGAAAAACTAAAAAAATTATGAAATTTGAATGTTTTCTCGGGTTTGAAACAGAAAATGTGCTTTTTGTGGAAAAAAAATCATTTCAACTTGCTAAAAAAGTTGTTAAGAATTTTTTATTTCGACAATATTTTTAGTTCAAATAGAAAAGAAAACAATACTGAAGCTTACAAACTTTGGTTAGGTTAGAGAAAAATCGTAAAAACGAAAACTCGAGAAAACGGACTTTAAAGTTTTCGGTCAAGAAAAATGTTATTTTTCGGCTACTTACGGTTATAATACGCTAATTAGCTATCCCTGCGCCATAAATTAAACCTTTTCCTTCCTCAAAAAACTCGTTTTGATGGAGTTGCTTGAGTCTACGGGCTGTTATTCGACCGAGGGAAAGGAGCGCGTGCCCTAACTGCCCGAGCGCTCGTATACCTGCTCGATACCCCACTGCGTTTAGTACTGTATCTTTAGAAATATTTTGAATTAGCCTATATAAATTTGTGTACACATTCTTAGATACTGTGACGCGAATTTTACCCCGGGCGGGTTTTACCCGGGAATTCGTCGACGACACTTCGTCGCGATCCTGTTCTTTTAAAATTCCCCAAAACGCAACACAACTCACGACCGCCAAAATTCCCCAATACTAAACTTCAAAATCAAAACCAAACGAACTCAACAGAATCTAAAATTTGCGGGAGTTGGGCGCCAGACGTTGACGTCGTTTTTTTCTAAACAAAATTCCCCAAAGTCTCAAAAGCTACAAAAACTCAACAAATATTCACAGGATCCAACGGCTTGGCTGGCTAGGCTCAAGCACATCCGCGAGCTGGTAGAGTGGCGTGGGTTAAGCAGCAAACAATTAAGGACGAAACAAAATAAAGCGAAGCAACACAAAATAATCAAATTCCTTCAATAGGCGGAAGCCCGTATATTCAAAAACGGGAGTAATAAGATCAAACCAATCTGGAAGTTACAAAATCGAAGTCGGGAGGTCGTACATCATTTCTTAACTTAGCCCTTTCGGGGAACAAAAGTCCTTAATATTAATTAATTCTATACGCGGGAGAAGCAATCCGGGAGCAATATGCAGCAAAGCCACGAGAGTTTGACGGGGGCTCTGACTCCAGATAAATAACGGGAGTGGTGTTTCAACGATAGTACGGGAGAGAGAAGGCCCCGCCGCTATCGGCGAGGTGCAACGATTTTACAGGGATTGCTCTCCGCGGCTACCCTGCGCTGACACGATAATTATCCGTAATTTAACCAGACCTACTCAGTTCACACAATAAGGGGTTCGTTATTCCAAAAAAAAGCTACTACACCATAAGCGCCAAAATTACAAAACAATAAGCTGGCCGATAAGCGGCACGCACCCAAGCGGGAGAAAACTATAAAGCGATTATACAATTTCTAAGCGTAACCCAATGCAAGAAATGCCATCCAATTACAATACAAAGCAATATTTACCAGTGAAGTTCTATTATTTTCTCTTAAGCCACTCCAAAGCGTCAATACTTTTTACCAAATACTTCCAATCTACTCTACTAGGCTCCAATTAACGGGAGCTCAAAATTCAACAAAATACCTCCAAATACCACTGTCGATCCGCTACGGAGCTACCACTGCCCTCAAATTAACCAAATTAACTACTATAAAATTCACAAAACTACGAAACAAAACCCAAGGAGCTACCCGGAGGATTTACCAGTCCGGTAGCTCAAATCTACAAAACCTACTCTAATAATGGCGTAGTAACTTCGTGGCCGTTACAAAATAACTGAAGACCTTACCTTGGTCTCGGAAGCTCGGCACACAAAACTGACTCTACAAGAATTTACCAAAAAAACTCAAGGCTCGACGGGAGCGCTACTTTACGGGGATACTATTTTACTTAGTTAAGTTATGTTCAATTATAGTATTCCGGGAGAAAGAAGAAATGCAAAAACTGAGGCCTAAAGATAGCGTCTGTACTGTAAGACGATGCAGCGCAGAGTAGGACGAGACGAGGTTCTTCTTCTTTGACGTTCCGGCCTTGCCGATCCTGGTTGGTTGGGCCCCCTCCATAATTAGGTCGCCTATCCGGTGTCACGGCCTGGCACCTCGTGACCTAATTGCTTCGGCGACTATGTAATCGCCCCAAATCCAATGCAAATCCCGCTCTTCTGGCTACTTTGCCGTGGCGTCGCCTCCCCATTTCCTCCTCGCGGTTCTCCGCTCTCGATGTTGTCCCTCTGAGGGCGCCGAGCGTCAGGGCCATCCCGGGAGCCTCGCGTTCTTTCGGGAGTCCGGGAAGAAGGGCTGGCATTACCGCAGCAGTCACCTTCCTCCTCGGGGAAACCTAGTATCGGTGCTGGGCTAACCTGCCTGCCTCGCTCACCTTGATTTTCCCCCTTCTGCCAGGCCCATCGCCTTCGGGAGGCGCCTCATCGTCCTCCTTCTTGCGGGAGCCACCTCAGTGTGTCGGGAGTTCTTGAAATTGTGGTCCAGCGCCAGGCTGGGAAGTTGTGGGGCGGGAGGTAGCGCTTCTCAGTCCACGCTACCCTGTACGCCGCCTCCACAGCATCCACAAGATCATCGGGAGCACCTCGTCCTCCACTTCCTATCGGGAGGAGCGCACGTAGCCCGTGCGTCCTTGTACGCCGGTAGTGAAGCGGCAGCGGGAGTTGACCGGTCGTCGTCCGGAGTGAATCCCTGAGCGGTTTCCTAGCCGCAACCAGGGATCTTCGGGGTCCTTTTTGGGGCATGGCAGCGACGCCAGGCGTTTCACCATTGAGCGGGTCGTCGGGAGCGTCGTAGTTGGTTGGCAAGGCAGCATCCTCTCGTCCCGTCGTTCGTCGTTACATAAATAAAATATAAAAGCAGACTAAATCAACTCAAAATTCTGTAAAACTTAACGATTGACCTTTGGAGTGCTTTCTTGGCATTTCTGGCTGGTTTTTCCTAAATTTTTCCTAACTTGGGGCCGTGGTAACGGGCGGTGCAAAACGCCACGTTACAATACATAAGGAATACATCTAAACAATAAAAAAAAAAATCGATTTTTTGGACCTTCTTATTCAGGATCCCCCCTGAAGTCTCTGCCAACTCTCAAAACCACCCCATGGAAATCGAAGGGCACAATCTCTTCGTTTAAACGTAAAAAATTATTTTCTATCGAAATATGTGGTTTTTGTACCGGATATGCCCGCGCCATTTTTCTAAATCTTAGCCAATTTTTTGGTAGACTCGTCGCTAACTCCGGGAACCACCCTGTGCACATCAAAGGGCACAATCACTTGAGTCGACCGTAAAAAATTGTTTTTTATCGAAATATGTGGTTTTCGTACCGGATGTGCCTGCGCCAGTTTTCTAAATCTGAGACAATTTTTTGGTAGACTCGTTGCCAACCCCGAAAACCACCCCGTAAAAATCGAAGGGCACAATCACTTTGTTTGACCGCAAAAAATTGTTTCGTATCGAAATATGTGGGTTTCGTACCAGATATGCGTGCGCCATTTTTTTAAGTTATCGCCAATTTTTCGGTGAACACGTTTCCAACTCTCGAAACCACCCCATAAAAATCAAACCGCACAATCACTGTGTTCGACCGTAAAAATTGTTTTCTATCGATATATGTGGCTGTCAACTCCGAAAACCACCCCATAAAAATCAGAGGGCACAATCACTTCGTTCGATCGTAAAAAATTGTTTTCCATCGAAATATGTGGTTTTTGTACCGGATATGCCCGCGCCATTTTCCTACATTTTCGCTAATTTTTCGGTAGACTCGTTACCAACTCCGAAAACCACCCCGTAAAAATTGAAGGGCACAATCACTGTGTTCGACCGTAAAAAAATGTTTTCTATCGAAATATGTACCCGCGCCATTTTTCTCAATCTCAGCCAATTTTGTGGTAGACTCGTTGCCAACTCAAAAAACCACCCCGTGAATATCAGAGGGCACAATCACTTCGTTTGATCGTAAATAATTTTCCGAATCATTTCGAATTCGGGCCTATCCTTCTGGATTCGTTGTTGGGGGTCGGTAGAGAACAAGAATTTCAAAGAACATCAAATCGGTGACCTACGCGCATGAAGGTGGCCCGATTGAGCGAGAACCCCCCATAAATATAACCGAGTAGTGTCAAAAAATCGTTTGTTATTTGAATGAGAAAATTTGAGGACGTTAGGGAATTACTAAGCATCGAGTTAGAAGCCTGAGGTTTTTCCGTATATTTTTCAAACATTTATTTGAAGACGATTCAGCTTATGGGTATCCTAATTCAAAAATGATCCAAATACAAACCACTCTGAGGCGAGCTCTAAGGCGCAACATGCCTGTGTAAATAAGCTGCCTGTTATACAGCGCAGGGGCGCGCGTTTTTTGACGGATCAAGCCGCGCTTTACGCGCGCCCTACTATTCTATTCAGGCCTACTGAAACTACTAATTACCTTCAACATACCCCCATCATTTTTTATCTTCGTTATTTCAAACTCTTGTGATCGACATCTCGTGTCTCTTGAACTATTTATAACAATAAAACGAACGAACGACTTCAATCTACAATTTTATGTTGAAAAGGAAGAAATTGCGTAGTTTATGTCTGATTTCTTTCAGATTTTTAATTTAAAGATCGAATATTCAAATATATTTGTTAATCTAATAGCAGCAATCTTCGTAAATCATACGAGTTTTATGAGCGGAATGCTCGACTTTACATGACGCCCACGCCTAATTCATCATTATCAGATTGTACACGTACTCGGGGACTTTTTTATGTAGAATTTCAGTACTAATTTTAAGAATTATCGAAAAGCATTTTTTGATTATCTCTAACGGTTCACGTAGCGTGTCAATCAACAACTCGCGGGTAGCGCAATTTTATTCATTCATGTTCTGGAGATGACCGTCTCGAATTCAGTTTAAAAAAATGAAATATGTCGTTTTGCAAGCCCAGCGTATTTAGATTCCTCTATATAAGGCATTTTTTCGCGAGCCTCTGGTATAGGAATCAAAGTATACCAGAATATAGTTTGCGTGACACACACTATTGTTCTGGTATACTTTGGTACCGATACCAGAGGCCCGCGAAAAGAGCGGTGCTCCAGCGGTGCGGCAAATACAAAGAACAGAAACAATCGCGGCGAACTTCAGTGGTGCAATACTGCTAACAGCCCGTTGGAAGTCAGTCTTCGATCAGCTCTCATTGCGGATCGCTCGTTGACAATCTAGGAAGACATCGGAAATTATTGCAATAAGTACTGTGGTATCAAATTTATTTTGTGATTATAGTGTTAAATAGTTGTGAGTGATTTTCTCCCGTCTGCTTTTGCTATCGCACGGTACATTCTAAATTATTTACGGTGGTGGATTAGAAACTCTTGACGAATCTTTTTTGCGCTGCATGGTAATATTTGTTTATCTTGGCTAATTGTAAATTTGCTTGCCCCGTAGAATTGAAAGTAGTCATTTTTTTTTTTTTTTTTTATACAAATAGAATTATAAAATCGCTACTCTTTCCCTGATTGTGGTGTTTTTTTTTTTGTGTAGAGGGTTTCTTTTTACGGGGATAAATTTTGCTCTACGGAGTCGCGTGAGGAGAATATTTGGGTTTGAGGGGGGATGAGGGGATGGGGAGATAGGGAGTGTTTTTTGTTTCTGTTTCAAATTTAGCGGGATCATGGACGATTATAGACCCTTGGAGACGATCTATGACCGCTGCGCCTACGAGGGATGTTCTAATGGAAAATACAACGGTCATCACCTATTTAGATGTCCAGTTCGAAAAGATCCACGTTCTGAAACGTCGATCCGGAACACGGGTGAGTGTAGCATTCGGAATTATCGTATAATTACAATATTCATGATTCGGAACACAGTACATAAATCATATGAATATATCCCCTCATGCCACTGTTCTCAATCGTTTTACTCGGTCCATTAGATTCAATCCCCCAAAAGGCACCTACGGTGCAAAAGAATTCGCCAAGTAAATTAAATTAAATACTACCCAAATATCTTGAATGAAATGAAAAACAAAATTCGTTATTAATTAGAAAAAAAGGATCCAAATCAATTATGGTGCCAAGTACATGTAACTTTGCATCATGCATAGAAGTTCTAGAGAAGACTGGAATAAACATACAACGAACAATATCACCAAGTGTCAGAGAATAGAATTAGGAAATACATCAATGAATATCAATTCAAAGAATCAAAAAAAATCAAACAAATAAATTTAATTGAATAAAAAAAAAAAAATTGGAGTACGTGGTTCTTGGCGAGCTAATGTTATATTGCCGTACAAGAATTCTATTTTTTTCTGAAAAAGCTCGCCAAGCCCCACTACCTCCAATTTTTTTTATTTAAATAAATTTATTTGTTTTTTTTTTTTTGATTCTCTGAATTGATATTCATTGATGTATTTCCTAATTCTATTGTCTTACGCTTGGTGATATTGTTCGTTGTGTGTTTATTCCAGTCTTCTCCAGAACTTCTATGCATGATGCAAAGTTACTACTTGGCACCATAATTGATTTGGATCCTTTTTTTCTAATTGATAATGAATTTTGTTTTTCTTTTCATTAAAGATATTTGGCTAGTAGTTTTTCCTGAATATTTAATGTACTTGGTGAATTCTTTTGCACCGTAGGTGCCTTTTGAGGGATTTCATAAGTTTTTGTATGTTGTTGAAGAACATTGTAGTATTGATTATGCTTTCTTTAGTATACCATGGTTTTAAGATGTTAGACAGGTTAGAAAAATTTTGTTACTATGACGATTTAGTTTAGCAGATATCAAGAGATTTTGGTATAGTACTGCGCGTTTACAATCCAACGATTAATTACTTTTCATATGCCTCAGACGATGTATTCTATTTGAATAAGAAAGCTCGGTAGCTGCTAAATTGCGATTTGAACTCCACGGTTTTTCAGTTTACAAGATATATTTGTGTATTTTTATTACAAGTCACCAGGTGCAGCATCCTCAGATCATTACTTTGACGAAATTGATCTTGGGTTCGAAGCTGCAGCTCATCAGTGTTCAACAACATACCAGGAGAAAGATCGGTTCCTTTTTGGTAAGATAGAGGCAAGGGTCGAACCGTTTGGCATCAGTTTGCTTGGTTTGTGATATCGAAACAGAAAATGATACTCCTTTCATTATCGATATGCTTGTGGGTGAAAGGAGAGTGTTAGTTATAATGAATCGATTCAGTAGGTCTGCTCCCTCAAATAAATAAGCAGAAGTTGAAGTGCTCAGCATTTCATTTCATGTTTCATGAGAAAATTCAATTTCTTCCTGGCACAAAATGAATCAAGAGCTCCTCTCCGATCCTATTCATCGATGAAAGCTACGGCCGAATCCAAAGTGGGAATTTTTTGAATTAAAGTTCTTCTTTGTTACATTTCATTATAAACTTCAGTCAAACTGAAACCTGGCCACCTGCTCAACAGTTGTTCATAAGTCAACTATAATCCTTCTTTTTATGTCATACCTAATATACCGATTCATTATAACTAACACCCACAAGCATATCGACAATAAAAGAAGTATCATTTTCTATTTCGATATCACAAACCAAGCAAACTGATGCTAAACGATTCGACCCTTACCTCCATTTTACTAGAAAAGAACCGATCTCTCTCTTGGTATGTTGTGAAACACTGATAACATTGAGTAACCATACGGAATATGGCGCGAGCCGCGACTTCCCTTTAATACCATTTACGTGAAAAGGTTTGGTATCCAGATGACATATAGCTAGCTGTACGATGATGACGACGGTGACGAATCTGATGAAACGAGCCTGCCGGTGATCACAGATCATCATATCCCAGCTCTCCGACCACTGATGTTATTGAAATTAGGCTTAAATGAAAGCTCCTTCCCAATTTATATAGCGAAAGTGATTTCACATTTGCTGTAATTTTATCAGTATGAAAGCTATTTGATAAAACGCGAATCCCCACTCCGCCTCTGAGCTCCCGTCGCAGTAAATATACTCGGTAGTCCGTTCTTTCGAATGTACTTGGCGCGAGATTTTACTGAGTCTCTTGATTCGTATTCTCAATGGATGCAGTTGTGTACACTGCGGTATTTCATTTTTACCGGAGAAACAGGCTTTGATTTGGTGTAATAAATTAACTAAATAACTTCGTTCGCGAGCCGATCAGAAAAACTGTTCGCTAAAACAATCTTTCTAGTTTCATAACTTACAAAAAAACGACTGCATACTTCCCATTACCTGATATGACTCGGGTATATACAAAAAGCAGTGCCGCGAGTGTGACTTTGTTGTAAAATTAATGTCATGCGACGTCCTGGAGGCTGCACCAGCCAAATCGGCCCACTCAAAAAAAATTGATAGGGAGTTTTCTTACTTTTTTCTTACTAATTTATTACCACTTCATGAAATTTTTCACCTTTATCAATTCCGAGTAATCGCCTTGCGTTCTAGTTTCGATCTAAGCTGCACCAGCTACACCGTAACTTCGCTATGTTTCACGCAATAGAGGCGTACCTGATGTCAGCATTTCTTACTTTTTTATTACTCTAAACAAATATCGATCAAAAATTGTTATTTTCAATTTTCGTAAAAAAACAACCCTTATTCTCTTATTTCAATCACCTCAACTATCTTACGAGATAATTAGAGGCTGAAGTCGATTCCATTGGGGGCTTGTTGCCACCTAGGGACATATGAATGAACCTTGAAGCAATATGGAAAATTTGGAAGGCAGTGGGCTATGGTAATAAAAAAAAGGCACGAGAATATTCGTTTCCAGAATTTAGTCCACTTTTTGAGTGGATCGAACTCGTGACTCATTGTTTTTGGATGCGCCGCTTGTTTCCAAAGATGTCCAGGTGTACCTCGGAATCCTGGAAGGCGTTTGGGGAGCATTCGGCTGTGGTAATGAAACAAAACCACGAAAATATCCGATTCCAGCGAACTTTGTCCGCTTTTTGAGTGGATCGAACTCGTGACTTACCGTTTTTGGATGTGCCGCTTGTCTTGCACTGGGTCAGATATTTGAGCTGCTCGATCTCCAAACCACGCATCAGGAATGCCTTAGCTGACTTGTCCTTCTTATCCCAACCTTCTGGGTTAGCTGCTGGTCGTTGCGCTGTACCAAGTATATAAGGCTCTAGTTCGTTCTCACCCATGTATATTTCCATCTGCATTTTCCACAGCCGATAATTCTGTCCATTGGACTTGTGTATTTGATATGTCCTTTACTCTGCCATGTTTGCTGACACTCCAGGAACGTTCATCACTGCACTCTCTTCAAGATCAACTTCACTTATTAAATTAGAACTATCAAAAGTCTCACCAAGTGCAGAATCATCAACATGGCGAACAGAGATATCTTTACCGTCGGCCATTCACCTTACACGCGAAAAAACGAATTTTATGGAATTTACCCGACACACGCAGTATCACGAGGGTCTGGGCCCATAACCTGTTGAGATTCTGGCGGAAAAAGGTTAACAACATTAATGGCCAAAAGTAAAGTTTATTCAAACAACCAGTAAAAGGAAAGGAAAACGTTCGAGTCACCGCGTGGCGCGAAGAACCAAGAGACACCAGCAAGACCGAGAAAAAAAAAAACCCAACGATATTGTGAATCGAACCAATACGATTCTTGGTCTGTATCGACTTTCAATTGTCTTGCTGACTTGGTCGATATCAGACACACAAAAGCGCCTTATTCAAAGATTTTCAACATATTCGTTTCCAGAATTTGCTTAACTTTTTGACATATCGGTCACAAATGTCATGAATAATCAGCTTATTTATTATCTAATTAGTGATTTAATCGAACTCCTCATCAAAATAAAAGTTTTTTCAGGAACCAATAAGATTTAGTTGTCGTGAATAAAATTAGAATTCATCTTACAAGGAGAGGCTCAGACCTTCGGATCACAGATTCTGCCCAAACTTTTACAGGTGTCTTCTTGAGCCAAAAGATAAAGCCTGTGATGTGTCATTCCATCTAATGGGCATTCCTTCCTAGATTATTGTGTTACGTCCGGACCTTGGTTCAAACGTCTCGCCCCATCTATTCTTATCAATGTTAAATCCTATCAAGTATTACCAATCATTCCCACAGACGTAACCTGATATCTTTCTTCCTGTTCCAACAGCCATCGGTCATTGCTCGACCTTGCATCAGCATGACAGGCAAGTGCAACGCCTTGCCGAATTCCACCTCGTCGGCGACACGTGGCCTTCCACTTCGCCTACCCTTCTTTCACACCCTAAGTTTACCTTATTCCTAACAACCATATCAAAATCACTTCTGAACTTAGAATCGATCAAGTCAATACTTCCGAATTCGTAACCGAGCTACTAAGCACTTGCATTACGCGCCAAGTCGACTCGTTCTTCCGATACGGTACTTGTTACGGTGATCCAGGACACAGTTCTTTAGTCATACACCGTATCCTGGATCGGTCTTCTTCAAATCACAGTCTGATTCTATAAGCCTCCCCGAGCTTGGCAAATAAATACATATTCCTATAATAATCATCAACGAACTTTCAATCACCCTTATCAACTAAATCCTTCCTACTGTTGCATTTAGTTGAGTAAAACGAGAAACGAACCTAAAGGTAACGACGGACGAAAACCCCGACGTAACATTGGTGGCAGCAGTGACCTTCTCGTTTCTGTGGGAAACATCGAAGTTGAGTAAATAAAAATTATAAGTTCTGCTGTACGCACCCACGACGTAACAGTAAAATTAATCAAATCCGCCATAGAGTGACGTATCAAATCAAACCCGCGAAAAAGCGACGTAAATTTCTCCGATCCGCCACAGAACGACGTACTAAGGTCATCCGCAACAAGCGACGAAACCTATCAAATCCGCGAAAAGCGACGAATACAAATCAAAATTTCCGAACATTCGGTGACAAATCGCGACGTCAAGATATAACAACTTTCGCCGTAATAACAGTGACCGAAGAACTCAGTGATCTTCATTGACTACTGATATCTCATAACAGTGCTGTGGTAACTTCATAGCCTTCCACGTGAAAGTGAAAAATATCTCAACAACTAATGGACAATAGCTGACAAACAGCAAAATTAATAATAACACGAAACACGGAAAGTGAGACACTCTTCGCGAAGTGGTGGAAAAGTTAATAGTGCTGTGAATCAGTTACCAGTAGCAGAGGAAATCTGCAATTCTGTTCAGCACCCGGACACCGGGGAAAACGCTGACAACGCATCACAGAGCCCAGCTGACCCGACAACGGCAGCACAGCAGCGCGTATCACGCAACAAACTACAAGGTCATCGACACCAAATCTCCATCACCAACAGCATGCAGTTATCCCACATCTTCAATACCGTATTCGCACTTCTGTAAGCCATATAACGAGTATTTTCTAACATTTACACCTAAGCGAGCTAGAACTAACAGTATAAGGCAAAATGAGCCGCCCAGACGACAGTAACGTTTCTTTCATCTCGATGCAACACGCAACAACGTTATTACCAGTTTTCGATGGCAAAAACATGCCATATCGTACATTCGCGGTTCGGGTCAACAAAATACAACAGCTTATCAACCCCAGAGACTGAGCACAATTTACTTTCGTAGTACAACTCAAAATAGAAGGCGAAGCGGCCGAACAGATACGACCAGAATCACTCACCTTGGCAGATACCTTAAAAGATCTCAAACGCTTTTATAGATGCAAACGGAGCCTAGAGGATATCCAAATGGAAATCGTAACTCGCGTGATGGAACGAAATGAAACTGTCATAGAATATTCTGCTCAAATTGAGAAATTGGTCACGGAAGCTGAGGAGGCGGCTGAAGCTACCCTAGCGAGCGAGACCGTGAAACCCTTAATAGAATATACTAGAATCACAGCCGTGCGCTCATTCATCAAGGGATTGCCAGATGACATAGAACTCAGAGTAGCAGCGGAAAAACCGAAAACACTCGCTGAAGCAACAGAAAGAGCTATCGCGATACAAAAAGTAGTACAGAACAGGAGTAGATTCCACACCCTGAAAACATCCACGGTGGACGGCAACGCACACGACACTACCTCAGGGCCCAATAATCAAAAACAGGTCGAAACTAAGC
This sequence comes from Athalia circularis, assembly GCA_963978495.1. NCBI lineage: Eukaryota > Metazoa > Arthropoda > Insecta > Hymenoptera > Athaliidae > Athalia > Athalia circularis. The sequence continues at coordinate 11,907,920 of OZ021702.1, forward strand.
GTGGTAGGCTCTTAGGCTGCGCATATTGCAAACGCATCGGCCATCCCAGCGATGAATGTAGAACCAAGCAACGAGATATTATCGCAAATACCTGTAGGTATTGTAAACGCATCGGTCATAAAATAGAAGATTGCCGCGAAAAACCGCGCGACGGCCCAAATAGGTGTACATATTGCAAACGCGTAGGACATACATTCGAACAATGTCGCACGCGAGAGCGCGAAAATCACCAGTACCATAAAAATCCGCGAGATCAGCATCAAGGGCGCGAGAATAATAATTACAGGGCACCCGAATCGCCAGACCATGCGAGAGGAAATAATCGATACAACGATAGGCAGTTCAACTATCATAACGGAAACAATCGAAGTAGGAATGTACCGGGCGGGCAAAACGATCCACACGTCCAGCACCGCGTCAATTACACACAAGAAGATCCTTACGAACAGAATGACCCTCGCGATGATTACAACGAGCACCGCAGAGCAAACTTCGGCAATGGCTCAAGTAGCAGCCATTTAAACGAGAACCGGGACAATCGAGTGGACGCGTCGATATCCCAAGATCAGGGCCAGCGTCTCACACCAGTAGCAAAAACATATTACAGATAAATGAGTCACCGGAATTGACAGCTCCTCATATAGTAATACAATCACCACAAACAGTCCAAAGATACACTACCCTCATAACAGACACGGGCGCCGACCAAAATTTAATAAAAATCGGGTGCATAGACCGACGCACACACTGTACACCAACCGACAAACGACACATTTTTGGAATAACGGGTACACACATAGAAACAATGGGTAGCGTTGACCTCGAATTTGCTAACACACGACACGAATTCCATCTGGTGCATGATTCATTTCCGATCAAGGGAGACGGGATCCTCAGTGCGGATTTTTTCCGAGGAGAAAATGCAACAATTTGTTTCAAAAATGATACCCTCACTTCTCGTAATACCGGCACTATACCGCTCCAATTAAATCGCGCACACACACGCGGCCACACACAAGTTTTTACAAATCAGCAGAATCAGGCTCCTACAGTACACATACGCCCCCCGGAATTCGTCAATCCTGAGACACCGCTCTTGGTAGACATAGGTGCTGACGTAAACATTATCAAACTCCGCGCGCTTAGCTTACACGCGCTATGCACAGCTAAAGACATAACCACACTAACAGGCATGACACAGGGGCAAATGCAAACCATCGGATCACTAAAAGTCCAGTTCGGTAACAGGCACCACAAATTCCACATAGTCGAAAACTCATTTCCAATAAGAGAAGAAGGAATCCTTGGCATGGAATTTTTGAAACAACAAAACGCGACGATATCTTTCGAAAACGACCGCGTAATTACGGACAATTGCGAACCTCTGAGAAAAATGAACAACAAAACAATCACCGTACCGCCGCGTACCGTGCAGATCATTCGCTTAAAGGTAGCCAATCCATCGGGGCCATCGAAGAGATTAAGTTGGGGAAAATATTCTGGATATTGGTTTACACAAATGCTTATAATTAGGGAGTCCTTTGGACTTGGTACCAGCTGGCAGAAGGCCTAACTGATTAGGTTTATTATAAGAAGTTCTCCTAGCTTCGACACTTCCTGGTTGAAGTTGGTCCTAATTCCTAACCCCTATCTTGTAACTGCTACTGGCAACTCTGACTCTTGCTTATTTTTCAATTCTATGTCTCCCTAAATGGAGACACCCTTTATTCACTCTTTTCTGTTTTTTTATCTGAAGATATCCTATCTTGAGGATTATCTTATTTTTCCCCTTTATTCACTCTTTTCTGTTTTTTTATCTGAAGATATCCTATCTTGAGGATTATCTTATTTTTCCCCTTTATTTACTCTAAATCTTCTACACCCTGACATCCATATCCCGGAATCCGGAATCTGTAAACATGGAGGGAATTTAATCAAACCTCAGCGTTAACTAAAGGGAATTTAATACAACCTTTAGCTTTGCATGGAAATCACAAGGGAAGTTAAGGAGTACAATGCCTGAACTTCAAGGCAGTCTCTTAGAACGGAAAAAGAAAACGGTTGTAGCTCCGGACAGGCAAAGGGACCGAGGTCTTCTTCGCGATGCCGGCAAGCAAACCAGAATAAGGGAAATATTGAAGATCTGGACAGGCAGGAGAACCGAAGTTTTCCCCACGATGCCAGCAACTTCAATGGGCAAAAGACTCTAGGAATGAAGATCTGGACAGGCAGAGGAACCGAGGTCTTCTCCACGATGCCAGCAACTTTATCGGGAACAAGATTCTAAGATTGAAGATCTGGACAGGAAGAGGGACCGAAGTCTTCTCCGCGATGCCAGCAACTTCAATGGGAAAAAGATTTGACGATGGAAGATTTGGACAGGCAGAGGGACCGAAGTCTTCACCGCGATGCCAGCAACTTTTAACTTCAAAAAGTCCTTCAGGGATATGGAGGCGCCTATTGCCTCAAATCTAGCTGCTTATCATTCATCCTGACTTTCTTTTTATTATGAGAATCCTCCCCTAAAATTCACCCTCTAGCGATTAATCCTTTAACTGGATTTCTGTTAATCCACTATTCACTATTATATATTGTGACGTTGCAGATTTTATCTGCCGTCACAAGAGGTCCTGAACCGTAGGCGGACCTGAGTTAGGTAGGGCTAGTTAGGTTTCCTGCGGGAAGATAGCCTCGAGGCTGAGGAAAACGCTCCGAGAGGCGACCGTGACCGACCTAGACACCTGAACTTTTTAGTAATCCGTTTATTTCGATCCCCCACTTCTCTGACATGTACCACGGACGGACGGACGAGGCCGAGGGCCATCAACGAGGGCCAGGAATTTGGAGGACAGGTCCCAGCGAGAGACCGATCTCTGGATAGCCAGCGGAGGCTGCACGGACGCGGGGGAGTGCCGAGGGCACTCAGCAACGAGGGAGATCGGCGGCGGATGTGAGTCCCGCCGTCACCAAGAGCCAGCGAACCGCGGTCCGCCCCGAATTTTGAGCTCCTGATGAGGAACTGCAGGTGCTGACCACGCTGTAGGCTCGCCCACCAGCTACACACCACCGCGAAGACACCGCCGCGCCAGAGCGCCGGCAACCAGGCACACGATCGTCTCCACCGTTTTCCGAAATTGCGGATAGCGCCGCGGTCTCTAGATTAAGCCCCGATAAGAGGGGGAAAATATGGAGAATTTCGGCGGAGCCACGCTGTCTGGTCACTCTGCCGTAGGCCGTACTCGCGCTAGGAAAAGTCCGAAGTGTCGCAACCCGCGTGGGTAAAAGTTTAGAGTGTGCGAGGAAGTGTGTGCTCCCAAAAGGGGGGAAAAAAAAAGGAGGACAAACATGGACGCGAAACGGGAGGCCGTTTTATTTTGCGCGTGGCTGGAGAGTGGTGAGTTCTAATTGATCAGCCCTAATTAGAGTCAGCACCCGTTGTGGGCCATAGCCATTTTTGTCGATTGTTCGACCACGCCACGAGGCGAATTAATTATCCGAGGTGTGTCTGATATCACCGATCTCCGACGTGGTAGGCCGCAGCCAGTGTTCCCCGAGAAGTGGGAAATTATTGTTGAGAATATTTGTTTGATATAGTTTATACGGGCTGTGCCTAAGAAATTTGAGTTTCCCCGCAGGGAAAAATTCTAACGTTAGCGGAATTCGCGGTCTTGTAACGGCGCAGTGGCCGGTTAACGGTCAGGTGTTCGTGGGTCACGGTCACCCTCGATATTTTGATTGCGGGGGCCTTTGTTTCGGTAAACGGCAGAGTCAAATAGTATAAGATTCCGTTAGTTAATTGTATTTTGTGGCACTTTATTATTCACGTTTTTTTTTGTTATCATTGTTAGGCCTTATTTTATTCATTCCGTTATAGGTTGTCGTTGCTCCTATTGAGCGTTTGCTTTTATCTTTTTTTTGTTAATTTATTTATTATTAATTTATCATTCCTTTTACTATTTACTGCGTGTAATTTTGTTAATTTAATCCGGGGGGATTTCCCCCAGTGGTGAGGCCGCCTTTACACGGTTCTCCACCACGTCCAACCCCCGAGGGGTGTTCGTTACCCCGCGTAAAAGTTACTTTGTGTTCCCGTGACGAATAAAAAATTGTGAATTTGTTAACTTGATTCGCTCGAGTCGTTATTACTATCGCCTGTCAATCCACAGATAATCCCGACCCCTCTCCGCGGTGCTGAGCTACCGAGGCACCGCAGGTGCATATTGTTAGGGACGGCTACGGCCGAAATTTTTGAGCGGCGGGAAACCACCTGGCGCCCAACTCAGATACGGGGGTGATCCTTCTTGCGGCGTTTGCCTTCCCCGCACCTGAGTTCTCCGGCAAAGGGCGGGGAACCAAAAGGTAGCGTCACAATATCTATAGAGGTGCCGTGCCTACTCGCACCCTGTTTCTAAACAATTGCTAAGGTTATGCATTGACGCCAACTCACAAGCTACTGTGAGTTGGTTTTGGGGCTGGCTCGTTCTTTTGCTTGTTACTTTATTATCTTATTCACCTCTTTCCTTCTAAACTTCTAGAATTTTAGGTCTATATAAGAAGGGTTTTTGTACACCATGTTACAATGCCCCCCTAATAAATAGGTCTACATGGGAGAGGTATTATCAATACATATTATTTTTCCCTCACATAAATTATATTATATATATATATATTTTTTTTTTTCATGTACGAACACCTTTTGACATGTTTATTTATAATTATATAGTGTACACAAATTGGAAATGGTAGTAAAACAATTATTATTATCTTTTTTCTTTTTACATTTTTTCTTTTAAATTATTTCCAACCTATTTTTTTTTTTTTACGAACATATTTTGACACATTTATTATAATTATATGGTGTACGTACATAGATTAGAAATGGTAGTAAAACAATTTTTTTTTCTTTTTACATTTTTTTTTCTCTTAAATTATTTCCAACATATATTATTAATTAATTTTTTAAACATTTTTCCCCAACATTGAGATTATTTTATAATATCTCTATTTTATAATGGTCTTAGTTTTTTTTTTTTTTTTTTTCTTAAAATAAGTCCTCTAATAATTGCATTTCGGCTTTGGTTAATTTACAGGGCACTATGTCGTCCAGGGAAATGGACACTTTGATTGGATTAGGCCTTTTTGGGGGTGTACGTACAGGAGTTAGGGGTTTTGGGAGGACGGGGCCTTCTTGTATCTTCTGGTGACGGGGGTTCGGGGGAGACGTGAATATAGGAGGGGAAAATGGTTCACTCACATGAGTTAATAGGTATGACCTTCGGATGAGGTCCTCGAGTAAGTTCGACTCAGGCTCGGCGGAGGTGGCAAAGGTAGGCGGCTGGACCCAAACGGTGGACTTCTCCTTTTCTACGCTGTCAAGTTCTGCCATGTACTCCTTCATGTATTCGCCCATCCCGGGCACGTTGTTCTCCATACCAACATACGGACTGCTGTCCCCTCTCCACCAAATGTGGGCCGGGCAGGGGTAGTCTCGGCGCACTTTTCTCTCGAATTGTACCTCCGGGACGTCAAGTGATATCAATCTCCAAATTGTTTCTGATTGCTCAGTTTGATCTGGTGTTGCTAATGTCTGGGTGCCGTGGTGTGTGATACTCGGCCGTGGAGTTTGTTGGCCTCGTCCATGTGTAAATTTTCCTTTTGTTGCTCTCCAGGTTCCGGGGATTACAATTTTTCTTGTAGCATACCCAGGTATGGCTCGTATGAAAATCTCTTCCTGTCCCGTCTGGGTGCCCACTTCCTGAGTCCCGGGAAAGTAGCAACTCACTCCTTGATTTGGCATCCTGGCACTGATTTTTTTTTCTTATTTTTTCTAAACTCGGTTCAGGTAGTAATGTGACGATTTGTTAATTTGCAGCGCCTTATATAGGGCTCCGCGTGTTTCCACCCGCACCAATCAAACGCAGTCTTTTATGATCATTTTTTGTTTTCCATAGCATTGCGATCTCTAGCTCTGGTCATTTTGAGTTTTAGTGGTGCCGTGTGCACCGGGGTCATTGCTCTTTCAATGCAGGACCATTCTGAGTCCGCTCGGGCAAGTTGGTTTTTGTTTTCCCTCTGACTCCTCCCCATTTCTTTTCACGCTGGCCCAGTGCCGTTCAATGAATTTATTGATGCATATTTTATGTTAGAGGAAATACCATTTTCCACATTTATACACTATTATATTATTTTTAATTCTAATCTTTTTTATATTTACGTAGGTTATTCCTATGAGAAACCCCTTTAACTCTATTACATTTATTAGTATCTGTAAGCTCGTATGCGTTAGCATGGGGTCTATTGGTTATAGTATACGGCCCTTCATACAAATGAAAAAATTTATCTATTTTCTGTTGGCTCACAGCAGAGGTTCTTAATGCTGTAACTAAGACCTGATCACCTATCTTTAAGGGTGTTACCTCCCCTTTACTCTTATTCCGATTAGCGGCTTTCCGCGTTAAATTCTCATAAATTAGGCGAATTTGTAGGTCCTGGGGAACCTCTGAACTCCAGGGAATTTTTAATAATCTTCTAATTTTATTCATAGGTTTCTGCCCAAAATGAGCCTCATACGGGGTGAATTTTGTGCTTTCATGAGTTGTTAAGTTAATGCAACTCTGTATCTGAGGAACTATGTTCGCCCAGCTGGTATGCCTTGAGCTACAGTAAGCGCGAAAATATCGCCCAAGTTCTCGCATGATGCGCTCGGTAGGGTCACTTTGCGGATGTCGCACTGGGGAAAATAATAATCTGATATTGTTATCTCTCCCGAATTTTTCCCAGGTTAGGAATGTGAATTGGGTACCATTATCGGACAAGATTCTTTTTGGTATTCCGATATTTTTAAAATAATCATCTTTTAATTTTCGCACACATGTGTTAGCGTTTGCTTTTTTGATTGGATAAAGAGTTACGAATTTTGAGAATAGGTCTATTGTGACAAATAAGTACCGAACTCCACCCGTAGATACTGGTAGAGGACCATAAATAACCACCGCTATAATTTCGTTTATGTTGGTAGGGATGTAACTCGAAGCTTGAACATTTATTGCCATGTTATTTGGTTTTGTTCTTTGACAAAGATCACATGCAGCTACATATTTCCTAATATCTCGTTGATAACCCGACCAAATAAAATATTGACCGACGTAGGCTATACATTTCTGACTACCTGAATGTCCGGTAACTCGGTGAGCATATTCAAGGATTCTCCTGGTTATGGGGTGCGGAGTGCAAACCCTCCACGACAAATCATTTCGAGTATTTTGACAAAGAATATTATTGATGAGTTTATACCGTGGGTTTGTGTATCCCGGATCATCTTTAAGTTTCAGAATTATTTCATGATATTTCATCTCGTAACATTTGATAACGTACACGAAGTAAGGGTTTTGTCATTATATCTGCTACTTGTTTTAAACCTTCAATATGTTCAATATTAATAACTCCCTCTTGATATTTCTCTCGGACAAAATGATATCTTATATCAATATGTTTTGATCGTTTATGAAATTCTGGATTTTTCGCCAATTTAATTGCACTTGCATTATCAACAAAAAGATTTGGAACATAATCAACTTGCGTGATTTTTCCTAATAATCTTTTAATCCAAATCATTCGTTTTGTTCCTTCACTTGCAGCTACATATTCAGCTTCTGTAGTTGAAAGAACAACACTACGCTGTTTTTGACTAATCCAAGATATTGCACACCCAGAATATTTACAAATTACCCCAGATCGTGATCGTTTCGTTTCAATATCACCTACGTAATCTGCATCACTAAAAACCTCTAGCTTATTCTGAACATTATTAGTTCTATAAAATAAACCATATCCTATAGTGCCTTTTATATATCTAAAAATTCTTTTGATCGCCAACCAATTTGACCTATTAGGTTTTTCCAAATTTTCACATGCCATGCTCACTGCATAAGCAATATCAGGACGTGTTGATGTTGCTAGATACATCAAACTTCCTACAACTTGTCTATAAGGAATATCATCTCCAACGAAAGAATATTCATTTTCTTTTACATTCATCCTTTCGCATGGTGTTGTGACAGCATTGGACTCCAACATTCCAAATCTCTCTAAAACTTTTTTAGTGTAATAATTTTGATTCAAGAAAACAGAGCCATCTTCTCCACGAGATATTTGAATACCGAGACAACGATTCAAAGAATCTACTTTTATCTGGAATTCCTTTTTCAAATTATTCATGAATCAAGATATTTCATGCTTGCTTGTACCAGCAACAAGTCCATCATCAACATAAATAGCAACTAGAAGTTTTCTTTCATCCCTTCTCCTTATGAACAAACATGAATCTGCATTGCTAGCTATCATCTTTTCTTTCTTCATAAAATTAACAAATCTCTTGTTCCAAGAACGTGGAGCCTGCTTTAAACCATATAAACTTTTTGTATAACCGGCACACTCTTCCAGTTCCATCATCATAACCTTCAGGCTGCCTTATATAAACTTCTTCCTGAAGTTCTCCATACAAGAAAGCCGTTTTCACGTCAAATTGCTGAAGCTCAAGTTTTTCCGATGCAGCAACACTTAAAAATGTTCTTACCGTATCAAACCTTGCAACTGGACTAAATGTCTCATCATAATCTATACCTTCTTCCTGTGAATAGCCTTTTGCCACCAATCTAGCTTTATATCCATCAGGCTTAGTTTTAATCCGTAAAACCCGACGATTTTCAACTAGTCTTTTGTGCTTAGGTAAATCTACTAATTTCCAAGTTTCGTTCTCAGCTAATGATGCCATTTCCTCATTCATTGCTTCACGCCATTGTTGAGTTTGTTTAGATGCCATTGCAGACTCATAAGAATCTGGAGGTTCTTTTTCAGCAAACATCAACATATAATCTTCCAAATAAGAAGGTTTACGAGTTTCTCTTCTCTTTTTGAATGGAATTTCTTCAGTATCAGGATTTGAATGATTTCTCTCTATTTTCTCCTCCTCAATTCCATTACCTTCTTCAGATTCTTTTTCTTGATTCTGAACCTCCTGATTATCTTCTTCATTATCCTCGTCTTCTTGATGATCATCTTCTTCTCCTCTATTCGAAATTTCGTCTTCTCGTACAGATTTACCTCGCTCTTGATCAATATTCACTTTCAAAAGATTACTTTCATTACTTTCTTTAACCAACAACTGTATTTTTTTTCTTAAGTGAATTTTCTTGTTTGAAAATTATGTCTCGACTTAACAAGACTTGATTTGTACCAGAAATCAAGACTCGATACCCATCTTTTTCTCCACAATATCCAACGAAACGACCTTGAATACTTTTTTTATCCCACTTACGTCGAAGTTATTTAGGTACATGCACATAACATTCAGTACCAAAAATACGCAAATGATCGATATTAACAGCATCTTGTTTAAACCACAATTCAAAAGGTGTTTTATCCTTAACCATCGTCGGACCAGTACGATTGATTGTATACACTGCTGTACTAATTGCCTCTGCCCAAAGCTTCACTGGTAAATTTTTCGCATGTATAATCGTTCGTGCACTTTCAACTAAAGTGCGATTTTCTCTTTCTGCAGCTCCATTTTGTTCAGGTGCATACGGCATAGTTTTTCTAAAACTAATACCCCTTGTTTGAAGAATATTTCGCACTTCATGATTGTCGAATTCTTTTCCACCGTCACTCATGAATTCTTTAATAGTAGGCCCTGCAGTACTAACTTCATTCAAAAAAGTTTTTAAACAATTAATGACCTCAGATTTAACTTTCATAAAGAATACTCTGCGATATTTCGAATAATCATCCTTGAAACATACAAAATATCTTGCACCTCCTAACGAATTTTCTTGCATAGGTCCACAGACATCACTATGAATTAAATCTCCTACTTTCTTTGGTCGATTTGTTCTTACTCCAAAACTTTTTCTGTGCTGTTTACCAAATACACAGCCTTCACAGAATTCATCCCTGCTAATAACATTTATTTTTTTTTGTTTGAGAATATTTTTAACATGCCTTTTACTTTGATGACACAAACGTTCATGCCACGCCTGTACAGTATCTTCTATTGATGCAATATGTACTTCCGCAGTTCTTTCTGGTACACAAACTCTCATTTCTAAGGTATAAAGACCCCTTTGTGTTCTTTTTCCTATTAATTTTACAGCACCATTTTTTGTTAAAATACATCTCGTTCCATCAGCTTGAAATTTGAATCCCTTATCTAAATTCTGACTGATCGAGAACAAATTTCTTCCAATTTTCGGAACAAACCAGACATTAACGAGATGATTACGCTGCCATCTACCATTAATTAATATTTCTACATTGATTATCCCAGCACCATAGGCAAAAATAACTTCTTTGTTCCCTACTAAAACTTGTCTTGGAATAATGAATGATTCGTACTTAATAAAATACTCCTTATGTCCGGTCATATGTGCAGATGCCCCTGAATCTGCCAGCCACAATTCTTCTTCATTTATACCTTCGATCGTACAAATATATGCTCTACCTTGTGGTAAATCTTTTTCTTCTGAAAAACTTGCTGACGCATTTTGTGGTGCTTTACTCAATTTTTCTGGACATTTATTCGCAAAATGACCTACTTTATGACATTTGAAACATTTTCTTTTAAACTTTTCTGTTGTTTTTGTGGATTTCGCCAAGAGTGCTACTGATTCTTTTTCAACTGATGTATTAGGTTTAATTGGAAGTCTCATTTCAATGAGTCTAAGACGTTCAGTTAACTTATTTATAGTACGTTCTTCTACAGGAACTGATTCCCAAACACTTTTGAATTCAAAATATTCAGCTGGTAGCGTAGACATTACTCGACTCATCAAAAGTAATTCAGGTAATTCTGACCCTATCAATTTCTTAATCTCATCATTTAATTCCCTGAAATTTCTCTGTAATCTACCAATATGTGTCGCAATATCCTCAGTTAATGTTTTCTCAAGTGTAAAGAATTGTTCCAGTAAACGATCGACTCTCTGACCTGAACTCTGTTCATATATCGAAGTTAATTTTTCCCACGTTGCTTTAGCTGTATCATACGTTCCAGTAACTTCAATATTAGCATCATCTAAACTTCCCACCAGAATCAGCTGTGCTAACGCATCTCCCTTAATAAATGCTTTCAAATCCGCTTCATATTTAATTTTCACTGCTTCAGCAGCATCCGCCGCCGGAGATTCAGGTTTCTTAATTTCACCTGTTACAATCTCCAAGACATCGCGGTGACGCGAAAGTAACAAAATTTGCCTTTTCCAACGTGTCCAATTTTCGGCACCATAAAGCTTTTCAATTTGCGTTTTGAAATCCATTGTTGCAAACTTCGACATCTTTTATTCACAAAAAGCCCGTCAAATCCAAGTTTGAAAATTTGAAAATTTGAAAACACTACACTTAAACTCAGCTCAGTTACAAACGCTCTGGGCCCATAACCTGTTGAAGATTATGTAGTTCAAATTAAATGAAATATAGACACGTAATTAACGTTAATAAATAATTTATTATTTATTAACACGCACGGCTTTTTAAACATAAAGACAAGAACAAAACGACATATCATTGACAAAAGACATATTTCAAGCTACTCAAACATACCAACATAACATAAGAAAATCACTATGTTCTATTAGATACAAAAGATTGACAATTTATCTTTACCTTATTATACTGTTTTCGTTTGGATGGGAATACGCTAGCGCAATTATGAGAGCTTACGTCACCTACAGCAACGTATGACAGATCTCGATCGACACACAACTGCTCGTGTCGGTGAAAAGAGGTTGCGCTGAATCAAGGCCCATTGCGAAACGACATCTGATGGATTTTATTCAAATCTCAAATTCAATTGGTGCGATCTTCATTTTAACTAATCGTATAATCGGTTTTGATATTTTATCACTCCTTCGAAAATTTCTTAACGCATTGTTGCTATTTCATTGTGTTTGTAAGTTTTGTTGGAGAATTCTTAATTATTGTGATAAAAAATGGATAGTGCCCTCAGCACTGGACCTAGTACTCTGGGTGATGATACGGATGAATCCACAGACATTATTAGTGCGAGTATTCATGCCTGTATCAAAATATTGCAAAGAAAAAAGATTATTAGCAAGCATTCAATGGACGATATTCCTGAGCAAGCGTGGTTATTGGGAAATGAACTGGCAGATAAATTGCTTGAAGTAATTCAAAACTATGAGTTTGCTGAAGACGATGAGTTATTTATGGATGAGGATATTGTGGAAGAGCCGGTTGATGACATTGAAATGGTGCAAACTCCAGAATCATTTCTGTCAGGTAAGAAGTTTACAGAAGACACCTGTTCTACATAAATTTGTTGTAATTAACGTTTGTGTTGTTTGTGTTTGAATAACTCAATTATAAAATCTTAACTGATATTATTTTACAATAAATTGCTGAATGACTTTTAAAACAAATATCTTATGAAAGCTTTACTGTATTTGTGTGGCTTATTAGAAGAAACAAACTCGTGGATCCATGTTACGCTACGTATAAAATAATATTATACGTTACAACAAAACTAAACAATAACAGAATAACAACAAATAACAGAAATATGTAGATTACAAATAAGATGTTCGCATTTTCAATAGATTCATCTCAACCGATAAGTCAAACGAGCTCCAGTGATTATGAGCCGGAACTAAAAAAGCCGAAATGTGATCAAATTAGCCTCGAAAAAAAAATCCAAATCGTGAATCTAGCACGAGAACATCCCAAGTGGACCCTCAGAACTTTGAAAGCTCGAGGAGCTACTTGTTTATCGAGGATGGATGACCTAACCAGATGGCAAAACGACATAAACAGGGGAGGAACAATGTACGACAAGAGTAATGCGATAAAAAAATGGACGTACAGTAGATTCTGCGAAGCGCGACAGAAACAAATTCCAGTGACTACGCGAAATATTCAAGAGTGGGCATTACAGGCTTCAATGCAATATACTTCAGAGGACTACTGTTTTGTTGCTTCAATTGCTTGGACCAAGAGGTTTAAAAAGGAATATCGAATAAGACAGAGGAAAGTAACAAGATATGTCAAAAGTACTGAAAAGAGATCACCTGAAGAAGTTTTTAGGGCAGCAGAAAATTTTCAGATGGAATGTGTGACTGCTACAACGTCGTTCGATCCAGATTACATTCTGAACACGGACCAGATGGGTTGTGAATACCGCTCGAATGTACATCGAACGATGGAGCATGTTGGGCAAAAAAGTGTCGAAGTACATTTAGGTGACATGAATAAAGTCACTCATACGTATACTGCCCAATACACAATCGCTGCTTCAGGCAAATTGCTACCGAAGGTGTTCATTTGTCTCCAAGAGCCAAAAGGTGCGTTTGAAAAGGAACGTTCTACAACCATACGTTGAAGGCAAGAGGTTTGCACTGGTAATTGACAGTTGGGGTGGTCAATCTAATAAGAAGTTATTCAGCAAGTTCGAAAATGAATGTGGAGAATCTTCTTGCTTGCTTCAAATAATTCCCCCTAGTTGCACACCATACTGTCAGCCATTGGACGTATATTTCCATCGGCAAGTCAAGATCTTTATTAAAGAATTGCAAAACTGCACCTACTTGCTGCAGGAGCAAAGGCAAATAAATACTAGAGATGATGCCATAAAAATCCAAGCTTTAGTGATCAATCAACTGAGCGCTCTTATTTTTAGGAGTATGATCGAATACGCTTGGTTCGCTTCAAAATTGATCCCAACTAGACAAGTCTTTATGAATGTCAGAGAAGTCTGTTTTCCGGAAAAGCCCTGTAGAGCTCGTTGTAGGTGTGAATCGGGTGGTGATGATGCTGATGGTTCACGGTCCATTGGCTTCGTAAAGTGCGCTTGGTGTCGTCAGTATTGGTGCTTCCATTGCTTTTACGATTTGTTCCACCCTAATCAATGCACAAAATATTTTATTATTGTTCAACTCCCATGATTGCAGAAAATACTTGTCCACTTTATGAATTTCACCATGAATTACTTTTGAATTTGGCCCATTTGTGAGCAAAAGCCTATTTGCAAATCGTACTCACTCGTTACCACGATGAGTGGATATATTTTGTTTCTCAATCGAATCGCAAGGGATACAGATAAGAAAACATACTGGCAATGCATATAGACAATTATTGAATTACACCAGCTCACAGATAAACGTAGATGAACACTGTAAGCTTACAGCAGACGGCAAAACACATACGAAAAACAAAAAAGCAATTAAAATACAAATAAATACGTAAATGGCGCAGTTTCGCATCTCTTTCCAGAAGTGATTCGAGCTGAACGACACATACAAGTTCGCGGCTCTTCGGAGTCGTACGAACGGTCGCAGTTTCGCATCTCTTTCCAGAGGTGATTCGAGCTGAACGACAACCAACAATTTTTGGGAAACACGTCAATTAGCCTCCCCGTGGCGTTTCCTGGGAATACTCGTCATATGAGTAGCTAATAATTGGCACTTATGCTGTAATTGAAGAGATAAGTATAGGGTAAGTACGTACGTTACAACTTCTTAGATTGTGAATAGAGGTTCAAGAATGAATGAATGAATAAATAAATAAATAAATAATAAAACAACTAAGAAACTCTCGAATCAAAATTGAGCTGCCGACCAAGACGGTAAAAAATCGCTTTTGCGAAACTTCAATGAAAACTGTTTTTAAATAATGATATCTTCTCGAACTTTTAATTTCTCACAAACAAAAAGCATACCCCCGAAATCTACGATCTATGAATTTAAAATTTCTCACATCGAAAAATTTGTTTCAGGTCTGATTCATGGAGAGAGCAATTCCTATTCGTGACAAAATACTGATTCAGCCAGCAAAGTTTACATTCGAACACGTTATTTGATCATACTACGATAGACGATATCGTTTGAGCAAACTGCAATGGGCGAAAACAGCTGTACGAAACAATAATACAATAAGGGATTTCAACATACACTCGTCCGGTTTAGGTACTGTAACGTATGATTTTTCTCAGCCGAAAAATTAACGGTAGGGATCACCGAGTCGTACGCACCCTACGGCGCCCTATCTCTGTTGTACTCAAAAAGATACGGGAACGGAAAAACTCAAAAGATAACTGACCTGCTCGGTTGGGCGCCAGACGCTAGTGCGTCACGAAACACGTCACAAAGCGGAACTTAACAAAAACATACGATAGGAACAGAGAAATTGGCGACGCGTGAAAACTCAGCTACCTCCTGCGGTACTGAAAAGGTAGAGGGGATGGGTTTGCCGTAAATTACGCCACGATAGTTTCCTTCACTGGGCAGTTGCCCTTATATTCAATTACCAATGCAATAGTCGGGGTGATACAAAGTCTCTGACTCCGTCAGAAAAATATACAGTGTTGCGGCGATACAATACTACGGTTAGCGAATACAGGGATCATACAGCTTGGCGGCCCTCGGCCGGACGTTAAACCAAGATTGGCGTAGCCAATCTAAAACAGCACGCTATCCAGACAGGCAACAGCGCTTCCAACAAGCGGACGATAGTTTGGTACTCCTCTGGACCAGTCAAAAATAATGTCACTGTGGACAGGCGAAAAATATGTCTCCGTGGACAGGCAGAAGATATTTTGTCTAACGACGTTAGGCGCGGAAATTAATTGTCCCAGCGGACAATACTAGTCGGACAATTAATACGCCGCGTGAGGCGGCGGGCGAATATAAGAAAGGCGGGATTAACGTAGGATTATCACGGTCTTCAGCGCACGGCTGTCCGAGTCGATATTCTACAATAACTCGTGATAATTGCAGTATTTTACTACGGCTACAACTACGGCGAAATTCTCTAAAGACGGTGGCCAAATTATTACGATAGTAATGCTGCTAATTACCAGTAACCAAATCAAAGCGGGATATTACAGTAAAACCTAAGCGGGCGATAGCGGTAGCGAAAGCGATAACAAGCAAGCAATAAGCCCGAATATTAAAGATTCGGCCCTCGGACAGCTCAGATCAGCACGATACGATACGAAAAATCCGGAGCGAGATCCCTTGATCCAACACTCCGGGCGATAAACCAAATAGATTTGCTTTCTGAGCTATCGTCGGCTTCACATAAAATATGGGCGTTTCACCTTGCCTGACGAAACGGGAGCGCACTTCACTCACTTACACACAACACACTGGTCAATCGGCAATCCGGGAATTCAAGGTCCAAAAATCGTACGCGGTATAATTACTTGCAAGGCGGCACTGGTCGAAGAGAAACACGTCTAGGCGGGTTGGAAACTGGCGTAGAAGTAGATCGAGATCCTCGCTGGTTTCGGGGATCAGGCGGTGATTTTGGAGTCCGATAAGGGGGGTTGACCTCGTGATCCTGATTTTCGGCAATTATTGGTTATTGGTTTCCCACCCTCAGTAGATCCCTTTTGGCGTGCGCCAAGCGCGTGCCGCGGTAGTGGGTGGCTGGTGGGAGCAATTAGTCCGACGTAGTGTCACCTGTGGGCTATGGTTGGCAGCAGGACGTGTGATGAGGTTCGCATTAGATTGGCGTTCGCTGGCTTCAGTACTCCTTTTCTGCTGCCGTCTTCAAGGGCGTGTTAAGATTGGATTCGGGAATCCCAGTATAACAATACTTTTATTTATTTGGTAGGGATCGTCGTCGAATTAAGAGTTGGTACTCAGTCGTACAATTATAAGTGAAATTTAATATTTATAGATGACAATGAGAAGTATGATCTAAAATATGAAGATACACGTTAACTTATAGCGACACTCGATTTTGCACGTGATAACGGGTCCCGATGTTCTGACCACGAGCGCGTTGCGAGTAGGCCTTTTAACTGCGTTTAGGAGGTCAGTGCTGTGTATGCAGATTCCTACGTATGGCCCAACGCATAAACAGTGTATTGCAATAGTGCGAAGCTTGCACCTTCCATACTTGGGAAATCGAACACCCGATTACAACATCCCTTTCCCCTTGAAGAAGAGGAGCCTTCGGGTTTTCTCCTGAAATCAGACAATTTTGCTGCTTTGCGATGCCTCTTGCATGCTCAGCTGTAACTCGAAGTTATCGTTAGTGGTAACACTTGTTTTATGACCCGTTCACAGTTTTGCATATAATCGTTTCTCTTATGCTATGTTAGTGGGATGGTTTAATTTAGAAGTTATGGAGTTATTCGATGAAATGTTTTAATCGATTAATATGTACCCTAAGGTTTTGCTTCTGTACCCTTTTAGTACAATTAACATCTGAGTTTACTTCTAACACGGAGTATGGACCAATCCATTGAGATAGTAATTTCTTTGATCGTCCTCTACGTACCGTTTTGTCATAGAGCAGTACCCTGTCCCCGACCTTGAATGTCGTTAACTTAGTACCTCGATCGTATTCGACTTTCGATCGTTCTTTGGCTCGCTGCAGGTTCTCCTTAGCAATGAGGTTGCTAGCTCGCAACCTCTCCCGTAGTTCTTGGGCGTAGTCGTCGTATGTATACGTTGTTTCTGGGTCCTTCTTCAACGATGTTGGTAGTACAGCCGGGTGTCCGTACACCAGCTCAAATGGTGTGAGTCTCGTTGCCGTGTGTGGTGTGGTATTATATGCGAACATAGCGTATGGTAGCCATTCGTCCCAGTTACTCTGTTCTTCGTTTATGTAATGCCTCAGATACTCTGCTAGCGTTCTGTGTGATCTTTCCAGCGCTCCATTGGATTCAGGGTGATAGGCGGTCGTCTGTATTTTGTCGATCTTCAACAGTTTACAAGTATTTTTAAAAATGTTACTAAGAAAGTTCGTACCTTGGTCGGTGAGTACCCTTTGTGGTATCCCGTGTTCACATACGATTCGTGTTGCGAATTCTTTCGCTACGGTGTTGGCTTCTTGATTTGGGATAGGAATTGCCTTGCTGAATTTTGTCAACCAATCTTGAAATGTTAGAATATATTTGTTACCCCGCTCGGTCTCCGTCAGTGGCCCTACTATATCCAATGCGCATTTTTCAAACGGCCGGTTTGGGGTATCGGTGATGATCATTGGTGCTTTCGCTCGCTGGCTAAGCTTATTCTTCTGGCAATTCTCACATCTCGCAATGTGGTCTTCGACGTTTTTCCTCAATCCGGGCCAATCGTGTCTCAGACGGATTCGTTCGACCGTCCTATTCACTCCCTGGTGGGCCCCTACGGGTGTGTCGTGATACTCGTAGATAATCTGGTTTCGTTCTTCCTCCGAATATTCCTGGTTAGGCTCCTTCGTCACAGCTTCTTCTTTCTTCTGGCTTCTGGTTGTTACGTACATACGGCTTAAAGCATCAGCATTAGTGTTTGCTTTACCTGCTTTGTACTCGATCTCGTAGTCGTATTCCTCCAGCTTCAATCGCCATCTCATAAGTCGGGATCCTGGATCTTTGACTCCGAACAGCCAAGTGAGTGGTTTGTGATCTGTGACAATTTTGAATTTAGTACCATATACGTACGGTCTGAAGTGATTGACAGCCCAGACTATTGCCAGTAATTCCTTCTCGGTGGTGCTATAGTTTCCCTCAGCGGAGTTCAGAGTTCTACTCGCGTATGCTATTGGTAGGTCGTTACCCACGGTGCCCTGGGATAAGACCGCTCCGATGGCTTTGTCGGAAGCGTCCGTCGTTACGATAAATGGTTTTTCGAAATCGGGGTATTGTAAAATGGGCGCAGTCGTCAAAGTTTTCTTCAGCTCCTCGAAAGCTTCTTGTTCCCGTGATGTCCAGGAGAATTTCACTTCTTTCTTCAGCAGGTGTGTTAGCGGTTTTGCCAAGCTCGAGAAATTCTGTATAAATCGTCTGTAGTATCCAGCTAGACCTAGGAAACCTTGAAGTTCCCTCACCCCCTTTGGTATCGGGAATTGCTTTACCGCTCGAATCTTCTCCGGATCTGCTTTTATCCCGTCGCAAGTTATCACGTGTCCCAAGAAGTTGACCTCTTTCCTCAAAAATTCACACTTGTCTGGCTGCAGCTTCAATGAATTGTGCCTCAAACGTTCAAGTACCTCTTCTAGCCGTTTGTTATGTTCTCTTAAGCTGGGAGCGTGTATGACTATATCGTCGAGGTATACATAGCATCTAAGGCCCTGTATTCCGGAAAGTACAGTATTCATTAGTCGTTGAAATGTTGCCGGGGCGTTTTTCAATCCGAAGGGCATTCGGTTATACTCGTAGTGACCGTGTGGGGTGGAAAATGCGGTCTTGCACTTATCCTCCTCTTCCACAGGAATTTGGTGAAATCCCGAAGCTAAATCCAAGGTAGAGAAATACTTGGCCTTACCCAACTGGTCCAATATTTCGGTGATATTAGGCAGTGGGAAAGAGTCTCCTACCGTGATGTCGTTCACCTTACGGAAGTCTACTACGACTCTCATCTTTGTTTTTCCTGATGCGTCTACTTTCTTTGGTACCACTAGCAGTGGCGCGTTCCATTGGCTGTTGCTTGGCCTGATCATCCTGTCATCCAGCATCTTATTTACTTGGTCGTTTATCTCCTGCTTATGTTTTTCCGGCAATCTGTAAGGTCTCAAATTTATTGGTGCAATATCCGGATTAGTTGTGATCCTATGTGTAGCTGCATTCGTGTGACCCAAATGGTCTCCTTCGAGATGAAACACATCGCTGAATTTTTCGCATACGTCTAATAAACTCTCCCTCTCCTCCCTATTGAGATGACTGGTACGTAAGTTGTCTCTCATTTGTTGCATCCTGCCTGCGTTGCTCGGTGTAACTGACCGGCAAGCGTGAACTTGACTCTTGTTTGCCTGTTCTTGACCTAGTGCCACGATTTGCACATTCGGTCGCTCCAGTTCTACTGCATAATCGTTCGTATTGAGAATGCTGACTTTGCACTCACCGTCGACGGCGTTGGTGACGCAACTCCCCATATATACTCCTGGATGTAACTCGATTCCTTCGACGACGCCTTCCGCGTCATTGGCTGACTTAGCGCGAATTATCGTTTCACTTCTTGGTTCGACTGAAACGCGAGCTCCCGTAGCTCCAAGACTCCATGTTGTCCCGTACAACCTGGTATATTTTCCGGATCTCAGCTCGACGTCATGCTTCTCGAGGAAGTCGCCTCCTAGGAGACCGTCGGCTTCTAGTGGAAAATCGTCTCTAACGGCGTGACAAAGGTGCGATATGTGCCTATCGCCAACCCTTATATTTAACCTGACCTTACACAAGGTCGCAACCGGCGTCCCGCTTATTCCCTTAAGCGTGATCACGCCGTCTTCAGCCATCACTTCGCCGTCGATTTTCCCTACTTTTACTAAGCTTACCTCAGCTCCCGAGTCTAATAACATTGTGGCGTGTCCCGTTTTGAATTCGTTCGCCTTGATCGATGCGTGGTTCTTCTGTCCAGCTCCATTGGCTAGGCAATTTACTGGTACGACGCGATACGGTTGCCTGTCCGTCGCGCCTGCTTCTCGTTTCCCGAAATCTCGTTGTCTTGTCCGCAAGCATCCCCGGATGGACCCATCTGGTCCCCTGGTTGTCTCGGAAATTCTCTGTCATCTACGTCGTATCTCCTATTCTCGTTAGCTAATCGTGTCCTGCAATCTCTGATAAAATGTCCCGGTTTCTTACAATAGTGACATACGACCTCAATTTTCCTTACGTGTTCACTCGGTGTCGGCAAACGTCGCGCACTTCGTGAATCGGTATTCGGTATCCGACAGTCGCGTGCTACATGTCCTGGTCTCCCGCAGTTGTAGCAGGACCTGGTGCTACCCGCGCCATTGCTACCCGATCGCAGTTGATCCCGGCTAGGACCCAATTCGCGTTCCTCTTCTATTGCGATGGAAATTGCCTCCCCGAGGGTCTCACATCGCCGACACTTGACCAATATCTTCAGCCGGTCATTCAACCCTCGTATGAAAATAGTGACAGCCTGCTTCCGTACTTGTCGTTCCAACGTTGGTTTCGAGTCGTCAGGGGCGGCTTCTCTCATTGTTAATTCGATTACCTGTGCGGTGAGTTGTTCGACTCGTGTCCCGTACGATTTTGCATCTTCGTTCAGCCGCTGCCTACAGCTGTTAAATTCTACCTGTAACGAAGCTAATGTTCGGGTTTCAACGTACATGGAATTCAATTCTGCCTCCAATATTTCCCAGGCTGTGATTGACTTGTATTCTAGTGCTTGTGCCGCACTCCCCTTGATCCGTGTGCTCAAAACTGCTTTCAACAGCCTCTCAGTTTCCGAGAATAGTATAGACTCCCGTGCATATCTACAAGAGCGAATGAAGTCGCGTACCCTACCTCGATCTCCGCCTTCAAATACCTCGATGTCCTTCAGTACTTGCCGTACGGTAGGGGCGTCCTCCATCATGTTAGGTCGAGGTGCGATCGCTCCAAAGTCGCGACCCTGCCGGGGTGTTGTTTGAGGTGTTCCGTGAGCTGTAGCTTGAGGCTGCCCTCGATTCCTGCTTCTGACAAACTCGCGCAGGGCTGCTCGGAGTTGGTCAACCGAATTATCCTCAGTGACGTCCAAATGGTAAGCCCCGCAAACCTCGAGAAGGTGGTCGCGGCGTAATTCCTGGATCCACGCAGTTTTACCCTCCGCAATGTACTCGTTTACGGATTCCCACTTCACTGGCATTTGCTCTACCTGGGACTTCCTCTCGTCCGCTTCCTGTGCTGCTGCAGCTAGTGATAAACGCAAAGCGCGTCGTTGGCTGGGAAGTAGTACGCCGCTCAACGGTGAATCTTCCCCAAAACTTAATTCGCCTTGCAGGGTAGATGGGGTTGGAGAATCTACAGATGCCGACCGTTCAACCCCCTTTCTTCCTGACATATGGCAGTCGATCCTCCTGACTTCCTGATGTCACCGTCCTCTGATTTACCTCACTTGACGATTCGACGGATCCCACCGCTGCCACCAATTGTTAAGATTGGATTCGGGAATCCCAGTATAACAATACTTTTATTTATTTGGTAGGGATCGTCGTCGAATTAAGAGTTGGTACTCAGTCGTACAATTATAAGTGAAATTTAATATTTATAGATGACAATGAGAAGTATGATCTAAAATATGAAGATACACGTTAACTTATAGCGACACTCGATTTTGCACGTGATAACGGGTCCCGATGTTCTGACCACGAGCGCGTTGCGAGTAGGCCTTTTAACTGCGTTTAGGAGGTCAGTGCTGTGTATGCAGATTCCTACGTATGGCCCAACGCATAAACAGTGTATTGCAATAGTGCGAAGCTTGCACCTTCCATACTTGGGAAATCGAACACCCGATTACAACAGGCGTCTCCGGGTCCCTTCGCGGGCAAACAATGCACCGGAGGAGCGGGATCATGATGCGCCACACTGGGACTTGCATCAATGTCCTTCCTTGCTGTCCTTGTCGACGGATCGCCGTAGGGCTTTCTTGGCCAACCACGATGATACTTCAGCATCCGAGACAGTAGATGTTTTGGGGGTTGGTCCAGCTCCTGGCTGGTAAGTCTGGGCAACGGGAGGCTGAGTCGTGCGCTTTTTGGTGAACGCACCGCCCTGTACGCCGTTGCAGAGGCATCCAACTGCGTTGCGTGATTCTGCTTTAGCTCCAGGCTGATGAGTCATGCGGTAACGGGAGATTTTGGCAGATTGGCGTCGATCCTGTACGCCGTTAGCGTGGCATCCAGGCCTAATCGTCATACGTTTCTCATCCGAGCGTCAAATTCTTTACTGGGGTGGTACTTCCATGGGTCACCGGTCCTGAAGGTCGGGATGGTCTCGATGATCTCGATGGTCTTGAAGAGTCCAGGCGAGGGGATGTGACGAAATAATACGGGCAATAATGCGAAATAATACGGGAATTGATGCGAAAATAATACGGGAGGTAGTGCGAAATAATTCCGGAAAGTGATGCGAAATAACTACGGTGAATAATGTAAACTAATAAGGGAAATAATGCGAGAAATTATGGTAAACCTGGCTCACTGAAAATACTTAATACAGACCGTTCCTTAGAGATGACGATAACGCGGATTTTATCCGGGCGGTAGCTGAATTAGGCGGTAATTCCGGTATCCAGTGACCGTTGCGAAAATGCAACGTCACAGTACATGTAAAAATTTGCAATAATTATCGAAATATTATTTATTGCGATGGTCAATATTTTGGGGCATGTTATTTATAGATTAATAATTATATTGCCGGACCATCCACCGCCCCTGCCGCCGCCCCTGCTACCGCCGCGGCCACGCTTACGGCGGTTGGACCACTTGTATCTGAAATTGATGTGGTATTATTAATTTGAGTGAGTGATTTCGAATTCTATGTACTCACACAATTCATTGACGAAATTCGATAAATATTTTTAATTCTAACAGCATTAACTTTTTTAATTTCATTTCAGCTTTATACTCTGTGGGATGATGTTTTATGCAGCATTATTACCATCAGATCCATGCCAACAGAATGGAATTGCGTCGATTGGAACGTGCTATGTATTTTTAGTTTATTTGACAATTCGCTGGTTTACAAGTGAAAAGTTCTTGAATATTTTTGTCAATGTTCGATTGAAGGTAATTTTTGGTAAATACTTGCGATTGCAAATTATAACATTGGGTCGTTACTCATGCGAAAATATGTCAAAATATATTTATACTACAAAAACTTCAAAATTCGGTTACTTCAAATCCGATCCAATTATTTCTTTGTTTTTATGATATGTATGTAAAAATCTAACATGAAAAAATTGAGAACATCCAGCTGCAAGTTAACTTATCCACCACAAATATTTGTATTTACTGCCGATAGTTACCAAAATTTGAATTCCTGAAACGAGCTTGTGTACTTACTTGTCGTCTCGCTGGCGCTTTCGCGAGGGGCCTGCCTTCTTTTTCTTTTCCGCCTATTGAATCAAAAGAAAAGAATCACAAGAATAAGTAACGACATTAAATAATGTTACGCATTGAATAATGTTATGTGATTTGTTTCTTACATCTCTCCTGTCCCTTGTCTCCACGGGCACATACTGGGTGGTACGAGCGCCCTCGCCCTCCTGTGTCTTTCTCCTTTCCTCCTCAAAAATTTGTTTCTCCCGCTCGAACCTCTCTCGTTCTTTCTTCAACTTTTCGCGTTCCTCTTCGATCCTCCTTCTCTCCCAACCAGAACTTTTTTCTTCAGACATATTATCTGATTTAGAGAATGAACAACAACTACGTCAATAAATGATCGAATAAAACGCCTAGCGGATGAAATTTGTGATGAATGAAACGTGCGAATCAGTCACTACATTGGGCCAAAATGATTATCAAAATAATGATGGAATAAAATACTAAAAAAACATGTAAAACTACTATCGGGTCTGACTGTGAGTGTTCATCGGTAATGAAGTAAAATTAATTGTAAGATATTAAAAGAAAAAGACAGAAATCGCCATATCGCAGTAAAATATGCGACACGTAACTCATTCTTAGATTTTCATCCCAAGGTTTCATGAAACGTTTTCGATTGATTTAATCGATTGTCCAACTAGGAATACAACCGTTAGGTGACATTTTTATAAATCAAACGAATGATTCGCCAAGTAACGTATCTAAAAAAATCACTTACCGTTGGATTTGAATGAAATCCATCAGATGTCGTTTCGCAATGGGCCTTGATTCAGCGCAACCTCTTTCCACCGACACGAGCAGTTGTGTGTCGATCGAGATCTGTCATACGTTGCTGTAGGTGACGTAAAGCTCTCATAATTGCGCTAGCGTATTTCTATCCAAACGAAAACAGTATAATAAGGTAAAGATAAATTGTCAATCTTTTGTATCGATGGCTATTTCATGGCAGCTTGTACTTGCTGTACTCATTGAGATGTGGCATACATGCGTTTGGTCGGGGAACATAACCTTACTTGACCTGTAACGACTAACACCATTCGATAAGACGAGTATTAAATCTTCATAAAACGTTGATCAGAGTAGTAAAAGTATTCAAGATTTATAGGTATAAATGTAATGTTTTTTTTATTGATAATATAAATGTAATATTGCAGTAAGACTGGTATTACCGTTGTTACTTTCAGATCTATCAGCCAAAAAATGTTTGTTGATGAGGGAATCTATAGCCTCGATGCATTGCAGGCGATAGTTAAGACCTAGGTGAATTCTGAAATATGTCTTGAAGAATCAAGTTCGTTAGAAATTGGAAGGAAGCTGTTTGAGCCCTGCGACTGTGCCTCCGAAGAGTGTGACGTAGAGCCAAACGTGAAATGTGGTGTATTTATGACTGGAATATTTTTTTCTAAGGTCTCTAAGAAAGTTTCAATAATAGAGTGATTCAGTATTAGTTTCCTGTATTTTTTAATTTTAAAAATTTTTTTTTTTTTTTTTAATTTTTTTCTTGGTTTTTGATCAATAATCTAGGAAGGAATGCCCATTAGATGGGATTACACATCACAGGCTTCATCTTTTGGCTCAAGAAGACACCTGTAAAAGTTTGGGCAGAATCTGTGATCCGAAGGTCTGAGCCTCTCCTTGTTAGCCACGCCAAAGAAATGCATGATAAATAATTACCATAATTTTTAAGAAATAAGTTGCCTTTTCTGGATACAATTCATGAATATCCAATTTGAATGGAAATTTTCTAAAATCAAATAAATATCTCTTCGGCTCAAATAAATAATTTACGAACAAGTAAATTTATTCATTTAAATAAATCTTTTTTTTGGTGTATCCTGATTATGAGCCTTACATTCTCAGCAGGCTGGTGTTTGCCGCGTCTTTCCTACTCTATAATTTTTTCCAAAATAATTTTTTCTCCGATTGGATTTGAAAATTGGATGTCTTAGATCGTGATTTCGGTTCTCGTGGACAATAAATACGATGGTTTTCTATGTGAGCTATATGTAACGGAATGGTCCTTGATCGGGCTGCGTTTGCTATATCAGAGCCGCCACTGCCGCCTATGCCTTTGACACGGGTGCTGCAACTATGTTGCTGGCGCAACCACAGTATATAGGAAACGAGAGTTCTGGACCAGGCAACTGTGCGCCCTTATTTACCGGCTGAGTGGGTTATTGACCTCGTGCCTGTTGTACCGACTTATCGATCGCGGGAATACCGATTCTGCGCCTGTTTTACCGACTAATCGATTCCGCGCCTGTGTCATCAACCTGTCTTACCGACTTATCGATCGTGGGGTTACCCATTCCGCGGCTGTTTTACCGACCTGGGCTCCTATTCACTAACTCTGATTCCGCGCGGTTCGACTACTTTCCGCACGGTAATGACGTCACATCGGTTCGGCGGCCGATCCGTGCGCTACTTCCCGTGAGGTTCCGAACCGAATCACGGAATATCCCACCGAGAGGGAAATGGTCTCGGTTTGGTCTTGAACAAGCGAATTCAAGGTACGTGAACGTTGCGTTATTACAATAAAATTAATTATTCGAATAATTAAATGTGTGATAATTTTTATTAGTAAAAAGTATATGCGTTCGACGCTGCTGTAACACTTTGAACTTTTTTTCATATTTTCAAGTCGGTTGAGCAATGTTTATTAAACACGATAAGTATAGGCTTAAGTTAGGTTGATGATTTCCCGCGCATTCAATGAAACGAAGTTATGGTCGTAAAAACTATTGATTTGTGAATGAATATCTATGCAAGAGTCGCAATATTGTTTTAGATGCAAAACTATGAAGCACTGATGGTTATAAAACGACGCCGCAGGGAGGAAGAAGAGAGAAGAAGAGAGAGCGAGATTCATTGGAGACGCTTAAGGGAGCTACGAGACGCCTCGGACCCTTTTCAATATACCGATGAGGTGTTCCGAGGTATCTACCGTCTCAGTCGGGAATTGGCTTGGAGCCTAATTGAGGAACTGCGACCGCTGATGTCAATCCCGCAACGTTCGACGATGGTAGCATTGGAGACAAAGGTGAATATACCGTAATATAATGTTATTCCATATTTATCTCTTAGAAGTATAGTAGTAATGCTGAATTTGCCTTAGGTGCTGTGCGCTCTTCATTTTTTTGGCCAGGGCAGCTACCAAAAGTCAGTAGATAGTGACGGTAACCTTGGACTCAGCCAGGCAAGTGTGAGTCGATTCATTGGAGAGGTCACCAATGCTATCAATAATGACGTTGTACTGGTGAGGTGGATTGCCTTTCCAGACAGCAGATTGCTCAGGGATGCCATTATCCAAAGGTAACTGAATCATTGAGTCGATTATTTTATAATAAAAAATATTTTATAAAGTATTTATTAAACAAAAAAAGAAACATGAAAGTTGTGATAAACATATTGATAGAAAAAATGTTATAAAATATGAATTTTAGTAACTTGGATCAGGATTAAGATTATAAATGATTAAACATGAGTAAGGATTAAAATAGGAATAATTGGAAGGAACGGGATCATGAAGCCGAACTGCGCTCCTGGAAGTATTGTATCATGTTGGAAAAAAAAGAAACATGTCATAAACTTCAATAGAATCACAAGACGTATTTTGCCCACAGGAACTTCGCGGTAACGCACATCCCTGGGGTATTGGGGTTCGTCGATGGCACACACATCGCCATCACAGCACCACTAGAGCACGAAGAGCGGTACGTGAATCGTAAACACTTCCACTCGTTAAACGTGCAAATTGTATGTGATTCCGACCTACGAATCCTCAATACCGTGGCAAAGTTCCCGGGAAGCAGCCACGACTCCTTCATTTGGACAAACTCGGCGGTCAGGGAGCTGATGGAGGAGCTGTGGACCAACGAGGAGCACTGCTGGTTGCTCGGAGACTCTGGCTACCCGCACGAGCCATGGCTGCAAACCCCGATTCTGAACGCAGAAGAAGAAACACCGGAGGCCCGGTTCACAGAGCTCCACGTCAAGGCTCGCAGTGCGGTGGAACGCTGTATCGGGCTACTCAAGACACGCTTTCGGTGCTTGCTGCGCCATAGAGTCCTGGAGTACAGCCCGACCAAAGCCGGTAGAATCACAAACGCGTGTGCGGTATTGCACAACATGTGCATTGCAGCGCGTTTGCCTCTTCTGCCAGAACTGCCTGTTGTAGTTTTAGCGGAAGAAGGAGTGCCCTGTGGCCACTTTGAACCGGTCGAGCCTCACGCTGCTCCAGGGCTCCAGAACATCTTGCGTGGAGCCCGAGCAGTCCGTAATCACATAGTCCTCCGCCTGCAGTGAAAGCAGGGTCTGCTGGTGTGCAATGCTTCAGCAAAAGTTCAATGGTTCGTAAATTCTTTGCAAATTCAATGCTCTACTTTCGAACTCATTAACCCTTGATTGAAAAAATTTTACAAACTTCCAGGTCACATTACAGAGGATTATGGCTACTGGGCGATACCTCTAAAAAAAAAACGCGCCATATTGGGTGCCTCATAGGTAGTGAGGAAATCTCAATGGTAATATATGTGTACTTTATACTTACACTTCCGTTACTGCTTGGAAGCAGGCGGAATTCACCTCAGCTACCTCAGCCTGTCGTTCTGCAGCATCAGCCTGGCGGATCGCAGCTCGGGCCTGCAGCTCCAAAGCGGCGGCCTGTCGCTCTGCTGCTGCAGCTACCCTTTCCTGGTAGTCATCCAGCTCTTTCAAAAGAAGACATAAAATAAGTATAACAAATGTGAATGTGGCTAAATTTCAAACAGGAATAACTACCAGCAGTAGAGACCCGGCTACGTTTCCGCGAACTACCTGCTGAGGTAGCTGAAGTGCTGGATGTGGGAGCAGATGCAACCGGTGCCACTGACGGAGCGACCACTGGAATTTGGGGGTGGGCCACCTGTGACAGGGGAAACACGTGTTCCGTCCGTTGGTCGCCCACTTCAGTGTGGGCATCAACGGGAACACGTGCCTGCCCACTTCCATCCTGAGAAGCAGGCCGTTGGTTCGGCACAAACTCCAACGCAAGAGCCATTTCATGCTGCAACATGTCAAGTCAAGTCTTTACTAACCATCTGTGATACGAAGGATTGATTAGTACGGCCGTATATAACACGTACTTTCGCTTCCAGGGGATCTTTAACTTCCGAGTCCCCTGTCACGGCCACTACCCCTATGAGCTGGATAAGGTCCAGCTCTAGTTGAGTCAGTGCCAATGTCGTTGGCGGCCCACCTCCAGTCTGCCTTGCTGACCTTGTAATTTTTCCAGCCTTCTGCTTTGTGTCGCTCCGCCAGTCCTGCCATGACTAAAATCAGTCAAAGTGATGTGGCTATCAGTGATTGGACCACAAGTGCTGTACAGTTTTAATGATCGAATATTGAAGGAAAATGAACGCCTATGGAGACTATTGTACTGACCTTCATCCATTTGTCAACGGACTTGGTTGCACCGATCGCAAACGCATTGAGCTCATGCGTGAGCCGCTCCCACATCTGGGTTTTATCCTGGGCGCCCTGCAACCCAGAAAATCGACCGGAGGCCAGTTCGGGGTGCGTCTGCATGAACTGCAGCATGTGCTGCCGCTGGCCCGTCGACACCCTGGTCTGGCTTTGATTGTGCTTTTTCTGTGAAGGTTTAAAGTGAACAGTATGCAAAAGTAAAAAGAAATTGTTTCAATCAATAATGAAAAGAAATATGTCGCGTGGAAAAAGTATGACTAAATGTTATGTATGTCGGCGCATAGTATATTGGATCTGGATCTCTGGCGACTGTCAGTCGCCAAAGATGGCATTTAGTCTAAGTTTACGTTAAGGCATATTTGTTAGTGTTTATGTTTAGTAATTAGAGCCTTAGACGTATGGTCGACTCGAGTGGCGTCGAAGGGGATGCGAGATGAAGGTCCTTTTTGTGTGGTCCTCCATCGAACGTAGCCACAGCCCTGGCAATGCTGATTTTTTGAGGGCAGTCTCATTTTGGGAATGAGAGCTGCAGCATCGTAGCATTTTTAGAGATCACGGTAAAGAAATTAAAGACGGGCTCGTGTATTCGTTAACGTGTCTCCCTTTGGCGTGATTCGAGCCGTATTGTTAAATTCGTTAGAGATTTTGGTTATTTTGATAATTAAGACTATTTGTTAAGTTGAACTTTGTTTAGTTTATTAGCCTGTAAGAGCAACCTTTTAAATATGAATCCGCCCGCCCCCGATAAAATACGGGCTCGTTCTCCGACATGTATGTATTTATCTATAATGTGGTGTCATTCTGAAGTATTTCTGTGGGTTTAAGGTGAATATAAGTTTCGCATTGTTGACCATACGTTATTTATACTTCGTTGCAAATGATTTGATTCAATAAAGTAAAATTATTGTACATGATTGCACTTACCGTGTTGGCGTTCATTTTTTTTTACACAATTAGTTGATTTGGAAGTCGCGGTGCGTTCTTGATGCCACTCGAATTTCACACGTGGGGCAGCTCGCTGCTCATTGGTCGCATAACGAAAGTAATGTCCGTATGACGTCACGTTTGTCATCGCAGATGACAAACTTCGGGCTACATCGGGCCGAACGGTCTGGGCCAACCGTATCGCGCGGGACCGCAATCGAGTAGGTTTCCGTGCGGTTCGATGCATCGAATCGATCGTTACGAGTCGATCCGCTCGGTACGTACCGAAAAGTTAGTGAATTAGGGCCCTGTTTCATTGACTTATCGATCCCGGGGTTAACAATTCCGCGCCTATGTTGCCGACCCGTCTTACCGACTTATCGATCGCGGGTCGATAAATCCATCTTCGATTTCTACTTGCCGACTCTCGCCGATCGACCGACTATTTTTGATACCTGCCAGTTGGCTTACTCCATATCAGATTGCGGCTGATTCACTTACCGACCTCTGATCCTCGCTTGTCCACTTACCGATTTTTTTTCTTTTTTCAATAATGGGATATTTGAATATCTCAGTCATGCGGGATATGTTTTGCCCTCGCGATGGATAAGGGGTGGTGGAATAAAATCATTTTGCCATATCTATCGTACCAAAAATATATATATTTTATAGGCAAATATGAATTTATAGAATATATTTACACACTAGACTTAATTATTCAAAACTCAAAATTAGAGACCTTATATATATACATACACCACACGGTGTTGATCTGAAAAGATGAAACCCAAAATTAATAATTTTAACAAATTAAGGCTAGGAGATACTGAAATATGCTTATCTCAACCAATTGCAATTTTCAAATGAGGTTTCACACACATGTTTCCCCTCACAAAAGATAGATTTTGTGCAAATTTCAAGTCATCTGAAACAATAGGTACAGAGTTACTCCTTGGCATACTTCTGAAATAGCCTTTATTCGAACACCTCCCTGCGCTCCAATTATTTCTTAATCTTGTTAGGCTTGCAGACACATATTTGTGGATGCATAAGCTACAAAACTGCGTCAGTTTTTTGAGATAGCTATGATAGTTTGATTTTGAAACTCTGATTTCACTCTTTTTCATGAAAAGTACAAAATTGTATTTCAATTATTTACTCTAAAAGGCGTAATTTTTCCTCAATTTTCATAATCTGACGTAAATTTGTAGCTAATGTATGTGAGAATTTGCCCTGAGAATTTCGGAAGTCAACAATAAAAGCTGGAGCGCAGGAAGATTTTTCAATTCGCCAAAACATAGTTTTGAGATAAATCGATTTGAAGTTTTTTTTTGAACTATTGTCAAAACTCAAGATTTCAATCACTGTATGAACCAAACTAGTTTCACAAGGAGAACATTATAACTCCGGATGACAGATTTGGCTCAAACTACCAGAGGTGTTTCGTTGTACCCAAATATGAAACTCATGTCCACTTTCATCAAATAAGCTCTTGTTAGCTATCAGTCGTAGGACGTCTGTCTGGTGATTCAAGGTAATTTTCTTTATCTATGCATCCCAAATATCCGTAATTGCACCCACGTAGAGTAATTCGTCCAGCAATACAACGATTACAAACTCTAGTGTCCCTCGAGTTTCCCTATCGCCAGCATCCTAGAATTTGCAAATAATCACAAGGAATCAATTCCACTGTAATATTATTTCAACATCGTAACAAATTATACGTAAAAGGCGTGTACATTCATAATCATATTTGAGAAATTGCAAATTCATCATTTACCTGTTTCATAGAATTGTATAAGCCCTGTTGGGGTTGTGTTATGCGAGCGTCGATCATCAAACATTTGTGTGTCACAGCTCGATACAAAAGGTACAAGTTGCCAATAAATATCAACAACTTTCTATTCACAGCTTGTTTTTTATGCAATGCCGAAATATGCTTGGAAGATAATATAAATGTGACAGCAATCCTGAAACCAGCTCTCGCAAATACGGCACATCTGATAGATCTCGATCAACACGTGACAGTTTGCGTCGATAGAGGCAGCGCTGTTGTTGCCTTCGCGGTTCTTTGAAACTCCGAATATGCGAATTCGGAGAAAAACGATCCGTTAGATGGCGATTTGCTAGAGTCCCTAGAGATCCCTGTACCTACTGCACACAACATAGCGTTGCCTCTATCAATGAGAGTTCAGAGAACACTTTTCTGTGAAAAACCGAGAATCGATTTTTTTGAAACTTTCGCACTCAAAAATTATTGAGTGAACGGGCATGATAAATTTTTTTTTTGGTTCAAGGATTCATATACGTATAGATGAGAGTTCAGGGAACACTTTTCCGTAAAAAACTGAAAATTGATTTTTTGAAAATTTTCGCACTCAAATTTCAGTAGCTCCTTCCTACCCTTAAATTATTATACTATAGCAATTATGTATGCCATTCATCACTTTGATATCCATCATCTTCCGAATCCGGGTCCCCCTACCAAATCTGGACCATGTATGTACTGTGACGCGAATTTTATCCCGGGCGGGTTTCACCCGGGAATTCGGCGACGACACTTCGTCGCGATCCTGTTTTTCTCTGAGCCTCAAAATTCCCCAAAACTCAAGAACCTCAAAATCTTAAAACTAAATCCCAAAATCCAAAAGCCAAACAAAACTCAAAAATAATCCCAAAATTTGCGGGAGTTGGGCGCCAGACGTTTACGTCGTTTTTCTCTAAACAAAATTCCCCAAAATCTCAAAATCTACAAAAACTCAGGAAATAATCACAGGATCCAACGGCTTGGCTGGCTAGGCTCAGGCACATCCGCGAACTGGTAGAGTGGCGTGGGTCAAGCAACAACAATTAAGGACGACACAAAATAAAGCGAAGCAACACAAAATAATCAAATTCCTTCAATAGGCGGAAGCCCGTGTATTCAAAAAAACGGGAGTAATCAAATCGAATCAATCCGGGAGTCACAAAATATGAGTCGGGAGGTCGCACATAATTTCTTAAATTAGCCCTTTCGGGGAACAAAAGTCCTTAATATTAATTAATCCTATACGTGGGAGAAGCAATCCGGGAGCACGATAAAATAAAGACCCAAGAGTTTGACGGGAGCTCTGGCTCCAGATAAATAACGGGAGTGATGTTCAACCGATATTACGAGAGAAAGAAGGCCCCGCCGCTATTGGCGAGGTGCAACGATTTTACGTGGATTGCTCTCCGCGGCTACCCTGCGCTGACACGACCGCTAGTAAATTTGTTAGACAGACCTACTCAGTTCATCATAATAAGGGGTTCGTTATTCCAAAAAAAGGCTACTAAACCATGGGCGCCAAAATTACAAAACAATAAGCTGGCCGATAAGCGGCACGCACCAAAGCGGGAGGAAACTATAAAGCGATTATACAATTTCTAAGCGTAACCCCATCCAAGAAATGCCATCCAATTACAATACAATTTACCAGTGAAATCCTAGTATTTTCTGTTAAGCCACTCCAAAGGGTCAATACTTTTCATCAAAGGCTTCTAATCCACACTAAACATTCTCCAATTAACGGGAGACCAAAATTCAACAAAATAACTCCAAAATATAACTGTCGATCTGCTACGGAGTCACCACTGCCCTCAAATTAACCAAATTACTCAATACAAAATCCACAAAACTACAAAACAAAACCCAAGGAGCTACCCGGAGGATTCACCAGTCCGGTAGCTCAAAATCTACAAAACAAAACCCAAGGAGCTACCCGGAGGATTCACCAGTCCGGTAGCTCAAAATCTACAAGACCTAAACTAATACTGGCTTGGTAACTGCGTGGCCGTTACAAAATAAATAAAGACATTACCTTTTTGTCTCGGGAGGTTGGCACAAAACTGACTCTACAATAATTCACAAAAGAAAACTCAAGGCTCGACGGGAGCACTACTTAATAAATTTCATGATACGATAGCAAAATTTCAAAACTAAAAATAACGGGAGAAAACTAAAACGTGATAGCCACGTTGACGATACGGCGCAGTGTGGGACGAGACGAGGTTCTTCTTCTTCGACGTTCCGGCCTTGCCGATCCTGGTTGGTTGGGCCCCTTCCATAATTAGGTCGCCTATCCAGTGTCACGGCCTGGCACCTCGTGACCTGATTGCTTCGGCGACTATGTAATCGCCCCAAATCCAATGCAAATTCCGCTCTTCTGGCTACTTTGCCGTGGCGTCGCCTCCCCATTTCCTCCTCGCCGTTCTCCGCTCTTGATGTTGTCCCTCTGAGGGCGCCGAGCTTCAGGGCCATCCCGGGAGCCTCGCGTTCCTTCGGGAGTCCGGGAAGAAGGGCTGGCATTACCGCAGCAGTCACCTTCCTCCTCGGGGAAACCTAGTATTGGTGCTGGGCTAACCTGCCTGCCTTGCTCACCTTAATTTCCCCCTTCTGCCAGGCCCATCGCCTTGGGGAGGCGCCTCATCGTTCTCCTTCCTGCGGGAGCCACCTCAGTGTGTCGGGAGTTCTTAAAATAGTGGTCCAGCGCCAGGCTGGAAAGTTGTGGGGCGGGAGATAGCGCTTCTCAATCCACGCTACCCTGTACGCCGCCTCCACAGCATCTACACGATTGTCGGGAGCACCTCATCATCCACTTCCTACCGGGAGAAGCACACGTCGGCCGTGCGTCCTTGTACGCCGGTAGTGAAGCGGCAGCGGGAGTTGACCGGTCGTCGTCCGGAGTGAATCCCTGAGCGGTTTCCTAGCCGCAACCAGGGATCTTCGGGGTCCTTTTTGGGGCATGGCAGCGACGCCAGGCGTTTCACCATTGAGCGGGTCGTCGGGAGCGTTGTAGTTGGTCGGCAAGGCAGCACCCTCTCGTTCCGTCGTTCGTCGTCACATAAATGAAATATAAAACCAAACTAAATTACCTCAAAATTCTCTAAACTTAAACGATTGACCTTTGGAGTGCTTTCGTGGCATTTCTGGCTGGTTTTTCCTAAATTTTCCCTAATTTAGGGCCGTGGTAACGGGCGGTGCAAAACGCCACGTTACAGTACATGATTCTATATCGAAGATCGCGTCGCAGAAACGATAGTCCGGTTCGTATGGCATCGGGGATCGATCGCCTATTCTCTTAAACCACCAATAGCAATACTGGTGGTTTACCTTCAGCACCGCGGTAATCCCTTCTATGGTCACCATGGTACCATCTTCACCACTCCGACGATTTTCGACCTCCGCGAACACCTGCTGATCAACCATGTTCACTAAATCTTCCGCAAACACCCACTCGTGAGGGACAGCCCAGTCATATATGGTATACATTTCTGAAGCAACAAAAAAATCCAAAGCGGTATAAAGAAAAAGAAATTTCGCTGATTGGCATAAATTGTAGGATTCAAGAATTGATGCAATACTCACCATTGAGTTCCACAGCCATGGCTGTTCACACAAAACTTTCAATTTCAAACTTTTAACACAAAACTTCTAAAACGTAATCCCGTACTGGAGCTCTGTAAAACTGCTTCAATCATCAAGGGATTGCTCACCACATTTAAAAGCCCACCCCCCACCGTCAGCAGAATTCTTTTTTTTCATTTTTGCTACAACTATTGTTCAATTTGAAAAAATTCCAACCAGAACTCGAAAGAAAACAACCAATGGTGCATGGGTCATCCTTGATAGGCGGGGTGTGGAAGTTTCGGACGACTTGAGAGCCCACCCCCCCACCGTCAGCAGAATTCTTTTGGCTTGGGTGGAAAGATTTTTTCATTTTTTCTACAACTATTGTTAAATTTGAAAAAATCCCAACCAGAACTCGAAAGAAAACAACCAATGGTGCATGGGTCATCCTTGGTAGGTGTGTGTCTTTTGGCTCAGGGGGTGTGAAAGTCTTAGACTACTCACCCTCGTATGAAGAAATATCCAATGACTCAAAAGATTGGCATAAAACAAGAGAGGTGGGTTTTCACCATCGAGGGAAAACCATAGTCCGACCCTCGATTTTTTTCATATGGTCGAACGCGCATCTAATGAGCGGTCGTTGGGTATTCTCGAGCAATCTTAGTATTTCATGTGACAAAATGAACTTTGAAAAATCATGGATAAAGAAATATATATGGATCTCGTTAAGTCCATGGAAAGTGCGTACAACTTGATATCTACGCTAAATCCCGAGGAGGCAACTGTGGATATTATCGCACGCTGGCGTAATATTGGACCTCAGAATATTGAGTCTCTGGGTAATATTCTAATCCAATCACACCTGAATGTTGCTGAAGAATAGCAAATTCAGCATATCATTTCATTACTTCGATCATGGGATGTGAAGTTTGAACAACAACAACGTATGAACATTGTGGGTGGTAACATCGGAAGCAGCAGCAGCAGTGATGGCACTACGGGTAATTTTTACGATTCTGTTCGGTGGGATGATATGAAAAGTGCTTTTGGAAGTCGAATCCTCATCGGTGTTGTCACGAATCTTCGACACAAGGACTTGGGAAAGTTTTTGGTAGATGTTCGAATAGTGACAATAGACCGTTTGAAAACTGTGCTACGCAACGATGGTAATATTGAAGTGAACGTGAAAGTATCCTGTAAATTCGAAAATGTCAAGGATGATGCGGTCAATATCGAAATAGAGCATTTCAACACGCGGAATGCAACGATATTTGCATCAACCGATCTAAAAAAATGGTTTGACGAGAAAATACAGGATTCTCTGCTCGTCATGGTTGAGGATTTTGAGCAACGTGATTCGGGCTGGACCATGATTGAGATCATCAATGTGGTGATCCGCATCAACCGCTACGAACCTCTTCGTGGTGGTCTCTCCACATTCATCGATCTACCGGCAGATATTCAACAAAAGAAGGCTGTGGTAAACGTACAGAACGACGATGATTGATGCTTTTTATGGTCTGTCTCTGCTGCCCTTCATTCTGCGAACACGCACGTAAGCAGAACGCGAAGCTATCAGCGGTATATTTCCGAGTTGAATTGCGCAGGTATAAAATTTCCCACAACCTTACGATGTGTAGAAAAATTTGAAAAATTAAATAATTCAAGAATTAATGTATATGGGATTGAATCCGAAACATTTTCAAACGGTGCAAGGTCGAAAGAAAGTGTCATCGTGCCGCTTTATCTTAGCAAAAATCTAATACACATTAGTGTTGACACGATTCACTTACTAATGATCGAGAGTAATAGCGAAACGGGTGATGATGATGATGACGATGAGTTAGATAATTTTGAGCCGAAATTTCATTTTGCTTGGATTGAAAATCTTTCGCGTTTGCTGGGTAAACAATTATCAAATCACAATGGCCGACAATTTTTGTGTGATAGATGTTTGTCTCATTATGGTACACAGAGCATCTATGAAAATCATAGGCTGGATTGTGTGCGATTGAATAAGGTGAGGATGGACTTCCCGAAAAAGAAAAACTTGGAATTTTCAAATCACCAAAATAAAGGGGTCGTACCGTTTGTTGTTTACGCAGATCTTGAATGTTTTTTAAGACCAGATATAAACAACTCTCAAGAGCATATTCCACATAGTGCAGCATACTATGTACGTACACTGCTCCTATGATGATAAATTATCGGAGTATAAGAGTGAGCGGGGGCCGCATTGCATTGGATGGTTCATAGAGCAGCTTCATATATAAAAGTCGAGTCATATATAAAAAATATCATTCCAATGGAGGATCTAACTCGAACCCAGCGTGATCCGACATGCGCACCAAAAACTGTTATATCTGCGAAAACCGTTAGCACCGGATGAAAAGAAATGTCGTGATCACTGCCATTCCACTGGAAAATATCGTGAGGTTGCTCATAATCGTTGTAATTCGAATTTCAAAAATACACATGCGATTTCTGTGGTGTTTCATAATTTTTCCGGTTATGATTCACATCATCACTAGCCTTAACTTTTCCGGGCGAAATCACACTGTGGCCTGTTAATAAAGAAAAGTATATATCATTTACAGAGAAGGTCGGTAGTACTATAATAAACTTAAGATTTAGAGATTCAGCACGATTCATGGCAAGTAGTATTGAAAAACTGGCATCGTACGTCAATCGTGCAAACAAAAAAATTACTCGCAAATTTTATGAAGATTGTGAAAAATTTGATTTTGTGATTCGCAGAGGTGTTTTCCCATATGAGTATATCGATGGTTGGAAAAAACTTGATGAATCAAAGTTACCTAATAAACAAGATTTTTATTCACAATTGACCGATTCTTATATAACCGAGGAGGATTATGAGCATGCAAAAAATGTTTGGAATAAATTTAATTTGACATCGTTGGGGGAGTATTCCGTTTTATATTCAAAAACCGACGTGTTGTTATTAGCTGATATATTTGAGAACTTTCGCGATAGTTGCTTCAAAACATATGACTCAAATCTGTTACATTACTATACAGCACCGGGGCTTGCTTTTGATGCGATGTTAGAGCAAACAAAGGCCAATTTGTAGGCCAATTTGCAATTTTCGGATGACTGAAATGATATTGTTAATTGAAAAAAGTATCAGAGACGGTGTCGCACAACGTTCGAATCATCCTGCCAAGGCGAACAATCGATTTATGGGTGAGGATTTCGATTCTAGTAGAGAGGAATCATACCTGATGTATTTCGATGTCAACAATCTCTATGCAGCGGCAATGAGTGACCATTTGCCCAGCGGTGTATTTGAGTGGGAACATAATCCTATCGATGTAATGAGTCATCCGGATAATTCACAAATTGGCTATATTCTCGGGGTCGATCTAGATTACCCCGCAAAGCTTCACGAGCAGCATAACAATTTACCTCTCTGTCCCGAGCACTACATACCGCCGGGAAGTAAAATTGCAAAACTTGCGACAACGCTCTCAAGTAAACAGAAATATGTAATTTACTATCGCAATTTCAAACAATGTTTAGATTTGGGGATGCAGTTGGTGAAGGTGCGTAGAGTCCTCAAGTTCGCACAATCGCCATGGTTGAAGTCGTACATAGATGTGAATACCGACATGCGTAAACAATCGAAAAATGAGTTCGAGAGAAATTTGTATAAGTTAATGAATAACGCAGTCTTCGGCAAAACAATGGAGAATGTGCGAATGCATAAAAATGTAAAACTTGTCACAAAATGGGGTGGTAGGGGTGGTGCAAGAGCTCTGATTGCAAAACCAAATTTCAACAGCTATTATGGAGTTGAGTCGCACTAATGTATATTTCAATTACATTGGTGCTGTAATTCTCGATTTATCGAAAATCATTCTGTACAACTTTCACCATAATTATGTAAAGCAGAAGTTCTCAAATCATCAGGCGAAATCAATGTACACGGATACTGACAGCTTAACCTATCATTTTAATGTACCAAATATTTATGATATAATCAAACGTGATGTGGATACAATGTATGATACTTCAGACTATCCGCCCAATAATACGTATGGTATTCCATTGAGAAATAAAAAATGTTTGGGTTTAATGTCAGATGAAAACAGTGGTAAGATCATGACAGAGTTCATTGGATTACGTGCGAAACTGTACACATTTACAACAATCGGTGAAAGTGATAAAAAACGGGCAAAAGGCGTGAAGGGTTCTACATTGAAAAGTATCACGTTTGATGATCATAAAAGATGCCTCCATGAATATAAGACTCTGGTCAAACCACAATGTATGATAAGGAGTAGGGAACATAAAGTCAGCACCATCATACAAAATAAATTAGCTTTAAGTTGGCACGATGACAAAAGAAATTTCATACCTGGCAAAACCGATACACTGCCATGGGGTTACCAGGAAGAAGCTATAAACAGGAATGAATAGCGATGTTCATGATCGAATGAAATGTTTACAATTGTTTTCAAAATTTTATCAAATTTTTTAAAATATTTTGAAAATTTGAAGGAATTGTGTCGTTTAACGCCCACCTCTCTGATTTCCTTGAAATTTTAGTATTTTGTAGATTTCGGTATGCCGAACAAGAATATATACATATGTTGGGTGCGGAAACCATATCTACATATAGTTTTTGAGCTTCCAAGAATTGAAAATTTTCAATATAAATATATATGATTTTGGAGCCCCAAGTATAATTTTTCTCAAAATTTACAACTAGGTGGTGGTCGTGTAGCAAAGATTATTTCGTCAAGCATGTGATCGGCGCGCTTGCGCGCCGGTCACATATTTACTAAAATCATCTTTGCTACATGACCACTACCTTGTTGTAAATTGAACAAAAAATTATACTTAAGGCCCCAAAACCGGACCAACAACTAATGTCCTCAAACTATACGTTAAACACTTTGTATACTTCGAGGTCAGTCCCTAAAATATACACAAATTAAATTTCTGAATTAATGGTACGTGTACTGAATTTTGCTAATTTTTTAAATTTTCAACATAAAAAAACTATGTGATATTACGGTTTCCGCGCCCAACATATATATATATTCTTGTTCGGCATACCGAACTCTACAACATACTAAAATTTCAAGGAAATCGGAGAGGTGGGCGTGAAACGACACAATTACCAATTTGAATTTTTTGTGCGTGTGTGATAATTATAGATAAATAAATACATAGTTCTTCAGATAATAAGAAATTTTTATTAAAAAGTACATTTTTCCACTCTACATGTCTAATTTATTTATCCAACTATTGTGTGATCCATAAAATCCTAACCATTTTAAATATAGCCGATCTCCACGCCTACGCAATACCTTTTCTACAAGATAACCATCGGGGTGTTTAACTTTGCAGAGCTCCTCCTCATGAAATCCGCCCTCGATGGGTTGATTCAGGTAGTCGGTAAGTTTGTATGTGGGTGGATTGGTATTTTTCACCTCGGTTACGGTAAATATTTCTGTTGTCCAGTTCGGTGTATAACCTTTTTTAAAAATATTTTTATATTCGCTTATTCGAACTTTATCGTTCACTTTAAATTTTCGCTTTCGTTTACTTCTTTTGATTTGTCGTGGTTTGAACACGCTTCGATATAATTGCTTTTCATTTGTAGCATCGACATCTTTTGGTTTCATCTTGATTGTTTGGTGTTTTGTATTATTGTGTGATTTTATCAAATCGGGTAAAATGTCAATCCATTTGTGGGAGCCTTGTATAGTAAATTGCTTCCATATTCTGTTTTTCAACGTCCTATTGAATCGCGCACGTATTGAAGCCTTCAAATTGCTGAATGTTGAGTCCATGTTGATATTATGATGATCCATCAAAGTTTTGAATTCTCTGTTATAAAATTCTTTA
The DNA here is from genome assembly GCA_963978495.1 of Athalia circularis. Lineage (NCBI taxonomy): Eukaryota > Metazoa > Arthropoda > Insecta > Hymenoptera > Athaliidae > Athalia > Athalia circularis. Next base: position 11,949,375 of record OZ021702.1, read on the forward strand.
CCTTGGTCTACGTGTTAGTGTTTGGGTATGCGACCTTCAATGGTGTTGACGGCATGAATCGCATCCTTGAAAATGTTTTGAAGAGCATCAGACCGTTGCAGTATAATTTTATTTAAAACCCTCAGAGACACCGCATCGTTTGGATTAGGTGGATCAGCAATATGACACAAACGTTTGCCGTCTATGTCATACTGGTTTTCGGTGGTTATTTTAAATCCAACGCCAGGAGGATCTCGAACAGCACTACCGCGCATCTGCTGCCGCCTGAATATATCTATACTCATTGCACGATGATTGATGAGGGAATGATCACTTTATTGGTATTCTCTTGCTAATAAATAATTTCAGCTTCGCGCAACTCTTCGATTATAGATGATATTCCATTGGTGTGGCTTGTATTACCAGCAGCTTGGAATGCTATGAGCAGTCGGAGACGATCAACAATTTCATTAGGATCATTCCAGTAAACGAAATCCGTTGTTTGTCCCTCTTTTCGCGCAATCTTATAATTGGATAAACCTTTACCGGGAGTTGTCACCATCCTTTTGCGAGGAGAACGGATGCAGGGGGCGATGAAATCTCTGTACTTAGCGCTTTTTGTATTCTCACGAAGTTCTTTATCAAATTGATAATATTTTCGATTCGCATTTGTTGTTTTCACAATTTTGATATAATTTTTCTTATCGCTCTCGTTCACAACAGTGGGATTCAGTGATTTTTTGAACAATAATTCAAGTAATCCAGGTGTGCGCTCATAGCTCTTATCGCCTACATACACGAGCTTATCATAATCAAAATTGATATGCGAATCACCGATCATCAAACCTTGCGACAATTTTCGAACACCATGTGACTCATCTAATTTCTTTCGCTCTCCGATGCTGGTGAACATGTTCAAATAGTGCGCAATCGTGTGGGCCTTTTGTGCTTCATTAGTGTGCTTGTAGTGGGGGTGGGGGAGGCTACAAGTGTATCATCGCCATCCTCATGATCTTTATCTTTATCCTTGTTAGCAAAGGTCTTATTATTCTCATATGCATCATCATAATTATCATCATCATCATCATTATCATCATCATTATGATCAGCAGCATCATAACGTGTATCCTCGAGTTTCATTGAAGCTGGTTCTATCTTTGTTTCTCGCTTTATCTGCACAATCTGCTGCTGCTGTTGCTTTGAGGCATGAACTAGTTCATGTAGCGGAGTTATTAAAGGTTTGAAAATGTCGCTAACAACCCGCTCACTGGTGTCTTCACCCATCTTGATCATCTTGTGCTTGTGTCTTATGGCGGCGCTAGCCTTTGCTATTTCTTGCAACACATCGTTGTGTTTACGAATCTTGCCGCTCTCCATATTAACACGCTGAACGGTACGATGAGACTATATGCAGTTGATTACCGATTTATGCTTATAAAGCAATCAAAACCTCTTCTATATCTACCTGCGTTGATTTCACTATCTTTGTCGATGAGAACAAAACTATATTTACCATCATTCCAACATGCCGAGCACAAATCCTTGAATTGTTGATAAGTCATCGGTATTTACATGATCGGCATAGATATGTCTCAAATTCATTTCAGTTTGCATTATCACGCACAAGATGTTTTGGAATATGTGCATTTGTTTGACAAAGATAAAAGCTATCGACATCTCTGTGTCGACCCATGCAGAAATAGGCTCTTTTAGTATCTTGTTTCTCACACACCAGATCATCGAAAATCATAATCGAATTGGGGCGTGCATCTTTCGGTTCTATGACCTCCTTGTACTCATCGGCAGGAAAATAACGAACCCCATCCACTGACTCTAGTAGCTTCTCTAAAAACTCATACTACGGTTGATTAAGCGACTTTGAATAGATGTAGACATTTTCAAACCGCAAACCATTACCATGGGTAAGGAGCATGAAAAGAGCATTAGTTTTACCGCAATTCGACGGACCACAAAAGACAGCTGTTACACTATTGGGCAGTAATTCACCATGCCGCTTCCCCCTCCTTTTTTTCTGCTGAACTAATTTGTCAAAATTTGCAACGGGTAATTTAGTTGTTTGATCATAAACTTTCATGATATTTCAAGGTTAACATGTCAACGAGAACTAATATGATTTTGTGTAAATACACGTTTATTTATATAATTCAAATCAGTCGATGTGTGACTATGGTGTTGCGCACACAAGGTGTTGGATTGGTGAATGAAATAATCAACCATCTTCCGGTGGAATTACATGTGCCCGGGTATCAGTACTGCGGACCAGGTACGAAATTAGCGAAGAGGTTAGCTCGAGGTGATCAGGGCATCAATCCCCTGAATGCAGCGTGTAAGGAACACGACATCGCCTACTCAAAGAATTGGGAGAATATTACAACACGTAACCAGGCTGATAAAATGCTCGCCGAAAAGGCTTGGAATCGAGTTTTGGCTAAAGACGCGAATGTGCGTGAAAAGGCCGCAGCTTGAGCAATCACCAACACAATGAAGATTAAATCTAAACTTGGTATGGGTCTGAAAGGGGCTAAGAAAGAGGTATCATCGAAGAGTAGTGTAAAAAAACAAAGAACTTCAAAATCTATCATTCGGGCGGCAAAAAAATCTATGAAGTTGGGTCCGAGAGCCATAAAATCGGCACTGGAAGGGGCCCGCATGGCCGCAACCCAAGGAAAAGTGTGCGAGCCGCGTATTTTACCCATCCCCAGAAAATTGGAGGTATTTTGCCGTTTCTTATACCCATATTGTCGGCTCCCATTGTCAGCGCTACAGGGGCATTAGCAGGTGGTGCGGTAGGTATTGCGAAGGTGGTAAACCAAGCTCGAGCTCACAAAAATCAATTGCATGAGGTAATGCGTCATAATGCAACAATGGAGGCAATTGCGTTGGGTAAAGGTTTATACTTAAAACCATATGAAAGGGGTATAGGATTATATTTGAAACGTGCGGGAAACTAATAAAGCTACCACACCGAGCTCTAACAGATCCCGATTTACTCAAGCATGCCGAAGCTATGAAAATTCCATATTTTCGCAGTGTTTTCATGCGAAATGATTTACCCGGCTCGGGACCCAGACAGCGTGAATCAGCAATTATCCATCTTGATGATAAAAATGGTCGAGGAACGCATTGGGTTGCACACAAGAAAAATGGCAACGATGTAGTTTATTTCCATAGTTTCGGTGATTTACAACCACCTGAAGAACGTGTGAATTATCTCGGTGTTGGTAGCATAAAGTACAATCATAAGCGATATCTAGAATATAACACAATAATTTGCGGCCACTTGTGTCTCAAACTTCTCAGTAATCAGATATAAATGGTTGAAATATGAGGAAATGACATCAGTCATGTGTGATTTCTTGACACTAACGTTATCGGGAGCATCCTCTCTGTTTGAGGCGCAATATTTTCCACCCATCGAGTTATCGCCGACAAAAAAACTATGTTCTTGGACTCGTTGAGCTGATGACATTCAATTCAATTCCCAACATCGATGTGGGTTGTTATAAGTTTTACATAGGGCGACGTCCGGTTGGGAGTGTGAATATTGCAGAGGTGCACGATACAGTTATTACATTACTGAACGGCAGCTATGAAATTGAGGATATCGCAAGTTATTTGAAGAAGACAGTACCTCCGGATATCACCATAACTTTGAAAGCCAATAATAATGAGCTGCATAGCGAACTTACCTGCAATCAAATTGCGAACTTTGAACCTGAAGATTCCATTGCTCGTTTGCTCGGTTTCAAACAAAATCTTTTCGCGAGTAACATTACTCATAAATCCGAATTACCAGTACGCATACTCAAAATCAATGCTTTACGAGCTGAGTGCAACATAACTGCGGGTGCGTATATAAACGAGCATCGCGAACACACAATTCATGAATTTTTCCCAACCGTTCTACGCGGATATGAGATTGTTGAAGTGCCAACCAGCATCATTTACCTGCCGATCACCATTCAGTCAATACATAATATACAATTGCGAATAGTTGATCAGGACGGTGAGTTGGTTGATTTTCGCGGGGAAACTATAACTATACGATTGCATGTGAAATCTCTAAGATAATGGGGATTGTATTTGAGACGAAAAAATCAGGTGGTCCTTGTAAAAGCGAAGTATCATGCACCAACGTCGCTATTCGTCGATTACCTCTGAGTCGTGTGACACATCAGAACGCTAAGTTTCTCCAGAGCTTGGGTCTTCGGCTTCGTGAAACTTTTGGAAAATGAAAATTCGTTGTGTTCTGTGCATTTTACCATGGCGACAACGATGATGAATATCGGAACTCCCGTTGCTTTTGATGAATCGATCGCCCACTATGAGGTACACGCACATCAACCGTTTGGATCACCCACCTTCAAAAATAACGATGAAATCCGAATCGCTGTTCAGAATCAAGATGTGTGTGTACGACCGAACAAGAGTTCGCTCGATATTTACGGTCGCGTTACAAAACAAGATGATACACTGGTTGCAACTACGGAAATGGTTGATATGGCGGTTTGTCATTTGTTTGGAGAGATACGCGATGAGTTGAATGGTCATGAAATTGATCAAAACAAGAATGTTGGCATCACGAGCCTCATGAGGGGTACTTATCACTAATCCTCACACAGCAACACCTCTTGAAGAACACAGGTTGGGTGGGGGATGATCATGATTCAACCAACAACAAAGGATAGCTTGATGTTGTTGTACCGCTAAATTTTTCACTGGGATTCTCCGAGGATCATAATCGAATCATCGTTAACGCTAAGCATGAATTAATTATGATCCGATCAAACAACGATACAAATGCTATACTTCAAAGCGTGGTGGAGGTTGTTGAAATTTCTATTGAAAAAATTGAATGGTGATTGCCATATATAAAACTAGCTGACAGGTCAAAGATTGAGCTGCTCAACTACATTGGCAAGGACCCAGCTATATCTATGAGTTTTCGCTCTTGGGGAATGCATGAATATCCAATGCTACCGCAGACAACCAGACACGTATGGGTGGTCAAGACTTCATCGCAACTAGAGAAGCCGAGGCATGTTATACTAGGTTTTCAAACGGCACGACGAAATGATGCGCGGAAAAATAGCAGTGAATTCGATCATTGCATGATTCGAGATGTAAAACTTTTCCTTAACTCACAGTGTCATCCTTATGGAAACTTGAATCTCGATATTGCCAACAACCAATATGCAATTCTCTACAATCTGTACTCTAACTTTCAAACATCTTATTATAATGAGGATCCTGAAACTCTCTTATCGAGGAACGAATTTTCAGTAAAAGCACCACTCATTGTCATAGATTGCGCCAAACAGAATGAATCATTAAAAAGCGAGCCCGTTGATATCCGTCAAGAATTTGAAACTAATGTTGCATTTCCAGCAAATACTTCAGCCTACTGTATGATTATACACGATCGCATCATTGAATACCGTCCCATCAGCGGTACCGTAAAAAAATTAGTGTAACGCAATATTTTAATGTTAAACCAGACTGTAATTTTAGTTGAATGAATAAATAAATGAATGCATCTGATATGCACATAATCAATTGGTATTTTGTTCAACATCTCCCCATTGATTTTTTTCTTTATATACAACATTTTCTTTTTTCAAATTTACATTTTGTTCAGAATTTCACATTTATTATATGGACCACCTAGGTAATGTATTTGGATGGTATTCTCCAAAGCCTCATCGCGCCTTCGTTGGAATTCCTCTGGTTTCTGCTCCAGAACCTTGGCGATTCTTGGCGGTAGAAAAACCACAAATTCGGTATCAATTGTGGCGAGAACCCTTGATCCGAATTTGGTTTTGACCATCTTCAATCCGGTTATGTCGTATTTGGTTCCGATTTCGAGTTCAGACATTTCTTTCGTCGGTGTCGAGTCCTCAAAACGGCTGGTATCGTTGAATTCGGCGAAGTTCATATTGTATGATTCTGAAAAATAATAATTTTCAATTTAGTAAATCAACAATAGATTTCAAAAATTTTATAATTTATTTGGAGAAACTTCGATATTATTACCTTGAGCGATGTTTGATATCGTAACACGGTTCAACTGTATAATCATGATCTGCTAGCGGTGAGGATGTGAGGTGTACGAGTGCAGCCTCCTGTAACGGTTGTTTATATTTCCGCCATTACTTAATATGATATGCAATAAATGTAAATAAAAGAATTAACGTTAGGGAAATAAAATGGCCAAGCGTGATGGTAAGTGAATGTACGCTCGAATATATTCTTCTAATTGTATCCTATGTTAAAATGCAATGTGGTACAATTGTTCGGCTGCTTCTGTCCTCTTCGCTTTACAATCTTCTTGTCTACGCGATCACATACATTATTCGAGTTTTGAATCAGCTGGTAAATGCAAGTTACAGGACAAATGATAAATGAATAAAAATTCACAAACATATAAATATCACAGCTGGTAAATTAAAGTGGCGACATTAGGCAAATAGCAGACATTTGAGTACATGTAAATTATAAAACGAACTATGGCAAGGCGGTATATATGAAATGGAATACAGGTACTTTGTGCATATGTATTGTAACGAATAAATGGGTCGGAATATCCAATTCGCTACCCTACGGCGTTACTGGACGAATACTGAATCAAACTTGTTAGGCGCCAGACGCGGAACGCGTCGTGTCAAAGATAAATTCTAATGAAGCACAGGAATCAAACAAATCAGCGGAACGCCGGCATTGAAGTCCGGTTAGCTCCATGCACCGAGGGAATGGTAGAGGGGATGGGCGGAAAGGTGCTAAATGCTCAGGTCCACGGGAGTATGAAATAAGTTATTCGAAATAGAAGATTCCTTCAATGAGATCTCTCCCGTGTATTACAAAAGAAAAGCGATAGTCAGATATTTACGGCGGGAAAAATTAACAATTATTAGCCAAGCATTACAATCAGTAAAAGCGGTAAGCGGTAATTAAAGCGAAATTATCTCAGGATTTAGGCCCTATTCGAACAATCACATACGTTAGAATTTATTCCTTAGCGGAACTATTTTCCGTCGCTGGCGGAATCAAAACAACTCGTGCCCTTGCGGGACGGCGGGACGTAGCGCGCCGCTACTCGGCGGAGTAATACAGCGGTATTCACAGAATATAATATGTTACAGAATTCAAACTAGCGAAATAAGCGGTACAGGACTCGAGATAATTAATTACAGCGGTAATGCAAGATCTTTGAGATCCTCAGCGGAAGGCTGAGGGCGTAATTGGCTGCGATATTAAGTAACTGACCATAAGCGTGATTGACAGCGCAAAATGCAATGAAAAAGCGGGAGAACAAAGGTATCTTATGTCTCACTTTTTCTAATGCGACTGCGTTCAGCCAAAAAGCAGTATTACCCCTGGGAGGGTCAATCGTGACACTTGCTAAGATATAAATTTCTACCATGCAAGCGGTAAAGATATTAATTTCCTCTAAAAAGCAGTATATCTATCATTCAATAACTAAGAATCTAATAAGCATGCGGTAATGGTCTAAGCGAAATATTCAAAAAAGTACAAAGAGATAGCAAAGATATGCGATACAATAATTACAGAAAAATAGCATAGACAATCACGGGCCCGAAGCGGCCCGCTACACAACAAAATACTCCTTCGGAGTGACTTCGGACTTTTATGCAGCAGAGCGATAGACCTTACCTTAAATGCAGAAAGGAAAGAGGTACAGAAGAAACAGAAGCACAAGTAGCGGTAACAGAAAACTTGGCGAGAACTAAAGCGGTACCAAAGCGATAACTTAGCGATAGACTCAGGTATTAGCGGAAGCGGTAACAGAAAGATTAAAGAAATACGTCAGGTGTTGACAATAGCTGAACGCAGAAGAAGGAGCCGATCTTCCTCCTCGTAGTCGGTGGATCTTCTCTACCTCGTCCTCCGTTATGGTGGGGCAAATAATTAGGCAATACCATTGGTCATCCATCACACTTGATTTTTGGCGATAAGATTCGGGACGACTCGTCAGCCGTCGGGAACTTAAGCGTTGGTGGAGAGCAGCGGTACATATTCGGTATTGTGCTCTCCTTTCCTCTTATGTGGGAAATCCATAGCTCAGTGCGGTGACTGGGAAATGGCACGGCGAGAATTCCATACTAATCTGATGCGGTAAGGTGCGTTATTTGGGCTTCTCCCTGATGCGGTAGCCCCTCGGTCTTCTGGCCCTGAGTTAGAAGAACACCACAGGTGGAAGGGTCACCTGAACCCAACGATCAGCTGTGGTACGGGGAGGCCTGAGGATGTTGCGCCTATCCTGTTCCTCCTCCAGACGTCGCGGGGTGCTATACTCACCCATCATCACGACGGTTACTTCCCTTTGGGCTGCGATACTGCCATCATAGGCTTTCTGGGCCAATATGACGTCGAAACCAGAAGCGAGAACACTAGGTGGTGTAGCCGATGTAGCCTCGGGAAGCAGTCTGTCCCTTCCCTCGGAGGTCCAATTGCAGCGGGACTCTGTTGTCGTAGCGTTAGCCCTATTTACCACGCTGCTTCGAGAATCGGTCGACTTGCGATATAGCGAGAATCAGCGGTAGTGGGTCGTATGCGGATCCTTTCACTCCATCTGATTTTAATCCACAAATAACATCAGCCCTCTCATATATGGGATCACTCTCGGACGCCTTTGCAACGTAGCAATCCGGAGCTGCACATCCGTGAGGATCGCCATAGCGGTAGATAACAGCGACATCCAAATTAGCGGGAAGTCATGGTGCGGTACTGAGAGAATCACGGTGGTGCGATAGAAATGCCTTCATGGTGCGGTAGATAGAGAGAGATATCCTCAGGAGCGGTAGAGATGTCATCGAGATGCGGTAGAGATGTCTTCAAGATGCGGTAGAGATGTCTTCGTCCAGTCGTCGTTACAGAATTATGCGAAATAATAATTACAAAGCGTATTAAAACTAAGTCAGCCTGCCTATTTAGTGTCACTTTGATTTCTCCCAGGGTTTTCGCGGTATTCCTGACGTATTTCTGTCGCTATCCGGAAGTTTTCTCTAGAACTGATCCTACTGGGACGTCGCATCAAAAATGCAACGTCACAGTATATATATAAAATTGTATGAATAAAAATAAGCAGACTATCGTCTGTCAAAGCTCGGTCTCCCTTAGATTAATCATTAATATAATGTGTGTGATATCTCAACTTATCTTAATTTTATGAGCTCTTTTCGCGACGGCCCAGGGAGAAGAGAGCGCTCGTGGTCACTTTTGGCCAATTTCTCATTGTTCTTACCTGCGCACCTCTTACTGTCAGAGGTGGCGCAATGGGCGCCACACTCCCAAGGTTTCTAAACTTTTTAAACCCTCATCCCCTCCTCCTAGACTCGAACAATGGCGATTTTTATGGCATATGAGATACTCCTCCAAATACCAGTTCTTTAATCGTTGAACGTTTTCAAATGCACAATGGTATCCTCCTGGTACATCACCATGGCAGTCTCCCTGCCATCGAAATACTTTGGCCTCATATCGCAATATTCGACTAGATCAATCACTGGTGGTTTTACATCATCATCGATGATTTTTTCCAACCACCGCTGCTTCTCTTATCCTTTCACATAAATGCAACTTGCACCCGCCACAACTTTTTTTACACTTTTCTCCATATTCTGATATGGTGTTTCCCCAACATTCCATGGTATTCCATGGTACCACCGCATCGGCCAAGTATTGAGATTTTTATACTCGCTCGGAAGAGTCACCCAAGAGCAAGGTGCTTGGGAGAGGATGCGTGTTATATTTCGCTTATATTCCTCATGTGTACGAATGCTTATTGCAGGTAGCTCTTTTGGTACAAATTTATCACTAAATCTACCAAAACCTTGAATATCCAATATTATCTCCATAGTTGAAATATCAACAACAACAGCGTGGGTGCGTGTGAATATGCTCACAAGTGTAAACGAAGACTGAATGATCTACCACACCCAACCCGGCTCATTTATGACAGGTGGGAACAAGAACCGCATAATAGAGAGTGCCATAAAGTATTTGCGAGAATGCCGACTGTGTTCTACGGTGCGGTGCTGTGAGATTTGGAGTTTGAGACTTTTTGAATAGCAGTTTTTTCATTAACTCTATTCACCAGGGTGGTCAGAGTTGGTGTTGTTCAAAGATGGTGAATAACAATGACAAATATCGAAAAATTTTGAAAAAAATATTCTTTTGTTTAGGTGGTCAAACTTAGGAATTATTAATTTTCACTTTTAGGAGTAATTACTTTATTATATTATATCATTTAACACATATGACATTCTATAATACATATATCAGATTATAACAAAACTAGTAAAGAGTGTTTGAATATATACTAATTATCAAAGATATCAATTATCAAATTTATTTTAAATAACCTCCATCAACGGAAGCTTCTACAAAATATACCAACGTGAGTTATTTTGTTTCAACTTGTTCTCCAAATATCTAAAGACCCGATTCCCAAAATGTATGACAAGCTGATGACCCGCTACGCCCCTACCGCTAAATGTATAATTACATCCATTCCATTTAATAAACGTAGATATTTACTTACTTGATTGGTAACCTACCTTATCAGATCCCTGACATCCCAGCACAAAGTGTAGAGCGACTTTTATATCCACTCAGGGATTGGAATGTTATGAACGGGTAAATCTAAATTGATTAATTTTTTCGTTTTTCTCGCACGATTACATATGATGATGATTTCGAAACTGTAACAGAGTTATCGGACAAACTTTCAAGTCTTTTCCGTTCACTAAAAACTACAAATCATTACCGCGGAGATTTAGCCAATATTCATGAGAAAAACAGCGAGCATATAGTAGATAACGTAATCCGTGTGAAAACACTGAAGGATGCAATTCTAGATAGTGAGCGACGTTCAGGGCGGTATATGACTCATGATTTGATATATGTAACAGAGCAGGAGGCATCGGAAAGCTTGAAGAGAAGGTTACTAAGTTTATTCAGAAATTCGTTATTACTCATGAATCCTACCGATTCTGAGGATACATGTGCTGAGGCAATTATCGTGGGAAAAACCATGGAAGAAAAAACTTTGCGGGATCGCGAAAAGCTACGACCCCAGATGAATTACATGTCAAAACCACTTATCTGTCAGAGATGTAATAGAAATGGGCATCTCACCCAGGAATGTAGGGCACGAATGGATAGACCACAAAATTATTATCGAGAAACACCCTCAGGAAGAGACAGGGAGAGACGCAATGAGGAAAGTAGTGTTCGTTTTCAACAACCTGACACAAACTGTGATTCGCGATCCAATACCCGTACTTGTGCCTATTGTAAAGGTTCAGGACACACTATTGAGGAATGTCGAAAACGAAAATATAATGAGAAATTAAGAAATAAATACAAACAGGGAAACGAATCAGGTCGCCCGAAACAAGGGGTATTAGAAAAGAGGAGCGACCTACCGAGAATAGGTCTACCCATAAAAGTAACTCAGATAGAGGAAACAGGGACAACGGAAATAACCCCGTCGTGCTCTTACACAATGTCGGGTTAGGTGACGTTCCAGTGATCAAAATTACTTCCCCTGATTTAAATTCACCAACAAATCTTTTAGTGGACACCGGAGCGGAGCCGAATATTATAAAATATAAAAATGTTAGGAATCCAGAGAAAAATAATAGCAACGTAAGTCTTTCAATAAAAGGAATAACTGATGATCTGGTACACACCCTAGGGCAAATTGAACTCAGTATCTCAGGGACAAAAGTCATATTCCATGTAGTAGGAGACAATTTTAATATTACCCAAGATGGCATCTTAGGATCAGCCTTTTTCACGAAAACTGCGGCAATGATTGACTACAAAGGAAGTAAATTGCATCTAGACGATCACATTTTTCGCTTCTTAGGAAGTACTCATACGCCTTTAGCGCGGGCAATACAAGTTTTGAGGGTCAAGGTAGCTAATCCGGATAATTTAAGAGGAGGGTACATACCTCTTATTGAGCTATCACAGGGAATCTATGCTGGGAAGGCTGTATGTAAGATTGATCAAGATTACGTTACTCTTCCGGTGATTAACACAAGGAAAACTGAGATAGAAATAGAGTTACCAATTATTAGAATCGAGTCTTTTTAGAACCACCAGTCGTGAAGGGAGAAACAGTGCATATAACACATGTCCGGGAAACTACTCCCGATGTGTTATCTCTTTTGAGATTGGAACACTTAAATGAGGAGGAAAGGAGATATATAGAGGGTTTAGTAATTTCGAATGCTGATCGATTCCAAATACCGGGAATGTTTTTGGAAGCTACCACAGCTATAGAACACAGAATTATTACAACGGACGATGACCCAGTGTTCACGAAACAGCATAGATACCCGCAAATTCATAAGGACGAGATCATTAAACAGGTGAAAAAATTGGAAGATGGTAACATAATTGAACCTTCAAAATCCCTCTTCAGTTCACCTCTTTGGATTGTTCCAAAGAAACCTGACTCAAAGGGAACAAAAAGATGGCGGATGGTCATTGACTATCGGCAATTAAATGAAAAAACGGTCGGAGATGCCCACCCTCTTCCTTATATAACGGATATACTTGATCAATTGGGGAGTGCCAAATATTTTTCAGTGTTTGACCCAGCATCAGGGTTTCACCAAATTAGGATGAATAAGGATGACGCTGAAAATACTGCATTTTCAACTCCGTTTGGACATTATCAATTCCATAGAATGCCGTTTGGATTGAAAAATGCACCCGCGACGTTCCAACGATTAATGGATAGGGTATTAACTGGACTACAAAGGACAGAAATGTTCGTATATCTTGATGATATAGTTATCTATGCGAGTTTATTTCAGGAGCATACGCGGAAGTTTAACTTATTAATAAACAGATTAAGGTCAGCAAATCTTAAATTACAACCGGATAAATGTGAATTTTTAAGGAAAGAGGTCAATTACCTAGGACACATTATTTCAGAGAAAGGATTGAAACCTGATCCAAAGAAATTGGAAGCGGTAAAAAATTTCCCTCTACCTAAAAATGCTAAAAATATTAAACAGTTAAACAAAATGAGGCATTTAAGACACTTAGGGATAAACCTATCCTCCAATATCCAGATTTTAATAAACCTTTCTTAGTTACGACGGATGCTTCAGGAATCGCAGTAGGAGCCGTATTGAGCCAAGGACAGGTAGGAAAAGATTTACATGTCGCATATGCGTCACGTTTACTCAATAGCGCTGAGCAGAATTATTTTACCACCGAAAAGGAGTTACTTGCAATGGTTTATGCAGTAAAACATTTCCGACCATATTTATACGGAAAACATTTTACCCTGATAACAGATCATCGACCTCTAACGTGGCTTCAATCTTTGAAAGATCCGTCATCTAGATCAGCACGTTGGAAGGTTCACCTAATGGACTATCGATTTAATATCCAGTATAAGCCAGGCCGAATTAATGCCAATGCAGATGCGCTTTCACGGAATCCTATTGTCAATGATAAAATGACTCAAGTTCTGCAAATGACAGAAGAAGTGGGGGATCATTTTGCAAATTCCTCAGATTATGCATTAGCACATTGTGTATCAGAAGATTTAAAATTGAGCGCGGGTATAGCCAGAACGTTACAGGAGAAATTCGGAAAGAGAAACATATTATTGCAACAGCGAGTTAAAGTAGGAGGTGTGGCAAGAATTAGAGTAAATAAACAAAATATATTTTACCTAATAACAAAAGAAAAATATTATGACAAACCAACTTATGAAAATTTGGAAATAGCACTTCAAGGGTTACGAAAAATTTGCGAAGAAGAGGGAATATGCAAATTAGCAATGCCCCAAATTGGCTGCAGATTAGATCAGTTGAGTTGGGACAAAGTGAGAGAACTCATAAAGGTTACTTTTCCAAACCCTTTCTTAATAAGAATATATAAATTAAACCTAGAAAGTGGTAAGGATAATGAGGAAACTTCTGATACAAATATGCCACAGTTGAATGAAAAAGGGAGTGAGTCTGAATGGCAAACTATAATCGAATCAGGATCGGAAATAGATGGAGAATACTTGAGTGAAGGAGGTACTGGGAATCTTGAAATACAGGAATCTGATAGTGAATCGTCGGTTGACTCAGAATCAGACGGCAATAAATCCAATGATGAAGATCACATAACCAAAGATCGAGAGGACGAGGAAGTAGATTACAACCAGACTAGAGACAGATTAAGTATGCATGAGGGTAATTGCGTATTTTTAATAACACAAAAGGGAGAGCCTTCAGATGAGGGAGCCCATGATTTAGTGCAAAACAACAAATTTCCCGAATTTACTCATATAAATTTAGCTAGAGCTAAGGTACATCAAGCTGGGAATAGATACTTTATAGGACTGCCCATTAAGGAAGGAATAGAAACCACATTAGACGAAGAGGTGTTTAATGAAGCCATAGCATCACTGCAGAATGTTGTTATAGAACTGAATCTCACGGAAATTGGAATCGCAAAAATGGCAGGAATAGACACGTTGGGATGGAAGGAAATCTTTGAAAGAATAAAGGTTCAATTGCTAGATACCAGATGTAAAATAGTTGTTAATCAAAATTTGGTTAAAATAGTTAACGAACAAGACGTTCCTGGAATAATTGAAGAATATCATAAAGGTAGTATAGGAGGGCACAATGGTATGACTAAAACTTTCTCAAGAATCCGACAACATTATTTTTGGCCCGGGATAAAAAAACAAATAGAGGATTATATCCGAGTATGTATCAAGTGTCAGACAAAGAAATTAACAAGGGTTAAAACTAGGAAACCGATGGTCCTTACGGACGAACCAGATTCCGCATTTGATAAAATTTCCATGGATATTGTAGGACCATTGCCTATTACCCCGACAGGAAAGGAATACATTTTAACGGCGCAGGACCAGTTAACTAAATATTCTATAGCGGTAGCATATATTATTAGCATTAGAACAAACTATCGCTGATGCATTGATAACCGAAGTAATAAATAAATATGGAGCACCCAGGAAGATACTCACCGATCGAGGCACGAATTTAACCAGCTCTCTAATGCGACATTTGGCAAAAAAATATAAAATCAGTCAGGTCCGAACAACGGCCTTCCATCCTCAGTCAAATGGATCAATCGAAAGATCACATCATGTTCTCACTGAATATTTGAAACAGTATATTAGCCAGCGAAACAATTGGGATGATTGGCTTACGTACGCGATGTTTTCCTATAACACTAGCATTCACGAGGGAACAAAGTATACCCCATTCGAATTAGTTTTCGGGCGAATAGCACGCGTACCCTCCGAAAACGAGATTATAGAGGGGCAATTAGACAGAACGTACACTGACAATGAGTATTTGACAGAATTATATCTGAAAATCCGAGAGAGTCAAAATAAAACAAAAGAAAATTTGACCAAGGTTGAAATAAGGTCTAAACGTTATTATGATCGGGATATCAATGATATGAAGTAAGAAAAAGGTGATCAAGTTTTCTTAATGAAGGAACCCCTGAAAGGAAAATTTGATGACCAGTATACAGAGCCATACGAAGTGCTGGATACGCTCTCCAATAATAATGTGAAGATAAGAGTAGGAAATAAGGATAGGGTAGTACATTGCGATAAAATTAAAAAGGCAAGAGTATAGGAAAAATTTTGTTGCAGATGAGAGTTCAGGATGAGGAGCATGCACAACGAATTCCTAAATTTTATAAAAGGCCGAATCAGCCTAAGGAACGAATTATGATTTGTGAATGCGGAAGTGACTTAGACATATTTACAGGGAGGAGACTACTACGTTGGGAAGAGAATGTAATAAGATATGCCCATGCATATAATAATCTCAAAAATTTTCGAGGAACGTTTGTAGTTGCGGTTGTGGCAGAAGAATCCGATTTCTTCGAAATCTTAAACTCATCCCAAAATAATACAATGATAATTACTAGCAATGGAGGTGCTAATGGTGAATGGGATTACCATATAGGGATTGTGCAAAACTTCGTACCAAATTATCTGAATGAATTCTATCTTTAAAAATGTGAAAAAAAAAAAAACCCTGGACACTATTTAGATCTAACTTTTAGGCATTAAATCATTTCTGTTATGTTTTCTGAGTTATTCATAAAATGAAATTGCTTGTTCATTTTGTAAGAATTTACTTTTGTCAATATATATGTCGGAGGGCGTTGCAAAACTCTACGTCTGATGACGTCAAATCAGTAAAACAGAACACAATGTTTGACAAAACTTTATGTAAAGAAACTGGGAATTGAACTTAAGCAAACGCAAAAGTAAAATTAACAATAATAATTATGATTTTCTCAAAATTTGCACCGAAAGAGACGTTAACGGTTCCGTGTCAATTTCTCTTCTACTTCTAACATTCAATTTTTATTCAAATGAATTTTCAATCGAAAGAATTGTTTTTCCATTCACGACTCCGCTCGAGCATGTGTTTCCGAACAACCTCACAGCTCCGCCCCTCTCAATGCAACACATCACAAAACCATTTTCCACCGATATATATATGTACTTTTGTGATATATAAGGAGATAACATTTAGATTCAGCTTTAAAGGCATTAAATCATTTTTATTATGTTTTATGAAAATATTCATGAAGGAAATGAAATCTTTGTTAATTTTGTACGCATTTATTTTTGTTAATATATGATTTTTTTTTGTTATTTGTAAGAAGCCGTAGGAAATACATTTATAAAAATTTATTGACATTATTTTAATTCAGTTCCAACTTAGTTGAGGAATTTGAGGAATTCACTCTTTGCCTTCATGTCTTGAACCATTTATGAAAAGTAAAACATTTAAAAAAAAAATGTATTATTATTTTAAAGTAGGACTTAATCTTTATCAGTAATTTGAGTTCCCTACTGCTCAATGAAAGATAATAAGCATACGCAAGAATCCTGATAGAGATAGTACACTGGAACCTTCGGTTCCAGATGATATCGCAATTGCTTATATTAGCAATATACCTTCAAACAATACGCGGACTGATCGGATACGATTGCATACATGGAAAATTGAATGTCACAACCATCAACCTACTTGAACCGGTGAATTGCAATATTTTGGACATAACACCACAGGAAGAAAAGACTTACGCCCAATTACTTCAACTCACGGAATTTCGAAGAACTAGCGCAATACAATGTCGTGTAGAAGTCGACCGCACTGTATATCATTGCGGAATGCAATCTCATATTTCATTAGTTGAATTAGGACGGCAAGCATACATAAAATATGCAAGCAAAGAAACCTGCGAACGCCTCTACAAGGAAGGTGTAATAGAAATTTGGCCCGGGAAATTTTTAAATAACATTCCCCAAAATGCGACTACACGATGATCAGTGACGTTGACTGGAGGATTAGCAGCTGATGGGATCTGTGAACCGGGATTCTACGACGATCAATATGGACAATGGAACAGAGTAGTAGTACAAGCAGTGGTTGAAATCTCTGTCATTCAACAAGAAGCAACAATCAAATTGAACGATAACAAAATTGTATTCCGTAGCGGATTAATCTGTGATTTTTCTCAAACCACTTGTTTCGACGAGGAAGGAGGCAATTTGTATTGGAATGTGGCTCCCGAGGACAACTGCAAGTTTACATCATATGACGTACTGTATGAAGGATATATAACACGAGCACAGTCAGACAAAGGAAAAGAACCAATAGCTTATTCTATAACATCGCAAGAGATCACATTTGCATTAATAAAAACAACAGAAATCAAAATATGCGGCTACACACTTTATAAGACGGAACACCCAAAATTATTTATATTTGAGACGACTCGTGGGAATACATTCAAAAACCAAGGAACATTACCTGTGGAAAGTGTGGACATATTTACTTATGTTAATTCAAAATTTATATATGTAGAAAAACATATCAGGCAACAGACGATAGAATTGTACAAGGATGTAATATTACAGAAATGCGAATTAGAAAAACAAGTGTTAAAGAATAGTTTGACACTGGCAACAATATTACCTGACGAGAATTAAAAGACACTAAGGATGAAAATTTGTATCCGCGATTGAGAGAACCTAATGAGAATTTGGAAACAAGAATACCGAACGAAGTTCGTCATTCTGAAATAAGGGGGGAGGTGTGACATCCTCATATTAAGCTGCCACTTTTTTCACATTTTGCGATCAGATAAATGCCCTCTTGCGTATGATTAAACCAGTATAATATTCATACTGCTAATTTCTGATATCTAATTTCATATTTTAACCGGGATATAAATATAAGAACACATACAGAAACACATACACTCAAAATCATTTTCATTCACAGTCAAATTATCAAGATTCGCGGCAGCGAATCGCCGCCAAGTACCGTAGGCAGGCGAGTGCCAGCCAGCAATCTTTTCTCGAGCCAACTCGTCATACTTGGAACCGGGGTATTTTTTCTCGTGAACGGCTGAAAATTCCGCAAAAAAGTTCAGACAAAAATTATTTGTTATCACAGTACGAGAATCCACGAAAAACCGGAACGAAATCGGCCCAGCGGTTCCGGAGTTATGAAGGTTCAAAGTTGATGAAAATCACAATCTTCTTCTTCTTCTTCTTCTTCTTCGCAGACCATTTTTAGAAAATTTTTCTGTTTACGGTATCTAAAAAACTAATGTAAAAAAAGGTTGAAATTCACATGGTATCTCCGTTTCATCGGTCCCCGTTTGCTTTTCAAATTTTAATTAATTCAAATGTTGCATTCAAAAGTTATGAACAATTTGTTGAAGTTTTTCTGTTTACGGTATCTCAAAAACTAATGTACAAAAAAGGTTAAAATTTACAAAGTATCTCCGTATCATCGGTCCCCGTTTATCTTTTGAATTTTAATTAGTTTAAATGTTGCATTCAAAAGTTATAACAATATTTTAAAAAAAATTTCTCTTTACAGTATGCCAAAACCCACAGATGCATGTGAATGTGTGTGTGTGTATTACATATAATGCGTTTGCCTCTGTTAATTTGATGACATCGGTTGTTGCATTCGAAAGTTATGAATAATTTATTACATTTTTTCTGTTTACAGTATCTCAAAAACTGATGTACAAATACAAATAAGGTTGAAATTCACAGGGGATCTCGGTATTATCATCAGTCTCGGTTTGCCGTTCAAATTTCAATAAAACCGGTTGTTGCGTTCAAAAGTTATGATAAACAATATTGAACATTTTCGGTTCACGGTATTTAAAAAAATACCTACAGATGCATGTGTATGTATGTGTAGGTGTATATGTGTATATTTAACCCTGCGTGCGTACACTGGGTCTTTGAAGGAACAGTCAAAATTTGAAACTCGAAATTCTCTCTTATGGATAGAGGGTAGGCTTCGGCTTCCCCCCCTAAAAAATCTAGGAAGGAGTAGGGACTAAAGGCTCAAAGGAGCGCCGGGTCCGATTGTTTATATCAAAACACCAGCGATTGGAATTTGCTTCCGTTCCCTAAAAGGGGTAGTGTACACAGCGCGTCAGTATTTTTCGAGGACCATCGTACGCATTTCTGCAATAATTGCGCACAATGATTGCCTTTTTTACAATCATCAATAATAACATATCATTTCATTTGTATGTCAAATAATAAAAAATCATTTTGTAACGTGAAATTACCTCGGAAATTACTTTTTCGTTTATTTTATGACATGGATTAATCCGTAAAATATTCCCCACTTTCAGATGCTTAAATAATTCAACTTATTGGAACACACACACAAAACTCTGTATTCTTTTGAAGGCTCTTAGTCTAAGCTACAAAGTTCTAGAACCGTTTTTTTTTATACTTGTTTATTGTAAAGTTATGAATTTGTTAACGAAATTCCGTTTATTCCGCATTTTAGACGATTGTTCAATTTTTATTAATAACGGTTGTGAATTTTTGAGTTTAGTAGCTCCTGGGCCATGTAGTAGACATTTCAATAAGTAACCCAGAATTTTTTCAGATTTTTCGGAAGCCTAGAAAACTTTGTAAACCCGACTGTTCCCTAAAGGGGGCAGTGTACACACCGTGTATTTGGAAATATAGTGTACACACGCCGGGATATGCACGTTTGTAATGCGTTTGCATTTCTTATTTTGAATAAATCTTGTTGCATTAAAAAGTTATAAACAATTGTTAACAAAATTTTTGATCACGGTATTATCATCATTCGGTTTGTTTTGGAAGTCGGATTGATTAATTGATGGACAGGTTTGCAAATCCTCTCCAATTGTGGTAGTATATCTATGTCGATGTATGATCTGGATGGATGGTTGTATGTTCCTTGGTCTATGCGAATATCCACACTCATTCAACCAACCAAAAAAGAAATCTTCAGATTTTCGAGTTTCGGAATACACACATTATTATCAGATAAGAAAGAGGCAGCATGTTGCACCTTTGAAATTGATAAAGATTTTCGTTTGTCTATCGAGTGTCGCTGAGGATTCATCGTGTAATAAGAAATGATTGTACTTACTCCACGTGTCATATTGTTCGACGTTTGCACGTACAAAAAGGAGTGAAATCTACCACAAAAACATTATAAATGTGTCAAAAAACCGCCAAGTACCGAATTGTTTTCTCTGACAGAATTCGGGCTCGCATTGAGGAAGTGTCAACGGTAATTTATTGGACGGTGAATAACACAAGTTCAAACTCATCCTGCAGAAAATAAAATCAACTATCTCATGACAAAACTGAAAACACAGCGCTTATCTCCGTTGTGGAATCAAAAATTAGCGCCAAGTACTAGAACTCAATAAAACGTACAGAGTGTTGAGTCAGTTTCCGAATTTTTTACAGTGAAACGAAAAAATCTCGGTCGTGAAATCAAAAACTAGCGCCAAGTATTAGAACTCACTCAACCATATTAATTGCGTAGTCGGTGCCCGATTCCTATCCCTTCATAATTCATGTCACAGGTCATTCGACACTGGTTGTTTCACCGTCGAAGTGCAGCCCAAAGAATGCCCGAACCTGCCCTGGTTGATGGTTCTTATACTTGGCGGGCACATTCCTTTTTCCAACTCTGATCGTTCAATTAATGAGATTGAGTGAGAAACTAAGATGATTATCATCCGAGTAGTTTTCTGCGAAAATCGAGAAGTCAGAAGATAACGTTTATCAGTCCGAACTTCTGAAATCGCCTACCATGGCAATTGTTCAACAATACCGAATGTTTGAGTCTTCGAAACCATGAGGATTGTCATCCTACTGGACTTATGTAATGTGAAAACATGCCTGTTCATTCTGAAAAATTATCAAGAGGGTACGGCATTGCGATTTTGAAATATTTAACTACATACTCAGTTATGAAAAAAAACACGCCTTTTGCGCTCTGACTCATCTCATTTAGGGAAGAAATAACCGAATAACTACGATTTTAGGAAATAATTCAATAATTGCTTCCGAGGTGAAACAATTTTGCAGGTATCACTTCAAAATTTCGGGAAAATCAGATACCTAGACACTTTCTGGCATGCTAATGTGTCATTCACCAAAGTTTCGTATACATCCAAAACCTCGTTCCGAGGAATCTACAAATCGCCTTTCCAGAATATGCAAATCCGCAAGGATCGGCATTTTACTAAATTCATGCGAGAATAAGAAGGTTGAGACATGAAACTCAATCATCTGAACTTTTGTTAATTCAGGTTCTGCTTATTCAATAAATAGATTTGTCATTTCATCAACTAACTGCGTGATAATAGAAAATTACGGAGATAACGATATAGCCCGTTTCTGGCTGTAGAGGCCAGATGCATCTTTGGATGCATTTCCGCTATGTCTTGTGCCCCTTAGCAATTGTGGGAAGCGATGATGTGACCGAAAATATGCTTTGGCGCTGTGTCGATTCGTGGCGGTATGTAATATATTCTTGCTGTTTTGATATTCTTTCGTCACCTACTCATTTGTAAAAATCACTGCAGTGCTACACTGCAATAGTAATTTAAAATCGGATAGTGTATTTATTGTTGAACGTTGAATCACGATGAATGCGTACCTCTAATTTCGATATCATTTGATAATAATTATTGGCATGTATCCTCTCAAAATCAGTGCGCGGGCAAAAATAGGTGGGGCGTAATGTGCAGGTAGTAGGTACATTGTTCAAGTACTTTAGAAGACGATACAACAAACATGACTAAATGTACTGGTTTCCAGAATTTCATCGACATTTGGTTAATGATAATGCTTGGAGTACCCGTCATGCCCTGACTTCTTCGAGATGATGAGTAGGCCTAAGCCCAGAACATGCAATAACAATGGAGATGAGAACAATGCTCAAGATTGGTATGACAATAACGATGAGAGAGGGAATTATGACCAAAATGCGGTGATAGTCATGAGAATATCGAGGTGATAATAATGATGTGAGTAATCACCATGAAAGTAATAATGAGGATTACAAAAATGCAGGTAGTATGATAACGATGATGACATGACAATAATGATGAAAGCTTCGATGATGAAAATGATATCACGCATGCAAGAGATTTGAACAATGAAAATCGCAGTCGGAATAATCGTAATGATTCGGATAGTGACAAATCATCCTATTGATCAACGTATGTACTATCGTATTTTACACTTTTTCCAATAACGTTCATCAGAAGTGTATGAAATTTGTTGAAATTGTAACAAATTTTTGCGTTTTCACGACGATTCTTATGAAATGTGAAGGCTATTTTAACACTTGGTAGGTTATGGGAGCAAAGTATAAGCAAAGTGCCCGCCAAGTATAAGAACCATCAACCAGGGCAGGTTCGGGCATTCTTCGGGCTGCACTTCGACGGTGAAACAACCAGTGTCGAATGACCTGTGACATGAATTATGAAGGGATAGGAATCGGGTACCGACTACGCAATTAATATGGTTGAGTGAGTTCTAATACTTGGCGCTAATTTTTGATTTCGCAACCGAGATTAGCGCTAGATTTTTTCGTTTCACTGTAAAAAATTCGGAAACTGACTCAACACTCTGTACGTTTTATTGAGTTCTAGTACTTGGCGCTAATTTTTGATTCCACAACGGAGATTAGCGCTATGTTTTCAGTCTTGTCATGAGATAGTTGATTTCATTTTCTGCAGGATCAGTTTGAACTTGTGTTATTCACCGTCCAATGAATTACCGTTGACACTTCCTCAATGCGAGCCCAAATTCTGTCAGAGAAAATAATTCCTTACTTGGCGGTTTTTTTACAAATTCATAATGTTTTTGTGGTAGATATTCATTTACAATACCCCAAGATATCATGAGGTCTAATTTCATATGATCAAAAATTTAAACGGGATTTAAATATAAGAACACATACAGAAACACATACACTCAAAATAATTTTCATTCACAGTCAAATTATATTCATTTACAATGCCATAAGATATCATGAGGAATTGTCAATCAATAAAGTAATGTAAAACCGAAGACACACCTGAACGCGAAACCTCGAGTGAGCGTTGATAAGAAGTGAGTAAATGTAGTTGTCACACAGATATGCAGGACAAGGGGAACCCTTGCCCTGCGATCACGGAAATAATATAATAAATACGAGGATGCAAATGCATCCGCATGTCAGTTAGCTGTCAAAACTTGAAACTTAAACGGTCAAGCTTAGGAATTAATAATTTTCACTCTTAGGAGTAATTACTTTATTATATTATATCATTCAACACATATGACATTCTATAATTCACTCCGATATATATCAGATCATAACAAAACTAGTAAAGAGTGTTTAAATGTATACTCATTATCAAAGATATTGAGACGTATAAAACGTTCAAGTATTGGTTCGAGCCCAATACCAAGCCGGCGGATTAACACGGATTTTCTAGCGCGAACACGCACACTAGCTAAACCCAGGATACGCATGGCAAAGAAAATAGAAATTGCGAAATTAAGAACTAATGTAAAATAATTTATAAAAACCACTAGTTCAAAATCTAGAACGACAACTTCTCTCGACATTAACAAAAAACCAAAAGGCTGCACAAATGTTTGAGCACTTTCGGACACCATAGAATGTCATAGAACATTTTAATTTCAGCCAACAATTGTTTAAATCGAAAATTCTAAAACCGTGCAAAGAAAGTGCATTGACACAAAAAACTATTTCTTGAATGACAAAATTGCCTAATATCAAAAATACCAAAAATAGACACCATAGAAGGTCATAGAACAATTTGTTTATAACAAATTGTCCAAATTGAAAAAACTAAAGTCGTGAAGATCTGCAGGGACTAATATAAGAAATACTTTCAGTATAAACTAATGGTCCAATATCAAAAATATCAAAAATGGACACCATGGAATGTCATAGAACAAAAGGGATTAGTGTCCAAAATCATATAAAAGCGCGGCCGTTCAGCGACTCGAGGACATTCGAGGCTCAGCCTTTAAAGAGACACGATAGATGAAATCGCTCTTCATTATTATTATTCAGAAATAATAAAAATTACCGAACTTTACGCTATAAGCTAAAATCGTCGCAGACACAGAAAATTTCATTTCATTTGACTAAATAAAACTTATTATTTCCATTACGGCATTGAAGCTAGACGTATTATTTTGAACAAACATTATTTGATTTAATTACGATAATAAAACAATTTTCTTTAATTTGAGCAATCACCCTTCGGTACTCAAACGGCCAACGAGCCACCACTAGTCAAACGATAATTTTTAAAGTGTAAAAGATTAACAAATATTAATATTAAAAAATCAGAGATTTATTCCCCGTCCTAAAAGAATTCTGGTCGCTTAATGCTTAGTCCACTGCGGTTCTAAGTTATTATTCAATCGTTTTCTGCTCTCCATCCCGAATTCTGGTCATTTAATATTTGGTCCAGTGCGGTTCCAAACTATTACTCAATCTTTTTCAACACCCCGTCCTAAAAGAATCCTGGTCGCTTAATGCTTAGTCCCCCAAGTAGCAATCTGTCGCAAGTTCATATAATGGCCACCGTAAGCGCGCATGCATGACTCTGCCAGCAGACCGCTATCTGTCTGTTTCCGCATTCGGCATGTGATCATGCGCAAGTCCTCTTGCGACACACCGTTGCAGCAGACCCACAGCAGACCATTCCAATGATCTGCAGCAAATCTGCAGTAGTATCTAGAGGTGATAGGAAGGTATCGTGCAGCAGACCCACAGCAGCCATTCCAATGTTTCATACATGACCTGGCAGTAGTATCGTGCACACGTGGTTCAGTTTATATATAGGTATAGTAAATTTATATTTAATTTTCAAACGGGAAATAAACGTCCTCAGGAACCTGAACAGTATTTGTATGGATATTGATGTATTTATTTGTGCATTTTAATTATTCATAATATAAATATTATTCGCTGTCATCTCCATCCCCATAAAGGTGGTCCATTTCCGCCTCATATTGACAGCGAGAACGACGGGAACCCTGCGCTGTGACACGCAGATCACGTCGTGCCGCATCTCTTCGGCACTGTTTGGCAGTTCGGATCGCTTCTTGCATACATCGACCGAATTCTGTGCGATCCGGCACTTTTGGCAGTTGGTTGCAGGAACGTAGTGCAGCTGTGGAAGAATGTTAGTATACTACTGATATTCGAGTACAAAATATCGCTACAAGAAATAATAGATAAAAAGTAAATGGTTTCACTGTTATTGTTCACACCAAAAAAAACCCTTCCCATCTGCGTATTGTATAGAGGCAGCAGATCTGGATGACCTGCAACTTTTTTCCCCGTCCAGCTAAATTTTGCTGTCAAGTCATCCTCCATGGCTTCCTTGAAAAATTGATTGACGGTATCTTTCAGGTTGTTACCGCCGATACTGATGAGATACTCTTTCTGAAATTGAAATCCTTGGTTAGGAGTATTCATTGAATTATCCTCAAATCATATTTTCCACGCTATTTGCAAGATTAATCTGTAATACGATGTGCTTGGCAGATGACACTGAATACTGATGATACTCAGCAGGGATTGCTGTTGCTCATCCTTGTCATCGAAGAGTTTGAAAGCCTCCATTGAGTTGAGCGGGAAGCCGGGTGGTTTTTCATAGGGATAAGGACCTTTCCTACCAGTATGTGTCCTCAGTGTATCTCTGCAAGATTGATTATTGCAAGAAGCATTGTCTCAAGCAAGCAGTGTGTAATTACAAAATTTCAAGGTTCAGATGAAGTAGATGATACATAAAAAATTCATATAAATTTCAATATACTACCTTATATTTTTTTCGAATGATGTCAAATGCCTCTTCCAATGATGGTCAATCGCCTGCAAATCATCCCGGTGTTCTTTTCTAATTTTAGCCGCAAAGGATTCCAGTTGCTGCGCCTGTGTATCGGCAAATTTTTGCAACATGCTCTCCACAGTCCGGATTGTTCCCGGGCAACTGCAATTTTACACTGCCTCCCGAGAGGCAGATATTGTTGGCCCAGAATTTTGTGTCTCATTTGTAACTGTGAGTTTAAACAAATATTATCACATTAAATAGCCATTAAAATATGTAGTTTGATAAAAAGCAAATGAACCAGTAATAAGATATTGTTGTATCGAAGAGAATTGTCATGCTAAATGTTTACCTGCCGCTATCACACCATGTTTCGGCTTGGGCATCGCAGACAAATCTCGATCTTGTCGACTACACGTTTTATTTTGGAGTCGGATGACATCACTAAGAGTCAATGATTTATCCACGAGAGGTTGTGAGCTCGGGATGATGTCATCGTGCTCAGAGTGATTATCCTCGAAGGAATTAGCATTACATGCTGCCACCATATGCGCAATGCGTTCCTCCATCGATGTAAAACAACTTGTTGATCCTCGTTTTTGACGGTCCATTTGATTTTGTTACACATGAAAAAATATATCGTCATAAGTACAGAACAGTTACAATAACAGATTATTGGAAAAATGAGAAATATTCATAACAGTAGAACTTTCGAAATGCAATATTGTGCATACTGTCAATACTTAATCATGTATAGGATGGTTGAGTTTGCAGAAAGAGACTGCAAGACATGAAAAGAGATGAGTGTTTATTAATGTTTGGTAACTACTTTTTGTAAGAATTAACGCTCTAACATGCACATGTAAGTGAGCCTAAAAACTGAAGAATAGATGAGAAAAGGACATCAACTAATTGTTTAAAACCAAAAAGGAGCATGTGTTGAACTACACGATGTGATAACAAACAACTTGTGATTCGAAAATCCAAGCTTATGATAACTATTTAATTGCAATCAAAATGCAAAGTACTGAGAACAAAATATAAAAACGCGTAAGACAAGACCTGCACTGAAGAGATAAAAGTATGGGACAAACCGAGGGACAAACATTATGAGGAATGTAACAAGTAAAATCTGTCGAGCCACTATATTTTCATTCGATGCCACAAGAATTACCTTACATATGCAACAGTGTCATGATGATGAAAACTCCGGTATTTGAATCAGTGCTGTCAGCAAACCAACTTGGCATACCATAACACTTTGCTGCAACTTCACCAACTCTAACTAACTCAAGAGTATCAGATGTATTGGAACATTCGAAAATTCCTAAGGAAGATGACGGCTGACCACTAGTGTAAAAGTCTTGTATAACATTGAACTTTCTAACTACTAAAGTTGGATTTCCTCCTATTTCGAGTATATTGGAAATTTGACAAAGAGACCTATCATTAAGCATGCATGTGTTATTTCCCTTATCGACACTGATAAATTTATCCCCCAACTGCAACTTCTTGAATTGCCTAGTATTTGCATCACAAATTTGTGGAATGGGTCCCTCATTATGCCTGCCTAACAATTCGGATTTACCACCGTGTGCAACCTTTTTTGATGTGACATACCGATCACGCTCCATTAAACGACGAGCAAACTGTTGTAAGGGTAGATGTTGGTTACGAACATATTTCCTGAAAATGGGCATGTTATTTTCATATGGAAAAGCGGAATAGGAATCAAGAGTGCCAAACCTTCTTACATCATCGACGATATGCAGAAGCCCATGCACGTTATAACTGAGGAACGAAAGGCCATAAAAGTTTCCAACAGTGGATACGAATAATTTTAATGCTTCTTCAGCAAATAGAAGATCATTAGCTGTGCTGGATGGCATGGAAAGAATACGTACAGAGGTATGAAGCAGTAGAAAGTGGAGGTATAAGTTTTTCTCTAGTACGCCGCATAGCACTACAGGGCTGGTATACAAGACAAACTGTCGAAACTCAGTCGCTTTATAACGTTTGAACTCCAAAATTGAGCGTGGCCGGCGGGAAAAGTCTCGGGGGCAAAATTTTTCGACTACTTGGAGACGTGCAGATATCGTAGCAATTTGGCTGGCTGAGCACTTAGTTATGGACGGATTATACTTGCCGTCGACCCATGCTTCGCACAATTTTTTCATGACTCCCAAGTATACGAGGTGCATGCTATCAAATGGAACTGCTGTTACACTACCTAATTGGAGATCAGCCAAAGGGGCTGATGCCATGATCCTTATGATGGTCCTTGTCGACCTTTTCTTGATACTCTAGATCAGTTCGCAATCGGTGTTCAGTACCTTCATATACCATGGTATTTCCAAACCTAGACCCTACAACTGTACATTTGGAACATGGTCTTGAAGCCATATGCCCTTTGTGATTTAATATGAAAGCTCTAGCAGGAGCATCGGCTATGAAACACCGAAATCTAATCCCTATTAAACGACCGCGAAACCCTATACCACCATTCGCAAACAACTCTTTAACTTCATCTGTAAACATCCTAAAAAAATTATCTGCACTCTCTGGCTTTCCTTTTCCTCTATAAACACCTGCGATAAGTACTGAACTCATTGGAAGATTGACTACCCGAAACTGAATTGGCCAATACTGTGTCGAACCACTTCTTTCTGCTGCTAATCCATCTGTGCTGATATCTATTTCTAATACATCGGGAATAGCTCCATTATGATTTGATGATTCTTTCAAAATTCCAACTACGAACCCAACATGCCAGTATTCTCCTGGTGCAACAATTGCTAACTCGACACGATGCTTGTTAGTTCCAATCAATGTTCTTGTGTCTCTGGGCAAAGAAGCTAGGCACCTGTGAGTTCTCAGCACACCGAGTAATGAATTTCCCTGAACATTATTGATGTTGTTTTCAATAAAACTATCTGCTAAACGTGTCCGAAAAGAATCCTCTGGCAAAGCTATATCTTCATCTGTTGATGCACTACTACTACTACTACTTTCTTTGGAAACAGTATCTGCATTGCTATAATTGCAATCATTATTTGCCTCGTCAATTGAATGATTCAACTCAACTAAAATTTCAGATTCATCACTAGAATTGTTATTCTCTACTACGGCTGATATCGAAGGATTTTCATTGTTAGAAAGAAATTGGTCAGAACCCGCATCAGCATTTATGATCGGTGATCGTATAGCTGCATTAGAAAAAGGTAATGTAAATCTTTTGTTATCCCGCAAACGATTACGTTGTTGTCTCGCTGTTAGTTTACTGAATGTTTTTCTCTTGAGCGTCATAATTATATATATCTATAATAGTAGTGAAATGTAATGGTCACAACAATTTTGAAGAGAATCTATTTCACAAAAAAATAAAAAGATGGATCTTTAGTGCAATTACTCAAACAAAACTCAAAGTACTTCATATAATTATGGTCTGTCCAGTGTCCATGTAATCGTCACAGAAATTTCGAATATGTACAATTGAATATGTAATATTACATACAATATTATTGAAAATATAAGATACTTACTGAAATTCCGCAAATATATATTTTGATATAAATATATTCAGGATAATTGAAGCACTCACAATATTCGCCTTGAATCTAGACTGAAATGATCAGGAATATATTTTACAACAATTCGTTGCTATAAACAAAATGTTCTATATATTATAAACAAAATGTTCTATATATTATAAACAAAATGCTCTATATATTATAAACAATATGCTTTATAATATAGAAATTATAAACAAAATGCTACGTATACATATTAGCGCGCGCAAATTCAAACGAATAAGCGACGCCTCCGTCCCAGTGCGTCGCCGCGGCGGCAGCTTATATATATAGTCAACGGTGTCACAAAGAGCCCTGTCAGTACAGAATTTTCAGTCAACGGCGGCAGTATGGATTCGAAGAGAAATGAGTGGTATAAACAGTGTAAACGATCATAGAAAATCATAATTTTTTGATTCGGCAGCGAAATATTGTTGCTACCATGGCAGCTACGTTGATAAAAAAACGAAATTATGAGACAAAAAGACTATCGTAAAAAAAGATGTTGGGTGGCGGATATCTGGGTCTCGTTTGGAAAACTAATTCCACTAGAACACTTTTCCAACATTAAAATTGAAAGATCTCAGATTTCGGAATTATTTTCGAATGAACACCACCCAATTTCAAGAGCTTTTAGCGTTAGTTGAGCCAGGAATCGCAAAGCAGGATTTGCAGTAACTCCAGTCGATGAACGTTTGGCTCTGAGTTTGAGGCGGAATCATATGGGATGCGTTATCACCTGTTGAGCTGAAGCCTTGTCTGGAGAAGGATTGGAAGGAAATTGCTGATGCTTGATTCTGTCGATATTGGTGGTTGAGGAAAGCAAAGTGATGGGGGTATTTCCAAACAATCATTGCTGGGTCAAAAACTAGAAACAAATTCACTGGACGTACCCACAGCTGAGCCATTGTGGGAACAGGGCCCTGATGTTCCATATTTTGTAGTTGCCGACCAAGCATTCCCTCTTACAACATCCTTGCTCGGCCATTTCCAGGAAAGAATTATTTGACCAACGAGAGGCGAACATACAATTATTGCTCGAGTCGCGCCAGAAGAATGGTGGAAAATACATTTGGTAAAGAAGCTAGTCAGTGGAGAATCTATTAAAAACCCATACTGGCTGCTGTGCAAAATGCGGAAAAAATTATTGAAGCTACAGTTTGCTTACATAATTAGCTGAAGTGAAACGTGATAAATAATAAAAATCATGTCAGTGATGAAATGGTCGATCGTATAAACAAAGATGGGGATATTATTGAGAGCGATCAGCTTTATCGAACGTATTCCACTGTGGTACGGATAATACCTCTCGTACTACTGCTATCGTTCGAAGGAATTTCTGAATATTTCAACGAAGAAGGTGCAATTCCATGACACTTTGTTCAAATTTGGTAATGATCAATCTCTGAGAAATGAGACAAAGGATGAAGATAATCGAACCATGTTTTCTTATTGTTACATCTGTATAAATTCTGAATTCTATTTTAATTCCATTGAATTACAATTTTTTGGTAAAAAATCGGGACTTTTTATCCTGAATCATTTGATAGTCAACATTCAATTGGTAAATAAATTTGAATCGGTTCTGCATTTAAATGTAGCATATAATTGACACATTTATTGTATGTACATAGACTAACATTTATTCGAATATTTCAATATGTCCAGGTCCTCTATAAAATCGAAAACATTTAAATTACAAACATTGGAAAACAAAAATATTCAAACTAGAAACATTGAAAAATAAAAAGATTTTAACTACAAACATTGGAGAATAAAAATTATTTCATTTTTTCTACCTTTCTTGAAATTCTCAATCTACATCTAAGTCATAAATTAATCACTATCACTATCTAGTAAGCTAGCATTACAAAATAATTCATGAATTTTAAACATTACATTCTTACGTTTGTGCGGCTTGATTTGCAAACAAACATGGAAAATCCTTCTAGGGCATCCGGCGCTGGAGGTGCAGGTAGCTCCAATTGCGGAATCGGCTTTGACACAGCAGCTGCCATTCGCATTAGAGCGTCCTCCGTCTACCGATGACCCTGGAAAATGGAAAATCAATGAATACAAAAAACACAAGTATGATTATGAAATAGATTCAAACGGAAAAAATTATTACGTTTTGTTTTGTTCTGAAGATGACCGAGCTCAGTGGCATCATCCTCCTGGGTCCTATCCGATGATGTTGCTGGCCTCAATGCTTCGTTGCAGATTGTTCTAGAGAAACAATTTGTGTACTTTAGTATTTCTAATATCACAATTAGGCAATTGTTCAAATTTATAAAATTCTTACATTCTTCCAATAAGGGAATCATGAAGAGAACACATATGGTTATGAGAACGACATTTCGGATGTTTGAGACATGCAGCTGACCCACTTGGCTTGTTTTCAGTTGCTATTATTTTCATGTATGTATCGCTCAGAAATTCCTATTTTCTTCTGGTCCATCACTATCCATTCCTACGACAATGTCATTGGCTTTTAATATTACACATACAATTATGGAAAACATTTTGCATAATTTTTATACTCACCTAGGTATTCCCGCTTCTTCACGCCATAGTTCTCCGGTCCGTTGCCTCGAACGCTCCTTCAAAGGCAGGGAATAATCATATAAGACAGGTCTCTTCTGGACTTCTGAAATTAATAATTCATAGGGATCAATATCTATTGTAGTACAAATAATATTATCATCTGAAGAGTAAGAAATACTCAGCTCATCAATCGACTCTGCAACAGGTATATTTCCCCCCGATCTGGCACTTGGCTCCTGCGTAATATCGTTTCATCATCTGTGATGAAAATAATTCAGATTATTTATATCAGAACGAATAGGAAATAAATCCTTTTATTTTTAGTAAGGAAACATGAACAAGTTTTACAACTATACTGATCAAAATTTCAGTGATCGAAAACGTAACCTCATTAAACCGAAAATCTATTGACTAAAGCCGCTTGCACGTATACCACCCAAGCGCACTCACGGCAGACTAGGGGCAGACCATTGGCAGGTTCGTGGCCATTGGCAGATTTGCGTGAGCTCCGGTTAATCGACTGCTTCATCTGCAGCGACATGCAACAATCCCTAGCAATTCTGTCGCACGGCTCTGTTGATCATGGTCTTGCATGAACTGACGATCAGACATTGCTACTTGGGCCACTGCGGTTCTAAGTTATTATTCAATCGTTTTCTGCACTCCATCCCGAATTCTGGTCGCACAATCCTCGATCCACGACAACCCCAAACCAAAACCCAACCATAATCAGCCCACAACCTTAAGGAACTCTGGTCGCTTAATATTTGGTCCACTGCGGTTCAATCGTTTTCTGCATCCTCCCCGGAATTCTGGTTGCTTAGCGCTCAGTCCACTGCGGTTCTGAGTGGTTATTCAATCGCTTTCTGCACCCTGAAACTGTGGTCGCTTAATATTCTGGTCCACTGCGGTTCCAAATTATTATTCAATCGTTTTTCTGCATCCTCGTCCTAGAATTCTGGTCGCTTAATGCTTGGTCCACTGCGGTTTCAAGTTATTATTCAATTGCTTTTCAGATCCTGAATTCCGAATTCTGGAAGTTTAGCGCTTATTCCACTGCGGTTATAAGTTGCTATTCAACCGTTTTCTCCGCCCCAGAAAATCAACACCCCAAATCCACCCGAGAAACGAAGCGGCGAATCAGGCGACGAATCTGGCGTATAAAATTCAACCAAGAAACAAGAAACAGCTGTGACACAGTTACCTATAAATAGAATCACCTGGGTCTAAATATAACACAGACACAAAATAGGAGAAAGGATCTCAGGAAGGTGAGAAATATAAACACGGCCGCTACGGATGACACTCCCGGGAGTCGGCTCAAGTAGCGATCCCTCTTACCAACAAACTGGGGGAAAACGGGACACTGCAATATCAAATGTCAAATTTATTTCAAATAACCTTCATCAACGGAAGCTTCTACAAAATATACCAACGTGAGTTATAATATTAAATTTTGTTTTAACTTGTTCTTCAAATATCCAAAGACCCGATTCCCTAAATCCATGACAAGCTGATGACCCGCTACGCCCCCTACCGCTAAATGTATAATTACATCCATTACATTCAATAAACGTAGATATTTACTTACTTGATTGGTAACCTACCTTATCAGATCCCTGACATCACAGCACATAATGTAGAGCGACTTTTATGTCCACTCAGGGATCGGAATGTTATGAACGGGTAAATCTAAATTGATTAATTTCTCCGTTTTTCCCGCACGATTACATACCTGGGACGTAACAAATATTATCCTATGCAACGCTCATTGTCAGTTCAGTTTCAGTTCAGTTCAGCTTTGGAAAAGTGAAATCACTAAAACGAAAATGATGGCAGTTAATTATTCAAACATACGCTGTCGTGAGTATGAAAAGCTAGATATTTTTTTTCTTAGTTTGTCAAATTATCTATTGAACCTTCTTTCCATTTTGTTTTTGCTATAGGGGTGTATTCAAGGTATAATTAGGTGACTCCCATCGAATAGCGTTGTAGATCTCGACTCAGTGATGCGGTAATGAAACTGCTGGGTCCACACATGAACAGAAGAGGCGGTGCGCTTGGTGTTACCATCACAATTGATAACATTCCAGCAACGTTAGAGGTGAACTATCAGTATTTCTACTGGTGGTTTAAAAAAACCGATGAAATTCACATGCACTCATATACACCAGATTATTCAATGTGCAATGATCTTATTAATCGGTTGCACAACGAATTAGACGATGACACTGATGATAATGATGATGATGATCGCCATGATCATGGTTTTTTGGATATGTCTGATTACGGCGTCGATAAGGTTGATGTTGGTACCCGCGAAGATGGTGTGTATGATATATATGTCACCCTAAAGCGTATGGAAGCATGAATATAACCACATTCATTCATTTTCAGATGAACGCCGCGTGTTATATATAAGGTCTCTAATTTTAAAATTTGAATAATAAAGTCTAGTGTGTAAATATATTTTATAAATTCATATTTGCCGAGGGGTGAATCACCGGGGAGATTTGGTGTACATGAGACAAGAGATGCGTGGGAGATGTGAGTGAATGTCAGAAGTTATGGGAGATATAGATGAGATGTGAGGAGATGTGAAGAGATGTGACGAAACGTAGGAGATGTGGTAGAGATGTGAAGGCTATGTGGGAGATATGCAGGAGATGTGAGTGAGATATTGGGGAGATGTGAGTGAAATGTAGAGGAGATGTGGGAGATGTCGTAAGGTTCCGGAATTATTCGAGTAATTTTGCAAAAACAATTGCGGCGGTGGATGCGAGGCACGCGTCGATGCATATTATTGGCTGTCAATGTGCAAACGTGCACGAACGCGTACGTACGTGTTGTTTAGGCTTGGATCTTCTACGTCAGATTTTTGCAAATTAACTATAATTCACCGGTGCATAAAATGGCAGTAAATGTGGATGAGTTTTTTCGAACAATTGAAAGTGAATTAGAAGTGGTAATTCCTTTGCACATAAAAAAACATCTCACGTTACACGGCTTCGCCAATAACTTATCTCTAGGAAGTATCTCTGAGAGTGATGTCTTGGAAATCGAGAGATTTGCTAAAAATGAACTACAGCGTGTTGTACAGAAAGAAGAAATGCCAGATTATCTGGGAATATTCAACAATAATGCAGAAAATTTCTTATTTTTCTGTGGCGAAAAGAAACTTTTATGGAAAATACAGGAACACGTAAAAAATCGAGTGACAATCAAACCTAAATCAAAACCGATCCCAAAGATTAGTGTTAAAAAAACGAGCCACTCTGCCAAAAATATTACCCCTGAAATGGCTATTGAGAGCTTAGATAACGAGAGGCGTTGTTTAAGCAAATTAGTCAGAAAAAACCTCGAAGAATGCCTCTCTTTGCTAGAGGAAAATAAACAATCAATCGTTTCGTCAAAAATTGACGTCATCAACTACGATTGTCAGAAAGATGAGGATGGCAGTTTGTACTGTAATATCGTCTGCCCATTGTGCGATGTAAAATTGAAGGTAAGAACTGAATTATTAAGTTGAAAATCTGGTTTTCTATTCTTGTAAATTTTGTTTTTGTGATGATCAAATTAAAAGTAGAAGATTCTATAATATTTACGAAGTACCATTTATGCAACGTTGATATCAATCGTTATAAATGAAAGTGAATACAGTGAATACAAATATAATATCCGATCAAAGACTCAATTTATCTCTTATATTTTCACATATTGTTATGTAATACAGAAATAGAAATATCCGAAATCACAAAAACAGAAATTTGCATAGAATGTAAGTTGTGATGTGATTAAAAACAAATTTAAAGATATCAATCAGCAATAAGAACGCAACAATGTTGATCACTCATCTCATTTTAATTTCATCTATACTTCTATACACCCGATAGGCATGTACGATCAACAACTCGAATTATTCATTCATTTTTTTAAGGTTCAAAAATACCGAAAAGGTAACAGCGCAAGTACACGATGGCTCGTGGGGAATTTTAAACAACATTTTCTGAAACACAGCAAGGATAGAAATACAAACGACAAGAAGAAGACCAAAAACATCTCAGCCAAAACCACGGCTGCATCACCCAATACAATCTATAATTACATGGCGTCCACATCATCGCAATCCTACAGTTCGCTTCCGGCAACTTTACCTGCAGATTCACTTTCCTCGACTGGTTTCGATAATTCTT
Source organism: Athalia circularis (assembly GCA_963978495.1). Classification (NCBI taxonomy): domain Eukaryota; kingdom Metazoa; phylum Arthropoda; class Insecta; order Hymenoptera; family Athaliidae; genus Athalia; species Athalia circularis. The sequence continues at coordinate 11,985,919 of OZ021702.1, forward strand.
CACAATCTTTACCTGTTAAAATTGCAGCAAAAAGAACGAGTTCCGGTGACGAGGACACCGAAATTGTGTCTTCTAAAAAGTCTCTAGGTAGTGCGTTACATGAGATAAGCGAAGGATCTTCGGAAGTCAGTGTTCCGAATTTTCATAAAGACAGGATAAATGATAGTCCGGAAACAATTTTCCCTGCTAATTTCGAAGCACGTTCCAATCATTTAACGCTAAGCAATCAACATACTCTTTCTGAAAATCTTGGTAAGTCTAAGTGGAAACAAGAGAAATATTCAAGACTACTGAGAAACCGTAGAAAACGCGAGAAACAATTGTCTAATCAGCCTGTGATAACGAATTATTTGGTGCGAGTTACTGAAATTTCAAAATTGTTGCAGGAAAACACTGAACTCAAAAATCGTTTGTTAGCGGAACTACCGCTAATGTTACCGGAAAACACAAATTTGGATAGATCACGCAGCACCGATGAAAATATTCAATCACTCTTGACATTGTTTAAAAAATCTGCGGTTTTAAATGAACATAAAATAAAGAATAATAAATACGATCCTGATTTGATACAATTTTGTTTATATTTATACATAATCGGTGGAAGATTAACTTACGAAACCTTACACGCGAATTTGAAAAAAGTTATTCCGTCCTTAAGTACCGTACAACGACACATAAATAATGCAAACTTTATCACCGAAGGATCTTTGAGATTTGCCGAATTGAATGATTTCTTATCGAAGCGGAACATGCCAAAAGTTGTATGGATCAGTGAAGATGCTACCGGTATTACTGGCCGGATCCAATACTGTTCTCAAACCGATTCCATTATTGGTTATGTAAGTCCATTTGGAAAGGATGGATTACCTAAACGTAATAATTTTCCCGCCGATTCTGTTAAAAATATTAAAAAATATTTCCGGGAAAATGAACGAGCAAAATATGCGTACGTTGTCATGGCGCAATCCCCGATCGATAAAAGTGCTTCGTTTTGTATTAATGTATTTGGCACAGATAACCGTTTTTCAAATCAAGATGTTGCCCGCAGGTGGGTTACGATGAAAAAAGAGGCTGAAAATTTCGGGATACAAATTTTAGGTTTTTCTTCCGATGGAGACACGCGATTAATGAAAACAATGCGGAAATTTTCAAAATTCCAATGTACAAAGGAAAACCAAAAATGGAAATGGTTCCAGATGGACTTGAACGACGGTGATATATGCGTTCAAGATACGGTACATGTTGCCACAAAGATGAGAACGAGGCTTTTAAATAAATCAGTAGATTTGCAATTAGGAGACTATAAAGCAACCGCAACTCACTTGCAAAATGTGATCGATAGATCATCTAAAGATAAACATCTCCTAACTCCATCTGACCTCAAACCAGATGATAAAATGAACTTCAGAGCCGCAGAAAAAATTACATCATCATTAGTCGAAAAAGCTTTGAGAGACGTCAATGATCATCCTGACGGAACAATCGCATTTTTGAAATTAACCCGATTAATATTGCAGGCCTATATCAACAAAAACGAAACACCCTACACACGTATTTATAATATGTGGTACAGTGTGTTCTTCCTACGAATTTGGCGCAGCTTACTGAATAAAACTCATAGTCTTTCCGTGGTTAAAAACTTCGTCAGTCTTAATTGCTATCTCTGTTTTGAACTGAATGCTCATGCCATCATTAAATTAGTTCGACTGTACAGAGATAATTCCTATCTATCACAAGAGTGTATGTTCACACCTTGGCTGTTCAGTTCTCAGCCTTGTGAACAAATCTTTCGGGCAACTCGATCCTTAACATCCACTTTTTCTACAGTTGTAAATTTTAGTGTTCAAGATATTCTCAAAAGACTAAATAAAATTCAACAGATAAATAATGTTATATCTGATTTGTCAGACAAAGTTATTTTTCCTAGGGAAGCAAAACACGCGAAAATGGGTAAGAACAACTTTGAAACCGAGTTGACTGACATCAATTTTATGACCGACGAGAAGATCGAAGAATGCGTTATGAATGCACTACGCGATGTAAAAAAAGACTGCAAACAACTGAACATTACACCTTCTGATGAGGAATCGTGGCAAGAAGTTAAAATTTTTAACACTAATATTGAAAAATTGGATAAATCGGACATCGAGAACGACGTCGATCTTCATATTTATAGTGATAACCTTGAAGTAAATACTGCGGTGGAGGATCGACTGAATGATTTACTCGATTCAGATGATGAACGAATGAATGGTCCACCCCCAGATATTGCCGATATTATCGAATCAGACGAGCAATTAGATGATATCTATGGCGAGTCCTTAAATATGCCCGACCAAGGAAATAAACATAAATCGGAACGTTCTTTTCTCAAAATAAAACTCGGCAATAACGTTAAAACGATCCGAAAATCTTCGCTGTGCTGGCTTTTTAATGAACAATCCACCAAATTGAGTGCTGATCGCCTCATAAGAGTGCGCGGGAATCCGAATATTGTAAGCAAATCTCGAAAAAAAGCTATCACACCACAGGACTCACCGACTACCGAGCCGACTACCATTTCCATCACCGAAAAAAAATATTATGCGGTATACTATGATGATAGATGGTACATCGGATGTATAAATGAAAAATTACCTGACCAATTGAACGATGAGTACTCGAGATCGTGCAAAGTTAAATTTCTACGTGAAGCATTCGGGAAATTTCAATGGCCTAAACAAGATGACATTCAAATAGTTGAGGAATGTTTTATTTTTTACGGACCCATAAATATGATTGGCAATTCACCAATGACAATATCACCAATAGCAAAATCTGAAATAATTGAACAGTATAAGACAATGAAACGTAACCGGAAAAATGCTTAATTAAGAGAAAAAAAATCCAAAAAAGTCACACTGCGAAGAAAAAATCGAAAAGCAATATTTAGAAGAATAACTTACGCCTTCTATTATTTTGTAATTTTTGTCAACGTTTCTGGTAAGATTTCTGACTTTGTTCAAGCTCTTTAGGTTTTCATTTGGTATCAAATATATGCAACCGTTTCTGCGTGTGTGTATGGTTGACTATGTATCACTTTTTTGACCTACCCTAATAGTTATATTTTCCCTATTTTTGTTAACCCTTCGAAGAAAGAAAATAATTCGAATTTCTGGTCAATGTTTTTTGTATGATCTGTCATACCGCAATAAAATTGTACGCTTGATCAAGTACCTATATGTATGCTTGATCTTGTTGCTAACTCCTCGATCGATAGTTTTTTCCTTTTACCTGACCCAATCAAAGAACCTACACATTATTGGTGAAAATTATTCAGACTTTACATTTGTAGTCGGTTTCATTCTGCGTAGAATAGGTATACTGTTGGAGAGTATAACAATATGTATGAAATTAAGCAATGCCTCAGTTGATATGCATAGGAAGATATGATGAGATGGTGGAAAAAGTGAGGAGATGGAAGGAGATGTGTGGGGGTTGTGACAGATGTAGATGAAATTCCAAAAAATCTGGGGAAATGTGGGAAATGTCTAGAAATATTGGGCAATAAGTGGAGATGTCGGGAAATGTGAGAGAATGTTAGAAAATTTTTAGGAGAAGGAGATGCAGTGTACACATTTTTGTTAAGTGATTCACCCCTCGATATTTGCCTATAAAATATATATATGTCGGCGCATAGTATATTGGATCTGGATCTCTGGCGACTGTCAGTCGCCAAAGATGGCATTTAGTCTAAGTTTACGTTAAGGCATATTTGTTAGTGTTTATGTTTAGTAATTAGAGCCTTAGACGTATGGTCGACTCGAGTGGCGTCGAAGGGGATGCGAGATGAAGGTCCTTTTTGTGTGGTCCTCCATCGAACGTAGCCACAGCCCTGGCAATGCTGATTTTTTGAGGGCAGTCTCATTTTGGGAATGAGAGCTGCCGCATCGTAGCATTTTTAGAGATCACGGTAAAGAAATTAAAGACGGGCTCGTGTATTCGTTAACGTGTCTCCCTTTGGCGTGATTCGAGCTGTATTGTTAAATTCATTAGAGATTTTGGTTAGTTTGATAATTGAGACGATTTGTTAAGTTGAACTTTGTTTAGTTTATTAGCCTGTAAGAGCAACCTTTTTAAATATGAATCCGCCCGCCCCCGATAAAATACGGGCTCGTTCTCCGACATATATTTTTGGTACGATAGATATGGCAAAATGATTTTATTTCACCACCTCTCATCCATCGCGAGGGCGAAACATATCCTGCATGACTAAGATATTCAAATATCCCATTATTGAAAAAAAATCGGTGAGTGGACAAGCGAGGATCAGAGGTCGGTAAGTGAATTAACCGCAATCTGATATGGAGTAAGCCAATCGGCAGGTATCAAAAATGGTTGGTCGATCGGTGAGAGTCGGCAAGTAGATTATCCGAAATCGAAGACGGATTTATCGACCCGCGATCGATAAGTCGGTAAGACAGGTCGGCAACACAGGCGCGGAATTGGTAACCCTGTGATCGATAAGTCGATGAAACAGGTCGGTAAAACAGCCGTGGAAGGGGTAACCCCACGTTCGATAAGTCTGTAAGACAGGTCGATAACACAGGCGCGAAATCAATAAGTCGATAAAACAGGTCGGACAAACAGCCGCTGAATGAGTAACCCCACGATCGATAAGTCGGTAATACAGGTCGATAACACAGGCGCGGAATCGATGAGTCGATAAAACAGGTCGGTAAAACAGCCGCGGAATGGGTAACCCCACGATCGATAAGTTGGTAAGACAGGTTGATAACACAGGCGCGAAATCGATAAGTCGGTCAAACAGGCGCAGAATTGGTAATCCCGCGATCAATAAGTCGGTACAACAGGCACAAAGTCGATAACCCACTCAGCCGGTGAAGAAGGGCGCACAGTCGCCTGGTCCAGAACTCTCGTTTCCTATCTACTAACTAGCCCGCAGCTAATATAGGTATTTTTCGTTCAGCACGCATGGTGTAAGCACGAAATTCCGCCTATAGTTTATTACAAAAATGAGTTTATTACGTGGTCGTCAGCGTTTAATCGACGAAGTACCGTTTGTGGATATGATTTTATCTTTGAAGGGTAAATTAGTTGATGAAGGCACTCTAGTTTCTAAAAAAAAAATGACATCTGGAGAGAGATTACGGCCAAACTTGACAATAAATATGCGCACACTTCTCTGTATCTCATGGTTAGGGGCAACAAATATGGTATTTTTGATAAATTTCTTGATAAAGAAAACATTTGGAAAAACAATAAGAATTCGTGTGTAAGTGAAGAGCAAAATACTCCCGAAAATAGTAGGTAATAGCATCACCCATGACAACGATGTGTCCGACATTACCACAGACGAAATCAACTTTGATTTCATTATTTCAAAAGAGGAAATGGACAATATAATCGAGAAGAAATACCATTCTCGTACATCAAAAACTGGAAGAAAAAAAGACAGTCGTTTATAGAATATTTTCCGTCCTGGAACTCATCCATACTTCATCTCAAAAAAAATATGGGATGCCACAAATCTAAAATGCGGTTTCATGATTGAACACTCCTACATCAATTTGCAAATCACTTTAGCGAGAATTCGAGGTCAGTTTCAGATGAAATTATACGATAAAATGCTTCATAGTACCATAGATATATTGAAGTAGATCGGACAAGTTGCGAAAAGTCAGAGGCATATGGTAGTATGTCACAAAATAAGAGCGCTAGCCTAGGGCGCCATCTGCGTTTCATGGTAAAACAGGCTATTCATCGATATCGCGAAAATTGTCGGTCAGCCGCATAACCGATGTGTAGGTATAATCGTTAGATTCATTCACCGACCAAAAATATCACGTGGCTAAATTACGCATATACACGGTGACGCAATATAAAATATAATCCACTTGGACGATCCGAATCAGATATCATCATAGATATATCTGCATATGTGATTATATGTTGGGAAAATTGTTCTCTTAGTATTTGATGTAATTGGCCAGCTCACGGTCTGTGGGAAGATTTTATGGTATTTCTATCATATTTCTATAGTATTTCATAGCGTTGCATAAATTTAGGTAGTGTTCATGCTATTCTCGTTTTTAATAAAAACCTCACCGACAGAATCTAAAAAAAATGACTGTGGATTGATGGATTTGTTCGGCGTATTAAACAAAAAATGCGAGCCGAACTTGCGTGGAGCGGATTCCGTATCCATTTCGTTTACCGTGGAATCATGGAATCATATTTTCTTCGATTTCTTCTAAACTATATATATTTCATAATTATACAGAAAAACATATTTGTGTTTTATCTCAACGAGCCCGTTCATTTGATGTGTCACATAATGCATCTGAAAAAAACAAAATTTTCAATTTTCCAACCGACCCCTCTAACTTAACTCCCCGAAATCGGAATCCGCTTATTTAGGCTATACTTCCGTGATTGAGTCATCTAACTCCACATACATGTGTACCAAACGAAATGTTTCATCCAATAGATTGAAGATAATTAACTGTGACGGACAGACAGACATGACAGTGATCCTGTAAACATAAATATATTATATTACTATAAGTGGCTCTAAGCATAGATCCCAGTCATATTTTCGTACGGACTTGAACGCCCTAGATGGCCCTAGGAAGAAGGTATCTATCATATTTTGAAAAGTCTACAGGTTCGAAAGTGATTGAAGGTCAAAGTAGAATTTATGGTACATTTAATAATTGAAATTAAATCGGAGTTGGATACAAAAAGGCCACAAATCAATTTCAAAAGCAAAAATTATTTTATTGAAGCCACGAATCCTGGAATACAAATACAAACAATGAGTGATATTTCGATAAACAAAAGATTCTACTTGTATGTATAATACAGTACGGTTCATCGATTTCATCCAGCAGCGACGTTGAACTCCAGTTCGCAGAATCTGAAAGTCGAAAATTTGAATAAGTAATAATCACATGTTTTATAATCATTGCATCGATATTAGGGAACGAAGTTTTACCGTAAGACTGGGATTTGCATCCATCAAAGTATTCTGAATCCTATGAAATCCTAGATGAGATAGTAAACGTTACGCAACACTCGATACACATTTACGACTGTCTGACATGTTATAAGTATAGCCAGATCAAAGGCAAGCACGTATCGATTGCACGCACAATCTGTATACTAGTTCAAAGGAAAAAAACATAAACAATTATATCAGAAATTTCATGAAGGAGACTGGAGTAAAATGGAGTCCACTTTTCCCGGCCTTCCCCCGTTTTTTCGCTTTTGACGTGCGAAAAGTCTTCGAATCGAAAGATGACGGCAGACCAACCAAATACTGAGAACCATTGTTACAGCGAACGGTGTAATAAACCGATCACAAGAACATGAGATGAACGTGCGTCGGTCAACAATATCCCAATCCTACCTGAGAGAACAGGGAGAACTATTCCTTACAGAATAGCCATACTACAGGGAGTTCAACATTTGGATTACTCCAAATGGATCGTTATCACACCGAATGCTTTCTTATTAAGAAAGTGTAAGTCGACCGCCATTCTCATACCGCGAAGTCGCTCGAGAACTTCTGCCGAATTCACAGCTCTGTTTTACACATGGGTATTAATCCCTGCAATATGACCGTACGAGTAGCTCACCCTGAACTCTCTGTAGGATTGGGACGCCTATGAATTCAACGTTCCCTTTTCACATATAATTATGTGACAAAAGTAAGATATTAATATGTTCGTATTAATTTATAATTATGTAATAATAATAATATAATACGTTCATATTAATGATATACCGATATCGCATAATTGATTGCAAAAAAATGGCGACTCCACGATACTTTCTGAGAACACATTCATCTCAGAACTTTCTATTCATCATCGTTCTCGAAGTTGAGACGTACGAAACGCTCATGTTGTTGGTTCGAGCCCAACACGAACTCAGCAGTGCCAGCGGCATAAATGTTAGTTAGCGAAATTGGAAATTTCAAGCACATACGAGCAAAGTTTAGAACCATAAGAAATTATTTTCCTTATAAAACAAATTTTTAAATTGTAAAATTACCACTTTTGGACACCATAGAAGCTAATCGAACATTTTGTTAATAACAAAGGAGGGCAAATTGGAAAATCTAAAGTCGTCACAAGGTGCAGAAGATAAGATAGAGCACAGTTTTGTTATAAAATTATTCGCTAAAATTAACCATACCAAAAAGGGACACGATAGAAGCCCATGGAACAAATGGGATTAACTTTCCAGGCAGTATGAAAGAGCGGCCGGACGACGACCGCAAAGCATTCTAGGCCTAGCCGCCGGATGGGTAACACCAGTTCTCGTAAAATTGCAAATTCAGATCACAATTCCGTTTCTAAACTCTCTTGAGTTCGTATTATTATTTTGTTCATATCAGAACACGGCATAGAAGCCACAAATTAATTTTCGTTATCCAAAACCATTATTATTTTGTTCATATCAGAACACGGCATAGAAGCCTTCAGTAATTTTCCGTTCTGCTACTTTATTATTTTCTGTTATTCAACATTGACAAACCAAAGACTAGTATTAAAAACATAATATTATTTGTTAACCAATTGCATGGTATCATTCTCATTATTCTGCACGCTACACGGTATACCCATATTGTTTCTTTTCTCCACCTGATAACTTCTGAACCCTGCTATCCCGCTCGGAATCTCGATCATCTATCTGCTACTCCACTGCGGTTGTACCAGATATTGTCTGATCGGAGTCTGCATCCCATCCGCTGATCTCGATCATCTACCCTGTACTCCATTGCGGTTGTACAGGATATTGTCTGATCGGATTCGGTATTATGTCGTGGAATTTCGATCATCTATTTCTTGCTCCATTGCGGTTGCACGAGAAATTGTCTGATCGGATTCTGTCTCCCGTCCTCTGATCTCGATCATCTACCCTGTACTCCATTGCGGTTGTGCAAGATATTGTCTGATCGGATTCAACATCATTCTCCCGGAATATCGATTATCTATCTTTTACTCTACTGCGGTTGTACGAGATATTGTTTAATCGGATTCCGTGCCCCATCCCAGAGTCTCGAGCATCTATCCTGCACTCCATTGCGGTTGTGCAAGATATTGTCTGATCGGATTCACCATCCATCGGAGTTTGGGTCGTCTATTTTCCTAACTGCGTGCGCAAAATTCGACTTTGCGCATGGGTTTGCGTGCGCAAAGTGCCTCATTCCCGCACTGGTCAAACGCGTGTGCAAAGTAGTTACTTTGCACACTGTAATTCTACGTAATTTTACGTATAATATCGCCGAATGTGAATTAATATGTGATGACCTTTCCAATGACAATCACTAAGCCAGCCGGGACCGAAAAGCCGCCTCCTGACCTCCTATATATTCTGCAGTCGCATTTTTAAGAACTCCAGTACTGATAGGTAAACAAGCACTTATCAAAACAACACAATAGGTACGCAAATTTTAAACCCCAGGCCACTGCGTCTTACATCGTCCCAGGACAAGCTACACTTCGCACGCGTCAGCGCCAGTGTATGTAGTCAGTTTTCAACCGAAAATTAAACTATCAAACTGCACAATTTTTTTCATCCAATGATGATTTTTTAATTCATTTCTATATATTCGAGTGAATTTTGATATTTGACTAATTTGTGATATTCGAGTGAATTTTGATATTTGACTAATTTGTGATATTTGAGTAAATTTTGATGTTTGAGTAAATTTTGATGACGTGCGCATAGGTGTCTCCCGCACTCGTTTCTTTTGTCGCCCTCGCTACGCTCGGGCGACAAACCCAACTCGCGCGGGAATCACCTACTTTGCGCACTTGTATCGTAATGTACTATTTTTACTTCACTGCGGTTGTAAAGAATACTGTTCGGCCGACTTCATATTCACACAAATTCCCATCACATACCCCCAAACCCATACAGATCAGCTGGTGGCAGTGACCCAGTGACCCACTGTCACATTCAAATAAGACGACAACGATACACCCGTACATAGAAAGGAGAGGAAAGAGAGTACCGGTAGGTACGTCCGAGACAAGGACGGCACAACAACACGGCCGCTACGGGGACAAACTCCCGGGAGACGGCACCGTAACGCCCGCGCCGCAAAAAATAGAAAGAGGCTAAAACGGGACGTTACAAAGTATTCTCATGGCTACGTGTTCTCGACAAAAGTGCCAAGTGTACGTGTCGACCTTAGGTATGGAGGATATTTCGTATCTTTCTGGCTGGCTCAAGAGCATTCCGTTTCGCCGCAGTCGCACGACGCTTCTCTTGGCTCTTCGATTTGGCAGCCCTGTTGTCAAGCTGGCAATGACGTTGAAGTTTCACCCTCAACATGAACCATACGGCGAAGATCCTTTGGATGTTGCAAGGATCAGATTCGTCGAATTACTGCGTGTCAATTTTGGTCGTTGCATCAATTGCGTGAGCAACGAGCTTCTTCAGTATGCCACCCTCGTGCTCATGCTGGATGAAAACTGGAAGAAAAGACTTTAGTTGAGCTTCGACAATCTTATGCTACCTGTCAGTTGGTCTTTTTGATGAGGTAACAAGATACGTGTCGTCACTTACGTACTCTCGGCGTACCGTATACCTTTCATTTGAATTTACCGTATCGGATACCTTTTTGGCCATAATATCTCGACAGCGGTCACAAGGATGTACCTTGGACAACTTGTTTACCGTATAGCCAGCGAAGAAGGCTATAGCGTGCAACGTGTATTTGTACCCAGATGTACTATCCCGAGCGGGTCGTACCCGGGATCTGGTGTTGCACTTCGGCGCGACCTGGGGAAGGAGTACTTACTTATCGTTACCCAAAACAAAACCTATTATGATGTTGGGCGCCAGACGTTACACGTCGTTTCTCAGGAACACAAAATCGAAAACCCAAAATACTAAAACCAAAATACTAAAACTCACCTAAGACCTGAAACGTAAAATCGAACCCAAACCCAATATGGCTTACCCAGGTCCGGCGGGTGGCTGGCTTATTGTTAGCTCAGGCAAACAGCGACCGGTAGAGTGGCGTAGGTTAAGCGACAACAATCAAATAAGCAGGAGACAGGTGGTTGCAATAACAAATAACAATAGATCTTATATTTCTCACGAGAGCTCAAATGTACAACAAGTTACGGTAGAGACAATGCAGCGGTAGAAGCGATACATTAGAAAGAATTAAGAAGCGCTGCGAGAACAAGCGAGAGATCAATTAGCCCGAAAGTCACTAATAATTAGCGTGGTGGGCCCACGATAGACCTAGACGACATACAAAGTTCACTTAATATTAACATGCGGCTCACGGAAGGCGTGAGTGCGACAGAGACGGAAGGTCTTGCTCAGCTGTCACGTTCAGCGCTAGCGGGAGCTAACGGATTTCACAATCACGGTCGATATTTGATCTGCCGGGGACAGTTACCGACGCTGGTACTTCCACGCTAGGGCGACTATTTTACACGGCCGCGCTGCCGCGGCTATTCTGCGTCGTACTTAAATCTACCATGCAATTTTATTCCTAAAGCGTTTGATCAGATCAGTGCAGAAAAATACAGAAAATTAGCCACCGAGGGCGTACAGATTTTACATAAGAATTACACAATTAAATACAGCGTGCCAAACTCATCGATAGGAGCGAGTATCAAATAAAGGTTACAGAATCATAGGCGGGAGGTAATACGAGATAAAGCGTACAAAATTATACGAGATAGAAAATGTGAAATACAGTGTGCCAGAAAATAATAATAAGCGGAACAAGTAAAATAGCAAAATAAAGCATACAGATTAGTTAAGCGGGGAGAACCAAATGCCAAATGTTTCAGCGACAAACAGAGTATCTTAAATTTATCGCTAGCAAATTCTAATAAGTTATCATAAACCTTCTTTTATGCTATAATATTTTATCAATTAACCAACTGACCAATGACCTCCCAGGATCTTATTTCAAATCTTAGTGCCCGCCCGCAAGGCTAAATCCTCGCGAGAGGTATCAACACGGCTGAAGGCCAAACTTCAATGTTGAACTAACGGATTTTCTCCCAGCCACGAGGTCGCTACTCAAATATCCCCGAAATCTTTACTAAACTACCCTAATTCCCAAAGGCTGCCAGCCTCGGCCGCTCTAGAGCCAAATTCCGGGCTGCACCCTGGATCCAAAACATAAACCCCGCAAAACGAATATCAATTGCGCAGACTTCGTGACTTTATCAAGATGGCTGAAGATCTTACCTTGGCGCTGCGGCTAATCCAACAGGCCACGAATAAGTCCAAAAGGTCACACTTTACACTACTAAGAAAAACTCCTCACGAGAGGGTAACCTATTAAAGGTTTTCAAGAAAGACCAAGAACTACATAGAAAGTGATGCTGAATTTACGGATGTAAAATAACTTTACAAAAGGAAAATATCAACGGGAGGTAAGATTTCAGCGGCTACCAACGATAGCGGTAGGACGCAGAATAGGCAGAGGCGATGGTCTTTTTCTTCGACGTTCCTCTTCTGTCCCGATTCCTTATTGGCGATACTCCCTCCCATAATGAGGCCGTCCTATCGGTGATAGCGTTATAGCGGTTCAACGACCCCATAGGTTTAGGGCGCCCACGTGGTAATTGATTGCGAATCTAGCTCGCAGGTGTCGCCCCTCTGACGTCACGATCTCAGGCTCCTCACCTCGCTCGGCTCCCCTCTTATTCTGTACTCGTCGAACCGGCCGCCTGCTGTCGGGTGCCATCCAGAGAAGTCATCATGGCTGTCATCTGGAGTCCTCGTCGGAAGAACGCTGGTACCTCATTGACCCAAATTCGTAGCTTCTCGACGAAGTACAGCGCCCGTAGGTCTATTCAGGCCTACGCTGATGCTGCGCGCCTTCGGTAGGAACGTCCACCGGGAGGTCTAGGTCACTCCCGGGACGGTAACAGCTTCTGGAACGGTAGGAGGTCGGTTATGGTCCAGTTCGTTGCTGGCCGGTCACGGGACGGGAGGTGACGCTACTCAGTTCACGCCACCCTATACGCCTGCTCCCGTGACCTCCATATTGTGGTCGGGAGTCGTCTTCTTGTCGGCCTGGCGGGAGGATCCGGTGTGCGACCAATCCTCGTACCCTCGTCCCTGTACGCCGCTCAGGGGGACTGCTGCTGCAGCGAGGCGGTAGATATTCGGCGATGCTAGCCCTCGATAGGTTTCGAAGCTAAGTCGGGATGCACATCGGTAGTAGTGCTATTTGATAGTGACCGTCAGGGTTTGACCCGTTGAGTAGACCGCATCAATGGTGTGGCCTTCGGCAGCTGGTGGGAGTCGGAGGTTGTATCGGCAATCCGGAGCACAGCGGGAGATGTTGTAACAGCAATTATTAGGCCTACCTTAAACTATCTTATTGATAACCCTGGGAGTTGGTTGGTCGTTACTATTTTGTTGGCATATGGTTCTTTTCTTAACGCTAACATCCGTGTAACGTGCGGAGTTAGAATACCACGTTACAAGCGTTAGCCTCGTACGATCCTGGTCTTACAGGAGCTGCAGCGGGTTGGAACATGCGTAACCTTGTCGCCAAGTCGAGGTCGTGATCGTCCTCAACGTCACTGTCACTGTCGCTTTCGCTCCGTGCATCGAGAGCCTCGTCGTTCGCGTCGTCAACAACCGGTGCGAATTCCCCATCTTCGAAGAATTCGACGGCACATACACCGGCTTCGTATTGCCGATCCTTAAGATCACCGGTGAGCTGCGGTCTTCAGTGGGAGTCGCAACAGCCAAGTATGGCAGATCAGCGCAGATGACGTTACCCCGCTTCGACGAAATAATGTTGCGGACCGATATCAAGTGATGTGCGGTGAGTCGGAACATTCTGCACGTCGGGTTTGGATTGAAGCCACCACGTCCTCGGAATCTGGAGAAGAGTTGTTCCACCAAATCTTGGTTACATAATGCTGTACATAACTTAAATCCTGGAAACTGCTCTCGCAGCTGGCGATAAAGCATAACGATACCGCGAACAGTTTGCACTATTCCTACGAATGATGCAGGTCGCTTCTATCTGCCCTAAGCGCACACTTTCATGTACGGTGCCCAAGATAGGAAATCCACGAGTATTTCCTCCACCTGTGGGTCCTCCTCGCTCAAAGGTCTCTTTGCGGGGTTCACATTAAAGATGCTCGAACTATTGCAAGCATCAATGACTTTGTCCATACTTCGGCAGAATCTTGCGGAGTCAGGAATTGTTCCTGATCCCACAGCTCCCGAATGACGCGCCAATTCCATCGCAGAAGCGAACCGCTTGCTGAAAACCTAAAGAGCTCGAGAGACATTCATACATTCGAAAGCGTTAGGCCACATGTGAGCTTCCGTGATATGACCTAAAAGATTAGACGTTGCGCATCCGAGATCGCTACGGAATGTATTAGTGAAATCGGAATATGCAGCAATCTCACCTTCTGCACTGATGTTACCCTACTTACGGAATAATCCTAAAACGTTTTTTACCGCGTGCGGAAAGTCAAAGAGCGCGATGATTTTTTTCCCTTTGTGGAAGAAGTAAGGCTGGACTTCGCTTACTCCCAACTCGGAATAAGCTTTGCCGTTACTCGTTCCCTGGTCACAGACTGTCATCTTAAGGTCAGCTCCGGCGTCGTTGATTTTGCCGATGCATTGCCTCACCAATCGAACAATGTCTGAGCCCGACACGCTGTTGCATGGCAGAAAATACGCCAACATCGTTCGCCATTGGTCGCCTGCATGCAGTCCGTTCAAGCAGAACACGAACGCGTGATTGGCATGTCGCTCAGTTCTGCCAAGAGGTCCAAGGTCTTCAAAGCCTTCGATGACATCGGTCTTCACGTCATACTCCTCCCGTTCCATCAGGAACATCTCATCCCACTTGAGCGCACAACACCTCTCTTCAGGAAGGATGTCGAGCATGGCCTGCTTCAACGCAGTGAATACGTGCTCACAGAACCCCACGTTGACTTCGGTTTCTGCAATCCATCTGCGTACCGTCCTCTCTGCTGGCAACTTCAGTCCCATTTGACGCAACTTCTCGTATCCCGATGCGGAATAATAGTGCATTTTCATGGCGAGATCTCGCTGATTCTCAGGGAAGGCCATGGTGGTGTGGTCGGGACGCAACTGCATGTCAATCATCGTGCGACTGACTTCAGACTTCACCCCACTGATGTCGATGGAAGTGGAGGGCCTTGGATCGTTTAAATCCACCGGATCACTTGAAACTTTCGGTTGCGATTGGTGGGGGTTTAAAGTGCTGGTGGTAAGTTGACTCATTTGCACTTCCATTTTTTGAATTATGCTGCGCAACCTCTCATTTTCGGATCGTAGGCGCTCAGTTTCATCCTCGTTAGAATGAGCGCTCGAAGCCGTCGGACTTGCAGCTCGGGGAGACCTATATGGATAATGATTATCCGGCACAAGGTCAGCTAGAGGTACCTGTGGTATGATACCGTAAGTCCTCAAAGCTCGACTATGATCGAAACCCTCCGTTTCGCTGTGGATCTCTGCGATACGATAGTCGATGGGAATGGCTCGCCTAGTCAACTTGTCTCGCTTCGGTGTCAGAAAGCTGTCCGATGAGAAATGGAGTGAGCACAGTCGCCGACGCTTCATGTCGGCATAATGCGTTGCCTTTTCTTCGCGTCCTATGCAATGAAAAAGAAATTTAATTGCGGAAAATGAATATTTCTATTACTTTGGTCGTTTTAAAGTACGGATAAATAATCGTTTTTGTGAACTTTGAGTAGTAATTATCCATCAATTGAATTTGATGAACATAATAGCCGTGTTATTTATAATTTACGACACATATTTATGAAAAAGATTCTATTTGACTTACTTCATTGTTCATATTTTTTTGAATGTGAACACTACTTTTGTCAGTAGAATAAAATCGTAGCTAAAATAGTATTACCATCGAAAAAAAAAAATCGAAATTCAAAAAAATTCAAAGAGGTTCCTCGAAGATTTTTAAAAATGACATCGTTGGAGAATTTAAAAAATTCGGGAAAACATGGCACCCAAGTGCACCAAAGCACAAAGAGGCGATCTCTGGAACGGTTGAATTGCAAGCTAAACGGATATACCTGCGCTGAAAATTTGAAAGAAAATATACACTTTTTAATGGCATGAATATGAAATTGTTCGTATTGCTGAACTTTCGGTAATCGTCGTTCACGTTTTCGGATATTATGGGGGCTCAGCTAGCGACCCAGTAGTCTAGGCAACAAGTGCCTTTTTAGTCAACATTTTTCAGCAGTCTCGGAAAAATATAAACGAGGTGTCATTCGATTCCGGACGGCATGCAGAACTTGTTGGAAATAAATCAATTTCCGCTCGCAAAAATTGCAAAAGTTATGAACAATTTAGTGAAAAAAAACGGGGGTTTGGTTTTTTGCAAATATCTCAAAAACAAATCAAAATCTTTGAAATTTTGAAAAATATTCAAAAAGAGGATGAAATTTCTTCAAAAAAAGTCCTGACTCTCGGAACTATAGGCCCATTATTCATAATTTTCCCAGAGGGGTGAAAATACGGCCGAAAACGGGTAGTCCGGCTCGCGCGCGTCTCGCCGGTCCGCCCAGTCTAACAATAAAAATCATGAAAAGCTATTAAATATGAGAATTAAGGAATGAAAAAATTGAGGTACTTACTGAATACATGAGGGAACAATAATCCGTTGGTGAAAAATTTTTATCGCGATTTTTTGACTAGTGATCCATTAATTAATTACCAATTTTCTGCTTCTCGAACATGAACATTGCAGGTTCGATAATTGTTAAATAATGAATCTGAGAATTTTTTCCTTTCCTGGAGGTATTTTTGAAAGACTTCAGAATAGATCCTTGTTGGAAAAATTTGAAAATGTTAATTTTTCACTTCTTCATCAACAATTTACGTAGTCAAAAAATTAACAACTCAAATTAACCGTATAAAAAAACTTTTTTTCGCAAATATCTTGATCGATCCATATTTGTATAATCGAAAGCTACATGAGAATGTTTTTTTTCAATTTTCATCTCTTATTGTTCAAAAAATTATTATAAACAAATGCGTTGTTAATGAGATAAATTAAATTTTTTTTTCTCAAACCAAATCTGTGATGCAAACGATGATTTAAAAAAAAAAAATCGTTTCTTGAAAAAATTTATTTACTATTTAAAAACGGATTTATAAATTACCAATTTTTTTATACCACTCATAAATAATATTAAGGGACCGTTTTTTCTTTTTAAATCATGATTCACCTTGATCTTCGATATTTGGCAAAGAAAAATTTGTTTTATTTAATTGATCAGTGTTTATTCAACAAATAATTTGTTACAAACAAATAAATTTTTATTTATATATTTTTTATTTTTCTACTAAACAAAACAGAAACAATTTTTTTTCCTTACATTTTTTTCTCAATCTTATAAATTCCGTTCTCCTCAACTGCATACCTCTCACCTGCGTTTTTATTTTTTCAATTATTATAACTCAGAAACTAATGGACATGCGATCGAAACACCTGAGATTTATTTATTCTACATTATTCAGAGGACACATTGAGCTCAAAACTAAAGTTCTTAATGGTCCTATAGTTCCGGGAGTCTTGCCTTTTTTCAAGGAAATTTCCTTCTCTTTGAATCTTTTTGAAAATTTCAAAAATCTCGATTAGTTTTTGAGATATTTGCGAAAAACCAAACCCCCATTTTTTTTTTCACTAAATTGTTTATAACTTTTGCAATTTCTGCGAGCAGAACTTGATTTATTGTCGAAAAAGTTCTGCATGCCGTCCTGAATGGAATCATACCTAGTTCATATTTTGCCGAGGCTGCTGAAAAATGTTGACCAAAACGGCACTTGTTGCCTAGACTACCAGCCGCTCCACCGGCGCTGCGAATTTCGATAGCATTTCTTGTTCTTAAAAGAGAAACCTTCTACATTGTAGTGCCGCGCGGTGCGGGGAGTTGGGCAAGTACAGCGATGCTGTAGCGGGTGGGTCGGCCGCTGGACGCTTATAATATCCGAAAACGTGAACGACGATTACCGAAAGTTCGGCAATACGAGCAACTTTTTACTCACAGCATTGAACTTTTCGAATGCTTTTCTAACGAGTGGCGACGATCCAAAGTTGACCTACTTTAGCTAACTCCGAAAAAAAACACGTTTTCCAACCTTTCAGTGGTCATAATTTTCGTAGTGTTTTTTTGTCGATATTCAGTTTTGAATCAATAGACGCAGAATCTCCAAGCTTTCGAACCTTTTTTTAATTTCTCCTCTATCATTTTTTTCTTAGTGGTTATAAGCCTCCAAACTGCGCATTGTAAACTTCACGGCCCGACAGTAGTAGTAGTAGGGACTCTATTACATGAATTTATTTATTGATCCTCATCAATCTATTGATTATCAAGTAAAGTTTTCAAGGTCAGCACTGAATTTTATTTCTAAACGATCGAAGTTACAATGTATGTACAGGGTAACGAAATGTATAAATTGAACTAATAGAAAAGCTAATTTTTATAAAAATACAAAATGACAATGATGACTAGTTCGCAAAAAAATAAAGAAGTATAAAAGCTAATTATTAGTTTTCATGAAAATTCGAAAATAAAAGAAGTGATTTCTGACAAATGCATAAATAGCTTAGAAATATAATTTTTCTTTCATCATCAATAATTGACAGCTAGCATTATACTACTTTCGCATTGATAATGAACTTGTAGAAGCAAAATATTAATTACTTCACTAATTGTACATATTAATTTTTAGGTCAGCAAATATAAAATTTTCTAGCAATTGAAAACTTTACTTCGGGCATTACGGATTTTTGTACAATGTCTCATTTTCGACAATACAATTTTTTGTTCCGTTGATTAAATTTTGTCATTAAATAAATACTAATTTTGCGACAAATGAGACAGTCTCTGAGGTAATATTAACTTGTTCAAAAATTAGTTATGAACGCCGATACGATCGATGTAAATACAATTTTTGCCCAGCATTGGCTGCGACATCCGACGAGCGCTCAAGTTTTGCGGCCCCACGCGTGATTTTATTTTCCCCGCTTTCTGCCTTTATTACGGCGAGACGTTCCGATTACGGCTCGAGTTTTGCACCCTCGCGCCTCTCCTCGTCCGTACAGTTAGAGTGGTCGTCCGTAGAAAGGATTATAAGAAGGAGAACGCCCTGCGTGCCGCAGTGTCTTACATGCGATTGAGAATAATGGAGTACACGAACGCTTCGTGATAAGAGTAAAAGACATTTTTAATTAATAAAAATTTGATGCGAAATGCATAAATATTTTTTCCAGAATTCGAGGAGCCGAATGCTATGGAAGAATCTGAGAATAATTCTACCTCCCGTATTAACGTTTTTTTCATACTATTTACCAACTTTAGCATTTTTTGCATAATAGACGCAAATCGACGTGATCAGACTTGCAAGACGTTTCTTCAGATATTAACAAAGTTGTTAACCACACTCGACGAAGGGAAGAATTAATGTTGGGCGAATTTGTTTCTTGCAACGCTAGCCCATCTTTGATTAAAACGCGGAATATGTGCAAAATAGTTAGGATGTTCCGCTGCACGAGTGGTTTTCGAAGCGATAACTGTTGTGGTTCAATTATAGCCAAAAGCGATCTGTTTTGAACGTTTGCAAATTGTATACTACAAATAGAACAACTTTTGAGATACCTACCTGCGTTCCGGATCCACTTTTCGTATTTTGGATCCTTGGTATTCGGGAAGCAGAATAGCGTTATGCCCTCTTCATCTCGGCTCGATGTGCAGTTTTTATAAAAACACACATCGCTGGTGCGGGTCGTCATGACGTTATAACTTCTTTTTTCTAATAACAAAGGTATGACTGTACTGGGTTATGCCCCGAAATTATCACTTTCTCGCACGTGTATTTTTTCGTTCAGTCTATGTTGTACGGGGCATCTACTGCCGCCGCAATCTCAACGAAGACTGTTCAGTAGCTAAGCGTTACAATAAAAGAGACGTAAATCCCAAACAAAATTGAATTCTCACTGTGGTGAGCGCGGATGTACTACACACATCAATAACGGCGAATCAAGATTCGCAATAATTATGCATAATGATAGTGCATTGTGCCCCTAGGGCGAAAAGTAGTCGTCGGTAGGAGACAAATTTATAAACGGCGCTGTGCAATGTCCAGCGTAGCATATAAAAATAAAATTCAACCGAAATTTTGGAGAAAACGATTAAGCATACGAATTCTTCATCCCTATTTTCCGAGCGAGAGAAATGTGGTCGCGATTCTGTGAAGTAGGAACGCGGCAAAGCTCGCGCATGCACAGAACTGAAATCGGCCGAAATTGGCGCTGCATTGTGATACCAACTGTATTTTCACCTCGGTCATTCCGGCGGGAAATAACGCTCCAGTTTCGCAAAGGGGCAGCGTGTAAAACGCATAAGGTGGCAGCATAATCGGTGGTAGCACTGAATGGATTTCGGATCACGCTACCGAGGCAGTGCAACAATCAACCGATTTCATCAGTCCTCTGTGAACTAGCATCATGGCCGGTGAGTACTGCTTCTTTAACTAACTTTTTTTGCCACACATTCAACTTAAATTCTCATTGTTACACCAGATATCTGACATGTGACGGTCAGAAATGATGGTGAATAACCCTTTTTTGTATATATAATAACTGTCTTATTTTGTATTGGTGTTTAGAAACAAATCACGTATACTTTAATGAGAGTTCCAAACGGTTCTTTATTTATAGTGACACACCATGACCACACAGTAGGAACAGAAAGACGAACATGGGGAACAAGAATACAAGAAAGTATATAGATGTACAAAATGCACTAATTGTAAGTCTAACAATAGGTTCAGCAAACTGCCACCAGTGCACCTTTAATTCGTTGTATCTAACATCTAACACCCTTCCTCAACGAATGCGTTATACATTTCTATTAATCTAACAAACCACATTTTTCTGATATGTATTTTAATCTTACAGCTAGCAAAGGTTTTGTTAGCATGTCTGCCAACATATGTTCTGTTGGGCAATAAACGTATTCTATTATGCCCTTCTCTCTTAGGTCCTTTATATAGTGATATTTTGTGTCCACGTGTTTTGTACGGTGACTAAAAGTTTTGTTTTGTGTCATTTTTAGACAGCTCTGATTATCTTCATATACGATAATTTTTCTTTGCGATGCTTTTTGAAAATCAGTCAGCAGTCTTTGTATCCAGAGAGCTTCCTGAGAGGCCTCTGCAAGGGCTATATATTCTGCTTCCGTTGACGACAATGCAACACAATTTTGCTTTCGACATCCCCAACTAATCGTCGCGTTGAATAGTTTGAACAAATGTCCACTATTAGATTTTCTGTCGATCCTGTTTTCAGCCCAGTCTGCGTCAGCATATCCAATTAATCCTTGCTCTCCGTTTTTGTCTCCTAGTATCAGTTTTCTGTCCTTTGTCCCTTTTCAATAACGTAGTACCCTCTTTGCTTCGGTCCAATCTGCCTCCGATGGTTGCTGATTGTGTTGACTTAGAATACTGAGACTTGCTGATATATCAGGTCTTGAATTTACTGCGATATATAGTAGAGCTCCGATAAGCTGTTGATATTTTTCACTCTGTTGCATTGACCTTTTGTCTTCTTTGGTTTTTAGGTATCCTGGATCCAAAGGTATATTTGATGGCTTTGCATCCTGGAGTCCGAATTTATCTGAAATTTTTTGTATGTACTTTGATTGGTTGATTTTGTAGAATCCTTCTAAACTTCTTGTAACCTCGATTCCCAAATAGTTTTGTAGTAATCCAAGATTTTTTAGAATAAAATGCCTTTTCAAGAAAATAGTTATATTATCAATATCCTTCATTTCCTTTCCTGCAATTAGAAAATCATCTACATAGATTATTAGATAGATTTCTTCTTCATCCATTCCTTTTATATATAGACATGGGTCAGCTTCACTCTGCCGAAAATTATATTTCAGAAGAATTTGGTTTAGTCGATCATTCCAGACTTTCGCTGCTTGTTTCAAACCGTAAATACTCTTATTCAGTTTACAAACCATTCCCTCTGATCCTTCTGCAATGTAACCTTCCGGTTGCTTCATATAAACTGTTTCCTTTAATGAACCATTTAAAAATGCTGTTTTGGCGTCAAAATGTTTTATTAACAATCCCTTTTTGCCTGCTATTGTTAGAAGTATTCCAAACGTGGTTTGTCGCACTACTGGAGCAAATACTTCATCGTAATCTATGCCATATTTTTGTGAAAAACCTCTGGCAACAAGCCTTGCTTTATATTTGTTAATGTTACCTTTGGCGTTTCTTTTTATTTTAAACACCCATTTGCATGTAATGACATCTTTGTCTGGCGGTGCAGGTGTTATCTCCCATGTATTCTGTTTCTTCAATGATTCGATTACCTCATCCATCGCGTTCTGCCAATGTACTTTATTCGGTCCAGACATTGCTTCTTTTCGAGTTGTTGGTTCTTCTGATTCCACTGTTAATCCTGATATCTCTCCATATCTATTTGGTGAAACTCCTTTATTGGCTCTTCGAGATCTTCTGACTTCTATTTGTAGTTCCTTTTCTTGGGCTTCTTCATTGTCTGTTTCGTTTGAAGAATTTTCACATTCGGTTGTCGAATCTAGCGAATCTTCATCAGTAACTTCATCTTTGGTTTCTTCATTTGGTAAAACTTTAGGCATAAAAATAATTTCTTGTGTTGTTTTGTTTTCAGTGATCTTTGATTGATGATCAAGGAATATTACGTCTCGACTGATTTTTATGCGATCTGTTTTTGTGTCCAGTAAACGAAAAGCTTTAGACTCCTTAGAGTATCCAACAAATATTAATTCTTCTCCTTTCTCGTCTAGTTTCTGTCTGTGTTCTTTTGGTATTTGTGCATACGCTTTGCACCCGAAAATGTGTAAATTTCCCACATTTGGTTTTTTCTTGTGCCATAGTTCATGGGGTGTTTTATCGATTATTTTTGATGGCAGCCTATTTTGTAAGTAATTAGCCGTATTAACTGCCTCGCCCCAGTATTTCTTTGGTAAATTTGCATCAAACAGCATACATCTTGCCATTTCTAGAAGACTCCTGTTTTTCCTCTCAGCTACCCCATTCTGTTGGGGTGAGTATGCTGTCGTATATTGCACTTGAATCCCTTCCTTCTTTAGGTAATCCTGTAAATTTTTGTTAAGATATTCTCCTCCTCGATCCGAACGTATCGTTTTTGGTTTATCTTGATATTGTGTTTTAGTCATTTCTATGAAATCCTTTAGATACGAGGTCGCTTCTGACTTGTACTGCATGAGGTATATCTCAGTGTATCTGGAATAGTCATCAATTATTGTTAAAATGTATTTTTTGTTACCTGGCGTTATAGTTTGCATAGGACCGCAAACATCTGTATGTATGAGGTCTAATGTTTTTTCGGTTTTGCTGTTTGACTCCTTTGGAAAAGGTTTTCGAGTCATCTTGCCCTTTATGCAACTCTCGCATATTTCTCGTTTTCCACAGTCCTTGATTTTTATGTTTGTTGCTAATCCTTTTATTTCTAGTTCCTTAATTGCACGTGGTTCCCGATGTCCAAAACGTCTGTGCCATGTATGTTGACAATTTTCATTGTGTCCAGTTTCTGTTGTTGTGCACGTTCTTTCTGCAGTCTTAATTTCATATAGTTCGGGTGACAGACTGGCTGTGGCTTTGATCTCCTCGCCTTTCATTATCTTACAGTTATTGTCCTCGAATAATAGTTTATATCCTTCGGCTGCTAGCTTTTTGACTGATAATAAGCTTGCAGTCAGTTCTGGTACGTATAGAACGTTTTTTATTTCCATATTTGATGTGTTTCCGTCGCAAGTCTTGAATCTTATCGTACTTGTTCCGGAACCCTTTATTTCACATAGCTGTTGTTCGTCTGCCAAACGCACATGACCTTTTCTTCCTGAATTAAACTCATTGTCAGTAAAACATTCTTTGTAATTTGCCATATGACTGGTCGCTCCTGAATTAACGAACCAGGTATTATTTTTCTTCTGTTTTCCTCTTGCTCCAAAACATGACACCTTATTTGTTTTCACATCTTGTTGCACATTTGTCATAAAACATGATTCATCCTCTTCGACTTGTTTCGCTTTTTCATGTTTTTCTTTCCAGGCTTTATACTTCCTGCATTCCTTCTTGTAGTGTCCGTTCTTTATGCAGAAAAAACAAGTTATCTTTTGGTGCTGCCCTGAGTGCTGTCCGCTATCAATCTTCATTGCTGATTCATTTTGGTCTTTGTCTGTATTGGTATACTTTCGCCTCTTGTATTCGTCTACGAGTTTGCTTTGTACTAACTGTAGTGTGAGTTCATTCTCTGATCTGCTCTCTAGACCTGTAATTAAAGCATTGTAGGAGTCTGGTAAGCTACCAAGAAGCATAGCGGCTATGAGATTATCCTTTAGTGTTTCCCCTAATGCAGCTAATTTATTAACCAAATTTGACATTTCAGTTATATGATTTTCCATGTTACCACCTTCCACTAATGTTAATCTACAAATTCTTTTTAGTAAAAAAATTTTGCTTGATAACGTTGACTTTTGATGGTAGTCTTTTAATGAGTCCCAGGCCTCACGCGCTGTTGTAGCGTTCCTGACGTGATGCAACTGACTATCTTCGACTAAAAGTCCAATTGTTGCACGAGCCTGATCGTCGCAATCTGTCCAATCACTTGTCACTGTAGGTGGTGCATCGTCCCTTATCACTTTCCACACTTTGTCCTTTATGAGCAATAATTCTAGTTTATAGCTCCATACTTCATAATTTTCGCCATTGAGCTTCTCTATCTTGAAACGCGAGCTGTCCACCATTTTTGTTAACAAAAATTTCGTGTCCTTATAAAACAGTTAATTTTTTCGCACCTGGGCCCATAACCTGATGGTGAATAACCCCCTTTTGTATATGTAAGGTAGACGCGGTGCACTCCCTCAGTTTCCCAATTTAAATACTCCCGCACAAAGTGCGGGTAGGTAAGACAGGCACAGGAATTCGGGTTCACGATGAGAGGGACTTCGGATGGGAAAACGAACGTGCTGTGCCTAACCTCAATCGGGACACCGGACGGTCGCTCATTCGGCGTTCCAGACGAATACCAGCCAACAACTCTACACACAGAGTTAGCAAAAACTTTTGCGAAAATAAAAAATACACTGAAGAAAAAAAATCAATCAAGAAAGGTTTGGATCACCTTATCAGAAGAACCAAAAGCGATAAATAACGAGACAAAACAGATTAATTTCAATGAACATTTAGATGTAGACAAGTTAGACATTGCGATCAATCACTTGAACTACCACCAGAAATCTGTGATAGAAAACCTTATTGAAAAATACAAAACATTGTTTGCCAAAAACAAATATGATATCGGCTCGGTGAGAGATTATGAAGCTAGGATGGAACTGACGATGGAAAAATACTGTAGTAAAAAACCGTACAGATGTACAATAGAGGACAAAAAAGAAATAGAACCACAAATTTCGGAATTATTGAAAAGAAATTTAATAGAGGAGTCATATAGCCCTTTCGCAGCTCCGGTGACACTGGCATACAAGAGAGACGAAAATAGGAGGTCGAGATTAGGCATAGATTTCAGGGATTTGAATAAGATTATAATACCGCAGAAACAGCCGTTTCCATTAATCGAAGATTTGGTAGCAAAAACGAGAAATAGCAAATACTTTTCGAAATTCGATATCAATTCGGCGTTTTGGTCGATCCCACTGAGAATTGAAGATAGATCGAAAACTGGATTTATAACTCAGGAGGGGCATTTTCAGTGGACGTGCTTGCCCTTCGGATTGAAAACATCGCCGGCTATTTTTCAAAGAATACTGAGCAACATTATTCGAAAACATAAACTGTCAGACTTCACTGTAAACTATATAGACGACATCTTAGTTTTTTCAAAATCATTTGAGGAACATGTGAAGCAAATATCGCTACTACTAGAAGCCATTAAAATTGAAGGATTCAGATTGAAATTCGCAAAATGCTCGTTTGCAGAAGAGTCGGTCACGTATTTGGGTCATACTATAAAAAACAATTCTATTGCCCCAATTAAAGATAACTTAACCGCAATACCAAATTTCCCTGTGCCACAAACACAAAAGAATATACGCCAATTTCTGGGGAAAATCAATTTTTACAATGAATACGTGCCCAACATATCTATTATTCTAGACCCACTCCACAATCTATTAAGAAAGGGACAGAAATTCATTTGGTCGAAGGATTGTCAAGAAGCCTTCGAAAAAGTAAAACAACACCTCTGCACTCAACCGGTTCTTGCCATATTCGACCCAGATTTACCGATACATATTTACACAGACGCATCAATAGGAGCAGTACTAAAACAACTACAACCCGCGAACGAAACGAGTAAAGAGATAGAAAAACCGGTAGCGTACTTTTCAAAAAAACTAAATGAAGCCCAAAAGAAAAGAAAAGCGATATACCTAGAATGTTTAGGAATTAAAGAGGCAGTAAAATATTGGCAGCACTGGCTGTTAGGAAGATCGTTCAAAGTATTTTCAGACCATAAGCCCCTAGAAAAATTGAACGTAAGGGCAAGGACAGACGAAGAGTTAGGAGATCTGACGTATTACTTATCACAATATGATATGGAAATAATATACCGCCCGGGCAAAAACAATTTGGAAGCGGACTGTCTAAGTAGAAATCCAGTGCTAGACACACATGAAAACGAAGAAGAAATTTTAAAAGTTGTAAATCTAATAACAGTAGAAGAAATTATTAGAGATCAAAAACAAAACAAAGATTTACTGCCAAGCGACCAAAAACTAGAATTAAAAAATGAAATATATTACAAGAAAAGTAGAAAGAGAGAGAAAATTATACTATCCGAAAATTTCAGTAAAGAACTGATAAAAAAAGCACACCGAAACTTCGGCCACTTAGGGATAAATCAGCTAGAGAACAAAATCGCACGACACTATACAGCTAAAAACTTGAAAAAAAATATAAAAGAGACATGTAAATGCTGCGAGATCTGTATAAAAAAATAAGTCAAGAGGGCAGGAAAAAATTGGCCTTATGTCTCAATTAGGCCCCGCAAAACGTCCGTTTGAAATAGTTTCAATCGACACGATCGGGGGCTTTGGTGGTTCACGATCCACGAAAAAATATTTACATTTATTGGTGGATCATTTTACAAGATTCGGGTATATACTAACATCAGAAACACAAAATTCAAACGACTTTATTAAATTAACTCAGAAAATACTAGAGAACAACAATATTGGCATGATACTGTCAGACCAATATCCTGGTATAAATTCCAAAGAGTTTAAACAATTTTTAGACAGGGAAAACATACCGATCGTATTTACAGCGGTGGACACACCTTTCTCTAATGGGTTAAACGAAAGACTAAACCAGACAATAGTAAACAAAATCAGATGTAGAATAAATGAAGAAGAAAATAAAAGAAAGGCATGGACAACCATAGCACATGAATGCATAGGAAAATACAACGAAACGGAACACACGGTCACTAAGTTTAGTCCAAAATATCTATTAGAAGGATTTGATACGACAACACTGCCAATAGAATTAAAGCAACCAATATCAAAAGAAGATCTAGAAAGAGACCGAAAGACCGCTCTAGATAATAGCACTAAGTACCATACATACAATAAGAAAAATTACGACGAAAATAGAAAAAACTATACAATTCAAGTGGGAGAATTTGTGTACGTTGAAAACGGTAATCGCTTGAACAGAAAAGAATTAGAGGAACTAAGAATCGGGCCTTTCAGAGTTTTAGAAAAAGTGTCAAATTCAATATATAGCGTGGACACAGATCACAAAAAATCAGAATCGAATTTGTTCCACATTACAAAATTGATCCCAATATCACAAAATGTGGAAACACTGAATGCGAATAGTTAGGAGAATAATAATAATGATAAAAAAAGATCCCACGGTGAGGGGAGATGTAAGGTAGACGCGGTGCACTCCCTCTAGTCCATTCTTTTTTTCGAACTGAGCTCTTTTATACTCAACTTTCCGAAAATTCACTTGTGTTATTGATCTGACCTGAATTCTATCGAAAATTGCTCAATACAGGTCGGATCCAAGACACTGTTATCTCCGGTTCTAATTGAGGGTATTTTTTCGCCAAATACTCGGTAAAGGGAGAACAACAAGAAGCTATCAATACCTTTTCGAGAATACGTCTCAATACCGTAGATATCTCTATTTCTTTAAGAGCAAAAAACTTGAAATCGCCAAAAAAGTCGTTTTTTATGGGCCAAAAAAAAATTTTTCATTTCTAGAAAGTACCCATGGAAAACTATATCCATGATTTTTTGGTACCATGTGGCCATCCGGGCTAAGATTTCACAGCGAATCTCCGGATTTTCTCTCGTCACATATTGTTGCTTAACTATACAACATAGGTAAGCGAATCTTAGACTATCCTCTGGGAGAAAGTTTGAAGTTACTGTGTCATCAGTTCAAACGCCATAAATTAATTATTCATCAATTTATTCAAGAAAAACGAAAAAATTTATTTCCGTAGTTATTTGCAGTTTACAGGTGAACTAATTAAGATATAATTTTGAACTTGGGCTCATAATTCAGGGCTTTTCATAACGAACAACTTTTATACGAAGACTTTTTCCGAAAAACCTACAGGAAAAAAGTTTTACTCGAAATATCGCGTTTTCATTTTTTAATAATTTTTTGCGGCCAAACCCGTCAGAAGAAAATGTCAGACTTTCGAAGTTATCTTTCTACTGGTCTAATGAACTTATAAAAAAATCGGCTAACCTATGTTCTTCCACAATAGAATAGACCCTATTTTCGGCTTAATTCGACTGGATTACTCAGTTTCCCAATTTAAATACTCCCGCACAAAGTGCGGGTAGGTAAGACAGGCACCTGACTGTGCAATAGAGGAATTATATAATGAGAGACACGTGGAGAGAAAATTCGTGAGAGTGAAATAGAGAAAGAACAGAAAATTTGTGAGAATGGAATAAAGGAAAGAACAGCGTGGAAAAGTATCATCGAATGTTGTTTCTCTATTTTACAGGTAAGAATTATTAAGATATAAGATATGATATAAGATAACATATCAAGATGTTTGTAAATTATAATGTAAGGAAAACCGAATTAAAGAAAACTCTATTTTACAGAGAAACAATTCGTTTTATTTACACGCCGTGAGTACTCCAATCTACTCCAAAAAGACATATTATGTATATGTATATAATAACTGTCTTATTTTGTATTGGTGTTTGGAAACAAATCACGTATACTTTAATGAGAGTTCCAAACGGTTTTTTATTGATAGTGACACACCATGACCATACAGTAGGAACAGAAAGACGAACATGGGGAACAAGAATACAAGAAAGTATATAGATGTACAAAATGCACTAATTATAAGTCTAACAATAGGTTCAGCAAACTGCCACCAGTGCACCTTTAATTCGTTGTATCTAACATCTAACGAGAAATACAATATAATCATACGGAATGTTTTATCTGGGATATAAATACAAAAATAACACATACTCAACCCTAACCGGGATAGTTCAAAAATTGTAAAATCCACGCTCGTATCTGACATTTTTTTTTATTAAATTTTCTAATGGGTTAATTTATTGGGATGATTTTTCTACTCTACTGATTAAAGCGTACTTTACTAAATTCGACCGATCATGGCACAAAGATATCGTGTAAAATACGTTGTGAACTGTCTTCCCGCCTTGATAGTGGCGTGGTAGTGCATGTACGATATATCGATGGTAGCATGTATATATTGGAATAAGGAATATATTCTACATATATTGAACGTACTGAGTATATACCTTCAAAATAAATAATCTTGGCATTAACGTGATATTTTATTGTTTACAAAGATAACGAAAAAAAACTAAAAAACCGCCGCAGCAAGGAGGAGCGGCGGTCTTACGCCGAGGCGGCGGTCGGGGTGGCGGGCTCCTCCACCCCGCGACATCAACCGCCGACTCCTGCGCCGTCACCATCACCGGTACAAGACGGACGTAACAGATCTTGAATGTTCATGCACAAATTTTTGTTTATACCGAATCATTTTGGAAAAGATACTACATTTTTTTTTATCAAAAATTGTGGCAGTTCCCCCTATGATCATTCCTATCACAGAGAACTTGTCGGTTTGACCACCACACATGAAATTTATCTATTGTCGGAGGCTATAAGTAGATAGGAAACGAGAGTTCTGGATCACGCGCCCTTCTTTACCATCCGCCTGCCCTGTATTACCGGCTTATCGATCTTGGATTACCGACCCCGTGTCTGTTTTATCGGCCTGTTTTACCGGCTTATCGATTCCGTGCCTGTGTTATCAACCTGTCTTACCGACTTATCGATCGTGGTGTCACCGTTTTTTGCGGCTGTTTTACCGACCTGTTTTATCGACTTATCGATTCCGAACCGGATTTATCGGGCCGTCTTACCGACTTATCGATCGTGGCGCCACCCTCCATTTTGCGGTTGTTTTACCGAACTGTTTTATCGATCGTGGCGCCACCCTCCATTCTGCGGTTGTTTCACCGAACTGTTTTATCGATCGTGGCGCCACCCTCCATTTTGCGGTTGTTTCACGTAACTGTTTTTATCGACTTATCGATCGTGGCGCCACCCTCCATTTTGCGGTTGTTTCACCTAACTGTTTTTATCGACTTATCGATCGTGGCGCCATCCTCCATTTTGCGTGGCGCCACCCTCCATTTTGCGGTTGTTTCGCCGAACTGTTTTTATCGACTTATCGATCGCGGGTCGATAAATCCGTTTGGTGAATAAATCTGTCTTTGATTCCGGATAATCTACTTACCGACTCACGCCGATCGGCCGGCCATTTTTCCGATATCAGCCATTCGGCTCATGTCATATCAGATTGCGTCTGATTCACTTACCGACCTCCGATCCTCGCTTGTTCGCTTAGCTTTTTTTTTTTTTTTGCTCTTCAATTATGGGATGTTTGAATATTTCAGTCATGTGAGAGGTGTTTCGCCCTCGTGATAAGGGGTGGTGGAATGAAATCATTTCGCCATCTATATGTATCATACCCAAAAATATATATATTTCAAACGCAAATATGAATTTACATATTTACTTCACTCATAACATATCACATATATTTACACTCAATTATCCAAAACTTAAAATTACAGATCCTATATGTATAACACGCGGTGTTTTCGTCTGGAAAGATAAAAAGCCAAAATTAGTAATTTTAACAACAACTTTATTTATTATACTATGGCAATTATGCATACCACGCGTCGCTACAATATCCATCATCTTCCGAATCTGGGGACCCCCACCCGATGTGGTGCATATATGCTAAACGATCTCGAAGATCGTCGCAATAAATGTATGATGGTTCATGCGGCATGTGAAACGGTTCGCCTATTCTTTTGAACCACCAATAGCAATATTGGTGGTTCACCTCAAGAACCGCGGTCACCCCTTCGATGGTCACCATGGTGCCGTCGACACCACTCCGACGATTGTCGACCTCGTTGAAAACCTGCTCGTCAACCATTTCCATCAGATTTTCAACGAACACCCACTCATGAGGCACAGCCCAATCGTAGAAGGTATGCATTCCTGTAGCAACAAAAAAATCCAAGGCAGTATAAATAAAAAGAAATTTTGCTGATTAGCATAAATTGTGGGATTCAAAAATTTATGCAATACTCACCATCGAGTTCCACAGCCATGGCTAAACACAAAACTTCCAATTGCAAACTTTTAACCCAAAACTTTTGATGCGTAATATCGCACTAGAGCTTTGTCAAGCTGTTTCAATCATCAGGGGATTGCTCATCATATTTAAGAGCCCACCCCTACCATCAGCAGAATTCTTTTGGTTTGGGTGGGAGGATTTTTTCATTTTTGCTACAACTATTGTTAAATTTGAAAAATTCCTGACCAGAACTCGAAAGAAAACAACCAATGGTGCTTGGGTCATCCTTGGTAGGCGGGATGTGAGAGTCTTGGAGGACTCAAGAGCCCACCCCCCACCGTCGGCAGAATTCTTTTGGTTTAGGTAGGAAGATTTTTTCATTTTGCTACAACTATGGTTAATTTTGAAAAAAATTCTAACCATAACTCGAAAGAAAACAACCAATGATGCACGAGTCATCCTCGGTAGGCGGGTGTCAAAGTCTTGGGTGACCCACCCACGCATAAAGAAATATCCAATGACTCAAAAGATCGACCTGAAACAAGAGGGGTGGGTTTTTTTCACCATCGAGGGAAAACCATAGTCTGACCCTCGATTTTTTTTCCATATGTTCACACGCGCATCTAATGAGCGGTCGTTGGGTCTTCTCAAGCAATCTTACAAGGAGAGGCTCAGACCTTCGGATCACAGATTCTGCCCAAACTTTTACAGGTGTCTTCTTGAGCCAAAAGATGAAGCCTGTGATGTGTCATTCCATCTGATGAGCATTCCTTCCTAGATTATCAATTAAAAACCAAGATAAAAATTAAAAAAAAAAAAAAATTAAAAAAAAAATTAAAAAACACAGGAAACTAATACTGAATCACTATATCATTGAAACTTTCTCAGAGACCTTGAAAAAAAATATTCCAGTCATGAATACACCACATTTCACTTATGGCACTACATCACACTCTTCGGAGGCACAGTCGCAGGGCTCGAACAGCTTCCTTTCAATTTCTCACGAACTTGATTCTTCAAGTCATATTTCAGAATTCACCTAGGTCCTAACTATCGCCTGCAATGCATCGAGGCTATAGATTTCTTCATCAACGAACATTTTTTGGCTGATAGATCTGAAAATAACAACGGTAATACCAGTCTTACTGCAATGTTACATGTATATTGTCGATAAAAAAACATTACATTTATACTTATATATTTTGAATACATTCACCACTTTGATCAACCTTTCATGAAGATTCAATACTCATCTTATCGAATGATGTTCGTCGTGACAGGTCAAGTAAGGTTATGTTCTCCGACCCAATGGATCTATGCCACATCTCAATGAGTACAGCAAGTACAAGCTGTCATGAAATAGCCGTCGATAGATTTCCGTAGAAAAAGGTAACGTTCTGCTCTACCGACACGAGCCGTTGTGTGTCGATCGAGATCTGTCATACGTTGCTGTATAAGTCTATGGCTGTAAGTGACGTAAAAGCTCTTATAATTGTATTAGCGTATTTCCATCCAAACAAAAACAGTATAATAAGGTAAAGATAAATTTTCAATCTTTTGTATCGATGGCTATTTCATGGTAGCTTGTACTTGCTGAACTCATTGAGATGTGGCATACATGCGTTTGGTCGGGGAACATAACCTTACTTGACCTGTCGCGACTAACACCATTCGATAAGATGAGTATTAAATCTTCATAAAACGTTGATCAAAGTAGTGAAAGTATTCAAGATATATAGGGATGAATGTAATGTTTTTTTATCGATAATATAAATGTAATATTGCAGTAAGACTGGTATTACCGTTGTTATTTTCAGATCTATCAGCCAAAAAATGTTCGTTGATGAAGGAATCTATAGCCTCGATGCATTGCAGGCGATAGTTAGGACCTAGGTGAATTCTGAAATATGTCTTGAAGAATCAAGTTCGTTAGAAATTGAAAGGAAGCTGTTCGAGCCCTGCGACTGTGCCTCCGAAGAGTGTGATGTAGTGCCATAAGTGAAATGTGGTGTATTCATGACTGGAATATTTTTTTTCAAGGTCTCTGAGAAAGTTTTAATGATATAGTGATTCAGTATTAGTTTCCTGTGTTTTTTAATTTTTTTTTTTTTTTTTTTTTTTTAATTTTTATCTTGGTTTTTAATTGATAATCTAGGAAGGAATGCCCATTAGATGGAATGACACATCACAGGCTTCATCTTTTGGCTCAAGAAGACACCTGTAAAAGTTTGGGCAGAATCTGTGATCCGAAGGTCTGAGCCTCTCCTTGTTAGTATTCGTCAAGTGAAAAAAATTAACTTTGAGAAATCATGGATAAAGAAATATATATGGATCTTGTTAAGTCTATGGAAAATGCGTACAACTTGATAGCTACGCTAGATCCCGAGGAGGCTACTGTGGATATTATCACACGCTGGCGTAATATTGGACTTCAGAATATTGAGTCTCTGGGTAATATTCTAATCCAATCACACCTGAATGTTGCTGAAAAACAGCAAATTCAGCACATCATTTCATCACTTCGATCATGGAATGTGAAGTTTGAACAACAACAACAACGTATGAACACTGTGGGTGGCAACATCGGAAGCAGCAACGGCAGCAGTGATGGTGTGACGGGTAATTTTCAAGATTCTGTTCGGTGGGATGATATGAGAAGTGCTTTCGGAAGTCGAATCCGCACCGGTGTTGTCACAAATCTTCGACACAAGGACTTGGGAAGGTTTTTGGTAGATGCTGGAATAGTGACAATAGACCGTTTGAAAAATGTGCTGCGCAACGATGGTAATATTAAAGTGAACGCGAAACTCTCCTGTAAATTCAAAAATGTCAAGGATGATGCGGTCAATATCGAAATGAAGCATTTCAACACGCGGAATGCAACGATATTCGCATCAACCGATCTAAAAAAATGGTTCGACGAGAAAATACAGGATCCTCTGCTTGTCATGGTTGAGGATTTTGAGCAACGTGATTCGGGCTGGACCATGATTGAGATCATCAATGTGGTGATCTGCATCAACCGGTACGAGCCTCTTCGTGGTGGTCTCTCCACATTCATCGATCTACCGGCGGATATTCAACAGAAGAAGGCTGTGGTCAACGTACAGAACAACGATGATCGATGCTTTCTATGGTCTGTCGCTGCTGCCCTCCATCCTGCAAACACGAACGTAAGCAGAACGCGAAGCTATCAGCGGTATATCTCCGAGTTGAATTGCACAGGTATAAAATTTCCCACAACCTTACGATGTGTGGAAAAATTTGAAAAATTAAATAATTTAAGAATTAATGTATATGGGATTGAATCCGAAACATTTTCAAACGGTGCAAGGTCGAAAGAAAGCGTCATCGTGCCACTTTATCTGAGTAAAAATTTAATACACACTAATGTTGACACGATTCACTTACTAATGATGGAGAGTAATAGTGAAATGGGTGATGATGATGATGATGATGACGATGAGTTAGATAATTTTGAGTCAAGATTTCATTTTGCTTGGATTAAAAATCTTTCGCGTTTGTTGGGTAAACAATTATCGAATCACAATGGTCGACAATTTTTGTGTGACAGATGTTTGTGTCATTATGGTACACAGACCATCTATGAAAATCATAGGCAGGATTGTGTGCGATTAAATAAGGTTAGGATGGACTTCCCGAAAAAGAAAAATTTGGAATTTTCAAATCACCAAAATGAAGGGGTTGTACCGTTTGTTGTTTACGCAGATCTTGAATGTATTCTAAGACCAGATGTAAACAACTCTCAAGAGCATATTCCACATAGTGCGGCATACTATGTGCACTGCTCCTACGATGATAAATTATCAGAGTATAAGAGTAAGCGAGGGCCGCATTGCATCGAATGGTTCATAGAGCAGCTTCGCGAATTATCAATCCGAGTTGAGTCATATATAGAGAATATCATTCCAATGGAGGATCTAACTCAAACTCAGCGTGATCGTCATATGCGCGCTGAAAACTGTTATATTCGTGAAAAACCATTCGCACCGGATGAAAAGAAATGTCGCGATCACTGCCATTTTACTGGAAAATATCGCGGAGCTGCTCATAATCGTTGTAATTTGAATTTTGAAAATACACATGCGATTCCAGTGGTGTTTCATAATTTGTCTGGTTATGATTCACACTTCCTGATCAAATCACTAGCCCTAACTTTTCCGGGTGAAATCACACTGTTGCCTGTTAATAAAGAAAAGTATATATCATTTACAAAGAAGGTTGATGGTACTATGATGAACTTGAGATTTATAGATTCCGCACGATTTATGGCAAGTAGTATCGAAAAACTAGCATCATACGTTGATTGTGCAAACAAAAAAATTACACGCAAATTTTACGAAGATTGTGAAAAATTTAATTTAGTGATTCGCAAAGGTGTTTTCCCATATGAGTATATCGATTGTTGGGAAAAACTCGATGAATCAAAGTTACCCAACAAACAAGATTTTTATTCACAACTGACCGATTCTTATATAACCGAGGAGGATTATGAACATGCAAAAAATGTTTGGAATAAATTTAATTTGACATCGTTAGGGGAGTATTCCGATTTATATTTAAAAACCGATGTGTTGTTATTAGCTGATATATTTGAGAACTTTCGCGATAGTTGCTTCAAAACATATGACTTAGATCCGTTACATTACTATACAGCACCGGGGCTTGCTTTCGATGCGATGTTGAAACAAACAAAGGCCAATTTGCAACTTTTGGATGACTCTGAAATGATATTGTTCATTGAAAAAAGTATCAGGGGTGGTGTCGCACAATGTTCGAATCGTCATGCCAAGGCGAACAATCGATTTATGGGTGAGGATTTCGATTCAAGTGAAGAGGAATCATACCTGATGTATTTCGATGTTAACAATCTCTATGCCGCGGCAATGAGTGACCATTTGCCCTGCGGTGCATTCGAGTGGGAACATAATCCCATCGATGTAATGAGTCATCCAAATAATTCTGAAATTGGTTATATTCTCGAGGTTGATCTTGATTACCCCAAAAAGCTTCACGATCAACATAAAGATTTACCACTCTGTCCCGAGCATTACATACCACCGGGTAGTAAAATTCCAAAACTTGCAACAACACTTTTAAGTAAACGAAAATATGTCATCCATTATCGCAATTTAAAACAATGTTTAAATTTGGGGATGCAGCTGGTGAAGGTTCATAGAGTTCTAAGATTCGCACAATCTCCATGGTTGAAATCGTACATAGATTTGAATACCAACATGCGCAAGCAATCGAAAAATGAATTCGAGAAAAATTTCTATAAGTTAATGAATAATGCAGTTTTTGGTAAAACAATGGAGAATGTGCGAATGCACAAAAATGTGGAACTTGTCACAAAATGGGGTGGTGTACAACAGCTGTGTAATATTTGATGATAATATGGTGATAATAGAGTTGAATCGCACCAATGTATATTTCAATAAACCCATATACATTGGTGCTGTAATTCTCGATTTATCTAAAATCATTCTGTACGACTTTCATTATAATTATGTAAAGCAAAAGTTCTCAAATCATCAGGCGAAATTATTGTACACGGATACTGACAGCCTAATCTATCATTTTAATGTACCAAATATTTATGATATAATCAAACGGGATGTGGATACAATGTACGATACTTCAGACTATCCGCCCAATAATGTGTATGGTATTCCATTGAAAAATAAAAAATGTTTGGGTTTAATGAAAGATGAAAACAGTGGTAAGATCATGACAGAGTTCATTGGATTACGCGCGAAACTGTACACATTCACAACAATCGGTGAGAGTGATAAAAAACGGGCAAAAGGTGTTAAGGGTTCTACATTGAAAAGCATCACGTTTGATGATTATAAAAGATGCCTCAATGAATATAAGAATCTGGTCAAACCACAATGCATGATCAGAAGTAAGGAACATAAGGTCACAACCATCATACAAAATAAATTAGCTTTAAGTTGGCACGATGACAAAAGAAATTTGATACCTGGCAAAACCGATACACTGCCATGGGGTTACCAGGTAGAAGCTATAAACAGGAATTAATGAATAGCGATGTTCATGAGCGAATGAAATGTTTACAATTGTTTACTAAATTTTCTGAAATTTTCTGAAATGTTTTCAAATTTTTACAAAATGTTTCCAAATTTTTTAAAATATTTTAAAAATTTTAATTTTTTGTGCGTGTGTGATAATTATAGATAAATGAATAAATAAATACATGGTTCTTTTTATAATAAAATTTTTTTATTGAAAAGTACATTTTTACACTCTACATGTCTAATTTATTTATCCAACTATTGTGTGATCCATCAAATCCCAACCATTTTACATATAGCTGATCTCCACGCTTACGCAATACCTTTTCTACAAGATAACCATCGGGGTGTTTAACTTTGCTGAGCTCCTCCTCATAAAATCCGCCCTCGATGGGATGATTCAGGTAGTCGGTAAGTTTGTATGTGGGTGGATTGGTATTTTTCACCTCGGTTACGGTAAATATTTCTGTTGTCCAGTTCGGTGTATAACCTTTTTCAAAAATATTTTTATATTTGCTTATTCGAACTTTATCGTTCACTTTAAATTTTCGCTTTCGTTTACTTCTTTTGATTTGTCGTGGTTTGAACACGTTTCGATATAATTGCTTTTCATTTGTAGCATTGACATCTTTTGGTTTCATCTTGATTGTTTGGTGTTTTGTATTATTGTATGATTTTATTAAATCGGGTAAAATGTCAATCCATTTGTGGGAGCCTCGTATAGTTAATTGCTTCCACATTCTGTTTTTAAGCGTCCTATTGAATCGCTCACATATCGAAGCCTTCAAATTGCTGAATGTTGAGTACATGTTAATATTATGATGATCCATCAGAGTTTTGAATTCTCTGTTATAAAATTCTTTACCTTGGTCAACGTGTAAGTGTTTAGGTATGCGACCTTCAATAAACACAGATTTCATAGCTTTCGTTACATCACAAGCGTTTCTACTCTTGATCGGTACACCCCATGAAAATTTGGAGAATACATCGATCACTGTGAGCAGAAATTTATATCCATTGTTCACGCTTGAGTATGCTGACATATCGACAAGATCGGCTTGCCAGGTCTCATCCAACCCTCGTATATCAACATAACGTCGCGAATAATTACGCCTGGCTGGTTTATGAAGTTCGTTTGCTATTGTTACCTTCATGTTGCTAGACATTTGATTTTTTTATATATATCGAACCTTTTTGAATTCCACTTTGTTTACGGTTTGCGGTTTTTTCATCAACCGTTAATCGCATGTCCACGATAGTTTGACCCAATAACAACTCCACGTTGGCCTTTAATTCACGAATATCTTGTAATATATGCGCTATAGACCCTCGAATTTCTCTATCATTATTCTCTATTTTGGTGTTGACAGCATGAATCGCATCTTTGAAAACGTTTTGAAGAGCATCAGACCGTTGCAATATAATTTTATTCAAAACCCTCAGAGACACCGCATCGTTTGGATTATATGGATCGTTAATATTACACAAACGTTTGTTTTCTATGTCATACTGGTTTTCGGTGGTTATTTTAAATCCAACGCCAGGAGGACCTCGAACAGCACTACCGCGCATCTGCTGCCGCCCGAATATATCTATACTCATTGCACGATGGTTGATGTGGGAATGATAACTTTATTAGTATTCTCCTGCTAATAAATAATTTCAGCTTCGCGCAACTCTTCGATTATAGATGATATTTCATTGGTGTGGCTTGTATTACCAGCAGCTTGGGATGCTATGAGCAGTCGTAGGCGATCAACAATTTCATTGGGATCATTCCAGTAAACGAAATCCGTTGTTTGCCCCTCTTTTCGCACAATCTTATAATCGGATAAACCTTTACCGGGAGTTTTGACCATCCTTTTGCGGGGAGAACGGATGTATGGAGCGATGAAATCTCTGTACTTGGCGCTTTTTGTATCCTCACGAAGTTCTTTATCAAATTGATAATATTTTCGATTCGCATTTGTGGTTTTCACAATTTTAATATAATTTTTCTCATCGCTTTCATTCACAACAGTGGGATTCGGTGATTTTTTGAACAATAATTCAAGTAATCCAGGTGTGCGCTCATAGCTCTTATCACCTACATACACGAGTTTATCATCATCAAAATTGATATGCGAATCACCAATCATCAAACCTTGCGACAATTTTCGAACACCATATGACTCATCTAATTTCTTTCGCTCTCCGATGCTGGTAAACATGTTCAAATAGTGCGCAATCGTGTGGGCCTTTTGCTTCATTGGTGTGCTTGTGGTGTGGGTGGGGGAGGCTACAAGTGTATCATCACCATCCTCATGATCTCCATCTTTAGACTTGTCAGCAAAGGTCTTATTATTATCATATGCATCATCGTAATTATCATCATCATCATCATCATCATCATCATCATCATTATCATCGGCAGCATCATAACGCGTATTCTCGAGTTTCATTGAAGCTGGTTCTATCTTTGCTTCTCGCTTTATCTGCTCAATCTGCTGCTGTTGCTGCTGCTGCTGCTGCTGCTGCTGCTGTTGCTTTGAGGCATCAACTAATTCATGTAGCGGGGTTATTAGAGGTTTGAAAATTTCGCTAACAACCCGCTCACTGGTGTCTTCACCCATCTTGATCATCTTGTGCTTGCGTCTAATGGCGTCGCTAGCCTTTGCTATTTCTTGCAACACATCGTTGTGTTTACGAATCTTGCCGCTATTCATATTGACACGCTGAATGGTACGATGAGACTGTATGCAGTTGATTACCGATTTATGCTTATAAAGCAATCAAAACCCCTCCTATATCTACCCGCATTGATTTCACTATCTTTGTCGATGAGAACAAAACTATATTTACCATCATTCCAACATGCGGAGCACAAATCCTTGAATTGTTGATAAGTCATATCGGTATTTACATGATCGGCATAGATATGTCTCAAATTCATTTCATCCTGACGAGAAAGAATTAATAAGTTTGCATTATCACGCACAAGATGTTTCGGAATACGTGCATATGTTTGACAAAGATAAAAGCTATCGACATCTCTGTGTCGACCCATGTAGAAATAGGCTCTTATATTATCTTGTTTCTCACACGCTACATCATCGAAAATCATAATCGAATTGGGGCGTGCATCTTTCGGTTCTACAACCTCCTTGTGCTCATCGGCAGGAAAATAACCAACCCCATCCACCGACTCTAGTAGCTTTTTCAAAAACTCATACTTTGGTTGATTAAGGGACTTTGAATAGATATAGACATTTTCAAACCGCAAACCATTACCATGGGTAAGGAGCGTGAAAAGAGCATTAGTTTTACCGCAATTTGACGGAACACAAAAAACGGCTCTTACACTATTGGGTAGTAATTCACCATGACGCTTCCCCCTCCTTTTTTTTCTGCTGGACTAATTTGTCAAAATTTGCAACGGGTAATTTAGTTGTTTGATCGTGGAATTTCATGATGTTTCAAGGTTAACATGTCAACGAGAACTAACATCATTATGTATAAATACACGTTTATTTATATAATTCAAATCAGTCGCTGTATGACTATGGTGTTGCGCACACAAGGTGTTGGATTGGTGAATAAAATAATCAACCATCTTCCGGTGGAATTACATGCGCCAGGGTATCAGTACTGTGGACCAGGTACGAAATTAGCGGAGAGGTTAGCTCGAGGTGATCAGGGCATCAATCCTCTGGATGCAGCGAGTAAGGAACACGACATCGCCTACTCAAAAAATCCAGAGAATATTACAACACGTAACCAGGCTGATAAAGTGCTCGCCGAAAAGGCTTGGAATCGAGTTTTGGCTAAAAACGCGAATGTGCGTGAAAAAGCTGCAGCTTGGGCAATCACCAACACAATGGAGATTAAATCTAAACTTGGTATGGGTCTGAAAAGGGCTAAGAATGAGGTATCATCAAAGAGTAGTGTAAAGAAACAAAGAACTTTAAAATCTATCATTCGAGCGGCAAAAAAATCTATGAAGTCGGGTCCGAGAGCTATAGAATCGGCACTGGAAGGGGCCCGTATGGCCGCGACCAAAGGAAAAGTGCGCGTGCCGCGTATTTTGCCCATCCCCAAGAAAATTGGAGGTATTTTGCCGTTTCTCATACCCATATTGTCGGCTCTCAGCGCTACAGGGGCTTTAGCGGGTGGTGCGGCAGGTATTGCAAAGGTGGTAAACCAAGCTCAAGCCAACAAAAATCAATTGCATGAGGTAAAGCGTCATAATGCAACAATGGAGGCGATTGCGTTGGGTAAAGGTTTATACCTAAAACCATATAAAAGGGGTATGGGATTATATTTGAAACGTGCGGGAAACTAATAAAGCTACCACACCGAGCTCTAACAGATGTCGATTTACTCAAGTATGCCAAAGCTATGTAAATTCCATATTTTCGCGGTGTTTTCATGCGAAATGATTTACCCAACTCAGGGCCCAGAAAGCGTGAATCAGCAATTATCAATCTTGATGATAAAAATGGTCGAGGAACGCATTGGGTTGCACACAAGAAAAATGGCAACGATGTAGTTTATTTCGATAGTTTCGGTGATTTACAACCACCTGGAGAACTTGTGAAATATCTCGGTGTTGGTAGCATAAAGTGCAATCATAAGCGATATCAAGAATATAACACAATAATTTGCGGCCACTTGTGTCTCAAATTTCTCAGCAATCAGATATAAATGGTTGAAGTATGAAGAAATTTCATCAGTCATGTGTGATTCCTTGACACTTACGTTATCGGGAGCATCCTCTTTGTTGGAGGCGCAATATTTTCCACCCATCGAGTTATCACCAACAAAAAACTATGTTCTTGGACTCGTTGAGCTGATGACTTTCAATTCAATTCCCAATATCGACGTGGGTTGTAATAAGTTTGACATAAGGCGACGTTCGGTTGGGAGTGTGAATATCGCAGATGTGTACGATACAGTTATTACAATACCCACCGGCAGCTATGAAATTGAGGATATTGCAACTTATTTAAAAAAGACAGTACCACCGGATATCACCATAAACCTGAAAGCCAATAACAATGAGCTGCATAGCGAACTTACCTGCAATCAAATTGTAAACTTTGAACCTGAAGATTCCATTGCTCGTTTGCTCGGTTTTAAACAGAATCTTCTCGCAAGTAACATTACTCATAAATCCGAATTACCGGTACGCATACTCAAAATCGATGCTTTACGAGTTGAGTGCAACATAACTGCAGGTGCGTATATAAACGAGCATCGTGCACACACAATTGATGAATTTTTCCCAACCGTTCCACCCGGATATCAGATTGTTGAAGTGCCAACCAGCATCATTTACCTGCCGATCACCATACAGTCAATACATAATTTACAATTGCGAATAGTTGATCAGGACGGTGAGTTGGTTAATTTTCGTGGGGAAACTATAACTATACGATTGCATGTGAAATCTCTAAGATAATGGGTATTGTATTCGAGACGAAAAAATCAGGTGGTCAATATAAAAGCGAAGTATCATGCACCAACGTCGCCATTCGTCGATTACCTTTGACTCGTGTGACACATCAGAACGCTCAGTTTCTCCAGAGCTTGGGTCTTCGTCTTCGTGGAACTTTTGGAAAATAAAAATTCGTTGTGTTTTGTGTATTTTACCATGGCGACAACGATGATAAATATCGGAACTCCCGTTGCTTTCGATGGATCGATCGCTCACTATGAGGTACACGCACATCAACCGTTTGGATCACCCACCTTCAAAAATAACGATGAAATCCGAATCGCTGTTCAGAATCAAGATGTATGTGTACTACCAAACAAGAGTTCGCTCCATATTCACAGTCGTGTTACAAAACATGATGGTACACCAGTTGCGACTACAGAAATGGTTAATATGGCGGTTTGTCATTTGTTTGGAGAGATACGCTATGAGTTGAATGGTCATGAAATTGATCAGAATAAGAATGTTGGCATTACGAGCCTTATGAAGGGCTACTTATCCCTAACCCCTACACAGCAACACCTCCTGGAGAACACAGGTTGGGTGGGAGATGAACATGATTTAACCAACAACAAAGGATACTTCGATGTTGTTATACCGCTAAATTTTCTACTGGGATTCGCCGAGGATTATAATCGAATCATCGTTAACGCTGAACATGAATTAATTATGATCCGATCGAACAACGATACAAATGCTATACTTCAAAGCGTGGTGGAGGGTGTTAAAATTTCCATTGAAAAAATTGAATGGTTATTGCCATATATAAAACTAGCCGACGGGTCGAAGATTGACCTGCTCAACTACATTGCCAAGGACCCAGCTATATCTATGAGTTTCCGCTCTTGGGGAATGCACGAATATCCAATGTTACCACAGACAACCAGACACGTATGGGTGGTCAAAACTTTATCGCAACTAGAAAAACCAAGGCATGTTATATTAGGTTTTCAAACGGCACGACGAAATGACGCGCGGATAAATAGCAGTGAATTCGATCATTGCATGATTCGAGATGTAAAACTTTTTCTTAACTCACAGTGTTATCCTTATGGAAACTTGAATCTCGATATTGCCAACAACCAATATGCAATTCTTTACGATATGTACTCTAACTTTCAAACATCTTATTATAATAAGGATCCCGAACCTCTCTTATCGAGGAACAAATTTTTAGTAAAAGCACCACTCATTGTCATAGATTGCGCCAAACAGAATGAATCATTGAAAAGCGGACCCGTTGATATCCGTCTAGAATTTGAAACTAATGTTGCATTTCCAGCAAATACTTCAGCCTACTGTATGATTATACATGATCGCATTATTGAATACCGCCCCATTAGCGGTACTGTCAAAAAATTAGTATAATGAAATATTTTAATGTTAAACTATACTATAATTTAAGTTGAATGAATAAATGAATACATTCGATATACACATAATTAATTGGTTTTTTATTCAAGATCTCCCCAACCAGTTTTTTTCTTTTATATACAACATTTT
The DNA here is from genome assembly GCA_963978495.1 of Athalia circularis. Lineage (NCBI taxonomy): Eukaryota > Metazoa > Arthropoda > Insecta > Hymenoptera > Athaliidae > Athalia > Athalia circularis. Next base: position 12,030,701 of record OZ021702.1, read on the forward strand.
TCTTTCTTAACATCTACATTTTGTTTAAAAATTCAAATTTATTATATGGACCACCTAGGTAATGTATTTGGATGGTATTCTTCAAAGCTGCATCGTGCATTCGTTGGAATTCCTCCGGATTCTGCTCCAGAACCTTGGCGATTCTTGGGGGTAGAAAAACCACAAATTCGGCATCAATTGTGGCGAGAACCCTTGATCCGAATTAGGTTTTGACCATCTTCAACCCGGTTATGTCGTATTTGGCTCCGATTTCGAGTTCGGACATTTTTTTCGTCGGTGTCGAGTCCTCCAAACGGCTGGTGTTGTTTAATTCGGTGAAGTTCATATTGTATGATTCTGAAAAATAATAATTTTTAATTTAGTAAATCAACAATAGAATTCGAAAATTTTGTCATTTATTTGGGAAAACTTTAATGTTTTTACCTTGAGCGATGTTTGATATCGTAACACGGTTCAACTGTATAAGCACGATCTGCTAGCGGTGAGGATGTGAGATGTACGAGTGCAGCCTCCCAAGATTTCCGAACTTTTTAAACCCTCATCCCCTCCTCCTAGACTTGGATTTTTATGGCATATGAGATACTCCCCCAAATACCAGTTCTCCAATCGTTGAACGTTTTCAAATGCACAATGGTATCCTCCTGGTACATCACCATGGCAGTCTCCCTGCCAGCGAAATACTTTGGCCTCATATCGCAATATTCGATAGTTTGGACATCCTAGATCTTCTAGATCAATCACCGGTGGTTTGACATCATCATCGATGATTTTTTCCAACCACCGCTTCTCTTCTAATCCTTTTACATAAATACAACTTGCACCCGCCACAACTTTTTTCACACTTTTCTCCATATTCTTATACGGTGTTTCCCCAACATTCCATGGTATTCCATGGTACCGACGCATCAGCCAAGTATTGAGATTTTTATACTCGCTCGAGAGAGTCACCCAAGAGCAAGGTGCTTTGAAGAGGATTCGTGTTATACTTCGTTCATACTCCTCATGTGTACGAATGCTTATTGCAGCTAGCTCTTTTGCTACAAATTTATCACTAAATCGACCAAAACCTTGAATATCCAATATTATCTCCATAGTTGAAATATTAGCAACAACAGCGTGGGTGCGTGTAAATATGCTTACAAGTGTGAACGAAGACTGAATGATCAACCACCCCCCAACCCGACTCATTTATCACAGGTTGGAACAAGAACCGCATAATAATAATAATAATAATAATAATAGAGAGTGCCATAAAGTATTGGTAAGAATGCCGACTGTATTCTACGGTGCGGTGTTGTGAGATTTGGTGTTTGAACCGTTTCGGTCGGCAGTTTTTTCAACAACTCCATTCACCGGGGTGGTCAGAGTCGGCATTATTCGAAGATGGTGAATAACAATGACAAATATCGAAAATTTGGAAAAAATTTTCTTTTGTTTAGGTGTTGTTGTTGGCCAACTGTGTAAACCATTCAGCTTGCTGCATGGGCAAAGGTTCGGTTTCGTAACTCTCAGATTTTAATTGTTTTACAACCCTTGTCGGAATTATTTTTTGCAGGTTTAGACAGGATTTTCACATCCGGCTTGCCAAATGAAACTGAATATTATTCTATGCAACGCTCAGCTCAATAGAGCTCAGTTCGGTTTAGTTCAGCTTTAGAAAAGTAAAATCAATAAAACGAAATAATGATAGATAATTATTCAAACAAACGCTGTCGTGAGTATAAAAAGCTAGGTATTTTGAAAAAGGTTCGGTTTCGTAACTCTCAGATTTTAATTGTTTTACAACCCTCGTCGGCATTATTTTCTGCAGGTTTAGACAGGATTTTTACACCAAGCTTGCCAAATAAAACTCAATATTATTCTATCCAACGCTCAGTTCGAACACAGCTCAGTTCAGTTTCAGTTTAGTTCAGCATTGGAAAAGTGAAATCAGTGAAACGAAAATGATGGCAGTTAATCATTCAAACATACGCTGTCGTGAGTATAAAAGCTAGATATTTTTTTCTTAGTTTTCCAAATTATCTATTCAACCCTCTTTCCATTTTTTTTCTGTCTTTACTATAGGAGTGTATGCAAGGTATGATTGGGCAACTCCCATCGAATGGCGTTGTGGATCTCGACTCAGTGATGCGGTGATGGAACTGCTGGGTCCACATATGAACAGGAGACGCGGTGCGCAGGGTGTTACCATCACCATTGATAACACCCCAGCAACGTTAGAGGTAAACCATCAGTATTTTTACTGGTGGTTTAAAAAAACCGGTGAAATTCACATGCACCCGTATACACCAGATTATTTAATGTGCAATGATCTTATCAATCGGTTGCACAACGGATCAGACGATGACACTGATGATAATGACGATGATGATCGCCATTATCATGATGTTTCGGATATGTCCGATTACGGCGTTGACGAGGTTGATTTTGGTTCTCGCGAAGAATGGTGTGTATGATTTATATGTAACCTCAAAGCGTGTGGGAGCAGAAGATATAACCAGATTCATTTATTTCCAGACGAAAACACCGCGTGTTATACATATAGGATCTGTAATTTTAAGTTTTGGATAATTGAGTGTAAATATATGTGATATGTTATAAGTGAAGTAAATATGTGAATTCATATTTGCGTTTGAAATATATATATATTTTTGGGTATAATACATATAGATGGCAAAATAATTTCATTCCACCACCCCTTATCACGAGGGCGAAACACCTCTCACATGACTGAAATATTCAAACATCCCATAATTGAAAAGCAAGAAAAAAAAAAAAAAAGGTAAGCGAACAAGCGAGGATCGGAGGTCGGTGAGTAAATCAGAAGCAATCTGATATGACATAAGCCGAATGGCTGGTATCGGAAGAATGGCCGGCCGATCGGCGTGAGTCAGTAAGTAGATTATCCGTAATCAAAGACAGATTTATCCACCAAACGGATTTATCGACCCGCGATCGATAAGTCGATAAAAACAGTTCGGCGAAACAACCGCAAAATGGAGGGTGGCGCCACGCAAAATGGAGGATGGCGCCACGATCGATAAGTCGATAAAAACAGTTAGGTGAAACAACCGCAAAATGGAGGGTGGCGCCACGATCGATAAGTCGATAAAAACAGTTACGTGAAACAACCGCAAAATGGAGGGTGGCGCCACGATCGATAAAACAGTTCGGTGAAACAACCGCAGAATGGAGGGTGGCGCCACGATCGATGAAACAGTTCGGTAAAACAACCGCAAAATGGAGGGTGGCGCCACGATCGATAAGTCGGTAAGACGGCCCGATAAATCCGGTTCGGAATCGATAAGTCGATAAAACAGGTCGGTAAAACAGCCGCAAAAAACGGTGACACCACGATCGATAAGTCGGTAAGACAGGTTGATAACACAGGCACGGAATCGATAAGCCGGTAAAACAGGCCGATAAAACAGACACGGGGTCGGTAATCCAAGATCGATAAGCCGGTAATACAGGGCAGGCGGATGGTAAAGAAGGGCGCGTGATCCAGAACTCTCGTTTCCTATCTACTGCTATAGTTTTGCTATTTTTTATCACACCAACTTGACACAAATTTATGTAAAAGGGAAGGTGGGCCGATGTTTTCCAAATCGATGGAAAAGGACTTTAACTATTATTACGGATCTGAATTTATTTATTTTTTTTTTAATAATTTCAAAGAAATATAGATGGTGATAACTTTGAATGTCAGCATTAGAGACCCCTTACTGACAGAGTCTCGCCATAGAGTGATTTCTTTTGATTGGCTGTTCTGATCTCGATCCCTAATGGCGGACTCGCCGAAGGAACGAATCAGAATCGTGATAGAGCATAGAGCGCTAAATCGAAGGAGGCGCGAAAAACAATTACGATCAGGTACGCGTTGACTGATGATTACTAATCTTCAGTCAACGAGGTACGTATGCAAATAAATATATCAGAGTGACGCTGAAAAATGACTGGTTGCGCGGCTCTTATTTTTATACTGTGCTATTTATAGTTACTCAAATCGTTGACTGATACTACGTCGTGTTCGGAAATGATTCAAATGCGGCGCGTAAACCCGATATTAAATGGCGGCGCTATGGCGAGACTCTGTCAGTAAAGGGTCTCCAGTTAGCATAATTGTGATTATTATTATACAATTATATACTTTTCAATTTGTTTTTTCTCATAGTAAATGAAAATCTTCCTCATTTGCTTCAAATGGATATTAGAAGAATAATTTCCATGATACTTGAGTTTCACAAAGCTCGGGCTTTCCGTAAGTACCCCGTATCGCCCTACGTTCCCCTATATACATAATCAAGCATACTAGCAAATTTAATATGGTAGTACGAACACTCCTGATCCATATTTCACATATTTCATATATTACAACAAACGTTCCAACATACCATAGAGCATACTGTGAATTGAAACACTGGTCCAAGTCAATAGAACTATTTAAATTGGAAAGATATTGTATGATAGAAAGTTTTGGATTGTGTTATCCCTACTTTAAATTATAATTGATATTTATGATCATTCACAGAACATGATGGCCGTGATGATGGCGGAGCTCGCCGAGCTGAGGGCTGTGGTGGCGGGGCTGCAGCAGCAGCTGCCACCTCCGCAGCAGCCACCACAGCCCGAGGTCCAGCAGGAGGTCCTGCAAGATAAAGAAAAGGAGAAAGAAAAAGAAAAGGAGCAGGAAGAGAAGAGGGAGAGGAGAAGGAAAAGGAAGAGGAGAAGAAAAAGGAAGACGAAAAGGCAAAGGAAGTGAAAAAGAAGAAAAGAAACAACCGCCGCATGCGGGGCGGCAACCGCGGGCGGGGGGGCAATCGAGCACCCGCCATCTACCAGTATTATTATTACGGGTAATGATTACTGGTAGATGGCGGGCTCGCCCCCTGCTGGCCCTACAAAATTGATGAAAAAATAAACAAAATATACTGCTTGTATTCGTTCTTTCCCTTCCACCATAAAGTTAGTACGATACAATGCATAACGTCTTCGAGGTACGGTATTATAAGGATTTTGAAAATTGTTGCAGTATAGATATGTCGATTGCAACATGTTTTCTTCGTTTTTATACTTGGGGTCTAGCAATTTTTTTTACATTCTTCAAGTACAACGTTTTAGAACAAAAAAAAAATTAAAACAATGGTATATCTGTGATGAACTTGATACTGGAAAATAATTTTTTTTATATCATATCGTAATTCCGGGTTTAAATGCTAAAAGGTTCTGAAATATTCTTTTTTAATTAGAAATTGATCAACCATACGGATAAGGGTGGCCCAACAAAAATTAATATTTTTTTTTCAGCGTCTTCTATGAAAACATGTCATACAGGTTTCAAGAGCCCCCTCCAAAGAGCAGCTCGTCCAAAAAATTTTTAGGGGTCACTCACGATTTTAAACAATTTCCACAATCAGCAATTGAAAATTTAATTTTTTTTCTCACTATTCTATTGTTTTCTGTGTTAAAAATGTTCTACAGATTCTGCAAATATCAAGTCAACGTTTTGATTTCTGAAAGTTACCCAAAATTTTGTAACTTACAAAGTAAAGTACTTAAAATGTTTTCGAGCGATCTTTAAATCTAGATATTAACGTACTTTCAAGTTTATGTTTTGAAGTTGATATACAAAAAAAAAAAAATAAAGCACAACCATAGATATATTGAAATATCTATTTTCAAAATAAATTAGGTTCAATATATCTATAATACAACTCAATATATCTATAATATAACACACATAAAATTTGAAGTTCAATATATCTATGGTATTATCATGTGTTATTGAATTCTCCTTTCATGATTCTGCAACTTTTGTTCCAAACATTTTGCAAAAAAATCCTCAGGTTTTGCAGCATACCTGTATATGCCTGTATTGCCTGTATCATAGCCTGTATCTGACCATATCCAACGTTAAAAATTTATGGATACCGTGTATAACGTGGCTACTTTCGCTCGGTCACATATCTGTCGGTCAAGTCGAACAGTTTCATTGAATGGTTTTATCGATCGGTCTGAAAAAACATAGGGTAACAGGTCATTCTGTACGTAAAACAGCGTCCTGCGGTGAAATCTTCAAATTGCGACGAATCGCCGAGCGCGCTGCCTACATTTAATCGCATACACTACAATTCGGCGCTATCTTGTCCGATCTAGTTCAATATATCTATGGCCGAACAGTATTCTTTACAAGCGCAGTGGAGTAAAAAATAGACGACTCAAACTCCGATGGATGGTGAATCCGATCAGACAATATCTTGTGCAACCGCAATGGAGTACCAGATAGATGATCGTGACCCTGGGATGGGGCACGGAATCCGATTAAACAATATCTCGTACAACCGCAGTAGAGTAAAAGATAGATAATCGATATTCCGGGGAAATGATGTTGAATCCGATCAGACAGTACCTTGCACAACCGCAATGGAGTGCAACATAGATGCTCAAAATTCCGGGAGGAGATGCAAAGTGGTATTATACAATTTCCCGTACACCCGCAAAGTCTTGAAATACTAGCTACCCGAATATTCAGAATAGGATGCTGAATCCGATCAGACAGTATCCGATACAACCGCAATGGAGTACCGAGTAGATGATCGAGATTAGCGGATGGGATGCCCAATCCGATCAGACAATATCCTGTACAACCGCACTGGAGTACAGGGTAGATGATAGAGATCAGAGGACGGGAGACAGAATCCGATCAGACAATTTCTCGTGCAACCGCAGTGGAGTAGCAGATAGATGATCGAGATTCCGAGCGGGATGGAGGGGTTCAGAAGCTATCGGGTAGAGCAAAGAAACAATATGGGTATACAGTGTAGCGTGCAAAATAATGAGAATGACACCATGCAATTGGTTAACAAAAAATAATATGTCTTCAATAATAGTCTTTGGTTTGTCAATGTTAAATAACAGAAAATAACCAAGTAGCAGAACAAAAAATAGCTGAAGGCTTCTATGCCGTGTTCGAATTTGAACAATTTGATAATATTATGGGCACCAATTAATGGAGGCTTTTGTACCGCGTTCGAATTTGAACAAAATAATCATGTTATGGAAATGAAATAATCAAGTAACTGAATAATCGAGCAATGAAATAATCAACTAAGGAAATGATCAAGTAATGAAATAATTAATTACGGAAATACTCCAAAACTGAGATAATCACGACTTCTATGCCGCATTCGACAAAATTATTAGGTATATGTGACTCTATGTCGAACAACGAGGAAATAATTTTATGTTTCTGGAAGGCTCTGCCTTGACAGAAGAGTTTCGTGTTACCTGTACGCAGGCTATACCTGGACTGATTGTGAGTTCGAATAATTTTGGGTGTCACCTCTTCGCAGGCTCTGCCTGGAATGAAAGAGGAGTCGCTGTGCACCCGCTCTTTTATACGCCCTGGGAAGTTAATCCCATTTGTTCTATGGGCTTCTATCGTGTCCATTTTTGTTATGGTTAACTTTAGGGAATAATTTGATAACAAAAATGTGCCCTATTTTATTTTTCGCAGCGTGTGACCACTTTGAATTTTTCGATTTGCACAATATTTGTTCTCAACAAATGTTCCATGACCTTTTATGGTGTCCAAAAGTGGCAATATTACAAATGAGAAATTATTTTTGTAAGAGAAAGAATTTCTTATTTCTATGTATTTCGGCCCTATGTGGTTAGATTTCTCGATTTCTTTGAATAGTAGTATAAAAAAAATATGTCTGGGTTTGGGTTGGGTTTGAACCAGCGCTTGAGCGTTTCTTACGTCTCGATTTATGTTGCTTCATAATATTTAGTGACAAATTTACAGAAATTCTGATTATCATCTCATTCTGCTGCGGCATAATGCGTTGCGTCAACCAAATATAATCTCACAGAAACGGATCGTGAATTCATGTCACTGCGTTTCAAAATTATTATCATCTTTTATAATAATTGAATTGTAATTTGATGTTGCTGCAGAGTCATGCGTTAAAGGTGCATGAAATCTCATCTTCACAAAAGTTTCATTTGATCAATTTCAATGATTTTTTGAATCTCTGGATATTTTCCGCTGGCCGTCAGTTCAGGGTGTAGGAAAATATTTCAACGTCGTGATAACTTCTTTGCAATTTAGATTAACTAATAGCAATTATTATGCCGTAATTTCTTAATTATGAAGGCGAATGTGACTTCAGTTATTATTATATTGGCTTTAGCGGATTGCTATTTACCAATTAGACGGATTATTCACTTTATTTTTTGCAAAATTTATTGTTCAGAATAATTATTTTTCTATATCAATTATCGGAATACAAGTGTCTATTGCGACTATATATTTCATTTAGCAGATGTCCTAACTATAATTAATAAATATTGACCAAATTCTTTAATTATCAGAACATAAGTGAATAATACTGGTCTACTTAACTTATAGAGGCAGATTTTCCCCTCAACGATCACATTTTTTCCTGCGTTACTCTCATTACTAGAACTCATACGCTTCATCTGATTGGGACATTTGAACCCAAAATATCCACCGGATGAGCCAGAAAATCACCGGGTGTTTCGCAAGTAGTATTTATATTTATTTTTCACGGATCATTGACTGGGCAATTCCACGTCAGACCGGACAAGAAATGATCGCGTAGTTTCTAAATAAGACGAAACTTTTTTTGTGTATCAGACCTCGCCAAGTACATTAATTTTTTGAAATCAATCACCACCAAAAAGTTGTTCCCCAAGAATAACCGCAAAATTAAATTCTGCAAAAAAAATAGATCTAAATCAATCATTGTGCCAAGTACATGTAACTGCACCATGCATAGGAGTACTAGAGAAGACTGGGATAAAAATACAACAAATCGAATTGCCAATTGAAAGAATATAAAGTTGGGGAAAAAAATCTATGAGAAAAAAGAAATTAAATTGAATGAAAAAAAAATGAATAAAAAAAAAAATTGGAGTACGTGGTCCTTGGCGGGCTAATGTCATTTTGCTATACAAGAATTCCGGACTTTTTTTCCAAAAAGCCCGCCAAGTCCCACTACCTCCAATTTTTTTTTTATTCATTTTTTTTTAATTTAATTTAATTTCTTTTTTTTCATAGATTTTTTTCCCCAACTTTATATTCTTCCAATTGGCAATTCGATTTGTTGTATTTTTATCCCAGTCTTCTCTAGTACTCCTATGCATGGTGCAGTTACATGTACTTGGCACAATGATTGATTTAGATCTATTTTTTTTGCAGAATTTAATTTTGCGGTTATTCTTGGGAAACAACTTTTTGGTGGCGATTGATTTTGAAAAATTAATGTACTTGGCGAGGTTTTTTGCACCTGAGGTGCTTTGTCGGGATTTCACTACTTTTTGAAAAAAAGTTTTCTATTTCTCATTATTCGAATGCATAGAGGGAAATATTATGAAATATATCGAAACACGTGATGACTCAATGTAATTCATCTTTATTCATTACAAAATATTAGTAACTTTTATCTTTGAATACATTTATTGCAAAACCACCTGATAAAGGTCAAGGTTCTGGTACTTTTTTAGTTAATGGTGATATAGTTGGCTAGTAGTTATAGTATTTTTGCCGGTCGATATTCTTTCTTGCTCGATAACAGATACCATTGACGGGTGTAGATGAACCGAAGATCTCACTCACATATTGATCTGAATGACAACTTTATTGAAATATGCATAACTTAGTTGAGACATATGACTATAGCTATGTGTACAAGAACTCACTGACAGAGACTCCTAAACTTGACATCAAGATACAAAGCCACATCATCCACCCAATCAACCAAATCTGATGCCTAAACAGTGTCATCGTTAAAATGGAATGCACCTGTCGTCACTGGAATCACAGCTAGTCTCACTCTCAATGCCTATCTCATACCAGATACTAACGAATGATTTTAATTTTTGTTACAATTTCTTTTCCACAACATAGCTGTAATGAGTGACTTTTGTAGGAACAACTGTACATACACCACCACTAGAGCGGGCTGCTTACAGATGTAAAATTCCAACTTCAAAGGACTGAACTGTTTTGCCTGCTGATCAAATGATTATTATTAATTAAAACGCTTAACCCGATATTTTTTGGTCTGCCCTGTACAAAGTAATAATGGATTTTCTCAGCAAGATTGTATTCCACTTCTTTATTCAAATTTCTTTGACCAAACTCCATGTTGCACAATCCACGATCCATTCGATCAGAAATTGTCAATAACTTGAACATCGCTCCTGTATTATTTTTTAATCTGCACACTGCACTAAATAAAATAATTGATTTCTTCGAACCACTAACATGGATTACGTTTATCAGATTTCCTCAATCACAGTTACGTCAAATCAACAATTAACTTATTGTTAATAATATCGAATCTTCTGACGCTTTGATACTTTTCATCCGCATACATACGTATATTCGTTATATAAACCATACAGCGATAATTGCTACATCGTTGTTATAATAGTAGCTAGAAACTTCATTTATAGCATAACCTCATGTGGCTGTCGCTGCGGAGCTATCGAGTCTAGTTCATAACATTTTAGCAAACGGATTCAGAAATTTGAATTCAGTGATGTCAATCATATTCAGGTAGGCAAACGCTTCGTACTGTTACAAGTTGACCGAAAACTATCCATTTTATGTTATTCAAAATCCTTAAGACCGTTTCCATAATAAACATTTATCGTATGCCGTCATCGAGTTTGGCCGGTGATTGTGATCGCAAGGAGGTGATCGTAAAGATATGCGGAATGACGACAGGACTCTAGTGGTACAGTACAGACGACTAGAGTTCCTAAAGAGTCCCTAGAAAATAGCGAGACGACGAAAGCGATGGTCACGCCCATGCGTATGCAGTGCCCTACATTTCATAGCAATAGAGCTAAGGAGAAAAGTGATCCGGAGACGACGATGACGTTGAAAATTCTGATCGTAGAACGGGCTCGAGCGTCGATAACTATCATGAGATCACATCTCTCCGAACATCAATGTTATTAAAATTAGGCTCAAATGAACCCGACACTGCGATTTATATTGCGAAAGTGCATCCAAATTTCCCGAAAAGCTCATGATTTAGGGGATACTGAATAAAACAGTCGGCCGTACAGCGCTTTTTCTATCTCTTAACTGTATAGATACTCGGTTGCCGTCCGGTACTCTTTTAATGTACTTGGCGCGAGACTCTACCGAGTCTCTTGATACGCAACAAAAGCCGATACGTATTCCGGTATTTGTCCGAAACATTTTTTTGTCAAAAGTTACAACATATTTAATTTCAATGCAACATTAGCGCCCGGGAAGCTTCAAGAATTGCTATCTCCGGTTTTATTTGTCGTAGAAAGATGATTGACAGCGCATTGTAAAGGTGAAAAAATGAGCTTTCAGAAGAAATTTCGTTCACCCGGAAATCATTGCAAATTCCAATTGTTATCAATAAATGAAAGGCTCTTTCTATAGTAAAACATTTCATTTGTTAATAACAATTGGAATTTGCAATGATTTCCGAGTGAACAAAGTTTTTTCTGAAAGCCTATTCTTTCACCTTCAAAATGCGCTGTCAATCATCTTTCTACGACGAATAGAACCGGAAGTATTATTTCTTGCAGCTTACCGGGCGCTCATTTTGCATCAAAATCGAAAATGATGTAACTTTTGAAAAAAAAATATTTCGGATGAATGCCGAAATACGTATCGGCTATTTTTGCGTATATATTACGCCAAAGAAGTCTCGTTTGATTTAAAAAATTTGAGGTCAAAAAGTCGCTAAATCCGTCCGGTCTGATGTGAAATTGCCCTACTATTTTTTGTTGATTTGTACATTTTTGGAATTTGAAATTAGCAATAATTCACGAATGTAATAGATACAGAGTTTCAGTTACGCTTAAAATTTTCGTCGAAACTTTGACTATGATGAAAGAAACTTTTTAAACTTTCAGGGTGGTATCATCTCTTAGTATGCACAGCTTATACATTCCTCAGAAGCACCCTGATTTTCATGTAAATTTATACCCTATTCATTGGAACCCTGGAAATAGAGAAGTAGAGCAATGATTTGACAAGTACGTAATAAAAATACCCTGAGCAATTCGTTGAAGGTTACAATGTTAAGTCCCGGGTATGTAATCGTGCGAGAAAAATGAAGAAATTAATCAATTCAGATTTACCCGTTCATAACATTCCGATCCCTGAGTGGACATAAAAGTTGCTCTACACTATGTGCTGGGATGTCAGGGATCTGATAAGGTAGGTTACCAATCAAGTAAGTAAATATCTACGTTTATTGAATGTAATGGATGTAATTATACATTTAGCGGTAGGGGCGTAGCGGGTCATCAGCTTGTCATGGATTTTGGGAATCGGGTCTTTAGATATTTGGAGAACAAGTTAAAACAAAATTTGCTATTTTAACTCACGTTGGTATATTTTGTGAAAGCTTCCGTTGATGAAGGTTATTTAAAATAAATTTGATATTTGTTATCTTTGATAATTAGTATATATTCAAACACTCTTTACTAGTTTTGTTATAATCTGATATATATGTATTATAGAATGTCATATATGTGTTAAATGATATAATATAATAAAGTAATTACTCCTAAGAGTGAAAATTATTAATTCCTAAGCTTGACCGTTTAAGTTTCAAGTTTTGACAGCTAACTGACATGCGGATGCATTTGCATCCTCGTATTTATTGTATTATTTCCGTGATTGCAGGGAAAGGGGAACTCTTGCCCTGCATATCTGTGTGACAACTACATTTACTTATTTCTTATCAACGCTCACTCGAGGTTTCGCGTTCAGGTGTGTCTTCGGTTTTACATTACTTTATTGATTGACAATTCCTCATGATATCTTATGGCATTGTAAATGAATATAATTTGACTGTGAATGAAAATGATTTTGAGTGTATGTGTTTCTGTATGTGTTCTTATATTTATATCCCGGTTAAATTATTGATTATATGAAATTAGATATCAGAAATTAGCAGTATGAATATTATACCGGTTTAATCATACGCAAGAGGGCATTTATCTGATCGTAAAATGTAGAAAAAGTGGCAGCCTCATATGAGGATGTCACAACAACGCACACCTGTCATCAGTCTTCTCCTTTTGGATATATTTTTCACAACAGATAAGTGCTAATTTATTGTTCAATCAGTTGTTACGTGCAGACGTGGTTGCCTAGACTACATCTGCGAATCGTTGTTTTGTCCCAAGCTGGTGACACTTGATTCAACAAAGAGTGATGAAGCAAATCATAAAAAAAAGGAAGGAGAAACTAATAATTAAAACTAAGAATAAGATAACTATTGGTTATCTGGAGAAACTCACCAACCAAGAGAGGATACGAGTAGGTATGAGCCGAGGAGCGGTTTCACAGAGGTAGGAGATGACTTAAGAACTTACCACCGGGGGGGTGCCGAGCTGTCCTGTCACTGCTGCCGTGTCTCTCCGTTTTGGGAAGTGCTTGGCGATTCTCCCTAGCCAAACTAGCTCTGCAATGGATAACCGTCGGGCCTATGTTAGGTTATGGTTAGGTACTGGCGTGTGGAGGTTGCTCTGGCTTTCATCAGCTCGTAGGCTGTGCCTTGACAGTTGCGTCGTCCTTTGGGAAACTTCGGTTGCTTGGTGGTAGGGTTGGGTTGCCAAGTCCGAGTGAATTTGTGCAACCCATTGACTTTGCACCGGCTTTGGCCGCTGACGCTGACTTGCCCTCGTTGGGACCGCTGACTGTGAATGTCATTGTATTTTCTCATTCTTTTTCCCGGAAATTTTTGTGTTAATTTAATAATGAATTTTGAAATAAAATTTCATTATAGTAATTGAAAATTCAGTTTATAAAATTATTTAATTGAAGAAATGTAGATGTATAAATTATTATAATATAGGTTGAAATTGTGCCAGCAGCAGCGGTTATACAATTTATGTTAGTGAATAAAATTTAAATATAAATTTATGAATTTATGAAAATTTTTATAATTAATATAAGATTAATTAAGCGAAATTTTCAACTTTATTTAAGCATATTATTTATTATTTTATGAAATTTTATTGATAAACTAGGATGAGATACCCTATTATTTAAAATTTGAATAAATCATTTTGAAGAATAATGGTTATGTTCTTTAAATGTAAAACAATTGGCGACGCAGGGTCGAAGTATACAGTTTCGGGTGTTTGACGATTCGGGAAAATGATTGTTCGGGAAAATGACGTTTCGGTAAATTGGTATGTCGGGAATATAGCGAGTCGGGAATTCGACGGTCGGGAGAATGATCATTCGGTAAAATGATACGTTCGGGAAAATGGCGATTCGGGAATATGGCTGGTCGGGAATATAGCAATTCGAGAATTTGAACGGTTCGGGAAATAACTGTTCGGGAAAGTGGCGCGTCACCGTCAGCGACCTCCCCCCTAATCTCACCACCATGTACTTAGCCGACAACCCCCCGCTCTTGAAACTTTTTCAATCAGGAATCGTTTGTCATTGGTTTGTAAGTGATTGTAAGTCAATAATAAACGTTTGTAAGTAATTAGTTTGATTGTAATTCGTGAAATAAAAATCAGCACATAGTTAGCCAACAAGATTAATTCCAATGTTTTTTTTCAATAAGTAAGACGTGCAATCGGAAGGAAATCGTTTGTAAGTAACGAATTTGTTATTTTCTAGTTTTGTAACTCGATAATTATTCAGTAATTGAGGAAATCAGTAATCTTGAAAATGATGGCGCACCTTGCACGCGCATGCGTTACGTAGATACTACCGTGAATGTACGCCGCATATCTAACTTGTTTTTTAATCAGAAATCGTTTGTAATTCGTTTGTAAAGCCCGGTGCACACGACGCTTGTTTTGCTGCTGGATTGCTTGCGAGGACTCAGGTTGGCTACTCTGCTGGCTGCGCAGCGAGAAAGTGACGTCACTGCTGGCTCTGAAGCGTGCTCGCGTGCTAGTTTTCGGTGATAGATCGTGTGCTATTTTTCTTGATGGCTTGCTTGCGAGATTGAGTGGCAGCTTTCGATTGTAAACATTTCTGGTGTATCCCTGTGCCCGGATTAGCCACTTACAACAGGAATGTTCACACTGTGTGATACTCGTAAGTGAAAAGATCATAATATTTTTCGCGGTTTTTCGTTCATTTGAATTGCGTGAGAAATATTAATCAATGGCTCAAAAATGGTCTTCGGAGCAAATAAACGTCCTAATAGACGCATACAAAGAAGAGCCGTGTTTAGAAATACTCAACACCACAGCACAGTCAACGCGCATAGCGGCAAGCACCGTGTGAAGCCAATCTCGTAGGGAAGTCATCATAGCACTCAGCACCGCAGCCAACTTTGAACCCAGCGGCAAGTCTAGCAAGCAATCCAGCAGCAAAACAAGCGTCGTGTGCACCGGGCTTAAGGCTGGCGTCCCATGGTACGGAAATAGTTCCGTCCGGAATCTAGTTACTTTTCAAGCGCCAATCAGAGGCGTTCTGGATGCATCGACTTTGGCTGCCGTCCCATGGTACGGAAATAGTTCCGTCCGAAGTCTAGTTACTTTTCAAGCACCAATCAGAGGAGTTCCGGTCTTTCCGTTCCGTGTGCGCTACCAGTATATACGAACTGTCAACAAATCTTCAGTGTATCTGTGTGTGCGTACTTGCGTAGCTTAAAAGAAAAATGGATCCGTCAAACCCTGTAAGCATATATGTGAGTAGCACATATATGCCTGTAAGTATGAAATTCTGCACAATACGAAAATCGTTGTTATAGCTGTTTTTAGATTAAAAATATTGAAATGATTAAAATTAAAAAAAAAATCCGACTGATCGGTATCATCACTGCCAACATATTCGTGAAGTTACAGATTTTTTAGCCGGTAATTGGGATAACGGTAAAAAGAAGTTCAAAAACCACGAAAAACCATTGCTTTTCTTATGAGAATAAGTAGGGCCTTGTAGGGTGGGGTATGAAGGGAAAAAATTTGAGAAAATTTGGAATTTTTTCTATATTATTTCAAATCAATCTAGGGGGTGAGACCATCAAAATTCGATTCTCATACAGACATGTACACATACCGTTCATCGTTCCACTTGATCCATCTACTGTCATTTTGGAATTGTGGAACTGAAAGGCACACTTTATTTTTGATGTTTCCCCACCTCGTTTGTGCTCCACGATTGCCATAGACCGGGTTTAAGTATGGTATACCACCGGCTGTATTGTCTACTTCGGGTGATATCACGCCTTTTATAATTTCTCCGTTCCAGCAGTTTATCAAAATCCCTTTTTTTAACGAAAATTTGAAATGGTGTGCTCTCTGTTTCCAGACTTGAGTCATTTTCGACGCTTTCAATACTTTCGTTTTGTGCACCGTTGTAATTATCAATTGTTGTAATGCTACGCGCGGGGGTGAATGGCGATGAGGGTGTAGGAGACCACACGAGCTGCCGAATGTCGGATCGGCAAAGCATCGAGTACAGTGTCCTACCGGTGATTTTATTCTGCACTTCACTGGCAATCACTTCCCATATCGGGTCTAATTTGAAAACGAGCGTTCCATTCGGCCGAATAATCTTTGTCCTATTTTTTTTTACCGCGCCAATAAGATCTGCGCGATCGACTTTGGGAGGTTTTCCTTTTCCTCTTAACGGTGCCATGATTAAAATACACCTAACATGGACGAAGATTCAAGCAAAACTGAACAAGTTTTGCTGCAGTTCTGTTCTACAACGAAAAAGGATCAAAGATTCCGAGAATGAAACAATACTAACATTTAAGGGACACCCCCCGACCTTTTCCGAAAAAAAATCAATTCTGTAGAAGATTCTTACGATTTTTGTTCGGGCTCTTGGCCTAAAATCAAGCTATGTGAAGTTGGCCCCCCCACATTTGAAAAAAATTTGGAAAATATCAAAACGTTTGTCCTTTGTTTGCCTGTGATTGCCATTTTTGAATTTTTGTTTGCCCCCCCGCCGTTTTCAAATTATTCATTTGCAAAAATTTGATGGGGCTACAGCCGTGAAGCTGGCCCTCCAACTTGAAAATATCGGATTATTGCTTGAACAAAATTTGATGCAACTCGTTTGCCTATGTTTGCCGTATGATTACTTTTCCCCTAAAATGCTTGGTTTTCCTGAAATCATCCCCCGAAAACATCTACAAAGGCTAGAGAAATGAAAACGTCACAATTAAACGGTAGCAGCCTTCCTCCTGATCGCGGGCGATTTTTCGAGAAATCGAAGAGCATTTGAATCGGCACTAGGGCATTTAATTAGCCCTTAATTCCTACGAAGTCAAATTTCAGATTTTCACGTTACTTACCTGGTTTTAGCGACGGCGATGCTGGCTTGATATTGAACTGGCACCGCCGCGTGTTTATTCGAGAAATCGAAGAGCATCTAAATCGGCACTAGGGCATTCAATTAGCCTTCAATTAGCCCTCAATTCCTACGAAGTCAAATTTCAAATTTTGATGTCACTTCCCTAGTTTCAGCTATGGCGGTGCTGGCTTGATGTCAAACTAGCACCGCCACGCGTTTTTTCGAGAAATCGAAGAGCATTCAAATTGGCACTAGGGCATTTTATTAACCCTTAATTAGCCCTTTAATATGCTATTCAGGTAACATTCATCCCTTTGTGTGGTGGTTTCAGCTTGACATAGGTCAATTGCCCTGGTCGATACGTCAACACTCTATTGATTCACCACGTTACCGTAGTTAGATTAGGATTTTACCAGCCACTGCTATGCGCAGTTGAAATAAATGGTGATGTTATGGTTTATTTAATAAACAAAGTTTATTAAGGGGGTATTCTGGTCTAGAGACATGAATTTTAGGTAATTTTTGAAGTGCTGTAAAAAAAAAGCAAGCAATATTTTTAGTATCAATTTTTTTATACATTATTTACACACATTAGAAGCATACAAAAAAAAATTCAAAAGTAAAAAAAATTAAAAATTCCGTTAATTATCAGGTGATGAAGTGGGGAGTCTGAAAAATTTGGTGCGTGACCATACCCACGATCTTAACTCTCTTAACAATCTGAAACCAAAAAATAACGAAGATTATCAATCTATAATAATGTCGCAATGTCTGGAACTACGGAAAAGTTGGAAAAAAATTTTGTTACAAAATGGCGACTGCCTAAAGAAAAAAAAAATTTTTGTACCACTTTTTTGGACATTCTTCGATTTTTTAAAAATAGTAAAAATGAAAATTTGGGAATGGCCGTAGTTCCGGCCATGAACAAGTCCCTAAAAAAGACTCTCTTGAAAATTTCAAGTAAATCGGTTCGGTAGAACCTGAGAAATCATGGGTATCAGATTCAAAAAGACAGTTCTGAGAAAAATGCGTTTAAAGTTTCAAGTAAAATTTTTGCAGTCTAAGTCATAAAATTATATTTTTAACTTACATTTATTAATTCTGCCATTCCTGCTGCATACATCGGACCTTCCTCGACTTCGAAAAAACTATTTTCGGCGTTTCTGTTTTCCATTCGAGCAGTTCTGGCCTCCTTTGATGCGCTGGATGCTCGTATCTCGGAGCAGTCAATCCGGGCGTTGTCTCGTCTGATAGCAAATGCATGCGCTTCTGGACCAATTTTCAATCCCATAATCGTCATCATCTTCAATATCGGTATAAAGCCTTCATTAAAAATACACACAGCAATAAATGTTGCAATTTCAATGATCTGAGACCCGGAATGGATATGTTTTGGAGCGAAAGTCCATATCAGCGAGTTCAGAGACTCATTATTATTTTGAGTTTCTGAACCTAAACATCGAGTCAATAACTCTTCTGATGATAAACTCTCGTAAATTGGCTTTATAATTTTCAAAACTTTATCACACAGAGGAGGATTTTCGTGGTCAAACTCCTCTAATGTTCCTTCAGATGCAGCTTTTTGCCACTTACACCAACTATCCGCACCAGGTGGGCAATACATATGTTGTGGGTTTTTATTTGTAGAACTATTATGGTAGTACGTTGCCCAAACTGCATTTCACATGTTCTCAACAGAATCAGGATGCCGGCGAATCGCTAAGCCATAATATAAAGACAATTTATTGATGACTTTATCAGTTAATTTGCCTTCACCTTTTCCACCAACCCCTGTATTATCTTTTTTCGCTTTTCGTAGCCTTGCACCCATTCTTTTTTGGACGTGTGCTACGCACTCTTTTTTTTGGACAAGTGGGTTATCATCGTAAGGATCTATATCAAGTATACCCTTGAACGTCTTAGTGTCACCATCTCCAATATACTTTACGTATTTCACGCCGTGTTTTTCCTCCGATCTACAGAACATTTCGACGATAGCATCAACTTCCATTTTGCCAGCACTTCCTTTATGGTTTATTGTACAGGATTCTTCATGATCTTCAAACCAATCGTTGTATGCAGAAATATCGGAATTTTTCTTATTTTTCCAAACATTGCAGCCTTGACAAAAACTGGATTTGACCACGATATCAACGACCTTCTCACAATTTTTTGCTACAAGTGTAGTTACTCCGAATAGCGAATTAAAACCTCTTTTTTTCCATGTGCCATCGCCGGATACAGTGAAATCCGTTGGACTGTCATTAGAATCAGAAGCTGAAAGTAACTCTTTTTCTTCATTCACAGCTTTGGAGATAATGAAATCATAAACTGTAGATGCGCCCACGTGCATGTTTTTGATACAAGCGTAATAAGTAGAGATTGATATTCCTTGACAAATATCCATTATGCTGCAGAAGATATTTAATTCTTCCCTGGCAACTCCCAAAAGCCGCATAGCAAATATTACTCGTCGGTTTACTTCGAAGGATTTGTCAACGAATGGACATGATGGAATGTAGCGTAGACTATCGCAACTGCATTGTAATGCAATTTTGAACCCGAGTCCGCGTTGAACCGTTCTTGAAAATCTAATCTCGTTGTTGCATGTAGTACACGAAACAACGAAGAAATCGTTGAAAAGACCGTAAAAAACTCCGAAACACAGTAGCCGTAATTATTATCAATTACCACCTCTTCATCATTTGATTTCCTCAATTTTGCTGCTGATGCACTCGTAAAACTGGTGTTTTCCTGTTCCGTAAATCTATTGCCGTGAAATCGCCTTTTGTTTTGTCGCTCTGGATGCGTAATCCTTAGCGCTGAGAATTTTCTATTCATTTTATTTAAAAAAAATTGAAATAATCACTCAAAATATTTTTATTTCACTCACAGCACATACGTTCACGTGGTTAAGAGGTCAGAATTCAACTGTTAGCAGCTGGATGTAAGCGAATACTGAATATAAAAGACACAGGTCACCTAGAGTTATTGTATTACAATATATATATATCTAACGGAACAAAAGAGCTTACTAAGAAATATAGATTCAGGTAGTCGGAGAATCCATTATGTCTTTTGTTCGATTAGTTGCAGCCCAACCGGTTTGGATGCCAGCTCAGCAAAATACTTATTTCTCCGAAAATAATTCGAATTTTGAAAAATCCTCTCGTAGACATATTCTTAAATAGTTCAACTATGAAAATATGAAAAAATAAAAAATCGATTTTTTTTTATTTCTAGACCAGAATACCCCCTTAATTGTTTTCACAAATAAGAATTATCAATTATGGAGATAATCGATTATTTTAGACAATTTTAATTAGGTTCAACAAAATGATTTGATTAAATGTCGAGTGTGAGGTTTTGACTGTATGTACCCGAAGGTGGGGGAATGAGATGTCCGGGCTGGAACAATTAGGAAGGCCAGTCCGGCGTTAGCCATTAAAAGTACCTTATCGTGAAAACCTTAGTCTGACAATTTCAGTAACCTACCTTACTCACTCTCAACTCCCTACCCCTTACAATCTCAGAAGTGGGATATAATCTAAAGAACGCCCAAAAATTAAACAGAAAAGAACTCGGTCGGACTCAAAAGCAAAAGACGCGTCGCGAAAGTTAACCGTTGATGCAGCGTACTTTGAATTCATCGGGACATAACGAAGCAGTCCCAACGGTCTGGGTGTTCGTGTATGTGGTTTGATGAGACTTTGTAATGTTCCTAGTAGTTTAATTGATAATGCGGATGAGTATGATAATAAATTCTTCGGCCTCAATCGTAGTGCGTTGGTTGTACTAGGGAAAATAGAACTTGATGTGGTAATGAATGGTAAAACGTCGCGTAATTGTAAAATCCTGGTGGTACCAGACCACACAATGTCGTCTTCTGTTGTGTTAGGTAGGGATATCATGAAGCGATTTGGTCTGGGTTTGAGGGAAGTGGGAGATACCGAGACTAGATAGATGACGGCGGAAATGAATGAGATACTGAACATCGACATGTCATATCCAGAAGACCCTGGTGACAGGGTCAGAGTAAATTCCGCGGTCCCGGTAGAAATACGGGAACGGTTGAAACGGATTTTTGAAGTAAAATACTTAGATCCAGAGCCGCCGCAGAGTCCCAAGGTCAAAGGGGAGCTCAAGCTAAATCTCAATAGCCAAGAACCTTTCCACTTCCAGGCGCGTAAATTGTCTTATTTTGAGAAAGGCAAAGTTCGAGTGATTCTAGATGACTGGTTGAATAAGGGAATAATTCGGGAGAGTAAATCAGAGTATGCGTCACAGATTGTTTTGGTGAGAAAAAAGACCGGTGAGATACGTCTTTGTGTTGACTATCGGAGATTGAACAAAGTCACCTTACGCGATAATTATCCATTGCCGCTTATCGAGGATCAGCTTAATGTTCTTAGCGGGAAACGTTACTTTAGTACTTTAGATTTGAAGGATGGATTTTACCACATTGGGGTAGATCCGGAATCAGTGAAATATACTTCGTTTGTTACACCCTTTGGTCAGTACGAATTCGTGAAGATGCCTTTCGGATTGAAGGGAGCCCCGTCTGCCTTCCAGCGGTAGATTCATCAGGTTTTGAGAGAATTTATCGATCGGGGAGAGGTGGTAGCATACTTGGACGATTTCTTAATTGCAACGGAAACAGTGGAGGAATAATTACGAATTTTGGAAGCATTACTCCCAGTTCTGGTGGCTAACAAATTAAACCTTCGACTGGACAAATGTAGATTTTTGTATACAGAGATCGTGTATTTGGGGTACCGGGTTTCTAGCCAGGGCATTCAGGCCACGGAGGAGGGTGTGGAGGCAATTTTGAAATTTCCCATCCCACGTGACGTTAGGGGGGTGAGGAGGTTTGTTGGGATGTGTTCGTACTTTCAGAAATTCATTGAGGGATTTTCGGTTATTGCGAAGCCCTTGACGGACTTACTTAAGAAGGAATCAGGATTTGAATTCGGAGAAAAAGAAACAAAGGCTTTTGAGATCCTAAAATCGAAACTAACAGATTTTCCTATCCTTGCTGTCTACAACCCCAATGATGAAACCGAACTTCATTGTGACGCCAGTTCGCATGGCTTCGGAGCTGTTTTAATGCAGCGGAAAGCTGATCGTGAATTTCATCCCGTCTTTTACTTTTCGAAGCGCTCCTCGGAGGTGGAAAGCCGTTATCATAGTTTCGAATTGGAAACGTTAGCTATCGTTTATGCTTTGCGCCGGTTTCGAATTTACTTACAGGGGCTTCGGTTCAAAATAATTACAGATTGCAATGCATTGAAAATGACACTTGACAAGAAAGACATTAATCCGAGAATTGCTCGATGGGCCTTGGAATTTCAAGAGTATGACTATCAGGTGGAACACAGGCCTGGGACGCGGATGTCGCATGTCGATGCCTTGAGTAGAGCAAATACTATTTTGATTGTAGAAGATAATCCGTTCGAGGTAAACCTCTCTCTCAGTCAAGGCCGCGATTCAGAGATCAAAAAACTTCGCGATTCACTTGAAAGTACAGGACATCGGTTTTTCGAAATGAGAAATGGCTTGGTATATCGTAAATCTGGAGAAGACCTGCTCTTATATGTTCCGAGTAACATGGTACCCCATGTCATTCGGAAGTGTCACGACGAAATGGGACATTTGTCAGTCGAGAAAACGTGTGGGGCCATTAAGTCCACTTATTGGTTTCCCAATATGAAGGTCAAAGTAACAAACTATGTGCAAGATTGTTTAAAATGTATTGCATTTGATCCCTGCACTGGGAAAACGGAAGGATTTTTGCACAGCATTCCCGAAGGTAATCTGCCTTTCTCGACTGTACATATTGACCATTATTCTCCGCATGATCAAAATCATAAAATAAAACAACACGTACTTGGTGTGGTAGACTCGTTCAGTAAACTCACTAAGTTGTATGCGACAAAGACTACTAACTCTAGGGAATCTATTGAATGCATGAAACAATTTTTCCGGAATTACGATAGGCCCAAATGTTTAATCTCAGATCGAGGTAGTTGTTTCACCTCAGAAGAGTTCCGCCAGTTTCTAGAGAGTGAGAATATCAAACACATACTGATCGCGACAGGATCACCAAAGGCCAACGGGCAAGTTGAGCGTGTAAACCGCGTATTAGGCCCTATGCTGGGAAAATTGACCGATAATTCAAGTGGCCGATACTGGTACAAGGTATTAGATGAAGTCGAATTTGCCATAAATAATTCGGTGAGCAAGTCTACCGGGGAGACGCCTTGGAGACTTTTGAGAGGATTTAATCAAAGGGGAAAAATCCCCGATGCTATTAGAGATTATCTGGATGAGAATATTGTAACTGGTTCGCCAGATCTGGATGCGATGCGTGCGAAAGCTGCATCTAATATTGAAAAGTCTCAGAATTACAACCAACAGTATTACGATAAAAAACACAAGGAGGTTCGAAAGTATGAAGTCGATGACTGGGTGATGATAAGGAATTTCGAGAGTACTCCAGGGGCTCCGAGGAAGTTGTTTCCACGTATGAAAGGCCCGTATCGCATAATTCGTGTTCTTCGCAACGATCGCTATGTTGTGGGTGATCTAGAGAATCACCAGGTGAGTCAAAGACCATATGTCGGAGTGTGGGAGGCAGCCTTCCTGAGACCCTGGGGTTCTCCTCTGGGATCCGAGTGACTATTTCATGTGTAATAAGATGTAAATAAGTATCAATGTATTTATTCTAAGATGTGATATTGTGACGTACTAGTGAACCTAAATCAAATGGTGCAGCGAAAACGAGGAACTATTCCGAGATTATTAAGACACTAATTGTAAATAACTAGTCCGAGACGGACTATGGTCAGGATGGCCGAACTGTGAGGTTTTGACTGTATGTACCCGAAGGTGGGGTAATGAGATGTCCGGGCTGGAACAATTAGGAAGGCTAGTCCGGCGTTAGCCATTAAAAGTACCTAATCGTGAAAACCTTAGTCTGACAATTTCAGTAACCTACCTTACTCACTCTCAACTCCCTACCCCTTACACAAGTTATATTATAAAACTCAATAAGGTTCAGATGAAATAGGAAAGTGCAATATTTATTACACTTTTACTATGAGAGTATAATGTAGTCTGAATTTCTAACGAATCCTGAGAGCGAGATCTGCTGAGTTCGGGTTTTTAAAAGAGTGATTTTGGGGAGGTTCCTGGAGGGGTTGAATTTTAGATAACCGCGTGGGCGAGGAAATCTACTATTGGTTAATTTGGATCTTTTGGAAAAGATGCTGTGCAAAGGGATGCTGTGATTGGGACAACGCGAGGGCTGAGGGATGAACCGTTGCAGTGGCGTAACTATGTCTCCGTTGGCCCGTGTGCAATCATTCAATCCGAGCCCCCTGTACTAACTCACATTTCTGAATCCAAATACACTTTCAACATCCCAACTAAGAATTTCAGTCAGCGTTAATACACATAATATGAGAAGTAAAAATTCTGAATTCGCAGATAAACACACGTCAGGATCGTTACTTGTTTCTTGAATATTCATTCCAACTGTTCAATTATTTCACAGAATTTAATAGAATTACCTTATGAATCTAATTGGTACCTACGAACATGTTTACTCTCAACGGAAATTCATCTTTCGCGCTTTTACGGAATCAAAGGTTTCAATTACATTTTTGATGTACATTTCCTGCGCTTCTTTACTTTCAATGAAGAGTATAGCCAGGCTTGTCAACCTTGTTTGGGCGATTGTGCTTCTTAAATAATTTTTGATTATTTTTAGTTTAGAAAATGATCGTTCCGCACTGGATGTTGCAACCGGCGGGATCAAAAATAAATTCAAAGCTGAACACAAATCCGTAAAGGATGGGTTCAAAAGTTGGTACTCAATAATCAAAAATCTAGCCAAGTCGTATACCGAGTTTATTTTTTCCAACTCCTTTTTAAAAGTTGTTCTAAACAATATGAGCTGCTGACAAAAGTTAGATGATTTATCCGACGGATACTTAATCGATAATGGTATGCTGAGTCCTATCAATTCTTGGTCAGAAGCTGTTCGTAAAGTTTGTGGCAAAATTGAAACGAACAGACTGACCAAATTATTTATGCCTGTAAAGCGGTCATTTAACTGACGAATAATAATATCCAAAGTGGCGTTATACACTTGCATTTTGAAACTTTCTTCGCCGTTTGTCAATCGCTCATCGCTACAAAGTTCGTCAAATTGCTTTTTTATTTTGCGAGTTCTCTTTTTCTCGTATTCAATTTCTATATCCTACGACTTTGTTAGCTCTGCAGCAGCCGTTCTAACTGGGTGAAAATCAGATCGCAATGCTGACATTTTATCGTACGCATTTTTCAAACAATCACGTACTTTTTGCAAGTCAAAATTCGGGGTTCGGAGTAATTTTCGCGTTAGTGTCTGTCACGATCATAAATATGTAACAAATACGTGAGACTAAGTTTCTTTCACGGAAAACAACGGTTCAAATCATAGAAAACTACGACTTCATCTTAAATTTCGTTCTTCACCTGAGCTGAACATGTTTCTTAGCGGAAGATCTAACGATTGAAGTCAATATAGGTGCTTACAGCCCCGCGAACGGGTATTCGATGAACCCGGTACTAATGTAAATCAGCTGTCATAGTCATGAGAAATAAAATGTCGGTTTTTGGGTTGCAAAAATTTTAAAAAGATGTTTTCTTCTATATTTCTTGACCAAATAAAATGGTTCTTATCTCAAAATGTGTGTTTCGGTCTTCTCTAGTCGCTAGAGTCTGGATTTTGAGATCCGTTGAGTGTAAATATGAGAATTTTCAATAAGTTTACAGGGTAAATAGATTCCTATGAATTTTTTTTTCGAATTTTGCAAAATCCAAACTTCAGCGACTACATTTCGATATACTCTAACGATCTTCCAAATTTCATTCAGATTGCTTGAGCCGTTTTGGAGGAAACACCTTCGCAAATTCGACGTTCCCCCTCCACAAAATGGTGACTCGATATGCCCCTTAAGAGTAAACATGTAGGTACTAATTAGATTTTTAAGTTAATTCTGTTAAATTTTGTAAAACAGTTGAAAACTTTAAATGAATGTACGAGGAACAATTAAAGATGTTTCATTCTATCGTTGAGTGTCCTTGCCTGCAAATTATTCTTTTCTTTCTCTCTGGAGCGTGGGCCCTTGGATTTTATGGGCCCGTGTTCCGCGCACACCTAGAACCCCCGGTAGTTACGCCGCTGGACCCTTGTGTCCGAGCGTTGGCGGGAGTTATCTAGGATGCGGGTGTTGGGTGTTTTCCGTTTTTTGGGACTTGATTTTCGTTCGCTGGTTCTTCAGGATTTGGGGTGTGCTTTTTGATGGTTTTTCCTAGTATTTTAACTGTAACGGCCATCTCAAGTGGTTGCAAGTGCAGTTGCATCACTTCACTATCGACTGGCCATGTTGTTTATGTCTTGGAAAAAATATGTGCTGGACTATGGGAAATGTTTATATTGAAGGATTTTTGGTTTTAATGAGTTTTGTTTGACCTAAGGTATTCTCAAGTATTCGTAATATAGTTGAAATAAAATAAGTAAAGAGAATTATAGGAACTTGATAGTAATTACATGTCGTGTCCGATTAATCTGAAAGAACGCGCTGCTGCATGCCATTGGGACGTAACACTCCGCTTATGACGTGCCGCCTTGTCTTAACGGACTGCCCGGAACCTAGTTACTTTTCTGCATGGACCAATCATACGTTCATGGTTTAAAGACTGGCCAAAGAATGACCATTAGCGTGGCATTCCGACCTGTGCAAATTTAGCACCCCATTTAATGATTTGCGGAATGAAAATGACCTCAATCGATAGGTCCCTGTTAGGTCCGTATAGGTCCACTAAATTTTTCGTTAGGTCTCCCATAGTTTTTTTATGAATAATTTTGTAAATTTTGGAAAAATAAATTCACATTTTAGCATCCCATTTGGCAACAAATTCGAAAATTTTATCATATTTTCATTTTTTATCGTTAGGTCAGTATTGGTCTATAGGTTTTGCCTTAATATTATACGTTTTCATTGTTTTATTAATAATTATCAATTAATTAGGGTCCGCGCATGCGCATACCATACCCATTCATAGTGTGGTGCGAAATTCAAAGCTTATCCATTCCGTTTTCATTGAATCAATAAAAAATTAATACATATATAAGTTACTCTCCAAACGCTTAATTAATTAATCACAATCTTTAATCATTCCTCATGGGAATATCACCTGTCGCTCACATGTACATGAATAAACATTTGTCAGTACATAAATTTGATAACTAGACTATGGAGTGTATAGACTATGGACGGTATAAGTTTCTTCTGTACACTCCATAATAGATACCTACACGTTAACACTCTATGTTTATTATATATACAGTAACATTTAATTTAATTACACAGAAATTTGATGAATCGCTACTTGTTTTGACCGCTAATAATTTTATAGTAATTTTTTAGTAAAATATGAAGAGCTATGATTTATCACACCAGTATGAATATACAGTAATGATTCAATCTTCGATTTTCAAAGCGGAAAGTTAAAAACAATTTAAATTTCGCGCCATGAGAAGAACAGACGTGTTGAGCGCATGCGCGAAGCCTAATTAATTGATAATTATTAATAAAACAATGAAAACGTACAATATCAAGGCAAAACCTATAGACCAATACTGACCTAACGATGAAAAATGAAAATACGATGAAATTTTCGAATTTGTTGCCAAATGGGGTGCTAAGATGTGAATTTATTTTTCCAAAATTTGAAAAATTATTTATAAGAAAACTATGGGAGACCTAACGAAAAATTTAGAGGACCTATACAGACTTAACGGGACCTAACGATTAAGGTCATTTTCATGCCGCAAATCATTAAATGGGGTGCTAAATTTGCACAGGTGGCATTCCGTTCCGTGACAATTTTTCTATTGATCCCCATGAACAATTTTGAACGGAAAGGCGGAACGAAATAAGGCTATTTCTGCAGAATTCGACTTGAATTATGTGATTAAATCGCACTTATGTATCAAAATGTATGATTTATGTAATTATCCGTAAGACCAACTCATAATTACCGATAAGAATCCGTTATTTCATGAAATAGAATATGTAGACATCCAATCCGTTCCGTTTTTCCGTGCAAAGTCTCATGGGGGACCGAGAAAAATTATTTGAAGGAACGAAATTCAAAAGTCACTAGAAGTCGTCTGCTTTCCGTTCCGTCTTTCCGTCTTCCGTGATTCCAGCTGTTCATGTGAGAGCACCCTGACACAGAATAAAGACTAGTAGAACCAGAAGCGACAATAACGGCGGTTCCTTTGATGTTTCTGTGGCCAGTTTTCGTGGCCTTGAACGGTGGCCGCCATGTTTTGAAGAAGTATTTCCTGGCGCGTGTTTTAAAACCTCAATTAATACACATTTTCAGCGAGCTCCGGATCATAATGATAATCATCACTCAACAGATACCAAAATCGATATAGAAATACACACGAAATTATAAGCAGAGAATAACGATTGAGAATCGTTAGGACCTTATTCTGTCGTTTGGCGGCCATCTTGTACTAATCTACTTCTTGAAAACATGGCAGCTACCGTTCAAGGTCACGAAAACTGGCAACAGCAAAATAGCGTATTGTCGCTTCTGGTTCTACTAGTCCTTAAGCATGGTTTACAATGGACGCAGACGTTCACGTTCACGTTGACGTTAAGGAGTAGAGAATGTGTCCCCGTATGGTGGCGTTCACAATGAGGCGTTCAACGACACGCCGACGCAGAAAATAGCCGAATTTTAATTCCTGCGTCAACGTGCAGACGTCCAGCCAATCATGCACTCATCCCCTCTCCAACCGATTCCGGCGCGAGTCCTCTGTTTCTAAAAATTGCGGAAATAATACACGATAGTAATACATTCTGTTAAATGTTATCACATGCTTTTTGAGAATTCTTTGTTTAACGATGGAAGCTGAAGAAATTGATCGGCACCTAATCGCGATGGTTGAGGGATGTCCTCATTTGTTTGATAAACAGTGTGCTGGATATAAAGATAAATTAAAAAAAATCAATTCTTGGACTTCAATCGCGCGGAATTTACAAATATCAGGTATGTTTATTGTTCAGTTTACATGTACTGCAAATGTAATGTTATCAATGAACTTCAATATTATCTTCAGCTGCGGATGCAGAAAAACGTTGGAAAGTGTTGAGGGATCGCTTTTCAAAAACCAGAAGGAGTCTTGAAGCCCCATCAGGTTCGGCAGGGAATTCGACTCAGTGTTCGTGGAAGCTCTACGATGCCTTAAAATTCCTTTTACCCCATGTAAAGGCTAGGAGGTACACGAGTATATATACTATAGGGTAATTCCATGTGATATTAACTACTTTTAAACCCGACCCCTTTCGATTTTGCTGAAAATTTAGTATGTTTTTTTACTCCACTAAAGACATTTTTGAGAATTTTTGAGAATTTTTGAGAATTTTTTCACCCAACCCAAACAAAGTTCAAAAAAATCCTTTTTTTTTCAAATAGCCATAACTTCCTCAAAGTTCACATGGGATTACCCTATAGTATTATAGATATTTAGCAGTGGATAATTGTTTTCTTCATTTATAGCTAGCATACTTTTTTACTATCTGTACAGAACGATTGGAAATATGAATAGTCGACAACGAACCACATTTGACGATAATGACACCACAGATGAAACGCCTGAGCTGGAGTTTTTAGAAGATGATGAAGATGTACGACAATATCTCACTAATGTTGAACAAGCCGAACAGCTTGCAAAAAGACACAAAAAAAGTAACCCAGCTCCGAGCCATGCTAAAAGAAATGCAAGTGAAAAACCAACAGGAGATGCAATGGATAAACAAATAGGTGCAACATTGGATGAAATACAAAAATTTTATTCTACGGCGAGTGTTGACAAGAGCCATGATCTCAATTGGAGTTTCTGCACAATGATATATGGAGCATTGGAAAAAATGTCGAGAAAAAAAAAAAAGCATACACGAATGCAAATTACTCGGATACTATTCGAAAACGAGTCAGAGGACAGCGACGAAGAGAACTGATATCATGGGTGAAACAAGATACTGTTATCTATAAAATACTTATGTAATTGATGAGCCAATTAAAGAACGAATGCAAGTGAAGAAAGAGAGGATGACACTGCACACAGATTGTATTCTTTGTTCACTGTTTTTATTACGTTTATTTTATAGTTTTTTGAGATATAATAAAGATAAAGTCAAGTTATAATAAATCAGCATTTGGGTGATTAAAAATGTATCAAATTGCCAAAATATCACAAGATATACTGCCGTGCTTTGGTAAAAGGCCGTAAAGTTCATTTACTGCCTTTTGTTGATTTCGGAAATGTAACAAATTTGAAATATTTGATAAACTTGAAAAATGACTATCTTTTGAAATAATATTCATAATGATTTATTCTATAGTCGAAAGGTAGAAAATTATTGAAAGAATATATTGGCATCGAAATTAATGGAAGACAGTAAAAAAACTGTACTGCCTTTTACCTAAGCAGGGCAGTATACTACGCCGGCGTCATGATTCAGATTACCATGCCTCTATCAATATATTCATATTGCCATGGAACTTCACCTTCTGGCGAGGATAAATAATTAGACAAAATATCTCTCTGGTTAGTTGCAGAGCGGGCAGGATGATTTGCCCCTATTCGACCTATATTGTTGAAACTAGAAGCAGGGTAAGTCCTCCGCCATTCTCCTGGGATAACGTTTCCATCAGAATCATACGTATCAACGTAGTAACTCGGACAATAGTATTGCGCGTGGTCAGGCTTATTATTCTCGGTGTTTTTGATATAGTTGTGCAAGGCAATTGTTGCACATACAATTCTTTCAACAGTTTTAACATCGGCAATAATATTTGAACGAAGTATTCTCCATCGGCTAGATAATATACCAAAACTATTTTCAATTATTCGACGTGCACGAGATAGCCGGTAGTTAAAAATCTGCTGAGGTCTGCTCAAGTGTGTACCTGGATAGGGTCGCATGATATAGTTCTTCAACGGAAAGGCCTCATCAGCAACAAAAAAGTATGGGAATCTTGTATTCGTCCCTGGTAAAGACGTCGATTCTGGTACATCCAACGCATTTTGATCCAGAGCTTTGCCAAATACTGACTCTTTGAAGACGCCGCCATCACTTTGAGAACCAAAGGCACCCACATCAACCATTGTGAACGTATAATTTGCATCACAAACTGCAAGTAGGATGATACTAAAACTTTTCTTATAGTTAAAATACTGTGACCCGGATTTGTTAGGTGCTTGTATGGTAATATGTTTTCCATCCATTGCACCTAAACAATTTGGAAAATTCCATCGCCGGTAGAATTCATCAGCGATCATTCGCCAGTCTTCTTGTGAGTCTGGCGATTTGACATAGATTGGTGATAATGTATCCCAAATCACTTGGCATGTTTCCCGAACTATGTTGCTGACTGTCGATTTAGCGACGTAAAAGCTCCATGCAGTTAACTGCATACTGCTGCCATGTGCAAGGTAACTATATGGGAAAAAATTGTATTAGTTCTCAAGTCAAGGCGACAAGATCATAAAAATATGTAACAACTCACTACAATGTGATCACTAAGCGGTGTTCTGGTGAAAGAGCTTGTCGTAAACTGTTCTTGTGCAGCCTAGGTCCCACCATTTCCAATAATGTGTTGAACTGGTCAACGCTCATTCGAGTGTATTTGGAAAACTGCTCATCATCGTTATCTTTTATGAAAGAATAAAGAGTGTGAAAGTGGCCTTTTTCATTCCGAAGTTGTAACATTGGACGGACCCACCAGCGTCGCTGCTTCCTTGATCGTTTTCTCTTTTTTTGTTTGTGTTTCATAACTTGTGCAATCAGTTGCAGTACACTCACTGTTAGAGGTAGAACAGCCGCCTTATCACACATTATTTTTCGGAGATACTTTTTTCACAGCACAATTGTATTCATGGGTTGTATTCTAAGGTTGTATGCATGTTGTATGTTAGCTTTTTGAGGTTAATAGGTGAGCACAGTTGAGTTTATTGGTTCTGTTCTTCTATTGGCTAGATCCGAGTGGGCAGGGCCTATGGCTACGTCCATTGTAGACAACCGCTGCGAGTATTGCGTCTGCGTCTGGCGTGAACGTGAACGTCTGCGTCCATTGTAAACCATGCTTTATTCTGTGACCCTGATGACTTACTGCGAGATTGGAACAATTGATACAAGAGCCAAAATCTCTCATATCGCTACAACGCCGGATTTCTAGCGCTAAAACTGGTGAAAATGGTGGAATGGTGAAATGGTGGTAAAATTTGTGATTGACTAAAAATGACGTACAAACCTTTGTTTATTGACTCCTGATCACTTAGGCTGTCGTCCTATGGTACGGAAATAGTTCCGTCCGGAGTCTAGTCACTTTTCAAGCACCAATCAGAGGAGTTCCGGACCTTCCGTTCCGTGTGCGCTACCGGTATATACGAACTGTCAACAAATCTTCAGTGTATCTGTGTGTGCGTACTTGCGTAGCTTAAAAGAAAAATGGATCCGTCAAACCCTGTAAGCATATATGTGAGTAGCACATATATGCCTGTAAGTATGAAATTCTGCAGAATACGAAAATCGTTGTTATAGCTGTTTTTAAATTAGAAATATTGAAATGATTCAAATTTCTATGCTTGTGTGGGTGACACGGATCCGTCCCTGTCAGCCATCAGGTGTCCTATGATACGGAATGCATTGGCTCGGAAGCGCCGACAGCCAGTCACAGTAACGCATTTCAAATTTAGCGCCCAAATGAACGATCGCAATTCGCTGGCGATCGTTTCGTGCGTGTCAGTTCCGTATCATGGGATAGTAGGAAAAATAGAGCCCGTAAGGCTGGCGTCTCATGGAATCTAGTTACTTTCCTAGCGCCAATCAGAGGCGTTCTGGATCCATTGACTTACGGGCTCTATTTTTCCTACTTTCCCATGATACGGAATTGACACGCACGGAACGATCGCCAGCGGAATGCGATCGTTATTTTTAGCGCTGAATTCGAAATGCGTTACTGTGACTGGCTGTCAGCGCTTCCGGGCTTGTGCATTCCGTGACATGAGACACTCGATAGCTGCAAAGACGGATTCGTGTTACCCACACAAGCATAAAAATTTTAATCATTTCAATATTTCTAAACTAAAAACAGCTATTACAACGATTTTCGTATTCTGCAGAATTTCATACTTACAGGCATATATGTGCTACTCACATATATGCTTACAGGGTTTGACGGATCCATTTTTCTTTTAAGCTACGCAAGTACGCACACACAGATACACTGAAGATTTGTTGACAGTTCGTATATACTGATAGCGCACACGGAATGGAAAGACCGGAACTCCTCTGATTGGTGCTTGAAAAGTAACTAGACTTCGGAAGGAACTATTTCCGTACCATGGGACGGCAGCCAAAGTCAATGCATCCAGAACGCCTCTGATTGGCGCTTGAAAAGTAACTAGATTCCGGACGAAACTATTTCCGTACCATGGGACGCCAGCCTCACAAATGAATTACAAACGATTTTTGATTAAAAAAACAAGTTAGATGTGCAGCGGCTAACTACATGCTGATTTTTATTCCACGAATTACAATCAAACTAATTACTTACGAACGTTTATCATTGACTTACAATCACTTACAAACCAATTACAAATGATTCCTGATTAAAAATGTTGCAAGAGTGGGGGGGTTCATGGTGGTCTAGAAAAGCGGCGCTCTCATTAACTACCGTTTGCCGCGCTGGCTGCGTGAGGGATTCGAAAATGTCCGTCGGCTACTGCCTGCTGGCAAATCTAACATGGCAGAGGCACCATAAAAGTGGTGGGCTTGTCATTGCTGGAATGTGGGTTGTATAATACATGTCTTTTTGACAGCCCACTCAGTTTGGTGAATATACACAAATGATCGTAGATAAAACTCTGACCAGCGCAACACGTGTTTCTACCCTATCGATCATTATGACGTCGGCGTTGACTGAAGATTTTGAAGACAGCCAGCCGTGGGTAATGATTTGAAGCAAGCAAAAGGGCACAAGGGGCACGGCGCTAACCGTGTAGTTCTGCATTATCAGTTGCATCGGTAAAACAGGAACGATAGTATACAGTCACAGTAGCACAGAAAACATTCTGTATTATCCGCAGAATGTGCCTCGGTTTTTGCTATAAATTCGCGAACTCATTCGACCAGCAGCAATGGACCTGGCAACACGTACCTAAGTATTCCAATTTCTGGCTCATTCTAATAATGAATTACGATTACCTTTTCGAATATGGTCATGTAATCTGATAATTGCGATAGTTATATATTTCAATTGAATATTTAATTCTTCATCGATATCTTCGAACTCATATGCGAAATGAATTTATCAAATATAACGGTCGTGTGGTGTATTACATTCCTCACCCCCTCATATTAGAAACATTGTATGATAAATTGACTTCACAATTTTTATAGAATCAGGCGATCAGAAAGTGTCGTCTCCGGTACAGGATGTACCGGAGGCCTGCAGCGAGGCCGGTGTCGCGAAATCTCCAGTACATCTTGTGCCGGAGAAGGCTGCGGGGCGCAAACCAGGTGTACCGGAGGCAACACCTACTCCGGTACACCCTGTACCGGAGAACAAAGACGGAGACGGTAAAGAGTGAGTTTTCGCCAGATTTGTTTGGTATCACTTCGGCTACATATTTTCCATGTGTAACTTCTTACCATATTGAATATTGTTGAATATTATAAATAGAACTTGAAAAGTATTATAATGTAGCATGATGTTTGCGAAGTATAACAGCAGCTTTCTAGCGCGATGAAATCACAGAAACGTGCAAATTTTAAATTTCTCGGTAATTTGAATTTTGTGTTTTCTGACAAAAGAGCGTCTCTCACGAAGTGTCAAGTCTGTATGACATATTACTAATGCTGATCGTTGTAAAAATAATGTAACTTACTCAACTTGTTTCACATTACAGCAGGAAACGAAAAAACAAACGGGGTACCGCCGCCGGTACAAAGAAGAAAAATACCCGCGGTGGTTATCGCGGCAGGGGCAGGGGTGGCGGCGGCAGCATCACTTTAAACGGGCGGCCGGTGAGCAAAAGCCGCGATAATTTTATTTTCAATATTTATTAGTTTGTAGGCATATTAGTAATAATAATAGTAGTAGTAATAGTAGTAGTTCAGTATTTGTATTAGTAGTAGTAATAATCATGATAAATATAATCATAATAATAATAATAATAATAATAACAATAATAACAATAACAACAACAATAACAACAATAACAACAATAACAATAACAACAATAACAACAACAACAATAATAATAATAATAATAATAATAATAATAATAATAATAGTAATAATAATAATAATAATAATGACAACAACAACAACAATAATAATAATAATAATAATAATTTCAATGCCGACTTGATTATTTTCAATGTTTACATTCCTTCCTATTCTGGATTGAGTATTCATGGAAAAAAGTATCACGAAAAAAGAAAAAAGGAAAGTATCTAAAAATAGAGATCAATATCGATAAATTGATGAATAATTTAGAATGTGCCAAATAGACGAATATTCTTTTTCTTCGGTCCTATACGAAAGTTACGTTGTCTATCACTAAAAAGAAATTGCGTCAAAATTTCCGCCACTCATTTTTATGTTTCAGTAAAAATTTTCATGCAAATTTTCATGACGACAAATAATTGAAATATTTATTCCTCGTAGTCTCTTTTTTTCTCATCAATCTGTCGTGTGAAGATGAAAAATTTGAAAAGAAAACAAAAAATCGAATTTACGCGTATTACAAATGGAAAATCTGCCCATCCTCTAAGCGAGTACTTAAAATTAGGGGGAAATCTGGCAGTACCGGACGGTGGGCAGTATCGGTCACTAGTTGGTTCAGCTTTTCTGAGACTGATGGCGTTAATCTGACTATTGCTAATCACACATGCTACCTATTCAAACATGCAAAATGAACTGCAACTTCGTATCGTTGCGCGTTTGTCAAAATTGTTGCCAACAGCGTTGACTGAAGATTGGTAAAGACAGTCAGCCCTGGGTAAAAGTTTGACGCCACTAAGCGGGTTTGGCGGGTTTGGCGTCGAAACAGCCCCCTGACTTACCAGCCGAATCTGCCAGATTTCGGCAAGGCGTATGCGAGATACTGGAGTGGTATGGCCGGTAAATTCGGTGTAGTCGATGAATGCAGGAACCACTTATGACGCCAAACCCGCAGACATAATTTTCCTTGTTATCGATGCGAAATTGTCAAAAAGCACTTACCGACTTCTTCCACATATTTGTAGAAAATCATCTAAAAATTATAAATGTTTTTCTTCTATGAATAAAAATGGCGTATATTTCTATATGTCCTCGAAAGATTTTTTTATTATGACAAAGTTGGTGATTCTTGTGGATCTAGAAAATTTTTGAAATCCAGATTATTTTTAAACTACCAAGTATAATTATCGCGATGCGTATTATTCTTCTAGGAAAATAATATCAGCTCTGAAAAATAATTTGATTCATTTTCTCGCGGTTTTTAATTTTTTTTATCGCCAAATAGTTATCTCGGTGCGTGTTATTCTTTTAACCTAATATGAGCTCTGAAAAATTTAATTACAAAAAAATAAAAAAAAAAAGGTAATTGTTTGACCCTATTTTCGGTTGTAGAAAATCGAAAAATCAACATTTTTTTACTTTTTTCTCAAATTGTTTAATTTAACGGCGGATTGATTAAAAACATTCTAGAATTTTGTAAATTAGATATTTTTAATAGTTCTTGCAACTTTCACATACCAAAAGGTCGTATCTTTGATGTTTTTGATCCAAATGTTCATTTTCTCATATTTGGAAAGTTTGAAAATAATTTTTATCGTAAAGTACATGAAAAATGGAGTAATTTTAAACAAAAAAATTTGTAATAGAAAAATTTTCGAATTTGTAAAAAAATGTTTATTTCATTTTATCAGTATTTCAGTAAAAATTTTATATTTTATAATAAGAATAGTGTTTGAATTGAAAAAAATACAAACAATAAAGTGAATGGAATTTAATATTTTCGTAAGCATACATTACAAATTTTAATATATGTGGGGAATTCCACGTCAGACCGGGCAAGAAATAACCGCGCTATTTTTTAAATCGAACGAAACTTTTTTCTCGTATTATATACTAAAAAAAAAAAAAACGATACATATTTCGGAATTCGTCCGAAATATTTTTTTTTCAAAAATTACAAAATATTCAATTTTGATGCAAAATGACGCCCGGTAAGCTTCAAAAATTAATATCTCCGGTTTTATTTGCCGTAGAAAGATGATTGACAGCGCATTTTAAAGGTGAAAGAATAAGCTTAGTTAAAAAATTTTATCCATCCAAAAATCATTGAAAATTGCAATTGTTATTGACAAATGAAATGGTTAATAATTTTTCATCATGGAAAGAGCCACTTTTAAAATTCTTAAAAAAAAAAAATTCGGATACCTCATTCAATTCTGAATGGAAAAGATTTTTTTTTTTCATGGAGGTTTGATGGAGTTTATTTTTTATAGAATTATTTATCAGTCGCCGTGTCGCGCCGGGCCCGATCGCACCGCGCGCGACCACTTCAGAACCATTCGCTGTGTGATCCGAATGATTCCGAAGTGATGTAGGCGCTCTCGGGCGCTACACAGCGACTGATAAATAATTCTATAAAAAAGAAACTCCATCAAACCTCCATGAAAAAAAAAACTTTCTCTATTCAGAATTGAATGAGGTATCCAAAATTTTTTTCCATGATAAAACATCATTAAACATTTCATTTGTTAATAACAATTAGAATTTTCAATGATTTTCGGGTGAATAAAATTTTTCTCAAAGCTTATTCTTTCACCTTCAAAACGCGCTGTCAATCATCTTTCTACGGCAAATAGACCCGGAGATATTAATTTTTGAAGCTTAGCAGGCGTCATTTTGCATCAAAA
The DNA here is from genome assembly GCA_963978495.1 of Athalia circularis. NCBI lineage: Eukaryota > Metazoa > Arthropoda > Insecta > Hymenoptera > Athaliidae > Athalia > Athalia circularis. The sequence continues at coordinate 12,069,059 of OZ021702.1, forward strand.
TTGAATAGTTTGTAACTTTTGAAAAAGAGATATTTTGGACGAATGCCGAAATACGTGTCAGCTCTTTTTGCGTGTATAATACGCGAAAAAAGTTTCGTCTGATGTAAAAAATACGAGGTCAAAAAATCGCAAAATCCGTCCGGTGTGACGTGTAGAATTGCCCATGTATATCGAAAAATATTATCGAAATTCACAATTAAGTGGTGATCGGATAGCAAAGACTGTTAGGCTTAAGAAGTATCCAAATAATTATTGCGGTGTGTACTTTTGTACAGCTGTAAAAAGCTAAGGGGTTCGTGATACATAATCGCGTTGATAATCGCCGTTCTTATATCACAATATTGTGTTTATCCCGAATGCATCGAATAACATATTTGACAGAGATATAGCCGAGTAACTAAACGAAAGAAACCGCGGAGACTCCGCCCATTCTCACATGTGTAAATTCGCTTGCCTTTCTGCAATTCTTTCTCCCCTGTCCGACTTCGTGCCGACCGTGTCCACGTGTTAGCGACAAATCAGTCTCTGCTGCACCGCAGCGGACTTCGGAAGTAGTGGAGAACCTGTCACCGTTTGTATTTGAGTTAATTATATTTTATTACAGTGCATTCTATATTTCAGTAATTTCGATTTGTGTCATCACCTGTTTCGGATCTACCTCAACGTACATTGGATATACCTCTACATATTGTAAGCAATTACAGATTTTCTTTACCGTAAGCTAAATGGCCGGACGTAACAACTTGGTGGCTAGTTGCGTCTGCGCTCATTCGGGTTGTGCTGCGCGTAGCAGGGATAATGTCCCGGGGATACGGTTTTACCGATTACCTTCAAGCCTAGATCCCGCGGTAGCGTTAGAATGGTTGGTTAACAGCGGCAATGCTGATCTTGCCGAAGCATCTGCCAAGCAGTTAGACCGAATCCGGATATGCAATCAGCATTTCTCCCGAGATGCAATTTTCCCCAGCGGCCGCTTGCGTCGTGGAGCCGTCCCCAATCCTTGTGGACCGCGAGTTGTGCCCGCCGATTCACCCTCTGCACGCGCCGGTGATCGCGACGCGTGGAGAGCCCAGCGGAGGCATTTAAAACGCCAGATCGCGATTAGGGACGAGGAAATCGTGAAATTGAGGAAAAGTAATGCTGCGTTGAGGAGGAATTTAAAAGTATGTAGAAGGTCGCTGTCTCGTCAAACCGCGAAGATGCCGGCGGATGACATATCTGACGCAAGTCTCGCTTGTGCCCTCTACCGACGAGTCAAAGGTTTTTTGTACACCTTCTTGTGCATGCAACTTTTTCATAATACGAATGCGCAATATTCCCCGGACGAAAAGGATTTGGCTATGGCAATGCATTACACATCGCCTAGCCTCTACACCAAACTGCGCGAACGGTTCGGATTCGTCTTACCTTCGATTTCAGTCTTGAAATTATGGTTCGGTCGTATCAAGCTATGGCCAGGCGTTTGTCCCTCGATTTTTAGTTGCTTATCAAAAAAAGTCGCTTGCATGGAAACAAACGAACGAAAATGCGTTCTTCTCTTCGATGAAGTGAAGATTAAGAAAGGCTTCGAATACAACGAAGCACGTCAGAAGGTTGAGGGTTTCCAGGACCTAGGTAGTTTAGGAAATTCTGATGGAGTAGCCACGAGTGCTCTCGTTTTTATGGTCCGGGGCTTGCTGCATAATTGAAAGCAGCCTATTGGGTATTTTCTGACAGGGGGTCCGATTCCTAACGAGACTCTGTCGGTCATCGTTGATCAGATGCTGGACGAAGTCATGGCAACCGGGTTGGATGTTCGAGCTTTGGTCTGCGACCAGGGTCCTAATAATCAAAGCGCAATTACCCGGCGAATACTGTCAATAGATCAGCCGTACTTTATACACAGGGGTAAAAAAGTGTACGCCCTGTTCGACGTGCCCCACCTGTTCAAGAACTTTCGGAATCAGCTCTTGGTACACGATATCCAGTTTGACGAAGGTTGAATAGCTTCTTGGGGGGACGTGCAGAAGTTGTGGGATCTTGAAAAAAATCAAGCGACCAGAGCGGCCGTGAAACTGTCCGAGAAACACGTGAATCCAGGGCTGTTTCAGAGAATGAACTGTCGTCTTGCATTGCAAGTATTCAGCCATGAAGTGTCCGCCGCTATGCAGACCGCAGCAACGACGCAATGCATCGACACGCCAACCGTGATGAATACTGCGGCATTCATTGGGATTTTGAACGATACCTTTGATCACCTCAACAGTCGAGTTCCGAATGATGCAAATCCCAACCGCTGTGCGTTATCTGAGCAGCATTTCGAAATCCAGGAACGTTTAGAAAACATACTTGTGGAATCCGCGAAATGGCGAACACTGACGAAAAAAGGCCCTAAAATCCCCCCATGCTTCAACGGCTTCAGGCAAACCGTTAAGGGGATACTTTTGCTGTGGGAAGACTTAAAAAGCGAAAATGTGAAATTCCTGATGTTGGTCAGAGTAAATCAGGATGCGTTGGAGAACATGTTTTCGATGTTGCGTTGCCACAGAGAAACGTACAATCAGAATCCGACGGCGCAGCAGTTTCGACTCGTCTTTCAAAAAAACATCGTTCTGAATCTGATGAAACCAGCGCAATCTGCGAATTGCTTGGACGACGAGGACGATACGCTACTCGATGGCGACGAGCAAACAGCTGTACATAACCGGACGAGGAAAGACAATGATTCCAACGTTCCATGCGGTCTCGATGGACTTGCCCCAGAAATGGATGTCGAACTGGACGCCAACGATAATATTTATGACGATGTCCACCAAATCGTCGAGCGTGCCAACGACATATTTAAGGCCGATCAAGCATCGCTCACCGCCTGCGCAGTTGAGTACTTTGCCGGGTACATCGCCAAGAAGTCCATTAATAAGACGGACTGCGAACGGTGTCGTGAAGAACTCATCAATCCCGACCCAACGCTTGTCGCTAGTAGGCAGGTGTTGACGTATTTCAAGGCCTACGAGACCAAAGATGAGAAGGAATTTGGGCATATGTGCGAAGCAACACCTAGATTTTCCTTGATCTTCGATGTCATGACTGCGGTCTTCGACAACTGGTATCCACGTTACAGAGCCCAGTATGGAATTCAAGACAAGATCTTTGATTTGATTCAGCGCGCCGTGAATGTCAACAACAATGGTTGGTTCCAGGACGAAGTGTGCGGACAGCATCGGCGTGACTTGGCGTACAACTTCATGCGCGTGAAAATCAACAAAGACGTCAAATGGTTAGGAGACCAATGCCGAGCCCAAAGTATCCGAAGCATGGGTCAGAAACCTCCGCAGAAACTGAGAAACTCACAGGGTACCTAAATCATCAACGTGAGGTGTGATGACGGCTTGCATCTTGCAGACCAGGAGGTGATCGAGGGGATGACCATGGATACCTTGTTCGCGGCTCTTCGGAGTTGATACGAACACGTCGCGGCTCGCGTCTCTTTAGGGAGGTGCTCGAGTTGATCGACGACGTGGGAGACTTTGTCAATAGCCTCCTCGTGGCGTCTCCTGGAAATGCTCTTAATGAGTAGCTAATAATTGACGATTATAATTTTCTGTTATGTCATTAATTTCCATTTTAATCTTTCGGTGAATTTCATACTCGAGATCATGCGAAAAATTGACATGTCTGTTCGATGCAGGTGATGGCAAGCATTAGAATTCGCTCTGTGTAGAATATTTAAAAATTGACTAGTTTTCAGGAATTTGTGAAAATCGTATCCATACTCAGTTTTATATATTAATAACGTTGTATTATAGACTTTGTATTTTTTCACGAAAACTATACTACTAAAGCTACTCGAGCCATACTTCATTTAAGTGTTTCAATCTCACAATAATAAATGGTAGGTAACCGAATACTTCAAATATCATTCCCTCATCGTGTCTCAAACGACACATTTAAATTATATTATATCATTAATTTATTATGTTCTATGAATTTGACTAGTTTTGATCATTACTTATATTAAAAATCGTGCATTCAACAGTACATACCCTTTTCATTAGGTACCGAGTAAGAAATCATCGGAAAATCTAATTTTTATGTGTATCCCAAAAAAAATTATCATTCCCTCACTTTTTACTAAAACCTGGATTGTACTTCTAAATCGGATCGTCGGTTGCCGCGCTTATGAATTTTTTGCAGTTAGCAGCATTGTCAATGAAGTCATATTATCATTGATACAAGGCGCGAAGAGATGTGTTGTTGTCAAATGGTTTTAAATTAATTATTCAAATGTGACAATTTCATATCTCATTCTCTCACACCATCTGAATATAAGGTAATTATTTCATTTGTAATAATCATTATGATTTTTCACATGTTTTGTGGAGTAAAAATTTTGCCTTGAATCGGAATTTAATCTGAGATTATGTTTGACCAGTTTTTGTAGCTTATGTTTGATTTTATCATTCCCTCACTATCATTCCCTCGATTTTCTATTCTGCAGAAAATTGAAGCACCAAAAGGAATAGGAATCGGGCACCGACTACGCAATTGATATGGTTGAATGAATTCTAATACTTGGCGCTAATTTTTGATTTCACGACCGAGATTATCGCAAGATTTTTTCGTTTTACTGTAAAAAATTCGGAAACTGACTCAACACCCCATATACGTTTGATTGAGTTCTAGTAGTTGGCGCTAATTTTTGATTTCACCACGGAGATTAGCGCTATGTTTTCAGTGTTCTCATGAGATAGTTGATTTCATTTTTTGCAGGATCAGTTTGAACTTGTGTTATTGACTGTTCAATAAATTACCGTTGACACTTCTTCAATGCGAGCCCGAATTCTGTCGGAGAAAATAATTTCGTACTTGGCGGTTTTTTTACACATTTATAATGTTTTTGTAGTTCAAATTTTTCATAAAGCGTTACGATCTAAAGACATAGTTTTCACGTTTTAATTCATACAAACATTGTGTTTTGCCCTTGAATGGATATTGTGCTCTTCAAAAGAAAGTCCTCCCATCATAACCGGGAACGCGGCTCGATGGACTCGCAACGATTCAGATGTTTGATAAATTAAAATATTTCTTCTCGTTCTAATTTTCCAGTTTTTTATTTATGTATTAGTTTTTATACACAATTAGATATGGGGACGTATTATGCGTGTTGCTTTCTCAGCCGGATTTTAAATTTTGATCAACTTCAGTAATAACTGCAGTAGATCAGAAGATGCAAATGCTATACTTTTTTTCTAATGATACATGAGTATTAGTGTCAGAATATATACGTGTAATGTTCACAATTAACCGGCCGCCCCAAAGCCACACGCTACTACCAGAAAATAATTATAGGTGTAGGTTATGAAATGAATACGTAAGCAAGGTTACTTGTGAATGTTTTTATTTTTTATTTTTTGGGTGGAACGTATAAAAATCCTGTGTTGCCCGCATTCCGCAACAAGGTCTCCATTATCGCGGTCTGGCCTCCGCCTCCGCGTCCACCACCGCCTCCACCGCCACCTCCACCGCCACCTCCGCCGCCACCTTCGCAGCGCCCCTTCACCCGCTTGTTTGACCATCGATATCTAGTAAACAATTGAACAACACTCTTGTTGAATCGCGTCATGCAGGCATTCTCTCAATCATATAGTACACATAATAACATCACCCAAAGACAATAACTTATGCAATCAATTAGGAGAATCGGAACTCACAATTACGATAATTATAATATTGGCGGTCAAGCGAGAAATGATATGTACGTACGTAGTTATAGAAAAACATGTACTTAGTATTTGCTATTAAAAAGAAGTGTTAGGTATTGCTGTAAGGAAAACAACAATAATATCTACAGTAATACTAATGATTGCGACAGAATGTGTTTTTTAGCGAAAAAAGAATTTCATATATAATTTTATTTAAAAAAAAAAGGAAGACAAGCATGTTATTCAGTGGGTTTACGTAGTTTCGTGAAAAAGTCGTGCACTCAATAAGTCGAACGCGTAAGAAAAATCACTAACCCTAATGTTGTAATCGAGTACATTTACTTTTCTGCGGATCCGGTATTTTTTTTATTCATTCGTCGAATTCTCTTCGTTAATATATTGGTTAAAAAACTGTTCAATTATTACATCATTTGAAGCTTACTTCTCTCCTCTTTCTCTTTTCCTCTCCGCCCGCGAACCCTTTCTCTTGACAATCTTCTGCTTCATCTCTTTTTCCTTTTCCTTCATCTCCTTTTCCTTTTCCTTCTCCTCCTTCTTCTTCTTATCCTTCTCCGCCGCTCTCTCTTTTTCGTCCCGCTCCCTGTGCCTTTTCAACCGCGCCAACCGCCTTCTTTCTATTTCTTCTTTCCGCTCGAGCTCAACCTGTCTCTTTTTTTTCTCTATTTCCTTCATACGTGAAGTAAAATTTTTGGCAATTATAAAAAAAATTAATAGTTAAGTTTTCACCAAATCTCCACGTTTCAAGGGGTGGAGAATCACCTCTGACGATCTTTAGTTGAACGTTGTGTGCAATTATAAATTAATGTCCGCTGACAACCCGATAAGAATCTAACTGATTTTTGTGCTTCTAAGAATCGTCGCGATATTGTTGTTATTATTATTATTATTGTTGCTATTACTATTTGTTTCAACCCTTTCAGGTGCACATTTTGTTTGCAAAGCAATAATCTTGAAAAAGAATCGATATTTGACAGCTATCAATTGTCAACTTGACTGTCAAAAGTTTCAAATAGAAACAACGGATATTTGTATGGTTTTGGGTCGATGTACTTTGTGACGATTTCCATAGCTCGGCAGTCAAATTATATTTTTTTCATCAAATTCACCGTCAGAACATTGTCAAATACGATTTTTAGTTTAGTAATTAGCAGTTCTTTGGAATATTTATTGTACATTGAGCGACTCGACAGTTAATTTTGCAGCTACCAGTTGCCAAAATGCATTTTTAAAATGAGAATCGTCATCAGCGATCTCAAAAACATATATATACATACTATTATCATATTGTCGTCTACCGAAATTTCATGTAACCGAGTTTTCTTTGAAAAAAGTCATTTTTTTTTCATTTTCAATCATTTATAACTAATTTCCAGGAAAATTAAATTGCAAAATGAGGTAGTAACGGTTGCCGGAACACGTCAGTGATATGAAACAACTAGATTTACTCGTACAAAGTGCGAAGTATTAAAATAATTGGGATTGCAATTGAAAAAAGTAGGTCTCTAATAGATGATACACTGCCCCTCAAAGCGGTAAAGACGTCGGAAGTTTGAGAGCTTGCTAATCACGGTCAGCTGAATTACCCGCACCTCTTTTTTCAGCGCGGCGGCGTCCGTGTTTGTGGCTCCGGATGTCTCTTCATGGTGTTACTTTTCAAAAATAATCACAAAAACAGAGTTTACAATTATTCATCAAAGAAAATGAACCTAGTCTGCACGAAGGGCGACTGAAATAATTTTTTTAGATTAATTTCGACTCGACCTTTTAAACAAAATACAGAAAGAAAATGCAATTGAGTATATACACTGGGGTGTCCGTTATTTACGGAATTGTTTCTTGTTTCTGCAGCGCCCCCTAGACTTTGAGTTTATGGTCTAATAAAAAATATCAGACCAAAAAAAGGTCACAATACTCATATTAATCCTTGCCCTAAAGACGATACATTTTCCATTTAAATAGCATGGGATTTCGCCACTTTTTACATTTAATTTTTTTTCTCTTGAGCAAAGAACGATACAGCAATAGGATGGACATATTCTTGTAGGAAATCGAATGCTCTTCAAAAAATGTCATTCATAATTTTGTGATATATTCACTCCTGTCAAAGTTATTGAAGGTTAAAGCTGAACTCATTCTGAATTTTCAGATTTTTATTACTGTTATGGTGAAATTCTTATTATTTAGGTGAAACTTTGTTGTTTATTTACAAAAATATTTAATTCATGATAGTGCAATTATAAAAATTTGAGAAAAAATGTTGAAAATGTTTAGACAATTTCAAGTAGTTTCAAATCAAATCGTTGATTATTTTATGAACTGTAATTCTTTTAAATATTTTGAAAGATTCAATATCGATACGAACTCTCTTCAGCTAGATAGTAGTAAATTTGTCGGACAATCCAGAATATTTAAGAGGATTAGAAATTGTCAAACATCTAAGAATTGTCAATGACACGGCATAAAAAGCTATGAAATTGACTGAAAAAGGTATTAATATTTTAAGGAAACACGAAGATGAAAAACAATTTGTGATTGAGATTGTGATTAAGTACAAAAAACAATTTCGAATTATATCTAAAGATTATTTAGCAAAATAAACGATATATACTCAGATATTGAACATTTTATTTAATTTCATACGTTTTTCGAATTTTTATGAATTTTTTAGTATTGTACTATCAGAAATTAAATATTTTTTAAAATGATGAACAAAGTTTTATCAGAATAATAATAATTTCACCTTGAAATTAATAAAAATCTGAGTATTCAGAATGACTTTAGCTTTCAGCTTGAATAACTTTGAAAGGTGTGAATGTATCAAAAACTTATAAGTGACATTTTTTTGTAGAGCATTCGATTTCCTACAAGAATATGTTAATCCTATTGCTGTATCGTTCTTTGCTCAAGAGCAAAAAAATTAAATATAAAAAGTGGCAAAATCCAATGTTATTTGAATGGAAAATGTATCGTCTAATGTGTGTGGAATTATAGTGAAGAACAAAATCCCTAAAACCGGACACACATTTTTACCACTGAACCTGGATAGTATACTACCTAACACCACCATAGGTAATTATTCATGAAAAGGGCCCCCATACCGATTTAGTATGTTCTGATTTCTTTAAAAGTGCACGCAGACATTGCAACAGCACCATACTTATATCGTTACAATTGAAGGTGGCCCCACATCCTGCTATAGCAATTGATTACTTTATTAGAACAAGAACAACGGGCGACTTACCGTATTGGTTTCTCTTTTTGCAGAATGAACTTACTTCGATGAAGTTTCAAGACAGACTGGCATTTCATCTAATATATGCGAATAACCGCGTGGCAAGAGCAACATTGTTGCCGCGGCGGTGATCGCTCAGCGATTCGGTATTGTAATTTACAATTAGTCCAATCAGATTATACATACATATTATTGTGGCCAGAAATAGGTTAGCCGATTTTTCTATAAGGTCATTAGACCACCAGAAATTATATATATCTTTAAAAGTTTGACGATTCTTTGTAACGGATGTAGCCGCAAAAAATTGTAAAAAAATAAAGAAGCGATATTTCATGAAATAAGTTATCTCCTGTAGGTTTTTCGGGAAAAGTGTTAATACAAAAGTTGTTTGTAATGGAAATATCCGGAAAATGAGCTGTAGCACGAAATATTATCGTAATTAATTTACCTGGAAATTGCGAAAAACCACTAAATAAATTTTTTGTATTTTTTCTAATAAATTGAAAGATTCGTCAAATAGTTAACTTTTGGCATTGAAACTAACGGGACAGTAACTTCAAGCCGTCTCCAGACAATAGTCTAAGATTCACTCACGTATGTCATATAGTTAAGCAACAACACGCAACGAGGCAGAATTCGTAAATTAACTATACAATCTCACGAACGATGGGCACAAGGTACCAAAAAATCGTGAATATACTTTTCTATATACTTCCTATAAATAGAAGAGAATTTTTTTTTACATAAACAACGGATATTTCTGCGATTCAAGAATTTTTACTCTCAAATAAATAGGGATATCCCCGAAAATTAGACGAATTATCGGATAGATCTTGATGGATTCTTATTGTTCTCTCTTTAGCGAGTATATTCTTATTGTTCTCTCTTTAGCGAGTATAAAACTTTAGCGAGCATACGTCAAGGTTAAGGAAGTCGTCTAAATTATGAGTAAAACCCTTTTTTCATTTTTAAATCATTAAACTACGGTAAAAATAGAAAAATCGTAAAATTGACTGATGCTGCAACTTTGACCTTAAATAACTCCGAAACCGTTATAGTAAGCGAAAAATCATAAAAAACCTTTTTTGTAGAGCGTTAGATTTTCTACAAGAATTACTATTTTTGATATGATCTGTTCATCCGTTCATGACGTAAAAAATTTCAAAGTAATAACAGATTTTTTCCCGTGTTATTTTCATTTAAAAGTTTAATTATTGGGGGGGCCGGGTGAAAATTGAAATTAAGAGCTATAACATGACATAATTTTTTTTTAACAGATTTTGAACCGATTTAGGACTATCGTGAAAAAAAATTCTGAAAAACCCTATATAAGGACTATAATGTTACGACGGTCGAACGAATCGTAGTTTGAGAGCTTGCCAATCACGGTCATCTGAATTCCCCTCACCTCTTTTTTCATCGTGGCTCCCGCTCCCTGACTTCTTCGTAGCATATTCTTTCTTTGAAAAAAAAAAACAAAAGAACAAAGTTAAAAATTATTCATGAAACAAAGTTAACCTAGTCTGGACGAAGGGCGAGCTGAAATAATTTTTTTAGATTAATTTCGACTCGACCTTTTAAACAAAATACAGAAAGAAAATGCAATTGAGTATATACACTGGGGTGTCCGTTATTTACGGAATTGTTTCTCGTTTCTGCAGCGCCCCCCAGACTTTGAGTTTATGGTCTAATAAAAAATATCAGACCAAAAAAAGGTCACAATACTCATATTAAACCTTGCCCTAAAGACGATACATTTTCCATTTAAATAGCATGGGATTTCGCCACTTTTTACATTTAATTTTTTTTCTCCTGAGCAAAGAACGATACAGCAATAGGATGGACATATTCTTGTAGGAAATCGAATGCTCTTCAAAAATGTCACCTATAATTTTGTGATATATTCACTCCTTTCAAAGTTATTCAAGATTGAAGACCTCATTCTGAATTTTCAGATTTTTATTACTATTATGGCGGAATTCTTATCATTCAGGTAAAACTTTCTTGTTTATTTACAAAAATATTTAATTTATGATAGTGCAATACTAAAAAGTTGAGAAAATATGTTGAAAATGTTTGGACAATTTTAAGTGGTTTTAAATCAAATTGATGATTATTTAACGAACTGTAATTCTTTTGAATTTTTTTAAAGATTCAATATTGCTACGAACTATCTTCAGCTAGACAGTAGTAGATTGGTCAGACAATCCAGAATATTGAAGAGGACTAGAATTTGTCGAGCATCTAAAAATAGTCAATGATACTGCAGACAAAGCGATAAAATTGACTGAAGAATGTATTAATATTTTAGGGAAACACGAAGATGAAAAACGATATGTGATCAAGGCTGTGAGTTAGTATAAAAAACAATTTTGAATTGTGACAAAAGAATGCTCAACAAAATAAACGATATATACTCAGATATTGAACATGTTATTTAGTTTGATAAATTTTTCAAATTTTTACGAATTTTTCATTATTTTACTATTAGAAATCGAATATTCTTTAAAATGATCAACAAAGTTTCATTCGAATGATAATAATTTTTCGATAAGAGTAATAAAAATCTGAAAATTCAGAATGACTTCAGCATTAATCTTAAAGAACTTTGGAAGGAGTGATTCTATCAAAAACTTGAAAGTGAAATTTTTTGTAGAGCATTCAATTTCCTGTTAAAATATGTTTATCCCATTGCTGTATCGTTCTTCGTTCAAGAACAAAATAATTAAATGTAAAAAGTGGCAAAATCCCATGTTATATAAATGGAAAATGTATCGTTTTTAGGGTGAGGTTTAATATGAATATTAAGAACTTGTTTTGGTCTGATATTTTTGGTTAGATCATAAACTCAAAATCTAGGGGGCACTGCAAAAAAAAAACAACTTGGTAGATAACAGACACCCTAATATTCACCCTGCCCCCTTGCACTCCACTATATAATTCGGATTTCTTTTAGTGTACGGTGGTGTTTGGTAGTACAATATTTAGGTTTGATGCATTTTTTTTAAATATGAAATGTAGTCGAATTTTCATTGTTTATAATAATTCAATACATTACATGAAAGCATGTTAATCCAATCAATAAATTTATTAATCATGGTTTCCCAAATACTTTTTATTCTTGGATTTTCGCAATAGTTTTAAACAAAATTGTGGTTGCCGAAAATCACTTTCATTGCAATTCGGATGTTCGGATAACGTCGTCGATGCTTCCTAACTATCCGCAATTAATTCTGCTCCTGTTCTCTATCTTTGGTTGAGCGATTAACCTACTCTACAACGGTTGGTTTTACGACGCATTAATGACGGTCCTTTTTTTTCAGAGCGTTTAATTTCCGACACAAAAATGTCAATCGATTTGTTGTCAAACTAGTTGTTATTGAGTAATAGAATTCCAAACACGGCCTGGGTTTGTATTCCACATTATTTTTATGAAAAAAAGAATACGGAGATCTTTTTTTGCGTAAATGAAACTTTGAAACTTACTTAGTACGAAAAGAAAGCATAAAAATAATTTTATTTTCAACACCCTGATAAATATATTGTCAATTATACTCACAAGAAGAATAGCGCCGTTCGATTAATTCTGAGAGCATTCTCTAACTGTACCCTGATCCATAAAAAAAACCTAAAGTTAATGTGTCAATTTGGTGGTTTGGTGTAGATAAAATTTCGATGATAAAATAAGCATTATACAGAATTAACAAATTTCGCCGAACAATGATAGTAATCATTTTTTCATAATTTCAAAGAAAAATGTACAGCTACCCTCATTTTGTGCCACCGAAAAAGAAAAAAAATTATTGACCTTTTGTGGTTATCGTTTTCGTCCTCATTGCTGTGTTTCTCCTACAAATCAGCAGATCTATTCACGATAAAATGTGTGTGGAATTGGTGAAGTACAAAATCCCAAAAACCGTACACATATTTCTACCACTGAACCTGGATATCATACTCCCCAACACCACCATAGGTAATGATTCATAAAAAGGGCCCCGTACCGATTTAGTTTGTTCTGATTTATTTAAAAGTGTACGCAGGCATTGCGACAGCTATAAACTTATATGGTTACAATTAACGGTGCCCCCAAATCCTGCTATAGCAATTGATTACTTTATTGAAACAACAATAACGTGTGACTTACCGTATTGGCTTCTCCTCGCAAGAGTTCAAGAAATACTGGCATTTCATCTGATATACGCGAATAACCGCGTGGTAAGAGCAACATTGTTGCCGCGGCGGTGATCGCTCGGCGATTCAGTGTTGTAATATAGTGCAAACAAATTATACATTAGACTGTATCAATTCAAACGACTTTTTTCTTTCTTCAATCCCATATGAAAATGACGTTGTCTATCACAAAAAAAAATTGTGTAAAATGTTCAGCCTTTTATTTTCATTTTTCAGTTAGCGCTCGCTTAAATAAGAATTTTTAATGAAAAATTATTTCTTTCTCCACTTTATGTTTTATAAATGATTAAATATAACAGACAAAAAAAAGATCATCGTATGATTTTGTAGGGAATCGAATTCTCTACATAGACAACTTTTGACCGAATTAAAAAATTCAGCCACTTTTGTTCTGGGGGTAGTAAAACTTAATTTTTCTCCAAAATTTATTATCTTATTCATAGTTGAACACTTGAAAAATAATTATTTTTTCGATAAAATTCACTGACCTGAAGAAATAGTTTTCATGCTTTAGATAAATAAATCAACATGGAGCTGTTAATATTAACTACTTTTGTAATGATATTTTATTTTTATTTTGTCCGTTTTTACAGTGAACCTTTCCTTAATTGTCTTCTGTTATATAATATTGTTCATCATGGTTATTTCATTATTCTACTACTGATTATGAAAAATTCTTACCTTTCTGATAGATCAAGTATTCATCGTTTCAAATAATAAAATATCGAGAAAAATTCGATTAAAAACACTTTTTTCTTTATTTTTATACATTTTTTTTGTATTCAGGAGAACGAATTCCGTACATTAGAGTGGTGTAGAAAAAACGAATATTTTTTTTGCGTCTTCTATGCAAATATTAAGTTTAACATGTTTTTAGAGCCCTCTACAAGACTCAGGCGTTGTACCAATTATCAGTCAACAAATCAGGTCTAAAAAAAGTTTTTCAGGGGTCGCTCAAGATTTTTAAAAATTTCCAAAATCATACAAAATTTGATTGGTTTCTTCTGTAATTTTTCTCGTATCATTTTATCATTTTCTACGTTAAAATTGTCGGGGATTCTGAAAATTTCAAGTCGATATTGTGATTTCTAAAAGCCGCTCAATATTTTTCTAACTTCAAAGTAAAGTACGTGAAATGTTTTCGAGCGACCTTTAGATTTAAATAATAACGACCTAATTTTTTTTCTGAAAGTTAATACAGGGTGGGGCATTTATCTTGAGATACCTGAATATCTCGCCAGCAAAATGTTTTTCGAAAAAATGGTTTATACAAAAGATATTTGGCTTCAGAGGGGAAATATGACAGCATTGCATATTTTTCATTTGGTGGACGGATTCAAGGTTGTTTGGAGGTCAGCGTCACTTTGTCAGATGGAAACTCATATTTTTCTCATTAATGTCGTAATCTACAAAAAAAAAGAACAAACAACTTTTGTTTGAACAACTTTTCTGTTGGGTTCATGTTTTTTTAGATATGCAATTTCGAATTTTTCTCACATTACACAGGAATTGTCATACAAGAACAATCGTTATACAAAACTAAACATGAAGCTGCCGAAAAATGCTCAAGATCTTCATTGTGTATCATCTGTTCCAAATTTTATGATGATTTTGAGCATTTTTGTGCAGCTTTATGTTCAGGTTTTGATTATGATTATTAATGTATGACAATTCCTATATAATGGGAGAAAAATTCGAAATTGAATATCTAAAGAATTAAAGGCCCAACAGAAAAACGTCGAATAAAACTTGTTGTTTTTTTTTCAATTGTCAATTCCATTGAAGGAAATTATCAATTGTCTTCAAGATTGTTAATTCTATCGATGGAAATTATTCATTTTTCAAATGATCTTCAATTTCATTTTAAGATATCATTATAAATATACTTATAAATTTGATGAAAGATTATTATTTATTATTTCAGATAATTAATGTTTCTACAAATCGATAATGATATAAATGACAATAGGCGATATGTGAAGAATTAATGAAGTTCTTCGAAGATTTGTTTACTCTTATGTCAATCTGAAATACTACCTGGGTATAAATTGATCTCAGAAAAATGAAAAATCACGGCCGTCGTTACAAAATGTTGAAATAATCCAAGATAAATTCAAAAATTGAACAAAAAAGCTTTTTGCCGATCACTGGGTGACAGGTACGGTCAACCGTTGTCGGTACACACGCGAGCAGATGAATGCGTTCGGTAAGCGCATCGCAGAGTTGACTGGGTCTTAACTTAGCTCTGAATAGTTTTCGCGACTCGCCGCCGCGTCTAGTGAGAGGGCGCGAGCTCGCAAGACCTTGTATCGACATTGCAGCGGGGTCAAGCGTCCCATAAGCGTTGACTGTCTTTACAATCTTCAGTCAACGCCAACAGTCTATTTGACAAACAACGTGCGTCACGTAGGTAGAATTCGAAGTGCTACTGCATCGGTTTGAAAGAAGGTATTCGAGCAGATATTTTTGTTATGTATTCTTTATTCATCTGTCCATGAAATGTCGAAAAGATAGTTCCGAAATATATACCATTTCGAGCCCATGTTCGAACGAAATATTATTCTGATTCTGACAGTACCGGACACTTCGTTGTCGGACAGTATCGGTCCATATTTTGAGATGTTTTCTATTTCTTTTGTAGATTTGTGATAATGGCTGATCAAAAAAAAGCTAATATCGGTAGAAAGAGGGGTACTTGGGATCCAGATAATATGCATCGTGCAGTAAAAAAGGTGTTGTCCGGTAATATGAGTCTGAGAATGGCAGCTGATCGGTATCAGGTTCCACGAAGCACATTAAATGATCGAGTTCGTGATATCAATGAAAATGCAAGGCATGGGTCCATGAGGCCTGTGCTGATTTAACAAATAGCGCGAGTGGATATTTTTGTGACCATTGTCTAAATGCACAGAAACGGAATTAGCTATGCCCGATACTGGCAGACACTTTTGTTATTGTTGATTTTTTTGGAGTTTCGTATTTTCGTAATAAAACTAAGAGTATATGAAAAAAACGATGTTTCATTCATTCATTCGACAGGTAAGAACACAATAAACTTTAACCAATACCTGTTCAACAAATATAAGACAGTTTCAACTAAAAATAGACAAAAAAACCTTAGGCGGTCGGTACTGCCAGACTTCCCCCTAATATTAGGGGCCAAAACTTTCAGGGAATTTATTTTTCGACACATTCAACAAAATTTCAGGGCGGTAGCGGCGGAAAAAAAACAGTCCCGAAAAAAGAACACCCCAATATACTATACACTTGTTGTCTTCTTCCATTGCGTTCATCTCTCAGTTAATCTCTATCTGGGGACAACAAATAATGGCGCAAAGAGGAAAACAAAACTAGCCCAATAACGAATTCAGCATAGTTCTCTCTTTTTCTCTCTCTAGGTAAGTACTTTTTTCCGTCCTTTATGTATCAAAATCGTGATGCATATTAATTATTATAAAACGTCGCACTCAATTCTATACCTTGAAATTCAACTCTCACGCGGGCAAAGAAGTTTCACTTCAAAAGTATATGTAATGAAAATTACTAGAAACAAATTGAATGAAAATAGCTTATTGAAATTCGGTTTCACCAAGAATTATTGATCCAGGGTGCACAGAGATAGATATTGATTTTCATAGGAACGTACATATTTTTGTAGATATTTATTCCAATGGTTTTTCTCCCGTTTTCATCGATAGATGTTTTTTTCGTGAATGAATATTTCTTCCGATCATTTGTTACCCAACAATGTTTAAAAAATTGAGCATAAATTGTTTCTACAAATAGTCAAATATCACAATTCGGGTTATTTATTCCAGTCGAAACTCGGTCAAATTGTTTCCGACTGATTCTATGTTGTTTTACGTTTTGATTTTATAGGTGTAACATTTTTGTTGTTATGAATACAAATAACTCGTCTTTTATGAACGGCTAGAATAAGGAATACCGCACGACTTATGGTTTTTAACTTTTTTTTTTTCATCGAATGAGCAATCGCTACCAAACTACTCAATACGTAAGAAAGATTGAAATTGATTGAAATTGTATCGTGAATATATTTCTTTATTTCTAACAAGCCGTTTTTTCCGCGTAGAGCATACATTGTAAGTATTTCACTGAATACTGGTGTATCGAGGGCGGAGCAACCAAGAAAGACAAAGAGCGAGAGATTTCGGTTCTCCTCATCTCTTTCTAACCCGTTGGTTAACATAAGATCAAGAAAGAAGGTATTTAATTTTTCACGAATAATTCATAAACTATTAATAGTTAAGAAATTTGCGAAAAAGATTCTTAAAAAAGAGAAAATTTCCAATAAGCAAGTCCCGACTCCCGGAACTCTATGTCCAATATTTATAATTTTAATTGAACGCTGAAAATAGGGCTCTGCTAGTCTAGGCAACAAGTGCCTTTTTGGTCAACATTTTTCTGCAGCCTCAGAAAAATATGAACGAGGCGTTATTTGATTTGGGACGGCATGCAGAACTTTTTTGGAAATGAATCAAGTTCCGCTCGCAAAAATTGCAAAAGTTATGAACAATTTGGTGAAAAGAAGAACGGGGGTTTGGTTTTTTGCAAATATCTCAAAAACAAATCGAGATTTTTGAAATTTTCAAAAAGATTCGAAAAGAGGAGAAAATATCCTTAAAAACAGTCCAGACTCCCGGAACTGTAGGACCATTATTTATTATTTTCCCAGAGGGGTGAAAATATAGCCGAACACGGGTAGTCCGGCTCGCGCGCGTCTCGCCCAATCCGCCCAGTCTAACAATAAAAATCATGAGAAGCTATTGAACATGGAAATTAAGGTATGAAAGAATTCAGGTACTTACTGAATACATGAGGGAACAATAATCCGTTGGCGAAAACTTTTTATCGCGATTTTTTAATTAGTGATTCATTAGTTAATTACCAATTTTCTGCTGCTCGAACATGAACATTGCCAGTACGATAATTGTTAAACAATGAATTTGAGAATTTTTTCCTCTTCCAGAGCTATTTTTGAAAGACTTCAGAATAGATCCCCGTTTGAAAAATTTGAAAATGTTCATTTTTCACTTTTCCATCAACAATTTACGTAGTCAAAAAGTTAACAACTCGAATTAACCATATAAAAAAAGTTTTTTTCACAAATATTTTGATTGATCCATATTTGTATCATCGAAAGCTACATGAGAATAGTTTTTTGTAATTTTTATCTCCTATTGTTCAAAAAATTGTTATAAACAAATGCGTTGTTAATGAGATGAATGGAATTTTTTTTTTTCATGCTTGTATGTCGCAATATCCGACAGACTATTATCTGGACATTTTATGTAATTTTACGAATTTTATTATTTCATTATTTCAATTTCTAAAACTTCTTGTTATAAAAAATTACCACAAATTATATAAACAATTGAATAAGAACTTTAGTTTCAAGGTAAATTTGTCCTCTGATGAATGTTGAATAAATAAGTCTCGAGTGTTTCGATCGTATGTTCATTAGTTTCTAAGTTAAAATAATTTAAAAGATAAAGACGCAGTCGAGAAGTATGGAGTTAAGGAGAACCGAATTTAAGAAATTGAAAGAAAGTTGAAAAAAAGTGTTAGAAAAAAAAATACGGTTGGTTTTATTTTGTTTAGTAGAAAAATAAGAAAAATATAAATTCGAAATTTATTTATTTATAACAAATTATTTGTTAAATAAACAATGATCAATTGAATAAAACAATTTTTTTTTGCCAAATATCAAAGATCAAGGTGAATCATGATTTAAAAAAAAAAAACGGTTTTTTAATATTATTTATGAGTGATATAAAAAAATTGTTAATTAACAAATCCGTTTTCAAATTGTAAATAAATTTTTTCAAGAAACGATTTTTCTTTCAGAAATCATCATTTGCATCACAGATTTAGTTTCCAAAAAAAAGTTTTCATTTATCTCATTGACAACGCATTTATTTATAACAATTTTTTAAACAATAGGAGGTAAAAATTACAAAAAATCATTCTCATGTAGCTTTCGATGATACAAATATGGATCAATCAAAATATTCGGAAAAAAAACTTTTTTTAAATGGTTAATTCGGGTTGTTAACTTTTTGACTACGTAAATTGTTGATGGAAAAGTGAAAAATGAACATTTTCGAATTTTTCGAACGGAAATCTATTCTGAAGTCTTTGAAAAATAGTTCCGGAAAAGGAAAAAATTCTCAGATTCATTGTTCAACAATTATCGCACTTGCAATGTTCATGTTCGAGCAGCAGAAAATTGGTAATTAACTAATGGATCACTAATCAAAAAATCGCGATAAAAACTTTCTGCCAACGAATTATTGTTCCTCCACGTATTCAGTAAGTACTTGTATTTTTTCATTTCTTAATTTTCATATCTCATAGCTTTTCATGATTTTTATTGTTGGACTGGACGGACCGGGCGAGACGCGCGCGAGCCGGACTACCCGTTTGCGGCCATATTTTCACCCCTCTGGGAAAATTATAAATAATTGTCCTATAGTTCTGGGAGACCGGACTTTTTTCAAGGAAATTTCCTCCTCTTTTCGAATCTTTTCGAAAATTTATAAAATCCTGAACAAATTTTGAGATATTCGCAAAAAACCAAACCCCCGTTTATTTTTCCGAGGCTGCTGAAAAATATTGACCAAAAAGGCACTTGATGCCTAGACTATACCGCGCGCTTGCGTCAACAGCTGCGTGGCACTTGCTCTTTTACTTATGGCAATCATTCGATCATGAAATGCCCTTAGAATGAAAATATTTTTCGATAATGCGTGCAATACATATACAACGGAATCTTAAAACATTTCAGCAAAAAATTGGAATAGAAGTAAACCTTTTCTGATTTAGTATATCACGCCAACAGAATGTAGCACCGCCCTTACCGCGTGCTCCGCATCAGCAGCATGTATGGTGGGGACGGGCGGAGACTCTTCATTGCATCGAATTGCTAACGAAATCGCATGCGGTCTACTTCTCGCTTCTCCGGAGGTACTTTATTTGGTGTATTAATTTCTACGTAAGGGTGCGTATAAATACAATTAACCAAGTGTTCACCTCTCATAGTTTGATTGTGAGTGTTTCGGCGAGAAAGACTATTGACTGAAGATACTTTATCAGTCAACGGAAAGACTTTATTTTTGGAAGATCGCAACGTCTTGTTCGGTAAGTACAACATTGTTGCGGGCGCGTGGTATTTTCGAGGGCTAGAATAAGACCACTGGTTGCACGGCCTATTAACAATAGCTTATATTGTTAATTAATTATCTCCTCGTATAGCCTTTTCTCCATAAAGGGTTGTCGTTGCTTCCACCCTTACAAAGCTTTGCATTCCATCGCGTTTGTTTCATCGTCAATCCCACTTTCCGACGACCTTCGATCACTCTGTGAGCAATAATTAGTCAGACTTTTTTTTATCGACAAAATGATGGACCAGGGTGCCTCAACGAGATCGACGCACTACAGCCGGTGTGCGAACGCGGGTTGTGGCTCCTGCAGCAGAGACGGCGTCCCGGGTCTCAAGTTCTTTTCTTTGCCAGTCAGTAACAGGGACTGTTGTATCACCTGGCTAGTAAATAGTGGTCTGGATGATCATGCCGAGCTGTCTGACTTGGAATTGAGAAAAATTCAAATCTGTGGGCTACACTTCTCCCATCTTGATCTGCTTCCGTACGGTAGGTTAAAAAAACATGCTGTTCTGACTTTGTATCCGATCCCTGATTCGGATGATGACATGCAGGAGATTGAAGTTCAGCCCAAGCAGTGGGAAATCGAGCGTCTCTCGCTTCTGGCTAAGATAGCTCGTAAAAAAAAAATCATCGTGATGCTGAAGCGAGAAAATAGCGATCTTCGCGGTATCGTGAAATCCAAGGCGTGAAAAATTCGTCGCCTAACGAACCGGTTGCAACAAGGTATAATTGCGAACGTAGCGCTTGCGAAGGCGGATGCGCGAAAAGTGCAGGGTTTCTTGTTACTTTTTGTGACGATGCAATTGTTTCATACAAATTACGGCACGTTCACAGAAGACGAAAAGCAATCAGCTCTGAAAATGTACTACACGTCTCCGAGCTTGTACGCAAAAATGCGGGAAGATTTCGGTTTCGTGCTGCCGTCGCAAAGTTCGATTAAGGAATGGTTCGGCAAAATAAAACTCTGGCCAGGCATCAGTTGCGAAATGTTTCGGAGTTTGAAGACTAAGGTTTCTTGTATGCGCTCCGAGGAACGTAATTGTGTTTTGCTGTTCGACGAGATGAAAATCAGGAAAGCGTTCGATCTTCACGACGGGAAGCAGGAAATTGAAGGCTTCGAGGATTTCGATTTCTTCGGCTACTCGTTGAGGGTTGCTACCAACGCGTTGGATTTCATGGTGCGAGGTTTGTTCTTCAATTAGAAGCAACCAGTTGCCTATTTCTTAAGCGCTGGCGCCGTACCTTGTAGAACATTGAACAATCTCATCGATGCTGTTCTTGACGCTCTTTTCGAGGCCGGCTTGTGCGTTCGTGCAATGGTATGCGATCAGAGCACAAACAATCGAAGCGCTTCATCCAGTCGAGTAACGGCGGATCGTCTACACTTTTCGCATCGGGGCTTCAAGGTATTTTGCTTATTCGATGTCCCTCATCTGTTCAAAAGAATCGGGAACCAGTTGTTGCTGCACGATATCCGGTTGGCGATAACGCGAGAGCTTTCTGGAATGACGTTAAGTCCTTGTGGAATCTCGAAAGTGATAAGGGTACCAGAGCAGCCTGTAAGCTTACGGAAAAACACGTATATCCCAGCAACTTCGAGCGGATGAAGTGTCGGCTGGCACTGCAAGTTTTTAGCCGTCGCGTTTCAGCCGCATTGTTTACAGCCTCCTCTATCGGTGGTATACAGAGAGAAACGGTTACTGCTACGGCAAATTTCTTCTTGACCTTGAACGATCTGTTCGATAATTTGAATAGTCGTTGCGCCAATGATAGGAATCCGAACCGGTGCGCGATTTCCGACGTCCACCCGAACGTGGAAGCAAATCTGCGAAATCAGCTACAAGCGTGTCGTTCGTGGCGTACGATAACTCGGCAGGGCCTTAAAATACCACCCTGTTTCGAGGGGCTTGTATTGACGTTGACCGTGATTTTGCAACTTTGGAGTGATCTGAAACTCAAAAGAATCAAGTTTCTCATGACCGAACGTCTGAACCAAGACGCGGTGGAAAATCTGTTTTTCATAGGTCGCATGTACGGGGGTACGTATAATCAGAACCCGAGTGCAAAAATGTTCCGACTGATTTTGCAGAAAAACGCCGTCATGAATCTAAATCGACCCGCGCAATCCGCGAACTGTCTAGATGACGAAGACGACACACTTATCAGAGATGATGAGTATAACGCGTGCGATAAAGAACACGATTTTGCAGGTTCCCCCGGCGTATCGTCGAGCAACGTGCTCGATTGCCCTGATGAAGAATCGCCATTAGACGTAAAAAGGCTCGTGATCGACGTCACCGAACGTGAGCCCTCATTAAAGTCAAGCGCGATTGAGTACTTTGCAGGGTACGTATTGAAGAAGTGCATCGCAATAAGTAAGTGCAAGATGTGCACCTTGCTGATGATCAACCCTAGTCAGAGCCTACAGCACGATCGGCAACTTCTCACGTTTTTCCGTGCGTACGAGACTAGAGACAATTTAGATCTCGGGCACCTTTGCGTACCCAGCGATGAATTTTCCATGGCATTTAGGCTGATGAATGCAGTCTTTGATGTCTCTTGCCCTTCCTTGCGTGGCAGCTATTCGATCCAGGACACGTTATTCCCAATAATGGTTGAGGCTGTCCACGTTTAATATCCTGGTTGGTTCAAACATGAGTCGTGCAGTACTCATCGTAAAGACTTCGCGTGAAAGTAAAAATACGTAAGGATCTTGTCTGGTTAGGCGAGCGTCTTCGCAATAATCAGAACTACCGCACAAAACCGTCGCTAAAATTGAAGAATCTACAGAGGTTATGGAATTTGTGCACAAACCTTGCGGTTTTATCGTGTCTGTACGAATCTTCTGTTGTAACGATAACCTTTCTGTCTGCTTCGATTTTCGGATCAAGCGACAGTCCTTCTCTGTCTGCACGGGTCTTCGGATCAAGCGACAGTCCTGTTCTGTCTGTACGGGTCTTCGGATCAAGCGACAGTCCTTCTCTGTCTGCACGGATCTTCCAGTCAAGCGACAGTATGGGAAGCCATGTTGATTTACCTTCTCGCGGTGCTTCCTGAAAACGAAGTTTTTCAAAACTTCGGCTAAAGAATCAACGACCAAATATTCAGAATTTACAAAATACTTCCCGTAATATTAGAAATGATTACCTCCTATTATTTTTTAGATACCTGTGTTATGTGTTGAAATTGGAAATAATCTGACTTCCGGTATTTCACGATAATTTGAGGACCAACTTTTGCGACCCACCTTTTTCTTCGCAGGGTGGTGTCGTGAATATTTTTTTCTAGGTATCATCACTCGGAGATTAGGTAACTTCTGATTAAAATAATTGCAACCGTCCCGCATAATTTCAAACGATTTGATTTGAATGCTTATATTTATTTGGATCGATGATATATGAAATTAAAAACTGTGACCCATGTGACGAACAGTTCCGAAAGTAATTTGCAATTTCAGGAAGCGAATAGTCCCTCGATTTCGTCATGAAAAGTCTTTCTCGTAGTCTACTCGGCAAGTCGACGTTTTACAAATTCCAGATCGCCTTCACCGAAAGTTATGGTTGAGGTGTCATTCGATTCAAAATGGCATCCGGAAACTTTCTGAAGAAATTCAAGTTGCGTTCCAAAGAATTGCGGAAGTTACGAACAATTCAGTGACAAAAAAGAAAACGGATTTTGTTTTTTGCGCACGTCTCAAAAACTATGGCCGATGTTACTAATTCAAATAAATATTCCTAATGAACAGGAAAAAGTCCCATTCATACCATTTTTGAATTGTAATTTTTGAATTTTTTATCACAATTTAAGGGATGAACAAATTGAAAAATCAAATATTTATCAAAAAACAATTTTTTTTAAATTGTTTTCATCAATACTTTTTTCAAATGTTCTACTGCAATTGTTCAACAAAATTTTATACACAGATTCATTGTTCATTACATTATCAAAAATTTCTGTTCGTAAATCTAATCATTGAGAAAAAACAATGATTTTTGAGAAAAAAATCGTTTCTTACAAGAAAAATTATATTATTCGAAAATGTATTTTCAACGAACAATTTCTTTTTGCTGCTGAATAATAACATCAAGGTCACATTAAGGTACCCTTTTACTTCTAAAAATCATTATTTGTGGTGCTATTTTATATTCAACCAAAAAAATGTTCATTCTTCATTTGTTAGTTGAATGAACAATTTTTTGTAAACAAATATCCGTACCATCGTACTATATTTATTTTGGATACTGCAAAAATAACAAAAACCTTTTTCTTTTTTTCGAGAAATTTTTTTAAAAATATTTTTCATACAACTTCAAATATTCTGATGTTTTTGAGCTTGACATTCGCAGTGCAAATAACTCGTAAATCATTAGCAATATGGCAAAGACGTTGCGGGTCTTTTTTATACTCGATTGAATTATAAACAAATTGAAATCGAATGACACCTGAATCATAATTTTCGGTTAAGGCGATCTGGTATTCGTAAAAAGCCGACTTGCTGACCAGATTATCGTCATAAAATTAAAATTCCCGGAAATGACCTGTCGCTACAACGCTAACGTTGATATAACAGAACTCGTCGTACGACTAGTAATTGCTGTTTGGCGACCTGTGTTCTCCGTATCGCCGTCGCCGAGCGTTGTAGTTGAGTCCGAACTGTTCGAGGTCACTGAGAGGGCGTTCGGCGACAGTGAAACTCTCGAGCTTCAATAAACCCTATTTCGCTGGCTGTCTTTAAAGGATCTTTAGTCAATGCCGGCAGTGATAGCGTAATGAAGTTCTTAATATATCACAACATAGGTGTATTAAATAGTGGTAGGCAGGGTTTTCAAGTTTATTGAATCCGCGAAGCAATCACATGAGTAACAAACAGCATGGGTGTGAGCTAATCATAAACTTTGCATTTCAAAGAATGCAGCGGTTTCTGTTCTAATACGACGGACCAAAGGATCCTACTCCCACAGATGAATTGACATCAACAAATTCTTTGGATCCTCCTGTGCTAATTTATAAAGAAACTCAGTCGTTCTCCCAGTATATCACGAACGAAAAGCTCCTCTCCGATTTCTAGTCACCGACCAAAGTTCCGAACAACTGAAATGGCGGGAGAGTTTTTAAAACGAAGAAAGTCTACGAAGTGCAGCCAAATCATATCCTTGTTACCTACCAAGCAATTATTTGTGAGCCAACTACAATCCATGCCTTTTTTTCATACCAAGTATACCCATTCATAGAGACTCACATTATCCTTTTTCTTTTAAGCATACCGACATTAAAGGAAGTATCAATTCTAGTTCCAATGCCACAAACCAAAAGTTCCTGCTCCCTTAAGAAAATAAGCAGAAGTTGAAGTGCTCAGCATTTCCTTTTATGTTTCCTGAGAAAATTGAATTTTGTCCCTGGCACAATATGAACCAAGAGCTCCTGTCCGATCCTATTTATCGATGAAAGCAACGGCCATATCCAATGTGAGAATTTTTTAAATCAGACTCTCTCTTTGTTACATTTCATTATGAACTTCATTATCAGTCAAACTGAAACCTGGCCATCTGCTCAACAGTTGTTCATGGATCAACTATAATCCTTCTTTCTATTTCAGACCTACTGTACCGATTCATTATAACTAACACTCTCCTTTCAACCACAAGCATATCGATAATGAAAGAAGTATCATTTTCTGTTTCGATATCATAAACCAAGCAAACTGATGCCAAACAATTCGACCCCTGCTTTCATCTTACCAGAAAGAAACCGATCTTTCTCCTGGTATGTTGTTAAACACTGATAAGCTGCGGCTTCGAACCCAAGATCCATTTTTTCAAACTAATGATCTCAGGATACTGCACCTGGTGACTTGTGATAAAACTGCACAAATGTATTTCGTGAACTGGAAAACCATGTTCTTTTAATCGCAATTTAGCAGTTACCGAGCTTTCTTATTCAAATAGAACACATCGTCCAAGGCATATGAAACCGACCTTCAAAGTAATTAATCGTTGGATTGCAAACGCGTAGTACTATACCCAAATCTCTTGAATCTGCTAAACTTAATCGTTATAGTAACAGAATTTCTCTAACCCGTCTTGTGTCGTTATTGTTACGTCAGGAATGAAGAGGAGACTGGTGAAAGAGTATAGCCGTATTTGGGAATACAATATATTTATTTGAGAGGTTTACGTGTTCCCAGTCGGCGAAGTACTGAACTTGCGTCCGAGCAGAGAGTCATGAAATATACAGATATTTACATGTTTGTGTGTACATACATATCGGCTCACGTCTAACATACGACAATAGTATACTAATGAAAGCATAATCAATACTACAATATTCTCCAACAACATACAAAAAGTTATGAAATCCCCCCAAAAGGCACCTACGGTGCAAAAAAGTTCGCCAAGTACATTGAATGTTCAAAAAATTCATTGGTAATAAGAAAAAAAGGATACAAATCAATTATTGAGCCAAGTACATGTAACTTTGCATTATGTAAGAATATACAATTGGAAAGTGAATCAATGAGAATCAATTAAAAGAATCAAAAAAACTCAAACAAATAAATTGGAGGTAGTGGGACTTGGCGGGCTTTTTCGGAAAAAAAATCCAGAATTTTTGTATGGCGATATAACATCAGCCCGCCAAGAACCACGTACTCCAATTTATTTTTTTAAATGTTTTGCTTTTATATTTTATTTAATCTATTTGTTTGATTTTTTTTGATTCTTTGAATTGATTCTCATTAATTCACTTTCCAATTGTATATTCTTACATGATGCAAAGTTACATGTACTTGGCACAATAATTGATTTGTATCCTTTTTTCTAATTACCAATGAATTTTTCGAACATTCAATGTATTTGGCGAACTTTTTTGCACCGTAGGTGCCTTTCGGGGGTAGAAAAATACTTACGACACGCAAAATTAATAGAACTGAAATACGATCACTCGTGATGTTTATATTTGGCCCAATCTTCATTCTACGAGTCCGACTCATGATATCCATGTTGGGTACAAAATTCGTATCACGAGTTAGACTCGTCCGAGTATGGCAAGGGGTTGAACGTAAACCAAACCTAAAACCAATCGGTCTCAACTACGCGAACTCGCAAGACTATGCGTTGAATATTCCAACTACCCCCACAAGCCGAGCTAGATTCGCTGAACTGGGCTTCATATGACCCAGCTTTAATGATCCCCTTGTTGCCCATCGGCGGTAATATTTTGATGAGGTATTACATCTTTTTTGCCACTCAGAATACTCTGGATCTGTTGCAACGTTTTCCCCTTCGTTTCCGGAACGATTAAAATAACGAATATAATTCCAAAAATCATAAACCCGCCAAAACCCCAAAATACAGCAGTTTCACCAAACAGCGATACTAATATCGGAAAAGATTTAAGCACGCTAGCACCTATGCTCCAGTTCAACACCACCGCGATACTCCCAGCCACTCCTTTAATTTGCGGTGGGAACAACTCGCTGTTCATTACCCAAGGGATGCTTCCAAATCCAAGTGAATAAGAAACCGTGAACAGTACCAAAGAACCTAATGGGAGCCACCCAATGCCACTAACATTTGCTCCAGAATTCTTCAGGCTAAAATAGTAGCCAAGCGTCCCGTTACAGAGTAGCATTCCCGATCCTGAAAGTATCAGTAAAGGACGACGACCAGCCATGTCAACTACGATTCCTGCGACAATTTCCATAGAAGTTTCTACGATTCCAATTATTATTGCAGACGAATATGGATCTATGGTGCTGCCAGCTGACTTGAATATGATAATAGTGTAGCAGAGGAAAGCGTCTATTCCTGAGAGTTGTTGGAAAGTTGTCAGACCAAATGAAATTATCATGGCTTTACGTCCAATTGGTGTTTGGAAGAGATCCACTAAACCCTCTTTTTGCGATTTTTTTCTACCAGCATGAGCTTGAAGAAGCGCGAGTTCCGCGACTAGGTCATATTCGCTACCCCTGAGTATCGCAAGTGATTTCTCAGCGTCTACTAATCGCCCTTGCTGTACTAACCACACAGGTGTTTCCATGATAATTATGAACGAGAGAACTAAAAATACAATAGTTGAAAGTGCTGCAATAGAAGCGTGCATGACATAGGTTAAATATGCTCCGGCAATGTATGAGCAAAGTGATCCACACGCCATAAGAATTCCAAAAGATGATGCCAGGATACCGCGAATCGATGGTTCAGCTATTTCTCCAATGTATATTAGAGCCAAAACGCATATCCCGCCGGCACCTACCCCTGCACATAATCTGGCCATGTATAAGGTCTCCACATGTGTTCCAAAAAGCACAAGCAACCAAGAGACTAGAAATGGCACACCGTATATCTGGATGGACAATCGTCTTCCAATTTTATCTGCTATTTTTCCAGCAGGAATTGCACCGACCACAGCACCAATTGGCAGTAAAGAACTGATCCAAGAACCTTGCACTGTATTCACGATTATGAATGATTTATCTGACATCAGATACGGGAGTTCGGGGGACGTCCATCCGAGTGTTACTCCAACCTGTAGCGCTCCCAGCCCGACTAAATTTAGTAATAGAGAACGGATATAACTTTCGAAGTGCACGAATTATGAGAATATGTAGTTGTACAAAACGTTTTTAAACAACTGACCTACTCCTGTGGCTAGAATCTGATGGAGTTTTCTTCCTTTTTTTTGGGTTCGATTAGGATCCGGCATCAAATGCCCAAGTACACCGTCTTCGGTCACTTCAGTCATGGTGCTGCCTGTTGTTGGTTGTCCAATCTTTGAAGCCTTCCAATCTTATTTGTAGGCAATAAACGAGTATTTGGGTGCAGGTAATGCCTCCACGAAATTATAAATCACTGAAATGCATGTGAAAGTGAGTTTCTTAAAACTTGAGGACAAAATAATACTCATTGTCATCCAAACATATATCAACGGAACAATGATTTATTCATTTCCTGAAATTCTGAACTAATTTTTTTCTTTCGTTTGTTGCAAATACAAAGATAACATTTATCTGAAATTCGAATATTTGAAGCTCCTGACACTGATTACACGTACTATCATATAGTCAGACTTAACTACCAACAACAATCGAGTTAATTTTTATTTTTATACTTACGATTTGTAAATCTGCTTTCGATTCCCAATAGCCGACTACCACCTTTGCCAGAAACTTGATTATTAAATGTATGAATGTTAATACATAGCCTTCGCCGTTGTGCAACTGACTTTTGATGGAACCCCTTGACAAGAAATAATCTCTGATGTGGCCGCAGAGAAGCACTCCTACTAAAGCAGCCAAATAATTTATTTGAGAATATCATGACACAGATAAAGTCTTTCCAAACAGAAAATCACAGTTCTTACTAGGTATATAGATAAATCTGATAAAACTCCTTATCAGTTAGTCGCTTCGAAGAGAAAGAAACGAAAGATCTTTCGTGAATTTAACGTAAAATATAAAATTATACCAAATACTCAGGGTAATGATAACAATAATCATGGGCCGCATATTAATACCTACAATATAACAATGCAGTAGCCTGTAAAATCTGTTTCATGTAGTATACGCTCCAAAAACTATGGGTATACTTGATGGTGGTCCTTATTCAGCGTATTTTTGAATTTCTATGCTCCCAGACACTCAGATGGTTCGAAATGAATAAAATAAATCTACTCTAAGTTTCAGATCTCTATCTTAATTTTAACTCGTGCCAACTAATTTTATAATATTCTATTTTTTATAACGGCCAAAATGATTATTCAAAAAATTTGAAACTCTGCAGACTTTATCTTCATAATAGTAGCTGCTTCTCAGAACATTGACAGATTTTTAGATATCATGATACTGAAGTTAGAACTAGATATTGTTTTTGAATTTCTTATCACAGCTGCAAAAATCCTTCGAAAAATTTGAAACTTGTCAGACTTTTTCCTTGAATAGTAGTTATCCCTCAGGATTTTTACAGATTGAAAATACCATTGTGTTATCCCAAACACAGATGGATCTCTCAGATCGAAATTGACATCTCGCTCGAATGAAAATTATTCGTGTGAAAAAAATATTTAAACGCCAAAAAAAAAGAAAAACGAATGAAAAAATTGCATTTACACTGTACATTTTTTTTTTTGTTATTACTCTCTACAATCTTCATGTGCGTCTCGTTTCTGGAACTATATGTAACAAAATAGTTGAAACTATATCGATGGTTAAAAAAAAAGATTATTGTTTTACAAAAATCCGAAAAAAGCATGACCCATAATTTCCCCATCACCAAACCAGGCTTGTAATTTGTATTCTGGGACACAGTATTTGTGTAAATTTTTGAAAAAAAATCGAATGGGACAAACAATGTTGAAAATCAGGTTTCAGCTGAAAAATTAGAAAAAATCAACCAAATTACTGATGAATATTTTTTCACATAATTGTTTTCGCAAATTCATCCAAAAACACAATTGAAAAAAAAATCTCAATTTGGTCAAATTTTCATCAAGTTATAGCTATTAAAAAAAAAATAGCAAAATTTTCAAAAACTCGTATCTCACGATTGGCTGGTGAAAAAAAAAATGAAAATTTACATGGATACCTGTTCAAAGAGTATAAAAAGATAGCCAACTTGATGATGCGAAATCCGACACTACGAGGATTCGGCATGGAAAGCCCCGTATGAATAATGGGTACTGATGAGGATTAAAAATATGTTGAATTCTCTCATAAAAAATAAGGTCGAATAGCCATTTTAATAATGTGTAGCTGATCGCTGATCAAGTAGAAGTGCTCGGTACACAATGAACGCTATTGCCTTGTCAGCTTATATAGATCTTCCCCCTATTATAGTTCCCCGATTATCGATCCTCCTTCCTACATTTCATTTCTTATTCGATAATTCGTTACAAAATTCATGGTAATGTTCCAATTATGCATTGCTTTTCTCGGCTGTCGGCTACTACGATGGATCGGAGCAACGAAGTTATCTGAGAAAAATTGCTCAATTTTAACATTTCGTGTGTGACTACTGCCGAACTGACATTCGACTATTATTAACTCAATTTCTGTTCAAAAGTGGTGGGGAACAGCGGACAGATAGTAGAATTGAGAAGCATTTACTTTGATCAAAACTTCATTATTGAATGTCCAATTTTTTTTTTGAAAACTGGATATTAGTTCTCGATATGACTTTCGTACGAATCAACGAATTCCCTGGAAATTAAAACTATGACAGGGAATTCTAGTCCAAGCAATAAGGCATTCATTATTATAATAACATTCAACATCAGACGCTAGCCAGATGGCGTGTGGCGGTGATCCTCTACCGCTATTCTATATTGTAAAACCACTTCCTCTTTATGTGGCCGCTCCCTTTTTGTTAAGCCTTTTTGATTCTCGTGTGTGGCGCAAGAAATTGGTTATGATTTCTGCATTACGTTTTGCTTTTAGGGGATTCTCTCTCAAGCGGGCCACCTTTCTGCGCGTAGGTCACCGATTTTGATGTCCTTCGAAATTCTTGTTCTCTACCGACCCCAAACAACGAATCCACAAGGATAGGCCCAAATTCGAAATGATTCGGAAGATATCAGATTCTCAAAATTTCATCAAAACCGCTCTGAGGCGCGCGGAGCCATCTTAATGCACATGGATCATCGGTTCCTTTGGCTGGAAAATAATTTTTCTATAGTGATTCTCGATCGTCAGAGAATCACCTTTCAAGCTGTAATGTAAAAAAAAAAAATCAAAAATTTTCGAATCAGCCATTTTTGATCTAGGCCATTTTTTTATTTTTGACCAAAAGGGCATAAAATTTTTGGATCAAAAAATTTTTAAAATTTAGGGTTTAACATAACGAAGAAACCCTGGAATTTTCAGGAGGGTGTACGGCTTCGTTTTTTTTTTATTAATTTTTTTGTTTATAAAAAATCTGTTTTAAGTAAAAATTCACTTCTGCAGTCGAAATTGCTGTTTTTCAACCGGAAGGGCATCATATTTTGAAATGAAAAAATTATCAATTTGCTGTTGAAAAACAGCAATTTCGACTGCAGAAGTGAATTTTCCCTTAAAATCGACTATTCCATGAACAAAAACATTGGAAAAAAAAAAAATTTGGACACCCTTCTGAAAATTCTCGAAGTTATTGGGTGTATCGAACTCTACTATTTGATAATTTTTTTCTGCGAGGCTGCGGATCAGCTGTCACTTATACCATGTGGCCACCCTGTTTTTTAACGAGCGGCAGCGTAAAATTAACCTACTTCGGGTAACTACAAAAATACAACGTTTTTTAACCTTTCGGTAGTCATAACTGTAGTCGTGTTTTTTTCTCGGTATTTGAAAATAAGTCATCAGACGCAGAATACTCTAAGCTTTTCAACCGTTTTTCGAATTTCTGCTCTATCATTTCTTTCTTCGTAGTAACAAACCTCCAAACTGAGGGCTCCAAACTTTACGCGCCGACAGTAGTTGCGATTGAGTATTAGTGTGCTATATGCAAAAAAAGTTAGCCAAGTACATTAAACTACTATCCAAATATCTTTGAAAAAATTCAAAGAAAAAAAGGATCCAATTCAATTATTGTGCCAAGTACATGTAACTTTGCATCATGCATAGAATTGGAATACGTGGTTCTTGGCGAGCTAATGTTATATTGCTATACAAAAGTGTTGGATTTTTTTTTCAAAAAAGCCCGCCAAGTCCCACTACCTCCAATTCTATGCATGATGCAAAGTTACATGTACTTGGCACAATAATTGAATTGGATCCTTTTTTTCTTTGAATTTTTTCAAAGATATTTGGATAGTAGTTTAATGTACTTGGCGAACTTTTTTTGCACCGTAGGTGCCTTTCTAGGGGATTTCATAACTTTTTGTACGTCGTTGAAGAATATTGCAGTATCAATTTTGGTTTCTTTGGTGTACTATTGTTGTAAGATGTTTGATGGGTTAAGAAAAAATTTCGAACGATAGCCATTAGCCATGAGAGCGCCGCTTTTCTTGGGCCCAATGAAAATGAATCGCTGTGCAGCGGCGAACTCGGTAAGAAATGAGACGTGACTACGCTAACGCCATTTACTAGGGGTGCGGGAATTATCACCTTTCTCCTACTTGATAGAAATTTAGGGTGCTCTGAGGGTGCTCTCACATGAACAGCCGGAATCACGGAAGACGGAAAGATGGAACGGAAAACAGACGACTTCTAGTGACTTTTGAATTCCGTTCCTTCAAATAATTTTTCGCGGTCCCCCATGAGACAAATTTGCACGGAAGAACGGACCGGATTGGATGTCTACATATTTTATTTCATGAAATAACGGATTCTTATCGGTAATTATGAGTTGGTCTTACGGATAATTGTTGAGGGACACAATTATGGGCTCCCGTACGGTGACGCTGTCTATCGTGGCCAGCTTTACTAACGGGCATCCCACAATGCCTTTCGATCTCTCACGAGGACTAGTACCCTTTTTTTGTGCATCTTTCGCTACGTATTGTCAGAGTAGACTATGTTAATAAATATCTTATTGTTATTAAATACATTTATCTATCCACCTTCTGTTACTAAGTGTGTATCAATAAAAACGATAAAGGTAGCCACGCGATCTTTTCCTCCTACAGGTTATGGGTCCAGAACCGCGAGTGAATAATAAGTAATTACAACGGACAAGCGTCTTAACCTCAAGCGTACACGTACGAAAACTCTAGTGACGCCGCGAGTGACATTTCTTGTGATACATAATGACGAGCACCAATATCGTGAATTCCACACGTATCGAATCCCTTTCAAAATAAAATTACGATACATGGAAAATACAAGTCGAAGCTCTACTCATCAAAAACGACGCATGGGCATACGTCTCGGGCGAAAAGCCTCTGCCACCGGTGACCGGTGAGGATGCGGCAAGGACTTCATCACAGACAGCGCACGACGCATGGATCGCTGCAGATCGAAAAGCTAAATCAGATCTTATCTTATCAATTAGCCCCTCAGAACTCTCACACGTTCGTGGCTGCGTAACGTCGAAGGACGTCTGGGAAAAGCTAGAGTCCGTATACGCATCAAAAGGGCCAGCTCGGAAGGCAACGCTGCTGAAACAACTCACCCAGCGAAAGATGCACGAAGGAGACGACGTAAGAGAACATTTATCCAAATTCTATGATGCAGTAGACAAACTTCAGATAATGGGAGTAGAGATAAACGGTGACCTGCTCACCATCATGCTTCTATATAGCCTACCCGACAGCTTCGAAAACTTCCGTTGCGCCATCGAAACGCGAGACAAACTGCCCGACGCGGAGTCTCTCAAGGTAAAAATTATAGAAGAATCGGAATCGAGAAAACAAAAGGCTGACGAAAGGGATAATCATGCCATGTTGGTCAGGACGAACAACTTTAAGCCAAACGACCGAAACAACACACGTCAGACCGATTACAATCAGCGACAAACGAACTCGCGAACAGGTATACGTAGCGAAAATTCAACGGAAAGCGCTCAAGGACGACGTAGCGGTGACACAAAACCTAGATACAAATGCAACTATTGTCGAAAAGTTGGTCACAAATCGAAGGACTGCTGGAGCAAAGCGAAAAGGAGCGACACCAAGGCAAACGTAGTCGAAGAGGCGTACCTTACCGAACATCACGATGATGATACGGTGTTATTGGTAAACCGAGAAGAGAAATCGCGAGGATGGTGTCTTGACACTTCTCATTTGTGTAATGACAAGCAACTATTCGCGAATTCGTACGCCACAAACAGCGGACTCAAGCTCGCGAACGAGGCCACAACCAAAGTAATAGCCAAGGGCGACGTCAGAATAAATGCTACTGATGGGATCATCGGAAAATCAGTAATGTTGAAAAACACGCTTCACGTTCCAAGCCTACGAACGAACCTTCTGTCCGTCACGAAAATAGTGGACGGAGATCATGAGGTGACTTTCCTAAAGGACACCGCTTATGTCAAGGACGTCGAAGGAAACGTAAAAATGATAGCGGATCGAGAGGGTGACCTGTTTTACCTAAGAGAAAAACAAGAGTACGCATGCATAACAACAAATGGAAGTGACTCGGACGTGATGACGTGGCACTGTCGGTTGGGTCATATAAATCCGAAGGCCATGATCAAAATGATCAAAAATAAAAACGTTACCGGCCTTGAACTGAACAACATGACGGACAGGATCGACTGCAAATTCTGCCTGGCCGGAAAACTCAGCAGTACACCCTTCAAACCCAGGGTTGAGCGTTCCACCAAACCTCTAGAGATAGTGCACACCGACTTATGCGGACCCATGCGGTCGCAGTCCAAGGGAGGAGCACGATATTTTCTGACGTTTATTGACGACTATAGTCGCCGGTGCGAAGTTTACTTGATACGGGAGAAGAGCGAAGTGACATCCAAGTTCCTAGAATAAAAAAACTACGTAGAGAATTAAACGGGGCACAAAATAAAAGCAGTCCAATCCGACAATGGGACGGAGTTCTGTAACAGGGCAATGGACACCATCTTCAAGGAGTCCGGAATCCATCGGCGTCTTACGAACACATACACTCCTCAAGAGAACGGCGTGGCCGAAAGAAAGAACCGGACTTTGGTCGAATCAGCTCGATGTATGTTAATGCAGTCTAGACTTCCACCGAGCTTCTGGGCGGAGGCGATCTCTGCGGCAAATTACATTCGCAACAGATGCGTGACACGAAGCCTAGAAAAGGGGACTCCTCACGAACTATGGCTCGGGAAGACACCGACCGTAAGGCACCTCAAGGCCTTTGGGAGCAAGGTTTTCATTCTCGATAAGACACTGAACAAGGGTAAATTCGATGCCAGAGGCATCGAGGGTATATTCGTCGGCTATAGCAACCAATTCAAAGGCTACCGTATATGGGTACCGGGCGAAAACAAAGTTCGCGTTTCACGAGATGTAAGATTCTACAATGAGCAAGGAACCGAGGGGACTTTCACGGACATCGTTACTGAGAGTACGAAGAATGGACGTTTTGAGATACTAAGCGAGGAGAATCCGGCAGCAGGCTCGCGCGAAGTTGAAATCGGATGTAGTGCGGAGAGCAATGACTCGAGAGACGTACCGAACAGCGATGGAGAATTAAATCCCGGCGATCTCGGAGATATACAAGAAGGGTTGGAGATGAGACGCAGTCCCGGTAGACCTAGAAAAGTCGTCACTGGAAGGCCTGGTCGACCCGCAAAGCAATATAATCTCATTCCTGCTAACGGTGGTCACGCACAAGTCTGCATGGATGATGAGTCTAGTGAGAACTCACAACGGGAATACGCCATGAACGTATCAGAGATCCCACTGTTACAAGCGATCTCGGGCACGGACAGTAACGAATGGAAGGACGCTATCTCTACCGAAGTAAAGAACCTGCTCAAAAATGACACTTGGGAAATAGTCGCAAGACCCACTCAGGCAAAAGTGATCGGATGCAGGATTGTGCTACGTAACAAGTACCATGCGGATGGCACTTTGGAACGTCGAAAGGCGAGGCTTGTGGCAAGAGGCTTTTCTCAGCGCCCGGACATCGACTTCCACGACACATTCGCACCCGTAGCAAGACTTAGCTCCCTACGTTTCATAACGGCCTTATCAGTAGAGCTGGGTATGAACATATCTCAGTTGGACATCACCAGCGCATACCTAAATGGAGACATAGACACAGAGCTGTACATGCGCACACCTGACTTACTCGAGGAAACACTGCAACGCATCATCCATCACGAAGAAGATGGAGAGCTGTTGAAAAAGGCAAGAAAGATGGCGGCAGACCTGCAAGGAGACAACGAAGTCTGTAAATTGAAAAAGGCTTTATACGGCCTTCGGCAGTCAGGACGTCAATGGCACATCGCACTTAACCAGGCTCTGCAGGATTTGGGATTAAAACCCACGGCCGCTGATCCATGCGTTTATACGCACAACCAAGATGATGAGCTCACCGTTCTACTTGTGTACGTGGACGATATTCTATTCGCATCTCAAGATAAAAATACAGCTCAACGAATCAAGAGCCGACTATCTCAAAGATTCCAAGTCAGAGACTTGGGCCAAGCGAGGTATTGTCTGGGTATAGAGATTAATCAAGAGAAGGGCGAAATTCAACTTAGACAAACCGGATACATCAGGGATATTCTGGCAAAATTAGGAATGAGCGACTGCAAGGCTGTGAGCACCCCGCTTACTCCAGGTACCAAGTTCGGAGCTGCCGATGAAAGGGGCAAACAAGAGTCCACATTCCCATACCGGGAGTTACTGGGGGCCCTAATGTACCTATCCGTGGGCACGCGACCCGACATTTCTCACGCCGTCAGCGTCCTCAGCCAATTCAACAACAACCACGGGCAAGAACATTGGACCGCGGCAAAGCGGGTTCTTCGCTATTTGAAGGGCACGACAGAGGATGGCTTGAACTTCACGAAAACGGGCAAAGGGCTTGTCGGCTTTGTGGATTCCGATTGGGGGAATTGCATCCTTGATAGAAGGTCATACACCGGCTTCTGCTTCATATTCGGTGGTGCAGCGATCACTTGGGAATCACGCAAACAACGAACCGTAGCCCTCTCCTCCACTGAAGCGGAATACATGGCCGTCTCAGATTGCGCAAAACAGGCGCTATTTCTATCCGGTCTCATGGAAGAATTAGGTCGGAAAGACGTAGCTAAAATCACCATATACAACGACAATCAAGGGGCCAACAAAATCGCTTCGAACCCCATTCACCATCCTAGAACAAAGCATATCGACATCAGGCATCACTTTGTGCGCGACATATTGAAGAGTGGACCCATAAAATTGGAATATCTGCCCACAGAGTCAATGATCGCCGACGTACTGACCAAAGGATTGCCAGGATCAAAACACATGAAATGCAGGCAAGGTTTGGGCATTACGAAGATCTTGAAAGAAGAGCGCCACAATTGAGTGGGGGTGTTGAGGGACACAATTATGGGCTCCCGTACGGTGGCGCCGTCTATCGTGGCCAGCTATACTAACGGGCATCCCACAATGCCTTTCGATCTCTCACGAGGACTAGTACCCTTTTTTTGTGCATCTTTCGCTACGTATTGTCAGAGTAGACTATGTTAATAAATGTCTTATTGTTATTAAATACATTCATATTTCCACCTTCTGTTACTAAGTGTGTATCAATAAAAACGATAAAGGTAGCCATGCGATCTTTTCCTCCTACAATAATTACATAAATCATAGATTTTGATACATGAGTGCGATTTAATCACATAATTCAAGTCCAATTCTGCAGAAATAGCCCCATTCCGTTCCGCCTTTCTGTGCAAATTTGTTCATGGGGATCAATAGAAAAACTGCCACGGAACGGAATGCCACGCTAATGGTCGGTCTTTGGCTAGTCTTTGAACCATGGACGTATGATTGGTCCATGCAGGAAAGTAACTGGATTCCGGGCGGGAGAACACCCTCAGGGTGCCCTCACACGAACAGCCAGAATCACGGATAACGGAAAGACGGAACGGAAAGCAGATGAAGTTACTAAAATCCGTGCTCCGCTTATGTCGTGCCGCCTTGTCTTAACGGACCGCCCGGAATCCAGTTACTTTCCTGCATGGACCAAATCGTACGTCCATGGTTTGAAGACTGGCCAAAGACCGACCATTAGCGTGGCATTCCGTTCCGTGACAGTTTTTCTATTGATCCCCATGAACAAATTTGCACGGAAAGGCGGAACGGAATGGGGCTATTTCTGCAGAATTAGACTTGAATTATGTGATCAAATTGCACTCGTGTATCAAAATTTATGATTTATGTAATTATCCGTAAGAACAACTCATAATTGCCGATAAGAATCCGTTATTTCATAAAATAAAATATGTAGACATCCAATCCGGTCCGTTCTTCCGTGCAAATTTGTCTCGTGGGGAACTGAGAAGAATGATTTGAAGGAACGGAATTCAAAAGTCACTAGAAGTCGTCTGCTTTTCATTCCGTTCTTCCGTGTAAATTTGTCTGATGGGGGACCGAGAAAAATTATTTGAAAGAACGGAATTCAAAAGTCACTAGAAGTCGTCTGCTTTTCGTTCCGTTTTTCTGTGCAAATTTGTCTTATAGGGGACCGAGAAAAGTTATTTGAAGGAACGGAATTCAAAAGTCACTAGAAGTCGTCTGCTTTCCGTTTCGTCTTTCCGTCTTCCGTGATTCCGGCTGTTCATGTGAGAGCACCCTAAGTGGTGTAGTTAGACAAAACGCGATGAGATGTAGGTTCGCATTAAATCTCCCCGAACGGTTTGAACGGTTCTACGCAACAAGTGCTCGGAAAAATATGAACGAGGTGTCATTCGATTCGGGACAGCATGTGGAAGTGTTTTTAACAAAATCAAGTTCCGCTCGCAAGAATTACAAAAGTTATAAACAATCTAGTGAAAAAAACGGGGGCTTGGTTTTTCGCTAATATCTCAAGAACTAATTGAGATTTTCAAAATTTAAGAAAAGATTCGAAAAGAGGAAATTGCCTTAAAAAAAGTCCCGACTCCCGGAACTGTAGGACCATTATTTATTATTTTTCCAGAGGCGTAAAAATACGGCCGAAAACGGCTAGTCTGGCTTGTGGGCCGTTTCATTGCATGACGCGCACGAGCCACACGAAAATAAATCCTTCGGGCCTGATAGGAATACCATTCTATTCGAGAAATATGGTGAAATTAAAGAGAAATTATGTTCTGATTAAGTGAACAAATCTCAATATTGGAAGGCCCAGATTGTTTGGTGCCCCTTACGAATATCGTTGTTGGAATTTTCCTAAACCATGCATTTGCATTAGAGATCTAAGCCACTGTGGTTTAGTTATTTTTCGAAGATACGAATATCCCTGAAGCAAATTCAGAATATTGACATACTGTCATTCCGCAGTCTTAAGACCAACGAAACGGTATTGTTGTATTACTGAAACTCGATTACGAAAACCGAAAAACCTAATGTACATTATACGGTTTGGAGATTCAACTGTACCGGTTTAGCTGGCAAAATCTTATTTCGTTGCTGGAACCGCTAGGCAACCAGAACAGTACTACTGAATCCATTATGCGTTATATATGCTTGAATCAGCCAATTCGGTATAGCTAATTCTACTGCGCCGCATACAAGTTTCAACAAGTTCAGTGGGCCACGGTCTTTGTCGGCGCGAAACATGCAGCAGAGAATTTTAGTCTAGTGCTAACATTCGTGGAGTGCAGGTGTCAAAGTACATAAGGAATAAAACTATTCGATATATTTTCTTAATTGATCATCACGACATGGATGATTGGGTGAAGGCCACGTTGCACAGGTGGAATTTACAATCGTGCATCCCTTCTTTTGAAGGTAAGTAATAACTCAAGTATTTATCTTACTCAAGGTCCTAGCTCGATTTGTAGAATGTTTATTTCGATATTCAACTTATCATCACGCTTGGTATTGTTCTCAAGTGAGAAACACGTGAAAATCGAAAAAGATTGATTTTTGTGAATTATTATTTAATGTATCTGTGCTAACTTGTCTTCACGTACATCGATCACTATATGCATGGAATCTACATCACGAGAGAGTCCCGTTTTTTTTAATGCACTTCTCGCGAGGCTCTAAAAAAAATATAATCATATGAAAATTATATACAAGATAAAGGGTTAAAAATAATCTTCAATCTTAACTTCACCGTTCAAAATAAAGAATTTCAATGTTGAGATAACTGTAAAATCGTACAAATCATACAATGTGTTAGTTGATCAGAAATTCTCTATGATATTTTTATTAACATAGTGCACAGATATTTGGACCATTCTGTTATGAATCGCGAAACGAGTGCACTGTTATAAAAATAATATGAATATTTCAAATACACAAAATGATCAAATTGATAAACCCTGATAATTAAATTGAAATTGAATTGAGAGGTTCGAATTTTAACAGTCGCTTTTCAATATTCAAACATCTAATATATTTCCCAAACTCAGTCTGCAGAAATTGTGTTTGCAATTTGAGACAGTAATTGAAAATAACGTGCAGAATTTAACACAACACATAAAATCCGCAAGACTGTATTTTCAGATTTAATCTTCATTTATCTCAATGTGACTGTATTTCCTAATTTTCAAAACTTTGTGTATCGATTTTCGGTTATTGAAATAGATGCATTTTCATACACTGAAAGTATTATGCATCATACTTTTCTATAAAGCTTGATCCAAAAATTTCTCATAGTGTGCACGAAGATAAAATCAACGCTACTTACGAAAACTAGCATGTTCCAGATTTCTTTTGAAAACGAGCACGTTTGATATCGGCGTGAAAACTAGTATGTTTCAGCTTTTGCCAGGAAAACCAGCACATTTCGGTAATTACCGCGAAAACTAGCATGTTTCGACTTTTACGACGAAAACTAGCAGGTTTCGACATTTTCTGTGATAATTAGCACGTTTTTTATCATCCCTGAAATTATTTCCCCATTTATCACTTTGATTGTTTACAATCAGTTTACAGTTTATTTATTCCACATTTTAATCTCAGCAGTTCCAGTTCCAGTATTATTTCCAATATAGTTCGGTTACTTTTTCTAGTGGAAATCGAAATGTGTTAGTTTTCGCGCCGGAAGGCGAAACATGCTACTTTTCGCGGCGAAAGCTTGAATTATGCTAGTTTTCGCATGCAAAGCCCAAACATGCTACTCTTCGCAGTGAAAATCGAAAAGTGTTGGTTTTCGCGGTGGAATCAAAAAAATGTTAGTTTTCGTAATAAATTTGAATCTTGCTGCTTTTCGTAAGCAGCGTCCAAATAGAGAAATATGATTTGCTGATGA
This sequence comes from Athalia circularis, assembly GCA_963978495.1. NCBI lineage: Eukaryota > Metazoa > Arthropoda > Insecta > Hymenoptera > Athaliidae > Athalia > Athalia circularis. Next base: position 12,111,170 of record OZ021702.1, read on the forward strand.
ACATCTAAACTTGATTTGGCCTGGGTGCACCATTAATAGTATATGTAATTGTCTCATTCGATTACGGTGAAATTGCAGAAAACGAAATAGACGAGGAAGCGTTTAAGTGCCTCACTCCGGAAATAATAAAGGGATTAATACCCAAGGTTGGACCACAAGCGAAATTTTTAAAATATTGGGTTTCTGAATTCAGAGACAATACAGTGGCCAACTTGGGATTAGGGCCTGTGAACAACACAAATATAGAGTCAGATTTAGGCCGCATGCATGATGTAAGGTTTTAATTTATTATATACATGCGACTATATATCGGATTAAACTGTCGTACTTGATAAATGTTGAGTTAGAAAGTCTCCTAAAATTTTCACCGATACGACAGAACGATAAGAATATGCAAACTCTATTGAATATTATTAATTTATTTCCATAATGTTTTACGCAGGCTCTGCTGTGTAGTCGAAACGCTAATGGGTTTGATTTACCGAGCACGTCATTCGCAGCTACAGATCTAGAGACATCGGCATCAAATTGTGCTATAGCAGGTGCTGCGAATAATTTTTCTTTTTATCATACAATATCTACTAGCCAACCTTATGTAAATTTGACAATCCAAAATTTACGCCTTCAGGTATACCAGCTACTCCCAGCAGCAGTACAGAATCCGGCTTTCCACCGGCACACTCATCGTCAGTAGCATCGAACTCGGCCTGCAGTAGCGTACGAAGTATTGCTGACTTACAATCAGTTACAACCTCTGCGAGCAGAGGATCCAGAACCAGTATAACGTACGCCCAGTTAGGTTGATTGTGAACCCCTCAGCGGCCACGCGCGTTGAGTTGAATTGGACAAGCTTGTGCTGTCGCCGAGTCGGCTCCATCGCCGGCTACAATCTGCTTACCATCTCGAGTCCTCCATAGCCCGAGCCCCGTGATCGCTAAGTCGTCTGCTACCGCGGTCTGCTCGCTGCGTTCAAATGTTTGACAGCTCTGAATTCGTTGTTGCTTTCGATCTGTTTCGATCGGCGATGCAATGACTGCAACGATTACTATCAAGAGACTCGGTAGAGTCTCGCGCCAAGTACATTCAAAAGAACGGGCGGACTACCGAGTATCTTTACTGCTAGGGGAGTGAGAAAGCGCTGTACGATCAACTGTTCTATCAAGTATCCCCAAAATCATAAGCATTTCGGGAAATTTGGATGCACTTTTGCAATGTAAATCAGTGTAGCGGGTTCATTTAAGCGTAATTTCAATAACATCAGTGGTCGGAGAGCTGAGATATGATAATCTCTGATCACCAGTAGGCCCGTTTCACGATCACGATTATTCACCGCCGTCGTCGGATCATAGCTATATGTCATCTGGAAACAGAAACCTTTTCACATAAATAGTATAGACGGGAGGCCGTGGTGTGGTTACTGTCATGGCTCACGTTATATCTCTGTCGAGTAGGAAAAAAGTTGTGATTCCCGCACGTCTAGCAGAGGGCGTCAGCGTAGCCGGTACACTACAGACCCTTTACCTACTTATCTCTGCTCCACGGTACACGTCTGACCTAAACTCTGCGTCTGAATTCGTTCACTTCGTGTCTACCGGCAAACATAATGGCGGCACAGAATACAAGTGGCGGGTTGTTACGGATCGTCATTACCGGAATGTGGGTTGTATATTACATGCCCTTGTGACAGTCCAAGCTCGTCAAATCATCGGTAATCGTTACCCGCAGTGATTGCGTAATGAAGTTTTCGATATGTCATGATATAGATGCATTGAACGATGGTAGGCAGGCTCTTCACGTACCTTGAATCCGCGAAGCAATCACGTAAGTAACAAACAGCATCAGCATGAGTCAATCATAAACTTTGCGTTTCTAACGTACACACTGTATTGCATACAAAGAACCAACATTTTCCCTTGTCCCACAAGCATACCAATATCGAAAAATACAGCAGTTTGTATTACAATGACACAAATTGAGGGTTCCTGTTCCGACAGGCATGACAACACCGACCGATCCAACTCTACCACCTGGATTTCACGAAAACACGCTTCCCTTTTTGGCATGAGACAAACTTAAGAGTTCCTTTCCAATCCTACTCGGCTACATAACCTGTAACGAAATCAGACGGAGAAAGACTCAGTAACATGGAGGTCTCTCGCTGATACTTCTTGTCGTTACAAGATGCAGTCGACAAGATCGAACCTATCTCCCTCAGAGTTGTTGTAAGTCAATCATAATCAATGCCTCTCCAACGTTTCTGCTGTACTGAATCAAAACAATTGACACCTTCCTTTCCATAACAAGCATATTGATATCGAAGAATGCAGCAGTTCCTGTTCCAATTCGACAAACCAAAGGATCCCAACTGACGTCAACAAGTTGTTTGACTTTTCCTATGCAAATTGATGAGAGAATTCAGTTCTCCCGGCACGCCACAAACTTGAGTGTTCCTTTCCAATCCTACTTGGCTATGAAAACTGTAACAGAATCAGAAGAAGAAAGACTCGCCAACATGGAGGTCTCCTGCTAATGCTTCTCGTCGTTACAAATAGCAGTCCACGAGACCCAATCCCTGCTGGAGTTTCTCGTAAGTCAACCATAATTCATGCCTCTCTGACATAACCGCTGTACTGTATCACTACAATTAATACCTTCCTTCCTACCGCAAGCATACCGATATCGAAGAATGCAGCAGTTCTCGTTCCAATTCGACAATCCAAAGGATCCTACTCCCACAGGTGTACTGACATCAAGAAATGCTACAGCTCTTCCTACGTAAATTCATGAAAGAATTCAGTTCTTCTCCCGGGACGTCATGAACGAAAAGCTCCTCTCCAATCCTACCCACTGACAAAAATTCCGAATGACTGAATCGGCGGAAGACTTTTTGAAACGAAGAAAGTTTTCGTCCAATGAGGTGGGTCGTCAGCTGCAGTCAAATCAAATCCCAGCCAGCCATCCGGCAGTTGTCGGTAAGCCAACTATGATCATTGCCCCCCATTGATACTTACAACATCGATCATCACAACTACCATTCGACCTTTTTGTACCAGTAGATCAATATCAATGAATGCATCAGCTCTTGGGCCATCTGTCCAGCAATTGTTTATGAATGAACCAGATTTTTACCTCTTTTCCTTATTGACTATATCATATTCATACCCAACATCTTCCTGTTTCCTAGAAGCAACCTGATATTGGTGGATGCATTAGAGAACCTATTCCATTGCTACAGACCAAAAGCTTCTTTCCAAAGACCACCATTGAGCAAATTGACGCTGAAAAATTCGGAGCTTCCTTCCATGTTATCTGAAAAAAACTAGTCTTTCTCCGGGCACATCATTAACAAAAAACTTCTTTCCAAACGCAATCCTACTCGCAGATGAGAGCTGTAACGAATTAAAAGGTAAACGACTTTACAAAACGTAGGACTTCTACAGATGAATATTAGTTTGATAGTTTAATCCAGTTCTGGCCACCAGACCAATGATTCCTTGTGACTCTAGTACAATGTTATATCACTTTCTGAACCCATTATACCAATCCGTAATGACTAACACCATCCTCTCTCCTACCAGCATACCGATAACGATGGAAAAATTGGTTCCCGTTCCGATACCTGCTAACCAAGAGTTCCTGCACCTTCAAACAAAGTTACCTAAAAGAAGACAGTCCTTTCCCTGGCACTCCTCCACAAACGTACGCGCCGATCAAAGCTGTGGCTGAATGAAATGGTGAAAGATTCACGAAAACATCAATTTTTCACCGATGGCTACTTGCTGTCCTGCTATTACCTAGGATCTTAGATAACAGTCACGGAAGCACCTTTCTTAGATATATAAAGAGAATCGATAGAGTTTTGCCCCAAGTACATTCAAAAGAATGGGTGCACTACCGAGTTTCGTGATTGCGAACGGAGCCCAAAAGCGGAGTGGGGTTCGTGTTGCATCAAAGGACATCCACTTTCAGGCTGCCGCGAATCCGGCGAGAAAATAAAACCTATCAGGATATAGTTAGCTATACAGTTTGTATCGATATATCATTACCTGATGCCTATTCTGTCAGTGCAAAGCAAACGCGAAGTCTAGCGACAGTTGATTTCAGTTTTTGCTAGTCCTGTTATGACCGATAACAATCACAGCTAAGAAATAGTCTTAAAAAACGGAGGAAGAAGAAAAGAAAAAGGATGCAGCAATCCTCCGTACATTATCATTATTATTTTTATAAATTCTTCTTTTCTTTATTGAAAACGAATGACTGTCATCGAAAGTTTGCCTGTCTTACAATGTTGTGTTGAGACTTGGTGCAATTCCTTCGTAGGCTCATCTTTGAAGCCACTGTAGATGGAATCAGCTGTACAGCCTGTGTCGTAATGTCATTCCAGTGACTGTAATTTGTAAGACGAAGTTCTGTAATTATAATAATAACAATAATTATAATTATAATCATAGTAATATTATAAAACAAATGTAGCTTACCCTAAACAAAAAGTGAAGAGCAATGGAAAAAAGCTCACCACAACCAAGAACAGCAAAAAACAATGCTGTCGAAGAAACGACTCTTCCTACCTTATTGTCATACAGTTTTTGCCAGAGGGTTTGATGACAATCCTTAATAAAATTCCATTGTTCGCACTGGTTACAGAATTTTTCTAATTTTCCGAAAGCGTCAAATGTAGGTGGCCGCGTTCGCAAACATAGCGGAGCGCGGGAGTACGAAGCAATTTTGTTTGAAATTTTTGGTGGCAGCACTGTGCACTAAGCATAAATTCCCTATTTCCCGACCAATGACAAGTGGTTGATTGCGGGTACACTCAGCGTTCAGTTAGGAATTAGATCCCGCTCTATCGGAATTCAATATATCATGGTTGACTCGATGACAGATCTAATTTCGTAGCTGAGGTTGCAGCGTGCACTTTTAGATGACGTTGTTTTCAATAAAGTTTTAATACTTTTCAGAGTTACAGTTGTAACAGTATAACCCACCAGCTTTTAATTGTGACAAGTGCATCTGCATTAGTAAGGAAATAGCTAGGCTAGGTCGTGTGGGTCTGTTAGTAATTAGGTGTGGTAGGATAGATAGGTTAGTTAGGTTAGAACGTCCTCTATCTCCAGAAATCTCACGATTTCAAAAAGGCTGCTCTGAGCGCTATAATCTGCTGCTTTACGCAATCAGATTAGTTGTTGCTTTGCACACAACTTTGCTGCTTAAGCGCAATACCAACAGATAGAGGACTTTAAACAAATTATACGATTAGCTAACTTGCAATCATGAACAGTATGCAGATACCAATTGTTAATGACAGGTTATTGAATGTCATCCAATCTGGCGAATGGCTATACGATGATCATATAGATCATTTCTCATTGCTTCTGAACAAATTTTCAGAATATGCACCTCAGGAGACGTGGCGGGTACAGATGCCAGATACGATAGAACCTGTTTCGCCTACTGTCAAGCATGTTTAAATATTGCACAGTGGCACGCACGGAGGGCAACACTGGGTTTGTAGTTACTATGATACAAAATCGATATTCATATACGATACTTTGAATTCGAAGGTGCTCCATAAGGACCACGAAACATATCTAAGGGCATTGTTTCCTTTTTACAATTTCTCACAGAATCCTGTACAATTTCCTACAGTTCAGCGGCAGCCCAATGGGTCTGATTGTGGAGTATTTGCGATTGCTTTTGCTATTTCGCTTGTAAATGGAAAAAAACCTGACCAGGTAAGGTATCACGCAACCCTCATGCGGGCACATTTGTCGAAAATATTCAAACATAATGCAATCGAACAGTTTCCATGCATGGAAGAAATAAATAGCGCTCCTACAGTCAAAGGCGTTTCTTCTCCTAAGCCTCAAAGGCGACGTGAAAGAATACAAAATGAAAATTTACCCCCGCAAACCAAAAGGCATCGCACCTCAACTTGTAACCAACTGACAAATGAGGTCAGCCAAAATAAAAACCTGCGGAAAAATTCGCAAAACGGCGCCAATAAAGGACGTGCTGAAGTTCCCAAACAATCAGCAAAAGAAGTCAATAAACAGACTGAATCGGTGTCGGTAACTGTTCTTTCCGTTTCTAATTGTGATGACGATCAGGTAATTAATGATAAGACTTGTCTTAAAACACAAGTTTCTCCTGTTCATAAAAGTAGAGGGAAGATATCTCTTCAAAATCGAAAGAGCGCGTCTCGACCTACACCAAATTTGGATGCTACATCCAAGGATATAATAACATCTGGTGGGTGGTTGACTGACGTACATATGGATCATTTTAATCACTTGATCGAAAAATACTCATCGTATTCGCCTCAAGAAACGTGGCGAGTTCAAATGCCGGACACAATTAAGCCGGTTTTATCGAAGGAAAAGCATGTGCAAATACTGCATAGCGGTAATACAGGATTAGACGGGCACTGGGTATGTAGTTATTTTGACGGTAAATCACTCTACATATACGATTCATTAAACAGGAAAGCTCTACATGAGCACCATGAGACGTATTTGAGAAGACTGTTTCCTTTCTATCAGTTTCAGAGGCAACGTATCAAATTCCCTAAAGTCCAACAGCAAAGTAACGGATCCGACTGTGGAGTCTTTGCGATTGCATTTGCCATATCGCTCATTAATGGTCACAACCCATCACTAAAAAACTATGATATCTCTAAGATGCGAACACATCTGCTAGAAATATTCGAAAGCAACGTTATAGTAAACTTTCCATGCGTCAATATGAAAAAGATTACCGCGTCGAAAAATACTGGTTTCTCTAAGAAACGGCAAGTACCTAGCAAATCTATTGCGGAACAATGTTCAGAACCTAATCAAAAGAAAACTATGCTAGGCGAGGTAGCACAGGTCGAAAATATTTCAAAGCCAACTAATATTCATGACTATGATGATGACAAGTTAAGGCTATCAATTCAGAAAAATATAATACCCGCAGACAAGCCACTAGCGGAACCACACGAAAATAATAAAGTTGGGCATATGTTGTCGTTTGTGGACGATCGGTCTCATGATTGTCATGAACAAATCATCCTTCATGAGCGTGTGTCAGACGTTGAAAGACATCGAGAACAGAATAGAAAATGGTATCATATGAATAATGAAAAACAGCGAGCACGAAAGCGAGAACTTTACCGCTTGGATATAGAAAGACAGCGAACTCAAAGACGCAAACTTTATTCGTTGAATCTAGAAAAATCACGTGAACAGTTCCGTAAGCGGTATGCTGCCCGAGTGGAAAGAGAACGGGCACGTTTGCGAGCAAGTTATTTACGCCGTCGTGATCTGAAGTTGCAGTACGATGAATTTTATTATACAAAAACCCAGAGAAATAATATTGTGAGGCAAAAAATAAGTGGTGCTAGCCGAATCCTCACAAAATACCGACTTTTCCGTGCGGCAAACAACATGGCGGTGAGGCAACCGAGAGAAAAATATGCAGCAAAGATCTTGTCAAAGATGAGTGACAAACAATGCAAAACTGAAAACCGACTGAAAGCGGAATCTATCATAAACTGGTGTCTTCATGAGCGGGAACGTGAAGTCATTACATTGAAAAAGAAATTACAAATCGGTCAGAAGCAGGCGCAAATATTTTTAACAAAGGCTGCCGAATGTCCCGATCACAGAATCGAGGATAAACTAGGTGCTCTATGCGGTTCATCAAAACATATTGCCTCTGGTGAACCCTATTTTGTGGAAGCTGCATATAAGTATGTTCAATTATCAGATCCGATTATAATGAATCGAACAGGGCAAGCAGTAAACATCTTGCCATTGGTTGATACAAAAAGAAAAGTAAAAAGCCTGAAAAAAAGTTGGCTTTGCGGTAACACGTGTAAAACCAAAGATATCCATCAACTGGATAAGTATGTTAGCTTTCTGCAAATCATATCGACGTGCACGTTGAAAAATCTTCAAAAATTCATCATGCGAATGGATTGCACTGTAAAACATACGGACGGTAAGCTAGGTCATTCACAAGTGTGTTACATGGATAATGCCATCTGCAAATCAATTTTCCTACCTGTTCAGGTATTAGCACCACATTTCCCATCGGTGCGGTACATACAGCGGTTAATATGCAAATCATTAAACTGTTTTGAGAAAATAATTTCGATAGACGAAGCTCTAAATGACGGCGACATAGAGAAACTGGAAAAAATCTCAGAGCTTGCCCGACACAAAGCTAATACTATCGCGAGTAATGTTACACAAGAATTAGAACTCAACGAAGAAAATATAATATCCAAGTACATGATTGCGCTTAATATATTAACAAAGCGATCTATGGATACTCCGCGATACGTATGTGCATCTTGCGAAAAACTTTGTTTCCAAAGAGAGGTCACGAACGTTCAGAAATTCAGGAAGCCTATGACTAGTCTATTATGGGCAGAATTGATGCAACACGTCGCAGCCCAAGGTAACGATTGCGATCATGTTTGCAATTACTGTCTTCCAAAGCTTCGTCAAGATATCATGCCACCGAAGTGCGTATTGAATAAACTCACTACCGAGTCGGTACCTGAAGTTATATCGTGCTTAAATGATTACGAGCGAATTCTAATTCAAAGAGCCAAGGCATTCCAAACTATTCAAAGAATGGGCACCGTTGCAAAAAAAAATTTACCCCACAGAGAGACGGTGCAAAAAGTCAAAGGCAGAACATTTCATTTACCCCTGCCCCTTAAGGAAACTTTGAAAAAAGTTTGCCGTCAAACAGATCCAATTAATCTCGACCACGAATTTTACATCCTGGTTCGTGGTATCCCAACAAAATCGAAATTGGTTTGGGAACAACTAGTCGATATTAATAAAGTGTGGGAAGCGTTAGTCTGGCTCAAAACCAATAATCCCCAGTATTCGAAGATCGAGCTACCAGCATCAGCCCATCTTCTGCTGGCTCATATAAAAGACGTAGAATTTCAAATACAAGACAATCAAGATACAGAAATAGTTTCCGATCATGAAGACGATCTTTTAGTCAAACAAAACGAGATTCACGATGAAATAGAAGCTAACGAGCGTACAGCATTACTCACTCAGGCTTCGGCATCGGATGCGCTGTACGAACAGTTTACTATATATCCGATGTACGAAAAAAAAGAAAATGAAACGGCGACCAACATCTGAAAAATGTTGAAAATTCACGACGTACCATTAGATAACCGTGAAAAAGCACTAGATTTGCAATGTTTTCCGCACTTATATCCTTACGGTTGTAACGGACAACACGAAGATAGACCCAAACGTCTTACTCATTTCGAATTTATCAAATCGAGACTTATGTCAAAGCATCAACAATTCAGAACCGATCAACAATACCTTTTCTATCTGTTGAACGATGCTAACAACAGACAACTAAGCGGTGGTATTTATCACAAATTGAATATTATTAATCCAAGGGAGCGATTTACCGCAGAAAGTTATTTGAGTAAGCTTTCCAAGGAAGAGTTGGAAGGAAATCTCAATTCTATATTTGCAAGACTGCGTAATACGGAGCAATATTGGAGTCGGCCAAGAAATGACGTATCCTGCATGATACATAATTACGGCCCGGCCACATGGTTCCTCACATTAAGTCCAAGCGAATGGTTGTGGTCTGATATGACGGAATATCTACGCGAAGTCGGTGGCTCCTCCGCTGCAAAGATGTCACCTAGTCAGTTGGTGGCCTCTGATCCAGTGTCCGCATCCAGATTTATCGACAATAAGTTCAAGGCCATGCTCGATTTCATATGTTCTCCAGATAATCCCATTGGGGAAGTAACGCATTTCTTCTGGAGGCGAGAATACCAAGGCAGAGGAACGCAGCATTTCCATTTAATGATCTGGATTAAAGACGCTCCGATTCTTGGAACGTCTTCCAACCAAGAAGTAGCAAACTTCATTCTTAAATATGCTACTTGCAGAATGCCATCTAAAGATGTTTCACCAAACCTCTATCGTCGTGTTAATACACATCAACGGCATACACATAATTCCTATTGTTTGCGAAGTGAAGCAAATAAAAATGGAAAATCTGGAAAAGTGTGTCGTTTCGGGTTTTCTCGACCAATCACGAATAATTTCGTTATGCGAGAAGTGGCCATTTCGATTGCTGGTAGACGGACGCTGAAGTCTAAAAGCAGATTGTACGACCTGCCCCGCTCCGAAAAGGAAGCCAATATTAACGACTACAACCCGGCAATTCTTACGGCCTGGGAAGGGAATATGGACATTCAGTTCAACGGAGAAAAATCTACACTCTTGAATCGGTATGTCACTAAATACGTTGCTAAGCCCGAAAAAAGCAACTCAGACACGACTTTCGAAGATATAAATTCCACGAAATCGTTGTGTAGTCGTCTATGGAACTTTGGTTTGCGCATGTTGAATCATAAAGAATGTAGAGCTCTTGAAGCCGCAGATACTCTATTAGGAATCGCTTTGTATGGCACAGATCCGGAAACTACCATCAGGTGGGTTGACGTGAACATAATCAGAAATCGAAAAGTGAAATCTCGTAAGGAAATCGAAGCCTTGGAGGCCGATTCCACTGAAATATTTGGCGATTCGTTAGTCGATACGCATTATCCCGCACGACCAGAAGAATTGGAAGCTTTTAACCTCTATGATTTCGTACAATGGTACGACGTAACAAAAGTTGAGCCTACAGGTCAAGATGTAGAATATTATACGATGGGCAAGTCGCTGTATTTGAAGAAGCGTAAGCGTCCATGCCTCGTAAATCACTACAAAAATAACGTCAATATTCAACCCGAACGTTATTTCTACGCCTTGTTGCTACTCTTTCAACCATGGAGAGATGTAGATGAACTCCGCAACGGGTGTGATACCTATACCGAGTCATTTCAGTCGATGCAATCAGAACTTGCACAAGCACTGGAATATCACGAACGCATAACCGAAATACAAAAAGGTATGGAATATGCGAAGGAAATGATTGAAAAAGAAATCGCAGATAATGCGAAAGACAATGATAAGTCTTAAAATAGCGATACTGTACCACTCGGCTGCGTACCTATCGAGGCCGAAGGTGCCATGAAAGAATTCAAAGATGCTGCTGAGAAAGTCGAAACCGTAGACGTTTCAGAAATGATAAGCAGGTTAAACATGGATCAGAAACGAGTTTTTGATCATGTTATCGAAGCAGTGAGTTCAAAACAAATCCTCCGACTTCACGTCAGTGGAGAGGGAGGAACTGGCAAGAGCTTCCTCATAAAAACTATCAGATGCTGGATTAAGCAGCATGCTAGTAAAGATACTGCAATAACCGCCCCAACCGGAATAGCAGCGTTCAATGTTGACGGCTTGACTGTTCATAGGCTTTTTCAATTGCCAGTTGAACACGGCCGCACTCCAGAATACAAACAGCTGTCAGACGCGGTCCTTAAAACCATACGGGACCAACTAAGAAATGTTGCCCTGATAGTGATAGACGAAGTTTCGATGATTTCGAACGTAACGTTTATGTACATACATCTTCGATTAGTCGAAATCTTCAATACCTCAGACAGTGAAGATGGTTGGTTTGGTAATAAGCATATTCTCCTTTTCGGCGATTTGCTACAGCTCCCACCTGTTCACGAGGGACCCTCGTTCACAAAATTATCGAACACCGATGTTGAAAAACTCATAGGTGCAATGGGTAGTGTAGATCTGTGGTGTAATTTGTTCACATACGACGAACTAACGATCAATATGAGACAAAAGGATGATCAAACGTATCGCGAGATACTCTCAAGAATACGCCTTGGGATTGTTACTGACACGAAAATATTGTCATCAAGGAAAATTACATTCAAAGCAACTGAGTTCAAAGACAGGATACGAGAACTATGCAACTATATAAATAATTTACCCATCGATACAGTCTGTTTACTTCCTACGTGTCGCATGTGTGATGTTCTGAACGAAGCCATGTTGAGCGGAATTCAGACTGACGAGACACAATTATTGGCTCATGATACAGTTGATTGTCCACCGTGCTTCAAAAAAAAAGTTCAGAAAATGTTGAACACGGATGACGAAGACAGTTCTCGAACCGCAGGTCTTGCAAGAACGATTATTGTAAAAATTGGTTCGAAAATAATGATTAGACGGAACATTGATGTTACGTTAGGCCTCGTAAACGGCACCATAGGCACAATAACGTCAATATCCCGAGCTGCTGATACCGGCGACGTAGAACCAGTGCAGATTGCTTTAGCTACAGGTATCGTACATGTTTTGGAGCGCGTTGATGTGAAATTTGAGGTAATGAAAGGCGCCTTTGTTATCCGAAGACAATTTCCCATTTGCCTCAGTTACGGTATTACAATTCATAAAAGTCAGGGCCTGAGTTTAAAGAATGCCGTGATCGATGCAGGTAATTCCGTATTTGCTTCTGGTCAAGTGTACGTTGCTCTTTTGCGAGTAACTTCACTAGAAGGTCTGCATTTGATCAATTACGATCCTCACTCCGTATTAGCAAATGGAGCAGCCATTTTGGAATACAATAGATTGAGGAAAAAGTATCGTCCAGATCTCATACCGATGCCTCTCACGTCGGTAAGAGCACAGAAGGTGGCTGACTGCAGATGGTCGGTTCCGAGGGATGTTGTCACACGTCAGATAACAGCTGAAGAAAAAACTGCAGCTAAATTGTGGCAAATAAAAGGCCTACAAAACGTCGATCACGTTTCTTGTTACGCCAACGCAACAATCCAGTGCATATTTAACTGTAGAACATTCAGGGACCATTTATCACGTCAGAATCAAATAGACGATATTTTAAAAATGTTAATCGATGGTTATGCTAACTCAGAAGCCCCGGTAAATGTACTTCCCGCCAGGGCACTTGCAGGTAAACAGTTCACTGCGAATGAGCAGCAAGACGCGTCAGAATTTTTAACTGGTCTAATTTCTCATTGCAATAATCTCAGCATAATTGTTGAGCACCAGCTGGCGATAAAACTGCACTGCAAAGATTGCGGTTACACTAATACCTCAATCGAACGGAGTAACATATTGTTACTGGCACTGCCCAAACCTTGCAAAAGAACACCGAGCTTATCCGACCTAATCAATGATAATCTCTCGCACTGGAAACCAGTTGAAGGATCGTGCGGTAATTGTAAATCGAAAGAAATGAGCGTAAAAACCGACATATCATCAGCAAACAGGTGTTTAATTATTCAGCTAATGCTATTTTCAGTAGATAGTGGAAACGTCACGAAAATTAATGGTTACAGGATAAAAGCAGTACCTACAGAGAAAATCATGATCTGCACTAAAATGTTCAAGGTTGATAGTGCGATATTCCACCATGGCCGCAACATAACCGAAGGGCATTATACAAGCATGATTCGAGAAGGGACGTCTGCCTGGGTGAACGCTAATGACGCGAACATCAGAAAACAACCCTGGCCAAGAAATGCTAAGGACGCGTACATATTCTTTTTGCGGCAAATCTAAAGGCAGTGCCAGAAATATTGTAAGAATATGAAGATAAATACAAAAAGCGAACTATACAGATGCAACGCAATCGCGACTATAAGCCCTGCACGTCAGTAACTCCGCCATTGCCGGTCCCAAGCCCGGATGAGAAAGGAGGAGGGCTGCGTGCAGGGTTTATAGTTACACAAATATATCCGGCAAAACAAGGTGCAATGCTTGAACTGAATTAGATATTCCTATTCTATCCCTCAAAGACGCGCAGGGCACCCTAGATCGACCTAGGAAATCAACGACTGTAAAATTGCCACTTAATAGTAGATAAGACGATCGATAACTCAACAATTGAAATATAATTGTTTGTTGAAACATTACATTTTTTCACGTAATATGAGATTATAATAAAGAGTCCAATGTAACTCACGATAGAATCGGTTTATGAAAGAGGAAAAGCGATGCGATACGAGTACAACTATATGATTCTTGCACTTCAATAACTCCGCCATTATGTCGGTTCCAAGCTGAGAAATGAGGAGTGCTGCATGAAGAGGCATAGTTGCTCGGGGGGAGATGAGGGACCCTTACATACAGGTTGCAACTGTTATACCTGAAGTCATGCCCACCTTATTAAATCAGCAATTTACAGATCGTCAAAACAACTGAAATTATTCAGCTCTCCTATGAAGATCCAAAACCTCGATTTTCTTATATTTTTCGGACACGATTTTCAGCAGGAGGCAGTTTTAATAACATTGATAATGGACCGCCTCTTCCGAGTTTCAGCTTCGAACTAAAGATCCATTAGGGCGAAATAATAATCGGAGAACACTGCGCTTCGTGCCATACACAGAGAGGACTAGTGGATGCCGGCCAGCGAAGCTCACGCACGTAAAATTTTCGTGGTGGCCTAAGAAATGTCAATCTGAAGTACAACTCGGCCTTCATTTGTTGCGGGAGCACCGCTGCGTCGACATTCCGATATTACCGCAGCACTTGAATGTTAGAAAAATTCGGAAATACATCGTCCGAGGCATCTGAAACCGACCAGCGAAGTAATTAATCATTGGATTGCAAACGCGTAGTACCATAACAAATCTCTTGATATCTGCAACACTTAGTCGTGATAGTAACTACATTTTTCTAACCCGTCTAACATCTCACAACAATAGTATACTAAAGAAAGATAGCATAATCAATACTACAATATTTTCTAACAACATACAAAAAGTTATGAAATCCCCCCAAAAGGCACCTACGGTGCAAAAAAATTCGCCAAGTACATTAAATGTCTAGGAATAACTACTATTACCTGAATATCTCTGATAAAAAAGAAAACAAAAATTCATTATTATTTAGAAAAAAATGATCCAAATCAATTAACGTGCCAAGTACATGTAACCTCGCATTATGCATAGAAGTTCTAGAGAAGACTGGAATAAACATAGAACGAACAATATTACCAATTTTAATAAAGATAGAATCGGAAAATAAATCATTGAAAATCAATCCAAAGAATCAAAAAAAATCAAACAAATAAATTACATTGAATGAAAAAAAAAAAAAAAAAAATTGGAGGTGGTGGGGCTTGGCGAGCTTTTTCGGGGAAGAATTAGAATTCTCGTACGGCAATATAACATTAGCTCGCCAAGAACCACGTACTCCAATTTTTTTTTTTTTTTTTTTCATTCAATGTAATTTATTTGTTTGATTTTTTTTGATTCTTTGAATTGATTTTCAATGATTTATTTTCCGATTCTATCTTTATTAAAATTGGTAATATTGTTCGTTCTATGTTTATTCCAGTCTTCTCTAGAACTTCTATGCATGATGCGAGGTTACATGTACGCCCGGCGAGATTGAAGTTGACCCCCCCAGTGGCCACGCGCGTAGAGCTAAATTGGACAAGCTTCTGCTGTCGCCGCGATCGCCGGCGACAAGCCTCTATGTCTACCTAGTTCTCCATAGACCGCTTTTCGTGATCGCTAAGTCGTCTGCTGCCGTGGTCTGCTCGCTGCGATCAACTGTTTGACAGCTCTGCATTTGTTGCTGCTTTCGATCAGCGATGCAATGACTGCAACGATGATTATTTATTTACAGTATCGAGAAAAGTAATTTCGAGGAACAATACGAGCTGTTATTATTCCCTGGGGTATGAGCAATGCTCAATACGAGTTATCCCTTCTTCTGGAATATTGGGGATAATACGAAAAAATGTTGGGCACCATCGGAGAAATAACCTCGAAAAATTTGACACTGAAATGTTCGATACATTACATGTGATTTTTATCACATGTGAAAACGAAACTTTTTTGGCGGATTATTGAGATATTGCAGGTGAATGCCAGGGGTTTAGATAAATCAAACAGAAGCGATGCGAAATATACGGGCCGACGAATAAAAATAAAGATTCCGGGTATGTGTCCACGTGTCATTCGCGAGATATCTACGCACGACACCAAGAGCAGTGATTTTGAGGAACAATATGAGTCGTTCTCTCTTCTAGAATATCATCAACACTATACTAAATACAAAACACTATTGTAGGAGATGCTATGGGAAAATTAACGGTAAGTTGTTGGATGCATTATTCTACTCAACATGTAAGAACAAAATTCTTTGTGGATTACTGACATGTTGCAGACGATTGCCAGAAGTCGAGATGAATCAACGGAGAGTGGTGCGAATCATATGGGCCGACGACTGAAAATAAAGATTCTGGGTATGTGTTATGGAATTTCATTCACAAATTCATGATATTAACACTTCAACAACAGGGGTTCGATCGAATAATAGAACATCGAAATGGATGGAACATTATTATAATTGATATTTGGATATGGTATTCATATAATTGTTTATATTAAATTTATATACTACACATGTCGATTCAGGACAAATCTTAGTCTATAGAATTCCATTGTTGATAAAAATGGAAGAAACATGTAAGTGAAAAATAAAGTTTAGAACTGTTAATCTGAATGGAGGTGCAAAATAATGTGTGTTGCTTGTATTAATTTCGAGCAAAACCGAAGCATGAATTACATTTGATAAGACAGAATTTGTTGAGGACAGAGAAAGACGAAAATAGATACTGAGTTATAAATGTGGGATATAATGATAATCTGTAAGTAAAAACTTTAGTATCCTTAAAAAAAAAAATATTCATCATTTACTCCTGCTGATTAATGACAAATAATAATCTATACCAGCATGGTGTGAACAGAATACAAATATCACCGTTTGAATTTGGTCGTTTATCAGAAGTATATCGATCAAAGATTCATGCGCGCGCGCGTGTGTTCCACTAATAGCGGGAATGAATTCAAAAACAATTGATAACGCGCGGGAAGCGAGTGCCCGCGCATTTCAAAAACAATTGAAATACGAGATTTCATTACTCTTTTATCGTTTAAAAGCGTTATTAGAGCTATTTTACGTCCTTGTGCGAAAAAAAATAAAAATTGTCAGCAATTTCCATAATCAACATGGACCAGGCAAAGCGAGGACAAGCGGTAGGACTCTGGGAATCAGGTGTAACGATTCCAGCAATCTCAGGTGAAATAATTCATGAAGAATAGACAAAGTTTCTTTTTCGATCTATGAATTCGATCATTTTCTGTGACTATCTCATCTCCCGTAGTCGAAGTAGGATCCAGCAAGTCGACGGTGAAACGCTGGATCCGGAAATATAGAGAAGAAGGGGTAGCGGGGCTCCAAGACAGAAGAATAGATAATGGTGCTGCCCGAAAGACAACACCTATAGAGGATCAGGTCCGTTTTTCCCATTAGTCTTATTCATTTCTTCCATTGTTTTTGAATTTATTAATTCTTTCAATCAATAATTCACCCATCAGACCATCGTTGACCACGTCAGGGCTGATCGATTTCAGGCAGCATCATCCGTTGGTGCTGCTGTAGGGATCCCCGCTAGCCCTTGGTTGGTGCGCAGGAGACTGAAGGAGGCGGGACTGAAGTGTAGGAGTGCGGCAAAGAAGATGGACCTGACGAATCGACACCGGGAGGACAGGATCAGCTTCGCTCTACAGGGACTGATGATCGCCGAGGAAGATTGGAGTCATGTAATTTTCACTGATGAGAAAGTTTTTTCCTCAGATAAAGATGGCCGGTTAAATGTGTGGAGGGAAGATGGGGAACGGTATAATCCCCAAAATGTCATAGAGGGGCATCACAGCGGACGTGTAACGGCAACGTATTGGGGGTGGATTTCGGCTGCTGGTCCAGGGGAGTTAGTCAAGGTAACGCGGAATATGAATGCCGAACAATACATTGATATTCTAGAAAATGCGTTGCTACCTTCTGTGCGAGCTCTATATCCGGTCCAAGACATGCCAATTATACGTATTGTCGAGGACAATAGTGCAGTGCACAGGGCCAGAATCGTGCAGGACTGGTACGAAGCCCACCCAGAACTGCAGCGATTCGACTGGCCAGCGAAATCCCCGGATCTCAATCCAATAGAGAACTGTTGGTCTGAAATGGTCCGGGGCTGGAGGCCAGTAGTCCGGGAAAGGGAAGCTGGTCTGAGTCGTAGAGTCGAAGCGAAGTGGGAAGAGCTACGCACCAGGCCAGAGTACTTCGAGGCAATTGTTGGTTCAATGCACCGTCGAATGTATGCAGTACTGGATAACGATGGTTGGTGGACAAATTATTGAACGAGGAAGAAATCACCTAAAACCAACAACCACGTTATCTAGTACTTGTGTTATTCATGGGGCATTGATCAACATGAGCCTAGTACTTCAACTTTCCCCCCTGCGCTATTTCTTCAATCATCGTAAGCAATTGGCACTTGGATCTAATTTTCATGCAGAGCCCACATCCTATTTCTTTTGTCCCTAGTATAATAGTCTACGGTATGACTTTCATATTTGTTCTCAGTTTCTTGCATCTAGTTCTCAATGGTTGTTGTCTTTTGCATTTCTTCAAATGATCTTTTATCATGTGTATAGTTATTTTTCTTCTGTAACTTTTGTAACTTTTGTTTTCAGTTAATATCTCAGTCATATCATTTATAGAAAAAGTAAGCATCGTATTTTCTAGAAGTTTTTTTCTCCAGGCAAATCCACAAAAATAGAAAGTATTTAGTATATTCGTATAAATATAAGGGTGGTTGTTATTAAGGGATAGACATTGTTGCGTACGTTTTAGGGGATTCAGGATTTTAAAGTCACGTACTACGAATTGTCTGGTATGTTTTAAAGTTTTGAAATTTGTCGCGTTACGGGTGTAGAGATCGCTGGGCATATTCGAAAGAATTTCAAGGTTTTTGTAGTGTTATGATACCCATCTTTTCCCCACACAAAACAACATTTCCTTCATTAGTATTTGCCATGATTTGCTTTTAGCCTATTTTTTTTCTGTTTTTATCTTGTCACTTGGTCATAACGCATAGGTTCGTATTTCAATGTGATTTAGTACTGCTCAACTAGTAAGCCATCTTTATTCTTCAGGAAAAAATTATCCCATCACTTTATATGTGTTTACGTTTATTTGTAATATGCTTTTGTAATTTGTTTCATATTTTATTTGTAGATTTTACTCGAGAAAAATCATTTTGTTGTTTCATTTCATATTTTATTTGTAGATTCAACACAAGAAAGTCACTCTGTGCTTTGTTTTATATTTTATTTGTAGATTTTACTCGAGAAAAATCATTTTGTTGTTTCATTTCATATTTTATTTTTAGATTCAACACAAGAAAGTCACTCTGTGCTTTGTTTTATATTTTATTTGTAGATTTTACTCGAGAAAAATCATTTTGTTGTTTCATTTCATATTTTATTTTTAGATTCAACACAAGAAAGTCACTCTGTGCTTTGTTTTATATTTTATTTGTAGATTTTACTCGAGAAAAATCATTTTGTTGTTTCATTCCATATTTTATTTGTAGATTCAACACAAAAAAGTCACTCTGTGCTTTGTTTTATATTTTATTTGTCGATTTTACTCGAGGAAAATCATTTTGTTGTTTCATTTCATATTTTATTTTTAGATTCAACACAAGAAAGTCACTCTGTGCTTTGTTTTATATTTTATTTGTAGATTTTACTCGAGAAAAATCATTTTGTTGTTTCATTTCATATTTTATTTTTAGATTCAACACAAGAAAGTCACTCTGTGCTTTGTTTTATATTTTATTTGTAGATTTTACTCGAGAAAAATCATTTTGTTGTTTCATTCCATATTTTATTTGTAGATTCAACACAAAAAAGTCACTCTGTGCTTTGTTTTATATTTTATTTGTCGATTTTACTCGAGGAAAATCATTTTGTTGTTTCATTCCATATTTTATTTGTAGATTCAACACAAAAAAGTCACTCTGTGCTTTGTTTTATATTTTATTTGTAGATTTTACTCGAGGAAGATCATTTTGTTGTTTCATTTCATGCATTATTTGTATACTTTATTACTCACTTTGTAGAAATTTATATTCTGTTCACACAATGCTGGTGTAGTTTATTATTTGTCATTATTCAGTAGGAGTAAATGACGAATATTTATTTTTTGAAGGATACTAAAGTTTTTACTTACAGATTATCATTATATCCCACATTTATAACTCAGTATCTATTTTCGTTTTTCTCTGTCCTCAACAAATTCTGTTTTATCAAATGTAATTCATGCTTCGTTTTTGCTCGAAATTAATACAAGCACCACACATTATTTTGCACCTCCATTCAGATTTAACAGTTCTAAACTTTATTTTTCACTTACATGTTTCTTCCGTTTTTATCAACAATGGAATTCTATAGACTAAGATTTGTCCTGAATCGACATGTGTAGTATATAAATTTAATATACACAATTATATGAATACCATATCCAAATATCAATTATGATAATGTTCCATCCATTTCGATGTTCCATTATTCCATCGACTCCCTGTTGTTGAAGTGTTATTATCATGAATTTGTGAATAAAATCCCATAACACATACCTGGAGTCTTTGTTTTCAGTCATCAGCCCGTATGCTTCGCACCGCTGTTCTTTG
The DNA here is from genome assembly GCA_963978495.1 of Athalia circularis. NCBI lineage: Eukaryota > Metazoa > Arthropoda > Insecta > Hymenoptera > Athaliidae > Athalia > Athalia circularis. The sequence goes on from OZ021702.1 coordinate 12,131,639, forward strand.
ATTTATCTCAGCTTCTGGCAATCGTCTGCAACATGTCAGTAATCCACAAAGAATTTTGTTCTTACATGTTGAGTAGAATAATGCATCCAACAACTTACCGTTAATTTTCCCATAGCATCTCCTACAATAGTGTTTTGTATTTAGTATAGTGTTGATGATATTCTAGAAGAGAGAACGACTCATATTGTTTCTCAAAATCACTGCTCTTGGTGTCGTGCGTAGATATCTCGCGAATGACACGTGGACACATACCCGGAATCTTTATTTTTATTCGTCGGCCCGTATATTTCGCATCGCTTCTGTTTGATTTATCTAAACCCCTGGCATTCACCTGCAATATCTCAATAATCCGCCAAAAAAGTTTCGCTTTCACATGTGATAAAATCACATGTAATGTATCGAACATTTTACCGTAAAATTTTTCGAGATTACTCCTCCGATGGTGCTCAATATTCTTAGCATTATTCCTTATATCCCACAGAATGATATAACTCGTATTGAGCATTGCTCATGTCCCAGAAAAAGAAACAATTCGTATTGTCCCTGACAATTACTTCTCTCGGTACTGTAAATAAATAATCATCGTTGCAGTCATTGCATCACCGATCGAAAGCAGCTACGAATTTAGAGCTGTCAAACAGTCGAACGCAGCGAGCAGACCACGGCAGCAGATGACTCAGCTATTACGGCGAGCCCGCACAGCGGCTTGTCGCTGGCGACCGAAACTGCTCCGAGTCAGCCCAGAGCGCGTGGCCACTAGGGGGGTCAACATCAATCTCGCCGGGCGTACTTGGCACGTTAATTGATTTGGATCATTTTTTTCTAAATAATAATGAATTTTTGTTTTCTTTTTTATCAGAGATATTCAGGTAATAGTAGTTATTCCTAGACATTTGATGTACTTGGCGAATTTTTTTGCACCGTAGGTGCCTTTTGGGGGTTTATTTACAGTACCGAGCGATGTAATTTTAGGGAACAATACGAGTTGTTTCTTCTTCTGGGACATGAGCAACGCTCAACGCGAGTTATTTCTTTTTCTGGTATATTAGGAATAATATGAAAAATATTGGGCACCATCGCAGTAGTAACCTCGAAAAATTTTATGGTAAAATGTGCGATTTTATCACATGTGAAACCGAAACTTTTTCGTGGATCATTGACATATCGCAGGCGAATGCCAGGAGTTTAGATGAATCAAACGGAAGCGATGCGAAACATAGGGACCGACGAATGAAAATAAAGATTTCGAGTACGTGTTGTGGGATTTTATTCACAAATTCATGATAATAACACTTCAACGACAAGGAGTTGCTCAAATAATGGCACATCGAAATGGTTGGAACATTATTATAATTCATACTCGGATGTAATATTCATAGAATTTGTACATCGAATATACATAGGGCCCGAATCCATTTGTGGACTTTAAACTTATGTCAAGATCGAAAAACCCAGATATTCTTCATCAGTTGATTTATTGATCGCACCTGCTATTCATTTATTAGGCGGTCCCTTTAATAAAGCATACTTTGTATGGCTCATAATAACGATGTAGTAATAAACCCGGTGGAAGCACTCGTCATTGAAGCTGATGCTCCTAATGGGTCACAAAAACAGTTCCGATAACTGCCGCTTGAGCGGGCTACTGTTCCATCAAGACCTATCAAGACCTCATTGCGGGACTCTTTGAATGGAATTTAAGGGAAAATGAAAATTTGTGATTGAATCTTGTATAAATATAGAAAATTGATAAATAAAACATTTGTTGACTGTATTTTCTGAGACAAAAATAGCGATGGACCTACTTTGTAATTATTTATCTACCCAAACGTTATATTTATGAACTACTATATATATAGAGTTTGTTTTGTTTAACAAAGCAGTTGCATCAATATTATTTCGTACGCGATTGAGTGCTAATTATTACAAATTTCACAGGTTTATTTATTACAGATAGTAACATTGAAGGTGAAAAATATATTAGGAGACGTAGCTGTTAAAGCTTGTGATTTGAAATGATGAAAAAAATTGTGTAAAATTGAAATATCAACTAGATGCCGAACAAATGCTTCGTGCCCCTGTGTCGGACAGGGTACGCTAGCGAGATACAACGTTTACAGGATGAAGGAAAAAAATGCCCCTCCTTATTTTTCTTCGGTGAAATGCGAGGGGCTTGCGGTTCAAGTAATCACCCCGATCCGTTGATGTTTATACAAGTGTATCGGCTCATTTCGACATATTCACTCGTGAAGCCACCTCGTGGCAGTAATGTCAGTGGTGGAGAACTTCTAAATAGCCTCATAAGTGTAGAAGACATTACAGCTAAGAAAAACCTGGAACAGCAAAAGGACATGAATAACAAAATTGATGCCATCATTGACAACACAGAGCCAAACTTCTTTCCTGAACATAATATCGATGATCATACATACCTCGCAATACCAATAGATTCAAATGCTCTTACAGTGTTTGCAGGTTACATTGCTAGAAAGATGTTGAAATCACGCAGGTGTAGGGAATGCGATGAATGTTCAAAAGCAATCTGTGCTCCCGAAGATGCAGATTTGCAAGACCGCGAGAATTTATTAAACATAAAAAGTTATGGTGGGTTATTAAGACCATCAGACGAATTGTTTTCATTGGTTTTTCAGGTATTATTATGAAGTTCGAATTACTTACCATTTCTCCGTACCGCATATACCTAATTCTTAATCCTTAATTCCTCATCCTTATTTCTAGCTGGAGGAATCAATTACAAAAACTGTTGCAGGAGAACGTTTAAATAGGTCTACGTTATTCTCTATATTGGGTGAAATTCTCTGCACAGGCCAAATTACTAGGGTAGGATGTCCTGAACACAGAGAAAAAATGACCTATGATGTCGTTAGTTTTTATTTAATGTGCAGAATGCACTTTATTTGTGAAGCACACAACAAATCTGCTCAACAAAAAAAAGATAAGAAAAGAACCATGGCAAAACTGGCGAAATTTTAAACACAAAAACCATGTAACAGTGAACAATGATTTGTTTATTATTTTCAATACAATTAAAAATTTTCAAATATTCAATATTCATGCTGAACTTTTATTTCCCTTTTATCATTTAATATTACTACTGAGTTATCTACCTATGTTAAATCATATTAATACGAAATTAAAAAATAAGGCCACATGCACACTTGGCTAATAGAAATCATATCTGTTGCTTTAATAAATACAACTCTTACAGATCACTGAAATGGTTTTGATACTTAACTTTATTTTGGCTTCCTCGGAAAAGATGTTACAAAAAGATTAGATCATTTTCCATAATCACGTTTATACACTGTTATCAAAAAAAGTATTACTACATCACGTTCTGTCGAAAATTAGCACGTGCCGCACGCGTTAACATGTTCAAAACAGGTCTTGATGCGGCACTAGCGCCGATGGTGCGTGAAGATCGAACTAACCAGGTGGGACCAAAGCAGTCATCACTTTTTCGCGACTATAACACGCGAGTGCTCCCACCGGGTTTATTACTACATCGTTCTCATAATATATGCCAGAAGCGCGTAAGAAAGACAGAATACTCGAGCGACAGCGATAGAAACATGTGTAGTGATGGGAGAATGCAGCGATGGTATAGCGGCTGAGTCGCCCGCTGAGCGCCCATAATATCCAAAAACGTCGACGACGATTACCGAAAGTTGAACGATGCTAGAAATTTTTTATTTGTGGCATTAAAAAGTGTATTTTTTTCTGCAAATTTTCAGCTCACGTAGATCCGTTTAGCTGCAACCGTTCCCGAGATCGCCTCTTTGTACTTTGGTGCACTTGGGCGCCATGTTTTTCAAAATTTTTGAAAATGTTTAACGGGATCATTTTGAGAAATCTTCGAGGAACCCGTCTGAATTTTTTCGAATTTTTTGAATGTCTTTCTCACGAGTGGCGACGCTCCAAAATTAACCTACTTCGGTTAACACTGAAAAAACCACGTTTTTTGACCTTTCGGCGGTCATAACTTTCGTTGTGTATTTTTCTCGATATTCGAAAACAAATCATTAGATGCAGAATACTCTAAGCTTTCAAACCTTTTTCGAATTTTTGCTCTATCATTTTTTTTTTCGTAGTTATAAACCTCCAAACTGAGGGCCTTAAACTTTACGCGCCGACAGTAGACAATCGGACACGAATTTTACTAGCCGGGGTAGTGATCGCCGCGGAGTTGAAGGACTCCCACGATTTCAAGTAAGGGCAAAAACCATTAATTTCATTTTCCTAAGTACCCAGACGCGTTCTGGTTGATGTATTTGTTACTGCAGGTTGAAGAACTTGATGGCGTATTATTTTACTAGGACACTAAATAAAATTGTAGATTAAAAGTTAACAATCCCATCAGGTTATCGCGTGAGCGATTGTTGGAGTTGGCCCATCTAATTACGCAGCAGTTTCTGAAAGAATGTGCCGATACGTATTACATTCCATACAGATTCAATAAAGTTACAAACAAAAAGATTTTGGCCAAAGGGAAATTGTGCGACAAATACTTCTCTTATCGAACTCTATTGAGAAAAAATGGTGCAATTTCTGCAGTTCAAAGGAAAAAGGGTGGACAGCTTCTTGCGTCTCCAAGACCTGTGGTGTTAGCATTTCGCGAGCAATTGGACTCATCTGCAGGGACTGCCGGTACTTTTTTTTTGTGTATATTCGTGTATGCAAGTGTTCGTCTATGCCTGGGTACACCCATTGAGCAACCTTTGTGTTTTTTGCATATAATTCCTAATTCGTGGAGTTTCTTCATTATCGAAAAAAATTTTTATTCAGCTTAAGGTTTGGAATCAAAAACAAATATTTCATATTGTCGGCTATCAATAAGCAATGTCGTTTTTTATGTTTCTATGTATAGAAGAAAGTGAAAGGTGCTTAGAAAAAATACAGTAACTTAAAAATAATTTGGAACCGTGGCCCACTGTAGAGCAATTTTGGAAAGATACTTCGAGGCAACGTATCAAGCAATTATCAAGCACACCAGAATTGTCATCAGATATTCACTTTGAAACGTATTCGGCCCTAAAGCAGCCTTTGGGCCATAATCTGATTAGTTGATACATCCCCGTAACGGTGTGAATTATTTCACAAGTAAATTTGCTGAAAATTTGTCAGAGCTTTTGTCATTTATATTATTTATTGCATTTTTTCCAGATAAATGTAGATTTTTCTGTCTTGTACTCTGACAAGACAGACTTTTAGATAAAAGTGAAAAAAATTTGTCTGAAATACAAGATATTTGACTTCCCGAATCTACTATTGCTGTTATGTTTTCATTTAAAATTTTTATTTCTAATTGCAACGTCGATGTTTGCGCTGACTTTTGCATTTTGCATAGATTTTCATCGTTGGAATCTACGCCACTAGTTAGGTCCGGTATAAAATCATAGAATTTGCAACGCGATGTCGGACCTGTTTTGATCGCGTCGTTCACAAGTTTAAAGAATTAGAATTAGAAGGTGGTACGTTATTATATGTATTTTGATAAAGCATGTTGGGTGGTGGTATACTTGTATCGATGCTTCGAATGCTATTTGACTGGTTCATGTTATTAGAATTGTGTCTGTGATATTGGTTTAAATGAAAACTGCCGTTATGTTGCTGTTGCATAAATTTTGGCTTAGATCTATTATAATTGTACGTATTTTGATTATTTCGATATGGGTTTCTGTAATTATTATGATATGCTGTATTTAAACTCCTTATCGCCGAATTTGAAGTGTTATTTGAATTTAAAAATTTTTCTCTGTTTTGTTTATTTATGTCTAAATTGTTTAATACTCTCAAAATTTTTTCTACATTTTCTGCTTCTACCGATGCTAAAGAATCCCGAGCATACATCGGTAGTTGTTGAATTATGTCATAATGAATTTCGGTTGGGTTGCGTGTTTTATCTATATATTGATATTCATTTAATTGTTCTAAAAAGTAAGTTCCGAGCGAGCTTTTCCGTGAATCATACGTTCGAGGTGCCCATCGATTTCTCGCTTGAGCCCTAGCGTTGATCGAATCAAATTTTTCTAAAAATTTTTTTTCTAAATACTTCAAATTTATCGTCGAAATTTCGTCTATATGATTTAAACCAAATTTTAGCATATCCTCTCATCGAATTTTCAATAATTGTTAGTTGTGTGCTTGTAGGGATCTGTTTTACTCTAAAATACCTCTCCATATTTTCAATATATTCTACCGGATTGGTTTTATCATTTGATTCGTATTCAGGCAACGGAATTTCATGATTTGAATTTTGTAATTTATCAACCAGCCTACTCACCAACTGTCCTTCTCGATCCCCCTGTTCGGTAATTGGTTGATTTTGAATTTTCAAATTTCTTAGTTCTTCTATCAGTCGTTCAGAATCGTTTTGTTGTTTTCTGATAACCTTCCACATTTCTTCTCTTTCTTTTTTTAATGTCTCCAGTTCCAATTCCATTTTCAAATTTCTAACCGTCGATTTAGATGAGTTACTTCTAACAGTTTGAGTTGTTGACCTCGTTTTGATTGGTGTTCTTTTGATTCTGGACATACGTTACAGCAATAAAATATTAAATAAATTCAATTTTCATGCATACTCATTTTCTAATTATATAATGATCTATCAAATTTTGTTCGGGCGCCAAAAATGTAACGATCTCTCAACCGTCACAAGAGTTTTAAGAAATAAAATAGATTAAATTAGATGGGTACACATATACATATATATAATATAATAAGATTTATTGAAGGAAAGATATATGTATATTAACTCGTCATTAGATGTATGGATTAAAATTGATTATTCTGAATTTATTTGTATAAATATTGTATAGCTTAAGAAATATGTTTTTTGATAAATATAAAAATTGGCCGTTGAGCTCGTGTATACTTTCCTTACCAGATCATTCACACAGTCACACATTCTATTAAAATTAACAAATCACAAATACAAGTAATTGATCGATCACGTTTCGTCTAATATAATGTGAAATAGAGATATCGAGACAGTTTTTTAATATGAAATTCAAGACGTCTGTATAGTTATACGTCTGATTGCCAAGTGTCCTTTTCGTTGTTCCTTCAACAGAAGAAAATTTGACTGCTCATCGATTCCAGCGTCTGCGCTATCGAATAACCACACGTGATGAATCCCCTGAGGGCATGGCTTGAGATTTTCTGTAAATGATGCCTCGAACAGGTGAAATTCTGCTGTACTTATGCGTGAGAATCTCGCAGCGTTGTGTGCCTTCATAACTGCTGAACATTTCCACGTCCTTTAATGGTCTTTCCGAATTAATCAATTATGACATTTTGGTCCAAATGATCTTTGAGACGGGGCACTAGACCGTCAACCAGTGCAAAGTAACTATTGGCGAACGATGTCCCCTGCAATTGGTCTTCCATTATTATGTTCTGATTCTCGGTTTCTCATTAACTCAGCTGGTGCAAGAAGAGGTGAGTCCGAGATTCCCTCTTCTTCTTTTCTGTGGCTATTACGATATTACAGTCTGCTACATGCAATAAGTGCATTTTCAAATCGGCAAAAAAATAAAGTTTCATCCGAATGTACTGCGTTTGATAAAAATCACCTTGTATATTTTGATGAGTCATGATTTTGGTTTTTATGCAGATACACTGATACCTGTCGTACTGAGGTTACTCCCGCTATTGCTACCATGTACGTCCATTAAGGTTCCTAAGCAACCGGGTTGGAGGCCAAGCAAACTAGAGGTCCAAAACGGGTTTCTACTGCACGTTCCGGTACATTCTTCACCTGATTTTAATGATTACACTAATACAATACGGAAAGATAGTTGATACCTGCACATATACAGCATGTATATCTCATATTGCTGTTATTTTTTCAGAGTATTGGGCATTTGGATACCGTTCTTGCTACTCACAAAGGAAAACTTTTCAGACACGGCCTGACGGAGCAGCCGATACCAATAATTGTTGGTAAAACGCTGACCACGGTAAACACGTGTTATGTTTTCTTAAATGGGGTTAAGTATGAAGTGGAATCGCCATTGAAAGCCTTGGATGTAACATTCAAAAGCTTTCATGCACTACAACTTGATTATCCGAAAGAAGCTGCCTCGTCGTGGATGGTAATCCAAAAAAGACTTTTCAATTTAGACGGTAAAGGAGATCGAGTCTTACCTAGCGTAAGGACCCTACTTTCCGATCTTGAAAATGACAGCACTTCGGTGGAAAACAATGACGAACAATTGATAAGCATGTAGCACATATACATGTGTACAGTTTTATAATATATAGATCGTACATTAGAATATAATCTTGAGATGAATCTTGAAAGGATGCGCAAAGTATGCGCTTCGCAAAAGTAAATCACATAAAAGTTCTATAATCTGGCTGATAAGTAAGTTAATTTTCATCAGCATCATTTTGATACATCGACAATATGCCCTCTTGTTTCATTTGTAAAACTATCCACCCCGACCTGGCATCTATATGGAAAATCTATATATAAAGTTATTCACCTCCTTCACACAGAAAGTGAAATTCATTGCGGTGAAATTCAATGCTACCGTGTCTTCACGGGCATCAAATCTTATCGGAGGCATTGGCAGCTCAATCATACTGAACTTATACAATCTCACACAGACAGTGCGCACCCCTCGATAGAAAATGAGGTTACGCCTCCTGGTGTATTCCCGGATAACGTTGCAAGTTTGAGCCAGGATGTCCCTACTCAAGAATACGTAGGTGCGAATGGTTCTCACATTGAACAAATTCCTAATAATCCTAGCTCATTGTCAGTTGATTATTCATACTCACTGCATCAGGAAACGCTTAGAACGATAGCCCAACTATATAGTCGTTCGACCTTACCGCGAAGTCAGGTTCAAAATATCATAGATGTTATTCAGTCATTCTTGGGAGGAAATTAATTAGATTTACTGCGTAAAAAAATTGAAGATAAGTTTGTGGAGTCTGGTGGAGCGATTGATGATGCAAATGAAATAAATAGCATGATAGATGAGCTTCGCAATGCGTTTCGCGGCTTGAAAACAGAACATCAACGGTTTCAAGAATTTGAGGCAAAAGGTGTACTTATTCCACCTATAGATGTTATTATTGGACAAAGATTTGGACGCGTAAAAGCGACGGCTGATGGACATGTTCGAATGACTCCCGTTGCAGTCAAAGCTAAATTATTTCCATTGAGGCAAATTTTCGAAAAATTATTTGAAATGCCGAATGTTTATTCCAGAGTTGCATCGTATAAGCACAAGCTCGAGAGTGACACCGATGTTATTTCAAATTTCGTACAAGGAAGCGTTTGGAAAAGTAAAATAGTAGGTTATGAGGGCAAACAAATCTTCCCGTTGTTCATATTTTTCGATGATTATGAAACTGGAAATCCCTTGGGAAGTCACGCGGGAACCAATAAGTTAGGAGGAGTATATGTTTTTATACCTTGTTTTCCACCTGAATACCAATCTGCCCTAAGCTCCATTTATATTACACTATTGTTTTTTTCAAAGGACAGGCAAGAATTCGGAAATGAGCGAATTTTTCACAGGCTTATAGAGGAATTGAACTTTTTACAAACTGAAGGAATTGAACTCGAATTACCTACAGCAAAAATCGTAGTTTATTTCAAATTAGGTCTAATACTAGGCGACAATCTGGGTCTTCATTCGATATTAGGATTAGTCGAAAGTTTTAACGCTAATTTTGCATGCTGCTTTTGCAAAATGCCCAAAGATGGACGAGATCGTTGTTGTACCGAAGACAATGCAGTGTTGCGTACTCGTCAATCGTACCGCGACGACCAGCTTCTAAATAACTATAGTTTGACTGGCATTAAAGAAAAATGTATATTTCATCAAGTAGCAGGGTTTCATGTTGTCGATAATCTGACGGTGGATATAATGCATGACTGTCTTGAAGGTGTCTGCAAATTCGATATGGTCGAAATTATCAGATATTTTACCGAACGTGTTCATCTACTTACTTTAGAAGATGTAAATGCCCGTATTACCGCCTTCGATTACGGACTCATTGAAAAAGGAAATATACCACCTGTGGGCGCCTGTTTGGGCACCGGCGAGGTCGGAAGGAGTGGGTAGCAATTAGACCAGTATTAGGTATGGTAGAGGGGGTTCCGGTGACTGAGTGGAGTTTGGAACCTCTTCTCCCGGATCTGTCGAGCTGACCAGACGTACAGACCATTACACGAATTAAGATAAGTCAGCATTTATATTGAAGCGAATCATTTTATAATCCGGGAGAAAGCAGCATTTATATTTGTATATCGTCATTGTCCTTTTACTATTTTATCTTTACACGAACCTGTCTATCTATGTCTGTGTTTATACATTAATTTATTTGGAAAACGTGTCATTTTTATTATCATTCACTTTCATCACTGTACATCAAGAGGACCGAAGCACCTAACATTTATATTGTGATGACAACGTTTTTTCCTATTTTATTCCAATTATATGACAAGGCATAGCCGCTATTAAACTACCACATATTCGTCGTGTTAATTTATTTATCGTATTTGTTTCGTTTTCGTGGTGACCCGGCCATTTATTTATATATTGATAGATCCTCTCTTTACATATATTCGTGACTGTCCCTTGTGGGAGTCATCCAAAAGAGACCGTAAACATCAACTGTTACACACCTGAAATCTCATCTGACCATTTAAAAAGAAATCATATATCAATGTCTGCGTCTGAAATGCTCACATTTGTTAGATATTTCGGCCTCATGGTGGGAGATTTGATCCCCGAAGACGATGCTGTCTGGAATTTTTACTTAATTCTTCGAAAAATAATTTCACTTATCACTGCAAAATCAATTCAAATTGAGTGTTGTAATTTGCTCGAAATATTGATAGAAGAACACAATCGATTGTATCAAGATTTATTTAAAAAGCTTCTAAAACCCAAGGCGCATCATCTAGTTCATTACCCATATGTTATGAGAGCTTCTGGACCATTGATTCATTTGTGGTCAATGAGATTTGAATCAAAGCACCGGCAATCAAAACTCACAGCATTCGTTACAGCTTCTCGAAAAAATATCAGCACTAGTTTAGCCATTAAACATCAGCTCATCCTGGCTTCTCAATTCATCTTAAATATCGGGTTTACAGAAACTATGGAAATAGGCCCTGCGGATTATGCAGAATTATCTGATTTAAATCTAACGACGACCAATGAATCACCAGTTTACCTAACAACTAAATTTTACGTAACTAATTGGATAAAAAAACTAATAACCAAATATAAACCGGGTATGGTTATTACTACAGGCGAAGACGATGGACTACCTACTTTCGGCCTCATCGAATTCATTATTATAGATAAAAATAAAGACATTCATTTTGTGCATAAGAACCTAGATGTTCTTGCCTTCCAATCACACTTTTGTGCATACGAAATTGCCTTAACCGATTCTTGGCAAATCGTAAAATATGACGACTTATTAGATACCATGCCTATGAGCTTGATAAGAGAGCATGGCGCACACTACATTGTGCTACGCAGTTGGCTGTAATCTGTAGACTAATAAGTATTATACATATATAAGTATACTTATACTGATAATTATAACACGTATATTATTCTGAATAAATACTGCTTCGAAGTGTACGTGCGCTGTGTAATTTTTTTTTTTAATAAAACCATAGCTTCAGAACGTATTTATTTTTGTTTTTCCTATCATTCATTCAAATATTTGTAATTTGTTATTCCACTATAAGCGTAGTTAATTTTCCAAATAGTGTGCGGTTAAGACAACACACCCGCATGCCTACTTTCACAATGTCTGAATCTTTGGATGGTAAAGAAATAAGGCTAAGGTACGAGGGTCTGTTCAGCAGTAGTGCGCGTTAGGTTTAGCTATCGTAGCTATGCTGCGCCTATAAATTAGCCTTTTTCGGTGGTTTTCCCGTGACCAGAATGAATCGTCGAGCGACTTTGTTCGTATGGTTATTCTAGCAATATCTAATTCGTTGGAGTAGCAGGAATATAAAGATGTGCATAACTAAACAGATCTAGTGGTCGCATGCACCTTCGTATAGACATCATAGGTATACTCGGTATAGTTGATCTGCACGCTCTTGATTTTGTCTGTTACAGCAGTACTCGCTAACCAAGCTAGTTCTATTTGAGACATTGATATCTTGTCGATATAATATATTCATATCAACGATAAACACTGACCAGAAATATATAAGTTAAATAGCAATATGGTATGGCAGTGGCTGAGACAGTGATTCAACCTGGTTGATCAAAGTATAAATATTGTCAATAACCCGAAAGATTTTTTTCCGTGCAGACTACCCGTTTTTGGCCGTATTTTCACCCCTCTGGGAAAATTATGAATAATGGGCCTATAGCTTCGGGAGTCAGACTGTTTTTGAAGGAAATTTCCTCCTCTCTTCGAATTTTTCTTAAATTTCGAAAATCTCAATTAGTTATTGAGATATTTGCGAAAAACCAACTCCCCGTTTCTTTCTCCCCTAAATTGTTCATAACTTTTGTAATTTTTGCGAGCGGAACTTGATTTTTTTTAAAAAACTTCTACATGCTGTCCCGAATCGAATGACACCTCGTTCATATTTTTCCGAGCACTTGTTGCTGAGAACAGCTCAAACCGTTCAGGGATATTTAATGCCAACCTACATCCCATTGCGTTCTGTCTCACTACGCCACTTATGTTCTCGCCAAGTGTACGCCCAGTTAGGTTGATTGTGAACCCCTCAGCGGCCACGCGCGTCGAGTTGAATTGGACAAGCTTTTGCTGTCGCCAAGTCGGCTCGATCGCCGGCTACAATCTGCTTACCATCTCGAGTCTTCCATAGCCCGAGCCCCGTGATCGCTAAGTCGTCTGCTACCGCGGTCTGCTCGCTGCGTTCAAATGTTTGACAGCTCTGAATTCGTTGTTGCCTTCGATCTGTTTCGATCGGCGATGCAATGACTGCAACGGTTACTATTTATTTACGGTACCGAGCGATGTAATTTTAAGGAACAATACGAGTTGTTTCTCCTTCTGGGACATGAGCAACGCTCAACACGAGTTATTTCTTTTTCTGGTATATTAGGAATAATATGAAAAATATTGGGCACCATCGCAGTAGTAACCTCGAAAAATTTTACGGTAAAATGTGCGATTTTATTACATGTGAAACCGAAACTTTTTCGTGGATCATTGACATATCGCAGGCGAATGCCAGGAGTTTAGATGAATCAAAAGGAAGCGATGCGAAACATAGGGGCCGACGAATGAAAATAAAGATTTCGAGTATGTGTTAATTGGTTGTCCACGTATCATACGCGGGATATTTACGCACGACACCCAGAGCAGTGATTTTGAGGCACAATATGAGGCGTTCTCTCTTCTAGGATATCGACAACACTGTGAAAAATACAAAACACTATTGGAGGAGATACTATGGGAAAATTGACGGTAAGTTCTTTGATGCATTATTCTACTCAACAACAAACAACAACGAGAGAACAAAATTCTTTGTGGATTATTGATATGTTGCAGACGAGAGCCAGAAGCTGGGATAAATCAAAGGAAAGCGGTGCAAATCATACGAGCTGACGACTGAAAATAAAGATTCCGGGTATGTGTTGTGGGATTTTATTCACAAATTCATGATAATAACACTTCAACGACAGGGAGTTGCTCAAATAATGACACATCGAAATGGTTGGAACATTATTATAATTCATACTCGGATGTAATATTCATAGAATTTTTGTATTCTATCGAGTGTGCAATTCTATAAACTAAGATATATCCTGAATCGACATGTGTATATAAATTTAATACAAACATTCACATTCACATGTGATAAAATCGCACATTTTACCGTAAAATTTTTCGAGGTTACTACTGCGATGGTGCCCAATATTTTTCATATTATTCCTAATATACCAGAAAAAGAAATAACTCGTGTTGAGCGTTGCTCATGTCCCAGAAGAAGAAACAACTCGTATTGTTCCTTAAAATTACATCGCTCGGTACCGTAAATAAATAGTAACCGTTGCAGTCATTGCATCGCCGATCGAAACAGATCGAAGGCAACAACGAATTCAGAGCTGTCAAACATTTGAACGCAGCGAGCAGACCGCGGTAGCAGACGATTTATCGTTAGCCATCACGGCGAGCCTGCAATGTGGCTAGTCGCTGGCGACCGAACTGCTCTGAGTCAGCCCAAAGTCCGTGGCCGCTGAGGGGTTCACAATCAACCCAACTGGGCGTACATACAACCTACAAACCTGTACCAATAAAGTTAAAGTGTTGATAACCCAACATTCCCTTATTATTCCATCGACCCCTACACTTACGTACCCAACACTGACGACGAGGATGATTGTTTTATTGCAGGTGTAGTAAATAAGTGATAAGTGGTTGAGAATTCGTGATAAGAAAATTGAAACAACCACGTGGTCGAGATTTGCACACGCTACAGCCTACAGGCCTATACATACATTTTACAATTACATCGGCGAACATCGAGTGAAATTCACATTACAAGAGAATACAAAATACATCCGAAGGAATCGAGTGGGAATTACAGTGGAAGAGCGAAAAATACAAGAAAATATTACACAAGTGACACTCCAGTATTACAAGAAATAAATGTTTGTCGCCGGAAATATTTATTATTTATTTGTCATTATAAAAGAACGAGACTACAAGTTACAAGTATCATAGATATATTGAACCAGATCGGACAAGATGGCACCGAATTGTAGTATATGCGATTAAATATTGGCGGCGCGCTCGGCGATTCATCGCAATTTGAGGATTTCGCTTCGGGAAGCTGTTTTACTTACAGAATGACCTGTTACCCCATAATAATTCAATGAAACCGTCCAACATGACCGACAGATATGTAACCAAGCAAAATTAACCATGTTATACACGGTACCCATAATTTTCAACGTTAGACACAGTTATACCCATGATAATTTATTCCAGTATATTTCAATATACAAAAGTGCACAAATGCATAGCGTGGTGGATTGTGCTCTCTATGTACAGAATAAATTTGTTGAAGTATTTCAAAACGTTTTCTTAAATACTGTGGACTTTTTTCGTGGAATATATTTAGAACAAAATTTGGAAAATCCTAAAACGGAAATTCAATAATATCATGAATTTCAAAATTTGTCTGGGTTGTACGGGGGTTTTAAAAGGGAAACTCGTTTTTCTGAATGGGAACCCATATTTTGTATTACAGATTCGTAATCTACAAGAAAAACTAAGCAGGATTCGCACATAACCTTTTTTTCTTAATTATCACTTTTGAATGAATTTTAACAATATTGATTTTATTTTCATTAATTTTATACGCAAAAATTAAAACTTTTGAACGCTTTTATTTGAAAAAAAGATATTGGAAAATTTAGAATTCTATAGATTGCTGAACGAGTAATCCATTTTTTATAGCTAAAAAAATGGAGCCACCCAATTTCGGCCGAATTTGGCCCTTCAAATGACTAATGACGTATTCTAAAGGCTATAAAAGGTCAAAATCATTATTTTTCCAAAAAGTAAGGAGAAATTTGCTCAAAAAAGCTATTTTGATATTTTTTTTTCATGTTCCGAAATATGACATCCTTGGCTAACTTTGAACCGCTGAAATTGTTGAGAAATCTAAAATTCTCCACACAAATTTCAGATGAATATTCTTAGAAAATGTAGAGAATTTTTTTTACATGTTACGTTCATATGGGTCATTCCATACCGAATCACCAAATTTGAAAAATCGAATTTTTTTATTTAGCCGAATCTTAGACCTCTTTTTGTATGTATCGAAAGACGCTCCCCTGTTAATTATTAGCCCTTAATCTCTAAAAGGTCTTAGGATATTAATTTTTGAAAATTTCGAAAAAAATAATGGTACCGCAAGTTTGAAAAATTCATGACTCCTGATACATTCATCATAATCTAAAAGTCACGGAGGTCATTTTCTTCGTCTTGAAATGTAGTTGTCGAACAAAAATATGAAAAGATCAAATTTGCATTCTTTCAATTTCAAACTCAAATTTTGAGTTCTTTCGGAAAGCGACATTTTTTTTTTAATTAAATGTTATATTAGACTACAAAACACATTTTTTGAGCATTTTTCTAAGATGGGATTCGAATATCTTCGATTTTTCGACCCACTTTTTCTTTTTCTTTTTATTTAAAAGTCTGCGTTTTTTGATAATTTATGAATATTTCGCGGAAATTCTAGTTTAAAAAATTATAATCAATACCAACCATCCAAAGTACCTAACTTACTCGATTTTCACAAAGAATGAAGTAAGTCGAGTGAGTACTTCGGATGGTTGGCACTATAGATCGGTAATCATTACAACTTTTCAAACTAAAATTCTCGCGAAATATTCATAAATTATCGAAAAACACAGACTTTTGAATAAAAACAACAAGAAAGAGTTGGTTGGGAAATCAAAGATATTCGAACCCCATCTTAAAAAAATGCTTGAAAAATTTGTTTTGCAGTCTTCTATAACATATATTTAAAAAAAAAAAAAAATGTCGCTCTTCAAGAAAACTTAACATTTGAATTTAAAATTGAAAAAAAAAATTTAAAAAATGTAAATTTGATCTTTTTATATTTTTTTTCGACAACTACATTTCAAGACGAAGAAAATGACCTCCGTGACTTTCAGATTATGATGAATGTATCAGGAGTCATGAATTTCTTAAACTTGCCGTACCATTATTTTTTCTAAATTTTCAAAAATTGATATGTTAAGAGCTTCTGGAGATTAAGGGCTCAAAATTTACAGGTGAGAGTCTTTTGCTACATACAAGAAGAGGTCAAAAACTCAATTGAATGAAAGAATATGATTTTTGAAATTTGGTGATTCGGTATGGAATGACCCATTATATGTTTTCTGTATTGTCGATATATCAAGAGACTTGGTAGAGTCTCGCGCCAAGTACATTCAAAAGAACGGGCGGACTACCGAATATCTTTACTGCTAGGGGAGCGAGAAAGCGCTGTAGGACCAACTGTTCTAACAAGTATCTCCGAAATCATAAGCGTTTCGGGAAATTTGGATGCACTTTTGCAATGTTAATCACTGTAGCGGGTTTATTCAAGCGTTGACTGAAGATTCAAGCGTAATTCCAATAACATCAGTGGTCGGAGAGCTGAGGTATGATAATCTTCAATTACCGGTAGGCCCGTTTCATTCGCGATTAAGCACCGCCGTCATCGTCGTACGCTAGCTATATGTCATCTGTAAACCAAACCTTTTCACATAAATGGTGTGAAAGGAAAGCCGTGGTGTGGTTGTTGTCGTGGCTCCCGCGATATTTCTATCAAGTTGGAAAAAGGCCGTAGTTCCCGTGTGCCTAGCAGGTAGCGTCAGTGTAGCCTGTCTCATTTCTTACCGAGTTTGCCACCGCACAGCGATTTCTCTTCATTGGGCGCTAGGAAAGCGGCGCTCTCATTGGCTACCGTTCGCCGCGCTGGCTGCGTGAGGAATTTTAAAATGTCCGTGGGCCACTGCGTCTGCTGGCAAGTCTAACATGGCGGAGGCACCATAAAAATGGAGGGCTCGTCATTGCTGGAATGTGGGTTGTATAACACATGTCCTTTTGACAGCCCTCTCAGGTTCGTAAATGAACACAAATAATCGTAGATAAAACTCTGACCAGCGCGACACGTGTTTCTACCCTATCGATAATTACAACGTCGGGTGTTCACTCGCCAGCTCGCTGACTACTTGTAAGGTTACGAGGAGAAAGCTCGTCGAATCATCGGTAATCGTTACCGGCAATGATAGCGTAATGAAGTTTTTAATATATCACAATATAGGTGTATTGAATAGTAGTAGACAGGGTTTTCAAGTTTGTTGAATCCGCGAAGCAATCACATGAGTAACAAACAGCATGGATGTGAGTCAATCATAAGCTTTGCATTTCTAACGTACTTACTGTATCGAATTAAAATAACTAACATCTGTCCTTGTCTCACAAGCATACCGATATCGAAGAATGCAGCGGTTTCTGTTCCAATACGACGAACCAAAGGATCCTACTTCCACAGATGAATTGACGTCAACAAATTCTTTGGATCCTCCTGTGTTAATTCATGAAAAAACTCAGTTCTTCTCCCAGTATATCACGAACGAAGAGCTCCTATCCGATTCCTACTCACCGACAAAAGTTCCGAACAACTGAAATGGCGGGAGAGTTTTTAAAATAAAGAAAGTCTATGAAGTGCAGCCGAATCATATCCTTGTCACCTAGCAAGCAATTATTTGTGAGCCAACTACAATCCATGCCTTTTTTCATACCAATATACCGATTCATAGAGACTAACATTATCCTTTTTCTTTTAAGCATACCGACATTGAAGGAAGTATCAGTTCTAGTTCCAATGCCACAAACCAAAAGTTCCCGGTCCCTCAAACAAATGAGCAGAAGTTGAAGTGCTCAGCATTTTCTTTTATGTTTCCTGAGAAAATTCAATTTTCTCCCTGGCACAATATGAACCAAGAGCTCCTCTCCGATCCTATTTATCGATGAAAGCTACGGCTGAATCCAATGTGAGAATTTTTGCAATGAAAGTTTCTCTTCGTTACATTTTATTATAAACTGCAGTCAAACTGAAACCTGGTCACCTGCTTAACAGTTGTTCATAAGTCAACTATAATCCTTCTTCTCATTTCAGACCTACTGAATCGATTCATTATAACTAACACTCTCCTTTCAACCACAAGCGTATCGATAATAAAAGAAGTATCATTTTCTGTTTCGATATCGCAAGCCAAGCAAACTGATGCCAAACGATTTGACCCTTGCCTCCATCTTACCAGAAAGGAACCGATCTTTCTCCTAGTATGTTGTTAAGGGTGTCCCAGCGACCCCCACCACCTCTTATTTTTTTATGGTTGTGTGACGTCTGTGTGAGCGCGATCGCATATTGCAAATTTCGGCTCGGTCAAACAATGGATCGGTCTGAAATTCGCTGAGAATACTCTTTGAAGTGCAGTACAGGGGGCTCTTCGACCAGAATAACGATCAAAAAACGTTAAGTCAATGAAATATTCATTTTTCCGAGGTCCCGAATCGGCTGTCACCAACATCATCTCGCAACACACCGACACGAACCACAATTATACGAAATACGCAGTATTCACAAAACAAAAAATGAATCGGGTCGAAGAGCCCCCTGTACGCTAATCTGATTGATCATTTGGATGAATCACGACGGTAATTATTGTCGTATGGCATCTAAAAACCGAATATTGGATGTGAGAAGCAATTCGTGCGCGCAGCCATCTTTTCCTATCCTGCGTCACTGACAGCTGCGTGGGAACAGTTCACGACTTTGCCGCATCGTTTTGAGCGCCGTCAACGCTACTCTGTCGGGTGCAGCGTAAGCGGTGCTCAAATAAGACTTCGGATCTCATTCGGCAGATGCCCCCCAAAATTTTTCACTTTTTTTTTTTAATAAAAACTTTGTGCAGAGCATGATGTGTATAAAAAATGTATGAGAATAGAGAATAGAGAAGGCACAGTGTTCAATGATCTGAAAATCTCGTTTGCATGATGGCGATTATAATCATACAGAATGGTTTATCTATTATGTGTATGGACCCACTGTTGTTTATCGGTACAAACGACAATCTGCTTACGTCGCCGAAAAACCGATTATTTGCTTGTAAATATCGTTGCAAATGTTTATAAACTATCCATGATCACGGTCTTCAATCCTCCAGTTTCAGGGATGCGAAGCGTTCGCTGCAAGCATTACATTATCAATCTGGTATTCATATTTATAATCAGCAAGAAACGACTGCGTAGGAAAAATAGTCGAACAGTAGAGCGGTCCATATCCCGTCCTGAAGCAATCGGCTACCCTAATTATGAAATCTATCGACATGTATTCTGACAATGGAAACGACATGAGGGTCATTGGCAGCAACTCATAGAATAATTATATTTCTGCCAAAAGCCACGACCAAACGACACGCCTCCACATCTTGCAACACCCGAATCCTTGCCCTATAAGTATTTCTTCGAAAGTAATCATAAAAATCTCTTTGAACGAATTGATTTTCGTCTTACAATATCGTTTTGCTACCGACGTTAGAATAATTTCTACAGATTCTTTGTTACGTCAAAGACTTCGACAATCGAACATTTCTACGTGTCATATCCGCTGCGCTAGGAATTATGCAATCTCGAGACCAGTAAATTCAAGTTTTTTATTATAATGATGGTGATGATGATAATAATGATAATCATAATGATAATAATAATAATAGTAATGATGATGATGATGATGATGATGATGATGATAATGATAATGATAACAAAACGAAAAAAGTAATAAGAATAATGAAAAGAGTGGTAATGGTGATGATGCTACTGATAATGATAATAATGATAATAATAATGATGATAATAATAATAATAATAATAATAATACATGATGATGGGGGGGGGGGGTGTACGGTAAACACGTGACTGTGTACTATCCTGTGTAGTTATAATAGTGGTGATTGTGCACGGTCACCTGCTTACCGTACACATTCCCCCCAGACATCGCTCGGCCCCTGCCGCCTCTGCCCTCGCCACGTCCGCGAGGACGGTACGACCCCCTGCCCCTGCCCCCTCGCGGATGTCGTGCACCGCGCTGGTTTCGACGGGTGGCAGGTCGTGGTGGTGGTGGTGGTGGTGGTGGTACTGGTGATGGTGGTGGTAGTGGTGATGGTGGTGGGGGTGGTGGTAGTGGTGATGGTGGCCGTGCTGGTGGTGGCGGTGCCGGTGAAGATGATGATGGTGGCGGTGGTGGTGGTGGTGGCGGCGGTGCGGGTGATGATGATGGTGGCGGTGGTGGTGGTGATGGTGGTGGTGGTGGCAGCGATGATGATGATGGGGCTGCCACCGACGCCGCTGCTGCTGCTGCTGCCGCTACGACCCCGCGGGCCTCTGCCCGCGACTCCAGCAGTCCGCGGAAGTCGCGGCGGTAGCGCACCAGCCGGGCTTTTTTGGCGGCCTAGCCACCGCTCGCGCTCCGCCGTGGCCTCTGCCCCCCAGAAAGCAACTTTGTATCACGGGACTACAAGACAAACAAAAAGTTGTATAAGTAAAAAAAACATGGTCTAATCGAATCTATTCATGAGGACTAGGGGAATGCAAAACACATCGATAGTAGCGATCATATTTCAAGCAAAGCCTAAATTCTCGCGATAATTAGAACAACCGCGTACCACGTGTGTAACCAGGCATTATGTAAAATAATTTTTTTTTCAACAAAAATTTTTTTTTGCAAGCTACGAATTCTACACCCAAGCTTGGAAAAAAAAGTCGACCCACCCCACTCCGTATCTCCTATTCGAATGATTCGTTCAAACTCACACTTTCTCTCCGTCTCCCGGACGCCTCTTGACCACCGTCCCTCCTCGCCGGTGGTGGCGCATTTTCGATATCTGTAATTTCATATCACAATCAATCAGTGTAATGTCACGTCACTTTCCAAAAAGTTTCAAAAAATGCTCTGTACTCAGACATTTTTCGTACATATCATACTCTTTACAGGATTTTTATGTTTATTTAAGAAACACAAGTGAAAAATTTTGGGGGGCATCCACCGAATAAGATACAATTCCACGAGTCTCAGCATGCCGGAAGTAATACCGCGATGAGCCACAAGGATGCACAAATCATATCTCGTGTATATGGTACACTTTTTTTCCCGGTTTAAAACAAATCAAAATAAATAACTATTTCAGATTGTTCGGCTTGTATAACGTCAGATCGCGACACATTGTCGCCAAAATTGTGATGTGACCGTCCTAATATGCCTGTATGTGCACTGCAGCCAAAAGCTCGCGTACAATAGTCGAAATTTCTTGTCTCAAAAATGAGAAATGCAATTTCTCAAGCTGCATTTTCAAGAGGACAAATATACCTTCATTTTTTGTTTTAGAAAATTTTCTACGATTTTTTTCGACCCCAGTATGTACTTGTGAACCTGACCGCTCTTCGGCTATTTCTTAGCCGCCGAAAAAACGCATTGTTAGAAAAAATTCTCCAAAAATTATAACCAATGAAAGATGACAAAATGAACAAATTTTCTCACTTGATATGTTGCCATAAACCCCATAATCCACAAATAGAACCCCTTCACTTATCCGAGTCCCCACCAAAAATGGTAAAACGAAAAATTTTCAACAAAAAAATATGAAACTATTTTAGCTACTTCGGTGTAAACCTATGCAACTTCTCACCCTTTTGACATTTCAAAACTTTCTAAAAAACGAAAATGAAGGTTTTGATATCTTTACCATATAAAAAACCGATGAGTGAAGACTTCGAACAAACACCACATCCTAGATACAATCAGTAATTCGTAAATGAATCGAAAAGCAGAATAATGTACTCACCAGACATATTTTTCTTCTCCTCTCTTCTTTTGCGAGACTCCCCGACGCTCACCCATGAAGCTCTGGACGGCGAATGATCGTGCGCGTCGCTGCGGCATGGAACCGCATGCGCAAAGGACGAACGCGGAGGTTCGCGGGTAAAATCATGATCCACGAGAGCAAAGCGCCGGCAATGCATCTGTTTCAGCGTACCGTTCCAAAAACATCAAAGCGTGACAACACTGGACAATAACGCGATCGGTTGACCCGATATTTTCAGCATGACTTACAAGACCACGAACATCGCTGCGAGTCGAGGCGTGATCTACGATTTGTTCGTTCATTCACAACGTGGCGCATAGCGGACCCGCGAATAAGAGAAAATCTTGTGATTGTTGGAATTTCGTAATTCGTAGATTTCACCTTATCATAGTTATACTGATTCGTTTTTGCACATCATGACAGAGAATAAGCAGCAGCTAAGCAACGGTCAGCCTACTACGAAGAAGCGTCGTCTCAGCTACCGTCGACGTTCGCAAGTGCAACTTGCACGCAACAGGCGCAGGTTGGTAACGACTTGATGTATTCTCCGGCCCAACAAGCTATGTACTTTGTAATTGTTGAATTTTAGATCAGTTATGCGTTCATCATTTATACATTCATTTGTCGGGATAATAGGCGCGATGCTGTATTACTCTAACCGAAATATTCCACTGACAGCTTTAGAGGTTATTTTTCAAGTTGATGTTTGATTACTTACAAGATATTTACTGCGCGTAGACCGACCGGGTTGAATATTTTCGGAAAGATAATCTAGGGGCGAGTGGGGCAGAGCGGTTTATTTGGCGAAAACATTTATTTCTCGCAAAGAAGTAAAAAAAAATAATTCGAATCCTTTTGAATCTTATTTATTGCCCAAGAATATCCTTTTCCTCACATATGAACGAAAAGGCCTATTTTGCTACCTGTAGAGAGGGAGGAAAAAGTACTTTTGCGTCTCCAGGGAGGAAAGGCCGTGCGGAAAGTCCTTCATTCAAAGGGGGGAGAGACGAAGCGAGCCCTCGGCTCGGCTTGCGCTTCCGAGGTGTATCATGCTGCCCGTGCCGGGAGGGGGGAAAGACGAGCCGAGTGGGGCTCGGCTCGGCTCGACTCGGCTTGCCTCATCTTTCCCCCCTGCCGGCTCGGGTAGTATGATACACTTCGGGAACGCAAAGCGGCCCGGACAGCAGACTCCGCGCTCGTAAGCAAAAACCTACTTTCCTCCCTAGACGCACAATATACTACTCTCAAATTTTGTCTGAATTATTTTCAGTTTTTTCTCCTCTGATTTCATCCTCATTGTATTGGCCATTTTATTCGGAAAGCGCTTCGTACCTTCATAGCAATATTGCCCAGGTCTGCACATAATGAATCAATTACATCCGTCCGCTAGACTGCATGATTGTTGATGATTCCAAAATTTTTGCAAAATCATGACGATTCAACAAAAAAAAAAAAACGAAAAATTCGAAAAATATCCAATAACATCAAAGAACAGATTCTGTAGTGTTGAACAGAACAAAGTTTGAAAAAGATTTGGGGGTAACTGAGATTTTTGGGAAGAAAAAAAAATTCATCGCTTTTACGACTAATTTAGAAGATAGATTCCGACTTCCGTTTCCGGCGTGACAAGTGAGAGGTTGTGAGAGAGCGTGACACCAGGAAAGGAGCGATAAAAGAGTGGTTGGAGTGAGCGAAAAGAGAGAGAGTGAGTATAGAATAGAGACAGGAGGTGTGAGAGAGGAGCTGGGAGAAAAAAAAGAGCCGGGAAATCAAAAGAGGGGGAAAGGAAAAAGGGAGAAAAAGCAGCGGGGCTTGAGGTTAGGAGAGAGTGAAGAAAACGGACGGTAAGAGTAGAGGCGTAGAGGGAAGGCAGAGGCATCTAGGGAGAAAAGGCTGAGAAGGAGAACGGGTTATCATAGAGAATAGTTGCGGAAGATAAGGTAGGGAGTAGCAAGCAGGCATAGGCAATGAGTGACAAGGGGGAAGCAGGCGTCGAGGCAGTAACAGGGAATGGAAAGGAGGAGAGAAAGAGGGGAAGACCGAGTAAAGTAGAACAGCTGGGCAGAGAAAGAAGTAACAGTATGGGACCGGTGTTAGAGCTGTGGAAAAGGAAAAGAGAGGAAAGGGAGAGAGAGGGGGAGGGGGCAGGGGAAGGAGAGGAAGAGGAAAAATGGGTATTTGCGAAAAGCAGAAAGCTGGCGAGGTCGCCGGAGGAGAAAAGTAGAGAGAGGGAACAATGGGGAGGGAAAGTAAAAGAGTGGATAAAAAAGGGCATTGAGGAAGAAATGAGGAATATAAAAACAAGGGAAGAGTCAATGGAAAGAAAGCTCAAAGAAAGGAAGGAAGAAATGGACAGGAGAGAGAGGAGATGGGGAGAGGAAAAGAGGGAACTACAAGAAAGAATAAGAGAATTGGGAGAAAGGCTAGGGAAATTAGAAAAGGAAAAAGAAGGAGAGGAGGATATAGGCAGGATAGTAGAGAGGCTAGAGAAAATAGAAAAAGAGGAAGGGGGAAAAGGAGGGATGAGGGAGGAAGACAGAAGAAAGGGCGAGGGAGAGGAGAGAAAAGTAACAGAAAGGTTAAAAGGGATGGAGAGGATGATAGAGAAAAAAGAAAGAGAGGAAAGGAAAGTAAACATCATACTGAAAGGATGCAAGGTGGAAAGAGGTAAAGGAAAGGAGAAGCTAGAGGAGGTGATGAGGTGGATAGGGGCGGAAGTAGAGATAAAGGAAGTCAGGGAAGTAGGAACGAGGCAGGGGAGTAGAGGGGGCATGGTGCTAGCCAGACTGGGAAGCTGGGAACAGAAGAGGAAAGTAATGGAAAAGAAAAAGGCATTATGGGGCAGAGAGGAAAGGATAGAGGATGATATGACATGGGCGGAGAGGAAAATGCAGTGGAAACTGAGAGAGATAGCACAAGAGGAAAGAAGGAAAGGAAGGAGGGTGAGAATAGGATACGGAAAGCTGTGGATAGGGGAGGAAATGTGGAAATGGGAAGAAGAGAGAGAGAGGTTAGTGAATGAAGAAGGAGAGGGGAGAGGAGAAGAGGAGGAGGAGATAGAAGGAGAAAGGAGGCAGGGGGAAGGATCGGGAAACGGACAGGGATGGCAGGTAGCGAGAGGCAGGGGGAGAGGGAGAGGGAGAGGAAGGGGACGAGAGTAGGTAGAGAAAAGCGGGGAAAAAAGGAAAAGGAAAAAGAGGTGACGGAGGGAAAAGAAGGTAAGGGGAAACAAGCAATAAAGATAGCGTTCTGGAATGTCGCTGGGCTAGCAGGAAAGGATAAGGAGTTCTGGAAAGGATTAGAAGAGTGGGATGTTATAGTAATGAGTGAAACATGGGTAGAGGAAAAAGGATGGAAAGGGATCAAGGAAAAGCTGGCAAAGGGATACGTATGGAAAGCACAATACGCGAGAAGAGAGAACAGGAAAGGAAGAGCGATAGGAGGGATGATAACAGGGGTAAGGAAAGAACTAGTGAGTAGGAAGGAAGAGAGGGAGAGGGAAGAGGAAGAGGAAATGGAAGGGATAGTAAGGAGAAGGGTGGAAGTAGGGAAGGAAAAGTGGACAGTAATAGGGGTGTATGTGAACAGAGATATAGAAGAAAAGGTGAAGAGACTGAGAGAAATAGTAGAGGGGAAGAGGATGGAGGAAAAGATGATGATAGGAGGGGACTTTAATGCCAGAACAGGAGACATGGGAGGGGGGTATGAAGGGAGGGAAAGAGGAATAAGGGGGGAGGAGGGAAAGAGAAGGGCGAAGGACAAAAAGGTGAATAAGGAAGGAAGGGAGTTACTAGATTTCATAGAAGACATAGGATGGTCGATATGGAATGGGAAAACGAAAGGGGACGAAGAGGGGGAATTTACGTACACGGGGGGCAGAGGTGAATCAACCATAGATTATGTGATAGGGGACAGTGAGGCGAAGGGAAGGGTAGAAAGCTTAACAGTGGGGGACAGAGTAGATTCGGACCATCATCCGATAATAGTGAAGATAAGCGGAGGATGGGAGAAGAAAGAGGAAAGTAAGAAAAGAAGAGTGGGGAGGGGGAACTGGACGGCAGAAGGAAGAGAGAGATTCAGAGAACAGATGAGGTGGGCAGAGAGAGATAGAGGTGAGGTGGGAAAGGAAATAAAGTGGGTAACGGAAGAGATTAAAAGAGTAATCAGAGAAAATGAGGGAGAAGGGCGGGAAGGGGAGAGAAGGAAAAGAGGATGGTGGGACGAGGAATGCGCAGAGAGAAAGAGAGATGTAAGAAAGGAGCTAAGAGAGTGGAGAAAAGGAAAAGGCGAGAGGGAGGAGTATAGAAGGAAGAGATGGGAATACAATAGATTGTGCTAGAAGAAGAAGGAGGAGGAGAACGCAAAACTGATTAAGGCGGCGGAAGAGGCGAGAACAGAAGGCGAGGTCTGGGAGGTGATAAATAGGGAAAGAAAGAAGAGGTGGAAAATAGGGGAAGGAATAGGAATGGAGGAATGGAAGAAATATTTCATGAAAGTGCTAGGGGGAGTGGAGGAGAGAACGGTAGGGCAATGGTCGGGAAGAGAGGTGAGGAACAGAGAAGGAGAGGAGGGAGGGGAAACAGGGGATGAAATAAGTAGGGAAGAAATAGGAAGGGCGATCAGAAGGATGAAGGATAGAAAGGCGCCAGGAGGAGATGGGGTGACAAATGAAGTATGGAGGTATGGAGGGAGGGAGACAGAGGAATGGGTATGGGAGATATGTAACAGGGTATGGAGGGGAGAGGGATGGCCAGAGGAGTGGAAAGAAGGGTTGGTGGCGCCGATACTGAAGAAAGGAGGAGGTGAAAGGGTAGAGGAATATAGAGGGGTGACTTTGATGGCGACGCTGTACAAGATATATGCGACAGTTCTAGCGGAAAGGTTATACGGAGAAATGGAGGAGAGGGAAATGGTACCACAGAACCAGACAGGGTTTAGGAAGGGGATGGGTACGATAGATAACATATATGTATTGAACTATCTGATAAACAGGAGTATAGGGAAGGAGAAAGGGAAAATGGTGGCAACATTTATAGATCTGAAGGCGGCATTCGACTCGGTAGACAGGGAGGTACTATGGGAGGCGATGAGGGAAAGGGGTGTGAGTGAAGGACTGAGGGAAAGGGTAAAAGAGATGTATAAGGAGACGAAGAGCAGGGTGAAGATAGGAGAGGAAATAGGGGAAGAGTTCTGGACGGAAAGGGGGGTAAGACAGGGGTGTCCGTTAAGCCCATACCTCTTCAACATACTGACGGCAGATATGGAGGAGAAAATGGGAAGGATAAGGAGAGAGGGAGGGGTGAGGCTAGGAGAGAACAGGGTATACACGCTGGCATACGCTGATGATGTGGTGCTGCTGGCGGAAAACGAGACAGGAATGAGGAAGATGTTGATGAGGCTGGAGAACTATTTGGAGGAGAAAAAGCTAGAATTAAATGTTGGAAAGACGAAAGTAATGAGATTTAGGGTGGGGGGAGGAAGAAAGGATAAGATAATATGGCGGTGGAAGGAAGAGAGGCTAGAGGAGGTAAAGGAATTTTGCTATCTGGGTTATATGGTAACAAGGAACGGAGGGCAGGAAGCGCAAGTGAGGGAAAGGGTGAAGAAAGCGAGTGTGGTGATGAAGCAAGTGTGGGGGATAGGAAAAAGGAGATTTGGGAGAGACTGGAGAAGGAGGTTATGGTTGTTCGATAGGTTGGTGTGGACGGTGGTAGAATATGCAGCGGAGGTATGGGGGTGGAGGGAATGGAAGAAAATAGAGGCGATGCAGGAAAGGTACTTAAGGTGGGTGTTAGGGGTAGATTGGAGGACACCAGGCTATATGGTAAGGGAAGAAATGCAGAGGGAGAAGTTGAGAACAAGGGCGGGGAAGAGAGCATGGAAATACGAGAAGAGGTTAGAGGAAGGCAGAGGGAGCAGACTTGCGAAGGTATGCTGGGAGGAGGTAAGGGAAAGGGAAAAAGGGGGAGAGGCGTTGACGAAATGGGAAGAGGATAGAAAAGAATTTATGAGAGCAAGGGGGCTAGACACAGAAGAAACAGTAAGGAGGAAAGAAAGAGGGGAGGTGGAGGTGGAGTATGAGGAGATAGAAAAGGAGGACAGAGATCAGCAAGAGAGGGAAAGATGGGAGAAGATAAGGGAGTCAAGGTTTAACAGGTGGTATGGCTGGATAAAAGGAGCAGGAGTGCCGGAGTATTTAAACAAGGGATGGGGGGAAAGCAGGTGGAAGAGAATCGCAAGGTTTAGGTTAGGGAATGAAATGAGGGAAGCGTGGTATTGGGAGGAAGAGGAAAAGAGAGAATGCAGGATATGTGAAGCAGGCGTGGAATCATGGGAACACGTATGGGAGGAATGTAGAGAAGCGATAGGAGGAGGAAGTAGATGGAGAGAGGAAATAGGGGTAGTGCTAGGGGAGGATGGAGGGGGGGAGAGATGGATGAGAGAAATAGAGGAACTAAGGGAAGAGGTGAGAGAAAGAAAGGAAAGAGAATGGAGAGAGGTGAATGAAAGAAAGAGAGGAAGGAGAGAAGGAAACGGAAGCCAGAATGGGACATGCATGGTGAAAAGGGATGAATGAGAAAGAGTGGGATACAGGGGTGAAGAGAGGATGAAAGAAAGTGAGAGAGTAGGTGGAGAAGGGAGAGAGCGGAGGAGAGAGAAGGAAGGCAGGGAGTAGGAATAAGAAAAGAAAGTTGAGGCAAAAGAGCGAGTAACGGTTAAAGACTAAAGGTCACAAAGAGGATAGCGATACGAGGCAGAGAGGTTGTACAGAGAGAGGAGAAAAGAGAAGGAAATGTAAAATAGGATAAGAATAAGTAGGTTAAGCAATAGGTAGAGTTAAGTATAGGGTTAAGGATAGTGAGTAAGGAAATGTAATATGTACTGTGACGCTACCTCTTGGTTCCCCGCCCTTTGCCGGAGAACTCAGGTGCGGGGAAGGTAAACGCCGCAAGAGTGATCACCCACGTATCAAAGTTGGGCGCCAGGCGGTTTCCCGCCGCTCAAGAATTCTGGCCGTAGCCGTCCCTAACAATACGCACCTGCGGTGCCTCGGTAGCTCAGTCGGGGGTCGGGATTATCTGAGGATTGACAGGCGATAGTAATAATGACTCGAGCGAATCAATTTAACAAATTCACAATTTTTATTCGTCACGGGAACACAAAATAACTTTTACGCGGGGTAACGAACACCCCTCGGGGGTTGGTCGTGGTGGAGAACCGTGTAAAGGTGGCCTCCCCACTGAGAGAAATCCCCCCGGATTAAATTAACAAAATTACACGCAGTAAATAGTAACAGGAATGATAAATTAATAATAAATAAATTAACAGAAAAAAAGATAAAAGTAAACGCTCAATAGGAGCCACGACAATCTATAACGGGATGAATAAAATAAGGCCTAACAATGATAACAAAAAGAAAACGTGAATAATCAAGTGCCACAAAATACAATTAACTAACTGAATCTTATACTATTTGACTCTGCCGTGTACAGGAGAAGCGGTTACTCGAATATTTTCCTCTCTCTAACACAGACACCCGCAATCAAAATACCGAGGGTGACCGTGACCCACGCACACCTGAACGTTAACCGGCCACTGCGCCGTTACAAGACCGCGAGTTCTTCTAACGTTAGAATTTTTCCCTGCGGGGAAACTCAAATTTCTTAGGCACAGCCCGTATAAACTATATCAAACAAACATTCTCAACAATAATTTCCCACTTCTCGGGGAACACTGGCTGCGGCCTACCACGTCGGAGATCGGTGATATCAGACACACCTCGGATAACAAAATCGCCTCGTGGCGTGAACTAACAATCGACCAAAATGCCGATTGCCCACAACGGGTGCTGACACTAATTAGGGCTGAGTAATTAGGACTCACCACTCTCCAACCAGGCGCAGAATAGAACCGACTCCCTCTTCGGGTCCATATTCCACCACAACCGCACCGTTTTACAATCACCCACGCGGATGGTCACTAACGCTCGCTATATAACACCCTAGCGGGGAACTAGTCTACGGCAGAGTGACGAGACAGCGTGTCTCCGCCAAAATTCTCCATATTTTCCCCCTCTTATCGGGGCTTAATCTAGAGGCCGCGGCGCTATCCGCAATTTCGGAAAACGGTGGAGACGATCGTGTGCCTGGTTGCCGGCGGTCTGGCGCGGCGGTGTCTTTGCGGTGGCGTGTAGCTGGTGGTCGAGCCTACCGCGTGGTCAGCACCTGCAGTTCCTCATCAGGAGCTCAAAATTCGGGGCGGACCGCGGTTCGCTGGCTCTTGGTGACGGCGGGACTCACATCCGCCGCCGATCTCCCTCGTTGCTGAGTGCCCTCGGCACTCCCCCGCGTCCGTGCAGCCTCCGCTGGTTATCCAGAGATCGGTCTCTCGCTGGGACCTGTCCTCCACATTCCTGGCCCTCGTTGATGGCCCTCGGCCTCGTCCGTCCGTCCGTGGTACATGTCAGAGAAGTGGGGGATCGAAATAAGCGAATTACTAAAAAATTCAGGTGTCTGGGTCGGTCACGGTCGCCTCTCGGAGCGTTTTCCTCAGCCTCGAGGCTATTTTCCCGCAGGAAACCTAACTGGCCCTACCTAACTAAGGTCCGCCTACGGTTCAGGACCTCTTGTGACGGCAGATAAAATCTGCAACGTCACAGTACAAAGTTTGTAAAAAGGAGGTAAACGGAGCGGAAGCTTCTTGTAACCCTGAGGGGAACCAATAAAGCAGCATTACAATTAATAGAAGATAGATTCCACACCGAACGATATTTGCAAAGGGTCATGATCCGAAACGAAGTTTTAGCGTAAGAAAAATAGATTCAAAATGATTCGACAAGCCATAAAACCTTGTGGAAATTTTATTTTGAATATTGAAATGCCCACTTTTCCACACTCTCCCCTACCTTGCAGCTATTCCACGTGAAATGGGCTATTATACATACGTTTGTTCGTTCAAAAACGTGCCAATTCTAGCTACTGCTCCAAAGAGGAGTAGATTTCCGAAAAAAATGTCGACTCCCCAAATTTCATCTGTGTTTTGCATTCAATGTTGAAAGTAGGGCTCCTCGCGGTGAGCGCTGTGTCGTAATAAAAAATGTAGTTTCTGGTATTAAATGTTGATTGAAAAATTCGAAAAAGTTGTGGTATTACGTACACACTTGAAGGAAAAGAACTCCACAGTAAAAAAAGTTTGTGCTCGTTGTTAATTAATCAATTTTTATACAGTCAAGTTCCTAAAATTCTTTCGCTTCGCAAATACCTTTTGACAACTATACGTGATGATGATATCAACTTGCAGTATTGTTAATTGTTATAATCTACGAACTATGAATTCTGGAAGCAACGAAATATTATAAAATCAAAAGAAGGGGTTGAAATTTTTTTATAACAGTTGATTGTTATTACTGGTTTGAGAGAAAGAAAAACTGTGACATAATATTTCATTAAAATTATTAACGCTATCCGTTTGAACAAACTTTTGAAGCAAACGAAGTAATCACATATTTTTGCAGATTTGTTTTTTGTTATTTCATTTGTTATGAAGGATAATGATTTGTCGTCAACAAAATCGCTTGATGAAACTTTTTGATTATTGATAAACGTATGCGGATATTTCGATCTTAAATAATCCTTGCCTCTAATAACCCACTTGCGGAGCCAACCAACGCCAAGCTTACATAATATGCGGGATGTCGCAACCGTCAACCTGTGCTGAACTGACCATGAGAAAGAAGATTATGGAAAAAAGAATAAACAATTTTTCCGGACATCCAAAATTACTTCATTCGAGAAACATATGTCCTTGAAAACAGAGCATTTGTTCAGGTGTGTTTTTATTTTTTCAGAAAATCGGAATTGGGAAATGTCATTCAGCACCCATGACCGTAGATGCATACTTATGAATGTTTCTGTATTTTTCTCCTACATTATGTTCGGAAACCAGTAAATCGGTCTTTAAACTTTTCTCATTTTTTCTAGCTGTGCTAATTGTTCTGGTAATTGGTGTCAACAAAAAGAATCCCTATAGGATCACTCTCCTGTCTGCCTGTCTGTCTGTCTGTCCGTCTGTCGCAGCGAAATTTTTTCCGAATCTACTGGCGCGAAAAGTTTGAATTTCGTACATATGTAGAGTTAAAATACCCAATTTCGGGCGTATAGCGTAAAAAAGCGAATTCCGGTTCTGGGGTTCATTTTAGGGAGCAAATTCATAACAAAAAATGTTTTCTTTACAAATGTGTCATGTGATGTATCAAATGAAAGGGGTCGTTAGAGTGAAATTCAATATATTTTTCAAAGAATTTTGAAAAACATAGTTTCGAAGATATTGATGAAAACAAACTCAAATCAATCATCCCCCCTCATCACGGGAACTATTGAAACTAGAATTTTGGCGGAAAATCGGAAACATAGGGTCTTACTCACAGTTTAGAGGGAAATTGAAACGAAAATCTTGAATCATGAGGTTTTTACGGAAAAAGAAATGATACGAAAATCTCTCGACACAATTTAGCCTCGTACTCTGCCTGTTTTGTGGTATTATACACATTGATTGAGAACGGAGCTGACGACGAGACCACTTTGCCATTTGTGGATGTGGGTGATGTTGGCGCCGAAATGGACGTCGCTTCGCAGGACATCAGCAAAGGAAATACGGCGCCAATCGTTAGAAAAATCCCGAAGATCGTTTGCGATTCAATGCATCAAGGCGATCCGACATTCCCGCAAGGCACTCGGGGAAAGCAGTGCACTGCAAATGCAGCAGCCGCACTAGCGATGTGTGCGATCAAAGATCCACATTTGTGGAATTCCGCAGATGTCGACACGGTCCTAATGACCGGAGATGATCTTTACGCTAGAAGCATAGAAGCCAGAAACGACTTAAATCCTGAAGAAAGACACACAGAGTTCTTGACGGCTACGGAGCTGAGTACGAACGTGGAAATAGGTGGGGAAGAGTGCCTGTTAGAGTTTTCTAAGTCTTGGCTCTGTGGACATTTAGAGCAGGACTATTCTGAAGACGGCCTGCCGAATTTGAGAAATCGGTTAGTACAATTCTTATCTGGAGAGAAATTCGGAATCCTCACCATAAATCTGATATCCGTAGCCGTATTCAGATGGGAAAATTCAGTGTGGATGTTCGATTCACATAGTAGGAGTCCGACAGGAGAAGTTACATGCGATGGTCGGGCGTGTTTGACAAACTTCCCGGATGCGGAATCGCTTTGCGACTTGCTGGTGAAAAACATCCCACGTGGTAGACTGGACGATCCGTACGGTAATCAGTATGACCTGGCCGACGTCAGAGTAATCCGCCAGTGCGAGGACCAACAACCCTCCACGGAGACCATTGAGGAACCTCATGAACACGTCGAGACTGAATCATTGACCTTTGTGATCCTAGAGAATCGTCTAAAGGAACAGCGCGAGACAGAACCACCGTTCGGCAGAAGCAAGTTCGACGACCAAATTTCAAATATAGTTGAAGAAGAACGACTTGCTGATGAACATGAACTGGTGGAAAGTCATGACGAGTCAAACGAAGACTTAGAAGATTTCGTTCCAACGGCAAGGGGGGTTTATTCCTTTCAGCATGTTTGGACACAACTACATGACGCGTTCGATGAACATGGAAGAGGAGTCGAATGTTCGTTCCGAGATCTCCATCTCATCGAATCCCAACCCTCTGGCCTCAAAACAGTGCTGCACTTCCGCTGTTCGATGTGCCATTTTGAAAGATACATATCGAGCGAGCCGAAAGGGGACAGCATCCTAGGCATCAACGAATCGGCTGTCTTAGGGAGTATATGTTCCGGAATAGGGTATGCTCAGCTATAGCAGATTCTAGGTGCGATGGACTTGAAATGTATGGCTGAATCCACATTTCAACGGCATCATGATTCCGTTTACGCCGGTTTGACAAAAGCTGCGAAGTCGGAAATGAAACTAGCAGGCGAGGAAGAACGGCGACTAGCCATCGAAAGAGGCGATGTAATCAACGGTATTCCCCACATTCCTGTAGTGGCCGATGGCAGTTAGATGAAAAGATCTTACAAACTAGAGAAGTACGCTATAGAATAAATAGAATGCGCTAATCACCTCATAAGGAACGTGGGAACCAAACTGAAAGAATTCGAGAGAAAAAAAGGAGTTCCTGGCACGATACGCAACCGAATAAAAAACAGCGTACCCAGGTTCAACGTTGGAATCCGAAAAGCGATAAAGCACCGGAAAAATCAAGACGTATCGGATTCCGAGAAAATCAGGCTCCTCCAAATGGATATCTCGAATATTCCAAGTCACGTTTTCGGAGAGCATGCGAAATGCGCTTCTATCGCGTATTTTTGCGACGGAAGGCCGAAACCGAACGCAACTGAGAAATCTGGGGCTCATGAGTGAGATCGAAAACTCGGTGGCTCGCCTCGGCCGCAACGCCAAGAGCTTGATTCGCAATGTTGACAACAATACTGTAGAATCGTTCAATGGTGTAGTAGCAAAATTTATTGGTGCAAAAGGCATCAACTACGGTAAAAGACACTCTTACAATGCTCGCGCCCTCGGTGCGGCCGTGCAATACAACAGTAAGAAAGTCTTGACGGTTTACAGAGATGTGAATGATAAGGTAGCGTCCAAAGTGGCAACTGAACTCGAGAATAGGAGCGAAAGTAAGGAAAAGTTGCGCAAAATACGATTGGATCGTTGAAAAAAAAACAACGTTTCCCAACAGCCACCACCGAGACGCCAAACGGTCGACAAAGACTATGGCCCTCGCGCTCAGCAGCCAGGGTTGAGTCCCGAAGACTATGCTGCCGAACTTTCCCGGCATATGACTAAGCTGAGGGAGTATCAAAGAGATCTCGAAGAGATCGAAAGAAATATCATCGATCAATCAGATAGCCTGCTGTGGCTGTCCATGAGGAAGCAGTTGCTCACTGCGTCCAAATTCGGCAAGGTATGTCTGATGCGAAAGACTACGTCCTGTCGATCGCTTGTTCAGTCAATATTGTTTCCAAGTAATTTGCACAATATTCCAGCTCTAGAATATGGACGCAATCATGAACAGACCGCACGCCTCGAACTGGAAAATAAAGCAAATGTTCAGGTAGTAAAATGTGGTTTGTTCGTGAACCCGGAAAGACTCGATCTAGGTGCTTCGCCTGACGGCCTCATCGGCGACGACGAAATAGTCGAGATAAAATGCCCGTATTCGGCCCGTGATCTAACCCCAGAAGAAGCAATCGCTGCAAAGATCAGTGCCGTGAGTAGGGTATTCAAATCAGTCGAGTGTTCCGAGATGAACGAGAAACACGAGTACTTTTATCAGGTACAGGGGCAATTACACATAACTCGACGAAATTATTGTCTATTTATGCTGTGGACGCCCAAAGGCTCTAAAATTGTTAAGATCATCAGAGATAATAACTTTTTTGATGAGAAAATGAAACCTCACCTGATCCTCTTTTACGAAACCTGTTTGTTACCTGAAATAGTTGATAGCTGCTATCTCAGGAGCATGGAAATCAGGGATCCCGAACACATACTCAAGGCGCAAGAGCTTGCAGCTCAGCAGAAACGAGTCAAAGCTTCGAGAGTGATTGCGCGAAATAGACAGTCAGAGTCACTAGAAATTGATTCTCACTAAATTTGAGTATGACGTCACTTTTCACGTTATCTGCACCCGGGCGTTGAAATTCGCGCCCTGCAAGTGCAGGTACTGAGAGTGTCATATAATCATGTGTATATATAATATTCACTTTTCACATCATCTGCACCCGGGCGTTGAAAATCGCGCCCTGAAAGTGCAGGTGCTGAGAGTGTCATATAATTATGTATATATATAATGTTCACTTTTCACGTTATCTGTACTCGGGCGTTGAAAATCGCGCCCTGAAAGTGCAGGTGCTGATAGTGTCATGTAAAGTCCATGTGTATATAAATCGCCTGACCGCGCAAAGCTCTGTTGCATTCTAATAACCGCTTGAGTGCAGTTCAGGTCGCATGGGGAAGTATTGAGATCGTCAGCGGCTAACACTGCTTTGCACAATAGGCTCGGTAGCTACGCGATCTCAATAGAGTGACAAAAATACCAACAACTATTGCTACGGCTAGCTTTCAAGTTTTTGAAATTATTATACCCCTATACCCCCCTCCCTGATGGAAAAGACCCCGCCACCTTCTCGTGGTTTCCATTGAACGTTATCATTCGTACATAAAAAATTAATTAATTCGATATTGTTTATCGAATTTCTCTATGATTCACTATTGTAGTCTGTGTTTTTTGAAACCAACTTTTTTTTAACAAAGAGGTACTTTGTGATCCCGCTGCCAATTTCAAGTCGAAGATCAAGGTCATATGTGTATCACGACATTGGCATGTTTTGGCGCTTCGAAAGTGAGGCTGCCGCGATAAAAATTATTATTCGTATTCACCGGGTCTAATACTTGACTTCTGGCGAGTATAGGCCACTAAAGGAAAAATGCGTAAAAAAGCATATAATACTTGACCTGTTGCAACTATAGGACGGGAAAGAAAACCTGCGAAATCATGTGTCAATCAATCACTATTTAGAGCTTCTCGACCTATCTTTTTACTTATCAATTTCGTCCAAAATATCACTAGCTTCATTTACAAAGCTTATCCTGCTTCACTCTTCCTTTGTTTTGTGCATGTTGATTTGAACACGACTCGTAATCTATATTTTGATTGTAGTTGCATTTTGAATGCAGTTGTGCAGTAATGTAGTACAATTTTTTATGTACGAATGGTATCGACCAAGAGCGGGAATCCCCCTTCAAGATAAACACTACATCTCGGTGACTTGCGGAATCACTCGCTATACGGGTGACCGCATGACCTTAGCTATTTTCAGAACTTAGAAATTAATTGCTTTTTGATACGCAATTTTCGCAACACCTCATAACAAGCTGTCAAACATCACACAAAAATTGCATCCTCACTAACAGAGCGCGAGTTGTTCCAATCTCTGAATATAGCTCTCATCTGGATGTGAAACTCTTTTCGCGATCATATAGGTTATAATCCTAGACGAAAACTATATTCGCGATTTCA
This sequence comes from Athalia circularis, assembly GCA_963978495.1. Lineage (NCBI taxonomy): Eukaryota > Metazoa > Arthropoda > Insecta > Hymenoptera > Athaliidae > Athalia > Athalia circularis. Next base: position 12,169,156 of record OZ021702.1, read on the forward strand.
TGAAATATTTCTCTGCAAATGCCCATTTGGATGAGACCATGTTCTTCAATTTTTTGTTTCGAATGAAATTATCATTGCTTTGCATCAGAGCCCTGCATTTCTCAAACCCATAGCCGCTCGTGGATGATTAAAATGTTCGAATTTTTTTATTCCGGTTGAAAGTTTGCATTCAGTATTTTAACATGAAAAGAGAGGATATTCTGTGAATACCGATTTTGGTATGCGATTGTGATTAAAGAAATAGAAAACGTAGTTCTGCACGAGCGGTAGTAGTAGAAAGTTTCAGTAGAGTGTATAATATCGGTAAATTACCGGGGAAAAAATATTATAATTATAATGATAATAATAATAATAAAAATCGGAGGATTATGTTAATATAGAAATTCTGATTCCACCCCCCTCAAGATTTGTCGAGTGCAAACAATTCATTGATTTATTATATCACGTCACGATTACTCGGTTCATCCCCAACAACCCACAAAAAAGCAATTATCAACATGGAATATTTTCATTTTTAATATGGCACAAGTATGAATGAATTTATGGAAACTCGATCGGATGGGTCATTCCTATTTTTTGCCGTTGATTTTCAAAAATACTTTGTTCAAAGACGACCATTTGATTCTGTATCCACAAGAGTAATTTAATTTTTTCATACATAGCCCGGTCAAGTTAGCCCACAAAATAGGGGTAAGGTTACAAAAATTCACAGAGAGCTGAAAATTGGTACGAATGTTCGGAACACTATCATAAATGAAATGTGAAAAGTCTCCGTCGATCACACATCTGCAAAAAAAATGTCATCAAGGTCAAAGTTCGCAAATATGTGGGTTTTGCATTTTTTAGCCGAACAGTAAGTTTTATTATAAAAATAGATCTGACAGATATTGAAGATCATGCTATCTGTAAAAATTGTCCTGACACTTTTTCTTCTGAGAGTCTCAAAAAGTTGAAAAGTTGTGTTTATATATTTTTTGTGTGTTGAAATTCCTTTCTCTTGATTCTTTTTTTACAAAAAAACATTGCAAATTTGTTTGTTTTTTAAAAATCAAAAATTCGAAAAAGTCCTATTCAGCATTTTCATCCAGTTTTGGATCATGACAAAAAATGCGTTTTCGAGTCCCTGATTGTACACAGAAAATTCTGCGATTTGGAAAATGTCCATCTCGTGCCAAAGATATTTGAAGTCGCCAAGACCATATAAAATGTCGAAAGATTTTCGATAAATTGGAACGCTGATGACCCGTTAGTTTCATGGCATGCCCCATGTATGAATATTATCTAGTCGTGGTGGATGATTGTTGAAATACTACAGACGAAATGCTTATTATGAAGACGATCTGAGGCATATTGAAAATTCTCATAATAATATTATATGGATGGAATGAGCGCCAGTGATATTATTACCCATTGAGTATTGGGCGTACCGACGGTACCGAAATTAACGTGGTTCGCGTGGTAAACACCAGGTGTGCTGCGATCGTTTCAAAACTCGTTTCGGAGTTCGGGCTCGCCGCTGGGACACCCTTAAACACTGATAAGCTGCAGCTTCGAACCCAAAATCCATTTCGTCAAACTAATGGTCTAAGGATACTGCACCTGGTGACTTGTGATAAAATTGCACAAATATATCTAGTAAACTGAAAAACCGTGGACTTTGAATCGCAATTTAGCAGTTACCGAGCTTTCTTATTCAAATAGAACACATCGTCCAAGGCATATGAAACCGACCTGCAAAGTAATTAATCGTTGGTTACGAACGCGTAGTACTATACCGAATCTCTTGATATTTGCTAAACTTAATCGTGATACTAACTAAATTTTTCTAACCCGTCTAACATCTTACAACAATAGTATACTGAAAAAAGCATTATCAATACTACAATATTCTCCAACAACATACAAAAAGTTATGAAATCCCCCCAAAAGGCACCTACGGTGCAAAAAAGTTCGCCAAGTACATGAAATGTTTAAAAAATTCATTGTTAATAGGAAAAAAAGGATACAAATCAATTATTGTGCCAAGTACATGTAACTTTGCATCATGTAAGAATATGCGATTGGAAAGTGAATCAATGAGAATCAATTCACAGGATCAAAAAAAATCAAAAAAATAAATTAAATGAAATATAAAAAAAAAACATTCAAAAAAATAAATTGGAGGTAGTGGGACTTGGCGGGCTTTTTCGGAAAAAAAATCCAGAATTTTTGAATGGCGATATAACATTAGCCCGCCAAGAACCACGTACTCCAATTTATTTTTTTGAATGTTTTTTTTTTATATTTCATTTAATTTATTTTTTTGATTTTTTTTTGATTCTGTGAATTGATTCTCATTGATTTACTTTCCAATTGTATATTCTTACATGATGCAAGGTTTTATGTACTTGGCACAATAATTGATTTGTATCCTTTTTTTCCTATTAACAATGAATTTTTTAAACATTTCATGTACTTGGCGAACTTTTTTGCACCGTAGGTGCCTTTTGGGGGGATACAGCTTTTCTACGGCTTTTTGAGGTTTTTGAAAAAGCTTCGCATCAACCATCATGCAGAAAAGTCGGAAAGGTAGTTCCAGCGTGGTACGGTACACCCAGAACATTTACTATTGTCAGAAATTTAAACCTCTGCACACGAATACCCACACATATTATTAAATATCTTCGGGCATGGTGATCTGGCAACGTTGCACCGAGTATATATATCTATATATTGTCACGTTTCGCGATCAATCGGCAGAACGATTAAAAAGATGTTCGGCGCCAAGTTGAACATTCAACTAAATTTCTTGAGTCTTTTTTCTCGGGCGATTGACATACGTCTTGGGTGAGATACACAATAAATGGGATTTGAAACTGAAAGTGAAAAAGGGTTAGGCTTTGACCGTTGGAAAGAAGGATTTACACTGGAATCTGGGAACTATGATATTTATTCAAGAAACACATACGGATAAAATATAAAGGATTCTTAAATCTAGGTAGGGATAATGAGTGAAACCTGAGGTCAACGTTATCGGTATCGTTTTCTAGGTTGGTGCTATTCACCAACACCGGTCGCTAGGTGTTCTTACTATTTTACTTTGTCTTTTATTTTAATAATCTTTTATCTGAGACGGCGATCACCATACCCCAGACCTTAGAACTGATTTTAAATTACTTGAAGTGATGGGGACCAAGGGATCTTTCCCACGATACTGAACTTCAGGAGGTTATAGCTCCGGACAGGCAGAGAGACCGAAGTAACCCCGCGATGCCGGCATGCAAACCAAAAAAGTAGAGAGAAATCAAAGATCTGGACAGGCAGAGAGACCGAAGTAACTCCGCGATGCCAGCAACTCGGATTTTAGCAAGATTTGACGGGTAAAGATCTGGACAGGCGGAGAGACCGAAGTAACTCCGCGATGCCAGCAACTTTGGCTGCGTATACTGGGCCGCAGGGGTAGGGAGATCTCTTTCTCTGAAAATTTGGCGGATTATAAATCTTTTTGGTGGTTCCTTTGTCGCGAGAACACCCATTCATTTTTTCTCCCTCTAGGAGTGAAATTTATAATTCTCCTTTATTAATATTATTCCTATTATTTTTCCAATGCCTACTGGAGGGTCTCGGCGCGCGCGGGCTTGAAACAATTGTGAGCGACCCGATTCACATTCTCGTGCGGCCTGTGTGAGGGTCGGTTATGATTATTTATTTTTGATAAAATTTCTTATTCTCTCCAAAATTTGGGGTACCTCGTTACGATATATATAATTCTCACTCTTAATTTGACACCACTCGAGATGAATTTACGCGTAGCGTTGCCGGATCACCATTGACCACGAAAAGAACGTGTTGGAAATAAGAAGAAGATGATATATTTCGAATTTTTATATCTCGTATACAAAACGGTGAAGTGCGATTTCGTGTTGAATTTGCTTATAAAACCGTTTTCTTTAGTCTCCTAAATTTTTTTGAAATTCTGTCGAGAGATTTTTTTTTGTTTGATACCCGCTTTCTTGCCTGTCTGTTTGTCTGTTTGGTACTAATTTTGCAATCGATTTTTAAACAACTTCCCGATGAGCTGGAGATTTTTAACTTCAACCACAGTTTAGAATCGGATGACAATGCAATATTAACTCTGTTTTCAAAAGAACAAAAGAATTAAAAAAACCGATCGTTAATCAATAAAATGTATTTTAATAAAATATGAAAAAATACAGTTATTATCCCAAGATTAAACAGCAGACAATAATTATTTTAAACATATTTTCCCCCACAATATACCACGTTTCTAGAACGGTCTAAAAAGTTTTTAATTATTTTTCCCTATCCCCATACAGATTTATAACCCCATGCAGATCGTCTGGAAAATTTGTCATTGCGAATTTTTCATAGCTGCTACGCCCACTTCTCCACTTTTTTTTGTAATATTCCCTTTTCAATCAAAAATCCTCAATTCACTACAAACGTCTCTTCTTGTACTGTATAACTGGCTAAGATTTGTTTTTTCCCATCAGACTGTCACGTAGAGATATTATGTCCTCAAGTATCGAACCTTTGAAAGATACTTCGTACCAGACGATGAATTCATAATTTGCATAACATGTTGACAAGTTTACAAAAGGCTCAACAACGAAAAAACTCCTACTCTCAAGCCCGAACAACAATAAAAGATATATTCAGTTTTTTTTTACCGGTAGTTTGTTTTAGCGAACATGAAATACCTACTACTTGGTCTCGAAACCGTGACATTACGGACTATACTGAAATTATTTTCAACCGAACAAGAATAATTTTTTTTACAGAAAATATTGTATTCCAGATTTTTGTACTCAACTGTGAACAAACTGTAATGATACCAATTTGCACTAAAATCATCCTAGTGATGACAGAAGCTCATCGGCTGAGCCGTCATTCCGATAGTCCAAGCGTGTTATATTTGTTGCGCGTCACCTTCTATAAGGACGAATTTGAAGATTCGATCTGCAGATCACTCAAGCGCTAGACCAGAGATTAGGGGGGAGATCGCTGACCAGTATAGGGACCATGTGTAGTCACGATATCTGAGTGTTTTGAGCGGTGCCTGGTGGAGTGGACACCAGTTAAAATGTAGTCAGCGGTACCTGGTGGAGTGGACACCAGTTAAAATGTAGTCAGCAGTGCCTAGTGGAGTGGACACGACTCTAAGGGGCCAGCTGCTCGTTGTGGTCGATAAAACAGACCTGTGTTTACATTTGAGCCAAGTTGAGCTGGCTAATAATCTGTTGAGGGTGTGATTTTGTCGCTGCCCCCCGGTAGGGTGATTCACCTGGCCGCGACTTTTCACCTGTAGTTCGAGATGATAGATTTAATTTTGCTACTCGTATGTAGTAGAACCAGTAGTAGCCGGAATTCTAATTCGAAAATTTACTTTGCAACATTTACGTTGCAGTCTTTTTGAAAAATTACGCAATGTCATGTTATGAGAGATAAGTTGATATAATTTTTTAATTGAGAAAAAATGTTATATTGCGATGGTCTCGCACTTCGTGTCATTGCTTTACCACCATTGCTATTCCGCTGTGGCTTGCGTAAAATGTACAGTTGTTTCGGATAATTGTACAAGCCGAATCCAAGCTTTGGCTGACTCCTGTTGGTGATTCGATCGAGAGTTTTGATTTCAGAAAATGGCACTGCCTTTTTTTTTTAAATCTAACAGTCAGTCACTGAGGATCAGTCACAAGTTACAGGGTACACGCCCAACTGGATGCACTGCGCAAATAAGCATCTGTTGCGCGAGTGGCGCTTTTTGCGTTAATGAAAATAAATTTTTTTAGAACAATACGAAAATGCTTGACATTCTTGAGATCTTCAAGTAAGTATATGATCAATTATTTCTGTCAAAATATTTTATCGGTCACTTAGTTAGAAGTGCCTTGATTATTTGTTTATTCGATTATATTATTTTCATCACAACTGCAATAGGCGTGATTTCATATAGGTGTGTTCTCGGTTTTTGAACAATCAAGAAATGATGAAACCGAAATGAGAAAACCGACTCTAACCATTCACGAATTTTGAAGATTGATTTTCATCCGTCACAAAGTTCGATAATTCTTATCACTATGCATTAGACTGTGCCAAATAAAACGAATATTTGTTTTTCTTTGGTCCCATACGGAAATTACGTTGTCTATAACAAAAAAAAATTGTGTTAAAATTTCACCCGGATATTTTTACTTTCCAGTTAGCGCTCGCGTAAATAAGAATTTTGAATGAAAACATTTTCTTCTCAACTTTATGTTTTATAAACGATTAAACATAACAGATAAAAAAAGATCATCGTATGATTTTGTAGGGAATTGAATTCTCTACAAAGATAACTTTTGACCGAATTGAAAAAATCAGCTACTTTTCTTCTGAAACTAATAGAACTTAATTTTTCGTTGGGCAATTACGATATGAGTAACTTCGATACTCAAAAGCCGATGATTTTATTTAAAAAATTTCAACTATCGACTAGTTTTCTTGATTTACCTGTAAATCAATGAGAAGTTGATGCAACATTTCAGGCTTCTTTAAAAGTTATTCGAGCAATTACGGTTGTAAACGACATCGCTGAAAGAGGTGTTGCTCTTATAAATGAATAAAATGAAAGTCTTACTTACGATGAAAAGCAAAGGCAGTTTTTACTACAAGTTGTAGCTGATCATCGTCAAAAATTACCAGATTGTTCTGAATACAAAAAAAAAAAATGTAGAAAAATAAAGAAAGAAGAAGAATATTTCTCGGTATTTAACTATTATAAACAATAAATATTTCTATCAGAGAGGTAAGAATTCTCCATAATTATTATCAGACTCATAAAATAATTATTATAAATAATCTTATACAACAGGAAAACATTAATGAAAGGTTAAATGTGAAAACGATTAAAGTTAATAAAAAAAAACATTATTACAAAAGTAGTTAATATTATTAGCTCAATGTTAATTCATTTATTTAAAGCATTGAAAACTATTTCTGCAGACCATAACGTTGTCTACAAAATTTGAATCAGTGAGTTTTTCTGATCAAATAATGTAGGTATCGAAAATAAAAGGGAATGACTGTAGAGTATGAGTGTGATTGTGAGTGTGAGTTGGTTTTGTGTACAGTGTGAGAGAGTACGATGCGTGCGAAAGAAATATAATCAGTTGGTCTAGGGATACCGAAATAAACGAACGTGTTTAAAATGTAATCAGGACGTATGGTGATTTTCTTAAAACCCTTCACCCATCCCGAGACAATTTAGTAAAAATAGTGTAAATTCCTACAAATGGGGGCTCGTCCGGGATTTGGGTGAAAGTGCAAGTGAAGAGGGTAAAACGACGAAAATACGAGCCGAAGACGGAAGACGTGCTGAAGACGAAAAGAAGTTCCAAAGACGAAAAAGACGTAATCAAGACGACGCTGTTGCAACTAAGATGGCAACTGTCATGACGAACCATGCGACGAAAGATCCGAATGAGTTTACCGTTATTGAGCTGAAAGAAAAGTTGAGAGGGTTCCGCGAAAATACCTCTGGAACAAAAGCGGAGTTGATCGCGAGGCTAATGGCGACCGATCCAACCGGCGCGTGGGCACGTGTAGCGCCCAGGGAATCCACTTATCATAATGACGATTGTGAAGACGAGAATAATATAGACGAGGCTAGAGATCAAACAACGGTAAGACGGGCAAATACATCGCTTAGTGCACCGGATATGCAGAAAGAATTTGAATTGCAACGCAGAGAAAACGAACTCCTAACTCGGGAATTGGCGGTTGCACGCCGCGAAATTGAATTGCTACGCCGGCGCGACGAACAACAGGCCACCGAGCACAATGTGTTTGAAATCAGGAACCCAACACCTAAAATAAACATCAATGCCGTTGCCGATCTTTTGCCGACCTTCGAAGGACATTCCGACACGTTCGATCGCTGGGAGAGACAGGTGCTAATGTTACGTGAAAGCTACGGATTAAATGACTCACTAACCAGAGTGCTCATAGCGTCGCGATTAAAGGGGCGAGCGTTGGAATGGTTTCATTCCAAAGCCGAACACATCCAAATATTAACCGGAGAATTGTTGACAGCAATGAGGACAATGTTCGCACACAGGCAGAGAAGGATGTTGGCGCGTCGACAATTCGAGGAAAGAACCTGGAAATACGGCGAAACCTTCAACGACTACCATCATGACAAAATAATTTTAGCCAACCGCGTGCCGATAGACGACGACGAGATAATAGATTATATGATTGAGGGCATACCCGACGTTACCCTGAGAGACCAAGCAAGGATACAAAATTTTACTACGACAACTGCACTCCTGCAGGCTTTTGAGAAGTTGTCACTACGTCATCGTGCAACGACCACCAGCAATGGACGAAGGATGGACCAGCGGATTCAGCCAACGTGGAACAACGATCACCAGGGAGGAAGCAGCAAACCAGCTCGATGTTTTAGTTGTGGTGAGCAAGGACACGTTAGCGCGAAGTGCCCCGCAAAGGCACAGGGTGTGAAATGTTTCCGCTGCAATGACTTTGGGCATATCGCCTCAAAATGCGCAAAACCTAGCACCTATCGAAGAGAAACGAACTCTGTAAGTAAAGACCCAGGTACCAATACTCTATTAAGGCGAAAAAAATGTTGTAAATCTGTAAATATAGCCGGACATGATATAGTCGCATTGGTTGATACGGGTAGCGATATATGCCTCATGCGCGCGGAACGGTATGTAAAAATAGGGGCACCACAGTTAGACAGGGCTGCAATAGAGTTTCGTGGCGTGGGCTCTGAAAACAATAGAACAGTGGGACAGTTTCGTGAAGCAATGACTATAGATGAAAACACATACCCGGTTGTGGTGCACGTTGTCGCGGACGGACTGATGCAACACAATCTTTTGATCGGCTCAGACTTTTTGAATTCGGTTGAGGTCACCATTAAAGAAGGCGAGATCACGGTGAATCAACCTACTAATTGTTCAACTATAAATATAAACTGGGCCGATATGCCGTTGACAGGTGATATGCGGGAAGTAAAGAAAAGTAGAAGTGACGCACTTAAGTAATGAGAAAGACAGACGTATGGTATGTGATATGGTAGAGAATTATACACCGAATAGGTCATGCAATGTAGGTGTGCGAATGACTATAGTGGTTAAAGACGAGATCCTTGTGTACGAGCGACCAAGACGGCTCTCCGTGTCAGAGCGAGAAATTGTAAATACCCAGATTAACGAGTGGCTCCAAGATGGAATTATCCAACCGTCCTTGTCTGAATACGCAAGTCCAGTTGTGCTGGTCAAAAAAAAGAACGGGGCGACGCGTTTATGCGTAGATTATAGACAAATTAATAAAAAGATTGTAAAAGACAGGTATCCGCTACCCCTGATAGAGGATCAGTTAGACAGATTGCAGGGAGCACGACTTTTTACCACTCTGGATTGAAAAAATGGATTTTTTCATGTTGAAGTGGAACCAAATAGCCGTAAGTATACGTCCTTTGTCGTGCCTGATGGACAATACGAATTTCTAAGGGTGCCCTTTGGGCTCTGTAATTCACCTTCAGTTTTCCAACGTTTCATCAATGTTGTTTTTAATAAATTGATCGCTGGGAAAATCGTACTTACCTATATGGATGACTTGATAATACCCTCAGCCGACTATGCAGATGGTATCAAGAACCTAGAAGTCGTATTGGGCGTGGCTAGCCATCATGGGCTCGTTATCAATTGGGAAAAGTCCTGTTTCTTGCAACCGAGAGTTGAATATTTAGGATACATAATCGAAAAGGGTAGCGTACGTCCCTCAGAATTCAAAACGAAAGCAGTGGCGAGGTTCCCCTTACCGACCAACACAAAACAAGTCCAAAGCTTTCTTGGGCTGACAGGGTATTTTAGGAAGTTTGTTCCAGGATATTCGAAGATCGCGCGGCCGCTGACAGACCTACTAAGGTCAAACGTAGAATTTCGTTTCGGGGAGCAAGAGAGGCAAGCGTGTGAGAACCTTAAGACTATATTAACAAGTAAACCTGTATTGAAATTGTATAAGCCAGATGCCGAAACAGAGTTACACACTGATGCCTGCATGGATGGATACGGGGCAATTTTATTACAACGCGATACCGACGATGGAGCTATGCACCCCGTATATTATGCTAGCGGCAAAACGACACCCGCCAAATCGCGGTATACGAGCTATGAATTAGAAGTCCTTGCAGTTGTTAAGGCACTACGGAAGTTTCGAGTGTACCTCTTAGGCATTTCATTTAAAATTATCACAGACTGTCAGGCATTCGTAATGACATTAAACAAAAGAGATCTCTGTGTTCGTGTAGCGAGATGGGCCCTCCTACTAGAAGAGTTCCAGTATTCCATCGAGCATCGTCCGGGAAAGGCAATGAATCATGTCGAAGCTCTCAGCCGGAATGCTCTTCCTTCGTGTTTATTGGTGGATGAAGATAAGAAGGGCCTTATTGCGCAAATTCGAAGAGCGCAAAAAGAAGATGCCGATATTCGGAGAATATTGGAGGCAGTTGAGAACAACCAAACGGAAGGATTTGTCATCGGAAGCGGTATTCTTTATAAGCAGAGTGACGATGGTCAGTTACGCATCGTCTTGCCAAGTACCCTGCAACAGCAAATGATCCGGAAGGCACACGAGAGAGGTCATTTCGCCACCAGTAAGACCGAGTCGCTTTTAAAAATCATCCGAAATTGTGTAGACTGCATCCTGGCGGAGAAATAGCAGGGAAAGCAAGAGGGATTCCTGCATATGGTGAATAAGGGAGACGTCCCACTTGACGTCTACCACATTGACCATCTCGGGCCCCTACCTTCGACGAGAAAAAATTATACCTGCATTTTTGCTGTCATCGATGCTTTTACGAAATTCGTATGGCTGTACACCACTCGTTCTACCGGTGCAACTGAAGTAATTGATCGTCTAAGAAAACAGGCAGCAATCTTCGGAAACCCGCGTAAGATTGTTTCAGATCGAGGAACTGCATTCACCGCACACGACTTCGAGGAATACTGTCGAGAGGAAGGCATCAAGCACAGCGTAATTACAACGGGGGTGCCTCGGGCTAATGGCCAGATTGAACGGGTCAACCGCACGTTAATTCCTTTATTAACAAAATTATCAGCACCTAAACCGGACGAATGGCATAAATACCTGGAGACAGCACAAAAATATTTGAATGCAACGCCAAGCCGCAGTACAAACGCCTCACCTTTCGAGATAATGTTCGGCACGCGTATGCGAACCAAAGACGTGGAACTTCGTGAGATGATTGAACAGGAGGAGGTCGACCTGTTCCAGGAACGTCGTGACGAGGCAAGGCAGCATGCTAAGGATAACATCCAGAAGATCCAGGAGGAGAATCGTAGGCAGTCGCGCCGAAAGCGAAAAGAAGCAAGGCTCTATAATGTTGGCGATGTCGTGGCGATCAAGCGAACCCAGATGAAGCCAGGATTGAAATTAGCCATTAAGTTTTTAGGACCTTATCGCATTGACAAAATTTTACCTCACGATCGATACTCTGTTATTAAATTAGGTGAACACGAAGGTCCTCGCGAAACGATCACGACCGCCGAATACCTCAAACCGTGGGCACAGAACTTTAGCATTTTAAGTGATGATGAAGATGTATGCGATGATTAGATGTATGTTATTTTTAATTGAAATTTAAATTGACGACTCGTATATACAATTGTAAGGACGAGTTCATCTGGGGTCAGATGAACAATCAGGAGGGCCGAGTGTAGGTATCGAAAATAAAAGGGAATGACTGTAGAGTATGAGTGTGATTGTGAGTGTGAGTTGGTTTTGTGTACAGTGTGAGAGAGTACGATGAGTGCGAAAGAAATATAATCAGTTGGTCTAGGGATACCGAAATGAACGAACGTGTGTAAAATGTAATCAGGACGTATGGTGATTTTCTTAAAACCCTCCACCCATCCCGAGACAATTTAGTAAAAATAGTGTAAATTCCTACAATAATTACTTTTAGAGTGTTCAACTATGAACGAGATTATACATTTGGGCGAAAAATAAAGTTTTATTAGCTCCATAAGAAGGTAGCTTATTTATTTTAATTCGGTCAAAAGTTATATTTGTAGAGAATTCAATTCCCTACAAAATCATACTATGAGTTTTTTTATCTGTTGTATTTGATTGTTTATAAAACATAAAGTTGAGCAAAAAAATTTCATGAATAATTGTTATTTACGCGAGAGCTAACTGAAACATGAAAATAACCGGCTAAAATTTTGACACCATTTTTTTTAGGTGATAGACAATGTAATTTTCGTATGGGACCGGAGAAAAAATAATATTTGTTTTATTTGGCACAGTCTACTATGCATACTGTTGAGAAAAGAGCAATACCAACTAATCTATTACAGGTAAAGAAGGAAAGTCAGTTGGTAACAGTAAGCTGTGTCGAACACCAAAGATTGAATACTATGTAAAAAGTAAAATAAAGATTGAATAAAGGATTGTTTTTATTAAGTATACAAACCTGAAATATTTAACACATACCCCAACTATTATAATAGGAGATCAATTGGTCGAGCTTGTGGTAAATTTTGGACCTTGCTTCGAGCAGATGAAGAATAAATATTCCAACTTACTTCACATAAGTCGAACAACAAATAATATTCATCAGCCTTGATCGTGATATTTTTGAGGCTCAGCTGTCTGAATTATCTGCGAAAATTTCGCATGCTTATAGCACAGTGCAGTCTCATCGCGTTCTAACTCTAAAAAAAGCTTGGTTTTTTCAGTGTGTCTGACGTTATCTTTCGCGGTAGAATTCTGTAGGATAACCACTAAAATTTTCTACTTCAGTGGAAAAAACACTCGTTCCGTGTATAGGGGTTTGGCAATGATTCTCGCGCATCTCATAAAGGAAATTTGTTATTTCTTTCGAATACTAAAATGACCCGATATAAAATTTCTCATTATGCAATGAGACTATTACTATTTATTTACAGTACCGAGAGGAGTAATTTTGAGGAACAATACGAGTTGTTTCTTTTTCTGAGACATGAGCAATGCTCAATACGAGTTATTTCTTTCTCTGGGATATTAGGAATAATACAAAAAATATCGGCCACCGTGGGAGGAGTAACCTCGAAAAATTTCACGATCAAATGTTCGATACATTAAATGTGATTTCATCGCGAATGACACGTAAACAACCGGTTCAGAGGGGTAGAGCTCTCGAATTTTTGGATAACATCTCATTAAGAGACTCGGTAGAGTCTCGCGCCGAATACATTCAAAAAAACGGGCGCACTACCGAGTATCTTTACTGAGACGGGAGCTCAGAAGCGGAGTGGGGACTCGCGTCTTATCAAATAACTCTCATACTGATAATATGACAGCAAATGTGAAATCACTTTCGTTATATAAATCGGGGACGAGCTTTCATTCAAGCCTAATTTCAATAACATGGGTAATCGGAGAGCTGAGATACGATGATCTCTGATCACCGGCAGGCTCGTTTCATGTTTCGTCACCGTCGTCATCAACATGTTTCAAGAATCAGAAACCATTCCAATATAAAATGTAGAAGGAAAGCAGCGTCATTGCCGTGGCTCGCGCTATATTCCTATCAAGCAATGAAAATCCCGCTCGCCTGGCAGGTGGCGTCAGCGTACTGGGACGATAAACGTCTCATCTCTTACCGAGTTCGCCACTACACAGCGAATCCTTTTCATCGACCTGTAGAAACGCAGCGCTCTCATAGGCTTACCGTTCACCTCGCTGGCTAGGGATTGAAAAATGGCTGCCGTCCGCCGGCGAGGCTATCATGACGGCGGCAACGTAAAAGTGGTAGCGTCGTAATTGCTGAAACTTGGATTGTACGTAACATCCCCCTGTGAATGCCCCCTCAGTTTGGAGGTAAACATAAATAATTGTGGATAACACCGCGAACAGCGCAACACGGTTTTCATACCGTATCGCTTATTAAGACGTCCAGGATTCACTCGCCAGCTCGCTGACTACTTTTGAGGCTAGAATGAGACAGCTCGTCGAATCATCGGTAATCGTTATCGGCAGCGATTGCGTAATGAAGTTTCCAACGTATCACAATGTATATGCATAGAATGATGGTAGGTAGGGTGTTTAAGTTTGTCGAATCGGCGAAGCAAACACGTGAGTATCAAAAAGCATGGGTGTGAGACGATCACAAGCTTTGCATTTCTAACGTACCCACTGTATTGAATCAGAACAACCGACATCTTCTCTCGTCTCTCAAATACATTGGTATCAAAAAATAGACCAGCTTCCATTCCAGTGACACAAATCAAGGGTTCCTATTCCCACAGGCAAACCAACCTCAAATGGTCCAACACTACCACCTGGATTTCCCAAAAGGACGCTTTCCCTCCTGGCATGCCACAAACTTGAGAGCTCCTTCCCAATCCTACACGGTTCTGAGAGCTGTAAAAGAATCAGGTGGAAAAAGACTCGTCAACATAGAGGTCTCCCGCTGATGCTTTTCGTCGTAACAAGTTGCAGTCTGCGAGACCCAGCCTATTTCCCCTGTAGTTTTTCGTAAGTCAACCATAATTTATGGCTCTCTGACGTACCTGCTGTACTGTATCACCACAACTAACACCTTCCTTCTCACCTCAAGCCTACCGATATCCAAGAATGCAACTGTTCCCATTGCATTCCCACAAACCAAAGAATCCCACTCCCATGGGTGTCCGGACATTCACAAATTGTTCGAATCTACCTTGGAAATTCATGAAAGAAGTCACTTCTCCTGGAACGTCACGAATGACAAGCTTCTCTCCAGCCCTACCCGCTGACAAAAGTTCAAACAGACTGTAACGGCGAATGACATTGCAGACCGAAGAAAGTCTACGACCAATAAGGTTTGGCGTTAGTTACAGTCAAATTAAATCCGGGCCATGCACTCGGGAGGTGTCGGTCAGCCAACTATGACCTTCGCCCCCCATTGGTACTTGCCGCATCGATTTGTCACAACTACCAAGTAAACTTTTCCTACCGGCACATCAATGTCAAAGAATGCAGCATTTTAGCTAGCAAGTGTTATTGAGTCAACCGGATCACTACCTCTTTTCCTTATAGTCTCTATCATAACTAACACCTTCCTCTTTCCTAGTAGCATACTGATATTGAAGGATTCATTACAACCTGTTCCATTGCTACAGTCCAAGAGCCCCTTCCCAGAGACCACCTTCAACAAATTGACGCCGAAAAATCTGGAGCTTTCATCGACGTCACCTGAAAGAAACCAGTCTCTCTCCTGGCACATCACTAACGAAAAAATCCTTTCCAAACGCGATTCCACCCGGGGATGAGAGCTGTAGCGAATCAAAAGGTGAACGACTTTTCTAAACGTAAATTTTTTTCGGATTAATCTTGCTAAAACGCCACCAGCCCAACGATTTCTTGTGATTCAATTACGATGTTTATTATCACTCCCTCAACCTGCTGTACGAATTCATACCGACTAACTCCATCCTCTCTCCTATAAGCATACTGATGATGGAAGAATTGACTCCCGTTCCGATACCAGCAAACCAAGAGTTCCTGCACCCTCAAACAAAGTGACGATGAAAAATTCGGAGGTTTCTCCCATGTTACCCGAAAGAAGATGGTCTTTTTTTATGGCATTTCACAAAACACCAGCTCCTCTACAAACGTGAGCGCGAATCTCATTGTCAGCTCTGGCCGAACGAAATGGTGGAAGATTTTTATAATCTCAGATTCATCACGGATGGCTGCTGTCTTGTTGTTACTTACAAGGAGACACCACGAACTCGCCCTCACCGATAGTACTTATATTTATAGGATGTGGAGGGCATGACAAGTATGTCAACATATCTAAAAAGAAGACGCAACCCGCAATCATTGTCGAGAAAATTGTGTTTGAAAATCTACAATGTGGTTATATACTCAGTATGTTGAACGACGTGGAAATAGCCGCTAGTCGAGCGGGTAAGCACTGCATTGTAACAGCTGTTTTTGTAGTCACCTCAGATTGAGGCAAGTTATAAGTACTATATTAATTAATGTATCCTTGTAGGGCCGCACCCGAATACTCGCTCATGTCAGTGAAAAGTTGATGGCATCACTTTTGTCATAGCTAGGTTACCGCTACAGAAGTGCATAGTCACTAAAGGTTTTTCCTTCTGTAGTACAGAATTCGATTCGATACCAACAAGAACACGTACCTCAATACTGATAAAAACATGAACGGATAAGCATCGCAAGAATACTTGCCTTACGTACGAGTCAATAATAACTGATAAGGCAACGTTCAACTCCAATTACAACCTATCTTCATAATTCATTCATACATGAAGAATGATGACAACAAAGAGCTGCATCAATCTATCTGATAATCCACACCTAAAACAGCCAGAAGAGAGGCATGATAAACAAATAAAAAATAACAGCCCCTGTCTTTGAAGCGCCCATGTTGAGACCTAATGTTTATGTACCCACCCACTGACTCACCTTCGATAGTTTGGCCGGTTGAAACAGCTGCGGTGCCTGCAGAGAAATTGTCATACATGTGTCTCGTTGGACCTACTTATCATGCAGAGAAGTTTGTGTGGACATATACTTTCAGGCTACCACGAATCCAGCGAAAAAATGAAACCTATTGGGATAGTTAGCTACGCAGTTCGCAACGATATATCATTACTTGATGCTTATTCTGTCAGTGCAAAGCAAACGCAGAGTCTATCGATAGTCGATTTGAGTTTCTTCAAGTCCTGTAATGAGCGACGACAATCACAGCTAAGGAATAGTCCTGAAAAACGAAGGAAAAAAAAAAGAAAAAGGATGAAGCAATGTTCACCAGGGTCAGAACATTATCATCAATAGTTTCATAGAATATTTTTTCTTTATTGAAAACGAATTACTGTCATCGAGAGATTGGCTGTCTTATAATATTGTGTTGAGACTTCACTTTGCAAAACTCCTCTGCCGATTCATCTCTGAAGCCACCGGAGTAGGCTGCACAGCCTACACTGTAATGTCATTCCACTGATTGTAATTTGCCAGCTCATTTGGGAATAGCAAATCTAACGCGGAATCTGTTGACTTGAGTCCGCCCTGTAATAATAATAATAATAATAACAATAAAAATAAACATCTAATAATAGTGAAAATAATATGAATATTTTTATGATTATACAACAAATGTAGCTTACCCTATACAAAAAGTGAGGATGAATGTAGAAGAGCCCAACACAACCCACAATAGAAGAAAACAATGCCGTTGAAAAAACGACGCTTTCTAGGTCATTTTCAAACAGTTTCTCGACACAGGGTCTGACAACAATCCTTAATAAAATTCCATTGTTTAGTAAAATTCCATTGTTCAAACTGTTTGCGGAATTTTCGTAATTTTCCGAAAGCGTCAAATGTAGATGACAGCGTTCACACCATAGCGGAGCGCGGGAGTACGAAACGATTTTGTTCGAAATTGTTAGTGACAACACTGCACTGACAATGAGCGCGAATTCCCTATTCCCTGACCAATGACAAGTGGTCGATTGCAGGCACAGTTAGGAATTAGATCCCGCTCTATCGGAATTCAATATATCATGGTTCACTCAACGACAGATTAATTTCGTAGCTGAGGTTGCAGCGTGCACTTTTAGATTACGTTGTTTTTGATAAATTTCAAATAAATTTCAGAGTTAGAGTCGTGGTAGTACAACCCACAAGCTAGAAATTGTAACAAGTGCATCTGTATTAGTGAGGGATCAGCTTCGCTAGGTCGCGTGGGTATTAATTGATAATTAGGTGTGTTAGGATAGATAGGTTAGTTAGGTTAGGACGTCTTCTATCTCCAGAAATCTCACGATTTCTCCAAAGGCTGCTCTGAGCGCCATAATCTGCTGCTTACGCAATCAGAAAAGGTCGGTTTACAATTGACGCATACGTTTCCGTTCACGTTCCTTTATACGTAGAAATTACGAGTCTGGTATACAATGAAGTGCTGCGTAAGCGTTAAACCAATTAGAAGTCGCTTCCTCCGTCCAATAAGCAGCCTGCAGAGGAACAAAATCAATGTCTTGCATAACCTGCAAGATACTCAGGGTATAAACAAACCTGCCGTAAACACAAGAAAACCGTCGCTCACAAAATGGATTTATATAATTCGGCACTCCGACCTCTGCTTGCAATGAGTACATTATCCATAATATTGACGCTTCTAAAAAAAAAACGCCGAAAACGACGTCGCTGGTGGGTTCGACCTATGCTTCTTCAACGAAAAGACAAAGGCCAGTTTGATAATCTTTTCAAATTCATTCGCGATGAAGATGATGAACAATTTTTCAAATATACGCGAATGACAGTCGAAACATTTAACAAATTATTGAACCTTGTTGGTCCATCTTTGAAGAAGAGAAGTAGGCGAGAACACTTACATCCAGAGCATCGACTAGTAATCACGTTGTAGTAAGTACACACTTATCTATTAATTAGTATTATTTCATTAACCGTTTAACTAGCAGCGTAATAGTAGTGGTTGGTAATAGTGATCTATAAAGTAATACTGTTCTGTTTCTGAATATTGAATTTTTTGTTTCAATTCAGTTACCTGGCCCATGGTGGTAGTATGCAACTAACAGCATGGAGTTTCTACGTATCAAAGTCATTAGTAAGCAAAATAATACGAGAAACCTGCCAAAACATTTGGGATATTCTGTCACCTATTTACTTACCACAACCCACACAAGATATATGGAAGAACAGAGCTGAAGAATTTCATCAATTAGGGAATTTACCATGCTGTATCGGTGCAATGGATGGAAAACATATAACGATTCAAGCTCCAAAAAAATCAGGATCTTTGTACTTCAATTACAAAAAATCATTCAGCATTGTTTTAAAGGCAGTATGTGATGCTAATTATAAATTCACTCTCGTAGACGTTGGTGCTTATGGATCACAGAGTGACGGGGGGATATTCAAAGATTCTGCATTTGGAAAAGCTTTAGAATCTGATATTTTAGATGTTCCTTCAGATTCATTTTTGCCTAGAACAGATCAAAAATTTCCCTACTTTTTGGCTGCTGACGAAGCATTTCCTCTTAAAAAATATATTATGAGACCATTTCCAGGAACTAATCTAACTGAAAAACAAACGATATATAATTATCGATTATCTCGTGCCCGGCGCGTGATTGAGAATTCTCTTGGTATTTTAGTAAACAGGTGGAGAGTACTTCGAAATAACATTATTACTGAAGTAAGCACAGTCGAAAGAATTGTATGTGCTACTATTGCTCTGCATAATTTTTTAAAATCTATTGATGATTCTAATACGCATGATAGAAGTCTACGTTATTGTCATGAAAATTATGTAGATCGATATGACGATCAGGGTGTGATGTTACCTGGAGAGTGGCGTACTGCTGCTAATCATCTACTGGACATAGGTCGTATGGGTTCAAATTATGCAAATAGTTCTGTAGTTGATCTAAGAAATAGACTTTCCGACTATTTAATTTCTCCTGAAGGAGAAGTTACGTGGCAGTATGCATATGTCAAGAGGGGTTGTTTAGAAGATTGAATGTACCATATTTACCGTTAAATGACGAAACATGTAACATTAAAATTATAATAAAATATATTTTATAGAAAACATGTCTATAATACCCTTATTTATATCACAAAGTTTATATTATACGAGACTTTGGACGACTGTTTTAAGTAGCTTAATATATATCACACACAGTTTTTGTATTGCACTTAGCATAGATAAAAAACATATCACATTTGTAAATAATCTCAATTCGATTCAGATTCCAAATCAAACAGGAGTTTTGAGATCTGAAACTTGCAATATTTTTGCTGCCTTTTAGTCATTTTTTTCAAGGAACCATACAGGCTCATGCAAAAGTTCCATTCTACATCTTGCTTCATAGATATATTTGTTTTAGCAAAAGTTTCTTGCACATTTTTCAATACACTGATCACTTCATTCTCAAGATGTTCTGTCGTTTTTTTTTATCGTTTTCGTGGTGGATTATCTGATTGCTTGACATTGCGATCAGTTGCTCTTTCGGCTGGATGAACATTTTCATCCTGACAAGACTGGCTCGCACACTTTTGATTACTGAGGCGTTTTAATGCTTGCATATTCGAAATAGTCTTTGGTTGATCAGCATTGTAGTTTAAGCCATCTTGAGTATTCAAGTACTCTAAAACATCCTCATCAAGATATTCAATTTGACCCTCTTGTTCTGAAACGTCATCTGCTTCGGATGCAAATGTGGTTCTTTGCGCTGAACTTTTCGAAATATTTCCAATTGATCTGCAATTCAGTTAAGCTTTCAGCAAAAGGTACTATTATAAATTTCATCGTAAACATCAAACATTTGAAATATTACTCACTTTCTGGTTTGCACATGCGGAATGAGGAAATTCAAACTTGAGTACAAATTCCACGAATTTTGTAAAGCTTGGGAGGAACTAGCACCTGACGGAATATTATTATTTAGCCGTTTAATCTGTGCGAACCGATCACGAATAGCTTTCCATCTTCACTCCACATCAGCAGCTACAAAAGAATATCAACTTCGGGGATGAGTTGGAATTGATCGCAGACTGATACTGTCAAAGTTCATAACCCCGCTACAAAGAGCATAGGTTTATTACGAGAGCAAAAATTTTGGGGTTAACACTTACCAGATACATTCAAACGCCTTCCTAGAGACTTCCAGGCATTTTCTCGCATCCGTTTATCCTTATACTCTGCAATTGACTTGTCCCACAAATGCGGAAGACTCTCAATCAACAAGATTAATTTTTTATTAAACGCCTCGTCCCCGCTATCCATTGTGGAAATGTGGATTACCGTGTTTACAAGTTTTAAATTCGGTTCAGTACGCGCGAAACTTAACCAACTCCGAGGACATTGGAGGGAAAAACTTCTGATTGGCTGAACGTCTGCTGAACGCTTCTAGAAATTAAAATATCCCATATTCTACGTAAAAGGGGACGTGCGCGCCAACGTATGGGTTTCATTGTAGACGAAACTGCACTAATCCCATACTTCAAGTCGATACGGAAGCGTAAACGGAAACGTATGCGTCAATTGTAAACCGACCTTTTATGCAGATAATTTGCTGCTTTACGCGCAATACCAAGAGATAGAGGACTTTAAACTGATAGAACGATTAGCTAACTTGCAATCATGATCAGTACGCAGATACCAGTTGTTAATGACAGGTTATTCAATGTCATCCAATCTGGTGAATGGCTATATGATAATCATATAGATCATTTCTCATTGCTTATGAAAAAATTTACAGAATATGCAACGCAGGAGACATGGCGGGTACAGATGCCAGATACACCTCCGTGAAGTTAGCCCGCGACCTTGGAATTTTCGAAAGAAAAAAATACCAGCGAATTGCTCCGTAATTGCTCCTAATTGCTCCGCTATTTTCGCCAATTGCTCCCTTTTGGTTTGCGAGAAAAAAAACAAAAACGAAATGGCTATTTTCGGTAGTAGGGGCAGGTAAACGTAATTTCCATATTGTGTCTTGACCAGAGAAAATTCGCCGATGTTGGAGGTGTCAAAAAATTGCTCCCGCATTGTTCTTAATTGCTCCACCTTGAGTTTTAATTGATACGCAATGTTTCTTGCGGAAATCACCAAAAACACGTCAGTCAAGATTGATGGGGTGGGGGGCAGGCTAACTTCACATTCATGTTTCCGCTAACGGCACACGATTTTCAGGCTTGCGAACCGCCAAACAATTGCTCCTTGATTGCTCCTCAATTTATTCTTAATGCTCTACCCTCGAATCGAATTGTTCCTCTGAATTTTTCGAAAAAAAATCAACTCGACCGATCTGGACAAACCGCGAGTGGTGGGGGCTGGCTGAGACTACAACCTCGCTCTTCGAGGGATTACGGGCGAATCTCGCGACTCGCGAGGTGCCAATCAATTGCTCCTCAATCGCCCTCAATTGCTCCACCCTCGGATCGAATTGCTCCTCTGAATTTTTCGAAAAAAAATTCATCTCGACCGATCTGGAAAAACCGCGAGTGATGGGGGGCTGGCTGAGACTACAACCTTGCTCTTCGAGGGATTACGGGCGAATCTCGCGACTCGCGAGGTGCCAATCAATTGCTCCTCAATCGCCCTCAATTGCTCCACCCTCGAATCGAATTGCTCCTCTGAATTTTTCGAAAAAAAAATCATCTCGACCGATCTGGACAAACCGCGAGTGGTGGGGGGCGGGCTAAAGCTACAACCTTGCTTTTCGAGGGATTTCGGGCGAATCTCGCGACTCGCGGGGTGCCAGTTGACTGCTCCTCAATTTCTCTTTATTACTTCACTCTTATCGAAATAATTCTATATATTTTTCGAACAGCAGACTCGTCCTTTCTGGGCTAAGAGAGAGCCAGCTCTCATAACCTCGTATTTTCAGTCATATGAAAGGCATTGCTTTCGAGTGCTCCACCAAATCAAGTCGTACTTCAAAAATCCCAATTGATACCATTGAGTGAAGATTGCATCTCAGAATCCTATCAACAATTGTCTGTCATACTCGACTACAGGGGAATAAAACTGCGAATTAGTTTATTGAGCAGAGAAAACTATTAACAATTAATCGAGAGTTTGATAGGTAGTCTTGTATGACATAGCTGTGTGAGATTCATCTACGGAGCGAGAAAGTCGTCTGTACAGAGTTTCCATCAAGGGGTTGTCCGAACAGCGTCGAACCTCTCTTGTCTGGGATTTCGTGCGGACGCTGTAAACAAAGTTACATGGTTATGAAAATATTTGGTCGACACGGATTAATCAATCATATTTCGAAAACAGAGTATGTAAATCAATCGTCTCAAACGATTGTAATGATACTCCTCTTTCAAACCCGTTTCTAATCAGAAAACCGTGCCCGTTCTTACGAGTACATGGAAATGTGTGGCAAGTAACGAATTATTCAATAAATTGTCTTCATTGATTATTTCGCACATGGTCCAACGATGACAGACAATTGTTAATAGGATTCTGAGATGCAATCTTTACTTAATGGTATCAATTGGGATTTTTGAAGTACGACTTGATTTGGTGGAGCACTCGAAAGCAATGCCTTTCATATGACTGAAAATACGAGGTTATGAGAGCTGGCTCTCTCTTAGCCCAGAAAGGACGAGTCTGCTGTTCGAAAAATATATAGAATTATTTCGATAAGAGTGAAGTAATAAAGAGAAATTGAGGAGCAGTCAACTGGCACCCCGCGAGTCGCGAGATTCGCCCGAAATCCCTCGAAAAGCAAGGTTGTAGCTTCAGCCCGCCCCCCACCACTCGCGGTTTGTCCAGATCGGTCGAGATGATTTTTTTTTCGAAAAATTCAGAGGAGCAATTCGATTCGAGGGTGGAGCAATTGAGGGCGATTGAGGAGCAATTGATTGGCACCTCGCGAGTCGCGAGATTCGCCCGGAATCCCTCGAAGAGCGAGGTTGTAGTCTCAGCCAGCCCCCCATCACTCGCGGTTTTTCCAGATCGGTCGAGATGAATTTTTTTTCGAAAAATTCAGAGGAGCAATTCGATTCGAAGGTGGAGCAATTGAGGGCGATTGAGGAGCAATTGATTGGCACCTCGCGAGTCGCGAGATTCGCCCGTAATCCCTCGAAGAGCGAGGTTGTAGTCTCAGCCAGCCCCCACCACTCGCGGTTTGTCCAGATCGGTCGAGTTGATTTTTTTTTCGAAAAATTCAGAGGAACAATTCGATTCGAGGGTAGAGCATTAAGAATAAATTGAGGAGCAATCAAGGAGCAATTGTTTGGCGGTTCGCAAGCCTGAAAATCGTGTGCCGTTAGCGGAAACATGAATGTGAAGTTAGCCTGCCCCCCACCCCATCAATCTTGACTGACGTGTTTTTGGTGATTTCCGCAAGAAACATTGCGTATCAATTAAAACTCAAGGTGGAGCAATTAAGAACAATGCGGGAGCAATTTTTTGACACCTCCAACATCGGCGAATTTTCTCTGGTCAAGACACAATATGGAAATTACGTTTACCTGCCCCTACTACCGAAAATAGCCATTTCATTTTTGTTTTTTTTCTCGCAAACCAAAAGGGAGCAATTAGCGAAAATAGCGGAGCAATTAGGAGCAATTACGGAGCAATTCGCTGGTATTTTTTTCTTTCGAAAATTCCAAGGTCGCGGGCTAACTTCACGGAGGTGATTTTCATATATGATTCTTTGAATTCGAAGGTGCTCCACAAGGATCACGATACATATTTAAAGGCGTTGTTTCCTCTCTATAACTTTGCCCAGAACCCTGTACAGTTTCCTACAGTTCAACGGCAGCCCAATGGGTCTGATTGTGGAGTATTTGCGATTGCATTTGCTATTTCGCTTATAAATGGGAAAAAACCTGACCAGGTAACGTATCATGCAAGCCTCATGCGGGCACATTTATTGAAACTATTTAAACATAATGTAATCCAACAGTTTCCGTGCGTGGATGAAATAAATAGCGCTTCTGCAGTGACAGACATTTCTTCTCCAAAATCTCAAATGCATCGTGAAAGAATAAATAATGAAAATTCACCCACACAAATCAAAAGGCATCGCACCTCAACTCCTAATTCATTCACAAATGAGGTTAGGCAAAATAAAAACCTGCGGAAAACTTCGCAGAATGGCGCAAAACAAGGACGGGCTGAAGTTTCAAAGCAATCAGCAAAAGTAGTCGGCAAACGAACTGTATCGGTGACTATTCTTCCCGTTTGTAATCAGGTTGACGATCAGGTAGTTAATGATGAGACTTGTCCAACAACACAAGTTTCTTCTGTTAATAAAAATAGGGAGAAGATATCACTTGAAAATCGAAAGAGCGCGTCTCGCCCTACACCGCATTTGGATGCTACGTCCAAAGACATAATAACTTCAGGTGGGTGGTTGACTGACCTGCACATGGATCATTTCAGTCATATTGTCAAAAAATATTCGTCATATTTACCCCAAGAAACGTGGAAAGTTCAAATGCCGGACACAATTAAACCGGTTTCATCGAACAAAAAACATGTGCAAATACTGCATTGCGGTAATACAGGATCAGACGGGCACTGGGTGTGCAGTTATTTTGACGGTAAATCACTTTACATATACGATTCATTAAACAGGAAGACTCTTCACGAGCACTATGAGACGTACTTGAGGAAACTGTTTCCCTTCTATCAGTTTCAGAGCAAACGTATCCAATTCCCTCAGGTCCAACAGCAAAATAATGGATACGACTGTGGAGTCTTCGCTATCGCATTCGCGATATCGCTCATTAAAGGTCAAAACCCAACACTAAAAACTTACGATGTTTCTCAGATGCGAACACATCTGCTAAAAATATCCGAAAGCAACGTTATAGAAAACTTTCCATGCATCAACAGAAAAACGATCACTGCGTCGGAAAATACTGTATCCTCTCGAAAGCGTCAGGCACCTGGCGAAGATGTCGGGGGACAATGTTTAGTACCAAGTAAAAAACGAACTTTGTTTGATAGCTGCCATGTGCATAACGAAAAGGAACGGGCTCGACGGCGAGAACTTTATGTTTTAAATGTCATGAAGCG
Organism: Athalia circularis; assembly: GCA_963978495.1. Lineage (NCBI taxonomy): Eukaryota > Metazoa > Arthropoda > Insecta > Hymenoptera > Athaliidae > Athalia > Athalia circularis. The sequence continues at coordinate 12,194,747 of OZ021702.1, forward strand.
AAGAGCTCGGCAGCGAGAACTTTATCTCTTGAATAAAGAAAGACGGCTTGACAAAAAAAGGGACAGATATCTGTCCGACATTCATATGCAAAGAACTCAAAAACGAAAACGTTATTTGTCCAGTATAGAAAAAGAACGTAAACGGCTTCGTGAGCGGTATGCTTCCCAAATAGAGAAAGAACGCACGCGACGGCAAGCCAATTATTTACGTCGTCGCCGACTGCAGATGCAATATAATAAATTTTATTACGTACGAACTAAGAAGAATGATAACGTGAGGCAAAAGATAAATGCCGCTGGCAGAATCCTCACAAAATATCGACTTATCCGGGCGGCAAACTCCATGGCAGTGATGCTATCCAAACAGAAATATGTAGCGAAGATGTTACCAAAAATGAGTGATCAATGCAAGACTGAGAGCAGATTAAAGGCAGAATCCATAGTAAAATGGTGTCTCCATGAGAGAGAACGTAACATCATCATGTTAAAAAAACAATTACTTACCGTTAAGAAGCAGGCTCAAATATTGTCAACAAAAGCTGCCGAATGTGCCGATCACAGTATCGAGGATAAGCTAAGAGCTCTATGTGGTCCATCCAAACATATTGCTTCGGGTGAACCCTATTATGCAGAAGCTGCATACAAGAGTGTTCAATCGTCAGATCCAATCATAATCAACCGAACGGGGAAGCAGTAAACATTTTACCATTAGTTGATGCAACCAAAAAATCAAAAAGCAAGAAAAAAAATTGGCTTTGCGGTAACACGTGTAAAACCAGAGATATATATCAACTGACTAAGTATGTTAGTTTTCTGCAAATCATATCGACGTGCACGTTGAAAAATTTTCATAAATTCATGATGCGGTTGGACTGTACACATAGCCTTCAAGTTAAGTCATTCACCAGTGTGTTACATGGATGACGCTGTCTGCAAATCAATCTTCCTACCTGTCCAGTTATTAGCACCACATTTCCCTTCGGTGCGATACATACAGCGGTGAGTATACAAATCAGTGAACTGTTTTGAGAAAATACTTACCATAGACAAAGCTCTAGATGACGGTGACGTATCAAAACTGGAAGAAACCGCAGAATGCGCACAACTCAAAGCAAATACTATCGCAAGTAATGTCGCACAAGAATTGGATCTCAACGAAGAAAATATAATATCCAAGTATCCGATTGCGTTTAAAACATTAACAAAGCGATCTATGGATACTCCACGGTACGTTTGTGTATCCTGCGAAAAACTTTGTTTCCAAAGAAAAGTTACGAACGTACAGAAATTCCGGAAGCCTATGACCAGTCTATTATGGGCAGAATTGATGCAACACGTCGCAGACCAAGGTAACGATTGCGATTATGTCTGCAATTACTGTCTCCCAAAGCTTCGTCAAGATATCATGCCACCGAAGTGCGTATTGAACAAACTCGCTACCGAGTCGGTACCTGAAGTTATATCGTGCTTAAACGACTACGAGCGAATTTTGATTCAAAGAGCCAAGGCGTTTCAAACAATTCAAAGGATGGGCACCATCGCAAAAAAAAATTTGCCCCATAAAGAGATGATGCAAAAAGTTAAAGGCAGAACGTTCCATTTGCCTCTACTCCTCGAAGAGACTCTGAAAAAAGTATGTCATCCAACGGATCCGATCAATCTGGACCACGAATTTTATATCCTAGTCCGCGGCATCCCGACAAAATCAAAATTGGTATGGGAGCAATTAGTCGATGTTAATAAAGTATGGGCAGCATTAGTCTGGCTCAAAAAAAATAACTCGCAATATTCAAAAATAAAGCTGCCAGCATCAGCCGACCTTTTGCTCGCTCATATAAAAGACGTTGGATATCAAGTACAAAATGAACAAGATACAGCAATAGTTCATGATCACGAAGATGATGATCCAGCACGACATGAGACATGCGATAAAGTAGAATCTGACGAACGTGCAGCATTATTAACTCAGGCTTCGGCATCAGATGCGCTGTATGAACAGATGACTATATATCCGATGTATGAAAAAAAGGAAAACGAAACGGCGACAAATCTCTACCAAATGTTGAAAATTCACGACGTGCCATTGGATAGCCGTGAAAAAGCACTAGATTTACAATGCTTTCCGCACTTGTATCCGCACGGTTGCAACGGGCAACACGAAGATAGACCCAAACGTCTTACTCATTTCGAATTCATCAAATCGAGACTTATGTCAAAGCATCCACAATTCAGAACCGATCAGCAGTATTTGTTTTACCTGTTGAACGATGCTAACAACAGACAATTGAGCGGTGGTATTTATTATAAACTAAATATCATTAATCCAAGAGAGCGATGCACCGCAGCAAGTTATCTAAGCAAACTTTCCAAGGAAGAATTGGAAGGAAATTCAAATGCTATATTTGCAAGACTACGCAATACAGAGCAATATTGGAGCCGTCCCAGAAATGACGTATCGTGTATGATTTATAATTATGGACCGGCGACATGGTTCCTCACACTGAGTCCGAGTGAATGGCTGTGGACAGATATGACAGAATATTTACGCGAAGTAGGAGGACCCTCCGTTGCAAAGATGTCACCTAGATACTTGGTGGCAGCTGATCCAGTATCCACATCCAGGTTTATCGACAATAAGTTCAAGGCTATGCTTGATTTCATATGTTCTCCGGATAATCCCATTGGGGAAGTGACGCATTTCTTCTGGAGGCGAGAATAACAGAGTCGCGGAACTCAACATTTCCATTTAATGATTTGGATTAAGGATGCTCCGATTCTAGGGACATCTTCTAATGAAGAAGTAGCGACTTTCATTCTTAAATATGCTACTTGCAGAATGCCATCTAAAGATGTTTCACCAAATTTGTATCGCCGTGTTAACACACATCAACGGCATACCCATAACTCTTATTGCTTGCGAAGTAAAGTAAAGAAAAATGGCAGATCTGGAAAAGTCTGCCGTTTTGGGTTTTCTCGGCCGATTACGAATAATTTCGTTATGCGAGAAGTGGCCATTTCTATCGCCGGTAGGCGGACGCTCAAGTCAAGAAGCAGATTGTACGACCTGCCTCGCTCCGAAAAGGAAGCCAATCTTAACGATTACAACCCAGCAATTCTGACGGCCTGGGAAGGGAACATGGATATTCAGTTCATTGGAGAAAAGTCTACACTCCTAAATCGGTATGTCACAAAATACGTTGCTGAACCCGAAAAAAGTAATTCAGACACGACTTTCGAAGATATAAACTCTACGAAAACTCTGTGTAGTCGTTTATGGAATTTCGGCTTACGCATGTTGAATCATAGAGAATGTGGAGCTCCTGAAGCCGCAGATACTTCATTGGGAATCCCCTTATACGGTACAGATTCGGAGACTACTATCAGGTGGATTGACGTGAACATGATCAGAAATAGAAAAGTGAAATCACGTAAGGAAATTGAAGCTTTGGAGGCCGATTCCACTGAAATATTTTGCGATTCGTTAGTCGATACGCATTATCCCGCACGACCAGAGGAATTGGAAGCTACAAACCTATACGATTTCGTACAATGGTACGACATAACAAAGGTCGAGCCTACAGGTAAAGATGTAGAATATTATACGATGGGCAAATCGCTGTACGTAAAAAAACGTAAGCGTCCATGCCTCGTAAATCACTACAAAAATAACCTTAATATTCAACCCGAACGTTATTTCTATGCTTTGCTGCTACTCTTACAACCATGGAGAGATGTGGATGAACTCCGGAACGATTGCGATACTTACGGCGAGTCATTTCAGTCAATGCAATCAGAACTTGCACAAGCAATGGAATATCACGAACGCATGACCGAAATACAAAAAGGTATGGAATATGCGAAGGAAATGATTGAAAAACAAATCGCAGATAATGCGAGAGACAATGACAATTCACAAAATAGCGATACTGTACCACTCGGCTGCGTACCTATCGAGGCTGAAGGTGCGATGAAGGAATTCAAAGACGCTGCTGAGAAAGTCAACACCGTAGACGTTTCAGAAATGATAAACAGGCTAAACACGGATCAGAAAAGAGTTCTTGATCAGGTTATCGAAGCGGTGAGATCTAATCAAATCCTACGACTATTCGTCAGTGGAGAGGGTGGAACTGGTGAAAGTTTTCTTATAGAAACTATCAAATGTTGGATTAAGCAGCATGCCAACAAAGATACTGCAATAACCGCCCCGACCGGAATAGCAGCATTCAATGTCGACGGCTTGACTGTTCATAGGCTCTTTCAATTGCCAGTTGAACACGGGCGCACTCCAAAATACAAACAGCTGTCGGACGCGGTCCTTAAAACCATACGGGACCAACTAAGAAACGTTGCTCTGATAGTGATAGACGAAGTTTCGATGATTTCGAACGTAACGTTTATGTACATACATCTTCGATTAGTCGAAATCTTCAACACCGCAGACTGTGAAGATGGTTGGTTTGGTAATAAGCATATTCTCCTTTTCGGCGATTTGCTACAACTTCCACCTGTTCACAAGGGACCCTCGTTCACTAAATTATCGAACACCGATGTCGAAAAACTCATAGGCGCAATGGGTAGTGTGGATCTGTGGTGTAATTTATTCAAATACGATGAATTAACAAGCAATATGAGACAGAAGAACGATCAAACCTATCGCGAGATACTCTCAAGAATACGCCGTGGGGTCGTTACTGATTCGGACACGAAAATATTGTCATCGAGGAAAATTTCATTCAAAGCAACTGAGTTCAGAGACAGAATACGAGAACTTTGCAACTACTTAAATAATTTACCCAACGACACAGTCTGTTTACTGCCTACATGTCGCATGTGCGATGTTCTCAACGAAGCTATGTTGAATGAACTTCAAACTGACGACATACAATTACTGGCTCATGATACGGTTGATTGTCCACCGTACTTCAAAAAAAAAGTGCAGAAAATGTTAAGCACTGATGACGAAGACAGTTCTCGAACCGCAGGTCTAGCAAGAATAATTATTGTAAAAATTGGTTCAAAAGTCATAATCAGACGGAACATCGATGTTACGTTAGGCCTCGTGAACGGTACTATTAGTACAATCACAGCAATATCCCGAGCTGCTGACACCGGCGATGTAGAAAGAGTACAGATTGTCTTAGCTACAGGCGTCGTACATGATTTAGAACGCGTTGATGTAAAATTTGAGGTGATGGGAGGCGCTTTCGTTATCCGAAGACAATTTCCAATTTGTCTCAGTTACGGTATGACAATTCATAAAAGTCAGGGACTGAGTTTGAAAAATGCCGTAATCGACGCAGGTAATACCGTATTCGCTTGTGGCCAAGTGTACGTTGCTCTTTCTCGAGTAACCACACTAGAAGGTTTGCATCTGATCAATTACGATCCTCACTCTGTATTAGCGAATGGATCAGCTATTTTGGAATACAATAGATTGAGGAAAAAGTATCGTCCAGATCTCATGCCGATGTCTTTCACGTCGATGAGAGCAAAGAAGATACCTGACTGCAGATGGTCAATACCGAGAGATGTCGTCACATGTCAGGTACCAGCGGAAGAAACTGCAGCAAATTCGTGGCAAATAAAAGGCTTACAAAATGTCGATCACGTCTCTTGTTACGCTAACGCAACAATCCAGTGTATACTACACTGTAAAACACTCAGGGACCATTTATTACGTCAAAATCAAACAGACGATGTCTTGAAAATGTTAATTAATGACTATGCTAACTCAAAAGCCCCGGTGAATGTATTTTTCGCTAGAACACTTGCGGGTGAACAGTTTACTGCGAATGAGCAGCAAGACGCGTCCGAATTTATAACCGGTCTAATTGCTCATCACAATGACTTCAGCACGATTGTTGAGCATCAACTGACGAAAAAACTACACTGCAAAAACTGCGGTTACACTAACACCTCAATCGAACGCAGTACAATATTGACATTGGTACTGCCTAAACCTTGCAAAAGAACACCAAGCTTATCGGACGTAATCAATGATAATCTCTCGCACTGGAAAACGGTCGAAGGATCGTGCAGTACTTGCAGATCGAAAGAAATGTGCGTGAAAACTGACATATTATCAGCAAACAGCTGTTTAATTATTCAGCTGTTGCTATTTTCGGTACAGAACGGAGAAGTTATGAAATTAAATAATTACAGCACAAAAGCAGTACCCACGGAAAAAATCCTGATCTGCACTAAAAGTTATAAGGTTGATAGTGCGATATTCCACCATGGCCGCAACATAACGGAAGGGCATTACACAAGCATGCTACGAGAAGGGACTTCTGCCTGGGTGAACGCTAATGACGAGAATATCAGGAAACAAACCTGGCCAAGAAATGCAAAGGATGGATACATGTTTTTCTTGCGACGAATCTAAAGGCGGCGTAAGACATATCGATAAAATATAAAAATAAATATAAAAAAAAAATTCTGGAAATGTCATACAAATGCAACTATAATCCCTGCATATCGGTAACTCTACCATTGCCGGTCAAAACCCAGGATGAGAAAGAAGGAAAGCTGCATGCAGGGTTTATGGCTGCACAAATATAGCTGGCAGGCTGAAATGCAATACTTGTTCTCTTCAAAGACACGCAGGGCACCCTAGATCGACCCAGGAAATCAATGGATGTAAAACTGCCAGCAAATAGTAGATGAGTCGATTGATAAGCTAACAATCCAAATATTATTGTCTGTCGCACAATAAAAGTTTCTCACTTATCGAATAAGTGATGAGATAAGCGAAGAGGTCAATGTAACTCGCGGTAGAATGGGTTTATGAAATAGAAAAAACAATATAACATGAATGCAACTATAACGCCTGCATGTCAGTAACTCCGCCATTGCCGGTCCCAAGCCCGGATGAGAAAGGAGGAGGGCTGCATGCAGGGTTATAGTTGCATACGCTAAGGGGGGAGGGGGGGATATCCATACAGTATGGAGCAGCTGATAGCTTCGAGTTATGCACCCTCAGTTATATCAGCAGTTTGTAGATCCTTGAATCAACCGAAGTTATTAAACTTTTTCATAAGGATCTACAGCCTCGATTTTTTCATGCTTTTCAGATACGGTTCTTCGATACAAGACGCAGTTTTATCCATACAGGATGAAGCAGCTGATACCTTCCAGTCATGCACCCGTAGTTATTGCAGCAATTCGTAGATCCATGTATCAACTGAAGTTAATCGATGTTTTCGTAAGGAGCCACAGCCTCGATTTTTTCATGTTTTCCAGACGCGATTCTACGATCAAACACGCAGTTTTTGGAACCATCATGATGGATCCTCTAACGCACCCCGTGCCAAGAATATAATTACCAAACACAAACAGCGAACTGAAAAACTATGGACATTGGACTCTGTTCTAGTTTAGCAGTCACCAATGCATTTTTTAACATAGGACGTATTACGTGAGACATATGAAACCGACCTACAAAATTGCTAATTTCAGAAGCAAACACGTAGAGCTATATAATCATTTAATAACCGTGAAACACAAGTGTGATGATCACTCACAAAGCGACACCACGAACTGGCCCTCACCGATTTTATTCATATTTATAGGATGTGGACGGCATGACAAGTATGTCAACATATTTAAACAAGAAAACGCAACCCTCAATTATTTTAGAGAAAATTGCGTTTCAAAATCTACAATGTGGTTATATACTTAATACGTAAATTATCGTGCAGACAGCCGTTAGCCGAGCGGGTGAGCACCTAGTCTCACATGTTCATGGACGCCGGATCGATTCCCCGTCGTTGTTAATTTTTTTGTTTTTTAATGCCGCGTAATTCTAGTAAATCTAACATTTAACCATTCCTGTGTTACTTTTATAATTTTTTTCCTGAATAAAAAATGCAACATTTATTACATGTGCCGTATATCGAAAAAATTATTGTTTTCCTCGGTTCTATGGTTCTTTCCATCCTGATTCATGGGGCACCACGTGATTGGAAGTTCAAAAGCATAAAAAATGTATCAAGAGACTCGGTAGAGTCTCGCGCCAAGTACATTTAAAAGAACGGGCAGACTACCGAGTTCAAGAGACTCGGTAGAGTCTCGCGCCAAGTACATTCAAAAGAATGGGCGGACTACCGAGTATCTATACCGCTAGGGGAGCAGAAAAGCGGATTATGGGTTGCGGTTCATCAAATAGCTCTCATACTAAAAATATTACAGCAAATGTGGAATCACTTTCATTATATAAATCGGGGACGATCTTTCATTTAAGCGTAGTTTCAATAACATCAGTGGTCGGAGAGCTGAGGTATGATGATCTCTGATCACCGGTGGGCTCGTTTAACGATTAAGCACCGCCGTGGTCATCGTCGTGGGGGTACACGATCAGAATTCAGAACCATTCCAACATAAATTATAGAAGGGAAGCCTCGGTTTGGTCCGGTCACTACCGGGGCTCACGCCATATTTCTATCAAGTAGGAAAAAGGTTATAACTCCCGCCGCCTGGCAGCTGGCGTCAGCGTAGCCAGTACTCATTTCTTACTAGAGTTTGCCACCGCACAGCGATTTCTTTTCATTGCCCCCGGAAAAGCGGCACTCTCATTAGTTACCGTCCGCCGCGCTGGCTGCTGATATCGATTATAACCGAAGCATGATCGAAGCCGTCGTCTAGCGGCAAGTCTAACAAAATGGCGGTACAGAATACAAGTGATGGAAACGTCATAGCTGGGATGTTAGTTGTATGTTACATGCGTTACATACCCTTATGACAGTTCTCTCAGTTCCGTAAATGAACATGAATAATCGTAGATAAAACTCCAAATAGTGCAATATTTTTGTCTACTCGATCTATAATCGAAATGCCGGGTGTTCACTCAAGGAAGTATACCTCCTTGGTTCATTCGCCAGCTCGCTGACTACTTGTCAGGTTACGAGGAGAAAGCTCGTCGAATCATCGGTAATTGTTACCGGGAGTGATTGCGTCGTGAAATTTTTCATATATTATAATATATTAAATGATGGTATGCAAGGTGTTCGTCGAATTCGCAAAGCAATCACGTGAGTAACAAACAACATAGGTGTGAGTCAATCATAAACTTTGCACAGTATCAAATCAAAACAACCATCATTTCCTCCTGTTCCACCAGCATACCGATACAAAAATACAGCAGTTTCTGTTCCAATGACATAAACGAGAGTTTCTATTCCCACAGGCAAACCAATACCGAACGATCCAACATTACCATCTAAATTTCACAAAAGGACGCTTCCCCTTCTAGCACGCCACGAACTTGAGAGTTCCTTCCTAATCCTACTAGTCTGCACAACCTGTAACAGAATCAGAGGGAGAAAGACTCGGTGACAGGGAGGTCTCTCGCTGATACTTCTTGTCGTTACAAGTTGCAGTTGACAAGATCCAACCTATCTCCCCTGAAGTTGTTGTAAGTCAATCATAATCAATGCCTCTCTAACTTATCTACTGATCCGAATCAAAACAATTAACACCTTCCTTCCCAGCACAAGCATATCGATATCGAAGAATGCAGCAGTTCCTGTTCCAATTCGACAAACCAAAGGATCCTACTCCCACAGGTAAACTGACGTCAACAAGTCGTTTCCTATGCAAATTGATGGAAGAACTCAGTTCTCCTGGCACGCCACAAACTTGAGAGTTCCTTCCCAATCCTACTCGGCTACATAACCTGTAACGGAATCAGAGAGAGAAAGACTCGCCAACATGGAAGTCTCCCGCTGATGCTTCTCGTTATTACAAGTTGCAGTCGACAAGATCCAACCTATCCCTCTCGGAGTTGTTGTAAGTCATTCATAACCAATGCCTCTCTAACGTACCTGCTGTATTGAACCAACACAATTACCAGCTTCCTTTCCACCACAAGCATATCGATATCGAAGAATGCAGCAGTTTCTGTCCTAATTCGACGAACCAAAGGATCCTACTCCCACAGGTAAACTGACGTCAACAAGTCGTTTGGCTCTTCCTATGCAAATCGATAAAAGAATTCAGTTCTCCTGGCACGCCACAAACTTGAGAGTTTCTTCCCAATCCTACTCGGCTACACAACCTGTAACGGAATCAAAGGGAGAAAGACTCGGTAACAGGGAGGTCTCTCGCTGATACTTCTTGTCGTTACAAGTTGCAGTTGACAAGATCCAACCTATCTCCCCTGAAGTTGTAGTAAGTCAATCATAATCAATGCCTCTCTAACTTATCTACTGAACCGAATCAAAACAATTAACACCTTCCTTCCCAGCACAAGCATATCGATATCGCAGAATGCAGCAGTTCCTGTTCCAATTCGACAAACCAAAGGATCCCACTCCCACAGGTAAACTGACGTCAACAAGTCGTTTCCTATGCAAATTGATGGAAGAACTCAGTTCTCCTGGCACGCCACAAACTTGAGAGTTCCTTCCCAATCCTACCCACAGACAAAAGTTCCGAATGACTGAAACCGCGGAAAAATTTTCAACACGAAAAGAGTTTCTGTCTGATGAGGTGGGTCGTCAGCTGCAGCCAAATCAAGTCCCAGCCAGCCATCCGGCGGTTGACGGTGAGCCAACTATGATCATTGCCTCCCGTTGATATTTACAACATCGATCATCACTACTACCATTCGATCTTTTCCTACCAGCAGATCAATGTCAATATACGCATCAGTTCTTGGGCCATCTATCCAGGAATTGTTTATGCGTTATTCAGATCTTACCTTTCTTCCTTGTCGACTATTTCATAACCAACACCTTCCTGTTTCCTAGAAGCGAACTGATATTGGGGGATGCATCAGAGCACCTATTTGATTGCTACAGACCAAAAGCTTCTTCCTAGAAACCACCTTCAAGCAAATTGACGCCGAAAAATTTGGAGCTTCCTTCATTACATCATTAACAAAAAACTCCTTTCCAAACGCAATCCTACTCGGAGATGAGAGCCGTAACGAATCAAAAGGTAAACGACTTTTCAAAACGTAGGTTTCCTGCAGATGAATCTTGCTTTTATAGTTAAATCAAGTTCTGGCCACCAGACTAACGATTCTTTGTGACTCAAGAACGATGTTTATCACTCTCTTGACCCACTGTACCAATCCATATTGACCAATGCCATCCTCTCTCCTATCAGCATACCGATATCGAAGGAAGAATTGCTTCCCGTTCCGATACCACAAACCAAGAGTTCCTGCAACCTCAAACAAACTGACGCTGCAAAGTTCAGAGATTCTTTCCATGTTGCCCGAAAGAAGACAGTCTTTATCCTGGCAGTTCACCGAACACAAAGTCCTCCACAAATTTACGTGCTGATCAAAGCTGTGGCTGAATGAAATGGTGGACGATTCATAAAATCACCTAAATTTATTACCGATGGCTGGTTGCTGTTCTGCTGTTAGTTAGAGATCTGAGACTGCAGTCATGCTGGCACCTTTCTCCGATATATCAAGAGACTCGGTAGAGTTTTGCATCAAGTTCATTCAAAAATACGGGTGCACTATCGAGTATCCAAATTGCGACAGGAGCCCAAAAGCGGAGTAGGGTTCGCGTTCCATCAAACAGCGCCCATATTTGTGATACTACAGCAAATGTGGAATCACTTGTGTGATACAAATCGGAGACGTTCTTTCATTCACGCCGAATTTCCATAAAATCGGTGGTCGGAAAGTTGAGATATGATAATTAGTACAAACGCCGATGCAAATGGTCATCGATTCACGTTACGGTGCAGAGAAATAAGTGAAAAGTGGGATATTCGTGTGAAAATTGGCTGTCTCAGAGTTTGTTAACGTAATTTATGTTACCAACAACTACAACATCTATCATCAGCTAATGTCAATGATACATAAGTGCGACATGTAAGCGGAGCATAAATTTATTGCTATACGTAATAAGTATCATAATAACTGATCTATGGGATTTAACAGTGATCGCAATGTATGGTCATAGATGTAATAAAATTTTCGTAATAAAAGACACCATTCATGTTAGTTTCATTTCTGGCATTGCATTGCAACAGCTATTCTGGTAGTCACCTTAAGGTTAATGAGGAAAGTCATAAGTATATAAGTACAACATGTATTAATTACTGTATCCTTGTACGGTTGCACCTGAATAAGTACATAAGTATAACATGTGTTAATTATTGTATCCTTGCACGGTTGCTCGATGAAAAGTTGGTAGAGTCACTTCCGACGTTCTATCAATCAGAGGATTTAGTGTGGGTAGAAAAGTTACCACTTTATTGCTGCATCGTCTCAAAACACCAATGGCAACTTTGGTCATTTTCTGAAAACGGAAGCATTGAACAACAAACTATCAATTGCCCAAAATAGTTCCTCGGGAATCATCAGAAGGTCATGAGCTCGTACATATAGTATGTAAAAAAAAAGTCGATTCTTGAATCACACGATGGTTCGTCGGATTCGATCGGCATCCATAGAAAAACTCTTTGGACAGATTCGACTGCCAATGAGATTCTTAATTCACTGATCTGTCCAGAGAGCAAATTTGACCTAGAGGTGGAATTTCAGACATAAAAAATAAACCAATGAGAAGGTGACTCTGACCGCAGCATCAAGTGAGATACGCCGATGATCAACATCAATCCAGTTGCATCCCTTGTGCAAAAATATCTATCAAACGCAGTGATGTCTTTCCAACAGAAGAACTCCGTTTTATTTACAAGATATTTTAAAATGAGCATCATCTTATTATTAGATCAAAGTGTATGAGTTTGTGTCTCAGCAAACCGGAAGTGCACGGCTTCTGCAACGAATAGAAGGCTGTGGAATCGGAAACGGCGGAAGTTCTCACGCGCACACCATGCAACCCACTAGAAGAAAACATGGCTTCGAACGACATGGTGGGTTCAGACAGTGTGACTTAATTTTTTATTCGTCGGAAGAAATTCAATCACTTTGAGTACAATAAATTGCCGAAAAGCTAACATGTATTGTTAAATTTCAGATTGATCAAGAAATGCCGGATTGGCCAGGCGATGACGAGCTGCTGGATATGGCTGGCCTTCAGCTGAACCAGCCTTATCCAGCAGCTAGAGTGCCAAACGGCCAACAAGGCCGCCGTGACCAAGGTATGCATTTAACTTGTCACTTCTCATTCAGTATCCTATATACGCCCCAAAAGGCACCTACGGTGCAAAAAAATTCGCCAAGTAGTACATCAAATATTTAGGAATAACTACTACTACCCAAGTATCTCTAATAAAAAGAAGAACAAAAATTCATTATTAATCAGAAAAAAAGGATCCAAATCAATTATTGTGCCGAGTACATGTAATCAATACAAAAAAAGACAATAATCAGATAAAAAGAATCCAAATCAATTATTGTGCCGAGTACTTGTGATCAATCCTATATAACAGTCGGCATTTATTGTCATCCACTTGATCTGCATTTGTTCTTGCATTAATTCATGGTTGATTGGATTCAACAAAAAACTAGTCCCCACTTCGGTATGATGCTTTCATGTTGCTGTGAATGTGATCGAACTATGAACTCTATCTGTGCGTTAATAACGACGGCTAACCATCTAAATAGTTATAGAATTACGGTAAAATAATTTTTTAAAAATTCAACAGCGCTGGTAAGAAATAATTGTTTTCAGCACCGCCAGAGAGACCCCCGGCGCCCGAGGCTCCCCCGGCACCTCAGGCTCCCCCGGCACCTCAGGCTCCAGCAGCGCCCGAGGCACCCCTGGCCCCGGAGGGGGCAAATGGTATGTAAGATATCATTCCAGTAGATTTATTCGAGAAGAATTTGATTGCTCAATAGTAGGTTACTTCATCTCACGTGTTGTTTGTATCTCTTCCTCAATGACTATATCTGAGTTAACTTTATTGAATATTTTGTAGAAAATAACCAGCGGCGTGGCCGCGGAAAGCGGGCCGGGAGGAGGGGGATCTCCCGGCAGCAAGAGGCCATGGCCTCCAGGCTAATAATGAATATAATCCGGCTGAGCCACCCATACAAAAGGGGAAAGGGACGGGGCCGTGGCCGCGAGGAACAGCGAGGAGGAGGTGGCGGAGGTGGTGACGGGTGAGGAAGAGGAGGAGGCGGCCACGGCCTCGTGTGAAGTTTACGTTTATAATAATTGCGTTTATAATAAAAAGTATTTAAAAAAAGAACGATTCATTCGTTATTTATTCGATCATTCACCAAAATAAAAAAACACCAAGGGATCAAGAGACTCGGTAGAGTTTCGCGCCAAGCACATTCAAAAAAACGGGCGCACTACCGAGTATCTTTACTGAGACGGGAGCTCAGAAGCGGAGTGGGGACTCACGTTTTATCAAATAACTCTCATACTGATAATATTACAGCAAATGTGAAATCACTTTTGTTATATAAATCGGGGACGAGCTTTCATTCAAGCCTAATTTCAATAACATGGGTAATCGGAGAGCTGAGATACGATGATCTCTGATCACCGGCAGGCTCGTTTCATCAGTTTCGTCACCGTCGTCAACATGTTTCAAGATTCAGAAACCATTCCAATATAAAATGTATAGAAGGGAAGCAGCGTCATTGCCGTGGCTCGCGCTATATTCCTATCAAGCAATGAAAATCCCGCTCGCCTGGCAGGTGGCGTCAGCGTACTGGGACGATAAACGTCTCATCTCTTACCGAGTTCGCCACTACACAGCGATTCCTTTTCATTGACCTGTAGAAACGCAGCGCTCTCATAGGCTTACCGTTCACCTCGCTGGCTAGGGATTGAAAAATGTCTGCCGTTCGCCGGCGAGGCTATCATGACGGCGGCAACGTAAAAGTGGTAGCGTCGTAATTGCTGAAACGTGGATTGTACGTAACATCCCCCTGTGACAGCCCCCTCAGTTCGGAGGTAAACATAAATAATCGTGGATAACACCGCGAACAGCGCAACACGGTTTTTATACCGTATCGCTTATTAAGACGTCCAGGATTCACTCGCCAGCTCGCTGACTACTTTTGAGGTTAGAATGAGACAGCTTGTCGAATCATCGGTAATCGTTATCGGCAGCGATTGCGTAATGAAGTTTCCAACGTATCACAATGTATATGCATAGAATGATGGTAGGTAGAGTGTTTAAGTTTGTCGAATCGGCGAAGCAATCACGTGAGTATCAAAAAGCATAGGTGTGAGACGATCACAAGCTTTGCATTTCTAACGTACTTACTGTATCGAATTAAAATAACTAACATCTGTCCTTGTCTCACAAGCATACCGATATCGAAGAATGCAGCGGTTTCTGTTCCAATACGACGAATCAAAGGATCCTACTTCCACAGATGAATTGACGTCAACAAATTCTTTGGATCCTCCTGTGTTAATTCATGAAAAAACTCAGTCCTTCTCCCAGTAAATCACGAACGAAAAGCTCCTATCCGATTCCTGCTCACCGACAAAAGTTCCGAACAACTGTAATGGCGGGAGAGTTTTTAAAATAAAGACAGTCTACGAAGTGCAGCCGAATCATATCCTTGTCACCTAGCAAGCAATTATTTGTGAGCCAACTACAATCAATGCCTTTTTTCATACCAATATACCGATTCATAGAGACTAACATTATCCTTTTTCTTTTAAGCATACCGACATTGAAGGAAATATCAGTTCTAGTTCCAATGCCACAAACCAAAAGTTCCTGCTCCCTCAAACAAATGAGCAGAAGTTGAAGTGCTCAGCATTTCCTTTTATGTTTCCTGAGAAAATTCAATTTTCTCCCTGGCACAATATGAACCAAGAGCTCCTCTCCGATCCTATTCATCGATGAAAGCTACGGCCGAATCCAATGTGAGAATTTTTTAAATGAAAGTCTCTCTTCGTTACATTTTATTATAAACTGCAGTCAAACTGAAACCTGGTCACCTGCTTAACAGTTGTTCATAAGTCAACTACAATCCTTCTTTTCATTTCAGACCTACTGAATCGATTCATTATAACTAACACTCTCCTTGCACCCACAAGCATATCGATAATGGAAGAAGTATCATTTTCTGTTTCGATATCGCAAGCCAAGCAAACTGATACCAAACGATTTGACCCTTGCCTCCATCTTACCAGAAAGGAACCGATCTTTCTCCTGGTATGTTGTTAAACACTGATAAGCTGCAGCTTCGAATCCAAAATCCATTTCGTCAAACTAATGGTCTAAGGATACTGCACCTGGTGACTTGTGATAAAATTGCACAAATATATCTAGTAAACTGAAAAAACGTGGACTTTAAATCGCAATTTAGCAGTTACCGAGCTTTCTTATTCAAATAGAACACATCGTCCAAGGCATATGAAACCGACCTGCGAAGTAATTAATCGTTGGTTGCGAACGCGTAGTACTATACCGAATCTCTTGATATTTGCTAAACTTAATCGTGATAGTAACCAAATTTTTCCAACCCGTCTAACATCTTACAACAATAGTATACTAAAAAAAGCATTATCAATACTACAATATTCTCCAACAACATACAAAAAGTTATGAAATCCCCCCAAAAGGCACCTACGGTGCAAAAAAGTTCGCCAAGTACATCAAATGTTTAAAAAATTCATTGTTAACAGGAAAAAAAGGATACAAATCAATTATTGTGCCAAGTACATGTAACTTTGCATCATGTAAGAATATCCAATTGGAAAGTGAATCAATGAGAATCAATTCACAGAATCAAAAAAAATCAAAAAAATAAATTAAATGAAATATAAAAAAAACATTCAAAAAAATAAATTGGAGGTAGTGGGACTTGGCGGGCTTTTTCGGAAAAAAATCCAGATTTTTTGAATCGCGATATAACATTAGCCCGCCAAGAACCACGTACTCCAATTTATTTTTTCGAATGTTTTTTTTATATTTCATTTAATTTATTTTTTTGATTTTTTTTGATTCTGTGAATTGATTCTCATTGATTCACTTTCCAATTGGATATTCTTACATGATGCAAAGTTACATGTACTTGGCACAATAATTGATTTGTATCCTTTTTTTCCTATTAACAATGAATTTTTTAAACATTTGATGTACTTGGCGAACTTTTTTGCACCGTAGGTGCCTTTTGGGGGGATCAAAAATATATACATGCCTTCGTTTGAGTCAATGATGAAATATATGTATATAGACAAGTAAAATTAGTCTAAGTCAAAAATTAAAAAGAAATCAGAAACGATGCGGACATATAATAAATAAATAATGTATATAGGTAAAATTGTATAAATAAAATCGGTGATCAACGGCACATGGACATTTAGAATAAATTAAACACGACGACTACAGATAATATATATAAATAGATAAAAAGATCGGGAGTATATTAAAAAGATGTCAGTTGTATAATAAAATGAGAGAGAGAGGGTCGTATTTGCGCGACTTATCTTTTCTTTTAGCGACGTAAAAATGCTGGCTACTTCTCTGTGGGTGCTGTTCTTGGATGATTTCTGATGCTGCAGATGCTAATAATCCTTCACTTTTTGATTAGATTTTCGTTTGGGATGCTCCATATGTCAATTTGTGTTATCAATCCCAATTTCCAGATATATGCCCTTATTCTGGCACGTCCAACTCCCACGACGTCCCACAGAGAAGAGAGCGATTTCGCTTTTCGAATCTAGGATTAGCTGAGATAATCCTTTCTTATTTCTATTCCTTCTCTTTTCCTCTTCTCTCTCTCTCTTTCTCCTTCTCTCTCTCTTTCTCTTTCTCTTTCTACATAAATATCGTTACAATTACTCCCCTTTTTTCATGAGTTTAGTTCAAAATCGTGAAAAATTTTTCATTTGTCATTATAAATATTTTTTTTTGTTTTTGTCACAAAAAAGAAAACACACATCATTCACACATGCATCGCAAACATATCATAAAACTAGTTCAAGAGTTTCCTTAGTCTATTGATTTTTTTTTTTTTTTTTTTTTTTTTCTAAATAGTATGACGATGAAGAAGAGCTGATCCAGTTGCGATTGGTGATGGAATTGACGTACTGAATCATGTGATCGGCTAACTTTCACTTGATGGGTGGATTGATAATACCTTCGTAGATTTGCACGATTATATGTACCTTTTATATCTGTTTCATTCTCTGGATCAACCAATACATATGCGTTATTTCCGATAATGTTTGTTATTTTATATGGACCTTTGAATAGATGGAAGAACTTTTGCGTGACTTTATTAAGAACACTAGACTGCATTGGGACTTTAATGAGGACTAAATCATTTATCATTAATTCGACTGTAGATATTTTTTTCTGATAGCTGCGTCGTCTATGAAAATTTTAAATAAGTTTTTCTTTAGCAATTTCGATACGTCAGTTTTCATCTACAATAGGCGATTCTGGGAATTGAATGATCTGTTGTACCTTATCTAAATGATCTTTATTAAATTGGAGTTGGTGTGGAGTGAAACTTGTGCTTTGGTGGATTGTTACATTAAGAATTTGTTGAATATGCGGTATAAATTTCGCCCATTTTGTGTGCTGTTCAGAACAAAAAACTCTAAAGAATTTACCCAATTCTCTCATCACTCTTTCAGTCGGATTAGACTGTGGATGCCTTATAGAAGAGTAACAAATTTTAATATCGGCCTGCTGTAAACTCATTTTCCATTTGTTAGACGTGAATTGGGTTCCGTTATCAGACAATATCCGCGCTGGTTTTCCAAGAGTTGGTATATAATGATCAAGAATTTTTTTAACACTAACTTGGGCCGTTGCTTTTTTCATTGTATATAATGTGACATATTTTGAAAAGGCATCAAGTACCACGAAAATATACTGCACTCCCCCAATTGAGCGCGGTAGTGGACCATAAAAATCTACTGTAACTAGATCACCAGGCTTGTCTGCTTTGAGCATTTGATATTCTCCCTCCATATTGTAATTTAGATGTTTTGTACGCTGACACAGGTCACAAGTGGTTACAAATTTTTTGACATCTTTTGCCATGTGTTTCCAATAGTAATATTGTTTTGAATACTGTAATGTTTTATAGGTACCAATATGACCAAGCTTGTTGTGTATGCAACTAATTAGCTGGGTGGTTATTTCGGCTGGGATTGCAATTTTCCAATTGATCTCTTTCTTATTGCGAATAAACAATACGTCATTATGAATAATATAGTTGCATTTTGCATTGTCTAAATTTTCTATATTGAATTTTAGTTTTAAAAGGGGATCTGATCTTTGTAATTTCCCCATGTCCTTAAAATAATTAGGTAGTCCGGAATCTATGACTATAGTAAATAAAGAGTTGGTTTTATCAATTCCCCCTGGTAATATTTGCGAGGTTATACTGGAAATTATCATAGAATTGGACGGTTCGTCATGAAATTTACTGTCCGGATTACGACTAAAAAAATCAGCGACAATATTGTCTTGTCCCCTACAATGAATGATTTCAAAGCGATACTGCTGTAACAGTAAACTCCACCTAATAAGTCGTGAATTATGGAAAGTTGTATTTTTCAAAAATATTAAAGCTTTATGATCGGTTATTATCTGAAATTCTTGTTCTATTAAGTAGAAGCGAAATTTAGTTATGGAATATATAATTGCTAATAATTCTTTTTCTGTGGTGCTGTAATTGACTTCGCACGCAGATAAGCATCGACTGACTAAACCAATGAGATAATGCTCCCCTTGTTCATTTGTTTGATACAAAATACCAGAAATACCTCTGTCACTGGCATCTGTTTGCAATTTAAAAATTTGATTCGGAAGAACATGATTAAGTGTAATGGCTTTAATGGAATTATTCTTTAGTGATTTGAATGCATCATCATGTTTGGCTGTCCAGCTCCAAGATAAATTATCTTTCAATAAATTCCTAAAAGGTTCAATAAATGTTGCGTATTCTAAGGCAAATTGACGATAATAGTTACACATCCCAAGGAATTGTTGTAATTGCTTTTTATTTTTTGGTGCCGTAAATTCCCTAATTAGTTTAAGTTTGTCTGGATTAGGACTTACCCCCTCTGTTGATAAGATAAATCCTAGAAATGGTATGGATTGTTTAAAAAATAATGACTTGCCGAGCCTTAACGTAAAATTGTGTTGTTCAAGACGTTGAAAGATTAAATGAAGATGTTCAAGGTGTTGTTCAAAACTTGTGGAAGATACTAATAAATCATCTATATATGATGTTAGAAAATGTGAAAAATCGTTTTTGAATGCTAAGTTCAGTGCACGGATAAACCCGCTCCCTGCAGTTTTTAATCCGAAGGGTATTCTACAGAATTGGTAAAGAGTGGTGCCGTGCAGAAAGGCTGTGTAAAGTCTTGATGTTTTCTCTAATGGGATCTGCCAATAAGCATGAGTTAGATCTACGCTAGAGAAATATTTTATTCCATTATAGGTCTGTAATATTTCATTTATTAATGGTGGTGATTCGTTGTCAGATTCTATTATCTCATTCAAATATCGAGCATCTAAGCATATACGCACCCTTCCATCCTTTTTCTTTACAATTCGTAATGGATTACAAAACGGGCTTATTGAACGTTCGATAATTCCGGCTTTTAACATTTCTCCTATTTCTATATTCACTGCATCTTTAAGCGCTATTGGTATTGGATATGATCTTCGTATGAATGGCTTATTGCCTGTTAGCTTAGCTTATGTTCATATATATTGATGCATCCTGGCTTTTCAGAAAATAAGGGTTGATATTGTATGATTAAATTTATAATAGCTTCTTTCTGTCCATGATCTCCTACCGTAAGTTGTGACGCGATCACTCGTAAATCCTCAAAAAAATTATGATCCTCAGCATTTTTAGAGAAGTCAGAGTTTTCATTAATATTCTCGCAATTTGAAACACATATCCTTGATAACTCCCCTAATTTACTGACACAATAGACATCATCATCAGTGTTAACAAGCGAAACTATTTTATCAGCAGACTCTGTCGTTCTTATTTGATTTTGATCATTTTGCTCAAGAGTGCAAGCTAAATTTTCAACGTTTGAAGGTAATTCAAAATTATTAGCAGTTTCACAAATATTATTTTCTATTGGCACATTATTATTATTGATTATTTTAGGTTGGATAACATCCTCTATACTAGGCATGTTTTCATCAACTGTACTTTTATTGTGAGCAACATCCTCTATTACAGGCATGTTCTCTTTATAAGTGTAATGGTTATTTTCTAAAGCGAAATTTGTATTATTATATCTACCATCATCACTGTTTGAATGATCATTAACTATTCTAATTTCATTACTTGTAAAATTTTGGGGAAAGTATGGTTTATTGTATTGTATTTTATTCGATAGATAACTTTGTCTTTTAGACAAATAGTCTCGATTAAGGTTCATCATTTGATGATGGCTATTAAAATTGTTTGGTATAGGGTAATTTCTGTGATAATTCGTACTTTGCACATATTGGATATTTTCATTGCATGAGGATTTGAGCTTTTCTGAAGATTCACGACTGTACGATACGAAATCAGAACCGACAAGAAAACCGTTAATTATAATCGTCCCTTGATTATAATCAAGCTTAACCCGATTTACTGACAACCAGTCATCCCCCAATATGATAGAAGAAGCTAACCTAGGTATAATTAAAAAAGCATAAGTCATTCTCTGATGATCTATGTGTATGTCAATCAAGATTTGTTTTTTTACGTTAACAGTAGATTTACCGAATGCGGGAGAACTTTTACGTTTGACACCGGCAATTCAGTAATTGTACATTTATTAGCTAATTGTTTATATAGTGTTTCTGATATACAAGTTAGTTGACTCCCTGAATCTATTAAAGCTTTTACAACAATTCCTCCGATAGTTACATATAGATGTGGACACGCCAGACAATTATCTTTACTATTCATATTCGATGGTTCCCCTATATCTCCTGTTAGATCCTCTACCAAATTATAATAACTCTGGCACGACGCCGGACCTTGACTCATCGCACCCGTAACTAGTTTAAATGTTGGTTATATAACGAACTATTAGTGTTTGTATTTTGCATCGCGTAAGTATTGGGGCTGTTTATTACTGGTGGTGGAAATCTAGTATTCGGCATGACAAAGTTTTGCTGATTAATCCTGCTTGGATTAGGATAATAACTACCAGTTTGACCGTGAAAACAACATGGCTGTTGTTGATGATGAAAAACTTGATTTAAATGTCTCACTGGTCGATCCGTTACCGTTGGCTGTTTGTTTTTAGTATATACCCCTCGAACTTGAGAGTTATTACGATTTGATGAAGCATTAAATGTTTGATTTCTGTTTATATTTTCTTTTTCGGAATAAGAAGTATCTAAATTGGCAAGTGTTTGTAAAATCAATTGTGTATTAGCGAAATCTATAGAGGCTAAAATATCTTTGACTCGATGTGGGAGTTGCTGAACTATCGCATAATTTGTTTCATATTCTGATAATTTAGGTTCAAAAAATTTCGCCTCCCTGTTGTTGTGTGCCCTATTCTTGGGAACACTTTGTTATATTGAGAATCCGTTGACTGATAAAGGATTAAAATCCAAGATCTAAGATTGTTGGAACTTTATTAGTGAGCAGATGAATTTGAAGCATTTACAAAATACGTGTTGCTAATCCGAAGAGAGAATTGAGAGTGAATTGAGAGTGGCCGTTCCGAGGTGATCAAAACCAATATGGTGGTTAAATTTACTGCGAATTTTAGCCGGTAAATACTTCGGCGTATCAACCCTAAAGACTAAACATCCAGTCGCAATCAGCCATAGTCAATATCACTCTGTGGCGACTTACGATAAAGAAATAAGAAGCGAAAAAAATAGGTGGGATTGTAACACCTCCCCCTTTAGAATGAATATAGTAGCGAAGCGAACATATTCATCGGTTAATATTGTTATTTAGTGATATGATTATATATAATTGTGTGCACAAAGATATCCATTATAGAGTATATATATATGTATAGGTATATAAATTTTTTTTTTTTTTTTTCTTTTTTTTTTGTATAAAATAGTTACTCTCTACGATCTCGCCCATCCAGGTATCTCAATCTGAGTGATTCGTTACCCGGTTCATCCTCGTCATCCGTTATTTCAGACATGACAACAGCTACTGGAGCACGAGTTCGTCGAGGTTTACAACAATTTACAACAACATTTTGAATCATTCCTCCGAGTCCAGTTGAGTCACCCGGAATTGGATGTTGGGTGGTTTTGTAGCACCAACTCAATAATTTGTATATAATATAGATACTTATGATTGAAGTTACAAAATAAGCTAAGTAACTGACTCTGCGGGAAGTCGTTTCTTTATCCTGTTGTTTCAGGATTTCATCGGCAGATTCTTTTATTACTCTTAACTTATGACTAGCAATAGTCAAATCTTCTAAATTGAATTTTTTTACAGAATTGGAATCGTCGAAATTAAGCTGAGTAATGTTCAGAGCATCTGATAGATCTTCACAACAATCGTCTGACCTTAGGTCCACTGTTGGCATAAATATTCTATTGATAGTCTTATTGTATATTCTGTTCGGTGTTAACATTGCTGAGCTCGTATAGCCCTTGCAATTCGCATCTAATTCTAAAATTCCTGTTCTCTGCATTCTAATATCTTGTATGTGGTCATTCACGGAACAACTTACTGTAAGTAATTCTGGTTTTGGTAGGACATACAACCATTTGTTTTGTTTCTGAATTTGAATCCACAATGGATTTGTTAATTCTGCCAATCTGATATCACATGTTTCTGGAATCGGACTTGCATTAAGGAACAATAAGACTTCGCAGCTACTGCTAGCGTGAGTTAGGAATACTGGTTGCGTTTGTCTGCAGATCCAATAGTCGTTTTTGATCAGTCTACACATCGTCATTGAATCATCTAGAATAACATAATTTTGTCTGGTAGCTGTAATACCAAATTTCTTTATTTTTGGTTTGATAAACAAGAATTTATTGCTTTCGTGTTTAGTTGGCAACGGGTTGACTTGATACATTTTGTATTCCCTATCATGGATCAGAGGGACCCGAATAATAAAAACTAATTTTGATTCAGTTTTTGAGCTTTCTACAGATATTCCCTTCATTAAATCGTGAATATTTTGGAGGTTTGGTGCTAAAGCAAAATGTAGATCGGTAGGTATATTATTGATTATAGATCGTAGCTCCATTACGAGTTGGCTAGGTCTCATAATGACTGGATGTATGATGTTTTGTTGGCTGAAGAGAATTGCGTCCATAATATTGCTAAGGTCGATCAAGAACGTCTCTATCATTACATTAAGCACCATAAAATTTTCGTCTATCAGCTGAGTTACGTGTGTGGTATGGGTATTGTTGAATATTATGTATATGTCTTTACCAATATCCTTCAGATTTTTGTTAATCATTGCTTCGTTCTTATTAAGATGTTGGACCGTGTCATTAAAATTTTGGATCGTGCTTGATACTATTGTTGCTTGTTCTTTAACCAATTCGAGGGTTTTTTTTTCTCCTTTGGTTAGTTTTTCAATTTCCGCATCAAACCTTTCCCCATCTTCGTTATCAACCAAACCAAAAATTTCTTTGAAAACATGTCCTATTCCGTCGAACCAACCTCTCTTGTTTCTATTGCTATTAGGTTCGGATACGTTATAAAAGCCAAGAAAATCTTGCAGATCAGTTTGTTTTTCTCTGAGTCCTATCACTACATGATCTAATGAGTCTGAATACTTCCTGCATGTTATCATTCTACTACCATCTGTCCTGCACGCTGCTTTAACTTTTTCTGAGAGTATCGCTATTCTGTCCAATTGATCGAAAAAATGATTTAAGTCAAGGAAAGTTACTATTCGCCATTCAGTTGAATATAATTTGACAGCCCCAACCTCTTCATAGTAAAGTCCAGCTGAATTTTCGTATGGTACGTCTTTATAATTTCCCTGGACTGTTCTGAGGAGCCTGAAAGCAATCAGACAACAGTCTCGTGATATAATTTCAGTTTATTTGCATGTAAAATTTTGACTTTTCCCTTAATTTTTAATTCGTAATTCAATTCATTAATTTGTTTGATAATTAAATAAGGTCCATGAAATTTCGGATCTAAAGGTCCTGCGGTCTCGTTGATGACCAAAACTAGATCTCCTGGTTCGAAGGTTTGAGGTCGTATTGCCTGATCATAATTTAATTTTGATTTCTCTTTAGAACTGATGATGTTTTCTTTGGCGATTTTCCGGATATCGCTTAATTTTTCAGAAAGCCGTCGGGAGTAGTCTTTATATGTTTCTTCATTTGGGTCGTGCGCTACTCTGCAAGGTATTCTAGCTATCTGTCCATATATGAGTTTATAAGGTGAAGTTTTTGTTATCGTGTGCGGAGTTGTGTTGTAAGCGAGAATATACATAGGTAAAGATTCGTTCCAGTTATCAATGGTCGACATACACCTCAAA
The DNA here is from genome assembly GCA_963978495.1 of Athalia circularis. Classification (NCBI taxonomy): domain Eukaryota; kingdom Metazoa; phylum Arthropoda; class Insecta; order Hymenoptera; family Athaliidae; genus Athalia; species Athalia circularis. The sequence continues at coordinate 12,220,078 of OZ021702.1, forward strand.
TAGTCTTTGAGAGTACCATGACTCCGTTCAAGAGCGCCATTAGTTTGCGGATGGTATGCGGTAGAGTTTAATTTTTTAATTCTCAGTAATTTCGTAACTTGAGTAAAAAGCTCACTCATGAAGTTAGTTCCTTGGTCAGTTAGAATAGATTGTGGAACTCCATAATTCGAAATGAAATTTCGAATAAAAGCTTCGGCTGTGTGTTCGGCTGTAGCCGCTCTTAAAGGATAGGCCTGTGAGAATTTGGTGAGGTCATCCTGTAAAGTGAGTATGTAACTATGTCCGGATTTAGTCGTAGGAAGTGGTCCCACTATGTCTAAGAAAACCTTCTCAAATGGCTTACTACTGCTTGTCGTAATTTTCATGGGCATTTTGGTCTTTCGTCGATCAGTTTTAGACTTTTGACAAATTATACAATTTCGCACATAGTTCTTCACGTCGTGTTTCATCGAATCCCAATAGTACCTTTCTTTGATCCGATTTATAGTTCGGTTTACACCCTGGTGTCCACCTGAAGGACTATCATGATATTCTTTGTTAATATCTTGAATATGATAAGGTGTCAAATTTGTTTTAAGGTTCGTGCAGACTGTAATTTTGATACCAGATCCTCGAAATACATATCGCAACATAGTACAAATCTTATGCCAAGCTAAGCGATCAAGTCCGCAAGCTATTCTCGGCATGGAAACAGATCTAACCAAATCTAATTCTAGTATTTTCCTAAAATTTATCAAACTAATGTAAATATTCTCGTAAGTTGGTTTATCCCAATTGTCGCCAACTGAATGAAAGAAAAAGGGTATTATAAAGGAAAATTAAGTTTAGTTCATTTGTCAAAAGAATAAAGAAAAGAATGTTTAAGTTGAAGTGGACCGGCCTATGTTTGTGAGTGACCGGTGAGTCACCCATTGTTCTCTTTCTCTACCTGTAATTCGGCGGACGAAGCTGGAGACGGGAAGGGGGTATGTGATAACGAAAGACACCGCTCTCAGTACCATAGCGGGAGAGTCGACTCGGTTAGTTGAACGCCAGCTGTTACAACGGTAAGACGTAAGGTGTGCGATTGGCACACGGAGTAGAATAGCGAGAATAGAAAAAAGGATGATAGGAGATATAGACGATAGACACGGAGGGATCAGAATAGATTCACGATCGTAGAAACAAAGGCGTCGGGTTCTCTGCGGCGTGGGTACCGAAGTGCCCATGTGACCGCGTTGAGATTCCGACGTTTTGAGCATGACCTACATCTGTCGAATTAAATAAATAATTCAAATGATTAGCTACAAAAAAATGAGCAGACCTAAAAGATCGGGAAAGAGCAGGTTGAAGTGGTCAGTTGTGCGTTGACGCTTTCTGGGATCCTGGAAGCCTAGGCCCAAGAGGTAGTGGCTGCGGCGTGGATGCAAATATATCCACGGGGTCCGCGTGGGGTCCCAGTGATAGGTGCGTGCGTACGTTTGCTGCACTTCAACAAGACTGCGCTTCCCGTAGATTGAAATGGTAGCAATGCATACTGAACTGTTTGTATCTGGGGTGTGTGGGGACGTGTACCCCCTGTTGACCTGTTCAGAGATTAGACGATGGAATAAAGAGACGTGCGAGACAAGAGAGAGAAATTAGCAAGGTTTATTTAAAGCCTCGAGCCCCTCACGTCGTGTGAACCTAAAAAGTCGGTGACGTCATCGGCTGTCATGTGTCAGTAGGGTCTGGTACAAAATGGTCCTTCGAGCCGAATCTTGAACACGCGTGAGGGGGAGTATAGTGAGCCAAAAAGATATAACAAGACAAGTCGTGCACACATACCGCGGAATAGGCTGTGATAAAATTGTACCTTATATTAACTTGAGGTGGTTTGCAGATACGAGTGAATTATCAGACTGCAGCAATATTCGGAGCAATGTCAAGGACTGGAAGTAGTATGGCACAGCCGGAGGGACCGTCAACGCACGTAGCTCCAGGCTTACGCACGGGGCGTAGGTTACCAGGGACTGGGTCCTCCACCAACGAGCCGGGGATAATCGAGGAAGCCACCCAGGAACGTGGTTACCAACACGTAGCGGGATCACATCGCAGCGGAATGAGTGTCAATTCCAGAAAACGAAAGCTGGAGTTACAGGCCGAGGAGGAACGAGCAAAGATAAGAAAGAAACGGCTATTAGAACTGGAAAAAATCGAAATTGAACTGGTAAATAAACGACTAGAAACCGAGATGGCTGACATGCAAAGCTCAGATGAAGAACGGCACCACCCAGCAGCAGACTCCATTGTCGATAGGCGACAGAGTGTGCAAGAATGGGTAGAAAAAGCGACAGCGCAGCCGGATCTACGACAGGAGAAGGCAAATAAGCGACACGTGTACGTGCCCCGAGATTCGGCCCAAACGTTGCCAGCCCCCGAGCCATTGGCTGACCAACCAGAACCAGCGGACACCAACGCTGTTGGTTTCATATCAACCGAGCGTCCTGAGATCACCCAGGCCGATGCGACAATGAGAATGGTCAGTCGAATGACGTCAACGCGGGAACTACCAAAATTCAGCGGTGATGGGTTAGACTGGCTACGCTTCAAGCGGGCATTTGAGATATCGACGGACGTTGGTGGGTACACAGAACGCGAAAACATCTCACGCCTCTACAACTGCCTGAGAGGCGATGCGAAGGAGGCCGTAGCGTCTCTCATGATGACTGGTAGCGGCTGTCGACAGATAATGAGGACCTTGGAGCTACGTTTCGGGAGCCCAGATATCATACTGGGAAAAATACTGAAAGATTTAAAGGCCTTGCCAAAAATAGGTCCGAAGGGAACTGACCTCGTTACATTAGCCACGAAGGTGAAAAATTGCGTGGCAGCGATGGAAACGATGAAGCACCACGGGTATCTGCACAGTCCAGAACTGACGGTAAATATCACGGGAAAGATCGATGTTATACCATTTCAATCGGTTCCTGGACCGCAGATCAGCAGACGAGCCGAGGATGGTAAGCATCGCGGAATTTCTGTTTCTCGAAGCCGAAATGGCATGCCAAGCGGGCACCAGTAACTCCTTCGCTACTGTAAGACCAAAGAAAACTGCCGTTACTACCAACGATAGACATAAACCCTTGATGCAGCCAAAGTACAAACAGGAAAAAAGAGTGGCCGTATTCACGACAAGCGAAACGGTGGGTAGTGAGAAATCACGTAGAGAAAGCGACGATCGCAGGACCCCGATGAAGAGACGCCTGGGATGCGCTTATTGCGACAATGTGGAACATAGAATCGAGGAGTGCGAAGTATTCAAAGTAGTACCTGTCAACCAACGATGGGAGTGGGCCAAGCGCCATAACATGTGCTTCCGTTGTCTAAAGCATGGACATAAGAAGTTCAAATGTTGGGGGAAGAAATGCCAGATACCTAATTGCGGCGGTTCTCACCACCTTTTGTTGCACTCGGCGAGGCGTCCAGAAAACAACAAGGAGACGCCAGCTAGCAACCGGGACTCACGGCAAAACGCGACTGAGCAGCAAGAAGAGAGAGCCGCAAAGGGAAAGTGTCAACGATTGAGGGAAAAATGACGCATACTACTAAAGGTAGCACCGATAACCGTCGTCGGACCAACAAAAAGTGTGGAGACATACGCCTTGTTCGATGTAGGGTCAACGATAACCCTGATTGACGAAAACCTAGCTAGGGAAGTTGGAGTTGATGGACCCCGGGTACCATTGGCCTTAAGCGGGGTGAAGGATGCTCATACTTCCGATTACAACAGCAAAATCGTAGCCATGAAAATAAGAAACGCACGAGGTGGTCCCACGTATCACATCGAGACAGCACACACAGTGCGGGACCTGAAGTTACCAAGCCAGACACTCTCCCGAGAAGAAATCGACAGATGCAAACACATAAGAGGACTTGCCATTAACGCCCTCAGCGACGTGCAGCCCACAATACTGCTAGGACAGGACAATTGGGATATGATAGTTTCCCGGGAAATTCGAGAAGGCGGTCGCAACGCCCCAGTAGCCTCGCGCACAAAGCTGGGGTGGATTCTCCATGGGCAAATACCCCAGAATCCAGGAAATACAGCAAGACGGGCGACATTATTGACCGAGGAAGGGGCATCGCTAGCTAAACAGGACACGCTGAGCGAGGTGAACGAAGGAAGAGAGATACTGAGACTGGTAAAAGAATATTTCCAGCTGGATTCTATTGGAATAATTCGGCGAGATCACAAAAACTCTGAGGAAGAGCGCGCCAAAAAGCTCCTTGAAAAAGGTACGAGACAAGTTGGTGCTCGATGGGAGACATGTCTGCTCTGGAAACAGAACACCACCGCACTGCCAGATAGTCGCGGGATGGCGTTAAAGCGTTTCAGCGCTTTACAAAAAAAGATGACTCGGGACCAGGAGTATCGCAAACTGTATAGCCGAGAGATGAAGCACCTCATTGAGAGTGGTTATGCCGAGAAAGTGCGAATAGCCGCTAATGAAGGGGAGCCGGTGTGGTACCTACCGCATTTTGGCGTTAAAAACCCAAACAAACCAAACAAACTACGCGTGGTGTTTGATGCCGCCGCGAAAAGTGGAAACGTGTGCTTGAACGATAAGCTACTCTCCGGCCCGGACATGCTGACATCCTTACTGGGTGCTAATGCGCTTCCGACAAAAAGCGGTAGCTTTCGTGGGCGATATCAAGGAAATGTTTTCACAAATTAAGATATGCCCAAAAGATCGACATGCACAACGTTTTTTATGGTGTGACGGGGATGAGCACAAAGAACCGGAAGAATACTGTATGACTTCGATGATTTTCGGGGCAACTTCGTCACCGTGTTCAGCTATGTACGTAAAAAATCGCAACGCACAAGAGAACGGAGGAGGCTACCCACGAGCGATAGAAGCGATTCTTCGTAAGCATTATATGGACGATTACCTGGATGCGACGGATACAGAAGAGGAAGCGGTTGAGTTGATGCGCCAGGTAACCGCGATTCACAAAAGCGGTGGATTTGAAATGCGTGGATGGATTGGTAATCGCCCTCGGGTATGCGAAAAAATACCAGGCGCGAAAGTGACATCGAACGAAGTTGCATTGACATTGAAGGATCAAGAGCTGGAAAGAACCTTAGGACTGAAGTGGAATCCAAAACGAGATACATTCATGTTCGATGTGAGTTTGAAGCGAGTGCCAGAGGATATCGTACACGGGGAGCGACGACCTACAAAGAGGCAGATGCTGCGTGTAATTATGTCCATATTCGACCCCCATGGGTTTCTGGCACCCTTTACAGTGAGGAGTAAGATCCTGCTGCAGCACGTCTGGCGCAGCGGAATCGGTTGGGACCAGTTGCTGGCAGATAAAGAATTCCACAAATGGCGTGAATGGCTTACCGACTTAAACTCAGTAGCCAAACTTTCAATTCCACGAGGCTACCTCGACCGGCCACACCTTCCGGTCACGACGGAATTGCACACGTTTTGCGATGCCAGCGAACAAGCGTATGCGGCTGTGTCGTACTAGAGATTCGTATACCATGACGGGAACGTAAGCGTCGCCTTCATTGCGAGCAAGAGCCGAGTAGCCCCTCTAAAACCACAGTCGATACCAAGAATGGAATTACAAGCCGCACTCCTGGCGAGTCGGTTAGCTGAAACGCTGGTGAAGGAACACGAATTCAATGTTGACAGACGCGTGTACTAGACAGATTCACGTACCGTTCTACTGTGGATACAATCCGGGCCCAGAGCGTACAAGGCGTTCGTGTCTCACCGACTGGGGAAAATCGGGGAACTGACCGATCACGGAGAGTGGAGGTGGTTACCATCGAAGGAGAACCCAGCAGATGATGCTACCCGTGACTCTAATAACGTGGTATTGGAACAGAGCCGATGGATTCTGGGACCAGAGTTCCTAAAACATGCGGAGATAAAATGGCCAAGAGGTCCAGATAGGAAAGTGGACAAGGAGAACGAAGTGGAAGAAGAACGAAGAGACGCGTTTGTTAGAACAACGAGCAGACAGCAACCATTGCCCCTGCCCGAAGTCACTAGGTTCTCCTCCTGGAGACGATTGATACGCAGTACGGCGAGGATGTTGCTGTTCATTGACAAATGCCGAAAGGTAGCGAATCTGGGTCTCACCAAAGAATATACCGACAAGCTGAACGACTATGGAATCGCCAAGCGCGGCAGGACACCTTCGAGGCAGAACTACGGAAATTACGAAAAGGGAAACCAGTAACTCCTACTAGCCGACTAAGACAATTGACACCAACACTTGATCGGGAAGGAGTGGTCAGACTGAGAGGGCGAGTCAGACAGGTCGAAGGGATTGAGGATGAAACCAGATTTCCGATAATATTGGATGGCAAGCGCCCGTACACTAAGTTACTAGTGAGGCACTATCATCAATGGGCAAACCATGGAAGCACCGAAATGGTCGTGAACGAATTACGCCAAAGATACTGGATCCTCAAACTACGCACGACAGTCAGGTTGGTGGCAAACCGTTGTCAGTGGTGTAAAATACAAAAGGCCAAACCACAACAGCCGATGATGGGCGAGCTGCCATCAGCTTGCACCGCACATCACTATCGACCTTTCACCAATTGCGGGATTGATTACTTCGGCCCGATGCAAGTTACCATTGGAAGACGCAAAGAAAAACGTTGGGGCGTACTCTTTACGTGTCTAACCACACGAGCCGTCTACCTGGAAATTGCGGCCTCATTGACTACAGACTCAACAATCATAGCATTAAGGCGTATGGCAGCGCGACGAGGATACCCTGCCAAAATCTTCTCAGACAATGGCACTAACCTTCGGGGAGCAGACAACGAGTTACGGAAGGCGATAGAAGAGATCGACACCGACATGCAACGGGATTTCGCCACAAATCGAAGTATGTCATGGTATTTTATACCACCTGCGTCACCTCACATGGGAGGCCGCTGGGAGAGACTTGTCCGGAGCGTAAAAATAGCTCTGGCTGCAACATTGAAAGAAAGGACCCCACGCGAAGAAACGTTGACAACGTTGATGGCTGAGGCGGAACATACCGTCAACAGCCGGCCCTTAACGCATGTGTCAATTAATGCCAACGATCAAGAGGCCCTCACCTCGAATCATTTCCTTATTGGAACATCAACGGGATTTTCAATACCGGGCATATTCACCGATGACGACTTGCACTTGCGAAAGCAGTGGAGAATAGCACAAAGGTTAGCGGACCAGTTTTGGAACCGATGGATAAAGGAGTACCTGCCAACGCTGCTGCCCCGTAAAAAGTGGAATGAAGATACACCCCCTCTAAAGGTGGGTGACTTAGTGCTGGTGGTGGATAGAACATTGCCTCGGAATACCTGGCCGAGAGGCAAGATAACCAGGACATACCCCAGCAAGGATGGGCGAGTACGGGTAGTGGACATCGAAACCTGTAAAGGAGTTATGACGAGATCAACCGCAAAAGTCATTCAGCTGGCAACGACAGTGGAAGGTGCAGAGGAGACGAGCCTCGCACCAGGGGGAAGTATGTCGCCAACTGAATGAAAGAAAAAGGGTATTATAAAGGAAAATTAAGTTTAGTTCATTTGTCAAAAGAATAAAGAAAAGAATGTTTAAGTTGAAGTGGACCGGCCTATGTTTGTGAGTGACCGGTGAGTCACCCATTGTTCTCTTTCTCTACCTGTAATTCGGCGGACGAAGCTGGAGACGGGAAGGGGGTATGTGATAACGAAAGACACCGCTCTCAGTACTATAGCGGGAGAGTCGACTCGGTTAGTTGAACGCCAGCTGTTACAACGGTAAGACGTAAGGTGTGCGATTGGCACACGGAGTAGAATAGCGAGAATAGAAAAAAGGATAATAGGAGATATAGACGATAGACACGGAGGGATCAGAATAGATTCACGATCGTAGAAACAAAGGCGTCGAGTTCTCTGCGGCGTGGGTACCGAAGTGCCCATGTGACCGCGTTGAGATTCCGACGTTTTGAGCATGACCTACATCTGTCGAATTAAATAAATAATTCAAATGATTAGCTACAAAAAAATGAGCAGACCTAAAAGATCGGGAAAGAGCAGGTTGAAGTGATCAGTTGTGCGTTGACGCTTTCTGGGATCCTGGAAGCATAGATATACTGAACTAGATCGGACAAGTTGCGAAAAGTCAGAGGCATATGGTAGTATGTCACAAAATAAGAGCGCCAGCCTAGGGCGCCATCTGCGTTTCATGGTAAAACAGGCTATTCATCGATATCGCGAAAATTGTTGGTCAACCGCATAACCGATGTGTAGGTATAATCGTTAGAATCATTCGCGACCAAAAATATCACGTGGCTAAACTACGCATATACACGGTGACGCAATATAAAATATAATCCACTGGGACGATCCGAATCAGATATCATCATAGATATATCTGCATACGTGATTATATGTTGGGAAAATTGTTCTTTTAGTATTTGATGTAAGTGGCCAGCTGACGGTCTTTGGGAAGATTTCATGGTATTTCTATCATATTTCTATAGTATTTCATGGCGTTGCATAAATGTAGGTAGTGTTCATGCTATTTTCGTTTTTAATAAAAACCTAACCGACAGAATCTAAAAAAAAAATAGCTGTGGATTGATGGATTTGTTCGGCGTATTAAAAAAAAATGCGAGCCGAACTCGCGTGGAGCGGATTCCATTTCCATTTCGTTTACCGTGGAATCTCATATTTTCTTCGATTTCTTCTAAACTATATATATTTCATAATTATACAGAAAAACATATTTGTGTTTTATTTTAACAAGCCCGTTTATTTGATGTGTCACATAAAAAACAAAAAAACCAAATTTTCAATTTTCTAACCGACCCCTCTAACTTAACTGCCCAAAATCTTAATTTTCTTATTTAGGCTATACGTCCGTGATTGAGTCATCTAACTCCACATACATGTGTACCAAACGAAATGTTTCATCCAATAGATTGAAGACAATTAACTGTGACGGACAGACAGACATGACAGTGATCCTGTAAACATGAATATATTTTATTACTATAAACGGCTCTAAGCATAGATCCCAGACATATTTTCGTACGGAATTTAACGCCCTAGATGGCCCTAGGAAAAAGGTATCTATCATATTTTGAAAAGTCTACAGGTTCGAAAGTGATTGAAGGTCAAAGTGGAATTTATGGTACATTTAATGATTGAAATTAAGTCGGAGTTGCATACAAAAAGGCCACAAATCAATTTTAAAATCAAAAATTATTTTATTGAAGCCGGGAATCCTGCAATACCAATACAAACAATGAGTGATATTTCGATAAACAAAAGATTCTACTTGTATGTATAATACAGTACAGTCCATCGATTCGTCCAGCAGCGACGACGAACTCCAGTTCGCAGAATCTGAAAGTGAAAAATTTGAATAAGTAATAATCGCATGTTTCATAATCATTGCATCGATATTAGGGAACGAAGTTTTACCGTAAGACTGGGATTTGCATCCATCAAAGTATTCTGAATCCTATGAAATCCTAGATTGGATAGTAGACGTTACGCAACACTCAATACACATCTACGACTGTCTGACATTTTATAAGTATAGCCAGATCAAAGGCAAGCACGTATCGATTGCACGCACAATCTGTATACTAGTTTAAAGGAAAAAACCATTAACAATTATATCAGAAATTTCACGGAGGAGACTAGAGTGAAATGGAGTCCACTTTTCCCGGCCTTCCCCCGTTTTTTCGCTTTTGACGTGCGAAAAGTCTTCGAGTCGAAAGATGACGGCAGACCAACCAAATACTGAGAACCATTGTTACAGCGAACGGTGTAATAAACCGATCACAAGAACATGAGATGAACGTGCGTCGGTCAACAATATCCCAATCCTACCTGAGAGAACAGGGAGAACTATTCCTTACAGAATAGCCATACTACAGGGAGTTCAACATTTGGATTACTCCAAATGGATCGTTATCACACCGAATGCTTTCTTATTGAGAAAGTGTAAGTCGACCGCCATTTTCATACCGCGAAGTCGCTCGAGAACTTCTGCCGAATTCACAGCTCTGTTTTACACATAAATATTAATCCCTGCAATATAACCGTACGAGTAGCTCACCCTGAACTCTCTGTAGGATTGGGACGGCTATGAATTCAACGTTCCCTTTCCACATATAATTATGTGACAATAGTAAGATATTAATATGTTCGGATTAATTTATAATTATGTAATAATAATGATGATATAATACGTTCATATTAATAATATACCGATATCGCATAATTAATTGCGAAAAAATGGCGACTCCACGATACTTACTGGGAACACATTCATCTCAAAACTTTCTATTCATTATGGTTCTCGAAGTATTCTCACGGCTACGTGTACCCGACAAATGTGCCAAGTGTACGTGTCGACCTTAGGTATGGAGGATGTTTCGCATCTTCCTGGCTGGCTTAAGAGCATTTCGTTTCGCCGCAGTCGCACGACGCTTCTCTTGGCTCTTTGATTTGGCAGCCCTGTTGTCAAGCTGGCAATGACGTTGAAGTTTCACCCTCAACATGAACCTTACGGCGAAGATCCTATGGATGTTGCAAGGATCAGATTCGTCGAACCACTGCGTGTCAATTTTGGTCGTAGCATCAATTGCGTGAGCAACGAGCTTTTTCAGTATGCCACCCTTGTGCTTATGCTGGATGAAAACTGGAAGAAAAGACTGTAGTTGAGCTTCGACAATCTTATGGTACCTGTCTGTTGGTCTTTTTAATGAGGTAACAAGATACGTGTCGTCACTTACGTACTCTCGGCATACCGTATACCTTTCATTTAAATTTACCGTATCGGATACCTTTTTGGCCATAATATCTCGACAGCGGTCACAAGGATGCACCTTGGACAACTTGTTTACCGTATAGCCAGCGAAGAAGGCTATAGCGTTAGCCTCGTACGATCCTGGTCTTACAGGAGCTGCAGCGGGTTGGAACATGCGTAACCTCGTCGACAAGTTGAGGTCATCATCGTCCTCAACGTCGCTGTCACTGTCGCTTCCGCTCCGTGCATCGAGAGCCTCGTCGTCCGCGTCGTCAACAACCGGTGCGAATTCCCCATCTTCGAAGAATTCGACGGCACTGACACTGGCTTCGTATTGCCGATCCGTAAGATCACCGGTGAGCTGCGGTTCTTCACTCGGAGTCGCAACAGCCAAGTATGGCAGGTCAGCGCAGATGACGTTACCCCGCTTCGATGAAATAATGTTGCGGACCGATATCAAATGACGTGCGGTGAGTCGGAACATTCTGCACGTCGGGTTTGGATTGAAGCCACCACGTCCTCGGAATCTGGAAGAGAGTTGTTTCACCGAATCTTGGTTACATAATGCTGTACATAACTTAAATCCTGGGAACTGCTCTCGCAGCTGGCGATAAAGCATAAGGATACCGCGAACAGTTTGCACTATTCCTACGAATGATGCAGGTCGCTTCCATCTGCCCTTAGCGCACACTTTCATGTACGGTGCCCAAGATAGGAAATCCACGAGTATTTCCTCCACCTGTGGGTCCTCCTCACTCAAAAGTCTCTTTGCGGGGTTCACATTGAAGATGCTCGAACTATTACAAGCATCAATGACTTTGTCCATACTTCGGCAAAATCTTGCGGTGTCGGGAATTGTTCCTGATCCTACAGCTCCCGAATGATGCGCCAATTCCATCGCAGAAGCGAATCGCTTGCTGAAAACCTGAAAAGCTCGAGAGACATTCATACGTTCGAAAGCGTTAGGCCACATGTGAGCTTCTGTGATATGACCTAAAAGATTAGACGTTGCGCATCCGAGATCGCTGCGGAATGTATTAGTAAAATCTGAATATGCAGCAATTTAACCTTCTGCACTGATGTTACCCCACTTACGGAATAATCCTAGAACATTTTTTACCGCGTGCGGAAAGTCGAAGAGTGCGATGATTTTTTTCCCTTCGTGGAAGAAGTAAGGCTGGACTTCGCTTACTCCCAATTCGGAATAAGCTTTGCCGTTACTCGTTCCCTGGTCACAGACCGTCATCTTAAGGTCAGCTCCGGCGTCGTTGATTTTGCCGATGCATTGCCTCACCAATCGAACAATGTCTGAGCCCGACACGTTGTTGCATGGCAGAAAATACGCCAACATCGTTCGCCATTGGTTGCCCGCATGCAGTCCGTTCAAGCAGAACACGAACGCGTGATTGGCATGTCGCTCAGTTCTGCCAAGAGGTCCAAGGTCTTCAAAGCCTTCGATGACATCGGTCTTCACGTCATACTCCTCCCGTTCCATCAGGGACATCTCATCCCACTTGAGCGCGCAACACCTCTCTTCGGGAGGGATGTCCAGCATGGCCTGCTTCAACGCTGTAAATACGTGCTCACAGAACCCCACGTTGACTTCGGTTCCTGCAATCCATCTGCGAACCGTCCTCTCTGCTGGCAACTTCAGTCCCATTTGACGCAACTTCTCGTATCCCGATGCGGAATAATAGTGCATCTTCAAGGCGAGATCTCGCTGATTCTCAGGGAAGGCCATGGTGGTGTTGTCGGGACGCAACTGCATGTCAATCATCGTGCGACTGACTTCAGACTTCACCCCACTGATGTCGATGGAAGTAGAGGGCCTTGGATCGTTCGAATCCACCGGATCACCTGAAACTTTCGGTTGCGATTGGTGGGGGTTGAAAGTGCTGGTGGTGAGTTGACTCATTTGCACTTCCATTATTTGAATCATGCTGCGCAACCTCTCATTTTCGGATCGTAGGCGCTCAATTTCATCCTCGTTAGAATGAGCGCTCGAAGTCGTCGGACTTGCAGCTCGGGGAGACCTATATGGATAATGATTATCCGGCACCAGGTCAGCTAGAGGTACCTGTGGAATGATACCGTAAGTCCTCAAAGCTCGACTATGATCGAAACCCTCCGTTTCGCTGTGGATCTCTGCGAAACGATAGTCGATGGGAATGGCTCGCCTAGTCAACTTGTTTCGCTTCGGTGTCAGAAAGCTGTCCGATGAGAAATGGAGTGAGCACAGTCGCCGACGCTTCATGTCGGCATAATGCGTTGCCTCTTCTTCGCGTCCTATGCAATAAAAAAGAAATTTATTTGCGGAAAATGAATATTTTTATTACTTTGGTCGTTTTAAAGTACGGATAAACAATCGTTTTTGTGAACTTTGAGTAGTAATTATCCATCAATTGAATTTGATGAACATGATAACCGTGTTATTTATAATTTACGACACATATTTATGAAAAAGATTCTATTTGACTTACTTCGTTGTTCATATTTTTTTGAATGTGAACACTACTTTTGTCAGTAAAATAAAATCGTAGCTAAAATAGTATTACCATCGAAAAAAAAAAAAACGAAATTCAAAAAAATTCAGAGAGGTTCCTCGAAGATTTTTAAAAATGATACCGTTGGAGAATTTAAAAAATTCGGGAAAACATGGCACCCAAGTGCACCAAAGCACAAAGAGGCAATCTCTGGAACGGTTGAATTGCAAGCTAAACGGATATACCTGCGCTGAAAATTTGAGAGAAAATATACACTTCTTAATGGCATGAATATGAAATTGTTCGTATTGCTGAACTTTCGGTAATCGTCGTTCACGTTTTCGGATATTATGGGGGCTCAGCTAGCGACCCAGTAGTCTAGGCAACAAGTGCCCTTTTAGTCAACATTTTTCAGCAGTCTCGGAAAAATATGAACGAGGTGTCATTCGATTCCGGACGGCATGCAGAACTTGTTGGAAATAAATCAATTTCCGCTCGCAAAAATTGCAAAAGTTATAAACAATTTAGTGAAAAACAAACGGGAAGTTGTTTTTCTGCAAATATCTGAAAAACAAATGAAAATCTTTGAAATTTCAAAAAATATTCAAAAAGAGGAGGAAATTTCCTCAAAAAAAGTCCTGACTCTCGGAACTATAGGCCCATTATTTATAATTTTCCCAGAGGGGTGAAAATACGGCCGAAAACAGGTAGTCCGGCTCGCGCGCGTCTCGCCAGTCCGCCCAGTCTAACAATAACAATCATGAAAAGCTATGAAATATGAGAAATAAGGAATGAAAAAATTGAGGTTCTTACTGAATACATGAGGGAACAATAATCCGTTGGTGAAAAATTTTTATCGCGATTTTTTGATTAGTGATCCATTAATTAATTACCAATTTTCTGCTTCTCGAACATAAACATTGCAGGTTCGATAATTGTTAAATAATGAATCTGAGAATTTTTTCCTTTCCTGAAGGTATTTTTGGAAGACTTCAGAATAGATCCCCGTTGGAAAAATTTGAAAATGTTAATTTTTCGCTTCTTCATCAACAATTTACGTAGTCAAAAGATTAACAACTTAAATTAACCGTATGAAAAAACTTTTTTTCTCAAATATCTTGATTGATCCATATTTGTATAATCGAAAGCTACATGAGAATGTTTTTTTTTTAATTTTTATCTCCTATTGTTCAAAAAATTATTACAAACAAATGCGTTGTTAATGAGATAAATTAAATTTTTTTTTTTAAACCAAATCTGTGATGCAAATGATGATTTTTAAAAGAAAAATCGTTTCTTGAAAAAATTTATTTACAATTTAAAAACGGATTTAGAAATTACTAATTTTTTTATACCACTCATAAATAATATTAAGGGACCGTTTTTTTTTTTAAATCATGATTCACCTTGATCTTCGATATTTGGCAAAGAAAAATTTGTTTTATTTAATTGATCAGTGTTTATAACAAATAATTTGTTATAAACAAATAAATTTTGAATTTATATATTTTTTATTTTTCTACTAAACAAAACAGAAACAACTTTTTTTCTAACATTTTTTTCTCAATCTTATAAATTCCATTCTCCTCAACTGCATACCTCTCACCTGCATTTTTATTTTTTCAATTATTATAACTCAGAAACTAATGGACATGCGATCGAAACACCTGAGATTTATTCATTCTACATTATTCAGAGGACACATTGAGCTCAAAACTAAAGTTCTTAATGGTCCTATAGTTCTGGGAGTCTGGCCTTTTTTTAAGGAAATTTCCTCCTCTTTGAATCTTTTTGAAAATTTCAAAAATCTCGATTAGTTTTTGAGATATTTGCGAAAAACCAAACCCCCGTTTTTTTTTTCACTCAATTGTTTATAACTTTTGCAATTTTTGCGAGCGGAACTTGATTTATTGTCGAAAAATTTCTGCATGCCGTCCCGAATGGAATCATACCTAGTTCATATTTTGCCGAGGCTGCTGAAAAATGTTGATCAAAACGGCACTTGTTGCCCAGACTACCAGCCGCTTCACCGGCGCTGCGAATTTCGATAGCATTTCTTGTTTTCAGAAGAGAAACCTACTACATTGTAGTGCCGCGCGGTGCGGGGAGTTGGGCAAGTACAGCGATGCTGTAGCGGGTGGGTCGGCCGCTGGACGTTTATAATATCCGAAAACGTGAACGACGATTACCGAAAGTTCGGCAATACGAGCAACTTTCTACTCACAGCATTAAACTTTTCGAATGCTTTTCTAACGAGTGGTGACGATCCAAAGTTGACCTACTCTAGCTAACTCCGAAAAAAAACACGTTTTCCAACCTTTCAGTAGTCATAATTTTCGTAGTGTTTTTTTGTCGATATTCAGTTTTAAATCAATAGACGCATAATCTCCAAGCTTTCGAACCTTTTTTTAATTTCTGCTCTATCATTTTTTTCTTAGTAGTTATAAGCCTCCAAACTGCGCATTGTAAACTTCACGGCCCGACAGTAGTAGTAGGGACTCTATTACATGAATTTATTTATTGATCCTCATCAATCTATTGATTATCAAGTAAAGTTTTCAAGGTCAGCACTGAATTTTATTTCTAAACGATCGAAGTTACAATGTATGTACAGGGTAACGAAATGTATAAATTGAACTAATAGAAAAGCTAATTTTTGTAAAAATACAAAATGACAATGATGACTAGTTCGCAAAAAAATAAAGAAGTATAAAAGCTAATTATTAGTTTTCATGAAAACTCGAAAATAAAAGAAGTGATTTCTGACAAATGCATAAATAGCTTGGAAATATAATTTTTTTTTCATCATCAATAATTGACAGCTAGCATTATACTACTTTCGCATTGATAATGAACTTGTAGAAGCAAAATATTAATTACCCCACTAATTGTACATATTAATTTTCAGGTCAGCAAATATAAAATTTTCTAGCAATTGAAAACTTTACTTCGGGCATCACGGATTTTTGTACAATGTATCATTTTCGACAATACAATTTTTTGTTCCGTTGATTAAATTTTGTCATTAAATAAATACTAATTTTGCGAAAAATGAGACAGTCTCTGAGGTAATATTAACTTGTTCAAAAATTAGTTATGAACGCCGATACGATCGATGTAAATACAATTTTTGCCCAGCATTGGCTGCGACATCCGACGAGCGCTCAAGTTTTGCGGCCCCACGCGTGATTTTATTTCCCCCGCATTCTGCCTTTATTACCGCGAGACGTTCCGATTACGGCTCGAGTTTTGTACCCTCGCGCCTCTCCTCGTCCGTACAGTTAGAGCGGTCGTCCGTAGAAAGGATTACAAGAAGGAGAACGCCCTGCGTGCCGCAGTGTCTTACATGCGATTGAGAATAATGGAGTTCACGAACGCTTCGTGATAAGAGTAAAAGACATTTTTAATTAATAAAAAATTTGATGCGAAATGCATAAATATTTTTTCCAGAATTCGAGGAGCCGAATACTATGGAAGAATCTGAGAAAAATTCTACCTCCCGTATTAATGTTTTTCTCATACTATTTACCAACTTTAGCATTTTTTGCATAATAGACGCAAATCGACGTGATCAGACTTGCAAGACGTTTCTTCAGATATTAACAAAGTTGTTAACCACACTCGACGAAGGGAAGAATTAATGTTGGGGCGAATTTGTTTCTTGCAACGCTAGCCCATCTTTGATTAAAACGTGGAATATGTGCAAAATAGTTACGATGTTCCGCTGCACGAGTGGTTTTCGAAGTGATAACTGTTGTGGTTCAATTATAGCCAAAAGCGATCTGTTTTGAACGTTTGCAAATTGTATACTACAAATAGAACAACTTTTGAGATACCTACCTGCATTCCGGATCCACTTTTCGTATTTTGGATCCTTGGTATTCGGGAAGCAGAATAGCGTTATGCCCTCTTTATCTCGGCTCGATGTGCAGTTTTTATAAAAACACACATCGCTGGTGCGGGTCGTCATGACGTTATAACTTTTTTTTTCTAATAACAAAGGTATGACTGTACTGGGTTATGCCCCGAAATTATCACTTTCTCGCACGTGTATTTTTTCGTTCAGTCTATGTTGTACGGGGCATCTACTGCCGCCGCAATCTCAACGAAGACTGAACAGTAGCTAAGCGTTACAATAAAAGAGACGTAGAACCCAAACAAAATTTAATTCTCACTGTGGTGAGCGCGTATGTACTACACACATCGATAACAGCGAATCAAGATTCGCACTAATTATGCATAATGATAGTACATTGTGCCCTTAGGGCGAAAAGTAGTCGTCGGCAGGAGAAAAATTTATAAACGGCGCTGTGCAATGTCCAGCGTAGCATATAAAAATAAAATTCAACCGAAATTTTGGAGAAAAAGATGAAGCATACGAATTCTTCATCCCTTTTTTCCGAGCGAGAGAAATGTGGTCGCGATTCTGTGAAGTAGGAACGCGGCAAAGCTCGCGCATTCACAAAACTGAAATCGGCCGAAATTGGCGCTGCATTGTGATACCAACTGTATTTTCACCTCGGTCATTCCGGCGGGAAATAACGCTACAGTTTCGCAAAGGGGCAGCGTGTAAAACGCATAAGGTGGCAGCATAATCGGTGGTAGCACTGAATGGATTTCGGATCACGCTACCGAGGCAGTGCAACAATCAACCGATTTCATCAGTCTTCTGTGAACTAGCATCATGGCCGGTGAGTACTGCTTCTTTAACTAACTTTTTTTGCCACACATTCAACTTAAATTGTCATTGTTACACCAGATATCTGACATGTGACGGTCAGAAATACAATATAATCATACGGAATGTTTTATTTGCGATATGAATACAAAAATAACACATACTCAACCCTAACCGGGATAGTTCAGAAATTGTAAAATCCACGCTCGTATCTGACATTTTTTTTTATTAAATTTTCTTATGGGTTAATTTATTGGGATGATTTTTCTACTCTATTGATTAAAGCGTACTTTACTAAATTCGACCGATCATGGCACAAAAATATCGTGTAAAATACGTTGTGAACTGTCTTCCCGCCTTTATAGCGGCGTGGTAGTGCATGTACGATATATCGATGGTAGCATATATATATTTGAATAAGGAATATATTTTACATATATTGAACGTACTAAGTATATACCTTCAAAATATATAATCTTGGCATTAACGTGATATTTTATTGTTTACAAAGATAACGAATGAAAACTGAAGAACCGCCGCAGCAAAGAGGAAAGGCGGTCTTACGCCGAGGTGGCGGTCGGGGTGGCGGGCCCCTCCACCCCGCGACGTCAACCGCCGACTCCTGCGCGGTCACCAGCACCGGCACAAGACGTACGTAACAGATCTTGAATGTTCATACACAAATTTTTGTTTATACCGAATCATTTTGGAAAAGATACTACATTTTTTTTTATCAAAAATTGTGGCAGTTCCCCCTATGATCATTCCTATCACAGAGAACTTGTCGGTTTGACCACCACACATGAAATTTATCTATTGTCGGAGGCTATAGTTTTGCTATTTTTTATCACACCAACTTGACACAAATTTATGTAAAAGGGAAGGTGGGCCGATGTTTTTCAAATCGATGCAAAAGGACTTCAACTATCATTGTGGATCTGAATTTCTTTTTTTTTTTTTTTTATAATTTCAAAGAAATATAGATGGTGATAACTTTGAATGTTAGCATAATTGTAATTATTATTATACAATAATATACTTCTCAATTTGTTTTTCTCATAGTAAATGAAAATCTTCCTCATTTGCTTCAAATGGATATTAGAGGAATAATTTCCATGATACTTGAGTTTCACAAAGCTCGGGCTTTCCTTAAGTACCCCGTATTGCCCCACGTTCCCCTATATACATAATCAAGCATACTAGCAAATTTAATATGGTAGTACGAACACTCCTGATCCATATTTCACATATTTCATATATTACAACAAACGTTCCAACATACCATAGAGCATACTGTGAATTGAAACACTGGTCCAAGTCAATAGAACTATTTAAATTGGAAAGACATTGTATGATAGAAAGTTTTTGATTGTGTTATCCCTACTTCAAATTATAATTGATATTTATGATCATTCACAGAACATGATGGCCGTGATGATGGCCGAGCTCGCTGAGCTGAGGGCTGTGGTGGCGGGGCTGCAGCAGCAGCTGCCACCTCCGCAGCAGCCACCACAGCCCGAGAACGAGAAAGAAAAAAAAAAGGAGAAAGAAAAAGAAAAGGAGAAAGAAAAAGAAAAGGAGCAGGAAGAGGAAAAGGAAGAGGACAAGGAAAAGGAAGAGGAGAAGAAAAAGGAAGACGAAAAGGGAACACAAATAAAAAAAAGAAAAAAAACAATCGCCGCGGGCGGGGGGGCAATCGAGCACCCGCCATCTACCAGTATTATTATTACGGTTAATGATTACTGGTAGATGGCGGGCTCGCCCCCCGGTCCTACAAAATTGATAAAAAAATAAATAAAATATACTGCTTGTATTCGTTCTTTCCCTTCCACCATAAAGTTAGTACGATAGTAGTTCTAATGCATCTGTTGTCTGAATTATGAATACCAATCATTGTCTTGTTGTAAATAGTGAACATTAGTAGTTCAAGCCATTTAAAATACCGTTGTAATTTGTAAATTCGCACTCTTCAAAGATCATCTTAATGTTAGTTTTTCAAGTAATTGTAGAGGGAAAAACTTGTAATTTTGGTCACCGGTTTTATTGGGCAATTGTCAGTAAGGTCAAAGATGTAGTGTGGTGATTTCCTTTGATAAGGGGGCTCACTTTTGATGGTTCACGGATTTGCCTCTCACAGGGGCACTCATTTGTATCACCTATTGAACGATAGAAATAGAAACCTTGTCAGAACGTTAGAACCTTAGATATATTATCTATGTTACAAACATAGATATATTGAACAGAACCTTTTCATAGGCCGTGTATTATGTTCCGCTACAGTCATAGATGTGTTCAATATATCTATGCTATCATAGATATGTTTAATACATCTAGGTTACTACTAAGCTGTACACCTTCTAAATATTAGGTATCTTCGAAAGGAGGAAGATGTTCATTTTCAATTTCAATGAAATTTCGAGGTACGGTATTATAAGGATTTTGAAAATTGTTGCAGTATAGATATGTCGATTGCAACATGTTTTCTTCGATTTTATACTTGGGGTCTAGCAATTTTTTTTACATTATTCAAGTACAACGTTTTAGAACAAAAAAAAATTAAAACAATGGTATATCTGTGATGAACTTGATACTGGAAAATAATTTTTTTTTAGATCATATCGTAATTCTGGGTTTAAATGCTAAG
Source organism: Athalia circularis (assembly GCA_963978495.1). Taxonomy (NCBI): domain Eukaryota; kingdom Metazoa; phylum Arthropoda; class Insecta; order Hymenoptera; family Athaliidae; genus Athalia; species Athalia circularis. Next base: position 12,240,673 of record OZ021702.1, read on the forward strand.
AGGTTCTGAAATATTCTCTTTTAGTTAGAAATTGATCAACCATACGGATAAGGGTGGCCCAACAAAAATTAATATTTTTCTTTCCGCGTCTTCTATGAAAACATGTCATACAGGTTTCAAGAGCCCCCTCCAAAGAGCAGCACGTCCGAAAAATTTTTAGGGGTCACTCAAGATTTTAAACAATTTCCACAATCAGCAATTAAAAATTTAATTTTTTTTCTCACTATTCTATTGTTTTCTGTGTTAAAAATGTTCTACAGATTCTGCAAATATCAAGTCAACGTTTTGATTTCTGAAAGTTACTCAAAATTTTGTAACTTACAAAGTAAAGTACTCAAAATGTTTTCGAGCGATCTTTAAATCTAGATATTAACGTACTTTCAAGTTTATGTTTTGAAGTTGATATAAAAAAAAAAAAAAAATGAAGCACAAGCATAGATATATTGAAATATCTATTTTTAAAATAAATTAGGTTCAATATATCTATAATACAACTCAATATATCTATAATATAACACAGATAACATTTGAAGTTCAATATATCTATGGTATTATCATGTGTTATTGAATTCTCCTTTCATGATTCTGCAACTTTTGTTCCAAACGTTTTGCAAAAAAATCCGCAGGTTTCGCAGCATACCTGTATATGCCTGTACTGCCTGTATCATAGCCTGTATCTGACCATATCCAACGTTAAAAATTTATGGATACCGTGTATAACGTGGCTACTTTTGCTCGGTTACATATCTGTCGGTCAAGTCGAACAGTTTCATTGAATGGTTTTATCGATCGGTCTGAAAAAACATAGGGTAACAGGTCATTCTGTACGTAAAACAGCGTCCTGAAGCGAAATCTTCAAATTGCGACGAATCGCCGAGCGCGCCGCCTACATTTAATCGCATACACTACAATTCGGCGCCATCTTGTCCGATCTAGTTCAATATATCTATGTTGAAAGCCTAGGCCCAAGAGGTAGTGGCTGCGGCGTGGATGCAAATATATCCACGGGGTCCGCGTGGGGTCCCAGTGATAGGTGCGTGCGTACGTTTGCTGCACTTCAACAAGACTGCGCTTCCCGTAGATTGAAATGGTAGCAATGCATACTGAACTGTTTGTATCTGGGGTGTGTGGGGGCGTGTACCCCCTGTTGACCTGTTCAGAGATTGGACGATGGAATAAAGAGACGTGCGAGACAAGAGAGAGAAATTAGCAAGGTTTATTTAAAGCCTCGAGCCCCTCATGTCGTGTGAACCTAAAAAGTCGGTGACGTCATCGGCTGTCATGTGTCAGTAGGGTTTGGTACACCAATAATTTTGCTTGTTCATTAGGTAATATACATATATTACGGTCTGACAATTGTAGTTTCGCGGTCGAATAAAGATCGGATTGTTCCTTGAGTTGATCGACATGACCGTACCTAGTTTTGAATTCTAGGGCTATCCCTTTATTCATTTCGAAGTCTGTAGAGATAGCATGTGCATAATTGTCATTTCGATTAAAAAGGTCATCATGAATCTCTACGACATTTGGATTTTGTATTATCGTTGTTTTTACAATCTTCAAGTAGTCCGAGTATGTTGGAAAGGAATCTTCTGAATTTGTCACGTAAATTTCCTGGCTTATGTCTGCGTTTGGTTCTATAGGATTTCTACTCAATGCGTCTGCATTTTGGTTTTTTTTTCCTCGTTTATAATGAATTTCGTACTCGTATTCCGAGAGTTTTATTTGCCATCGAACCAATTTACTATTTGGATTTTTGACCTTAAAAAGCCAAGTCAAAGGTCTATGGTCTGTAAATATTTTAAACTTTCTACCGAAAAGGTAGGGTCTGAAGTGCTGTACGGCCCATACTATTGCAAGAAGTTCACGCTCGATCGTCGAGTAATTTGTCTCAGCTGTGTTCAAGGTTCGTGACGCGTACGCTATGGGTCTATCGTCGCCTGGTGTGCCTTGCGATAAGATTGCACCTACAGCTGTGCTGCTAGCGTCTGTAGTCAGATTAAAAGTCTGTGCATAGTCTGGGTATATCAAGATAGAATCAGATACTAATGCATTTTTCAGTTCCTCAAACGATTTCTGTTGCAGAGATGTCCACTCGAATGGTTTATCCTTTCGTAATAATTCTGTCATCGGTTTTGCAATTAATGAGAAATTATTGATAAACCGTCAGTAGTAGCCAACTAATCCACGGAAAGATTTTATGTCGGTTGCGGTTTTTGGCATAGGGAATTTTTTTACAGCCTCAATTTTGCTTGGATCAGGTTTTATCCCGTCTTCCGAGATGATATGTCCTAAATAAGTTACTTCCTTCCGAAGAAACTCACACTTATCCGGTTGTAATCGTAAGTTATATTTTCTTAAATTTCGTAATACAGTTTCAAATTTTTCATTATGGTTCTGAAGTGAATTTGCATAGATTATAATGTCGTCCAAATATACCAAACATTTCAATCCTTGTAAGCCTGACAGAACAGTGTTAGTTAATCTTTGGAAGGTGGAAGGCGCGTTTTTTAGTCCGAAGGGCATGCGGATAAATTCAAAGTGTCCGCTAGAAGTTGAAAACGCAGTTTTTTCCGTATCAGAAGGATCCATTGGTATCTGATGAAAGCCACTGGCCATATCAAGTACAGTAAAATATTTTGAGTTGCCCAGCTGATCGAGAATGTCAACTATGTTCGGAAGGGGATAGGAGTCACCGATCGTCTTGTCGTTTAGTTTACGGTAATCCACAACTATTCTCCATTTCCTTTTCCCTGATGCATCTATCTTTTTAGGTATTACCCAAATAGGCGCATTTCAAGGTGATTCAGAATCTTTAATTATCCCCTTTTGCAAAAGATCTGTCATTTGTTTATCTACTTCTGTTTTATAAATTTCCGGATACCTGTATTGTCTGATATGGACAGGCGTTTCGTCTGTAAGTTCTATTTTGTGAGAACACGCGTTGGTTCCTGGTAATATATCTCCTTCTAAGTAGAAAAGGTCATTAAATTTGGTACAGCATTCCAATATACTTTCTTTCTCTTCTGGGTTGAGATGATCTAATCTCAAGGCGTTTTTTAATTTGTCTATTCTACTAGCCGAATGATTTTCATTAATGACATTAATCGTTTGCGTATCATTAGCAGTATTATCGCATATTTCAAAGACTCGTTGTGGATCGATTTCAACGATACAGTCCTTTTCAGTGAAATTGATCAGACTTGTAATTGCCGTCATATCCGGTCGAATTTTCACGAAGCTTTCACCGATAAAAATTCCTGGTCTTATTTCTGTTTTTCCTAATCTGCCATCGGACATTGACATTTCACTGACAACGGGGATGTCAGCTAAAATTTCGGTTCTGGCGGGAATCAATAACTTCCTCTGCTGAATCAATTTGTACCTACGACTGCCTAAAAGTAGTTCTGATTTGTCTGTACCTTGATGTTTGTAATTTATTGCAGCGTTATTAAATTTTGTTAGAAGGTAATTTCCAATAAGACCATCTTGAGCAAAACCTAACGTATCATCTACAACATGAAATTTAATTGGTCTTATTTCTTCTCCGCAATTAAAAGTATGTTCGATTGTTCCGATCGTGAACGCTTGTGAATCACTAGCTAATCCCTTTAGTTTTATTTTGTCATCAAGATTTATATCAGATTGTCGCGAGATGAATTTTTTTTTAATAAGACATGGGTAGGCTCCAGTGTCTACTATAAACAAATTTTGAGATCGGTTCAACTCGGGTACGGAAAGAATTACATTGTTAGGTGATCCTAAAAGGCTGATCTTATGCTCTGCAATTTCTAATCTCTCGTTGTTTGGGTTAAGCGGGTTTCTCCTATCCCGGACCCCGTTCCGCTCGTTAACGCTGTCCGATTTACAAAATTTGGTTGTTGATCGACGTTATTTCGAGTGGGCTTAGAAGCTAGCATAGCTTTTTTTTTGAAGCAATTAGCTTGTACATGTCCTGGCTTTTTGCAAAAGAAACATACTAATCTGTTGCTGTCTACTGGATAAACTCGATGACCTTCATCGCAAACAATTTCTTCCGTAATGCAGCACTCATTTATTAGTTCTGAACAATTTTGAGAGCAGTAATTTACCTCTTGAGAGTCAGGTTCGAATGGTTCTTCATTTTCATCGTTTTCGTCAGTTGTACATGCATTAATAGCCTCTGTTTTTTGGTTTTTTGCTAATTTAAAACAATTTTTCATTGAATGTCCTGCCTTATCGCAGTTTTGACAAGTAATTTTACTTCTATCGAAAGTGACTGATTTGGAAAATTGGCTTATTCGATCTTCGGTTATCCTCAGTCTTTCTTCGTCTGAAGCTATTTGGTATATTTTCAGCAAATCTTTGGGGTTCCTGATCCTTAACATATCACGCATCTTTTCATTCAAACCGGCTATAAAACAATCTTTAGCTTTTGCAGTGATCAGATTATGGTAGAATTCTTTATCTGACTTAATTTTAGCTGGGCCTAATTCTATGATTTTTATACATAACCGTTCGATTCTCTGGTAGAAAGAATCGATTGATTCTCCAGCACGCTGCCTGCAAATGCTTAGCTCTAGTTCCCATTGCCTATTGGTACCTTTTTCCTCGTATATCGTCAATAATTCATTTTTGAGGTCTAGGTAATCCTCTATAACTCTACCCTGAATTCTCCTATATGCACTACCAGTGATCTTGCTGTATACGTGTTCATAGAGCTCATCCTTCTCTGTGTCTGGACACCGTTTAAAGGCGCGGTCACATTTATCAATGAATTCGCGAATAGGGACGCCTTGCAATCCATTAAATGTTGGAAGAAGTTTAGCAAGATCTTTCGCGATTGGTGCCATTTTATAGAATTCTAGTTATAGCTACTGACCCAACTTAATTGAATAACGTATGTTGATCTGAATTATTTAACGAGACTCACAGTACGAGTGAAATGACCATAAACATAATGCAATTGTTCCGTAGTGTTCGTCCAGTTGACTTGAGCACATCCGTATGGTATCCGTCGGTGAAATGTCGGGGATCTGTCACTGAAGTTTCCTCTTGCGCTTATGTCTTGACGATCTTGAGGTTTCTTCAGCGCCTCTTCATGTAGGGCACGTATCTTCTGTGCTTGGGGCACGGTTATTGCAAAACTTGTGACACAAACAATCTTGTGGATAATACACAAGTGTGGATTTAATTCAGTAGATTCATTCAAAATTTTACACTCTTTCAATCTATCAATTTTTCACCTCGGTGAATTTTAAGACATTATAGGTTTTACGGGTTGTGTTAACGTTGATTTATTGATTCTTGCGGGTTTTGATGACGTTGATTTCTACAACGGTGAAATTCAATTCACTGAGTCTTGCGGGTTTTGATGACGTTGATTTCTACAACGGTGAAATTCAATTCACTGAATCTTGCGGGTTTTGATGACGTTGATTTCTACAACGGTGAAATTCAATTCACTGATTCTTGCGGGTTTTGATGATGCTGATGTCTTACAGCGGCCTCGTCAATTCGAACACTTTTCACCAATTCACCCTTTTCACTATATTCACCAGTCTTCGATCTCCAGTCAATCCCGCCGCTGCCACCAATTTGTTGTGTGCCCTTTTCTGGGGAACACTTTGTTATATTTAGAATCCGTTGACTGATAAAGAATTAAAATCCAAGATCTAAGATTATTGGAACTTTATTAGTGAGCAGATGAATTTGAGGTATTTACAAAATACGTGTTGCTAATCCGAAGAGAGAATTCAGAGTGAATTGAGAGTGGCCGTTCCGAGGTGATCAAAACCAATATGGTGGTTAAATTAACTGCGAATTTTAGCCGGTAAATACTTCGGCGAATCAACCCTAAAGACTAAACATCCGGTCGCAATCAGCCATAGTCAATATCACTCTGTGGCGACTTACGATAAAGAAATAAGAAGCGGAAAAAATAGGTGGGATTATAACACTGTGTTGTTTCCCAAAATAACCATGTAAGCTTCCCTCTTGTGATTTGTATCGGCGTACAGACCAACGGTTCTTTATTTTAACCTGATATTGCACTGAGTAAAATTCTTGTTTGAATAACCTTTCAAAATCTTTATATGTCTCGCATCTATCTTTATTAATATCGAGCCATATTTTAGCTCTACCTGTTAAAATATTACTAATAGTCCATATACGCTGTGATCCATTTATATTACTCATTCTAAAATAATCGTTAAGTTTTAATAAAAATTCCAAGGGGTTTTGATCCTCATCGTCACCAAATTTGGGTACTTTAATATCTAATTGCATGAACTGAAAATGATTTATCAATCCACCCACCAAGTGATTAGTATCTACCTGTTATACTGGAGGTGAAGCTTGACGTAACGCATTTAACTCTCGCTCCTGTTCCTCTTTTTCCCTCTGAATCAACCGCAGTTGTCTTTGCAATTCTTGTTGAGACATCATGTCTTCTTTTTGCCTCCGAAACTCACTTCGTTCCCGTTCAAATTTTTCCTGCTCCAATCGCAACTGCCTCAGTTGTTCCTCCATGGTTGTAGAAAATTCCCTGCTCTGTCTCCTAATTTCGGTGGTGGACAATGGCGTGACTTGCAAGGCTGAATTTCCTTTTTTAACAGTTCTGGACCTAGTAGCAATAGGGCTATGGTTAACTTTCGCCATAAACTAAATTTAAAATACACACAAAGGTTTACTATTCTTTTTCTACTTTAAATATAAGACTCACTCGTGTCCATCACGTTGGGCGCCAAATATAAGAAATTTTAATATATATTTTTTTATTTTAAATTATTTACCATGATTATTGATGCTTTTTTTAATATATATAATCTTTTCCATACAAAGTCTATAGTTGGTTGTGAAGTTTTCGATTTGTAAAATAAATAAATTTAATACTTAATTACTAGCTAATAACGTCACATAACACACACTAACATTCACACACATCAAATAAAATCGGTTAACCGTCTTTAATGTCCATCAAATTTAAAAAGGGGCCGTTATTTCGTCATGTGTATTAAAAATATATATATGCCTTCGTTTGAGTCAATGATAAAATATATGTATATAGACAAGTAAAATTAGTCTAAGTCAAAAATTAAAAAGAAATCAGAAACGATGCGGACATATAATAAATAAATAATGTATATAGGTAAAATTGTATAAATAAAATCGGTGATCAACGGCACATGGACATTTAGAATAAATTAAACACGACGATTACAGATAATATATATAAATAGATAAAAAGATCGGGAGTATATTAAAAAGATGTCAGTTGTATAATAAAATGAGAGAGAGAGGGTTGTATTTGCGCGACTTATCTTTTCTTTTAGCGACGTAAAAATGCTGGCTACTTCTCTGTGGGTGCTGTTCTTGGATGATTTCTGATGCTGCAGATGCTAATAATCCTTTACTTTTTGATTAGATTTTCGTTTGGGATGCTCCATATGTCAATTTGTGTTATCAATCCCAATTTCCAGATATATGTCCTTATTCTGGCACGTCCAACTCCCACGACGTCCCACAGAGAAGAGAGCGATTTCGCTTTTCGAATCTAGGATTAGCTGAGATAATCCTTTCTTATTTCTATTCCTTTTCTTTTCCTCTTCTCTCTCTCTCTTTCTCCTCCTCTCTCTCTCTCTCTTTCTCTTTCTACATAAATATCGTTACAGCCTGTTATTGTTTGATCCTGCTTGTTGGGGTTTCGTGTTTTGGTTTGCACGCCTATCTCCCTGTTTATCGTCCTGTCTATCGCTTGTGGGGGATGGCTCTTCGTGATTATTAAAAGATCGCTCCGTTTGCTGTATTCGCGTCCTGCAGTCAGCTGCTAAATGCCCTTTTCGATTATACCTTTCACATGTAGGTCGTTGCCGTACCTGCTCTCGCGCAGCTTCTTCTTCCATGGTTTTCCCGACCATTAGAGCCTTCGCGCAGGTGTCTTCGAAATCAGTCGGATTGAGCAAAATCGCAGAATGATGGAAGATACTAGGTAAACCTCGTTTCAGGCTTTCCGAAGACTTGCATTTAGTGCTGTCTATTAAATCCCGTGTGAAATTCCTGCTTCTTCGTTCGCTATCTAAAATTGCGTCTTTTAGTGTTTTTACCCGAATAACGTAGTCGATAACGTGCTCATCTGATTTTTTATAGATGTTTGCTAGATCTCCGCGATAATGATCTGTAGTTTTACGTGAGCTGAATAGCGAGGAGAGTCTGTCGGCAAATTCTAATACTGTATCGAAATCGTTCCGGGCAATGATTTGATAAGCTCTCCCGGTGAGTTTATGTTTTAGAGTTCGTACTAGAATTCTTTCGTTTGCCGGGGAAATCATTCCTTTGGCTTTCCAACACGCCTGTAGGTATGTTGGTAACTGAGTTGCATCTCCGTCGAATGAGGGGACTGTGTGGACCGCATCTCTAATTGAAATATAGGAGTCAGTGGTGTTAAGAGTGCGATTTCGTAGGGTATTGAATTGATGTTGTAGAGCCAGTACTTGTTCCACGAGTAATGTGTTATCTATTGAATTTACTCGTTGCGGGGTGTTCCCCGGTGTTACGTCTGCTGTGGATGCGTAGGTAGGAATGGGTGAGGGTGGTAGTGGTGCCCCAGGGATGTGGGTTGGTTGCATGGTTGTCCTTGTGGCTAATTCTTCTCCTCCTTTTGCTATTTCTAGCCTAAGTCTCTCATTTTCTTGTGCTAACTCTGTTTGTTTGTCCTGTGCTTCTTCTAATTTCTTTTCTTTTTCCCTATTTCTTTGCTGTGCTCCTAAAAATGCTGTTTCTCGGTTTTCTAACTCTTTTTCCCTTCCTAGAATTCGTGCCTGTATTGCTTCTAGCTGTTCAGCTGTGAATGCTGCTCCACTTCGTGTTGTCGGGGGACCCATTGTTTCTGTTTAGTAGTAAAATTTGATTGAAAGAATCCTAACAATGCCTTTTCGCATCCCACCGCTGTCACTAAAATTTTGTTACGTCCCGGGTTGATATTTTGCAAAAAGGGGATTTCTGCTGATAACTACCCGTTAGTAACGGTTTTTGATCCCTAAATGGACACGGAGTCGCTAAACACTATGTGTGGGGATGTCAGGGATCTAGGCAAATGTTAGGTCTCGTAGTGGAAATAAATGTTTCAATGATTTATTTGATGAAATATAATATTCTTTATTCTGAGCGGTAAGGACGTAGCGGGTGCTACTGCTGTTGATTTATTCTATTGGCTATCTCTATTGGTATAGCGGGTGGACATCGGGGAATTATATCGGTGTCCGTTGTCTCGTAACCCTCGTCTTGTTCTCGCTCAAATGCAATCAAAGCTCCCTGTATTAACTGATTTCAATCTCTTTCTCCAGGTAATTCTATTTGTGCTGGCTCAGGTGAAGGTGATCGTGGTGTTTCCTGTACTGGATTCGATTTCCTCTGGTTGCCTAATCTGACCGCTAACCGAATAGCTGTTCTAACTGCAGCCCCAGCTCGTCTTGCTCGTACGCGCCTGCCTGCCTGCTCAATGTCTTCTACGTGGAGTATCAGGCATCTATGGAAAAATAAGGTAATAGTAGATTACGATACAAGTGCGCGAAGTACGTGATTCTCGCACTTGTATCGTATACTATTTTTTGAAACGAGTCGTGAGAAGTTCGACCCAAAGATAGTGTTAGGTTAGGTTAGGTTAGGTTAGGTTGTTTGATACATTGGCCTAGCCGTCCGACCACCGTCAAGCATAATTGTTAGTAAACAACTCATGACTTTTGAGTCTATAAGTATATTCACACACAGCGTGCGAGAAGCAAAATGCTTTACGCACAGCGTGCGAGAAGCAAATTGCTTCACGCACGCTCAGTAAGAGTGCGCGAATCGGGTGTTTTTCGAACGCTCTTCATGCATGAGAAGTCGAACTTCTCACACCGCGTTCCGAAAAAGCGTCTTTCAGCACTAGGCATCGCTTATCACAGGGTACGAATCGATTAGGACTATCGATTAGGACTATCGATTCTAGGAAAGAGCAATAATTCTGCACTTGGCACTGCTCATCAGGGATTCAGCTTAGTTCGGCACTAGGCACAGCTCAACATGGAATAATAGGTTTTAGGTAAAGGTGTTTAATGGAGTCGGGATTGGAACTCCTGATAGTAAGTAAAATAGAATCTTACCTTGCTGTTGGTTTGTAGCTGCTGGTGTTGTAGAGAAATGTGGAGTTCTCGAATAATTATTGAATTCAGAAATAAACTTGATATATATATATTTCATAACTTGGTTAAAATATGTTGAATATAAAATTGGTATAATATAGAATAAGTTTCAGTAAAATATAATTTAGGCTTATGTATTATGTGACAGTAAAACTGAACGCCACAGTGGGTTCACACTATAACAAAATGTTGACATCTCCATAATTCGGACACAAACTCATCGAGCAGCCAGAAAAGTAAATATAGCGATCTCTCACCTTGCGTACCGACTATCTCTTTTCATATGCGTCGGAGGATCGACACGAAATTCGGCGGTACGCATGCGTCATAAATTACGAACATGATCCTGGGATCGATGGGACAGTAGGAAATTGACCGCCAAGAAAGAAAGTGACCGGCAAGTAAGCGTCAACCAAGGGTTGAGGGACGAGGCGAAAAGACCGTAGGATCTATCGTGATCCTGAAGAAGAAATACTTCTGTTGCCCTACCGTCGGCGAACAATCTCCCGTTAAAGAGGACGAGTGAAGAACAATTCCCCGTAAGGAGGAAGAATAGAAAGAAGCACATCTGCCGTTCTTTTTCATCTGATCTTCACGCACCCGGTGGCTTGTCCGGAGGGTGAGGTGAAGGATTAGAGAGAAGAAGCTGAAGTCTTCGTCGTAGCCGACGCTCCCGCCGAGATCCTTGTGAGGAGGTGAACCTCTTCGTCGTGGAGACCGCAGCTACCGCCATTGTCATCGTCATCGTCTCCGCCTTCGTTCCCGTCCTCGTCATCGTCTACCGCATTGCGCAACGTCCTGCTGCACGTCACCGTTAGGATAATTGGTCTTCGCTCCCGAATTCTCCCGTCAAAATTGGAGTCACGTAAGTGAGGAAGATCCGTGTTTGTGTCCAAGAATTGTTCCAACGTTCAGAACACGTCACATTCTTGTATTAAATTTTGTCAAAACTTTGTATTACGTCCATGCTCATCACCGATAACGTCGTTTAAAATAAAATATTCGCTTTTATAGTTTCTATCGTGGAAAGACGGCTAATTTGTTAATTCATTTTCCATTACCTGGCCCAGGTACGTCGCATGTCTAACCTGATCATTTCACGTGGTACTCAGCACTCAGGATTGTGAGGGTCCAGTACTCAGCAAGGACCAACGCCCTGTGCGTTTTTAGTTTCACCTCTCGTACTCTCGTCGCACTACTGGCTAGTCGGATAGCAGACTAAGAGCTGCATATAATTTTCTCTTAGTGGCGCCCATTTTCAGGGGCTAGGTTCCGACACGAGCTGCCGTAATCAGCCTCAATAGATTTTATAGTTTTTGAAGATCGGGAGTCATTGTGAGCGACGTCGCGGATAGTTCCTCCGAGGTGACCCTCACCAAAAGTCTCTCGGAACGAGCGGTTCGGGGCAGTCGACTTTTACAATTAACTTTGAACTTGGAATAGTATAAAAACTCCTGAGAGTATTCTATGATTTGGAAATAATTATAACTCCTAAGAGTTCAATATTGAAGGCTACTCCTAAGAGTGCAGTGACTCGTTTGAGTTCTGAACTTGGACTGAATAATTTCGAATGCTGCCCTTGCTTCTAGTGCAGTATATAAACATTCAAGATATGGAGTCGCGGGGTAAGGAGAATCCGTACTACATGACCGCGCTCCGCCGAAATATTGTTTATGGTTAGATAATGAAGCGGCGTGGTCGCTCCGGCAATGTTTATCCTTTGCATTCCTGGAGCGTAGTCCACGCTTCACTGATAGATAGTATTCAAATAATATGGTTCAAAAGTTCTCTCCAAAGTTCTTGGTTAAATAATTACACGTTTATACTAGAAAATAATTGTTCGCTAAATTCACTATGCCACAGGATAACACTCATGTAATTGAAATGCGGTAGTCCGATAGTTCACATGTGGTGCGCGTAACTAACACTTATTACTCCTGACTTGCAGGTGAGGGGCCTCGATGCTCCTGTTTGAGTGGTTTCACGGCGTTGCACCTGGGCATCTATCACGTAAGAAGTCCCTAGGATCGTTAAAGTGAAAAGTGAGATTCTTCGTTCGAGTTTGCCTCCTTTGCTATCACGTAAGTATTTGGCCCGCGAAAAAGTGAGATCATTCATATAAAATATCTCGGCATCAAATTGTACGTCGAAAAGTGAAGACTTGGGTGAGATTACTGAAAATTACTAGCGTGTAAACGACAAATGAAAGGAATGGCCGCACAGTTTATTATTGAAAATAGAAACCAAATTATTAAACAAGCAATATAAATATATCAATACCCGGATAAAACCATAATATACAGCAAATTTTTGATATGAAAATATTGTATAGATAATCTGGATAGAAATTTTTTTCGAAAAATAGATAATAATAATAAATAAATAAATAGATAAATAAATAAATAAATAAATTAAATTAAATTATAATTAAAATTAAAAAATCTGCTTACTTTTTTCTTTTTGCCTCTAAAATTTTGCAAAGTTTATTTAGGCATGACCTATTAGGGTTTCGTTGGAATGGCTGACTTATTGTTAATTTTAGCGGCTGCAAACGAGCAGCGTCAAGAGGAGATCCGGGAATTGCGGCTCTTGCGAAAACGTTTTAGAGATGCCTCAAACCCATTTGATGTACCCGAAACGCAGTTCTGTTACTTGTATAGGTGAGTGAAAATTCATTTAATTAGCAACTACACTTGAGAAAATTAAGGAGGTAGGCAACAAAACAATACTATACTAGTGTAATGTTGTTGCTAATCTCTATTTTGAATTATAGATCTTAATTTGGCAATGATTGCGTAATTTTATCTCATTTGTCAATGAGATATTCATCCAGTGCCTGTGTATGTTGAAGATATTTTGCGAAAATCCATCGTATGTCTATGATTGGATAGCTTCAAATTTTATGCACTTAGATTGTCGCGGGAAGCAACCAGACTACTGTGTGAAGCTTTGCGGCCACTTGTACCTAATCAGATACGTGGAACAGCCATACCGCTGGAATTAAAAGTAAGAGTTCGGAGCAGAATAAAGTGTCCAATTTACAGTCGAAAAAATTGGAAAACAACAATGTCAGGGTGTCACATCGCTTGTGGATTCCATATAAGCTATCTCTTGACTGCATTGGGCAATGTTGCTTTTTTCACGCATATATGAATGTGTAATGGATGCACAACACATTAGTGTGTTTCTTCAGACATTCGATTTGTTGGTTAATGTATTTATTTATCTATTTGCAGGTCCTTACAACTTTGAATTTCATGGCATCTGGCTCATACCAGAAACAAGTCGGACAGGATTTCTTGTCGAGTATGTGTCAAGCTTCTGTAAGTGGAGCGATTCACACTATTGTTGGAGGTTTGAATGCTATGATGGAAGAATGGATTGTTTTCCCAACACAGCCGAATGAATTGCAAAACGTTAAGGATCAGTAAGTTCATGTGTCATATTATTTTTTTTTTTTTCAGTATGAGTTACCTGAGGCAAATAAAGTCTAGCATCTAATGAAGTCCCGTTTGAAAAAAAACACATTTATGGGTGTCCCAACACCATAACTGGTTTGTATTTCGGAAAAGGGCTTATTTACATGCTGGGCCTTGTTTGCCTCAGGTATTTGTTTGTTTAACAGACATTTTTTTCAGGTTTTGGATCAATGGTGGGTTTCCTGGAGTCATAGGTGCGATAGATGGTACGCACATTGCAATATGGCCACCAGAAACTATGAGAGAGCATTTATACATCAATCGGAAATTATATCATACTCTCAATGTTATGCTAGTAGGAATTGATAAAATATGCACTTTTATTTCATAAAAATGCATGTAGACGGTTCTGAGTGTATGGTTAGGTTGATAAAATAGAATACGTATTATGAACTAGTACGATTGGGTTATATTTTGTTACAGGTCAGTGACTATCACGGAAAAATATTAGCGGTGAATGCAAGTCATGGTGGTCGAACACGTGATTCGAGAGTCTGGAGTGGATCTGCAGTATCGGCTCATTTAGAAGCACAATATAACAATGGCAGAACTGGCGCTTGGTTGTTGGGTACGCATACAACTCAGAATTTCATCGACCTTACAGATTAGCTATCCTATATTATCGTTGTGTACAATAATTAAATGTGGGTCCTAACCCCATAATTTTTGTCATATAAAGTTATTTAATAACTTTTTTAGTGTCTATTACTGCAGGTGATTCTGGGTATCGCATCCTCCCCTACCTGATGACACCGAAACTTCATCAAATTCCAGGGACGCTATCGGCTGCCTACACTAAAGCACATGTGAGGTCTCGTTGTGCTATCGAACGGTGTATAGGAGTATTAAAAGGACGCTGAAGATGTCTGAGGAAAGAGCGAGCCTTACACTATCAACCTGAATTTGCAGGTACATCTTTTTTTTCATGATTGGTATAGGTTGCTCTAATTATCGTCGTCTTCAGCGAAGTAAAGAACTATAATTATATCAATCAAACGTGCTAATTTCTCTATTTGTTTTGATCGCAGCGTTAATTATAAATGCTGCTTGTGTATTACACAATTACGCAAAGTTTCACAACGTAGCAAATCCAGCAGAATTCTTGGATGAGATTGACAGGGATCTGAAAAACTTCGTACCACTGGATATTTTGGCGGAAGGAGGGCGTAGACTCACAGGGAATGAAGTACGGGAGAGTATAATTGGACGACATTTTGCAAACTAAAAATATATGAATTTTAATAACGCTGCAACCAAATATAGTATTATTCTAAACACACAGCGCAAACATCTTTTTATCCGTTCTACATCCATTGGGAATAATATTGATGCATTTTTATAATAGTATGCTTATAGTGATTAACAGTCGACATCAAAGCAACCGTTACATAGGTAAAAAAAAAATCTAACATAATTATAAGCGAAAAAAAAATACTCTTGGTTGGCATCATAAATGTCATACATAGATTGCTATAAAACTCTTTGGTATTACGTTAAGTAGTACAATATCGGAATAACCATTCTTCTCATCAGTTGCAGTATGAATACTGTTCACATATAATATTAAAATAGGACACTGCTTCTCTTCTCTTATATGCAAATGATTATATCCGTTGATAAAAATATCCATAGGAACTAGGTTTTGATGATCACAGTATTATTTGGTACCCATATAACAATACATTGTTAACAGCTGTTATGAACTATAATATGGCATGCACAAAGCTGTTTGTGTAATCATTGTGATTGTCATATTATGTATAATGACAACTGTTGACAATCCATGATAGAATCCTTACGCAGACGTTCAATTAATCTTGCAAGTCAGTATCGAGCCAGTATTCAGACTGTTCCTCCAAAACTTCATCGTTGGATTCAGCAAGTGGTTTGTCGGCGCTGTGAAAAAGTTCACTTGTTGCATGAGTATTTTCAGTGCGTGAACTATGGAGATGATTTCTTAAAAACACATGGATCTTCCTTAACTCCTCCAGCAGACTTTCTAACAGCTCCACATGGTTTTTTTTAAGCTCCACTTTCTGAAATTGCAGCTTCAGCATGTCGAGCGATATATCAGTCAGGTTCATATCTGAATGCATAAGAAATAGTCAGTTACTAAAATACAAAGACTCAGCGAATAATTACAATGCACAAAATATGGTACAAAGAATATAGCAACTCATATCAGGTGAACACTAGGATGTGTGACATGAAAGTCTCATTTTTTAGGTAATTAGGCCCCTCAAAGCGTAGATGACCCTCAAGTACACTTTTGTACGTGGAATTTGCCAGCAAAAATTTGTAAGGTGGCGCTAAACCGATAAAACTAGATTTCCCTTTAGCGAAATCTTACAAATTTTTGCTGGCAGATTACATATGCTATTGTATATTTTTAAGTGGAGATCTACGTCTTAAGGGCTCAAAGAGAAGAATCAACAAATTTTTTTACACCCTCTGGTAAACACAGTATGGTGAAATAGTAGAGTAGAAACTTCTTTACTTGATTGTTTTTTTTGAAGTTTTTGATTAAGTGGTTGCCTGGGTGCGTTTATTTGGATCTTTAATTAGGCTGGTCCTTTGACTATCAGTCAAAGGATTTTCTCTCTGTGAATTGACTGCGGAATTCATCAATACTCCACACCTTAGATTCACAGGAGTTATTGCGCGTTCATAATTTGCCGGAGAATCCGTGGATACTCCAGTCCTGTTATCAATAGAAGATGCTGCTCGTTCCACATTCACCAGAGAATCCGTACATACTGCAGATCTGCGTCTAATAGGAGGTGCAGCTGTTGGCTGATTTTTGGGAGAATCCATAGATACTCTGTGTCTGCGTCCAACAGGAAGTGCAGCTGTTGACCGTTTCTCTAGAGAATACGTCGGAACTCCATAAGTATCATTGGGGCGATTGGTTGCTGTTTCAGAATTCGGTGCCGAATCCTCGTTACAAATATAATAAAGAATATCAGGGTATTCTGTGTATTGACTTTTGTTGGGTGACGATCTTGTGTGAGTAGCTCTGGTTTGTTCTCTGTCATTAGTGTTTGTAAGTTCGCAATTACCCAGATTCTGCAAAATAAAATTACGTTCCAGCTGTAAAATAAGGACTGTGATGGTAAAAAAATTAACCAAAAAATGCTACATCTGATTTTAGCTATATTATGATTGATCTCTCTTGCCTCTTTATTTGAAGTATTTGAAAATCCTCCCTCTCGAATATTAGATAGTCCAGCTGCTTCGGGCGTAAGAAGTTCTTATAGTTCCTCTTCGAGATCCGTGAAACTCATTTTCTTTGGAGAGCCACCTCCAGTGCCACGTGCATGACTTCTTTGTTGTGTTTTTTTTTCAATACAGATGCTTTACAATCGGCCCAAATCTGAAGAAGACATAGTCAATCTTATGTATACTACTACTAATTTGTACTATGCCATCATAACATTGAGTGACGACAAACTTTTATCCATGCATCTCTAGTTTTGGTAGGACCCTCTCCAGAGCTGTTCAATTTTGTTGCTACTTTTGTCCACATATTTTGCTAGGAAATTATTAGTTATCCGTATTATAGTAACTGTATAATAACAGGGCAATGATTTTTCACTCGTCTTACCAATTCTCGACGAGATTCTGTCTTCTTAGACACTCGATCTCTCAATATTTTTGGATTTTCCTTGAGGCACTCCAACATAATTTTTCGCTGTTTGTGTGTCACCATTGACTAAAGATCCTTTAAAGACAGCCAGCGAAATAGGGTTTATTGAAGCTCGAGATTTTCACTGTCGCCGAACGCCCTCTTAGTGACCTCGAACAGTTCAGACTCAACTACAATGCTCGGCAACGGCAATACGGGAAACACAGGTCGCCAAACAGTAATTACCGGTCGCGCCACGAGTTCTGTTATATCGACAAAACAGGTCATTCCCGGGAATTTTAATCTCATTAGGATAATCTGGTCAGCGAGCCGACTTTTTGCGAATACCAGATAGCCCTAATTTTTGTGTTTATTAAGTAATTTGAATTTTCGCGTGTTTTCGATTTTATATTCCAAAAACATCTAAGAACTGCCGAATAGGACCGCTTCCAACATGAGAATATGTGAAATTGTATGAATACTATTTTTTAAAAAATTTCTCAAACAAAAAAAGGTTGTTTTTGTTTTTTCTTTTTTGCAGAATCTAAAATATATAGTGCGATGGTACGGATGATATTTGTTTACAACGAATTGTTCATTTAGCTAACAATGATATTTGTTTACAACGAATTGTTCATTTAGCTAACAAATGAAGAATGAACATTTTTTTTTGGTTACATGTGAAAAAGTACCACATACCTATAATGATTTTTAAAATCAAAAGGGTACCTTAATGCGACCTTGATGTTTTTATTCAGCAGCAAAAAGAAATTGTTTATTAAAAAATGCATTTTCCAATATTATAATTTTGTTTATAACAAACGATTTTTTTCTCAAAAATCATTGTTATTTTTTTCTGGAAAAGAAATTTTTAATAATGTCATGAACAATGAATTTGCGTATGAAAATTTTTTCAACAACAACAGTAAAAAAATTGAAAAAAGTATTAATGAAAACATCTGGAAATAAATTGTTCTCTGATAAATATTTGATTTATCAATTTGTGCATCCCTTAAATAGTGATAAAAAAGTGAAAAATGAGAATTAAAACATATTATAGGCGGTATCTATTTCCTGTTGATTACAAATCTTTTTTTAAATTTGCAAGATCTACAGTAGTTTTGAAGACGTGCGCAAAAAACGAAATCCTCTCTCTTTTTTGTCACTGAATTGTTGATAACTTTCGCAAGTCTTGGCAACGCAACTTGAATTTCTTCAAAAAGTTTCCGGATGCCATTTCGAATCGAATGATACCTCAACCAGGCGATTTGGAATTCGTAAGACGTCGACTTGCTGACTAGACTACGAGAAAGACGACATCGAGGGATTTTTCGCTTCCTGAAATTGCAAATTACTTCCGGAACTGGTAACAGTGATAACACCTGGAAGGAAATATTCATGACAACACACTACGAAAAGAAAGGTTAGTCACAAAAATTTGCCCCTCAAATTTTCGTGAAATACCCGACGTCGGATTATTCCTAGTTTTAACAAGAAACACACGTATAAAAAAAAAGGAGATAATCATTTCTAATATTACGGGAAGTATTTCGTAAATTTTGAACATTTGGTCGTTGATTCTTTAGCCAAAGTTTTGAAGGACTTCGTTTTCAGGAAGCACCGCTAAAAGGTAAATCAACATGGCTTCCCATACTGTCGCTTGACCCGAAGACCCGTGCAGACAGAGAAGGACTGTCGCTTGATCCGAAGACCCGTGCAGACAGAGGAGAACTGTCGCTTGATCCGAAGACCCGTGCAGACAGAGAAGGACTGTCGCTTGATCCGAAGACCCGTGCAGACAGAAAAGGACTGTCGCTTGATCCGAAGACCCGTGCAGACAGAAAGGTTAGGTTAGGTTAGGTTATCGTTGAAACAGAAGATTCGTACAGACAATAAAACCGCAAGTTTTGTGCACAAATTCTATGCACTCTGTAGATTCTTCAATTTTTGCGATGGTTTTGTACGGTAGTTCTGGTTATTGCGAAGACGCTCGCCCAACCAGACAAGATCCTTACGTATCTTCACTTTCATCATGAAATACGCGAAGTCTTTACGATGAGTACCGCACGACTCATGTTCAAACCAACCAGGATATTTAACGTGGACAGCCTTGACCATTATTGGGAATAACGTGTCCTGGATCAAATAGCTGCCCCGCAAGGAAGGGTAAGAGACATCAAAGACTGCATTCATCAGCCTAAATGCCATGGAAAATTCATCGCTGGGCACGCAAAGGTGACCGAGATCCAAATTGTCTCTAGTTTCGTACGCACGGAAAAACGTGAGAAGTTGCCGATCGTGCTGTAAGCTCTGACTAGGATCGATCATCAGCAAGGCGCACATCTGGCACTCGCTTATCGCGATGCACTTCTTCAATACGTACCCCGCAAAGTACTCAATCGCGCTCGACTCTAATGAGGGCTCGCGATCGGTGACGTCGATCACGAGCCTTTCTACGTCTAATGGCGGTTCTTCATCAGGGCAAGCGAGCACGTTGCTCGACGATACGCCGGGGGAAACTGCAAAATCGTGTTCTTCATCGCACGCGTTATACTCATCATTTCTGATGAGCGTGTCGTCTTCGTCATCCAGACAGTTCGCAGATTGCGCGGGTCGATTTAGATTCATCACGGCGTTTTTCTGCGAAATCAGTCGGAACATTTTCGCACTTGGGTTCTGATTATAAGTACCCCTATACATGCGACCTATAGAAAAAAGATTTTCTACCGCGTCTTGGTTCAAACGTTCCGTCATCAGGAACTTGATTCCTTCGAGCTTCAGATCACTCCAAAGTTGTAAAATCGCGGTCAACGTCAATACAAGCCCCTCGAAACAGGGTGGTATTTTAAGGCCCTGCCGAGTTATCGTACGCCACGAACGACACGCTTCTAACTGATTTCGCAGATTTGCTTCCACGTTCGGGTGGACGTCGGAAATCGCGCACCGGTTCGGATTCTTATCATTCGCGCAACGACTATTCAAGTTATCGAACAGATCGTTCAAGGTCAGGAAAAAATTTGCCGTAGCAGTAACCGTGTCTCTCTGTATACCACCGGTAGAGGAGGCGGTAAACAATGCGGCTGAAACGCGACGGCTAAAAACTTGCAGTGCAAGCCGACACTTCATCCGCTCAAAGTTGCTAGGATATACATGTTTTTCCGTGAGCTTACAGGCTGCTCTGGTACCCTTACCACTTTCGAGATTCCACAAAGACTTGACGTCATTCCAGGAAGCTCTCGCGTTATCATTAACCTGGATATCGTGCAGCAACAACTGGTTCCTGATACTTTTGAATAGATGAGGGACATCGAATAAGCAAAATACCTTGAAGCCCCTATGCGAAAAGTTTGGACGATCCGCCGTTACTCGACTGGATAAAGCGCTTCGATTGTTTGTGCCCTGATCACATACGATTGCACGAACGCACAAGCCGGCCTCGAAAAGAGCGTCAAGAACAGCATCGATCAGATTGTTCAACATTCCGGAAGTTACGGCGCCAGCGCTCAAGAAATAGGCAACTGGTTGCTTCCAATTGAACAACAAACCTCGTACCATGAAGACCAACGCGTTGGTAGCAACCCCCGACGAGCAGCCGAAGGAACCGAAATCCTCGAAGCCTTCAATTTTCTGCTTCCCGTCGTGAAGATCGAACGCTTTCCTGATTTTCATCTCGTCGAACAGTAAAACGCAGTTACGTTCCTCGGAGCGCATACAAGAAACCTTAGTCTTCAACGCACGAAACACTTCGCAACTAATACCTGGCCAGAGTTTTATTTTACCGAACCACTCCTTAATTGAACTTTGCGACGGCAGCACGAAACCGAAATCTTCCCGCATTTTTGCGTACAAGCTCGGGGACGTGTAGTGCATTTTAAGAGCTAATTGCTTCTCGTCTTCTGTAAACGTGCCGTAGTTTTGTAAAACAATTGCATCATTATGAAAGTTAACAAAAACCCCTGCACTTTTCGCGCAACCGCCTTCGCAAGCGCTGCGTTCGCAATTACACCCTGCTGCAACCGAATCGTTAGGCGACGAATTGTTTGCGCCTTGGATTTCACGATACCGCGAAGATCGCTATTTTCTCGCTTGAGCTTCACTATTATTGTTTTTTGACGAGCTATCCTAGCCAGAAGCGAGAGACGCTCGATTTCCCACTGCTTGGGCTCAGCATCATTTTCCTGCATGTCCTCGTCCGAATCAGGGATTGGATACAAAGTCGGAACAGCATGATTTTTTAACCTACCGCACGGGAGCAGATCAAGATGGGAGAAGTGTAGCCCACAGATTTTAATTTTTCTCAATTCCGAGTCAGATAGCTCGGCATGATCATCTAGACCACTATTCACTAGCCAGGTGATACAACGGTCCCTGTTACTGACTGGCAAGGAAAAGAACTTGAGACCCGGGACGCCGTCTCTGCTGCAGGAGCCACAACCCGTGTACGCACACCGGCTGTAGTGCGTCGATTTCGTTGAGGCACCCTGGTCCATCATTTCGTCAACGAAAAAAAGTTGCGCTAATTACCACTCAAAGTGATCGAAGGCCGTCGGATAGTGGGACCGATGATGAAACAAAACCAGCCGTATCTTATCGACAGAGGACGAAGAAACAAACGCGATAGAATGCGAAGCTTTATAAGGGTGAAAGCTACGATAACCCTTGATGGAGGAAAGGCTATACGAGGAGAGACTTAATTAACAATATAAGCTATTGTTAATAGGCCGTGCAACCAGTGCTCTTATTCTAGCCCTCGAAAATTCCACGCGCCCGCAACGATTTTGTACTTACCGAACAAGCCGTTGCGATCTTCAAAAGTAAAGTCCTTCCGTTGACTGATAAAGGATCCTTAGTCGATGGTCTTTCTCGCCGAAACATTCACATATAAAATATGAGAGGAGAACACTTGGTGAATTGTACTTACACGCACCCTTACGTAGAAATTAATACACCAAACAAAGTACCTCCGGAGAAGCGAGAACTAGACTGTATGCGATTTCGTTGAAAATTCGCTACAATGAGAAGTCTCCGCCCGTCCCCACCATACATGCCGCTGGTGCGGACCACGCGGTGAGGGCGGTGCTACCATTCTGTTGACGTGATGTACTCAATCAGAAAAGGTTTACGTCTATTACTATTTTTTGCTGAAATGTTTTAAGATATCGTTGTATATGTATCGAACGCATTGTCAAAAAATATTTTCGTTCTGAGCGCAATTATTGATGTAATGATTGCCATAATAGACTAGTCAACAAGTGCCATTTGGACCAACTTTTTTCAGCAGTCTCCGAAAATTATGAATGAGGTGTCATTCGATTCGGAATGGCATCTAGATGATTTTTGAAAAAAATGAAGTTCCGCTTGCAAAAATTGTAAAAGTTATTAACAATTAACTAAAAAAAAAAGGGGTTTTAGTTTTTTGTAAATATCTCAAAAACTAATGAAGATTTTTCAAATCTGAAAAAAGATTCAAAGAGAGGAGGAAATTTCCGAAAAAAAGTCTCGATTCCCGAAACTGTAAGTTCAATATTTATAATTTTCCCAGAGGGTTGAAAATACGGCCGAAAACGGGTACTCTGGCTTGTAGAAGCCATGCCCACTTTGTACACTTTAACCATAAAAATTTTTCAAACATACTAAACATGGAAAAAAAAAAATTGAAAAAATTCAGGCAGCAACTGAATAGATGAATGAACGATAATCCGCTTGAAAAAAAATTTTATAACAATTTTTCATTTAGTTATTCGATAGTTACTTAATAATTTTTTTCTGCTTGAACATGAACATTGCAAGTGTGATAATTGTTAAACTATAAGTTTTAGATTCTTTTCCTCTCTTGGAGCAATTCTTGAAAGGCTTAAGAATAGAACCCTGTTGGAAAAATTGAAAAATCTTCATTTTTAAGTTTTTTATTAATAATTTTCGTTGTTGCAAAATTAAAAACTTAAATAAATCATCGAAAAAATTTTTGTTTTCTAAATATTATTAACGATCCGTTCTTATGTTATTAGAAACTGCATAGAAATAATTTTTTTAAATTTTTATCTCTAATTGTTTAAAAAATTGTTATAAACAAATGCGTTGTTTATAAGATAATTGGAAATTTTTTTATGGAATTTCAATTTTTGATACAAATAATGATTTTTGAAAGAAAAATTGTTCCCTCAAAAAATTTTTTTATTCCAAAACGCATTTGTTAATTAACAATTATTTTCTCCCACTTCTAATTAATATTAAGGAACCATATTTTTTTTTCAAAATTATTATTTGTTTTTCTTTTCGATATAAAAAAAAAATTTCATTTTATTCATTTTTTCATTGTTTATGCAATAAACAATTTGTTATAAACAAATAAATTTTTACCTTTTATTTTTTCTTCTATTCTACTTTCTGTCACAAAAGCAGGAATGATTTTTTTTTCTTTTCAATTTTTTTATCATATTTTTTTTAATTTTTAAACATAAGTTCTCTGTAATTTCGTCATCTTATCTGGTTTTTCATCCTTAACATTATTATAATATGGAAACTAATGGAGATACGATTAAAATACTTCAGACTTATTTATTGTCTATTACATAAAGAATAAATTCAGCTTAAAAGTTCAGTTGTTACTCATTTATTTATTAACTTTATAGCAATTGTTGATGAAAAATACTTAGGGAAAAATTTTTTTTTTTTGCTCTAATGCTTCAAAATCTTTTCAACTATTACAAATATGACTACCTCATTCAAGTATCTTATCAATTATTGTTCATTACTCAACATTTTTACATTCTAAATTTTAAAATCACTTCATTATACTTGGAATTCTTAAAAAATCGGAAGGATTTTCCAACAGAGAAAAAATTATTGTAAACAAAATGAATTACTGTTATAGACTATTATCACGTGATCTTCTTCAGTATATGTATATATAACGAGAGCTGTAAGAATCACAAAATTTTTAGATCAATTAGTTGAACCTTTTTTGTTGTGTTTAACTGACAATGAAACGAAGGTCCGAAGAAATTTTGTTTGTTAACAGTCGACTAATTTATTGAAAAATGAACTTACAAGATTTTTTCTAGCGTGACTTTTTTCTTGCGAGTGTTAAGAATACGTGATAATTTATTAAAATTTTTAAATTGATAATAAATACTATACAGAAATTATTTTATGTAGTATACTCACTTTAGAGGCAGTCCGCGCACGCCGTGCGGTCGCGCGGATCCGTAGTTTCAGCGTTAAACTAGAATTATAAATAATGGGCATAGAGTTAAGGGAGTCGGGACTATTTAATTGGAAATTTCCTTCTCTTCAAGGATCTTTTTCGCAAATTTCTCAACTATTAATGGTTTCTGAATTATTCGCAAAAAACTAAATGCCTTCTTTTTTCGTCTTACTGTTTACCAACGGGTTGGAAAGAGATGGGGAGGACCGATCTCTCGCTCTTTGTCGTTCTTGGTTGCTGCCTTGTCGGCTACTGTGCTCCGCCCTCGATACACCGGTGCTCCGTAAAATGTTTACAATGTATGCTCAACGCAGAAACGGCTTGTTAGAAATAAATAGTCTAACAATAAGCAACAAGTGCCTTTCGGGTCAACATTTTTCAGCAGTCTCCGAAAAATATGAGTGAGGTGCCATTCTATTCGGGACAGCGGGTAGAATTTTTTTGAAAAAAATCAAGTCCCGCTCGTAGAAAATTACAAAAGTTATAACCAATTTTGGGAAAAAACGGGGGTTTGTTTTTTTGCAAATATCTCAAAAACTATTTTAGATTTTTAAAATTTTTATCGCGATTTTTGGATTAGTCATCCTTTAGTTAAGTGACAAGTTTCTGCTGCACGAACATGAACATTGCAAGTGCGATAATTATTAAGCAGTGAATCTCAATTTTTTTTTCTTCTTGGAGCTATTCTTGAAAGGCTTTAGAATAGATCCCCGTCCGAACAATTTAAAAATGTTCATTTTTCACTTTTTCATCAACAATTTACGTAGTTGAGAAATGACAAACTCGAATTAACCATACAAAATTTTTTTTTTTTTAATTTTGATTGATCCAGGTTTTTATCATCAAAAGCTACATGATAGTGTTTTTCTTTCAATTTTCATCTCTTACTGTTTAATAAAATTGTTAGAAACAAATGCGTTGTTGACGAGATAGTTGAAATTTTTTTTTATCAACTGAATCTTTGATGCAAACGATGATTTGTAAAAGGAAAATCGTTTCTCAAACAAGTTTTTGTATTGCTTAAACACGGATTTGTTAATTAACACTTATTTTTATTCCACTTATAATTAATATTAAGGAACGGTTTTTTTTAAATCATTTGCAATACACGTACATTAATTTTTTTTCCAAATTTGTCATCTCTACACGATGAATCGAAGAAATAAAGAGCGACTACGACGAATGAATATTTCATTATTTTTCGTCATGAAAATTTGTATGACAAAATTTTCATTCACGCAAGCGCTGACTGAAACATGAAAAAATTTGACACAATTTCTTTTTTGTGATAACCAACGTAATTTTCGTATGGGACCCAAGAAAAAGAAAACGTCTATTTGGCACACTCTAAATTATCTATAAATTTATGGATATTGACCTCTTTTTTTGATGATAATTTTTTCAATAGATACTTATTTCGGGTTGGGAAGGAAACAAAACATTTAAAATAATCAAGTCTGTTTGTCTTCACGTTAATTTTATTACTACTATTATTATTATTATTACTATTATTATTATTATTATTATTATTATTATTATTATCATTATCACTATTATTATTATCATCCTTATTACTATTATTATAAATTTCATGTTTTTCTAATAAATATTAAAAATAAAGCTATGGCGGCTCTTCACAAAGCCGCCGCCGCCGGTACCCCCGCCCCTTCCTCCTCCTCCGCCGCGGCCGCCACTGTGCCTTTTGGCACCGGCGGCGGTGCCGCGTGTTTTTTTGCGTTTCCTGCTGTAATGAAAAAAAAGTTGAGGCTTTTGTCAGACGACACGAAATTAAGATTAACAAGAAATTCCAAATTCGCATGTTTGTGTGATTTCAACGCGCTAGAAAGCTGCTGTTAAACTTCGCTAACATCATGCTACTTCATAATACTTTTTAATTTGTATTCTTAATATTCAATATGGTAAAAAGGTACACAGGGAAAAATTTTTATCCGAAGTGATACCAAACAAATCTGGTCAAAACTCACTTTTTCTCGCCGTTGCCTTTCTTCTCCGGTACACCTTGTACCGGAGGTTCGCTCCCCGTAGCTTCCTCCGGCACAAGGTGTACCGGAGGTGTTTCCGGGATCTCCTCTCCCGTCGTCAACGCCGTCCGGAGGCCGGCCTCGCCGCTGGTCTCCGGTACAAGATGTACCGGAGATGGCAACGTCTGATTATTTTTTTCTGTAAAAATTGTAGAGTCAATTTATCATACAATGTTGCTAATGTGAGGGGATAGGGCATGTAATACACTTTACGATCGTTATATTTCATAAATTCATTTCGCATACGAGTTCGAAGATATCGATGAAAAATGAAATATTCGATCTAAATATATAGCTATCGTAATCATCAGATTGCATGACCGTATTCGAAAAAGTAATCGTAATTCATTATTAAAATGAGCCAGAAATTTGAATACCTACGTGCTCCCTCCTGCATGGCTGGTGTTCGAATGAGCTCGCGTGCGATTTATAGCAAAAACCGAGGCACATTCCGCGGATAATACAGGATATTTTCTGTGCTACGGTGACAGCACACTATCGTTCCTTTTTTACCGATACAACCGATAATGCAAAACTACACGGTTAGCGCCGTGCCCCTCGTGCCCATTTGCTTGCTCCAAATCGTTACCCATGGCTGGCTGTCTTTAAATATCTTCAGTTAACGGTGTCACGTTCGTCTTGAAAGTATGTACAAATTAGATTTCTGTCAAGTTTGCAGTTTTCACCAATTGAGGAAAAAAATTTTTCTTTCCAAATCGTGTATGCCTGAAAGGAAAAAGCGACGTAGCTGTCGAGAAATAGCATAATTCTAGGTTTTTTTGTTTTAATTTAAACCTGAGGTATAACCCTGTGATAATAATTTCACGTTAACTACTTACGTTTTGGCTACGATACGCGTACTTGGCGGATAGCCCGAGGACACACGTGGTTGAGCTCAGGTTGGACCGTTAGACCGCTTGGCGGTTTCAACACGTTCTTCGATTCCTAGAGGTTATAGTGTTGCCGGCGCACGCGCAGGGATAACCCACGATGGCTCGTGGCAGAGGATTCGCTAGGGATCTCATTTTTCACTTTTCCAGTTACGTGATAGGGCGAAATGAATGAAGTTAGATGTGGGTCTTTTGAATTGACTCTGAATTAACTCAAACACGCATTTTTTTTTTTTTTGTTCAGACAGAAATCGACCGAACGCGATTTGAAATTATTTTTTGATTTCTGATTTTTTTTTCGTTCAGATCCCATAATGTTTAGTTCAAAACGCGGGGTAAGAATCAAGAGACTCGGTGGAAAAATAATTCGTGGGACACTTTTTTTACGTGTTTTGACGTGAGGGACACGAATCCATTAAGCAAATTAAGCTACGAATGAATTCCGATGAGATATCTTCATTTTTTCACTTTTCACAGCACAAAATTAGGAATAACTCAATAAATTTATTGAATAGAATAATTTAGCTTGCAGAATCGTGTTCCTGGGGTCAGAACACTTCATAAAAGTGTCCTACGAACGATTTCGAGAATCCATCATTTTTGGGTGAGAAATCGCGATAATTTAGTAGAGGGCCAGACCTGTCAAATTTGGACGATTTTGGAGTCGAATAAAAGGTTTACCGAAATAATTCGTGAGACACTTTTTTTACGTGTTTTGACGTGAAGGACACGAATCCATTGAGCAAATTGAGCTACGACTGAATCCTCTTGGAATATCTTCATTTTTTCACTTATCACAGCGAAAAATCAAGGATAACTCGAATATTTTTATAGATAGATGAATTCAGCTTGCAGAATCGTGTTCCTGGGGCCAAAACACTTGAGAAGAGTGTCCTTCGAACGATTTCGAGAATCCATCATTTTTGAGTGAGAAATCGCGATAATCCAAAGGGCCAGACCTATCGAATTCAGACGATCTTAGAGTCGAAAAAAGAGTTTCACTGAAACAATTCGTAGGACACTTTTTTTTACGTATTTTGACGTGAGGAACACAAGTCTATTGAGCAAATTGAGCTAGGAATGAA
This sequence comes from Athalia circularis, assembly GCA_963978495.1. NCBI lineage: Eukaryota > Metazoa > Arthropoda > Insecta > Hymenoptera > Athaliidae > Athalia > Athalia circularis. The sequence goes on from OZ021702.1 coordinate 12,269,161, forward strand.
TTTCAATGGAATATCTTCATTTTTTCAGCTTTCACAGCACAAAATTAAAAATAACTCAATGAATTTATTAGATAGATTAATTCAGCTTGCAGAATCGTGTTCCTGGGGTCAAAACACTTCAGAAAAGTGTCCTACGAACGATTTCGAGAATCCATCATTTTTGGGTGAGAAATCGCGATAATCCAAGGGGCCAGACCTGTCAAATTTGGACGATTTTGGAGTCGAAAAAACATTTTCACCGAAATAATTCGTGGCACACTTTTTTCACGTGTTTTGACGTGAGGGACGCGAATCCATCAAGCAAATATAGCTACGACTAAATCCTCTTGAAATATCTTCATTTTTTCACTTTTCACAGCGAAAAATGAAGGATAACTCGAATATTTTCATGGATAGATCAATTCAGCTTGCAGAATCGTGTTCCTGGGGCCAAAACACTACAAAAAAGTGTCCTTCGAACGATTTCGAAAATCCATCATTTTTGAGTGAGAAATCGCTATAATCCAAAGGGCCGGACCTGTCGAATTTAGACGATTTTACAGTCGAAAAGAAAGTTTCACCGAAATAATTCGTAGGACACTTTTTCTACGTATTTTGACGTGAGGGACACGAATCCATTAAGCAAATTAAGCTACGACTGAATCCTCTTGGAATATCTTCATTTTTCCACTTTTCACAGCGAAAAATCAAGGATAACTCGGATATTTTCATAGATAGATTAATTAGGCTTGCAGAATCGTGTTCCTGGGGCCAAAACACTTCAGAAAAGTGTCCTCGAACGATTCTGAAAATCCATCATTTTTGGGTGAGAAATCGCGATAATCCAAAGGGCCGGACCTGTCGAATTGAGACGATTTTACAGTCGAAAAGAAAGTTTCACCGAAATAATTCGTAGGACACTTTTTCTACGTATTTTGACGTGAGGAACACGAATCTTTCGAGCAAATTGAGCTCCGAATAAATTCCAATGTAACATCTGCATTTTTTCACTCTTCACAGCACAAAATTAGGAATAACTGAATGAATTTATTGGATAGATCAATTTAGCTTGCAGAATCGTGTTATAATGTTTTTTCCAGATTGGATTCATTAATTATAATGTTTTTTATGAAAATTTATTCATTCATCAGTCAGGATAGATAGGCTTTCTCAAGTGGTTCGAACAAAACTAGTAGGCACATGGATATTAAGCGCAGATAGTGACATGTACAATTTTTTATTACGTGCCCCGAAGGCGTAGAAACAATCTCGTAGATTTGTAAGGGAAAAATGTCAGCTATCAGATTTGTTATAAAATAGATATTCTGGAACAGTATTTAGGGGAACAAAATCAAACACAGGACGACACAGTACTCTATAGGCGCGATTAAGCTGACCGAATTATAAATAATGAAGCAACAAGGGCGAGTACGACAACGGACAAACAGATATAATGACGACACGGTTGCTTTATGAAATTTACACAGAACAAATAGATATTTCCGAAGATATTCAATAAAACATCATTTAAGACAGATTATGCGACACGAGGCACAGGATAGAATATAAAAGTTCACAAGTGGCTCGCGGGACGAACGGAATACACGTGTGCTCACTGAGGTGGTCACCGCAACACAGAGCGAGACTGCCTAATTATTTCGTTGGTCATTTGTACTCCGTAGTCTCATGTGATCAACACCACATGAGTCCTCTACGTACTGTTTTTGGCGGTTCTCGGTGTTTTATTACATTATTCCCCAACATAATGCCTGCGAGATGCCCTATGGCTTCCGAAGATGAACATTGGCATCTTAGGACATTGTGTTCCACCTCAGCTACTTCCTTTGTTTTACATCCTCTAGTATCCTTCCGTTCACACATTCCTCTCGTCTTTCTGCCGTCTATTTTAATTTGTAAAATCTGCACATATTTACATTTAGCGAACATAAAAATATATTTAATAAACTTAATCTATACACATATATGTATACATTCTGCGATCATTGGAAAAGTGATTGAGGCCGGATCCATGCTTGGTCATCCCTCGTCTTTTGTATTATTCTTCTATATTTGAATCGTTTCTATAACTAATTTCTCGGTGGTCCTCAACGATGGCAAATTATATTACATACCCATTTTTTTTTTCGTCCTCGGTATGATATGGTCTTAAACTACATTTATTATATCGTCCTACTGTTTCGTCTGAATCTACTTTCCTCAGTTCATATGCATTATTCTGGAACGATCGTGCAATAATATATGGCCCTTCATATAGTAAGAAAAATTTCTTAGTTTTCTCTTCTTGTGCATCAGATTGGTGTGGCACTCTCAACAAAACTTGATCTCCTTCGTTATATCGAATATTTGAGATTCTCTTTTGTTGCTTTCCCCTAGATTGAAAAGCTGATTGAATTCTTTCGTTGGCTATTACTATTTTCAAATTATGTTGATATTCATCGTTCTCAGGAAACTGATAAAATTTGTTTTATTTTGTTAAGGGGGTTATTACCAAAATGTAATTCGTGAGGTGTAAACCCTGTCGTCACGTGGGTTGATAAATTTAATAGTTCATTTATCTTTGGCAATACATTCGCCCATTTGGTATGAGTTTCGTTACAGTAAGTTCTGAAAAATCTGCCTAGTTCTCGCATTGTCCTTTCGATAGGATTGGATTGTGGATGCCTGATCGTGGTGTGAATTGCCTCAACTCCCTCTGCTGCTAATGCTTGCGCCCAGACAGGGGATGTAAATTGAGTTCCATCATCAGATATAATTCGAGTTGGTTTACCGATATTCCGGAAATAATTATTTATTAATTTATCAAGGCAGACTCTCGTGGTTGCTCGTTTTATTGGGTACAAAGTTACATATTTTGAAAATGAATCTAAAACAACAAAAATATACTGCACTCCTCCCCGGGAGGTTGGCAAGAGGCCGTAGAAATCCACCGATATCATTTCGTTTGGTTGGTTAGAAACGACTGAATTAAACTTTCCCTCCGTAGCATAGTTTACATGTTTCGTGCGCTGGCATAAGTCGCACATCATTACTATTCGCTTTACGTGTTTTTGTAAATTTTTCCAATAATAATAACGATCAATTTCTTTAAAGGTTTTGTATGAGCCCACATGCCGTAAATATTCGTGTATTTTAATGATGACCATTTTCGTCAAACATTCCGGAACTACTAATTTCCATGGTGATTGATTTTTATTTCTATGGAAAAGGATATTGTTATATAATTCATAACGCCCATGCTGATTTCCGTTCTCGATTTCCCGAATTATGGCCAATAATTGATCGTCTCGACGTTGTTCAGGCGCGATACCACGTAAATGTTGCAAAAGGGTTTGATTTATTCTGATTTCATTTATACCTGCTCTTGGATTTTCCTTATTTTCCGCTCTGACTTCGTGAAATTGCTCACCTAACACCGCTATAATTAATTGTTCATTATTGGGTTGTACGAATTTACCTCTAATGTTCCGACTAAAAAAATCAGCGACAATATTATCTTTGCCTTCAATATGTTTTATTTCAAAATCATATTGTTGAAGGAAGATCAACCAGCGTGATAAGCGAGCATTATAGAATTTACTGGTCAACAGAAAAGTTGAAGCATAATGATCTGTAAAGATAAAAGATTTTGTTCCTAATACGTACATCCGAAATTTTGTCAAGGCGTAAACTATTGCTAGCAACTCTTTTTCGGTCGTTGTGTAATGCCTTTCTGACTCTGTTATGCATCGGCTGACTAATGATATTATGCGCTGATTTCCTTCATTATCAAATTGGTATAAGACTGCACTGATGCCCAGATCACTGGCATCCGTTTGTATTCTGAATGGTTGGTCTGATAAAAAATAATTCAGGGTGACAACATCTAAAAAACTTTGTTTCAAATGGTTAAATGCTATTTCATGATCTTGCGTCCATTTCCATGAATTTTTTTCGCTTAATAATGTCCTGAACGGGGTTATTAAATTAGCATGTTTTACGCTGAATCTACGATAATATGTACAAACGCCTATAAATCCTTGTAGTTGTTTTTGGTTTGATGGTGTGGGAAAATCACGAATAATTTCTAGCTTTTCGGGGTTTGGTTTTATACCTTTCGCGTCTAATATAAATCCTAAAAATGGAACGCTCTCTCTAAAGAATAATGTTTTGTTTAATTTTAACGTAAAGCCTGTTTTGAGAAGCCTTTCGCACAACAAATCCAAATGACAAATATGTTGATCAATGTCCTTTGACGTTATTAATAGGTCATCTATGTACGTCGTGACAAAAGAGTTAAAATCATTTCTCAGTGATAATTTCAGAGCTCGGATAAACCCACTACCCGCCGTTTTTAATCCAAACGGAACCCGACAAAATTGATACAATGTATTTCGATGTAAAAAAGCTGTATATTGCTTTGAATTTTCGTGCAACTGAATTTGCCAATATCCGCTAACGAGGTCGGTGGTCGTCATTATTTTTGTAACCTCATGATGCTGGAGAATCTCTTCAATATTCGGGGGACATTCATTATCGGATACTACTACGTCATTTAAAAATCTAGCATCTAAACATATTCTCAAACTTCCATCTTTCTTCGACACTACTCTGATTGGGTTGCAATAGGGGCTGTTAGAGCGTTCTATGATACCTTGTTCCAACATTTTCCTAATTTCTTGATCCACTTTGTCACGGTAAGCTATAGGTATCGGGTAAGTTCGATGAACAAAATATTTTTCGCTCTTTAGGCGAATTTCGTGCCGATAATTCTTGGCACATCCTAATTTTTTGGCGAACACTTCTTTATTTTTATATAACGTACTTTCGAATTTTGCACGCTGCGCGACAGACAAATGACTTAGCTTCTGCACAATTGCCCGAACCTCGGTGCAAAAATCACGCTCCTCGCAGTTTGTGGTTATTACTTCATGGTTATGTTTATTTAATTTCTGATCTCTATTGATATTTCGTGTGACGTCAATATATTGTTACTCCGGGTGGAATCCGCGGAGTGAAATAAAGGGTCAGGGGAAATGATTTGGTATAAAGTCTGCTTCATTCTGATTCGTTAGCGTGCTAAGGCTTTGGAAGCTGAGAACAGACTGTTATTTGCAATAATAACAGCTGACCAGGCAACGTCAGATTGACAGACGCCAAAGACATCTGACGAAGAGCTTAGGGGTAGCGTCGAGAGGCGGCGACCGATTGCACGCTGTCAAACTTCATGTCGTTGGTCATGACGTCATGACAGCGTGACAGCAGCCCTTCGCGTCTGACACTAACCTTTCGGACCATGCGATGCGTATACGCTGAGAACCTGTAAGAGGTTCCCCCCAGCGTAACAATATGTTGGTCGATCAGAATTATCTTGTACACCTTTCAACGCTAGGTTGCTGCTTGCTAGCCTATTGTCAATGCTCTCTGCAATTTTAAATGAGGTTGGCGTTAATTTAATCGGATTCTGCACTTTTAACGCTGTTCGACTTCTTTGATTTAGTTCTGATGAGGTACTACTTCCTGAGGAATCATTCGTAATATTCAAAGGACTTGTTTCTATTTCTTCTGGTAAATTATTGTCATTTATATTACACTGGGCATTGCCAACATTCATCTCCCGCGGGTCATAACAGGATTGTTTTTCATCATGCGACACATAATTAACGCCACGCGACATTTCATTTGGGATGTACACATTATCTGTAGTCATCGGTACCTCCTCCTCTAGACAAACGTTATTTCGGTCAGATTGGCATGTTAAACAAATATCTTCAGCATAATTTGCAACATCGTCAATGTTTTGCGACTCTGTGCACCAACGATTATTTACAGGCTGATCACCAACGACCACTTCATTCCCCACCTCAGACATTAAATCTGCATTTCCCCTGTTATTCTCTAAAAATAACAAGTTTTCAAAATTGGCGTCTTGACCATCTGACACATCCTGTAAACCTTTTGAGGATGATTCCCCCACCGATGCTCGACCAAAGTCATAGTCTGACGCGTTTAACGCGTTACCCGATACGTAAATATTTTCAAGTTCGAAATTAATAGAAACTTCATTTTTAGATAACCAATCAGATCCGAGGATAATTGGGTGAGCTAATTGATTGACAATAAAAAAGATAGTTGGGATATTTTGTTCACCGACTTCCATGTTGACGAGAATTTGTTTATTTATCTGCGTGGATTTTTTGTTAAACGCGGATATTAAGGAAACTTTACATACTGGCAATTCTTCACATTTAACACAGGCGGCTAAATCATCATAAAATTTCTTTGACATACATGTTACCTGGCTACCTGAGTCACAAAGCAAGCTGCATAATATTGTCAGATTTACACGTAATATGTGGACATGAATCCCGTTTATTTTCTAATCTATCATGGGTATCAGGTACATTTTGAATAATATCGTACGTTAGATCCTCTAAAATTGAACGTGTTCCCAGACTCAACGGCGGATCCTTTATACATGAGCCTGTTATTAGTTTAAATGTAAATTTCTCCTCGCAATATTCACATTGTAAGTGGGAGGAGGGGCAGAGAAATCTAATTGAGTTATATTATTTATTTTGAATTGACCAGTATCTTTCGCATTATTTGGGCCGTGATTCGATATATAGTTTGCGTGGGGTTTCTGTAAATATGTGTCTAATTAAACTTCTCTATTTTGTGTGTTTGGTTGGCTGTACCGACCTTTGCTTCTATTTACTTCTTCCTCAATACCATCCAGGAAAGACAATGTTTGCACTAGTTTTTTTTGTATCTGAGTAATCTATACCGGCCAAAGATTTTTGAATTTCAAATGGTAACTGCTTTATAATGGTATAATTTATTTCATATGTCGCTATAGGTAGTTTCAAATAGTTAGCTTCTTTTATTTTTTTATAGAAATAAGCTACCAACGATTTTTCAGATGCCGGAAATTAAGATATCACCCATCTACTTTTCATTTTCATTCTAATCTCTATGCTATAAAATTCGTCATAAAATGCCTTTTAAATTCTTCATATGCAGTAAATGTTATTTTTAATGCATCGAACCAGAATTTTGTTCTCGCTTGTGACGTAGATTCGAATATTATTAATTTTGCTTGTTGCGGTATTCCCTTGATTGTGAAAACCTTTCCATCTCGTCTATAAATTTGATTGGATTATCAATATTTTCATTTCGAAATTGTGGAATCTTGATATCAATATTTCCCATTTGCCATCGCCCAGAACACTCACCCTATGTCCGTTCCGTCGGTGCCCTAGACGTCTCCCTGTGTATAACTATTTGGTCACAAAGCATCCTTCTCAGTTCGTCCATTTCACTTTGCAGTTTTTCGATCGTCAATTGATTTTCGTCTATCGGTTTGTCTTGATTTTGGTTTTGTACTTCAGGATGTACATGCTCTGATTCGACCTCAACCACCACGTTCCGTCGCTCGTCCCTCATTTCTCTATCTAGGATTGGCATTTTGTTATTTAGTTTTTATTTCTACTTAATATTTATCCAAACTTTATTTGTCTGATTTTCAAACCTACTCGTGCCTCAAGTTGGGCGCCAATATAATGTTTTTTCTAGATTGGAATTATGATTTAAAATGTTTTTTATGGAAATTTATTTATTCATTGCTCAGGATACATGGGCCTTTTCAAGTAGTTCGAACAAAACTAGTAGGCAAATGGATATTAAGCAGATAGTGACATGTACAATTTTTTATTACGTGCCCCGAAGGCGTAGAAACAATCTCGTAGATTTGTGAGGCAAAAATGTCAGCTATCAATTTTGTTATAGAATAGATATTCCGGAACAGTATTTAGGGAAACAAAATCAAACACAGGACGACACAGTACTCTATAGGCGCGATTAAGCTGACCGAATTATAAATAATAGAGCAACAAGGGCGAGTACGAGAACGAACAAACAGATATAATGACGACACGGTTGCTTCATGAAATTTGCACAGAACAAATAGATATATCCGATGATATTGAATAAAACATCATTAGAGACAGATTATGCGACACGAGGCACAGAAGAGAATATAAAAGTCCACAAGTGGCTCGCGGGACGAACGAAATACAGGTGTGCTCACTGAGGTGGTCACCGCAACAGAGAGCGAGACTGCCTGATTATTTCGTTGGTCATTTGTACTCCGTAGTCTCATGTGATCAACACCACGAAAGTCCTGTACGTACTGTTGTTGGCGGTTCTCGGTGTTCTATTACAGTGTTCCAAGGGTCAAAACACTTCAGAAAAGTGTCTTTTAAACGATTCTAAAAATCCATCATTTTTGGGTCGCGATAATCCAAAGGGCCAGACCTGTCGAATTTGGACGATTTTGGAGTCGAAAAAACAGTTTTACCGAAATAATTCGTAGGACACTTTTTTCACAAGTTTTGACCTGGGGAACACGAATCCATTAGGCAAATTGAGCTACGTCTAAATTCTCATGGAATATCTTTATTTTTTCACTCTTCACAGCGAAAAATCGAGGATAACTCGAATATTTTCATAGATAGAATAATTCAGCTTGCAGAATCGTGTTCCTAGGGCCAAAACACTTCAGAAAAGTGTCCTTCGAACGATTTTGAAAATCCATCATTTTTGGGTAAAAAATCGCGATAATTCAAAGGGCCAGACCTGTCAAATTTGAACGATTCTGGAGTCGAAAAAAAAGTTCCACCGAAATAATTCGTGACACACTTGTTCTACGTATTTTGACGTGAGGAACACGAATCCATGAGGCGAATTGAGCTACGAATGAATCCTTCTGGAATATCTTCATTTTTTCACTTTCCACAGCAAAAAATCAAGGATAACTCGACTATTTTCATGGATAGATCAATTTATTTTGCAGAATCGTGTTTCTAGGGGCTAAAACACTTCAGAAGAGTGTCCTTCGAACGATTTTGAAAATCCATCATTTTTGGGTAAAAAATTGCGATAATCCGAAGGGCCAGACCTGTCGGAATTAGACGATTTTGGAGTCGAAAAAAAAGTCCTACCGAGATAATTCGTGGGACACTTTTTTACGTTTCTTGAACTAGGAAACACGAATCCATTGAGCGAATCGAGCTACGACTGAATTCTCTTGGGATATCTTCATTTTTTCACTTTTCACAGCGAAAAATCAAGGATAACTCGAATATGAATACAGCTTGCAGAATCGTGTTCCTGGGGCCAAAACACTTCAGAAAAGTGTCCTACGAACAATTTCGAGAATCCATCATTTTTGGGTGAGGAATCGCGATAATCCAAAGGGTCAGACCTGTCAAATTTGGACGATTTTGGAGTCGAAAAAGAAGTTTCACCGAAATGAATCGTTGGACACTTTCTTCACGTGTTTCGACGTGTGGATCACGAATGCATTAAGCAAATCAAACTACGACTGAATCCTCTTGAAATATCTTCATTTTGTCCTTCAAACAATTCCGAGAATCCATCATTTTTGAGTGAGAAATCGCGATAATCCAAAGGGCCGGACCTGTCGGATGTAGACGATTTTGGAGTCAAAAAAAAAGTTTCACCAAAATAATTCGTGGAAAGCTTTTTTTACATGTTTTGACGTAAGGACCACGAATCTATTGAGCAAATCAAGCGACGAACAAATTCCAATGGAATATCTTCATTTTTTACATTTTCACAGCACAAAAATAGAAATAACTCAATGAATTGATTGAATAGAATAATTTAGCTTGCAGAATCGTGTTTCTGGGGCGAAAACACTCCAGAAGAGTGTCCTCCGGACGATTTTGAAAATCCATCATTTTGAGGTGAAAAATCGCGATAATGCAAGAGGCCAGACCTGTCGAATTTGGACGATTTTACAGTAGAAAAAAAAGTTTCACCGAAATCATTCGTAGAACACTCTTCTCACGTATTTTAACGTGAGGAACACGAATCTATTGGGCGAATTGGGCTACGAATAAACTCCAATGAAATATCTTCATTTTTTCACTGTTCACAGCACACGATTAGGAATAACTCAATGAATTCATTGGATAGATTAGATTAGCTTGCAAAATCGTGTTTCTGAAGTCGAAACACTCCAGAAAAGTGTCCTACGAACGATTCCGAAAATCCATCATTTTTGGGTGAGAAATCGCGATAATCCAAAGGGCCAGACCTGTCAAATCTAGACGATTTTGGAGTCGAAAAGAAAGTTTTACCAAAATAATTCGTAGGATTTTTTTTTCACGTGTTTTGACGTGTTTTGACTGAATCCTCTTGGAATATCTTCATTTTTTCACTTCCCACAGCGAAAAATCAAGAATGAGTCGAATATTTTTATAGATAGATCAATTCAGCTTGCAGAATTGTGTTCCTGGGGCCAAAACACTTCAGAAAAGTGTCCGAAGAACAATTTCGAGAATCCATCATTTTTGGGTGAGAAATCGCGATAATCCAAAGGGCCAGACCTGTCGAATTTGGACGATTCTGGAGTCAAAAAAAAATTTCACCGAAATAATCTGTAAAGAACTTTGTTTACGTGTTTTGACGTGGGAAACACGAATCTATTGAGCAAATTAGGCTACGAATGAATTCCAATGGATTATCTTCATTTTTTCACTTTTTACAGCGAAAAATCAAGGAAAACTCGTATATCTTCATAGATAGATCAATTCAGCTCGCAGAATCGTGTTCCTGGGGTCAAAACACTTCAGAAAAGTGTTCGACGAACGATTTCGAGAATCCATCATTTTCGGGTGAGAAATCGCGATAATTCAAAGGGCCAGACCTGTCAAATTTGAACGATTCTGGAGTCGAAAAAAAAGTTTTACCGAAATAATCCCTGGGACACTTTTTTCACGTCTTTTGACGTGAGGGACACGAATCTATGAAGAAATTTAAGCTATGACTGAATCCTCTCGAAATATCTTCATGTTTTCACTTTTCACAGCGAAAAATCAAGATAACTCGAATATTTTCATAGATAGATCAATTCAGCTCGTAGAATCGTGTTCCTGGGGTCAAAACACTTCAGAAAAGTGTCCCACGAACGATTTCGAGAATCTATCATTTTTGGGTTTGGAATCGCGATAATTCAAAGGGCCAGGACCTGTCAAATTTGAACGATTTTGGAGTCGGAAAAAGAGTGTTACCAAAATAATTTGTAGGATACTTTTTTCACGTGTTTTGACGTGAGGAACACGATTCCATTAAGCAAATTGAGCTACGAATGAATCCTCTTGAAATATCTCCATTTTTCCACTTTTTACAGCGAAAAGTCAAGGATAACTCGAATATCTTCATAGATAGATCAATTCAGCTTGCAGAATCGTGTTCCTGGGGTCAAAACACTTCAGAAAAGTGTCCGACAAACGATTCCGAGAATCCATCATTTTTGGGTGAGAAATCGCGATAATCCAAAGGGCCAAAACTGTCGAATTTGAACGATATCAGAGTTGAAAAAAGAGTTCCACCGAAATAATTTGTAGGACACTTTTCTTACGTGTTTTGACGTGAGGGACACAGTAGATAGGAAACGAGAGTTCTAGATCACGCGCCCTTTTTGACCATCCGCCTGCCCTGTATTACCGGCTTATCGATCTTGGATTACTGACCCCGTGTCTGTTTTATCGGCCTGTTTTACCGGCTTGCCAAATATCGATTCCGTGCCTGTGTTATCATACTGTCTTACCGACTTATCGATCGTGGTGTCACCGTTTTTTGCGGCTGTTTTACCGACCTGTTTCATCGACCTATCGATTCCGAAACGGATTTATCGGCCCGTCTTACCGACTTATCGATCGTGGCGCCACCCTCCATTTTGCGGTTGTTTTACCGAACTGTTTTTATCGACTTATTGATCGTGGCGCCACCCTCCATTTTGCGGTTGTTTTACTGAACTGTTTTTATCGACTCATCGATCGTGGCGCCATCCTCCATTTAGCGTGGTGCCACTCTCCATTTTGCAGTTGTTTCGCCGAACTGTTTCTATCGACTTATCGATCGCGGGTCGATAAATCCGTTTGGTGGATAAATCTGTCTTTGATGACGGATAATCTACTTACTGACTCACGCCGATCGGCCGGCCATTTTTCCGATACCAGCCATTCGGCTTATGTCATATCAGATTGCTTCTGATTCACTCATCGACCTCCGATCCTCGCTTGTTCGCTTACCTTTTTTTTTTTTTTTTTTTTTTCTTGCTTTTCAATTATGGGATGTTTGAATATTTCAGTCATGTGAGAGGTGTTTCGCCCTGAAGATAAGGGGTAGTGGAATGAAATTATTTTGCCATCTATATGTATCATACCCAAAAATATATATATTTCAAACGCAAATATGAATTCACATATTTACTTCACTTATAACATATAACATGGTTTTACACTCAATTAACCAAAACTTAGAATTACAGATCCTATATGTATAACACGCGGTGTTTTCGTCTGAAAATAAATGAATCTGGTTATATCTTCTGCTTCCACACGCTTTGAGGTTACATATAAATCATACACACCATTCTTCGCGAGAACCAAAATCAACCTCGTCAACGCCGTAATCGGACATATCCGAAACATCATGATAATTGCGATCATTATCGTCATTATCATCAGTGTCATCGTCTGATCCATTGTGCAACCGATTGATCAGATCATTGCACATTGAATAATCTGGTGTATACGGGTGCATGTGAATTTCACCGGTTTTTTGGAACCACCAGTAAAAATACTGATGGTTTACCTCTAACGTTGCTGGGGTGTTATCAATGGTGATGGAAACACCTTGCGCACCGCGTCTCCTTTTCATATGTGGACCCAGCAGTTCCATCACCGCATCACTGAGTCGAGATCCGCAACGCCATTCGATGGGAGTTGCCCAATCCTACCTTGCATACACTCCTACAGTAAAGACAAAAAAATGGAAAGAGGGTTGAATAGATAATTTGGAAAACTAAGAAAAAAATATCTAGCTTTTATACTCACGACAGCGTATGTTTGAATGATTAACTGCCATCATTTTCGTTCCACTGATTTCACTTTTCCAATGCTAAACTAAACTGAAACTGATCTGAGTTGTGTTCGAACTGAGCGTTGGATAGAATAATATTGAGTTTTATTTGGCAAGCTTGGTGTAAAAATCCTGTCTAAACCTGTAGAAAATAATGCCGACAAGGGTTGTAAAACAATTAAAATCTGAGAGTTACGAAACCGAACCTTTTTCAAAATACCTAGCTTTTTATACTCACGGCAGCGTTTGTTTGAATAATCATCTGCCATTATTTCGTTTTACTGATTTCACTTCTCCAAAACTGAACTAAACCGAACTGAGCTGTATTCGAGCTGAGCGTTGCATAGAATAATATTCAGTTTTATTTGGCAAGCCGGGGTGTGAAAATCCTGTCTAAACATGCAGAAAATAATGCCGACAAGGGTTGTAAGACAATTAAAATCTCAGAGTTACGAAACCGAACCTTTGCCCATGCAGCAAGCTGAATGGTTTACACAGTTGGCCAACAACACCTGAACAAAAAAAATTTTTTTCAAAATTTTCGATATTTGTCATTGTTATTCACCATCTTCGAATAATGCCAACTCTGACCACCCTGGTGAATAGAGTTGATGAAAAAACTGCCGACCGAAACGGTTCAAACACCAAATCTCACAACACCGCACCGTAGAATACAGTCGGCATTCTCGCCAATACTTTATGGCACTCTTTATAATTATTATTATTATTATTATTATGCGGTTCTTGTTCCAACCTGTGATAAATGAGTCGGGTTGGGGGTGGTTGATCATTCAGTCTTCGTTCACACTTGTAAGCATATTTACACACACCCACGCTGTTGTTGTTATTATTTCAACTATGGAGATAATATTGGATATTCAAGGTTTTGGTCGATTTAGTGATAAATTTGTAGCAAAAGAGCTAGCTGCAATAAGCATTCGTACACATGAGGAGTATGAACGAAGTATAACACGAATCCTCTTCAGAGCACCTTGCTTTTGGGTGACTCTCTCGAGCGAGTATAAAAATCTCAATACTTGGGTGATGCGGCGGTACCATGGAATACCATGGAATGTTGGGGAAACACCGTATAAGAATATGGAGAAAAGTGTAAAAAAAGTTGTGGCGGGTGCAAGTTGTATTTATGTGAAAGGATTAGAGAAGAAGCGGTGGTTGGAAAAAATCATCGATGATGATGATGATGATGTAAAACCACCGGTGATTGATCTAGAAGATCTAGGATGTCCAAACTATCGAATATTGCGATATGAGGCCAAAGTATTTCGCTGGCAGGGAGACTGCCATGGTGATGTACCAGGAGGATACCATTGTGCATTTGAAAACGTTCAACGATTGGAGAACTGGTATTTGGGGGAGTATCTCATATGCCATAAAAATCCAAGTCTAGGAGGAGGGGATGAGGGTTTCAAAAGTTCAGAAATCTTGGGAAGCTGCACTCGTACACCTCACATCCTCACCGCTAGCAGATCGTGCTTATACAGTTGAACCGTGTTACGATATCAAACATCGCTCAAGGTAAAAACATTAAAGATTTCCCAAATAAATTACAAAATTTTCGAATTCTATTGTTGATTTACTAAATTGGAAATTATTATTTTTCAGAATCATACAATATGAACTTCACCGAATTAAACAACACCAGCCGTTTGGAGGACTCGACACCGACGAAAAAAATGTCCGAACTCGAAATCGGAGCCAAATATGACATAACCGGGTTGAAGATGGTCAAAACCAAATTCGGATCAAGGGTTCTCGCCGCAATTGATGCCGAATTTGTGGTTTTTCTACCCCCAAGAATCGCCAAGGTTCTGGAGCAGAATCCGGAGGAATTCCAACGAATGCGCGATGCGGCTTTGAAGAATACCATCCAAATACATTACCTAGGTGGTCCATATAATAAATGTGAATTTCTAAACAAAATGTAGATGTTAAGAAAGAAAATGTTGCATATAAAAGAAAAAACTGGTTGGGGAGATCTTGAATAAAAAACCAATTGATTATGTGTATATCGAATGTATTCATTTATTCATCTATTTTAAATTAGAGTATAGTTTAACATTAAAATATTTCATTATACTAATTTTTTGACAGTACCGCTAATGGGGCGGTATTCAATAATGCGATCATGTATAATCATACAGTGGGCTAAAGTATTTGCTGGAAATGCAACATTAGTTTCAAATTCTAGACGGATATCAACGGGTCCGCTTTTCAATGATTCATTCTGTTTGGCGCAATCTATGACAATGAGTGGTGCTTTTACTAAAAATTTGTTCCTCGATAAGAGAGGTTTGGGATCCTTATTATAATAAGATGTTTGAAAGTTAGAGTACATATCGTAAAGAATTTCATATTGGTTGTTGGCAATATCGAGATTCAAGTTTCCATAAGGATAACACTGTGAGTTAAGGAAAAGTTTTACATCTCGAATCATGCAATGATCGAATTCACTGCTATTTTTCCGCGCGTCATTTCGTCGTGCCGTTTGAAAACCTAATATAACATGCCTTGGTGTTTCTAGTTGCGATGAAGTTTTGATCACCCATACGTGTCTGGTTGTCTGTGGTAACATTGGATATTCGTGCATTCCCCAAGAGCGGGAACTCATAGATATAGCTGGGTCCTTGGCAATGTAGTTGAGCAGGTCAATCTTCGACCTGTCGGCTAGTTTTATATTTGGCAATAACCATTCAATTTTTTCAATAGAAATTTTAACACCCTCCACCACGCTTTGAAGTATAGCATTTGTATCGTTGTTCGATCGGATCATAATTAATTCATGCTTAGCGTTAACGATGATTCGATTATAATCCTCGGCGAATCCCAGTAGAAAATTTAGCGGTATAACAACATCGAAGTATCCTTTGTTGTTGGTTAAATCATGTTCATCTCCCACCCAACCTGTGTTCTCCAGGAGGTGTTGCTGTGTAGGGGTTAGGGATAAGTACCCCTTCATAAGGCTCGTAATGCCAACATTCTTATTCTGATCAATTTCATGACCATTCAACTCATAGCGTATCTCTCCAAACAAATGACAAACCGCCATATTAACCATTTCTGTAGTCGCAACTGGTGTACCATCATGTTTTGTAACACGACCGTGAATATGGAGCGAACTCTTGTTCGGTAGTACACATACATCTTGATTCTGAACAGCGATTCGGATTTCATCGTTATTTTTGAAGGTGGGTGATCCAAACGGTTGATGTGCGTGCACCTCATAGTGAGCGATCGATTCATCGAAAGCAACGGGAGTTCTGATATTTATCATCGTTGTTGCCATGGTAAAATACACAAAACACAACGAATTTTCATTTTCCAAAAGTTCCACGAAGACGAAGATTCAAGCTCTGGAGAAACTAAGCGTTCTGATGTGTCACACGAGTCAGAGGTAATCGACGAATGGCGACGTTGGTGCATGATACTTCGCTTTTATATTGACCACCTGATTTTTTCGTCTCGAATACAATACCCATTATCTGAGAGATTTCACATGCAATCGTATAGTTATAGTTTCCCCGCAAAAATTAACCAACTCGCCGTCCTGATCAACTATTCGCAATTGTAAATTATGTATTGACTGTATGGTGATCGGCAGGTAAATGATGCTGGTTGGCACTTCAACAATCTTATATCCGGGTGGAACGGTTGGGAAAAATTCATGAATTGTGTGTGCACGATGCTCGTTTATATACGCACCTGCAGTTTTGTTGCACTCAACTCGTAAAGCATTGATTTTGAGTATGCGTACCGGTAATTCGGATTTATGAGTAATGTTACTTGCGAGAAGATTCTGTTTAAAACCGAGCAAACGAGCAATGGAATCTTCAGGTTCAAAGTTTACAATTTGATTGCAGGTAAGTTCGCTATGCAGCTCATTGTTATTGGCTTTCAGGTTTATGGTGATATCCGGAGGTACTGTCTTTTTTAAATAAGTTGCAATATCCTCAATTTCATAGCTGCCGGTGGGTATTGTAATAACTGTATCGTGCACATCTGCGATATTCACACTCCCAACCGAACGTCGCCTTATGTAAAACTTATTACAACCCACATCGATATTGGGAATTGAATTGAAAGTCATCAGCTCAACGAGTCCAAGAACATAGTTTTTTGTTGGTGATAACTCGATGGGTGGAAAATATTGCGCCTCCAACAAAGAGGATGCTCCCGATAACGTAAGTGTCATGAAATCACACACGACTGATGTAATTTCTTCATACTTCAACCATCCCAGTGAACACAGATTTGTGAAATTTATGTAGCAATTACGGATCCTCTGATCCGTCTAATGTAATAGTTATGTCACTGGTTCAGTGGATGTACAGTTCTTGAACTGCGATATGTCCGGATCGCGGCTTTGTGCAAGTTATAGAGCTTTTACAAAACCTCGTGACGTCACCGCTACAGAACACTGTAGCATCACTGTGTGATCCAAATCACAGGACAGCGTACATAACGTTGACGTCAGTATGACTGACTATTTTATATGATTGTGACGTTCTAGTAAAGAACAGGCATAGAAGTTAGTTATGCGACTGTTATGAAACGTGTACAGCAGTTATAGATGAATTACTACAGATCAGTTATATTGACGTGTTATGGAGGTGTGATATTACTGGGATATAACTGATGTGACTTAAGCTACTATAGCAATGGGAAAATATTGAAAAATATGGAAAAAATGCGTTTGGGTATAATAATTGAAGATTATACATCAACACTATTAGCATGAGATCAGTTGTATTTTTCATTCACTATAATATATCATCATTCAATACTACGTAATACGAGTAGAATTAATGATTCTAATATTCGTTCATACAATATTATAATAGCTTAATTTATAACATTTCGAAAGTTTTACCACATAAATAAATTTAGGATGAGTAAGACTTACATATGACTATACTGAAAGTATATGATTATGTATGTATTGACTGGTACATATTATCTATATGTCGGAGAACGAGCCCGTATTTTATCGGGGGCGGGCGGATTCATATTTAAAAGGTTGCTCTTACAGGCTAATAAACTAAACAAAG
Source organism: Athalia circularis (assembly GCA_963978495.1). Lineage (NCBI taxonomy): Eukaryota > Metazoa > Arthropoda > Insecta > Hymenoptera > Athaliidae > Athalia > Athalia circularis. The sequence continues at coordinate 12,287,157 of OZ021702.1, forward strand.
TTAAACTTAACAAATAGTCTCAATTATCAAACTAACCAAAATCTCTAATGAATTTAACAATACAGCTCGAATCACGCCAAAGGAAGACACGTTAACGAATACACGAGCCCGTCTTTAATTTCTTTACCGTGATCTCTAAAAATGCTACGATGCGGCAGCTCTCATTCCCAAAATGAGACTGCCCTCAAAAAATCAGCATTGCCAGGGCTGTGGCTACGTTCGATGGAGGACCACACAAAAAGGACCTTCATCTCGCATCCCCTTCGACGCCACTCGAGTCGACCATACGTCTAAGGCTCTAATTACTAAACATAAACACTAACAAATATGCCTTAACGTAAACTTAGACTAAATGCCATCTTTGGCGACTGACAGTCGCCAGAGATCCAGATCCAATATACTATGCGCCGACACGGCCCTCCTGACTGTCACACGTCCTCGTGTGCAATCGGTAAGAGTTTTCACACATCATCTGCAAAGAAAACCTGACGTTCATTCTTTGCTCGCCCATTCTGACATACAAAGACTTTGTCCAGAATGCCGTGTTCCCATGTCTGCCTTACTACAGCACACTACTCGTGCTCTCAATATCACAACAATGATCTCAATAGTATCAATACAAAACAGTCGAAAAATTCAGACAACCAGTGAGTTCCAAAGCATTAGATTTGCACTTGCGTGCACCACATTTGACATCACAGTCAAAACACAATCATCAACCCTTGACCCACCATGTGGTCCCAAAATAACGGTCAACCATATGACCTCTGATCACCCATGTGATCCCAAACGAAAGTCAATCATATGACCTCAGATCACCCATGTGATCCCAAACAACAGTCAATCATATGACTTCAGATCACCCATGTGATCCCAAACAACAGTCAATCATATGACCTCAGATCACCCATGTGATCCCAAACAACCGCCAATCATATGACATCTGATCACCCATGTGATCCCAAACAACCGCCAATCATATGGCATCTGATCACCCATGTGATCCCAAACAACCGCCAATCATATGGCATCTGATCACCCATGTGATCCCAACCAATGGTCCTCAGCGACCAACATATCCATCGCCGTCCGCCGTTACATCGCACCATCTCCGTTCACCGAAGTGAGTTAGGATTTTTGTGACTTGCGACTGATAAGCGAGACGCATGGATCGTGTACTCATGGGCACACCTACTTTTCACTCACAGTTATCAACGCCGACCTCGGCACATTCTGACTGATCATTTTCATTACAACTATTACAAGGATCTAGCTCTATGGGAACACTGCTATCGGGCATCAATCTTAATCGCTCATGCGCATATTTATAAGTTCTATTGCCATTTAAAGTCTTCAAACAATACCTATCGTTAGGCAAAACTTCGACCACCTCAAATGGTCCACGAAACTTAGCATCCAGCTTAGTTTGATTTCGTTCATGGTTCTCCATGAGAACATGATCTCCTACCGAGAATCTACTGACTTTTGATTTAGTACCATCAAATCTTTCTTTATCTTCTATAGCACTTCAATGGACGCGATCGCCTGCTCCCTGATATCAGAAAGTTCTACCTGTTCTTCATTCTGGTCATCTATGACCGATAAAGAAAGGGGTCTCGCGACTCTACCAATTAATAACTCTAAAAGGCTATGCTTAGTGGTACGACCGATTGTACAGTTCCATGCCAACTGTATGTCATCAAGACATTCCCGCCACGATTTATCCTTGCTAAGTTCTACAGCTGTGAACATATTTTTGAGTGTACTCATTACACGTTCTACTTGCCCATTAGCACGACAGGTGCCGGTAGCAATCAAATGCAACTCAATATTATGACTTTTACAAAATTCACGAAAATCGTTATTTGCGAAACATCTACCTTGGTCTGCAATGATTCTAGATGGAGCACCAAATATACTGACGCACTGTTTTAGAGTTGTGATTGCACTAGAGGCATCTATGTGTAGTGTACGCCGCAAAAGTACAAATTTGGTAAATGAGTCAATAAATACAAAAACATATTCTTTAAGACTATTTTTCCCACTAAGTTTCCCGGTTGCATCAATGTGGACAGTGTGCCACAGAACATTAACTTTTGGAATCGGATGAAGCTGGGCTTGTATTTTACCTGAATGAGATTTTGATAGTTTACACGTTATACAATTTTCCACAAACTTTCTAACGTACTTTGACATATTAGGAAACCAGTAGTGTTGATAGACCTTTTCCAACGTCTTTTCCCAACCAAGATGCATGACTGATTCATGGACATTGTTGATGACTGACCACCGAAAACTAGTAGGTACGATAGGTAGATAGCGGCTACGATTTTTACGTTGAACCTTTCTGTATAGAACTCCCGACCTTATTTGGTATGTATTGGCAACATCTACATCTATTTGATTATTTTGCAATTTCGATATAGTATCCCGTAATTCATCATCTCGTTGCTGTTCAGCTTGCAACCAATTCTCAGAAATCTCAGCTAAGTTCACTCGTTTCTGTTCAGCTATTTTATAACTATTTTTGCTTGACACTGGGTTTCGTGAAAGGAAATCGGCATGACCCATGTGTTTTCCTTCTCGATAAACAATATCAAAGTCAAATGCTTGCAGAAAAGCCCACCATCTATGTACTCTTGGTGTGAGATCTATCTTAGTACGCGATGCTTTAAGTGCATTGCAATCGGTAATAACAGTAAAATTTCTACCTTGTAAAAAGTGCCGGAAATGTTTAACGGAGTTAACCACTGCCAAAGTTTCCAACTCATATGAATGGTATCGTGACTCTGCAGGGGTCGTCCTTTTACTATAATACGCAACAACATGTGTTTTGTTTTCAACCTTCTGCATAAGCACAGCGCCATAACCCTCTGCGCTAGCATCGGTATGTAATTCGATAGGGTAAGTTGGGTTAAATATCATGAGGACGGGTTCACTAGTTAACCTGGTAATTATTTCTTGACGAATTTCTTCGTATTGTGCTTTCCACTCTATCTTACCTTTTCCCGTGGTCAGTTTATACAGTGGGGATGTAATTTGTGAGAATTTTGGAATGAATTGACGAAAGTATGAAGCGAGGCCTATCAATTGTCTCAATTGTGTGACTGTCCCTGGTGGTGAGGATTCAGTCAACGCTTTTATTTTATGTGGGTTGGGTCGTATTTCACCCGCTGAGACTTCGTACCCTAAGTAGTCAACACGTGTCTTCAAAAAGGCACATTTCTTTAGATTGAGAGAAAACCCTGCCTTACTGAGTTTGTCTAAAACCACTTTGAGTCTCTCAAAAGACTGTTCGACAGACTCGGCTGGAATCATAACGTCATCTATGTAGCAGACTGCAAAAGTGTTTACAAGTTCTGAAAGGGCTTTATTTATTGCCCTTTGAAAAACTGGAGGTGCGTTTCTCAAACCGAAAGGCATAGATAAATATTCGTATTGACCATCCGGAGTAACAAAAGCTGTTCGCTCAATCGAGTCTTTGTGGATAGGTATCTGATGAAAACCCGATGCCATATCTAAAGTCGTAAAATATTTAGCTCCACTTAACCGTTGTATTTGATCGTTAATAAGAGGTAGTGGATATCTATCCGGCACGGTATTACTATTGAGTTCACGATAATCAACGCATAATCTATCAGATCCATCCTTCTTTTTCACCAAAAGTATCGGACTTGCAAAAGGTGAACAACTCGGTCTAATTATGCCAGCTGACAAAAGTTCATCTATCTTAACGCGTACAATCTGTCTTTCATCCGGGCTAAGACGATACGGTCGTCGTTGAACGGTACGGTTAGGGTCAATCAGTTTGATGTGTAATTCTCCTGTACTAATACGTCCGGTGGGTGTTCCCACGACAAACGATGGAGTAAATTCGTTCAACAAACTAATCAAATCCGATTTTTCTGATCCAACTACGTCAGTATTTATCTCATCGAAATTTTCAATCCTTTTACCAATTCCACACATATTAACAGATCTCGTTCTTCTTAAACGAAAGTTATCACAAGATATTTCAGCTGTAAAACCTAGCTCAATCAAATCGCGACCAATCAAAATATCGTTCCCAAGATAATCATCTGGTACCACGTGAAAAAGAATCTCTATCGTGTAATCGCTAATGGTTACTTGAGAAACAACTTGCAAATTACTAGTTATACGAGAATTTCCAATACCAAGTAATGTTATCAACATTTGGAGCCGTTTACCAGAAAACTTTTCCGCTATGGATTCTTTTATCAGAGAGCATTCGGCGCCAGAATCAAAACAAAATAGATACTTCTCACCGGATTGGGTCAACTCAGCTGTCACTGCCTCAATTGAACATAGATTGACTCGACGTTCCGCAGATGAGTTCGAAGGTCCACCAACAGCATTCTTTTTACATTGAGGGGCGATGTGTCCGTTTTCGCCGCACTTGAAGCAGGTGACAGGCTTCTTGCTCGGGGTGTTGCCACCTGTGCTGGTACTCGGTTTAGGTCCTGATGTTTGGAACGAGCGATGGTTTTTACGTTGGTAACATTCAACCGATTTATGGCCCACTTTACCGCAAATAAAACAACTGATTTTGGATCTTTTATTGTCATTAGATCTTTGATCCCCAATGTCAGAGGTTGATGATCTTTTACGGTAAGCACAAGCCATCAACTCCTTTTGCAATGTGCTCCTCGAATTTATATTGGTGGTGAATGCAAGTCGCTGTAACTGCGGTTCCTTTTGAACACAATGCGCTAGGACCGTAGCAACGGCAATCTGTTCCACTGTCATCGACTGCCAACGGGTTATCAATGATGTTACCAGTCTACCAGCATATGCGGACAAACACTCTCCTTCCTTGGGTTTTCCACCATTCAAACGAATTATGGTAGCCGCTGGAGTTTCAACCGAATCATATCGAGCCAGAAAAATTTCTTTAAATTGAGTCCAATTCATCCCCGAATAACTCACTTGAGAGAACCAAGAAGAAGCAGCACCTTTTAACGCACTGCTTAAAGCTATTATCAATGCACTTCCCTGAATAGGTTGTTCTTCAAGGCAAAGGTCAACTGTTCCACACCACGCTCGTGCGTCCGTGTCTCCACTGTCAGGATTGAAATCTGGAAAGATGATCCTTGTCGAACGCGTAGGGGTCAACTCCTTCAACGTTTGAACTAGTTCAAACATATTCTGGCTTTGCAACTCGAACATCATTTTCCAATTGTTTGTTTCAACACTTTCTCGCACTGAACTTTGTGAGTCTTGATTAGGCACCTGTAAGTATCCCACTTCTGATGTCGGAGAACGAGCCCGTATTTTATCGGGGGCGGGCGGATTCATATTTAAAAGGTTGCTCTTACAGGCTAATAAACTAAACAAAGTTCAACTTAACAAATAGTCTCAATTATCAAACTAACCAAAATCTCTAATGAATTTAACAATACAGCTCGAATCACGCCAAAGGGAGACACGTTAACGAATACACGAGCCCGTCTTTAATTTCTTTACCGTGACCTCTAAAAATGCTATGATGCGGCAGCTCTCATTCCCAAAATGAGACTGCCCTCAAAAAATCAGCATTGCCAGGGCTGTGGCTACGTTCGATGGAGGACCACACAAAAAGGACCTTCATCTCGCATCCCCTTCGACGCCACTCGAGTCGACCATACGTCTAAGGCTCTAATTACTAAACATAAACACTAACAAATATGCCTTAACGTAAACTTAGACTAAATGCCATCTTTGGCGACTGACAGTCGCCAGAGATCCAGATCCAATATACTATGCGCCGACATATATATTATAATTAACGTTTTTCTTTTTAATACCTACTTAACAGTCTTCCATAGGTTGCTTCGAACTTATCGTTAGCTTTATCACATTTAAAATATTCATCATATAAAACTATATTTAGAAGTACGAGGAACTATCAACTTTCCATAAGGTAACCCCTAATACTCTGGTTCATAATATTTGATTGGTTGACTAGTCCACATTCCATATATATTATTGCAGCCTTGTAATTTTTGATTTCATAATCATCCAGTATTCATATTTTATACCTGCATCTTTTTCTCTTCTCTTGCACATCGTTGCTTGGCCACACGGAACCACTTAGCCACTATATCATCGAATTCATGTTCAGTGTTTTTGAACGATGTGGAAACTGCCGCTGCAACATCAACTTGGGTAAATTGACCGGACAACACACTAGTTCACATTAGGCTTAATCAGGTTGGATTGGGGTTGCATATTATATCTTATACGTTCGGTAACTTTATTATAGCTTTAGTTCAAACAAATTTTGCACAATAAATCAAGTGGCACATATAACATTAGATAAGTTTTAATATTCTCCCAAAGAAACAACTATTTATTTTTCAAATCGCATAGTAAACAGCACTCCAAGAATGATGAATATCACATGAACTATAGAATAAAATGTAATGATCTACAAATTGAGTTTCTAATTATCGATTTATATATGTCGTTCGTTACCTCTGATTATTGGTATAAATTTCAAGTTACTGATCTTAAAATTGTCCCGTTTCCCGCACCAGGTACATGCTTTGGCAATGTTATTTGTAAACATTTTCTTCAATATTCGAGTGATGTTATCACGTAGTCCGTTGCCACCGATTCCGATTAAATAGACATGCTGTAATTATGTATGCGATATCAACATGCAACATCAAGTACTATGTATTCGAAGAAAGAGCCAGTTTTTGAGTTTAACCATTTAGAACATGCGCCAAGTTGACAATCTGTAGGTACCTTGGCGACCATATAGATCTGAGTAATCATTTTTGGTCACAACTTAAGAACTTTATTTATACAGACTACTATAAGTTGTGCTCTTATTTCAAAAAACAGCATGCACTGAGTGATTATGATTTGATGTTGAGGTACTCACAAGTTTAGTCGCCAATTCTTCATCTAATTCTAATCTCTCATTAAAAGCTTTGATGGATTGAATGTCACTAAAGGGCAAAACTTCAATGATTTCTTTCATCGAACTTTCGTTATTTCTCACAGATAGAGTGTTAGCTCCACAGCATGTTTCTTCAATTTTCCTCACACGTGTGTCAAAAATTTTGAAATTAACTTTCATTATAGCCAAAGTTGAAAGAACTTTTGCGAAATTATCTGAAATGATACAAATATGATATCTGAATAAATAAAAATTCTATCTGTATGGATTATTGATAATTTTGAACACATACCTTCGATAAGTTTTGTAAGCAGTTGAACTTCATCTATAAAAAGGCAAGTATGAGAAAATGTGAATGTCATGTGCTAATATGAAATTTTTTGCTGACTAATATACGTTTAGTATTTACAATTAATAATTTACTTTTTTGCAAAGATGGTGTACTGACAGCAGATGTTCCTGGTATTTGCAATTGAATCTGTGACCTGCTCAATAACGGTTGAGCTGAAAATAGATCAATTGCAAGCATTTTGATGTTGATGTAGTTATTTCGTACTTATTTCATGTTTTCGGTGTGTTTATGATATTGATTTAGTTATTTCATACTTACTCAGAGTTTTAGGTGTGATCATGATGGGTTCCTCTGACTGAGAAGATTTCGCAGTCTGCAGAGAACTATTCCCTTTTCGATGAGAATTCTCAACCGTTTCAATATCTAATAACGGATCGGTTGATGAACGGACATCCTGAGCCACTTTTGAACTGGATGGCATTATCGAATCACACATATCCAATAGTATTGTATCGTTAAATATATTGGCTGAAAAATAAGGTCAGTAAAATTAATTATACAGATAGCGGTTCACGACATTTTTTAAGTTATTTGAAACAATATTGTTTAACCAAAGATACTACTGATTTCCTAACAAAGAAAATCCCCTTTCCTTTCCATACTATTTACTGGTATAATACTTTTTCAACGATAGAATGAATTTGACAATTCATGTGCATGTCACGTTGTAATTATCACAAGTTAGGTTAATGCTAAATGTATTGCTGAATTTCATATTAACTTACGATCCAGGTTTTCTACATCTTCAAGATTGTTGATGATGATTGTACTGAGATTAGACAAATTAGGAATTTCGTTGGACATATTAGGAGGATCTGGGATTGATTTTTTTTTTGTAGATAGGGGATCAGAAATCGTCTTCGTTTTCGTAGTTTTTATTACTTCCTCAGATTCAGAAAATTCTTCTATGATTTCTGGAATTAATTTGTTTTTTTTCTTTCTTAGGCGATTGACAGTTTTTTGAGTACCGGCTTCATCACTCGACGTTTGAATATCGTCAGCTTTTTTCCGTGCCTTCTCCAATGTTTCTATACCAATTATTCGTAATTCACATTCAAATTTACATTAATATGATTGTGACTATATAAAAGCTACATAGCTAAATAATATAAGAATACATTATGAGAATTTCAATTTTTCAGAACAGTTGGTTTTAGTCACTGATATAACATTTTCTGCAATTCAGGCCCCGCTTGTTGATTCGAAAGTGATGTTTGATTCAACTTTATTAAGTTAAAACTAGCTAATCATTGAGACATGTTAATAATTATGTATTCTTCATTGAAGTGGGGTACCGTTGGGGAGCGAAGGAAGCAGTTGCGACAGGGCGGCGGACTCCAGGGGAGCCTCAGAGACGATTTATTAATTTTTTTAATAATTTAATTTCTGTTGATAGCCAATCGACGATTTCTACCAAATTATAAATATTCGTAATTCATGTAACACGATAAGGGTTTCAGTCCTATATTAAGTGTTGTAGCTACAGGGAGAAGTAGGCTCCGAAGAGCACCGAATTTCGATGTTTAAGGAGGCAAAAATTTGTGATAACCTTTTGTTTTTTGCTAATTTCCCAAAATAAGAGGTACGTACGTACCTGACATGTCACAACATCTCTCGGAATCGACCATCTGCAGTCAAGTACCTTCTGTGCTCTTACTGACGTGAGAGGCATCGGTATGAGATCTGAACGATACTTTTTCCTCAATCTATTGTATTCCAAAATGGCTGCTCCATTTGCTAATACAGAGTGAGGATCGTAATTGATCAAATGCAGACCTTCCAGTGAAGTTACTCGTGAAAGAGCAACGTACACTTGGCCGCAAGCAAATACGGAATGACCTGCATCGATTACGGCGTTCTTCAAACTCAGGCCCTGACTTTTATGAATTGTAATACCATAACTGAGGCAAATGGGGAATTGTCTTCGGATAACAAAGGCGCCTTCCATTACCTCAAATTTTACATCAACGCGCTCCAAAACATGTACGATGCCTGTAGCTAAGACAATCTGCACTGTTTCTACGTCGCCGGTATCAGCAGCTCGGGATATTGCCGTTAGAGTACCAATAGTGCCCTTCACAAGGCCTAACGTAACATCAATGTTCCGTCTAATCATTATTTTTGAACCAATTTTGACAATAGTCGTTCTTGCGAGACCTGCAGTTCGAGAACTGTCTTCGTCATCCGTGTTCAACAGTTTCTGGACTTTTTTTTTAAGTACGGTGGACAATCAACCGTATCATGAGCCGAAAATTGTATCTCGCCAGTCTGAATTTCGCTCAACATGGCTTCATTGAGAACATCACACATGCGACAAGTAAGAAGTAAACAGACTGTGTCGATGGGTAAATTATTTATATCATTGCAAAGTTCTCGTATTCTGTCTCTGAACTCAGTTGCTTTGAATGTAATTTTTTTCGATGACAACATTTTCGTATCCGAATCAGTGACGATTCCAAGGCGCATTCTTGAGAGTATCTCACGATACGTTTGATCATTCTTTTGTCTCATATTGATCGTTAGTTCATCGTATGTAAATTAATTACACCACAGATCCACACTGCCCATTGTGCCTATGAGTTTTTCGACGTCGGTGTTCGATAATTTTGTGAACGAGGGTCCCTCGTGAACAGGTGGAAGTTGTAGCAAATCGCCGAAAAGGAGAATATGCTTATTACCAAACCAACCATCTTCACAGTCTGCGGTATTGAAGATTTCGACTAATCAAAGATGTATGTACATGAACGTTACGTTCGAAATCATCGAAACTTCGTCTATCACTATCAGGCCAACATTTCTCAATTGGTCCCGTATGGTTTTAAGGACCGCGTCTGATAGATGTTTGTATTTTGGAGTGCGCCCGTGTTCAACTGGCAATTGAAAGAGCCTTTGAACAGTCAAGCCGTCGACGTTGAATGCTGCTATTCCGGTCGGGGCGGTTATTGCAGTATCTTTGTTGGCATGCTGCTTAATCCAACATTTGATAGTTTCTATAAGAAAACTTTTACCAGTTCCTCCCTCTCCACTGACGTAAAGTCGTAGAATTTGATTAGAACCCACCGCTTTGATAACCTGATTGAAAACTGGTTTCTGATCCATGTTTAGTCTGCTTATCATGTCTGAAACGTCTACGGTTTCGACTTTCTCAGCAGCGTCTTTAAATTCTTTCATCGCACCTTCAGCCTCGATAGGTACGCAGCCGAGTGGTACAGTATCGCTATTTTGTGAATTATCATTGTCTTTCGCATTATCTGCGATTTGTTTTTCAATCATTTCCTTCGCATATTCCATACCTTTTTGTACTTCGGTTACGCGTTCGTGATATTCCAGTGCTTGTGCAAGTTCTGCTTGCATTGATTGGAATGACTCGGCATAAGTATCGCACCCGTTGTGGAGTTCATCTACGTCTCTCCATGGTTGAAAGAGTAGCAGCAAGGCGTAGAAATAACGTTCGAGTTGAATATTCACGTTATTTTTGTAGTGATTTATGAGGCATAGACGCTTACGCTTCTTCAGGTACAGCGACTTGCCCATCGTATAATATTCTACATCTTGACCTGTGGGCTCGACCTCAGTTATGTCGTACCATTGTACGAAATCGTAAAGGTTGGTAGCTTCCAATTCCTCTGGTCGTGCGGGATAATGCGTATCGACTAACGAATCACAAAATATTTCAGTGGAATCGGCCTTCAAGGCTTCGATTTCCTTACGAGATTTTACTTTCCTATTTCTGATTATGTTCACGTCAACCCACCTGATGGTAGTTTCCGGATCTGTGTCATACAGAGCGATTCCTAATAGAGTATCTGCGGCTTCAAGAGCTCCACATTCTCTATGATTCAACATGCGATAACCAAAATTCCATAGACGACTACACAGAGATTTCGTAGAATTTATGTCTTCGAAAGTCGTGTCTGAGTTGCTTTTTTCGGGCTTAGCAACGTATTTAGTGACATACCGATTCAGGAGTTTAGATTTTTCTCCGATGAACTGAATGTCCATGTTCCCTTCCCAGGCCGTAAGAATTGCCGGGTTGTAGTCGTTAATATAGGCTTCCTTTTCGGAGCGGGGCAAGTCGTACAATCTGCTTCTAGACTTTAGCGTCCGTCTACCAGCAATCGAAATGGCCACTTCTCGCATAACGAAATTATTCGTGATTGGTCGTGAAAACCCGAAACGACACACTTTTGCAAATTTGCCATTTTTGTTTCTTTACTTCGCAAACAATAGGAATTATGCGTATGCCGTTGATGTGTATTAACACGACGATAGAGGTTTGGTGAAACATCTTTAGATGGCATTCTGCAAGTAGCATATTTAAGAATGAAGCTTGCTACTTCTTGATTGGAAGACGTTCCAAGAATCGGAGCGTCTTTGATCCAGATCATTAAATGAAAATGCTGCGTTCCTCTACCTTGATATTCTCGCCTCCAGAAGAAATGCGTTACTTCCCCAACGGGATTATCTGGAGAACATACGAAATCGAGCGTAGCCTTGAACTTATTTTCGATGAATCTGGATGCGGACACTGGATCAGAGGCCACCAACTGACTAGGTGACATCTTTGCGGCGGAGGAGCCACCGACTTCGCGTAAATATTCTGTCATATCTGACCACAACCATTCGCTTGGACTTAATGTGCGGAACCATGTCGCCGGTCCGTAATTATGTATCATGCAGGATACGTCGTTTCTTGGCCGACTCCAATATTGCTCCGTATTACGCAGTCTTGCAAATATAGAATTCAAATTTCCTTCCAACTCTTCCTTGGAAAGCTTACTCAAATCACTTGCCGCGGTAAATCGCTCCTTTGGATTAATGATATTTAATTTGTGATAAATACCACCGCTTAATTGTCTGTTGTTGGCATCGTTCAATAGATAGAAAAGGTATTGTTGATCGGTTCTGAATTGTGGATGCTTTGACATAAGTCTCGATTTGATAAATTCAAAATGAGTAGGACGTTTGGGTCTATCTTCATGTTGTCCGTTACAACCGTAAGGATATAAGTGCGGAAAACATTGCAAATCAAGTTCTTTTTCACGGTTATCTAATGGCACGTCGTGAATTTTCAACATTTGATAGAGGCTGGTCGCCGTTTCGTTTTCTTTTTTTTCGTACATCGGATATATAGTAAACTGTTCGTACAGCGCATCCGATGCCGAAGCCTGAGTGAGTAATGCTGTACGCTCGTCAGCTTCTATTTCATCGTGAATCTCGTTTCGTTCGTCTAAAGGATCGTCTTCGTGATCAGAAACTGTTTTTGTACCGCGATTTTCTTGTATTTGGAATTCAACGTCTTTTATATGAGCCAGCAGAAGATCGGCTGATGCTGGCAGCACGATCTTTGAATACTGGGGATTATTTGTTTTAAGTCAGACTAACGCTTCCCAGACTTTATTCATATCGACTAGTTGTTCCCAAACCAATTTTGATTTGGTTGGGATACCACGAACCAGGATGTGAAATTCGTGGTCGAGATTAATTGGATCCGTTTGACGGCAAACTTTTTTCAAAGTTTCTTCAAGGGGCAGGGGCAAATGAAATGTTCGGCCCTTAACTTTTTGCACCATCTCTCTATGGGGTACATTTTTTTTTGCAACGCTGCCCATTCTTTGAATAGTTTGGAATGCCTTGGCTCTTTGAATCAAAATTCGCTCGTAATCATTCAAGCACGATATAACTTTGGGTATCGACTCGGTAGCGAGTTTATTCAATATGCATTTCGGTGGCATAATGTCTTGACGAAGCTTTGGCAGACAATAATTGCAAACATAATCGCAATCGCTACCTTGGGCTGCGACGTGTCGCATCAAATCTGTCCATAATGTACCAGTCATAGGCTTCCTGAATTTCTGGACGTTCGTGACTTCTCTTTGAAAACAAAGTTTTTCGCAGGATACACATACGTACCGCGGAGTATCCATGGATCGTTTTGTTAATGTTTTAAACGCAATCGGATACTTGGATATTATATTTTCTTCGTTGAGATCCAATTCTTGTGCAACATTGCTTGCGATAGTATTAGCTTTGTGTCGGGTAAGTTCCGAGATTTCTTTCAGTTTCTCTAGGTCGCCGTCATTTAGAGCTTTGTCTATAGAAAGTATTTTCTCAAAACAGTTCATTGATTTGCATACTAACCGCTTTATGTACCGCACCGATGGGAAATGTGGTGCTAATACCTGGACGGTGAAGAAAATTGATTTGCAGATGGCGTCATCCATGTAACATACTTGTGAATGACTTAGCTTAACGTCTGTATGTTTTACAGTACAATCCAATCGCGGATTGAATTTATGAAAATTTTTCAACGTACACGTTGATATAATTTGCAGAAAGCTCTCGTACTTATTCAGTTGATGAATATCTTTGGTTTTACACATGTTACTGCAGAGCCAACTTTTTTTCGAGCTCTTTACTTTTCTCTTTGTATCATCCAATGGCAAAATGTTCACTGCTTGTCCCGTTCGATTAATCATAATCGGATCTGTTAATTGAACATACTTATATGCAGCTTCCGCAAAATAGGGTTCACCGGAGGCAATATGTTTTGATGAACCGCATAGAGTATCTATTTTATCCTGAATACTGTGATCGGGACATTGAGCAGCCTTTGTTGAAAAGATTTGCGCCTGCTTCTTAACAGTCTGTAATTTTTTTTTTAACGTAATGACGTTACATTCCCGCTCATGAAGACACCAGCTTATGATAGATTCCGCTTTCAATCTATTCTCAGTTTGGCATCGTTCATCGCTCATTTTTGACAAAATCTTTGCTACATATTTTTCTCTCGATTGTTTCACTGCTATAGTGTTTGCCGTACGGAAAACTCGATATTTTGTGAGGATTCGGCTCGCAGCATTCATTTTTTGCCTCACAATATCATTCCTCTTGGTTCTTATGTAATAAAATTTATTGTACTGCAATTTCAGATCACGACGGCGTAAATAATTTGCTCGCAGTCGCGCCCGTTCTATTTCTATTCGGGTAGCATACCGCTTACGGAGCTGTTCGAGTGATTTTTCATGATTTAACGAATAACGTTCTCGCCTTCGAGCCCGCTGCCTTTCGTTATTCAAGAGGTATAGTTCTCGCTTTCGAGCTCGCTGCTTTTCGTTATTCAAATTATAACATTTTCTATTCCGTTCTCGACGTTTTTCGACGTCTGACACACGCTCATGAAGGATAATTTGTTCATGACAATCATGAGACCGATCGTCCACCACCGACAACATATTTTCGGATCTATCACCTTCGAGTGGTTCCGCTAGTGGCCTGGATACGGATATTAAATTTTTCTGGATTGATAACCGTAACTTGTCATCATCGTCATTAATATTATTTTCATTATCGTTGTTATCATTATTGGTATTATTATCAATAACATTAACATCATTACTCACATCATTGCGTAGTGGACGGGACATTGTCCGTGTCAGTGGAATAGGTCCGACCTGTGCTACCTCGTCTAACATGGTTTTCTTTTTATTAGGTTCCGAACATTCTTCCTCAACATATTCGCTAGGTACCTGACGTTTCTTCGAAAAACCAGTATTCTTCGACGCAATATTCTTTTTCTTGCTAACACGTAGAAAGTTTTCTATGATATTACTTTCGAAAATTCTGAGCAAATGTGTTCGCATCAGAGGAATATCGTACCTTTCTTTCGATGGGTTATGACCATTAATGAGCGATATTGCGAATGCGATAGCAAAGACTCCACAGTCGGATCCGTTAGGTTGCTGTTGGACCTGAGGGAATTGGACACGTTGTCTTTGAAACTGATAGAAAGGAAACAGTTTCTTCAAGTATGTCTCATGGTGCTCATGAAGAGTCTTCCTGTCTAATGAATCGTATATGTAAAGTGATTTACCGTCAAAATAACTGCATACCCAGTGCCCGTCTAATCCTGTATTACCGCAATGCAGTATTTGCACATATTTTTCGTTCGATGAAACCGGCTTAATTGTGTCGGGCATTTGAACTCTCCACGTTTCTTGGGGTAAATATGACGAACATTTTTTGACCATATGACTGAAATGATCCATGTGCAGGTCAGTCAACCACCCACCTGAAGTTATTATGTCTTTGGACGTAGCATCCAAATGCGGTGTAGGGCGAAACGCGCTCTTTCGATTTTCAAGTGACATCTTCTCTCTATTTTTATTAACAGAAGAAACTTGTGTTGTTGGACAAGTCTTACCATCAACTACTTGATCGTCATCACGATTACAAACGGGAAGAACTGCAGTTACCGATACAGTCCGTTTGCCGACTTCTTTTGCCGATTGTTTGGAAACTTCAGCACGTCCTTGTTTTGCGCCATTCTGCGAAGTTTTCCGCAGGTTTTTATTTTGCCTGACCTCATTTGTCATGCATCCTTTTTTTGCGCCGTTTTGCGAATTTTTCCCTGGGTTTTTGTTTTGCCTTACCTCATTTCTCGTGCGATTGATTTGACGTGGCATTTGAGGCTTGGGAGAAGAGATGACCTTGACTACTGAAGCGCTATTCATTCCATCCACGCATTGAAACTGTTGAATTGCATTATTTTGAAATAATTTCAACAAATGTGTCCGCATAAGAGTTGCATCGTACGTTACCTGATCAGGTTTTTTCCCATTCATAAGCGAGATAGCAAAAGCAATCGCAAAGACTCCGCAGTCAGACCCATTGGGCTGCCGCTGTACTGTAGGAAATTGTACAGGGTTCTGGGAGAAATTATAGAAAGGAAACAACGCCCTTAAGTAAGTTTCATGGTCCTTGTGGAACACCTTTGAATTCAAAGAATCGTATATGAATATCGATTTCGTATCGTAGTAACTACAAACCCAGTGTTGCGCTCCGTGCGTGCCACTGTGCAAAATTTGCACGTGCTTGACGGTAGGTGATACAGGTTCTATCGTATCTGGCATCTGCACCCGCCATGTCTCTTGAGGTGCATATTCTGAAAATTCTTTCAGAAGCAGTGAGAAATGATCTATATGATCATCATAAAGCTATTCGCCAGATTCGATGACATTCAATAACATGTCATTAACAACTGGTATCTGCAGACTGACCATGATTGCGAGTTGGCAAATCGTTTAATTAGTTTGAAGTCCTCTATCTCTGTGTATTGCGCGTATAGCAGCAATGTATTGCGCGTAAAGTAGCAGATTGTGGCGCTTAGAGCAGCCTTTCTAAGATTGAAATCGTGAGATTTCTAGAGACAGAGGACGTCCTAACCCAACTAACCTATCTATCCTGATACACCTAATTACTAATAAACACCCACGCAACCTATCCTAGCTAATCCCTCACTAATGCAGAGGAACTTGACACAATTAATAGCTTATGGGTTACACTATTACGACTCTAACTCTGAAAATTATTGAATTTTTATCAAAATAACGTAATCTGAAAGTGCGCTCTACAACCTCAACTACGAAATTAGATCTCTCATCAAGAGCGAACCATGATATGTTGAATTCCGATGGAGCGGGATCGAATTCCTAACTGTACCGGCAATGAACAACTTGCCATTGGTCGGGGACTAGGGAATTTACGCCCGATGCACAGTGCCGATTTCAAACAATATCGTTTCGTACAACTGCGCTTCGCTGTGTTTGTCAACGCTGTCATCTACATTGAACGCTTTCGGAAATTTAAAAAAATTCCGTAACCAGTGCGAACAATGGAATGAGGATTGTTATCAAAGCTTCTGTCAAAAAGTTGTTTAAAAATAAGGTAGGAGAGTCGTTTCTTTGACAGCATTGTTTCCTATTGTTCTTAGTTGTGTTGGGCTCTGTTCCATTTCTCTACACTTTTTGTTCTGGGTAATCTACCTTAATAAATTTATAATTATTAGTATAATGATGATTATGATTTTTCTTATTGTTATTATTATTATTATTATATCAGGGCTTGATTTCAAATCAACGATTGATGGATTTCGAGTTAGATTTGCTATTCCCAAATGAGCTGGCAAATTACAAACAGTGAAATAACATCACGACGTAGGCTGTACAACCGATTCCATCTACAGCGGCTTCCGAGATTAGTCGACGGAGGAGTTGCACAAAGAGAAGTCTCAACACAACATTGTAAGATAGACAGACATTCGGTGACAGTAATTCGTTTTTAACAAAAAAAACTATGAAACTGATGATGGGAATGTGTGGACTTCTGTGAGCATCTTCATCCTTTTTCTTTTTTATCTTCATTCGTTTCTCGAGACTCTTCCTTAGCTGTGATTGCTGTTAGTCATTACAGGATTTGAAGCAACTCAAATCAACTGTTGCTAGATTATGAGTTCGCTTCACGGAGGCAGAATGAGCATGAGGTAATGACATATCAATGCAAACTATGTAGCCAACTCTATCCTGGTAGGTTTTGTTTTTTTGCTGAATTCGTGACAGTCTGGAATTGAATGTCCACACAAACTTCTTCACTTAATTAGCAGGAACGAGACACTTGTGTTAGCATTTTTCTGCAGGCACCACAGCTGATTCGATCAGCCAAAGCATCGAAGGTGAGTCAGTAAATGCGAACTTGAACGTTTTTTATGTATGAATCAATTATGATGAGAGGTTGTAATGGGAGGTAAACGTTCCCTTATGAT
Source organism: Athalia circularis (assembly GCA_963978495.1). Lineage (NCBI taxonomy): Eukaryota > Metazoa > Arthropoda > Insecta > Hymenoptera > Athaliidae > Athalia > Athalia circularis. The sequence goes on from OZ021702.1 coordinate 12,305,016, forward strand.
ATAGTATCATTGAGAAAGAAATTCGAACAACACGTGAGACGGAGTAACCCACCAGAGGAGCCAATCAGAATCCTCTCAGATAAATCAATTCGGATGCTATCTTACATACCAATAGGTGCCTCTTGCAATGGAGCAATACAAGGATCCAGTAATAATTACATATTGTACTTATGACTTTCCTTAACCTTAAGGTGACTATAAGAAAAGCTGTTACAATACAATGCAAGAACTGAAACTAACATTGATGGAGTCTTTTATTTCAAATACTCATCCATTACCATACATTACGATCACCGTTACATCACATACATTAATCATTATGATACTTATTACGTATAGTAATGACTTTGGGACAAAGTACTTCACTTACATATCAAACTTATATATTGTTGACGTTAGCTGATGATGAACGTTGTACTTGTTGGTAACATAGATTACGTAAACAAACGCTGAGAACTAATGTTTACATTTTTCATTTAATTCCCTACATCGTAACGTGAATCGATGCACCATTTCCAGCGTAAAGCATCGGCGTATGTGCTAATATGTTGTAACGCATTGGCATCTGAAAAAGGTGCTTGCATGACTGCAATCTAAGGTCTCTAGGTAACAACAAGACAGCAACTAGCCATCGGTGAAGAATCGATGATTTTAAGAATCTTCCACCATTCGATTCAGCCATAGCTTAGATCAGCGCGTACATTTGTAGAGAAGCTCGTGTTTTATGGGATGCCAGGAGAAAGACTGTCTACTTTCAGGTAACATGGAAGGAAGCTCCGTATTTTTCAGCGTCAGTTTGATTGAGGGTGCAGGAACTCTTGGTTTGCGGTATCGAAATAGGAACCAATTCCTCCTTGGATATCAGTATGCTGGTAGGAGAGAGGATGGTGTTAGTAATTACGGATCGGTGCCGTGGCTTGAGAGAGTGATAAACATCGTACTTGGGTCACGAGGAATAGTTGGTCTGGTGGGCAGAACTCGATTTAGCTATAAAAGTAAGATTCGTCTGAAAGAGACCTTCGTTTTGAAAAGTCGTTCACCTTTTGTTTCGCTACAGCTCTTATCCCCGAACAGGATCGCGTTTGGAAAGAAGTTCTTCGTTAATGATAGGCCAGGAGAAAGACTGGTTTCTTTCAAGTGACGTGAAAGGAAGCTCCAAATTTCTCAGCGTCAATTTGCTCGAAGGTGGACTCTGGAAAGGGGTTCTTGGTCTGTAGTAATGGAACAAGTTCTGATGAATCCTTCAATATCAGTATGCTTCTAGGAAAATGAAAGGAGTTAGTTATGATATAATCGATGAGGAAAAAAGGTAGAGATTTGATTGACTCGTAAACAATTGCTGGATAGATGACCCAAGAGCTGCTGCATTCTTTAACATTGATATGCATTGATTTGATGGAAGGTAAAGGTCATATTCGGCTTACCGACAACTCCGGGGTGTATGGCCGGGATTTGATTAGAACGTAGGTGAAGGCTAATCTCTTTGGATGTAGACTTTCTTGGGTTTGCAAAGTCTTCCGCCGTTTTAGTCTTTTGGAACTTTTGTTATCGGGTAGTATTGTAGAGGAGCTTTTCGTTCGTCACGTTCCAATAGAAGTACCGACTTCTTGCATGAATTTACATAGGAAGAGCCAAAAAATTTGTTGATGTCAGTACACTTGTGGGAGTAGGATCCTTTGGAGTGTCGAATTAGAACTGCTTCGTTCTTCGATATCGGTATTCTTGTGGTGAAAAGGAAGGTATTAATTGTGTTGATGCAATACAGCAGGTATATTAGAGAGGCGTAAATTATGGTTGACTTACGAACAACTCCAGGGAAGATAGGTTGGATCTTGTCGACTTCAACTTATAACGACGAAAAGCATCGGCAGGAGACCTCTATGGTGGCGAGTCTTTTGCCCTCTGATTCTATTACAGATTTTAAAGCCGAGTAGGATTAGAAAGGAACTCTCAAGTTTGTGGCGTGCCAAGAGGGGAAGCGTCCTTTCGGGAAATTCAAGTGGTGGTTTTGGATCGTTCGGCGTTGGTAGTTCTGCGGGAATAGGAATCCTCGATCTGTGTCATTGGAACAGAAACTACTGTATTTCTCGACATCAGTATGCTTATGGAACGAGGGAAGATGTTGGTTGTTTTGATTTGATACGCGAAGTGGGTTAGAAATGCAAAGTTCATGATTGACTCACACCCATGCTGTTTTTCACTCACGTGATTGCTTCGCAGATTCGACGAGCTCGAACACCCTGCCTATCATCATTCAATACATCCATGATATGATGTATCGAAAAATTCATTAAACTATCATAAACTATGACAGGAGCCAGCTTTGACAGGAATATGACGCGAGCCGCGGCTTCCCTTCTATACCATTTATGTGAAAAGGTTTTGTTTCCAGATGACATATAGCTACCGTACGACGATGACGGTGGTGCTTAATCGTGAAACGAGTCTAACAGTGATCAGAGAATCAGAGAATTATCATATCCCAGCTCTCCGACCACTGACATTATTGAAATTACGCTTAAATTAAAGCTCGTCCGCGATTCACATCGCGAAAGTGCATCCAAATTTCCCTAAATACTTATGATTTCAAAGATACTTGATAGAACGTTTGGCCAAACAGCGCTTTCTCGATCCCCTAGCAGTAAAGATACTCGGTAGTCCGCCCGTTCTTTCGAATGTACTTGGCGCGAGACTCTACCGAGTCTCTTGATCCTTTGGTGTTTTTTTATTTTGGTGAATAATCGAATAAATAACAAATGAATCGTTCTTTTTTTGAAAATTATTGATTTTTTTTTTTAAAAACGTTTAAACGGCGGCCTGGTCTCCTTGGCCTCCTCTTCCTCCGCCACCGCCACCTCCACGCCTACGGCCCCGACCTTTTCGGCCTGAGCCACCCCTTTGGTAGGGGTGGCTCAGGCGAATGATGTTCATAATGAGGCGGGAGGCCATGGCCTCCTGCTGCCGGGAGGTCCCCCTCCTCCCGGCCCGCTTTCCGCGGCCTCGCCGCTGGTTATTTTCTACAAAATATTTAATAAAGTTAACTCAGATATAGTCATTGAGGAAGAGATACAAACAACACGTGAGATGAAGTAACCTACTATTGAGCAATCAAATTCTTCTCGAATAAATCTACTGGAATGATATCTTACATATCATTTGCCCCCTCCGGGGCAAGGGGTGCCTCGGGCGCTGCTGGAACCTGGGGCGCCGGGGGAGCCTCGGGCGCTGCTGGAGCCTGGGGCGCCGGGGAAGCCTGGGGCGCCGGGGGTCTCTCTGGCGGTGCTCAAAACAATTATTTTTTACCAGCGCTGTTGAATTTTTAAAAAATTATTTTACCGTAATTCTATAACTATTTAGATGGTTAGCCGTCGTTATTAACGCACAAATAGAGTTCAAAGTTCGATCACATTTACAGCAACATGAAAGCATCATACCGAAGTGGGGACTAGTTTTTTGTTGAATCCAATCAACCATGAATTAATGCAAGAACAAATGCAGATCAAGTGGATGACGATAAATGCCGACTGTTATATAGGATTGATCATAAGTACTCAGCACAATAATTGATTTGGATTCTTTTTATCTGATTATTGTCTTTTTTTGTATTGATTACATGTACTCGGCACAATAATTGATTTGGATCCTTTTTTTCTGATTAACAATGAATTTTTGTTCTTTTTATTAGAGATACTTGGGTAGTAGTAGTTATTCCTAAATATTTGATGTACTTGGCTAATTTTTTTGCACCGTAGGTGCCTTTTGAGGCGTATATAGGATACTGAATGAGGAGTGCATACCTTGATCTCGGCGGCCTCGCTCTCTGCTAGGCTCCCGAGCTGCTGGATATGGCTGGTTCAGCTGAAGGCCAGCCATATCCAGCAGCTCGTCGTCGGCGGGCCAGTCGGGCATTTCTTCGTCAATCTGAAATTTAACAATACATGTTAGCTTTTCGGCAATTTATTGAACACAAAGTGATTGAATTTCTTCCGACGAATAAAAAATTAAGTCACACCGTCTGAACGTACCATGTGGTTGCTCGCCATTTTGATTTACAATGGGTTGCACGGTGTGCGCGTGAGAACTTCCGCCTTCTCCGATTCCACAGCCTTCTATTCGTTGCAGAAGCCGTGCACTTCCGGTTTGCTGGGACACAAACTCTTGCAGTTCGATCAAATAATAAGATGATAAGATGATGCTCGTTTTGAAATATCTTGTAAATAAATTGAAAGCAGTTCTTCTTCATCGGAAAAATATCACCGCGTTCGATAGATATGCAACTGAAATGAGGTTGATCATCAGTGCATCTCATTTGATCCTGCGGACAGAGGTCACCTAGTCATTGGTTTATTTTTCATGACTGATATTCCACCTCTAGGTCACTTTTACTCTCTGGACAAATCGGTGAGTTTGAATTTCATTCAAATTCTCACTGGCAAACCGATTTTTCAGAATCGACTCTCTATGGATGTCGATCGAATCAGATTGACCGTCGTGTGATTCGGAATCAACTCTTTTTTTTACATACTGAATGTACGAGCTCATGTCCCTCCGATGAATTCTGAAGATCCATTGTGCATGTTATTTAGTATCAAACGGTCCAACCTGTTGTTGATCAATAGATCTTTTCAGGCAACACAACAGCCAAAATCTGCTTCGGACGAGTTCAAAAGTGGAGAGCATGGCACAAGAGTTGACGGTCTCTTTTATACTTCAAGTCAATCATGATTGTGTCGGCATTCTCAATCTGATGCGTTAAAGATGTTGTGACGCTTTTGCCAATATTGAATTCTCACATTCAGCGCTGTTAAAATAGGCTGAACACCTAAAATATGATCCTCCTACTGAAGAATCTTGACCTTCTATCGGTGAGACTACCCACGGTATGCTGCTGTGAAGATAGGGACGCCCTTCGACAGACATTGAATTTCCTATTTAATAGTACAAACCTGGATTTGGTGGATGACCGTAGGTGATGTTTCTTTCTCTTTCTCTTTGGTTTGCTCGATGCATATTTTGGATCCTAAAAGGATTTTTTTTACAAGTAACCACAGCCATCACCATCATTGCTGCAGGAGATCTCACTGGTCATTTGACGTAATGACAGATTAAGACAAACAACTTTCACAGGTTGGGTAACAACTCCGCTTTCTGGCTTAAACTCCAATTTGGTAGAAATATTTCAATTTGTATTTGGCTTTTGTTATTTGATGTTTTTGTTTTTAGAAAACGGCCCAAGTTGCTGTTGGATTTTTGTGATGATGCAACAATGATGTGGAAACTATTCTACTCACACTGAATTCTCCGATTGATGTTACGTCAGAAGTGACTCTATCAACTTTTTACTGAGCAAGTATTCAGGTGCAGTCGTACAAGGATACAGTAATTGAACGTATTATGCTTGTGACTTCCCTCAACCTTGAGGTGACTACAAGAGCAGCTGTTACCATGCAATGTGTAAACTGAGTTAACATTGATAGTGTCTTTTATTTCGAATACCCATCCATTACCATCCATTGCGATCACTGTTACATTACATAGATCAATTATTATACTTATTACGTATAGCTATAAATCTGGAACAAAACACTCCACTTAAATGCGCATGTCACACTTGTATCACACTTTTATATCGTTGCCATTAGCTGTACTTGTCGGTAATATAGAATTACATAATTACGTAAACAAACGCTGAGACAGCTAATTTTCACACGGATTTCACACTTTCCGGTTAATTGTCTTCACCGTAACGTGAATCGGTGCACCATTTTCAACGTAAAGCATCGGCGTATATGGTCATATATTGTAACGCATTGGTATCAGAGAAAGGTGCTTGCATGACTGCAGTGGGTGCATTCCGAAATATACTTGAAGTACGGCAAGTTCGTATCAGGCAGAGATAGATAGATAAGCAAATGAGCGGGTGCGAGAAGGGAACAAGGGAAACTCGTAGTACTTGCAGAATACTTCGGAATACACTCAATCTGAGGTCCCTAGGTAAAAACAAGACCGCAACTAGCCATCGGTGATGAACCGATGATTTTGAGGATCTTGCACCATTCGATTGAGCCACAGCTTAGATCAGCGCGTACATGTGTAGAGGAGCTCGTGTTTTATAGAGTGTCGGGAGAAAGACTGTCTTTTTTCAGGTAACATAGAAGGAAGCTCCGGATTTTTCAGCGTCAGTTTGTTCGAGGGTGCAGAAACTCTTGGTTGCGGAACAGGAGCCGATTCTTCCTTCGATATCGGTATGCTGGTAGGAGAGAGGATGGTGTTAGTCATTTCGGATGGGTACAGTGGGTTGAGAGGGTGACAAACATCGTACTTGGGTCACAAGAAATCGTTGGTCTGGTGGCCAGAACTCGATTAAACTATAAAACTAAGATTCATCTGTAGGAATCTTAAGTTTTATAAGGTCGTTTACCTTATATTTCCCTACAGCTCTCCTCTTCGAGTAGGTTTGCGTTTGGAAGAGGATTTCTAGTTAATAATGCGCCAGGAGAGAGACTGGTTTCTTTCAAGTGACGTGGAAGGAAGCTCCGGATTTATCAGCGTCGATTTGCTCGAAGGTGGTCTTTGGGAAGGGACTTTTGGTCTGTAACAATGAAAGAGGTTCTGATAAATTCTTGAATTTCAGTATGCTTCTGGGAAAAAGGAAGGCGTTAGTTATTATGATATTGTCGATGAGGAGAAGACGTGGAAATCTGATGGACTCATAAACAATTGCTGGATAGGTGGCCCAAGAGCTGCTGCATTCTTCGACTTTGATATGATGGTAGGAAAAGATCAAACGGTAGTTGTGATGAATGAATGTGGTAAGTACTAATAGAGGGCAAAGGTCGTAATTAGCTTACCGACAACTGTCAAATAGGTGGCCCAGATTCGATTCGACTGCGGCTGACGGCGCACTACACTGTGAGTAAACTTTCTTCGTCTTAGAAAGTCTTCCGCCGATTCGGTCATTTGGAACTTTTGTTAGCGGGTAGGATTGGAGAGGAGCTTTTTGTTCGTAACGTTTTAGGTGAAGAATTGAATTCTTTCGTCAATTCACATGGAAAGAGCTGTAGCATTTGTTGATGTCAGTACACCTGTGGGAGTAGGATCCTCTGGGTTGTCAAATTGGAACAGGAACTGCTGTATTCTTCGATATCGGTATGCTTGTGGTGGAAAGGAAAATGTTAATTGTGTTGATTCGAAACAGCAGGTACGTTAGAGGAGCATTGATCATAAATGACTTACAAACAACTCCGGGAGAGATAGGTTGGATCTTGTCAACTGCTACTTGTAACGACGAAACGCATCAGCGGGAGACCTCCATGTTGGCGAGTCTTTTTCCCTCTGATTCCGTTACAGGTCTTAGAGCCGAGTGGAATTGGAAAGGAACTTTCGAATTTGTGGCGTGCCAGGAGGGGATGCATCCTTTCGTGAAATCCAGGTGGTAGTGTTGATTTATTTGACTTTGGTTTGCCTGTGGGAATAGGAACCCTCAATTAGTGTCATTGGGATGGAAACTGCTGTATTTTTCGATATCGGTATGTTTGTGGGACAGGGAAACATGTTGGTTGTTTCGATTCGATACAGTGGGTACGCTAGAGATGCAAAGTTCATGATTGACTCACACCCATGCTGTTCATTACTTACATGATTGCTTCGCAGATTTGACAAACCTAAACACCCTGCATATTGTATTCACTACATCCATGTTGTGATTTGTTGAAAACTTTATTACGCAATAACTGCCGGTAGCTATTCCCGATGATTTGACGAGCTCTTCCCTCATCACCTCACAAGCGGACAACGAGTTGGCGAGTAAACATCCGATGTTTCAACTATCGATGGGGTAGAAAAACGTGTGCACTGTTCAGAGTTTTATCTACGGTTATTTATGTTCACTTACGAAACGAAACTGAGAGGGCTATCGAACGGACATGTGTTGAACAACCCGCATTCCAGCAACGACATGCCCGCCACTTTTATGATGCTTCCGCCATGGACTTGCCATCGACGGACATCTTTCAATCCCTCACGCAGCCAGCGCAGCGAACGGTAGCCAATGAGAGCGCTGCTTTTCTGGGGCACAATGGCAAGGAATTGCTGTGCGACGGCGAACTTGGTAAATAATGAGACAGGCTACGCTAACGCCACCTGATAGGCGGACGGGAATTAAAACCTTCTTCCTACTTGACAGGAGCTAGCTTTGCCAGGAAAATTACGCGAGCCGCGGCTTCCCTTCTATTGCATTTATGTGAAAAGGTTTTGGTTTCAGATGACATATAGCTAGCGTACGACGACTATGGTGCTTAATCGTGAAACGAGCCTAACAGTGATCATAGAATCAGAGACTTATCACACCTCAGCTCTCCGACCACTGAGGTTATTGAAATTACGCTCAAATGAACCCGCTACAGTGATTTACATCGCTAAAGTGCATCCGAATTTCCCGAAACGCTTATGATTTCGGAGATACTTGAAAGAACAGTTGGCTGTACAGCGCTTTCTCGATCCCCTAGCAGTAAAGATACTCGGTAGTCCGCCCGTTCTTTTGAATGTACTTGGCGCGAGACTCTACCGAGTCTCTTGATATATTCATGTGAAAGTATGTAAACCACAGAATGATGAATAAAATTTTCATTCCACAAATAAAAAATATCTCGACTCATTTGTCCAAATAGTGATGGTCACATTATTCGTTTTCATACACATACAATACACGGACACTATTCCACGCACACACATGCTATGCATGCACGTACACAAACAAACAAAAGTCTTGACGAATAATACTGCTATTGGTTTATTATTCTAACACCGTTTGGTGCATTGTGGAAATTGGCATTTTGATGACACCGTTTGGTGCATTGTGGAAATTGGCATTTTGATGACACCGTTTGGTGCGCAGCACGGCGCATTATTCTAACACCATTTGGTGCAATATTCACCTCGCAGTTTTGACACCGCTATTTTTGTACTTTTGAATGTTATCGGTGTCGGAGATGATCAACACTGTTCCGTGTTAATGCACACCACCATCTCGGTGTTGAGCCACGGTGTCGTCTATTAACACCAGGACTTTGACAACGCGGTTCTACACTGAAATCGGTGTGGACTTCTATAGAATACGGAGCGGTGTTGAACCGGTGTCAATTTTGACACCAATTTTCTAACAGTGGCACGATCGAGCGGGGTCGTCGGGAGCGTCGTAGCTGGTCGGCAAGGCAGCATCCTCTCGTCCCGTCGTTCGTCGTCCCATAAATCAAATATACAAGCAAACTAAATTAACTCCAAATTCCTAAAACATAAACGATTGACCTTTGGAGTGAGTTCTTGGCATTTCTGGCTGTTTTTTTTTTTCCTCAATTTCCCTAACTTGGGGCCGTGGTAACGGGCGGTGTGAAACGCCACGTTACAACATATAAACTAATTACCGGTCTCTACGACAACCACTGATGATTGATGAATCACACTTGAAATACATTTTTCAAACATATTTTTTCAAACATATCATGATAACGTTATTACAGAGCCATGGATATTATAAGCTTGAATGTAGCGTGGTTCACTGCGCATTGATGTGCGCAGGAAACCGGAATTACAGCCAGGCTGCGTGAACCGTTCGGCCGGCGACAATTCAACCCGACAAAGCACCTCAGGTGCAAAAAACCTCGCCAAGTACATTAATTTTTCAAAATCAATCGCCACTAAAAAGTTGTTCCCCAAGAATAACCCCAAAATTAAATTCTGAAAAAAATAGATCCAAATCAATCATTGTGCCAAGTACATGTAACTGCAACATGCATAGGAGTCCTAGAGAAGACTGGGATGAAAATATAACAAATCGAATTGCCAATTGGAAGAATATAAGGTTAGGGAAAAAAATCAATGAAAGAAAAGAAATTAAATTTAATGGAAAAAAAATGAATAAAAAAAAAAATTGGAGTACGTGGTCCTTGGCGGGCTAATGTCATTTTGCTATACAAGAATTCCGGAGTTTTTTTCCAAAAAGCCCGCGAAGTCCCACTACCTCCAATTTTTTTTTTATTCATTTTTTTTTTCATTAAATTTAATTTCTTTTCTTTCATTGATTTTTTTCCCCAACCTTATATTCTTCCAATTGGCAATTCGATTTGTTATATTTTTATCCCAGTCTTCTCTAGGACTCCTATGCATGTTGCAGTTACATGTACGCCTGGCGAGATTGAAGTTGACCCCCCTAGTGGCCACGCGCGTCGAGTTGAATTGAACAAGCTTCTGCTGTCGCCGAGTCGCTCTTTGTCTACCTAGTTCTCCATAGCCCGCTTCTCGTGATCGCTTAAGTCGTCTGCTGCCGTGGGCTGCTCGCTGCGATCAACTGTTTGACAGCTCCGCATCGTTGCTGCTTTTGATCGGCAATGCAATGACTCCAACGATTACTATTCATTTACAGTACCGAGAGAAGTAATTTTGAGGAACAATACGAGTTGTTTCTTTTTCTGGGACATAAGCAATCCTCAATACGAGTAATTTTTTTCTCTGGGATATTAGGAATAATACAAAAATTATCGGGCACCATGGAAGGAGTAACCTCGAAAAATTTCACGATAAAATGTTCGATACATTACATGTGAATTTATCACATGTGAGAACGAAATGTTTTACGTAGATTATTAACACATTGCAGGTGAATGCCAGGAGTTTAGATGAATCAAATGAAAGCGATGCAAAACATACGGGCCAACGAATGAAAATGAAAATTCCGGGTATATGTATGATGAGATATTATCCGAAAATTCGAGGGCTCTTCCCCTCTGGACCGGTTGTTCACGTGTCATTCGCGATGAAATCATATTTAATGTATCGAACATGTTATCGTGAAATTTTTCGAGGTTACTCCTCCCACGGTGGCCGATATTTTTTGTATTATTCCTCATATCTTAGAGAAAGAAATAACTCGTATTAAGCATTGCTCATGTCTCAGAAAAAGAAACAACTCGTATTGTTCCTCAAAATTACTCCTCTCGGTACTGTAGATAAATAGTAATCGTTGGAGTCATTGCATACGATTGCATTGCCAATCGAAAGCAGCAACAAATGCAGAGCTGTCAAACGGTTGAACGCAGCGAGCAGACCACGGTAGCAGACGACCTAACCATCACGGCGAGCCCGCAAAGCTGCTCGTCTCCGGCGACCGAAACTACTCCGAGTCAGCCCAAATTGCGTGGCCGCTAGGAGGGTCAACTTCAATCTCGCCAAGCGTACTTGGCACAATGATTAATTTGGATCTATTTTTTTCAGAATTTAATTTTGGGGTTATTCTTGGGGAACAACTTTTTAGTGGCGATTGATTTTGAAAAATTAATGTACTTGGCGAGGTTTTTTGCACCTGAGGTGCTTTGTCGGGATTTCACTACTTTATGAAAGAAAGTTTTCTATTTCTCATTATCCGAATGCATAGAAGGAAGTATTAGGAAATATATCGAAACACGTGATGACTCAATGTAATTCGTCTTTATTTATTACAAAATGATAGTAACCTTTATCCTTGAATACATTTATTGCAAAACCACCCGATAAAGGTCAATGTTCTGGTACTTTTTGAGTGAATGGTGATATAGTTGGCTAGTAGTTATAGTATTTCTGCCGGTAGATATTTTTTCTTGCTCGATAACAGATATCACTGACGGGTGTAGATGAACCTAAGATCTCACTCACATATTGATCTGAATGACAACTTGATTGAAATATGCATAAGTTAGTTGAGACACATGACTATAGCTATGTGTACAAGAACTCACTGAAAGAGACTCCTAAACTTGACATCAAGATACAAAGCCACATCATCTACCCAATCAACCAAATCTGATGCCTAAACAGTGTCATCGTTAAAATGGAATGCACCTGTCGTCACTGGAATCACAGCTAGTCTAAATCTTAATGCCTATCTCACACCAGATACTAACGAATGATTTTAATTTTTGTTACAATTTCTTTTTCACAACATAGCTGTAATGAGTGACTTTTGTAGTAACAACTGTACATACACCACCACTAGAGCGGGCTGCTTACGGATGTAAAATTCCAACTTCAAAGGACTGAACTGTTTTGCCTGCTGATCAAATGATTCTTATTAATTAAAACGCTTAACCCGATATTTTTTGGTCTGCACTGTAGAAAGTAATAATGGATTTTCTCAGCAAGATTGCATTTCACTTCTTTGTTCAAATTTCTTTGACCAAACTCCATGTTGCACAATCCACGATCCATTCGATCAGAAATTGTCAATAACTTGAACATCGCTCCTGTATTATTTTTTAATCTGCACACTGCACTAAATGAAACAATTGATTTCTTCGAACCACTAACACGGATTACGTTTATCAGATTTCCTCAATCACAGTTACGTCAAATCAACAATTAACTTATTGTTAATAATATCGAATCTTCTGACGCTTTGATACTTTTCATCCGCATACATACGTATGTTCGTTATATAAACCATACAGCGATAATTGCTACATCGTTGTTATAAAAGTAGCTAGAAACTTCATTTATAGCATAACCTCATGTGGCTGTCACTGCGGAGCTATCGAGTCTAGTTCATAACATTTTAGCAAACGGATTCAGAAATTTGAATTCGGTGATGTCAATCATATTAAGGTGGGCAAACGCTTCGTACTGTCACAAGTTGACCGAAAACTATCCATTTTATATTATTCAAAATCCTAAACACCGTTTCCATAATAAACATTTATCGTATGCCGTCATCGAGTTTGGCCGGTGATTGTGATCGCAAGGAGGTGATCGTAAAGACATGCGGAAGGACGACAGGACTCTAGTGGTACAGTAGAGATGACTAGAGTCCCTAAAGAGTCCCTAGAAAATAACGAGACGACGGAAGCGATGGTCACGCCCATGTGTCTGCAGTTTGAACCTCAGCGAAAATCGAGTTTGCGTTATATACTGCACTACATTTCATAGCAATAGAGCTAAGGAGAAAAGTGATCCGGAGACGACGATGACGTTGAAAATTCTGATCGTAGAACGGGCTCGAGCGTCGATAACTATCATGAGATCACATCTCTCCGAACATCAATGTTATTAAAATTAGGCTCAAATGAACCCGACACTGCGATTTATATTGCGAAAGTGCATCCAAATTTCCCGAAAAGCTAATGATTTAGGGGATACTGAATAAAACAGTCGGCCGTACAGCGCTTTTCCTATCTCTTAACTGTATAGATACTCGGTTGTCGTCCGGTGCTCTTTTAATGTACTTGGCGCGAGACTCTACCGAGTCTTTTGATACATGGGCCAGTATGCAGCCTGCTCCGTCTAATGTCCGTGAACTTGGCTCCGCCATTTTTGAATTCTTCAAATTCAATGATTGTATCGAATTATGCTCGGTTTGTGCTGCCCTGTGCCGAAAACAACAAGTCAATATCTGTCAAAGAAGTTTGAATTTTACGATTGTATCTTCTTGTACTCGTCTTCGGAAGTAACTTTTCTCTCTCCGACTTTTTTGTGCGACGTTTCGGAGAGGGGATACAGGGCGGATTCGATTTGGAAATCCGAAAAAAATCGAAAATGTTCAAATTTTACGATTGTATCTTGTTGTGCTCGTCTTCGGAAGTAAATTTTCTCTTTCCGACTTTTTTGTGTGGCGTATCGAAAAGGAGATACAGGGCGGATTCGATTGGGAAAACCAAAAAAAATCCAAAATCAGAAAAGTTTACATTTCACGATTGTATCTTGCTATGCTCATCTTCAGAAGTGACTTGTCTCCCCTGAATTTTTTTGTGCGACCTTTCAGAAAGGAAATATGGGGAAAATTGGAATGGGAAAATTCAAAAAAAAATAGAAAATGAAAAATGTTCAAATTTCACGATTGTATCTTGTTGTGCTCGTCTCCAGGAGTAACTCTTCCCGCTCCGACTTTTTTGTGCGGCGTACCGAAAAGGAGATACAGGGAAAAATTGAAATCGCAAGAACCAAATCAAAATCTAAAATGTTCAAACTTCACATTCTTTTCCAAAAAATTGGATCGAAAGAACTAAAACAAAAATTCAAATATTGTAAATCTCCAGATTCAATGAAATCGGCAAAGTATGATTGTGATAACGTTAAAAAAAGTAGGAACAGAAAGAAAAAGTGTATCCGCATCATTGATGTTGATATGCATTGGAATATCATCATCATTATAATATCATTGGGAATTTCCATCTAACGTTATGTTTCAATGTATACGCAGAGATGTGGCCGTACTTTTTCATCATAATCTGTTAATACAGGTTTTCGGTGCTCAATACCATCGTCATACATTAGCCAGCGGCTTTCTGTGTTCAAGTACGCCTTGTACTGCCCTATCGAATTTACATTATCCAAACCTTCGTAAGCGATAATGCCAGCTAACTGGTAGTCCTGTCTTTCAGATGGAATTATGCGCTCTGGGAAATCACGTAAGGCAATTCCGTCATGTTTGCCTGTGTCGATGTCACCGACTATATGTGGCCCGTACGTAATATGAACCTTCGGAATCTTTTTGCAGCATATTTTAGGCATATATGTCTGCTAGCATCGATAGCTTGCACCAAACAAAGGATCCCTATCTTACAAAAAACGTCGTAATTGACGCTTTGTACCGGATGTTTACGTACGTTTTCAGATCTACAATTAGTAGAGCATTCTATAGTTTCTACGCAACTCAGATCATTTGCGAGCAAGAAGAAGACAGGTTGCAGATATTTGAATTGCCGTCGACTTTGACAACATTACAGGCTTCAATTGAGCAAGGTCTCTCAACAAGTTCACGCGTTCTGTATATAATCTAGCGCACAGTCCATTTGTTACAAGTATATTGACACAAGAAAATATTTCGGATTGTGCCCGCGCAATTATCCTATGATAGGTCTCGTTATTCAGTGCAGACATTCCAAATATGTGGCAGAGACTATCGAAACCACAAGTGTTCGACAGTATTATCACGTTCGAATCGATACGAACGTATGGACAATGATTCGCGTTCAGCATGACAGGAAGATTGGTGTATTTGTCATGTGACGAAACAAATTCAGGACGAGAATCGGCATACCTGAACCTCTTTTTTGGTCGATCGTTTTTACCCCGCCAATTTTGTTCTTCTGTCAGTTCTACGAGAGAATCAGTTTTGGTGCGAGTGTCACTGGTTGCTAGTTGATTGTCGGCAATATGCAAAACCGTTTTGGGAATGGACGTCGAAGGATTATCGTGATGATGTTCATTATCTTTTTCAACTACGGGGAGTTCGCTTAACTCACCTTGCTGATAATCACCCGCCATCACTAATTTTATTTTTTCCGGAAAGGACGAAATATGTTTCGCTACGAATTTATCGATACGCAACGGTAATTCGATATTTTTGAACGTTCGGTTCTTTAGATCGTTAAATTCGGATTCTACGAGGGCAGATATTGGATTCGCATATCCATATCCATAAACAGTACACATCGCTTGACTGTTGAGTGGAAAATAGGGCAACAATGTCCTCAGCTTCTTAGCGCACTCGGAGCATCAATATGGAGTGTTGAGTCGGTTTCCGAATTTTCGACAGTAAAATGCAAAAAGCCAGCGCTCATCTCCGTTGTGAAATCAACAATTAGCGCCAAGTATTAGAATTCAATCAAACGTATGGGGTGTTGAGTCAGTTTCAGAATTTTTGACAGTAAAACGAAAAAATCCAGCGCTAATCTCGGTCGTGAAATCAAAAATTAGCGCCAAGTATTCGCAACTCATTTGAGGGTATCGATTGTGTAGTCGGTTTCCGATTCCTGTTCCTTCATCATTCATGTCACAGGTCATTCGACAATGGTATTTTCGCCGTCGGAGTGCAGCCCGAAGAATGCCCAAACCTGCCCTGGTTGATGGTTCTTATACTTGGCGGGCACTCTGCTCATACTCTGCGATCATAACCTACCGGGTGTTCCAATGGCAAACGATACTTTGCTATTTACATCCAATGAAAATCGTTGCAAAAACGCAACAGTTTGTTATGAATTCAACAAATTTCATACGCTTCTGACAAACCTCATTCAAAAAAAGTGAAAAGAACGATAGTACGTATGTTGATCGATGTGATAAGTTGTCACCATCCTTATTATTCCGATCATTCCAATTGCGATTTTCATGACCAAATGTAGAGGAATTTCTTGGAACCAGCATAACTATCTTTAGTCATGTCTGTCAAATTAAATTATTTTTTGCAGCAATGAAACAATGTAAACCTTCAGATGTTTCAAACGAGAGTTTTTTTCGCGCAGATTATCATTATCAATTTGCAGAGCACGACTACCCATGCTCATCATACTCTGCCTCTTTCCCCCACTCACTGATTTTGAGATCGTTTGCTAATAATGTAGCAGTTCGATAATATTAGAGGATTATCACAAAAAAAACGATGATTTGGTAGGTGTTGCACTTTAATTAATCAATATTGATACATTAGCAACTCGCCCTATTTATTCTGGGCGCCATACTCTTACTCTCTTTTGTTACAGGTCCAGGGACGTGTTACCACAATAATTATTAGCGAATAACATCAAAATTAGCAAAGTATGAATTCATCGTGATTCATCATTCATTGATGAAGACACCATTCATTATTTTCTAGTATCATGCCGTTAATCGATGAAACGACGAATGTATATACCGGAAAAGTGGAGCCTAAAAAAGAAAACGTTCGAATAATTGAATCTAATTTCTCAACCCCTAATTCACAATCAGTAGAATGACAATCCACGCATATTCGCATCCTTAAGAGATCCTCGTTCGGAAAGGCGATCCGTAGTTTTCTCAAAACAAAGTTTTTGATGTACACGAAACTTTAGTGAACGACACATTAGCGAGGAAGTGCCTGAGTATTTGATTTTCACGAAATTTTGAAATAATCTTCACAAAATTTTCTTACTACGGTAGCAATTATTAAATTATTCCTAAATTCGTAGTTATTCGGTTGTTTTCCCCCCAAATAAGATGAGTCAAATTGCAAAATAACAGAGCGTAGTTTCCTTAAGACGAGGTTTTTGATGAATGCAAAAATTTAATGAGTGACACATTAGCCAGAAAGTGCCTCAGTATTTAATTTTCATGAAATTTTAAAATAATCGCTACAAAATTTTCTTTCTACGCTGACAATTATCATATCATTTCCAAATTCGTAGTTATTCGGTTATTTCTTCCCCGAATGAGATAAGTCAGATCGCAAAATGCGTAGCTTTTTCAGCACCGAGTAGTTGAGTATTTCAAAATCGCTATGCCGCACCCTCTTGATAAACTTTCAGAATACCCGGGCATGTTTTCACATAAGTCCGGTACGATGACAATCCTCGCAGTTTTGTATACTCTGGACGACTGTGTTTTCACAGAAAACTGGTGGGATGACGATCATCGCAGTTTTCTATGCGAAGTAATTATTCCAACGATCAGAGTGGAAGAAAGGAATGTGCCCGCCAAGTATAAGAACCATCAACCAGGGCAGGTTCGGGCATTCTTCGGGCTGCACTCCGACGGCGAAAATACCATTGTCGAATGACCTGTGACATGAATGATGAAGGAACAGGAATCGGAAACCGACTACACAATCGATACCCTCAAATGAGTTGCGAATACTTGGCGCTAATTTTTGATTTCACGACCGAGATTAGCGCTGGATTTTTTCGTTTTACTGTCAAAAATTCTGAAACTGACTCAACACCCCAT
This sequence comes from Athalia circularis, assembly GCA_963978495.1. NCBI lineage: Eukaryota > Metazoa > Arthropoda > Insecta > Hymenoptera > Athaliidae > Athalia > Athalia circularis. The sequence goes on from OZ021702.1 coordinate 12,322,719, forward strand.
ACGTTTGATTGAATTCTAATACTTGGCGCTAATTGTTGATTTCACAACGGAGATGAGCGCTGGCTTTTTGCATTTTACTGTCGAAAATTCGGAAACCGACTCAACACTCCATACGTTTGATTGAGTTCTAGTACTTGGCGCTAATTTTTGATTTTACAACGGAGATTAGCGCTATGTTTGCGGTTTTGTCATGGGATAGTTGATCTCATTTTTTGCAGAATCAGTTTGAACTTGTGTGATTCGCTATCCACTAAATTACCGTTGACACTTCCTTAATGCGAGCCCAATTTCTGTCAGAGAAAACAATTTCGTACTCGGCGGTTTTTTTTACATATTTATAATGTTTTTGTGGGGGATTTTACTCCTTTTTGTACGTGCAAACGTCGAACGATATGGTGATATGACACGTGGATCACGTAGGACACGATAAATTCTCAGCGGTACGCAATAGGCACACAAAAGTTCGAATCAATCCCATAGGTGCAACATGCTACCTCTTGATTATCTCAGATACGGCAGAGAATAAGGGATCGCAGTACTTCAGCACACACTCTTGCCTATTCAAGACATACGTCGCTATGTTCAATCATTTAACAACAAATGGCTATGGTTATGGTACAGTCAGGGTTGGATACACTCAGAATCAGTCGGTTTGATTCATTTTTCTTGACAACAACGTACGATATCCAATACAATGTATGTAACGCAAACTGAACCAGTATTCTGTTTAATATTATGATAAACCCACGTGAATATCGCTAGTCAAGACTTAATAACTGATGACATCTTAAATTAATCAATCTCATGGCTGAAGCCAAACTGTGTGCTATTGCAGTTTAGACTTCTTTTCTATTCAAAGCAACAATTACTATAAAATATTATATTTCCACACCACACCTGTGTGAGCGAGAAGTCCGAGGAAATACACATTACTGATGATAGCAAGAGCATGCATTAAACCATCGTTGAGTAAAGATCATGCTCAAGCGATAATGTTAAAAATTACAATAATAAAGTATTAACGATAAAATCAGTAATATTTGAGTAAAGGTCAGAAATATCAACGGAACCAGCCACAAAATGATTCTCCTCGATTCAACAAATTGAGAGTTCTCTTCAAGCGGAACCACGAATGGTTAGATTAGCTACTTATTCGTCACTCTGTAATCGAACACAAACGCGAATGCGCACCTCTGTTTGATACAAAGAGCACCAGGGATGTATATGTTCAACTCGAAGCTTGGAAACAAACCCAATGAATGCATTCTGTGGCTTTACAAAATAACGCTTAGCTTACTTCAACAGGATATAAAAGTGTAAAACAAAGATTCCGTGAGCAAGATGAAAACTTTAAGGGGTCGTGAACAAAGCATAAAGAAAATGAAAAGTGTAAATAGAACTGCACTGTGGCTGGAGTTATTCGGCGAAGTCCAGTCGAGTCTTTCAAACATGCGTCATTGTTGAAAGACGGCATAAGAAGCATCAGACGAAGACCCCAGAAGCTATTCGGAATTGTGGAGATCGAGCCATATATTCGCCGTATTGACTACTAATGATGCGCTCGTGTACTAAATACTTGCTTGGCGGTCCAGAAAGTCTGCTGTAAAAGACGAACGGAATTTTAATAATTTTGTGTGAAGCGAAAGAAAACACGGATGATTCAGTTTGGTACACCCACCTATATTGGATTTTTAGCATTGCCTATGGGCACCCGGTCCAGCCCGGTACGATAAAGTGCGTCCTCACGTAAAATAACTTTCCATTGTCAATTGGAGGTAGTATTTCAAGCGTTTAGGCCTGCTCAACTAACAAGACGGACTCACAAGGGTGTTGACGCCCAGACACCTGATTCACCGAATCTACTCTCAAATCTTTTTACAAGCAGAGTATCTCGATTTGTATAAGGTGAAATCCGTTAGCCTATCCTGAATCACGATACCAGCGATTCAATGGACGAAACCGGAGGTATATTGTATTGTAGTTTACGTGTAAAGTATGAGCTCGGAGATCACTGGAAATCCATCGTGAAACACCTGCACTGTACAACCCTGTCCCAAATGGTCCATAGGCATCTGGATACAGACTGCCGCCACGAGTTGTGATGCTTTCAAACCAGGCAACGAATTTACAGCTGAGCATCAATGGTCGGTCTCTGTCTCTCCATACAAGTGTTCAGTGGTATCAGATCAGTTTGTCAATTGATTCGTGACCTTAGCCGTAAGTTTCTATTACATATGTTGTTGAGAACCACAGTGTCAGTTGTACAGTGAAGAGAGATAAAAACGCACAAATAAGACGAGAATTCCGAGACTATTAGCGAAATGAAATTTCACCAAGCTCCAGTCTAATTGAGAATATGAATCATTACTTAGTGCTCGACCTAACCTAACCTAACTATTTATGTGCAATAATCATCTATTTTCGTTTACAATTCTAGGCAAGCACGACATACGATATCATGTAATATGGTTACACTCAGTTCTCTGAATAAAAATGATTTGATCAATTGACATTGGGTAGATGCTGTAAGTATGGTAACTATGAACGTGGTCGTTGAATTTTCATTACGTTTGTTCACCACATTTGGCCTAAAAATATCAGGCCTTTTTTTGAACTGATATGGCATTGCGATTGGATCGAAGAGTGCTCCAGCATAAGCTATCACTTATGTCGTGCCCTGCATTGTTATTACTCTGTATAATGACGCTTACAACTATTTGGAAACTAACTTTTGGTACAATGTTGGTTTCTACCAAAAGACTACTCCAGCATAAGCTATACTTATGCCGTGCCCTACATTGTGGTTACTTTATACGATCACGATCAAAACCATTCCAAAACTACCTTTCGTTGTAACGTTATTTTTTTACTAAGAAGATACGTTTTGTATTTCATTGCCATGAACGAAAATTGACCATATTTGTCTAAAACAATGTACGCCAGGGTATAGTAGCACTCAATTAACCTGAGATAATATTGCTCACGCTCGAGTAAATCAGCCATTAAACGCGCATAAACGCTTGAAGAATCATGCCTGTAAAAAATGTTATTAATGAGTATATCATCAACCTCTATATGCACATCATCCGGATAAGATTGTAATTGCGTTTCTGAAGTTCGAACACTACCAATGGGATTTAGCACTAAGTTCAGATAACAACGGCTGCATTTCATGATAGCATCCCGATGAATTTTTCTTCACATGCGATGATATGATATACTATCAAACCCTATAAGATATGCATGAAAAGGTTGACGAATATATCAACAATGATAGAAAATAATAATATGATGATACGACGCACGTGGCATCGTTTTTTTTTGGCCACAACGAAATTAGCATTATCAAGCAACTTAACTGGCAACGTTATACTTTCGGCTTTGTTTGTCATTTGTTAGCAACATCGTCACTTGGATCATGATCCGAGTTGACCGTGAGAGAACAGAATGTGTACCGCATTGGCCAATAGCTGCATCACAGCATGAACTTGTTGAGATTCGGAAAGCGAACTTGAATGTGCTTATATCATTACTATGACTCTGAAGTACGATTGTTTTTGCAATGTTCTTTCGGTTAAATTTTATGATTTTACGAAATTTTCATTATTCATGAACATTGCTGGATATCTTTTAGTTGCCTCCCTTTGTCAAACAGTTTCCAGATGGACTGTTTCACCGAAAGTTTGTATTTTCATAATTCTCAGATCAGGTATATGAAATTGTTGCTATATCTCATATTCCGTTTATTCATAATTTCCGTTTGTTACTCAGCTCAATTGTTCATGACCTTTTTTTCATCAATACATACGTGTTAAAGCACAGTAAGTCTCTCCATTTTACGTTTGAATGATCACATATTGAGTTGACGTATAAACAAACATGTAACTGTAAAAATTACTTATTTCCACATTTCTATGCGTATTTGACTTGTATTCAAATGACAAGTCACACTGTGATACAGCTATTCGCCAGAACGGTACACTCTGTTCTCTCACTCGTGTGGAAATTAATATGTGTTTGCAATTTTTACATGTTATTAATTACAAAGATGCAATGAGACTGTAATTTGAAACGTATGCTTGACAAATACATGCTTTTCATTATTCGTTATTTTAAACTTACATTATCACAATTTGCATCCACGAGCGTCGATCATCGGATTGATGACAGATGATAAGCAGCTAATGTAGTCTCCATATATGTAGTTCAAATGTTACAAGTTAGCTTCTTTATCTGACAGGGACACCTCTCCCATCCAGTCAACTATGCACTGCAAGCTACAATACCTCCTCAGCGTTCATCATAATTCACTTATTCGTATTGTTGTTCAGCGCAAGCAAAAATCGCCGGTCATGATGGTATAATAATTTTGCGGCCACTAACATCCGATAATTATGAATCATCGGACCGATTGAAATTGACAATATTTTTCGTGTCATTTACACGAAATATTGGGTCTAGGATACTTTGTTTAATACAAATATGTAGGCATCTTTTGCACCGCGTGGCCAACTGGACTTGCGAACTTGCGTATCGTTCACTCTCAGCCAGCATTTATTGATATCGTCTCTCAACATCGCAGTATAATGACCGCTGGAAGTATTATCACCGTGATGAAATATTGCACTGCTCACTTGAAATGTGCTACCGTCGATTATGACTTTAGACGTTGGGATGGAATTAATTCTGAAATCGGTTATTTTAGTTGCTCGATCAACCTTATAACTGAATAACATCAACTGCATAACAATAATTTCTTTCACAGAACTTATACTGATTTTCTGCAATTGACTCGTATGATCACAACCTACACACGAACTTTCAAGTGATGTTGATTTCGAAAACGATCTGTCCAACAACTCCTGCAGGTTTTTTGGACTCTTCACATTGGATGCAATGTAGATAGGTAGAGTGGCGATATAATTCGTTTGTATCTTTTGCGAGTTAAGCCCACAGTTATTGCACCTTGTTGCTATGATTAATTCATGTTGGATAGCATTACCGATGACATGCGATTTGTCACAAAGGGCCATCAAAAACTCAGCTGCGTCGTGCTGAACTGTTTCTAGGAATTGCTGACCAGCAAATGCTCTAACCGCGAGCGAATTAAGATTCGGACTCAACATGCTATACGAACGAGCTAAGATTACTAATGGAGCTTTTTCATCAATTTTTTTGAGACGTTGCATTATGTATTTACAGTGAAACAAACATTGTATAACGGAGTTGGCGTAGCACGAGACGTTGTCATTATTGTTAATACCGACGATTTTTGTTACTGCATTGTTATTGCTATCCTTCTTATCCGTTGTATTATCTATGCAGGTCTGTATGGCTTGCAGGTGTTTAGTATTATTGATTGACCACACGGTATCTTTGACTCTTGACCTTTTTTTGTGTGAAACGTCTACCGCAGTTAAATCAGGCCTATACAACAGCCTGAGCCGATTGTACTCTAACAGGGCCGCCTCCTGAACTTTAATCATATGTGGATCTAAGTTGATTACATGCAATCCCTCTAAAGATGTCAGTCTAGATAAAGCAACGTACGCTTGACCAGAAGTGAACACGGTATTGCCAATGTCCATTACCGCACTCTTCAAACTCAGGCCTTGACACTTATGTATAGTAATACCATAACTCAAACTCAGAGGGAATTGTTTTCGGAAGACGAACGCTCCGTTCATTATTTTAAATTTGGTAGAAACTCTTTCAATTGTATACTCCTTACCCGACGACAGAACAATTGTCAATGACTCAACTTTACCGGTATCGATAGCCCTAGACACCGAGGTTACATGACCTATCGTCCCATTAACGATACCTAAAGTTACATCTATATTTCGTCTAACCATGACTTTCGCCCCAATTTTGATGATTATAGTTTTCGAGAGACCTGCTGTGCGAGAAGTATCTTCGCTTTTTTCACTGCTCAGAAGTTTGAGAATCTTCTTCTTCATATACGGCACACAATCAACACTATCTTCGGAATTAAGTTCTATCTCATCTTTCTGAATTTTACCAAGCATTGCTGTATTTAAAACGGCGCATTGATTCCGTGTAGAAAATAGACAGACTGTGTCCACCGGTAACTCATTGATGTATTCGCATAATTCCTCTAATCTGTCAGTCGCATTGTCTTTGACAAATTTTAATTTTTTTGATTTCAAAACTTTCATGTCCTCACTTGTGAAGATCCCAAAGCGAATTCTATCCAAAATTGTTTTATACAAGGAATCACTTTGTTGACGCATATTAATAGTAAGCTCATCATACGAAAATAATTGAGACCACAAATTAATCATTCCCAGAGAGCCGAAATATTTGTGAGTTGCATCTTTTGATAATTTGCTAAACGCTGAGTCATCGTTGACCGGAGGTAGCTGTAACAAATCACCCAAAAGTAGGATATGTTTCCCACCGAACCATCCTTCGGAAGTATTTTTAGTATCGAATATTTCGGACAACCTCAAGTGAATGTATGCTAATATGACATTAGAAATCATGGAAACCTCGTCAATTACGAATAACACTACGTCTTTCATTTCTTCTCGCAATATCTTTAAAACCTGGTCAGACAATTCTTTGTATTTAGGAGTACCTCCATGCTCTATGGGTAACTGAAAAAATCTATGTATCGTTAAGCCATCGATGTTAAAAGCAGCAAGTCCAGTAGGTGCCGTTACCGCTGTGGCTCTGTTGAGTATTTGCTTCGTCCAGCATCTGAAAGTTTTTATGAGGAAACTTTTTCCCGTACCACCTGCACCGCTCACAAACAAACGTACAATTTCGTTGTGAATATTCGATTTTAATACATTTGTCACATGATCGAAGACTTTTTTCTGATCCGTATTTAACTGAGAAATCATTTCACCAATGTCAACAACCTCAAGTTGTTCCTCAACGCAATTGAACTCCTGCATAGCTATGCCAGCTTCCACTGGTTGAAAACCCAGCGGATTATCCTCATTGCCCTCATCCTCCTCGGAAGGGTTGCACACTTTGTTAGCAGGGTTGTCTAGATTATTTGTTATCACTTCTTTTATAAATTCCAGCCCCTTTTGAATATCAGATAAGCGTTCGTGATACCGTAGAGCTTCCATTAAATCCATTTTTGACTTATCAAACGATTCAGCGTAAGAATCACTACCATGCTTGAGTTCATCGGTATCTCGCCATGGTTTGAACAGTAATAACAAGGCAAAAAAATATTTTTCAGGCTGTACGGTGACGTTATATCTATAATGATTTATCAAATAAGCCTGACGTCTTTTTTTTAAATACAAACCGCCGCCGAGGTCATGTATCTCGACTGTAGCATCTACAGGCCGAGTTTTTGTTACATCATAGAACCTAGCGAAGTCATATAAATTCACAGAATCTAATTCTTCCGGTCTGTTTGGATAATGATCGTCGATGAGTGAAGGGAAAAATATATCGGTTGACTCGAAATCAAGTGCCTTCACGTCTCTGAATGATTTTAATTTTCTGTTGCGCACCTGATTGACATCTAACCATTTTATAGTCGTGGCTGGGTCGGTTCCATAAAGCGAAATGCCTAGCAATGTATCCGCAGCCTCGAGAGCTCCACATTCTCTGTTTGTCAAACTGCGCAAAGCTATACCCCACAGTCGACTACGCAATGATTTTGTGGAATTGATATCGTTAATCATTTCTGCTTCGCAACACGATTCCGCTTTGGTTGTATATTTTGTGCAGTACCAATTCAATAATGTCGACTTCTCACCAATGAACTGCATATCCATATTACCTTCCCAAGCTGTGAGAATGACTGGATTGTAATCATTGATACAAGCTTCCGTCTCTGTCCTCGGTAGATCGTAAAGTCGGCTCTTCGCCTTCAGCTGTTTGCGTCCAGCGATTGAAATACCTACGTCTCTCATTACCAACGATTCCGTGATGGGTCTGGGAAAGCCGAACCTGCACACTTTAGAATAACCATGTTTATTTTTCTTATTACGCAAACAGTAAGAATTGTGCTTGTGCCTCTGATGTGTGTCCACTCGACGATACAGCATTGGCGACACACGTTTGCATGGTATTTTACATGTGACATATTTGGTAATGAATTGGGCCACCTCATCAGTCGCTGAGTCTCCGATAACCGAAGCATCCTTGATCCATATCAACATGTGAAAATGTTGCATACCTCTGCCTTGGTACTCACGTCTCCAAAAATAATGAGTTACCTCTCCGATGGGCTGATCGCTGGAACAAATGAAGCTGAGCATTGCGTGGAATTTGTTGTCAAGGTACCTGGAAGCAGACACCGGATCGGTAGCCACTAGTTCGCTTGTAGACATACGAGTCATTTGAGGGCCGTTAATTGTACGTATGTATTCAGCTAAATCGTTCCACATCCACTCACTCGGACTTAACGTCAAAAACCATGTCGCCGGGCCATAATTTTGAACCATGCAGCCTAAATTATTCCTTGGCCTACTCCAATACTGTTCCGTATTACGTAACCGAGCAAAGACGGTGGTGAGATTTCCTTCCAACTGCTCTTTCGACATCATTTCTAAATAAGCACCAGCACTCAATCTATCACGTGGATTGACGATATTCATTTCATGAAAGATGCCGGCCTTCAATTAGCGCAAATTACAATCGTGCAATAAGTAGAAGAGATACTGTTGATTTAATCTGAAAGCCGAATGTTTGGACATCAATCTACATTTGATAAAGTCACAATCTCTCAAATGTACAGTTCGGATTTGATGCTGACCATTGATTCCATAAGGATATAAATCCGGAAAACACATGACATCTAAACTTTGGTCCCAATCGCTCAGAGGCGCCTCTTAAACACTGAGTAACTGATACAGAGCTGAAGAAGTTTTATTTTCTCTTCCCTCGTGTATAGGATAAATCGTATATTGTTCGCAATATGCCTCAGAATCTACAATCCGGGTCAACATAGCTGATTGTACGACAGACTCATTATTATGACATTCCGACTGCTCATCTACCTTGCCTTCTCGTCGTTCTTCCCCCGTTTCAATCTGAATTTCTACATTTTCAGTTTCTGTCAATGACTCGAGCAAAGATTCATGTTCGACTGGAAGTTTAATCTCTTTGTAAAACGAATTATTATTTTTCAGCCATATAAGTGCATCGTGAACTTTCTTTACATCTACTAACTTACTCCATACAACCCTTGCCTTGTTCGGAATACCACAAACCAATATGAATAATTCGTGATTAAGATTTATCGCATCTGTCGCCGATGGCATTTTTTTCAATGTCTCCTCTAATGGTAGCGGTAAGTGAAATGTTCTACCTTTAACTTTTTGTACTTTATGCGTGTGAGGTATGTTCCTTTTCGTCACAGTTCCCATTCTCTGAACTGTCTGAAACGCCTTAGCTCTTTGAATTAGGATTTTCTCATATTCATTCATTGATGATATAACGACTGGTCTTTCCTTTACGGCCAGCCCATTGAGGACACAAGTCGCCGGCAAATTACCTTTTCTAAACTTATCTGCACAATAACTGCAAAGGAATTCAGCATGACATTCTGTTTCATTGAGGTGAGCTTTTAGCTCCGACCAATAAACCCCCTGCATAGGCTTCCGTAATTTATCAATTTGCACGACATCCCTCCAAAAACATAATTTATCACAGGATATGCAAGCTAACCTTGGCGTATCCATGGAACGTTTGGCAAGAGTTTCGAATGCATTTCTGAATTGCGCTGTTATTACATCCTCATCTAAGCATAACCCCTTGACGATACCCGGTTGATACTTTTTAGCTTTTTCCACTGCTTCGTTCGACATCACTCTTAAAAATGCTAAATCACATCGACCTAAAGCATGATCAATGGCGTTTATTTTTCCGACAAATTTAATGATCTCATATGCCTGTCGAATAAAATATCTAACGCGTGGATAATGAGCGCTCAAAATCTGCAGCGGAAGTAGCTTTGATTTACAAGTGGCCGGATCAGCATGACAAGTTTCAGAATGTCCAAGTTTTAATCCTGTACTGTTATTTTTTGTACAAGTATTCATTTCCTTGATAATCTTTCTCACGTTACCAAGGTTGATGCAACTGAAAACTTGCAATAAAGATTCGAGTCCATCAATGATATATGAATCGGGCTTAGCACACATCAGGGAATCGCAACCCCATGACTTCTTAACATGTCGACTAGCACACACCGGTAAAATATTAGCTACTTGCCCAGTCATAGTTATCTCAAGTGGCCTATGAAAATCTGATGGTATGTTATACGCAGTACCTGCAAAATAACATTCGGACGAGCCTGTATGTTTTGAATCACCGCACAGTGCTGCAACTTTATCCAATGTTTTTGAGGATTCTGATGCACGTATCAGACATAGTTCAGCATTTCGTCTTGAATTGGCTATCAATTTTTTCAATTTTGAAACAAAGCCCCCTCTAACACTCATGCACCACTTCACGATCTTCTCAGCCTCTATTCTAGCCTGCGCAGTTGACATTGGATTGATTTTGAAAGTCAGTGCAACGATAGATTTTTCTAACGATCCGAACAATAACTCGATATTGTTTCGTTGTTTTCCTATGCGTCTATATTTTTTTGAGATTGTATTCGATGCTTTCAATTTTCGAATTTTTAATTCTGTTTTTCTGTTTACCTGATAATACTTACTATTCATAATTTTTTTTCTATTGGGATCAAAATAATACTTTCTTCTCACCTGAGTCTTTTTTATGTCAGGGTGGCACATGTACCTCTTTCTCTCGTGCGTTTTCTTTCCCTCGGGATCTGCAGAATATTTTTCCCTCTCGTGCGTTCTCTTAGCTTCGGGATCAGCCGAATATTTTTCCCGCTCGTGCGTTCTCTTAGCTTCGGGATCAGCCGAATATTTTTCCCGCTCGTGCGTTTTCTTTGCTTCGGGATCAACAAAATATTTAGCTCTTTCGTTAGTTTTCTTCTCCTCTGGATTAGCGGCATAGTTTTGTCTCTTCTTTTTACATTTGGTCATCGCATTCATAGAATAATCGGCACGCCTTTTCTGGTTTATCGCGTCTTTGTGAGCGTCCCACCAATTTGCTTTTCCACTAGTTTTTACCTTCCTTCCATTATTCGCGGTCAATGTTTCGGTACTTTTCGTTGGGAAAGGTGACAATGTTTGTTGCTCCAAGACTTTAAGCAAATGGCGTCTGAGTGTGTACGTAGATCTCGTGAGCCCATTATCATCTACACAATATTGTTCTCTACTTGGATCTCTCTTGAACGCAAGCGACGTTGCCATAGCAATGGCGTAAATTCCACAAGATACTCCGTCGGGTTGTATTGGAGTATTTTCGTATTTCACATGATATCTGGAATACAGCCTATTCAATATCACATAATGCTCTGGTGATAATTGCTTATTTAATGAATCGTACACATGTACCACTGATCCATCGTAATACACACAGGTCCAATGTCCGATTACGTTAAATCCTATTCTACCTCCATACAAAATCTGAATATCTTCGACGGTTGTAACGCGCTAATATAAATGTGGGGCCTGAAAGTATATAGTATCTTGGGGCTGAAACGATGTGTTTTTCGTTAGGACATTGAGAAAGGCATTAATGCATCTATCATCTAGTTCACACAACGGATCTGTAATTATTTTCAATACGCCTGCATCGACCGTATGTGCACCTTCGACAATTTGACACAAATTTGCAGCGATCCTAGCATTCTGTACTACATCGTCTTCAGTATTAATCTGAATTACGTTATCGTGAACTTTTATAAGATTTTTTATCGATTCGGACTGCTGTTTGAGTTTATTTCTATCATCCCTTCTACGCTCAGCGCAGCTAATTTTCTTACTCTTAGGCATTTTTGAATGTTGCAACCAATATCAAATTATTCAAAAGTTCTGCTAAATGTCAGTCCTTTACAAAGTTAGAGATTATCTTTCTCTTATACGTATATATAATTACATATGTGTATATGTATGTTTTATACTAGACCTTCTGGAATTATTTTCCGGTGGAAAAATGTTTTTGTGCTCACAGGACGAATTCTATCGCGACCATGTATATAATAATCAATCAACTTGTGATCACTCCCGATGTTCAAATCAATGACGGCACTGACTTATCCAGGTAATAATGAAACACAAAACTGATCGAATGAATAATAACACTCTCAAAATTAAGCGATTATTTATAATGGATATTTGATTATTTGAAACAAAAAAATTGTACGTGCGCGTGATACCACAAAACAACAAAAAAATTTGAAAACTAAGGTTTAAATAATATTCCTGGCGGTTATCTTTTATTGATAATATATCTAGCTCCGTCAACGCCTGAATAACATTCGCTCGTCACATCGGTTGAACTTGATCGCCGAACTGATTGTTCTGCTATGCTCATTATATTCGAGGACATCTGTAGAACAATTTAGGGAATCGGTCTATTCAGGAGATTCGAAAATGAAAATTCATCTTTTCGTCTTAGAAGTTCATGGTCGAGCGATAGATGGCGTTGGGGTATGATAGGTGATTTAAAATGAATTATCGATAATCAATGTTTACAGATTTTCGTGGAGTTCATATTAATTATGAGAATTCACTTTATTCATACACGCATCATCATATACGTGTATATCAGGGTGTCCGTTATTTCCCCTATTGGATTTGTTTGAGCGATTACCACCTGAATTTTTAATTCATGGCCAAAAAAAATATATCAAACATGAGAAAGCCCTTAATCTTCACTTTAAACCGTGCCGAGATCGTGATACGTTTTCCGCTTGAATAACATGGGAGTTGGCAGTATTTTGCCTCAAAGTTTTTAAACCTGAACTGAATCGCAGTGCGACACTAAGAGCCACATATTTTCATCGAAAATTTGATGCTCTACAAAGAGGGTCCCTTGAGATTTTTCGATATTATCACTCCTTCAAGAGTTATTTAACGTTGAACTTGTGCTCGCGGTCAATTTTATAACATTTTCATTTTCAATTTCATTTTTATTTCGATTTTCCCTAACTGTAAAATCGTCGAATAAAAATACAAAATGGCACCCTCTAATTTTTCACAGGTTGACTTTCTGTTCTTGGTCTGGCGACTGAACTATATCGTTATTTATCGTTAATACACTTTCTGCATTCTTGTCATCCTAATTATTGCTATTATTGTGATCACTCACATTAATAATCTTATACCTTGGACAGAAAAATTTCAATAAATCGTTTAAAACTTTCAAATGCGACATTCAAATTAATTAAAATTTGAATGGTATTACTGAGAATTTTGGTTTTTTCAACTAATATTTTATATTTATGGGGAGAATGATTTCATGGTTGGTATGGTAATGAGATGCTACGACGCAAATGAATTGTTTAATTAAATTACTTTTATTATTGTTTGATCGATGAAAGCGGCCTACATCAATCCCTGGATTGCCGCCACGGCGAGAATTGCATCCCATTCGTCCCCTGAAACATGAAATTCGAACGTTACATCGGTGGAATATAAATGCCCGCAACAGCTATGTCAATTGTTTATGCACCCTGTGCCCTAGCTCACAGTCTTGGGCTTTCGACGTGCAGCGCCAAGCTATCAGCGCACAGCTCCAGCTGTTTTCACGGGAGACGCATATTTGTTGTTTTCGGTCCACCAGAAAATATGTTCATACATCATTATTATAATTCGCTTCAAGATAAACCATTGCAAAGGATTTCGAGAAAAGATTATATGCAATTGTACAAGATTTGATATTTTTGGTATAATCCCATGCCAGCCCCTCTCTCTCTCCTCTCGCTTCCTCTCTCGCTCATTCATCATCATTCATCCATAACGCTGATGTTGGTCAACTCTAAGCCATAATGTCAAACAGGTACACACCTTTTTTGAAGGCGGCAATCGCCGCCTTGACAACCGCCTCGGTCAGCTCTACATGTTCTGTAACACACAAAATAATTCAGAGATTAATTCGATATTATTGGACGATTCGAACATGAGTGCATAACAGACGAACAATTCTCGAACACACTCACTTTTTTCCACACCGCGTGCCGGACCTCCACCGCGGCCGCCCCGTTTTCCTCGTTTATCTGCAAGTTGATGATATGGTATATTTTGATTCAAGCGTTATATGTTACGGGGGGATTCAGGTGTGCATGCTTCAAAAAATTTCTTTTCTGTTCATTATAAATCGATCGTAGAACTATTCAAGAATTAACTCTGAACATTTCGAAGCGAAATCCAAGCCGTTCAAAAGTAATTGGGTAATTGATTCATAACTGCCTTGAATTTACCTTCATTCACCGCCAGTCTTATTTTCAAACGCGTTTGTCGCGAAATTACTTTTTTCGAATTTGTGTAAACTCTAGCTCGTAGGGTTTCTGATCAATCAATCGTTTTCGAACTTGGCACATATTTTCTTCGCATATATATATGCTCTGTGTGAACCTCAATTCTAAACAATATCTTCATTCTAACTATTTTTTCATTGCAAGAAAAATTCCAAATAATGGTCAAAAATCGTACTCAATGTACGCATTGCTCAAAAAAACATAAATTTCCGATTTCTTCGGTGAAGATTGAGGTTTACATAGAAGAGACACTTACGAGAAAAGTTTATTACGGGCTTCAATCAGCCTCTGTATGTTGCGAAAAACAGCAAAAATTTAAACTTAATCGAGCCCATAATTTTTTCTGAAAAATTTGAAAAAAATCCGACCGGAAGGTATCATGACTGCAAACAGTTATTGCAAGTTTCAGATTTTTTAGCTGATAATTGGACCAACAGTGAAGAAACGTTTAAAAACCACGAAAAAGCAATGCTATTTCTTATGAGAAAAAGTGGGGGGAGTTTAAGGGGTGCGTAATTATGGAGGGAAAAAATCGACAAAAATTGGGCATCATTTTTATATTATTTCGAACCAATTTGAGGGGTGAGACCATAAAAATTCGATTTTATCCTTTTAAAGGACAGGTCTAGTATATATTGATATTATTTTAGTATACCTGACGTGGCTTATACAACATTCGATATACTACTTTTCCCAGAAATATCATATTTAATTTTGTTTCTCGCGGTACTATAGAACTTGATAAGAAGTTTGTCTATTTGACAGTCGAAATGAAAAAGCTGATTTTTCGGAAAACATCAATTTCGATACACTTTGGCCTTAAAAAACGTGACAGTGTACAAGAATAATAATTGGTATTCACTCAAAATTAATGTGGGCTTCAGAGATTTGATAAGAATGAACATCCCGATGAGAAAAACTGATCAGGAAGTTCGAATAAGAAATTCACTCACCGTTGTTCTTTGCAAATTTTCCCATGTCTCTTGTCGAATACAAACAATACACACTGACGGTGCGAGAAGGAATAATGAATTTCGGCAACAGACCATAGATTCATTATCCCTCACTTTCTTCACCCCGCACGATCCCCCTGACGTAAAGTCCAAAGGTTATCCATCTCATATTCATATCACTGGTGCGTATAATTACAATACAACTCACCATTGCTCTCGTTCTTGGACACGCTTGGTAATAAGGACGCTCTTTGTTTATCTCACACGATGGATTTTCTCATATTTTCATGGTATTAAACAGACACTCGAGCATCAAAGCGTTCATTCACGCATACCTAATCCATGGACGCAGATTTACCGCCACAATTGGAAAGGATTTGCAAACCTGTCTATTATTAAGTGATCAATAGACAGGACAGGACAGGTTTGGACTTCCAAAACAAAATGAATATAATAATCATGCGTGTGGTTGTTCGAAAAATTCGAAAATCAAAACACTACAGCTTCCTTGTTGATTGGTCGGCCCTTTTGCAATTCTTTGGCTGGTTGGCCGAAAGTCTCACGATTCTTCGATTGGTTGGTTGAATTGAACATTTGTCAACTGCTGATCCGCGCGCAGATATTGGCTTCGCCACCGATTTGAATAACATCAGTGGTCAGTGGTATTCGCACAGCCGTACTGACATGGAACGTAAGTACAAACAAACACTTATTATTTAATCGTATGATATATCTGCGTTTATGTGAATTCGAATCATAAAAACTATGGAATAATGTGATATATAAGGGGCATTTCATGCGAAATCACCGAGTTTTCGACAAAAAATTTTTTGATTTTGCAATTTTTTTTCGTACGTTTGAGTACGTTTCGGAAACAACTTGAACAACAATTTGTAGCTTTTTGTCTCAAACCGTTATTGAGTTATTGATTCTTGAAATTTTCAGGTGAAAAATTTTCAATGAACGATAGATTGGTGATAAATATCGACATTCATGAAAAGATGGGTATTGTTTTTTTCGTCTTCGAATGTAGTTTCCGCGGCTGAATATATTTTTGAAAAAAGTAAAACTATGTTCAAGCCAAAAAAAAAAAATTCAGAATAATCTGCGAGAAAAAATACAATGTTTGGGTGCAAAATTTCTTCAGCCGAACTTCGGTCGACCAACATGATTTGCTATCGACTTCAAAATACGCTCGCTTACCGTAATTATATCCGGTCCATACTTCAACGATATATATGTGTTCGTTTATTCTGTCTTTTAGAGAATCGCAATACTGATGCCAATGGGGCCATGGAGGTGGTGGACGTGGATCCACCACCTCAAAACGCCGTAGCGGTGGTGGATCAGCGTCCACCACCTCCGGAAAATGCGGTGGCCGTGCCCGACCCCCAAAATATTGTACGTATATTTTATGAAGTTTGCACATATATACTTATATGTTTACTGTGTATACCGAGACCAATCTATGACACAATATGTTTTAAAATAATATAAAAAATTATTTCGTTTGTTACATAGGAAGAGATAATCGAGCGCTGCGTCCGGCGATTGCTCGCCGAGCACGGTGGTGGCCGGGGAGGCGGAGGCTGGCCGTATGGACGCCGGGGCTCGGGCATCCAGGTCTATTTTAATTATAAATGAAAAAAAAAAAGAACAATATCAAATTTTGTGCGTCTCGTCATTTCCGTCCGTAGTTTAGGTTAAAACCTTGAAAAATCCGTGCGTACATTTTCGAAATTAATTTCTTTCTCAATTACTATATTCAGTAACTAACCAAATATTGTTGATTCTGCTTCTATTGTGATCCCTTGGGATCAAAAAATGTTGATATCAACGTAAAAAAATCATTTCATAAGTTTTGAGAAGGTCCAAATTTATTTCCACAGTTTCTTCCAATAATTTTGTTTGATTTACCGATGACTCAATATTTCGTCGGTATTCAATGTTGATAATTGTTCAGAAAATTGGTAAAAATTCTAAAACAGAAATCAATATTCATTCTATACTAATTGCAATGTTGATAATTGTTCAGAAAATTGGTCAAAATTTTAAAACAGAAATCAATATTCATTGTATGCTAATAACGGTTGCAATTATCAAGAACATAGAGAAGTCTGATATTTTTTTGAATCGATTGGATACTTATAGAGCACACATAGTTCAATCATTGAACTTTCATTCTTCCGGTCGGGAATTTATTGGTTGCACTTGGAAATTCGTTTTTGTATTCCTTTACCACCTGGAGAAGATACTGCGTTTGATTCTTATCTTCAGCTAGCACGTTGATATAATTCCTAATTAATTGTACAGCTCAATCCGCTACATCATAGACCACATCTATATTTTCAACAATTTCCAATCCTTACGAATAATCATTAATTTCGCACAATGTTTCTACATCAAGTTCCGAAAAGTTGTCATTGATATTGAATCTCTTGAAAAAGTCTAAAGTATCGTAAATCATAAAGTGATCAAAGTCTTTAGTTTCTGAATTTTGAAGATGATTTTTTGGTGTAGCTATAACTTGAATTGGTATAGTCACTGTGTGACTAAAAACACTTGACTTAAGTAATTCATCTTTTCCTCTTAGAAGTTCATTGTCGAGCGATAGATGACGTTGGGGTATGATAGGTAATTTAAAATGAATTATCGATAATTAATGTTTACAGATCTTCGTGGAGTTCAGATTAATTAGGAAAATTCCTAACCTAACCTAACCTAATCTAATCTGAACTGAATCGCAGTGCGACAGTAAGAGCCACATATGTTCATCAAAAATTTGATGCTCTACAAAGAGGGTCCCCTGAGATTTTTCGATATAATCACTCCTTCAAGAGTTATTTAACGTTGAACTTGTGCTCACGGTCAATTTTATAACATTTTCATTTTCAATTTCATTTTTATTTCCATTTTCCCTAACTGTAAAATCGTCGCATAAAAATAGAAAATCGCACCCTCTAATTTTTGACAGGTTGACCTTCAGTTCTTGGTCTGGCGACTGAACTATATCGTTATTTATCGTGGATACACTTTCTGCATTCTTATCATCCTCATTATCTATTTTTATCATCATGATAACTCATACATTATTACTGTGATACCGTGAATTATTATTTATGTTTATAACTTTTGAGTGCGAAATTTAGATTAAATTAAATTTGATAGGCAAACGGAGACCGATAATACGGAGATACCCTGTAAATTTCAGCCTTTTTTGTACATTAGTTTTTGAGATACCGTAAACAGAAAAAATTCAATAAATTGTTTATAACTTTTGAATGCAACATTTAAATTGAATAATATTTGATAGGCAAACGGAGACCGATAATACGGAGATACCCTGTAAATTTCAGCCTTTTTTGTACATCAGTTTTTGAGATACCGTGAACAGAAAAATTTTCGAAAAAAATGTCTGCGAAGAAGAAGAAGAAGAAGAAGATTGTGATTTTCATCAACTTTGAACCCCCATAACTCCGGAGCCGCTGGACCGATTTTGTTCCGGTTTTTTGTGGATTCTCGTACGGTGATAACGAAGAATTTTTGCCTGAACTTTTTCGCGAAATTTTCAGCCGTTCGCGAGAAAAAATACCCCCGTTCCAAGTAGAACGAGTTGGCTCGCGTAAAGATTGCTGGCTGGCGCTCGCCTGCCTACGGTACTTGGCGGCGATTCGCTGCCGCGAATCTTGATAGGGCAGTACAAGGCGTACTTGAACACAGAAAGCCGCTGGCTAATGTATGACGATGGTATTGAGCACCGAAAACCTGTATTAACAGATTATGATGAAAAAGTACGGCCACATCTCTGCGTATACATTAAAACATAACGTTAGATGGAAATTCCCAATGATATTATAATGATGATGATATTCCAATGCATATTAACATCAATGATGCGGATACACTTTTTCTTTCTGTTCCTACTTTTTTTAACGTTAACACAATCATACTTTGCCGATTTCATTGAATCTGGAGATTTACAATATTTGAATTTTTGTTTTAGTTCTTTCGATCCAATTTCTTGGAAAAGAATGTGAAGTTTGAACATTTTAGATTTTGATTTGGTTCTTGCGATTTCAATTTTTCCCTGTATTTTTCGGTACGCCGCACAAAAAAGTCGGAGAGGGAAGAGTTACTCCTGAAGACGAGCACAACAAGATACGATCGTGAAATTTGAACATTTTTGATTTTCCATTTTTTTTGGATTTTCAAATTCCAATTTTCCCCATATTTCCTTTCTGAAAGGTCGCACAAGAAAGTCCAAGGGCGACAAGTTACTTTCGAAGACGAGCACAACAAGATACAATCGTGAAATTTAAACATTGTTGATTTTCGATTTTTTTTTGGATTTTCCAATTCCAGTTTTCCCCATATCTCCTCTTCGAAACGTCGCACAAAAAAGTCGGCGGAAGAAAAGTTACTTCCGAAGACGAGCACAACAAGATACAGTAGTGAAATTTGAATTTTTCCGATTTTTGAAAAAAAAATTAAAAATTCATTTTCTCGGAAACTACTGCAACTGCGGCCAGAATGTTCACAGCACAACTTCAGGCACATCTCGTTCTACTGAGCACAACTCTTAGTTTTGAAAAAATCCAAAATGGCGGAGCTGGCTGAAAAAACGTTTGTTTCAAATATCTCCGTAGCGATAGCAGATATTGACTTGTTGTTTTCGGCACAATGCAGCACAAACCGAGCACAATTTGATACAATCATTGAATTCAAAGAATTCAAAGATGGCGGAGCCAAGTTCACGGACATGATATTGCCACATTGCTGAACGGACCGAAATTAGATTCTGCAGATAATAATCATGAGCTTGACTGTGTCCAACCTCTTCCTGAACATCCCCAGACACCTTCAAACTTGCGGCCCGCAAAATCTGAGCTCACTCCCAGGGAAAGGCAACTAACTCAAAAAATTGAAGAACTATCTTTTCGAGCAAGATTCAAGACCCAGCGTGTTCGTAGACTGACAAAAACTGAGTAAGAGGCATATCGAGTGACCAAAGCGCCTGCGCGGGTCCCCGTACGGTGCGGTAATACAAGGGCCTCAATAACGAGGCGCCTCTGCTCACCGCTTAATGGCGCATAACAACCATCAATTTCGTATATTCCATAGGAACATAACCTAGCAGTTATTTTCGCGTTAGTGCCTGTCACGATCATAAACATGTAACAAATACGAAAGAATAAGTTTCTTTCGCGAAAAACAACGATTCAAATCATAGAAAACTATGACTTTATCCTAAATTTCGTTCTTCACCTGAGCTGCACACGTTTCTTAGCGGATGATCTAACGATTGAAGTCAATATGGGTGCTTACAGCCCCGGTAATGGGTATTCGGTGAACCCAGTACTAATGTAAATCAGCTGTCATAGTCATAAGAAATGAAATGTCGGTTTTTGCGTTACACAAATTTTCAAAAGGTGTATTCTCTTACATTTCTTGACCAAATGAAGTGGTTCCTATCTCAAGATTTGTGTTTGGTCTTCTCTAGTGGCTTAACCCTGGATATTGCGATCTGTTGAGTATAAATATGAAAATTTTCGATTATTTCACAGGGTAAATAGATTCCTATCAATTTTTTTTTCGAATTTTACAAAATCCAAAGTTGAGCCACTTCGTTTCAATTCCCTCTAACGATCTTCTAAATTTCATTCCGATCGCTTCAGCCGTTTCAGAGAATACACCTTCCGAAAATTCGAGGTCCCCCACTCACAAAATGGCGACTCGATATGCACCTTTAATCAAAAAACCGACAAATGTGAAAGATCTCGTTGACGGCGCAGCTTAATTTTTACACCAAGAACAATTGTTATTTTTCAAAATGCAGTAGAATCACAGTAAATTACGTAAGTGGACAGAGGAAGAGAAGCAGTTTGCTTTATCTGTGTACTACAAGCCGCCCAAAGCTTATGTTTATCTTCGTGATGTTAAAAAATAGCGTTTCCCTGCGTCACTTTGATTAGAAAATCGATCAATGATCTTAATCTTAGGACTGGCCTTAAAACTCAAGTCTTTGATGGCTTGAGAGAAAAGGCACGGACGATGTCAAAATACGAACGTGACTGTGTTTTAATGTGGGACGAAATGAGCATTAAGACGCTTCTAGAGTACAACCCTAAAGAAGACATTGTAGAAGGCTTCGAAGACCTCGGTGAGCTTGGCCGCATTAACAAGTTGGCAAGGTATGCACTTGTCTTCATGTTACGAGGCCTGAAGTACACCTGGAAGCAGCCTATTGCATATTTCGTCTCTCATGGAGACCTAAATGGTACTGACCTTGCAAAATAATTTCCTTAGTAGTTAATAAAGTCACTGAGACAGGATTCACCGTACGGTCTATGGTATGCGATCAGGGTCCAACTAATAGAGGAGCAGTTACCGCCCTGGGAGTGACAACAGACAGACCTTTTATAGAATTAGAAGCTGGGCAGAGAATTTTTTCCAATTATGACGTGCCGCAGTTAATTAAAAGTATCCGTAATAACCTCCTGAAGCAAAACTTCGTATTTGACGGACAGACGATTTCTTGGATTGCAATTCGGGAACTGCGGGAGGTCGAACGGGATAAGGCTTGCAGAGCAGCACCGAAGCTGACAGATCGTCATATTATGCCGAACAACTTCCAACGCATGACTGTCAGCCTTGCGACACAGGGGGCTTATTCCTGAGCTCCCTCGAACGTCATTCGTCTACGAGCGATTTGATTACTCGGTATTCGCCCACGAACAGATTTGTGCATTCTCGAGCACCCGTCGGATGGTCGAAGTCATCCGACCATTCGCATACGAGCATCACGTGCGATGCACGAAGGCAATGCATTGTTGCCGTACTGACAAGATTATTTCTACCAATGGGATGAAGGAACAATCGGAAAAGTGCCACTGGCAAGTAGCGGGCAAACACTTTCGGTTTTGTAAACGTAAACATACCAATCTCTGTTGTGAGGAATCAGATTTAAGTGGTAAGAACAACTTTTCATATTATATAAAAATTAATATCGTACTGTATGTGTGCTGGTAATGGTACAGGTGTGATTTATATGCATGATTGATGTATTACCCAGCAAGTCAGGTGTTTTTTTAACAATTAAAATAGAAATGACAATCTGCAAACCGTATTCATCATTATTCAAGGAACAATATTTCATTAATAATCCCAACATATTGTAACATATTTCTGTATAGGATATAAAGTATTTCTGTATAGGATATAAAGATGGAACGTGCGGGGTATCCAACTCAGGATCAAAAAAATATGTTGGTCCACTTCCTACAACAGCATCCGAAATTGGTTCCGGGTAAATTCAATAAAGATTTTACTTATAAAATGGGGCAAAATTTGTGGAACGAAGTAGCCCAAAATATGAATGCAATACCTGGTGCCAAAAAAGATTGGATGCAATGGAGAAAAGTAAGTAATACCCCCAAAAAAGCACCTACGATGCAAAAAAGTTCGCCAAGTACATCAAATATTAACTGCAACCCAGATACCTTTGAGGAAGACAAAAAATTAATCACTGAGAAGAAAAAAAAAATGCAAATCAATTATTGTGCCAAGTACATGTAACTTTGAATCATACATAGGAATACTGAAGAAGTATAGAATAAACATACAACGGACGAAATTGACAAGTGTAAGAATAAAGAATCGGAAAATAAATCGATGAAAAACAATTCTAAGAATAGAAAAAAAAAAAAACAAGTAAAATTGAAATTGAAAAAAAAAAAAGAATTAGAGTTTGCGGTCCTTGGCGGGCTAATGTTATATTGCCATACAAGACATGGATTTTTTTCCGAAAAAGCCCGCCAATCGCCACTAACTCTAATTTTTTTTTTTTTTTTTTTCAATTTCAATTTTACTTGTTTTTTTTTTTTTTTTTATTCTTAGAATTGTTTTTCATCGATTTATTTTCCGATTCTTTATTCTTACACTTGTTAATTTCGTTCGTTGTATGTTTATTCTGTACTTCTCCAGTATTCCTATGTATGATTCAAAGTTACATGTACTTGGCACAATAATTGATTTGCATTTTTTTTTTCTTCTCATTGATTAATTTTTTGTCTTCCTCAAAGGTATCTGGGTTGCAGTTGATATTTGATGTACTTGGCGAACTTTTTTGCATCGTAGGTGCTTTCTGGGGGGAATTCATAACTTTTTGTATTTTGTCAGGCTTGAATGAAAGCACATGCCTGATAGCTATGTGATTCCACATTTGCTGTCATATTGTTATTATGTGAGTTGTTTCATAAAACGCAAATCCCCATTACGCTTTCGAGCACTCGGTAGGGCGCCCGGTCGTGTGAATGGACCTGGCGCAAGACTCTACCGAGTCTCTTGATTGAGTGATCATCACACTTGTGTTTGACGGTTATCAAATGATTATGTAGCTCTATGTGTTTGCTTCGACAGTTAGCAATTTCGAAGGTCGGTTTTATGTATCTCACGTAATACGTCCCATGTGAAAAAATGCATTGGCAACTGCTAAACTACAACAGAGTCCATAGTTTTTCAGTTCGCTGTTTGTATTTGGGAAATTATATTCTTGGCACGGGGTGCAGTGTTCTCCGATTATTATTTTACCCCAATGAATCTTAAATTCTTAGCTGCAGCTCGTTAGGGGTGCTCCATCATCATGGTTCCAAAAACTGCGTCTTTGATCGAAGAATCTCGTCTGAAAAGCATGAAAAAATCGAGGCTGTAGATCCTCATGGAGAAGTCTGATAACTTCGGTTGATACAAGGATTTACAAATCGCTGATATAACTACGGGCGTGTAACTCGACGCTATCAGCTGCTTCATCCTGTATGGATGTTCCCCCCCCCCCCCCTCCCCCCCATCGTGTGCAACTATAACCCTGCATGCAGCCCTCCTCCTTTCTCATCCGGGCTTGGGACCGGCAATGGCGGAGTTACTGACATGCAGGCGTTATAGTTGCATTCATATTATATCGATTTTTCTATTTCATAGACCCATTTTATCGCGAGTTACATTGACCTCATCACTTATTCGATAAGTGGAAAACTTTGATTGTGCAACAAACAATAATATTTGAATTATTGAGTTATCAATCGACTCATCTACTATTTGCTGTCAGTTTTACATCCATTGATTTCCTGGGTCGATCTAGGGTGCCCTGCGTGTCTTTGAAGAGGACAAGTATTGCACTTTAGCCTGCCAGCTATATATTTGTGCAACCATAAACCCTGCATGCAGCTTTCCTCCTTTCTCATCCGGGCTTGTGACCGGCAATGGTAGGATTACCGATATGCAGGGATCACAGTTGCGTTTGTATGGCATTTGCCGAATGCGTTTTTTATATATATATTTTATCGATACGTCTGACACTGCCTTCAAATTGATCGCAATAAAAAAATGTATCCGTCCTTAGCATTTTTCGGCCAAGTTTTTTTCCTGATGTTCTCGTCATCAGCGTTCACCCAGGTGGAAGTCCCTTCTCGTAGCATGCTTGTATAATGCCCTTCCGTTATGTTGCGGCCACGGTGGAATATCGCACCATTAACCTTGTAAACTTTAGCGCCGATCATAATTTTCTCCGTCGGTACTGCTTTTATGCTGTAATTATTTAATTCCAGAACTTCTCCATTCTGTACCGAAAATAGCATCAGCTGAACAATTAAACAGTTGTTTGATGATGATATGTCAGTTTTCACGCGCAGTTCTTTCGATTTACAAGTACCGCACGATCCTTCGAGTGTTTTCCAGTGCGAGAGATTATCGTTGAATACGTCCGATAAGCTTGGTGTTTTTTTGCAAGATTTAGGCAGTACCAATAACGATATTGAACTGCGTTCGATTGAGGTATTAGTGTAGCCGCAATCTTCGCAGTGTAGTTTTATTGTCAGCTGATGCTCAACAATCGTGTTGAGATCATTGTAATGAGAAATTAGACCGGTCAAAAATTCTGACGCGTCTTGCTGCTCATTCGCGGTAAACTGTTCACCCGCAAGTGTCCTAGCGGAAAATACATTTACTGGGACTTCTGAGCTAACATAATCATTGATTGACATTCTCAAGACATCATCTGTTTGATTTTGACGTAATGAATAGTCCCTGAGTGGTTTACAGTGAAATATACACTGGATCGTCGCGTTAGCGTAACAAGAAACGTGGTCGACATTTTGTAAGCCTTTTATTTGCCACGAACTAGCTGCAGTTTTTTCTTCAGCTGGTACCTGACATGTGACAACATCTCTCGGTATCGACCATCTGCAGTCAGGTATCTTCTTTGCTTTCATCGACGTAAGAGACATTGGCATGGGATCTGGACGATACTTTTTCCTCAATCTATTGTATTCCAAAATAGCTGCTCCGTTCGCTGATACAGAGTGAGGATCGTAATTGATCAGATGCAGGCCTTCTAGTGTGGTTACTCGCGAAAGAGCAACGTACACTTGGCCACAAGTGAATACGGTATTACCTGCGTCGATTACGGCATTCTTTAAACTCAGACCCTGACTTTTATGAATCGTCATACCGTAACTGATGCAAATGGGAAATTGTCTTCGGATAAGAAAAGCGCCTTCCATTACTTCAAATTTTACATCAACGCGTTTCAGAACATGTACAACGCCTGTAGCTAAGACAATCTGCACTGTTGCTACATCGCCGGTATCAGCAGCTCAGGATATCGCCGTGATTGTACCAATAGTACCGTTCACGAGGCCTAACGTAACATCAATGTTCCGTCTAATCATTATTTTCGAACCAATTTTCACAATAATTATTCTTGCTCGACCTGCGGTTCGAGAACTGTCTTCGTCATCCGTGCTCAACATTTTCTGCACTTTTTTTTTGAAGTACGGTGGACAATCAACCGTATCGTGAGCTAGTAATTGTATCTCGTCAGTTTGAATTTCGCTCAACATAGCTTCGTTAAGAACATCACACATGCGACACGTAGGCAGTAAACAGACTGTGTCGTTGGGTAAATTGTTTTTATAGTTGCAAAGTTCTCGTATTCTGTCTCTGAACTGAGTTGCTTTGAATGTAATTTTCCTTAATGTCAATATTTTCGTGTCGGAATCAGTAACGACCCCATGGCGTATCCTTGAGAGTATGTCGCGATACGTTTAATCGTTCCTTTGTCTCATATTGATTGTTAGGTCGTCATATGTAAATAAATTACACCACAGATCCACACTACCCATTGCGCCTATAAGTTTTTCGACATCAGTGTTCGATAATTTTGTGAACGAGGGTCCCTCGTGAACGGATGGGAGTTGTAGCAAATCTCCAAAAAGGAGGATCTGCTTATCACCAAACCAACCATCTTCCAAGTCTACGGTATTGAAGATTTCGACCAATCGAAGATGTATGTACATAAACGTTGCATTAGAAATCATCGAAACTTCGTCGATCACTATTAGGGCAACGTTTCTTAGTCGATCCCTTATGGTTTTAAGGACAGCGTCCGAAAGCTGTTTATATTTTGGAGTGCATCCGTGTTCGACTGGTAATTGAAAAAGCCTATGAACAGTCAAGCCGTCAACATTGAATGCTGCTATTCCGGTTGGGGCGGTTATCGCAGTATCTTTTTCGGCATACTGCTTAATTCAACATCTAATGGTTTTGATAAGAAAACTCTTACCAGTTCCACCCTCCCCACTGACGTTAAGTCGTAGGATTTGATTTGAAGTCACCGCTTCGATGACCTGATCGAAAACTCGTTTCTGATCAATGTTCAGCTCGCTCATCATTTTGGCAACGTCTACGGTTTCGACTTTGTCGACAGCGTCTTTAAATTCCCTCATCGCACCTTCAGCCTCGATGGGTACGTAGCCGAGAGGTACAAAATCGCTATTTTGTGAATTATCATTGTCTTTCGCATTATCGGTGATTTGTTTTTCAATCGGATCGTTCGCGTATTCCATGCCTTTTTGTATTTCGATTATGCGTTCTTGATATTCTAGTGCTTGTGCAAGTTCTGATTGTATCGACTGAAATGACTCGGCATAAGTATCGCACCCGTTGCGGAGTTCATCTACGTCTCTCCATGGTTAAAAAAGTAGCAGCAAGGCGTAAAAATAACGTTCGGGTTGGATATTGACGTTATTTTTGTAGTGATTCACAAGGCATGGACGCTTACGATTCTTCAGGTACAGCGACTTGCCCATTGGATAATATTTGACATCTTTACCTGTTGGTTCGACCTTTCTTGTATCATACCATGGTACGAAATCGTAGAGGTTGGTAGATTCTAATGCTTCTGGTCGTGCAGGATAATGCGTATCGACTACCGAATCGCAAAATATTTCAGTGGAGTCGGCGTCCAAGGCCTTTATTTCTTTTAGAGATTTTACTTTTTTATTTCTGACCATGTTCACGTCAATCCACCTGATAATAGTCTCCGGATCTGTGCCATATGAAGCGATTCCCATTAGGGTATCTGCGGCTTCAAGAGCTCCACATTGTCTATGATTCAACATGCGTAAGCCAAAATTCCATGAACGACTACACAGAGATTTCGTGCAATTTGTATCTTCGAAAGTCGTGTCTAAGTTGCTTTTTTCGGGTTTAGCAACGTATTTAGTGACATACCGATTTAGGAGTGTAGACTTTTCTCCGCTAAACTGAATATCCATGTGGCCTTCCCAGGCCGTGAGAATTGCTGGGTTGTAATCGTTAATATTGGCTTCTTTTTCAGAGCGAGGTGGGTCGTATAATCTGCTTTTCGACTTAAGCGTCCGCCTACCTGCAATCGAAATGGCCACGTCTCGCATAACGAAATTGTTTGTAATTGGTCGTGAAAACCCAAAACGACACACTCTTCCAGATTTGCCATTTTTGTTCGCTTTGCTTTGCAGACAATAAGAATTATAGGTGTGCCGTTGATGTGTATTAACACGCCTGAACAAGTTTGGCGAAACTCTTTTAGCTGGCATTCTGCAAGTCACATATTTCAGAATGAAGTTCGCTACCTCTTCATTGGAAAACGTTCCAAGAATCGGAGCGTCCTTGATCCAAATCATTAAATGGAAATGTTGCGTTCCTCTACCTTGGTATTCTCGTCTCCAGAAAAAATGCGTTACTTCTCCGATGGGATTATCTGAAGAACATATGAAACCAAGCATAGCCTTGAACTTATTGTCGATAAATCTAGATGCGGATACCGGATCAGCTGCTACCAACTGACTAGGTGACAACTTCGCGGTGGAGGGTCCTCCGACTTCGCGTAGATATTCTGTCATGTCCGACCACAGCCATTCGCTTGGACTTGATGTAAGGAACCATGTCGCTGGTCCGTAATTGTGTATCATACACGATACATTATTTTTCGGGTGACTCTAATATTGCTCTGTATTTCGTGGTCTTGCAAATATGGCGTTTAAATTTCCTTCCAATTCTTCCTTGGAAAGTTTGTTCAAATAACTTGCTGCAGTAAATCTCTCCGTTGGATTAATGATATGCAGTTTGTAATAAATACCACTGCTTAATTGCCTATTGTTTGCATCATTTAACAGATAGAATAAGTATTGCTGATCCGTTCTGAATTGTGGATGCTTTGACATGAGCCTCGATTTGATAAATTTGGAATGAGTCAGACGTTTGAGCCTATCTTCGTGCTGTCCGTTACGACCGTAAGGATACAAGTGCGGAAAGCATTACAAATCTAGTGTTTTTTCACGGTTTTGTAATGGCACGTCGTGAATTTTTAACATTTGGTAGAGGTTTGTCGCCATTTTATTTTCTTTTTCTCCGTTATCCGTTAATAATCGTCGTAGAAAAAAATTCTTTTCTTCGAACTAAGCTCTTTTATACTCAACTTTCCGAAAATTCACTTGTGTTATTAATCCGACCTGAATTTTATCGAAAATTGCTCAATACAGGTCGGATCAATGACACAAGTGAATTTTCGGAAAGTTGAGTATAAAAGAGCTTAGTTCGGAAAAAAGAATTTTTTTCTACGACGATTATTAACGGAGATATTCATTTATTAAGTAAAGGGTCGAGCGACGCGTTATGCGGTCCCCACCACGCGACTCGGCTCTCCCACCACGCAACTCGGGCGACTTGGGCCGATCGGACGCGGCTCGAGGCGGTCGACGCTGTTTAATATTTTTTTTCATGATCTTCAAGTACTTCGACGATGTTGAAAAAATTCATGGTTATTTCTTGGAGTATTTTACGAATTTTGGTATTTTTTTCGTTTCTTAATATCAATTACACCAATAAATACCATCCAAAATCCAAGACACTGTTATCTCCGGTTCTAATTGAGATATTGAGGTTTTTTTTTGCAAAATACTCGGTAAAGAGAGAACAACAAGAAGCTATCAATACCTTCCCGAGAATACGTCTCAATACCAGAGATATCTCTATTTGTTTGAGAGCAAAAAATTCAAAATCACCAAAAAAGTCGTTTTTTATGGGCCAAAAAAAAAAAATTTTTATTTCTAGAAAGTACCCATGGAAAACTATATCCATGATTTTTTTGTACCATGTGGCCATCCGGGCTAAAATTTCACAGCCAATCTCCGGATTTTCTCTCGTCACATATTGTTGCTTAACTATACATAATAGGTAAGCGAATCTTAGACTATCCTCCGGGGGAAAGTTTGAAGTTACTGTGTCATCAGTTCAAACGCCATAAGTTAATTATTCATCAATTTATTCAAGAAAAACGAAAAAATTTATTTCCGTAATTATTTGCAATTTACACGTGAACTAATGAAGATATAATTTTGAACTTGGGCTCATAATTCAGGGCTTTTCATAACGAACAACTTTTATACGAAGACTTTTTCCGAAAAACCTACAGGAAAAAAGTTTTACCCGAAATATCGCGTTTTCATTTTTTAATAATTTTTTGCGGCCAAACCCGTCAAAAGAAAATGTCAGACTTTTGAAGTTATCTTTCTACTGGTCTACTGAACTTATAAAAAAATCGGCTAACCTATGTTCTTCCACAATAGAATAGACCCTATTTTCGGCTTAATTCGACTGGACTAGATGCCGAGACCTGAGTTAGTAATGCTGCGCGTTTGGCTGCTTCTACTTCATCGCGTGTCTCATTCTGTTGCGCTGAACAATCTCCCTCTTGATCAGATACCATATCTGTATCTTGTTTGTCTTGTATTTGGAATTCGACGTCTTTTATACGAGTTAGCAGTAGGTCAGCTGATGCTGGCAGCTTGATTTTCAAATATTGCGGATTATTTGTTTTGAGCCAGACTAATGCTTCCCATACTTTATTAATATTGACCAATTGCTCCCATACCAGTTTTGATTTTGTTGGGATTCCGCGAACCAAGATGTAAAATTCGTGGTCTAGATTGATTGGATCTGTTGGATGACATACTTATTTCAAAGTTTTTTCAAGGGGTAGCGGTAAATGAAACTTTCTGCCCTGAATTTTTTGCACCATCTCTCTGTGGGGTACATTTTTTTTGCCTCTGTACCCATCCTTTGAACTATTTGAAACGCCTTAGCTCTTTGAATTAGAATTCGTTCGTAATCATTCAAGCTTGATATATCTTCCGGCATCGACTCGGTAACAAGTTTGTTCAAGATGCTCTTAGGTGGCAAAATATTTTGCCGAAGCTTCGTAAGACAATATTGGCAAACGTAATCGCAATTGCTATTCTGGGCTGCGACGTGTCGCATTAGGTCTATCCATAATGGACCAGTCACGGGCTTCCTGAATTTATGAATATAAGTAACTTCTCTTTGGAAGCAAAGTTTCTCACACGATACGCATACGAACCTGGGAGTATCCACAGACCGCTTTGTTAAGATTTTAAACGCGTTTATATGCTTAGATATTATATTCTCTTCGTTCAGATTTACTTCCTGCACAATGTTCCTGTCAATCGTTGCAGCTTTTTGTCGTGCAAGTTCTGAAATTTCTTGTAGTTTTTCTAGATTACCGTCGTTCAAAGATTGGTTTATAGTGAATATTTTTTCATAACATTCCAATGCTCTGCATACTAAACGCTTTATGTACCGCACCGATGGGAAGTGTGGTGCTAACATCTGTACAGGTAAGAAAATAGATTTACATATGGCATCAGCCATGTAACACACCTGTGAATGACCTTGCTTTTTCTCTGAACTGTGTTTTACGGTACAATCCATTCGGATTATCAATTTATGAAAATTTCTTAATGTGCACGTCGAAATAAGTTTTAGACAGTTGATATATCCATTTAGCTGGTCAATATCATTAGTTCTACACATGTTACTACAGTGCCAACTTTTTTTCATGCTTTTTATTTTTTTTTCGTGTCTGACCAATGGTAAAATGTTTACGGCGTGCCCTGCTAAGTTTATTATAATTGGATCGGGCAATTGGACATTTCCGTACGCAGCTTCTGCAAAATAGGGTTCTCCGGAAGGAACGTGTTTCGATGAACCGCATAAGGTGCTTAGTTTGTCCTCGATACTGTGATCGGAGCATTCAGCCACCTTAGTTAAAGACACTTCTACCTTCTCTTTTAAAGTCTGTAGAGTTTTTTTCATCAGAGTTATATTAGTTTTTCTCTCATGAAGACACCACTTTATAATGGATTTCGCTTCTAATCTATTTTCTGTTTGTGATGACTTGCCTAATAATTTTGGTAAGATCTTGGCTACGAATTTTTCCTTCGGCTGCCTCAATACCATAGTGTTAGCCGCGCAGATACTTCGGTACTTTGCAAGGATTTTGCTAGCAACATTCATTTTTTGCCCAGCATTATCGTTTTTCTTCATTTGTTTCCAATAAAGTTCATTGTATTGCTCCTTCGATTTGCTACGGCGCAAATAATTGTCACGCGAACACTCCCGTTCGCTCTGTACTGTAGCGGTATACCGCTTGCGCTTTCGCTCGCGTTCATTTTCAAGATTCGACACATATCTTTTACGTTTCCGCATTCGCTTATTCTGACTGTCTGACAAATATCTTTTATTTTGTTGAGCTCTTTTTTTGACACGATTCGAAACGTAAAGCTCCCGTTGTCGAGCTCGCTGCCTTTCGATATCCAATAGATATAGTTCTCGCTTCCGAGCTCGCTTTTTTTTTTGAATCAAGACATTAAATTCTTGCTTTCGCGCCATGAGATAAAGCTCTCGCCTTTTAGCCCGTTGATTTTCTTCATTCAGATGATACCACTTTCTATTTCGGTTTCGATGTTCTTCTACCTTCGAAGTACGCTCGGGAAGAACGGTTTGTTCAGGATGATCTAGAGACCTATCATCTATGATGGCCGGTGTGCTCACTGATGTATTACGAGCGTGTACTTCAGGTATCGTTTCGTCTGTGAATGTCATAATGTTTGATCGAGTCGGTAGCTGTGATTGTTCGTTATTATCGTTATTATTATCCTTAATATGTTCTCGCGGTGAACAAGTGACTTTCTGTGCAACGACCTGTGTTGACACCTGCTCAATCGTAGTGATCTTTATATCTGGTTCCAAACATTGTTCCATGGTGAGTTCCCGAGGTATCTTACGTTTTCGAGAAATGGCAGGATTTTTCAGAGCAACATTTCGTTTTTTGGCAATGGATGGAAAGTTTTCGATTGTATTACTTTCGAACATTTTTAACTGGGATGGAAAGTTTTCGATTGTATTACTTTCGAATATTTTTAACAAATGTGTTCGCATCGAAAAAACATCGCAAGTTTCTTTTGCTGGGTTATACCCATTGATAAGCGATATTGCAAAAGCAATAGCAAATACTCCACAGTCAGATCCGTTAGGTTGTTGTTGGACCTGAGGGAATTTGATGGGCTTGGCTTCAAACCTATAAAAGGGAAAGAGATTTCGTAAATATATCTCATGGTCCTTGTGGAGCGTTTTCTTATTTAAAGAGCCTTATATGTATAACGATTTACCGTCAAAATAGCTGCATACCCAATGCCCATTTTCTCCCGTTTTATCTGCACTATGCAATATTTGCACGTGTTCCTCACCTTCGGGTGCAGGCTTAATCATTCCGGGCATTTGTACCAGGCGTGTTTCCTGGGGTGAGTATGTCGAACACTTTTTTACGAGGTAGATAATCTGATCCATATGTAGGTCGGTCAACCATCTACCGGATACTATTACGTCTTTAGATGCGTCATCTAAGACAGGTGTGCGGCGAAACACGACCCTTCGATTTTCAACAGACGTATTTCCTTTGTCTATATTATTTTGAGGTCTTGGATAGATATTTTTTGTAGCCTGAGTAGTGTTATGAACTACCCGATTTTTGTCGCGATGAACTAGAGGCTGTTGATCGACCCCGTGTGTCGACCGGTTCGGGGTGACGGCATTTGTTTTTTCCTCGCCGACATTCAAATGTTTAGGCATACCAGTGATTTGGTTCGTTTTTGTCGCTAGTTGTGTATTCTCATTTCGCGTACTTCCCTGGTGCTGAACCCGATATTCTGTAGGACTGCGACTTATCGCACGCGTAACTGGAAATGGTTCAATTGTATGATTTTTGAACAACTTCGATAAATGTGTACGCATAAGGGACGCGTCGTAGGTCAACTGTTCTGGTTTTTGTCCGTATATGAGGGAGATTGCGAAAGCGATCGCGAATACTCCACAATCGGAACCATTTGATTGTCGTTGAACTGTAGGAAATTTGACAGGATTAGCTTTGAAGTCATAGAATGGGAATAGTGCCTTTCAGTATGTCTCATGATGCTTGTGAAGCAGCTTTGCGTTCAGAGAATCATATATGAATATCGACTCTGAGTCATAGTAACTGCATACCCAGTGCTGTCCTCCTCCCGTACCACTGTGCAGAATTTGCACGTACTTGACTGTGGGCGAAACAGCTTCTGTTCTATCTGGCATCTGTACTCGCCACGTCTCCTGAGGTGTATATTCTGAGAATTTTCTCACAAGCAATGAGAAATGATCTATACGATCATCATGCAACCAAGCGCCAGATTCAATGATATTCATCAACCTGTCATTAAGAATTGGTATCTGCAGGCTATTCATGATTACAAATTAGCTTTACTTTTTTACGTAAGTTTGTTTTAACGTCCTCTATCTCAGTGCGTTGTGCGTAAAGCAGCAACTGATCTGGTTGCGTAGAGCTACAGATTGTGGCGCGAAGCAGCCTTATAAGCAACGAATTTCGTTACTTAGGGTAGCGCACAGCGGCTGGAGAGTAGCGCAAAGCAGCTCAATTGACAGAAATCGTAGAATTTCTGGAGATAGAGGACGACCTAACCTAACTAACCTATCTATTCTAATACGCTGGATTCATTGACGAAAATCTACGCCCTGATCTAACCCCTACAAAAGTGGGTGCACTTTTACGCTATACTACACTACAGATTATAACGAGAACGAGGACGAGACGTTCGAACTACCACAATTGAAACTTTTAAAGCCGATATAAATAAAAATTGCAAAACCTCGATGTGCACTCCACAGCCTAAGCTACGTAATAGTGTGAGCGTTGAGTGTAGATAGGTGTAAGCAGTAGTATTTTGTGTGACCGGAAGTTGGTATGGTCGCCGAAAGTGGCGCGTTCCCGTCGCCTTGTTTTGAAACGGAGGATATGTGCAATCGATTACATTTCTCGGTTTCATTCTTTCGATAGCTGTTTGAATTGGGCCCGTCGAAGAGTCAGCCTTGTATTCTATGGTAAGTTGAGCTACATTACACTTCCTATGCATGTTCCTATGTATATCAAACGTAAGTGTCAAGGAACAGGATTTTTTGAGGATTTTAATCTCTCTTTTCAGGATATGACCCATTAGGATTATACCTTCGGTTGAAAATGGAAAAAAACTCTCTTTTAGGTAGTAGTCACTGATCACAGAGTAAGAAATATCACTGTAGAGTGGGCCTTAATCATCATTTTCAATTAATTATTGAACAACTCGGGGAAGACAATAATAAACTGGATGTTTAATTTCTTTTCAGGTAGCAGTCACTGAGGACAGAATGGGGGATACCAATAATGTGAGACTCATCATTTCTTTCAGGTTCTTGTCGCGGTCTTTACGGTACTATCAACTGTGTATATGCATGGTAAGATGGGCAACATTATAGTTCCTGCATGCATCACTAATAAAAAGCAAGGTTCTGTGTAGGTTTTTAACTTTCTTTCAGGTTGCAGTCATGAGAGAAACCATAAGGATGGATCTCTACACCGTCAACTTCGTACACTCTACGAGCATTATGGTAAAACGGGCAACGTCATGGGTACTTCTGTTGGTAAAGCAACATCACTTACAGGTTTCCAATTTATTTCCAATTAACATGAACCGAGGAATCTCACTTATTATAGGTCATTGAGGAACGCCACGACCGTGAGTTTCAGCAATATCAACTTTGTATACCTTGGATGCTATACAAAAATACAACATTACTAACAATGAATCTTGCACCAACATTTGTAGATAAATCCAGTCACCAGAATAAAGTGTTTGATTTCGGGGAACATGAGAGGGAGTGCTGAATTTTTTGACGTCAGTTTGCTTATTGGACCGTGATCGTTTGGTTTTTGGCGCTGGAACAGGAACAGAGGGAAATGTGAATAGCTTACAGATGACTGCTCGGTGAATGGCCAAACTTGGATTTCAATTTGGCTGTTGCTGTTCTATCGTTTGAATCAGTGACAGTTATCGTCAACGTTTGAATCAGTGACAGTTATCGTCAACGATTGAAGAGATACTATTTGGTTCAAATGCAGCTCACGGCGACTAGTAGGATCGGAGAGGAGTTTTCGATTCATGACATGCCAGAAGAAGTACTGATTTCTTTCAGGTAATCACTCAATAAGTCGTCGTGAGTTCGCCTGTGGGTGCCGGAACTTGTGGTTTCTGTCGTCAGAACAGGAGTTGCCGCGTTCTTCGGTTATTGGTATGCTTGCGGGAGAAGGATGTGTGTTAATTACGATGAATCTGTAGTGTAGGTACGATTGTAACTGAAAGATGATATTCGGCTTACCGACAACTACCGGGTAGATGGTCAGTAGGGTTAGCCGAAAATACTAACTCATCGAAGTTATTTTCTTAAAAAAAACCTATTTAGTGGTATTACAATGCTCCCGATGCGTGAAAATTTGTATTCCAATTTTAATAGGTGGCAGCAGTCGTTCGAAATTCTCCAATTAAATTCTTATTATTATATTTTTTCTCTTGCTTTCGTTTCAATCAGAAATGCCATGACGTTTGAACCGTTTGAGATTAACAAAATTTCAGGCATGTTCTTGTAAGGTATTGAATTTTCTGAAGAATATCTTTGGGGTCGATTTTTGGGACTCAAAAATGCGTAAACGCAGTATGCAATTTGCAGGCTTTATAGTGAAAAATTAACATCCTGAATGGACGAACATACACGCGTATTTCTGCTTTGTTCGACTCAGACAGCCCGTTGGTATACGAATTATTGAGTTTACAAAATCGGTTACGGAATCGCTTTTCAAAGAATTCAATGCTTTACAAGAATATACCTCTAATTCTTTTTCAGCTCAAACGGTTTGGGAAATATGGCGTTTTTTAGTAAAATGAATCTTCTTACGTTATTTCGATGTAAAATTTCAATTGACCACCGCCACCTTTCAAAATTTTACTGAAACTTTTTGCCGATGGCAGAATATTTTTCTCACTGAAAAGGTCTTTCTAAGACCATAACTTCGATAGGTTAGTATTTTTGGCTGTCCCCAGTGGTCAGGAACTGATTTGGTTATAGCTCGCACCGCAAACGTCATTGAACGGACAAGTTCCCTTTTTCAGAGAGTACGCCGCCATTTGATTCGGACAGAGCTCACGGCGACAAGTAGGATCGGAGGAGACCTTCCAATTCGAGACGTGCCAGGAGAGGGACTGATTTCTTTCAGGTGACACCGAAGGAGGCGCTGATTTTTCTGTCGTGAGTTCGCCTGTGGGAGCGGGAACTTTTGGTTTCTGTCGTCAGAACAAGAAGTGCTGCGTTCTTCGGTATTGGTGCTTGTGGGAGAAGGATGAATGTTAATTGACGCGGGACTGGATTCAATTGTACGTATATACGTGATACCGGTCGCAAGAAAGTTCATGCACACATAACCTCACATCTGTCACTGCGTAACTGACGCGTCGATGACACGGATATGTTGCCAACTTACAGATTTAGAAGTACGAATTCGTTGATTCTATCCATCTATGAGATGTACAAACGCTTCATATTATGAGTGATTCACTTGATGCTGTTTATTATAATATTCTACGATAGGTCTGAAAACGTCGTTTCTGTGCTCGAATACGGACGACTCGTATGTCATGATCGAATTCTCGGTATTGCGACTGTGAATAAACTGCAGCGCTTCGTGACAGCTGGCGGGAGAACGGAAGGACTGTGGACGACGATACCAACGGTAGCGGTGGTCACGCCACATGCCCGTAGTTTCATAAGGGGTCTCTAGTTTGCACGTCAGTGAAAAATCGAGTTCACCTTCTGCTCCGATTTCGGTTTCATAGAAAATTTCGGAAGCCAGCTGCCCGCGTCCGACGACCGATGATGACGACGGTGAACGGTGATAGTCGTTGAACGAGCCCACAGACGATCAAAGATTATCAGATCTCTGCTGTCTGACTACCAATTTTATTGAAATTAGGCTTAAATGCGAGCTTCACTTCGATTCATATAGCAAAATCGCATCCGAATTTCCCGAAATGCTTATGATTTCGGAGATAGTTGATAGAACAGTTGGCATTACAGCGCTCTCCTGCTATCCTTGCGGTAAAGATACTCGGTAGTCCGCCCGTTCTTTTTTTGAATGTACTTGGCGCGAGACTCTACCGAGTCTCTTGATATCTAACGTTTTTCCATACATACTGTAAGATATTAACTCACTTTATATAAAGACAACTGAACAAATACCGATATTATTTATAGTGCTGACAAGATATGCAATCACATGCAAAGAAAAAAAAGGTTAGTAACGTGCGTAATGCATGTAAAACCGGTGGGGGTCCGAGTGCGACACAACCACTGACACTTCTTGAGGATAGTGTTGTTGATCTGGTTGGTCCACCTTCGATCATCGGTGACACCACAGTCAATGAATCGGGGACAATTTTTGTAAGTACCTAATCATAGTGATAATCAAATTATTCAACTTACTCGAATTTCACAAATATTGGTTACCTGACTGTCATATTAGCTTTCAACCTTGGACAACAGCCATCTAATATTGTCAAGTTTTATAAACGGAAATTCAGGCAAAGACATTTATACTGTCAAAAAATGTTGGCTCAATCATTATTCAATACAAAACCAATTGAATATTACATATGGGGGAATCCAGCTCAACTCGACCAACCTCCAGACCTTCACCTCTCGGATTCGACTGACACTTTTTTTCTGTGTTCGCCCATATCCAAATGAAGACAAAAAATTTTTTTTTGTTTTTTTCGTGCATCCCCTCTGATGTTATTAATTTTCGAAAATCTACGATCTTGAAAACTGGTAAATTTTTAATTCCGGATGACTCAGAGAGCAAAAATCGTATCTACAAAAATAGGGTGTGTTTTAGATTCGTCTTGGATCAAACTTTTCGAAAAGAAATAGTGACGAATTTTCAAAATTATTTTTGAATGCCAAAATTCGGTATAAAGGCGGAAAATCGGTATTTCGATAATTTGGGCATAATTGATTTCGTGGAGCTTTTTTTGTAGAATTCTGTATCAAAAACCAAGATTTTTGAGACCTTACCGAAGATGGAGTCTTTAACAGTTCAAAAGTTATGGATTTTTTTGTGAAAAAAAAATGAAAATAAAAAAAGAATTAAAGAAAAATTAATAAGAAATAAAAAAAAAAAAAAATAACTGCATTTATTCGTTTCCTTGTTTTAATTCCTTTCATTATTATTATGTGGCAAAAATATACCAAAGTTTTCTAGTCTCCCACACTCAAATTTACTGGTATATTGAAATATTTATTTTGTATCGTTTTTTGGTATAAATTTTCTTGTTTTGTGTTTGTAAAAACATTGTGTTCATTTTATTAACAAATTAATTTGCGAAAAAATTTCGCACCATTCTCGCTTGTTTGATTCTTGCGTTTGCCAAGTCTGGATTCACTCGACGGAAAACTGGTTCTTCATGAACATTTGCATCGTACATGCCGAAGTCATGTTCTTCGTATGGCTCTTCATCATGTGGTAAAACAATATTGGCGTCCAAACACATATTATGAAGTACCATGCAAGAATTTACTATTCTTGCAGCGACACTGGGGGTGTAATGTAATACCCGATGCTTCGAAAGACATCTGAAGCGCATTTTTATAAGTCCATTACATCTTTCAATAATTGAACGTGTTCTAGTAGAGCAGCTATTGTAGTTGCTCTCCGGAGTCTCCGCTGCCGCTCCAAGTATTGGTGTCAAAAGCCATGGTCGTAAGGCGTAACCAGAATCCCCTGTAAACCGATAAATTACAAGTACTTTCGCATACGGAAATACAATTAATACTATATAAATGGACAACAAATTCACTCAGCAAGTGGAATTGATTATGACCACGTGCATGTAAGTTCTGGAACAACGGTAACACATTTGAATTGTTCCAATTGAAGCTATCGTGTGAACTTCCGGGATATTTGGCATTTACGTGAATAATTTTCATACCCGAATCGCAACGCGAATTTTATCCCGGGCGGGTTTTACCCGGGGATTCGACGACGACACTTCGTCACGATCCTGTTTTCTTAAATTAGCCCTTTCGGGGAACAAAAGTCCTTATTGCTAATTAATGATTACCTACGCGGGAGAAGTAATCCGGGAACACAATGAAATGAATTTACAAGAGTTGTGATATGCAGACCTGTTACGGAGGCTTTTCAACTCCGGAATACTCCTTGGAAAGTGTACCGATTTGTTAAACACTATAGGATTGTTCAGTAATGCATTAACGTCTCGTAGACAACGACTTACAGAAGGCTGACTACAAGCTAATTGGTAATTGTGACCAATGTCCATTTGATAACTACCAGACGCATAAAATCTGAGCGCCGTACCTATATATTATATATTATTTTTTCACATGAAGTAAAAGTATAAAGCAAACACTGCAGTTAAAATTATTACAATCACATGAGATAATTCCAATTACATAATGTATTCGTAGATCACCAACGTACCTTTGTTTCAGAAGTTAATGCGGAAGATCGGCGATGAGGATTATCATGCAACTCATCAAATAGATTAATTATATTCGGCGCTAGATCTTTATTAAGGGGTTATATACAGTTGGAAGGCCAAAAAAACTCGTTTTTTTACGAATTTTTTCCGGATAGGGATTTTATTTGACGAGGAAAAGCATAAGGAAGTAAATGGAGTGTCATCTTTCAACTCTCTATCGCTATTTTTTATTCAACAAAATATTGCTCCAGATAGCTCCTGTAGTTGATCTCTTGTAGGTCCTCTAAAAAAAGGCGTCTTGCGGTGACCATGAAATCTCCCGTTTGGACTAGGTGAAATTAAAAAACCAAAGAGATTTGTTTAGTGGATAGATGAATGCTGGGATTGGACGTAGGAATAGTTGGAATTTGCAATTTTCATGAAATGGCGACTCCTCAAAGACGAAATTTCAATTTTTAACCAAATTTTGGTCGTTCAATAGTTAAAAAAAAATAGAAATAATTTTCGGAAATCTTATTCCTACGTCCAATCCCAGTAGAATATATCTGAGAAAGTTGTGTTAAAATTGCAGACCGATCGGTTGAGCCATTTTTGAGAAATCGTGGTCACCGACTTTGAAAACATCGTTTCGAGATAAACGCGTTCAAAGTTTCAAAAGTGGTGAACACATAGATAAAAATAATCATAAAATAGCATTTAACTCCGACATTACTTGCTGGATTGATTTGAAATTTTCAGAGAATGTACTCAAATGTATGTACATTCTGAAAATGCCATAAAAAAAAATCGATTTTCTGAAATTTCCAACTGTATATAACCCCTTAACCTAAACAACCGTATAAACTGACTGTCGTTCATCTCGAATGGATCGCGTTGACGATTGTAGATTCGTAGTGGACGCTCCTCAAGTAATTCTGCATTTTCAAGCAAGTCTACAGCATTCCAGTCAATCAGGCGTTGTAGATCCATACTTGTTATAAAAGTCACTGTGTTCGTCTACTTTTGCATGATTTTCAGTCGAATAACTGATTCCGAATGGTTCATACCCATGCGATGTGATTCGAACGGAATCATTCGAATTCGAACATTCGATTACCGCTCAAGAATATCAACAGGGAGAAGTCATTCGAAAATCTAGGGAATCCGCGCACGACTAACGTTCGAGGGAGCTCAGGAATAGGCCCCCAGGTCTTTAGCGCCTCGGTGTCGGCTGCATTGAACACCGGCAAGCTCACGGGCCAACTGGTAGACCCAAATTGCGTAGCGACGGCTAATTTTGTTAAAAAAATGAATGACCTCTTTGACTGCTTGAATAGCTGCTATCCCAATGATCCCAATCCCTTGAAATGTGCCTTATCGACCAGAAATCCCCAGGTGCAAGAGTACTTAGAAGGCGCTTCAATTTGGATAGGAAAGTGGAAACTTGCGACTGGTAAGACCTCACCACCCTGCTTTCGTGGATTAATATTGAGCGTCAAAGGTATTCTTATGCTTTAGGAAGAACTCAAGGGGGAGGAGTCATTGTTCTTTATGGTCGCTCGACTCAATCAAGATACGGACGAAAATCTGTTTGCGGTTCTGAGAATTCATTCAGGGCACAATAACAATCCCTCCGCGATGCAGACCCGCAGGAATTTGCAATATTCGATGACGGTCAATTTAATGAAGCCACTGTCAGGTACGAACTGTGAAATTGATGACGCCGAAGTTTTGCTAGCGATCAAAGGAACCTCTATTGAAGACAGTACACACCAACAGATTAGTCAAAATAGCGTTGAAGTAAATTCAGACGATGAGGAACAACAGTCGAACACCACTGCTACAAATGACGACATCGAAGGTGAGGCAAACAACGAGGATAATCGGTCCGGGGTAGGCATGCACCCTATCGTTCAGCCAGCTTCTCTGGCAGCGCAAGCGACGCTTGAATTGTGTTCCATGAAATATGTTGCGGGGTATTAAGCTCATAAATGTTTGCTCAAATTCAATTGCGAAAACTGTAAGAGCATTTTAACAAGAGATAATCAAAATTTAGAACACAGCAACGAATTACTAATTTTTTGGCGGGCTTATACAACTAAAGAGGGGAATCAATTAAGTAATTTGAAAGTACCATCTCAAGACTTTAATTCTTGCATTATTTTGGCCTACAAAACATTCGAATCAGAATTTCGGTAGAATTGTAATGAAAAACAGATTGGCGTCTACCTCGGTACATACCTGTATCCGAGAAGCTTTGACGAACAACACGACCTACAGCAGGTTCTGGGTTGTCGACAGTGAATGGCACCATCGGGAATTTATAATAGATTTCTTCGTCGAGCTTCTTATTTTTTATAATTTGAAGTGGATATCCAGGAATATTAGAGATCAGGCGGGTACGAAAAGAAGTAGTAGTTTTGGTTCGAAGTCTAATAGGAAGTTGCTGAAAGTCACACATCAATAGATGCTACATCAATCGGGACCCATATTCTTGTACCATTTACCATTCACCATCATTACCAT
This sequence comes from Athalia circularis, assembly GCA_963978495.1. Taxonomy (NCBI): domain Eukaryota; kingdom Metazoa; phylum Arthropoda; class Insecta; order Hymenoptera; family Athaliidae; genus Athalia; species Athalia circularis. Next base: position 12,365,600 of record OZ021702.1, read on the forward strand.
TACCATTCACCATTTACTATTCACTATTCATCACTAACCACTTTCCATATACACATCATTAACCACTTACGATTTACCATTCACTATTTTCTTGTGACGCCTTATATCATTGAAATTTTACGTTTTTTGTATTCCACATATTTTAACTACACAAGATCCTCTTCGTCTTCCCGTCAATTCGCTGTGATTATTCAATGTTACTATTTTGACATTCTTCTATAATTTGCCAAAAATCTCACAATTTCTTCCGTAAGTTCTGCTTGTGAAGAAGCCTTTATTTCTCTAAAATAGCTTCAGGTCAAGTAACACATCTTCTACATATCTGTCCCAGTCACTTTAAATCTAGAATTTTGCAACATATGATTATGTACTGTTTGTAGTACAGATTTTAATGATATGAGCTTGCTGTATTATATCGCTTTTAGTATGAATGTGCTATCGCATGGCTTTTGATTTTCGCTAATTTAAGTACGAACAATACCTCTAGTGATAGCTTTGGTAATAGTAATACATTTGAAATTTATAAAATTAATAATAATAACAATATCAAATTCCTAACATGAGGAAAGTTTAGTGACATGTATTTAAAGTATTCCATCTATACAAAGTGTACGTATTATTGTATATTTTTGATACTTATTACGAGAATGATTATAATTTGCCTGCACTTTTCAACTAATTAGAATTTTATGAAACCACACTATTTTTTGCATGCATGGCTTGTTCAATAATTTTGTACATTCGATTGCTAATCCCTGTATGCGGTATGAACGTGCCCCTCTCCTGTATCCCTTACCCAAGATCCTATCCGTCCACCTATATCCTTCCTGATAAAAGAATACCCACCACCTTCTCGCAGTCTTTATTGAGTGATGTCACCTTTCATTTTCCGTTATAGACATGATGATTTAAAAACATAACATCTCAATTTATATTCAAATGCATCGACATGCATGATTTTATCATGAATTAAATCTCACAATCAGTATTTCTGAAATTGATACTTGTGAACGATAAATTAGTTGACATCAGCTAAGAGTGGGGCTTTAGAATTGTTCGGCGCAGTACAAACTAGGATAAATTTGATTCTTCTCAAAAAAATTTTTTATCAATTTCGATCTGTATATTTACTCGTGCCAAATAATTATGCTCAGGTATATCATTAAGATAAAAGTTACAAGTATTGGCAAAATAAAGTCGATTACAATAAATAGCTTTAATCTATTCCGCAGAAACTAGTATTGTGTCAAAAATTTCGCCTCTGCAATTTTCAGCTGTTATGGAACAATCGCCGTTTTTTGTACAAAATTATCGAGACTCTGTAGAGTACAAGTATTATATTTCGCCCTGGCAGCCTGCCTAGAGAAGCGTTCTCCCACTACCCCCATGCTCCGCCTACTTTTATCCTACTTCTACACAGCTCGTAACACGGACCCTGATCTTCTATGTAAGTCTCTAAATTCGTTGGCCGCTACCAAACTCCGAATCGGTGTAGATCCAGTTGCAAGACGTTAGGCGGAATTCGCACATGTACAGGACCAACTGTCTGCATGGGTCTGACTCGCACGATAAACGGGCGAGTGTTGAGTGTTAGCATGACCACGCTCTGGAGTTGCATTCTCGACTCGCATATTCGGTTTTTTGTTGCCAAACGGCAATGATTAGCGTCGTGATTCATCCATACGATCAATCAGATTAGCCTACAGGGGGTTCTTCTGCCCAATTCAGTGTTTTTTTCTGTGAATACTGCGTATTTTGAGTGATTGTAGTTCGTGACTTTAAAGAGCATTCTCAGCAAATTTCAGACTGATCCATTGTTTTACCGAGACGGAATTTGCAACATGCGATTGCGCTCACACAGACGTCACACAACCATGGAAAAATAAAACGTGGTGGGGGTCGCTGGGATACCCGTAAAAGTCAAGATTCTTTGAAAATTCCATCTCTCAAACCGTAAAATATCAAGACCTTCCCAATTTCTTAACTCAACTAATTTTGGCAGCTTGCTCCAACTTTATGATTAATCACACTCTAGAAGATTGGAAAACTAAACAATTGTTTACAACATTCACCGGTCTATCTAACAAAACTAATGTGGAGATAATGTCGAATCTCCCTGCAATAAATGAGAAAAATAGGATATTACTGCCATCGCTCGCCAAATTCTCCTAGAATCCAATTCGATTTAATTAGGAAATTTAATTCAATATATTATAATTTTTCGTACACTATCTGCCCTGTATGTAGGCTTACGTGTAACTACCTTGTCTGGCCTCGTTGACTGAAGATTAGTAAAGACAGTCAACGCTTATGGAACTCTTGTCCGCGCTGCAATGTCGATACAAAATCTCGTGAGCTCGCGCCCTCTCACTAGACGCGACGGCGAGTCGCGAAAACTATTCACAGTTAACTCAAGACATTTAACTCTGCAATGCGTTTACCGAACAAGCATTGCATCTGCTCGCTCGCTCTACACTACCAACGTGTGTAGATGTGAGAATGGGTGAAACTCTGCGGTTTTATTTTTATAGCTAGGCAACAAGTGCTTTTTTGGTAAACATTTTTCAGCAGCCGCGGAAAAATATGAATGAGGTGTCATTCGATTCGGGACAGCATGTAGAAGTTTTTTGAAGAAAATCAAGTTCCGCTCGCAAAAATTGTAAGAGTTATAAACAATTTAGTGAAAAAAAACAGGGGTTTGGTTTTTTACAAATATCTTAAAAACTAATTGAGATTTTTAAAATTTGCAAAAAGATTCAAAGAGAGGAGGAAATTTCCTTAAGATAGTCCCTACTCCCGGAACTATGGGACCATTATTTATAATTTTCCCAGAGGGGCGAAAATACGGCCGAAAACGGGTAGTCCGGCTTGCGTGCGTCACGCCCACTCCAGACAGTCGGACAATGAAAATCATGAAAAGTTATTAGATATGAAAATTAAGGAATGAAAAAATTCTGGTACTTACTGTATTCACATGAGGGAACAATAATCTGCCGACGAAAAATTTTTATCGTGATTTTCGGATTAGTTATCTGTTAATTAATTAACAATTTTCGGCTGCTCGAACGTGAATATTGCAAGTGCGATGATTGTTAAACATGAATCTGAGATTTTTTTCCTTTCTTGGTAATGTTCTTAAAAGCCTTTCCCTGTCAAATATGTAAGAAAATTGATCGAATTCGTTTTCAGAGCTGATAATAATCTCTTAGAAAAAAATACGCACCGCAATAATTATTTAGAGATGAAAAAAAAGACCGCGAGAAAATTAATCGAATCATTTTGTATGAAAAAAAAATACGGGCCGCGATTATTATTTGGCGATGAACAAGAACGAAATCGTAAGAAAATTGATCGAATCATTTTTCAAAGCTGATATCATTTTCTTAGACGGAAATAAGCACGGCAATAATTATTTTGCGATGAAAAGAATAGAAACCGCGGAAAAATTGATCGAACCATTTTTTCAGAGCTGATATACTTTGTATGAAAAAAATACGCTCTGCAATAATCATTTGGCGATGGAAAAAAAACCGCAACAAAATTAATCGAATTATTTTTCAGAGCTATTATACTTTGTATGAAAACGAACACGCGCCGCTATAATTATATTTGATAGTGTCAGAATAATCTGGATTGAATATTTCTTGGACTCATAAGAATAACCAACTTCATCATAATAAAAAAAATTCTCAAGAAAATATGAAAATATACGCTATTTCTACTTTTATGAGAAAAACATTTCTGACTTTCACATGATTACACCGGCACACACAAAAAAAAATGGTTGTTGCTTTTGACTAGATTCATCTAGCCTCATGGGTTTCGGTACACGGAAACCAAATCTATTGGGCATTTAGCCCCATCACCCTCCAGTTTTGAGTAAATTGCAAAAAATGCTAAAAATTGAAGAAAATCGTGAAAAAATTGCAATTATTGAAGCGTACAAATTTTTCTTGGACTTGACAGTTGAACAGTTCTACGGTTATATCGAACCCTTTTTTCACCCGACAAAACTAAAGGAGACGTACGAAAACTTACATTCGAAAGATCGATGAAAAGTTTGTGGCGATCTAAAGATTGCAGCACTACTTTTAGGCCAACAATCGGGATTCATGAAATATCCTTGTTTTTTGTTCATAGAATAGCAGGAACAGAAAAAAAAAATACATTAAGAAAAAAGGTTTCGATGTAAGCGTAGAACTATTTGAATAAAATCACTGTAATCTAAATCAATTTAATTTTTTTAATTTTTATAATTTAATTTTTTGCAATTTCTACTATTTTACCGTAATTCGTTTGAAATTTTCAGAATGCACGGGTGAATCGAATTCTGGATTTTTATTCTGTGCATGAAAAACCAAAAAAAATAAACTAATCGAGCTTACGAAGTTTTTGTTATTCTTAAAATTAGAATTTTTTGTGATTTTTAGCGATTTCTACCATTTTTCCGCAATTTATTTGAAATTTTTAGGGTGCACAGGCAAAACAAACTCTGAATACTCATTCTATGGATCGAATACACAAGAAAAAAACTTTATTAAGTCTACAAAACAAATTTATGCTTCAATAATTGCAATTTCTCCCCGATTTTCATCGATTTTTAGCATTTTTCGCAATTTACTCAAAACTGAAAGGTGATGGGGCAGAACAGCCAACAGAATCGCTTTCCGCGCCCCGAAAACCATAAGACTAACAATAAGTGGATCTAGTCGAAAGTACCGACCACTTTTTTTTTTGTGTGTCGGTGTTATTTACAAATATTTGGAAGAAGTTGAAAAGTACTTTGTGACAACACATCGAGACCACGGAAAATTGAGTTTTCGGGTTTAGCATCATAAGTGGTATCTGCACTTATCGACCACACCGAATTTACCGGCTCGGTAGCTCGCCTACGCCTTGCCGAAATCTGGCAGATTCGACTGGTAAGTCAGGGAACTGATATGACGCCAAACCCACCCAAAAACACTTTGTGTGGACAAAGTTTTAGCCAGGGCTGTCTGTCTTCACCAATCATCAGTCAACGCTGGCCTGTGAACATTAGCAGCTGAAAATCATAGTACTCTACTTACATCAGTTGATCTAATGTATAAATATGTATAGTGAATGATTGGCAATGAAAAATCTAGATCAGGTATTTTATTCAATTGATTTCATATCAGCTCAACTACTATTAAACTGAAGATAATGCAAGACATATCTTAAATAAGGATAATGGAGTCTAATCAACAAGCTTTCAGAAAAAATATCAAGCTATTGCACGATGTATAATATGCGCCAATAGAAACTTGGATTAAAAACATTCTTGCGACACTTACCAGCTTCACCTCTGAAAACCGCAGGATACCAACTCCAACTCTCTGGTGCATCAGCTTCAATTTTCCTCATATCATCCAATAATGCACTCCCGTCTGGAGTGTATAGAGATTCCATAAACTTGGTAACGCATTTGCCAATTTTGGCATCATATGTGATCCATTTTGCTGGAACGTAATCAAATGATTTTTTTGTTCCACGCAGTTCTTCTATGAATTCCACAATCTGGTAGCGGACAATCAGCTCCTTGTCAGCTTCAGATTCCACAGGGACCTACAAAGAATGAATTTACATGTAGAGGTTCAATATAACCATCTTCGTGACATTTACTTTGTCACAGCATGAAATTTTGATGTGGACGCAGAGGATCCATTGGGCATTCTGCACTTTAAATTCTTATTTCTTCATAATTGTCACATGCTAAAGTATGTAATCAGTAATAAAGGCTTTCAACACTTCAAAAAGTTCAGATGTTTATAACTATATTCGGGGGAACTCTACTTGTACTTTGTCAGACTTTAGAGATGGGGGGGGGGACTAAATTAGAATTATATGGCATCATTATACACATGGAGGCCGATGTGAAAAATTTTGAAGTCTTTCGATGAGTCTCAATAGTCGGAATCTTATACTGCCATTGCCAATTTCTATAATTTATGTGTATATATGCTATAACATATGCTATCGATAATATAGTTATATATGTCGGAGAACGAGCCCGTATTTTATCGGGGGCGGGCGGATTCATATTTAAAAGGTTGCTCTTACAGCCTAATAAACTAAACAAAGTTCAACTTAACAAATAGTCTTAATTATCAAAATAACCAAAATCTCTAACGAATTTAACAATACGGCTCGAATCACGCCAAAGGGAGACACGTTAACGAATACACGAGCCCGTCTTTAATTTCTTTACCGTGATCTCTAAAAATGCTACGATGCTGCAGCTCTCATTCCCAAAATGAGACTGCCCTCAAAAAATCAGCATTGCCAGGGCTGTGGCTACGTTCGATGGAGGACTACACAAAAAGGACCTTCATCTCGCATCCCCTTCGACGCCACTCGAGTCGACCATACGTCTAAGGCTCTAATTACTAAACATAAACACTAACAAATATGCCTCAACGTAAACTTAGACTAAATGCCATCTTTGGCGACTGACAGTCGCCAGAGATCCAGATCCAATATACTATGCGCCGACACGGCCCTCCTGACTGTCACACGTCCTCGTGTGCAATCAGTAAGAGTTTTCACACATCATCTGCAAAGAAAACCTGACGTTCATTCTTTGCTCGCCCATTCTGACATACAAAGACTTTGTCCAGAATGCCGTGTTCCCATGTCGGCCTTACTACAGCACACTACTCGTGCTCTCAATATCACAACAATGATCTCAATAGTATCAATACAAAACAGTCGAAGAATTCAGACAACCAGTGAGTTCCAAAGCATTAGATTTGCACTTGCGTGCACCACATTTGACATCACAGTCAAAACACAATCATCAACCCTTGACCCACCATGTGGTCCCAAAATAACGGTCAACCATATGACCTCTGATCACCCATGTGATCCCAAACAAAAGTCAATCATATGACCTCAGATCACCCATGTGATCCCAAACAACAGTCAATCATATGACTTCAGATCACCCATGTGATCCCAAACAACAGTCAATCATATGACCTCAGATCACCCATGTGATCCCAAACAACCGCCAATCATATGGCATCTGATCACCCATGTGATCCCAAACAACCGCCAATCATATGGCATCTGATCACCCATGTGATCCCAACCAATGGTCCTCAGCGACCAACATATCCATCGCCATCCGCCGTTACATCGAACCATCTCCGTTCACCGAAGTGAGTTAGGATTTTTGTGACTTGCGACTGATAAGCGAGACGCATGGATCGTGTACTCATGGGCACACCTACTTTTCACTCACTGTTATCAACGCCGACCTCGGCACATTCTGACTGATCATTTTCATTACAACTATTACAAGGATCTAGCTCTATGGGAACACTGCTATCGGGCATCAATCTTAATCGCTCATGCGCATATTTATAAGTTCTATTGCCATTTAAAGTCTTCAAACAATACCTATCGTTAGGCAAAACTTCGACCACCTCAAATGGTCCACGAAACTTAGCATCCAGCTTAGTTTGATTTCGTTCATGGTTCTCCATGAGAATATGATCTCCTACCGAGAATCTACTGACTTTTGATTCAGTACCATCAAATCTTTCTTTATCTTCTATAGCACTTTGTTCAATGGACGCGATCGCCTGCTCCCTGATATCAGAAAGTTCTACCTGTTCTTCATTCTGGTCATCTATGACCGATAAAGAAAGGGGTCTCGCGACTCTACCAATTAATAACTCTAAAGGGCTATGCTTAGTGGTACGACCGATTGTACAGTTCCATGCCAACTGTATGTCATCAAGACATTCCCGCCACGATTTATCCTTGCTAAGTTCTACAGCTGTGAACATATTTTTGAGTGTACTCATTACACGTTCTACTTGCCCATTAGCACGACAGGTGCCGGTAGCAATCAAATGCAACTCAATATTATGACTTTTACAAAATTCACGAAAATCGTTATTTGCGAAACATCTACCTTGGTCTGCAATGATTCTAGATGGAGCACCAAATATACTGACGCACTGTTTCAGAGTTGTGATTGCACTAGAGGCATCTATGTGTAGTGTACGCCGCAAAAGTACAAATTTTGTAAATGAGTCGATAAATACAGAAACATATTCTTTAAGACTATTTTTCCCACTAAGTTTCCCGGTTGCATCAATGTGGACAGTGTGCCACGGAACATTAACTTTTGGAATCGGATGAAGCTGGGCTTGTATTTTACCTGAATGAGATTTTGATAGTTTACACGTTATACAATTTTCCACAAACTTTCTAACGTACTTTGACATATTAGGAAACCAGTAGTGTTGATAGACCTTTTCCAACGTCTTTTCCCAACCAAGATGCATGACTGATTCATGGACATTGTTGATGACTGACCACCGAAAACTAGTAGGTACGATAGGTAGATAGCGGCTACGATTTTTACGTTGAACCTTTCTGTATAGAACTCCCGACCTTATTTGGTATGTATTGGCAACATCTACATCTATTTGATTATTTTGCAATTTCGATTTAGTATCCCGTAATTCATCATCTCGTTGCTGTTCAGCTTGCAACCAATTCTCAGAAATCTCAGCTAAGTTCACTCGTTTCTGTTCAGCTATTTTATAACTATTTTTACTTGACACTGGGTTTCGTGAAAGGAAATCGGCATGACCCATGTGTTTTCCTTCTCGATAAACAATATCAAAGTCAAATGCTTGCAGAAAAGCCCACCATCTATGTACCCTTGGTGTGAGATCTATCTTAGTACGCGATGCTTTAAGTGCATTGCAATCGGTAATAACAGTAAAATTTCTACCTTGTAAAAAGTGCCGGAAATGTTTAACGGAGTTAACCACTGCCAAAGTTTCCAACTCATATCAATGGTATCGTGACTCTGCAGGGGTCGTCCTTTTACTATAATACGCAACAACATGTGTTTTGTTTTCAACCTTCTGCATAAGCACAGCGCCATAACCCTCTGCGCTAGCATCGGTATGTAATTCGATAGGGTAAGTTGGGTTAAATATCATGAGGACGGGTTCACTAGTTAACCTGGTAAATATTTCTTGACGAATTTCTTCGTATTGTGCTTTCCACTCTATCTTACCTTTTCCCGTGGTCAGTTTATACAGTGGGGATGTAATTTGTGAGAATTTTGGAATGAATTGACGAAAGTATGAAGCGAGGCCTATCAATTGTCTCAATTGTGTGACTGTCCCTGGTGGTGAGGATTCAGTCAACGCTTTTATTTTATGTGGGTTGGGTCGTATTTCACCCGCTGAGACTTCGTACCCTAAGTAGTCAACACGTGTCTTCAAAAAGGCACATTTCTTTAGATTGAGAGAAAACCCTGCCTTACTGAGTTTGTCTAAAACCACTTTGAGTCTCTCAAAAGACTGTTCGACAGACTCGGCTGGAATCATAACGTCATCTATGTAGCAGACTGCGAAAGTGTTTACAAGTTCTGAAAGGGCTTTATTTATTGCCCTTTGAAAAACTGGAGGTGCGTTTCTCAAACCGAAAGGCATAGATAAATATTCGTATTGACCATCCGGAGTAACAAAAGCTGTTCGCTCAATCGAGTCTTTGTGGATAGGTATCTGATGAAAACCCGATGCCATATCTAAAGTCGTAAAATATTTAGCTCCACTTAACCGTTGTATTTGATCGTTAATAAGAGGTAGTGGATATCTATCCGGCACGGTATTACTATTGAGTTCACGATAATCAACGCATAATCTATCAGATCCATCCTTCTTTTTCACCAAAAGTATCGGACTTGCAAAAGGTGAACAACTTGGTCTAATTATGCCAGCTGACAAAAGTTCATCTATCTTAACGCGTACAATCTGTCTTTCATCCGGGCTAAGACGATACGGTCGTCGTTGAACGGTACGGTTAGGGTCAATCAGTTTGATGTGTAATTCTCCTGTACTAATACGTCCGGTGGGTGTTCCCACGACAAACGATGGAGTAAATTCGTTCAACAAACTAATCAAATCCGATTTTTCTGATCCAACTACGTCAGTATTTATCTCATCGAAATTTTCAATCCTTTTACCAATTTCACACATATTAACAGATCTCGTTCTTCTTAAACGAAAGTTATCACAAGATATTTCAGCTGTAAAACCTAGCTCAATCAAATCGCGACCAATCAAAATATCGTTCCCAAGATAATCATCTGGTACCACGTGAAAAAAGAATCTCTATCGTGTAATCGCTAATGGTTCCTTGAGAAACAACTTGCAAATTACTAGTTATACGAGAATTTCCAATACCAAGTAATGTTATCAACATTTGGAGCCGTTTACCAGAAAACTTTTCCGCTATGGATTCTTTCATCAGAGAGCATTCGGCGCCAGAATCAAAACAAAATAGATACTTCTCACCGGATTGGGTCAACTCAGCTGTCACTGCCTCAATTGAACATAGATTGACTCGACGTTCCGCAGATGAGTTCGAAGGTCCACCAACAGCATTCTTTTTACATTGAGGGGCGATGTGTCCGTTTTCGCCGCACTTGAAGCAGGTGACAGGCTTCTTGCTCGGGGTGTTGCCACCTGTGCTGGTACTCGGTTTAGGTCCTGATGTTTGGAACGAGCGATGGTTTTCACGTTGGTAACATTCAACCGATTTATGGCCCACTTTACCGCAAATAAAACAACTGATTTTGGATCTTTTATTGTCATTAGATCTTTGATCCCCAATGTCAGAGGTTGATGATCTTTTACGGTAAGCACAAGCCATCAACTCCTTTTGCAATGTGCTCCTCGAATTTATATTGGTGGTGAATGCAAGTCGCTGTAACTGCGGTTCCTTTTGAACACAATGCGCTAGGACCGTAGCAACGGCAATCTGTTCCACTGTCATCGACTGCCAACGGGTTATCAATGATGTTACCAGTCTACCAGCATATGCGGACAAACACTCTCCTTCCTTGGGTTTTCCACCATTCAAACGAATTATGGTAGCCGCTGGAGTTTCAACCGAATCATATCGAGCCAGAAAAATTTCTTTAAATTGAGTCCAATTCATCCCCGAATAACTCACTTGAGAGAACCAAGAAGAAGCAGCACCTTTTAACGCACTGCTTAAAGCTATTATCAATGCACTTCCCTGAATAGGTTGTTCTTCAAGGCAAAGGTCAACTGTTCCACACCACGCTCGTGCGTCCGTGTCTCCACTGTCAGGATTGAAATCTGGAAAGATGATCCTTGTCGAACGCGTAGGGGTCAACTCCTTCAACGTTTGAACTAGTTCAAACATATTCTGGCTTTGCAACTCGAACATCATTTTCCAATTGTTTGTTTCAACACTTTCTCGCACTGAACTTTGTGAGTCTTGATTAGGCACCTGTAAGTATCCCACTTCTGATGTCGGAGAACGAGCCCGTATTTTATCGGGGGCGGGCGGATTCATATTTAAAAGGTTGCTCTTACAGCCTAATAAACTAAACAAAGTTCAACTTAACAAATAGTCTTAATTATCAAAATAACCAAAATCTCTAACGAATTTAACAATACGGCTCGAATCACGCCAAAGGGAGACACGTTAACGAATACACGAGCCCGTCTTTAATTTCTTTACCGTGATCTCTAAAAATGCTACGATGCTGCAGCTCTCATTCCCAAAATGAGACTGCCCTCAAAAAATCAGCATTGCCAGGGCTGTGGCTACGTTCGATGGAGGACCACACAAAAAGGACCTTCATCTCGCATCCCCTTCGACGCCACTCGAGTCGACCATACGTCTAAGGCTCTAATTACTAAACATAAACACTAACAAATATGCCTTAACGTAAACTTAGACTAAATGCCATCTTTGGCGACTGACAGTCGCCAGAGATCCAGATCCAATATACTATGCGCCGACATATAGTTATAGAAAAGAAAATACCAGCATAATACCCGCGCGCAGTTTTCCAGCATAATCGTATATGGAAAAGTACGCTACCAAACACACAGTAGCTCGCTGGGCAGATTTGGCCACGTAGGTAAAAATTGACGTTATGCCTCCTGGCCCGGTTATGATTGTATATTTTATCCGACTCAAATACCTGGGCATACCTGAGTAACTTTCAAGGTAACTTGAATACACTTACCTGCATGTTTTTGATAATTTTCACCGAAATCGCTTTCGCTATCATCACACACTTGTGCCGGTAGAAACTGCACTGTTTTGTCATAGACACGGACGCGAACCACAATTACACGAAAAACGCCCAATTTACACAAAAGGCACCGACTAACGCACCCGATATTCAGAGAAATGAATATTTCATTGATTCCCACGTAATTTGTTCGTTATTCTGATCGAAAAGCCCCCTGTACCGCACATTAAAGAGTATTTTCAGCAAATTACAGACTGATCCTTTTTTTTATCGAGGCGAAAAACGTTGAAATCAATGAAATATTCATTTCTCTGAGGTCCCAAATCAGCTTTCACCAACACGATTACAAAAAAAAAAACACTGAATTAGGCCGAAGAGCCCCCTGTAGGCTAATCTGATTGATCGTTTGGATGAATCACGACGCTAATCATTGCCGTTTGGCAACAAAAAACCGAACATGCGATTCGAGAATGCAACTCCAGAGCGTGGCCATGCTAACACTCAACACTCGCCCGTTTATCGTGCGAGTCAGACCCATGCAGACAGTTGGTCCTGTACATGTGCGAATTCCGCCTAACGTCTTGCAACTGGATCTACACCGATTCGGAGTTTGGTAGCGGCGCTGGGACAGCCTTGGCGGTAATACTGTAGTCTCAGCATATACGTACCGATTTATCTATCTTTAAAATAGGTACAATCGGTGTAGCGTAATCTGAGTACTCGATTTTAGTCAGGACCTTTCCTTTTTCAAGTCGATTTAATTCATTTTCCACTTTTGGTATTAGTTTAAAAGCTAATTATCAATGTTTGACGAATACCATGCTTTCAAGGCAAGAGAGACTTTATATTCTTTCAACGGAGTACAATCAGTCTTTACGACATTACAATATTCATCAAACAAGTTTTTCAAATATTTTTATTTATCGAAATTTACATTTTCGAAATCTAACTGTCAAATTTGACTATCTAGTAAACAATCGGCACTTTTGTGGTCTGAAAATCGGCGTACCTACTCACGTTCGAGAAGCGGTTCTCGTTCAATTGACGTTACATATAAGTTTAAAAGACAATTTTTGCCTTTGTATAATACATTTGTGGTAATGTCACCTAACACTTAAATATTTTTTTCGCAAAAGGTGACTAATTTCAGTTTTGACGAATGTAATTTAAGGTTTTTACATATACCTATATGCAACACTTGTTTCTTACTTATGATTGTAACCGCTGCTACCGTATCTGTATCGAAAGTCACTTGCTGGCCATTTACTTGTAGTGTAATGTAGACTTTTTTTCTCTGCTCGATCTGCTCTGGAAGTTGAGGCGTGGATGTAGCTCTTGCGTCGGCCTCCGAATCGATCTCGAGCATGCAGATTTCCTCGACGTCAGAGTCGCGTATTTCGTCAAGCTGCTTGATGTTGTTTTGGTTGTTTTTCTTTCTCGATATGACCAGACTGCCGTCAGTAGTTGCATTTAACGTGAGTGGGCAGCTTACATGAGTTCGCAAGGTGGTTGATTCCACCGCACCTGTAACAATGTTGTGTAGTATTTATTTCAATTGAACGCGTGTTGCTACTCGTGATACTTTTTCGGTGGAGTACGTGAATTATTATTGGAACGCATGTAATTTATCTCGTTTCATTAATATTTGTACAAAGTCAATTTGTTTCTTCCTCGGGAAATTCCATAGCGAGCGCGGTTCCGGAGCGAGCGAGCTTTATTGAAAGTTAAATCTTTTGTCTCTTATAATCTGCCTTGTATTCGTTTACTGTGTATGCCAAAAACTAATTCGTTGCGTGAAGCATTATCTCTGTATGTACTGTGACGTACGAAAATACCGCAGTTATCACGACGTATTTGAAAATATCGATTCCGACAGCCGTGCGCTGAAGATCGTGATAATCCTACGTAATCCCGTCTTTCGTATATTCGCCCGCCGCCTTACGCGGCGTATTAATTGTCCGACTAGTATTGTCCGCTGGGACAATTAATTTTCGAGTCTAACGTCGTTAGACCAAATATATTCTGCCTGTCCACGGAGACATATTTTTCGCCTGTCCACAGTGACATAATTTTTGACTGGTCCAGAGGAGTACCAATTTTATGTCTGCTTTTTGGAAGCGCTGTTGTTACGTCTCGCTATCGTGCAGTTCGAGTGGCTACGCCAACCTTGGTTTAAGGGGTTATATACAGTTGGAAGGCCAAAAAAACTCGTTTTTTTACGAATTTTTTCCGGATAGGGATTTTATTTGACGAGGAAAAGCATAAGGAAGTAAATGGAGTGTCATCTTTCAACTCTCTATCGCTATTTTTTATTCAACAAAATATTGCTCCAGATAGCTCCTGTAGTTGATCTCTTGTAGGTCCTCTAAAAAAAGGCGTCTTGCGGTGACCATGAAATCTCCCGTTTGGACTAGGTGAAATTAAAAAACCAAAGAGATTTGTTTAGTGGATAGATGAATGCTGGGATTGGACGTAGGAATAGTTGGAATTTGCAATTTTCATGAAATGGCGACTCCTCAAAGACGAGATTTCAATTTTTAACCAAATTTTGGTCGTTCAATAGTTAAAAAAAAATAGAAATAATTTTCGGAAATCTTATTCCTACGTCCAATCCCAGTAGAATATATCTGAGAAAGTTGTGTTAAAATTGCAGACCGATCGGTTGAGCCATTTTTGAGAAATCGTGGTCACCGACTTTGAAAACATCGTTTCGAGATAAACGCGTTCAAAGTTTCAAAAGTGGTGAACACATGGATAAAAATAATCATAAAATAGCATGTAACTCCGACATTACTTGCTGGATTGATTTGAAATTTTCAGAGAATGTACTCAAATGTATGTACATTCTGAAAATGCCATAAAAAAAAATCGATTTTCTGAAATTTCCAACTGTATATAACCCCTTAAAGTCTGGCTGCAAGCCGTAACGCTGTATAATTCCTGAACTCGAATCTTAATATTCTACCGACACAACCCCGTATGCTAATCTGTCTGATTGAGAGGTTTTTGTATCACCGAATATTGCATTATTAATTGAATATAAGGGCCACGGCCCAGTGAAGGCAATTCCCGAGTTATAATTTAAGGCAAACCCAGCCCCTCTACCTTTTTCGTATCGTTCGGAGCTAGCTGAGTTACCGCCCGTCGCCGATCTCTTTGACTTGGATATTTTGTGCGAATTTCACTTCGTCGACTATTAGGGGAGAGGTGGCATGAAAGGGACATTTTTGAATTTGAGGTCCTAGTAAGTGATTGAGAAAATATTTGGAACAGGTTGGAGTCGAATAGGAAGCGTTTATTATTAAATAATTGAAATGAAATGCAATAATTGTCGTTAATCAATTCTTAGTTATTTATTTACGCATTTTTAAAAATTGTGTATTTTGTCCCTTTCATAAATGGACTGTATTGAAAGGGACGCAGTAATTTATGAAAGGGACAGTACCTAATTTGGAGGAAATATGTGTACAATAATTATTTAGATATGTTATAAATCAAATTTAAAAGTGACTGGAACTATTGTCATTATTGAATCTTACCGTTGTTACGAACGGCCCTTAACGCGCCGCAATAGACCTCGCGGTACGCAATATGCGCCAGCTTGCTTATTCAGCGCATTCCTGCGCGTGGTATCCGGACGCGTAAAGTGCAGTGAACTTAGAAGTGCAATCGTAGCGGAAGAGATGTCGCAACTTCGGATCAGCAATCTACCCCACCTACCACCCTAAACCGAGCCGTAATTAAACCTACCTGGCCTACGAAAATCAGTCTAAAACTTGGAGTTCAGAAAACAAAGTGTCTTCTACTGTACGGGTAGTGCGGAGTGCACCTTGCCGCGGGAGCCAATTGACGACCAACGACCACCCAGTTTCAGACGGAGTAACCAGCCTGGCTAACGGTCCCCCCTTGACCAAGATCGGCGTTATTTCGGGTGACTCCACGACTGTAGGCGAAAGGGTCACGGCACAGTTCGGCATACCGGTGGTAGGTCCTCGAAGTCACTCCCTATCCGCCTACGGGAACGCTCCTAGGCTCACTATCATTATCCCTATTACTGTTCATATTATTACTCCTATTCTTGTTCTTATTTTTACTCGTATATTGTTCTTGTTTTACATATTGTTCCTGTTTTATTTTGCTACAATTAGTTTGTCCAAAATTGTTATCTTCTTCATTACAAAATATATACAATCGTGTTGATTTCGGGAACATCGCAGTTATCACCGATCCCTAGTCCCTGTTCCCATAGCAGTAACGTCTCAGCAAAGCAGGTGTGCTTTTGCACTTCCAAAAAGCTAAACCCCGAACGATCTACTTTTAACCGCTCGAAGGTAGGTCCTAATACAGGTTACGCTGGACGAGATCTCTGGATCTTCGTCTGCACGTAACACCGTATTCATCTCAAAGACTAATATAATAAACACTTTTACATAATTTAAATAGAAATCGACAATATTAAAATGTTTCTCTCTGATAAAATGAACTTGAAAATCATTAATAGCTTTTCTTAAAACACTTATAATCAGTTTCCTTATAATTAACAAGAAATTTAACACTTATATAAAATTAAATACAAATCAACAATTTTATATATCACTTTTTAGACTTAGACTGCACTTGAAAAATAATAATTGCTTTTTTTAATAGAATTATAATCAACAGTCTCCATAAACTTTGAATTACAGTCTCAAAAAAAGTAAAAGTAAACTTAGATACTAATCATTGTAGTTTTCAGTGACATAGTGAGCAAAAATAAGTAAAAACACCTTTAACGCCACAGGTTTCGTGAGCCCATTTTGTGCAAATTTTGCATTGAAACCAAACTTCATTGCTTTCTGAATATTTTTTCTTGCATACATTACATTGGTCATTGTCTCCTGTTTTATCTTTCGTAATGGTACGTTTTCTTAATCTTGGAGTGCACAAACCTAGTGCAAAATAGCAGGCTTGAAAGGGACAGTTATGAAGGGGACGTCCCATTCATAGTCGTTTGTCGTGTCCCTTTCATAAATATCGTACAAAACTTTAAAACATAACCATAAAATCTACAATATTAAATCAAAGTTCACTTACCTTATGTTCTTGCGTCTGTGGATGTCCAGCCTATTTCAAACAGTGATTTACATATAATAAGTATACTCCTTGAGCATTTGAATCCTACCGCGCTAATCGAGTAGGTTAGGTAAGGTAAGGTGACAGAGGGGAGGAGAAAAGAAACTATCAGCCACTGAACTATATAAGTATATAGTTCAGTGCTATCAGCCATCGAAGCACGTGGTGAAGAATAAGTTATAAGCGGTAAGAGACGAGATTGGGAGCAATAAACATTGAATGTTGTTTCTTATTGTTACAGGTTTGTAAATTATTTTATAAGTTGTGAATACTGTAAATAGCCTCGGAATATAATAAAACTTATTGTTACAGAGAAACGTTTCGGTTGGTTGTAACTGTAATCTCGCCCTAGCCTAACCATAATTAAATTACATATTATATACATATGAATAAGTAACTCGCAGCACTCGATAAAACGTTTCACAATTATAACAGAAAAATATCATTCAATGCCAATAACAACACTCGCACGTATCCACCATGTTTGAAATGACAGGAGTATGAAGTTAGCCGCGAACAAACTTGCATCAAAGCTGCCATACGACAAAAATAGTGTTGTCTCGAAATCATTTTTAATAACCGGTAATTTGATTTTGTCCCTTTCAATACGTGTCCCTTTCATTCCACCCCTTCCCTACGTGACGCACTAGCGTCTGGCGCCCAACTCGAGCACGTGAGTAATTTTTCAGTTTATTTGTGATCAAAAAGAGTACGCGCCGTAGGGTAACTACGACTCGGTCATCCCTGCCGTTAATTTTTCTCTCGAGGAAAATCGTACGTTACAGTACCAAAGTCACAGTGTATACTTAGCTTAATTAACGCGTTTGCGAAAGTCTGCACTGACTCCTCTAGAAGCTGCTATTTCCAGTTCAATGTGAAGCATTTGGCGATCTCAAACTCCGTCGGCGCATGTTGCTCCTTCAGCGTTGACTGTAAAGACTGAAGATTGTAAAGACAGTCAACGCTTATGGGACGCTTGACCCCGCTGCAATGTCGATACAAGGTCTTGCGAGCTCGCGCCCTCTCACTAGACGCGGCGGCGAGTCGCGAAAACTATTCAGAGTTAAGTCAACTCTGCAATGTGCTTACCGAACGCGTTGCATCTGCTCGTACGCTCTGCACTACCGGCGTGTGTACCGACAACGGTTGACCGTAACTGTTACCGAGCGCTCGGCAAAAAGACTTTTTTGATAAATTTTTAAATTTATCTTCAATTATTTCCACATTTTATAATAACGGCCGGGATTTTTTAATTTTCTGGTATTAGTTCATACCCAGATAGAATTTTAGATTAGCATAAAAATAAAAAACCCTTTAGAGAACTTTATTAATTTTTCAAATATCGCTAATTTTTATTCACATAATTGACGATTTATAAAAACCTGAATTATTTAAAAAAATAAATAAGAATTTTTGTTAAAAGTGATAATTATATCCTCTATAATATCCTTGAATGAAATGAACGATTATTCGAGAAATTAATAATTTCCTTGATTAAAATTAACAATCTTTAAGACAATGAATAATTTCATTCAATGGAATCAACAATTTTCATAAAAATGAATGATTTTGTTCAATAAAATTCTCAAGTTTCTGAAAATGAATGTTTACTTCATATAAAATCATCAATTATTCATTTTTCAATAACTATTTCTATCTTTCACAATGCATCTTTTGTAACAAAATTAATTATTATTTTTTTCAATAATTGAAAATTAAACAATAATTATTATTTCATAAAAATCACCTAGGAATACCCAGATGAAATAACCAGTATTTGATCATTGGTGATTTTCCCAAAATTAAATAACAAGTTGGTAAAAACTTTTCAAATTATTTTTCTTGGAATCGATAGTTTTTTAAAAATTGTTGGTATATTACAGAGCAATTAATAAATTTTTAGAAAATTGAAATTACTTATTTTCGGGAAATTATTATTAGATTTTGTTATTATTACAGATTTGGTTATTATTTGCAAGTGGGGTCCACCCTATTGTTAGCCATAAAAAATCGAAAAATAACGTTTTCCAATTTTATTTCCTTTTATCTAAATTATTAATTTTTACGGCGGATTGATCAAGAAAGAAATACCAGAATTTTTGAAAAGAATTTTTAAAATTAGATATTCCGAATAGTTTTTGCAATTTTTGAATACCAATAAATCGTATTTCAGATGCTTTTGGTATAAATTTTCAAGATCTCATTTTTGAAAAGTATAAAGATATTTTGTACTCGGGTCTCCAAACTCCTGAGGGGCAAGGAGCTGGGGGTCGCCAAGCTCCGGAAGGGGCAAGGAGACTCTGAGCCCTGAGCTCCACAGGGAGGGCGGGGACGCGGTTGAGCGCCAACCGAGCGCGTCTCCGGGTGGCGGATAGGAGAACGGCCAGGCCAAAAGCAGGGATGTGTGGTCTCGGGAACCAGGGTGCCGGAAGGCAACTGGAACGCGGGACAGCAGAACTGTGGATGACCTGGTTAGTCGGTGGCTATAGGTAACCCGGCCGGAGTAAAAACCAGCTCAGGGGGACCAAGGCCCCGACCGCGGACCAACTCCCCAAGCCAAGGTGGGAGCTATCGTGCCGAGGGCTGAATGGCACTGGGGTACAGTGTCACAAACGATGCCCTTGGGGTACCAGGCGCCCCCCATTGTATCTAGCCTTACCCCTGCAATGCAGGCTCTGCAGGGGTGGACCACCCCTTCCTGCATACTCGTGGGAACAATTATGGAACCATCAAAAACAAAAGAAACTAATAGCTCCAGCAGCGATAGTCTGTTCGCAGATTCGGTGTCGGAGCTACCAAGGACCGGAGAGGCTGCCACTCAGGGGGACTCGAGGACCTTGGAGGAGGAAACCGCTGGCGTGGTGGGGGAAATCGAGGCACTAGCCTCGAGGGCCCACACCTGCCTCACGGTTTCGGACCAGCAGGGTGCAGTGGAGGGCCCGACCTCGGTTGGGACCGCCGCGAGCACCCAAGAAAAAAGGGAGAAGCCCAAAAACAGATCGGGGGCGGCGAAGAAGAGGGCGCGCAGGGCCAGGCTGGCCGCCGTGACCTCTTCGGACGCCACTCAGACTGCGAGTACGGCTACATCCCCACCAGCGCACTCCGCCAAGGGAGGCTCAGCAAGTGGGCAACCTGGAAACGGAGTGCGACAGAACAAGAGGCCAAGGCCTCTTGACAGCACTCCGGCTGAGGCCTACTCGGCTCCCAAGAGGGGCAGGGAAGTCCTCAAGCCGAAGAGCTATGGGGAGGCAGCTAAGGGCGGAAGGCGGGTGGCGATTACACCCACGGACTACCCTGCTGCCACCCTGAGCTCAGGCGAGGCTGACCTGGTGGCGCAGGCGCTCTGCGGGGCGATGGACTCCATCCCGGAAGGGGAGGAGATTCCTCGCTTCGACGAGTACCGGTGCGACCAAGGGATGCTCTGGATCACCGGCTCCAACGAAGGGGCTGTTGTATGGCTCAGGCGGGTAGTGCCCACAATAAAGCCCTGGGAGGGGGCCTCACTCCAGCTCCTGGAGAGGGGACAACTCCCAAGGCTAAGCAAGATGACGACAGTCATACCCGGCTTGCCGGATAAGACTGAAGTCATCCTGACCAGGCTGAAGCGCCTCAACACCGGTCTTCAGACTCACCTCTGGCGGGTCTGGGACAGGAAGGAGGGACCAAAATCCGTCCTTCTGGTGCTGGGCGTGGACGCAAAGTCTAGGGACTGGCTGAGGGGGGCTGGCCTCATGGCCCACTACGGACTCGGAAGGGTGACCTTCAAGGAAACCCGACCGAGCACCGGCGAGGGACAGGGGGCCTCGGCACCCACTGGCCAGGGAGCTGTGGCGGCTGGGGTCACGCAGACCGGGGGACCAAGCCCGTCGACATCGGCGGCTAGGAACCCCGGGGGCGAGGCTACAGCCGCCGCAAAAACAAGTAGCGGGGGAGGGAAGGACCTCAAAAGCTCGTGGACTCAGGTCCTCAGACCAGGGCACACGAGCCGAGGGGTACTACCCTACAAGAAAGTAGAGGGGGGATCGAGCAGGCCTAGGGGGCGCCCGACTAGGGCCTGCGAGATAGGCAGGGCAGGGCAGGCTGACGTGGCAGCGGGGGTCCAAAAGACCATTGCTGTCGCAGCAGTAGGCCCTGCAGAAACACTACCCGGGGTAACACCTGACGCGGGGGCCCAGGGCACCGGGGGGTCAGGCGGGGCTCTGTAAACAGGGACTCACCTTCTCTCCCACCCACAGCGAAAGTATATTCGAATGGCAGGCAGTCCTATGACCGCAGGCAGGATCAACTTCGCGCAGATCAACTTGCAACACTGCAAAGCGGCCTCAGCTGAACATAGCAGGGACCTTGCAGTGGAGCACACAGACATATCACTCATACAAGAACCATGGGTACACAAGGGGCTTGTAAGGGGGTTGGAATTAAGGAACGGAGCAATTTTGTGCAGAATAGGGGGACCAGAAGATCCGGGCCCCAGGGCGGCTATTTATATTAATAATAGACACCAGGCACTTAAATTGAACCAGTTCTGCAACAGAGACCTGGTGGCAGCATTAGTGAAACTAAAGCTTGCCCGGGGAGGGACCACCGACATGGTGGTCGCATCAGCATACCTGCCCTACGACTCGAAGGATCCACCACCTACGGGGGAACTCAAGGCGCTAGTAAGGTACTGCGCAAGCAAAGGGCTCGAACTGCTGGTGGGGTGCGACGCAAACTCGCACCACACGGTATGGGGCAGCTCCAACACAAACAGGAGGGGAGTGGCTCTATTGGAGTACCTCACCCTGGAGCGGCTGGAAATCCTCAATAGGGGATCGAAGCCCACTTTCGTCAACTCCCTTAGGAGGGAGGTGATTGACCTAACTCTGTGCACCAGCAAGGTGGTACACATGACCAAAAACTGGAAGGTAAGGGAAGAGGACACTCTTTCCGACCATAGACAAATCTCCTTCTATATAGACGGGGACGCGGCATGGGAACCGACGGTAATGTACAGGAACCCGAGGGCAACCGACTGGACCTCCTACAGAGAGGAGCTAGCAAAGGGACTCAGGGGCCCCTGCTGCAAATTAAGAACGATAGGCATGGTTGAAGGCGCAGTAGGTACCCTACAGACTGCCATCAACCAGGCTTACGAAGCAGCGTGCCCAGCAAAGCAGCGGAAATGCAGCAAAAAGGTGACCTGGTGGAATAAAGATCTGGGCCAACTAAGGACCAGATCCCGTAAACTACTTAACAGGGCCCTTAAGACAGGTATAGACTCGGACTGGGAAGCTTACAAAGCTACTCAGAAGACGTACAAGAAAAAGATCAAAAAGTCGAAGGAGGAGGGCTGGAGGGATTTCTGCAGCGAGACCGAGGACCTGTCACTGGTAGCTAGGCTTCGCAAGGTATTCACCCCCGGCCCGCCAATCAAGCTGGACGGGCTCACCCTGCCTAACGGCAGAACAGCCGAGAACCAGACAGAAATCCTAACCCACATGCTGGAAACCCACTTTTCCGGGTCGTTGCCGGCCGGCGGGGGACTGCCCAAAAGGGCGGGCCCAACCCGTGCCGGGCACGGAACGATGGACTGGAAAACAGCTGCGGAGATTGTGACACCAGACAGAACCAAATGGGCGATCGATACCTTCGATAAGTTCAAAAGTCCAGGAGCTGACGGGATCTTTCCTGCACTCTTACAGGAGGGTGGGAAGGACCTAGCCATCAGGCTGAGCATCATCTTCAGGTCCTGTCTAGCAATGAGATACGTCCCCACGGCGTGGCGGGACGTCAAGGTAGTCTTCATCCCCAAGCCGGGAAAGGGACACTACGACGTAGCCAAGTCCTGGAGACCAATCAGCCTAACGTCTTTCCTACTCAAAACGCTGGAGAGGCTGGTGGACAGATACATAAGAGACGGGGCACTGGTAGAAAGACCAATCGCACATACACAGCACGCGTATCAAGCAGGCAGATCCACGGAGACGGCTCTTCACTCCCTCATAAGGGAGCTGGAAGGGCCACTCTCCCAGAAAGGAGCAGCAGCCTTATGTGTGTTCATGGACGTGGAGGGAGCTTTCGATAACACATCCTCCAACGCTATATGTGAAGCAGCATCCAGGTTCAAAATCAACAACATGGTTGTTGAGTGGATCAGGAACATGCTGCAGACAAGGACGGTCACTGCCAGTCTCGGTGGGACCGAAGTTAGAGCTCAGGTCGACAGGGGCTGCCCGCAGGGGGGAGTACTCTCCCCCCTTCTGTGGACCCTGGTCGTGGACGGGCTTCTGACGGGGCTCAACGAGATCGGAGTGACGGCAGTGGGCTATGCTGACGATATAGCTCTGGTCGTCACAGGCGATCACCCACAACGTATGACGAATAGGATGCAAAAAGCACTCGACCTCGTACAAGATTGGTGCACATTGCAGTCGCTCAGGATCAACCCGGGCAAGACCGAGATGGTACTGTTCACAAGGAAACGACGTTTCGACCTAGGACCGATCAGGATCTTCGGAGCGGAACTGACTCGTTCCACGGAGGTACGTTACTTAGGGGTGACCCTGGATAACAAATTGACATGGAAGGCTCACGTCCTGAAACAGGCCCAGAAGGCCACAGCCACATTCTGGGCCTGCAAAAGGATGATAGGCCAGACATGGGGGCTGAAGCCGAGAACGGTGAAGTGGATTTACACGGCAATCTTACTTCCACAGATCACATACGCTGCCGTGATTTGGTGGCCTGCCACGAGCAGGGCCAACAACCGTAAGGCTCTGGAAAGGGTCTACAGACTAGCGACCTTGGGGATAACGGGTGCCATGAGAACCACCCCTACACTCGCCATAGGGGCTCTCCTTAACTTGACGCCTCCACACATAGCGGTGGAGACGGAGGCATGGAGGGCGGCCCTTCGACTCAGATTCTCCGGGTTATGGCGAGGCTCGGGCAGGGGGCACACGACTATACTCCGACAGATGGAACATGTCAAAAAACTAGCAAAGAGGATCGCTAGGGATAAGTTCGCAGAGCTTTGGGGCAATGCACCGGGCATGCTACACACGAGGGGCCTGTTTAAAGGACCCTCGAGCGGGCTCGGTGAGGAGCTGATCAAACTGAGCAGAACCGAACTGAGAAGCGTAACAGGGCTTATCACGGGCCACTGGTACACAGGCAAACACCTCGTCCACCTTGGACTCAGGGAAGAGGCGAGCTGTCCCAGGTGTGGCGAAGAAGCGGAAACACCACAACACCTCATAGTGCGATGTAGGGGCCTAGTGGGCCCCCGTACGAAGGCCTTCGGACCTAACTTCACCGGCGAAGTGGGTATAGAGGGAATAGGAGTAGGTAGGCTCCTGCTCTTTGCCAGGGCTGCCAACCTAACTACCTTTCCCATAGCGTAGGTTGCCCGTATGGGCTCGGGCACAATGGTCCTCGAGGACTGAGCGCCCGGAGATAACTAAATAATACAATAATACAAGATATTTTGTATCTTAAAGTACAAATAAGTGAAGAGACGAGAAGAAAAAAATTGGTAATATAAAAATTTTCGAATTTTCGAGCAGGGTCCACGCTATTTTTGGCTATGTAAAATCACAAAATTAACCTTTTTTTTATTTTTTTTTCAAATTGTTCATCTTGGATGATAAAAAAAAAATTATACGTTTGAAAGTGGATATTTGACTCAACATGGGAGCGACCAAGGGACCCCAAAAATTTATTCAAAAAAATAGAAAACATTTAATTATGTGATTTTTTTCAATTTCCAGGTAAATTAATTATGATGAAATTTTATGCTACAGCTCATTTCTTACAATTAGATAATTTTATAACGAACAACTCTTATATCAACAGTTTTCCCGAAAAACCTACAAGAGAAAAGTTATGTCGCGAAATATCGGTTTTCCATTTTTTAACAATTTTTTGAGGCTAAACCCGTTCAAAAAGTTGTCATAAATCGGCTACCCTATGTTTGGCCACAATAATATGAATGTCCAATCCGACTGGACTAACAATAAATTACAACACCGAATCGTTGACTGAAGGTTGAAAGAATCGCTGAGCGGTCACCGCCGCGGCAACAATGTTGCTCTTATTGTGAACCGGGCGATTATTGCCGTATATCAGATGAAATGCCAGTCTGTCTTGAACGTTCATACGTTGAACATTGTGAAAAATTGAGAAGATTTTTATAATACGGTAAGTCACAAGTTATTTTTGTTGTAATAAAGTATTTGCTATAGCAGAATGTGGGGCGCCGTCAATTGTAGCGATATAAATTAATTGATGTAGCGATATTTACGTACGCTTTCAAATAAATCAGAACAAACTAAATCAGAAAGGGCCCCTTTTTATTAATAATTATAATAGGTGGTGTTAGGTAGTATAATATCCAGGTCCGGTGGTACAAATATGTGTCCGTTTTTGGGATTTTGTTCTTCAGCAATTTCAGACACATTTGTCGTGAATATAACTATTGATTTCTTTGAGAAACATAATACAGAAATGAGGACGAAAATTATAACCGCAAAAAGTCCATAAATTTTTTTGCTGGTGAAACAAAATTAGGGTAACTCCAAAAACATTTCAAAAATTAGGGAAGAAGTATTACTTTCATTTTTCGGTGGAATTTGTTAATTCCGTAATGATTACTTTATCATCGAAATTGAATCCACACCAAATTGACACATTAACTTCAGGTTTTTTTTAGAGATCAGGGTACACTTAGAAAATGCTCTCATAATGAATCGAACTTCGCTATTCTTGTTGTGAATATTATTTACAATATATTTATCAGGCCGTTAAAAAGAACATTTTCACAGATTCTTTTTTTTTAAGAAGTTTCAAAATTCCATTTACGCAAAAGAAGATCTCCATGTTCTATTTTCCATGAAAATAATATGGAAAACGATGCCTGGCCGTGTTTGTAATTTTATTACTCAATAATGACAAGTCTCACACAAATCGACTGACATATTCGTATCGAAAACCAACTGTTTAGAGCACATTAACGTTGACTGAAGATATTAATTGCTCAACTACAGATAAAGAACAGGTGCAGTATTTATTGGGGATAGTTCGGGAGCATCGACGACGTTATCCGAACATCCGCATTGCAATTAAAGTAATTTTCGGTAGCCACAGTTTCATTTAAAACTATTGCGAAAATCCAAAAATGAAAGGTATTTGAAAAGCCGTATTGATAAATTTATTGATTAAAATAACATGCTTTTATCTACGTAATGTACGTAGTTATTATAAACAATGAAAACTCAACTACATGTCATATTTAAAAGAAAAGCATCAGACCTAAATCGTCGAGTGAACATAACGCCTTAATATTGTATTACCAAACACCGCTACACACTATTGTAAGCGAAATCCGAATTTAAAAGTGGAGCGCGAGGGAGGAGGGTGGATGTACACAATTGCATTCCGTTTCTCTATTCTGTTTGAAGGCACGAATTGAAGTTCATCGAATTTCGCTCTCTCTGCATACTTGGTTAACTTTGTTTTATGAATTTTTTGGAACAGAAGCCCTATGACCGACCAAAATAAGATAGAGAGGATGCGACAGGAGATAATGGACTTGGAGAGGGAGTTGCAGGTAATTCAGATGACCGTGATTGACAAGCTCTCAAACTTCATACGTTTTTAACGCGTTGTAATATGTTGTATGAGACGCCCACTCTTTTTCATTTCAATCCTAATATTTTTAATACTTCACACCAAACCAACTGTCGAGTCGCTCAATCTACAGTAAATACTCCAAAAAACTACTCATTACTGAACTAAACATCGTGTTTCAGAATGTTCTGACGGTGAATTTGATGTTAAAACTGCCAAGATATGGAAATTGTCATAACGTAGACAACCCGAAAACCATACAAATATAATTTGTTCTATTTAGAAGTTTGGACGGTTGAATCGATAATTGACAGCAGTCGAATTTCGATTCTGACGCCGATTCGGCATCAATGACTCCAAAAAAAAAAAATGATGACTCGTTTTTAAAAATATCGCCAGAAAAAATGCGCTCCAGAAAGGGTTAAAACAAATAGTCACAACAACAGTATCAATGATAATGACAACAAAATCACGACGATTCTAGAGGCACAAAAATCGGTTAGATTCTCATTGAGTCGTCTCCCAACATTAATTTCATTGCATACAACGTTAAACTAAGAATCATCAGAGGTGATTCTCTAGCCCTTGGAACGTGTAGATTTGGAGAAAGCTCAACTTTGTATTTTTGGTATAATTGCAAGAAATTTGTTTCATGTATACGAAGCGGGAAATGAGAAAAAAAAAAGCGGAGGAGGAGGCAGAGAGAGCGAGTGAGAGGGAGGGCGAAATAGAAAGAAGGCGCGTGGCACGCGCCAAAAGGCATATGGAGCGGGACGAGGAAGAGAAGAAGAGGAAGACGAAGAAAGAGGAAAAGAAGAAGAGCAAGGAAGAGGAGGAAAAGAAGGCGAAGGAAAAGGAAAAAAATAAAGCGAAGGATGAGAAGGCGAAGGGAATGAAAAATAGAGGAACGCGGGCGGAGAGAAGGAGAGAGAGAGGAGAGAAGTAAGCTTCAAATAGTGTAATAATTCAACAGTTTTGTCAGCAATTTATAAACGAAGGGAATTCTACGAATGAGCAAAAATAATACGGGTTTTACAGAAAAATACATGTACTTGATTACATTAGAGTTACAGATTTTTCTTTCGCGTTCGATTTACTGAATGAACGACTTTTTAACAAAACTACGTAAGCCCATTAAATAATGTGCTTGTCTTCCTGTTTTTGTTAAATCGAATTATATTAAATTCTTTTTTCAATAAAAAGAACATTCCATCGCAATCATTAGTATTACTGTAGATATTATTGTTTTTCCCGTTACAGCAGTACCTAAAATTTCTATTCAATGGCAAATATTAAGTAAATGTTCTCCTGTTAGTAACACTAATTACACATCACTTCTCGCTTGACCTTCAATATTATAATTATCGTAATTGTGAGTGCCGATTTTTCGAATTGATTGCGTGAGTCATTTTCTCTGGGTGATATTATTATGTGTGAAACATAATTGTTGTTTAATTTTTTCATAGATATCGATGGTCGAATAGACGGGCGCAGGCTCGGGCGCCGAAGGTGAGCGGCGACTCACAATCAAGCCAAAACGTGCTGCAGAGTCTCCTGCGCAGTGCGGGAACTGCGGGCTTTTTATATGTGCCCCCTAAAAAATAAAGAAATGCATAATTGATAGCTTTGCGTACGTGTTAATTCAATCACCTACACCTATGATTATTTTCTTGCAGTAGCGTGTGGCTATGACGCGGCCGGTTATTTATGAACATTGCACTCATATTCCGGAACTAATACTCATGCATCATTAGAATAAAATATTAGCATTTTCGTATTCTCATCTACAGTTATGACTGAAAGTTGATCATAATTGAAAATCCGGCTGGAACTGCAACACAAATTATACGTCTTTATATCTAATTTTATATAAAAACAAATACATAATTCAAAATTAAAATTTATAACGAAAAGAAATATCAAGTATCAAATCATTTGTGAGCCCGTCGAGCCGCGTTTTGATTATGATGGGGCAATCTTTCATCTGAAAGCGTCAATTTCTATTCGATGGTAACGAAATCCAAAACAGTTGCCGGTAAGCATATTACATTTCTCTAAAAACGTCTTGCAGAGTCGTTTAAAAACAAACGAATAACCTGTGAATTACACCGTGCCAAGTAAAACGACTTTGGTTTTTCTTCGGTCCCATACGAAAATTACGTTGTCTATCACGAAAAAGAAATTGTGTCAACATTTCACCCGGTTATTTTTATTTTTCAGTTAGCGCTCGCGTGAAAAAGAATTTGTCGTGAGAAAAATCTTTTTCCAGAACTTTATGTTCTATAAATGATTAAATATAACAGATAAAAAAAACGACCGCGGTGTGATTTTGTAGGGAATTGAGTTCTCGACAAGGATAACTTTCGCCCGAATTAAAAAAATCCGCCATTTGTTTTATCAAGATAATGAAAATTTTTCATGACAAATTCTTATTTACGCGTCGGTAACTGAAAAATAAAAATAACCGGCCGAAATTGTGACACAATTTTTTTTTTGGTGATAGACAACGTAATTTTTGTATGGAATCGAAAAAAAAAATATTCGTTTTATTAGGCACAGTGTACTATGAATTCATAAATTTGCCTATTGCGTAAGTGAATGTATTAGTAGGGGAATCAAATTAAAATATGACAATTTCTTACACAGATAATAAAGTTAGAAATAAACGTAACAACGACAATCGAACCATCAACTGTGAAAATATTCAAGAGCGAATTGAAACCTTAGCCATCACCTGCATCGAAAACCCATGTCAATTCTTCGCATCATCTCAAGTCTGGAATTCACTAAAAAATTAAAATGGAAATTAACGGCATCACAGAAAATTACAATCGTCAATTATTAGCTACTCATCAAGAGCATTTCCAGGAGACGCCACGAGGAGGCTATTGACAATGTCTCCCACATCATCGATCAATTCGATCACCTCCCGAAAGAGACGCGAGCCGCGACGTGTTCGTCACAACTCCGAAGAGCCGCGAACAAGGTATCCGTGTCGATCAACTCGATCACCTCCCGAAAGAGAAGCGAGCTGCGACGTGTTCGTAACAACTCCGAAGAGCCGCGAACAAGGTATCCATATGGTCATCACCTCGATCACCTTCTGGTCCGAAAGAGACGCGAGCTGCAACGTATTCGTAACAACTTCGAAGAGCCGCGAACACACCTCATGTTGATGGTTTAGGTACCCTGCAGGTTTTTCAGTTTCTGCGGAGGTTTCTGACCCATGCTTCTAGCACTTTGTGCTCGGCATTGGTCTCCTAACCATTTGACATCTTTGTTGATTTTCACGCGCATGAAGTTGTACGTGAGGTCACGCCGATGCTGTCCGCACACTTCGTCCTGGAACCAACCATTGTCGTTGACATTCACGGCGCGCTGAATCAAATCAAAGATCTTGTCTTGATTCCATACTGGGCTCTGTAACGTGGATACCAGTTGTCGAAGACCGCAGTCATGACATCGAAGATCAAGGAAAATCTAGGTGTTGCTACGCACATATGCCCAAATTCCTTCTCATCTTTGGTCTCGTAGGCCTTGAAATACGTCAACACCTGCCTACTAGCGACAAGCGTTGGGTCGGGATTGATGAGTTCTTCACGACACCGTTCGCAGTCCGTCTTATCAATGGACTTCTTGGCGATGTACCCGGCAAAGTACTCAACTGCGCAGGCGGTGAGCGATGCTTGATCGGCCTTAAATATGTCGTTGGCACGCTCGACGATTTGGTGGACATCGTCATAAATATTATCGTTGGCGTCCAGTTCGACATCCATTTCTGGGGCAAGTCCATCAAGACCGCATGGAACGTTGGAATCATTGTCTTTCCTCGTCCGGTTATGTACAGCTGTTTGCTCGTCGCCATCGAGTAGCGTATCGTCCTCGTCGTCCAAGCAATTCGCAGATTGCGCTGGTTTCATCAGATTCAGAACGATGTTTTTTTGAAAGACGAGTCGAAACTGCTGCGCCGTCGGATTCTGATTGTACGTTCCTCCGTAGCAACGCAACATCGAAAACATGTTCTCCAACGCATCCTGATTTACTCTGACCAACATCAGGAATTTCACATTTTCGCTTTTTAAGTCTTCCCACAGCAAAAGTATCCCCTTAACGGTTTGCCTGAAGCCGTTGAAGCATGGGGGGATTTTAGGGCCTTTTGTCGTCAATGTTCGCCATTTCGCGGATTTCACAAGTGTGTTTTCTAAACGTTCCTGGATTTCGAGACGCTGCTCAGATAACGCACAGCAGTTGGGATTTGCATCATTCGGAACTCGACTGTTGAGGTGATCAAAGGTATCGTTCAAAATCCCAATAAATGCCGCAGTATTCATCACGGTAGGCGTGTCGATGCATTGCGTCGTTGCTGCGGTCTGCATAGCGGCGGACACTCCATGGCTGAATACTTGCAATGCAAGACGACAGTTCATTCTCTGAAACAGCCCTGGATTCACGTGTTTCTCGGACAGTTTCACGGCCGCTCTGGTAGCTTGATTTTTTTCAAGATCCCACAACTTCTGCACGTCCCCCCAAGAAGCTATTCGACGTTCGTCAAACTGGATATCGTGTACCAAGAGCTGATTCCGAAAGTTCTTGAACAGGTGGGGCACGTCGAACAGGGCGTACACTTTTTTACCCCTGTGTATAAAGTACGGCTGATCTATGGACAGTATTCGCCGGGTAATTGCGCTTTGATTATTAGGACCCTGGTCGCAGACCAAAGCTCGAACATCCAACCCGGTTGCCATGACTTCGTCCAGCATCTGATCAACGATGACCGACAGAGTCTCGTTAGGAATCGAACCCCCTGTCAGAAAATACCCAATAGGCTGCTTCCAATTATGCAGCAAGCCCCGGACCATAAAAACGAGAGCACTCGTGGCTACTCCATCAGAATTTCCTAAACTACCTAGGTCCTGGAAGCCCTCAACCTTCTGACGTGCTCCGTTGTATCCGAAGCTTTTCTTAATCTTCACTTCATCGAAGAGAAGAACGCATATTCGTTCGTTTGGTTCCATGCAAGCGACTTTTTTTGATAAGCAACTAAAAATCGAGGGACAAACGCCTGGCCATAGCTTGATACGACCAAACCATAATTTCAAGACTGAAATCGAAGGTAAGACGAATCCGAACCGTTCGCGCAGTTTGGTGTAGAGGCTAGGCGATGTGTAATGCATTGCCATAGCCAAATCCTTTTCGTCCGGGGAATATTGCGCATTCGTCTTATGAAAAAGTTGCATGCACAAGAAGGTGTACAAAAAACCTTTGACTCGTCGGCAGAGGGCACAAGCGAGACTTGCGTCAGATATGTCATCCGCCGGCATCTTCGCGGTTTGACGAGACAGCGACCTTCTACATACTTTTAAATTCCTCCTCAACGCAGCATTACTTTCCCTCAATTTCACGATTTCCTCGTCCCTAATCGCGATCTGGCGTTTTAAATGCCTCCGCTGGGCTCTCCACGCGTTGCGATCACCGGCGCGTGCAGGGGGTGAATCGGCGCGCACAACTCGCGGTCCACAAGGATTGGGGACGGCTCCACGACGCAAGCGGCCGCTGGGGAAAATTGCATCTCGGGAGAAATGCTGATTGCATATCCGGATTCGGTCTAACTGCTTGGCAGATGCTTCGGCAAGATCAGCATTGCCGCTGTTAATCAACCATTCTAACGCTACCGCAGGATCTTGGCTTGAAGGTAATCGGTGAAACCGTATCCCCGGGACGTTATCCCTGCTACGCGCAGCACAACCCGAATGAGCGCAGACGCAACCAGCCACCAAGTTGTTACGTCCGGCCATTTAGCTTACGGTAAAGAAAATCTGGAATTGCTTACAATATGTAGAGGTATATCCAATGTACGTTGAGGTAGATCCGAAACAGGTGATGACACAAATCGAAATTACTGAAATATAGAATGCACTGTAATAAAATATAATTAACTCAAATACAAACGGTGACAGGTTCTCCACTACTTCCGAAGTCCGCTGCGGTGCAGCAGAGACTGATTTGTCGCTAACACGTGGACACGGTCGGCACGAAGTCGGAGAGGGGAGAAAGAATTGCAGAAAGGCAAGCGAATTTACACATGTGAGAATGGGCGGAGTCTCCGCGGTTTCTTTCGTTTAGTTACTCGGCTATATCTCTGTCAAATATGTTATTCGATGCAATCGGGATAAACACAATATTGTGATATAAGAACGGCGATTATCAACGCGATTATGTATCACGAACCCCTTAGCTTTTCACAGCTGTACAAAAGTACACACCGCAATAATTATTTGGATACTTCTCAAGCCTAACAGTCTTTGCTATCCGATCACCACTTAATTGTGAATTTCGATAATATTTTTCGATATACATGGGCAATTCTACACACCACACAGGACGAATTTTGCGATTTTTTGACCTCGTATTTTTTACGTCAGACGAAACTTTTTTCGCGTATTATACACGCAAAAAGAGCTGACACGTATTTCGGCATTCGTCCAAAATATCTCTTTTTTAAAAGTTACAAAATATTCAATTTTGATGCAAAATGACGCCTGCTAAGCTTCAAAAATTAATATCTCCGGGTCTATTTGCCGTAGAAAGATGATTGACAGCGCGTTTTAAAAGTGAAAGAATAAGCTTTGAGAAAAAATTTTATTCACCCAAAAATCATTGAAAATTCTAATTGTTATTAACAAATGAAATGTTTGATGATGTTTTATCATGGAAAAAGCCACTTTTAAAATTCTTAAAAAAAAAAATTTCGGATACCTCATTCAATTCTGAATAGAAAAAATTTTTTTCTTTCATGGAGGTTTGATGGAGTCTATTTTTTATAGAATTATTCATCAGTCGCCGTGTCGCGCCGGGCCCGATCGCACCGCGCGCGACCACTTCAGAACCATTCGCTGTGTGATCCGAATGATTCCGAAGTGATGAAGGCGCTCTCGGGCGCTACACAGCGACTGATGAATAATTCTATAAAAAATAGACTCCATCAGACCTCCATGAAGAAAAAAAGTTTCCTCCGTTTACAATTGAATGAGGTATCCGAAAATATTTTTTTAAGAATTTTAAAAGTGGCTCTTTCTATGATAAAAAATTATTAAACATTTCATTTGTCAATAACAATTACAATTTTCAATGATTTTCGGATGGATAAAATTTCTTAACTAAGCTTATTCTTTCACTTTTGAAATGCGCTGTCAATCATCTTTCTACGGCAAATAAAACCGGAGATATTAATTTTTGAAGCTTACCAGGCGTCATTTTGCATCAAAATTGAATATTTTGTAATTTTTGAAAAACAAATATTTCGGACGAATTCCGAAATACGTATCGTTTTTTTTTTCTGAGTATATAATACGAGAAAAAAGTTTCGTTCGATTTAAAAAATAGCGCGGTTATTTCTTGCCCGGTCAGACGTGGAATTCCCCACATATATTAAAATTTGTAATGTATGCTTACGAAAATATTAAATTCCATTTACTTTATTGTTTGTATTTTTTTCAATTCAAATACTATTCTTATTATAAAATATAAAATTGTTACTGAAATACTGATAAAATGAAATAAACATTTTTTCACAAATTCGAAAATTTTTGTATCCCAAATTTTTTTGTTTTAAATTACTCCATTTTTCATGTACTTTACGATAAAAATTATTTTCAAACTTTTCAAATATGAGAAAATGAAAATTTGGATCAAAAACATCAAAGATACGACCTTTTGGTATGTGAAAGTTGCAAGAACTATTCAAAATATCTAATTCACAAAATTTTAGAATGTTTTCAATCAATCCGCCAGTCAATTAAACAATTTGAGAAAAAAGTAAAAAAATGTCGATTTTTCGATTTTCTACAAGCGAAAATAGGGTCAAACAATTACCTTTTTTTTTTTATTTTTTTGTAATTAAATTTTTCAGAGCTCATATTAGGTTAGAAGAATCACACGCACCGAGATAACTATTTGGCGATGAAAAAAATTGAAAACCGCGAGAAAATGAATCAAATTATTTTTCAGAGCTGATATTATTTTCCTAGAAGAATAATACGCATCGCGATAATTATACTTGGTAGTTTAAAAATAATCGGGGTTTCAAAAATTTTTTAGATCCACAAGAATCACCAACTTTGTCATAATAAAAAAATCTTTCGAGGACATACAGAAATATACGCCATTTTTATTCATAGAAGAAAAACATTTATAATTTTTAGATGATTTTCTACAAATATGTGGAAGAATTCGGTAAGTGCTTTTTGACAATTTCGCATCGATAACAAGGAAAATTATGTCTGCGGGTTTGGCGTCATGAGTGGTTTCTGCATTTATCGACTACACCGAATTTACTGGCCATACCACTCCAGTATCTCGCATACGCCTTGCCGAAATCTGGCAGATTCGGCTGGTAAGTCAGGGGGCTGTTTCGACGCCAAACCCGCCAAACCCGCTTAGTGGCGTCAAACTTTTACCGAGGGCTGACTGTCTTTACCAATCTTCAGTCATCAGTCTACGGTTAGATTTACTGGAATTACGCGGCATTAAAAAACACAAAAATTGACAACGACGGGGAATCGATCCGGTGTCCATGAACATGTGAGACTAGTAGTCCAGTCGAATTAAGCCGAAAATAGGGTCTATTCTATTGTGGAAGAACATAGGTTAGCCGATTTTTTTATAAGTTCAGTAGACCAGTAGAAAGATAACTTCAAAAGTCTGACATTTTCTTTTGACGGGTTTGGCCGCAAAAAATTATTAAAAAATGAAAACGCGATATTTCGGGTAAAACTTTTTTCCTGTAGGTTTTTCGGAAAAAGTCTTCGTATAAAAGTTGTTCGTTATGAAAAGCCCTGAATTATGAGCCCAAGTTCAAAATTATATCTTCATTAGTTCACGTGTAAATTGCAAATAATTACGGAAATAAATTTTTTCGTTTTTCTTGAATAAATTGATGAATAATTAACTTATGGCGTTTGAACTGATGACACAGTAACTTCAAACTTTCCCCCGGAGGATAGTCTAAGATTCGCTTACCTATTATGTATAGTTAAGCAACAATATGTGACGAGAGAAAATCCGGAGATTGGCTGTGAAATTTTAGCCCGGATGGCCACATGGTACAAAAAAATCATGGATATAGTTTTCCATGGGTACTTTCTAGAAATAAAAATTTTTTTTTTTTGGCCCATAAAAAACGACTTTTTTGGTGATTTTGAATTTTTCGCTCTTAAACAAATAGAGATATCTCTGGTATTGAGACGTATTCTCGGGAAGGTATTGATAGCTTCTTGTTGTTCTCTCTTTACCGAGTATTTTGCAAAAAAAAACCTCAATATCTCAATTAGAACCGGAGATAACAGTGTCTTGGATTTTGGATGGTATTTATTGGTGTAATTGATATTAAGAAACGAAAAAAATACCAAAATTCGTAAAATACTCCAAGAAATAACCATGAATTTTTTCAACATCGTCGAAGTACTTGAAGATCATGAAAAAAAATATTAAACAGCGTCGACCGCCTCGAGCCGCGTCCGATCGGCCCAAGTCGCCCGAGTTGCGTGGTGGGAGAGCCGAGTCGCGTGGTGGGGACCGCATAACGCGTCGCTCGACCCTTTACTTAATAAATGAATATCTCCGTTAATAATCGTCGTAGAAAAAAATTCTTTTTTTCGAACTAAGCTCTTTTATACTCAACTTTCCGAAAATTCACTTGTGTCATTAATCCGACCTGAATTTTATCGAAAATTGCTCAATACAGGTCGGATCAATAACACAAGTGAATTTTCGGAAAGTTGAGTATAAAAGAGCTTAGTTCGGAAAAAAGAATTTTTTTCTACGACGATTATTAACGGAGATATTCATTTATTAAGTAAAGGGTCGAGCGACGCGTTATGCGGTCCCCACCACGCGACTCGGCTCTCCCACCACGCAACTCGGGCGACTTGGGCCGATCGGACGCGGCTCGAGGCGGTCGACGCTGTTTAATATTTTTTTTCATGATCTTCAAGTACTTTGACGATGTTGAAAAAATTCATAGTTATTTCTTGGAGTATTTCACGAATTTTGGTAGTTTTTTCGTTTCTTAATATCAATTACACCAATAAATACCATCCAAAATCCAAGACACTGTTATCTCCGGTTCTAATTGAGATATTGAGGTTTTTTTTTTGCAAAATACTCGGTAAAGAGAGAACAACAAGAAGCTATCAATACCTTCCCGAGAATACGTCTCAATACCAGAGATATCTCTATTTGTTTAAGAGCAAAAAATTCAAAATCACCAAAAAAGTCGTTTTTTATGGGCCAAAAAAAAAAATTTTTTATTTCTAGAAAGTACCCATGGAAAACTATATCCATGATTTTTTTGTACCATGTGGCCATCCGGGCTAAAATTTCACAGCCAATCTCCGGATTTTCTCTCGTCACATATTGTTGCTTAACTATACATAATAGGTAAGCGAATCTTAGACTATCCTCCGGGGGAAAGTTTGAAGTTACTGTGTCATCAGTTCAAACGCCATAAGTTAATTATTCATCAATTTATTCAAGAAAAACGAAAAAATTTATTTCCGTAATTATTTGCAATTTACACGTGAACTAATAAAGATATAATTTTGAACTTGGGCTCATAATTCAGGGCTTTCCATAACGAACAACTTTTATACGAAGACTTTTTCTGAAAAACCTACAGGAAAAAAGTTTTACCCGAAATATCGCGTTTTCATTTTTTATCAATTTTTTGCGGCCAAACCCGTCAAAAGAAAATGTCAGACTTTTGAAGTTATCTTTCTACTGGTCTACTGAACTTATAAAAAAATCGGCTAACCTATGTTCTTGCACAATAGAATGGATGTCTAATTCGACTGGACTATAGGTGCTCACCCGCTCGGCTAACGGCTGTCTCCACGATAATTTACGTATTAAGTATATAACCACATTGTAGATTTTGAAACGCAATTTTCTCTAAAGTAATTGAGGGTTGCGTTTTCTTGTTTAAATATGTTGACATACTTGTCATGCCCTCCACATCCTATATATGAATAAAATCGGTGAGGGCCAGTTCGTGGTGTCGCCTTGTGAGTGATCATCACATTTGTGTTTCACGGTTATTAAATGATCATATAGCTCTACGTGTTTGCTTCTAAAATTAGCAATTTTGTAGGTCAGTTTCATATGTCTCACGTAATACGTCTTATGTTAAAAAATGCATTGGTGACTGCTAAACTAGAACAGAGTCCAATGTCCATAGTTTTTCAGTTCGCTGTTTGTGTTTGGTAATTATATTCTTGGCACGGGGTGCGTTAGAGGATCCATCATGATGGTTCCAAAAACTGCGTCTTTGATCGTAGAATCGCGTCTGGAAATCATGAAAAAATCGAGGCTGTGGCTCCTTACGAAAACATCGATTAACTTCAGTTGATTCATGGATCTACGAATTGCTGCAATAACTACGGGTGCATAACTGGAAGGTATCAGCTGCTCCATCCTGTATGGATAACACTGCGTCTTGTATCGAAGAACCGTATCTGAAAAGCATGAAAAAATCGAGGCTGTAGATCCTTATGAAAAAGTTTAATAACTTCGGTTGATTCAAGGATTTACAAATTGCTGATATAACTGAGGGTGCATAACTCGAATCTATCAGCTGCTCCATACTGTATGGATATCCCCCCTCCCCCCCTAGCGTATGCAACTATAACCCTGCATGCAGCCCTCCTCCTTTCTCATCCGGGCTTGGGACCGGCAATGGCGGAGTGACTTACATGCAGGCGTTATAGTTGCATTCATGTTATATTGTTTTTTCTATTTCATAAACCCATTCTACCGCGAGTTACATTGACCTCTTCGCTTATCTCATCACTTATTCGATGAGTGAAAAACTTTAATTGTGTGACAGACAATAATATTTGGATTGTTAGCTTATCAATCGACTCATCTACTATTTGCTGGCAGTTTTACATCCATTGATTTCCTGGGTCGATCTAGGGTGCCCTGCGTGTCTTTGCAGAGAACAAGTATTGCATTTCAGCCTGCCAGCTATATTTGTGCAGCCATAAACCCTGCATGCAGCTTTCCTTCTTTCTCATCCTGGGTTTTGACCGGCAATGGTAGAGTTACCGATATGCGGGGATTATAGTTGCATTTGTATGGCATTTCCAGAATTTTTTTTTTATATTTATTTTTATATTTTATCGATATGTCTTACGCCGCCTTTAAATTCGTCGCAAGGAAAACATGTATCCGTCCTTTGCATTTCTTGGCCAGGTTTGTTTCCTGATATTCTCGTCATTAGCGTTCACCCAGACAAAGTCCCTTCTCGTAGCATGCTTGTGTAATGCCCTTCCGTTATGTTGCGGCCATGGTGGAATATCGCACTATCAACCTTATAACTTTTAGTGCAGATCAGGATTTTTTCCGTGGGTACTGCTTTTATGCTGTAATTATTTAATTTCATAACTTCTCCATTCTGTACCGAGAATAGCAACAGCTGAATAATTAAACAGCTGTTTGCTGATAAAATGTCAGTTTTCACGAACATTTCTTTCGATCTGCAAGTACTGCACGATCCTTCGACCGTTTTCCAGTGCGAAAGATTATCATTGATTACGTCTGATAAGCTTGGTGTTCTTTTGCAAGGTTGAGGCAGTACCAATGACAATATTGTACTGCGTTCGATTAAGGTGTTAGTGTAACCGCAGTTTTTGCAGTGTAGTTTTTTCGTCAGTTGATGCTCAACAATCGTGCTGAGGTCATTGTGATGAGCAATTAGACCGGTTATAAATTCGGACTCGTCTTGCTGCTGATTCGCAGTGAACTGTTCACCCGCAAGTGTTCTAGCGGAAAATACATTCACCGGGGCTTTTGAGTTAGCATAGTCATTAATTAACATTTTCAAGACATCGTCTGTTTGATTTTGACGTAATAAATGGTCCCTGAGTGTTTTACAGTGTAGTATACACTGGATTGTTGCGTTAGCGTAACAAGAGACGTGATCGACATTTTGTAAGCCTTTTATTTGCCACGAATTTGCTGCAGTTTCTTCCGCTGGTACCTGACATGTGACGACATCTCTCGGTATTGACCATCTGCAGTCAGGTATCTTCTTTGCTCTCATCGACGTGAAAGACATCGGCATGAGATCTGGACGATACTTTTTCCTCAATCTATTGTATTCCAAAATAGCTGATCCATTCGCTAATACAGAGTAAGGATCGTAATTGATCAGATGCAAACCTTCGAGTGT
The DNA here is from genome assembly GCA_963978495.1 of Athalia circularis. NCBI lineage: Eukaryota > Metazoa > Arthropoda > Insecta > Hymenoptera > Athaliidae > Athalia > Athalia circularis. Next base: position 12,405,619 of record OZ021702.1, read on the forward strand.
GGTTACTCGAGAAAGAGCAACCTACACTTGGCCACAAGCGAATACGGTATTACCTGCGTCGATTACGGCATTTTTTAAACTCAGTCCCTGACTTTTATGAATTGTCTCACCGTAACTGAGACAAATTGGAAATTGTCTTCGGATAACGAAAGCGCCTTCCATCACCTCAAATTTTACGTCAACGCGTTCTAAATCATGTACGACGCCTGTAGCTGAGACAATCTGTACTGTTTCTACATCGCCGGTGTCAGCAGCTCGGGATATTGCTGTGATTGTACCAATAGTACCGTTCACGAGGCCTAACGTAACATCGATGTTCCGTCTGATCATGACTTTTGAACCAATTTTTACAATAATTATTCTTGCTAGACCTGCGGTTCGAGAACTGTCTTCGTCATCAGTACTTAACATTTTCTGCACTTTTTTTTTGAAGTACGGTGGACAATCAACCGTATCATGAGCCAGTAATTGTATGTCGTCAGTTTGAATTTCGTTCAACATAGCTTCGTTGAGAACATTGCACATGCGACATGTAGGCAGTAAACAGACTGTGTCGTTGGGTAAATTATTTGAGTAGTTGCAAAGTTCTCGTATTCTGTCTCTGAACTCAGTTGCTTTGAATGAAATTTTCCTCGATGACAATATTTTCGTGTCCGAATCAGTAACGACCCCACAGCGTATTCTTGAGAGTATCTCGCGATAGGTTTGATCGTTCTTTTGTCTCATATTGATTGTTAATTCATCGTATTTGAATAAATTACACCACAGATCTACACTACCCATTGCGCCTATGAGTTTTTCGACATCGGTGTTCGATAATTCAGTGAACGAGGGTTCCTCGTGAACAGGTGGAAGTTGTAGCAAATCGCCGAGAAGGAGAATATGCTTATTACCAAACCAACCATCTTCACAGTCTGCGGTGTTGAAGATTTCGACTAATCGAAGATGTATGTACATAAACGTTACGTTTGAAATCATCGAAACTTCGTCTATCACTATCAGAGCAACGTTTCTTAGTTGGTCCCGTATGGTTTTAAGGACCGCGTCCGACAGCTGTTTGTATTTTGGAGTGCGCCCGTGTTCAACTGTCAATTGAAAGAGCCTTTGAACAGTCAAGCCGTCGACGTTGAATGCTGCTATTCCGGTCGGGGCGGTTATTGCAGTATCTTTGTTGGCATGCTGCTTAATCCAACATTTGATAGTTTCTATAAGAAAACTTTTACCAGTTCCACTCTCTCCACTGACGAATAGTCGTAGGATTTGATTGGATCTCACCGCTTCGATAACCTGATCAAAAACTCGTTTCTGATCCGTGTTTGGCCTGTTTATCATTTCTGAAACGTCCACGATGTTGACTTTCTCAGCAGCGTCTTTGAATTCCTTCATCGCACCTTCAGCCTCGATAGGTACGCAGCCGAGTGGTACAGTATCGTTATTTTGTGAATTGTCATTGTCTCTCGCATTATCTGCGATTTGTTTTTCAATCATTTCCTTCGCATATTCCATAACTTTTTGTATTTCGGTCATGCGTTCGTGATATTCCATTGCTTGTGCAAGTTCTAATTGCATTGACTGAAATGACTCGCCGTAAGTATCGCAATCGTTCCGGAGTTCATTCACATCTCTCCATGGTTGGAAGAGTAGCAGCAAAGCATAGAAATAACGTTCGGGTTGAATATTAACGTTATCTTTGTAGGGATTTACGAGGCATGGACGCTTACGTTTTTTTACATACAGCGATTTGCCCATCGTATAATATTCTACATCTTTACCTGTAGGCTCGACCTTTGTTATGTCGTACCATTGTACGAAATCGTATAAGTTTGTAGCTTCCAATTCCTCTGGTCGTGCGGGATAATGCGTATCGACTAACGAATCGCAAAATATTTTAGTGGAATCGGCCTCCAAAGCTTCAATTTCCTTACGTGATTTCACTTTTCTATTTCTGATCATGTTCACGTCAATCCACCTGATAGTAGTCTCCGAATCTGTACCGTATAAGGGGATTCCCAATAAAGTATCTGCGGCTTCAGGAGCTCCACATTCTCTATGATTCAACATGCGTAAGCCGAACTTCCATAAACGACTACACAGAGTTTTCGTAGAGTTTATATCTTCGAAAGTCGTGTCTGAATTACTTTTTTCGGGTTGAGCAACGTATTTTGTGACATACCGATTTAGGAGTGTAGACTTTTCTCCAATGAACTGAATATCCATGTTCCCTTCCCAGGCCGTCAGAATTGCTGGGTTGTAATCGTTAAAATTGGCTGCCTTTTCGGAACGAGGCAGGTTGTACAATCTGCTTCTTGACTTGAGCGTCCGCCTACCGGCGATAGAAATGGCCACTTCTCGCATAACGAAATTATTCGTAATCGGCCGAGAAAACCCAAAACGGCAGACTTTTCCAGATCTGCCATTTTTCTTTACTTTACTTCGCAAGCAATAAGAGTTATGGGTATGCCGTTGATGTGTGTTAACACGGCGATACAAATTTGGTGAAACATCTTTAGATCCCATTCTGCAAGTAGCATATTTAAGAATGAAAGTCGCTACTTCTTCATTAGAAGATGTCCCTAGAATCGGAGCATCCTTAATCCAAATCATTAAATGGAAATGTTGAGTTCCGCGACTCTGGTATTCTCGCCTCCAGAAGAAATGCGTCACTTCCCCAATGGGATTATCCGGAGAACATATGAAATCAAGCATAGCCTTGAATTTATTCTCGATAAACCTGGATGTGGATACCGGATCAGCTTCCACCAAGTGGCGAGGTGACATCTTTGCAACGGAGGGTCCTCCTACTTCGCGTAAATATTCTGTCATATCTGTCCACAGTCATTCACTCGGACTCAGTGTGAGGAACCATGTCGCCGGTCCATAATTATAAATCATACACGATACGTCATTTTTGGGACGGCTCCAATATTGCTCTGTGTTGCGTAGTCTTGCAAATATAGCATTTAAATTTCCTTCCAATTCTTCCTTGGAAAGTTTGCTTAAATAACTTGCTGCGGTGAATCGCTCTCTTGGATTAATGATATTTAGTTTATAATCAATACCACCGCTCAATTGTCTGTTGTTAGCATCGTTCAACAGGTAAAACAAATACTGCTGATCGGTTCTGAATTGTGGATGCTTTGACATAAGTCTCGATTTGATGAATTCGAAATGAGTAAGACGTTTGGGTCTATCTTCGTGTTGCCCGTTGCAACCGTGCGGATACAAGTGCGGAAAGCATTGTAAATCTAGTGCTTTTTCACGGCTATCCAATGGCACGTCGTGAATTTTCAACATTTGGTAGAGATTTGTCGCCGTTTCGTTTTCCTTTTTTTCATACATCGGATATATAGTCATCTGTTCATACAGCGCATCTGATGCCGAAGCCTGAGTTAATAATGCTGCACGTTTGTCAGATTCTACTTTATCGCATGTCTCATGTCGTGCTGGATCATCATCTTCGTGATCATGAACTATTGCTGTATCTTTTTTATTTTGTACTTGATATTCAACGTCTTTTATATGAGCGAGCAAAAGGTCGGCTGATGCTAGCAGCTTTATTTTTGAATGTTGCGAGTTATTTTTTTTGAGCCAGACTAATGCTGCCCATACTTTATTAACATCGACTAATTGCTCCCATACCAATTTTGATTTTGTCGGGATGCCGCGGACTAGGATATAAAATTCGTGGTCCAGATTGATCAAATCCGTTTGATGACATACTTTTTTCAGAGTCTCTTCGAGGGGTAGAGGCAAATGGAACGTTCTGCCTTTAACTTTTTGCATCATCTCTTTATGGGGCAAATTTTTTTTTGCGATGGTACCCATCCTTTGAATTGTTTGAAACGCCTTGGCTCTTTGAATCAAAATTCGCTCGTAGTCGTTTAAGCACGATATAACTTCAGGTACCGACTCGGTAGCGAGTTTGCTCAATACGCACTTCGGTGGCATGATATCTTGACGAAGCTTTGGGAGACAGTTATTGCAGACATAATCGCAATCGTTACCTTGGTCTGCGACGTGTTGCATCAATTCTGCCCATAATAGACTGGTCATAGGCTTCCGGAATTTCTGTACGTTCGTAACTTCTCTTTGGAAACAAAGTTTTTCGCAGGATACACAAACGTACCGCGGAGTATCCATAGATCGCTTTGTTAATGTTTTAAACGCAATCGGATACTTGGATATTATATTTTCTTCGTTGAGATCCAATTCTTGTGCGACATTACTTGCGATAGTATTTGCTTTGAGTTGTGCGCATTCTGCGGTTTCTTCCAGTTTTGATACGTCACCGTCATCTAGAGCTTTGTCTATGGTAAGTATTTTCTCAAAACAGTTCACTGATTTGTATACTCACCGCTGTATGTATCGCACCGAAGGGAAATGTGGTGCTAATAACTGGACAGGTAGGAAGATTGATTTGCAGACAGCGTCATCCATGTAACACACTGGTGAATGACTTAACTTGAAGGCTATGTGTACAGTCCAACCGCATCATGAATTTATGAAAATTTTTCAACGTGCACGTCGATATGATTTGCAGAAAACTAACATACTTAGTCAGTTGATATATATCTCTGGTTTTACACGTGTTACCGCAAAGCCAATTTTTTTTCTTGCTTTTTGATTTTTTGGTTGCATCAACTAATGGTAAAATGTTTACTGCTTCCCCGTTCGGTTGATTATGATTGGATCTGACGATTGAACACTCTTGTATGCAGCTTCTGCATAATAGGGTTCACCCGAAGCAATATGTTTGGATGGACCACATAGAGCTCTTAGCTTATCCTCGATACTGTGATCGGCACATTCGGCAGCTTTTGTTGACAATATTTGAGCCTGCTTCTTAACGGTAAGTAATTGTTTTTTTAACATGATGATGTTACGTTCTCTCTCATGGAGACACCATTTTACTATGGATTCTGCCTTTAATCTGCTCTCAGTCTTGCATTGATCACTCATTTTTGGTAACATCTTCGCTACATATTTCTGTTTGGATAGCATCACTGCCATGGAGTTTGCCGCCCGGATAAGTCGATATTTTGTGAGGATTCTGCCAGCGGCATTTATCTTTTGCCTCACGTTATCATTCTTCTTAGTTCGTACGTAATAAAATTTATTATATTGCATCTGCAGTCGGCGACGACGTAAATAATTGGCTTGCCGTCGCGTGCGTTCTTTCTCTATTTGGGAAGCATACCGCTCACGAAGCCGTTTACGTTCTTTTTCTATACTGGACAAATAACGTTTTCGTTTTTGAGTTCTTTGCATATGAATGTCGGACAGATATCTGTCCCTTTTTTTGTCAAGCCGTCTTTCTTTATTCAAGAGATAAAGTTCTCGCTGCCGAGCTCTTCGCTTCATGACATTTAAAACATAAAGTTCTCGCCGTCGAGCCCGTTCCTTTTCGTTATGCACATGGCAGCTATCAAACAAAGTTCGTTTTTTACTTGGTACTAAACATTGTCCCCCGACATCTTCGCCAGGTGCCTGACGCTTTCGAGAGGATACAGTATTTTCCGACGCAGTGATCGTTTTTCTGTTGATGCATGGAAAGTTTTCTATAACGTTGCTTTCGGATATTTTTAGCAGATGTGTTCGCATCTGAGAAACATCGTAAGTTTTTAGTGTTGGGTTTTGACCTTTAATGAGCGATATCGCGAATGCGATAGCGAAGACTCCACAGTCGTATCCATTATTTTGCTGTTGGACCTGAGGGAATTGGATACGTTTGCTCTGAAACTGATAGAAGGGAAACAGTTTCCTCAAGTACGTCTCATAGTGCTCGTGAAGAGTCTTCCTGTTTAATGAATCGTATATGTAAAGTGATTTACCGTCAAAATAACTGCACACCCAGTGCCCGTCTGATCCTGTATTACCGCAATGCAGTATTTGCACATGTTTTTTGTTCGATGAAACCGGTTTAATTGTGTCCGGCATTTGAACTTTCCACGTTTCTTGGGGTAAATATGACGAATATTTTTTGACAATATGACTGAAATGATCCATGTGCAGGTCAGTCAACCACCCACCTGAAGTTATTATGTCTTTGGACGTAGCATCCAAATGCGGTGTAGGGCGAGACGCGCTCTTTCGATTTTCAAGTGATATCTTCTCCCTATTTTTATTAACAGAAGAAACTTGTGTTGTTGGACAAGTCTCATCATTAACTACCTGATCGTCAACCTGATTACAAACGGGAAGAATAGTCACCGATACAGTTCGTTTGCCGACTACTTTTGCTGATTGCTTTGAAACTTCAGCCCGTCCTTGTTTTGCGCCATTCTGCGAAGTTTTCCGCAGGTTTTTATTTTGCCTAACCTCATTTGTGAATGAATTAGGAGTTGAGGTGCGATGCCTTTTGATTTGTGTGGGTGAATTTTCATTATTTATTCTTTCACGATGCATTTGAGATTTTGGAGAAGAAATGTCTGTCACTGCAGAAGCGCTATTTATTTCATCCACGCACGGAAACTGTTGGATTACATTATGTTTAAATAGTTTCAATAAATGTGCCCGCATGAGGCTTGCATGATACGTTACCTGGTCAGGTTTTTTCCCATTTATAAGCGAAATAGCAAATGCAATCGCAAATACTCCACAATCAGACCCATTGGGCTGCCGTTGAACTGTAGGAAACTGTACAGGGTTCTGGGCAAAGTTATAGAGAGGAAACAACGCCTTTAAATATGTATCGTGATCCTTGTGGAGCACCTTCGAATTCAAAGAATCATATATGAAAATCACCTCCGTGAAGTTAGCCCGCGACCTTGGAATTTTCGAAAGAAAAAAATACCAGCGAATTGCTCCGTAATTGCTCCTAATTGCTCCGCTATTTTCGCTAATTGCTCCCTTTTGGTTTGCGAGAAAAAAAACAAAAATGAAATGGCTATTTTCGGTAGTAGGGGCAGGTAAACGTAATTTCCATATTGTGTCTTGACCAGAGAAAATTCGCCGATGTTGGAGGTGTCAAAAAATTGCTCCCGCATTGTTCTTAATTGCTCCACCTTGAGTTTTAATTGATACGCAATGTTTCTTGCGGAAATCACCAAAAACACGTCAGTCAAGATTGATGGGGTGGGGGGCAGGCTAACTTCACATTCATGTTTCCGCTAACGGCACACGATTTTCAGGCTTGCGAACCGCCAAACAATTGCTCCTTGATTGCTCCTCAATTTATTCTTAATGCTCTACCCTCGAATCGAATTGTTCCTCTGAATTTTTCGAAAAAAAAATCAACTCGACCGATCTGGACAAACCGCGAGTGGTGGGGGCTGGCTGAGACTACAACCTCGCTCTTCGAGGGATTACGGGCGAATCTCGCGACTCGCGAGGTGCCAATCAATTGCGCCTCAATCGCCCTCAATTGCTCCACCTTCGAATCGAATTGCTCCTCTGAATTTTTCGAAAAAAAATTCATCTCGACCGATCTGGAAAAACCGCGAGTGATGGGGGGCTGGCTGAGACTACAACCTCGCTCTTCGAGGGATTCCGGGCGAATCTCGCGACTCGCGAGGTGCCAATCAATTGCTCCTCAATCGCCCTCAATTGCTCCACCCTCGAATCGAATTGCTCCTCTGAATTTTTCGAAAAAAAAATCATCTCGACCGATCTGGACAAACCGCGAGTGGTGGGGGGCGGGCTGAAGCTACAACCTTGCTTTTCGAGGGATTTCGGGCGAATCTCGCGACTCGCGGGGTGCCAGTTGACTGCTCCTCAATTTCTCTTTATTACTTCACTCTTATCGAAATAATTCTATATATTTTTCGAACAGCAGACTCGTCCTTTCTGGGCTAAGAGAGAGCCAGCTCTCATAACCTCGTATTTTCAGTCATATGAAAGGCATTGCTTTCGAGTGCTCCACCAAATCAAGTCGTACTTCAAAAATCCCAATTGATACCATTAAGTAAAGATTGCATCTCAGAATCCTATTAACAATTGTCTGTCATCGTTGGACCATGTGCGAAATAATCAATGAAGACAATTTATTGAATAATTCGTTACTTGCCACACATTTCCATGTACTCGTAAGAACGGGCACGGTTTTCTGATTAGAAACGGGTTTGAAAGAGGAGTATCATTACAATCGTTTGAGACGATTGATTTACATACTCTGTTTTCGAAATATGATTGATTAATCCGTGTCGACCAAATATTTTCATAACCATGTAACTTTGTTTACAGCGTCCGCACGAAATCCCAGACAAGAGAGGTTCGACGCTGTTCGGACAACCCCTTGATGGAAACTCTGTACAGACGACTTTCTCGCTCCGTAGATGAATCTCACACAGCTATGTCATACAAGACTACCTATCAAACTCTCGATTAATTGTTAATAGTTTTCTCTGCTCAATAAACTAATTCGCAGTTTTATTCCCCTGTAGTCGAGTATGACAGACAATTGTTAATAGGATTCTGAGATGCAATCTTCACTCAATGGTATCAATTGGGATTTTTGAAGTACGACTTGATTTGGTGGAGCACTCGAAAGCAATGCCTTTCATATGACTGAAAATACGAGGTTATGAGAGCTGGCTCTCTCTTAGCCCAGAAAGGACGAGTCTGCTGTTCGAAAAATATATAGAATTATTTCGATAAGAGTGAAGTAATAAAGAGAAATTGAGGAGCAGTCAACTGGCACCCCGCGAGTCGCGAGATTCGCCCGAAATCCCTCGAAAAGCAAGGTTGTAGCTTTAGCCCGCCCCCCACCACTCGCGGTTTGTCCAGATCGGTCGAGATGATTTTTTTTTCGAAAAATTCAGAGGAGCAATTCGATTCGAGGGTGGAGCAATTGAGGGCGATTGAGGAGCAATTGATTGGCACCTCGCGAGTCGCGAGATTCGCCCGTAATCCCTCGAAGAGCGAGGTTGTAGTCTCAGCCAGCCCCCCATCACTCGCGGTTTTTCCAGATCGGTCGAGATGAATTTTTTTTCGAAAAATTCAGAGGAGCAATTCGATCCGAGGGTGGAGCAATTGAGGGCGATTGAGGAGCAATTGATTGGCACCTCGCGAGTCGCGAGATTCGCCCGTAATCCCTCGAAGAGCGAGGTTGTAGTCTCAGCCAGCCCCCACCACTCGCGGTTTGTCCAGATCGGTCGAGTTGATTTTTTTTCGAAAAATTCAGAGGAACAATTCGATTCGAGGGTAGAGCATTAAGAATAAATTGAGGAGCAATCAAGGAGCAATTGTTTGGCGGTTCGCAAGCCTGAAAATCGTGTGCCGTTAGCGGAAACATGAATGTGAAGTTAGCCTGCCCCCCACCCCATCAATCTTGACTGACGTGTTTTTGGTGATTTCCGCAAGAAACATTGCGTATCAATTAAAACTCAAGGTGGAGCAATTAAGAACAATGCGGGAGCAATTTTTTGACACCTCCAACATCGGCGAATTTTCTCTGGTCAAGACACAATATGGAAATTACGTTTACCTGCCCCTACTACCGAAAATAGCCATTTCGTTTTTGTTTTTTTTCTCGCAAACCAAAAGGGAGCAATTGGCGAAAATAGCGGAGCAATTAGGAGCAATTACGGAGCAATTCGCTGGTATTTTTTTCTTTCGAAAATTCCAAGGTCGCGGGCTAACTTCACGGAGGTGTATCTGGCATCTGTACCCGCCATGTCTCCTGCGTTGCATATTCTGTAAATTTTTTCATAAGCAATGAGAAATGATCTATATGATTATCATATAGCCATTCACCAGATTGGATGACATTGAATAACCTGTCATTAACAACTGGTATCTGCGTACTGATCATGATTGCAAGTTAGCTAATCGTTCTATCAGTTTAAAGTCCTCTATCTCTTGGTATTGCGCGTAAAGCAGCAAATTATCTGCATAAAAGGTCGGTTTACAATTGACGCATACGTTTCCGTTTACGCTTCCGTATCGACTTGAAGTATGGGATTAGTGCAGTTTCGTCTACAATGAAACCCATACGTTGGCGCGCACGTCCCCTTTTACGTAGAATATGGGATATTTTAATTTCTAGAAGCGTTCAGCAGACGTTCAGCCAATCAGAAGTTTTTCCCTCCAATGTCCTCGGAGTTGGTTAAGTTTCGCGCGTACTGAACCGAATTTAAAACTTGTAAACACGGTAATCCACATTTCCACAATGGATAGCGGGGACGAGGCGTTTAATAAAAAATTAATCTTGTTGATTGAGAGTCTTCCGCATTTGTGGGACAAGTCAATTGCAGAGTATAAGGATAAACGGATGCGAGAAAATGCCTGGAAGTCTCTAGGAAGGCGTTTGAATGTATCTGGTAAGTGTTAACCCCAAAATTTTTGCTCTCGTAATAAACCTATGCTCTTTGTAGCGGGGTTATGAACTTTGACAGTATCAGTCTGCGATCAATTCCAACTCATCCCCGAAGTTGATATTCTTTTGTAGCTGCTGATGTGGAGTGAAGATGGAAAGCTATTCGTGATCGGTTCGCACAGATTAAACGGCTAAATAATAATATTCCGTCAGGTGCTAGTTCCTCCCAAGCTTTACAAAATTCGTGGAATTTGTACTCAAGTTTGAATTTCCTCATTCCGCATGTGCAAACCAGAAAGTGAGTAATATTTCAAATGTTTGATGTTTACGATGAAATTTATAATAGTACCTTTTGCTGAAAGCTTAACTGAATTGCAGATCAATTGGAAATATTTCGAAAAGTTCAGCGCAAAGAACCACATTTGCATCCGAAGCAGATGACGTTTCAGAACAAGAGGGTCAAATTGAATATCTTGATGAGGATGTTTTAGAGTACTTGAATACTCAAGATGGCTTAAACTACAATGCTGATCAACCAAAGACTATTTCGAATATGCAAGCATTAAAACGCCTCAGTAATCAAAAGTGTGCGAGCCAGTCTTGTCAGGATGAAAATGTTCATCCAGCCGAAAGAGCAACTGATCGCAATGTCAAGCAATCAGATAATCCACCACGAAAACGATAAAAAAAAACGACAGAACATCTTGAGAATGAAGTGATCAGTGTATTGAAAAATGTGCAAGAAACTTTTGCTAAAACAAATATATCTATGAAGCAAGATGTAGAATGGAACTTTTGCATGAGCCTGTATGGTTCCTTGAAAAAAATGACTAAAAGGCAGCAAAAATATTGCAAGTTTCAGATCTCAAAACTCCTGTTTGATTTGGAATCTGAATCGAATTGAGATTATTTACAAATGTGATATGTTTTTTATCTATGCTAAGTGCAATACAAAAACTGTGTGTGATATATATTAAGCTACTTGAAACAGTCGTTCAAAGTCTCGTATAATATAAACTTTGTGATATAAATAAGGGTATTATAGACATGTTTTTTATAAAATATATTTTATTATAATTTTAATGTTACATGTTTCGTCATTTAACGGTAAATATGGTACATTCAATCTTCTAAACAACCCCTCTTGACATATGCATACTGCCACGTAACTTCTCCTTCAGGAGAAATTAAATAGTCGGAAAGTCTATTTCTTAGATCAACTACAGAACTATTTGCATAATTTGAACCCATACGACCTATGTCCAGTAGATGATTAGCAGCAGTACGCCACTCTCCAGGTAACATCACACCCTGATCGTCATATCGATCTACATAATTTTCATGACAATAACGTAGACTTCTATCATGCGTATTAGGATCATCAATAGATTTTAAAGAATTATGCAGAGCAATAGTAGCACATACAATTCTTTCGACTGTGCTTACTTCAGTAATAATGTTATTTCGAAGTACTCTCCACCTGTTTACTAAAATACCAAGAGAATTCTCAATCACGCGCCGGGCACGAGATAATCGATAATTATATATCGTTTGTTTTTCAGTTAGATTAGTTCCTGGAAATGGTCGCATAATATATTTTTTAAGAGGAAATGCTTCGTCAGCAGCCAAAAAGTAGGGAAATTTTTGATCTGTTCTAGGCAAAAATGAATCTGAAGGAACATCTAAAATATCAGATTCTAAAGCTTTTCCAAATGCAGAATCTTTGAATATCCCCCCGTCACTCTGTGATCCATAAGCACCAACGTCTACGAGAGTAAATTTATAATTAGCATCACATACTGCCATTAAAACAATGCTGAATGATTTTTTGTAATTGAAGTACAAAGATCCTGATTTTTTTGGAGCTTGAATCGTTATATGTTTTCCATCCATTGCACCGATACAGCATGGTAAATTCCATAATTGATGAAATTCTTCAGCTCTGTTCTTCCATATATCTTGTGTGGGTTGTGGTAAGTAAATAGGTGACAGAATATCCCAAATGTTTTGGCAGGTTTCTCGTATTATTTTGCTTACTAATGACTTTGATACGTAGAAACTCCATGCTGTTAGTTGCATACTACCACCATGGGCCAGGTAACTGAATTGAAACAAAAAATTCAATATTCAGAAACAGAACAGTATTACTTTATAGATCACTATTACCAACCACTACTATTACGCTGCTAGTTAAACGGTTAATGAAATAATACTAATTAATAGATAAGTGTGTACTTACTACAACGTGATTACTAGTCGATGCTCTGGATGTAAGTGTTCTCGCCTACTTCTCTTCTTCAAAGATGGACCAACAAGGTTCAATAATCTGTTAAATGTTTCGACTGTCATTCGCGTATATTTGAAAAATTGTTCATCATCTTCATCGCGAATGAATTTGAAAAGATTATCAAACTGGCCTTTGTCTTTTCGTTGAAGAAGCATAGGTCGAACCCACCAGCGACGTCGTTTTCGGCGTTTTTTTTTTAGAAGCGTCAATATTATGGATAATGTACTCATTGCAAGCAGAGGTCGGAGTGCCGAATTATATAAATCCATTTTGTGAGCGACGGTTTTCTTGTGTTTACGGCAGGTTTGTTTATACCCTGAGTATCTTGCAGGTTATGCAAGACATTGATTTTGTTCCTCTGCAGGCTGCTTATTGGACGGAGGAAGCGACTTCTAATTAGTTTAACGCTTACGCAGCACTTCATTGTATACCAGACTCGTAATTTCTACGTATAAAGGAACGTGAACGGAAACGTATGCGTCAATTGTAAACCGACCTTTTCTGATTGCGTAAGCAGCAGATTATGGCGCTCAGAGCAGCCTTTGGGGAAATCGTGAGATTTCTGGAGATAGAAGACGTCCTAACCTAACTAACCTATCTATCCTAACACACCTAATTATCAATTAATACCCACGCGACCTAGCGAAGCTGATCCCTCACTAATACAGATGCACTTGTTACAATTTCTAGCTTGTGGGTTGTACTACCACGACTCTAACTCTGAAATTTATTTGAAATTTATCAAAAACAACGTGATCTAAAAGTGCACGCTGCAACCTCAGCTACGAAATTAATCTGTCGTTGAGTGAACCATGATATATTGAATTCCGATAGAGCGGGATCTAATTCCTAACTGTGCCTGCAATCGACCACTTGTCATTGGTCAGGGAATAGGGAATTCGCGCTCATTGTCAGTGCAGTGTTGTCACTAACAATTTCGAACAAAATCGTTTCGTACTCCCGCGCTCCGCTATGGTGTGAACGCTGTCATCTACATTTGACGCTTTCGGAAAATTACGAAAATTCCGCAAACAGTTTGAACAATGGAATTTTACTAAACAATGGAATTTTATTAAGGATTGTTGTCAGACCCTGTGTCGAGAAACTGTTTGAAAATGACCTAGAAAGCGTCGTTTTTTCAACGGCATTGTTTTCTTCTTTTGTGGGTTGTGTTGGGCTCTTCTACATTCATCCTCACTTTTTGTATAGGGTAAGCTACATTTGTTGTATAATCATAAAAATATTCATATTATTTTTACTATTATTAGATGTTTATTTTTATTGTTATTATTATTATTATCATTACAGGGCGGACTCAAGTCAACAGATTCCGCGTTAGATTGGCTATTCCCAAATGAGCTGGCAAATTACAATCAGTGGAATGACATTACAGTGTAGGCTGTGCAGCCTTCTCCGGTGGCTTCAGAGATGAATCGGCAGAGGAGTTTTGCAAAGTGAAGTCTCAACACAATATTATAAGACAGCCAATCTCTCGATGACAGTAATTCGTTTTCAATAAAGAAAAAATATTCTATGAAACTATTGATGATAATGTTCTGACCCTGGTGAACATTGCTTCATCCTTTTTCTTTTTTTTTTCCTTCGTTTTTCAGGACTATTCCTTAGCTGTGATTGTCGTCGCTCATTACAGGACTTGAAGAAACTCAAATCGACTATCGATAGACTCTGCGTTTGCTTTGCACTGACAGAATAAGCATCAAGTAATGATATATCGTTGCGAACTGCGTAGCTAACTATCCCAATAGGTTTCATTTTTTCGCTGGATTCGTGGTAGCCTGAAAGTATATGTCCACACAAACTTCTCTGCATGATAAGCAGGTCCAACGAGACACATGTATGACAATTTCTCTGCAGGCACCGCAGCTGTTTCAACCGGCCAAACTATCGAAGGTGAGTCAGTGGGTGGGTACATAAACATTAGGTCTCAACATGGGCGCTTCAAAGACAGGGGCTGTTATTTTTTATTTGTTTATCATGCCTCTCTTCTGGCTGTTTTAGGTGTGGATTATCAGATAGATTGATGCAGCTCTTTGTTGTAATCATTCTTCATGTATGAATGAATTATGAAGATAGGTTGTAATTGGAGTTGAACGTTGCCTTATCAGTTATTATTGACTCGTACGTAAGGCAAGTATTCTTGCGATGCTTATCCGTTCATGTTTTTATCAGTATTGAGGTACGTGTTCTTGTTGGTATCGAATCGAATTCTGTACTACAGAAGGAAAAACCTTTAGTGACTATACACTTCTGTAGCGGTAACCTAGCTATGACAAAAGTGATGCCATCAACTTTTCACTGACATGAGCGAGTATTCGGGTGCGGCCCTACAAGGATACATTAATTAATATAGTACTTATAACTTGCCTCAATCTGAGGTGACTACAAAAACAGCTGTTACAATGCAGTGCTTACCCGCTCGACTAGCGGCTATTTCCACGTCGTTCAACATACTGAGTATATAACCACATTGTAGATTTTCAAACACAATTTTCTCGACAATGATTGCGGGTTGCGTCTTCTTGTTTAGATATGTTGACATACTTGTCATGCCCTCCACATCCTATAAATATAAGTACTATCGGTGAGGGCGAGTTCGTGGTGTCTCCTTGTAAGTAACAACAAGACAGCAGCCATCCGTGATGAATCTGAGATTATAAAAATCTTCCACTATTTCGTTCGGCCAGAGCTTACAATGAGATTTGCGCTCACGTTTGTAGAGGAGCTGGTGTTTTGTGAAATGCCATAAAAAAAGACCATCTTCTTTCGGGTAACATGGGAGAAACCTCCGAATTTTTCATCGTCACTTTGTTTGAGGGTGCAGGAACTCTTGGTTTGCTGGTATCGGAACGGGAGTCAATTCTTCCATCATCAGTATGCTTATAGGAGAGAGGATGGAGTTAGTCGGTATGAATTCGTACAGCAGGTTGAGGGAGTGATAATAAACATCGTAATTGAATCACAAGAAATCGTTGGGCTGGTGGCGTTTTAGCAAGATTAATCCGAAAAAAATTTACGTTTAGAAAAGTCGTTCACCTTTTGATTCGCTACAGCTCTCATCCCCGGGTGGAATCGCGTTTGGAAAGGATTTTTTCGTTAGTGATGTGCCTGGAGAGAGACTGGTTTCTTTCAGGTGACGTCGATGAAAGCTCCAGATTTTTCGGCGTCAATTTGTTGAAGGTGGACTCTGGGAAGGGGCTCTTGGACTGTAGCAATGGAACAGGTTGTGATGAATCCTTCAATGTCAGTATGCTACCAGGAAAGAGGAAGGTGTTAGTTATGATAGAGACTATAAGGAAAAGAGGTAGTGATCCGGTCGACTCAATAACACTTGCTAGCTAAAATGCTGCATTCTTTGACATTGATGTGCCGGTAGGAAAAGTTTACTTGGTAGTTGTGACAAATCGATGCGGCAAGTACCAATGGGGGGCGAAGGTCATAGTTGGCTGACCGACACCTCCCGAGTGCATGGCCCGGATTTAATTTGACTGTAACTAACGCCAAACCTTATTGGTCGTAGACTTTCTTCGGTCTGCAAAGTCTTCCGCCGTTACAGTCTGTTTGAACTTTTGTCAGCGGGTAGGGCTGGAGAGGAGCTTGTCGTTCGTGACGTTCCAGGAGAAGTGACTTCTTTCATGAATTTCCAAGGTAGATTCGAACAATTTGTGAATGTCCGTACACCCATGGGAGTGGGATTCTTTGGTTTGTCGAAATGCAATGGAAACAGTTGCATTCTTGGATATCGGTAGGCTTGAGGTGAGAAGGAAGGTGTTAGTTGTGGTGATACAGTACAGCAGGTACGTCAGAGAGGCATAAATTATGGTTGACTTACGAAAAACTACAGGGAAAATAGGCTGGGTCTCGCAGACTGCAACTTGTTACGACGAAAAGCATCAGCGGGAGACCTCTACATTGACGAGTCTTTTTCCACCTGATTCTTTTACAGCTCTCAGAACCGTGTAGGATTGGGAAGGAGCTCTCAAGTTTGTGGCATGCCAGGAGGGAAAGCGTCCTTTTGGGAAATCCAGGTGGTAGTGTTGGACCATTTGACGTTGGTTTGCCTGTGGGAATAGGAACCCTTGATTTGTGTCACTGGAATGGAAGCTGGTCTATTTTTTGATACTAATGTACTTGAGAGACGGGAGAAGATATCGGTTGTTCTGATTCAATACAGTGGGTACGTTAGAAATGCAAAGCTTGTGATCGTCTCACACCCATGCTTTTTGATACTCACGTGATTGCTTCGCCGATTCGACAAACTTAAACACCCTATGCATATACATTGTGATACGTTGGAAACTTCATTACGCAATCGCTGCCGATAACGATTACCGATTATTCGACGAGCTGTCTCATTCTAACCTCGAAAGTAGTCAGCGAGCTGGCGAGTGAATTCTGGACGTCTTAATAAGCGATACGGTATAAAAACCGTGTTGCGCTGTTCGCGGTGTTATCCACGATTATTTATGTTTACCTCCAAACTGAGGGGGCTGTCACAGGGGGATGTTACGTACAATCCACGTTTCAGCAATTACGACGCTACCACTTTTACGTTGCCGCCGTCATGATAGCCTCGCCGGCGAACGGCAGACATTTTTCAATCCCTAGCCAGCGAGGTGAACGGTAAGCCTATGAGAGCGCTGCGTTTCTACAGGTCAATGAAAAGGAATCGCTGTGTAGTGGCGAACTCGGTAAGAGATGAGACGTTTATCGTCCCAGTACGCTGACGCCACCTGCCAGGCGAGCGGGATTTTCATTGCTTGATAGGAATATAGCGCGAGCCACGGCAATGACGCTGCTTCCCTTCTATACATTTTATATTGGAATGGTTTCTAATTCTTGAAACATGTTGATGACGACGGTGACGAAACTGATGGAACGAGCCTGCCGGTGATCAGAGATCATCGTATCTCAGCTCTCCGATTACCCATGTTATTGAAATTAGGCTTGAATGAAAGCTCGTCCCCGATTTCAAACAAAAGTAATTTCACATTTGCTGTAATATTATCAGTATGAGAGTTATTTGATAAAACGTGAGTCCCCACTCCGCTTCTGAGCTCCCGTCTCAGTAAAGATACTCGGTAGTGCGCCCGTTTTTTTGAATGTACTTGGCGCGAGACTCTACCGAGTCTCTTGATACACATGACGAAATAACGGCCCCTTTTTAAATTTGATGGACATTAAAGACGGTTAACCGATTTTATTTGATGTGTGTGAATGTTAGTGTGTGTTATGTGACGTTATTAGCTAGTCATTGAGTATTAAATTTATTCATTTTACAAATCGAAAACTTCACAACCAACTATAGACTTTGTATGGAAAAGATTATATATATCAAAAAAAGCATCAATAATAATGGTAAATAATTTAGAATAAAAAAATATATATTAAAATTTCTTATAAGGCCCACATGCGCCTATTGTGAAAATATCGGTCATACTTTGAAAGATTGCCGAAAACGGGAATATAATGAAGAACGCCGTGATAAATACAAGTCGGAAAACGACAACGGTCGCCCGCAACCCCAGGTAGACAGGCGGAACGACCAGTCCCGTACAAGTCTACCGATCCAGGTAGTGGAGGACAGTGTACCGTCGGAACCCATTCCGTCGTGCTCTTACACAACATCGGATTAGGTGATGACCCCACTATTAAAATGACGTCACCTGATCTCACGAAACCCACAAATTTACTAGAAGATACAGGGGCAGAACCCAACATGATCAAACTCAGGAATATCAAAAACTCTGCACAAATTGACAATAATATTCGACTCTCGATCAAAGGAATAACTGATAATCTAGTACACACCTTAGGGCAAATCGTACTCAGCATCTCAGGAATCCAGGTAGTATTTCATGTAGTAGGAGATACATTCAATATCACTCAAGATGGCATCTTAGGATCAGCTTTCTTCACTAAAACAGGAGCGATAATTGATTATAAGGGAGGAAAGCTACAGGTCGAAAATGATCATTTTTTTTTCCTAGGAAGCACGTATAAAGTCAAAGCACGTTCAATGCAGGTATCAAAAATAAAAATTACTAACCCAGAAAATTTAAGGGAATCCTATATTCCAAAGATTGGATTACCAAAAGGACTCTATGCAGGACAAGCAGTCTACAAGGTCGAAAAGGACTATTTTATTCTACCAATCATTAACACGTTAGGAGTTGAAACAGAGGTGAAAATGCCAGTCCTCAGGGTACAATCATTTCTTACACCACCAGTAGCGAATCTAGCGGAAATAAATGAAGTAGTAGACGAAGTACCAGATGTACTGTCATTACTCCGGTTAGAGCATTTGAATAGCGACAAAAAGAAATACGTAAAAGAATTAGTTAACGCAAATGCCGACGGATTCCAAATACCAGGCACACAGTTAGAGGCCACCACGGTTATTGAACATAAAATCATAACAACGGACGACGTGCCCGCATTTACCAAAAAATATCGTTACCCCCCGATCCACAAGGGGGAAATCACTAAACAGGTTAAAGAGTTAGAAACAGGTGGTATAATCGTTCCCTCAGTTTCACCTTACAGCTCACCCCTCTGGATCGTCCCTAAGAAACCTGACTCTCAGGGAAAAAAGAGGTGGAGAATGGTCATACACTATCGACAGCTCAACGAAGAAACTATTGGTGACGCTTATTCACTTCCCAACACAACGGACATACTAGATCAGTTAGGTAGTGCCTAATATTTCTGAGTATTTGATCTGGCGTCGGGCTTTTATCAGATAGAAATGGCAACAGAAGATGCAGAGAAGACCGCATTCTCTACACCCTTTGGGCATTACAAATTCCAACAAATGCCATTCGGATTAAAAAACGCTTCAGCAACATTTCAAAGGTTAATGGATACAGTCTTAACGGGATTACAAGGAACGGAAATGTTTGTCTACTTAGACGACATAGTTATCTACGCAAGCTCACTACAAAAACACACCAGGAAATTTAATTTATTGATTAACCGACTTAGGTCAGCAAATCTTGAATTACAGCCTGACAAATGCGAATTTTTACGGAGAGAAGTGAATTATCTCGGTCATATTATATCCGGAGAAGGATTGAAACCTGATCCGAAAAAATTAGACGCCGTAAAGAATTTTCCTGTCCCTAAAACAGCAAAAAACATCAATCAATCTCTTGGACTCGCCTGATACTACCGTCGGTTTATTCAAAATTTCTCAAAAATAGCAAAACCCCTGACAGAAATATTAAAGAAAGACGAAGACTTCAAATGGACAGAGAAACAAGCAGAAGCTTTTACGATCTTACGGGACAAACTCTGTGAAAAACCCATCCTACAATACCCAGATTTCAATCAACCCTTCATAGTCACAACAGACGCGTCAGGAACAGCCGTCGGAGCAGTGTTAAGTCAAGGTCAGATAGGAAAAGATCTGCCGGTAGCCCACACATCGCGATTATTAAATACAGCTGAACAAAATTATTCCACGACAGAGAAAGAACTTTTAGCTATAGTCTACGCGGTAAAACATTCCAGACCATATCTATACGGGAAACTCTTCACATTGGTAACGGATCATAGGCCCCTAACCTGGTTACAATCATTCAAAGATCCATCATCTAGACTTGCAAGATGGAAGGTCCACCTAATGGATTATGATTTCAATATTCAATACAAACCAGGGCGAATGAACGCAAACGCGGATGCTCTATCGCGAAATCCAGTCGAAGGAAATACAACCGTTCAAATTTCACATATTACGGAACTAATTGGAGATCTTTTCTCAGTATCTCAAGACCACGCGCTTGCGCATTGCGTTTCCGAGGATTTCAAAATGGGTGCAGGTTAGCTAAAGAATTCTTCGATAAAATTCAAGAACAGGGAAATCCTTCTCCAACAAGAAATCAAGGTAGGCGGAGTAGGAAGACTTAAGATAAATAACCGAAACGTTTTTTACTTAGTAACAAAGAGCAAGTATTATGAAAAACCAACATACAAAAATTTAAAGATAGCGTTACGGACTTTACGAAAAGCATGTGACGAGGAAAAAATATACAAGATAGCAATACCACAAATAGGATGTGGATTAGACCAATTCAACTGGAAACGAGTACGAGAAATTGCTACAATTTTTCCAGATCCGTACTCCATAAAAATCCATAAACTCACGAAGAAAGCAGAAAAGAATAAGGAATTCTCTAGCTCGGAAAAAAAAATATTTGAAACCTCTCAGCCAATAGCTCAGGAAATACAACAAAAGGGAGAAAAACCCGAAGCCCCTAGTAATATAATGAAATCATTCGAACACCCAGAACCTCAGGAATCACATGTAGATTCCGATGAATCAGATATAGGAGAAGAATCCGATGAATCCTCAGAATCTGAATCAGATGACGCAATATTTCGCAATGAAGAGGGAATACCTAGAGTCGATGAAGACACTTGGTATAAAGAAACGCGAGATAGGCTGAGTATGCATAAAGGGAATCGCGTATTGTTTATAACCCGAAGAGGGGGATCAATAGACGAGGGCGCTCAAGATCTAGAAGCAATGAACAAGATACCAGTTTACCCACATACAATTAGCCAGAGCAAAAGTACATAAAGTAAATAATCGACGTTTAATCGGGTTACCAATCAAAGAAACAATAAAAACTCAACTAGACGAGGAAGTACTTAATGAAGCAATAACATCATTTCTAAACGTAATCCTGGAACTAAATCTGAACGAAATAGGAATTGCAAAAACCGCGAGAATAGATAGCCTATGCTGGAAAGAAATCATACGAAGAATAAGAGTACGGTTAATTGATACAAGGTGTAAGATCACCATTTACCAACAACTCGTGAAAATAGTTCACGAACAGGAAGCTATTGACATCATAAAAGAACATCATGAATGCAGTGTCGCAGGACATAAAGGTGTAACAAAAACATACACGAGAATCAGGCAACGATATTTCTGGGCAGGAATGAAAGAACAAATTGAAGAATATATACGTAAATGCATGGAATGCTAAACTAAAAAATTAACTAGAGTCAAAACACGGAAGCCTATGGTACTAACAGATACACCAGACGCAGCATTTGATAAAATTTCAATGGATATAGTAGGTCCTCTACCCCCGAAACCACAGGGAAATGAATACATACTGACGGTGCAAGATCTATTAACGAAATATTCTACTGCCATAGCGTTAGTCAACACCAGATCTCAAACTATCGCGGACGCACTCATAACGGAAGTTACAAACAAATACGGCGCTCCTAGGAAAATTCTCACAGACCAAGGAGCAAATCTTACGAGTTCACTTATAAAACAAGTAGCGAAAAAGTATCGAATCAAAGGAGTAAAAACCACCACATTTCATTCCCAGTCAAACGGATTTGTAGAAAGATCTCATCATGTTCTTACAGAATATCTGAAACATTACATTAACCGTTCAAACAACTGGAATGAGTGGTTATCTTACGCTATGTTTTCTTATAACACGAGCACACACGAAGGAACAAAATACACTACTTTCGAACTCATGTACGGTAGAATAGCACGAGTACCTTCTGAAAACGAAGTAATAGAAGAGACTCTGGACAGAACATACACAGACCACCTAGCCGAACTCTGCTACAAACTCCGGGAAAGTCAGGCAAAAGCCAAAGAGAATTTAATAGCGGCCAAAACACGGTCTAAAAAATATTATGATCAGAAAATCCATGACATTAAATTCAAAGAAGGCGATCTAGTTTTCCTTTTGAAGAAACCTTCTGAAGAAAAATTCGACGACCAATACACAGGTCCCTACGAGGTCCTGGGTATCCTACTCAATAATAATGCAAAAATTAAGATAGCAAATAAGAAAAAAATAGTACATTATAATGAGCTAAAGAAGGCAAAAGTTTAAGCTATATATATTAATAATTAAAACTTTCGAAATATATAAACATATACAAAACACTAGCGATAAGAATATTCATGTATGTTCCAGATGAGAATTCCGGTTGAAATACAAAGAACCCTAAAGTTCTACAGGCAGCCCAACTGGCCAAAAGATAAAATCGAAACCGCGGAATGTGGTAATTTTTTAGATATCTTCACGGGAAGAACACTCGCTATATGGGAACAGAAGGTCATAACCTACGCGCACGAAAATAATACGATTCGAAACTTTGTAGGCAAACTCGTTGTAGCCGAAATTCTCGAAGAACATGATTTCCTAGAAGCATTAAATCAAATTGATGACAATACCATGGTTATAACGCACGGGTACAATGAAACTATGACCAACGACTACCATATAGGCATTAAACGAAATAACATTCCGACATATCTTAACGGATTTTATTACATGGAATTTCAAAAAAACTAGAATTCTCACCTAGAATTAATCACCCAAGTATATACATACGCAAACAATTGAAATAAATGCACTGGAACCCTCTGTTCCAGATGTTGTTGATGATCTTCACATTCACTCTAATTACAAACGTCTACGGCCTAGTGGAGTACGATTGTGTACACGGGAAACTCAACGTTACCACTATCAATCTACTTGAACCTGTGGAATGCAACGTACCTGACGTCGAGCCACAAGAGGAAAAGGTCTACGCACAGCTGTTGCAACTAACGGATATCAGGAAGACCAACACCATACAGTGCAGAGTAGAAATTGATCGAACCGTATACCATTGTGGAATGCACTCCCACGTATCTCTAGTTGAACTAGGAAGGCAAGCCTATATCAAATATACGAGCAAGAAATCATGCTATAAATTATATCGAGAAGGATCTATTGAAATTTGGCCAGGGAAATTTCTAAACAATATCCCACAAAATGCTACTACCAGGAGATCCGTAACCCTTACTGGAGGATTGGCGAGCGATGAAACTAGTGAACCAGGATTCTTCGACGACCAATACGGACAATGGCCAAGTGTGGTAGTTCAAGCTATCGTTGAAATCTCAGTTATTTAGCAAAAAGCTACGGTGAAACTGAACTATAACAAAATTGTGTTTCGAAGTGGTTTATCATGTGATTTTTCCGTGTCAACATGTTCTGACGAAGAAGGAGGTAATTTGTATCGGGAAGTAGTACCCGAAGATAACTGCAGATTCACCTCATACGACGTACTTCACGAAGGATACATTACCAAGGTACAGGCGTCAAAGAAGGACGAACCAATAGTGTACTCCATTACATCGCAAGACATAACATTCGCAATCATCAGGACAACAGAAATCAAAATTTGCGGATACACTCTCTACAAGACCAAACATCCGAAGCTATTCATTTTTAAAACAAGCAAAGGTGATACATTCAAAAACCAGGGAATATTGCCGGTTGAAAGTGTAGACATATTTACCTACGTTAATTCAAAATTTATCTACGTAGAAAAACATATAAAACAACGAATGACTGACCTTTACAAGGACGTTATTTCTCAAAAATGTGAACTAGAAAAACAAGTTCTGAAAAATAGTCTCACACTAGCTAGCATTTCACCCGACGAATTTGCATATAACATCATGGGAGGTCCAGGACATATGGCAACCATCGCCGGAGAGGTAGCACACGTTGTAAAATGTATACCTGTAGCTTGCGCAGTACGCGAAACTGATAATTGTTATGTGGAGTTACCAGTAACCATGAGGAACGCATCATATTTTCTAACACCCAAATCGAAAATTCTAGTCAAGAAAGGGACACAAATTAAATGTAACTGCATACTAGCCCCAATGTACCGAATAGATAATGTATGGTATAATTTCACACCACACCATGAAGAAGTTTTACCACCAAAAGCCTTGCAGCATACAACGCAGTACACATGGAAGTTCGTTAACACAGAAACGCTGGCAACTAGTGAAATATACAGTCAGAAGGACGTCGAACGGTTCAGAGATCACCTTTTATTCCCAGCAGAACGACCGGCTATATCAAATGACCTAGCCCGAGGACTAACTGGAAAAGAAACGCGGACAGACGGAAGTTCCATATACAATTTATTTACGAATCAAATTTTTGAAAAAATAGCAGACTCTACCGACCGAAAGGTATAGGGAGGTTTTATTACGTTCGGATCGGCTACAGCAGGAATTATGGGAATTCTTATCGTCATTCGAATAATTAAGTTAGTTATTGATACCATGATACACGGGTACACACTGCATCAAATATATGGATGGAGTTTAAAACTACTCGGGTCACTGTGGACGTCGGTGACTCACCTTCTCGTTTATCTGGGGCATCAAAGTTCACTAGCCCAAGATAAGAAAGATGTTGAAAAGGACGAGACCCTGCAACCAGCAATCAGTCTTTAACCGGCAGCACCAACAGAGGAAGCCGAACACCTTTATCCACGATTAGCACAGCTAAGAAACAACATGGATAATGGAATAACTAACGGAGTTCGTTATTCCGATATAACGGGGAGGTGTAACATCCCCGCCTCAGGCCAGACATTTTTTCACTTTCATTATACTCATTTCTGATTTTACGTTTGCGTATGAATACCACTTCTACATATAAATATACTCTCCTCATTTTGATCTTAAACAATTGTAAAACATAACCTCGTATGAAAAATATATCCTCTTTATTTTGTGAGTCAAATGTATATACATAAATGTAAAACAAATAAGTTGTAGAATACTGTCGCCTGAATAACACTTATTTGCGACAACAGCAGCAAACAAGCGTCCCGTACGAGGACAAGTCTGGGACTGACCCAGGTAACGACCCAAGGTGGTGGGGTACCTAACACCCATGACTCAACGCCAGGTGCAACGCCGTAAAACCACCCAAACAGGAGCATCAAGGCCCCTCACCTGCAAGTCAGAAATAATAAGTGTTAGTTATGCGCACCCCAAGTGAACTAACGGACTACCGCATTTTAATTAGGTGTTATCCTGTAGCATAGTGAATTTAAGCGAACAATTATTTTTTAGTATAAACGTGTAATTATATTACGTGTCTCGTTCTCGATGATAGTATTGTAGTCATGCTTGTCATGCCTAACATCACAACGTTTTAGCGTGTCGTTATTTTCAAAAGTGGCTCTCTAGCGCCATCTTTCCCCTCGTACGGGCCCGTTACCTCATATTGTTTCGTTGTGCCGAAGCATTAACATCGTGCGATCTTTCAAATCGCTGAAAAATTGTTTAAAAACATAGCAGATGGATCACAAGAAGAAGAAGAGGCGTTCAAGATCACGTTCGCGGGAGAGCCATCGTTCTAAGCGCAGAAAGGACGATAAATACTGTGAATTGAAAAATAAAATAGATAACCTAACAAAGGTTGTCGAAACGTTGGCAAATGTACAAAAAGTACAAGTTTCGCCAGATGCGCTGCAGAAGGAAAAAACTAACACAGAGATATTTGGTAAGTCAAAAAATAAAAAAAAAAAATAAAAATAAAAATAAAATGCGCTCATCTTTCCATACGAAAGCTGAGAGACTGACCCACACGGTTTGTCTGAGTCCATACGACCTGAATAGGGTATAGTGTTGGTTTCAACAAGAACCTCACTGATTACACAATAAGTGCTACCCTCTGATTCTTCCTCTTTCTGGTTTCTTTCTAGATGATAAAGAAAACAACCCAGGTGTCTCAAATGAGGCCAATGAGAGACAAGAGGTGAAAGATTTGGAAATAATTTCAGAACAGAAAAACAGTGTTTTGAAGGTTTTGGGAATAGATCCCAACGATTATAAGTTCAAAGAGGTTAAATACCACTCAGAACTTAAGAATACATGGCTGAAATGGAAAAATGAAGGCTTACCAGAAAAGAATAAGAAGGAAATCTTGGAAGCCTATGATA
The DNA here is from genome assembly GCA_963978495.1 of Athalia circularis. Taxonomy (NCBI): domain Eukaryota; kingdom Metazoa; phylum Arthropoda; class Insecta; order Hymenoptera; family Athaliidae; genus Athalia; species Athalia circularis. The sequence continues at coordinate 12,431,973 of OZ021702.1, forward strand.
GGACAGGAGATTTCTATACAGAAGCTCCCAAGTTGAATCTGGAAATAATTCCACTTTTGACTGATATTGCAAAGAAAAGAGATGAGCATTTTGTGAATACACAAAATTGCGTTGGTACTGCGATAGCAGCGCTAGGAGCAGCGGTCTCTATGTTAATCGAGCCGTCCGAAGAGGGTCTGGATGAGGATCTTTTTACAGACTATATAAGTCATGCAGGCCAAATCTTAACTGATGTTTTCCATCAACAGTCAGCAGCAAGAAAATCGTTCATCACGCCGCAATTGAATAAAAGTATCAAACCTGTCGTAGAGACCATGTTTTCTGATAAATGGCTTTATGGAGAGAACCTCAAAGATAAGGTTAAAGACGTTAAAGAGATTGAGAAAGCTTGTGCTGTTATAAAAGACAAAGCTCCACAGAAATTTGTTGGAAAAACAAGGGATCAGGGAAACTTGAAGTACCCACCTGCGAGGTTTCGACAGGTGGGTCAACAACAGAAGCGTCGACCACTGAAGTTCATAAAGAACAGACCCGCTCAATACTCGTCGAAGACAACGCAGATGATGAACCAATCGTCCAAGAAGTAGTACAGGTACCTAAACCATCAGGACGTCTTAGTGGTTTTAGAGACAGATGGAAAAATATTACAAATGATAAATATATTTTAAGTTACATAAATGGATACAGAATACCATTTGTAACCACACCTAGCCAAGAAAGAGTCCCTGAGGAGAGAAAGTTTTCTGCCGAAGAGGGAAACAAAGTTCAATTAGAAATTAATGAACTGCTGAAAAAAGGTGCTATTGAGGAGTGCGAAGACTGTGAAAGACAGTTCATTTCGCCTTATTTCCTTGTTCTAAAACCCGACGGTTCATATCGATTTATTTTGAACCTCAAAAAATTAAACAGGTTTATTAACCCACCACATTTTAAATTAGAAGACATTCGAACCGCACTAAGCTTGGTTTCTCGAGGAGATTTTTTAGGCACCTTAGATCTCAAGGATGCATATTTTGTAGTCCCTATTTATGAAGGCCACAGAAAGTTTTTAAGGTTCAAATTCAGAGGAAAGACTTTTCAATTCTTATGTTTGCCCTTCGGACTATGCACTAGTCCATATATATTCACAAAGATAATGAAACCAGTTGTTAATAAACTGAGGCTACAAGGAGTAGTACTAGTGTTGTATTTAGATGACTTTCTTTTTATCCATAAGTCAAAGTCTGGTTGTGAAAAGAATATGAAAAAAGCAGTCAATTTCCTAGAACAATTAGGTTTCATAATAAATTACGAAAAGAGTTCGTTAATCGCTCAGCAGAAATGTAAATTTTTGGGCTTTACCATTGACTCGGTAAATTTTTCGCTGAATTTGACTGATAAGAAGAGAGAGAAAATAGTAAGGTTAGTTAAGGAATTTGAAGTTGGTAAAGCATATAAAATCAGAAAATTCGCAGAGTTTTTGGGCGTACTGGCAGCAGCCTGTCCCGCGGTAGCCTATGGGTTTATTCATTGCAAGCTACTGGAAAGACAAAAGTTTTTAGCATTAAAATTTAATGGAGGAAACTATGAGGGAAAAATTTGGATAGTAGAATCTATGCTTAAGGATCTTAATTGGTGGAAGCTAAACGCTGTCAGTGGAATGAATCCAATTAAATCCCAAGTTTATTCCATTGAAATTTTCTCCGATGCCTCATTATCAGGTTGGGGCTGTTATTGTAATAATTCAAGGGCCTACGGGTTTTGGAACAAACAGGAAGAGAAAAGGCATATAAATTACCTTGAATTGCTAGCAGCTTTCTTTGCAGTTAAATGTTTCGCCTCAGAATTATCTCAATGCGAAATATTACTTCGGATTGACAATAAAACCGCTATTTCATATATTAACAGAGCGGGTGGGGTACAATTTCCGCATTTAACTGAACTTTCGAGAAAAATTTGGGAATGGTGCGAAGAGAGGAAATTATGGTTAAGGGCGTCTTATATCCCGTCAGCTGAAAATGTAGAGGCCGATTTAGCATCGCGTAATGTTAATGTGGATTCCGAATGGAAACTCTCTCAAACTGCGTTTGATGAACTTGAGAAAAAATTTGGCCCTTTCTCAGTAGATTTATTTGCATCAAGGTTGAATACCAAGTGTAATAAATTCTATTCGCGATTCCCGGATCCAGAAGCGAATGCCGTAGATGCGTTCACTATATCGTGGAAAGATGAAAATTTTTATGCATTTCCTCCTTTTGCGCTTATTTTACGTACACTAAGAAAAATAATTCATGATAAAGCAATAGGAGTTATTGTAGTGCCATTATGGCCTACTCAACCATGGTACCCTTTGTTCACGTCGCTCCTTATCGGACCTACGAAAATTTTCAATCCTAATAAAACTCTATTAACATCTCCTTACAGAGACCAGATTCACCCATTAGCTCCCCAACTTTCATTGGTGGCAGGCAAATTGTCAGCTCGGCATATTTGAGGAAGGGACTATCTGAAGATGCAGTAGAGGTGATGGTGGACTCTATCACTAGTTCAACGCTCAAGCAATATGAATCTAGTTTAAGATGCTGGTGGGGGTTTGCTCATGCAAACAAAATTGATATATTTAATGCCAAAACTACAGACATTATTAGTCACTTAAATGATCGTTTTAAAAAAGGTGCTAATTATAGTACATTAAACACAACTCGTTCCGCCATTTCTTTAATTTCGGTCTATGATATTAATAAAGATGGATTGATTTCTCGGTTTTTAAAGGGAGTATTTAAGCAAAAACCGACTAAACCAAGATATTCCACGACATGGGATGTTTCCCCGGTACTGGAGTATTTGGAAAAACTACATCCACTGAAGCGACTGAAATTAAAAGAGGCTGCGGAAAAAGTTGCAACTTTGTTAGCTTTAAGTACAGCTCAGAGATTACAGACTTTGTCATTGATTAATGTTGATAATATAGTGAAGACCAATACTGGAATAAGTATAAAGATTGCGGATCGGATAAAAACTTCAAAGCCCGGAGCTTTTCAGCCAGACTTGATATTACCGTTTTTTGGGGAGAGGCCAGGTCTATGTGTAGCCTCCGCAATCTTAGATTATTTAGATTACACCAAAGAGTTAAGAGACAATAAGGTTAAAAATTTGTTTATTGGGTCGACGAAACCTTATGGTGCTGTATCATCCCAAACTATCGGTCATTGGGTAAAAACATTATTAGGAAAAGCGGGAATTGATACCAACCAATTCACGGCTTATAGCACACGGCATGCAGCAGTGTCTGCAGCCCACAAGCGCGGGGTTGATATCGCGACCATTAGACGTAGTGCCGGATGGGCACCTGGTTCGCAAACCTTTTTGAAATTTTATAACAGACCCATTCAGGCCCCTGATGACCGATTTGCAAGAGCAATCCTAGAATAATTTAAGTTTACTCGTTAACGTACTTTTATGTTGAAGTTACATAATGTGATCTGAAAGAAGCTATGATAAATAAAGGGAAGAATTATCACTCGATCTCTAAAAGTCTACAATACTATCATCGAGAACGAGACACGTAATATAATTGTGAGATCAAACGAGCCCGCCGAAGGCGGGCGAAGTTTGATCGAAATTATATGAAGTGTCTCGTTCGAAGATGATAGTCCCCCTCCCTAGTTTAACCAAAAAAAAAAAAAAAAAAAATATATGAATAAATAATAAAGATAGCTTATTAAGGTTAGACCCACTATCATCTTCAAATTACTCGGCGATAATTCTGTACACTTCACAAAACAATATGAGGTAACGGGCCCGTACGAGGGGAAAGATGGCGCTAGAGAGCCACTTTTGAAAATAACGACACGCTAAAACGTTGTGATGTTAGGCATGACAAGCATGACTACAATACTATCATCTTCGAACGAGACACTTCATATAATTTCGATCAAACTTCGCCCGCCTTCGGCGGGCTCGTTTGATCTCACAATTATTTAACCAAGAACTTTGGAGAGAATTTTTGAACCATATTATATTATTTGAATACTATCTATCAGCAAAGCGTGGACTACACTCCAGGAATCCAAAAGATGAACATTGCCGGAGCGACCACGCCGCGCTTCATTATCTCACCATAAACAATATTTCGGCGCAGCGCGGTCCTCCTTACCCCGCGACTCCATATCCTGATTGTTTATATACTGCACTAAGAGCGAAAGCAGCGATCGAAATTATTCAGTCCAAGTTCAGAAGTCAAACGAGTTACTGCACTCTCAGGAGTAGCCTTCAATATTCAACTCTTAGGAGTTATAATTATTCCCAAATCATAGAATACTCTCAGAAGTTTTATACTATTTCAAGTTCAAAGTCATATGAGCCTTGATTATATTTTACTAAATTTATTCTATATTATACCAATTTTATATTCAACATATTTTAATCAAATTATAAAATATATATACAGTTCATTTCTGAATTCAATAATTATTTACATTTCTCTACGACACCAGCAGCTACAAATCAACAGCAAGGTAAGATTCTATTTTACTAACTATCAGGAGTTTCTACCCTAACCCCATTAAACACCTTGACCTGAAACCTATTATCCCATGTTGAGCTATGCCTAGTGCCGAAATAAGCTGAATCCCCGATGAGCAGTGCCAAGTGCAGAATTATTGCTCTTTCCTAGAATCGATAGTCCTAATCGATTCATACCCTGTGATAAGCGATGCCTAGTGCTGAAAGACGCTTTTACCTTGTTTTCCCATAGATGCCTAATACTCCACGTAGGAGACATCGAGCAGGCAGGCGCGTACGAGCAAGACGAGCTAGGGCTGCAGTTAGGACAGCTAAACGTTTAGCGGTCAGATTAGGCAACCAGAGAGAATCGAATCCAGTACAGGAATCACCACGATCACCTTCACCTGAGCCAGCACAAGTAGAATTACCTGGAGAAAGAGCTTCAAATCAGTTAATACAGGGAGCTTTTATTGCATTTGAGCAAGAACAAGACGAGGGTTACGAGACAACGGACACCGATATAATTCCCCGTTGTCCACCCGCTATACCAATAGAGATAGCCAATAGAATAAATCAACAGCAGTAGCACCCGCTACGTCCTTACCGCTCAGAATAAAGAATATTATATTTCATCAGATAAATCATTGAAACATTTATTTCCACTACCAGACCTAACATTTGCCTAGATCCCTGATATCCCCACACATAGTGTTTAGCGACTTCGTGTCCATTCAGGGATCAAAAACCGTTACTAACGGGTAGTTATTAGCGGAAATTCCCTTTTTGCAAAATATCAACCCGGGACGTAACAATATCCATTGAAATTTTATCAAATGCTGCGTCTGGTATATCTGTTAGTACCATAGGCTTCCGTGTTTTGACTCCAGTTAATTTTTCGGTTTGGCATTCTATGCAAACCGATTCAATTTGTTTTTTCATTTCTGCCCAGAAATATCGTTGCCTGATTCTCGTATATGTTTTCGACATGCCTTTATGTCCTGCGACACTGCTTTCATGATTTTCTTTTATGATGTCAATAGCTTCCTGTTCGTGAACTATTTTCACGAGTTGTTGGTAAATGGTGATCTTACACCTTGTATCAATTAACCGTACTCTTATTCTTCGTATGATTTCTTTCCAGCATAGGCTATCTATTCTCGCGGTTTTTGCAATTCCTATTTCGTTCAGATTTAGTTCCAGAATTACGTTCAGAAATGATGTTATTGCTTCATTAAGTACTTCCTCGTCTAGTTGAGTTTTTATTGTTTCTTTGATTGGTAACCCGATTAAACGTCGATTATTTACCTTATGTACTTTTGCTCTGGCTAATTGTATGTGGGTAAACTGGTATCTTGTTCATTGCTCCTAGATCTTAAGCGCCCTCGTCTATTGATCCCCCTCTTCGGGTTATAAACAATACGCAATTCCCTTTATGCATACTCAGCCTATCTCGCGTTTCTTCATACCGAGTGTCTTCATCGACTCTAGGTATTCCCTCTTCATTGCGAAATATTGCGTCATCTGATTCAGATTCTGAGGATTCATCGTATTCTTCTCCTATATCTGATTCATCGGAATCTACACGTGATTCCTGAGGTTCTGGGTGTTCGAGTGATTCCATTATATTACTAAGGGCTTCGGGTTTTTCTCCCTTTTGTTGTATTTCCTGAGCTATTGGCTGAGAGGTTTCAAATATTTTTTTTTCCGAGCTAGAGGGTTCCTTATTCTTTTCTGCTTTTTTCGTGAGTTTATGAATTTTTATGGAGTACGGATCTGGAAAAATTGTAGCAATTTCTCGTACTCGTTTCCAGTTTAATTGGTCTAATCCACATCCTATTTGTGGTATTGCTATCTTGTATATTTTTTCTCGTCACATGCTTTTCGTAAGGTCCGTAACGCTATCTCTAAATTTTTGTATGTTGGTTTTCCGTGATACTTGCTCTTTGTTACTAAGTAGAAAATGTTTCAGTTCTTCATCTCAAGTCTTCCTACTCCGCCTACCTTGATTTCTTGTTGGAGAAGGATTTCCCTGTTCTTGAATTTTTCAAAGAATTCTTGAGCTATACCTGCAACCATTTTGAAATCCTCGGAAACGCAATGCGCAAGCGCGTAGTCTTTAGATACTAAGAAAAGATCTCCAATTAGTTCCGTAATATGTGAAATTTGAACGGTTGTATTTCCTTCGACTGGATTTCGCGATAGAGCATCCGCGTTTGCGTTCATTCGCCCTGGTTTGTATTGAATATTGAAATCATAATCCATTAGGTGGACCTTCCATCTTGCAAGTCTAGATGATGGATCTTTGAATGATTGTAACCAGGTTAGGGGCCTATGATCCGTTACCAATGTGAAGAGTTTCCCGTATAGATATGGTCTGGAATGTTTTACCGCGTAGACTATAGCTAAAAGTTCTTTCTCTGTCGTGGAATAATTTTGTTCAGCTGTATTTAATAATCGCGATGTGTGGGCTACCGGCAGATCTTTTCCTATCTGACCTTGACTTAACACTGCTCCGACGGCTGTTCCTGACGCGTCTGTTGTGACTATGAAGGGTTGATTGAAATCTGGGTATTGTAGGATGGGTTTTTCACAGAGTTTGTCCCGTAAGATCGTAAAAGCTTCTGCTTGTTTCTCTGTCCATTTGAAGTCTTCGTCTTTCTTTAATATTTCTGTCAGGGGTTTTGCTATTTCTGAGAAATTTCGATTCTGAATAAACCGACGGTAGTATCCGGCGAGTCCAAGAAATTGTTCTATGTTTTTTGCTGTTTTAGAAACAGAAAAATTCTTTACAGCGTCTAATTTTTCCGGATCAGGTTTTAAACCTTCTGCGGATGTAATATGACCGAGATAATTTACTTCTTTCCGTGAAAATTCGCATTGGTCAGGCTGTAATTTAAGATTTGCTGACCTAAGTCGGTTAATCAATAAATTAAATTTCCTGGTGTGTTCTTGTAGTGAGCTTGCGTAGATAACTATGTCGTCTAAGTGGACAAACATTTCCGTTTCTTGTAATCCCGTTAAGACTGTATCCATTAACCTTTGAAATGTTGCTGGAGCGTTTTTTAATCCGAATGGCATTCGTTGAAATTCGTAATGCCCAAAGGGTGTAGAGAATGCGGTCTTCTCTGCATCTTCTGTTGCCATTTCTATCTGATGAAAGCCCGACGCCAGATCAAATACTGAGAAATATTTGGCACTACCCAACTGATCTAGTATGTCCGTTATGTTAGGAAGTGGATAAGCGTCACCAATAGTTTTTTCGTTGAGCTGTCGATAGTCTATGACCATTCTCCACCTCTTATTTCCCTGAGAGTCAGGTTTTTTAGGGACGATCCAGAGGGGTGAGCTGTAAGGTGAAACTGAGGGAACGATTATACTACCTTTTTTTAACTCTTTCACCTGTTCAGTGATTTCCTCTTTGTGGATCGGGGGATAACGATATTGTTTGGTGAATGCGGGCACGTCGTTCGTTGTTATGATTTTAGGTTCAATAACCGTGGTGGCCTCTAACTGTGTGCCTGGTATTTGGAATCGGTCGGCATTCGCGGTATCCAATTCTTCTACGTATTTCTTTTCGTCGCTATTCAAATGCTCTAACCGGAGTAATGACAGTACATCTGGTACTTCGTCTACTACCTCATTCATTTTCGCTAGATTCGCTACTGGTGGTGTCAGAAATGATTGTACCCTAAGGACTGGCAGTTCCACCTCTGCCTCAATTTCTAACGTGTTAATGATTAGTAGAATAACATAGTCCTTTTCGACCTTGCAGACTGCTTGTCCTGCATAGAGTCCTTTTGGTAATTCAATCTTTGGAATATGGGCTTCCCTTAAATTTTCTGGGTTGGTAATTTTCATTTTTGATACCTGCATTGAACGTGCTTTGACTTTGTATGTGCTTCCTAGGAAGAAAAAATGATCATTTTCTAACTGTAACTTTTCCCCCTTATAATCAATTATCGCTCCCGTTTCAGTAAAGAAAGCTGATTCTAAAATGCTATCTCAAGTTATGTTGAATGTATCTCCTACTACATGAAATACTACCTGGATTCCTGAGATGCTGAGTACGATTTGCCCTAAGGTGTGTACTAGATTATCAGTTATTCCTTTGATTGAGAGTCAAATATTATTGTCAATTTGTGCAGGGTTTCTGATATTCCTAAGTTTGATTATGTTGGGTTCTGCCCCTGTATCTACTAGTAAATTTGTGGATTTCGTGAGATCAGGTGACGTAATTTTAATAGTGGGGTCATCACCTAATCCGATGTTGTGTAAGAGCACGACGGGGTGAGTTCCGACGGTACACTGTCCTCCATTACCGGGATCGGTAGACTTGTACGGGACTGGTCGTTCCGCCTGTCTACCTGGGGTTGCGGGCGACCGTTGTCGTTTTTCGACTTGTATTTATTACGGCGTTCTTCATTATATTTCCGTTTTCGCCAATCTTCCAAAGTCTGACCGATATTTTTACAATAGGCGCATGTGGGCCTGTTATTGTTCGATCCTGCTTGTTGGGGTTTTGTGCTTTGGTTTGCACGCCTATCTCCCTGTCTATCGTCCTGTTTATGGCCTGTAGGGGAAGGTTCTTCGTAATTATTAGAAGATCGCTCCGTTCGTTCTATTCGCGTCCTGCAGTCAGCTGCTCAATGGCCTTTTCGATTACACCTTTGACATATGGGTCGTTGCTGTACCTGATCTCGCGCAGCTTCTTCCTCCATAGTTTTCCTGACCATTAAAGCTTTCGCGCAGGTGTCTTCGAAATCAGTCGGATTGAGCAAAATCAAAGAATGACGAAAGATACTAGGTAAACCTCGTTTAAGGCTTTCCGAAGCCTCACATTCAGTGCTGTCTATTAAATCCCGTGTGAAATTCCCGCTTCTTCGTTCGCTATCTGAAATCGCGTCTTCAAGTGTTTTCACCCTAATAACGTCGTCGATAACGTGCTCATCTGATTCTTTATAGATGTTTGCTAGATCTCCGCGATAATGATTGGTAGTTTTCAGTGAGCTCAATAGCGAGGAGAATCTGTCGGCAAATTCTTATACTGTATCGAAATCGTCCCGAGCAATGATTTGATGAGCTCTTCCGGTGAATTTATGTTTCAGAGTTCTGCCTAGAATTTTTTTGTTTGCCGGGGAAATCATTCCTTTGGCTTTTCAACACGCCTGTAGGTATGTTGGTAACTGAGTTGCGTCTCCGTCGAATGAGGGGACTGTGTGGACCGCATCTCTAATTGAAATATAGGAGTCAGTGGGGTTAAGAGTGCGATTTTGTAGGGTATTGAATTGGTGTTTTAGGGCCAGTACTCGTCTCACGAGTAATGTATTATCTATTGGACTTGCTCGTCGGGGGGTGTTTTCTGGTGTTACGTTTGCTGTGGATTCGTAGGTAGGAACGGGTAAGGGTGGTAGTGGTGCCCTGGGGATGTGGATTGGTTTCTTAGTTGTTCTTGTAGCTAATTCTTCCTTCCTTTTTGTTATTTCTAGCCTAAGTCTCTCGTTTTCTTGTGCTCATTCTGTTTGTTTGTCCTGTGCTTCTTCTAATTTCTCTTCTTTTTCTCTATTCCTTCGCTGTGCTTCTAAAAATGCTGTTTCTCTGTTTTCTAATTTTTATCCCTTGCTAGGATTTGTGCCTGTATTGCTTCTAGCTGTTCAGCTGTGAATGCTGCTCCACTTCGTGTTGTTGGGGGACCCATTGTTTCTATTTAGTGATAAAATTCAATTGAAAGAATCCTAAGAATGCCTTTTCGCATCCCACCGCTGTCACCAAATTTTGTTACGTCCCGGGTTGATATTTTGCAAAAAGGAGATTTCTGCTAATAATTACCCGTTAGTAACGGTTTCTGATCCCTGAATGGACACAAAGTCGCTAAACACTATGTGTGGGGATGTCAGGGATCTAGGCAAATGTTAGGTCTCGTAGTGGAAATAAATGTTCCAATGATTTATCTGATGAAATATAATATTCTTCATTCTGAGCGGTAAGGACGTAGCGGGTGCTACTGCTGTTGATTCATTTTATTGGCTATCTCTATTGGTATAGCGGGTGGACAACGGGGAATTATATCGGTGTCCGTTGTCTCGTAACCATCGTATTGTTCTTGCTCAAATGCAATAAAAGCTCCCTGTATTAACTGATTTGAAGCTCTTTCTCCAGGTAATTCTACTTGTGCTGGCTCAGGTGAAGGTGATCGTGGTGATTTCTGTACTGGATTCGATTCTCTCTGGTTGCCTCATCTGACCGCTAAACGTTTAGCTGTCCTAACTGCAGCCCTAGCTCGTCTTGCTCGTACGCGCCTGCCTGCTCGATGTCTCCTACGTGGAGTATTAGGCATCTATGGGAAAATAAGGTCAAAGCATCTTTTAGCACTAGCCATCGCCTATTACAGCGTACGAATCGATTAGGACTATCGATTCTAGGAAAGAGCAATAATTCTGCACTTGGCACTGCTCATCAGGGATTCAGCTTATTTCGGCACTAGGCACAGCTCAACATGAAATAATAGGTTTCAGGTGAAGGTGTTTAATGAGGTTAGGATTGGAACTCCATATAGTGAGTAAAATAGAATCTTACCTTGCTGTTGGTTTGTAGCTGCTGGTGTTGTAGAGGAATGTGGAGTTCTCGAATAATTATTGAATTCAGAGATAAACTTGATATATATATTTTATAACTTGGTTAAATTATGTTAAATATAAAATTAGTATAATATAGAATAAGTTTCAGTAAAATATGATTCAGGCTCATATAACTTTGAACTTGGAATAGTATAAAAACTCCTGAGAGTATTCTATGATTTGGAAATAATTATAACTCCTAAGAGTTTAATATTGAAGGCTACTCTTAGGAGTGCAGTGACTCGTTTGAGTTCTGAACTTGGACTGAATCATTTCGAATGCTGCTCTCGCTTCTAGTGCAGTATATAAACAATCAAGATATGGAGTCGCGGGGTAAGGAAAATTTGTACTACATGACCGCGCTCCGCCGAAATATTGTTTATGGTTAGATAATGAAGCGGCGTGGTCGCTCCGGCAATGTTTATCCTTTGCATTCCTGGAGTGTAGTCCACGCTTCACTGATAGATAGTATTCAAATAATATGGTTCAAAAGTTTTCTCCAAAGTTCTTGGTTAAATAATTACACGTTCATACTAGAAAATAATTGTTCGCTTCATTCACTATGCCACAGGATAACACTCATGTAATTGAAATGCGGTAGTCCGATAGTTCACATTGGGTGCGCGTAACTAACACTTATTACTTCTGACTCGCTGGTGAGGGGCCTCGATGCTCCTGTTTAGGTGGTTTCACGGCGTTGCACCTGGTGTTGAGTCATGGGTGTTGGGCACGCCACCACCTTGGGTCGCTACCTGGGCCAGTCCCGGACTTGTCTCCGTACGGGACGGTTTTTTGCTGCTGTCGTCGCGAATAAGTGTTATTCAGGCGACAGTATTTTACAACTGATTTGTGTATATATATTTAACATATAAAATAAAGAGGATATATTTGTAATATGAGGTTATGTTTCATAATTGTGAAAGATAAAAATGAGGAGAGTATATTGTGACGTATCCAGCCAACTCAGCACGAGGCTGCCAGAAGATGCGCGAGCAGCAACGCCAACACGACTGCGCGGTAAATCATGACGTCACAGACGGGTATATGAGGCCAGCACACGATCGGTTTGACAGCAGTACTTGGCAGAGCGCCTACCGACTCATTGCACGCTGGCTGTCCGTCTTGGGCAGTCCAGTGAATATAGAATCATAACCTCAAAAGCTAGGTAGTTGTGCCATAGGGGCCTACTAACCACAAAATCATATAAATCAAAGAAATCAATGTAGATGAGGCAAAGCGCCAATACATTATATTATTAACATTGGCTATCTATCTTGGGTAGACCAGTGAACTTAGAGTCAATTTCAAATAGAATATGCCTAAGGTTACTTAGATAAAATATAAAATATCAGAGAATCTCTGCTATTAAGTCAGCTCAAATTTAGTCTATATTTAGTTTGTATTCAATTTTACGTTATTCTTGTCAGCAATATTGTCATTTGAGACCAAAAGTATTATTTTGAATTACGCACCATTGTTACATTGAAATCTGTTGAACATTTTTTCACTATCTCTCTCCTCCATATGACTAGTGTGGGATAGAGACAGCTTCGGCGGAACAAACCCCTCTAGTGTATGGCTCTGATAGCGAAATATCTATCCGAGTCCAAGGACTGAGCGGCTAGTGAAACCCAAGTCTGGTTGACAGCGTCGGCAGATCAAACCCCTCTTGTGTATGGCTCTGATAGTGAAATATCTACCCGAGTACAAGGACAGAGCGGCAAGTGAAACCCACGTCTGGAGCGTAGGCATCCCTTACTCTAGACTCAGGAGACGGCTCTGGCAGCGTAAAAACCTGTCCCGAGTCCGTAATAACAATTCAAATAGCAACTGCACCCTAACAATTAGCCTCAAAACTCCTAGAGAGCTCAAAATAAAATCATTTGAGTAAACGACTCACACTTACTTAACTTTCGAGACACTCACACTTAGAAAAAAGTAACATTTGGCGCCCAACGTGGGGCTCTCTAAAAAGAGAGAGTAGTAAAATTCAAAATCAAATTTAGTTATGGGTAGCAGTCACTTCATAAAATCAAATTAAAATCACTTGTTCATTTGGTATCAGCAGCCGCAAGGTCAAGGCAAGAACCCGTGCAGCTGCCTCTATTTCTATACAGTCAACAGAAAAAGAAAGATTCAGATAAATAAAACTAGTCAAATCCCTTTGGTTGACAAAATGGCCGACAAAGAGATAGGTAGAAATACGAACGTATCATTCAACCCGCAAGAGTGTACAATAGAGCAGGACACCGGGTTTCACGACAGAACCATCTCACAGACACTAGAAACTAGCCTCCTAGGAACAATTGATAGTCCTCAGGACAAAGTAGATGATCCAATATCACGAATACTGGCATCCTTAGACCGCCTTAAGCGGAAACTTGACAGCAGGGTTGCCATTATGGAAAATACAACCAGTCAATTTCAAGTCCATAACATTGAGGAAAGAACTAAGCTAGAAAAAAGGGTTACTCACAAAATCCATGAACTGGCCATCAGCAGCCGGCAAGAGATAGATCATTTAGGGGCTCAGACCCAGAACGCCGTAGAGAAATTAGGTGAAGACAGTACGCATTGTCAGGATAGCCTTTTAACAAGTGAGAGTACTCTGAGACAGGAACAGGCAAATATGTGTGAAGCCTTAAGAAGTAAGATCCACGAAAACGATAAAGTCACACATGACAAAATCAGCAGAGTTGAACATATGCAAAGTAGTTTCAAAATAGGAATAGAAGCAGAGGTTAGGCGACTTAGGAATAGACCGGTAGGACAAGGGAGCGATAATCATGCAGAAAGGCTCATCGCTAAACAGATCAAATTACCTACATATTCAGGAAAGCACTGGGAAAAACCAATGAAGTACATTAGGGAGCTGGAGAAATACTTTTGATTATTAGATGTCGAAGACAAAATATGCTTAACACTCATTAACTCTAGCTTAAATAACGAAGCAAAGGATTGGTGGATAGCGCGACGCGATAGTATCACAACAATTGAAATATTTAAAATCAGATTTTTGAATCGGTTCTGGGGAGAAGAAATCCAATGAGAATTTCGAAGGGAATTAGAATTTGGGTATTACTCTACGGTTTCCAAACTGACTTGGTCCGAATATGCCGGGAAAAAAATTGCGTCTGCGTCGGGACTAAATCCGCCGATGTCAGAAGACGAAATCGTCAGAAACCTCATCCGCCATTTTGAAGACACCGTTGTCGGGGCAGCTAGATGCCGAAACATCAGGGATATAGATCAGTTTTTAGCTTTCCTGGATGAAATGCAAACAGGAAGGAGATCGAACGCACCCAAGATTCCAGGTATACCGTTATATAATCGCATGGTTCAAAACACGCCACGTATAACTGATGACAGACCAAAACAGACTTGGCGAAACCCGGGTGCACTAAGCCAAACTACAGGGAGCGGTCCCAAACCAGTCACAGACAAACTTGTCAACAGCACACCCGACCCAGTAGACACTAGACGTAGGACATTGCCATATGACAGAAACCAAATCAAACGAAATTGGACGAATACTAGAGTCAGTAGTCTTGTAGAAGAAACCGTCGATAACGCGATCGATGAAACAGAATCAATACCGGAAACCAGATGGCGCCCTACGGATCCAGTCGCTAGAATCAAACACAGGGCGTAACTTACAAATTTCCGCGACTGATTTAGACATATTTGAGGACCCCAGGGAGTAACTAGTTAAGGAACCCGGAGAACCGGAAGAAAAAACTAATTACTGCCCATGGGTATCTATTACATTTGAGGAAATGATAACCTTAGCACTAGTCGACACAGGGAGTCAGGTCACGGGAATTTCCGGAGAGTTCTTTCTAAAGCATCGAGACACGTTTACCAGTTGCGAACGATTACCAGTCGGAAAATACCAGATCCGTGGGGTGACAGACAGTAAGGCAATAAAAATAAGAGAACAGATATTTGTGTCAATTAGGATAGGGGAAATAACTGACCAGCTTTGTGTTCTCATAATCCTCAAAATCAGGCACGACGTCATAATAGGGATCGACACACTACGCCGGTGGCGAAGTGATGTGGACATTGAATCGAACACCTTGCACATTCAAGTCAATACGAGAAAAGAAAGCATTAACTCGGAAAGGTATCATTACCAAGAACCTCTGGACAAGGACCAGCTCAAAATTTCTGAAATCCAGTCAGCCACCGAGGGCACTCTTAGTCCAAACACACAGTATGAACTGACCGATGATGAGATGAAAGAGAAACTTTCAGAGTGTCAGGTACTGAATAGCCAGCAAGTAAAATCCTTTACAGACGTAATTAAAAAATATCGAGGCGTATTCAAGAAACGACCGGGTCAAATTACAGTTTACGAACACCAGATCAAAATATACAATGATAGACCTCTTGTCAAGAGATCATATCCAATCCCGATCATGCATCGTGGCAAAGTTAAAACCGAAATAGAAAAAATGTTAGAAATGGGAGTAATTGAACGATCATATAGTGAGTACATCAACCCATTAGTGGTCGTCACGAAGAAAAATGGTGAGATACGGTTAGTGTTAGACGCCAGGTTCATAAACAAGCTAATAGTACCTGACCATGATTGTGCTCAATCTACTGAGGTCTTGTTCCAGAAGTGCAGGAAGGCATATGTCATGTCCAGCTTAGACCTAACGGCAAGTTTTTGGCAAATTCCCTTACAAGTAGAGCCAAGAAAATACACAGCCTTCATGCAAGAAGGAAGGAGGAAAGGAAGTTTACAGTCACACCATATGGGTTAAGCACTAGCCTTGCAAGTCTGTTCAGGGCACTGGATCTGGTATTACGCGAAACAGATAGCTTCACCATCAATTTCGTCAACGATATACTATGTCTGTCGGACAACATAGAGACACATCTTAACAATTTAGAGACACTATTTCAGGTATTCAGGAAACATAACATGACAATAAACTTTAAGAAATCAGAGTTCTTTCGAGAGAAAATTAACTTCTTAGGACACTGTATAACAAAGAACGGCATCAAACCACAAACCGAGAAGGTTGAGGCCATTCACCGGTTCCCGGTACCAAAAAACGTCAAGCAACTAAAAGGATTTCTGGGGCTTACAAATTACTATAGCAAATTTACCGACAAGTATTCAGAAGTAACATATCCATTATTACGGCTAATTCGTAAAGGGGTCAAATGGGAATGGACGGACGAGGTAAATAAACAGTTTAATAAAGTAAAGGAACTTTTCTGTGACTACATGATAGTCCACCACCCGGACCCCAGTCAAAGATATTACTTACAATGCGACGCAAGCAATCATGCAATAGGAGCGGTACTTTACCAGCTTAACGAAAAAAATGAAGAATTAATCGTGGGGTTTGCCAGTCGAATCATGAGGGGGGCAGAACTAAACTACTTCACGTCTGAGAAAGAACTCTTAGCCATAGTGTTCGCGCTTGAAAAATTCAGGACATTCATTATAGCCGCGAAACTAACCATCCGGACGGACCACAAGGCATTGACGTTTATGTTATCATGCAAATTAGTCAGTTCCCGGTTAGCAAGGTGGGTGCTCTTCATTCAGACATATGAGTTTGACATCGAGTACATAAAAGGTTGTCATAACATCGTCGCGGATATACTCAGCCGATACCCTCCCGAAGAAAAAGAAATACAGATCAGATTAATGAACCACGTAAATATAGCCGCTCCATTAGCAAAAGAAATTGGTGAGGACTTAGAAAAGAAACTCAAATCGTTCACACAAATTCAGAAAGAGGATCAAAGGATCAGGGAGCTGTTCAAATCAAACAAAGTAGTGAATAATCCACGGTACACCGTTAGAAACGAGATCTTATATCACCGAGGACCAGACAAACAGTTACGGGCATATCTACCAGAAAAACTAAGTAAACAATTAATTAAGGAATGTCATGAGAGATACGGGCATACAGGAGCAAGCAAATGCTATAGAATATTAAAAGAAGGATTTTACTATCCAAAATTAGCCAAAGTTATCCGCCAGGAATTGGCAGGGCGCGATCGGTGTCAGAGATGTAAAGTCCCAAACTTATACAGTTACGCGAACATGCAAAATATAATCCCTAATGGAGTAGGCGATCTAGTTTCGATCGATTTCTTTGGGCCACTACCAGCCAGTAAAGGCAATTATAAATGGTTATTAGTAGCCATAGACGCTTTCAGCAAATTCGTGCGACTTTACCCGCTAAAAATCGCCAATGCGCAATCCACCATCAATTGCTTATTTCTAAAATACATTCCAGAACTAGGCAAACCCAGACGAATACAGTTCGATCATGGTACACAGTTCACGTCAAATCTTTGGTTAAATAAATTAAGAGAAGAGGGTATCACCCCAATATTTTCATCAATACGACACCCACAAGGGAACATTGTTGAAAGAGTAAATAGAGAGATCGGTCGGTTTATTCGTACCTTCTCAACAGATAAACATACCTCTTGGTTAAATTGGGTAAGAGTAATAGAATCCTGCATGAACGAAACGTACCATGATACAACCGAATTCGCGCCATGTGAAATCCAGCTAAATGAGAAACCCAAAAGATTCTGGGAACCATGGTTAGGACAAAGTCAGGGACGTCTTCCACCAGAAATTAAGATTAAGTTAGCTAAGGAGAGAATCAGAAAGAAAGGGAAAAGAAGATCAGACCGATTCAACACAACTCACAAGATGGCGAAATTCAAAGTAAACGACTTAGTACTAGTCAAGGCATTAAACGTCTCAGATACCAAAAATAAGAAAATGGCAAAGTTTTTCGACTTGTACGAAGGACCATACAGGGTCAAGAGACAAATAGGCGAGGCCACATTCATATTAGAAAACCCAGTGACCGGACAGGAACGGGGAAGATTCCACGTGAATATGTTTAAACTATACATAACAACAGCTTAAGTAAACAAAGGTTCCAAATAACCAAAACCCCTCGTGAGGATTAATCAGAGACGAACGATATCAAAAGATTAAGGACCAGTGAAGGATTAACATACTATCAACAATCAACATGAGACAAACCAATAAAAGGGACATACCACTTGCTCAGGACCTTAGTCATACATCATGTATAACTACACGAGTGTCCAGGATAAGGAAACTCAAACCACGCAGGAAAAGACAAAAGAGATGTTAACGGCAACACCGAACGAGTCCTCAAATCCACCGGAGGATTCAAGCCAGGAGTTGGAAGATACCAGGCAGAAAGGGCATGCCAGACAAAGAAGTGCCAAGAAATGGCCGAACCAGTGACCATCACCGAAAAAGAAAAACCACCCGGTACAATATACGTAAACCCAGAAATTCCATGGGAATTAAAACGACACCGTCTACCAATGCGGACAACGAGAAAATACGCGGACCAACAACGAAGGCTACGACGATTCATTTTGTTCAGATCGGACGATCTGGAACAAATGCTGGGGCCACCATCACCGGATCTAATCACACCGATCCCAGATCCGCCAACACCATCAGCACACATCACCCAGTTCGATCCCACCAACCCGCTCGGACTGGGCAAACCCTGAAGAAAGCACAAGACATAAGAACAAAAAGAAAAATCAAGAAGAACCTATGGTCTCCCAACAGACATCCAGTTTTTTGGTAAAACATCCACCAAAACTGAAAAGCTGCTGGAAGAAGGGAGCAATGTGACGTATCCAGCCAACTCAGCACCAGGCTGCCAAAAGATGCGCGAGCAGCAACGCCAACACGACTGTGCGGTGAATCATGACGTCACGTACGGGTATATGAGGCCAGCACACGATCGGTTTGACAGCAGTACTTGGCACAGCGCCTACCGACTCATTGCACGCTGGCTGTCCGTCTTGGGCAGTCCAGTGAATATAGAATCATAACCTCAAAAGCTAGGTAGTTGTGCCATAGGGGCCTACTAACCACAAAATCATATAAATCAAAGAAATCAATGTAGATTAGGCAAAGCGCCAATACATTATATTATTAACATTGGCTATCCATCTTGGGTAGACCAGTGAACTTAGAGTCAATTTCAAATAGAATATGCCTAAGGTTACTTAGATAAAATATAAAATATCAGAGAATCTCTGCTATTAGGTCAGCTCAAATTCAGTCTATATTTAGTTTGTATTTAATTTTACGTTATTCTTGTCAGCAATATTGTCATTTGAGACCAAAAGTATTATTTTGAATTACGCACCATTGTTACATTGAAATCTGTTGAACATTTTTTCACTATCTCTCTCCTCCATATGACTAGTGTGGGATAGAGACAGCTTCGGCGGAACAAACCCCTCTAGTGTATGGCTCTGATAGCGAAATATCTATCCGAGTCCAAGGACTGAGCGGCTAGTGAAACCCAAGTCTGGTTGACAGCGTCGGCAGATCAAACCCCTCTTGTGTATGGCTCTGATAGTGAAATATCTACCCGAGTCCAAGGACAGAGCGGCAAGTGAAACCCACGTCTGGAGCGTAGGCATCCCTTACTCTAGACTCAGGAGACGGCTCTGGCAGCGTAAAAACCTGTCCCGAGTCCGTAATAACAATTCAAATAGCAACTGCACCCTAACAATTAGCCTCAAAACTCCTAGAGAGCTCAAAATAAAATCATTTGAGTAAACGACTCACACTTACTTAACTTTCGAGACACTCATACTTAGAAAAAAGTAACAATATTTATATGTAGAAGTGGTATTCATACACAAATGTAAAATCAAAAATGAATATAGTGAAAGTGAAAAAATGTCCGGCCTGAGGTGGGGATGTTACATAGTCAATCCTGAGAAATTTCTGTTCTCCAATTTTTGACATATTATTTTTTTTTCTCGAAAACCAATTGATTTAGAGATCGGAAACTTGCAGGATAAACGTATCTCATGAGTACCAACATATCTTCAAAAGATGATCCAAATATCCTTTCAACATACTCATCAGCCTATGGCCTTTTGGTACTCGAGTATACCGAACATACGTGTCGTCGTCTGAACATTTTCTTGTTTTTACTAGCAAAACAAAAGATTACCAGTAATCATCATAAATTGAGAAAATTTAGCCCGAGGTATTTGTGTCTGAATAAAGTATCCTCGAGATTTTTTAAGAGCAATAATAAATACCTGTCCGTATCACACGCGCCTATTCATATGAATAATCAACGGATGATTGAAATAGGTTGAAAGGATTCCAACCCACTTTTGAGAATGAGAACGATCATGAAAAAAATGTCTGTACCTGATCAAATTGGCGAGAAAAAATCATCGGTTAATTCCACGCAGAACCCCTTATTATGTTAAATGTACTTCAATTATTTTTATATATAAACTCACACTCACGCTCCTTCCGCGCCCTCCTCCGCCGCGAACGAACTCCAGGCCGCCACCACCGCTGCCACCACCGTGGCTGCCGCCGCTACACCCGGCGACTTGTGTATTCTCAATATCTGTAATTTCATATCATAATCAATGATTTTGCGATAATATCACCTTCACCCAACAACTGTGAAAAACCGAAACAAGGCAAATCATGCTATACAAATACCGACGCTCATCAGGAACCTCGATGGAATATCATTGCAAAAATCTGAAACCCCGCCGATTTCTCGAATAAGGTTGTATGCGTAATATTATAATTCAATGGATTTGCTACTATACATTTCGTCTCTTCATTTTCACGTCATCAGGTTCCGATATTCTTTCAAGAAATTTAGTTTTATGTAGTTCCAAATAGGTACTATTGTATATGAGAAATTTCACGAGTTTCGGCATGTCCAAGGTAACACCGCGATAGGAAAATAAAATGATTCGCAACATCCAGAAAATCATATTTTGTTTAAATAAGGAAATATTACGAATTCGGGGCATAACTTTACGTACCGATATTTGCTGGAAGCGCTGTTAGTGATCTTGTGTTTCTATCGCACTGCTGGACTTTCTCCAAGCTCCGTCTCTCTCCCTCTGGATTTTCAACGCTTCCAGCAAATATCTGAACACGGCCATTGTTGGTAAAATTCTAATGTGACCGCCATAATATGCACGTATACGTACGACGTACGTACGACTAAAAATGCTAAACGGACATTATATCTGAGATACAATTAGAATAAACAAGTACAATTTATAATTGCGTAATTGAAATTTACAAACAGTATTATTTACTCACCAGACATAATGTATTTTTTTTTTTTTTTTTCTTTCTCCGTTGTTCTTCGTTGCAGCTCTGAGCGTTGAATGACTCGTACAACAACGATGTAATAATGTGGCCGATGTTTTCGGAATAAAATGGAATTGACGAATTCGACCAGCGAGAGTCAATTACGTACGATTCATCATTTGTTTCTTAGTTCACTACGCTGTAGACAGTGTAGCGGTCAACAACTATAAATTTTATATTTGTTCGAGCTTCATAATTCATTTTTCCACATTACCATTTTTGTATTGAGTCGTGTTCAGGCGTTATCATAATGAACGGACACCTAGTGAAAAACGATCAGCCGATTACGAAGCGTCGTCGCAGCTGTCGCCGACGTTCGCTGGCGAAATCTGCACGCAACAGGTACAGATTTCAACTAATCTTCGGTCCAGCAGTACTTTGTGATTGTTAAATGTTAGATTATCACATTCTTCCACAAGAATTGACATTTCTTTATTGCCCGATTATTATTCGATGCTCAAGTAGCCTGATAGAAGTGTGGGCGGGGAAAATGCCACCGGAAAAAATCCGATCTGAAGTCAATTTAGCCTATAAAAAGCTGACCTAGAAATGTAAAGAAATTAAGCTTCCTCAATCAGAATTCTTCGACTAAAGTCGACGATTATTTTACAAATTTATTTAAAATATGGAAAACAAAATACACCAATGTGTCGATGCTTACCAGAATCATTACATAGAGATTCAGACCACGCATAATTGTTTATATACTTTACGCCTACCGTACCTTATCCGTGGAGTTGGAATAAGTTTGGCAAATTGCGATGCTTTATAGCTTATGTGATGATGGCTTTTTATGGTTACATTTTTTCCGTGTGATTTTTCCTGAATTCATCTGACGGATCAACTTGAGTAATTTGCATCCTTTTTTAATAAATTTTTGAACCTCTTGTTGCTGATACGAATATTCTGAGACCTTTCCGATCATGTGTAACATTTTTGTCACTCCTTAGGCAGAATTCCAATTGATAAAATTAGAAAATCCGAACATCTCTCAAAAACTGTTGAAAATTCGATCCATAATTCAAAAGGCCTCTCAAAATTTTCCTGTTGGTGGCGAGATATTTTCAGAATTTTATCGACAATCTCAAAAACAGCGAACATTGCGAAAAATTGATATTCACATGTAGTAAACATTAGAAAATCTGCCAAAAATCGGCTAACATTCCACCTATAATTTAAGTGGTCCCCAAATTTCATTCCGGAGAGGAGATTTCTCAATGATTTCTACAAAATTAAACAAAATGGTATACTTCGCGATGAGTCGATTTTTGCAAAAAAAACAGACTTCAAAAAATTGCGCGCTTAGTAAGACTGACTTTGAGAAACGAAATCATTAAAATTTGTATTGAAAAGTAGGGCTGAAGACAAGCGAGTTTACTCAGTTTCAAAGTCCGATACCTGCACCCATAGGTATTGATATAGCCCCCTAAAAACTCAGTTGCGATTACACAAAATAAATTACATAAAACGAAAATCGTGCCAAAAATCGTGAAAAATTTTGCCCATCATCTAAAAAGTCTAACAAAATCCGTCTTGGCGAGAAGATTTTTTCAGTTTTTTTTTTGCTGAATCAAAAATGGCATACTTCGCAAAGATTCAATTTGTTCAATTTAATTCTGACAAACAACTTTGCAAAAGTCACCGAAAATCGGTAAAATATGCATTAAAAAGAAGGGTTCGTGACGTACAATTTTACCCAGTCTTAAAGTTCGATGCTATCTATAGGTGTAGGTCAGCGTAGGTCGACAAAAAAATTATCTTTTCTCTGCTTAGCGGGAGGAGGGGGGGGGGGGGGGGGGGGTAGATTTGTAGCTTATAAAAAAAACCGTTTGATATAAATTTTTTTTTCTTTTGATATTCGGAGGTGTCCCACTAATTTTGAAAATAAACAATGAATTTAAATTTTCGATGTTTTTTTCGGAATTTTTTGAGTGACTTATCCTTATGAACACCTAAGAGTTCCCGAATATGATCGTTTTAGCAACATTTTTTTTTCTTGTTATCAATGTAATTTTATAAAATTTGAAAAAAATTAAATGGTTCTTTGTTTGTATTAGAGTGAAAAATGACTTAAAAACGATCATATGCAGCAATTCTTAGATTTTTTTGAGGATAAGAGGTGAAAAAAATTTGAATAAAAACATTGACGATTCAAATTAATTCATAATTTTTCAAATTAGTGGGACAGTGCTAAATGTTAACAAAAAAATATTTCTTTTCTCCAAAAACATTTTTTTCGTCATAAGCTACCAATCTTACCCCCAAGCTAAGAAGAAAAAATTATTTCAAACCCACCCTAGCGTAGGTATAGCCCGTTGAATACGTCGTTGCATGCTAAAAGCTGGTTTTTTGCAAAACTCTGCGACACAATCCGGGTGTTTGAGGAACTCGGAGAAATTTGGTTCTCACCTCTCCTGGGATATGCCAATGTTAGAAACGAAAATGGATTGAAACAAACATGGTCAGGGTCACAGGCTTGTCGGGCTAGCGTAGAATGCCCCATATAAAAAACTTGTAAGAGCTTCGGCTCTTTATAACACTAAGGTGCGCTCCCTCGCATCAAGTCATTTGGAATCAGTTATTCTGTAGGTATAATGTCAAGGGCTCATAAGGATTAGAATGTTAAGACTTAAATAGACCGACGGATGCTGCCAGAAGGGCGTATCCCACGGAAGTAAGCAAAATAAGAAATCATCGAAAGAACGGTTGTTAAAATAAAACGTGATGTGGAATAGAATACATTTTGAATACCTCAATTTTCAATCACCCGGGTGTTTATACGATCTTCCGGTCGATGGCTTCGCGTGGTTTCATGAATTCCAAGATTCACATACTGCCAGAGTAGCGTATGAAGGTTCTCCTTCAAAATAATGTCATTGAAATGTCTTAGGAATGTTTTTCTCTTTGCATCGTACTTCATTTGAACATCGACAGAATTGATCTGCCGTCGCGAATAACGAACATGAGCAGAACATAAAAGCGAGGATTGATACGTCACAATGACAACCTATATGGTCCGATATTTCGAAATCACAGCTATCAGCCAGCTGTGCTGAAATTGAGACGAAAATGACGAAGAAATAGATGTCAAGATATTCATGCCATCAAAATTAGCGACATTCGTATCTCTTGATCGGATATCCTCGTTGTCCTAAAAAATTAATTTTAGGTCGGGGACGTTATAACCCCGTCGCCCCCTGCCCCTTTGTTTATCATAGATTGTCATGATTTTGGATATGGTTTCATCTCGTCAGTCATGCTCAACATTATAATTGTTAGGCGGATGGCCAATTTCACAGCTCTACGGATCATTAAACGCCGGGCTAGGTGTATTATGGACTATGCGTGTCTGAAGATTACCGACCTATTAGATAATATATGTCGGCGCATAGTATATTGGATCTGGATCTCTGGCGACTGTCAGTCGCCAAATATGGCATTTAGTCTAAGTTTACGTTAAGGCATATTTGTTAGTGTTTATGTTTAGTAATTAAGACGTATGGTCGACTCGAGTGGCGTCGAAGGGGATGCGAGATGAAGGTCCTTTTTGTGTGGTCCTCCATCGAACGTAGCCACAGCCCTGGCAATGCTGATTTTTGAGGGCAGTCTCATTTTGGGAATGAGAGCTGCAGCATCGTAGCATTTTTAGAGATCATCACGGTAAAGAAATTAAAGACGGGCTCGTGAATTCGTTAACGTGTCTCCCTTTGGCGTGATTCGAGCCGTATTGTTAAATTCATTAGAGATTTTGGTTATTTTGATAATTAAGACTATTTGTTAAGTTGAATTTTGTTGAGTTTATTAGGCTGTAAGAGCAACCTTTCAAATATGAATCCGCCCGCCCCCGATAAGAAACGGGCTCGTTCTCCGACATCAGAAGTGGGATACTTACAGGTGCCTAATCAAGACTCACAAAGTTCAGTGCCAGAAAGTGTTGGAACAAACAATTGGAAAATGATGTTCGAGTTGCAAAGCCAGAATATGTTTGAACTAGTTCAAACGTTGAAGGAGTTGACCCCTACGCGTTCGACAAGGATCATCTTTCCAGATTTCAATCCTGACAGTGGAGACACGGACGCACGAGCGTGGTGTGGAACAGTTGACCTTTGCCTTGAAGAACAACCTATTCAGGGAAGTGCATTGATAATAGCTTTAAGCAGTGCGTTAAAAGGTGCTGCTTCTTCTTGGTTCTCTCAAGTGAGTTATTCGGGGATGAATTGGACTCAATTTAAAGAAATTTTTCTGGCTCGATATGATTCGGTTGGAACTCCAGCGGCTACCATAATTCGTTTGAATAGTGGAAAACCCAAAGAAGGAGAGTGTTTGTCTGCATATGCTGGTAGACTGGTAACATCATTGATAACCCGTTGGCAGTCGATGACGGTGGAACAGATTGCCGTTGCTACGGTCCTAGCGCATTGTGTTCAAAAGGAACCGCAGTTACAGCGACTTGCATTCACCACCGATATAAATTCGAGGAGCACATTGCAAAAGGAGTTGATGGCTTGTGCTTACCGTAAAAGATCATCAACCTCTGACATTGGGGATCAAAGATCTAATGACAATAAAAGATCCAAAATCAGTTGTTTCATTTGCGGTAAAGTGGGCCATAAATCGGTTGAATGTTACCAACGTAAAAACCATCGTTCGTTCCAAACATCAGGACCTTAACCGAGTACCAGCACAAGTGGCAACACCCCGAGCAAGAAGCCTGTCACCTGCTTCAAGTGCGGCGAAAACGGACACATCGCCCCTCAATGTGAAAAGAATGCTGTTGGTGGACCTTCGAACTCATCTGCGGAACGTCGAGTCAATCTATGTTCAATTGAGGCAGTGACAGCTGAGTTGACCCAATCCGGTGAGAAGTATCTATTTTGTTTTGATTCTGGCGCCGAATGCTCTCTGATAAAAGAATCCATAGCGGAAAAGTTTTCTGGTAAACGGCTCCAAATGTTGATAACATTACTTGGTATTGGAAATTCTCGTATAACTAGTAATTTGCAAGTTGTTTCTCAAGTAACCATTAGCGATTACACGATAGAGATTCTTTTTCACGTGGTACCAGATGATTATCTTGGGAACGATATTTTGATTGGTCGTGATTTGATTGAGCCATGTTTTACAGCTGAAATATCTTGTGATAACTTTCGTTTAAGAAGAACGAGATCTGTTAATATGTGTGAAATTGGTAAAAGGATTGAAAATTCCGATAAGATAAATACTGACGTAGTTGGATCAGAAAGATCGGATTTGATTAGTTTGTTGAACGAATTTACTCCATCATTTGTCGTGGGAACACCCACCAGACGTATTAGCACAGGAGAATTACACATCAAACTGATTGACCCTAACCGTACCGTTCAACGACGACCGTATCGTCTTAGCCCGGATGAAAGACAGATTGAGCGTTAAGATAGATGAACTTTTGTCAGCTGGCATAATTAGACCGAGTTGTTCACCTTTTGCAAGTCCGATACTTTTGGTGAAAAAGAAGGATGGATCTGATAGATTATGCGTTGATTATCGTGAACTCAATAGTAATACCGTGCCGGATAGATATCCACTACCTCTTATTAACGATCAAATACAACGGTTAAGTGGAGCTAAATATTTTACGACTTTAGATATGGCATCGGGTTTTCATCAGATACCTATCCACAAAGACTCGATTGAGCGAACAGCTTTTGTTACTCCGGATGGTCAATACGAATATTTATCTATGCCTTTCGGTTTGAGAAACGCACCTCCAGTTTTTCAAAGGGCAATAAATAAAGCCCTTTCAGAACTTGTAAACACTTTTGCAGTCTGCTACATATGATTCCAGCCGAGTCTGTCGAACAGTCTTTTGAGAGACTCAAAGTGGTTTTAGACAAACTCCGTAAGGCAGGGTTTTCTCTCAATCTAAAGAAATGTGCCTTTTTGAAGACACGTGTTGACTACTTAGGGTACGAAGTCTCAGCGGGTGAAATACGACCCAACCCACATAAAATAAAATCGTTAACTGAATCCTCACCACCAGGGACAGTCACACAATTGAGACAATTGATAGGCCTCGCTTCATACTTTCGTCAATTTATTCCGAAATTCTCACGAATTACATCCCCACTGTATAAACTCACCACGGGAAAAGGTAAGATAGAGTGGAAAGCACAATATGAAGAAATTCGTCAAGAAATAATTACCAGGTTAACTAGTGAACCCGTCCTCATGATATTTAACCCAACCTACCCTATCGAATTACATACCGATGCTAGCGCAGAGGGTTATGGCGCTGTGCTTATGCAGAAGGTTGAAAACAAAACACATGTTGTTGCGTATTATAGTAAAAGGACGACCCCTGCAGAGTCACGATACCATTCATATGAGTTGGAAACTTTGGCAGTGGTTAACTCCGTTAAACATTTCTGGCACTTTTTACAAGGTAGAAATTTCACTGTTATTACCGATTGCAATGCACTCAAAGCATCGCGTACTAAGATAGGTCTCACACCAAGGGTACATAGATGGTGGGCTTTTCTGCAAGCATTTGATTTTGATATTGTTTATCGAGAAGGAAAACACATGGGTCATGCCGATTTCCTTTCACGAAACCCAGTGTCAAGTAAAAATAGTTATAAAATAGCTGAACAGAAACGAGTGAACTTAGCTGAGATTTCTGAGAATTGGTTGCAAGCTGAACAGCAACGAGATGATGAATTACGGGATACTATATCGAAATTGCAAAATAATCAAATAGATGTAGATGTTGCCAATACATACCAAATAAGGTCGGGAGTTCTATACAGAAAGGTTCAACGTAAAAATCGTAGCCGCTATCTACCTATCGTACCTACTAGTTTTCGGTGGTCAGTCATCAACAATGTCCATGAATCAGTCATGCATCTTGGTTGGGAAAAGAGGTTGGAAAAGGTCTATCAACACTACTGGTTTCCTAATATGTCAAAGTACGTTAAAAAGTTTATGGAAAATTGTATAACGTGTAAACTATCAAAATCTCATTCAGGTAAAATACAAGCCCAGCTTCATCCGATTCCAAAAGTTAATGTTCCGTGGCACACTGTCCACATTGATGCAACCGGGAAACTTAGTGGGAAAAAAAGTCTTAAAGAATATGTTTTTGTATTTATCGACTCATTCACAAAATTTGTACTCTTGCGGCGTACACTACACATAGATGCCTCTAGTGCAATCTTGTAAAAGTCATAATATTGAGTTGCATTTGATTCCTACCGGTACCTGTCGTGCTAATGGGCAAGTAGAACGTGTAATGAGTACACTCAAAAATATGTTCACAGCCGTAGAACTTAGCAAGGATAAATCGTGGCGGGAATGTCTTGATGACATACAGTTGGCATGGAACTGTACAATCGGTCGTACCACTAAGCATAGCCCTTTAGAGTTATTAATTGGTAGAGTCGCGAGACCCCTTTCTTTATCGGTCATAGATGACCAGAATGAAGAACAGGTAGAACTTTCTGATATCAGGGAGCAGGCGATCGCGTCCATTGAACAAAGTGCTATAGAAGATAAAGAAAGATTTGATGGTACTCAATCAAAAGTCAGTAGATTCTCGGTAGGAGATCATGTTCTCATGGAGAACCATGAACGAAATCAAACTAAGCTGGATGCTTAGTTTCGTGGACCATTTGAGGTGGTCGAAGTTTTACCTAACGATAGGTATTGTTTGAAGACTTTAAATGGCAATAGAACTTATAAATATGCGCATAAGCGATTAAGATTGATGCCCGATAGCAGTGTTCCCATAGAGCTAGATCCTTGTAATAGTTGTAATGAAAATAATCATTCAGAATGTGCCGAGGTCGGCGTTGATAACAGTGAGTGAAAAGTAGGTGTGCCCATGAGTACACGATCCATGTGTTTCGCTTATCAGTCGCAAGTCACAAAAATCCTAACTCACTTCGGTGAACGGAGATGGTGCGATGGAACGGCAGACAATGGATGTGGTTGGTCGCTGAGGACCATTGGTTGGGATCACATGGGTGATCAGATGCCATATGATTGGCGGTTGTTTGGGATCACATGGGTGATCAGATGCCATATGACTGGTGGTTGTTTGGGATCACATGAGTGATCTGAGGTCATATGATTGACTGTTGTTTGGGATCACATGGGTGATCTGAAGTCATATGATTTACTGTTGTTTGGGATCACATGGGTGATCTGAGGTCATATGATTGACTTTTGTTTGGGATCACATGGGTGATCAGAGGTCATATGGTTGACCGTTATTTTGGGACCACATGGTGGGTCAAGGGTTGATGATTGTGTTTTGACTGTGATGTCAAATGTGGTGCAGGCAAGTGCAAATCTAATGCTTTGGAACTCACTGGTTGTCTGAATTCTTCGACTGTTTTGTATTGATACTATTGAGATCATTGTTGTGATATTGAGAGCACGAGTAGTGTGCTGTAGTAAGGCAGACATGGGAACACGGCATTCTGGACAAAGTCTTTGTATGTCAGAATGGGCGAGCAAAGAATGAACGTCAGGTTTTCTTTGCAAATGATGTGTGAAAACTCTTACCGATTGCACACGAGGACGTGTGACAGTCAGGAGGGCCGTGTCGGCGCATAGTATATTGGATCTGGATCTCTGGCGACTGTCAGTCGCCAAAGATAGCATTTAGTCTAAGTTTACGTTCAGGCATATTTGTTAGTGTTTATGTTTAGTAATTAGAGTCTTAGACGTATGGTCGACTCGAGTGGCGTCGAAGGGGATGCGAGATGAAGGTCCTTTTTGTGTGGTCCTCCATCGAACGTAGCCACAGCCCTAGCAATGCTGATTTTTGAGGGCAGTCTCATTTTGGGAATGAGAGCTGCAGCATCGTAGCATTTTTAGAGATCATCACGGTAAAGAAATTAAAGACGGGCTCGTGAATTCGTTAACGTGTCTCCCTTTGGCGTGATTCGAGCCGTATCGTTAAATTCATTACAGATTTTGGTTATTTTGATAATTAAGACTATTTGTTAAGTTGAACTTCGTTTAGTTTATTAGGCTGTAAGAGCAACCTTTTAAATATGAATCCGCCCGCCCCCGATAAGAAACGGGCTCGTTCTCCGACATATATAACAAGGCTTCGATCAGTCGATTAGAAAATACGAATTCTTGGCTATCGTTCCACACGATTATAGTTTACTTATCGGGTTAATTTCCGCAGACGGCAAAAGACTGCAGAGGTCGACGGGCAGGCTACGAAGTTGGTGGATGATGAGGTCGACGAAGATCTCACAATTTCTGGAACCACCAAGTCGTATCTGGAGATGGACGATGTTTGTGTTGGAGAGGTCGCCATCAACCGATCCTGTGACAAGACTTGCCGAGCAGCAGGAACGGACGTCGCTTCGCGGAATATCAGCGGAGGGAAAACTGCGGAAATAAAAATAGAGCTCCCAAAGATCGTCAGAGGTACGATTTATCAAGGGGATTCCAGATTTTCGCAACGTACTCGGGGGAAGCAATGTACTGCGAATGCAGCAGCTGCACTAGAAATGTGTACAATCAAAGATCTACGTTTATGGAATTCCGCGGATGTGGATGCGGTTCTTACAACCGGAGATGATTTGTACGCTCAAAGCATAAATGCCCGAAAAGATGTGAATCCCGACGAGAAGCAAACAGAGTTCTTGACAGCTACGGAGCTGAGTACGAACGTCGTCGTAAGTGGGGCAGAGTGCCTCATACAGTTTTCCGGGTCTTGGCTCTGTGGGCATATACATCCTGACTTTTCCGAAGATGGCTTGCCAAATTTGAGAAACCGGTTGATACAATTTTTATCTAGAGAAAAATACGAAATCCTCGCCAGTAATTTGATATCAATAGCTGTATTCAGATCGGGAAATGCTGTGTGGATGTTCGATTCCCATAATAGAAGTTCGACAGGACATGTCGCACCTGATGGTCGGGCGTGCTTGACCAACTTCCCGGATGCGGAATCGCTTTGTGATTTGCTCATGAAGAACATCCCACCTGGTAGACTGGACGATCCTTACGGTAATCAGTACGATTTGACCACAATCGAAGTGATCCGCCGGTGCGAGGACGAACAGCCTTCCAGAGACACGATCGAGGAACTCGATGATCAACTCGACCAGGCCGAATCGTCGACCTGCGTGCTCCCAGAGATTTCTATGAGAGAACAGCACAGCACGGAACGACCACTCAATGGAGGCAAGTTCAACGTCGAAATCGCAAACATGGTCGAAGAAGAACGACTCGCCGAACAATACGAACTGGTGGAGAGTCACCATGAGTCAGACGAGGACTTGCAGGATGTTGTCCCAACGGCAAGGGGGATTTATTTCTTTCAGCACGTTTGGACCCAACTGCACAACGCGTTCGATGAACATGGAAAAGGAGTCGAATGTTCATTCCGAGATATCCATCTCATCGAATCTCGACCGTCTGGCCTCAAGACGGTGGTGCGCTTCCGCTATTCGCTATGTCACTTTGAAAAGGAAATATAGAGCGAGCCGGAAGGTGACCGCATCTCAGGCATCAACGAATCGGCTGTATTGGGAAGTATATGTTCTGGAATAGGATACGCTCAACCACAGCAGATGCTAGGTGCGATGGACGTAAAATGTACGGCTGAAACCACATTTCAGCGGCATCATGATTCCGTTTACGCCGGTTTGATAAAAGCCGCGAAATCGTAAATGAAACAAGCTGGCGAGGAAGAACGGAGACTGGTCATCGAAAGGGGCGATGTGATCAACGGCATTCCCCACATAGCTGTGGTGACCGATGGCAGTTGGATGAAAAGATCGTACAAATTGGGGAAATATGATTCATCTTCTGGCTTGGGAGCGATCGTCGGAACTCATACGCGGAAGGTACTATGTGTAGGATTCTGAAAGTTATGGATGTGTGCGTTGTGAATCTCTGGTGTGATTGTATGTATGTGTGGCATTAATGTAATCTAGGTATAAGAAATAGACAAGGGATCAGTCGAAGACGAATATACATAAATACAAGACGTGCCTACAACGGTCAAATGAAATATTAAAATACCAGAACGTGTCTCATTTTTTCTCTTTCACCTGCACTATTCCTAAACCTATAAAGAAAGACTACATATATGTTGGAACCCGTAATAAGTAGTGCGCGATTTGCGATCCAGCATTTCGGAAAGGCGTAGCTCCCACAGAACATACGTGCTATAAGGATTGGGATCGAAACGACAGTTCGACTGGCATGGAATCCGATGCAATCCTAGAAGGATTCAAAAACAGCATCGAACAGCATGGGCTGATCTACTCCACTCTTATAGGAGACGAGGATAGTAGCGTCTATGAAAAAATTACGGACTACGAGCCGTATCGAGCACACGGCGTGCACGTAGAAAAAATAGAATGCGCTAACCATCTCATAAGGAACGTGGGAACCAAACTGAAAGAGTTTGAAAGAAAGAGGGGAGTTCCTGGAACAATACGCAACCTTATAAAGAATAACGTACCTAGGTTCAACGTCGGAATCCGGAAAGCGATACAGCATCGAAAAAATCAAGAAGTATCGGATTCTTAAAAAATCAGGCTACTCCAAATGGATATCTCGAATATTCCGAACCACGTTTTCGGAAAACATGCGAAATGCGCGTCTATTGCGTATTTTTGCGACGGAAGACTGAAACCGAACGAGCAAAACTTTGTACCGCAACTGAGGAATCTGGGGCTCATGAGTGAAATCGAGAACTCGGTGGCTCGCCTCGGCCGCAACGCCAAAAGCTTGATCCGCAGTGTGAATAACAACACTGTAGAATCGTTTAACGGCGTAGTGGCCAAATTCATTGGTGCAAAACGCGTCAACTACGGTCAAAGAAACTCTTACAATGCTCGCGCCCTCGGTGCGGCCGTGCAATATAACAGTAAGAAGGTCTTGACAGTTTACAGAGACGTCAATGATAAGATAGCGTCTGAAGTAGCAACTGCAGTCGAGAATGAGAGCGAAAAAAAGGGAAATTTGCGAAAAATTCGATTGGATCATTCCAAAGAGAACAACGTTTCCCGACAGTGGACACCGAGACGCCAAACGGTCGACAAAGACTATGGCCCTCGCGCTCAGCAACCGGGTTCAAGCCCGGAAGATTACGCTGCCGAACTTGCCCGGCATTTGGCAAGGTTGGAGGAGTTTCAGAGGGATCTCAAAGAGATAGAGAGAAACACCGTCGATCAGTCGGATAGCCTGTTGTGGCTGTCCACGAGCAAACAGCTGCTCACCGCGTCCGAATTCGGCAAAGTATGTCTAATGCGAAAGACAACGTCCTGTCGATCGCTTGTTCAGTCGATAATGTTCGCGAGTAATTTGCTAAACATTCCCGCTTTGGAATATGGACGCAATCACGAAGAGACCGCACGCCTCGAACTGGAAAATAAAGCAAACGTTTAGGTGGTAAAATGTGGTTTATTCGTGGATCCGGAAATACTCGGTCTAGGTGCTTCACCTGACGGCCTTATCGGCGACGACGGAATAGTCGAGATAAAATATCCGTATTCGGCCCGTGATTTAACCCCAGACGAAGCGATCGCTGCAAAGATCAGTACCGTAAGTAGGGTATTCAAATCAGCCGAGTGTTCCAAGATGAACGTGAAACATGAGTACTATTATCAGGTACAGGGGCAGTTACACATAACTCGACGAAATTATTGTCTTTTCATGCTGTGGACGCCCAAAGGGTCAAAAATTGTCAAGGTCATCAGAGATGATATATTTTTTGATGAGAAAATGAAACCTCACTTGATCCTGTTTTACGAAACCTGTTTGTTACCTGAAATAGTCGATAGCTGCTATCTTAAGCGCATGGAAATCAGGGAACCGAAACACATACTCAAAGCGCAGGAGCTTGCAGCTCAGCAAAAGCGAGCCAAAACTGCGAGAGTGATTGCGACAAATCAACTGTCAGAGACACTTGAAATTAATTCTCACTAAATCTAAGTATGACGTAACCTTTCACGTTATCAGCACTCGGGCGTTGAAAATCGCGCCCTGAAAGTGCAGGTACCGATAGTGTAATATGAATCATGTATATGATGTTCACTTTTCACGTTATCTGTACTCGGGCGTTGAAAATCGCGCCCTGAAAGTGCAGGTACTGATAGTGTAATATAAATCATGTATATGATGTTCACTTTCCACGTGATCTGCACTCGGGCGTTGAAAATCGCGCCCTGAAAGTGCAGGTGCTGATAGTGTCATGTGAAGTCCATGTTTATATAGATCGCCTGACCGCGCAAAGCTCTGTTGCATTCTAATAACCGCTTGAGTGCAGTTCAGGTCGCATAGGGAAGTATTGAGATCGTCAGCGGCTAACACTGCTTTGCACAATAGACTCTGTAGCTACGCGATCTCAATAGAGTGACAAAAACACTAACAAGCTTTCAAGTTTTTGAAATTATTATACCCCTATACCCCCCTCCCTGATGGAAAAGACCCCGCCACCTTCTCGTGGTTTCCATTGAACGTTATCATTTGTACATAATCAATTAATACATTCGATATTGTTTACCGAATTTATCTATGTCTCTAATCTTCATGCTATTCTCTGAAACAACGTTTTTGTTAACGAAAAGAGGTAGGCAGGTTTTAGCGCTTCGAATGTTGGAATGCTCCGATACAAATTATAATTCGTATGCACCGCATATAATACTTGACCTGTTGCAACTATAGGACGGGAAAGAAAAATTGCGAAATCATGTGTCAATCAATCACTATTTAGAGCTTCTCGACCTATCTTTTTACTTATCAATTTTGTCCAAAATATCACTAGCTTCATTTACAAAGCTCATCCTGCTTCACTCTTCCTTTGTTTTGTGCATGTTGATTTGAACACGACTCGTAATCTATATTTTGGTTGTAGTTGCATTTTGAATGCAGTTGTGCAGTAATGTAGTGCAATTTCTTATGTACGAATGGTATCGACCAAGTGCGGGAATCCCTATTTAAAATGATTACTAAATCTCTGTTATCGCCATTTTCAGAACTTCGAAAGGAATTGCTTCTTGATACGCAATTTTCGCAATACCTCATTACAAGCTGACAAACATCACACAAACATTACATCCTCATTACAAGTGCACGAGTTATTCCTGTCTCTGTGTTGCCCTCATCTGGATGTGAAAATTCTTTTCGCGATCATATAGGTTGGAATCCTAGACGAAAACTCTATTTGCGATTTCATGCAATATTTCTCGGCAAATCCTCAGAGTGAAAAATACTCGTTTCGATGAGACTATATTCTTCAATTATTTTGTTAATTGTCATTGCTTCGCATCAGAATCCTGAATTTTTCAAACCCATAGCCACTCGTGGATGATTAAAATGTTCGAATTTTTCATTCCAGAAGTAAGCATGCAGTACATGTAGCATTTGCCCATGAAAAGAGGGAATCTGCGAATACCGATTTTGGTGTTTGATTGTGATTAGAGAAACAGAAAACGTAGTCCTGCATGATCGTTAGCAGTAGAAAGTTTCAATTGGGTGTATAATATCGGTGAATTACCGGGTAAAAATATGATAATTATAATTATAATAATAATAGCAAAAATTGGAAAATTATGTTTTCGTAGAAATTCTGATTCCACCACTCTCAAGATCTGTCGAATGCAAACAATTCCTTGATTCATTCACGTCACAAGTCCAAGGTTCATCCCCAACGACCCAAAAACCAAATATATTTTGAATTGTTTTACTTGTACTCGATCAATGGATTCATGTTTTTTCAGCGCTGTACTTACTCTGATAAGCAATTATCAACTTGGAATATTTTCATTTCTGATGGGCTCCAAGTATGTATGAATTTCTGTGAGCTCGATCGGATGGGTCATTCTTATTTTTTCTGTTGTGGAAAACGATTTATATAAAGCCATATCCACAAGAGGAAACTGATTTTCTCATATATGTTTGCTGCTTCGAGAAAATTTTGGTCCATGAACGTAGTTCTAATGAGGCCAAAGAATGCTCAGTGCGGATTTCTTATATTTTTTGTGTGTTGAATTTTTTTGTATTTTTTTCACAAAAAAACCATTGAAAATTTGTTTGTTTTTGAAAATCAAAAATTCAAAATAGTAATATCCAAAATTTTCATTAAGTTTTGGATCATGACGCAAAATGCGTTTTCGAGTCCCCGATTTTACACATAAAACTCAGCGATTCTAAAAATGTCCATCTTCGTGCCAAAAATATTCGAAGTCACCAGGACCTTATGAAACAACGAAAATTTTTCGAGAAATTAAAAAGCTGATGATGATCTAAGACATATTGACAATTCTCATAATATATGAATGGAATGGAATGAGCGCCAGTGATATTATTACCCATTGAGTATTGGGCGTACCGACGGTACTGAAATCAATGTGGTTTGCCTGTTGCACACCAGGTGTGCTGCGATCGTTTCAAACCTCGTTTCCGACTTCGGGCTCGGTGCTGGCACACCCTTGAGTAATTCATCTTTTCATCTTAGAAGTTAATGGTCGAGCGATAGATGGCGTTGGGGTATGATAGGTGATTTAAAATGAATTATCGATAATTAATGTTTACAGATCTTCGATGAGTTAATATTAATTAAGAGAAATCACTACATCCATACACGCATTATCATATACGTGTATATCAGGGTGTCCGTTATTTCCCCTATTGGATTCGTTTGAGCCATTACTACCTGAATTTTTAATTCATGGCCAAAACAAAATATATCAAACATGAGAAAGCGCTAAATCTTCACTTTAAACCGTGCCGAGATCGTGATACGTTTTCCACTTGAATAACATGGGAGTTTGCAACATTTTGCCTCGAAGTTTTCAAACCTGAACTGAATCACAGTGCGACAGTGAGAGCCACATATTTTCATCGAAAATTTGATGCTCTACAAAGAGGGTCCCTTGTAATTTTTCGATATAATCACTCCTTCAAAAGTTATTTAACATTGAACTTGTGCTCATGGTCAATTTTTTAACTTTTTCGATTTCATTTTTATTTCTATTTTCCTTAACTGTGAAATCGTCGCATAAAAGAAGAAAATCGCGCCCTCTAATTTTTCACAGGTTGACCTTCTGTTTTTGGTCTGGCGACTGAACTATATCGTTATTTATCGTTGATACACTTCCTGCATTCTTGTCATCCTCATTATTTATTTTTATCATTGTGATAACTTATACATTATTACTGTGATACCGTGAATGATTATTTATTTCTATCATTGTAATCACTTACATACATTGTTACTGTAATACCGTAAACCGAAAAAAATTAATCAATTGGTTATGACTTTTGAATGATATACGCAAGATTGAAAATTGATAAGCAAACGAAGGTCGATGCGAATAGTAGTAATAACACGGAGATACCTTGTGAATCTCAACCATATTTTTTGTATGTGTACATCAGTTTTTGAGATACTTTAAACAGAAAAAATTGAATAAATTGTTCATAAGTTTTGAATGCAACGACCGATTTTATTAGAATTTGGAAAGCAAACGGGGAGCAATAATACGGAAATACCCTGTAAATTTCAACCCTTTTCGTACATTAATTTTTGAGATACCGTAAACAGAAAAATTTTCTAAAAATGGTCTGCGAAAAAGAAGAAGAAGAAGAAGATTGTGATTTTCATCAACTTTGAACCTTCATAACTCCGGAACCGCTGGACCGATTTCGTTCTGGTTTTTCGTGGATTCTCGTACCGTGATAACAAATAATTTTTGTCTGAACTTTTTTGCGAAATTACCAGCCGTTCGCGAGAAAAAATACCCCCGTTTCAAATATAACGAGTTGGCTCGAGGAAAGATTGCTTGCTGGCGCTCGCCTGCCTACGGTACTTGGCGGCGATTCGCTGCCGCAAATCTTGATCCTGCAGATCAAGAACATTATAAATTCTAGGAGTATCTGATGTGCTAGTACTTGAAGCATTCTTTTTAATAGTGCCTGCGCCTGAAACTTCTGTCATTAGTACTTTTATTTGCAAATCGTTATTACCAATATCGACATCCATATTTTCGCCTCAGATTTCGTTTTTACTTTCATTAGCTTATAATTCTGTGGTACCAGCAGTGACCCTATTCGATACAACGAACCTATCTAATTTTGTCATTTTCGCTTTCGTTTCATCTTCTCTTTCTTTTTTTTCCTTCGCATGTTTTCCCTACTGAGAACCGCTCAATTTTTTACTTCGACTCATGGCGACAAAAGATGTATTAACTATTCAATACAATGTTCCGTACGTCTGTTACTCAAACCTGTAGAATTTTTTACCATACTTTACTCGCGAGAGAACGAAGAACCGCGAGGTACCACCACCGGCACCATCGCGACGCGTCGTGGTGAAATGATGTACCTTGGTTTCGGTATCACTAGCAGCCACGGCCGTAGGTTTGGGTACGCACGCATGAAAGAAAAAATGAAATGAATTCAATAATTATCATTTCAGCAGAATGTATTTAGAACACGGTCTGACGACAAATACTGTAATAATGTAATCTCAACTTAAAAATCGGCAATGCTGCTTCTAAAAATTTGCCGTCTCTAAAGATTTGCCGCCCTAGGCCTAGGCCTTGTCGGCCTAGGCGTTAATTCGGCGCTGGAGAGAGAGGTACGATACGTTAAACAAAGAGGGCAAGAAAATATAATAGAAAGAGGCCAATAATATAATAGAAAGAGACCAAATTATTGCGCGGTCAACACCGCATGCGTTGCCTTGCTGCGTACTACTTTACTAAATACGTTTTACGTGGAGATCGAATATTCTAATTACTCGAAACTACAAATTCACAATACTAATTATCATACACAATATTAATCTAATTCTCCACGGCTCCTTCTACGCCCGCAATACTCTCGGAAACGTGACAGACCAAAAGATTCAGGCGTAACTAAATTATAACAACTACGCAAAATATACGAACAATAGGACATAGACCCAATATTAAATTATTATCTCAGAATAGGGCTCCGAAGAGCGAAAAAATAAAAGGCGTCAGCCAGTCGCGAATTAACTCATACAGTACTCAAAATATGATCTCAACAAAATCGATACGAGATGGCCTTAATCAAAATTTATTCAAACCCAATAATAGCTCAATAGCTCATCAAAATAATCATAACGGCACGACAGCAGAGGCTTTCTTGGCCCAACAACCGCGTGGAAAAACTAGAACAATATGGACCTCGATACGATCGACTCCATGGAGAGTTAATTCGTGCCTTTACAACAGGAAAGTTAACCTTACTTTAAAATAGCAGGGAATAGAAAAGAGGCACAAGTTTTAGCAAGTGAAGCGAAAGCGGGGTTGAAGCAAAAGTGAAGAAAAGACTGTGAAAGCGGAAAGCTAAATTGAATAATACTGAAGGGGGGGCAAGCAAAAGGAAGCGGAACGGTACTGTAGATGAAGAATTTCTGCGATCTGGTCGGTACGACGGTCAAACGTAGAAGAGGACGAATCTTCGATCCGTCAGTTGAAATATTTATGTCAGGTGGGGGTGACGTCAGCTCCTGATTGGCGGGTTGAGCCACTCGTTGCGCTGACTGCGCAGGGTGGACGGTGAGACTACTGCTTCAGACTGCACGGACTTCGCTGTATGCCAGGTATTTCCTTGGATCGTCTTTTTATGGCACTCGAGGATTCCACCGCCGCCGCAGGGTAGTACTCCGACCGTGGGCTCACGCATAACCTCCCTAGCCGGAAGGGTTTGGCTGCAGTGCGGCGATTTTCACGCTGAATCTTCGCCGGGCTGCACCAGCAGCGTCGTAGGGAGTTACCAGAATTCTCCTCCCGAAATTCTACTACCCCTTGAGGTGAATAGGGGGTCCAGGAGCTTTCTGGGGTAACCGCGGGGCCAACACGGGGTCCTCAGGGTGGATGATAGTAGGGTGGTTCGGCACCTGGCCGAGAACTCCGGAAAACGGGAAGTCTTTTATTGTAGATGTTACTCCACGACCCTATACGCCGTCATCAGGGAATCCACAGGATGATACGAGACGATAATTGGGGATTGTGCACCAGGGAAAAAGTGGTCCCCGGGACGATACTTTGGCGGTACGAGATGGTTGACGCTACCCTTCGTCCATTTCTTGTGGCATCTTGGGCTGTGCGTCGGGTCTGAATTGCAGTGACTGAGTTTGATGCGGTTGGGTCCGTGAGCCTTCAGCAGTAGCTTCCGTTGGGATGGTAGTCCCTCGGTGGTCGGGCTCGTCCGCAGATAGAGGAGGGAAATCGAAACGGGAAAAAAATACACAAAAATTAATAACAATATCCTAACTGCCTAAATCTGTCACGATTTGCCGAGAGTATCCCGCCGCACCGACCGTATTTACGCGGCATCGCACCCCCTGTAACGTGCATCCCAAATGCAACGTTACAGTAGTTATCAAACATCTCCTTATAATCACTACATATATAATGCTTCATTTTCTTATACAATTCAGTAATCCGAACATTCCAATAATCCGGTACTCTAGTTTTTAATAGTGCCGGATTAATGAGATTCTACTGTACGTGAATATAACTTTGTGTCATGCATAAAACTACCAAAGAAGACTGGAATGAACACGCACAACAAACCAAATTACCAATTGAAAGAATATAAAAATTTTGGAAAAATTAAAAAAAATCAAATCAAATCAAATAAAGAAAAAAGAAATTGGAGTACGTGGTCCTTGGCGGGCTAATGTTATTTTGTTTTACAAGAATTCCGTTTTTTTTCCTGAAAAGCCCGCCAAGTCCCACTACCTCCAATTTTTTTTTTCTTTATTTGATTTAATTTTTTTTTTTTAATTGTTTTAAAAATTTCATATTCTTTTAATTAGTAATTTGGTTTGTTGTGCGTGTTTATTCCAGTCTTCTCCAGTAGTTCTCAAGTACATTAAGGCTGTCCCAGCGCCGCCACCGAACTCTGAATCGGTGTAGATCCAGTTGCAAGACGTTAGGCGGCATTCGCACATGTACAGGGTCAGCTGCTGTGTGGGTCTGAAACGCACGATGAACGGGCCAGTGTTGACATGGCCGCGCTCTGGAGCTGCATGCTCGGCTCGTATATTTGGGTTTTGGTTGCCAAATGGCAATAATTAGCGTCGTGATTCATCCGAACGATCAATCAGATTAGCCTACAGGGAGCTCTTCGGCCCAATTGAGTGTTTTTTTTGTGAATACTGCGTATTTTGTGCAATTGTGGTTCGTGTCGGTGAGTTGCAAGATCGTGTTGGTGACAGCTGATTCGGGACTTCGGAGAAATGAATATTTTATTGATTTTAACGTGATTTGTTTGTTATTCTGATCGAAAAGCCCCCTGTACCGCACTTTGAAGAGTAAATTCTCAGCAAATTTTAGACAGATCCATTGTTTTACCGAGGCGAATTTCGCAAGATGCGATTGCGCTCACACAGACGTCACACAACCATGGAAAAATAAGACGTGGTGGGGGTCGCTGGGATACCCTTAAAAGAGCACCGAACGGCAACCGAGTATCTATACAGTTGAGAGATGGGAAAAGCGCTGTATGGCCGACTGTCTTATTCGTTATCCCCTAAGTCATCAACTTTTCGCGAAATTTGGATGTATTTTCGCAATATAAATTGCGGTGTAGCTTTTATCTGACAAGGAGAGGCTCAGACCTTCGGATCACAGATTCTGACCGAAATTTTACAGGTGTCTTTTCGAGCCTGAAGATGAAGTCTGTGATGTGTCATTCCATCTAATGGGCATTCCTTCCTAGATTATAAATTAAAAACAAAGAAAAAAATTAGAAAAAACATAGGAAACCAATACTGAATCACTATATCATTGAAACTTTCTCAGAGGAACTTAAAAAAAAATATTCCAGTCATAAATATACCACATTTCACGTTTATCACTACATCACACTCGTCGGAGGCACAGTCGAAGGGCTCGAACAGCTTTCTTCCAACTTCTAACGAACTTGATTCTTCAAGAAATATTTCAGAATTCACGTAGATCCTAACTATCATCTGCAATGCATCGAGGCCATAGATTCCTTCATCAACGAACATTTTTTGGCTGAAAGATCTGAAAATAACAACGGTAATACCAGTCTTACTGCAATGTTACATGTATATTGTCGATAAAAAAACATTACATTTATACTTATATATTTTGAATACATTCACCACTTTGATCAACCTTCCATGAAGATTCAATACTCATCTTATCGAATGATGTTAGTCGTGACAGATCAAGTAAGGTTATGTTCTCCGACCAAATGGATGTATGCCACATCTCAATGAGTACAGCAAGTACAAGCTGTCATGAAATAGCCGTCGATAGATTTCGGTAGAAAAAGGTAACGTTCTGCTCTACCGACACGAGCCGTTGTGTGTCGATCGAGATCTGTCATACGTTGCTGTATAAGTCTATGGCTGTAAGTGACGTAAAAGCTCTTATAATTGTGTTAGCGTATTTCCATCCAAACAAAAACAGTATAATAAGGTAAAGATAAATTTTCAATCTTTTGTATCGATGGCTATTTCATGGTAGCTTGTACTTGCTGTACTCATTGAGATGTAGCATACATCCGTTTAGTCGGGGAACATAACCTTACTTGATCTGTCACGACTAACACCAGCCAACACTATTCCATAAAATGAGTATTGAATCTTCATGCTACGTTGATCAAAGTTATGAATGTATTTAAAATATATAGGTATGAATGTAATGTTTTTTTATCGATAATATATATGTAATATTGCAGTAAGACTGGTATTACCGTTGTTATTTTCAGATCTATCAGCCAAAAAATGTTCGTTGATGAAGGAATCTATGGCCTCGATGCATTGCAGATGATAGCTAGGACCTACGGGAATTCTGGAATATTTCTTGAAGAATCGAGTTCGTTAGAAGTTGGAAGGAAGCTGTTCGAGCCCTTCGACTGTGCCTCTGACGAGTGTGATGTAGTGATAAACGTGGAATGTGGTATATTTATGACTGGAATATTTTTTTTGAAGTTACTCTGAGAAAGTTTCGACGATATAGTGATTCAGTATTAGTTTTCTATGTTTTTTAATTTTCAAACAAAATTTTTTTTCCTCCTAATTTTTTTTTTTGTTTTTAATTCATAATCAAAGAAGGAATGCCCATTAGATGGAATGACACATCACAGACTTCATCTTTTGGCTCAAGAAGACACCTGTCAAAGTTTGGGCAGAATCTGTGATCCGAAGGTCTGAGCCTCTCCTTGTGAGCCTAATTTCAATAACATTGATAATCGACGAGATGTGATCTCAGAGTAGTTATCAACGCTAAGGCCGTTTCTACGATCAGAATTTTCAACGTCATCGTCGTCTCCGGATCCTTTTCCTCCTTGGCTCTATTTCTATGAGAAGTAGATGCAGTATATAATGCAAACACGATTTCTGCTAAGGTTCAAACTGCAGACACATGGGCGTGACCATCGCTTCCGTCGTCTCGTTATTTTCTAGGGACTCTTTAGGGAATCTAGTCGTCTCTACTGTACCATCAAGGTAAAACTCCATTTATGCGTCGTTTTGCGGCGAATAGCTGCGGTAGCATGCGTTAACCAATCATGCAGGTGGACGCAGTTGCGGCAGCGGCAAAGTGCGTTAGCCTGCGTTGACCAATCGTAAGCAAGGCGCGTTTATTTCAGTGATCAGCTTGTGCCATGTGCGGCTGCTGCGGCTACGCACGGCGATTTCTTCGGATAGGATCGGATTTGATCGGACATTCTCGGCTACTTCTGCGAAAAGTTGTATATTCAAACGCTTAAATATCTCTGCGAAAAAACATGGAAACGCAAGAAGAAGCTATTTTATCGCAAAGCGAAATGAACGAATTAGTTATTTATAGCGTGAGAATTCGTCCCGAATGATGGGACTTGCGAATTAAATTTTACAAAGACAATAATGTGAAAATAATGAAGTGGTCCGAAGTGGCCTACGAACTCAATGTCCCCGGTAAGTTGAAATCATCCATAATTATATTTAAAAACACATACAATTTGAAAATTAAACCGGAGTTTTGAAATTCATTGGTCGACATTTAATATACATATGATCATATATTTTTGAGATGAATTCGTGAAAAATCGCTGGCGTTCGCTCCGGGACCGATACGTCGAGGAGAAAAAAAAAGGCACTGACTACGAGTGGTCAAGAAGCGTCGGCCTGTTCCAATGGCTGGTACCTCCTGAGCCACATGCAATTTCTCCGCGACGTCGTCGAACCACGCCGGTAAATGATTGC
The DNA here is from genome assembly GCA_963978495.1 of Athalia circularis. Taxonomy (NCBI): domain Eukaryota; kingdom Metazoa; phylum Arthropoda; class Insecta; order Hymenoptera; family Athaliidae; genus Athalia; species Athalia circularis. The sequence goes on from OZ021702.1 coordinate 12,476,494, forward strand.
TATGATAATCGAATATTTCATGATCAATACTCAAGTTATACACGTAATGCATTCGATAATGTGATTGTGTGTTTTCTTTGATATTCAGAGCGGTGACAAGTCTGGAACCTTCGGCCATCCTCACACTTTGCTGCAGATCATCAATTAATGCAGCGGCAGAAGCCGTGGAGAGCTCGAGTACGTCTTCAGCGGAAATGAATTCGCAGACCAATACTCACGGTGTGAGTGCGGAGGAAAGCTGATGGCTTGTGATGAATATCAAGATATTGGAATTATTATTTTTCCGTTTTCATTTCTTTCGGCCATTTAAAGGATGCGGTACCCAAGAGCGCACATTGGGATGAAATCCGATCAGGGTCCGGCACCACTAGCGCCGATTCCGCCAATTTTCAAGGTCGCGCTAGTGGATCTCGGAGGCGGTCGGGAAAGAAAGGTCATTATTAATATTATTCCCGAAATATCGTTGTCGTCGTATCTTATCATACCTCGTCGATTTTTGATTACAGTTTTTGATTCCAGACACACGCCCAGAAGCTGATCCCGTAGAAACAGCAATTATAGAAGCACTCAAACGGCCAGCTCCATTGCCTCAGTGTCAAAATTCAATCGATAATCTTTCTGCGGACGAATTGTTCTTCATGTCGGTAGCACGGGAAGCCAAGAAGTTCAAACGCAAAAATCAACTTTTATTAAGAAAAGTCGTGATGGATGCATTAGTCGAACTCGCCGATGAAGACGACGATGATCAATAAAACCACCTCCATATTTTTATAGTTCATAAAATTTCATAAAAGCGTTTCAGAATTCGTGAAATTGTATAAAGATTACTTGATTGAAAATTACTTACTATATATTATAAATTGATAATGCCCTAAAAATGCTAAAAATTAGAATTAAATACACGTCATGTGATAGATACGTTATTTTGTGTTTTTCGAAATTTTTTCGAAATTTTTTGCTATAGTACTATCGCAAATTGAATATTTTTGAAAATGAATAACAAAGTTTTTCAAGTCTGAATAACGTTTTTTGGTCCAACATACTTTCTGTAATGTCTTTGAGATACCGTGAACAGAAAAAACTCAATGAATTGTTCATAACTTTTTAATGCAAGATCCGAATTGATTAAAATTGGAGAGGTAAACGGGGTCGGTATTACGAAAATACCTTAAAAATTTTAACTTTTTACGAACATTAGTTCTTGAGATACTGTTAACAAAATTTTGTTATGAAAATGGTCTGCAAAGAAGAGGAAGAAGATTTTGATTTGCATCAACTTTGAACCCCCATAACTCTGGAACCGCTGGAGCGATTTCGTTTTGGGTTTTCGTAGATTTTTGTACGGTGATAACGAATAATTTTTGCCTGAATTTTTTCGCGAAATTTTCAGCCATTCGCGAGAAAAAATACCCCTGTTCCAAGTATAATGAGTTGGCTCGAGAAAAAATTGCTGGCTGGCGCTCGCTTGCCTACGGTACTTGGCGGGGATTCGCTGCCGCGAATCTTGATATACACATTATTTCAATCTAACTAATCACTAATCTTCATGTTGTTCTTCTTGCGACGTGATCTGTGATGCGCTTTTGATATTAGGTGACGATATCCGTCCTCTTTCGAAACTAGGTAACCGATTTGATGGGGTACACGCGCGTTCAGTAGATAACATCTGGAAAGAAATCACGGTATTTGTTAGAAATTACCAATATCATCTTATTAATATTGCAACTGAATATATATCTGTTCAGTTACGACGTTCCGCTTGATCTTGGTATCCTTGTCTTACGAAGTGAGGTAACTTGTCCCATTGCCAGGGAACATTACCCTCCCTCATAAAATAAGTAGCATACGCGTCCCGATCTAATTTCTTTATACCTCGTGGAATCTGGTCAGCCATCAACGGGGGATTCATCGGTACCACCAGTTCAACTTCATTTCGCCACTGTCCCAGTATTACATTCCCGTTTCTATCTTCCCAATCAATTAATGGCACCGGGATGTATCTTTGTTGTCCGGGTGGTAAATTCAATTCGGCATTTCTCAGCCAATTGTGCAGTGTGACACAGCTTCTCAAAATACTGTCCAATAACGGGAGTGACGCCACAATGGGTTTGCGGGATATGCGCCACTTACACGACAGCACGCCTGCGAATTCTGCAAAATTCCGCCATCGCTCTCTTGTCCGGCTGATCCTATGCTCACATAGGTGAATCGCAATTGGGCATCCCATACTCCTAACAATACAGTGCTGTATGTCCCCTTATAATTATAGTACAGCGAGCCGGTATTCTTAAAACACTGCGCTACTATATGTTTGCCAGCTATTGCTCCCACGCAATTTGGGAAGTTCCACATATCGTTGAAGTCTTAGGCGATTTCATTCCAGGTTTCCACGGTGGGTTCAGTCAGTACCCTGGGCTGAAGAACCGACCATATCGCCTCCGTTGTTTTACCGATTATTTGGGGGATCGTTGACCTGCCTACACGGTACAGATAATGCAGGCTCACCATACTATCCCCCGATGCCAAATACCAGATCGTCAGTGATCAGCTTAAGCTCGGGCTTATCGGTTCCCTCAAATAGTTGACCTAACTTACCAATTTCTGTGTGTTTCGTATCTAGCTTATTTTGATATTCTGATTTTTTCATTTTATTATTATGAGTATCAGCGTGATTATCTTTGTTACTAACATTATTCTCAATGGTATCATTTTCATTAGTTTTGAATAATTTTCGAGCCTTGGTATTTGCTAAGCGCTTACCGTAACTATTTTTCTTTGTTTTTGGCATCGTTACAAAGTATTGTTTGAATTATTTGTTCAAATTATAAATATCAAGATCAGTGTGATTTGTGATATATGTTATGATAAGTATATTATTTTTGTATGTTCAGTTCGATATTTTGTATAATAGGTGTGATTAGAAAATTGAAGGAATTAATATCCCGATATAAGTATGATTAAATGTCCAAATCAATTTCCAATGAATTTATCGATTGCAAATGCAAGAATTATTTTCGATTTATTACACTGTACAGCTATAGACTGTACGTATATATATATATATATATATATGTGTGTATTATGTTTTCAATTTTTTCGTTTATATATGAGTTTATATTTTCACCATATAGAATATTATAGTTATCTGAGAATTTAATATCATAAATGAAGCACACCTATTTACTTCTTATTTTGTACGTTACAATTAGTGATGTAACGCTTTTTAATTATGTATTAATAAACTCGTTGTTATATTAATATGATATTACAATTAAAGTAAACAAAATAAAATTTAGTTGCAAGCTGTGACTTTCGTTTCCAGCAAACTACTAAATTCAAACAGTAATTTCAAGTGAAGTTTAGCCGTTACCATAGTTAGGTTTCAATAATGTGAAGTTGCGAGCAAAATTTGGAAAGAAGTTATGACAATTGATAGTAAATTGACCAATCATAGTATTGCATTGTGAGTATGATGCTTTATGGGTGAATTTAATTTATCGTGCTGTCTTGCAACTGACAAAACAAAAGGACGCCTAATATGCTTATTATACTTGATATTATAACGATTCATCAAATGATACCTGAGAATAACATGAAAGTAAATCATTATTTGATAAATTTCCATTATATATATTTAGTAATTCGGCCATTGAAAAGTTTATTCAATGAATTTTTCACGCCAAATCCAAATGTTCACTAAATTATATGGCTAATTTATTAATCCATTCAATTGCTATTTCCTAATTAGGATTAGGTGAATTGATTAGCGCCTGTTTGGTACAATGATTTTTTGATAATTATACTGGGTTTATTTTGACAACTATTTTTTACTGAACAATTTTTGTTTATGAATTATTTATTCAAATCCAAGTCATTATTTCTGTAAATCTTCATTGTTATGTTACACTTAGTAGCCAAACGTATAGTATAGTTAATGATTGTGTACTTTTTCATTATGTTGACCCAAAACTATTTCATCGAATATATGATGTATTTCAGTAACTCGAACAACTAGAGATGGTTTAAATCATGAAGGTGGCGGATGGCAATCAAGCATGTCAAGGTACTTCATGATAGCACGAGGCTGTTTCAATGGCTGGAGACGTATCACAACTGATGATGATAGTATAGCAAGATTTGGTATGAATTATGCAGAATTAATGTCACATACTCATGTGCTATGAGTATGGTTTTTTTTTTAATACTTAGCTTATTCCATAATCTCATCTTCTTGATTCTTAAAATATATTACTTCAAAAAATCAATATCACATTGTTCATATAAGTTGAAATATTTCCTCGTTTGCAGTTGTAAAGACAACACGGAATGAGACTCAAGACAAAGGCCATGAGAGCAGATAGCAAAGATGTGATGCTCTTTAAGCTCCTGTGATGTTGCAGATTTTATCTGCCGTCACAAGAGGTCCTGAACCGTTGGCGGACCTTAGTTAGGTAAGGCCAGTTAGGTTTCCTGCGGGAAAATAGCCTCGAGGCTGAGGAAAACGCTCCGAGAGGCGACCGTGACCGACCTAGACACCTAAACTTTTTAGTAATTCGTTTATTTCGATCCCCCACTTCTCTGACATGTACCACGGACGGACGAACGAGGCCGAGGGCCATCAACGAAGGCCAGCAATTTGGAGGACAGGTCCCAGCGAGAGACCGATCTCTGGATAGCCAGCGGAGGCTGCACAGACGCGGGGGAGTGCCGAGGGCACTCAGCAACGAGGGAGATCGGCGGCGGATGTGAGTCCCGCCGTCACCAAGAGCCAGCGAACCGCGGTCCGCCCCGAATTTTGAGCTCCTGATGAAGAACTGCAGGTGCTGACCACGCTGTAGGCTCGACCACCAGCTACACACCACCGCGAAGACACCGCCGCGCCAGAGCGCCGGCAACCAGGCACACGATCGTCTTCACCGTTTTCCGAAATTGCGGATAGCGCCGCGGTCTCTAGATTAATCCCAGACAAGAGGGGGAAAATATGGAGAATTTTGGCGGAGACACGCTGTCTCGTCACTCTGCCGTAGGCTGTACGCCCGCTAGGGCTAAATAAGAAATTAGATACCCGTGTGGGCATTCGTTGTTGATAGAGATAGAGCGAGTGAAAGTGAGCCGGAACGAGGGAATTTGGAGATGGACCCTAAGAGGGAAGCCGTGCTCTTCTGCGCGTGGCTGGAGAGTAGTGAGTGCTAATTACTCAGCCCTAATTAGTGTCAGCACCCGTTGTGGGCAATCGACAGTTTTATCGATTGCTAGCTCACGCCACGAAGCGATTTTGTTATCCGAGGTGGGTCTGATATCACCGATCTCCGACGTGGTAGGGCGCAGCCAGTGTTCCCCGAGAAGTGGGAAGTTATTGTTGTTAATATTTGATATAGTTCATACGGGCTGTGCCTAGCCAAGTTGAGTTTCCCCGCAGGGAAAAATTCTAACGTTAAAAGAATTTGCGGTCTTGTAACGGCGCAGTGGCCGGTTAACGGTCAGGTGTTCGTGGGTCACGGTCACCCTCGATATTTTGATTGCGGGGGCCTTCGTTTCGGTGAACGGCAGAGTCAACTAGCATTAGACTCCGTTATTTAATTGTATCTTGTGGCATATTATTATTCATGGTTGTTTTTTTTGGTTATTATTGTTAGGCCTTATTTCATTCAGACCGGTATAGGTTGTCGTGGCTCTTAGTGAGCGCCGGATTTTGTCTCTTTTTTTTTGTTAATTTATTTACCATTATTTATTATTCCTTTTACTATGTACTGCGTGTAATTTTGTTAATTTAATCCGGGGGGATTTCTCCTAGTGGTGAGGCCGCCTTTACACGGTTCTCCACCCCGTCCAACCCCCGAGGGGTGTTCGTTACCCCGCGTAAAAATTATTTTGTGTTCCCGTGACGAATAAAAATTGTGAATTTGTTAAAGTGATTCGCTCGAGTCGTTATTACTATTGCCTGTCAATCCTCAGATAATCCCGACCCCTCTCCGCGGTACTGTTGTAATCGGGTGTTCGATTTCCCAAGTATGGAAGGTGCAAGCTTCGCACTATTGCAATACACTGTTTATGCGTTGGGCCATACGTAGAAATCTGCATACACAGCACTGACCTCCTAAACGCAGTTAAAAGGCCTACACGCAACGCACTCGTGGTCAGAACATCGGGACCCGTTATCACGTGCAAAATCGAGTATCGCTATAAGTTAACGTGTATCTTCCTATTTTAGACCATACTTCTCATTGTCATCTATAAATATTAAACTTCACTTATAATTGTACGACTGAGTACCAACTCTTAATTCGACGACGATCCTTACCAAATAAATAAAAGTATTGTTATACTGGGATTCCCGAATCCAATCTTAACAGTACTGAGCTACCGAGGCACCGCAGGTGCATATTGTTAGGGACGGCTACGGCCAAAATTCTTGAGCAGCGGGCAACCGCCTGGCGCCCAACTTAGATACGTGGGTAATCACTCTTGCGGCGTTTACCTTCCCCGCACCTGAGTTCTCCGGCGAAGGGCGGGGAACCAAAAGGAAGCGTCACACTCCATAACATAAGTTTAGGTACGGAAGGTTGATGTGTTGGTCGTGACTGAGGATGTATAACTTGGGAGTCCCATCGTGACAGACGGAGATTACAGCGTAATTCCCAAGAACATGGCAGTCCTGGTAATCGTGGCCAAGACTATTGGGACCAAAGTAGTGCTGGCGATCTGGTACCCAACAACATAAAAGCCAGTGGCGATAAGGGGGAAGGGTCAGACCTCCATTTCACATATTTTCATTAATTAATATTGAGTTCTACGTATATTCAGAATGAAATCAATACAGATTGAAATTTCTATTTTTTTAATAACTGATAATTAGTAATACATTTTTGATAATAAATATTAATTATTCAATCTAAATACAAACCTTTTTTTTATTATTGTTTATTATTACTATTGACATTACTTATGCTATAGCTATGAATATTCGATATTCTGATCTACTTGCTTCATGTTTTTAACATCGTTTTAATTCTCTTTTCTTGAATGAACATGATTGATATACATACATTATTCTACCACGAGTTGTTATTTTCCTTTATTTCGACATGTGTGTATGGAATGAAGTGTGATATCCTGTTAATTGAGAGTTTGTCCGGTGAATTAGGATCATGCTTGGTTGCACAGTTTCTTTGGTATTCATTTTGGTTACACACGTTATGTTAGTGTGTAATGTGTTACTATTCTTTCATGTAAAATACGTGGTGTAGTTTCTTTGGGTATTTTGTAAGTGGAAAATTTCAATATGAACTAGCAACCTTATTAATAGGAGAGACTATACTTGGATACGATAGCTCAAATATTTCTAAAGTATGTTGTGACCATTGTTCTGTGTAATCTATATATGGGTTATTCTCATGAAATCTTGAAATTCCTGTCCTAGTAGTTTCTACAATAAACCTAAGCGATTTAGGATGGTATTTTTTTTTTTTTTAAAGAACATCATCAAGGCTAAAAATGTTGGTAATAACTTAGGAACGGTACGGTCATTCATGAGGAATAATAAATATATGGTACTCTGAAAATCATTCCCTCACTATGTCCCAAACTCCAGATTAAAACATTGTTTAAAGTTTTTATCGAAAATTTCTCAAAAAATCTGTTTGCAAGTATGGCTTGTCTATTGTGAATAGAACAACTTTTCAAAATTTCTCTGAGTTTAGGATCATAAGTCATCAACAAGTTGTCTCATGTTGACTTAACATGTGTCCCATGAAAAATAATCATTCCCTTACATCATTACCAACAGTCGTTAATTAGGTACATTTTGGAAGACTTTAGTAACAGTCTCATTAGTTTTTGACAGTTGGTAGTACGGTCACTTGTTCGAAATGGCGAATTGACTTCAAACTTGTTAGAGTGCTTGTTGGAAGAAGATATCATTGTAATTTTTTAAAGATTACATTTTAAACAATCATTCCCTCACAGCGAAGAATAAAAAAGGTAATTGTAATATTTGAATTTTGATCTAGTAGTAAAGTATGTTTTTAGAGGTAGTAAGCGTAGAGAAAAGTTAGATGGTTACAAAAGGTTATGTTGCGAGATTTTTTAGGTGATGGTTTATTTTGTCATTCCCTCATTTTGAATTAAAATGAGGGAATGATAAATTATGAGGTAATGACTTACAGACTGGATCGACACAGTTTTTGTACATCTTTGCTTTTAGAAACTTTTTAATTACCATTTTGCTTTATTTTAAGGCCAAACAATGGCAAGAAATAACGATAACTACTACTTATCGTGATAGTAATGATTACTACTACGATAAGAAAAAGTTTTGGTTTAAGTATTCTTTCAGTCATCTTCAAGTTGTAATATGAGTTTTGATTCATAATTGTTGAGTTAATATAACTTAGTAGAATTCTGAAGATATTTAAAAAATGAATAATACGATTTCATATGAAAAATGAATATAGACATCATTTCCTCACCTCAGTCATCATTCCCTCACATTTGATTATTTTCAGTGTTCATAAATTCGTTCAAAACTCATTTATTCTGGGGACCACGATATTTTTCACTTCTAGTAACATCAGTAGTACAAATTTGAGAGAAAACGAAGATGAATTAATTTAAATATTTTTCATCAATTTATTGAAAGGCAATTTCGGGATTTCATGAGAATTACCCATATTCAGCATGCTTTAGCTTGTCCATGAATGTTCAGGTTCAGTTTTAGGATCCTACATGATTCTTTCAGCAATGAAATAGTTCAGAACATTGTACATCTTGAGCTTTTCGAACTTTCATAGGTTGATGCGATATGCATCATTGTAAATATTTTTATGTTCCGGCTTGTTTGTTGTTAATCGTCAGTCACATTATAATAATGTCATAAGGGCTTTCCTGTCAATTACAATTGTAGAAAGGTGGAAATAAATGTACTACATTTTTATTGACGAACATTTTTCCATACTGCACCGACGTAGCTACGAAGCTGCTACTGTGCTATCGTCGATGGATAGCCTTCAATTTTTTCCACATAGCTGCTTCAACTTAGCTTCAATCAAACCTTACGTTGTGACTCCACTATATTTAAATTTTTGTCGACAGCCTGTTTTTCTACGTAGCTGCCATCGACTCAGCTACAAAGCCTACGATGATCTCTTTGTCATGCCCTTGTCAACGTCTGTATTCTCCATTCTCCAGCGGGTATCTGCTCAGACCCACAATCGGCTACAAAATTCATGCTGGTCATGCTACTATGCCATTGTTGACAGATAACCTCTCTATGTAGCTGCTGTCTGTATTTATGTCATTAAAGACTGGGCCCCATTTATTTATACCCCGTTTTCCGCATAGCCTTGGGGCATTCCAACGATTCGATACTTGCCACTCCATGAAACCAACGAGATTCGGAGACACTACATTAATAATTAATATTGAGTATTATTGTCATATCATTATACTATCAACATGTTGCAGTCGCGTATGTTTTTGCACGTCTCGAATGAAGTATCAGGCAGCGGCCATCTTGGCTGCGAGCTGTATACGCCTGGTACGTCTAGCGGCTAATGTCGATATATCAATCATTTTTATCTTCACTATCTGAGATCGGATTGATCCCGAAATCAATAGGGGTCGACAGTTTCGCGGAGAAAACCTATATTTTAAATCTGAAGTCGATCCATGCACTCCTTCGAGAGTTATCGTGGATCTACGAAAAAGTCTTGCGAAGGAGAGGAAGAATGCTGAAATTTGCCTAATTTCACTAACTTCAATAATTAATATCTTCGGACCCCCTGGGCCGATTCCGCCCTAATTTTGCAAGCAAGGTTAGTTTGACCAAGCGTTGATATCATATAATTTTTATCGAAAAATATTGAGTCATTCGGATGATATAAAAATCGCCCCCTGTGTTAAAGAGATAAGCGAGTTTGTCCGGGAGAAGGATTCACGCTCGCGCTCGCCCGCCGAAGGGTACTTGGCGGCGATTCGCATTCACGAATCTTGATCCTGCCGGGCATCTGCACTAGCCGTGTTTTTTGGAGTGAATATGGCGAATACGCCTTCACGAGATAGATAAAATTGTCCATATGCAGATCAGTCAAACCACCTACCAGAGATTATAATATCTGCGATGTGTCATCTAAAGTAGGTGCACAGCAAAAGGCACGCTTTCGATTTCCGACCAGCGTCCAGCTTTTTGTATCTTTAGATACTGAAAGCATAGATATATTGAACCAGATCGGACAAGTTGCGAAACTGAATACTCATAAATTATCAAAAAACACAAACTTTTGAATAAAAACAAAAAGAAAAAGTTGGTTAAAAAATCGAAGATATTCGAACCCCATCTTAAAAAAATGCTTGAAAAATTTGTTTTGTAGTGTAGTATAACATGTATTAGAAAAAAAAATCAAAACGGTCGCTCTTCAAGAAAACTTAAAATTTGAGTTTGAAATTAAAAAAAAAATTGAAAGGATGCAAATTTAATCCTTTCATAATTTTTTTCGAAAACTACATTTCAAGACGAAGAATATGACATTCATAACTTTCAGATTATGATGCATGGATCAGGAGTCAGGACTTTTTTAAACTTGCCATACCATTTTTTTTGTTGAAATTTTCAAAAATTCATATCTTAAGAACTTTTGGAGATTAAGGGCTGAAAATTTACAGGTGAGCGTCTTTTGATACAGACAAAAAGAGGTCGAAAATTCGGTTGGACAGGAAAATTTGATTTTTCAAATTTGATGAATCGGTATGGAATGACCCATATGAACGTACATGACAAAAAAAAATTCTCTAAATTTTGTAAGAATATTCATCTGAAATTGGTGTGAAGAATTTGAGATTTTTCAACAAATTCAGCGGTTCACAGTTAGCCAAGGATGTCATATTTCAGAACATAAAAAAAAAAATCTCGATATGGCTTTTTTTAGCAAATTTCCACTCACTTCTTAGAAAAATTATGATTTTGACCTTTCATAGCCTTTAGAATACCTCATGATTCATTTCAAGGGCCAAAATTGACCGAAATCGGGTGGCTCAATTTTTTCAACCATGGAAAATGAATTACTCATTCAGCAATCTATAGAATTCCAAATTTTCCAATATCTTTTTTCAAATTCGAGCACTCAAAAGTTTGAGTTTTTGCGTATAAAATGAATGAAAATAACATCAATATCGTAGAATTTCATTAAAAAGTGATAATTGAGAAAAAAAGGTTATGTACGAATCCTGCTTAGTTTTTCTTGGAAATTATGAATCCACTATACAACATATAGGTTCTCATCCAAAAAAACAAGTTTCTCTTTAAAAACCCCCATACAACCCAGAAAAATTTTGAAATTCATAGTATTATTGAATTTCCGTTTTAGGATTCTGCAAATTTTGTTTCAAATATATTTCATCAAAATCCTCGGTATTTAAGGAAACGGCTTGGAACAGTTGATAAAATTTATCCTGTACATAGAGAGCACAATCCACCACGCCATGTATTCGTGCACTTTTGTATTGTAACGTGGCGTTTTACACCGCCCGTTACCACGGCCCCAAGTTAGGGAAATTTAGGGAAAAAACCAGCCAGAAATGCCAAGAACTCACTCCAAAGGTCAATCGTTTAAGTTTTAGGAGTTTTGAGTTAATTTAGTTTGCTTTTATATTTTATTTATGTGACGACGAACGACGGGACGAGAGGATGCTGCTTTACCGACCAGCTACGACGCTTCCGACGACCCCACTCGATGGTGAAACACCTGGCGTCGCTCGCCATGCCCCAAAAAGGACCCCGAAGATCCCTGGTTGCTCCCGATGATCTTGTGGATGCTGTGGAGGCGGCGTACAGGGTAGCGTGGACTGAGAAGCGCTACCTCCCGCCGCACAACTTCCCAGCCTGGCACCGGACCACTATTTTAACGAACTCCCGACAAACTGAGGTGGCTCCCGCAGAAAGGAGGATAATGAGGCGACTCCCGAAGGCGATGGGCCTGGCAGAAGGTGGAAAATTTAAGTGAGCGAGGCATGCAGGTTAGCCCAGCACCGAGAAGGAAGGTGACTGTTGCGGTGATGCCGGCCCTTCTTCCCGGACTTCCGAGGGAACGCGATGCTCCCGGGATGGCCCTGACGCTCGGCGCCCTCAGAGGGACGACATCGAGAGCGGAGAACAGCGAGGAGGAAATGGGTAGGCGACGCCACGGCAAAGTAGCCAGAAGAGCGGAATTTGTATTGGATTTGGGGCGATTACATAGTCGCCGACGCAATTGGGTCACGAGGTGCCAGGCCGTGACAACGGATAGGCGACCTAATTATGGAAGGGGCCCAACCAACCAGGATCGGCAAGGCCGGAACGTCGAAGAAGAAGAACCTCGTCTCGTCCTACTCTGCGCCGTATCGTCAACGTGGCTACCACGTCTTAATTTTCTCCCGTTTTTCTTCTAGTTTTTGTAATTCGGCTATTATATGTATAATGAAATTTATAAATTAGTGCTCCCGTCGAGCCTTAAGTTTTGTGAATTATTGTAGAGTCAGTTTTCTTGTGCCGATCTCCCGAAACAAAGGTAATGTCTTCCTTTATTTTGCAACGGCCACGAAGTTACCACGCCATTATTAGTTTAGGTTTTGTAGATTTTGAGCTACCGGACTGGTGAATCCTCCGGGTAGCTCCTTGGGTTTCGTTTTGTAGTTTTGTGGATTTTGTATTGGTTAATTTGGTTGATTTGAGGGCAGTGGTAACTCCGTAGCAGATCGACAGTTATCTCTTGAGTTATTTTGTTGGATTTTTATCTCCCGTTACTGGGAGAATATTAGTGTGAATTAGAGGCATTTGGTAAAAAGTATTGACGCTTTGGAGTGACTGAATAGAATATAATAAGATTCCACTTGTAAATATTGCTTTGTATTGGGATTAGCATAATTAGATGGCATTTCTTGGATGGTGTTACGCTTAAGATTTGTATAATCGCTTTATAGTTTCTCCCACTTTGGTGCGTGCCGCTTATCGGCCAACTTATTGTTTTGTAATTTTGGCGCTTATGGTTTAGTGGCATTTTTTGAGATAACGAACCCTGCATTATTGCGAACTGAGTCGGTCTGGTTAACTAATTTACTAGTTGGTCGTGTCAGCGCAGTGTAGCCGCGGAGAGCAATCCGCGTAGACTCGTTGCACCTCGCCGATAGCGGCGGGGCCTTCTTCTCCCGAACTCCCGTTAAACATCACTCCCGTTCTTCATCTGGAGCCAGAGCTCCCGTCAAACTCTTGTGTCTTTATTTTATCGTGCTCCCGGATTGCTTCTTCCTCGTATAGGGTTAATATTAAGGACTTTAGTTCCCCGAAAGGGCTTATTTAGGAAATGATGTGCGACCTCCCGACTTTTTTTTTGTAACTCCCGAATGGATTTGATTCTATTACTCCCGTCTTTTTTTGAATACACGGGCTTCCGCCTACCAAAGAAATTCACCGATGTTGTGTTACTCTGCATTTATTTTGTGTCGTCCTTAATTGTTGTTGCTCAATCCACGCCACTCTACCAGTTCGCGGATGTGCCCGAGCCTAGCCAGCCAAGCCGTTGGGTTCTGTTATTGGTCGTTGAGTTTTGTAGGTTTCGAGATTTTTGGGAATCTTCAGAGAAAAACGACGTAAACGTCTGGCGCCTAACTCCTGCAAATTTTTTAGACTCTGTTGAGTTTGTTTGGTTTTGATTTTGGAGTTCAGTATTGGGGAATTTGAAAGAAACAGGATCGCGACGAAGTGTCGTCGACGAATTCCCGGGTAAAATCTGCCTGGGGTGAAATTTGCGTCACAGTATATTGAAATATACTCAAATAACTTATCATGGGTATAACTGTGTCTAACGTTGAAAATTATGGGTACCATGTATAACATGGTTAATTTTGCTTGGTTACATATCTATCGGTTAAGTTGGATGGTTTCATGGAATTATTATGGGCTAACAGGTAATTCTGTAAGTAAAACAGCGTGCTGAAGTGAAATCCTCAAATTGCGATTTTTCGCTGAGAGCGCCGCTGCCATTTGATCGCATACACTAGGATTCGGCTCCATTTTGTCCGATCTAATTCAATATATCTAAGCTGAAAGTACTTTTTGTACTAATAAAGTCATATCATCAACCTCATTCGGTGATTGACTATGAATTGAGACACAATGTATTTTTGTTTGTGGTCGTGAATTTTCATTCTGAGGTATTTGAACTTTGGAAAAAGAGATACCGCTTACCATGGGACTGCTATTTATTGCGCCAACGCGTGGAAACTGTAGAATTATATTATTTTTAAACAAATGTAACCGCATAAGAGATGCGTGATGAGTTATCTGCTCCGGTTTTTGCCCGTGTATGAGGGAAGTTGCGAACGCAATCGCGAATACTTCACAATTAGAGCCATTGGGTTGCCGTTGAACAGTAGGAAATTGTACAGGATTCTGATCAAAGTTATAAAAAGGAAACAACGCCTTCAAATATATGTACATATACCATGATCCTTGTGAAGCACTTTCGAGTTCAGGGAATCATAAATATACAGTGAGGATTAGGTGAAATTACGCACCCCATTCGCGCGTGCGCGATCGTCGTCATTTGTTTCGCAGGATAGCCAACACACTCAGATTTCAGATTCAGCTGTCAAAACCTACGTCAAAACTGCAATTCCTTTGATAAGCCTGTCTACTCCGACAGGAAATAACTTTTTCGATGCAAGCGACAAAGTTATCCGCCGTACTGGATACCTCTTCAATGAATGTATCTCTTATGAAGGAAATAACTCCTTCGAGTCAGATGATGGGTCTCTGTTAAAGTCAAAATAACTGTCACAAGTCTCATTTCTTCCAGAGGTTAGAACTCTTCCGACGCAGGCAACAAAGCTCTCCGTCAAAATCGCAACCCCTCCGATGAATCTATCTCCTGTGGAGGAAATAAGTCCCTCGACTCAGATGATGGGTCTCTGTCGGTGTCAAACTAACTGTCATAATTCTTTCCGGAGGTTAGAACTTTTTTGACACAGTTAACAAGGTTATACGTCAAAGTTGCAACCTCTTTGATGAATCTATCTTCTGCGAAGGAAATAAGTCGCTCGACTCAGATGATAGGTTTCTGTCGGTGTCCAGATAACTGTCACAAGCCTAATTTCTTCCAGAAGTTAGAACTCTTTCGACGCAAGCAGCAAAGTTCTCTGTAAAAGTTGCAATTTCTTCGATGAGTCTAATTTGTTACAAAAGCTGTCATATTAATATTGTAAAATAATAGTTTTTGATCAGAGTTAGGATTTCTAGCTTTTCAATTTCAGTAAGGATTGATGATACTTACTCAGTTGGTCAATTAAATTTTAGGCTAAATCATTTTGTTATCATTTTAGTTGTATCAACCCATCATTACTTACCCTCTTAATTTTATAAAGTTTCAGTCAACATTATGAATCTTCTATTCAATTGATCAAATTCATTTTATCCTATAGCACCTCAATTATCTGAGTCTGATTTCGTGTCGCATTATTCACCTGTCACAACATAACTCAGTCATGTTCAAATACCGAGACCTCAGCTATATCCGAGATTGTCAATCTGACAGCCCGAGCTGGGTTCTGAGGCGGTTGGTACTACACGTTAGCAGCTGACAAAATCAACTGTTTTTCAAATTCGCGCTTGCGCACAAAATCTAAGTGCGCAATTTCACCTGATCCTCACTGTATGTAAATTCATATTTGCATATAAAATATATCTATTTTTGGTATGATAGATATGGCAAAATGATTTCATTCTACCGCCCCTCATCCATCGTGGGGGCGAAACATATCCCGCATGACTGAGATGGTCAAATATCCTATTATTGAAGGAAGAAAAAAAATCGGTAAGTGGACAAGCGAGGATCAGAGGTCGGTGAGTGAATTAGCCGCAATCTAATACGGTGTAAGCCAACTGGCAGGTATCAAACCGGTCGGTCGATCGGCGAGAGTCGGCAAGTAGATTATCCGAAATCGAAGACGAATTTACCGACCAAACGGATTTATCGACCCGTGATCGATAAGTCGATAAAACAGGTCGGTGAAACGGGCGCGGAATTGGTAACCCCGTGATCGATAAGTCAATAAACCAGGTCAGTAACACGGGCACGGAATTGCTCACCCCGTAATCGATAAGTCGTTGAAACAGGTCGATAAAACAGGCGCGAAATCGATAAGTCGGTGAAACAGGTCGGTAAAACAGGCGCAACAACAATAACCCCGCGATCGATAAGTGTGTTAAACAAGGGCGAGGCCAATAACTCACCTCAGCCGGTGAGGTAGGGTGCACAGTTGCCTGGTCCAAAACTCTCGATTCCTATCCACTCATTTGAAATAATCCTAAGGTAATACCAAGCAGACACTGTGTAAGTCATAATTCAATCTACGTCAAATAGGGTATTGTATCAACTAACATCTCAATTATGCCTATCAATTGATCGACACTTTCAGCCGACTGAACCGGCAGAAGTAGAAATATTGTAAGTGAATAGAAAGATCAACTGAGAATGAACGCAAGATCTTTATTTCGAATTTGAATGAATCCCGTTTTTGTATTCTCACAATGGAATTTCAAAAAATCGGGCTTAGGTATTGGCTTCTGATTTATGGGATTTATAGGATAAAAATCGAATTAAAATCAATAAATTTGAGCGATGAAAACCCAAACTATTTTTTGAGCCTCAAGAATGAAGTGGCGAGAACTCAACAATACGTTGCAGTGACCTGTCGTCGTCGTTGGAACGACATATGTTGAATCACGAATCGAATCATTCAAATAGACAACGTTTGAAATAAATTTAATGGAATGTGAAATGCTCTTTTAATGTACTTGGTGCGAGACTCTACCGAGTTTCGTGATTCGAACGAAAATAAAACGGACATAAATATGAGATGCCTGATTCGAATTTCGGGCAAAACTGATTAGAAAATGGCACACTAAATTTTTTCTGATTCGTTTCCAATTTGTTTTGGTTTACTAGGCTGCTTATGATTATGAATGTGTATGATAATATAAATAATCATATATTCAATTATGAGCATTTAACCCATTGTGTAACCTACGATAAAAGATGATGCCCAAGTTTTTTTTTGGTTTAACTTGAGCTTGATTAAACGATGAGATTTCAAATCACCATTTGGTAACCATTGTTGACTAGACTGAGCTAGCTCAGCGATATTTGCTGTCAATTCGCACTGGTACTAACTGCACCCTGACTTCAGCTACTGACAGATGTCACACGATCAAATATGGCGACGGGCAATCGCTGAATTCAAGGTCACATTGTGGTTACATCAAGTTTCAGGTTAACTCGATGATCAGACAAGAGATCGGTCACAGAGATCACTCAACAATATCGTCAACATTCCTACAAAGCTACAAAAGCGATGGTTGAATTTTTAATCATAATTCTCGATCGAATGAATTATGAGATGGTACTATTGTAAGTATAAAATTCAGGATAGCATTTCGAGAGAATCCGTTGTTTTATTCATTGCAGACCTGGAAATATGAGAAATATCAACTATTTAGCTGACTGGTACATAAAACTGTTCCGTCCATCGAAGTTTGAATCAGTCAAAAGCAATCATCTCGAATGGTAGGTATGTAGTTGCTACCCCAAAACTGAGACCGAGGTGTGAGATTTACAACGAGAATGTTTTCTGGATAATAAGACACAAGTGAAGCTATTGTTGGAGTAGACATACTCATCACGTAAAGAAGATAAGCTGAAAAATATTGTTTCACTGGAAAAGTTGCAAGATGTGAAAAATGATCCATGGATCTCACGTTACATAAGTATGGAAAGTTCCAGTAATTCGTGAAACAAGGTAGCATCCATCGTCAGATGTCGATAGTTTAATCAAACAAAATGCACAAAATATTTTGACTATACTTCGCTGTTCTCAAATTCCAGCTTCAGATATTGCAGACACTAGAAGTAGCAAATGTACATGCATTTTGACCAAACACTACCAAACCTAAGGTCTAAGCAATCATTGTTGATGTGGAACATGACGTCGTCACTGAAATGATATTGCAATGTTTGGCAATTATTGGGTTTATCACAAGATTGTCTAATTGTAAATTAAAGAGAAATTTGATCTCCGAAGAATAAAGCAGGAATGCGATGCTTACGATGAGACTGTTTTCTGAATAAGGCTCAAACAAACCCATTTTCCAAGGTGATCTGCATAGAGAAGAGGAGAAAAAAGATCATCAAAAACGTATCGTCAAACGTTTATCATATCAATCTATGGCATTCAAGTAATACACTGCTCAAAACAATTAGAGGAGCACTCCTTTACAAGGGTGCCATATCCAAACAGCTTGACCAGTGTTATCGTTACTTTACGTTAATTTGAGGGCGAACTTTTCCAGTTCATTGATGTAAACATACTCGGAATTTGCGTCTATGTTTAACGGTAAGTATAAGTCAAATCTTAAGACTACCGAAACAAGAGTGTACGAGCGCTGTTAGCTATTCGTCAGTCAATATTCTGACCGTGCTAATCGTTCGGCAAGCATTCAATTATTCTTTAAAACGCAGAATGCGACATTCAAGTGAAGTAGAAGTTGCGCGTGCAGTAACTTTACTGCAGTCTGGACGATCACGTACTGGACGTGCTTTGACAGCACAACGGTGGGAGAGGGGGGGGGGGGGGCAAAGTGGGCCCCCTAAAATTTTCTATAAATAAGAGAAAAAAATAACTCAGATATACTTTTTGATTCATATTCATTACTTATTTCATTTACTAATTTTTATGATGAGAATTTGGGCTATTGGTAGCTGACACGATACCATCTCGTGGTCAAAGACACTACTACTGTCAGTTACAGACAAATAATCAGACAGACATACAAGCAAACGAGTAGATATACGCTATTGGGATTTGGCCCCATACACTCGTGCCCCCCAGCAATAAATAAGTTAAAAGCGTCTAATTTTGATTATATGAATAATTGTTGTTCTTTGTATGTTAGTTCTAAGCGGGCCAGTATTTACTACCAATTTTCTGAGTTTTATAGTGTCCAGGGGAAATACGCAAGACAGGGGAGTGACAGCGTGTACAGAGTAGTGACACATTGGGCAAAGAAGTGACATGTCAGTGCGTGATATATCCTATTTCGTTAGTCGGATTCTATATAAAATTAAACATTGCGATAAATTTCAATTATCAGCTTTATTAGGAACTTTCAAATTTTCAAGAATCATATCTTTTTATAATATCACATCAAATATCAGTTTTAATGACCTTAAAAAAACTTATAATTAACCTTACGATCTTCACTTAAAAATATCATCAAAAACGAACATTTAATTATAAATCAACACAAACAAGTAACATTATACTTGAACTATGATAACTTCCAACAAAACTTATTGTCACGAAATTTGAACTCATACAGATAATGGTGGTTTTTCATTTAGATTGTAACTCGAAATAAATAGCACACATTTGGCAACAAGAGAACAAATTTAAATATACTCTTACTTGGTTAACATTTCTTAATAAACGAACATTATAATATATATTCGGCTTCAAAAGCTTATTGCTCAAAGATATCAACAGCTTCAGGGAACTTATAAAATACTCTATCGCCTTGAAAAATGAGACTAGGTTGAGGTAGTTTTTCACAAATTTGTTCGAATGGAACATGAGAAACATCCTGCTCGTCTACTTTGAATACTATCGCGCTGTCATTGCAGGTTTTGAGGAAAGTAATCAAGAGACTCGGTAGAGTCTCGCGCCAAGTACATTAAAAGAGCACCGGACGACAACCGAGTATCTATACAGTTAAGAGATAGGAAAAGCGCTGTACGGCCGACTGTTTTATTCAGTATCCCCTAAATCATTAGCTTTTCGGGAAATTTGGATGCACTTTCGCAATATGAATCGCAGTGTCGGGTTCATTTGAGCCTAATTTTAATAACATTGATGTTCGGAGAGATGTGATCTCATGATAGTTATCGACGCTCGAGCCCGTTCTACGATCAGAATTTTCAACGTCATCGTCGTCTCCGGATCACTTTTCTCCTTAGCTCTATTGCTATGAAATGTAGTGCAGTATATAACGCAAACTCGATTTTCGCTGAGGTTCAAACTGCAGACACATGGGCGTGACCATCGCTTTCGTCGTCTCGTTATTTTCTAGGGACTCTTTAGGGACTCTAGTCATCTCTACTGTACCACTAGAGTCCTGTCGTCATTCCGCATGTCTTTACGATCACCTCCTTGCGATCACAATCACCGGCCTAACTCGATGACGGCATACGATAAATGTTTATTATGGAAACGGTGTTAAGGATTTTGAATAATATAAAATGGATAGTTTTCGGTCAACTTGTAACAGTACGAAGCGTTTGCCCACCTTAATATGATTGACATCACCGAATTCAAATTTCTGAATCCGTTTGCTAAAATGTTATGAACTAGACTCGATAGCTCCGCAGTGACAGCCACATGAGGTTATGCTATAAATGAAGTTTCTAGCTACTTTTATAACAACGATGTAGCAATTATCGCTGTATGGTTTATATAACGAACATACGTATGTATGCGGATGAAAAGTATCAAAGCGTCAGAAGATTCGATATTATTAACAATAAGTTAATTGTTGATTTGACGTAACTGTGATTGAGGAAATCTGATAAACGTAATCCGTGTTAGTGGTTCGAAGAAATCAATTGTTTCATTTAGTGCAGTGTGCAGATTAAAAAATAATACAGGAGCGATGTTCAAGTTATTGACAATTTCTGATCGAATGGATCGTGGATTGTGCAACATGGAGTTTGGTCAAAGAAATTTGAACAAAGAAGTGAAATGCAATCTTGCTGAGAAAATCCATTATTACTTTCTACAGTGCAGACCAAAAAATATCGGGTTAAGCGTTCTAATTAATAAGAATCATTTGATCAGCAGGCAAAACAGTTCAGTCCTCTGAAGTTGGAATTTTACATCCGTAAGCAGCCCGCTCTAGTGGTGGTGTATGTACAGTTGTTACTACAAAAGTCACTCATTACAGCTATGTTGTGAAAAAGAAATTGTAACGCAAATTAAAATCATTCGTTAGTATCTGGTGTGAGATAGGCATTAAGATTTAGACTAGCTGTGATTCCAGTGACGACAGGTGCATTCTATTTTAACGATGACACTGTTTAGGCATCAGATTTGGTTGATTGGGTAGATGATGTGGCTTTGTATCTTGATGTCAAGTTTAGGAGTCTCTTTCAGTGAGTTCTTGTACACATAGCTATAGTCATGTGTCTCAACTAACTTATGCATATTTCAATCAAGTTGTCATTCAGATCAATATGTGAGTGAGATCTTAGGTTCATCTACACCCGTCAGTGATATCTGTTATCGAGCAAGAAAAAATATCTACCGGCAGAAATACTATAACTACTAGCCAACTATATCACCATTAACTCAAAAAGTACCAGAACATTGACCTTTATCGGGTGGTTTTGCAATAAATGTATTCAAGGATAAAGGTTACTATTATTTTGTAATAAATAAAGACGAATTACATTGAGTCATCACGTGTTTCGATATATTTCATAATATTTCCTTCTATGCATTCGGATAATGAGAAATAGAAAACTTTCTTTCAAAAAGTAGTGAAATCCCGACAAAGCACCTCAGGTGCAAAAAACCTCGCCAAGTACATTAATTTTTTGAAATCAATCGCCACTAAAAAGTTGTTCCCCAAGAATAACCCCAAAATTAAATTCTGAGAAAAATAGATCCAAATCAATCATTGTGCCAAGTACATGTAACTGCAACATGCATAGGAGTCCTAGAGAAGACTGGGATAAAAATATAACAAATCGAATTGCCAATTGGAAGAATATAAGGTTGGGGAAAAAAATCAATGAAAGAAAAGAAATTGAATTTAATGAAAAAAAAAATGAATAAAAAAAAAATTGGAGGTAGTGGGACTCCGGAATTCTTGTATAGCAAAATGACATTAGCCCGCCAAGGACCACGTACTCCAATTTTTTTTTTATTCATTTTTTTTTTCATTAAATTTTATTTCTTTTCTTTCATTGATTTTTTTCCCCAACCTTATATTTTTCCAATTGGCAATTCGATTTGTTATATTTTAATCCCAGTCTTCTTCAGGACTGCTATGCATGTTGCACTTACATGTACTTGGCACAATGATTGATTTGGATCTATTTTTTTCAGAATTTAATTTTGGGGTTATTCTTGGGGAACAACTTTTTAGTGGCGATTGATTTTAAAAAATTAATGTACTTGGCGAGGTTTTTTGCACCTGAGGTGCTTTGTCGGGTCAGTACTTCTCCTTCATCTTCATCCACATCTGAGCATACACCAACATAGTGATACTCTTTCTTTCGTTGCTGGAATTTAACAAGAACATAGTCACCATTCTTGAAAGTTTCATTGTCGGCTCGATTTGAAACTTGTCGTGAACAGCTCGGTGTTTCGATGTCGGAATCCGAATAAACTTCGGTGATATTCAGTCTTTGCTCCTCATGCCGAGGGTAGATAATTTTCCCTAAGTCAAAGTGTGGACAGAAGTCCATGCTGCAAAAGCAGCTCAAACTCTTCATGCTCAGCTGAAATGGTAAAAATACGTTTCCTTGGACCTGCTGGACTCTGAGAGTGCCAACAAAAGACTTAATCTGAGACGACTGAGCTTCTATGATAGTCTTCTCCGATTGAATTTCTGAATCTGTAATAACAAATATTTTAACACCCGGGCAATTTTCTTCGATCGCTTTTGCGAAAGCGTCTATGGTTGGAATGTCAGTTCCAGAAGCGACTGATTTATCAGCAGTTCTTTTGCACGTTCCTCCCACGCCATCGGGTGTACCCTTCCCATGGCCCGCTTCATGATAGTTCCAGGTAAAATTGCAAATTTTTGAGTTTGCTGCAGTCAACTGACAAGCCAAGTAAAAAAACATATCTTTATTTCTATATTGGGTAACAGGTCCATCGCTGAGGTAATGAATGTTTTTTATTGTATTTGGCAGTTGTCGCATTATTGGTTCTAGATGTGCCCAAATAGCCGGAACATTATGGCTCAAATTGACGGACATTGTCGCAAAACATTGAATTTTGTCCTTTGTGTACACGACCATAGTATGTAGGCTTATTTGTGTTCGCGAACCACCAAAATGAAACGATTGGACTTCTTCGGAATACTTCGTATTATAGTTTTCCGAGAAATCCATATGGATTATGCAGTCTTTTACAGTCAGGTTTTCTATTAAAACTTTGATGGTTTGGTACTGGTGTGAAATATTCATTTCATGTTTCAGAAATGGATGTAAATCGTTTTCTAGTTGTAGAACAACGTCTCTTGGCGCCGAAGTTATTGCTCTTTTGGCATATTTTCTAACATTCCGTACTTTTTTAATTTTTAAGTCCTCAATTTCTTCTATAACCGATTGCCACTTGTGATGTTTGAGTAATATGGAGTTATCGAATTCCTTATATTGTATCAATATTGTCCTGCATCGTTGGCATTCTCGAGAGAGGTACAATTCACTGTATCTGTTGCAGCATAGATGTTCAAGCAGCGATTGGTGATTTGCATAGGGCAATATTTTTGCCTGGTTTAGGCAAAATAATGTCAGATCCATATTCGCATGTATTATGCAAAGACATGTATCACGTTTGTCAATTCGTGGTGGCATAATCCAGAAGGGCCGTAAACGGCAAAATATCGTATAGCTGCAAATAATACCTTTTGTTCTCACAAATTTCCGAAAAAGATTCTTCATGGTGTCTTGTAAAAATCTTTTCTGTTTTCGCACTTTATTTCTCGTAATGGAATCTCTCTTTCCCGGACACAATCGGCTATTACAATCTTCTTCCAAAAATCGGATGACTACATCTTTCAGTTGTGTACTTTTTTGGTCTTTTCTCGTCTTACGACTCATGTCCAGCAAGCTCTTATTTTTATCTCTTGGATGTTTTATTGGTTTGATGTTAATTTGGTTTAGAACTTTGTACCTCTTTGCTATCCTTCCACTCAACACTCTTCTGAATATTTGTTTTTCTTTGTCATTTGTTATACGACTCAGGTTTTCTTTAAGTTGGCTTTCCATTACTGCACTGAATGATAATTTTCTCCTAACCTCCTTTGAATTAGATCTAACATCGCTCAGCAGAGCTGAAACTTTCGAGTTTGGCGTCATTTCGAGCTGTTTTTTGTTTTGACGTTGCATCTTTTTCTTAAACGTTTTTATCTTTTCCTTCAGTCTCTTTATCTCTGTCTCTTGTTTTCTAATCTGTTTATTTCGTGATTTTCTTTGATTCGATGATCTTTTTTTTAGCAGCAGCGGCTTTGTTGTTTTCTACGCGTTCAGGTGGTGGTCGTTCTTCGTTATCTGACGAAGGAGGTGTATCAGAAGCGATTTCTGGTCTTCGTAGTTGGAGACGATCTCTACGCTTCCGTGTCTTTTCTCGCCAAATTTTTCGGATGACCCTCTTTTCTCTGGGAGTCATATCTTGAACAGACCTGATTTGTCCTTTCTCTTTTTTTTTTAAATATTTCTGTCTCTCCTTTTCTTTCATTTCGGCATTTTTGGCTGGGTCGTTCTGTAATCGCTGATAACGCAATTTTTCAGCTTGTCTCTTTTTTTCCGATCTTTCCTCTCGGGTCTGCTTCCGTTTTACATTCGCCATGTTCTCTCTCTCTAACTAAAGTTTGATTGCAGTCGGTAACTTGAAGAAAAGGAAAATAGTTTGTGCTAATTACCGTTTTTGGGCTAACACAAACAAATGTCTTTTCCCTGGCACTAAAAAGGCCAGGGTAAAGACGCCAGGGGAGTGACAAATTCGAACATAACTGAAGATAGTAAGAGAATGCAAAAACCAATAACAACACACCTCGAATTCACTGAATTATCGTACTCGAATACGTCTTCATTTATATGCATATTTATTAAATAAAATTGAAAAATCAACAAAATATACGTACCAGGGGAAAGACAACCTTCATTGGCACCGAGCCTCACTTAGCGACGACACGTAACTAGCTTGCGCGTCCTTCGTGTAAAGCAACGCGTTTAAACTGGTTAGCGCCAAATTCACTACGAATGCTTTGGTGCCATTATGGCCCGAGACGCGGCGCTGCGATATAACGCGGTATTTTCGAGTTCGGAGAACGCCAGGGGAGGTGACTTCAAATTTAGGGGCCGTGAAAACCATCAATAATTTCATAATTGCAGTGACTTTTAAAATCATTCCATCTCTAGATACTCCTTGAAAGTATTCAGCCTTGATAACATCATTGAGGAAATAATGAATGATGAGTTGTTGAAAAACTAAATTAAGAATTATACGGAAATGTGTTGAAGGGGCAGGCCAGGGGAGGGGACATTTATGGCATTCAGATTTTTTTTCTTAAAAAAATGTGATTTTATTTCACAATAAAACTATGTGGCTCTACAAAAGACATTTCTTACCATCCCACGAGCATTTTTATTTCCCTATATAGCGTAATCTTTATAACATTTTTCCTTGGGCCGTGCAAAATCCCAATAGCGTATATCTACTCAAACATACAATTGAAGTTAATAAAAGCGTGTTAATAATTATTCACGTTCATTTACATATATCACAAGTATCGTACAAGCTGTTGGGGCCCACTTTGCCCCCCCCCTCCACTACATCAGGAAAGTTCTCCAACCTCATGTTGTTCCATACGCCCAAAGAATTGGACCAGATTTTCTTTTAATGCAGGATAATGCTCGTCCACACACGGCCGCTGTATCTTTACGCTTTCTGGGAGAGCACGGAATTGCGGTAATGGCATGGCCTGCAATGAGTCCGGACGTCAATCCAATCGAAAATCTCTGGGACATACTCTGTCGACGAATAAGAGCTCTTCCAAGAGCTCCTGTAACTCTGCAAGAGCTTGCAAATGCTCTGATTGGGGAATGGCATCGAATTCCACAAGAGAGCATTCGGCGGCTGATATGGAGCATGCCACGTCGCTATGAAGCTTGCTTGCGAGCTCAGGGAGGCAATACAAGATATTGAAAAATTGTAACACTGGTCCAGGGAAGAAAGGATGCAACATTGCGAGTAAAAAAATGAACATCAACACTCTAGTTAACACTACGCTTGTGAGGTTTTTGCATTTCATTTCTCCCTTTGCAATATTACAGGAAGGTCATCATTGTTTCTTGTAAGTGAGATATACATCTTTACAAAAAAAATTACTCCATCAAAATATACCGTCCAAATTTTTTTTTTTACTACCCCAATGAGCGCTCCTCTAATTGTTTTTGGCAGTGTATGTACCGAATATTAATTAATTACATTTCTTGCTATTTCGACATTTCAGCAACAAATATTACAGATGTATGGATTGTACAATAATGAGAGTACAGTGTGGCGTAATAGATAATGGACACATAATTCTCTACCTAGGGACTCTAGCAGACGCCACCGCTAGTGAATAATTATTTACAATCGTAAATCGCAATGCGCAAAACTCGATTGAAGAATGCGGGTCGTGCTTACCTACAACGTTGACTGAAGATGCCCACGAAAACGACGTTCGGGCTTTAAATTGAATGCGAACATGAATAGTTTTCGGTGAACTTGTAATAGTACTGTAAAGGTTTTTTTTTTTTATATTTATTTTAAAACGTATATTTAAACACCAAAATAAATAATAAACATCACACACAGGCGAAGATAAAAACAATAAATGATAATATGAATAATTTATAAAAAAATTTGCCGGACTTGTGAATGATTAAAAATAAAAATGGATATATAATAAAACATTAAACTACCCATAATATAAAGACATAATAAATAGCGACGAAGAAATAAAAATACATGTACGAGAAGAGAGAGTTTAAGCGCTGCTCTTTTTTAAATATATATATATAGTCACAACTACTCAAATTAAAATCAATGTATATATAAAAATGTATAAAATAGGGTGGATTTCCCTGCGATCGACTTACGGGTATTCACTTGCACAAGATTTTATTAAAATTAAAATAGAATAAAAGTACCACTCCTATATAAAATTTGTTTGAGCAGTGTGACAGACGTAGGCCTACTAAATATCGGAGACTCTTCGAATGTTCAGTTTGTTTGATTCTCTCCTTTTCTCTCTTCTCTTTCTCTTTTCTCTCTCTCTCTTTTCTCTCTCTCTCTTTTCTATTCCTCTCCTTCTATATCGTCACATTTCCCCCCCTAAATCAAATTAAGTGAGTATCATTCTCTTTTCTTTTTTTTTTTTTTTTTTTTTTTTTTTTTTTTTTTTTTTTTTAGAGTTAGAATAAAAATTATGTCTTAAATCTAGTTTACATTCATTATGAATATTGTCTTAAATTATTTTACATTCATTACGAACATTGTCTTAAGTTATTTTACATTCATGAACAAAATTTTTTTTTTTTTTTTTCCAGCGAGTCAGTTTTCCTAAGCTAGACGTTCAGCCGTAGTGACTGGTACATGGTATTTTCTCAAGTTAATTTGATTATAGATGCCCTTCTTTATCGTCGGGTCATTTACGTCAACTAAACAGTATGCGTTATTGTTTAAAACTTTTGAGATTCGGTATGGTCCGTAAAAAAGATGAAAAAATTTCTGCGTTACATGGTTTAACGCACTAGATTGTCGTGGGACTTTAATTAAAACAAGATCATTCTGAACAAACTTAATTTTTGAACAAACTTTTTGGTTGCGCAATCTTTTATTGAAACTATCTTGTAATCTGGTTTGAGCCAATACAATTTTACGTTCATGAGATATCATATCAGATGTTTGTGGAAATGATACTAATTTTTTCAACTTCATCAGTAGGCTTAATTCCAAAGTGTAACTCCTTAGGGGTGAACCCAGTACTTGAATGTGTGGTAATGTTTAAGAGGGATTCAATGTCTTTTACGTGTTTGGCCCACCTGGTATGGGCTTCTGAACATAAAGTTCTAAAAATGCGACCTAACTCTCTCATCACTCGCTCAGTGGGGTTACTGCGTGGATTTCTAATTGATGAAAATATGACCTTAATGTTATTCTTTTTTAATTCAATGCCCCATTTAGGTGAAGTAAATTGTGTACCATGGTCCGATAAAATTATTTTTGGTTTACCTACTTCGTTAATATAAGACTCCAGAATTTTTTTTAAAATAATTTGAGTAGTCGCCTTTTTCATTGTATATAATTTGGTGTATTTTGAGAAAGCATCTACTAGTACGAAAATATATTGTACGCCACCAACTGATCTTGGCAATGGCCCGTAAAAATCTACTGTTACCAACTCGTTTGGTTCGTTAGATTCAACCCTAAAATATTTGCCTTCCATGTTATAAGTTAAATGTTTCACCCTTTGGCACAAGTCACAGGATATTACGAATTTTTTAATATCTTTATGCATTTTTTTCCACCAATAAAATTGTCGTATGTAGGAAAGTGTTTTAAATACGCCAGGATGCCCTAATTTATTATGAATTGTGTCAGTGATTAAATCTACCAAGATTCTCGGTATCACAATTTGCCAACCGTTTGCTTCTTTGTTCTTTCTGAACAAGACGTTGTTGTGTAGAGAAAATTGCTCGTACAACTCCCCCTTATTTACTAACTCTATTATTGATTCAATTTGGGTGTCTTCTTGTTGAAACTTGCTTAAGCTCTTAATTTTTGAACTAAATAAATCATTTTTTAACGCTCTCAAATTATTATATTGGTGATTTACAGATATAGGGATACCTGAAGAAAGATTTGCAATTAAAACTTGATTAGGTTCGTCTTCAGATTCAAATTTACCAACCGGGTTTCGGCTAAAAAAATCGGCTATTACGTTATCCTTGCCTGTACAATACTCGACCACAAATGAATACTGCTGTAACAGAATACTCCAACGAATCAAACGTGAACTTTGAAATCGTATACCTTTGAGGAAGATTAAGCCCTTATGATCGGTAATAATTTTAAATTGTACACCCATCAGGTAAGTTCTCAACTTGGTTACAGCATATACGATTGCCAATAATTCTTTTTCCGTTGTCGTATAATTTATTTCAGCAGAAGATAGACATCTACTGACGAGAGAAATAACGTAATGGTTTTCATTTTCATCGGTTTGGTATAATATACCACTAATCCCTTTATTCGAAGCATCAGTTTGAAGATTAAATGTTTTATTTGGATCTATGTGATGCAACATAATGCTATTCGCATAATTTTCTTTTAGTTCTCTGAAAGCTCTATCATGGTCTTGTGTCCATTTCCATTCGGATTTGGCTCTCAACAAATTTCTGAATGGTTCGATAAAATTAGAATGACGTACACTAAATTGTCGGTAGTACGTGCAGATTCCCAAGAACTTTTGTAATTGTTGTTGGTTATTCGGTCTGTTAAAATATCTTATAACCTCTAATTTGTCGCGATCAGGTTTAATTCCATCAACTGATAATTCATACCCCAAAAATTTAACAGAACTACAACAAAAGTGTGATTTGTCTAATCTTAATGTGAAATTTTCACTTTGCAATTTTGAAAAAATGCTATCTAAATGATCCAGATGTTGTTTAAAGTTGCTTGATGCTATCAATAAGTCGTCGATATATCGAGTCAAAAATGTGTCGTATTCATTACCTAAAACAATAGACAGCGCTCTTATAAATCCACTACCAGCTGTTTTAATCCCGAAAGGTATTCTGCGGAACTGATATAGTTTTGTACCGTGTAAAAAAGCCGTATATGGACGAGACTCTTTATCTAGAGCAATCTGCCAATACCCATTAGCTAAATCAGTTGTTGTTAAATATCGCGTACCGTGAAATCTTTGCATAATTTCGGCAATCAAAGGTGGTGACTCATTGTCACCTTCTATTATTTCGTTTAAATCTCCCGCATCTAAACAAATACGAATTCTCCCATCACTTTTTTTTACAATTCGTAAAGGGTTGCAAAATGGACTGGTGGATGGTTCAATTATCCCATCTCTTAGCATATTGTTTATTTCTTCATCTACTTTACTACGCATGGAAAATGGAACTGGATAAGATTTTTTTACAAAGGCTCTTTTGTTCTTCAAAATTAATTTATGTTCGTACGTTCCTGCAGCACAGGTCTTACTTGAGAAAAGCTTTTTATACTTGCTTAATATAGTGATTAAGGCATCTTTCTCCACCGAATTCAAAGCCGTTAGTTTACACGCAATCGTTCGGACATCGTCAAAGAAATTATCGTCTTCCCCTTGCGTGTACAATTTAAATAAATTTGCGTGGAAATCATCATCATCATCATTGTGAAAGTCATTAGAATTTTCAGGAATGTTATATGGAGTCTTCAATAAATTGTTACACGTATAACTAGAATTTGCATTACAAACATTTTCATTAAACAATAAATTCATGAAATCGTAACCACAATCATTAATCTCAGTGTTTTCAATCATTTCAGTTTTTTTTTTATTATCTGTCATTTTATTTATTTCTTCCCTTCTACCGGATACGGAAAGTTTCTCATGGCTTTCGTTTGATTCAACGCACTCAATTATTTGAATAAAGGTTGTTTCACCCTGTTGGTTTGACAACAATTTCTCCGACGCCATCCGATCGCACAGTATTAAACTCTGTGGAATCCGATAACCACCAATCAACATATGAAAGTTGTCAAAATCTAACACTAATTTGTTTTTTATCAACCAATCATTGCCAAAAATCACATTGGACGTCAATCGAGGAATTACCAAAAAAGGGTATGTCGAGCTATAATTACCTATCCTTACATCTAATAAAACTTGCTTTTTTATTGCAGTATGTTTTTTTCCAATTGCTGCAAGAACGACCACGTTAGTTACAGGCAATTCTGTGAGCTTGAATTGTTGTTTTAAATAATCATGAAATTTTTCTGAAATGCAAGTAATCTGGCTACCAGAATCAACTAAAACGGGAATAGGTATTGTAAAAACATGAACTATTAAATGGAGGCATTTACCAGTATTTTCATCCGCATTAGAATTTTGTTTATCTGAATTATCTAAAAGGTCTAAACCTGCTAGGTCCTCTCCAAAATCGTATAGATTGTTGCAGCGTTTTGCGGGACCTTTTGCTAAAACGCTGCCTACTGGTTTAAATTATTATCACCATTATTGCAATCATAGAATCCCGGAACAGGCGGCGGGGGAATGCTCGTATTACAAATTGGATAAGTGTACGATCGCTGATTTGTTTGTAAATTTGACTTTGAGCGACCATGAAAGTTCGATCGAATACTACTAATATTTTGGTAATTATGATTCGGTTGTCCTTGACTATCTTTCTTATTTGATTTGTCATTCCTCTTGGTATCTACATCTTGACTCTTATATAGGTTGGTGGAATAATCGTTACGACCGTTATTGTACTGACTTCTCCTTTTTTCTTCATGTACCAAATCTAATTGTGCTAAAGCTTGAGTGATTGAATTTGAATCATTGTAATTTACCGTTGCTAATGCTTCTTTTACTCTGGTTGGAAATTGTTGAACGATGCTGTAATTAATTTCAAATTGACTCAATTTCGGCTCAAAATACTGGGCTTCTTTGGATTGTTTCAAAAAATACATTTGTAAATTTCCATCACGCGAACCAAACCTACGCGATAACCATTTAGCTTTAAAATTTACTTTTATTGGAATTGAATAAAATTCTTAAAGAAAATTGATCTTGAACTCTTGATATGTATTAAACCTATTAGCACCAAACCAGATTTTTGCTCTTCCATCTAAAGCGTTTTCTACAGTTATTAGCTGATGTTGTTCAGGAATTCTCTTGATGACAAAATATTTCTCCAGTTTACTTATGAACTCTCCAGGATTAAATGTTAAGTAATCGTCAAAAGTAGGTAACTTTGCTTCAATACTGACCAACCGAAAGTCACGTACTAATTGATTTACATCTATTGCTGGATTTTCTGCTCCATTGTCATTTTCACTGACAATTACTTGATTATTTCTAAGTCTAATTATTTCCGCTTTTTGTTGTTCTAATTCTAATCTCATTTGCTGAAATTCATTCGCCAAATTAACACTACCTTGATTATTCTGTATCGCTTCAACATTTTGAGCTTTCAATCTTTCATTTTCTCTACGCAATCTTTCTATTTCCACCTCCATATTTAAATCTTGGTCTATTTGTTTGTTTGAGTTACTAGTCTCTTTACGTTTCGGAATAGCACCGGTTTTTGCCACTTGTGTATCCTCTGTCTTATTACCGGCCAAAGCCTTCGAACTATCTACAGTTCGTGATCTAGTGTTTATAGGAGTACGTGGAGTTTTTTCCATCTGTTAGGTTTACATAACCACCTAAGACAATACAATATAAATTAACGGATAGATTTGAAAACGAATAAATATGACCAGACAAGTAGTTTTAATAGAAAATGTCAATAAAATGTTAACTAACTTTCTGGTCCCTGTTCGGGCGCCAATGTAAAGGTTTTTTTTTTTTATATTTATTTTAAAACGTATATTTAAACACCAAAATAAATAATAAACATCACACACAGGCGAAGATAAAAACAATAAATGATAATATGAATAATTTATAAAAAAATTTGCCGGACTTGTGAATGATTAAAAATAAAAATGGATATATAATAAAACATTAAACTACCCATAATATAAAGACATAATAAATAGCGACGAAGAAATAAAAATACATGTACGAGAAGAGAGAGTTTAAGCGCTGCTCTTTTTTAAATATATATATATAGTCACAACTACTCAAATTAAAATCAATGTATATATAAAAATGTATAAAATAGGGTGGATTTCCCTGCGATCGACTTACGGGTATTCACTTGCACAAGATTTTATTAAAATTAAAATAGAATAAAAGTACCACTCCTATATAAAATTTGTTTGAGCAGTGTGACAGACGTAGGCCTACTAAATATCGGAGACTCTTCGAATGTTCAGTTTGTTTGATTCTCTCCTTTTCTCTCTTCTCTTTCTCTTTTCTCTCTCTCTCTTTTCTCTCTCTCTCTTTTCTATTCCTCTCCTTCTATATCGTCACAGTACGAAGCGTTCGCACACCCTTACAATGATCGAAATCAACGAATTCAAACATCTGCGTCAGTTGGTTGAAATGTTATACGTATTAGCTCATCAGCTCCGCAGTAACAGTTTTAAAGTTATGCTACAAATGAAGTTTCTTTCGACTATTATCATGAATGGACGTATCTGCAATATGTCTCAAAGCGTCAGAAAATTTGATAATACCAAGTGATTTGTTGATTTGACGCAAAAATGATTATAATTCAAGATTTGTTGCTGCACGAATTGCAGCCAAATCATATCCTGGTTACCTACCCAGCAAGTATTTGTGAACCAACTACGATCTGTGCCTATTTTCCTCAACAAATATACCGATTCATAAAGACTTACATTATCCTTTGTCCTTTAAGCATACGGATATTGAAGGGAGTATTAGTTCCGGTTCCGATGCCGCAAACCAAGAGTTCCTGCTTTGGCAAAATAATTAAACTGAAGCTGAAGTGCTCAGCATTTCCTTCTATATCTCCTGAAAGAATTTAATTTTCTTCCTGGCAAAATATGAACTCCTCTGCCATCCTATTTACCGATGAAAGCTACCGCTGAATCAAATACGAGAATTTTCTGAAATGAAAGTCTCTCTTTGATATTTCTCATTATAAACTAGAACCAAACTAAAACCTGGCTATCTACGTAGCAGTTGTTCATAAGTCAACTATAATCTTCCTTTTTATTTTATACTTACTGTACCGATTTATTATAACTACCATTTTCCTTTAACTTGCAAGCATATCGTTAATAAAGAAAGTATCATTTCCTTTTTCAATACCGGAAAGGAACCGATCTTTCTCCTGGCACGTGGTTAAATACTGATAAACTGCAGCTCAGAACCTAAGATCTATTTCGTCAGAGTAATGATTTAAGGATACTGCGCCTGGTGACTTGTAATATAATTGCAAAAATATACCTAGTAAACTGAAAAACGGTGGACGCCAAATTGCAATTTAGGAGCTTAGGATAGGACACATCATCCGAGGCATATAGAACCGATCTATGAATTAATTAATCGTTGAATTGCAAGCGCATAGTACTATACCAAGTCTCTTGATATTTGCTGAACTCAAATGTAGTGTTAGCGAAATTTTCTTAACCCGACAAACATCTTACAACAATCGCATGCTAAAGAAACCATCGTCATACTGCGATATTCATCAACAACATACAAAAAGTTATGAAATCCCCCCAAAAGGCACCTACGGTGCAAAAAAGTTCGCCAAGTACATTAAATGTTTAATAATAACTACTATCCAAATATCTTTATTGTCAAAAAATGTATCAACTATGGAAGAAAAAAGGATTCAAATTAATTATTGTACCAAGTACAGGTAACTTCACATCATGCATAAGAGTAGTGAAGAAGACTGGAATAAACACACAACGAACAATATTACCAAGTGTAAGAAAATAGAATTGGAAAATACATCGATAAAAATCAATTCAAAGTATCACAAAAAATCAAACAAATCAATCTCATCAAATTAAAAAAAAAAAAAAAATGGAGGTAGTGGGGTTTGGCGAGCTTTTTCGGAAAAAATTAGGATTCTTGTACGCAATATAACATTAGCTCGCCAAATACCACGTCCTCCAATTTGTTTTTTTTTTTCAATTTAATTCAATTTATTCGTTTGATTTTTTTTGATTCTTTGAATTGATTTTCATCGATGTATTTTCCAATTCTATTTTCTCACACTTGGTGATATTGTTCGTTGTATGTTTATTCCAATCTTCTCCACTACTCTTATGCATGATGCGAAGTTACTACTCTTATGCATGATGTGAAGAGACTTGGCACAATAATTGATTTGAATCCTTTTTTCTTCCATAGTTGATACATTTTTTGACAATAAAGATATTTGGATAGTAGTTATTATTAAACATTTAATGTACTTGGCAAACTTTTTGGCACCGTAGGTGCTTTTTGGGGGGATTATTATCAACAACTCGAACATCGCTCCTGAATTGTTTTTTAATCTGGACAATGCAGTAAATGGAACAATTGATTTTTTCGGAACGTCAACACGCATTGTATTTACCTGATCAGATTTCCTCAATCATGGTTGCGTCAAATCGACGATTAACTCATTATTAAAGACATCAAATCTTACGGAGTTCTGATACTTCTGAAATTCTGATATTTGCATACGTATCCCGTTCCCACATGATTCGACGCCATGACTGACGCTAACAATATCTATAGGTATACCGTAAGGTTCTCAGGAAAGTGAACAACATAGGGAACGCATGAGCGCGAGAGCGAGCTTATGGAAGTGCCGCGAGTGCGAGACAGACAGACTGCCTGCCCCTCCGTTGCCTTTGAGTCCCTACTCCGCCAAATTGTAAACAGACCATCACTAGGCCGTGATTTGATATAAGCGCGCTCAGGTTGCGAATATGGTTCTCTTACAATTAGTGAAACAAAAACCTCTAGCATATTTATGATTGACTTTGTTCCTTCAAATATTACAAATTTTGCAAAAAAAGTTCCCAATTCCAAATGAAGGTTTCCTGAAAAAAAAATAATGCTAATCATTTATTGATAGATAAATGAATGGATATTGATGGAGCCACGTCTTGCTGAAATCATGTTTGAAAATTTCATGGCAAATTGATGAAAAAAAAATTGTTCTATTTTGGTTGGAACGAGTATTTAATTGTCAATGTCAACATTCGAATTTACTTTTTAATTAATAATAAAACTTTGTCAACTATTTGTGCGGATTTCCAATATGCATACGAATTTTGATAAAAACCTT
Source organism: Athalia circularis (assembly GCA_963978495.1). Classification (NCBI taxonomy): domain Eukaryota; kingdom Metazoa; phylum Arthropoda; class Insecta; order Hymenoptera; family Athaliidae; genus Athalia; species Athalia circularis. The sequence goes on from OZ021702.1 coordinate 12,512,289, forward strand.
TTGAATTTTATGAGAATTTCGATATCGATTGATGAAATTCGATCAACCAATGAATTTCGATACCATTCAATTTTTTATGGCTGTGATACGAACCATAAATATCCAAATTTAGGGATCTGTAATTTATTGTGTAATTGGAATTATTGAAGATTTAAATATATTCATATTTAAAAGACTGAATAAGACTCCAATTCCATCAATAATTTGCAATGATTAGTATTACATTTTTTTCAGGAAACCTTCATTTGAAATTGGGAACCTTTTTTGAAAAATTTGTGAAATTTCGAAGGAACAAAGTCAATCATAAATATACTAGAGGTTTTTGTTTTACTAATTGTAAGAGAACCATATTCGCAACCCGAGCGCGCTTATATCAAATCACGGCCTAGTGATGGTCTGTTTACAATTTAGCGGAGTGGGGACTCAAAGGCAACGGAGGGGCAGGCAGTCTGTCTGTCTCGCACTCGCGGCACTTCCATAAGCTCGCTCTCGCGCTCATGCGTTCCCTATGTTGTTCACTTTCCTGAGAATCTTACGGTATACTGACGCCGTTGAGTGTAGATCATAGACTTACGTTAGTAGGGATAGACGGAGCAGGCCGAGTAGGTGCATGTCGCCAACCAAACTCTAGATTGTAATTCCGGTTTCCGGTACAACGGTAGTACCAACTACCGCCAACTCTATGAAAAGATCTGTTGCCAAACAGAAACATAACCTCCGAAAAAAATGCATTACTAATTCAGCCACCTGCAAGAATAAGCACAGGACAAGATACTCTGGAAGGAGATGAATGTTATGCACCACCTGAATGGTTCGCAAGCAAATATGTGAAGGACGTCATAGCATATATTGCTGGCTTCGTTGTGAGACGACTGTGCAAAAAAATTGACTATGACATGTGTTTGGTAGCTCTTACTCAAGACATAAGTTTGTCCTCCTTAGAAACAATAGAAGATAGAGGTGGATTGATAACATCACATTCAGATGTCGTAAAGTTGTACGCGTTGGCTGAAAAGTACATCAGACATATTGCTTTATCAGCAATTCACAAAAACTCAATTTTCAAAATAACGACGCAGATACTTCCACAGGCCCCCGAAGTTTTTACATCCACTCAATCTCTGTCTGATAACCCTGCAAATGATCACAGACTACAGTTGATCCAATCCGTTGTAAATTTATATTTGCGAGTTAGGATTCATCACATGTGCAAGACTAGAAATGAAAAACCTTACTGAATTCGCTCAACGTATACAAAATTGGTTCAATTTCAAAATCAGTAAATTACATACGGTCTTTGAAATTACAAAATCAGTCATTACATTTTTATTTCATCGTTATCAACTACTTTTTTTTTACTCCTCTCGCAATGTTCAATTTTCATTATTAGAATTATTAAAATCTTGTAAGCTATGGAACTTGAAATTTTCAAATATTTGATACTATTGTTACATTTGCAGGGCTATGCCCTTTTGATTCATATTCACCTCCTAAAACCTACCCTCAAATTCTATTCATTTGTTTGTCACAGTTTTTGTTCCTTGACTATGATTTTCATTTTGTAAACGGCGATGCTCTTCAGTCTTGAGCCAGACTTCTGACGATAGCCGCCCGCATTTCAAAGAATATAAAAGCATTTATTCCTATCGCATTTTTCCGCATTTATTGCTTTTATTTATTTGGGATTACGTTATTGTTCGCTGCATTTATTTCCCGATATTTATTTTCGTTTGTGGGCCTTGTATTCCCTATTGATTGGATTGAGATTTTTTCCTGTTTGGCATTTATTGATTATTATTTTTCGCGTTGATTTCCCCGCAATTGTTATTTCTGCCCATCTCCACTCAAACCCGCAGAATATTCATTTATTCATTATTTACCGCTCAAACGTCGTAACACTATCATAAATGACTGAATTAAATAGTACACACTAATCGTTTTATCAATATGTAAAAATTATATCACATATACATAAACATTGTGACGCGAATTGTACCCTGGGCGGGTTTTACCCGGGAATTCGTCGACGACACTTCGTCGCGATCCTGTTTCTTTTAAAATTCCCCAATACTAAACTCCAAAATCAAAACCAAACGAACTCAACAGAATCTAAAAAATTTGCGGGAGTTGGGCGTCAGACGTTTACGTCGTTTTTCTCTAAAAATTCCCAAAAATCTCGAAACCTACAAAACTCAACTACCAATAACAGGACCCAACGGCTTAGCTGGCTAGGCTCAGGCACATCCGCGAACTGGTAGAGTGGCGTGGATTGAGCAACAACAATTAGGGACGACACAAAATAAAGCAGGGTAACACAACATCGGTGAATTTCTTTGGTAGGCGGAAGCCCGTGTATTCAAAAAAAGACGGGAGTAATGAAATCAAATCCATTCGGGAGTTACAAAATAGAAGTCTGGAGGTCGCACATCATTGCTTAAATTAGCCCTTTCGGGAAACAAAAGTCCTTAATATTAACCCTATACGCGGGAGAAGCAATCCGAGAGCACGATAAAATAAAGACACAAGAGTTTGACGGGAGCTCTGGCTCCAGATAAAGAACGGGAGTGATGTTTAACGGGAGTTCGGGAGAAGAAGGCCCCGCCGCTTTCGGCGAGGTGCAACGAGTCTACGCGGATTGCTCTCCGCGGCTACACTGCGCTGACACGACCAACTAGTAAATTAGTTAACCAGACCGACTCAGTTCGCAATAATGCAGGGTTCGTTATCCCAAAAAATGCCACTAAACCATAAGCGCCAAAATTACAAAACAATAAGCTGGCCGATAAGCGGCACGCACCAAAGCAGGAGAAACTATAAAGCGATTATATAAATCTTAAGCGTAACACCATCCAAGAAATGCCATCCAATTATGCTAATCCCAAAACAAAGCAATATTTACAAGTGGAATCTTATTATATTCTATTCAGTCACTCCAAAGCGTCAATACTTTTTATCAAATGCCTCTAATTCACACTAATATCCTCCCCGTAACAGGAGATCAAAATCCAACAAAATAACTCAAGAGATAACTGTCGATCTGCTACGGAGTCACCACTGCCCTCAAATCAACCAAATTAACCATTACACAATCCACAAAACTACAAAACAAAACCCAAGGAGCTACCCAGAGGATTCACCAGTCCGGTAGCTCAAAATCTACAAAACCTAAACTAATAATGGCGTGGTAACTTCGTGGCCGTTACAAAATAAATAAAGACATTACCTTTGTCTCGGGAGCTCGGCACAAAAACTGACTCTACAATACTTTACAAAACTTGAGGCTCGACGGGAGCACTAATTTACAAATTTCATTATATAGGTAATAGCCGAGTTACAAAAACTGAAAGAAGAACGGGAGAAAATTAAGTCGTGGTAGCCACGTTGACGATACGGCGCAGAGTAGGACGAGACGAGGTTCTTCTTCTTCGACGTTCCGGCCTTGCCGATTCCGGTTGGTTGGGCCCCTTTCATAATTAGGTCGCCTATCCGGTGTCACGGCCTGGCACCTCGTGACCTAATTGCGTCGGCGACTATGTAATCGCCCTAAATCCAATACAAATTCCGCTCTTCTGGCTACTTTGCCGTGGCGTCGCCTACCCATTTCCTCCTCGCTGTTCTCCGCTCTCGATGTCGTCCCTCTGAGGGCGCCGAGCATCAGGGCCATCCCGGGAGCATCGCGTTCCCTCGGGAGTCCGGGAAGAAGGGCTGGCATTACCGCAACAGTCACCTTCCTCCTCGGGGAAACCTGGTATTGGTGCTGGGCTAACCTGCAGGCCTCGCTCACCTTAATTATCCCCTTTCTGCCAGGCCCATCGCCTTCGGGAGTCGCCTCATTGTCCTTCTTCCTGCGGGAGCCACCTCAGTTTGTCGGGAGTTCGTTAAAATAGTGGTCCAGCGCCAGGTTGGGAAGTTGTGGGGCGGGAGGTAGCGCTTCTCAGTCCTCGCTACCCTGTTCGCCGCCTCCACAGCATCCACAAGATCATCGGGAGCAATCAGGGATCTTCGGGGTCCTTTCTGGGGTATGGCGAGCGACGCCAGGCGTTTCATCACTGTAAGAAAAGTCACGGTGTAAAACGGCCCGGTGTTCGTAGTCAAAAGATTCGGTGTTGATTATGACTCCATTTCCAGAGTGAAAAGAACCCTGACCTTGTTGTCAATCGAAAAACTGGTGTTACTTCTGACCTCGTAACTCAATTTCTGAAATCTAACACCACTTGGAATCAAAATTACACCGAAGACGACATTATTCAATATATGTATACACCCTAGCGGGGCTTTTAGTTTCGAAATTGCCATCGACAACGGTGTTACACGTTACATTGTTGCGAGCCCATTCGAAATTGGCACCGTCTTCGGTGTGAACTTGGCTCTCAACATTCCGATATTAACACCGCTGCGGGGTACAAATTTAAAATCGACACTGAGATCGGTGTGAACTCAGCACCAAACGGTGCTAGTAAATCACTGATATATAACTAATATCAGTGTAGTAAATTCGTTAACCCTTAAAACGGTGCAGGATTGCTCAGTCACATCATAGTTTTCGACTCGAGATGATGAGTGACGCAGAGCTCCCGTCCAACACCGTAGCGTCCACAGCTACGGACTTATCCGCGAATTTACCAGCGGATTTACCTGCGGAGTTACCTCAATTTGAATTGCGACGGTTATAGTTTCTCGGCGAAACTAAGTGGGTGAAAGTTTTAAAAACTGCGGGTGAAAAAATCTATAGAGATTTGTTGGGAGCTGGTAATAGTACAGGATCATTTTTCTTTGTAGTTTTATTAAGCAAAAATCAATTTCTATTGAAGTTACATGTGGAATACTTCGCTAAATACGGTTAAATTCCTCAATCAGGATAAAAGAAACGAATCATTTGTATAAATACGGACGGAACCTTAATTAGTTCACATGGCGTGGCTTTTTCGCGATAGTCTTTGCCGAGGTCTTTGCTGATTGTTCTAGAAGCCCATGTGACACCAGCCGGTGTCCGAACTTTGCTCGTGACACCAACCAGCGTCAGAACGTTCTTTACAATACAGTTTCCCTATTCGATTTTAATCCGAAGAAGTTCAACCCCCTCAAAATATAACAAAATCTTCATTCTAAATTGCAACTGTTTCACTCGAATCATTAGTTTGGGCCATTTCTGTATTTGAAGGGTCATGTTATCCGACTGATACGAACGCATCTACTATACGTATTAATTAGACCCCCTAACGAACAAAAAAAAAGTAAAAATCACCCGGCTAACTTTAGGCGAAAATTTCTTTTGGATTTCATCAAAACCCTATAATCCAACAATCGTTCTGTGAAAAAAACAAAAACCGAAGTTTTTCGGCTGAGCTCACGGAGGTGACGCTTTGGTGCTTCCCCGTTGTAATCGGAATAGTACACGTGTCGTTACCTAACCTAAAAACGAAGCATGTGAAGTCTGATGTGCGATGTACCCCGAATTCACGGGGTGTTGGAGATTACACGTAATCATCGATCTATTCCAAATAAATTTTTATCATATTTCACTGATTGCGAATCATCAGACAAAAAAAATACTGATCGGGCTGATTTTTTCGAATGTAAAGTTTATATGATACACTTATTAAGGGCCTGAGCCGAATAGACAAAAAAATAAGTTGCATGTTTGTGGCTATTGAAATCGAACTTGCATTAAATGTGGTGATAACTACATGGAATAAATAACAAGGAGTCGCAAATACGAGCCTTGATTATAATTAGTCATGTTTTTTCCAACTTATTTCATTTTCTAGCCAGAACAAGCTTCAACATTAAAGATAATACACCCATTGATGTTCGAGATGAAGAGGGTTTTATCATCGAAAAAGAACTTTTCACCCTGTTCGACAATGTAATCTTTCTCATCACGCATAGCTCCGTGGTGAGCCCACTAGTTCCTACGACTACTTCAAACTCTTCTTTCTCCACAGGTAGGTGTATTCTTAACCCATGTCTGTCTGACATTTCCTTGCTTCTCCTCCCCGCTATTTTATTTGCATTTGATTGTTAAACTTGTATCTTATTATGGTTTTTTCTGTGCTTTGCTTCGCATCGATATATTTCACGAACCATCGACCCTCACATTTCCCTCAACCTTACTGACGTCTGTGGCTTGACTCTATTTATTTTACCATGCATTTTTTCTGTTTGTTTTACAACAAATAGTGACTATTGACGACGCGTTCAGCTTCACACAACCATCTAGCCTTCTTGAAATATCGACTAATCTTACACCACCGCCTTTGATCACATACGAGGATATAATAGATCAGACGACCGGCAAAAATAGAAAACGTGGGCCATCATCACCTACAGATTTCATTGATATCGAGGATATAATTCAGTCTGTGCCTAAAAAGCGGGTACTCGTTGAGGCGGTAAATATATTTTCTTTTCCCGTGTCGCCCCAGAGAGATAACATACTATATTATTGTATCAATTGATTATTGGACATTTGATATTGTTGGACAGCGCTGTTATACCATGTAGAAGATTATTTTTTGTAAATTCGTCACATAAACTGCTTCATGATTCACATCTTTCCCTAAACAGCATCAAGCTAATGCACCACTACCTTTCGAGCTATCCACAAACAAGTTTAATGAGCCTTCAACAATCATACCTACAAAACTTGTAAGAAAAATTACACATACAAATAGTTAGAGCTGAATATTAAGTTGAATGTATAATGTATCTGTTTCGTTATATAAATCTTCACTATGTATATTTCAGAATATCTTGAGTAACTTAGAGCAGTCGTCCGCTGCATCATTTATTATCAAGGAATATAACGAAACAAAAACCCTAACATCACAAAGCCGTAAAAAATTAGTAAACTTGGCTGTGAACTTACTTGTCGAACGATTTGGCCATCACCCAAGTACACAACAGAAGATTGAGTGCGCCAAAGAAATTATCACCACATTTCCTTGTCTGAAGGATCCTGGATCTCCTAACGGATATGTTAGTATTGAAGTTTGATCACTTGAATATTTCACAATTTTTTCTAAATTTGAAACCCATTGCTGGAAAATTATTCTATGAACAAATTTCGTACAGTCTAGATAATCTGGTTTGAACTTTTCCCCACCATAGTCGTATAATGCTGGAAGTATATTTTGCACATCACAATTGAAGTCATTTCTCAACATATTACAACTTCGGTGTGAGCTCTTCGTTGATTTTCGTTGGTTGTTTCAAAAATCAAAAACATTGACAATTGAAAGTTCATACTATATGTGTGTATTATGAAGATTGTAGATGGGTTAGGTTACGTGATTTTGCAATGTTTTTGAAGCTGGATTTTACAAAATGTCCGTTTAATAATGTTTGTGAATAATTGCACGAATTTAGGAAGCATATTATGAGCCCTCGTCTCGAAGTGGGTTTATTGCTTGGAGACTGAGAAGTCTTTGGCGTCGAAGAACTGACAAAGAAAACCTGTCATTCAACAAACCAGTCAGCTCGTGTCTTAGGGCAGAGCCAATAAAAAGTGATGAATTTGATGAAGAAACGGTTAAAGCACAACTACAATTCTCAAAAAATGTGTGCCCAAAAACACAAAAAGACTCCCTAGATTCGGCAATGAAAAAAACGTATCATTTACGAAGATCCGAACCAAAAAAAATATTTGAAAACTTCCCAAGATTTCTGGATATACCCTATCTGGTTAGTTTGCAAATTATATTGGAAGTTAAAAGATGAACTATACAATTTGTAAATCAACATACTACATTCTTCAAATCGCATTCTCTTTCCAGATTGGGCTAGATTTTACTTTAATGTTCCCAAATGTACGCAAAAGTGACTTCTCTGAAGACACCATTTTCGAAGCAGCCACACGAAATCGCCTATACAGTAAAGAATCCATAGGTTCGCCTTATATGACGTTGCAACTATAAAATATGAAAATTCGAAACTGCACATCGCTTTTTTTCTGTTTTTTTTTTAATTTCATCTTATTTGTTATAGAATGGGATAAAACCACCAACGCGTATCTTTGTCTACTAAAGCTACTCCCGCCAACAGATAAAGGTAAAAAAAAGGCTGAGCGAGAAGGCATACACACTGCAGCCGACCGACTGATTTTATTTCACAAGGTAAATATAATTGCATGTGATTTCTTCTGTGATTGAAGACACAAATGATCGGATAAAATCACTATTACATCCCACCAAAAGTTAGATTAGATTTCGGCACAATATCTAAGTTTTCATGCATTTGCTGAAGCCTAAATGAGATTTTAATTAGTCAATAATAAATTTCATTTTTCGATATTTTCAGATTGGCAATCCACTGGAAAATGTAAAGCCCAAGACTAACCAGCCATGTCTAGTGGCAGTGGGACCAAATACGAAGGCCATCTCATCATACTTTATAGCAGTTGAAAGAAAAATCATTCCAATTGATGCTACCAATTCGGCTGAAGCCTTCGATTTGCTGTTTAAGTCACACTTTGTCTTCGATACAGAGTATGATTCCAACTTGACAGCATTTTTCAACTTCATTCAGCAATTTTACTATAAAATGCCATCGCCGGATAAGTTCACCGCAAGAATGCGTGAAGTACGTACATGGCTATTACAGCGCAGCACAGCAGTGTAACAACCATTTTCCAGTTAACGCAAGTAAAATTTTTTTGTCGTTTGATTACCTCTAAGGCAGTGTTACTAGTCTTACTTTTTAAAAACAGCTATAACGTTACTTACCTACATATACGTATGTTGAAGAATATCAATGCATCTCGTGTATTTGTATAAAATAATTCTAAGTTTTTTTTCTTTGAGAGTTCGTAAACGGTTCAATACTCTTAGAACTGTTTGATATATAGTACACTACATTCTATTATAATGAGTACAATTATTTTTTTAGAAATTTTATCTAGAGTTGCTGGTCTTACTCTTTTAAAAGTATGACATTTCTTATACGTCATAGAATAAATAAAGCTCGCGTATTACTTCGTCTGTAATTACTTTTAAGTTTTTTATTTTTTTTATTTCGGAGTTCGTAAGCGGGTTCATTGTTCTTCAAATTGTCGTTTCGATTTTTATGGTACGCCATATTTTTTTATACAACCAGTACGATGCTTTTCACATGTTATATTTGTTCTAAGAAATTAGCAGCAGTTGTCGATGTTACTAGACATTTGTGCACTGACCATGGGTTATTTCAACACACACACTTGACATTGATGTGTTGTTACGAAGATTTTTCTTGTTCATTTAAAACTTACAGTGGTCTCAGACGGCACATGCTCAATCATGTCAGATATAACTCTCCTTATGATCTAAGTCGCGGTACTCAGTTACAGCAAGCAAATCACATTTATATTTCGAACGCGAGTGAATCTTCTGACAATGATCTCACATTACATGAAACTTTGCAAGGATCTGACAAATCAGATGTAGAAGCAAACTTTGATTTTAAATCAGACTCGGAATCAGATGATAAGGCATCGAATGAAGTACGACTAGATCCCATGTTGCACTCTGCGCGGGAATTGCAGAATCTTTCGCCCGAGGTCATGTATGCATTAAAATTAGATTCGATTACAATGCCAAAATCAACAATGGAATTTGTTCTTAAAGGTACAGAAAATTTATTGTCAGGGATTTTCGAAGGATTGTGTAATATAGTTGAAAGGATACCTGCAGCAACAGAACTTCAAGATTATTTAGACAAGAAAAAGAATTCGATAAAATCTATGAACACTGTGCATAAAGTTCAAAAACTGTATTCTCAGCTAACTGGTTATATATCTCCTAAAGAAATTCACATAGGTATTCGTTATGACCAAGCATTTGATAAATCCACCAATAGTTACAAATCTATGCCAGTTCCATGTAAGTTTATGTATGTACCGATCTTGGAAACCCTGAAAATGATTATAAGTAATGATTCTGTAAGGCGAGTTCTGAATTCTGCATGCAAATTTGACAAATCAACCCTTAAGAATATTTCAGACGGCTCGTACTATTTATCAAATGCTTTGTTCCAACAATCAAAGAACGCTCTACAAATTCAAATCTATTACGATGACTTTGAAACCCTAAATCCTCTTGGAACGAAAACGAAAGTTCATAAATTAGGTAGAATATATTTCATCATACGTAACCTCCCACCACATTTAAATTCGAAGTTAGAACACATTCACTTAGCAGCCTTGTTTTATGTTACAGATTTAGAACTTTTTGGGTTTAATGAAATTCTGAAATCTCTGGTTAATGATTTGGAAATTCTTGAAACTGTTGGGGTAGACACTGTTTTAGGTGATTTGAAAGGTTCTATCATCGCTTTAACTTTCGATAATTTAGGTGGCAATACATTACTCGGTTTAGTTGAATCTTTTTCTGCGACAAATTACTGTAGAATATGCGTTGCTAGTACGCGTGAAGCTAGAATTATGACAAGAGAAAATAAACTATTAGACCGAAGTAGTACAGGCGTCATTGGTGAGTATGGTGTCAAATCTTACTGTTTGTTAAACGAACTCCAATATTTCAACACTTTTCAGAGTAGGACTGTGGACATTATGCATGACATTTTAGAAGGAACAGCGCAGCTTGAAATGAAATTATTCCTCAAATTCGTTATAACTGAATTGAAATTGATAACGGTCTCTGAATTGAATGAACGAATTGCAAGTTTCTGTTATGGGAAGATAGAAATGCCCAATAAACCTAGTCCGCTTTCACTCGATAAGATAGGTTCATTAATAGGTGAGAGAGCTGCACAAACTTGGTGCCTGATCCGCTATCTTCCATTAATCTTAGGAGATATCGTAACTGAAAAAAATCGTAAATATGATCTTGTTGAAAGTAAATGGAGAGTTATAACATTGCTTATTCATATTATAGAAATAGTTTTTTCACCAGAAATAACCCATGGTATGGTAGGGTAACTACTGTCGGCGCGTAAAGTTTAGGGCCCTCAGTTTGCAGGTTTATAACTACGAAGAAAAAAATGATAGAGCAAAAATTCAAAAAAGGTTTGAAAGCTTGGAGTATTCTGCGTCTGGTGATTTGTTTTCGAATATCGAGAAAAATACACAACGAAAGTTATGACCGCCGAAAGGTCAAAAAACGTGGTTTTTTCAGAGTTAACCGAAGTAGGTTAATTTTGGAGCGTTGCCGCTCGTGAGAAAGACATTCAAAAAAATCGAAAAAATTCAGAGAGGTTCCTCGAAGATTTTTCAAAATGATCCCGTTGGAAAATTTCAAAAATTTTGAAAAACATGGCGCCCAAGTGCACCAAAGTACAAAGAGGCGATCTCGGGAACGGTTGAAGCTAAACGGATCTACGTGGGCTGAAAATTTGCAGAAAAAAATACACTTTTCAATGCCGCAAATAAAAAATCTCTAGCATCGCTCAAATTTCGGTAATCGTCTTCGACGTTTTTGGATATTATGGGCGCTCAGCGGACGACCCAGCCGCTACACCGTCGCTGCATTCTCCCACCACTACACATGTTTCTATCGCTGTCGCTCGAGTATTCTGTCTTTGTTACGCGCTTCTGACATATATTATGAGCCATACAAAGTATGCTATATTAAAGGGACCGCCTAATAAATGAATAGCAGGTGCGATTAATAAATCAACTGATGAAGAATATCTGGGTTTTTCGATCTTGACATAAGTTTAAAGTCCACAAACGGATACGGGCCCTATGTATACTCGGGATGCAAGTATATACTTCGGTAAATGCTAAAAAATTTGTAACGGAAGTTTCGAAAAAATGGGATACAATTGACGTTTCGCTAATTATTTTCATCAGAAGTTTGGGTGTCAAAATCGGTCTCTGATTCGCTGTCTTCGTTTAAATATATTATGAATGGCTTTACGATTCTTTTCGTGGCTGATTCGTAATGTCTGTATCTATCCTCCTCTTTTTCTGCATGTTTGACACACTTCGATCACAAATCTGATGGTATATCATTCATAATATCAACGCATAGCTTGTGCACGTCATTGACTTTGAACGTTTTATTTTGCGTAGCCACTTTGTTTTTTACATATGCCCATATTAATTCAATTGCAATGAATTCGCAATGAGCAACAGGGAGCCACAATAGCTTGACGCGGTCACCTCTGAGCTCTTTGGTAATCTTGTCAAGAAGATATGTTTTCGGAAACTGATACCCACGAGACTGAACCAAAAGATTAGCTTTTATTAAAGATTCCCAAGATTTTGCGTGAATTCTGCTCGCCCACTGCAGAAATCTACGACATTGTAACGAAGCGTGGTGGTGGGAGAATGCAGCGACGGTGTAGCGGCTGAGTCGCCCGCTGAGCGCCCATAATATCCAAAAACGTCGACGACGATTACCGAAAGTTGAGCGATGCTAGAGATTTTTTATTTGCGGCATTGAAAAGTGTATTTTTTTCTGCAAATTTTCAGCTCACGTAGATCCGTTTAGCTTCAACCGTTCCCGAGATCGCTTCTTTGTACTTTGGTGCACTTGGGCGCCATGTTTTTCAACATTTTTGAAATTTTCCAACGGGATCATTTTGAGAAATCTTTGAGGAACCTCTCTGAATTTTTTCGATTTTTTTGAATGTCTTTCTCACGAGTGGCGACGCTCCAAAATTAACCTACTTCGGTTAACTCTGAAAAAACCACGTTTTTTGACCTTTCGGCGGTCATAACTTTCGTTGTGTATTTTTCTCGATATTCGAAAACAAATCACCAGACGCAGAATACTCCAAGCTTTCAAACCTTTTTTGAATTTTTGCTCTATCATTTTTTTCTTCGTAGTTATAAACCTCCAAACTGAGGGCCCTAAACTTTACGCGCCGACAGTAGAACTGTTGATCGAAGAACATCATACTTTATTTCAATCAGAATTTGAAAGAGGCTTGTTACCAAAACATCATATGATGATTCACTATCCTACAGTTATTAAATTGATGGGACCTTTAATTTTTTTGTGGTCCATGAGATTTGAAGGCAAACATAATTATTTTAAAAATTTGGCTTACAAGTATAGAAATTTCATTCACATAACGAAAAGTTTAGCTACTCAGCATCAAAGATATATGTATCATACTTGGGGAATATCTCACATAGATTTAGATACAACAGCAATTCCAGGCCCGAGTTCTTTCATAGAATTAGGTTGTCTTAAGAAGAAGTACAATTTAAACATATCTCGAATTAGGGAAAACATAAAAGTCCTAGTCAGCCGCAGTTTGAAATTAGGTTTTCTATACAAAATTGGATTTGTAATCGCCGCGAAAATCACATCGAGAACTGATTTGCCAGTTTTTAAAAAAATTGAAAATATTTTTATCGATGGTAGTTGTGCATATGCTATATGTTTAGAATGGAATACGCTATATTTCCATGAGGAGTATCGTGCTTTTTCAGTTGCGCCGTATTTGGACTCCGAAACACAGTATTCCATTGTAAATCTGAAGGCATTAAAACATAAGCCCGCTTACGAACTCCACCAGTCGTCTGACAGCACTGATTGGTTTGTCGTTCCTAAATATCAGATAATTTAATAAGTCAAATTACTTGCCACGTAAGTTTTGTACTATTTGTATTCATGTGCATCCGTGTCGTGTTGATACCCAATCCCATGATGTTTTTACGTACTGCATATATATTGCCAAAGATGTCTAGTCTATCATATCTCCCCGAAAAGCACCTACGGTGCAAAAAAATTCGCCAAGTACATTAAATCTTTAAAAACAACTACTACTCGAATATCTTCAATATAAAAAAAAGACAATAAGCAGAAAAAAAGAATCCAAATCAATTATTGTGCCAAGTGCATGTAACTTCGCATCACGCATAGACCTACTAGAGAAGCTGGAATAAAACAGACAACAAACCAGATTAACAATTAGAAAAGACAGCAAATCGAAATAGAGAGAAAAATCGATTTAGAAAATTGACACAAAAAATGAAGAAACGAAACTAAAAAAAAAAAATTTTTTATTGAAAATGGAGTACGTGTTCCTTGGCGGGCTAATGTTATATTGCCTTTTGAGTATTACATTCTGGATTTTTTTCCACCGATAAAGCCCGCCAAGTCTCACTACCTCCATTTTCAATAAAAAATTTTTTTTTTTTAGTTTCGTTTCTTCATTTTTTGTGTCAATTTTCTAAATCGATTTTTCTCTCTATTTCGATTTGCTGTCTTTTCTAATTGTTAATCTGGTTTGTTGTCTGTTTTATTCCAGCTTCTCTAGTAGGTCTATGCGTGATGCGAAGTTACATGCACTTGGCACAATAATTGATTTGGATTCTTTTTTTCTGCTCATTGTCTGTTTTTTATATTGAAGATATTCGAGTAGTAGTTGTTTTTGAAGATTTAATGTACTTGGCGAATTTTTTTGCACCGTAGGTGCTTTTTGGGGGGATTTCTCAACTTTTTGTATAATGTTGTTCAATAATAGCAGTATTGATTTATTTTTGCAATTACACTATTGTCGTGCGACGTTTGTTGGGTTGAAGAAAATGGAATTATAATCACATTGAAGTTTCACAGTTATCGAGAGACTTGATATAGCACTATCACTATCGTTGACTGAAGATTGTCATACTACATGGTGGAATATCTTGTACACATTAGTGCAGATCATGATTTTCTCCGTAGATACTGCTTTTATGTTGTACCCATTTATTTTCGTGACTTTTCCATTCTGTACTGAAAATAGCATCAGCTGAATAATTATACAGCTGTTTGCTGATGATATATCTGTTTTCACGCTTATTTCTCTCGACTTACAAGTACCGCACGATCCTTCGACCGTTTTCCAGTGCGAGAGATTATCATTGATCAGGTCAGACAAGCTAGGTGTTTTTTTGCAAGGTTTGGGCAATGCCAGTAACAATATGTTACTCTGTTAAATTGAGGTATTAGTGTAACCGCAATCTTTGCAGTGCAGTTTTACTGTCAGCTGGTGCTCAACAACCGTGCTGAGATTATTGCAATGAGAAATTAGACCAGTTAAAAATTCTGACGCATCTTGCTGCTCGTTCGCAGTAAACTGTTCACCCGCAAGTGCCCTGGCCGGAAATACATTTACCGGGGATTCTGACTCAGCATAATCATCGATCAACATTTTCAAAATATCGTCTGTTTGATTCTGACCGGATGAATGGTCCCTGAATGTTCTACAGTGAAATATACACTGGATCGTTGCGTTGGCGTAACAAGAAACATGATCGACGTTTTGTAAGCCTTTTATTCGCCACAAATTAGCTGCAGTTTTTTCTTCAGCTGGTACGTACATACATTTCCTGCATGTCGCAACAAGGCGGTGACAGTCTAGCTACGCTACTGCTTCCACGAATAATAGAGATAAAAATATAACTCACCATGGTAGCCATGAAATTCTATCGAGTGTTGTTCCCATTTACTACTTTTTTCATCTGGTAAAATACGTTTTGATATGAATGAGTTTATGATTTTTGTTTTCGGCCACCAACATTTTGTTTTATCATCTGAAAGCCAACAAGATGGTACTTCGGATGTAATTTCTTCGTCGTCATCCAAGTTGTCATCGATAAATGATACAACGGCATACAGTGGGGAGTTCATGACGGTATCTTCTGGAAATCAGAAGTTATTTTAAAAATCGATGATATATAATAATATATTTCATATCTTAGCTAGTGTTCAAAAATAATCAATTAGAATAAATTTAAAAAACAAGTCAATTGTTAGGAATTTCTACAATCCAGATTAATAGGTTATGTTGGGTTAAATAAGATCATATATTTCGAATAGAAGTTTTAATCGTGTATACAAGTTAGTATCCAAGTAATAGAAATATACTCACCTTAATATCACGTGTGATGGAATAAGAGATATAATAAGTTCTGACTATTTTATACCTCCGTACACTCAGCCCCCCCACTTGCGGTAAATATTCTCAAAAAAATGGAGAATAATGCGCTTTTTATGCGCTTTTCAATACTGCAAATCAAAAATTTTGCGCTCCATCTATTCGATCGATATGATAATTTTTGAGTGGGGGGGCTAGATGTACGTTCGGAAGAGCCCCCCCACACATAAGCGGTGGGAGAATGAATTTGCTTAATAGTTGAGAATTACGCGCTCTTTACGCGCTATCGAACGGCCGCAGTCTCGAATGTCGCGCTGCACCCCTTCGATCACTTTTCTCTTGGAGCGGACCACCCCTTCAAGATTGACGGTCGTACGCGTTGGATATTCGAACTGAAACCAGGTAAGATCGATCTGCTATTTACGCGCTCTCGAGTCGATGCAGTCTCGAATTTCGCGCTGCACCCCTTCGATCCCTTACCTCTTGGAGCGGACCACTCCTTCAGGATTGACGGTCGTACGCGTTAAATATTCGAACTGAAACCAGGTAAGATCGATCTGCTATTTACGCGCTCTCGAATGAACGCGGTTACGATTTTCGCGCTGCACCCCCTGGATCACTTTCCTCTTGGAGCGGACCACCCCTTCAAAATTGACGTTCGTACGCGTTGGATATTCGAACTGAAACCAGGTAAGATCGATCTGCTATTTACGCGCTCTCGAATCGATGCAGTCTCGATTTTCGCGCTGCACCCCCTGGATCACTTTCCTCTTGGAGCGGACCACTCCTTCAGGATTGACGGTCGTACGCGTTGAATATTCGAACTGAAACCAGGTAAGATCATTACGTTTTTTACGCGCTATCGAACAGCCACTTCTGCCCCCGTGCCGCTTCTCTCTTGCAGCGAATCACCCCTCCGACGTTGACTGTTCCCCGCCACGAATCATCGATTGGAAACCAGGTCAGATCATTCAGCTATTCACGTGCCATCGAACAGCCTTAGTCTAGTTTGTTCCGATACATCCCTGCCGGAGATAGGTACGTATACCGTATATCCATTGTGAACAACTCTTTCAACTCTTACCAACCAATCCTTACTTATGGAATTTCATTTTCAAGCTATTTGTAAACTGTGGACCAGCCCAAGCCATTGAACTGTTTTGGGCTCTTAACAAATCAAATAAGAATCGAGGTTACTTTGCGAGGTGTCGATGACATTATTCATTTGTTGAATTTGTGCAATTTATCACAGAATGTTTAATAACTCTTACACCAACATCATATTACATACATATATCGTTCTAGATATTTTTATTATTTGTCATAGACTGTAAACAATTACTTGTACGTTAGCTTTGAAAGTGGAAGACAATTCAATCTCCGCCTTTTTCGTATCATCGTATAGTTGCCATGTACCATCCTTTCGTAAACATGCAGCCGTAAAATGACCAATTGCATTCACGTTCTTATTTCTGGTTGTGATATTCGGAGGCGTAAAATGTATAAGTCCTCTCAAGTTGTGAGGTTTATCCATGGTTGACATCTTTATTTCGCGTGGTATCTCACCCAATTCAACGTCTGTGCTCTCGGTCTTCCAGTTATAAATTTCGAAAATGATGACGGGACCTGAAAACAATCAGAACCAACTGATGGATATCATAGATATTGTTAGCAAACCATTGCATGCAATACACTATTTCTCAAGAATTTGACTTTTTACGATATGATAGGTACAGTAATGTATTAATGGGGTACACAATTTCACCTATCTCCGTTATTTTCGTTGTCTCAGTACCAGTGCAATTTGGCCTGCAGCACCGTTTGGGGTCTCGGAGTGTGAGGCTGTTTTCGACAGTGGCTGAGAAATCATCGTTGAAAATGGCTTCGATGTTTAATTGTAAAACAGGCAACAATTTCACTCTCGGTTCGCAATTCCGATCACAAGTTGATATTTCTTTTATGCTACAGGGTTCCTTGAATGAACGGGTGCATGAATATCCTGCTGTTGTCTCGCAATTCAGCAGACAAGAATTATGAGTCCATGTTTTGTTTGTTTCGGGGACTATATCATATAGAATGTTCGCCCTTTGGTGATGTGTGGTTTTAGTGATACCCTTTTTTTTTACATCCAACACCATTTTGAACATTTCGTTTGTTGACACTTGCGAAATTGCTAGCTGGAACTCGATGTTGTCTATCACAGCAACTAAAAATATCTGGAACACACTGTCGAAGCCACATGTCCGAATCAGCGTCACTTTTCCACACTTTAACGTAACTTGCCTCAACTGCAAACAACCGCCATTCTTCAATATCGGTACTTTAGTTCGTTTTGAACTTGTCAAAAATAAGTTTTGGCTGTAGTTTTTTTGTAGATACCGTCCCTTTTTTTTCGGTGGTGGCACTGCAAGGCCTCGCCAATTTTCCTGCGATCCACTATCTAGCGCATGTGCAATTGTCGGACTCGGTATTCTTCGACACGACACACAAATCCGCTTTTCTTCACATCCCTCATTTTCCCCAAAAGGTACAGAACAACTAGTAAGGTCATGCACCGATTTCTTGCACAGTTCGCAAGTGTACGCATTCTCAGTTCGGTCACCTCTCCGACATGCTGAACATGTGTCTGAAATGTTTTCCGGCGAATTTTGTAGTATGGCCGTGATATCTACCGGTACAGTTGGTATCATCTCTTCAGATGGGTCTTGCATATTTGTGATGTCTTCAAGTATTCTTGTCATTGTCCCATTTATTGAATCTATCCGTATGGTATCAGTAGGTTTTCGTACAGCCGAACTTTTACTACACGATATGCATATTCTCTTCTGGCCATACCCTTCATCCTCATCCCGGAAAGGTACCGAACAACCTTCGAGGACGTGCACCACTTTCGCACATAATTCACATACATGTGCGCCCGTAGGTTTGTCATTGCGGTTACATGCTGGACATGTCGATGTGTTTATATCTTGTTGGGGTCCTTGTTCATTAGTACTGATTTTTGGTTTGTTCGTCATCTCGTTAGCCTGATTCTTTGCTTCTACTAATTTTACACGCCCATTAAGATAATCAAGATGCCGCATAACGAAGAAATCTGCTCGTATTGGTAGGTTCGTAGCACCGAATACTCTAGTTTTTATGTTATCAAAATCAGCTTCCACTGCTGCACTTGATGCAGGTATTCTACCATATCCATATTTAGCTTGACAAATACAGGACCATAAGGGAAACTATTTGAAATCACGTATCACACGAATGATCAACGATGGCAAATAATGAGCGTTATTCCTATCGCCTTCGTCACGCAATTGGGAAAGCACTTTACTTTGAATAGATTTCGCCCACTCTTGCCAGCAGTTTTCACCAGTCACTTCTCCCAAATCGATGTCTATAACTGCGGAATCAGTTGAATTCAAACACTCTTCGACGAAAGGCATCGTGTCGGTGAGAATACTTTTCATTTTTTCCTTATGAACTTCACATGCCGTTGGTTCACCATTAGAGCAATGCCCCTCGGTTTGACTGCCAGCAATCGCGATAATTGATGTTAATATGTCTTTGGCATCTTCCAGGGTACGAACTAGTATGAGCTGTCCGATACAATGCATATAAAATCTTTTTATTCGCAGATTAACTGACTTCATCGAATTGGCGTATCCTTTAATAAAATGTGCAACGTCTATCCGTATATAACAATTTTCGGTTGGTTGCCCCCAACAGCTCATAGCATATTCGTCTACCGAGTCGCACTTAGTAAAAGCTCGTACTATCGCAGTTAATAATGCTTTGGACGAATCGCAGGTTACTTCTTTCGGGATGGGAACTCCTGTTTGCTTCCATTCCATCAACCAGAATTCAATATAGTTACTCGTTTGACGTTCGGATAACATTTGAGCTACCGAAACTCTTGGATGGGTCGCTGAGTTTATTACACATTCGTACAAAAAAATGTGCTTAGATTTCAATTTAGAAGATCTTATCATTTTGCGAACGACGCTTCCAGTTGCATCTATGGCAATCGAAGAATTTTCGGCAAGAGCATATTCCCTGTATACATTGAGTTGATGACTTGTCCAATAATGGATGAAGAAAGAATTTCCACCAAGATTGTGTATGTTGTTTTTCAGTATAGTGTCCTGTGCAATCGTGAGTGAGGTAAACGGATCTTTATCCAAACATAGTAGCTCGGAGAATTCTTTTTTTGCCGAGCGTAACGCCTTGCCGGTGTAGAGATGAGGAGGTTCGGGATCACCGGGTGACATCAATTTATTTGCTTGATTAGCTCGGTACACTTCCGCTGTTATGTTTTTTTCGCATAGCAATTGCCCGATCTGTAAGCGTTCAGGTCTTCTTAAGTACCGTTTACCGCAAGTGCCAGTACCTTCAGATATTTCACATTTCATAACGTTAAATTCGCGTTTATGGTCATAATCAGCAATTTTGCCATTTATTATGGCTCCACAGTTGCATTTTCCGAGTATGTTTATAGTCTTGTTAAATACTTTGTTGCGCTTGAAATTGAAGGCGCATTGGGTTTTGTTCGCTTGCCACAATTTATCTGTTACCAAACACTGCCATTCTCCAGGTTTCAAACAAAAAAATTCGCGAAAACTGATATTAGTCCGCGTACTTTCTTTTCTGCTGTATTGTTTAGAAATTATAAGCTCATCTAACTCCGATTTCATGAAGATAATATTGATTACGATATTATCACATTCACTACTTTTATTCAACATCGAATTATCACTAGTGCTTTCCTTTCCGTCAGAACTGATAGAAATATCACCATTGTTCTCTATTTCGGTCGGCGCAACATGGTTCTTTCGAATGTTGTTTGGATTTAATATTTTGTCTTTAAGCCCATGCACATTTTTGAGCACCATTGTATATAATGCATTTGGCGTGACTGGGTGATGGTGCATCTCATCTAGTTCATTTGAGATTTTTAACCACGTTGAACACAACTTGGAGCGTATTGTATTAGCTGGAGTGACCAGATTCTCTTTATTCTCTAAAATTATTGTCGTGATTAATTCCATGTCGTTTCGACCAGGCCTACCGCTACTCGCCTTGCTGCATTGCATTGCGCGAAACAAAAAATGATCAGCAGCAGTCTTTGATCTCTCTATCGGTAGGCGTGTGAAGCAACAAACATAAACAAATGACTCTCAAATGTCACGTTAGTTGCTCAGTCGCCTGGCAAAGTTGCTCACGGGTCACATATGAATCGATTACACTCTGCAACGAATTTTTTCGATTGTTTACAGTCATGTTGCCGAAACGCGGTAGGCCTGGTCGAAACGACATGGAA
This sequence comes from Athalia circularis, assembly GCA_963978495.1. Classification (NCBI taxonomy): domain Eukaryota; kingdom Metazoa; phylum Arthropoda; class Insecta; order Hymenoptera; family Athaliidae; genus Athalia; species Athalia circularis. The sequence continues at coordinate 12,533,413 of OZ021702.1, forward strand.
TTAATCACGACAATAATTTTAGAGAATAAAGAGAATCTGGTCACTCCAGCTAATACAATACGCTCCAAGTTGTGTTCAACGTGGTTAAAAATCTCAAATAAACTAGATGAGATGCACCATCACCCAGTCACGCCAAATGCATTATATACAATGGTGCTCAAAAATGTGCATGGGCTTAAAGACAAAATATTAAATCCAAACAACATTCGAAAGAACCATGTTGCGCCGACCGAAATAGAGAACAATGGTGATATTTCTATCAGTTCTGACGGAAAGGAAAGCACTAGTGATAATTCGATGTTGAATAAAAGTAGTGAATGTGATAATATCGTAATCAATATTATCTTCATGAAATCGGAGTTAGATGAGCTTATAATTTCTAAACAATACAGCAGAAAAGAAAGTACGCGGACTAATATCAGTTTTCGCGAATTTTTTTGTTTGAAACCTGGAGAATGGCAGTGTTTGGTAACAGATAAATTGTGGCAAGCGAACAAAACCCAATGCGCCTTCAATTTCAAGCGCAACAAAGTATTTAACAAGACTATAAACATACTCGGAAAATGCAACTGTGGAGCCATAATAAATGGCAAAATTGCTGATTATGACCATAAACGCGAATTTAACGTTATGAAATGTGAAATATCTGAAGGTACTGGCACTTGCGGTAAACGGTACTTAAGAAGACCTGAACGCTTACAGATCGGGCAATTGCTATGCGAAAAAAACATAACAGCGGAAGTGTACCGAGCTAATCAAGCAAATAAATTGATGTCACCCGGTGATCCCGAACCTCCTCATCTCTACACCGGCAAGGCGTTACGCTCGGCAAAAAAAGAATTCTCCGAGCTACTATGTTTGGATAAAGATCCGTTTACCTCACTCACGATTGCACAGGACACTATACTGAAAAACAACATACACAATCTTGGTGGAAATTCTTTCTTCATCCATTATTGGACAAGTCATCAACTCAATGTATACAGGGAATATGCTCTTGCCGAAAATTCTTCGATTGCCATAGATGCAACTGGAAGCGTCGTTCGCAAAATGATAAGATCTTCTAAATTGAAATCTAAGCACATTTTTTTGTACGAATGTGTAATAAACTCAGCGACCCATCCAAGAGTTTCGGTAGCTCAAATGTTATCCGAACGTCAAACGAGTAACTATATTGAATTCTGGTTGATGGAATGGAAGCAAACAGGAGTTCCCATCCCGAAAGAAGTAACCTGCGATTCGTCCAAAGCATTATTAACTGCGATAGTACGAGCTTTTACTAAGTGCGACTCGGTAGACGAATATGCTATGAGCTGTTGGGGGCAACCAACCGAAAATTGTTATATACGGATAGACGTTGCACATTTTATTAAAGGATACGCCAATTCGATGAAGTCAGTTAATCTGCGAATAAAAAGATTTTATATGCATTGTATCGGACAGCTCATACTAGTTCGTACCCTGGAAGATGCCAAAGACATATTAACATCAATTATCGCGATTGCTGGCAGTCAAACCGAGGGGCATTGCTCTAATGGTGAACCAACGGCATGTGAAGTTCATAAGGAAAAAATGAAAAGTATTCTCACCGACACGATGCCTTTCGTCGAAGAGTGTTTGAATTCAACTGATTCCGCAGTTATAGACATCGATTTGGGAGAAGTGACTGGTGAAAACTGCTGGCAAGAGTGGGCGAAATCTATTCAAAGTAAAGTGCTTTCCCAATTGCGTGACGAAGGCGATAGGAATAACGCTCATTATTTGCCATCGTTGATCATTCGTGTGATACGTGATTTCAAATAGTTTCCCTTATGGTCCTGTATTTGTCAAGCTAAATATGGATATGGTAGAATACCTGCATCAAGTGCAGCAGTGGAAGCTGATTTTGATAACATAAAAACTAGAGTATTCGGTGCTACGAACCTACCAATACGAGCAGATTTCTTCGTTATGCGGCATCTTGATTATCTTAATGGGCGTGTAAAATTAGTAGAAGCAAAGAATCAGGCTAACGAGATGACGAACAAACCAAAAATCAGTACTAATGAACAAGGACCCCAACAAGATATAAACACATCGACATGTCCAGCATGTAACCGCAATGACAAACCTACGGGCGCACATGTATGTGAATTATGTGCGAAAGTGGTGCACGTCCTCGAAGGTTGTTCGGTACCTTTCCGGGATGAGGATGAAGGGTATGGCCAGAAGAGAATATGCATATCGTGTAGTAAAAGTTCGGCTGTACGAAAACCTACTGATACCATACGGATAGATTCAATAAATGGGACAATGACAAGAATACTTGAAGACATCACAAATATGCAAGACCCATCTGAAGAGATGATACCAACTGTACCGGTAGATATCACGGCCATACTACAAAATTCGCCGGAAAACATTTCAGACACATGTTCAGCATGTCGGAGAGGTGACCGAACTGAGAATGCGTACACTTGCGAACTGTGCAAGAAATCGGTGCATGACCTTACTAGTTGTTCTGTACCTTTTGGGGAAAATGAGGGATGTGAAGAAAAGCGGATTTGTGTGTCGTGTCGAAGAATACCGAGTCCGACAATTGCACATGCGCTAGATAGTGGATCGCAGGAAAATTGGCGAGGCCTTGCAGTGCCACCACCGAAAAAAAAGGGACGGTATCTACAAAAAAACTACAGCCAAAACTTATTTTTGACAAGTTCAAAACGAACTAAAGTACCGATATTGAAGAATGGCGGTTGTTTGCAGTTGAGGCAAGTTACGTTAAAGTGTGGAAAAGTGACGCTGATTCGGACATGTGGCTTCGACAGTGTGTTCCAGATATTTTTAGTTGCTGTGATAGACAACATCGAGTTCCAGCTAGCAATTTCGCAAGTGTCAACAAACGAAATGTTCAAAATGGTGTTGGATGTAAAAAAAAAGGGTATCACTAAAACCACACATCACCAAAGGGCGAACATTCTATATGATATAGTCCCCGAAACAAACAAAACATGGACTCATAATTCTTGTCTGCTGAATTGCGAGACAACAGCAGGATATTCATGCACCCGTTCATTCAAGGAACCCTGTAGCATAAAAGAAATATCAACTTGTGATCGGAATTGCGAACCGAGAGTGAAATTGTTGCCTGTTTTACAATTAAACATCGAAGCCATTTTCAACGATGATTTCTCAGCCACTGTCGAAAACAGCCTCACACTCCGAGACCCCAAACGGTGCTGCAGGCCAAATTGCACTGGTACTGAGACAACGAAAATAACGGAGATAGGTGAAATTGTGTACCCCATTAATACATTACTGTACCTATCATATCGTAAAAAGTCAAATTCTTGAGAAATAGTGTATTGCATGCAATGGTTTGCTAACAATATCTATGATATCCATCAGTTGGTTCTGATTGTTTTCAGGTCCCGTCATCATTTTCGAAATTTATAACTGGAAGACCGAGAGCACAGACGTTGAATTGGGTGAGATACCACGCGAAATAAAGATGTCAACCATGGATAAACCTCACAACTTGAGAGGACTTATACATTTTACGCCTCCGAATATCACAACCAGAAATAAGAACGTGAATGCAATTGGTCATTTTACGGCTGCATGTTTACGGAAGGATGGTACATGGCAACTATACGATGATACGAAAAAGGCGGAGATTGAATTGTCTTCCACTTTCAAAGCTAACGTACAAGTAATTGTTTACAGTCTATGACAAATAATAAAAATATCTAGAACGATATATGTATGTAATATGATGTTGGTGTAAGAGTTATTAAACATTCTGTGATAAATTGCACAAATTCAACAAATGAATAATGTCATCGACACCTCGCAAAGTAACCTCGATTCTTATTTGATTTGTTAAGAGCCCAAAACAGTTCAATGGCTTGGGCTGGTCCACAGTTTACAAATAGCTTGAAAATGAAATTCCATAAGTAAGGATTGGTTGGTAAGAGTTGAAAGAGTTGTTCACAATGGATATACGGTATACGTACCTATCTCCGGCAGGGATGTATCGGAACAAACTAGACTAAGGCTGTTCGATGGCACGTGAATAGCTGAATGATCTTACCTGGTTTCCAATCGATGATTCGTGGCGGGGAACAGTCAACGTCGGAGGGGTGATTCGCTGCAAGAGAGAAGCGGCACGGGGGCAGAAGTGGCTGTTCGATAGCGCGTAAAAAACGTAATGATCTTACCTGGTTTCAGTTCGAATATTCAACGCGTACGACCGTCAATCCTGAAGGAGTGGTCCGCTCCAAGAGGAAAGTGATCCAGGGGGTGCAGCGCGAAAATCGAGACTGCATCGATTCGAGAGCGCGTAAATAGCAGATCGATCTTACCTGGTTTCAGTTCGAATATCCAACGCGTACGAACGTCAATTTTGAAGGGGTGGTCCGCTCCAAGAGGAAAGTGATCCAGGGGGTGCAGCGCGAAAATCGTAACCGCGTTCATTCGAGAGCGTGTAAATAGCAGATCGATCTTACCTGGTTTCAGTTCGAATATTTAACGCGTACGACCGTCAATCCTGAAGGAGTGGTCCGCTCCAAGAGGTAAGGGATCGAAGGGGTGCAGCGCGAAATTCGAGACTGCATCGACTCGAGAGCGCGTAAATAGCAGATCGATCTTACCTGGTTTCAGTTCGAATATCCAACGCGTACGACCGTCAATCTTGAAGGGGTGGTCCGCTCCAAGAGGAAAGTAATCCAGGGGGTGCAGCGCGAAAACCGTAACCGCGTTCATTCGAGAGCGCGTAAATAGCAGATCGATCTTACCTGGTTTCAGTTCGAATATCTAACGCGTACGACCGTCAATCTTAAAGGGGTGGTCCGCTCCAAGAGAAAAGTGATCGAAGGGGTGCAGCGCGAAATTCGAGACTGCGGCCGTTCGATAGCGCGTAAAGAGCGCGTAATTCTCAACTATTAAGCAAATTCATTCTCTCACCGCTTATGTGTGGGGGGGCTCTTCCGAACGTACATCTAGCCCCCCCACTCAAAAATTATCATATCGATCGAATAGATGGAGCGCAAAATTTTTGATTCGCAGTATTGAAAAGCGCATAAAAAGCGCATTATTCTCCATTTTTTCGAGAATATTTACCGCAAGTGGGGGGGCTGAGTGTACGGAGGTCTATTCTATCATATAAGTTTCTCGGCGCCGGCAACACGTGTGACTCACGTGGGTAACAGCACTAACAGCGTGGGTCTTGAAATTACGCGGGAACTGCGAAGGTTATACCGCGCCATTTACACAGCGAAAGCACGATTGACGCGCCAAGCGCCTCTATTTGAAAAAAATATGTATACAAAAAGAAGATCGATTTTGAATAAGTGTTATTATGTTACGAGAATTATGTTGAGATTAAGCGAAGTTTAAGTATGTAACAAAGGGAAAATCACACGTTGACTTACTGTCAATGTGAATTTGATACATTTGTATTTAATGCGATTCAGGTCAACGTTAATACTACTGTATCTGCCCTTTGTTACTACGTGTATACCAACTTTTGAAGAACAACAGGGTACTTTAAAGTATGGTTCAACATCCAAATAATTGTTTCCTTCTAAAATTATATTATCGTTCGGGAGTTGTATTATCCGACTTATGCTGACGATTCTACCGTCATCCAAAACACAGCAATTATTAGGCATCTTCGAATTTAAGAAAAATCCCATATGTTGAAGAGATCCTATCGTTCGTCTACCATTTACTTGTGCCTCTTTACTATATTCAATTTTTGGAGTTTTAGTAAGAGATTCGTGCATTACAATCTTCTTACTTTCCGTCAATTCGATTGAACGATGTATAAACTGCTGTAATGGCCTGCTAGATGTTTTTACCATTTTTTTAATTTGTTGCATATGGTTCTCAAATTTGAAAGTACTGAAATTATCCAGTGGTCCAAATAACTTTACGTCATTGCACAGGTGTACGAGGTTGTGTACATTGTATGATACATTGCAACGACTATACAGCGAAGCGTAATACTCTACGAAATATAGCAATAAATCGCGTGCATAATCGTTCATTAGTATACAGTACTCAGGAGAGACGAGAATTCGAATACTCACACTTAAAGCGAGAAAGTGTTTATATTGGTCGGGTGTCAGAGTTTTTGCAAATACAATTGGTCCGGTATACAATAAGAACTGGCGGAATTCAGTAGCCTTGAATCTGTCTGCTTCCTCGAGTGATCTAGGCTTTCTCGCAAATTCCTTAGGTATAAATTCTTTTAATGATAGTAACAGTTTCGATGCCACTGATTTTTGTGCATCCGACATTCTTACATCTCGCTTTCCTTTGGTTGTGAATTGAATCATTCTTTTCACGACGCCCATGCAAACCAAATGTCCGTAATCGAGAGGAAATTGTGAAACCATTCCAATATTTATGCTTTCGAGTATGGAGATGCTTTTATGATGTTCTTCTTGAATTTTAAATTTGAACGAATCATCCGTCCTCAACGTAGCTCTTGTCTCAGGAAACGTTACTCCATTTTCCACGTAGTCCCCTTCCTGTATGCATTTGCCACATCCAAAATAAGCATTGTGCCCTTTAGTGCCGGTAATAAATGCTTTTGCCGGGGCATCGCAAGTAATTGCATTAATTTTTATCGAAAATTTTCGATCTTTGATAATTAATCCGGTGTTTGAGATATTTGAAAATTCTTCCACAAAATATTTAAGAAAGGTATTGCTATCTTTCGGCTTTGTGTAACCGTGGTACATGCCAATTACAAAAGGTTCGGTATAAAAATCTTCTACCAGCGCTGCCAAAATCGGCCAAAATTGACTCCCCGAACTCTTAGTCAATGGAAGTCCATCTACATTCATATTTAATTTAATTTCGGTCGGGTATTTATCAATTGAATCATAGTAATTCGATAATGATTCAATTATACACCTATGCAAGCCGAAATAATAATATTGTCCTGGTTCTACGTCTAACACTTGAATATTTCTCGGAGTTTTCAATAGAGTTCTTGAATCAGATGGTAAGTCCTGGTGTCCATGCTTACGTAAGATTTTTAATAAATAATTTAAATGCGCCTGATTGATAGCACACGTGGTAGCCCAATTTTGTAGATCCTCGCGAAATGTTAATGTATTTTCGGGACTGTCCCCATCAATCGTATCATCATAATCTGTAGTATTATTCATTTCCTCAATATCAGGTAGATTATCAGAATCAATTTGACTAAGAGAGCTGTTCGAAATTTCTCCAGGATCAAATTCGTCAGAAACATTTGTTGATTCATCATAGGCCTGCGGAAACCGTAATTCATTCATGGGACTTATCTCACTATTAACCGGTGCATTAATTACATCAGACGTTAACATCGAATGCGTATTACTAGCGGAAGATTGACCAAACAATGGAATTGGCCCTTCATTCGAAACAGCATTAAATTCGGTATTAAAATTTATATTCTGTTGGATGTTCTTTAATTCTTCTTTTGCTAGTCTTCGTTGATGACTTTTCGAAATACCACAAAAATCTTTACGCACTTTAGGCATCTTTAATATCAACAGTATTTTATTATATCCAATCTTAAAAATTTACTGCTATTACTAATGATTGTATTTATAACGTAGAAGAGTTCACTTATGTATAACCTCAAAATCACAGACCAACGACAACAATAAATCAGAAACTGCAGTAATTTATCCCTGATGATGTGTATTACGTTCACTGTTACGAAATACTTATATTTGTGACATAAATTTCAAAGAATACCTATGAATTCGGGTGACGTAACGCTTACAAATTCATGTGATATCACAAATTGATCAATTGAATGGAACATGGAATAATAGAACTTTGTGACGTGAATTTTACACATTCCATATGCTTTATGGGTGATAGAACAAGTTTATATCGTCGTTATGTAACAATGACGTTGCTTTTCAGTACAGCGAAAGAATGGAACTCGGCGACGTAAATTTTACATGAGACTTGTTTTATATCTATGATGTATCACTGCTATAGAACCATTACATCCCTGGAATAGGAAGTTGATCTGTGATGTCGATGTTACGTGAATGTTACAGAACCCAAAATATGTAATAGTGATTTGAAGCTGTGATATAACTGTTACACGCATGATCCAAATGTGTTCACTGGGATTTATATCTGATTGCTGAGAAATTTGAGACACAAGTGGCGGCAAATTATTGTGTTATATTCTTGATATCGCTTATGATTGTACTTTATGCTACCAACACCGAGATATTTCACAAGTTCTTCAGGTGGTTGTAAATCACCGAAACTATCAAAATAAACTACATCGTTGCCATTTTTCTTGTATGCAACCCAATGCGTTCCTCGACCATTTTTATCATCAAGATTGATAATTGCTGATTCACGCTTTCTGGGCCCCGAGTTGGGTAAATCATTTCGCATGAAAACACCGCGAAAATATGGAATTTTCATAGCTTTGGCATACTTGAGTAAATCGACATCTGTCAGAGCTCGGTGTGGTAGCTTTATTAGTTTCCCGCACGTTTCAAATATAATCTCATACCCCTCTTATATGGTTTTAGGTATAAACCTTTACCCAACGCAATCGCCTCCATTGTTGCATCATGACGCTTTACCTCATGCAATTGATTTTTGTTGGCTTGAGCTTGGTTTACCACCTCTGCAATACCTGCCGCACCACCCGCTAAAGCCCCTGTAGCGCTGAGAGCCGACAATATGGGTATAAGAAACGGCAGAATACCTCCAATTTTCTTGGGGATGGGTAAAATACGCGGCACGCGCACTTTTCCTTTGGTTGCGGCCATACGGGCCCCTTCCAGTGCCGATTCTATAGCTCTCGGACCCGACTTCATAGATTTTTTTGTCGCTCGAAGAATAGATTTTAAAGTTCTCTGTTTCTTTACACTACTCTTTGATGATACCTCATTCTTAGCCCTTTTCAGACCCATACCAAGTTTAGATTTAATCTTCATTGTGTTGGTGATTGCCCAAGCTGCAGCCTTTTCACGCACATTCGCGTCTTTAGCCAAAACTCGATTCCAAGCCTTTTCGGCGAGCACTTTATCAGCCTGGTTACGTGTTGTAATATTCTCTGGATTTTTTGAGTAGGCGATGTCGTGTTCCTTACACGCTGCATCCAGAGGATTGATGCCCTGATCACCTCGAGCTAACCTCTTCGCTAATTTCGTACCTGGTCCACAGTACTGATACCCTGGCACATGTAATTCCACCGGAAGATGGTTGATTATTTTATTCACCAATCCAACACCTTGTGTGCGCAACACCATAGTCACACAGCGACTGATTTGAATTATATAAATAAACGTGTATTTATACATAATGATGTTAGTTCTCGTTGACATGTTAACCTTGAAACATCATGAAATTTCACGATCAAACAACTAAATTACCCGTTGCAAATTTTGACAAATTAGTTCAGCAGAAAAAAAGGAAAGGGAAGCGTCATGGTGAATTACTACCCAATAGTGTAAGAGCCGTTTTTTGTGGTCCGTCAAATTGCGGTAAAACTAATGCTCTTTTCACGCTCCTTACCCATGGTAATGGTTTGCGGTTTGAAAATGTCTATATCTATTCAAAGTCCCTTAATCAACCAAAGTATGAGTTTTTGAAAAAGCTACTAGAGTCGGTGGATGGGGTTGGTTATTTTCCTGCCGATGAGCACAAGGAGGTTGTAGAACCGAAAGATGCACGCCCCGATTCGATTATGATTTTCGATGATGTGGCGTGTGAGAAACAAGATAATATAAGAGCCTATTTCTGCATGGGTCGACACAGAGATGTCGATAGCTTTTATCTTTGTCAAACATATGCACGTATTCCGAAACATCTTGTGCGTGATAATGCAAACTTATTGATTCTTCTTCGTCAGGATGAAATGAATTTGAGACATATCTATGCCGATCATGTAAATACCGATATGACTTATCAACAATTCAAGGATTTGTGCTCGGCATGTTGGAATGATGGTAAATATAGTTTTGTTCTCATCGACAAAGATAGTGAAATCAATGCGGGTAGATATAGGAGGGGTTTTGATTGCTTTATAAGCATAAATCGGTAATCAACTGCATACAGTCTCATCGTACTATTCAGCGTGTCAATATGAATAGCGGCAAGATTCGTAAACACAACGATGTGTTGCAAGAAATAGCAAAGGCTAGCAACGCCATTAGACGCAAGCACAAGATGATCAAGATGGGTGAAGACACCAGTGAGCGGGTTGTTAGCGAAATTTTCAAACCTTCAATAACCCTGCTACATGAATTAGTTGATGCCTCAAAGCAACCGCAGCAGCAGCAGCAGCAGATTAGGCAGATAAAGCGAGAAGCAAAGATAGAACCAGCTTCAATGAAACTCGAGAATACGCGTTATGATGCTGCCGATGATAATGATGATGATGATGATGATGATGATGATGATGATGATGATGATGATGATAATTACGATGATGCATATGATAATAATAGAACCTTTGCTGACAAGTCTAAAGATGGAGATCATGAGGATGGTGATGATACACTTGTAGCCTCCCCCACCCCCACCACAAGCACACCAATGAAGCAAAAGGCCCACACGATTGCGCACTATTTAAACATGTTTACCAGCATCGGGGAGCGAAAGAAATTAGATGAGTCATATGGTGTTCGAAAATTGTCGCAAGGTTTGATGATTGGTGATTCGCATATCAATTTTGATGATGATAAACTCGTGTATGTAGGTGATAAGAGCTATGAGCGCACACCTGGATTACTTGAATTATTGTTCAAAAAATCACCGAATCCCACTGTTGTGAATAAGAGCGATAAGAAAAATTATATTAAAATTGTGAAAACTACAAATGCGAATCGAAAATATTATCAATTTGATAAAGAACTTCGTGAGGATACAAAAAGCGCCAAGTACAGAGATTTCATCGCTCCATACATCCGTTCTCCCCGCAAAAGGATGGTCAAAACTCCCGGTAAAGGTTTATCCGATTATAAGATTGCACGAAAAGAGGGGCAAACAACGGATTTCGTTTACTGGAATGATCCTAATGAAATTGTTGATCGCCTCCGACTGCTCATAGCATCCCAAGCTGCTGGTCATACAAGCCACACCAATGAAATATCATCTATAATCGAAGAGTTGCGCGAAGCTGAAATTCTTCATTAGCAGGAGAATACTAATAAAGTTATCATTCCCACATCAACCATCGTGCAATGAGTATAGATATATTCGGGCGGCAGCAGATGCGCGGTAGTGCTGTTCAAGGTCCTCCTGGCGTTGGATTTAAAATAACCACCGAAAACCAGTATGACATAGAAAACAAACGTTTGTTTAATATTGCCGATCCATATAATCCAAACGATGCGGTGTCTCTGAGGGTTTTGAATAAAATTATATTGCAACGGTCTGATGCTCTTCAAAACGTTTTCAAAGATGCGATTCGTGCTGTCAACACCAAAATAGAGAATAATGATAGAAAAATTCGAGGGTCTATAGCGCATATATTACAAGATATTCGTGAATTAAAGGCCAACGTGGAGTTGTTATTGGGTCAAACTATCGTGGACATGCGATTCACGGTTGATGAAAAAACCGCAAACCGTAAACAAAATGGAATTCAAAAAGGTTCGATATATATAAAAAAATCAAATGTCTAGCAACATGAAGGTAACAATAGCAAACGAACTTCATAAACCAGCCAGGCGTAATTATTCGCGACGTTATGTTGATATACGAGGATTGGATGAGACCTGGCAAGCTGATCTTGTCGATATGTCAGCATACTCAAGCGTGAACAATGGATATAAATTTCTGCTCACAGTGATCGATGTATTCTCCAAATTTTCATGGGGTGTACCGATCAAGAGTAAAAACGCTTGTGATGTAACGAAAGCTATGAAATCTGTGTTCATTGAAGGTCGCATACCCAAACACTTACACGTTGACCAAGGTAAAGAATTTTATAACAGAGAATTTAAAACTCTGATGGATCATCATAATATTAACATGTACTCAACATTCAGCAATTTGAAGGCTTAGATATGTGAGCGATTCAATAGGACGCTTAAAAACAGAATGTGGAAGCAATTTACTATACGAGGCTCCCACAAATGGATTGACATTTGACCCGATTTAATAAAATCATACAATCAACTCTTAACGGTCTTAACGACCTTCATAACAATCAAGATGAAACCAAAAGATGTCAATGCTACAAATGAAAAGCAATTATATCGAAACGTGTTCAAACCACGACAAATCAAAAGAAGTAAACGAAAGTGAAAATTTAAAGTGAACGATAAAGTTCGAATAAGCAAATATAAGAATATTTTTGAAGAAGGTTATACACCGAACTGGACAACAGAAATATTTACCGTAACCGAGGTGAAAAATACCAATCCACCCACATACAAACTTACCGACTACCTGAATCATCCCATCGAGGGCGGATTTTATGAGGAGGAGCTCAGCAAAGTTAAACACCCCGATGGTTATCTTGTAGAAAAGGTATTGCGTAGGCGTGGAGATCAGCTATATGTAAAATGGTTGGGATTTGATGGATCACACAATAGTTGGATGAATAAATTAGACATGTAGAGTGTAAAAATGTACTCTTTAATAAAAAAATTTTATTATAAAAAGAACCATGTATTTTTTTATTCATTTATCTATAACTATCACACACGCACAAAAAATTAAAATTTTTCTAAAATTTTTTAAAAAATTGGAAACATTTTGTAAAAATTTGAAAACAATTGTAAACATTTCATTCGCTCATGAACATCGCTATTCATTAATTCCTGTTTATAGCTTCTACCTGGTAACCCCATGGCAGTGCATCGGTTTTGCCAGGTATCAAATTTCTTTTGTCATCGTGCCAACTTAAAGCTAATTTATTTTGTATGATGGTTGTGACCTTATGTTCCTTACTTCTTATCATGCATTGTGGTTTGACCAGATTCTTATATTCATTGAGGCATCTTTTATAATCATCAAACGTGATACTTTTCAATGTAGAACCCTTAACACCTTTTGCCCGTTTTTTATCACTCTCACCGATTGTTGTGAATGTGTACAGTTTCGCGCGTAATCCAATGAACTGTGTCATGATCTTACCACTGTTTTCATCTTTCATTAAACCCAAACATTTTTTATTTTTCAATGGAATACCATACACATTATTGGGCGGATAGTCTGAAGTATCGTACATTGTATCCACATCACGTTTGATTATATCATAAATATTTGGTACATTAAAATGATAGATTAGGCTGTCAGTATCCGTGTACATTAATTTCGCCTGATGATTTGAGAACTTTTGCTTTACATAATTATAATGAAAGTCGTACAGAATGATTTTAGATAAATCGAGAATTACAGCACCAATGTATATGGGTTTATTGAAATATACATTGGTGCGATTCAACTCGATTATCACCATATTATCATCAAATATTACACAGCTGTTGAAATTTCGTTTTGCAATAAGAGCTCTTGCACAACCCCTACCACCCCATTTTGTGACAAGTTTCACAGTTTTGTGCATTCGCACATTCTCCATTGTTTTACCAAAGACTGAATTATTCATTAACTTAGAGAAATTTTTCTCGAATTCATTTTTCGATTGCTTGCGCATGTTGGTATTCAAATCTATGTATGATTTCAACCATGGAGATTGTGCGAATTTTAGAACTCTATGAACCTTCACCAGCTGCATCCCCAAATTTAAACATCGTTTTAAATTGCGATAACGGATGACATATTTTCGTTTACTTAAAAGTGTTGTTGCAAGTTTTGGAATTTTACTACCCGGTGGTATGTAGTGCTCGGGACTGAGCGGTAAATCTTTATGTTGATCGTGGAGCTTTGTGGGGTAATCAAGATCAACCTCGAGAATATAACCAATTTCAGAATTATTTGGATGACTCATTACATTGATGGGATTATGTTCCCACTCGAATGCACCGCAGGGCAAATGGTCGCTCATTGCCGCTGCATAGAGATTGTTAACATCGAAATACATCAGGTATGATTCCCCTTTACTAGAATCGAAATCCTCACCCATAAATCGATTGTTCGCCTTGGCATGATGATTCGAACATTGTGCGACATCACCCCTGATACTTTTTTCAATGAACAATATCATTTCAGAGTCATCCAAAAGTTGCAAATTGGCCTTTGTTTGTTTCAACATCGCATCGAAAGCAAGCCCCGGTGCTGTATAGTAATGTAACGGATCTGAGTCATATGTTTTGAAGCAACTATCGCGAAAGTTCTCAAATATATCAGCTAATAACAACACATCGGTTTTTGAATATAAATCGGAATACTCCCCTAAAGATGTCAAATTAAATTTATTCTAAACATTTTTTGCATGTTCATAATCCTCCTCGATTATATAAGAATAGGTCAGTTGTGAATAAAAATCTTGTTTGTTGGGTAACTTTGATTCATCGAGTTTTTCCCAACAATCGATATACTCATATGGGAAAACACCTTTGCGAATCACTAAATTAAATTTTTCACAATCTTCGTAAAATTTGCGTGTAATTTTTTTGTTTGCACAATCAACGTATGATGCTAGTTTTTCGATACTACTTGCCATAAATCGTGCGGAATCTATAAATCTTAAGTTCATCATAGTACCATCAACCTTCTTTGTGAATGATATATACTTTTATTTATTACCAGGCAACAGTGTGATTTCACCCGGAAAAGTTAGGGCTAGTGATTTGATCAGGAAGTGTGAATCATAACCAGACAAATTATGAAACACCACTGGAATCGCATGTGTATTCTTAAAATTCGAATTACAACGATTATGAGCAGCCCCGCGATATTTTCCAGTAAAATGGCAGTGATCGTGACATTTCTTTTCATCCGGTGCAAATGGTTCTTCACAAATGTAACAGTTTTCAGCGCGCATATGACGATCACGCTGAGTTTGAGTTAGATCTTCCATTGGAATGATATTCTTTATATATGACTCAACTTGGATTGATAATTCGCGAAGCTGCTCTATGAAACATTCAATGCAATGCGGCCCTCGCTTACTCTTATACTCTGATAATTTATCATCATAGGAGCAGTGCACATAGTATGCCGCACTATGTGGAATATGCTCTTGAGAGTTGTTTATATTTGGTCTTAAAATACATTCAAGATCTGCGTAAACGACAAACGGTACAACCCCTTTATTTTGGTGATTTGAAAATTCCAAATTTTTCTTTTTCGGGAAGTCCATCCTAACCTTATTTAATCGCACACATCCTGCCTATGATTTTCATAGATGGTCTGTGTACCATAATGACACAAACATCTGTCACACAAAAATTGTCTACCATTGTGATTCGATAATTGTTTACCCAACAAACGCGAAAGATTTTTAATCCAAGCAAAATGAAATCTTGACTCAAAATTATTTAACTCATCGTCATCATCATCATCATCATCACCCATTTCACTATTACTCTCCATCATTAGTAAGTGAATCGTGTCAACATTAGTGTGTATTAAATTTTTACTCAGATAAAGTGGCACGATGACGCTTTCTTTCGACCTTGCACCGTTTGAAAATGTTTCGGATTCAATCCCATATACATCAATTCTTAAATTATTTAATTTTTCAAATTTTTCCACACATCGTAAGGTTGTGGGAAATTTTATACCTGTGCAATTCAACTCGGAGATATACCGCTGATAGCTTCGCGTTCTGCTTACGTTCGTGTTTGCAGGATAGAGGGCAGCTAGTCCAGTCGAATTAAGCCGAAAATAGGGTCTATTCTATTGTGGAAGAACATAGGTTAGCCGATTTTTTATAAGTTCAGTAGACCAGTAGAAAGATAACTTCAAAAGTCTGACATTTTCTTTTGACGGGTTTGGCCGCAAAAAATTATTAAAAAATGAA
The DNA here is from genome assembly GCA_963978495.1 of Athalia circularis. Taxonomy (NCBI): domain Eukaryota; kingdom Metazoa; phylum Arthropoda; class Insecta; order Hymenoptera; family Athaliidae; genus Athalia; species Athalia circularis. The sequence continues at coordinate 12,549,311 of OZ021702.1, forward strand.
AACGCGATATTTCGGGTAAAACTTTTTTCCTGTAGGTTTTTCGGAAAAAGTCTTCGTATAAAAGTTGTTCGTTATGAAAAGCCCTGAATTATGAGCCCAAGTTCGAAATTATATCTTAATTAGTTCACCTGTCAATTGCAAATAACTACGGAAATAAATTTTTTCGTTTTTCTTGAATAAATTGATGAATAATTAACTTATGGCGTTTGAACTGATAACACAGTAACTTCAAACTTTCCCCCGGAGGATAGTTTAAGATTCGCTTACCTATGTTGTATAGTTGAGCAACAATATGTGACGAGAGAAAATCCGGAGATTGGCTGTGAAATTTTAGCCCGGATGGCCACATGGTACGGATTTTCTCTCGTCACATATTGTTGCTTAACTATACAACATAGGTAAGCGAATCTTAGACTATCCTCCGGGGGAAAGTTTGAAGTTACTGTGTCATCAGTTGAAACGCCATAAGTTAATTATTCATCAATTTATTCAAGAAAAACGAAAAAATTTATTTCCGTAGTTATTTGCAATTGACAGGTGAACTAATTAGGATATAATTTTGAACTTGGGCTCATAATTCAGGGCTTTTCATAACGAACAACTTTTATACGAAGACTTTTTCCGGAAAACCTACAGGAAAAAAGTTTTACCCGAAATATCGCGTTTTCATTTTTTAATAATTTTTTGCGGCCAAACCCGTCAAAAGAAAATGTCAGACTTTTTGAGTTATCTTTCTACTGGTCTAATGAACTTATAAAAAAATCGGCTAACCTATGTTCTTCCACAATAGAATGGATGTCTAATTCGACTGGACTAAGCAGCGACAGACCATAGAAAGCATCGATCATCGTTGTTCTGTACGTTGACCACAGCCTTCTTCTGTTGAATATCCGCCGGTAGATCGATGAATGTGGAGAGACCACCACGAAGAGGCTCGTACCGGTTGATGCAGATCACCACATTGATGATCTCAATCATGGTCCAGCCCGAATCACGTTGCTCAAAATCCTCAACCATGATAAGCAGAGGATCCTGTATTTTCTCGTCAAACCATTTTTTTAGATCGGTTGATGCGAATATCGTTGCATTCCGCGTGTTGAAATGCTTTATTTCGATATTGACCGCATCATCCTTGACATTTTCGAATTTACAGGGGAGTTTCGCGTTCACTTTAATATTACCATCGTTGCGCAGCACATTTTTCAAACGGTCTATTGTCACTATTCCAGCATCTACCAAAAACCTTCCCAAGTCCTTGTGTCGAAGATTTGTGACAACACCGGTGCGGATTCGACTTCCGAAAGCACTTCTCATATCATCCCACCGAACAGAATCTTGAAAATTACCCGTCACACTATCACTGCTGCTGTTGCTGCTTCCGATGTTGCCACCCACAGTGTTCATACGTTGTTGTTGTTGTTCAAACTTCACATCCCATGATCGAAGTAATGAAATGATGTGCTGAATTTGCTGTTTTTCAGCAACATTCAGGTGTGATTGGATTAGAATATTACCCAGAGACTCAATATTCTGAAGTCCAATATTACGCCAGCGTGTGATAATATTCACAGTAGCCTCCTCGGGATCTAGCGTAGTTATCAAGTTGTACACATTTTCCATGGACTTAAAAAGATCCATATACATTTCTTCATTTATGATTTCTCGAAGTTAATTTTTTCACTTGACGAATACTAAGATTGCTCGAGAAGACCCAACGACCGCTCATTAGATGCGCGTGTGAACATATGGAAAAAAAATCGAGGGTCAGACTATGGTTTTCCCTCGATGGTGAAAAAACCCACCCCTCTTGTTTCAGGTCGATCTTTTGAGTCATTGGATATTTCTTTATGCGTGGGTGGGTCACCCAAGACTTTGACACCTGCCTACCGAGGATGACTCGTGCATCATTGGTTGTTTTCTTTCGAGTGATGGTTAAAATTTTTTTCAAATTTAACCATAGTTGTAGCAAAATGAGAAAATCTTCCTACCTAAACCAAAAGAATTCTGCTGACGGTGGGGGGTGGGCTCTTGAGTCCTCCAAGACTTTCACACCCCGCCTACCAAGGATGACCCAAGCACCATTGGTTGTTTTCTTTCGAGTTCCGGTCAGGATTTTTTCAAATTTAACAATAGTTGTAGCAAAAATGAAAAAATCCTCCCACCCAAACCAGAAGAATTCTGCTGATGGTAGCGGTGGGCTCTTAAATATGATGAGGAATCCCCTGATGATTGAAACAGCTTGACAAAGCTCCAGTGCGATATAACGCGTCGAAAGTTTTGGGTTAAAAGTTTGCATTCGGAAGTTTGTGTTTAACCATGGCTGTGGAACTCAATGGTGAGTATTGCATCAATTTTTGAATCCCCACAATTTATGCTAATCAGCAAAATTTCTTTTTATTTATACTGCCTTGGATTTTTGTGTTGCTACAGAAATGCATACCTTCTACGATTGGGCTGTGCCTCATGAGTGGGTGTTCGTTGAAAATTTGATGGAAATGGTCGACGAGCAGGTTTTCAACGAGGTCGACAATCGTCGGAGTGGTGTCGATGGCACCATGGTGACCATCGAAGGGGTGACCGCGGTTCTTGAGGTGAACCACCAATATTGCTATTGGTGGTTAAAAAGAATAGGCGAACCGTTTCACATGCCACATGAACCGTCGTACAGTTATTGCGACGATCTTCGAGATCGTTTAGCATATATGCACCACATTGGGTGGGGGTCCCCAGATTCGGAAGATGATGGATATTGCAAAGACGAATGGTATGCATGATTGCCATAGTATGATAATCAAAGTTGTTGTTAAAATTACTAATTTTGGCTTTCATCTTTCCAGACGAAAACACCGCGTGTTATACATATAGGATCTGTAATTTTAAGTTTTGGATAATTGAGTGTAAATATAGGTTATATGTTGGAAGTGAAGTAAATATGTAAATTCATATTTGCGTTTGAAATATATATATCTTTGGGTATCATACATATAGATGGCGAAATGATTTCATTCCACCAACCCTTATTACGAGGGCCGAACACCTCTCACATGACTGAAATATTCAAACATCCCATAATTGGAAAGCAAAAAAAAAAACAAAAAAAAAAAGGTAAGCGAACAAAAGAGGATCGAAAGTCGGTAAGTGAATCAGACGCAATCTGATATGACATAAGTCGAATGGCTGGTATCGGAAAAAATGGTCGGCCGATCGGCGTAAGTCGGTAGGAAGATCATCCGGAATCAAAGACAGATTTATCCACCAAACGGATTTTTCGACCCGCAATCGATAAGTCGATAAAAACAGTTCGGCGAAACAACCGCAAAATGGAGGGTGGCGCTACGGTCAATGAAAACAGTTCGGTGGAACAACCGCAAAATGGAGGGTGGCGCAACGATCGATAAGTCGGTAAGACGGGCCGATAAATCCGTTTCGGAATCGATAGGTCGATAGAACAGGTCGGTAAAACAGCCGCAAAAAACGGTGACACCACGATCGAATAGTCGGTAAGACAGGTTGATAACACAGGCACGGAATCGATAAGCCGGTAAAACAGGCCGATAAAACAGACACGTGGTCGGTAATCCAAGATCGATAAGCCGGTAATACAGGGCAGGCGGATGGTGAGGAAGGGCGCGTGATCCAGAACTCTCGTTTTCTATCCACTGTTCAAATTTTGAAGGTCTGGCTCTTTGGATTATCGCGAATTCTTACTCAAAAATGATGGATTTTCGAAATCGTTTGTAGGACCTTTTTCTGAAGTGTTTTGACCCCAGGAACACGATTCTGCAAGCTGAATTGATCTATCTATGAAAACATTCAAGTTATCCTTGAATTTTCGCTGTGAAAAGTGAGAAAATGAAGATATTTCTGGAGGATTCAGTCGTAGCTCAGATTGCTCAATGTATTCGTGTCCCCAATGTCCAAACACGTGAAAAAAATGTCCCACGAATTATTTCGGTAAAACTTTTTTTTCAACTTCAGAATCGTCCAAATTCGACAGGTCTGGCCTTTTGAATTATTGCGATTTCTCACCCAAAAATGATGGATTCTCGAAATCGTTCGTAGGACACTTTTCTAGAGTATTTCGGCCCAAGGAACACAATTCTGCAAGCCGAATTGATCTATCTATGAAAAAATCCAAGTTATCCTTGAATTTTCGCTGTGAAAAGTGAGAAAATGAAGATATTTCTGAAGGATTCAGTCGTAGCTCAGATTGCTCGATGAATTCGTGTCCCCCATGTCCAAACACGTAAAAAAAGTGTCCCACGAATTATTTCGGTAAAACTTTTTTTTCGACTTCAAAATCGTCCAAATTCGACAGGTCTGGCCTTTTGGATTATCGCGATTTCTTACCCAAGAATGATGGATTTTCGAAATCGTTCGTGGGACACTCTTCTGGAGTGCTTCGACCCCAGGAACACGATTCTGCAAGCTGAATTAATTTATCCATAAAAATATTCGGATTATCCATGATTTTTTGCTGTAAAAAGTGAAAAAGTGAAGATATTCCATTGCAATTCATTCGAAGCTCAATTTGCCTAATGGATTCGTGTTTCTCACGTCGAAACACGTGAAAAGAGTGTTTTACAAATTATTTTGGTACTACTTTTTTTCGAATCAAGAATCGTCCAAATTCGACAGGTCTGGCTCTTTGGATTATCGCGATTTCGAACCCAAGAATGATAGATCTTCAAAATCGTTCGTAGGATACTTTTCTGAAGTATTTTGACCCCAGGAACACGATTCTGCAAGCTGAATCAATCTATCTATGAAAATATTCGAGTTATCCATGATTTTCTGCTGTCAAAAGTGAAAAAGTGGAGATATTCCATTTGAATTTATTCGTAGCCTAATTTGCTCAGAAGATTCGTGTTCGTCACGTTAAAACACGTGAAAAAAGTGTTCTACGAATTATGTCGGTAAAACTTTCTTTTCGACACCAAAATCGTCTAAATTCGACGGGTCTGGCCCATTGGATTATCGAGATTTCTAACCCAAAAATGATGGACTTTCGGAATTGTTCGTAGGACACTTTTCTGAAGTGTCTGGACCCCAGGTACACGATTCTGCAAGCTGTATTGATCTATCTATGAAAATTTTCGAGTGATTCTCGATTTTTCGCTGTGGAAAGTGGAAAAATGAAGATATTTCAAAAGGATTCATTCGTAGCTCAATTTGCCCAATGGATTCGTGTTCCTTACGTCAAAGCACGTGAAGAAAGTGTTCTTTGAAATATTTTTGTAATACTTATTTTTCGACTCAAAAATCGTCCAAATTCGACAGGTCTGGCCCTTTGGATTATCGCGATGTCTAACCCAAGAATGATGGATCTTCGAAATCATTCGTGGGACACTTTTTTGAAGTGTTTGGACCCCAGAAACACGATTCTGCAAGCTGAATTGATCTGTCTATGAAAATATTCGAGGAATCCTTGATTTTCCGCTGTATCAATCGAAGAAATAAAGATATTCCAAAAGGATTCATTCGTCGCTCAATTTGCCCAATTGATTCGTGTCCCTTTCGTCAAAACACGTAAAAGGAGTGTCCCACGAAATATTTCGGTGAAACTTTTCTTTCGACTCCAAAATCGTTCAGATTTGACAGGTCTGGCCCTTTGGATTATCGCAATTTCAAACCCAAAAATGATGGATTCTGGAAATCGTTCGTAGGACACTTTTCTGAAGTGTTTTGACCCCAGGAACACGATTCTGCGAGCTGAATTGATCTGTCTATGAAAATATTCGAGTTACCCTTGATTTTTCGCTCTAAAAAGTGAAGAAATGAAGATATTCCGAAAAGATTCAGTCATAGCTTGAATTGCTTAATGGATTCGTGTCCCTGACGTCGAAACACGTAAAAAAAGTGTCCCACGAATTATTTCGGTGAAACTTTTTTTTCGACTCCAGAATCGTTCAAATTTGACAGGTCTGGCCTTTTGGGTTTTCGCGATTTCCAACCCAAAAATGATGGATTCTCGAAATCGTTCGGAGGACACTTTGCTGAAGTGTTTGGACCCCAGGAACACGATACTGCAAGCTGAATTGATCTGTCTATGAAAATATTAGAGTTATCCATGATTTTCCGCTGTAAAAAGTGAAAAAGTGAAGATATTCCATTGGAATTCATTCGTAGCCTGATTTGCTCCATAGATTCGTGTTCCTCACGTCAAAACACGTGAAAAAAGCTTTCCACGGATTATTTCGGTAGAACTTTTTTTTCGACCTCAAAATCGTCGAAATTTGACAGGTCTGGCCCTTTGGATTATCGCGATTCCTCACCCAAAAATGATGAAATCTGGAAATCGTTCGAAGAACACTTTTCTGAAGTGTTTGGACCCCAGGAACACGATTCTGCGAGCTGAATTGATCCGTCTATGAAATTATTCGAGTTATCCATGAATTTTCGCTGTAAAGAATAAAAAAGTGGAGATATTCCATTGGAATTCATTCGTAGCCTAATTTGCTCAGAAGATTCGTGTTCCTCACGTCAAAACACGAAAAAAGAGTGTTTTACGAATTATTTCAGTAAAACTTTTTTTTCGACCTCAAAATCGTCCGACTTTGACAGGTCTGGACCTTTGGATTATCGCGATTTCTTACCCAAAAATGATGAATTCTCGAAATCGTTCGTAGGACACTTTTCTCAAGTGTTTCGACCCCAGAAACACGATTCTGCAAGATATATTGATCTATTTACGAAAATATTCGAGTTGTCCTCGATTTTTTGATGTAAAAAGTGAAAAAATGGAGATATTTGAAGAGGATTCAGTCGTAGCTCAGATCGCTCAGTGGATTCGTGTCCCTCACTTTAAGACACGTAGAGAAAGTTTCCCACGAATTATTCCGGTGAAAGTTTTTTTTCGACTCCAGAATCGTTCAAATTTGACAGGTCTGGCCTTTTGGATTTTCGCGATTTCTGACCCAAAACTGATGGATTCTCGAAATCGTTCGTAGGACACTTTTCTGAAGTGCTCTAACACCAGGAACACGATTCTGCAAGCTGAATTAATCTACCTATGAAAATATTCGTGTTATCCTTGATTTTTCACTGTAAAAAGTGAAGAAATGAAGATATTCCGAAAGGATTCATTCGTAGCCTAATTTGCCTAATGAATTCGTGTTCCTCACGTCAAAACACGTAAAGAGAGTGTTATACGAATTATTGCGGTGAAACTTTTTTTTCGACTCCAAAATCGTCCAAATTCGACAGGTCTGGCCTTTTGGATTATTGCGATTTCCAACCCAAAAATAATGGATCCTCGAAATCGTTTGTAGGACACTTTTCTGAAGTGCTCCGACTCCAGGAACACGATTCTGCAAGCTGAATTGATCTATCTACGGAAAGATTCGAGTTATCCTTGATTTTTCGCTGGAAAAAGTGAAGAAATGAAGATATTCCCAGAGGATTCAGTCGTAGCTCAAATTGCTCAATGGAATCGTGTCCCTCACGTTAAAACACGTAGAAAGAGTGTCACACGAATTATTTCGGTAGAACTTTTTTTTCGACCCCAAAATCGTCCAAATTCGACAGGTCTGGCCTTTCGTATCATCGCGATTTCCAACCCAAAAATGATGAATTCTCGAAATCGTTCGTAGGACACTTTTCTGAAGTGTTTGGACCCCAGAAACACGATTCTTCAAGCTGAATTGATCTATCTACGAAAATATTCGAGTCATCCTCGATTTTTTGCTGTAAGAAGTAAAAAAATGAAGAGATTTCGAGAGGATTCAGTCGTAGCTCGAATTGCTCAATAGATTTGTGTTCCTCGCGTCGAAACACGTGGAAAAAATTTCCTCTGAATTATTTTGGCGGAACTTTTTTCTCGACTCCGAAATCGTCCGAATTCGAAAGTTCTGGCCCTTGAGATTCTCGCGCTTACTCACCTCAAAATGATGGATTCTCGAAATCGTTCGTAGGACACTTTTCTGAAGTGTTTCGACCCCAGGAACACGATTCTGCAAGCTGAATTTATCTATCTATGAAAATATTCGAGTGATCCCTGATTTTTTGATGTTAGAAGTGAAGAAATGTAGATATTCCAAGAGGATTCAGTCGTAGCTCAAAGTGCTCAATGGAATCGTGTCCCTTACGTTAAAACACGTAGAAAGAGTGTCACACGAATTATTCCGGTGGAACTTTTTTTTCGACCCCAAAATCGTCCAAATTCGACAGGTCTGGCCTTTTGTATTATCGCGATTTCCAACCCAAAAATGATGAATTCTCGAAATCGTTCGTAGAACACTTTTCTGAAGTGTTTGGACCCCAGGAACACGATTCTTCGAGCTGAATTGATCTATCTACGGAAATATTCAAATGATCCTCGATTTTTTGCTGTAAAAAGTGAAAAAATGAAGATATTTCAAGAGGATTGAGTCGTAGCTCGAATTGCTTAACAGATTTGTGTTCCTCGCGTCGAAACACGTGAAAAAAATTTCCTCAGAATTATTTTGGTGGAACTGTTTTCTCGACTCCGAAATCGTCCGAATTCGAAAGTTCTGGCCCTTGAGATTTTCGCGCTTTCTACCCTCAAAATGAGGGATTTTCGAAATCGTTCGTGGGACACTTTTCTGAAGTGTTTTGACCCCAGGAACACGATTTTGCGAGCTGAATTGATCTATCCATGAAAATATTCGGGTTTTCCATGATTTTTCGCTGTAAAAAGTGAGAAAGTGAAGATATTCCATTTGAATTTATTCGTAGCCTAATTTGCTCAGAAGATTCGTGTTCGTCACGTTAAAACACGTGAAAAAAGTGTTCTACGAATTATGTCGGTAAAACTTTCTTTTCGACACCAAAATCGTCTAAATTCGACGGGTCTGGCCCATTGGATTATCGAGATTTCTAACCCAAAAATGATGGACTTTCGGAATTGTTCGTAGGACACTTTTCTGAAGTGTCTGGACCCCAGGTACACGATTCTGCAAGCTGTATTGATCTATCTATGAAAATTTCCGAGTGATTCTCGATTTTTCGCTGTGGAAAGTGGAAAAATGAAGATATTTCAAAAGGATTCATTCGTAGCTCAATTTGCCCAATGGATTCGTGTTCCTTACGTCAAAGCACGTAAAGAAAGTGTTCTATGAAATATTTTTGTAATACTTATTTTTCGACTCAAAAATCGTCCAAATTCGACAGGTCTGGCCCTTTGGATTATCGCGATGTCTAACCCAAGAATGATGGATCTTCGAAATCGTTCGTGGGACACTTTTTTGAAGTGTTTGGACCCCAGAAACACGATTCTGCAAGCTGAATTGATCTGTCTATGAAAATATTCGAGGAATCCTTGATTTTCCGCTGTATCAATCGAAGAAATAAAGATATTCCAAGAGGATTCATTCGTCGCTCAATTTGCCCAATTGATTCGTGTCCCTTTCGTCAAAGCACGTAAAGAAAGTGTTCTATGAAATATTTTTGTAATACTTATCTTTCGACTCAAAAATCGTCCAAATTCGACAGGTCTGGCCCTTTGGATTATCGCGATGTCAAACCCAAAAATGATGGATTCTGGAAATCGTTCGTAGGACACTTTTCTGAATTGTTTTGACCCCAAGAACACGATTCTGCGAGCTGAATTGATCTGTCTATGAAAATATTCGAGTTACCCTTGATTTTTCGCTCTAAAAAGTGAAGAAATGAAGATATTTCGAAAAGATTCAGTCATAGCTTGAATTGCTTAATGGATTCGTGTCCCTGACGTCGAAACACGTAAAAAAAGTGTCCCACGAATTATTTCGGTGAAACTTTTTTTTCGACTCCAGAATCGTTCAAATTTGACAGGTCTGGCCTTTTGGATTATCGCGATTTCCAACCCAAGAATGATGGATTCTCGAAATCGTCTGAAGGACACTTTGCTGGAGTGTTTGGACCTCAGGAACACGATACTGCAAGCTGAATTAATCTACCCACGAAAATATTCGAGTTATCCTCGATTTTTTGCTGTTAAAAGTGGAAAAGTGAAGATATTTCATTGGAATTTATTCGTAGCCCAATTTGCTCAATAGATTCGTGTTCCTCACGTCAAAACACGTAGAAAAAGTGTTCTACGAATTATTTCGATAAAACTTTTTTTTCGACTTCAAAATCGTCCCAATTCGACAGGTCTGGCCTTTTGGATTATCGCGATTTCCATCCCAAAAATGATGGAGTCTCGAAATCGTTTGTCGGACACTTTTCTGAAGTGTTTTGACGCCAGGATCACGATTCTGCGAGCTGAATCGATCTATCTATGAAAATATTCGAGAAATCCTTGATTTTTCGCTGTATCAATTGAAGGAATAGAGATATTCCAAGAGGATTCATTCGTCGCTCAATTTGCCTCATTGATTCGTGTCCCTTACGTCAAAACACGTAAAAAGAGTATCCCACGAAATATTTCGGTAAAACTTTTTTTTCGACTCCAAAATCGTTCAAATTTGACAGGTGTGGCCCTTTGAATTATCGCAATTTCAAACTCAAAAATGATGGATTCTGGAAATCGTTCGTAGGACACTTTTCTGAAGTGTTTTGACCCCAGGAACACGATTCTGCGAGCTGAATTGATCTGTCTATGAAAATATTCGAGTTACCCTTGATTTTTCGCTCTAAAAAGTGAAGAAATGAAGATATTCCGAAAAGATTCAGTCATAGCTTGAATTGCTTAATGGATTCATGTCCCTGACGTCGAAACACGTAAAAAAAGTGTCCCACGAATTATTTCGGTGAAACTTTTTTTTCGACTCCAGAATCGTTCAAATTTGACAGGTCTGGCCTTTTGGATTTTCGCGATTTCCAACCCAAAAATGATGGATTCTCGAAATCGTTCGGAGGACACTTTGCTGAAGTGTTTGGACCCCAGGAACACGATACTGCAAGCTGAATTGATCTGTCTATGAAAATATTAGAGTTATCCATGATTTTCCGCTGTAAAAAGTGAAAAAGTGAAGATATTCCATTGGAATTCATTCGTAGCCTGATTTGCTCCATAGATTCGTGTTCCTCACGTCAAAACACGTGAAAAAAGCTTTCCACGGATTATTTCGGTAGAACTTTTTTTTCGACCTCAAAATCGTCGAAATTTGACAGGTCTGGCCCTTTGGATTATCGCGATTCCTCACCCAAAAATGATGAAATCTGGAAATCGTTCGAAGAACACTTCTCTGAAGTGTTTGGACCCCAGGAACACGATTCTGCGAGCTGAATTGATCCGTCTATGAAATTATTCGAGTTATCCATGAATTTTCGCTGTAAAGAATGAAAAAGTGGAGATATTCCATTGGAATTCATTCGTAGCCTAATTTGCTCAGAAGATTCGTGTTCCTCACGTCAAAACACGAAAAAAGAGTGTTTTACGAATTATTTCAGTAAAACTTTTTTTTCGACCTCAAAATCGTCCGACTTTGACAGGTCTGGCCCTTTGGATTATCGCGATTTCTTACCCAAAAATGATGAATTCTCGAAATCGTTCGTAGGACACTTTTCTCAAGTGTTTCGACCCCAGAAACACGATTCTGCAAGATATATTGATCTATTTACGAAAATATTCGAGTTGTCCTCGATTTTTTGATGTAAAAAGTGAAAAAATGGAGATATTTGAAGAGGATTTAGTCGTAGCTCAAATCGCTCAGTGGATTCGTGTCCCTCACTTTAAGACACGTAGAGAAAGTTTCCCACGAATTATTCCGGTGAAAGTTTTTCTTCGACTCCAGAATCGTTCAAATTTGACAGGTCTGGCCTTTTGGCTTATCGCGATTTCCAACCGAAAAATGATGGATTCTCGAAATCGTTCATAGGACACTTTTCCGAAACGTTCTGACCCCAGGAACACAATTCTGCAAGCTGAATTGATCTTTCTATAAAAATAATCGAGTTATCCTTGATTTTTCGCTGTAAATAGTGGAAAAATGAAGATATTTAAGAGAATTCAGTCGTCGTTCGAATAGCTTGATGAATTCGTGTCCCTCACGTCGAAACACGTCAAAAAAGTGTCTTACGAATTATTTCGGTAAGCCTTTTTTTTGACTCCAGAATCTCTCAAATTTGACAGGTCTGGCCTTTTGGATTATCGCGATTTCCAACCCAAAAATGATGGATTTTCGAAATCGTTCGTAGGACACTTCTCTGAAGTGTTTGGACCCCAGGAACACGATTCTGCAAGCTGAATTGATCTATCTACGAAAATATTCGAGTTATCCTCGATTTTTTGCTGTGAAAAGTAAAAAAATGAAGATATTTCGAGAGGATTCAGTCGTAGCTCAAATTGCTCAATAGATTCGTGTCTCTAACGTCAAAACACGTGAAAAAAGTGTTTCACGAATCATTTCGGTCAAACTTTTTTTTCGACTCCAAAATCGTCCAAATTTGACAGGTCTGGTCCTTTGGATTGTTGCGATTTTTCACCCAAAAATGATGGATTCTGGAAATCGTTCGTAGGACACTTCTTCGAAATGTTCTGACCCCAGGAACACGATTCTGGAAGCTGAATTGATCTTTCTATGAAAATATTCGAGTTATCCTCGATTCTTCGCTGTGAAAAGTGAAAAAATGAAGATATTCCGAGAGGATTCATTCGTAGCTCAATTTGCCTAATGGATTCATGTTTCTTACGTCAAAACACGAGAAAAAAGTGTTTTACGAATTATTTCGGTGAAACTTTCTTTTCGACCCCAAAATCGTCCAAATTCGACAGGTCTGGCCCCTGAGATTATTGCGATTACTAACCCAACAATGATGGATTTTCGAAATCGTTCGTAGGACACTTTTCTGAAGTGTTTGAACCCCAGGAACACGATTCTGCAAGCTGAATTGATCTACCTATGAAAAAATTGATGTTATCTATGATTTTTTGCTGTAAAAAGTGGAAGAGTAAAGATATTTCATCGAAATTTATTCGTAGCCCAATTTGCTCAATAGATCCGTGTTCCTTACGGCAAAACACGTGAAAAAAGTGTTCCACGAATTATTTTAGTAAAACTTTTTTTTTGACCCCAAAATCGTCCAATTTCGACAGGTCTGGCCCTTTGGATTATTGCGATTTCGAACCCAAAAATGATGGATTCTCGAAATCGTTCAAGGGACACTTTTCTGAAGTGTTCGGACCCCAGAAACACGATACTGCGAACTGAATTCATCCATCTACGAAAATATTCGAGTTATCCTTCATTTTTTGCTGTAAAAAGTGGAAAATTGAACATGTTTCATTGGAATTTATTCGTAGCCTCATTTGCCCTAGAATTGTGTTTCTCACGTAAAAACACGTGAAAAAAGTGTCCCACGAATTATTTTGGTGATACTTTTTTTTCGACTTGTTAAAGCAAAAGGGTATGACGAGGAGCGTGAGAAGGAAAAGAAATGTAATTCGGTGAGAACGACTGTATTTCGTTATATATTTATAATGGTTTTGTTATCACACATGAAAAGATACTTATGAGCTTCGCGGCTAAGACTAGACTACCGGCACATGGCGCAACGACACGCTAGAGACTATCTGGGCACGGGTTTACACGGAGATACCCGAAGCTTCTTTCTCCGTTGGCGTCGCGCACGCACCGCGCTTCTCGATGTTGACTGTACCGTCGACTTGGAAAGTATGACGGTACAGTCCGTACTCAAATGCGAGAACCATTCTTAACACTACCGCCGTTTGAGCAATTTGTATTGACAAGTAACATATTTATGTCCCCGCACAATTTCCTCAAACGGTCCTTCAGTACAGCTTTCGTAAATATGTCAGCCCGCTGATTTTCGGAAGGAACGTATTCGACCGTTATCTTGTTGCTCTCGATCTTTTCTCGAATAAAATGATATCGTATGTCTATGTGCTTCGTTCTTTTGTTGAATATTGGATTTCTGACTAGCTTGATTGCACTTTGGTTGTCTACGTATAATGTCGTCTCGCTAGCACATGGACATCCGAGATCAGACAACAATTTCCGCAACCAAATTGTTTTTCGCGCCGCTGTTGACGCAGCTACATACTCCGCCTCGGTTGTACTCAAGGTTACCATCTTCTGTCTTTGCGAAGACCAAGTGACTGCACCGTCGGCCAAACAGCATACGTAACCGGTAGTAGATCGCCTTGTTTCTATGTCGCCCGCATAATCTGCGTCGGAGAAGCCGACCAACTCGAAATTACTACCGCCGCCTCTGTACATTATTCCGAGGTCAGCTGTGCCGTTTAAATACGCAAAAATACGCTTTACCGCTCGTTAATGCTCGTCATTGTGATTCGCTAGATATTTGCTCACCGAATTTACCGCGTATGCTATATCCGGACGCGATACTGCTGCTAAAAATACTAGGGAACCAACGGCCTCTCGAAACGGTACGTTCCCCGACGTTTTCTCGTCTATCTCTGAAGGAGATAACGTCACGTGTGGATCTGCTGGTACACTCACGGCCTTCGCGTCCACCATCCGAAATTTTTCGATTATTTTTCCAGTATATGAGCTTTGGTGTATGACTAGAGTCTTATCTTTTCTCTCTCGGACTATTTGTAACCCGACGAATATACTCGAGTCACCGATCGTTACCTTAAATGTACCACTCAATCGATCAATAATTAAATCTAGAGTCTTTGGTGATTTTGCCGCGACAAGTCCATCATCGACGAATAAAGCTAAATACACCTGCTCGCTATTGAGCTGACCGACGAACATGCACGAGTCAGCTTCGCACTCTTTGAACTCGAATTCTTTTAGAAACTGGGTGAATCTGCGATTCCAGCATCTCGGGGACTGCTTGAGACCGTAAAGCGATTTCTCAAGCCTGCATACCACGCTTCGCACTGCGCCACTTCGTTCGTCTCTTGTCTCCTCAAGTCCATCCGGTACCTCCATGTAGATGGTTTCTTCCAGCTGCCCGTACAAGAATGCCGTTTGTATGTCGAACTGAGTTAATTCGAGATCCTTCTCTGCGACGATCGCTAGAAGAACTCGCAGCGAATCGTACCGCACCACAGGCGCAAACGTCTCAGTATAGTCTATCCCGTGCTTTTGCATGAAGCCTCGTGCACACAATCTTGCTTTGAATCTCTTTGTTTTCCCCTCTGGATCGGTTTTTACTCGAAAAACCCACTTTGAGTCGATTGTGTTTGTCTTTGACGTTCTCGGTACCAACGTCCATGTTTTATTTTCCTCGTGGGACTTTAATTCTTCCTCGATTGCTTCTTGCCATTTTCCAGCGTCTTCGCCCCTCGTTGCTTCTTCGTACGTGCTCGGGATCGCGTACTCTGCCACATCTACCACGTATCGCGCTGGAGCTCGTATTTTCGCTCGATCTCTCAGCGCGTGTTGTTCGCATTGACGTGGTCTTTCTTCGACGTTTTCGATGACCTCTTCCTGCTCGTTTTGTTCTGCCTCGTCTCCCGAGACGAATTCCTCTTCATCTTCTGCTTCGTTGAGTTCTTTTCCCGGCAGTGTTATCACGTCCTTGTCATCATCGTCTTCCGATTCTCTCGTTTCTGCTTTTGTTTTTCCGATTCGCTCGCGAAAAATCACATCTCTCGATACGCTCACCTTTTTAGACACGGGATCATATAAACGGTAATTCGCGGAGTCACCTTCATACCCGACGAGAATGGTTTTACGCGCCCGAACGTCGAATTTTCTTGTAAATTGTTTCGGTACGTGAACAAACGCTTCGGACCCGAAAATTCGTAAGTGTCTCAGATCTGGTACTTTCCCGATCCATCTCTCGTAAGGCGTAACCCCGTTTACCAACCACACGGTTCTGTTAAGTAGGTAAACCGCCGCGTTTACTGCTTCTGCCCAAAGGCTCATAGGCAAATTTTTCGCGTGCAGCATCGTGCGCGCGCTCTCAACAATCGTTCGATTATCGCGTTCCGATTTTCCATTTTGTTGAGGCGTATACGGCGCCGTATTTTCCTTTTTAATCCCGCGCGACGCGAGATACTCGTTCATTTTTGTATTGCAAAACTCGAGCCCGTTGTCCGATCTCAGGACCCTCATTGAACGACCGAATCTATTCTTTATCAGTTTTTCAAATTCTTTCAATTTTTCGAACACGTCTGATTTTTGTCTTAGAAAATACACGTACCGGTACCCACTCGCGTCGTCTTCAAACGTCAAGAAATATCTTGCACCACCGAGTGACTCTACCGACATTGGTCCGCATACATCCGTGTGTATAAACTCACCCGGCTCCGTTGACGCCCGAACCGTTTTTTGTTTGAACGACAACCGATGTGCCTTCCCGAACTGGCACGGCTCACAGAAAAGATCACCATTTTCTGTCAACGGTACACCACTTACGAGACCCTTTTTGGCCATTTCGCGTATCGCACGCTTGCCCACATGTCCCAGTCTCTCGTGCCACACACTCAAGTTTGTTGTTGACACGTTTGCTTCTTCGGCACTTCCTGGTTTGATCACTTTAATAAACATTCGGTACACGTCGTTGCTTTGTTTTGTGCCCGATGCTATTATTTTACCGTCGCGAGTCATTCTCACGAAATTATCTCGAAACGTTACTGTAATGCCTTTCCTCGTGCATACCCCCACCGACAAAAGATTTTTACGAATCTTCGGTACGTACAACACGTTCTCGATTCGACTGTCTTGCCACACGCCGTCTAAGAGCTTTTTTATTCGCACTGTGCCTTCGCCGATGATCTCGCACTCCCCGTTGTCGCCAAGCGCTATCACATCACCGCCTGTTCTTTCTCGGTAATCGGTAAGCCATTCCCGTCGGTACGTTATGTGCCGCGATGCTCCGCTGTCGGTAAGCCAGGACTCGCTCTGACTTGACGCGAGTAGTTCTTCTACTTGCTTACTGGTAAACTCGGTCTGATCTCCAGCACCATCTTCCGGAACACTTTGAACTTTGTTTTCCGGTACACTTTTCATTGTCTTTTTCGCGCCTCTTTGAGCTACGAGCGCACAGTCACCTCGAGAATTATTTTTGCTCCCTGTCTTTTGACGATCGTTTTTGCACTCGCGCGCGAAATGTCCCTTCTCGTGACACCGGTAACACTCTATTTCCTTTTTATCCCTTCGCGGCTTCTTTTTATTCCTCTCGAACTTTGTCGCCGCTAATGCAGTCGCTGCATCACCATCCTCACTGAGTCGCGCGTCTTCGCGAATTAATCTTTCGTGTAGATAATCTAACGTTTGTCGCCCTGGCTCGACACTCTCCCACGCTGCCCGTAATATACTGAACTTTGGCGTTAGTCCGGCCAGTATTTTCGCCGTTATCGTGTCCTCGTCCACTATCACGCCGATATCTCGAAGCTGTCCCGCCATATTCAATAGCGTCGACACGTGCTTTACGGCCGTATCGTCTACACTCATTCGATGCTCGTGAAACTTTTGCAGGAGACCGATTTTGTTTGTGGCTGACTTTTGCTCGTGCACTGAGCACAGCTTATCCCACATGTCTTCCGCACTCGTGCAGGCCAAGACGATACGCTGCTGTTCCTCTTCGAGTGTGGACAGAATCAAAAGTTGTGCCCCCGCGTTGTCGCGCACCCATTGTTTCGTGGCATCCTCGTCACCGACAACTTCTCGTGGCATCGGTCTCGTACCGTGTACCACGTCCTTTATGTCGTTTGCCACCAATAACGAATTACTTGCATTTTCCATCCTTGAAAATTTGATCCGTCAAATCTCTTGACGTTCCTTGCCGAGATGCCGTCGGACATCGTGGATGCAAATCACTTGCTCACCGGTACTCGATATCACAATCTCGTGCTCGACCACGATGGCCGTTCTCACCCCCACGTGTCTCGCGAGGTTTTTCCGAACGTTCTTTTTCTCTCTCACCGCTCTTTACTATTGCACAGGGTGGGTGACTAGGCCCATAACCTGTTGAAGCAAAAGAATATGACGAGGAGCGTGAGAGGGAAAAGAAATGTAATTCGGTGAGAACGACTGTATTTCGTTATATATTTATAATAGTTTTGTTATCACACACGAAAAGATACTTATGAGCTTCGCGGCTAAGACTAGACTACCGGCACATGGCGCAACGACACGCTAGAGACTATCTGGGCACGGGTTTACACGGAGATACCCGAAGCCTCTTTCTCCGTTGGCGTCGCGCACGCACCGCGCTTCTCGATGTTGACTGTACCGTCGACTTGGAAAAAATGACGGTACAGTCCGTACTCAAATGCGAGAACTATTCTTAACACGACTCAAAAATCGTCAAAATTCGCCAGGTCTGGCCCTTTGGATTATCGCGATTTCAAACCCAAAAATGATGAATTCTCGAAATCGTTCGTGGAACACTTTTCTGAAGTGTTTTGACCCCATGAACACGATTCTGCAAGCTAAATTGATCTATCTATGAAAATATTCGAGTCATCCCTGATTTTTCGCTGTGAAAAGTGAAAAAATGAAGATATTTCAAGAGGATTCATTCGTAGCTCAATTTGCCTAATGGATTCGTGTTCCTTACGTCGAAACACGAAAAAAAAAAGGTTTTACGAATTATTTCGGTGAAACTTTTTTTTCGACCCCAAAATCGTCCAAATTCGACAGGTCTGGCCCTTTAGATTATTGCGATTTCTGACCCAAGAATGATGGATTTTTGAAATCGTTCGTAGGACATTTTTCTGAAGTGTTCGAACCCCAGGAACACGATTCTGCAAGCTGAATTGATCTATCTACGGAAATATTCGAGTTATCCTCGATTTTTTGCTGTCAAAAGTGAAAAAATAGAAATATTTCATTGGAATTCATTCGTAGCCTAATTTGCTCGATGGATTCGTGTTCCTCACGTCAAAACACGTAGAAAAAGGCTTCCTATGAATTATTCTGGTGAAACTTTTTTCTCGACTCTAAAATCGTCCAAATTCGACAGGTCTGGCCCTTTGAATTATCGCGATTCCTAACCCAAAAATGATGGATTTTCGAAATCGTGCGTAGGATACTTTTCTGAAGTGTTTGGACCCCAGGAACACGATTCTGCAAGCTAAATTGATCTATCTACGAAAATATTCGAGTTATCCTCGATTTTTTGCTGTAAAAAGTGAAAAAATGAAGATATTTCGAGAGGATTCAGTCGTCGCTCGAATTGCTCAATAGATTCGTGTCCCATACGTCGGAACACGTGAAAAAAAGTGTCCCACGAATTCATTCGGTGAAACTTTCTTCTCGACTCCAAAATCGTTCAAATTTGACAGGTCTGGACCTTTGGATTATTGCGATTTCTCACCCAAAAATAATGGATTCTGGAAATCGTTCGGAGGACACTTTTTTGAAGTGTTTCGACCCCAGGAACACGATTCTGCAAGCTGAATTGATTTATCTATGAAAATATCCGAGTTATCCTCGAATTTTCGCTGTGAAAAGTGAAAAAAAGAAGATATTTCAAGAGGATTCATTCGTAGCTTGATTTGACCAATGGATTCGTGTTTCTTACGTCAAAACAAGAGGAAAAAGTGTTCCACGAATTATTGCGGTAGAACTTTTTTTTCGACTTAAAAATCGTCCAAATTCGACAGGTCTGGACCTTTGGATTATTGCGATGTCTCACCCAAAAAAAATGGATTCTGAAAATCGTTCGTAGAACACTTTTCTGGAGTGTTTTGACCCCAGAAACACGATTCTGCAAGCTGAATTAATCTACCTATGGAAAAATTCGGGTTCTCTATGATTTTTTGCTGTAAAAAGTGGAAGGGTAAGGATATTCCATTGGAATTCATTCGTGAACCAATTTGCTCGATATATTCGTGTTCCTCACGTCAAAAATCGTGGAAAAAGTGTGCTACGAATTATTTCGATGAACCTTTTTTTTCGACCCTAAAATCGTCCAATTTCGACAGGTCTGGCTCTTTGGATTATCGTGATTTCTAACCTAAAAATGATGGATCCTCGGAATCGTTCGTAGGACACTTTCCTGAAGTGTTGGGACCCCAGGAACACGATTCTGCAAGCTGATTTGCTATATCTACGAAAATATTCGAGATATCCTCGATTTTTTGCTGTAAAAAGTAAAAAAATGAAGATATTTCGAGAGGATTCAGTCGTAGCTCGAATTGCTCAATAGATTCGTGTCCCTTACGTCAAAACACGTGAAAAAAAGTGTCCCACGAATTAATTCGGTAAAACTTTTTTTTCGACTCCAAAATCGTTCAAATTTGACAGGTCTGGACCTTTGGATTATTGCGATTTTTCACCCAAAAATGATGGATTCTGGAAATCTTTCGTAGGACACTTTTCTGAAGTTTTTTGACCCTGGGAACACGATTCTGGAAGCTGAATTAATCTGTCTATGAAAATATTCGAGTAATCCATGATTTTGCGCTGTACAAAGTGAAAAAGTGAAGATATTTCATTGGAATTTATTCGTAGCCTAATTTGCTCAATAGATTCGTGTTTCTCACGTCAAAACACGTAGAAAAGTGTCTCATGAATTATTTGGGTGAAGTTTTTGTTCCGACTCCAAAATCGTCCAAATTCGACAGGTCTGGCCCTTTGGATTTTCGCGATTTCTCACCTAAAAATGATGGATTCTTGAAATCGTTCGTAGGACACTTTTCTTAAGTGCTTTGACCGCAGAAACACGATTCTGCAAGCTGAATCGATCTATTCATGAAAATATTCGAGTTATCCTTGATTTTTCGCTGTAAAAAGTGAAGAAATGAGGATATTCGGAGAGGATTCATTCGTAGCTCAATTTGCCTAATGGATTCGTGTTCCTCACGTCAAAACACGTAAAAAAAGTCTTCTACGAAGTATTTCGGTGAAACTTTTTTTTCGACTCTCAAATCGTCCAAATCCGAAAGGTCTGGCCTTTTGGATTATCGCGATTTTCAACCTAAAAATGATGGATTCTGGAAATCGTTCGTAGGACACTTTTCGGAAGTGTTTTGACCCGAGGAACACGATTCTGCAAGCTAAATTGATCCGCCTATCAAAATATTCGAGTTATCCTCGATGTTTGCTGTAAAAAGTGAAAAAATGAAGATATTTCAAGAGGATTCAGTCGTAGCTCAAATCGCTTAATGGATTCGTGTCCCTCACGTCAAAACACGTAGAAAAAGTGTCCCACGAGGTATTTCGGTAAAACTTTTTTCTCGACTCCAGAATCGTTCAAATTTGACAGGTCTGGCCTTTTGGATTATCGCGATTTCCAACCCAAAAATGATGGATTCTCGAAATCGTTCGTAGGACACTTTTCTGAAGTGTTTCGACCCTAGGAACACGATTCTGCAAGCTGAATTGATCTATCTATGAAAATAATTGAGTTATTCTCGATTTTCCGCTGAAGAAAGTGAAGAAATGGTGATATTTCAAGAGGATTCACTCGTAGCTCAATTTGCCTAATGGATTCGTGTTCTTCACGTCAAAACACGTAGAAAAAGTGTTTGACGAATTATTTCGGTGAAACTTTTTTTTCGACTTCCAAATCGTCCAAATTCGAAAGGTCTGGCCTTTTGGATTATCGCGATTTTCAACCCAAAAATGATGGATTCTGGAAATCGTTCGTAGGACACTTTTCCGAAGTGTTTTGACCCTAGGAACACGATTCTGCAAGCTGAATTGATCTGTCTATCAAAATATTCGAGTTATCCATGATTTTTCGCTGTGAAAAGTGAAAAAGACAAGATATTCTATCGAAATTTATTCGTAGCCTAATTTGCTCGATGGATTCATGTTCCCCACGTCAAAACACGTCAAAAAAGGGTCCTGCGAATTATTCTGGTGATACTTTTTTTTCGACCTCAAAATCGTCCAAATTCGACAGGTCTGGCCCCTCGGATTATCGCGATTTCAAACCCAAAAATGATGGATTCTCGAAATCGTGCGTGGGACACTCTTCTGAAGTGTTTCGACCCCAGAAACACGATTCTGCAAGCTGAATTGATCTATCTACGAAAATATTCGAGTTATCCTCGATTTTTTGCTGTAAAAAGTGAAAAAATGAAGATATTTCAAGAGGATTCATTCGGAGCTCAATTTGCCTGAAGGATTCGTGTTCCTCACGTCGAAACACGTTAAAAAAGTGTCCTACGAATTATTTTGGTGAAAATTTTTTTTCGACTTTTAAATCGTACAAATGTGACAGGTCTGGCCCTTTGGATTATCGCGATACCGAACCCAAAAATGATGGATTCTCGAAATCGTTCGAAGGACACTTTTTCGAAGTGTTGGGACTTCAGGAACACGATACTGCGAGCTGAATTGATCTATCTACGAAAATATTTGAGTTATCCTCGATTTTTTGCTGTAAAAAGTGACAAAATGAAGATATTTCGAAAGGATTCATTCGTAGCTCAATTCGCCTAATGGATTCGTGTTCCTCACGTCGAAACACGTTAAAAAAGTGTCGTACGAATTATTTTGGTGGAAATTTTTTTTCGACTTTTAAATCGTACGAATTCGACAGGTCTGGTTCTTCGAAGTTTCGCGATTTCTCACCCAAAAATGATGGATTTTCGAAATCGTGCGTAGGATACTTTACTGAAGTGTTTCGACCCCAGGAACAAGATTCTGCAAGCTCAATTGATCTATTTACGAGAATATTCGAGTTATCCATGATTTTTCGCTGTGAAGAATGAAAAAGTAAAGATATTCCAATGGATTCCATTCGTAGCCTAATTTGCTCGATAGATCCGTGTTTCTCACGTCAAAACACGAGGAAAAAGTGTTCTACGGATTATTTCGGTAGGACTTTTTTTTCGACCCCAAAATCGTCCAATTTGACAGGTCTGGCCCTTTGGATTATCGCGATTCCGAACCCAAAAATCATGGATTCTCGAAATCGTTCAAAGGACACTTCTCTGAAGTGTTCGGACCCCAGAAACACGATTCTGCAAGCTGATTTGATCTATCTACGGAAATATTTGAGTTATCCTCGATGTTTGCTGTAAAAAGTGAAAAAATGAAGATATTTCAAGAGGATTCAGTCGTAGCTCAAATTGCTTAATAGATTCGTGTCTCTGACGTCAAAACAACTGAAAAAAGTGTCGCACGAATTATTTCGGTAAAACTTTTTTTCGACTCCAAAATCGTTCGAATTAGACAGGTCTGGCCCTTTGGATTATTGCGATTTTTCACCCAAAAATGATGGATTCTGGAAATCTTTCGTAGGACACTTTTCTGAAGTTTCTTGACCCTGGGAACACGATTCTGGAAGCTGAATTAATCTGTCTATGAAAATATTCGAGTAATCCATGATTTTGCGCTGTACAAAGTGAAAAAGTGAAGATATTTCATTGGAATTTATTCGTAGCCTAATTTGCTCAATAGATTCGTGTTTCTCACGTCAAAACACGTAGAAAAGTGTCTCATGAATTATTTGGGTGAAGTTTTTGTTCCGACTCCAAAATCGTCCAAATTCGACAGGTCTGGCCCTTTGGATTTTCGCGATTTCTCACCTAAAAATGATGGATTCTTGAAATCGTTCGTAGGACACTTTTCTTAAGTGCTTTGACCGCAGAAACACGATTCTGCAAGCTGAATCGATCTATTCATGAAAATATTCGAGTTATCCTTGATTTTTCGCTGTAAAAAGTAAAGAAATGAGGATATTCGGAGAGGATTCATTCGTAGCTCAATTTGCCTAATGGATTCGTGTTCCTCACGTCAAAACACGTGAAAAAGTGTCCCACGAGGTATTTCGGTAAAACTTTTTTCTCGACTCCAGAATCGTTCAAATTTGACAGGTCTGGCCTTTTGGATTATCGCGATTTCCAACCCAAAAATGATGGATTCTCGAAATCGTTCGTAGGACACTTTTCTGAAGTGTTTCGACCCTAGGAACACGATTCTGCAAGCTGAATTGATCTATCTATGAAAATAATTGAGTTATTCTCGATTTTCCGCTGAAGAAAGTGAAGAAATGGTGATATTTCAAGAGGATTCACTCGTAGCTCAATTTGCCTAATGGATTCGTGTTCTTCACGTCAAAACACGTAGAAAAAGTGTTTGACGAATTATTTCGGTGAAACTTTTTTTTCGACTTCCAAATCGTCCAAATTCGAAAGGTCTGGCCTTTTGGATTATCGCGATTTTCAACCCAAAAATGATGGATTCTGGAAATCGTTCGTAGGACACTTTTCCGAAGTGTTTTGACCCTAGGAACACGATTCTGCAAGCTGAATTGATCTGTCTATCAAAATATTCGAGTTATCCATGATTTTTCGCTGTAAAAAGTGAAAAAGACAAGATATTCTATCGAAATTTATTCGTAGCCTAATTTGCTCGATGGATTCGTGTTCCCCACGTCAAAACACGTCAAAAAAGGGTCCTGCGAATTATTCTGGTGATACTTTTTTTTCGACCTCAAAATCGTCCAAATTCGACAGGTCTGGCCCCTCGGATTATCGCGATTTCAAACCCAAAAATGATGGATTCTCGAAATCGTGCGTGGGACACTCTTCTGAAGTGTTTCGACCCCAGAAACACGATTCTGCAAGCTGAATTGATCTATCTACGAAAATATTCGAGTTATCCTCGATTTTTTGCTGTAAAAAGTGAAAAAATGAAGATATTTCAAGAGGATTCATTCGGAGCTCAATTTGCCTGAAGGATTCGTGTTCCTCACGTCGAAACACGTTAAAAAAGTGTCCTACGAATTATTTTGGTGAAAATTTTTTTTCGACTTTTAAATCGTACAAATTCGACAGGTCTGGTTCTTTGAAGTTTCGCGATTTCTCACCCAAAAATGATGGATTTTCGAAATCGTGCGTAGGATACTTTACTGAAGTGTTTGGACCCCAGGAACACGATTCTGCAAGCTTAATTGATCTATCTACGAGAATATTCAAGTCATCCATGATTTTTCGCTGTGAAAAAAAAAAAGTGAAGATATTCCAATGGAATTTATTCGTAGCCTAATTTGCTTGATAGATCCGTGTTCCTTACGTCAAAACACGAGGAAAAAGTGTTCTACGGATTATTTCGGTAGGACTTTTTTTTCGACCCCAGAATCGTCCAATTTGACAGGTCTGGCCCTTTGGATTATCGCGAATCGAAACCCAAAAATGATGGATTCTCGAAATCGTGCGTGGGACACTCTTCAGAAGTGTTTCGACCCCAGAAACACGATTCTGCAAGCTGAATTGATCTATCTACGAAAATATTCGAGTTATCCTCGATTTTTTGCTGTAAAAAGTGAAAAAATGAAGATATTCCAAGAGGATTCATTCGGAGCTCAATTTGCCTAATGGATTCTTGTTCCTCACGTCGAAACACGTTAAAAAAGTGTCCTACGAATTATTTTGGTGAAAATTTTTTTTCGACTTTTAAATCGTACAAATTCGACAGGTCTGGTTCTTTGAAGTTTCGCGATTTCTCACCCAAAAATGATGGATTTTTGAAATCGTGAGAAGGATACTTTACTGAAGTGTTTGACCCCAGGAACACGATTCTGCAAGCTTAATTGATCTATCCACGAGAATATTCGAGTTATCCATGATTTTTCGCTGTAAAAAAAAAAAGTGAGCATATTCCAATGGAATTTATTCGTAGCCTAATTTGCTCAATGGATTCGTGTCCCTTACGTCAAAACACGTAAAAAGAGTGTCCCACGAAATATTTCGGTGAAACTTTTTTTTCGACTCGAAAATCGTTTAAATTTGACAGGTCTGGCCCTTTGGATTTTCGCGATTTCTCACCTAAAAATGATAGATTCTTGAAATCGTTCGTAAAACACTTCTCCGAAGTGCTTCAACCCCAGAAACACGATTCTGCAAGCTGAATCGATCTATTCATGAAAATATTCGAGTTATCCTTGATTTTTCGCTGTAAAAAGTGAAGAAATGAAGATATTCGGAGAGGATTCATTCGTAGCTCAATTTGCCTGATGGATTCGTGTTCCTCACGTCAAAACACGTAGAAAAAGTGTTCTACGAAGTATTTCGGTGAATTT
Organism: Athalia circularis; assembly: GCA_963978495.1. NCBI lineage: Eukaryota > Metazoa > Arthropoda > Insecta > Hymenoptera > Athaliidae > Athalia > Athalia circularis. The sequence goes on from OZ021702.1 coordinate 12,575,123, forward strand.
TTTTTTTCGACTCTCAGATCGTCCAAATTCGAAAGGTCTGGCACTTTAGATTATCGCAATTTTCAACCCAAAAATGATGGATTCTGGAAATCGTTCGTAGGACACTTTTCTGAAGTGTTTTGACCCGAGGAACACGATTCTGCAAGCTAAATTGATCTGCCCATCAAAATGTTCGAGTTATCCATGATTTTTTGCTGTAAAAAGTGAAAAAGTGAAGATATTCCATTGCAATTTATTCGCAGCCTAATTTGCTTAATAGATTCGTGTTCCTTACGACAAAACACGTAAGAAAAGTGTTCTACGTATTATTTCGGTAGGACTTTTTTTCCGACCCCAGAATCGTCCAAATTTGACAGGTCTGGCCCTTTGGAATATCGTCATTTCTCACCCAAGAATGACGAATTCTCGAAATCGTTCGTAGGACACTTTTTCGGAGTGTTTAGACCCCAGGATAACGATTCTGCAAACTGAATTGATCTATCTATGAAAATATTCGAGTTATCCTCGATTTTCCGCTGTGAAAAGTGAAAAAATGAAGATTTTTCGAGAGGATTCATGCGTAGCCTAATTTGCCCAATAGATTCGTGTTTCTCACTTCGAAACACGTGAAAAAAGTGTTTTTCGAACTATTTCGGAAAAAATTTTTTTTCGACCTCAAAATCGTCCAAATTTGACAGGTCTGGCCCTCTGGATCATCGCGATTTTTCACCCAAAAATGATGGATTTTCGAAATCGTTCGTAGGACACTTTTCTGAAGTGTTTCGACTCCAGGAACACGATTCTGCGAGCTGAATTAATCTATCTATGGAAATATTCGAGTTATCCTCGATTTTTCGCTGTGAAAAATAGAAAAAATGAAGATATTCCAAAAGGATTCATTCGTAGCTCAATTTGCCCAATGGATTCGTGTTCCTCACGTCAAAACACGTCAAAAAAGTGTTCTACGAATTATTTTGGTAATACTTTTTTTTCGATTAGAATATCGTCCAAATTCGACAGGTCTGGCCCTTTGGATTATCGCGATTTCGAACACAAAAATGATGGATTCTCGAAATCGTTCGTAGGACACTTTTCTGAAGTGTTTCGACCCCAGGAACACGATTCTGCAAGCTAAATTGATCTGTCCATGAAAATATTCGAGGAATCCTCGATTTTTTGCTGTAAAAAGTGAAAAAATGAAGATATTTCATTAGAATTTATCCGTCGCCTAATTTGCTCAATAGATTCGTGTTCCTCACGTCAAAACACGTGAAAAAGTGTCCTACGAATTATTTTAGTGGAACTTTTTTTTCGACTCCAAAATCGTCCAAATTCGACAGGTCTGGCCCTTTGGATTATCGCGATTTCAACCCAAAAATGATGAATTTTCGGAATCGTTCATAGGACACTTTTCTTGAGTGTTTTGACCCCAGGAACACGATTCTGCAAGCTAAATTGATCTATTTACGAAAATATTCGATTTATCATCGATTTTTTGATGTAAAAAGTGAAAAAACAAAGATATTTCAAGAGGATTCAGTCGTAGCTCAAATCGCTCAGTGGATTCGTGTCCGCCAAGTCAAAACACGTTGAAAAAGTGTCCTACGAATTATTTCGGTGAAACTTTTTTCTCGACTCCAGAATCGTTCAAATATGACAGGTCTGGCCCTTCGGATTTTCGCGATTTCTCACCCAAAAATGATGGATTCTCGAAATCGTTTGTAGGACACTTTTCCGAAGTGTTTCGACCCCAGGAACACGATTCTGCAAGCTGAATTGATCTATCTACGAAAATATCCGAGTTATCCTTGATTTTTCGCTGTAAAAAATGAAGGAATGAAGATATTCCAAGAGGATTGATTCGTAGCTCAATTTGCCTAATGGATTCGTGTCTCTGACGTCAAAACAAGTGAAAAAAGTGTTCCACGAATTATTTCGGTAAAACTTTTTTTCGACTCCAGAATCGTTCAAATTAGACAGGTCTAGCCCTTTGGATCATTGCGATTTTTCACCCAAAAATTATGGATTCTGGAAATCGTTTGTAGGACACTTTTCTGAAGTGTTTGGACCCCAGTTACACGATTCTGCAAGCTGAATTGATCTATTTATGAAAATATTCGACTTATCCTCGATTTATCGCTGTGAAAAAATGAAAAATGAAGATATTTCGAAAGGATTCATTCGTAGCTCAATTTTGGTGGAACTTCTTCTTCGACTTTAAAATCGTACAAATTTGACAGGTCTGGCCCTTTGGATTATTGCGATTTTTCACCCAAAAATGATGAATTCTGGAAATCGTTCGTAAAACACTTTTCTTGAGTGTTTCGACCTCAGGAACACGATTCTGCAAGCTGAATTGATTTGTCTTTGAGAATATTCGAGTTATCTATGATTTTTCGCTGTCAAAAGAAAGATATTTCAAGAGGATTCATTCGTAGCTCAATTTGCCTAATGTATTCGTGTTCCTCACGTCAAAACACGTGAAAGAAGTGTTTCACGAATTATTTCGGTAAAACTTTCTTTTCGACTCCAAAATGGTCGAAATCCGACAGGTCTGGCCTTTTGGATTATCGTGATTTCCAACCCCAAAATGATGGATTCTCGGAATCGTTCGTAGGACACTTTTCTGAAGTGTTTTGACTCCAGGAACACGATTCTGCAAGCTGAATTGATCTATCTATGAGAATATCCGAGTTATCCATGATTTTTCGCTGTAAAAGGTGAAAAAGTGAGGATATTCCATTGAAATTCATTCGTAGCCTGAATTGCTCAATAGATTCGTGTTTCTCACTTCGAAACACGTGAAAAAAGTGTTTTTCGAACTATTTCGGAGAAATTTTTTTTTCGACCTCAAAATCGTCCAAATTTGACAGGTCTGGCCCTCTGGATCATCGCGATTTTTCACCCAAAAATGATGGATTTTCGAAATCGTTCGTAGGACACTTTTCTGAAGTGTTTCGACTCTAGGAACACGATTCTGCGAGCTGAATTAGTCTATCTATGGAAATATTCGAGTTATCCTCGATTTTTCGCTGTGAAAAATAGAAAAAATGAAGATATTTCAAGAGGATTCATTCGTAGCTCAATTTGCCCAATGGATTCGTGTTCCTCACGTCGAAACACGTCAAAGAAGTGTTCTACGAATTATTTTGGTAATACTTTTTTTTCGATTAGAATATCGTCCAAATTCGACAGGTCTGGCCCTTTGGATTATCGCGATTTCGAACACAAAAATGATGGATTCTCGAAATCGTTCGTAGGACACTTTTCTGAAGTGTTTTCACCCCATGAACACGATTCTGCGAGCTGAATTAATCTATTCATGAAAATATTCGAGTTATCTATGATTTGTTGCTGTGAAAAGTGAAAAAGTGAAGATGATCCATTGGGATTTATTCGTAGCCCAATTTGCTCAATAAATTTGTGTTCCTCACGTCAAAACCCGTGAACGAAGTGTTCTACGAATTATTTTGATAATCCTTTTTTTCCGATCAAAAAATCGTCCAAATTCGACAGGTCTGGCCCTTTGGATTATCGCGATTTCGAACCCAAAAATGATGGATTCACGAAATCGTTCGTAGGACACTTTTCTGAAATGTTTTGACCCCAGGAACACGATTCTGCAAGCTGAATTGATCTATTTACGAAAATATTTGAGTTATCCTCGATTTTTTGCTGCAAAAAGTGAAAAAATGTAAATATTCCAAGAGGATTCAGTCGTAGCTCGAATTGCTTAGTGGATTCGTGCCTCTCGAGTCAAAACACGTAAAAAAAAGTGTCCCACGAATTATTTCGGTGAAACTCTTTTTTCGACATCAAAATCGTCCAAATTCGACCGGTCTCGCCTCTTGGATTATCGCGATTTCAAACCCAAAAATGATGGATTCTCGAAATCTCTCGTAGGACACTTTTCTGGAGTGTTTCGACCCCAGGAACACGTATCTGCAAGCTGAATTGATCTATCTACGAAAATATTCAAGGAATCCTCGATTTTTTGCTGTAAAAAGTGAAAAAATGAAGATATTCCAAAAGAATTCATTCTTAGCTCAATTTGCCTGATGGATTCGTGTTTCTAACGTCAAACCACGTGGAAAAAGTGTTCCACGAATTATTGCGGTAGAACTTTTTTTTCGACTTTAAAATTGTACAAATTCGACAGGTCTGGTTCTTTGAATTTTCGCGATTCCTCACCCAAAAATGATGGATTTTCGAAATCGTTCGTAGGATACTCTTCTGCAGTGTTTGGACCCCAGGAAGACGATTCTAAGAGCTAAATAGATCTATCTACGAAAATATTCGAGTTATCCTTGATTTTTTGCTGTAAAAAGTGAAAAAATGAAGATATTTGAAGAGGATTCAGTCGAAGCTCAAATTGCTTAATAGATCCGTGTTCCTCACGTCAAAACACGTGGAAAAAGTATCCCACGAATTATTTCGGTGAAACTTTTTTCTCGACTCAAGAATCGTTCAAATTTGACAGGTCTGGCCCTTTGGATTATCGCGATTTCTAACCCAAAAATGATGGATTCTCGAAATCGTTCGTAGGACACTTTTCTGAAGTGTTTAGACCCCAGGAACACGATTCTGCGAGCTGAGTTGATCTATCTACGGAAATATCCGAGTTATACTCGATTTTTTGCTGTAAAAAGTCAAAAAATGAAGATATTTCATTGGAATTCATCCGTAGCCTAAATTGCTCGATAGATTCGTGTTCCTCACGTCAAAAAACGTAAAGGAAGTCTCCTATGAATTATTTTAGTGGAACTTTTTTTTCGACTCCAAAATCGTCCAAATTCGACAGGTCTGGCCCTTCGGATTTTCGCGATTTCTCACCCAAAAATGATGGATTTCCGAAATCGTTCGTAGGACACTTTTCCGAAGTGTTTCGACCCCAGAAACACGATTCTGCAAGCTGAATGGATCTATCTATGAAAATATTCGAGTTATGCTCGATTTATCGCTGTGAAGGAATAAAAAATTAAGATATTCCAAGAGGATTCAGTCGTAGCTCAAATTGCTCAATGGATTCGTGTCCCTCGAATCAAAACACGTAGAAAAAGTGTCCCACGAATTATTTCGGTGAAACTTTTTTTTCGACCTCAAAATCGTCCAAATTCGACAGGTCTCGCCTCTTGGATTATCGCCATTTCCAACCCAAAAATGATGGATTCTTAAAATCTTTTGTAGGACACTTTTCTGGAGTGTTTTGACCCCAGGAACACGATTCTGCAAGCTGAATTAATCTTTCTACGAAAATATTCGAGTTATCCTCGATTTTTTGCTGTAAAAAGTGAAAAAATGACGATATTTCGAAAGGATTCAGTCGTAGCTCAAATTGCTCGAAAGATTCGTGTCCCTTACGTCAAAACACGTATAAAAAAGTATCCCACGAATTATTTCGGTAAAACTTTTTTTTCGACTCTAAAATCGTTCAAATTTGACAGGTCTGGCCCTTTGGATTATTGCGATTTTTTACCCAAAAATGATGGATTCTCGAAATCGTTCGTAAGACACTTTTCTGAAATGTTTTGACCCCGGGAACACGATTCTGCAAGCTGAATCGATCTATTTATGAAAGAATTCGAGTTATCTATGATTGAGTGCTGTAAAAAGTGAAAAAGAGAAGATATTCCATTGGAATTTATTCGTAGCACAATTTGCTCGATAGATTCGTGTTACTTACGTCAAAACACGTGGAAAAAGTGTTCTACAAATCATTTTGGTAAAACTTTTCTTTCGACTCCAAAATCGTACAAATTTGACAGGTCTGGCCCTTTGGATCATCGCGATTTCTAACCCAAAAATGATGGATTCTCGAAATCGTTTGAAGGACACTTTTCTGGAGTGTTTGGACCCCAGAAACACGATTCTGCGAGCTGAATTGATCTATTTATGAAAATATCCGAGTTATCCATGATTTTTCGCTGTAAAAGGTGAAAAAAGTGAGGATATTCCATTGGAATTTATTCGTAGCCTGAATTGCTCAATAGATTTGTGTTCCTCACTTTGGAACACGTGAAAAAAGTGTTCTACGAACTATTTCGGTAAAACTTTTTTTTCGACCTCAAAATCGTCCAAATTGGACAGGTCTGGCCCTTCAGATTATTCCGATTTTCCACCCAAAAATGATGGATTCTGGAAGTCGTTTGTAGGACACTTTTCTGAAGTGTTTTGACCCCAGGAACACGATTCTGGCAGCTGAATTGATCTGTCTATGAAAATATTCGAGTTATCCATGATTTTTCGCTGTAAAAAGTGAAAAAGTGAAGATATTCCACTAGAATTTATTCGTAGCCTAATTTGCTCGATAGATTCGTGTTCCTTACGTCCAAACACGGGAAAAAAGTGTTCTACGAATTTTTTTGGCAAAACTTTCTTTTCGACCCTAAAATAGTCCAAATTTGACAGGTCTGGCCCTTTAGATTATCGCGATTTCCAACCCAGAAATGATGGATTCTCGAAATCGTTTGAAGGACACTTTTCTGAAGTGTTTGGACCCCAGGAACACGATTCTGCAAACTGAAGTGATCTGACTATGGAAATATTCGAGTTATCCTCGATTTTCGCTGTAAAAAGTGAAAAAATGAAGATATTTCAAGAGAATTCAGTCGTAACTCAAATTGCTCGATGGATTCGTTTCCCTTACGTCAAAACACGTGAAGAAAGTGTCCCACAAATTATTTCAGTAGAACTTTTTTTCGACTCCAAAATCGTCCGAATTCGACAGGTCTGGCCCTTTGGATTTTCGCGATTTCTCACCCAAAAATGATAGATTTTCGAAATCGTTCGTGGGACACTTTTCTGAAGTGTTCCGACCCCAGGAACACGATTCTGCAAGCTGAATTGATCTTTTTACGAAAATATTTGAGTTATCCTCGATTTTTTGTTGTAAAAAGTGAAAAAATGAAGATATTCCGGAAGGATTCAGTCGTAGCTCAAATTGCTCAATGGATTCGTGTCCCTCGAGTCCAATTTCGTGGAAAAAGTGTCTCACGAATTATTTCGTTGAAACTTTTTTTTCGACTTTAAAATCGTCCAAATTCGACCGGTCTTGCCTTTTGGATGACCGCCATTTCCAACCCAAAAATGATGGATTCTCGAAATCTTCCGTAGGACACTTTTCTGAAGTGTTTCGACCCCAGGAACACGATTCTGCAAGCTGAATTGATTCATCCATGGAAATATTCGAGTTATCTATGATTTTTCGCTGTAAAGAGTGAAAAAGTGAAGATATTTCATTGCAATTTATTCGTAGCCTGATTTGCTCGATAGATTCGTGTTCCTCACGTCAAAACACGTGAAAAAAGTGTCCTACGAATCATTTTGGTCGAACATTTTTTTCGACTCCAAAATCATCCGAATTCGACAGGTCTGGTCCTTTGGAATTTCGCGATTTCTCACCTAAAAATGATGGATTCTCGGAATCGTTCGTAGGACACTTTTCTGAAGTGTTTCGACCTCAGGAACACGATTCTGCAAGCTAAATGATCTGTCCATGAAAATATTCGAGTTATGCTCGATTTATCGCTGTGGAGAAATAAAAAATGAAGATATTCCAAGAAGATTCAGTCGTAGCTCCAATTGCCTAATAGATTCGTGTCTCTCACGTCGAAACACGTGAAAAAAGTGTCTCACGAATCATTTCGGTAAAACATTTTATCAACTCCAGAATCGTTCAAATTTGACAGGTCTGGCCCTTTGGATTATCGCGATTTCTCATTCAAAAATGATGGATTCCCGGCATCGTTCGTGGGAAACTTTTCTGGAGTGTTTTGACCCCAGGAACACGATTCTGCAAGCTGAATTGGTCTATTCATGAAAAAATTCGAGTTATCCTCGATTTTTTGCTGTAAAAAGTGAAAAAATGAAGATATTACATTGAAATTGATTCGTAGATCAATTTGCCTGATGGATTCGTGTTTTTCACGTCAAAACACGTGAAAAAAGTGTTCCACGAATTATTTCGGTGAAACTTTTTTTTCGACTCCAGAATCTTTCAAATTTGACAGGTCTGGCCTCTTGGATTATCGCGATTTCAAACCCGGAAATGATGGATCCTCGAGATCGTTCGTAGGACACTTTTCTGAAGTGTTTCGACATCAGGAAAGCGATTCTTTAAGCTGAATTTATCTATCTATGAAAATATTCGAGTTTCCTTGATTTTTCGCTGTAAAAAAAGAAAAAATTAAGATATTTCGAAAGGATTTATTCGTAGCTCGATTTGCCCAATGGATTCGTGTTCCTCACGTCGAAACACGTGAAAAAAGTGTCCCACGAATTATTTCGGTGAAACTTTTTTTTCGACCTCAAAATCGTCCAAATTCGACAGGTCTGGCCCTTTGGATTATCGCGATTTTGAACCCGAAAATGATGGATTCTCGAAATCGTTCGTAGGACACTTTTCTGAAGTTTTTGGACCCCAGGAACACGATTTTGCAAGCTGAATTGAACTATCTACGAAAGTATTCGAGTTATCCTCGATTTTTTGCTGTGAAAAGTGAAAAAATGAAGATATTTCATCGAATTTCATTCGTAGATCAATTTGCCTGATGGATTCGTGTTTTTCACGTCAAAACACGTCAAAAAAGTGTTCCACGAATTATTTTAGTGAAACCTTTTTTTCGACATCAGAATCGTCCGAATTCGACAGGTCTGGCCTTTCGGAGTATCGCAATTCCCAACCCAAAAGTAATGGATTTTCGAAATCGTTTGTAGGACACTTTTCTGGAGTGTTGGGACCCCAGGAACACGATTCTGCAAGCTGAGTTGATCTATCTACGAAAATATTCGAGTTATCCATGATTTTTCGCTGTAAAAGGTGAAAAAAGTGAGGATATTCCATTGGAATTTATTCGTAGCCTGAATTGCTCAATAGATTTGTGTTCCTCACTTTGGAACACGTGAAAAAAGTGTTCTACGAACTATTTCGGTAAAACTTTTTTTTCGACCTCAAAATCGTCCAAATTCGACAGGTCTGGCCCTTCAGATTATCGCGATGTCTAACCCAAGAATGATGGATTTTCGAAATCGTTCGTAGGACACTTTTTCGAAGTGTTTGGACTTCAGGAAAACGATTCTGCAAGCTGAATTGATCTATCTACAAAAATATTCGAATTATCCTCGATTTTTTGCTGTAAAAAGTGGAGAAATGAAGATATTTCAGAAGAATTCATTCTTAGCTCAATTTGCCTAATGGATTCGTGTTCCTCACGTCAAACCACGAAAAAAAAGTGTTTCACGATTCATTTTGGTAAAACTTTTTTTCGACCCCAAAATCTTCCAAATTCGACAGGTCTGGCCCTTTAGATTATTGCGATTTCTAACCCAAAAATGATGGATTTTCGGAATCGTTCGTAGGACACTTTTCTGGAGTGTTTCGACTCCAGGAACACGATTCTGCGAGCTGAATTAATCTATCTATGGAAATATTCGAGTTATCCTCGATTTTTCGCTGTGAACAATAGAAAAAATGAAGATATTCCAAAGGATTCATTCGTAGCTCAATTTGCCCAATGGATTCGTGTTCCTCACGTCAAAACACGTCAAAAAAGTGTTCTACGAATTATTTTGGTAATACTTTTTTTTCGATTAGAATATCGTCCAAATTCGACAGGTCTGGCCCTTTGGATTATCGCGATTTCGAACACAAAAATGATGGATTCTCGAAATCGTTCGTAGGACACTTTTCTGAAGTGTTTCGACCCCAGGAACACGATTCTGCAAGCTAAATTGATCTGTCCATGAAAATATTCGAGGAATCCTCGATTTTTTGCTGTAAAAAGTGAAAAAAATGAAGATATTTCATTAGAATTTATCCGTCGCCTAATTTGCTCAATAGATTCGTGTTCCTCACGTCAAAACACGTGAAAAAGTGTCCTACGAATTATTTTAGTGGAACTTTTTTTTCGACTCCAAAATCGTCCAAATTCGACAGGTCTGGCCCTTTGGATTATCGCGATTTCAACCCAAAAATGATGAATTTTCGGAATCGTTCATAGGACACTTTTCTTGAGTGTTTTGACCCCAGGAACACGATTCTGCAAGCTAAATTGATCTATTTACGAAAATATTCGATTTATCATCGATTTTTTGATGTAAAAAGTGAAAAAACAAAGATATTCCAAGAGGATTCAGTCGTAGCTCAAATCGCTCAGTGGATTCGTGTCCGCCAAGTCAAAACACGTTGAAAAAGTGTCCTACGAATTATTTCGGTGAAACTTTTTTCTCGACTCCAGAATCGTTCAAATATGACAGGTCTGGCCCTTCGGATTTTCGCGATTTCTCACCCAAAAATGATGGATTCTCGAAATCGTTTGTAGGACACTTTTCCGAAGTGTTTCGACCCCAGGAACACGATTCTGCAAGCTGAATTGATCTATCTACGAAAATATCCGAGTTATCCTTGATTTTTCGCTGTAAAAAATGAAGGAATGAAGATATTCCAAGAGGATTGATTCGTAGCTCAATTTGCCTAATGGATTCGTGTCTCTGACGTCAAAACAAGTGAAAAAAGTGTTCCACGAATTATTTCGGTAAAACTTTTTTTCGACTCCAGAATCGTTCAAATTAGACAGGTCTAGCCCTTTGGATCATTGCGATTTTTCACCCAAAAATTATGGATTCTGGAAATCGTTTGTAGGACACTTTTCTGAAGTGTTTGGACCCCAGTTACACGATTCTGCAAGCTGAATTGATCTATTTATGAAAATATTCGACTTATCCTCGATTTATCGCTGTGAAAAAATGAAAAATGAAGATATTTCGAAAGGATTCATTCGTAGCTCAATTTTGGTGGAACTTCTTCTTCGACTTTAAAATCGTACAAATTTGACAGGTCTGGCCCTTTGGATTATTGCGATTTTTCACCCAAAAATGATGAATTCTGGAAATCGTTCGTGAAACACTTTTCTTGAGTGTTTCGACCTCAGGAACACGATTCTGCAAGCTGAATTGATTTGTCTTTGAGAATATTCGAGTTATCTATGATTTTTCGCTGTCAAAAGAAAGATATTTCAAGAGGATTCATTCGTAGCTCAATTTGCCTAATGTATTCGTGTTCCTCACGTCAAAACACGTGAAAGAAGTGTTTCACGAATTATTTCGGTAAAACTTTCTTTTCGACTCCAAAATGGTCGAAATCCGACAGGTCTGGCCTTTTGGATTATCGTGATTTCCAACCCCAAAATGATGGATTCTCGGAATCGTTCGTAGGACACTTTTCTGAAGTGTTTTGACTCCAGGAACACGATTCTGCAAGCTGAATTGATCTATCTATGAGAATATCCGAGTTATCCATGATTTTTCGCTGTAAAAGGTGAAAAAGTGAGGATATTCCATTGAAATTCATTCGTAGCCTGAATTGCTCAATAGATTCGTGTTTCTCACTTCGAAACACGTGAAAAAAGTGTTTTTCGAACTATTTCGGAGAAATTTTTTTTTCGACCTCAAAATCGTCCAAATTTGACAGGTCTGGCCCTCTGGATCATCGCGATTTTTCACCCAAAAATGATGGATTTTCGAAATCGTTCGTAGGACACTTTTCTGAAGTGTTTCGACTCTAGGAACACGATTCTGCGAGCTGAATTAGTCTATCTATGGAAATATTCGAGTTATCCTCGATTTTTCGCTGTGAAAAATAGAAAAAATGAAGATATTTCAAGAGGATTCATTCGTAGCTCAATTTGCCCAATGGATTCGTGTTCCTCACGTCGAAACACGTCAAAGAAGTGTTCTACGAATTATTTTGGTAATACTTTTTTTTCGATTAGAATATCGTCCAAATTCGACAGGTCTGGCCCTTTGGATTATCGCGATTTCGAACACAAAAATGATGGATTCTCGAAATCGTTCGTAGGACACTTTTCTGAAGTGTTTTCACCCCATGAACACGATTCTGCGAGCTGAATTAATCTATTCATGAAAATATTCGAGTTATCTATGATTTGTTGCTGTGAAAAGTGAAAAAGTGAAGATGATCCATTGGGATTTATTCGTAGCCCAATTTGCTCAATAAATTTGTGTTCCTCACGTCAAAACCCGTGAACGAAGTGTTCTACGAATTATTTTGATAATCCTTTTTTTCCGATCAAAAAATCGTCCAAATTCGACAGGTCTGGCCCTTTGGATTATCGCGATTTCGAACCCAAAAATGATGGATTCACGAAATCGTTCGTAGGACACTTTTCTGAAATGTTTTGACCCCAGGAACACGATTCTGCAAGCTGAATTGATCTATTTACGAAAATATTTGAGTTATCCTCGATTTTTTGCTGCAAAAAGTGAAAAAATGTAAATATTCCAAGAGGATTCAGTCGTAGCTCGAATTGCTTAGTGGATTCGTGCCTCTCGAGTCAAAACACGTAAAAAAAAGTGTCCCACGAATTATTTCGGTGAAACTCTTTTTTCGACATCAAAATCGTCCAAATTCGACCGGTCTCGCCTCTTGGATTATCGCGATTTCAAACCCAAAAATGATGGATTCTCGAAATCTCTCGTAGGACACTTTTCTGGAGTGTTTCGACCCCAGGAACACGTATCTGCAAGCTGAATTGATCTATCTACGAAAATATTCAAGGAATCCTCGATTTTTTGCTGTAAAAAGTGAAAAAATGAAGATATTCCAAAAGAATTCATTCTTAGCTCAATTTGCCTGATGGATTCGTGTTTCTAACGTCAAACCACGTGGAAAAAGTGTTCCACGAATTATTTCGGTAGAATTTTTTTTTCGACTTTAAAATTGTACAAATTCGACAGGTCTGGTTCTTTGAATTTTCGCGATTCCTCACCCAAAAATGATGGATTTTCGAAATCGTTCGTAGGATACTCTTCTGCAGTGTTTGGACCCCAGGAAGACGATTCTAAGAGCTAAATAGATCTATCTACGAAAATATTCGAGTTATCCTTGATTTTTTGCTGTAAAAAGTGAAAAAATGAAGATATTTGAAGAGGATTCAGTCGAAGCTCAAATTGCTTAATAGATCCGTGTCCCTCACGTCAAAACACGTGGAAAAAGTATCCCACGAAATATTTCGGTGAAACTTTTTTCTCGACTCAAGAATCGTTCAAATTTGACAGGTCTGGCCCTTTGGATTATCGCGATTTCTAACCCAAAAATGATGGATTCTCGAAATCGTTCGTAGGACACTTTTCTGAAGTGTTTAGACCCCAGGAACACGATTCTGCGAGCTGAGTTGATCTATCTACGGAAATATCCGAGTTATACTCGATTTTTTGCTGTAAAAAGTCAAAAAATGAAGATATTTCATTGGAATTCATCCGTAGCCTAAATTGCTCGATAGATTCGTGTTCCTCACGTCAAAAAACGTAAAGGAAGTCTCCTATGAATTATTTTAGTGGAACTTTTTTTTCGACTCCAAAATCGTCCAAATTCGACAGGTCTGGCCCTTCGGATTTTCGCGATTTCTCACCCAAAAATGATGGATTTCCGAAATCGTTCGTAGGACACTTTTCCGAAGTGTTTCGACCCCAGAAACACGATTCTGCAAGCTGAATGGATCTATCTATGAAAATATTCGAGTTATGCTCGATTTATCGCTGTGAAGGAATAAAAAATTAAGATATTCCGATAATCCAAGAAAAAATGAAGATATTCCGGAAGGATTCAGTCGTAGCTCAAATTGCTCAATGGATTCGTGTCCCTCGAGTCCAATTTCGTGGAAAAAGTGTCTCACGAATTATTTCGTTGAAACTTTTTTTTCGACTTTAAAATCGTCCAAATTCGACCGGTCTTGCCTTTTGGATGACCGCCATTTCCAACCCAAAAATGATGGATTCTCGAAATCTTCCGTAGGACACTTTTCTGAAGTGTTTCGACCCCAGGAACACGATTCTGCAAGCTGAATTGATTCATCCATGGAAATATTCGAGTTATCTATGATTTTTCGCTGTAAAAAGTGAAAAAGTGAAGATATTTCATTGCAATTTATTCGTAGCCTGATTTGCTCGATAGATTCGTGTTCCTCACGTCAAAAAACGTGGAGAAAGTCTCCTATGAATTATTTTGGTGGAACTTTTTTCTCGACTTCAAAATCGTCCGAATTCGACAGGTCTGGCCCTTCGGATTATCGCGATTTCTCACCAAAATGATCGATTCTCGGAATCGTTCGTAGGACACTTCTCTGAAGTGTTTCGACCCCAGGAACACGATTCTGCAAACTGAATTGATCTATTCACGAAAATATTCGAGTTATCCTCGATTTTTTGCTGTAAGAAGTGAAAAAATAGAGATATTTCAAGAGGATTCAGTCGTAGCTCAAATTGCTCAATGGATTCGTGTCCCTCGAGTCAAAACACGTAGAAAAATTGTCCTACGAATTAGTCCGGTAAAACTCTTTTTTCGACATCAAAATCGTCCAAATTCGACCGGTCTCGCCTTTTGGATTATCGCGATTTCAAACCCAAAAATGATGGATTCTCGAAATCTCTCGTAGGACACTTTTCTGGAGTGTTCCGACCCCAGGAACACGATTCTGCAAGCTGAATTGATCTATCTACGAAAATATTTGAGTTATCCTCGATTTTTCGCTTTAAAAAGTAAGAAGAGAATGATATTTCATTGGAATCCATTTGTAGCCTACTTTGCTCGGAAGATTCATGTTTTTTGGGCCAAGACACGTGGAGAAAGTGTTCTACGAATTATTTCGGTAAAACTTGCTTTCGACCCCAAAATCGTCCAAATTTGACAGGTCTGGCCCTTTGGATTATTGCGATTTTTCACCCAAAAATGATAGATTCTGGAAATCGTTCGTAGGACACTTTTCTGGAGTGTTTCGACCTCAAAAACACGATTCTGCAAGCTGAATTGATCTGTCCATGAAAATATTCGAGTTATCTATGATTTTTGGCTGTAAAAAGTGAAAAAGTGAAGATATTCCATTGGAATTTATTCGTAGCCTAATTTGCTTAATGGATTCGTGTTCCTCACGTCAAAACACGGGAAAAAAGTGTTCTTCGGATTATTCCGGTGAAACTCCTTTTTCGAACTCAAAATCGTCCAAATTCGACAGGTCTGGCCCTTTGGATTATCGCGATTTCTAACTCAAAAATGATGGATTCTCGAAATCGTTTGTAGTACACTTTCCTGAAGTGTTTCGACCCGAGAAACACAATTCTGCAAGCTGAATTGATCTATCTACGAGAATATCGAAGTTATCCTTGATTTTTTGCTGTAAAAAGTGAAGAAATGAAGATATTTCAAGAGGATTCATTCGTAGCTCAATTTGCCTAATGAGTTCGTGTTCCTCACGTCGAAACACGTGAAAAAGTGTTCTACGAATTATTTTGGTGAAACTTTTTCTTCGACTTCATAATCGTACAAATTCGACAGGTCTGGTTCTTTGAATTTTTGCGATTTCTCACCCAAAAATGATGGATTTTCGACATCGTTCGTAGGATACTTTTCTGAAGTGTTTAGACCCCAGATACACGATTCTGCAAGCTAAATTGATCTATCTATGGAAATATTCGAGTTATCTATGATTTGTTGCTGTGAAAAGTGGAAAAGTGAAGATATTCCATTGGAATTCATTCGTAGCCTAATTTGCTCAATAGATTCGTGTTTCTTACGTCAAAACACGTGAAAAAAGGCTCTCTCTGAATTATTGCGGTGAAAATTTTTTCTCGACTTCAGAATCGTGCAAATTTGACAGGTCTGGCCTTTTGGATTATCGCGATTTTCAACCCAAAAATGATGGATTCTCGAAATCGTTCGTAGGACACTTTTTTGAGATGTTTGGACCCCAGGAACACGATTCTGCAAGCTGATTTGATCTATCTACGGAAATATTCGAGTTATCCTCGATTTTTTGCTGTAAAAAGTGAAAAAATGAAGACTTTCCAAGAGGATTCAGTCGTAGCTCAAATTGCTCGATAGATTCGTGTCGCTGACGTCAAAACACGTAGAAAAAGTTTCCCACGAATTATTTCGGTAGAACTTTTTCTTCGACTCCAAAATCGTTTAAATTTGACAGGTCTGGCCCTTCAGATTATTGCGATTTTTCACCCAAAAATGATGGATTCTGGAAGTCGTTTGTAGGACACTTTTCTGAAGTGTTTTGACCCCAGGAACACGATTCTGGCAGCTGAATTGATCTGTCTATGAAAATTTCCGAGTTATCCATGATTTTTCGCTGTAAAAAGTGAAAAAGTGAAGATATTCCACTAGAATTTATTCGTAGCCTAATTTGCTCAATAGATTCGTGTTCCTTACGTCCAAACACGGGAAAAGAGTGTTCTACGAATTTTTTTGGCAAAACTTTCTTTTCGACCCTAAAATAGTCCAAATTTGACAGGTCTGGCCCTTTAGATTATCGCGATTTCCAACCCAGAAATGATAGATTCTCGAAATCGTTTGAAGGACACTTTTCTGAAGTGTTTGGACCCCAGGAACACGATTCTGCAAACTGAAGTGATCTGACTATGGAAATATTCGAGTTATCCTCGATTTTCGCTGTAAAAAGTGAAAAAATGAAGATATTTCAAGAGGATTCAGTCGTAACTCAAATTGCTTGATGGATTCGTTTCCCTTACGTCAAAACACGTGGAGAAAGTGTCCCACAAATCATTTCAGTAGAACTTTTTTTTCGACTTCAAAATCGTCCGAATTCGACAGGTCTGGCCCTTTGGATTTTCGCGATTTCTCACCCAAAAATGATAGATTTTCGAAATCGTTCGTGGGACACTTTTCTGAAGTGTTCCGACCCCAGGAACACGATTCTGCAAGCTGAATTGATCTTTTTACGAAAATATTTGAGTTATCCTCGATTTTTTGTTGTAAAAAGTGAAAAAATGAAGATATTCCAGAAGGATTCAGTCGTAGCTCAAATTGCTCAATGGATTCATGTCCCTCGAGTCCAAACTCGTGGAAAAAGTGTCCTACGAATTATTTCGTTGAAACTTTTTTTTCGACTTTAAAATCGTCCAAATTCGACCGGTCTTGCCTTTTGGATGACCGCCATTTCCAACCCAAAAATGATGGATTCTCGAAATCTTCCGTAGGACACTTTTCTGAAGTGTTTCGACCCCAGGAACACGATTCTGCAAGCTGAATTGATTCATCCATGGAAATATTCGAGTTATCTATGACTTTTCGCTGTAAAAAGTGAAAAAGTGAAGATATTTCATTGCAATTTATTCGTAGCCTAATTTGCTCGATAGATTCGTGTTCCTCACGTCAAAACACGTGAAAAAAGTGTCCTACGAATCATTTTGGTCGAACATTTTTTTCGACTCCAAAATCATCCGAATTCGACAGGTCTGGTCCTTTGGAATTTCGCGATTTCTCACCTAAAAATGATGGATTCTCGGAATCGTTCGTAGGACACTTTTCTGAAGTGTTTCGACCTCAGGAACACGATTCTGCAAGCTAAATGATCTGTCCATGAAAATATTCGAGTTATGCTCGATTTATCGCTGTGAAGAAATAAAAAATGAAGATATTCCAAGAAGATTCAGTCGTAGCTCCAATTGCTTAATAGATTCGTGTCTCCCACGTCGAAACACGTGAAAAAAGTGTCTCACGAATCATTTCGGTAAAACATTTTATCAACTCCAGAATCGTTCAAATTTGACAGGTCTGGCCCTTTGGATTATCGCGATTTCTCATTCAAAAATGATGGATTCCCGGCATCGTTCGTGGGAAACTTTTCTGGAGTGTTTTGACCCCAGGAACACGATTCTGCAAGCTGAATCGGTCTATTCATGAAAAAATTCGAGTTATCCTCGATTTTTTGCTGTAAAAAGTGAAAAAATGAAGATATTACATTGAAATTCATTCGTAGATCAATTTGCCTGATGGATTCGTGTTTTTCACGTCAAAACACGTAAAAAAAAGTGTTCGACGAATTATTTCGGTGAAACTTTTTCTTCGACTCCAGAATCGTCCAAATTCGACAGGTCTGGCCCTTTGGATTATCGCGATTTTGAACCCGAAAATGATGGATTCTGGAAATCGTTTGTAGGACACTTTTCTGAAGTGTTTGGACCCCAGTTACAAGATTCTGCAAGCTGAATTGATCTATTTATGAAAATATTCGAGTTATCCTCGATTTATCGCTGTGAAAAAATGAAAAATGAAGATATTTCGAAAGGATTCATTCGTAGCTCAATTTTGGTGGAACTTCTTCTTCGACTTTGAAATCGTACAAATTTGACAGGTCTGGCCCTTTGGATCATTGCGAGTTTTCACCCAAAAATGATGAATTCTGGAAATCGTTCGTAAAACACTTTTCTTGAGTGTTTCGACCTCAGGAACACGATTCGGCAAGCTGAATTGATTTGTCTTTGAGAATATTCGAGTTATCTATAATTTTTCGCTGTCAAAAGAAAGATATTTCAAGAGGATTCATTCGTAGCTCAATTTGCCTAATGTATTCGTGTTCCTCACGTCAAAACACGTGAAAGAAGTGTTTCACGAATTATTTCGGTAAAACTTTCTTTTCGACTCCAAAAAGGTCGAAATCCGACAGGTCTGGCCTTTTGGATTATCGTGATTTCCAACCCCAAAATGATGGATTCTCGGAATCGTTCGTAGGACACTTTTCTGAAGTGTTTTGACTCCAGGAACACGATTCTGCAAGCTGAATTGATCTATCTATGAGAATATCCGAGTTATCCATGATTTTTCGCTGTAAAAGGTGAAAAAGTGAGGATATTCCATTGAAATTCATTCGTAGCCTGAATTGCTCAATAGATTCGTGTTTCTCACTTCGAAACACGTGAAAAAAGTGTTTTTCGAACTATTTCGGAGAATTTTTTTTTTTCGAGCTCAAAATCGTCAAATTTGACAGGTCTGGCCCTCTGGATCATCGCGATTTTTCACCCAAAAATGATGGATTTTCGAAATCGTTCGTAGGACACTTTTCTGAAGTGTTTTCACCCCATGAACACGATTCTGCGAGCTGAATTAATCTATTCATGAAAATATTCGAGTTATCTATGATTTGTTGCTGTGAAAAGTGAAAAAGTGAAGATGATCCATTGGGATTTATTCGTAGCCCAATTTGCTCAATAAATTTGTGTTCCTCACGTCAAAACCCGTGAAAGAAGTGTTCTACGAATTATTTTGGTAATCCTTTTTTTCCGATTAAAAAATCGTCCAAATTCGACAGGTCTGGCCCTTTGGATTATCGCGATTTCGAACCCAAAAATGATGGATTCACGAAATCGTTCGTAGGACACTTTTCTGAAATGTTTTGACCCCAGGAACACGATTCTGCAAGCTGAATTGATCTATTTACGAAAATATTTGAGTTATCCTCGATTTTTTGCTGCAAAAAGTGAAAAAATGTAAATATTCCAAGAGGATTCAGTCGTAGCTCGAATTGCTCAGTGGATTCGTGTCTCTCGAGTCAAAACACGTAAAAAAAGTGTCCCACGAATTATTTCGGTAAAACTCTTTTTTCGACATCAAAATCGTCCAAATTCGACCGGTCTTGCCTCTTGGATTATCGCGATTTCAAACCCAAAAATGATGGATTCTCGAAATCTCTCGTAGGACACTTTTCTGGAGTGTTTCGACCCCAGGAACACGATTCTGCAAGCTGAATTGATCTGTCCATGAAAATTTTCGAGTTATCTATGATTTTTCGCTGTAAAAAGTGAAAAAGTGAAGATATTCCATTGGAATTTATTTGTAGCCTAATTTGCTTAATGGATTCGTGTTCCTCACGTCAAAACACGAGAAAAAAATGTTCTCCGAATTATTCCGGTAAAACTTCTTTTTCGACCTCAAAATCGTCCAAATTCGACAGGTCTGGCCCTTTGAATTTTCGCGATTTCTTACCCAAAAATGATAAAATCTCGAAATCGTTCGTAGGACACTTTCCTAAAGTGTTTCGACCTCAGGAACACGATTCTGCAAGCTGAATTGATCTATCTATGGAAATATTTGAGTTATTCTCGATTTTTCGCTGTGAAAAGTGAAGAAATGGAGATATTTCAAGAGGATTCATTCGTCGCTTAATTTGCCTAATGAATTCGTGTTCCTTACGTCAACACACAAGAAAGAAGTGTTTTACGAATTATTTCGGTAAAACTTTTTTTTCGACCCCAAAATCGTCTAAGTCCGACAGGTCTGGCCCTTTAGATTATTGCGATTTCTAACCCAAAAATGATGGATTTTCGAAATCGTTCGTAGGACACTTTTCTGAAATGTTTGGACCCCAGGAACACGATTCTGCGAGCTGATTTGATCTATCTACGGAAATATTCGAGTTATCCTCGATTCTTTGCTGTAAAAAGTGAAAAAATGAAGATATTTCAAGAGGATTCAGTCGTAGCTCAAATTGCTTGATAGATTCGTGTCTCTGACGTCAAAACGAGTGAAAAAAGTGTCCCACGAATTATTTCGGGAAAACTTTTTTTCGACACCAAAATCGTTCAAATTAGACAGGTCTGGCCTTTTGGATTATTGCGATTTTTCACCCAAAAATGATGGATTCTGGAAATCGTTCGAAGGACACTTTTCTGAAGTGTTTGGACCCCAGAAACACGATTCTGCAAGCTGAATTGATCTATTCATGAAAATATCCGAGTTATCATCGATTTATCGCTGTAAAGAAATAAAAAATGAAAATATTTCAAGAGGATTCATTCGTAGCTCAATTTGCCTAATGAATTCGTGTTCCTCTCGTCAAATTACGTGAAAAACGTGTCCTTCAAATTATTTTGGTGATACTTTTCTTTCGACTCGAAGATCGTCCAAATTCGACAGGTCTGGCCCTTCGGATTATCGCGATTTCGAACCTGAAAATGATGGATTCTCGAAATCGTTCGTAGGACACTTTTCTGAAGTGTTTTGACCCCAGAAACACGATTCTGCAAGCTGAATCGATTTGTCTATGAAAATATTCGAGTGATCCATGATTTTTCGCTGTGAAAAGTGAAGAAATGAAGATATTCCAAGAGGATTCGATCGTTAGTCGATTTGACTAATGAATTCCTGTTTCTCACGTCAAAACACGTAAAAAAGTGTCCTACGAATTATTTTAGTGGAATTTTTATTACGACTTCAAAATCGTACGAATTTGACAGGTCTGGCCCTTTGGATTATTGAGATTTTTCACCCAAAAATGATGAATTCTCGAAATCGTTCGTAAGACACTTTTCTTGAGTGTTTCGACCCCAGATACACGATTCTGCAAGCTAAATTGATTTGTCTATGAAAATATGCGAGTTATCTATGATTTTTCGCTGTCAAAAGTGAAGAAGTGAAGATATTCCAAGAGGATTCATTCGTAGCTCAATTTGCCTCATGGATTCGTGTTTCTCACGTCGAAACACGTGAAAAAAGTGTCCTACGAAATATTTTGGTGAAACTTTTTTTTCGACGTCAAAATCGTTCAAATTCGACAGGTCTGGTCCTTTGAATTTTCGCGATTACTCACCTAAAAATGATGGATTTTTGGAATCGTTCGTAGGATACTTTATTGAAGTGTTTAGACCCCAGGAACACGATTCTGCAAGCTGAATTGATCTATGTACAAAAATATCCGAGTTATCCTCGATTTTTTGCTGTAAAAAGTGAAAAAATGAAGATATTTCATTGGAAGTTATTCGTAGCCTAATTTGCTCAATAGTTCCGTGTTCCTTACGTCAAAACACGTGAAAAAAGTGTCGTATGAATTATTTTGGTGTAACTTTTTTCTCGACTCCAAAATCGTTCAAATTTGACAGGTCTGGCCCTTTGAATTATCGCGATTTTCAACCCAAAAATGATGGATTCTCGAAATCTCTCGTAGGACACTTTCCTGGAGTGTTTCGACCCTAGGAACACGATTCTGCAAGCTGAATTGTTTTATTCATGAAAATATACGAGTTGTCCTCGATTTTTCGCTGTAAAAAGTTAATTGGAATTCATTCGTAGCCTAATTTGCTCAATAGATTCGTGTTCCTTACGTCAAAACACGTGAAAAAAGTGTCGTATGAATTATTTTGGTGGAACTTTTTTCTCGACTCCAAAATCGTTCAAATTTGACAGGTCTGGCCCTTCGGATTTTCGCAATTTCTCACCCAAAAATGATGGATTCTCGAAATCGTTCGTGGGACACTTCTTTGAAGTGTTTCGACCCCAACAACACGATTCTGGAAGCTGAATTGATCTGTCTATGAAAATATTCGGGTTATCCATGATTTTTCGCTGTAAAAAGTGAAGAAATAAAGATATTTCAAAAGGATTCATTCGTAGCTCAATTTGCCTGATGGATTCGTGTTCCTCACGTCAAAACACGTGAAAAGTTTTTCCACGAATTATTTCAGTGAAACTTTTCTACGACTCCAAAATCGTTCAAATTTGACAGGTCTGGCCCTCTGGATTATTGCGATTTTTACCCGAAAATGATGGATTCTGAAAATCGTTCGTAGGACACTTTTCTGAAGTGTTTCGACCCCAACAACACGATTCTGGAAGCTGAATTGATCTGTCTATGAAAATATTCGGGTTATCTATGATTTTTCGCTGTAAAAAGTGGAGATATTTCATCGGAATTCATTCGTAGCCTTATTCACTCAAAAGATTTGTGTTCCTCACGTCAAAACAGGTGAAAAAAGTGTCCTATGAATTATTTTAGTGGAACTTTTTTATCGACTTTGAAATCGTCCGAATTCGACAGGTCTGGCCCTTTGGATTATCGCGATTTCCAACCCAAAAATGATGGATTTTGGAAATCGTTTGTAGGACACTTTTCCGAAGTGTTTTGACCCCGGGAACACGATTCTGCAAGCTGAATTGATCTGTTTATGGAAATATTCGAGTTATCCATGATTTTTTGCTGTAAAAAGTGAAAAAGTTAAGATATTCATTGGAATTTGTTCGTAGCCTAATTTGCTCAATAGATTCGTGTTCCTCGCGTCAAAACAAGAGAAAAAAGTGTTTGACGAATTATTTCGGTAAAACTTTTTTTTCGACCCCAAAATCGTCCAATTTCGACAGGTCTGGCCCTCTGGATTATCGCGATTTCTGACCCAAAAATGATGGATTCTCGAAATTGTTCGGAAGACACTTTTCTGGAGTGTTCGGACCCCAGGAATACGATTCTGCAAGCTGAATTGTTTTATTTATGAAAATATACGAGTTGTCCTCGATTTTTCGCTGTAAAAAGTTAATTGGAATTCATTCGTAGCCTAATTTGCTCAATAGATTCGTGTTCCTTACGTCAAAACACGTGAAAAAAAAGTCGTATGAATTATTTTGGTGGAACTTTTTTCTCGACTCCAAAATCGTTCAAATTTGACAGGTCTGGCCCTTCGGATTTTCGCGATTTCTCACCCAAAAATGATGGATTCTCGAAATCGTTCGTGGGACACTTCTTTGAAGTGTTTTGACCCCAACAACACGATTCTGGAAGCTGAATTGATCTGTCTATGAAAATATTCGGGTTATCCATGATTTTTCGCTGTAAAAAGTGAAGAAATAAAGATATCTCAAAAGGATTCATTCGTAGCTCAATTTGCCTGATGGATTCGTGTTCCTCACGTCAAAACACGTGGAAAAGTTTTTCCACGAATTATTTCAGTGAAACTTTCCTACGACTCCAAAATCGTTCAAATTTGACAGGTCTGGCCCTCTGGATTATTGCGATTTTTACCCGAAAATGATGGATTCTGAAAATCGTTCGTAGGACACTTTTCTGAAGTGTTTCGACCCCAACAACACGATTCTGGAAGCTGAATTGATCTGTCTATGAAAATATTCGGGTTATCTATGATTTTTCGCTGTAAAAAGTGGAGATATTTCATCGGAATTCATTCGGAGCCTAATTCGCTCAAAAGATTTGTGTTCCTCACGTCAAAACAGGTGAAAAAAGTGTCCTATGAATTATTTTAGTGAAACTTTTTTATCGACTTTGAAATCGTCCGAATTCGACAGGTCTGGCCCTTTGGATTATCGCGATTTCCAACCCAAAAATGATGGATTTTGGAAATCGTTTGTAGGACACTTTTCCGAAGTGTTTTGACCCCGGGAACACGATTCTGCAAGCTGAATTGATCTGTTTATGGAAATATTCGAGTTATCCATGATTTTTTGCTGTAAAAAGTGAAAAAGTTAAGATATTCATTGGAATTTGTTCGTAGCCTAATTTGCTCAATAAATTCGTGTTCCTCGCGTCAAAACAAGAGAAAAAAGTGTTTGACGAATTATTTCGGTAAAACTTTTTTTTCGACCCCAAAATCGTCCAATTTCGACAGGTCTGGCCCTCTGGATTATCGCGATTTCTGACCCAAAAATGATGGATTCTCGAAATTGTTCGGAAGACACTTTTCTGGAGTGTTCGGACCCCAGGAATACGATTCTGCAAGCTAAATTGATCTATCTACGAAAATATTCGAGTTATCCTCGATTTTTTGCTGTAAAAAGTGAAAAAATGTAGATATTCTATTGGAATTCATTCGTAGCCTAATTTGCTCGATAGATTCGTGTTCCTTACGTCAAAACACGTAAAAAAAGTGTCCTACGAATCATTTCGGTCGAACATTTTTCTCGACTCCAAAATCATCCGAATTCGACAGGTCTGGTCCTTTGGATTTTTGCGATTTCTCACCTAAAAATGATGGATTCTCGGAATCGTTCGTAGGAAACTTTTCTGAAGTGTTTCGACCCCAGGTTCACGATTCTGCAAGCTTAATGATCTGTCTATGAAAAAATTCGAGTTATGCTCGGTTTATCGCTGTGAAGAAATAAAAAATGAAGATATTTCGGGAGGATTCAGTCGTAGCTCCAATTGCTCAATGAATTCGTGTCCCTCGAGTCAAAACACGTGAAAAAAGTGTCCTACGAATTATTCCGGTAAAATTTCTTTTTCGACTTTAAAATCGTACAAATTCGACGGGTCTGGTTCTTTGGATTTTCGCGATTTCTCAACCAAGAATGATGGATTTTCGAAATCGTTCGTGGGATACTTTTCTGAAGTGTTCCGACCCCAGGAACACGATTCTGCAAGCTGAATTGATCTATTTACGAAAATATTTGAGTTATCCTCGATTTTTTGTAGAAAAAAGTGAAAAAATGAAGATATTCCGGAAGGATTCAGTCGTAGCTCAAATTGCCTAATGGAATCGTGTCCCTCGAGTCCAAACACGTAGAAAAAGTGTCCCACAAATTATTTCGGTGAAACTTTTTTTTCGACTTCAAAATCGTCCAAATTCGACCGGTCTTGCCTTTTGGATGACCGCCATTTCCAACCCAAAAATGATGGATCCTCGAAATCTTCCGTAGGACACTACTCTGAAGTGTTTCGACCCCAGGAACACGATTCTGCAAGCTGAATTGATTCATCCATGGAAATATTCGAGTTATCTATGATTTTTTGCTGTAAAAAGTGGAAAAGTGAAGATATTTCATTGCAATTCATTCGTAGCCTAATTTGCTCGATAGATTCGTGTTCCTTACGTCAAAACACGTGAAAAAAGTGTTCTATGAATTATTTTGGGAAAACTATTTTCTCGACTCAAAAATCGTCCAAATTCGACAGGTCTGGCCCTTCGGATTTTCGCGATTTCTCACCCAAAAATGATGGATTTTCGAAATCGTTCGTGGGACACTTTTCTGGAGTGTTTCGACCCCAGGAACACGATTCTGCGAACTGAATTGATCTATCTACGAAAATATTCGAGTTATCCTTGATTTTTCGCTGTAAAAAATGAAGAAATAAAGATATTCCAAGAGGATTCATTCGTAGCTCAATTTGCCTAATAGTTTCGTGTTCCTCACGTTAAAACACGTCAAAAAAGTTTTCTTCGAATTATTTCGGTGAAACTTTTTTTCGACTTCAAAATCGTACGAATTCGACAGGTCTGGTTCTTTGAATTTTCGCGATTTCCCACCCAAAAATGATGGATTTTCGAAATCGTTTGTAGGATACTTTTCTCAAGTGTTTCGACCCCAGGAACACGATTCTGCGAGCTGAGTTAATCTATTCACGAAAATATTTGAGTTATTCTCGATTTTTTGCTGTAAAAAGTAAAAAAATGTAGATATTTCAAGAGGATTCAGTCGTAGCGCAAATTGCTCAATGAATTCGTGTCCCTCGAGTCGAAACACGTGAAAAAAGTGTCCTACGAATTATTCCGGTAAAATTTCTTTTTCGACTTCAAAATCGTACAAATTCGACAGGTCTGGTTCTTTGGATTTTCGCGATTTCTCACCCAAGAATGATGGATCTTCGAAATCGTTCGTGGGATACTTTTCTGAAGTGTTCCGACCCCAGAAACACGATTCTGCAAGCTGAATTGATCTATTTACGAAAATATTTGAGTTATCCTCGGTTTTTTGTGGTAAAAAGTGAAAAAATGAAGATATTCCGGAAGGATTCAGTCGTAGCTCAAATTGCCTAATGGAATCGTGTCCCTCGAGTCCAAACACGTAGAAAAAGTGTCCCACGAATTATTTCGGTGAAACTTTTTTTTCGACTTTGAAATCGTCTAAATTCGACCGGTCTCGCCTTTTTGGATGACCGCCATTTCCAACCCAAAAATGATGGATTCTCGAAATCTTCCGTAGGACACTTTTCTGAAGTGTTTCGACCCCAGGAACACGATTCTGCAAGCTGAATTGATTCATCCATGGAAATATTCGAGTTATCTATTTTTTTTGCTGTAAAAAGTGGAAAAGTGAAGATATTTCATTGGAATTTGTTCGTAGCCTAATTTGCTCGATAGATTCGTGTTTCTCACGTCAAAACACGTGAAAAAAGTGTCCTACGAATCATTTTGGTCGAACATTTTTTTTCGACTCCAAAATCATCCGAATTCGACAGGTCTGGTTCTTTGGATTTCCGCGATTTCTCACCTAAAAATGATGGATTCTCGGAATCGTTCGTAGGACACTTTTCTGAAGTGTTTCGACCTCAGGAACACGATTCTGCAAGCTGAATTGATCTGTCTATGGAAATATTCGAGTTATCCATGATTTTTGGCTGTAAAAAGTGAAAAAGTTAAGATATTCATTGGAATTTGTTTGTAGCTTAATTTGCCGAATAGATTCGTGTTCCTCGCGTCAAAACAAGAGAAAAAAGTGTTTGACGAATTATTTCGGTGAAACTTTTTTTTCGACCCCAAAATCGTCCAATTTCGACAGGTCTGGCCCTCTGGATTATCGCGATTTCTGACCCAAAAATGATGAATTCTCGAAATCGTTCGTAGGACACTTTTCTGAAGTGTTTGGACCCCAAAAACACGATTCTGCGAGCTGAATTGATCTCTCTACGAAAATATTCGAGTAATCCCCAATTTTTTGCTGTAAAGAGTGCAAAAATAAAGATATTTCAAGAGGATTCAGTCGTAGCTCAAATTACTCAATAGATTCGTGTCCCTGACGTCGAAACACGTAGAAAAAGTGTCCCACGGATGATTTCGGTGAAACTTTTTTTTCGACTCCGAAATCGTTCAAATTTAACAGGTCTGGCTCTTTGGATTATCGCGATTTCTGACCCAATATAGATGGATTCTCGAAATTGTTCGAAGGACACTTTTCTGGAGTGTTCGGACCCCAGGAAAACGATTCTGCAAGCTAAATTGATCTATCTACGAAAATTTTCGAGTTATCCTCGATTTTTTGCTGTAAAAAGTGAAAAAATGAAGATATTCTATTGGAATTCATTTGTCGCCTAATTTGCTCGATAAATTCGTGTTCCTCACGTCAAAACACGTGAAAAAAGTGTCCTACGAATCATTTCGGTCGAACATTTTTTCTCGACTCCAAAATCATCCGAATTCGACAGGTCTGGTCCTTTGGATTTTCGCGATTTCTCACCTCAAAATGATGGATTCTCGGAATCGTTCGTAGGAAACTTTTCTGAAGTGTTTCGACCCCAGGAACACGATTCTGCAAGCTGAATTGATTCATCCATGGAAATATTCGAGTTATCTATGATTTTTTGCTGTAAAAAGTGGAAAAGTGAAGATATTTCATTGCAATTTATTCGTAGCCTAATTTGCTCGATAGATTCGTGTTTCTCACGTCAAAACACGTAAAAAAAGTGTCCTACGAATCATTTTGGTCGAACATTTTTTTCGACTCCAAAATCATCCGAATTCGACAGGTCTGGTTCTTTGGATTTTCGCGATTTCTTACCTAAAAATGATGGATTCTCGGAATCGTTCGTAGGACACTTTTCTGGAGTGTTTCGACCTTAGGAACACGATTCTGCAAGCTGAATTGATCTATCTATGGAAATATTCGAGTTATCCTTGATTTTTCGCTGTAAAAAGTCAAGAAACGAAGATATTCGAAAAGGATTCAGTCGCAGCTCAAATTGCTCAATAGATTCGTGTTTCTCACGTCAAAACACGTGAAGAAGTGTCTTATGAATTATTTTAATGAAACTTTTTTTTCGATTCCAAAATCGTCCAATTTCGACAGGTCTGACCCTTTGGATTATCGCGATTTCTGACCCAAGAATGATGGATTCTCGAAATCGTTCATAGGACACTCTTCTGAAGTGTTTCGACCCCAGGAACACGATTTTGCAAGCTGAACTGATCTATCTATGAGAATTTTCGAGTTATTCTCGATTTTTCGCTGTAAAAAGTGAAAAAATGAAGATGTTTCAAGAGGATTCATTCGTAGCTCAATTTGCCTGATGAATTCGTGTTCTTCACGTCAAAAGACGTGAAAAAAGTGTTCTACGGATTATTTTGGTGATACTTTTTTTTCGACTCAAAAATCGTCCAAATTCGACAGGTCAGGCCCTTTGGATTATCGCGATTTCGAACCCAAGAATGATGGATCTTCGAAATCGTTCGTGGGATACTTTTCTGAAGTGTTCCGACCCCAGAAACACGATTCTGCAAGCTGAATTGATCTATTTACGAAAATATTTGAGTTATCCTCGGTTTTTTGTAGTAAAAAGTGAAAAAATGAAGATATTCCGGAAGGATTCAGTCGTAGCTCAAATTGCTTAATGGAATCGTGTCCCTCGAGTCCAAACACGTAAAAAAAGTGTCCCACGAATTATTTCGGTGAAACTTTTTTTTCGACTTTGAAATCGTCCAAATTCGACCGGTCTCGCCTTCTGGATGACCGCCATTTCCAACCCAAAAATGATGGATTCTCGAAATCTTCCGTAGGACACTTTTCTGAAGTGTTTCCACCCCAGAAACACGATTCTGCAAGCTGAATTGATTCATCCATGGAAATATTCGAGTTATCTATTTTTTTTGCTGTAAAAAGTAGAAAAGTGAAGATATTTCATTGCAATTTATTCGTAGCCTAATTTGCTCGATAGATTCGTGTTTCTCACGTCAAAACACGTGGAAAAAGTGTCCTACGAATCATTTTGGTCCAACATTTTTTTCGACTCCAAAATCATCCGAATTCGACAGGTCTGGTTCTTTGGATTTTCGCGATTTCTCACCTAAAAATGATGGATTCTCGGAATCGTTCGTAGGACACTTTTCTGAAGTGTTTTGACCTCAGGAACACGATTCTGCAAGCTGAATTGATCTGTCCATGGAAATATTCGAGTTATCCATGATTTTTGGCTGTAAAAAGTGAAAAAGTTAAGATATTCATTGGAATTTGTTTGTAGCTTAATTTGCTGAATAGATTCGTGTTCCTCGCGTCAAAACAAGAGAAAAAAGTGTTTGACGAATCATTTCGGTAAAACTTTTTTTTCGACCCCAAAATCGTCCAATTTCGACAGGTCTGGCCCTCTGGATTATCGCGATTTCTGACCCAAGAACGATGAATTTTCGAAATCGTTCGTAGGACACTATTCTGAAGTGTTTGGACCCCAAAAACACGATTCTGCGAGCTGAATTGATCTCTCTACGAAAATATTCGAGTAATCCCCAATTTTTTGCTGTAAAAAAAGCAAAAATAAAGATATTTCAAGAGGATTCAGTCGTAGCTCAAATTACTCAATAGATTCGTGTCCCTGACGTCGAAACACGTAGAAACAGTGTCTCACGGATGATTTCGGTGAAACTTTTTTTTCGACTCCGAAATCGTTCAAATTTAACAGGTCTGGCTCTTTGGATTATCGCGATTTCTGACCCAATATAGATGGATTCTCGAAATTGTTCGAAGGACACTTTTCTGGAGTGTTCGGACCCCAGCAAAACGATTCTGCAAGCTAAATTGATCTATCTACGAAAATTTTCGAGTTATCCTCGATTTTTTGCTGTAAAAAGTGAAAAAATGAAGATATTCTATTGGAATTCATTTGTAGCCTAATTTGCTCGATAAATTCGTGTTCCTCACGTCAAAACACGTGAAAAAAGTGTCCTACGAATCATTTCGGTCGAACATTTTTTTCGACTCCAAAATCATCCGAATTCGACAGGTCTGGTTCTTTGGATTTTCGCGATTTCTTACCTAAAAATGATGGATTCTCGGAATCGTTCGTAGGACACTTTTCTGGAGTGTTTCGACCTTAGGAACACGATTCTGCAAGCTGAATTGATCTATCTATGGAAATATTCGAGTTATCCTTGATTTTTCGCTGTAAAAAGTCAAGAAACGAAGATATTCGAAAAGGATTCAGTCGTAGCTCAAATTGCTCAATAGATTCGTGTTCCTCACGTCAAAACACGTGAAGAAGTGTCTTATGAATTATTTTGATGGAACTTTTTTTTCGATTCCAAAATCGTCCAATTTCGACAGGTCTGACCCTTTGGATTATCGCGATTTCTAACCCAAGAATGATGGATTCTCGAAATCGTTCATAGGACACTCTTCTGAAGTGTTTCGACCCCAGGAACACGATTTTGCAAGCTGAACTGATCTATCTATGAGAATTTTCGAGTTATTCTCGATTTTTCGCTGTAAACAGTGAAAAAATGAAGATGTTTCAAGAGGATTCATTCGTAGCTCAATTTGCCTGATGAATTCGTGTTCTTCACGTCAAAAGACGTGAAAAAAGTGTTCTACGGATTATTTTGGTGATACTTTTTTTTCGACTCAAAAATCGTCCAAATTCGACAGGTCTGGCCCTTTGGATTATCGCGATTTCGAACCCAAGAATGATGGATCTTCGAAATCGTTCGTGGGATACTTTTCTGAAGTGTTCCGACCCCAGAAACACGATTCTGCAAGCTGAATTGATCTATTTACGAAAATATTTCAGTTATCCTCGGTTTTTTGTAGTAAAAAGTGAAAAAATGAAGATATTCCGGAAGGATTCAGTCGTAGCTCAAATTGCTTAATGGAATCGTGTCCCTCGAGTCCAAACACGTAGAAAAAGTGTCCCACGAATTATTTCGGTGAAACTTTTTTTTCGACTTCGAAATCGTCCAAATTCGACCGGTCTCGCCTTCTGGATGACCGCCATTTCCAACCCAAAAATGATGGATTCTCGAAATCTTCCGTAGGACACTTTTCTGGAGTGTTTCGACCCCAGAAACACGATTCTGCAAGCTGAATTGATTCATCCATGGAAATATTCGAGTTATCTATTTTTTTTGCTGTAAAAAGTGGAAAAGTGAAGATATTTCATTGCAATTTATTCGTAGCCTAATTTGCTCGATAGATTCGTGTTTCTCACGTCAAAACACGTGGAAAAAGTGTCCTACGAATCATTTTGGTCCAACATTTTTTTCGACTCCAAAATCATCCGAATTCGACAGGTCTGGTCCTTTGGATTTTCGCGATTTCTCACCTCAAAATGATGGATTCTCGGAATCGTTCGTAGAAAACTTTTCTGAAGTGTTTCGACCCCAGGAACACGATTCTGCAAGCTGAATTGATTCATCCATGGAAATATTCGAGTTATCTATGATTTTTTGCTGTAAAAAGTGGAAAAGTGAAGATATTTCATTGCAATTTATTCGTAGCCTAATTTGCTCGATAGATTCGTGTTTCTCACGTCAAAACACGTAAAAAAAGTGTGTTACGAATCATTTTGGTCGAACATTTTTTTCGACTCCAAAATCATCCGAATTCGACAGGTCTGGTTCTTTGGATTTTCGCGATTTCTCACCTAAAAATGATGGATTCTCGGAATCGTTCGTAGGACACTTTTCTGGAGTGTTTCGACCTTAGGAACACGATTCTGCAAGCTGAATTGATCTATCTATGGAAATATTCGAGTTATCCTTGATTTTTCGCTGTAAAAAGTCAAGAAATGAAGATATTCGAAAAGGATTCAGTCGTAGCTCAAATTGCCCAATAGATTCGTGTTCCTCACGTCAAAACACGTGAAGAAGTGTCTTATGAATCATTTTGATGGAACTTTTTTTTCGATTCCAAAATCGTCCAATTTCGACAGGTCTGGCCCTTTGGATTATCGCGATTTCTAACCCAAGAATGATGGATTCTCGAAATCGTTCATAGGACACTCTTCTAAAGTGTTTCGACCCCAGGAACACGATTTTGCAAGCTGAATTGATCTCTCTATGAAAGTTTTCGAGTTATCAATGATTTTTTGCTGTAAAAAGTAAAAAAGTGAAGATATTTCATTGGAATTTATTCGTAGCCTAATTTGCTTAATAGATTCGTGTTCCTCACGTCAAATCACGTGAAAAAAGTGTTCTACGAATTATTTCGGTAAAACTTTTTCTTCGACCTCAAAATCGTCCGATTTCGACAGGTCTGGCCCTTTGGATTATCGCGATTTCCAACCCAAAAATGATGGATTCTCGAAATCGTTCGTAGGACACTTTTCTGAAGTGTTCCGACCCCAGGAACACGATTCTACGAGCTGAATATATCTATCCATGAAAATATTCGAGTTATCCATGATAGTAGATAGGACCGGGTATGGGGCATCACAACAAACTCCCTTCTTTTCCCCCTATAGCGCCAGCCCCTGCGGCGTGTGTTTATGGGGCGGCTTCCTCCACCCCTCCGGCGGGGACCTTTTTCGGGCGGCCTCCCCTCCGGCGGTTGTTTTCGGGCGCTCTCCCCTCTCTCCCCCCTGTTTGTGTCCCCTCGGCGGTGGTGCCGTTTTTTTCGGGTGACGTCACGCTGCGGTTTTTTGGGATCTTGGAATTCCGGTGCTACTTACCCGTGCCCCACCCTATTGTTGACAATTGGTGTTCGTTGCGTTGATTATATGTGTAATGAGTAGCGTACCCGTTCGAACAGGTGACTGAGTTGTCTACGAGGTATGACGATATAAGGGAAGGATGGGATGGTAAAATTCAGAGTCGACATGATTTTGCAAAAAAACTTACGGTTAATGTTTTATTCTCCTTCATGGTTTGTAAGAAATAAGTACAATGGTTTTTGGTGATCATGTGTAAAGCTTACGTTCTAACGGTAAATGAAAAATAATTACGAATTTCTACAACATAAGGTGACTGGATGAAACTTAAATAATACCCTTGAATAATGTGATATGTAGTAAACGATTCATAGTATGGTCACGAGAATGTCTTTGTCGCAAGTACAAGCGTCTTGCCTTCAATTACTACAGTCGCCACCCAAAGGGCCATATTGATCAGCAGAACAAAGTAAATTACCCACACACTCACTACGCCCCACCGTAAAGAGGTTGTAAGTTGTTCATGTTCCGCGGCGACGATGGGTATTTTTCGGGCAGGTTCCGGGTGTGTTTCAATGACGTCTTATGGTTGCTGGTTAGCCGAAACGGATAACCGAGTATGGGTCGTATTGCCAGATGTTGGGATGATTTGTACAGCGACGTGTGAAGAGGTTGACGAGGCCATCGTGAATACTGTTTAGGTCGAAATAATCGTGAGTTTCCGTGTCTTCGAACAAATTTCCTTTCCGACTTCAAGTGCTTTGCCCCATGGTCTGCTTGATTTCGGCGACAAGATAAGACGGGAACAATTTGGTCATTTCCAGTAAAGTGATATCGAGATAATGCTCGGCGAATGTTTGCAGTGTTTGAGGTCTGATGTGTGCCACCGCGGCTCCAAACTCTGTGTCCAATGTCTGTGCGATACGAAGGAGAGATGGTTCTTTGAGGCCCGTGGATTTCAATTTTGCTGCTACGTGCTCCACGAATAGCTGTTTGCATCGATTAACGTTTTCAGTTATTCTTTCGATTCTTCGAATCCGTTCCTCCACGCAGACAAACACTGATTTCAGACCATCAAACGTTGTTTTTTGCATCACAATCGAGGGGCGATAGAGTTTTCGACGCTTCGCATGGAGGTGAGTAGTGTCGGAATCGCAGCTCCTTGTGTCCTCTTCATTCTTTAACGTTCCGAATGGTGTGTCATCTTCTATGCTACTCGTCACATCGAATCGGACCGCGCGTTCTCCATGAGCTGAGGTGAATTCCACGGTGCACTCACCGAGATCAATTCGTTCGTCTGGCCACTGGGCACTCTCGTTACAGTGGAATTTAAAATAATCATATATCTCATCCAATGAATCAGTGAGTCTCGACCATGTTGAGGGTTTAAAGGTGATTCCTGTAGATGACGAGTTGCTGATCAATCTGATGATTGGCTCAAATTGTTCGTCTGTTCGCAGACCGAGTCCGATGTTCACTTTTTTCGTAAAAGAACTGTTAAGCCCGTACGTAGTCGATAGTAAAAGATTCTTCTCAGATTTCTTCAGAGCTCTGGCGAATGTTTTGAAAATCCTACTGGCGTTGCCCATTGGTAAAGTGGATTTGGACGTGGCCATCGCAAGTGGTTGATACTTTCACGACAACCGCAAGACTGATCTCCGTCGGGGATTTCATGTTGTTTATATGTTGATTTTGATGATGATTATGATGAGTCTTATTCGTTACCCCTTACCATTGGCTAGTTTTATATACAACCGTGAGCTTGAACACACTTACAAGCAAGTACGATTCGTACTCTTTACCACCCGCGTATACCACTGCTGAGACAACTGGTGTCCATCAATCATGTCAACGAAATAGTTGCCAGATTGCCGAAGGGTAGCAATATACGGAATGTGGAAAAATCCGTTGTACCCGATCTCACGTCGGTCACGCGGCGAACGGATCATCCACTTATCTTGCTAATAGCCTCGGCGCTCGAACTTGAGTGCATGGTGACGAACGACATGGGCATCGGTACATCTAAAGGGTTGCCGACTTGCGAGTCATAAAGTTACCGAGAAAGTGCCCTTTGCGTAACGGTCGTTTTCGACCACATGCGGTATCTATGCACACCATCTGTTGCACAATCAACACCCCCGTTCGTGAACTGCTTGTGGGCAACAATGATTGTCGGACGGACGGACGTACGGGGTAACCGGCCAACATCTTGATTTATCGCCGTTACCGAACGGAGAATCTTAATCACACGGTGGTGTTTCACACTCTGTACGAAGGTGTCGTAAACATAACGTAACGTTTTCGGTAACCTGTGCAATCTCAGTACAAATCATCTGACAAGAATCAAGGCGCTCGGTAGCGTTTCGATTACGAGTGTCGATGACCATTACAAGATTTTCTGCGTGCGCACAACAGTTGTGTGGTCATTGTGCTCGGTAACGAACTTGTAGAAACTAACGAAAGCAGATGGTTGGGATAGAGAGAGGTACAGTAAAAGAAAAAGTCGAAATTTAAAAAGCCCTGTGAAAGTCTCTCGCGTAATGTTATCGGATGTGAGTTGACTGGTTTACGGTGCATCTTCGGAAACGGTGGCGAAGAAGTTTTTTCATCATATACCGTTCCCACGAAAAACTTACGCAGATTTTATTCTCATGTGTGTCTATCTTAAAACTCACCGATGACCATATGTCGGGCTTTTAGTCTACTATGGAAAATGCGTTACCACCCCCGAATCCTCCCTGCTCCTCCTCGGGTCCTAGATTCAGGAAGATCAGATATGAAGCGATTCGACGAAGGGACTGTCAGTCTTAGACATTTTGCGCACCAGTCAACAGCTCTCAGTCTTAGATACTTTTCAAATTTTATCATCATGTCTGGTATCGTGAAACTGTGCTGATCAGTCGTGTTAAAGGTTCTGAGCTATGCTCGTCGTCGAAGTGTTTTAATCGATCGTGAATGCGATCTTCGGTGGCGACGTTCTCTAGTTCGAATGTCTTTAGCGCAATTGTTGTGGCAAGTGCGACGTCTCCTGACGGTGTGCGGTGAGCGGGCGATAGCGCAAATGCATGCCGCTGCTGTGTTTGGCAATGCAATCGAGTGTTTGGCGATCGTGGTAGACATAGCCAGAAGGCGTGGTACCGCAGACCTTGCGGTCCTGCGACCCTTGATGAGGGAATACGAAGAACGTTCTTGTAGGTACATGTCATTTTTTCAATATTGCAAAAATCACATCACTCTCTTTGTATACCGTCGCAACGAAAAATTTGAAACAACTTGAATCGTATATAATTCTCTCCTTCTCTCTCTTGACAGCGCTGATGACTATGTTGAACGACGGTGCGTCAACTGATGAGCTGCTTGCACAGGCAGCTTATATTTGCGAAATGGAGTTGGGTAACATCGGGGCAGCCAGCTCTGAAGACGGCGTCGGAGGAGAAACGCAGCAGTGTCGATCTGTTGCGGTAATACCGGAGCAGATGGAAATCGGTAATTTCGAGGAGGTCGACACAGAAAACGAAGATCAATGTGGAGATGAAGACGGTCGTCGATACGAGGAGGTTGACGAGGAAGAAGAAGCAGAAGAAGAAGAACAACAAGAACAAGAACAAGAACAAGATGAAGAAGTGCTATCCGAACAATGCTCCGAGCGTAGTGATAGTGAGAGTGATTATAGTGGTGACCATAACATTGAGAGTGAGGAAAATAATGAACATGCGGGTGAAGTGTTTCCGGATGTCCAGGTTCCTTTGCCTCCGATACCCGGTGCTGCGGTGATTGCGGAGGCGAATGTTCCAGAAGGTAAATAGCGATAAGTTTATTCGAAAAGTGTGTCTGTTTACCCGTCGAGTACCCGCATCAAATAACGTACGTTTTATCCCAGAATCATCGGATTCTGAGGACTTTTTAACGAGCCGCGTATCATTGCATAGATATACATCCAAACGTGTTGAAATTTATCCGTGTCCACAGACGAGGATGATGCTGCGTCATGGGGGACGTCTACGAGTATTGACAGCGGAATATCTTCACTGACTTGGTCTATTGTTTCCGGTCAAGAATCGCCCGAATATTGATAATGCTATGCGGGTATTCGTTTGGTGTGTGCGCGTTTTAAATTTTCCGCTCTTCAACCGCATGCCTCTCCGACAGTCACAAAGGCTAAAAATATTTCGAGTCCTCTTCTTTGTTGTATTCTATGAATCAGACGTCTCGCGCGGTTTCAAAATCACGCGAACCAACGTCGGAGAAGAAAGCACTTACACCCGTGTTCAAACCGGTGGATCTAGACAGTCTTTTCGCATCAATGAAGGTGCTAGTACCTCAGGCGTAAGACCCAGCGCTACCCGAGAAAATGATGATGATGATGACGACAATCAAAACGGAAACAACGAGGATAACGACGAAACCGTTGAAGAAATTACGGAAATGGTCGAGAATGAGAATGAGCCTCACGCGGCGAGCGGTCCTGTTTCACAGGTCCTGGGGGATAGGTTTTCCATAGTAGGCGAAACGCGCAAATATATCCGGCGGTTCGAGATAGACGGGCGCGAACTTATCGCTAAGATTAAAATACCGGACCCCGAGGTAAATCCCCTAGAGTGATTGGAAGGTGCCTTTAAAGATTTACATACGTACGCTATAGGAAAATGTCAGGGTAGCGACTACGTAGGATTCACCTTCAGTGCCGAGAGTTTTAACCAGGGGGCTGCTTGGCTATCGTTTCGGCCAGTTCGCGACTCTGCGTACAGCGATTTTTGGAAACTGGTTTCCACCGTAACGCAAAGCGCGTCCGACTTCGGGGTGGACAGATTATTTACAGTAACGGTACACACCGTCAAAGTTCCGACCGGGCGCGGAAAAACGGTATTGAATAACAGGACACTGACCAATTAGAGTTCAATCATAAATATCAAAAATAACGACGGACTGTGTTTGGCACGTGCGATAGTAGTCGGTATAGCGCACGCTAAACGGGGTACCGTACGCAGCGGAGAATTACACCAGCTTTACGAAGCCATCCGATTCACTCATTCCGCACTCCAGCGTAGCGAAGCGCAGAGAATAACAGTACAGAGCAATTTCGAAATTCCGGAGGAAGGGTGCGGAGTTTACGAAATCTCCCTCTATCAAGAAAACTTGGCGCGAGAAGGAATAGCGATCGTCGTGTTTGAAATCGATAAGTTGGGTAGCGGCGACGAAATATTTTACGACGGGTCTGTTTCTTCGGTAGATGCAGGGGTCGAGGTTGTTCACCGCGTGAATTTACTCTACGATCCGGAGGAGAGACATTACAGCCTAATAACAAACGTCACAGCTGCTGCTGCTGGTAAATTCTTTTGCATGCCATGTAACAAGAGTTTTAACAGGCCTCTCGAACATCGCTGTTCGAACCGCTGTCCCCAATGTTTCAACAGACCGCCCTGTGATCTAGGGTTGAGCGAGGTCAAGTGTTCTGAGTGCGGACGCAGCTTTCGCGGAGAAAATTGTCTTCAAAACCATCGTCAAGTCGGTTCTATTAGCCCACAACGCTCCGTGTGCGCTTCGTTGCGAATATGTACCGGTTGCTCGCGTCTCGTAGATCTCACTACCCGCAGACCACATAGCTGTGATAAACGTTACTGCAGTACATGTCGCTGTCAACGTCCGTACAATCATTACTGTTTCATGGCACCGTTGAAAAGCGTGGACAAGACCGGTCGCTTTATTTTCATATTTTATGACTTTGAAACACAGCAGAATGTCTCAATCGCGGGGGACGCCTCGACCAACATTCACATACCCAATCTGTGCGTGGCTCAGCAGGTGTGTACCGAGTGTATCGGCGAAACCGAGGTAAGCACCGGCTGTTCGGCTTGCGGGCTCGTGCGCGAGTTTATTTTCCAAAAAGATCCCGTTAGGGAACTGGTAGAGCTGGCGAAAAGACCGGTCCAAAATTTATCGCGAATAATTTGCATCGCGCACAATGCACGCGGGTTCGACGCACAGTTTATCCTGCGCTATCTCGTCGAAAACAACAAAACTCCTCCGAAGGTAATTCTGAACGGTAGTAAAATTGTAATGATGGAGACTGGGCATACCCGATTCCTCGACTCCTTGGCGTACATGCCGATGCCTCTTTCGTCTCTGCCAAAGGCTTTTGGACTTCCGAACGGAATGATTAAAGGCTTCTTCCCGCATCTCTTCAACACACCGCAAAGCGTGGGCTACGTCGGCGCGTTACCACCTGTCGAAATGTACTCACCGGACACCATGAGCGGCGAGACACGAGAAGAATTTTACAAGTGGTACCACGAGATGCAGGAACAGGGTTATAGCTTTGACTTTGACCGAGAGCTTGTCAATTACTGTAGGTCGGATGTAGACATTCTTCGTCGCGCGTGTATCGCATTTCGAAATATATTTTTGGAAAGCGGGAAAGTGTGTCCTTTCACTGAGAGTACGACCATAGCGTCGGCGTGCTCCGCGGTGTTTCGAAAGAACTTTTTACAACCTGAGCGTATAGGCATCCTACCGGTGGGAGGATATCGCTTCGCTGAAAAACATTCGAAAAAGGCACTGAACTGGCTAACGTGGGTGGAACACGAGTCGCAACTAGACATTCGTCATGCCGGTAATTCGCGTGAGTTCAGAGTACCTGAGACGGGACGTACGGTGGACGGGTATTGCGTAACATCTGATGGCGTGCGACGAATTTTCGAATTTCACGGGTGTATCTGGCACGGGTGCCGTAATTGTTTTAAAATCAATCGCGATCGGCGTTCCGTGAGCGGTGTGTCGCTCGACAAGCGTCACGAAGAGACCGTCGCGAAAACTGCCCGGATGACCGCTTTGGGATACCACGTCACCGAAATGTGGGAATGCGACTTCAACCGTCTTTTGAAAAACAACGTTGAGATGAGGGCGTACATTGCGACTCACTCAGCTGGCCAGCGTACCGAGTCTTTGAACCCGCGGGATGCTTTTTACGGCGGTCGTACAGGTAACACATCGTGTTATCACGAAGTGAAAACGGATGCGGACGGAGTCGTGACCGAGCAGATACGCCACGTTGACGTGTGCTCGCTTTATCCTTACGTATGTAAAAACGGACGATACTCGGTAGGCCATCCAACGGTATACGTGGGTGACGAGTGCTGCATGTTAACGGGGATGGGCAGTACAGACATAACAAGGGTCGAGGGTTTGGTGAAGTGTCGGGTCTTACCGCCGCAAGACCTATACCACCCGGTCTTGCCGGTGCGTATGCACGGAAAATTGATGTTTGCGTTGTGTCGCACGTGCTGCGAGAACCTCGAGCAAGACGGGTGTCAGCATAACGAAGAAAAACAGCGGGAGTTCGAGGGCACGTGGGTATCCGACGAACTGAAAAAAGCCGTAGACAAGGGCTACCGAATTTCAAATATTCTGGAAATCTGGCAGTTTCAGATTACCTCATTCGATTCTTCTACCCGGCAAGGTGGGCATTTCGCGCAGTATATAGATACCTTCCTCAAAATCAAGCAGGAGGCCAGCGGTTGGCCTGCCGATTGCAAGGACGAAGCGTCGCGAAATGATTATCTCGACGAGTACGAGAGAGTAGAAGGGATTCGACTAGATCGCTCCAGAATTTCAAAGAACCTCGGCCTTCGTTCCGTGTCCAAGTTATGTCTGAATTCGTTCTGGGGAAAGTTCGGTCAGCGGGAGAACATGATAAAAACGGAGATAGTGAATACGCGTCAGCAATTTCTTGAATTAATCACGAACCCCGAAGTCGTGGTATCGGGTATATTGATAGTAAATGATACCGTACTTTACGTTAACTGGGCACACGCCACGCATAGCGTTGAACCGTCGCCTCTATCCAACGTCGTTATTGCCGCGTATACGACGGCCCAGGCGCGCCTCAAATTATACGAGTACCTCGAACGACTCGATAGACGCGTTCTTTATTACGACACCGATTCGGTGATCTACTGGCGAAACATGCTCGAACCAGACGAGTACGAACCCGCTACGGAAAATTTCCTCGGAGATTTAACCGACGAATTGGAGTCGTACGGTAAGGGCTCTTTTATCCGTGCGTTTGTTTCGGGGGGTGCGAAATTCTACGCCTTCATGGTGCGGTGTCCCGACGGCAGCGAGGCGGAGGTTTGCAAAGTTAAAGGGGTGACGTTGAACTACAACAACAAGAAAGTGATCAATTTTTCGGCCATCACGAAAATGGTGCTGGAATCAGCGGACCCCGTGCGGCTGAAATACCGCGCTATTCGTCGGACCGCTTTGCACGACGTTGTGACGCGAACGGAGACGAAAACCTGCAAACCCGTCTTCGTCAAAAGGTTTCACTGTCGGAATTCATTTGACACGTTACCGTACGGATACAAAGGCGGAAACGGAGGGGGGTAATGCAACCGTCCTCAGGCACGTGGAATAAGGACCGCGTGCTACGTGAGGCTCGCTCTCACTCGACCTTTTCTTCGCAAACAAATACAGACGCATCTCAAAGATCCTATACCTCATTCGTACCCTTTTTTTTTTCTCCCATCCCGCATTCCGTCATATAAGCACGACACCGGTCACGACACGATCAGAATCAGATCCACCGGAGACAATCGAGGGCACGCGCGCACGACCGAGGAGGAGAAATACACGCATCAGCAATCTCAGGCGCATCAAGACACCGTCAAAGGTGAGTCAGAGTTTATTATAAACACCGCCAGTGTACACATAGCTCGATGCATGATTGTAAAATCCACGGTATCGCAATTAGCCTGTGATCACGGTGTAGCGGAGGCGGCTTTTAACTCATCGTATCAGGCTACACGCGTACGTACGAGCTTGTGACGTACGAGCTCATGGCCAGCACACCCCGCGTCCCACGTGTGCTGATACGAGCTCATGGACAGCACACCCCGCGTCCCGCGCGTGCTGGAGTAAGCTCACAGCCAGCACGCGGCCGCCGCCACCGCCGCCGCCGCCGCCGCTATCGCGTGCAATACGAGCTGATACAGTTGATACGACTATGTTTGCACGGATTTATTTCACCGGTTTCCTTTTTTTATAGCGGAGTCACAATTGATCGATGACGCAATGACTCTGGATACTCGTTGGAAGCATCCGTTCTCTGCCATCGTTGCAGGACCGTCGGGATGTGGAAAGTCCGAATTCGTAAAGACTTTCTTAAAACACTGCGAACGGATGTGCGATGCGAAATTCACTCGCGTCATCTGGTACTACGACGAATGGCAACCGCTGTACAAATCCACTAATGGTATAGAATATCGTGAGGGTCTACCGCAACACGCCGACTACGACGGTGACAAGAGTCCTAAACTGCTGATTATCGACGATCTGATGCGCGAAGCGTCCAACAACGTAGTCGTGGATTTATTCACCAAGGTTTGTCACCACCACAATCTCAGCGTCTTCTACATCACGCAAAACCTGTTTCACCAAGGACACGGCCAACGCGACATTTCGTTGAACGCAAACTACATAGTATTTTTCAAAAATCCACGGGACCGGGGTCAGATACAGCATCTCGCTCGTCAGGTCTGTCCGGAAAACCCACGGTTTCTTCAAGAGGCCTATCACGATGCCACGGTCACTCCGCACGGATACCTGCTACTCGACTTGAAACAATCGACCCTTGAAAACTGTCGCTTTCGGACAAAC
The DNA here is from genome assembly GCA_963978495.1 of Athalia circularis. NCBI lineage: Eukaryota > Metazoa > Arthropoda > Insecta > Hymenoptera > Athaliidae > Athalia > Athalia circularis. The sequence goes on from OZ021702.1 coordinate 12,617,695, forward strand.
ATATTTCCCACGGACGAGAAACACTACGTATACGTCCCGAAAAAGGATATAAAGTCGAGCGGTACGGGCAAAGTCCCAGTCATTCAGCTGTGATGCCACGAGGAAGTCGTCGGGGGTGCAGTGCCAGCTTTGGCAAGACCAACACCGTCGCTCTGCAGGCGTTGCAAAAATTGAATCGGACCCAAAAATTGGCTTTTCTTCGTACCGCTGACAAAACGTTGGTGAGAGACATCTGCGAGTGCGCTCTCAATATCCTGCTGGGAAACGTGAAACTGTCGCGCGTCCAGAGAGCCGGTCTCGTTCAACACAAGCATTCGCTCCGTCGACTAGCTAATAAGCAAGGAAGTTGGAAGGGCAAGAAAAAAATTTTAATTCGACAAGGAAACGGTTTTCTGACTCTCTTACTCGCTCCGATATTAGGGACCTTGGCGGCTAATCTGTTTTCAAAGTAGAGAAAAAAAGAAAAACAAGAGAGAGGATGGAGCATGCAAAGAAGATGGTTTTGATACCGGCGGATACGATGGAGAGATTTCGACGGCGCGTCAGCGAGACTACGCCTGCGGAAGTTACACCGGCGTTAAATGACGTACAGCGACCCGGTAGCGAAAATCCCGTCTCAAGACTGGACCAAGAGATGAGAGGTATTTTGAACTCAAAGTCAGAAGACAACGCTGAAAAGTGGAAACTCTACCAGCAAGCGATGCAGCGCTATTAATTTTTTGCAAACGAGGATAGAAAACCGTTGGAAGTTCTAATTCGCGATAACGGAAAAAGCAGCACGGCGAATCGCTTACCCAACGAAATACCGAACGTGGTTGTGAAACAGAAGTCCGAGAAGATAATAGCCGCTGTTCCGAATAGGTACGCTGCGAAAGCGAGACTTTTGATGCGCCTGCTGAGTGCCGCAACATCTGCGCGTTTTGCATGGGATAAGTTCGGCGTTGTTTCAATCGACGGAATAATTATTTCCGGTACAAATATTGTCGATCTGATTAATCACGCGATGCGCTCGAGAAAGACATTTGATCCCGTAGGAAGCATACAGTTTGCACGGTTTCTTCACACGATTAATGCACCGCGAGAGTGTGTGGGAAATGAGGAATTTTGGAGAACTATTCGATCCTTTGACGAGACGCGAAGATCCCTCGTTCCAAAAAGGAAGAAACCCTTTATCGCCAGCGATGGAGCCGATGAGACGGATAGCCCGCTACTTCAAGTTCCAGTAACGCGTAAACGTTCGAAGGAGAGCAACGTATCTGGTGAACCGCCGGAATCGGGAATACGCAAGTGGAAAAGACTGCGCTTTTCGAAGTGATGCAAAATGCTCGAGGAGATCTATTACGATCCTGCACACCCTGCGGGCTATGCGGGTGCACGAAATCTGGAACGGACGGCTCGCGGTGAAAAGACTCGAGCAATGGTGAAGAAATGGTTGGCCGCACAGGATACGTATACTTTGCACAAATCCGTACGAAGAAAATTTGAGAGAGCGAGATACGACGTTTCCAACATCGACGACGTGTGGGAGGCTGATCTGGCCGATTTGAGCTCGATAAGAAGAAAAAATAACGGTTATTGCTATTTACTGGTGATCATCGACGTTCTGAGCAAATACGCCTGGGTCGTACCCCTAAAGTGCAAAACAGCAAATTCCGTAGCGGATGGATTTCAACACGTACTAACCACAACTCCGCGTAGACCTGGTTTGCTGCAGACCGACAAAGGTAAGGAGTTTGTCGGACGGGTATTTCAGAAACTTCTTTCGGACAATGACATACGTTACCGTACCACCCGCAATCCCGATATTAAAGCGGCGATCGCCGAACGCTTCAATCGCACACTCAAGGAGCGACTTTGGCGTTATTTCACACATAAAAAGAACCAGCGCTACGTAGACGTTTTACCGCTCATCGTTCAGGCGTACAACAAGTCGCGTCACTCAAGTATCGGCATGCCCCCTGCCGAGGTGACGCTAGAAAACGCGGCAAAAGCACGGGCTTACATGCAGAAGCGGTATCCTCCACGTCATATCGGCAGACCCCGTTTCCGCAAAAACGATATCGTGCGAATCAGCAAGACCAAAGGAACTTTCCAAAAAGGTGACGAGGCAAACTGGAGCGAGGAATTGTTCAAAATCCGACGAGTACTTGCTCGTGCGCCGATCGTGTATGTATTAGAGGATCTCTCCGATGAGGAAATTGACGGTACTTTTTACGAACCTGAGCTTCAGCGTATCGAGGGAAGAGGACCCGATGACGATGATCTCCAAAATTAAATGGCTGGATCAACGCTGATGCAGTCATTCGTTCTGCGACCGTTGACGTGGAACTTCGCAAGACACGCTGTCGCGATGCCGAAGGATCACTTTTACATCACCCTTCCGAGTAATAGCTCAATTTCGTTTTTCCCGGACAATCGTACCTGCTGCTACATCACGCAGTTACCGCGCGCGATCGTGCTGAGCGGAGAATGGGAGGTGGGACTCGCAGAAATTCATTACCCGTTGACATTTTCACAAGATTCCGACGCAGTTACCGGTGGCTTCATCATCGACCCTGACCGCTATCGCGAATTGAAGTCGACACCAGCAGCGATACCATCCGATTTTATCAAGCCAAACATCCCGTCGTGTCAAATGTTTGTCTACTGCGATCTTGTCGAGCCCCGAATAGTTGGAGATGTATACGCTCCGCTTTTACGAGTCGTTCACGCCTGCGGGGAACAACACTCGATACGCGGAGAGTCCGATACGAAAATTTTATCGCAGCCTCACTACCTACCGCTGCTTTACTCGAATTTTCGCACCGTAGAGATTAATATAAAAGATCACACCGGAAAATCCATCCCATTCGATCACGGGACATTGACGGTAACGCTTTACTTTCAACGCGTTCGTTGATACGAGAGGGTGAGAAGACGAAGAAACAGACGATATGGTTGACTACGCGGAACATTATGAGAACCAACTCAAAGGTGGCGGTATGGAAAACTTTTATCGCGGTGTACCACATCAACGAGGTCACGGTATCGGTAGTTTTTCGGGAGGATTATTCCGCAGAGTTTTACCGTTACTAAAAAGTGGAGCGAAAGCTGTTGGAAAAGAGGCCTTGCGAACGGGGATGAACGTCATGGCTGATATGGAGAGCGACGTACCCTTCAAAGAAGCTGTCAAATCACGGGTCAAAGAATCAGGGCGCAACTTGCAGAAAAAGGCCCAAGAAAAACTTGTGAATCTCATGCAGGGATCCGGGTATAAAGGGGCGCTCACAGGACCGAGGAGACAGTCGTTGCTTGCCCGCGTCAATCGTCTTGTCGCAGCGCAAAAGGTTAACAAACGGAAGAAGAGGAATTCGAATATTAGAAAGAACAAGACCAAGAAGAAGACCAAGAATAAGAAGAAGAAGACGAGCCGTACCGCAACAAATAAAGGAGAGGACGAAAGAAAATTTCTAAAAAACGAGCCGTGACCGACATATCTGGACCAGCGTAATTTTTCTCCAACGGTTTGTCACACTATATCCGTGCAATGGCTTTTCTACACGCGCGCTCGGGTGAATGCACGAAATCCGAATTGGATTTATTCTCTCTACCTCCGACACAAACCTCGATCGAAAGCGGTCAATGGATACACTACAAGCCGGTTTCGTCTCTAACCGATGACTCTCCGATCGAATTCGCTGTACCGGGACACGGCGACGAGTACACCGACCTTGCCCACACTATGCTCAGCTTACGCGTACAATTGCGCCGAACAAAAGAGGAAACAGCCGCATCGGCGAGCAAGGACACTTCTGCTACACCATGGGTGACTCCTGTAAATAACTTTCTTCACTCGATGTTCAATCAAGTGGATATATTTTTCAATCAAAAACCGGTATCACCAGCCAACAACTCTTACGCCTACCGCGCCTACATAGAGACTCTGCTAAATTACGCGCCGCACGCTAAACAATCGCATCTTACGGCTGGACTGTGGTACGATAACAAGGCCGGGGGAGACAGATGTGTGCGAACCAGATAAAAACGACGTACTCTTAATGAACGGTTTCGTCAAACGCAGCGGAATCGTGCAAAACGGACGCGTCGTAGATTTGATCGGACATCTCCACTGCGACGTCTTCAACCAGGAAAAGTTTTTACTGAACGGCGTAGAACTACGAATACGCCTCGTACGGTCGAGAGATAGCTTCTGCCTTATGGAAACTCAACCGCTGCACACTCTGCATATTCTAGAAGCATCTTTACCGGTGCGTCGGGTGAAAATAAGCCCGGGTATATTGCTGGCTCATGCAAGAACTCTAGCCAAGGGTACGGCGAAATATCCAGTTACCAGAGTAGAAGTCAAAGCCTTTACCATTCATGCTGGCGTGCAGGCTGAGACGCTAGACAATGTCATACTGGGGCAACTACCGAAACGTGTCATTTTGGGGCTGGTCAGCAACAAGGCTTTCAACGGTGACAGACAACGGAACCCCTTCAACTTTTAATATTTCATGCTGAATTATCTGTCGTTGTACGTCGACGGCATTCAAATACCCTCAAAACCTTTGCAACCGAGCTTTGGGAAGAACAGCATACACGTCGACGCGTATCACACTTTATTCTCTGGGACCGGCGTACATTTTCTCAACGAGGGCTGCGGTATCGGACGCCTACAGTACGAAAAAGGAAATTGTCTCACAGCATTCGACCTAACGCCCGACCTTTCGGCCAACTGCTCGTCTCACTGGTCACTCATCAAACACGGTACACTCAGGATAGAATTACGCTTCGACGAGGCTCAATCAGGCGCTCAAAGAAACCATAAACTGTATCGTGTACGCGGAATTCGACAATATTATTGAAGTGGATGCGTCGCGGCAGGTTGTCACAGATTTCGGCGGTTAGCCCAAACGCTGACAAAAAACAGACGGGGCAACACGTGTTAAGACCGCGCCCAAACAGAAGCACAGTGGGAGGTACGGCTTGACGACTTTAAAAGGGTAGTCTCGTATTCGACAGAATTAGTCAAGTGTTTCTCGCCGCTTCGTCAACATCTTCACCAGCGATGGATTTTATCATAGACATCCAGGGCTTTAGGGATGTCTACGGACGTTTCTTGCCGAAAGAAGTGGCATTAGTAGCACTCGAGACTCCGTACTTTGCTCACTGGTTTATACTACCCCCGTACCCGTTTACCGATCTATCGGAGAAGGAGCGTGCCGTCAACAATTACGTGACCTGTTATCACCACGGAGTCGATTGGTTCGAAGGAGACATAACGCTGCAGCAACTTGCAACCAATTTACGAGAAATCGCACGCCATGCCCACCGTATTATCACGCGTGGTCGGGAAAAAGCAAAATATCTACAAGACATCACTTCCCGAGAAATTATGAACTTGGAAGACATCGAATGCCCCGTGTTCGGTAAATTAGATCAAAGCAGAGAATATTGGTTCTTTCACGGCGCTAAAAAAGAGGAATTCTACGCATGTGCTCTGAACAACGTCATCAGATTGAAGAATTGGATGAATTCGAGACGTATCGCCGGAGACTGTCACAAAGCGTACCCGCAACATAATAAGACAACCCTGCCAGTGGTATCCGAGCATCGACCTCACGCATCAGACTCTCCTGCGACCTCGGTGGACCAGAGCCCCGCCAGCACTTGTACCGTTACATCGGTCGACGAAGAACGTACGTACTCCACGGTGATAGACACATTCGGTGGTATGAACGTCTCTGACGCCGAAGATGAACACCGTTCAAATTCTGGATGTACTGCCGGCGACTCAAAACGGAACTCGCGGGGTTTTTGCCGCGGATCAAATCCCTCTTGTTTGGACACCCCCAACAATCATCGTCGCAAACACCGATGATCACACAAGAGGGGGTAGCCATTGGGTGGCGTTCTACGTCAGTCCCACTGGCCATGGGGTCTACTTCGACAGCTTCGGAATGCCCCCACTCATACCACATCACAAACGGACACTGCGACGTAACTGCAGAAGCCTCAACTGGAACGTCGAACCACTTCGAAGTCTTTCTTCAGACGTATGTGGACAATACTGTGTTATGTTTGTGCATTTTATGGCTATTGGTTTTACTCTTGGGCAGTTTGTGGATATATTCGATAATGACTACGAAAACAACGACCGCATCGTAGCTCAATTTTATGAGGGGCTAACCTCCGCCAATCACTGTGACAATAAATCTCTCGTGCATACCCCACTTTGCATTCAGTGCTGCGAGGCCAAAAGCTGTGAAAAAAGGGCGGACGATAGTTTCTAGTCACCCGATGTTGTACAAATTCATCATTATTCCTCATTTACCGTTAGAACGTAAGCTTCACATATAATCACCGAAAACTGTTGTACTCATTTCTTATAAACCCATGAGGTAAAATAAAACATAAATCGTAAGTTTTTAATACACTTAAGGGTATTATTTGAGTTGAATGCAGTCACCTTATGTTGTAGAAATTCGTAATTATTTTTCATTTACCGTTAGAACGTAAGCTTTACACATAATCACCAAAAACCATTGTACTTATTTCTTACAAACCATGAAGTAGAATAAAACATTAACCGTAAGTTTTTTTGCAAAATCGTGTCGACTCTGAATTTTACTATCCCATCCTTCCCTCATATCGTCATACCTCGCAGACAACTCAGTCACCTGTTCGAACGGGTACGCTACTCATTACACATATAATCAACGCAACGAACACCAATTGTCAACAATAGGGCGGGGCACGAGTAAGTAGCACCGGAATTCCAGAATCCCAAAAAGCCGCAGCGTAACGTCACCCGCAAAAAACGGCACCACCGCCGAGGGGACCCAAACAGGGGGGAGAGAGGGGAGAGCGCCCGAAAAACTCCGCCGGAGGGGAGGCCGCCCGAAAAAGGTCCCCGCCAGAGGGGTGGGAGAAGCCGCCCCATAAACACCCGCCGCAGGGGCTGGCGCCATAGGGGGAAAGAAAGGGGGTTTGTTGTGACGCCCCATACCCGGTCCTATCTACTCATGATTTTTCGGTGTTAAAAGTAAAAAAGTGAAGATATTCCATTGGAATTTATTCGTAGCCTAATTTGCTGAATAGATTCGTGTTTGTCGCGTCAAAACACGTGAGAAAAGTGTTCTACGAATGATTTCGGTAGAACTTTTTTTTCGACTCCAGTATCGTTCAAATTTGACAGGTCTGGCCTTTCGGATTATCGCGATTTCCAACCAAAAAATGATGGATTCTCGGAATCGTTCGTAGGACACTTTTCTGGAGTGTTTTGACCCCAGGAACACGATTCTGCAAGCTGAATTGATCTATCCATGAAAATATTCGAGTTATCCTCGATTTTTTGCTGTCAAAAGTGAAAAAATGAAGATATTCCAAAAGGATTCAGTCGTAGCTCAGATTGCTCAATAGATTCGTGTCCCTTACGTCAAAACACGTAAAAAAAGTGTCCCACGAAATATTTCGGTAAAACTTTTTCTTCGACTCCAAAATCGTTCAAATTTGACAGGTCTGGCCCTCTGGATTATTGCGATTTCTCACCCAAAAATGATGAATTCTGGAAATCGTTCGTAGGACACTTTTCTGAAGTGTTTCGACCCCAGGAACACGATTCTGCAAGCTGAATTGTTCTATCTATCAAAATATTCGAGTTATCCTCGATTTTTTGCTGTCGAAAGTGAAAGAATGAAGATATTCCAAGAGGATTGAGTCGTAGCTCAAATTGCTCAATAGATTCGTGTCTCTTACGTCAAAACACGTAGAAAAAGGGTCCCACGAATTATTTCGGTAAAACTTCTTCTTCGACTCCAAAATCGTTCAAATTTGACAGGTCTGGCCCTTTGGATTATTGCGATTTCTCACCCAAAAATGATGAATTCTGGAAATCGTTCGTGGGACACTTTTCTGAAGTGTTTGGACCCCAGGAACACGATTCTGCAAGCTGAATTGATCTATCTACGAAAGAATTCGATTAATCCTCGATTTTCTGCTGTAAAAAGTAAAGAAATGAAGATATTTCAAGAGGATTCATTCGTAGCTCAATTTGCCTAATGAATTCGTGTTCCTCACGTCAAAACACGTGAAAAAAAGTGTATTACGGATTATTTTGGTAAAACTTTTTTTTCGACTTCAAAATCGTACAAATTTGACAGGCCCTTCGGTTTTTCGCGATTTCTCACCCAAAAATGATGGATTCTTGAGATCGTTCGTAGGACATTTTTCTGAAGTGTTTTGACCCCAGGAACACGATTCCGCAAGCTGAATTGATCTATCTTCAAAAATATTCGAGTTATCCTTGATTCTTCGCTGTGAAAAGTGAAAAAATGAAGATATTTCAAGAGGATTTATTCGTAGCTCAATTCCAAATTCGGCCATTTAGATTATCGCGATTTCTAACCCAAAAATGATGGATTCTCGAAATCGTTCGTATGACACTTTTCTGAAGTGTTTGGACCCCAGGAACACGATTCTGCAAGTTGACTTGATCTATCTACGAAAATATTCGAGTTATCCTTGGTTTTTCGCTGTAAAAAATAAAGAAATGAAGATATTTCAGAAGGACTCAATCATAGCTCAATTTGCCTGATGGATTTGTGTTCCTCACGTCAAAACACGTGAAAAAAGTGTTCTTTGAATTATTTTGGTCAAACTTTTTTTTCGACTCTAAAATCGTTCAAATTTGACAGGTCTGGCCCTTTGGATTATCGCGATTTCTTCCCCAAAGATGATGGATTTTGGAAATCGTTCGGACGACACTTTTCTGAAGTGTTTTGACCCCAGGAACACGATTCTGCGAGCTGAATTAATCTATCTATGAAAATATCCGAGTTATCCTTGATTTTTCGCCGTACAAAGTGAAAAAATGAAGATATTCCATTGGAATTTATTCGTAGCCTAATTTGCTCAATAGAATCGTGTTAATCACGTCAAAACACGTAAAAAAGTGTCCGATGAATTATTTTGGTGAAACCACTTCCTCGACTTCAAAATCGTCCAAATTCGACAGGTCTGGCCCTTTGGATTATCGCGATTCCCAACCCAAAAATGATGGAATCTCGACATCGTTCGTAGGACACTTTTCTGGAGTGTTTTGACCCCAGGAACACGATTCTGCAAGCTGAATTGATCTATCTATGAAAATATTCGAGTTATCCTCGATTTTTTGCTGTCAAAAGTGAAAAAATCAAGATATTCCAAGAGGATTCAGTCGTAGCTCAGATTGCTCAATAGATTCGTGTCCCTCACGTCAAAACACGTAAAAAAAGTGTCCCACGAATCATTTCGGTAAAACTTTTTCTTCGACTCCAAAATCGTTCAAATTAGACAGGTCTGGCCCTCTGGATTATTGCGATTTCTCACCCAAAAATGATGAATTCTGGTAATCGTTCGTAGGACACTTTACTGAAGTGTTTCGACCCCAGGAACAGGATTCTGCAAGCTGAATTGATCTATCTATCAAAATATTCGAGTTATCCTCGATTTTTTGCTGTCAAAAGTGAAAGAATGAAGATATTCCGAAAGGATTGAGTCGTAGCTCAAATTGCTCAATAGATTCGTGTCCCTTACGTCAAAACACGTAGAAAAAGGGTCCCACGAATTATTTCGGTGAAACTTCTTCTTCGACTCCAAAATCGTTCAAATTTGACAGGTCTGGCCCTTTGGATTATTGCGATTTCTCACCCAAAAATGATGAATTCTGGAAATCGTTCGTGGGACACTTTTCTGAAGTGTTTTGACCCCAGGAACACGATTCTGCAAGCTGAATTGATCTGTCTATGAAAATATTCGACTTATCCATGATTTTTCGCTGTGAAAAGTGAAAAAGTGAAGATATTTTGGTGGAATTTGATCGTAGCCCAATTTGCTCGATATATTTGTGCCTCACGTCGAAACACGAAAAAAAGTAATCCACGAATGATTTCGGTCAAACTTTTTTTTCGACCCCAAAATCGTCCAAATTCGACAGGTCTGTCCCTTTGGATTATCGCGATTTCCAACCCAAAAATGATGGATTCTCGAAATCGTTCGTAGGACACTTTTCTGGAGTGTTTGGACCCCAGGAACACGATTCTGCAAGCTGAATTGATCTATCTACGAAAGAATTCGATTTATCCTCGATTTTTTGCTGTAAAAAGTGAAGAAATGAAGATATTTCAAGAGGATTCATTCGTAGCTCAATTTGCCTAATGAATTCGTGTTCCTCACGTCAAAACACGTAAAAAAAGTGTATCACGGATTATTTTGATAAAACTTTTTTTTCGACTTCAAAATCGTACAAATTTGACAGGCCCTTCGGTTTTTCGCGATTTCTCACCCAAAAATGATGGATTCTTGAGATCGTTCGTAGGACATTTTTCTGAAGTGTTTTGACCCCAGGAACACCATTCCGCAAGCTGAATTGATCTATCTTCGAAAATATTTGAGTTATCCTTGATTCTTCGCTGTGAAAAGTGAAAAAATGAAGATATTTCAAGAGATTCATTCGTAGCTCAATTCCAAATTCGGCCCTTTAGATTATCGCGATTTCTAACCCAAAAATGATGGATTCTCGGAATCGTTCGTATGACACTTTTCTGAAGTGTTTGGACCCCAGGAACACGATTCTGCAAGTTGACTTGATCTATCTACAAAAATATTCGAGTTATCTTTGGTTTTTCGCTGTAAAAAATGAAGAAATGAAGATATTCCAGAAGGACTCAATCGTAGCTCAATTTGCCTAATGGATTCGTGTTCCCCACGTAAAAACACGTGAAAAAAGTGTTCTTTGAATTATTTTGGTCAAACTTTTTTTTCGACTCTAAAATCGTTCAAATTTGACAGGTCGGGCCCTTTGGATTATCGCGATTTCTTCCCCAAAGATGATGGATTTTGGAAATCGTTCGGACGACACTTTTCTGAAGTGTTTTGACCCCAGGAACACGATTCTGCGAGCTGAATTAATCTATCTATGAAAATATCCGAGTTATCCTTGATTTTTCGCCGTACAAAGTGAAAAAATGAAGATATTCCATTGGAATTTATTCGTAGCCTAATTTGCTCAATAGAATCGTGTTAATCACGTCAAAACACGTAAAAAAGTGTCTGATGAATTATTTTGGTGAAACCACTTCCTCGACTTCAAAATCGTCCAAATTCGACAGGTCTGGCCCTTTGGATTATCGCGATTCCCAACCCAAAAATGATGGAATCTCGACATCGTTCGTAGGACACTTTTCTGGAGTGTTTTGACCCTAGGAACACGATTCTGCAAGCTGAATTGATCTATCTATGAAAATATTCGAGTTATCCTCGATTTTTTGCTGTCAAAAGTGAAAAAATCAAGATATTCCAAGAGGATTCAGTCGTAGCTCAGATTGCTCAATAGATTCGTGTCCCTCACGTCAAAACACGTAAAAAAAGTGTCCCACGAATCATTTCGGTAAAACTTTTTCTTCGACTCCAAAATCGTTCAAATTAGACAGGTCTGGCCCTCTGGATTATTGCGATTTCTCACCCAAAAATGATGAATTCTGGTAATCGTTCGTAGGACACTTTACTGAAGTGTTTCGACCCCAGGAACAGGATTCTGCAAGCTGAATTGATCTATCTATCAAAATATTCGAGTTATCCTCGATTTTTTGCTGTCAAAAGTGAAAGAATGAAGATATTCCGAAAGGATTGAGTCGTAGCTCAAATTGCTCAATAGATTCGTGTCCCTTACGTCAAAACACGTAGAAAAAGGGTCCCACGAATTATTTCGGTGAAACTTCTTCTTCGACTCCAAAATCGTTCAAATTTGACAGGTCTGGCCCTTTGGATTATTGCGATTTCTCACCCAAAAATGATGAATTCTGGAAATCGTTCGTGGGACACTTTTCTGAAGTGTTTCGACCCCAGGAACACGATTCTGCAAGCTGAATTGATCTGTCTATGAAAATATTCGACTTATCCATGATTTTTCGCTGTGAAAAGTGAAAAAGTGAAGATATTTTGGTGGAATTTGATCGTAGCCCAATTTGCTCGATATATTTGTGCCTCACGTCGAAACACGAAAAAAAGTAATCCACGAATGATTTCGGTCAAACTTTTTTTTCGACCCCAAAATCGTCCAAATTCGACAGGTCTGTCCCTTTGGATTATCGCGATTTCCAACCCAAAAATGATGGATTCTCGAAATCGTTCGTAGGACACTTTTCTGGAGTGTTTGGACCCCAGGAACACGATTCTGCAAGCTGAATTGATCTATCTACGAAAGAATTCGATTTATCCTCGATTTTTTGCTGTAAAAAGTGAAGAAATGAAGATATTTCAAGAGGATTCATTCGTAGCTCAATTTGCCTAATGAATTCGTGTTCCTCACGTCAAAACACGTAAAAAAAGTGTATCACGGATTATTTTGATAAAACTTTTTTTTCGACTTCAAAATCGTACAAATTTGACAGGCCCTTCGGTTTTTCGCGATTTCTCACCCAAAAATGATGGATTCTTGAGATCGTTCGTAGGACACTTTACTGAAGTGTTTCGACCCCAGGAACAGGATTCTGCAAGCTGAATTGATCTATCTATCAAAATATTCGAGTTATCCTCGATTTTTTGCTGTCAAAAGTGATAGAATGAAGATATTCCAGGAGGATTGAGTCGTAGCTCAAATTGCTCAATAGATTCGTGTCCCTTACGTCAAAACACGTAGAAAAAGGGTCCCACAAATTATTTAAGTAAAACTTTTTCTTCGACTCCAAAATCGTTCAAATTTGACAGGTCTGGCCCTTTGGATTATTGCGATTTCTCACCCAAAAATGATGAATTCTGGAAATCGTTCGTGGGACACTTTTCTGAAGTGTTTCGACCCCAGAAACACGATTCTGCAAGCTGAATTGATCTGTCTATGAAAATATTCGACTTATCCATGATTTTTCGCTGTGAAAAGTGAAAAAGTGAAGATATTTTGGTGGAATTCGATCGTAGCCCAATTTGCTCGATAGATTCGTGTTCCTCGCGTCAAAACACAAAAAAAAGAAGTCCTACGAATTATTTCAGTGAAACTTTTTTTTCGCTCCCAAAATCGTCTAAATTCAACAGGTCTGGCCCTTTGCATTATCGCGATTTCCAACCCAAAAATGATAGATTCTCGAAATCGTTCGTGGGACACTTTTCTGAAGTGTTTCGACCCCAGGAACACAATTTTGCAAGCTGAATTGATCTATCCATGAAAATATTCGAGTTATCCTTGATTCTTCGCTGTAAAAAGTGAAGAAATAAAGATATTCCAAGATGATTCATTCGTAGCTCAATTCGCCTAATAGATTCGTGTTCCTCACGTCAAGACACGTAAAGAAAGTGTTCTACGAAGTATTTCGGTGAAACTTTTTTTTCGACTCCACAACCGTCCAAATTCGATAGGTTTGGCCCTTTGGATTATCGCGATTTCAAACCCAAAAATGATGGATTCCCGAAATCGTTCGTAGGACACTGTTCTGAAGTGTTTTGAACCCAAAAACACGATTCTGCAAGCTGAATCGATTTATCTATGAGAATATTCGAGTTCTCCATGATTTTTCGCTGTAAAAAGTGAAAAAAAGAACATATTTCATCGGAATGTATTCGTCGCCTAATTTGCTCAATAGATTCTCGTTTCTCACGTCAAAACACGTAAAAAAAGTGTTTCACGAATTATTTCGGTCAAACGTTTTTTTCGACCCCAAAATCGTCCAAATTCGACCGGTCTGGCCCTTTGGATTATCGCGGTTTCTAACCTAAGATCGATGGGTTCTCGAAATCGTTCGTAGGATACTTTTCTGAAGTGTTTAGACCTCAGGAACACGATTATGCAAGCTGGATTGATCTACCTACGAAATTATTCGAGTTATCCTCAATTTTTTGCTGTCAAAAGTGAAGAAATAAAAATATTCCGAGAGGATTGATCGAAAGCTCAATTTGCCCAATGGATTCGCTTTCCTTACGTCAAAACACGTAAAAAAAGTGTCTCACAAATTATTTTGGTGAAACATTTTTTTCGACTCCAAACTCGTACAAATTCGACAGGTCTGGCCTTTTGGATCATCGCGATTTTCAACCTAAAAATGATGGATTCTGGAAATCGTTCGTAGGACACTTTTCTAGAGTGTTTTGACCCCAGAAACACGATTCTGCAAGCTGAATTGATTTGTCTATGAAAATATTCGAGTTATTTGTGATTCTTCGCTGTAAAAAGTGGAGAAATGGAGATGTTTCGAGAGAATTCTAAATATTTGAAAACACGTAGAAAGAGTGTCTCACGAATTATTTCGCTGAAAATTTTTTTTCGACTCCAAACTCGTTCAAATTTGACAGGTCTGGCCCTTTGGATTATCGCGTTTTCTAAACCAAAAATGATGGATTCTCGGAATCGTTCGTGGGACACTCTTCTCAAGTGTTTAGACCCCAGAAACACGATTCTGCAAGCTGAATTGATGTATCTACGGAAAAATTCGGGTTATCCTCGATTTTTTGCCGTAAAAAGTGAAAAAATGAAGATATTTCAGAAGGATTCAGTCGTCGCTCGAATCGCTTGATGAATTCGTGTCCCTCACGTCAATACACGTGAAAAAAGTGTCCTACGAATTATTTCGCTAAAACTTTTTCTTCGACTTCAAAGTCGTCCAAATTCGACAGGTCTGACCTTTCGGATTATCGCGATTTCCAACCCAAAAATAATGGATTCTCGAAATCGTTTGTAAGACACTTTTCTGAAGTGTCTTGAGCCCCGGAACACTATTCTGTAAGTTGAATTGATCCATCTATGAAAATATTCGAGTTATCCATAATTTTTCGCTGTAAAAAGTGAAAAAGTGAAAATATTCCATTGGAATTCATTCGTAGCCTAATTTGCTCAGGAGATTCGTGTTCCTCACGTCAAAACACATAAAAAAAGTGTTCTACGAATTATTCCGGTATAACTTTTTTCGCGACCCCCAAAATCGTACAAATTCGACAGGTCTGGCCCTTTGGATTTCCGCGATTTCTCACTCAAAAATGATGGATTCTCGAAATCGTTCGTAAGACACTTTTTCGGAGTGTTTTGACCCCAGGAACACGATTCTGCAAGCTGAATTGATCTATCTATGAGAACATTCGAGTTATCCCCGATTTTTTGCTGTCAAAAGTAAAGAAATGAAGATATTTCAAGAGGATTCATTCGTAGCTCAATTCCAAATTCGGCCCTTTAGATTATCGCGATTTCCAACCCAAGAATGATGGATTCTCGAAATCGTTCGTATGACACTTTTCTGAAGTGTTTGGACCCCAGGAACACGATTCTGCAAGTTGACTTGATCTATCTACGAAAATATTCGAGTTATCCTTGGTTTTTCGCTGTAAAAAATGAAGAAATGAAGATATTTCAGAAGGACTCAATCGTAGCTCAATTTGCCTAATGGATTTGTGTTCCTCACGTCAAAACACGTGGAAAAAATGTTTTTTGAATCATTTTGGTCAAACTTTTTTTTCGACTCTAAAATCGTTCAAATTTGACAGGTCTGGCCCTTTGGATTATCGCGATTTCTTCCCCAAAGATGATGGATTTTGGAAATCGTTCGGACGACACTTTTCTGAAGTGTTTTGACCCCAGGAACACGATTCTGCGAGCTGAATTAATCTATCTATAAGAAGATCCGAGTTATTCTTGATTTTCCGCCGTACAAAGTGAAAAAATGAAGATATTCCATTGGAATTTATTCGTAGCCTAATTTGCTCAATAGATTCGTGTTAATCACGTCAAAACACGTAAAAAAAAGGCTTCTCATGAATTATTTTGGTGGAACTTTTTTCTCGACTCTAAAATCGTCCTAATTCGACAGGTCTGGCCAATGGGATTATCGCGATTTCTAACCCAAAAATGATGGAATCTCGACATCGTTCGTAGGACACTTTTCTGGAGTGTTTTGACCCCAGGAACACGATTCTGCAAGCTGAATTGATCTATCTATGAGAATATTCGAGTTATCCTCGATTTTTCGCTGTAAAAAGTGAAAAAATGAAGATATTTCAGGAGGATTCATTCGAAGCTTGATTTGCCTAATGGATTCGTGTTCCTTACGTCAAAACACAAGAAGAAAGTGTTTCACGATTTATTCCGGTAAAACTTTTTTTCGACCCCAAAATCGTCCAAATTCGACAGGTCTGGCCCTTTGGATGATCGCGATTGCAAACCCAAAAATGATGAATTCTTGAGATCGTTCGTAGGACACTTTTCTGAAGTGTTTGAACCCCAGGAACACGATTCTGCAAGCTGAATTGATCTATCTCCGAAAATATTCGAGTTATCCTCGATTTTTTGCTGTAAAAAGTGAAAAAATGAAGATATTTCATTGGAATTCATTTGTAGCCTAATTTGCTCAATAGATTCGTCTTTCTTACGTCAAAACACGTGAAAAAAGGCTCCCTTGGAATCATTTCGGTAAAACTTCTTTCTTGACTCTAAAATCGTCCAAATTCGACAGGTCTGGCCCTTTGGATTTTCGGGATTTCTCACCCAAAAATGATCGATTCTCGAAATCGTTCGTAGGACACTTTTCTGAAGTGTTTGGACCCCAGGAACACGATTCTGCAAGCTGATTCGATCTATCTACGAAAATATTCGAGTGATCCTCGATTTTTTGCTGTAAAGAGTGAAAAAATGGAGATATTTCGAAAGGATTCAGTCGTAGCTCAAATTGCTCAATAGATTCGTGTCCCTCACTTCAAAACACGTAAAAAAAGTGTCCCACGAATTAATTCGGTAAAACTTTTTCTTCGACTCCAAAATCGTTCAAATTAGACAGGTCTGGCCCTCTGGATTATTGCGATTTCTCACCCAAAAATGATGAATTCTGGAAATCGTTCGTAGGACTCTTTTCTGAAGTGTTCTGACCCCAGGAACACGATTCTGCAAGCTGAATTGATCTATCTATCAAAATATTCGAGTTATCCTCGATTTTTTGCTGTCAAAAGTGAAAGAATGAAGATATTCCAAGAGGACTGAGTCGTAGCTTAAATTGCTCAATAGATTCGTGTCCCTTACGTCAAAACACGTAGAAAAAAGGTCTCAATAATTATTTCGGTAAAACTTCTTCTTCGACTCCAAAATCGTTCAAATTTGACAGGTCTGGCCCTTTGGATTATTGCGATTTCTCACCCAAAAATGATGAATTCTGGAAATCGTTCGTGGGACACTTTTCTGAAGTGTTTCGACCCCAGGAACACGATTCTGCAAGCTGAATTGATCTGTCCATGAAAATATTCGACTTATCCATGATTTTTCGCTGTGAAAAGTGAAAAAGTGAAGATATTTTGGTGGAATTTGATCGTAGCCCAATTTGCTCGATAGATTCGTGTTCCTCACGTCGAAACACGAAAAAAAGTAATCTACGAATGATTTCGGTCAAACTTTTTTTTCGACCCCAAAATCGTCCAAATTCGACAGGTCTGGCCCTTTGGATTATCGCGATTTCCAACCCAAAATGGATGGAATTTCGAAATCGTTCGTAGGACACGTTTTCGAAGTGTTTTGACCCCAGAAACACGATTCTGCAAGCTGAATTGATCTATCCATAAAAAGATTCGAGTTATCCTTGATTTTCCGCTGTGAATAGTGAAAAAATAGAGATATTTTCAGAGGATTTATTCGTAGCTCAATTTGCCGAATGGATTCGTGTCCCTCACGTCAAAACACGTAAAAAAAGAGTCCTACGAATTATTTTGGTGATACTTTTCTTCGACTCTGAAATCGTTCAAATTTGACAGGTCTGGCCCTTTGGATTATCGTGATTTTTAACCCAAAAATGATGGAATCTCGAGATCTTTCGTAGGACACTTTTTTGGAGTCTTTTGACCCCAGGAACACGATTCTGCAAGCTGAATTGATTTATCTATGAGAATATCCGAGTTATCCTTGATTCTTCGCTGTAAAAAGTGAAAAAATGAAGATATTTCAAGAGGATTCATTCGTAGCTCAATTTGCCTAATGGATTCGTGTTCATCACGTCAAAATGCGTAAAAAAGTGTCCCAAGAATTATTTTGATGATACTACTTTTTCGACTCCAAAATCGTCCAAATTCGACAGGTTTGGCCCTTTGGATTATCGCGATTTCAAACCCAAAAATGATGGATTCTCGAAATCGTTCGTAGGACACTGTTCTGAAGTGTTTTGAACCCAAAAACACGATTCTGCAAGCTGAATCGATTTATCTATGAGAATATTCGAGTTCTCCATGATTTTTGCTGTAAAAAGTGAAGAAATAAAAATATTCCGAAAGGATTGATCGAAAGCTCAATTTGCCCAATGGATTTGCTTTCCTTACGTGAAAACACGTAAAAAAAGTGTCTCACGAATTATTTTGGTAGAACATTTTTTTCGACTCCAAACTCGTACAAATTCGACAGGTCTGGCCTTTTGGATCATCGCGATTTTCAACCTAAAAATGATGGATTCTGGAAATCGTTCGTAGGACACTTTTCTAGAGTGTTTTGACCCCAGAAACACGATTCTGCAAGCTGAATTGATTTGTCTATGAAAATATTCGAGTTATTTGTGATTCTTCGCTGTAAAAAGTGGAGAAATGGAGATGTTTCGAGAGAATTCAAGATAATTCAAAACACGTAGAAAAAGTGTCTCACGAATTATTTCGCTGAAAATTTTTTTTCGACTCCAAACTCGTTTAAATTTGACAGGTCTGGCCCTTTGGATTATCGCGTTTTCTGACCCAAAAATGATGGATTCTCGGAATCGTTCGTGGGACACTCTTCTCAAGTGTTTGGACCCCAGAAACACGATTCTGCAAGCTGAATTGATGTATCTACGGAAAAATTCGGGTTATCCTCGATTTTTTGCCGTAAAAAGTGAAAAAATGAAGATATTTCAGAAGGATTCAGTCGTCGCTCGAATTGCTTGATGAATTCGTGTCCCTCACGTCAATACACGTGAAAAAAGTGTCCTACGAATTATTTCGCTAAAACTTTTTCTTCGATTTCAGAGTCGTCCAAATTCGACAGGTCTGACCTTTCGGATTATCGCGATTTCCAACCCAAAAATAATAGATTCTCGAAATCGTTTGTGAGACACTTTTCTGAAGTGTTTTGAGCCCCGAAACACTATTCTGTAAGTTGAATTGATCCATCTATGAAAATATTCGAGTTATCCATAATTTTTCGCTGTAAAAAGTGAAAAAGTGAAAATATTCCATTGGAATTCATTCGTAGCCTAATTTGCTCAGGAGATTCGTGTTCCTCACGTCAAAACACGTGAAAAAAAAGGCTTCTCATGAATTATTTTGGTGGAACTTTTTTCTCGACTCTAAAATCGTCCTAATTCGACAGGTCTGGCCAATGGGATTATCGCGATTTCTCACCCAAAAATGACCGATTCTCGAAATCGTTCGTAGGACACTTTTCTGAAGTGTTTGGACCCCAGGAACACGATTCTGCAAGCTGATTCGATCTATCTACGAAAATATTCGAGTGATCCTCGATTCTTTGCTGTAAAAAGTGAAAAAATGGAGATATTTCGAAAGGATTCAGTCGTAGCTCAAATTGCTCAATAGATTCGTGTCCCTTACTTCAAAACACGTGAAAAAAGTGTCCCACGAATTAATTCGGTAAAACTTTTTCTTCGACTCCAAAATCGTTCAAATTAGACAGGTCTGGCCCTCTGGATTATTGCGATTTCTCACCCAAAAATGATGAATTCTGGAAATCGTTCGTAGGACACTTTTCCGAAGTGTTTTGACCCCGGGAACACGATTCTGCAAGCTGAATTGATCTGTTTATGGAAATATTCGAGTTATCCATGATTTTTTGCTGTAAAAAGTGAAAAAGTTAAGATATTCATTGGAATTTATTTCGTAGCCTAATTTGCTCAATAGATTCGTGTTCCTCGCGTCAAAACACGTGAAAAAAAAGGCTTCTCATGAATTATTTTGGTGGAACTTTTTTCTCGACTCTAAAATCGTCCTAATTCGACAGGTCTGGCCAATGGGATTATCGCGATTTCTCACCCAAAAATGACCGATTCTCGAAATCGTTCGTAGGACACTTTTCTGAAGTGTTTGGACCCCAGGAACACGATTCTGCAAGCTGATTCGATCTATCTACGAAAATATTCGAGTGATCCTCGATTTTTTGCTGTCAGAAGTGAAAGAATGAAGATATTCCAAGAGGATTGATTCGTAGCTTAATTTGCCCAATGGATTCGTGTTCCTCACGTCAAAACACGAAAAAGGAGTGTTCTACGAATTATTTCGGTGAAACTTTTTTTTCGACCCCAAAATCGTCCAAATTCGACAGGTCTGGCCCTTCAGATTATCGCGATTTTTAACCCAAAAATGATGGATTCTCGGAATCGTTCGAAGAAAACTTTTCTGAAGTGTTTGGACCCCAGAAATACGATTCTGCGAGCTGAATTGATCTATCCATGGAAATATTCGAGTTATCCATAATTTTGCGCTGAAAAAGGGAAAAAGTGAAGATATTTCTTTATAATTTATTCGTAGCCTAATTTGCTCGATAGATTCGTGTTCGTCACGTTGAAACACGTGAAAAAAAGGTTCTACGAATTATTCCGGTAAAACTTTTTTTTCGACCCCAAAATCCTTCAAATTCGAAAAGTCTGGCCTTCTGAATTATCGCGATTTCCAACCAGAAAATGATGGATTCTTGAAATAGTTCGTGAGACACTTTTCTGAAGTGTTTTGACCTCAGAAACACGATTCTGAAAGCTGAATTGATCAATCTATGAAAATATTCGAGTTATCCTCGATTTCTCGCTGTAAAAAGTGAAGAAATAGAGATGTTTTGAGAGAATTCGTTCGTAGCTCGATTTGCCTAATGGATTCGTTTTCCTCTTGTCAAAACACGAAAAAGGAGTGTTCTACGAATTATTTCGGTGAAACTTTTTTTTCGACTTCACAACCGTCCAAATTCGACCGGTCTGGCCTTTTGGATTATCGCGATTTTGAACCCAGGAATGATGGATTCTGGAAATCGTTCGTGGGACACTTTTCTGAAGTGTTTGGCCTCCAGAAACACGATTCTGCAAGCTGACTGAAGTTATCTACGAAAATGTTCAAGTTATCCTTGATTTTTCGCTGTGAAAAGTAAAAAAATGAAGATATTTCAAGAGGACTCATTGGTAGCTCAATTTGCCTAATGGATTCGTGTTCCTCACGTCGAAACACGTGAAAGAAGTGTTTCCTGAATTATTTCGGCGAAACTTTTTTTTCGACTCCAAAATCGTTCAAATTTGACAAGTCTGGCCTTCTGAATTATCGCGATTTCCAACCAGAAAATGATGGATTCTTGAAATAGTTTGTAGGACACTCTTCTGAAGTGTTTTGACCCCAGGAACACGATTCTGAAAGCTGAATTGATCTATCTTTGAAAATATTCGAGTTATCCTCGATTCTTCGCTGTTAAAAGTGAAAAAATGAAGATATTCCGAGAGGATTCATTCGTAGCTCAATTCCAAATTCGGCTCTTTAGATTATTGCGATTTCTAACCCAAAAAGGATGGATTCTCGGAATCGTTCGTATGACACTTTTCTGAAGTGTTTGGACCCCAGGAACACGATTCTGCGAGTTGACTTGATCTATCTACGAAAATATTCGAGTTATCCTTGGTTTTTTGCTGTAAAAAATGAAGAAATGAAGATATTTCGGAAGGACTCAATCGTAGCTATATTTGCCTAATGGATTTGTGTTCCTCACGTCAAAAAACGTGAAAAAAGTGTTCTTTGAATTATTTTGGTCGAACTTTTTTTTCGACTCCAGAATCGTACAAATTCGAAAG